>CM060906.1:1051846698-1061846698 GCA_030737815.1 Allium fistulosum | reverse complement strand
ACTCAGATGTTCTCAAAAGTCATATACCTTGCCTCATATCATCGGCATATGGTATAAAATACTAAGCTCAAACTATTCGCAAATCAAGTGAAAAAAACAAATCATCAGAAAACTCATCAACCAAAGCAAATACCACACAAGACTACATGCAAGTGTTCAAGATAGCGATCTTGCATCAGCTATTTCGATCCTTTAATCACAGAATTTCAAAAAGTGATACAAATGAAAGTTGTGACACTCTTTCTGCAGTTTCCATAACTTTAAAAGTTATAGGATTTGGACAAGAAACTCAAAAGTTATGCACAAAATACTAGCTCAGGTTTGCACAAAACACTGAGTACACTACAACAACAAGACAGCGAGTTTGCAAGAGGTTTTTCAACATTTTAGTCAACGAATTTCAGAAAGTGATACAAATAAAAGTTGTCACACTATTTCTGCAATTCCCAAAACTTTAAAAATTATAGGATTTGGATAAGAAACGCAAAAGTTATGCACAAAATACTAGCTCAGGTTTGCACAAAACACTGAGTACACTACAACAACAAGACAGCGAGTTTGCAAGAGGTTTTTCAACATTTTAATCAACGAGTTTAAGAAAGTGATACAAACAAAAGTTGTCACACACTTTCTGCAGTTTCCAAAACTTTAAAAATTTTAATATTCCAATCAGTAACGAAGAAGTTATGATCGAAATACTACCAAGAAAGAAATTATTTGCTCTGCCTGTCAACACAGGGCAGCGATGAAAATGACAATTTTCCACTATGTAGACTTCTAAATCAGTCAAAACCAAAAACATGAAAGTTGTGGTATATTTCACAAGGATTACAGAACATCCAAGAATTCCAAATTCTGATAAAAAAAACAAAAGTTACGGCAAAAACACTAATCAGCCACTAGAATATTCTGGGCTTAATCCCTCTCGGATTTTCATTTTTGACAGCAACTAAGAAGGTCCAAACGGACTCAAAACCAAATGAAATTTAACATGAACAAACTATAATCAGTCCTCTACAATCTGAAAAAAAGAGTGGCATCAATCCGACACCGGACGAGCCAGATATGAGCAAAACAAGACAGGGCATTTTCAGCATCAATCAATATAGAATAGAGGTAAAATTCAACATATTTAACCAAATATTTCAAGCGAGAGATTAATTGCTACTGAAATTTGTTCACTTACAGTTGCTATAAGCCTTAGCTTACCTATTAGCAGCAAAAAGAAGAAGATGATAGCTTTTGCCTTGATTATGCTTTAGGAACCTGAAAAAAGGGAAATACATAGACATGCAAAGAGAAGCTGAAATTAAGGACAATACAAGTTCTCAAAACTAGAAATTGATGAAATTATCTTTGGTTTTGGATTGATTACCTGAAATAATTTGCTTCAGATTGCTTTACTTTTGCATAGAAATTGGAGAATTTGAATATTTGGATTCTAGGTTTTAAGAAGAAAGAGGGGGGTTTTTTTTTCCTTCTTTTTGTTTACTGTAAACTGAAGCATACGTTCAGTTTGAGAAGGAGATGATTTTCTCCTTAATTAAATGGTGAGTGGGCTTTAAATCCAAAACCCAATAGTATATGTGTTAATACTTAAACTAAATCAACTAAGTTATTCATGTTTTTACACTTTATTTCACATTTTTTTAGCCAAAACAACTTACATTTCCATAGTTTCAACTTTACAAAAATCACAAAACTTATTTTATGTTTAACAAAATGTTTTCACAACATATAAAAGATATTTTAGCCATCAAACTTATTTTCCATCATTAAAACTCTTATTATTATTATTATTATTATTATTATTTACTGAAAACTCAATTTACACTATAATTTATATAAAAAAAATATTTTAGCAACCAAAATCTACACAAAAATCGTTTTCTTGTCAAATTAAATATAACAAACCTTGTTAACATCATTCTTACATCCAAATCTTAATTTAAACAAAATTCCACCTTTTTAATTATAATATTTTGTTAAAATTAACAAAAATCAACATTTGGCAATAATTTGCAAAATCATTGCAATTTATCAAATTAAAACCATATAATATTCATTTTTTCTCCAAACTAACATAATGAAGCTTTTTAAAACTTTAGTTTCATCATTTCACACTTATTTCAACAAATTAATGTTGATTAAATTATTTTATCTAATTTAATTAATTCAACAAAAGTCCAAATCATCATATTTCCAATATTCACCATTTATAACCAGCATTATCAACTTTTACTCCATTTTATTCCTTCCAATTTTATTGTTTACTAAAAATAAACAATTTTAAATCTCCAATTTATTTTTTTATTTTCCAATATTAAATTATAACCACCGTTATAATTTAATATTAAAGGTAATCATCAAAACCAGGGTTGTTACAGACTCCCCCCCTTAAATAAATTGCGTCCACGCAATTTCTTAAGGAAATCCGTAATACCACAACAATTCAGTCATGAAGGAGAAGGAAATTGCTTGAGAAAGAAAGTTCTCACCAATATCAAATGAAGAAAGAAAACCCGGAAAAGAACGCTCGATAGATTCTCTGGTTTCCCAAGTGCAATCTTTCGGATTCTCCGACCATTGAATCTTAACAAGAGGAACGTTCTTGCTTCGAAGGCGTCTCACCTCCGAATCAAGCACGCGAATAGGCTGCTGAGAAGTAGATAAACTCGGTGAAATCTCAAGCTCAAGCTGCTCGGAAGGATCAATGACTGAATCTGAATATCGAATACATTTCCGAAGCTGAGAAATGTGGAAGACATCATGAATACCCGATAAATGAGATGGCAGAGACAATCGATATGCTACAGGACCAATGCGCTCAATAATCGGAAATGGTCCTATAAAGCGAGGAGCCAATTTCCCAGTGGAGCTAAAGCGCATTATTCCCTTCATAGGAGATACACGAAGGAATACAAGATCACCCACTGCGAATTCCAGAGGCTTCCTACGGTTGTCCGCGTAGGATTTCTGATGATTCTGTGCCTCTTTCATCCGCTGCCTAATCAAAGATATCTTCTCAGAAGACTCACGAATTGAATCGGGACCGAGAATGAACTTCTCGCCCGATTCCAACCAACAAGAAGGCGAACGGCACGGTCTACCATAAAGAGCCTCAAATGGTGCCATACCGATACTGGATTGAAAGCTATTATTATAAGAGAATTCAACCAATGGAACGTGATCTTCCCAAGAACCATCGAAATCAAGAATACACGCACGGAGGAGGTCTTCAAGCAAACGATTCACCCTCTCAGTCTGCCCATCAGACTGTGGATGATAAGCTGTAGAGATATTTAGCTTTGTACCCAAAGCTTGCTGAAAGCTAGTCCAGAAGTGACTAGTGAACAAAGGATCACAATCACAAACTATCGAAGAAGGAACACCATGTAATCGAACAATTTCCTTAATATAAAGCTTCGCTAAAAGAGGAGCATTCCTATTAGATTTAATAGGAACAAAGTGTGCGGATTTAGAGAGACGATCAACAATAACCCAAATGCTCGAATCACCCAATCTCGAACTAGGTAGGCCATCAACGAAGTCCATCGAAACCTGGTCCCACTTCCATAGCGGAACCTCTAAAGGTTGAAGGAGACCGGATGGCTGCTGATGCTCGGCCTTGACAAGCTGACAAGTCACGCAATTACTTACATAACTTGCAATATCCCGCTTCATGCCTTCCCAATAATAAAGGCGATGCATATCCGCGTACATCTTACTGCTACCCGGATGAATAGAATACTTAGAGCGATGACAATCGTCAAGTATGTCACGCCTAAGAGCTAAATCAGAAGGAATCACAATACGGTTTCTCAACCGGAGACAACCATGAGAATCAATCGAATAATCCCGCAACTCCTCATTATGGGATTTGGATGAGCATGACTGAATGAGATGCATAATACCATCATCACGTCTCTGCGCCTCGGAGATACGATCAAGAAGAGATGGTCGAGCATCCATGCTAAATAAATAAGCTGGAGAATCAGAAGATGATGCACGATCACGAATATCAAGACAAGATAGAGTCTCCAAAATATCCCATTCGGCTAACATCAAGGAAACTACCACCAAATGCTTGCGACTAAGCGCATCAGCAACACGATTGCCCTTCCCAGGGGTATACTCAATGTCAAAGTCATATGAGGTGAGAAACTCTAACCATCGCTGTTGCCTCATATTAAGATCTTTCTGCGAAAAGAGATACCTGAGAGACTTATGATCGGTGTAAAGAATGAAGTGCTCTCCCAAAAGATAATGACGCCACATCTTCAAAGCGAAGACGATAGCTGCAAGTTCTAAGTCATGGGTAGCGTACCGAATCTCGTTCGGACGTAATTGCCTTGAAGCGTAGGCAACAACCCGATCCTTCTGCATAAGAACCGCACCAAGACCACTAAGGCTGGCATCGGTATAAACGATGAGATCCTGATTCCCCTCAGGAACTACAAGCACGGGAGCATGAGTAAGGAGTTCCTTCAATCGCCAGAAGGAAGTCTCACACTTATCAGACCAAATATAACGAACACCCTTCCTAGTAAGACTAGTAAGAGGAAGAGCGATACGAGAGAAGTCCTTAATAAAGCGGCGGTAATAACCGGCTAATCCCAGAAAGCTACGAATCTCATGAACATTCTCAGGCCTCTTCCAATTCTGAATAGCCTCAATATTAGACGGATCGACTGAGATGCCATTGGAAGATACAACATGGCCTAAGAATTTCACTTGCTTCTCCCAGAAGTGACATTTAGAAAGCTTTGCCTTGAGTTGATGCTTGCGGAGAGTACTCAAGACAATTCTAAGATGTCGAGCATGATCTTCTTCGGATCTAGAATAAACTAAGATATCATCGATGAATACAAGGACGAACTTATCGAGATATTCCCTAAATACTCGATTCATGAGATCAACAAAGAAAGCAGGAGCGTTCGTCAATCCGAACGGCATGACGAGCCACTCATATGAACCATATCGAGTGCGGAAAGCTGTAAGTGGAATGCTATCTTCCGCAACACGAAGCTGATGAAAACCCATGGCTAGGTCCAATTGAGAAAAGACCTTTGCACCACTCAACTGATCGAACATGTCATCAATACGAGGCAATGGGTAGCGATTCTTGATGGTTAACTCGTTAAGCTTGCGATAGTCGACGCAAAGCCTAAGAGTCCCATCAGACTTCTTCACGAATACCACCGCGGCACCCTACGGTGAAGAGCTAGAACGAATGAAATGTTTGGTTTCGAGCTCGAGGAGTTGCTTCTTAAGTTCCTCATTCTCCTTAGTAGACATCCTCGTGGGAGGACGACTAGCTGGTTGCGCCCCAGGGATGAGATCAATACAAAGCTCTATGGCCCGCTTGGGTGGCAAACCCGAAACAGGCTCAAACACATCAGTGAAGTCACAAACAATCGGAATACGAGACCCATCATCATCACTGTCTCGCGAATCAAGAGCATGCAAAGAGGCTAAGGAATCAACATCGGTATTCCGGAGAATCAGGGATAACTGAGAAGAGGAATCTGGATGTCGAAGATAAACGACTCTGTCTGAACAAAGAATCCTGGCATCGTATCGAACTAGCCAGTCCATACCAAAGATCATATCAAAACCAAGCGAAGGAATAACATGCAGATTCGTACGGAAAGAAAATCCACAAAGCATAACCTCAACATCATCACAATATAAGCTAAGGGTTGCAAACCCCCCAACAGGATTTGCAATCCGCAAAGAAGTAAGCAAACATGAAACATCCAAAGAACAAGCATCCATGAGTTCCTTTGATACGAATGAGTGTGACGCACCCGTATCAAAGAGCACTCTAATCGATCGATCATGAAATAGAATGGAACCTTCAAGAATAGAAGGAAATATACCTTTCGGCTGAGATGCATCACTAGAAGCTGCTGCTATATTAAGATTTCCTGGACGAGAACCCTTGTTCTTCTTAGGACAGGAGAAAGCCATATGTCCTTCGGCCTTGCAATAATTGCACTTCTTAGGCTTTGGACACTCACGGGCTGGATGGTTAGGAGAACCACAGTTGTAGCATGCGAAAGGCTTAGGCTCAGAAGGAGCTTGGGATTGTGAAGAAGACGATCCACCTTGCTTCTTCTTCTTGGAATGAGGGAATCTAGGCTTGCGGAAAGGAAATCTCTTCTTCTTAGGATTAGAATGAATACTAACTTCTTCGTCACTCTCCTTTTCGTTCTCGACTGCCTCGAGATGGAGAGCGGAATCAACCAACTCTTCGAAGGAAAGCTTGAGTTGGAGCATTAAGGACTTCTTCAAATATTTTTTAAGTCCGGAAACAAACTTAAGATTCTTCTTGTATGGTGTACTAATGAATTCTAACCCATACTTAGAAAAATCCTCGAAAGAAGAAACATAATCTGATACTGTGGAATTGCCTTGCTTCAACTTGATGAAGCGGCGAGTAAGAGAAGCTTTTTCAGACTCAGGTACGAACTTAAGCTCAAATTTATCTCGGAATTGCTGCCATGTGAGGGTAGTCTCATCCACCTCAGCAATAAGAAGCTCATACCAATCTAAAGCACGCTCTTGTAGCATACTAGATGCCATAAGAACTCGATGTTGATCTGAAAGCTCCATGCGTAAGAATATACGCTCACAAGTACGAAGCCAGGCTTGGACATCAAGAACCGACTCGGAGCCTTTGAATGGCTTGCCTCCGAGGTGAGAGAAGTCACTGCAAAGTCGTGCAAACACAGATTTACGAGGAGATGAAGATGGAACAGGAGCGAGAGGTTGAGTGCTCCCAAGAAGCTCTCGAATCTGATCGGTAGTCATATAAATGCCTTCGGGTCGGGAACCACTGGACGGTCCCACTGCCGAAGTGCGACCTCTACCTCTACCAGACATAGCTGAAAGATAAGATAAGAAAAGATTATTCACAGGGTAGATATATATATATATATCACAATAGAAATGCAGTAGGTAAGGAATACTACGGAATAGTATTTAACATTCCTAGACGTATTCCCCCCTATCTACCCCGAAGGAATCGAAAGGATAAGGACTTGACTAGGCTTGGCCACTTCTAAGGGATGAGATGTATAAAGGTGTTACACTAGATGTATGGTTCTTAGCGTCTGTTGTTTTGTATTTATTCTATTTTGTTCTGAAAGCTAGCTCTGATACCAAGCTGTAACGCCCCGTCCCGAAAGCCACATTAGTAAAGAGAATTATCAAGTAATTTTGTCTACTAATGCGGAGAATAGGGTTGGTTAAGGGCGACCGAATAGTAATGCATTAGCTAATGACTAAGTATGTCGAAATCTTACCAATTTTTTTTCGAATTCCATATAGTTGACATACTCAGTGATTCACTAATACGATACTATATGGCTAACGGATCTATTCAGAACAAAGCACAATAATATCATAACATGTAACAGAAACATCAGTCACAAATAATATATATATACTGTTACAAAACCAAACATCTGATGTAATACCGTTCACCACATAATATAATACAACATCATCCCATAAAAGAATATATACATGAAGTGGTAAATAAAAGATCCATCAAAAGTGGAGATATCCAAGTCCATAGTCATGAGCCCACAAAAGATAGCAAAACGGATCCAAGCATAAAGGATAGTCAACCAACCTAACCTGCAACTCGGTCTGACCCGAGTGATAAACACACGGGTCAGGCAACTGAATCTTATCGTTAGAAAGGAAATACGATAAGGTATAAGGGAAACATACATCAAGGGATCAATAATTGATAAGAATGACTAAGGTTGATATCAAGGATTGTCTATCTCTAAGATGTTATAATTCTACACTTACTTGGGTTAATAATAGGGAATTCATGCATATAAAGAAAACATTCGAATATGATTCATGAATAAATAAACTTGTCAAAGTGGTAAATGAAACCCAAGTATAAAACCATAAAATTGAAATCACCAAAATCCTCAAGAACTCATATTTCGCCTTATTCATCTCTATAAGGCTAAGTAAACACATCAAAATATGGTGAAATCAAAATTCTCTTAACTCATAAAATAAATCTCAGATTGGCCAATAATTACATGATAAAGCATGTTGCACGTGCTAAAGTTCTCAGACTAGTGCTAGTAATATAGTTAGGTACCCAACAAAGATCTCAAAGGCGACCAAGGTCACCTTTTTCAGATTTCTCAGATTCTCAGATGACCCGAAGGTCATAGCACTAGTAATTCTAGAATGTGTCGCTAACTTTCGGAGAGTAATCTGTAAAGTGTTAATCTGTGTCCCATACCACACGTTCGCACTAAACAGTTTACTAACCGTTAGTCAAATCCACATTAAAATAGAAACTCAGATGTTCCCAAAAGTCATATACCTTGCCTCATATCATCGGCATATGGTATAAAATACTAAGCTCAAACTATTCACAAATCAAGTGAAAAAAACAAATCTTCAGAAAACTCATCAACCAAAGCAAATACCACACAAGACTACATGCAAGTGTTCAAGATAGCGATCTTGCATCAGCTATTTCGATCCTTTAATCACAGAATTTCAAAAAGTGATACAAATGAAAGTTGTCACACTCTTTCTTCAGTTTCCAGAACTTTAAAAGTTATAGGATTTGGACAAGAAACTCAAAAGTTATGCACAAAATACTAGCTCAGGTTTGCACAAAACACTGAGTACACTACAACAACAAGACAGCGAGTTTGCAAGAGGTTTTTCAACATTTAATCAACGAATTTCAGAAAGTGATACAAATAAAAGTTGTCACACTATTTCTGCAGTTTCCAAAACTTTAAAAATTATAGGATTTGGATAAGAAACGCAAAAGTTATGCACAAAATACTAGCTCAGGTTTGCACAAAACACTGAGTACACTACAACAACAAGACAGCGAGTTTGCAAGAGGTTTTTCAACATTTTAATCAACGAGTTTAAGAAAGTGATACAAATAAAAGTTGTCACACACTTTCTGCAGTTTCCAAAACTTTAAAAATTTTAATATTCCAATCAGTAACGAAGAAGTTATGATCGAAATACTACCAAGAAAGAAATTATTTGCTCTGCCTGTCAACACAGGGCAGCGATGAAAATGACAATTTTGCACTATGTAAACTTCTAAATCAGTCAAAACAAAAAACATGAAAGTTGTGGTATATTTCACAAGGATTACAGAACATCCAAGAATTCGAAATTCCGATAAAAAAATCAAAAGTTATGGCAAAAACACTAATCAGCCACTAGAATATTCTGGGCTTAATCCCTCTCGGATTTTCATTTTTGACAGCAACTAAGAAGGTCCAAACGGACTCAAAACCAAATGAAATTTAACATGAACAAACTATAATCAGTCCTCTACAATCTGAAAAAAAGAGTGGCATCAATCCGACACCGGACGAGCCAGATATGAGCAAAACAAGACAGGGCATTTTCAGCATCAATCAATATAGAACAGAGGTAAAATTCAACATATTTAACCAAATATTTCAAGCGAGAGATTAATTGCTACTGAAATTTGTTCACTTACAGTTGCTATAAGCCTTAGCTTACCTATTAGCAGCAAAAAGAAGAAGATGATAGCTTTATGCCTTGACTATGCTTTAGGAACCTGAAAAAAGGGAAATACATAGACATGCAAAGAGAAGCTGAAATTAAGGACAATACAAGTTCTCAAAACTAGAAATTGATGAAATTATCTTTGGTTTTGGATTGATTACCTGAAATAATTTGCTTCAGATTGCTTTACTTTTGCATAGAAATTGGAGAATTTGAATATTTGGATTCTAGGTTTTAAGAAGAAAGAGGGGGTTTTTTTTTTCTTCTTTTTGTTTACTGTAAACTGAAGCATACGTTCAGTTTGAGAAGGAGATGATTTTCTCCTTAATTAAATGGTGAGTGGGCTTTAAATCCAAAACCCAATAGTATATGTGTTAATACTTAAACTAAATCAACTAAGTTATTCATGTTTTTACACTATATTTCACATTTTTTTAGCCAAAACAACTTACATTTCCATAGTTTCAACTTTACAAAAATCACAAAACTTATTTTATGTTTAACAAAATGTTTTCACAACATATAAAAGATATTTTAGCCATCAAACTTATTTTCCATCATTAAAACTCTTATTATTATTATTATTATTATTATTATTATTTTTTACTCAAAACTCAATTTACACTATAATTTATATAAAAAAAATATTTTAGCAACCAAAATCTACACAAAAATCGTTTTCTTGTCAAATTAAATATAACAAACCTTGTTAACATCATTCTTACATCCAAATCTTAATTTAAACAAAATTCCACCTTTTTAATTATAATATTTTGTTAAAATTAACAAAAATCAACATTTGGCAATAATTTGCAAAATCATTGCAATTTATCAAATTAAAACCATATAATATTCATTTTTCCTCCAAACTAACATAATGAAGCTTTTTAAAACTTTAGTTTCATCATTTTACACTTATTTCAACAAATTAATGATGATTAAATTATTTTATCTAATTTAATTAATTCAACAAAAGTCCAAATCATCATATTTCCAATATTCACCATTTATAACCAGCATTATCAACTTTTACTCCATTTTATTCCTTCCAATTTTATTGTTTACTAAAAATAAACAATTTTAAATCTCCAATTTATTTTTTTATTTTCCAATATTAAATTATAACCACCGTTATAATTTAATATTAAAGGTAATCATCAAAACCTGGGTTGTTACAATTTGATTTTTATAATTTCTTCATTTTGTTTTAATTGGATTTCTAATCCCAAATATAAATTAGCTAAAAATAATCTTTTTAAAGGGTATCTTAATAAGGTTAGCTTTAATATTAACTTATTTAAACACAACAATAATATATTTAACATTAACAGTATTAATATTAATATTTTTTCAAATTTTTATGATGATCTTAATGTTAATCAAAATTTACTTATGATTAAAGATTCATAAGAATATTTTAAGTTTTGTTCAATTATTATTCTTGTCTTCGTTGGTATTAGTTTTTAAGCCCTTTAATTCTATTATTTTTGTCTAGATTAGTCTTATTTAGGTTTTATTTTCTATCTCATCTATACATATATATGTATATTAATTATATAAATATACATATATATATGTATCATTCTAACTTTTCCTTAGTCATCCTTCAGACATAGGTATGGGAGATAGGTTGTATGGCACATTTTGCAGGTTCTCGGAGTGTAGAGAGGCCATCAGAGTAGAGTATTCCACTCAGGATTATTGTAGTTCCACCACTGATACAGGATACTTTCATCTCTATTTTGGTGTATTATATTTAGGAGGATCCATTCTTCTGCTTGGCACTTTTTCCTCTGTACAGAGTCTCTAGAGCAGTTTTCCTTTCAGCATCATATCCAGTTCCACTTCAGAGTAGATGCTTTCCTTCTGATCCAGATGCATGGAGTTTCTTTCTTAGTTGGTGATACATGGAGCTTCCGATCCAGATGTATGGAGCTTCATTTTTCTCATGTTTTTAGGTACTTCTAACACCTTAGTATCGGGTGGTGGCCATGCCGGAACTTAATATTGGGGTGTGATGGGTGGTGGCTTTGCCGGAACTCATCTTAGGGGTACCTGAGTTTCTTTGATTCTTGTATTTAGTTTTGTTACCTACCAAGCATGTTGGCACCACCTTATTATTTGATATACATATATTTACATGTGTGCTCTCCTCTATTTACAGAGGATCACACATTTTTCTCCAAAAAAATATGTATCTTGTAAAGATTACAATATACATGTATACTATATGTATGTATAAAATTTTAAAATTGTTTAAATTTTATACGTGTGTTGTAATTGTTATAATATACAAATTTTCAAAATTATTTTAGCAAACCAATATTTAAATTTAAATTTGAAATTTGGATTTGAATTTGAATTTTTGAAATTTAAAATAAAGTTTGATTAAATTGGTTGATTAAAATAAGTAATCAATTAAATTATTAATTAATTAAAAGACATATACATATATACCGATAATTATAGTGTTATAATTGTATGATATTTCTCAAACGTGTTTAACGAAAATAATTTAAAATGTTCAAATTCAAATTGAAATTTAATTAATTTTTTAATTAAAATAATAATTAAAAGATTAATTGCAATTGTTTTAATTAATAAGATACATATATTATGTAAGCTAATTTCATTACAAAAGGTTATAAATATATTAGAATTATATGAATAATGTATATAAAATTATAATTATTATGATTAAGCATATATATAGATTATAAATGTTATAATAGATATATGTATATATGTAAATAATTATAATTGAACATATTAATTCAAATTGCTTTGAAGTAATATTTAAGATTTTTTGAAACCTTAAATTAATTAATTAACTAAATTGTTTAATTAAGTAATTAAAATACATATAAACTTATGTATATACTAGAAGTATTAATTTAAATTATGAAAGTTATAAGTAAATTAGTATTATATATATATATGTATAAGTAATATGTATAATGGCTAAAATAAATCCAACTTAGATTTCTAGAGTATGTATATAAGTATGATACGTATACTATGATATTTGATGTGTTAACACTTATGTGATGTGGGTATTTTACAAAATACATTATTGCTTAAATCAATAGCATTATTAATTAATAAAGATTATGAATCTTAATAATGTTGGCATCTATCATTTATATATTAGATAGATTACTTGCATATGTACTAGTTGGTGAGTAAACTTAACACTAATTGTTGAGCGAACTTAAGCCAGAGCTGCTAAGTGCAGTGCTATTTAGTATATCTCTAGATGACTAAGATAAATGCTTGTATTTATTAAAGCAAACTCAAGGTATGAGCATTTATACTTAGGCTTCATAAAATGATAGGTCATAGTGATTAATCTCACTTAACTAATTGAGAAAACTCAAGATCAAGGTTGAGATTCGGGAAAAGACCAAGGTTAGGAGTTATATATTATATAATGGATAAAGTGTTATCCACTACTGATAAGATTATGGCTTGTTGAGCAAACTCAAGGTTAGATCCCAAGACAAGTGAGTCCTAAACCAATTAGAGAAATCGAAAGGTTTTTATCTTTTTATTAGGATTTTGAGAAATTTAAAATATGATGGGATCATATTAGATAAATAAAATGAATCACATTTAACCAATCTAATAAGTATAAGAACGTATATGCTTGTAAAAATCCTTCTAGGCACCCGTCTAAGCCTTGCCTTGGTGCTAGGCTAGCCTTGCCTCCTTGCTATGTACCTAGCCTACCTTGATGAGACTTGCAGCATTATCTAAGCATATAAACGGGTTTATAAGCACCGCTTATGCAACTATTTAGGCTTGGTGCCTCTTATAAGTATCAAAATGTTTGTTTCAAGTGGTTTTTCCTCCATGGTTGCTTCCAAATCCATAAAATCTCATTTTGGATCAATTAATACTAAACAAAATACTAAATTTTTATTTAAAATGCAAGAGTTTATGAAAATGACTAGCTCGATTAGTCTTCAATTAATCCCTGCATTGGCGATTAATCTCTAGTCCATGCTTACTACCTAGCGCCTGCATAGTGATTTATACAAACTTAGCAGTTAGATTATCTACTAGTCTAATTTTTTGTAAAGTAATTGATAAAATGTTATTTATTAAGGTATACATAGTGAACCTTAATTAAAGATTGTAAAAGAAATGTATATTCACCTGAAAATAAATCTTTTGGCATATAATCACTTCAAAGCCCACAATAACAACCCAAGTGTACAATCATTTAAATTTCCAAATCTGTGTCCATTTAAGTTTTAGCTTGCCTAATATTGTTTATTATCCATATAAGTATAGACTATAGATATTATAAGAGTATGAATATTTTATCAATATTTGATTTCATACAATAGTTGTATGGTGAATGGTATTACTTCATAATATAAGGATTTTGAATAATTGTTATTTGAACAGAGCAAGTAAAACTTGGTATGAGATCGTATACATAATATGATTAAGTGTATTTAGCTCTTTGGAAATAGTTCCAAACCAAGAACTAAAGGAAGGCCCGATTAATTGAAATGTCAGTTTGGTCCAATTAATTAATTGGAAGATCGATGCTTTTAATTTGTTCAGGATGAACAATAGCAATTGAGAATTATAATTAGGTCATAATCTCATAGTTAGGTTTTCTCCTAAATGTATGACCTTTGAGGAAAGAAAACAAAATTTTAAGATGATAGTAAATAAATTGGTACTATTGAAATGAATAGATATTGAACGTCACTTCGGATTCATGATCAAACATCGGAACTAGAATTATACTAATATTAGAAGATGCTTAAAAGGAACATGAAATATGATTTAAAGTTCTTGTAAAAGATTTTCTTTTATAAGTTCAATTTCATAGAGAATTAGGATATAGGATCCAAAATATTGATTGTAAATTTGTTATAATGACTGAAATAGAAATCCATGGTGAAAGTGATAGAACTTCGCGTTGTTGGTGGTTCTATAGTGGTGGCAGAAACAGTGGGAACTCATCATATGAGTATTTTCGATGGACACATCTTAGTTAGTGTAATGACCCACCATTTTGGATGGTTTAAATCAACAATAAACCATACATGTCAACCCAAACCATTAAAAAGGGAGGATTGTTAATGTGGTAAATAAGAAAATAAGTGAAAAGAAAGAAAAAAACAAAACATAGAATCTTACAACAGAATGACAAAATATAATAATCAAATAAACAGTTCATGAAGCTGTTTACAAATAACATTTGATTACAATTTTACAATACAGATCAGAGTTATACATACAGCAGGAATAAATAAATAATGCAGCGAAATAACATGATGTAGTGGAATAAATATAATAAATAGTATACAAATCACCATCTTCGTCATCCAAAGTAAAATGGTCTTCAATATGCTGAAAAGCTCAAGATGACCCGAGCGTAATTGAAAGACAAAACACTCGAGTCAGAACTAAAAGATCTTATGTAAGTTAAATCAAAATAAAATAACTATGAGGGTAACGGCTTCAATGATGTTTACTGGATTTTAAATCTCATATCCAGTGTATAACGTGTGTGCAATAACTTAAGAGATGTTCAAGATTACCATCTCCTAAGGATCCGTTAAACTATCTACATACATAATACAATACGCTATTATAATATGTCTATAGTAAAGTAAAGTATTAAAATAGCGTTAAGGCATTACCCATATCCCCCTTAACACATTTTTATATAAATACCATAGTCTATGCAGATACGGTAAGCTCCACTAAACCGGTGGGATACTCAAGGAGCACTCCAAAAGTACGATACAAACTAAACTCGTAATGAGCTCGATAAGGCATACGACAAGGCACGCGAGGCAATGCTAGGGTAGGATTCTATCGTTTGCAGAACCTGTAATGCCCCAGAAATTCATGGAATCTTATTTTGGTTGGATTTTGAAATATATGAATTTATTTGTATAGGAATATATGGAATTAATTGTGTGCAAGTGTGTGTGCATGTGTGCACGTGCACACTGATATGGCACAAGGAAGAACTCCAGAGTTCTTGAATTTAAAACAAGAATTAAAAGCATTACAAACATGATTTTGTGATATGGATATTTGATTTCTGGAATTATATGAATCATCCCAGAAAATAAGAAAAGTAGGTTTTGTTTTGAATTCAGTAAACATATTTTATTTAAAACCCAGAAAAAAAAATATGTTACAAGGATTTGAAAACCTGTATACATATATAGGTGCATATGTTTCTGAAATTAAGGAGGAATTAAATAAGCTTAGATAAGATATGTATACAAATATACATTTCTGTAAGTACTGAAAATATTAAAAAGAAATAAGCAAGGGAAAGTGTAACACTAAAATAGCAAAAGATAAATTACAAGCAAAACAATTGCTTTAGGCAGAAAATAGAAAGGAGGATTTTTAGAAAATAAACAAGTGACAATGTCACACAATTATCATGACCTGAGAAGAATATAATAATATTCTGGAAAAGAAAAAGGGGAGTAAGTATCACATATGGCCGGGGTATTAAGGGAGAAAAATAAACAAATATGAAATGCAAAATGCATGAGTCTTGGCCAGGGTAGGAATGGGATTTTACAATGATAAAACCCTAGATTAAAACCTCTCTTATAAATCCAAGTATAAAACAGAAAAATCATTTGCTACCCAAGACATTTAAGAAAACAAAGAAGTAAAATATTTGGAAGCAGAAAAGCAAGTTTTAAAAAGGTTTCATTTCTGGATTAAGCAAGAGAAGCATTTTTCTGTGAGTAATCTCACTAAACCCATGGCATTAAGTCCTGTTATGAGGCAGCCACGCTTATGTTATTTTTCTACATATTTTTGATTTCATTACTATGGTTTTAATGGATGTTTTTAATGGGTGTTTCTGAATGTTTTGATTGCTTTGATGTTTGAGTATTTTGCTCTGTTTGGTTACACCCAGAAATGTAAAAGTATGAAATCATGAAAGTAAATAGGGAATACTTGTAACTGGTTTAGATATGGCATGGAAAATATAGAAATCAAAATGTATATGAGTTGCATTACACTTGTGTAAGTGCTGAGGCCCAAATGAAAGATTCAAGGTTGCAATGGAAATATCCAAAAGTGCTAAACCCTTGATCAAATAGAAAACCCATGAGCCAGAAATCTTGTTTAAGCTAGATCTTGAATTTAGTTCAAACATGGTTGCTTATGAAACAATAATAACCCACATGCCTAGTCTTTATTCCCAGTTGTAAATATTCTTGTATTTTCTTTGAGCTAGAATATTTGAAAATATGATTTCCCTGGACATGAATGTTAGCTTGTTCTTGAATTATGCTTGTAAACTCTATGTAATGTTTCATGTATACTGGGATTTAGTCACCTAGTTATCTCATGATAGGATTAAACATGAACACTTAGTAAATAAACTAAGGATTGTGAGCCAAGAAGACTGCTGGAATGCTTGTTGTATTTAAAGTATGCAAGTTGGCACATGGCTTGTTTAAGCCCTGAGATCTTTGTGCAATATTGTGAATTATTTTATTGCAATGTGTCCCCGTGATTCCTTTATTGCAGATGAGGCTAGGAATTAATTTGGTAAATGCAACCTTAAATTGATGAAGTAGGAACTTGAGTTATTCCTAGGACGGTTGGTCTGGAGCTATGATAGTTCCTGAGTATTTCTATTTGAAATGTATGTTTGCATGGTTGAATGTGTGTACATAATTAGTCTTAAATACTGATCATATATGCACAATATATCATAAACAAGTCAGGCAAATTGATCAAAGAAGCTATGCCCACTTATACAAAATGTTTATGTCTCACTCATTTACTTAATATCATGGAATTTTTGATATTGCTCATACCAGATCTTGTATCTGACCCTTGTTTGCTTATGGCATCTGGGGTGTCTCATTTAAAATGGGGCAGCCTCTAATGCTCTTTCAGGGAATGCTGGTTCTAAATAGGAAGCTGCTATGGCTAATGAGAATGATTGTATAAGCATGCTAAATTAGAATTAAATAAGAACTTAGAAGGAATTATTTGCATGTAATCTGAGAAGTTTTTATAGTTATGCTTTGGTTGTTATGTAATGATCTTGAATGCTTGAATTTATTTAGTTGTTTTAACTGAATCTAGTAATGTATTAAGTTTGGGATTAACCAAAGACTTAGTTGAATCTATGCAAGAAAATATATATTTGAGTATTATGGTGAAAATCTGTAAATGATATATGCCTGTATTTGAGAAATGGATATGTATATACATATACTGTATTAGTTAATTTCAAGTTACTTAAAACTTTAAGTTTGAAGGTTAAAAATCTGAGTTTAGCTAGAAGTAATATTTCAAGAATTTTGTGACTATATGCAGAAGTGTTTTGATAAAAGAAACAATATATATTTGTGCACTGTATAAAGATATGTACATGTTTTAAGGGATTTTGCAAGTGTCTGGTATCTGAATTTACATTGCAAAAGCCAGGCACTAATGTTTTGATGATCTAGTCATAAGGCTAACCCACTTCAAAAATAATGAGGTCTGGATTGATCAAGATGACCAGAGTTTTGGGTATAAAGGAAGAAAATACACTTTGTAAAATCTGAAGCTTTCTTTGCAAATGCATGCACAAAGACATTTTCAAATACTTGAGCAACTCATATTTTATTTTGAATAGCTTTATTAGTCCAGAGAGTACACTACATCTGATATGCACACATATTATCTAAACACTACTTTTGTCAAATGACCATAAAATCTGGATTCTCTAAATCCAGTAAAGCAACCTGTAAATTAGATGCAAGCTGAGGTAACTCAGGGATTAGAGAATAAATTTGGTTAAGAAAAATACAACTATATAGATTATGAAAGAATTACTCAATTGACTTGGTTATAAGTAAAGAAATTGTGATAAAATAACTTGTGTTGAAAATGATAAATGAGTATATCATTTTTCTTTCTAGCTTTAATCAAATACCAAATAATTAAACTAAAATTATGGTGGCTTGCTATATAATCTGAGATCACCTTACTATCTCAAACTAACAGACAATCACTATAGGAATGGTCAAAAATTACTAAGTATAGATTGCATATGATTATGAGATTCATTACCCTGACTCAAATATCAATAGGCATGGAAAATGAGCTATGTATTGGTTGATTAGATATTCAAATTCAATCAGGATGCACTCTTGCTAAACAACACTCTGATCCAAGCAAGAGGGTCACATACATCTTCATATGTATGTGAATATATTTATTAATGAACTGATATAAATATATTAGTAGAAAAATTAGGATCCTGGATAATCTAGTGGAAAGGCTAAATGACTCTAGGAAATTATTGATGTAAAAAAAATTCCTAGTAAAAATTAGGTGAAATAGCTAGGGTCATTTCATTTGGTATCAGAGCTATGTTAAAACTGTACATAGCTAAGAATGATTGTATTGATTGATTGAAGTATTATAACCATATGTATGAACTGGTTGTTTGTTTGAGTAAAATAATAATATAGATAGAAAGTTATGGCAAAAGAAAAATGCTCATGATAAACTAACCCTATTTACCCATACTCTAGTTATCCAATCATGGTAGGAAGAGGATCTCATCACAATGCAGGATCAAGTACACGACAAATGCTTGATATGCAAGACTTTATGAGGGCTTTAAGGGATGGAGTAGGGCAGAGACTTGAGAACCCACATGAGGAACTTTCCAAACTATTAAAGACTTATACCAATTTAGGAGGCAAGAGCTTTGAAGGGACTGAAAATGTGATGGAAATTCAAGCATGGTTGAGAACACTGGACAGAATTTTCAATGACATGCAATTGGATTATCAAAGGAAGATGCAAGTGGCCTCAAGACAACTGAAAGGTGTGGCTTTAAGCTGGTGGGAGGTAGTCATAGCTGGGAGGATTGAGAATGAAATCACTTGGAATCAATTCAAGGAGATGTTGGAAGCTAGATTTGTTCCAGCATCATCCAAAACTCTATTGCTTGAAGAATTCATCAGACTTAGGCAGGGAACCTTTAATGTGACTGAGTATACTCATAGGTTTGAGGGCTTGTCTAAGTATGGAGCTATGCTTGTGGCTGATGAGGCATCAAAGAATGATAGGTATATTAAGGGTTTAAACCCAGGGCTTAGTAGGGCTATGTTGCCATATGCAGATAAAACTTTTGATCAAGTCATTGATCTAGCCTTAAAATTTGAGCAACATGACAAGGAAAGGGAGAAGTATAAGAGTTTTAAGAATAACAATAATAAGAAAAATAAGGGAAGGTATCACCCCTATGACAAAAAGAAGGAGGAGACAGAAAGCAAGAAAACCAATGATACTAAGACCACTGATACAAAGAGAAAAATAACATGCCATCATTGTGGAAAGGAAGGACATATCAAACCAAGGTGCCCAGAATGGAAGGGAAGGAGCTTTCAAATGCTACCTATGTGGTAAGGAGGGACATATCAAGAGAAATTGCCCTGAGTATAAACAGCAAGGGAAGCTAGCAAGTTTGGAGAGCAAAAGCAAATCCACAGTAGAAGCTATTGCAGAAAACCGTGGTCAAGTGGAAGGTACCTTATTTATTTGTACCCTACCTATATCAATAGTGTATGACATAGGGGCAACACATTCTCTGATTTCCCATGAATTAGTTGCATTGCTTAAATTAAATTGCATACTGGTTGAAACTCCTTTGTTAGTGCAAAGCCCATTGGGGAATTCTAGTGTTTTAAACATGATTTGTGTGGATGTGGAATTAAACATAGGAGGAAATGTTTTTATTTCCAATTTATATGTTTTAAATTACCCAAATATAGGTATTATATTGGGTGTAGACTGGTTAAGGCAATACAAAACCATAATTAATTTAGACTCATCCACCATATCATTACAAAATTCTAGAGGTCAAAGAATCACAATTTTGTGTGAAATAGCCAAAGAAAGAAAATTATATCACTTGATTGACTTAAATAAGGATTCCAGTGAGCCTTCTATTGAAGAAATCCCCATAATTAACAAATACTTAGATGTGTTTGGAGAAGTTAAGGGTGTTCCACACTACAGACCAGTGGAATTTCAGATTAGTCTCATACCAGGAGCCAGTCCAATTATTAAGAAACCCACTAGGATGGGGCCTAGTGAGTTGAAGGAATTGAAGAAATAGTTAGAAGAATTGTAAAGCAAAGGATTTATAAGACCAAGTAATTCATGCTGGGGTGCTCCAGTAGTGTTTGTAAGGAAACATGATGGTACTTTAAGAATGTGCATAGATTACAGGGAGCTAAACAAAGTCACTATCAAAAACAAGTACCCCTTACCTAGAATTGATGATCTTTTTGATCAACTTAGTGGAGCAAAAATATTTTCTAGATTAGACCTGGCATCTGGATTCCATCAGATGAAGGTTGAGAACTCAAGTGTTAAGTATACAGCCTTTAACACTAGGTATGGTCTATATGAGTCTCTTGTCATGCCATTTGAGTTGACAAATGCCCCATCATATTTTGTAGACTTGATGAATAGGATATTCAGGGATTATTTAGACAAGTTTGTATTGATTTTTATTGATGATATTTTGATTTATTCTAAAACAGTAGAGGAACATGAAAATCACTTACACCTTGTTTTGTCTAGATTAAGAGAAAAAGATTTAAAAGCAAAATTTTCTAAGTGTGCATTTTGGAAAGAAGAAGTGCATTTCCTTGGGCATGTTATATCTGCCAAAGGCATTTCAGTGAACCCCAATAAAATTATGGTTATCCAAGCATGGAAAAGGCTAAGCACAGTAGGAGAAGTTAGGTCATTTATGGGAATGGCAGGGTATTACAGAAGATTTATAAAAGATTTTTCTAAGATGTCATCACCTCTTACCAACCTAACTAGAAAGAACCAACCCTTTATATGGACTGAGAAATGTGAACAAGCCTTTAGTAAAATCAAGGAGGCCTTGGTCAATGCACCAGTGTTGAGAGTACCAGAAGGAAATGAGGATTTGATTGTTTATACTGATGCAAGTGGTTCTGGGCTAGGAGCTGTATTGATGCAGCAAGATCAAGTTATAGCCTATGCATCAAGACAATTGAAGCCACATGAATCAAGGTATGCAACCCATGATCTTGAGTTGGCAGCAGTGGTATATGCATTAAAGCTCTGGAGACATTATCTTTTAGGTGCTAAGTTTATCTTATACACTGACCATAAAGCATTAAAATATCTCTTTTCACAAAAAGATTTGAATATGAGGCAGCATAGATGGGTTGAGTTTCTAGCAGCATATGATTTAGACATACTTTATACTCCAGGAAAAGCTAATAAGGTTGCGAATGCTTTGAGCAGGCAGCATGCAAAAGTAGCCATGTTAATGATAGAAGAGTTTAGAAATTTATCTCTACTTACTGATTTGGAAATTGAGGAAAACAGTGAGGTAAACATGAATATGATTGAAGAAGGGAGTAGAGGAAAATTAAGTTTGATAACTTTGCAATCAGATTTAATTTTGAAAGTGGGGAAAATGCAAGAGGAAGATCCAGATTTATTAGAAAAGAAAACTCTAATAGAAAAAGGAGAAGAAGTAGCAAGCTACCACATTGATAAGAATGGTTACTTAAGGAATAAAGGTAGAATATGTGTTCCAAAGGATATAGGATTGAAGGAAGAGATACTTAATGAATATCATAGGAGCAAATATTCTATACATCCAGGCAGCACCAAGATGTACCAAAACTTGAAGAAGGATTATTGGTGGAAAGGGATGAAAACTGATGTGGCCAAACATGTTGCAAAGTGTATGACTTGCCAACAAGTCAAAGCAGAAACCCAAAGACCCTTAGGCCTATTACAACCTCTAAGCATACCACAGTGGAAGTGGGAAGATATATCTATGGATTTCATAGATGGTCTGCCTAGATCAAAGAGAGGAAATACAAGCATTTGGGTAGTAGTTGATAGATTGACTAAAGTGGCACACTTTATACCAGTGAAGGCAGAAAGAAATGCACCTAAACTAGCTCAAATATTCATGAAAGAAGTAGTAAGGTTGCATGGAATTCCTAAGACTATAGTGAGTGATAGGGACACAATCTTTACATCCAGATTTTGGAAGAGCTTTCAAGAAGCCATGGGGAGTGAATTATGCTTGAGTACTGCATACCACCCCCAATCAGATGGTCAAACTGAAGTAATAAATAAAGTTTTGGAGGATTTGTTGAGGGCATGTGCATTGGACTTTGGAGGCAATTGGGAAGTTCACCTCCATTTGGCTGAATTTACATATAACAATAGTTATCAAAGCACCATAGGCATGGCACCATTTGAAGCCTTGTATGGCAAACCATGTTTGTCACCAATATGTTGGGTTGAAGCAGGAGAAAAGGCTGTCTTAGGGCCTGAGTATGTTAAAGAAACTACAAAGAAAATTGAACTTGTAAGGAGAAGGATGGCAGCAGCTCAAGATAGGCAAAAGAAGTTTGCAGATGTAAGGAGGAAGCAAGTAGAATATGAAGTTGGTGATTATGTTTTCATCAAAGTTTCACCTATGAAGAAGGTGTTGAGGTTTGGCAAGCAGGGAAAACTTACCCCAAGATATGTTGGACCTTACAAGATTTTGGAAAGAATAGGTTCATTAGCATATAAGTTGGAGCTACCAGAAGAGATGAGTGCAATGCACAATGTATTTCATGTATCACAACTTAGGAGATGGGTGCATGATAAAGAGGAAATTCTAGAGAAACCAACTCAAGTTCAAATAAATCCTGATTTGGTCTATGAGAAAGAACCAGTGGGGATTTTAGCTAAAGAGGAAAAGAAGTTGAGGAGCAAAACTTTGAAATTGGTAAAGGTTCAATGGAGCCTAGACCCTAATGATTGTACATGGGAGTTAGAGGATAAGATAAAGATGGATTACCCTAAGCTTTTTGCAGTGGAAGGTAAAATCTAAATCCCTAAAAAGTTTAATATGTATGGTTGTTTTGACTGAATTGTTTGCTTGTGCAATGTTTGATAGATTTTATAAAAACCTGGAAATGTTTAAAGTCAAAATGAGAAAATTGTGAGGACACAATTCCTAAAAAGGTGGGGTGATTGTAATGCCCCAGAAATTCATGGAATCTTATTTTGGTTGGATTTTGAAATATATGAATTTATTTGTATAGGAATATATGGAATTAATTGTGTGCAAGTGTGTGTGCATGTGTGCACGTGCACACTGATATGGCACAAGGAAGAACTCCAGAGTTCTTGAATTTAAAGCAATAATTAAAAGCATTATAAACATGATTTTGTGATATGTATATTTGATTTCTGGAATTATATGAATCATCCCAGAAAATAAGAAAAGTAGGTTTTGTTTTGAATTCAGTAAACAGGTTTTATTTAAAACCCAGAAAAAAAAATATGTTACAAGGATTTGAAAACCTGTATACATATATAGGTGCATATGTTTCTGAAATTAAGGAGGAATTAAATAAGCCTAGATAAGATATGTATACAAATATACATTTCTGTAAGTACTGAAAATAATAAAAAGAAATAAGCAAGGGAAAGTGTAACACTAAAATAGCAAAAGATAAATTACAAGCAAAACAATTGCTTTAGGCAGAAAATAGAAAGGAGGATTTTTAGAAAATAAACAAGTGACAATGTCACACAATTATCATGACCTGAGAAGAATATAATAATATTCTGGAAAAGAAAAAGGGGAGTAAGTATCACATATGGCCGGGGTATTAAGGGAAAAAAATAAACAAATCTGAAATGCAAAATGCATGAGTCTTGGCCAGGGTAGGAATGGGATTTTACAATGATAAAACCCTAGAAAACCTCTCTTATAAATCCAAGTATAAACCAGAAAAATCATTTGCTACCCAAGACATTTAAGAAAACAAAGAAGTAAAATATTTGCAAGCAGAAAAGCAAGTTTTAAAAAGGTTTCTTTTCTGGATTAAGCAAGAAAAGCATTTTTCTGTGAGTAATCTCACTAAACCCATGGCATTAAGTCCTGTTATGAGGCAGCCAAGCTTATGTTATTTTTCTACATATTTTTGATTTCATTACTATGGTTTTAATGGATGTTTTTAATGGGTGTTTCTTAATGTTTTGATTGCTTTGATGTTTGAGTATTTTGCTCTGTTTGGTTACACCCAAAAATGTAAAAGTATGAAATCATGAAAGTAAATAGAGAATACTTGTAACTGGTTTAGATATGGCATGGAAAATATAGAAATCAAAATGTATATGAGTTGCATTACACTTGTGTAAGTGCTGAGGCTCAAATGAAAGATTCAAGGTTGCAATGGAAATATCCAAAAGTGCTGAACCCTTGATCAAATAGAAAACCCATGAGCTAGAAATCTTGTTTAAGCTAGATCTTGAATTAGTTCAAACATGGTTGCTTATGAAACAATAATAACCCACATGCCTAGTCTTTATTCCCAGTTGTAAATATTCTTGTATTTTCTTTGAGCTAGAATATTTGAAAATATGATTTCCCTGGACATGAATGTTAGCTTGTTCTTGAATTATGCTTGTAAACTCTATGTAATGTTTCATGTATACTGGGATTTAGTCACCTAGCTATCTCATGATAGGATTAAACATGAACACTTAGTAAATAAACTAAGGATTGTGAGCCAAGAAGACTGCTGGAATGCTTGTTGTATTTAAAGTATGCAAGTTGGCACATGGCTTGTTTAAGCCCTGAGATCTTTGTGCAATATTGTGAATTATTTTATTGCAATGTGTCCCCGTGATTCCTTTATTGCAGATGAGGCTAGGAATTAATTTGGTAAATGCAACCTTAAATTGATGAAGTAGGAACTTGAGTTATTCCTAGGATGGTTGGTCTGGAGCTATGATAGTTCCTGAGTATTTCTATTTGAAATGTATGTTTGCATGGTTGAATGTGTGTACATAATTAGTCTTAAATACTGATCATATATGCACAATATATCATAAACAAGTCAGGCAAATTGATCAAAGAAGCTATGCCCACTTATACAAAATGTTTATGTCTCACTCATTTACTTAATATCATGGAATTTTTGATATTGCTCATACCAGATCTTGTATCTGACCCTTGTTTGCTTATGGCATCTGGGGTGTCTCATTTAAAATGGGGCAGCCTCTAATGCTCTTTCAGGGAATGCTGGTTCAAAATAGGAAGCTGCTATGGCTACTGAGAATGATTGGATAAGCATGCTAAATTAGAATTAAATAAGAACTTAGAAGGAATTATTTGCATGTAATCTGAGAAGTTTTTATAGTTATGCTTTGGTTGTTATGTAATGATCTTGAATGCTTGAATTTATTTAGTTGTTTTAACTGAATCTAGTAATGTATTAAGTTTGGGATTAACCAAAGACTTAGTTGAATCTATGCAAGAAAATATATATTTGAGTATTATGGTGAAAATCTGTAAATGATATATGCCTTTATTTGAGAAATGGATATGTATATACATATACTGTATTAGTTAATTTCAAGTTACTTAAAACTTTAAGTTTGAAGGTTAAAAATCTGAGTTTAGCTAGAAGTAATATTTCAAGAATTTTGTGACTATATGCAGAAGTGTTTTGATAAAAGAAACAATATATATTTGTGCACTGTATAAAGATATGTACATGTTTTAAGGGATTTTGCAAGTGTCTGGTATCTGAATTTACATTGCAAAAGCCAGGCACTAATGTTTTGATGATCTAGTCATAAGGCTAACCCACTTCAAAAATAATGAGGTCTGGATTGATCAAGATGACCAGAGTTTTGGGTATAAAGGAAGAAAATACACTTTGTAAAATCTGAAGCTTTCTTTGCAAATGCATGCACAAAGACATTTTCAAATACTTGAGCAACTCACATTTTATTTTGAATAGCTTTATTAGTCCAGAGAGTACACTACATCTGATATGCACACATATTATCTAAACACTACTTTTGTCAAATGACCATAAAATCTGGATTCTCTAAATCCAGTAAAGCAACCTGTAAATTAGATGCAAGCTGAGGTAACTCAGGGATTAGAGAATAAATTTGGTTAAGAAAAATACAACTATATAGATTATGAAAGAATTACTCAACTGACTTGGTTATAAGTAAAGAAATTGTGATAAAATAACTTGTGTTGAAAATGATAAATGAGTATATCATTTTGCTTTCTAGCTTTAATCAAATACCAAATAATTAAACTAAAATTATGGTGGCTTGCTATATAATCTGAGATCACCTTACTATCTCAAACTAACAGACAATCACTATAGGAATGGTCAAAAATTACTAAGTATAGATTGCATATGATTATGAGATTCATTACCCTGACTCAAATATCAATAGGCATGGAAAATGAGCTATGTATTGGTTGATTAGATATTCAAATTCAATCAGGATGCACTCTTGCTAAACAACACTCTGATCCAAGTAAGAGGGTCACATACATCTTCATATATATGTGAATATATTTATTAATGAACTGATATAAATATATTAGTAGAAAAATTAGGATCCTGGATAATCTAGTGGAAAGGCTAAATGACTCTAGGAAATTATTGATGTAAAAAAAATTCCTAGTAAAAATGTTTATATACAATGTATAGGTGTTCGTATTTATATTGATTTTTTTATATAGACTGTTTAAAAGCATAAGTAGAGATGTACATGTTGATAATTGAAACTATATGTGATATATATACGTTGGCTAGTGTTGTATTGTACTTTCAAGATGAAACAATACACTAAAAAAAAGTGATTGTAGTAGGGTTGGTTACGAGGTGTCTTTGTTGTATAGTTGAGTTATGTACATATTATAAAGCATATTTTGTTAATTTTATGTTGTCCTAAACATGTAAATTTAACAGAATACTGGTTCCAAGAGAAATATAAATTAGGATAAAAACAGTTGTATATATATAAAGTGAATTTGGTCAAGGGTAATTTGTTGTTATACGCATATATATTGATATTGACTTTTATAATATATATTGTTTCTGAAATAAGGCACGTATGTAAATTTAGATTAGTCTATATTTATATTAGTGTATATTAGTAAACTTGGGTTCGGTTTCACATAATATATATGAGTTTGAGCTACGCATACGTGTATAGGTTGTTCAGGTCTACACTATTTAGTATATGGTTCGCTGTTCACATATATATTGGGTAGTGAAGTGATTTTTTTTGGTTTGTTGGTTGTTTTTTTTAGGTGAGTTGTCTTGTATCAAAAAAATGGAAAGATTTGAAAACAATATTTATATATTTATATTAATAGTGGTTTAAATTAAATATTGAATTTAATAAGATAATAATAATAATATAATATACATTTTGTTCTACTATATCAAACTGATTTGGTTTGGTTCATCGATTCCTCTTTATCAGCTTTGATCGTTAAATTCGTTCCGATTTGCTTTGCTTTGAGATTTGTCATTTGAATTGGTCGATTGTCGAGCTCGTGATTCAAATTCAAAACTTGTCACATCCTCGTTCATCTCTCCAGCCTCGAAAGGTGAGCACTCACTGACGATTAACGTTCTTTTATTTATTAAATTTGATTTCAGTTGAAATGACAATTGAAATATGCTGCTGTTAGATATTTACACTGTTATTACCTATATCAGTTAACCTATGACATCTGACACCATTATCTGTTATATATGCAATGATAATCCAGTTTGGTTGTTAAATGATTGATTGTTTGATGTTTATATTGGACGTTAAATTGTTAATAATGTAAGTGATAAATAATTTGAAATTGAAATTGACGTAGGATAGTTAGATTTGATATATGTGTTAAATTTGATTAAATGACATTTATATAATATGACCCCTTTAACTGTTAAATTTATTGACACGTAGGATTTGTTTAATTACACTTTGAAGCACTGAATGTATGTTGTTAAATTGATGATGTATGAAATTGTAAATAGATGACAAGTGAAAAACCGTAATGTAATAATCTTTAATCTACATGAAATGATAGTGTAGATTCTAGAAATAATTATATTAATTCATACAAATAACAATGCGAATTAATACGGTTATTTCGGGATTATTTGAATTGATTATTGAATTGTTATTGATTGTTGTTATTGCTTGTTTATTTACTTTGACACCATCCCAGTTATCACACTGCAAGTTCCCTTTGAATGTTTTGATTTTGAGTTGAATTGGAATCAGGTTGAAATGATAAATACCCAAATTGAACTTTGACCTAGGATAGGAAATTAAATAAAAACCCGATTGGTCAATAATTTGATTTAAAAATAAAATGAAGATTTTATTTGAATAATAATATGGTTTTGAAACGAAGTTGGAATTGATGAAAGAATGTTGTTTAATTTTGAGAAATGATTGAATTAAGTTTGAAATGATTTAATAATTAAGTTTGAAATTATAATTAAGTTTGAAATTATTAAACTTTGAAATTATTTAATAATTAAGTTTTGAATTATTTAATAATTAAATAAGATTGAATTATTTAATGATTAAATTGAATTGAATTCTTTAATATGTGAAATTGAACTTTTGAATAAGTGAATTTTACTTCGTAAATAATTGAAATTGAGTTTCTTTATTAATTAAGTTTTTGGAAATTTATTTAAGTAAGTAAATAAGTGAAATTGAATTTCTTTAATAAGAAATAAAATGTGATTTATTGAAATTAATGTAAGACTTGAAATTTAAAGAATTTGGTTTGATGAATTTAATTTTATCAAATTTGTAAGTTTTGATATAATGAAGTTGAATTTTTATAATGGATTTAATGAATTGGAAATTTACTAGAAATTATTTTGAATGGCAAATTTACTTAATGAATATTGAATGAAATTGATAAATGAATTTAAATTGATTTAAATGTTAAATTAAATAAATTTAAATAATTTCGGAATGAATCTTATATACGAACTTGAATCAATATTTGAATTGTTTTAAAGGAAATTGAAATTGAATTATAAGATCTTGAAATGGTAAATTGAATGTTTTGAAACGTAAATTATTGGAAATTGGTTTTGAAAGACAAATGAAATGTTGATTTACGAATTCTAATTGAATTGAAATTGATTTGGTTTTTTGAAATATATAAACGACCAATCGGTGTAATAATTACGAAAGTTATTAAAGAGACCGGGATCGGTAATGGATATACTCTCTATCTGAACCGAAACCACTTTAATAACTATACGCGGAGTGATGATCCAGAATGAATTGGCTGGAATGATGTACGTGATGACTGAAGAAAGAGAACGATAATGGATAGCCTTGACACTTGTGTCAAATTGGAAATGACTAAAACAGGAGCCGTGCCGGGGCAATGGAGGATTAGCTACCTCAAGTGGACACACTTCTTCGAACTACTCATTACTTGTTGTCGATTGGTGCACCCTTGATTTTGGGAGTGTTGTTTCACGGTGTTTTGGGAGCTGCGGCGTTGCGTTCTCACCAGTCCGGATCAGGCGAACGGTAGTATCACTACCTTGGGTATTGCCTCATGTGCCTTGTCATACTTGTATTCCATTTATACGCGACCACTACGATTTTGATTTGTACCTTTAGTATATGGATTGCCCTCTGGTGACTTCCGGTTTTGGGGAAACTACGGTCTTGTATATGCTTTTGGGAATAAAAATGTGTTAAGGGTGGAATGGGCCATGACTTAACACTATTTTGATATCTTTATATTACTGATAGACATTATATACTTATCGTACACTACTACATAGTAGATAGTTTAACGGATCCTTAAAGGATGGTTATTCCAAACATCCTTTGAGTTACTTGTATTTCAATTGCTATTTCACTTGAGTTGGATTTAATGATATAAGAATGTTAATCCTGAATCGAGTGTTTGTGTTTTGCTTTACGCTCGGGTCAGACTGAGTGATCCAATATTCGAGACTCACCTTTGAAGTTGGAGCTTTGCTTGAAGATCCAGCCATCTATTCTGCTTTCAGTATTCGATGATTCCAGTGATGTATTCTGATTTGTATCTGATGTATCGTATTACTCTTCCGTTGTATCTGGTTTAACTCTGATGTATCGTATTACTCTTCTGTTGTAAACTCTGATGTATCTTATATATTCATATAGTAGCTTCATGAACTACTATCTCTTTTATTTCCGCTGCGCTTATTACTCTGTGTTTGTGATCTGTGATTATTTATTTACTGTATATGTTCAGTTTTGCCAAATTTAAATTAACAACGCGGTATTTTGAGCAATTCAACTCCGGCATGAGTGTCTACCTATACACTTAACATAAAGGGTAAATGTATTTACATAATCACTCTCATTCGAGTTTCAATCTCTTCTTTCTGATTCGATTCCTTTGAATTTTGGAAAGTTCCATGCGGTTCCAAAATTCATTCTTGTCCCTCACTATTCGTCTTCTTTCAATTCTGGAGCACCCCATAACTCCATTTTGATTGATATCTATAATAGATCGGCGGTCTTGCCAATCTTCGAATGATTTGTAAAGGGGTGAAACTCCTTTACAATAGGCATTGATTTACCGGAGATTTCTGTATCCTCGGTTTACGATGTTATCTATCTCCTGCTATACCCGAATTCTATTTCTTGAGATCGAATGTCGATTTGCCTCGGAATTCAACATCGATCTTATTCTTGAAGTTACGGACGATCCGGTTAAGATTGCCCGTGAATTAAATAAGCTTATCCAACCAGATTCTATTAATTGAATCATCTTATCTTTTCTTTCGAACTTGTATTCAAATCAGAATCCTCTTTAACTTGAGTCCATCAAATTTGCAACCCTATCCTTATTTTGAAAATTCATCCCTGTATCGTCGAGCAAAGAAATGTATTTGTAAATTAATATTAAATGTTTTAATATACATTGTGTTATTTGAGTTGTTGATGTTGATTTGGGTTTCCGATCGATTCGTCTGATCAACGCTATCGATAGGATTTCCAAAACACTTGAGCAGAGAAAACTGACACACTATCGTTTTCAAATCTGATAAATAAAATAGAAGTTTTGTATGATCATCTTATATATAAATATAAGTTTTCTGAAATTAAATTGTTAATGAATTTGTTGTCTGAAAATAATAATATTTGATTTTCAATTATTGTTTTGTAAACCACTGACTATTGCATAATATAAATAAATGAATTTATGAAACTTGGGTATAAATTGATTTGGGATTTGAAAGGAATTTAAATAAAAAAAATTGAGAATTTAATTTCTGGTAATTTCAAACTTTGAGTTGAAGCTTTAAAGTGTATAGTATTTAAAGTATTTTCAAATAGAAATCGTTTTCAAAGAATTTTAAAATGTTGAAATCAGTGCTCTTCTCTTTGTCGTTGGAAAATAATTTCGGTGATGGCGGCCGCATCATCGACATTCATTTTCGAGTTTCGAAGTGGAGATACTATTCTGTAGCTTTGCTACGTTTTGTTTTGAAAAATATTTTGATTTGAATTTCTTCAGTATAATTTGATTTATATATATAAGTATCTTATTTTAAAATTTAATTTGATTTGATATAAATATATTATATATCTCTAAAATGTTTAAAGTTAATCGGAAAACTAATTCTTAAATGTTGTTAAAGGATGATTTTAATTATAAATAAAACCAAAATTTGGAATAAATATTTAAACTTGAATAATTGAATTGGGAAAATTTTATTTGTATATTGTTCAACTGCATTATAATATAACTTACCTAAATCATTCAGAAGTTGAATATGTAATTGGATAATATATAAGATAAATTGAATTTATAAATAAAATTTGAGTGTTTATAATAAATGTTATACACTAAATTTTGATTATAAAGATGTTAATAGAGTTAGATAGGATAATAAGTAAACTCAGTTAATGATGAAATAAATTTGTTTTGAAAGAATTAATAAATTTGTTTTGAAAGAATTAATAAATTGAAATTTGATCAACATATGAAAATACCTTGAATTTAAAAGAAATTAATAGATGTAAATTAATTTAAATCGAAACTTTTATGGTTTAAATTAATTTATATGGGTTAAATATATGTGAGTAGATATATTAAGTAGAATAAATTTAACAGTAATTTGGGATAAAGAAGAATTTAAAATTGTTGAAGAAAATATGATTATAATAAAAGACTATTCAAATTTATGGTTTTAGAAATTGTAAATTGAAGAAAATGGGATAATAAGATAATGAATTTAGAAATAGTTGAGATTGATTTTAGTGAAATCAAATGGATTAAATCAATTATTGAATATAAATTAATTTAAATTTGAAATTATATGGTTTAAATTAACTGTTATTCTGTATTTCAAATCTGTTTTCTTCCTGGTTGTTTCTATTCTCCTACCTCGTTCCTTTTCGGGGACGAAAAGTTTTGAGTGGGGGAGAGTGTAACGACCCGTAAATTTCAACTGTTTTAATAACGTAATTAGTTGAAATTTTGTGAAATTTTAAACGATAAAATTTTGAAATATAAATTTGATATTTGGAATGCATCTAATTAAACATAACAACTGGTAAATTTTCGTCCGAAAATATGAAAATTTATTTCGCGCGTAAATTACTTCAATTTAATCAGTTAAAAAGCGATGAAAATAAAATGTTTCCGAAACCCAAATATTTTTACATAGAAAAATTCTAAACCATCTTCTGGGCAAGATGTCAGTTTGACGTTTTTCCAAATTCGGACATCTTTGGCTCCGTCGATCTTATTTTTCAGCGTTTTTCTTGCGTTTTCCACCAGTAGAAAATTTCGAATTTTTATAACTCAAACAAACCACTGATATCCATATACCGTTTTGATCGTTTTGTCGTGCTGATATTCATATTATATGCGTTGGTGCGTCTCGTCGTCGGATACACCGTGAAATCAATAAAACAGAACCGTATCGGTACCCATGTGATAACGAATGGTCTATAACTTTTAATATTATTAACTATTCAAATTTTTAACAACCACCTGTCCATTGCAATTCTCTATGCCGCTGCCTATTCGTTTCCACATTCCCAATAGTCATTACTTTCCTCTTGCTTCATTGTGGTTTCGAAATAATTATATCACTTCGTTCACTTTATTTCCTTAGCCGCCCTTCTTCCTATCTGTTCATGGCCTCTCTTATCCCACAACAAAATTTAAACTGATGGTCGTTTCATTTTCTTCTCGGTGCTTGTCTGCTTAAGGAAATATACATATACTATATTACAATTCATACATCTTCCATAAATTTCCTCTCCCCAATTCATTAATCACGGCTGTAACCCAAATCCATCTCTTCTGTTCTACAAAATATAACATAGCAAGTTTAATTCTTTCTTCCTTTGCATTTTCCTCCTTCTTCCTTTCCTGTTACGGCCATCATCACCAAGAACAGTCGCACCTTCTTCCAGTCTCGGCACGCGCACCCTCCACCTCCTCATTTCCGAGATCCCCACTACGGCTTCCACGCAGCTAGCTGACGCACGCAAAACCACCCACCAGACCGCACTTTGCAACCACATGGCCCCATTTTCCATCATCCTCTTTCCATTTTGGCTTGCCGAGACCTCATCATCTCCATGCTTTCGCCAACCCAGCTTGCCGCCTCCTCGGCAGACCTAAGATTCACACCCCATAGCTGCAGCTTGAGGCAGCCACCACGCAGCAATGTCCACTCGAACACAACCGCATCTCAACCCACCTCCGACTTTGCCCACGTGAGCAGTAGTGCCTCACCTTCTCGGCAGTTTTCGCCTGCGTTCAAGGCAGCAGCGACGTTCACCGCCTCGACCTCACTGCCTTAGCTTCCTCTCTTTTCGTTTCGGGTATATGTTTTTTTATATGTAATATATATAAGGTATACGTATATACATATATTTTATCTATTTGACGGTATATATTAAACTAAGTATGTAACAGATCTGCAAATTTTTAAATTCGTTACAATAATGTACCTGTTGCCAGAAATTGTAAAACGTGTATATCTAGATATATGTATTAGTTATATCATCTGTTAAGTTGTTTTTTTTTATTCACCTGAATTATGAAATGATGTTAAGTACATACGTATATTTAGATGTAAGTTTAAATATAAATGACAGTTTTCTACATATAAATGTTTATATACAATGTATAGGTGTTCGTATTTATATTGATTTTTTTATATATAGACTGTTTAAAAGCATAAGTAGAGATGTACATGTTGATAATTGAAACTATATGTGATATATATACGTTGGCTAGTGTTGTATTGTACTTTCAAGATGAAACAGTACACTTAAAAAAAGTGATTGTAGTAGGGTTGGTTACGAGGTGTCTTTGTTGTATAGTTGAGTTATGTACATATTATAAAGCATATTTTGTTAATTTTATGTTGTCCTAAACATGTAAATTTAACAGAATACTGGTTCCAAGAGAAATATAAATTAGGATAAAAACAGTTGTATATATATAAAGTGAATTTGGTCAAGGGTAATTTGTTGTTATGTGCATATATATTGATATTGACTTTTATAATATATATTGTTTCTGAAATAAGGCACGTATGTAAATTTAGATTAGTCTATATTTATATTAGTGTATATTAGTAAACTTGGGTTCGGTTTCACATAATATATATGAGTTTGAGCTACGCATACCTGTATAGGTTGTTCAGGTCTACACTATTTAGTATATGGTTCGCTGTTCACATATATATTGGGTAGTGAAGTGATTTTTTTGGTTTGCTGGTTGTTTTTTTAGGTGAGTTGTCTTGTTTCAAAAAAATGGAAAGATTTGAAAACAATATTTATATATTTATATTAATAGTGGTTTAAATTAAATATTGAATTTAATAAGATAATAATAATAATATAATATACATTTTGTTCTACTATATCAAACTGATTTGGTTTGATTCATCGATTCCTCTTTATCAGCTTTGATCGTCAAATACGTGCCGATTTGCTTTGCTTTGAGATTTGTCATTTGAATTGGTCGATTGTCGAGCTCGTGATTCAAATTTAAAACTCGTCTCATCCTCGTTCATCTCTCCAGCCTCGAAAGGTGAGCACTCACTCATGATTAACGTTCTTTTATTTATTACATTTGATTTCAATTGACATGACAATTGAAATATGCTGCTGTTAGATATTTACACTGTTATTACCTATATCAGTTAACCTATGACATCTGACACCATTATCTGTTATATATGCAATGATAATCCAGTTTAGTTGTTAAATGATTGATTGTTTGATGTTTATATTGGACGTTAAATTGTTAATGATGTAAGTGATAAATAATTTGAAATTGAAATTGACGTAGGATAGTTAGATTTTATATATGTGTTAAATTTGATTAAATGACATTTATATAATATGACCCCTTTAACTGTTAAATTTATTGACACGTAGGATTTGTTTAATTACACTTTGAACCACTGAATGTATGTTGTTAAATTGATGATGTATGAAATTGTAAATAGATGACAAGTGAAAAACCGTAATGTAATAATCTTTAATCTACATGAAATGATAGTGTAGATTCTAGAAATAATTATATTAATTCGTACAAATAACAATGCGAATTAATACGGTTATTTTGGGATTATTTGAATTGATTATTGAATTGTTATTGATTGTTGTTATTGCTTGTTTATTTACTTTGACACCATCCCAGTTATCACACTGCAAGTTCCCTTTGAATGTTTTGATTTTGAATTGAATTGGAATCAGGTTGAAATGATAAATACCCAAATTGAACTTTGACCTAGGATAGGAAATTAAATAAAAACCCGATTGGTCAATAATTTGATTTAAAAATAAAATGAAGATTTTATTTGAATAATAATATGGTTTTGAAACGAAGTTGGAATTGATGAAAGAATGTTGTTTAATTTTGAGAAATGATTGAATTAAGTTTGAAATGATTTAATAATTAAGTTTGAAATTATAATTAAGTTTGAAATTATTAAACTTTGAAATTATTTAATAATTAAGTTTTGAATTATTTAATAATTAAATAAGATTGAATTATTTAATGATTAAATTGAATTGAATTCTTTAATATGTGAAATTGAACTTTTGAATAAGTGAATTTTACTTCGTAAATAATTGAAATTGAGTTTCTTTATTAATTAAGTTTTTGGAAATTTATTTAAGTAAGTAAATAAGTGAAATTGAATTTCTTTAATAAGAAATAAAATATGATTTATTGAAATTAATGTAAGACTTGAAATTCAAAGAATTTGGTTTGATGAATTTAATTTAATCAAATTTGTAAGTTTTGATATAATGAAGTTGAATTTTTATAATGGATTTAATGAATTGGAAATTTACTAGAAATTATTTTGAATGGCAAATTTACTTAATGAATATTGAATGAAATTGATAAATGAATTTAAATTGATTTAAATGTTAAATTAAATAAATTTAAATAATTTCGGAATGAATCTTATATACGAACTTGAATCAATATTTGAATTGTTTTAAAGGAAATTGAAATTGAATTATATGAACTTGAAATGGTAAATTGAATGTTTTGAAACGTAAATTATTGGAAATTGGTTTTGAAAGACAAATGAAATGTTGATTTATGAATTCTAATTGAATTGAAATTGATTTGGTTTTTTGAAATATATAAACGACCAATCGGTGTAATAATTATGAAAGTTATTAAAGAGACCGGGATCGGTAATGGATATACTCTCTATCTAAACCGAAACCACTTTAATAACTATACGCGGAGTGATGATCCAGAATGAAGTGGCTGGAATGATGTACGTGATGACTGAAGAAAGAGAACGATAATGGACAGCCTTGACACTTGTGTCAAATTGGAAATGACTAAAACAGGAGCCGTGCCGGGCCAATGGAGGATTAGCTACCTCAAGTGGACACACTTCTTCGAACTACTCATTACTTGTTGTCGATTGGTGCACCCTTGATTTTGGGAGTGTTGTTTCACGATGTTGCGGACGCTGCGGCGTTGCGTTCTCACCAGTCCGGATCAGGCGAACGGTAGTATCACTACCTTGGGTATTGGCTCATGTGCCTTGTCATACTTGTATTCCATTTATACGCGACCACTACGATTTTGATATGTACCTTTAGTATATGGATTGCCCTCTGGTGACTTCCGGTTTTGGGGAAACTACGGTCTTGTATATGCTTTTGGGAATAAAAATGTGTTAAGGGTGGAATGGGCCATGACTTAACACTATTTTGATATCTTTATATTACTGATAGACATTATCTACTTATCGTACACTACTACATAGTAGATAGTTTAACGGATCCTTAAAGGATGGTTATTCCAAACATCCTTTGAGTTACTTGTATTTCAATTGCTATTTCACTTGAGTTAGATTTAATGATATAAGAATGTTAATCCTGACTCGAGTGTTTGTGTTTTGCTTTACGCTCGGGTCAGACTGAGTGATCCAGTATTCGAGACTCACCTTTGAAGTTGGAGCTTTGCTTGAAGATCCAGCCATCTATTCTGCTTTCAGTATTCGATGATTCCAGTGATGTATTCTGATTTGTATCTGATGTATCGTATTACTCTTCCGTTGTATCTGGTTTAACTCTGATGTATCGTATTACTCTTCTGTTGTAAACTCTGATGTATCTTATATATTCATATAGTAGCTTCATGAACTACTATCTCTTTTATTTCCGCTGCGCTTATTACTCTGTGTCTGTGATCTGTGATTATTTATTTACTGTATATGTTCAGTTTTGCCAAATTTAAATTAACAACGCGGTATTTTGAGCAATTCAACTCCGGCATGAGTGTCTACCTATACACTTATAATGGATGCGAATGGTCTAAAATATCGGGTCGTTACAAAGATTCCAATTTAAATTCTTTAAACAATTCATTTAAACCAATTTTAATTTCAACATTTTAAAAGTTTGGATTTTGAAAATAATTTAGTTCATATAAATCTAATTTTATTTGAAAATATCATTTAACTGGATTCAAAATTTAAGGATTTAAAATAATTTAATTTAACCAATCCGGTGTCTACATATAATTTTATATCCTATGGTCAAGTGATACGGATATATATCATTTCAACCTGTAATAAATTTAAATTTATGGGTATATATCATTTCAACCCGCAATCCCAAGAAAAATTCAAAATCCATAAAATCGCTCGAGTTTATCATTTCAACCTGTAACGATTTTCCCCAATATAAGATCGTTCGGGTATATATCATTTCAACCCATAATGATTTTCCTAACAATAACTAAGGGAACTTGCAGTGTGATAACAACATATAAAATAAATATAATATCTAATCATCCAAATATCAACAATTAAACATCCATCACAATCATCATTCAAATCAATGAATAAATCACAACAAATAAACTAATTATCATTATCAGGTATTTAACTGGCAATTAAATTTCAATATTAATTTAAATGGCAATTAAATTCAATATAAATTCAAATTAAATTTGAATGACAATTTAAATATACGAAACAACAATCAATCAATTTCTAATCACATCATAAATTTAATTTAACCAACATAAGATGGTTATTCATGAGTGGGTTAAAACTCTCACTTTTGGTTTGTCGTCTATTTATAATCCAAATAAAGACCAAAATTTGAACAGTCTCGGAATGTAGCCACACTAGTTTCAGATTGTTTGGAATTTCGATACGATCACAATGGAGAAAACCGCATCCAAATTCGAGTTCGTATGCAAAAGTTATGAGGATTGGAACATTTAAATTTAAAATTAAAACAAACAAAGGGCAATATTGTAATTAGTTACCTCGATCAAACCCTAACCTCTCTATCTCGTGCATGACAACGACTCCAGCCACCATCGCAATGACCACAAATGCCTCCGCCTACGCACCCCTGACCTTCGATCAGGAAACGCCGCCGCCCTAGCCACCTCAGGCCAACGTGCGACCCAGGGCGACGCCACCATCTTCATTCGCCGTCGCCGCCTATAACCCAAAATTCTAGCGATCGAGACAACTTGCGACTCGAGCCAACCACGTAATCGACCAAGCAACCCATCATGTACCCAATGGAAGAACCATCTAATAAGGAAGCTCCATACTGCTGACTCGGAAGGAATGGGGATGCGACTAATCTGAAGTGGAACTGCTAACGATCCTGGAAAGAAAACTCCGCTCTGAAGACTCAGTAAAACAGGAAGAAGCGCCTAGCTAAAGAGTGAATCCTCTTGAAAATAGAACGCCATAATGAAGATGAAAATGTACTGAGAAGAATCCCTCACTGCAATAAGCAATCATGTGTGCCTGCAAAGAGAAACTAGCGCCCTATCTAACCAAGACCTGTATCTGAAAAGTAACTAAGGAAAATAGTTAGAATGATACACATATATGTATATAAATAAAATTTATATACATATATATGTATAAATGAGATAAAAGTAAAGCTACAAAAGTAAAGCTAATAGGACAAAATAAAGTAAAGATTAGAAAAAAGACTAAAAAACAAACAAAAGATCTAATAAAGTAAAGCTAATAGGATCCATAATCTAAAGAACTAAAAGATCTATAAACTAATACAAAAATAACTAAAACAATAACTAAAACAAATCTAGAATTATCCTTATGGACCTTTGATAGAAAGTAAATTATGATACACAGTGAAATCATCATTTAAGTTTGAAAAAATGTTAATACTAAAGTTACTAATGTTAAAAATATTATTTTTATGTTCAAATAGATTAATATTATTACTAACCTTATGTAACGACTTGGTATTTCGAACCGTTCAAATCGACAATCATCCACTCTTGTCAGACTTGAATTGCTCAAAATAACAGATTGTTAATTTATAATTTGTAACATCCTGAAATTTTCAACCATTCGCATCCATACATGTCGGACTTGAATTGCTCAAAATATCAGATTGTTAATTCAAATTTGACAAAACTCAACATATACAGTAAATATATAATCACAGAATCACAGACAATGAGTAATATAACAATAATGCAGCGGAAACAAAAGAATAGTAGTTCATGAAGCTACTGTATATAGATATAACAGAGTTAAACAAGGTACAACAGAAGTCACGAATACACAGATGTCTCAATAAAATGGTCAAACACAAAATCTGAATACATTACTGGAATCCACTGAATAACTGCAAGCTAAATAGATATAGCTGGATCTTCAAGCGAAGCTCCAACTCCAAAGGTGAGTCTCGAACACTGAGCCACTCAGTTTGACCCGAGGGTAAAGCAAACCACAAAACACTCGAGTCAGGATTAACATTCTTATATCAATAAATCCAACTCAAGTGAAATATCAACTGAAATACAAGTAACTCAAAGGATGTTTAGGATAACCATCCTCTAAGGGTCTGTGGAACTATATACTATGTAGTAATATACGCTATTATACTATGTCTATGGTAAAGTAAAATATTAAAATAGTATTAAGGCATTATCCATATCCCCCTTAACACATTTTATATATTCCCATAGTCTATACAGTACCGTAATCTCCCCCGTAATGGGCGTCGTTAGAGGGCACTCCATAGGTATAGTACAAAACAAACTCGTAGTAAAGCACGCTAGGGTAGGTGACACGGCACAACAAGGCAATGCCAAGGTAGATATACCAATTACGCATCTGGACCGATGGTAACGCAAAGCCCCAGCAATCGCCAACCTCGAGCCACACTCCCGAATCAAAGGTGCGCACCAAATCAATCACAAAGTAATAGAATGACATACGATGGAGTGTGTTCGATAAGACGAGCTACATCATTGGCCCGGAATCGCTCCTGTTTTAGCCACCTTATGCCAACTCACGGGAGTTGGGTCCACGTAAATATACCTTTAGGATCGTCGCCACTATCCTACTTCATTCTGGAATCTCCACCGCGTACACAGTTGTTAAAGTGGTTTTCGGTATCGACAGAAAGTATGCCCATATTCGATCCTGGTCTCTTTAACAACCTAACGTTATTATAACACCACGGTCATTTCAAAATAGTTTATACTTCAAAACCAAAATATCATTTCCATTTCAAAAACCCAAATCAATACAATATCATTTTTCACTTCAAAACCATATTAATACAATATCATTTTCACTTCAATATATCCATTTCCAAAATCATAATACTTCCAAAGTTATAACACTTCCGAAACCAAAACACTTTGAAATCATAATATTTTGGAAAACCTTAACTTTGAAATCATAACTTCCACCCTTGAACAGTTTAGATATTAATAATAGTATATAATAAAATAATTTATAAAATAAAATAATTTGTATAAAATTGTTATAAGTTAAAATAGTTTATAATAAAATAATTTATATTGCAAATGATTTATATTAAAATAGTTTATATTAAAATAATTTATAAAGTAAAATATAAATAGTTTTAGATATAGTTTTAAAAATACTTTATACAAAATAGCTTCCTCAAATTTCACAAATCGATTCAAAATCAACTCGAATTCCAAAATTCAACTTTAATCAAATCTCAAATCATCAATTTCAATTCGATTCAGTTTCTCAGTAAACCATTTCAAATTATCGATTTCAAATAAATATTTGAACCATAAAATAATCCATTCAAATTTCAATATATTTCAAAGTCAATATATTCAACATGTCAAAACTAAATTCGATAATTTTTTATATATAAATATATATATATATATATCAAATTCACTTTACTATTATTAGTTTTGAAATGTTTACTTAATCATTTCAATAATATCTAAATACAGCTTCAATTTACAAATTTAAATAAACAAAATATCCCATTTAAATTTATATAAATTTGAAATATTCATTTAAGTCGCTTTTAATCAAATTCAAGTTATAAACATACCTTTAAAATTAAAAAATTTAATAAATTTAAAATTTAACTTATTTAAGTATAATTCTTAAATAAATATGATTTCAAATCAATTTCAAATTTATCTTTCCAGCCTGAATCATTATAAACTCTATATTTGAAAATACAGATATTAAATAAATACTTAAACATGTTATATATCAACTTTTATTAAATCAACTTTAATAAATCTTTAAAAATCAATATTGATTAAAACCATATATTTCTTTTCAAAAACCATAGAAATCATTTTCAAAATATTTATATATAGACCAACGGTGTCTGTATATAATTTTCTATCCTATGGTCAAGTGATACGGACATTTATCATTTCAATCCGTAATTTAAATATATATGGATATTGTAACCACCCGGAATTATGGACCATTCGCATCCGCACATGTCGGACTTGAATAATTCAAAATACCGTGTTGTTAATTTAAATTTGGCAAAACTGAACATATACAGTAAATAATCATAGATCACAGACACAGAGTAATAAATGCAGCGGAAATAAAAGAGATAGTAGTTCATGAAGCTACTATATACATATCAGAGTTAAATAAGGTACAACTGATGTCTCGAATACAATAATCAAATACAATATCTGAATACATCACTGGAATCAACTGGATATTTGAAAGCTGGATAGATAGCTGGATCTCCAAGCTAAGCTCCAACTCCAAAGGTGAGTCTCGAATACTAGTACACTCAGTCTGACCCGAGCGTAAAGAAAAACACAAAATACTCGAGTCAGGATTAACATTCTTATATCAATAAATCCAACTCAAGTGAAATAGCAATTGAAATACAAGTAACTCAGAGGATGTTTGGAATAACCATCCTTTAAGGATTCATTAAACTATCTACTATGTAGTAGTGTACGATAAGTAGATAATGCCTATCAGTAATATAAGATATCAAAATAGTGTTAAGGCGTTACCATTATCGCCCTTAACACATTTTATATAAGCGTTATAGTCTATACAGCACTGTAAACTCCACTGTAAACTAGTGGGATATCAGGGAGTACTCCATAGGTATAACACAAAACAAATCGTAGTGGTCGCGTATAAAGGGATCCAAGTATGACAAGGCACATGAGGCAATACCCAAGGTAGTGAAACTACCGTTTGCCTGATCCGGACTGGTGAGAACGCATCGCCGCAGCGATCGCAACACCACGAAACAACACTCCCAAAATCAAGGGTGCACCAATCGACAACAAGTAATGAGTAGTTTTCGAAGAAGTGTGTTCGCTCGAGGTAGCTAGCCCCCATTTGGCCCGGCACGGCTCCTGTTTTAGTCATTTCCAATTTGACACAAGTGTCAAGGCTATCCATTATCGTTCTGTTTCTTCAGTCATCACGTACATCATTCCAACCACTTCATTCTGGATCACACTCCGCGTGTAGTTATTAAAGTGGTTTTCGGTTTAGACAGTGAGTATGTCCCTAACCGATTCCGGTCTCTTTAATAACTTTCGTAATTATTACACCGATTGGTCGTTTAATATATTTCAAAACCAAATCAAATTCAATTTCAAATAGAATTTGTAAACCAACATTTCATTTTTCTTATATATCAATTTCCAAAATTTATATTTCAAAACTTCCAAATTGCCATTTCAAAATCTTATATTTCAATTTTATTTAAAACAATTCAAAAATTTATTCAAGTTCGTAAATAAGTTTCATTCCAAATCATTTAAATTAATTTAATTTAACCTTCAAATCAATTTTACTTCATTGATCGATTTTATTCAGTATTCATTAAGTAAATTTGTCATTCAAAACAATTTCTATTTAATTTCCAATTCATTAAATCAATTACTTAAGTTCAACTTCATTAAATCAAAACTTAGAATTTTGAATTAAATTAAATTCGTCAAAACAATTTCTTTAAATTTCAAGTCTTACATTATGTAATATCCCGGAAATTTTAACAATATCAATTTAATAATCTGTTGAATAATTAAATTGATATGGATAATCTTTGATAATAAAATTTGAGTTTAATTTAATAATCTGATGAAATAAGTATTTAAATTGGTAAATTTTATCTTTTAAAAGTTAATAAGATATTTTCTATTTGAATATATATATATAATTATTTGTATATATTGTAAATAGAAAAGCTTTGGTAAATAGGAAATTTAGATTTAATTTAATATGGACTTTTCAAAGATATTTAGATAAATAACTTTATAGTTTTAAATATACTTTAGATAAATGTTTTAATTGTTTAAGATATTTTTACTTAAGCTTAAAAATAAATAAGATTTACAAAATGGTTTGTTTTATTTCTTTTTAAAATATTTCTTGATAATATAATCTCTTGTTTAAATTATAAAATATGTTAATTTCAAATAATAAGTATAATGTATTATTTTTAATATGTATGAATTTTAATGGTAAAAGGAATTGTTATTTTTAAATGGAATAAATAGTGTATGTAAATATATATAACTTAACTTTTAAATTGAATCTTAGGATTTAATTTTATTTAAACTTGAATTTAAAGTTTTGAAATTCAAAAGAATATATATTTAAATTGTTTTGGATTTTAGAATATTTGTATAAACTTTTATTTATAAATATAGTTAGTTTGTTTCTTTTAAAAAGTAATTTATATATAGATAAGTATTTAATAAAATAAGAAAAAGGCATTTTATATACTTTTAAAATAAATAAAAAAGTGAATAATTACTTAAGAGACATGTGTCATTATCTTAAGCCTTTATTTTAACATGTGTAATTTAAGTAACTAATCTATGTGACAAATGTCAAGTTTTAATTTTAATTTCTTTTATTTTTATAAATCAATTCAGCCTTTATAAAACATGTTTCCTTTCTTCCATTTCTTTTTCCATTTTTTTAAAAAGCTAAGAAGAAAAACTCAAAACCAAAATAACTCAAAACAAAACCTGATAATTATACCTCCTCAACCAGAAATCAAATTCAATAAACCTGTAAACAAGTTTGCAAATCAAAATCAGTTCCTCCTCAAAAACTAGAAACTCATTTTCAAAGACCAATTTTGCAAATAAAAGTCTTCAGCCTGCAAATCTGCATTCAAATCTGGAAGTCATACCTACATACAACTGCAGTTTTTAAATCAAGCCTGTTTCTTTTCAAAACTGGAAATTTAAGAAGTCTACATCTTTTCAAACAAGCATGCATGCAGTTTTCAAAGGCAAAAGCATATCAAGTTTTCACAGTTTCAAGTTCTTTTCAAATTCCAGATTGTTAGCTTAAAGCCTGCTCTCTGTTTTCAGGTGAGTAAACCTAACTTTAAAAACAGTTTTAAACCTGTTACTATGTTTTGATATGTCTGATAAATGTTGTAGTAACATGGTATGCAATGTTTACTTGAATGTTGGATGTGAATGCATGTTTACATAAGAGTTTGTGCTTCTCTGTTATTTTCCTGTGAGTAAACATCTAGTAAAACTTAAGTAAATTATAGCTTGTTGCTTGTGAAGTTCTGTGATAATTGATGCTTGCTTATGAATATATATGTGGAATTCCTGTATGAAAATTTAAGTATAAGTTTAAGATACAGGTATGCATGTTCTGTTTTTCCCTAACTTTGATACAGGGTTTAAAATCTAGAACAAAATTCCAAATTTTTACCTGATCATTGTTAAACTTTGGACTTCAAACAAAATGGTTAAGTTTTAAACTTAATCTAAGATTTTAAAATAGGTACAAATATTTTAAAATTTAGAAATATACTAGAATATGGAAATACAGTAGCAAATCATAATAACTTGGTAAAACCAAATGTTGAATTTTATTGATTCAAGATTATATCTTGAATCGTCTCTGAAAATTAGAATTTTTAAAACAAAAATCAAGATTTTTAATGAAGATTTGATTGAGAAATTCTAAGTTGATCAGAAAATGAGTTTTAAAGTTTTTTCTGGCGATCGACGTGGTGGACGGCGTCGAGTTTGTGGTCGAAGGAGGATGGTGGGTGGGTGGACACAGGAAAAATGTTGGAGTATTTTTCTGATCATCGTGGCGGCGATACGGCATCGTTGTAGGGTTTTAGGAGCTGTTTTGGTCGATGTGGGTTTCGAGGCTAGTTCGTCAACGTCGAAGCACCGGACTCGACCGGAGTAGGGGGAATGGAAGCGTGGGTCTACGACGAAGCTTTGGGTCGGAGAGTCGATACTTCTGTTGATCGGAGGTGGCAACTCGAGGTGGTTTTGGGTGTTCGGGTTTGTTCCAGTGGAGCTTCAAGTAGCTCGATTTCGATTTCAAGTTTGTTTTCGAGTTAAGGTGGTTGGAATCGAAGGGGGAGGCTGTGGTCGACTTACCAGCGATGGCAATGATGACCGGAGCGGCGGTGAACTCGAGTGCACGTGCACGCGTATCCGTGGTATCAGATGTTGATACGTTGTTTCGAACATTTGGAGAAGAAGGTGACTGTCTCGAGTTTTTTTCGGGGAAATCTGGGTTTGGTTCGAGTTAGCACACGGGTAATTCACGAGTGAAATCAAAATGAAGTTAAAAAGAAAAAGGAAAAGAAGAAGAAGGAAGTTACTCGAGAATAGGCTCGAGTATTTTGGGTTTTGTCTCGGGTTGATACCGAGTGGTCTTCGGGTTTGACCCGAAGCAAGTGCTAACAGTTTAAAAAGGGTTTTTTTAAAACAAAGATTTTTGAAAATTTAAATTGAAATAGTTTTAAAACTATTACTTGATAACCTTTAAAGCATTTAAAGGTAAGTATAAATTGTTAAACTTTAATTTGTTAAATGTTATTTTATTTCAAAACCTAATTAAATGATTTAATTAAGGAAGTTAATTTTAAAGATAAAAATGTTTTTAATGATAATTAAGTCTTAATTAAGATAATGGTTTACCTTAAAAAGGATAATTAATGTTTTTAATAATTTGAGATTAATAAAGTTAATAAAGTAATTTAAGTATAATTAATTAATTTAATTAATTAATGGTTAAGGATTAATTAATTTATTAATTAAGGGTCATAATTAGTTAATTAAAGTTTATTTAATTGATTATAAATGGTAGTTAAGGATTAATCAACTGGTAATTAAGGATTGATTAATAAATGATTAGTGATTTATTAATTTGTAATTAAGAAATACTTAATTAAGTTTATTAATTAATAATTAGGTTTTATTAATTAATAATTAAGAGATAATCAATCTATAAAGATTAATTAATTAATAATTAAGGATTAATTAATTTTTATTAAGTTTTATTAATTGATAATTAAGGTTTATTAATTAATAATTAAAAAGAATAATTAATCTGTAATTAAAGATTAATTAATTGGTTTAAAGAGTAATTAAAGGATGAATTACTCAGCTATGATTTATGAGATGAATGTGATTAAGTTAAGTTAATTAATTTGTTAATTAATTAAAGATAGTCACTTGGAAATTAATTAAGTATAATTACTTAATGAGATTTGATAAGTGTAATTACTTAGTTTAAGTAATTAATGTGTAATTACTGAATGTAATTAAATAGAAGAGTAATTTCTTAATGAAAGTAATTAAAGAATTTATTACTTAATGTAATAAATTAAAGAATGATAAATTTCTAAATATAATTAATTAAAGTTAATTAATGAATGTGATTAATTAATATTAATTAATGATTACTTGATAATTGTAATTAATTAGAAGGGTAATTAAATAATAAAAGTAATCAGAGATTAATTAATAAGAGTAATTAAGATAATCCAAGTAATTAAAGGATAGTAATTAATTTAATTAAAGGTTAATTAAATTGATTAAAGTTAATAAATTCTGCTTTAGATGATTGATTAATATTGGATGACTGATATTGGATGATTGATTGATATTGGATGATTTGGATATCTCTGATATATGTGATATGCTGATTTGTGAGATAAATGTTGAGATGAATTATCTATTGTAATAATGTGATTTATCTATCTATTTATATCATCCTGAATAAGTTTAAATGTTTAAACCTTTAAACAACTTGGCCTTAAAGATACGTTTTGGATTTCGATGAGACCGGGATCGGGTTTCCGTATACCGGTATTCCAGGTCTGGAGACCCGAATACCACATCGATCCAAATTAACGATAGGTCGTGAATCTCAAGTGAAGATGAAGATTCAGAGTGCAAGGGTTATTGTCGTTAACTCTGAGGGTGATTCCAAAACGAGTGTAACGAGATAATGCCTTCGGTTTCGTTCGAACCCGGAACGAACTTGTATGGATTGAATGCTTTCAGCACATCGTCAGGCGGACGATGAGCATTCTAAGTGATATGTTCTGATTAAAGGTAATCGTAACCTCAAGCCTCATCAACCGGGAATGGCTAAAACAGGGGAGGTGTAGCAAGGCTTCGTGGGTAGCACCCACTGAGAGCAAGATAGATCCCTGTCTAGAGGTCCCTTTTCTTTTATTCGGCTTAGTGTGTGGTTGGTCGCGCCAACTACGGGATTATCTTGTTCGGAATTATCCAGTAAGGGATGGTTCCGGCTTTGTGTTGCAGGGGAGCGGGCGTACTCCTCGGTACGGTGATCTAGGCCACGTACTGTGACGGGCGGTACCCCAGTAGCCCTGCCATTGTAGGGAATCCAAACTCCAATAAGTGCCGTACGTATTAGTTGTGCCCAACTATGTTGGAATGTGAGATGTAAGCATTTCAGCTATTTCTGTATTTTACTTGAAAACCCTAGACCCTATTATAATATAACTGGATTTCCTATCAAATGTTTTGGTTAGCGTAAGGTAAAAACTTTTCCATGTTTATGTGTGGGAAGTCTTACGTGATACCTTTGTTTTCAAAAGGTTTTGAAGTTAAACAATTTTAACCCGTTTACTCACACCAGACCCATGTCTGACCCAAGTGTTTATTTTCTGTTTTATTAAACTCTTGGGTACTCAAATTTTTACGAGTAGCCAAGGGATTCAGGTTAGCTTTGACGAATCTATGGAGGAGATATGGAGCAGGAGGCTTCAGCATTCGTAGATAGATAGTATTCCGCTGTGTTGGTTGATCTGAGTCTTTTGTTTGAATTGTATCTTGAGTTGTATAATAGACAGAAATTATAACTGTCTATTTTGTTGTATAAGTTGTGTAACTCTGATTATGTAAAGACTATGTAATAGTTATGTGATATATTATATTTTGTTTCGTTCCGCTGTGAGATTCTGATATTGTTTAGTTCTTTCTTTCTCTTCTTTTCTCTTTCTATCCTTTTCTTTCTTATTAGCGATACGACTTTCTATGGAGAGAAAGTCGTGGTCGTTACAGTGGTATCAGAGCATAGGTTGAGCGAATGCCTAAGCTTTTGGTTAAGTGAATATCAGAACACTAGGTTGAGTGAATACCTAGGTTCGGAAGGATTGTTCATTAGAGATAGGATCTGTAGCAACCTGTTTGAGTCTGAGTATATATATATACGAGAGCGCGTAATTGTTAGTTATATAAAAATGATTTTATATTGTGTTAATTGATCGGTTGAGTGGTATATGGATTCTGGTCAATACGAGTAGCTAACGTTATTGATAGGGATCTCTAAACACTTGAACCAGGCCAACGGACACAATATTGTTTTAAAGAGGTAAATGAAATAATTTTACCCAGAAATAATTTCTATATAAAAAGTATCATTTTAAATATATTTATGTATTTCTACCTATTTATTGGGTTACCTGTTCGGGTTTTCCAATATAAGTTATAAAGGTAGATAAGGTGGTAGTGTGTGTAACACAATTACCAATAGTTGGAGTTTGAATGTTTGAGGTTGGAAGTATATATCGAGACTGTAAACCCAATACCGTCTCGAGTAAGCTTTGCTGTGGTGAAGGATTTCATCGATCTCCGAAGGAAACTGTAATGGTTCGGAGTTTATCTTTGAAGTTTGGATGAGTAAAGTTGGATCTGTCGGTTGAACAGAAGCGAGTGATGGTACCTTGATACCTCAGGTAATAGTAGCTGTATGATGAGATACAGTGACGATGGATGTTCCCGAAGATGTTTTCTTTGGAATAAGATTAAGGAAGTGTGAATGTTTCGGAGTTGTCGCTAAGTTCAGCACGGTGTTTCTGTTTGGTTTGGAGTCCAAGTTTCTTGAAGATCTTTGGAATAGGAAGTCCTTGGCATCAGTGTCAGCAATGCAGCTCGGAGTATTCTGTGATGGCAGGAAGTTTTCTGGATGAGCAGTTTTTCTGAAGGTGAAGTTCAGAAGCAGTAAGAGTAAATCCATTTCTTCGATGGATTGGATAGTTAAGTATGAGCTGTTCTGATTGGTAAAGAGAGAACAGTCTGTTTGGAATTAGGATGGGTTGATCGCAAAAGTGACTTGCGATTGTCTGAGTGTTCTCTTGGGTTGTCAGAATTTTTCTGGATGTCTTCAGAGAAGTTAGAGATTTGTCCGCATCTGGAAGTTGAGTTTTCTTATCGATTGGATTCCAGGAGTGATACCGGTGGTTCAGTCTAAGTGGAAGGATGTTTCCTAGAGATGGAGTTGGCAAAGCAACTCAAGTTTTGCTGGAGTATCTAAGTTTTATTTATGGATCAGTGAACCTTATTTGTGGAATAAGTTGTCCAGTCTGTGATTGTGTTCTACCTCAGATCAGAGTTGAGCAGCGAAAGCAGTTTGGAGTGTATCTCTGGATGGGAGAAGTAAGTTTGGAATCTACGGATAATTGTGAAGTAGAGTTGTGTTTGGATCTCGTCTGTGTTCTGATTTGGATAAGTATTTGGTCTTCTGAATTGAATTGTCAGTTTGGATAACTGGAATTCATTGAGTTTTACGTATCTCTGAGGGAATACGTATTTGATCTATCTCTGGTTTTAGAATCTGCAGATTGGGAAGTTTGGTAGTTGAGTCAGACTCGTCTGTAGTCTGATATTCTGTTTAGTTCTGTAGATCTAGATGAGTAGGAGATCTATAGCTTAGTAATTTAGATTGTTTGTAGAGCGAGTATCCCGGTATATATATATACTTGGGGAAACTCGAGGAATTTTATCTAGAATTTAGTCTAGATAGTTAGAATTGTTTGATTGGATGATTTGGTTGCTATGGTTGCTAGCATATGGATGATAGTAGATGCTTGTGTTTTGAATTTAAATCTTTAATAAGATTATTAAATTACCTTTGTTTAAATTTCGGGGACGAAATTATTTTAAGGGGGGAGGAATGTAATATCCCGGAAATTTTAACAATATCAATTTAATAATCTGTTGAATAATTAAATTGATATGGATAATCTTTGATAATAAAATTTGAGTTTAATTTAATAATATGATGAAATAAGTATTTAAATTGGTAAATTTTATCTTTTAAAAGTTAATAAGATATTTTCTATTTGAATATATATATAATTATTTGTATATATTGTAAATAGAAAAGCTTTGGTAAATAGGAAATTTAGATTTAATTTAATATGGACTTTTCAAAGATATTTAGATAAATAACTTTATAGTTTTAAATATACTTTAGATAAATGTTTTAATTGTTTAAGATATTTTTACTTAAGCTTAAAAATAAATAAGATTTACAAAATGGTTTGTTTTATTTCTTTTTAAAATATTTCTTGATAATATAATCTCTTGTTTAAATTATAAACTATGTTAATTTCAAATAATAAGTATAATGTATTATTTTTAATATGTATGAATTTTAATGGTAAAAGGAACTGTTATTTTTAAATGGAATAAATAGTGTATGTAAATATATATAACTTAACTTTTAAATTGAATCTTAGGATTTAATTTTATTTAAACTTGAATTTAAAGTTTTGAAATTCAAAAGAATATATATTTAAATTGTTTTGGATTTTAGAATATTTGTATAAACTTTTATTTATAAATATAGTTAGTTTGTTTCTTTTAAAAAGTAATTTATATATAGATAAGTATTTAATAAAATAAGAAAAAGGCATTTTATATACTTTTAAAATAAATAAAAAAGTGAATAATTACTTAAGAGACATGTGTCATTATCTTAAGCCTTTATTTTAACATGTGTAATTTAAGTAACTAATCTATGTGACAAATGTCAAGTTTTAATTTTAATTTCTTTTATTTTTATAAATCAATTCAGCCTTTATAAAACATGTTTCCTTTCTTCCATTTCTTTTTCCATTTTTTTCAAAAGCTAAGAAGAAAAACTCAAAACCAAAATAACTCAAAACAAAACCTGATAATTATACCTCCTCAACCAGAAATCAAATTCAATAAACCTGTAAACAAGTTTGCAAATCAAAATCAGTTCCTCCTCAAAAACTAGAAACTCATTTTCAAAGACCAATTTTGCAAATAAAAGTCTTCAGCCTGCAAATCTGCATTCAAATCTGGAAGTCATACCTACATACAACTGCAGTTTTTAAATCAAGCCTGTTTCTTTTCAAACTGGAAATTTAAGAAGTCTACATCTTTTCAAACAAGCATGCATGTAGTTTTCAAAGGCAAAAGCATATCAAGTTTTCACAGTTTCAAGTTCTTTTCAAATTCCAGATTGTTAGCTTAAAGCCTGCTCTCTGTTTTCAGGTGAGTAAACCTAACTTTAAAAACAGTTTTAAATCTGTTACTATGTTTTGATATGTCTGATAAATGTTGTAGTAACATGGTATGCAATGTTTACTTGAATGTTGGATGTGAATGCATGTTTACATAAGAGTTTGTGCTTCTCTGTTATTTTCCTGTGAGTAAACATCTAGTAAAACTTAAGTAAATTATAGCCTGTTGCTTGTGAAGTTCTGTGATAATTGATGCTTGCTTATGAATATATATGTGGAATTCCTGTATGAAAATTTAAGTATAAGTTTAAGATACAGGTATGCATGTTCTGTTTTTCCCTAACTTTGATACAGGGTTTAAAATCTAGAACAAAATTCCAAATTTTTACCTGATCATTGTTAAACTTTGGACTTCAAACAAAATGGTTAAGTTTTAAACTTAATCTAAGATTTTAAAATAGGTACAAATATTTTAAAATTTAGAAATATACTAGAATATGGAAATACAGTAGCAAATCATAATAACTTGGTAAAACCAAATGTTGAATTTTATTGATTCAAGATTATATCTTGAATCGTCTCTGAAAATTAGAATTTTTAAAACAAAAATCAAGATTTTTAATGAAGATTTGATTGAGAAATTCTAAGTTGATCAGAAAATGAGTTTTAAAGTTTTTTCTGGCGATCGACGTGGTGGACGGCGTCGAGTTTGTGGTCGAAGGAGGATGGTGGGTGGGTGGACACAGGAAAAATGTTGGAGTATTTTTCTGATCATCGTGGCGGCGATACGGCATCGTTGTAGGGTTTTAGGAGCTGTTTTGGTCGATGTGGGTTTCGAGGCTAGTTCGTCAACGTCGAAGCACCGGACTCGACCGGAGTAGGGGGAATGGAAGCGTGGGTCTACGACGAAGCTTTGGGTCGGAGAGTCGATACTTCTGGTGATCGGAGGTGGCAACTCGAGGTGGTTTTGGGTGTTCGGGTTTGTTCCAGTGGAGCTTCAAGTAGCTCGATTTCGATTTCAAGTTTGTTTTCGAGTTAAGGTGGTTGGAATCGAAGGGGGAGGCTGTGGTCGACTTACCAGCGATGGCAATGATGACCGGAGCGGCGGTGAACTCGGGTGCACGTGCACGCGTATCCGTGGTATCAGATGTTGATACGTTGTTTCGAACATTTGGAGAAGAAGGTGACTGTCTCGAGTTTTTTTCGGGGAAATCTGGGTTTGGTTCGAGTTAGCACACGGGTAATTCACGAGTGAAATCAAAATGAAGTTAAAAAGAAAAAGGAAAAGAAGAAGAAGGAAGTTACTCGAGAATAGGCTCGAGTATTTTGGGTTTTGTCTCGGGTTGATACCGAGTGGTCTTCGGGTTTGACCCGAAGCAAGTGCTAACAGTTTAAAAAGGGTTTTTTTAAAACAAAGATTTTTGAAAATTTAAATTGAAATAGTTTTAAAACTATTACTTGATAACCTTTAAAGCATTTAAAGGTAAGTATAAATTGTTAAACTTTAATTTGTTAAATGTTATTTTATTTCAAAACCTAATTAAATGATTTAATTAAGGAAGTTAATTTTAAAGATAAAAATGTTTTTAATGATAATTAAGTCTTAATTAAGATAATGGTTTACCTTAAAAAGGATAATTAATGTTTTTAATAATTTGAGATTAATAAAGTTAATAAAGTAATTTAAGTATAATTAATTAATTTAATTAATTAATGGTTAAGGATTAATTAATTTATTAATTAAGGGTCATAATTAGTTAATTAAAGTTTATTTAATTGATTATAAATGGTAGTTAAGGATTAATCAACTGGTAATTAAGGATTGATTAATAAATGATTAGTGATTTATTAATTTGTAATTAAGAAATACTTAATTAAGTTTATTAATTAATAATTAGGTTTTATTAATTAATAATTAAGAGATAATCAATCTATAAAGATTAATTAATTAATAATCAAGGATTAATTAATTTTTATTAAGTTTTATTAATTGATAATTAAGGTTTATTAATTAATAATTAAAAAGAATAATTAATCTGTAATTAAAGATTAATTAATTGGTTTAAAGAGTAATTAAAGGATGAATTACTCAGCTATGATTTATGAGATGAATGTGATTAAGTTAAGTTAATTAATTTGTTAATTAATTAAAGATAGTCACTTGGAAATTAATTAAGTATAATTACTTAATGAGATTTGATAAGTGTAATTACTTAGTTTAAGTAATTAATGTGTAATTACTGAATGTAATTAAATAGAAGAGTAATTTCTTAATGAAAGTAATTAAAGAATTTATTACTTAATGTAATAAATTAAAGAATGATAAATTTCTAAATATAATTAATTAAAGTTAATTAATGAATGTGATTAATTAATATTAATTAATGATTACTTGATAATTGTAATTAATTAGAAGGGTAATTAAATAATAAAAGTAATCAGAGATTAATTAATAAGAGTAATTAAGATAATCCAAGTAATTAAAGGATAGTAATTAATTTAATTAAAGGTTAATTAAATTGATTAAAGTTAATAAATTCTGCTTTAGATGATTGATTAATATTGGATGACTGATATTGGATGATTGATTGATATTGGATGATTTGGATATCTCTGATATATGTGATATGCTGATTTGTGAGATAAATGTTGAGATGAATTATCTATTGTAATAATGTGATTTATCTATCTATTTATATCATCCTGAATAAGTTTAAATGTTTAAACCTTTAAACAACTTGGCCTTAAAGATACGTTTTGGATTTCGATGAGACCGGGATCGGGTTTCCATATACCGGTATTCCAGGTCTGGAGACCCGAATACCACATCGATCCAAATTAACGATAGGTCGTGAATCTCAAGTGAAGATGAAGATTCAGAGTGCAAGGGTTATTGTCGTTAACTCTGAGGGTGATTCCAAAACGAGTGTAACGAGATAATGCCTTCGGTTTCGTTCGAACCCGGAACGAACTTGTATGGATTGAATGCTTTCAGCACATCGTCAGGCGGACGATGAGCATTCTAAGTGATATGTTCTGATTAAAGGTAATCGTAACCTCAAGCCTCATCAACCGGGAATGGCTAAAACAGGGGAGGTGCAGCAAGGCTTCGTGGGTAGCACCCACTGAGAGCAAGATAGATCCCTGTCTAGAGGTCCCTTTTCTTTTATTCGGCTTAGTGTGTGGTTGGTCGCGCCAACTACGGGATTATCTTGTTCGGAATTATCCAGTAAGGGATGGTTCCGGCTTTGTGTTGCAGGGGAGCGGGCGTACTCCTCGGTACGGTGATCTAGGCCACGTACTGTGACGGGCGGTACCCCAGTAGCCCTGCCATTGTAGGGAATCCAAACTCCAATAAGTGCCGTACGTATTAGTTGTGCCCAACTATGTTGGAATGTGAGATGTAAGCATTTCAGCTATTTCTGTATTTTACTTGAAAACCCTAGACCCTATTATAATATAACTGGATTTCCTATCAAATGTTTTGGTTAGCGTAAGGTAAAAACTTTTCCATGTTTATGTGTGGGAAGTCTTACGTGATACCTTTGTTTTCAAAAGGTTTTGAAGTTAAACAATTTTAACCCGTTTACTCACACCAGACCCATGTCTGACCCAAGTGTTTATTTTCTGTTTTATTAAACTCTTGGGTACTCAAATTTTTACGAGTAGCCAAGGGATTCAGGTTAGCTTTGACGAATCTATGGAGGAGATATGGAGCAGGAGGCTTCAGCATTCGTAGATAGATAGTATTCCGCTGTGTTGGTTGATCTGAGTCTTTTGTTTGAATTGTATCTTGAGTTGTATAATAGACAGAAATTATAACTGTCTATTTTGTTGTATAAGTTGTGTAACTCTGATTATGTAAAGACTATGTAATAGTTATGTGATATATTATATTTTGTTTCGTTCCGCTGTGAGATTCTGATATTGTTTAGTTCTTTCTTTCTCTTCTTTTCTCTTTCTATCCCTTTCTTTCTTATTAGCGATACGACTTTCTATGGAGAGAAAGTCGTGGTCGTTACACATTAATTTCAATAAATCACATTTTTATTTCTTGTCAAAGAAATACAATTTCATTTATTTATTTACTTAATTACAAATTTCAAAACTTAATTATTTCATAACTCAACTTTACTTATTAAAGAAGTTCAATTCCACTTATTACGAAGTTCAATTCCACATATCAAGAATTCAATTTCATTTAATTATTAAATAATTCAATCTTATTTAATTATTAAATAATTTCAAAAACTTAATTATTAAATAATTCAAAATTAATTATTACATAATTTCAAACTTAATTATTAAATAATTTCAAACTTCATTTCAAAACCTCATTATTTATTCAAATAAAATCTTCATTTTATTTTTAAATCAAATTATTGACCAACCGAGTTTTATTTAATTCTCTATCCTAAGTCAAGTTCACTTGGGTATTTATCTTTTCAACCCGATTCCAATTCAATTCAAAATTAAAACATAGCAAAGGGAACTTGCAGTGTGATAACTAGGATGGTGTCAAAGTAAATAAACAAGCAATAACAACAACCAATATCAATCCAATAATCAATTCAAATAATCCCGAAATAATCGTATTAATTCACATTGTTGTTTGTGCAAATTAATAAAAATTTTCTAGAATCTACACTATCATTTCATGTAGATTAAAGATTATTACAATAATATTAATACGGTTCTACACTTGACATTTATTATTCGATTTCATATAATCATAAATTCAAATGGTTCAAGGGTAATTAACCATTTCTACGTGTCAAATAACTAAACATTTAAGGGGTCATTTATTCAAATTAACTAATCAAATTCAACACATATGTCGATTCAACATTTTAACTGTCCTACGTCAAATTCAATTGCATAATATTTATCACTTTATACATTACAATTTAACATCCAATAAAAACAACAATCAATCAATTATCAACCAAACTGTATTATCATCGCATAAATAATTAACAAATAATGGTGTTAGATGTTACAAGTGAACTGATATATGTAATAGCATATATAACAGTGTAATTAACTAACAACAACATATTTCAATTTTTCGTTTCAATTGAAATCAAATTTTATAAATAAAAGAACGTTAATCGTGAGTGATTGCTCACCTTTCGAGGCTAGAGACGAACGAGATTGAGATGATTTACGAATCCAAGCACGGATTTCAAAGTGAAGCACGATGGACGCAAGTTCGACTGACAAGCTGATAAATAGGAATCAACGAAATCAAATCAGTACTGAATCGATGAAGATCAGTTATACAAGTGATTTTTATTTTTTTATTTTTATATATAACTATATATATATATATCTATATAAAAGAAAAATCATATTCTAAATTCAAATATATATATTAAATTAAATATATATATATATATATATATGGGTTTCAAAACCATAGTTTCAAATTAAAGCACACATATAAAATCAAACCTGTATACATTATATATCTTGAAATCAATTCATATATGTATTTATATTCTCTTATTCCATGCAAAGATAAAAATTTAAAGTCGAAACAAATATATGAATGCTTAAGCAAATACTTTTGAACGTTACATATATATACCAAACTAAATGCATACATATGATCTACTACATATAAAATATAAAATATACCCACTATTATATATAAGTTTAGCACCAAAATCAAATGCAGTCAGACCCATATATATTCACCAGATTGTATAACTAATGATGTATCATCTATTATTATATACGTATACATTTATATATGAAATGATGGCAACTGCACTACATCCAAGTCACCTATGCAAACTAGCATAAAGAACCAGATATTCAAACAGATTGTTTAAATTTATACAAACAACTAAATATATACTGACATAACTTATACAGTCAAACTGAAATATATAAACTATAGTCAGAGTAACACCCCGTATAAATGGCATTGTATAAACAACAACTTATACAACTTATAAAATGATTTGACAGCATAAACTTATATATATACCATCAAAATATATGTACTTATGTAAACATATTATATAATTGTTATACCAGAGAAATATATATACTGTACACATAAAATAGAATACAAAACCAATTCTAGTTGTATGCAAATACATATATTTTGAATATAAAACAGCCGCAAAAATATATATACAGCTAGCATATTGTTATAAAAGATATAAACATCATATTATAATAAATTCATACTATGATATATAGAACTTTTCGTAAGAAAATATCTACAAACTGTAGGCATATATAAACAGCCTTGATAAAACAAAACAACATATTATAACGAATAAATTACCTATATACTGTAAAATACGAAACAAGAGAAACAGAGCAATATATGCCGATTATCTTTACACACAAAATATATATATATAAAAACCCATACAGTTTCATATATACAATTATACATTTTTTATTAACCAAAACAGTCATAGATATATCTATATAGTTATATATACATATCACTTATATAAAAAAAAACCAAAACAATATCACTATTATATTGAAGAAAGAAGGGAGGCAGTACCCAGGTGGATGAGGAAAGGCTGTAACGACCCGAAAATTTCAACTGTTTCAATAACGTTATTAGTTGAAATTTTGTGAAATTTTAAACGATAAAATTTTGAAATAAAAATTTAATATTTGGAATACGTCCAGTTAAACATAGCAACTGGTAAATTTTCGTCCGAAAATACGAAAGTTTATTTCGCACGTAAATTCACTTCAATTTAATCAGTTAAAAAGCAGTGAAAATAAAATGTTTCCGAAACTTAAATATTTTTACATAGAAAAATTCTAAACCATCTTCTGAGCAAGATGACAGTTTGTCGTTTTTCAAAATTCGGACAACTTTGGCTCCGTCGTTCTTATTTTCTACAAAATAGCAATATTCTGGTACCGATATCGATTTTTATCGGATGATCGTACCACTGATTTCTATATACCGTTTTGATCGCCTCGTCGTGCCGATCTCTACGGTATATTCGATTGTCAAATTCGGAGTTCCGTTGTACGTTGCACTTTGCGTAACAATTTCCGTATCGGTTCTGTAATTCGACTTTTTAGCTTCCAATACTTTTCATATTCCACCGTTTAAATTTGAACAACCATTGGCTTTTGTAATTCCCAAAATTACAACTGTTGCTGTCACATCCCGAAATTTTCGACTTTCGAAAATTCAACATCGATACTCACTTTATCGACTGTCGAGCAATCGAGTGCCGGAAACTCCAATAGTGAGGGTTTTAGAAAGAAGAAATAGAAGAAAAAGAGAAGAAGAAGAGAAAGAAAGAACAACTGAACAACATCAGACAGAAAACAATATCAGAATCTTACACATCGCAGCGGAACAATATATAATAGATAAACACTAGTCTTTTAAAACAAAGAACTATATCAGTTTATACATACATCAATCATCAGAGTCAATATACAACAATGGACAGTTATATAAACTCGTCCTCATACAGAATACACAGCGGAATAAAATAATATCAGATACAAATACTACGTCTCGAACTCCAGCTTATCTCCAAGCTCCAGAATATCCAGAATATCCTGATAATATAACTCTAGGCTGCCCGTGTGGAAATTGGTGGGCACCCAGAGTTTAGAAGGGAAACAATAAACTCCGAGTCAGTCATGGTGACTGGTGTGAGATCGTAAAACAGTTATTCTTTAAAAACAACAAGGGAATATTTTTAAAGTAAATTCGCAATGCTTTTGGAAAATGAAACTACCATAAGACCTCCCACCACACACACAATGCAAACGCAGACTTGGAGGAGATTTCTTCTTATGATAGTCAAAGATGCTTACTACGCAAAATCAAATCATTTTTGATATTATTACTAGTGCATAGTGGAAAACATTTCGAAAGTATAATATAAATCTTAGCCAGCATAGGTACCATTATATTATGCCTGCTATAGCTGCCTCCTGAGGAGACAGGTTATACAATTGAAATCGTAAAGGCTCGTATTGTTTCTTTGGATTTCCAACAAATGGTCAGGCTAAGGAACTTCCTATCCACGATGGGTACGTCCCTGGAATAGACGACCCGAGAACCTAACGTTACGGTTAGATCTCTGCCAACACAAGGCCGGGTTACCTCTGCAAAAATAGGTAACTACTGACACGCGTATGCCATCCCCCGATCGTCACCGATCTTCCCGAGGATCCCCGATTTCCAACAAACCACAAAGTAATAATAACTGTGCAGCAACCACAGAGGTTAAGTATCTGGGCTCCATACCATGATACCACCTTTATCCAGAAGGAATGACATACACTAAGGGGCGCTACTCCCTAGAACCTTGCCGCATTCGTCCTGTTTCGACCATTTCCGGGGTGTGAGGCTCGATGAAGTCTCGTCCACAAAGCTACGCTTTCTATAAAAAGCCCTGCTTCGGGTCAAACAAAATGATCAACCTATGATCACAAAGATATAAGATCAAACAAATGATCATATCACAAATGATCAAACACTGATCATTTCACAGCAACACTCAATATGCCACGTTACCAAATTGGGATATATCGCTGATAAATTTCAACTACATAACCTCTGAGCTCGTACGTCTCAGAGAAGGGTGTTAAGCTAAGAGAATAAATTCTCCGCCACCAACAGAAATGTATTTGAAAGAAATCAGCTTTATATCTCAAATTGTAACGTCAGACACACAATCCATACAAGTCTGTTCCGGGATCGAACAGAACCGAAGGCACTTCTCACGAAGCCCTTGCATATCCGGATAATTTTCAATCACGTCAGGACTTCCCGTCACTAAGGGTGATAAAACCTCTAAACCGAAGATCAGTCGGTGTAGAGTAACTCGACGGTAATCCTTCCGTTTTCAAAAATATCCGGTCTTCAACACCGGTCTTCAAATACGATTCATAACGACGTATCACATATTCGGAATGGGTTATACGACCCCATGGTCCTTTCCCGGCTAACCCGAATAGTGAGCGATTATTCAAAAATAAGTGTGGCATTCAATTTCATCCAATTCACAATAAATACCATTCTAAAGGTAATTATTGATAGTCGGTTATTTAACTATCAATAAAGATGCGCGACATCATCAGATTCCAAATAATTTTCCCAAATTATTTATTCTTCAAAATATCTTACTAGATATATAATTTTCCACACTTCAAAAATAAATCAACGTTTATTTTTAAAACGAATTCCCATTTCTTTTATAAATTCCATAGTGAATTTATATCTTCAAGATATCTCCTGATATACGATTTTCAAATCGATTTTCAATATTCAATTTCAATTTATCTTTTACAAAGATAAATTCTCAAAACGTTCATTTCATTGGAAAAACATTTCCATACTTATTTAAAAATAAGTGTTTCACAAATCTATTCATTTTCAACACTTGAAAATATTCGATATACTTAAATCAAATTAAGTATATATTCATCCTTTAAGGAAAATATTCTTTTAACACATTTATTTGAGTCAAAACGAATGTTGCGTAAAACATCGTTACGACGACTCGAAATCACTAGTATAGGGATTCGGAATTTAGGTAGATATATAAATCCCAATACTATATAAAACATTTCCTTTCGAAAATCATTTACTATAACAACAGTGTTATAGTCCATCATCTCCTTATTTTCTCGAAAACGTCTATTTCAACAATAAATGTTGAAATCTATGATTTCGATATTTAACACGTTTTAAAACATCTTTTAAAACAATTACTTCATTTTATAATATCGTTTCTCCAGAACATATCCATTTTCCTTAAGAGTATATTCACTGTCCAAAATCGTGAATATAATTCACTTAACTAAATTTCAGCCATCTCTACACGTTTTATTTCAATAAAGATTCGCTATTCAAAATCGCGAATATATCTTCTTTAAAAATCTTCTATATTTAATTTATCAAACTCCATCGATTTTGAATTTATAAAACAACGTTTATAAATCCTATTTCTATATTTTTTTAACAACTTTGATTTATAAATCTTCTTTATTAACGATCCGATCAATATCCCATTTAAAAGCAGAAATCCAATTTATAAGTAAATTTTCTTATAATCATTCATTCTACAACTTCATTCTTTATAAATCTATAAATTTCATATCTTTACAATTTATAATTCTATACATTTCATATCTTCACATTTTATAATTATAAATTTCATATCTTCACATTTTATAATTATAAATTTCATATCTCTTATAAAACTTATTTTAAAATTCCAATAACTTTAATTGATAAATATCAATTTGATACATCTTTTTATATACATTGGTTCAAGAATTCAAAAATCTCAACTTAAACCATTTCATAAATTTCTTAACTCTTTATTTCGAAAGAAATTACTTTTTTTGTTAAAGTTCACAAAATCTCAACTTTTATAACTTAACAGTTTTAACGTTTATCTTTTTAAAGTAAATCAATTCAACAATTTATATAAACGTATATTTTCAAAGATCACTTTTAAAAATTTCACTTTTAAAATCAACATCGTTATTTTTAAATTCCAAAACTTGAATCCGATGATGCTACAGCACCAATTGGTCAATCACAACACAACATCATATATCAACATATGATAACAGAATATACGTCAATCCTGTAAATAAATAACTACTGGTGAGGAATCCAGTTGGATCCCTCCAACCTGTTTCCCTGCATCCAAAGACGTCAGCACAATACCAATTCCGCTCCAGTACGGAATTATCGCGGTATATAGGTTTTTATAAATCCGCTTACTAACGGCGCAATAGGGTCTCATCCGCTATACGAGGCGGGAAATCATCAATCCAATATATACATATGCCAATATGTATATACTGCTATATATATAGATATATCCTATCATATCTAATAGCACATTCAAACAGTCAACAAACAATAACTGTAAAATCCACTTTCAAGTTGAGTGAGAAAAATCTCACCTTAGATTTTATTTTGCAGTCCAAGTTTCCATCTTGACTCGATTTCTTGATTTTAAACCTTGTATAAATAATTTATACACTTAAATTAACACTCGAACCAATTAAATAAATCGATTTCCGTTTTGATAGTTTTAATTAACCAATTCCTCCTTTAATAATTTATTTAGCGAAACATTAAATTGAAAAACTACATTTCCTTTAATAAATTTAATTTTCAACCCTTTGATAAAAATAATTTAAATAAGTTTTATTAAACAAAACTACCTTTATCATATATCTATTATCTATTTTATTTTCACAAAAATATACATATATTCTCTATTTACAAAAATCATTCTTCACTTTACTGTAATTTCTTAATTCCAAATCAAGATGTTAAAAATTTAACATTTAGCTTACTATAAAAATATATTTTCCTTCTTCCGACCTATATAAACTTTATTGTAATATTGTATGGTGAATGAGGTATAACAAATTAAATTCCAAGCTTTAACTTAAATTAAATTAAATTAAAGATGTTTAAAAAAAATCAAATTTAATGAAACTGGAATTACCTCACAGTCGAATTCGAACTCCAGCCACCTCGTGACCATCCTTTCGAGCTAGCTAACTGCCCAACGTCGATCATCACCATCATTGGCCTCCACCATCGACGAACCTCTCGCGATCACCACGACCAAAATCGCGAGCCTTCCCTCGTGCTTCGCGTCGCCGAATTCGCCATCTCGACTTGCCCTATCACCACGCGATGCCACAGTCCCCAAATCGACTTCGCCGCTGCCTCATCGCGTGAACAGTCAACATCTCGACGCTGCCAGTCGTAAACTCGAGCCCTAGCTGATGTCGACGCCGCCGCTACCTCCATCTCGCAATCCCCAGAACGACGCGCGCCTCCCTGCCATTCGATTTCATTTCAACCCAGCTCGAACCCATCGCGAAGACGAACACGCGATCGCCTTCATCCCCCTATTTGATTTCCTTTGATTTTGAAAACGAGACGCTTTCGTTTTTAATTTCTTTTGCACGAGAGAATTGGACGATGTTTTGGACGTTCGCGATTTTTTTGTTTGTTTGAATTGGCTTCGGCCATTTATTTTCTTCCTTTTCAAATCGAACTGAAGTACGGGGACGTATTTAAAATTGGGAAGGAGCATGCTCTCACGTTCTCAGGCGCGATATTAGGCGTGATTAAAGGGATAACGTGGTGAAGTTGACTAAGTTAAATAATTTAAATTTAGATTTAAATTGAAATTCAATTTAAATTTCAAGGCGTTTAACCGCCGTACGGTTACATATCAACCCCGAAAAATACAAAATTGGAAATCCGATAATAATACAATATTACGGACCCAATGGAACTGGTTTCGTCGTATTCCGAGACTGTTTGAAAATTGACTATTTTATAAATATCGGTTCGAGTGATTATTTTCAAAACTGAACAAAACAGTTCGAAATTAAATTCTGAAGCTCCTATCATCTTCAGTATTATCAATATAAACTTTAAAAGCTTTCGAAATATTTTTCTTCGTCTTAAAGTCGATGATACAAATTTTTATTCAGCATTCACTAGATTAAATTTTATAATTTAATCACCAATTTCAAACTTCAATCGGGGATTCAAATTAAATCGTCGTTCAAATATTTAAAATTAATTAAATATTTCCAATTTAATTCGTTCAAAATTCTAGGTCGTTACAAACTTCCCCCCTTAAAAGAATTTCGTCCTCGAAATTACAAGTTAGGAAAAGTGGTCCTTAACTCGTCTATTATTTTTCAATATTCAATAGCTTTATCAATTCTTCAAAACAAATCTTTCTACTAAAGATTCGTTATTATCTCAACTATCTTTCTAACTTCAATTATAAGTTTCAACAGCATTGTTTTACTTCAAAATTCAAATTTAAATTCAAATTCAAATTTTAAACTTTCACATTTTCCCAAAATTTTTCTAACGCCCTAAATTTCCGAAAAATTTCGCCAGCGTCTCCTTTGCGCGGCTAATACGGCACGACTACAAAACGTCCCTACGGACTCTCAGATTTCAAAAAGAAAAAGAAAAAGCCAAGCGGCTAGACAAGAAATCATCAAAAACTCATATTATAATTCAAATACGTACCTTTTTCGAGCAATTCAAATTTATCTTCGAAATCAAATCCAATTCATTTACCCCTGTATATCCTACTAGCCATAATATCTAGTTACATATATTCAATCCATTTTGCAAATTCAATTACAAAATTTCCAATATAAACTGCTTATACATTTTTACTTCACTGTTGAAGTTATATCTATTCAATTTCATTCAACTTTTACATTTCACATTCATTTGAACTTAATTCACATTTTCACCTCTATTTGAATTCTGTTTACAATTTCAATTCTATTATTCAATTTTATCTTCAATTTTGAAATATTGAATTTTATCTTTCAATTATAGCTGATTCATATCACTATATTTTCCACTTAGTTTCGCTTACTAATTTTCTTATTTCAATACTTCACTTTGTTTATTACAAATCAAATTCAATTCAGTCTCATTTACTTACACTTTCATTCTACTAACGAATTTTAATTTCAATTATCTTTTCTGGAATTCCATTTTCCAATTGTAAATTCACTTACAATTAATATTTACAATTTTATTCATATATGAATTCATCTCTTTATATTCTTAATTCACATTAATAATTCTCATTTGTTAAATGAATTTATTTGCAAACCTTTGGTTATTATTTTATTCCTCATTTTATAAGTTACATAACTTATACTTACTTTAATTCAACTTAAAATTTCATAAGTTAAATTTATTCAATCGAAATGCAAATTGTATAAGTTATCAATTTCATAATATTTCATAAATATTTTAAATAGGATTCCAGAGTCTTTTCAACTTTTCAAAAATCATTTTTGAAAACAATTCAAATTTCATTTGAATTTCCAAAACAAAACCTCAAATTTTCCAAACACTTTCCGTTTAAAATAATTTGGCAGCAATTTCCTCTTTTGGAAACCCGAAAATGAACATCAGTGATGCTGCAGTCATTACCGAAGTTATTTTCCAGCGACCGAAAAGAGTTTAGAGCTTTATCTCTCCAAAATACCTTTTCAAAATCCTTTGAAATTCATTTTCAACTCCAAAAAGAATTTAAACTTTCCAAATCTCAAAAAATTTTAAATTCTTCTCAAAACATCTCCAAAAACTTCTCTGGAATTCCGTTTTAAATTATAAGTCTCATTTAAAATTTATATTCTCAAATTTCATTTATACGTGAATTTATTTCTTAACTTTGGAGTTACGATTTGAATTTCTTATTCAATTTCAATAGTAATGATAACATTTCAATATCATCACTTTCCTAACAACCATGCAACCATATACTGTAACAATTCATAGAAAAACATTTCTTTTCTATACAAAAAAATAATTTTGGGCAAAATTATTTCATTCACCCTATTTTAAAACAATACTGTGCCGAATTGTTCTATTCGAGTGTTTAGAGATCCCTATCAATGATCGTTAATTACTCGTATTGACCAGAATCCATATACCACTCAATAAATCAATCATCACAATATAAAACAATTTTATATATTCAATAACAAATACGCGCTCATATCTATTATTACACTCAACTCATTCTAGAGTACTACTGACTCTATCTCTAATGAGTAACACCCAACAGAGCAGGGTTGTCGCTTAACCATATGCTCTGATACCACTTTGTCACATCCCGAAATTTTCGACTTTCGAAAATTCAACATCGATACTCACTTTATCGACTGTCGAGCAATCGAGTGCCGGAAACTCCAATAGTGAGGGTTTTAGAAAGAAGAAATAGAAGAAAAAGAGAAGAAGAAGAGAAAGAAAGAACAACTGAACAACATCAGACAGAAAACAATATCAGAATCTTACACATCGCAGCGGAACAATATATAATAGATAAATAGGCTTTGCAACCATCCCAGTCCCACCGTGGCTTACATTGGCACCTCGCATTTACTTTTACGGCCAGCCTCTCGACTGTCACGGCATCTGCCTAACCAACCCATCCCTCTCAGGGACATGTAGGGGTAAGAGTCCCCCGTTCGCCACCAAACTGCGAAGCGAGAACCCCCTATCATGCTGTAATATAGCAAATGCGATCCATAACGACGTATCACATATTCGGAATGGGTTATACGACCCCATGGTCCTTTCCCGGCTAACCCAAATAGTGAGCGATTATTCAAAAATAAGTGTGGCATTCAATTTCATCCAATTCACAATAAATACCATTCTAAAGGTAATTATTGATAGTCGGTTATTTAACTATCAATAAAGATGCGCGACATCATCAGATTCCAAATAATTTTCCCAAATTATTTATTCTTCAAAATATCTTACTAGATATATAATTTTCCACACTTCAAAAATAAATCAACGTTTATTTTTAAAACGAATTCCCATTTCTTTTATAAATTCCATAGTGAATTTATATCTTCAAGATATCTCCTGATATACGATTTTCAAATCGATTTTCAATATTCAATTTCAATTTATCTTTTACAAAGATAAATTCTCAAAACGTTCATTTCATTGGAAAAACATTTCCATACTTATTTAAAAATAAGTGTTTCACAAATCTATTCATTTTCAACACTTGAAAATATTCGATATACTTAAATCAAATTAAGTATATATTCATCCTTTAAGGAAAATATTCTTTTAACACATTTATTTGAGTCAAAACGAATGTTGCGTAAAACATCGTTACGACGACTCGAAATCACTAGTATAGGGATTCGGAATTTAGGTAGATATATAAATCCCAATACTATATAAAACATTTCCTTTCGAAAATCATTTACTATAACAACAGTGTTATAGTCCATCATCTCCTTATTTTCTCGAAAACGTCTATTTCAACAATAAATGTTGAAATCTATGATTTCGATATTTAACACGTTTTAAAACATCTTTTAAAACAATTACTTCATTTTATAATATCGTTTCTCCAGAACATATCCATTTTCCTTAAGAGTATATTCACTGTCCAAAATCGTGAATATAATTCACTTAACTAAATTTCAGCCATCTCTACACGTTTTATTTCAATAAAGATTCGCTATTCAAAATCGCGAATATATCTTCTTTAAAAATCTTCTATATTTAATTTATCAAACTCCATCGATTTTGAATTTATAAAACAACGTTTATAAATCCTATTTCTATATTTTTTAACAACTTTGATTTATAAATCTTCTTTATTAACGATCCGATCAATATCCCATTTAAAAGCAGAAATCCAATTTATAAGTAAATTTTCTTATAATCATTCATTCTACAACTTCATTCTTTATAAATCTATAAATTTCATATCTTTACAATTTATAATTCTATACATTTCATATCTTCACATTTTATAATTATAAATTTCATATCTTCACATTTTATAATTATAAATTTCATATCTCTTATAAAACTTATTTTAAAATTCCAATAACTTTAATTGATAAATATCAATTTGATACATCTTTTTATATACATTGGTTCAAGAATTCAAAAATCTCAACTTAAACCATTTCATAAATTTCTTAACTCTTTATTTCGAAAGAAATTACTTTTTTTGTTAAAGTTCACAAAATCTCAACTTTTATAACTTAACAGTTTTAACGTTTATCTTTTTAAAGTAAATCAATTCAACAATTTATATAAACGTATATTTTCAAAGATCACTTTTAAAAATTTCACTTTTAAAATCAACATCGTTATTTTTAAATTCCAAAACTTGAATCCGATGATGCTACAGCACCAATTGGTCAATCACAACACAACATCATATATCAACATATGATAACAGAATATACGTCAATCCTGTAAATAAATAACTACTGGTGAGGAATCCAGTTGGATCCCTCCAACCTGTTTCCCTGCATCCAAAGACGTCAGCACAATACCAATTCCGCTCCAGTACGGAATTATCGCGGTATATAGGTTTTTATAAATCCGCTTACTAACGGCGCAATAGGGTCTCATCTGCTATACGAGGCGGGAAATCATCAATCCAATATATACATATGCCAATATGTATATACTGCTATATATATAGATATATCCTATCATATCTAATAGCACATTCAAACAGTCAACAAACAATAACTGTAAAATCCACTTTCAAGTTGAGTGAGAAAAATCTCACCTTAGATTTTATTTTGCAGTCCAAGTTTCCATCTTGACTCGATTTCTTGATTTTAAACCTTGTATAAATAATTTATACACTTAAATTAACACTCGAACCAATTAAATAAATCGATTTCCGTTTTGATAGTTTTAATTAACCAATTCCTCCTTTAATAATTTATTTAGCGAAACATTAAATTGAAAAACTACATTTCCTTTAATAAATTTAATTTTCAACCCTTTGATAAAAATAATTTAAATAAGTTTTATTAAACAAAACTACCTTTATCATATATCTATTATCTATTTTATTTTCACAAAAATATACATATATTCTCTATTTACAAAAATCATTCTTCACTTTACTGTAATTTCTTAATTCCAAATCAAGATGTTAAAAATTTAACATTTAGCTTACTGTAAAAATATATTTTCCTTCTTCCGACCTATATAAACTTTATTGTAATATTGTATGGTGAATGAGGTATAACAAATTAAATTCCAAGCTTTAACTTAAATTAAATTAAATTAAAGATGTTTAAAAAAAATCAAATTTAATGAAACTGGAATTACCTCACAGTCGAATTCGAACTCCAGCCACCTCGTGACCATCCTTTCGAGCTAGCTAACTGCCCAACGTCGATCATCACCATCATTGGCCTCCACCATCGACGAACCTCTCGCGATCACCACGACCAAAATCGCGAGCCTTCCCTCGTGCTTCGCGTCGCCGAATTCGCCATCTCGACTTGCCCTATCACCACGCGATGCCACAGTCCCCAAATCGACTTCGCCGCTGCCTCATCGCGTGAACAGTCAACATCTCGACGCTGCCAGTCGTAAACTCGAGCCCTAGCTGATGTCGACGCCGCCGCTACCTCCATCTCGCAATCCCCAGAACGACGCGCGCCTCCCTGCCATTCGATTTCATTTCAACCCAGCTCGAACCCATCGCGAAGACGAACACGCGATCGCCTTCATCCCCCTATTTGATTTCCTTTGATTTTGAAAACGAGACGCTTTCGTTTTTAATTTCTTTTGCACGAGAGAATTGGACGATGTTTTGGACGTTCGCGATTTTTTTGTTTGTTTGAATTGGCTTCGGCCATTTATTTTCTTCCTTTTCAAATCGAACTGAAGTACGGGGACGTATTTAAAATTGGGAAGGAGCATGCTCTCACGTTCTCAGGCGCGATATTAGGCGTGATTAAAGGGATAACGTGGTGAAGTTGACTAAGTTAAATAATTTAAATTTAGATTTAAATTGAAATTCAATTTAAATTTCAAGGCGTTTAACCGCCGTACGGTTACATATCAACCCCGAAAAATACAAAATTGGAAATCCGATAATAATACAATATTACGGACCCAATGGAACTGGTTTCGTCGAATTCCGAGACTGTTTGAAAATTGACTATTTTATAAATATCGGTTCGAGTGATTATTTTCAAAACTGAACAAAACAGTTCGAAATTAAATTCTGAAGCTCCTATCATCTTCAGTATTATCAATATAAACTTTAAAAGCTTTCGAAATATTTTTCTTCGGCTTAAAGTCGATGATATAAATTTTTATTCAGCATTCACTAGATTAAATTTTATAATTTAATCACCAATTTCAAACTTCAATCGGGGATTCAAATTAAATCGTCGTTCAAATATTTAAAATTAATTAAATATTTCCAATTTAATTCGTTCAAAATTCTGGGTCGTTACAGTTGCATTTATATCTCCAAAAATTCACGTGCTTACCTTTTGCTTTTCACTGGTTCCAATGTATACAGTTCGTTCTTTTTCTCCCTGACCCTTCACTTCTTTCATACATCCGCCTGTTCTTTCCATCCAAAAGGAGAAATAATGTAGCTTTCTTATACTAGCCTGTAACCCATTTTCTCCACTCCATAGCCAATCAACCGTGCTTCCCCACTTCGCCAAAACTCGGCAACTCAGACCTACTACCGCATGCTCGGCTGTCTCGGCCTCAACCAGGCAACCACCCACGTGCAGCTTTACGACCCACTGCAAAACCCATCGAGCGACAGTCCAACACCTCGTGCTCCACCCCATCCCGCTCTTCCCCGATGCAGTAAAACCCAAGGTCACGCCTTGACACCTTGCTTCCTCCAACTGCATCCACCATTCCATAGGCAGCAGCTCTCACCGGCCTCCTCCTTGACCGTACGCCCCGCCTCCCAAATCTCTACCTCCATTCGTTTGCAAACGATCCCCTCCCTCCAAGCCTCCACTTCATCATCGGCCTGCCCCTCCTTTGCTCTTCCTCTCCTATGCGTGTTTATATATAAAGGTATGTAGATTTATACAAGGATATTTTCGTTTGTTTGTTGTGTTCCTGTACTTGTACTGTAACTTGAAAAATATATATATATATTATATAGTTTATGGTTGCACAGAGACTTTGGATATGAAGAATCCATACATATAAAGCATGTGTACATTTTGTTTAATCTGACATGCTATTTTCGTTGTTCATGGTCTGTGCATTTGCTTAAGTTATTGTATGTATGTATATAGGTTTTGTATATACTTAAACTTCTCTGTTAATTCTTTAATATAGATTCATTTTACTATAATATATATATATATATATTTAGTATAATTTTAGGGGTATTTTTGTCACATAGTGTCTGCATACATTTTTTTCATGCACACATTCTGTCCAGCTGTTATATACTAAAATATGAGAACATCTAAGTGGTTTAAAGTGTAAGGCATATAAAGTTGTATGCATATAAAGTTGTAAAGCAAGTTATATAGACTTTATATTTTTAAATCGATTTCTAAAGATATATATTAATTATAAAGTACTGGTCTTCCACTTTGGAGGCATATATATAAGGGTCAAAATATCTTATGGGTAGTGTATATACAAATACATCTTGATTTTTAAGTGTACGTGTTTAAACAAATAATGGGTTGTAATGTAAATGCATATAATCTTAAATATTGCTGTTATAGATTTTAATCTACATGTTTGTAACTTAACATAATATATTAACTTGCCTAGAATAATTGATATAAGCTGTTCATACTTGTTTATAAGTGTGTGTGGAGTAGTTTACATACTTAGTGTTGTAATGATTTTGAAACAGAGCACATAAAAGTTTTTATTGCATATATTATATGATATATCATTTTATCTTTTATAATATATAAGCTACTGTATATGCATTTCTTTTCGTTTACAATATAAAGAGCATATGCAAGTCTGTTAGTTATAAGCTGTAAGTATATAAGTTTGATACGTTATATACGTATTTGTATGTAAGGTCTGCATAAGTTGGGATATTTCATATAAATTTTGTATATGTTCCTTGGCTTACATTAGTACTATTTACCGATCTTTGTTTATTACATTGTATTTTCAAATATAATGATTCAATATATACTATAAAGGTTTATTTTGTTAAGGGGCGTGTAAGTTAAGTATTGATTTTGAAAAAAACATATTTTTAGATTTTATTTTGAGTTAGTATTAAACTTTAAAACTTATTTGTATCTGTTCTCATCTATTTCCGTTATCAGCTCTATCCATCGAATTCGTGCCAATCTATTTTGCTTTGGAATTCGAGCTTGGATTGTAACTCATTTCATTGTCGAATCTATCTAGCCTCGAAAGGTGAGCACTCACTCACGATTAACGTTCTTTTATTTATTAGATTTGATTTCAATTGAAACGACAATTGAAATATGCTGCTGTTAGTTAATTACACTGTTATATATGCTATTACCTGTATCAGTTCACCTGTGACATCTGACACCATTATCTGTTAATTATTTATGCAAAAATAATACAATTTGGCTGATAATTGATTGATTGTTGATGTTTATATTGGACGTTAAATTGTTAATGTTAAAATAATAAACAGTATGAAATTGAACGTGATATAGGATAGTTAAATGTTAAATTTGATTAACGGACATTTGTATAATATGACCCCTTTAACTGTTAAATTTATTGACATGTAGGATTGTTAACTACACCTTGAACCATCAATTGTATGTTGCTTAAACTGATGATGTATGAAATTGTAAATAGATGACAAGTGAAAACCGTAATGTAATAATCTTTAATCTACATGAAATGATAGTGTGGATTCTAGAAATAATTATATTAATTCGTACAAATAACAATGCGAATTAATATGGTTATTTCGGGATTATTTGAATTGATTATTGGATTGATATTGATTGTTGTTATTGCTTGTTTATTTACTTTGACACCATCCCAGTTATCACACTACAAGTTCCCTCTGTTATGCTTTGATTTTTAATTGAATTGGAATCGGGTTGAAATGATAAATACCCAAATTTGAACTTTGACCTAGGATAGAAAATTAAATAAACCCGATTGGTCAATAAGTTGATTTTGAAATAAAATAAGGATTTTATTTGAATAAATAATATGGTTTTGAAATGAAGTTGAAATTTGAATTTAAGTGAAAAGGAAAATGTTAATGTTTAAATAATCTGAAACAAATTATTAAAATGTAATTGATGAAAGAATGTTGTTTAATTTGAGAAATTATTGAATTAAGTTTGAAATTATAATTAAGTTGAAATTATTAAATTTTGAAATTAATTAATAATTAAGTTTTGAATTATTTAATAATTAAATAAGATTGAATGATTTAGTGATTAAATTGAATTGAATTCTTTAATAAGTGAAATTGAACTTTTAATAAGTGAATTTTACTTCGTAAATAAATGAAATTGAGTTTTCTTGATTAAGTAAGTTTTGGAAAAATTTATTTAAGAAAGTAAATAAGTGAAATTGAATTACTTTAACAAGAAATGAAAATGTGATATTTTTGGAATTAATGTAAGACTTGTAATTGAAAGAATTGATTTGACGAATTTAATTTAATTCAAAATTGTAAGTTTTGTTTAATGAAGTTGAACTTAAGAAATTGATTTAATGAATTGGAAATTTAATTGAAATTGTTTTGAATGATAAAGTAACTTAACGAATATTGAATGAAATCGATAAATGAATTTGAAATTGATTTGAATGTTAAATAAAATTTATTTAAATGATTTCGGAATTGAATCTTATATACGAATTTAAATTGATATTTGAATTGTTTAAAATAAAGATTGAAATTGAATTATAAGGTTTTGAAATGATAAATTGGAAGTTTTGAAACGAAAATTTGGAAATCGTTTTAGAAAGACAAATGAAATGTTGATTTACGAATTCTATTTGAAATTGAAATTGATTTGGTTTTGAAATATATAAACGACCAATCGGTGTAATAATTACGAAAGTTATTAAAGAGACCGGGATCGGTAATGGATATACTCTCTATCTGAACCGAAACCACTTTAATAACTATACGCGGAGTGTTGATCCAGAACAAAGTGGATGGTTTTGATGAACGCGTTGACTGAAGAAAGAGAACGATGTTGGATGACCCTTGACATGACTAAAACAGGAGCCGCGCCGGGCCATTGAGGATCGCCATCTCTAGCGGACACACTTCTTCGATACCATATCTATTACTTTTGTGATTCGATTTGGGTGCACCCCTCGATTTGGGAGTGTTGTTTCGCGGTGTTGGGGTAGTAGCTGCTATGCCCAACATCAGTCCGGATCAGGCAACTACTAGTATCCTAGTTGGTATCGCCTCATGTACCTTGTCATACTGATTATCCTATTCGCGACCACTACGATTTTGATTTGTACCTTTAGTATATGGATTGCCCTCTGGTGACTTCCGGTTTTGGGGAAACTACGGTCTTGTATATGCTTTTGGGAATAAACAGGTTAAGAGGTGTATGGGCCCTGCTTAACCCTACTTTGATATCTTTATATTACTGATAGACATTATCTACTTAGCGTACATTACTACCTAGTAGATAGTTTAACGGATCCTTAAAGGATGGTTATTCCAAACATCCTTTGAGTTACTTGTATTTCAATTGCTATTTCACTTGAGTTGGATTTATTAATATAAGAATGTTAATCCTGACTCGAGTGTCTTGTGTTTTTGCTTTGCGCTCGGGTCAGACTGAGTGTACCAGTATTCGAGACTCACCTTTGGAGTTGGAGCTTTGCTTGAAGATCCAGCCATCTATTCTGCTTCAGTATTCGATGATTCCAGTGATGTATTCTGATTTGTTTCTGATGTATAGTGTTACTCTTCCGTTGTATCTGGTTTAACTCTGAGGTATTTTATATATTTATATAGTAGCTTCATGAACTACTATCTCTTTTATTTCCGCTGCACTTATTACTCTGTGTTTGTGATCTGTGATTATTTATTTACTGTATATGTTCAGTTTTGCCAAATTTAAATTAACAACGCGGTATTTTGAGCAATTCAACTCCGGCATGAGTGTCTTCCTATACACTTATAATGGATGCGAATGGTCCAAAATTCTGGGTCGTTACAGTTGGTATCAGAGCTTTGGTAGCTCTAGGCAAAACTTAACATATAGCGTAAATGTATTTACAGAATCACTTTCATTTCGAGTTTCAATCTCTTCCTTTGACTCAATTCCTTTGAATTTTGGAACGTTCCCCTCGGTTCCGAAATTTTTTCGTGTCCCTCACTATTTGTCTTCTTTCAATCATGGAGCACCCCATAACTCCATTTTGAATGATATCTATAGTAGATCGGCGGTCTCGCCAATCTTCGAATGATTCGTAAAGGAGCAAAACTCCTTTATAATAGACATTGATTTACCGGAGATTTCTGTATCCTCGGTTTACGATGCTATCTATCTCCTACTATACCTGAATTCTATTTCTCGAGATTGGATGTTGATTTACCTCAGAATTCTACACCGATCTCATTCTTGAAGTCACGGTCGATCCGGTTAAGGTTGCCCGCGATTTATATAAACTTATCAATCTTACTACTTTGCTATTAACCATCATATCTTGTTTCGAACTCATCTTCGAATCAAATTTCTCTTTGATTTAAGTCCGTCAAATTTGAAACCCTATCCTTATTTTGAAAAATTCATTCTTGTATCGTCAAGCAAGGAATTGTATTTATAAAATTATATTTAAAATGTTTCTTTATTGTGTTGTTTGAGTTGTTGATGTTGATTTGGGTTTTCGATCGATTCGTCTGATCAACGCTATCGATAGGATTTCCAAAACACTTGATCAGAGCAAACTGACACAATATCGTTTTCAAATTTGATAAACAAAATAAAAGTTTTGTATGATTATATTATATATAAATATAAGTTTTCTGAAATCAAACTGTTAATGAATTTGTTGTCTGAAATAATAATATTTAATTTACATTTATTGTTTTGTAAACCATTGATAATATAAATAAATGAATTTATAAACTTGGTTATAAATCGATTGAAATTTGAAATGAATTTAATTCAGAAATTTGAGAATTTATTAGTTTCCGGTGATTTCGAGCTTTGGTTTTAAAATTTTTAAAGTATATATTATTGAAAGTATTTTCGAATAGAAACCGTTTTCAAAGAATTTTAAAATGTTGAAATCAGTGCTCTTCTCTTTGTCGCTGGAAAATAATTTCGGTGATGGCGGCCGCATCATCGACATTCATTTTCGAGTTTCGAAGTGGAGATACTATTCTGTAGCTTTGCTACGGTTTGTTTTGAAAAATTATTTTGATTTGAATTTCTTCAGTATATTTTGATTTACATATATATAGGTATCTTATTTTAAAATTTAATTTGATTTGATATAAATATATTATATATATCTCTGAGTTGTTTTAAGTTAATCGGAAATCTAATTCTTAAATTTTGTTAAAAGTTGATTTTAATTATAAATAAAACCAAAATTTGGAATAAACATTTAAACTTGAAATAATTGAAACTGAGAAAATGTTATTTGTATATTGTTCAACTGCATTCTAATACAACTTACCTAAATCATTCAGAAGTTGAATATGTAATTGGATAATATATAAGATAAATTGAACTTATAAATAAAATTTGAGTGTTTATAATAAATGTTATACACTGAATTTTGATTATAAAGATGTTAATTGAGTTAGATAGGATAATAAATAAAACTCAGTTAATAATGAAATAAATTTGTTTTGAAAGAATTAATAAATTGAAATTTGATCAACATATGAAAATACCTTGAATTTAAAAGAAATTAATAGATGTAAATTTATTTAAATCGAAACTTTTATGGTTTAAATTAATTTATATGGGTTAAATATATGTGATTAGATATATTAAGTGGAATAAAGTTAATAATAATTTGGAATAGAAGAATTTAAATTGTGAAAATAAAATATGATTATAATAAAGGATTATTCAAATTTATGGTTTTAGAAATTGTAAACTAAGGATAATTGGATAATGAGATAATGAATTTAGAAGAAATTGAGATTGATTTTAGTGAAATCAAATGGATTAAATCAATTATTAAATGTCAATTAATTTAAATTTGAATTTATATGGTTTAAATTAATTGTTATTTTGTATTTCAAATCTATTTTCTTTCTGGTTGTTTCTATTCTCCTACCTCGTTCCTTTTCGGGGACGAAAAGTTTTGAGTGGGGGAGAATGTAACGACCCGAAAATTTCAACTGTTTCAATAACGTTATTAGTTGAAATTTTGTGAAATTTTAAACGATAAAATTTTGAAATAAAAATTTAATATTTGGAATACGTCCAGTTAAACATAGCAACTGGTAAATTTTCGTCCGAAAATACGAAAGTTTATTTCGCACGTAAATTCACTTCAATTTAATCAGTTAAAAAGCAGTGAAAATAAAATGTTTCCGAAACTTAAATATTTTTACATAGAAAAATTCTAAACCATCTTCTGAGCAAGATGACAGTTTGTCGTTTTTCAAAATTCGGACATCTTTGGCTCCGTCGTTCTTATTTTCTACAAAATAGCAGTATTCTGGTACCGATATCGATTTTTATCGGATGATCGTACCACTGATTTCTATATACCGTTTTGATCGTCTCGTCGTGCCGATCTCTACGGTATATTCGATTGTCAAATTCGGAGTTCCGTTGTACGTTGCACTTTGCGTAACAATTTCCGTATCGGTTCTGTAATTCGACTTTTTAGCTTCCAATACTTTTCATATTCCACCGTTTAAATTTGAACAACCATTGGCTTTTGTAATTCCCAAAATTACAACTGTTGCATTTATATCTCCAAAAATTCACGTGCTTACCTTTTGCTTTTCACTGGTTCCAATGTATACAGTTCGTTCTTTTTCTCCCTGACCCTTCACTTCTTTCATACATCCGCCTGTTCTTTCCATCCAAAAGGAGAATGTAACGACCCGATATTTTCAACCATTCGCATCCATTATAAGTGTATAGGTAGACACTCATGCCGGAGTTGAATTGCTCAAAATACCGCGTTGTAAATAAAATTTGGCAAATCTCAGAATATACAGTAAATAAATATAATCATAGATCACAGACACAGAGTAAAATAATGCAGCGGAAGTAAAAGAAATAGTAGTTCATGAAGCTACTATATAAATATATCAGAGTTACATAAGATACAACAGAAGAAATAGAGTACAACAAAGTCTCAATAAAATAACCAAGTACAAGCTGAGTAGAACAACGGAACTGAAATAGATAGGACATGACAAGCAGATAATCTCCAGCGATTCAAATCTCCAAGAGAGTGGAAATCCAAATCTGTGAATAACTCAGGCTGACCCGAGCGTAAAGCAAAACACAAAACACTCGAGTCAGGACAATATATACTTATATAATGTAAACCAACTCAAGTGAACTGTAATAAAGGTACAAGTAACTTAGAAGATGCTTGGGACCGCCCATCCTCTAAGGATCCGTTAAACTATCTACTATGTAGTAATATACGCTATATACAGTAGTGTCTAATCAGTAAAGTATAATCATATAGAAAATAGCGTTAAGGGGATGGAGAACCTTAACGCGGTCGGATCTTAAAATCATAATCGTAGTAAAGCTCGATATGGTAGGTGACACGGCACAACTAGGCAATGCCAGGGTAGATATACCAATTACGCATCCGGACTGGTGGTGACGCATAGCAGCCACTACCGCCCACCTCGAACAACACTCCCAAATCAAGGGTGCGCACCAAATCAATCACAAGTAATAGAATGGTATCGAAGAAGTGTGTCCGATCAGAGGTGCTACCTCATTGGTCCGTCAATCGCTCCTTTTTTAGCCACCTTATGCCAACTCACGGGAGTTGGGTCCACGTATATACCTTAGGATCGTCGCCACCATCCTACTTCATTCTGGAATCTCCACCGCGTACACGGTTGCCAAAGTGGTTTTCGGTAAGACAGAGAGTATGTCCATATCCGATCCCGGTCTCTTTAACAACCCAACGTTATTATAACCCGTGGTTATAACTTTTAAAAACAATACTTTACTTCAAAATAAAATATCATTTCAAACCATATCTTTATCAAAATAAAGATTAAATCAATTCCAAACCATTTCCATATATTTAAATTTTCATATAATTTCAAAACTTCATTTCAAATCATTTTAATATAATAAAATATCATATCCTTACAAAACTTCATTTCAAATCATTTTAATAAAATAAAATATCCTATCAGTTCAAATCCAATATTCAACTTTAAATACCTTTTAAATTCAAAGATATCGTTCATTTACTATCATTTCAAATCACCTTTAAATAGTTTATATTCCAATCAAAATAATTCATTTAAACTTTTTAAAAGTGTAATTATTATATTTTCAAATCAAGTATTCAATTTCCAAAGTTTCAAACCATTCTGAGTTCGTTTACTAAGTCAAAAACCCTAATTATTAAAATTTCAGCATTTCACAGCATTTAAAAACAACTGCTATGAGTTATATTTGAAAACATTTTTTTATTCAGCAAAGACAGCACTTAAAACTGCTGTTAAAACTCAGTTTTAGTTGAATTATAGTTCAAAACAGAAAAGACAGCAATTCAGAAGTGTTGCGGTAGTTCAGATTTCAAAACAAGGGTTAAATTTGGTTTCAGCAAAGACTGCAGACCATTATAGCATTTCCAGAGAATGCTATAATAGACCTGGGTTCAATATTAGCCTATAAGTTCAACTGCAGCAACTGCAGCATTTCAGAAATGCTGTAGTAGCCCTTTTATTCAAATTTTAGTGTAATTCAGAACCATAGCATTTCTGAATGCTATTAAAAGTGATTTCCAGCTTTTTAGTGTATTTCCAGCAATTAAATAACTTCATTTTAAACTCTTTAAACATTTTAAAAATCATAATTTAACATTTAAAATGTTTATTTACATATCATTTAACATGTATCTTTTTCACAATAAATTTCTTATAATTAAATCCAATTTTCAACAATTTACTTAATAAATTTAAGTGTAAAAGTTTCCAATTCTTCACATTTCAACAAATAACTTAACACTTCAAATTTAAATTACCATTTCACAAATTTAACTAAATTTCCAATTTTATTTAATTAACTAAAACCTCTAATTAAAACCAAATTTCACATTTCCAAGTCAAGTTATATTTTAAAAGATCACTTTTAAACATTCATTTATTTAACCACTTAAATTCATAGAAAAATCAATAATACTTTAATAAATCACTTAAATTCACATTTAATCAAATTTTCATATTTACCATTTCCAAATAAAATTTAATATCCATTTTATTTATATAACTTAAATATCATTTTTAACCAAATTCCAAATTTCCAACTTAAGTTATATTTCAAAAATCCAGTTAAACCATTCATTAATTACATTTTTAACACATAGAAAAATCATAATTTCTTTATTTTAAACATTTCAAAATCTATTTAAATCAAATTTCATAAATTTATATTTTTAAAATACTTAAAAATATTCAAAACACTTTATAAAATAACCACGGGCCTGTATATAATTTTCTAACCTAGGTCAAGTGATACGGATATGTATCATTTCAATCCGCAGTTAAAAAAAAGAAAAATCCGGGTTCTATCATTTCAAACCCGCAATCCCAAGTTAAAATAATTTAAATAAAAATCATTCAGGCCTATCATTTCAGCCCATAACGATTTTTTCCTATTCTAAAGTCCGTTCGGGTATGTATCATTTCAACCCATAGTGATTCTAGTCTACAGGGAACTTGCAATGGTGATAACAGATATAAATAACAGAATAACATTAAATAACAGTAACATATGATATAACAGGTGTAATAACAGGTGTGAACATCATATGATAATAATATAGGCATATATAACATGATAATATATTTCTACAGATTCACAGGGTGTCAATTTACTAGTTATATAGGTACATATTGTCTGGTGAGAATAACTCACCTGTTCAGAGCTGGAGATATCCACCAAAGCACACAAAACAAACATAATGAAGGCATGATGACATGGATATGACTTGAGAGTGGAGAGCCAAAGCAATTGGACTTGTTCAAATATTTACACAAAACAATACAAGCATATGTAAGTTTCAACTCGAATTAAACATCAAATAACATTAGAATTCAAAGCCCAAAACAATGCCAATTTCTTTGCACTTGTTCTCAACCTCATATGCTTCAGTTAGACATGTGTTAAGCTCAGCCAAGGCAGGTGATTGGGTCTGGTTTGGGTCACAAAAGGGTCGGCCATCATGGGTTATCAAGGTGAATAGGTATAGGTGCAACACTTTACAAAACAAGGCAAATATCATCACATCTTGGCTCTTATTGGGCTCGGCCTCAAGCTCTATGTTCATGGCCTGATGTCCAGATGGTGGTGGCTGATGTGGCAGAGGTTGGAGGTTAGGTCAGAGGTGGTGGTGGTGGAGGAAGTGGTGGCTAGAGGTTGATTGAAGGTGGTGGAGCAAAACTAGGTCATCTAGTGTACATAGGAATGGTTTTGGTGCAATTTTGTGATGATCTCATGCCATGGTGTGGTCGACCTGGTGGGGTGATGGTCTGGAGGTGGTGATGGTCAGCATACATGGTGGTGGAGGTCGGCCAAGGGCTGGTGTAGGAGGAGCTGATCAAAATAGTGGAGAACAAATGCAAAGATCAAGTAGAAATATAGGAAAAACAAAGAAAAAGAGAAGAGATTACCTAACTTTTGATCAAACAAATGATGATAGACGTATATTTTTGTTTGAGGAATGATAAGTTCACGTGAAAGAGAAAAGAAATTAAGGAGGTACGGCTGAAAATGAGAAACAAAGGCACGGCCAAGCAATTAAGAAAGGAGTTTGGAAAGGGAAAGGTCGGAAATGCAAAGAGACTTTGGAATTTCAAAAGTTTAAAACTCTTCGAATTTCTTCTATTCTCTTTTTATAAGTTTAAATATCTGAATATAATTAAAAATTCAGTTTCAATTCGAAAATGTAACAAAAATAAAAAATATAAATAAATAAATATTAATAATATATGATAAAATAAGAAATTAGCACAAAAATGAAAACTAGTCTAGAAAATTTGAAAATAAACAGAATAAATTTTGGAAAATTCATATGGACTTGTAAAACATTTATAAACAAAGATAATAACATAAAATAAAAATGCATTCACAAAATGAATAAATAAATTTTAATTAAAAAAAATTTAATTGAACAAAATAGCAGAAAAATAGAAACTAGCTTTTAAAAATAGAAAATAAATTCAATACGCTTTGGAAAAATTATATAATCACTTTAAATTATTTAAAAGACAAAATTATACATAAAATAAAATATTAACATATATTAGAACAAAATATGACAAATAAAATATAATTTATATGTTTTTAAAATAAATAATATTGCAAAATAAACAGTTTATACACAAAATTGAAAATTACATAACTTCTACAATATAAGTCCGTTTTCAACGAAACGAAAAGCAGTATTCATGGAATTAAATCTATTTTCATAATAAAAGATAAAATTTAAGAATTTTAAATATTTAAATTTAAAGTTTAAAAGTCAAAGTTTGACCAGTTTGAACAGAAATTCACTTTACAGTAAAATATCCAATTTTTACCAGTTTGAAATTATAATTTACATAACAATCAAAATATATATTTAGAAATGAAATATTTGAAACAAAACAAGTTTAAAATAATTTCAAATTAAAATAAAGTTTTTCAATCAGGAAATTCAATTTAACAGAAATAAAATATAAAATAAAATAAGCCTAAAATGTAGGGTTGTTACACTCTCCCCCACTCAAAACTTTTCGTCCCCGAAAAGGAATGAGGTACAGGAAAGCACAGAAAAAGAAAAAAAATGAAATAGAATTAAGACAAGATGATAAGAAGATTGGAATTACACCTGATAACTATTGTTATAGGTAAGTTTGACAAGATGGAGGTGATCAAATCAAGAATATAAGCACGAAAAAGATCCTCTAGAGTCTGAATCTCCCTTTTCACTTGACTGACGGTCTATGAATGGAAAAACAGTGTTCAGATCCAGATGAGTAACAAAGGTTATCAAAGATTACAGAAAGATTTCTAAACAGACTAGTATAAGCAATAGCCTTCCCATTCTGTAACAAGATAAGAGAAATAAGGACAACCAAAAGGTAGTTTGAAAAACAAAATAAGATAATAGATTTGTAACCATAATGTTTTGAAATCATAACAATTTAGAGATGTTATCAATTAGAAATCGTACTACTTAAAATCATAACACTTTGGAAATGTTATTCTAAAAAAAAAAAACATAATACTTTGAAAATCATAACACCTTTTTAAAAATAATCTTCATTTAAACCATTTAAATCCAATGTCAAATAATATTCATTTCAAAGCTGTAACATTTCTAAGTTCATTCAATTATAAATTTCCAAAACATTGTATTTTCAAAACAACAGCACTTATAAAATGCTACAGTAGATATATTAATATTTCAAATCAGTTTAATTTCAGAAATATTCATTTGGATATCATTTAACTTATGACTTATTAAAACAAACCTTTATGAATGAAATATCCAAATAAACTATACTTCATTTATTGAGTCAAAAGCTCACTATTTTAGTTAGCTCTTAATTTAACACATAACCTAACACTTATTTAAAATACCCATTTCATAAATAGATATTCCTTTAATAAGTTACACTTAAAATTCCATTTGAAAACCAAATTTTCAATTATCAAATTTTAGTGATGTTAAAATACATTTTAACTATTTAAATCATAATTATTCAATTTCCAAGACATATCTATTTCATAAATAAACATTTATATAGCAAATATAACAATCAAATTTCTTTACACATTTATTCATTTAGACATCAATTAAACTATGAATTCAAGTTAAATAAACTTTATTACCAAAAGTCCAATTCAAATGTATTTTATTTTATCTATTCAAAGATACATTATTTATTATACAACATATTCATTTCAGGAAATAACCTTTATTAAAATTCCTATGTTAGACTTAAGGTTCCATATTAAATCAATTTGATTATTAAGTTATTTAAATAAAATCTCTTTAAATTCCTTTTTCAATATTTACCTCTGTTAATCTTTTATAACTAAAATTTAAGTGTATAACATTTATTATAACCACTCAAATTTTATTTATAAAAATCCTTTCTATATTGTATATTATCCAATTTCATATTCAACTTCTGTGTAATTTAGGTAAGTTATATTGGAATTAAATTGTGTGTTATACAAGTAAAACTTTCCAATTCAATTATCTCAAGTTTGAATCATTTATTCAAATTTTTATTTTCTTCTTATAACTGAAATTATTCTTTAAGAAAAAATTTAAGAATTTGAATCTTCGAACATCTTCAAACCATTTGGAGATAAGTAATTATATATACATAATATGTTAAATCAAATTTAAATCATATATCTTTATATATATTATAATCCAGTCATATTTTAGAAATTCAAATCAATCAGATTTTCCAAAACAAAGCTGTAGCAAGACTACAGAATGGTTTCTTCACTTCGAAACTCGAAAATGAACGTCGATGATGCTGCAGTCATCACCGAAATTATTTTCCAGCGACAAAGAGAAGAGCACTAAATTTTTAAACTTTAAAATTCTTTAGAGACAAATTTTTATTCAAAATACTTTAAATAATATCCTTTTAAAAATTTTAAACACAAGGTTTGAAACCATCGGAAATTAAATTCTTTAACTTTCTTGTTTTAAATTCATTTCAGTTCCCAAATAAATTTATAAACAACTATTTATAAATTCATTTGTAGAACAATAAATGATAAATCAAGTATTATCATTTCAAATTATCAATTTAAATCAATTTATTAAGTTCCATAAAATTATATATCCAAATTTATTTCATTAACCAAATTTTAAAATAATATTGTGTTAGTTTGTTCTGTCAAAGTGTTTTAGAAATCCTATCGATAGCGTTGATCAGACGAATCGATCGGAAACCCAAATCAACATCAACAACCCAAACAACACAACATATAAAACAAAACATAGATTTTCAAGTACGATTCAAAATGTTTGGAGACAGTTTAGAAACAAAAGGCAAGATGGTTAAACAGAGTAGAGAGATGGGTAAGCTTAGATAAATCGCGGACAACCTTAACCGGGTCAACCGTGACTCAATGGATAAGATCAAATGTGGATTTTCTGGGGTAAATCTACCTTCAATCTCAAGAGATAGAGTTTGGAATAATAAAAGATATTAGCATCTAAACCAAGGATAAATATAAATCTCTGGTGAATCGATGCTGATTATAAAGAATTTTCACCCTTTTACAAGAAAATTAGAATATTGGCGAGACCACCAATTCACTATAAAGATCATTGGAAGTGGAGTCATGGGATACTCCAGAATCAAAAGATGATGAATAGTGAGGGACACGAATGAATTTCGGAACCGCAGGGAACGTTCCAAAATTCAAAGGAAAACGAATCAAAGGAAGAGATTCAAACTCGAACGAAAGTGATTCTGTAGATAAATTTACCAAACATTCTAAGTTTTTCCTCAAAGCCAAAGCTCTGATACCAACTGTAACGACCCGATATTTTCAACCATTCGCATCCATTATAAGTGTATAGGTAGACACTCATGCCGGAGTTGAATTGCTCAAAATACCGCGTTGTAAATAAAATTTGGCAAATCTCAGAATATACAGTAAATAAATATAATCATAGATCACAGACACAGAGTAAAATAATGCAGCGGAAGTAAAAGAAATAGTAGTTCATGAAGCTACTATATAAATATATCAGAGTTACATAAGATACAACAGAAGAAATAGAGTACAACAAAGTCTCAATAAAATAACCAAGTACAAGCTGAGTAGAACAACGGAACTGAAATAGATAGGACATGACAAGCAGATAATCTCCAGCGATTCAAATCTCCAAGAGAGTGGAAATCCAAATCTGTGAATAACTCAGGCTGACCCGAGCGTAAAGCAAAACACAAAACACTCGAGTCAGGACAATATATACTTATATAATGTAAACCAACTCAAGTGAACTGTAATAAAGGTACAAGTAACTTAGAAGATGCTTGGGACCGCCCATCCTCTAAGGATCCGTTAAACTATCTACTATGTAGTAATATACGCTATATACAGTAGTGTCTAATCAGTAAAGTATAATCATATAGAAAATAGCGTTAAGGGGATGGAGAACCTTAACGCGGTCGGATCTTAAAATCATAATCGTAGTAAAGCTCGATATGGTAGGTGACACGGCACAACTAGGCAATGCCAGGGTAGATATACCAATTACGCATCCGGACTGGTGGTGACGCATAGCAGCCACTACCGCCCACCTCGAACAACACTCCCAAATCAAGGGTGCGCACCAAATCAATCACAAGTAATAGAATGGTATCGAAGAAGTGTGTCCGATCAGAGGTGCTACCTCATTGGTCCGTCAATCGCTCCTGTTTTAGCCACCTTATGCCAACTCACGGGAGTTGGGTCCACGTATATACCTTAGGATCGTCGCCACCATCCTACTTCATTCTGGAATCTCCACCGCGTACACGGTTGCCAAAGTGGTTTTCGGTAAGACAGAGAGTATGTCCATATCCGATCCCGGTCTCTTTAACAACCCAACGTTATTATAACCCGTGGTTATAACTTTTAAAAACAATACTTTACTTCAAAATAAAATATCATTTCAAACCATATCTTTATCAAAATAAAGATTAAATCAATTCCAAACCATTTCCATATATTTAAATTTTCATATAATTTCAAAACTTCATTTCAAATCATTTTAATATAATAAAATATCATATCCTTACAAAACTTCATTTCAAATCATTTTAATAAAATAAAATATCCTATCAGTTCAAATCCAATATTCAACTTTAAATACCTTTTAAATTCAAAGATATCGTTCATTTACTATCATTTCAAATCACCTTTAAATAGTTTATATTCCAATCAAAATAATTCATTTAAACTTTTTAAAAGTGTAATTATTATATTTTCAAATCAAGTATTCAATTTCCAAAGTTTCAAACCATTCTGAGTTCGTTTACTAAGTCAAAAACCCTAATTATTAAAATTTCAGCATTTCACAGCATTTAAAAACAACTGCTATGAGTTATATTTGAAAACATTTTTTTATTCAGCAAAGACAGCACTTAAAACTGCTGTTAAAACTCAGTTTTAGTTGAATTATAGTTCAAAACAGAAAAGACAGCAATTCAGAAGTGTTGCGGTAGTTCAGATTTCAAAACAAGGGTTAAATTTGGTTTCAGCAAAGACTGCAGACCATTATAGCATTTCCAGAGAATGCTATAATAGACCTGGGTTCAATATTAGCCTATAAGTTCAACTGCAGCAACTGCAGCATTTCAGAAATGCTGTAGTAGCCCTTTTATTCAAATTTTAGTGTAATTCAGAACCATAGCATTTCTGAATGCTATTAAAAGTGATTTCCAGCTTTTTAGTGTATTTCCAGCAATTAAATAACTTCATTTTAAACTCTTTAAACATTTTAAAAATCATAATTTAACATTTAAAATGTTTATTTACATATCATTTAACATGTATCTTTTTCACAATAAATTTCTTATAATTAAATCCAATTTTCAACAATTTACTTAATAAATTTAAGTGTAAAAGTTTCCAATTCTTCACATTTCAACAAATAACTTAACACTTCAAATTTAAATTACCATTTCACAAATTTAACTAAATTTCCAATTTTATTTAATTAACTAAAACCTCTAATTAAAACCAAATTTCACATTTCCAAGTCAAGTTATATTTTAAAAGATCACTTTTAAACATTCATTTATTTAACCACTTAAATTCATAGAAAAATCAATAATACTTTAATAAATCACTTAAATTCACATTTAATCAAATTTTCATATTTACCATTTCCAAATAAAATTTAATATCCATTTTATTTATATAACTTAAATATCATTTTTAACCAAATTCCAAATTTCCAACTTAAGTTATATTTCAAAAATCCAGTTAAACCATTCATTAATTACATTTTTAACACATAGAAAAATCATAATTTCTTTATTTTAAACATTTCAAAATCTATTTAAATCAAATTTCATAAATTTATATTTTTAAAATACTTAAAAATATTCAAAACACTTTATAAAATAACCACGGGCCTGTATATAATTTTCTAACCTAGGTCAAGTGATACGGATATGTATCATTTCAATCCGCAGTTAAAAAAAAGAAAAATCCGGGTTCTATCATTTCAAACCCGCAATCCCAAGTTAAAATAATTTAAATAAAAATCATTCAGGCCTATCATTTCAGCCCATAACGATTTTTTCCTATTCTAAAGTCCGTTCGGGTATGTATCATTTCAACCCATAGTGATTCTAGTCTACAGGGAACTTGCAATGGTGATAACAGATATAAATAACAGAATAACATTAAATAACAGTAACATATGATATAACAGGTGTAATAACAGGTGTGAACATCATATGATAATAATATAGGCATATATAACATGATAATATATTTCTACAGATTCACAGGGTGTCAATTTACTAGTTATATAGGTACATATTGTCTGGTGAGAATAACTCACCTGTTCAGAGCTGGAGATATCCACCAAAGCACACAAAACAAACATAATGAAGGCATGATGACATGGATATGACTTGAGAGTGGAGAGCCAAAGCAATTGGACTTGTTCAAATATTTACACAAAACAATACAAGCATATGTAAGTTTCAACTCGAATTAAACATCAAATAACATTAGAATTCAAAGCCCAAAACAATGCCAATTTCTTTGCACTTGTTCTCAACCTCATATGCTTCAGTTAGACATGTGTTAAGCTCAGCCAAGGCAGGTGATTGGGTCTGGTTTGGGTCACAAAAGGGTCGGCCATCATGGGTTATCAAGGTGAATAGGTATAGGTGCAACACTTTACAAAACAAGGCAAATATCATCACATCTTGGCTCTTATTGGGCTCGGCCTCAAGCTCTATGTTCATGGCCTGATGTCCAGATGGTGGTGGCTGATGTGGCAGAGGTTGGAGGTTAGGTCAGAGGTGGTGGTGGTGGAGGAAGTGGTGGCTAGAGGTTGATTGAAGGTGGTGGAGCAAAACTAGGTCATCTAGTGTACATAGGAATGATTTTGGTGCAATTTTGTGATGATCTCATGCCATGGTGTGGTCGACCTGGTGGGGTGATGGTCTGGAGGTGGTGATGGTCAGCATACATGGTGGTGGAGGTCGGCCAAGGGCTGGTGTAGGAGGAGCTGATCAAAATAGTGGAGAACAAATGCAAAGATCAAGTAGAAATATAGGAAAAACAAAGAAAAAGAGAAGAGATTACCTAACTTTTGATCAAACAAATGATGATAGACGTATATTTTTGTTTGAGGAATGATAAGTTCACGTGAAAGAGAAAAGAAATTAAGGAGGTACGGCTGAAAATGAGAAACAAAGGCACGGCCAAGCAATTAAGAAAGGAGTTTGGAAAGGGAAAGGTCGGAAATGCAAAGAGACTTTGGAATTTCAAAAGTTTAAAACTCTTCGAATTTCTTCTATTCTCTTTTTATAAGTTTAAATATCTGAATATAATTAAAAATTCAGTTTCAATTCGAAAATGTAACAAAAATAAAAAATATAAATAAATAAATATTAATAATATATGATAAAATAAGAAATTAGCACAAAAATGAAAACTAGTCTAGAAAATTTGAAAATAAACAGAATAAATTTTGGAAAATTCATATGGACTTGTAAAACATTTATAAACAAAGATAATAACATAAAATAAAAATGCATTCACAAAATGAATAAATAAATTTTAATTAAAAAAAATTTAATTGAACAAAATAGCAGAAAAATAGAAACTAGCTTTTAAAAATAGAAAATAAATTCAATACGCTTTGGAAAAATTATATAATCACTTTAAATTATTTAAAAGACAAAATTATACATAAAATAAAATATTAACATATATTAGAACAAAATATGACAAATAAAATATAATTTATATGTTTTTAAAATAAATAATATTGCAAAATAAACAGTTTATACACAAAATTGAAAATTACATAACTTCTACAATATAAGTCCGTTTTCAACGAAACGAAAAGCAGTATTCATGGAATTAAATCTATTTTCATAATAAAAGATAAAATTTAAGAATTTTAAATATTTAAATTTAAAGTTTAAAAGTCAAAGTTTGACCAGTTTGAACAGAAATTCACTTTACAGTAAAATATCCAATTTTTACCAGTTTGAAATTATAATTTACATAACAATCAAAATATATATTTAGAAATGAAATATTTGAAACAAAACAAGTTTAAAATAATTTCAAATTAAAATAAAGTTTTTCAATCAGGAAATTCAATTTAACAGAAATAAAATATAAAATAAAATAAGCCTAAAATGTAGGGTTGTTACAGAGAAATAATGTAGCTTTCTTATACTAGCCTGTAACCCATTTTCTCCACTCCATAGCCAATCAACCGTGCTTCCCCACTTCGCCAAAACTCGGCAACTCAGACCTACTACCGCATGCTTGGCTGTCTCGGCCTCAACCAGGCAACCACCCACGTGCAGCTTTACGACCCACTGCAAAACCCATCGAGCGACAGTCCAACACCTCGTGCTCCACCCCATCCCGCTCTTCCCCGATGCAGTAAAACCCAAGGTCACGCCTTGACACCTTGCTTCCTCCAACTGCATCCACCATTCCATAGGCAGCAGCTCTCACCGGCCTCCTCCTTGACCGTACGCCCCGCCTCCCAAATCTCTACCTCCATTCGTTTGCAAACGATCCCCTCCCTCCAAGCCTCCACTTCATCATCGGCCTGCCCCTCCTTTGCTCTTCCTCTCCTATGCGTGTTTATATATAAAGGTATGTAGATTTATACAAGGATATTTTCGTTTGTTTGTTGTGTTCCTGTACTTGTACTGTAACTTGAAAAATATATATATATATTATATAGTTTATGGTTGCACAGAGACTTTGGATATGAAGAATCCATACATATAAAGCATGTGTACATTTTGTTTAATCCGACATGCTATTTTCGTTGTTCATGGTCTGTGCATTTGCTTAAGTTATTGTATGTATGTATATAGGTTTTGTATATACTTAAACTTCTCTGTTAATTCTTTAATATAGATTCATTTTACTATAATATATATATATATATATTTAGTATAATTTTAGGGGTATTTTTGTCACATAGTGTCTGCATACATTTTTTTCATGCACACATTCTGTCCAGCTGTTATATACTAAAATATGAGAACATCTAAGTGGTTTAAAGTGTAAGGCATATAAAGTTGTATGCATATAAAGTTGTAAAGCAAGTTATATAGACTTTATATTTTTAAATCGATTTCTAAAGATATATATTAATTATAAAGTACTGGTCTTCCACTTTGGAGGCATATATATAAGGGTCAAAATATCTTATGGGTAGTGTATATACAAATACATCTTGATTTTTAAGTGTACGTGTTTAAACAAATAATGGGTTGTAATGTAAATGCATATAATCTTAAATATTGCTGTTATAGATTTTAATCTACATGTTTGTAACTTAACATAATATATTAACTTGCCTAGAATAATTGATATAAGCTGTTCATACTTGTTTATAAGTGTGTGTGGAGTAGTTTACATACTTAGTGTTGTAATGATTTTGAAACAGAGCACATAAAAGTTTTTATTGCATATATTATATGATATATCATTTTATCTTTTATAATATATAAGCTACTGTATATGCATTTCTTTTCGTTTACAATATAAAGAGCATATGCAAGTCTGTTAGTTATAAGCTGTAAGTATATAAGTTTGATACGTTATATACGTATTTGTATGTAAGGTCTGCATAAGTTGGGATATTTCATATAAATTTTGTATATGTTCCTGGGCTTACATTAGTACTATTTACCGATCTTTGTTTATTACATTGTATTTTCAAATATAATGATTCAATATATACTATAAAGGTTTATTTTGTTAAGGGGCGTGTAAGTTAAGTATTGATTTTGAAAAAAACATATTTTTAGATTTTATTTTGAGTTAGTATTAAACTTTAAAACTTATTTGTATCTGTTCTCATCTATTTCCGTTATCAGCTCTATCCATCGAATTCGTGCCAATCTATTTTGCTTTGGAATTCGAGCTTGGATTGTAACTCATTTCATTGTCGAATCTATCTAGCCTCGAAAGGTGAGCACTCACTCACGATTAACGTTCTTTTATTTATTAGATTTGATTTCAATTGAAACGACAATTGAAATATGCTGCTGTTAGTTAATTACACTGTTATATATGCTATTACCTGTATCAGTTCACCTGTGACATCTAACACCATTATCTGTTAATTATTTATGCAAAAATAATACAATTTGGCTGATAATTGATTGATTGTTGATGTTTATATTGGACGTTAAATTGTTAATGTTAAAATAATAAACAGTATGAAATTGAACGTGATATAGGATAGTTAAATGTTAAATTTGATTAACGGACATTTGTATAATATGACCCCTTTAACTGTTAAATTTATTGACATGTAGGATTGTTAACTACACCTTGAACCATCAATTGTATGTTGCTTAAACTGATGATGTATGAAATTGTAAATAGATGACAAGTGAAAACCGTAATGTAATAATCTTTAATCTACATGAAATGATAGTGTGGATTCTAGAAATAATTATATTAATTCGTACAAATAACAATGCGAATTAATATGGTTATTTCGGGATTATTTGAATTGATTATTGGATTGATATTGATTGTTGTTATTGCTTGTTTATTTACTTTGACACCATCCCAGTTATCACACTGCAAGTTCCCTCTGTTATGCTTTGATTTTTAATTGAATTGGAATCGGGTTGAAATGATAAATACCCAAATCTGAACTTTGACCTAGGATAGAAAATTAAATAAACCCGATTGGTCAATAACTTGATTTTGAAATAAAATAAGGATTTTATTTGAATAAATAATATGGTTTTGAAATGAAGTTGAAATTTGAATTTAAGTGAAAAGGAAAATGTTAATGTTTAAATAATCTGAAACAAATTATTAAAATGTAATTGATGAAAGAATGTTGTTTAATTTGAGAAATTATTGAATTAAGTTTGAAATTATAATTAAGTTGAAATTATTAAATTTTGAAATTAATTAATAATTAATTTTTGAATTATTTAATAATTAAATAAGATTGAATGATTTAGTGATTAAATTGAATTGAATTCTTTAATAAGTGAAATTGAACTTTTAATAAGTGAATTTTACTTCGTAAATAAATGAAATTGAGTTTTCTTGATTAAGTAAGTTTTGGAAAAATTTATTTAAGAAAGTAAATAAGTGAAATTGAATTTCTTTAACAAGAAATGAAAATGTGATATTTTTGGAATTAATGTAAGACTTGTAATTGAAAGAATTGATTTGACGAATTTAATTTAATTCAAAATTGTAAGTTTTGTTTAATGAAGTTGAACTTAAGAAATTGATTTAATGAATTGGAAATTTAATTGAAATTGTTTTGAATGATAAAGTAACTTAACGAATATTGAATGAAATCGATAAATGAATTTGAAATTGATTTGAATGTTAAATAAAATTTATTTAAATGATTTCGGAATTGAATCTTATATACGAATTTAAATTGATATTTGAATTGTTTAAAATAAAGATTGAAATTGAATTATAAGGTTTTGAAATGATAAATTGGAAGTTTTGAAACGAAAATTTGGAAATCGTTTTAGAAAGACAAATGAAATGTTGATTTACGAATTCTATTTGAAATTGAAATTGATTTGGTTTTGAAATATATAAACGACCAATCGGTGTAATAATTACGAAAGTTATTAAAGAGACCGGGATCGGTAATGGATATACTCTCTATCTGAACCGAAACCACTTTAATAACTATACGCGGAGTGTTGATCCAGAACAAAGTGGATGGTTTTGATGAACGCGTTGACTGAAGAAAGAGAACGATTTTGGATGACCCTTGACATGACTAAAACAGGAGCCGCGCCGGGCCATTGAGGATCGCCATCTCTAGCGGACACACTTCTTCGATACCATATCTATTACTTTTGTGATTCGATTTGGGTGCACCCCTCGATTTGGGAGTGTTGTTTCGCGGTGTTGGGGTAGTAGCTGCTATGCCCAACATCAGTCCGGATCAGGCAACTACTAGTATCCTAGTTGGTATCGCCTCATGTACCTTGTCATACTGATTATCCTATTCGCGACCACTACGATTTTGATTTGTACCTTTAGTATATGGATTGCCCTCTGGTGACTTCCGGTTTTGGGGAAACTACGGTCTTGTATATGCTTTTGGGAATAAACAGGTTAAGAGGTGTATGGGCCCTGCTTAACCCTACTTTGATATCTTTATATTACTGATAGACATTATCTACTTAGCGTACATTACTACCTAGTAGATAGTTTAACGGATCCTTAAAGGATGGTTATTCCAAACATCCTTTGAGTTACTTGTATTTCAATTGCTATTTCACTTGAGTTGGATTTATTAATATAAGAATGTTAATCCTGACTCGAGTGTCTTGTGTTTTTGCTTTGCGCTCGGGTCAGACTGAGTGTACCAGTATTCGAGACTCACCTTTGGAGTTGGAGCTTTGCTTGAAGATCCAGCCATCTATTCTGCTTCAGTATTCGATGATTCTAGTGATGTATTCTGATTTGTATCTGATGTATAGTGTTACTCTTCCGTTGTATCTGGTTTAACTCTGAGGTATTTTATATATTTATATAGTAGCTTCATGAACTACTATCTCTTTTATTTCCGCTGCACTTATTACTCTGTGTCTGTGATCTGTGATTATTTATTTACTGTATATGTTCAGTTTTGCCAAATTTAAATTAACAACGCGGTATTTTGAGCAATTCAACTCCGGCATGAGTGTCTTCCTATACACTTATAATGGATGCGAATGGTCCAAAATTCTGGGTCGTTACAGTTGGTATCAGAGCTTTGGTAGCTCTAGGCAAAACTTAACATATAGGGTAAATGTATTTACAGAATCACTTTCATTTCGAGTTTCAATCTCTTCCTTTGACTCAATTCCTTTGAATTTTGGAACGTTCCCCTCGGTTCCGAAATTTATTCGTGTCCCTCACTATTTGTCTTCTTTCAATCATGGAGCACCCCATAACTCCATTTTGAATGATATCTATAGTAGATCGGCGGTCTCGCCAATCTTCGAATGATTCGTAAAGGAGCAAAACTCCTTTATAATAGACATTGATTTACCGGAGATTTCTGTATCCTCGGTTTACGATGCTATCTATCTCCTACTATACCTGAATTCTATTTCTCGAGATTGGATGTTGATTTACCTCAGAATTCTACACCGATCTCATTCTTGAAGTCACGGTCGATCCGGTTAAGGTTGCCCGCGATTTATATAAACTTATCAATCTTACTACTTTGCTATTAACCATCATATCTTGTTTCGAACTCATCTTCGAATCAAATTTCTCTTTGATTTAAGTCGGTCAAATTTGAAACCCTATCCTTATTTTGAAAAATTCATTCTTGTATCGTCAAGCAAGGAATTGTATTTATAAAATTATATTTAAAATGTTTCTTTATTGTGTTGTTTGAGTTGTTGATGTTGATTTGGGTTTTCGATCGATTCGTCTGATCAACGCTATCGATAGGATTTCCAAAACACTTAAGCAGAGCAAACTGACACAATATCGTTTTCAAATTTGATAAACAAAATAAAAGTTTTGTATGATTATATTATATATAAATATAAGTTTTCTGAAATCAAACTGTTAATGAATTTGTTGTCTGAAATAATAATATTTAATTTACATTTATTGTTTTGTAAACCATTGATAATATAAATAAATGAATTTATAAACTTGGTTATAAATCGATTGAAATTTGAAATGAATTTAATTCAGAAATTTGAGAATTTATTAGTTTCCGGTGATTTCGAGCTTTGGTTTTAAAATTTTTAAAGTATATATTATTGAAAGTATTTTCGAATAGAAACCGTTTTCAAAGAATTTTAAAATGTTGAAATCAGTGCTCTTCTCTTTGTCGCTGGAAAATAATTTCGGTGATGGCGGCCGCATCATCGACATTCATTTTCGAGTTTCGAAGTGGAGATACTATTCTGTAGCTTTGCTACGGTTTGTTTTGAAAAATTATTTTGATTTGAATTTCTTCAGTATATTTTGATTTACATATATATAGGTATCTTATTTTAAAATTTAATTTGATTTGATATAAATATATTATATATATCTCTGAGTTGTTTTAAGTTAATCGGAAATCTAATTCTTAAATTTTGTTAAAAGTTGATTTTAATTATAAATAAAACCAAAATTTGGAATAAACATTTAAACTTGAAATAATTGAAACTGAGAAAATGTTATTTGTATATTGTTCAACTGCATTCTAATACAACTTACCTAAATCATTCAGAAGTTGAATATGTAATTGGATAATATATAAGATAAATTGAACTTATAAATAAAATTTGAGTGTTTATAATAAATGTTATACACTGAATTTTGATTATAAAGATGTTAATTGAGTTAGATAGGATAATAAATAAAACTCAGTTAATAATGAAATAAATTTGTTTTGAAAGAATTAATAAATTGAAATTTGATCAACATATGAAAATACCTTGAATTTAAAAGAAATTAATAGATGTAAATTTATTTAAATCGAAACTTTTATGGTTTAAATTAATTTATATGGGTTAAATATATGTGATTAGATATATTAAGTGGAATAAAGTTAATAATAATTTGGAATAGAAGAATTTAAATTGTGAAAATAAAATATGATTATAATAAAGGATTATTCAAATTTATGGTTTTAGAAATTGTAAACTAAGGATAATTGGATAATGAGATAATGAATTTAGAAGAAATTGAGATTGATTTTAGTGAAATCAAATGGATTAAATCAATTATTAAATGTCAATTAATTTAAATTTGAATTTATATGGTTTAAATTAATTGTTATTTTGTATTTCAAATCTATTTTCTTTCTGGTTGTTTCTATTCTCCTACCTCGTTCCTTTCCGGGGACGAAAAGTTTTGAGTGGGGGAGAATGTAACGACCCGAAAATTTCAACTGTTTCAATAACGTTATTAGTTGAAATTTTGTGAAATTTTAAACGATAAAATTTTGAAATAAAAATTTAATATTTGGAATACGTCCAGTTAAACATAGCAACTGGTAAATTTTCGTCCGAAAATACGAAAGTTTATTTCGCACGTAAATTCACTTCAATTTAATCAGTTAAAAAGCAGTGAAAATAAAATGTTTCCGAAACTTAAATATTTTTACATAGAAAAATTTAAACCATCTTCTGAGCAAGATGACAGTTTGTCGTTTTTCAAAATTCGGACATCTTTGGCTCCGTCGTTCTTATTTTCTACAAAATAGCAGTATTCTGGTACCGATATCGATTTTTATCGGATGATCGTACCACTGATTTCTATATACCGTTTTGATCGTCTCGTCGTGCCGATCTCTACGGTATATTCGATTGTCAAATTCGGAGTTCCGTTGTACGTTGCACTTTGCGTAACAATTTCCGTATCGGTTCTGTAATTCGACTTTTTAGCTTCCAATACTTTTCATATTCCACCGTTTAAATTTGAACAACCATTGGCTTTTGTAATTCCCAAAATTACAACTGTTGCATTTATATCTCCAAAAATTCACGTGCTTACCTTTTGCTTTTCACTGGTTCCAATGTATACAGTTCGTTCTTTTTCTCCCTGACCCTTCACTTCTTTCATACATCCGCCTGTTCTTTCCATCCAAAAGGAGAAATAATGTAGCTTTCTTATACTAGCCTGTAACCCATTTTCTCCACTCCATAGCCAATCAACCGTGCTTCCCCACTTCGCCAAAACTCGGCAACTCAGACCTACTACCGCATGCTCGGCTGTCTCGGCCTCAACCAGGCAACCACCCACGTGCAGCTTTACGACCCACTGCAAAACCCATCGAGCGACAGTCCAACACCTCGTGCTCCACCCCATCCCGCTCTTCCCCGATGCAGTAAAACCCAAGGTCACGCCTTGACACCTTGCTTCCTCCAACTGCATCCACCATTCCATAGGCAGCAGCTCTCACCGGCCTCCTCCTTGACCGTACGCCCCGCCTCCCAAATCTCTACCTCCATTCGTTTGCAAACGATCCCCTCCCTCCAAGCCTCCACTTCATCATCGGCCTGCCCCTCCTTTGCTCTTCCTCTCCTATGCGTGTTTATATATAAAGGTATGTAGATTTATACAAGGATATTTTCGTTTGTTTGTTGTGTTCCTGTACTTGTACTGTAACTTGAAAAATTTATATATATATTATATAGTTTATGGTTGCACAGAGACTTTGGATATGAAGAATCCATACATATAAAGCATGTGTACATTTTGTTTAATCTGACATGCTATTTTCGTTGTTCATGGTCTGTGCATTTGCTTAAGTTATTGTATGTATGTATATAGGTTTTGTATATACTTAAACTTCTCTGTTAATTCTTTAATATAGATTCATTTTACTATAATATATATATATATATATTTAGTATAATTTTAGGGGTATTTTTGTCACATAGTGTCTGCATACATTATTTTCATGCACACATTCTGTCCAGCTGTTATATACTAAAATATGAGAACATCTAAGTGGTTTAAAGTGTAAGGCATATAAAGTTGTATGCATATAAAGTTGTAAAGCAAGTTATATAGACTTTATATTTTTAAATCGATTTCTAAAGATATATATTAATTATAAAGTACTGGTCTTCCACTTTGGAGGCATATATATAAGGGTCAAAATATCTTATGGGTAGTGTATATACAAATACATCTTGATTTTTAAGTGTACGTGTTTAAACAAATAATGGGTTGTAATGTAAATGCATATAATCTTAAATATTGCTGTTATAGATTTTAATCTACATGTTTGTAACTTAACATAATATATTAACTTGCCTAGAATAATTGATATAAGCTGTTCATACTTGTTTATAAGTGTGTGTGGAGTAGTTTACATACTTAGTGTTGTAATGATTTTGAAACAGAGCACATAAAAGTTTTTATTGCATATATTATATGATATATCATTTTATCTTTTATAATATATAAGCTACTGTATATGCATTTCTTTTCGTTTACAATATAAAGAGCATATGCAAGTCTGTTAGTTATAAGCTGTAAGTATATAAGTTTGATACGTTATATACGTATTTGTATGTAAGGTCTGCATAAGTTGGGATATTTCATATAAATTTTGTATATGTTCCTGGGCTTACATTAGTACTATTTACCGATCTTTGTTTATTACATTGTATTTTCAAATATAATGATTCAATATATACTATAAAGGTTTATTTTGTTAAGGGGCGTGTAAGTTAAGTATTGATTTTGAAAAAAACATATTTTTAGATTTTATTTTGAGTTAGTATTAAACTTTAAAACTTATTTGTATCTGTTCTCATCTATTTTCGTTATCAGCTCTATCCATCGAATTCGTGCCAATCTATTTTGCTTTGGAATTCGAGCTTGGATTGTAACTCATTTCATTGTCGAATCTATCTAGCCTCGAAAGGTGAGCACTCACTCACGATTAACGTTCTTTTATTTATTAGATTTGATTTCAATTGAAACGACAATTGAAATATGCTGCTGTTAGTTAATTACACTGTTATATATGCTATTACCTGTATCAGTTCACCTGTGACATCTGACACCATTATCTGTTAATTATTTATGCAAAAATAATACAATTTGGCTGATAATTGATTGATTGTTGATGTTTATATTGGACGTTAAATTGTTAATGTTAAAATAATAAACAGTATGAAATTGAACGTGATATAGGATAGTTAAATGTTAAATTTGATTAACGGACATTTGTATAATATGACCCCTTTAACTGTTAAATTTATTAACACGTAGGATTGTTAACTACACCTTGAACCATCAATTGTATGTTGCTTAAACTGATGATGTATGAAATTGTAAATAGATGACAAGTGAAAACCGTAATGTAATAATCTTTAATCTACATGAAATGATAGTGTGGATTCTAGAAATAATTATATTAATTCGTACAAATAACAATGCGAATTAATATGGTTATTTCGGGATTATTTGAATTGATTATTGGATTGATATTGATTGTTGTTATTGCTTGTTTATTTACTTTGACACCATCCCAGTTATCACACTGCAAGTTCCCTCTGTTATGCTTTTATTTTTAATTGAATTGGAATCGGGTTGAAATGATAAATACCCAAATTTGAACTTTGACCTAGGATAGAAAATTAAATAAACCCGATTGGTCAATAACTTGATTTTGAAATAAAATAAGGATTTTATTTGAATAAATAATATGGTTTTGAAATGAAGTTGAAATTTGAATTTAAGTGAAAAGGAAAATGTTAATGTTTAAATAATCTGAAACAAATTATTAAAATGTAATTGATGAAAGAATGTTGTTTAATTTGAGAAATTATTGAATTAAGTTTGAAATTATAATTAAGTTGAAATTATTAAATTTTGAAATTAATTAATAATTAATTTTTGAATTATTTAATAATTAAATAAGATTGAATGATTTAGTGATTAAATTGAATTGAATTCTTTAATAAGTGAAATTGAACTTTTAATAAGTGAATTTTACTTCGTAAATAAATGAAATTGAGTTTTCTTGATTAAGTAAGTTTTGGAAAAATTTATTTAAGAAAGTAAATAAGTGAAATTGAATTTCTTTAACAAGAAATGAAAATGTGATATTTTTGGAATTAATGTAAGACTTGTAATTGAAAGAATTGATTTGACGAATTTAATTTAATTCAAAATTGTAAGTTTTGTTTAATGAAGTTGAACTTAAGAAATTGATTTAATGAATTGGAAATTTAATTGAAATTGTTTTGAATGATAAAGTAACTTAACGAATATTGAATGAAATCGATAAATGAATTTGAAATTGATTTGAATGTTAAATAAAATTTATTTAAATGATTTCGGAATTGAATCTTATATACGAATTTAAATTGATATTTGAATTGTTTAAAATAAAGATTGAAATTGAATTATAAGGTTTTGAAATGATAAATTGGAAGTTTTGAAACGAAAATTTGGAAATCGTTTTAGAAAGACAAATGAAATGTTGATTTACGAATTCTATTTGAAATTGAAATTGATTTGGTTTTGAAATATATAAACGACCAATCGGTGTAATAATTACGAAAGTTATTAAAGAGACCGGGATCGGTAATGGATATACTCTCTATCTGAACCGAAACCACTTTAATAACTATACGCGGAGTGTTGATCCAGAACAAAGTGGATGGTTTTGATGAACGCGTTGACTGAAGAAAGAGAACGATTTTGGATGACCCTTGACATGACTAAAACAGGAGCCGCGCCGGGCCATTGAGGATCGCCATCTCTAGCGGACACACTTCTTCGATACCATATCTATTACTTTTGTGATTCGATTTGGGTGCACCCCTCGATTTGGGAGTGTTGTTTCGCGGTGTTGGGGTAGTAGCTGCTATGCCCAACATCAGTCCGGATCAGGCAACTACTAGTATCCTAGTTGGTATCGCCTCATGTACCTTGTCATACTGATTATCCTATTCGCGACCACTACGATTTTGATTTGTACCTTTAGTATATGGATTGCCCTCTGGTGACTTCCGGTTTTGGGGAAACTACGGTCTTGTATATGCTTTTGGGAATAAACAGGTTAAGAGGTGTATGGGCCCTGCTTAACCCTACTTTGATATCTTTATATTACTGATAGACATTATCTACTTAGCGTACATTACTACCTAGTAGATAGTTTAACGGATCCTTAAAGGATGGTTATTCCAAACATCCTTTGAGTTACTTGTATTTCAATTGCTATTTCACTTGAGTTGGATTTATTAATATAAGAATGTTAATCCTGACTCGAATGTCTTGTGTTTTTGCTTTGCGCTCGGGTCAGACTGAGTGTACCAGTATTCGAGACTCACCTTTGGAGTTGGAGCTTTGCTTGAAGATCCAGCCATCTATTCTGCTTCAGTATTCGATGATTCCAGTGATGTATTCTGATTTGTATCTGATGTATAGTGTTACTCTTCCGTTGTATCTGGTTTAACTCTGAGGTATTTTATATATTTATATAGTAGCTTCATGAACTACTATCTCTTTTATTTCTGCTGCACTTATTACTCTGTGTCTGTGATCTGTGATTATTTATTTACTGTATATGTTCAGTTTTGCCAAATTTAAATTAACAACGCGGTATTTTGAGCAATTCAACTCCGGCATGAGTGTCTTCCTATACACTTATAATGGATGCGAATGGTCCAAAATTCTGGGTCGTTACAAAAGGCGGAGGTGGAGGGTTGACGCGGTATGGCGGCACTCGAGTATGCGTTGGGCGAGGCATTGGGTTTGAGGAAGGCGACCGTTGTTGCTCGGAAGAGAAGGAGGCGGGCAAGGGTGATGGGCCGCGTACACGCGAGGAGGAGGTGGATGTGTTCGGTGGCGAATGGAAGCTTTCGCGGAGGAGGGGAAGAACAGGCGGTGAGGCGGGTTGAGGCTTCGGCTAGGGAGATCTGGAGGTGTGCGTGAGTACGGACGTTGCGATGTTGAGAGAGGGCGGAAGTGAAGGAGTGGAGCTGCGGCACGGTGACGGAGAGGGTGAGGCTAGCGCGGAGGTGAGAGAGAGGAAAGGAGGGCAGCCGTTTGTTGTAGAAGCCAAACATATTAGCTTTGATTTGTTTTTTTTACACGGGTTCAAATATGGAAGATAATGACACTGGAAAACAAGTAATAGAAGGGAGGAAAGAAGAGGAGGAGAACGTGGCTTCATGGAAGAAAATGAATGTAAAAGATCTGTTATATTTCATTCCATGCTATATTGTTCCAGGTGACCAAATAAATGAACAACCAGTTGAGAAGAATCAAGAGCCTGGGAAAAATCAAAAGCATGTAAAAAGTAACAGTCACGATTAATCTTGAAAATAAGCGTAGTGTCCGTTCAGATTTACCCGTTGGTTAAATGAAAGGTCGTAGGGCTCAAAAGTTTGAAACGGTTACCGATACGGTATCGTTTTGCAGATTGCACCGCACACTGGACACTAAAACACAGAAATGAATATGTTGGGGAGATCAGCGTGACGAGACGATCAAAACGGTATAAAATTATCAGTGGTACGATCGAATTATAAAAAAAATTCGAATTTTCTACTGATGGAAAATGCAGCAAAATCGTAGAAAAATAAGATCGACGGAGATAAAGAAGTCCGAATTTGGAAAAACGAAAAATGCCGTCTTGCTCAGAAGATGATTTAGAATTTTTCTATGTAAAAATATTTAAGTTTCGAAACGTTTTATTTTCATCGCTTTTTAACTGATTAAATTGAAGTAATTTTACGCGCGAAATAAACTTTCATATTTTCGGACGAAAATTTACAGTTTGCTATGTTTAATTAGACGCATTCCAAATATCAAATTTATATTTCAAAATTTTATCGTTTAAAATCCCACAAAATTCCAATTAATAACGTTATTAAAACGGTTAAATCTGCGGGTTGTTACACTCTCCCCCACTCAAAACTTTTCGTCCCCGAAAAGGAACGAGGTAGGAGAATAAAAACAACCAGAAAGAAAACAGATTTGAAATACAAAATAACAATTAATTTAGACCATATAAATTCAAATTAATTGATATTCAATAATTGATTTAATCCATATGATTTAATCCATTCAATAATTATTTTCTCAACAATTTGAATTCTTCTTTATTCCATATTATTGTTAAATTTATTCTACTTAACATATCTTATCACATATGTTTAAACCATATAAATTAATTTAAACCATAAAAGTTCCGATTTAAATTTATTTATATTCACTAATTACTTTTAAATTCAAGGTATTTCCATAAGTCAATCGAATTTCAATTTATCAATTCCTTAAAATAGAATTTATTTTCTCTATCTCATTTATTATTCAATTAACTCGTTATTCTATTTTTCTCTATTAATCATTTTATAATTAAACTTTAAGTGTATAACATTTATTATAAGCACTCAAATTTGTTTTATAAGGACATTTCATATTGGGTATTATCCAATCATTTTATATTGCATAATATTCAATTACATAGTTAACTTTTGAAAAATCTAGGTAAGTTATATATATAATGCAATTGAGTATTATACAAATAAAATTTTACAATTCAGTTATTTCAAGTTAAATATTTATTCAAAATCTTTGCTTCAATTTACAATTTGAAATCATCTTTAATCATAAATTTAAGAATCAAATTTTCGAGTAACTTCAAATTTATTTAAAGACAAATAAATATATATTATATATAAAATCAAGTTTTTTTTCTTTTGTTTTTTCTTTTTACATTCATCAATATATTACAAATCAAATCATTCTTTAAGAAATTCAACTCGATTTATTTTCAAAACAAACCGTAGCAAAGCTACAGAATAGTCTCTCCACTTCGAAACTCGAAAATGAATGTCGATGATGCGGCCGTCATCACCGAAATTATTTTCTAGCGACAAAGAGAAGAGCACTGATTTCAATATTTTAAAGTTCTTTTAAAACGGTTTCTATTTGAAAATACGTTCAATAATATACATTTTAAAAATTTAAAAACCAAAGCTTGAAATTTTAGGAAATTAAATTCTCAAATTTTTACTTTAAATTCATTTAAATTTCTAAATAAATCTATAAACCAACTTTTATAATTCCATTTATTTTTATGTTGGAATAATCAATGATTTACAAAACAAATAGTGAAAATCAAATATTACCTTTCTGACAACCAATTCAGTTAACAATTCAATTTTCGAAAACTTATATTTATGTATAATATAATCATACAAAACTTTTATTTTATTTACCAAATTTGAAAACGATATTGTGTCAGTTTGTTCTGCTTAAGTGTTTTGGAAATCCTATCGATAGCGTTGATCAGACGAATCGATCGAAAACCCAAATCAACATTAACAACTCAAACAACGCAATATAATTTTAAAACATTTTAAATATTAATTTACAAATACACTTCCTCACTCAATGATACAGTAACGGATTTCAAAGCAAGGATAGAGATTCAAATTTGATGGACTCAAATCAGAGAAAATTTTGATTCATGGATAGGTTCGAAACAAAGATAAAATAATCAAATAACAAGATAGAAAGATGTATAAGTTTATATAAATCGCGGACAACCTTAACCGGGTCGACCGTGACTTCAAGAATAAGATCAATGCAGAATTCCGAGGCAAATCGACATTTGATCTCAAGAAATAGAATTCAGGCATAGCAGGAGATAGATAGCATCGTAAACCGAGGATACAGAAATCTCCAGTAAAGCAATGCCTATTATAACAGAGTTCCACCCCTTTACAAATCATTCGAAGTTTGGCGAGCCCGCCGATTCATTATAAGGGTCATTCGAAGTGGAGTTATGGGATTCTCCAGAATTGAAAGAGGAGAATAGTGAGGGACAAGAGTGAAATTTGGAACCACAGGGAACGTTCCAAAATTCAAAGGAATCGAGTCAAAAGGAAGAGATTGAAACTCGAATGAGAGTGATGCTGTAAATACATTTACCCTATATGCTAAGTTTTGCCTAGAGCTACCAAAGCTCTGATACCAAATGTAACGACCCGGAATTTTGGACCATTCGCATTCGCACATGTCGGACTTGAATAATTCAAAATACCACGTTGTTAATTTAAATTTGGCAAAACTGAACATATACAGTAAATAATCACAGATCACAGACACAGAGTAATAAATGCAGCGGAAATAAAAGAGATAGTAGTTCATGAAGCTATTATATACATATCAGAGTTAAATAAGGTACAACTGATGTCTCGAATACAATAATTAAATACAATATCTGAATACATCACTGGAATCAACTGGATATCTGAAAGCTGGATAGATAGCTGGATCTCCAAGCGAAGCTCCAACTCCAAAGGTGAGTCTCGAATACTGGTACACTCAGTCTGACCCGAGCGTAAAGCAAAACACAAAACACTCGAGTCAGGATTAACATTCTTATATCAATAAATCCAACTCAAGTGAAATAGCAATTGAAATACATGTAACTCAAAGGATGTTTGGAATAACCATCCTTTAAGGATCTGTTAAACTATCTACTATGTAGTAGTGTACGATAAGCAGATAATGCCTATCAGTAATATACGATATCAAAATAGTGTTAAGGCGTTACCATTATCCCCCTTAACACATTTTATATAAGCGTTATAGTCTATACAGCACTGTAAACTCCACCGTAAACTAGTGGGATATCAGGGAGTACTCCATAGGTATAACACAAAACAAATCGTAGTGGTCGCGTATAAAGGGATCCAAGTATGACAAGGCACATGAGGCAATACCCAAGGTAGTGAAACTACCGTTTGCCTGATCCGGACTGGTGAGAACGCATCGCCGCAGCGATCGCAACACCGCGAAACAACACTCCCAAAATCAAGGGTGCACCAATCGACAACAAGTAATGAGTAGTTTTCAAAGAAGTGTGTTCGCTCGAGGTAGCTAGCCCCCATTTGGCCCGGCACGGCTCCTGTTTTAGTCATTTCCAATTTGACACAAGTGTCAAGGCTATCCATTATCGTTCTCTTTCTTCAGTCATCGCGTACATCATTCCAACCACTTCATTCTGGATCACACTCCGCGTGTAGTTATTAAAGTGGTTTTCGGTTTAGACATTGAGTATGTCCCTAACCGATTCCGGTCTCTTTAATAACTTTCGTAATTATTACACCGATTGGTCGTTTAATATATTTCAAAACCAAATCAAATTCAATTTCAAATAGAATTTGTAAACCAACATTTCATTTTTCTTATATATCAATTTCCAAAATTTATATTTCAAAACTTCCAAATTGCCATTTCAAAATCTTATATTTCAATTTTATTTAAAACAATTCAAAAATTTATTCAAGTTCGTAAATAAGTTTCATTCCAAATCATTTAAATTAATTTAATTTAACCTTCAAATCAATTTAACTTCATTGATCGATTTTATTCAGTATTCATTAAGTAAATTTGTCATTCAAAACAATTTCTATTTAATTTCCAATTCATTAAATCAATTACTTAAGTTCAACTTCATTAAATCAAAACTTACAATTTTAAATTAAATTAAATTCGTCAAAACAATTTCTTTAAATTTCAAGTCTTACATTAATTTCAATAAATCACATTTTTATTTCTTGTCAAAGAAATCCAATTTCATTTATTTATTTACTTAATTACAAATTTCAAAACTTAATTATTTCATAACTCAACTTTACTTATTAAAGAAGTTCAATTCCACTTATTACGAAGTTCAATTCAACATATCAAGAATTCAATTTCATTTAATTATTAAATAATTCAATCTTATTTAATTATTAAATAATTTCAAAAACTTAATTATTAAATAATTCAAACTTAATTATTACATAATTTCAAACTTAATTATTAAATAATTTCAAACTTCATTTCAAAACCTCATTATTTATTCAAATAAAATCTTCATTTTATTTTTAAATCAAATTATTGACCAACCGAGTTATATTTAATTCTCTATCCTAAGTCAAGTTCACTTGGGTATTTATCTTTTCAACCCGATTCCAATTCAATTCAAAATCAAAACATAGCAAAGGGAACTTGCAGTGTAACGACCCGATATTTTGGACCATTCGCATCCATTATAAGTGTATAGGTAGACACTCATGCCAGAATTGAATTGCTCAAAATACCGCGTTGTTAATTTAAATTTGGCAAAACTGAACATATACAGTAAATAAATATAATCACAGATCACAGACACAGAGTAATAAGTGCAGCGGAAATAAAAGAGATAGTAGTTCATGAAGCTACTATATGAATATATAAAATACATCAGAGTTTACAACAGAAGAGTAATACGATACATCAGAGTTAAACCAGATACAACGGAAGAGTAACACGATACATCAGATACAAATCAGAATGCATCACTGTAATCATCGAATACTGAAAGCAGAATAGATGGCTGGATCTTCAAGCAAAGCTCCAACTCCAAAGGTGAGTCTCGAATACTGGTACACTCAGTCTGACCCGAGCGTAAAGCAAAAACACAAGACACTCGAGTCAGGATTAACATTCTCATATTAATAAATCCAACTCAAGTGAAATAGCAATTGAAATACAAGTAACTCAAAGGATGTTTGGAATAACCATCCTTTAAGGATCCGTTAAACTATCTACTATGTAGTAATGTACGCTAAGTAGATAATGTCTATCAGTAATATATAAAGATATCAAAATAGCGTTAAGTCATGGCCCATTCCACCCTTAACACATTTTTATTCCCAAACGCATATACAAGACCGTAGTTTCCCCAAAACCGGAAGTCACCAGAGGGCAATCTATATACTAAAGGTACAAATCAAAATCGTAGTGGTCACGCATAAATGGAATACAAGTATGACAAGGCACATGAGGCAATACCCAAGGTAGTGATACTACCGTTCGCTTGATCCGGACTGGTGAGAACGCAACGCCGCAGCGCCTGCAACACCGTGAAACAACACTCCCAAAATCAAGGGTGCACCAATCGACAACAAGTATAAGTAGTTCGAAGAAGTGTGTCCACTTGAGGTAGCTAATCCTCCATTGGCCCGGCACAGCTCCTGTTTTAGTCATTTCCAATTTGACACAAGTGTCAAGGCTATCCATCATCGTTCACTTTCTTCAGTCATCACGTACATCATTCCAACCACTTCATTCTGGATCATCACTCCGCGTATAGTTATTAAAGTGGTTTCGGTTTAGATAGAGAGTATATCCATTACCGATCCCGGTCTCTTTAATAACTTTCGTAATTATTACACTGATTGGTCGTTTATATATTTCAAAAACCAAATCAATTTCAATTTCAATTCGTAAACCAACATTTCATTTGCCTTTCGAAATCAATTTTCAAAATTTACGTTTCAAAACTTCATAATTTCAAAGTCTTATAATTCAATAAAAATCTTTATTTAAACAATTCAAATATTGATTCAAGTTCGAATATAAGTTTCATTTCGAAAACATTTAAATTAATTTAATTTAACATTCAAATCAATTTACATTCATTTATCGATTTCATTCAATATTCATTAAGTAAATTTATCATTCAAACAATTTCTATTAAATTTCCAAATCATTAAATCAATTTCTTAAGTTCAACTTCATTAAATCAAAACTTACAATTTTGAATTAAATCAAATTTGTCAAATCAATTCTTTCAACTTCAAGTCTTACCTTAATTTCAATAAATCACATTTATTTCTTGTTAAAGAAATTCAATTTCATTTATTTACGAAATAAAATTCACTTATTCAAAAGTTCAATTTTTCTTATTAAAGAATTTCAATTCAATTTAATCATTAAATAATTCAATCTTATTTAATTATTAAATAATTCAAAACTTAATTATTAAATAATTTCAAAGCTTAATAATTTCAACTTAATTACAATTTCAAACTTAATTATTAAATCATTTCAAACTTAATTATAATTTCAAACTTAATTATTAAATCATTTCAAAGTTTAATAATTTCAAACTTAATTATAATTTCAAACTTAATTATACTTTCAAACTTAATTATTAAATCATTTCAAAGTTGAATAATTTCAAACTTAATTTATATCATTTCTCAAATTAAACAACATTCTTTCATCAATTACATTGTAAATATTTTGTTTCAGATTATTAAATATTAACATTTTCCTTTCATTAAAATTCAAATTTCAACTTCATTTCAAAACCATATTCTTATTCAAGTAAAATCTTCATTTTATTTTAAATCAAATTATTGACCAATCGGGTTTTATTTAATTTCCTATCCTAGGTCAAAGTTCAATTTGGGTATTTATCATTTAAACCCAATTCCAATTCAATTCCAAAATCAAAGCATAGTAAAGGGAACTTGCAGTGTGATAACAGGGATGGTGTCAAAGTAAATAAACAAGCAATAACAACAATCAATAACAATCCAATAATCAATTCAAATAATCCCGAAATAACCGTATTAATTCGCATTGTTATTTGTGCGAATTAATATAATTATTTCTAGAATCTACACTATCATTTCATGTAGATTAAAGATTATTACATTACGGTTTTCACTTGTCATTCAATTTACAAATTTCATACATCATCAATTTAACAACATACATTCAGAGGTTCAAAATGTAATTAAACAAATCCTACGTGTCAATAAATTCAACAGTTAAAGGGATCATATTATACAAATGTCAGTTAATCAAATTTAACAATTAATTATCCTATATCAAGTTCAATTTCACACTATTTATCATTTTAACATTAACAATTTTACGTCCAATATAAACATCAACAATCAATCAATTATCAGCCAAACTGTATTATCATCGCATAAATAATTAACAGATAATGGTGTCAGATGTCACAGGTGAACTGATACAGGTAATAGCATATATAACAGTGTAATTAACTAACATCAGCATATTTCAATTGTCGTTTCAATTGAAATCAAATTTAATAAATAAAAGAACGTTAATCGTGAGTGAGTGCTCACCTTCCGAGGCTAGAGAATATAGAAGATGATACGGATATGCCCACTGATACGGACACTAAAATTTGAATGACGAATTGAAGCAAAACAACGTCGACCCGAATTCAACGATGAAAGCTGATAAAAGAATTAGATGGAACCGATCAGAACGGGGTCGATGAAGGTAATTGGTATAAGTGAACTTGTATATATATATAATTATGTACATAAAATCATATTTGTTTCAAACACATTTTTAGTTTTAAATATATATGCGTTTCAAAATCATTGTTTTAAATTAAACACGTATATAGAATCAAACATATTTACATACGCTTTTTATATATTAAGATTAGTGCTTATATCCAAATCAATATAACTTTATATACTTTAATATATATATATATATATAAATATAAACTGTAAAGCTTTAAAATATGCTACAGTCTTTTACAAACATTGAATATATATGAAACATGATAGAGATAACTTTTATACACAACAACCTGTTATGTAGTAATAACATAACTTATGTACACTTTTATATATATGGTAACTTATATGATATAGAGTGGCTTATATATATATATACAGCGTAAAATAAACAACTTATATAACTTTCATATATATACAAAATTGCATAAATATAGGCTAACAAAACTTTAACATACAATCGTATATACTGTTATGTGGAATTTACTATTTAACAAACAATGTATCATCTTCCAAATATCAAATATAAAATACTTTATAACGTAATACATTTCGAAATCTATATACTAAAATAAAGCTATTATAATACAAACGTTGCATTCATTATTATATACAAAACATTGTATACTTTATCAACACTGTCACAAACAATATACAATACTGTTATGCAACAAAATATATATACAGTATATATACTTACAACAAATAAATCAAAAAAATATATATAAATATCTCTTGTACACACTAATATATAACATTATACATCACTGTTAAAACCATGTTATATAAACTATAGAACATAACTAAACTGTTATATATTTTGACTGAGACAAAGTCTTTATATATGCAACCTCTTTTATAAAATAATAGACAGAGCTATATACTAACCTATATATAAATATAAACAACTTAAACTTATATAAATCTGAAAACATAAACATAAATATAAACAACTTAACTTATATAAACTAATATACTAATATATAATATACTTATACACTAACATACCAAAATATGTACACAACAAAGATGATAAGGAACTTTTGCAAGTAGGTTGCTCGGAGGCTAGCTTTGTCATGCACGCATGGACACAGAGAGAGAGGAAGGGCAGACCATGGAGGCTGGAAGCCGACGTGGTTTGTGTGCATCGGTCAATGGAAGCTGGAGGTGGGGTTTCATAGGAGAGCGGAGGAGCAAGGGGGTTAGGTCGGAGTCACATGCTTGGCAGAGGGGAGGCACAGGCTGCCGAGGAGATTCATAGTAGAAGCCCTCTAGGTTTCGGCTGGAGGCTTGCTGGGTGGATCGGTGAAGAATGATGGGTGGAAGGTTGCTGAGAAAAGGGCAGGGACGGAGGAAGAAGTGGGGTGGAGGTCTCAGCAAAAGGAAAAATTTGGAGGAAGAAGATGACTCACAGGCGAAACTCTTCGTATAATATTTATAAATCTCGAATATGTATTATATCAAAGAATGAACAGATCCAACCGAAATAAATTTGAAGTGGTGGAACTTCAATGGTCAAGAAAAATCAAAAGTTTGAACCATTGGGAATAGAACGTCACTCAAATTATGGTGTACGGTAGAATATATGAATGGTCATGTGAAGATCAACAGGTTTAAACGGTACCGATACGGAACCGGGAACTGTTTTACTGACTTCACAGCATACCGGGGTTCGAAAAACAGAAATAAATATATCGTTGAGATCATCACGACGCAACGATTAAAACGATATACAGATATCAGTGGTACGATTTAATTATATAAAAAATTCGAAATTTCTACCGGTGAAAAATGCAAGAAAAACACTGAAAAATAAGATCGACGGAGCCAAAGATGTCCGAATTTGGAAAAACGATAAACTGACATCTTGCTCAGAAGATGATTTAGAATTTTCCTATGTAAAAATATTTTGGTTTTGAAAACATTTTATTTTCATCGCTTTTTAACTGATCAAATTGAAGTGATTTTACGCGCGAAATAAACTTTCATATTTTCGGACGAAAATTTACCAGTTGCTATGTTTAACTAAACGTATTCCAAATATTAAATTTTTATTTCAAAATTTTATCGTTTAAAATTTCACAAAATTTCAACTAATTACGTCATCAAAACAGTTGAAATTTACGGGTCGTTACACTCTCCCCCAATCAAAACTTTTCATCCCCGAAAAGGAACGAGGTAGGAGAATAGAAACAACCAGAAAGAAAAACAGATTTGAAATACAAAATAACAATTAATTTAAACCATATAAATTCAAATTTAAATTAATTGATATTCAATAATTGATTTAATCCATTTGATTTCAATAAAATCAATCTCACTATTTCTAAATTCATTATCTTATTATCCCATCTTCTTCAATTTACAATTTCTAAAACCATAAGTTTGAATAGTCTTTTATTATAATCATATATTTTTCCAACAATTTAAATTCTTCTTTATTCCAAATTATAATTAATTTTATTCTACTTAATATATCTAATCACATATATTTAACCCATATAAATTTATTTAAAACATAAAAGTTCGATTTAAATTAATTTACATCTATTAATTTCTTTTAAATTCAAGGTATTTTCATATGTTGATCAAATTTCAATTTATTAATTCTTTCAAACACATTTATTAATTCTTTCAAAACAAATTTATTTCATTATTAACTGAGTTTTACTTATTATCCTATCGAACTCTATTAACATCTTTATAATCAAAATTTAGTGTATAACATTTATTATAAACACTCAAATTTTATTTATAAATTCAATTTATCTTATATTTTATCCAATTACATATTCAACTTCTGAACGATTTAGGTATGTTGTATTAGAATGCAGTTGAACAATATACACATAAAATTTTCCCAATTCAATTATTCAAGTTTAAATTTTTATTCCAAATTTTGGTTTTATTTATAATTAAAATCATCCTTTTACAAAATTTAAGAATTAGATTTCCAATTAAAACAATTTAGAGGTATATATAATATTTTTATATCAAATCAAATTAATTTTTTTTTTAAATAAGATACCTATATATATGTAAATCAAAATATATAGAAGAAATTCAAATCAATATATATTTTCTCAAAACAAAACCGTAGCAAAGCTACAGAATGGTTTCTCCACTTCGAAACTCGAAAATGAATGTCGATGATGCGGCCGCCATCACCGAAATTATTTTCCAGCGACAAAGAGAAGAGCACTGATTTCAACATTTTAAAATTCTTTGGAAACGATTTCTATTTGAAAATACGTTTAATAATATACATTTTTTAAACAATTTTAAAACCAAAGCTTGAAATTTTAGGAAATCAAATACTCCAATTTCTGATTTAAATTCATTTCAAATTCCAAATCAAATTATAACTAAGTTTATAAATTCATTTATTTATTATGCAATAGTCAATGGTCTACAAAACAATAAATGAAAATCAAATATTATTATTTCAGACAACAAATTCATTAACAATTTAATTTCAGAAACTTATATTTATATATAATATAATCATACAAAACTTCTATTTTATTTATCAAATTTGAAAACGATATTTTAAAATTAATTTTCAATACACTTCCTCACTTAACGATACAATAATGGATTTCAAAGCAAGGATAGGAATTCAAATTTTTGATAGACTCAAATCAAGAGAATTTCGATTCGAAGATAGGTTTGAACAAAGATGAGATAATTAAATAACAAAATAAGGCGATGGATAAGTTTATATCAATCGCGGGCAACCTTAACCGGGTCGACCGTGACTTCAAGAATAAGATCAATGTAGAATTCCGAGGCAAATCGACATTCGATCTCAAGAAATAGAATTCAGGTATAGCAGGAGATAGATAGCATCGTAAACCGAGGATACAGAAATCTCTGGTAAATCAATGCCTATTGTAAAGGAGTTTGCTCTTTTAGGAATCATTCGAAGATTGGCGAGACCGCCGATCCATTATAGATATCATTCAAAATGGAGTTATGGGGTGCTCCCGAATTGAAAGAAGACGAATAGTGAGGGACACGAATGAATTTTTGGAACCGCAGGGAATGTTCCAAAATTCAAAGGAATTGAATCAGAAGGAAGAGATTGAAACTCGGATGAAAGTGATTCTGTAAATACATTTACCCTATATGTTGAGTTTTGCCTAGAGCTACCAAAGCTCTGATACCAACTGTAACGACCCGGAATTTTGGACCATTCGCATCCATTATAAGTGTATAGGTAGACACTCATGCCGGAATTGAATTGCTCAAAATACCGCGTTGTTAATTTAAATTTGGCAAAACTGAACATATACAGTAAATAAATATAATCACAGATCACAGACACAGAGTAATAAGTGCAGCGGAAATAAAAGAGATAGTAGTTCATGAAGCTACTATATGAATATATAAAATACATCAGAGTTTACAACAGAAGAGTAATACGATACATCAGAGTTAAATCAGATACAACAGAAGAGTAACACGATACATCAGATACAAATCAGAATGCATCACTGTAATCATCGAATACTGAAAGCAGAATAGATGGCTGGATCTTCAAGCAAAGCTCCAACTCCAAAGGTGAGTCTCGAATACTGGTACACTCAGTCTGACCCGAGCGTAAAGCAAAAACACAAGACACTCGAGTCAGGATTAACATTCTCATATTAATAAATCCAACTCAAGTGAAATAGCAATTGAAATACAAGTAACTCAAAGGATGTTTGGAATAACCATCCTTTAAGGATCCGTTAAACTATCTACTATGTAGTAATGTACGCTAAGTAGATAATGTCTATCAGTAATATATAAAGATATCAAAATAGCGTTAAGTCATGGCCCATTCCACCCTTAACACATTTTTATTCCCAAAAGCATATACAAGACCGTAGTTTCCCCAAAACCGGAAGTCACCAGAGGGCAATCTATATACTAAAGGTACAAATCAAAATCGTAGTGGTCGCGCATAAATGGAATACAAGTATGACAAGGCACATGAGGCAATACCCAAGGTAGTGATACTACCGTTCGCCTGATCCGGACTGGTGAGAACGCAACGCCGCAGCGCCCGCAACACCGTGAAACAACACTCCCAAAATCAAGGGTGCACCAATCGACAACAAGTATAAGTAGTTCGAAGAAGTGTGTCCACTTGAGGTAGCTAATCCTCTATTGGCCCGGCACAGCTCCTGTTTTAGTCATTTCCAATTTGACACAAGTGTCAAGGCTATCCATCATCGTTCACTTTCTTCAGTCATCACATACATCATTCCAACCACTTCATTCTGGATCATCACTCCGCGTATAGTTATTAAAGTGGTTTCGGTTTAGATAGAGAGTATATCCATTACCGATCCCGGTCTCTTTAATAACTTTCGTAATTATTACACCGATTGGTCGTTTATATATTTCAAAAACCAAATCAATTTCAATTTCAATATCATTTCGTAAACCAACATTTCATTTGCCTTTCGAAATCAATTTTCAAAATTTACGTTTTCAAACTTCATAATTTCAAAGTCTTATAATTCAATAAAAATCTTTATTTAAACAATTCAAATATTGATTCAAGTTCGAATATAAGTTTCATTTCAAAAACATTTAAATTAATTTAATTTAACATTCAAATCAATTTACATTCATTTATCGATTTCATTCAATATTCATTAAGTAAATTTATCATTCAAACAATTTCTATTAAATTTCCAAATCATTAAATCAATTTCTTAAGTTCAACTTCATTAAATCAAAACTTACAATTTTGAATTAAATCAAATTTGTCAAATCAAATCTTTCAACTTCAAGTCTTACCTTAATTTCAATAAATCACATTTATTTCTTGTTAAAGAAATTCAATTTCATTTATTTACGAAATAAAATTCACTTATTCAAAAGTTCAATTTTTCTTATTAAAGAATTTCAATTCAATTTAATCATTAAATAATTCAATCTTATTTAATTATTAAATAATTCAAAACTTAATTATTAAATAATTTCAAAGCTTAATAATTTCAACTTAATTACAATTTCAAACTTAATTATTAAATCATTTCAAACTTAATTATAATTTCAAACTTAATTATTAAATCATTTCAAAGTTTAATAATTTCAAACTTAATTATAATTTCAAACTTAATTATACTTTCAAACTTAATTATTAAATCATTTCAAAGTTGAATAATTTCAAACTTAATTTATATCATTTCTCAAATTAAACAACATTCTTTCATCAATTACATTGTAAATATTTTGTTTCAGATTATTAAATATTAACATTTTCCTTTCATTAAAATTCAAATTTCAACTTCATTTCAAAACCATATTCTTATTCAAGTAAAATCTTCGTTTTATTTTAAATCAAATTATTGACCAATCGGGTTTTATTTAATTTCCTATCCTAGGTCAAAGTTCAATTTGGGTATTTATCATTTAAACCCAATTCCAATTCAATTCCAAAATCAAAGCATAGTAAAGGGAACTTGCAGTGTGATAACAGGGATGGTGTCAAAGTAAATAAACAAGCAATAACAACAATTAATAACAATCCAATAATCAATTCAAATAATCCCGAAATAACCGTATTAATTCGCATTGTTATTTGTGCGAATTAATATAATTATTTCTAGAATCTACACTATCATTTCATGTAGATTAAAGATTATTACATTACGGTTTTCACTTGTCATTCAATTTACAAATTTCATACATCATCAATTTAACAACATACATTCAGAGGTTCAAAATGTAATTAAACAAATCCTACGTGTCAATAAATTCAACAGTTAAAGGGATCATATTATACAAATGTCAGTTAATCAAATTTAACAATTAATTATCCTATATCAAGTTCAATTTCACACTATTTATCATTTTAACATTAACAATTTTACGTCCAATATAAACATCAACAATCAATCAATTATCAGCCAAACTGTATTATCATCGCATAAATAATTAACAGATAATGGTGTCAGATGTCACAGGTGAACTGATACAGGTAATAGCATATATAACAGTGTAATTAACTAACAGCGGCATATTTCAATTGTCGTTTCAATTGAAATCAAATTTAATAAATAAAAGAACGTTAATCGTGAGTGAGTGCTCACCTTCCGAGGCTAGAGAATATAGAAGATGATACGGATATGCCCACTGATACGGACACTAAAATTTGAATGACGAATTGAAGCAAAACAACGTCGACCCGAATTCAACGATGAAAGCTGATAAAAGAATTAGATGGAACCGATCAGAACGGGGTCGATGAAGGTAATTGGTATAAGTGAACTTGTATATATATATAATTATGTACATAAAATCATATTTGTTTCAAACACATTTTTAGTTTTAAATATATATGCGTTTCAAAATCATTGTTTTAAATTAAACACGTATATAGAATCAAACATATTTACATACGCTTTTTATATATTAAGATTAGTGCTTATATCCAAATCAATATAACTTTATATACTTTAATATATATATATATATATAAGTATAAACTGTAAAGCTTTAAAATATGCTACAGTCTTTTACAAACATTGAATATATATGAAACATGACAGAGATAACTTTTATACACAACAACCTGTTATGTAGTAATAACATAACTTATGTACACTTTTATATATATGGTAACTTATATGATATAGAGTGGCTTATATATATATATATATATACAGCGTAAAATAAACAACTTATATAACTTTCATTTATATACAAAACTGCATAAATATAGGCTAACAAAACTTTAACATACAATCGTATATACTGTTATGTGGAATTTACTATTTAACAAACAATGTATCATCTTCCAAATATCAAATATAAAATACTTTATAACGTAATACATTTCGAAATCTATATACTAAAATAAAGCTATTATAATACAAACGTTGCATTCATTATTATATACAAAACATTGTATACTTTATCAACACTGTCACAAACAATATACAATATTGTTATGCAACAAAATATATATACAGTATATATACTTACAACAAATAAATCAAAAAAATATATATAAATATCTCTTGTACACACTAATATATAACATTATACATCACTGTTAAAACCATGTTATATAAACTGTAGAACATAACTAAACTGTTATATATTTTGACTGAGACAAAGTCTTTATATATGCAACCTCTTTTATAAAACAATAGACAGAGCTATATACTAACCTATATATAAATATAAACAACTTAAACTTATATAAATCTGAAAACATAAACATAAATATAAACAACTTAACTTATATAAACTAATATACTAATATATAATATACTTATACACTAACATACCAAAATATGTACACAACAAAGATGATAAGGAACTTTTGCAAGTAGGTTGCTCGGAGGCTAGCTTTGTCACGCACGCATGGACACAGAGAGAGAGGAAGGGCAGACCATGGAGGCTGGAAGCCGACGTGGTTTGTGTGCATCGGTCAATGGAAGCTGGAGGTGGGGTTTCATAGGAGAGCGGAGGAGCAAGGGGGTTAGGTCGGAGTCGCATGCTTGGCAGAGGGGAGGCACAGGCTGCCGAGGAGATTCATAGTAGAAGCCCTCTAGGTTTCGGCTGGAGGCTTGCTGGGTGGATCGGTGAAGAATGATGGGTGGAAGGTTGCTGAGAAAAGGGCAGGGACGGAGGAAGAAGTGGGGTGGAGGTCTCAGCAAAAGGAAAAATTTGGAGGAAGAAGATGACTCACAGGCGAAACTCTTCGTATAATATTTATAAATCTCGAATATGTATTATATCAAAGAATGAACAGATCCAACCGAAATAAATTTGAAGTGGTGGAACTTCAATGGTCAAGAAAAATCAAAAGTTTGAACCATTGGGAATAGAACGTCACTCAAATTATGGTGTACGGTAGAATATATGAATGGTCACGTGAAGATCAACAGGTTTAAACGGTACCGATACGGAACCGGGAACTGTTTTACTGACTTCACAGCATACCGGGGTTCGAAAAACAGAAATAAATATATCGTTGAGATCATCACGACGCAACGATTAAAACGATATACAGATATCAGTGGTACGATTTAATTATATAAAAAATTCGAAATTTCTACCGGTGAAAAATGCAAGAAAAACACTGAAAAATAAGATCGACGGAGCCAAAGATGTCCGAATTTGGAAAAACGATAAACTGACATCTTGCTCAGAAGATGATTTAGAATTTTCCTATGTAAAAATATTTTGGTTTTGAAAACATTTTATTTTCATCGCTTTTTAACTGATCAAATTGAAGTGATTTTACGCGCGAAATAAACTTTCATATTTTCGGACGAAAATTTACCAGTTGCTATGTTTAACTAAACGTATTCCAAATATTAAATTTTTATTTCAAAATTTTATCGTTTAAAATTTCACAAAATTTCAACTAATTACGTCATCAAAACAGTTGAAATTTACGGGTCGTTACACTCTCCCCCAATCAAAACTTTTTGATGTAGCTCAGGCCAGGAATGAAGGCATAGGTCGTAGCCGAGTTATCAGAGCAAAGGACATATGTCGTGACCGACTTAACTCGAACGAGCTACGACCTAAAACTACAGGAGGAGCAACACGAGGTGGAAAATGTGAAGGCTTAAGTCGGCAACGACTTAAGGGAAGTGTTTTGATTAATATACGACTTAAGGAAAGTGATAGGTCGGCACCGAGTTACGACTTATTTAAGTCGGTCGAAATATTTAGTCGCGAAAGCCCTGATGCCGTTGGATGATCTGCCGAGTTAACCTCCACCATTGGTTCCTTTGAGTCGCCGCATGTTTTTAAGTCATAGTAGCTGTTGCCGTTGTTTTCTCTGCCGCTTAAATCTGGACCGTTGTTGATGAAGTCACTGCTATTGATAAGTTGTGAGAAGATGTTAAGTCGGCAACGACTTAAGTAAGTCATAAGTCGGTTGTAATGCACATGTATGTTGAGTCGCGTCATTTATAAGTCGTATGTCGTCTGAAGTCATAAGTCGTTCTGTTTGAAGGCAAGTGTTGTATCGGTTGTGCCTTAAGTCGTCACCGAGTTAGGCTAAGTCGTAGGTCGGAAGTTAAACTCGGAACCGACTTAATACTTGTAATTTTTGTTGTTTTTTGTGTGAGTTGTAAAATGCCTATAAATAGGCCGAGACTCTCATTTGTAAAGGGTTGTTGAATATTGAATAAAATTCTCTTTTGTTAGCTTTGTGCTTTCAATCTCAATTGGTAGTCGAGTGTATCTCCTATCTCCACTTACGTCATTCGAGTGCGCTCGGATCATCGTTTGTTGAAGCCGATTCACGGTATCTTGTGCGCAAGATCAACGTCGAAGAATCGTAGATCTCTTTCCCGGTATCTTCGGATCAACGAGTCAGAGATAGCTAGAGTTCGGCATCTTCGGATCAACGAATTCGGGCATTTCAGTATCCATCAATCCACAGATTGCTATTTACGTCGATTGAATATCGTTTTGAATTAACCGCTGCGTCAGTTTGGTATCAGAGCTTGTTCTAACCAATCATAGTTAGATCGAGACTTGGAGCCTATTCATTCGAAGATTTGAAGTTATCAATCACGGCCGAGAATTTGAGGAAGTGGGTCGTGCTTACTTTTGAAGTTTGAAGTTTGGATTTGTGATTTGGAGAAGTTGTGTTCATCGTGTTCATCGAGATTTGCAACAAAGTAGAAGATTTCGATCCGTTGCATTTTGGATCAAAGTTCGAAAAGTGTTTGAATTTGAAGTGTTTGAGAATTGTGAAGTATTCAATCATGCCACCAAGAAGAGCTAATCGCCACCAAAACGTAGAAGCTTTATATCGAAGAGAAGAGGCTGATGAGATGGAGCAAAGAATCAATGAGAATTTTAGTGAAAAGCTTAACGAAGGAATTGGCCGGTTAGAAAAGCTTATGACGGAGATGAATCAAAATCGGAGAAGGGTTTCACCAGAATCTAACCATGGGGGTAGTAGAGTCTCGCCACATTCCAATCGAGACAGAAGTGTTGAAAACGATCAAGGACGTGGGAGGAACGTGAATGATCGTGAACGGAGGAATGTCGATAGAAGGGATGAAGGTGGAAGACGTAATGGTAGTAGAGATGTTGGTGGTCAGAATCGACATCGTTATGCATCCGATTTTGAAGAGGAGTATGATGGTGGTAGTGTTCAAGGAAGAGGTCAAGGAAGAAATTACTCTGAGTATGATCACAAGTGGGAGTCGGGGATGAAGACAGAAATTCCTGAATTCAAAGGTGGTATGCAAGCGGAGGAGTTTCTAGATTGGGTGGCTAATGTTGAGGAGATTTTTGACTTCAAAGAAGTACCAGAACATCGTAGAGTGAAGTTGGTTGCTACGAGGCTGAGGGGTAGAGCTTTGGCATGGTGGCAGCAAACCAAGCTTACACGTGAACGAATGGGAAAGTCAAAAGTTGAATCTTGGGAGAAGATGAAGAAATTGATGAAAGCAACGTTCTTACCATACAACTATCAATCTTTGATGTATCAACGCTTGCAAAACTTGAGGCAGGGCACGAAGACAGTTAACGACTATGCTGATGAATTTTATCAACTTATTGCGAGAAATGACATTATGGAAACGGAAGAACAGCTGACATCTAGATTCATTGGGGGATTGAGAATGCAGATTCAGGATATGGTGAATATGTTCGATCCAAGATCTGTGGCAGAAGCACATCAGAAAGCGTTGGCTTGGGAAAAACAAGGGAGACGAGGAAGTGGTGTGTTTACTAATTCTAACAATCAAGCGAAGGGTGTTGGAGGAAGTTCTAATGTTTCTAAACCTATCAATAGACCAGTGGTGAAGGAGGTTGAGAAGACAAGGATTAACAATGGTTTCAAATGTTACAATTGTCAGGAATTGGGTCATAAAAGCAGTGAGTGTCCAAAGCCGAAGAAACGAACCATGATTGTAGAAGTTGAAGATGAGGATGTTGATGGGGAGTGTTCTAGTCCAGTTGAGGAAGATGAGCAGGATATTGCATCAGGAGATGAAGGTTGTAATCTAATGCTGAGGAGATCGTGTTTAATACCCAAGCAGGAGGAAGATAGTTGGTTGAGGAGTAATATCTTTCAATCAACATGTACTATTCTGGGGAAGGTGTGTAAGTTTGTGATCGACGCAGGAAGCTGTGATAACATTATCTCAACCGAGGCGGTGACAAAGTTGAAATTGAAAACAGAGAAACATCCGAGTCCATACAAGTTAGCATGGTTGAGAAAAGGAGGAGAAGTGAAAGTGGATAGACGAGTTCGTGTACCATTCTCTATTGGGAAGAAATACAAAGACGAAATCTGGTGTGATGTCGTAGAGATGGATGTTTGTCATTTATTATTGGGAAGACCATGGCAATATGATCGAGCAGTACTACATGACGGTCGGACCAATAGCTACAGTTTTATGTTTAAAGGCACGAAGATTATCCTAGTTCCAAAGAAGAGATCACAAGGAGAAAGTAAGTCAGAAGAGATTGAAGAGTTGAAAACTTTACTATCTTTGAAAGAATTTGTTAAGGAGGTTGAGGAAGAGCCTGAAGTGTTTTTGTTAATTGGGCGAGAGAGCAGTGAAGAGGTTGAAATTCCAGAAGAAGTTAAACCAGTTCTGAAAGAATTTGACGATGTATTTCCAGAGGAGTTACCAACGGAGTTGCCACCGTTGAGGGATATACAACATCAGATAGATCTTGTTCCCGGTGCTGTATTGCCACACAGACCACATTATCGAATGAGTCCGAAGGAACATGAAGAATTACGGAGGCAGGTAGAGGAATTGCTTGAACAGGGGCGTGTGCAGAAGAGTCTGAGTCCTTGTGCTGTACCAGCTTTATTGGTACCCAAGAAGGATGGGACATGGAGAATGTGCACTGACAGTCGAGCATTGAATAAGATTACCGTGAGATATAGATTTCCAATGCCGAGGTTGGATGACTTGTTGGATCAGATAAGTGGAGCTACTATCTTTTCTAAGATTGATTTGAAGAGCGGATATCATCAAATTCGTATCAGACCAGGAGATGAGTGGAAGACTGCTTTTAAAACTAGGGAGGGTCTATACGAATGGTTGGTCATGCCATTTGGTTTATCCAATGCACCAAGTACTTTCATGAGGGTGATGAATCAGATTTTTCGACCGTTCATTGGGAAATTTGTGGTGGTATATTTCGATGATATTCTTATCTACAGTGGGAGCCCAGAGGAACATTTGAATCATCTTAGAGAAGCGCTGATGGTATTGCGACAAGAACAATTCTATGCTGCAACGAAGAAATGCGTGTTCATGACGCATAGTGTTTTATTTCTGGGGTATGTTGTTTCAGAGAAAGGAATACAGGTTGACCAAAGTAAAGTTGAGGCGATCAGAAACTGGCCGCAGCCCAAGACGATAACAGAAGTTCGTAGTTTTCATGGGTTGGCTTCATTTTATCGGAGGTTTATTCCACACTTTAGTAGTGTGATGGCACCTGTTACAGATTGCATGAAAGGTAAACAGTTTGCATGGACAGAGGAAGCAGGGGTGCTTTTGGGAAGATTAAGGAATTACTGACGACTGCACCAATTCTAGTATTACCTGATTTTCAGTTGGTGTTTGAACTACATACCGATGCATCCAAGGTTGGGATTGGAGGGGTATGGAGTCAGAAGGGACGTCCAATTGCCTATTTCAGTGAGAAGTTGTCAGGAGCAAAGATGCGATACAGTACATATGATGTGGAGTTTTATGCTGTTGTGCAATCTATTAAACACTGGAGACACTATCTATTTCAGAAGGAGTTTGTTCTTTACACTGATCATGAAGCATTGAAGCATTTGCAAGGGCAAGACAAGATTTCAGCGAGACATGCATCATGGATTGCATATCTGCAACAGTTTACTTTTGTTGCTAAACACAAGTCAGGGGTGACGAATCGGGTGGCTGATGCTTTAAGTAGAAGGAGTCATTTGTTGACAACGATGAAAGTTGAGGTGACTGGTTTTGAATTATTGCCGGAGCAGACTGCTGAAGACTCTTATTTTAAGAAATTTGTTGAAAGGGACAATGAAGGGAAGACTGATGAGTTTATGTTGATTGATGGTTTTCTTTTCAAGGGAAATAGATTGTGCATACCGGAGGGTAGTTTGAGAATGAAGATTATCAAGGAGTTACATGAAGAAGGGCATGTTGGAAGAGACCGTACCTTACAGTTAATTTCACAATCCTACTTTTGGCCATCGATGAGGAAAGAAGTGGAGAGGTTTGTCGAGAGATGCCATATCTGTCAAGTTTCGAAAGGAACTGCGACTAATGCGGGTTTATATATGCCATTACCGGTACCAACTAAACCATGGGTTGATGTGAGTATGGACTTTGTGTTGGGGTTGCCAAGAACGCAGCGTGGTAATTATTCCATTTATGTGGTGGTTGACAGATTTTCAAAAATGGCACATTTTATTGCTTGTAAGAAGACGGCAGATGCGGTTCATGTTGCTCAGTTGTTTTTCAAGGAGATCTATCGACTACATGGATTGCCAGAATCTATCGTGTCAGATAGAGATACTCGATTTCTGAGTCACTTTTGGTTAAGTTTGTGGAAAATGGTGGGAACGAAGCTGAAATTTAGTAGTGCTTATCATCCGCAAACTGATGGACAAACAGAGGTGGTTAATAGATCATTGGGAAACTTGTTGAGGTGTCTTGTTCAAGATAATCTGAAGAGTTGGGATGTGAAGTTATGCCAGGCAGAGTTTGCCCATAATCATGCTGTGAATCGAAGTACTGGGTTCAGTCCATTCCAGATTGTCTATTCGAGCTTACCGAAAGGACCGTTAGATTTAACGATGATACCACACTCGAAGGGGACAATTAAGAAAGCTGTTGATTTTGTTGAAGGGCTGACGGAGTGTCATAAAATCGTTCAAGAACGATTAGAGAAAGCAAATGAGAAATATAAACGAGATGCAGATTTGAAACGACGAAATGTTGAGTTTAACGAAGGAGATTTGGTTTATGCGGTATTAACAAAAGATCGTTTTCCAGTGGGCGCTTATAACAAGTTGAAAGCCAGGAAAATTGGTCCGGTGGAAGTTGTGAAACGAATCAATGAAAATGCTTATAAACTGAAGCTGCCAGATGATGTGTATACGTCTGATGTATTCAACGTTAAGCATCTCGTACCATATCATGGGAATGAGTTCGTTGGGGATGAAGAGTGTGCAAATTCGAGGTCGAATTTCTCTCAACCTGGGGAGGATGATGTAGCTCAGGCCAGGAATGAAGGCATAGGTCGTAGCCGAGTTATCAGAGCAAAGGACATAAGTCGTGACCGACTTAACTCGAACGAGCTACGACCTAAAACTACAGGAGGAGCAACACGAGGTGGAAAATGTGAAGGCTTAAGTCGGCAACGACTTAAGGGAAGTGTTTTGATTAATATACGACTTAAGGAAAGTGATAGGTCGGCACCGAGTTACGACTTATTTAAGTCGGTCGAAATTTTAAGTCGCGAAAGCCCTGATGCCGTTGGATGATCTGCCGAGTTAACCTCCACCATTGGTTCCTTTGAGTCGCCGCATGTTTTTAAGTCATAGTAGCTGTTGCCATTGTTTTCTCTGCCGCTTAAATCTGGACCGTTGTTGATGAAGTCACTGCTATTGATAAGTTGTGAGAAGATGTTAAGTCGGCAACGACTTAAGTAAGTCATAAGTCGGTTGTAATGCACATGTATGTTGAGTCGCGTCATTTATAAGTTGTGATAACCCGTATTTTTGGGACATCCAGTAATTAGATAATTAACTGGTTTATTCAAATTAAACAGATAAAATTTTAATAATAAAAGATATCTAGATATGTAAATAAATTTGAAATTTCAAAAGATAGATCTCTTAAAATATTTTGGATTTTAAAATACATATGTATTAGAATATAATTTGTTTTATATTATTTTCTTTAAAGGATTTATTTATATATATTAAGAAAAGTATTTATTAATTAAAAAATTAAATACAAAAGTTTTATAAAAGCATTTTAAAGTAAATAAAGACAAGTGTAATCAATCTTAACAAATGTAACAATACTATCATGCAATATAACAAGTGTCACTATTATTTCCTTTTATTTTTAAAATATTAGGAAATTAAGGCTAAATACATCTTTACTTCTCTTCTTATTTTCTTTCATTCGAAATAAAATTTGGAGCATATGTACAAACCTGGAAAAAAGAATTATGAACCAGAAAATAAAAACAAGAAGCAAACAATCTCCTTCAAAAATTTTAACCTAGGAGCTAAAGTAGAAATCAGCAAACAAGTTTCCAGTTTCAAACTTTCAAAGATCAAACATTTTCTTCCAGCATTCAAGTATTCTTCGAGATCAAAAGACTCAGTTTTCAAAAAGATCATCATAGCATTTTCAAGCATCTCAGTTTATACCTTCTCTGTTTATCTTCACAGGTGAGTAAACAAACTATAACTTATTTAAACTAGATGACTGTGATGATCTTTAACGTTATGATACGAACTATGCTTGCATGTATGTATCGAAATGTAAATTCCTGTATATATGTATAAGTATGTATGTCTGAGTTGCTATGTTCTTTATTCACAGGATTTTTAAATAAAGTTAAAATCTAAATCTCACCTTTAAATCTCTTATAGGCTGTGAAATTTAAACAAGATATGTTTGTTTAAACATAATCTACGTTTTAAGAATATATTTAAGCATAATAAGTTTGGAAATTATCTGGAAATTAAGAAGGGCAGTGGAAATTTTAAACATATCAAAATTCCGACTCAAACAATTCATGCTTTCAGGCATATAACCTGTTTTGTTATCTAAAATCATGAATTTTAAGAATCAAATCCAGATTTTTAGTGCTAGATTGAGTGAGGAATCTTGGATTGGTCGGATTTTGGGTTTTTGGGCTTTTCTGATGATCGCGTAGGTCGGAGGGTTAGGGATGGAGGTCAGAGGAAGCTGGCAGACCAGGGATGTCGGCAAAAATGGTGAGGAGGGTGTCTGATCATCGTGGCGTCGTTCGCGAAGTGGTTTAGATTCTAAACCTAGTTTTGGGTCGAGATTGTAAATTAGGGCAGCGCGTCTTCTATGGTGAATCGAGTGTTGCCATACTTTGGGTAAAGATAGACTGGACCTAGGCGAAGCTGTGACCGGAGCCTCTGAGGTTCTAGTGATCGGAAATTGAAGGACGAGGAGGTTTTTCCAGAAATGGGTGTTCCAGGCTGGAGCTTGTAAGCTCGATTTTCGATTTCGAATTTGAGACGCAGTTCAGATGATCGAATTTTAGTATGAAGATGATCATCGTCTTGGGAGGATCATCGCTGATGATGGGAGATGACTGTATCAGGTGTACATGTGCACGGAGCACACTTTGGTGTCTGGAGGGTTGGGTTGTTGGATTCGAAGTTCCTCGAGTAGAATGTCGGGTGAAGCTCGAAGATGCGGGGAGTTCGACTCGAAGTATTTTGGGGTATCTTAGGTACATAGGTGTTTAAACAGTGAGGAATACTTAGAGATGTAGGCTGAGTGAACCCAAATTTTTAAGTATGGACTCAAATCTAAGTTGTATTCTAGTTTTGAGATAAGTGAAGTTTTATCAAATTTAAATGTTTAAACAACTTTAAAATGTTAATGATAGTTAAGAAATTAATAAAGATAATGATTTATCTTAAAGTTAATTAAGGATTAATAATTAAAGATTAATTACATTAATCAAGTAATTAATAAAGAGTAATTAATTAATTTATTTAATTAATGATTAAGGAGTGATTAATGTATTTAAAGGATAATTAATTTATGTGATTAATTAATGAGGGTAATTAATTAAAAGTGAATTAATTAAAGGTTAATTAATTTATGATTAAAAGATAATTGCTTAATAGAAGTGAGTAAGGATTAATTAATAATTTAGGGATAATTATTGATTGAAATTAAGAAAAGAGGAAATTACTTATAGAAGTAATTAAATGGAAGTGATTAAGGGTTAATCACTTGATGATATTAATTTAAGGATAATTAATATAATTGAATTAAAGTTAATTAATTAAAGAATTAAGGTTAATTAATAATGTGATTAATTACTAGTTAAGGTAATTAATTAAAAGAGAGTAATTAATTAAGGAAGTAATTAAGGATCATTAATTTATATAATAAATAATTAAGGGTTCATTAATTAAGATCAATTAATGAATATGGTTAATTAAAGATTAATTATTTAATTATAGTAATTTAATGATAGTAATTAAAAGTAAATTATTGTGTATGGTTAAGGATAATTACTTGAATGTAATTAAAGATAATTAATCAAAGGAGATTAATTAAGGAAGATCATTAAGAGATAATTTATTTATTTGTAATTAATTAGGATTAAGGTAATCCAAGTAATTAAAGGATAGTAATTAATTTAATTAAAGGTTAATTAAATTGATTAAGAGTTTATCAAACTTGCTTATGGATGATTGATTGATATTAATACTGGATGATTTGGGTATGATATCTATGATATATGCTGCTTTGTGAGATGAATGTTTGATATGAATTATTTATTGTGATATTGTGATTTATCTATCTGTTTATATCATCCTGAATATAAATTTAAATGTTTAAACCCTTAAACAACTTGGACATTTAAAATGATGACATTTGAATTCGAAGAGACCGGGGTCGGGTATTAGTAAATACCCGAAACCACTTCGATTTGAAATCTTCCATAATTCTTTATAGATTGATATGTGAAATCAATAGGCCGGTATTGGAATAATATGGACCATTTAAACTAAATTGGATACTTGTTTTGTGAAATAAGTGTTGACCATATAAGTTGTTTACTTGTGGTAAAGTACGAGTTACCCCGGGTTTATATAAGTTCTATGAATCAAAATTTCTTGTTAGATGAGTTTACTCACGCTGGTTTCCAGCCTGACCCGGGTGTTACTTTGATGTAATGCTCGGGTCAGACCGAGTATTACAGATTTTCAGGAAAGGACGTTCTGGAGTTCAGGTGGCGAGCTGGATGGCAGAGACGTATAGAGTGTATTCCGCTGTGTATTTGAGAGTTGTATTGATAGTAGTATGGGGCAGGTTGATATAACTGTCCAGTCTATTGTAATGATTGTAACTCTGATGAATTGTATGTAAAGTAACCATTACATCTTTCTTTTATAAAATGCTATTATTTGTTATTATATTTAATTCGCTGCGAATGTGAGATGTTGTGTTTTCTATTCTTCTTTCTTCTTTCTGTTTCTTTCTTCTATCTCTCTCTTTTTCTTCTAACTATCTGGAATTTTCGGGTTCGAAAATTCCGGGTCGTTACAGTTGGTATCAGAGCTGAAGGTTAAGTGAGAACCTTGGCTCTGTTGGGATTACTCATTAAGGATAGGGTCAATAGTACCCTAAGATGAGTTGAGTGTATATATATATATATATATATATATATATATGAGAGCGTACTTGTTATTTTCTTATATAAAGATTTTAAATGGTTTTAAAAAAATAAATGACTTTTATATAAGACTATATTTTGATATATAAAGCAATATTTCTTCCTAATAAATATTAAGGTAATCGGTTGTTAATCATTGGAATTAAAATTGAATAAAGATAAGTTTGAAATGGATTCAAACTGAAATTAAATCTTGAATTTATAGAAGTATTATCATAATAAAGATAATAATAAATTGGTTCAAGATATTATAATCTTGGTTATTATCATAAATGGTTGTTGTGTTTAATAATGAAATATTGTAAATAATTAAGCAAAATAAAATGTTTTAGGAAAATAAAACATTTAGGCAAGTATGACTTGTAAATTAAAGTGGATTTTAATTTATGAAATTATAAATCTAAATCCAGAAAACTTGAAATATTGTTTTAAAGAAATCTGTTTTTAATTAAAAACCAAAGGTGGTTTAAAAATTTAAGGTATAACCTGGTGTGTAAAAGAAATAAATATGTATAAATGAGGATATACATAATATCAAAGATGATTTGAAATAAACTCTAAGTGTTGAGTTTTTCCTTGGAATGTGATATGAAACCCAAAGTGATAAGTTTTTGAACTTATAAGTGGGAAGATTATTAATATAAAGTTTAAAATTTGAATAGGAATTCAAATTGTGTAAAGTTGACCGGATTAAGTAAATTTAATTTAACTTGGAGGAAGTTAAATAAGTTTGAATGAATAACTTGAATTGGAAATTTCAAGATGAAATTTAAATTTAACTTGGGTAGTTAAATGGTTAATTTAAATGGGAGTTATGAGTGATCTCAAAATGGGTTTGAGATCTGGAAATTAAAAATGATAATAAATTTGAATCTGAAGATTAAATTGTTTTTAAATTCTTATTTGAACTTTGTAATAAGTTAAGTAAAGATAATTTTAAAAATGGAATTTTGAAATTTGAATTCAGGATTAAATGGTTTAAAGATTTAAGTTGTTAAATTAAAAATTAAGGTTGATTTGATTTAAAAAGTAAAGGTTAATTTAATTTAAAGGATTAAATCAACATTTAAAATATTTAACTCAAATTTATATAATTCGAGATGGTTTTAAGTTGAAATTTGAATAGAAGTAGTTCAAATTGAATTTGATTTGAATTAATTAGAATTGTGATTGAAGATGTATAAGTTTAAAAGAAAATTCAAATGATAAATTAGAATTGAAATGATTTGAAATGGAAGCTGGTTCAATTTAAAATTAATCCAAATTGATTTGAAATAATTTGGAATTGTGATTAAAGTTGAATAAATTTAAAAATCAAATGGAATTTGATTTGAATTTGGGAAGGAATTAAGATTAATTCAACTTGAATTGGGATTAAATCAATTTCAATGGAAATTGAAGTAGTGAGTCAATTTAAATGGAAGTGAAAATTTAAATTGATGAGAAATTAATTGGAAATGGAGATTGGGAAATTAAACGGTTTGACTCTGGATAATTTTCAAAATAAATTGTTTTAATACAAATATATTTTCCAAACTATTTACTATACAATCTTTCTTTTTAAACCTAAAACTACCTTATACTTATTTTGCAATTATTTTGGAACTATTTAACTATTTTGAAACTGTCTTATAAACTAATTACTATTTCTCAGTTACTTATATCTAATCACTATATAAAAAAAAACTATTTTGCAATTATCTAACTATTTTATACCTACTTAACTATTTTACAGCTATTTTACAAACTAATAACTATTTTTCAACTACTTATCTATTTAAAACTTTTTTTCAAGCTATTTTTAAATTTAAAAAGGTCAGAGTTCAAACTGTTTGTAATTGAAGTAATAACTCAATTGGAAATGGAAGAAATTGAGAATAAGTGAATGGAATTAAAGGAAATGTGAATAGGAAAGTAAATTGATTTGGCTAATAACCAATAAAGATAAATACGTAGGATATATGTATATCATTCTATTCGCATAGTGATTTGATCCAGATTCGAACACAGAATTTCGAGATATTATTATCGATCCGAGTTGGGAATTTTTCGCTCGATTTTCGACGGCGAACCTGGATATGGGTTGTTGATTGGTTCTGGATATTCTCTATCATAGTTGTGACTATGCAAGGAGAATGACGGTTTCTGATCAAGAAACCAGATCTAAGTCCGCACTAGAAAGTCGGGTGGACAATACTAGTTCGGAAGTGAAATCGTGTGATCGAGTGAGCGATCAAATTGATATAGCGTACGGATGATATGTGTACATCGTACGGGTTTGAATGAAATTGGCATTGAAAATTTGTGAATAAGGAATTTGCAATGGTTTTGAAATGAAAAGTATATTTGTGAAATATAATGGAATTGGATATTTCTTTGGTTGAAATTTACTTTATGGAAGTAAATGGTAAATAACTTTATAAAGAAATCAAACTTGAATATTTGATTTGGCAATAAATAAAGTTATATTTTATAATATGATAAACTCCCCTTATTGAATCTAGCCAGAATAAAAGGGTTTTTGGAAATATTTGAAGTATAAAAAGAGGTTTTATACAAGTTTGAAGTGATCCAAAGATTTTTAAAAGTATATATATCTATATATATAAAGAGGATCTTATGAGAATGATTTTGAAAAAGGTTTTGAGAACCTATGAATTTGGAAATGGCTTTTGATTTTTGGGAAAATCAATTTTGGGAATTTGGAAAGCCTAGTTTGAGAATTATCGATTTTGGTAATCGATTTTGAGTAAATGAGATTTTGATAAATCATAAAGGATATGATTTGAAGATACTATAAGTGTATAGTACAAAGTGTTTTGAAAATAGCTCTGGAAAAAAAGGCGCTCCCTTGAAATGAACTTCTCAGGAGTGCCACTGGGTGGTACTGCCTTGAACCCCAAGGGGGGATTCTAAAGTTGATCCTGTGAGGAGTCCGGACAAACTAGTTCCTGAGGATTATTTGTGTAGCGAAAGTCGAGGGGCTGGTGCCCACAGAGGCATTTGGGTTATGCTGTGACGACAGTTTAACTCGATGTCACTGCGATCTACTGCAGACCATAGCGAAAGTCATGTGTGCCGCTGAGAGCCAACTGTCTACGTTTGATTTTATATCGGTAGACTGTGACACTATGGTAACATAGCGAAAGTCGTGTGTGCCGTTGAGAGCCAACTGTCTACGTTTGATTTTATATCGGTAGACTGCGACCTATGTGGGAGAAGTTTCATTATTTGGCAGCGAAATTCGGTGGCGCTGATGCCTACAGTTATATGGGTTTGTGCTGTGATAGCAACGTAAGACCCGGGTATAACTGCGATCTGTAGCGGGTTCCATGGCGTAATCGAGGAGCGCGGAGACCTACAGTTATCTGTGGATTTTGCCGGGACGGCAACGTAACCATCGGGTTAACTGCGACCATGGATGGGGGTGATGATTTCCAGAGCATTCTCACCAAAGATATTTCCTCTATTTTCAAAATTGTTTTCTATATTTTCAATAAAATTATTTTCCGAATATTTTCACTGGATGTTGAAATGGGTCTGCTGAGTATTTACAGATTTTCAGTCCTACGCCTGATCAACGTATGACCGAATTTATGTGAAAACGATGATGGATTTGTTGAAACATCAAGTTATAAAATGATATTTTTATAAACTATCTTGACAATATTATATAGATTTTAAAGTATCTTAGAATTTAAATAAAAAGAGTTAAGAGTTAAAAATGTTCAAAGAGAAAAGTTAACTGATATTAAGTATTTTAATAAATTCTAGCTTCGTTCCTTTTCGAGGACGAAAAGATTCTAAGGGGGGAGGAATGTGATAACCCGTATTTTTGGGACATCCAGTAATTAGATAATTAACTGGTTTATTCAAATTAAACAGATAAAATTTTAATAATAAAAGATATCTAGATATGTAAATAAATTTGAAATTTCAAAAGATAGATCTCTTAAAATATTTTGGATTTTAAAATACATATGTATTAGAATATAATTTGTTTTATATTATTTTCTTTAAAGGATTTATTTATATATATTAAGAAAAGTATTTATTAATTAAAAAATTAAATACAAAAGTTTTATAAAAGCATTTTAAAGTAAATAAAGACAAGTGTAATCAATCTTAACAAATGTAACAATACTATCATGCAATATAACAAGTGTCACTATTATTTCCTTTTATTTTTAAAATATTAGGAAATTAAGGCTAAATACATCTTTACTTCTCTTCTTATTTTCTTTCATTCGAAATAAAATTTGGAGCATATGTACAAACCTGGAAAAAAGAATTATGAACCAGAAAATAAAAACAAGAAGCAAACAATCTCCTTCAAAAATTTTAACCTGGGAGCTAAAGTAGAAATCAGCAAACAAGTTTCCAGTTTCAAACTCTCAAAGATCAAACATTTTCTTCCAGCATTCAAGTATTCTTCGAGATCAAAAGACTCAGTTTTCAAAAAGATCATCATAGCATTTTCAAGCATCTCAGTTTATACCTTCTCTGTTTATCTTCACAGGTGAGTAAACAAACTATAACTTATTTAAACTAGATGACTGTGATGATCTTTAAAGTTATGATACGAACTATGCTTGCATGTATGTATCAAAATGTAAATTCCTGTATATATGTATAAGTATGTATGTCTGAGTTGCTATGTTCTTTATTCACAGGATTTTTAAATAAAGTTAAAATCTAAATCTCACCTTTAAATCTCTTATAGGCTGTGAAATTTAAACAAGATATGTTTGTTTAAACATAATCTAAGTTATAAGAATATATTTAAGCATAATAAGTTTGGAAATTATCTGGAAATTAAGAAGGGCAGTGGAAATTTTAAACATATCAAAATTCTGACTCAAACAATTCATGCTTTCAGGCATATAACCTGTTTTGTTATCTAAAATCATGAATTTTAAGAATCAAATCCAGATTTTTAGTGCTAGAATGAGTGAGGAATCTTGGATTGGTCGGATTTTGGGTTTTTGGGCTTTTCTGATGATCGCGTAGGTCGGAGGGTTAGGGATGGAGGTCAGAGGAAGCTGGCAGACCAGGGATGTCGGCAAAAATGGTGAGGAGGGTGTCTGATCATCGTGGCGTCGTTCGCGAAGTGGTTTAGATTCTAAACCTAGTTTTGGGTCGAGATTGTAAATTAGGGCAGCGCGTCTTCTATGGTGAATCGAGTGTTGCCATACTTTGGGTAAAGATAGACTGGACCTAGGCGAAGCTGTGACCGGAGCCTCTGAGGTTCTGGTGATCGGAAATTGAAGGACGAGGAGGTTTTTCCAGAAATGGGTGTTCCAGGCTGGAGCTTGTAAGCTCGATTTTCGATTTCGAATTTGAGACGCAGTTCAGATGATCGAATTTTAGTATGAAGATGATCATCGTCTTGGGAGGATCATCGCTGATGATGGGAGATGACTGTATCAGGTGTACATGTGCACGGAGCACACTTTGGTGTCTGGAGGGTTATGTTGTTGGATTCGAAGTTCCTCGAGTAGAATGTCGGGGGAAGCTCGAAGATGCGGGGAGTTCGACTCGAAGTATTTTGGGGTATCTTGGGTACATAGGTGTTTGAACAGTGAGGAATACTTAGAGATGTAGGCTGAGTGAACCCAAATTTTTAAGTATGGACTCAAATCTAAGTTGTATTCTAGTTTTGAGATAAGTGAAGTTTTATCAAATTTAAATGTTTAAACAACTTTAAAATGTTAATGATAGTTAAGAAATTAATAAAGATAATGATTTATCTTAAAGTTAATTAAGGATTAATAATTAAAGATTAATTACATTAATCAAGTAATTAATAAAGAGTAATTAATTAATTTATTTAATTAATGATTAAGGAGTGATTAATGTATTTAAAGGATAATTAATTTATGTGATTAATTAATGAGGGTAATTAATTAAAAGTGAATTAATTAAAGGTTAATTAATTTATGATTAAAAGATAATTGCTTAATAGAAGTGAGTAAGGATTAATTAATAATTTAGGGATAATTATTGATTGAAATTAAGAAAAGAGGAAATTACTTATAGAAGTAATTAAATGGAAGTGATTAAGGGTTAATCACTTGATGATATTAATTTAAGGATAATTAATATAATTGAATTAAAGTTAATTAATTAAAGAATTAAGGTTAATTAATAATGTGATTAATTACTAGTTAAGGTAATTAATTAAAAGAGAGTAATTAATTAAGGAAGTAATTAAGGATCATTAATTTATATAATAAATAATTAAGGGTTCATTAATTAAGATCAATTAATGAATATGGTTAATTAAAGATTAATTATTTAATTATAGTAATTTAATGATAGTAATTAAAAGTAAATTATTGTGTATGGTTAAGGATAATTACTTGAATGTAATTAAAGATAATTAATCAAAGGAGATTAATTAAGGAAGATCATTAAGAGATAATTTATTTATTTGTAATTAATTAGGATTAAGGTAATCCAAGTAATTAAAGGATAGTAATTAATTTAATTAAAGGTTAATTAAATTGATTAAGAGTTTATCAAACTTGCTTATGGATGATTGATTGATATTAATACTGGATGATTTGGGTATGATATCTATGATATATGCTGCTTTGTGAGATGAATGTTTGATATGAATTATTTATTGTGATATTGTGATTTATCTATCTGTTTATATCATCCTGAATATAATTTTAAATGTTTAAACCCTTAAACAACTTGGACATTTAAAATGATGACATTTGAATTCGAAGAGACCGGGGTCGGGTATTAGTAAATACCCGAAACCACTTCGATTTGAAATCTTCCATAATTCTTTATAGATTGATATGTGAAATCAATAGGCCGGTATTGGAATAATATGGACCATTTAAACTAAATTGGATACTTGTTTTGTGAAATAAGTGTTGACCATATAAGTTGTTTACTTGTGGTAAAGTACGAGTTACCCCGGGTTTATATAAGTTCTATGAATCGAAATTTCTTGTTAGATGAGTTTACTCACGCTGGTTTCCAGCCTGACCCGGGTGTTACTTTGATGTAATGCTCGGGTCAGACCGAGTATTACAGATTTTCAGGAAAGGACGTTCTGGAGTTCAGGTGGCGAGCTGGATGGCAGAGACGTATAGAGTGTATTCCGCTGTGTATTTGAGAGTTGTATTGATAGTAGTATGGGGCAGGTTGATATAACTGTCCAGTCTATTGTAATGATTGTAACTCTGATGAATTGTATGTAAAGTAACCATTACATCTTTCTTTTATAAAATGATATTATTTGTTATTATATTTAATTCGCTGCGACTGTGAGATGTTGTGTTTTCTATTCTTCTTTCTTCTTTCTGTTTCTTTCTTCTATCTCTCTCTTTTTCTTCTAACTATCTGGAATTTTCGGGTTCGAAAATTCCGGGTCGTTACATAAGTCGTATGTCGTCTGAAGTCATAAGTCGTTCTGTTTGAAGGCAAGTGTTGTATCGGTTGTGCCTTAAGTCGTCACCGAGTTAGGCTAAGTCGTAGGTCGGAAGTTAAACTCGGAACCGACTTAATACTTGTAATTTTTGTTGTTTTTTGTGTGAGTTGTAAAATGCCTATAAATAGGCCGAGACTCTCATTTGTAAAGGGTTGTTGAATATTGAATAAAATTCTCTTTTGTTAGCTTTGTGCTTTCAATCTCAATTGGTAGTCGAGTGTATCTCCTATCTCCACTTACGTCATTTGAGTGCGCTCGGATCATCGTTTGTTGAAGCCGATTCACGGTATCTTGTGCGCAAGATCAACGTCGAAGAATCGTAGATCTCTTTCCCGGTATCTTTGGATCAACGAGTCAGAGATAGCTAGAGTTCGGCATCTTCGGATCAACGAATTCGGGCATTTCAGTATCCATCAATCCACAGATTGCTATTTACGTCGATTGAAGATCGTTTTGAATTAACCGCTGCGTCACTTTTCGTCCCCGAAAAAGAACGAGGTAGGAGAATAGAAACAACCAGAAAGAAAAACAGATTTGAAATACAAAATAACAATTAATTTAAACCATATAAATTCAAATTTAAATTAATTGATATTCAATAATTGATTTAATCCATTTGATTTCAATAAAATCAATCTCACTATTTCTAAATTCATTATCTTATTATCCCATCTTCTTCAATTTACAATTTCTAAAACCATAAGTTTGAATAGTCTTTTATTATAATCATATATTTTTCCAACAATTTAAATTCTTCTTTATTCCAAATTATAATTAATTTTATTCTACTTAATATATCTAATCACATATATTTAACCCATATAAATTAATTTAAAACATAAAAGTTCGATTTAAATTAATTTACATCTATTAATTTCTTTTAAATTCAAGGTATTTTCATATGTTGATCAAATTTCAATTTATTAATTCTTTCAAACACATTTATTAATTCTTTCAAAACAAATTTATTTCATTATTAACTGAGTTTTACTTATTATCCTATCGAACTCTATTAACATCTTTATAATCAAAATTTAGTGTATAACATTTATTATAAATACTCAAATTTTATTTATAAATTCAATTTATCTTATATTTTATCCAATTACATATTCAACTTCTGAACGATTTAGGTAAGTTGTATTAGAATGCAGTTGAACAATATACACATAAAATTTTCCCAATTCAATTATTCAAGTTTAAATTTTTATTCCAAATTTTGGTTTTATTTATAATTAAAATCATCCTTTTACAAAATTTAAGAATTAGATTTCCAATTAAAACAATTTAGAGGTATATATAATATTTTTATATCAAATCAAATTAATTTTTTTTTAAATAAGATACCTATATATATGTAAATCAAAATATATAGAAGAAATTCAAATCAAAATATATTTTCTCAAAACAAAACCGTAGCAAAGCTACAGAATGGTTTCTCCACTTCGAAACTCGAAAATGAATGTCGATGATGCGGCCGCCATCACCGAAATTATTTTCCAGCGACAAAGAGAAGAGCACTGATTTCAACATTTTAAAATTCTTTGGAAACGATTTCTATTTGAAAATACGTTCAATAATATACATTTTTTAAAAAAATTTAAAACCAAAGCTTGAAATTTTAGGAAATCAAATACTCCAATTTCTGATTTAAATTCATTTCAAATTCCAAATCAAATTATAACTAAGTTTATAAATTCATTTATTTATTATGCAATAGTCAATGGTCTACAAAACAATAAATGAAAATCAAATATTATTATTTCAAACAACAAATTCATTAACAATTTAATTTCAGAAACTTATATTTATATATAATATAATCATACAAAACTTCTATTTTATTTATCAAATTTGAAAACGATATTTTAAAATTAATTTTCAATACACTTCCTCACTTAACGATACAATAATGGATTTCAAAGCAAGGATAGGAATTCAAATTTTTGATAGACTCAAATCAAGAGAATTTCGATTCGAAGATAGGTTTGAACAAAGACGAGATAATTAAATAACAAAATAAGGCGATGGATAAGTTTATATCAATCGCGGGCAACCTTAACCGGGTCGACCGTGACTTCAAGAATAAGATCAATGTAGAATTCCGAGGCAAATCGACATTCGATCTCAAGAAATAGAATTCAGGTATAGCAGGAGATAGATAGCATCGTAAACCGAGGATACAGAAATCTCTGGTAAATCAATGCCTATTGTAAAGGAGTTATGGGGTGCTCCCGAATTGAAAGAAGACGAATAGTGAGGGACACGAATGAATTTTTGGAACCATAGGGAATGTTCCAAAATTCAAAGGAATTGAATCAGAAGGAAGAGATTGAAACTCGGATGAAAGTGATTCTGTAAATACATTTACCCTATATGTTGAGTTTTGCCTAGAGCTACCAAAGCTCTGATACCAACTGTAACGACCCGGAATTTTGGACCATTCGCATCCATTATAAGTGTATAGGTAGACACTCATGCCGGAATTGAATTGCTCAAAATACCGTGTTGTTAATTTAAATTTGGCAAAACTGAACATATACAGTAAATAAATATAATCACAGATCACAGACACAGAGTAATAAGTGCAGCGGAAATAAAAGAGATAGTAGTTCATGAAGCTACTATATGAATACATAAAATACATCAGAGTTTACAACAGAAGAGTAATACGATACATCAGAGTTAAATCAGATACAACGGAAGAGTAACACGATACATCAGATACAAATCAGAATGCATCATTGTAATCATCAAATACTGAAAGCAGAATAGATGGCTGGATCTTCAAGCAAAGCTCCAACTCCAAAGGTGAGTCTCGAATACTGGTACACTCAGTCTGACCCGAGCATAAAGCAAAAACACAAGACACTCGAGTCAGGATTAACATTCTCATATTAATAAATCCAACTCAAGTGAAATAGCAATTGAAATACAAGTAACTCAAAGGATGTTTGAGATAACCATCCTTTAAGGATCCGTTAAACTATCTACTATGTAGTAATGTACGCTAAGTAGATAATGTCTATCAGTAATATATAAAGATATCAAAATAGCGTTAAGTCATGGCCCATTCCACCCTTAACACATTTTTATTCCCAAAAGCATATACAAGACCGTAGTTTCCCCAAAACCGGAAGTCACCAGAGGGCAATCTATATACTAAAGGTACAAATCAAAATCGTAGTGGTCGCGCATAAATGGAATACAAGTATGACAAGGCACATGAGGCAATACCCAAGGTAGTGATACTACCGTTCGCCTGATCCGGACTGGTGAGAACGCAACGCCGCAGCGCCCGCAACACCGTGAAACAACACTCCCAAAATCAAGGGTGCACCAATCGACAACAAGTATAAGTAGTTCGAAGAAGTGTGTCCACTTGAGGTAGCTAATCCTCTATTGGCCCGGCACAGCTCCTGTTTTAGTCATTTCCAATTTGACACAAGTGTCAAGGCTATCCATCATCGTTCACTTTCTTCAGTCATCACGTACATCATTCCAACCACTTCATTCTGGATCATCACTCCGCGTATAGTTATTAAAGTGGTTTCGGTTTAGATAGAGAGTATATCCATTACCGATCCCGGTCTCTTTAATAACTTTCGTAATTATTACACCGATTGGTCGTTTATATATTTCAAAAACCAAATCAATTTCAATTTCAATATCAATTCGTAAACCAACATTTCATTTGCCTTTCGAAATCAATTTTCAAAATTTACGTTTTCAAACTTCATAATTTCAAAGTCTTATAATTCAATAAAAATCTTTATTTAAACAATTCAAATATTGATTCAAGTTCGAATATAAGTTTCATTTCAAAAACATTTAAATTAATTTAATTTAACATTCAAATCAATTTACATTCATTTATCGATTTCATTCAATATTCATTAAGTAAATTTATCATTCAAACAATTTCTATTAAATTTCCAAATCATTAAATCAATTTCTTAAGTTCAACTTCATTAAATCAAAACTTACAATTTTGAATTAAATCAAATTTGTCAAATCAATTCTTTCAACTTCAAGTCTTACCTTAATTTCAATAAATCACATTTATTTCTTGTTAAAGAAATTCAATTTCATTTATTTACGAAATAAAATTCACTTATTCAAAAGTTCAATTTTTCTTATTAAAGAATTTCAATTCAATTTAATCATTAAATAATTCAATCTTATTTAATTATTAAATAATTCAAAACTTAATTATTAAATAATTTCAAAGCTTAATAATTTCAACTTAATTACAATTTCAAACTTAATTATTAAATTATTTCAAACTTAATTATAATTTCAAACTTAATTATTAAATCATTTCAAAGTTTAATAATTTCAAACTTAATTATAATTTCAAACTTAATTATACTTTCAAACTTAATTATTAAATCATTTCAAAGTTGAATAATTTCAAACTTAATTTATATCATTTCTCAAATTAAACAACATTCTTTCATCAATTACATTGTAAATATTTTGTTTCAGATTATTAAATATTAACATTTTCCTTTCATTAAAATTCAAATTTCAACTTCATTTCAAAACCATATTCTTATTCAAGTAAAATCTTCGTTTTATTTTAAATCAAATTATTGACCAATCGGGTTTTATTTAATTTCCTATCCTAGGTCAAAGTTCAATTTGGGTATTTATCATTTAAACCCAAGTCCAATTCAATTCCAAAATCAAAGCATAGTAAAGGGAACTTGTAGTGTGATAACAGGGATGGTGTCAAAGTAAATAAACAAGCAATAACAACAATCAATAACAATCCAATAATCAATTCAAATAATCCCGAAATAACCGTATTAATTCGCATTGTTATTTGTGCGAATTAATATAATTATTTCTAGAATCTACACTATCATTTCATGTAGATTAAAGATTATTACATTACGGTTTTCACTTGTCATTAAATTTACAAATTTCATACATCATCAATTTAACAACATACATTCAGAGGTTCAAAATGTAATTAAACAAATCCTACGTGTCAATAAATTCAACAGTTAAAGGGATCATATTATACAAATGTAACGCCCCACCTCTATACCCACACTAGCCAAGAATACTACGGTGTGGTGCTGTCAACTAGCACGGAGAATAAGGCTGTTGAGGAGCGACCATCTATGTAATTGCTTTATGCGAGCACCGATATGTCAGATAGAATAACATGCATTTCATCTTTTAGAGGAAATCCGACATACCGTTACAAACTCAAAGCTACTACACAGTGGCTATAATAGTTTAGGACAATAGATATAAAAATAACATAGATAACATAAATGCGGAATACAGATGGAACGAAAAGTCTCATATATACAATAACTGATATCAGTTACAATACATTTGACACAATACAAATGATACAACTACAACTGTCGACTCAAGAAGTTATATATACAAGTACATTATCGACTAATATACATGAATACATTATCATCTTAAAACAGACACACTGACTACTACAACAAGACGAAGACCACTTCAAATGATATAAAAAGTCTTCATAGCTCTAGCAGCAACCCAAAGCTAAAAATCTACAACCTGTAAATACTCGGTCTGACCCGAGTATTACATTCAAAAGAAAATAATACCTAGATCAGTCTAATTAAAACTCAGTTATTAGCGCATAGAAGCAATAATAATCAATCTCAATATAGATGACAGTCATAGAAATCTCGTATATCCAACTCTCGATACGAGAATTGGATAACGGCAGATATAACACTAAACAGTGTTAATCCACAAAACAGAAATCCAAAGCAGTTTAAGCAATTGAAATGTCAATTTAAAAATATCAATGCTAATTGGCTGCAGTACACGCTAACGTGTACTGCCTCGCCAATACAGCCTACGAATTACGCAACAGATCGATGAATCAAGAACAAAAGAAATTCCAATTAAAGTCTATCAATTCTGTGTGGCTGCAGTACACGCTAACGTGTGTACTGCCTCGCCATCAGAACAACTGCACAATAAAACTGCAGTTGAAAACAGGTACAAAGACTAGGCTCAAGAATTCAGTGCCAACAAATGCAATAAGCAAGTGACAGTAGAGAAGAGCTTCAACCAAGTGAATTGAAGTGATTGGCTATCTCAAGCAACGGAAACCAAACAAGTTCGAACAAGGCAGAGAAATGCCAAAATGGTTAAGAGAGGAAGACAACAATGGTATAATGGACCACATTGAATCCGGAAGTATATAAGTCAATGGAATGCAAAGCACAAAAGACTCAATTACAACTACTGTAAGTATAAATGCAGTGACACTCAACCTATAGGCATATGTTACAGTGCAAAGTAGTAGCCAAGGCCGAAGTGAGGAAGAGACCAAACCAAGAAGATAATAGGGCCGCATCAAAATCAATACCAAATGAACCAGAACATAATTCCAGACCAGGCAATAGAAATAAATACAACTCAAAGTCAAGCCACCTAAAGATCAGACTTCAAGTCAACATATGCATAAGTGACTACTGGACATCAAGATGAACCAGACAAGAAATGACAACAATAGACTAGGCCACAACAATACAGACATGAATATTAATGCATAAACAGGTGTACAACTGCCCCGGGCTCCAAAATAAATGTGTGCATAAATGCATCATGAACTCAACAGTGAAGTAAACTGGTTGAAACAAAGGAGCTCGAGCACAAGACTCATAAACAACAAAATGCCCAAAATATATTTACATATATAGTGATGAACAAATGAGACAACACTAACTTGAGTACATCATGCAAGTGAATTTAACAGCGAATCCAACTAAATCAGGCCAGGGGTTTAAGTCAGAGCACTGGAGTGAATGCAAGACAGTGATCGAGTGAATCAAACTAGTTGTACACATGAATCAACACATATGATTTAAAGTATTGCAACATAAAGAAGAATAAGAGCACTGTACACACCAAACATGAAGCATACAAGCTCAAATAATCAAACTGCACAAAATTTCTGAATGGAGGCAATGAAACAAAGACACAGCAGTGACAAGTGCAACAGGATGATCGGAGATATGCTACAAATTGGTCAACACTATATTGCCAACGTCGAACTCAATGTAACACAGTGAGGTACAATAAGGAAGGATACAACAGACCACAAGCAAATGTCACCAACATAACAAAGCAACCCAGGTTGAAGTCATATACAGCAAGTACAGGTAACAAATACCAGTCAAGTCAATGTGATCAAACAACAAGTAACAGCAGTTACAAGTGACTCAGGCAAATGTGCAGAGGCATCAACAACTACCGGGGCGGGCAACATAATGAAGCTGTGGACAGGGACAAGGCTACAGCTCAAACCCCATGTGCAAATTGAAATAGGCAGTGGCTAATAATGATATACAGGTGTAAGATTTTAAACTGGAAGTGGCAGTCATGCCAATGACGATTATTATCACAATAAAAATAAAGTGATATCAGTTTCAAGTGAAGAAGCTCGGACAAGTTTAACAAATCAAAATGACCAAGTCAGAAATCAATGCCGAGAATATCAGGTTACAAAATCAACATCGATAAAAATCAAGTCGAATCCGAGATCACGAAAACAGTAAAAGCAAGCAAGATCGAACGAATTCGAATTAGATGTGAGCAATATAAATCACTCACCTTGTTTGAAGCGGAGGCGAACTCGAGAGAAGGAGTCGCAAGCACCAACATCACATTCGATAGAGCGACGAATGAACGACCAGTAATCGATCAACCTTCAAGCGGCAGCTTCAAAGATTTCAGCCGAAGCCCTGATTAAAGAACGAAGCATCGAGAGGACATAAACACAAAGCCTTAATTCCAGAATCAAGCGAAGAGAAGCTGAAGTCTCAATTCGCCAGAGTTTCAGAAAGCGAGGCCAAGCCCTAAATTTCTCAGATCGAAGAAAAATAATCACCTCCATTTTCTTTTCAGAGCAAAAAGGAACGAGTTAGAGAACAAAAGAAATAGGGCCGGCTGGTCTAGATGATTATCACGGCAACAAAGAGTATGGGCCACAATAGTTCTCTTTAAAGCCCGTTTCCATAATTACGAAATTTTATTAAAAGAATTTCTACTCGATATAGAAACTCCACCAACCATTTTATAAAAGAATTTCAAATTGATTTTTTTTTTATTTCAATAAAAATTTACGAACGATTTAATCACCTAATGGCGATAATTAAATGCTACGAATTTGCGGGTTGTTACAGGCTTCCCTCCTTAAAGAAATTGTGTAATATCCCGAAAATTTGGGGCAATATCAATTTAATAATATGTTTAAATAATTAAATTGATTTGTTAATCTTTGATAAAATTATTTGAATTGGTTTAAAAATCTAATTAAATGAATATTTAATTAGTGAATTTTATCCTTTAAAAACTAATAAAATGATTTCTATTTATAATGTATATATATATATGTATGTATATATTGTAAATAGATAAGCTTGGATTTGAAATTTAAATAATAAATGAAATCTTGTTTTAAATTTCTAATGTATATTCTTATAGTTTGGAAATTATGATTTATTTAAATATTAGCTTTACAAAGCTATTTAAAACAAAATAACTATATGGTTTTAAGTAAGGTTAATAATAAGGTTTATTTTATATTGCTTAATAAATATGATTTAAAAGTGAATATATATATATAAGTTTAAAATACAATTTACATATGATATGTTAATTCATTTAATAATAGTAGTAATTTATAATCTCTTTATAAATTATTTAAAATTGACAAATGTGTTATTTTCAAGCAATATTATTATTTTATTGTTTTTATATATATGGATATAAATAGACTTTAATTGTTATTTCAAATTGAATATGTTTTTATAAATTGACTTTAAATTGGGTCAATTTGAATTTGAATGTAAATTAATTTTGGAATTCAAAAAAAAGATAATGTTTTAAAATATTTGGATTAAAAATACATGTATAAGCCTTTATTTATACATATACAATTGATTTTATTTTCTTTTAAAAAAATTTATAAATAGAAAAGTATTTAAGTAAATAAAGAAAAAGCTTTTATTTACATTTAAAATAAATATAAATTTATCATAAGGACATGTGTAAATCTATAAAAGCTTGTTATAACAAATGTAAACAAATTAACACATATAAAGACAAGTGTCATTTTGTTTTTAATTTTTCTTTTATTTTTAAATAAACCATTTATAGTTATAAAAAGATATTTTCCTCCTTCTCATCTCTTTTGCAAATCTTCATTTTCAAAAGCAAAGAAACTTTCAGCCTGTAAACAAAAAAAAAATTCTCAAAACAACAATCTGTAATCAATACTCCTCAAATCCAGAAATCAAATTCAACAACCTGTAGTTCATTTTCCAAATCAAAAGATCAACCTATAACCAAGTTGCAAATCTGAAATCAATGGCCTGCAAACATTCTTTTCAAAACTAAAATTCTTTTTCAATACTAAAGCAACCTGTCTGCATTCAATTGCAATCTGGAAATAAGAATCTGGAAAACAACTCAAGGTCTTCTGTCTACATTCATTTTCAAAATCTGGAAGCCTGCAATCTCTTTTTCAAAATCTGGAAATCAAAAAGCATGCATGCAAGTTTCCAGCAAGCAATGCAAATTTCTGTAGCAAACATTCAAGTTTAAAAGTGTCAAAAGCTTTTCAGATTTAAGCTCTGTTCATTCTCTAAAATGGTGAGTAACATTTATTTTAAAAAAACTTAAGTATATGATATCTGTTTGCATGCTATAAATTCTTGAATATATGATGAAATATGCCTGCATGTTGTTTAATATGTTTGGTATGTATGTATATTTTTGTATATATGGATGAATTGGTGTGCATGTCTGTTTCTTGCTCTGTTCCTAGTTTCAAGTGCAAAGTTTGATCAAACTTCTGTATCTCATGACCTAGACAATATTATGATGTAGGATATAAACAATAATTGGTTGTTATATCATATATTAGAGTTTAGAATTTTATTTAAGTTAGAATAAAAAGAAAATTTCTCTGTAAATAAAAAGGAACAGGGAAGTTTAAGTTTTGCAAAAATTCAAATATGATAAATTAGCATTCCAGGATTATAAATTGAAACTTTAAACCAAATTATGATTTTTAGAAGAAAAATCAAGATTTTTAGATCTTTAAATGATGAGATATTCTTGTTTGAACGGAAATGGGAAAGTGATGAAATTCTGGCGATCGATGAAATCTGGAAGGTCGTAATCTTCTCTGGGGGAAGTAGAATGATCATAGAGTTTGGGAAAAATGTCTGATGATGTTGAATTTCACTGTGGCGATGGGGGTTGATCGGGAAAGTTTATAACCCTAGTTTTAGTGAGGTTGGGAAATAGGTTCGTCACGACGTCCAGAGGGGATCGAGTTCATCTGAACTCTGAGGATCTGAAGCTTGAAGGATGACGAAGACTTGGCCAGAAGTTCTGGTGCTCAGGTGGTCTCGATCGTCGAGGCGAGTTGAATTTGTGATCGTAGTTCTGGTTCCAGGTGAGGATCGTGATGCTCGATTTTGATGGTGAAGTTTGTTCGAGGTTCTGGTGATTGGGATCGTGGATGGTGGTCGTTGACGATGTGCCAGAGATGGTATCGATGATCGAAGGCGATCGTTTCGCCTGTGCACGTGTACACGGTATCAGTTTGGTTTTTGTTTGAGTTTGAGGAAGAAGCAGTTGTACTCGAGTAGATGATGGGGTGGACTCGAAGTAATGCTCGAGGAAATAGGGTTCTGGCTCGGGTTCGTTGCAGAGGAACTCGCGTGGGTTTAAACTGTTTTAAAATTTTTAAACATAACAAAGTTTAATAAAGAGGGGAAGGGAAAAACTCGAAGTGGGTCTCGGGGTTTTCCAGTTTTTACTCGGGTATTTTGATATTGGGCTCGGGTAGATTTGATGATAATAGAAGTAAAAACCTGACAGTGTTTTCAAAATTTAAAATAAGTTTAAACTTGTAGAGTATGATTTTAAATAAAGTTTAAAATCAAATTTAAAGTATGGATTCAATTTAAATTTGTATCCTTGTAACGACCCGACTTCCCAGACCCGGAAAATCGAACCATTTGTGTTAAAGAAGAAGAGGTAGAAGAAGAAGAAACAGAAAATCAACAACAGAATCTCACATCGCAGCGGAATAAAATATAATATATACAAAACAGATCTTTACTCAAACAGAAAAATATATCTGTTTATACAATATATTTACAGAATACATCATCAGAGTTCATCACATCAATGACATACATCCAAATACAAAGCGGAACAATAAACAAATACGGAAGTACGTATCACCATCCAGCTCGTCTCCTGAGCTCCACAGCTACAATCTGAACCTGTTTATCTCGGTCTGACCCGAGCATCATATAAAACAATACCCGAGTCAGTCTGGAATACCAGCGTGAGAAAATCACACTCAATTGATTATTAAAGTTTCAAAATCTTTTGAAACAAAAGCATCTCGTAAGACCACGCCACAAATAAACATGTCGGGTTTTTACCTTACGATAGCTAAAACATTTTATATCAAAATCCTCTGATATTATAATAGTGTCTATTCACAAGTATTTATTAAAATAGCCGAAATTGTTACATCTATTAAATTCCGGCATACTAGCCACAAAGTGGGTAATACAAACAAAACTCGTACAAGGCACGTAGGGAGAATGGATTTCCAACGAATGACTAGGCACTGGGGTACCACCTGTCACAGTACGTGGCCTAGATCACAGTACCGAGGAGTACGCCCGCTCCCCTGCAACACAAGGCCGGAATCATCCCTTACTGGATAATTCCAAATAAAATCACCCCACGGTTGGGATCAGCAACCGCACCACTAAGCCGAAATAAAAAGGGACATCTAGACAGGGATGACTTTACTCTCAAGTGGGGGCTACCCACGAAGCCTTGCTGCATAACCCCTGATTTTCAGTCATTCCCGGTTGATGAGGTTTGAGGCTAAACGATACCTTTTTCAGAACATATCCCTTAGAATGCCCATCGTCCACCTGACGATGTCACGAAAGCATTCGTCCATACAAGTCCGTCCCGGGTTCGAACGGAACCGAAGGCACTATTCCTACTACATCCATTTTGGAAATATCCTCAGGATTAGTAGCGACTAGCCCTTGCACTTCACTGCTCCATCTTCGACTTCGAACACGTTTCACGAAACGTACAAACCGGATCGAAGTGGTATTCGAGTCTCCAGACCTAGAATCCCGGTATACGGAAACTCGATCCCGGTCTCTTTGAAACGATCAGCGCATTTGGCCAATATTGATAGTCGGTTATTTAACTATCAATTAACATCCACAAGCAACCATCACACAATAAATAATTTCCCACATTATTTATTTGCCCAAATATCTTTCCAAGATATATTTCCAAATTTTCAAAGCTCATTTGAAAACAATTTCAAAACAGTTCCCGCTTACGGAATACATTTCCCAAATAATTATTTCCACTGAATCACCAAGCACAAAATACCTATAGATTTTAAAATAACTTTAAAACACTTTATTATAATTATACTTTAACATTTAAATTTGGAAAACTACTTTAATACTTAATTAAAAATAATACTTTTAAGAATATTTAAAATAAGGTTACTTTATACAATATAAAACTAAGTTTTCACCTTTTTAAATAAAATACTAGTCACCCTTTAAATAATCATTACGATAATAGATTTGGAAAATATTTACTTTAGAATTTAAATATTAGAAATAATAAATTTTTTAAACATGCCTTTTTAAACAACGTGAAAACTTTTAACTTATATTTAAAATTGCTTTGAAAAACGTACTTGGCTATCCAGAGAAATACACTTCTCTTCACATCCTTTAAAAATAAATCAACACTTATTTTTAAACCAATTCATATCCCTTTATAAATTCACCACCTTGAATTTATATCCTCAAATATTCCCTGATATTTTATTTTACTTTATAAACCCAGTTTATAAATTCCAAAATCTCACTTCTCTTTTAAATTCCAATTTTTAAACAACCAAATCAAATTCCCATTGATTTTCCCATTTACTTTACTTCGAAATAAATTTCTTGCTTACTTCATTTATTTCAAAATACAATAACTTTAGATTTATTTCTTTATTGTGAGTTAAACCCTTTTTAATTGAAAATACCAATTTAATCTTCCAAAATTCCTTCTTTATTACTTAATTAAATTCAATCCTTAAATTTAAAAATAAATTCTTTATTCTTTCAAATAATATCACTTAAGCTTTACAATTTATTATTTCCCTTGTTAATTCCTTCTTATTCCAAATTGTTAGAATTTTGCAATCACTTTTATTTTATTTCCAATTCATTATTAATTCATTCTAATTCACTTGAATTATTTCACTTAAAAATTTACTCTTTTATTTCCTTTCAAAATTCCATTCTAGAGATTTTGATAACTCAGTATATCCAAATTGGTCCAACCAAACCATAACATCCAATTATCCATATAATTCATCACGGGATATCAAAAATCATATCACAGAATATTTAAACAAAATTAAATATTTTGAGGAATCCAGTTGGATCCCTCCAACCTGTTTCCCTGCATCCACAGATGTTAGCACAATACCAATTTCACTTATAGTGAAATATCGCGGTATATGGGTTTTATAAAATATCATCCGCTATTATGCGGCGCATAGGGTCTCATCCGCTATATAAATGCGGGAATATCAACAACTCAAATATATACATATGCCAATATGTATATATTGGTATATACTACTATATATATATAGCACATCAATCAATGCAATCATCCAATCAATGATTTAAATTTAACCATTTAAATTTAAATTCAACTGAGTGAGATTAACTCACCTTTGCTTTTAAATTTGCAGTCTATTCCACTCCAGTCCCATTCTGAATTGTATTTTCTTGATTTTAGACCTTGTATAAGCATTTGTACGGTATATTAATATTTAAATTAGTCAAATAATTAATCTCTATTTATTCATTTAATTTAGCTAATAATTTGGGTTTAAACCGATAATTTATTTTTAAACAAATTTTCTATCAATAAAATATTTTTAATGACTAAAGTAAATCAAATAAGTTTATTAAACCAATTTCCCATATTTATTAAAATAGATGTGTATATTTATATATATAATTTTATTATCAAAATTTGTTTTCCTTTTCTTAATAAAATACCAGAAATTTACTAGACTGTCCATAATATTCCTACTTAACTATATATATTTGAAAACTTACTTTATATCGATTCAAAATGTAATTATTTATTTTCTGCTTTCTGTATATGTGTGTATATAAATTAATCGAAAGTAAATCAAGGGTACCTCACTGTCGATCGACCAGAACGCCACCAGCCAGCCAACCCTAGCACGCTGCCTCGAGAACCGCACGCCACCAATCTCACCCCTGCCGTCGTCGCCTCGGTCTCGCCCACACTCGAGATGCCGTCTATCCAAATCGCGAACTCCAACCTGATGTCCTCACGAACGACGGCACATCATTCCACCCTTTTGAAATCGAGATTCGCATCTCCAGGTTGATGAGAAATCGACGCCGCGCGAGCCCCCCCCACGAACTCGACAAACCCCCATCGACCCCACGACTGACTCGCTATCACCTATTCGAATCGACGCCTTCCCTCTACTCGATTGAAAAATCGATTTCGTTCGAAGTTTGAAGGAAGAGGACGGTTTGATATTAGAAATTTTGATTTTAGAATTGTATCCTCTTTCCTTTATTTTGAACAATAAGACTGATTTCGTTCGAACTGAAATTGGTATGTCTAGAGATATCGGCCATTTTTTCCTTTTTGAATACGAGATGTTTTCGTTTGATTTTGGCTTCCGAGATAAGGCAAAGGGTACGGGTATCAGGGTGTTGTCTTTCTTATTTAATTCTGAGGTGATATCATGCTTATCCAAAAATAATATATAATAACCAAAATATCTCATGGTCTATAATTCTAAACCCCGAACTCGAATTTAAATGCAACGACCGGCGTTCCTAACGTTATCGTTATTCCGAACACGCTGGGACAGGTTTCGAGGTTTAGTTCGATCGTATGGAGAAAATAGCACTTTGGATCCCGTTATTATATTGAATTCGATATAAATTTCAGCACGTTTATATATCGTACGCTCACACAACAACTCCAAACGCTACGAAAATTAAAATCCGATAATAATACAATATTGCGGATCCAATGGAACTGGTTTCGTCGAATTCCGAGACTACGCCTCGGCAGGCTATTTTTAAATTCAATTAAAACAATATATTTACAAAACTGAACAAAACACTTTTAATTTCAGTTTTAAAAGTTCTATTGTCTTCAGCATCATTAATATGAATTTTTCGATCTTCCAAAATATTTTAAATTAGCTTAGAATACCAGATTTACTATTTTATCCAATTTCAAATAAATTTAATTTAATTATTAAATTACTCAATAACTGCGATATTTGAAATTTAAGTTTATAATTAACCTCTGAATATTTTAAATTAATTAAATATTCCAATTTCAAATGCTTAAAAATTCCGGGTCGTCACATTCCTTCCCTCTTAAAAGAATTTCGTCCCCGAAATTACTAGTTAGGAAGAATGATTCAATCCCCGTTAACTATTTCCCAAATTCAAACAGTTTTAACAATACCCAAACAATCTTCTATTAATGATACTCTAATCATCTTTTAACTTCCCACACTTATTCATAAGTTCAACCCATACCACCTACTTACTCATTCAAATTTAAATTTGAATTCAAATTTTGAATTATCAAAATTTCCCAAAATTTTTCTAACTCCCTAAATTTCTGAAAAATTTCGCCAGCGTCTCCTTTGCGCGGCTAGCTCGGTACAACTACAAAATGGCTCTACGACCTCCCAATCTCAAAAAGAAACAAAAAGCCAAGTGGCTAGATCAAAAACCCAATCAAATTTCATATAGAAATTCAAATACATACCTTTTGTCGGGCCATTTAAATTTAATCTTCTAAAATCAAAAATCCCAATCTATCCGTTGCTTTTATACACCTGTATATCCTACTAAGCAATAATATTCAATCACAATTCCAAAGTCATTTTATACTTTCCTTTACAAATTTCCAATATTTGTTTTACTTAAGCCCGTACGATGCACATATATCATCCGTACGCAATATCACATTCGATCGCTCAATCGATCACACAATTTCACTTCCGAACTAGTATCGTCCACCCGACTTCCTAGTGCGGACTCAGATTTGGTTTCTTGATCAGAAACCGTCATTCTCCTTGCATAGCCACAAACTATGATAGAGAATATCCAGAATCAATCAACAATCCATATCCAGGCTCGCCGTTGAAAATCGAGTGAAAAATTCCAACTCGGATCGATATATCTATCTCGAAATTCTGTGTTCGACATCTGGACCAAATAGCTATGCGAATAAAATAATATACGTACATCTTACGTATAAATTCCAATTGATTATTAGTTATATCAATTCTCCTTTATTCACATTCCCTTTTTGATTGTTATCCCCTTATTCACAACTATCCCATTTCACAACTTCAATTTCACCTTAATTCAATTATTCACTTAGCATACTTTCAGTACCACATTTTCTTAAGAATTCACTATTCATTTCTTAAGTTTAAGATAAACATTTTACATACTGCTTATACATATTTTCACTTCACTATTGAAGTTCCTTCGATTTCACTTACTTTACTTTCACATTTTAAATAGATTTCAATACTCAGTTTCAACCTTATTTGTTTAACAAATTTTAATTCATTTGTTGTTAGTGAAAATTTCCAAAAATTTTCAAAAATTTTCCAACTCCCAAAATTTACGAAAAATTTTGGCAGAGTCTCCCTTGTACGGAGGGACTTCTGCGATATCGCAGGATGCACAAATATATATATACATCGGCCTCAGGCCGGAAATCACAATATATATCAATATACAGTTCATATTTCCTATTTTTGAATTTTTTTGCATAAGCGTACCTTATTTAGCATTTATAAAGCAAGCAGCTATTTATTTTAGCAAATTTTGCAATCAAATCCAGCCAAACGGCTTCCCGGTACCTGTACTAACTCCACTTAAACAGGTAAGTGACACTATCCAAAGTTTGTTATCATTTCAATTAATTTCATTAGCTAACACATACAACATAAGCAATATTCACTAAACACTTCCATAAGTGAATTTATTAGGCCCAACACAAATTAAATGCTTCCATTTAAATGGTTTACACTACATTACTTACATTCTATTCATTTTAATCCAAATGAATACGTATTTATCACGATTGATTTAAAAATCAATTATATTTCCTATATTAACTCACATTTACTACAATTGATTCCAAAATCAATTTTATTTCCTTTCTATCAATTCATAGAATTTTATTCCATTCAATTAAACAATCACTTCATTTTATAACTATTCGAATTGATTCCAATTCAATTTATATTAATTCCACTCCAATTTAACATATTCTCTTTCCATTACATTCAAATTCTATTTTAATTCACAATCTATTATTGAATTTGTTTTATCAATAACAATGTCATTTTAATTCATTTGCAACCATTTCAATTTTATTTTATTTCTCAAGTTTGGATTTTCCCATATACTAAACAAATCTTATTTTGGTTTTTGTTTCACTTTCCAATTTCTTATAAGCCACATACTTACATTTTCATACTTTCATTCATTTATAATTAAACACATTCCCATTCATCTATTTTCAATCAATCCCATTCACATTTTACTTTTTAACTCGGAATTATACATCTAATTTAGCCATGTATACCTTTTCTCCATTAGTTTCAATTATTTAATAAGCCATCGAAATCTATTTATTACAATTAATTGGCTTATATTCTAACTTATTTTCATTTCCTTACTTACTTCAAATTTTGTAAGTGTCCAAAATTTATTCATTATCCCATAAACATTTTATATAAAGTTCCAGAGCTTTACAAATTTTCAAAATTTCAAAATTCCCTTTGAAATCAACTATATCCCAAAATCCTTTGGCAATTCAACTATTCCTTTGAATTTTCAAAACCAAATCCAGTTCGCAAACAAATCCCATTTCAAACAACTCGGTAGCAATTTCTCTCCTAGAAACTCGAAAATGAACATCGATGATGCTGCAGTCATCACCGAAGTTATTTTCCAGCGACCGAAAGAGAGTTAAATGCTTTTATCTCTTTAAAATCCCTCCAAATATTTTTAAATCCCAAATCTCTCCAGATTTCAAATCCAATTCAAAATATTTCCGAAATAATGTCACCATTATTTCTCCAAACCCCTTTGAAAACCATTTCCAACTCAAAGGAATTTTAATCTTCACAAAATTCCAAATTTAAAACCCATCCAGTTTTATATCCATCGTTACTCTGGAATTTTATCCCATTCCAATTTTAAATATTTCTCTAGAACTTCATCTTAATTTCCATTATATATGACATTTAGTTTACATTTACATATCTCGTTTGTATATGAAGTTTATTTCAACTTATAAATTACATTTATAATTTATATTCTCAAATTTTATTTTATTATAAAATTTTATTCTTTACTTTGGTTATAAATTTCAATTTCTAGTTAAGTTTCCATATAATAATGATAATAATTTCCTATTATCACTTCTAACATCCAAACAACCATATATATATTAACTAGAATAGTTTACAAAACGTTTCTTTTTATACAAAAATAATTTGGGTAAAATTATTTCATTTACCCTACTTTAAAACAATACTGTGTCGAATTGTTCTATACAAGCGTTTAGAGATCCCTATCAATGTTGTGGCGTCCCACACATCGACCAGAATCCATAAACTACTCAATAAACCAATCAACACAATATAAAACAATTTTATATTCACTAACAAATACGCGCTCATATCTATTAATACTCTCAAATTCCCACCAGAGCCAAGGTTGTCGCCAGCCTAAGCTCTGATACCACTGTAACGTCCTAGGCTTTTTAACCTTCAGCAACGGTTCACGACCGGTAGGCTTTTCAACCATCCCAGCCCCGCTGTGGCTCACAGTGATACCTCGGGTTTGCTTTTACGGCCACCCTCTCGAGTCGCAACCAACCCCAAAAGGCCTTATACTACCCCCGGGGGCATGTAGGGGTAAGAGTCTCCCGTTCGCCACCTAACGCAAAGCGAGAACCCCCTATCACGCTGTAATGTAGCAAACCCTTAGAACATATCCCTTAGAATGTAATGTGACGACCCGGAATTTTTGTATATTTGAAATTGGAATATTTAATTAATTTTAAATATTCAGAGGTTAATTATAAACTTAAATTTCAAATATCGCTGTTTATTGAGTAATTTAATAATTAAATTAAATTTATTTGAAGTTGGATAAAATAGTAAATCTGGTATTCTAAGCTAATTAAAAATATTTTGGAAGCTCGTAAAATTCGTAATGATAATACTGAAGATAATAGAAGCTTCAGAATGTAATTTCAAACTGTTTTGTTCAGTTTTGAAATTATATCGTTTGAATCAATATTTAAAAATAGCCTTTCGAGGCACAGTCTCGGAATTCGACGAAACCAGTTCCATTGGATCCGTAATATTGAATTATTACCGGATTTCAAATTTTGTAATTTTTGGGGCTATCATGTGATCGTACGAGGTTAAAGCGCTGAGAAAATAATCAACCGTTTTAAATTTAAATATCCCACGTCATTTCATCTGCAAAGATTTCTTTTCCATCAGCCGTATTATTTCTTTTAACTTCTCTTTTACGCCATCCTTTGTTTCTTCTCTTGTTAAATCACGCAACCTTCTCCTCCTTCCTTCAATTAAAAATGATGATGGTATTTCTGCCTTTCAAATTTCAAAAAAATAAAAATAAAATATATATATATATATATATACTTCGCGAGAAACTCGGAGGGGACGAAATGGTGCCGAACGTTTTCATTCCTTTCATTTCAAATTTAAAATCGCGAACCCTATTTTGTCCTCCCAAAATTCAATCGCGTCCCCTCCATTTTTGCAAATCGATTCGAAATCGCCAGGAAGGAATCGTCCTCATCTTCGGTCGAATTCTAGGTCGAGATCAAGGATATGGGGGTCGCGACTTGTTTCTTCTACAGCTAGTTCAAGCTCGAGATCGAGAAGTTCGATCGAGCTAGGGCACGAGGCTGCATCGGCATCGCACGTGGTCGCGATTTTCATGAGTATGTCGATCTCGGAGTTATTGATATAGGGTGGTTGAGGGTGTCTCGAGGAAGGAAATGATGGGGCTGATTTCAGTTTTCGCTGTGGAAGGCCGGAGTTTGCTTGTTGGGGTTGCCGGAATGGGGGGGTGATGGCGTTCAAGCAGTGGGTGGTCGAACGAATTCAAATAGAGGCAAGCGATTGCGCTGTAGGAGAGGTGAGTTCGACTATAAGGTATCTCAGTGTATCTTTAATTTATTTAATACGTGTATAGGTTGGGAAAATATATATTCACTTCTTCCCTTGGTTTTTAAAAGGGAAATTTTTATATATAAGAACTGTATATTCACGATCTGATAAGTGTATTATTTTGCATAAGGATTGGGTTAGTTTGGAAGGTAGTTAGCTAATGATAAGTATGAAAACAAATTAATGGACAGGTAAGTAAACTGTGAGTTAGCGGGTCTGTTATAAGGAATGTACAAAAAAAATCTTGAATTTAATTAGTAGCGATGTTAAAATAAATAAAATATATGATAACATATATAATTTATTAAAGGAAAAGTTAGTTTAAAATTTAACCATTAGTTAATTGAAGCTATTAAATGGAAATTGATTGTTCGATTTGTTCAAATATTAATAAAATGCAAACTGTTTATACAAGGTTTAAATTGTGAAGAATTGTGAAGAAACAAGCTGGTTTGAAATGGATTGTAAATGGGCAAAGGTGAGTTAATCTCACTCAGTTAAATTATAATTTAAATTTAATTGGTTAAATTTAAATATTTATTGAATGATTGCATTGATTGATGTGCTATATTATATATAGTAGTATATAGCAATATATACATATTGGCATATGTATATATTGGAGTTGTTGATATTCCCGCATTTATATAGCGGATGAGACCCTATGCGCCGCATAATAGCGGATGATATTTTATAAACCTATATACCGCGATATTCCACCTTGAAGTGGAATTGGTATTGTGCTAACATCTGTGGATGCAGGGAAACAGGTTGGAGGGATCCAACTGGATTCCTCAAAATATTTAATTTTGTTTAAATATTCTGTGATATGTTTGTTGATATCCTGTGATGATTTATATTGGATAATCTGGTTGGATTGAATTTCCCAGTATAATGAGTTATCAAAAGTAATTGAATTGGATTTTTGGAAAGAAATAAAAGAGTAAAATTCAAGTTAAATAATTCTAGTGAATTTGAATAACTTAAATAATGAATTGTAAAAGAAATAAAGCAATTTCTAAATTCGAACAAATATGGTTAAAGGGGATTTTGAATTAACATGAGGATAATGAATTTTAAACTAAAGTGATATTATTGGAAAGAATAAAGAAATTATTTTTGAACGTAAGGATTAAATTTAATAAAGGGATAAAGAAGGAATTTTGGAAGTTTTTAATTGTTATTTTCAGTTAAAAGGGTTTTAACTCAAAATTAAGAAATAAAATCTGAGAGTAAATGTAATTTGAAATAAATGAAGTAGATAAGAAATTTATTTCAAAGTAAAGTAAATGGGGAAATTAATGGGAAATTGATTTGGTTGTTTAAAATTGGAATTTAAAAGAGAAGAGAGATTTTGGAATTTATAAACTGGGTTTATAAAGTGAAATGGAATATCAGTGGATATTAGAAAATATAAATTCAAGGTGGGAATTTATGAAAGAATATGGTTTGGTTTAAAAATAAATGTTGATTTATTTTTAAAAGATGGGAATGAGAAGTGTATGTCTCTGGATAGCCAAGTACATTTTTTCAAAGCAATTTTAAATATAAGTAAAAGTTCTAATTGTGTTTTTTTAAAAGCATGTTTTAGAAAATTGATTATTTCTAAATGTTAAAGTCTAAAGTAGTATTTTCAAAAATCTATTATTGTAATAATTATATAAAAGTAATTTGGTATTATGTTTTAAAGAGGAAATCAGCTTATATTTATAAAGTGGTTTTATTTTAAATATTCTTAAAATATATATTTTGATAAAGTATTAAAGTAGTTTTAAAATTTCAATGTTATAAAATATATTTAAAATAAAGTGTTTTTAAATTATTTTAAAATTAAAAGTATTTTGTACTTGGTGATTCAGTGGAAATAATTATTTGGGAAATGTATTCCGTAAGCGGAAACTATTTGAAATGGTTTTCAAATGAGCTTTGAAAATTTGGAAATATATCTTGGAAAGATATTTGGGCAAATAAATAATGTGGGAAATTATTTATTGTGTGATGGTTGCTTGTGGATGTTAATTGATAGTTAAATAACCGACTATCAATATTGGCCAAATGCGCTAATCGTTTCGAAGAGACCGGGATCGAGTTTCCGTATACCGGGATTCTAGGTCTGGAGACTCGAATACCACTTCGATTCGGTTTGTACGTTTCGTGTAACGTGTTCAGAGTCGAAGATGGAGCTGTGAAGTGCAAGGGCTAGTCGCTACTAATCCTGAGGATATTTCCAAAATGGATGTAGTAGGAATAGTGCCTTCGGTTCCGTTCGAACCCGGGACGGACTTATATGGACGAATGCTTTCGTGACATCGTCAGGTGGACGATGGGCATTCTAAGGGATATGTGCTATAAAGGTATCGTTTAGCCTCGAGCCTCATCAACCGGGAATGACTGAAAATCAGGGGTTATGCAGCAAGGCTTCGTGGGTAGCCCCCACTTGAGAGTAAAGTCATCCCTGTCTAGATGTCCCTTTATTTCGGCTTAGTGGTGCGGTTGCTGATCCCAACCGTGGGATGATTTTACTTGGAATTATCCAGTAAGGGATGATTCCGGCCTTGTGTTGCAGGGGAGCGGGCGTACTCCTCGATACTGTGATCTAGGCCACGTACTGTGACAGGTGGTACCCCAGTGCCTAGTCATTCGTTGGAAATCCATTCTCCCTACGTGCCTTGTACGAGTTTTGTTTGTATTACCCACTTTGTGGCTAGTATGCCGAAATTTAATAGATGTAACAATTTCGGCTATTTTAATAAGTATTTGTAAATAGACACTATTATAATATCAGAGGATTTTGATAAAAGTGTTTTAGCTATCGTAAGGTAAAAACCCGACATGTTTATTTGTGGCGTGGTCTTACGAGATGCTTTTGTTTTCAAAGGATTTTGAAACTTTAATAATCAATTTGAGTGTGATTTTCTCACGCTGGTTTTCCAGACTGACTCGGGTATTGTTTTATATGATGCTCGGGTCAGACCGAGTATTATAGGTTACAGGATGTGATGCTGTGGAGCTCAGGAGATGAGCTGGATGGCGAGACGTATCTCCCGTACTTGTTTATATATATATTCCGCTGTGTTGATTGTTGTACTCTGTTGTATTGAGGACATGATATGGTTATTGTCCAGTTGTATGTTATGTGTTCTCTGGTGTATACTCTGATGCTATATTGTATAAACAGATATAGTTTTGATTTGTGTAAAGATCTGTTGATATATATATTATATTTTATTCCGCTGCGATGGTTAGATTCTGATGTTGTTTTCTATTTTTCTTCTTCTACCTCTTCTTCTTAACTAAAATGGTTCGATTTTCCGGGTCTGGAAAGTCTGGTCGTTACAGTGGTATCGGAGCTTAGGTTGGCGATAACCTTGGCTTTGGTGGGAAATTTGAGAGTATTAATAGATATGAGCGCGTATTTGTTAGTGAATATAAAATGATTTTATATTGTGTTGGTTGATTTATTGAGTGGCATATGGACCTTCGTCGGCATAGTCTGGACAACTGTATCGAAGGGGTTTCTAAACACTTGAATAGAACAATTCGACACAATATTGTTTTAAATAGGGTGAATGAAATAATTTTGCCCAAATTATTTTGTATATAAAAGAAATAATTGTTCGAAATTTATTATAGTTATATTTGGATGCTTGGTTGTTAGAAATGACCATAATGAGTTAGTCTCATTATTGAGTAGAAATTGAAACTTATAACCTAAGTTGAAGAATAAATTTATATAACAAAATGGAATTTGAAATGTAGATTATAAATGAAATTTATAAATTGAGATAAACTTTATATACAAATGTGAATTACAAATGTGATTTATAATCAATGAGATAAATTCATAAACAAATGAAATTTGTAAATGTAAATTGTAAATGTGACTTATAACTTGAAGTAAAATGTGAGAATTTCAGAGTAATGTTGGATATAAAATTGAATGGGTTTTGAATTTGAAGTTTTGGGAAAGGTTTAAATTCCTTTGGATTTAAAAATAGTTTTTAAAGGTTTTGGGGAAATAATGGTGATATTATTTCATGAATATTTTTGAAATTGAATTGAAATCTGGTGGGATTTGGGAATTAAAAATGTTTGAAATGTTTTAAAGTGATAAAAGCATTAAATTCTCTTTTGGTCGCTGGAAAATAATTTCGGTGATGACTGCAGCATCATCGATGTCTATTTTCGAGTTTCCAAAGAGAAATTGCTACCAAACTGTTTTAAATGGAAATGATTGTGAACTGGGTTGGTTTTGAAATTCAAAGGGAAAATTGTTTGGTAAAAGCAGATTGTTTTGGAAATTGGGATTTGAGGTGATATACCAGATGTGTATGAGTTATTTATGGATTCAAAATGGTTTTTGAAATAAAACCGGGCAATTGGATTCTGGGAATTCTATTTAAAATATAAATGTGGGAATTTAAATGAATCAACAATATAAAGCATAGAATGAAGTTGATTGAAATAAGAAGGGGATGAAAGTTTAATTCTGGGATTATAATTATGAGATGGAAATAACTCAATGAGTAATATAAGTTGGTAGATAAAAGAGTTAGAGAACTTGAAGGTGAATGAATTGTTAAACTTGTATAAAATTGTATCCTAGAATTAAAATTTAATTCGAGTATATGAAGGTGAATAAAATATATTTAAATTTAACTAAAGATAAGTTAAATAAAATTGAGATTGGAATTGAATTAAATGTAAGTAAGTTGAAGTTGAATTGAATTGGATATAAAGGTAATGTAAAATGCTTATAATTGTGTAAAGAAATTCATATTCTTAAGTTCTTAAGTGTAATAAGTTGAAATTGATTATAAAGATGAAATGGACTTAAATGAATAGTCCTAGATCGTAAGTAAGTAAGTTCAAACTTATGAATAGAAATGAAATTGTAAGTTATAAATGGGAATCCATTACTTTGAACCATTAAGAGTTATAATTTGAAATTGAAATTATCAAATGGAAACGACTAAGATGAGTAATCTTAATTTTTAAATAAATCCAAACTTGAATTATAAAATAAATTGAACTTAAGAAAAATTAAGTGAAGTGATATTTGGAATTAAAAAGCAAGTATTTAATTTTAACCAGCGGAGGAACTAATTAGATAATAAATTAGTTAATGAAATTGAATTGTGAGTTAATGAAATTGGATTAACATAGTGATGGTTTGGATTGCGAATGAAATCCAAATAAGTAAAAATAAATTGGAAATGACCTGTTTATTAATAAAATAATCCTAGATGAATTGAGTATGGAGAATAAAATTCATAATGATTGAGTGAATGAACCAATTATATTAATAAATAAATGGATGGAATTTGATTAAATAAGAATCAAATGAAAGATGGAAATAAAACTTTAAAGGGTTGGTTAAATAGAAAATAAACTTAAGTAATTGACTTAAGTAAATGTTGAATGGAAACTGAACTCAAACAGAAGAGTGGTTTAAATAAGTTGAGAAATAGTTATTGAATGAATTAACTTGGATTGTTTTTGAGCTAAATAAAATTCAATATTCAAAAGTTGGAGATGAATTGAATTTAAGAAAATTATTAGAAATGAAAATCTGAATGAAATGTGGAATAAGTATTTATATTTGAAATGAAGTAGTAAATTGAAGTAAGTTGGAATTCATATGAAATGGGAGTTCAATTTGAATATATACACTTCAGTGGTGAAGTAGTAAATAAATATAAGAAAATTTATATGAACTTAAGAATTGAAGAATGAAATTCTTAAGAAAATTTGTATTGGAAATATACTTAGTAATTTTGGGAAAAAAAATATACTAAGTGAATAGTTGAATGAAGACTAAAACTGAAGTTGTGAAATGGGATAGTTGTGAATAAGGGAATAACAATCAAAAAGGAATGTGAATAAAAGAGAATTGATATAATTGGTAATCAATTGGAATTTATACGTAAGATGTACGTATATTATTTTATTCGCATAGCTATTTGGTCCAGGTGTCGAACACAGAATTTCGAGATAGTTTTATCGATCCGAATTAGGATTTTTCACTCGATTTTCGACGGCGAGCCTGGATATGGATTGTTGATTGATTCTGGATATTCTCTATCATAGTTTACGGCTATGCAAGGAGAATGACGGTTTCTGATCAAGAAACCAGATCTGAGTCCGCACTAGGAAGTCGGGTGGACAATACTAGTTCGGAAGTGAAATTGTGTGATCGATTGAGCGATCAAATGTGATTTTACGTACGAATGATATATGTGCATCGTACGGGCTTAAGTAAAACAAATATTGGAAATTTGTAAAGGAAATTATAAAATGACTTTGGAATTGTGATTGAATATTATTGCTTAGTAGGATATACAGGTGTATAAAAGCAATGGATAAATTGGGATTTTGATTTTAGAAGATAAAAATTTAATGGCCCGACAAAAGGTATGTATTTGAATTTCTATATGAAATTTGATTGGGTTTTTGATCCAGCCACTTGGCTTTTTGTTTTCTTTTTGAGATTGGGAGGCCGTAGAGCCATTTTGTAGTTGTACCGGGCTAGCCGCGCAAAGGAGATGCTGGCGAAATTTTTCGGGAATTTAGGGAGTTAGAAAAATTTTGGAAAATTTTTGATAATTCAAAATTTGAATTCAAATTTAAATTTGAATGGATAAGTAGGTGGTATGGGTTGAACTTATGGATAAGTTTGGGAAGTTAAAAGTTGATTAGAGTATCATTAATAAAAGATTGTTTGGGTATTGTTAAAACTGTTTGAATTTGGGAAATAGTTAACGGGGATTGAATCATTCTTCCTAACTAGTAATTTCGGGGACGAAATTCTTTTAAGGGGGGAGGAATGTGACGACCCGGAATTTTTGTATATTTGAAATTGGAATATTTAATTAATTTTAAATATTCAGAGGTTAATTATAAACTTAAATTTCAAATATCGCTGTTTATTGAGTAATTTAATAATTAAATTAAATTTATTTGAAGTTGGATAAAATAGTAAATCTGGTATTCTAAGCTAATTAAAAATATTTTGGAAGCTCGTAAAATTCGTAATGATAATACTGAAGATAATAGAAGCTTCAGAATGTAATTTCAAACTGTTTTGTTCAGTTTTGAAATTATATCGTTTGAATCAATATTTAAAAATAGCCTTTCGAGGCACAGTCTCGGAATTCGACGAAACCAGTTCCATTGGATCCGTAATATTGAATTATTACCGGATTTCAAATTTTGTAATTTTTGGGGCTATCATGTGATCGTACGAGGTTAAAGCGCTGAGAAAATAATCAACCGTTTTAAATTTAAATATCCCACGTCATTTCATCTGCAAAGATTTCTTTTCCATCAGCCGTATTATTTCTTTTAACTTCTCCTTTACGCCATCCTTTGTTTCTTCTCTTGTTAAATCACGCAACCTTCTCCTCCTTCCTTCAATTAAAAATGATGATGGTATTTCAGCCTTTCAAATTTCAAAAAAAATAAAAATAAAAAATATATATATATATATACTTCGCGAGAAACTCGGAGGGGACGAAATGGTGCCGAACGTTTTCATTCCTTTCATTTCAAATTTAAAATCGCGAACCCTATTTTGTCCTCCCAAAATTCAATCGCGTCCCCTCCATTTTTGCAAATCGATTCGAAATCGCCAGGAAGGAATCGTCCTCATCTTCGGTCGAATTCTAGGTCGAGATCAAGGATATGGGGGTCGCGACTTGTTTCTTCTACAGCTAGTTCAAGCTCGAGATCGAGAAGTTCGATCGAGCTAGGGCACGAGGCTGCATCGGCATCGCACGTGGTCGCGATTTTCATGAGTATGTCGATCTCGGAGTTATTGATATAGGGTGGTTGAGGGTGTCTCGAGGAAGGAAATGATGGGGCCGATTTCAGTTTTCGCTGTGGAAGGCCGGAGTTTGCTTGTTGGGGTTGCCGGAATGGGGGGGTGATGGCGTTCAAGCAGTGGGTGGTCGAACGAATTCAAATAGAGGCAAGCGATTGCGCTGTAGGAGAGGTGAGTTCGACTATAAGGTATCTCAGTGTATCTTTAATTTATTTAATACGTGTATAGGTTGGGAAAATATATATTCACTTCTTCCCTTGGTTTTAAAAAGGGAAATTTTTATATATAAGAACTGTATATTCACGATCTGATAAGTGTATTATTTTGCATAAGGATTGGGTTAGTTTGGAAGGTAGTTAGCTAATGATAAGTATGAAAATAAATTAATGGACAGGTAAGTAAATTGTGAGTTAGCGGGTCTGTTATAAGGAATGTACAAAAAAAATCTTGAATTTAATTAGTAGCGATGTTAAAATAAATAAAATATATGATAACATATATAATTTATTAAAGGAAAAGTTAGTTTAAAATTTAACCATTAGTTAATTGAAGCTATTAGATGGAAATTGATTGTTCGATTTGTTCAAATATTAATAAAATGCAAACTGTTTATACAAGGTTTAAATTGTGAAGAATTGTGAAGAAACAAGCTGGTTTGAAATGGATTGTAAATGGACAAAGGTGAGTTAATCTCACTCAGTTAAATTATAATTTAAATTTAATTGGTTAAATTTGAATATTTATTGAATGATTGCATTGATTGATGTGCTATATTATATATAGTAGTATATAGCAATATATACATATTGGCATATGTATATATTGGAGTTGTTGATATTCCCGCATTTATATAGCGGATGAGACCCTATGCGCCGCATAATAGCGGATGATATTTTATAAACCTATATACCGCGATATTCCACCTTGAAGTGGAATTGGTATTGTGCTAACATCTGTGGATGCAGGGAAACAGGTTGGAGAGATCCAACTGGATTCCTCAAAATATTTAATTTTGTTTAAATATTCTGTGATAGGTTTGTTGATATCCTGTGATGATTTATATTGGATAATCTGGTTGGATTGAATTTCCCAGTATAATGAGTTATCAAAAGTAATTGAATTGGATTTTTGGAAAGAAATAAAAGAGTAAAATTCAAGTTAAATAATTCTAGTGAATTTGAATAACTTAAATAATGAATTGTAAAAGAAATAAAGCAATTTCTACATTCGAACAAATATGGTTAAAGGGGATTTTGAATTAACATGAGGATAATGAATTTTAAACTAAAGTGATATTATTGGAAAGAATAAAGAAATTATTTTTGAACGTAAGGATTAAATTTAATAAAGGGATAAAGAAGGAATTTTGGAAGTTTTTAATTGGTATTTTCAGTTAAAAGGGTTTTAACTCAAAATTAAGAAATAAAATCTGAGAGTAAATGTAATTTGAAATAAATGAAGTAGATAAGAAATTTATTTCAAAGTAAAGTAAATGGGGAAATTAATGGGAAATTGATTTGGTTGTTTAAAATTGGAATTTAAAAGAGAAGAGAGATTTTGGAATTTATAAACTGGGTTTATAAAGTGAAATGGAATATCAGTGGATATTAGAAAATATAAATTCAAGGTGGGAATTTATGAAAGAATATGGTTTGGTTTAAAAATAAATGTTGATTTATTTTTAAAAGATGGGAATGAGAAGTGTATGTCTCTGGATAGCCAAGTACATTTTTTCAAAGCAATTTTAAATATAAGTAAAAGTTCTAATTGTGTTTTTTTAAAAGCATGTTTTAGAAAATTGATTATTTCTAAATGTTAAAGTCTAAAGTAGTATTTTCAAAAATCTATTATTGTAATAATTATATAAAAGTAATTTGGTATTATGTTTTAAAGAGGAAATCAGCTTATATTTATAAAGTGGTTTTATTTTAAATATTCTTAAAATATATATTTTGATAAAGTATTAAAGTAGTTTTAAAATTTCAATGTTATAAAATATATTTAAAATAAAGTGTTTTTAAATTATTTTAAAATTAAAAGTATTTTGTACTTGGTGATTCAGTGGAAATAATTATTTGGGAAATGTATTCCGTAAGCGGAAACTATTTGAAATGGTTTTCAAATGAGCTTTGAAAATTTGGAAATATATCTTGGAAAGATATTTGGGCAAATAAATAATGTGGGAAATTATTTATTGTGTGATGGTTGCTTGTGGATGTTAATTGATAGTTAAATAACCGACTATCAATATTGGCCAAATGCGCTGATCGTTTCGAAGAGACCGGGATCGAGTTTCCGTATACCGGGATTCTAGGTCTGGAGACTCGAATACCACTTCGATTCGGTTTGTACGTTTCGTGTAACGTGTTCAGAGTCGAAGATGGAGCTGTGAAGTGCAAGGGCTAGTCGCTACTAATCCTAAGGATATTTCCAAAATGGATGTAGTAGGAATAGTGCCTTCGGTTCCGTTCGAACCCGGGACGGACTTATATGGACGAATGCTTTCGTGACATCGTCAGGTGGACGATGGGCATTCTAAGGGATATGTGCTATAAAGGTATCGTTTAGCCTCGAGCCTCATCAACCGGGAATGACTGAAAATCAGGGGTTATGCAGCAAGGCTTCGTGGGTAGCCCCCACTTGAGAGTAAAGTCATCCCTGTCTAGATGTCCCTTTATTTCGGCTTAGTGGTGCGGTTGCTGATCCCAACCGTGGGATGATTTTACTTGGAATTATCCAGTAAGGGATGATTCCGGCCTTGTGTTGCAGGGGAGCGGGCGTACTCCTCGGTACTGTGATCTAGGCCACGTACTGTGACAGGTGGTACCCCAGTGCCTAGTCATTCGTTGGAAATCCATTCTCCCTACGTGCCTTGTACGAGTTTTGTTTGTATTACCCACTTTGTGGCTAGTATGCCGGAATTTAATAGATGTAACAATTTCGGCTATTTTAATAAGTATTTGTAAATAGACACTATTATAATATCAGAGGATTTTGATAAAAGTGTTTTAGCTATCGTAAGGTAAAAACCCGACATGTTTATTTGTGGCGTGGTCTTACGAGATGCTTTTGTTTTCAAAGGATTTTGAAACTTTAATAATCAATTTGAGTGTGATTTTCTCACGCTGGTTTTCCAGACTGACTCGGGTATTGTTTTATATGATGCTCGGGTCAGACCGAGTATTATAGGTTACAGGATGTGATGCTGTGGAGCTCAGGAGATGAGCTGGATGGCGAGACGTATCTCCCGTACTTGTTTATATATATATTCCGCTGTGTTGATTGTTGTACTCTGTTGTATTGAGGACATGATATGGTTATTGTCCAGTTGTATGTTATGTGTTCTCTGGTGTATACTCTGATGCTATATTGTATAAATAGATATAGTTTTGATTTGTGTAAAGATCTGTTGATATATATATTATATTTTATTCCGCTGCGATGGTTAGATTCTGATGTTGTTTTCTATTTTTCTTCTTCTACCTCTTCTTCTTAACTAAAATGGTTCGATTTTCCGGGTCTGGAAAGTCTGGTCGTTACCACTGTATTAGGGATATTTTATTTCAAATATCTATTATTGTAGTAACCTTTTGTGATATCCCGGGAATTTGGACAATATCAATTTAATAATCTGCATTGGAAATTAAATTGATTTGATGATCTTTGTTAATAAAATTTGAATAAATTTAATAATCTAATTAAATAAATATTTAATTAGTGATTTATCTTTAAAAAGTTTAATAAAATATTTTCTATTTATAATATATATGTATAATTGTATATATTATAAATAGATGAGTTGGTCTGAATTTAACAAATGAAATTATGTTTTCAAATTTCTAATATTTTGGGTAATTTGGAAATCATGATTTAATTTAAAACTATTAAGCTTTTTGATAAATAACTATATAGTTTTAAAATACATAATATAAATGTTTAATTGTTTAAAATAGATTTTTTAGCTTAAGTTCAAATTTAAATAAAAAGGTTTGTTTATTTCTTTTTAAATATTACTTGAGATATATGATTTAAAAATAGAAGTAATTTATAATCTCTTTTATAAATTATTTAAATTTGTCAAATTTGATATTTTCAAATAATAATTATAATACTTTGTTTTTATAAAAATAAATAGACTTTAAATAAAATAGGATTGTTATTGTAAATTTAAATTGAATATGAATTTGGATTTAAAATATAGATATAAGATTTTATTTATATATATATTGGTTATTTACATTTTCTTTAAAGTAATTTATATATATATACATTTAGGTAAGTATTTGTAAATAGTAAACTAGTATAAAAGCTTTTATTAACATTTTAAAATAAATAAAAATTATGTATTAAATACTTAAAAGACAAATGTCATTATATTAAAGCCTAATGTGACATATGTTAAGTAATAAATAAAACTACATGACAAATGTCAAGATTTTGTTTTTCTTTTAATTTTTAAATAAATCATTTTAGCCATTCTAAATACATATGTTATCCCCCTCCTCATTTCTTTCTTTTTAATCAAAACTAAGAAAAAAACTTCAGCTTAAAACAAACAGATCAAAAGCAAATCTGTAATTCAATTTCTTTCCTAACTTTTTCTATTCAAGGCCAAGAATAAACCCAATCAATCCTCATAAACGAATCTATAATCAACATCCTCCTCAAATCTGAGATGCAAATCTAAGCCTGTAATCCTCTTCAAAACTAAACCTGGAAATGCATTTTCACAAATTAAACCCAAACCTGCAAAATTCTTCTTAAATCTGTAATTAACATCCTCTTCATTCCAAAATGTATTCAAAGCCTGTAATGTTCTAAAACCTGGAAGTGAAATTTTCAAAATTTAAAACCCAAGCCTGGAAGTTCTCTTCAAATCAAAGCCTGCATGTATTCTTCAAGACAGAGATAAGCAAATAGATCTGGAATCAAAAGCATGCAAGTTTTAAAATCAAAACAAAGATGCAACTAAAATTTTCAAGGCTGTTTTCAAAGAAATCAACAAAGCTTTTAAACCAGAGGCTCTGTTCTTCCTCAAATCTGTGAGTAACAATCATTTTTTAAAATATAAGTTTGAATATCTGTTTGCATGTTGATTACTGGAATGAGAATGCTTTGCATGTGTATGTATTGGTGAATCTGCTGTGAGTATATGAATGCATATATGTATGTTGATATGTATCTGTTTCTTGTTTGTTCTTATTTTGAAATTAAGAATTTGGTAAATATTACATTATCATTTGATTCGATATTTATTAGGATTTAGAATTAAAAAAAAAGTTGTTGTTTTATATTAGATTATAGTTTAAAATTATAATTAAGTTGAAATAATTTTACATTGTCCCTGGAAATCTGGAATAACATATAAAATCTACCATAAGTCAAAATTCAAACCTCATGATTTATTATTTTAGACTTAGGATCTGAAACATCATACTAAAACACGAATTTTAAATCAAATATCATAATTTTTAATTTAGGATTGAAGCTGTAGTTCTAGATTGAACTGGAAATGAAAATCTGAGATTTTCTGGTGATCCAAGTGTTAGGAGAGGTCGGGACTTTGGGTAATGATGGAGGAGTGAATGTAGTTGATGGGAAAAATACTTGATGGTGATACATTTCATCGAGGGGAGAGCAGTTGTGGATTTTTGTTTAGAACCCTAGTTTTAACTAGGTTAGGAAATCGATCATCACGGCAACTCTGGTTTTTCGAGTTCAACCAATCTCTGAGAATCGATAGCATGGGGGTTGGTGAAGTTGTGGCAGGAGGCTCAGGTGCGCTGGTGATCGGCATAATGGATTCGAGAAGTTTTCCAGGCTTTGGTGGTTCGAGACTTTTGTTCCAGGATGGGTTGGAGGTTCGAATTCGATTTCGAGCTCGTATTGATGTTTTCGTTGATCATGTTGGGACGTGAGTGAAATCGCCGATGTGGAGAGATCAACGTTGATGGTCGGAGCATTGTTATTTGACTGTGCACGTGCACGTATATGTCTGGGTATCTGTATGTTTTGGGGAAGAAGGGCAACTCGAAGGAAGGCTCGTGGAATTTGGTTGGAGACTCGAAGTAGCTCTCGTGGTTTTGAGGGAGTGTCTCGGGTAAATTATTTATAACAGGTTTTTAACAGAGACCTGTTTTCCAGTTTTTAAATTTTAAATTAAAATTTAAAAAGCTGAGTTTTAATAAAAGTAAGTTTAAATAAGTTTAAATCTAGTTTTTAAATCTGGAATTTAAGTTTAAATCTCAGTTTTCAAATAAGATAAAGTTTTTAATTTGAATTGATTTAACTACTTTAAAAAGGGTTAAGTAGTTTGAAATTTAAAAATAAAGTTTTAAATTTTAGATAGGTTTCTAAATCTAGGGATTAATCTGGAATCAAAGTTAATATGCATTTCAATTTTGAAATAGAAAGAATTTTTTTTAAATTTAAAGTGTTTTAAATAATTTAAAGAGTATTTTAAATTGATTTGGATTTAAAATGAATTTAGTTTTAAATTTCTTTTAATTAAATAAATATTTCTTTAACATGTGATTTAAAAGGATGGTTTTAAAACTTTGTTAAAGTTAAATTGTCTTCATTTTAAATCTTAATATAAAATGAAATTTAAATGTAAATTTAAAGGTAATTTGGTTTAAATGCTTTATTAATGATATTTTAATCATTAATAGGAATAAAGTGTTATCTTAAAGATAATTAAGATTTAATGATATGGGATAAAATAAATTAGTAAGGTAATTAAAAGATAATTAATCAATTTAATTAATTTATGATTTGGATTTATAAATTAGAAATTAAGGGTTAAATTGATTAATTAAGATTTAATTAAATTAATTAAAGGGTAATTAATTTGAAATTAAGAATCGTTAATTGATAAGTTAAGATTGTTAATTAATAGTTAGGAATAAATTATTTAAGTAATTAAGGATTAATTAAGTTATTGTTAGGGACTTAATTAATTAAGAAATGAAAGATTAATTTATTGGTAATTGGAATTAATTAAATTGTAATCAATAATGGTTAATTAAAGTTTAATTATTTAAGAAAATTAAATTAAAGAATAGTTAATATAGATCATTAATTAAGGTTTATTAAATAATTAATTAATATGATTAATTTTATTAATTAAATAGATTAATTAAGGTTAATCATTTGTGAATTGTTTTACTTAATGGAAGTAATTAATAAATTAATTACTCATTGTAATTAATTGAGTTTAAATTGATTAGTTAAGTTAATTAATTAAGTTTAATTAATTTAAGATAATCATTTAATGATTTGTATAATTACTTAATGTAATTTAATGAGGTATAATTACTTAGGAAAGTAATTAATGGATAATTACTAATGTAATTAGTAGAGTAATTAAGGGAAGTTAATTACTTAATGGAATTAATCAAGGGATTAATTAAGAAATTAATTAAGGAATAATTAATTTATTTTAAAAAGTAATTAAGGGTAGTTAATTACTGAATGTGATTAATCAATAGTGATTAATAATTATGGTTTAATTAAAGATTAATTACTTAATGTAATTAATTTAAATAAAGTAATTAATGATAAAATGTAATTAAGGATCATTAATTAATATAATTAATGAGGTAATTAAGAATTGATTAATTAAGGAATAAATAAATAAATGAAGTGATTAATTAATGTAATTAATTAAGGAGTAATATAATTAATTATAGTTAATCAATAAATGAAGTAATTAAAGGTTAATTACTATAAGTGGTTAAGAGTAATTAATTTGTGAATTAATTTAAATACTAATTACTTGAATGTAATTAAATGTAATTAATCAAGGATGATTAATTAAAATGAATAATAATGGTGATTGATTAATTAATTGATAATTAATTAATAGTGATTTAAGCAAGATTGTTAATGATGGAAGTAATTAATTTAATTTACTTTAAATTAATTAGAGATGAAGTATTTAATTTAATTCATTTTAAATTAACTATATATGGTGATTAATAAATCATTGCTTAAGGATATTGAATGATATTGATTTACCTTGAATGGTTTGAGATCTCAGAGATGAGATAATTGATACTGTATGATTTGGATGCTTTGGTTGCATAATGCTGATGATATGGATTATCTGCTTTTAATAATGTTGATTATCTATTGTGAATCTGTGAATTATCTATCTGTGTGTAAATAGATAGTATAATTGAATTGTTTTAACCTTTAAAACAACTTGGCCTTAAAAGATACGTTTTGGATTTCGATGAGACCGGGATCGGGTTTCCAGATTTGGATATCCGAAAACCACATCGATCCAAATTAAACGTTGGTCGTTAATCCAAGTGGAGCAAGTGAAGACTCGAGGTGTAAGAACTATTCTTTGTCAATATAACTCTGAGGGTGATTCCGTAATGAGTTTGACGGAGATAGTACTTTCAGATTCGAGATGAAGATTCAGAGTGCAAGGGTTATGGTCGTTAACTCTGAGGGTGATTCCAATATGAGTGTAACGAGATAATGCCTTCGGTTTCGTTCGAACCCGGAACGAACTTGTATGGATTGAATGCTTTCAACACATCGTCAGGTGGACGATGAGCATTCTAAGTGATTGTGTTCTGATTAAAGGTAATCGTAGCCTCAAGCCTCATCAACCGGGAATGGCTAAAACAGGGGAGGTGCAGCAAGGTTAGTGGGTAGCACCCAAGTAGGACAAGATTATCCCTGTCTAGAGGTCCCTTCTTATTATTCGGTTGAGTGGGCAGTTGAATTGCAACAACTGCTGGGATGTCTTGTGCGGGAATTATCCAGTAAGGGATGTTCTGGCCTTGTGTTGCAGGGGATTGGGAGTGATCCTCGGTACGGTGATCTAGGCCACGTACTGTGACGGGCGGTACCCCGGTAGCCCTGCCATTGTATGGAATCCAAACTCCAATAAGTGCCTTACGTATTAGTTGTGCCCAACTATGTTGGAACGTGAGATGTAAGCATTCCAGCTATTTCTGTATTTTACTTGAAAACCCTAGACCCTATAATAATATAACTGGATTTCCTATCAAATGTTTTGGTTAGCGTAAGGTAAAAACTTACCCGTGTTTATGTATGGGGAGTCTTACGTGATACCTTTGTTTCAAAAGGTTTTGAAGTTAAGCAACTTTAACCTGTTACTCACACCAGACCCATGTCTGACCCAAGTGTTTATTTCTGTTTTATAAACTCTTGGGTACTCAAATTTTTACGAGTAGCCAAGGGATTCAGGTTTAGCTTTGACGAATATTCTGGAGGAGCAATGGAGCAGGAGGCTTCGGCGTTCGTAGATATAGTATTCCGCTGTGTAGATCTCTGTGATAGTGTTTGTATTGTATTTGAGTTGTAATGTCTAGACAGATGTTTATAACTGTCTAGTATGTGATGTATATGTTGTGTAACTCTGATAGGTGTTGTATATTATGTAATACTTTTGTTATTAATATAATTTATTCGTTCCGCTGTTGAGATTCTGTTGTTGTTCTTCTTCTTCTCTTTCTTTTCTACTTTCTCACCTCTTTCTTTTCTTCAAAACGATGCGACTTTCTGGTCGATGAAAGTTCGGGTCGTCACATTTGGTATCAGAGCGATAGGTTGAGTGAATACCTAGGCTCTGGAGTGGTGTCTATCTTGAGAGAGCGTATTTGTAATTTTTATATAACTATATATATTTATTTATTTCTACCTATTTTTGGGTTACCTGTTCGGGTTTTCCAATATGAATATAAAGGTAGATGAGGTAGATTGTGTGTAACACGACTACCATTGGTTAGAGTCTGAAGTGTTTAAGGTTGGAAGAGTATCTATCGAGACTGTAGACCTAATACCGTCTCAAGTAAGCTTTTCTGTGGTGAAGGATTTCATCGATCTCCGAAGGGAACTGTTAAAGTTCGGAGTTTATCTTTGAAATTGGATGAGCAGAAGTGAGTGATGGTATCTTGGTAACTTATGGAAGAAGTAGCTGTGTGAGGAGACGCAGTGACTATGGATGTTTCTGAAGATGTTTTCTTTGGAACAAGTTAAGGAAGTGTGTATGCTTCGGTGTTGTGGCTGAGTTCAGCATGATGTTTCTGTTTAGTTTGAGGTTCGAGTTTCTCGAAGAGCTTTGGTTAGGAAGTCTTGGCATCTTGTCAGCAGTGCAACTCGGAGTGTTCTGTCTACCGGCAAGGAGATCTTTGGCTAAGCAGTATTCTAGAGTTGGAATTCAGAAGCAGCAGAGTGGATCCATTTTTTCGATGGATTGGATAGATAAGCGTACGCTGTTCTGGTTGTTAAAAAGAGAGCAGTTTCTTTGGAAATAGGATGGGTTGATCGCAAAAGTGACTTGCGATTGCTGAGTGTTCTCTTGGGTTATCAGAGTTTTTCTGGATATCTTCAGGGAAGTCAGAAGTTGGTCCGCATCTGGAGATTAAGTTTTCTTATCGACAGGATTCCAGGAGTGATACCGGTGGTTCAGCCTAGTGGAAGGATGGTTCCTAGAGATAGAGTTGGGTGAAGCAGCTTAAGTTTTGTTGGAGTATCTGAGTTTTCTTTATGGATCCATTGAACCATATTTCTGGGATGTGTTGTCCAGTTGTGCTTATGTTCTTCATCAGCATTTTCATTCTACTTCAGATCAGAGTTGTGCAGCAAAAGCAGTTTGGGAGTGCATCTATCTTGTTTCCTGGATAGGAGGAGTTAGTTCAGTCTTCTATTGTTTGAGGAGTAAAGTTGTGGATCTCTTCCTTGTTTTGATTTGGATAAGTATTTGGTCTTCCGGATTGAATTGTCAGTTTGGACAACTGGAATTCGTTGTGTTTTATGTATCTCTGAGGGAGTACGTATTTGATCTATCATTGGTTTTGGAACCAACAGTTCAAGAGGTTTGGTAGTTAAGTCAGACTCGTCTGTAGTCTGATATCCTGTCTAGTTCTATAAATCTAGATGAGTAAGAACTCTGTAGCTTCGTAGTTTAGATTGTTTGTAGAGCGAGTGTCCCGGTATATATATATATATATACTTGGGGAAACTCGGAAAATTCTATCCAGAATTTTGTCTGGATAATTAGAATTGTTTGATTGGATGATTGTTTGCTATGGTTGTTAGCATATGGTTGATAATATATGCTTGTTAAATATTGAATAGATTATTAAATTACCTTTGTTTAAATTTCGGGGACGAAATTATTTTAAGGGGGAAGGAATGTGATATCCCGGGAATTTGGACAATATCAATTTAATAATCTGCATTGGAAATTAAATTGATTTGATGATCTTTGTTAATAAAATTTGAATAAATTTAATAATCTAATTAAATAAATATTTAATTAGTGATTTATCTTTAAAAAGTTTAATAAAATATTTTCTATTTATAATATATATGTATAATTGTATATATTATAAATAGATGAGTTGGTCTGAATTTAACAAATGAAATTATGTTTTCAAATTTCTAATATTTTGGGTAATTTGGAAATCATGATTTAATTTAAAACTATTAAGCTTTTTGATAAATAACTATATAGTTTTAAAATACATAATATAAATGTTTAATTGTTTAAAATAGATTTTTTAGCTTAAGTTCAAATTTAAATAAAAAGGTTTATTTATTTCTTTTTAAATATTACTTGAGATATATGATTTAAAAATAGAAGTAATTTATAATCTCTTTTATAAATTATTTAAATTTGTCAAATTTGATATTTTCAAATAATAATTATAATACTTTGTTTTTATAAAAATAAATAGACTTTAAATAAAATAGGATTGTTATTGTAAATTTAAATTGAATATGAATTTGGATTTAAAATATAGATATAAGATTTTATTTATATATATATTGGTTATTTACATTTTCTTTAAAGTAATTTATATATATATATACATTTAGGTAAGTATTTGTAAATAGTAAACTAGTATAAAAGCTTTTATTAACATTTTAAAATAAATAAAAATTATGTATTAAATACTTAAAAGACAAATGTCATTATATTAAAGCCTAATGTGACATATGTTAAGTAATAAATAAAACTACATGACAAATGTCAAGATTTTGTTTTTCTTTTAATTTTTAAATAAATCATTTTAGCCATTCTAAATACATATGTTATCCCCCTCCTCATTTCTTTCTTTTTAATCAAAACTAAGAAAAAAACTTCAGCTTAAAACAAACAGATCAAAAACAGATCTGTAATTCAATTTCTTTCCTAACTTTTTCTATTCAAGGCCAAGAATAAACCCAATCAATCCTCATAAACGAATCTATAATCAACATCCTCCTCAAATCTGAGATGCAAATCTAAGCCTGTAATCCTCTTCAAAACTAAACCTGGAAATGCATTTTCACAAATTAAACCCAAACCTGCAAAATTCTTCTTAAATCTGTAATTAACATCCTCTTCATTCCAAAATGTATTCAAAGCCTGTAATGTTCTAAAACCTGGAAGTGAAATTTTCAAAATTTAAAACCCAAGCCTGGAAGTTCTCTTCAAATCAAAGCCTGCATGTATTCTTCAAGACAGAGATAAGCAAATAGATCTGGAATCAAAAGCATGCAAGTTTTAAAATCAAAACAAAGATGCAACTAAAATTTTCAAGGCTGTTTTCAAAGAAATCAACAAAGCTTTTAAACCAGAGGCTCTGTTCTTCCTCAAATCTGTGAGTAACAATCATTTTTTAAAATATAAGTTTGAATATCTGTTTGCATGTTGATTACTGGAATGAGAATGCTTTGCATGTGTATGTATTGGTGAATCTGCTGTGAGTATATGAATGCATATATGTATGTTGATATGTATCTGTTTCTTGTTTGTTCTTATTTTGAAATTAAGAATTTGGTAAATATTACATTATCATTTGATTCGATATTTATTAGGATTTAGAATTAAAAAAAAAGTTGTTGTTTTATATTAGATTATAGTTTAAAATTATAATTAAGTTGAAATAATTTTACATTGTCCCTGGAAATCTGGAATAACATAGAAAATCTACCATAAGTCAAAATTCAAACCTCATGATTTATTATTTTAGACTTAGGATCTGAAACATCATACTAAAACACGAATTTTAAATCAAATATCATAATTTTTAATTTAGGATTGAAGCTGTAGTTCTAGATTGAACTGGAAATGAAAATCTGAGATTTTCTGGTGATCCAAGTGTTAGGAGAGGTCGGGACTTTGGGTAATGATGGAGGAGTGAATGTAGTTGATGGGAAAAATACTTGATGGTGATACATTTCATCGAGGGGAGAGCAGCTGTGGATTTTTGTTTAGAACCCTAGTTTTAACTAGGTTAGGAAATCGATCATCACGGCAACTCTGGTTTTTCGAGTTCAACCAATCTCTGAGAATCGATAGCATGGGGGTTGGTGAAGTTGTGGCAGGAGGCTCAGGTGCGCTGGTGATCGGCATAATGGATTCGAGAAGTTTTCCAGGCTTTGGTGGTTCGAGACTTTTGTTCCAGGATGGGTTGGAGGTTCGAATTCGATTTCGAGCTCGTATTGATGTTTTCGTTGATCATGTTGGGACGTGAGTGAAATCGCCGATGTGGAGAGATCAACGTTGATGGTCGGAGCATTGTTATTTGACTGTGCACGTGCACGTATATGTCTGGGTATCTATATGTTTTGGGGAAGAAGGGCAACTCGAAGGAAGGCTCGTGGAATTTGGTTGGAGACTCGAAGTAGCTCTCGTGGTTTTGAGGGAGTGTCTCGGGTAAATTATTTATAACAGGTTTTTAACAGAGACCTGTTTTCCAGTTTTTAAATTTTAAATTAAAATTTAAAAAGCTGAGTTTTAATAAAAGTAAGTTTAAATAAGTTTAAATCTAGTTTTTAAATCTGGAATTTAAGTTTAAATCTCAGTTTTCAAATAAGATAAAGTTTTTAATTTGAATTGATTTAACTACTTTAAAAAGGGTTAAGTAGTTTGAAATTTAAAAATAAAGTTTTAAATTTTAGATAGGTTTCTAAATCTAGGGATTAATCTGGAATCAAAGTTAATATGCATTTCAATTTTGAAATAGAAAGAATTTTTTTTAAATTTAAAGTGTTTTAAATAATTTAAAGAGTATTTTAAATTGATTTGAATTTAAAATGAATTTAGTTTTAAATTTCTTTTAATTAAATAAATATTTCTTTAACATGTGATTTAAAAGGATGGTTTTAAAACTTTGTTAAAGTTAAATTGTCTTCATTTTAAATCTTAATATAAAATGAAATTTAAATGTAAATTTAAAGGTAATTTGGTTTAAATGCTTTATTAATGATATTTTAATCATTAATAGGAATAAAGTGTTATCTTAAAGATAATTAAGATTTAATGATATGGGATAAAATAAATTAGTAAGGTAATTAAAAGATAATTAATCAATTTAATTAATTTATGATTTGGATTTATAAATTAGAAATTAAGGGTTAAATTGATTAATTAAGATTTAATTAAATTAATTAAAGGGTAATTAATTTGAAATTAAGAATCGTTAATTGATAAGTTAAGATTGTTAATTAATAGTTAGGAATAAATTATTTAAGTAATTAAGGATTAATTAAGTTATTGTTAGGGACTTAATTAATTAAGAAATGAAAGATTAATTTATTGGTAATTGGAATTAATTAAATTGTAATCAATAATGGTTAATTAAAGTTTAATTATTTAAGAAAATTAAATTAAAGAATAGTTAATATAGATCATTAATTAAGGTTTATTAAATAATTAATTAATATGATTAATTTTATTAATTAAATAGATTAATTAAGGTTAATCATTTGTGAATTGTTTTACTTAATGGAAGTAATTAATAAATTAATTACTCATTGTAATTAATTGAGTTTAAATTGATTAGTTAAGTTAATTAATTAAGTTTAATTAATTTAAGATAATCATTTAATGATTTGTATAATTACTTAATGTAATTTAATGAGGTATAATTACTTAGGAAAGTAATTAATGGATAATTACTGATGTAATTAGTAGAGTAATTAAGGGAAGTTAATTACTTAATGGAATTAATCAAGGGATTAATTAAGAAATTAATTAAGGAATAATTAATTTATTTTAAAAAGTAATTAAGGGTAGTTAATTACTGAATGTGATTAATCAATAGTGATTAATAATTATGGTTTAATTAAAGATTAATTACTTAATGTAATTAATTTAAATAAAGTAATTAATGATAAAATGTAATTAAGGATCATTAATTAATATAATTAATGAGGTAATTAAGAATTGATTAATTAAGGAATAAATAAATAAATGAAGTGATTAATTAATGTAATTAATTAAGGAGTAATATAATTAATTATAGTTAATCAATAAATGAAGTAATTAAAGGTTAATTACTATAAGTGGTTAAGAGTAATTAATTTGTGAATTAATTTAAATACTAATTACTTGAATGTAATTAAATGTAATTAATCAAGGATGATTAATTAAAATGAATAATTGGATAATGGTGATTGATTAATTAATTGATAATTAATTAATAGTGATTTAAGCAAGATTGTTAATGATGGAAGTAATTAATTTAATTTACTTTAAATTAATTAGAGATGAAGTATTTAATTTAATTCATTTTAAATTAACTATATATGGTGATTAATAAATCATTGCTTAAGGATATTGAATGATATTGATTTACCTTGAATGGTTTGAGATCTCAGAGATGAGATAATTGATACTGTATGATTTGGATGCTTTGGTTGCATAATGCTGATGATATGGATTATCTGCTTTTAATAATGTTGATTATCTATTGTGAATCTGTGAATTATCTATCTGTGTGTAAATAGATAGTATAATTGAATTGTTTTAACCTTTAAAACAACTTGGCCTTAAAAGATACGTTTTGGATTTCGATGAGACCGGGATCGGGTTTCCAGATTTGGATATCCGAAAACCACATCGATCCAAATTAAACGTTGGTCGTTAATCCAAGTGGAGCAAGTGAAGACTCGAGGTGTAAGAACTATTCTTTGTCAATATAACTCTGAGGGTGATTCCGTAATGAGTTTGACGGAGATAGTACTTTCAGATTCGAGATGAAGATTCAGAGTGCAAGGGTTATGGTCGTTAACTCTGAGGGTGATTCCAATATGAGTGTAACGAGATAATGCCTTCGGTTTCGTTCGAACCCGGAACGAACTTGTATGGATTGAATGCTTTCAACACATCGTCAGGTGGACGATGAGCATTCTAAGTAATTGTGTTCTGATTAAAGGTAATCGTAGCCTCAAGCCTCATCAACCGGGAATGGCTAAAACAGGGGAGGTGCAGCAAGGTTAGTGGGTAGCACCCAAGTAGGACAAGATTATCCCTGTCTAGAGGTCCCTTCTTATTATTCGGTTGAGTGGGCAGTTGAATTGCAACAACTGCTGGGATGTCTTGTGCGGGAATTATCCAGTAAGGGATGTTCCGGCCTTGTGTTGCAGGGGATTGGGAGTGATCCTCGGTACGGTGATCTAGGCCACGTACTGTGACGGGCGGTACCCCGGTAGCCCTGCCATTGTATGGAATCCAAACTCCAATAAGTGCCTTACGTATTAGTTGTGCCCAACTATGTTGGAACGTGAGATGTAAGCATTCCAGCTATTTCTGTATTTTACTTGAAAACCCTAGACCCTATAATAATATAACTGGATTTCCTATCAAATGTTTTGGTTAGCGTAAGGTAAAAACTTACCCGTGTTTATGTATGGGGAGTCTTACGTGATACCTTTGTTTCAAAAGGTTTTGAAGTTAAGCAACTTTAACCTGTTACTCACACCAGACCCATGTCTGACCCAAGTGTTTATTTCTGTTTTATAAACTCTTGGGTACTCAAATTTTTACGAGTAGCCAAGGGATTCAGGTTTAGCTTTGACGAATATTCTGGAGGAGCAATGGAGCAGGAGGCTTCGGCGTTCGTAGATATAGTATTCCGCTGTGTAGATCTCTGTGATAGTGTTTGTATTGTATTTGAGTTGTAATGTCTAGACAGATGTTTATAACTGTCTAGTATGTGATGTATATGTTGTGTAACTCTGATAGGTGTTGTATATTATGTAATACTTTTGTTATTAATATAATTTATTCGTTCCGCTGTTGAGATTCTGTTGTTGTTCTTCTTCTTCTCTTTCTTTTCTACTTTCTCACCTCTTTCTTTTCTTCAAAACGATGCGACTTTCTGGTCGATGAAAGTTCGGGTCGTCACACCTTTTTCAAATATCTATTATTGTAGTAACCTTTTTCAGAACATATCCCTTAGAATGCCCATCGTCCACCTGACGATGTCACGAAAGCATTCGTCCATACAAGTCCGTCCCGGGTTCGAACGGAACCGAAGGCACTATTCCTACTACATCCATTTTGGAAATATCCTCAGGATTAGTAGCGACTAGCCCTTGCAGTTCACTGCTCCATCTTCGACTTCGAACACGTTTCACGAAACGTACAAACCGGATCGAAGTGGTATTCGAGTCTCCAGACCTAGAATCCCGGTATACGGAAACTCGATCCCGGTCTCTTCGAAACGATCAGCGCATTTGGCCAATATTGATAGTCGGTTATTTAACTATCAATTAACATCCACAAGCAACCATCACACAATAAATAATTTCCCACATTATTTATTTGCCCAAATATCTTTCCAAGATATATTTCCAAATTTTCAAAGCTCATTTGAAAACAATTTCAAAATAGTTCCCGCTTACGGAATACATTTCCCAAATAATTATTTCCACTGAATCACCAAGTACAAAATACTTTTAATTTTAAAATAATTTAAAAACACTTTATTTTAAATATATTTTATAACATTGAAATTTTAAAACTACTTATTGTAGTATTTATATTAAAATAATTTTAAAACACTTTAATTATTGTAGTATTTATATTTCAAATATCTATTATAGTAGTAACCTTTTTCAGAACATATCCCTTAGAATGCTCATCGTCCACCTGACGATGTCACGAAAGCATTCGTCCATACAAGTCCGTCCCGGGTTCGAACGGAACCGAAGGCACTATTCCTACTACATCCATTTTGGAAATATCCTCAGGATTAGTAGCGACTAGCCCTTGCACTTCACTGCTCCATCTTCAACTTCGAACACGTTTCACGAAACGTACAAACCAGATCGAAGTGGTATTCGAGTCTCCAGACCTAGAATCCCGGTATACGGAAACTCGATCCCGGTCTCTTCGAAACGATCAGCGCATTTGGCCAATATTGATAGTCGGTTATTTAACTATCAATTAACATCCACAAGCAACCATCACACAATAAATAATTTCCCACATTATTTATTTGCCCAAATATCTTTCCAAGATATATTTCCAAATTTTCAAAGCTCATTTGAAAACAATTTCAAAACAGTTCCCGCTTACGGAATACATTTCCCAAATAATTATTTCCACTGAATCACCAAGTACAAAATACTTTTAATTTTAAAATAATTTAAAAACACTTTATTTTAAATATATTTTATAACATTGAAATTTTAAAACTACTTATTGTAGTATTTATATTAAAATAATTTTAAAACACTTTAATTATTGTAGTATTTATATTTCAAATATCTATTATTGTAGTAACCTTTTTCAGAACATATCCCTTAGAATGCCCATCGTCCACCTGACGATGTCACGAAAGCATTCGTCCATACAAGTCCGTCCCGGGTTCGAACGGAACCGAAGGCACTATTCCTACTACATCCATTTTGGAAATATCCTCAGGATTAGTAGCGACTAGCCCTTGCACTTCACTGCTCCATCTTCGACTTCGAACACGTTTCACGAAACGTACAAACCGGATCGAAGTGGTATTCGAGTCTCCAGACCTAGAATCCCGGTATACGGAAACTCGATCCCGGTCTCTTCGAAACGATCAGCGCATTTGGCCAATATTGATAGTCGGTTATTTAACTATCAATTAACATCCACAAGCAACCATCACACAATAAATAATTTCCCACATTATTTATTTGCCCAAATATCTTTCCTAGATATATTTCCAAATTTTCAAAGCTCATTTGAAAACAATTTCAAAACAGTTCCCGCTTACGGAATACATTTCCCAAATAATTATTTCCACTGAATCACCAAGTACAAAATACCTATAGATTTTAAAATAACTTTAAAACACTTTATTATAATTATACTTTAACATTTAAATTTGGAAAACTACTTTAATACTTAATTAAAAATAAATCTTTTAAGAATATTTAAAATAAGGTTACTTTATACAATATAAAACTAAGTTTTCACCTTTTTAAATAAAATACTAGTCACCCTTTAAATAATCATTACGATAATAGATTTGGAAAATATTTACTTTAGAATTTAAATATTAGAAATAATAAATTTTCTAAACATGCCTTTTTAAACAACGTGAAAACTTTTAACTTATATTTAAAATTGCTTTGAAAAACGTACTTGGCTATCCAGAGAAATACACTTCTCTTCACATCCTTTAAAAATAAATCAACACTTATTTTTAAACCAATTCATATCCCTTTATAAATTCACCACCTTGAATTTATATCCTCAAATATTCCCTGATATTTTATTTTACTTTATAAACCCAGTTTATAAATTCCAAAATCTCACTTCTCTTTTAAATTCCAATTTTTAAACAACCAAATCAAATTCCCATTGATTTTCCCATTTACTTTACTTCAAAATAAAATTCTTGCTTACTTCATTTATTTCAAAATACAATAACTTTAGATTTATTTCTTTATTGTGAGTTAAACCCTTTTTAATTGAAAATACCAATTTAATCTTCCAAAATTCCTTCTTTATTACTTAATTAAATTAAATCCTTAAATTTAAAAATAAATTCTTTATTCTTTCAAATAATATCACTTAAGCTTTACAATTTATTATTTCCCTTGTTAATTCCTTCTTATTCCAAATTGTTTGAATTTTGCAATCACTTTTATTTTATTTCCAATTCATTATTAATTCATTCTAATTCACTTGAATTATTTCACTTAAAAATTTACTCTTTTATTTCCTTTCAAAATTCCATTCTAGAGATTTTGATAACTCAGTATATCCAAATTGGTCCAACCAAACCATAACATCCAATTATCCATATAATTCATCACGGGATATCAAAAATCATATCACAGAATATTTAAACAAAATTAAATATTTTGAGGAATCCAGTTGGATCCCTCCAACCTGTTTCCCTGCATCCACAGATGTTAGCACAATACCAATTTCACTTCAAAGTGAAATATCACGGTATTTGGGTTTTATAAAATATCATCCGCTATTATGCGGCGCATAGGGTCTCATCCGCTATATAAATGCGGGAATATCAACAACTCAAATATATACATATGCCAATATGTATATATTGGTATATACTACTATATATATATAGCACATCAATCAATGCAATCATCCAATCAATGATTTAAATTTAACCATTTAAATTTAAATTCAACTGAGTGAGATTAACTCACCTTTGCTTTTAAATTTGCAGTCTATTCCACTCCAGTCCCATTCTGAATTGTATTTTCTCGATTTTAGACCTTGTATAAGCATTTGTACGGTATATTAATATTTAACTTAGTCAAATAATTAATCTCTATTTATTCATTTAATTTAGCTAATAATTTGGGTTTAAACCGATAATTTATTTTTAAACAAATTTTCTATCAATAAAATATTTTTAATGACTAAAGTAAATCAAATAAGTTTATTAAACCAATTTCCCATATTTATTAAAATAGATGTGTATATTTATATATATAATTTTATTATCAAAATTTGTTTTCCTTTTCTTAATAAAATACCAGAAATTTACTAGACTGTCCATAATATTCCTACTTAACTATATATATTTGAAAACTTACTTTATATCGATTCAAAATGTAATTATTTATTTTCTGCTTTCTGTATATGTGTGTATATAAATTAATCGAAAGTAAATCAAGGGTACCTCACTGTCGATCGACCAGAACGCCACCAGCCAGCCAACCCTAGCACGCTGCCTCGAGAACCGCACGCCACCAATCTCACCCCTGCCGTCGTCGCCTCGGTCTCGCCCACACTCGAGATGCCGTCTATCCAAATCGCGAACTCCAACCTGATGTCCTCACGAACGATGGCACATCATTCCACCCTTTTGAAATCGAGATTCGCATCTCCAGGTTGATGAGAAATCGACGCCGCGCGAGCCCCCCCCACGAACTCGACAAACCCCCATCGACCCCACGACTGACTCGCTATCACCTATTCGAATCGACGCTGTAACGACCCAGAATTTTGACCAGATTAAATTGAGAATATTTAATTAATTTTAAATATTTGAACGATGATTTAATTTGAATCCCCGATTTAAATTTGAATTTGGTGATTAAATTATAAAATTTAATCTAGTGAATGCTGAATAAAAATTTGTATCTTTGATTTTAAGTCGAAGAAAAATATTTCGAAAGCTTTTAAAATTCGTATTGATAATACTGAAGATAATTAAAACTTCAGAATCGAATTTAAAATAAATGTGATCAGTTTGAAATTTATATCGTTCAGCCAATATTTAAAAGTAGCCGTCCGAGGCGCAGTCTCGGAATTCGACGAAACCTGTTCCATTGGGTCCGTAATATCGAATTATTATCGGATTCCAAATTTCGTATTTTTCGGAGTTCGTATGTGAGAATACGACACATAAACGCATTGAAGTTTTTAAAACGAATTCAATTTAAATTTAAATTTAAATTGGTCAACACGTCACCACGTTTTCTCCCCTAAAATCACGCCTATTATCACGTAGACAATCACGAAATCGTGCAACCCATCCCCTCTCTTTTTAAATTCCTCTCCCCTTTCCAGATTCGAAACAAAGAAAAATAGCCGATACTTAAAAATCTCGTTCCCTTCCCCTCCCATTTTTATTAAATCAGATTCAAAAACAAAAAAAAAATCAAGTAATGGCGGCACGAGTGATTAGGGGTTAGCGAGGCGATGTAGTCGTGAAGAGCAGGCACACGCGACGTCGCGATAGGGGAGGAGGTCTCGCGTGCGCGTGCGAGGAGGCGTCAGGGTTTGGAATCGCGAGGCCAACTGGAGGCAGCTTCGTCGAGGTCTGCGGCGTCGCTTGGGTTTGATGACGGGATTGGCGATGGTCGAAGGTGACGATGCAGCTAGGGTTTCGGCGACGAGTTCGAGTCGCACTCGAATCGAGTTCAAGGCAGAGGCGATGCCGTGAAGTTCGGCAGTAGATTGTCAACTGCGAGGAAATGAATCGAAGTCGAGTTATGGTGGCTCGAGCGCACGCGAATGTCGACTGAGCTTCGACAGGTTGGGTCTCGATCTGGGTTTGTAAACGAGGTATTCGAGCTAAATTTACTTCTATTTATTTTGATACCAGAAAGACAAGTTAATTAAATTATAAAATCACAGTAAGAAAATGCAGTTTCCAGATTTAATAAGTATACGAAACAGAAGACGAAAAAGAGGTTATTTCTGTTGGAATTTAAAAGTAGCAAAGAATTTTGAATTTACATAGATTTTTGTTTTGATATATATATATTTTCAAAATGGAATTTATTAAAAGAAATTTAGTCTTAAAATCTAATTTTTAGTTAAATCAATTTATATAAAAAAAGTGATTCATTTAGAGGATTAAAGGTATTAGTTTAAATTAAATTTTCGAATAAAAAAAAAAAAATTCAAATGGTCAATTGACTGGAATATTGATGAGAATTATTAATATTTATACAAGGTCAACTAAGGTCGAATACAACGAAGAAAACAAATTGGATTGGAAATGGAATGCAAAATATATGCTAAGGTGAGATCTTCTCACTCAAAAATTTAAAGTGGAATTTTTTGCAGTTATTTATTGACTGATTGATTGCTATTTGAATGTGCTATTAGATATGATAGGATATATCTATATATATAGCAGTATATACATATTGGCATATGTATATACTGGATTGATTGATTTCCCGCCTCGTATAGCGGATGAGACCCTATTGCGCCGTTAGTAAGCGGATTTATAAAAACCTATATACCGCGATAATTCCGTACTGGAGCGGAATTGGTATTGTGCTAACATCTTTGGATGCAGGGAAACAGGTTGGAGGGATCCAACTGGACCCCTCACTTTGATTGAATTTATTTATACTGTGATATGAATCTGTGAATGATTATATTGATGTTGTTGATCATATCGATGTCTGGAAAATTGTTGAAAGCTAAAATTTAGCTGAATGGATGTTTGATATCATTGGATTCCAAAGATAAACGAAATTGAATTTTTGGAAATCAAAATAGAAATTTCTAAGTGAATTTGATTTTAGAAATTTAATAAATTCGAAGAAAGGAATTTTAAAGTATAAAAAGTTAATTTTTATAATCTTATCGAATTTATTTCCAGAATAAAGTGAAAGTGTTAAATAAATGAATTTCGTATAATAGTGATTTTAAATTGAGGAAATTAATTTAAAATCTGGATTTCTAAATAAATTGAAAGAAACGATTGAAATTTATTTTCTTAAAAAGGAATTTATTTAAAAGAAGATAAGTTGGAAATTCAGTTTGGAATTTAATTGGTAAATTAAAATAAGTTGTGAAATCAATGTAAAATGAATTCAATAAGGAATTTATTTTAGTAGTGATAAATAAAATTTGAAATCAATCTGTAATTGATTTAATATTTAGAAATGAATTTTTGAGAAATCAATGTGGAAATTTTATTCGAACGTTGAAAATAAAATTAGAAATCAACATTGAAATTGATTTGGTATTGAAGCTTTTATAAATGGAATTAAAATTTATAAAAGTTGTTTATGAACCCAAAGTCACTTATTTTGATAAGTTAAGTATAGAAGTTGATAAAAGAAGGTTTATAAGTCGAAGTTGTTATTAAAAAGAGAAATAGAATTTATAAACGTGCTTATAAATTCGAAAATAGATTGAATGTGATAAAAATGTGTAGAAATGATTGAAATGGGGTTAAGTAAATTTTATTCACGATTTTGGACAGTGAATATATTGTTAAGTGAAATGGATTCATTTTTGAAGAAGTAATATTTTAAAAATGAAGTTAAACATTTTAAAGGTGTTTTAAAATGTGTTATGAATCGAAACCATAGATTTCAACATTTATTGTTGAAATAGACGTTTTCGAGAAACTTAAGGAAATGGTGGACTATAACACTGTTGTTATAGTAAATGATTTCCGGAAGGAAATGTTTTATATAGTATTGGGATTTATATATCTATCTTAATTTCGAATCCCTATACTAGTGATTTCGAGTCGTCGTAACGATGTTTTACGTAACATTCGTTTTGACTCAAATAAAGGTGTTAAAAGGATATTTTCCTTAAAGAATGAAATTATACTTAATTTGATTTAAGTATATCGAATATTTTCCAAGTGTTGAAATAAATGAATTGTGAATTGCTGACTTATTTTTAAATAAGTATGGAAATGTTTTCCAAAACGAAATGAAATGTTTGAGAATTTATCTTCTTAAAGATAAATTGAAATTGAATATTGAAAACGATTTGAAAATCGAATATCAGTAGATATTCGAAAGTATAAATTCAATACGGAGTTTATAGAAGAAAGCGAAGTTGTTTAAAAATAAATATTGATTTATTTTTGAAGTGTGGAAAATTGATTTGAAATTGTTTTCAAATGGTTAAGTGTGGAAATTTTATATCTTATAAAGATATTTTTGAAGATAAAATAATTTGGAAAAATTATTGGAATCTGATGATGTTGCGCATCTTTATTGATAGTTAAATAACCGACTATCAATAATTACCTTGAGTAGGTATTTGTTGTGAATTGGATGAATTTGAATGCCACACTTATTTTTGAATTTACGCTCACTATTCGGGTTAGCCGGGAAAGGACCATGGGGTCGTATAACCCATTTCGAATATGTGATACGTCGTTATGAATTGCATTTGAAGACCGGTGTTGAAGACCGGATATTTTTGAAAACGGAAGGATTACCGTCGAGTTACTCTACACCGATTGATCTTCGGTTTAGAGGTTTTATCACCCTTAGTGACGGGAAGTCCTGACGTGATTAGAAATTTATCCGGATAGGCAAGGGCTTCGTGAGAAGTGCCTTCGGTTCTGTTCGATCCCGGAACAGACTTTTATGGATTGTGTGTCTGACGTTACAATTTGAGATATAAAGCTGATTTCTTTCAAATACATTTCTGTTGGTGGCGGAGAATTTATTCTCTTAGCTTAACACCCTTCTCTGAGACGTACGAGCTTAGAGGTTATGTAGTTGAAATTTATCAGCGATATATCCCAATTTGGTAACGTGGCATACTGAGTGTTGCTGTGAAATGATCAGTGTTTGATCATTTGCGATATGATCATTTGTTTGATCTTATATCTTTGTGATCATAGGTTGATCATTTTGTTTGACCCAAAGCAGGGCTTTTTATAGAAAGCGTAGCTTTGTGGACGAGACTTCGTCGAGCCTCACACCCCGGAAATGGTCGAAACAGGACGAATGCGGCAAGGTTCTAGGGAGTAGCGCCCCTTAGTGTATGTCATTCCTTCTGGATAAAGGTGGTATCATGGTATGGAGCCCAGATACTTAACCTCTGTGGTTGCTGCACAGTTATTATTACTTTGTGGTTTGTTGGAAATCGGGGATCCTCGGGAAGATCGGTGACGATCGGGGGATGGCATACGCGTGTCAGTAGTTACCTATTTTTGCAGAGGTAACCCGGCCTTGTGTTGGCAGAGATCCGGTTAGGTTCTCGGGTCGTCTATTCCAGGGACGTACCCATCGTGGATAGGAAGTTCCTTAGCCTGACCATTTGTTGGAAATCCAAAGAAACAATACGAGCCTTTACGATTTCAATTGTATAACCTGTCTCCTCAGGAGGCAGCTATAGCAGGCATAATATAATGGTACCTATGCTGGCTAAGATTTATATTCTACTTTCGAAATGTTTCCTACACTATGCACTAATAATAATATCAAAAATGATTTGATTTTGCGTAGTAAGCATCTTTGACTATCATAAGAAGAAATCTCCTCCAAGTCTGCGTTTGCATTGTGTGTGTGGTGGGAGGTCTTATGGTAGTTTCATTTTCCAAAAGCATTTCGAATGGACTTTAAAATTATCCTGTTGTTTATTTTAAAGAATAACTGTTTTACGATCTCACACCAGTCACCATGACTGACTCGGAGTTTATTGTTTCCCTTCTAAACTCTGGGTGCCCATCAATTTCCACACGGGCAGCCTAGAGTTATATTATCAGGATATTCTGGATATTCTGGAGCTTTGGAGATAAGCTGGAGGACGAGACGTAGTATTTGTATCTGATAGCATTTATTCCGCTGTATATTCTGTATAAGGACAAGTATAAAACTGTCCATTGTTGTACTGAGTTGTATATTGACTCTGATGATTGATGTATGAAAAAAAATGATATAGTTCTTTGTTTTAAAGATTATTCATTTATCTATTATATATTGTTCCGCTGCGATGTGTAAGATTCTGATATTGTTTTCTGTTCTGATGTGTTTTCTGTTGTTCTTCTTCTTTCTTTCTTCTCTTTTTCTTCTATCTTCTTCTTCTTCTACTTTTTCTTTTTTTCTTAAAACCATAACTTTTCGAGTTTCCGGCGTTCGATTTCTCGGCAGTCGATAAAGTGAGTATCGATGTCGAATTTTCGAAAGTCGAAAATTTTTGGGATGTTACAAGTGGTATCAGAGCATATGGTTAAGCGACAACCCTGCTCTGTTGGGTGTTACTCATTAGAGATAGAGTCAGTAGTACTCTAGAATGAGTTGAGTGTAATAATAGATATGAGCGCGTATTTGTTATTTGAATATAAAAATTGTTTTATATTGTGATGATTGATTTATTGAGTGGTATATGGATTCTGGTCAATACGAGTAATTAACGATCATTGATAGGGATCTCTAAACACTCGAATAGAACAATTCGGCACAGTATTGTTTTAAATAGGGTGAATGAAATAATTTTACCCAAAATTTTTTTTGTATATAAAAGAAATGATTTTCTATGAATTACCATAGTATATGGATGTTTGGTTGTTAGGAAAGTGATGATATTGAAATGTTATCATTACTATTGAAATTGAATAAGAAATTGAAACCGTAACTCCAAAGTTAAGAAATAAATTCACATACAAATGAAATTTGAGAATATAAATTATAAATGTGAATTGTAATTTAAAACGGAATTCCAGAGAAGTATTTGGAAATGTTTTGAAAATGATTTGAAAATTTTGGAGATTTGGAAAGTTTAATTCCTTTTTGATTTGAAAATGAATTTCAAAGGTTTGAAAAGTATTTTGGAGAGATAAAGCTCTAAACTCTTTTCGGTCGCTGGAAAATAACTTCGGTAATGACTGCAGCATCACTGATGTTCATTTTCGGGTTTCCAAAAGAGAAATTGCTGCCAAATTTATTTTAAATGGAAAGTTGTTTGAAATTTGGGTTTTGTTTGGAAATTAAAAGGATAATTTGAATTGTTTTCAAATGGTTTTGAAAAAGTGGAAACGACTCTGGAATCCTATTTAAAATACTTACGAAATATTAATAAGTTGATAACTTATAGAATATTGAAATTTGATTAGAATGAAATACAAATTGAAAAACGAATGAATTTGATTTTGGGTATCAAAATTTATTACCGAAATGAATATGAACTTGAGTTATATAAGTGAAATTCAACTTGAAATGTTAAATGGATTAGCAATTGAATAAATAAATGTATTGGATGTTAATCAATCTAATGAAAGTAAATTGAATTCAAATAGAATTGAAGTTATGAATTAGATTCAAATGAAATTGAAATGTGAAATTGAATCATATTGGATATATAACTTCAATAATAAACTTAAAGAGGATATAAGCATATATTGAAAATTTTGTAATTGAATTTGCAAAATAGTTTGAATGCTGTAACTAGATATAATGGCTAGTAGATATACAGGTATGGTAAAGGAATTGGGATTTTAATTTAGAAGAGAATTTGAATTGCTCGAAAAAGGTACGTATTTTAATTTCTATATGAGTTTTTGATGATTTCTCTCTAGCCGCTTGGCTTTTTCTTTTTCTTTTTGAAATCTGAGAGTCCGTAGGGACGTTTTGTAGTAGTGCCGTATTAGCCGCGCAAAGGAGACGCTGGCGAAATTTTTCGAAAATTTAGGGCGTTAGAAAATTTTTGAGAAAATTTGAAAGTTTAAATTTGAATTTAAACTTAAAGTTGAATTGTTAAGAAAACAATGTTGTTTGAAATCGGTAATTGAAGTTGGAAATGTAGTTGAATAAATAACGAATCTTTAGTAGAAAGATTTGTTTTGAAAATTGATAAAACTATTGGATTGTGAAAAATAGTAGACGAGTTAAGGACCATTTTTCCTAACTTGTAATTTCGAGGACGAAATTCTTTTAAGGGGGGAAGTTTGTAACGACCCAGAATTTTGACCAGATTAAATTGAGAATATTTAATTAATTTTAAATATTTGAACGATGATTTAATTTGAATCCCCGATTTAAATTTGAATTTGGTGATTAAATTATAAAATTTAATCTAGTGAATGCTGAATAAAAATTTGTATCTTTGATTTTAAGTCGAAGAAAAATATTTCGAAAGCTTTTAAAATTCGTATTGATAATACTGAAGATAATTAAAACTTCAGAATCGAATTTAAAATAAATGTGATCAGTTTGAAATTTATATCGTTCAGCCGATATTTAAAAGTAGCCGTCCGAGGTGCAGTCTCGGAATTCGACGAAACCTGTTCCATTGGGTCCGTAATATCGAATTATTATCGGATTCCAAATTTCGTATTTTTCGGAGTTCGTATGTGAGAATACGACACATAAACGCATTGAAGTTTTTAAAACGAATTCAATTTAAATTTAAATTTAAATTGGTCAACACGTCACCACGTTTTCTCCCCTAAAATCACGCCTATTATCACGCAGACAATCACGAAATCGTGCAACCCATCCCCTCTCTTTTTAAATTCCTCTCCCCTTTCCAGATTCGAAACAAAGAAAAATAGCCGATACTTAAAAATCTCGTTCCCTTCCCCTCCCATTTTTATTAAATCAGATTCAAAAACAAAAAAAAAATCAAGTAATGGCGGCACGAGTGATTAGGGGTTAGCAAGGCGATGTAGTCGTGAAGAGCAGGCACACGCGACGTCGCGATAGGGGAGGAGGTCTCGCGTGCGCGTGCGAGGAGGCGTCAGGGTTTGGAATCGCGAGGCCAACTGGAGGCAGCTTCGTCGAGGTCTGCGGCGTCGCTTGGGTTTGATGACGGGATTGGCGATGGTCGAAGGTGACGATGCAGCTAGGGTTTCGGCGACGAGTTCGAGTCGCACTCGAATCGAGTTCAAGGCAGAGGCGATGCCGTGAAGTTCGGCAGTAGATTGTCAACTGCGAGGAAATGAATCGAAGTCGAGTTATGGTGGCTCGAGCGCACGCGAATGTCGACTGAGCTTCGACAGGTTGGGTCTCGATCTGGGTTTGTAAACGAGGTATTCGAGCTAAATTTACTTCTATTTATTTTGATACCAGAAAGACAAGTTAATTAAATTATAAAATCACAGTAAGAAAATGCAGTTTCCAGATTTAATAAGTATACGAAACAGAAGACGAAAAAGAGGTTATTTCTGTTGGAATTTAAAAGTAGCAAAGAATTTTGAATTTACATAGATTTTTGTTTTGATATATATATATTTTCAAAATGGAATTTATTAAAAGAAATTTAGTCTTAAAATCTAATTTTTAGTTAAATCAATTTATATAAAAAAAGTGATTCATTTAGAGGATTAAAGGTATTAGTTTAAATTAAATTTTCAAATAAAAAAAAAAAAAAATTCAAATGGTCAATTGACTGGAATATTGATGAGAATTATTAATATTTATACAAGGTCAACTAAGGTCGAATACAACGAAGAAAACAAATTGGATTGGAAATGGAATGCAAAATATATGCTAAGGTGAGATCTTCTCACTCAAAAATTTAAAGTGGAATTTTTTGCAGTTATTTATTGACTGATTGATTGCTATTTGAATGTGCTATTAGATATGATAGGATATATCTATATATATAGCAGTATATACATATTGGCATATGTATATACTGGATTGATTGATTTCCCGCCTCGTATAGCGGATGAGACCCTATTGCGCCGTTAGTAAGCGGATTTATAAAAACCTATATACCGCGATAATTCCGTACTGGAGCGGAATTGGTATTGTGCTAACATCTTTGGATGCAGGGAAACAGGTTGGAGGGATCCAACTGGACCCCTCACTTTGATTGAATTTATTTATACTGTGATATGAATCTGTGAATGATTATATTGATGTTGTTGATCATATCGATGTCTGGAAAATTGTTGAAAGCTAAAATTTAGCTGAATGGATGTTTGATATCATTGGATTCCAAAGATAAACGAAATTGAATTTTTGGAAATCAAAATAGAAATTTCTAAGTGAATTTGATTTTAGAAATTTAATAAATTCGAAGAAAGGAATTTTAAAGTATAAAAAGTTAATTTTTATAATCTTATCGAATTTATTTCCAGAATAAAGTGAAAGTGTTAAATAAATGAATTTCGTATAATAGTGATTTTAAATTGAGGAAATTAATTTAAAATCTGGATTTCTAAATAAATTGAAAGAAACGATTGAAATTTATTTTCTTAAAAAGGAATTTATTTAAAAGAAGATAAGTTGGAAATTCAGTTTGGAATTTAATTGGTAAATTAAAATAAGTTGTGAAATCAATGTAAAATGAATTCAATAAGGAATTTATTTTAGTAGTGATAAATAAAATTTGAAATCAATCTGTAATTGATTTAATATTTAGAAATGAATTTTTGAGAAATCAATGTGGAAATTTTATTCGAACGTTGAAAATAAAATTAGAAATCAACATTGAAATTGATTTGGTATTGAAGCTTTTATAAATGGAATTAAAATTTATAAAAGTTGTTTATGAACCCAAAGTCACTTATTTTGATAAGTTAAGTATAGAAGTTGATAAAAGAAGGTTTATAAGTCGAAGTTGTTATTAAAAAGAGAAATAGAATTTATAAACGTGCTTATAAATTCGAAAATAGATTGAATGTGATAAAAATGTGTAGAAATGATTGAAATGGGGTTAAGTAAATTTTATTCACGATTTTGGACAGTGAATATATTGTTAAGTGAAATGGATTCATTTTTGAAGAAGTAATATTTTAAAAATGAAGTTAAACATTTTAAAGGTGTTTTAAAATGTGTTATGAATCGAAACCATAGATTTCAACATTTATTGTTGAAATAGACGTTTTCGAGAAACTTAAGGAAATGGTGGACTATAACACTGTTGTTATAGTAAATGATTTCCGGAAGGAAATGTTTTATATAGTATTGGGATTTATATATCTATCTTAATTTCGAATCCCTATACTAGTGATTTCGAGTCGTCGTAACGATGTTTTACGTAACATTCGTTTTGACTCAAATAAAGGTGTTAAAAGGATATTTTCCTTAAAGAATGAAATTATACTTAATTTGATTTAAGTATATCGAATATTTTCCAAGTGTTGAAATAAATGAATTGTGAATTGCTGACTTATTTTTAAATAAGTATGGAAATGTTTTCCAAAACGAAATGAAATGTTTGAGAATTTATCTTCTTAAAGATAAATTGAAATTGAATATTGAAAACGATTTGAAAATCGAATATCAGTAGATATTCGAAAGTATAAATTCAATACGGAGTTTATAGAAGAAAGCGAAGTTGTTTAAAAATAAATATTGATTTATTTTTGAAGTGTGGAAAATTGATTTGAAATTGTTTTCAAATGGTTAAGTGTGGAAATTTTATATCTTATAAAGATATTTTTGAAGATAAAATAATTTGGAAAAATTATTGGAATCTGATGATGTTGCGCATCTTTATTGATAGTTAAATAACCGACTATCAATAATTACCTTGAGTAGGTATTTGTTGTGAATTGGATGAATTTGAATGCCACACTTATTTTTGAATTTACGCTCACTATTCGGGTTAGCCGGGAAAGGACCATGGGGTCGTATAACCCATTCCGAATATGTGATACGTCGTTATGAATTGCATTTGAAGACCGGTGTTGAAGACCGGATATTTTTGAAAACGGAAGGATTACCGTCGAGTTACTCTACACCGACTGATCTTCGGTTTAGAGGTTTTATCACCCTTAGTGACGGGAAGTCCTGACGTGATTAGAAATTTATCCGGATAGGCAAGGGCTTCGTGAGAAGTGCCTTCGGTTCTGTTCGATCCCGGAACAGACTTTTATGGATTGTGTGTCTGACGTTACAATTTGAGATATAAAGCTGATTTCTTTCAAATACATTTCTGTTGGTGGCGGAGAATTTATTCTCTTAGCTTAACACCCTTCTCTGAGACGTACGAGCTTAGAGGTTATGTAGTTGAAATTTATCAGCGATATATCCCAATTTGGTAACGTGGCATACTGAGTGTTGCTGTGAAATGATCAGTGTTTGATCATTTGCGATATGATCATTTGTTTGATCTTATATCTTTGTGATCATAGGTTGATCATTTTGTTTGACCCGAAGCAGGGCTTTTTATAGAAAGCGTAGCTTTGTGGACGAGACTTCGTCGAGCCTCACACCCCGGAAATGGTCGAAACAGGACGAATGCGGCAAGGTTCTAGGGAGTAGCGCCCCTTAGTGTATGTCATTCCTTCTGGATAAAGGTGGTATCATGGTATGGAGCCCAGATACTTAACCTCTGTGGTTGCTGCACAGTTATTATTACTTTGTGGTTTGTTGGAAATCGGGGATCCTCGGGAAGATCGGTGACAATCGGGGGATGGCATACGCGTGTCAGTAGTTACCTATTTTTGCAGAGGTAACCCGGCCTTGTGTTGGCAGAGATCCGGTTAGGTTCTCGGGTCGTCTATTCCAGGGACGTACCCATCGTGGATAGGAAGTTCCTTAGCCTGACCATTTGTTGGAAATCCAAAGAAACAATACGAGCCTTTACGATTTCAATTGTATAACCTGTCTCCTCAGGAGGCGGCTATAGCAGGCATAATATAATGGTACCTATGCTGGCTAAGATTTATATTCTACTTTCGAAATGTTTCCTACACTATGCACTAATAATAATATCAAAAATGATTTGATTTTGCGTAGTAAGCATCTTTGACTATCATAAGAAGAAATCTCCTCCAAGTCTGCGTTTGCATTGTGTGTGTGGTGGGAGGTCTTATGGTAGTTTCATTTTCCAAAAGCATTTCGAATGGACTTTAAAATTATCCTGTTGTTTATTTTAAAGAATAACTGTTTTACGATCTCACACCAGTCACCATGACTGACTCGGAGTTTATTGTTTGCCTTCTAAACTCTGGGTGCCCATCAATTTCCACACGGGCAGCCTAGAGTTATATTATCAGGATATTCTGGATATTCTGGAGCTTTGGAGATAAGCTGGAGGACGAGACGTAGTATTTGTATCTGATAGCATTTATTCCGCTGTATATTCTGTATAAGGACAAGTATAAAACTGTCCATTGTTGTACTGAGTTGTATATTGACTCTGATGATTGATGTATGAAAAAAAATGATATAGTTCTTTGTTTTAAAGATTATTCATTTATCTATTATATATTGTTCCGCTGCGATGTGTAAGATTCTGATATTGTTTTCTGTTCTGATGTGTTTTCTGTTGTTCTTCTTCTTTCTTTCTTCTCCTTTTCTTCTATCTTCTTCTTCTTCTACTTTTTCTTTTTTTCTTAAAACCATAACTTTTCGAGTTTCCGGCGTTCGATTTCTCGGCAGTCGATAAAGTGAGTATCGATGTCGAATTTTCGAAAGTCGAAAATTTTTGGGATGTTACAGACGCCTTCCCTCTACTCGATTGAAAAATCGATTTCGTTCGAAGTTTGAAGGAAGAGGACGGTTTGATATTAGAAATTTTGATTTTAGAATTGTATCCTCTTTCCTTTATTTTGAACAATACGACTGATTTCGTTCGAACTGAAATTGGTATGTCTAGAGATATCGGCCATTTTTCCCTTTTTGAATACGAGATGTTTTCGTTTGATTTTGGCTTCCGAGATAAGGCAAAGGGTACGGGTATCAGGGTGTTGTCTTTCTTATTTAATTCTGAGGTGATTTCATGCTTATCCAAAAATAATATATAATAACCAAAATATCTCATGGTCTATAATTCTAAACCCCGAACTCGAATTTAAATGCAACGACCGGCGTTCCTAACGTTATCGTTATTCCGAACACGCTGGGACAGGTTTCGAGGTTTAGTTCGATCGTATGGAGAAAATAGCACTTTGGATCCCGTTATTATATTGAATTCGATATAAATTTCAGCACGTTTATATATCGTACGCTCACACAACAACTCCAAACGCTACGAAAATTAAAATCCGATAATAATACAATATTGCGGATCCAATGGAACTGGTTTCGTCGAATTCCGAGACTACGCCTCGGCAGGCTATTTTTAAATTCAATTAAAACAATATATTTACAAAACTGAACAAAACACTTTTAATTTCAGTTTTAAAAGTTCTATTGTCTTCAGCATCATTAATATGAATTTTTCGATCTTCCAAAATATTTTAAATTAGCTTAGAATACCAGATTTACTATTTTATCCAATTTCAAATAAATTTAATTTAATTATTAAATTACTCAATAACAGCGATATTTGAAATTTAAGTTTATAATTAACCTCTGAATATTTTAAATTAATTAAATATTCCAATTTCAAATGCTTAAAAATTCCGGGTCATCACAATCCTAGTTAAAATAAATAAGTTTATTAAATTATAATATTTAAGCAAATTTAAAATGTTTAAAGAAGGTTTGAATTTTTATGAGTGGGTTTAAAAATCTTATAAATTTCTTTTATAAATGTTAAGTGTTCTTTAACATTTGGTTTTAAAAAGGGAATTGTAAATTTAATTTAAATTGGTTAAAGTTAAATTGTAATTTATTTTAAATCTTTAATTTAAAATAAATTAAAAGAAAGATTTTTAAAGTAAAATGTTTTAAAGTCTTTGTTAATAATAATTAAAGTAGTTAAAGGTTAATACTTTAATTTAAAGATTAATTAAGCAATTAATTTAGTAATTAGAAATTAATTGGTAATTAAGAAATTATTAAGTTGTAATTAATAAATAGTTGATTAAAGCTAAATTTCTTAAAGAAAGTAATTAAAGAATTGTTAATAATTAATGAGAGATCATTAATTAGGAATTATTAAATAATTAATTAATGTGATTAATTTTTGATAATCAATTAGATTAATTAATTAATATAAATTGGTTAAGTATAAATTACTTAATGAAAGTAATTAAAGAAATTAATTACTTAAGGTAATTAATTAAATAAATTTGATAAGTTTAAATTAATTAGTTAAATTAATTTAAGATAATGATTTGGAAATTTGATAATTACTTAAATGTAATTAGTGAAAGTATAATTACTTAGGAAAGTAATTAAAGTTAATTAGTGGATGTAATTAACTAAAGATGATTTAATAAAAGTAATTTGAGTTTAATTACTTTAAATAAATTAATCAAGGGATTAATTAAAGGATAATTAATTAAGGATTAATTAATTATGAAGTGGAGTAATTAAGAGTAGTAATTACTAAATGAGATTAATCAAAGGTGATTAATAAATGTGACTAATTAATTATTGAATGTAATTAATTTAAATAGAGTAATTAATTAAGAAGTAATTAAGGATCATTAATTAATTAATATTGTGACGACCCGGAATTTTTGTATATTTGAAATGTGAATATTTAATTTATTTTAAATATCCGAAGGTTAAATTTTAACTTTAATTTCAAATATACAGTATTTATTTGGATAATTAATTATTAAATTTAATTATCGGGATTGGGTAAAATATTGAATCTTGATTTTAAGCCTGTTAAAAATAGTTCTAAGGTTCAGAATATTTATATTGTTAATACTGAAGATGATAGAACTTTTAAAATGGAATTTTAAAGAGTTTTGTTCAGTTTTAAAAATATATCGTTGAAATTGAATTTAAAAATAGCCTTCCGAGGCACAGTCTCGGAATGCGACGAAACCAGTTCTATTGGATCCGTAATATTGTATTATTATTAGATTTCAATTTTCGTAGTGTTTTGAGTTGTTGTGTGATCGTATGGAATGTAAACGCGGTGAAATTAAATCGAAAATTTAATATTATAACTGGTCAATATATCTCCCATCAGTGCTTTTTGTTTTCATTTCTCAACACCTGTAGCAAGCCTATGCAGACCCGCAAGGCAGTTCAAAACACATGTTTCTCTTGGTATAACACATATCTTACCTAATAAACACGCGTCTCCTCTAAATATCAAAAATTAGATGGTCGAACCTAGCATTGCAGATAAGTTCAAAATAAAAAAAAAAAAAAAAAATCGCTGCCTTCAATTGTAAACGCAAGTCCCTTCTTCCCTTATCAATTCAAATCAATTTCTTCTTCTGTTAATCGAATCGAGTTCGATGCTCGAACGAGAAGGCGGCGCGCGGCTCCAGGAAGAGGCATGTGATCATTTGATAGTTAGATAGCGTGGCCGCTGTCGCGATGGTAATCTCGAGCTCGACGAAGGGACGACACGAGCTAGGGTTTCGAGCTCGCGAGCGCGGGGCCGCATGGAGGGAAGCTCGTTCTTGGATTTCATGCGCGCGTCGAAAGGGACTTGGGATGAAGTTGTCGCATCGATTTCGAGCTCGGTCAGAAGTTTGGAGGGGCACGCGATCTGGCGTATGTTGCGATGGTCGACGTCGAAGTAGTGGAGGGGCGATACGGTGGCAGCTCGCTGGTGGTGGGTTCATTTTCGAGCAGAGATTGGTAAGGTTTAATTTGTTTTAATTTAAGTTTAATTTGGGAATTGTTAGATCAATTCAAGAAGAAATTATATTTTAAATTTCTGTTAGCAATATACGAGATTATGAAAAAAAAAAGGGATTTTCAGGAATCTATAGATTACATTTATAAGTATATATATTAGTACACACATATTTAATTTTTAAATGTGTATAGGTAACAGAAATTAGTTTATATTAGATAAAACTTGGAGAAAATAAATAAATGAAAATAAAAATATTATAAAACAGCAAGCTATTTTATTTACTTACTGAAAAGAGTGAATGCATATATACACTCATATGATTCAGAAATTGAACTTGTAAATGGGATACAGATCATTGTTATAAGTATATATGTGGTTTCAATAAAAGGAAAATGAATATATACATACCTGTTTTAATTTGCTAGTTATTTTAATAATGGATTTGGTAGAAAAATAGTTTAACTAACCTATTTAAATTAGTTACTAAGAGATCTGAAAAGGGAAATTAGTTTCAAAGTTTAATCATTTGTTTAAATTGAATCATGAGTTAAAATTAAAACTGTTAAACGGTAATTGGTTGTTCGACTTGTTCGAATATTAATAAAATCATATAAATTGTTTTTCAAGGTTAAAATCTGAAGGGAACAAGTCGAGATTGGATTTGGATTGCAAAGCAAATGGTGAGTTAATCTCACTCAGTTAGATTTAAATTTAAATGGTTAAATTTAAATAATTGATTGGATGATTGCATTGATTGATGTGCTATATTATATATAGTAGTATATACCAATATATATATATTGGCATATGTATATATTGAAATTGATATTCCCGCATTATATAGCGGATGAGACCCTATGCGCCGCATAATAGCGGATGATATTTTATAAAACCCATATACCGCGATATTCCACCTCGAAGTGGAATTGGTATTGTGCTAACGTCTGTGGATGCAGGGAAACAGGTTGGAGGGATCCAACTGGATTCCTCAAAATATTTAATTTTTGTTTAAATATTCTGTGATATGATTGTTGTTATCCTGTGATAATTTATATTGGATAATCTGGTTGGATTGAATTTCCCAGTATAATGAGTTATCAAAAGCAATTGAATTTGATTTTTGGAAAATATAAAAGAGTAAAATTAAGTTAAGTAATTCTAGTGAATTCGAATAAATTAAATATGGAAAAGAGGAATTTTGAATAAATAGAGAAATGTTGAATTTAAAGAAGACTTATGTGATGTTATTTAAAGGGATAAAAATTTATTTTAATTCAATGTTTAAATGTAATTAAAAAGAGAAGGAATTTGGGAAATCTGAAACTTGTGTTTCGGTTTAAAGATTTTAAATCATAATGAGAAATAAAATCTGGAAGTTAATGAAGTTGGAAATAAATGGATTAAGTACAGAAATTTATTTCAAAGTAAAATAAATTGGGAAATCAATTATAAATTGATTTAAATACTTTGGAATTTGAATTTTAAAGAGAAATGAGATTTGGGAGAGATAAACTGGGTTTGTAAAGTAAAATAAAATATCAGAGGATATTTGAAATATAATTTCAAAGTGGGAATTTATAAAAGGATATGGTTTGGTTTAAAAATAAATGTTATTTTATTTTTAAAAGATGGGAGTGAGAAGGATATTTCTCTGTATAGCCAAGTACGTTTTCAAAGCAATTTTAATATAAGTTAAAAGTTCTAATTGTATTTTTAAAAGCATATTTTAGAAAATTTATTATTTCTAAATGTTAATTTCCTAAGTAAGTATGTTTTAGGAAACCTATTCTTTTTAAATATTTAAACTTTAAAGTAAGTATTTTTCAAAGATCTATTATTGTAGTAATTATATAAAAGTGATTTGGTATTGTATTTTAAAAAGAGAAATTTAGTTTATATTTGTAAAGTGGTTTCATTTTAAATATTTCTTAAGTATATATTTTGTTAAGGTATTAAAGTAGTTTTTTTTAAATTTCAATATTATTAAGTATATTTATAGTAAAGTGTTTTAAGATTATTTTAAAATCTAAGTGTTTTGTACTTGGTGTTTCAGAGGAAATAAATATTTGGAAATGTATTCCGTAAGCGGAAACTGTTTTGAAATTGTTTTCAAATGAGTTTTGAAAATTCGGAAATATATCTTGGAAAGATATTTGGGCAAATAAATAATGTGGGAAATTATTTATTGTGTGATGGTTGCTTGTGGATGTTAATTGATAGTTAAATAACCGACTATCAATATTGGCCAAATGCGCTGATCGTTTCGAAGAGACCGGGATCGAGTTTCCGTATACCGGGATTCTAGGTCTGGAGACTCGAATACCACTTCGATCCGGTTTGTACGTTTCGTGTAACGATTTCGGAGTCGAAGATGGAGCAGTGAAGTGCAAGGGCTAGTCGCTACTAATCCTGAGGATATTTCCAAAATGGATGTAGTAGGAGTAGTGCCTTCGGTTCCGTTCAAACCTAGGACGGACTTGTATGGACGAATGCTTGCGAAACATCGTCAGCGGACGATGGGCATTCTAAGGGATATGTTCTCTAAAAGGTATCGTTTAGCCTCGAACCTCATCAACTGGGAATGACTGAAAATCAGGGGTTATGCAGCAAGGCTTCGTGGGTAGCTCCCACTGGAGGGTAAGGTCATCCCTGTCTAGATGTCCCTTTTTATTTCGGCTTAGTGGTGCGGTTGCTGATCCCAACCGTGGGGTGATTTTATTCGAGATCATCCAGTAAGGGATGGTTCCGGCCTTGTGTTGCAGGGGAGCGGGCGTACTCCTCGGTACGGTGATCTAGGCCACGTACTGTGATAGGTGGTACCCCAGTGCCTAGTCATTCGTTGGAAATCCATTCTTCCTACGTGCCTTGTACGGTTTTGATTGTGCCCAACTATTGTTGAAATGTGAGATGCAAGCATTTCAGCTAGATTATATTTTACTTTCTGTAGACACTATTATAATATCAGAGGATTTTGATATAAAGTGTTTTAGCTATCGTAAGGTAAAAACCCGACATGTTTATTTGTGGCGTGGTCTTACGAGATGCTTTTGTTTTCAAAGGATTTTGAAACTTTAATAATAAATTTGAGTGTGATTTTCTCACGCTGGTTTTCCAGACTGACTCGGGTATTGTTTTATATGATGCTCGGGTCAGACCGAGATAAACAGGTTCAGGATATGATGCTGTGGAGCTCAGGAGACGAGCTGGATGTCGATACGTACTCCCGTACTTGTTATTATTTTTCCACTGTGTATTTAGTTGTATGTTATGGATGTTGATGTACTCTGATGATGTATTCTGATGTATTGTATAAACAGATATAATTTTGATTTGTGTAAAGATCTGTTGATATATTATATTTTATTCCGCTGCGATGGTTAGATTCTGATGTTGTTTTTCTTTTATTTTCTTCTTCTACCTCTTCTTTTTACCCAAATGGTCCGGTTTTTCGTGTTAGAAAAACTCGGGTTGTTACACTTGGTATCAGAGCTTAGGCTGGCGATAACCTTGGCTCTGGTGGGAATTTTGAGAGTACTAATAGATATGAGCGCGTATTTGTTAGTGAATATAAAATGGTTTTATATTGTGTTGGTTGGTTTATTGAGTGGCATATGAACCTTCGTCGGCACAGTCTGGACAACTGTATCGAAGGGGTTTCTAAACACTTGAATAGAACAGTTCGACACAGTATGGTTTTAAATAGGGTGAATGAAATAATTTTGCCCAAATTATTTTTGTATATAAAGGAATAACTTTGTAAATTATTATAGTATTTGGTTGCTTGGTTGTTAGGAAGTGATAATATTAAATTATCACCACTATTGTGTAGAAATTGAACAAGTAATTGAATTATAACCAAAGTTGAGAAATAATTTATATAATAAGTGGAATTTGAGAATGTAGTTTATAAATGGAAATAAACTCCATATACAAATGAAATTTGTAAATGTAAATTGTAAATGTGACTTATAACTTGAAATATAACGTGATAGAATTCCAGAGAAATGTTTGGATATAAAATTGAATGGACTTTGAATTTGAAGTTTTGGGAAAGGTTTAAATTCCTTTGGATTTAAAAATAGTTTTTAAAGGTTTTAGGGAAATAATGGTGACATTATTTCATGAATATTTTTCGAAATTGAATTGAAATCTGGTGGAATTTGGGATTTAAAAATGTTTGAAATGTTTTAAAGTGATAAAAGCATTAAATTCTCTTTCGGTCGCTGGAAAATAATTTCGGTGATGACTGCAGCATCATCGATGTCTATTTTCGAGTTTCCAAAGAGAAATTGCTACCAAACTGTTTTAAATTGGAAATGATTGTGAACTGGGTTGGTTTTGAAATTCAAAAGGGAAAATTGTTTGGTAAAAGCAGATTGTTTTGGAAATTTGGATTTGATGTGATATACCAGATGTGTATGAGTTATTTATGGATTCAAAATGGTTTTGGAATAAAATCGGGCACTTGGATTCTGGAAATTCTATTTAAGATTTAAATGTGGAAATTTAAATGAATCAACAATATAAAGTATAGAATGAAGTTGATTGAAATAAGAAAGGAATGAAAGTTAAATTCTGGGATTATAAATATGAGATGATATTAACTCAATGAGTAATATAAGCTGGTAGATAAAAGAGTTAGAGAACTTGAAGGTGAATGAATTGTAAAATTCGTATAAAATTTGTATCCTGGGATTAAAATTTAATTCGAGTATATGAAGGTGAATAAAATATATTTGAATTTAACTTAGGATAAGTTAAATAAAATTGAGAATTGGAATTGAATTAAATGTAAGTAAGTTGAAGTTGAATTGAATTGGATATAAAGGTAATGTAAAATGCTTATAATTGTGTAAAGAAATTCATATTCTTAAGTTCTTAAGTATAATAATTTGAAATTTGATTATAAAGATGGAAATGGACTTAAATGAATAGTCCTAGATCTTAAGCAAGTAAGTTAAACTTATGAATAGAAATGAAATTGTAAGTCATAAATGGGAATTTATTTCTTTGAACCATTAAGAGTTATAATTTGAAATTGTAATTATCAAATGGAAACGACTAAGATGAGCAATCTTAATTTTTAAATAAATCCAAACTTGAATTATAAAATAAATTGAACTTAAGATAATTAAGTGAAGTGATATTTGGAATTAAAAAGCAAGTATTTAATTTTAACCAGCGGAGGAACTAATTAGATAATAAATTAGTTAATGAAATTGAATTGTGAGTTAATGAAATTGAATTAAAATAGTGATGGTTTGAATTGCGAATGAAATCCAAATAAGTGAAAATAAATTGGAAATGACCTGGTTATTAATAAATCATTCCAGATGAATTGAGTATGGAAAATAAAATTCATAATGATTGAGTGAATGAACCACTTATATTAAATAAATAAATGAATGGAATTTGATTAAATAAGAATCAAATTGTGATATCCCGGGTTTTTGGACAATTTAAATTTAATAATCGGTATTGATAATTTAATTGGATTGATAATTTTCTTTCTAATTTTAATTTAATTTGGTAATTTAATCCTTTATAGGCTAATAAATATTTAATTTGTAATATTAGATCTTTTCTAATAATTTAAAATGGATAAAATTTATCTTTCAAAGTTAATAAAAAAAAATAGATTCTATTTATAATGTATATATTGATATATATATTGTGAATAGAGAATCTTTTGTTTAAATAAAAGATGAATTTTCAAATTGTAATATATATGTATGTATATGTTATAATTTGGATTGTTTTGAATTTAATTTAATCTATTGATAATTTATATATGTATGAATTGTGATTTAAAGCTTTGTTTTAAAATTGATATTTTTCAAAGGTTAGTTTAGATTAATTCAATTGTTTTCAAAATATAAGATAATTGTTTATTTTAAAAATAATAGTTTAAATAAAGTTTTATTTTGTATTCTTTAAAGTGTTTAAATTTTAAATGGTTATATAAATGTTCTAGATTTTAAAATACATGTATAAGGAATTTATTTATATTTATAATTAATTTTAGCATATTTTCTTTTAAAGGTAAACTAATATTTATGAATTAAGTAACTTAAAAAGTAAGTTTATATTTACATTTAAATTAATTAAAATTTATATAAAAACACTTAAGTAATATGTGTAAACATATTAACATGATTAAAAGACACTTGTAAGCTAAATGAATTTACATGGACATTTGTCCAATTTATAAAATAAACAAGTGGCAACATTATCTTCATTTAAAATTTTATTTTATAAATATTGTAGTTAGAGAAACCTGGTCATTTCTTTCCCGTTCAAATTTTTCCAGTTCAAATCTTTTCCTCTCAAAAACATTTTCTTCTTCCTAAACTAAAAGCTGAAAACAAGAAACTCCAACCTGAAATTCAAATTAAGCAAGCTAGCAACTCAACAAGTAAATCGAACAACTGTTTCAAAGATCAACCTGAGGAGAAATTAATATCAAACAAGAATCAACATCAGTTTCAGTGCCAACATTAAACAACATGCAAAAGGATTTCAAATCTCAATAACAAAATCAAGAGCAGTTTCCAGAAATCAGAAATTTAAAAGCCTGTCTCTCTGTTTTGATATTAAGGTGAGTAAATTCTATTTTTAAAAACAGATTAATCTGGTTTAACTAAATTGCATATGATGATATTGGATTATATTGAATTCTTCTGTTAGAATTTATCTGGATTTTCATAGGTATATAGGTGAGATATTTGATTTTATATATACTGTTCTCTGTTCAATATTACCTGATGAGCAAAACTTTCATTTTAGGACCTGGATCTATTATATAACTTGATCTTGTGATTAATTTCTAAAGTAAGATGGTGATATGAATGAAATATTGTCTGAATATATATATGTATGTGTATGTAAAATTGCTTGCATGTCTGGTATATACTCAGTTCTCTGTTATATGTTAACAGGTTTAAAATAAAAATAGAACAAATTTAAATTCCTCTTTCCATAGTCTCTTTTAGGATCTGATGTATAAATGAAAAATGTTAGTATCAACTAGATTCAAAATTTAAAAATAATCTCAAGCATTTATATTAAACAGTTATTTTTAAATTAAGATATCATAATGTTGATTAACATTTAGTCATAAAATCGAATGATTAAATTTCGAGTTTTGATTATACAATCTGTTTCGAAATGGAAAATGAAGATTTTTGGTATGTATATCAAGATTTTTAGATTGGTTATTAAAGAGAATTTTGAAATTTATGTTTTTGGGCATTTTGGTCAATCGGCGGCGAACGAAGATGATCTGGGTGCCGTGGTTGAACTCGAAGGTGGAAGGGAAGGGGAAGATCATAGGAAAAATGCAGTAGAATTTTTCTAATGACAGAATTGTTCGAATTCGAGTGGAATAGGGTTTTAGCTATCGTTGTTGAAGCCGAGGTTCATCGGGAATTCTCGTCATCGATAGGTGACCGGAATCGTGCGCATATGGGGGAAATTGTAGCTTGTGATGTGGAGGTTCTATGGTGAGGACGGTGAGGTGTAGCAAGGTCGAGTTCGTCGGCAATGGGGAATTTTGGAGGTTGGGTTTCTGCAGTTTTTGGTTCGATCGTTCGAATTTTAATTCGAACAAGTTTTGTTTAATCTGAGTGTTTGGGGAGGCTCGTACGCGATCGTGTGATGGTGGTCGATGGTCGCGACGACCTAGGTTGGCCGGAGTTGGTGGGAGACGTGCACGTGCACGATTTTGTACACTGGGGAATTTGAAGTTGGGGAAGAAGCATGGACTTAGGGTCGTTCTCGGGTAGTTGCCGTGTGTAACTCGAAGCAGAAGACGTTCGTGAGTTTCCTCGCGTGGATTCAGGGAAGGTCTCGAGTGTTTGAGTGTGGGGCTCGGGTGAGTGTGCGAGTCTAGTTTCTACCTGAACACTAGGTTAATTACTATTTGTTCGAGTGTTTGAGTGTTTGAGTGGGGAGGCTCGCACGCGATTGTTTTGTTTGAGTGTTTAAAAGCATTTGACTTATTTAAACAATTTGTTTTCAAAGGAAAATGTTTAAACAAGTTTAAATGTATATTGAAAATAATTTAGTTTAAACAAATGATTAACTAAGTTTTAAGCTGAATTTAAAGTGAGATGTTTTAAAAAGGAATGTTTAAATTGATTTTAAAATAGATTTAAATGAATAAAGAATATGAAATTTGGGATTTCAAAGTTACATAATTATTTTATTTAATTTAAATCAAACATGTTTGAAAGGATATTCAAAGATTTTAAGTGTATTAAATTAAGTTGTTTGAATGGGTTTTAATAAAGTAAGTAATTTGAGTTTAATTAAGGAGAATTAATAAATAAATTAAATTAAAGCTTAATTACTATTTGTAATTAAGGATAATTACTTAATGAAGTAATTAGTGGATGGATAATTAAAGATTTAGGGACGATTTATTGATTAATTAATTAATGTAATTAATGTTAGGTTAATTAATTAGTATAATTAATTAAAGATAAATCATTTATGATTAATTAAGTATAATTACTTAGTAAAGTAATTAAATGATAATTATTGAATGTAATTAAGAAAAGAGAAATTACTTATGGAAGTAAATTCAATGAAAGTAATTAAATAAGAAGTGATTAAGGTTAATTACTTAGTGTTATTAATTAAATAAATTATTTAATTAAGTTAATTAAAGGATTAAGATTAATTATAAGGTAATTAATTTTTTTTTTTTGGTAATTAATTAAAAATAATTAATTAAGGAAGATAATTAATTAGAGTTAATTACTGGTTAAGTTTAATCAAAGATGATTAATAAATTATGGTTTAATTAAAGGTTAATTACTTAATGTAATTAATAATTAATTAAAGGTGTAATTAGGGATCATTAGTTTATAATTAATGATGTGATTAAGAGTTGATTAATTAAGATTAATTAATCAAATGATAAGTGATTAATTATAATTAATTAAGGATTAAAGTAATTGATTATAATTAATTAATTAATGAAGTAATTAAAGGTTAATTACTGTATTTGGTTAAGAATAATTAATTTGTGAAATTAATTAGGAATAATTACTTAAATGTAATTAAAGTATAATTAATCAAGGTAATTAATTAAGTGGATAATTAGAGAAAGATTAATTAATTTATTTGTAATTAATTAATGATTATATAAGTAAGATTTATAATGAAGTAATTAATTTAATTAATTTTAAATTAATTAAGAGATGAAGTAATTAATTTAATTCACTTTAAATTAATTAAAGATAGAGATAGTTAATTTAATTCATTTTAAATTAATTATATTGTGATTAAGTAAATCATTGCTTATATAAGAATGGATGACATTGATTGTCTTGAATGGATGTAATCTCAGAAATGAGATAAGATGTTGTGTGATATGAATGCTTGGTTGCATTATGATGATAATATAGATTAACTATTATGATGTTGATATGGATTACCTATTTGGTTATGAATCATCTGTTTAATTGATAATGTGATTATCAATGGTGAATTGTGAATTATCTATCTGTATGAATATAGATAAGTTAAATTGTTTAACCTTTAAACAACTTGGCCTTAAAGATACGTTTTGGATTTCGATGAGACCGGGATCGGGTTTCCGTATACCGGTATTCCAGGTCTGGAGACCCGAATACCACATCGATCCAAATTAACGATAGGTCGTGAATCTCAAGTGAAGATGAAGATTCAGAGTGCAAGGGTTATTGTCGTTAACTCTGAGGGTGATTCCAAAACGAGTGTAACGAGATAATGCCTTCGGTTTCGTTCGAACCCGGAACGAACTTGTATGGATTGAATGCTTTCAGCACATCGTCAGGCGGACGATGAGCATTCTAAGTGATATGTTCTGATTAAAGGTAATCGTAACCTCAAGCCTCATCAACCGGGAATGGCTAAAACAGGGGAGGTGCAGCAAGGCTTCGTGGGTAGCACCCACTGAGAGCAAGATAGATCCCTGTCTAGAGGTCCCTTTTCTTTTATTCGGCTTAGTGTGTGGTTGGTCGCGCCAACTACGGGATTATCTTGTTCGGAATTATCCAGTAAGGGATGGTTCCGGCTTTGTGTTGCAGGGGAGCGGGCGTACTCCTCGGTACGGTGATCTAGGCCACGTACTGTGACGGGCGGTACCCCAGTAGCCCTGCCATTGTATGGAATCCAAACTCCAATAAGTGTCGTACGTATTAGTTGTGCCCAACTATGTTGGAATGTGAGATGTAAGCATTTCAGCTATTTCTGTAATTTACTTGAAAACCCTAGACCCTATTATAATATAATCGGATTTCCTATCAAATGTTTTGGTTATCGTAAGGTAAAAACATTTCCGTGTTTATGTGCGGGAAGTCTTACGAGATACTTTTTCTTTCAAAAGTTTTTCAAAGTTAAACAAGTTTAAACCGTTTACTCACACCAGACCCATGTCTGACCCAAGTGTTTATTTCTGTTTTATAAACTCTTGGGTACTCAAATTTTTACGAGTAGCCAAGGGATTCAGGTTTAGCTTTGACGAATTATGGAGGAGCAATGGAGCAGGAGGCTTCGGCGTTCGTAGATATAGTATTCCGCTGTGTTGATATCTGTGTTAGAGTCTTGTATTGTATTTGAGTTGTAATATCTAGACAGATGTTTATAACTGTCTAGTATGTGTTGTATAGTTGTGTAAACTCTGATAAGTGTTGTATACTATGTAATAGTTTATAATATAATTTATTCGTTCCGCTGTGAGATCGTTGTTGTTGTTTCTTTCTTTCTTCTCTTCTTTTCTATTTTCTACCCCTTTCTTTCTTCATAATGATGCGACTTTCTGGGCATAGGAAGTCGGGTCGTTACATATGGTATCAGAGCAGTAGGTTGAGTGAATACCTAGGCTCTGAAGTGGTGTCTATCTTGAGAGCGCGTAATTGTTAGTTATATAAAAATGATTTTATATTGTGTTAATTGATCGGTTGAGTGGTATATGGATTCTGGTCAATACGAGTAGCTAACGTTATTGATAGGGATCTCTAAACACTTGAACCAGGCCAACGGACACAATACTGTTTTAAAGAGGTAAATGAAATAATTTTACCCAGAAATAATTTCTATATAAAAAGTATCATTTTAAATATATATTTCTACCTATTTGTTGGGTTACCTGTTCGGGTTTTCCAATATAAGTTATAAAGGTAGATAAGGTGGTAGTGTGAGTAACACGACTACCAATAGTTAGAATTTGAGTGTTGAGGTTGGAAGTATATCTGACGAGACTGTAGACCTAATACTGTCTCGAGTGAACTTTGTTGTGGTGTAAAGATTTCACCGATCTCTGAAGGAAACCAGTTTTGGTTTAGAGTTTATCTTTGAAGTTGGATGAATAGAGTAGATCTATTGGATGAGCTGAAGAGAGTGATGGTATTTTGGTAACCTCAGGAAGTAGTAGCTGTGTGATGAGACACGGTGGCTATGGACGTTTCTGAAGATGTTTCTTTGGAGCAAGTTTAAGGAAGTATGTCTGCTTCGGTGTTGTGGCTGAGTTCAGCAGGGTGTTGAGTTTGGTTTGAGGTCCGAGTTCCTCAAGAAGCTATGGATTAGAAGTCTTTGGTTAGCAGTGGTAGCAGTGCAGCTCGTAGTGTTCGGTGTGCTGACGAAGAGGTCTTTGGCTTAGTAGTATCATCGAGGTAGAGTTTGGAAGCAGCAGTCTGGTTTGTTTTTCCGTTAGTTGAGGATTCTTTGTGGTTCTTCTATCAACAGTCCGGGAAGATGGTGAAGGCTTTCTTGAAGGGTTAACCTTGTTTGAAAAAGTTTAAGGCTATTTTAATTGGTAAAGAGAGAATAGTTTCTTTGGAATCCGAACTAGGTAGGATCGCAAAAGTGACTTGCGATTAGTTTTGGAATTTATCTTGGGCAATCTTTTGTTTGAGATTGAGGTTTATCATATGGAAGTAGGAGCTACTGAAGTAGTCAGAGATTTTTCTAGATGTCTTCGAAGAAGTAGAAGTTGTCTGCATCTGGAGTTGAGTTCCGTATCGACTTGGTTCCAGAAGCAATACCGGTGGTTAGTCTGGTAGTAGGATGGTTCTTAGAGAAAGAAGAGTTGGTGTAGCAGCTCAGAAATTTTTAAAATGGATTGGTCATATCTATTTTTCAAGTTTGGATTTCAGCAAATTTTGGAAGGATCATCTTGTTGATAGGATCTAGAGATCATTTTGTTCTTGGTCCAGAATTGTTTCAAGAAGCATCAGCAAAGGTTAAGCTGATCAGGAAGAGATGAGGTAACCCAGGAATCGTCTAGTGAGTTATGCAGATATGAGACAAGGAGTTTGGAATTCGGAGTTGGAGATTGGAAATTGTTTAAGTTTTTCTCCAATTAAAGAGCTATAAGATTTAGTAAGTCTGGAAGTTAGCACTGAAGTATTTTGGATTTTCCTGTGTTCTCGAGAGAAGTAGTTCTTTGATCTACAGGATTGAATGGCCAGTTTGGATAGGTGTAATTCATTGTATTTCACGTATCTCTAAGGGAGTACGTGTATAATGCATTGCTGGTGTGGAATCTGCAGTTCAGTTGGATTTGGAAGTTAAGCAGGATTTGAGTGTGATCTGATATTCTATTCAGACTGGTGAATCTAGAGAAGTGAGGAGCTCTAGATCATGGTGGTGTAGTTTGTTTAGCTTCTGTAGAGCGAGTCTCCCGGTGATTTATATCCGGGGAAACTCTAGATAGTGATAGTAGATCTATCCTGATTTGTATCAGAATAGTTAGTTAGGTTTGATTGTTTTATTGGTTGCTTTGGTTGTTAGAAATTGGATGATAGGTATGTGGTTGCTGTTTTAAAATCTTGGCTGGATAATTAAATTAACTTTGCTTTTAATTTCGGGGACGAAATTATTTTAAGGGGGGAGGAATGTGATATCCCGGGTTTTTGGACAATTTAAATTTAATAATCGGTATTGATAATTTAATTGGATTGATAATTTTCTTTCTAATTTTAATTTAATTTGGTAATTTAATCCTTTATAGGCTAATAAATATTTAATTTGTAATATTAGATCTTTTCTAATAATTTAAAATGGATAAAATTTATCTTTCAAAGTTAATAAAAAAAAATAGATTCTATTTATAATGTATATATTGATATATATATTGTGAATAGAGAATCTTTTGTTTAAATAAAAGATGAATTTTCAAATTGTAATATATATGTATGTATATGTTATAATTTGGATTGTTTTGAATTTAATTTAATCTATTGATAATTTATATATGTATGAATTGTGATTTAAAGCTTTGTTTTAAAATTAATATTTTTCAAAGGTTAGTTTAGATTAATTCAATTGTTTTCAAAATATAAGATAATTGTTTATTTTAAAAATAATAGTTTAAATAAAGTTTTATTTTGTATTCTTTAAAGTGTTTAAATTTTAAATGGTTATATAAATGTTCTAGATTTTAAAATACATGTATAAGGAATTTATTTATATTTATAATTAATTTTAGCATATTTTCTTTTAAAGGTAAACTAATATTTATGAATTAAGTAACTTAAAAAGTAAGTTTATATTTACATTTAAATTAATTAAAATTTATATAAAAACACTTAAGTAATATGTGTAAACATATTAACATGATTAAAAGACACTTGTAAGCTAAATGAATTTACATGGACATTTGTCCAATTTATAAAATAAACAAGTGGCAACATTATCTTCATTTAAAATTTTATTTTATAAATATTGTAGTTAGAGAAACCTGGTCATTTCTTTCCCGTTCAAATTTTTCCAGTTCAAATCTTTTCCTCTCAAAAACATTTTCTTCTTCCTAAACTAAAAGCTGAAAACAAGAAACTCCAACCTGAAATTCAAATTAAGCAAGCTAGCAACTCAACAAGTAAATCGAACAACTGTTTCAAAGATCAACCTGAGGAGAAATTAATATCAAACAAGAATCAACATCAGTTTCAGTGCCAACATTAAACAACATGCAAAAGGATTTCAAATCTCAATAACAAAATCAAGAGCAGTTTCCAGAAATCAGAAATTTAAAAGCCTGTCTCTCTGTTTTGATATTAAGGTGAGTAAATTCTATTTTTAAAAACAGATTAATCTGGTTTAACTAAATTGCATATGATGATATTGGATTATATTGAATTCTTCTGTTAGAATTTATCTGGATTTTCATAGGTATATAGGTGAGATGTTTGATTTTATATATACTGTTCTCTGTTCAATATTACCTGATGAGCAAAACTTTCATTTTAGGACCTGGATCTATTATATAACTTGATCTTGTGATTAATTTCTAAAGTAAGATGGTGATATGAATGAAATATTGTCTGAATATATATATGTATGTGTATGTAAAATTGCTTGCATGTCTGGTATATACTCAGTTCTCTGTTATATGTTAACAGGTTTAAAATAAAAATAGAACAAATTTAAATTCCTCTTTCCATAGTCTCTTTTAGGATCTGATGTATAAATGAAAAATGTTAGTATCAACTAGATTCAAAATTTAAAAATAATCTCAAGCATTTATATTAAACAGTTATTTTTAAATTAAGATATCATAATGTTGATTAACATTTAGTCATAAAATCGAATGATTAAATTTCGAGTTTTGATTATACAATCTGTTTCGAAATGGAAAATGAAGATTTTTGGTATGTATATCAAGATTTTTAGATTGGTTATTAAAGAGAATTTTGAAATTTATGTTTTTGGGCATTTTGGTCAATCGGCGGCGAACGAAGATGATCTGGGTGCCGTGGTTGAACTCGAAGGTGGAAGGGAAGGGGAAGATCATAGGAAAAATGCAGTAGAATTTTTCTAATGACAGAATTGTTCGAATTCGAGTGGAATAGGGTTTTAGCTATCGTTGTTGAAGCCGAGGTTCATCGGGAATTCTCGTCATCGATAGGTGACCGGAATCGTGCGCATATGGGGGAAATTGTAGCTTGTGATGTGGAGGTTCTATGGTGAGGACGGTGAGGTGTAGCAAGGTCGAGTTCGTCGGCAATGGGGAATTTTGGAGGTTGGGTTTCTGCAGTTTTTGGTTCGATCGTTCGAATTTTAATTCGAACAAGTTTTGTTTAATCTGAGTGTTTGGGGAGGCTCGTACGCGATCGTGTGATGGTGGTCGATGGTCGCGACGACCTAGGTTGGCCGGAGTTGGTGGGAGACGTGCACGTGCACGATTTTGTACACTGGGGAATTTGAAGTTGGGGAAGAAGCATGGACTTAGGGTCGTTCTCGGGTAGTTGCCGTGTGTAACTCGAAGCAGAAGACGTTCGTGAGTTTCCTCGCGTGGATTCAGGGAAGGTCTCGAGTGTTTGAGTGTGGGGCTCGGGTGAGTGTGCGAGTCTAGTTTCTACCTGAACACTAGGTTAATTACTATTTGTTCGAGTGTTTGAGTGTTTGAGTGGGGAGGCTCGCACGCGATTGTTTTGTTTGAGTGTTTAAAAGCATTTGACTTATTTAAACAATTTGTTTTCAAAGGAAAATGTTTAAACAAGTTTAAATGTATATTGAAAATAATTTAGTTTAAACAAATGATTAACTAAGTTTTAAGCTGAATTTAAAGTGAGATGTTTTAAAAAGGAATGTTTAAATTGATTTTAAAATAGATTTAAATGAATAAAGAATATGAAATTTGGGATTTCAAAGTTACATAATTATTTTATTTAATTTAAATCAAACATGTTTGAAAGGATATTCAAAGATTTTAAGTGTATTAAATTAAGTTGTTTGAATGGGTTTTAATAAAGTAAGTAATTTGAGTTTAATTAAGGAGAATTAATAAATAAATTAAATTAAAGCTTAATTACTATTTGTAATTAAGGATAATTACTTAATGAAGTAATTAGTGGATGGATAATTAAAGATTTAGGGACGATTTATTGATTAATTAATTAATGTAATTAATGTTAGGTTAATTAATTAGTATAATTAATTAAAGATAAATCATTTATGATTAATTAAGTATAATTACTTAGTAAAGTAATTAAATGATAATTATTGAATGTAATTAAGAAAAGAGAAATTACTTATGGAAGTAAATTCAATGAAAGTAATTAAATAAGAAGTGATTAAGGTTAATTACTTAGTGTTATTAATTAAATAAATTATTTAATTAAGTTAATTAAAGGATTAAGATTAATTATAAGGTAATTAATTTTTTTTTTTTGGTAATTAATTAAAAATAATTAATTAAGGAAGATAATTAATTAGAGTTAATTACTGGTTAAGTTTAATCAAAGATGATTAATAAATTATGGTTTAATTAAAGGTTAATTACTTAATGTAATTAATAATTAATTAAAGGTGTAATTAGGGATCATTAGTTTATAATTAATGATGTGATTAAGAGTTGATTAATTAAGATTAATTAATCAAATGATAAGTGATTAATTATAATTAATTAAGGATTAAAGTAATTGATTATAATTAATTAATTAATGAAGTAATTAAAGGTTAATTACTGTATTTGGTTAAGAATAATTAATTTGTGAAATTAATTAGGAATAATTACTTAAATGTAATTAAAGTATAATTAATCAAGGTAATTAATTAAGTGGATAATTAGAGAAAGATTAATTAATTTATTTGTAATTAATTAATGATTATATAAGTAAGATTTATAATGAAATAATTAATTTAATTAATTTTAAATTAATTAAGAGATGAAGTAATTAATTTAATTCACTTTAAATTAATTAAAGATAGAGATAGTTAATTTAATTCATTTTAAATTAATTATATTGTGATTAAGTAAATCATTGCTTATATAAGAATGGATGACATTGATTGTCTTGAATGGATGTAATCTCAGAAATGAGATAAGATGTTGTGTGATATGAATGCTTGGTTGCATTATGATGATAATATAGATTAACTATTATGATGTTGATATGGATTACCTATTTGGTTATGAATCATCTGTTTAATTGATAATGTGATTATCAATGGTGAATTGTGAATTATCTATCTGTATGAATATAGATAAGTTAAATTGTTTAACCTTTAAACAACTTGGCCTTAAAGATACGTTTTGGATTTCGATGAGACCGGGATCGGGTTTCCGTATACCGGTATTCCAGGTCTGGAGACCCGAATACCACATCGATCCAAATTAACGATAGGTCGTGAATCTCAAGTGAAGATGAAGATTCAGAGTGCAAGGGTTATTGTCGTTAACTCTGAGGGTGATTCCAAAACGAGTGTAACGAGATAATGCCTTCGGTTTCGTTCGAACCCGGAACGAACTTGTATGGATTGAATGCTTTCAGCACATCGTCAGGCGGACGATGAGCATTCTAAGTGATATGTTCTGATTAAAGGTAATCGTAACCTCAAGCCTCATCAACCGGGAATGGCTAAAACAGGGGAGGTGCAGCAAGGCTTCGTGGGTAGCACCCACTGAGAGCAAGATAGATCCCTGTCTAGAGGTCCCTTTTCTTTTATTCGGCTTAGTGTGTGGTTGGTCGCGCCAACTACGGGATTATTTTGTTCGGAATTATCCAGTAAGGGATGGTTCCGGCTTTGTGTTGCAGGGGAGCGGGCGTACTCCTCGGTACGGTGATCTAGGCCACGTACTGTGACGGGCGGTACCCCAGTAGCCCTGCCATTGTATGGAATCCAAACTCCAATAAGTGCCGTACGTATTAGTTGTGCCCAACTATGTTGGAATGTGAGATGTAAGCATTTCAGCTATTTCTGTAATTTACTTGAAAACCCTAGACCCTATTATAATATAATCGGATTTCCTATCAAATTTTTTGGTTATCGTAAGGTAAAAACATTTCCGTGTTTATGTGCGGGAAGTCTTACGAGATACTTTTTCTTTCAAAAGTTTTTCAAAGTTAAACAAGTTTAAACCGTTTACTCACACCAGACCCATGTCTGACCCAAGTGTTTATTTCTATTTTATAAACTCTTGGGTACTCAAATTTTTACGAGTAGCCAAGGGATTCAGGTTTAGCTTTGACGAATTATGGAGGAGCAATGGAGCAGGAGGCTTCGGCGTTCGTAGATATAGTATTCCGCTGTGTTGATATCTGTGTTAGAGTCTTGTATTGTATTTGAGTTGTAATATCTAGACAGATGTTTATAACTGTCTAGTATGTGTTGTATAGTTGTGTAAACTCTGATAAGTGTTGTATACTATGTAATAGTTTATAATATAATTTATTCGTTCCGCTGTGAGATCGTTGTTGTTGTTTCTTTCTTTCTTCTCTTCTTTTCTATTTTCTACCCCTTTCTTTCTTCATAATGATGCGACTTTCTGGGCATAGGAAGTCGGGTCGTTACACAAATGAAAGATGGAAATAAAACTTTAAAGGGTTGGTTAAATGGAAAATAAACTTAAGTTATTGACTTAAGTAAATGTTGAATGAAAACTGAACTCAACAGAGGAGTGGTTTAAATAAGTTGAGAAATAGTTATTGAATGAATTAACTTGGATTGTTTTCGAGCTAAATAAAATTCTTTTTTTTGAAGTTGGAGATGAATTGAATTTAAGGAAAAAAATTGGAAATGAAGTAGTAAATTGAAGTAAGTTGGAATTCATATGAAATGGGAGTTCAATTTGAATATATACACTTCGGTGGTGAAGTAGTAAATAAGTATAAGAAAATTTATATGAACTTAAGAATTGAAGAATGAAATTCTTAAGAAAATTTGTATTGGAAATATACTTAGTAATTTTGGAATGGAAAAATAAAAAATATATATACTAAGTGAATAGTTGAATGAAGACTAAAACTGAAGTTGTGAAATGGGATAGTTGTGAATAAGGGGATAACAATCAAAATGAATGTGAATAAAAGAAAATTGATATAATTGGTAATCAATTGGAATTTATACGTAAGATGTACGTATATTATTTTATTCGCATAGCTATTTGGTCCAGATGTCGAACACAGAATTTCAAGATAGTTTTATCGATCCGAATCAGGATTTTTCACTCGATTTTCAACGGCGAACCTGGATATGGATTGTTGATTGATTCTGGAAATTCTCTATCATAGTTTGTGGCTATGCAAGGAGAATGACGGTTTCTAATCAAGAAACCAGATCTGAGTCCGCACTAGGAAGTCGGGTGGACGATACTAGTTCGGAAGTGAGATTGTGTGATCGATTGAGCGATCGAATGTGATATTGCGTACGAATGATATATGTGCATCGTACGGGCTTAAGTTAAGTAAATATTGAAAATTTGTAAAGAAGTCAATAAAATGACTTTGGAATTGTGATTGAATATTATTGCTTAGTAGGATATACAGGTGTATAAAAGCAATGGATAATTGGGATTTTTGATTTTAGAAGATAAATATTTAATGGCCCGACAAAAGGTATGTATTTGAATTTCTATATGAAATTTGATTGGGTTTTGGATCCAGCCACTTGGCTTTTTGTTTTCTTTTTGAGATTGGGAGGCCGTAGAGCCATTTTGTAGTAGTACCGAGCTAGCCGCGCAAAGGAGACGCTGGCGAAATTTTTCGGAAATTTAGGGAGTTAGAAAATTTTTGATAATTCAAAAATTTGAATTCAAATTTAAATTTGAATGGATAAGTAGGTAGTATGGGTTGAACTTATGAATAAGTTTGGAAAGTTAAAGATGATTAGTGTATCATTGACAAAAGAATTGTTATGGAAAGTTGTTAAAACTATTTGGATTGGGAAAAAGAACGGGTATCGAATCATTTCTCTTAACTGGTAATTTCGGGGACGAAATTCTTTTAAGGGGGGAGGAATGTGACGACCCGGAATTTTTGTATATTTGAAATGTGAATATTTAATTTATTTTAAATATCCGAAGGTTAAATTTTAACTTTAATTTCAAATATACAGTATTTATTTGGATAATTAATTATTAAATTTAATTATCGGGATTGGGTAAAATATTGAATCTTGATTTTAAGCCTGTTAAAAATAGTTCTAAGGTTCAGAAAATTTATATTGTTAATACTGAAGATGATAGAACTTTTAAAATGGAATTTTAAAGAGTTTTGTTCAGTTTTAAAAATATATCGTTGAAATTGAATTTAAAAATAGCCTTCCGAGGCATAGTCTCAGAATGCGACGAAACCAGTTCTATTGGATCCGTAATATTGTATTATTATTAGATTTCAATTTTCGTAGTGTTTTGAGTTGTCGTGTGATCGTATGGAATGTAAACGCGGTGAAATTAAATCGAAAATTTAATATTATAACTGGTCAATATATCTCCCATCAGTGCTTTTTGTTTTCATTTCTCAACACCTGTAGCAAGCCTATGCAGACCCGCAAGGCAGTTCAAAACACATGTTTCTCTTGGTATAACACGTGTCTTACCTAATAAACACGCGTCTCCTCTAAATATCAAAAATTAGATGGTCGAACCTAGCATTGCAGATAAGTTCAAAATAAATAAAAAAAGAAAAATCGCTGCCTTCAATTGTAAACGCAAGTCCCTTCTTCCCTTATCAATTCAAATCAATTTCTTCTTCTGTTAATCGAATCGAGTTCGATGCTCGAACGAGAAGGCGGCGCGCGGCTCCAGGAAGAGGCATGTGATCATTTGATAGTTAGATAGCGTGGCCGCTGTCGCGATGGTAATCTCGAGCTCGACGAAGGGACGACACGAGCTAGGGTTTCGAGCTCGCGAGCGCGGGGCCGCATGGAGGGAAGCTCGTTCTTGGATTTCGTGCGCGCGTCGAAAGGGACTTGGGATGAAGTTGTCGCATCGATTTCGAGCTCGGTCAGAAGTTTGGAGGGGCACGCGATCTGGCGTAAGTTGCGATGGTCGACGTCGAAGTAGTGGAGGGGCGATACGGTGGCAGCTCGCTGGTGGTGGGTTCATTTTCGAGCAGAGATTGGTAAGGTTTAATTTGTTTTAATTTAAGTTTAATTTGGGAATTGTTAGATCAATTCAAGAAGAAATTATATTTTAAATTTCTGTTAGCAATATACGAGATTATGAAAAAAAAAAAAAGGGATTTTCAGGAATCTATAGATTACATTTATAAGTATATATATTAGTACACACATATTTAATTTTTAAATGTGTATAGGTAACAGAAATTAGTTTATATTAGATAAAACTTGGAGAAAATAAATAAATGAAAATAAAAATATTATAAAACAGCAAGCTATTTTATTTACTTACTGAAAAGAGTGAATGCATATATACACTCATATGATTCAGAAATTGAACTTGTAAATGGGATACAGATCATTGTTATAAGTATATATGTGGTTTCAATAAAAGGAAAATGAATATATACATACCTGTTTTAATTTGCTAGTTATTTTAATAATGGATTTGGTAGAAAAATAGTTTAACTAACCTATTTAAATTAGTTACTAAGAGATCTGAAAAGGGAAATTAGTTTCAAAGTTTAATCATTTGTTTAAATTGAATCATGAGTTAAAATTAAAACTGTTAAACGGTAATTGGTTGTTCGACTTGTTCGAATATTAATAAAATCATATAAATTGTTTTTCAAGGTTAAAATCTGAAGGGAACAAGTCGAGATTGGATTTGGATTGCAAAGCAAAAGGTGAGTTAATCTCACTCAGTTAGATTTAAATTTAAATGGTTAAATTTAAATAATTGATTGGATGATTGCATTGATTGATGTGCTATATTATATATAGTAGTATATACCAATATATATATATTGGCATATGTATATATTGAAATTGATATTCCCGCATTATATAGCGGATGAGACCCTATGCGCCGCATAATAGCGGATGATATTTTATAAAACCCATATACCGCGATATTCCACCTCGAAGTGGAATTGGTATTGTGCTAACGTCTGTGGATGCAGGGAAACAGGTTGGAGGGATCCAACTGGATTCCTCAAAATATTTAATTTTTGTTTAAATATTCTGTGATATGATTGTTGTTATCCTGTGATAATTTATATTGGATAATCTGGTTGGATTGAATTTCCCAGTATAATGAGTTATCAAAAGCAATTGAATTGGATTTTTGGAAAATATAAAAGAGTAAAATTAAGTTAAGTAATTCTAGTGAATTCGAATAAATTAAATATGGAAAAGAGGAATTTTGAATAAATAGAGAAATGTTGAATTTAAAGAAGACTTATGTGATGTTATTTAAAGGGATAAAAATTTATTTTAATTCAATGTTTAAATGTAATTAAAAAGAGAAGGAATTTGGGAAATCTGAAACTTGTGTTTCGGTTTAAAGATTTTAAATCATAATGAGAAATAAAATCTGGAAGTTAATGAAGTTGGAAATAAATGGATTAAGTAAAGAAATTTATTTCAAAGTAAAATAAATTGGGAAATCAATTATAAATTGATTTAAATACTTTGGAATTTGAATTTTAAAGAGAAATGAGATTTGGGAGAGATAAACTGGGTTTGTAAAGTAAAATAAAATATCAGAGGATATTTGAAATATAATTTCAAAGTGGGAATTTATAAAAGGATATGGTTTGGTTTAAAAATAAATGTTATTTTATTTTTAAAAGATGGGAGTGAGAAGGATATTTCTCTGTATAGCCAAGTACGTTTTCAAAGCAATTTTAATATAAGTTAAAAGTTCTAATTGTATTTTTAAAAGCATATTTTAGAAAATTTATTATTTCTAAATGTTAATTTCCTAAGTAAGTATGTTTTAGGAAACCTATTCTTTTTAAATATTTAAACTTTAAAGTAAGTATTTTTCAAAGATCTATTATTGTAGTAATTATATAAAAGTGATTTGGTATTGTATTTTAAAAAGAGAAATTTAGTTTATATTTGTAAAGTGGTTTCATTTTAAATATTTCTTAAGTATATATTTTGTTAAGGTATTAAAGTAGTTTTTTTTTTAATTTCAATATTATTAAGTATATTTATAGTAAAGTGTTTTAAGATTATTTTAAAATCTAAGTGTTTTGTACTTGGTGTTTCAGAGGAAATAAATATTTGGAAATGTATTCCGTAAGCGGAAACTGTTTTGAAATTGTTTTCAAATGAGTTTTGAAAATTCGGAAATATATCTTGGAAAGATATTTGGGCAAATAAATAATGTGGGAAATTATTTATTGTGTGATGGTTGCTTGTGGATGTTAATTGATAGTTAAATAACCGACTATCAATATTGGCCAAATGCGTTGATCGTTTCGAAGAGACCGGGATCGAGTTTCCGTATACCGGGATTCTAGGTCTGGAGACTCGAATACCACTTCGATCCGGTTTGTACGTTTCGTGTAACGATTTCGGAGTCGAAGATGGAGCAGTGAAGTGCAAGGGCTAGTCGCTACTAATCCTGAGGATATTTCCAAAATGGATGTAGTAGGAGTAGTGCCTTCGGTTCCGTTCAAACCCAGGACGAACTTGTATGGACGAATGCTTGCGAAACATCGTCAGCGGACGATGGGCATTCTAAGGGATATGTTCTCTAAAAGGTATCGTTTAGCCTCGAACCTCATCAACCGGGAATGACTGAAAATCAGGGGTTATGCAGCAAGGCTTCGTGGGTAGCTCCCACTGGAGGGTAAGGTCATCCCTGTCTAGATGTCCCTTTTTATTTCGGCTTAGTGGTGCGGTTGCTGATCCCAACCGTGGGGTGATTTTATTCGGGATCATCCAGTAAGGGATGGTTCCGGCCTTGTGTTGCAGGGGAGCGGGCGTACTCCTCGGTACGGTGATCTAGGCCACGTACTGTGATAGGTGGTACCCCAGTGCCTAGTCATTCGTTGGAAATCCATTCTTCCTACGTGCCTTGTACGGTTTTGATTGTGCCCAACTATTGTTGAAATGTGAGATGCAAGCATTTCAGCTAGATTATATTTTACTTTCTGTAGACACTATTATAATATCAGAGGATTTTGATATAATGTGTTTTAGCTATCGTAAGGTAAAAACCCGACATGTTTATTTGTGGCGTGGTCTTACGAGATGCTTTTGTTTTCAAAGGATTTTGAAACTTTAATAATAAATTTGAGTGTGATTTTCTCACGCTGGTTTTCCAGACTGACTCGGGTATTGTTTTATATGATGCTCGGGTCAGACCGAGATAAACAGGTTCAGGATATGATGCTGTGGAGCTCAGGAGACGAGCTGGATGTCGATACGTACTCCCGTACTTGTTATTATTTTTCCGCTGTGTATTTAGTTGTATGTTATGGATGTTGATGTACTCTGATGATGTATTCTGATGTATTGTATAAATAGATATAATTTTGATTTGTGTAAAGATCTGTTGATATATTATATTTTATTCCGCTGCGATGGTTAGATTCTAATGTTGTTTTTCTTTTATTTTCTTCTTCTACCTCTTCTTTTTACCCAAATGGTCCGGTTTTTCGTGTTAGAAAAACTCGGGTTGTTACAAATATAATTAATGATGTAATTAAGAATTGATTAATTAAATTAATTAATCAATAATAAAGGATTAAAGTAATTAATTAATTGTAACTAATTAAAGATTAATGTAATTAAGTACAATTAATTAATGAAGTAATTTAAGATAAATTACTGAAATGGTTTAAGTTAATTAATTTGTGAAATTAATTAGGGATTAATTACTTAAAGTAATTAAAGTATAATCAATCAGGAATGATTAATTAAGATGATACTTAGAGTAATGATTAATTAATTGGTTTAATTAATGATTAAGTAAGCATGATTTATTGAATGAAGTAATTAGTTTAATTCACTTTAAATTAGTTAGAGATGATATAAATCATTACTTATGATGGATGAGTAGTATTGAATGTATTTCATTGTTTAATATCTCTGATGAGATATGATTGATATATGATATGGATGTTTGGTTGAATTATAATGATAATGTGAATTATCTGTTTGGGATGATAATGTAGATTATCTATTGAATTATCTATCTTTGTGTATATAGATAAGAATTGAAATGTTTTAACCTTAAAACAACTTGACCCTTAAAAGATACGTTTTGGATTTCGATGAGACCGGGATCGGGTTTCCGTATACCGGGATTCCAGGTCTGGAGACCCGAATACCACATCGATCCAAATTAACGATAGGTCGTGAATCTCAAGTGAAGATGAAGATTCAGAGTGCAAGGGTTATTGTCGTTAACTCTGAGGGTGATTCCAAAACGAGTGTAACGAGATAATGCCTTCGGTTTCGTTCGAACCCGGAACGAACTTGTATGGATTGAATGCTTTCAGCACATCGTCAGGCAGACGATGAGCATTCTAAGTGATATGTTCTGATTAAAGGTAATCGTAACCTCAAGCCTCATCAACCGGGAATGGCTAAAACAGGGGAGGTGCAGCAAGGTTTCGTGGGTAGCACCCACTGAGAGCAAGATAGATCCCTGTCTAGAGGTCCCTTTTCTTTTATTCGGCTTAGTGTGTGGTTGGTCGCGCCAACTACGGGATTGTCTTGTTCGGGATTATCCAGTAAGGGATGGTTCCGGCTTTGTGTTGCAGGGGAGCGGGCGTACTCCTCGGTACGGTGATCTAGGCCACGTACTGTGACGGGCAGTACCCCAGTAGCCCTGCCATTGTATGGAATCCAAACTCCAATAAGTGCCGTACGTATTAGTTGTGCCCAACTATGTTGGAATGTGAGATGTAAGCATTTCAGCTATTTCTATATTTTACTTGAAAACCCTAGACCCTATTATAATAAAATCAGATTTCCTATCAAATGTTTTGGTTAGCGTAAGGTAAAAACTTACCCATGTTTATTTGTGGGGAGTCTTACGTGATACTTTTTCTTTCTAAAGGTTTTGAAGTTAAACAAGTTTAACCTGTTACTCACACCAGACCCATGTCTGACCCAAGTGTTTATTTCTGTTTTATAAACTCTTGGGTACTCAAATTTTTACGAGTAGCCAAGGGATTCAGGTTTAGCTTTGACGAATATTCTGGAGGAGCAATGGAGCAGGAGGCTTCGGCGTTCGTAGATATAGTATTCCGCTGTGTTGATATCTGTGATAGTGTCTTGTCTTGTATTTGAGTTGTAATGTCTAGACAGATGTTTATAACTGTCTAGTAAGTGATGTATATGCTGTGTAACTCTGTAAATTGTAGTATACTATGTAATAGTTTATGTTATTAATATAATTTATTCGTTCTGCTGTGAGATCGTTGTTGTTGTTTCTTTCTTTCTTCTCTTCTTTTCTATTTTCTACCCCTTTCTTTCTTCATAATGATGCGACTTTCTGGGCATAGGAAGTCGGGTTGTTTCATTTGGTATCAGAGCATAGGTTGAGCGAATACCTAAGCTATTGGTTAAGTGAATATCAGAACACTAGGTTGAGTGAATACCTAGGTTCGGAAGGATTGTTCATTAGAGATATGATCTGTAACAACCTGTTTGAGTCTGAGTGTATATATTCGAGAGTGCGTATTTGTTAGTTATATAAAATGGTTTTATATTGTGTTAATTGATCGGTTGAGTGGTATATGGATTCTGGTCAATACGAGTAGCTAACGTTATTGATAGGGATCTCTAAACACTTGAACCAGGCCAACTGACACAATATTGTTTTAAAGAGGTAAATGAAATAATTTTACCCAGAAATAATTTCTATATAAAAAGTATCATTTTAAATATATATATATATATATATTTCTACCTATTTGTTGGATTACCTGTTCAAGTTTTCCAATATAGGATATAAAGGTAGATAGGGTAGTAGTGTGTGAAACACGACTACCTATGGTTGGAATTTGAGTGTTTGAGGTTGGAAGTGTATCTGTCGAGACTGTAGACCCAATACTGTCTCGAGTAAGTTTTGCTGTGGTAAAGGATTTCATCGATCTCTTAAGGAAACCAGTTATGGTTCGGAATTTATCTTTGAAGTTGGATGAGTAGAGTTGGATCTGTCGGTTGGGCAGAAGCGAGTGATAGTATCTTGGTATCTTCTGGAAGAAGTAGCTGTGTGATGAGATGCAGTGACTATGGATGTTCCCGAAGATTTTTTCTTTGGAACAAGTTAATGAAGTGTGTCTGCTTCGGTGTTGTGGTTGAGTTCAGCATGGTGTTTCTGCTTTGTTTGGGTTCGAGTTTCTCGAAGAGCTTTGGTTAGGAAGTCTTTGGCATTGTGGCAGCGTTGTAGCTCGGAGTATTCTTGGATTGGCAGGAAGTTTTTCTGGCTGAGCATTTTTTCTGAAGTGGAGTTCAGAAGCAGCAGATTATATCCATTTCTTCGATGAATTGGATAGTTAAGTATGAATTGTTCTGATTTGTAAAGAGAGGACAGTTTCTTTGCATTTTGGCTGGGTTGATCGCAAAAGTGACTTGCGATAGTTTGAGTATTCTTTTAAGTTATCCGAGATTTTCTGGGATGTGTTGTCCAGTCTGTGCTTGTGTTCTTCATCAGCATTTTCTTCTACTCCAGATCAGAGTAGTGTAGCAGAAGCAGTTTGGCGAGTGCTCCTGTTTGTCTTTTCCAGATAGGAGAAGTTAGTTCAGTCTACTGATGGTAGTAGAGTTGTGTTTTGGATTGGGTAGATCTTGAGAGGATCATTGGTTGAGTTATTTTTGTCCTATTTGTTTCTAGAAGCATCGGCGAAGGTTGAGCTGATCAGGAAGGATTTATAGGTAGCCCGAGATCGTCTGAAGATTTTGTGGATAAGAGACGAAGGAATTTGAAATTCGAAGTTGGAGACTTCGTTGTTGTGAAGTTTTTCTCTGGTTAAAGGGAGCTATAAGATTGGGTAAGTCTGGGAAGTTAGCTCCGAGTTATATTGGATCTTTTCGGTGTTCTAATTTGGATAAGTGCTTTGACCTACTGGATTGAATTGTCAGTTTGGATAACTGGGATTCAATGTGTTTCATGTATCTCTGAGGAAGTACGTGTATGATCTATCTCTGAATTTGGAACCAGCAGTTCTGGAGTATTTGGTTGTTGAGTCAGACTCGTTTGTAGTCTGATATCTTGTTTAGTTCTGTAGATCTAGATGAGTAGGAGCTCTATAGCTTAGTAGTATTGATTGTTTGGATTCTGTAGAGCGAGTATCCCGATATTTATACTTGGGAAACTCTAGGGAATTATCCAGAATTTTGTCTGGATAATTAGAATTGTTTGATTGGGTGAATTGGTTGCTATGGTTGTTAGCATATGGATGATAATATTTGCTTGTGATTTAAATAGATTATTAAATTACCTTTGATTTAAATTTCGGGGACGAAATTATTTTAAGGGGGGAGGAATGTAATATCCCGAAAATTTGGGGCAATATCAATTTAATAATCTGTTTAAATAATTAAATTGATTTGTTAATCTTTGATAAAATTATTTGAATTGGTTTAAAAATCTAATTAAATGAATATTTAATTAGTGAATTTTATCCTTTAAAAACTAATAAAATGATTTCTATTTATAATGTATATATATATATGTATATATTGTAAATAGATAAGCTTGGATTTGAAATTTAAATAATAAATGAAATCTTGTTTTAAATTTCTAATGTATATTCTTATAGTTTGGAAATTATGATTTATTTAAATATTAGCTTTACAAAGCTATTTAAAACAAAATAACTATATGGTTTTAAGTAAGGTTAATAATAAGGTTTATTTTATATTGCTTAATAAATATGATTTAAAAGTGAATATATATATATAAGTTTAAAATACAATTTACATATGATATGTTAATTCATTTAATAATAGTAGTAATTTATAATCTCTTTATAAATTATTTAAAATTGACAAATGTGTTATTTTCAAACAATATTATTATTTTATTGTTTTTGTATATATGGATATAAATAGACTTTAATTGTTATTTCAAATTGAATATGTTTTTATAAATTGACTTTAAATTGGGTCAATTTGAATTTGAATGTAAATTAATTTTGGAATTCAAAAAAAAGATAATGTTTTAAAATATTTGGATTAAAAATACATGTATAAGCCTTTATTTATACATATACAATTGATTTTATTTTCTTTTAAAAAAATTTATAAATAGAAAAGTATTTAAGTAAATAAAGAAAAAGCTTTTATTTACATTTAAAATAAATATAAATTTATCATAAGGACATGTGTAAATCTATAAAAGCTTGTTATAACAAATGTAAACAAATTAACACATATAAAGACAAGTGTCATTTTGTTTTTAATTTTTCTTTTATTTTTAAATAAACCATTTATAGTTATAAAAAGATGTTTTCCTCCTTCTCATCTCTTTTGCAAATCTTCATTTTCAAAAGCAAAGAAACTTTCAGCCTGTAAACAAAAAAAAAATTCTCAAAACAACAATCTGTAATCAATACTCCTCAAATCCAGAAATCAAATTCAACAACTTGTAGTTCATTTTCCAAATCAAAAGATCAACCTATAACCAAGTTGCAAATCTGAAATCAATGGCCTGCAAACATTCTTTTCAAAACTAAAATTCTTTTTCAATACTAAAGCAACATGTCTGCATTCAATTGCAATCTGGAAATAAGAATCTGGAAAACAACTCAAGGTCTTCTGTCTACATTCATTTTCAAAATCTGGAAGCCTGCAATCTCTTTTTCAAAATCTGGAAATCAAAAAGCATGCATGCAAGTTTCCAGCAAGCAATGCAAATTTCTGTAGCAAACATTCAAGTTTAAAAGTGTCAAAAGCTTTTCAGATTTAAGCTCTGTTCATTCTCTAAAATGGTGAGTAACATTTATTTTAAAAAAACTTAAGTATATGATATCTGTTTGCATGCTATAAATTCTTGAATATATGATGAAATATGCCTGCATGTTGTTTAATATGTTTGGTATGTATGTATATTTTTGTATATATGGATGAATTGGTGTGCATGTCTGTTTCTTGCTCTGTTCCTAGTTTCAAGTGCAAAGTTTGATCAAACTTCTGTATCTCATGACCTAGACAATATTATGATGTAGGATATAAACAATAATTGGTTGTTATATCATATATTAGAGTTTAGAATTTTAGTTAAGTTAGAATAAAAAGAAAATTTCTCTGTAAATAAAAAGGAACAGGGAAGTTTAAGTTTTGCAAAAATTCAAATATGATAAATTAGCATTCCAGGATTATAAATTGAAACTTTAAACCAAATTATGATTTTTAGAAGAAAAATCAAGATTTTTAGATCTTTAAATGATGAGATATTCTTGTTTGAACGGAAATGGGAAAGTGATGAAATTCTGGCGATCGATGAAATCTGGAAGGTCGTAATCTTCTCTGGGGGAAGTAGAATGATCATAGAGTTTGGGAAAAATGTCTGATGATGTTGAATTTCACTGTGGCGATGGGGGTTGATCGGGAAAGTTTATAACCCTAGTTTTAGTGAGGTTGGGAAATAGGTTCGTCACGACGTCCAGAGGGGATCGAGTTCATCTGAACTCTGAGGATCTGAAGCTTGAAGGATGACGAAGACTTGGCCAGAAGTTCTGGTGCTCAGGTGGTCTCGATCGTCGAGGCGAGTTGAATTTGTGATCGTAGTTCTGGTTCCAGGTGAGGATCGTGATGCTCGATTTCGATGGTGAAGTTTGTTCGAGGTTCTGGTGATTGGGATCGTGGATGGTGGTCGTTGACGATGTGCCAGAGATGGTATCGATGATCGAAGGCGATCGTTTCGCCTGTGCACGTGTACACGGTATCAGTTTGGTTTTTGTTTGAGTTTGAGGAAGAAGCAGTTGTACTCGAGTAGATGATGGGGTGGACTCGAAGTAATGCTCGAGGAAATAGGGTTCTGGCTCGGGTTCGTTGCAGAGGAACTCGCGTGGGTTTAAACTGTTTTAAAATTTTTAAACATAACAAAGTTTAATAAAGAGGGGAAGGGAAAAACTCGAAGTGGGTCTCGGGGTTTTCCAGTTTTTACTCGGGTATTTTGATATTGGGCTCGGGTAGATTTGATGATAATAGAAGTAAAAACCTGACAGTGTTTTCAAAATTTAAAATAAGTTTAAACTTGTAGAGTATGATTTTAAATAAAGTTTAAAATCAAATTTAAAGTATGGATTCAATTTAAATTTGTATCCTAGTTAAAATAAATAAGTTTATTAAATTATAATATTTAAGCAAATTTAAAATGTTTAAAGAAGGTTTGAATTTTTATGAGTGGGTTTAAAAATCTTATAAATTTCTTTTATAAATGTTAAGTGTTCTTTAACATTTGGTTTTAAAAAGGGAATTGTAAATTTAATTTAAATTAGTTAAAGTTAAATTGTAATTTATTTTAAATCTTTAAATTAAAAGAAAGATTTTTAAAGTAAAATGTTTTAAAGTCTTTGTTAATAATAATTAAAGTAGTTAAAGGTTAATACTTTAATTTAAAGATTAATTAAGCAATTAATTTAGTAATTAGAAATTAATTGGTAATTAAGAAATTATTAAGTTGTAATTAATAAATAGTTGATTAAAGCTAAATTTCTTAAAGAAAGTAACTAAAGAATTGTTAATAATTAATGAGAGATCATTAATTAGGAATTATTAAATAATTAATTAATGTGATTAATTTTTGATAATCAATTAGATTAATTAATTAATATAAATTGGTTAAGTATAAATTACTTAATGAAAGTAATTAAAGAAATTAATTACTTAAGGTAATTAATTAAATAAATTTGATAAGTTTAAATTAATTAGTTAAATTAATTTAAGATAATGATTTGGAAATTTGATAATTACTTAAATGTAATTAGTGAAAGTATAATTACTTAGGAAAGTAATTAAAGTTAATTAGTGGATGTAATTAACTAAAGATGATTTAATAAAAGTAATTTGAGTTTAATTACTTTAAATAAATTAATCAAGGGATTAATTAAAGGATAATTAATTAAGGATTAATTAATTATGAAGTGGAGTAATTAAGAGTAGTAATTACTAAATGAGATTAATCAAAGGTGATTAATAAATGTGACTAATTAATTATTGAATGTAATTAATTTAAATAGAGTAATTAATTAAGAAGTAATTAAGGATCATTAATTAATTAATATAATTAATGATGTAATTAAGAATTGATTAATTAAATTAATTAATCAATAATAAAGGATTAAAGTAATTAATTAATTGTAACTAATTAAAGATTAATGTAATTAAGTACAATTAATTAATGAAGTAATTTAAGATAAATTACTGAAATGGTTTAAGTTAATTAATTTGTGAAATTAATTAGGGATTAATTACTTAAAGTAATTAAAGTATAATCAATCAGGAATGATTAATTAAGATGATACTTAGAGTAATGATTAATTAATTGGTTTAATTAATGATTAAGTAAGCATGATTTATTGAATGAAGTAATTAGTTTAATTCACTTTAAATTAGTTAGAGATGATATAAATCATTACTTATGATGGATGAGTAGTATTGAATGTATTTCATTGTTTAATATCTCTGATGAGATATGATTGATATATGATATGGATGTTTGGTTGAATTATAATGATAATGTGAATTATCTGTTTGGGATGATAATGTAGATTATCTATTGAATTATCTATCTTTGTGTATATAGATAAGAATTGAAATGTTTTAACCTTAAAACAACTTGACCCTTAAAAGATACGTTTTGGATTTCGATGAGACCGGGATCGGGTTTCCGTATACCGGGATTCCAGGTCTGGAGACCCGAATACCACATCGATCCAAATTAACGATAGGTCGTGAATCTCAAGTGAAGATGAAGATTCAGAGTGCAAGGGTTATTGTCGTTAACTCTGAGGGTGATTCCAAAACGAGTGTAACGAGATAATGCCTTCGGTTTCGTTCGAACCCGGAACGAACTTGTATGGATTGAATGCTATCAGCACATCGTCAGGCGGACGATGAGCATTCTAAGTGATATGTTCTGATTAAAGGTAATCGTAACCTCAAGCCTCATCAACCGGGAATGGCTAAAACAGGGGAGGTGCAGCAAGGTTTCGTGGGTAGCACCCACTGAGAGCAAGATAGATCCCTGTCTAGAGGTCCCTTTTCTTTTATTCGGCTTAGTGTGTGGTTGGTCGCGCCAACTACGGGATTGTCTTGTTCGGGATTATCCAGTAAGGGATGGTTCCGGCTTTGTGTTGCAGGGGAGCGGGCGTACTCCTCGGTACGGTGATCTAGGCCACGTACTGTGATGGGCGGTACCCCAGTAGCCCTGCCATTGTATGGAATCCAAACTCCAATAAGTGCCGTACGTATTAGTTGTACCCAACTATGTTGGAATGTGAGATGTAAGCATTTCAGCTATTTTTATATTTTACTTGAAAACCCTAGACCCTATTATAATAAAATCAGATTTCCTATCAAATGTTTTGGTTAGCATAAGGTAAAAACTTACCCATGTTTATTTGTGGGGAGTCTTACGTGATACTTTTTCTTTCTAAAGGTTTTGAAGTTAAACAAGTTTAACCTGTTACTCACACCAGACCCATGTCTGACCCAAGTGTTTATTTCTGTTTTATAAACTCTTGGGTACTCAAATTTTTACGAGTAGCCAAGGGATTCAGGTTTAGCTTTGACGAATATTCTGGAGGAGCAATGGAGCAGGAGGCTTCGGCGTTCGTAGATATAGTATTCCGCTGTGTTGATATCTGTGATAGTGTCTTGTCTTGTATTTGAGTTGTAATGTCTAGACAGATGTTTATAACTGTCTAGTAAGTGATGTATATGCTGTGTAACTCTGTAAATTGTTGTATACTATGTAATAGTTTATGTTATTAATATAATTTATTCGTTCCGCTGTGAGATCGTTGTTGTTGTTTCTTTCTTTCTTCTCTTCTTTTCTATTTTCTACCCCTTTCTTTCTTCATAATGATGCGACTTTCTGGGCATAGGAAGTCGGGTTGTTTCAAATTGCGTCCTCGCAATCATAAGGAATAAATGGATAAAAGGTAACAACCATAAGAGCATGGCAATGTTGAATGCATAAGCAAAGAAAATGCCACAGGGAAGCATTAGAATTATGGAAGTATCAGATAAAAATCAAAAGGTTCGATTGCTTAAAATCAAAAGAATCAACATCGAGGGGATCAAGGAATCAAAATCAGACGACTATCAAAAGCAAGAATCAATCGAGTTCTAGCAATTGAAAGAAAGGAATCAGAGCAGAAATCACGTACTGCACGAATTGAATATGAGTAAATCAAATTACTCACCTGAATCGTCAAAGAAAAAGACGAAGCTCGAATCTCAAAATCGCAAATATTCAATCATCTAAAACGATAATCGAATTTCACAAATATCTGATTATCAAAAACGATAATCAGAAACACAAACATTCGATTAATCAAATCGAAAAATATTTAATTATCTCAGACGATAATTAAATTGGAAAATATTTAATTATCACAAATGATAATCAAATTTCACAAATATCTGATTATCAAAAACGATAATCAGAAACACAAATATTCGATTAATTAAATCGAAAAATATTTAATTATCTCAGACGATAATTAAATTAGAAAATATTTAATTATCACAAATGATAATCAAATTTCACAAATATCTGATTATCAAAAAAGATAATCAGAAATCACAAAGATTCGATTATCAAATCAAAAAATATTTAATTATCTCAAACGATAATCAAATTTCATAAATATCTGATTATCAAAAACGATAATCAGAAATCACAAATATTCGATTATCAAATCGAAAAATATTTAATTATCTCAAACGATAATCAAATTTCACAAATATCTGATTATCAAAAACGATAATCAGAAACACAAACATTTGATTATCAAAACGATAATCAAAAGTCATAAATATTCAATTAACGAGTCCGGAATTAACCGAAGTAGTAAAAGTATGGTTTCATACTCCGTACTTTTGCTAAATCGTTTAAATCTCTTTATCGTTTCCTTGAAAGTGCAGAATTGTGTGTTTTAAAAATAACATTTCACATTCTCAAATGGACAAGTCCGGAATTAAACGAATCAGTAAAAGAAAGGGGTCATAGTCCTCGATTTTTCTGAAATGTTTAAATCGCTTCCTCGTTCTTTTGAAAATGTAAGCTGTAAAAATTTTGAAAACAATTTTAATTTATATTTTTGAAACAACTTTTAAAAATAAAGAATTTTGAAAACACGTGATTAAATTAGCAATATCAGTATTGCGGGAAAACCGCTTGTAAATCCATTTCAAAATTGACGAGTACTGAAGTTAACACGTCAAAATCTCATCAAAATAACTGGCATCAAAATATAATGCCAAATGAATTTTCATTCATCAAAAATGTCACAAGAATCTTCTCAAAGATAGAAAGGGATATCATACCCTAAACTTGTATTCATAACAAGTCAATAACACATGAATTCACCAATACACAAAAATTGTCAAAACTTGTCAATAGAAATCACGAAAATTGGTGAAGCACAAATTCTAGAAATCATCACAAGAAATCCAGAAATCATAAAAAGGGGGGAAAAAGCCTATCAGAAAACGGGAGTATGAAAACTCCAAAACACCGGTTTCACAAGACGAGACGCTATCTCATGGTGGCTAACCATTAAAGTTTCACACAGGAATGGTCCGAAGACCGTGGGTCGCTATCCCACGCATGTGAGTCGGAATCACACAGATTGAGGTCTAGGCTAACCTCGCAGAGAAAGAGACATCGCACATTTGCTAGTCTAAACCATAAAAAGGAAAAGGGAAATGCCTATCACAAAATGGGAGCATGAAAACTCCAAAATACCGGTATCACAAGATGAGACGCTATCTCATGGAAGCCATCCATTAAAGTTTCACACAGGAATGGTCCGAAGACCGTGGGTCGCTATCCCACGCGTGTGAGTCGAAATCACACAGATTGAGGTCTAGGCTAACCTCGCAGAGAAAAAGACATGGGTGAGTGGAATCACACAAATTAAGGTCCAGACTAACCAAAAAGCAAAAAGGTATGTGTGAATGGAATCACACAAGTGGTGTCTAGTCTAACCTTGCAAACAAAAAGATATGTGTGAGTCGGAATCACACTAATTAAGGTCCAGACTAACCAAAAAGCAAAAAGGTATGTGTGAATGGAATCACACAAGTGGTGTCTAGTCTAACCTTGCAAACAAAAAGATATGTGTGAGTCGGAATCACACTAATTAAGGTCCAGACTAACCAAAAAGCAAAAAGGTATGTGTGAATGGAATCACACAAGTGGTGTCTAGTCTAACCTTGCAAACAAAAAGATATGAGTGAGTCGGAATCACACTACTGCGGTCTAGACTAACCTTGCGAACAAAGAGATACGTGTGAGTTGGAATCACACCACTGCGGTCTAGTCTAACCTTGCAAACAAAAAGATACGTGTGAGTCGGAATCACACTACTGCGGTCTAGACTAACCTTGCGAACAAAGAGATACGTGTGAGTCGGAATCACACCACTGCGGTCTAGTCTAACCTTGCAAACAAAAAGACATCGCACAATTGCTAGTCTAAATCATAAAATGATCGTCATGATCAACGAGAAGTGTCAATTACACTAAGCTAGTAAATATAAAAGTTTAGCTTCATGTCCCATAACCACTTGCTTAACTTAAATATTTACGAACAAACTGTAAATCTACACTAGAAAATTGTCACAAAAGGTTCAATCAAACAAGTCCAGGAGTTAACCGACGAAGTAAACGCAAGCGTTTCATACCACTTGTTTTACTAGGCCGTTTAATTCAATTTCTCATACAGGTGAAATAAAGGCTTGTATATACTAATAGATTGGAAAACGGTTTAAGAAAAAGAGCTTTGTAGTAAAATAGTTTTGAAATCGTTTGGAGAAAAAGGATTTTAATATTTACTACTAGTATAGAAAACCTTTATATTTTTAAAGTGACAAATCACAAAAATGATTGTAGAAACAATCAATCACAAGAATTCACATACGAAGATGTGAATAGAATCCAAAGAATTCGATTCCAAATTCATCAAAGTAGGAATACCAAAAATTCCAGAAATAGAAGTTATCAAAATTGACAAAGGTGATAACAACTAATTAGAAAAGAAGAATCGATCATCAACTGGAAAAACAAAGCAAATCGAGCGGAAATGCATAAATGACTTCAACAAAAGTAAGAATCAAGTTAATGTCGAAGCCAACAATTAATAGCCGCAGTCGAGTACAAAATGAATCAATCATCATTATCAAAGAAACCAATGGCAAACAAAATCAGAGTCTTGAAAATCAAGAAATTAGCAATTTCTCAAAAACAAAGTGACCGAAGTCGAATGGAATTCAAGATGAGGAAAACACAAAATATCAAGTTCAAAATCGCTGGGATTCAAACTAGATGTGAATGAGAAATCAAAATTACTCAATTTTGCAACTGGTCCAGCTATTTTTTCATCACAGTGTAACAGGTACACAATGACACTCATAGCATAGAACAAAAGTGGAACAAAGTCCAAAAGTCAAAATGGCTTTAATTTGCCAAATTAAAACAAAATCAACATCGGCTAAATCAATTCAAAGCCGAAAACACATGAATAAGCGTTAGGAATTCATACCTAACAGTCAAAAATAATCATATGTAAAGATGAGAGATAAAACATCGACAAATATTTGTAACACATGTTCCATCTAAGTTATGTTTTATAATTGTCCTAAACCCCAGGCTCTGATACCAAGCTGTAACGCCCCACCTCTATACCCACGCTAGCCAAGAAGACTACGGTGTGGTGCTGTCAACTAGCACGGAGAATAAGGCTGTTGAGGAGCGACCGTCTATGTAATTGCTTTATGCGAGCACCGATATGTCAGATAGAATAACATGCATTTCATCTTTTAGAGGAAATCCGACATACCGTTACAAACTCAAAGCTACTACACAGTGGCTATAATAGTTTAGGACAATAGATATAAAAATAACACAGATAACATAAATGCGGAATACAGATGGAACGAAAAGTCTCATATATACAATAACTGATATCAGTTACAATACATTTGACACAATACAAATGATACAACTACAACTGTCGACTCAAGAAGTTATATATACAAGTACATTATCGACTAATATACATGAATACATTATCATCTTAAAACAGACACACTGACTACTACAACAAGACGAAGACCACTTCAAATGATATAAAAAGTCTTCATAGCTCTAGCAGCAACCCAAAGCTAAAAATCTACAACCTGTAAATACTCGGTCTGACCCGAGTATTACATTCAAAAGAAAATAATACCCGGATCAGTCTAATTCAAACTCAGTTATTAGCGCATAGAAGCAATAATAATCAATCTCAATATAGATGACAGTCACAGAAATCTCGTATATCCAAATCTCGATACGAGAATTGGATAACGGCAGATATAACACTAAACAGTGTTAATCCACAAAACAGAAATCCAAAGCAGTTTAAGCAATTGAAATGTCAATTTAAAAATATCAATGCTAATTGGCTGCAGTACACGCTAACGTGTACTGCCTCGCCAATACAGCCTACGAATTACGCAACAGATCGATGAATCAAGAACAAAAGAAATTCCAATTAAAGTCTATCAATTCTGTGTGGCTGCAGTACACGCTAACGTGTGTACTGCCTCGCCATCAGAACAACTGCACAATAAAACAGCAGTTGAAAATAGGTACAAAGACTAGGCTCAAGAATTCAGTGCCAACAAATGCAATAAGCAAGTGACAGTAGAGAAGAGCTTCAACCAAGTGAATTGAAGTGATTGGCTATCTCAAGCAACGGAAACCAAACAAGTTCGAACAAGGCAGAGAAATGCCAAAATGGTTAACAGAGGAAGACAACTGTAACGACCCGACTTTCTTTGCCCAGAAAGACGCATCATTAATAAGAAAGAAAGGGATAGAAGAAGAAAAGAAAAGAAGAAAGAACAACAACACATCAGAAATCTCACAGCGGAACGAAAAATATATTATATCACATAAGATATTACATAGTATCATATACATCAGAGTACACAATTTATACATCACAGAATAGACAGTTATAAACTTCTGTCTATTATACAACACAAGTACATCAGTACTATATAGACTAATACAAACACAGCGGAAACTCTATATATCTACACGCTGAAGCCTCCTGCTCCTCAGCTCCTCTAGTATTCGTCAAGATTAACCTGAATCCCTCGACTACTCAATACAATATTGAGTACCCAAGAGTTTAATAAAACAGAAAATAAACACTTGGGTCAGACAGGGGTCTGGTGTGAGTAAACGGTTAGATTGCTTAACTTTGAAAACCTTTGAAAACAAAAGTATCACGTAAGACTTCCCACAAATAAATATGGGTAAGTTTTTACCTTACGCTAACTAAAACATTTGATAGGAAATCTGATTGTATTATAATAGGGTCTAGGGTTTTCAAGTAAATATGAAATAGCCGAAATTGTTACATTATTAAATTCCAGCATACTAGCCACAAAGTGGGTTATACAATCAAGTCCGTTGGCACTTATTGGATTTTGGATTCCATACAATGGCAGGGCTACTGGGGTACCGCCCGTCACAGTACGTGGCCTAGATCACCGTACCGAGGAGTACGCCCGCTCCCCTGCAACACAAAGCCGGAACCATCCCTTACTGGATAATCCCGAACAAGACAATCCCGTAGTTGGCGCGACCAACCACACACTAAACCGAATAAAAGAAAAGGGACCTCTAGACAGGGATCTATCTTGCTCTCAGTGGGTGCTACCCACGAAACCTTGCTGCACCTCCCCTGTTTTAGCCATTCCCGGTTGATGAGGCTTGAGGTTACGATTACCTTAAATCAGCACATATATCACTTAGAATACTCATCGTCCGCCTGACGATGTTTTGAAAGTATTCGATCCATACAAGTTCGTTCCGGGTTCGAACGAAACCGAAGGCATTATCTCGTTACACTCGTTTTGGAATCACCCTCAGAGTTAACGACAATAACCCTTGCACTCTGAATCTTCATCTTCACTTGAGAATTCACGACCTATCGTTAATTTGGATCAATGTGGTATTCGGGTCTCCAGACCTGGAATCCCGGTATACGGAAACCCGATCCCGGTCTCATCGAAATCCAAAACGTATCTTTTAAGGCCAAGTTGTTTAAAGGTTTAAACAATTTAACTTATCTATATTCATAGAGATAGAAAAATTCACAAATCATAATTGATAATCACATTATCAAATAAACAAATGATTCATAACCAAATAGGTAATCCATATCAACATCACAATAGTTAATCTATATTACCATCATAATGCAACCAAGCATTCATACTACACAACATTTCTTATCTCATTTCTGAGATTACATTCATTCAAGACAATCAATGTCATCCATTCTTATATAAGCAATGATTTACTTAATCACAACATAATTAATTTAAAATGAATTAAATTAACTATCTCTATCTTTAATTAATTTAAAGTGAATTAAATTAATTACTTCATCTCTTAATTACTTTAAAATAAATTAAATTAATTACTTCATTATAAATCTTACTTATATAATCATTAATTAATTACAAATAAATTAATTAATCTTTCTCTACCTATCCACCTAATTAATCACCTTGATTAATTATACTTTAATTACATTTAAGTAATTAACTTTAATTAATTTCACAAATTAATTATCCTTAATAAAATACAGTAATTAACCTTTAATTACTTTACTAATTAATTAATTAATTATAATCAATTACTTTAATCCTTAATTAATTACAATTAATCACTTATCATTTGATTACATCATTAATTAATTATAAACTAATGATCTCTAATTACATCTTTAATTATTTATTATATTTAAATTAATTAAATAATTACTCTTAATTAAACCACAATTATTAATCATCTTTGATTAATCTAATCCAGTAGTTACTTCCCTTAATTACTTCCATTAATTAATTACTTTTTAATTAATTACCTTAACCAATAATTAATTATCTTATTAATTATTCTTAATCCTTTAATTCATTTTATTAAATAAATTATTAAATTAATAACACTAGGTAATTAACTAGGTAATTAACTCTTAATTACTTTCATTAAATTACTTTCATAAAATAATTATCTTCTAATTTCTTTATTAAATAATTTCCCTTACTTAATTACATTCAGTAATTATTCCTTAATTACTCCATCAAGTATTTATACTTAATTAATTTATAAGTGATTATCTTAATTAATCACTAATTAATTACTTAGTTAATTATTTAACTAATTATTAAATTAAATAATTTCTTAACTTTTTATACCTAAAGATCTTAATTAAGAAAATCATTATCTTAATTAAATTATTATCTATTCTTAAATCATTTTCAATAAATGAATTATCCTTATTAATTTCACATATTAATTTCCTTTAATAAATCAAATCTTAATTTCTTAAGATAAACTCTTTATTTTAATTAAAAAATTACAACATTAATTTTAACCTTTAAAATCTTTGAAACCTTTCAAAGTTATTTAAATAAACTTTTAATACAAAGATCATTTTGAAAATCCACTTTTCTAATCTTTAAAACTTATTTATTTAAATTATTTAAAACTTATTAAAACAATTCTAGAAAACAATCTAGTTTAATAGTTAAATCTTGTTTTACCTTTATTTTAAAACTCAGAAAACATTACAAAACAAAATTTCTATTGTTTTAAAACTTAAAACATTTCCTTTAAAAATCTTATGTCTGCTCCTTCCCAAACCCGAGTAAAACTCGTAAAATCCCCAAAGCAACTCTCGAGACCAACCCACGTTTACCTGCTTCGAGTAAAACTCGAAGATTCCCGAACGAAAACCCGAGCTCCTGCTTTCTTCCCCAAAACTCATTTCCAGATGCACACGAAATCGTGAACGTGCACGTGCACACACACGCTGGACGACGGCGAACTCCGTTCAGTGCTCCGGCAACTCGACTTCGACCTTAGCATCACGATCGACCAACCCATCTTTCTCGATTCGATTGAGAATCGAATATGACCACTAACCCATCAGCTTACAAACGACATCACCAGAAACCGCTTCCCTCCGATGATCTATGCCACGAGAAGCTACGCCATCATCACCGTAGTTCATCCTCGACCTCCAGCTCCTATTGAAGGACTCGCGATCGACTCCGATCATCTCTCGATGACTCGAGACTCGTTTGAACCTCAACGAAAAACACAGAGACAAAACCTTATTCCAATGATCTCCAACCATCACGGTTAATGATAAACCCCTCTACTATTTTTCCGATGAACTCCATCATCCCCTCTACCTTCAAACCCAACCACGACTTCCAGTTCGTCGCCGTTCGCCTAAGATTGGTCAAAATGTCCAAAACAGTTAAACCCAAAATTCTCTTCAATTACCAAACTAGAAATCATGATTCATATCTCAAAATTCATGATTTAGCATTATGAATTCAATTATGCAATTCAAACTTAAAATTGATTTAATTAATTTTTGACCCATATAAAGATATTTACTGTAAATTTTGAAATTTGAACTGAATATCCATTATTAAAACCTATAATTATTTTTAGAAGGAATATTACATGATTTCAAACATCTTTTGTTTACAAATCATAAGCAAATTCAAATTAAAAATGGAGTTATTGATTTTATTATGGAAATGATATCTGTTAATATCACACAGAGACTATGTAAACTACACAGACATTCAAAAATGCATAATTCAAGCATGCATCCAATTTTAATTCAAGTATTCAGATAACATGGAGATGTTCATTCACAAGAACAAGTAGAAATCCAAGATTTAAAACTGTTTTTAAAATTCATTTACTCACCAGGCATGATAAAACAGAGAACAGAGAACAGTTTTGTTTCCAGGCTTGCATGTATGATTTCCAGACTGATTTTGATTTTTAAACTTGCTTTTCTTTTGCTTGTTGAATTTTAAACTTGCAGTTTGATCTTTGAATTGAAGCTTGTTGTTTTATTCCTCTGATCTTCAGGTTGTTTTGAAGATTTTGAAACTGCTATTTGAAATTGCCTTGATCTTCTTTTTGTTTTGAATTTCCAGATCTTCATTTGCATTGAGAATTTTTTACAGGCTTTGATCTTTTTCTTTGAAAATTTGTTTTCAGTTTTCTTTTAGATTTTAGAAAAGAGGAGAAAAAGAATTGAGAAAATATGTTTTGAACGATTTGAACTGAAGAAAAAATGAAGATCAGATCTTCTTCTATATTTACTTATAATTTAAATTTCAAAAGAAATTAAGTATGCCACTTGTTTATTTTATAAGTTAGACAATTGTCCAACTTGTTTTATATGTTTTACAAGTGTTAAAACAATACATAATTATGTCTAAACCCTTATTAATAAAAGTAATTATGTCTTTCTATTTATGTAATTGTGAATTATTATTTATTTATGTTAAGATTATTTAACTTAAAGAGATATTAAAAAGAAAGCTTATTTAAAACTATATATATTTAATCATTTTAGTCTTATACTTATTAAAAGAAAACAAGATAAAAATAAATCTTTTATTAAATCTTGTTTAAACTATCATATTTTAGAAATAATAATTATCTTATATTTTGAAAACAATTGAATTAATCTTTAACTTTTAAAAGATATTAAATTTAAATCAAAGCTTTTAAAATTACAATATCCATTCATACATCAATTATCAACAATATCAAATTATAACATATACATACATATATATTACAATTTGAAAAATTCATCTTTTATTTAAAACAAAAGATATTTCCATTCACAATATATATCAAATATATATATTATAAATAGAATAAAACTTTATTAGCTTTAACAAACAAATCTTATCAATTTTAAATCAATATTTCCAGATTAAGTATTTATTAAACTTTAAAATATTAAATTAACCAATTTAAATTTAAATTATAAAGAAAATTATCAAATCAATTAAATTATCAATACTGATTATTAAATTTATATTGCCCAAAAACCCGGGATATCACATTCCTCCCCCTTAAAATAATTTCGTCCCCGAAATTAAAAGCAAAGTTAATTTAATAACCCATCAAAGATTTTTAATTTTAAACACAAACCTATCATCCAATTCCTATCAATCAATGCAACCAATCAAACAATCTAATCTAACTAACTATTCTGACATAAATCAGAATAGACTTCATAATACTATCTCGAGTTTTCCCGAGTAAAAATCACTGGGAGACTCGCTCTACAGAAGCTAAGTAAACTACACACCATAATCCAGAGCTCCTCTCTTCTTTAGATTCACCAATCTGAACAAAATATCAGATCATACCCAAGTCCAACTCAACTTCCAAATCCATCTGAACTGTAGATTCTACAATCAGTAATAGATCATACACGTACTCCCTTAGAGATACGTGAAATAAAATGAATTCCAGTTATCCGAACTGGCAACTCAATCCTGGGGATCAAAATCTAATCTCCAAAGAACACAAAAAAATCTCATAATACTTCCGGAGCTTACTCTCCAGTCTTACCAAATCTTATATCTCCTTTGATCGGAGAAAAACTTAAACAATATCCAATTTCAACATCAATTTCCAAATTCCATCAATTCTTAACTGCATAACTCCTTTGACGATCCTGAGTCACTTCATTCTTCCTGATCAGCTTAACCCTTGCTGATGCTTCTTGAAACAGATTAGACCAACATCAAACCAATTTCCGGATCCTACTCAACAAAATGGTTTCTCAAAAATATGCCGAAATCCAAAACACAACTCTACTCTACAAACATTAGAGAACTTCGAAATACCTCTCCTATCTGAAATAGTCAAAACAGTTGCACTTGACAACTTTACCTCCAAATCCCGAAAATTTCTTCACACTTAGAGATACACTTGAATTTCCTATAGAAATCCTCTACTCGAAGAAAATTACAACTCTCGGTTGCTTCCACTCTAGAATAGCTGCTATCTTGCTTTCGCTGCACAATTCTGATCTTGAACAGATGAGAATGCCATCGGAGAAACTCGAGCACAAACTTGATCATCCACAGTTCACCATATCTATAAAATCTTAGTGAACCATTCTACTTGGTCAAAAACACCTTAACAGAATCCTCACCAGAAAATTAGGTGTGGTCATTCCCTCTCCAAAGAATCCTGAGCTGCTTCACCAAATTATTCTCTAGGAGACATCCTTCTACTAAGCTGAACTTCTGGTAACTCCACGAATCAAGTCGATACAGAATCTCAATCTCCAATAATCCCAAGAGAATACTTAAACAATCGCAAGTCACTTTTGCGATCAGCTCGGCCTAATTTCCAAAGATAACTGTTCTCTCTTCACTAATCAGAACAACTTATATTTGACTAACCAATCCATCGAAGAAATGGATTCACTCTACTGCTTCTGAACTTCACCTTCAGAAAAACTGCTCAGCCAGAAACTTTCTGCCAACATAGAACACTCCGAGTCGCATTGCTGCCACAAACCAAAGACTTCTTATCCGAAACTCCTCGAGAAACTCGGACCTCAAAGCAAATAGAAACACCCCACTGGACTCAGCCACAACACCGAAACAGACTCACTTCTTCAAACTTGTTCCAGAAGAAACATCTTCAGAAACGTCCATAGCCACCGTGTCTCATCACACAGCTACTACTTCCTGAGGTTACCAAAATACCATCACTCTCTTCAGCTCATCCAATAGATCTACTCTATTCATCCAACTTCAAAGATAAACTCTAAACCATAACTGGTTTCCTTCACAGATCGGTGAAATCTTTACACCACAACAAAGTTCACTCGAGACAGTATTAGGTCTACAGTCTCGTCAGATATACTTCCAACCTCAACACTCAAATTCTAACTATTGGTAGTCGTGTTACTCACACTACCACCTTATCTACCTTTATAACTTATATTGGAAAACCCGAACAGGTAACCCAACAAATAGGTAGAAATATATATATTTAAAATGATACTTTTTATATAGAAATTATTTCTGGGTAAAATTATTTCATTTACCTCTTTAAAACAATATTGTGTCCGTTGGCCTGGTTCAAGTGTTTAGAGATCCCTATCAATAACGTTAGCTACTCGTATTGACCAGAATCCATATACCACTCAACCGATCAATTAACACAATATAAAACCATTTTTATATAACTAACAATTACGCGCTCTCAAGGTAGACACCACTTCAGAGCCTAGGTATTCACTCAACCTTGCTCTGATACCAACTGTAACGTCCTAGGCTTTTCAACCATCAGCAACGGCTCACGACCGGTAGGCTTTTCAACCATCCCAGCCCCGCTGTGGCTCACAGTGATACCTCGGGTTTGCTTTTACGGCCACCCTCTCGAGTCGCAACCAACCCCGCAAGGCCTTATACTACCCCCGGGGGCATGTAGGGGTAAGAGTCTCCCGTTCGCCACCTAACGCAAAGCGAGAACCCCCTATCACGCTGTAATGTAGCAAACCCGATCCCGGTCTCATCGAAATCCAAAACGTATCTTTTAAGGCCAAGTTGTTTAAAGGTTTAAACAATTTAACTTATCTATATTCATAGAGATAGAAAAATTCACAAATCACAATTGATAATCACATTATCAAATAAACAAATGATTCATAACCAAATAGGTAATCCATATCAACATCACAATAGTTAATCTATATTACCATCATAATGCAACCAAGCATTCATACTACACAACATTTCTTATCTCATTTCTGAGATTACATCCATTCAAGACAATCAATGTCATCCATTCTTATATAAGCAATGATTTACTTAATCACAACATAATTAATTTAAAATGAATTAAATTAACTATCTCTATCTTTAATTAATTTAAAGTGAATTAAATTAATTACTTCATCTCTTAATTACTTTAAAATAAATTAAATTAATTACTTCATTATAAATCTTACTTATATAATCATTAATTAATTACAAATAAATTAATTAATCTTTCTCTACCTATCCACCTAATTAATCACCTTGATTAATTATACTTTAATTACATTTAAGTAATTAACTTTAATTAATTTCACAAATTAATTATCCTTAATAAAATACAGTAATTAACCTTTAATTACTTTACTAATTAATTAATTAATTATAATCAATTACTTTAATCCTTAATTAATTACAATTAATCACTTATCATTTGATTACATCATTAATTAATTATAAACTAATGATCTCTAATTACATCTTTAATTATTTATTATATTTAAATTAATTAAATAATTACTCTTAATTAAACCACAATTATTAATCATCTTTGATTAATCTAATCCAGTAATTACTTCCCTTAATTACTTCCATTAATTAATTACTTTTTAATTAATTACCTTAACCAATAATTAATTATCTTATTAATTATTCTTAATCCTTTAATTCATTTTATTAAATAAATTATTAAATTAATAACACTAGGTAATTAACTCTTAATTACTTTCATTAAATTACTTTCATAAAATAATTATCTTCTAATTTCTTTATTAAATAATTTCCCTTACTTAATTACATTCAGTAATTATTCCTTAATTACTCCATCAAGTATTTATACTTAATTAATTTATAAGTGATTATCTTAATTAATCACTAATTAATTACTTAGTTAATTATTTAACTAATTATTAAATTAAATAATTTCTTAACTTTTTATACCTAAAGATCTTAATTAAGAAAATCATTATCTTAATTAAATTATTATCTATTCTTAAATCATTTTCAATAAATGAATTATCCTTATTAATTTCACATATTAATTTCCTTTAATAAATCAAATCTTAATTTCTTAAGATAAACTCTTTATTTTAATTAAAAAATTACAACATTAATTTTAACCTTTAAAATCTTTGAAACCTTTCAAAGTTATTTAAATAAACTTTTAATACAAAGATCATTTTGAAAATCCACTTTTCTAATCTTTAAAACTTATTTATTTAAATTATTTAAAACTTATTAAAACAATTCTAGAAAACAATCTAGTTTAATAGTTAAATCTTGTTTTACCTTTATTTTAAAACTCAGAAAACATTACAAAACAAAATTTCTATTGTTTTAAAACTTAAAACATTTCCTTTAAAAATCTTATGTCTGCTCCTTCCCAAACCCGAGTAAAACTCATAAAATCCCCAAAGCAACTCTCGAGACCAACCCACGTTTACCTGCTTCGAGTAAAACTCGAAGATTCCCGAACGAAAACCCAAGCTCCTGCTTTCTTCCCCAAAACTCATTTCCAGATGCACACGAAATCGTGAACGTGCACGTGCACACACACGCTGGACGACGGCGAACTCCGTTCAGTGCTCCGGCAACTCGACTTCGACCTTAGCATCACGATCGACCAACCCATCTTTCTCGATTCGATTGAGAATCGAATATGACCACTAACCCATCAGCTTACAAACGACATCACCAGAAACCGCTTCCCTCCGATGATCTATGCCACGAGAAGCTACGCCATCATCAACGTAGTTCATCCTCGACCTCCAGCTCCTATTGAAGGACTCGCGATCGACTCCGATCATCTCTCGACGACTCGAGACTCGTTTGAACCTCAACGAAAAACACAGAGACAAAACCCTATTCCAATGATCTCCAACCATCACAGTTAATGATAAACCCCTCTACTATTTTTCCGATGAACTCCATCATCCCCTCTACCTTCAAACCCAACCACGACTTCCAGTTCGTCGCCGTTCGCCTAAGATTGGTCAAAATGTCCAAAACAGTTAAACCCAAAATTCTCTTCGATTACCAAACTAGAAATCATGATTCATATCTCAAAATTCATGATTTAGCATTATGAATTCAATTATGCAATTCAAACTTAAAATTGATTTAATTAATTTTTGACCCATATAAAGATATTTACTGTAAATTTTGAAATTTGAACTGAATATCCATTATTAAAACCTATAATTATTTTTAGAAGGAATATTACATGATTTCAAACATCTTTTGTTTACAAATCATAAGCAAATTCAAATTAAAAATGGAGTTATTGATTTTATTATGGAAATGATATCTGTTAATATCACACAAAGACTATGTAAACTACACAGACATTCAAAAATGCATAATTCAAGCATGCATCCAATTTTAATTCAAGTATTCAGATAACATGGAGATGTTCATTCACAAGAACAAGTAGAAATCCAAGATTTAAAACTGTTTTTAAAATTCATTTACTCACCAGGCATGATAAAACAGAGAACAGAGAACAGTTTTGTTTCCAGGCTTGCATGTATGATTTCCAGACTGATTTTGATTTTTAAACTTGCTTTTCTTTTGCTTGTTGAATTTTAAACTTGCAGTTTGATCTTTGAATTGAAGCTTGTTGTTTTATTCCTCTGATCTTCAGGTTGTTTTGAAGATTTTGAAACTGCTATTTGAAATTGCCTTGATCTTCTTTTTGTTTTGAATTTCCAGATCTTCATTTGCATTGAGAATTTTTTACAGGCTTTGATCTTTTTCTTTGAAAATTTGTTTTCAGTTTTCTTTTAGATTTTAGAAAAGAGGAGAAAAAGAATTGAGAAAATATGTTTTGAACGATTTGAACTGAAGAAAAAATGAAGATCAGATCTTCTTCTATATTTACTTATAATTTAAATTTCAAAAGAAATTAAGTATGCCACTTGTTTATTTTATAAGTTAGACAATTGTCCAACTTGTTTTATATGTTTTACAAGTGTTAAAACAATACATAATTATGTCTAAACCCTTATTAATAAAAGTAATTATGTCTTTCTATTTATGTAATTGTTAATTATTATTTATTTATGTTAAGATTATTTAACTTAAAGAGATATTAAAAAGAAAGCTTATTTAAAACTATATATATTTAATCATTTTAGTCTTATACTTATTAAAAGAAAACAAGATAAAAATAAATCTTTTATTAAATCTTGTTTAAACTATCATATTTTAGAAATAATAATTATCTTATATTTTGAAAACAATTGAATTAATCTTTAACTTTTAAAAGATATTAAATTTAAATCAAAGCTTTTAAAATTACAATATCCATTCATACATCAATTATCAAAAATATCAAATTATAACATATACATACATATATATTACAATTTGAAAAATTCATCTTTTATTTAAAACAAAAGATATTTCCATTCACAATATATATCAAATATATATATTATAAATAGAATAAAACTTTATTAGCTTTAACAAACAAATCTTATCAATTTTAAATCAATATTTCCAGATTAAGTATTTATTAAACTTTAAAATATTAAATTAACCAATTTAAATTTAAATTATAAAGAAAATTATCAAATCAATTAAATTATCAATACTGATTATTAAATTTATATTGCCCAAAAACCCGGGATATCACAACAACAGTGGTATAATGGACCACATTGAATCCGGAAGTATATAAGTCAATGGAATGCAAAGCACAAAAGACTCAATTACAACTACTGTAAGTATAAATGCAGTGACACTCAACCTATAGGCATATGTTACAGTGCAAAGTAGTAGCCAAGCCCGAAGTGAGGAAGAGACCAAACCAAGAAGATAATAGGGCCGCATCAAAATCAATACCAAATGAAACAGAACATAATTCCAGACCAGGCAATAGAAATAAATACAACTCAAAGTCAAGCCACCTAAAGATCAGACTTCAAGTCAACATATGCATAAGTGACTACTGGACATCAAGATGAACCAGACAAGAAATGACAACAATAGACTAGGCCACAACAATACAGACATGAATATTAATGCATAAACAGGTGTACAACTGCCCCGGGCTCCAAAATAAATGTGTGCATAAATGCATCATGAACTCAACAGTGAAGTAAACTGGTTGAAACAAAGGAGCTCGAGCACAAGACTCATAAACAACAAAATGCCCAAAATATATTTACATATATAGTGATGAACAAATGAGACAACACTAACTTGAGTACATCATGCAAGTGAATTTAACAGCGAATCCAACTAAATCAGGCCAGGGGTTTAAGTCAGAGCACTGGAGTGAATGCAAGACAGTGATCGAGTGAATCAAACTAGTTGTACACATGAATCAACACATATGATTTAAAGTATTGCAACATAAAGAAGAATAAGAGCACTGTACACACCAAACATGAAGCATACAAGCTCAAATAATCAAACTGCACAAAATTTCTGAATGGAGGCAATGAAACAAAGACACAGCAGTGACAAGTGCAACAGGATGATCGGAGATATGCTACAAATTGGTCAACACTATATTGCCAACGTCGAACTCAATGTAGCACAGTGAGGTACAATAAGGAAGGATACAACAGACCACAAGCAAATGTCACCAACATAACAAAGCAACCCAGGTTGAAGTCATATACAGCAAGTACAGGTAACAAATACCAGTCAAGTCAATGTGATCAAACAACAAGTAACAGCAGTTACAAGTGACTCAGGCAAATGTGCAGAGGCATCAACAACTACCGAGGCGGGCAACATAATGAAGCTGTGGACAGGGACAAGGCTACAGCTCAAACCCCATGTGCAAATTGAAATAGGCAGTTGCTAATAATGATATACAGGTGTAAGATTTTAAACTGGAAGTGGCAGTCATGACAATGACGATTATTATCACAATAGAAATAAAGTGATATCAGTTTCAAGTGAAGAAGCTCGGACAAGTTTAACAAATCAAAATGACCAAGTCAGAAATCAATGCCGAGAATATCAGGTTACAAAATCAACATCGATAAAAATCAAGTCGAATCCGAGATCACGAAAACAGTAAAAGCAAGCAAGATCGAACGAATTCGAATTAGATGTGAGCAATATAAATCACTCACCTTGTTTGAAGCGGAGGCGAACTCGAGAGAAGGAGTCGCAAGCACCAACATCACATTCGACAGAGCAACGAATGAACGACCAGTAATCGATCAACCTTCAAGCAGCAGCTTCAAAGATTTCAGCCGAAGCCCTGATTAAAGAACGAAGCATCGAGAGGCCATAAACACAAAGCCTTAATTCCAGAATCAAGCGAAGAGAAGCTGAAGTCTCAATTCGCCAGAGTTTCAGAAAGCGAGGCCAAGCCCTAAATTTCTCAGATCGAAGAAAAATAATCACCTCCATTTTCTTTTCAGAGCAAAAAGGAACGAGTTAGAGAACAAAAGAAATAGGGCCGGCTGGTCTAGATGATGATCACGGCAACAAAGAGTATGGGCCACAATAGTTCTCTTTAAAGCCCGTTTCCATAATTACGAAATTTTATTAAAAGAATTTCTACTCGATATAGAAACTCCACCAACCATTTTATAAAAGAATTTCAAATTGATTTTTTCTTTTAATTTCAATAAAAATTTACGAACGATTTAATCACCTAATGGCGATAATTAAATGCTACGAATTTGCGGGTTGTTACAACAAATGTCAGTTAATCAAATTTAACAATTAATTATCCTATATCAAGTTCAATTTCACACTATTTATCATTTTAACATTAACAATTTTACGTCCAATATAAACATCAACAATCAATCAATTATCAGCCAAACTGTATTATCATCGCATAAATAATTAACAGATAATGGTGTCAGATGTCACAGGTGAACTGATACAGGTAATAGCATATATAACAGTGTAATTAACTAACAACAGCATATTTCAATTGTCGTTTCAATTGAAATCAAATTTAATAAATAAAAGAACGTTAATCGTGAGTAAGTGCTCACCTTCCGAGGCTAGAGAATACAGAAGATGATACGGATATGCCCACTGATACAGACACTAAAATTTGAATGACGAATTGAAGCAAAACAACGTCGACCCGAATTCAACGATGAAAGCTGATAAAAGAATTAGATGGAACCGATCAGAACGGGGTCGATGAAGGTAATTGGTATAAGTGAACTTGTATATATATATAATTATGTACATAAAATCATATTTGTTTCAAACACATTTTTAGTTTTAAATATATATGCGTTTCAAAATCATTGTTTTAAATTAAACACATATATAGAATCAAACATATATACATACGCTTTTTATATATTAAGATTAGTGCTTATATCCAAATCAATATAACTTTATATACTTTAATATATATATATATATATAAACTGTAAAGCTTTAAAATATGCTACAGTCTTTTACAAACATTGAATATATATGAAACATGACAGAGATAACTTTTATACACAACAACCTGTTATGTAGTAATAACATAACTTATGTACACTTTTATATATATGGTAACTTATATGATATAGAGTGGCTTATATATATATATATATACAGCGTAAAATAAACAACTTATATAACTTTCATATATATACAAAACTGCATAAATATAGGCTAACAAAACTTTAACATACAATCGTATATACTGTTATGTGGAATTTACTATTTAACAAACAATGTATCATCTTCCAAATATCAAATATAAAATACTTTATAACGTAATACATTTCGAAATCTATATACTAAAATAAAGCTATTATAATACAAACGTTGCATTCATTATTATATACAAAACATTGTATACTTTATCAACACTGTCACAAACAATATACAATACTGTTATGCAACAAAATATATATACAGTATATATACTTACAACAAATAAATCAAAAAAATATATATAAATATCTCTTGTACACACTAATATATAACATTATACATCACTGTTAAAACCATGTTATATAAACTGTAGAACATAACTAAACTGTTATATATTTTGACTGAGACAAAGTCTTTATATATGCAACCTCTTTTATAAAACAATAGACAGAGCTATATACTAACCTATATATAAATATAAACAACTTAAACTTATATAAATCTGAAAACATAAACATAAATATAAACAACTTAACTTATATAAACTAATATACTAATATATAATATACTTATACACTAACATACCAAAATATGTACACAACAAAGATGATAAGGAGAAGTACACTTTTGCAAGTAGGTTGCTCGGAGGCTAGCTTTGTCACGCACGCATGGACACAGAGAGAGAGGAAGGGCAGACCATGGAGGCTGGAAGCCGACGTGGTTTGTGTGCATCGGTCAATGGAAGCTGGAGGTGGGGTTTCATAGGAGAGCGGAGGAGCAAGGGGGTTAGGTCGGAGTCGCATGCTTGGCAGAGGGGAGGCACAGGCTGCCGAGGAGATTCATAGTAGAAGCCCTCTGGGTTTCGGCTGGAGGCTTGCTGGGTGGATCGGTGAAGAATGATGGGTGGAAGGTTGCTGAGAAAAGGGCAGGGACGGAGGAAGAAGTGGGGTGGAGGTCTCAGCAAAAGGAAAAATTTGGAGGAAGAAGATGACTCATAGGCGAAACTCTTCGTATAATATTTATAAATCTCGAATATGTATTATATCAAAGAATGAACAGATCCAACCGAAATAAATTTGAAGTGGTGGAACTTCAATGGTCAAGAAAAATCAAAAGTTTGAACCATTGGGAATAGAACGTCACTCAAATTATGGTGTACGGTAGAATATATGAATGGTCACGTGAAGATCAACAGGTTTAAACGGTACCGATACGGAACCGGGAACTGTTTTACTGACTTCACAGCATACCGGGGTTCGAAAAACAGAAATAAATATATCGTTGAGATCATCCTGATGCAACGATTAAAACGATATACAGATATCAGTGGTATGATTTAATTATATAAAAAATTCGAAATTTCTACCGGTGAAAAATGCAAGAAAAACACTGAAAAATAAGATCGACGGAGCCAAAGATGTCCGAATTTGGAAAAACGATAAACTGACATCTTGCTCAGAAGATGGTTTAGAATTTTCCTATGTAAAAATATTTTGGTTTTGAAAACATTTTATTTTCATCGCTTTTTAACAGATCAAATTGAAGTGATTTTACGCGCGAATTAACTTTCATATTTTCGGACGAAAATTTACCAGTTGCTATGTTTAACTAAACGTATTCCAAATATTAAATTTTTATTTCAAAATTTTATCGTTTAAAATTTCACAAAATTTCAACTAATTACGTCATCAAAACAGTTGAAATTTACGGGTCGTTACATGCAGTGTGATAACTAGGATGGTGTCAAAGTAAATAAACAAGCAATAATAACAACCAATATCAATCCAATAATCAATTCAAATAATCCCGAAATAATCGTATTAATTCACATTGTTGTTTGTGCAAATTAATAAAATTATTTCTAGAATCTACACTATCATTTCATGTAGATTAAAGATTATTACAATAATATTAATACGGTTCTTCACTTGACATTTATTATTCGATTTCATACAATCATAAATTCAAATGGTTCAAGGGTAATTAACTATTTCTACGTGTCAAATAACTAAACATTTAAGGGGTCATATTATTCAAATTAACTAATCAAATTCAACACATATGTCGATTCAACATTTTAACTGTCCTACGTCAAATTCAATTCCATAATATTTATCACTTTATACATTACAATTTAACATCCAATAAAAACAACAATCAATCAATTATCAACCAAACTGTATTATCATCGCATAAATAATTAACAGATAATGGTGTCAGATGTTACAGGTGAACTGATATAGGTAATAGCATATATAACAGTGTAATTAACTAACAGCAGCATATTTCAATTTGTCGTTTCAATTGAAATCAAATTTTATAAATAAAAGAACGTTAATCGTGAGTGATTGTTCACCTTTCGAGGCTAGAGACGAACGAGATTGAGATGATTTACGAATCCAAGCACGGATTTCAAAGTGAAGCACGATGGACGCAAGTTCGACTGACAAGCTGATAAATAGGAATCAACGAAATCAAATCAGTACTGAATCGATGAAGATCAGTTATACAAGTGATTTTTATTTTTTTTATTTTTATATATAACTATATATATATCTATATAAAAGAAAAATCATATTCTAAATTCAAATATATATATTAAATTAAATATATATATATATATATGGGTTTCAAAACCATAGTTTCAAATTAAAGCACACATATAAAATCAAACCTGTATACATTATATATCTTGAAATCAATACATATATGTATTTATATTCTCTTATTCCATGCAAAGATAAAAATTTAAAGTCGAAACAAATATATGAATGCTTAAGCAAATACTTTTGAACGTTACATATATATACCAAACTAAATGCATACATATGATCTACTACATATAAAATATAAAATATACCCACTATTATATATAAGTTTAGCACCAAAATCGAATGCAGTCAGACCCATATATATTCACCAGATTGTATAACTAATGATGTATCATCTATTATTATATACGTATACATTTATATATGAAATGATGGCAACTGCACTACATCCAAGTCACCTATGCAAACTAGCATAAAGAACCTAATATTCAAACAGATTGTTTAAATTTATACAAACAACTAAATATATAATGACATAACTTATACAGTCAAACTGAAATATATAAACTATAGTCAGAGTAACACCCCGTATAAACGGCATTGTATAAACAACAACTTATACAACTTATAAAATGATTTGACAACATAAACTTATATATATACCATCAAAATATATGTACTTATGTAAACATATTATATAATTGTTATACCAGAGAAATATATATACTGTACACATAAAATAGAATACAAAACCAATTCTAGTTGTATGCAAATACGTATATTTCGAATATAAAACAGCCGAAAAAATATATATACAGCTAGCATATTGTTATAAAAGATATAAACATCATATTATAATAAATTCATACTATGATATATAGAACTTTTCGTAAGAAAATATCTACAAACTGTAGGCATATATAAACAGCCTTGATAAAACAAAACAACATATTATAACGAATAAATTACCTATATACTGTAAAATATGAAACAAGAGAAATAGAGCAATATATGCCAATTATCTTTACACACAATATATATATATATAAACCCATACAGTTTCATATATACAATTATACATTTTTTATTAACCAAAACAGTCATAGATATATCTATATAGCTATATATATAACTTATATAAAAAAAACCAAAACAATATCACTATTATATTGAAGAAAGAAGGGAGGCAGTACCCAGGTGGATGAGGAAAGGCGGAGGTGGAGGGTTGACGCGGTATGGTGGCACTCGAGTATGCGTCGGGTGAGGCATTGGGTTTGAGGAAGGCGACCGGTGTTGCTCAGAAGAGAAGGAGGCGGGCAAGGGTGATGGACCGCGTACACGCGAGGAGGAGGTGGATGTGTTCGGTGGCGAATGGAAGCTTTCGCGGAGGAGGGGAAGAATAGGTGGTGAGGCGGGTTGAGGCTTCGGCTAGGGAGATCTGGAGGTGTGCGTGAGTACGGACGTTGCGATGTTGAGAGAGGGCGGAAGTGAAGGAGTGGAGCTGCGGCACGGTGACGGAGAGGGTGAGGCTAGCGCGGAGGTGAGAGAGAGGAAAGGAGGGCAGCCGTTTGTTGTAGAAGCCAAACATATTAGCTTTGATTTGTTTTTTTACACGGGTTCAAATATGGAAGATAATGACACTGGAAAACAAGTAATAGAAGGGAGGAAAGAAGAGGAGGAGAACGTGGCTTCATGGAAGAAAATGAAAGTAAAAGATCTGTTATATTTCATTTCATGCTATATTGTTCCAGGTGACCAAATAAATGAACAACCAGTTGAGAAGAATCAAGAGCCTGGGAAAAATCAAAAGCATGGAAAAAGTAACAGTCACGATTAATCTTGAAAATAAGCATAGTGTCCGTTCATATTTACCCGTTGGTTAAATGAAAGGTCGTAGGGCTCAAAAGTTTGAAACGGTTACCGATACGGTATCGTTTTGCAGATTGCACCGCACACTGGACACTAAAACACAGAAATGAATATGTTGGGGAGATCAGTGCGACGAGACGATCAAAACGGTATAAAATTATCAGTGGTACGATCGAATTATAAAAAAAATTCGAATTTTCTACTGATGGAAAATGCAGCAAAATCGTAGAAAAATAAGATCGACGGAGCTAAAGAAGTCCGAATTTGGAAAAACGAAAAATGCCGCCTTGCTCAGAAGATGATTTAGAATTTTTCTATGTAAAAATATTTAAGTTTCGAAACGTTTTATTTTCATCGCTTTTTAACTGATTAAATTGAAGTAAATTTACGCGCGAAATAAACTTTCATATTTTCAGACGAAAATTTACAGTTTGCTATGTTTAATTAGACGCATTCCAAATATCAAATTTATATTTCAAAATTTTATCGTTTAAAATCCCACAAAATTCCAATTAATAACGTTATTAAAACGGTTAAATCTACGGGTTGTTACAGGTATATATCTTTTCAACCCGCAATTCCAAATTCAATTCTATGAAAATCACTTGGGTTTATCATTTCAACCCAGAACGATTTTCTCCTATTCTACAGATCGTTCGGGTATGTATCATTTCAACCCATAGTGAATTCTATACTAACAGGGAACTTGCAGAGTGATAACAGTAATGATAATAATATAACAATCAGTAACAGGCATATATCATCAGTATAAAATAACAAATAATGGTGTCAGATGTCACAGGTGAACAGATACAGATAATAACATATATAGCAATGTAAATAACCAACAGCGGCATATTTCAATTGTCGTTTCAATTGAACTCAAATTTAATAAATATAAGATTATTAATCGTGAGTGATTGCTCACCTTTCGATGCTATAGATGAATGAGAATGAGATGAGTTACGAATCCAGCACAAATTCCAAATCAAAGCTAGACTAGCACAAATTCGGAACAAAGCACGATGAACATGAGTTCGACGACCAGAGCTGATAAATAGGAATTGATGAAATAAATCAGAATCATCTAGATATAACAGAAACAAAATATATTAATATTATTTCTCTGAAATCAATAATTTAAAACACATATATTAAAATCAAATATATATATATATATAATTAAAATCATTGTTTTAAATTGAAACATATATATAGAATAAAACCTTCCTATATACTTGAAACCAACTCATGTATACTTATATATATATATATAAAAACTAATATATATCAGCATATATATGTTTTAAACTTACATACATATATTTTAAAGCTATAACAAAGTATTAACATACAAAGTATAGTTTCAAATCAGTTTTCAAACAAACAAGAGTTGGTATAACAAAATATCTATAATATAATATATACCTTAAAAGATAGAAATACAAATACATGTCATGACCAACATCAATACAGACTATATATATATATATACAAATAAAAGCTGCAAATGCTATATATTGTAAACATATAACCCGAATATACCTATAATTATATAAATTAACATAACAACTATCATATATAATAAGAATTATACAAACAAATAATACCAATTTAGGCTTACATTCATATCAGTATCATTTACACAAAATAATGTACTCAAATATATACGTACTAACTGATACATATTTGTTACAAATTAGAGAATACACAAAACTTTTATATTGTCCTTGAAAAATCAAAATTACAAAAATAAAACATTTATAACTTATATAAAAAACAGATCTTATACTTATTCGCATATTAATCAGTAAGATATAACAAAAGAAAACCAAGCAGCTCGGATATGTTATAAACAGGTTTATATATATAAACAAACTCAAATAACATATTACATAAACAACTTTCATAAACTTTACAAATTATTAAACTTCTATAGCCAACATACGCAACTTACACAACTTTATATATTGTATTTATATATATATATATAGTAAAAGAAAATTAAGACTTATATATACAAGCACATACAACTATCCTATATAATTATATATATTATACGCAACTCATATCAAAACTTATATAACAGACTTTATATAGACTATATATACATATAAACCTTTAAATATCAAAATCAGAATATAACTTATATACTACCTATGTATTATATATATATATATACAATAAAGCATGCAAATAGAATGCATAAGTTATATATATATAATTCGCATATTATAAATAACTTTATAAAACCACACACACATAATATAAAACCTGACATCATATATGAATTTTAAAAGTGGAATTGCAACCGAAATGAGCAGGCAAAACGAAACTTATATATATGCCGAAACTATTATATATCAACATATCAATATCGAAGCATATATATATGTATACACTACATATATACTTAAAAATATGAACACAGAAAGAGAATTTCAGGCTTTAGAACAACACTCTGGATTGATGAAATTTAAATACAATATATATGTAACTAGCGTATAAGTATAACTTTCATTAAAACAACATAACAGAATATTCGACATATTATATAACTGCATACTATATATATATATATATACAAACCAAAATATACCACATATATTTCGAATATATATACCTTTAGATATTAAAAGAGGAGAGATGAACAGCTCGGTGAAAGCTGGAGAAAGTGATGGATGCTGCCGACTCGGCCAGAGGCTGTGGCAGACGAAGGTGGAAGCCAGGCGTTTGGAGAGGGGGTACGGCCTCGGCTGTAGCTATGCCGGTGGTCCATGCTTGCGTGCTCGGGAAAATCTGAGGTGGAAGAAAAGGCAAAGGCCGAAGAAGTTTGGTTTGTCGAATAAGGCGTAGGCAAGATCGATGTGTGGGAAGAACGATGGAAAGAGGATGGGTATGAGTGGGAGGTGAGCAGTTTCGAGAATAAGGAGGAAACTAGGAAGTGAAGAAGCACTGTACAAATTATATTATTATGTATTTAATTTTCTCAAATAAAACTATCTAGCAGAAGCAAACGTACGAACAGGTGGAATGGCAAGAGGTTGATATTAATATCTGGGAAATAGTAAACGTTTATGACTATTCATTTCAGATGAGGGAACCGAATGTACATAAAACAAAAGGTTAAAATGGGTACCGATATGGAATCGTTCTCCGTGGATTGCATTGCGAACCGAACTTCAAAACATAGAATTGAATATACCACTGAGATCGGCATGACGAGACGATCAAAACGGTATACAGATATCAGTGGTACGATCATCCGATCAAAGGTCGATAATCAATACCGAAATGGTATTAAAATGTCAGAATTAAGATGAACAGAGCAAGCGAAGTCCAAATTTGAAGAAACGAAATATGACGTCTCACTCAGAAGATGATTTACAAATTTATTTTATAAAAATATTCAGGTTTGGAAAACATTTTATTATCATCAATTATTAACTGATTTGAATTGAAATAAAATTACACAATAAATAAACTTTCATATTATCTGATGAAAATTTACCATTTGCTATGTGTAATTAGACGTATTCCAATGAACAAATTTGTATTTCCAACTTCAATTACTTAAAATTTCACAAAATTTCAGTTAAATATATATTTTAAAACAATTAAAATTTTACGGGTCGTCACACTCTCCCCCACTCAAAACTTTTCGTCCCCGAAAAGGAAGGAGGTAGGAGAATAGAAACAACCAGAAAGAAAATAGATTGAAAAACAAAATAAAACAATTAATTTAAACCATATAAATTTCAATTTTAAAATAATTAATATTCAATAATTGATTTTAAATCCAAGTTATTTCATTAGGTTGATTTAATTCCAATTTATAAATTCCCCAAAATAAGCCTTATTTTATTTATCGCATTTACTCATTATCTTATTATTCAATTTTATCTCCATTAACATTTTCTATAAGCATTTGTTAAAATCATATTTTATTCAAATTAACTCTTCTTTATTCCAAATTATTATTAAATTTATTCAACTTAATATATCTTATCACATATATTTAGTATATTTACACTTATTATAACTACTCAAATTTATTTATAAATTCCCTTACCATCATTTTACATTGTATATTATCCAATTACATAGTTTACTTCTGAGTAATTTAGGTAAGTTATATTTTAGATTGCAATTGAGTATTATACAGGTATAATTTCCTTATTCAATTTATTTCAAGTTTAAATATTTATTCAAAATTTTAGCTTTATTTAAAATCATCCTTTAACATAAATTTAAGAATTAAATTTCCAATTAACTTCAAACAATTTGGAGATAAATAAATATATATATATTCAATATATCACATCAAATCTATAATCATATACCAATATATATATATATATATAAATCAAGTCTTATTTTAGAAATTCATATCAAATTCATTTTCTAAAATAAAAGAGTAGCAAAGTTACTGAATGGTCTCTCCATTTCGAAACTCGAAAATGAATGTCGATGATGCGGCCGCCATCACCAAAATTATTTTCCAACGACAAAAGAGGAGAGTACCGATTTAAACATTTTAAAATTCTTTGAAAAGATTTCTATTTGAAGATACTTTAAATAATATGCATTTTAAAACTTTAAAACTATAGTTCGAAATCATCGGAAATTAAATTCTCAAATTCTTGACTTAAATTCATTTCAATTCTAAATATATTTATAAACCATGTTTATAAATTCATTTAGAACAATAAATGTTAATCAAATATTATCATTTCAGACAACCAATTTAATTAACTTTTTAAATTCCAGAAAATTTACTTATATATTTATAATATAATCATACAAATTTGTTTCATTTACCAAATTTGAAAATAAAGTTGTGTCAGTTTGCTCTGTTCAAGTGTTTTTGAATTCCTATCAATAGCGTTGATCAGACGAATCGATCGAAAACTCAAATCAACATCAACAGCTCAAACAACCCACTATAAAACCTTTTAATATTAATATAAGTACACTGCCTCACTCGATGATACAAAACAGATTTCAAAGCAAGGGTAGAGATCTAAATCAAAGGGACCAAAATCAAAGAATTCAAATTCGAAGATAGGTTCGAAACGAAGACAAGATAATTAAATAACAAAAATAGATAAGATGGATAGACTTATATAAATTGTGGGCAAACTTAACCGGGTCAACTGTGACTTCAAAATAAGACCGAGGTAGAAATTCTGGAGCAAATCGACATTCGATCGCCAGAGATAGAATTCAGGTATAGCAAAAGATAGCAGCATCGTAAACTGAGGACGCAAAAAAAATCTCCGGTGAATCAATGCTATTGTAAAGGAGTTTCACCCATTTACAAGTCATTCTAAGATTGGAGGAACCACCAATTATTATAGAAATCGATCGAAGTGGAGTTATGGGAAGCTCTAGAACCAAAACGAATACGAATAAGAAGAAACAAAATGAATTTCAAAACGAATGGGAGAGGAAGGAATGGATTTTGGAACCGAGGGAACGTTCCAAAGTTCAAAGGAAAACTGAATCAAAGAGAAAGAGATTCAAGCTCGAACGAAAGGGATTCCGTAATTAAATTTACTACATATGCTAAGTTTTGCCTAAAACCAGAGCTCTGATACCACATGTAACATCCTAAAATTTTCAACCATTCGCATCCATACATGTCGGACTTGAATTGCTCAAAATATCAGATTGTTAATTTAAATTTGGCAAAACTCGACATATACAGTAAATAAATAATCACAGAATCATAGACACAGAGTAATATAACAATAATGCAGCGGAAACAAAAGAATAGTAGTTCATGAAGCTACTATATATAGATATAACAGAGTTAAACAAGGTACAACAGAAGTCATGAATACACAGATGTCTCAATAAAATAGTCAAATACAAACTCTGAATACATCACTGGAATTCACTGAATAACTGCAAGCTAAATAGATATAGCTGGATCTCCAAGCGAAGCTCCAACTCCAAAGGTGAGTCTCGAACACTGAGCCACTCAGTCTGACCCGAGCGTAAAGTAAAACACAAAACACTCGAGTCAGAATTAAAATTCTAATATCAATAAAACCAACTCAAGTGAAATATCAACTGAAATACAAGTAACTCAAAGGATGTTTTGGATAACCATCCTCTAAGGATCCGTGGAACTATCTACAATGTAGTAATATACGCTATTATAGTATGTCTATAGTAAAGTAAACTATTAAAATAGCGTTAAGGCGTTACCCATATCCCCCTTAACACATTTTATATATTCCCATAGTCTATACAGTACCGTAATCTCCCCCATAATGGGAGTCATCATAGGGCACTCCATAGGTGTGGTACAAAACAAACTCGTAGTAAAGCACGCTAGGGTAGGTGACACGGCACAACAAGGCAATGCTAGGGTAGATATACCAATTACGCATCTCGAGCCACAGCAATCGCCCACCTCGAGCCACACTCCCGAATCAAAGGTGCACACCAAATCAATCACAAAGTAATAGAATGACATATGATGGAGTGTGTCCGATAAGAGGAGCTACCTCATTGGACCGGAATCGCTCCTGTTTTATCCACCTTATGCCAACGCACGGGAGTTGGGTCCACGCAAATATACCTTTAGGATTGTCGCCACCATCCTACTTCATTATGGAATCTCCACCGCGTACACAGTTGTTAAAGTGGTTTTCGGTATCGACAGAGAGTATGCCCATATCCGATCCCAGACTCTTTAACAACCAAACATTATTATAACACCGCGGTCATTTCAAAATAGTTTATACTTCAAAACCAAAATATCATTTCCATTTCAAAAACCCAAATCAATACAATATCATTTTCACTTCAAAACCATATTAATACAATATCATTTTCACTTCAATATATGCATTTCCAAAATCATAATACTTCCAAAGTTATAACACTTCCGAAACCAAAACACTTTGAAATCATAATATTTTGGAAAACCTTAACTTTGAAATCATAACTTCCACCCTTAAATAGTTTAGATATTAATAATAGTATATAATAAAATAGTTTATAAAATAAAATAATTTGTATAAAATAGTTATAAGTTAAAATAGTTTATAATAAAATAATTTATATTGAAAATGATTTATATTAAAATAGTTTATATTAAAATAATTTATAAAGTAAAGTATAAATAGTTTTAGATATAGTTTTAAAAATACTTTATATAAAATAGCTTCCTTAAATTTCACAAATCGATTCAAAATCAACTCGAATTCCAAAATTCAACTTTAATCAAATCTCAAATCATCAATTTCAATTCGATTCAGTTTCTCAGTAAACCATTTCAAATTATCGATTTCAAATACATATTTGAACCATAAAATAATCCATTAAAATTTCAATATATTTCAAAGTCAATATATTCAACATGTCAAAACTAAATTCGATAATTATATATATATATATATATATATATATCAAATTCACTTTACTATTATTAGTTTTGAAATGTTTACTTAATCATTTCAATAATATCTAAATACAGCTTCAATTTACAAATTTAAATAAACAAAATATCCCATTTAAATTTATATAAATTTGAAATATTCCTTTAAGTCACTTTTAATCAAATTCAAGTTATAAACATATCTTTAAAATTTCAAATTTAACTTATTTAAGTATAATTCTTAAATAAATATGATTTCAAATCAATTTCAAATTTATCTTTCCAACTTGAATCATTATGAACTCTATATTTGAAAATATAGATATTAAATAAATACTTAAACATGTTATATATCAACTTTTATTAAATCAACTTTAATAAATCTTTAAAAATAAATATTTATTAAAACTATATTTTTTTTCAAAAACAATAGAAATTATTTTCAAAATATTTATATATAGACCAACGGTGTCTGTATATAATTTTCTATCCTATGGTCAAGTAATACGGACATTTATCATTTCAATCCGTAATTTAAATATATACGGGTATATATCTTTTCAACCCGCAATCCCAAATTCAATTCAATGAAAATCGCTTGGGTTTATCATTTCAACCCATAACGATTTTCTCCTATTATACAGATCGTTCGGGTATGTATCATTTCAACCCATAGTGAATTCTATACTAACAGGGAACTTGCAGAGTGATAACAGTAATGATAATAATATAACAATCAGAAACAGGCATATATCATCAGTATAAAAAATAGATAATGGTGTCAGATGTCATAGGTGAACAGATACAGATAATAGCATATATATAGTAATGTAAATAACTAACAGCGGCATATTTCAATTGTCGTTTCAATTGAAATCAAATTTAATAAATATAAGAACATTAATCGTGAGTGATTGCTCACTTTTCGAGGATATAGATGAACGAGAATGAGATGAGTTATGAATCTAGCACGAATTCCAAATAAAAGCTAGACTGGCACGAATTTCGGAACAAAGCACGATGGACATGAGTTCGACGATTAGAGTTGATAAATAGGAATTGATGAAATAAATCATAACCATCTAGATATAACTAAAACAAAATATATTAATATTATTTCTCTGAAATCAATAATTTAAAACACATATATTAAAATCAAATATATATATATAATTAAAATCATTGTTTTAAATTTAAACATATATATATATATAATAAAACCTTCCTATATACTTGAAACCAACTCATGTATACTTATATATATAAAAACTAATATATATCAACATATATATGTTTTAAACTTACATACATATATTTTAAAGCTATAACAAAGTATTAACATACAAAGTATAGTTTCAAATCAGTTTTCAAACAAACACGAGTTGGTATAACAAAATATCTATAATATAATATAATATATACCTTAAAAGATAGAAATACAAATACATGTCATGACCAACATCAATACAGACTATATATATACAAATAAAAGCTGCAAATGCTATATACTGTAAACATATAACCTGAATATACCTATAATTTTATAAATTAACATAACAACTATCATATATAATAAGATTTATACAAATAGATAATGCCAATTTAGGCTTACATTCATATCAGTATCATTTACACAAAATAATGTACTCAAATATATACGTACTAACCGATACATATCCATTAAAAATCAGAGAATACACAAAACTTTTATATTGTCCTTGAAAAATCAAAATTTCGGTAATAAAACATTTATACCTTATATAAAAAAACAGATCTTATACTTATTCGCATATTAAACAATAAGATATAACAAAAGAAAACCAAGCAGCTCAGATATGTTATAAATAGCTTTATATATATAAACAAACTCAAATAACATATTACATAAACAACTTTCATAAACTTTACAAATTATAAAACTTCTATAGCCAACATACGCAACTTACCTAACTTTATATATTGTATTTATATATATACAGTAAAAGAAAATTAAGACTTATATATACAAGCACATACAACTATCCTATATAATTATATATATTATACGCAACTCATATCAAAACTTATATAACAGACTTGATATAGACTATATATACATATAAAATTTTAAATATCAAAATTAGAATATAACTTATGTACTACCTATGTATTATATATATATACAATAAAGCATGCAAATAGAATGCATAAGTTATATATATAAAATTCGCATATTATAAATAACTTTATAAAACCACACACACATAATATAAAACCTGACATCATATATGAATTTTAAAAGTGGAATTGCAACCAAAATGAGCAGGCAAAACAAAACTTATATATATGCCGAAACTATTATATATCAACATATTCAATATCGAAGCATATATATATGTATACACTACATATATACTTAAAAATATGAACACAAAAAGAGAATTTCATGCTTTAGAACAACACTCTGGATTGATAAAATTTAAATACAATATATATGTAACTAGGGTATAAGTATAACTTTTATTAAAACAACATAACAGAATATTCGACATATTATATAACTGCAGACTATATATATACATACAAACCAAAATATACCACATATAGTTCGAATATATATATCTTTAGATAATAAAAGAGGAGAGATGAATGGCTCGGTGAAAGCTGGAGATGGATATGAATGTTGCCGGCTCGGCCGGGGGCTGTGGAAAATGAAGGTGGAAGCCAGGCGTTTGGAAAGGGGGTACGGCCTCGGCTATAGCTATGTGGGTGGTCCATGCTTGCGTGCTAAGGAAAATCTGAGGTGGAGGAAAACGCAAAGGCCGGAGAGGTTTGGTTTGGCGAACAAGGCGTAGGCAAGATTGTTGAGAAGGAGGGAAATGGCGTACGTGCGGTTGTCATGTATGGGAAGAACGATGGAAAGAGGATAGGTATGAGTGGGAGGTGAGCAGTTCTGAGAATAAGGAGGAAACTAGGAAGTGTAGAAGGAGTGTACAAATTATATTATTATGTATTTAATTTTCTCAAATAAAACTATTTAGCAGAAGCAAACGTACGAATAGGTGGAATGGCAAGAGGTTGATATTATTATCTGGGAAATAGTAAACGTTTATGATTATTCATTTCAGTTGAGGGAAACGAATGGACATAAAACAAAAGGTTAAAACGGGTACCGATATGGAATCGTTCTCTACAATTTCCGTTGCGAACTGGACTTCAAAACACAGAATTGAATATACCGTTGAGATCGGCACAACGAGACGATCAAAATGGTATACAGATATCAATGGTACGATCATCCGATCAAAGGTCGATAATCGGTACCGAAAATGCTATTAAAATGTCAGAATTAAGATGAACGGAGCAATAGAAGTCCAAATTTGAAGAAACAAAATATGACGTCTCACTCAGAAGACGATTTACAAATTTATTGTATAAAAATATTCAGGTTTGGAAAACATTTTATTATCATCAATTATTAACTGATTTGAATTGAAATAAAATTACACAATAAAATAAACTTTCATATTATCAGATGAAAATTTACCATTTGCTATGTTTAATTAGACGTATTCCAAAGATCAAATTTGTATTTCCAAATTCAATTATTTAAAATTTCACAAAATTTCAGTTAAATATATATTTTAAAACAATTAAAATTTTACGGGTCATCACATAGTTGGCAAAACTCAGCATATACAGTAAATAAATAAATCACAGACAAAGAGTAATATAACAATAAACAGCGGAATATATAAATAGTAGTTCATGAAGCTACTATATAAACATCAGAGTTTGAAATAAAATACCACAGAATATCTCAAATACAATGTAGTGTCAATACAAAAGGTAACTGACAAGATTGATCATATGCAACTAGAAATGACAGAAATCTTAACAAAGATAAGATGGATCTTCAAGCAAAGCTCCAAACTCCAAAGTTGAGTCTCAAATGCTGTGGCACTCAGTCTGACCCGAGCATAAAGCAAAACACAAAACACTCGAGTTAGGATTAAAATTCTTATACCAGTAAATTCAACTCAAGTGAAATGTGAACTGAAATACAAGTAACTTAAAGGATGTTTGGGATTTCCATCCTCTAAGGATCCCTGGAACTATCTACTATGTAGTAATATACGCTATTATAATATGTCTCTCAGTAAAGTAAAGTATTAAAATAACGTTAAGGCGATACCCGTATCCCCCTTAACACATTATATATTCCCATAGTCTATATAGTACCGTAATTCCTCCGTAAACTAGAGGGATATCAGAGGGCACTCCATAGGTATGGTACAAAACAAACTCATAGAAGGCGTGATAGAGCATGTGAACACGACATTCGAGGCAATGCCAGGGTAGATATACCGTTTGCGGATCCGGACTGGTGGTAACGCTTAGCAGCTACTACCGCCCACCTCGAGACACACTCCCAAATCAAAGGAGCACCCAATCAAATCATAAAGTAATATAATGGTATCGAAGAAATGTGTCTGATAGGTGGAATAACCTCACTTGGCCCGGCGTGGCTCTTGTTTTAGTCACATCTAAGCTGACTCGCGCGAGTCAGGGCTACGTGAATTGTAACAACCCGGGATTTCGCAATGATTTATAATCGTCATTGAACGATTAATCTATTGGCTAAATACTGTTGGAAGCTTTTAAATTGTTGAGAAATTATTGTGGGCTTTAAATAAATACTTCCTTTATTTTTGTGGCCATCCCTTTAAAAAAAAAAGGCATCGGCCCGTTATCATTTTTGGTTCGATCCCCCTTCCCTTTTATTTGCTCCAGCCCGATCCCCTCTTTCATTTTCGAACCCTAGAATAAATCGAACGAAAGAAAATAAATGGTGGCGCTCGTTCTCATCTTCGTCCCTGGAAAAGTAAGGCTTCGGCTTCGTCTTTCGTATGAGATTAGTGATGACAAATCTGGAATTGGAGCTTTTATTTCACTCGACTTTGTTGCTTTGAGCTGCTTTGTCGATCGACGACTTCTTTGTAACTTGGCTTCGATCGCTCCAATTCATGACAAAAGGTGAGTGATTTTTAAATTCACTCACATCTAATTTGGCTTAGTTCTATGCCTTGCGTTTGATTTGGCTTCATCGATGATGATTTTTGGTTTTGATTTCGCTGTGGTTCGATTTCTCGTCTCTTGTTTATCTCGGCCATTCGATTTGTTGATGTTGATGATTTCTGAATTGTTCGAATTTGCGTCTTGTGCTGCTTGATTTTACGAGGTTGATGTTGTTCGACTTTCGACCTTGTTGATTTTCTTACTGTTGTGTTGTTCTGGCATTTATGTCTTGTTCCATACTTGTATTTGACTTCGATCACTTGACATTTTTGACTGGTCATCTGTGAATTTGGCACTATCTACATACATTTTGTAGCAGAAGTCCTATGTTCAGTTGTTCATGAGCCTTGTGCTCGAGCTTACTGTATTGTGTTGTCTGGTTCACTGCATTTGATCTGATGCCCGAGTCCTTTTCTTTCTGTATATGGTCTTGTTGACATGTTGATTTGCACTTCATGTTAGCATTGGTTAGTCTTGACTTCCTTCTGGTAGTCGCTGTATTGAGTGGCACCTGTCTTTGTATTTATTCTGGGCATCGTGTCAATTGGGTTGAGCATTGTCTAGAACAGTAGTTCTTTGTTGAGACTATATTTGTGCCTCTTTATGGTTCAGTGTATTAGTCGAGTTTGCATTGATACACGATACTTGTATACATCTGGACTTTCTAGATTCTGGCCATACTTTGGGTACTGTAATTGTTGTTTGCATTTTCTAGTTCATGTAGTTCGAACTATCCCATTGCACTGGGTTGAGTCTGGTGATCTTTGCCATCTTCACTTGCATATTGTTCATCATTTAGTTCACGTGTGCTTCATGTAGCCTCCACTCTTGCCTCTTGACTTCATGTAGCATTTTTTTTTGTTATGGGTCGCAGTCATTTTACTGTATATATTGGGGATTGTACATTTACGTTAATTCACCGATACATCACTGTCACCATTTATTTGATCCTATGGTTTAGTAGCACTTCATGTTACCTTGATCACACTATCTTCATATCTAGGGGTGGCTACAGTTTTTGTTTTACAGTCGTGTGTGGTAGCTTGTATATGAATTAGCTTTCTTGACCACTTGAGACATTTGGATCTGTTTTCAAATTTACTTGAGTTGAACCCGATTTCGGGGTTTGACCTTGCGATCATTATGACTTTCACTGAGCTTATGTGTATCTCCTGCGATAGTGGCGAGGCTGTACACGCGTGCGTGTACTGCAGCTGTAATATCCCGGAAATTTTAACAATATCAATTTAATAATCTGTTAAATAATTAAATTGATATTGATGATCTTTGATAATAAGATTTGAATTTTATTTAATAATCTAATTAAATTAGTATTAATTGATGATTTTATCTTTTAAAAAAGTTAATAAGATATTTTCTATTTGAATATATATATTTATTTGTATATATTGTAAATAGAAAAGCTTTAGTAAATTGGAAATTAGATTTAATTTTATCTGAATATTTCAAAGATATTAAATGAATAACTTTATAGTTTTAAATATACTTTAGGTAATTATTTAAATTGTTTAAGAGATATTTTAACTTAAGTTTAAATATAAATAAGATTAACAAAAATGGTTTGTTTTATTTCTTTTTAAAATATTACTTGATAATATAATCTCTTATATAAATTATTTAAATATCAAATATGTTAATTTCAAATAATAAGTATAATGTATTATTTTGAATATTGTATGAATGGATTTTAAAGAATATGGAATTGCTATTTTTAAAATTGATAAGTAGTTTTATATATGTATAACTTAACTTTTCAAATTGAATCTAGGATTTAATTTGAATTGAATTTAATTTAAGTTTTGAAATTCAAGAGAATAAATATTTAAATTGTTGGATATTATAATATTTGTATAAACTTATATTTATAAATAAATTGGTTTTCTTTCTTTAAAAAGATATATATATATAGATAAGCATTTAAATAAATAAGAAAAGGCTTTTGATTTACTTTTAAAATAAATAAAAGTTAGCAAAAATACAAATGTCATCATTTTAGGATTCATGTTAACATGTGTAATTTAAGTAACAATTGTGTATGACAAGTGTCTTAATTAATTTCATTTCTTTTATTTTATAAAAACATAATTTACATACATATATACATTTGCATATCTCCACTTCATTTTCTTTTAAAAATCTTCATTTCAAAACCAAGAAAACCCAAACCAATTCTCTAATACAAAATCTGAAATCAGTATTCGAAATACCTCAAAACAAAACCAAATTCAAACAATCTATAATTCATTTTCCAAATCATCTCAAAAAGCTGTCTGCATATTCAAAACCAAAAGACCTCTGTAATTCATCTTCCAAATCAAACAGATCAGCCCACATTTCTTCTTCAAAAACAAATCTGTATCATTCCTCAAACTAAATTGCAAATCAACTTGTTGTAATATTCTTCTTCAAATCAAAACAAAGGCCAGTATGCATTTTTCAATCTGGAATCAACTTAAGAAAACTGTCTGCATCCATTTTCAATCTGGAACCACCTCAAGTCTATCTGCCTTCATTTCTTCAACCTGGAGCAAGCATGCATGTAGATTTAAAGCAAATATAAAGTCCAGCAATTCAAGTTTTAAAGCAAAAAGAAAAAGCATTCAAACTCTCAGTTTCAAGTTTTCAGTTCAAAAGCTTTTCAAAAATTTAAACTACCTCTGTTCATCAAAACAGGTGAGTAACATTTTATTCTTAGGATTTAAGTTATGAAAGATGGTTGCATGTGAATATTTATAAATGGTTCTGCATATCTATGTATTGATATATGATTTTATATCTGAGTTTCTATGTATACATGGATGAGTAGTTATGTGTGCATGTCTGTTATATATGAATTCTGTTCTGTTTGTTGCCAGACTCGAGAATTCCTTTTAAATCTCTTACCATTGGATCTAGTTTTTGTAATAACTTAATTTACAAACAAGATTGGTTTGATTTATCACATATAAATGTTAAAAGTTTAATTTAAGACAAACCTTTGAGTCTGAGGGTCTCTGTAACCATAATATCAGTAATGTGATATAAAAGTGGAAATTTAAAACTTTGTAATTTATAATTCCAGGTTTATAAATGGAATACCTAGACTATAATATGATTTTTAGCTTTGAAATCATAATTTTTAGTTTAGTAAAATGAGTGCAGTTCTGTATTGAACTAAATAGGGGATTTTGGGAAATTCTGGTGATCTTTTGATTTGTGGTAGTCGGGGTTTTGGGTAATGGCAGAGGAATGATCAGGGATGATGTAAAAATTGTCAGGAGAATTTTTAATGCCGTGGGGAAGAATTGATTTGGGATTAAAGTTTTAAACCCTAGTTTTACTTAGTCTTGATAAAATGATCACCCCGATTTCTATGATGGATCGAGTGCAGTAAGGTTTGGGGAAATGGAAGTTTGTTCGATAACGATGACATGGTCGAAGTTGCAGGAGTTCAGGTGGTCGGAATCGTGAGCACGAACGATGTTGACAGGTTTTGATCTGTACGATGGTTCCTGTTCCAGGCTTTGATTTTGTAGGCTCGATTTCGATTTTGCGTGATGTTCGAAGAGGTGATGGTCGTTTTCTGGTAGGTGGATGATCGTCGATGTGTGGAGATACTCGGCGATGGACGGAGACGCCGCTGGTGGATGTGCACGTGCACGCGATGGTACATGTCTGGGTGAAGTCTGGAATGGTAGCAGTGTAGTAGAAGTCTGGGTTTTCTCGAGTTCGTACTCGAGTTATTTCGTGAGATGCTCGGGTTTTTAGAGGGTACGACTCGAAGTAAAATTAATAGTCTCGAGTATGTTAGTGTTGACAGGTTTAAAACCTGTATGTTTAAAAAGTTTAAACTAAAATTTAATTTGTTAAGCAATATTTAAACAGGAATTGAAATCAAAATTTTAACATATGGATTCAAGTTTAGTTTTGAATCTGTGATTTGAGATAAATAAGATTTATAAATTTAAATGTTTAAATAGGTTTAAATGTAGTTATATTTAAATGTTTTAAATTTAAGAAGAATTTGATTGAAGTTCTTTTAAAAAAAAAACTCTTAGAAGATATAAGATTTCTTTAACAGGTAAAAGTTTTTAAATTGGTTCTAAACTTTGTTAAAGACAAAATTTATATTCATTTTAAATCCCAAATTTAAAATGAAATTTAAATCTAAAATTTGAAATGGATATTTTCAAATGTAAGAAGAATGATAATTGAACCATGAATAAGGAAATGTGTTATCTTAATAGTTTAAATCATTAAATCTTTAAGGTAATTAAAATGGTTTAATTAATTTAATTAATTAATGATTTGTATTAATTAATTAAGGATTTAAATTAACTTAATTAAGGTTTAAGTTAATTAATTAAGCAATAATTAATTTGTAATTAAGGATTATAAATTAGAGTATTAATTAATGGTTAGAAATTAATTAATAAGTAATTAAATATTAATTAAGTTATGATTAACACTTAATTAATTAAGTAATTAGAAATTAATAAATTGGTTATTTAGTTTATTAATTTAGAATTAATAATAATTAATCTAAGTTAATTACTCAAGAAAAGTAATTAAATAATTATTAATGAAGGTTATTATTTATGGATTATTAAATAATTAATTAATGTGATTAATTTTAATAATTAATTAGATTGATTAATTTAAAGATAATCAATTATAGAATTTGTTTAATGGACTATTTAATAGAAGAAATTAGGAAATTAATTAAATATTGTAATTAATTAAGATAATTTGATTTAGTTAAGTTAATTAATTAAGTTTAATTAATTTAGAATAATCAATGGATGATTTGATAAATAATTACTTAAATGTAATTAATAAGGTATATTATTTAGAGAAGTAAATAATAGATAATTACTTGAGGTAATTAATTGATTGGTTATGTATTAAGGAAAGTAATTTAAGTTTAATTACTTGTAAATTAATCAAGGGATTAATTAAGGAATTAATTAAGGAGTAATTAATTTAGTTAATGAAAGTAATTAAGGGGAGTTAATTGCTAGATGAGATTAATCAAGAGTGATTAATAAATGTTGTTTAATTAAAGGTTAATTACTTAATGTAATTAATTTAATTAAAGTAATTAATAATTAAGCTGTAATTAAGGATCATTAATTAATATAATTAATGATGTAATTAAGATTGATTAATTAAGTATAATTAATAAATGAAGTGATTAATTAATATAATTAATTAAGGTTTAATATAATTAATTATAGTGATTAATTTAATTAATTATAGTTAATTAATTAATGAAGTAATTAAAGGTTAATTTACTATAAGTGGTTAAGGTTAATTAATTTGAGTAATTAATTAAAGATAAATTACTTGAAGGTAATTAAAAGATAATTAATCAAAGATGATTAATTGAAAAAGGTAATTAGAGAATAATTAATTAATTTTGTAATTAATAAATGTTTAAGTAAGAAGGATTTATAAAATAAAAGTAATTAGTTTAATTAACTTTAAATTAATTAGAGATGATATAGATCATTACTTATGGATGGATGATAATACTGAATGCTTTGCATTTGATTGATATCTCTGATGAGATATATGCTATGTGATATGGATGTTTAATTGAATTGTGATAATGTGTATTATCTGATGATATTGATAATGTTGATTATCTATTGTGAATTATCTTTCTAAGTGTATAAAGATAATTGAATTAAATTGTTTTAACCTTTAAAACAACTTGGCCTTAAAAGATACGTTTTGGATTTCGATGAGACCGGGATCGGGTTTCCGTATACCGGATTTCCAGGTCTGGAGACCCGAATACCACATCGATCCAAATTTACGTTAGGTCGTGAAATCCAAATGGAGCAAGTGAAGACTCGAGGTGTAAGAACGATTCTTTGTCAGTATAACTCTGTGGGTGATTCCGTAATGAGTTGACGGAGATAGTACTTTCAGATTCGAGATAAAGATTTAGATTGCAAGGGTTATTGTCGTTAACTCTGAGGGTGATTCCAATACGAGTGTAACGAGATAATGCCTTCGGTTTCGTTCGAACCCGGAACGAACTTATATGGATTGAATGCTTTCAGAACATTGTCAGGTGGACGATGAGCATTCTATGTGATGTGTTCTGTTTTAAGGTAATCGTGACCTCAAGCCTCACAAACCGGGAATGGCTAAAACAGGGGAGGTGCAGCAAGGTTAGTGGGTAGCACCCAAGTAGGACAAGATTATCTCTGTCTAGAGGTCCCTTCTTATTATTATTCGGCTGTGTGGGCAGTTGTGAGCTCCAACTGCTGGGATATCTTGTGCGGGAATTATCCAGTAAGGGATGTTCCGACTTTGTGTTGCAGGGGATTGGGAGTGATCCTCGGTACGGTGATCTAGGCCACGTACTGTGACGGGCGGTACCCCGGTAGCCCTGCCATTGAATGGAATCCAAAATCCAATAAGTGATAACGGACTTGATTGTATACCTATGTATGCTGGAATTTAATGAATGTAACAATTTCGGCTATTTCATATTTATTTGAAAACCCTAGACCTATTATAATACAATCGAATTTCCTATCAAATGTTTTGGTTAGCGTAAGGTAAAAACTTACCCATGTTTATGTGTGGGAAGTCTTACGTGATACTTTTTCTTTCAAAGGGTTTTGAAGTTAAACAAGTTTAACCCGTTACTCACACCAGACCCATGTCTGACCCAAGTTGTTTATTTCTGTTTTATAAACTCTTGGGTACTCAAATTTTTACGAGTAGCCAAGGGATTCAGGTTTAGCTTTGACAAGTAATCTGGAGGAGCAATGGAGCAGGAGGCTTCGGCGTTGTAGATAGATAGTAGTTTTCCGCTGTGTTGATCTTTGTATTGATCTGTATTGTGTTGAGATGTAATAACTAGACAGATATTTATAACTGTCTAGTATTTGATGTGTAATCTGTGTAACTCTGATAGATGATGTATATGATACTATGTAATATTTATGTGATATATTATATTTCATTTCGTTTCCGCTGTGAGTATCTGTTGTTGTTTTCTTTTCTCTTCTTCTCTTTTCTATTTCTCACCCCTTTCTTTCTTACTGTCGATGCGATTTTCCGGGAGTGGAAAGTCGGGTCGTCACACGTGGTATCAGAGCTTAGGTTGAGCGAATGCCTAAGCTTTTGGTTAAGTGAATATCAGAGTTATTGGTTGAGTGAATACCTAGCTCTGGAGTGGTATCTATCTTGAGAGAGAGTATTTGTAATTTTTATATAACTATATATATATTCTACCTATATTGTTGGGTTACCCGTTCAGGTTTTCCAATATGAGTTATAAAGGTAGATAGGGTGGTGGTGTGTGAAACACGACTACAAATGGTTGGAATTAAGGTTGGAAGTGTATTTATCGAGACTGTAGACCCAATACTGTCTCGAGTAAGTTTTGCTGTGATGGAGGATTTCATCGAATCTCTGAAGGAAACCTGTTAAGGTTCGGAGTTTATCTGTAAAGTTGGATGAGTAGAGTTTGGATCTATCGGTTGAACAGAAGCAAGTGATGGTATCTTGATACCTCAGGAAATAGTAGCTGTGTGATGAGATGCAGTGACGATGGATGTTTCCGAAGATGTTTTCTTTGGAACGAGTTTAAGGAAGTGAGTCTGCTTCGGTGTTGGGGCTGAGTTCAGCAGGGTGTTTCTGTTTTGATTGAAGTTCGAGTTTCTCGAAGAGTTTTTCTTTGGCAACTGTGGCAGCAGTGCAGCTCAGAGTGTTCTGTTTTGGCAGGAAGTTTTCTGGCTGAGCAGTTTTTCTGAAGATGGAGTTCAGAAGCAGCTGAGAGAATCCATTTCTTCGATGGATTGGATAGTTAAGTTGAGCTGTTCTGATTTTTAAAAAGAGGAACAGTTTTTCTTTGAAATTAGGATGAGTTGATCGCAAAAGTGACTTGCGATTGTGTGAGTGCTCTCTTGGGTTATTGAAGTTTTTCTGGATGTCTTCAGGGAAGTCAGAGTTTGTCCGCATCTGAAGGTTGAGTTTTCTTATCGACTGGATTCCAGGAGTAGTACCGGTGGTTCAGTCTAGTTGAAGGATGTCTTCTAGAGATAGAGTTGGTGCAGCAACTCAAGTTTTGATGAAGTATCTGAGTTTTATTTATGGATCAGTAAACCTTATTTCTGGAATGAGTTGTCCAGTCTGTGCTTGTGTTCTACCTCAGATCAGAGTGGAGCAGCAGAAGCGGTTTGGAAGTGCATCTCTGGATAGGAAAAGTAAGTTTGGAAATCTACTGAAATTATGGAGTAGAGCTGTGTTTTGGATCTCTTCTGTATTCTGATTTGGATAAGTATTTGGACTTCTGAATTGAATTGTCAGTTTGGACAACTGGAATTCATTTTTTTTTTTTTACGTATCTCCGAGGGAGTACGTATTTGATTTATCTCTGGTTTTAGAATCAGCAGTTCTGGAAGGTTTAGTTGTTGAGTCAGACTCGTTTGTAGTCTGATATTCTGTTTAGTTCTGTAGATTTAGATGAGTAGGAGATCTATAGCTTAGTAGTTTAGATTGTTGTAGAGCGAGTATCCCGGTATATATATACTTGGGGAAACTCGAGGAATTCTATCTAGAATTTTGTCTGGATAGTTAGATTTGATTGATTGGATGAATTGGTTGCTATGGTTGTTAGCATATGGATGATAGTATATGCTTGAGTTTTAAAATTTAAAATCTTTAATAAGATTATTAAATTACCTTTGTTTAAATTTCGGGGACGAAATTATTTTAAGGGGGAAGGAATGTAATATCCCGGAAATTTTAACAATATCAATTTAATAATCTGTTAAATAATTAAATTGATATTGATGATCTTTGATAATAAGATTTGAATTTTATTTAATAATCTAATTAAATTAGTATTAATTGATGATTTTATCTTTTAAAAAAGTTAATAAGATATTTTCTATTTGAATATATATATTTATTTGTATATATTGTAAATAGAAAAGCTTTAGTAAATTGGAAATTAGATTTAATTTTATCTGAATATTTCAAAGATATTAAATGAATAACTTTATAGTTTTAAATATACTTTAGGTAATTATTTAAATTGTTTAAGAGATATTTTAACTTAAGTTTAAATATAAATAAGATTAACAAAAATGGTTTGTTTTATTTCTTTTTAAAATATTACTTGATAATATAATCTCTTATATAAATTATTTAAATATCAAATATGTTAATTTCAAATAATAAGTATAATGTATTATTTTGAATATTGTATGAATGGATTTTAAAGAATATGGAATTGCTATTTTTAAAATTGATAAGTAGTTTTATATATGTATAACTTAACTTTTCAAATTGAATCTAGGATTTAATTTGAATTGAATTTAATTTAAGTTTTGAAATTCAAGAGAATAAATATTTAAATTGTTGGATATTATAATATTTGTATAAACTTATATTTATAAATAAATTGGTTTTCTTTCTTTAAAAAGATATATATATATAGATAAGCATTTAAATAAATAAGAAAAGGCTTTTGATTTACTTTTAAAATAAATAAAAGTTAGCAAAAATACAAATGTCATCATTTTAGGATTCATGTTAACATGTGTAATTTAAGTAACAATTGTGTATGACAAGTGTCTTAATTAATTTCATTTCTTTTATTTTATAAAAACATAATTTACATACATATATACATTTGCATATCTCCACTTCATTTTCTTTTAAAAATCTTCATTTCAAAACCAAGAAAACCCAAACCAATTCTCTAATACAAAATCTGAAATCAGTATTCGAAATACCTCAAAACAAAACCAAATTCAAACAATCTATAATTCATTTTCCAAATCATCTCAAAAAGCTGTCTGCATATTCAAAACCAAAAGACCTCTGTAATTCATCTTCCAAATCAAACAGATCAGCCCACATTTCTTCTTCAAAAACAAATCTGTATCATTCCTCAAACTAAATTGCAAATCAACTTGTTGTAATATTCTTCTTCAAATCAAAACAAAGGCCAGTATGCATTTTTCAATCTGGAATCAACTTAAGAAAACTGTCTGCATCCATTTTCAATCTGGAACCACCTCAAGTCTATCTGCCTTCATTTCTTCAACCTGGAGCAAGCATGCATGTAGATTTAAAGCAAATATAAAGTCCAGCAATTCAAGTTTTAAAGCAAAAAGAAAAAGCATTCAAACTCTCAGTTTCAAGTTTTCAGTTCAAAAGCTTTTCAAAAATTTAAACTACCTCTGTTCATCAAAACAGGTGAGTAACATTTTATTCTTAGGATTTAAGTTATGAAAGATGGTTGCATGTGAATATTTATAAATGGTTCTGCATATCTATGTATTGATATATGATTTTATATCTGAGTTTCTATGTATACATGGATGAGTAGTTATGTGTGCATGTCTGTTATATATGAATTCTGTTCTGTTTGTTGCCAGACTCGAGAATTCCTTTTAAATCTCTTACCATTGGATCTAGTTTTTGTAATAACTTAATTTACAAACAAGATTGGTTTGATTTATCACATATAAATGTTAAAAGTTTAATTTAAGACAAACCTTTGAGTCTGAGGGTCTCTGTAACCATAATATCAGTAATGTGATATAAAAGTGGAAATTTAAAACTTTGTAATTTATAATTCCAGGTTTATAAATGGAATACCTAGACTATAATATGATTTTTAGCTTTGAAATCATAATTTTTAGTTTAGTAAAATGAGTGCAGTTCTGTATTGAACTAAATAGGGGATTTTGGGAAATTCTGGTGATCTTTTGATTTGTGGTAGTCGGGGTTTTGGGTAATGGCAGAGGAATGATCAGGGATGATGTAAAAATTGTCAGGAGAATTTTTAATGCCGTGGGGAAGAATTGATTTGGGATTAAAGTTTTAAACCCTAGTTTTACTTAGTCTTGATAAAATGATCACCCCGATTTCTATGATGGATCGAGTGCAGTAAGGTTTGGGGAAATGGAAGTTTGTTCGATAACGATGACATGGTCGAAGTTGCAGGAGTTCAGGTGGTCGGAATCGTGAGCACGAACGATGTTGACAGGTTTTGATCTGTACGATGGTTCCTGTTCCAGGCTTTGATTTTGTAGGCTCGATTTCGATTTTGCGTGATGTTCGAAGAGGTGATGGTCGTTTTCTGGTAGGTGGATGATCGTCGATGTGTGGAGATACTCGGCGATGGACGGAGACGCCGCTGGTGGATGTGCACGTGCACGCGATGGTACATGTCTGGGTGAAGTCTGGAATGGTAGCAGTGTAGTAGAAGTCTGGGTTTTCTCGAGTTCGTACTCGAGTTATTTCGTGAGATGCTCGGGTTTTTAGAGGGTACGACTCGAAGTAAAATTAATAGTCTCGAGTATGTTAGTGTTGACAGGTTTAAAACCTGTATGTTTAAAAAGTTTAAACTAAAATTTAATTTGTTAAGCAATATTTAAACAGGAATTGAAATCAAAATTTTAACATATGGATTCAAGTTTAGTTTTGAATCTGTGATTTGAGATAAATAAGATTTATAAATTTAAATGTTTAAATAGGTTTAAATGTAGTTATATTTAAATGTTTTAAATTTAAGAAGAATTTGATTGAAGTTCTTTTAAAAAAAAAACTCTTAGAAGATATAAGATTTCTTTAACAGGTAAAAGTTTTTAAATTGGTTCTAAACTTTGTTAAAGACAAAATTTATATTCATTTTAAATCCCAAATTTAAAATGAAATTTAAATCTAAAATTTGAAATGGATATTTTCAAATGTAAGAAGAATGATAATTGAACCATGAATAAGGAAATGTGTTATCTTAATAGTTTAAATCATTAAATCTTTAAGGTAATTAAAATGGTTTAATTAATTTAATTAATTAATGATTTGTATTAATTAATTAAGGATTTAAATTAACTTAATTAAGGTTTAAGTTAATTAATTAAGCAATAATTAATTTGTAATTAAGGATTATAAATTAGAGTATTAATTAATGGTTAGAAATTAATTAATAAGTAATTAAATATTAATTAAGTTATGATTAACACTTAATTAATTAAGTAATTAGAAATTAATAAATTGGTTATTTAGTTTATTAATTTAGAATTAATAATAATTAATCTAAGTTAATTACTCAAGAAAAGTAATTAAATAATTATTAATGAAGGTTATTATTTATGGATTATTAAATAATTAATTAATGTGATTAATTTTAATAATTAATTAGATTGATTAATTTAAAGATAATCAATTATAGAATTTGTTTAATGGACTATTTAATAGAAGAAATTAGGAAATTAATTAAATATTGTAATTAATTAAGATAATTTGATTTAGTTAAGTTAATTAATTAAGTTTAATTAATTTAGAATAATCAATGGATGATTTGATAAATAATTACTTAAATGTAATTAATAAGGTATATTATTTAGAGAAGTAAATAATAGATAATTACTTGAGGTAATTAATTGATTGGTTATGTATTAAGGAAAGTAATTTAAGTTTAATTACTTGTAAATTAATCAAGGGATTAATTAAGGAATTAATTAAGGAGTAATTAATTTAGTTAATGAAAGTAATTAAGGGGAGTTAATTGCTAGATGAGATTAATCAAGAGTGATTAATAAATGTTGTTTAATTAAAGGTTAATTACTTAATGTAATTAATTTAATTAAAGTAATTAATAATTAAGCTGTAATTAAGGATCATTAATTAATATAATTAATGATGTAATTAAGATTGATTAATTAAGTATAATTAATAAATGAAGTGATTAATTAATATAATTAATTAAGGTTTAATATAATTAATTATAGTGATTAATTTAATTAATTATAGTTAATTAATTAATGAAGTAATTAAAGGTTAATTTACTATAAGTGGTTAAGGTTAATTAATTTGAGTAATTAATTAAAGATAAATTACTTGAAGGTAATTAAAAGATAATTAATCAAAGATGATTAATTGAAAAAGGTAATTAGAGAATAATTAATTAATTTTGTAATTAATAAATGTTTAAGTAAGAAGGATTTATAAAATAAAAGTAATTAGTTTAATTAACTTTAAATTAATTAGAGATGATATAGATCATTACTTATGGATGGATGATAATACTGAATGCTTTGCATTTGATTGATATCTCTGATGAGATATATGCTATGTGATATGGATGTTTAATTGAATTGTGATAATGTGTATTATCTGATGATATTGATAATGTTGATTATCTATTGTGAATTATCTTTCTAAGTGTATAAAGATAATTGAATTAAATTGTTTTAACCTTTAAAACAACTTGGCCTTAAAAGATACGTTTTGGATTTCGATGAGACCGGGATCGGGTTTCCGTATACCGGATTTCCAGGTCTGGAGACCCGAATACCACATCGATCCAAATTTACGTTAGGTCGTGAAATCCAAATGGAGCAAGTGAAGACTCGAGGTGTAAGAACGATTCTTTGTCAGTATAACTCTGTGGGTGATTCCGTAATGAGTTGACGGAGATAGTACTTTCAGATTCGAGATAAAGATTTAGATTGCAAGGGTTATTGTCGTTAACTCTGAGGGTGATTCCAATACGAGTGTAACGAGATAATGCCTTCGGTTTCGTTCGAACCCGGAACGAACTTATATGGATTGAATGCTTTCAGAACATTGTCAGGTGGACGATGAGCATTCTAAGTGATGTGTTCTGTTTTAAGGTAATCGTGACCTCAAGCCTCACAAACCGGGAATGGCTAAAACAGGGGAGGTGCAGCAAGGTTAGTGGGTAGCACCCAAGTAGGACAAGATTATCTCTGTCTAGAGGTCCCTTCTTATTATTATTCGGCTGTGTGGGCAGTTGTGAGCTCCAACTGCTGGGATATCTTGTGCGGGAATTATCCAGTAAGGGATGTTCCGACTTTGTGTTGCAGGGGATTGGGAGTGATCCTCGGTACGGTGATCTAGGCCACGTACTGTGACGGGCGGTACCCCGGTAGCCCTGCCATTGAATGGAATCCAAAATCCAATAAGTGATAACGGACTTGATTGTATACCTATGTATGCTGGAATTTAATGAATGTAACAATTTCGGCTATTTCATATTTATTTGAAAACCCTAGACCTATTATAATACAATCGAATTTCCTATCAAATGTTTTGGTTAGCGTAAGGTAAAAACTTACCCATGTTTATGTGTGGGAAGTCTTACGTGATACTTTTTCTTTCAAAGGGTTTTGAAGTTAAACAAGTTTAACCCGTTACTCACACCAGACCCATGTCTGACCCAAGTTGTTTATTTCTGTTTTATAAACTCTTGGGTACTCAAATTTTTACGAGTAGCCAAGGGATTCAGGTTTAGCTTTGACAAGTAATCTGGAGGAGCAATGGAGCAGGAGGCTTCGGCGTTGTAGATAGATAGTAGTTTTCCGCTGTGTTGATCTTTGTATTGATCTGTATTGTGTTGAGATGTAATAACTAGACAGATATTTATAACTGTCTAGTATTTGATGTGTAATCTGTGTAACTCTGATAGATGATGTATATGATACTATGTAATATTTATGTGATATATTATATTTCATTTCGTTTCCGCTGTGAGTATCTGTTGTTGTTTTCTTTTCTCTTCTTCTCTTTTCTATTTCTCACCCCTTTCTTTCTTACTGTCGATGCGATTTTCCGGGAGTGGAAAGTCGGGTCGTCACAGCAGCCCTATCAGATTTGACAGTTTTAAATTGATATTTCGATTTGTTGAATTGTTTCGTTGGTTAATTTCAATGTTTTGGAGTTGTATTCTGATTTGGATTGCTGATTTGTTGATTTACACTATTTGGTGTTATATCTGTCGTTATCCATTTCTCTTATCGAGAAGTTGGATATACGAGATTTCCGTGACTGTCGTCTATTTGATATTGATTATTATTGCTTCTGTGCATTAATAACTGAGTTTGAATTAGACTGACCCGTGTATTATTTTCTTTTGAATTTAATACTCGGGTCAGATCCGAGTTATTTCAGGTCGTAGATTTCCTTCTTTGAGTTGCTGTTCGGGATTGAAGACTTTTCACATCTTTTGAAGTTGTCAGTGTCATTTTGTAGTAGTCGTGTCATTGTATAGAACGATATGTATTCATGTATATTAGTCGATAATGTACTTGTATATATAACTTCTAGAGTCGACAGTAGTAGTTGTATCATATGTATTGTGTCAACTATGTATTAACTGACATCAGTTATATATATATGAGACTTTTGTTTTTATCTGTGTTCCGCATTTATATTATCTGTGTTATTGTTATATCTAATGTCCTAAACTATTATGGACCGTCGTAGTTCGTTTTATTCTAGTATTGGGTATGTCGATGGGAGTAAATAAATAATAGATGAAAAATAAAAAGTATATACTACTTCTATCGAGATAACCAATATTAGTGTAAGGCCAATTACGGATGGTCGCTCCTATCCAGCCTTATTCTTCGTAATAATAGACAGTATTCCTTTTAATACTCTTTGTTATTAAGAGCATAGAGGTGGGGCGTCACAGTTGGTATCAGAGCTTGGGGTTTATGGACATAATATAAAACATAACTTGGATGGAACATATGTTACAACTATTGGTCGATGTTTTATTGTGCTTTGAGTCAAAACTAACGTTTTGAATTTAGATGTAAATTTTTAAATATCTTTATTTAAAAATAAAAGTAGAATTGTGTTTTGTTGTTTTGATGAAATTGTGTTCTGATGATTTGATTGATTTGTGTTCTATTTATCAGAGTGCGCAGCGGAAACAGTGAAACTGTCTTCGCTGAGTATAACTGATAGTCTTTTTGATTTAAAAATCAGAATACGAAATTGATATGAATTTCATTTGTGGTTTACATAGCTGTAATTATTTTGTTTCTTTGAGAATTTCGAATCCGAATTGAGAATTCGAAGAAATTGCAGATATGTGATTTTGTTGAAATTTCCGCTGGCTTTCTTTTGTACTAATCATCTATTGATTAGCTTTTGCTGTTTTGAGTTGTCTTCATTGAAGATACACTCTAATGATTTCCTTGTTTATATTGTAATGTGCGTGCAAATGAATTGCACGTTACTGTATTTATTTTACGTTGAACCGATGCTAGGTTATGAAACGTATTTTGTTGTCGTTATTTTTATAACGGGATTTTTACACCAATGCTAAATTTTTGAAGCACGGTGTTTTGTGGCATTTCTGATGAATGAAAATTCACTGATATTACATTTTTATGTAAATTATTTTGATGAGATTTTGACGTTTAAAAATTTCTGCTGCTTTGGCTTCAGTAACCGTCAAGTTTTAAAAGTGGATTTTCAAGCGGTTATTCCGCAATGCTGTTTTGTGACCGTTTTTACGGTATTTTGAGAAGTACAATTTCCTTATCGAAATTGTTACTAATTTGCCGCTTTAATCACGTGATTGGAAAATCGTTTTAAAATGAAAATTGTTTTATAAATTTTTAACAGTTTGCGTTTTCAAAAGAATGAGAAAGCGACTTAAACGATTCAGCAAAATCGAGGATTATGACCCCTTTCTTTTACCGATTCGCTTAACTCCGGACTTGTCCAGTTGAGAATGTAAATTGTTATTTTTACAAAATAAATAAATTTGTTTTCAAAATTTTTTACAGTTTGCGCTTTCAAAAGAATGAAGAAGCGATTTAAACGTTTCAGCAAAATCGAGGACTATGACCCCTTTCTTTTACTGATTCGCTTAATTCCGGACTTGTCCGTTTGAGAATGTAAAGTGTATTTTTACAAAATACACAATTTTGCACTTTCAAGGAAACGATGAAGAGATTTAAACGATTTAGCAAAAGTGCGGAGTAGGAAACCACACTTTTACTATTTCGGTTAATTCCGGACTCGTTAATTGAAATATCTGTTGTTTGATGATTTTGATGAATTTCGCACTTTCAAGGAAACGATGAAGAGAATCAAACGATTTAGTAAAACACGTGGTATGGGACATGTGCGTTTGCTATTTCGGTTAATTCCGGATTCGTTAATTGAAATATTTGATGTTTTCGTGCGCTTTCGAGCCACTATGTTGGACCTTCGGGTCAAATACCAGTACTAGACCTTCGGGTCATATGTTGGACCTTCGGGTCATTTGTTGGGCGCCAAAATTATGTTGAGTACTTGGTAGGCTTCGGCCATATGTTATTGCACGTGTGGCGAATTAAAAACTCGCCATCTGATGGGATCGATCCAAGCTTTTATGTTGATTTTCTAGTCTTCTTAATTGATTTCTAGATATTTGTTGCTTCCAATTATCTGCAGGTAATTGGATATTTGTTGATATGAGTTCTGATTATCGTTTTTGATAATCAGATATTTGTTGTTTCTAATTATCGCTTGTGATAATTAGATATTTGTTGATATGAGTTCTGATTATCGTTTTTGATAATCAGATATTTGTTGTTTCTAATTATCGCTTGTGATAATTATATATTTGTTGATATGAGTTCTGATTATCGTTTTTGATAATCAGATATTTGTTGTTTTTAATTATCGCTTGTGATAATTAGATATTTGTTGATATGAGTTCTGATTATCGTTTTTGATAATCAGATATTTGTTGTTTCTAATTATCGCTTGTGATAATTATATATTTTTTGATATGAGTTCTGATTATCGTTTTTGATAATCAGATATTTGTTGTTTCTAATTATCGCTTGTGATAATTAGATATTTGTTGATATGAGTTCTGATTATCGTTTTTGATAATCAGATATTTGTTGTTTCTAATTATCGCTTGTGATAATTAGATATTTGTTGATATGCGTTCTGATTATCGTTTTTGATAATCAAATATTTGTTGTTTCTAATTATCGCTTGTGATAATTAGATATTTGTTGATATGTGTTCTGATTATCGTTTTTGATAATCAGATATTTGTTGTTTCTAATTATCGCTTGTGATAATTAGATATTTGTTGATATGAGTTCTGATTATCGTTTTTGATAATCAGATATTTGTTGTTTCGAATTATCGCTTGTGATAATTAGATATTTGTTGATATGAGTTCTGATTATCGTTTTTGATAGTCGGATATTTGTTGTTTTTAATTATCGCTTTTGATAATTAGATATTTGTGGATATGAGATTTAATTATCGCTTTAGATAATTAAATATTTGCTGAATTCGAATTTAATTATCGCTTTAGATAATTAAATATTTGTTGATTTTAGATTTAATTATCGCTTTAGATAATTAAATATTTGTTGCTTTGAGATTTAATTATCGCTTGAGATGATTAAATATTTGCTGATTTGAAATTTAATTATCGCTTTAGATAATTAAATATTGATTGATTTGGAATTTGATTATCGCTTGAGATAATCAAATATTTGTTGAATTTGAAATTAGATTATCGTTTTTGATAATCGAATATTTGTTGAATTTGAAATTTGATTATCGTTTTTGATAATCGAATATTTGTTGAATTTGAAATTTGATTATCGTTTTTGATAATCGAATATCTGTTGAATTTGAAATTTGGTTATCGTTTTTGATAATCGAATATTTGTTGATTTGAGAAATTTGATTATCGTTTTTGATAATCGAATATTTGTTGAATTTGAAATTTGATTATCGTTTTTGATAATCAAATATTTGTTAAATTTGAAATTTGATTATCGTTTTTGATAATCGAATATTTGTTAAATTTTAAATTTGATTATCGTTTCTGATAATCGAATATTTGTTGAATTTGAAATTTGATTATCGTTTTTGATAATTGAATATTTGTTGATTTGTTTTCTGATTGTCGTTTGGATAATTAGATGTTTGCTGATTTTATTGATATGAGATTTTCTAGTCTCCAATTGATTCTAGAATATGCTGATTGTATTGAATCGCTGTTTTCTATCTATTTCTATTAATAGTTAGAGTTTGTTGATTTTGGAATTTGTGTTTTCCAGTTAATTGTTTAATAACTGGATATTGTCAGTTTTGCGAGTTGTGATTGGTGCTTTCTAATCATCTTTGTTGATAATTAGATATTGGTGTTTTGAGATTTTCTGTATTTTAATTATCCAGTTGATAATTGAAGATTGCTGGTAATTGTATTTATCCAGTTTTGCTGTTTTCTGATTATCTATTGATGATTAGGCTTTGTTGAGAATTTGTGAATTTCTTGTATGAAATCAAAAGATTTCTTTGGCATTTAAATTCTTGACTTTTCTTTTCTAACTTAACCGGTTTATGTTAGAAAGAAAATTGTTATTGACAACCTTAATTATGAAAATTGCGGGGACGCAATTCTTATAAGGAGGGGAGCCTGTAACAACCTGGGATTTCGCAGTGATTTATAATCGTCATTGAACGATTAATCTATTGGCTAAATACTGTTGGAAGCTTTTAAATTGTTGAGAAATTATTGTGGGCTTTAAATAAATACTTCCTTTATTTTTGTGGCCAGCCCTTTAAAAAAAACATCGGCCCGTTATCATTTTTGGTTCGCTCCCCCTTCCCTTTTATTTGCTCCAGCCCGATCCCCTCTTTCATTTTCGAACCCTAGAATAAATCGAACGAAAGAAAATAAATGGTGGCTGTAACAACCCGAGATTTTATAACAATTAACTATCGTCAATGTGACACTTAAATTGTTTTTTTAATTCAGCTGGAGTTTTAATTGATTGCATTTCTTTTGAAAAAGTTGTAAAGCAGTTCGGGCTTTAAAATTTATAGAAGCCCATATTTTAGTTTAGAGCTGCCTTATCTAAGGAGATAAAACGTTCCTCCCTCCTTCATTTTCGAATACCCGACCCAATCCATTTTCTCGTGGAAAACCCTACGTCTAAGAAAGAAAAATGGGGGCGGTCTCGTATCCTCGTTCCTCTGGCGATTTAGGGCTTCAAAAATTTAAGGCTGTTCGTCTTTCGTTCGTCTCTAAAATCCGGGCTTGTGAATCGAAGGCGTCGCCCTGTCAAATTGATGTCGATGCTTTTTCTCTGATCAATTGGATCGTTCGCGACTGCCTCTTTCTTGTCGAAGCAAGGTGAGTACTTACTCGCATCTAATTCATGCCTTCATTTCGAGATTTGGGTTTGAGCCCTTTGTTTTGTTCGTATATAATTGTTCGAACTGAATTGAGTTGACCATTTGTTTTCGTTCGCGGTTGGAAATTGATGTTGCAATGAGAAACTCTTATGTGACTTTGGCTCGATTGTATATTTTTGCTGTTGATATGATTTTTATTCGGTAGTTCGATTTAGTTGATATTGATGATTTTTGGGTGTCGACTTTGGCCATTCTTCGGCCACTCGATTTTGTTGAACTTGTATCTTGATTTCATTTTGACTTCGGTCTGGATACTTGTGGTCCTCGGGTAGTCTTCATTTAGGGTAGTCTGCACTGCTTCATGTTGTTGCTTGACCTGTTCCACTATGGTTCCATGCCTTGTGGTTGCATTTCATTCGTGTTTGTTGTCACATTGGGCTTGTAGTTGGTGTAGCTCGCTGTCTTTGAACTTTACTCGGTCATTTGAGGAGTTGGGTTCTAGCATACATGTATAATTGTGTTTACTCACTTTTCATTGTGGCATATGGTTTGCATACCATTTTCACTGTGTAGTCTTTCTCATCGATCACTTGAGCCTCTGTTTGCTATTCGAACTTAAATTGGGTTTTTGTTGGTGTTGTTTTTGATCGATTCTCTGACCTGTTGCATTCCATGGTCGCCAGTAGCATTACTTTGTATTCGAGTCTTATGTTTTTGCTGGGCTTGCACTGTCACCTGTTTCTGCCTATGTGTGCATATACACAAATATGTTTGTGTGTATGCATATATGGGTGGATTGACTCGATAAAATCTAGTCCAAGTAATTGCAGTGCCTAATAGTCACTGTCTTGAATTAATTAGGTTAGTTTTGCAATTGCTTTCGGTATTAATTTCGAAGTTGCTTTGTACTTGTGACATACATGTTGGCCACAGTCCCCTTTTGAATTTATCTTGACTTTGTTCATGATTCTGTTTATTCCTGAGTACTTTCTTGACCTTCAGATTGATCTGATGCTTCATGTTGTATATTTACTTGCTGCCTGGTTATATGATTTCGCCATTGAATTCACTGTGACTTCGAACTTATCTTTTGTTTGCCGAGTTTATTGTTTCACCACTGAGCCTTATGATCTTCATACCATTCCTGTTGTTCATCACCTGTGATGTTGCTTGAACTTCTGTTGTTCATGATGTTGCATGATAGTTTCTGGTGCATTCACTATAGTTTGAACTTGAACTACTCTGGTTCACTTGCTCATCTCATTGCTGTCAATTGTGCCCTTTGAGTTCTTGTGGGATTGCTTCGTTGGTGTTGTCTGCATCCATGCTTTTGGTATGGTAGTCGGTTTCTTTGTTGTTGATGCTTGTTGCATGTGAGTTTGTTGTCCAGTTGCACTGACACTTGTACTTCTGGCTTGGTTGCTGCATACATGAATATGGTTTTGCAGCATTGTTGTTGACATTGTTAACTTGTACCTGACTTTGTCATACCTGATGCCTTGTTTGATTCATGTTACTGTTTGGTCGTCTGCACCTCTATAGTCTTGAGTTTATTTTCCAGTAGTGCTTCATTCCTTTGAGTTAGGTGTTCAGGCACTAGAACTACTCCCCAACTTTCTATTTGCTGTCTTATACGCTGGCACTTGACTTACAGTCTATCTTGTTCTAATGATATATTCATTGTACATCCCTTGCTGCCTCTTTTACTGGATGCACTGTTTCATTCACTGTCGCAATCTTGCTCTTAAACATTTGTGGTGGCTGCAGTGTTGTATTGTTGAGATTTTGTCCTTGTTGGGTTTCATTGCATTGATTCTCTGACTTTTATTTGCAGTTTTCCCCCTGTTGGGAATTGTTTTCGAATTCACTTGAGTTGAATCCGGTACTTCGGGGTTTGACCTGGTGATCATTTGTGACTTTCACTGAGCTTTTGTGTATCTCCTGCGATAGTGGCGAGGCAGTACACGCATGCATGTACTACAGCCCTATCAGATTTGACAGTTTTAAATTGATGTTTCGATTTGTTGAATTGTTTCGTTGGTTAATTTCAAATGGTTTGGAGTTGTATTCTGGTTTGGTTTGTTGATTTGTCGTTTAATCCTGCTTAGTGTTATATCTGCCGTTATCCAATTCTCGTATCGAGAGTTGGATATACGCGATTTCTGTAACTGTCATCTATTTGAGATTATTATTGCTTCTATGCACTATAACTGAGTTTGAATTAGACTGACCCGTGTATTATTTTCTTTTGAATGTAATACTCGGGTCAGACCCGAGTTATTTCAGGTTGTAGATTTTCTTCTTTGAGTTGCTGTTCAGGATATGAAGACTTTTCACATCTTCTGAAGTTGTCAGTGTCATTTTGTAGTAGTCGTGTCATTGTATAGAACGATATGTATTCATGTATATTATTCGTTAATGTACTTGTATATATAACTTCTTGAGTCGACAGTTGTAGTTGTATCATATGTATTGTGTCAACTATGTATTAACTGACATCAGTTATATATATATGAGACTTTTGTTTTTATCTGTGTTCCGCATTTATATTATCCGTGTTATTGTTATATCTAATGTCCTAAACTATTATGAACTATCATAGTTTGTTTTATACTGATAATTGGATATGTCGATGGGAGTAAATAAATAATAGATGAAAAATAAAAAGTATATACCACTCCTACCGAGATAACCAATATTAGTGTAAGGCCAATTACGGATGGTCGCTCCTATCCAGCCTTATTCTTCGTAATAATAGACAGTATTTCTTTTAATACTCTTTGTTATTATCAGCATAGAGGTGGGGCGTCACAGTGGCGCTCGTTCTCATCTTCGTCCCTGGAAAAGTAGGGCTTCGGCTTCGTCTTTCGTATGAGATTAGTGATGACAAATCTGGAATTGGAGCTTTTATTTCACTCGACTTTGTTGCTTTGAGCTGCTTTGTCGATCGACGACTTCTTTGTAACTTGGCTTCGATCGCTCCAATTCGTGACAAAAGGTGAGTGATTTTTAAATTCACTCACATCTAATTTGGCTTAGTTCTATGCCTTGCGTTTGATTTGGCTTCATCGATGATGATTTTTGGTTTTGATTTCGCTGTGGTTCGATTTCTCGTCTCTTGTTTATCTCGGCCATTCGATTTGTTGATGTTGATGATTTCTGAATTGTTCGAATTTGCGTCTTGTGCTGCTTGATTTTACGAGGTTGATGTTGTTCGACTTTCGACCTTGTTGATTTTCTTACTGTTGTGTTGTTCTGGCATTTATATCTTGTTCCATACTTGTATTTGACTTCGGTCACTTGACATTTTTGACCGGTCATCTGTGAATTTGGCACTATCTACATACATTTTGTAGCAGAAGTCCTATGTTCAGTTGTTCATGAGCCTTGTGCTCGAGCTTACTGTATTGTGTTGTCTGGTTCACTGCATTTGATCTGATGCCCGAGTCCTTTTCTTTCTGTATATGGTCTTGTTGACATGTTGATTTGCACTTCATGTTAGCATTGGTTAGTCTTGACTTCCTTCTGGTATTCGCTGTATTGAGTGGCACCTGTCTTTGTATTTATTCTGGGCATCGTGTCAATTGGGTTGAGCATTGTCTAGAACAGTAGTTCTTTGTTGAGACTATATTTGTGCCTCTTTGTGGTTCAGTCTGTTAGTCGAGTTTGCATTGATACACGATACTTGTATACATCTGGACTTTCTAGATTCTGGCCATACTTTGGGTACTGTAATTGTTGTTTGCATTTTCTAGTTCATGTAGTTCGAACTATCCCATTGCACTGGGTTGAGTCTGGTGATCTTTGCCATCTTCACTTGCATATTGTTCATCATTTAGTTCACGTGTGCTTCATGTAGCCTCCACTCTTGCCTCTTGACTTCATGTAGCATTTTTTTTTGTTATGGGTCGCAGTCATTTTACTGTATATATTGGGGATTGTACATTTACGTTAATTCACCGATACATCACTGTCACCATTTATTTGATCCTATGGTTTAGTAGCACTTCATGTTACCTTGATCACACTATCTTCATATCTAGGGGTGGCTACAGTTTTTGTTTTACAGTTGTGTGTGGTAGCTTGTATATGAATTAGCTTTCTTGACCACTTGAGACATTTGGATCTGTTTTCAAATTTACTTGAGTTGAACCCGATTTCGGGGTTTGACCTTGCGATCATTATGACTTTCACTGAGCTTATGTGTATCTCCTGCGATAGTGGCGAGGCTGTACACGCGTGCGTGTACTGCAGCCCTATCAGATTTGACAGTTTTAAATTGATATTTCGATTTGTTGAATTGTTTCGTTGGTTAATTTCAATGTTTTGGAGTTGTATTCTGATTTGGATTGCTGATTTGTTGATTTACACTGTTTGGTGTTATATCTGTCGTTATCCATTTCTCTTATCGAGAAGTTGGATATACGAGATTTCCGTGACTGTCCTCTATTTGATATTGATTATTATTGCTTCTGTGCATTAATAATTGAGTTTGATTTAGACTGACCCGTGTATTATTTTCTTTTGAATTTAATACTCGGGTCAGATCCGAGTTATTTCAGGTCGTAGATTTCCTTCTTTGAGTTGCTGTTCGGGATTGAAGACTTTTCACATCTTTTGAAGTTGTCAGTGTCATTTTGTAGTAGTCGTGTCATTGTATATAACGATATGTATTCATGTATATTAGTCGATAATGTACTTGTATATATAACTTCTAGAGTCGACAGTAGTAGTTGTATCATATGTATTGTGTCAACTATGTATTAACTGACATCAGTTATATATATATGAGACTTTTGTTTTTATCTGTGTTCCGCATTTATATTATCTGTGTTATTGTTATATCTAATGTCCTAAACTATTATGAACCGTCGTAGTTCGTTTTATACTAGTATTGGGTATGTCGATGGGAGTAAATAAATAATAGATGAAAAATAAAAAGTATATACTACTTCTATCGAGATAACCAATATTAGTGTAAGGCCAATTACGGATGGTCGCTCCTATCCATCCTTATTCTTCGTAATAATAGACAGTATTCCTTTTAATACTCTTTGTTATTATGAGCATAGAGGTGGGGCATCACAGTTGGTATCAGAGCTTGGGGTTTATGGACATAATATAAAACATAACTTGGATGGAACATATGTTACAACTATTGGTCGATGTTTTATTATGCTTTGAGTCAAAACTAACGTTTTGAATTTAGATGTAAATTTTTAAATATCTTTATTTAAAAATAAAAGTAGAATTGTGTTTTGTTGTTTTGATGAAATTGTGTTCTGATGATTTGATTGATTTGTGTTCTATTTATCAGAGTGCGCAGCGGAAACAGTGAAACTGTCTTCGCTGAGTATAACTGATAGTCTTTTTGATTTAAATATCAGAATACGAAATTGATATGAATTTCATTTTTGGTTTACATAGCTGTAATTATTTTGTTTCTTTGAGAATTTCGAATCCGAATTGAGAATTCGAAGAAATTGCAGATATGTGATTTTGTTGAAATTTCCGCTGGCTTTCTTTTGTACTAATCATCTATTGATTAGCTTTTGCTGTTTTGAGTTGTCTTCATTGAAGATACACTCTAATGATTTCCTTGTTTATATTGTAATGTGCGTGCAAATGAATTGCACGTTACTGTATTTATTTTACGTTGAACCGATGCTAGGTTATGAAACATATTTTGTTGCCGTTATTTTTATAACGGGATTTTTACACCAATGCTAAATTTTTGAAGCACGGTGTTTTGTGGCATTTCTGATGAATGAAAATTCACTGATATTACATTTTTATGTAAATTATTTTGATGAGATTTTGACGTTTAAAAATTTCTGCTGCTTTGGCTTCAGTAACCGTCAAGTTTTAAAAGTGGATTTTCAAGTGGTTATTCCGCAATGCTGTTTTGTGACCGTTTTTACAGTATTTTGAGAAGTACAATTTCCTTATCGAAATTGTTACTGATTTGCCGCTTTAATCACGTGATTGGAAAATCGTTTTAAAATGAAAATTGTTTTATAAATTTTTAACAGTTTGCGTTTTCAAAAGAATGAGAAAGCGACTTAAACGATTCAGCAAAATCGAGGATTATGACCCTTTTCTTTTACTGATTCGCTTAACTCCGGACTTGTCCAGTTGAGAATGTAAATTGTTATTTTTACAAAATAAATAAAATTGTTTTCAAAATTTTTTACAGTTTGCACTTTCAAAAGAATGAAGAAGCGATTTAAACGTTTCAGCAAAATCGAGGACTATGACCCCTTTCTTTTACTGATTCGCTTAATTCCGGACTTGTCCGTTTGAGAATGTAAAGTGTATTTTTACAAAATACACAATTTTGCACTTTCAAGGAAACGATGAAGAGATTTAAACGATTTAGCAAAAGTGCGGAGTATGAAACCACACTTTTACTATTTCGGTTAATTCCGGACTCGTTAATTGAAATATCTGTTGTTTGATGATTTTGATGAATTTCGCACTTTCAAGGAAACGATGAAGAGAATCAAACGATTTAGTAAAACACGTGGTATGGGACATGTGCGTTTGCTATTTCGGTTAATTCCGGACTCGTTAATTGAAATATTTGATGTTTTCGTGCGCTTTCGAGCCACTATGTTGGACCTTCGGGTCAAATACCAGTACTAGACCTTCGGGTCATATGTTGGACCTTCGGGTCATTTGTTGGGCGCAAAAATTATGTTGAGTACTTGGTAGGCTTTGGCCATATGTTGTTGCACGTGTGGCGAATTAAAAACTCGCCATCTGATGGGATCGATCCAAGCTTTTATGTTGATTTTCTAGTCTTCTTAATTGATTTCTAGATATTTGTTGCTTCCAATTATCTGCAGGTAATTGGATATTTGTTGATATGAGTTCTGATTATCGTTTTTGATAATCAGATATTTGTTGTTTCTAATTATCGCTTGTGATAATTAGATATTTGTTGATATGAGTTCTGATTATCGTTTTTGATAATCAGATATTTGTTGTTTCTAATTATCGCTTGTGATAATTATATATTTGTTGATATGAGTTCTGATTATCGTTTTTGATAATCAGATATTTGTTGTTTCTAATTATCGCTTGTGATAATTAGATATTTGTTGATATGAGTTCTGATTATCGTTTTTGATAATCAGATATTTGTTGTTTCTAATTATCGCTTGTGATAATTATATATTTGTTGATATGAGTTCTGATTATCGTTTTTGATAATCAGATATTTGTTGTTTCTAATTATCGCTTGTGATAATTAGATATTTGTTGATATGAGTTCTGATTATCGTTTTTGATAATCAGATATTTGTTGTTTCTAATTATCGCTTGTGATAATTAGATATTTGTTGATATGCGTTCTGATTATCGTTTTTGATAATCAAATATTTGTTGTTTCTAATTATCGCTTGTGATAATTAGATATTTGTTGATATGCATTCTGATTATCGTTTTTGATAATCAGATATTTGTTGTTTCTAATTATCGCTTGTGATAATTAGATATTTGTTGATATGAGTTCTGATTATCGTTTTTGATAATCAGATATTTGTTGTTTCTAATTATCGCTTGTGATAATTAGATATTTGTTGATATGAGTTCTGATTATCGTTTTTGATAGTCGGATATTTGTTGTTTTTAATTATCGCTTTTGATAATTAGATATTTGTGGATATGAGATTTAATTATCGCTTTAGATAATTAAATATTTGCTGAATTCGAATTTAATTATCGCTTTAGATAATTAAATATTTGTTGATTTTAGATTTAATTATCGCTTTAGATAATTAAATATTTGTTGCTTTGAGATTTAATTATCGCTTGAGATGATTAAATATTTGCTGATTTGAAATTTAATTATCGCTTTAGATAACTAAATATTGATTGATTTGGAATTTGATTATCGCTTGAGATAATCAAATATTTGTTGAATTTGAAATTAGATTATCGTTTTTGATAATCGAATATTTGTTGAATTTGAAATTTGATTATCGTTTTTGATAATCTAATATTTGTTGAATTTGAAATTTGATTATCGTTTTTGATAATCGAATATTTGTTGAATTTGAAATTTGGTAATCGTTTTTGATAATCGAATATTTGTTGATTTGAGAAATTTGATTATCGTTTTTGATAATCGAATATTTGTTGAATTTGAAATTTGATTATCGTTTTTGATAATCGGATATTTGTTAAATTTGAAATTTGATTATCGTTTTTGATAATCGAATATTTGTTAAATTTGAAATTTGATTATCGTTTTTGATAATCGAATATTTGTTGAATTTGAAATTTGATTATCGTTTTTGATAATTGAATATTTGTTGATTTGTTTTCTGATTGTCGTTTGGATAATTAGATGTTTGCTGATTTTATTGATATGAGATTTTCTAGTCTCCAATTGATTCTAGAATATGCTGATTGTATTGAATCGTTGTTTTCTATCTATTTCTATTAATAGTTAGAGTTTGTTGATTTTGGAATTTGTGTTTTCCAGTTAATTGTTGAATAACTGGATATTGTCAGTTTTGCGAGTTGTGATTGGTGCTTTCTAATCATCTTTGTTGATAATTAGATATTGCTGTTTTGAGATTTTCTGTATTTTAATTATCCAGTTGATAATTGAAGATTGCTGGTAATTGTATTTATCCAGTTTTGCTGTTTTCTGATTATCTATTGATGATTAGGCTTTGTTGAGAATTTGTGAATTTCTTGTATGAAATCAAAAGATTTCTTTGGCATTTAAATTCTTGACTTTTCTTTTCTAACTTAACCGGTTTATGTTAGAAAGAAAATTGTTATTGACAACCTTAATTATGAAAATTGCGGGGACGCAATTCTTATAAGGAGGGGAGCCTGTAACAACCTGGGATTTCGCAGTGATTTATAATCGTCATTGAACGATTAATCTATTGGCTAAATACTGTTGGAAGCTTTTAAATTGTTGAGAAATTATTGTGGGCTTTAAGTAAATACTTCCTTTATTTTTGTGGCCAGCCCTTTAAAAAAAAACATCGGCCCGTTATCATTTTTGGTTCGATCCCCCTTCCCTTTTATTTGCTCCAGCCCGATCCCCTCTTTCATTTTCGAACCCTAGAATAAATCGAACGAAAGAAAATAAATGGTGGCTGTAACAACCCGAGATTTTATAACAATTAACTATCGTCAATGTGACACTTAAATTGTTTGTTTAATTCAGCTGGAGTTTTAATTGATTGCATTTCTTTTGAAAAAGTTGTAAAGCAGTTCGGGCTTTAAAATTTATAGAAGCCCATATTTTAGTTTAGAGCTGCCTTATCTAAGAAGATAAAACGTTCCTCCCTCCTTCATTTTCGAATACCCGACCCAATCCATTTTCTCGTGGAAAACCCTACGTCTAAGAAAGAAAAATGGGGGCGGTCTCGTATCCTCGTTCCTCTGGCGATTTAGGGCTTCAAAAATTTAAGGCTGTTCGTCTTTCGTTCGTCTCTAAAATCCGGGCTTGTGAATCGAAGGCGTCGCCCTGTCAAATTGATGTCGATGCTTTTTCTCTGATCAATTGGATCGTTCGCGACTGCCTCTTTCTTGTCGAAGCAAGGTGAGTACTTACTCACATCTAATTCATGCCTTCATTTCGAGATTTGGGTTTGAGCCCTTTGTTTTGTTCGTATATAATTGTTCGAACTGAATTGAGTTGACCATTTGTTTTCGTTCGCGGTTGGAAATTGATGTTGCAATGAGAAACTCTTATGTGACTTTGGCTCGATTGTATATTTTTGCTGTTGATATGATTTTTATTCGGTAGTTCGATTTAGTTGATATTGATGATTTTTGGGTGTCGACTTTGGCCATTCTTCGGCCACTCGATTTTGTTGAACTTGTATCTTGATTTCATTTTGACTTCGGTCTGGATACTTGTGGTCCTCGGGTAGTCTTCATTTAGGGTAGTCTGCACTGCTTCATGTTGTTGCTTGACCTGTTCCACTATGGTTCCATGCCTTGTGGTTGCATTTCATTCGTGTTTGTTGTCACATTGGGCTTGTAGTTGGTGTAGCTCGCTGTCTTTGAACTTTACTCGGTCATTTGAGGAGTTGGGTTCTAGCATACATGTATAATTGTGTTTACTCACTTTTCATTGTGGCATATGGTTTGTATACCATTTTCACTGTGTAGTCTTTCTCATCGATCACTTGAGCCTCTGTTTGCTATTCGAACTTAAATTGGGTTTTTGTTGGTGTTGTTTTTGATCGATTCTCTGACCTGTTGCATTCCATGGTCGCCAGTAGCATTACTTTGTATTCGAGTCTTATGTTTTTGCTGGGCTTGCACTGTCACCTGTTTCTGCCTATGTGTGCATATACACAAATATGTTTGTGTGTATGCATATATGGGTGGATTGACTCGATAAAATCTAGTCCAAGTAATTGCAGTGCCTGATAGTCACTGTCTTGAATTAATTAGGTTAGTTTTGCAATTGCTTTCGGTATTAATTTCGAAGTTGCTTTGTACTTGTGACATACATGTTGGCCACAGTCCCCTTTTGAATTTATCTTGACTTTGTTCATGATTCTGTTTATTCCTGAGTACTTTCTTGACCTTCAGATTGATCTGATGCTTCATGTTGTATATTTACTTGCTGCCTGGTTATATGATTTCGCCATTGAATTCACTGTGACTTCGAACTTATCTTTTGTTTGCCGAGTTTATTGTTTCACCACTGAGCCTTATGATCTTCATACCATTCCTGTTGTTCATCACCTGTGATGTTGCTTGAACTTCTGTTGTTCATGATGTTGCATGATAGTTTCTGGTGCATTCACTGTAGTTTGAACTTGAACTACTCTGGTTCACTTGCTCATCTTATTGCTGTCAATTGTGCCTTTTGAGTTCTTGTGGGATTGCTTCGTTGGTGTTGTCTGCATCCATGCTTTTGGTATGGTAGTCGGTTTCTTTGTTGTTGATGCTTGTTGCATGTGAGTTTGTTGTCCAGTTGCACTGACACTTGTACTTCTGGCTTGGTTGCTGCATACATGAATATGGTTTTGCAGCATTGTTGTTGACATTGTTAACTTGTACCTGACTTTGTCATACCTGATGCCTTGTTTGATTCATGTTACTGTTTGGTCGTCTGCACCTCTATAGTCTTGAGTTTATTTTCCAGTAGTGCTTCATTCCTTTGAGTTAGGTGTTCAGGCACTAGAACTACTCCCCAACTTTCTATTTGCTGTCTTATACGCTGGCACTTGACTTACAGTCTATCTTGTTCTAATGATGTATTCATTGTACATCCCTTGCTGCCTCTTTTACTGGATGCACTGTTTCATTCACTGTCGCAATCTTGCTCTTAAACATTTGTGGTGGCTGCAGTGTTGTATTGTTGAGATTTTGTCCTTGTTGGGTTTCATTGCATTGATTCTCTGACTTTTATTGGCAGCTTTCCCCCTGTTGGGAATTGTTTTCGAATTCACTTGAGTTGAATCTGGTACTTCGGGGTTTGACCTGGTGATCATTTGTGACTTTCACTGAGCTTTTGTGTATCTCCTGCGATAGTGGCGAGGCAGTACATGCGTGCGTGTACTGCAGCCCTATCAGATTTGACAGTTTTAAATTGATGTTTTGATTTGTTGAATTGTTTCGTTGGTTAATTTCAAATGGTTTGGAGTTGTATTCTGGTTTGGTTTGTTGATTTGTCGTTTAATCCTGCTTAGTGTTATATCTGCCGTTATCCAATTCTCGTATCGAGAGTTGGATATACGCGATTTCTGTAACTGTCATCTATTTGAGATTATTATTGCTTCTATGCACTATAACTGAGTTTGAATTAGACTGACCCGTGTATTATTTTCTTTTGAATGTAATACTAGGGTCAGACCCGAGTTATTTCAGGTTGTAGATTTTCTTCTTTGAGTTGCTGTTCAGGATATGAAGACTTTTCACATCTTCTGAAGTTGTCAGTGTAATTTTGTAGTAGTCGTGTCATTGTATAGAACGATATGTATTCATGTATATTATTCGTTAATGTACTTGTATATATAACTTCTTGAGTCGACAGTTGTAGTTGTATCATATGTATTGTGTCAACTATGTATTAACTGACATCAGTTATATATATATATGAGACTTTTGTTTTTATCTGTGTTCCGCATTTATATTATCCGTGTTATTGTTATATCTAATGTCCTAAACTATTATGAACTATCATAGTTTGTTTTATACTGATAATTGGATATGTCGATGGGAGTAAATAAATAATAGATGAAAAATAAAAAGTATATACCACTCCTACCGAGATAACCAATATTAGTGTAAGGCCAATTACGGATGGTCGCTCCTATCCAGCCTTATTCTTCGTAATAATAGACAGTATTTCTTTTAATACTCTTTGTTATTATGAGCATAGAGGTGGGGCGTCACAGTGGCGCTCGTTCTCATCTTCGTCCCTGGAAAAGTAGGGCTTCGGCTTCGTCTTTCGTATGAGATTAGTGATGACAAATCTGGAATTGGAGCTTTTATTTCACTCGACTTTGTTGCTTTGAGCTGCTTTGTCGATCGACGACTTCTTTGTAACTTGGCTTCGATCGCTCCAATTCGTGACAAAAGGTGAGTGATTTTTAAATTCACTCACATCTAATTTGGCTTAGTTCTATGCCTTGCGTTTGATTTGGCTTCATCGATGATGATTTTTGGTTTTGATTTCGCTGTGGTTCGATTTCTCGTCTCTTGTTTATCTCGGCCATTCGATTTGTTGATGTTGATGATTTCTGAATTGTTCGAATTTGCGTCTTGTGCTGCTTGATTTTACGAGGTTGATGTTGTTCGACTTTCGACCTTGTTGATTTTCTTACTGTTGTGTTGTTCTGGCATTTATGTCTTGTTCCATACTTGTATTTGACTTCGGTCACTTGACATTTTTGACCGTTCATCTGTGAATTTGGCACTATCTACATACATTTTGTAGCAGAAGTCCTATGTTCAGTTGTTCATGAGCCTTGTGCTCGAGCTTACTGTATTGTGTTGTCTGGTTCACTGCATTTGATCTGATGCCCGAGTCCTTTTCTTTCTATATATGGTCTTGTTGACATGTTGATTTTCACTTCATGTTAGCATTGGTTAGTCTTGACTTCCTTCTGGTAGTCGCTGTATTGAGTGGCACCTGTCTTTGTATTTATTCTGGGCATCGTGTCAATTGGGTTGAGCATTGTCTAGAACAGTAGTTCTTTGTTGAGACTATATTTGTGCCTCTTTGTGGTTCAGTCTGTTAGTCAAGTTTGCATTGATACACGATACTTGTATACATCTGGACTTTCTAGATTCTGGCCATACTTTGGGTACTGTAATTGTTGTTTGCATTTTCTAGTTCATGTAGTTCGAACTATCCCATTGCACTGGGTTGAGTCTGGTGATCTTTGCCATCTTCACTTGCATATTGTTCATCATTTAGTTCACGTGTGCTTCATGTAGCCTCCACTCTTGCCTCTTGACTTCATGTAGCATTTTTTTTATGGGTCGCAGTCATTTTACTATATATATTGGGGATTGTACATTTACGTTAATTCACCGATACATCACTGTCACCATTTATTTGATCCTATGGTTTAGTAGCACTTCATGTTACCTTGATCACACTATCTTCATATCTAGGGGTGGCTACAGTTTTTGTTTTACAGTTGTGTGTGGTAGCTTGTATATGAATTAGCTTTCTTGACCACTTGAGACATTTGGATCTGTTTTCAAATTTACTTGAGTTGAACCCGATTTCGGGGTTTGACCTTGCGATCATTATGACTTTCACTGAGCTTATGTGTATCTCCTGCGATAGTGGCGAGGCTGTACACGCGTGCGTGTACTACAGCCCTATCAGATTTGACATTTTTAAATTGATATTTCGATTTGTTGAATTGTTTCGTTGGTTAATTTCAATGTTTTGGAGTTGTATTCTGATTTGGATTGCTGATTTGTTGATTTACACTGTTTGGTGTTATATCTGTCGTTATCCATTTCTCTTATCGAGAAGTTGGATATACGAGATTTCCGTGACTGTCGTCTATTTGATATTGATTATTATTGCTTCTGTGCATTAATAACTGAGTTTGAATTAGACTGACTCGTGTATTATTTTCTTTTGAATTTAATACTCGGGTCAGATCCGAGTTATTTCAGGTCGTAGATTTCCTTCTTTGAGTTGCTGTTCGGGATTGAAGACTTTTCACATCTTTTGAAGTTGTCAGTGTCATTTTGTAGTAGTCGTGTCATTGTATAGAACGATATGTATTCATGTATATTAGTCGATAATGTACTTGTATATATAACTTCTAGAGTCGATAGTAGTAGTTGTATCATATGTATTGTGTCAACTATGTATTAACTGACATCAGTTATATATATATGAGACTTTTGTTTTTATCTGTGTTCCGCATTTATATTATCTGTGTTATTGTTATATCTAATGTCCTAAACTATTATGAACCGTCGTAGTTCGTTTTATACTAGTATTGGGTATGTCGATGGGAGTAAATAAATAATAGATGAAAAATAAAAAGTATATACTACTTCTATCGGGATAACCAATATTAGTGTAAGGACAATTACGGATGGTCGCTCCTATCCAGCCTTATTCTTCGTAATAATAGACAGTATTCCTTTTAATACTCTTTGTTATTATGAGCATAGAGGTGGGGCGTCACATGAATACCACATACAGAATCGTCACCAACCATCCTACTTCGTTCTGGAATCTCCACCACGTGCACATTTGTTAAAGTGGTTTTCAATATTGGCAGAGAGTATGACAATATCCGATCCCGGTCTCTTTAACAACCAAACGCTTATTTCACACCATGGTCATATTATAAAATTACTTTTATAATCATTTTAAACAGTTCATACTTCATATCAAAACATCATATCCATTTCAAATCACATCACTTTCGAAATCTTATTCACCTTCGAAATCATAGTCGCTTTCAAAATCATAACCATAAATAGTTTAAAACATCATATCAAAGTATTCGAATTTAAATTCATCAAATCTAAATTATAACAGTTCCAACTTAAACAGTTTACATATTGAAAATAGTTTATATATATTGAAATAGTTATAAATAAATAAATGGTTCATATATTAAAAATAGAATATAGATTAAAATACTTTATATATTAAAATAGTTTATATATCGAAATATCTCAAAATAGTTTCCAAGTTAGAATTGTTTCTTCCAATTTCACAAATCGATTCACAACAATTTTAGTTCCAAAATTCAATTTAAATCAATCTCAATTCAAATTCTCATTAAACCATTTTTAATCAATTTCAAATCCAGGTTCGAACTACAATTAAAACCACTTCAAATTCAATAGGTTTCAAAGTCTAAATATTCAAACAATTCCATACTCAATTTGATACATTTCATTTATATTTCAAAAATTCAACTTTAATTTTATTTAAATTGGAAAAAATTCACTTAATCATTTAATAACATTTAAATAAATCTCAAATTACAAATTTAAATCAATATCAAATACTCAATTTCAATTTAATTTAAAAAAATTAAATATTCATTTAATCACTTTTAATCAAAATCAAGTTATTAATATATAAATCTCATATCTTTAAAATCTCAAATCAATAAGTTTCAAATCATTTTTGTTTAAATTCAATTCTGAAATAAATCAAATTACAAATCAGCATTAACTTATCTTTCCAACCTTTATTTATTAAAGTTATTACAAAATCCATTTTTAAAATATAATTCAAATAAATACTTAAACGTAATATATATTAATTAAATTAAATTTTATTAAATGAAATCTTATTTTATATATTTTTAAAATAATAAAGTTATAAGAAAATTCTAAATTTATAATTTCAAAACTAACTTATAAATTTAAAATTTCCAAAACATATAATTTTAAAATCTAAATTTACACATATATAAAATAACCTTTTTTATATATTATATTTTAAAAATCATTATTTATTAAAACCCGTATATTTCCTGTCAAAACTTTGGAAATCATTTTCAAAATATGGACCGACGGTGTCCGTATATAATTTTCTATCATATGGTCAAACGATATAGATATTTATCATTTCAATCCGTAATTATTTTAAATTTATGTGTTTATATCATTTCAACCCGCAATCACAAAATTTCAAAATCAATGAACCCATAACAATTTTTCTCCTAACCTATAGGGAATTTCTAAACTAACAGGGAACTTGTAGAGTGAGAACAAATATGATAATAATATAATATATCAAAAGTAGGCATATATCATCAGTAACAAATTAAATATAATATATACAATAGATTATGGTGTCATATGTCATAGGTAAACAATTACAGATAATGGCATATCAGATTTAACAATTAATTAATTAACAACTCAAATTTTAATAGCATATTTCAATCTTCGTTTCATGTGAATTAAATTTATCAAATATAAGAATGTTAATCGTGAGTGATTGCTCACCTTTGGAGGATAGAGAAGATAGACAATGCGACAAGCTATGAATTGAATCACGAACTCGAAAATCAACCAAACTAGAAAACTTGCTATTGTAATCTCCGGACAGCGGCGATTGGACAAGACAGCTAAAAGATGGCTGCTACAAACTAGATACTTGAATTTGAATTTGATGAAAATACAATATATATATTATATTTTAAAATCGATATTAAATTTGAAACCGTATATTTAAAATAATATATATATATACTTAAAAAATCAATATCTAATTTTGAACACACATAAAAAAAATACATATATTTCAAATCCCTACATCTTAAACACTTTCAAAAAAATTAAAAATGAAACCTTTATTACTATATTTGAAAACCAACTCACGTATGTACTTATATATATATATATATATATAAACTAACAGGGTCATACATAACTTTTATAAGCTCATATATATATATATACAACAGATCATATATAACTTATATACACTCGTACATTATATTTTGAAATCAACTTTATGAAAACCCATATTACAACAATATCTTTAAATATACATATCTTAAAATCAACATAAATTTTAACACTCAATAAATTAAAATCTCTATATATTATATATAATTAAACTTCATATTTTCTTCTTTGACATGAAACTTAAATCATATATTTCCCAATAACAAAATGGAATTTAAAGATATATGAGCAGGCAAAAGTATGTATATTTTACAAAACTTATATATATATACTTACATATTTATTTATTAGTAAAGGAGGAGACTGCATCGGTGGAAAGCAGTAGCTCAGTTACTCATCAATGTGGAGGGCGCTGCTATTGGGTGTGGATGGCAAGTGACTGGTGGAGGAGGTGATGGGCGTGGAGTGCTAGCAAGGGAATGAGCAGTTGATGTGATGTATGCGGATGAAGGTGGTCTTGATCTGGCTAGGAGCGGAAGGCTGTCATGGCATGGCAATGGAGTAGAGTGGTGGATGAGTTTCGATTGTGGAGCGAAGTGAAGCGGGCTGTGCAGTGAGGATGGAGGCTGCACATGACTAGGAAGAGAGGAGAGGGTGAGTAGAGGCTGCTCACGGCTATGATGATGGGCGAAGGCTCGAAATGATGGTGGGCGTTGTTGTGGAGGCGTGGTAGGTTAAAGGACAGGCTGTGGGAAGCTAGGTGGCGGGTTGCAATGGTGGAGAGAAGGGAGGTGGAAGGGAATCAGGGTTTGCTTCCAAGCGACGGCGGAGAGGGGCAAACTTAGGCAGTTATGAGAGGCTGGATTTGTTGAAGGGGAAAGGCATGACAAGTGACAGGTGATGAAGGCGGAAGGTCGGCGTTGAAGGTTGATGGTGGCTTCGGCTGTCGAGAAGTGGAGACGTGGAGGGTTAGTGAACTCGGCAATAGGCAAGATGAAGGGGCGAGTAGAAATATGCTTTGGGTAAAAGAATGAAAGGAATAGGGTTAACTCGAGAAAAGAAAAGGAGAAAAAAAACGTAACACAAATAATAAAAATATATATATATATATATATACTTATATATATACATTTTCTCAAAGTAAAAGAAAGATGACCTGGAGAGTGACAGGCAGATTCTCGAAGACAATGAACAGATACACTGTGCTATGCTTTATTTTACATAAAAAATTTATTTCAGAACGAAGAAGATGGAAAAATGAAAGGACAGTGCAATATATAAAAAAAATAAGGAATAGAAAGGGTCAAACGTTGGTTTCAGAAATTATTAAAGGCAACAGGCTATTGGAATTGTACGGCTGAGCAATTGAAAGGACCTAGGAGATAAAATGGCTTAAATATGGAACCGATACGGCTAATTATTTTACTGATTTCGCCGAGTACCGGACTTCGATATGAACGAATGAATATGCTGCGGAGATCAACACGACGAGACGAACAAAACAGTATATAGATATCAGTGATACGACCATCCTATCAAAAATCGATATATGCTGCCAAACTATTGCTAATTTGCTGAATATAAGATAAACAGGCTATAGCAGTCCAAATTTGGCGAAACGAAATACAACGCCTCACTCAAAAATTGATCTACGTTTTTATTATGTAAAAATATTCAGATTTCGAAAATATTTTATTTTCATCAAATTAACTGATATTAAATTGAAATTGAAAATTACACAATAGAATTAACTTCCATATTTTCTGATGAAAATCTGGCATTTGCTACGTTTAAATAGATGTACTTCAAATATCAAATTTTCATTTCTAAATTTAATTATTTATTTCCAAGAAAAATTCAATTAATTATGTTATAAAAACCGTTCAAATTTACGGGTCGTTACACTCTCCCCACTCAAAACTTTTCATCCCCGAATGTAACAACCCGCATATTTTACGATTATATATTTAAATGCTTTGTAGAAATATAGCATCGTTAGTTGAATTTAATGTACGAAATGTGACTTTTTGTAAACAGTCGAATTTGAACTTGAGACCACTTCCATTGATTTTAAAATGACGTTTACAACTTGTTTAAGTATAAACATTGATATGTTTGGAGTTGATTAGGATTTTGGTATTTTCATTTGGGCTTTGGGTTGGGTTCTAGCCAATTAATCCAATAAGAGACCCAAACACTTCTACCTAATAACTCCAACTCCACTCCTCTTCATTCATTCATTCCACTCATAAATTCCTAACACTCAAGCTAAAGGATAAATGTGGGAAAGAGGGGAGATTAGAAATTCCTAAGCCCTAGTTCTCTTAGGAATTTAAGTTCTAGTTCTAAAATCAAGGAGAATCTTAGGTAAGCATCCTCTTCATCTTCTCCATCTCAATCCCTCTTCAATTCTTGATTTTTCCCATAACCTAACCTAGGAAATTCATTGCATTTGATAATAGATTGAAGATTCTAAAGGTGTTGTTGAAGAGAAATCAATCTTAGCTTATTTTTGAGCTTCTCATTTTTATATTTGAGTTTAAAGGTGAGTTCTTGAACTCACATCTATGTCTATAGCTTCCATTGTTGTTAGGTATGAATTCCTAACATCTATTTCATGTTCAGTTGCTTTTGGATTGAATTGGTTTGGTGAATTTTCCAATTTCGGTATTTTGAAGTCAAAACTTATGAAACCCTAGTATGGATGTTTAGGCATGTTGATTTGGGTGTATTGAAGAGACTATAGGGCTGGGTAGTCACTTGGCATAAATCCCAAGCCGTCGTCGGTCATTCAATTACTTCCGAATTCAATTGCCCATTTTGGGCTAGGAAAATTCTGCTATGAGCTTCAGCTCAGACGTCTGGGGAAAACACTCAGACGTTTGAGGCATAGGAATAAAAATTCCAAACCTTCAGCTCAGACATCTAAGGTTAATCCCAGACATCTGAGCAATCTGGAAGAAATTTCTAGATCTTCAGCTCAGACGTCTGGTCTGGCGCTGTTAATTTCAGCCAATTTGCCTATTTTTATATGGGTTTCCGTTTTAATCGATTTTTGTTGATCCGTTTGGTTATTGTCATTTATTATCGACTTTGATGACTTCTTTTCTGGATTTTTGGGAATATCCATTTGATGGATTCGATATCGATTTTCATGGTTTTAATTCACCTCGTCGTATGTGAATTTTTTGGTGATAGATTGTTTTTACAATCGTTTCTGTGATTTGTCACTTTAAAATCAAAGGTTTCTATACTAGTAGTAAATACTACTTTGATGTCCACTACTTTGATAGTAGTAAATACAAATATTTCGGTGATCACTACTTTGATGTTCACTTCTATGTGATATATTCATATTTGTTTCCGCCTTAGTGATATGAATATCTGTGACTGATTTTGTGTTATGCTTATTTTATATTTGTTTCCGAAGACCACATAGCCACTGTGTAGTAGCTTTGAGTTTGTATTTGATATGTCAGATTTCCTCTTGAAATGAAATGCATGACCTTCTATCTGACATATCGGTGCTCGCACAAATCAATTACACAAATGGTTGCTCCTCAACAGCCTTATTCTTCATGCTAGTCGACGACATTACCCTGTAGTGTCCTTGGCTAGTGTGAGTATAGAGGTAAGGCATCACAGTTGTAACGACCCTGAAATTTCGACCCAATTTAAAAATTTTAGAACCGTTATTTTAATATAAAATGTGAAACTTCCATACGATTTCAATCAACGTCCAAACTTTGTTTCTAAATTGCGCCTTGATGATTGTAGATATGGGTAAAGTTTCGTCGGAAAATACCGCAGTAAACTTCGTACGCGTTTTACTGCACATCAGTTCATTTTAAAACGTGAAAATTTTTATCTTCCGAACCTAAATATTTTTATATAGAAAAATTCTAAATCATTTTCTGACAAAGGCATCATTTTCCGTTTTTCAAAATTCGGATATCTTTAGCTCCGTCGATCTTATTCTTCGGTGTTTTGCTGCATTCTCCGTAATAGAAATTTCAAATATTCACAAACGATTTCCGTTACCGTTCAAACTTCACATTTGGAATACGCCTAGATAGACCTGGGTGTACGCCAAATTTCGTCGAAAAATATTGTAGTAAATTTCGCGCGTCAAATTTACCTTTTAGTTTTAATTTTATGTGTAAATTTTCTATCGTCCGAACTCAAATATTTTTCGCAATGTTGCATAAGAAAAATATTCTGATCATGACGGCGCATTTCGTTTCGTCAGATTTCGCTTTTAATTGCTAGTTAAAATGTTCACTCGTGCAAATGGGTTAATAAGATTTGCCACTTCGCAAACAATGTCAAACCACCAATATCTTCATACCATTGGGTCCGCCTCGTCGCGCTGATCAAAATGGTATACTTGTTTGTGTCAATCGGAGTTTGGCGTTGCAAGCTATTAATTGGTTGACGGAGTATAAACTGGTCCGTTACGCCACACAAACCGGTACCCTACTTTTCCCGCTCAGAATTCAAATGGCCCTTGTCCATTCAGAAACTGAAGAGCCACTGTGACAATCATCATTTCGTTGCACGGGGACTCTAAATTTCTCTGTATAAATCTGCTACCCTCTCACTTCGTTTACTGCCCACAGCATTTCACTTTTCACTGGTACGTAATAACTCTGTTCTCTCTTCTCCCTTTCTTCATAATTCATTTATTTGTCTCCCTCCAGAAAGTGAAACCCACTGCCATTGCCTCCACCTACTCCATGCTTCCACTCCTCCCTCCCATGCTTCATGCATTGCACGACCCACTCCCCTCCGCCTTCCCAGCTACCTCCGCTCCCCAAGTCCGCCTACAGCCTACCCCGTCGCTCCGACTACCCCGCCTGCCCCACTGCCTCCAGCTCCACGTCCCCACTACCCCAGCGCCCGCGCCACACCCCAGTCCGCCCCAGCCATTGCCACCAGCTTCGTCCCCAGCTACCTCCGCCACCACCCGGCCCAGCTCGTCACAGCCAACCACCACCCCACCACCCCGCCCCATGCAACCGCCTCCTGCCCCACTCCACCACCAGCCCACCAACTGCCATTCCCAACGCCCAGCATGCACCAACCCCCAGCCCACCCTCCGCCTGCACGCCGAACCCACCAGACCACCCACCGCAGCCCACTGCCCCGTCCCACTCCCCTCTGCCTGCCGCACTCGCCCGTACCCGCCTCCCTAGCCCCGTTTCCCGGCCCCACCCGCGTCGTCTCCAGCCCTCCCTCCGGCCAGCCCCTGCTCCGCCACGTCCCTCCCACTGCGTCGACCACTCAGCCTTGTGGTGATGAAGTGTTAGCTTCATATTCTAAATATGAGTCAGCATATTTATGTGTAATAAACAGTGTATAACTTTTGAAAATCTAGTTGCTTACGTACAGTGTTTACTGTGTTTGTATCAGCTATTGCTCCGGAGACGTAGGTTTCAGTTCAGCTTATCAGATCTATCTAGTTTCTGTGTTTTGGTATGGTTTATATATATATATATTCAATCAATCTATATACTACAATAAACGAATTATTGATTAATTGTTGTTTTGATTGCAGTTCGTGTTCATTTTGCGTCGTGCCTATTAGAGTCTATTTTATCTATTCATCTTCGTGCCGCGCCATCTTCTCCAACCACGAAAGGTGAATATTTTATATTCACGACTCAATCTATTATGCTATGATAATCAAGTGATAATTGTTGTTAATATTAATCTGGATATTAAATTGTTGATTGTTAAAATTTGGTTGAAATAAATTGTTAATTTCTAAAAGTTTGACGCCATATATTGTTTAAACATGTTGAACTGTAATACGATGTTAATTAGAGTAAATAATAGTGACATTAAAATTGATAAGTACGATTGATGTAGAAATTTGATAACGGACACCAAGTAAAAATATAAATGTGATAATCTTTAATCCGTAGGATTCTAGGAATAATTGTATTAATTTGCATAATAACAAATGTAAGTTAATAGGGTTATTTTGGGATTATTTGAATAAATTGTTAAATTGCTATGTATGGTTGTTATTGCTTGTTTATTTACTTTGACACCATCCCATTTATCACACTGCAAGTTCCCTTTGCTATGCCTTGTTTTATATTGAATAATATCGGGTTGAAATGATAAATACCCACTTAAATAACTTGGCCTAGGATAGACAATTAAAAATAAGAAACCCGATTGGTCAACAAAAATTATTTGAAATTGAAATCTATTTGGAGTTAAGAAATGAACTTAATAATTTGTTTGGAAATCAAGTAACGACTTAATGGATTTAATTGAAATAAATTAATGGATTTAATTGGAATAAATAAATGGTTTTATTTGAAATAAATTAATGGATTTAATTGAAATAAATTAATGGATTTAAATAAAATAAATTAGTGGATTAATTGGAATAAATTAATGGATTAAATTGAAACGAATTAATAAATCTATTTAATTGAAGAAAAATGATTTGGCGAATTTGATTGAAATAAGATTTAAAACAAGTGAGTTTTGAATTTAATAATTTAATTTATTAGATTGGTAGATTCAGATTTAAACTAGGTTTTAAATTAAATAGATTTGAACTTGTTATAAATAATAATTTAGATTTAGGAAATTTTGACTTAAAATGGAATACGAAACTAACTAAAGTTTATGGATTTAATTTAGCGAAAATTTTGAGGTAATTGATTTTAAATCTAATGAAATTGATTTAATCAAATTTATGATTATATTTTATGTAACGATGAATGTAAATATGAATTGAGATAAATAGAATTTGATTTAACAACTCGAACTTAGTTAACCGGTAAATTTGAATTAATTTATTTTGAACTAACTTTAATAAGTGAGTTATTAAATGGAACTTGAATACTTAATTATATTGTTAATTCAAATGTTTGGACTACAGGTTTCATTTGGAAATATGATTTTAAATATCCGAAATAAATTGAATCGTGAAATGTCAAAATTTGGAAGTCAAATTTGCACCTTGACTTTCGGACTTTGATTTGTTTTAAACGTTAAGTTAACCGACCATTGGGTAATAAATACGTAGTTATTAAAGAGACCGGGATCGGATATGGACATACTCTCTGTCGATACCTAAAACCACTTTAATAACTATCACACGCGAAGTGTTGATCCAGAATGAAGTGGATGGTTTGGTGAACGCGTTGACTGAAGAAAGAGAACGATATTGGACGACCCCTGACATGACTAAAACAGGAGCCGTGCCGGGCCATTGAGGTTCGCCACCTCTAGCGGACACACTTCTTCGATACCATATCTATTACTTTTGTGATTCGATTTGGGTGCTCCCCTTGATTTGGGAGTGTTGTTTCGCGGTGTTGAGATAGTAGCTGCTATGCTCAACATCAGTCCGGATCACGCAACTACTAGTATCCTAGTTGGTATCGCCTCATGTACCTTGTCATACTGATTATCCTATTCGCGACCACTACGTTTTGATTTGTACCTTAGTATATGGATTGCCCTCTGGTGACTTCCGGTTTTGGGGAAACTACGGTCTTGTATATGCTCTTGGGAATAAAAATGTGTTAAGGGTGGTATGGGCCATGACTTAACACTATTTTAATATCGTACTTTACTGATTAGCCATTATCTATCTATCGTATTCTATTGTATATATAGATAGTTTATCGGATCCTTAGAGATGTTATTTTATCCATCTTTAAGTTATGAACTATTCCCTTGCACTTGGTTTAATTGCATAAGATTTTGAGTCCTGACTCGAGTGTTTCTTTTGCATATGCTCGGGTCAGTCTGAAGCTATCCAGTTGCTGATCAAGGTTGGTTGAAGATGCTGAAGGCTTAGCATTTATCTTTATCAGTCTATTTATATTCCTGTATTGATGTCCTAGTCTGTTGGACATTTTTGGTATTAGTCACTTGATGTTAAGACATTGTTGTATATTATATAGTGGCTTCATGAACTGCTATTATGACGATGTATTTTCCGCTGCATTATTCTGTGACTGTTCTGTGATGTTGTATTGATTCTCATTTACATTTATGTATTTATAATCCCATAATGATTCGTGTTTTGTATTATTTAAGTTGACATGTGTGGATTATTGTCAATTTAAATGGTCCAAATATACGGGTTGTTACAGTTGGTATCAGAGCTTCGGTTTCCCTAAAAACCTTAGTTTGGGATTATATATAAACTCATTAGAGATAGGGTAGCAATACCCTAGAATGAGGAGAATCGGTTCAATATCCAAATCCTTTCATTTCAAACTTCTTTTGATTCATTGATTAGACCTTCCTTAAAATTCTATGGTTTTCTATCCGTGGGCTTTAACAATCTCTTTGGTATTTCAGGATGGGTACTAGAGGAAACCATAGGGGAGGTAGGGGCCATGGTCCTGCTCAGGCTGCACCTGTCGCTCCAGCTCCTGTCAAATTCACCATTCTTAGTAAGGAGTATTCACAGCTGGGAGGTATTAAGTTTTCTGGATCCGAGAACATTATTGAGGCTCAGCAATGGCTTAAAGGTTTAGAGAAGATATTTTCTGGTCTGGAGATCACTGATGCTCAGAAGCGTCAGCTTGCTGCCTGGCAACTTCAGGATGCCGCGCAAGATTGGTGGGAATCAATTACTTCTCGTATCGAGGAGAATACCATCACTTGGGCCCAGTTTAGGTATAAAATTATTTGGATTTCGTAGTCTAAATTCTTCTTTTAATCTTTAGAATGTTATTCATCTTGTCTATCTTTTGATTAGGGATACTTTCTCGGCACAATGGATGCCCGCTGCTGGGAAAACCCAACTTTATAGAGCTTTCATGGACCTTAAGCAGGGCAGTATGACTTTTTCTGAGTACGAGAGGAAATTCAACGAACTCTCCAAGTTCGGCCCGGGATTGATTGATACACCGCTTCTAAAGAAAGAGAAGTTCATTTTGGGAGCTAGACCAGAGTATTATGACTTGCTTACTGGCCACACTCACTGCACCTTCACAGAGCTTGTTGACTATGCTCTTAGATATGAGGCAAAGCCTAGGGGACCTGCTGCCAAGGCTGCTCCTACTCAGCCCTCCTCTAGCCAGCTCGGGAAGAGGAAGATGAACTTTGATCAACAAAAGAAAGCTTGGCAGAAGACTACAGGATTGGGATATGCTCAGAAAAGCCCAATCGACCTTGCTAATATCACTTGCTTCAAATGCGATAAGAAGGGCCATTATGCTAACAGTTGTCCATCTACCGGGGCTGCTGTTCCACCACCTTCTTCGACTAGGAAAGATTTATGCTATGTCTGCCTCCAGCCGGGTCATTTCAAGAAAGACTGCCCACTGTACAAGCGTGGCACACCATCTGGAGTTTTTGCCATCACCACTCCTACACCGCCTGCTCAGGATGACCAAGGTACCTTACGAAGTACCTTTTCATTACATGATTTACCTATTAGGGTATTATTCGATACTGGTGCTTCTCATAGCTTCATATCTATTGATCTTTGCAATAAGCTCAACTTAGAACCTACTCTTGCTACTACTTCCTTATGCGTCTCCAACCCTATTGGAGGACTTGCCAACCTCAATAGAATTTGTAAAAAGGTTGTGCTCTTGTATGGAAGATATCGATTCACTTGGGATTTTTATGTACTTGGCTTCGCAGCATTTGACATCTTGTTAGGTGCTGATTGGTTAAGGAAATTCGATGCTGTTATTTCTTGCAAGGCTCGTTCTGTTTCTCTAGTCAATGACAAGGGCCTATCGCTTGTCATTGAATGCAAATCACCGCAGAAATATGCCGGAAGCTTCATATTCTCTCTTGATGCTCACCCGGATGATCTCAGTACTACTCCTATTGTTCGGAAATTTCCCGATGTATTTGGAGAGGTCAACTCTCTACCGCCTAAAAGGGAGATCGATTTCCGCATTGACCTTATTCCTGGAGCTACTCCCGTAGTTCTTCCTCACAGAAGAATGGCTCCAAAAGAAAAAGCTGAACTTAAAACTCAAATTGATGATCTATTTACTAGAGGTTTGATTAGGAGAAGTTGTTCTGAATGGGGTGCCGTAGTTGTATTTGTCACCAAATCGGATGGGTCTCTTCGCATGTGTGTTGATTACAGGGAGCTGAACAAACGCACTCTCAAGAACCGCTATCCGATGCCTCGCATCAATGATTTATTCGATCAGCTCCATGGAGCTAAGGTTTTCTCCCAACTTGATCTTGCCACTAGGTTCCACCAACTCAGAGTAGTAGAAGATAGTATCCATAAGACGGCTTTCCGTACCGAGAACGGATTCTATGAATGGTTGGTTATGCCATTCGGTTTGACCAACGCACCTGCTTATTTCGTCGACTTGATGAATCGAGTCTTCCGTGATGTGCTTAACAAGTTTGTTCTTGTTTTAATTGATGATATTCTCGTTTTCTCCAAAGACGATAAGGAGCACGAGACACACCTTGCTTATGTTCTGAAAACTCTCTGAAATCATCAACTTAAGGCCAAATTATCTAAATGCCACTTCTGGCGAGACGAAGTGAGATTCCTGGGCCACATAGTTTCTGAAAATGGGATTTCGGTCGATCCAGCTAAGATCGCCGTAATCAATGTAAGTTCTATCTGATTCGTTATTTCTATTCAATCCCTCTTATCCCTTTCTAATTTGAAATTTATCTACAGGATTGGGAGACTCCCAAAACTCCAACTGATATCCGTAGCTTCTTGGGCTTGGCCGGTTATTATCGTAGGTTTATTGAGCACTTTGCCCGGATTTCTGCCCCACTCACTGCTTTAACCCGAAAGGATGTCAAGTTTATTTGGGGTGAGAAGTGCGAATCAGCTTTTAATGAATTGAAGCATAAGTTAACTTCAGCCCTGGTTCTTGCGGTAATCGATGGAAGTGAAGGATTAACTGTCTATACAGATGCTTGCCGAGAAGGTTTAGGCGCTGTTCTTATGCAAAACGGAAAGGTTATTGCTTATGCTGGCCGCCAGTTGAAGATCCATGAAGTAAACTATGCAACTCATGATCTAGAGCTTCTTGCAGTTGTATTTGCTTTGAAACTGTGGAGGCATCATCTTTTGGGAATTAAATTTGAATTATTCACCGATCATAAGTCCTTGAGGTATATCTTTTCTCAGAAGGATTTGAACCAGAGACAAGTCCGATGGCTCGAATTCTTAGCTGCATATGATCTCGATATCAATTATACTCCTGGAAAAGCAAATGTTGTAGCTGATGCTTTGAGCCGTAGCAAAGCATTGTCATGTTGTAATCTTGTAGAAGGCATGCTATTTCAGCTTGTTATCTCCCCATCTCTTGTGGATCGCATCAAAGACAAGCAATATGAGGACACCTTGCTCTATCGCATGAAGGAGTTAGTTCTTGGTAGAGTTGGAAATGCCGACAGTAAAGTGGGAGCACAGATAGATAGTAATGGAGTTCTGAGGATTGCCAACCGTATTTGCGTCCCTAATGTCGATGGATTGAGACAAGAAGTGCTTAGAGAAAACCATCGGTCATCACTTTCATTTCATCCTGGTGTCACTAAGATGTACCGAAATATGAAGCGTTTATATTGGTGGAGTGGGATGAAGAGGGATATTTCTATATATGTTAGTAGATGCACCACTTTCCAACAAGTTAAGGCCGATCACCAGAAGACGGCAGGATTACTTCAAACCCTAGAGATTCCATGTTGGAAATGGGACCAGATTTCTATGGACTTCATTGATGGATTACCAAGGACCAGAAAAGGTAACGAGAGTATATGGGTGATTGTTGATAGGTTGACAAAATCTGCTCACTTTATTCCTGTTAAGGCCACTCGTACTTCTTTGAGTTTGGCCGAGTTATATATGAGAGAGATTGTTAGACTTCATTGAGTTCCATCTAGTATTGTGTGCGATAGAGACCCTTTATTCACTAGTAAATTCTGGAAGGCATTTCAGGACGTCTTGGGCACTAAACTGAATCTGAGCACAGCTTATCATCCTCAAACAGATGGCCAAACTGAAAGGGTGAATCAGATTTTAGAGGATCTGCTCCGAGCCTGCATTATTGACTTCGGTGGATCTTGGGAAGACCATCTCCATTTGGTTGAATTCACTTATAATAATAGTTATCAGGTAAATCAAAATTTCAATTTGAATAAGTAAATTTGAATTGAAATTTAACCACCTTTACATTTAGGCAAGTATCGATATGGCACCGTTCGAAGCTTTATATGGACGGCCATGCAAATCGCCAGCTTGTTGGATTGAGCCTGGTGATCGATTGATTCTTGGCCCAGATATGATTATAGAAGCATCCGAGAAGGTAAATGAAATCAGAAGAAAGATGAAGACCGCACAGGATAGACAGAAAAGCTATGCTGATAGGCGTAGAAGAGATTTAGAATTCCTGGTTGGGGATAAGGTATTCCTTAAGGTATCACCCTTAAAGAATGTTATTCGATTTGGTCGTAGAGGGAAGCTCGCTCCTAGATTTGTTGGACCATTCACTATCACTGAGAGAATTGGTACACTAGCCTACAGAGTTGCACTACCGGAGAAGTTTGAGGGCGTGCACAACGTCTTCCATGTATCACATCTTCGGAAGGTTGTACACGATCCATCCATGACCATTCCTATTGCTCAGTTAGATGAGGTTGATATTGAGCTGGATTTGACTATAGAGAGGAGACCACTTCGTATTGTTGATAGGGATACAAAGCAACTTAGAAGGAAGTCGGTCAGCCTAGTCAAGGTCCAATGGAGTCCCGATGATCGTGATTGCACTTGGGAAACCGAGGAGAGTATCCGGGATTCTAATCCAGAGTTGTTTGTTGAAGGTAAATTCCATCTATACTCTTTACTATATTCAATGATCTATTCTGAATCCATTGTATCTTTGTTATCTGTTCTTCCACTCTTTACTTTATTCCTTTTCGAGGACGAAAAGTCTTGAGTAGGGGAGAATGTAACGACCCTGAAATTTCGACCCAATTTAAAAATTTTAGAACCGTTATTTTAATATAAAATGTGAAACTTCCATACGATTTCAATCAACGTCCAAACTTTGTTTCTAAATTGCGCCTTGATGATTATAGATATGTGTAAAGTTTCGTCGGAAAATACCGCAGTAAACTTCGTACGCATTTTATTGCACATCAGTTCATTTTAAAACGTGAAAATTTTTATCTTCCGAACCTAAATATTTTTATATAGAAAAATTCAAAATCATTTTCTGACAAAGGCATCATTTTCCGTTTTTCAAAATTCGGATATCTTTAGCTCCGTCGATCTTATTCTTCGGTGTTTTGCTGCATTCTCCGTAATAGAAATTTCAAATATTCACAAACGATTTTCGTTACCGTTCAAACTTCACATTTGGAATACGCCTAGATAGACCTGGGTGTACGCCAAATTTCGTCGAAAAATATTGTAGTAAATTTCGCGCGTCAAATTTACCTATTAGTTTTAATTTTATGTGTAAATTTTCTATCGTCCGAACTCAAATATTTTTCGCAATGTTGCATAAGAAAAATATTCTGATCATGACGGCGCATTTGGTTTCGTCAGATTTCGCTTTTAATTGCTAGTTAAAATGTTCACTCGTGCAAATGGGTTAATAAGATTTGCCACTTCGCAAACAATGTCAAACCACCAATATCTTCATACCATTGGGTCCGCCTCGTCGCGCTGATCAAAATGGTATACTTGTTTGTGTCAATCGGAGTTTGGCGTTGCAAGCTATTAATTTGTTGACGGAGTATAAACTGGTCCGTTACGCCACACAAACCGGTACCCTACTTTTCCCGCTCAGAATTCAAATGGCCCTTGTCCATTCAGAAACTGAAGAGCCACTGTGACAATCATCATTTCGTTGCACGGGGACTCTAAATTTCTCTGTATAAATCTGCTACCCTCTCACTTCATTTACTGCCCACTGCATTTCACTTTTCACTGGTACGTAATAACTCTGTTCTCTCTTCTCCCTTTCTTCATAATTCATTTATTTGTCTCCCTCCAGAAAGTGAAACCCACTGCCTTTGCCTCCACCTGCTCCATGCTTCCACTCCTCCCTCCCATGCTTCATGCATTGCACGTCCCACTCCCCTCCGCCTTCCCAGCTACCTCCGCTCCCCAAGTCCGCCTACAGCCTACCCCGTCGCTCCGACTACCCCGCCTGCCCCACTGCCTCCAGCTCCACGTCCCCACTACCCCAGCGCCCGCGCCACACCCCAGTCCACCCCAGCCATTGCCACCAGCTTCGTCCCCAGCTACCTCCGCCACCACCCGACCCAGCTCGTCACAGCCAACCACCACCCCACCACCCCGCCCCATGCAACCGCCTCCTGCCCCACTCCACCACCAGCCCACCAACTGCCGTTCCCAACGCCCAGCACGCACCAACCCCCAACCCACCAGACCACCCACCGCAGCCCACTGCCCCGTCCCACTCCCCTCTGCCTGCCGCACTCGCCCGTACCCGCCTCCCTAGCCCCGTTTCCCGGCCCCACCCGCGTCGTCTCCAGCCCTCCCTCCGGCCAGCCCCTGCTCCGCCACGTCCCTCCCACTGCGTCGACCACTCAGCCTTGGTGGTGATGAAGTGTTAGCTTCATATTCTAAATATGAGTCAGCATATTTATGTGTAATAAACAGTGTATAACTTTTGAAAATCTAGTTGCTTACGTACAGTGTTTACTGTGTTTGTATCAGCTATTGCTCCGGAGACGTAGGTTTCAGTTCAGCTTATCAGATCTATCTAGTTTCTGTGTTTTGGTATGGTTTATATATATATATTCAATCAATATATATACTACAATAAACGAATTATTGATTAATTGTTGTTTTGATTGCAGTTCGTGTTCATTTTGCGTCGTGCCTATTAGAGTCTATTTTATCTATTCATCTTCGTGCCGCGCCATCTTCTCCAACCACGAAAGGTGAATATTTTATATTCACGACTCAATCTATTATGCTATGATAATCAAGTGATAATTGTTGTTAATATTAATCTGGATATTAAATTGTTGATTGTTAAAATTTGGTTGAAATAAATTGTTAATTTCTAAAAGTTTGACGCCATATATTGTTTAAACATGTTGAACTGTAATACGATGTTAATTAGAGTAAATAATAGTGACATTAAAATTGATAAGTACGATTGATGTAGAAATTTGATAACGGACACCAAGTAAAAATATAAATGTGATAATCTTTAATCCGTAGGATTCTAGGAATAATTGTATTAATTTGCATAATAACAAATGTAAGTTAATAGGGTTATTTTGGGATTATTTGAATAAATTGTTAAATTGCTATGTATGGTTGTTATTGCTTGTTTATTTACTTTGACACCATCCCAGTTATCACACTGCAAGTTCCCTTTGCTATGCCTTGTTTTATATTGAATAATATCGGGTTGAAATGATAAATACCCACTTAAATAACTTGGCCTAGGATAGACAATTAAAAATAAGAAACCCGATTGGTCAACAAAAATTATTTGAAATTGAAATCTATTTGGAATTAAGAAATGAACTTAATAATTTGTTTGGAAATCAAGTAACGACTTAATGGATTTAATTGAAATAAATTAATGGATTTAATTGGAATAAATAAATGGTTTTATTTGAAATAAATTAATGGATTTAATTGAAATAAATTAATGGATTTAAATAAAATAAATTAGTGGATTAATTGGAATAAATTAATGGATTAAATTGAAACGGATTAATAAATCTATTTAATTGAAGAAAAATGAATTGGCGAATTTGATTGAAATAAGATTTAAAACAAGTGAGTTTTGAATTTAATAATTTAATTTATTAGATTGGTAGATTCAGATTTAAACTAGGTTTTAAATTAAATAGATTTGAACTTGTTATAAATAATAATTTAGATTTAGGAAATTTTGACTTAAAATGGAATACGAAACTAACTAAAGTTTATGGATTTAATTTAGCGAAAATTTTGAGGTAATTGATTTTAAATCTAATGAAATTGATTTAATCAAATTTATGATTATATTTTATGTAACGATGAATGTAAATATGAATTGAGATAAATAGAATTTGATTTAACAACTCGAACTTAGTTAACCAGTAAATTTGCATTGATTTATTTTGAACTAACTTTAATAAGTGAGTTATTAAATTGTTATCCCAACTTTTGGCAAAGTCGAGATACCCAAAGATTAAACTGAAAATCAATGATTATTAGTCATGAACATCGATTGTGCATCGCAGGTTCACCATGGATATCGATGAATTTTGTCCGAGTCCGGATCGGGCTGCAATTGATGAGACATGTCAAGCAAGGCCAGATGAAACAACGTTCCAAGTTTCGAGTCAATCCGAGTTCGTATGCTCAAGATATCGCCAAAAGAAGATGGATAAGGTGGTATAAGGTCGAATCCATCAAACATACGTTGCCTCGAATCCATGAGAAGTCAGCTTACTTCGAATCCATCGATCAAGCCTTTGCCTCGAATCGATCACGACGAGCCTTGCCTCGAACCCATCGGAATACGCCTTGCTTCGACTCCATTGAGCAAGCATTAGTTCGACTCCGATAGTTCGAGTCCACCCTCACATTCCCACCTTCGAATCCGTTAATGAGAAACTCTTCGAGTCCATAAAGTTAAAGAGCTTCGACTCCATCCCGCGAGCATCTTCGAGTCCATTTAAGCAAGAAGCCTTCGTATCGATTAACTGAAACCTACCTTGATCGATTCGAAGGGAACGTTCATCCAATCGATTCGATGAAGTCATACCTTCGAATCCATTACATCGAATCCACCAAGTTATAACAGCTGAAACCACGGAGTCGACCCAGTCAACTCGGCATAGAAGTCGGATCGATACGAAGAAGGTGCTCCACGTCATCACAGAAGCACGCGCTGGATCGATTCAAACAAATCGATTCGAACTAGATCGATTCGAACCAGGCTAGTCAACCAGAAATGCAACCTTGAATCGATCATAACTTGAGATCTACACGTCCAAATGCTATGAAATTTTCACAGAAGCTTGAGCACATGTTGAAGAATGTCCACACCAAATTTCAGCTTGATTGGACAATTTCTTGATCGATTCGAACCTAGGGTCGAATCGATCCCGGTGTGGGCCCGGATTTCCATAAAGCGGGCATGTGGGCCCCCTGACGTACCAGAACTGGTCTCCCTTCATTTTAGGCGAAATATCAGCCTCCTACACCTATAAATAGAGCCCCTGGTCATTCAGAAAAGGGGTCGGACAAATTTGAGAGCTAAAGAGCGCCCAGATTCTGCTAGAGTTACTCCAGATCACCATTGCTGCCTTAGATTTAGACCTAGTTCAGCAAATCAGTTGTAATACAACATACGAAATTGTAATCTTCAAGCATCGAGCAATAAAATCATAAAAACTTTGAAGTGGACGTAGGCCGGAGATAGCCGAACCACTATAAATTGTGTGTCACTGTTCATTATTTCTTAATTGCTGCTTGTTACTTGCTTAGATCTGTGATTTGTGTGTGAATACTGTTGATTCGTATTCATACGCTGGTGCTTTCACTACACTTGGGGTTTGTGACCATTTTTGGCGCAAACACTTTGGTGCTTTCACCGAGAAGAAATAGCACCCGCTACACCAGATTCAAAGTTTAGATTTAAGATTTTAAGGATTTAGATTTGACTCTACAATGACTCGACAAACTAGACAAAGAACTGGGAGAAGCCAACAGGCAGGAAGTCAAGAGGCATCCTCTGGCGCTGAAGAAGGACAAGCTTCGATCTACATTACTAGAGATGAGATGGAGGCTATGAATAACCTAATGCAGGAAAGAATGATGAAAAGCCAACAAGAGATGTTGCAGAATTTCTTTGAACAGATGAGAGGTGCGGGAACACAGAACCTTGGACCAGCTACAGCGGCTGCGAATGTGGAACACGGAGCTAGGGCTATGGAACCCAACGGAGGATAGAATACAGAACCAGAAGGCAATCAACAAGGGCTTGGGGGCAGGCCCGCAGGATCCAACGCAGAAGTACCTTTGGAAGGAGTTCAACCAGCTAGGGCCAACACAAATGCTAACGAGCCACCCGAAGAGTACGTACCAGAATTCCCTACAGGACTCGGAAGGCAAGACAGAGACATGACAAGGGGGCAACCCCTAGATGGAGATGAAAGAATGATTGGCCTAGTGAGACGACTCATGAGAGGAGGGTTGTCAGGAGGAGGATTGGAAGAAGTTAGTCGGAGTCCGTTCGCTCCGAATATCAGGAATGCAAGGAACCCTCCGAAGTTCAAACTACCAACGTTGAATCCTTATGATGGAAAGTCAGACCCGACCATGCATATCACCAGATATATCAGACACATGGAAAGTGCTGGGAGCATCCGAAGAAGTGATGGCCCGATGTTTCCCCTTATTCTTATCAGATTTGGCTGCGCTTTGGTTCAGGCAGCTAGAAACCGGATCAATCAGGACATGGGGCGAGCTTGTGGATTTCTTCATGAAGCAGTTTAGGGTTCACGTGACGTGACCTAAGAGCGTGATGACTTTGGCATCAATGAAACAAAGGACCGGAGAGTCCATAAAAGATTTTTTGTTACGATTTAACGCAACGGTGGCTTCTGTAGATCGCCCGGACCCATCGATGATTTTGATGGCGGCAGTGGCAGGAGTTGGAGAAGGCACCGAATTCAAAGACTCTTTGACTAAAGATCAACCGCAAGATCTTGGAGAGTTTTTCCATGAAGCTGAAAAATTCATTCGATTAGAGGAATCACGAGCCGAGAGGTAGGAAATAAATGTTGCACAAGGCGAAGGAACCGCCAGGGAACAGTCCAGGGCAGACAAAGGAAAGAGAAAGCAGGATGACGCGCATGATGGTCCTGATAAACGGAAGAAATTCCGAGAGCCCAGATTCAGGCAATACACAGACTTGGTGGCAGGACTGGAACGAATTTACACCGAAACTCGGGGGCAACTCCCCTACCGAAAACCACCCAGGAGAGATCCCATGGAGCGGGAACGTAAGACTGGAAAGTACTGCCTATTCCATGAGCTGGATGGGCACACTACCGATGAATGCCGCCACCTGAAGGATGAGGTAGAAGAACATGCAAGGAGTGGTAGATTGCCGCAGTATGTCAGAGAACGTACGACGGCGGTTAGACCCGAACAACTATCGCATCAACCAAACAGGAATGATCCTGGATCGGGATCACGACTCGTCATTAACTGATTGTGATGGCAAGGGCCAAGTTCAGGATTTGGACTCTGGTCGATTAGTTTTCTTAGATTTGATTTCCAAAATAAAACGGCTATCCCACTTACTCATGTACGGGAACCGGAGAGATCCCTAGGCATGCTCTGAGATGGAAATAGACCGCTCCGCCCGGAGAGGCATTATCTTGTTTTTCCTGGTGTTTGAGATTGAACATCTAGGATTTGAATTTAATAAAGAAACACTTATTAAAATAAACCTTTGACCGGAGAGTTAAAGGATAAACATTAAATATCAATATAAACATGATCGCTTTATGATCCTACCCGGAGAGGCAGGGTCCGGAGTGCAAGAAGTGAGTTGCTTCGCTGGAGAGCGATAGGATCAACTCACTTAAGCATCGTTTCCTATTCATCGGAGAGTGATTGGATCAGGATTCGATAAGAGTCCGGAGAGGCTATGATCGGCCCACGATTTAGGCCATGACATCGCTTAATGTTCAGATACACTGAACCGGAGTGCAGGAAGTGAGTCGCTTCGCCGGAGAGCGACAGGATTGACTCACTTAACGTTGTTTCCCCTTCACCGGAGAGTGACAGGATGGGATCCAGCATGAGCCCGGAGAGGCTGTGATCGACCGACGATTCAGGTCATGACATCGCTTAATGTTCAGATACACTGAACCGGAGTGCAGGAGGTGAGTCGCTTCGCCGGAGAGCGACAGGATTGACTCACTTAATGTTGTTTCCCCTTCACCGGAGAGTGACAGGATGGGATCCAGCATGAGCCCGGAGAGGCTATGATCGGTCGAGAACGACCAAGACATCGCTATACGCCCTAGCTGGGGCCAGAGTGCAAGGGATAGAAAGCAACGCCGGAGTGCAATAGGATCTTTCTATTCAATCGCTAAATCTAGAATGGGTTTGACAAGGGTCCGGAGTGACCATCAATAGTACGGAGAGACCATGGAATTTCATTCTTAACTTCCACTGAAAAAATTGATAACAAATCGGCTTCGAACAGCCATGGACTTGATTGAAAATGCTATAAGCTATGAGTAAAACATGAACTCACTGCATCCAACTTAAGACTGATCAAAACACGCCTTTTACCAAAAAGGCATGTTTTGGGGGGCAAAATGTTATCCCAACTTTTGGCAAAGTCGAGATACCCAAAGATTAAACTGAAAATCAATGATTATTAGTCATGAACATCGATTGTGCATCGCAGGTTCACCATGGATATCGATGAATTTTGTCCTAGTCCGGATCGGGCTGCAATTGATGAGACATGTCAAGCAAGGCCAGATGAAACAACGTTCCAAGTTTCGAGTCAATCCGAGTTCGTATGCTCAAGATATCGCCAAAAGAAGATGGATAAGGTGGTATAAGGTCGAATCCATCAAACATACGTTGCCTCGAATCCATGAGAAGTCAGCTTACTTCGAATCCATCGATCAAGCCTTTGCCTCGAATCGATCACGACGAGCCTTGCCTCGAACCCATCGGAATACGCCTTGCTTCGACTCCATTGAGCAAGCATTAGTTCGACTCCGATAGTTCGAGTCCACCCTCACATTCCCACCTTCGAATCCGTTAATGAGAAACTCTTCGAGTCCATAAAGTTAAAGAGCTTCGACTCCATCCCGCGAGCATCTTCGAGTCCATTTAAGCAAGAAGCCTTCGTATCGATTAACTGAAACCTACCTTGATCGATTCGAAGGGAACGTTCATCCAATCGATTCGATGAAGTCATACCTTCGAATCCATTACATCGAATCCACCAAGTTATAACAGCTGAAACCACGGAGTCGACCCAGTCAACTCGGCATAGAAGTCGGATCGATACGAAGAAGGTGCTCCACGTCATCACAGAAGCACGCGCTGGATCGATTCAAACAAATCGATTCGAACTAGATCGATTCGAACCAGGCTAGTCAACCAGAAATGCAACCTTGAATCGATCATAACTTGAGATCTACACGTCCAAATGCTATGAAATTTTCACAGAAGCTTGAGCACATGTTGAAGAATGTCCACACCAAATTTCAGCTTGATTGGACAATTTCTTGATCGATTCGAACCTAGGGTCGAATCGATCCCGGTGTGGGCCCGGATTTCCATAAAGCGGGCATGTGGGCCCCCTGACGTACCAGAACTGGTCTCCCTTCATTTTAGGCGAAATATCAGCCTCCTACACCTATAAATAGAGCCCCTGGTCATTCAGAAAAGGGGTCGGACAAATTTGAGAGCTAAAGAGCGCCCAGATTCTGCTAGAGTTACTCCAGATCACCATTGCTGCCTTAGATTTAGACCTAGTTCAGCAAATCAGTTGTAATACAACATACGAAATTGTAATCTTCAAGCATCGAGCAATAAAATCATAAAAACTTTGAAGTGGACGTAGGCCGGAGATAGCCGAACCACTATAAATTGTGTGTCACTGTTCATTATTTCTTAATTGCTGCTTGTTACTTGCTTAGATCTGTGATTTGTGTGTGAATACTGTTGATTCGTATTCATACGCTGGTGCTTTCACTACACTTGGGGTTTGTGACCATTTTTGGCGCAAACATAAATGGAACTTGAATACTTAATTATATTGTTAATTCAAATGTTTGGACTACAGGTTTTATTTGGAAATATGATTTTAAATATCCGAAATAAAATGAATCGTGAAATGTCAAAATTTGGAAGTCAAATTTGCACCTTGACTTTCGGACTTTGATTTGTTTTAAACGTTAAGTTAACCGACCATTGGGTAATAAATACGTAGTTATTAAAGAGACCGGGATCGGATATGGACATACTCTCTGTCGATACCTAAAACCCTTTAATAACTATCACACGCGAAGTGTTGATCCAGAATGAAGTGGATGGTTTGGTGAACGCGTTGACTGAAGAAAGAGAACGATATTGGACGACCCCTGACATGACTAAAACAGGAGCCGCGCCGGGCCATTGAGGTTCGCCACCTCTAGCGGACACACTTCTTCGATACCATATCTATTACTTTTGTGATTCGATTTGGGTGCACCCCTTGATTTGGGAGTGTTGTTTCGCGGTGTTGAGATAGTAGCTGCTATGCTCAACATCAGTCCGGATCACGCAACTACTAGTATCCTAGTTGGTATCGCCTCATGTACCTTGTCATACTAATTATCCTATTCGCGACCACTACGTTTTGATTTGTACCTTAGTATATGGATTGCCCTCTGGTGACTTCCGGTTTTGGGGAAACTACGGTCTTGTATATGCTCTTGGGAATAAAAATGTGTTAAGGGTGGTATGGCCATGACTTAACACTATTTTAATATCGTACTTTACTGATTAGCCATTATCTATCTATCGTATTCTATTGTATATATAGATAGTTTATCGGATCCTTAGAGATGTTATTTTATCCATCTTTAAGTTATGAACTATTCCCTTGCACTTGGTTTAATTGCATAAGATTTTGAGTCCTGACTCGAGTGTTTCTTTTGCATATGCTCGGGTCAGTCTGAAGCTATCCAGTTGCTGATCAAGGTTGGTTGAAGATGCTGAAGGCTTAGCATTTATCTTTATCAGTCTATTTATATTCCTGTATTGATGTCCTAGTCTGTTGGACATTTTTGGTATTAGTCACTTGATGTTAAGACATTGTTGTATATTATATAGTGGCTTCATGAACTGCTATTATGACGATGTATTTTCCACTGCATTATTCTGTGACTGTTCTGTGGTGTTCTATTGATTCTCATTTACATTTATGTATTTATAATCCCATAATGATTCGTGTTTTTTATTATTTAAGTTGACATGTGTGGATTATTGTCAATTTAAATGGTCCAAATATACGGGTTGTTACAACAGTTTGGTATTAGAGCCAAACTTCGGAACAATGTAGAATAATCTAGCAAGGATCATTGTCCTAAGTCTCTCTTAGGAGTCGTGCCTTCATATTTAATTCGAGTCTTAGGACCCGTTCTATCCTATTTTCTTTTATGATGCCTTGTTTTATCAATCAAGTTTGTTTGATATTCATTTTGAGAATAACCTTTTTTGTCTTCTTTCTTTCTTAAAGAAGAGAAATGGTTAGACCTGGTCGTCCCAGCGCCGGTCAATCTAGTGCTACTCATCAGGATGGCATATTCATGTCTGCCCAACAACTTTTGGATCTTGTAAAGAACGCCCAAGCTGCCGGACCTATTCCTGAGCCTACTCATCCTAAATCCGACTTTGCACGCTTGTGCAGTGATTATACCAATTCAGGTGGAAGGCCATTGAAGGGTTCCGAAAGCGCTATAGAAGTCCAAGCTTGGCTTAGAACATGCGATCACATCTTTTCTCGCATGAACCTTGTGGACTACATCGAGTCCAAGTGGCTTCTAGCATGCTCCATGAAAAAGCATTAGATTGGTATGAGCTTTTGGTTTCAGAAAATGTTGAAGCGGATCTTACTTGGGAGCAATTCCGGGAAAGGTTCAAGTTAAAGTTTGTGCCGGAAGTTGAAAATGCAACTTTAGACCGATGCTTTATTGACCTTGTTCAAGGTGAATCTTCTGTGACAAAGTATGTCGCATCTTTTGAATCCCTCTCAAAATATGAGGTCGAGTATATTAATACCCCATTGAAGAAAAATCAGAGGTTTATCTATGGGTTGAATAAGAATCTCAAAAATGCTTTACTTCTGAAACTAGAAGTTCTTTTCGATCAACTTGTGGATATCGATCTTCGACTTGAAGAGGCCAATAAAGAGAGTGATGTTGAAGTTGTGAGTGCCAAGAAGAACTTCAACAACAAGAAGAGGAAATTCAACAGTAATTTCAAAGGCCTTAATCCCAACAAGAAAGGGAAGCAAGCAACTTCGGTAGCAAAGACTCCTACCTCTAATCATAGAGAATGCTAAAATTGTGGTTCTAAGGACTATTATGCAAATAGGTGTCTGAAACCCTTTTATTGCCGCTATTGCAAAAGTTTGGGTCATCATATATCTTCATGTCCCAAACTTCAAAGCAAGAAAGAGGGAAAGCTAAATGTTGTGCAAGCCCCTAGTAACACTTCTCTTCGTCAAGGTATTTCTCATTCTATCCTTGATGGAATTATTATGTTTCGTGATAATAATATTCGAGTTCTTTTTGATACGGGTGCATCTCATTCTTTTATATTAAAAGAACTTGTTGATACTTTTTCTTTAAATGTTATGGGCTTGATGACTTCATTAAGAATTGCGAATTCGGTTGGTGGATCCACAACACTCAGTTTGTTTTGTAAAGATGTCGAGATTATTTTATGTGATTATGTTTTCCGAGCCGATTTGCATGTTATGCGTTACCTAGGTTTCAGAATGATTTTGGGAATGGATTGGCTTAACCGTTATGAAGCCCATATCCTATGTCCCGAGAGGACTATCCATCTTCGACATACCCAATCTGTTAAGCAGATTTCTATTGTTCTTAAAGATTCAGATTCCAATTCGGTGGCATCCCTATATTCTCTAAATCCACATGATGATGATAATGATAATGAGGAAGATGTCATTTCCCTCATTCACAGTGTTCGTGAATTTCCCGATATATTTGAGCCCGTTTTAGGATTACCACCTAAGCGAGCAATTGAGTTCAGAATTAATCTAACACTTGGAGCTCTACCTATCACTCATCCTCCTTATCGTATGTCCAATAAGGAAAATAAGGAGATGCGTAAACAATTATCCCAATTGGAAGCGAAACAGTTTATTCGATCTAGTTCCTATCCATGGGAAGCTTCAGCTATCTTTGTGAAGAAATCTGATGGTACACTTAGGCTTTGCGTCGACTACCGCAAGCTTAATGATCTCACCATCAAGAATAAATATTCCTTGCCTCAGATTGATGATCTATTCGATCAACTTAGCGGTTCTAGAGTCTTTTCACTGTTAGACTTAGCAATCGGTTTTCATCAGCTTCGTATTGCAGAGGATAACATTCCTTTGAAATCGTTCTATATCGTTATGGATCTTATGAATGGCTTGTAATGCCATTTGGTTTAACAAATGCTCCAGCTTATTTCGTTGACCTTATGAATCGAGTTTTCAAAGACTTCCTCGATCGATTTGTTCTCATGTGATATTTTTCAAAGCAAAATCTTCTAAGTGCCATTTTTGGCAATCTCGTGTGATATTTTTAGGACATATTATTTCTGAATCCGGAATTTCTATGGATCCTTCAAAGATTGAAGCTATTCAAAATTGGAAGAGACCGGAGAGCATGACGGAAATCCGTAGTGTTCTTGGATTGGCGAGCTATTACCATCGTTTCATAAAAGACTTTTCTAAAATTTCCGTGCCTCTTACTAGTTTGACAAAGAAGGGAGTTAAGTAAATTTGGTCAGACAAATTTGAAGCTGCTTTTCAGAAATTAAAAGAAATCCTTTCCAATGCTCCTATTCTTGTGATTCCCGAAGGGAACCAAGACTTGATTGTTTATACCGATGCTAGTCATGTTGGTTTAGGAGCCGTTCTCATGCAAAGGGAACGTGTTACCGCTTATGCTTCTAGGCAATTAAAGCCTGCCGATACTAGATATGCCACTCATAATTTAGGCCTCGCGGCCATTGTTTTCGCCCTTAGAATTTGGCATCATTATTGTTTGGGAGAAAAATTTGTTCTCTACACCGATCGTAAATCTTTGAAGTATTTATTTTCTCAAAAGAAACTTAATTTGCGTCAACAACGTTGGCTCAAATTCCTTGCATCTTATGATCCTGATATTCTCTATACTCCCAGAAATAGAAATCATGTTAATAATGCCCTTAATCATAAGCAACAAGCGGTTGTTTTCATGATGATATTTGAATGGAATGATCTCGAAACTTTGTCCACTTTTGAGATTCGAGATCGTAAATCTGATTCATGTTCATCTCTTGTTTTATGTAGCCTTGAGGCTCATCCATCTCTTTTAGACCGCATTCTCGAAGCTCAAAAACATGATCCCGAATTGGCTCATCTTAGCCAAAGTTGTAGGGATAGAAATATTGATGGTTTGAAAGACTTTGAAATCGATGCTCGTGGAGGCATTCGAAAATTTGGTAGACTAATTATGCCAAATATTAGTGATCTTCGTAAGGACATTTTAGAAGATTCTCATCGTTCTAAATTTACCATTCATCCCGATAGTAGTAAAATGTATGCGGACATGTAATGACTTTATTATTGGGATGGAATGAAATCTGATATTGCTAACTTCATTAAGAATTGCATGACTTGCCAACTCATTAAGGCCGAGCATCAAAGGCCCGGTGAGTTATTGCAACCTTTAGACATTCCCGTTTGGAAGTGGGATCAAATTTCCATGGACTTTATTGATGGTCTTCCCCGTTCTCGTTTGGGCCATGATAGTTTATTGGTGATTGTAGATAGACTTACAAAATCCGCCCATTTTATTCCCGTTCGGTCCTATCAAACCATATCTCTTTTGGCCAAACTCTATGTTAAAGAAATTGTTAAATTGCATGGAGTTCCTACTTCTATTGTTAGCGATAGTGATCCATTATTTACTAGTGGATTTTGGAAGGGTCTTCAAAATCTTTGGGAACGAAGCTTAATTTTAGCACCACTTATCATCCTCAGTCCGATGGACAAACGGAGCGTGTGAATCAAACTCTTTAAGATCTCCTTCATGCATGTGTTCTTGATTTTGGTGGAAGTTGGGAAGATCATATTTCTCTTGTTGAGTTTTCCTATAATAATAGCTTCCAATCTAGTATTGGTATGGCACCTTTTGAGGCACTCTACGGAAGGCCATGCTGATCTCCTTCGTGTTGGCGTGAAGCCGGTGAGAAGCTGGTTTTAGGTCTAGATTTTATTCGTGATACCATAGAAAATATTGACCTTATTCATCACAGGATGAAAGAAACTCAAAGTAGACAAAAATCCTATGCAGATAACCGAAGAAGGAATTTGGAATTTTCTGTGGGAGTTGGTATTCATTCGTGTTTCACATATGAAAGGTGTTGTGTGTTTCAGTCGATCGGGAAAATTAGCACCTCGATATATTGGTCTATTTTCCATCACCGAACGCATTGGTTTCGTGGCTTATCGTGTAACGACTGCGATTTTTCGTCGCTCGAAAATCGACAATAATACGACCACTGTATCAACTGCCGAGTAATCGAATGCCGGAAAACCGAATTGTTATGGAGAAAAAGAAGAGGTAGAAGAAGACAGGAGAAAAGAAAAACAGAAAAACACAGAAACATAAAACAATATCAGAATCTCACATTCGCAGCGGAACAACATATAATAGATAAATGAATAATCTTTAAATCAAAGAACTATATCATTTTATACATTACATCATCATCAGAGTTTACAACAACAATACAACACTGGACAGTTATATGAACTTGTCCTCATACAGAATACACAGCGGAATAAATAATATCATATACAAGTGGTACGTCTCGCCATCCAGCTCGCCACTAAGCTCCACAGCACTTCAAAATCCAGAATGACCTAATAACCTGACTCTAGACTGCCCGTGTGGAAAATGATGGGCACCCAGAGTTTAGGAAGGAAACAATAAACTCCAGGTCAGTCATGGTGACTGGTGTGAGAACTAAAACAGTTTATCTTTAAAACAAACAACAGGAAGATTTTAAAGTCAATTTCGCAATGCTTTTGGAAAATGAAACTACCACAAGACCTCCCGCCACACACACAATGCAAACGCAGAATTGGAGGAGATTTCTTCTTATGATAGTCAAATATGCTTACTACGCAAATCATTGGATTGTTATTATTAGTGCATAGTGCAGAAAACATTTCGAAAGTATAATATTAATCTTAGCCATCATAGGTACCATTATACTATGCCTACTATAGCTGCTATATTTGATAGCAGGTTCTACAACTAAAACCGTACAAATTTCGTATTTGGGAAATGGATTTCCAACAAATGGTCAGGCTAAGGAACTTCCTTTCCTACTGCCGAATGGGATCGCCTCTGGCTGGACGTCCCGAGAGACAAACTGCTCTCTGCCAAACAAGGCCGGGTTACCGCTGTAACTAGGTAACTCACGAATATGTCATCACCCGGTCCTTTGATACCTTTATCCGAGCGCTCGGTAACCAACATCACACATAATAAATAAGGTGTGTCCACATGAGTAAGTATCTGGGCTCCATACCATGATACCACCCCTTTCCAAAAGGAAATGACATACCCTAAAGGGCGCGACCCTCATAACCTTGCCGCAACATTCCTGTTTCGACCATTTCCGGGTTGTTGAGGCCCTGACGAAGTCTCATCCACAAAGCTACGCTTTATAAAAAAGCTATGCTTTGGGTCAAACAAATGATCAAAGTAATGATCACAAAGATAAATGATCAAACAAATGATCATATCACAAATGATCAAACAATGATCATTTCACAGCAACACTCAGCATGCCACAATACCAAATTGGGAATATATCGCCGATAACCTTCAACTACATAACCTCTGAGCTCGTACGCCTCAGAGAAGGGTGTTAAGCTAAGAGAATAAATTCTCCGCCACCAACAGAAATGTATTTGAAAGAAATCAGCTTTACATCTCAAAATGTAATGTTAGACATGTAACCATACAAGTCTGTTCCGGGTTCGAACAGAACCGAAGGCACTTCAAAAGAAGCCCTTGCAATCCGGATATTCACAATACCGATAAAACTTCCCATCACAAAGGAAATCTCTATATCGTAGCTAACGGTGCAGAGACAATCGATAGGTCATTCTATCGTTTTCACAAATACCCGGTCTTCAACACCGGTCTTCAATACGATCCATATCGTCGTATCACAAATTCGGAATGGGTTATACGACACAAAGGTCCTTACCGGCTAACCCGAATAGTGAGCGCTTATTCAAAAATAAGTGTGGCATTCAAATTCAAGCAAATCACCACAAATACCCATTCAAGGTAATTATTGATAGTCGGTTATTTAACTATCAATAAAGATGCGCAACATCATCAGATTCCACATAATTTTCCAAATTATTTATCTTTTCAAAAACATCTTTATCAGATATATAATTTTCACACTTCAACTATTTGAAAACAATTTCAAATCAATTTCCACATTTCAATTTATCCTTGAAGATAAATCTCAAAACATTTCACTTCAAATTGGAAAATATTTCCATACCTATCTAATAATAAGTAATTCACAAATCCATTTATTTTCAACATTTGAAAATATTCAATATACTTAAATCAAAATTAAGTATATATTTCATTCTTTAAGGAAATCATTCTCTTTCACAAATTTTATTTGAGTCAAAACGAATGTTGCGTAAATACGACGACCCAAAAATCACTAGTATAGGGATTCGAAATTTAGATAGATATATAAATCCCAATACTATATAAAACATTTCCTTTCGGAAACCATTTACTATAACAACATTGTTATAGTCCACCATTTCCTTATTCCTCGAAACGTCTATTTCAACAATAAATGTTGAAATCTATGTATTCGATACTTAACACGTTTTAAAACATCTTTTAAAACAATTACTTCATTTCGTAATATCACTTTTCCAAAACATATCCATTTTATCTAATAATATACTCACTGTCCAAAATCGTGAATATACTTCCTTTAATAAGCTATAAAAATTTAACTTATCAAAATAAGTCGTTTCTCGGATTTACAAATCTATGTTTATAAATTCCATTGGTATTTTATAACAACTTTAACTTATAAAAGCACTTTATTAACCAAATCAATTTATAACTCAATTATATACCAAAAACCCATATTATAAGTTAAATACTTATAATTCATTTATTTGCAAAAATCATTCTTTTTTTTAACTTCACAAATTATAAATCTTATTACTTATAAGATTTTATTTATAACGTTATTTTCAACATTAACAGAACTCCTTTTAAAATTCCATTACTTCGATTTTAACACTTATAAAAACTCGTTTTATAATTCTAGTATTCTTAATTTATAAAATATCACTTTATAAATCTTTTATAATAATTCAAAAATCCCAATTTAAAATCAAAATTGTTATTTTTAAACTTCAAAAATGGATTGCAACAGCACCAAATAGTCAATCACAACATCCAAACATCATATATCAATATGACAACAGAATATATAACAATATCTATAAATAAAACAATACGGTGAGGAATCCAGTTGGATCCCTCCAACCTGTTTTCCTGCATCCACAGATGTTAGCACAATACCAATTTCACGTCAATGTGAAATTATCGCGGTATATGGGATTTATAAATATTATCTGCTATTATGCGGCACAATAGGGTCTCATCCGCTATACAATGTAGGAAATCAACTGCAATATATACATATGCCAATATATATATTGCTATATACATAAATAATACCAATTCCACTAAACATTGGAATATTCGCGGTATATGTTTTTAATAAATAACATCCGCTTACTAACGGCGTATAATGTCTATTTCAGTCAATAACAGATAAATTTATCATCCAGGCATACAATCAACAATTTTAAATCTAACTATTTAAAATTTAAATCGAAACAAAACATTCGATTGAGTGAGTTCTCACCTTGGTTTAAATTTAGTTCCAGCGTTTTATTTCGAATAAAATTAAACGGCGTTTAATTTCACTCAAAATTTTCACTGATCCCGATCGCTTCTAATCCAGTTTCATAGCGAAGTACACGTCGAGACGATTCCAACGCATTTTGTTTCGTCGCAATCTGATAAAGTATGATCAAGTTACGATATTTTAAAGTTTAAACAATTTCAATATAAATTTATGTACACGTTTTTTTTTTCCGTTTAACCTATTCCCACATCTGCCGTTCCTTTCTTTCTGCAAAATCGTGGCCGCTGAAGCCTTCTTCTCCTCCAACCTGTATATCACGTTCGAACGAGATGAACCATCAGCCGCCACCTAGGTTTTGCTTTCGTCCAAAAATCACTCGCCTATATCATAATCGGAGACCATTATCTCGAAGCCGACGTCGAGCTCCACCCTCACCCCATGACCGGTCACGGCAGCTCTGGTATGGCCTCAAACGACGTGTTGAACGAGGTGACTTCATTGGCGATTTGCCATCAATTGGCTCCATAAAAACGATCTCCACCGTTTAAAATATAGATTGCAGTGCCCTCTACAAGTTTCGTTTAGAAAATTTCTTGAAATTTTTGGTGGATTGGAAAGAAAATGAAGAAGAACGAGGTGATATTTCAGCCATTGATTATTATAAGAGGCGGCGGCTGTAAAGGGCTAGGGTTTCTCGGCCATAATAACGTATATATATACGTATAAGTGAATAATTTTAATATTATATCCACAAATTACTTGATTTTTTTCGAACAATCTCCATATCAGACATGCCGCCTGGCGTTCGTAAGGTTTACCCCACATTCTGAACACAATGGAACGTGTTTCGGAAGCTAATTCGATCATCTGTGCGAGTTACAGAATTAAACAGTCAAATTTAAATCAAATCGATTTAAACCGATTTCGATGCGTTTCGAGCTGCCACGGTCAAACGACAACTCCGATTGCTACGAAAATTGAAATCCGATAATAACAAACTATTACAGATCCAATGGAACTAGTTTCGTCTAGTTCTGAGACTGTCCCAAAAATGGCTAATTTCACTAGTCGATTAAATATTAAAATATTCAATTTTCACAAATTAACTCTAAATTCAATTTTCAAAGTTCTATAACATCACTATAACTTCAACATGATTTAATATAACTTTATAAATCATTTTCATTCACATTTAATCCAGATTTCAATTATTTCTGGAATTTCAACTATTAATTTATCGATTTAATTTCCCAATTAAATTCAATATTCGAATTTAAAAATTATTCGACTTATTAAATTCACTTGTTAATATTTAAAATCAATTAAATATTCGATTTTAATTAATATAAATTCAGGGTCGTTACATATCGCCTTTTATTACCGGCTCAATTTTCTACTATTCATGATGCTTTTCACGTTTCTCAACTATGGAAATGCCTAAGAGATTCTGATTCTATTCTTGAGCCCGGTGTTATTGAAGAAATTGAGGTTTCACCTAATTTGACTTATTATCAACATCCTATTCGCATTATTGCTACGGAGGTTAAATGTCTTCGTAATAAAGATGTTTCGGTTGTGAAAGTTCAATGGTCTGCAAATCCTAAATATTGTTCTTGGGAATCCAGAGAATTCATCGAGCGAACACATCCGGACTTACTCTCTCATGCTCCTTAAGGTGAACTTCTCACTTCAAAATTTTCTTTTGTGTTGTTATGCCTTAGAGTGGTTGTTACTCTTTATTTTCTTCTTACGTATTGTGAGGACGCAATTTCTTTAAGGAGGGGAGTCTGTAACAACCCGCATATTTAACGATTATATATTTAAATGTTTTGTTTATAGCATCGTTAGTTGAATTTAATGTCTGAAATGTGACTTTTTATAAATAGTTGAATATGAATTCGAGACCACTTCCATTGATTTTAAAACGACGTTTACAACTTGTTTATGTACACACATCGATATGTTTGGAGTTGATTAGGATTTTGTTATTTTCATTTGGGCTTTGGGTTGGGTTCTAGCCCATTAATCCAATAAGAAACCCAAACACTTCTACCTAATAACTCCCACTCTACTCCTCTTCATTCATTCATTCCACTCATAAATTCCTAACACTCAAGCTAAAGTAAAAAATGGGGGAAAGAGGAGAGATTAGAAATTCCTAAGCCCTAGTTCTCTTAGGAATTCAAGTTCTAGTTCTAAAATCAAGGAGAAGCTTAGGTAAACATCCACTTCATCTTCTCCATCTCAATTCCTCTTCAATTCTTGATTTTTCCTATAACCCAACTTAGGAAATTCATTGCATTTGATAATAGATTGAAGATTCTAGAGGTGTTGTTGAAGAGAAATCAATCTTAGCTTGTTTTAGAGCTTCTTGTTTCTATATTTGAGTTTAAAGATGAGTTCTTAAACTCACATATATGTCTATAGCTTTCATTGTTGTTAGGTATGAATTCCTAACATCTATTTCATGTTCATTTGCTTTTGGACTGAATTGGTTTGGTGAATTTTCCAATTTTGATATTCTGAAGCCAAAACTTATGAAAACCCTGGTATGTGTATTTAGGCATGTTGATTCGGGTGTATTGAAGAGCCTATAGGGCTGGGTAGTCACTTGGCATAAATCCCAAGCCGCTGTCGCTCATTCAATTGCTTCCGAATTCAATTGCCTATTTTGGGCTAGGCAAATTCTGCCCTAAGCTTCAGCTCAGACGTCTGGGGAAAACACTCAGACATCTGAGGCATAGGAATAAAAATTCCAAACCTTCGGCTCAGACATCTGAGGTTAATCCCAGACATCTGAGCAATCTGGAAGAAATTTCCAGATCTTCAGCTCAGACGTCTGGTCCGGCGCTGTTAATTTCAGTTGTGCAATGGGGTTGGAGGCTGCATATGGCAAGGAAGAGAGGAGAGGGTGAGTAGAGGCTATTCATGGCTGTGATGATGGGTGAAAGCTCGAAATTATGGTGGGCGTTGTTGTGGAGGTGGAGTTGGTCAAAGGACAGGCTGTGGGAAGCTAAGTGGTGGGTTGCAGTGGCGGAGGGAAAGAAGGTGGAAGGGAATTTGTGTCTGCTTCCAAACGAGGGTAGAGAGAGGCAAACTCAGGCGGTTATGGGAGGCTGGATTTGTTGAAGGGGAAAGGCATAGTAGGTGAAAGGTGATGAAGGCGGAAGGTTGGCGTTGAAGGTTGATGGTGGCTTCAGATGTCAAGAAGTAGGGACGTGGAGGGGTAGTGAACTCGACAATAGGCAAGATGAAGGGGCGAGCAGAAATATGCTTTGGGTAAAAGAATGAAAGGAACAGGGTTAACTCAAGAAAAGAAAAGGAGAAAAAAACGTAACATAAATAATAAAAATATATATAAATATATACTTACATATATATTTTCTCGAACTAAAAGAAAGATGACCCGGAGAGTGACAGGCAGATTCTCGAAGACAATGAACAGATACACTGTGCTATGCTTTATTTTATATTAAAAATTTATTTCAGAACGAAGAAGATTGACAAATGAAAGGATGGTGCAATATATACCAAAAAAGGAATAGAAAGGGTCAAACGTTGGTTTCAGAAATTATTAATGGCAACAGGCTATTGGGATTGCACAACTGAGCAATTGAAAGGACCTAGGAAACAAAAGGGCTCAAATACGAAACCGATACGGCTAATCGTTTTACTAATTTCACCGAATACAGGACTCCAAATTCACGAAAGAATATACTACGGAGATCAACACGACGAGACGAACAGAACGGTATACAGATATCAGCGATACAACCATCCTGTCAAAAGTCGATATCCGTTGACAAACTATTGCTAATTTGCCAAAAATAAGATAAACGGGCTATAGCAGTCTAAATTTGGCGAAACGAAATACAAGTCTCACTCAAAAATTGATCTACATTTGTATTATGTAAAAATATTCAGATTTCGAAAATATTTTATTTTCATCAAATTAACTGATATTAAGTTGAAATTGAAAATTACACAACAGAATTAACTTCCATATTTTCTGATGAAAATTAGACATTTGCTACGTTTAAATAGACGTACTTCAAATATCAAATTTTCATTGCTAAATTTAATTATTTATTTCCAAGAAAAATTTAGTTAATTATGTTATAAAAACCATTAAAATTTACTAGTCGTTACACCTTATTAATGTATACTTTAAATAGGTTATTTTTAGCTAATTTATATTGGGATTAGAGATCCAATTAAAACAAAATGAAGAATTATAAAAATCAATTTATTAAAGTGACTATTATTTTATTAAAAATTCTCTGATTTCTTTCAAACCAAATATACCAATAAGTTATAATGAATAAAGTGTCAAGTAAGAATCTATTATCCTTTTTAAACATAAATCTAAAAGTATTCCAATAGAGTTCACCGTAAAAAAAATTAGATATTATATTAAAGTTAAAAAATTTAAGGGTATTATTTAGAATGAAATAAGTATCCATGCAATCATAGTATACATGTTTAATATCTTCAAAATGCAGATTATAAAAATAACATTTATTATCAATTTGTATATTTTTTTCTTTTTAGAAATTCTATAGTATTTAGTTTTCGTGCATAATTAACCGCATATGAATTTTAGATTTTGGAGGTGCATTTGATTTCCAAATAAATTTATAAGAGTTATTGGTTACACCCAAAAAGTTAATAAATCTATAAAAAGAATTAGAAGTATATTTCTTACTCTTATCACATTCCCAACTAATATTATCATTATCATTATCAATATTATAAAGATTTAATCTAGCATAAAGCAAACAAATCTGCCTAAGGGTTGAACCTACTAAAATTCTGTTAAAACTAAAATTCCAAGGAGAGTCATTTTCAGGAGAAAAAACTTCTATAATTAGAGCATACTTAAAATTACAGATTTCATATAACTCTCTAAATTCAATCCTAAGAGGGATAATAGAAATCCAACGATCATGCCAAAAAGAAGTACTATTACCTGAATGAACTATTGTATTAATGCCTAAGTTAAAAATCTCATGACATTTTAAAATGGATTTCCAAAAATTAGATAGTTTACGAATGACTGAAGGAGTAATTTGATATAAATTGTTGCTACAATTATAGTAATATTTAGAAATGATTTCTTTCCAAGTAGCTATTAGAGTTTTCCCCACTCCATAAGAAATCCCTTCTTATTTTGTCTATTTTATCAATATATATATATGAAGTATGTCTTCATATTTCTATAATTGTGAATCATGATGAAGTATGTCTCAGCTGTTTGATAGCAATGCTCATATTTAGTGGGAGTATGACCAGAGTTGTTACAACCTTAGCTAATATCATGGAGTATCTTAATGTGTCACCCCAAATGAGTTTAAGCCCGAGCAACCATTATGTTTGGGATAGACTAACAAAGATATTGTAGTATAAAATACTAAAATCAAATCCACCTACTTCAATTTACTTTTGAAATGTATGAGATACAAACTTATGTATATTGATACATCAAGTCAAACTAATGTATGTGAAAGTAAAACTGAAAACATGCAAAAGAGCTAAAACAATTTGATATTATCAAATAAAGCGAGTATATTGGATATAGCATTCTGATAAATAACTAAATAAAATATGGTTTTATCTCAAATGTTTTTCCTCCTTTCTTACATTACAATGTATAAGGAGTAAACAAATTGTGATTTTATTTACATGAGTAAAGTCGAGTTAAATCTTTCTTAAAGGATATGTATCTATTAGTTGATATGTATATTAATTTGGTTTTATTTAGAGCCAAGTTTACAATTTCATATATATACATGTTAGGTTGCATCTTAAAAGTTTAAGATACAAATTTTACGACATAGGCCACACTAGGTTTATTATCATGAAAATTATACAAGGTTTCAGAAGCTTGTTCAATACATTGAGAAATAAAACATTATTCCGAGGAATGCCACCTTCTAGACAAAAAATTTCAGTCTAAATGGAATTAGTGGAAATGTGGTTTACTTGGATAAGATCCAAGATAATGAAATGAAAATAAATAGACAATATAGAATTAATCTATCTACACAAGGACATGGAAAATTATAAAGTCTGATGAGGAATCACATATGCTGAAGAGAAAATATGATTTTCTTAATATAGAAAAGTTGATTGAATGACATCCTCCTCAGTTGCCTATAAGTCATGAAAGTATAAACTTTGACACTTGGTGAGATGTTGATAAGGTCTGAAATGGAATCCAACAATACCAAAGAAACGTGATTTTTGAGGCATATCCGATGACATATGATCTATTGGATGCAAACCGTTGTAATTGGAAAGTTATGCACTTATTAAGCAAAGGCGGTTGGGAAAATGATTTGCCTTTTCAAATGTTGAATTTAAAATTGATTTTGTCCATCGCCCTGCTGAATTCCATTAGGAGTTCTCCTAAAATTTTGAACTCTATTGAGTAATGAAGATCTTATGAAATTGAGATTAAGTTGTAATCTAAAATCAAACATATTAAAACTGGAACATGTATTGTAATGACCCAAAAATTTTAAACGTTTTGAATGGGAATATTTGATTTATATAAATATTCAGATTTGATTCGAATTTCATAAATAATAAGAAAATAAAATTTTAATATAACGACTCGATTTTTATTGTTGTATTTTTAATTTAATTTAATTGATTTTTCCATAATTTTTAATTTGAAAAATATTTAAATTATCGTTTGACGATTTTTTGACAAACAACGATATTTTTGTGATTTTACAGAATCAGTTAACCAATGTATATTATTATTGTTTTGAATTTTTGTTGATTTTTCAGGCATGATCGTACCTTTGTTCTATCATTCTCTTTTCATACTAAAGATCAACACTTAGATTTTTCAACAACCTTACTTTTCTTTTTCTCCTTCTCTTTCCTTTTATAACTACCTATGAAAAAGAAAAGTAAGCATCTTGATCTTTCAAAATTAAAATCTTGCAGTCCATACAACGAAAAAATTTAAAACAAGAATATTTGGAACTGTTGTGTGTAGATCTCTGATCCTATACCAATTTTGAGTGGTGCAGATGTAGTTTGTGTTGTGCGATAGTTTAGGCCTAGCAATAGTGAATAAGGTTTGAATTCTTGTTCGATTGAGGAAGAAATAGGAGATGTCGTTGGTTCCCTTAGCATTCTAATGTCGTAGAGCATCTTATGTTCAGTTTGGGGGGTGCGGCTCTTGGATGAGGGTACGACATTTGGATCTAGGCGTTCGTGGGCTGTCAGGTTGGGTTTTGAGAGGCAGGGCCAAGCATGTCGTGATAGGGTGAGATGTGGAGAGAAGGAGAAGAGAGACTTGTTTACGGAGTCGGTTCGTCGTATAGTTAATCAGAGTGGAGGGGGAAGTGCACACCATTCTCGTGTATAGGTGAACAGCGGAGAAGTTGCATTTTGTAAGGAACATTTGGGGAAGAAGATGGATTTAGATTAAGTGGGGTAATTAACTTATAATGATGTAATTAGTAAATAAATTATATTATTTAAATCAAAATCTTATAATTCGTGTAACTCTCTCATACGAGATCCAATCGAGACGCGGTCATTTGCATAGCGCTAGTAATGACGATAGCTATGAGATGGAACTGGTTTCGTTGAATTTGGAGCAAATGAAAATTTAGGCTAAAATTGAACGTAATTTGATTTTAGTTCAAATTGGAATGACTAGACATCCGCAGGAATTTCGACGAGTTAAATTCACCTTTTTGGAGGATCGCTATGTGACGCCCCACCTCTATGATAACACTAGCCAAGAACACCACTAAGTAATGTCGTCGACTAGCGCGAAGAATAAGGCTGTTGAGGAGCGACCATCTGTGTAATTGCTTTGTGCGAGTACCGATATGTCAGATAATATAGCTTACATTTCATTTCTAGAGGAAATCCGACATATCCAATACAAACTCAAAGCTACCACACAGTGGCTAAGAGGCCTTCGGAAACAAAAATAGAAATAAACATAACACAAATCAGTCACAGACATTCATATCACAAAGGCGGAATCAGATATGAATATATCACATAAAAGTGTACATCAAAGTAGTGGTCAATCTAGATCCACTACATCACAAAAGAATAGATACAAGTGCTAGACAAACGAATAATTATACATCAAGGAGTCTCTATCTCTAATGTATAATAACAAAAACTACAAAACTATGTATTTAGACAAAAGTCAAAAGATGGTCCCAAATAAGGAGTCAAGCAGAAGCTCTTGTAACATCTCGGTCTGACCCGAGTATTATTTAATAAGAAAATAATAAACGGATCAGTCTAGCTATAAATATCACATATAGAATGAGATATGAGTAGAGATATAACAAAAACGTATGATAACAATAATGTCAAACTGTGACAAGTATACCTTTAAACAACAACAAAATCATACAATATCCCAAGAATCTCAAATCACCAAAAAGAATGTCATATTCTTTATTTTATTCACCAAACCCCAAATATTGACAAAAATATCATTGCCAATAACAAAAAGAGGTGAAACACAAATTCTAGAAATCATAAATTAGAAATCTAGAAATCACAAAGGGGGAGGCCTATCACAAACGGGAGCATGAAAACTCACCAACACGTGTATCACAAACAGAACGCTATTCTGTGGTCGCTAATCATAAATTTTGAGCCGAAGCTCCACAAAGTCCCGAAGACCACGGGTCGCTACACCGCCAAATTTGAGCCGAAGCTCCACAAACGGGGGTTTTTAGTCCCCACACAAACAAATAGCCATCGCACATCGTTAGTCTAAATCACAAAATGATCATCATCGATCAATAAAAAGTGTGAATTACACTAAACCAGTAAATATAAGAGTTTAGCTTCATGTCCCATAACCACTGGCTTAACTTAAATATTTACGAACAAATTGTAGATTTCCACTCGAAAATTGTCACAAGATTTTCAATCGAACAAGTCCAAAAATTAACCAACGAAGTAAACGCAAGTGTTTCATATCACTTGTTTTGCTAAGCCGTTTAATTAGATTTTCTCATACGAATGAAGTAAAGGTTTGTATATACTAATAGATTAGAAAATGGTTTTATAAACGAGCTTTGTATTAAAAATAGAGTTGAAATCATCTTTGTAAAAGAGTTTGAATATTTACTATTAGTATGGAAACCTTTATAATTTGAAGTGACAAGTCACGGGAATGATTGTAGAAACAATCAATCATCAAAAATTCACATACGAATACGTGAATCAAATCCACAAAATTGATACCGAATCCATCAAAATGAATATCCTCAAAAATCCCGAAAAAGAAGTTATCAGAGTAGATAATAAATGATAACAACAAATCGGATAATCATGAATCGATAAAAATTGGAACCTCAAGCAAAAAGGCAAAATAGACTGAAACAAGCAGGTCAGTCGACTGAACCAGGTGGTCAATCGACTGACACAGGGACACGAATTTTGTTTCCCCAGGGTCAGTCGACTGACCCAGATGGTCAGTCGACTGATACAGACCCAGGTAAATTCCTGGGTCCTGGTCAGTCGACTGACCCACTGGCCTAGTCGACTGAACCTGCTTCTAAGCATTATTCATCTTCTGGTTCAGTCGACTGATCCTGCTTCAGAAGCATATTCAGCCTAGCCCCCTTGTGGGTCAAAATTCAATTACACGGAATGGGAATGAAAGAGCGAGCAACATCGACTAGGGATTTACGCCAAGCCGCAACCCAGCCTTGTATGGCCCTTCGAAACACCCCACTAACGTGTTCAAACATCAAAGGATGGATTTTTAAAGTTTTGAACTCAAAACACCAAAAAATTGGAATATTCACCAATTCAATTCAAATCAAAAGCAAATGAACATAAATAAGTGTTGGGAATTCATACCTAAAAACAACGATATCTATAGAAATAGATGTGAGTTCAAAAACTCACATTTAAAGCCAAAAACGATGTAGGAGAAGCTTGAAAGCAAAGGAAGATCAACTACTCTTCCACTTCAACTCTAGAAACTTGAATCTAATTCTAGAAGCAATAATTTCCCAAATTAGGTTATAGGAAATTTCTGAAATTGGAGAGAGATTAAGATGGAGAAGAAGAAGGAGATGCTTACCTAAGCTTCTCTTTGAATTTTGGAGATAGAACTTGAATTTCAAAGAAGATTAGGGCTTAGAAATTCTAATTCTTTTTCTCTTCCCCCATTTTTCTAAAGCTAGAGTGTTAGGAAATATTATGAAGGAGTAAATAGGAATGGAGTGGAGTTGGGTTGATATGTTGGGTTAATGGGCTGAAACCCAAACCCAAAGCCCTAAATGAAAACATCAAAATTTTACTCAACTCCAAACATATCGATGTTTATACTCAAAAAAGTTGAAAACGCCATTTTGGACTCAATGGAGGTGGTCTCAAGTCCCAATTCGACTGTTTACAAAAAGTAGATTTTCGGACTTTAATCCGATTAACGATTCTATATTTAAATAAAATATTTCAATATGCAATCGTAAAATATGCGGGTTGTTACAAACTCCCATCCTTAAAGAAATTGCATCCTCGCAATCTTTAAGAAATAAATAAGAAGTAACAACAATAAAAGCATATCAACACAAAAAAGAAGAAATTGAAAATAAGAAGTTCACCTTAAGGAGAACGAGAGAGCAAGTCCGGATGTGTTCGATCGATGAATTCTCTGGATTCCCAAGTGCAATCCTTAGGATTTGAGGACCATTGAACTTTCACAAGAGGAACATCTTTATTTCGAAGGCGTTTAACCTCCGAAGCAATGATTCGAATAGGATGTTGCTCATAAGTCAAATTAGGCGAATCTTCAATTTCTTCAATAACACCGGGCTCAAGAATAGAATCGGAATCTCGAAGGCATTACTGTAGTTGAGAGACGTGGAATACATCATGAATAGAAGAAAACTGAGTCGTTAATAAAAGGCGATAAGCCACGGAACCAATGCGTTCGGTTATGGGAAATGGGCCAATATATCGAGGTGCTAGTTTTCCCGATCGACTGAAACGCACAACACCCTTCATAGGTGAAACACGAATAAACACAAAATCTCCCACAAAAAATTCTAATTTCCTTCTTCGATTATCGGCATAGGATTTTTGTCTACTTTGAGCTTCTTTCATCCTATGACGGATAAGGTCAATATTTTCTATGGCATCCCGAATAAAATCTGGACTTAAACCAGTTTCTCACCGGCTTCAAGCCAACACGAAGGAGATCGGCATGGCCTTCCGTAAAGTGCCTCGAAAGGTGCCATACCAATACTAGATTGGAAGCTATTATTATAGGAAAATTCAACAAGAGAAATATGATCTTCCCAGCTTCCACCAAAATCAAGAACACATACACGAAGAAGATCTTCAAGAGTTTGATTCACACGCTCGGTTTGTCCATCGGACAGAGGATGATAAGCGGTGCTAAAATTAAGCTTTATTCCTAAAGCTTTTTGAAGACCTTTCCAAAATCCACTAGTAAACAATGGATCACGATCGCTAGCAATGGAAGTAGGAACTCCATGCATCTAACAATTTCCTTGACAAAGAGTTTAGCCAAAATAGGTACGGTCCGATTGGATCGAACGGGAAGAAAATGGGCAGATTTTGTAAGTCTATCTACTATCACCCATAGGCTATCATGGCCCGAACGAGAACGGGGAAGACCGTCAATAAACTCCATGGAAATTTGATTCCACTTCCATATTGGAATGTCTAAAGGTTGCAATAACCCAATGGGCCTTTGATGCTCGGCCTTTACGAGTTGGCAAGTCATGCAACGCTTAACAAAGTTAACAATATCAGATTTCATTCCATCCCAATAATAAAGTCGCTTCATATCCGCGTACATTTTACTACTCCTGGGATGAATGGTAAATTTAGAACGATGAGAATCTTCTAAAATATCTTTACGAAGATCACAAATATTTAGCACGATAAATCTACCAAATTTTTGAATGCCGCCACGAACATCAATATCAAAGTCTTTCAAACCTTCAATATCAATTTTATCCCTACAACTTTGGCTAAGAAGAGCCAATTCGGGATCATGCCTTTGAGCTTTAAGAATGCAGTCTAAAAGAGAAGGATGAGCCTCTAGGCTACATAAAACAAGAGATGAACATTAGTTGGATTCACGATTTCGAATCTCACAAGTGGATAAAGTCGCGAGATCATTCCACTCGGATATCATCAAAGAAACAACCACTTGTTGCTTACGACTAAGGGCATCGGCAACAATATTTCCCTTTCCGGGAGTATAAAGAATATCAAGATCATATGATGCAAGGAACCCAAGCCAACGTTGTTGATGCAAATTAAGTTCCTTTTGAGAAAAAAAATACTTCAAAGATTTATGATCGGTAGAGAGAAAAAATTTCTCTCCCAAAAGATAATGATGCCAAATTCTAAGGGAGAAAACAATAGCTGCGACCTCTAAATCATGAGTGGCATATCTAGTCTCGGCAGGCTTTAATTGCCTAGAAGCATAAGCAATAACACGTTCCCTTTGCATGAGAATAGCTCCCAAACCAACGCGACTAGCATCTGTATAAACAATAAAGTCTTGGTTCCCATCAGGAATCACAAGAATAGAAGCATCAGAAAGGAGTTCTTTTAATTTCCGAAAAGCAGCTTCACATTTGTTAGAAAAAATGTATTTAACTCCCTTCTTTGTCAAACTAGTAAGAGGCACGGAAATTTTAGAAAAGTCTTTTATGAAACGACGGTAATAACCCACCAATCCGAGAAAGCTACGAATTTTTGTCACACTCTCCGGTCTCTTCCAATTTTGGATCGCTTCAATCTTTGAAGGATCCACGGAAATTCCGGATTCAGAAATAATATGCCCCAAAAATTTCACACGAGATTGCCAAAAGTGGCATTTAGAAAATTTTGCTTTCAATTGGTATCTCCTAAGAGTTTCCAACACAATCCGAAGATGATTTTCATGCTCTTCCTCGGTTTTAGAATAAACAAGAATATCATCGATAAAGATGAGAACAAATCGATCGAGGAAGTCTTTGAAAACTCGATTCATAAGGTCGACGAAATAAGCTGGAGCATTCGTCAAACCAAATGTCATAAGACTCATAACAAACCATTTATAAGATCCATAACGAGTACGGAACGATGTCAAAGGAATGCTATCCTCTGCAATACGGAGCTGATGAAAACTGGTTGCTAAGTCTAACTGTGAAAAGACTTTAGCACAACTAATCTGATCGAATAAATCATCAATCCGAGGTAAGGGATATTTATTCTTGATGGTGAGATCATTAAGTTTGCGGTAGTCAACGCAAAGCCTAAGTGTACCATTAGATTACTTCACAAAAATAGCTAAAGCTCCCCATGGAGAGGAACTAGAACGAACAAACTGTTTTGCTTCCAATTCAGATAATTGTTTACGCATCTCCTCATTTTCCTTATGTGACATACGATAAGGAGGACGAGTAATAGGTTGAGCTCCAGGGATTAGATTAATTCTGAACTCAATTGCTCGCTTAGGTGGTAATCCTAAAATGGGCTCAAATATGTCGAGAAATTCACGGACAATGTGAATGAGAGAAATAACATCTTCCTCATCATCATTATCGTCATCATGAGGATTTAAAGAGTACATGGATGATTTCGAATTGGAATCTGAATCTTTCAGAACAAGAGAAATCTGCTTAACAGATTGAGGATGTCGAAGATATATAGTCCGCTCAGGACATAAGATATGGGCTTCATAACGGTTAAGCCAATCCATTCCCAAAATCATTCTAAAGTCTAAGTAACGCATAACATGCAAATCGACACGGAAAGAGTAATCACATAAAATAATTTCGACATCTTTACAAAGTAGACTGAGTGTTGCAGATCCACCAACCGGATTCGCAATTCTCAATGAAGTCATCAAGCCAATAACATTCAAAGACAAAGCATCAACAAGTTCTTTTGATATAAAAGAGTGAGATGCACCCGTATCAAAAAGAACTCGAATAGTAAGATCACAAAATATAATAATGCCATCAAGGATAGAATGAGAAATACCTTGACCACGAGAAGTGTTAGCAGGGGCTTGTACAACATTTAGCTTGCCCTCCTTCTTGCCTTGAAGTTTGGGACACGAAGATATAGTATGACCCATACTCTTGCAATAGCGGCAAGAAAGAGACTTCGGACACTTGTTTGCATAATGGTCCTTAGAACCACAATTGTAACATTCTCCACGACAAGAGTTAGGAGTATTTTCTACCGAAGTTGTTTGCTTCCCTTTCTTGTTGGGATTAGGCTTGAATTTAAATGGTCTCTTCTTGTTGATGTTTGGTTTGACCTCAGCATCACTATCTTTATCGGCCTCTTCGAGTCGAAGAGCGATATCAACTAGCTGATCAAAAGAAACTTCTAATTTCAGAAGTAATGGCTTTTTAAGGTTTTTGTTCAACCCATAAACAAATCTCTGATTTTTCTTCAATGGGGTATTAATATACTTGACCCTATATTTAGATAGAGATTCAAAAGAAGCGACGTAATCCGTCACAAAAGATTCACCTTGAACAAGGTCAATAAATCGTCGAGTAAAGATACTTTCTCAGCTTCCGACACGAATTTAAACTCGAACCTTTCTCGGAATTGCTCCCAAGTAAGGTCCTCTTCAATAATTTCAGAGATCAAAAGCTCGTACCAGTCTAATGCTCTTTCGTGGAGCATACTAGAAGCCAATTGGACTCGATGGAGATTATTAAGATTCATGCGAGAAAAGATGTGGTCGCATGTTCGAAGCCAAGCCTGGACTTCTATAACGCTCTCGAAACCTTTGAATGGATTTCCACTTAGACTGGTGTAATCACTGCACAAGCGTGCAAACCCAGATTTAGGATGGGTAGGCTCTGGAGTGGGTCCGATAGCTTGAGCATTCCTTACAAAATCTAGAAGTTGCTGAGCAGACATAAATACTTCATCCTGAGGAGTAGCACTAGATTGACCAGCGCTGGGACGGCCTGGTCTAACCATTTCTCTTCTTTAAGAAAGAAAGAAAAGAGAAAAAAGGTTAATCTCAGAATGAATATCAAACAAACTTGATTGATAAAACAAGGCATCATAAAAAGAAATAAGATAGAACGGTACGAAGACTCGAATTAAATCCTAAGGCATGATTCCTAAGAAAGACTTAGGACAATGATCCTTGCTAGATTATTCTACATTGTTCAGAAGTTTGGCTCTGATACCAAGTTGTGATGCCCCACCTCTATGCTCACGCTAGCCAAGAACACCACTAAGTAATGCCGTTGACTAGCGCGAAGAATAAGGCTGTTGAGGAGCGACCAACTGTGTAATTGCTTTGTGCGAGTACCGATATGTCAGATAATATAGCTTACATTTCATTTCAAGAGGAAATCTGACATACCAATACAAACTCAAAGCTACCACACAGTGGCTAAGAGGCCTTCGGAAACAAATATAGAAATAAACATAACACAAATCAGTCACAGACATTCATATCACAAAGGCGGAATCAGATATGAATATATCACATAAAAGTGTACATTAAAGTAGTGGTCAATCTAGATCCACTACATCACAAAAGAATAGATACAAGTGCTAGACAAAAGAATAATTATACATCAAGGAGTCTCTATCTCTAATGTATAATAACAAAAACTACAAAACTGTGTACTTAGACAAAAGTCGAAAGATGGTCCCAGATAAGGAGTCAAGCAGAAGCACCTGTAACATCTCAGTCTAACCCAAGTATTATTTAATAAGAAAATAATAAACGGATCAGTCTAGCTATAAATATCACATATAGAATGAGATATGAGTAGAGATATAACAAAAACGTATGATAACAATAATGTCAAACTGTGACAAGTATACCTTTAAACAACAACAAAATCATACAATATCCTAAGAATCTCAAATCACCAAAAAGAATGTCATGTTCTTTATTTTATTCACCAAACCCCAAATATTAACAAACAAATCATTGCCAATCACAAAAATAGGTGGAACACAAATTCTAGAAATCATCAATTAAAAATCCAGAAATCACAAAGGGGGGAGGCCTATCACAAATGGGAGCTTGAAAACTCACCAACACGTGTATCACAAACGGAACGCTATTCCATGGTCGCTAACCATAAATTTTGAGCCGAAGCTCCATAAACGGCCCGAAGACCATGGGTCGCTACCCCGCCGAATTTGAGCCGAAGCTCCACAAACGGGGTTTTTTAGTCCCCACACAAACAAATTGACATCGCACATCGCTAGTCTAAATCACAAAATGATCATCATCGATCAATAAAAAGTGTGAATTAAACTAAGCCAGTAAATATAAGACTTTAGCTTCATGTCCCATAACCACTAGCTTAACTTAAATATTTATGAACGAATTGTAGATTTCCACTCGAAAATTGTCACAAGATTTTCAATCGAACAAGTCCAAAAATTAACCGACGAAGTAAACGCAAGCGTTTCATACCACTTGTTTTGCTAAGCCGTTTAATTAGATTTTCTCATACGAATGAGGTAATGGTTTGTATATACTAATAGATTAGAAAACGGTTTTATAAACGAGCTTTATATTAAAAATAGAGTTGAAATCATCTTTGTAAAAGAGTTTGAATATTTACTATTAGTATAGAAACCTTTGTAATTTGAAGTGACAAGTCACGGGAATGATTGTAGAAACAATCAATCATCAAAAATTCACATACGAAGACGTGAATCAAATCCAAAGAAATCGATACCGAATCCATCAAAATGGATATCCTCAAAAATACCGAAAAAGAAGTATCAGAGTAGATAATAAATGATAACAACAAATCTGATAATCATGAATCGATAAAAATTGGAACCTTAAGCAAAAAGGCAAAATAGACTGAAATAAGCAGGTCAATCGACTGAACCAGGTGGTCAGTCGACTGACACAGGGACACAAATTTTGTGTCTCCAGGGTCAGTCGACTGACCCAGATGGTCAGCCGACTGATACAGACCCAGGAAAATTCCTGGGTCCTGGTTCAGTCGACTGACCCACTGGCCCAGTCAACTGAACCTGCTTCTAAGCATTTTTCATCTTCTGGTTCAGTCGACTGACCTCCTGGTTCAGTCGATTGAACCTGCATTAGAAGCATATTCAGCCTAGCCCCATTGTGGGGCAAAATTCAATTACACGGAACGGGAATGAACGAGCGAACAACATCGACTAGGGATTTACGCCAAACGACAACCCAGCCTTGTATGGCTCTTCGAAACACCCCACTAACGTGTTCAAACATCAAAGATTGGATTTTTAAAGTTTTGAACTCAAAACACCAAAAAATTGGAATATTCACTAATTCAATTCAAATCAAAAGCAAATGAACATAAATAAGTGTTGGGAATTCATACCTAATAACAACGATATCTATAGAAATAGATGTGAGTTTAGAAACTCACATTTAAACCCAAAAACGACGAAGGAGAAGCTTGAAAGCAAAGGAAGATCAACTACTCTTCCACTTCAACTCTAGAAACTCCAATCTAAGTCTAGAAGCAATAGTTTCCCAAATTAGGTTATAGGAAATTTCTAAAATTGGAGAGAGATTGAGATGGAGAAGAAGAAGGAGATGCTTACCTAAGCTTCTCTTTGAATTTTGGAGATAGAACTTGAATTTGCAAAGAAGATTAGGGCTTAGGAATTCTAATTCCTTTTCTCTTCCCCCATTTTTCTAAAGCTAGAGTGTTAGGAAATATTATGAAGGAGTGAAGAGGAGTCGAGTGGAGTTGGGTTGATATGTTGGGTGAATGGGCTGAAACCCAAACCCAAAGCCCTAAATGAAAACATCAAAATTTTACTCAACTCCAAACATATCGATGTTTATACTCAAAAAAGTTGTAAACGCCATTTTGGACTCAATGGAGGTGGTCTCGAGTCCCAATTCGACTATTTACAAAAAGTATCTTTTCGGACTTTAATCCGATTAACGATTCTATATTTAAATAAAATATTTAAATATTCAATCGTAAAATATGCGGGTTGTTACACGCTATGATATATATATATATATAATGGATAAAATTTACTATTTTTGTTTGGATGAATTATTGATTAGTTTGGATAAATATTCGCTTTTATAAAGCAAATGACATTTAAAATGAAATACATGGAAATTTATAGGGAAATTCGATTTCTCGTCATTGTGATTTTTAATTCCAGTTATATGCATGTAGATTTTATTTGTCATATACCTAATATATGGATTATTAAAAGTAATGAAGGGATTAATAAAAGAGGCTTGGTAGGGGCTGATTTGCTTAACCAGTGCAGTTTTCTTATGGAATTAAATCCCTTGTTGAATTTTTTGTCTATTTGATAGTTAAATAACCGATTATCAATTCTTGGCCAGTTTTTCAAACTATTGCTGTTGATTCAGAGAGACCGGGATCAAATAAAAGTGAGTTATCCGAAAACCACTTTGAACCGGTATAAGTGTTCAAACTGGAGACATCTAGAAGATGATAAAACTGAAGATGGTGTTCTTTGAAGTGCAAGGGCTACTTGCTACTTGTCCTTAGTGTGATTCCAAAATGGATGTACTAGAAGTAGTGTCTTTGGTTTGTTCATATCCTGAACAACTTGTGTAACGATTACCTTTTCGACCCCTAAATGTCGACACTAATACATCCATGGTATTCACGTGTTGAGCACCCAAGTTCCGGAAAGGCAGAACGTTAGGGTAAATTAAAAGAAGAAAAGAAAACGAACAAGAAAGAAAAAAGCACAATATCAGAATCTCACAACGGAACGATAACAAATAATATCAAAATGATAACTTTTACAAAGGAAAACTGTATAGATACAATAATCAGAGTAAACTAACCTACCATCAGCCTAGACAGTTATAACAACCTATCCTCACAAGTGTTGATATAAAAATAAACAAAGTAATGCAGTGGAAATAAAATCTATGATAGTGAACCATCCAGCTCCTCTCTTCAAGAGCTCTAATGATCATCAATGAAATCTGGGAGTATACACAGGGCTGACTTGAGCATTATAAGAAGAAGAACACCCAGATCGGTCTGCTAAACTAGAGTGAGAAAAACTCAAGTAATTTGAATTACTGTATTTGTAAAAACCTTTAAAGAGTAAAGGTATCTCATAAGACCACGCCGCAAATAAACACGAAGTGGTTTTTCCTTACGATAACCGAACCATTTGTAGGAAAATTTGGTGATATTGTAATAATGTCTAGGGTGTTAAATATAAATATAAATCATAGATGAAATGGTTATATTGGTTACATTTGACAGCATATTTAGGTATACAAACAAAAACCGCTAATGGACATTCGTGTAAATGGATTTTTCCATTGGAGAGTCCTCGGTACCTTGAGGCAAGGCACCTGGCAAGGATCAGAAAGTACCTTCCGAGTGCTATATATCTCTAGATAAAATATACCAAATAAGGAAGCCATAGCTAGTTCATGCAGAGAACGTGTCTCGAATACAATCAACTCTTGCTAGCAAAATCGATGAGCATACTCTAGATAATAGAGTTGATCGGTACCCTCTAAGGTTAGCTAAACCCCGTTGGCTATGGGCCTACTCTGTTTTAGCCATTCACGATGTCGAGGTCACGTTTGGCATCTTCACAGGAGTTTTCAATTAAACTCGATCACAAAATAAATTCCACATGGATTCCATCATCTTAATATATTTCGGAACCACACATGGTTTACATCATTCATTTCCAAATCATAGAGCCCATATCTTAGCCTTGAAGTTGTTTTCGATAAGTAGAACACTTACCGACCCGGTCTCTCCAAGACTAAGTCAATTAATTTGGTCTTATTCAATAATAATGAGAATGATCGCATAAGGGAACTAAGTCCCAAATACTTTCTCATAAGCAAATAAACATACCCACACTATTATTTCATGCAAGGCATGTTCAAGTCACATAAACGACTTTTAATCCATTTTTAATTAATTTACCTTTTATTAATTAAAACCCTTCTTATCAGGAATCTTTTTATCTAATAAAACTTCTCTTTTATAAATCAAGACTTCCATCATTTATTAATATTTTATTATTAATAAAACACCCTTTGTATACTTGTATAAATATATAGAATTTCTCTTTATAAAAGATATATGCTTGTCTTTATAGATTAAACTATTCATTTATTCTTTTAATACTTAAAAGGTATTCATATACTTATTCCAATGGTATAAGTGTATTCACAAATCATTTAATAAGTTTTACTTACTTCAAAATATAATCGAAGAGATTAAAACAATTACTACCAATACATTGTTATAATGACTCATTTTCGTTTATAAATTAAACATACAACATATTCTATCTTTTTCATAAAAGATTCCTATACTAGTTATTATCTTTAAAATTCCATTGTTAAAGATTTATAATATTTCTTTCAAAATACAATTCAAGTGTTTAAAAATAAATGTTGCTAAAACATTGTTTACTATGAACTCAAAACCATTTCATTTAATCATTATCTTTGAAACTGTCCTTTTAAAGGTTTAAATACATTTAAGGGTTAAGGACAAGTGTTGCTAAAAACAATTGTCACAACAAACACAAACATTTAACACTTTGTAAACATTCCTCTTTAAAACTCACTTTTTAAAGATTCAATTATATTCAAGGGTTAAAGACAAGTATTGCTAAAAACAAGTTTCACAACAAACCCAAAACTATTTACTTGTATTTTGCTACTAAATATCTATTAGTAAATATCTAATTATATTCCCAAGTATAATTAATAATAAGGGTTCAAAGCAAGTGTTGCTAAAAACACCGTTTACAACAACCCAAAACTATTTACTTATCCATTAATAACTTTAAACATTTAATTTAAAGATTAAAGCATATCCCCACTTATTAATTAAGGCAATACACTTTTAGGTAATTCCTCAAAACCATTTATTTTATCTCAAATATTAAAATTCAAACTTCCTTTATTATATTTATAAATTACTTAATTTTATATTTAAAACTTATATATATAGAAATATTTTTTAAAATACTTATTAATATGTTAAAATACTTTTAAAACTACTTAGAATCTATACTATATTATTATTAGTGAGTTAAATTTCAAGCTCACACAGGCCCCTTGAAATTTGGCAACTGAACAGTCTCCGAGTATCCTATTATTACTTACTGAGTTAGATTTCGAGAGCTCACAAGCCCCTTCAATTTTAAACTCAACGGTCACAACTTTACTTTTCCTCCTTCTGTGCCTCTTCCATTCGTCCTTTTTCCCAACGCCCCAATTTTAATTTTTCTCTTCTTCCATCCCAAATCAGAGAAATACATGTCATTTTTATTATCTCAATCCCTAATTCCCAAGTCCTACCATGTCAATCGAAGAGGTCGCTACCTTCGCTCCTTCTACCATTGTCGAAGACCAACCATCTTCTGATCTCGCTATAGATCTCGACTCTGAAGTAGGCCTTCTACCAAAAATGCGAAAGCTAAAAGCAGCAAGTCCAAAGCAATTTTTGTTTATGTTTTCAGATCTGCTTCCTTCACAATTGAGTGCTATTTTATTCCTATTGAAGGTTCGTATTTTTGATGCGCATACTTCTCTTAGAAAAATACATAAATGATGTAGTTTTTTTTGCTTTTCGTAACCCTCATAATTGTGTTCTGCTCTAGATCTCTAAGGAAAAATTGGCTCACCAAATTCAAAGTATCGTTTCCATTCAAGTAATAAACTTTCTTTCTACCTTCTAATTTTTCTACTCTCTTAGTGTTTGATTTTTTTCTATTGTTACCCGACTTGAATGAGCTTTGGTGTTTATAGTGTTACCCATATCATTTTTCGTTGTTTTAATTTTTTTTTTGGATCATTTGAACTTTGTTTTAATGTGCGTGAATTTTTCTCTTATAGTTGTTGTATGGTTTTGATGAGCAATGCACATAGAAAATTAATTTGTCGCTTGCTATAAAAGTCAAGGATTCTTCACCTTATCAAAATTCTTTTACATAAGTTGCAACTTTTATTTTGTTGTTTTCATTTGGTTTAATATTTTTTAGGTTCTACACGTTAATTTTAACACATTAAATTATTTTCATCACTATAGGTCCAAAATTGGTGATAATGGTGATATGCCTAAAGCAATGCAAAGCTCAGTAAGTTACGTATCTACTGTCTCATTGTTTCATGGTACCACTATAATTACCGCGTCATTGTGTGATGATATCCTAACGATGTGATATGCTTAGTTCTATCCCATTTAAATAGGATAATAAATGATTACAAGTTTTGAGTCAAAGGCTCTAGAGATAAACAGAACTTTTATTATTGGAACTCGCACGCAAATTGGTAGAAGATATTTAGATGGGTTGGTAAAACAAAGAACAATGCATTTTTTGTTCAAAATTTGCCTAAAGTTAGAACTGTGGTAGCACAAAGTAATTTTTTTCCTCCCTATGGGAACAAATGTATTTCAATATGTTCATATAAACCTTTATCCATTCATGCAATCATTGTTTAAAGTTTAAACCTTCTTCATTTGTTGGTTTAATGCACCGAAAAATGGTTAAATTATAAGATGAGAAGCTTAATTTTAAGGAGAAGAGGCGTGTATTCCTCTCGAAGTTACCATGGGGTTAGTTCCTTTACAAATTGTTTTAAACAAATTCCAAAGCTTTTTTTAACTTTGTAACATTCGTGTAGCAATGATTCTTTGTTTCATTTTTGCACAATGTTTTCTTTACGCAAAAGGTAGAACAATGAACAACAAATAGGTTTATCCTCAAGTTCAGAAAACTCGGTTAACGATGAAGAGATTATGGATGTTGATTTTCCAAAGTTATTATATTTATTGGCTTAAATTCTAATACTCATAATAAAATGAGTAAAATTAAAAAATATTTACATATGCTACTAAAAAACAACTAATAAACAATGCAAAATATACAAAATATATTTTTGTAATAAATCTTTAATGAAGGAGATCACCAATAACTATGAAATGCTATGATTCAATTGATTTCATGCTACCTGAATTTCCATTACTGCTTCTTGAATTGAAATATTTTGATATTAATTAGATTATTGTTATTTTGATCAATTTTTGTGCTTTATATGCAATGCGTGCGACACAATGTCTCATATGAATAAGTTTACATATTTACCTTACTTACTATTTTTTTAAAGACAATTTTAGCTTAACTAATATGCGTATGATGGTTGTTATCTCTTGAATTTTAAGATAAGAACGACCTTTTTTTGAGTCATTGGGTTTGGTCCAATTATTTGTTGTTAAGTGCATAGTTGGTGAAAGGTTGATTCACATGGTATTAAGTTTGTTAGTTTTTCGTACCGAATGAACAAAACTAATCTTAGTTTTGATTATGAGAAATTTTATACATTTATTTTGTTTTAGTTTCCTTCTTTTGCCAAATCACTGATTCTACTCCACAGCGATTGTGCTGATGTTTGAAGAAATCAAGACTATTTTTAAAGTTTTTCATGACAAGAGATTAATTGAAATGAAGCAATCAAAAAAATTAATCCTAAAATTTATCGCTGCATTTGTTAAAGTGGGTATTTTGATATATATTCTCATATACACACACATATACAATCCATTATTTTCAGTTACCTCACAAAATCCAAATCATTAAGTTTTGACATGCTCACTTTGAGTACTTATTTCAGTTATACTCAGTTGACCAAATGATTAAATTCTAATGTGTTATAATCACAAGTTCAATTGGAGTACTTATATCATATTTCACTTGGTTGTTTCCCTTCCATGCCAGCTACCACATCCTGAGTTAGTGACCATGTACATCTAACCAATTAAGGTTTTATCCAAATTTTGCTACTTTTATTTGACGCATACAATATATGGTTTAAAAAGCATCGTGCTCGTCTTGATTTACTTACTTGAAATGAGTTTGAGTATTCAACAATTAAATGCTCTTTTGATTCTCAACATTCCTAACTTTTTGCAGTTACTTCATTTTCTATCCTAAATGTTCATATTTAATTTGTTAAATTAATATAGTAGAGAAAAAGATGGAGCTTGCAATACACACACATATATGTATGTATGAATATATGTATATAATTATATCTTCGTAAACATATGTTACATTGTATATTCATATGGAACACAAGAAAGAAAATGCTTGATTGCAGCTATTGGGCTATAATTTTATAACTTTGTTTACAATGCTAGGATAGAAACTCCATTAGCACTACAAGGTGATTTTATGTCTCACAAATTAAAATAGTTCATTTTCATAGGCACGGTAGTTTTTATTTTGCAAAAATAATTTGATTTCCCTAAACTTTAAGGTTTTACATCAAGCATATATATATATTATATGTATTATGTATGTCTCTATCTCTGTGTGTGTGCGCGTGTGCGTGTGTTTTATTGTGTTTAACTATTTTATGCCACTTGTGCAGTTTTATGCTTTACATTCACCGTGCGACTAATGCACTATACACATGTACTGTCGTGCATAAAGCATTGAGGCATTAATGAACACTATATACATGTGTGCGCACTCACGCGTTGATGAAATCCTTTTACAATTTACATTTAATTTAATTCCAATACACGTTCTCAACTTTTGCTGTATTTCTGGTAAAAGGAGGCGAAAATGTTCCATGAACCATAGAGAGGTTGTATTGTACATAAAAACAATTGTCTGATTTTAGAAAATTTAGCAAATTCAAAAGCTTACAATAACAAAGACAACATGTAGCTAAATTCAGCTTTGAGTTAGATAATGTGGTTTGTAATTTATATTTGGTTATACAAGTCAAGCTTAAGCTAAAGGTTACTTTGCTACAATGTAATAATATGTCCTTGCTTAATTTGCATTTGTTTCAGTTGAAATAACCATGCAGCTTGCTTGGACTCCTGCTTTAATATCATCAGTTAAGCCATGAATTCTTAAGAAGCAACAAAGAGTTTTGAATTTTAATGTTATTTATTATGTACTTTCGTAAGTTTTATTTATGGCAATAGTAATAAAATGTGGTGTTCTTATTTTCAATTTTTTTAAATTATTGTATGTTGGTTTTATGGACAACTGTAATAGTAAGATAGTATTGACTTGGGAACTTACTAGCATAGTCTTAATATCTTGCTCTCGCTCCCTCTGGATATGTGTGTGTAATGCACTTGCACATGATATGACATGGTTTTGTACTAATTTTCGATAAATTAGGTTTCACTATTATTTCGCTCTTGAAATGACCCTAGCTATTTCACCTAATTTTTACTAGGATTTTTTTTTACATCAATAATTTCCTAGAGTCATTTAGCATTTCCACTAAATTATCCAGGATCCTAATTTTTCTACTAATATATTTATATCAGTTCATTAATAAAAATATTCACATACATATGAAGATGTATGTGACCCTCTTGCTTGGATCAGAGTGTTGTTTAGCAAGAGTGCATCCTGATTGAATTTGAATATCTAATCAACCAAAACATAGCTCATTTTCCATGCCTATTGATATTTGAGTCAGGGTAATGAATCTCATAATCATATGCATTCTATACTTAGTAATTTTCGACCATTCCTATAGTGATTGTCTGTTAGTTTGAGATAGTAAGGTGATCTCAGATTATATAGCAAGCCACCATAATTTTAGTTTAATTATTTGGTATTTGATTAAAGCCAGAAAGGAAAATAATATACTCATTTATCATTTTCAACACAAGTTATTTTATCACAAATTTCTTTACTTATAACCAAGTCAGTTGAGTAATTCTTTCATAATCTATATAGTTGTATTTTTCTTAACCAAATTTATTTTCTAATCCCTGAGTTACCTCAGCTTGCATCTAATTTACAGGTTGCTTTACTGGATTTAGAGAATCCAGATTCTATGGTCATTTGACAAAAGTAGTATTTAGATAATATGTGTGCATATTAGATGTAGTGTACTCTCTGGGCTAATAAAGCTATTCAAAATAAAATGTGAGTTGCTCAAGTATTTGAAAATGTCTTTGTGCATGCATTTGCAAAGAAAGCTTCAGATTTTACAAAGTGTATTTTCTTCCTTTATACACAAAACTCTAGTCATCTTGATCCATCCAGACCTCATTATTTTTGAAGTAGGTTAGCCTTATGACTAGATCATCTAAACATTAGTGCCTGGCCTTTGCAATGTAAATTCAGATACCAGACACTTGCAAAATCCCTTAAAACATGTACATATCTTTATACAGTGCACAAATATATATTGTTTCTTTTATCAAAACACTTCTACATATAGTCACAAAATTCTTGAAATATTACTTCTAGCTAAACTCAGATTTTTTTTAACCTTCAAACTTAAAGTTTTAAGTAACTTGAAATTAACTAATACAGTATATGTATATACATATCCATTTCTCAAATACAGGCATATATCATTTACAGATTTTCACCATAATACTCAAATATATATTTTCTTGCATAGATTCAACTAAGTCTTTGGTTAATCCCAAACTTAATACATTACTAGATTCAGTTAAAACAACTAAATAAATTCAAGCATTCAAGATCATTACATAACAACCAAAGCATAACTATAAAAACTTCTCAGATTACATGCAAATAATTCCTTCTAAGTTCTTATTTAATTCTAATTTAGCATGCTTATCCAATCATTCTCATTAGCCATAGCAGCTTCCTATTTAGAACCAGCATTCCCTGAAAGAGAATTAGAGGCTGCCCCATTTTAAATGAGACACCCCAGATGCCATAAGCAAACAAGGGTCAGATACAAGATCTGGTATGAGCAATATCAAAATTCCATGATATTAAGTAAATGAGTGAGACATAAACATTTTGTATAAGTGGGCATAGCTTCTTTAATTAATTTGCCTGACTTGTTTATGATATATTGTGCATATATGATCAGTATTTAAGACTAATTATGTACACACATTCAACCATACAAACATACATTTCAAATAGAAATACTCAGGAACTATCATAGCTCCAGACCAACCATCCTAGGAATAACTCAAGTTCCTACTTCATTAATTTAAGGTTGCATTTACCAAATTAATTCCTAGCCTCATCTGCAATAAAGGAATCACGGGGACACATTGCAATAAAATAATTCACAATATTGCACAAAGATCTCAGGGCTTAAACAAGCCATGTGCCAACTTGCATACTTTAAATACAACAAGCATTCCAGCAGTCTTCTTGGCTCACAATCCTTAGTTTATTTACTAAGTGTTCATGTTTAATCCTATCATGAGATAGCTAGGTGACTAAATCCCAGTATACATGAAACATTACATAGAGTTTACAAGCATAATTCTAGAACAAGCTAACATTCATCTCCAGGGAAATCATATTTTTAAATATTCTAGCTCAAAGAAAATACAAGAATATTTACAACTGGGAATAAAGACTAGGCATGTGGGTTATTATTGTTTCATAAGCAACCATGTTTGAACTAAATTCAAGATCTAGCTTAAACAAGATTTCTGGCTCATGGGTTTTCTATTTGATCAAGGGTTCAGCACTTTTGGATATTTCCATTGCAACCTTGAATCTTTCATTTGAGCCTCGGCACTTACACAAGTGTAATGCAACTCATATACATTTTGATTTCTATATTTTCCATGCCATATCTAAACCAGTTACAAGTATTCTCTATTTACTTTCATGATTTCATACTTTTACATTTCTGGGTGTAACCAAACAGAGCAAAATACTCAAACATCAAAGCAATCAAAACATTCATAAACACCCATTAAAACATCCATTAAAACCATAGTAATGAAATCAAAAATATGTAGAAAAATAACATAAGCTTGGCTGCCTCATAACAAGACTTAATGCCATGGGTTTAGTGAGATTACTCACAGAAAAATGCTTCTCTTGCTTAATCCATAAAAGAAACCTTTTAAAACTTGCTTTTCTACTTGCAAATATTTTACTTCTTTGTTTTCTTAAATGTCTTGGGTAGCAAATGATTTTTCTGGTTTATACTTGGATTTATAAGAGAGGTTTTCTAGGGTTTTATCATTGTAAAATCCCATTCCTACCCTGGCCAAGACTCATGCATTTTGCATTTCAGATTTGTTTATTTTTCTCCCTTAATACCCCGGCCATATGTGATACTTACTCCCCTTTTTCTTTTTCAGAATATTATTGTATTCTTCTTAGGTCATGATAATTGTGTGACATTGTCACTTGTTTATTTTCTAAAAATCCTCTTTTCTATTTTCTGCCTAAAGCAATTGTTTTGCTTGTAATTTATCTTTTGCTATTTTAGTGTTACACTTTCCCTTGCTTATTTCTTTTTAATATTTTCAGTACTTACAGAAATGTATATTTGTATACATATCTTATCTAGGCTTATTTAATTCCTCCTTAATTTCAGAAACATATGCACTTATATATGTATACAGGTTTTCAAATCCTTGTAACATATTTTTTTTCTGGGTTTTAAATAAAATCTGTTTACTGAATTCAAAACAAAACCTACTTTTCTTATTTTCTGGGATGATTCATATAATTCCAGAAATCAAATATCCATATCACAAAATCATGTTTGTAATGCTTTTTAATTCTTGTTTTAAATTCAAGAAATCTGGAGTTCTTCCTTGTGCCATATCAGTGTGCACGTGCACACATGCACACACACTTGCACAAAATTAATTCCATATATTCCTATACAAATAAATTCATATATTTCAAAATCCAACCAAAATAAGATTCCATGAATTTCTGGGGCATTACAATCACCCCACCTTTTTAGGAATTGTGTCCTCACAATTTTCTCATTTTGACTTTAAACATTTCCAGGTTTTTATAAAATCTATCAAACATTGCATAAGCAAACAATTCAGTCAAAACAACCATACATATTAAACTTTTTTTTAGGGATTTAGATTTTACCTTCCTCTGCAAAAAGCTTAGGGTAATCCATCTTTACTTATCCTCTAACTCCCATGTACAATCATTAGGGTCTAGGCTCCATTGAACCTTTACCAATTTCAGAGTTTTGCTCCTCAACTTCTTTTCCTCTTTAGCTAAAATCCCCACTGGTTCTTTCTCATAGACCAAATCAGGATTTATTTGAACTTGAGTTGGTTTCTCTAGAATTTCCTCTTTATCATGCACCCATCTCCTAAGTTGTGATACATGAAATACATTGTGCATTGCACTCATCTCTTCTGGTAGCTCCAACTTATATGCTAATGAACCTATTCTTTCCAAAATCTTGTAAGGTCCAACATATCTTGGGGTAAGTTTTCCCTGCTTGCCAAACCTCAACACCTTCTTCATAGGTGAAACTTTGATGAAAACATAATCACCAACTTCATATTCTACCTGCTTCCTCCTTACATCTGCAAACTTCTTTTGCCTATCTTGAGCTGCTGCCATCCTTCTCCTTACAAGTTCAATTTTCTCTGTAGTTTCTTTAACATACTCAGGCCCTAAGACAGCCTTTTCTCCTGCTTCAACCTAACATATTGCTGACAAACATGGTTTGCCATACAAGGCTTCAAATGGTGCCATGCCTATGGTGCTTTGATAACTATTGTTATATGTAAATTCAGCCAAATGGAGGTGATCTTCCCAATTGCCTCCAAAGTCCAATGCACATGCCCTCAACAAATCCTCCAAAACTTTATTTATTACTTCATTTTGACCATCTGATTGGGAGTGGTATGTAGTACTCAAGCATAATTCACTCCCCATGGCTTCTTGAAAGCTCTTCCAAAATCTGGATGTAAAGATTGTGTCCCTATCACTCACTATAGTCTTAGGAATTCCATGCAACCTTACTACTTCTTTCATGAATATTTGAGCTAGTTTAGGTGCATTTCTTTCTGCCTTCACTAGTATAAAGTGTGCCACTTTAGTCAATCTATCAACTACTACCCAAATGCTTGTATATCCTCTCTTTGATCTAGGCAGACCATCTATGAAATCCATAGATATATCTTCCCACTTCCACTGTGGTATGCTTAGAGGTTGTAATAGGCCTGAGGGTCTTTGGGTTTCTGCTTTGACTTGTTGGCAAGTCATACACTTTGCAACATGTTTGGCCACATCAGTTTTCATCCCTTTCCACCCATAATCCCTCTTCAAGTTTTGGTACATCTTGGTGCTGCCTGGATGTATAGAATATTTGCTCCTATGATATTCATTAAGTATCTCTTCCTTCAATCCTATATCCTTTGGAACACATATTCTACCCTTATTCCTTAAGTAACCATTTTTATCAATGTGGTAGTTTGCTACTTCTTCTCCTTTTTCTATTAGAGTTTTCTTTTCTAATAAATCTGGATCTTCCTCTTGCATTTTCCCCACTTTCAAAATTAAATCTGATTGCAAAGTTATCAAACTTAATTTTCCTCTACTCCCTTCTTCAATCATATTCATGTTTACCTCACTGTTTTCCTCAATTTCCAAATCAGTAAGTAGAGATAAATTTCTAAACTCTTCTATCATTAACATGGCTACTTTTGCATGCTGCCTGATCAAAGCATCTGCAACCTTATTAGCTTTTCCTGGAGTATAAAGTATGTCTAAATCATATGCTGCTAGAAACTCAACCCATCTATGCTGCCTCATATTCAAATCTTTTTGTGAAAAGAGATATTTTAATGCTTTATGGTCAGTGTATAAGATAAACTTAGCACCTAAAAGATAATGTCTCCAGAGCTTTAATGCATATACCACTGCTGCCAACTCAAGATCATGGGTTGCATACCTTGATTCATGTGGCTTCAATTGTCTTGATGCATAGGCTATAACTTGATCTTGCTGCATCAATACAGCTCCTAGCCCAGAACCACTTGCATCAGTATAAACAATCAAATCCACATTTCCTTCTGGTACTCTCAACACTGGTGCATTGACCAAGGCCTCCTTGATTTTACTAAAGGCTTGTTCACATTTCTCAGTCCATATAAAGGGTTGGTTCTTTCTAGTTAGGTTGGTAAGAGGTGATGACATCTTAGAAAAATCTTTTATAAATCTTCTGTAATATCCTGCCATTCCCATAAATGACCTAACTTCTCCTACTGTGCTTGGCCTTTTCCATGCTTGGATAACCACAATTTTATTGGGGTTCACTGAAATGCCTTTGGCAGATATAACATGCCCAAGGAAATGCACTTCTTCTTTCCAAAATGCACACTTAGAAAATTTTTCTTTTAAATCTTTTTCTCTTAATCTAGACAAAACAAGGTGTAAGTGATTTTCATGTTCCTCTACTGTTTTAGAATAAATCAAAATATCATCAATAAAAATCAATACAAACTTGTCTAAATAATCCCTAAATATCCTATTCATCAAGTCTACAAAATATGATGGGGCATTTGTCAACCCAAATGGCATGACAAGAGACTCATATAGACCATACCTAGTGTTAAAGGCTGTATACTTAACACTTGAGTTCTCAACCTTCATCTGATGGAATCCAGATGCCAGGTCTAATCTAGAAAATATTTTTGCTCCACTAAGTTGATCAAAAAGATCATCAATTCTAGGTAAGGGGTACTTGTTTTTGATAGTGACTTTGTTTAGCTCCCTGTAATCTATGCACATTCTTAAAGTACCATCATGTTTCCTTACAAACACTACTGATATAGGTAGGGTACAAATAAATAAGGTACCTTCCACTTGACCATGGTTTTCTGCAATAGCTTCTACTGTGGATTTGCTTTTGCTCTCCAAACTTGCTAGCTTCCCTTGCTGTTTATACTCAGGGCAATTTCTCTTGATATGTCCCTCCTTACCACATAGGTAGCATTTGAAAGCTCCTCCCTTCAATTCTGGGCACCTTGGTTTGATATGTCCTTCCTTTCCACAATGATGGCATGTTATTTTTCTCTTTGTATCAGTGGTCTTAGTATCATTGGTTTTCTTGCTTTCTGTCTCCTCCTTCTTTTTGTCATAGGGGTGATACCTTCCCTTATTTTTCTTATTATTGTTCTTCTTAAAACTCTTATACTTCTCCCTTTCCTTGTCATGTTGCTCAAATTTTAAGGCCAGATCAATGACTTGATCAAAAGTTTTATCTGCATATGGCAACATAGCCCTACTAAGCCCTGGGTTTAAACCCTTAATATACCTATCATTCTTTGATGCCTCATCAGCCACAAGCATAGCTCCATACTTAGACAAGCCCTCAAACCTATGAGTATACTCAGTCACATTAAAGGTTCCCTGCCTAAGTCTGATGAATTCTTCAAGCAATAGAGTTTTGGCTGATGCTGGAACAAATCTAGCTTCCAACATCTCCTTGAATTGATTCCAAGTGATTTCATTCTCAATCCTCCTAGCTATGACTACCTCCCACCAGCTTAAAGCCACACCTTTCAGTTATCTTGAGGCCACTTGCCTCTTCCTTTGATCATCCAATTGCATGTCATTGAAAATTCTGTCCAGTGTTCTCAACCATGCTTGAATTTCCATCACATTTTCAGTCCCTTCAAAGCTCTTGCCTCCTAAATTGGTATAAGTCTTTAATAGTTTGGAAAGTTCCTCATGTGGGTTCTCAAGTCTCTGCCCTACTCCATCCCTTAAAGCCCTCATAAAGTCTTGCATATCAAGCATTTGTCGTGTACTTGATCCTGCATTGTGATGAGATCCTCTTCCTACCATGATTGGATAACTAGAGTATGGGTAAATAGGGTTAGTTTATCATGAGCATTTTTCTTTTGCCATAACTTTCTATCTATATTATTATTTTACTCAAACAAACAACCAGTTCATACATATGGTTATAATACTTCAATCAATCAATACAATCATTCTTAGCTATGTACAGTTTTAACATAGCTCTGATACCAAATGAAATGACCCTAGCTATTTCACCTAATTTTTACTAGGAATTTTTTTTACATCAATAATTTCCTAGAGTCATTTAGCCTTTCCACTAGATTATCCAGGATCCTAATTTTTCTACTAATATATTTATATCAGTTCATTAATAAATATATTCACATACATATGAAGATGTATGTGACCCTCTTGCTTGGATCAGAGTGTTGTTTAGCAAGAGTGCATCCTGATTGAATTTGAATATCTAATCAACCAATACATAGCTCATTTTCCATGCCTATTGATATTTGAGTCAGGGTAATGAATCTCATAATCATATGCAATCAATACTTAGTAATTTTCGACCATTCCTATAGTGATTGTCTGTTAGTTTGAGATAGTAAGGTGATCTCAGATTATATAGCAAGCCACCATAATTTTAGTTTAATTATTTGGTATTTGATTAAAGCCAGAAAGGAAAATGATATACTCATTTATCATTTTCAACACAAGTTATTTTATCACAAATTTCTTTACTTATAACCAAGTCAGTTGAGTAATTCTTTCATAATCTATATAGTTGTATTTTTCTTAACCAAATTTATTCTCTAATCCCTGAGTTACCTCAGCTTGCATCTAATTTACAGGTTGCTTTACTGGATTTAGAGAATCCAGATTCTATGGTCATTTGACAAAAGTAGTATTTAGATAATATGTGTGCATATTAGATGTAGTGTACTCTCTGGGCTAATAAAGCTATTCAAAATAAAATGTGAGTTGCTCAAGTATTTGAAAATGTCTTTGTGCATGCATTTGCAAAGAAGCTTCAGATTTTACAAAGTGTATTTTCTTCCTTTATACCCAAAACTCTGGTCATCTTGATCCATCCAGACCTCATTATTTTTGAAGTGGGTTAGCCTTATGACTAGATCATCTAAACATTAGTGCCTGGCCTTTGCAATGTAAATTCAGATACCAGACACTTGAAAAATCCCTTAAAACATGTACATATCTTTATACAGTGCACAAATATATATTGTTTCTTTTATCAAAACACTTCTGCATATAGTCACAAAATTCTTGAAATATTACTTCTAGCTAAACTCAGATTTTTTTTAACCTTCAAACTTAAAGTTTTAAGTAACTTGAAATTTACTAATACAGTATATGTATATACATATCCATTTCTCAAATACAGGCATATATCATTTACAGATTTTCACCATAATACTCAAATATATATTTTCTTGCATAGATTCAACTAAGTCTTTGGTTAATCCCAAACTTAATACATTACTAGATTCAGTTAAAACAACTAAATAAATTCAAGCATTCAAGATCATTACATAACAACCAAAGCATAACTATAAAAACTTCTCAGATTACATGCAAATAATTCCTTCTAAGTTCTTATTTAATTCTAATTTAGCATGCTTATCCAATCATTCTCATTAGCCATAGCAGCTTCCTATTTAGAACCAGCATTCCCTGAAAGAGAATTAGAGGCTGCCCCATTTTAAATGAGACACCCCAGATGCCATAAGCAAACAAGGGTCAGATACAAGATCTGGTATGAGCAATATCAAAATTCCATGATATTAAGTAAATGAGTGAGACATAAACATTTTGTATAAGTGGGCATAGCTTCTTTGATTAATTTGCCTGACTTGTTTATGATATATTGTGCATATATGATCAGTATTTAAGACTAATTATGTACACACATTCAACCATGCAAACATACATTTCAAATAGAAATACTCAGGAACTATCATAGCTCCAGACCAACCATCCTAGGAATAACTCAAGTTCCTACTTCATCAATTTAAGGTTGCATTTACCATATTAATTCCTAGCCTCATCTGCAATAAAGGAATCACGGGGACACATTGCAATAAAATAATTCACAATATTGCACAAAGATCTCAGGGCTTAAACAAGCCATGTGCCAACTTGCATACTATAAATACAACAAGCATTCCAGCAGTCTTCTTGGCTCACAATCCTTAGTTTATTTACTAAGTGTTCATGTTTAATCCTATCATGAGATAACTAGGTGACTAAATCCCAGTATACATGAAACATTACATAGAGTTTACAAGCATAATTCTAGAACAAGCTAACATTCATGTCCAGGGAAATCATATTTTCAAATATTCTAGCTCAAAGAAAATACAAGAATATTTACAACTGGGAATAAAGACTAGGCATGTGGGTTATTATTGTTTCATAAGCAACCATGTTTGAACTAAATTCAAGATCTAGCTTAAACAAGATTTCTGGCTCATGGGTTTTCTATTTGATCAAGGGTTCAGCACTTCTGGATATTTCCATTGCAACCTTGAATCTTTCATTTGAGCCTCAGCACTTACACAAGTGTAATGCAACTCGTATACATTTTGATTTCTATATTTTCCATGCCATATCTAAACCAGTTACAAGTATTCTCTATTTACTTTAAAGATTTCATACTTTTACATTTCTGGGTGTAACCAAACAGAGCAAAATACTCAAACATCAAAGCAATCAAAACATTCAGAAACACCCATTAAAACATCCATTAAAACCATAGTAATGAAATCAAAAATATGTAGAAAAATAAAATAAGCTTGGCTGCCTCATAACAGGACTTAATGCCATGGGTTTAGTGAGATTACTCACAGAAAAATGCTTCTCTTGCTTAATCCATAAAAGAAACCTTTTAAAACTTGCTTTTCTGCTTGCAAATATTTTACTTCTTTGTTTTCTTAAATGTCTTGGGTAGCAAATGATTTTTCTGGTTTATACTTGGATTTATAAGAGAGGTTTTCTAGGGTTTATCATTGTAAAATCCCATTCCTACCCTGGCCAAGACTCATGCATTTTGCATTTCAGATTTGTTTATTTTTCTCCCTTAATACCCCGGCCATATGTGATACTTACTCCTCTTTTTCTTTTTCAGAATATTATTGTATTCTTCTTAGGTCATGATAATTGTGTGACATTGTCACTTGTTTATTTTCTAAAAATCCTCTTTTCTATTTTCTACCTAAAGCAATTGTTTTGCTTGTAATTTATCTTTTGCTATTTTAGTGTTACACTTTCCCTTGCTTATTTCTTTTTAATATTTTCAGTACTTACAGAAATGTATATTTGTATACATATCTTATCTAGGCTTATTTAATTCCTCCTTAATTTCAGAAACATATGCACCTATATATGTATACAGGTTTTCAAATCCTTGTAACATATTTTTTTTTTGGGTTTTAAATAAAATCTCTTTACTGAATTCAAAACAAAACCTACTTTTCTTATTTTCTGGGATGATTCATATAATTCCAGAAATCAAATATCCATATCACAAAATCATGTTTGTAATGCTTTTTAATTCTTGTTTTAAATTCAAGAAATCTGGAGTTCTTCCTTGTGCCATATCAGTGTGCACGTGCACACATGCACACACACTTGCACACAATTAATTCCATATATTCCTATACAAATAAATTCATATATTTCAAAATCCAACCTAAATAAGATTCCATGAATTTTTGGGGCATTACAGCTCTTAATATGTATTTTGATACTGACTACAATATGTCAAGCTAATAATTAAATCTATTGAATGCTTTGTATTTAATGAAAAGGAGTTATTTAGGGCAACCATCAGCCTTTTAAATAATTAATTTCAATTTACAGTTCCCTACGTTACTACTTTTAATGAAAATTTTGATTTCTATGTAAAAATTATTGAAACTTATTGTCCTAAAATTAATCAAAGTTCAGGGTCACCAAAAGACTTAGAAGCTAACCCACTTCATAAATATATTCATTGAAGTCCAGCTATTAAGACCACTGTTTGTAATGTTTTGCAATGGTAGAGTGTAACTGATGCAGCCTAGGAAGCGAATTCGATGATGTAAATCGAATCTGTCCAAGATCTCACACGATTAGCGGAAATAATCGATGAATCGATGATAAATTGGTGAATTTAAGAATACCCAAATGCCCAAATCCGTTGATCACGAAGATACCGGATTCTAGCAATCTTCGACAGGTTGATCGCGCACGATGCCGTGAGAGAAGATCTACAATTCTATGAACGTTGATCAAGCGCACTTGATTCTGTGAATTGGCTTCAACAATCGTTGATTCGAGCGCACTCGAATGCCGAAGGTGGAGATAGGAGATAACACTCAACTACCAATTTTAATGGAGGTAAGAAGCACAAACCAAATTTTATTTCAAATTCAACAACCCTTACAAGTGACACAAACCCGCCTATTTATAGGCTTACAACACACACAACTCGACTGCGACTTAACAATATAGTACAATACAAACGATTTAAGAAAATAGAATACAAGCGACTTATCAAACAATTCTACCTAAGCAAGTAACGACCTAACAAGCACGGCAACGACCTAGACATCTTCGGTAGCGACATAAGCAAGCTTCGCGATGTAGGAATCTGCGCGTTCGCGACCTAAGCTAGAAATCAGGAGCGATCTAGGGCTTTGTCTTGTTCGCGACCTATGGCGGAACTTGCGGCATAGTCTCGTTCGCGACCTAGGGCGGAGCAACCTAGGCTGGAGGAGTGACTCGCAACATTGTCTTGTTCGCGACCTAGAGTGGAGCAACCTAGGTTGGAGGAGCGACTTGCGGCATCGTCTTGTTCGCGACCTAGAGCTTCGCAAATTAAGCAATCGGGAGTGGATTTAAGTCGCGTAGCGATGGAGGATGGATTGGTGATGGGGTTAAGTCGCGTAGCGACGTAGGATGGGCTAGGGCTGAAGTTAGGTCGCGGAGCGACGTACGATGGTCGTTCACGATTTAAGGTACGTCTCGTTGAATCCTTTCCTCTCCTTGCCTGTCGCGCTGCATCATCCTCCCCTGGTTGAAAAGAATTCGACCTCGAATTCACACTTTCCTCTCCTTCGTCAAGCTTGTTCTCATGATATGGAATCAAATGTTTGACGTTGAAAACGTCAGCAGTATGAATATGGTCTGGTAATCTCAACCGATAAGCATTGTCATTAATCTTCTTTACGATTTCCAAAGGACCAATCTTTCTAGCAGCTAGTTTGTTGTAAGTACCAACAGGAAATCGATCCTTAGTCAATACTGCATAAACAAAATCTCCTTCTTTGAAGTTAACATGTCGTCGTTTAATATCTGCGGATTGTTTATATTTCTCATTTGTCTTCTCCAATCATTCTTGAACGATTCTATGGCATTCTGTCAACCCATCAACAAAATCCACCACCCACTTAACTGTCCCCTTCGGTTGTGGTACTATCGTTAAATCTAACGGCCCCTTTAGCTGGCTTGAATATACAATCTGAAATGGACTGAAACCCATACTACGGTTGATAGCATGATTATGAGCAAACTCCGCTTGACATAACTTCACATCCCAACTCTTCAGATTATCTTTTATAAGACACCGCAACAAATTTCCCAGGGATCTGTTCACAACTTAAGTCTGTTCATTTGTCTGTGGATGATAAGCACTACTGAATTTCAGCTTCGTTCCTACCATCTTCCACAAACTCAGCCAAAAATGACTTAGAAAACGAGTGTCTCTATCTGATACAATAGATTCTGGCAACCCATGAAGACGATATATTTCTCTGAAATATAACTGTGCTACATTAACCGCATCTGCTGTCTTCTTGCAAGCAATAAAATGTGCCATCTTTGAAAATGGTCCACCACAACATATATAGAGTCATTTCCTGTAACAACCCGCATATCTATCGATTCTATATTTAAATATTTTATTTAAATATTTTATCGTTAGTCGGATGTTAGTCCGAAAAGCTACTTTTTGCATACGGTCAAATTAGGACTCGAGACCACCCCCATTGAGTTCAAAATGACGTTTGCGATCTTTTTGAGTGTAAACATCGATATGTTTGGAGATAGTGAAATTTTCGACACTTTTTCCCGCCTTTGACTTTGGTTTGGACTGCACCCCTTTAGTTCAGCCCAACCCTCTTCCTCATTTGTTCAAACACTTCAAGCTTTGTCAAAAATGGTGGTGGGAAAGAGAAATTAAAACTCCCAACTCAAATTCTATTGCAAATCCGAGATTCAACATCAAATTCAAGTAGAAGATTGTGGATTCAAGCTTTGGATTGCTTCTCCTTGCTTTCAATCTTCATCTTCATCAATTTCGTGGAAAAGGTGAGATTTTTGATCTCACATCTTGCCTATATCTATCTTGGACTGTTGGGAATGATCCCCTATTGCATTTGCATCAACATTTGCATTTGGTTTGGATTGGATTGGCGAAAAACTTCAATTTTCAGCGTTTTGGTGATTTTTCTGGCCTTAAGTCGGTTCTGGCCATCCCTAGGTCGTCCACGAGTTAACTCCTTAGGTCGTCCAGGCTGCTAGCTCGCGTGTTGAAAAGTCTCCAACTTCTTAGGTCGTCGCCGACCTAAAATTCCCAGGCAAAATGCTAAGTCGTTCGCGAGTTAAACTTTAAACCTTAGGTCGTTGCCGACCTATAACCCCCAGGCGAAATGTTAGGCCTTCGCTCTTAAGTCCTAGGTCGTTGCCGACCTATAATCCCCAGGCAAAGTTAAGTCGTTCGCAAGTTAGACCTTAAGTCTTAGGTCGTTGCCGACCTATAATCCCCAGGCAAAGTTAAGTCGTTCGCGAGTTAAACCTTAAGTCTTAGGTCGTTGCCGACCTATAATCCCCAGGTAAAATGCTAAGTCTTTAAGTCGGTCGAGTTAGGTCGGCTAGTATATCTCGTAAGTCGTCTCCGACTTACCTTCCAGTTAAGTCGTTCGACCCTCTGGGTCGTTCGAGTTAGGTCGTTGGACCATTTATCTTAGGTCGCTCGTCTACTAAGTCGGCCTAGTTTACCTCGTAGGTCGTCTCCGACCTAAGCCCCACTAAGTCGCAAATTGTTAAGTCGGCTGTCCATAGGTCGTAGCTCGTAAGTCGTAGGTCGTCGCCGACCTTACACTTGGGTTTTTTGTTCGCGAATTCCTTAGGTCGTATGACCTAATTTTCCTTAGGTCGCTGGACCGCTTGCCTTCACTAAGTCGTACCGTGACGGGGCGCTGCCCCGCACCCCGCCGTGGGCGCTGCCCCCTGGACCCCCGCGACCTGACCGGGCAGGTCGAACCCCGTATTACTCTGCGTAGGCAATCTCTTCTGAAAAACGTTTATCAGAATTTCTACTTTGATGGTTTTGGGATTGACTTCTTTGGACTTTACTCACGTCTTCGAACGTGAATTGATTTGTTCTACCATCGTTTTATGATTTGTCACTTTAAAGATATATGAAGGTTTCAATACTAATAGTAAATATCAAAACTCTTTCATCAAAGCTATTTCAATACTATTTTAAATATCAAAAGTTCGTTTTCTCAAACCGATTTTCAATCTACTAGTATATACAAGCCTTTACTTCACTCGAATGAGAAATCGACTTAAACGACTTAGTAAAACGGGTGGTATGAAACGCTTGCGTTCACTTCGTCGGTTAGCTCTTGGACTTGTTCGATTGAACCCTTTTAGTGACAATTTCCTAGTGAAGATTTACAGCTTGTTCGTAAATATTTAAGTTAAGCAAGTGGTTATGGGACATGAAGCTAAACTCATATATTTACTAACTTGGTGTGATTGACACTTCCTTATGATCATGACGATCATTTTTTGTGATTTAGACTAGCGATTGAGCGATGTCTCTTTGTCTACGTGGGAGACTATACCCCGATCATGTGATGTTTCGCCATCACATTTCCTATGGTCTTCGGGCCATTCCTGTGTGAAAATTTAATGGATAGCTTCCATGAGATATCATCTCGTCATGTGTTTACGCGTAGGTGAGTTTTCATGCTCCCATTCATGTGTTAGGCCTCCCCCCCTTTTTATGTGTCTTCTGGATTTCTGATGATGATTTCTGGAATTTTGTGCTTCACCAATTTTCATGATTTTCATTGATATGATATCAGTTTTTGTGCATTGGTGAATTCATGTGTTATTGACTTGTTATGAATACAAGTTTAGGGTATGATACCCTATTTTATCTCTGAGAAGATTCTTGTGATATTGATAAATCTTTTGTTGATTATCATTTACGTACTTATAGTAGTATGTCGCTATGGTTATTACATGTTCATGTCATGCCTTTTACTGTATACCATATCATCTGATATTTATAGTTAGACTGATCCATTTATTATTTTCTTATAAATAATACTCGGGTCAGACCGAGATGTTACAGGTGCTTCTGCTTGACTTCTCTTCAGGATATTTCTGACTTTTGGCTAACTACATAGATTTGTAGTTTTTGGATGTACACCTTTGAGATATAGACTCTATGTTGTGTACTTATTCTTTTGTATAGCACGTGATGCTATTCTTTTGTATTATCGTGGATCTTTCTGACCACTACTCTGATGTACACTTTCATGTGTTATATATTTATTCATATCTTCTTCCGCCTTTGTGATATGGATGTCTGTGACTGATTTATGTTATGATTATTTCTATGTTTGTTTCCGAAGATTATATATAGCCACCGTGTGATAGCTTTGTGTTTGTATCGGTATGTCGGATTTCCTCCTTAAAAGATATGCATTCTATTCTATCTGACGTATCGATGCTCGCACAGAGAAGTTACATGGATGGTCGCTCCTCCACAGCCTTATTCTCCGCGCTAATTGACAGCACTACATCGTAGCGTTCTTGGTTAGCGTGGGTATAGAGGTGGGGCGTCACATTTCCCCGTTGAGTCCTCGGCAAGCCCAACACAAAATCCATGCTCACATCAACCCACGGTTTCGAAGGAACAGGTAAAGGCATATACAAACCCGCATTTGTAGCTATCCCTTTCGAAACTTGACAAACATGACATCTTCAAACAAACTTTTCAACTTCCTTCCTCATTGACGGCCAAAAATAAGATTTTGCAATCAACTGTAAAGTACGAGCACGGCCCATGTGTCCTTCCTCATGCAATTCTTTGATAATCTTCATTCGTAAACTGCAATCTGGTACGCACAATCGATTCCCCTTGAATAAGAATCCATCTACCAAAACAAACTCATCAGTACTCCCATCCTTGACTTTCTCAACAATCTTCGCAAAGTAAGGATCTTCCTCAAACAACTCTGGCAATAGTTCAAATCCTGTCACTTCAACCTTCATCGTGGTCAATAAATGATTCCTCCTGCTCAAGGCATCAGCTACACGATTCGTCACCCCTGATTTGTGCTTTACAACAAAAGTAAACTGCTGCAGATACGCGACTCATGAAGCATGTCTAGCTGAAATTTTGTCCTACCCTTGCAAATGTTTCAAAGCTTCATGATCCGTATAAAGAACAAACTCCTTCTGAAACAGATAATGTCTCCAGTTCTTCACAGCTTGAACATTGCGTAAAACTCCACGTCATAAGTGCTATATCTCAACTTGGCTCCAGACAACTTCTCACTGAAATAAGCAACTGGTCTTCCATTCGACTCAATACTCCACCAATCCCAACCTTCGAAGCATCAGTGTGTAACTCGAACAATATCTGAAAATCCGGCAGTACCAGAATGGGTGCTGTCGTCAAAAGTGTCTTGATCTTCTCAAAAGCTAACTCTGCTTCCTCTGTCCACACAAACTTCTTTCCTTTCATGCAATCGGTTACAGGTGCCATCACACTGCTAAAATGTGGAATGAATCTTTAATAAAAAGATACCAATCCATGAAAACTCCTCACTTCAGTAATTGTCTTGGGTTGTGGCCAACTCCTGACAGCTTCTACTTTGCTTTCATCCACTTGAATACCCTCCTTCGACAGAACATATCCCAGAAACAAAACACTGTGCGTCATGAACATGCACTTCTTCGTTGCTGCATAGAATTGCTCCTGTCGTAGAATCGACAGCACTTCCCGCAAATGCTGGATATGCTCTTCCATACTCCAACTATAGATCAAAATATCGTCAAAGTAAACTACTACGAACTTCCCAATAAATGGTCTGAAAATCTGGTTCATCACTCGCATAAAAGTACTAGGTGCATTTGACAAGCCAAACGGCATAACCAGCCATTCGTATAGACCTTCCCTAGTTTTAAAAGCAGTCTTCCACTCATCACCCGGTCTAATACGAATCTGATGGTATCCACTCTTCAAGTTAATCTTTGAGAACACAACAGCCCCACTCAACTGATCAATCAAATCATCGAACCTCGGCATAGGAAACCTGTATCTCACAGTGATCTTGTTTAGAGCCCGACTGTCCGTACACATCCGCCAAGTCCCATCCTTCTTGGGTACCAATAAGGCTGGCACTGCACAAGGACTCAAGCTCTCCTGAACACGCCCTTGTTCTAACAACTCCTCCACCAGCCTTCTCAGTTCCTCATGCTCCTTAGGACTCATCCTGTAATGTGGCCTGTGAGGTAATGCCGCCCCTGGCACAAGATCAATCTGATGCTGAATATCTCTCAACGGTGGTAACTCCGTTAGCAACTCTTCATGAAAAACATCTCTGAATTCTTCCAACACTGGCTTTACTTCCTCTGGAACTTCAACAGATTCAGTAGCTTCATGTCCAATCAACAAGAACACCTCTGGACTCTCCTCTACTTCTTCAACAAACTCCTTCAAAGTCAACAAAGTCTTCAGCTCCTCAATCTCTTCTGACTTGTTCTCTCCTTACTGTCTCTTCTTTGGAACTAAAATGATCTTAGTACCCTCAAACATAAAACTGTAGCTATTGGTTCGACCATCATGCTGCACTGCTCGGTCATACTACCATGGTCTTCCAAAAAGCAAGTGACAAACATCCATCTCCACCACATTACACCAGATCTCATCTTTATACTTCTTCCCAATATAAAATGGAACATGAACTCGCTTGTCCACCTTCACCTCTCCTCATTTCCTTAACCACGCTAACTTGTAAGGATTTGGATGTTTCTCCGTCTTCAACTTCAACTTTCTCACAGCTTCGGTAGAAATGATATTGTCATAACTTCCCGCGTCAATCACAAATTTACACACCTTCCCCAGTATAGTGCATGTCGACTAAAAGATATTACTCCTCAACCAACTAGCCTCCTCTTCCTGCTTCGGTGTCAAACATGATCTCCTCAACATTAGATTACATCCTTCATCTCCCGACGCGATATCCTGTTCATCCTCCTCAACTGGACTAGAATAACCTTCATCAACATCCTCACCTTCCACTTCAGCAATCATAGCTCGCCTCTTCGGTTTCGGGCATTCATTACTCTTGTGACCCACTTCCTGGCAATTATAACACTTGAAACTGTTGTTGACCTTCGCCTTCGCAACTTCATTCACAACTGGTTTACTGACAGCTTTAGAAACATTGGAACTCCCACTAGCACCCTTGCTCTGAGTATTGGAACTTGGAAACACATCACCTCCTCGTCTTCCCTGCTTCTCCCAAGCCAACGCCTTCTGGTGCGCTTCAGCCACAGATCTAGGGTCAAACATATTTACCATATCCTGGATCTGGATCCTCAACCCCCCAACAAACCTAGCAGTCAATTGTTCCTCCATCTCCATAATGTCATTTCAAGCAATCAGTTGATAAACTCATCAGCATAATCATTAACAGTCTTCGTCCCTTGCCTCAGATTCTGCAACCTCTGATACATAAGTGATTGATAATTGTAAGGCAAGAATGTAGCCTTCATCATCTTCTTCATTTTCTCCCAAGCAACAATCTTCGACTTCCCCATCCGTTCTCGTGTAAGTTTGGTTTGCTGCCACTACGCCATAGCTCTTCCTCTCAACCTAGTAGCAACCAACTTCACTCGACGATCTTCCGGAACCTCCTTGAAATCAAAGATCTCTTCAACATTAGATAACCATTCTAGAAATTCTTCAGCCTGCATACCACCCTTAAACTCTGGAATTTCAATTTTTCATTCCGGACTCCCATTTGTGATCATACTCTGAATGATTTCTTCCTTGGTTTCGATTTCGACTATGAACACTACCACCATCAAACTCTTCATCAAAATCTGATTCATATTGATGTCGATCATGACCACCAACATCTCTACCACCACCATTTCTACCACCAACATCCCTTCGATCTACATTCCTCTGATCACGATCATCAACATTTCCATCACGATCGTCAACATTTCTACGATTATGATCTTCTCTTCTCTCCCGATCTGAATGTGGTGAAACTCTATTTCCCTCATGGCTCGATTCAGGTGAAACCCTTCTTCTACTTTGATTCATTTCAAACATCATTCTCTCTAATCGACCAATTCCCTCCTCAAACTTCTCATTGAATTTATCACTAATTCGTTGCTCCATTTTTTCAGCATCTTCTCTTCCATACAAAGCATCAACATTGCGATGACGTTGAGCTCGTCTCGGTGGCATGATTGAACTTCAAACAAATCTTCAAAAATTTAAACTCTTTCCGAACTTTGATACAAAATGATATGGATCGAAACTCCCAACTTGTTGCAACTTCACGATGAACACGATGAACACCAAACTTCTCAACAATGCAAATCTGATCTCCAAACTTCAAATTCTCAAAACCCAATTCTCCAAATGATGCAAACTTCTTGCGATCTAGCTCTAATACCAAACTGATGCAGCCTAGGAAGCGAATTCAACGATGTAAATCGAATCCGTCCAGGATCTCACACGATTAGCGGAAATAATCGGTGAATCGATGATAAATTGGTGAATTTAAGAATACTCAAATGCCCAAATCCATTGAACACGAAGATACCGGATTCTAGCAATCTTCGACAGGTTGATCGCGCACGATGCCGTGAGAGAAGATCTACAATTCTTCGAACGTTGATCAAGCGCACTTGATTCCGTGAATTGGCTTCAACAATCGTTGATTCGAGCGCACTCGAATGCCGAAGGTGGAGATAGGAGATAACACTCAACTACCAATTTTAATGGACACAAGAAGCACAAACCAAATTTTATTTCAAATTCAACAACCCTTACAAGTGACACAAACCAGCCTATTTATAGGCTTACAACACACACAACTCGACTGCGACTTAACAATATAGTACAGTACAAACGATTTAAGAAAATAGAATACACGCGACTTATCAAACAATTCTACCTAAGCAAGTAACGACCTAACAAGCATGGCAACGACCTAGACATCTTCGGCAGTGACATAAGCAAGCTTCGCGATGTAGGAATCTGCGCGTTCGCGACCTAAGCTGGAAATCTGGAGCGATCTAGGGCTTTGTCTTGTTCGCGACCAATGGCGGAACTTGCGGCATAGTCTCGTTCGCGACCTAGGGTGGAGTGACCTAGGATGGAGGAGTGACTCGCGGCATTGTTTTGTTCGCAACCTAGAGCGGAGCAACCTAGGCTGGAGGAGCGACTCGCGGCATCGTCTTGTTCGCGACCTAGAGCTTCGCGAATTAAGAAATCGGGAGTGGATTTAAGTCGCGTAGCGATGGAGGATGGATTGGTGATGGGGTTAGGTCGCGTAGCGACGTAGGATGGGTTAGGGCTGAAGTTAGGTCGCGGAGCGACGTACGATGGTCGTTCGCAATTTAAGGTACGTCTCGTTGAATCCTTTCCTCTCCTTGCCTGCCGCGCTGCATCAGTAACCAAGGCCTCTACTTCCACTATAGTATGTCACCACTGCATTTATAATATCATGCTCCAGTTTCTTTTATTCCACTATATAGTACTTTGGCGATGAAAGATGGCACTTAAAAAATAAAGTCCTATTGTCAAAATGTATTTTTTTAACATTCACGCATTCTTTTGTTGCAACTAACAAACAACTTATTGGTTCTCTTTCAATTATAGGTTTGTCAATTCAAATGAGAAAGGATGACTTCTAACAATCGATATCGAGAACTTCAATTATTCAATGGACACTTTCAACCTCCAGTTCAAAGGTCTGAGCATAAGCTTCGAACTTATGATCCATAAATATTCAGTTCATTTTTTTATTATATTTTGACTTGATATAGTTAGACATGCAAATTTAAGACTATACATTATAGATATTAGTTGTTGCATCAATATGTCATTTTATATACATGGTTAACACACTATATCTTATTCTAATGGAAACAATAATGCAAAATAGCTTCTCTATTTCAAATCTCCTAATTTGGATAAGCACATGACTATTCTATAGAAAGCCTTGCTATTGGTTTAGTCATTTAGTATTATGGGTGTACCTACTGTTTGCTTACATGATAGTTTAAGGAATTTGGGTCTCCGGTACCTACTGTCTAGTTATAGACTTTGCTTAGAGGATATTTTCGTGAATATATGTACAAAATGTGTACAAAATTAGAGGTATATTTGCACGAACGTGAGCTCTGTTATTTTTTATAATTATAAGCTCTCCATTTTTACCCCTTTACTACATGGAAAATTAATTATAGTTTTTCTTCTAGATGTTACACACTACACCATTTCTGTCAAACGTAGTGTACATCATATAAATCATTGACTTTCTCGATATTATATTAGTGTTTCAACCATATATTCAACTGCTTTATGTTGAATGATAATGCATTCAATTCCACTTTGCACTAGCATTAATTCACCACTTTCATAAAATACTTTGTATTCCCTAATTAATCTATTTGCAACCTTCTTTCCAACCACTATCAATTCTATCATTTGTCTTTTGGCACTTGACTATGTTAGTATACAAATAGCCTGAACTATGTTTCATATAAACACAATTGGTAGCATAGGATTCTAATTGAAACTTTCACTTTGGTTACTTGATGTGAAATGTATTGACACTTAGATAAAGAAAATTTTTCAATATGGTGATTGAGCACTACTTCAAAAAATTATATCATTGTTTGTAAAAACTTGGCATGGGTGACAACTAAGATTGATTTACACTTTTATTGGCTACATTGGATTCTTATCCTTTACTTCTTTTAGAATTTACCCTTTTCTACAATGATTATAGGATGCACTGGTAAGCGGTTTACTGCAATCATTTAGACATAATCTTGATTTTATGACATATAAATGATTTGTTTTGTATGTTGGATGTTTAAATAGGCTTATTAGTTTATACTGCTACATTTTATGCTCTAACTTCATGTTGCAACTGTACAGCCAACGCCGACGTAGTACATAATTTCAATGATTCATGGGCAGCATTTTGTAGGGTTGGATATGTCATCAGAGAACTCTACAACATTATATACAGTCTTCCTCATCTACAATTTGTTAGCTTGCATGGACTGTTGTCCCTCCTTTTTGCTTATTAGGATTCTTAGTGCCTCAATTTTCATGCTACTGTTTTTTTCCCTGCAAATTTGTTATGTACTAAAAATCTAAAAGTTAATGATTTGCATTTTGATACTCTTTCCTTTTTTCCATCACTGTATTCCAATTTGTTATACTGATATGACAAAAGGTACTTTGCTTTATTCTCTTATAGCATCATGCTTGCTGTCCTATGACACTTATTGGTCATGTTTCATGTATTATTCTTCTTCTCTGAAAAACAAAGTTGGAGGCATCCTTCTCTCCACTTGATTTGGTCCTATACGATTCAATATTTTTTCATCTATCGTCGTTAAAAACTATTGCACACCTAAAATATTCAATTTGCAGAAAAACCTCTACATGATGGTATGTGCAAATAAGTCAACAAAACGTATAAGTACATATTTTCAATTTCTATGAGATGTATGATTACAACATAAGCACTAAAAACCGTTGTGCTACAAAATGTTATATTATTTTACAAATCTTTTTCTTCCGAAAGTGAACAATCATATTTTGTTTATTCAAAGATAAAATGATAATATAGGTCCATTTAGATTCAGGTGACTACTAATTATATGAATTTCTAATTTTTGACATGTTATGAATTTGCTTGCATAGCCATATGTGTTATTTTACTATTACTTGAAATTCTGGTATTGTTTCGTCAACCCGTGTGCGAAGCACGGGTTTGCACTAGTATATGATAATTATTTATATAGAATACTATGTAACAGTAGAGAATTTTAAAATAAATAGAAGAACAAGTTTTATTTTAAAAGCCATTTAATTTAAAAGTTCATAGTTAATTGTTAAAATTATATTTAAACTTGAAACTAATTTTTAAACACTCTATTATAAGTTAGAAAACAAACCTAAGAAGTTTAGAGAAAGATACATAATTTAAATATCATTTTTAAACAAACCATAGTTTCAAACAGCAAAGATAGCATTTCTGCATGTGCTACCAAAACAATTCGCAACTGTTCAAAAGTGTCTCAGAAGCAAAGACAGCATGTCAGAACCAAAAGTCCTAGGCTGTCGTTTAATGTCAATTTGCGACAACTTTGCACATAGTTTTTTAACCACTTAACAAATGATTTTTAATCCATTCCTTCTATAGTAGTTACTATACTTTTGGTAGTTGAGAAATGTGAAGAAAAAATTCAAAGAATATCTTTTAATTATTTTATAAAATTCTCAAAAATAAGGTAATTTATCGATCTGCACTTACAGCGACTATTTCGTTATAATTTTTTACACTTCATTCAACTAGCTATCAAATGAATTATGCTTCAAAACTTTCCCAATAAGTGTAATATATTATTTACTTGATTAATTGCTAAAGAAATGTAACGACCCGGAATTTCACCACATTAATTTCTGAATGTTTAATTAATTTTAAATATTCAAATAATAGGTTTTATAATTAAAATAAAAACACTTTTAAATAATAAATATTGAAGATAAAATAGTTTTCAGATTTAGTTTACAAAAATATTTAGTTCGATGAAAAACAGAAAATGTGACCGAAAACTGTTTTCCGAATTTTCGACGTTTCATCGTATAAAAGTTATGTGAAATGTTGTGCAAACTTTCTTATATATATGCACATGTCGACTAATTATATACTATGTCTTAAGATAGTATAATTAGGTTTAATTAAGTTAATTAACTTAAGATAATAATGATGTGACACTTAGGCAACTAAATAAAAATATAAACAGAAAATAGTCACATTAGGGGAGACAAGATTTGACACTTTGGCAACTCAAAGTACAAACATGTTTAAACATGGTTCTTAGCATGTGTAAAAGGAGGGGGGCTTGGTGATGAGGTGGAAACATATGAATGGAGGGCAAAGAACAAGGTATAATGGTAATTTAATTTATGCATTTTGTATAAAAGCTTTTCTCCATATTTTCCCCTTATTATTTTCACTTTTTCCATTTTTTTAAAAAATCCTTCATCTTCCTAAAAGCTTCATGAAACATTTTAATGGTTTTCATTTACAATTTTAATTTTAAAAAAAATCCAACTTTAAACTTTTAAAATAATTTCAAACATGTTAAATCTCCTCCTTTTCATTTTAAAAACATCTCCATTTTACTCCCACTTCATTCGGCCGTAACTTCCTCCAAACTATGCCAAATAAAGTTTTACTTATTTTAAACCATATATATTTCTAGTGGCTACAACTTTGTAGTTTACAAATTTTTCTGATTTAAAGCTTAGATGCTCCAAAATTTCATTTTTTTGCAAGAGTGTTTTTGAACCTAGATTTTTATGTCTGAAAATACCCCTCACTATTTTAGCCATAACTTCCTCAAAATTTAACCATTTTGTGTAATTATTTTTTTAAATGATAGAGGAAATAATTTCCTAAAACATTCATTCTAACCACTTTACCAATTTCTAAGTGTAACATGTTTAAAAACTGAGGAGAATATGACCCTTTTCGAGTTGATTTTTGGTGGTTTCCAAGCGCTACAAGTTTAAAGTTTATTTGAAGTTTGGATAGCTTTTGGTGAGTAAAACTCTTAAATTTTTTTAGGAAATATTTTACTTTAGTTAGATTGTGATATATGTTGCTTGCTTAGTTTGGATATGATGTGAATTTGTTCATGTTTGGTTTGGAAATGGATATGTGTGATGGATGCAAACATGTTAAGTAAATGTTAGTTAGCAAACTAGTTAGTAAGTAAAATTTTACCATCAAAAACCAAAGCTTTAAAACTATATTCATGTTCATATTTATTGCCTATGAATTCTTGTTGGATGTATGCTTAAACCATTGTTATGTGATGTTTGGTTGTGTTGATAATATTATAAACTTGTTTGCCGAACTGCCCGTATAGCGATAGTCGCTGTATTGCCACTTTTGGAAAATCGCTTCTTATCAAACTGTTTGGTTTCATCTTCGTGCTTGGAATTATTTTACAAGTTAAGCAAGGTTTTGATTAATGATGTTTTGAAAAATAATTAATTTTTTTAATAATGATTATTTAATTTAATTAATTATGTCATTAATAAGGATTAAGGTTAACTAATTAACTTATTAATGATGTGTTTTAAATTTAACTAATTATTTAGTTAATGATGTTTTAAATTTAATTAATCATTTTATTTAATGATGTTTAAGGATAATTAATCTTTTGGAAATGATGGATTAAAGTTAATTAATCAATTAATTAACGATGTTTTAAAATTAATTTATCTTTTTAATTAATGACTTTTAAAAGAAAATCAACTTGTTTTAACTTTAATTAATCTTTCCTTAATGATGATTTACATTTATTAATCATTTTAAAATAATGATATTTAATTATTAATTAACTAGTTTAATGAATTATATTTAAATATAATTAATTAAGTTAATGATGTTTCAGAGGTGATTTACCCTTCTGAATTAAAGGTTATTGGGGTTAATTAATCAACTTAATTTCTTAAGTTTCAAAATGAATTTATCAAAGTAACAAGTATGTTTTTACTTTATTATTCATTTTAAATAATGGTAATTAATTATTGATTAATTTAATTAATTATATTTTACTGATTAATTGAATTAATAAGGTTTAAAGTGGTTTACCCTTTTTATTATTTAAAGTCATTTGAAGTTCAAAAATTAAATTGAGTGATGAAGTTTAAAGTTAATTAATCAATGTAATAAAGATGTTTTAAGTTATTAAATCCTTTTTAAATGGATGTTTCGAAGTTAGTGAACTCTTTTAACAAAGTGTTTTAAAGAAATACTTGTAATGTGAGGCCAAGCACGAATTCGGGTTTTTAAAAGAAAAAAGTTTGATTCGTTTATGGAAATGAATTAATTTCCATAAAGCAATTCACTTGTATGGGAACGATTTATTTATATACTTAGCACTAAACGTCGATAAAGTAGACTTGTCGCTATTTCGAAAGATAAGAATAATCGTGAGACATGACTTTGAAGTAACACTACCTTGACTTGTCCGATATTATTTTTAAGCAAGAGATAGTACAAGTTGGAATTCGATGAGTGGTGATAAGTATAAAAGACTTAATTTCCATATACGATCGTTTTATATCCTCGGTAGTTGGTTTCCCAACTATCGGTTACCTCAGCTTCTTTATTTATCGTCACTCTAAAACGATGTGTTGCTCTATTGAGCTTTGTTATCCTTTGTCGGAAATGACTAAACCAAAAGCGCGAGAGGAAGCCAAGTTATGTGGGGTTTCTCCCATTAGGGTATTTTCACATCTCATTTAGATTGTTGTGTACCATCTCGTGGAAAACCGTTAAGATTTAGATGTGAAATATTCGGATACTCGGTAAGGTTTGGTGGGATCCATCTTTGTATTGTCCAAGAAGTGTCATGGAGTATATGAGCTTCTCAGAAGTATATTACTAGAGGTATACTTCAAGGGGGTTGCGCCTTCCTAGTCATTATTGGAAAATTTTCATTTTCTTATTTGATTCGAACCTTTGAATCTATTTTCTTTAATTACAATGGAAAGAGTCAACCACTCTTCACGGTGTTCAATTATTGGTCTTGTCCATTCTATCGAGTTTAGATAGTTATCTTGTTTAGTACATTCTATCGAGTTTTGGACTGTTGTCTTATTTTATCCATTCTATCCAGTTTGGATTTTTATTCAGACTATTTCCATTCTTTCAAGTCTGAATGTTATACTAATTGTACCCATCATCTATGTTTGGGTTTGTTTCCTATTTTTCATTTCCATTTTTGGTTATGTTTGGTTGTTTTTTATGTGGGAGAAAACCCGTTCTGCGTCAGCGGCATGGTCCTACATATTATGTTTAAATACACCCCCATTTGTTTCATAGTTTTACTCATACCAGACATTTTGTCTGGCCCGAGTTGTTTATTTTCCCTAAACACTCGAGTATTCAATTATATTTGGGTAGTCCTAGAATAGCATGTTTTCTTTGGAGCTCTTTGAAGACGGTGATCGAGCAGGCGGCTCCTTGGTTATATAGTTATTTATTTCTGCTGTATGATTATGTAGGTGTATTTTGTATCTTAAAAATGTAAAGTCGGTATGTATAGCTACGAATTTGTTAGGTGTAGTACTTTTTTTTATAACTCTGATAACTCCTTATAAGGAGAACCTTTTGTATTATATCATTTAATATTATATGTAACCATTCCGCTATGAGGTTTATATATTCTGTCTTGTTCTGTTCTTTATTTTACCCCAAGACAACATATCTTTCGGGTTCTTGGGCAATGGCATATGAATAACGAGAATGTATTAAGTGTCTTCCTAGGGATCGAAAAGGTGGGTCTTTACAGATGGTATCGGAGCTTAGGTTTAGCGAACCCCTAAGCCCTGGTGGGGTAAACTCTCTAAGGATAGGATTAGTAATATCCTAGGATAAGGTCCGAGAGTATAAGTATATATTGAGTGTGTATTTGTTAGTGTTATAAAAATGTTTTATATTGCGTTGTTTGATCCATTGAGTTGTATATGAATTCTGGTCGATGCATCTGATCAGCATTATCGATAGGGACTCCTAAATACTTAAACAGATCTGCCAATACATTATTGTTTTAAAATGGTAAATGAAATAGTTTTTCCTAGGAATATATTTTACATACATAAGACTGATTTTCAAAATTAATATAGTTGTATAGTGCAGTTGATTGTTTAGAAATGATAATATTTTATCGTTATCATTTAGGATTTGTTTAGTTATGCTCGTTTCAGTTTGATCATTTACTATTGTTGAATAGTTCACAAGGAATTTTCCTTAGTAAGATATAGGCCAAGTAAATGGGAATTGGGGAATCTTGGAACGAACCCCTTATGAATTAAGTTTCACAGTTTGATTATAAGGTGGTCGGCGAGAGGGTTAATTTAAAATCCATCTTTTAATAATGTTAAGCTAAAAGTAAACTCATAATTAAAAGTTATTTAATATAATCTATGTGGTAGCAAAATAATAATAAAATAAATAAATAATAATTTAGAGGATGAATATTCGAGAAAATTTAATTATAATAAAAGAGAATCATTTAAATGTAAGTTTAACTCACATCCAAATTTGCTATATCATATCTATGATGTTATAAACTATTATTGATTTCTTTGATGATAGTTAGATTTGTTTGGTTGATTGTTTGGTTGAATTTCCATTTGGAAAATGGATGTTTAATAATTAATCTTGATATTCCATTTAAACTATTTAAGTGTCATTATTCCGATTTTCGCTATACCATCATTTATTGAGTTTCATCCCCAAAACCTTTCACTACAACAAAAACGTACTTTCACAACTGCCAAAAACAGTTGTAATAGGTCTATTACAACTGGCATCCGCCAGTCTTTACATCCACAGTTGTAATAGAGGGAGATTATTTTACAAGGGGCACATACAGTTGCATAAGCAGTTGTAATAAGTTTTTTTGCAACTGCAAATAGCGGTTATAAAAGAATTATTTACGATTGCTTTCGGCAGTTGTAAAAGACTTTTTACAATTGCTATTTGCACTTGTACTAAAGTTTATCACAAGAGCCAAAATTAGTTGTTATAAGATTATTTTGCAACTGTCAACAAGTGTTGTAACATAATCTTTTACAACTGCTTTAACAGTTGTAAAAGACTTTTTTTACAACTATTTACTACAGTTGCAATAAATATTTTAACAATTGTTTCTGCCTGTTGCATTAACATTATACAACATTTTGTAATAGTTGTAGTAGGATGTACTATAACTAGTGATGGCAGTTGCACCAAATTTTTTTACAACTGCTACAAACTATTATAAATCATCTTTTCACAACTGCTATTAACCATAAATTTCGTAATATTATAATTAAAACCAATATTTTGTTAATAATAACCACAATCATTCAAATACTTGAAACAACACAAACCATTCACATTCAAAAACGATTCAAGTTTACACCATTTATGAATTCATAATCGGTTCCAAAACATAATTAAATCTGTCACATAAATCAGTAAAAGTACATATACATACTAATTAAAAGAGATAAATTCTTCATGCCAAGCAATAGGCGTCCCAACCGCTTGTCCAATCATATAGATATCTGAAGTAGACCACTGCATCGACCCAAACTTTCCAAGCATCTGCTCCTGGTGGTACATGATGCACTAAAACATTAGGGTCGGTAGATGCGATTGTTGCTTCTGCGACAACATTCCTTTGCCAACTCAATAATTTGCACTTTCTAGGCTGCTGCTGAAATTGTATATCAACACTAGTTGTGACGTTGTTGCTACTCCGATGAGACTGCAAAAATAAATCATTATGGTGAAACCTTATACAATGAAACTCATAGCTGCACAAAGGGAGAAAAAGAAGTAATACACACAATACATAACACACAGACACAAAAAAATTTGGACAACTTAACGCTCTTAACGCAATGTTGCACTTTTTTTACAAACAATTCGCTGACTGTCAGAATAAATAAAATTGTGCTACAATGCAGTTACGTACTTTGAGAACAACATAGCAGGAATATCAGTGTTTGGGTTTGTGGTGGACAGGACAAGTGTATTCAGAATTTTTATGAAACCATTTAGCTGGACATGATTTAAATTTTGATATACGTGGCTGCTCTAGTTTTTTTCGTTATTTTTACAACCCCCGGCACATCTGGAACACAATGGAATGTCTGGTGATATGATTAATAATGTTAAAAAATATTATAGACAATTTATTGCCAGGTTGCAGCGTAGTTTCACAACCCCCGGCACATCTGGAACACAATGGAATGTCTGGTGTAGCTGAAACAATTAGATGCAGCTCTGTATTAAACATATACAACCTTAAGAGAAAACAGGCAAGCACATAATCACCCTCTCGAAAACACTCAAACACCAACACAGAAATATATTCATACAAATATACATCTCTGCATACATATACATACCCACTAATGCACATGCACAACATATACACACAACAGATGCCAGCAACAAGGACGAATGCACACAAAGGTTATGGGCAAACAAGGATGGTCAGGGAAGTGCACAGCCTAATCAAAGCATAAACAAGACCAACGTAACACATATCTTTTAAATAGCCATTCTCATAACTAGCAACGAGGTCCAAGAAAATGCATGACAATCAAGTATAGTAACAACAAACTCAGCCTAACACCCGACTAAGAAGTGATATTTAATAAGAATGTTAAAGTTTAAATAAATTTGATTTAGTTTATTGTAATGTAAATATAGATATATTTTACTTCTTAGTTATCTAAGCTTGCCCATACGTAGGATTGCCCACATACATGAGAAAAACACGGCAAACAAATAAATATTCATCACTGTATTAGAACTACAATTTGATAATAATAATATTCCATTGAACACATTAACTGGGCCATGAATGCAAAATTTGACCTTGACCAACAAAATGGTGGAAGGAAGCATTGTTATGTTATATATCATCCCCTCCGGGAACATCTGAGATATGTACATATCAATTAAAATCCATTTTCTTCGCATATCTATGGTTTTCAGTTGTCTTTCGTAGCTCAGTCAACATTTTTGTTTGTCTTTTTGTTTAGGTTAGATACTCCTTACGTGCTAAGCTACTTGTACTTGGAATGAAGAGGAAAATCAAGGTCTATATAATAAAATATATAATTTCAAAACAGTTATATATATAAAAGAAATACATAAACAATCAAATATAATGAAAATGGGATCAGTAAATGCATGATTAACCGTCCTCTTTGGGTTATAATCGGTTATAGTATTCAATATCATACTACTTTATAAACAAGTTGTAGTTAAAAAATGAACTGATATCTTCACTATGGTCAAAGACATCAGTAGTTTATATAGGATCCTAGACAAATACACATGCAACGTGCAAAGAGCTAAAGAAAAGAATCTCATAGCATAGATGCCATAGTGGGATTGGAAGGCTCAGATTCATCATGGATAAAGAGAGAATGTGTGTCACATAAGGAAGGCTTATCCTAAATACCATTGCAGGTTGTACAAAAGATGGAACGATTAAGGTCACATTCTCGACCTCGACATCTTTGACCGTTATTTCATTTTTTATATGTCAACTGTGAAGGTACTAACTATGGTGAATGTGTTGTTGTGCATGGGGATACTGTCAACTGTGAAGGTCATACACAAAAACATGCGAATGAAATATGACATTGTTTCGGAAATACCTAAGGTGTATTGCCACGAGGAGTCACAGGTTCTTCCGCTACATTTTGTTTACCATTGATGTTCTGTTGAAAAAAAAATGTTAGCACGCACTAATAAATTAAACATATATTAATTACTCGTTAACACAATGAATCAATTATAACTTACAGCCATAAACAAATCAGAGAGCTCTTTCATTTGAGCTTACAAGGTTGTAATTTGATTTTCTAAGTCACGTACTTTTTTTGAACTAATCATACGTACTCCGAACTGAGTTGGTGTAACCCCAAAACCTAGCCCCCTTATTCTACCTCTGTGTTCATGACCAAAAACCTTTGACACTCCATCTTCGTTCAATGATACCGTTCCTTGAGAAATTTGAGTGTTTTTATACTCTTGAGCTTGTGTTTTCCCAAAATTATCTATTTAAAATTCATTAATCATTTTGATTGATGATATTTTAAATTAATTAATCATTTTAACTAACGATGTTTAAAATTAATTAATTTTTTATTAATGAGATTTGGATTTAATTAATAATTTTAAGTAATGATATTTGAATTTAATTAATTATTTAAGTAATGATATTTAAAAGTAATTATTCATTTTAATTAATGATTATTTGAATTCAATAAATCATTTGATAGATAATATTTTAAGTTGGTTAATTGATTTAATAAGTGAGTTTAAAATAAATAAATTAATTTGATGAATGTGTTTTGTAAGTAATTAACTATTTCATTAAAGATAATTGATTTGTTCATCAAGGAAATTGTAGATTTGATTAATTATCTTTTGGGATAGTTGATATTATTTTAGATTTATAAAAGAGATTATAAATGTAATTTATTATCTTTTAGGATAATTAATGTTATTTTAAATTTAATAACAGAATTTAAATTTGATTTATTTTCTTTGGAAGATTCATATGGTTCTATGGTTTTAGAAAGAATATTATAAATCATCCCCTGGGACAATTAACATTGTTGGGAATTTATAAAAGGTATTTAAAATGTTTTAGTATCCTTTGAGATAATGAATATTGTTTTAAATTAATAAATAAAGGTTTTTAAATGAGAACTTTTAAATAGAATTGTTTATAAATAAAGCTATGTGTAAATTGTTTTGGGATTTAAGTAAACGGTGTATAAAATAACATTTGTTTTGACCCTTGTTTTAATACACTTAGTATTATGAATTCGTCTTTCCAAATAACATTTAAAGAGTCTTTGGAAATTTTAAATTTCGAAATTGTTTAAAATGATTTCAAAAGATTTTGAGAAAAGTAATAGCAATATTATTTGGAAATATTTCTAAAGTATAAATATTTTGGAAAAGGAATTTTAAGTAGAATGCTTTTTCTTTGGATAATTCAGAGTAAAACATTTCGGTTAGTTTTGTGGTAATCTAAATAATCTTCTAAGTGACTATCAGATGCTGCTTAGGTGATTGATGTGGAGTACTTAGTCAATTATTCTCTTTATCATTGTACAGTCGGAATGAATTCAAATTCGAACGAACCCAAAGTTAGTTTTAATAAACAAATTGTTTGAAGCTATTTCATAAAAAAAATATGTAGTATGCTTTCAAAGATGAGTTTTGAAATTTATAATAGGGTATTTAATCTTTAAGTTCCCTAAAAGGGAATTAATTTCCAAAATAAAAAATATTTTTGATAAGCGATTGTTTGATAAATGAATTTTACCCTTGAATAATATACGAGGTAATTTAACACTAATTTAATTTGTTTAGATTGGATATGAAGGTTCTGATAATGTTGTTTTATCAAAACCATAGATGTTATTTAAGTATCTAAGCAGTGTAAACTAATTGGTGTTATTAGCGCAGTCCATAAACATCTTTCATTATAACACCTTAATGTGAAAAGGTAGGATGGTTTTAATAGACATTGTTTTATTAAAACCATAGTTTTTGTTTAAAACATATAAGTTGTAAAACTATTTGTTGTTTTAGGTCAACCTATAAACATCGTCCATTTTAACACTCTATGTTAAAGAGGTCGAGAGGTTGATTTAGTTTTAAATGACCCAAATTTTGATTTTTTTCTTCACCTAAATTGCGAAAAGCAAAATAAATTTTGTGTTTTGTATATACTCTTAGGATTTAGAAGGGTATTATACAAATAAATAAACTGGAATAAGTATTCATTTGGTGTTTTATAAAGAAATGATTTTATAAAATATTTTTAAACTTAGATGAAAATTATGAAATAATTCATAAACAAATTTGGTATTGAATAAAATATTAAATACAAATTTATGTGATTTAGAAAATTGATGTAGTCAAGAAACCAATAATTTTAGTTTAGTTCGAATAATCTTTTAAGCAATAACCAAAGGCTAATGAGTAAAGAATGATATGCTTAGATAGTAATCTATATTTTTGGCAATCAATAAAGTTTTGAACCTAAGTTAGGAGTATTTTGTTAATCTTTTGACATTTTAAATAAAGTTGAGTGTTAGATTTTTCCTTATGGTTGAATGATTGATAGTGTTAGTGTAATCCTTAACTGAATTTGATTGATTTTATATAATTGAATTTGATTGATTGTGTGGTCTAATATACCATAGGTTATAAAGTTAAAAAAAATTATAAACCAAGGTTTTTGAATTACTGTTTATTAGGACTTAAAATCCCGGTGCTTTTGAAATTGTGATTTTGGATTTTTTTTTTAAATTTGGGAAAGAGATAATAATTGTTCACTTTAGTTGTTGTATTTGGAGGAACCGGAATACCACTGAATGCTCCATGTTATTTTGATTCTAGAGGTTTACATGTTTTGCTAGGAGAAACACCTCCTGTTAATTTTTTGCTTTTGTTTTAATATAATTCTATTTGAAGAAATTTGAAAATAAATTTTTGAACATAAAGAGCCCAGGCATTTAGTTCTAAATTTATCTTTTGATATGACTGCATGGACAATATTTTATTTCAGAATATTCTTTGAACTTGGTTGCATATAGATTTATATAATATTAGTTTTGCTAGATAGGTTACATCATATTAATGTGTTAGGTAATTCAAGGATAATCTGTTTTCTGGGATATGATTGAGGTAAATTTCTAGGACGAAATTCTTTTTAAGGGGGGAGTGTAACGGCCCGGAATTTCACCACATTAATTTCTGAATATTTAATTAATTTTAAATAATAAAATAATAGGTTTTGCAATTAAAATAAATACACTTTTAAATAATAAATATTGAAGATAAAATATTTTTCAGATTTAGCTTACAAAAATATTTAGTTCGATGAAAAACATAAAATGTGACCAGAAACTATTTTCCGAATTTTCGACGTTTCATCATATAAAAGTTATTTAAAATGTTGTGCACACTTTCTTATATATATGCACGCATAGACTAATTATATAATATGGGTTAAGTTTATAAACTCTTGGGTACTCAAATTTTTACGAGTAGCCAAGGGATTCAGGTTTAGCTTTGACGAATCTATGGAGGAGATATGGAGCAGGAGGCTTCAGCATTCGTAGATAGATAGTATTCCGCTGTGTTGGTTGATCTGAGTCTTTTGAATTGTATCTTGAGTTGTATAATAGACAGAAATTATAACTGTCTATTTTGTTGTATAAGTTGTGTAACTCTGATTATGTAAAGACTATGTAATAGTTATGTGATATATTATATGTTGTTTCGTTCCGCTGTGAGATTCTGATATTGTTGTTGTTCTCTCTTCTTTTCTTTTCTTCTTCTATCCCTTTCTTTCTTCATAACGATGCGTCTTTCTGGGCAAAGAAAGCCGGGTCGTTACATTTGGTATCAGTACTATTCGAAATTCGGAAGAATTGCGTATGGGATGACAGTTTAGTAGTGCAAATCTGTAAAATGCGAATTTCGATCAAATCACACATCGCAATATATAAATAGGTTTAATTAAGTTAATTAACTTAAGATAATGATGATGTGACACTTTGGCAACTAAAAAAAATAGAAAATAGTCACATCAGAGGAGACAAGTTTTGACACTTTAGCAACTCAAAGTACAAACATATTAAACATGTTTCTTTTTATGTGTAATAGGAGGAAGGTTTGGTGATGAGGTGGAAGCATATGAATGGAGGGCAAAGGACAAGGGTATACTGGTAATTTTCTTCATGCATCTTGTATAAATGCTTTTCTCTATTTTTTCCCCTTTTTTCACTTTTTCCCTTCTTCTTTTTTTAAAAAAAGTCTTCATTCATGAAACATTTTAATGTTCTTCCATTTATAATTTTAAGTTTTAAAAATATCCAAATTTAAACTCTTAAAATAATTTCAAACTTGTTAAATCTCCTCCTTTTCATTTTAAAAACATCTCTATTTTACTCTCAATTCATTCGGCCGTAACTTCCTCCAAACTATGCCAAACCAAGTTTTTCTTTTTCTAAAACCATGTATATTTCCAATGGCTACAACTTTATAGTTTAACGCTTTTTCTAATTTCGAGCTTAGTTAATCCAAAAATGCATTATTTTGTAAGAGTGTTTTTGAACCTAGATTTTTATGTCCAAAAATATGCCTTACTGTTTTGGCCATAACTTCCTCAAATTTTAACCTTGTTGAGCAATTCATTTTTTTAAATGATAGAGGAAATAATTTCCTAAAACTTTTCTGTTATCCACTTTACCAAATTCTAAGTATAACATGTCTAAAAAATAAAGAGAATATGACCCTTTTCTAGTTGATATTTGGTTGTTTCCAAGGGCTACAAGTTTAAAGTTTATTTCATGTTTGGATGGCTTTCAGTGAGTAAAACTCTTAACTTTTTTTGGAAAATATTTTAGTTTAGTTACATTGTGATATATATTGCTTGCTTGGTTTGGATATGATGTGAATATGTTCATGTTTGGTTTGGAAATGTATATGTGTGATGGATGCAAACATGTTAAGTAAATATTAGTTAGCAAACTAGTTAATAAGTAAATTTTATCCTCAAAAACCAAAGCTTTAAAACTATATCCATGTTCATATTTATTGTCTATGAATTCTTGTTGGATGTATGCTTAAACCATTACTATGTGATGTTTGGTTTTGTTGATAATATTATAAACTTGTTTGTCGAACTGCCCGTATAGCAATAGTCGTTGTATCGCCACTTTCAGAAAATTGCTTCTTATCAAACCATTTGGTTTCATCTTTGTGCTTGCAATTGTTTTGAAAGTTAATCAAGGTTTTGATTAATGATGTTTCCAAAAATAATTAATTATTTTAATAATGATTATTTAATTTAATTAATTTATTTATTTATAAGGATAAAGGTTAGCTATTTAACTTATTAATGATGTGTTCTAAATTTAACTAATTATTTAGTTAATGATGTTTTAAATTTAATTAATCATTTTATTTCATGATGTTTAAGGCTAATTAATCTTTTGGAAATAATGGATTAAAGTGAATTAATCAATTAATTAATGATGTTTTAAAATTAATTAATCTTTTTAATTAATGACTTTTAAAAGGAAATCAACTTGTTTTAACTTTAATTAATCTTTCCTTAATGATGATTTACATTTATTAATCATTTTAAAATAATTATATTTAATTATTAATTAACTAGTTTAATGAATTATATTTAAATATAATTAATTAATTAAGTTAATGATGTTTTAGAGGTGATTTACCCTTCTGAATTAAAGGTTATTGGGGTTAATTAATCAACTTAATTTATGAAGTTTCAAAATGAATTTATCAAAGTAACAAGTATGTTTTGACTTTTTTATTCATTTTAAATAATGATAATTAATTATTGATTAATTTAATTAATTATATTTTACTGATTAATTGAATTAATAAGGTTTAAAGTGGTTTACCCTTTTTATTATTTAAAGTCATTTGAAGTTCAAAAATTAAATTGAGTGATGAAGTTTAAAGTTAATTAATCAATGTAATAAAGATGTTTTAAGTTATTAAATCCTTTTTAAATGGATGTTTTGAAGTTAGTGAACTCTTTTAACAAAGTGTTTTACAGCTAATACTTGTAATGTGAGGCAAGCACAAATTTGGGTTTTTAAAAGAAAAAAAGTATGATTCGTGTATGGAAATAAATTAATTTCTTTAAAGTGATTCACTTGTATGGGAACAATTTATTTGTATACTTAGCACTAAACTTCAAAGAAGTAGACTTGTCGCTATTTTGAAAGATAAGAATAACCGTGAGACATGACTTTGAGGTAACACTACCTTGACTTGTCCGGTATTATTGTTAACCAGGAGATAGTACAAGTTGGAATTCGATGAGTAGTGATAAGTATACAAGACTTAATTTCCATATACGATCGTTTTATATCCTTGATAGTTAGTTTCCCAACTATTGGTTACCTCAGCTTCCTTATTTATCGTCATTCTAAGATGATGTGTTGCTCCATTAAGCTTTGTTGTCCTTTGTCGGAAATGACTAAATCAAAAGTGCGAGAGGAAGCCAAGTTATGTGGGGTTGCTCCCATTAGGGTATTTTCACATCTCATCTAGATTTTTGTGTACCGTCACGTGAAAAACAGTTAAGATTTAGATGTGAAATATTCGGATACTCGGTATGGTTTGTCGGCTTCCGGCTTGGTATTATCCGAGAAGTGTCACGGAATATATGAGCTTCTCAGAAATATATTACTAGAGGTATACTTCAAAGAGGGTGCACCTTTCTAGTCATTGTTGGAAAATTTTCATTTTCTTATTTGATTCAAACCTTTGAATCTATTTTCTTTAATTACAATAGGAAGAGTCAACCACTCTTCATAGTATTCAATTATTGTTCTTGTCCATTCTATCGAGTTTGGATAGTTTTCTTGTTTAGTCCATTCTATCGAGTTTTGGACTGTTGTCTTGTTTTATCCATTCTATCCAGTTTGGACTTTCATTTAGACTATTTCCATTCTTTCAAGTCTGAATGTTATACTAATTATACCCATCATCTATGTTTGGGTTTGTTTCCTATTTTTCATTTCCATTTTTTATGTTTGGTTGTTGTTTATGTAAGAGAAACCCCGTTCTGCCTTAGAGGCGTGGTCCTACATATTATGTTTAAATACACCCCATTTGTTTCATAGTTTTACTTATGCCAGACATTTTGTCTGACCAGAGTTGTTTATTTTCCCTAAACTATATCGGGTACTCAATTATATTTGGGTAGTCCGAGAATAGCAGGTTTTCCTGGGAGCTCTTTGAAGACGGTGATCGAGCAGGCGGCTCCTTAGTTATGTAGTTATTTATTTCCGCTGCATGATTATGTAGGTGTATTTTGTATCTTAAAAATGTAAAGTCAGAAAGTATAGCTGCAAATTTGTTAGGTGTAGTACTTTTTTTATAACTCTGATAACTCCTTATAAGGAGAACCTTTTGAGCTATATCATTTTATATTATATGTAACGATTCCGCTGTGAGGTTTATCTATTATTTCTTGTTCTGTTCTTTATTTTACCCCAAGACAACTTATCTTTCAGATGCTTGGGCAACAGCACAGGAATACCGAGGATGTATTAAGTGTCTTCCCAGGGATCGGAAAGGTGGGTCGTCACAAGAAACCCTTAAGAAAGTTTCCATAGAAATGCACGTTATTTTCAAAGACGGGCTATTTTTTAAAATGTCACTATAGCGACCTTTTTACTTTGATCTTTTGTTACTTTGATTTACTTCTTCTATAACTTTGCAAAACATATTCTTTGCTTTTTCAAAACACTTATAAAGGTGTAGAAAATAACCAAACATGTTATTATTAAGATATGTTATTAAATCACCATTTTCACAAGTTATAGTTTAAGGAATTCAAAGTGCGTTTATAGCGAATATCACTACATGAACAATTCCATATTCAATCCAATATTTGATGTCATATTATTTTATACACATGCATTATTTCCAATTTCAAAGCATACTGCAAATAATCATGTGTTAACATATATACTAATCAATATGCCCACTTTAAATGTCCAAATAAACTTATCATAGTTCAATGGTTTATAAGCCAACTACTTCAACAATTTACGTACTTTTAAAGCATATAATCAAGGGCTTAACTTTAAGTAGTTAATATCTATTATTACTAATATAAAGCAAGCAATTTATCAAGTGAATTATCAAGTTATTAACTTGATTCAAAGTGAGAATAACTCACTTTTATTTATAGCAAACACTTTTAACTTCCTACCAAAATCCAAACAAGCATCATAACCCCCTATCATCACCCCTATTTGCTCCTATCTCACGATTAAGCCTTCCCCCTCCTCTCTTTTGTTCACGCCTATGCCTAGAGAGGCATTATTGCTCACGACCTTAAGAGAGGATCTCACAAAACTCCATCATTTCCTCACTTTTAGAAGCTAAAGTATGTTCTAATGACGGTCTAAAACTTTTGTGAAAGTTTGGAAGGGAAAGAAGTTGATTTGCATAGACTTGTAGTTGTAGAAAGTTGTAGAGGAGAAGACGTGAAAAGAATGCAAGGTTTGGAAGTTTTGGTTTATGAATAAATGAGTGTGTCTACATGTATATTTATAGTGTTAAGAAATGGATGGATAAGTGTGAATAAACCCCTCCTTAGCCATAAGATTAAGTGTGACGCCCCACCTCTATACTCACGCTAGCCGAGGACACTACGGAGTAATGCCGTCAACTAGCGCGAAGAATAAGGCTATTGAGGAGCGACCATCCGTGTAATTACTTTGTGCGAGTACCGATATGTCAGATAGTATAACGTGCATTTTATTTCAAGAGGAAATCCGACATACCGATACAATCTCAAAGCGACTGCACAGTGGCTAAGTTGGCCTCAGAAACAAATATAGAAATAAACATAACATAAATCAGTCACAAATGTTCATATCTCAAAGGTGGAAACAGATCTGAATATAACACATAAAAGTGTACATTAGAGTAGTGGTGAAATAAGATCCACAATATCACAAAAGAATAGATACAAGTGCTAGACAAAAGAATAAGTATATATCATGGAGTCTATATCTCGAATGTATAACAACAAAAACTACAAATGTAATGTAGTTAGGCAAAAGTTAGAAGATGATCCCACATAAGGAGTCAAGCAGATGCACTTGTAACATCTCGGTCTGACCCGAGTATTATTTAATAAGAAAATAATAAACGGATCAGTCTAGCTATAAATATCAGATAAAGGAATGAGTTATAAGCAGAGATATAATAAGAACGTATGATATCAATAATGTCACACTAGGACAAATATGATTTGAACAACAACCAAAATCATACAATATCACAAAAATCTCAAAGCACCAAAAAGAATATCATATTCTTTACTTTATTCACCAAACTACATGTTGGGTACGTTTCTATCACTACCAAGTCCAGATGAAAAAGGAGCAACCGAACCATTCGGTGTCAAACCAACTCTCGCCGAACCAACTCTACCAAACCGTCTCCACTCCGAATCAACCTCCGCTTCAGCTACTACCGGATGAAGCTCCTCCTACTACTACCGGATGAACCTTCTCCTACTACTACCGGATGAACCTTCTCCTACTACTACCGGACCAAGCTCCTCCTACCACTGCCGGACCAAGCTCATCCTACCACTACCGGACCAACCGTCTCCTAGCTGCCACCGAACCAAGCTTTTACCGGACCACCCACTGCCGGACCAAGACATTCCGAACCAACACTACCAGGCCAGGTCGCGTCAGCCCAGGCCCATCAGCAGCTGTACACATCCAAGACCCCTACCCCCAGCCTCACTCTATAAATAGAGGGGCAGGGGTACAACAATGGGGACAAGTTTGAGAGCTCAAGCACGGAGAGAACTTTCAAACAACTTTCTTTTACTTGTATCAAAGCTTTGTACTTGTAATCATAACAAGAGAAGAGAAATAACATATAAAGTGGACGTAGGCACATTCTGGCTGAACCACTATAAATCTGCGTGTCTTTTTACAGTTTAGCCCCTGCTTTTCATATATTTGCATAAATCACTCAAATAACTAAGAACAACATAAGATCTACTAAATCATACAACTTTGAGGTGTTTGTCCATTTTTTGTGCAAACATTTTTGGTGCTTTCACTGAGAGCTAGAAGCTCGAAGCTTCAGCTTCATACACTTAACAGTTTTCCAAACAGCATCGTTCGCTACTTGGAAAATATGCGTCCCAAGCAGAGAAAAGATGTTAACAAAGGAAAAAACATCGCATCCAGCAGTCTTCCAGATCCAGCTGTCACGAATCAAGTAAATCGCCCTCCTCCGGCAGCGGTAACAAATGAAGGACAGGCTAACCCAACCACTCCTGCCACAGAACAGCCTGCAGCAATTACTAGGGCAGATTTGGATAGAGTTGTGGTCGAAGTAAATAACCGCTTCACGTCCCAGCAGGAAGCCTTGGTGGACCATCTCATGTCACGCTTGAGGGACGCTTAAGAATCCAACCGCAACACTGAATCATGGGGCGAGTCCCGGTCTGGAGGATTTCAGAGACAGCAAAGATCTTCCTTCTTCGAAGGAGCTAACGGCAGAAGTAGCCATGGTAGGAGCCGAGACCGAGCACAACCCGAAGTTAGGCCTGAGGAAACGTTTGGTACCGAACCCAACGGGGGAGGTACCGGACGGATGTCAACTTTACCTGAGCCTGTCATACTGCCTAACCATGGAAACGCCAGTGAACGGGGCCCAGTTAGAGTCCAACCCGAAGTTGGACCCGAGTAAGTGCTTAGATCAGAACCCGGCAGGGGAAGATCAAGGCAAGGGCCAACTATAGCTGACCCTAGCATGCTCCCAGAAGATCAAAGGCAGCCACTGGAAAATATGAGGAATGATAGACGATACCATCCCTACAGGTCATCTAGACGGAATCAATCCCACAGAACAGAACCAAACTCATTTCTATCTACTCCAAATTCTGATGAAAGGATGGCACGCTTATTTAGAGAGTGTGTCCAACGGGAGCAAAGAGATCGAGGGATAGGCGCTAGGGTAACCAGCCCTTTCACCCGCAATATCGAAGTTGCTATCACCCCCCGAGAATGGAAGATGCCAACAATGGAACCCTACAAAGGAACCTCCAACCCCGTTGTACACTTACAGAGGTACACGTAGCATATGCTCATGAGTGGGGCGACAGAGGGAGTACTGTGCACATGCTTTCCGCTCTTCTTAGCAGATCTTGCTACCTCCTGGTTCTGTCATCTACCCTAGGGATCCATCAGCTCGTGGGAAATGTTGAAAGAAAAATTTATCAGTCAGTTCCGCATTCATGTGGAGCAACCTAAGGACGCTTATTCCTTATCCAGCGTCAAACAAAAACCTGAAGAGAAGCTACAGCAATACCTAACCAGATTCAACGCCGCAGCAGCCGCAGTCCAAGATGCCGATGAGAAGCTTATCCTAATGGCCCTCTGTAGTGGTGTGCATCCGGACACTAAATTTGCTAGAAGGTTGACAAAAGAAAAACCAGCTACTTTACCCGATTTCTTCCATGAAGCCGGGAAATACATGAGGCTTGAGGATGCTGCCGTTGTGGGGCAGTCAGGACAGCAAAATAAGACAACCCATGGCAACGCCCCTGCTGTGGCAAGGGACGTTCGAAGAAATGATTCCAGAGACAATGCTGGGGGCAAGAAGGGAGAAAAGCGCCTATATCGGCCAGGACCAAGATTCGACACTTACACTCCTTTGAACGAGACCGTCGAAAATATCTTCCTTGCCACCCAAGGCGAAGTTAGATACAAATTCCCACCATACAAGAAAGAATCAGATTACGCACAGAAGTCTGGAAAGTTCTGCCGCTTCCACGAATCTCACGGGCATGATACCAACGAATGCCATCATCTCCGAGATCTGATTGAGGAACACATCAGAAGGAAGAAACTGGAACGTTATGTAAAAGGTCAGGACAGGACCCCAGCTCCTGCCAATGAAAACCCAAGGCTACCCTCACCGGGGGCCGACAGAGGAAGCCGCAACGCTAGCAGCTCTAGTCAAGAAAAGATAGTGGTCCATACCATCTCAGGAGGACCGCACATCGTGGACAAAAGCTGGAAAGAGATGGAGAGATATGGAAAGTCGCTTAAAGACAATAAAGACTGTGCCAATTCGGTTATAAAAGAGCGCCACCCGAAGCGGAAAGAAAGTGATGACATCACATTCGGTAAGCGTGACCTAGAAGGAAGGCAGTACCTTCACATGGATCCCATGGTTATCTCTGCCCGACTCGGTCCCGCTGAAGTTTACCGAATCCTGGTAGACACTGGAAGCTCAGTAAACATCCTGTTCAAACACGCATTCGACAAGATAAAGCTATCAATGAAGGATGTATCTCCCTGCAATAAACCACTACACGGTTTCACTGGAGATGCGAAGATGCCTCTCGAGCAACTGGACCTCTTTGTTGAGATTGGTAGCCATCCCCTCTCCGTTGTACGGAAACAGACATTTGTGCTAATAGAAAACCATTCGGCCTACAACGCTTTCTTAGGAAGGCCAGCCTTGTCTGACTTCCAAATTGTCCTAGCCCCATGATGTCTGAAGATGAAATTTCCAACGGACAATGGAGTAGGGGAAGTAGAAGGAGACCAGGACGTTGCTCGAGACTGCTATGTGACTGAACTTCGCAACAACCACAGGAAGGATAAAGGGAAGGGTGTAGAGATTGCCCTCTGCACGAAAAGTCTAGAAGCATAGCAACTAAAGAAAGCCCCTCCTCTTCGATATACCAGCGACCCTTTCAATGAATTAGACCCTAGGGACAAAGAGGAGGAGGCCACCGCCGAGCCTGCAGAGGCTATGGAGTTTATATCTGTAGACAAGCACGACTCAAGTAGACTATTGAAAATTGGGTCCCAACTAAAAGCCGAATTGAAGGAACAACTCATCGATTTTCTCCGCCACAACTTGGATGTATTCGCTTGGTCACACGCTGACATGATCGGAATCTCCCCCAACGTAGCATGCCACGTATTAAACATTGATCCTACCAAGGCGCCTGTAAAACAAAGAAAGAGAAGCATGGGGGCAGAGCGATCAGCAGCCCTCGGTGAAGAAGTAAAGAATCTACTCGCCAATGACTTCATACGAGAAGCTATCTACCCGGAATGGATCGCCAACCCGGTGCTGGTAAAAAAGGCTAATGGGAAGTGGCGAACCTGCATTGACTTTTCCAACCTAAACGACGCCTGCCCAAAGGATTGCTTCCCACTTCCCAGAATCGACCAACTTGTAGACAGCACAGCCGGGCACGAACTCCTATCTTTTATGGACGCATACTCAGGATATAACCAAATTCCTATGCATGCTCCCGACCAAGACCACACTAGTTTCATCACCGACCGGGGTTTATACTGCTATAAGGTAATGCCTTTCGGACTTAAAAATGCAGGAGCCACCTACCAGCGCCTCATCAACAAGATGTTTGCAGGGCTAATAGGACAAACTATGGAAGTATATGTGGATGACATGCTGGTAAAGTCAAGGAAAGCCAAAGATCACGTAAGCCAACTAGGCAAGATGTTTCAAGTACTTCGACAATATGGGATGAAGTTGAATCCACTAAAATGCTCCTTCGGAGTGTCGTCAGGAAAGTTCTTAGGATTCATCGTTCATGCCAGAGGGATAGAAGCAAACCCTGAACAAGTCCGTGCGTTAAGGGATATCAAGATACCTTCCACTCGGAAGGAAATGCAAAGTTTGAATGGAAAAGTGGCCGCTCTAAGCCGATTCATCTCCAAGGCGACTGACAAGTGCGTCCCCTTTTTCGAAGCCCTAAAGAAAGACAAGGGAAAATTCGAATGGACTGACGAATGCTTAACCGCTTTCCTTAACCTAATCGAACACCTCCAGAAATCACCGGTACTCTCGACTCCAAGCGAAGGCGAAGAATTATACATATACCTTGCTGTGTCATCTCACGCCCTAAGCGTAGCCTTGGTAACGGAAGACAACCGCACGCAGCGGCCAGTTTACTTCGTCAGCAAAAGGTTTACTGGGGCAGAAGTCAGATATCCTAAACTTGAGAAGCTAGCATACTGTTTACTAATCACATCACGAAAGCTGCGTCACTACTTCCAGTCCCATTCCATCAAAGTTCTGACTGATCAACCACTGAGGCAGGTACTCCATCGTCCCGACACTTCTGGGCGACTACTTAACTGGTGTATTGAACTAAGTCAGTATGATATCACCTATCACCCTCGCACCACCATCAAGGGACAAGCCATGGCTGATTTCATCGCAGAATTCACTACCAACGAAGATAAGGAGAAATTGGAAATAGCAGAAGATATCAAGTGGAATCTCTTTGTGGATGGTGCATCAAACGAACAAGGCTCGGGGGCAGGTGTGGTAATAATCACTCCCAGGGGAAACAAACTGCACTATGCTATAAGGTTGAGTTCGCTGCCACCAACAACGATGCAGAATATGAAGTAGTGATAGCTGGACTAGAAATTGCCATAGAAATCGGAGCCAATTCTTTGTGTCTTCATAGCGATTCTCAACTTATTGTTAATCAAATACTAGGAGAATTCCAAGCTCGAGAAGAACGACTCATAGCATATCTAAAGAAGTCCAAGTTACTTCTCAGCCGATTGGACCACTACTTAGTCAAACACATCCCTCGGGAAGAGAACCGAGAGGCCGACGAATTGGCAAAGCAAGCAAGTGTGAGAGACATCACCATCTTCGGGGCAGTAACCATCTCAAAGCAACTGGCCCCAAGTTTTGAGCAAGTGAATCTGATAGCTGCAACCGAAGAAGAAACTTGGATGACTCCCATCCGAGACTACCTACAAAGTGGCACACTACCCAACGGGCGTAACGAAGTCAAGAAAATCTTGAGGAAAGCATCCCGCTACACAATACAAGAAGACATCCTCTATCGGCGCGGATTCTCTAACCCGTTATTAAGGTGTGTCGCTGGGAGGGAAGCCAAGGAAATCTTATCCAACATCCATCAGGGGAGCTGCGGAGATCACACCGGAGGGCAAACATTAGCAAAAAAGATACTCCAATATGGATATTTCTGGCCCACCTTAAGCAAGGACGCCTTAGATTTCGTCAAAAAGTGTGACAGATGCCAAAAATTTGCTAAGATTTCGCGGCTACCAACAACTGAGATTACTCAAATGACCAGCCCTTGGCCCTTCGCAATATGAGGAATTGACTTAATCGGCGAGCTACCGATGGGCCGAGGCGGGGCCAAATATGCTATAGTGGCAGTTGATTATTTCACCAAATGGGTGGAAGCGGAACCTCTGAATAAAGTATCTTCAGCAAAAGTTATTAACTTCTTGATCAAAAATGTTCTATGCAGGTACGGAGTCCCACTCAAAATCATATCAGACAATGGACTTCAGTTTGACAGCGAGGAATTTGCCAACTGGTGCCGAGAGCACGGAATTCATAAAAGCTTCTCATCCGTAGCATATCCCCAGGCAAACGGACAAGTCGAAGCAGTCAACAAAATTCTGAAAACTCTGATCAAAAAGAAGCTCGAAAAGTCAAAGGGCACTTGGGTGGATGAACTCCCTACGGCACTGTGGGCCTACCGCACATCTTTCAGAACATCAACGAGGCACACTCCTTTCTCTTTGGCATACGGATCGGAGGCTATGCTCCCAGTTGAAGCCATTGTGCCTTCCCACCGTAGGATCCACTATAACCCGGAAGAGAATGAAGAACTCCTCCACATGTCTTTGGATCTAGTTGAGGAGAGAAGAAATAATGCAGTCCTTAAAACAGCAGCCCACAAGCAGAAAGTGGCAGCACAATACAACTCCAAAGTCAAGCATCGTACCTTACAAGAAGGGGATCTTGTCCTCAAGCGAATCTTCCCTCGCCCCGGAGCACTAGACCCCATCTGGGATGGACCATATGTAATTCATAAAGATCTCCACATTGGAGCTTATATTTTGTCAACAGTGGACGGAGAGGTGTTCCAGAGGGCATGGAACATCCAGCACCTCCGTCGATACTTTTCTTAACTTGTACTGCCCATATGAAGTGAATTAACAAAGAGAATCAGTGAACGTAGGCCTTTTCATGCCGAACCACTTTAAAAAACCTTGTCTCTTTTTTAACTTGTTCCTTTATATCTTGGCTACTTGTTAACTTTATCCTTTTCTGTTGAACAAAATCCTATGCGTATAGCATTTCCACTCAAAGCACTCCACGGCGCAACTTCACCTGGGCAAAACCTAACAGGTACTATGCGAATCTATGCCCTCGCCAATGAGACACTTTTGCTCCAGCATCCCTCTGCTGCGGGTTAACTCATTGCTCGCGACGGCCCTTAAAGCCAACTGTAATGAGCCGATTATAAGCCACCGAGAAGGCCGACTATAGCCGAGGCAGCTCATTACGGCGTTAGGCTCGCCGGCAACTGTGAACCGACTATAAGCCCCAACATAAGGTGTGGCCAGCCAGGGCAGTTCACAGTTGACGATCGGCACCCACGCTAGCCGGCCACAGTAAATCGAATAATACCCACGATTACGGTCCATAATGGCCCGGGTAGTTACTGTGCGCGATCTCGGCTCCGATGTGTCTTAAGTGCGGCTATGGTAAAAAAGAATTAACTCCCCGCGGAGGCGTAAGATGGGTGACAAATGTCTCCAAGACCCACAGCTAGGGAAAGTGACTACAAAACCCGTTTGCCACGAACTTAAGCACATCGAAGGCCTTCCGTGATTGGAAGTTTTACTTTTTCATATATTTCAATTTTACTTAAGAAACCTTCCTCCTATCCTCTGTAACAATTCTTGAAGTACAGGACACAGAACAGGAGACACCCACTAATAGAAGCGGATATTCACAGCAAGGTATTGGAACGCATCCTTTAATCGATCACACAGGATATTCAAAACTGCCACCTACAAGCAAGATATGAAGGGCAGTATTTCTTTCTCTCATATGTAAACACGTGACTATAATTTATTCACACCTCACACTAACATTGCAAGTCACGAAATTATGTTTCAAACAAGATCCTGACATCGAACACAATTTGATCACAAGAATATGCATAGCTATATTTCTCATACAACATGTCAAAATAACAAAAAACATTCAAAAGACGACAGAATCAGCTTAAGTTAGAAAATTACACGTCAAGAATAATGTTGATTATTACAAGTACCAAGAATTACAACTTAAAAGTTACTCTACTATTTTAAGACTAACGTATACAGCCATGTCGAGTCTACAAAAAGAATTTTCCAGGTCTAATCAGGGAGCCGGCTACGTTGGAGTCTTGTCTTTGTCCTGTTGCCCACCTGTCCGGTCATAAAAAGAAATCATTAGTGATGAGCAACATGGTTAACAAAAGAAGAAACTAGTGGAGTAGAGGTTACCAGCAACTTCCCCTTGATCGTCTTGGTCGTCATCCCCTACTTCCACACCGGCCTCCTCAACCGCGAACAACCGCATCCCCTCTTTCACCGCTACCCTCTCCTCCTTGGTGAACTGAGCGGTGACCACATCCATCCTAAAAGCCGCTCCACCCTCCTTATCCGCCTCAGCCTTGGCCTCCTCTAGAGCCCTGAGATAAATCCTAGCCATAACCCGGGGGTAGTCGTCCATCCAAGATAAGCTGCCCTGCTTCCAAGTGCGAAAGTACATGTCATGCAGCATGTCGTCCATCATCCCCTCATTGTCCTCAAACTCCCTCATAGGGACCTCGGAAACCGATAGCCTTGCAATGGCAGCATCCCTTTCCAGTCGGTATCGCGAGCAATCAGCCTGAAGGGACCTCCTCATCACCTCCATCTCCTCCTTTAGCCTGACGTGAGTAAGCTCCGCGGCTTCAAGCTTCCCCGACAGCTCCTCTACTTGCTCAAGATCCGCCCTCCGAACCTCATCCACTGTCGAGATAGCCATATTAATCTGCTCCTTGCAAGCAGCCTCCATCTTCCGCAATTCCGCCTTACTAGCCTCCTCCATAGTCTTCCTCAACCGCCCGACGGCAGCCTCATGCTGAGAAATCTGAATGGCCTGATCAGCGAGCTGTTTGGCCTGGTCCGAAACCATCAATCGTAGTCGGATATTGGCACTCCCAATCTCCTCTCCAGCCTTAACTAGCCGGGCATGATGCCCCATCAGCTTCCTAGTCTCCTCCGCCACCCGATCAATATTAGCCTTGGCCTCGTCTCCCATGGTAACAATACGAGTGGTAAGTAAATCGAGATCTAAGGACTTAGCCTCATCAAGAACCCGTACCATGGGATTGCGGGGAAGAAGGTACTCACCGGTATCCTCGTCAAAAGTAATATCATGGGAACTTGGATCCAGGTCAGGATGACCCGCAAATGGATTCCGAGCCAAGTCAGGACGATCAATCTGAGTGACGGTAGGGTTTTCAGACGGGTGCGGAGAAAGTACAAACTCAGTATCCTCCTCCATGATACCATGAAGAGGCTGGACTGGAGGCTGAGGACCAAGTGAAGATTCGGATAAGGGATGGCCACTCTTTCTCTTTTGAATGCCCTCGTCAATAACCCCGAGAAGAGGATGGTAGCTGACTACATCCCCGGAACGGTGGGCCGAAGGCTTCGGTTTGGCGGAAGCTTTGGAAAGCTTGTATTGTTCAAGCCTGTGCCGAAGATCTGAGGCCTTGGCCGTTTTACCTGCTCCTGATATGAAGAAAAAATGTCACAAGCTTACATTGATCCATAATTCGAGAAACACGGCAAATTAAAAGTTAAAAGAGGAAAGGAAACACATTTGTTATACAAACCCTGGGGAGGAGTAGGATACTGCAATAAGTCCTGGATTTCATTCCAGGACGAGAGCGGATCGTAAAATATTCCTAAGTCCCTATCATAAATGGAGCCTACAGGAGTCAAAAGTTCACCTTGAGTCGTCGGAGCCACCTTGGCTGGAATAATCTAAAGAGGCTCGCTTGCACCAGTCCCAGCCTTGTCAGCTTTCCCAGATTTCTCTATCAGAGCCGGTTCCCCATCCAGCCCCTCGAAAGCTTGGTGGAATGCATCATCCGTCCACTCCTGAATCTCGCCTGCTTGCCCAGGAGGCAAGGCCCCGATGCCATCACCACCGTCGCCACCTTCCCGGTCATCTCCACCCTCACCTCTCTCCTCCTCCACATCTTCCTCCCCCTGGGTAAGTGGACAATTGCTGGGGGAAGGACCGTCCGACTTCTTAAGTTTCTTACCTCCGACGGCTGGAGGTTTTGTGAAAGGTTTTCTTTTACCACTCTCTATCGTGACACCTCCCTTAGCCTGAGCAGCCGCCCTCTCCTCTGCCGTTTCCCTCGGCTTGACTACTGACTGCTGGGGAAGGATCAAGTTACACTCCAGAAGGGTCGCGTTTCTGATCAGGTAGGCATCTGATCTATCTCTCCCGGGGATAGCTTCTATCTCAGCCGCCGTCTGAGCCAGGCGATCAGTCTCCACAACCGCAAAGCCACCTGTCGATAGCAAAAATGAAAACGTATGAGAAGAAGCATCGCAATCAGAATGGAGATTATAAATAAAGCATCGACTTACATCCAGAAGTAAAACGCCGAATAGAAACAGAATCGTCCCTGACGAAGAACCACTCCTTCTTGAACATGCTGAATTTGGAATACAGATCCAAGACCGGCTTGAAGGTTACAGCTGACTCCAAGCTGATGTATGGGGACCCCTTCTTATAGCCCCTCAGATTATATAAGTACCGGATCTCCCGGTTGGAAGGAGCACAACCATACTTCCTTTGGAAGATGACGAAGAGGCTCACCAGTATAGCATAGGAGTTAGGTTGAAGCTGGAATGGAGCCACCTTTAGATATGTAAGGAAGCTGGCCACCCAAGCATTGAGGGGCGGAATGGCACCACACATGCAGTGGTATCTGCTGTAGGCAAAGTACCCTTCGGGATGGTCATATGGCATAACGTCTCTCCCTGGCAACCGCATGCGCGCCCTATCAATTCCGAAAGAACGAGAGATGACATCGAGCTGCTCCTCCTTAAGGGAGCTGGGAAAGCAATCGGGCGGGGAGTTCAGAAGCTCCTGAGGGCCGTACCCGTCCACTAGTGATCTCGGGGTGGATCCGTGACGTTCCGGTCCCGGCTGAGAAGGGGGCACTGCGGAAGATTCTCCTTCGCCCTGGGACTTCTTTTTATCTGATCGAGTTTCTGCTTTTCGAGACATTTATCTGCAAACACAAAGAAGTGCATCGTTAGAATAAAGGAAGTAAAGAAGCGAGTGTGTGCAGTCTATAATTTCACTCATAAAATCAAAATGCTCAAATTCCTATTGTCATTCGGTAAGGTGAAGGTTAAAAGTCATTCGGTATTCAGAGTCTCAAGGTTCATTCGGCATTCACAACTAGAATTCATTCGGCACCCATACTACGAGCCCATTCGGCATTCACAACTAGAGTTCATTCGGCACCCATGCTACAAGCCCATTCGGCATTCACAACTAAAGTTCATTTGGTACACACAAGTTTCATTCGGCGAAGGGATGTTAAGTACCTGATTCGGCATGCTAAAGCGGTTCGGCAGTAGGAGAAAATCTGGTTCGGCTATGCAACTGATTTGGCTCGAATGCTTCGTTTGGTAGGAGATAACAAAGGCCCTAGCTCCGTACTTATAGGCGAAGGGGGACCTCCGGACCAACCGGTTCGGTACTAGAAATCGAATGGGAACGTCAAAATTGGATAACCTGAAACAAAGCACGACATATATTAGCATATGCCCTACTTTGGGGAGCAAATGTTGGGTACGTTTCTATCACTACCAAGTCCAGATGAAAAAGGAGCCACCGAACCATTCGGTGTCAAACCAACTCTCGCCGAACCAACTCTACCAAACCGTCTCCACTCCGAATCAACCTCCGCTTCAGCTACTACCGGATGAAGCTCCTCCTACTACTACCGGATGAACCTTCTCCTACTACTACCGGATGAACCTTCTCCTACTACTACCGGACCAAGCTCCTCCTACCACTGCCGGACCAAGCTCATCCTACCACTACCGGACCAACCGTCTCCTAGCTGCCACCAAAACAAGCTCTTACCGGACCACCCACTGCCGGACCAAGACATTCCGAACCAACACTACCAAGCCAGGTCGCGTCAGCCCAGGCCCATCAGCAGCTGTACACATCCAAGACCCCTACCCCCAGCCTCACTCTATAAATAGAGGGGCAGGGGTACAACAATGGGGACAAGTTTGAGAGCTCAAGCACGGAGAGAACTTTCAAACAACTTTCTTTTACTTGTATCAAAGCTTTGTACTTGTAATCATAACAAGAGAAGAGAAATAACATATAAAGTGGACGTAGGCACATTCTGGCTGAACCACTATAAATCTACGTGTCTTTTTACAGTTTAGCCCCTGCTTTTCATATATTTGCATAAATCACTCAAATCACTAAGAACAACATAAGATCTACTAAATCATACAACTTTGAGGTGTTTGTCTATTTTTTGTGCAAACACTACAAATATTGAAAAACATATCATTGCCAATCACATAAAAAGGTGAAACACAAATTCTAGAAATCATCAAATAGAAATCCAGAAATCACAAAGGGGGAGGCCTATCACAAACGGGAGCATGAAAACTCACCAACACGTGTATCACAAACGAAATGCTATTCCATGGTCGCTAACCATAAATATTGAGCCGAAGCTACACAAACGGTCCGAAGACCACGGGTCGCTACCCCGCCAAATTGAACCGAAGTTCCACAGAAATGGGGTTTAGTCTCCCTCGCAGACAAATAGACATCGCACATCGCTAGTCTAAATCACAAAATGATCGCCATCGATCAATAAAAATGTGAATTACACTAAGCTAGTAAATATATGAGTTTAGCTTCATGTCCCATAACCACTAGCTTAACTTAAATATTTACGAACAAATTGTAGATTTCCACTCGAAAATTATCACAAGATTTTCAATCGAACAAGGCAAAGAATTAACCGGCGAAGTAAACGCAAGCGTTTCATACCACTTGTTTTGCTAAGCCGTGTAATTAGATTTTCTCATAGGAATGAGGTAAAGGTTTATATATACTAATAGATTGGAAAATGGTTTTATAAACGAGGTTTGTATTAAAAATAGAGTTGAAATCATTTTAGTACAAGATTTTGAATATTTACTACTAGTATAAAAAAACCTTTGTATTTTAAAGTGACAAAGCACAGAAATAATTGTAGAAACAATCAACCATTCAAAAATTCACATACGAAGACGTGAATCAAATCCAGAGAAATCGATGCCGAATCTATCAAAAATGGATATCCACAAAAATACCGAAAAAGAAGTCATCAAAATCATAATAAATGATAACAACAAATAGGATCATCACGAATCGATTTAAATTGGAAATTCAATCCCAAAAAGGCAAATTGGGCAGAAACAACAAATTCAGTCGACTGGCTCAGAGATTTCAGTCGACTGACTCAGGTCTTGGAAACTTTCTGTTTCCAGGTTCAGTCGACTGACTCAGAGATTTCAGTCGACTGAATCATGCCTGGGAACTTTCGGGTTCCAGGTTCAGTCGACTGAATAGAGATTTCAGTCGACTGGTACTGGCCCAGGAAATTTCCTGGCTTCAGCTCAATCGACTGAACGCTCTGAGTCAGTCGACTGAACTGGGATTTCCAGTATTTTCAGCCTAAAAATGAAGTGGCAATCTCTTCGCAAATGCAACCGGACGAGCAATGGGCGCTAGGAGTTTATGCCAATCGACGACCCGACCCTATATGCTCTTCGGTGCATTACCAAACCATGATCAAACATCCATAAAAGGATTTACACACAAATTTGACTTCAAAAACAAAAAATTGAAATATTCACAAAACCAATTAAATCAAGAGCAAATGCACATGAAGAAGTGTTAGGAATTCATACCTAACAACCAAAGATAATTATAAACATAGATATGAGATAAAAATCTCACCTTTGAACCCAAAAACAATGAATGAGAAGCTTGAACACAAGGGAAGATCAACCACACTTCAGTCTCAACACAAGAAGCTTGAATCTAAGCTTAAAAAAGAAACACTTCCCAAATTAGGTTTAGGAATTTTCTGAAATCAAAGAGAGAATGAGTTGGAGAAGAAGGAGATGATGCTTACCAATGCTTCTCTTTAAATTTGGAGCTAGAACTTGATTTGCAAATGGAAACTAGGGCTTAGGATTTTTAATTCTCTTTCTCTTCACCCATTATTCTCTTTAGAACTGAAAAGATAAGGAAGAGGGGATGAATGAAGAGAGGTGGTTCAGTTTTGGGTATTAAGTTGGCTAGTGGGCTGAACCCAAACCCAAACCCAAAGTGAAAAAGGTCAAATTTTTAGCTAGCTCCAAACATATCAATGTTTATACTCAAAAAGGTTGCAAACGGCATTTTGAACTCAATGGAAGGGGTACCGAGTCCCAATTCGACTATTTGCAAATAGTAACTTTTCGGACTAAAATCCGACTAACGATACCATATTTAAATAAAACATTTAAATAGATAATTGTAAAATATGCGGGTTGTTACAGACTCTCCTTCTTAAAGAAATTGCGTCCTCACAATCATAAGAAATATTTGAACAAAAAGTAACAACCATAAAAGCATATCAACACAAAAGAAGAAATTTGAAATAAGAAGTTCACCTCAAAGAGCTCAAGAGAGTAAGTCTGGATGTGTTCGCTCCATGAATTTTCTAGATTCCCAAGAGCAATCCTTAGGATTTGAGGACCATTGAACTTTCACAAGCGGGACATCTTTATTTCAAAGGCGTTTAACCTCCGAAGCAATAACACGAATAGGAGGTTGCTCATATGTTAAATTAGGCGAAACTTCAATTTCTTCAAAAACACCGGGCTCAAGAATAGAATCGGAATCTCGAATGCATTTCCGTAATTGAGAAACGTGAAACACGTCGTGAATAGCATAAAATTGAGCCGATAACGAAAGGCGATAAGCCACGGAACCAATGCGTTCGGTGATGGGAAATGGGCCAATATATCGCAGTGCTAATTTTTCCGATCGATTGAAACGCACAACACCCTTCATAGGTGAAACACGAATAAACATAAAATCTCCCACAGAAAATTCTAATTTCCTTCTTCGGTTATCGGCATAGAATTTTTGCCTACTTTGAGCTTCTTTCATCCTATGACGAATAAGGTCAATCTTTTCTGTGGAATCACGGATAAAATATGGACCTAAAACCAGTTTCTCACCGGCCTCAAGCCAACAAGATGGAGATCGGCACGGCCTTCCATAGAGTGCCTCGAAAGGTGTCATACCAATACTAGATTGGAAGCTATTATTATAGGAAAATTAAACAAGAGAAATATGATCATCCCAACTTCCACCAAAGTCAAGAACACAAGCATAAAGAAGATCTTCAAGAGTTTGATTCACACGCTCGGTTTGTCCATCGGACTGCGGATGATAAGAGGTGCTAAAATTAAGCTTCGTTCCCAAAGCTTTTTGAAGACTCTTCTAAAATCCACTAGTAAAAAATGGATCACGATCACTAACAATAGAAGTAGGAACTCCATGCAATTTAACAATTTTTTTAATAAAGATTTTGGCCAACAGAGGAACGGTCCGATTAGACCGAACGGGAATAAAATGGGCGGATTTAGTAAGTCTATCAACTATCACCCACAAGCTATCATGACCCGAACGAGAACGGGGAAGGCCATCAATAAAATCCATGGAAATATGATCCCACTTCCACATTGGGATGTGTAAAGGTTGCAATAACCCACCGGGCCTTTGATGCTCGGCCTTAATGAGTTGGCAAGTCAAGCAACGCTTAACGAAGTTAGCGATATCAAATTACATTCCCTCCCAATAATAAAGTCGCTTCATATCCGTGTATATTTTACTACTACCGGGATGAATGGTGAATTTAGAACGATGGGAATCTTCTATTATGTCTTTGCAAAGATCACTAATATTTGGTACGAACAGTCTACCAAATTTTCGAATACCGCCACGAGAATCAATATCAAAGTCTTTCATACCTTCAATATCAATTTTATCCCTCAAATTTTGGCCAAGAAGAACATATTCGGGATCTAGTTTTTAAACTTCAAGAATGCGGTCCAAAAGAGATGGATGAGCCTCAAGGCTACATAAAACAAGAGTTGAACATAAATCGGATACACGATCTCGAATCTCACAAGTAGACAAAGACTTGAGATCGTTCCATTCGGATATCATCATAGAAACAACCGCTTGTTGCTTTCGGCTAAGGGCGTCCGCAACACGATTTCCCTTTCCGGGAGTATAAAGAATATCAAGATCATAAGATGCCAGGAACTCGAGCCAACGTTGTTGATGCAAATTAAGTTTCTTTTGAGAAAATAAATACTTCAAATATTTGTGATCGGTGTAGAGAACAAATTTCTCCCCCAAAAGATAATGGCGCCAAATTCTAAGGGCGAAAACAATAGCCGCGAGCTCTAAATCATGAGTGGCATATCTAGTCTCGGCAGGCTTTAATTGCCTAGAAGCATAAGCAATAACACGTTCCTTTTGCATGAGAACAGCTCCCAAACCAACACGACTAGCATCGGTATAAACAATAAAATCTTGGTTCCCATCGGGAATCACAAGAATAGGAGCATCAGAAAGGAGTTCTTTTAATTTTTGAAATGAAGCTTCACATTTGTCTGACCAAATGTATTTAATTCCCTTCTTTGTCAAATTAGTAAGAGGTACGGAAATCTTAGAAAAATCTTTTATAAACCGACGGTAATAGCCCACCAATGCGAGAAAGCTATGAATTTCCGTCACACTCTCCGGTCTCTTCCAGTTTTGAATCGCTTCAATCTTTGAAGGTTCCATGGAAATTCCGGATTCAGAAATGATATGTCCCAAAAATTTCACACGAGATTGCCAAAAGTGGCATTTAGAAAATTTTGCTTTCAATTGGTTGCTCCTAAGAGTTTCCAACACAATCCGAAGATGCTCTTCATTTTCTTCCTCGGTTTTTGAATACACAAGAATATCATCAATAAAGATGAGAACAAATCGATCGAGGAAATCTTTGAAAACTCGATTCATAAGGTCAACAAAATAAGCTGGAGCATTCGTCAAACCAAATGGCATAACAAGCCATTCATACGATCCATAACGAGTACGGAATGATGTCAAAGGAATACTATCCTCTGCAATACAAAGCTGATGAAAACCAATTGCTAAGTCCAATTGTGAAAAGACTCTAGCACCACTAGGTTGATCAAATATATCATCAATCCGAGGCAATGGATATTTATTCTTGATAGTGAGATCATTAAGCTTGCGGTAGTCAACGCAGAGCCTAAGTGTACCATCGGATTTCTTTACAAAAATAGACGAAGCTCCCCAAGGCGAGGAACTAGAGCGAATAAATTGCTTCGACTCTAATTCGGATAATTGTTTGCGCATCTCCTCATTTTCCTTATTGGACATGCGGTAAGGAGGACGAGTGATAGGTTGAGCTCCAGGGATAAGATTAATTCTGAACTCAATTGCTCGCTTAGGAGGCAATCCTAGAACGGGCTCGAATATGTCGGAAAATTCATGAACAACGTGAATAAGGGAAATGACATCTTCCTCATCATCATTATCGTCATTACGAGGGTTTAGAGAATATAAGGATGCTACCAAAGTAGAATTCGAATCTTTAAGAACAACAGAAACCTGCTTAACATATTGAGGATGTCGAAGATAAATAGCCCGCTCAGGACATGGGATATGAGCTTCATAACGGTTAAGCTAATCCATTCCCAAAATCATCCCAAAGCCTAAGTAACGCATGACATGCAAATCGGCTAGGAAAGGAAAATCACATAAAACAATCTCGACAACCTTACAAAGTAAACTGAGTGTTGCGGATCCACCAACCGGATTCGCGATTCTTAAGGAAGTCATTAAAGCAACCACACTTAAAGAAAAAGTATCAACAAGTTCCTTTGATATAAAAGAATAGGACGCACCCATATCAATAAGAACTCGAATAGGATGATCACAAAACACAATAATGCCATCAAGGATAGAATGAGAAATACCTTGACCATGAGAAGTGTTGCAAGGAGCTTTCGCCACATTAAGCTTTCCCTCTTTCTTGTTTTGGAGTTTGGGGCATGCAGATAAATAATGATACGGGCTTTTGCAATAGCGACAAGCACGGGGCTTTGAACACTTATTCGCATAGTGGTCCTTAGAACCACAGTTGTAGCATTGCCCACGACTAGAGGTAGAAGTCTTTGCTACCGAAGCTGCTTGCTTCCCCTTTTTGTTGGAATAAGGACCTTTGAATTTATTAGGCCTCTTCTTGTTGTTGTTGGAGCTCGGTTTGGCACACCCAACTTCAACATCACTCTCCATATCGGCCTCTTCAAGTCGAAGAACGATATCAATGAGTTGATCAAAAGAAACTTCTAATTTTAGAAGTAATGGCTTCTTAAGATTTTTGTTCAAACCATAGACAAATCTTTGGTTCTTCTTCAATGGGGTGTTTATGTATTCGACCCCGTATTTAGAAAGTGACTCGAAGGATGCGACATAATCTGCCACAGAGGATTCACCTTGAACAAGGTCCATGAAATGACGGGCCAAAGTCACCTTCTCAGCTTCTCGCACAAACTTTAATTCGAATCGTTCCCAGAATTGCTCCCAAGTAAGATCCGTTTCATTAATTTCACAAATCAGAAGCTAGTACCAGTCTAATGCTCTTTCTTGGAGCATACTAGAGGCCACCTGAACTCGGTGAAGATCAATAAGATTCATGCGAGAAAAGATGCAGTCGCATGTTCTTAGCCAAGCCTGGACTTCAATAACGCTCTCGGAACCTTTGAATGGCCTTCCACCCAAATTAGTATAGTCACTGCACAAGCGTGCAAACCCAGACTTAGGATGTGTGGGCTCAGGAATAGGTCCGACAGCTTGAGCATTTCTTACAAGATCAAGAAGTTACTGAGCAGACATGAATACTCCATCCTGGGGAGTAGCACTAGATTGACCAGCGCTGGGGCGGCTTGGTCTAACCATTTCCCTTCTTTAAGAAAGAAAGAAAGAAAAAGATAAGGTTATTCTCAAAACAAATATCAAGCAAACTTGATTGATAAAATAAGGAACCATAATAGAAAATAGGATAAAACGGGTCCAATTGACTCGAATAAAATCCTAAGGCACGACTCCTAAGAAGGACTTAGGACAATGATCCTTGTTAGATTATTCAACATTGTTTTGAAGTTTTGCTCTGATACCAAGCTGTGACGCCCCACCTCTATACTCACGCTAGCCAAGGACACTACGGAGTAATGCCGTCAACTAGCATGAAGAATAAGGCTGTTGAGGAGCGACCATCCGTGTAATTACTTTGTGCGAGTACCGATATGTCAGATAGTATAACGTGCATTTCATTTCAAGAGGAAATCCGACATGCCGATACAATCTCAAAGCGACTACACAGTGGCTAAGTGGGCCTCGTGTGACGCCCCACCTCTATACCCACACTAGCCAAGAACACTACGATGTAATGCTGTCAACTAGCACGGAAAATAAGGCTGTTGAGGAGCGACCATCCATGTAACTTCTTTGAGCGAGCTCCGATATGTCAGATAGTATAGAATGAACTTCGTTTAAGGAGGAAGTCCGACATACCGAAACAAACCCAAAGCTATCACATAGTGGCTATAATTAATCTTTGGAAACAAACATAGAAATAAACGTAACATAAATCAGTCACAGACATCCATATCACAAAGGCAGAAGAAGATATGAATAAATATATAACACATGAAAGTGTACATCAGAGTAGGGGTCAAAAAGATCCACGATAATACAAAAGATTAGCATCACGTGCTATACAAAAGAATAAGTACACTACATAAAGTCTATATCTCAAATGTGTACATCCAAAAACTACTAATCTAAGTAGTTAGCCAAAAGTCAGGATAATCCTGAAGAGAAGTCAAGCAGAAGCACCTGTAACATCTCGGTCTGATCCGAGTATTATTTATAAGAAAATAATAAACGGATCAGTATAGCTATAAATATCAGATGATAAGGTAGGATAAATAATATGGCATGAACATGTAACAACCATAACGGCATACTACTATAAGTATGTAAATGATAATCAACAAAAGATCAATCAATGTCACAAGAATCTTCTCAAAGATAAAATAGGGTATCATACCCTAAACTTGTACTCATAACAAGTCAATAACACATGAATTCACCAATGCACAAAAACTGATATCATATCAATGAAAATCATAAAAATTGGTGAAGTAAAAATTCCAGAAATCATCACCAGAAATCCAGAAAAAACACATAAAAAAGGGGGTAGGCCTAACACATGAATGGGAGTTAACAAACTCACCAACGCGTGAAACACATAAACGAGAAGCTATCTCATGGAAGCTATCCATTAAATTTCCACACAGAAATGGCCCGAAGACCATGGGGTGCTACCCCATATAAGTGATGGCGAAACATCACAAAAGCGGGGTCTAGTCTCCCTCGCAGACAAAGAGACATCGCTCAATCGCTAGTCTAAATCACAAAAATGATCGTCATGATCATCAATAAGTGTCAATCACACCAAGCTAGTAAATATAAGAGTTTAGCTTCATGTCCCATAACCACTTGCTTAACTTAAATATTTACGAACAAGCTGTAAATCTTCACTAGAAAATTGTCACAAAAGGGGTTCAATCGAACAAGTCCAAGAGCTAACCGATGAAGTGAACGCAAGCGTTTCATACCACTCGTTTTACTAAGTCATTTAATTCGATTTCTCATCCGAGTGAAGTAAAGGCTTGTATATACTAGTAGATTGGGAAACAGTTTGAGGAAAAGAGATTTGAAGTTAAAATAGTGTTGAAATTGCTTTGATGAAAGAGTTTTGATATTCACTACTAGTATTGAAGTCTTCACATTTTTAAAGTGACAAGTCACAAATCGATTGTTGAAACAAATCGTATCACGAAATTTCACATTCGAAGACGTGAATAAAACCCAAGGAAATCAGCTCCAAAACTATCAAGTAGAAATATCCAAGTGACCTAACAAGACCAAGCTTAAAGGGCGATTGGAACGACCTACAGGTTGAGCGACCTAATGGTAAGGTCGGAGATGACCTACGACTTAGGGGGTTGTGGTCGAGCGACCTAACAAAAGTGGGTCTAACGACCTAAAGTTGGGGGCCAGGCGACTTAACATAAGCAAGATCATATGACCTAAAGGAACACGCGACCAAAAAGGGGGGTTCGCGACCTAGCGAAGTACGCGACCTAACTGGGTACGCGACCTACCTAGACACAGAGACGAGCGACCTAAGGGATAAGGTCTTACGACCTAGAAGGAATAGAGCTAAGCGACCTAAACGGTAAGCAGGTCGAACGACCTAACGCTTAACTCGCGAGCGACCTAGAGCTTTGCCACGCGAACGACCTACGAGCTAACGAGGTAAAGACCTAACGAGGTAAAGGCCTAACGACCTAGCGATACAATGCAGTGCGACCTATCGACTTATAGGCCAAGCGACCTACGACCTATGCCAGGACGTGTGACCTAACGACCTAGACAAGGTCATGCGACCTAAAGTGTTAAAGGTCTAGCGACCTAAAGGCCTTGCGACGTAAGACTGATGACCACGCGACCTACGACCTAAGGCTTAACTCGCGAGCGACCTAAGGGGTTTCGCGACCTATATCCTGCGTAGCTTTTCCACCCAAACGACCTATCATGGCTAGAGCGACCTAGTGCCAGGTTTGTGCCAAAAATGCTGAAAAATAGAGTTTCTCGCCAATCCAATTCAAACCAAATGCAAATATGCATGCTACAGTGATGGGAAAACATCCTCAACAATCCAATGACATTTATAGGCAAGATGTGAGATTAAAAATCTCACTTTTTCACTAAAATGGATGAAGATAAAGCTTGAAAGCAAGGAGAAGCAATCCAAAGCTTGAATCCACTATCTTTTACTTGAATTTGGAGTTGAATGTTGGATTTGAAATAGAATTTGAGTTTGGAGTTTTAATTTCTCTTTCCCACCACCATTTTTGACAAAGCTTGAAGTGTTTGATAAAGTGAGGAAGAGGGTTGGGCTGAATTAAGAAGGTGCAGTCCAAACCAAAGTCAAAGGCGGGAAAAGTGACGAAATTTCCACTTACTCCAAACATATCAAAGTTTACACTCAAAAAGATCGCAAACGTCATTTTGAACTCAATGGGAGTGGTCTCGAGTCCTAATTTGACCGTATGCAAAAAGTAGCTTTTCGGACCAAAATCCGATTAACGAAAAAATATTTAAATACAAAATCGATAAATATGCGGGTTGTTACAGACTCCCCTCCTTAAAGAAATTGCGTCCTCGCAATAAGTAAGATGGAAATAAAAAGTAACAACCATAAAAAGCATATTAACACAAAGGAATTTGAAATAAGTAGTTTACCTCAAAGAGCATGAGAAAGTAATTCCGGATGTGTACGCTCGATGAATTCTCTAGTCTCCCAAGAGCAATCCTTAGGATTAGAGGACCATTGAATTTTAACAAGCGGAACTTCTTTATTTCGAAGACGTTTGATCTCCGAAGCAATAATTCGAATAGGATGCTGCTCATAAGTTAAATTAGGTGAAACTTCAATCTCTTCCACAACGCCGGACTCAAGGATAGAATCGGAATCCCGAAGGCACTTCCGTAATTGAGAAACGTGAAACACGTCATGCATGGTAGAAAACTGAGCCGGTAATAAAAGGCGATAAGCCATGGAGCCAATACGTTCAGTGATAGGAAATGGCCCAATATACCGAGGCGCTAACTTTCCCGATCGACTGAAGCATACAACACCCTTCATAGGTGAAACACGAATAAATACAAGATCACCAACAGAAAATTCTAATTTCCTTCTTCGATTATCGGCATAGGATTTTTGTCTACTCTGAGCTTCTTTCATCCTATGTCGAATAAGTTCAATCTTTTCTGTGGAATCTCGAATAAAATCTGATCCTAAAACCAGCTTCTCACCGGCCTCAAGCCAACAAGAAGGAGATCGGCATGGCCTTCCATAGAGTGCCTCGAAAGGTGCCATACCAATACTAGATTGGAAGTTGTTATTATAGGAAAATTCAACAAGTGAAATATTATCTTCCCAACTTCCACCAAAGTCAAGCACACAAGCATGAAGAAGATCTTCAAGAGTTTGATTCACACGCTCAGTTTGTCCATCGGACTGGGGGTGATAAGCGGTGCTAAAATTAAGCTTCGTTCCCAAAGCTTTTTGAAGACTCTTCCAAAATCCACTAGCAAACAATGGATCACGATCACTAACAATGGAAGAAGGAACTCCATGCAGTTTAACAATTTCTTTGATAAAAAGTTTTGCCAGAAGAGGAACGGTTCGGTTCGAACGAACGGGAATAAAATGGGCAGATTTAGTAAGTCTATCCACAATCACCCATAAGCTATTATGACCCGAACGAGAACGGGGAAGGCCATCAATAAAATCCATGGAAATTAGATCCCACTTCCAAACTGGAATTTCCAATGATTGCAATAACCCACCAGGCCTTTGATGTTCAGCCTTAACAAGTTGGAAAGTCATGCAACACTTAACAAAGTTAGCAATATCAGCTTTCATTCCCTCCCAGTAATAAAGCCGCTTCATATCTGCGTACATTTTGCTGCTACCGGGATGAATAGAATACCTGGAACGATGAGAATCTTCTATAATATCTTTACGAAGACCTCCAGTATTTGGTACGATAAGTCTACCAAATTTTCGAATGCCGCCACGAAAATCGATATCAAAGTCTTTCAAACCTTCAATATCGGTTTTATCCCTAAGATTTTGGCCAAGCAAAGCCAATTCAGGATCTAGCTGTTGAGCTTTAAGAATGCGGTCTAATAGAGAAGGATGAGCCTCAAGGCTACATAAAACAAGGGATGAACATAAATCGGAGACACGATCTCGAATTTCACAAGTGGATAAAACCTCGAGATCCCTCCATTCGGATATCATCATGGAAACAACCGCTTGTTGCTTGCGACTAAGTGCATCGGCAACTCGATTTCCCTTTTCGATAGTATAAAGGATATCCAGATCATAAGAGGCAAGGAATTCGAGCCAACGCTGTTGACGCAAATTAAGTTCCTTTTGAGAGAATAAATATTTCAAAGACTTATGATCAGTATAAAGTACAAATTTTTCTCCCAAAAGATAATGTCGCCAAATTCGAAGGGCGAAAACGAGAGCCGCGAGTTCTAAATCATGTGTGGCATATCTATTCTCAGGCGACTTCAATTGCCTAGAAGCATAAGCAATAACACGTTCTTTTTGCATAAGATTGGCACCCAAACCAACGCGACTGGCATCGGTATAAACGACAAAGTCTTGATTCCCCTTAGGAATAATAAGAATAGGAGCATCAGAAAGGAGTTCTTTTAATTTCTGAAAAGAAGTTTCACATTTGTCCGACCAAATGTATTTAACACCTTTCTTTGTTAAGCTAGTAAGAGGCACGGCAATCTTAGAAAAGTCTTTTATGAAACGGCGGTAATAACCAGCCAATCCGAGAAAGCTACGGATTTCAGTCACGCTCTCTGGTCTCTTCCAATTTTGAATCGCTTCAATCTTTGAAGGATCCACTGATATTCCGGATTCGGAAATAATATGACCGAGGAAATTCACACTAGATTGCCAAAAGTGGCATTTAGAAAATTTTGCTTTTAATTGATTACTTCTAAGAGTTTCCAATACAATCTGAAGATGCTTTTCATGTTCCTCCTCGGTTTTAGAATACACAAGAATATCATCAATAAAGATGAGGACAAACCGATCGAGGAAATCTTTGAAAACTCGATTCATAAGGTCAACGAAATAAGCCGGAGCATTCGTTAAACCAAATGGCATAACCAGCCATTCATAAGATCCATAACGTGTACGGAATGAAGTCAAAGGAATACTATCCTCTACAATACGAAGCTGATGGAAACCGGTAGCTAAGTCCAATTGTGAAAAGACTCTAGCACCACTAAGCTGATCAAATAGATCATCAATCCGAGATAAAGCATATTTATTCTTAATAGTAAGATCATTAAGCTTGCGGTAGTCAACGTAAAGCCTAAGTGTACCATCGGACTTACTTACGAAAATAGCTAAAGCTCCCTAGGGCGAGGAACTAGAGCGAATAAGTTGCTTCTTCTCTAACTCGGATAATTGTTTGCGCATCTCTTCATTCTCCTTATTGGACATGCGATAAGGAGGACGGGTAATAGGTTGAGCTCTAGGTATAAGATTAATTTTGAACTCGATGGCTCGCTTAGGTTGTAGTCCTAAAACGGGCTCAAAGATGTAGGAAAATTCACGAACGACGCGAATAAAAGAAATGACATCGTCCTCATCATCATTATCATCATCACGAGGATTTAAAGAATATAAAGATGCAACCAAAGCGGAATCTGAATCTTTAAGAACAAAAGAAATATGATTAACAGATTGCGGATGATGGAGATAAATAGTCCGCTCAGGACATAGGATATGAGCTTCATAACGAGTAAGCCAATCCATACCCAAAATCATCCCAAAGCCTAAGTAACGCATGACATGCAAATCGGCTAGGAAAGAAAAATCACACAAAATAATCTCCACGTCTTTACAAAGTAAACTAAGAGTTGCGGATCCACCAACCGGATTCGCAATTCTTAAAGATGTCATTAAAGCAACAACACTTAAAGAAAAAGTATCGACAAGTTCCTTTGATATAAAAGAATGGGATGCACCCGTATCAAAGAGAACTCTAATAGGTTGATCATGAAATATAATAATGCCATCAAGGACAGAATGAGACATACCTTGACCGCGAGTTGTGTTGCCAGGGGCTTGAGCAACGTTTAACTTTCCCTCCTTGTCTTGAAGCTTAGGGCATTGGTGCATAAAATGATCTGGACTTTTACAATAGCGACAAGAGCGGGGCTTTGAACACTTGTTCGAAAAATGGCCCTTAGCACCACAGTTGAAACACTTCTTATCACTGGGGGAAAATGCCTTTGCAGCAGGAGTTGCTTGCTCACCCTTTTTGTTGGGATAAGGACCTTTGAATTTGTTTGGCCTTTTCTTGTTGTTGAAGTTTGGTTTGGAAGCCACCACTTCAACATCACTGTCCTTATCAGCCTCTTCAAGACGAAGAGCGATATCAACAAGTTGGTCAAAAGGAACCTCTAACTTTAGAAGTAATGGCTTCTTGAGATTCTTGTTTAAGCCATAGACGAACCTCTGGTTCTTCTTCAATGGGGTATTTATGTATTCAACCCCATATTTAGACAGTGACTCGAAAGATGCGACATAATCTATCACATAGGATTCGCCTTGAACAAGGTCGATGAAACGTCGAGCCAATGTCACTTTCTCTGCTTCTGGTATGAATTTTAATTCAAAGCGTTCCTGGAACTGCTCCCAGGTAGATCCGCTTCATTGATTTCAGAAATAAGAAGTTCGTACCAATCCAATGCTCTCTCTTGGAGCATACTGGAAGCCACCTGAACACGGTGAAGATCGACAAGATTCATGCGAGAAAAGATTCGATCGCATGTTATTAACCAAGCCTGGACCTCGATAATAGTTTCGGAACCCTTGAATGGTTTCCCACCCAAGTTAGTATAATCGTTGCACAAGCGTGCAAATCCAGACTTAGGGTGAGTTGGTTCCGGATTAGGACCAGCTGCTTGAGCATTCTTTACTAAATCAAGAAGCTGTTGAGCGGTCATAAAAACTCCATCCTGGGGAGTGACAGTAGATGGTCCAGCTCTGGGACGGCCTGATCTAGACATTTTCTTCCTTAAAGAAGAAAAAGGTTATTTACCAAATGAATATCAAGCAATCTTGATGGATGAAACAAGGATTCGTAAAGAAAACAGGATGAATCGGTTCGAAGACTCGAACCAAATCCTGAAACACAGCTCCTAAGGTGAACTTAGGACGATGATCCTTGTTAAGTTATTCTACATTGTTCCAAAGTTTGGCTCTGATACCAAGCTGTGATGCCCCACCTCTATACCCACGCTAGCCAAGAACACTACGATGTAATGCTGTCAACTAGCATGGAGAATAAGGCTGTTGAGGAGCGACCATCCATGTAACTTCTTTGAGCGAGCTCTGATGTGTCAGATAGTATAGAATGAACTTCGTTTAAGGAGGAAGTTCGACATACCAAAACAAACCCAAAGCTATCACGTAGTGGCTATAATTAATCTTCGGAAACAAACATAGAAATAAACGTAACATAAATCAGTCACAGACATCCATATCACAAAGGCGGAAGAAGATATGAATAAATATATAACACATGAAAGTGTACATCAGAGTAGTCGTCAAAAAGATCCACGATAATACAAAAGATTAGCATCACGTGCTATACAAAAGAATAAGTACACTACATAAAGTCTATATCTCAAATGTGTACATCCAAAAACTACTAATCTAAGTAGTTAGCCAAAAGTCAAGATAATCCTGAAGAGAAGTCAAGCAGAAGCACCTGTAACATCTCGGTCTAACCCTAGTATTATTTATAAGAAAATAATAAACGGATCAGTCTAGCTATAAATATCAGATGATAAGGTAGGATAAATAATATGGCATGAACATGTAACAACCATAACGGCATACTACTATAAGTATGTAAATGATAATCAACAAAAGATCAATCAATGTCACAAGAATATTCTCAAAGATAAAATAGGGTATCATACCCTAAACTTGTACTCATAACAAGTCAATAACACATGAATTCACCAATGCATAGAAACTGATATCATATCAATGAAAATCATAAAAATTGGTGAAGCACAAATTCCAGAAATCATCACCAGAAATCCAGAAAAAACACATAAAAAGGGGGTAGGCCTAACACATGAACGGGAGTTAACAAACTCACCAACGCGTGAAACACATAAACGAGAAGCTATCTCATGGAAGCTATCCATTAAATTTCCACACAGAAATGGCCCGAAGACCATAGGGTGCTACCCCATATAAGTGATGGCGAAACATCACAAAAGCGGGGTCTAGTCTCCCTCGCAGACAAAGAGACATCGCTCAATCGCTAGTCTAAATCACAAAAATGATCGTCATGATCATCAATAAGTGTCAATCACACCAAGCTAGTAAATATAAGAGTTTAGCTTCATGTCCCATAACCACTTGCTTAACTTAAATATTTACGAACAAGCTGTAAATCTTCACTAGAAAATTGTCACAAAAGGGGTTCAATCGAACAAGTCCAAGAGCTAACCGACGAAGTGAACGCAAGCGTTTCATACCACTCGTTTTACTAAGTCGTTTAATTCGATTTCTCATCCGAGTGAAGTAAAGGCTTGTATATACTAGTAGATTGGGAAACAGTTTGAGGAAAAGAGATTTGAAGTTAAAATAGTGTTGAAATTGCTTTGATGAAAGAGTTTTGATATTCACTACTAGTATTGAAGTCTTCACATTTTTAAAGTGACAAGTCACAAATCGATTGTTGAAACAAATCGTATCACGAAATTTCACATTCGAAGACGTGAATAAAACCCAAGGAAATCAGCTCCAAAACTATCAAGTAGAAATATCCAAGTGACCTAACAAGACCAAGCTTAAAGGGCGATTGGAACGACCTACAGGTTGAGCGACCTAATGGTAAGGTCGGAGATGACCTACGACTTAGGGGGTTGTGGTCGAGCGACCTAACAAAAGTGGGTCTAACGACCTAAAGTTGGGGGCCAGGCGACTTAACATAAGCAAGATCATATGACCTAAAGGAACACGCGACCAAAAAGGGGGGTTCGCGACCTAGCGAAGTACGCGACCTAACTGGGTACGCGACCTACCTAGACACAGAGACGAGCGACCTAAGGGATAAGGTCTTACGACCTAGAAGGAATAGAGCTAAGCGACCTAAAAGGTAAGCAGGTCGAACGACCTAATGCTTAACTCGCGAGCGACCTAGAGCTTTGCCACGCGAACGACCTACGAGCTAACGAGGTAAAGACCTAACGAGGTAAAGGCCTAATGACCTAGCGATACAATGCAGAGCGACCTATCGACTTATAGGCCAAGTGACCTACGACCTATGCCAGGACGTGCGACCTAACGACCTAGACAAGGTCATGTGACCTAAAGTGTTAAAGGTCTAGCGACCTAAAGGCCTTGCGACATAAGACTGATGACCACACGACCTACGATCTAAGGCTTAACTCGCGAGCCGACCTAAGGGGTTTCGTGACTTATAGCCTGCGTAGCTTTTCCACCCGAACGACCTATCGTGGCTAGAGCGACCTAGTGCCAGGTTTGTGCCAAAAATGCTGAAAATTAGAGTTTCTCGCCAATCCAATTCAAACCAAATGCAAATATGCATGCTACAGTGATGGGAAAACATCCTCAATAATCCAATGACATTTATAGGCAAGATGTGACATTAAAAATCTCACTTTTTCACTAAAATGGATGAAGATAAAGCTTGAAAGCAAGGAGAAGCAATCCAAAGCTTGAATCCACTATCTTTTACTTGAATTTGGAGTTGAATGTTGGATTTGAAATAGAATTTGAGTTTGGAGTTTTAATTTCTCTTTCCCACCACCATTTTTGACAAAGCTTGAAGTGTTTGATAAAGTGAGGAAGAGGGTTGGGCTGAATTAAGAAGGTGCAGTCCAAACTAAAGTCAAAGGCGGGAAAAAGTGACGAAATTTCCACTTACTCCAAACATATCGAAGTTTACACTCAAAAAGATCGCAAACGTCATTTTGAACTCAATGGGAGTGGTCTCGAGTCCTAATTTGACCGTATGCAAAAAGTAGCTTTTCGGACCAAAATCCGATTAACGAAAAAATATTTAAATAAAATATTTAAATACAAAATTGATAAATATGCGGGTTGTTACACCTCGGAAACAAATATAGAAATAAACATAATATAAATCAGTCACAAATGTTCATATCTCAAAGGCGGAAACAGATATTAATATAACACATAAAAGTGTACATCAGAGTAGTGGTGAAATAAGATCCACAATATCACAAAAGAATAGATACAAGTGTTAGACAAAAGAATAAGTATACATCATGGAGTCTATATCTTGAATATATAACAACAAAAACTACAAATGTAATGTAGTTAGGAAAAAGTCAGAAGATGATCCCAGACAATGAGTCAAGCAGATGCACCTATAACATCTCGGTCTGACCCGAGTATTATTTAATAAGAAAATAATAAACGGATCAGTCTAGCTATAAATATCAGATAAAGGAATGAGATATAAGCAAAGATATAATAAGAACGTATGATATCAATAATGTCACACTAGGACAAATATGATTTGAAAAACAACCAAAATCATACAATATCACGAAAATCTCAAAGCACCAAAAAGAATATCATATTATTTACTTTATTCACCAAACTACAAATATTGACAAACATATCATTGCCAATTACCTAAAAAGGTGAAACACAAATTCTAGAAATCATCAAATAGAAATCCAGAAATCATAAAGGGGGAGGCCTATCACAAACGGGAGCATGAAAACTCACCAACACGTGGATCACAAACAGAACACTATTCCATGGTCGCTAACCATAAATATTGAGCCGAAGCTCCACAAACGGTTCGAAGACCATGGGTCACTACCCCGCCAAATTGAACCGAAGTTCCACAGAAACGGGGTTTAGTCTCCCTCGCAGACAAATAGACATCGCACATCTCTAGTCTAAATCACAAAATGATCGCCATCGATCAATAAAAATGTGAATTACACTAAGCTAGTAAATATATTAGTTTAGCTTCATGTCCCATAACCACTAGCTTAACTTAAATATTTACGACCAAATTGTAGATTTCCACTCGAAAATTGTCACAAGATTTTCAATCGAACAAGTCAAAGAATTAACCGGCGAAGTAAACGCAAGCGTTTCATACCACTTGTTATGCTAAGCCGTGTAATTAGATTTTCTCATAGGAATGAAGTAAAGGTTTATATATACTAATAGATTGGACAACGGTTTTATAAACGAGCTTTGTATTAAAAATAGAGTTGAAATCATTTTAGTAAAAGATTTTGAATATTTACTACTAGTATAAAAAAACCTTTGTATTTTAAAGTGACAAAGCACAGAAATGATTGTAGAAACAATCAACCATCCAAAAATTCACATACGAAGACGTGAATCAAATCCAGAGAAATCGATGCCGAATCCATCAAAAATGGATATCCACCAAAATACCGAAAAAGTAGTCATCAAAATCATAATAAATGATAACAACAAATAGGATCATCCCGAATCGATTTAAATTGGAAATTCAATCCCAAAAAGGCAAATTGGGCAGAAACAACAAATTCAGTCGACTGACTCAGAGATTTCAGTCGACTGACTCAGGTCTTGGAAACTTTCTGTTTCTAGGTTTAGTCGACTGACTCAGAGATTTCAATCGACTGAATCATGCCTGGGAACTTTCGGGTTCCAGGTTCAGTCGACTGAATAGAGATTTCAGTCGACTGGTACTGGCCCAGGAAATTTCCTGGCTTCAGCTCAGTCGACTGAACGCTCTGAGTCAGTCGACTAAACTGGGATTTCCAGTATTTTCAGCCTAAAAATGAAGTGGCAATCTCTTCGCAAATGCAACCGGACAAGCAATGGGCGCTAGGGGTTTATGCCAATCGACGACCCGACCCTATAAGCTCTTCGGTGCATTACCAAACCATGATCAAACATCCATAAAAGGATTTACACACAAATTTGACTTCAAAAACAAAAAATTGAAATATTCACAAAACCAATCCAAATCAAGAGCAAATGCACATGAAGAAGTGTTAGGAATTCATACCTAACAACCAAAGATAATTATAAACATAGATATGAGATAAAAATCTCACCTTTGAACCCAAAAACAATGAATGAGAAGCTTGAAGACAAGGGAAGATCAACCACACTTCAGTCTCAACACAAGAAGCTTGAATCTAAGCTTAAAAGAGAAACACTTCCCAAATTAGGTTTAGGAATTTTCTGAAATCAAAGAGAGAATGAGTTGGAGAAGAAGGAGATGATGCTTACCAATGCTTCTCTTTAAATTTAGAGCAAGAACTTGATTTGAAAATGGAAACTAGGGCTTAGGATTTTTAATTCTCTTTCTCTTCACCCATTATTCTCTTTAGAACTGAAAAGATAAGGAAGAGGGGATGAATGAAGAGAGGTGGTTCAGTTTTGGGTATTAAGTTGGCTAGTGGGCTGAACCCAAACCCAAAGTGAAAAAGGTCAAATTTTTAGCTAGCTCCAAACATATCAATGTTTATACTCAAAAAGGTTGCAAACGGCATTTTGAACTCAATGGAAGGGGTCCCGAGTCCCAATTCAACTGTTTGCAAAAAGTAAATTTTCGGACTAAAATCCGACTAACGATACCATATTTAAATAAAACATTTAAATAGATAATTGTAAAATATGCGGATTGTTACATTAAGCATGTAAGACCATGCTCTTACACAACCATACCTTCCATGTTTTGTGCCTTGATTTAATGGTCCTTTTAGTCCTTATGTTTCCACTTACTTTTGCTAATTAATACTTTAGGTTAGTTAACCTTCAACTTAGGAAAAGATGTATTTAATTCTTACCATATATTTACACATGATAACTATTCAAGTTGAAATATATTTACACAACTTGTATTAAATAAAACGTTGATTTTTAACAAAATGTTTTCTGGTCATATTTTCAGTATTTATCCAAAGTGTATATTTTTGTAAACAAATTTAAAAAATAAGTTTTCTAACATTAGTTATTAATTAAAAAGTGTTTAACAAGGTTATAAAATCATATTTAACATATTAAATCTTGGACTTAAATATTTAAATAATTTAGATATTTAAATAGGAAATTCAAAATTTCAGGTCGTTACAACTTCTATGGACGAATGCTAGCATTGCATTATTGCTTGGAGGTCAATGTTAGCATTCCAAATGGGATTTTCTAAAAAGGTAAAACATAGCCTCAAGCCTCAACAACCGGGAATGACTAAAACATGGGATATGTGGCAGGGCTATGTGGGTCGCACCCATTAGGTCATTGTCATCACCCATCTAGATATATATGTTTATGGATTTGGTTCTACATGAGAGCTCTATGAAAAAGGTTGCAAAGTAACCGGGGTGATGACATATTCTGTACTGTCCAGTAAGGAGTAGGTCGGTCTTGTATTGGCAGGGGTCGATAGGTTTGACCTTGGGACATTTTTCTAGAGGTATACTGTGGTAGGCAGTACCCCAGTAGCTTTGTCATTATATGGAATTCATTCTCCAATAAGCATTGTATGGACTTAATTGTGCCCAATTATGCTAGAACATGAGATGCAAGCATTCCGGATATATTCAAAATTTATTTTAAACCCTAGGTATTACTATAACATCAATTGGATTTCTTATAGAAATGGTTTGGTTCTCGTAAGGTAAAAACCCGTCCCTGTTTATGTGCGGCGTGTTCTTATGAGATACCATTATTTCGAAAGGTTTTATAACATTAAAATCCATTTGAGGCATGTTTATTATGCTGATTTACTTGAGTGATCTCGGACATTATTTTCTTATAATGCTTGGGTCAGACCGAGCATATTTTCAGATATAGTTTTGGATGTTTTGGAGCTTCAAGGGACGAGCTGGATGTCTCCAAGACATAATCACATATATTTTATTTTTGCTGCATTTGTTGTTTATATTTATCAACAATTGTAAGGACTAGTCGTTATAACTGTCCAGGTTGAGGATTGGTCGGTTAACTCTGATTCATGTATGGATATTATAATTTTATTTTTAAAGATCTATTGTATATTATATGTTACTCATCACGATGTGAGATTCTGTTATTACACATGGTATCGGAGCTTTGGTTGAGCGGACACTTTGGCTTTGGTAGGTAGACTCATTTAAGATAGGGTAAGTGAGACCCTAGGAAGAGTTTGAGTATGTGTATATACATATGTGTGTGTATGATTTGTTAGTGCTACAAAAATATTTAATATTGTGTTGATTTATCGATTGAGTGGTTTATGAATTCTGGTTTGTATATAAGGAATAATTATATCGATAAGGGTTTCTAAACACTTGAACCAAGCAAACTGACACAGTAATGTTTTTAAAATGGGTAAATGAAATAATTCTACCTAGATTATATTTTATATATAAAAAGAATAATTTTCAAAAATTGATATAGTTATTTATGGTGTCTTTGTTGCTATAAAAGGAAAATATTCAGTATTATCATTTATTGTTTGATTAGTCGTGCTTGATCAGTTTAGGAACATTGACTATTTTTTGTTGATTGATTCTTGTGCTCAGGTAGTTTATGAGCATTTATTGTTTTGGTTAGATTAAATACAAACGCCTTGCAAATTCAGTATCTTGATTTTGTTATAAGGTGTTCGTTGATAATGTTGGCTAAATATGACGACCCACCTTTTTGGACGGTTTAAATCGACAATAAACCACACATGTCTAACTCAACCATTTAAAAGGGTAGATTATCAATGGGGTTAAATAAGATAAATAAGTGAAAAGAAGGAAAATAAAATACAGAACTCGCAGCGGAATGACAAAATATAATAATCAAATAAACAGTTCATGAAGTTGTTTTACAATATACATTTGATTACACAAATTTACAATAAAATCATAGTACAATCAACAACATACCAAAATGATGCGGCGGAAAAATACTAATAATATAATATACCAAACTCCGTCTTCGTCCTCTAGAAATAATTTCTTCAAACACTGAAATGCTCAGGCTGACCCGAGCATAATGAAAAAACAAAACACTCAAGTCAAAACTAAAAATTCTTATATAAGTTAAATCGACAGCAAATAAATATGAGTGTAATAGCTTCAGAGATGTTTACAGAATTTTACATCTCCTATCCAGTGTATAACGTGAGTGCAATAACTTAAGAGATGTTACGGGATTTTCCATCTCCTAAGGATCCGTTAAACTATCTATATGAAGTAAAATAGGATGTAGTGTCTATCAGTAAACTATAATATTGAAAATAGCATTATGGCGTTACTCATATCCCTCTTAACACATTTTTATAGGCATCGTAGTCTATACAATACCGTAAACTCCACCATAAACTGGTGAGCTATCAGCGAGCACTCCATAGGTACGACAAAAACCAAAATCGTAGTGGGCGCGATTAGGGTAATATGACAAGGTACACAAGGCTATACCCACGGTAGGATTACCGGATTGTGGAACCAGGCTGGTGGTAACGCATAGCCGCAGCTACCGCCCACCTCGAACAACACTCCCGTAATTAAGGATGGCCACCAATCAATCACAAAGTCAGAGATATGGTATCGAAGAAGTATGTCCGATTGAAGGAGCGACCTTATTTAGCCTGGTTATGGCTCATGTTTGTCATTTTAATTATGACTCGAAAGTCAAGGCTATCCATTATCGTTCTCTTTCTTTAAATCTAGCAAATGCCTCTAATTCAACCACTTCATTCTGGATAACATCCACCACATACACAGTTGTTAAAGTGGTTCCAATATTGACAGAGAGTATGCCAATAAGAGGACCCGGTCTCTTTAACAACCAAACGTCATTTTTCACACCAGTTGGTTCTTTTACATTTTGAAACCGATTCATATTTCATATCAAAATATCATATTCATTTTCAAAATATCTTTCATTTCAAAATAATCATATTTACTCAAAATATATCATTTCCACGTGAAAATATCATTTCAAATTCCAATTTAGGTTAAAACTTCATTTAATCACATTCGCATTTAAATCAACGATTTAAATATAAAAATTCCAACTTTGCACAGTTTGAAATTCTAGAAAATAGTTTGAATAATTATAAATAGTTTAAAATAGTTTATATAGTTTAGAGATTTAAAACAGTTTAATATAAAATGGTTTGAGTATTGAAAATATTTTATATAGTGAAATAGTTTTGGAAAATCTAAATAATTTAAATATTAAAAATAATAGATTTAAAATAGTTTATATCAAAACTAATTTACTTTGAAAGTAATAAAATCAAACTGTTTCTTTTCCATTTCAACAATCTGGACCCATGTCCAATTTCACTTTACTGATTTAAAACACTTTTTTTGGCAAGGCAAGCGGGGTTGGCTGGTCCCCTACCAGTTTATTCCAAATTCAAAAAGGAAAAGATGATTATGAACAAACTTAGGAGCACAAACAAAATTAAAAAAACACCGAAACAATGAAAAAGTAGACAAACAACAGAAAACAAGAGAAAATAAATGAACAAACAAAACACACACAATCAAAAGAAGGTCAAACACTAAAGCTAGGAACCAATTTGCTAATTAGTGAAATCATACTGGCTAGTATTCATACCATTCATAATTTCATGCTTGAGAGTTGACCAAAGTTGTTCAAAACTCCTACTCTTGTTATCAAAACATTGTGCATTCCTTTCCACCCACACAAGCTTCATATATTTCTTTAAGATGAAAAAATAAACTGCCCTTTCTTCTTTTCTCCACTTAGTTGCCTTGTTTATCATATCCCATTCAATAGGTGATACTCCATGCACATGGTTACTGCTGATTTTCCTCATAAGTCTGCCCCATAACTTCATCAAATCAGTGCACTCAAAATAAAGACATTCAACACTCTCCTCTTGCATTTTACAGAAAACACATAGAGGATCAACATTCATTCCATAAAATTTCATCTTACTCTTAGTCATCAAGGCATTCATTTTGACTTCCACATCAGAAGATTGTCTCTGGCAGGTGAGATTTTGCACCATATAACTTTATGCCACATAAATCTTGGTCAGTTGCCAAAATCTGAGAGAAGACCAAAGAACACAGAGATTGAATTCGGCCTACCATCCCACTGAAGAGTGTCAACTACTGCTAGTGGGTAAGAGTTTCCTCGAGCTCTATTCCAAACTGCCATGATTTCTTGGTTACTGGTATACGGCAGCAGAAGTCTGCCTTCTTCAATGTAATCTATTGGACAAAGCAGTTCTACTGACACCAGACTATAACATTTGATGGGGAGCAAAGATTTTTCCTAAAATAATGCCATTGTCCATCCATGGATCATCCCAGAAACTCTTAACACTTGTTTAAGAGAGTGAAAATTTAATGTACGGGATGAAAGTGGATCTCAAATCCAGAATCTTTCTCCAAGTCCAGCTGCTGTTCTGAGGGACTTCCATTGTCCAAATTTTCTTCCTGCATATATTATACCTTTTAGTCCATTCAATCCCTAAACTGTCATTTCCGTAAAGCAAGGGATTAAAATGAAAACTGAATTTTGCTTTGTTCCACATTACCATGTTAAAAATTCCAAGCCCTCCTTTGTTATTCGGTAGTTCAATTTTAGGAAAGGAGAAAAGGACAATTTTTTTCAATGTATAAAACCTGTCCAAAAGAATATCAGCATTGCACTTCTCACCATTTTCAGCATCTTGGTGGGCAGTATATATACTCTGGATCAATACACCATCATAGAAGAGATGACTAATTTGATTAAGACAAGTTTGCCTGCTTGCGTTAGAAATCTGTTGGCCCAACAGTTCATCAAGGAACAAATTTTGGCATACAATGGCAAGCAGTTAGCAGTTGTTATTCTAGAGGTGCAGAGAGGAAGACCAAGGTATGTTATATCATTGTGCATAGGTTGTAATCCAGATAAGGAAATAAGTTGTTTAGTTGCCTCAACTATGATTCCAGAAGTGATGATTTTTGACTTTACTGTATTCAGTTTCCACCCTGTGATTTTATAGAATTTTTCAAGAGTACTAATAATGTTTGTAATGGAATCCTGATCGGGTTTGATAAATATCATTATATCATCAGAAAAGAGGAGAGATGAAATATCTAGGGATTTACATTTTGAGTGATACTTTATTTCCTTGGGTATATACTTTCCTGTCAACATGGATGTAAAAACTTCCATCACAAGTAAAATAAATATGATGAAATGGAGTCACCCTGTCTGATTCCTTGTTTACTTCTGAAAAATCTTGAATTAAAACCATTGTACTTTATTGAAAATGAGGGGGTAGATATGCATCTATAGATCCATGTAACAAATTCCTTTGGGAATCTCATCACTGACATAATTCTAACTATTGATGTCCAGTGAATACTGTCATCAGCCTTCTTTAAATCCCGCTTGGGCATAGCATTGGGTGTGGCATGGGCACGGCCATACCCCTTGAGTAACTCATGGGCTAGCATGACATTGTCAAGGATACTTCTTTTTGGAAGAAAAGCATATTGATAAAAGAAAATGATTCTGCTGAGAACTTTAACTAGCCTGGATGCTAAAATTTTAGAAATGCACTTATACATCACATTGCAGCATGATATTGGTCTAAAAGAAGTTAGAGAAGTAGAATGTTGGGATTTAGGTAAGAGAACAAGGTTTGTTGCATTGACCTCCCCTAGCAGTTTGAATTTTTAAAAAAATTTATGTACTGCTTTAAGAAAATCATACTTGATTGTGTCCCAACTATGGATAAAGAATAGGACATTAAATCCATAAGGGCCTCCACTTGATTTCCTATTCATGGAAAACAGTGTGCCTTTTATTTCCTGATCAGTTACTTTATTAACTAGTTTGGAAGCCTCATCAGGTTGAATTCTTGGTAGTTGAATGCGTGTTAGTTCTGCAAGGTTAGGGCTGAAGTTGTTAGAGTTTCCAAACAATTTTTTGTAGTAGTTGAGGAGAGCATTTTCAACTGCATGTGGGGTATGCAGGACCCCAAATTCATCATATATAGAGCTTATCTGTTCCTTTGTATGCTTTACCTTTATAGCTGCATGAAAAAAGAAGTATTGTTATCCCCTTCACATACCCATTTTTGACAAAGTTGTTGCCTCTTCATTATCCCTTCAACACTCAAAACTTCATTTAGTTCATCAAAATATCTTTTCTCTACACTAGCAGCATCAGGATCAGTTGGATTGGCCATCATATAATCCTGAGCTTCACTGATTTTTTTCCTTAGCTTTGTTGATTTTAAGGAGCCATTACCAAACTTATTTTTTGCCCATTCTCTTAAAGCTGTTTTTGTAGCCTTTAATTTCCTACAAAAAACAAACATTCGGTTTCCATTAAAATTCATTGTCCAAGCTTTATGTATAATACTAGTATACTCAGGTTCATGGACCGAAGCATTATAAAATTTGAAGTTTTTTTTCTCCACTAATGGTTGCTGCCCAGAAGAAAAAATTATAGGGGAATGGTCTGATAAAATAGGCTGGGGTAGGAAAGTTGACAATGTTGGCCATGTTGTCATAGCTTGGTAATTTGTAAAGGAGCGATCAATGGTAGTGAAGGTTCTGATGCCAGATTTGCTCCTGTTATTCCATGAGAACCTAGCACTACAGCTTTGAATTGGCAGAAGACATGAGTTGGTAATTGCATTATTTAGAGGGAGTATATCTTTAAAGAGAAGTGGGATGCCACCACGCTTATCATGAAAGTTAAGACAGTAGTTGAAGTCCCCAAAGACAAGCCAAGGGTGAGTTTTTTTCCTGAAGGAAGGAAGAAGATCAAGAAGTGATTGTCTTAAGATCAGAGAATTATGAGCATAAACTATGGTTAGATAAAAGGAAGATTTGTTATTAGACAGAGAGACATGGAAGTGTATTACTTGGTCAGTTGAAAGAACAGTGGTCAAAGTCATAAAGGAAGGGTCATGGAGTACCATAATTCTACCATATGAAGCTTCGTTCAGATTGTGATTGAGAGTCCAAAATAGATTGATGTGTTTGGCTGCTTTGTATGCGAGAAGTTCATTTAGTTTTGTTTCTAGTATTGCAAATAGAGATATGTTATGGTGGTGGATCGGATACTTTACTTGATCAAGCTTTGTTTGGGAATGAGCACCCCTAATATTCCATATTGCATAGTTCTGTATCATTTGGTATACTTTAAGGATTGATGCACTACATTTTCATGCTCCTTGTTGAAGGAGACCCCCTCTTTCCCGAAGCATGCAGAGGGTTTTCAACTAAATTCTGGTTTGGACCCTTAATCTTATTCTTGGTTGATATGCTAAGTGGTGGAGAAAGCCTTGGAGAAGGAGGGGGAGAGGACCAGCCAGGTATTGTACTAGTAAAAGTGTAGTACGGTGCAGTGGGGGAGGTTGGATCAATTGTGGAGGTGGGTAATTCATGTAAAGACAATATCAATTTCATAATATGTTTTTCCGGTTCTTCACAAAATTGTGTGTCAGTATTTGGTGTGCTTGGGGTTTTGCTTCAAGTTGAATTCAAGTCTTCTTCGGGTTTACTTGGTGAAGGGGGAGTTATTCCTTTCAATTTGTCGCTAAAATGCACATCATTATTAGTGTGCACTTGTGCATCATTTTGTGTATCTAGGCATATTTGGTCATGCATAACCGAATGTTCTTTATTCATGATTTCACTTTCCTCTCCCTATTCTTCATTATCACTGATTTCATAGCATATTTCAGTTTCTTTTTCATTCATCGGCAATTGGAAACTGTTGCTTGTACAGATTGGTTCTTCCTTAATGACTGTTTGTGTAAGATTGACTTTCTTAATACCCACAACTTCATCAGGTGGAATACTCATATTGGCTCCATTCGATTTACCTACTACTTCTTCTCTGGTACATTCATCTTGCTTTTTATCATCCTCTGTATTTTTTAATTTAGCACCCTTATGAATAACTTTTTTCCATATTTGCCTTTTTTAACTATCTTTTTAACAATCTCATTCTCTACTTTCTTAACATTATACTCATTAACTTTTTCCTCCTCCAACTTTCCAATTACATCATTATTCAATTTTGTTTTCATACATTTTTCTATCTTGTGGCCAAACTCATTGCAACAGGTACATATTTCAAGCTTCCATAGATAATTTACTTTCACTATCTACTCGGATCCATCTAACAACTTCACAGGGAATTCGTCTAATAATTCCATAGTCGATGTTATTTCTACCAAACATTTCACTGAAATGACCCTATTTATTTCACCTAAATTTTTTTTTTACATTAATAAATTTCCTAGAGTCATTTAGCCTTTCTATTAAACTATCCAGGATCCTAAATTTCTCTACTAATATATTTATATCAGTTCATTAACAAATATATTCACATACATGTGAAGATGTATGTGACCCTCTTGCTTAGATCAGAGTGTTGGTAAGCAAGAATGCATCCTGATTGAATATGAATTTCTAGTCAACCAGTACATAGCTCATTTGCCTTTGTTAGATATTTAAGTTATGGGGGTGAATTCCCATAATCATATATAATTTATACTTAGTAATTTTGACCATTCCTATGGTGATTGCATGTCAGTTTGACATAGCAGAGTGATCTTAGATTATATAGCAAGCCACCGTAATTTTTAGTTTAATTATTTGGTATTTGATCAAAACTGGAAAGAAAATGATATACACATTTATCAATTTCAACATCAATGAACTAGTTCCCAACTTCTTATATATTTAAGGCCCAAACAGTTTAGTGATGCTTTCACAATTATATTGTTGTGTTTCCCTGAATCCAAACCATTCCCTACTCCCTGAGTTACCTCAGTTTTGTACTAATTTAAGGGTTGCTTTACTGGATTTAGGAAATCCAGAATTTATGGTCATTAAGCATGGGTGGTGTCTATGTGGTTTGTGTGTATATCAGATGTGTTGGGCCATCTGAACTAAGAATGCTACTCAACAATACAAGTTAATTGTTTAAATAGTTGGTCTTGTCTTTATACATGCATTTGCAAAGAAAGCTTCAGATTTTACAAAATGCTTTTTCTTTCTTTAGACCCAAAAACTCTGGTCATCTTGATCAACCCAGACCTCACTATTTTTGAAGTGGGTTAACCTTATGACTAGACAATCTAAACATTTGTGCCTGGCTATTGCAATCTGAATTCAGATACAAGATACATAAAGAATCTCTTAGAACATATACATATTTTTATACAATGTTCAAAGATATATAATTTCTTTTATCAAAATACTTCAGCATATAGACACAAAATTCTTTAAAGAATATTCTTAACCAAACTCAGATTTTAACCTCAAAACTTAAAGCTTTTAAGTGACTCAAGATTGACTAATACAAAATATATTTTCTTGCATAGATTCAACCAAGTCTTTGATTTTCTTTCCTTTTTTCCTTTCCAACTTTAATACATTACCAGATTCAATTGGAAACAACTAAATAAAATCCAAACATTTAAGATCATTACATAACTACTAAAGTAGATCTATAAAAACTTCCAAGATTACATGCAAGTAGTTCATTCTAAGCTCTTATTTGATTCTAATTTAGCATGCTTATCCAATCATTCATTAGCCATAGCATCTTCCTATTTAGAACCAGCATTCCCTGTAAGAGCATTAGAGGCTGCCCCATTTTAAATGAGACACCCCAGATGCCATAAGCAAACAAGGGTCAGATACAAGATCTGGTATGAGCAATATCAAATTTTCCATGATATTAAGTAAATAAGTGAGACATAAACATTTTGTATAGGTTGGCATAGCTTCTTTGATCAATTTGTCTGACTTGTTTATGATATATTGTGCATATATGATCAGTATTAAGACTAATTATGTACACACATTCAACTATGCAAACATACATTTCAAACAGATATACTCAGGAACTATCATAGCTCTAGTCCAACCAACCTAGGAATAACTCAAGTTCCTACTTCATCAATTTAAGGTTGCATTTACCAAATTAATTCCTAGCCTCATCTGCCATAAAGGAATCACGGGGACACATTGCAATAAAATAATTCACAATATTGCACAAAGATCTCAGGGCTTAAACAAGCCATGTGCCAACTTGCATACTTTAAATACAACAAGCATTCTAGCAGTCTTCTTGGCTTACAATCCTTAGTTTATTTACTAAGTGTTCATGTTTGATCCTATCATGAGATAGCTAGGTGATTGAATCACAATGTACATGAAACATTACATAGAGCTTACAAGCATAATTCAAGAACAAGCTAACATTCATGTCCAGTGGAAATCATATTTTTAAATATTTTGGATTAAAGAAAATACAAGAATATTTACAACTGGGAATAAAGACTGGGCATGTGGGTTATTATTGTTTCATAAGCAACCATGTTTGAACTAAATTCAAGATCTAGCTTAAACAAGATTTCTGGCTCATGGGTTTCTATTTGATCAAGGGTTCAGCACTTTTGGATATTTCCATTGCAACCTTGAATCTTTCTGTAACGACCCTCAAAATTTAATGGTTTTAAAAGTATATTTAACTGGAAATTTGTGAAATTTTAAACAATAAAATTTGAAAATAAAAATTTACTATTTGGAATACGTCTATTTTAATATAGAAACTGGTAAATTTTCATCTGATAATATTAAAGTTTATTTTCCTGTGAAATTTTATTTTAACTCAAACCGATTAATAACAGTGAATTTAAAAGTTTTCCGAAACCAAAATATGTCAACAGGAGAAAATTTATTCAGAGCATTCTGAATCAGACTGCGAAATTCGTTTTCCAAATTTGGACGTTTCTAGCTCCGTTAGGATTTTTCTGTACGGAATAGCAACGTATATTAGGGTCCGTATCGACTTTTGATTGGATGATCCTGCCACTAATATCTGTATACCGTTTTGATCGTCTCGTCACGCTGATCACCATGGTATATTTATTTCTATATTTTGAGGTCCGATACGCGATAGAAACGGGAAAAACTGTACGTCGTACCGTACCGAAATTATGCCTATTAACTTTCCTTCGGTTTCAAATATTGACGTGCTGCACGCACAAATATTAATTGCCTTAAATTCTCACCCGAAACAAAGCATGTGACAGTTGCTATTACTTTTCTTACTTTTGATATATATTCGTTCCAGCTTTTGCTTTGCGACTGTTCATTTATGTATAACTTTTACTGTGCCCATCCTTCTCCTCTCCTCTCACACTTCCTATTCTCTCCAATTTCCTTCTCTCTCCTATGTTTCCACTTCCCACTCTTGCCCACACTTATTTTTCCCTGTACCTCTAATCCTCCTCGGAATCAGCCTCTTCTCTTTCTTCCTCGAGCCGCGACTGCCACCACCCAGGCCCGCGCATCCTCCAACCGCCCTTCTGTCTTGCCGAATGCCGGAGCTCCACCTTCTCCCTTCCTCTGCTCCTAACTCCAGCCTTCACCGAGCCACCAACGTTCCCAGACCCGCGTGGACAACCCCATCACACGCTGGCCGAAGCCCACCTCCAACCTTCCCGGATCTGCCCACCGCAAGCCTCCTCCACCAGCACTTCCGAACTCCCACCCATCTCCCAGCCTCCGCTATTCGCGCTTGGCCTCCCTGGTCATCACCACCGTAGCCCCTCCGACCTACCATGCTTCTCCCCATCCCGCAACCTTCTTCCACATCTCCTCGCAACCAAACACCGAGCCACCTTCCTGTTGCCAGCCGAGCAGCCAATGCCTGTCCCCTCCACCGAGTGCCGAACCCACACATCATCAGCTCCCGACATCCCACAGCGATCACCTCGGCTAGCAGCTCTCTTTCTCTCGTGTAAAGTATGTTTTATATTTAAGCCTATAGTATATTATAATATGTTAATATACATACGTGTATTGTTTTGCAAACGCATAGTTACAGTAGATTCATTTTTAAAGAAATATTTTATATCATTTTACAATTATATTCACACAGTAATATATTTATATAAAATTTTATAACGTGTTGTTGTAGTTTGGTCTGTTATATAGAAGAGTTTACAAAGTTGTATATGTTGTATAGTCTTATATTATGATAGTTATACGTGTTCAGTTAATATATGAATAGTTTTATAATATTTGTTATATAATAAGTTAGTGGATATATTTTCAAACAAAAAAAAATATTATCATAAAGTTTGTTGTCTGAGTATGTTTGTAGTCTGCATTTTTCCAATGATAGTTTGCATACATAATAATAGGTTGCTGTTGGGTTGTCTGCATAGTTGTATAAGTTATAGATAGTTATATAAGATGTATGTTATATAAAATATATAAGTTTATACAATGAAAGTACTATGGTCTTAGTTATACATATATATAAATTATAATAAACTTTCGAAACTTAACTATTGTCAGTTGGCTTATAGAGTAGTTTGTATTATTGTCAGTTGACTTACAGATTAGTTTATTTAGTATATAAGTATAAGCATATATGGGCGTAGCTGCATATTATCATATATAGTTGCATATCCACTGTTATAATTGAATTGATAGTACAGAGGTTATTATTATAATATGAGATGATTAATGGTTTTATTAAAATTCTTTATATTGTAAGCATATATAAAATGCTTGTTTATAGGTATGCATTTAGTACAGTTTACATAACAGTATACGTACATCGCTGCATTTTGTAATGCCCCAGAAATTAATGGAATCTTATTTTAGTTGAATTTTGAAAATATTTGAATTTATTTATATAGGAATATATGGAGTTGATTGTGTGCAAGTATGTGTGCATGCGTGCACGTGCACACTGATATGGCACAAGGAAGAACTCCAGATTTCTTGAATTTAAAACAAGAATTAAAAAGCATTACAAACATGATTTTGTAACATGGATATTGGATTTCTGGAATTATATGGATCATCTTAGAAAATAAGAAAAGTAAGTTTTACTTTAAATCAGTAAACAGATTTTATTTAAAACCTAGAAAAGAAAATTATACATATATATGTTATAAGGATTTGTAAACCTGTATACATATAGGTGCATATGTTTCTGAAATTAAAGAAGAAATAAATAAGCCTAGATAAGATATGTATACAAATATACATTTTTAAGTACTGAAAAGTATATATATATATAAGCAAGTGAAACCATAACATTAAAATGACATGAAATGTGATACAAGTCAATATGCTTGTGTAGGCAAAAATAGCAAAGGGGATTCTCAGGAATAATTAAAATATAAAATAGGATAGTCACACTTTTAACATGACTAGGTGAGTGGCCATTTTCTGAAAAGTAAAAGAAAGAAAATGCAGCCTTTAAATTGGTTAATATGGCCGGGGGTAATTAGGGATAAAAATGAGAAAATGCAAACACACAATGCATGATGCTAGCCAGGTCAGAAATGGAATTTTGTTTTAACAAAACCCTAGTGGAAAAATGCATATAAATAGGCAGTTTTAGCCAGTAAAATTATCTTTACTCCGAGCTGCACAAAAACAAGAAAGGAAGAAAAATATTGGAAGGAAGGAGAAAACACACATACAAGGGTTTTCAGGATCAAAAGAAGACAATATTTAGGTGAGTAATCTCACTGAGTTCATGGCATTAAGACCTGAGAGGAGGCAGCCACTTTTTATATTGCCATTTACATGTTTTTGGTTTCGTTAATATGATTCTATCAATGATATTTGGATGTTTTTGGATCTGATGTGATTTTATCATGGATGTTTCTGGATGATAGTTGATTTGTTGAGATGTTTGCCTTTGGATGTGCAATTTACTGTTTCATTTTGCTCAAAAATGTTAAGGTCTAGAATCTTAAAATTACATAGAGAATACTCTCAACTGTTAAAGATCTATGGCATGGAAATTGTTCCTAAGAAAAATGTTGTGAGCTGCATTATACTTTGTATAAGTGCTGAGGCTTGGAAAGAAAGAAGTTAAGGGTGCAATAGAAATTTTCTAGTTGCCGAGCCCTTACTCAAATAAAAAAAATAATAATAATAATAAACTCACAAGCTAAAACTATGATGGTACCAGATCATGAATCTGAATCAATCATAAAGGCTTGCAGATCAATATAATAAGAACATGCCATGCCTCTTATTATAGTTGAAAATATTCTTATATAATTTTACTGAGATCAAGACATAATGACCCCATTTAGGAAATAACTGTCTTCTTATTTCTGAGGAGAATTATGCTAGGAAAGATTATGGATGTTCCCATGTTTGCAGTGACATGTTCACTTAGCATATTTGATGATAGGATTTAAATCAATGTACTAGTAAATAAACTAGGGAAGGGAAGGCCAAGAAGGCTGCTGGAATGCTTGTCATATTTGAAGTATGCAAGTTGGCACATGGTTTGTTTAAGCCCTGAGATCTTTGTGCAATGATGTGAATTAGTTCATTGCAATGTGTCCCTGTGATTCCTTAATAGCAGATGAGGCAGGAATTTAAATTGAATTATACGACCTGTAAATGAAGAAATAGGAATATGAATATTCCTTAGGTTGGATGGTATGGAACCATGATGGTTCCAGTGAATGCAATTGTTGCAGATAGATAATTATGTTTGCATGATTATGTAAGTAAGTGTAAGAATGACAGATGAATATATCATACTTGAATCAACTTATTTATACCAGGTTAAAGTAATTGATCGCAGAAATTTGCTTAAATAACAAGTTGGTACTCTTGCATTCTCTGTTGCTTAATATCATGAATGTATTGATGATGCTCATACCAGATCATAGATCTGACCCTTATTTGCTCATGGCATATGGGGGTGTCTCACTTTAAAATGAGGCAGCCTCTAATGTTCTTGCAGGGAGTACTAAGCTTTAGTAGAAAGAGAAGTTGTGACTGATGGAAAAGAATTGAATGAACATGCCTGCTAGTTCTTTTTAAGAGTTTAAGATAATGTTATCTTTATGTATTTGTGAGATAGTTGAGTTTGATTCTGATGCTATGTAATAGATTCTATTATGATTAGATGGACTAGTTGTATCATGTTAAATATTGTTATGCACTAAGGTTTAAAATCTAAAAGAAATATTTGAGTTGGGAACAAGAAAATGATCTTAAGTATTGATATGGATGCCTGGAAAAAAAAATATGCATATGTAGGTGAGCTACTGTTTTGCATAATTTATATTATGTATTAGCTACTCTTGAAACATAACAGAGCACTGAGTTTTAGAATAAAAATCTGGATTTAGCTAGAAGTAAACTTATAAGGGTTTTAGTTTCTTTTTACTGAAATGCTTTGCAAATAAGTTTAAGTTCATTTCTGAATTGTATTGAGAAAAGTAAAATGTTTTTAAAAGCTTCAGATAGAATGCAATGAATGGTATCTCCATTGCTTTGAACTAGTGTGAAGCAGACACAGGATACATGAGTTAACCAGCTTCAAATGAATGAAGTATTGGTTGATCATGTTAGATTGTATTTTGAAAATAAAAATGCATTTCAAAAGTTTAGTTCATTTAGCAATTGTTTCACCACAATCATCTTTAAAAGGCTAAGACAAATAAGCAATGTAAACTGGTTTGAACAAACAAAACCTGTCAACACTCCATATACTTTGAAGTTTAGAATCTTGTCATAGTAAATTCATATGTAAATGATAAATCTACAGCGTGATATCTAGGTTAAAATTGTAACAGACAAGTTGTATAAATTGATTCAAGATAAGAAGGTTTTAAAGAAAGTGGATAAGTGGAAAATGATAAGTGAATATATCATTTTTGGCATTAGCCAAATATCAATACCTATGATCCATGATTTGAAATAAAAATCTCAAGAATCTTGAGATTTAACTGTCATGGTAAATTGATATGAAAATCTAACAATTAGAATGAGCAAGTTCATATAAATTAAATATGCATAGGATTTACTGACTTGTTACAAATATTCAAAAGTATATAGAAATTAACTTTAGTCAGAATTGCTAGAATCCAAATCAAGCAGGATACTCTTGTTTATCAAAAATATATATACTCTGAATTTAAACAAGAGAAACATGTACATCTTCATATGTATGTGTATATTATTAGGGATATACTGATATGTTTATATTGGTAATGAGTTTTGAATCCTGGTTGAATTGTTTAAAAGAAAAATGACTCTGATATATTCAAAGGAAGTTTAAATCAAACTTAAAAGTGCAAATGAATATAGGTGGATATTTAGACACTCTGAGACGTCGGTCACAAATATTTAGACGTCTAAGATCAATATAGACGTCTGTCATAAATATTTAGACGTCTAAGATCAAATATAGACGTCTGTCACAAAATTTAGATGTCTGAATTTAGTTCAAAATGTTTTTTTACTCTCTGTTTCAATTTTAGATTTCTGAGCCGTCTGTCATAAAAGAATCTAGACGTCTGAGATTAAATTTAGACGTCCGTCATAAATATTTAGACGTCTGAACTGCTGATTTTGTCTAATTTGTCTACTTAGAAAAGAAATAAGTGGCTATGTCAATAGCATGTATGGTATTTTGATTTCTATTTGATTTAAATTCCCTTTGATGAAGGAAAAAAAAATCCTTATGAAATTAAGGTAGAAAATAGGAGGGTCATTTCAGTTGGTATCAGAGCTATGTTGGTAGATAACATAGCAAAAATTTAATTTGTATGAACTTGTTTGTATTGACTGCTTTGGTTGCATTGTTTGAATTGATTGCTCTGGATGATCTATTTGGATTACATCAATGTTAATGATGTTTATTAAAAATTTAAGTGAGATTAATTTGGTTTAGACCTGCATGAGCAGAGAAATCATAAGATAAAAGCTTGTTTTTGAGTAAAGCTAGAAAGGAGAAATTTAAAATGAGAGAATTTGAATTTCTAAATGTTTTCTAATACAAGAAAAACTGGATTAAGACCCCTATGTTTATACCTGATCTAAAAGATGGCTAAAATTACAGTTTTACTTCTTTATGGACTTCATGGGTGTTGCTTTGTTTCAATGTAGATGGTGTATTTATTTATTTTGATTTAGATCTGAAATCACCACTATTACACCATAACTAATAAGTATATGTTTGAGAACTTGATAAAAACAATGGTGAGCTGGTGCAAGTGATATTGATATTTGGTAAAATTTCAAAAAAAAATATAGCTTGTAGATGAGATGGTCAGTGGTGAGCTTGTCAATACCACATTGCACTTCATAATCTTTCAATACCATGTGCTAAGCTTCTAATCAAATGATAAATAGCAAGTGAAAATTTTGATCTAGCTTGATTTAATATTTAAATATAGTTTGATCATAGTTACTTGAAAAATACCTCAAAAATAAATGTCAAATGCCAGTATCAATTGCAATAGGTCATTATATGAATAAACATTGAAAAGTGAATTGTCTGATTTGGATGCATAATTGTTAAGCTGCATTTCTTGAATATGTTTGATAATTGCATATAACTTTGTGATGGAAGTTTATAAAACATGTCCCTTAGAGGAAGATAAATTTTCTTATGTTTATAACCTGAAAAAAAAATGAATTATATTATCATTACAGTCAAGTGTGATCTAAAATTGGTTAAGTACAAGGCAGTAAAAGGAGGGAAGTTCTTTTGCTTATGTCTTGTATTTAATAAGGGGATAAGAGTGCAATGGTTTGACCATGTGCTGAGCTCTAGTTGCCTAAGTATTTCCTCAAAAAAAAAATACATATAAACATCTCTGGTCACATGTTGATTGTAATATAAAATATGAAAAACATGAGAATTTTCTGATATGCAAAATCCCTGTGATTTACCTGCAAGTTTATATAACCCAATGACATAAGTGAAGATGAAAGGAACACTTATAGCTACTTATGATTAGGTGTATGATAGTTTTATATGAATGAAAATAAGATTGTTAGCCACATATGTGTTGGATGAGTTCCTTTGTGGTGATAAAATTTATGTGAAATGTTTGGATGCCTTGCTGGTTGTTAGATTTGATTCATATGACCTCCATGTTCATTGTTTTTAATGCCAGTAACAATAACCTGAACAGTTTAGGTTGCTTTAAATAATATGGATGTGAAACCTTTGTAGACAAGATTCACTGGAATATATATATATATATACATAGACACCCATAGACTTGTTTGGATGAAAACAAGTAGATCACAAGTTAAAATGTTTTGCCAAACCTGTTTTGACTGAGTTGTATGAATGTAATGATTTTATGATTACATATTTGTGATTGACACGTGTTTGATATGTGTGAATAAAATGATAAATGACCATATCATTTCTGATATATGTAATATACTGTGATATATGAATTGAAAAAAAAAAGTTCAGTTAACACAATAGGTTGAAAATTTATGAAATTTAGTGTTAATACAAACACTGCACATTAACTAATATATTAACTGATGTAGCTGTAATCATATGATAAAATGATGATATGAATATCTCTAGTTATAATTTCATATGTTTTAACCTGAAACATGCCAGTATGTATATATTTGTAATGGATCTGGTTTGATGAGTGGTTGATGTGTGCTTGTATATGCTTTAAAATGATTTATTAAATCACTGAATAAAGCACATAAAATCTTGTCCTCAAAGACAAGGAGCAAAAACTCAGGATAGTGAGTTTATGGAGGTATGTATATCAAATAGTAGGGATATTTGATATGAGAGAGAAAATACAATAAGTTTTCTGAGTAAATAAATATTTTTTTATCAAAATGAATGATTATTTAAATGGTCTCTAGATTGTAAAAAAAAAATCAGTCTAGGAGGATGGGTATGTGCATGGTTTGAATCAAACCCTCTGCGCAAAAGAAAAAGAAATTTTTCCTGAATTATTCAAAGTGAATAAAATGATTGGAGAAAAAGTTTGCAGATGTAAGGAGGAAACAGATAGAATATGAAGTTGGTGATTATGTTTTCATCAAAGTATTCACCTATGAAAAATATACTGAGATTTGGGAAACAAGGCAAGTTAACCCCAAGATATATAGGGCCATACAAAATTGTGGAAAGAATTGGTCCATTGGCATATAAGTTGGAATTACCAGGAAACATGCAAGGGATGCATGATGTTTTTCATGTATCACAATTGAGAAGGTGGGTCCATGACAAGGCAGAAATTCTTGAGACCCCAACCCAAGTGCAAATAAATCCTAATTTGATTTATGAAAAGGATGTAGTAGGGATTTTGGCAAAGGATGTGAAGAATTTAAAGAATAAATCATTGAAATTTGTGAAGGTACAATGGAGTCTTGATCCTAATGATTGTACATGGGAGTTAGAGGATAAGATAAAGATGGATTACCCTAAGCTTTTTGCAGTGGAACGTAAAAATCTAAATCCCTAAAAAGTTTAATATGTATGGTTGTTTTGGCTGAATTGTTTGCTTATGCTATGTTTGATAGATTTTATAAAATCTGGAAATGTTTGAAGTCAAAATGAGAAAAATTGTGAGGACACAATTCCTAAAAAGGTGGGGTGATTGTAATGCCCCAGAAATTCATGGAATCTTATTTTAGTTGAATTTTGAAAATATTTGAATTTATTTATATAGGAATATATGGAGTTGATTGTGTGCAAGTATGTGTGCATGCATGCACGTGCACACTGATATGGCATAAGGAAGAACTCTAGATTTCTTGAATTTAAAACAAGAATTAAAAAGCATTACAAACATGATTTTGTAACATGGATATTGGATTTCTGGAATTATATGGATCATCTTAGAAAATAAGAAAAGTAAGTTTTACTTTAAATCAGTAAACATATTTTATTTAAAACCCAGAAAAGAAAATTATACATATATATGTTATAAGGATTTGTAAACCTGTATACATATAGGTGCATATGTTTCTGAAATTAAAGAAGAATTAAATAAGCCTAGATAAGATATGTATACAAATATACATTTTTAAGTACTGAAAAGTATATATATATATATAAGCAAGTGAAACCATAACATTAAAATGACATGAAATGTGATACAAGTCAATATGCTTGTGTAGGCAAAAATAGCAAAGGGGATTCTCAGGAATAATTAAAATATAAAATAGGATAGTCACACTTTTAACATGACTAGGTGAGTGGCCATTTTCTGAAAAGTAAAAGAAAGAAAATGCAGCCTTTAAATTGGTTAATATGGCCGGGGGTAATTAGGGAAAAAATGAGAAAATGCAAACACACAATGCATGATGCTAGCCAGGTCAGAAATGGAATTTTGTTTTAACAAAACCCTAGTGGAAAAATGCATATAAATAGGCAGTTTTAGCCAGTAAAATTATCTTTACTCCGAGCTGCACAAAAACAAGAAAGGAAGAAAAATATTGGAAGGAAGGAGAAAACACACATACAAGGGTTTTCAGGATCAAAAGAAGACAATATTTAGGTGAGTAATCTCACTGAGTTCATGGCATTAAGACCTGAGAGGAGGCAGCCACTTTTTATATTGCCATTTACATGTTTTTGGTTTCGTTAATATGATTCTATCAATGATATTTGGATGTTTTTGGATCTGATGTGATTTTATCATGGATGTTTCTGGATGATAGTTGATTTGTTGAGATGTTTGCCTTTGGATGTGCAATTTACTGTTTCATTTTGCTCAAAAATGTTAAGGTCTAGAATCTTAAAATTACATAGAGAATACTCTCAACTGTTAAAGATCTATGGCATGGAAATTGTTCCTAAGAAAAATGTTGTGAGCTGCATTATACTTTGTATAAGTGCTGAGGCTTGGAAAGAAAGAAGTTAAGGGTGCAATAGAAATTTTCTAGTTGCTGAGCCCTTACTCAAATAAAAAATAATAATAATAATAAACTCACAAGCTAAAACTATGATGGAACCAGATCATGAATCTGAATCAATCATAAAGGCTTGCAGATCAATATAATAAGAACATGCCATGCCTCTTATTATAGTTGAAAATATTCTTATATAATTTTACTGAGATCAAGACATAATGACCCCATTTAGGAAATAATTGTCTGCTTATTTCTGAGGAGAATTATGCTAGGAAAGATTATGGATGTTCCCATGTTTGCAGTGACATGTTCACTTAGCATATTTGATGATAGGATTTAAATCAATGTACTAGTAAATAAACTAGGGAAGGGAAGGCCAAGAAGGCTGCTGGAATGCTTGTCATATTTGAAGTATGCAAGTTGGCACATGGTTTGTTTAAGCCCTGAGATCTTTGTGCAATGATGTGAATTAGTTCATTGCAATGTGTCCTTGTGATTCCTTAATAGCAGATGAGGAAGGAATTTAAATTGAATTATACGACCTGTAAATGAAGAAATAGGAATATGAATATTCCTTAGGTTGGATGGTATGGAACCATGATGGTTCTAGTGAATGCAATTGTTGCAGATAGATAATTATGTTTGCATGATTATGTAAGTAAGTGTAAGAATGACAGATGAATATATCATACCTGAATCAACTTATTTATACCAGGTTAAAGTAATTGATCGCAGAAATTTGCTTAAATAACAAGTTGGTACTCTTGCATTCTCTGTTGCTTAATATCATGAATGTATTGATGATGCTCATACCAGATCATAGATCTGACCCTTATTTGCTCATGGCATATGGGGGTGTCTCACTTTAAAATGAGGCAGCCTCTAATGTTCTTGCAGGGAGTACTAAGCTTTAGTAGAAAGAGAAGTTGTGACTGATGGAAAAGAATTGAATGAACATGCCTGCTAGTTCTTTTTAAGAGTTTAAGATAATGTTATCTTTATGTATTTGTGAGATAGTTGAGTTTGATTCTGATGCTATGTAATAGATTCTATTATGATTAGATGGACTAGTTGTATCATGTTAAATATTGTTATGCACTAAGGTTTAAAATCTAAAAGAAATATTTGAGTTGGGAACAAGAAAATGATCTTAAGTATTGATATGGATGCCTGGAAAAAAAAATATGCATATGTAGGTGAGCTACTGTTTTGCATAATTTATATTATGTATTAGCTACTCTTGAAACATAACAGAGCACTGAGTTTTAGAATAAAAATCTAGATTTAGCAAGAAGTAAACTTATAAGGGTTTTAGTTTCTTTTTACTGAAATGCTTTGCAAATAAGTTTAAGTTCATTTCTGAATTGTATTGAGAAAAGTAAAATGTTTTTAAAAGCTTCAGATAGAATGCAATGAATGGTATCTCCATTGCTTTGAACTAGTGTGAAGCAGACACAGGATACATGAGTTAACCAGCTTCAAATGAATGAAGTATTGGTTGATCATGTTAGATTGTATTTTGAAAATAAAAATTCATTTCAAAAGTTTAGTTCATTTAGCAATTGTTTCACCACAATCATCTTTAAAAGGCTAAGACAAATAAGCAATGTAAACTGGTTTGAACAAACAAAACCTGTCAACACTCCATATACTTTGAAGTTTAGAACCTTGTCATAGTAAATTCATATGTAAATGATAAATCTACAGCGTGATATCTAGGTTAAAATTGTAACAGACAAGTTGTATAAATTGATTCAAGATAAGAAGGTTTTAAAGAAAGTGGATAAGTGGAAAATGATAAGTGAATATATCATTTTTGGCATTAGCCAAATATCAATACCTATGATCCATGATTTGAAATAAAAATCTCAAGAATCTTGAGATTTAACTGTCATGGTAAATTGATATGAAAATCTAACAATTAGAATTAGCAAGTTCATATAAATTAAATATGCATAGGATTTACTGACTTGTTACAAATATTCAAAAGTATATAGAAATTAACTTTAGTCAGAATTGCTAGAATCCAAATCAAGCAGGATACTCTTGTTTATCAAAAATATATATACTCTGAATTTAAACAAGAGAAACATGTACATCTTCATATGTATGTGTATATTATTAGGGATATACTGATATGTTTATATTGGTAATGAGTTTTGAATCCTGGTTGAATTGTTTAAAAGAAAAATGACTCTGATATATTCAAAGGAAGTTTAAATCAAACTTAAAAGTGCAAATGAATATAGGTGGATATTTAGACACTCTGAGACGTCGGTCACAAATATTTAGACGTCTAAGATCAATATAGACGTCTGTCATAAATATTTAGACGTCTAAGATCAAATATAGACGTCTGTCACAAAATTTAGATGTCTGAATTTAGTTCAAAATGTGTTTTTACTCTCTGTTTCAATTTTAGATTTCTGAGCCGTCTGTCATAAAAGAATCTAGACGTCTGAGATTAAATTTAGACGTCCGTCATAAATATTTAGACGTCTGAACTGCTGATTTTGTCTAATTTGTCTACTTAGAAAAGAAATAAGTGGCTATATCAATACCATGTATGGTATTTTGATTTCTATTTGATTTAAATTCCCTTTGATGAAGGAAAAAAAATCCTTATGAAATTAAGGTAGAAAATAGGAGGGTCATTTCACATTTCAAGAATTTTTCATTAGTTTACATATGGTTGGTTCATAATTCTACCTACATACATGCATTACATCTTTGTTTTATCATAGATCTGTGCATACAAAGTTGTTTTGATTTGAAAGTTTAAAATAAACTGACTCTTAAATATATGTGTTTAAAAATAATGATTTTTAAATTATATATTTTATTTATTTGTTTTAAATATTAATTCAACGAGGTAATAATCATATTCTGTTCTATCTAGATGATTCTGATTCGTTCTCATCAATCCCTATCTTTCAGTTGTGCCCGTCAACCCGCTATCAGCTTACCTCGCTTTGAAATTGTTGTTTGGATTTGTTCGACGGTCTAGATCGTGATCCAGTTCGTAACACTCCCATTCTCATTCATCTCTAGCCTCGAAAGGTGAGCAATCACTCACGATTAACGTTCTTTTTATTATTAAATTTGATTTCAATTGAAACGACAATTGAAATATGATGTTGTAGTTATTTAAATTGTTATATATGCTATTATCAGTAACTGTTCACCTATGGGATATGACACCATATCCTATTATTTATATTATATTGTTATTTATGATATATGCCTGTTGTTGTATTTTATGTTATCTGTTATCACTCTGCAAGTTCCCTGTTAGTATAGAATTCACTATGGGTTGAAATGATACATACCCGAACGGACTTTAGAATAGGAGAAAATCATTATGGATTGAAATGATAAACCCAAGCGATTTTCATTTGTATTGAAATTGGGATTACGGGTCGAAATGATATCTACCCGTATATATTTAAATTACGGATTGAAATGATAAATATCCGTATCACTTAACCATATGATAGATATATATACAAACACCGTTGGTCCATATATATAAATATTTTGAAAATAAACTCTATGGATTTGGGAAGAAAATATGGGTTAAATAAATGTTGATTCTTAAATCATTATATATAAATGGTAATGATATATATATATATAGATTAAATTATAATATTAAATTTAATTAAGATTGATTTAATATATAATATGGTTAAGTACTTATATCTATATTTCAAATAGATTTTGGTAAAAAATTTTGAATAAGTTAAGGTTAGGAAGATAATTTGAATTTAGTTGAAATTGATTCAATAAAGAATTTTATCTAATTTAACCGATTAGAAACTTATTGAAATTGAGATGTAAGATATTATTTATAACTTGGGCTTGATTTATAAGTAATTTAATGAATATTTCTTGTTTAAATAAAGTTTAAGGAAATATTTAGTAAAATGTGATTTAAGGCTAGTAAATGATATTGAATCTATTAAGTGAATATTCCCTGATTAAATAATAATGAAGTTAAATCAAGAGCTATATGAAACTGTTAAATATAACTTTGAAAATGTTGAATATTAAATCTTTGAAATATATTGAAAAATAAATGGTATATTTAGAACTGAATTAAATTGATGAATTGAGCTTTGAATAAATTTGAAAATGGAATTTGAGTTGATTTGAATCGATTTGTGAGACTTGAGGAAATTAAATACTTTACTATATATATACTATTTTGGAAAAATAGATATATTTGAAATGGAAATGATATTTTAATTTTGAAGTATAAATAAATTTGAAATGACCACGGTGTTATAGTGTATATTTCCACCTTGTAGATAGTTCCGCAAATCCTTAGAGGATGGTTATCCCAAACATCCTTTAAGTTACTTGTATTTTAGTTGATATTTCACTTGAGTTGGATTTATTAGTATAAGAATGTTAATCCTGACTCGAGTGTTTTGTGTTTTGCTTTACGCTCAGGTCAGACCGAGTGATACAGCATTTGAGACTCACCCTTGGAGTTTGGAGCTTCCTTTGGAGATCCAACTATCGCCTCAGCTTTCAGCTCTTCTAGTTGATTTGTTCAGAGAAGTCATCTGTTGTACTGGAGACTTCACTGCATTTGAGATATTCTGTTGTATTTTATTTCTAACTCTGATATTTATATAGTAGCTTCATGAACTATTATTTTATCTATTCCGCTGCGTATTATTGTATTACTCTGTGTCTGTGATTCTGTGATTGATTTATTTACTGCATATGTTGAGTTTTGCCAAATTTAAATTAACAATCTAATATTTTGAATTATTCAAGTCAGACATGTGTAGATTTATTGTCGATTTGAATGGTCCAAAATACCGGGTCGTTACACTTTCATTTGAGCCTCAGCACTTACACAAGTGTAATGCAACTCATATATATATATATTTTATTATTTCTATATTTGTCATGCCATATCTAAACCAGTTACAAGTATTCTCTATTTACTTTCATGATTCATACTTTAACATTTCTGGGTGTAACCAAACAGAGCAAAATACTCAACCATCAAAGCAATCAAAAGCATTCAGAAACACCCATTAAAGTATCCATTAAAACCATAGTAATAAAATCAAAAATAGGTAGAAGAATAACATAAACTTGGCTGCCTCATAACAGGACTTAATGCCATGGGTTTAGTGAGATTACTCACAGAAAAATGCTTCTCTTGCTTAATCCAGAAAAGAAACCTTTTAAAACTTGCTTTTCTACCTGCAAATATTGTACTTCTTTGTTTTCTTAAATGTCTTGGGTAGCCAATGATTTTTTTGGTTTATACTTGGATTTATAAGAGAGGTTTTTCTAGGGTTTTATCATTGTAAAATCCCATTCCTACCCTGGCCAAGACTCATACATTTTGCATTTCAGATTTGTTTATTTTCACCCTTAATACCCCGGCCATATGTGATACTTACCTCCCCTTTTTTTTCTTTTCCAGAGTATATCATATCCTTATCAAGTCATGATATTTGTATGACATTGTCACTTGTTTATTTTCTAAAAATCCTACTTTCTATTTTCTGCCTAAAGCAATTGTTTTGCTTATAATTTGTCTTTTGCTATTTTAGTGTTACACTTTCCCTTGCTTATTTCTTTTAATATTTTCAGTACTTTCAGAAATGTATATTTGTATACATATCTTATCTAGGCTTATTTAATTTCTTAATTTCAGAAAGATATGCACCTATATGTGCATACAGGTTTTTCAAATCCTTGTAACATATATTTTTTTCTGGGTTTTAAATAAAATCTGTTTACTGAATTCAAAACAAAACCTACTTTTCTTATTTTCTGGGATAATTCATATAATTCCAGAAATCAAATATCCATATCACAAAATCATGTTTGTAATGCTTTTTAATTCTTGTTTTGATTTTAGGAAATTTGGAGTTCTTCCCTGTGCCATAACAGTGTGCACGTGCACACATGCACACAATTAATTCCATATACAAATAAATTCATATATTTTCAAAATTCAACCAAAATAAGATTCCATGAATTTCTGGGGCATTACAATCACCCCACCTTTTTAGGAATTGTGTCCTCACAATTTTCTCATTTTGACTTTAAACATTTTCAGATTTTTATAAAATCTATCAAACATTGCATAAGCAAACAATTCAGTCAAAACAACCATACATATTAAACTTTTTAGGAATTTAGATTTTTACCTTCCACTGCAAAAAGCTTAGGGTAATCCATCTTTATCTTATCCTCTAACTCCCATGTACAATCATTAGGGTCTAGGCTCCACTGAACCTTTACCAATTTCAGAGTTTTGCTCCTCAACTTCTTTTCCTCTTTAGCTAAAATCCCCACTGGTTCTTTCTCATAGACCAAATCAGGATTTATTTGAACTTGAGTGGGTTTCTCTAGAATTTCCTCTTTATCATGCACCCATCTCCTAAGTTGTGATACATGAAATACATTGTGCATTGCACTCATCTCTTCTAGTAGCTCCAACTTGTATGCTAATAAGCCCACTCTTTCCAAAATCTTGTAAGGTCCAACATACCTTGGGGTAAGTTTTCCCTGCTTGCCAAATCTTAACACCTTCTTCATAGGTGAAACTTTGATGAAAACATAATCACCAACTTCATATTCTACCTGCTTCCTCCTTACATCTGCAAACTTCTTTTGCCTATCTTGAGCTGCTGCCATTCTTCTCCTCACAAGTTCAATTTTCTCTGTAGTTTCTTTAACATACTCAGGCCCTAAGACAGCCTTTTCTCCTGCTTCAACCCAACATATTGGTGACAAACATGGTTTGCCATACAAGGCTTCAAATGGTGCCATGCCTATGGTGCTTTGATAACTATTGTTGTATGTAAATTCAGCCAAATGGAGGTGATCTTCCCAATTACCTCCAAAGTCCAATGCACATGCCCTCAACAAATCCTCCAAAACTTTATTTATTACTTCAGTTTGACCATCTAATTGGGGGTGGTATGCAGTACTCAAACATAATTCACTCCCCATGGCTTCTTGAAAGCTCTTCCAAAATATGGATGTAAAGATTGTGTCCCTATCACTCACTATAGTTTTAGGAATTCCATGCAACCTTACTACTTCTTTCATGAATATTTGAGCTAGTTTAGGTGCATTTCTTTCTGCCTTCACTGGTATAAAGTGTGCTACTTTAGTCAATCTATCAACTATTACCCAAATGCTTGTATTTCCTCTCTTTGATCTAGGCAGACCATCTATGAAATCCATAGATATATCTTCCCACTTCCACTGTGGTATGCTTAGAGGTTGTAATAGGCCTGAGGGTCTTTGGGTTTCTGCTTTGACTTGTTGGCAAGTCATACACTTTGCAACATGTTTGGCCACATCAGTTTTCATCCCTCTCCACCAATAATCCCTCTTCAAGTTTTGGTACATCTTGGTGCTGCCTGGATGTATAGAATATTTGCTCCTATGATATTCATTAAGTATCTCTTCCTTCAATCCTATATCCCTTGGAACACATATCCTACCTTTATTCCTTAAGTAACCATTTTTATCAGTGTGGTAGTTTGCTACTTCTTCTCCTTTTTCTATTAGAGTTTTCTTTTCTAGTAAATCTGGATCTTCCTCTTGTATTTTCCCCACTTTCAAAATTAAATCTGATTGCAGAGTTATCAAACTTAATTTTCCTTTACTCCCTTCTTCAATCATCTCCATGTTTACCTTGTTATTTTCCTCAATTTCCAAATCAGTAAGTAGAGATAAATTTCTAAACTCTTCTATCATTAACATGGCTACTTTTGCATGCTGTCTGCTCAAAGCATCTGCAACCTTATTAGCTTTTCCTGGTGTATAAAGTATGTCTAAATCATATGCTGCTAGAAACTCAACCCATCTATGCTGCCTCATATTCAAATCTTTTTGTGAAAAGAGATATTTCAATGCCTTATGGTCAGTGTATAAAATAAACTTAGCACCTAGGAGATAATGTCTTCAGAGCTTTAGTGCATACACTACTGCTGCCAACTCAAGATCATGGGTTGCATACTTTGATTCATGTGGCTTCAATTGTCTTGATGCATAGGCTATAACTTGATCTTGCTGCATCAATACAGCTCCTAGCCCAGAACCACTTGCATCAGTATAAACAATCAAATCCTCATTTCCTTCTGGTACTTTCAACACTGGTGCATTGACTAAGGCCTCTTTGATTTTACTAAAGGCTTGTTCACATTTCTCAATCCATACAAAGGGTTGGTTCTTTCTAGTTAGGTTAGTAAGAGGTGATGACATCTTAGAAAAATCTTTTATAAATCTTCTATAATACCCTGCCATCCCCATAAATGACCTAACTTCTCCTACTGTGCTTGACCTTTTCCATGCTTGGATAGCCACAATTTTATTGGGGTTCACTGAAATGCCTTTGGCAGATATAACATGCCCAAGGAAATGCACTTCTTCTTTCCAAAATGCACACTTAGAAAATTTTGCCTTTAAATCTTTTTCTCTTAATCTAGACAAAACAAGGTGTAAGTGATTTTCATGTTCCTCTACTGTTTTAGAATAGATCAAAATATCATCAATAAAAATCAAAACAAACTTGTCTAAATAATCCCTGAATATCCTATTCATTAAGTCTACAAAGTATGATGGGGCATTTGTCAACCCAAATGGCATGACCAGAAACTCATATAAACCATACCTAGTGTTAAAGGCTGTATACTTAACACTTGAGTTCTCAACCTTCATCTGATGAAATCCAGATGCCAAGTCTAATCTAGAAAATATTTTTGCTCCACTTAGTTGATCAAAAAGATCATCAATTTTGGGTAAGGGGTACTTGTTTTTGATAGTGACTTTGTTTAGCTCCCTATAATCTATACACATCCTTAAAGTACCATCATGTTTCCTTACAAACACTACTGGAGCACCCCAGCATGAATTACTTGGTCTTATAAATCCTTTGCTTTCCAATTCTTCTAACTGTTTCTTCAATTCCTTCAACTCACTTGGCCCCATCCTAGTGGGTTTCTTAATAATTGGACTTGCTCCTAGTATCAGACTAATCTGAAATTCCACAGGTCTATGGTGTGGAACACCCTCAACTTCTCCAAACACATCTAAGTATTTGTTAATTATGGGGATTTCTTCAATAGAAGGCTCACTGGAATCCTTATTCAAGTCAATCAAGTGATATAATTTTCTTTCTTTGGCTATTTCACACAAAATTGTGATTCTTTGGCCTCTAGAATTTTGTAATGATATGGTGGATGAGTCTAAATTAATTATGGCTTTGTATTGCCTTAACTAGTCTACACCTAATATAACACCTATATTTGGGTAATTTAAAACATATAAATTGGAAATAAAAACATTTCCTCCTATGTTTAATTCCACATCCACACAAATCATGTTTAAAGCACTTGAACTTCCTAATGGGCTTTGCACTAACAAAGGGGTTTCAACCAGTATGCAATTTAATTTAAGTAATGCAACTAATTCATGGGAAATCAGAGAATGTGTTGCCCCTGTGTCATACACTACTGATATAGGTAGGGTACAAATAAATAAGGTACCTTCCACTTGACCATGGTTTTCTGCAATAGCTTCTACTGTGGATTTGCTTTTGCTTTCCAAAGTTGCTAGCTTCCCTTGCTGTTTATACTCAGGGCAATTTCTCTTGATATGTCCCTCCTTACCACATAGGTAGCACTTGAAAGCTCCTCCCTTCAATTCTGGGCACCTTGATTTGATATGTCCTTCTTTTCCACAATGATGACATGTTATTTTCCTCTTTGTATCAGTGGTCTTAGTATCATTGGTCTTCTTGCTTTTTGTCTCCTCCTTCTTTTTGTCATAGGGGTGATACCTTCCCTTATTTTTCTTGTTGTTATTGTTCTTAAAACTCCTATTGTAACGACCCGACTTTTCTTTGCCCAGAAAGACGCATCGTTATGAAGAAAGAAAGGGATAGAAGAAGAAAAGAAAAGAAGAGAGAACAACAACACATCAGAAATCTCACAGCGGAATGAGAAATATATTATCACATAAGATATTACATAGTATCATATACATCAGAGTACACAATTTATACATCACAGAATAGACAGTTATAAACTTCTGTCTATTATACAACACAAGTACATCAGTACAATACAGACTAATACAAACATAGCGGAAACTCTATATATCTACTCGCTGAAGCCTCCTGCTCCACATCTCCTCCAGAATTCGTCAAGACTATCCTGAATCCCTCGACTACTCAATACAATATTGAGTACCCAAGAGTTTAATAAAACAGAAAATAAACACTTGGGTCAGACATGGGTCTGGTGTGAGTAAACGGTTAGATTGCTTAACTTTGAAAACCTTTGAAAACAAAAGTATCACGTAAGACTCCCCCACAAATAAACATGGGTAAGTTTTTACCTTACGCTAACTAAAACATTTGATAGGAAATCCGATTGTATTATAATAGGGTCTAGGGTTTTCAAGTAAATATGAAATAGCCGAAATTGTTACATTATTAAATTCCAGCATACTAGCCACAAAGTGGGTTATACAATCAAGTCCGTACAATGGCAGGGCTACTGGGGTACCGCCCGTAACAGTACGTGGCCTAGATCACCGTACCGAGGAGTACGCCCGCTCCTCTGCAACACAAAGCCGGAACCATCCCTTACTGGATAATTCCGAACAAGACAATCCCGTAGTTGGCGCGACCAACCACACACTAAGCCGAATAAAAGAAAAGGGACCTCTAGACAGGGATCTATCTTGCTCTCAGTGGGTGCTACCCACGAAACCTTGTTGCACCTCCCCTGTTTTAGCCATTCCCGGTTGATGAGGCTTGAGGTTACGATTACCTTTAATCAGAACATATCACTTAGAATGCTCATCGTCCGCCTGACGATGTGCTGAAAGCATTCAATCCATACAAGTTCGTTCCGGGTTCGAACGAAACCGAAGGCATTATCTCGTTACACTCGTTTTGGAATCACCCTCAGAGTTAACGACAATAACCCTTGCACTCTGAATCTTCATCTTCACTTGAGAATTCACGACCTATCGTTAATTTGGATCAATGTGGTATTCGGGTCTCCAGACCTGGAATACCGGTATACGGAAACCTGATCCCGGTCTCATCGAAATCCAAAACGTATCTTTTAAGGGCCAAGTTGTTTTAAGGTTAAACAATTCAACTTATCTATACTCATACAGATAGATAATTCACAAATCACAATTCATATTCACATTATCAAATAAACAATTGATCTATAACCAAATAGGTAATCCATATCAACATCACAATAGTTAATCTATATTACCATCATAATGCAACCAAGCATTCATACCACACAACATCCCTTATCTCATTTCTGAGATTACATCCATTCAAGACAATCAATGTCATTCATTCTTATATAAGCAATGATTTACTTAATCACAACATAATTAATTTAAAATGAATTAAATTAACTATCTCTATCTTTAATTAATTTAAAGTGAATTAAATTAATTACTTCATCTCTTAATTAATTTAAAATTAATTAAATTAATTACTTCATTATAAATCTTACTTATATAATCATTAATTAATTACAAATAAATTAATTAACCTTTCTCTAATTATCCACTTAATTAATCACCTTGATTAATTATACTTTAATTACATTTAAGTAATTATCTTTAATTAATTCACAAATTAATTATCCTTAATTAAATACAGTAATTAACCTTTAATTACTTCATTAATCAATTAATTATAATCAATTACTTTAATCCTTAATTAATTACAATTAATTAGTTATCATTTGATTAATTAATCTTAATTAATTAACTCTTAATTACATCATTAATTATAAACTAATGATCTCTAATTACATCTTTAATTATTTATTTTATTTAAATTAATTAAATAATTAATCTTAATTAAATCACAATTATTAATCACCTTTGATTAATCTTATCCAGTAATTAACTTCCCTTAATTACTTTCCTTAATTAATTACTTTTTAATTAATTACCTTAACCAATAATTAATTACCTTATTAATTATCCTAAATCTTTTAATTAACTTTATTAAATAAATTATTTAATTAATAACACTAGATAATTAACTCTTAATTACTTTCTATTTAATAAAATAATTATCCTCTAATTACTTTATTAAATAACTTCCTTTACTTAATTATATCCAGTAATTATTCCTTAATTACTCCATCAAGTAATTATATTTAATTAATTTATAAATGATTATCTCTAATTAATCATTAATTAATTACTTGGTTAATTATTTAACTAATTATTTAACTAATTAAATAATTTCTTAACTATTAATACTTAAAAACTTTAATTAAGAAAATCATTATCTTAATTAAATAAATTAAATTGACCAACAATTTAATTACCTCCCCATATTAATTATCTTTAATTAATTAAATCTCTTAATTACTTAAGATAAATCTTATTATAATTGATTTTCCAAATCTAAATCTTTAAACTTTATTTAAAATAAAATACTTTAGAAATCAATTATAACTAAACAATTTAACCATTCTAATTTAACCTTTAAAATCTTAAATAAACTTTTCAAAGTTATTTAATAAATTTTTTTAAACAAACCTCATTTATTAATACCCACTTATTCAACCTTTTTAAAACTTATCTACTTAATATAAAAACTTATTTAAACTTTTATTTTTTTGAAAAACAATTTAGTTTTACAGAAAAACTTGTTTTACTTTTGTTTTAAAACTTAGAAACATAACCATATAAATTTCTTTGGTTTTTAAAACTTCAAAAACATTTCCCTGTAAATATTTTAATCCTGCTCTTCCCATACCCGAGCAAAACCCCAAATTCCCCGAAGCGAACGCGAGTCAATCACACTTCCACCTGCTTCGCATAAATCTCGAGTATACTCGAACGAAATCCGAGAACAATCTTCTTCCCCAAACCCATACTTCCCTGATACATAACCGTGCACATAAACGTGCACATCACCGTCGACCATCGGCGATCTCCTCTCCGGCCTCCATCAAGTCACTCACGACCCCTACCACGCATCGCGCAACCCAGAAATTCAAATTCGATCGAGCATCGATTTTTGACCCTCGAACTCATCACTCGAACGAAGCATCACCAGAAACCCATCCGCCATGCCAACATACACCTCGAGGAGACCCACCGGCATTACCACAGCTCCGCCTTACTCCCCTCTAACTCCAGAACCACTCGCGGTCGCGTCCGGTTCCATCACGTCGCCGCGAAGTCGAGACCAACATCGACAACGATTAACAGACTCCAAAACCCTACTCGTTCGAATTCCAGCCTCCTCGACCATCAATAAAATACACGAGTATTTTTCCGATGATCTACTACACTTCCTTCACCTCCATGCCCAACAACGTTGATCATCTCGCCGTCGTTCGCCTTGATTTGACCAAAGTTCCCAAAAACAAAAAAAATCGAAATTCTCATTGATTACGAATCTAAAAATCTTGAAACAAGTTTCTAAATTCACGATTTTTCATTACAAATTCAAATATAAAACCCAAACTCAAGATCGATTCGATAAAATTTTGACCCATATTGAATTTTACTGTAAATTAGAAACTTCCGAGCTAATTACCTAAATTAAATACCTGTAATTATTTTTAAAAGTGATGTTAATTGATTTCAAACATCTTTCGTTTGTAAATTCTAAGTTATTAGAGATCAAGTGATGAGATACATATTTTAAAAAGAAAATCAAGACTGTCATCAATTTACAGAACTAAGTTATCCACCTATAGGCATTCAAATATACTATACAAGCATTTCAAACATACAATACAGGCATTTCAAACATTCATATACAACATGCATACATTACAGTCATTTCAGATAAATCATCACATATAAAAAGTTTAACTCTGTTTTTAAAATGATATTTACTCACCAGTAATTTAAAACAGAAAACAGATTCTGTTTCCAGGCTTTCCAGTTTTGAATTTCTTTTGTTTTTGCTTGTTGAATTTGTACTTGCTGTTTGATTTCTTGCATTTAGTTGCTTGTTGATTGATTTGGAACTGCTACTGAATTGCCTTTGATCTCCTTTAAGTTTGCATTAGAATTTCCAGTTTTTACATTTCTTCTTTGCAATTTGATTTCAGATTTTACTTATCTTTAGATTCGAATTGTATTTTAGTGGAGAAAGAAATGAAGATAATCTTAAACTGAAAAATGAAAACAGATATTTCTTCTTACATACTAATTTTATTTATTTTAAAACTTAAATTAAAATATAGCCACTTGTCTCTTTAATTAGCTTACACATAGGTTTGCAAATTACAAATGTCACTAAACTACTCTAATATGCCAACAAGTGTTATTCTTGTTTTTAATAAATTTATTTAAGACATTTATATGTTTTATGAAATATTTATAAGTATATAATGTATTTATCTCTTTTTATAATTTAAGCTTTTAGATTTTAATAAATATACAAATGTGAAAAACAATTATTTAAAATAACTTATGCTTATATCAATTAAATATAACATACTTATATATGCTTGAGAAATTGAGCTTAACTATATATATATTTTTACAAACCATTTTGAATTTTAAAAGAGAAAAGATTATTAAAATAAATGAACTTCTTATTTAAATCTTATTTAAACTTAAGCTTACATATATATTTTTAAATAAGAAATTATTCTTGTTATTTAAATCATAAATATCATTTTCAAAAGTATTAAGTTAAATTACAAATTTCCAAATTACAAATTATATAAATATTAAAGTTTGAAAATACTTTATTAAATTCAAATTCAATATTCTTTCCATTTCAATATATACAATTATATATATTCTAAATGGAAATACTTTTAACATTAGCTTTGATAATTACTATATTGAATTTAATACATAACTCCAAATCACAATATATATATATATACACATATATATTATAATTTGAAAACATAGTTTTAAAAGACTCCCTATTTATAATATATATACCTATATATATATATATACATTATAAATATAAAACATTTATATATAAGTTTTAGAAAGATAAATCTTCCCAATTTAAAATTGTTAGAAAAGATATTCTCAAATTAAAATGTTATTAACCTTTTAAAATGAATAAACTTGTCAATTTATAAAATAAATCAACAAATCAATTTAATTATTTATAAAGATTATTAAATTGATATTGCCAAAATTCCGGGATATCACATTCCTTCCCCCTTAAAATAATTTCGTCCCCGAAATTTAAAAGCAAAGATAATTTAATAACCCAGCCAAAATTTTAATTTTAATTTCAAACAGCAACCATACATATCAATCATATTCTAACAATCATAGCAAACAATTTAATCAAACAAATTTAACTATCCAGACAAATTCTGGATAGAATTTCCTCGAGTTTCCCCAAGTATATATATACTGGGATACTCGCTCTACAGGATCTTAACTAACTATCTACAATAATCTAGAAGTCCTTCCTTTCTAGATCACAAATCTGAACAAGATATCAGACTAACTCAAAACCATCCCAACTATCCTCCTGAACTGCTGATTCCATCACTCGATGAATCATACACATATTCCTCAGAGATATGTGAAATAAAATGAATTCCAGTTATCCGAACTGGCAACTCAATCCTGGGGATCAAAATCTAATCTCCAAAGAACACAGAAAAATCTCATAATACTTCCGGAGCTTACTCTCCAGTCTTACCAAATCTTATATCTCCTTTGATCGGAGAAAAACTTAAACAATATTCAATTTCAACATCAATTTCCAAATTCCATCAATTCTTAACTACATAACTCCTTTGACGATCCTGAGTCACTTCATTCTTCCTGATCAGCTTAACTCTTGCTGATGCCTCTTGAAACAGACCAGACCAACATCAAACCAATTTTTTTGGATCCTATTCAACAAAATGGTTTCCCAAAAATACACCAAAATCCAGAATACAACTCTACTCCACAATCATTAGAGCACTACGAACTACTTCTCCTTTCTGGAACAGCCAAACAGTTGCATTTGTCAAACTTACCTCCAAATCCTGAAAAATTCTTCATATTTAGAGGTACACTTGAATTTCCTATAGAAATCCTCTACTCCAATAAAATTACAACTCCCGGTTGCTCCCATTCTAGAATAGCTGCTATCTTGCTTTTTTTCTGCACAACTCTGATCTAAAACAGATGAGAATGCCATCGGAGAAACTCGAGCACAAACTTGATCATCCACAGTTCACCATATCTATAAAATCTTAGTGAACCATTCTACTTGGTCAAAAACACCTTAACAGAATCCTCACCAGAAAATTAGGTGTGGTTAATCCCTCTCCAAAGAATCCTGAGCTGCTTCACTAAATTATTCTCTAGGAGACATCCTTCTACTAAGCTGAACCACCGGTAACTCCACGAATCAAGTCGATACGTAATCTCAATTTCTAATAATCCCAAGAGAATACTCAAACAATCGCAAGTCTCTTTTGCGATCAGCCAGGCCTAATTTCCAAAGATAACTGTTCTCTCTTCACTAATCAGAACAGCTTATATTTGACTAACCAATCCATCTGTTGGGCGCATTCTCACCCAGAAGACCTTGCGACCAAGGAGCGTGACTCATCCATCCAGGCTCGCCTAAGCCCATCCGGTATTCTCGTCCTCAAAGGCCCATTCGGCGGTAATTCGTTCGGCAGTAATTCGTTCGGCAGTAATTCGTTCGGCAGTAATTCGTTCGGCAGTCTTAAGCCAACACCGAACCAGTCTCCTTCCATCCCACCGAACCAGCCAACACCGAACCAGTCTCCTTCCATCCCACCGAACCAGCCAACACCGAACCAGTCTCCTTCCATCCCACCGAACCAACAACAACCGGTCCAACCTACTTCCAAACAGCTACCGGTCCACTCTACACTCCAACCACCTCCGAACCAAGCAATGCCGAACCAAGATATACCAGGCCAGATCGCATCAGCCCAGGCCCATCAGCGACTCTACATATCCTGGACCCCTACCCCTAGCCTCACTCTATAAATAGAGGGGCAGGGGTACAGCAATGGGGACAAGTTTGAGAGCTCAAGCACGGAAGGAACTTTCAAACAACTTTCTTTTACTTGTACCAAAGCTTTGTACTTGTAATCACAACAAAAGAAGAGAAATAACATATAAAGTGGACGTAGGCACATTCTGGCTGAACCACTATAAATCTGCGTGTCTTTTTACAGTTTAGCCCCTGTTTTTCATATATTTGCATAAACCTCCAAAATCACTAAGAACAACATAAGATCTACTAAATCATACAACTTTGAAGTGTTTGTCCATTTTTTGTGCAAACATTTTTGGTGCTTTCACTGAGAAATAGAAACTCGAAGCTTCAGCTTCATCTACTTAACGAGCTTTCCTAACAGCATCGTCCGCCACTTGGAAGACATGCCTCCCAAACAGAGAAAAGATGTTAACAAAGGAAAAAACATCGCATCCAGTAGCCTTCCTGATCCAGCTGCCGCGAATCAAGTAAATCGTCCTCCTCCAGCAATGGCAACAAATGAAGGACAGGCTAACCCAACCACTCCTGCCACAGAACAGCCTGCAGCAATTACTAGGGCAGATTTGGACAGAGTTGTTGTTGAAGTAACTAACCGCTTCACGTCCCAGCAGGAAGCCTTGGTGGACCATCTCATGTCACGCTTGAGGGACGCTGAAGAATCCAACCGCAACACTGAATCATGGGGCGAGTCCCAGTCTGGAGGATCTCAGAGACAGCAAAGATCTTCCTTCTTCGAAGGAGCCAACGGCAGGGGTAGCCGTGGTAGGAGCCGAGACCGAGCTCAGCCCGAAGTTAGGCCTGAGGAAACATTTGGTGCCGAACCCAACGGGGAAGGTACCGGGCGAAGGTCAACTGCAGCTGAGCCTGTCATGCTGCCTAACCACAGAAACACCAGTGAACGGGGCCGAGCTAGAGTCCAGCCCGAAGTTGGACCCGAGGAAGTGCTTAGATCAGAACCCAACAGGGGAAGATCAAGGCAAGGGCCAACTGTAGCTGACCCAAGCATGCTCCCAGAAGATCAAAGGCAGCCACTGGAAAATATGAGGAATGATAGACGATACCATCCCTACAGGTTGTCTGGACGGAATCAACCCCACAGAACAGAACCAAACTCATTTCTGTCCGCTCCAAATTCTGATGAAAGGATGGCGCGCTTATTCAGAGAGTGTGTCCAACGAGAGCAAAGAGATCGAGGGATAGGCGCTAGGGTAACCAGCCCTTTCGCCCGCAATATCGAAATTGCTATCACCCCCCGAGAATGGAAGATGCCAACAATGGAACCCTACAAAGGAACCTCCGATCCCGTTGTACACTTACAGAGGTACACGCAGCATATGCTCATGAGTGGAGCAACAGAGGGGGTGCTGTGCAAATGCTTCCCGCTCTTCTTAGCAGATCTTGCTACCTCTTGGTTCTGTCATCTACCCCAAGGATCCATCAGCTCATGGGAAATGTTGAAAGAAAAATTCATCAGTCAGTTCCGCATTCATGTGGAGCAACCTAAGGACGCTTATTCCTTATCCAGCGTCAAACAGAAACCTGAAGAAAAGCTGCAGCAATACCTGACCAGATTCAACGCCGCAGCAGCCGCAGTTCAAGATGCCGATGAGAAGCTTATCTTAATGGCCCTCTGCAGTGGGGTGCATCCGGACACTAAATTTGCTAGGAGATTGACAAAAGAAAAACCAGCTACTTTACCCGATTTCTTCCATGAAGCCGGGAAGTACATGAGGCTTGAGGATGCTGCCATGGAGGGGCAGTCAGGACAGCAAAGTAAGACGACCCATGGCAACGCCCCTGCTGTGGCAAGGGACGTTCGAAGAAATGATTCCAGAGACAATACTGGGGGCAAGAAAGTAGAAAAACGCCTATATCGGCCAGGACCAAGATTCGACTCTTACACCCCTTTGAATGAGACCGTCGAAAATATCTTCCTTGCCACCCAAGGCGAAGTTAGATACAAACGCCCACCGTACAAGAAGGAATCAGATAGCGCACAGAAGTCTGGAAAATTCTGCCGCTTCCACGAATCCCACGGACATGACACCAATGAATGCCATCATCTCCGAGATCTGATTGAGGAACACATCAGAAGAAAGAAACTGGAACGCTATGTAAAAAGTCAAGACAGGACTCCAGCTCCTGCCAATGAAAACCCCAGGCTACCCTCACCAGGGACCGGCAGAGGCGACCGCAACGCTAGCAGCTCTAGTCAAGAGAAGATAGTGGTCCATACCATCTCAGGAGGGCCGCACATCGCAGATAGAAGTTGGAAAGAGATGGAAAGATATGGGAAGTCGCTTAGAGACAATAGAGACTGTGTCAATACGGTTATCGAAGAGCGCCACCCAAAGCGGAAAGAAAATGATGACATCACATTCAGTAAACGCGACCTAGAAGGAAGACAGTACCCTCACATGGATCCCATGGTCATCTCTGCCCGACTCGGTCCCGCCGAAGTTTACCGAATCCTGGTAGATACTGGAAGCTCTGTAAATATCCTGTTCAAACACGCATTCGACAAAATGAGGCTATCAATGAAGGATGTATCTCCCTGCGATAAACCACTACACGGTTTCACTGGAGATGCGAAGATGCCTCTCGGGCAACTGGACCTCTTTGTTGAGATTGGAAGCCATCCCCGCTCCGTTGTACGGAAACAGACGTTTGTGCTAATAGAAAACCACTCGGCCTACAACGCCTTCTTAGGAAGGCCAGCCTTGTCTGACTTCCAAATTGTCCTAGCCCCATGGTGCCTGAAGATGAAATTTCCAACGGACAATGGAGTAGGGGAAGTAGAAGGAGACCAAGATATTGCACGAGACTGCTATGTAACCGAACTTCGCAACAATCACAGGAGAGATAAAGGGAAAGGTGTAGAGATTGCCCTCTGCACAAAAAGCCTTGAAGCATAGCAACTAAAGAAAGCCCCTCCTCTTCGATACACCAGCGACCCTTTCAATGAATTAGACCCTAGGGACAAAGAGGAGGAGGCCACCGCCGAGCCTGTAGAGGCTATGGAGTTTATATCTATAGACAAGCACGACTCAAGTAGGCTACTAAAAATTGGGTCACAACTGAAAGCTGAATTGAAGGAACAACTCATTGATTTTCTCCGCCACAACTTGGATGTATTCGCTTGGTCACACGCTGACATGACCGGAATCTCCCCCAACATAGCGTGCCACGTATTAAAAATTGATCCTACCAAGGCACCTGTAAAACAAAAAAAGAGAAGTATGGGGGCAGAGCGATCAGCAGCCCTCGATGAAGAAGTAAAGAATCTACTCGCCAATGACTTCATACGAGAAGCTATTTACCCAGAATGGATCGCCAACCCGGTATTAGTAAAGAAGGCTAATGGGAAGTGGCGGACCTGCATTGACTTCTCCAACCTAAACGACGCCTGCCCAAAGGATTGCTTCCCGCTTCCCAGAATCGATCAACTTGTAGACAGCACAGCCGGACACGAACTCCTGTCTTTTATGGATGCATACTCAGGATATAACCAAATTCCTATGCATGCTCCCGACCAAGATCACACTAGTTTCATCACCGACCGGGGTTTGTACTGCTACAAAGTGATGCCCTTCGGACTTAAAAATGCAGGAGCCACCTACCAGCGCCTCGTCAACAAGATGTTCGCAGGGCTAATAGGACGAACAATGGAAGTATATGTAGATGACATGCTGGTAAAATCACGGAAAGCCAAAGATCACGTAAACCACCTAGGCGAAATGTTCCAGGTACTTCGACAGTATGGAATGAAGTTGAATCCTCTAAAGTGCTCCTTCGGAGTGTCATCGGGAAAATTCTTAGGATTCATCGTCCATGCCCGAGGGATAGAAGCAAACCCTGAACAAGTCCGAGCATTAAGGGACATCAAGATACCTTCCACCCGAAAGGAAATGCAAAGCCTAAATGGAAAAGTGGCTGCCCTAAGCCGATTCATCTCCAAAGCAACGGACAAGTGCGTCCCCTTTTTCGAAGCTCTAAAGAAAGATAAAGGAAAGTTCGAATGGACGGACGAATGCTTGACCGCTTTCCTTGACCTAATCAAACACCTCCAGAAACCACCGGTACTCTCAACCCCAAGCGAAGGCGAAGAATTATACCTATACCTTGCTGTGTCATCTCACGCTCTAAGCGCTGCCTTGGTAAGGGAAGATAACCGCACGCAACGACCAGTTTACTTCGTCAGTAAAAGGTTTACTGGGGCAGAAGTCAGATATCCTAAGCTTGAGAAGTTAGCATACTGTTTACTAATCACTTCACGAAAGCTACGTCACTACTTCCAATCCCATTCCATCAAGGTTCTGACCGATCAACCACTGAGGCAGGTACTCCATCGTCCCGACACTTCCGGGCGACTACTTAAATGGTGTATTGAGCTGAGTCAGTATGATATCACCTATCACCCTCGCACCGCCATCAAGGGGCAAGCCATGGCTGATTTCATTGCGGAATTCACTACCAACGAGGATAAGGAGCAACTGGAGATAACAGAAGATATCAAGTGGAATCTCTTTGTGGACGGTGCATCTAACGAACAAGGCTCGGGGGCAGGTGTGGTAATAATCACTCCCAGGGGAAATAAACTACACTATGCTATAAGGTTGGAGTTCGCTGCCACCAACAACGATGCAGAATATGAAGCCGTAATAGCCGGGTTAGAAATTGCTATCGAGATCGGAGCCAAGTCTTTGTGCCTTCACAGCGATTCTCAGCTTATTGTTAATCAAATACTAGGGGAATTCCAAGCTCGAGAAGAACGACTCATAGCATATCTAAAGAAGACCAAGTCGCTTCTCAATCGATTGGACCACTACTTAGTCAAACACATCCCTCGGGAAGAGAACCAAGAGGCCGACGAATTGGCAAAGCAAGCGAGTATGAGAGACGTCGCCATCTTCGGGGCAGTAACTGTCTCGAAGCAAACGATCCCAAGTTTTGAGCAAGTGAATCTGATAGCTGCAACCGGAGAAGCAACTTGGATGACTCCCATCCGAGACTACCTACAAAATGGCACACTACCCGACAGGCGTAACGAAGTCAAGAAAATCTTGAGGAAGGCGTCCCGCTACACGGTACAAGGAGACATCCTCTATCGGCGCGGGTTCTCTAACCCATTGTTAAGGTGTGTCGCCGGAAGGGAAGCCAAGGAAATCTTATCCAACATTCATCAAGGAAGCTGCGGAGATCACACCGGAGGGCAAACGTTAGCAAAAAAGATACTCCGATACGGATATTTCTGGCCCACCTTAAGCAAGGACGCCTTAGATTTCGTCAAGAAGTGTGACAGATGCCAAAAATTTGCTAAGATCCCTCGGCTACCAACAACCGAGATTACTCAGATGACCAGCCCTTGGCCCTTTGCAGTATGGGGAATTGACTTAATCAGTGAACTGCCAATGGGTCGAGGCGGCGCCAAATATGCTATAGTAGCAGTCGACTATTTCACCAAATGGGTGGAAGCAGAACCTCTAAATAAAGTATCTTCAGCGAAAGTTATCAACTTCTTAATCAAAAATGTTCTGTGCAGGTACGGAGTCCCACTAAAAATCATATCAGACAATGGACTTCAGTTTGACAGCGAGGAATTCGCCAACTGGTGCCAAGAACACGGAATTCACAAAAGTTTCTCATCCGTAGCATATCCCCAAGCAAACGGACAAGTCGAAGCAGTCAACAAAATTCTGAAAACTCTGATCAAAAAGAAGCTCGAAAAGTCAAAGGGCGCTTGGGTGGATGAACTCCCTACGGCACTATGGGCCTACCGCACATCTTTCAGAACATCAAAAGGGCACACTCCTTTCTCTTTGGCATACGGATCGGAGGCTATGCTCCCAGTTGAAACCATTGTGCCTTCCCACCGTAGGATCCACTATAACCCAGAAGAGAACGAAGAGCTCCTCAACACGTCTTTGGATCTAGTCGAGGAGAGAAGGAATGATGCAGTCCTAAAAACAGCAGCCCACAAGCAAAAGGTGGCAGCACAATACAACTCCAAAGTTAAGCATCGTACCTTACGAGAAGGGGATCTTGTCCTCAAGCGAATCTTCCCTCGCCCCGGAGCACTAGACCCAATCTGGGATGGACCATATGTAATTCATAAAGATCTCCACAACGGAGCCTATATTTTCTCAACAGTGGACGGAGAGGTGTTCCAGAGGGCATGGAACATCCAACACCTCCGTCGATACTTTTCTTAACTTGTATTGCCCATATGAAGTGAATTAACAAAGAGAATCAGTGGACGTAGGCATTTTTTCGTGCCGAACCACTTTAAAAAAGCCTTGTCTCTTTTTTAACTTGTTCCTTTGTGTCTTGGCTGCTTGTTAACTTTATCCTTTTCTGTTGAACGAAATCCTGAGCATATAGCATTTCTATTCAAAGCACTCCACAATGCAACTTCACGTGGACGAGACACAACAGGTACTATGCGAATCTATGCCCTCGTCAATGAGACACTTTTGCTCCAGCATCCCTCTGTTGTGGGTTAACTCATTGCTTGCGACGGCCCTTAAATCCAACTGTAATGAGCCGATTATAAGCCACCGAGAAGGCCGATTATAGCCGAGGCAGCTCATTACGGCGTTAGGCTCGCCGGCAACTGTGAACCGATTATAAGCCCCAACATAAGGTGTGGCCAGCCAGGGGCAGTTCACAGTTGACGATCGGCACCCACGCTAGCCGGCCACAGTAAGTCGAATAATACCCATGAGTATGGACCATAATGGCCCGGGTAGTTACTGTGCGCGATCTCGGCTCCGGTGTGTCTTAAGTGCGGCTGTGGTAAAAAAGAATTAACTCCCCGCAGAGGCGTAAGATGGGTGACAAATGTCTCCAAGACCCACAGCTAGGGAAAGTGACTACAAAACCCGTTTGCCACGAACTTAAGCACATCGAAGGCCTTCCGTGACTGGAAGTTTTACTATTTCACGTATTTCAATTTTACTTAAAAAACTTTCCTCCTATCCTCTATAACAAACCATAAAGTACAGGATGCAGGGTAAGAAATACCCGCCAATGGATGCAGAGATTCACAATCAGATGGCAGGACATTCAACTGCTTTCCATGCTCGGTCATACAAGATATTCGAAACTGCCATTTACAAACAGAACATGAAAGGCAGTATTTTCTTCCTTTATGTGCAGATGCATGACTGTAATTTAATTTGTTTTCACACCACACGCTGACATTGCAAGTCATGAGACTATGATTTAAAACCAGAATCTGACATCAAACACAATTTAATTACAAGAATATACATAGCTACATTTCTCATACGATATGTCGAAATAGCAACAAATATTCAAGAAACGACAAAATCAGCTTAAGTCAAAAAATTACACGTCAAGAATAATGTTGATTATTACAAGTAGTAAGAATTATAACTTAGAAGTTACTCTACTATCTTAAGACTAACAGATACAACACTGCCAAGCCTACAAAAAGAATTTTTCAGGTTCAGTCATGGAGCTGGTTGCGTCGAAGTCTTGTCCTTGTTCTTTAGCCCGCCTGTCCGGTCATAAAAAGGATTCATTAGTGATGAGTAACCAAGTTAACAGAAAGACTAGAAAGGAAGACTTACCAGTACTAGCTTCTCGACCATCCTGGTCGTCATCTTCTACCTGCACACCCGCCTCTTCAGCAGCAAGCAGCCGCATACCCTCCTTTACCGCCACTTTCTCCTCCTTGGTGAACTGGGCAGTGACCACATCCATACTGAAGACCGTTCCACCCTCTTTATCTGCATCAGCCTTAGCCTCCTCCAAAGCCCGAAGATATGTCTTGGCCATGACTCTGGGATAATCATCCATCCAAGAGAGGTTACCCTGCTTCCAAGTCCGGAAATACATGTCCTGGAGCATGTCATCCATCATTCCTTCGTTCTCCTCAAACTCCCTCATCCGGGCATCGGAGGCCGACAACCTTTCGACGGCAGAATCTCTCTCCAGTCTGTATCTCGAGCAATCAGCTTGAAGGGACCTCCGCATCACCTCCATCTCTTCCCTCAACTTAGCTTGAGCAAGCTCTGCAGCCTCAAGTTTCTCGGACAATTCCTCCACCTGCTCGAGATCCGCTCTCCGAACCTCATCCACCGTGGCAATAGCCATGTCAATCCGCTCTTTGCAAGCAGCTTCCATTTTCCGCAATTCGGCCCGACTGGCCTCTTCCATGGTTCTCCTTAATCGCCCAGTAGCAGCCTCATGCTGAGAAATCTGGATAGCCTGATCCGCAAGCTGCTTGGCCTGATCCGAAACCACCAATCGAAGTCGGATATTGGCGCTCCCTATCTCCTCTCCGGCCTTAACCAGCCGAGCGTGATGCCCCATCAGCTTCTTGGCCTCCTCTGCCACCCGATCAATATTAGCTTTGGCCTCGTCTCCCATAGTGACTATACGAGTGGTGAGTAGATCGAGGTCTAAGCACTTGGCTTCGTCAAGTACTCGTACCATGGGGTTACGGGGGAGAAGGTGTTCACCAGTAACTTCGTCAAAAGTAATATCCTGAGAACCTGGATCCAGATCAGGATGACCCGCGAATGGATTACGGGCCAAGTCGGGACGGTCGATATGAATAACAGAAGGGTTTCCGGACGGGTGTGGAGAGGGTACAAACTCGCTACCCTCCTCAGTAATATCATGAATAGGCTGAGCCGGAGGCTGAGGACCGAGCGAAGTTTCGGATAAAGGATGACTCCTCTTCCTCTGCTGAATACCCTCTTCGATGACCCCAAGAAGAGGACGGTACCCGACTACATCCCCGGAGCGTTGGGCTGAGGGCTTCGGCTTAGCAGAAATTTTGGAAAGTTTATATTGCTCGAGCCTGTGTCGAAGGTCTGAAGCTTTGGGCGTCTTACCTGCTCCTGATATAAAGAACAAGTGTCATAATCTTACATTACTATATGATTCAAGAAACGCGGTAGATTACAAGTTAGAAAAGGAAAAGAAACACAGCTGTGGTTGTACAAACCCTGGGGAGGAGTGGGATACTGCAATAAGTCCTGGATTTCATTCCAGGACGGGAGCGGGTCATAAAATATTCCTAAGTCCCTATCATTAGTGAAGCATGCAGGGGTCAAGAGTTCACCTTGAGTCGTCAGAGCCACCTTGGCCGGAATAGTCGGAGAAGACTCACTTGCACCAGTCCCGGTTTTGTCCGCCTTCCCGGTCTTCTCTACCAAAGCCGGATCATCACCCAACCCCTCAAAAGCTTGACGGAGAGCATCATCCGTCCACTCTTGCATCTCGCCTACTTGCCCAGAAGACAGAGCCCTGGAACCATCACCACCCTGTCCATCGCCGCCATCGTCACCAAGACGCTCAACGTCACTTCCGCCCTCCACCTCACCTCTTTCCTCCTCCGCGTCTATCTCCCCCTGAGTAAGTGGACAATTGCTGGGAGAAGGACCGTCTGACCTCTTAAGTTTCTTACCTCCAACGGCTGGAGGTTTCGTGAATGGTTTTCTCTTTCCACCCTCTGCCGCAACGCCTCCCTTGGCCTGAGCAGACGCCCTCTCTTCCGCTGTTTCCCTCAACTTAACTACAGACTGCTGCGGAAGGATCAAGTTATATTCCAGAAGGATTGCATTTCTAATCAAGTAGGCAGATGATCTGTATTTCCCAAGAATGCCTTCTATCTCCGCCGCCGTCTGAACCAGGCGGTCAGTCTCCACAACCGGAAAGCCACCTGTCGCTAGCAAAAATGAGAAAGTATGAGAAGAAGCATCGCAATCGAAATAAGAATTATAAGTAAAAGCATCAACTTACATCCTGAAGTAAAGCGCCGGATGGAAACGGAGTCGTCCCTAACAAAGAACCACTCTTTCTTGAACATGCTGAATTTAGAGTACAGGTCCAGGACCGGCTTGAAGGTCACAGCGGACTCCAAGTTAATGTATGGGGACCCCTTCTTATAGCCTCTTAAATTATACAAGTACCGGATCTCCCGGTTGGAGGGTGCGCGACCATACTTTCTCCGAAAGATAACGAAAAGGCTCACCAATATGGCATAAGAATTGGGTTGAAGCTGGAATGGGGCCACCTTCAGATACGTGAGGAAGCTGACTACCCAAGCATTGAGAGGCGGGATAGCACCACACATGCAATGGTACCTACTATAAGCATAGTATCCTTCAGGGGGACTGTATGGCATGACTCCTGGGCCCGGCAGCAGCATGAGGGCTCTATCGATCCCAAAGGAACGGGATATAACATCGAGTTGCTCCTCTTTGAGAGAGCTAGGAAAGCAGTCAGGCGGGGAATCCAACAACTCTTGGGGACCATACCCATCCACTAATGACCTCGGGGCGGGCCCATGACGCTCCGATCCTGATTGAGCTGGGGGCACGGCCGAGGACTCTCCTTCACCCCCGGATCTCCTCTTATCTGATCGAGTTTCAACTTTTCGAGACATTTATCTGCAAACATGGGAAAAGTATATCGTTAGAATATACAAGCAGTGTAATCTGGAATTTCACTCATAAAGTCCAAATGCTTAAAACTCCCATTATCATTCGGTAAAACTGAATATGAGATTTCATTCGGCATTCTCATTCGGCATTCCCATTCGGCATTCTCATCTGAAAATTTTCATTCGGCACGTATGGCACATGCACTTCATTCGGTGGACGCAAAAAAAAAAAAATATCATTCGACTAAGGGAATTGGGTACCTGATTCGGCAACTGAAATGGTTCGGCAAGCTGGGATGATTCGGCAAAGGATCAGAGTTTGATTCGGCTATGTGACTATCTTGGCTTGGTTGTTCGTTCGGTAGAAGGTAATGGAGACCCTGAGCCCTTACTTATAGGCAACTGTAGGCGACCGGACCGTCTGATTCGGCGAACGCATCCAAGACTGCGTCGTCATCTTCTAAACAAAGCGCGGCACATTCCGGCATATGCCCCACTTTGGGGGGCAAATGTTGGGCGCATTCTCACCCAGAAGACCTTGCGACCAAGGAGCGTGACTCATCCATCCAGGCTCGCCTAAGCCCATCCGGTATTCTCGTCCTCAAAGGCCCATTCGGCGGTAATTCGTTCGGCAGTAATTCGTTCGGCAGTAATTCGTTCGGCAGTAATTCGTTCGGCAGTAATTCGTTCGGCAGTAATTCATTCGGCAGTCTTAAGCCAACACCGAACCAGTCTCCTTCCATCCCACCGAACCAGCCAACACCGAACCAGTCTCCTTCCATCCCACCGAACCAGCCAACACCGAACCAGTCTCCTTCCATCCCACTGAACCAACAACAACCGGTCCAACCTACTTCCAAACAGCTACCGGTCCACTCTACACTCCAACCACCTCCGAACCAAGCAATGCCGAACCAAGATATACCAGGCCAGATCGCATCAGCCCAGGCCCATCAGCGACTCTACATATCCTGGACCCCTACCCCTAGCCTCACTCTATAAATAGAGGGGCAGGGGTACAGCAATGGGGACAAGTTTGAGAGCTCAAGCACGGAAGGAACTTTCAAACAACTTTCTTTTACTTGTACCAAAGCTTTGTACTTGTAATCACAACAAAAGAAGAGAAATAACATATAAAGTGGACGTAGGCACATTCTGGCTGAACCACTATAAATCTGCGTGTCTTTTTACAGTTTAGCCCCTGTTTTTCATATATTTGCATAAACCTCCAAAATCACTAAGAACAACATAAGATCTACTAAATCATACAACTTTGAAGTGTTTGTCCATTTTTTGTGCAAACACCATCTAAGAAATGGGTTCACTCTGCTGCTTCTGAACTGTACCTTCAGAAAAACTGCTCAGCCAGAAACTTTCTACCAACAGAATACTCCGAATTGCACTGCTGACACAGACGCCAAAGACTTCTTATCCGAAACTCCTAAAAAAACTCGGACCTCAAAGCAAACAGAAACACCCTACTGGACTCAGCCGCAACTCCGGAACAGACTCACTTCTTCAAACTTGTTCCAGAAGAAACATCTTCAGAAACGTCCATAGCCACCGCGTCTCATCACACAACTACTACTTCCTGAGGTCGCCAAGATACCATCACTCGCTTCAGCTCGTCCAATAGATCTAACTCTATTCATTTAACTTCAAAGATAAACTCCGAACCATAACTGGTTTCCTTCAGAGATCGGCAAAATCTTACACCACAACAAAGTTCACTCGAGACAGTATTAGGTCTACAGTCTCGTCAGATATACTTCCAACCTCAACACTCAAATTCTAACTATTGGTAGTCGTGTTACTCACACTACCACCTTATCTACCTTTATAACTTATATTGGAAAACCCGAACAGGTAACCCAACAAATAGGTAGAAATATATATATTTAAAATGATACTTTTTATATAGAAATTATTTCTGGGTAAAATTATTTCATTTACCTCTTTAAAACAATATTGTGTCCGTTGGCCTGGTTCAAGTGTTTAGAGATCCCTATCAATAACGTTAGCTACTCGTATTGACCAGAATCCATATACCACTCAACCGATCAATTAACACAATATAAAATCATTTTTATATAACTAACAATTACGCGCTCTCAAGATAGACACCACTTCAGAGCCTAGGTATTCACTCAACCTCGCTCTGATACCACTGTAACGACCTAGGCTTTTCAACCTTCAGCAACGGTTCACGACCGGTAGGCTTTTCAACCATCCCAGCCCCGCTGTGGCTCACAGTGATACCTCGGGTTTGCTTTTACGGCCACCCTCTCGAGTCGCAACCAACCCCAAAAGGCCTTATACTACCCCCGGGGACATGTAGGGGTAAGAGTCTCCCGTTCGCCACCTAACGCAAAGCGAGAACCCCCTATCACGCTGTAATGTAGCAAACCCGATCCCGGTCTCATCGAAATCCAAAACGTATCTTTTAAGGGCCAAGTTGTTTTAAGGTTAAACAATTCAACTTATCTATACTCATACAGATAGATAATTCACAAATCACAATTCATATTCACATTATCAAATAAACAATTGATCTATAACCAAATAGGTAATCCATATCAACATCACAATAGTTAATCTATATTACCATCATAATGCAACCAAGCATTCATACCACACAACATCCCTTATCTCATTTCTGAGATTACATCCATTCAAGACAATCAATGTCATTCATTCTTATATAAGCAATGATTTACTTAATCACAACATAATTAATTTAAAATGAATTAAATTAACTATCTCTATCTTTAATTAATTTAAAGTGAATTAAATTAATTACTTCATCTCTTAATTAATTTAAAATTAATTAAATTAATTACTTCATTATAAATCTTACTTATATAATCATTAATTAATTACAAATAAATTAATTAACCTTTCTCTAATTATCCACTTAATTAATCACCTTGATTAATTATACTTTAATTACATTTAAGTAATTATCTTTAATTAATTCACAAATTAATTATCCTTAATTAAATACAGTAATTAACCTTTAATTACTTCATTAATCAATTAATTATAATCAATTACTTTAATCCTTAATTAATTACAATTAATTAGTTATCATTTGATTAATTAATCTTAATTAATTAACTCTTAATTACATCATTAATTATAAACTAATGATCTCTAATTACATCTTTAATTATTTATTTTATTTAAATTAATTAAATAATTAATCTTAATTAAATCACAATTATTAATCACCTTTGATTAATCTTATCCAGTAATTAACTTCCCTTAATTACTTTCCTTAATTAATTACTTTTTAATTAATTACCTTAACCAATAATTAATTACCTTATTAATTATCCTAAATCTTTTAATTAACTTTATTAAATAAATTATTTAATTAATAACACTAGATAATTAACTCTTAATTACTTTCTATTTAATAAAATAATTATCCTCTAATTACTTTATTAAATAACTTCCTTTACTTAATTATATCCAGTAATTATTCCTTAATTACTCCATCAAGTAATTATATTTAATTAATTTATAAATGATTATCTCTAATTAATCATTAATTAATTACTTGGTTAATTATTTAACTAATTATTTAACTAATTAAATAATTTCTTAACTATTAATACTTAAAAACTTTAATTAAGAAAATCATTATCTTAATTAAATAAATTAAATTGACCAACAATTTAATTACCTCCCCATATTAATTATCTTTAATTAATTAAATCTCTTAATTACTTAAGATAAATCTTATTATAATTGATTTTCCAAATCTAAATCTTTAAACTTTATTTAAAATAAAATACTTTAGAAATCAATTATAACTAAACAATTTAACCATTCTAATTTAACCTTTAAAATCTTAAATAAACTTTTCAAAGTTATTTAATAAAATTTTTTAAACAAACCTCATTTATTAATACCCACTTATTCAACCTTTTTAAAACTTATCTACTTAATATAAAAACTTATTTAAACTTTTATTTTTTTGAAAAACAATTTAGTTTTACAGAAAAACTTGTTTTACTTTTGTTTTAAAACTTAGAAACATAACCATATAAATTTCTTTGGTTTTTAAAACTTCAAAAACATTTCCCTGTAAATATTTTAATCCTGCTCTTCCCATACCCGAGCAAAACCCCAAATTCCCTGAAGCGAACGCGAGTCAATCACACTTCCACCTGCTTCGCATAAATCTCGAGTATACTCGAACGAAATCCGAGAACAATCTTCTTCCCCAAACCCATACTTCCCTGATACATAACCGTGCACATAAACGTGCACATCACCGTCGATCATCGGCGATCTCCTCTCCGGCCTCCATCAAGTCACTCACGACCCCTACCACGCATCGCGCAACCCAGAAATTCAAATTCGATCGAGCATCGATTTTTGACCCTCGAACTCATCACTCGAACGAAGCATCACCAGAAACCCATCCGCCATGCCAACATACACCTCGAGGAGACCCACCGGCATTACCACAGCTCCGCCTTACTCCCCTCTAACTCCAGAACCACTCGCGGTCGCGTCCGGTTCCATCACGTCGCCGCGAAGTCGAGACCAACATCGACAACGATTAACAGACTCCAAAACCCTACTCGTTCGAATTCCAGCCTCCTCGACCATCAATAAAATACACGAGTATTTTTCTGATGATCTACTACACTTCCTTCACCTCCATGCCCAACAACGTTGATCATCTCGCTGTCGTTCGCCTTGATTTGACCAAAGTTCCCAAAAACAAAAAAAATCGAAATTCTCATTGATTACGAATCTAAAAATCTTGAAACAAGTTTCTAAATTCACGATTTTTCATTACAAATTCAAATATAAAACCCAAACTCAAGATCGATTCGATAAAATTTTGACCCATATTGAATTTTACTGTAAATTAGAAACTTCCGAGCTAATACCTAAATTAAATACCTGTAATTTTTTTTAAAAGTGATGTTAATTGATTTCAAACATCTTTCGTTTGTAAATTCTAAGTTATTAGAGATCAAGTGATGAGATACATATTTTAAAAAGAAAATCAAGACTGTCATCAATTTACAGAACTAAGTTATCCACCTACAGGCATTCAAATATACTATACAGGCATTTCAAACATACAATACAGGCATTTCAAACATTCATATACAACATGCATACATTACAGTCATTTCAGATAAATCATCACATATAAAAAGTTTAACTCTGTTTTTAAAATGATATTTACTCACCAGTAATTTAAAACAGAAAACAGATTCTGTTTCCAGGCTTTCCAGTTTTGAATTTCTTTTGTTTTTGCTTGTTGAATTTGTACTTGCTGTTTGATTTCTTGCATTTAGTTGCTTGTTGATTGATTTGGAACTGCTACTGAATTGCCTTTGATCTCCTTTAAGTTTGCACTAGAATTTCCAGTTTTTACATTTCTTCTTTGCAATTTGATTTCAGATTTTACTTATCTTTAGATTCGAATTGTATTTTAGTGGAGAAAGAAATGAAGATAATCTTAAACTGAAAAATGAAAACAGATATTTCTTCTTACATACTAATTTTATTTATTTTAAAACTTAAATTAAAATATAGCCACTTGTCTCTTTAATTAGCTTACACATAGGTTTGCAAATTACAAATGTCACTAAACTACTCTAATATGCCAACAAGTGTTATTCTTGTTTTTAATAAATTTATTTAAGACATTTATATGTTTTATGAAATATTTATAAGTATATAATGTATTTATCTCTTTTTATAATTTAAGCTTTTAGATTTTAATAAATATACAAATGTGAAAAACAATTATTGAAAATAACTTATGCTTATATCAATTAAATATAACATACTTATATATGCTTGAGAAATTGAGCTTAACTATATATATATTTTTACAAACCATTTTGAATTTTAAAAGAGAAAAGATTATTAAAATAAATGAACTTCTTATTTAAATCTTATTTAAACTTAAGCTTACATATATATTTTTAAATAAGAAATTATTCTTGTTATTTAAATCATAAATATCATTTTCAAAAGTATTAAGTTAAATTACAAATTTCCAAATTACAAATTATATAAATATTAAAGTTTGAAAATACTTTATTAAATTCAAATTCAATATTCTTTCCATTTCAATATATACAATTATATATATTCTAAATGGAAATACTTTTAACATTAGCTTTGATAATTACTATATTGAATTTAATACATAACTCCAAATCATAATATATATATATATACACATATATATTATAATTTGAAAACATAGTTTTAAAAGACTCCCTATTTATAATATATATACCTATATATATATACATTATAAATATAAAACATTTATATATAAGTTTTAGAAAGATAAATCTTCCCAATTTAAAATTGTTAGAAAAGATATTCTCAAATTAAAATGTTATTAACCTTTTAAAATGAATAAACTTGTCAATTTATAAAATAAATCAACAAATCAATTTAATTATTTATAAAGATTATTAAATTGATATTGCCAAAATTCCGAGATATCACACCTATACTTCTCCCTCTCCTTGTCATGTTGCTCAAACTTTAAGGCCAGATCGATGACTTGATCAAAAGTTTTATCTACATATGGCAACATAGCCCTACTAAGCCCTGGGTTTAAAGCCTTAATATACCTATCATTCTTTGATGCCTCATCAGCCACAAGCATAGCTCCATACTTAGACAAGCCCTCACACCTATGAGTATACTCAGTCACATTAAAGGTTCCCTGCCTAAGTCTGATAAATTCTTCAAGCAATAGAGTTTTGGCTGATGCTGGAACAAATCTAGCTTCCAACATCTCCTTGAATTGATTCCAAGTGATTTCATTCTCAATCCTTCCAGCTATGACTACTTCCCACCAGCTTAAAGCCACACCTTTCAGTTGTCTTGAGGCCACTTGCCTCTTCCTTTGACCATCCAATTTCATGTCATTGAAAATTATGTCCAGTGTTCTCAACCATGCTTGAATTTCCATCACGTTTTCAGTCCCTTCAGAACTCTTGCCTCCCAAATTGGTATAAGCCTTTAATAGTTTTGAAAGTTCCTCATGTGGGTTCTCAAGTCTCTGCCCTACTCCATCCCTCAAAGCCCTCATAAAGTCTTGCATATCAAGCATTTGTGGTGCACTTGATCCTACATTATAATGAGATCCTCTTCCTACCATGATTGGATAACTAGAGTATAGGTAGGTAGGGTTAGTTTATCATGAGCATTTTTCTTTTGCTATAACTTTCTATCTGTATTATTATTTTACTCAAACAAACAACCAGTTCATACATATGGTTATAATACTTCAATCAATCAATACAATCATTCTTAGCTATGTACAGTTTTAACATAGCTCTGATACCAAATGAAATGACCCTATTTATTTCACCTAAATTTTTTTTTTTACATTAATAAATTTTCTAGAGTCATTTAGCCTTTCTATTAAACTATCCAGGATCCTAAATTTCTCTACTAATATATTTATATCAGTTCATTAATAAATATATTCACATACATGTGAAGATGTATGTGACCCTCTTGCTTAGATCAGAGTGTTGGTAAGCAAGAATGCATCCTGGTTGAATATGAATTTCTAGTCAACCAGTACATAGCTCATTTGCCTTTGTTAGATATTTAAGTTATGGGGGTGAATTCCCATAATCATATATAATTTATACTTAGTAATTTTGACCATTCCTATGGTGATTGCATGTTAGTTTGACATAGCAGAGTGATCTTAGATTATATAGCAAGCCACCGTAATTTTTAGTTTAATTATTTGGTATTTGATCAAAACTGGAAAGAAAATGATATACACATTTATCATTTTCAACATCAATGACCTAGTTCCCAACTTCTTATATATTTAAGGCCCAAACAGTTTAGTGATGCTTTCACAATTATATTGTTGTGTTTCCCTGAATCCAAACCATTCCCTACTCCTTGAGTTACCTCAGTTTTGTACTAATTTAAGGGTTGCTTTACTGAATTTAGGAAATCCAGAATTTATGGTCATTAAGCATGGGTGGTGTCTATGTGGTTTGTGTGTATATCAGATGTGTTGGGCCATCTGAACTAAGAATGCTACTCAACAATACAAGTTAATTGTTTAAATAGTTGGTCTTGTCTTTATACATGCATTTGCAAAGAAAGCTTCAGATTTTACAAAATGCTTTTTCTTTCTTTAGACCCAAAAACTCTGGTCATCTTGATCAACCCAGACCTCACTATTTTTGAAGTGGGTTAACCTTATGACTAGACAATCTAAACATTTGTGCCTGGCTATTGCAATGTGAATTCAGATACAAGATACATGAAGAATCTCTTAGAACATATACACATTTTTATACAATGCACAAAGATATTTAATTTCTTTTATCAAAATACTTTAGCATATAGACCCAAAATTCTTTAAAGAATATTCTTAACCAAACTCAAATTTTAACCTCAAAACTTAAAGCTTTTAAGTGACTCAAGATTGACTAATACAAAATATATTTTCTTGCATAGATTCAACCAAGTCTTTGATTTTCTTTTCTTTTTTCCTTTCCAACTTTAATACATTACCAGATTCAATCGGAAACAACTAAATAAAATCCAAACATTTAAGATCATTACATAACTACTAAAGCAGATCTATAAAAACTTCCAAGATTACATGCAAGTAGTTCATTCTAAGCTCTTATTTGATTCTAATTTAGCATGCTTATCCAATCATTCATTAGCCATAGCATCTTCCTATTTAGAACCAGCATTCCCTGTAAGAGCATTAGAGGCTGCCCCATTTTAAATGAGACACCCCAGATGCCATAAGCAAACAAGGGTTAGATACAAGATCTGGTATGAGCAATATCAAATTTTCCATGATATTAAGTAAATAAGTGAGACATAAACATTTTGTATATGTTGGCATAGCTTCTTTGATCAATTTGTCTGACTTGTTTATGATATATTGTGCATATATGATCAGTATTAAGACTAATTATGTACACACATTCAACTATGCAAACATACATTTCAAACAGATATACTCAGGAACTATCATAGCTCCAGTCCAACCAACCTAGGAATAACTCAAGTTCCTACTTCATCAATTTAAGGTTGCATTTACCAAATTAATTCCTAGCCTCATCTGCCATAAAGGAATCACGGGGACACATTGCAATAAAATAATTCACAATATTGCACAAAGATCTCAGGGCTTAAACAAGCCATGTGCCAACTTGCATACTTTAAATACAACAAGCATTCTAGCAGTCTTCTTGGCTTACAATCCTTAGTTTATTTACTAAGTGTTCATGTTTGATCCTATCATGAGATAGCTAGGTGATTGAATCACAATGTACATGAAACATTACATAGAGCTTACAAGCATAATTCAAGAACAAGCTAACATTCATGTCCAGTGGAAATCATATTTTTAAATATTATGGATTAAAGAAAATACAAGAATATTTACAACTGGGAATAAAGACTGGGCATGTGGGTTATTATTGCTTCATAAGCAACCATGTTTGAACTAAATTCAAGATCTAGTTTAAACAAGATTTCTGGCTCATGGTTTTCTATTTGATCAAGGGTTCAGCACTTTTGGATATTTCCATTGCAACCTTGAATCTTTCATTTGAGCCTCAGCACTTACACAAGTGTAATGCAACTCATATATATATATATTTTGATTTCTATATTTGTCATGCCATATCTAAACCAGTTACAAGTATTCTCTATTTACTTTCATGATTCATACTTTAACATTTCTGGGTGTAACCAAACAGAGCAAAATACTCAACCATCAAAGCAATCAAAAGCATTCAGAAACACCCATTAAAGTATCCATTAAAACCATAGTAATAAAATCAAAAATAGGTAGAAGAATAACATAAACTTGGCTGCCTCATAACAGGACTTAATGCCATGGGTTTAGTGAGATTACTCACAGAAAAATGCTTCTCTTGCTTAATCCAGAAAAGAAACCTTTTAAAACTTGCTTTTCTACCTGCAAATATCGTACTTCTTTGTTTTCTTAAATGTCTTGGGTAGCCAATGATTTTTCTGGTTTATACTTGGATTTATAAGAGAGTTTTTTCTAGGGTTTTATCATTGTAAAATCCCATTCCTACCCTGGCCAAGACTCATGCATTTTGCATTTCAGATTTGTTTATTTTCACCCTTAATACCCCGGCCATATGTGATACTTACCTCCCTTTTTTTTCTTTTCTAGAGTATATCATATCCTTATCAAGTCATGATAATTGTGTGACATTGTCACTTGTTTATTATCTAAAAATCCTACTTTCTATTTTCTGCCTAAAGCAATTGTTTTGCTTATAATTTGTCTTTTGCTATTTTAGTGTTACACTTTCCCTTGCTTATTTCTTTTAATATTTTCAGTACTTTCAGAAATGTATATTTGTATACATATCTTATCTAGGCTTATTTAATTTCTTAATTTCAGAAAGATATGCACCTATATGTGCATACAGGTTTTTCAAATCCTTGTAACATATATTTTTTTTTCTGGGTTTTAAATAAAATTTGTTTACTGAATTCAAAACAAAACCTACTTTTCTTATTTTCTGGGATAATTCATATAATTCCAGAAATCAAATATCCATATCACAAAATCATGTTTGTAATGCTTTTTAATTCTTGTTTTGATTTCAGGAAATTTAGAGTTCTTCCCTGTGCCATATCAGTGTGCACATGCACACATGCACACACACTTGCACACAATTAATTCCATATACAAATAAATTCATATATTTTCAAAATTCAACCAAAATAAGATTCCATGAATTTCTGGGGCATTACATTCACGTATCTTATTATTTCCTTTTTTTCTGTCTGCTCATCCATACATAGTAGTCTCCCCAGCCTTGAAGCAAGCCAGTTAATGTCTAGGTGAGACCAAGAATATAATGGAATGTTTGAAAGTTTAACCCAAACTGGAACAGTTTTTGTCATACTGCAATTATTTCCTATAGTGGGATCCCACTGTTTAACAATGAATAATTTGTTCCTCATGATTATTGGATCGGGCTCAATGATTTTCCTTCTATCTTCATCACAAGATAGATTGAAAAGGAACAAGAATCCATCAGATTTAACCGATATTGATCCTTTTAATTTCCATATCCTCTTCAGGTGAGCTATTACTGTCAAATATGATAGGGGTTTGTCAAGAAAAAATCCAACTAAATACTCACCCCACACTTCATTTCCTGCCTTTATTACATTCTCAAGCGGAACCATGACATCACCATCTAAAACCATAGGTACTTCAACTGGACAATAATGCCCTGCATTGCGGGGTTTTGCCTTGAAAATGGAATTCCAGGGAGAAGAGAGAGAAGGCATAGAAGAAGGATTCAAGACACAATGAGATGAGCTCGACGGATTAGCAGGAGGAGGGAAAGAGGAAGAAGGAGGGGGGACAGGGTCTAGAGGCTCAGGGAAGGGAGGTACGAGAGGGGACAGGTGAGCAGCAAGAAGCGGGAGATTTGAAGGGATGGGTAAAGGTATGGTGGGAACAGAGGCCATTAAAAAAAGTAAAAAAAGCTTTGTGATTTAAAACACTTAAATCAACTTAACCCTCATTATTCAATTTTAAGATCCAAATCTTTAAATAATTCAATTTCTAAAATTAAAGTCATATATCAATTACAATTTCACATTTCCAATTCAATTCTTTAAAACAGATTCCTTTTTACCAATTTCGGTTTCAGCATTTCAAAGCTTGAATCAGAAAATAATTCAATTCATATAAATCTAAAATTTTATTCCTTTAAACAATATCATTAAATCAAAATTCAAATTTCATGATTTTTAAAACCATTTAATTTAACCAATCTGGTGTCCGTATATAATTTTCTACCCTAAGGCCAAGTGATCAGTTATTTAAATTTAAATTTCAGGGATGGATATATATCATTTCAATCCAAATCAAAGTGTCCTAGGTATATATCATTTCAACCTATTTCTTAATTTATTCAAAAATAATTCAAATAATAGTTTATATGATGTCACTTAATATACAAAGTGATAACAGAGATATATAAGTATAAATAAACATCTAATCATCCAAAACTCAACAAATAGACATCCATCACAATCAATATCCAAATCAGCCAATAAATTATAGCAATTAACTGGTTATAAACATTAGGTATTTAATCAGCAATTCAATTTCAATATTAATTTAAATGGCAATTTAATTCAAATTAAATTTAAATTACCAAACAGCAATGAATAAAATTCTTATCACATCATAAATTTAATTAAACTATCATAAGAAGGTTTAGTGTTGCATGAGTAGGTTAAATCACTCACCTTTGATTTATCGTCCATTTAAAATCCAATAAAAGCCCAAAATTTGAACAGTCTCCAAATTCAACCAAACTAACTTTAGATTGTCCGGAATTTCGATACAAACCCAATGGAAGAAACCACGTTCAAATCTGAGCTCGTATGAAAAAGTTATGTCAGTTAGAAGATTGAACTTTAAATTTTTAATTAAAAAATAAGGCAGGGAAAATACGTAAATATACCTTCCTCTCTCAAACCCTAACAGCCACGCTAACGAGCACGAACCCAAACTCGACATTAGCTGCCGATCTTCCACCTTGAACCCCCGCCGCTCCGCTTGCCTATGACACCATCAGACTTCACCAACGCATCGCCCATGCCAAGGCACGCCATCCCTGACATCGCGGCCATCTCCGGCCTCCCCTACGTACCAACGCCGCCGCCCCTTTTTTCATCGATTTTTGGTGATTTCGAGCCACCTTCTGATGAATGACCACCATAGATCATGATTGATCCTCCTCCTCCACAAGCCTGTACCTTTTGATCGTCGTATAGTCGACGATCCACCGTTGAATCGACAACCCTAGAACAAACGGCAATGACTGTTTCATTTATTTCTGGCCAAACTGAACCTCCAATCGAAAAATGAATTCCATATGCAAATTACACTCGTCGAGAGCTTCGTGATCATATATAATTCGATAGGGTTTGAGGAGTTTGAATTTTGGAGTTTGATTTGGAATTGCAATTAGGGTTTAAGATGTCTGTCGTTGAGAAGGAACAGATAAGGGAACAGAAATTTTACGTACAAACAATAGAAATAAAAGGCTGCTAGGGTTTATAATAGCCTATGTATAGATAGAGATGTATAACAATGGATGGAACAGATCGAATGGGCTAAAGCGGTAACCAAGGCCCGAAAAGTCCGTTTCTTTCCCGAAACGAAAATAGGTCACCCAATATATCGAAATATAGGTTTTGGATATTTTTAAACTCAATGAAACTAGTTTCAAATCCTAATTCCATTGTATGCAGAAGTTAGCATTTAAAATCAAATTATAATTTAAATTCTTTTAATTAATTTCTATGTGTTATAGCCCGCACGATCAAACAATAAGTCTGATCGCTATGAAACTTGAAATCCTATAATAATTCACTATTACGGATCCGATAAAACTAGTTTCTTCAAAATCCGAGATAGTGGCCAAAAACACTAATTTTACACATTAATTAAATAAATTATTATTAAATTGATTTAGTCACTTTTAAATTCTAAATTAAAAGTTAACAATTTTCATCAATTCTGATTACACAGAAATTAATAATATTTTACAATGCAGTTCAACATGCTAAAACCAATATTTAAATATTACATTAATTTCATGTCAAATTACAATAGTAATAAATCCTAGTTTATTATAATTTAAATTCAAACAATTTCTTTTATTTTGATTTACACTCTTATTATTAACCAACTATTACCCTATGAATTAATTAAACATAAGTTTTCGACCTATTATACTCATTTTCTACAGTTAACGTCTTTCCTTACATTAACTGCAATATTTAATTACATTGAATTTCATTGATTTCTGAATTAATTCCAAACGGATTTAACTAATGAGATGAGAATAAATCAATTTTTATACATTAATAATTCATATTTATTTACTTATTGTTTAGAACCAAAGGTTGATGAATTACTTACCAAATATTGATTTCATTCTATATTAACCAATTTCAAATTAAATAACCTATGATTTCTATTTTTAATACAACATTTAATTTATTCCTTATTAACCTTTTTATAACCAAATTAACTTTACAATTATTTCAATTGATTTAAATTACATTAAAATAGTTGTCAATAACATTCCAACCGTAATATTAAATTATATTTAAATCAATTTTTTTCCTATTTATAAGTCATAAATTTTCATTTCTTACAATATTAAATTCAAAAATCTTATTAAATTTAATATTTTTAGTTATAAAAAATACGGGTCGTTACACTTAATATTAAAATTTAACTTTAATAAGGTTGATTGTTACAATCTAAACAAAGATATATAAGTGCGAAGTGATTTAAATAAGAAGTGAAATTATATGAGTATAATTTATATAAATATGGTTTAAAAATGAAAAGGATTAAAAAACAGAGAATTTGAGAACTTAAATCCCGATGTTTTTGAAAATTATTTTTCAAAGTTTTAGGAAAATAATAATAGTATTATTATGGAAGTATTAATGAATAGAAATATTTTAAAAGAAATTTTAAAGGAGATAGAAAGAATTGAAATCACTTCTATCTTTGAAAAATAATTATAGTGATGACGGCAACATAATTAGTGTTCATTTTTGAGTTTCTAAGTAAGGGATTTCCACAATAGCAATTTGCCATAGAGTTGTTTGGTAAAAAAGAGATTGTTTCAGACTCCTAAGGGTATGATGTGATATACAAGAAAGAGATATGTATATTATATTGTTATTATTTCAAAATGATTTGAAATATAAAAAACGGGTGTTTAGTTTTTAAATTTGTAGTTAAGTGATATTAGAGACTTATGGATCTTATCCATTAGAATAGTTTGGTTTGTGCATCTTGTTTTGAGATACTATTTGGTAATTTTCATTTGTTGAAATGAAATGGAATTTTCTGCGATTTTGGACAGTCGAGAACTTTCGAGTTGATATAAATTGAAGCTAAGTGTTTTGTGGAAACATAAGAAAATAAATTTTTATAACTTATAAATTTAAGAAGTTAGTTTGATTTTAAAACAAGTTTTAAATTGGTTGAACGTTATGGTTAAGTAAAACCAATCTGAAATTTGTATGTACACTCTTAGAATGTACAAGAGTATTATACAAATATAAACTTAAGTTATAAGGTGATTAATAAACATAAGTTGTGTATTATAAAGATGTTTATAAACTTAAGTAAGAATTTTATGAAATGGTTCATAAGAATTTTATGAAATGGTTCATAATAATTTTAGTATTAAAGGAGATGTACTAGTAAAAATGAATGTGAATAAAAAGAATTTGGTATAGTTATGAAACTAACTGGAATAAATATGTAAGTTGTACATAGTCATTTTATTTGCATAGCCGTTTTGATCCAGATTCAAGTACACGATTTTAAGGTGATTCACATCGATTTGAACAAGGATTTTTTCACTCGATTCTTGACGGCAAACACTTGATGCTGATTTTTGATTTGATTCTGAAGTTTTTTATTATAGTATGTGGCTATGCAAGTAGAACAAAGGTTTCTAATCACTGAACCTGATCGGATTCCGCACTAAGAAAATCGAGTGAGAGATACTAGTCCGAAAGTGAAATTTGTGTGATCGAGCGAGTGATCAGACAAGGTGTTGCATACAGATGACATATGTACATCATATGGTCTTCAATATAATTATATGTTTTTGTCATTAGAAAATTTAAGTTATATGGTTGGATGGCATTTGTAAGTGAGATACGAGTTTATGGAAGGAAAGGCTAGCTTAATGCTTTTGGTTTCGTGAGTAGAATTGGGCTGCTCAACTAATATATGCACCTTTATGTTATTGTTGATGATTTTATGCCCTAGATATGGGAGACTAATTTTGGGCTTTTGTTTCTTTTGTTGGTTTAGGCCCATTATGGCAAGTGGTAGTTTTTCTAATCGAGCAGCGTAAAGGAGGTGCTACGGGAATTTTTTGTAACTTTAGAAACTTTAAAGTTTAAATAATCCACTTTTATAAATTGTTTTGGTAAGCCTAAGAGTGAGAAATTTTAAAATCTAAGGGTTCGAAGACACTTTTCTTCCTTTGGGAATTTCAAGGACGAAATTCTTTTAAGGGGAGGAGAATGTAACCACCCGGAATTCTTAAACGTTTCGAATGGGAATATTTGATTTATTTAAATATTCAATTTTGATTCAATTTTTATGATTTTACAGAATCAGTTAACCAGTGTATATTATTATGGTTTTGGATTCGTGTCGCTTTTTCGAGCAAGATCATATTTTTGTTTTGTCGTTTGCGGTTTGTACGCGAACGAAATTCTATGCGGCGATACGTCGGAAATTACGAAATAAACTAAAGGTAAACACTTAGATTTTTCAACAAACTTACTTTTCTTTTTCTCATTCTCTTTCCTTTTATAACTTCCTTAAAAAGAAAAGTAAGCATCTTGATCTTTAAATATTAAAATCTCCTAAGCCACTCAATGAAAATTTTTAAAACAAGGATCTTTGGAACCATTGTGAGTAGATCTTCGATCATATACCCATTTTGAGTGATGCAGATGTGGTTTGTGTTGTATGACATTTTTGGCCTAGCAATGGTGAACTAAGGTTTGAATACTTGGTCGACTAAGGGAGAAACAGGAGATGGTTTTGGTTCCTTTAGCTTTCGCATGTCGTAGGGCATCTCGTGGTCAGTTTGGTGGGGGTGTGGATCTTGGATGGAGGTGCGACATCTAAGTCTAGGCGGTCGTGGGCTGTCAAGTCAGGTTTTGAGAGGGAGGGCCAAGCGTGTCATGATAAGGTGAGATGCAGAGAGGAGGTGAAGAGAGACTCATTTGTGGAGTCGGTTTGTCGTATTGTTGATCAAAGTAGAGGGGGAATTGCACGACATTCTTGTTTATAGGTGAGTAGTGGAGAAGTTGTGTTTTGGAGGAAACATTTAGGGAAGAAGATGGATTTAAATTAAGTGGGGTAATTAACTTATAATGATGTAATTAGTAAATAAATTACATTATTTAAATCAAAATCATAACACTCTCATACGAGGTCCAATCAAGACGTGGTCTTGGGAACATGTCAAGTATCCGCCTGGTATCATGTCTTCTTAGGTTTATTCTAGATGTACAATGCAATTTTAGTAGTCATTTTCCATTTTAGTTGGGAAATGCAATCGGATGTCTGGGGTACTATAAGTGATAGGGGGTGGCAACTCAGATAATAGGAGGAAAATTTGCACAGAGTTCCATTACTATTAATAATGACAATAGCTACGCGATGGAACAAGTTTTGTTGAATTTAGAGAAAGTGAAAAATTGGTTTAAACTGGAACGCCTGGGCATCCGCTGGAATTTCGATAAGTTAAACTCACCTCTTTGAATAATAGATATATATTAGATAAAATTTACTGTTTATGTTTGGATGAATTGTTGATTAGTTTGGATAAATATCCATTTTGAAAAGCGAATGGCATTTAAAATGATATACAAGGAAATTTATAGAGAAATCCGGATTTCTCGTTGTTGTGATTTTAATTCCATATATATACCTGCTGATTTTATTTCAGTCATATACATGATATATGGATTATTAAATGTTAAAATTGGATTGTTTAGCCATATTGGATGTGACATATCTAGAGTATGGTTTATATTTGGAGTTTAGTTTATATTGTTATGGAAAGTATATGTATTTTAGAATTATATTTGGAGTTTGGTTTATATTTGGATTTTTACTTTATAAAAAGGGGTTTTGTAATTATATTAGAAATTTATAAAAGGTGTTTTATAAATGAGTTTGGAGTTTATAAAATGAGTTGCAAATAAATTAGAAGATTTATTAAAATGAGTTTTATAAATGATATTTTCTAAAAGAAGTTTTATAAAAAAGTTTTTTAAATAGTATGAAGGATGTTTATAAAGGAGTTTATTAAATAAATTTGGAGATTTATAAAAGAAGTTTATAGTTATGTTTAGATATTTGTAAAGAAATTTTATAAACAATATTTTATAAAAAGAGTTTTTGAATATAAGGAGTTTTATAAAAGCATTATATAAAAGGGAATTTATAGAAAGATTGAGATCAATTTTCATTAATGATCATTTTAAATTACGGTGGTATGGAAAATATCCTTTCCATACTTAACACCAAATTTTGAGATATGGAAACTCATCTCTATCTTGAGAATTAAGAATGTGTGTCGAGGCAAGGATAGTTTTCTAACTTGTTTGTAATGGACTAGGGATTTTCGACCCTCGAAAATCGACATCAATATGTCCATTGTATAAAATGTCGAGCGGTCGAGTGCCGGAAATACCAGTTCATTAGGGGTAAAGAAGAAAAAGGTAGAAGAAAGAAACAGAATAACACAGAATCTCACAATTGCAGCGGAACAAAATATAATATATAATAACAGATTTTAAATACAAGAACTGTATTGTTAATATACATACAATAATTCAATACATCAAATGGACAATTATAATAACTTGTCCTCACACAATAGAAATAACCAAGTACGTGATATACGTCTGAACTCCTCCAGCTCGTCTCCTGAGCTCCATAGCATTTGTCCTGAATCTGTAATACTCGGTCTGACCCAAGCATTATAATAAAATAACACCCGAGTCAGTCTGGGAAACCAACGTGAAAAAACACACTCAATTTGAATTATTAACTTTTCAAAATCCTTTGAAAAACAAAGGTATCTCGTAAGACCACGTCACAAATAAACACAACGGGTTTTTCCCTTACGATAACCAAAACACTTTATAGAAAATCCAGTGATATTATAATAGTGTCTAAATACAAATACTTATTCAAATAGCTGAAATTGTTACATTAATTAAATTCCAGCATACTAGGCTCTACAAACAAAACCGTAAGCTCGTATTGGAGAATGGATTCCAACGAATGACTGGGCCACTGGGGTACTGCCCGTCACAGTACACCTCTAGAACAATATACCGAGGACCACGCCAGGATCCCCTACTACACAAGACCGACCTACCCCTAACCTGGATAGACCGAATATGTTATCACCCCAGGTGTTCCCACCCTTACTATCGAGCGCATCTTCTTTCATACCCATATCTAAGATAAATAGGGTTCCGAGGACATCTAGAAAAGTGATAACATACCCTACTTGGGTGTGACCCACTTTGCCTTGCTGCATCTCCCCTGTTTTAGCCATTCCCGGTTGCTGAGGTTCAAGGCTAAGTGTTACCTTTCAAGGAACGATTTCTGTTAGAATGCTCATCGTCCTCCAATGACGATGTTCTGATAGCATTCGTCCATACAAGTTGCCCTAGGTCTGGACAAACTGAATCACCTTCTTCATCATCTTCATGGTATTCATTCGTAACGTTCAAACCAGATCGAAGTGGTTTGCGGATAATTAAATCCGATCCCGGTCTCTTCGAAACGATTAACGAAAATTGGCCAAAATTGATAGTCGGTTAATTAACTATCAATACGCATCAGCAATCATCAGGCCTTATCAAAAAATTTCTCATAGTTTATTTCAAAAATATCTTTATAAGATATTACTTTCAGTTCTTCAACATTTGAAAACAGCTTTCAAATCCTTATAGCTTCAACGGAATATTTCTACCCTTTTTCAACACTTAGAATATTCTTCTCCATTTCATTTTAAATTCACACTTAGGAAGTATTCATTTCCTATTTCTTTTTCTCAAAACCATTTACAAATTTTATTTTTAAATTCCTTGACTAGTTTATAACGAATTCTATAAATTCCGGATTTCCCTTAATATTTCCAAAGTCAAATATACTTATTTATAATTCCAATTTCCCTTTCGACTTCTTTTATGAATTCTATTCTATTTTCGAAGTTCACTTTTATCTAACTTCTTCGGAAATTTCCCTACTTTTCCCAAATTTCCGTTTTGAGAATTCTCTTATAAGTCCATATATTAAATAACCATTTTCTAACTCTCGAGAAGGTTTATAAATTACATTTATACCATTTTCAAAACTTTATATATATACATATGTAAATAAAAATAAGTATTTAAAGAAAAATAATAATTACTTATTTTTAAAACTTGTTCAAATAGTTATCTATTATTGGAACACTTTTATAACATCACTTTTCAAAGCTGGTTTTAAAATCTAGGATTTATTAAAATAAATATTAAGTATTTGAAATTTCACTTCTGAAGTATTTCAATACTAACTAACTTTAAATTACATAATTTAACAAATAAAAATTTCCTTTTTAAAATAAAAACTTAATTTATTAATAAAAATATATTTTTAAATCTCAATAACCAAATTTCAATTTATAACCCCTCTCGATTTCTATCACATCACTTCCATTTCGGTCTCCTTAACCATTTTCACTTTAAAAATAGTATCCACCATTTTTCTCTCACCCTATTTCCATATTCAATATAAATTCTTCCTGTAAATTTATATTCCAATTTATCATCTGATATCGATTTCTTTTATTTATAAACATCATTTATAAATCCTTATAACTCCTTTGAGTTTCGCTAAAATAATCTCATTTACAAAGTTCCATTTTTTTATAGGTTCATTTCTTATAAATTCCATTTATTTTTACCAATCTATTTTTTAATATCGATTTCAATTTTCTTTCTATATTTTCCGAATATCATTTTAAAATCTGGTCTTAAAAATCCATTTGTATTATTTATTTTAAAATCTCTATTAAAAATATTTTTCCCACTTTATTTAATACGATTAAAAATCCATTATTGCTTATTCAGAACAATCTCTTTAAAGTAATCCAATTTCGATATACATATTTTCATATTAAAAATCTCCTTTTAATTCCTTAAAGTTTCAAATAATATCTATGGTATTTATTATACCCAAGTTAAACCCCATAGTGTTATAACATTTTAAAATTTACAATACACAATAATTCAGCAATTTATTCAATCACATCATATATTTTTATATATATGAAAAACACTAAATATATTTGAGGAATCCAGTTGGATCCCTCCAACCTGTTTTCCCTATGTCCACAGATGTTAGACAACAATAAAAAAATACCAATCCCACTTCGAGGGGGATATCATGGTATAAAGGGTCATCCGCTATTATGCGGGGCGCATAGGGTCTCATCCGCTATAATATGCGGGAATATCACTCCAACAACTAATATATATATACTGAGAGAAATGCGGATTAAGGATCTTAAGGCTAGAATTAACACTAGAGGGGGGTGAATAGTGTTTTAAGAAATTTGTTAATCTTTTTGAGTTTATCTTAATTTGTTAACAATGTATGCACTAATCAGACACAGATATGAACACAGAATCAAACACAGATGCAAATATAAAGTAAAAGCAGTAAAGGAAAGAAAACACCGGATTTTATACTGGTTCGAAGTTACCCTACATCCAGTCCCGCACAACTAAGTATGGATTTCCTTTCAAAAGCAATTCAATAATTACAACCCTCAGTTTCAAGGCTATGAGGTACACCCTCTAGAATAACAATCCTTTGGGTAGAGATACTTGATTTCCGGGGCAACAAGTTCACCCAATTGATTTCCAGGGCTACAATCACACCTTTTCTCACTAATAGATTACAAAGAAGTCTATAACTCTGAATAGCACTGAGAACTTTGTAGAGATAGTGATGGAGAATCAAACTAAAGTAATCGAGTATGATTCGATGTTGATTTCGGCAGAGTAATGGTATAAATTTGTATTAAGAAATGTGGAAGAAGAAGAGGAGTGAAAACTAGAAAAAAGTGATTAAAAATTCGTTGAAACTGACCCCTATTTATTGAAGAGCAACAGCCATGACCATTCATGAAGAGTTATGGTGAATAGACACTTCTTTTGAAATTTGAATTTTGAATCAAACTGACACCATGTCGACATGGTACCTATAGGCATGTCGACATCCCACAGCCTTTTTTGATGTTTTGAATTTCTTTGAAAATAACATTTATCTTATATAAAAACTATTTTAAACTTTATAAATATACTTGACTTTAGTTGAAATTCATAAGTAAATATAAAGAACAATATATTCACAATTTAACTATAATTTTATATTTAAATCTAAGTATAAATATTTAAAAGTTAAATATATTATTTGAAGATAGTTTAAAAACAGGAGTAATTTGACTTTGAAATTAAAGATGTTTTTGAGGCTAAAATTATTTAAAATCAGGATAGAGAGTTTTGAATCTTTTAAAAGGAAAGTTTTGAAATCATTTTGAAAACAAGATAATTTTGTAAAATCATTTGAATTAAAATTAGTAGATACAAAATAATGTCCCACTAGATTTTCGTAGGTTCCATCCTACTTAGGGTTCCATCCCTTTAACGGGCTCGAAGTGGATTCCATTCCACGAATAAATTGGTATTAAGATGCCAGTGCTTTTCTACGAGTTTTAACAAATATTCCTAATAAAACAAAACCTTGAAATCTTGAACTCTTGATAATCTTGATACTCATGAGTCTTCTATCTCTATATCTTGAATCTTTATATTGTACAGTCTTCATTCTTGGTACCTGCATGGTTAGATCCTGCATATACATATATATCTAAACTTGTAATGTTAGTATTTATATTTTATAATCTATTCTAAGGTTGTTGTCATCAAAACCATCATCTCATGGACTAACAATCTCCCTCTTTTTGATGATGACAACCTTTGTTTATAAAATATTCCTTCTATCCTAATTACTCCTAATAACTCCCCCTTAATCTATGCCTAACTATCCTATTTTATACTTCCCCCCTTTGTCATCAACAAAAACTTACTCTAAACTAGATAACTCCAAACTATATAACTCCCCCTAAAACTTATTACTCTTTGACGTTAATACTAACAAATATAAGAACACGAGTTTATTTATTACGAGTATGGTTGTATTTACATTTGCGTTTGAAAAAACATAAAAACACAAATAACAACGGAAAGAAAGAGAAGAAACTAATGTGTGTTTCTGAACATAGGAGATTTATGAATTGAACAGTTTGGATAGTGGAAACAGAAATTTCCTCGTTGTTCGACAAGATTCCCATTTTTGTCGAAACACACTTCTCCAACGCATACTACTTGGTCATTATCCTCCTCGTGTGCTTCTTCCATTGGTTCTTCTTCTTCTTCGTCGCTGAACTCATGTTCTTGATTGAGTGAAGAGTCTTCATCGATCAAGATAGGGTTGGCCTGGTTATCCTTTAGGAATTTTTGTAAATTCCTAAGAATCTTGCCTTGCCTCTCTTGCTCTTTCGCCATACGAAGTTGAGTCACTTGAATTTCAGTCAACATCTGAAGAGTATCCTTCATAGACTCCTCCAATTTAGTTACACGTGCGAGAGTAGAGCATTGGAATGGACCAGAAGTAGGAGAGGGGAATGAGAAAGTTGATTTTATGTTTGATTTAGAGGAAGATGCCATTATTTTATATATTTCAGAATAGAAAATGAAGAGAAAACAGAGAGAATGAATAAGAATTTGAAATAGAGAAGAATATATAACAAAATTTTTGAATTTTGGTGGGAAAATAAAAAAAATAAAAACGTTACATGTCGACATGTCTTCCTAGGGGATGTCGACATGGTCCTTATATTTTAACTCTATGATTTATTTTTATATTAATTATTAATTATACTTGTTATTTATATTTTATAATTCAGTTATAGAACAAATACCTAATTCTCTTCTTAATTTAGTAAATATAGATTCATTTAATGGTTTTGTTAAGATATCAGCTGTTTGATTCTCAGAGTTTATATATTCGAGAGTAATTACTTCTTTAGTTATATTATCTCTAAGAAAATGATGTCGAATATCAATATGTTTAGTTCGAGCATGATGAGTAGGATTTTAGATAAATTTATTGCACTAGTATTATCATAATAAATTGGCGATTTTGAGATATTTAATCCAAAATCTCTTAAAGTTTGTTGCATATATATTACTTGAGAACAAGCCAAAGCAGCAGAAATATACTCTGCTTCAGTTGTTGATAAAGAAACTGTATTTTGCTTTTTACTAAACCAGGAAACCAGAGAATGTCCCAAAAAGTGACAAGTTCCACTTGTACTTTTTCGGTCTGATTTACATCCAGCATAGTCAGCATCACAGTATGATATTAAATCAAATGAATCATTTTTAGGATAAAATAAGCCATAATCAGAGGTGTGTTTAATATATCTTATGATACGTTTTACAGCTTTTAAGTGAGTTTCTTTAGGATGAGATTGATAACTTGCACAGAGACATACACTATGCATGATATCAGGTCTACTAGCAGTGATATAGAGCAATGATCCAACCATTCCTCTATACAACTTTTGATCTACATCTTTCAAGAAATCTTCTTTACTTAGATATTCATTGGTTGCCATGGGAGTAGGTTTTCCACTCGCAGTAGTCAAACCAAATTTATTAACTAGTTCTTTAGCATATTTTTCTTGACTAATAAAAATACCATTATCTAACTGTTTTATTTGTAATCCTAAAAAGAAGTTTAATTCACCCATATGACTCATCTCAAACTCTTTTGTCATTATTTCAGAAAATTCTTTATTCATTTCGAAGTTAGTTGAACCAAAAATGATATCATCTATGTATACTTGAACTAGTTGAATATCATTTTTATTTCTTTTAATAAAAAGAGTATTATCTATTTTACCAATTTCAAATTTTGATTGTAATAAATAAGATCTTAGTCTATCATACCAGGCTCTCGGAGCTTGTTTTAGACCATATAAAGCTTTCTTAAGTTTGTATACATGGTTTGGTAAATTTTCATCTTCAAAAAGTGGTGGTTGTTCAACATATACTTCTTCTTTTACAAAACCATTTAAAAATGCACTTTTAACACCCATTTGAAATTATTTGAAATTATTATGATTTGCGAAAGCAAGTAGAATCCTAATGGCTTCTAATCTTGCTACAGGAGCAAAGCTTTCGTCACAATTTATACCTTCTTCTTGACAATAACCTTGGGCGACTAATCATGCTTTATTTCTAACGACCTCACTTTGTTCATTCATTTTATTTTTTTAGACTCATTTAGTTCCAATTATAGTTTTATCTTCAAGTCTAGGAACAAGTTCCCAAACTTCATTTCTAGTGAATTGATTTAATTCTTCTTGCATAGCCAAAATCCATGAATCATCAGTTGATGCTTCTTTAGAATTTTTGGGTTCAATAGATGATATAAATGCACATTACTCATTTTACTTAGTTGATTTCTAGTTGTAACAATAGATTGCATAACTCCTATTATATTTTCAATAGGATGATCTTTTAAAAGTTTAATCCTTTTATTAGGATGATTAATTTCATTATTAATTACGGTTGATTCTTGATTTTGAGTAATTAAATCTTCTTCATCATTTGTAATTTCAAAATCTTTTAAATTTTCATCAAACGACATTGTTTCTTCAATGGTGTTAGATCTTAAATTAAAAACTCTATAAGCTTTACTTCTATTAGAATATCCGATAAAGATTCCTTTGTCGGATTTAGGATCAAATTTATCCAAATTATCTTTTGTATTTAAAATAAAGCATTTACTTCCAAAAATTCTGAAGTATGATACCTTAGGTTTCTTTCCATGAAGAAGTTCATAAGGTGTCTTATCAGTTAAAGGTCTAATTAAAATTTTATTCAAAATATAACAGGCGGTAGCAACAGCTTCTGCCCAAAAGTGTTTTGGTAAATTACTATCTGAAAGCATAGTTCTCGCACACTCTTGTATCGTTCTATTTTTACGTTCTATTTTTACGTTCTACTACTCCGTTTTGTTGTGGAGTTCTTGGAAATGAGAAATTGTGAGTTATTCCCTTCTTATTGCAGAATTCCTCAAACTTTTCATTTCCAAATTCACCACCGTGATCACTACGAATAGTTATAATTTTTAAAGATAATTGATTTTGAATCCTTTTTGTAAAGTTCTTAAAATATTCAAAAGTATAACTTTTATGTTTCAAAAATATTGTCCATGTAAATCTAGAATAATCATCTACAATTACAAAAACATATTTACTATGATTTATTGACTGAATTTGAGATAGACCAAATAAATCAAGATGAAGTAACTCAAGGGGTTTTAAAGTTGAAATCATATCTTTTAATTTAAAGGAACTTTTTCTAAGCTTTCCTAATTGACATGCATCACATAAACTATCTACTTTAAAATTCATTTTAGGGAGGCCTCTTACTAGATCATGTTTTGACAGTCTAGATAAGAGTTTGAAATTCAAATGCCCAAATCTCTTATGCCAAATCCGAGGGTCACTTGCATTTGCCAAAAGACACAAGTTATCATTTGAAATTTTCATACTAAGAATATAAATATTCTTTTTCCTAATTCCCTCAAATATTATGGTTGAATTATTGTCTTCAATGTGACACTTATCTTTTTCAAATTAAATTTTATATCCTTTATCGCATAGTTGACTTATACTTAGCAGGTTGTGTTTCAGATTCTTAACTAGCAAAACATTAGTAATAATAGGAGTTTCAGAGTTACGGACAATGCTGATGCCAATCACGTATCCTTTCGAGTTGTCTCCAAAGTTAACCTGTCCTCCATCTTTGTATATAATATTATTCAGCATATTCGGATTACCAGTCATGTGTCTAGAGCATCCACTATCAAGTATCCACGTATTCCTTTTGATCTGCACTGATTGTCCATTGTGGATTGATTCCTTAATACCCATAAAGCATCTTTCCTGCACATTCTAAAATTTGGGTAGACAACTAGAATTTGAATAACATTCATATGCAGACTCATGGAACAATGATGATTTAAACAGTTATAAACTAGTTTTAACAGATTTTTCAAAAATAGCCATTTTAAAACTTTTCAAAATTCAGATTATGAAACTTTTGAAAACGAAGCTCTGATACTGTGACATCCCGAGATTTCTGGCAATATCAATTTAATAATCTGTATTAAAATTAAATTGATTTGATCGTATTTGATAATAAGATTTGAATTGATTTAATAATCTTCTTTTTAAATAAATATTTAAACTGATAATTTATCTATTTAAAAGCTAATAAATTGTTTTCTAATTATAATGTATATATATTTGTATATATTGCAAATAGAAATCTTTGATTTAAATTGTATCTTAGCTTAAGTTTAAGATAAATAAAAAGGTTTGTTTTAAAATATTGTTTAATAAATATGATACATGTATCCATTTAATGCTAATAGGAATTTATAATATCTTTATAAATTATTTAATTTGAAAAATTATTTTTTTCAAATAACATTTAGAAATGTATTGTTATATATATAGATATATATAGACTTTAAATAGAAGTGTTATTTTCAAATTAAATATGTGTTATATATGTATATATATATAACTTGATTTTAAAATTGGATATAGAATTTAGTTTGAATTTTAAAGTCTTAGAATTAAATAGGGTAGATATTTAAAATGTTGGATTTTAAAGACATTTGTATAAGCTTTTATTTGTTTATATATACATAGCTTTAATTTATTTCCTCTAAAAAGAAATTCATAAGGATAAAGTTTTAACTAAAAAAAAATATAAAAATAAAATATGAATATAAAGTAAGTATTAATACTTAAGCTTTAAGAAGGAAATAAATGTACTTATGTTGTACAGGATGTACACCTGAAAAAAAATATAATACATTCATGAACAACAAAATAAAGAAAAGTTTGAGGCTTAAGAAAGAAGACACTAATATATATATATATGTTAGTTTGAACAGAGATAAGGATAAATATTTGTAGACATAAGTAGACAAGCATTAAATGCTATTATCTCTAAGTACATTATCCAGATCATTCCAGCCCCCATAGAGAAAAATCATCTCACCCAAATCAAATAGCCAGGCTGCACCTTTTGTTAGAAACAAAATACATAAATGAACACTTAGAAATCCTAGAACTAAATAAACTATGAAAGAAAAGATACATGTTAAATTGCAAGGCAGGAAGTTTTAGATATTACCTGCCGTGAAGCATAGTGTAAGAAAACATAACAAAATATATGTACAGATGTACTAAATAGATTTAAAAATCTAGAAATGATATTTGTAACCCAAAAGGACCAAGGCATTAAATGCCATCTTCTCTAGTAAGCTCGAAATCATCCCAGCCACCAAAGAAAAAGAAGAAAACCTGCTAGTTAAGGAACAATGCAAAGAAAATATCTCTGGCTGTGATTGTACAAAAAGATTCATATACCCTGTATGGTACAGACAAAATTATATCACCTAGTAAACTTACTTTTTAAATATCAACTTTTATCTTAGTTTCGTCTAAGTAAAATCTGAAGTAAATTACACTACATCAGCAAAGAAGAAATAAAAATCAACTTCAAGAATCAAACAAGAAAGGAAGAGCAAGGAAGTGTGGTACTCTGTTCATTTTTAACTGTGAGTAGACTTAACCCATAAACCAGTTTTAATTTATTGTATTTGTCATGTTTGATGTGAATCCCGTAATGTATGTCTGAAATTATGTATGCATGTTGTTAAATCTGGATATATGTATATAGGAATGTAGAAACCTGTGTGCATGTATGAATATATCTGTATCACCTCTGTTTAAGTTATAGAGTTCAGAATTTAAATCAAAAATTCCAACTCTCTCTATCTAGTCTCTGTTAGGATTTGGAATTCAAACGAATTATGTTTGTTTATGCATTTACTAAGATTTAAATTTTTTTTTAGTGAAATAAATTAGTAAATTCTGGAGATATAGATAAGACAGTGGAAAATGTGTAAACAGGTAAAAACTCAAGTATAAAAATTCTTGGATTCTCCTATATAATCGTAATCTCCATTAAAAACCATGATTTTTAGAAGTTAAACCAAAAATTTTAACGTAGAATCGAGAGAGAATTCATGTGATGAACAAATTTTGGACTTTAAGCTTTTCCTGGTGGTCGATGAACGTGGTGATCTCGGAATTGTGGCTGAGGGTAGCTGGGTGATGGACGAACTCAGGAAAAATGGTCAGAAAAATTCCTGATCATCGTGATGGCCGTACGTTGATAATCTAGGGTTTTAGTTCACGTTTTGGCAGTGGTCGGAGTTCGATAAACTGCGGCATCATCGGTGGATCGGAGGTAGCCGGTCATGGGGGAATCGAGACGTTGGACTTCGACGAAGCTTCGGGTACGTTTGCGTGGCCTCTGGTGGCTGAGATGGTCGGAGCGAGGCATTTTAGGGTGATTGGTATTGTTCCAGTTGAATCGAATTGTTCAAATATGGACGACGATGAAATCGAGGAACCTGGGTGGTCAAGTGGGTTAGGGTGATCATCAGTGAGGTGTTGGCAACGGTGAAGTCGATCGGAATGGCTCCGATTGCCTGTGCACGTGGATGCGTATCACAGTGTGTATGGTTTGTCGATGGATTGGAGAAGAAGGTATTCTCGGTATAGCCCGAAGTAGTTGTGGAATTTTCTCGAAGAAATGGGGCAGGGGGGGGTTAACTCGAAGTTGTGTCCGGGATTTCTTTAAGATGGCTCGGGTATTTTGGTAGGCAACTCGAGTAAAGCTCGAGTAGATCGTGAGTGAAATCTGCTCCAGGATTTTTAGCTTAAAAATAAAATCCAAGTTTTATAACAGCAAGTCTTATTTTCAAATTCAGATTTGAAACTAGTGTTAAACTGTTACTTGATAATGTTTAAGTATTTAAAGGAAGTTACGATTTGGTAACTTAAATTATCAAGGTAAATGTTTATTTTATTTCAAAACTCAATTAAATGTTTAATTGGGGAGGCTAATTATAAAGATGAAATGTTTTAAATGTAAATGATAATTATGTCATTTATAAAGATAATGTTTTACCTTAAAGGATGATTAAGATATTAATGAGTTGAGATTGATTGAGTTAGTTAAGAAAAATTTAAGAGAAATTAATTAATTTATAAGTGAGGGTTATAATTAAGTAATTAAAAGTTAATTAACTTGTAATTAAGGATTATTAATGAAGTAATTAAGATTAGAGAATAATTAATTAAGTAATCAGAGGTAAATTAATTGGTAATTAAGAAGTACTTAATTTATAATTAAGCCTTATTAATTAATAAATAGGTTTTATTAATAATTAAGGGTTAATTAATCTGCAATTATAGATTAGTTAAGAATGGTCAACTGTAAACTCGGGATAATTTACCAATGCAATAATTACGTAATGGAAGTGATTATGGATGACTAAATTAGATTGATAATTAAAGAATGGTAAATAAATTCAAATAGTTTGAAATTATCTAATGATTGTTTTAGCAGGGTTAGGTGATTAATTCTTTAATGGTTAAATTAATGTGATTTAATTAAATTAATTATAGTATGAATTAATCCTGTTTATGGATGATTAAGTTGTATTGAAATACCTCTGATTGTTATTGACTCTAGTATGTACCTTGTAATGTTCTGTGATATGAAATGTTTGGTTGGACTGTGATAGATATGAGTTATTTATCTGTGATGGAATTTCTGTGAGAATATGACAATCTGAAGTCAAAATTAAATTGTTTAAACTTAAATAACTTGGCTTAAAATGGATGACATTGAACTCGAAGAGACCGGAGTCGGGTATCGGTAAATACCCGGAACCACTTCGATTTGTAAACTACAAAATTCTTTATAAAAACTGAATATGTGGTATTAAACAGGCTGGACTGAAGTAAGTTAAGTATCATGGATATTTAAAACTGGATAACGATTCTTGGATATTGTTTGAGATAAATGATCAATTTAAATAGGAGTAGAACTCATAGAAAAGTACGAGTTACCCTGGGTTGCAAATAAGTTATATAGTTTGGTATTTCATACTACGTGGGTTTACTCACGCTGGTTTCCAGCCTGACCCGGGTGTTACTTTGATGTAATGCTCGGGTCAGACCGAGTATTACAGATTTTCAGGTAAGGACGTTCGGAAGCTCAGGCGGCGAGCTGGATGGCAGGAACGTATGGAGGGTATTCCGCTGTGATATATTGTTGTATATTTGGACATGTTGATTATATATATCGGGTACTGTGTATATGTTGTAACTCTGATGTATTAAAGGGTAATTTAACTGATACAGTTTCTTTGTATAAATGGTATTATATGATATTATATTTTTATCCGCTGCGAATGTGAGATTATATGACTTGTTTCTATTCCTTTCTTCTATCTTTTTCTTCTTTTTCATAACTATCTGGAATTTTCGGGTTCGAAAATTCCGGGTCGTTACAGTTGGTATCAGAGCGAAGGTTAAGCGAGAACCTTGGCTCTGGTGGGTTTACTCATCAGGGATAGGGTTAGTACTACCCTAGGATGAGTTGAGTATATATATATGAGAGAGCGTACTTGTTATTTTCTTATATAAAGATTTTAAATGATTTTAAGTAAAGGTGTATTTTGATATATATATATAAAGCAATATTTCTTACTAATAAATGTTAAAGCAATTAGTTGTTAAAAAAAATTATTGGAATTAAATAAAATAATGAGAATTAGGTGTTAATAGTAATACAACCAAATTGAAATGGATCCAAACTGAAATTAAAATCCTGAATTTATAGAAATGTTTTCAGAATAAAGATAATAATAAATTGGTTTCCAAATATGAAAATCTTGGTTATTATCGTAAATGGTTGTTGTGTTTAATAATAAGATGTGTATTAATGAGCGAGCAAAATAAAATGTGCTAAAGATATAAATTTAGATGAGTATAACCTGTAAATTAGAACGGATTTAAATTGTGGAGTTTAAAACCTAAGTTTAGAAACATTGAATTGTTTCAAAGTGTTTAAAGAAAGAATAAATAATGTTATTCAGGATATATTTGAATGTGATCTTATTTTAAAATAAGAAGCTGTTTGAAAACTTAAAAAAAAAGGGGTCTGTCTTAAATTAAAATCGAAGGTGGTTTAAAATTTAAATGTATAGCCTGGTAGGCTAAGAAATAAATATGTATATATGGATACAAAGATGGTTTGAAAATAAACTCTAAATGCTGAGTTTTAAATTTGGGAAATGAGGTGTGATATCCAAGGTAATAAGTTTTTGAACTTATAAGATTTATTAATGTGAAGTTTAAAATTTGAAGTGGGAATTCAAATTTGAATAAGTTTGACGAAATTAAATTGAATTTAACTTAAGAGAAGTTAAATAAGTTTGGAATAAACAACCTGAATTGGAAATTTCAAGATGAAATTGAGATTTAACTTAGGAAAGTTAAATGGGTTGATTTGGTAGGGAACTATATGTGGTCTCAGATAGGATTGAGATCTGGAATGGGAAGTGGATGATGAATGTTTTAAAATAAATTGAATGATAGATTGGGGTAATATCTATCCCAATATTGGAATTAAATGGAATTACTTTAATTTGAAATTTACTTAAGTAATTTTGATTTTAAAGATAAAAATTAAACTTGAGAAAATGGGATCACTTTGAACATTAAGATTTGAATGTTAAAATGAACATGTAAACTGAAATGATTAAGGATTGGTTCCAAGATTGAATTTGGGTAATAAATTGAAATTCAAAGATTTAATTGTTTAAAAGGGGTTTTGAATTATTATTTGAACGTTGAAATAAGTTAAGTGAAGAAAATTTAAAATGGAATTTTGAGAATTGAACTCAGAAATTAAATTGTTTAAAGATATTGATTTGAAGATAAATGTTAATTGGATTAAGGGAATAAATCAACATTTGAAAATTTAACTCGAATTTATATAATTCGAGATGGTTTGAAAATTGAGATTTAAATTGAATTAGTTCAAACTGAATTTGATCTGAACTAATGGGAATGGTGATTTATGATGGATAAGTATAAAATTCAAATGAGAAATTTGAATTGGATTAATTTGAAATAAAATTGAAGTTATTCAAATTGGAGAATAGACACTTCTTTTGAAATTTGAATTTTGAATCAAACTGACACCATGTCGACATGGTACCTATAGGCATGTCGACATCCCACAACATTTTTTGATGTTTTGAATTTTTTTGAAAATAACATTTATCTTATATAAAAACTATTTTAAACTTTATAAATATACTTGACTTTAGTTGAAATTCATAAGTAAATATAAAGAACAATATATACATAATTTAACTAAAATTTTATATTTAAATCTAAGTATAAATATTTAAAAGTTAAATATATTATTTGAAGATAGTTTAAAAACAGGAGTAATTTGACTTTGAAATTAAAGATGTTTTTGAGGCTAAAATTATTTAAAATCAGGATAGAGAGTTTTCAATCTTTTAAAAGGAAAGTTTTGAAATCATTTTGAAAACAAGATAACTTTTTAAAATCATTTGAATTAAAATTAGTGGATACAAAACAATGTCCCACTAGAGTTTTGTAGGTTCCATCCTACTTAGGGTTCCATCCCTTTAACGGGCTCGAAGTGGATTCCATTCCACGAATAAATTAGATATTAAGATGCCAGTGCTTTTCTACGAGTTTTAACAAATATTCCTAATAAAACAAAACCTTGAAATCTTGAACTCTTGATAATCTTGATACTCATGAATCTTCTATCTCTATATCTTGAATCTTTATACTGTACAGTCTTCATTCTTGATACCTGCATGGTTAGATCCTGCATATACATATATATCTAAACTTGTAATGTTAGTATTTATATTTTATAATCTATTCTAAGGTTGTTGTCGTCAAAACCATCATCTCATGGACTAACATATACTACTATATATATAGTCATCCAACATATAATTATAAATTTATAAATCAATCAAGCATCCAATAATTTAAATTTAAACATTTAAATTTAAAAATGGTAATCCAAATGAGTGAGAAATTCTCACCTTGATTTTTAATTGCATTGCATTTCGATATTAATTCCATCGCGTAGATACCACTGCTACGAATCAACCCGACTTATTACATTCGTTTTAAACCTCGTACAATTTTTTTTATACAATATATGAAAGACTTCGATTTTATTAAATATCACTACTTTTAAATCAAAAATTAATTTATGTTAGATTTCAAATTTGCAAATCCCAATTACCATCCTTTATGATCAACTACCCTCAAACGAACAAGCGCACGCTGCCTCAGCCTTCATGACCTCGCCATCACTTCGAACCCAGTTCAAAAGCCCCTGGTTGCCGCCTCACCTTCGCCATCTCCAGACCTGAAACCCAAAATCGCAGCCTTCCTCCATGCTGCCGCCACTCGACATCACAGCCCCTACTCTGTCCCACTCCCCTTCGAAATGCACCGGCGAGACTTCCATGTACGGCTCCTTCCTATTGTACGCCCCTGCCAGGTCACCTCAATCGTGTCGCCACCAGGCCCTAGCTGCCACGAACGAGTATCGCCTCGCCGAAACCCTAACCAATAGCTCAAATCCCCATCGCCTTCTCCTCCTCCATCACGCGTCGCACAAACCCAGGGACACGCATAGCTCGATTCCAAGCGCTCGTGATCTTACATACATAATATATATATATATATATATATATCTGACTTCATGGGTTTTGAATTGAAGGAGGAGAGGGATTTCGATTTCGTTTTATATATTATTTTTTTCTGGTCGATTTTGTTTTCGAAAAGGAAGAAGATGTAATGAACGGTTTTAAATTCTTTCATACGAACAGATTTAAATGAATTGATATTGAACTGATGGAACAAAGGAGGTCATGCTTTTAAAAGGAAAGGAAGGGCGGTCGCATGTTTGAAAAGGAAGGGCTACAGTGACTGAGTGAAAGGAGGAGACAGCCTTGTCCAAATCAAGGAAATAAATTATTTAATTTTCTCCAAAATATCCCGATTTAAGTGACTCAAAATTTTGAACCCCTATTGAGGCATGCCGCTTGGCGTTCATAATGTTATACCCCTATTCCGAACACAATGGAAAAGGTTTCGAGTCTAATTCGATCGTATGGAGAAGATAGCTTTTTGGACCCAATTATTATATTGAATTTCGATATTAAATTCAACACGTTTATATCCCGTACGATCAAACGGTAACTCCAAACACTATGAAATTTGAAATCTAATAATAATACACTATTAGGGATCCAATGGAACTAGTTTCGTCAAATTCCGAGACCGTGCCTCGGAAGGCTATTTTTAAATGTCAATTTAAACAAACCGTTTTTAAAATTGAACAAATCACATTTAAATTCAATTTTAAAACTTTTATTATCTCCACTATTGTTAATATAAATTTTACAAGCCTTTAAATTATTTTTATCGAGCTTAAAACTCAAGACACAAAAATTTAACCTATATTCAATTATTAAATTCAAAAATTAAATTATCCAATAAATCGCTATATTTAAATTCTGAATTTATTTTATAAATGTAAACCCAAATTTTCCATATTCAAAATCAATCTATAATTCAAATTCAATATTTAAAACCATTTAAGTATCCCAAATCAAACGACGAAAAATCCAGGTCGTTATATTCCTCCCCTCGTAAAAGAATTTTGTCCCCGAAATTGCTAAGGCAGAAAGAATGCTCCAACCCCCTTTGTGACGCCCCACCTCTATGCTCATAATAACAAAGAGTATTAAAAGAAATACTGTCTATTATTACGAAGAATAAGGCTGGATAGGAGCGACCATCCGTAATTTGCCTTACACTAATATTGGTTATCTCGATAGGAGTGGTATATACTTTTTATTTTTCATCTATCATTTATTTACTCCCATCGACACACCCAATTATCAGTATAAAACAAACTACGATAGTTCATAATAGTTTAGGACATTAGATATAACAATAACACAGATAATATAAATGCGGAACACAGATAAAACAAAAGTCTCATATATATATAACTGATGTCAGTTAATACATAATTGACACAATACATATGATACAACTACAACTGTCGACTCTAGAAGTTATATATACAAGTACATTATCGACTAATATACATGAATACATATCATTCTATACAATGACACGACTACTACAAAATGACTGACAACTTCAGAAGATGAGAAAAGTCTTCAATCCCGAACAGCAACTCAAAGAAAGAAATCTACAACCTGAAATACTCGGGTCTGACCCGAGTATTACATTCAAAAGAAAATAATACCCAGGTCAGTCTAATTCAAACCAGTTTATTAGTGCATATAGGCAATAATAATCAAATAGTCCAATAGATGACAGTCACAGAAATCTCGTATACCCGGCTCCTCGATAAAAGAGTCGGATAACGGCAGATATAACACTATACAGTGTTAAACAACAAAACAACAATGCCAATTTAAAAACAACAATGCTGATTGGCTGCAGTACACGCTAACGTGTACTGCCTCGCCAATACAGTCTATCAAATACTCAGAAGATCAATGAATCCAAAAGCCAACAAATCCAATTCAAATCAAAATGAACCATTTCAAACTACGCTTAATAAAACGGAAACAGATGGCGTCAAATTAAATTAAATCTCGGTGTGGCTGCAGTACACGCACGCGTGCACTGCCTCGCCACTACCGTACGTCGAAACTGCAAAGGTCAAGTCACTGCAGTCATGACTCAACACAATGCAACAGCCAAAGTCAAGGCAACATGAAGCTTGCAAGTTCGAACCCAAGACAATACAACTCACTATAAATATTAGTGCAGACATACATGGCTCAAGTGATGAAGCACTGCAACTCGACTAACAGAATGAACCAAAATAATGCAAATGCAGTCCAGACCCGAGAATGGCCAGAAACAAGACATCAAGATATGGCAACACAACAAACTCATGATTACAACTCGAGCAAGTTCAGCTACCATGTGAAAGCAAGCAGTCAAAGTAACAACAATGCAGACAAGTTCAAAGTGAAGCAAAAGTTGAAAATGAACATGCATATGGTATGGCATTGAAACCAGTTCAATAATCAAACTCAGCAAGCAGGAGATACAGTGACGCTAAAGCACAGGATACAAGTATGAGTACACAATGCAGACAGTGTCAAAGTCATAGAGGGAAAATCAATAACCATGGTATATATAAATGCAGACAAGATACATGAGGACCAAACTTCGAGTCAAGCAGCAGACAGGGAAGTGCAGCCTCAACATGAAGTTCAACCGTGCCAACAGACCAAGAATGTGTACCAAACTCAAATGCACAAAATGCAAACTGCAATTACAAGGAGTGAGACAACATAAAATGAATTAAAGGCAACAATGGCACTCCACAGGACATTGGACAATGTACTCAGCAATATGTGGTGCGAACACTATTGGCCTACGTCAAACTACAAATGCAACATGAAGTGCTGCAACTCAAGAATCAGTGCAAAGTGACTCAATGCACATCAAGTAAGAACCAGAACAACATCAATAAAGTACAAAGGCAATGCATCAGTAATCAACTGAGCAAGTGAATATCAAAGTGAAGAAATCAAAGTTACAGTGAAGATTTCAAATGACTCAAGTGAAGATATCCAAGTAAAGCACTGCAACTCAACGAGCATCAAAATGAAAATGGAAATATACAGTTCAAAATCCGCGCAGTGGTTAAGAACAACCAGAGATGTCAACATATACAACTACACACGTGGACTACAAGTACAAGTCCAGATGCAACCAAGATATGGCCACATAGGGGAAGCACAAACGAAACAGAGGAGGCACATGGATGTGCAGACCAACAGATGCATGAAACAGCTGTGGATACAAATGCATCACTGAGATCAATATACAATTTGTACAGCCACTAGCATATAAGATATACAGTATGAACTGAAGGGAATGAGGACTCAATGCACTAATTCGAAGGATAAATGACAACAGACTGTACATTGGCAGTATATGCAAGGGGCACCACAAGTTCGAAAAAGACATAGAAGGTTTCAAAGCCTTTAACAGTTATAGCAAAATCAGGCCGAGGTCACTTTTCAGAGCAATTACAAAGTAAAATTTTAACGAAGTTAAAGTCGAACATTTTTACTGCAGCAGTTTCAAGATACTAAAGGAAAGTTCAAACAAATACAAATCAAAGCCAGATGCTAACAGAGAGAATAACAGACATGCCAAAGTCATAGCAGTAACCATTATCAAAAATCATGTTTATCGATTTCGATCCAAAATCAGAAATCATCCCCAGTATTAAACAAATCATACGATTAGATAAAGTCAGAGACCAAACTCAACTTTTAAACGAATACCAACTGCTAGAGCAAATCAACAGATGAATTCAACGAAATATCAGAGAGTTCAAAGTAGAGAAAAATCACGAACCCACTACGCTTTGAATTAGATGTGAGCGAAGTAATCACTCACCTTGTTCGACGCGAATAGCTACAGCCGTGAGCAACGAAGGATCAATCGAGTAAGGCCACGAATTCGTCTTTCGATCACACCGTTGAAGTTGGCGCCTTCGTAGCAGCCAAGGGTAAGCGAACGAGATGAAGCTCACGCGAACAACGATCGATCACTAGGTGCAGCATTGAAAGCCCTAATTTCTTTTTCACGAAGAGGGATGAACGCGAACGAAGCCACCATTTTTCTTTTTCTTTCGATTTGAATAATTTAGGGTTTCGAATGAATCAATAAGGGGAAGCGGGTTAATCTTTATCACGGCATCCAAATAACCAAGGGCCTCGATTCAATTTTAAGAGCCCACTACCGTTCAACAAATTAGTAAAGAATTTAACCCAATCTTTTATTAAAGAAAGAATTGTACAAATCTAAAAAGAATTTCAATCGATTCAAAATTGCAACAGTAATCAACAACCGGTTTAATCGTCCTTTTGAAGATAAATACTTGTTGTAAAACTCCGGGTTGTTACAGACTCCCCTCCTTATAAAAATTGCGTCCACGCAATCATAGGGAATAAATGGATAAAAGGTAACAACCAAAAGATCATGGAAATGTCGAATGTACAAGCAAAGCAAGTGTCAGCGGGGAAGTATTAGATAGGAAATCGAAAGGTTCGACCGCTTCAAATCAAAAGAATCAACCTCGTGGGAATCAGGGATCAAAATCAGACGACTAACAAAAGCAAGAACAATCGAGTTCCAGCAACTAAAAGAGAAGAAAACAGAGTAGAAATCCCATACCGAGCACGAATTGAATGTGAGTAAATCAAATTACTCACCTGAATCGCCAGAGAAAAAGACGAAGCTCAAATCTCAAATAAGCAAATATTTAATTATCAAAAGCGATAACCAAATCTTAAATCAGCAATTATTTAATTATCAAAAGCGATAATTAAATCTCAAATCAGCAAATATTTAATTATCAAAAGCGATAATTAAATCTCAAATCAGCAAATATTTAATAATCAAAAGCGATAATTAAATCTCAAATCAACAAATATTTAATTATCAAAAGCGATAATTAAATCTCAAATCAACAAATATTTAATTATCTAAAGCGATAATTAAATCTCAAAGCAACAAATATTTAATTATCTAAAGCGATAATTAAATCTCAAAGCAGCAAATATTTAATTATCAAAAGCGATAATTAAATCTCAAATCAACAAATATTTAATTATCAAAAGCGATAATTAAATCTCAAAGCAGCAAATATTTAATTATCAAAAGCGATAATTAAATCTCAAAGCAACAAATATTTAATTATTTAAAGCGATAATTAAATCTCAAAGCAACAAATATTTAATTATCTAAAGCGATAATTAAATCTCAAAGCAGCAAATATTTAATTATCAAAAGCGATAATTAAATCTCAAAGCAACAAATATTTAATTATCTAAAGCGATAATTAAATCTCAAATCAGCAAATATTTAATTATCAAAAGCGATAATTAAATCTCAAAGCAACAAATATTTAATTATCAAAAGCGATAATTAAATCTCAAATCAACAAATATTTAATTATCTAAAGCGATAATTAAATCTCAAAGCAACAAATATTTAATTATCTAAAGCGATAATTAAATCTCAAAGCAGCAAATATTTAATTATCAAAAGCGATAATTAAATCTCAAATCAGCAAATATTTAATTATCAAAAGCGATAATTAAAAGCAACAAATATCTGATTATCAAAAACGATAATCAGAACTCATATCAACAAATATCTAATTATCACAAGCGATAATTAGAAACAACAAATATCTGATTATCAAAAACGATAACCAGAACTCATATCAACAAATATCTAATTATCACAAGCGATAATTAGAAACAACAAATATCTGATTATCAAAAACGATAACCAGGACTCATATCAACAAATATCTAATTATCACAAGCGATAATTAGAAACAACAAATATCCGATTATCAAAAACGATAACCAGAACTCATATCAACAAATATCTAATTATCACAAGCGATAATTAGAAACAACAAATATCCGATTATCAAAAACGATAACCAGAACTCATATCAACAAATATCTAATTATCACAAGCGATAATTAGAAACAACAAATATCTGATTATCAAAAACGATAACCAGGACTCATATCAACAAATATCTAATTATCACAAGCGATAATTAGAAACAACAAATATCCGATTATCAAAAACGATAACCAGAACTCATATCAACAAATATCTAATTATCACAAGCGATAATTAGAAACAACAAATATCCGATTATCAAAAACGATAACCAGAACTCATATCAACAAATATCTAATTATCACAAGCGATAATTAGAAACAACAAATATCCGATTATCAAAAACGATAACCAGAACTCATATCAACAAATATCTAATTATCACAAGCGATAATTAGAAACAACAAATATCCGATTATCAAAAACGATAACCAGAACTCATATCAACAAATATCCAATTACCTGCAGATAATTGGAAACAACAAATATCTAGAAATCAATTAAGAAGACTAGAAAATCAACATAAAAGCTTGGATCGATCCCATCAGATGGCGAGTTTTTAATTCGCCGCACGTGCATCTCAGAGTGGCCGAAGCCTACCAAGTACTCAACATAATTTTGGCGCCCATCAGATTGACCCGGAGGTCCGCAGAGTGACCCGAAGGTCTAGTACTGGTATTTGACCCGAAGGTCCGCAAAGTGGCCCGAAAGCCCAACAAATGACCCGAAGGTCCGCAGAGTGGCCCGAAAGCACACGAAATCATCAAATATTTCAATTAACGAGTCCGGAATTAACCGAAATAGCAAACGCACATGTCCCATACCACGTGTTTTACTAAATCGTTTGATTCTCTTCATCGTTTCCTTGAAAGTGCAAAATTGTGTATTTTGTAAAAATACATTTCACATTCTCAAACGGACAAGTCCGGAATTAAGCGAATCAGTAAAAGAAAGGGGTCATAGTCCTCGATTTTGCTGAAACGTTTAAATCGCTTCCTCATTCTTTTGAAATCGCAAACTGTAAAATTTTTTAAAACAATTTTATTTATTTTGTAAAATAACAATTCACATTCTCAACTGGACAAGTCCGGAGTTAAGCGAAACAGTAAAAGAAAGGGGTCATAATCCTCGATTTTGCTGAATCGTTTAAGTCGCTTTCTCATTCTTTTGAAAACGCAAACTGTTAAAAATTTATAAAACAATTTTCATTTTAAAACGATTTTCCCATCACGTGATTAAAACAACAATATTAGTAACAATTTCGATAAGGAAATTGTACTTCTCAAAATACCGTAAAAACGGTCACAAATCAGTATTGCAGAATAACCGCTTGAAAATCCACTTTTAAAATTTTGGCTGTTACTGAAGTCAAAGCGACAGAAATTTTAAAACATCAAATATCTCATCAAAGGATTCACATCAAAATGTGACATCAGTGAATTTTCATTTATTAAAACTGTCAACAAAACACCGTGCCTCAAAAATTCAGCATTGGTGTAATAAGTCCGTTATAAAAATAACGGCAACAAAATACGTATCATAACCAAGCATCGGTTCAACGTAAAATAAATGCAATAACGTGCAATTCAAATTTTTGCACGTATTACAAAATGAACAAAGAAATCATGCAAATGTATCTTCAATGAAGATAATTCAAAACAGCAAAAATCTAATCACTAGATGATTAGTACAAAAGAAAGCCAGCGGAAATTTCAACAAAAATCACATATCTGCAATTTCTTCGAATCCTCAATTTGGATTCGAAATTCTCAAAGAAACAAATAATTACAGCTATGTAAACAACAATTGGAATCCATATCAATTTCGTATTTTGATTCTTAAATCAAAAAGATTATCAGTTGTACTCAGCGAAGACAGTTTCACTGTTTCCGCTGCGCACTCTGATAAATAGAACACAAATCAATCAAATCATCAGAATACAATTTCATCCAAACAACAAAGCACAATTCCACTTTTATTTTTAAATAACGATATTTAAAAATTTCATCAAAATTTCAAAACTTTAGTTTTGACTCAAATCACAGATAAAACATCGACCTACAGTTGTAACATATGTTCCATCCAAGTTATGTTTTATATTATGTCCATAAACCCCAAGCTCTGATACCAACTGTGACGCCCCACCTCTATGCTCATAATAACAAAGAGTATTAAAAGAAATACTGTCTATTATTACGAAGAATAAGGCTGGATAGGAGCGACCATCCGTAATTTGCCTTACACTAATATTGGTTATCTCGATAGGAGTGGTATATACTTTTTATTTTTCATCTATCATTTATTTACTCCCATCGACACACCCAATTATCAGTATAAAACAAACTACGATAGTTCATAATAGTTTAGGACATTAGATATAACAATAACACAGATAATATAAATGCGGAACACAGATAAAACAAAAGTCTCATATATATATAACTGATGTCAGTTAATACATAATTGACACAATACATATGATACAACTACAACTGTCGACTCTAGAAGTTATATATACAAGTACATTATCGACTAATATACATGAATACATATCATTCTATACAATGACACGACTACTACAAAATGACTGACAACTTCAGAAGATGAGAAAAGTCTTCAATCCCGAACAGCAACTCAAAGAAAGAAATCTACAACCTGAAATACTCGGGTCTGACCCGAGTATTACATTCAAAAGAAAATAATACCCAGGTCAGTCTAATTCAAACCAGTTTATTAGTGCATATAGGCAATAATAATCAAATAGTCCAATAGATGACAGTCACAGAAATCTCGTATACCCGGCTCCTCGATAAAAGAGTCGGATAACGGCAGATATAACACTATACAGTGTTAAACAACAAAACAACAATGCCAATTTAAAAACAACAATGCTGATTGGCTGCAGTACACGCTAACGTGTACTGCCTCGCCAATACAGTCTATCAAATACTCAGAAGATCAATGAATCCAAAAGCCAACAAATCCAATTCAAATCAAAATGAACCATTTCAAACTACGCTTAATAAAACGGAAACAGATGGCGTCAAATTAAATTAAATCTCGGTGTGGCTGCAGTACACGCACGCGTGCACTGCCTCGCCACTACCGTACGTCGAAACTGCAAAGGTCAAGTCACTGCAGTCATGACTCAACACAATGCAACAGCCAAAGTCAAGGCAACATGAAGCTTGCAAGTTCGAACCCAAGACAATACAACTCACTATAAATATTAGTGCAGACATACATGGCTCAAGTGATGAAGCACTGCAACTCGACTAACAGAATGAACCAAAATAATGCAAATGCAGTCCAGACCCGAGAATGGCCAGAAACAAGACATCAAGATATGGCAACACAACAAACTCATGATTACAACTCGAGCAAGTTCAGCTACCATGTGAAAGCAAGCAGTCAAAGTAACAACAATGCAGACAAGTTCAAAGTGAAGCAAAAGTTGAAAATGAACATGCATATGGTATGGCATTGAAACCAGTTCAATAATCAAACTCAGCAAGCAGGAGATACAGTGACGCTAAAGCACAGGATACAAGTATGAGTACACAATGCAGACAGTGTCAAAGTCATAGAGGGAAAATCAATAACCATGGTATATATAAATGCAGACAAGATACATGAGGACCAAACTTCGAGTCAAGCAGCAGACAGGGAAGTGCAGCCTCAACATGAAGTTCAACCGTGCCAACAGACCAAGAATGTGTACCAAACTCAAATGCACAAAATGCAAACTGCAATTACAAGGAGTGAGACAACATAAAATGAATTAAAGGCAACAATGGCACTCCACAGGACATTGGACAATGTACTCAGCAATATGTGGTGCGAACACTATTGGCCTACGTCAAACTACAAATGCAACATGAAGTGCTGCAACTCAAGAATCAGTGCAAAGTGACTCAATGCACATCAAGTAAGAACCAGAACAACATCAATAAAGTACAAAGGCAATGCATCAGTAATCAACTGAGCAAGTGAATATCAAAGTGAAGAAATCAAAGTTACAGTGAAGATTTCAAATGACTCAAGTGAAGATATCCAAGTAAAGCACTGCAACTCAACGAGCATCAAAATGAAAATGGAAATATACAGTTCAAAATCCGCGCAGTGGTTAAGAACAACCAGAGATGTCAACATATACAACTACACACGTGGACTACAAGTACAAGTCCAGATGCAACCAAGATATGGCCACATAGGGGAAGCACAAACGAAACAGAGGAGGCACATGGATGTGCAGACCAACAGATGCATGAAACAGTTGTGGATACAAATGCATCACTGAGATCAATATACAATTTGTACAGCCACTAGCATATAAGATATACAGTATGAACTGAAGGGAATGAGGACTCAATGCACTAATTCGAAGGATAAATGACAACAGACTGTACATTGGCAGTATATGCAAGGGGCACCACAAGTTCGAAAAAGACATAGAAGGTTTCAAAGCCTTTAACAGTTATAGCAAAATCAGGCCGAGGTCACTTTTCAGAGCAATTACAAAGTAAAATTTTAACGAAGTTAAAGTCGAACATTTTTACTGCAGCAGTTTCAAGATACTAAAGGAAAGTTCAAACAAATACAAATCAAAGCCAGATGCTAACAGAGAGAATAACAGACATGCCAAAGTCATAGCAGTAACCATTATCAAAAATCATGTTTATCGATTTCGATCCAAAATCAGAAATCATCCCCAGTATTAAACAAATCATACGATTAGATAAAGTCAGAGACCAAACTCAACTTTTAAACGAATACCAACTGCTAGAGCAAATCAACAGATGAATTCAACGAAATATCAGAGAGTTCAAAGTAGAGAAAAATCACGAACCCACTACGCTTTGAATTAGATGTGAGCGAAGTAATCACTCACCTTGTTCGACGCGAATAGCTACAGCCGTGAGCAACGAAGGATCAATCGAGTAAGGCCACGAATTCGTCTTTCGATCACACCGTTGAAGTTGGCGCCTTCGTAGCAGCCAAGGGTAAGCGAACGAGATGAAGCTCACGCGAACAACGATCGATCACTAGGTGCAGCATTGAAAGCCCTAATTTCTTTTTCACGAAGAGGGATGAACGCGAACGAAGCCACCATTTTTCTTTTTCTTTCGATTTGAATAATTTAGGGTTTCGAATGAATCAATAAGGGGAAGCGGGTTAATCTTTATCACGGCATCCAAATAACCAAGGGCCTCGATTCAATTTTAAGAGCCCACTACCGTTCAACAAATTAGTAAAGAATTTAACCCAATCTTTTATTAAAGAAAGAATTGTACAAATCTAAAAAGAATTTCAATCGATTCAAAATTGCAACAGTAATCAACAACCGGTTTAATCGTCCTTTTGAAGATAAATACTTGTTGTAAAACTCCGGGTTGTTACACCCTTTAACTTATCAAAACCCACTTAGTTAAACTCAACATTCCGCCATTCAAACCTTTTTGTTCCAACCAAAACAATTAGTTTTCAATTCTAATTCCAAAACCCTTTATTTCAATTACAATTCGAAATAAATTTGTCGTTAACAATAAAAATTTCCAAATTTATTTTTTAATTTTTCTAACACCCTAAATTCCAAAAAAACTTGGCAAAATCTCCCTTGTACGGAGAGCCTTTTGCAATATAACAAGAGAGATAAAAATGTACATCAACCCACACAGTCGGAAAACAAAATATATATCAATATTTTATAATTTTATTATATTTAATTCGAAAACGTACCTTATTTTAGCATTTTTAAGCATTATTAAGCAAGCAAGTTACTTCATATGCAAATATGCAACCAAAATCTGGTCCGACAACCTCCGGTTACCTGTACTTACTCAATTTAAACCACGTAAGTACTAAAATATGAAAGTTCCACAACATTTCATTCATTTAACTAACTTTACACATGAATTTCATATATAACCTGCTAACAAAGATTTAAAAGCAATTATAAGGTTCCGTTACTAATTCAATTACTTTCAAAAGATCCATATACCATTTTATTCAATCCGAAATGATTTTCACTCAATTTATTGCAATTAATTCATATTTATAACAAACAATCCATATCCATTTCAAATTGACCTAAAAATCAATTTATTCACCTTTCATAATTCGCAGAATGTTATTTTCTTCCATTTACATCAAACGACAAATTTCCTATGCAAATTTGTCACTTTCATTCAATAAAATTATCATTTTAGCTTCTAGCCATTTTAAATTGATTCCAAATCAATTTATATTTAATTTTATTCCATTTCCAATTCAATCCATTCATTTGCATTTCATTCATACCCATATTATTTTCAAATTCATTTTATTAGCTCGGAATCATTCCATGTTGTTTTCCTATGCATTATGGTTTTATATGAGCCAAGCTTTGATTTGAAATAGTTTACTTAAGTTGATTCATTTATCTCCATTTAATTTAATTCCATAACTTAAGATTTATTTCCCTTGCCTTCCAATTTAAATTCAAATTTCAATCTCATACTTCAATTCATTCTCGGCTTCATTTAAAATAATATTCAGGGCCACGTTCAATTTATTTATATTCACATTGAACTTATTTATAACTCCAGCCATTTTAATTTCAATCCAATTCTAATTGGTCGCATTCAACATATATTTAATCAGCTTGTATATACGAGTCGAATTTTATTTATTACTCAAGTTATATATTCAACTGCAGTTTCAGCCCACCATCCATTTTATTTTAATCAAGTTAAATTCCATTCCATATTCACTTAACTAATTAATTTATCTAACTAGTTCACTTCCGTTTTACAATTCAATATCTGATTTTTATTTCAAAAATCATTCTATTTAATCCACCCGAGCTCAATTTTATTTTATAATCCAGGTTTGGATTTTATTTCCTTCACTAAAATATCAAACCATTTTTATTTTTTGTTTTCTATTCCACTTTCCAAATTTTATAAGTTACACAACTTATTTCCTCACAAGTCATTCAACTTAATGCAGGCTGCTTTTGAAAAATTGTTTTTCAAGGTTTGAAAAATAAAATAATAGTGTTATTTGATAGTATTTACGAATATAAATACTTTAAAAAAATAAAAATAAAAGTTTTTTAAAGATATAAAAAGCATTGAACTCACTTTGGTTATTGGAAAATAATTCTGATAATGACTGCAACATCATCGGTGTTCATTTTCGAGTTTTTGGGTGAGAAATTGCTACCACAGTAGTTTTGTTTTAAGTTGTTCGATAAAACAAATCTGAAATTGAAATTTCAAAAGTATGATTTGATATATTAAAGTTATAAGTGTGTGTGTATGTATTGTTATTTAAAATTGATTGAAATAAAACCCAAGTGTTTATTTCTTAAGTTTTTGGTTAAGTATTATATGGACTCGTGTAACCTATGCATTTAGGTAGATTGGTTGTGCATTTTCCTATACTAAATTGTTTGTTAGTTTTCATTTGTAAAAATAAAATGGAATTTTTGATGATTTTGGACAGTCGAAAGCTTTTGGATTGAAATAGAGACTGGAACTAAGTGTTTGTGAAATCATAAGGGAATAATTCCTTATAACTTATAAATTTGAGAAGATATTTAGCTAAAACCAATTTTAAAATATGTTGAACATCTAGTTAGGAGAAACAATTATTATATTGTATATATACTCTTAGGATTTAAAGTAGTATTATATGAATATGAACTCAAATAAGGAAATGTTAATAAATCACTATAAATTTTTATGTTATATTTTCATAATTAATTTTAGTAGAAAAAAATTGGTATAAATAAGAACCAATAGGGATAAGTACATAAGTATACATAGATAATTGGTTCGCATAACTATTCTCGATCCGAGATTCGAGTACACAACTTTGAGGTGTCTCCCACCCGCCCAAATAAGGATTTATCACTCGATTCTTGACGGGGAACACTTGGTGAGGGTTCATGGTATGGAACCAAAATTCTATATCATGGTATATGGCTATGCAAGGAGAACGGAGGTTCCTAATTAAGGAACTTGATCGGAGTCTGCACTAGAGATGCTGGTGAGCGATACTAGTTCGGAAGAGAAGTTATGTATTCGAGGAAGTGATCGAAACAGGTATTACGTATGGATAATCTATGTTATCATGTAGACTTATGAAATGTTAATTGATTTGGGGTTTGTTTCTAGTTTGAATGGGATGAAATTTCGAGGACGAAATTCCTTTAAGGGAGGAAGAATGTAACGACCCATAATTTTATCAATTTAATTTGGGAATATTTAATTCATTTGAAATATTCAAATAATGGATTTACTAATTAAATAGGCTTTTAAATTTATAATTCATATTAGAAAATTTTATTTTTGAATTTTGTTTATAAAAATATGTCGTTCGACGAAAGACCAAAATTGTGGCCGGTGATCGTTTTCAGGATTTTGACCTTTTATCGAATTACAAAATTGTAAAAGGTTGTAATAACTTTAGTTATATATTTAAAACAACATTTTATGTTAAATTAAGCTAACATATTTTTGAAGGTAGAAAAGAATAAAAATAAAATATATTTAAAATTAAAATTGGGAAAAGATGGATCTGAAAAGGAATGATGGCTTGAGTGTGAAAACTACCTTAAGTACTTAATCACTCTAATATCCACCATACTATAAAATAAGGAACAATTCTATGCTAATATCTACAAGGTCTTGGCAAACTTAAAAAACGATTTGTATGGTTTCTTGAAATCTTGGTTCAACTTGTAAAATTTGTTTAGTGTTATTTGTATTAGAAAGAAACAAAGCAGAAGAGAAAGAAATCAGTCGCCATTATTATTCATATTATTCCATATCTCAAGATTACATACTTATATATTCATGAATGTAATTTAGGTAATAAACTAAACAGATCTGTTACACGAGGTAAATTGGGCTGAGCAAACTAAATGGGCTGCCGAAGTAATGTATTAATAAATAAACTATATCGGGCTTAATCACACTTCCAACATCACCTTGTCTTCAATATCTGATTACACTCCCCCTCAAGTTGGAGAATATATGTTCTTCATTCCCAACTTGCTACATAAATACTCAACTCGATTCCCATTCAAAGCTTTAGTGAATATATCTGCTAGCTGCTCTCCCGTCCTTACAAACTTTGTTTCAATCACTCCTTGTTGAATCTTTTCTCTAATAAAATGACAATCCACTTCTATGTGTTTAGTTCTCTCATGGAATACAGGGTTGGATGCTATGTGGATTGCTGCTTGGTTATCACACCACAACCTTGTTGGCAAACTCGGTTTTAACCTAAACTCGGTCATTAAGTGTTTTATCCACATGATTTCACACACACTGTTTTCCATTGCCCTATATTCAGATTCTGCACTTGATCGAGAGACAACTGTTTGCTTCTTGCTCTTCCATGCTACCAGATTTCCTCCAACAAACATACAGTATCCAGAAGTTGATCTCATATCCACTTTAGAGCCTGCCCAGTCAGCATCAGAGAAACTTTCTATATTCATATGACCATGATTTGCATAAATCGGTCCTTGTCCAATTGTACCTTTTAAATAGCATAGGATTTGTTCAAGTGCTGCCCAGTGATGAGTTGTGGGTGATGCCATTAACTGGTTGATGACACTAACTGAGTATGCAATGTCAGGTCTTGTACAGTTAGATAATTGAGCTTCCCTGCCAATCTTCTATACCTTTCTGGATTGTTAAACAATTCTCCATCTCCACTCAAATTTTAGTTAGGTACCATAGGAGTGTTGCAAGGTTTTGTTGCAAGCTTTCCAGTTTCCCTTAAAAGGTCAAGTGTGTATTTCCTTTGATTCAGAGATATCTCCTTGCCATTTCTTATAATTTCTATACCTAGAAAGTATTTGAGTTCCCCTAAGTCCTTGGTATGAAATTGTGATTGAATAAATTGTTTTAGGGCAAGAATACCAGTCTCATCACTCCCAGTGATCACTATATCATCAAAATATACTACTAACAGTATTATCCCTTTATCATTGTTTCTGTAGAAAATTGAGTGATCAAATTTACTCCTGATTATACCAAATTTCTCAATTGCCATGCTAAACTTACCAAACCAGGCTCTTGGACTTTGCTTCAAGTCATATAAAGTTTTCTTGAGGAGACACACATGTCTAATCTCCCCCTGAGCAACAAAGCCAGGTGGTTGCTCCATGTACACCTCCTCGGAGAGATCACCATGTAAAAATGCATTTTTGATGTCAAGTTGATAAAGTGTCCAGTTAAATATTGCTGCTAGAGAGATAAAGAGCCTAATAGAAGTCATTTTAGCAACAGGTGAAAAAGTCTCAGAATAATCTATGCCATAGGTCTGAGCATAGCCTTTAGCAACCAATCGAGATTTCAATCTTGAAACAGTTCCATCTACATTCATCTTGATAGAGAAGACCCACTTGCATCCTATTGCTTTTTTATTTGGTGGCAGTTGAACTAGATCCCATGTACCACTTTGTTCTAGGGCATTCATTTCTTCTTTCATTGCTTCACACCACTTTGGTGAAGCCTGAGCTTCATTAACAGTTTTAGGGAGTGTAATAGAGTCTAAAGAAGAAACTAAAGTATGTGAAGAAAGGGACAGTCTGCTATAGGATACAAAAGATGAGATAGGGTAGGAACATTGCCTTTTTCCTTTTCGAAGTGCAATGGGTAACTCAAGACTTGGATCAGTTTCAGCAGTTTGGTGGACAGTGTTTGTGTCATTTGCTTGGTGGACAGTGTTTGTGTCACTGGGTATGGTAGAGTAAACAAGAAATTCTTCATTGTCTTCTTGTATACTTGGGTATGTAGAATGATTAGTGGATTGATAAAATGGTTCTTCTTCCATAAAATTAACATCAATTGAAACAACATATTTCTGTAAACTTGGACAAAAGCATCTATATCCTTTTTGAAGTCGAGAGTATCCAACAAATATACAATTTAAGGATTTATGGTCAAGTTTACTCAACTGTGGGTTGACATTCCTAACAAAGCAAGTACAACCAAAGATCTTAGGCTTGATAGGATACAATTGTTTGTTAGGATGTAATACCTGGTAAGGAATCTTATTGTTGAGCACTGTTGATGGCATCCTATTGATGAGGAAGCATGCTATGGAGACAGCGTCTGCCCAAAACATTTTTGGGACATTCATTTGAAACAATAGTGCTCGAGTAGTTTCTAACAAGTGTCGGTTTTTTCTTTCAGCAACTCCATTTTGAGATGGAGTGTCTACACATGAGGTTTCATGGAGGATACCATTTTGAGCAAGATAGGTATTAAATTCAGTGGACACATATTCCTTGGCATTATCACTTCGTAAAGTTTGCATAGATGTGTTGAAATGTGTTTGGATTTCAGCATGAAATTTACAAAATATAGAAAACAATTCAGAATGAGATTTCATTAGAAATAGCCATGTTACACGTGAGTAATCATCAACAAAAGTTACAAAATATCTAAAACCAGGTTTAGATGGACTTGATGATGGTCCCCAAATATCTGAGTGTACTAATTCAAATGGCTTACTTGCACGTTTATTTATTCTAGGGTAAGAGCTGATACGATGATGCTTGGCATACTGGCATGATTCACAATTTATTGTAGACAAAGAGCTAAATTGAGGGCAGAGTTGCTTGAAGAGTGAGAGAGATGGATGGCCTAATTGACAGTGAGCTTTGAAGGCGGAATTTATAGCTGAGCATACAATATTGTTTGTTGGAGAGATATCAAGCGTATATATGCCACCAGACTCACTCCCTCTACCAATAGTCTGATTTGTCGTAAGATCCTGAAATACACAATGACTTGGATAGAAAGTAACACTACAGTTGAGGTTATGAGTAATCTTACTTATGGATAATAAATTGAATGATAATGAAGGCAGATATAAAATAGAATTTAGTGGTAGAGATGAGTTAGTCATAACTTCTCCTATTCCATGAACTGATGACGGGGATCCATCTGCTAATGTGACGGTATGGGATGCCTTATTACTTGTTAGAATTGTAAATACCTCATTGTTACTTGCCATGTGATCAGTTGCCCCAGAATCAATTATCCACTTGTGTGTTGGTTTGCCAGTGTTTGCAATTGTAGTTACAAAGGATGATGAAGGTTCAGATGCAGTGTTGTGAACAGAATTTTGGAAGCTTGAGTACTTGTCATATTCTTCTGAAGTCATGAGAACAGTTTTAGTGCCTGAATTTATATTATTTTGTTGAGTTTTGTATTGTAGCTTCCTACATTCAGATACCACATGTCCTATCTTTTTGCAATACTTGCAAACTTTATTTGGATTTGATGGTGGTCTCCAAGCAGGTCTTTGTGGTCTCCAGGCTGGTGAGGGTGGTCTCCATGGTTGTGCATTAGCAGGTGATCTCCAGGCTTGTGCATGAGTTTGTGCATGTGCTTGTGCATTTGGTCTCCATGTTTCAATTCTCTAACAGTATTATATGGTGCATAGTTGTCTTTGTTACTCAGTAGTGCACTATCATGTGATGTAGGTGCAGCAGATTCGGTTTCAGTGCGAAGAATACGACTAAACACTTCTTGTAGTGATGTTACATCTGGATTAGCTAATATCTAAGCTTTTGCAGTTTCAAATTCAGGTGACAATCCAGCTAGAAAACTCATCACTGCCATTTGCTTATGTTGTTGCTGTTGTATCTGTATATCAGTGCTCATTGGAAAAAGCAGATTAAACTCTTCATAAGTTCGTTTAAATGACATGAAATAATTTGTAAGATTTTGATCTTTTTTTCAGCTCGATAGAAAGATTTACAAACATCATACATTTTTGTCAAATTTCCTTTTCCTGAATATAAAAACTCCAAATATTCCATTAACTCCTTCACCGTTTCACAATGATTAATCAAGCCAATTACTTCATCATCCACCGAGTTTCGTATTTGTAAAAACAGGCGAGCATCATCTCTAATCCAATTTTGATCTTCTTTGTCTTTAGAATCAAATTTAGGTGGTTGATCACTCAGATGATTATTTTTGTCCATGCTTCGAAGATAGAGACGAATTGTTTTACTCCAATCTAGATAGATAGATCCATTCAATTTGCGATCTGTGATTTTAGGCATCATCGATACAACATCTACAACTTTCTCCGTCATGATTCCTGGATTTGATAGAAGAACACGTATTCGGATTGACAACAGAATCCCTAAATTTTTTGCTCTTAGATTTAATCCCTAGATCGAAGATTTCAAAGCTCTGATACCATGTTATTTGTATTAGAAAGAAACAAAGTAGAAGAGCAAGAAATCAGTCGCCATTATTATTCATATTATTCCATATCTCAAGATTACATACTTATATATTCATGAATGTAATTTAGGTAATAAACTAACAAATCTGTTACACGAGGTAAATTGGGCTGAGCAAACTAAATGGGCTGCCGAAGTAATGTATTAATAAATCAACTATATTGGGCTTAATCACACTTCCAACATCACCTTGTCTTCAATATCTGATTACATTTAGCTTACAAATGAAGTAAAGTTTATTTTATAAAATCAAAGAAGAGTTTACTCCATTTCATTTTAAAAAAAAACAAACCACTATTCACTTTCCTCTCTAATATTTTAAATAAGGTAAACTAAAATCATGGCCGATCATTGAAAATTTAAAACAGTTAGTATACTCCACATTAATTAATGAAATCAATTGCATTTAGTTACTCTTGCCAAGATCTAAGTTTTTGATATGGGTTTGAGTTGTTCGAACTTTAAGAAGGATCGACATCCATGGCCGAATAGGGTTAAAACTAGGTTTGGGGTTTCGGGAGGCTAGGGGAGGAGTTAGGGGTCATGATTAGGTCCGGAGTTTATTGAAAGGAGGCACATCTGGTGGAGGTTTTTAGTGAAGCTCGGTGGCATATGGCAAAACACGACATCGGTCATGTCGCGTTGAAACTCCCAGGTCGCGATCGTTGGTGGTGCATGAGTCTTAGCATGAATAGGTGCAGCGGGTCGAGGTCGGGTAGGGGAGTGCATAGATGCTCTTGGATTGACGATCGATGGATGAGAGTGCACGTGCACGTGCACACCGTGCACGGTTATGAAGTTCCAGGCATTTTAAATTAGAAGTGGAGTGGAGGGAGAAGAAGAAGGGGGATGGTAGTGAAGCGGGTCGGGACTTTGTAGTTGGGCCGAGCCCATGTGGATAGTTGGGTGAGATAATTAATATAATTATGTTAATTATATATATATATATATATATGAAAGCATATTAGTTATAAAATTGCATAAATTGCTTGTATTAAATCAGATTTACACGTGGATTTTTGGGTTGTACTCATATTGACGAGTACAACGTTGTAGTTTAGCTTATTGACAATTTTGGTAAAGTATAAATTTGTGGCATGATAATACAAACAGAAATTCAATGACATTAATTTAAATAGTCATTAAATTATTATACCTTAATTGGTGATATTTATTTGGCCAAATAAAACACTATTAGGTTAAATTGAATTACATAGACTATTATGGACACCTGTTGAGTAGAATAAATCCTCGTTCTGCGTTTGCTAAGTTAAAAGTTATTTATGAGATTAATTAATGTGCAGATTAATTAATATGGATTAAATGATGAATTAACTATTGGTTGTTAATTGTTGAGTGGCAGAAGCGTGGTAACCTAGCCATATTGAATATGACATTGACATATGAACCCCATTAAAATAGGAAACAAAATGGTAGTTTGTTTAAGTACCGTTGTGAACGCTAAGCCTCAAACCGCACAATGTATTGAGTTTGCTAATTATCTTAATTGGAATTGTTTAAAAGTAAATTATATTTTATTTAACAATGTTTAAAGATTAATTTTATTTTATTTAATAATGTTAATTTTATTTTGTTAAAGTGAATCATTATTTTATTAATGATATTTTAGAAATAAATATATTCAATTAAGGATGTTTTAAAGTTTGTTAAATTATTATACTTAATAAGTTTAAGTTAATTAATTATATAGTTAATGTTGTTTAAAATTAATTAACTATTCTATTTAAAAAATTAGTTGATTAATTATTTTAAATAAAAATGTTTAAGGTTAATTAATTTCCTTAATCAAAATGATTTAAGTTAATTACTTAATTAATGAAGTTTAATTTGATTATTTTAATTTATGAGATTAAAGTTAATTAATTATTGCTTTGCCAAAAAAAAGTTAATTAATTATTTAATTATTTACTAATGATGTTTTAGTTAACTAATTATTTAAATTAATGGTATTTAAAGATAACTAAATAAAGTAATTAATTATGTTCGAGTTAATTAAATGATTTAATAAATTTTGTTAAGTTGAGGAGGTCATTCATTTAGAAGTGTTTATAAATAATATTTTATAATTAAAGGAGATGATTATAAAGGATATTTTTTTAAAATATAATAGAACGGGTTTATAAATGATATTTTATAAATAAAGAAAATGGAGTTTAAAGGCTATTTAATTATAAACAAGTTAGACGGTATGGTCTATATCGGGATAGTCGTTAAAAATGGAGTTTTTGAAACTCTGTAATTTCTTTAAATGGAAAAGTTATTTATCTTCGACATTTGGGAGCTCTTTTCAAATATGATTATAAAAGCTATAAATCAAATTAAGAAGGGTTTGAAATTATTAATATATGTTAATAATTATTTAGTTATTGTTTAAAGAACGGTTAGAATAGTAGGAAAGAGTTGTAAAAATTAAGGAGATTTATGGAAAGGATAAGTTTTTCAGGTTTATAGTAAACAATGTTTTAAATGACATATGTTTATAGTAAACGGTTTGGAAAATATGGTATCTTCCTTGGTTTTGTGAATATACTTATTCCATTGAGTTAAATATATAGATATATTTTCTAAGTATTGAAAATATAGTGTTTTGTGAATATACTTATTCCGTTGAGATGAGTATATGGAAATGGTTTTCAAGTACTTACAAAGAGATTTTAATTCATGAAAGATTAGTTAAACGAAGCTTAATAGTTTCCATGGGAAATAAACTATGTTGTTTGATTTGTTTGTTGTTTTATTTGATAGTTAAATAACCGACTATCAAATCTTGGCCTAAATAACCCTTCTTAATTTTGGTGGTAGAGAAGCAATTCCCTACTTAACACCGAAGGATATAACTCTAGGAATATCTAGGAGAAACGCGTGAGTTACATGGAACAGTCATTTATGATGATGATGTATAGTGCGTGTAAATCTCGTTCTGTTCTCCTATGATAAATGATAGAGGGATCCGTCCACATAAACGGTTAGGGGGTAATCCGACTTCTATGAATTATTTGATTATTTCTAAAAGAACCGAGTTGAGATTACTGGAAAAATCATCAATTGGTTTTTGGGGTGCCCGGTAAGCGGAGGAGTGTACTTATATGAGATGACTCGAAACCATAACCATTCCAAAACCATATACATGTTCTATGGATGAGTTTCATGATCTATTGAGATTTGGGAATCTATAAGTGATTCCAAGACCTATTAGGTTGTAGGAATCCATGTATGATTCCGAGATATGTTGAGATGTGGGAATCCATGTGTGATTCCGACACCTATTGAGGTGTGTGAATTCATGTGGGGTTCCAAGATCTATTCAGGTGGCAATGCATGAGCTGGAATGCCGAACATAGCCTTGTCAGTGGTAATGACTAAAACTAGAGATTGGATGCATATCCAGGGGGTTTAGCTAACCTATGGGGGTGAAGTCATCTCTCTTTCTAGCGATACCTATAGTTTATGCATGCTGGGAGTGATGCACTCGATCTTTTTTTTTGAAAGGCAAGAGCATGAACTCATTTTATTGACTTAAACAATATTACAAACAGTTACAGTGCCACAAAATCATACCTTATTACAACCATCTTGACAGCTACAATGATAATAAAAACAACCAATACAAACTTACAATCAGCAATTCTCAAAAAGACCAAACAATATAAAACACTGCATACAATCTTGAGAATCCAATAAAATTACATTTAACATTCCAGAAAAGTCCATCTTCCAAGAGTTGATTGAATCAATGCAAAACTTCAAATGTAATCCGCTTTAATGTCTCTGAGAATACTGCCATGAACCAAATTATAGAGCTGAGATGAATTTTTACTACCAATACCAAAAACCCTGTTATTCCTTTCAGTCCACACTGCATATATCAGTCTCTTAAGAAGCTTTAGCAGCAGCCTGGTCAAACGAGTCTTCCATCTTGTTGCTTTAAACACATTAAACCATTCAATTGAACTAAGTGGTGATGGTTTATAAAAACCACCATTAGATAGCAGTCTATACCATATTTGATATACAAAAGTACATTCAAAAAACAAGTGAGTATTGCTTTCAGTTTCTGATTTGTAGAGAAAACATAAATCCTCTGAAATAATTCCCATTTTACAGAGCTTATCCTTGGTATTTAAGGCATTTGCCATCACTTTCCACAACAATAAGTTTTCTTTAGCACTTCCACCAATATTCCAAATTCTTGAATGCCAAGGAAATTGAGAACCATTTTGACAGAGAAGATTATAAACAAGCTTAATAGAATGAAGCTTACCCTTGTCTGACCAAATTAAAACATTGTCATTATTCTTAATGGGATTACTAGTGATGACATTCCATAAGTTCCTTAATTGAAATGAACTGGAATAAGGTAAAACTACACAATCATCCTGTAAGAACTCATCAACTGTAGCCAGTTCAGAAATACCAGAATTCCTTCTCAGGTTATACTCAACTACAGAACTTAAGATCAATCCTTGTTTAGCCCATGGTGAATGCCAGAAGGATAAACCTTTTATCAAAACATAGTTACATTGTAAGAAAGGAATAAAAGTCTCCCTTAGCTTGAGAATACATCTCCAACTCGAACTGCAGTTTTGTGGAATGGGCATAGTCCAAAAATTCCTTTTACCAATAAGATTATGATTGACCCATTGAGACCATAGGTTCCTATCTGATTCAAAGATCTTATTGAAATACACAGATAAAGCAGCTTTATTCCATAGAAAAATATTAGTAATACCAAGTCCACCATTTTCCTTAGATTCAAACAGTTTATAAAAAGATATAGGAATGAGCTTCCTGGAGAAAGGATCACCATGCCAGAGGAACTTATTAAGGGCACTAGAAATCATATTAATTAGCTTAACAGGAAGTATATAATGTCTAGTCCAATAAGTTGTCATAGCTACAACAATTGATTGGATGATTGTAAGTCTACCAGCTTGTGACAGTTTATCAATTGGCCATAACTGAAGCCTTTCAATAATTTTCTCAAAGAGTGGCAAGCAATTTTGTTTAGTAATTCTGGAGCTTAAGATAGGCAAGCCCAAATAGAAAGAATTTTTGGATAATTCATGAAGACCCGAGTACTTAATAATATCATTCCTTTGAATAGTATTTAAACCAGCAACCAAGATATTTGATTTCTGAAGATTATTTTGTAGGCCAGTAATAGAATAGAAAAGTTTTAGAGAGGAATTAATACACTGAATATTATGATAAGTAGGCTTTGTAAAAATTATAAGATCATCAGCAAAGAGAAGGTGAGTAATGATTGGTTTTTTACATTTGGGATGAAGCTGTAAGTCTTTTTTAACAACAAGATCCATCAAAATAGGATTGAGAAGCTCTATAACAATTATGAACAAATATGCAGAAATTGGGTCACCTTGCCTAACACCTTGTACACCTTTAAAATAACCATGCAACCCACCCTCTCTTGAAATAGAGTACATAGGTGATGATATACATGTGTAAATCCAAGCTAGAAAAGGTTTTGGGAAATTCATCCTAGACATAATAGCTAAAATAGAGCTCCAAGCAATAGAGTCAAAAGCCTTCTTTATGTCTAGCTTTAACATGCACCTTGGTGAAATATTTTTCCTCTCATAACCATACAATAATTCTTGGGTTAAGAGAATATTATCACTAATTGATCTACCACTAATATATGCAGCTTGATTATTGGAGATAATGGATGGCAAGACTAATTGTAATCTATTAGCCAAAACCTTTGAGATGATTTTATAGATGATATTGCAACATGATATAGGCCTAAAATCAGCAACTGAAGATGGATTTACAGTCTTGGGAATTAAAGCAATAGCAGTGGCAGCAAGTCCAACAGGAAGCTTATTAAAAAGAAAGAAATACTGAATAGCCTTAATAATATCTGACCCAATTATTTTCCAGCTCTGTTGAATAAAATGTGCATTATACCCATCTGGACCTCCACAACTATCACTATCCAAACTAAAGACTGCAGTTTCAATTTCATTATTTGAGAATTCACTAATCAGAGAAGAGGACTGAGAGGTAGTTAAGGTTGGAAGAGTAATGTTATAAAGGGGTTTAATATCAGGAATGAATAAATTGGTTGGCGCTAAGATAGATGAAAAATATTGAACAAAAGCTTCATTAATTCCATCAAAAGTTTTCACCATGTTTCCAAACATATCCTTTATCTGAAAAATACATTCACGGTTCCTTTTTATTTTTAGGAAGTTATGGAAGTACTTAGTGTTCCTATCTGCCTCTCTTTCCATTCTCAAATGAATTTTCTGCTTGACTGAAGACACTTCCTTTTGAATAACTTATTCTAGAGCATTCTTTAATTGCAATTCAATATGAAGTAAACTAGTATCAAATGGTCTAGCACTCAGGTCTTCTTGTATCCTAATAAGCTCATTCCTAATCTGAGTAGAAAGTTTAGCATCCTTACCAAAAATAGCTGCAGACCAATTCCTTAGTTGAAATTTAAGAGCTTTCATCTTGAGAATGATATTTGTAAGAGGATCCTTGCCATATTGTGAATTCCAAACCTGTTTTAAAATAACATGATAGTCCACCTGCTTAGTCCAAAAATTAAAAAAATTAAAAGAGTGTTTCCCTCCACAAAGATCATCAACTCCCCAATGAAAGATTAATGGACAATGATCAGATAAAGAAGGCTGTAAGATGTGATAAAATGATTTTGGCCAAAGATGAAGAAAAGGAAGATTTATGAAAATATGATCAAGCTTACATAAAGTTGAATTTCCACTCCTATTGCTATTTGACCAAGTAAAATCTGAACCAAGATAATTAACAGAGATAAGATTTGATTGAATTATAGCACTATTTAAAGGAGAAATATCCTTAAGAGATAAAGGACAGCCACCAAATTTTTGATTACTTGCAAACATACAATTAAAATCACCACCAATTAACCAAGGAATAGAAGATGAGTTTAAAGATGGAAGATAGTCCAAAAAACCTGTCTCAGAGATAATGAATTTTTAGCATAAACAGTAGTTAGATGGAAATTTATATTAGAAGGCAAATGAATACAATTGTAATGTATATATTGATCAGAGGCACTAATTCTGGAAAGTTTGAAAATATGAGGATTCCATAAAGTGAGCAGTCTGCCATAATTAGATTTAACAAAGTTATTATCATGTAACCAAGATGGAGCAATCAAACGAGTAGCCTTAATGGTAGAGTGAATGTCAAGCTTAGTTTCTGAAACACACATCAAATGAATATTTTTGACCTCTATAAGATTCTTAATCTCTAACTGTTTAGGGGGTAAGTTAGCACCCCTAATATTCCAAAAACCAATGTTATTCATTTAATAGGAAGTGGAGGAAGCAAAGGTGAAGGATTCTTCCTAGTATGCCTTAGATGGGAATTATTTTTTGACGAGGATAAAGGTAGGACCTCATGAGGCTTATATTCCTTTCCTTTATTAAGATCAACAGTGTTTACATTACTAGTAGTACCAGAAGTATTCATAATAACTGAACACTCACTTGATGCAGAAGGAGGTGGAAGTAAAATATGATTAGGAGGTGATAAATGTAGATAAGGTGAGGAAGGATTAGGAATCATGGCTGGAGATTTAGAACTGAATTGAGAACTACATGAAGTAGAAACAGAGGTGGAAGCATTGGAGAAAACAGATGATACCACTTTAGCAACAGAATCAGATAAAGGATTGGAAAAAATTTCAACAGATAAAGATGAAACAGAAGGAATAGCATCACTAAGTATACTATCCCTAGATGTATCAAGAGTAGAGTTTGATAAAGCTGAAAATGAGTTAGAAGTAACTGCAGGACAAGAACAATTATCAATACATACTAGAGTTTCTTTGCCATCTTTCATACTACTGATAGAATCAACTTTAGATTGAATATTTTCTTTAACTACTAAATCTTTCCTCTTCCAAACCCCTTTATTTCTTTTATTAACAGTTCTCCAGCTATGATCAAAAGTATTAGCATCATGATCGCCTTGAATCCTATTGACATTCTCCCCCAAAACATGCATTTTACTAACATCAGTTTCTATGGTCTTATTAACAAATTCACAAGAGTCAGTGTCATGACCAAAGATCATACAGTGTGTGCAAATTTTAGGCCTCCAATCATAAGATAGTTGAACATCAGGACAATTTATACCCAACTGTGGAATATGAATAGAATCAGGTAACTCAAAATCAAGCGAAATCTCCACCAAGGCTTTTGCATACTTAAATCTTTGCAACTTTTCGGTACTACTATCAATACAGATTAATCTACCCACATGACAAGCCAGCCAGTTAATTCCAACTAACGTCCACAGTATAATAGGAATCCTATGAAAATGAATCCATACCGGCACTTTTTTAACCTGAGCTTGAGATATACCAATAGATGGATCCCATTTTGTGATTATGAACATTCTACCCCTAATAAAGATAGGATCCGAGTTAAGAACATGGTCCTTATCTTCTTAATTTGAAAAATTGAAGTAGAAATTATACCCATCTGATTTAAATTGAACTTCACCTTTAAGATTCCAATGTTTTTTCAAGAAATTAACAACAGTTAGGAAAGAAAGCGTACCATCCAGAAAGAACCCAACCAAATGATTATTCCAGTATTTTAAACCTTCCTCTCTTACAAGATCCGGTAGATCAATAGGAGGTTTGTCTCGTGAAATATCAAAATGAATAGGTTTATACGATCCTGCATTACGAGGTAACGATTTGAAAAGGGAAGACCAGTTTGAATTCAAAGAATGAGAATCACTGATATTGTTAGATACCAAAGTATCAGACTGAAAAGCAGCAGAATTAGGAAGGGTAGGAGAAGAAAGAACAGATGCTGAAGGAGAAGAAGAAGAGAAAAGAGGAGGAAAAGAGGTAGAATCAAGGGAGAAAGAAGAAGATGATAAAGAAGACGAAGAGGACGCCATTAAAATTTCAAATCCAAGCTGAAACCATCTGTGATGCACTCGATCTTGGTGGCTAGCTATGTGTTTCCCATGTACCTCGGCTAGACAGCTACGACCTTTTGGAAGGATATCTTTGATCCTTGTGCAAGAGTATTGTTCTCAGAGATTCTGAAGGCCCCCCATGGAATCCTACACAATTAGCAAACGTGCCTTAGCGGTTTTTGATTGTATACCTATTATTATTTTGATATATACTCACAAACATCACAGATACTTGATTATTATATTTTCAAGCCTTGACCTTATTATAATATCATTGGATTTTATATAAGAATGGTTTGGTTATCATAAGGTAAAAAACCATATGTATTTATGTGCGATGTGGTCTTACGACATACCTTTATTTCAAAAGGTTTTATAACATTATGTAATCCATTTGATTGTGTTTCTCATGTTGGTTTTATCAGACTGACCTGAGCATTGTTTTCCTATAATGCTCGAGTCAGCCCGAACATATTTTCCAGATTTAGCTAGACACTCTAGAGTTTCGGGAGAAGAACTGGATCCTCCAAGATGTACTCCCGTATTTTTCTTTACTTTCACTGCATTGTTGTTGTTTTGTATTCATCAGAAAGTTGTAAGGATAAGTTGTTATAATTGTCCAGGCCAATGATATATTAGTGGTGTACTCAGATTAATGTATGTATGTTAAAGTTCAGTTTTATTGTAAAGATCATTTGTATATTATATGTTACCCGTCACGTGTGATATTTTGTTATGTCTTTCTTTCTTTCACCCTAATGATCTTTCTTTTCGAAACTTGGATATTCGGAACGTGAATACTTTGGAAGTATTAGTGTCAACTTCGAGGGATCGAAAAGGCATATCTTTACATGTATGACTTTATGTTTTGTTATGTATGTATTGGAACAAGAAAATTCTATTTAGAGTAAGCTGTCTACAAATAATAACCAAAAATGTCTCGAAGTAAGTGGACACGATATAGTTTGTGAGTCCTTGGTTATGATCCAAGAAATGATAGAAAGTATCATTTTATAAGTATTGGAATTGAATAAATATTTTGATAGAAATATCAAATAATTTGGTTATCAATCAAAATTCAGAGGAAGCATGAGTTCATAAGAAAGAACGTTAGATGGTACATTGATATTTCTAAACCATAAGTAAAATAACACACTGCTATTTTTTAACTATGTGCATGTGTTAAAATCAGTATTAGTTGTTTAATACTCGACATTGGATTTGTAAACAATGTCTTTTATATTAAGTATAAAAGATATTGTGATTGTCCCAAATCAATATGTAAGGACACCTTATTAAAATGTTTAATACAAAACATGTAAGTTGGATTCCTTATGCATTGACAATAAAAATAATCATACATGTCATGTTGTTGGTGATATCGTGATTTGTTTATGTATTTGATACATGAAGCAAACATTAAATCCAAATAGATATTACTAAATGGTTGTTTGAGGTGTTCTTGTGTATTTTTGAAATACTAGATGATTGTTTATAGAAACAACGAACTCCTTATAAAGGAGTGTTTGGACTCAAACTTTCTTAAGTGATATTAATTATAATATGTCAATAATAAATTAGAGCTAAAAATCTTTAAATTGGAAATGTTCAAAATGAAAGACTATAGTAGATTCAATAAAAAGGCTAAGTGCATCGCCTTGGATAGAGCCCCAATAAACAATATATATATAAGTGCACAAATTTATAACTAAGCCGAGGGTGGTTCGAAATGTTGAGAATCTCATAATATTATTATATGATAACAATGTCACGATATAGTTCATAATAGAACTTAGATCTTATTGGAAGTCGAGAGACATACCTCGAATTGTTGCACATGATAAAGGTAGTTTATCAGCGTCGAAGAGAGTTGAATGACAGAGTAGATAATTGAAACATAATAGCATACCCATTTACCGAGGGAATGACCCAATTGGCTTTAAGAAAATCGATTGGAGAAGTTAGAATAAGATTCCATAATTGACCCCAAGTTCAAGTGAGAGATTGATAGAGTTAGGGGTATGTCATATGGACAATTATATAATTGTTACATATATCTAACTCGTTGACCAATCTTATTTGAATTAAAGGTGTTTTATTTCTATTATATACTTGATATAATGTGTTATATTAATTAATTTATTTATTTAATTAAAAGTATATTTAATAGAAAATATATAAATGATGCATTTTGTGATAGTAGTTACAAAGTGTTGTTACCTTGAGTAATTTATCACAATGAAAACAAATATACCATTTTAAATGTTCCTAGCCAAGATGCATTGAGACTGGATATCGATGTATTTGGTGAGACTAAAGTACGTAACACTCTCCAAATATTGAGCAGTGTATTACTCATAACTACTAGGGACACCTAGAGGTTATGTACTGATAGTTAATGGATAACTATGGAACGACTCACTCAATAGTTTTCTATTAGCTAATATAACTAAGGTCAAACAAAAAATATCAATATGACTTATTTACACAATTCACTCCAATTGAGAATACTGTTGATCCTCGATATGAAAACTCCGCTTTGATTATAGTCAAATCATGGCACGATGTTTATCGAGCGACTATAGTTGGATCAAGTGGAAGTATTGGAAGTGAAGCACTATTCAAGAGAGGATTCGTCTCCTTGGTTATATGGAGTTAGCACCACAGTCAACTCAAAGTCGGAGTCTCTGGCTAGAGCAATTCGGTTAATTATTATTATTATTGAACCAAGGACTTTGGACTATAAAGTTGAATATGGACGAGGTTGGAATTTTGACCATTACCAAATTCTATAAGTTCAAAGCGATATAGTTTTGACGAGGAGAATTGGTGTAAATAAACGTTACAACCAGGTAACACTTAATAATATAAAATTGGATTTTACTTAAACTAAATAATTTTTTAAGCCAAAATGTCACACCACCTGCTAAGTGACGTGTGAATATTAACATTCGAATAGTTTGATTAATCGCTGACAAAATTTATGCCTAACGAGTCACACAATCGGAATGATAAATTCTCTTTAGACTAAACGATTTAGGAATAAATATTATTGTATATATTTATAATAATTATAAATATATCGATCGATATGCGATATCAACAAGCAACTAAATTAGATTTAATTAATAATATTTATTTAGGCTTAAATGGGCTATTAGCCCATGATGTTAAGATGTTATTTCGACAACAATAAGGTTTGTATGAGGCGACTAAAAAGACTATAGAGTATTGGAGATGGATGGTTGAGATTTGATGAGAAATGGTATAAGATGTGATCCGTATTTCTCTTTATTTCCTCCACTATAAAAGGACCCCTAAACATAACGCAAAAAGGACTTTTTTGGCTGCCATTTCCCCATCATTGCTGGCCGATCTCATAACTAAGAGCTCTAACAAATTCATATCAATTCAATTCAAATTGCGATAGCTATTTGATAGTAAAAGATATACGGTTCAAGGATTAGCAATCTGCTAAATCAATAAGATTTCAAAGGAGGGAGAATTCATCATTAGAAGGTGTGCTATGAGGCATTAGTATTAGGTATGTATTTACTATACTATATGATTTATAATTTCTGGATAACATTATATTATTCACACACACACATATATCATCATTATATTGCTTATTAGGTGAAATTCTTATATATATCATCCATGTTATCACATATTAGATTGGTTATATGTATGTTTTAATTTATTAAAAAAACATTACACATATATAGATATAAAGTGCACAGGAAAATAAATTTTATTTTAATTATTATCATTTTATTAATATATATATATGTATGTATGTATGTATGTATGTATGTATGTATGTATGTATGTATGTATTAATATATTACCTAATTTGTATTATATGACTTGTATTTAGTTATATCATTATATCATGTTAATAGTTGAACTTGTATTTTGTAAATGCATATCTACATAGATTATATTTTTCGATGGCTGCAAATCAATTTTTAATAATTATTTACTATTATTTTAGATTATTTAAATCAATACATTAATTAAATAAATCATATAAAATAAAATATGTTTTGAAAATTAAATATTAAGTTTTATAATTTTTTTATCATCATATGAACTCTCGACCAAAAATTAGAATTTAAAATTCATTTTTTATATTTTTTAAAAATCAGTTTAACAAATGGTTGAAATTAATCAATTAATAAAAATATTATTTAGACCGACAAATTTTTGGAAATTATTTTGTAAATTCAAAATATCATGCTTGATTTTATAAATATTTAAACGTCAAATAATATAACACAAAATTATTTATTAATATTATTTTATTGCATTTTGAATAATATATATATTGATGTAGTAAAATATAAATAAATTTCTTTTTTGTTTTGTGCATTTGATCTGGAGATGTTTATTATATATATATATACATACATATACTTATTTATATATATGTGTGTATATACACATATATTTAAATAAATATAATAATAATAATAATTTTGTTACTGCAATTCATACATATATGTGTATATGTGTAAAATGATTTAAAGAAATCTTTATATATTATGTACATACATACATACATATATGTATTTATTTATTTAATATTTAATGCAATAACATATATATATATAAATCATTAATATTCTTATATATAATATATATACACATAGTTTTTAATATTTATATAAATAACAAGTTTACATACATACATATATTTGCACGGATTATTATATTACATATGCACACATATACATATATGTATATGATACATATGTGTACTATTATATATAATTGAATATAAATTAAATAAAATTCTATCTATAATTTGTAAATTCAAATGAAATAAGAGATTTTATTTAAATTAAATTTAGAATTGTTGTAAATAAATTAGACTTCATAGGGTCAATGAAGATTCAATACGGTAAAAAAATTGAAATTTCACCCATAACTTTCGCTGGCGGACCGACCCAATTCCAACAGTACCTTTGATCACCTGCCATTAACATACTCTTGGTTTGTATTAGCTTACATACTCTATATTTCTAACATCTAATATACTTTCTCTTTTTAATAGCTAACTTTTTCTCTATTAAATTTTATAGTTTTAACTATCATTATACCATTATCTAACTTTTTCAATCAATTCTAACATATATCAACCAGTAAATTTCATCATCAACAATTGACAATCAATCCATAACACATAGCGCACGACCATTATACATCGGTCAAAACACACCAAACATTGATGGCTTCTTCGGTCAAGTTTACTGTTATATCAAAAGAAAATCATATTATGGATCTTCGGATATGGTGCAATTCAATTTCTAACATTATACAAACTCCATTCATCTTATCAATCCATCACTAATAGTATATTGAAATATATTATAAATCTAACTCAATCATAGGTGAAATTAAACATTTATGAGGTTTCATTAATAATAACATATTAATGAAAATGAATTGTAGAACAATTAAAAATAAAATGAATGACATCTCAAATCATATATGAATTATCATAATAATGAATCTATGTTAACGATCATATACCAATGAATTTAAACCAACAAATCTATATCATATACGAACCTAATCAAATCATAGTATTGAATAAAAAATGAATCAGAGCAATAAATCATACCGACGGAGGGCGTTGCTTGCAAAAGTTTGGAGGCTTGGATGATGCTGGGGAGGTGGTGGCTAAATGGTTGCGATGACTTAGAGCCTTGTAGATGCGATGACTTGGAGGAGGCACTAGGCTTGAAGGCTTGGGAGGTGGTGGCTTGCGGCGATGAGGTGCTATACTTGGAGGTGGCGGCTTGGGATGGGTTTGGCTTACAGCGGGTTGAGGAAGGATGAAGCGCTGGGCTTGGGGAAGGAGGCGACGTCAGGCTTGGGGAGGGCTTTGGCTTATGATGGCGTGGAGGAAGGAGGCGGTGACATGAGGTAAGGATTTTTCTTTCTTTTTTTAATTTGAAAAGTGGATAGAGGAGAGAACATCGGCTGGGTAAGTATGATTGGGGACGTCGCCATACCAACCCATACCAATGTCATTCTATAGGCATCGGTGCATCGATAAGTTTAAGTAGGTAGACACTTTGCGAGGCTTTATCAACGCCCTGCTGATGCCTTATTTTTCGGTATTGGAATGGCGATGGTAATACCAAGTAGGCAGACAATGCATTTTCTAGTAGTGAAGTGCACACATATGAATCGGTTAGAGATTTAAGGGTTCTGCTCAAGTTCAAGGCGTGGAGGTGAAATATAGTGCGTTGTTGACATTTTTGGTGGTGCTAGAAGCTGATGGAGGCATGTTGAATCAAAGCTAGGGTTTTAGAGAGTAGACCAGACATCTATGTAAGGCTATGGAGCAGTAGGTCTTAACAAGCCGAGTCGAACAATGGCGACGGTAATGTGAATGGCAGTCAAATGCTTTAAAGATAATTAGTTGAATACGCGATGCTTGGCGGTTAGGTTTTCACTGTTTTAAAATGGACAGTTTAATACCCCTTATTTTATTAACTACAATTCATCCTATATAATTAATCATTGTAATTTTCACATACACGCTCCACTTTGCTTGCAACTTGCATTGTTCGATTCATATTAAAATTTTGGACATTTTGGTATAATTTAATTGTATATCAAAAACATATATATGACATTGCAAATTAGGAAATCATTCGTTATTTAAAAATTCATATTTGAATTAAAACAAACTATAAACTATTTTTCTAACCATATATATAAGAATATAGCCATATGTATAATATATATGTAATTTATTAAATAATGTATTCAAATAAATACTATCCAAAATTAATAATAATGCTTTGTTAAGTATTATATTAAAATAAATGTTCTTCAAATATATATATATATATTTAAATATATCAATTTACATAAGTATTAATAAGATTAACAATGAAATTGCTTTAGTAAATACCACTTTCGTATAATTAACCGTTGTTTGTAATAACATATGTTAGTATTTAAATCAAATTTTACATAAAATAGTTAAAATAAGCATAAGTAAGTTTACAATCAAATAATGAAAAATGAAAAATTTAAATATAAATATATTATTAAATTAAATACTAAACAGAACGCTCTTTCTACATCCAAATAACATTAAATATGATTTATGCTAACAACATTATTCATGATAACACAATAAAAAAAATACAGTGCATATGAATTATTGAGGAATCTAAATTGATCGCAATCATCAAGGTACTATGGAAGTTCACACCATTTTGAGAAACATAATAGGGAACGAGTGTGATCGCTAAAAAGAATTCTGTTACAAGGCTTAGAATTATATACGAAAAACGAGGAAATGAGGAAACAAAGAGAGAATAAACAAGGAAATAACAAAGGATGTGAGTTTAATGGTAGAAAGCCGATGAGGGAGTTCCAACCTATTTACTATATTCCTCTTACTTATTTATGCGCTCAAATCTATGCTCTAACCCTAGATCATATCAGATACCCAGAGCTAAAGCTGAAAAGATAGCCCAAGTCTAATAGGGAAGGACCATGCTGCTTATTACAAAAAAATTAATGGTCATCAAACGGAAGACTGCCAGAATTTGAAGGTCATTGTTAACAAAATGATAGAAGAAGGTAAATTGCAAGAGTGAGTTCGAGAGATCTAGCACCACCACCACCACTAATTGTTCAACCAAAGAAGACCGTCAAAACTGATATTTGCCCACCATCATCTCAAATCACAACTCCAACTGGGAGTATTTTACTATCTCTTTGAAACTTTATTAGAGTCATCCATGGAGGACCACACATAGCAAGTGCCAAAAACTAGAGCTGGAATCGCTATATCAATGAAGCTAAGGAACCTCAAGATTTTGTTATTAACATTGAAAAACAAGAGAAAACAATCGAAACAGCTTTGGTGGTTACTTTTACCAAAACGGATAAGCTAGATGTCTAGGGGTTGATAACACACATAATACGAAAAGATGAAAGAAAACACCGAGAAGGGAAGTTTCAGAATAGGGAAGTGAAGGTTCACAAAGTAGACAACAAGCCCCCACCCCGTACCGTGTTGCCATAGCTCCCCCTACTTCAGTAAGGCGCAGTTGCTACGCCTGTAAACTGATAATCTAACTTGTTGCCGCTCATGTCGTTGATGAAATGAACCATAACATCATTCATGGCTTAAGTGAACAACATTTCTTGACGAATGTAGAAGTTCTCTTTTGTAACGACCCGTAAAATTTCAACTATTTTAATAACGTAATTAGTTGAAATTTTGTGAAATTTTAAACGATAAAATTTTGAAATAAAAATTTGATATTTGGAATGCGTCTAGTTAAACATAGCAACTGGTAAATTTTCGTCCGAAAATACGAAAGTTTATTTCGCGCGTAAATTTACTTCAATTTAATCAGTTAAAAAGAGATGAAAATAAAATGTTTCCAAAACCTAAATATTTTTGCATAGAAAAATTCTAAATCATCTTCTGAGCAAGATGTCAGTTTGTCGTTTTTCCAAATTCGGACATCTTTGGCTCCGTCGATCTTATTTTTCAGCGTTTTTCTTGCATTTTCCGCTATTAGAAAATTCGACTTTTTATAATTCAATCGTACCACTGATATCTGTATACCGTTTTGATCGTCTTGTCCCGCTGATCAAAACGGTATATTCATTTGTACAAATCGGGGTTTGACGTTATACGTCGCGCTAAAGTTTACCGTTCCAAATGGACCGGTAAATGCGTGTTTAGCCCTGTATTTCACAGCCCATATTCATTTAAATTTGGAAATGACTCTTAGCTGATGGTTGGATTCAATAGGTTAGTTGGCAGCTGAGATTATGACATGGGAAGTTGTAAAAATTTGGAAAAATGGGAAGCACGGTACATATTTCAACAAAAAGTATTTACTGCCCGGTTTAGTTCTCCAAGAATACAAAAAGAAACATAATTATCTAGTACCCATCTTCAATTGCTATCACCCTTCTCTTTTATTTCTCTTGAAACGTTTCCACTTTTACTCTAGTTCAAGAAAACGTACACAATCATAATATAGCATGCTCAGATTATAAGTGGTAGCATAACAGAGGCCAACTCACTTTCTTCCACAAGCCAACTCATATTATCTAAGCATGAACTGTTCATTTTTCTGAGAATGGCTTTCATCGATTCGAGTCCTCCGCCGATACGAGCTGCCAGCTCTGTCCACCGCCCTTCTCTCTCTTTCACGTTGACCGAACAACCTCCGATCCATGAGCACTAGATCCGTTCCTCTCCATTAGCTTGTAAACCGTACCTCATATAGTTGAGTCGCCTATCAATTGCAGGTATATTCACTTGATTTTTTTTTATTATTATTTTATTTATATCTCATATATATCACCTATGAGAATGCATAATTATGCGTTACTTGATTTTGTTTTGTTTTGAGAAGTGGTTGAGCGTTGTTAATGTATTTGTTCATTAAGTATACTTTGTTGTATATATGGGTTATATGTATTATACATATAGGATTACAAGCTTTGCAGTGTTACGTGCATAAGGGTTTTCCAAACCATATTCTTATTTAGTCTTTATATATGTAAGATATTAGAGTACTATGGGTACTGTTAGTATAAAGTGTAGGGTATTCATATATTTTGTGTTCAGATGTTAGAAAATTTTATGTAAAGAATATTAAGTTGCGACAGTAGTATATGCGTGATATAGGGTAATATCATATAAGGATATAAGTTGGTACAATTTGTATATATAAAGTGTACGTATTTAACTTGCATTGTTGTTTGTGAGATATATTCATATTCGTTTTCAAATATAATATATACTGAAGTCTTGGTCTATTGTTTATCACTTATACATTATATATATATATTGTTTAATAAATATTTGAACAAGGTTTGTTTGCATTAGCTATAGTATTGGCTTTTATAAAAATATGTACGTTCGTCGATTTCAAAGTTTGGGATTTAACAGTGGTTGTATATGAAATGTGTTTTGGTTTTTGTAGAACTTTGCCACAAGTTATGTATTTATATTGTTTACAGATTTGATTTTTGTATCTGGCTGTACATCTATGTTATATCATATTATATATAAGTTTTGTTGTTTTCCAAGTTGGCATGTATGTTTATAAGTATATATTTATAACAGGTCTATTATATATGTTATATTTCTTTTATATAAAATAATAATATTGTTATGCTAGTATTAGTGTTTGTAGATTTCTTTGTCACAGTTAATATACAAAGTCATTCTGAAAATGGGTCTCAACATTGTTTTTTAAAACTTGTATACGTTTATGTATATTTCAATATGAGGGTTGCAGTATTTATTTCTAACTATATTATATTTGATTTTTAATACATGTGTTTAATACAAACTAATGATTTTTCTTACACACGTATTCTGTTTTGATATTTGTCTTAAAATGAAATATTGATTTAATAAGAAAATAATAATGTTATATTTTCAGCCTAGGTCCATCTGATTGGGATTTGTTCTCGTCAAATTTCTGTTATCAGCTTTATCCGTCAAATTCATGTCCATCTAGCTTTGTTTTGGAATTTGTACTTGGATTCGTAACTCAATTCCATCATCTATTTCTCTAGCCTCGAAAGGTGAGCACTCACTCACGATTAACGTTCTTTTATTTATTTAAATCTGATTTCAATTGAAACGACAATTGAAATATACTGCTGTTATATATGCTATTACCTGTATCAGTTCACCTGTGACATCTGACACCATTATCTGTTAATTTTTTTATGCGATGATAATACAGTTTGGTTGATAATTGATTGATTGTTGATGTTTATATTGGACGTTAAATTGTTAATGTTAAAATGATAAATAGTATGCAAATTGAACTTGATATAGGATAGTTAAATGTTAAATTTGATTAACTGACATTTGTATAATATGACCCCTTTAACTGTTAAATTTATTGACACGTCGGATTTGTTTAATTACACTTTGAACCACTGAATGTATGTTGTTAAATTGATGATGTATGAAATTGTAAATAAATGACAAGTGAAGAACCGTAATGTAATAATCTTTAATCTACATGAAATGATAGTGTAGATTCTAGAAATAATTATATTAATTCGCACAAACAACAATGCGAATTGATACGATTATTTTGGGATTATTTGAATTGATATATTGGATTGATATTGGTTGTTGTTATTGCTTGTTTATTTACTTTGACACCATCCCAGTTATCACACTGCAAGTTCCCTTTGCTATGTTTTGATTTTGAATTGAATTGGAATCGGGTTGAAATGATAAATACCCAAATTGAACTTTGACCTTGGATATAGAGAATTAAATAAAATCCGATTGGTCAATAACTTGATTTAAAAATAAAACGAAGATTTTATTTGAATAAATAATATGGTTTTGAAATGAAGTTGAAATTTGAATGAAAGAAAAATGTTAATATTTAATAATCTGAAACAAAATATTAACAATGTAATTGATGAAAGAATGTTGTTTAATTTGAGAAATGATTGAATTAAGTTTGAAATTATAATTAAGTTTGAAATTATTAAACTTTGAAATGATTTAATAATTAAGTTTGAAATTACAATTAAGTTTGAAATTATTAAACTTTGAAATGATTTAATAATTAAGTTTGAAATTAAAAAATTAAGTTTGAAATTATTGAACTTTGAAATTATTTAATAATTAAGTTTTTGAAATTAATTAATAATTGAATAAGATTGAATTATTTAATAATCAAATAAGAATTGAATTCTTTGTTAAGAGAAATTGAACTTTTGAATAAGTGAATTTACTTCGTAAATAATTGAAATTGAGTTTGCTTTATTAATTAAGTTTTGGAAAATTATTTAAGTAAGTAAATAAGTGAAATTGAATTTCTTTATCAAGAAATAAAATGTGATTTATTGAAATTAATGTAAGACTTGAAATTTAAAGAAATTGATTTGATGAATTTAATTTAATTCAAAATTGTAAGTTTTGATATAACGATGTTGAATTTAAAATAATGGATTTAATGAATTGGAAATTTAATAGAAATTGTTTTGAATGACAAATTTACTTAACGAATATTAAATGAAATCGATAAATGAATTTGGAATTGAATTGAATGTTAAATCAAATTGATTTAAATGATTTCGAAATGAAACTTATATACGAACTTGAATCAAAATTTGAATTGTTCAAAATAGAAATTGAAATTGAATTATAAGATTTTGAAATGGTAATTTGGAAGTTTTGAAACGTAAATATTGGAAATTGGTTTAGAAAGACAAATGAAATGTTGGTTTACGAATTGAAATTGAATTGAAATTGATTTGGTTTTGAAATATATTAAATGACCAATCGGTGTAATAACTACGAAAGTTATTAAAGAGACCGGAATCGGTTATGGATATACTCTCTATCTAAACCGAAACCCACTTTAATAACTATACGCGGAGTGACGATCCAGAATGAAGTGGTTGGAATGATGTACGTGATGACTGAAGAAAGAGAACGATGATGGATAGCCTTGACACTTGTGTCAAATTGGAAATGACTAAAATAGGAGCCGTGCCGGGCCAATGGAGGATTAGCTACCTCAAGTGGACACACTTCTTCGAACTACTCATTACTTGTTGTCGATTAGTGCACCCTTGATTTTGGGAGTGTTGTTTCACGGTGTTGCGGGCGCTGCGGCGTTGCGTTCTCACCAATCCGGATCAGGCAAACGGTAGTATCACTACCTTGGGTATTGCCTCATGTGCCTTGTCATACTTGTATCCCTTTATTCGCGACCTCTACGAATTTGTTTTGTACCTTTAGTATATGGATTGCCCTCTGGTGACTTCCGGTTTTGGGGAAACTACGGTCTTGTATATGCTTTTGGGAATAAAAATGTGTTAAGGGTGGAATGGGCCATGACTTAACGCTATTTTGATATCTTTATATTATTGATAGACATTATCTACTTATCGTACACTACTACATAGTAGATAGTTTAACGGATCCTTAAAGGATGGTTATTCCAAACATCCTTTGAGTTACTTGTATTTCAATTGCTATTTCACTTGAGTTGGATTTATTAATATAAGAATGTGTTTGTACCAAAAATGGGCACAACACTCTTCGGAAGTTTTTGAAGAGATAAAAGTGAAGAATGAAAATTAAAACTGTGGGTTATCTAACAAAAACACCAAGTAACAGAAAGTAAATTGCAAAGACAGGCGATTTAGAGTGGTTCGGCGTTTTGCCTACGTCCACTATGAAGTTTTATGATTTTATAGCTCGACACTTGAAGATTACAATTCTTTATAACGTAGTACAACAGAAATTATATGCTGAGTCTCAATCTAAAGCAGCGGTGGTGTTCTGGAGTAAATCTGGCAGAATCTGGGCGCTCTTTAGTACTTAGAATTGTCTGACCCCTCTTCTGAATGACCAGGGGCTCTATTTATAGGTGTAGGAGGCAGATATTTCGCCTAAAATGAAGGGAGACCAGTTCTGATACGTCAAGGGGCCCACATGGCTGAAATCTGGAGATCCGGGCCCACTTTGGGATCGATTCGACCCTTGGTTCGAATCGATCAAAAAATATCCAATCGAGCCGAAATTTGGTGTGAATATTCTTCATCATGTGCTTAAGCTTCTGTGAAAATTTCATGACATTTGAACTTGTAGAACTCGAGTTATGATCGATTCAAGTTGAAGATTTTCGTGTCCTTCGTCCCATGGATTCGTTCGAATCGATACGGTCGAATCCAAGCTTCTGTACGTTAAGGCGCTGACGTGGTGCGCGTGCTTCGGGTCAATTCCTCTTTTTTCTCCGAGTTTTACTGGGTCGAACCCTTGGTTTTAGCTGTGGTGGATTCGAGATGTTTGGATTCGAAGGTGGGAATGGATTCGAGGCAAGGTGCGTTCGAATCGGTCAGGGTCTATACTTGTTGATCGATTCGAAGTCGTTCAAACCGTATGGATTCGAATGCCAGGCATAGGATGGTTCCAGTGTGCTTCGTTCGTATCGATTGTTGGAAAACAATAGGCGATCGATACGAAGTTACCTTTTAAGGTGGATTCGAACCAGCGACACCGGATGGATTCGAAGTGATTTGCCTCTGTGATTTCGAAGGAATTCATTTCGATGGAGTCGAAGACCTGCAGCTCTTATGGATACGAAGTAGATGGAGTCAAACATGATGGATTCGACGCAATGCTCTTCTGATCGATTCGAACCAACCTTTCCTCAGGGATTCGAGCCTAGCCTATTTCACTCATTTCCTTTTGGCGATATCTTGAGCATACGAACTCGAATCGTCCTGAAACTTGGAACGCGGGTTCCCTCGGCTTAGCTTGTCATGTCCTAGCAATTTTGGCCTGGTCCGGACTCGGACAAAATTCATCGATATCCCTAGCGACCTTGGCGCGTAATTAACTTCTGAGACAATCGGCCACCGATCTCTAGTCAAGTCCTTGGTGTCACGGCCTTGCCAAAAGCCGGGATAACATTTGCCCCCCAAAGTACGTCTTGTGTAAACATGGCGTGCTTTGAAAAGCTGCAACCTCTCATTGGATAGCTATGACATGCTTTACCGAAAGTTGCATTCTGTATCGCTGTAATTGACCGTCGTATAATTGTGGCTGTCTGTTAGTTTTTTGGAGTCATGACGAGATGAACATTTGATCCCTGTAAATGACAAAGATTAAACACTAGTCAGGCATATGTGTGTGCACTTTGACTTTGGTGAATGTTGCATGTTTGGAAGTCGTTGCCAGCTCGGTTTGTTACCAAATTATGCATCGATCCTCTCCTGAATCGATTTGAGATTCGAGTTTAATCAGTGTTTTGACGATTGTCTATGATTATCCCTTGGTATCGATCCTCTCCTGAATCGTTGTACAAGGTAGATAAGTACTAATTTTTGTATTCGAAGCGATGCTTTTATTCCCATTCGACCGTTTTTGATGGATTCGAGAAGATTACTCGAATTGATACTCTTCGTTATGCTACAAGTCGATAGTTTTGAAGTTGGCACTCCGAATCGATGGTTTTCGGATGGATTCGAAGCTTGGATGGATTTAGAATTGAGGGATTCGAACTTAACTGTTCGAATCGATGGAGTCGAATGTCCACCTGACCCTTCTGACGCCATACCTCGAATCGATAGGTACACGGCGTTTTCAATTCTGTTTTTTTTTAAAACTCCTTCGTATCGATGGTGGTTCGAATTGGTGTAGCTTTGTATCGAGGAAGCCCCGTGCTAACGCCGCCTTTGTAGATTCGGAGAGTCGATGGATTCGAACTAAGGTGGATTCGAAGATGATGTGTAGTCGAGTGATCGTTCGAATCGATGGGGTAGTGACCTACTACGATCGGTCAATACGACCGGGAGACGAAGAGACTCGAGTCGTCCCTGGAACCCATATAAATATGCGTGGTTCACTTCACTTTTTACTTTTTACTGTTACTCTGCTTCTCTTTCGTATCGATCTTCCAGACCTTGAGAGATAAGCCTTCACGAATCGAACAAACCCTTTACACTTTCACTCGCAATCCATACTTAACCAGGTAACTACTGGACTGAGTCTAATTTGAGAACGATGGAACGGGGAATTGTTGTGAGATCTAAGTCCAATGGGTCGAATCGATGAATGGAGCGTGACAGAGTGCTGAGGCTTTCTTGGAGAAGGAGAGATTTCGAAGGGTTTTCTTTCTCCTCGTATCGTATCGATCTGGGATGGATTAGTTTGTATCGATCCTGATTATGGGGCTTCGAATCGATGCTTATGAGATGACGTGGTTCGTATCGATCGATTCGAACTAATAACTTCACGATCGATTCGAAGGTATCGATCTTGATCGATACGAAGTTGCTTTCCTGGGTTGGAACGAACGTTCTCCTAATGGACTCGAAGCGCTCCTTCGCCTGATGCTATGGATATCATTCCAACGACCTACATCGATACGAAATTCATCGAGTCGACCCTTTATCGATTCGAAGCACATCGATCCGATGTGATCGATTCGAACGTCTTCAGTTCAGGGAGTGCAACTCTTCTGACTCGCTCAATGGATTCGAACGTGACCAATTTTCAGTTGAAACTTGACGGACTTAATGAAATTTAGCATACTTCACTCCGACGAGCTTCGGCCTTGCCTAATTGGACTTGACTTTAGGACTATACTTGACTTCCTTTTGAAGCTCGTCGATGGAACCATGACTTAACCAATAATACGACTGATTCATACTTGAAGTGGCCAGTAGCGTTTGGATGGCGTGGAAGTGACGGTCAGCGATGACGGTCGTTCCCGATCTCGATTTTCATAGTTTCGTCGTTCGTACACCCCGTTTTAACCTGTAGAATCCGCTTAAGTTATGCACAACACTTGCACCGCACAACACGTTCATACACTTCACACTGGGGAATGCACGGGCTCTGTATGTACTTAACGTTTCTTTATGATGAGTTAGTTAATTATGGAATCTTCGAGCTCCCAACAATAAGAGGTACAGAGCTCGACCCCTCCGGTGCTTGAGATTCCCGATATTCCTGCCGATGTAATCGATCCAGCTCCAGACGAATTGCCAGAGGCTATATTTATCGAGGACCCCGTTGACTCTGTCCAATCTAACATTTTTGAATCCCTATTGGGCCGAATTTTCTTGAAACATAACATATCTCTATATGATGTATTATTACCCAGTGCCGCTGATAGACCTCACAATCCGCCTGAAGGATATACAGCTTTCTATCGCCATGCTTGCGCGGCCAAAACTCTCCCTCCTTTCAATCAATATATCAGAGGGATACTATCATATTTAGGAATCGCTCCTTCACAACTTCATCCCAACGGGCATGCGTTGCTGAACAGTGCCTTTGTCATATTTATGGACTGTCTCTTTCGCCCGCCAAGGCCAACCGAGATTAGACATATATTTAACTTCAAGAGTAGGGGTGATAGCCCGTCTTTTACATTTCTGGAGGCAGTTAGAAATTGTCAAGTTGTTGTCGGAGCCTGGACCCGACTGAGTTATTTCAAGAACGAATGGTTCTATGTTCGATGCCCTCCGGGTTTTGCTAGGCGATGGTTGTCTAGACGTAAGCGCCCTAACCTGTTCTCTTGACCAATAGCTTTTTTGGCGTTAGTATTGACATCTTATTTCTCTTACAGCCATTATCTCCAGACCCGATGGCGGGTACTTCAAGGGTATAGTCCGAAGTCTTCAAGAAGTTCCGGGTGAGCTAAGACATATCGACTCGGTGATGAATGACTATAACTTAAGAACTCTCGGTCTGATCGAAATCAATCAAAGTATAGTTATCGAAGGGTTGGCAAAGCCTGCCTCCAAGAAGAAGATCAAGAAGAAAACCAAGAAGAAAACGAAGAAGAAAACGGCGAAGAAACCGCTCGGAATCACCATAACCGAAGCGAGTGATGAAGAAAGAACCCATACAGATTCGGGGCCGATGGCTGATCTCTCGGGAAACTTTAAAGAATCGGGAGAAAAACAGAAAGGCAAGGCCGCCGTTTCCAAAAAACTTAAGTCCAAGGGGGGGAAATCTGTAGATGTGTTTCCTCCCGCTTCCGGAGTCATGATTTCTGAGGCCGCCCCTTCTCATTCGAGAGATTCTTTCAAAGGGCTTGACGATATTCCTATCCCAGATTATATATTGATTTCTCATAATCCTGGGTTGGAGGAATTTAAAGATGTCCTAAATATGAACGAGCCCTTTCCTTTAAGTGCGGTCAACACTTCCGGTCGGTTTGGGGGTTTACACATTTACACACACTTCCACAGCACTTCATGACTTTTGCATAGTAAACATTGCTTTATCGGATCCTAACCCGTAATCCTTTTTTATCGCAGGTGAAATGTCAGGCAGAGGCTCCACTTTGGATAGGCTCCGGAACGTGCGCCAATCTTCTCCACTTTATGATTCCCGCAGGAGAGAGACAGATAGGGATCATGGGCGAGGCTATTCAAGTCAAGAACGTTATGATAGAGATAGAGATTACTCGTGTGGCCGTTCTGGCCATGATTACTCTAACAGAGACCGGGGATACCAGTACCGACCCCGATCTCGCTCTCCTCCGCCTCCTAGGGCCCCAGTTGATCTTCCCAGGCCTTCTCAACAGCAACAGCTGCCTTCTCAATCCTCTCGGCCTGATACTCAGCAGCCAAGAATGGAACCGACAACAGCCGCTATAATAGAACAAACTCCGGCTGAGTTGACAAGTGAGGGAGCCATCAAACTTGCGCAAATGAAAAGATATTTTCCTGAAATTTGTATGGATGCTTATGTCTTCCCTCCTAATCTTAAAAGAATTCCTCCGGATGCTGAGAACATTGCTCATAATTATATCTGTGACTTCTATGCTCAGTATAAGGAGTGGTACAAAGCGGCAGCGAAAGCATCGAGGGTAGCTTTTGACCGGGCGAGGATTATTGCTGAGCGCGATGCTGACATTGTTAAACAGAAACGTATTATTCAGGTTCTTCAATCCGAAATGGAGACGCTCCGGAAGTCAGAGCTTGAAGCACTTCAGAAACATGAGGATGCCGTGGCCAAAATGGCGAGGATGCAACAGGAACACTGCGCCACGGTAGAAGAGATGGGCCACCGCAACACCACCATTGCAGCTGAGCGAGACTTAGCCGTTAAAGAGTTGAACGAGCTCAAGGCCAAATTTGCCGAAATGGTGAAGGAGAAGGATGACGCAAACGCCACTGCACAAGAGGCTTGCGACCAAGCAGTATCTCTTAGGGCCGAACTTGCTGCGGCGGCGGTCAAGACTAAGTCTGCAGAAGCAGAAATCCAAGAAAAGATTTTGGAGGAGAGGTCCAGGCTTGATGCTGAGTTTGATGATCTCTTGGTCACGTACAACGCTAATGTTCTGGAGCACAGAAATTTAGCGTGGCTGGGAGATGACTCCATGATCCTGTACAACGCCTGGACCCGGCTGGTGGATGAAAAGAGAGCAGCGCATCCAGATGAAACACTTGACGACTTTGAGTTGGAGATGCGTTTGCTCACCGAGGATGAGAGGAAGGTCCTTCATGAGGCGGTGATTTCTATGGCGAAAGAAAAGCTTGGTGTTTAATCTCTAGAGACAGGCGAAGGCTCGGGGATCGCGCATCATGAGGCAAGTGTTGAAGCTGCAATTCCAACATTGCCCGAAACCACTGGTGCGGTAGATCCCCAGTCTGTTCCTACATATAATCCTGACCAACCGCTATTATCTTCCGCCGATGATTCTGCCCATGTTCCGGTCCAGACTAAGGAAGGTATTTGAACGCTTCCCGCATTTTAGTTGTGAAGAACCTTAAGCAACACACTTGGCTAACAATCTTCGCTTTGTCGCATTTCAGTGACTAAAGTCGTTGTTTCTGCGCCTCTTGCACTATCAGTTCCATATCAAACACAAGGGGCTGTTTTTACTGAAGCCATCACGACTTCTACCTTGGTTGGCGAAGAGGGAGATGCAAACATGTTTTCTTTTAGCACTCAAATGATTGAGGAGCTTCTTAATGAACCCATCAATCCCTCCGTCAACCCGTCCGATGCTATGAGTGGGGCTGCTCTGGCCATTAGTTCATCTATGCCAGCTACTGTCGCATCTGATGCGGCCCAAGCATCCCGTGAGGACGAAGTTTTTGCTGAGATCGATGCCGAGATGGCAGCAGGGACTGCTGGTATGAATTCGTCAGGGCCTGCTCCATTAATGGTGATCTCACCGGGCGGTACTGTAGTTATCGAAGCTGCTCCTGCCCCACTCCCTGTTACTGCTCCCATGCCTTCAACTCGTCCTCCGAGAAGAATTTCAGTCGTCTCAAGCTCTGAGGAAGACGTTGATATTATGTCGCTGCCGGAGGACAAGCCTGAAAAGAGTAAGCGGTTGAGGGGAAAATCAGGCAGCGGATCTGGTGGAGCTACCCTGAAGAAGAAAATAAGGAAGAAGAAAGATTGAACTCTTTCTTTAATTCTCCGCTGTGCAGGGTAGTATTTTGTTGATTTTTCTATAGCCGTGTATAGATGTGGATTCGTCTCCCACTAGCAGAATTTTTTGAAACACTTTGTAATCAGATTCTTTTTGTTGATAGTGGAAATGAAAACTTATTCCCTTTTGTCTTCAACTTGTTATGTGTTATGATCCTGCCCCCAGTATTGGGGATAAGTGTGGAGTTGACGTATGTTTATGCTCCGCCTCGCGCTCTGGGAGTACGGAGTTAAGTAAATGTTTATACTCCGCCTCGCGCTCTGGGAGTACGGAGTTGAATGAATGTTTATACTCCGTCTCGCGCTCTGGGAGTACAGAGTTAAGGAATGTTTGTACCCAGCTCGCGCTCTCGAAGTACTCCGGGATTTTGTAAATGTTTATACTCCGCCTCGCACTCTGGGAGTACGGAGTTGAATGAATGTTTATACTCCGTCTCGCGCTCTGGGAGTACGGAGTTAAGGAATGTTTGTACCCAGCTCACGCTCTCGGAGCACTCCGGGATTTTGTAAATGTTTATACTCCGCCTCGCACTCTGGGAGTACGGAGTTAAGTAAATAGCTTGTACCCAGCTCATGCTCTCGGAGTACTCTAGGATTTTGGAAAATGTTTATACTCCGCCTCGCACTCTGGGAGTACGGAGTTAAGTAAAATGTTTGTACCCAGCTCGCGCTCTCGGAGTACTCCGGGATTTTGTAAATGTTTATACTCCGCCTCGCACTCTGGGAGTACGGAGTTAAGTAAATAGTTTGTACCCAGCTCGCGCTCTCGGAGTACTCTGGGATTTTGGAAAATGTTTATACTCCGCCTCGCACTCTGGGAGTACGGAGTTAAGTAAAATGTTTATACTCCGCCTCGCGCTCTGGGAGTACGGAGTTAGGAAAAATGTTTATACTCCGCCTCGCGCTCTGGGAGTACGGAGTTAAGTGAAGGGTTGTCGTGTATCAACCCGTTTCTGGCCTGATGTGATGGCTTGCCCCCGAGCTCGGGTTTCATTTAGTGAGTGGTTGATTGCTTCATAGCCACTCCCTACTTGAATAAATTCCACTATGTGATGGAATTTAGCTCTTCGTGCATCGTGATGTTGTACATTGTATTTAATGAATCACAGCTCTGGCTCGAAGAGCTGGCATTTTATTGCTGAAATAAGAAAATATGGCAAGTCAGTTGCCTTATTACAAATTCTAATTTCGAAATGCAAAAGTAAATTGCTGAATAAAAAACATAATGAATAAATAAAGCCTGTCATATGTAGTAGCGACGGAGACTCTCGCTGTTCCAGGCCCTTGGTAAAACTAGACCGTCCACGGTTGATAGTTTGAATGTGCCATCTCCAAGTCTTTGTGTAATCACGTACGGTCCTTCCCAATTTGGTTTCATGTGTGAAGGAACCGGGTAGATTCTCTTGAGGACAAGATCACCGAGTTCAAAGGTTCGGGGTCGAACTTTGGTGTTATATAACCGGGCGACCCGACTTTGGTATGCAGCCGCTCTCAAATCAGCTTCTTCCCGTTTCTCGTCTAACAGATCCAAAGATTCAGCGAGTAATATAGAATTTGTTTTTGGATCGTAATAAGTTACGCGATGAGAAAATACTTCTGTCTCGACTGGAATAACGGCCTCCGAGCCATAAGATAAGGAAAATGGGGTGTGTCCAGTTGCGGTCTTGTGAGTTGTTTGATAAGCCCATAATGCCATAGGGAGTTCATCAACCCATTTGCCCCCAGCCTTTTCCAGTCGTTTCTTTAAGATGGATTTGATAACTTTGTTAACAGCTTTGACCTGACTGTTTGCTTGTGGATGTGCGACTGCAGAGAACTTTTTATGAATATGAAACCGTTGACAGAAATTCTTGAACTCCGAACTTTCGAATTAGGTCCCCATTATCGGTGATGATGGTATGCGGGAGTCCAAATCGACAAATGATATTGCGGACTACAAAGTTTATTACTTTCTTCTACGTAATTGTTGCGAGAGCTTCGGCCTCGGCCCATTTCGTGAAGTAGTCAACTGCGACGATGGCGTACTTCGCACCACCTCTTGCTAGAGGTAAAGCGCCGATGATATCGATACCCCACATAGCGAACGGCCAGGGACTGACCATTTGAGTTATCTCGGTAGGTGGGGCCCTTGGAATTCGAGCGTGTTTTTGGCACTTGTCTCACTTTCTGGCATAGTTGGCTGCATCTCGGTTCACTGTCGGCCAGTAATATCTATATCGGAGTATTTTCTTAGCAAGCGCTTGTCCACCGGTGTGATCGCCACATTCTCCTTCGTGTACGTCTTGTAACACTCGTGTGACTTCGTCGTGAGCGATACACCGGAGGAGTGGAACAGAATAACCTTTTCTATACATGATCTCATCCAGTATGATGAATCGTGAAGCTTTTCGTAAAATTTGCCTTTTCTCATTTCGGTGCTCAGGCAATATCCCATTCTCAATATAATTTCGATACGGAGTCATCCATGATTCTCTGCTGGGAGAGGTTTCCAACACATCATTCGTTTTTATTTGATCGATGCTTGGGAAGGACAAAGTTTCGACCGGGCCAAGTCCCATCTGCTGTGCTTCACCTGTGCTGGCCAGCTTTGCCAAGGAGTCGGCCTTTTGATTGTGATCTCGAGGTATATAGTAAATGGCATAATAATCAAATTGATCCAGTATTTCTAGAACTCGAACCAAGTAAGCAGCTAATCTCCGGTCTCTTGCTTGATACTCTCCCCGTACCTGACACACAACCAACTGTGAATCGCAATAAATTTCCACAGCGATAATTCTCAAATCTCTGGCAAGTTTTAATCCAGTCAATAGGGCTTCATATTCCGCTTCATTGTTGGTTGCGGGAAAATCAAACTTCAAAGCATAACATATGGATTGACCTTCGGGGGTTTCGAGTACAACACCGGCACCCGAACACCGATCGTTTGATGCACCATCTGTATAAAGTTTCCAGACATATTCAGGAGATTCGCTGGCTTCGGGTAAGTCGTCCAAAATAGTAAATTCAGCTATGAAATCAGCTAGGACTTGCCCTTGAATGGCTTTCCGCGGAGCATAAGTAATGTCAAATTGACTTAGTTCGATATTCCACTTGAGTAACCTACCAGATGTCTCAGGCCGCGTGAGGACCTGTCGTAACGGCTGATCGGTATACACAGTAAGCGGATGAGCTTGGAAATAAGGATGAAGTTTCCTCGAGGCAATGACCAGGCAATAAGCCAGTTTCTCCAACCTGGGGTAATTTCTTTCAGCTCCGGTTAATCATTTACTAACATAATAGACCGGTTTCTGCACTCGATCTTCTTCTCGGACCAGAGCAGCACTGATCGCATGCTCTGATACTGCCAGATAAAGGTATAATTGTTCGTGATCAATCGGTTTTGACAAGATCGGTGGTGTAGAGAGATGCTGAACTAGCGATCGGAATGCGCCTTCACATTCCATGGTCCATTCAAAGTTTCATTTTCCCTTCCGGATTAGATCAAAGAAAGGAATGCATTTATCAGTGGATTTTGAAATGAACCTGCTTAGCGCTGCTACCTTCCCGTTGAGACTCTGGACTTGCTTTATGGTCCTTAGAGTTTGCAAATTCCTTATTGCCCAGATCTTTTCGGGATTTGCTCTATCCTACGAGCGTTGACGATGAAACCGAGGAACTTTCCGGATGCAACGCCAAAGTGGCACTTCAACGGGTTAAGCTTCATTCCATATTCACGTAGGATGCGGAACATTGAATCTAAATCCCTGACGTGATCTGTGGAAAATCGGGACTTTACTAACATGTCATCCACATAAACTTCCATGGTCTTCCCGATCTGGTCAGCGAACATTCGATTAACCAAGCGTTGGTAAGTTGCTCCGGCATTCTTTAAACCAAAAGGCATGACTCTGTAACAGTAGAGTCCCAGATCGGTCACGAAATTGGTATGTTCTTGATCGGGTAGATGCATAGGTATTTGATTATAACTGGAATAAGCATCCATAAAGGATAACAATTCATGGCCTGTGGTTGAGTCTACGAGTTGGTCAATTCGAGGAAGTGGAAAACTATCTTTTGGACAAGCTTTGTTTAAGTCGGAGTAGTCGACACAAGTTCTCCATTTCCCATTCGGTTTTCGAACCATTACCGGATTTGACACCCACTCCGGGTATAGAGCATCTCGGATGAAACCATTTGATTTCAACTTGTCAATCTCTTCTTTAAGGGCGGTAGATCTCTCTGGATCTATACCACGCCTCTTTTGCTTGACCGGAACATGTCGCGGATCAATATTCAAGGAGTGACTTGCAATGTTCGGTGAGATTCCGCACATGTCAGAGTGCGTCCAGGCAAAGACATCGAGATTCGCTTGGAGAAATTCAACCAATTCCTGTTGTACCTGTTTTCCCAGTTGAGACCCAACTTTTAGTACTTTTGAGTCGTCATCCTTACTGACCGGGACGTCCACAATCAGTTCGGCTGGAGACGCTTGATTCACTTTAACTTCCTCCTTATCTTCGTTATCTCTAGGGTCAAGATCTTTAAGGAATTAGTAGTGGCGCCCGGGCCGGGACCCAGGCGCTAGTTGTCAATTATCAGTAAAACGGACGCAGAGAGATTCCTCTACGCCCTTTCCTTTCTCCTTCTTCTGTGCTTCACGCAACTCAGCAACGTAACAGGCTCTTCCTGCTGCTTGATCTCCTTGAACGATTCCTATACCATGGTCAGTTGGGAATTTTAAAGTCAAACACCACGGGGCAATGGCTGCCCTGAATTCAGCAAGGGCTGGTCGACCCAAGAATGCATTATACGGTGAAGCGATGTCAAGAACAACAAATTGCAGCAGTCGGACTCTCCTGCGTTCTCCAATCCCCAGTTCCACTGGTAGTTCCACTATCCCAGTGGGTATTGTTGCACTCCCATTGAAGCCGTGAACTCGAGATTGGCAGGGTTTCAAGTCTTTTGCTTCCATCTTCATTAAATCATTAGCTCGTTTGAATAGAATGTTTACAGAACTCCCACTGTCAACCAGGATCCTCTTCATCCAAGCAGGACCAACCTGGGCGGATATGACCAGTGGGTCAATTGTTGGAGCTTCGATTTTGTTAGCATCTCTGCTTCTAAATATGATATCGTCAGACATCGTCTTTTGTTGCTTAGCCGGGGTTCCATCCTCACAATTACTGCAGCATTCGAAGCTCGCATGCCTGATAGAGCTAGCATACGACTCCATTTCCCTCCAGCTTCTGTCCGCTGGATGAGGACCACCACTTATGGTATTGATAACTAGCCTCTCGCCTGTACGAGCGGGTTCCTCTTGTCTTTCTTGATCCTGTGTATGGTTTGGATTTGACGGGCCCGCACCACCAGACTGTGGTGCCCGCACGAATTGATCTAACTTCCTCTCCCTGATCAGCTTTTCTATGAGGTCCTGCAAATGTCGACAGTCATTTGTATTGTGGCCATAACTCTCGTGAAATCTACAAAACTTTCCTGTCTGAATCTGCCTCTCCGATGACCGCTTCGGAGCGGGTTTCTTATATTGTTCGGTGTTGCAAGTTTGTAGGTACATATTTTCCAGCGATGTATTTAATGGTGTATAACTTTCGAACATCGGAACCCTACGCCGTGGGCCTGGATTCGGATCTCTCTTCTTATTTTGACCATTGCTACCTCTTGGCTGAGTTTGTTTGTTCTGTATGTTTAACTGAACTTTTCCGGAATTGTCACCGGACTGTTTAACTGCTACATTGCTTTGTATTCCCTCACTTCCGGGCTTCGCATCGTCCTGCTTCCTAGACTGTTTCGCGTCCTCTTGCCGTAAGAATTGAGCGGCTTTGGAGTAGAAACGGTCCAACGATGCGGGTGGTTTTCCGGCTAACCAGTTTCCAAATTCGGAATCGGGATCAATTCCCTTTGTCAATGCCATTAAAATTGAGTTGTCGTTGGGATTACTAATCTCCACACATGCCGCATGGAATCTATCCAAGTAACGCCTTAGTGTTTCCCCACGAGCTTGGGTAACACTGGACAGGGTGTTAACATCTTTGGGTCTAGCGACATGCATGCGAAATTGTTCAACAAATTCTTAGCCAATTGGTCAAATGAAGAGATAGATCTTGGAGGTAATCTCGTAAACCACATTGTTGCAATTCCTTCCAGTGAGATGGGGAAACTTCGACATTTCACTGCATCGTCGGCCCTTGCGGCGCTCATTGACCATTCATATTTCAATATGTGCTGATTGGGATCAGAATTTCCTTCGTACATAGGGAGAGTTGGCATTCTGAATCGCCGAGGAGGTTCAGCGTATAGTATCTCGTCCGTGAAAGGAGTATGACTTCGAGAAATCCCCCAATCGTCGTTGGTAAGACCTTGGCTTTCGCGGATCATCTGACGTATCATAGTCGAGATGTCTGGCATTGCTACATTTTGAGCATGCTGAGCTAAGGTGTGGTCGGGTTCCACAGTGCGAGTTTGGACCGGGAGCTGTCGACGGTCCAAGTTTCGCCTCCTTGGCTCAGCATCTTCTGGGACGTATGGTTCAGAAGTACGTCCCTGCTGTTGATTACCTGAATCTGGAAGATGTCGGGTATCAACCCTTGTTTCTACTGTGGCAGCTGTGACATGATTGTCCGTAGTATATTGTGGAGTACGACCACCTCGTGCTGATGGCCCAGCCTGGAAGCTGGTTGACGGTCCTGCCCTCAACTGTCCAACAGTCAAGGCGGGTTGATATCCGGCCGTTTGTGCATGACTCCCGTCTAATCGAGGACGGGTAGATCTATGATAGTAGTCCGATGAGGTGGAACTTTCAGTAGATGATCGGGAGATATCATCCCGTCTGGACCTTCTGCGGCCTTGGCGGTTCAGTTGGTTTGTTAATTCAATATTAGCACGCAACTGTTCGGCCAATTGTTGCCGACTTTGAGTCAGCTCTTGAAGCAACACATGGAATTCTTGTCTGGTGATTGCCCCAGACGGATCTGAATGAGCAGTGTTGTCTTGGTTGGATGGCTGCTGTTGAGCAGGATTCTGTCCATCCCTACCTTCTTGTCCAACAGCTGTAGAAGTGGTTCTTGTGCTAACCATTTTGAATGATGAATCCTTTTCTTAGACTTTATGCAAATCTGAATAGAATGGAAGGATGATGAATTAGAGATCTGGATCTTCCTCTTGGATTTGTGCAATCCGGTATCGACGGTAGATCCAAGGAGCAGGAGAAAAAAGCTGGTTTGTTCTCAGTGAAAGCACCAAAGTGTTTGTACCAAAAATGGGCACAACACTCTTCGGAAGTTTTTGAAGAGATAAAAGTGAAGAATGAAAATTAAAACTGTGGGTTATCTAACAAAAACTCCAAGTAACAGAAAGTAAATTGCAAAGACAGGCGATTTAGAGTGGTTCAGCGTTTTGCCTACGTCCACTATGAAGTTTTATGATTTTATTGCTCGACACTTGAAGATTACAATTCTTTATAACGTAGTACAACAGAAATTATATGCTGAGTCTCAATCTAAAGCAGCGGTGGTGTTCTGGAGTAAATCTGGCAGAATCTGGGCGCTCTTTAGTACTTAGAATTGTCTGACCCCTCTTCTGAATGACCAGGGGCTCTATTTATAGGTGTAGGAGGCAGATATTTTGCCTAAAATGAAGGGAGACCAGTTCTGATATGTCAGGGGGCCCACATGGCCGAAATCTGGAGATCCGGGCCCACTTTGGGATCGATTCGACCCTTGGTTCGAATCGATCAAAAAATCATCCAATCGAGCCGAAATTTGGTGTGAATATTCTTCATCATGTGCTTAAGCTTCTGTGAAAATTTCATGACATTTGAACTTGTAGAACTCGAGTTATGATCGATTCAAGTTGAAGATTTTCGTGTCCTTCGTCCCATGGATTCGTTCGAATCGATACGGTCGAATCCAGGCTTCTGTACGTTAAGGCGCTGACGTGGTGCGCGTGCTTCGGGTCTATTCCTCTTTTTTATCCGAGTTTTACTGGGTCGAACCCTTGGTTTTAGCTGTGGTGGATTCGAGATGTTTGGATTCGAAGGTGGGAATGGATTCGAGGCAAGGTGCGTTCGAATCGGTCAGGGTCTATACTTGTTGATCGATTCGAAGTCGTTCAAACCGTATGGATTCGAATGCCAGGCATAGGATGGTTCCAGTGTGCTTCGTTCGTATCGATTGTTGGAAAACAATAGGCGATCGATACTAAGTTACCTTTTAAGGATGGATTCGAACCAGCGACACCGGATGGATTCGAAGTGATTTGCCTCTGTGATTTCGAAGGAATTCGTTTCGATGGAGTCGAAGACCTGCAGCTCTTATGGATACGAAGTAGATGGAGTCAAACATGATGGATTCGACGCAATGCTCTTCTGATCGATTCGAACCAACCTTTCCTCAGGGATTCGAGCCTAGCCTATTTCACTCATTTCCTTTTGGCGATATCTTGAGCATACGAACTCGGATCGTCCTGAAACTTGGAACGCGGGTTCCCTCGGCTTAGCTTGTCATGTCCTAGCAATTTTGGCCTGGTCCGGACTCGGACAAAATTCATCGATATCCCTAGCGACCCTGGCGCGTAATTAACTTCCGAGACAATCGGCCACCGATCTCTAGTCAAGTCCTTGGTGTCACGGTCTTGCCAAAAGCCGGGATAACAGAATGTTAATCCTGACTCGAGTGTTTTGTGTTTTGCTTTACGCTCGGGTCAGACTGAGTGTACCAGTATTCGAGACTCACCTTTGAAGTTGGAGCTTTGCTTGAAGATCCAGCCATCTATTCTGCTTTCAGTATTCGATGATTCCAGTGATGTATTCTGATTTGTATCTGATGTATCGTGTTACTCTTCCGTTGTATCTGGTTTAACTCTGATGTATTGTATTACTCTTCTGTTGTAAACTCTAATGTATCTTATACATTTATATAGTAGCTTCATGAACTACTATCTCTTTTATTTCCGCTACAATTATTACTCTGTGTCTGTGATCTGTGATTATATTTATTTACTGTATATGTTCAGTTTTGCCAAATTTAAATTAACAATGCGGTATTTTGAGCAATTCAATTCCGGCATGAGTGTCTACCTATACACTTATAATGGATGCGAATGGTCCAAAATTCTGGGTCGTTACAGTTGGTATCAGAGCTTTGGTAGCTCTAGGCAAAACTTAGCATATAGGGTAAATATATTTACAGAATCACTCTCATTCGAGTATCAATCTCTTCCTTTGACTCAATTCCTTTGAATTTTGGAACGTTCTCCTCGGTTCCGAAATTCATTCGTGTCCCTCACTGTCCCTCACTATTCGTCTTCTTTCAATCATGGAGCACCCCATAACTCCATTTTAAATGATATCTATAATAGATCGGCGGCCTCGCCAATCTTAGAATGATTCGTAAAGGAGTAAACTCCTTTATAATAGGCATCGATTTACCGGAGATTTAGGTATCCTCAGTTTACGATGCCATCTATCTCCTGCTATGCCTGAATTCTATTTCTTGAGACCAAATGTCGATTTGCCTCGGAATTCTGCATTGATCTTATTCTTAAAGTCACGGTCGACCCGGTTAAGGTTGTCCGCGATTTATATAAACTGATACATCTTTCTATCTTGTTATTTGATTATTTTATCTTTGTTTCGAACCTACCTAAGAATCAAAATTTTCTCTGATTTGAGTCCATCAAAATTTGAAACCCTATCCTTAGTTTAAATACTCATTCCTGTATCGTCGAGCGAGGAAGTGTATTTGCAAGTTAATATTTAAAATGTTTAATATATGCTGTGTTGTTTGAGTTGTTGATGTTGATTTGGGTTTCCGATCGATTCGTCTGATCAACGCTATCGATAGGATTTCCAAAACACTTGAGCAGAGCAAACTGACACAATATTGTTTTCAAATTTGGTAGATAAAATAAAGTTTTGTATGATTATATTATATATAAATATAAGTTTTCTGAAATTAAATTGTTAATGGATTTGTTGTTGAAATAATAATATTTGATTTTCATTTATTGTTTTGTAAACCATTGACTATTGCATAATATAAATAAATGAATTTATAAACTTGGTTATAAATTGATTGGAATTTGAAATGAATTTAATTCAGAAATTTGAGAATTTATTAGTTTCCGGTGATTTTGAACTTTGGTTTTTAAAATTTTAAAGTATATATTATTGGAAGTATTTTCGAATAAGAATCGTTTTCAAAGAATTTAAAGTGTTGAAATCAGTGCTCTTCTCTTTGTCGCTGGAAAATAATTTCGATGATGGCGGCCGCATCATCGACATTCATTTTCGAGTTTCGAAGTGGAGAAACCATTTTGTAGCTTTGCTACGGTTTTGTTTTGAAAAAATACTTTGATTAGAATTTCTTCAGTATATTTTGATTTACATATATATAGGTATCTTATTTTAAAATTTAATTTGATTTGATATAAATATATTATATATCTCTAAATTGTTTAAAGTTAATTGGAAATCTAATTCTTAAATTTTGTTAAAAGATGATTTTAATAAAACCAAAATTTGGAATAAATATTTAAACTTGAATAATTGAATTGGGAAAATTTTATTTGTATATTGTTCAACTGCATTCTAATACAACTTACCTAAATCATTTAGAAGTTGAATATGTAATTGGATAATATAAATTGAATTTATAAATAAAATTTGAGTGTCTATAATAAATGTTATACACTAAATTTTGATATAAAGATGTTAATAGAGTTAGATAGGATAATAAGTAAAACTCAGTTAATAATGAAATAAATTTGTTTTGAGAGAATTAATAAATTTGTTTTGAAAGAATTAACATATTGAAATTTGATCAACTTATGAAAATACCTTGAATTTAAAAACAATTAGTAAATATAAATTAATTTAATCGGAATTTTATGGTTTAATTTATATAGGTTAAATATATGTGAGTAGATATATTAAGTAGAAAATTTAACAGTAATTTGGAATAAAGAAGAATTTAAAATTGTTGAAGAAAATATGATTATAATAAAAGACTATTCAAATTTATGGTTTTAGAAATTGTAAATTGAAGAAAATTGGATAATAAGAAAATGAATTTAGAAATAGTTGAGATTGATTTTAGTGAAATCAAATGGATTAAATCAATTATTGAATATCAATTAATTTAAATTTGAATCTATATGGTTTAAATTAATTATTATTTTGTATTTCAAATCTGTTTTTCTTTCTGGTTGTTTCTATTCTCCTACCTCGTTCCTTTTCGGGGACGAAAAGTTTTGAGTGGGGGAGAGTGTAACGACCCGTAAAATTTCAACTATTTTAATAACGTAATTAGTTGAAATTTTGTGAAATTTTAAACGATAAAATTTTGAAATAAAAATTTGATATTTGGAATGCGTCTAGTTAAACATAGCAACTGGTAAATTTTCGTCCGAAAATACGAAAGTTTATTTCGCGCGTAAATTTACTTCAATTTAATCAGTTAAAAAGAGATGAAAATAAAATGTTTCCAAAACCTAAATATTTTTGCATAGAAAAATTCTAAATCATCTTCTGAGCAAGATGTCAGTTTGTCGTTTTTCCAAATTCGGACATCTTTGGCTCCGTCGATCTTATTTTTCAGCGTTTTTCTTGCATTTTCCGCTATTAGAAAATTCGACTTTTTATAATTCAATCGTACCACTGATATCTGTATACCGTTTTGATCGTCTTGTCCCGCTGATCAAAACGGTATATTCATTTGTACAAATCGGGGTTTGACGTTATACGTCGCGCTAAAGTTTACCGTTCCAAATGGACCGGTAAATGCGTGTTTAGCCCTGTATTTCACAGCCCATATTCATTTAAATTTGGAAATGACTCTTAGCTGATGGGTGGATTCAATAGGTTAGTTGGCAGCTGAGATTATGACATGGGAAGTTGTAAAAATTTGGAAAAATGGGAAGCACGGTACATATTTCAACAAAAAGTATTTACTGCCCGGTTTAGTTCTCCAAGAATACAAAAAGAAACATAATTATCTAGTACCCATCTTCAATTGCTATCACCCTTCTCTTTTATTTCTCTTGAAACGTTTCCACTTTTACTCTAGTTCAAGAAAACGTACACAATCATAATATAGCATGCTCAGATTATAAGTGGTAGCATAACAGAGGCCAACTCACTTTCTTCCACCAGCCAACTCATATTATCTAAGCATGAACTGTTCATTTTTCTGAGAATGGCTTTCATCGATTCGAGTCCTCCGCCGATACGAGCTGCCAGCTCTATCCACCGCCCTTCTCTCTCTTTCACGTTGACCGAACAACCTCCGATCCATGAGCACTAGATCCGTTCCTCTCCATTAGCTTGTAAACCGTACCTCATATAGTTGAGTCGCCTATCGATTGCAGGTATATTCACTTGATTTTTTTTTTTTTTTATATCTCATATATATATCACCTATGAGAATGCATAATTATGCGTTACTTGATTTTGTTTTGTTTTGAGAAGTGGTTGAGTGTTGTTAATGTATTTGTTCATTAAGTATACTTTGCTGTATATATGGGTTATATGTATTATACATATAGGATTACAAGCTTTGCAGTGTTACGTGCATAAGGGTTTTCCAAACCATATTCTTATTTAGTCTTTATATATGTAAGATATTAGAGTACTATGGGTACTGTTAGTATAAAGTGTAGGGTATTCATATATTTTGTGTTCAGATGTTAGAAAATTTTATGTAAAGAATATTAAGTTGCGACAGTAGTATATGCGTGATATAGGGTAATATCATATAAGGATATAAGTTGGTACAATTTGTGTAACGACCCGTATTTTTAACACTTTAAAAACACGAATTAAAATGAAAATTTTGGATAAAAATCCAAAGGAAATAAAATTTTGTGTTGTTAAATGTGAATTACAAGTTAAAATACAAAACTGAATTCTGAAATAACTTATTTGTAAATTAAATAAAGATGTTAACTTGTAATTGAACGTAAGTAAAGATTTAAATTTGAATGTAACAAGTAATTGAATTGAATTGAATTTGATTGTAAACAACGAAATAAATAAAATGTTACATTTAATATTGAAGTTATAATATGGAAATCAACGTAAATGAATGTAATTTAATATTACTGTGAATTTAAATAAGATGATAGCTGAAGAAAATGAAAGTAAATGAATTATAAACTATTGATAATAATGTATAAGTAAATGGTTGATTCAATAATGAAAGTGTAAATCGAAATAAAAGAATTCATTTGGAATTAAGTAACTTGAATTTGAATTACAATAAAATTGAACGTTGAATCTAATATAATCTTTTATATTGGATTTATAATGGAAAACTGCATTGTAGAAGATTGTTAGTTACTGTGAAATTAAAAATGGGATTTGTGAACAATTGAAATTTGATTTAAAAGTTAATAATTTAAATTGGGAATTTTATATAAAAATTAAACAGTCGAATAATTTATTTTTCGAATATTGGATTTAATTAGACAATTAAATCGATAATTTAATAAGTTAAATTTCAAAAATAATTGTAAATCGAGTGAATATGATTGAAAATGATTTGCAAAATTTTATCTTATCATATTGGAGTTATAGTAATGTTATAGAACTTTTAAAATTAAATTTAAAGTTAATTTGTGAAAATTGAATATTTTTAATATTTAATTATTGACTGAAAATAGCCATTTTTCGAACAGTCTCAGAATTGAACGAAACTAGTTCCATTGGATCCGTAATAGTTTGTTATTGTCGGATTTTAATTTTCGTATCAATCGGAGTTATCGTTTGACTGTGGCAGCTCGAAACGCATCGAATTGTTTTAATATTAATTCGGCGAGAGAAAATAGTCATTTTTCAAAAAGTCTCGGATTTCGACGAAACTAGTTTCATCGGATCCGTAATGTGATATTATTGTATGGTTTCGAATTTTGTGTCAATTGGATTTACCGTTTGTCCGGGGCAAGCCAAAACGCATCGAAATCGGTTTAAATCGGTTTAATTTAAAACTGATCGTTTTTCTCCGTAACTCGCACGGATGACCGAATTAGCCTCCAAAACATATTCCATTGCGTTCAGAACGTGGGGTAAACCTTAGAAACGCCAGCCGGCACGCTTCGTTTGGAGTTCGGAAAATTTCGGATGAATAGTGTCGCGTATTTTTCTATAAAAGCCCCTCACTTATTTCATTTTGTAAAAGAACTAGGGTTTCTCTTTGTACCCGCCACATTTACAGCCAATGGCCAGAATTTCATCTTCTTTCTTCCCTTAATCTCTCTCAATCCGTAAGGAATTAGAGGAAGTTGTCAACTACAAACTTGTAGAGCATTGCGAGAGCTTCAAATCCATACGGAGATGATCGAAAACGGAGCAACGGATCAACGGGAAATCGAGCTCGAAGCTGCTGCGTTTTTCACACATTTCGAGGCCAAAGGAGCAGCCGAGCTTCAAGCTATTCCAGGCGTTGGTGGCTCGTGTGGTGGCGCGCGTGGTGGTGGTCCCTGATCGTCTTCAAGCTGCTCGGTGTGGTCGTGAAAATTGCTTGAAGATGGCGGCTAATGGGTTTTGGTGAACGTGTTTTCACGTTGAAGAAGATGATGGGAAGGTGCGGCCCAGATCTGAAGATGCAGAAACGAACGGCCAGATCTGAAGCTAGGGTTTGAAATTTAAATTAAAAGCTGAAATTGTTTATTTAAATTCGTGTAAACTTTAAAATAGCATAACTTTTTCATACGAGGTCCGATTGGAACGAAACTTTTTGCGTTGCGATCGTAATGACAAGAGCTTCGAAATGAAACTGGTTTGGATGGATTTGGAGACAGTGTAAATTTGGGCTAAAGTTGGGCGTCGTCCAGTTTTAGTTCCAAACCGGAACGTCTCGGCGACAACAGAAAATCAAGGTGAGTGTTTATACGCTCACAATTGACTAAAATAATTTATGGTAGTTAAATTTGACATTATGAAGTGATATGAATTTATTTGTCGTTGTTTGATAAAAATTTAATTGTCATATAGATTGTCGTGTGAATTCACCGTTGAAAATTTAAATTGACAGTAAATTGAAATTAGGATTTAATTAAAATCAAATTTCCCGATATTGATAACTATGATATTGCCGTGAATTGTATTGACTATTGGATGATGTATTTCGATGGATGCTATTGGTTGATATTTAGATGGTTGGATGTTTATTTGCTTATATATATCCTGTTATACATACATATGACACTGTGATTTGGTTTAAGTAATATATATTCATCCCTGACATTTAATCGAAATAAATAATCACTTGGCCGTAGGTTAGAAAATTATACACGGACACCGGGTTGGTTAAATTAAATGATTTTAAAAGTTGTTTTGAAATTATTTAAATGAATTGATTTTAAGAATAAAAATCCAATTTATGGAAATTGAATTAATTTGAATTGAAGCTCGAGATGTTGGAATTTAAACTTAGTAAATGAAATTGTTTAATTATTCGAAGTTTAGATTTTTTTAAGAAAAAAAATTGAAATACGGCGAAAATTTTCCAAAGTTGATTTGTTTTTAAAAGATTGAACTTTTAATCGAACTCTGAATATTTCTAAGAAAATTTATATGAAATGATATTTCAAGTTTGAGTTTGGAATTGAAAATTTATTTGAAATTGAGATTTAATTAATTTGGAATTTAATTGAAATTCAAAGAAATTTGTGGATTGGACTAAATTGAAACTATTGAATTAAATTTGAAGACAAAATTGATTTGAATAGGATTTGAACTGAAATTGATTTGGAATGTAATACTTGAATGAATTCTTGAAATCCGAATGTTAATCTAAGTTTATTGAATTGGAATTGTTCCAGAAATTAAGTAAACTACTTAATACGGATGTTTAATTTGAAGTATATTCTAATTTGAATACGAAATGGTTTTAAAGCGAATCTTATATTCTTATATAAATATATGAACTGTTTGAAATGTGAAATATTTAAAGTTTCGAAATATATTGAAAGTGAAATGGCTTATTTTGTGGTTCAAATATGTATTTGAAATTGATAATTTGAAATGGTTTATTGAGAAGCTGAATCGAGTTGAAATTGATGATTTGAAATTTGATTAAATTTTAAATTTTGGAATTCGAGTTTATGTGAATCGTTTTGTGAGATTTTGAGGCGAAAAATGATTTTGAAATCGAAATGAGATTTTGAGGCGAAAAATGATTTTGAAATCGAAATAAGATATTGAGGTGAAAATTGATTTTGAAATCGAAATGAGATATTGAGGCGAAAAATGATTTTGAAATGAAATCGTATATTTGAGTAGATATGATGATTTTAAAATGGATTTGATTTTGAAGCGAATATGATATTTTGATATCAATTATGAATCGATTTGAAATATAAAAGAGCCACCGGTGTAATAATACGTAGTTATTAAAGAGACCGGGATCGGATATGGACATACTCTCTGTCGATACCGAAAACCACTTTAATAACTAGTATACGCGGAGTGTTGATCCAGAACGAAGTGGATGGTTTTGGTGAACGTGTTGATTTGAAGAAAGAGAACGATTTTGGATGACCCCTGACATGACTAAAACAGGAGCCGCGCCGGGCCATTGAGGATCGCCATCTCTAGCGGACACACTCCTTCGATACCATGTCTATTACTTTTGTGATTCGATTTGGGTGCACCCCGCGATTTGGGAGTGTTGTTTCACGGTGTTGGGGTAGTAGCTGCTATGCCCAACATCAATCCGGATCAGGCAACTACTAGTATCCTAGTTGGTATCGCCTCATGTACCTTGTCATACTGATTATCCTATTCGCGACCACTACGATTTTGGTTTGTACCTTTAGTATATGGATTGCCCTCTGGTGACTTCCGGTTTTGGGGAAACTACGGTCTTGTATATGCTCTTGGGAATATAAACTGTGTTAAGGGTGGAATGGGCCATGGCTTAACGCTATTTTAATACTTTTACTTTAATGTAGACATATTATAATAGCGTATTGTACTACATAGTAGATAGTTTAACGGATCCTTGAGAGATGGAAAAATCCCGTAACATCGCTTAAGTTATTGCACTCACGTTGACACTGGATAGGAGATGTCAAAACCCGTAAACATCTCTGACGCCGTCGCACTCATATTTCTTATTCGATTTGACTTACATGAGATATTTTAGTCCTGACTCGAGTGTTTTGTCTTTTCATTACGCTCGGGTCAGCCTGGGCATTTCAGATAAGGTTGAAGATCTATTCTGGAGGACGAAGACGGAGTTTGGTATTATATCATTTGTATTCTACTATTGTATTATTTCCGCTGCATTATTGTATTATCTCTGATATGTATGAAACTCTGATTTATGATGTATAATAATAATCAAATTTATTTATTTAACAGCTTCATGAATTGTTATTTTATTATTATATCTTGTTCCTTCCACTGCAAGATTCTGAGTTTGCTTCTGTTCTTTCTTTCCTTTTCTTATTTAACCCCAATAACCATCTGCCTTTTTGAACGGTTTGAGTTGGACATGTGTGGATTATTGTCGACTTGAACGGTCAAAAATGGCGGGTCGTTACAATTTGTATATATAAAGTGTACGTATTTAACTTGCATTGTTGTTTGTGAGATATATTCATATTCGTTTTCAAATATAATATATACTGAAGTCTTGGTCTATTGTTTATCACTTATACATTATATATATATTGTTTAATAAATATTTGAACAAGGTTTGTTTGCATTAGCTATAGTATTGGCTTTTATAAAAATATGTACGTTCGTCGATTTCAAAGTTTGGGATTTAACAGTGGTTGTATATGAAATGTGTTTTGGTTTTTGTAGAACTTTGCCACAAGTTATGTATTTATATTGTTTACAGATTTGATTTTTGTATCTGGCTGTACATCTATGTTATATCATATTATATATAAGTTTTGTTGTTTTCCAAGTTGGCATGTATGTTTATAAGTATATATTTATAACAGGTCTATTATATATGTTATATTTCTTTTATATAAAATAATAATATTGTTATGTTAGTATTAGTGTTTGTAGATTTCTTTGTCACAGTTAATATACAAAGTCATTCTGAAAATGGGTCTCAACATTGTTTTTTTTAAACTTGTATACGTTTATGTATATTTCAATATGAGGGTTGCAGTATTTATTTCTAACTATATTATATTTGATTTTTAATACATGTGTTTAATACAAACTAATGATTTTTCTTACACACGTATTCTGTTTTGATATTTGTCTTAAAATGAAATATTGATTTAATAAGAAAATAATAATGTTATATTTTCAGCCTAGGTCCATCTGATTGGGATTTGTTCTCGTCAAATTTCTGTTATCAGCTTTATCCGTCAAATTCATGTCCATCTAGCTTTGTTTTGGAATTTGTACTTGGATTCGTAACTCAATTCCATCATCTATTTCTCTAGCCTCGAAAGGTGAGCACTCACTCACGATTAACGTTCTTTTATTTATTTAAATCTGATTTTAATTGAAACGACAATTGAAATATACTGCTGTTATATATGCTATTACCTGTATCAGTTCACCTGTGACATCTGACACCATTATCTGTTAATTTTTTTATGCGATGATAATACAGTTTGGTTGATAATTGATTGATTGTTGATGTTTATATTGGACGTTAAATTGTTAATGTTAAAATGATAAATAGTATGCAAATTGAACTTGATATAGGATAGTTAAATGTTAAATTTGATTAACTGACATTTGTATAATATGACCCCTTTAACTGTTAAATTTATTGACACGTCGGATTTGTTTAATTACACTTTGAACCACTGAATGTATGTTGTTAAATTGATGATGTATGAAATTGTAAATAAATGACAAGTGAAGAACCGTAATGTAATAATCTTTAATCTACATGAAATGATAGTGTAGATTCTAGAAATAATTATATTAATTCGCACAAACAACAATGCGAATTGATACGATTATTTCGGGATTATTTGAATTGATATATTGGATTGATATTGGTTGTTGTTATTGCTTGTTTATTTACTTTGACACCATCCCAGTTATCACACTGCAAGTTCTCTTTGCTATGTTTTGATTTTGAATTGAATTGGAATCGGGTTGAAACGATAAATACTCAAATTGAACTTTGACCTTGGATATAGAGAATTAAATAAAATCCGATTGGTCAATAATTTGATTTAAAAATAAAACGAAGATTTTATTTGAATAAATAATATGGTTTTGAAATGAAGTTGAAATTTGAATGAAAGAAAAATGTTAATATTTAATAATCTGAAACAAAATATTAACAATGTAATTGATGAAAGAATGTTGTTTAATTTGAGAAATGATTGAATTAAGTTTGAAATTATAATTAAGTTTGAAATTATTAAACTTTGAAATGATTTTATAATTAAGTTTGAAATTACAATTAAGTTTGAAATTATTAAACTTTGAAATGATTTAATAATTAAGTTTGAAATTAAAAAATTAAGTTTGAAATTACTGAACTTTGAAATTATTTAATAATTAAGTTTTTGAAATTAATTAATAATTGAATAAGATTGAATTATTTAATAATCAAATAAGAATTGAATTCTTTGTTAAGAGAAATTGAACTTTTGAATAAGTGAATTTACTTCGTAAATAATTGAAATTGAGTTTGCTTTATTAATTAAGTTTTGGAAAATTATTTAAGTAAGTAAATAAGTGAAATTGAATTTCTTTATCAAGAAATAAAATGTGATTTATTGAAATTAATGTAAGACTTGAAATTTAAAGAAATTGATTTGATGAATTTAATTTAATTCAAAATTGTAAGTTTTGATATAACGATGTTGAATTTAAAATAATGGATTTAATGAATTGGAAATTTAATAGAAATTGTTTTGAATGACAAATTTACTTAACGAATATTAAATGAAATCGATAAATGAATTTGGAATTGAATTGAATGTTAAATCAAATTGATTTAAATGATTTCGAAATGAAACTTATATACGAACTTGAATCAAAATTTGAATTGTTCAAAATAGAAATAGAAATTGAATTATAAGATTTTGAAATGGTAATTTGGAAGTTTTGAAACGTAAATATTGGAAATTGGTTTAGAAAGACAAATGAAATGTTGGTTTACGAATTGAAATTGAATTGAAATTGATTTGGTTTTGAAATATATTAAATGACCAATCGGTGTAATAACTACGAAAGTTATTAAAGAGACCGGAATCGGTTATGGATATACTCTCTATCTAAACCGAAACCCACTTTAATAACTATACGCGGAGTGACGATCCAGAATGAAGTGGTTGGAATGATGTACGTGATGACGGAAGAAAGAGAACGATGATGGATAGCCTTGACACTTGTGTCAAATTGGAAATGACTAAAATAGGAGCCGTGCCGGGCCAATGGAGGATTAGCTACCTCAAGTGGACACACTTCTTCGAACTACTCATTACTTGTTGTCGATTGGTGTACCCTTGATTTTGGGAGTGTTGTTTCACGGTGTTGCGGGCGCTGCGGCGTTGCGTTCTCACCAGTCCGGATCAGGCACGGTAGTATCACTACCTTGGGTATTGTCTCATGTGCCTTGTCATACTTGTATCCCTTTATTCGCGACCTCTACGAATTTGTTTTGTACCTTTAGTATATGGATTGCCCTCTGGTGACTTCCGGTTTTGGGGAAACTACGGTCTTGTATATGCTTTTGGGAATAAAAATGTGTTAAGGGTGGAATGAGCCATGACTTAACGCTATTTTGATATCTTTATATTACTGATAGACATTATCTACTTATCGTACACTACTTCATAGTAGATAGTTTAACGGATCCTTAAAGGATGGTTATTCCAAACATCCTTTGAGTTACTTGTATTTCAATTGCTATTTCACTTGAGTTGGATTTATTAATATAAGAATGTTAATCCTGACTCGAGTGTTTTGTGTTTTGCTTTACGCTCGGGTCAGACTGAGTGTACCAGTATTCAAGACTCACCTTTGAAGTTGGAGCTTTGCTTGAAGATCCAGCCATCTATTCTGCTTTCAGTATTCGATGATTCCAGTGATGTATTCTGATTTGTATCTGATGTATCGTGTTACTCTTCCGTTGTATCTGGTTTAACTTTGATGTATTGTATTATTCTTCTGTTGTAAACTCTAATGTATCTTATACATTTATATAGTAGCTTCATGAACTACTATCTCTTTTATTTCCGCTGCAATTATTACTCTATGTCTGTGATTATATTTATTTACTGTATATGTTCAGTTTTGCCAAATTTAAATTAACAACGCGGTATTTTGAGCAATTCAATTCCGGCATGAGTGTCTACCTATACACTTATAACGGATGCGAATGGTCCAAAATTCTGGGTCGTTACATCTTTCTTGGATGTGAGTAATAATTTTTCTAGAAAATGTTTTCCACTATGGTTTGGAGGAGGGGGTTCGGGGGCAATGTTCGGGGGTGATAACCCCTTAGACGGGGGGTGTGAGGACAACGCTCTTGCACAACGATCGACCTAGCCAATCAAGCCACGAGGTCTAGGATGCAATGCCATCCAATGGAGTGCAAGATAGCCCTCCGTCGAAAAAACGGTATATGCTATCAGTGTCATTTTTATTACTTAAAATATTACATTAGTATTAATATATTTTTTACGAAGATACATCTATTAGTTTTATTGTTAATTTGATTAAAAATCAATATTTTTTGCAAATTATAAATTTTGTAATTGTTTAATGTTTTATATTTATTTTTAAAATTTTACTATTTATTTTATTTTGTTTTAAGAAATTGAGATGAATATTTAACGCGTCCTCTCAAATTATTAATTTTTCTTCTTATGGAGGGAATGTGGGCAAATGGATCAGATGCTCCATTGTTAATTTCTAACGTGTTGACCTGTCCGATACATTGAGGATGCATTCTTGTACGATACGAAAAAGACACACGGAAGGGGCACGAAAAAGGACATGAAAATGGAATAGCTCGCGGAAGAGGAATGTGTTTTTGCACACGAAAGAGGCACGAAAAAAAAATTGAAAAAGATGGAAAAGGCAGACGCATCTGCCGTGTCTGAACCATTTGAGCCAACCACTACGTTTTCAATCCCCCGAATGATCGGTGCGGCGGTTAGGCACCTTAGACGAAAGAGTGGTCTTTTAGGATTGGTCGTCCCTCCTTTGTTAGAGCTACACTACCTCCCACCTATCCTACACATTCGATCAAGGTTGTCATTGCGAAGCTATAGTCAGGAAGGTGCATGGGGTCTTACCGTCTAGCCGTTGGTACTCCGCATCTTCACAGAGAATTCAATTTCATCGGGTCCATGTCGGAGACAGCAGGGCAGTCGTTACACCATTCGTGCATGTCGCTACTTATGCGACAAGGAATTTCGATACCTTAGGACAGTTAGAGTTAATGCCGACGTTTATCGAGGTTTCCATTCAAAGCAACTCACACTTCTCTTCATCATCAATCGAATCACTTTTTCGAGAAATACGAGACATCTAAGCAAGATGTGAAACTAGAAGGGGAAGAGAAGTTGTCATGATAGAAAAGAGAAATGAGTCCAAGAAATCAACGATTATCTCTTCTTAAACATCCTATATCCTCCAAACATGCCGATCGTTTTATGTTTTTGGTAGCACTTAGTATGCTGTTGGAACGGTGCACTTGGTAGACTTCATCTCACTCGCGTCCAAGGGAAAGCGAACCCAAAAAATTCACTTGAGCCTTCGAGGATGCACGTCAGAAAAAATAATAAAAAAGGACAGCGCTAAATCGGGTGTATTTTCTCAAAATTTCAAGTCTGTCCAATCCAAATTAGAAAAAAGCTAAAAGTATTTGGCGGCTATGTTGAGAATTGGGCACTCCAAATTGCTATCATCTTCCTCTCCTCTATGCTTTTCTCCTCACTCCACTTCTTCCAAATTATTTACGAATAGGTACACAACCCTCGCTGGTTTGTATTCACAGTTCAGCCCTGCTACTGACTTCAGTATTAGCCATTTTGGCAGGCGGGCTTCAGTAAAAATGTCTGCCTCAGCGGGGACAAAGAGTCCGATCTCGACCGTAGGATCATCGTCCATGGAGATTCAACCGCCTTCTCATCCGACCTACGACTTGAAGGCGGTTATTGCTTTGGCTCTTGCTGAAGACGCTGGGGATAGAGGTTGTTTTTTGTTCTTGTTTATTTGGTATCATAGTTCTTTTATTTTGCATATTCAGCACTGTTAATTGATTGCCACGGGTAGAGAAGTTGACCGGCAATCTTCTGTGATACAGTTGTATTTCACCGACTGAATGCTGATTTGTTAAGCACAACATACCTAAACTTTTATGCAGAATTTGCATCAAAGTTTTAATTTTTATGTTTCAATTTACAATAGTCAGTCTTCAAGGTTTGAACCCATGATTTGCATGTTTCAATTTTTATTTTTATTTTGATAAATTGAATATAAATTTGCTGGTCCAAAGAGGAGAAAGAGACCGTGACTGAAGGTGGTTTAGGAAGTAAAATATCTTCTTTTATTTTATTTCATTTCATTTCATGCGGCGTTATAAAGAGTTTTAGTGGGTGTAAGTAGTAACATTCAAGTTTTAATACAATACATTAGCTTCGCTTGGGAGTTCTTTATTCTATCGGTTTTGGCTGGTTTTCAACGGGTCTGTATTTCAGGAGTTGTTATAACCCATGCTTGCAAGTATTTTAGTTGGTTTGTAACCGTTATAAAACTAGTGAAAACCGGTCTAGTGTAATTTTAGTAGTTTATCTCATCCTAACAAATTGGGGGTGTTTGAGAGTTTGTAATATTTTTCTTTCAATTATACTCATAGTAAGCGTACTGGAAGGTTAATCTTTACATTATAAACAGAAACTAAATTAGAGAAAACCATATATATCTATGTATATGTTATAGTACTTTTGTGTGAAGAACTCTTAAAATGGGTATATATTAAACTTTCAAACATGCGTTGATCAGTTATAACACCACTTCGTGTAAGCCAATCAAAATCACTATGATCATTAACGATCAATACTGGTACTCTTGAAATCCCTCATAATCGATACTGCAGAACTTTCAAGCAGAGCCTTAGATATTTAACATATGCATTACATGTCAAAGTAACACATGCGTCAAAAATGAAAGAGTGCAATTTTTTTGCATTTAGTACATGTGACATGAATTAAAGCAAGAGCAATGCTATTCACACCATGTTTTCCATTCACTACAAATCATCCAATTTAATAAATAAAAAACAACATTATAATCATACTTAAAATTACTCATTCATTTTTTCCATATTTCTATGTGTTTGTTTCTATTTGTTTAAAACCTTGAATCACCCACCATTACTCTACTTAAATCCATGATCACAATTAATTACAATCTTGTTTATAAGAACGATGAAACGAAAAATTCATCTCAGATGAAAATTTATAAATATATATAATTATAGTTTTGACTAAAGATTATTGTTCGAAATTGATTCTTTATGAAAACATAGTCATCTTTATTTCATTATAGTATTCGGCGTACGAATTTTGTTCGCCTCTTTATCACACTTCATTTTTTCAGTTGAAAATACCTTATTTTTTCTATCTTTCTAATTTTCTTCAGGAAATAAAATAAGATTTCGAATCCAAATACTTACTTGTTGGTACGTCGTCTCTTTGCGACATCATCTGTTTTTTCATCATTATTTTCCTGCATTGCAATATGAATTAGAGTGAAAATGAATGTCCTTTTGTTAAATGAGAAAGTTTGCCTTTTTTTATTAGAGTTTGGGTAGTGAATAAAAGTATTATTAAGTGAATATGGGTAATTTCTAAATATGTGTAATTTTCAGAGAACAATTTAGTGTGAACAACAACACTCTTAAAGCAATCTGCATCAAAACTTTGATACAACAAGATGTATCAAAGACTTTTTCGTGTGAATATACAGAAATATGGTACTAGCAAGAAGTAATTTCATTATATTTTATTGGTCTTCGTTTGATAGAACTTTTTGAGGTGCTTTTAGCCCTACATTTTTTTGAAATGTTGCAAAATCTATTGTAATCCTAGGTTTTGCCGAGTTGCCGAGTTGCCGAGTATTTCAAGAAAAGATGGTCCAGAAAATTACCCCGCTTGCCTTTATTCTTATCCGCTATTATTATATCAAATTACTTCAACTAAAATCCAAAATCCAAAATCCATCGAGAAAATAATGAATATTAATGAAGAAACGGATTTGAAATCAATATCACAGATGTACTTCATGTCCATTCTCAGTGCCATTTGAGTTAAAATACTGATATGTTTATGATAGATTAAGAGTCATTTTAGCGATCTGGATTATATTTTCTCAGTGTTGTTACATATTACTTTTTAAATAAACTAGTGTCATGTTCGTTAGCTGCATAAACACGATTTGCCTAAACATTGTGCTAGTACATCTCATTCAGCATCGGTATACTGGATCATCAATTAGTATGTATTTCATATTCGTCTAGACATACTATCAATAACATGCACGCAAGACAAATCAATGTACAAGCTACCTTAGATATCGTTTACTTGATATCGAAGATGTAACTCATGCCCAAAATTGATATTTTCTCCTCTTTCGTCATCTCTCATCACCTGCAACAGAATAAGATGAGAACTTTTCCAGACCTCAACGTTATATGAATGAAAGGCAGTGCTTATGCTAATTCATGTGTCATCTTGCCTACGTAGGATATATTTTTTACGAAATATTTTGTAAACTTTTTTAATTTTTTTTAATGTAATATATAATTTTCAGGAAAACAGGCTGGAGGAACTTTTTACTTCTCTTTTTGGATTTACGGACGTGGGTTTGTTTTCTTCGTCTCAAGGACGCGGGCTTTATTTTTTTGTTCAAATGACATACTTTTTGTAAAATTTAAACTTGCGCTTTATTATCATCGATCTTCTTTCTTCCTAATTTCTTCTTGATCTTATTCTGATATTGCTGATCTTAGTGCAGCCTTCTCGATTCAAGGACGCGTGTTTCTTTATTTTTGTATTCGATCTTCTTGATTCTCTGGCGATCTTCATCGTGCTGTCGATCTTCATCAAACACTTTCCAGTTCCAGGTATATCGCTCTTATTTGTTTCGATCTTCTTCTTATATTCCTTTGATTTCTTCTGTGCTTTTTCATGCACTGTTGGGGATTTTTTTGTTGCCTCCGAAGGTTTGTTTTGATCCAGTTGTTTTTTCATGATGCATCTTCTTAATTTCCTGAGTTATATTAAGATCAAATGATGGTGGTTTTACTTTTTCTGTTGCTTTTGATTTCCACATCTTGATCTCTTTTTTCAACTCTATTATAGTGCCTTTGCTTCTATTCTTTTTTGTCTCTCCTTTTCTAATTCCTCTTCACTCTTCTTCAATTTTTTTCTACATCTACAATGTACTACTGTAGCGAGTCGACTTGCTCTTTTGATGTTGATTCCAAGTTTTCTTTTTTTTTCTATCCTAATGTTCTCATTGGTATCCTGCTGAACAATTTTTTGTTGGTTTGTTTGTTGAAGAAGTGCCTTTTCATTTTCAGTCAGGTTTCTTATTTCAATGAAAATCTATATAATAACATAAAATAGTAATGAATTAGCAATATACAATGAATGAACTAATGTTATATATAACTGTCATTATACCAAACTATCATTCTTTATTAACAACAACAAAAAACTGTATTTTTGCAGAAATGATATATGTAACCATCATTCAACTTATGGCCATATAATAACAACATAAAAACTGGTAGTATACACTATGTTATGATATATTTATCTATTATTATATATTGCTTGGACTTGTGTGAGAAAGGATACCTTTCTACTGTTCATGTTCATAAGAGCTTCTCTTGAAATCACCTTTTTCAAGCTTTCGATATTCCACCTCCCAAATCTAGGTAAGGTAGTACAGTATGTTGCAAACGAAGATATCAAATTTATGTGCCCACATAGGAAAAACTACAAATAAAATATTACTTGTTAAAACATATAATGTATATAATTTAACTTATAGAGATAGATACATTAACATAAAGTTAGAATGTTGTACTTACTATTGGGAGCATGGAACAACCCGGCATGTTTCTCGGCTTTGTTTTGAAAGCCGTCAAAGCTCTGATCAACGAATGATGAATTGAAATCAGCCAAGATACTGAGTTCAATTTTTTAAATCAAGGATATAAGGAATATATCCCTATGGCAAGTATCTTTGATTGTCCGAAAAGAAGAAGGTTATCATTGCAAGAATAATAATCAATTTTGGAAAATCGTTTTCATGATGAAATTGTTGTGTTTGCAGTACATTGTTAGTCTTTGAAATTGTATGATCCTTTGTGATATGTTCTAAGAACAAAATCTTTACAATTGTCTGGAATGCTTTGCAAACTCATTTTAGGTAATGAAAAATATTAACTCCAGACAAAGGTAAGCTAAAGAGAACTGAAATATCTTCAGGTTTGATTTTTAAAAAAATATTTCCCACCTTAAGCTTCTTCGTCAATAGAAAATGTCTATTATATCATCTAATGTATTTGATGATTTTGTAAAAGCCGATATTGATAAAATTTCTTTGAAAAATACAATCATGAATTTTTCGAAGGGGGTTTCTTTTAGATAATTCAGTTGATCAATGAGATAACCTCCTCTTTCTTTTATTTTCTTGAAATTTTTTATCATTGGAATCAAACTACATCTGTACTGAATTTTGTTTTGAGATTCATTCCTTGATTTTTTTCCTCCTTCTTTAGTTTTTGCTTTCTTTGATTTTTTAGCTTTGGATTCCTGTACAAAGAACCATCAATGAATAATTTTATATTTAACAAACTATAATGCTATTTTCATCTATCATTTTTTTAAAATGCTATATTTGTCTATCATTACTCTTTTTCAATCCATGTTTTAACAGTTTAAAGGTTGAAATACTGTATCAATCAATTATTCTTCATTCAACTATCATTCTGTAGTTATCAATCTAACTATCATATAACGTTTATCAAAAACTGGAATGCTATTTTCGTCTATCATTCCAACATAACACATGCAATTAATAAAATGATACATTCGACTATCATTCTGCAATTATCAATCTAACTATCATCTAACATTTATAAAAAACTGGAATGCTATTTTCATTCATCATTCCAACATAATGCACGTAACAAATAAAATGATACATTCAACTATCATTATGTAATTATCAATCTAACTATCATCTAATATTTATCAAAAACTGGAATGCTATTTTCGTCTATCATTCCATCATAACACATGCAATAAATAAAATGATATATCCAACTATTATTCTGCAATTATCAATCTAACTATCATCTAACATTTATCAAAAATTGGAATGCTATTTTCATCTATCATTCCAACATAATGCATGTAATGAATAAAATGATACATTCAACTATCATTCTGCAATTATCAATCTAACTATCATCTAACATTTATAAAAAACTGAAATGCTATTTTCATCTATCATTTCAACATAATGCATGTAACGAATAAAATGATATATTCAACTATCATTCCGCAATTACCAATCTAACTATCATCTAAAATTTATAAAAAACTGGAATGCTATTTTCGTCTATCATTCCAATATAACACATGCAATAAATAAAATGATATATCCAACTATCATTCTAAAATTATCTTTTATTTAAAAAAAACAGATGTTATACCGTTATCTTTCTTTTCCTACTGACGGTTTCATCACAAGCTTTTGTTTCTTCATTTCGCCTTCATTTGCAGTGTTTGCTGCCCTAGATTTTCTCGTGATCTTTGTTTTTTCAGGAATATCATTCGAATCAACAGTCGTCGTTGTCCTAGTTTATCGCCTTATCTTTTTTTTCAGAAATAACATTCGAATCAACCCTAGTTTTGGAATCCCTAGGTTCGTTCATTTCTGCTTCAGGATTTGTTGAAATTTGTGGATTTAAGTCGATCGATTTAGCTTCTGAAGTAGATTGTATTTGTAAATTAGTTTGGCGAAGAAAAGTGTTTTTGGTTTCGGTTACCATTGTTTGATGAAGGACAAACTGATGAAATTTTGTTTTCAGAGTAAAAAAGAGTGAAAAAGCAGAAACGATTGTGAAAATTTGAATTATACGTGCGTTTGTCCTTTAGTCGGAAGTTAATTTTTACTGTCCGTGGAAATTAAAATTTATTTAACTTCTTCCTATAGACTAATTTACTCTATAATTTTTTATGTAGGTATACGTTGTGCATTGAGAAGTATGCAAGTAAGGCACTAGACTGGTCTATTGAATACCATAGATATAAGGAAACCGGTAAAGAGATGACACCAATGATCTTTTGGTCATTTTATCAAATACAATGAATTTTTGTTTAGTCAACCTTGACTTGCTCTTCCAAAACTAAAGTAGTGTTTGGATTGAAAACTAAGGTAGTGTTTTGTGTATTGCAAAATGCACAGGGGAGAAGAAGGGGATGAAAAACGGTCGTTTTGAAGAATGGTTTTAACATATAAAATTAAAAATGATTTTTTCTTGTTTTCCACCTTTTTGAAAATATAAAAAGATATATTCTCCCTTCCTCTTCTCCCCTTTGTTCGAATGACTAGGATTTTTCAACCCCATCTTATCTTCCACACCATTTGACGTACATATTGAAAAAAGGAAACACAAAACTCATTTCCAGACAAACACTACTTAATATTTTGCTTCTGTCATTAAATGTATCCTGGGTGTAGCTGGTGTGTTTTACTGCTCTCTGCTACCAAGGACTAGTAGCAAGAGTTAAAAAAAATTTGAATAAAATAAATAAATAACACAATAGAACAAGGTCTGTAGACAATCTTGACATGGTTTACAAATATTAAACCAAGGGTGCAGCCAAGGATCATGTACACATATATCTTTCCCTGAGTGTACCCATGCCAATATGTCCATGGAAGCATTAGCAATATATAAGCACAAGAATTAACGAAAGGACTAGAAAGTTACTAATAAGTTATCACCTTCATCCGTAAGAGATAAAGATTCTTAGGAAATTTTTAAAGAACGAAAAAGATATCAGAATATAATTCCGTAATGTATCCATCTCAAACATCTTTCCTAGAGCAAAATATAGTCTACAAGCATACTGACCAAGGCATATAGTCTGTATTATTCAGATTATGCATATGCTAACTAAGAAAGTCGCTATTTGAATTTTTAGAATTTTTGTAAATGTAGTATTACTTGCACAGTTGTAGATGTTTGTTGAACATTTCTACGTAGAGCCATGCCGTCTTTTCTCTCTCTATTTATCAAGTATATCTAGTATGTTAGGTTTACCCCTATATTCTCATAGAATTCACTTGAGTAGCAAATCATTTGGTATCCCATATTCTTTAATTTCTGTACTTGTTGTTTAGGTGATGTAACTTGCTTGGCCACTATACCTGTTGACATGGAAGTAGAAGCCTACTTTATTGCAAAGGAGGATGGCGTGATTGCTGGAATTGCTCTTGCAGATATGATATTCAATGAGGTGGACCCTTCATTGAAGGTATCGTTACTAAACAGTATGGTTCAATTCCTACTTGCTGCTAGTTAGGTTAATCATTTTAGTCATCAGCTACTGTATTTTGTTAGGTTGAATGGTCTGCGAAAGATGGAAACTATATTCATAAAGGCACACAATTTGGCAGAGTTCATGGTATGTTTTTCTTTTCCATCCCCACTTTACTAATAATATATGTACATTTAGCCCTGTATTTTCATGCTCCATCTTTCGTTATTTTTAAGGGAGAGCTCACAATATTGTGGTAGCTGAAAGAGTAGTTTTAAACTTTATGCAAAGAATGAGTGGAATTGCTACTCTTACCAAGGTGTGTTATCTCAGTTGTCTATATGAACATTTTTTTAATGTTTTTGGGCATACACAATTTTCTTGATTTTATAGGCTATGGCAGGGGCTGCCGAACCTGCATGCATCTTAGAGACAAGAAAAACTGCTCCAGGTCTACGCTTGGTGGATAAATGGGCGGTATTTATCAATTTCCTTTCTGTTTCTCTTTATTTACAGACCTCTTCTTTCTTATATTCCCTAGAGATATTTATTTGTTAGGTTCTTATTGGAGGCGGAAAGAATCACAGAATGGGATTATTTGATATGGTGATGATTAAAGACAATCATATATCAGTTGCTGGAGGTGTTGCAAATGCTATTAAGTCAGTTGATCAATATTTAGAGCAAAATGGTCTCAAAATGGCAGTTGAGGTAGACAGAATTATGATTTGAGGAATGCAGTTTAGTTTCTGTGTTCCAATGACACATGTTTTATGGCTTCGAGAAAATATTTATCTTTAGTATAGGATTGAAATCAATTTACAAATACATGCATATGCATGCATGCACACATGTGAGGAAGGTTCAATGACACCCTTGTTTTGGAGCACCCTTACCATATCTTGAGCTACACTATTTCAAATGCTATAAAATTTTGTAGATGTTTAATCCACATATAGAGATCATTTCTGCAAGAGCTCATTTCGGTATATGTAGCATGATATATTTGATGTTTAAATTTAACGGTTAAAATAAATGTTTGAACGGTGAATAATTGAATTATGATTTTGAAAAGGCTGCAAATATTGAATTGACCCCAAACTTTGTAGAGATAGTCCTCCATATGTGGATTGAACATGTACAAAAATTTGTTGCATTTGGAATGATGTAGCTTAAGATATGATATGTGTGCTAAATGAGCGCTCCAAAACAAGGGTGCCATTGAACCTTCCTCATATACACACACACCCACACCCCATATACACACACCCCCCCACACACCCTATGTGTGTGTGTGTGTGTATGGTGTGTATATGGTCACTAAGTATCACGTAGATCGATTTATCATAGGCTAGTTTACGTTATTCACAGATTTTATTTGTGATGTATCATCCTTGAATATTTTTTTTTGGAGTACTCTTTCATATTTAACATATCTCCACTTTGCATAAAGATATTATTGTCTTACGGTGTATGAATGCATTCTTTCAGGTAGAAACAAGGACCATGGAAGAAGTGGCTGAAGTACTACAATATGCAACTGAAAATAAAACATCTTTAACCAGAATAATGCTGGACAATATGGTAATTCCTTTGCAAAGCGGTGATATTGATGTTTCCATGCTTAAAGAAGCAGTTGTCCTCATAAATGGTAGATTTGAAACAGAGGTATCATCATTTCTTTGCTTCTTTTTCTTCAAGTACTTAACTGAGTTTTCTCAAGAAGTCATAATATAACAAGTATAATAACTAACAAAATAAGAATGAGATCTCAAAGTTTAGATCTATATAAGATCTAAAATTATAAGACTAATATAACAAGTATTTAACACTGATGATCAAAATAAGAAGTCATAAGGGCGTATAATAATGTGAACGTTTTCTACGTCTTTGCGCTCACTTTTCATTTACATGTCTGTATCTTTCAACATTGATCTATTTGGATACTCCTACACCATGTATATTATGTTATATTGATCAAACAAAATTATGACCATGTGACTGTTTTCTATTTCCATTTTTTGTTTGATGAACGTGTAATTTGAGGGTTGTATAAATCCATCTATGAGCTTTTTTTTATTTTTAGTAGCACGTAAAAGTTTGTAGACAACAACATTGTTCAGTCATACTTTCCATTGATAAACTTAAGATGACATTTCATTTGTGAAATCATAAACATATGAAATGAAGCCTGTTTGATGAGCCTTACTATGCCATGCGGGGTAATTTCTTTTAAACTGTCGTAAAGTGCTTTAAAAAAAAGTTTAGATGGATTCATAGTAATTAACAATTGTAATTGACAATGACAGGCATCTGGAAATGTAACTCTTGAAACGGTACAAAAGATTGGAAAAACTGGAGTCACCTACATTTCTAGGTATTTTTTCATTTCCATTACCATATTATGCTGCCATATAAGTAAGGAGGTTGCACAACCTCCTAATATTTTTCAAGTCAGAGAAAGACTGGTTTCTAATTTGACCATGTAATAAGGAACCTTAGAGCATGTAAATATTGCAATTTTAGCTAAAACTGTCTTCCAACAGTTGATTACACAACTTGTAATCTAGGGCAAAAATAAGGAAATCCGCTAAAATTTTGTTGCCATAGCTATGAGCATGTTAAACAGATGTCCCTCCTTATATATGTGCATGTTAAATAGACGTTCAGTTATATGCGTATGTTAGACAAATGTTCACAAACAGTAGCATGTTTAAACATGCGTCCAAGCATAAGCATCACACAGTCCTATTTTATAGGCACATGTTAAACAAATGCTTATTTGTGAGCATATTTTTAACAGACGGCTAAAGTCTGGGCGTCTATTAAATAAACATCCAGTTCCATCTTCTTTAATTTTGGGGAAATTGGTCGAATGCAACTTTGTAAATTGTAACTTCAATATTGTTGGAGATGCTTTTTTCCTCTTTTTTTCTCTTTTTTTACACATTTACATGTGCACCAATTGATTATTTTCATTCATGTTTGTTTGATTTGCATCCTATTATTTATTTTTATGTTCTTAATTGCCTGGAAATGCAGTGGTGCACTCACCCATTCTGTGAAAGCACTTGACATCTCACTCAAAATTGATACTGAATTAGCATTGAAAGTTGGACGCCGGACAAATCGAGCTTAGTCTTTAACTTAATACAACAATGTATACGAAAGTTCTTTTTTGTTTTATTGTATTTAACATTGAATGTAAAAAATACAAGTTGGGAGCAAATAACTACCCAATGAATGAGAACGGGTACGCATCTTAAAAGTGAATAATGTAGTAGATTGTGTAATAACTTTATAGGTTAGTCTACTGCATCGGTTGCAGACAAACTTGACGGCAACTAAGGCCATGTAATGTAGCTTATGGTCCATTCAAGCTTGTGCAATTTGGACGACGTCACTTGCGTATGTCCGGTCTACCACTTGGTAATTGAATACTTCTTTTTATATAAACTAACTGGATTAATGTTCAATGGATCCTTTTGCATATTGCTCGATTTCAGAATAAATTAAACACTTCATATTGGCATCGATTTAACGTTCTGCGGTGGTGCCATTTTAAATAATGCAGGCGTTGATAATTTTTTAAAGTGTTTATATTGGTGCGATTACAGTGTAGATTCTTTTATTTTTTAATAATGAATTACACTAATGTGATTTGATATTCCATACCGAGCACTCAATTTGGGATTCTCTGAAGCTTCCATCTAAAGCACTTTCTCATTTGTCACTTGAGCTAAAATGCTAATTTAATGCCGATATAACAAAGGGTTGCCTGAATGCTTGGTCGGCTGTGAAATTGAAGTACTTGTCATGTTAATTTAGGGTGTGTTTTAGAAACGGGGTATTTGAACGGAGAAGATTGATGAATGAGTAATGTGTTTGCGGCTATAAACAAGGTATTTGAACGGGACTTTTAATTTATAATTTTAACTTAATCGATTTATAGTTAATTAATTAATTGTTTTGTTTTGTAATATGCGTTTAATTAAAATAAAATAACAGTACAAAAATCGAAATACATGCAAATTAATTAAAATACGTTAAAAAATATGCTGATAAACTTGATAAATAATACAACATAAATACAATTATAGTAAAATTCCTATTTGTTGTCATCATCTTGGTTTATCGGATAAGTTTTGTAGTTTGTAGAAAGACGTTGGACTTCGACCGTTCACGTCAATCAATTTTTTGCTAAGTCGTTATTAAAGAGCATTGAATAAATCTTTATTGTTGGATTGCATAACAATTATCATCGCTTCACCAAAATTAAATTATCCTCCCACTCCAAGACGTTGAACGAGAGCAACCATCTACGCAGTTTACAAAATTTTCTGTCGAGTCTACACTGTTTGTGTTCGGTTTGTTTGAAGTCGTACGATATTTTTTCATCCACCTCTCGTGTATTACGTCAATGATGTCGTACATCTTCTCATCGGCTTCTCCACGATGTCTTCTCGAACTACTACGTAAACCAGAAGATGAACCAATGTTCCGGGCTTGTTGCACTGGAGTTTGTTGTAATAGAGGATTGGTTGGTGAATTCAAATTTGGAATTTGTTCACCTTGCGTTTCATCCAACTGATTAAAAAAACCTATGTTCTATCAAACTGGATATGCATAGGAGGAGTAAATTGTTGCGGTTGTTCTTGTGTAGAAGCAGACGTATATGATGTTTGTCTAGTTATATTCGTCTTTGATACAATTATTGCATCAGCTCCAAAATTTCAAGCGGTGCTTTTCTAAATTTCTGAATAATCGTTCCAAATTCCTACCAGTAAAATAATAATAATAAAAGATTACAAAAAAAAATTGCATATATAAAAATACATTTACACGATCACTCCATCATCCCCCGCTGCCTGTAACAGTTTATTTATGAGGATCCCAACCAGCACTAGTTTTATTGCATAAGCTTTCACATTTACCCAAACTCTTCTAAGACTATCGTATTTATATTGGATTTTGGTTTCGTCTATCAGTTCAATACCCTCAATATTTTATACAGCTCGGTTGAACTTTTCTGTTGTAGCTTTGTGTACTCTCTTTTTATTGTTACCACAGGTAGAATATGCTTATACAACACATTTCAGCATAATCCGAGTAGCTTCGGACGTCCAATGATGAGAAGCTCTTGGGTTTGCCATTCTGTTTGCAAAATATTATCAGAAAAATATATGATGTAGATGGACAAAAACAAAGACGTAGGTGCTAAAAAATATATGAATAGTCGAACGGATTGACGAAAATAAATTGAGAATTGATGGGTTGGAGTAGAGAGGATGGAGATTGAGAAGGGAAATTATATAAAAGACAGAGTGAAGGAGGAGGAGGAACCGTTGGAGGCAAAACGGCTCAACACGTCGGAGCCAACGACACTTTTTTCTCCAACGGCTCAAACGGGCTTGGATTGGAGAAAGTACCGTTGGTGTGTCTGACGTGTCAAAAACAGTAACGTGAAATACTTTGGATGCGAACGACATCTTAGACTATACTACCTTTCATGTAAATCTTATGATTGGACATAAAGCCTTTAATTGGATTTTACACTATTGGCAATTTGGTTGAAATTATTATTTCTAAACTTAGCCAAAAGTATCCTCTTGGCAAACATTTAAAATCAAATCCCTAAAATTGTCATGGCCAAGTGAACTTACTTCCATATGAATTTAAACACAAATAATGATAGCTCCCATTTGAAATGTTTGATCTCAGTTTCATTCTTACTGTTAAATCATAAATTACACTTTTCCAACAAGATGCATATTTTAGGTGAAGTTTGCATTTTGCAATATCTGTAGAAATAGTTATGATGCCACCGGAATTTGCAATTGAGTTTTACATGCAAAATCGTACTTTTCTCAAAGTTAGAATTAACTAAATAGATAAACTTGTAAAAAAAATTGAATCTAGACCCCTAGTTTAGGAATTTAGGCTCAAGGGCAAATACAATTTTCTAGCCGCGTTATTTTTTAAATTCTCCAACTTCGGGCCATGACAATTTCAACGCCACCGTCTTCTACCTTCAACCACCATCGTTTCTGGCCACCATCGTCCAAAACGCCTTCGTCCTAATCGTTATTTACCTTTGCCATTCTCACGCTAGCCAACGTCATCGCCACCTCTCTAACCTTAATCTCACTAGTTGACCGTACCACCTTAATTTGCTATGTCATCGCACCACCATGTTGTGCCACCTTATGCTGCCCCTATCGATGTCTCTACCAACACTAACATCACCGTCACCTAAAAAACCCAACAACATGAATAAAAAAAAAGCCTAACTAAGCTATACGTTATATAAATATTATGTTATGTATATTTTACAATTCAAAATGTGCTAAATTAATACTAGCATTAGAAATTCATTTTTACGGTTGCTTAAATTAAACTAGTATTATATGAATATAATGTTGTAATCATTATTATAATTCAGAAAATACTAAATTAAACTAGAATTACACATATATGATACTATATTCATTTTTACAATACCAAAATTTTTGGTTATTTAGCATTTTCAGTTGTTACTTCAAAGAAAAAAGATATCATCACCACGTTGACTCCTCCACTAGTGTCAACGTCAAACTTCCACCAGGGATAGATGACGAACCATCACTAGCCATCATCGGCCATCTCGATCAAAAATTCTTGCCCCACTTCTTCAAACAAAAAAAACTAACCTTACATCAACTACCACATTGTGCCCAAACCGCCATTGGTATGTCAACCCCAAGCCACCTATAGCAGCCTCCACCAGTCGTAGCCACCACCCATGTCAACCTTGCCACCATCGCTTCTAATTGCTTAACGGTTTAAGATGAATGATATTTAGTCTTATGGTGGATTATTGCAAAGAGTTTGTCGTTGTGACCAAAATTAAAACTTCATGTCATCGAGGTTAAAAAATTTAAGTTTGTCCTTGAACTTGTTTGTTCGTTTCTCAAATCTGAAATATCCAACTGAAATTTTGTTTGAACCATAAAATATCATAACATTGGTAAAATTTTGTTGGTACAAATATTTTTCATTCCGAAGTAGAAACTGCAAGTATTTGCAATTTCCTACATTTTATTTGTAGTTCAAAACAAGATTATGAATATTTGCAATTTATCTACAAAACACAAAATTTAGTCGGAACACACAACATATGGATTTCGTTAACAAGAGCATAAATCATGGTTTATGGTAGAATGATATTTTGTTTTCACTTTTACAAAACATATTTAGGATTTTGTATGTCAAATGCGACAAAGATATTTATAATATGATATGTTAAAAATAGCAACTTAATTTGTACATTGTGGGTAAAGGATATGAGTCCAAATTAGAGAGTTTTTTATGGATTTGAAAAAGTCCCTATATAATATTCACAACGATTGTTTTAAGTATTTTACTATGTTTCTTTTCTCTCTATAATGTGCAGTGACATGTATAAATCCATTTGCCAAATATTAAGAAAATTTGCTAGAAAAATAACGAGGACATTTATTCTAGCACCTACTGTGTTCTCTTTGGTCCTGATCACAAGTTAAATCGCTAGTATCACGAGAATTGATGCTTCAATTCCCCTAATTGCAAAACATATTTTTTGCAGACATATAATACATGAAAATATAAGAAATTTTGTTGTATTTTTGAGAATTTTCAGTTTGTAACATATTGTGAGTATGTATTGTTAAATTTTGGCGACATTATATGGATAATTGTAGAGGTCAGAAGTAGCTTCATAACCGAAAAAATGGTTCGCAAATCAGAGATCGGAGGTGGAAGTTATGGAGGAAAAGGTGGAGTAGTGCTGAAATGGTAGCGACAGACGTCTGTAGCTTCAACAAACCTGAATCTGAGCCTTATGACAAACGTCTGTCGCTTCAGAAAACTTGTATCCCGAGTTATTGGATAGACGTCTGTTAAAAAGGACAGACGTTTGTGGCGGCCTCCGACTGTTTTTCAGGCTTGAGCTTGACGTGAAGATTTGTGAGATCTACATGGGCAATTTTGGAATTTTGCCTAGGTTTTCTTTTTTACTATATAAGCTAGCTTCAGGTTCTAGATCTACAAGGAAGCAAAGTAACAAAAAGCGACTGCAAGAGATTAGCCTCCACTAATTAGAGTTTATCAAAACTTAATTTTTTCTTCAAATCCACTAATCAATTCTATTAGAATTTTGATCATTGTATTCAATCTCTTGTACTCTTCTCATCGATATTAATAAAATATCTCTCTTAAAGTGGATATACACTAACACAACGTTAGTGGAATCACTATAAATCGCTGTGTGATTTATTTTTCGTTATTACTTTGATTTCTATATTGCTTGTTTGAGTATTGTGATTGCTTTTGGATTGGATTGATTGGAATTGAGATATTGATCGGTTGTTTTTACACTTCTTACCACGATCTCGTCTTCCGCTGTGCTTTTGGTGTTTTGATTTGAGTGGTCTCTAGTTGGAATCCTGTTCCAACATTTGGTATCAGAGCATTGGTGTTGGTTGGTGGTTGTAGAAATGCCGGAATCAAGTAATACCTCAAATAGTTCCTCAATGGGTAATCCAAGTGGTGTAGTGCCTTATGTACGTGGTTCGTACGCAGCTTCAAGATCACAATTAGTAATCGACAAGTGGAATGGCGATAATGATTTTGAAAAATGGTAGTGGAAGATGAAAGCGGTTCTATGGAGGAATCGGGTGCATCGGGTAGTGTTTGACACACATTTGTTGCGAGCGGACATCTCGAATGTTGAGAGAGAGGAAATGGAAGAGTAGGCATTCACTACACTTCAACTTGCTATGGGAGAAAATGTTGTCTCTAAAATTAATGGTGAGACTACCGCTAAGGGTATTTGGGACAAGTTGGAGGAGTTGTATATGAAAAAATCACTGACTAATCGTTTGATCTTATTGCGAACGTTCTTCACCTATAAGATGAAGGAAGGTACTTCGCTAAAGGCGCACTTGAATACTTTTGATGATTTGCTAATGAAGATGAAGGCAGTAGATTTGAAGATTGAGGAAGAGCAAAAGGCGATGATATTATTGTGTTCGTTGCCAGACCGCTATATAGGTTTCTCAAATAGTTTGATCTATAGCCGGGATACATTGACTCTTGATGATGTCAAAACAGGTCTTCTTAGCGAGAAGTTGCGGGATCAAATGAAGGAGTTAAGTGATGGAAGTAGTGGTGCTAGTAATGGTCATGGTTTGTTTGTGGAGAAGGAGAGGTATGTGAAGAAGGAGAACCGGAGGCATTCTAAATCAAGGAACCCTGGTTGGAGAGGAAAGTCGAAGAAAAGAAAAGGCAAGTGCTATATTTGTAAGAAGGCCGGTCATTTGAAGAATGAGTGTCCAGAGAAGGAGATGGCAAAGAAGGAAATAACATCTTCATCAGTGGCGGTGGAGAGTGGAGTTGGTGAGGGAGATGTAGATGTGTTGTCGGCGGTAGCATCAGATGTTTCAGGTAGCGAATGGGTGCTCGATTCAGGGGCGTCTTATCATATGACGCCAAATAGGAATTGTTTTTCTTTTTACATCGACAAAGAAGAAAATTCAATTGTTATGGGTAATGGTGCCATTTGTAAGTCGAAAGGCATTGGTTCTGTGCAAATTCGGATGTTTGACAGAGTGGTTTGTACTCTCACTAATGTGCGCTATATTCCGGGACTTAGAACGTCTCTTATCTCTTTGGGGCAGCTGGATTCTTTAGGTTGTCAAATCACTATTGAAAGTGATAGCTTGCGGGTTTCAAAGGGTGTGCTTGTGGCGATGAAGGGTGCTAGAACTCATGGTATTTATTTGCTTCAAGGAGTGATAGTAGAAGGTGAAACTTGTATAGGAGTTGATAGTTCTCATGGCCTGAATGCGACTAGGTTGTGGCATTTGAGATTAGGTCATGTCTCAGAGAGGAGTTTGGATGTTCTTCGGAAGAGGGAGATGATCGATGGAGAGAGTTTCAACAAGCTAGAGTTTTACGAAGAATGTGTCATGGGGAAGCAAACTAAAGTTTCATTCGGTGAGGGAAAACATAATTCGAGAAGGGTTCTTGAGTATGTTCACACGGATGTTTGGGGACCGGCACCGGTAGCTTCTTTGGGTGGAGCTCGCTATTATATTTCTTTCATAGATGACTTTTCTCGAAAAGTTTGGGTGTATGTAATGAAGCTCAAGTCGGAGGCATTTGCAAAGTTCAAAGCATGGAAAGCTCTTGTTGAGAACGAGAGTGGCAAGTCTTTGAAGGTTCTAAGGTCCGATAATGGCGGAGAGTATGTTTCCGGAGAATTTTTGGAGTTTTGCAAACATCATGGTATTCGGAGGCATTTTACTACATCTGGAGATCCGTAGTCGAATGATGTTGCGGAGAGGATGAATCGTACTCTACTGGAGAAAGCTCGATGCTTGAGATCAACATCGGGTTTGGCTAAAGGATTTTGGGCTGAAGCTATTTCAACTGCAGTGCATATTATTAATCGAATTCCGTGCTCAGCTATTGGTAACAAAATTCCGGAGGAAGTGTGAAAGGGAAAGAGCATTGACTTGAGTTATCTTCGTGTGTTTGGTAGTCCGGTTTATGTGCATGACCCGGGAAATGATCAGCTTGAACCTAGAGCTTTCAAGGGGATTTTGCTTGGTTATACGGATGGAGTAAAAGGCTATCAAATTTGGAATCCAAAAACGAAGAAGGTAGTGAATTCTCCTTATGTTACTTTTGATGAGTCGGCGATGTTCAAGGAGAATGTGAGCTTATCGGATATTCCGGATTTGGTTCATGGTGAATCAAAGGAGAAGAAAGTTATTTTCACATTTTGTCCAAGGAGTAGAGAGAGTAGAGTAGTTGGAGATGCTTGCGAGGAGGTAGCGGTTGATGTTACATCACACAGTCCACATGGTTCCTCTAGCAGTGTTGGTGATTTGCATGATTCTGGAGAAGATTCGGTTCAAGGTGGAGCCGAAGAAAGTTTGGGTGATGGTATTGCTACTCGGGTTGGTCGTCATACTATAAGACCACCCAAAAGATATGGTGATTGGAACTATCTTAACTTTTGTGATAATTTTTACTATGCTCTTCATGCAGTCCAAGATGAGCCGATGGACCTTGATGATGTCATGGAGTTGAGTGATAGCTCGAAATGGATTTGTGCCATGGAGGAAGAGATGCAATCATTGTTGAAGAATCAAACTTGGGATTTGGTTCCACTTTCTGAAGGAAACCGTGCTATTAGATGCAAATGGATATACAAGGTGAAGGACGATGGAAGATACAAAGCTAGACTAGTGGCTAAGGAGTTTGCACAAAGGAAGGGGAAGGAGTATGATGAGGTATTCGCACCGGTTGTGCGCCATACTTCTATCCGTATATTACTTGCTATAGTTGCTATTCACGACTTAGAGTTGGAGCAACTTGATATGAAAACTGCCTTCTTTCATGGTGACTTGGATGAAGACATCTACATGGAACAACCGGAAGGTTTTGTTGTGGATGGTAAGTCAAATTTGGTTTGCAAGCTATATAAATCACTGTATGGTTTAATGGTTTAAAGCAATCACCTAGACAATGGTACAAGAGATTTGATCATTTTATGCTTGAAAATGGTTTTGATAGAAGTGTCAAAGATGCTTGTGTTTATTTCAAGAAGTTGAAAATGATTATTGGGTGTATTTACTCTTGTATGTGGACGACATGCTCATTGCTTCTAAGAATAAGAATGAAATCAACAAGTCAAAATTGAGTTTAAAATCGGAGTTTGAAATGAAGGATCTTGGAGAAGCAAGAATAATATTGGGCATGGAAATTGAAAGGGATCGAAAGCATTTTGAGTTGAAACTTACTCAAAAGGAATACATTGAGAAAGTTCTTTGCCGGTTTAGCATGGAGAATGCAAAGACATCAAATACACCTTTACTTTTGCATATGAAGCTTTCGAGTATGGGATCATCTATCTTGAAGAAAGACAAGGCTTATATGGCAAAGGTGCCATATGCTAGTGCCATTGGAAGTTTAATGTATGCTATGGTGTGTAAAAGGCCCGATATTGCAAATGCCGTCGGGATGGTTAGTCGATATATGGCTAATCCAGGGAAATCGCATTGGGAAGCTGTGAAGCTCATATTGAGATATCTTAGAGGCACATCATCTCATGGTCTTGTTTTTGACGGTAGTGGTAGATTGGATTGCAAGTTGGTTGGTTATTGTGATTCGGACTATGCCGGTGATAGGGATCGAAGAAAATCAACTTCCGAATATGTTTTCACACTTGGCGCTACAACCATAAGTTGGAGATTGAGATTGCAGACCGTAGTTGTTTTATCCACTATGGAGGCAGAGTTGATAGCCACAGTGGAGGCGGCAAAGGAAGCACTCTATTTGAAGCGATTGTTGTGTGACTTGAGATTCGAGCATGATAGCATCGATGTTCGATGTGATAGCCAGAGTGCTATTCACTTCGCGGAGAACTTAGCATTTAGCTCACGGACTAAGCATATTGAGGTGAAAGAGTCATTTCTAGTAGCTATGGATGAGGATAAGCAAGTATATCTTCGGAAAGTGCACACAAAGGATAACGCGGTGGATATGTTCACTAAGGCATTGCGGGTTGGGAAGTTCGAGCATTGCTTGAACTTGATTCGCTTGGAGAAGTGCTAGGTGCCACGGGGTGGCATGGTTGAGGAAGGAGCTTGGTTATGGACGAGGAAGAGTATTGGTGAGAGATTGAGGTTTTATCTTCTTGGTGAGTGCTAGTTTACACTCCTTAGCACTTTAGTCTTTGGTGAGACGATTTAGGATTTGGATGTTTTCAACATTTCATTAGCGGGCGGGGGCTTTGCCTGAGCTTGTTGGTGGAGTGCAATGGGTGGTGGCTTTGCCGGAGCTCATTGGGAAAGCATTCATGTTTGGTTAAAGGTAGAAGAAGTGATAGTTGGTGCTATCGGTTGTTGTTGATGATATGGTACCATTGGAGTTGGAGATGGATATAGTGTCAAGGTGGATTGTTAAATTTTGACAACACTATATGGAGAATTGTAGAGGTCGGAAGTAGCTTCATAATGGAGAAAATAGTTCGCAAATAGAGTTCGAAGGTGGGAGTTATAGAGGAAAAGGTGGAGTAGTGCTGAAATGATAGCGACAGACGTCTGTGGAAATCCACAGACGTCTGTAGCTTCAGCAAACCTAAAACCGAGCCTTATGACAGACGTCTGTGAAAAGTCACAGACGTTTGTCGCTTCAGAAAACTTGTATCCCGAGTTATTGGATAGACGTTTGTGAAAAAGGATAGATGCCTATGGCGGCCTCGACTGTTTTTCAGCCTTGGATTAGACGTGAAGATTTGTGGGATCTGCATGGGAAATTTTGGAAATTTTCCTAGCTTTTCTTTTCTCCTATATAAGTTAGCTTCAGGTTCCAGATCTACAAGCAAGCAAAGCAACAGAAAACGACTGCAAGAGATTAGCCTCCACTAATTAGGGTTAATCAAAACCTAATTTTTTCTTCAATTCTCTTCTCCACAAATCAATTCTATTAGAATTTTGATCATTGTATTCAATCTCTTGTACTCTTCTCATCGATATTAATAAAAACTCTCTCTTAAAGTGGATGTACACTAATACAATGTTAGTGGAACCACTATCAATCGCTGTGCGATTTATTTTTCGTTATTGCTTTGATTTCTATATTGCTTGTTTAAGGATTGTGATTACTTTTGAATTAGATTGATTGGGAATTGAGATATTGATTAGTCATTTTTACACTTCTTACCACGACCTCACCTTCCGTTGTGCTTTTGGGGTTTTGATTTGAGTGGTCTATAGTTGGAATCCCGTCTCAACATGTATCTACTTGCATTTATAATCTAAAATTAACACATTGAACATTGTAGTAGTTTTTGTTTCTTCACGTATATCTTATAGTGAAACAAAGTTGATGGTCAATAATAATTTTTATCTTTATTGATTTATTTGAGAAATAGATATAATATGTGTGTCGATGAACTCTTCGTTAGTCCATTTTAGAATACCGATTTATGAAAATATGCTTATTTTTTGTTTACTAGTGTTGATATTATTTAAAATTGAGACTCAACTCACATTAAAATACAGACTCAACTCACCTTCTTATTTCTTTCTAAAATATTTTTCATATATTTCTTCGATCTCTATTGTATTTTCTAGGTCTTTTAGCCTTTTTAACTATAAGCATACATTATAAATATTCGCTCTTTGATATATATTAATATTGTTGTGGAAATATCACTTCAAATAGTTGCATAGTTGATATACGAGATTCTAGACAAGAAAAGGTTTAGGATATTTATTTATCGCTTTCTTTGGTGTTTCTACACAATGAATATTGAAACTACAGATATCTGCACTGTGAATATTTTCATCGTAAAAGTTTTCGTACATGTCAGTAATTTATTTGTTTTTTTTGATATTTGACCAGCATTTTCAAATAAATTAAATTGATATTCATTAAAAAACATTTGGTTTAATAATAACTAAAAAAACAAATCACATCTATTTTGACACATTTTCACCTATAATTTTTAAAATTTTAAAAGACGCATACGAATTACTTTGCTTTATTTAATATGAGATCTTTTTTCTCTAAAAGTTAAAACGTAAGTAAAAATTATCCCTTAATTGATAGCAACTAAAATAAAGTAAAAGAAGTCATAAATAACTATTTTCCTCTTTTTTTTGGAAGCCAATTAGTTATCATGTTAATTTGATGAAATTCTAGGAAGGTCTATATTATTTAGATTATTATTGTCATTTTGTTTTGAATGTTTTTTTCGAATATCTTTACCAATAGAAGTGGAAACCCCTCATTTGGGTGTTACAAATATTTTTAGTCTTTACTACAACTTTCATTCTATATGAAGACATATGCACAACAAATTGATGGTTTCACTTTGACTAACTAGATATATCCCTATTTCAATTGGAAAAGCATGATTTATGCACTACTTTCTTTCATAGCATTTTCCTACTCTTTGCAATTTAATTCGTCCTCCCAATCAATATGCCAGATCACCTTCCTGAATCGTGTTATCCAAATAACATAGTTGATTTCTTAGGAGGATGGAAAATGCACTTTTTGTTGGAAGAAGAGCTACTAGTGTTACACGTTTTGGCGGTTGGGTTTGCAGGATTATTCTTTTTCATAGGTTTTTCTATTTTATATCTTGGTTCTTCTTTCTTTTACCATCTTGGTTTGAGAATTAAAGATCTAGATGTGGTGGAGAAATAACTTTAAATGTTTACAAAATACGGGATTGATCCATTTGTTGCAAGAGAAGGGTTTCATGCTTAGGAGAAGCAATGGTGGATCAAATGAGAGAGGTGGAAGTTGTAGAGGAAGTGATAAGGTGATAAGTGGTTTGATTGATAAAAACAGTTGAACCAAGTCAAGAGTGGGGGGTAGCTTAGGGATGTAAAAGCGAGTGGAGTGGAAGCATGAGGTGAAGTAGCAACATAAAGGGATGTTGCAAGGGGATGGGTTTTAGGGTTAAAAGAAACATATACAGAAATTTCAAGCAAGAAAAATAGTGTAAATAAAGGAGCATGTGTAAAGGTTCCTTACACTACCACTACTTATTAGCAACTATTTGTTTTTGACTTAGGCATGTAGTTTTAATGTCAAGTGTAACTAGCTTTGGCTGGATAAAAGGATGATTGAGGTGATAAAGCAATGGAACATGAGCGTTATTACAGTCAATTAAGTCATGCTAAAAAACATTACAAGTAATAAAAAAAAATTTGATTTCCAAATAAATGAATATCAATAAGGAATTGTTATCCATTTAAAAGACTGAAAATTTCCTTTGATAACATCAGTTTGGGGAGTCACCTCAGTCAACGTCTTTGCATACTCAAATGTTTCGACACCTTAGTGGATTCCTCATAACTCCCAATATAAAATGATAACTAATTAATACCAATCAAAACTCAATAAAGAGAGGGGAGTTTACCAAAATGTAACTAAAACCGAGTAAAACGCATTGTCTCACAGGTCTTGTCCATTAACAAAAATGTTGATTTGAAGCTGCCTCAGGACGATGGTGGGAGTTAAAGTTAGGAAGATTGAGTGTGATGGGTGGAGATGAATAATATGTGGCGATGATTGTAGGTGGAGGGGTGAGAAACCCTTTATTCGCCCCCTAAAGTAAGGTGATATATGGTTGAAAAAAGTGTTGGGGAGGTGTGGGTGTAGAAGATGGTGATGCAAAGGAGGTGTCGAAAATTAGATAGCATCGCGAATGATGGATGATAAAGTGGTCAATCTTAGGGATTTGAAAAATGTGTGTTGATTTGATAGGAGAATCATAATAAGACATATGGGTGAGAGATAAGCGATGTGGGAAGGCAAGTTTAGCGAAGCGGAGGAGAAGATGAGAGTGGTGATATGAAGTAGGATTTCAAAATCCCCAGTTGCATATAGGGCTGTCAATGAATACCCGAAAAATCCGAAATCCGTCCGCATCCGTATCCGAAAAGCGGATAATATCCGATATTCGAAAAAACGAATGCGGATACGGATACAAAGACATCCGCATCCGAAAATTATCCGTCCGGTCTTTGTCAATATTATAATACAAATTGTGTGTATTTAGTATAATGAAAGATATTTATTTGTTGTTTTATCAAGTTAATAGTTTATATTATATACATTTAATGCTTATTAACCGTTCAAAACTATTTATTATCGCCATATTTGTTTATATTTAACACTTTTATGATCAATTGGATTGAAAAAAATGTATGTTAAACTTAAAATTTGTATTTATATTTCTTGATTTATCAATCGTTAGCGGATAGGATAATTATCCGATATCCGTCCGTATCCGCGGATGCGGATATCCGATATCCGAAAATCATTTCGGATGCGGATGCGGATATGACACTATCCGCATCCGAAAGTATCCGTTGACAGGCCTAGTTGCATATTCCCATGTATAATTTTTTTAACAGATGTTTTATTTCATTTGGTATACTAATAACTTTTACATTATTTAAAGGATTTTTTGCTAAAACATCCTATCATTTTTCATCAATTCCACTTAGTCCATATAGGTAAAATTTGTAATCTAACTATATCAACAGTACATAGTACATTGTGAGAAACGCTTAAAGGACCGAAGGTTCTAAACTAGAGGAAGGAAAGTAGTGATGCAACTTTAGTGGTTTGGCCTACAGATCCAAAGTTCAACGTGTTTAGCAATTCACTTTGATATAGCATTTGTTTATTCCAGACCTATGGTTCAACGTGCATAATAGTTCCCTCGTCAAGATTCCTGTTCAAATATTTTGGCTCCAAGGGATTAGGTAGCATATGGTCACTTACGTGCTTATCAAGTTTCGTGGTAAAATTCACAATACATATAGTTTAGATCGGTGAACAATTCAAGTATTTTCTTTTGAAGTCAATCATTTCTACAAATAGATTGCATGATTTAAAAAACTTCTTATCATTGCGCTTATTCATTTTTCCCTAAAGTTTTCTAGCTTAATATTGATTATTTAACCACTTTTTTTTATCACTTTAGTAAATACATGGTTCCTTTTGTGAGATCCAATTTCCAAAATACTAAAGAAACACCTAATACAAAGATGAAAAAAAAAACATCTTTTGCAATTAACTAATTTTCTTGGTACATCCTTGATTCCATAATTACAAAATCATTTCATCAAAATGGGCAAAATATCACGTAGACATTTAGATGACATTACGATCCTGAATGTAATCGCAAGTCATTGTTACGTTAAGGTTATTGGATGCTACAACCATGTCACACATATAAATAGAAATCATGTACAAAAAAGAAAGAAAAAGAAAAGAACAATATGATTTTATAGTGGTTTGATCTTAATTGATCTACATCCACTTTACTTTTTTACTATTGCTAATTCTTAATACAAATTTGGATTTATAGTGATCTAAGTAGAATTAAAATAAGAGTTGAGGAAGTTTTGGTGGAGTTGTTCTAGTGGTAGCAAAAAGAGATCCTTTGAATATCAGATCACCATTGATATTTATAGTTGTAGTAGGAGGCTTCCAAATCCAAAAATAAGGTGAAATATCTCTAAAATATCTTTATCAAGTCATTGAGCGGTGATATGTATCCATATCCTAAGATTAAGGATGAAGGTTAGATCTACTTTGACTCTTTCATCCCTGATTGTAGAGTGATTTGGTAGCGTATCAGATTGGGTATGGAGTGGCACAGTACTGTATCAGTTGGGTATTCGGGAGTCAAAAACTCGTTAATTTTAAGTTTAAGTTGGAAAGATGGAGCAAAAAAGTGGAATGGAGAGAGTAAAAGGGTTATGGATTGGCTTTCTTAAGCTGTCTTCTCTCCACTTCTTCTCTAATTCCCTCGACTCTTCAATATAATACCCCAAGCATACTTTTTATCACTTAACAATTCTAACCTTCACCGTCTCTTCATCACTCCGAAAATAGGCAAGATGGTAGGCAATTAGTCTCTTTGAATCATTACTAAATAATTGTATTGCCATTGTTTCAATTCAAATTCAAATGACATCGACCATTGTTAATAAAACATTCCAAAGCATCTTTACTCCATTTTAACAACACGTAATTCACCATGGTATATTTTCCCATAGCATTTGCTCTCCAATGCATGCTTTCGTGTACACAAAGCACGCTTTGTAAAGATCAGACTTTCACATTAGGCGTTAATTCATCATAAATATCTTGAATAGTCTTCTCACTAAAAGGTCATGTTATTTAGAAGAAAATGCTATAGAACTTTGAATGGTATTCCAATTATTCCTTTTTAATCACTATAAATATCTGAGTCATTTCCGTTAGAAATTTTTCAATATCAAAGGAACAAAAAGTCAATATAGTGCCTTGAAAAATTGTAGAAGAAGTATCAATCGTCTAGAGGTGAATAGATGGTTTAAGATACAACAAAGCGAAGGGCACTAAGTTGGTTTGACACATCAAGGAGGTTCAGTGTTCACTGTCGAACCTTGATTTTGGTTTAATTGGCATCTTTGAACTAGTAGAGGGCTGTCGGCCCGCTACTGTACTTATAAGACATCGATCCTTTCCTTTTCTCAGTTCTCTTTTACTTCTTCACGTATAACTTCAAGCACACTGAATCTAACTTCAAACTCCAAGATATAAACCCCTATACCTTATAGATTTTATCCCCCATCACTATCAATCATCACATACTAGTTCAGGTATCATTCTCTCACCTAAATTTGCATATATTTTTTTACATCCATACATCAATTTCATGCACCAAATTATTGGATTTAATTTGGCGGGTTATTGGTTCACAAATACGGGTTTCTTTGGTTTGGTTAGATTTGAATTGGTTCAGGATTGAGAGAGGTTGAAAATTGATTCCTTAAACAAAATCATCAATTCACCAACTTCTATAGATTTTTTACTATTCCTTTGCTTATAGAGGTCAACTGAACCATTTTGTGGTTTGAACACTCAAAAATTTTCATTTTTAATTCTTTTTCATGCTTTTAATAGTTGATTTAGATTATCTGATGATGTAGCAGTGTATTTCAGTCTACCCCATATCTTGAACAATAATTTTTCTAAACATAAATGGTCTTTCCCACCCAAGAATGTTTAAGAACACACATTCTTCCCTTTGTGTTAGCACAAAAGAACAAGATATAAATAAATGGTCTTTCCTACCCAAGAAAGAATGGTTTACAAGTCACATCTTAACACCTTGAAAATTTAAAGGAAAATATTAAGTTTCTTCAACCTTTACAAAGCTGGGTTGGCTATATCTCATTTTAGTGATTTTTGTACGAAAATTGAGTTTTTTCAGTATGTTTGCTCTTATAAAATCATTTCAAATATTTTGAGATCTTGACCCAATAATCAAATCATATGTAAAATACCATTATGTTCACTATCGCCTAATACATGATTTGCGGTTTGTACACTATAGTTATCTAATTTACACTATACTCAAGTACATGAATTGTAATTTTTTCCCAATTACATTTTCATGCATATATGTTACATTATCTTATTACATATTATTGCATGTCATTCATTTGTGAATCATTTTGCCAAGTTGCTTTCAGTCGAAATGTAAATGAATAATTTCTTGGTGCAAACCAAGATCCTATTTTTAGTATATTCGACCTTATGTATCACCAGATAAACCAAAGATTTTGATGTCTTATTCTACCATTGAAATTCAATGAATTATGACTCTACTGGAAGCAAAGGCAAAAAACTAATAGGATGAAGATTGCTCGAGGTTTTCTGACCCCCTAAGTCAAGATTAATAGGTTGGCATGTGTCATCCAGCCTTTTGACCAAGCGCTATATGGATGAACTCGACGAGTTAAACTTGAAAGCTATCAAGGTAGGAAGCCCAACTAGATAGCCATAGAGTCCAGAAATCAAGTACAACTAAAGTTACAGGAGGCAAGCATAAACCATCCCAAGAATCCAAAGTTCAAAAATCTAACAAAGTGTTGGATCGATACCTATCCAATAACTTGGATCGGTACCGATCTAATAACTTAGATCAGTACCGATCCACAAAACTTCACCCACTATTGCCCCAACTCCTCCTACTTGCAAGTGATAATGCTAGAAGCCTATTTCAAGTTCCTTTGCATCGATTCCCTATGATTCTCTATTAATCTCCTCATGCACTTGAAATTAGCAACTCCATTCTTCCACAGATCCATCACTTGGACTCAAAAACAAGCTAATGATATTGCAAACAAGATGGAAATCACGAAGCTAACCAAAAATTGAGCCAGGACGAAGCATTCAAAGCAATCCCTATGACAATCTTATGGATCGGTACCAATCCAAGCCCACAGATCGGTGCCGATCCATGAATATTGATGAGGTGTCCATCTATTTCTCGGAAGAACTGGTCTTGGACATGGAAAATGAGGTAGAGATCATGGCGTGAGTTTTCAAGTAGTCTACAGCTATAAATAGGAGTGCAGTAGCTCATTTTTGAGGATCTTTTTGCTTCCTTGCATCCCTAATTACATTCTCTTGTAATCACCCACGGATTTATACCGATCCATAAGAACTTGTACCTACAAGTCAGCAATCAAAGAAATAAAATCACTAAGTTGACGTAGGCCCCGATTAGCCGAACCACTATAAACAACTTGCATTCTTTTCTTACTCCTTTTAATTTACTTTTCTTCACTTTTTATTCTCTACTCAATCTCTTGGGTGTTTATACCATTTCTTGGTTCAAACATTTTGGTGCTTTCATTGAGAGCAACTTGAATTCGCCGATTCGAGGTTTGAAAAGGTTTTAAATGATGAGACAATCAACTAGGAAGACCATTGTTGGAGGAAATCAACAAGGGGCGGCCAAGAGGCGTCCTCAAGAGCTAACCCCCATCCATCTGCATAACCAGGGATGAGATGGAAGTCATGATGAATACAATGCAGGAAAAGACTATGGCCCATCAGGAAGGGATGATGTAAAACTTCTTTAGGAGAATGGGACAAACATGAATAGCCGGATTTGTGGCAAAGCAGAAACAAAGGTCAGAAGCCTGGAGTAAATGCAGTTGCGAGCCGAGTAGGTCAAATTAGAATGAACCCCGAACAAGTCGTATGGATTGGTACCAATCCACAAGAACACAGGGGCATGGCCAATGTTGAATTAGGTGGAAATGATGCACGTCCAAGAGATAATGCAGAGCGTTTGAATATGAATCAAAATGCAGAAGAACGATTGGAATAGTACGTGCCAGAATTCCCTTGTGGAAATGTGGGCATGTTGAGAATGCAAACTTGAGAATTCCTTTAGATGACAATAAAAGAATTGTTGAGATGGTGAGACAAGCAATGAAGGGTGGAATGCCTAACTAGAGCTTGGAAGATGTGAACAAGAGTCCATTCACTTTGAACATTCGGTACGCTAGGAATTCACCTGATTTCAAGCTGCCTATGTTGGAGAAGTATGCTGGAAAGACCGATCCAACAGTTCATTTGATGAGGTACATTCGGCATGTGGAGGTGCTGGGTGCATCTGAAGAGGTCATGGTATAATGTTTCCCTTTATATTTGATAGATTTGGGGGCATTATTGTTTAGGTAGTTAGAGAATGTTTCCATTTGCACATTGGTCGATTTAGTGAACAAATTCATGAAGTAGTTCCAGGTCCATAATTCATGATTCAAGAATGTAATGACGCTATCCAGTGTGAAGCAGAGGGTTCGAAGAGACCCTCAGGAGTTTTTTGATAATATTTAACACAGCGGCTGCCGTGGTTGATAAGTCGGATCCATCAGTGATTCCAATGGAAGCAGTTTCAAGAGTAGCGAATAAGACGGGTTTCAAGGTCGCCTTGGAGCAGGATCCACCGATGGACCTCATCGAATTTTATCATGAGGCCGAAAGATACCTGCGTTTGGAGGACGCTAAAGCCGATAAGGAAGAAATTAATACTCTAGATGGCGGAGGATCGTCTAGAGCAGGGTCTGGTAAGGACAAAGGAAAAAGAATGGTAGATGATGGCTTTGAGGGATCAAAGTGAAAAAGAAGGGAACCAAAATTCTCTTTTTACATGGATTTGAATGAGACCCCGTAGTGGATTTACCTTGATACCAAGGGACAAATCCCCTACTAGAAACCCGCAAGGAGAGAGCCCATGAACCGTGAAAGGACGTCCCGAAAATATTGCCTATTCCATGAGCTGGTTGGGCATAACATAAATGACTGCAGACATTTGCACGGTAAGATCACGGAACAAGCCAGAAACAACCAATCACAGCAGTATGTGAAAATCCGAGCTATGCCGGGGGAACAAGAGCAGTCATCATCTGCAGAGAATGGAAACGACCTTGGATCAAGGTCTATGATAGTCATCTATTGATTTGGATGGCAGGGAATCGAGTTCTTTCTCACATTCTATATTCGCTTTCAATAAACAACGCAATGTTACAGTCGAGCCACTCACTCATGTAAGGGATCTCGATTAGTCCCTAGGCACACTCCGAATTAGACACTAGGCTGTAACGCTTGGTGAGGCGGTTATTATAATGTTTGACTTTTTTTTAGTGTTTGAATTCGATTCCATTAGATGGATCCTTCATTATTGAAATCCACATGAATATGATGACTGATATTGATCGTGGTAGTCCCGACTAAAAATAAGGGCAATGACCACAAGGTACAAGTTCCCTTGTCGGAGAGTGAATGGACTTGTATGATATTGATTGCTTTAAGTCTTGTCTAGAGAGCAGGGAATGGAGTGCAAGAAGTAAGTCACCTCGTCGGAGCATGAGCGGGTGTGCTTGCTTGTCGTTGAGTTCCCTCATCGATGAGCGAGCGGATTGGGCTCAGCAAGGGCCCGGAGAGACCATGGATTTGATTATCAGCCCTGAACGACCATGAATCCGATTAACGGTCCAGAGAGACCATGGATTTAATTATCAGCCCAGAATGGCCATGTATTTGATTAACGGTCCGAAAAGACCATGGATTTGATTATTGGCCCTAAACGGCTACAGATTCAATTAGCGATCCAAAAAGGTTGTGGACTTAACTATCGGCCCTGAATTTCCATGCTTTCATTTAACGATCTAGAGAGATCGAGCTTTAGATTAACAATCTAGAGTGATCAGGAATTGAAACGATCATCGAATGCATGACCCGTGGAAAATTGGATTTATATTTTGGCTTCGAATGCCATTTGACCTTGAAACAATTCATTAGCACTTATCGAATCGAGTCATTAATCTCGGCGTGTGACTGCTAGCGCCTGGATGAACACAGGATCATTGTCTATGACTGACACTCAAGCGAGGACTCAAATCCATAACTATCATGGTCTAGAACTACCTTTGATTTACAGGTGAATCCAAAGGAATATGATGATTCACAACAGCTTGATTGGCCGAAAGATTCGATTATTAATATTCCATCGACTTCAACATTTGTTCTTGAGCAAAGCACATCTTCCATTCGCAAAGTATGCTTTAGGGGGAAAATGTTATCCATCCTTTTGATTAGGAAGTATATAGATGAACTTGACGAGTTAAACTTGAAAGCTATCAAGACATGAAGCCCAAAAAGATAGCCATAAAGTCTAGAAATCAAGTATAACCAAGGTCACAGGAGGCAAGCACAAAGCATCCTAAGAATCCAAAGCTCAAAAATCAAACAAAGTGTTGGATCGGTACTGATCCAACCACTTGGATCGGTACCAATCCACAACACTTCACCCACTTTTGCCCCACATCCTCCCACTTGCAAGTGATGATGCTAGAAACCTATTTCAAGTTCCTTTGCATCGATTCCCTGCGATTCTCTATCGATCTCCTTGAGCACTTGAAATCAGCAACTCCATTCTTTTACCGATCCATCATTTGAACTTGGAAACAAGCTAATGATATTGCAAACAAGAGTAGCACTTGAAATTAGAAACTCCATTCTTTTACCAATCCATCATTTGGACTTGGAAGCAAGCTAATGATATTGCAAATAAGATGGAAATCATGAAGCCGACCACAAATCGAGCTAGGACGAAGCATTCAAAGCAATCCATATGACAATCTTACGGATCGGTACCGATCCAAGCCCATGGATCAGTACCGATCCACAAATATTGATAAGATGTCCACTTATTTCTTGAGAGAACGGTCTTGGGCATGGAAAACTAGGTGGAGATCATAGGGTGAGTTTTTAGGTAATCCACGATTATAAATAGGAGGGCAGAGGCTCATTTTTGGGGATCTTTTTTTCTTTCTTGCATCCTTGATTACATTCTCTTGTAATCACCCACAGATATATACCAATCTGCAAGAACATGTACCTACAAGTCAGTAACTAAAGTAATAAAATCACTAAGTGGATGTAGGCTTGGATTAGCTGAACCACTATGAAACACAGTGTGTTCTTTTCTTGCTCTTTTTAATTTACATTTCTTCACTTTTTATACTCTACTCAACCTCCTAAGTGTTTGTGCCATTTTCTGGTTCAAATAGTATGAAAGAAGAAAGCAGTGAATAATAAATGATCAGGAAGGGCCGAACCTATGAACTAGCCTAAGGTGCAGAGCGAAAGATAGGATTTTAAGCCATTGAAGCTGCTGTTAGTAAGCGTTGAAGTGGTGCTTAGCCAAGAAGAAAGTAAGATGCCCAGATTAATATACTTGGTCATTGTCTTTATTTGCGAGAATGGATTACTAAGGTATGAATCAAGGACAAGAAGATACTCGATTTATTTTTGTTGGATCTCGGTCGTTCTTAACAGCGACTCTCTTTTGTGTTCAGTTTCGCTACAACATCCGCTGTTATATTGTTGTTGCTGGACCAGCTTATTCGTCCGATGAGCAAAGAGATTCCCAATAAACTAGGACCTAAAAGAGTCCCCATCGGAAGGGTGAATAAGATATTCTGTTATGTCTACTTGTAATGCGCATGACCCAAACAAAGAAATGTCTAGCCAATCATATTTTTTGCATAGCGATGCTAGCCAATAATCTTGTCAGCGTTATCACCCGAGATAGATAGATAAGACTATGTCTTGCTCGATCAGGACCATCTATTGTAAGCCAAAACACCCTCAAAGAATTAGTAATACTGCATTTAGAAGAAGTTTTGAATTCTAAGTCTTCGAATCCCCTCCTCGATCTATTTAACAACAACATAATTATAAGAAACGATGTAGTACTAATATGTATGGATCTTAAGGCTACTTTAACACTAGAGAGGGGTGAATAGTGTTTTATAACTTATATGGAACTTTTCTAAATTACTTCAAGATTTAAATTCAAACACAGATAATCAACACACACTCACATATTAATAGGCAGTAATATATATATATATATGTATGTATGTATATATAAATGCAGTAAAAGTAAAGTAAAATAAGAAAGGTGACATAAGGAGTTTTTATACAAGTTTGGGTAACCAATCCTATGTCCAATCCTATACAATGTATGTATAGATTTATTTTCCAACACCTACTTTAAATAGGTAGCAAGAAAACCAAAATATAGTCTTGATTTCAAGGCAACGAGATACACCCTCCTGATTTTTGAGTTCGAGGTAAACTCTCTTGATTTAATCGGGTAAGATCACCCATTTGATTTAAACAGGCAACAAGAACACCTACTTGATTTGAATGGACAACAAGCACACCCACTTGATTTGAACCGGCAAAAAGCACACCAGGACAAATAATAGTAGAGAGTTATTGATTCCAAATACAAACAGTTGTACTTTGGATATAGAATATCCTATAGCCATTTGATAAACTTTGATCATTGAATCGCTAGAGAGAATACTTTCAAATCAGTGAGTAGGTTGTAGAGTATTAATGTAATAAAGTGGAGATTGAATTTGAGTGAATCTGAAAAGTATAGAAAGTAGATTTTTCCCCTTTATATAGTGTATGAAGGGATGTGTCTATTTATAAAGAGATATAACCAAAAATCATGATTATTCAAAATTCAAAAGGCATCTCTCAAATGGTCTATATGTCGACGTACTTAGTTAGGGCATGTCAACATACCCTTATTAATTTTGAAAAATGATAAGTGTTTATAAAATTCTAACAATTTGTAAAACTTTTAAACGTAGTTTTTAAATACTTTTGATATATAAAACTCTTATAAAATATTTCTAAAATTATACTTTGAAAAATTAAACAAATATGTTGATAATAAATATTTTGATAAGAGAGTATTCAAAGAACAGATGGTTGCTATTCTAGGACTTTAACAAACTAAACTAATGTTTACTAACTATAATTTATAGTCTTGAACTCTTCGTGTCTTTGTCTTTAAACCCATGAGTCTTCAAATATCTTGATCATCTCTGAATCTTGATCTCTATTCTTTTTACAGATTAGTCTTCAAACTTGATTATCATGTACTTGTATAAACCTGTATAATATCCTGCAAAATATTCTATACAACTTGAAAAATCATAAATGCCTATATTTATACAGTTGTTGTAATCAGAGTCAATATATGTGGTATTAACACTTATAATCTTATCCACTTGCTGTTTTTGTTTATGTATTCCTAATTTATCAGTTGGGTCAATCTAGTTGGTTCTTTATGTACCAGCTCCTTCTACCTATACCACAGTTGAAGCACCTAAAGGAGAAGTTGATGTCTTTATCACCAATAATGGAAGCAATTGTTCCTACCATCGTAAAATAAGAGCACCTGGCTCTTCCCATTTGCAAGGACCCGTAACTATGTCCAAACATCACATGTCAGCAGATGTAGTCTCAATCTTCTATATTGAAGAATTAGATTAAAGTAAGGACTAAAAAAAGAAAAGAAAATTATGGATCGTATTAGCACCTTTTGTGCATTACATACAGCTCTGAAATTTCCAAAATGACACATCCTCGAAGAGCCGTATATTATTTCTATTGATCAAGGATGATTATAATATTGTATAACCTAGTTAGATATTTATCTCACTTGGATAGGTTTGCAGAGTCGATAATTTTCTCTTCAACATTGCCACATTAAATCAGTCTTACAATGGTCCTCTAAAGCACTCTGTCTGCTCTATATTATTCTTGGGCCCCTCTATCTGCCTTTGCTATCACCTTTTACTATAATCAATGTAGTTGTATGCAAACCTAGAGCAATTTCATGATGAACCATATGCTTAGTGTATGACCCATAGATCTACCCAGTGTTAATTGGAGGTTTAAAAGAGAAACTAAAATAAAAACCATTTAATTATAGTATTGATTTTGGAGTATGTTACTTTTGTGGTAACTGTGTCAATATAAATATTCTAGATATCTAACCCCTATTTATTAATCACAAACCAAAACTACTTTAGTAGCTTGGTCTGTTACTTGAAATTCACGATTGTCCTATTTCTTGATGTTAGCAATGTACAATGGTCAAGTAGGATTATTTTCTTCTAGAGATCTTTTACTTTTGTAAGTAGATGCTACTTTGTATCGAAAGGATTGACCTTGAATCCGCAAACAAAGTGGAATGATGGAAATATCACCATTCCTCAGTGTTTGAATTATTTCCCTTCATTTCTTGAATTTGACATGATAATCCATCACTTACACATGCATACGCACATATCATGTCGATGTATCATGTCATATCTAGTTCAAACTAATAATATCTTTCATGTTACACCACTCATCACAAGTGTTTGTTTATTATATTATAAAGTAGGGGTGGAAAAATCGCATAGGGATTCTGTAACATCCATCATTTTGAGGCTCAAAAATAAATACTAATGATGCTGTGATCATCCTTAATTATATTTCCCAATGATAAAATGAGATCAGTTATTATATCATTAACATCAAGAGCACAAGAATTTACAAATTTTTAAACAAATCATTTTCATTGATTAAATTTGCAAATTCATTACATCCAATTATATTCCATCACAAAACCTCACGATTTCCATCATTCTAATAAAATATAATAAATACAATTATAATTCCAAGAGTGACATATAAGGATGCCCCCTTGGATAATTAGTGTCTAAGTACTAGACAGTTACAGTACTCGTCATTACATACATTCAACAATAAAACCAAAGCTGTTAAAACTGCATAGTGGAAGTAAACTTTAATAATAGCATGCCTTCTGCCTGTCTCTGGAAGCTTATTCGTCTAACCTTGAAATACCCTACTCTCAACATACTCAATTTCAATTGGGTACCCAAGAGTTTAAGGGGAAATCATAAACTTTGGATCAGACAAAAAGTCTGGTGTGAATAATATTAGTCCATCCCAAACTAAAAATAGATACATAGTAAGGCCACACCATTGAGAAAAACAGGTTTCCCCTTACTAATATCTTATTAAAAATATGTCAATCATAATATATCCTATAATCAAAATGAATAGAACATAATCAGAACATAAATATCATTATCATGCATAAATGGTTTATAATGAATTGTCCATCGTTCACTAGGGTTAAAGGGTCGCACATTCTCAAGGTCACCCATTCCCATAAAATAGTCCGTTCAATGGTATAGTTTTCCCAAGGTCACTATGAACCTCTAATAGTTTTTACATGCCGACCTAAAACTTATCGAGTTGACTTGGAAAAAAAATATAATAAGATAATCCAAAAATTCTTGTCTAACAAGAGGAATAACCTCGGCTTTTGTCCAACAGAAGAAAAACAGTGGTAGCATCTCTACTACAAGTTCCTTTCTATACGTAACTCCAAAATTTTAACCTCTATATCGGCAAAGGCCTACGCTTTAGAATCGCATACCTGACCAACCGGAGGCTTAACCGATGGAGTGCAGGGCATGTCCCTACACCAGTCTCCACCCAAAAATATGGTTTTAAAATATCTATGAGTCATGCCTTTTGATTAGTTCAAGGCATCCTAATATAATGTGATCTTCTCGATCTCCTGGATATAATTCTACTCGCCTCTGAGTTTAAGTCTGATTATACCTACCATTGGAACAATCGTAATCAGTCATCGGTTTCCAAATCCCTAAGGTTCAAATGTTAGGTGATAACATGTAACATATAAGTGAGCATGTCCGCAATATAACATATGCAATAATAAATGATTGAGATACAAAATTGAACATATAATACATCATAATCCATCATAAATGTATGTTCATATGATAGCCATTTTATACACTAAAATTACTTGTAACAAAGTAGTAATTTCCTACAAAAAACTCTTTATAATGGCTAAAATGTGTTTTATTTGTTTTGAAAACCTTATCAAAATATTTAACAAAAAATATACTTTTGTTTAAGGAAAATCTAACCAAATGTAGAGTTAAAAGCTATCGAGTGTCATAAAAATAGGCAATCTCATTTCTCAAAATATCGCACCTTATAACCTTCAAGTTATCGCATGTCAAAAATATAACAATCGAGCTCAAAAACTTAAGCTATCACATGCTACGAACCTGTGCTATCGCATGTTAAAAATTCATGCTATCACATATCAAAACATATAGCTATTGAGTATTTAAACTTCGTGAAGCTGTCGAGTATTAGCAAGGCGTTGAGTATCAACCGACAAAGGTATCAAGTGCTATCTAGTCTAGAGCTATTAAGTATCATGACTATCGATTATCATTGCAATCGAGTATCACAACTATCGGGTATCATAGCGATCAAGTTTTGTAAAATATGATGCTACTATATCCTTAAACTTCTGATAGCTATTGTATGTCATAATTCAAAGCTATCAAGTATCATTGTATCGAGTATCATAACTATCAAGTTTTGTAAAATATGATGCTGCTCCATCCATAAAAAATGGCACTTTTGTATTATAGTAAACCGATTTATTTCCTTTAAAAGCATTAACTTTTTACCAAACCAAGTGCTTTGTCAAATTTTCATTCGTTTAATAAATCTTTCTAGAAATACTTTACAAAAAATAAAGATAAAATTTCTGCTATCTCCCAGAACATTAATTTTCCATTGATTTTGCCATTAATTACCTTTTTGCAATTAAAACCTTCTTAGAGGAAATAATTTATTTATATTGAAATTAGTCTGGAAAAATTCCCAAAAATCATAAGTTACCTCTCTTTCAACATATAACAATTTCGGAGAGGAACAGTTATTTTTCATATTTCAAATAATTAAAATCTGAAATTATCCATTTTCCTCTTTAGAAATTCATTGTAAATTCATACTTCATCTAGAAAGTGTGAAATTTAAAACCCATATCCAAAAGAAATTTCAAAAGTTATATAAAAAATTCAAAATATTTGAAGATCAAAAACATATTTTTCACACCAAAATCCCTTAAGGAAATTATATAAAAATATCTAATGATAACCATAACACATCCAAAAAATTATCTAAAATGTATACATGATAAATATCAACATATTAATTTAGGTTTCATCACAATTTTAAATTAAAACATCATATAATAGAGAGATGGAGATATTATTCACCTTAGTTAGGATCTGTACATAGATAATTGCTTTTGCTTTCTTCTTTTAGTCTCTTTCTTCTTATTCTATGTTGAAATGTATATAATTGGTGTCTCTATGTTTTCTGTTTAGTTTTCTTTCTTAGTTATGTTATAGCCAATTAATATGAAGTGGAGGGGATAGTATGTTAGGAGAAATAAATTGTGTGTGTTAGATTTATTTCCTTATTTCTCTCCTGTGTAATTAAGGCCTTTAATTCGTTTCCTCCTGAACCATTACTCCATTTAAAATTAAAAATTCAAATTTTATTAACATAGTAATTATCCACACTATACATATTTTTCCATATTATTTATTTAATTCTTTCTTAATTAAATATCTAAAATAATATGCTATAAAAATTAAGGGTTTACACACTCTCCTTACATATCCGCTACATTACTCATTTTAGCTCTAGGTACTTCATTAAGATTGGCATCTTGCTCCATATCATGCCTTTCACTGATATTCAATTCATCTGTATCGTAACTTTTAATTAATCCCCCTATTCACTCATCACTACGTTCATGAAAACCATCACGAGCTCAAAAGGATGCTCCATGACCTTTTAGAGATTCCAATTGAGGAAAGATTCATCGCTATGCTCATGATAAACGATATCTCAAACATTACATCTAACAACCGATGATTAGAATTGGGTCCTTCGAGGAAACAAAAAGTAAAGACAAGCTATGCCATAAGAACCGAACAAGATAAGAGTTCTAGAGGAGACATTGCAGAGGCGGATCCAATTTTCCAGTATAGGCTAGCTAACACAACATCGGCCCCTCAACCTTCAGCTTATGTCGAGACCTCATACCTTCTGGTTATTGAGGAAGATGAGATGCTTGGAAATAGGAATCCGACTTCACTTGTCTTTGCAAGTGAGGATGCCACCAATGAAAATGTCTATAGGTTTCAAAGTAACATTATTTAAGATGGCATTATTGGTGATGCCAATAATTTGAATCTTGACATAACCAAACACTTTGACTAATCACTCTCGAATCCTAATCCTAATGATTATCAAAATTCAAGGAGGGTAATCTTCGTGCCACTGAACAAAACACTTTTAGTATAACATATAGACTCACATCTCATAATGCACACATATACATGCCATAATTCATGCATGCACTTGCACCATCACTTATCTCTTTTAATCCTACATTAATCACATCTATATGTTTATGTAGGTGACATGGGAAGTAGGCATGTAAATAAATTGTTCCAAGGGATATACAGGCGAGAAAGTTCTCTACCATCAAATAGAGAAAGGGATTTAAAGTGGCAAACATAAGATTGAAGGGACCAGGAAGAAGGATCATACAATGACTGTCGTCGTCACGCTTACCACCACTCTAGGTCCTATGCCGGTGATAATAACAAATGAGCTCACTATAACCACAATCACATTCAACTAGATTTATCCTATACTCAGTATAATGATTATGATTAATCAAACATGCCTGATCATCACTGATATTGCCCATTAGCTACAACCACATCTTTTTTTCTCGATAGAGAAGGCCGCCTTATATACCTACAAAGGCTCTTCAAAGGAAGTTATTAGAAAAAATCCAAAGGAATCTACTAAACATTCAAACTGCTATAACTCCCCTCTCACTCTCAACATCTTCTACTGCTATGGGCTTTTCACAGGCAGGAACTACCCATTAAACATCTTACCTACCACCATACAGACCTTTACACTCGATCCATACCTCCTACTCCAACTGCACCAACCTTTGTTGCCTTTAATGCTATGGGGGCGCCGGATCCCAAGTGACTTTAATCTCCTTTCCAATATGGCAAGGTTACAAAATACAGAGTGTGGACCACGTATTTTAAGAAATACCAATTTTTGGAGAGAACAACTAATGAGTACATTAAGAAGGTTAGGATAACGCCTTGAAAATTAATGAGATTAAAACGGGATAGTTTTCATTGACCTTACCATCAAAAATCGTAAGACTATATAGCCAGTCCGGAGAAGAAACATCTAGAAGACGTTGAAGTCTTCAAAATACAACTTGATGTTGCTATTGAAGACAACAACACTATTTTAGATGAAAATACAAGGTCAAGGTTTCAAAAGAAAAGGATCCCAAAGAACATCAAACAACTTAGACCAAGCTAAAGAGTGAAGCAATAGATCGTGCTTGGAAGATAAATGTCCTAATAGCCAATTGAGAGGCTCAAAGGAAACAAAGCTAGAGTGGCCAAGCTAGAAGTGGAGGTTAAATGCCTTAAGGTCCACAAAACCAAAGCCATCAAATTAATGTCAAAGTGGAATGTTTACGGGGGATAATAACGAGTGCATTGCAGAGTAAGAATCAGTGTCTAAGCTTAATTCAATGCTCGAGGACATGTACTTAGGCCCATCAATTGATATATTAAATCCAACATCTGTCTACATCCGTATCTAGAAAGAAAATAAATATCCGATATCCCAAAAACGGATACCGATACGAAGGTAACCGCATCCGAATATTATCTATCTGGCTATTGTCATGATTATAGTTTATATTTTGTGTATTTTAGTACAATGAAAAGACCTTTGTTTATTTTTTATATTAAGCTAGTAGTTTGTATTATATGCATTTAATGCATATCAATTGCTCAAAACTATTTACTATCACCATAATTGTTTATTTTTCCTACTTCTATAATCAATGGAATTTAAAATAATTATGCTAAATAAAAAATTTATATTTATATTTCTGGATTTATCGATATTCAGCGGATATGATAATTATCCAATATTCGTCCGTATCCGCGGATGCAAATATCCGGTATTCGAAAATGATTTAAGATGCGGATATGACACTATCTATATCCGAAAGTATATATTGACAATACTACATGTACTTTAAGTTTTAAATAGAATTAGCTAGATTTTGCATCCCTAATATGATGGGTCATGCTTAAGATCTAGGAATGAGCAATCAATGATGCTAGGGAGAAGGGAATCAATGAGGGTTATGGCTTCGATTATTAATGACATATTCGAGAACTTTCACTCCTGATGAGCTCTCTACTATAGGAAGGGCCATGTACCTCGAGTGATTCTTCTGAGACCCGAACTTCCAATAGCTTCCTTTTCTACTCAGGTGCATTAGGCAACGGGGTGAAATGGAAAATTTTAAAAAATTTCATTATAGTTCATTATGCACTAGATCATTAGTGTTATCATGATTAACATTATTAACTTTAAATCATATTTAATGTTTATTTAGATATGTTGATTTTTAATGATTTAAAATTTATTTTATTTTATTTTGATTAATTATATATATATATATATATTACTTAAATTAGAACATTGTATTGTTAGTATTGATATGGATAACATTTATTCATACATGAGGTTTATAGAACATTTTTTCATTGATTATAAATATTTATGTAGAGTAATTTATTTGAAATAATGTATTTGAAATTTTTTTCTTAATAATTTGAATAACATTTATACCAATATAGTATTTAACAAAACAAATGTATTATTAGTTGAGTAACATTTGTTCCAAAATAAATTATATATAATGTAATATATGTGTGTGTATGGGTTATAATTTATTTTGGATTGAATATAAATATTCAAACAATAAATAATGCATTAATTTATTCATCTCTGATTACATGTGTTAATTTATCCTATTAATATATATATATATATATATGTATGTGTGTGTGTGTGTCTTTTTTATAATGTTCTATGTAAGTGTATAATACAAAGTTAAATAATGCACTAAATGATTCATTGAGACAAACATGTCACCTACCTTATTGCCTTCGATCTCATGCGTTGTCATCAACCAAAACCGTAGTCGCTGAATCGATGTCACTAGAGTCGTATTTAAGCATCGCTGTCTCAATCATTGTTCATGTATTTGAAAGTCGAGATGATTTATGGTAGAAGCACCTCTTCCAGTGGCGGTTTTACATTAGTCAAATAAGAGATGCATTGTAACGACTCGGATTTTCACGCTCGAAAATCAACATCCGTACTTCACATTGTACTAGAATGCCGCAGATTCGACCGTTCAAATCCGATTCGCCGGAGCTATAACACAATTAAGTAAATAACACAGCGGAAGAAAAGAATAATACATTGATAGACAATATCTGTTACACAGAATGATACAATGAATATCAATATACATCAGAGATATGATACAAGAAATAGCAGCGGAAAAGAAAAGATAACATCAGTAGCGGAACAATATCAATAGAAGTGATAACTCCAAAATGATCTTCAGACAAGAATGAATCCACAACTCCAAGATAAGCAACTCCGATGAATGAACTAGCTCCAGATAATCTACTAAACCTGAATATCTGAAAAGAAACCCAACTCTAGACTGCCCGTGTGGAAAATAGTGGGCACCCAGAGTTTAGGAAGGGAACAATAAACTCCGGGTCAGTCATGGGACTGGTGTGAGCAACAAAAACAGTTTATCTTTAAAACAAACACAAAAGGCTTTTAACATTGAAATCCGCAATGCTTTTCGAAAATGAAACTACCATAAGGCCTCCCACCACACACACAATGCAATCGCAGAATTGGAGGAGATTTCTCCTTATGATAGTCAAACATGCTTACTACGCAAAGGAAAACTCTTTTGATATTATTACTAGTGCATAGTGTGAAAACATTTCGAAAATATAATATTAATCTTAGCCAGCATACAACATTTCATCGTATGCCTACTATAGCTACTACGTTCAATAGCAGGTTACCGCCACATTCCATAGCAGGTAATACAACTAAAACCGTACAGGGTTCGTATTGTTTCTTTGGATTTCCAACAAATGATCAGGCTAAGGAACTTCCTTACCGAAATAGAAACGCCTCTGGAAAGACGCCCCGGATCCTAACCGGATCTCTGCAAACAAAAGGCCGACGCTACCTCACGCTATACAGCTGTAACTAGGTAACTAACACACGAGTCATGTCATCCCCCGGTCGTTACCGACCTTTATCCCGGGATCCCGAAAACCAACAAAGCAACATCATACGGTAATAAATTACCGTGTCCACACGAGTTAAGTATCTGGGCTCCATACCATGATACCACCCTTTATCCAGAAGGAAATGACATACCCTAGGGGCGCTACCCCTACAAACCTTTGCCGCAACATTCCTGTTTCGACCATTACCGGGTTGTGAGGCTCGACGAAGTCTCGTCCAAAAAGCTACGCTTTTTCACAAAGCAACGCTTTTTCACAAAGCCACGCTTTTTCACAAAGCCACGCTTTGATCCACAAATGATCATCAGCACTTCGTATGCCACATTACCAAATTGGGAATATATCACTAGTAACCATCAACTACATAACCTCTGAGCTCGTACGTCTCAGAGAAGGGTGTTAAGCTAAGAGAATAAATTCTCCGCCACCAACAGAAATGTATTTGATAGAAACCAGCTTTACATCTCAAAGTGTAATGTCAGACACACATCCATACAAGTCTGTTCCGGGTTCGAACAGAACCGAAGGCACTTCCAAAGAAGCCCTTGCAAATCCGGGTATTCACAATCCTGATCGGACTTCCCATCACTTAGGAAATCTCTATACCGTAGCTACTCAGTGCAGAGACAATCGATAGGTCATCCTATCGCTCTCGCAAATACCCGGTCTTCACCACCGTTCTTCAAATGCTATCCATATCGTCGTATCACTATTCGGAATGGGTTATATGACACAAAGGTCCTCTCCCGGCTAAACCGAATAATGAGCGCAATTAAAAATCATATGGATACTGGGGTCTCAGTTAAATCACAGCTTAAAGCCCAAACTTTTCATTCGAATGGTTAAAACAAATTACCATTTCCAATCTTTTAAACAAAAAGATTCATTTCAAAAACCTTCAATGGTTTAAACAATTTCCACACTTTTAATCTTTTAAACAAAAAGATTCAATTCACAAAGTTTACCCCATTCACAAAGATTCATTCATATATTTTCAAATCGATTTCCATTTCAATTTGATTAACTCGTTAAATCTTTAAATCAAGATTTAACTTATAGCTTTCAAAACTCGTTTCCAAAGATTCATTCATAGTCTTTCAAAATCAATTCCATTTCAAGTTAGATTAACTCATCCGGTCTTTGAAATCAAAGACTCATTAAATAGTTTTCAAAACATTTCAATTCTATTTCAACTTGAAACCGTTCAACACAATTTGGAAATCTTTTCTTAAAATGAAAGCTATTATTATTTGAAAACAAGTAGTTTTCATTTCGGAAAAATCCAGTTATATTTACACGAGTTAAAACCCTTGAATTAAATTCAAATTCCCAAATCAAAAATTTTAAAATGGTTTAACCCGTATATAACTTGTACATCATCTTTAACCCCTAGTTTCAAATCATAGAATTCAATTTCAAACTTGAATTCAAATTTAAATCAAATTATTTAAATTTTCAAAACTCGATTAAGTTATTCAAAATAACTTTTATCTTTGAAATCCCATTTCAAAAGCTTTTCATATTAAACCCCAAATTTCCAATTTCAAAATAAATTGAAATTAATTTCAAAAGCATTAAATTTAAATCATCTGTGATTTAACCGATTTCCACGTGAAATCCATATTTGTGTGTGTATGGTGTAGTCCAGGGATTTTACACACAATAGTGCAACATCAATCATCACAGATATATCGATAAGCGGTATAATCGATAACGCATATCTTTATTCACAGATTCATAGATAAAATGAATTTATCAGTCACAAAGATTCACTATTACAATTCGATGTGGGTTTCGGATATCCAACTGGAATCCGACTCCCTGTCGCATCGAAATTCAAATGCCGTTTTACGGGCCAAGGGTTTCATATTCACATAGTAATATGTCACAGAAACAGAAATCACAGATCACAATATAAATCGGAGCATATCACAAAGCATCATATATCAGGGAATATCAAACAATTTACATTCAATAAAATTTAAACATCCATAAATAAGCTCAATTAATTATCTGATTAATTTAAATCAGATTTATTTTCTATAAATAAATTTGGCTAGTCAAAGGTTAATTCTTAATTAATTATTCTTAATTAATTACAATAACTAATTAATTACTTCTTGATTAATAATTATTTCTTAATCACTTTCATTAATTAATTTACCCTCAATAAATTTTTCTCAAATTAATCATCCTAATTAATTTATTACATTATCCTCCAAGTAATTGTTGCTTAATCACTTGGTTTATCAACTTTAATCATTAATTTAATTTTTAATTAAAAATCTTTAATTTATAAATTAATTGTTCTAAGAAAAATTAATCTTAGACTTTAAGCTTAAAAACCTTAATTAATTTAAGCAATTATCTATTTCATTAATTTATCACATGAATTAATTATCCATTAAATTTCCTTAATAATTGAATGAATTACAATTTATTAAATTCTAATTTAACTTTAAGATAAAATCATTCATATCGACATTTGGAAAACATTCATTTCCAACTTTAATTTCAAATTCCTTTAAAAACACTTTTAAACACTTAACCACTTTAAGTTAGAAATTAATTTAACTTAAAACTTTATTTATTTACAAGCTATATTTCAATTCAAACTCTAATTTATATTAACATTTTAATTTAACCTCAGTTTAAAACTTTGATTTAAAATTAAACTTGGTTTTTTTTTAAAATCTTCAAAATAGAAGACAGTTTCCAGGTTGAAAACTAGAACAGGAATTTGACCCGAGACCAACTCAACATTACCCGAGTTAAAACCCATTATTCCCGAGGTTGACTTCGAGTCTCACCCCACCTTCTTTTTCCCGAGACCTTCCACAATTTTGCTTCGAGTCGTCACGAGACACCCAGACCCACGCCTACACCACTGACACACGTTCACGTGCACACCTGAACGTCGAAGCTCCGACCAACTTCGCCGATGCCTACAGGTCGCAAACGACCCATTCGTACATTCCGACCACCCAAAACCCTTCCTTTCGCCGTCGTTCAAAATCGAGTACTCGATTCAAAAACTGGAACAAAACAGTTCGTCAAAATCCCCTCGACTCGCCGCCACAGTTCGCCGGAACCCACGCGACTCCGACCCAAGCCTCGCCACAGTTTCGAGCCTCCATCCCCCCAGGTGCGATCACTGAAATTGTCATGGCGATGATGCAATCAACTCGCAACTTCGACCATCAAAGCACAGGGCTTAAACCCTACTTTGATTCCAATCTCAATCAAAAACGAATATAAAAATTTTCTTGCATTTTTCCCCCCATCTATGATCGTTCCAGTATCCACCACTTCAATCCCGAAGTTCAACATCGTATTGATTACCAGAATTTCCCACAAAACCTATTTCCGTTCAACTAGCCCATACGACCTCAAATTGTAATAAAAAAATCTAATTTTCGTTTTAAAAATCATTATGTTCAAAGTAGTTTTATATGATGTAATCCAAATTTGAATTCATGCAAATCGAAAATTGGATAAAATTTGAAGGTCACTGTGTTTCTTCCTTTAGAAAAAAACACTTCATATTATATTGAAAATATATTTTTAAAATTAGGTTATGATGATTTTAAACATGTTTTGTTTCTACATTACTGGCTAAAAATGATCATAGAAGGAACACTTTAATTCTTCTTTTATTTTGAAGACAGGTTTGGAAGCCTGTAATCAACAGAGGCAAATATTGCCTTTAAACCAGACATGCATTATTCAATCTGTACACATATGTATACATATATATACATACAAACATAGTTACAACATCATCCATATCATTCATCATCATAGAGCATAGATCAAGAAAAGAAAATTTGGGTTTTAAAGAGAGTTTACTCACAGGTAAATAAGAAGAGTTGCTCACAGGCATTAACACAAAAGAGTAATTTCAGGGTCGAAAATTTTGCTCACTTTAATCTAAACAAAGCTAGAAACAAACAGATTTGGGGTTTGACAGGCTTTTATATTCTAAAGCTAACAGGGATTTATATCCCTGTACAATCAACATGCACATGCCAAAACTCATTCATGTACTCAAGATTCTTGCATGCAAACCAAGTCTTAAACTTTCCTAATCATTCAAGCAACCATATAGAAATATACTTAAGCACTTTAAAAAAAGAAGTTACTCACCATTGTTTTTCCAGGAATAAGAACAGAGCACTTTAATGTTGAACAGCCTGCTATTTGAAACTTGTTTTGAATTTGCTAACTGAACTTCTCTGTCTTGTTGAGTTGCTTGATGATGTTAGGAGCTTGTTTAAGTTTTAAAAATGGAGTTTTATCTTATTTATTTTTTTGTTGAGCTCGAACTGGAATGGAAAGTGATAAAGGAAAATAGCTTATAGGCTTATGTATAAACAGGTTACAGGTTTTGTATTATTTTTTCTTTCTTCTTTTTAAAATGGTCAGAGATATTTTTATAGAAATGGAGGCTGAGATGATAATATGGTGGCTTGCATTAATGGGTTTGTACAATATCAATTTTTTTATTTCCTTCGGCTGTACATGTTTGTGTTGAGGAAAGGTGGTATTAAATGCAATGTCTTCCCTCTTGCTTGTCTCGGCTGTACAAAGATGATGATGTTTGATGGCTTCATAAATTTACATTATACAATTGAATATCTTTGTTTTGGTGTACTTAGGATATTTGCATTTATTTGCCTATGTTTGTTATTCTATATTTTACTTAACTTGTTGTTTATGGTTTGTTTTAGATTTTGTTTCTATACTTTGTTTTGTATGTTTATTTATTTGTCTTGTATTATAAGCTAATGCTTATTATTATTATTATTATTTCTAAAATTTTTTTAATCAATTTATCTATTTATTTTACTCTAATATTTATTATCTTATTTTAAATTTGTAATCTCAAATTATTATTAACAATCAATTTTTAATATTTAATATTATTATCAATTATTTATTTACTATTTAAAATCAAGTCAAATCTATCTATATATTTATTATTTTCAAATTCACTCACATTTGAGTCGGGGAAACTCGCTCCAATTTATCAATTGATTTTACTATTTTTATTCAAAAATTTATTTATTACTCAATTTAATTCAAAAATTCATTCAATTATTAATTTAAATAAATTTAAATTTCGGGGTCGTTACAAACTTCCCCCCTTAAAAGAATTTCGTCCTCGAAATTACCAAGGAGACAAAAAGATAGATGAAGAATATTTCATCAACTGAACATCTGTTCTGCATTTGGCTTACCAAATCAGAATATCAATAACAGATACAAGAACGAATCTGTCTTAACACTTCACAAGATACTCGGGTTATCCAGATCTACGAAATATACAGTGGCATCGGTTAGTTCGAAAGGATAACTAACCATTCGTAGAATATACTGGGACCCAAAGAATAGACGGATATATGGATACAATTTCAAAACTCTCAGTTTAGAAACTAAATTATACCTATCAACCATAGTAACAAAGCAACCAATACACCCAAACAAACAATTTTGGTCCATCCGGAGTTTACGTCCCATATTGATATATCGAATTTCCTTTCTGGATCGACCAGAAATTATCGAAGAATTAAGAAAAGATGCTGAACAAAAGAGATTGACAGAGAAAAGATTATTTCCTTATTGTTACAGAGTATCGACCATTTATAGTCGTATTCCCCTGTCCCCTATCTCATCCTCTTCTTGCGCTCATACTCACTATTAGTAGATAGTAAGAGAATTTACTGAGGCATTCGAACGGAAATCTGAGGAATACTCATTCTAGAGTTTACTTCACTCTATCTCTAATGAGCTACTTAACGTGTTATACTCCTGAGCTAAAGTTCAACCTTAGCTCTGATACCACATGTAACGACTCGGATTTTCGCGCTCGAAAATCAACATCCGTACTTCACATTGTACTAGAATGCCGCAGATTCGACCGTTCAAATCCGATTCGCCGGAGCTATAACACAATTAAGTAAATAACACAGCGGAAGAAAAGAATAATACATTGATATACAATATCTGTTACACAGAATGATACAATGAATATCAATATACATCAGAGATATGATACAAGAAATAGCAGCGGAAAAGAAAAGATAACATCAGCAGCGGAACAATATCAATAGAAGTGATAACTCCAAAATGATCTTCAGACAAGAATGAATCCACAACTCCAAGATAAGCAACTCCGATGAATGAACTAGCTCCAGATAATCTACTAAACCTGAATATCTGAAAAGAAACCCAACTCTAGACTGCCCGTGTGGAAAATAGTGGGCACCCAGAGTTTAGGAAGGGAACAATAAACTCCGGGTCAGTCATGGGACTGGTGTGAGCAACAAAAACAGTTTATCTTTAAAACAAACACAAAAGGCTTTTAACATTGAAATCCGCAATGCTTTTCGAAAATGAAACTACCATAAGGCCTCCCACCACACACACAATGCAATCGCAGAATTGGAGGAGATTTCTCCTTATGATAGTCAAACATGCTTACTACGCAAAGGAAAACTCTTTTGATATTATTACTAGTGCATAGTGTGAAAACATTTCGAAAATATAATATTAATCTTAGCCAGCATACAACATTTCATCGTATGCCTACTATAGCTACTACGTTCAATAGCAGGTTACCGCCACATTCCATAGCAGGTAATACAACTAAAACCGTACAGGGTTCGTATTGTTTCTTTGGATTTCCAACAAATGATCAGGCTAAGGAACTTCCTTACCGAAATAGAAACGCCTCTGGAAAGATGCCCCGGATCCTAACCGGATCTCTGCAAACAAAAGGCCGACGCTACCTCACGCTATACAGCTGTAACTAGGTAACTAACACACGAGTCATGTCATCCCCCGGTCGTTACCGACCTTTATCCCGGGATCCCGAAAACCAACAAAGCAACATCATACGGTAATAAATTACCGTGTCCACACGAGTTAAGTATCTGGGCTCCATACCATGATACCACCCTTTATCCAGAAGGAAATGACATACCCTAGGGGCGCTACCCCTACAAACCTTTGCCGCAACATTCCTGTTTCGACCATTACCGGGTTGTGAGGCTCGACGAAGTCTCGTCCAAAAAGCTACGTTTTTTCACAAAGCAACGCTTTTTCACAAAGCCATGCTTTTTCACAAAGCCACGCTTTGATCCACAAATGATCATCAGCACTTCGTATGCCACATTACCAAATTGGGAATATATCACTAGTAACCATCAACTACATAACCTCTGAGCTCGTACGTCTCAGAGAAGGGTGTTAAGCTAAGAGAATAAATTCTCCGCCACCAACAGAAATGTATTTGATAGAAACCAGCTTTACATCTCAAAGTGTAATGTCAGACACACATCCATACAAGTCTGTTCCGGGTTCGAACAGAACCGAAGGCACTTCCAAAGAAGCCCTTGCAAATCCGGGTATTCACAATCCTGATCGGACTTCCCATCACTTAGGAAATCTCTATACCGTAGCTACTCAGTGCAGAGACAATCGATAGGTCATCCTATCGCTCTCGCAAATACCCGGTCTTCACCACCGTTCTTCAAATGCTATCCATATCGTCGTATCACTATTCGGAATGGGTTATATGACACAAAGGTCCTCTCCCGGCTAAACCGAATAATGAGCGCAATTAAAAATCATATGGATACTGGGGTCTCAGTTAAATCACAGCTTAAAGCCCAAACTTTTCATTCGAATGGTTAAAACAAATTACCATTTCCAATCTTTTAAACAAAAAGATTCATTTCAAAAACCTTCAATGGTTTAAACAATTTCCACACTTTTAATCTTTTAAACAAAAGATTCAATTCACAAAGTTTACCCCATTCACAAAGATTCATTCATATATTTTCAAATCGATTTCCATTTCAATTTGATTAACTCGTTAAATCTTTAAATCAAGATTTAACTTATAGCTTTCAAAACTCGTTTCCAAAGATTCATTCATAGTCTTTCAAAATCAATTCCATTTCAAGTTAGATTAACTCATCCGGTCTTTGAAATCAAAGACTCATTTCATAGTTTTAAAAACATTTCAATTCTATTTCAACTTGAAACCGTTCAACACAATTTGGAAATCTTTTCTTAAAATGAAAGCTATTATTATTTGAAAACAAGTAGTTTTCATTTCGGAAAAAATCCAGTTATATTTACACGAGTTAAAACCCTTGAATTAAATTCAAATTCCCAAATCAAAAATTTTAAAATGGTTTAACCCGTATATAACTTGTACATCATCTTTAACCCCTAGTTTCAAATCATAGAATTCAATTTCAAACTTGAATTCAAATTTAAATCAAATTATTTAAATTTTCAAAACTCGATTAAGTTATTCAAAATAACTTTTATCTTTGAAATCCCATTTCAAAAGCTTTTCATATTAAACCCCAAATTTCCAATTTCAAAATAAATTGAAATTAATTTCAAAAACATTAAATTTAAATCATCTGTGATTTAACCGATTTCCACGTGAAATCCATATTTGTGTGTGTATGGTGTAGTCCAGGGATTTTACACACAATAGTGCAACATCAATCATCACAGATATATCGATAAGCGGTATAATCGATAACGCATATCTTTATTCACAGATTCATAGATAAAATGAATTTATCAGTCACAAAGATTCACTATTACAATTCGATGTGGGTTTCGGATATCCAACTGGAATCCGACTCCCTGTCGCATCGAAATTCAAATGCCGTTTTACGGGCCAAGGGTTTCATATTCACATAGTAATATGTCACAGAAACAGAAATCACAGATCATAATATAAATCGGAGCATATCACAAAGCATCATATATCAGGGAATATCAAACAATTTACATTCAATAAAATTTAAACATCCATAAATAAGCTCAATTAATTATCTGATTAATTTAAATCAGATTTATTTTCTATAAATAAATTTGGCTAGTCAAAGGTTAATTCTTAATTAATTATTCTTAATTAATTACAATAACTAATTAATTACTTCTTGATTAATAATTATTTCTTAATCACTTTCATTAATTAATTTACCCTCAATAAATTTTTCTCAAATTAATCATCCTAATTAATTTATTACATTATCCTCCAAGTAATTGTTGCTTAATCACTTGGTTTATCAACTTTAATCATTAATTTAATTTTTAATTAAAAATCTTTAATTTATAAATTAATTGTTCTAAGAAAAATTAATCTTAGACTTTAAGCTTAAAAACCTTAATTAATTTAAGCAATTATCTATTTCATTAATTTATCACATGAATTAATTATCCATTAAATTTCCTTAATAATTGAATGAATTACAATTTATTAAATTCTAATTTAACTTTAAGATAAAATCATTCATATCGACATTTGGAAAACATTCATTTCCAACTTTAATTTCAAATTCCTTTAAAAACACTTTTAAACACTTAACCACTTTAAGTTAGAAATTAATTTAACTTAAAACTTTATTTATTTACAAGCTATATTTCAATTCAAACTCTAATTTATATTAACATTTTAATTTAACCTCAGTTTAAAACTTTGATTTAAAATTAAACTTGGTTTTTTTTTTAAAATCTTCAAAATAGAAGACAGTTTCCAGGTTGAAAACTAGAACAGGAATTTGACCCGAGACCAACTCAACATTACCCGAGTTAAAACCCATTATTCCCGAGGTTGACTTCGAGTCTCACCCCACCTTCTTTTTCCCGAGACCTTCCACAATTTTGCTTCGAGTCGTCACGAGACACCCAGACCCACGCCTACACCACTGACACACGTTCACGTGCACACCTGAACGTCGAAGCTCCGACCAACTTCGCCGATGCCTACAGGTCGCAAACGACCCATTCGTACATTCCGACCACCCAAAACCCTTCCTTTCGCCGTCGTTCAAAATCGAGTACTCGATTCAAAAACTGGAACAAAACAGTTCGTCAAAATCCCCTCGACTCGCCGCCACAGTTCGCCGGAACCCACGCGACTCCGACCCAAGCCTCGCCACAGTTTCGAGCCTCCATCCCCCCAGGTGCGATCATTGAAATTGTCATGGCGATGATGCAATCAACTCGCAACTTCGACCATCAAAGCACAGAGCTTAAACCCTACTTTGATTCCAATCTCAATCAAAAACGAATATAAAAATTTTCTTGCATTTTTCCCCCCATCTATGATCGTTCCAGTATCCACCACTTCAATCCCGAAGTTCAACATCGTATTGATTACCAGAATTTCCCACAAAACCTATTTCCGTTCAACTAGCCCATACGACCTCAAATTGTAATAAAAAATCTAATTTTCGTTTTAAAAATCATTATGTTCAAAGTAGTTTTATATGATGTAATCCAAATTTGAATTCATGCAAATCGAAAATTGGATAAAATTTGAAGGTCACTGTGTTTCTTCCTTTAGAAAAAAAACACTTCATATTATATTGAAAATATATTTTTAAAATTAGGTTATGATGATTTTAAACATGTTTTGTTTCTACATTACTGGCTAAAAATGATCATAGAAGGAACACTTTAATTCTTCTTTTATTTTGAAGACAGGTTTGGAAGCCTGTAATCAACAAAGGCAAATATTGCCTTTAAACCAGACATGCATTATTCAATCTGTACACATATGTATACATATATATACATACAAACATAGTTACAACATCATCCATATCATTCATCATCATAGAGCATAGATCAAGAAAAGAAAATTTGGGTTTTAAAGAGAGTTTACTCACAGGTAAATAAGAAGAGTTGCTCACAGGCATTAACACAAAAGAGTAATTTCAGGGTCGAAAATTTTGCTCACTTTAATCTAAACAAAGCTAGAAACAAACAGATTTGGGGTTTGACAGGCTTTTATATTCTAAAGCTAACAGGGATTTATATCCCTGTACAATCAACATGCACAGGCCAAAACTCATTCATGTACTCAAGATTCTTGCATGCAAACCAAGTCTTAAACTTTCCTAATCATTCAAGCAACCATATAGAAATATACTTAAGCACTTTAAAAAAAGAAGTTACTCACCATTGTTTTTCCAGGAATAAGAACAGAGCACTTTAATGTTGAACATCCTGCTATTTGAAACTTGTTTTGAATTTGCTAACTGAACTTCTCTGTCTTGTTGAGTTGCTTGATGATGTTAGGAGCTTGTTTAAGTTTTAAAAATGGAGTTTTATCTTATTTATTTTTTTGTTGAGCTCGAACTGGAATGGAAAGTGATAAAGGAAAATAGCTTATAGGCTTATGTATAAACAGGTTACAGGTTTTGTATTATTTTTTCTTTCTTCTTTTTAAAATGGTCAGAGATATTTTTATAGAAATGGAGGCTGAGATGATAATATGGTGGCTTGCATTAATGGGTTTGTACAATATCAATTTTTTTATTTCCTTCGGCTGTACATGTTTGTGTTGAGGAAAGGTGGTATTAAATGCAATGTCTTCCCTCTTGCTTGTCTCGGCTGTACAAAGATGATGATGTTTGATGGCTTCATAAATTTACATTATACAATTGAATATCTTTGTTTTGGTGTACTTAGGATATTTGCATTTATTTGCCTATGTTTGTTATTCTATATTTTACTTAACTTGTTGTTTATGGTTTGTTTTAGATTTTGTTTCTATACTTTGTTTTGTATGTTTATTTATTTGTCTTGTATTATAAGCTAATGCTTATTATTATTATTATTATTTCTAAATTTTTTTTAATCAATTTATCTATTTATTTTACTCTAATATTTATTATCTTATTTTAAATTTGTAATCTCAAATTATTATTAACAATCAATTTTTAATATTTAATATTATTATCAATTATTTATTTACTATTTAAAATCAAGTCAAATCTATCTACATATTTATTATTTTCAAATTCACTCACATTTGAGTCGGGGAAACTCGCTCCAATTTATCAATTGATTTTACTATTTTTATTCAAAAATTTATTTATTACTCAATTTAATTCAAAAATTCATTCAATTATTAATTTAAATAAATTTAAATTTCGGGGTCGTTACATGCATAAGTTTTACCAGGATTTTTCTAGTTGGCCTTTAGGTAGAATTAACAAACCAACAATTATATGTTTTCCCCCTTATCGAGGCAAATAGTTTGACATTTTGTTTACCTATGTTTGATGAAATTGATACATACTCATATTGATCAAATTATGGTTACCCATCAACTCTCCATGGTCATTATCACATTGAACAATTAACATCACCTCTCAAAAAACCCTTCTCCAATTTGATTAATGTTGCACAAAGCCATTAATTAAGTTTTTACTTAATGATGGAATAATTATATACCTTTAAATGGAGTCTTTATGGGTCTATTTATAACATCAAACTCTAAAAATATCTCCTTTATATATTTCCACTGGTTGGATGTTATTTGTTAGTTAGCTCCATCAACCCATTTAAATAATAAACCATTTAGTTATTACAAATATGGATAGCCCACTATTTATTAATCAGTATTAATATTGATTACCATTCATTATTTATTATTTAATAAATATTTTTTGGACCTATATAAATAACTAAATAAATATATAAGAATTATATATTCTATCAATTATTTTTTGACCCACTAATAACAATAATAAAACAATAATTAAATCAATATAATAGTTATGTTAATTTTTCATCAATGATTATAACATTTAAACTATTTAAATATTATAACTTGTAGGATTTTGCTAAAGCACTGTAGCAGACATAGGTTTAATTTCTTATAAGTCATTTGGATAAAGTCCTACTTTTAATCATTAAGCTACACCTTTTGGAAATGATATGTTGTGCATGTTTTCTTTTCATCATTACTATATCACTTAGATATCCAGATCCCAGTTAATTGTCAACACTGTAATAATATACATAGTTAATTGTGAAGTCCAACATTAAAGTCCAAGATTCAATCATTAACAATCATCGATTAACCAATTAGCTTTCGCCAAAGCTATAACTTTAAGTTGATTACCATTTACGATGATCCTAACCTTTTGACCAAAGGAGATGAAACCTCACTTAAGTAGTATTTCACTTTAAGTGGTCTACTTATACCAAAACTATAACTTGCTCATTTAACCAAAAGATGACACAACACCCCAAAGTGATCAAATCTAAATCTAGAAAGTATGAAAATAATAGAAATAACAACACACACACGTTTTTATATAGTGGTTTGACAAACTTTGGCCTACGTCCACTTAATCCTTGTTATTGACTATTTTCTCCCCAGAATACAATGATTACAATCAAAATTCGAGCTACCCTCTTGTAGATCTCAATTTTGTATGAGTTTTATGAGTTAAGGGAGGAAGAAGATAGAGTTTTAGATCCAAAGTGCCAATCCTCTTTTGATTTACGTTTATTTGTGCTTTGTACAATGAACGTGAATTGGAATGAAACGAGAATATAAGGTAATGGTGTGGCAATTTCCTAACCAAGGTGAATAATAATATAAACCATCTCTATTTTTTATGATCATTTGACTTTCGGGTTTAAGGTTAAAAACTATTATGATTTTGATTGATGATATGCTTGGATTTTATGGTATGTTTGATTCAAACAAGATTGTTTGATAATTGTTTATACACGGTTTTAAGGGTAAAATCATTTAAATTGAATTTTGATGCCATGAGAAAATTATATGTTATGAAAAATATGATTTTAGAGATGGGTATTATTTTTTATAATTTTCCAAGCTATGGAAAATTTATTATGAATTTTCAAGGAAAAAATATGAATAATTGGGTTTAGAAATTAATTTCGGTTATTTTATGAATAATTTGGGTCTAAAATTTTTATATGTTAGATAAGATATTAAAAGTGAATTTCTGTAATTTTTGGGGATTTTTCCTAGGTAATTTACTATGGAAATAAAATTATTTTAGAAGAAGGATTTAATTGTTTTAATTGTTTTGCTTAATGGAAGAGCTTAATTGTGAAAATTAAACTTTGTTTAGATCTAAAATTATGCGGCAGTTATTTTGGTAAAGAATTTGAAAAGTTTATGGAAACCAATTAAATGATTACAAATAGGCTAGTTAGTTATACTTTAATTGACATTAAATCAGCCTTTACCCAAAAAAGTGGGTTTCGCCCCTTTTAGAAGCCACCTTTCGACCCTATGCTTCCGCCTTCAACCAAGTTGAAACCTACCAGGTCAAAAACAACTAAGCTGAAACAAATACACAAGGTATCACAATGTTGTTACGTAGTGGATTGGAGAAAGGCGAAAGGCATAGTGTCGAAACATAGCTTCCAATGAGGTCGAAACTTTTGTTTTATTTTCCAAAGAAATGTGCTTGCCTGTTTTACTAAATGATTTCAAAGGAGTCGAAACATTTGCTTTCGCAGGGGTTTTTTTAAATGGCTTTCGAAAGGAGTTACCGCTTCTTGGTTAAATTGTAGCTTCCGAAGGAGTTACTTAGTTTTAAAATCAATGCTTTCGAAAAGAGTAGTTTCGACCAAGTCGAAACCCTTCTGCCATCCTAATGCCTTCCGAATGAATTAAAGTCATTAACCAATTCGAAAGGTAGTTTTTGTTTTATACCTATACTAGGCCACTTTCTAAAGCCTTCGAAAGGAATCAAGGGCTTCGAAGGCAATGGCTTCGAATGGGGGTTTTGAAGCTAACCTTCAAATGTTTTACTTAAATGTTTTGAGCTTTCGAAAGGATGGTGCTGAACCCATCTGTTTTTCCCCAAACTCTTTTTAATGGTTTCGAAAGGGGTACTTTCGCTTGTATTCACTTAGACCCAATAAGATATGTTTTAAATTAACCCCAATGGTTTCGAAATGGGTACTCAAATGGTTTCGAAACCATGCTTCTATAATTGAATGTCAATACTTTAATACATTCGGAAGGTTTCGAAAGAAAGGTTTTTAAAGTGTTTCAAAAGGCAGGTACCTAGTGTTTTGAAAAGAAGATTTGAATTCTTTCGAAAGGAAGTTTTCCAATGGTTTCGAAAATAAAGATTAAAGGTTTCAAAAGCATTAATTTTCAAAACAAAGAACCCAATTTAATTTTTTAAAGGTAAAACCCATGCATTATAAAAGAGCTTTTAAATGGTTTTAAATTGGAGTTTTTGAAGAAGCATTCCTTGATAAAATAATAGGTTAAAGAGATTTACCATGTTTTACATGAAAGTGATTTCAAGAATATTAAACCATAAGTGTTGGTATTATTATGTTAATACATTTACTTCTTCTAATATATATATTTACATTATAATGGACCCATAACTGCATTTTGGGGAGAAAGGGGCAGAGTAACCAACTAGATAGACCCAGTAGTGAATATAAATCGAGTTAACTTCTGAATGAGTAGAATTGCATCTATATAGGATGTCCAAATATTAAATAAAGAAGTTGTCAGATAGACAGGTTCATAGTAAACCCATGAAAACTATGCCTAGAATAAGTTATTGGCAGAAGCCAATAGGTTCATAGTAAACCCATGAAAACTATGATTAGAAAGAGTATTGGCAGGTGCCAATAGGTTTGTAGTGAACCAATGAAAACTATATCTAGATTAAGTTATTGACAGAAGTCAATAGGTTCCTAGTCAACCCATGAAAACTAGGATAAGAGGAAAGTAATTTGAGATACCAATAGGTTCGGGAAGAACCCATGAAATAATGAAGTTTTTAATATGGACCAATAGGTTCTTAGTGATCCCATGAAACTATGAAATCAGATAGGGAGTCCATAAACATTAAACAGGTTATTAGTCAGTCCATGTAAACTAATAGGTTAATAGTGACCCTAGAAACTATAACTAAGACAGATAGTCAGAATGAATGCGGATGGGAAATCCAGAATTGGTTTACTTGTTTGCATATCATCATAATATTTTGAATTAATATGTTTTAACCATTATGGATGCAAGAGCACATTATATGATTTTATAAAATTTTGAATAAGATACTAGTAAGAGGAAAACCCGTTTTGCTAAGCGGCGTGGTCTCACTAGATATCTAAATGGTTTGAGATGGTAGATTATTATTCATACCAGGCGTTATGTCTAACTCGAAGTTTATGTTTCCCCCTTAAACTCTCAGGTGCTCAATTGATTTTGAGTAGTTTGAGAGTTGAGGTTTTTAGGTATCCCTTAGACAAATAAGCGTCTGGAGACGTGCAGGAAGCTTGATAGCTATTTAGAGTTTATTTCTATTTTGATTCCGCTGTGTTATGTTATAAAGGCAAAGTTGTTTAGTTGCCTAGTTATATACTCTGATCATCTAAGGGAGCATCTTTATATGTCGTTCTGGCATATGTTGTAATAATTATATTTTCTCTGAATGCCGTTAACGATTATGGGATTATGTAATGAATTTGAAATGCATTGAAATGGAATGAGAAAGTTGTTAGTTCCATATCCATTTGTTTCGGTTATATCAATGTACCTAACATTACCATATTTGGTCGTCGAGGATTAATAACTATGGATGACTGTAGCATCTGTAGTCGTTAGTTTTGGGCCTCCAAGTGGGGGATGTTATAGCTTTTTTAAATAAAGAATATCGAGACTAGAAAATTATCATCATTTGCGCTCTTTGGCTATCTACTGGACTAGTCGTGGTGAATCATCTTATTCCCTTGGATTTACCTGCATATCAAAGTTCATTCTAGACCATAGTAGCTAAGGACTCAAATCATTGCTTAAGTGTTAGTAATAAATCATAATCATCTCACGTTCCCTTCGGATTATCATATCATATGTTATAAATCAAAACTGTTATGTGTTCTCCTAGAAGTTAATTATCTTGGATTAATTATACATGGAGTAACCATTATCAAATCATCTCAAGACATTCTAATCTTAAGGCTCAAGTTTTGATCTCTTTGGATCGCATTATCTATAATCTAGACTAAGCCCAATCCGCTTGCTCTCTGGCTAGGGGACCTAATATCCAAACACATTCATCTGCTCACTCTTTGCTGAGGGGACTTGCTATCCTATACAAGTCCATCCACTCGCTCTTTGGAAAAGGAACTTGCAAATCATGGTTCAACGCTCCATCTCTCTAGTAGTGGGAGCCAAGTTCTATCAGTTTATATACCAGGTATTTAAGGGATGACTATGCTCCGATAGCATCCATGAACAATATCAACATCAATTATCATGTTTGAATGATTTTAAAATTCAAATATCCAGTACTCATTTATTCATAAAGTTTAAATCGAATGCATCAAGAAAAAAATAAAAAAATCTAATCTAGTCAAAGATTACCCTCAGACCTTATCCCAGAGCATGCCTTAGGACCGATCAAGATCACGTATATGTGTAAGCAGCCAATGGTAATCCTTCATAGTTTATTCAAAGAAAATAAAAACACAAAAATTAAGCTTGATTCCAATCCGTCTCGATCATGGGATAACCATTCTTGACCCAGATCTGCGACCATGGTTGCTCCTACTACACCACTACGGTTTGATTCCTTACATATGTCTAAAGTCAGTTACTCCGAATCTACTCCTTTATCAAGTCATGCAAATGTGTACACTCATTGGTCTCATGCCCATCTAGCTCATAGAATAAGCAGTATGTTCCAAACTTTCTTTACCTATTTATAGGTTCTCTCTTTGCGGGTTTTCGGTAAGGAATCTATCCCGGCATCCAAGTAGATCTTCTTTAGGGTCTCCGTTAATTTAGTGTAAAAGGAAAACTTCGGTCCCTCTTCATTCACTTTGGTCCTCCGAAGCCATCATCAGTTTTTTGTTTCCCCTTATCCCGCCTTAGACGATCCTTCATCCTCCACTATGTTAACTTTAGCACCTTTATTTTCTTCAGCGTCCTCCTGGTGTAGAAACCCATTAACTTAGTTGTAGAAATCTGCTAAGTCCAGTAGCAAATCTCCCTCCAAAGCAATCTTGAAATCAATTTTATTTGAAATCCCAATAACCACCACCATCAGAATTATTGATGCATCTCGCTTCTACATTGCAATGGCTGCTATGTTGAATCTAGTTAGATTACTCCATAGGGTCTCACTGTCCCTTTATTCCATACTCAAAATTTGTGGAATAGTGCAATCAACAACTTCTGTTTGATGATAATAAACATTTTTATTTAATGTGTTTTTCTAGTATTGTATATTTATAGGTTTTTTATAAAACATTGGTTGTGGAAAAGTTTCCTTTCAGTACAATAAAAGGCTACATATTTGGAGAAAAGGAAATAAATAAAGATCTGAAGCAAAAGGAAATATATCTATAACAACCAAAGGCTATATATAAAGAAAGTGAAATAAATACAAATCAGAAGTAGAGAGAGATATACACAATCAAGCAATATACTCTAGAAGATACATTAGATTTTGTTTCCCACTATACCGACTTTGTCTTCTACAAAAGGAAACAAATTATTATATAAATTATATTTTTCTCCATATATCCTCTCTCATCTTTTCTTTCCATACTTATCTCCTCTACGAGCCTATATAAACTCATCTACATTCAAAAGAAAAGGTAGCAGATTACATAACGAACACTATAATTCTCTCTTTATTTCAACTTTCATTATTCAATCAAATATTGTTCATCAATACTTATTCTACAATCCAAGCCCTATACTACTTCTGTGCACATCTCCAACTAGCAAATGATTCAAATCAACAAACCAACAAGCATCACCATGACCTATCAAAACCCAACATCAAGCATCACCAGGCAAATACCGACACTCGACCTGTCACAACCAAATCACCAAGCAGAGCAACAAGCATCACCATGACCTGTTAGAACTTTGCATCATCTTCAAATTTTAGATACTCGATGTGGCAATTCAAGTTGCATATCTCGGCAAGTTCAACTCCAGCTGAAAACTACAGCAATGGCAGAGTTTCAAGCAACCGATTCAGGCAACATGCAAATTCAACAACACCTCCATTCGACGTAATGAGCATCTCAGGAAGAGCATAATGAAATCCAAGTGGTGACAACTTTCAAATGGCTGCATCTCTAATATCAGATGGCAACGACGTGGTGTAGATCGAGGTTTGAGGAGCATTGTATTGGTGTATTGCGGCATTGAAGTAGCCAAAGTCAATCCAATTTTTGGTGAAGTGTTTTCTGAAAATTTGTTGCAAGTTCAGTTGAAAAGAGGATTAAGTGTTCTGAGGTAAGGAGACACATTATTTTAAGGGGGAGTGTTTGTTTGTTTATTTTATTTTGTTCTCTATTTCCTTTTGTTTTTGTTTCTTTTGAAATCTAGAACTGTATTATTTAAGCTATGTGCTGTAGTTCAGGATTTTGATCTCAGGGGACTAAGTTCAAACAGAGTTATTAGGCATAGAGTTAGAATATTTACTAGCAGTGTGTGCAAGTTTACTGTTTGTAAGGGTTGAATATTTAACTCTAGTAATAGCTTTAGGGGTAGTAGTGGACATTAAGCTGAAGCTGGGTATATCTTCTGTTCTTTAGTTTCTACATTTACGTCTTAGTACTATATTTTATATTTTATTAGTAACTATGTGGAATAATTTTAAAATACTCTATCCACCCTCTCTAGGGTATATTACTTGATTCTACAAATGGTATTAGAGCCTAGGTGTTAGGTTAATTCTAGAGATATGTCTAGTTCAAATAATGCTTTTTCCGAAGGTTAGTCTATAGCTAGGCAACCCATGTTTAATGGAACTAATTATGCTTATTGGAAGGCTAGGATGAAAATATATTTTATTTCTATTGACTATGATGTTTGGGATATAACAGAGGCAGAGTACACTCTACCCACAGTGATAACCAATGATGTTGAATTTACTGAGCATAAAGACAAATAGGATGTAGCTGATAAGAAACTATTTTCATTAAATGTTAAAGCTATCAATGCCCTTATTTGTGCTCTTGATAAAACAAAATTTAATCGAATTTCTCACTGTCTGACTGCACAAGAAATCTAACACACTTTGGAGGTTATGCATGAAGGCACATCTCAAGTAAAGGAATCACGCCTTGGCCTGCACAGTAATGAATATAAGAATTTTATGGTGGTAAAGGATGAAAGCATAAAAGAGATGTACAGATGCTTCTCAGTTTTGGTATATAATTCTAGAGCTTTGGGCAATGTCTACATTGAAGTTGAGCTGATTCAGAAAATATTGAGAATTATTCCAAAGCATTTTGAGGCAAAAGTGACAGCTATATAAGAATCTAAAGATCTGAATAAACAAAGCAGAAATGAATCGATTTGAAATCTTATGTCCTATGAAATAAAACTCAAAGCTAGGGAAGACCATGATAATTCGAACTCCAAAAAGAAATCAATTGCGTTCAACAAGACTCTTGACAGCAATGATGAAAATAATCCTAGCACCGAGCTAGCAATGTTTATGAACGGTCTTAAGAAATGGTCGAAAAGAAACTTCAAACCTCCAACCAAAAGAAATGGCCAAGTCAAGGTCATTTAAGAACTTAGATAATTCGAACATAGAAATCATGTGCTACATATATAGAAAGGCAGTTATATCCAAACCAACTATCCACTGATTCAAAAGGAGATAGGAAAGAAAAAGAAAAGTAAGGCATATGCTGCAACTTGGGATGATGAAGAAGGAGAAGTGTGCACTGATAGTGATGAAGTCAAAGCAAATCTGTGTTTGATGGGACATCGTGATGATAGCGATGACGACTCAAGCAAGGTATCAAGCTATATTTATTAAGATTTACCTTTAATGTGTCATGAACTTACTGGAACAACTGATAGTCTTAATCTTAAGAACAAAAATGGAAATCTCAAAAGCTAAGCTACTTTGACTAAATGATAAGTTAGAAACTAAGCTTGAAAAAAATTAAAGAAGCTTAAACCTTGAATAAAAAAGTTGTCAGTCTTTAAAAAAGAAGTTGGATGAATGCAAGACAAGATTTGAAACTCTTAAAATTAAGATTTTGGTTTCAAAGAAAAACAATGACGTAAAGAGAAATTTTTATTATAGATGTACCATGCTAGTGGAAGAAAACACATCCCTTAAATCCAAAGTTTAACTCTTGAATCAATAGTTAACAAATTTTGCAGAGGTAAACAGTTATTGAGTATGCTTTTAGTAAATCAACTATATGCAAAAAATAAAAAATGACTTGGTTTTGGTAAATCATAACACAATAAGAAAAATAGGACTGACAATACCCGTGGTAGAAGCATATTTCCAAAATGTATAAGTTGTGGTAAAATTTGACATAGCTTCGATTGTTGTTGGTATAGGAACAAATGCAAACATGTTAGACAAATTTGGGTTCCTAAAGGCTCTCTTGGTACATTTGGATTACTAAACTCTTTTGTTACAAATGCTAATAGACCTACGAAGTTTTCCGGGTCATTTTTTCTTCCTACATGTAGATATGTTGGTGGGCTAAGGAACAACAAGAATGGTATTTGGACTCAGGCTGTTCTAGATATATGATAGGCGATAAATCAAAGTTCCTTAGCCTAGAAGTTTATAGAGGTGGGAGTGTAACTATAGGCGACAATGGAAAGTGTAAGATTGTTGGAAAAGGTAAAGTAGGTAACAACACATTCTTTTTGACTGGTGTTCTTTATGTTGAAAATTTACATCATAATCTTATCTCTATTAGCCAACTCTGTAATAAAGGTATGAGATAACTTTTGATGTTGGTATGTTTAAGATCATTGACAAGTCCTCGAGTGAGGTTGTGTTTACAAGTCAAAGAAAAGGGAATGTCTACACTCCGTCATTTGATGGTCTAACCATGTTTATGTGCTTAGTAGCTAAAGATGAGGAAGCTACCATATGGCATAGAAGACTTGGACATGCTAACATGAGATATTTGAGAAGCTTGAGAAAAAGGAGTTAGTCAAAGGGCTGCCATATTAGAAATTAGAGAACAATAAAGTGTGCAAAGCCTCTATAAAGGGTAAATTTAATAGATCATCTTTTCATGCCAAAAACATTGTGAGTACTGCTCGAGTTCTTAAATTGATTCATATGGATCTATTTGGTCCTAATGATGTTGCTAGCTTAAGTGGTAAAAAGTATTGCTATGTGTTGGTTGATGATTATGAAAGTGTATATGGATCGATAATATAGTTAAACTACGACTAGCAAGTGCGGAATTATAAATAATAGTAAATAGCAGTAATAAAAATGACACCAGGGATTTTTATACTGGTTCGAACTTCTCGTTCTACGTCCAGTCCCAGACTCCTTCTGGAATTCCTCGAATAACCCTCACTTAACCTGGAGGAACAGGTATTACAATGCCTGAGCAACCGAACAGGACTTTTCCGCCTAAGCAACCGAATAGGACTTCAAATACAATTTGGTAAATTGTTTCTTGACTTGTGTGTTCTTTGAATAACACGAATATAGTCAGTGTAGTACACCCTTCCTATAATCTTCTTGATATGATGATTTGAATGTGCAAAAGAAAGGAAGTAGAGAATTGAAAATCACTTGATATTATAACAATATAAGATCAGAATAGATAGAAAGAATTAGTTATTGAAATAGTGGATTTTCATCTCTATTTATAGTATTGAATAGTTTTAATTCAATAGTTGCAACCATTAGAAGGAGTGCAACTGTTGGTGAAGAAGACAACTCTTCAAAATTTGAATTTTCATGAAGAGATGCTTCAGTTGGTCAAGTTCAGATGTCTGAGAAAAATAGTCAGATGGCTGAGTAAGTTTAAAAAGTTAAAATAGGCAGAAGAAATAAATTTCAGTGAATTCAGACGTCTGTTTATTTAATTTAGACGTCTGTCGTTTATGACAGATGTCTGTATTAAATTAACAGACGTCTGTCATTGATGACAGATGGCTAAATAAAAGTTCAGATGTCTGAACTTGTACTGATTTGTTCCTCTTCTTTATTTTAGTGATTCTGAACTTGAGAAATTTTTTGAAAATACTTTTATGTCTATAAAAAGATATTTTATTTTTGTAGAACATGTTTTCCAAAAACTATTTGTGTGTGTGTGTGTTGTTATCATCATATAAGAGATTGTACAAAAATATCTAACCAGAAATAATAATCAGTATACTAGAGAGCTTGAGTTTAGTTTGTTGACGATATGATAATAGCTTTTCTTTGTAGATTCCTGTAAGAATATTTGTCATCATAGTATATAGTTTGAAATATATAGTTGTCACATTAAAATTGAAGAAGGCAGGTTCCAACATTCTCCCCCTTTTTGATGATGACAACTATATAATTCAACGGTTAGTATAAACCATACCTTTTGCTCCCCCTGTCAACATGACCATATTATATAGCAGAATGATTAATATTTCTCCCCCTTTGTCATTAACAAAAAGGAATTTGTAAGGGGTTTGGTTAGAAATGTGATGATAAAACACATTGTTGAATAGCAATATGAACTTTGTTCAGAACATATCAATGATAAAATTTTGTTGTGGAAGAGTCAGAATATTTGGAGTATAAAAACAGATTTGAACATATGTTTGAACAGGTTCCACATCTTAATATACTAAACAAAGAAAAAAAGTGATATAGGACTGAAATTAGATTGTTGAAAATATATTATCAGACGTCTATGCGCAATGACATACGTCTGTGATAATATAGACAGACGGCTAAATAAGAACCAGAGATTTAGACTTTATGGACTAGAATCAGATGGCTCAATTTTTGTTGTCAGACGTCTATATTTGAGTACAGACGTTTGAAGTATTTTGTTCAAACGGCTCAGAGGGATAAAATTGAAACAGAGAGTAAAAAACATTTTGAACTAAATTTAGACGTCTAAATTTTTTGTTACAGACGTCTAAATTATACTACAGACGTCTGTGACATAAATTTCAAACGGCTCAAACAGAATTTAAGATTTTTTTACGCTAAAGTCAGACGTCTGATGTTTTGTTTTAGACGTCTATGTGGCTGATTTTTAGTATTATATCTTTGTAAGGTAAAATTTTTGAAAATAACCACACACATATATATTTCTGTAAAGAACATATAAAAACAATATGAACAACCATAAATCTTTTATGCCATAACCAAGGATCATTTTCTTTGACTAATAAGCACATATTTGTATTATGATTTATTTTGATATTCAGAATATAAATATTACGATCTCTAACTCCTTCGAAAATAAAATTTTTGTTATGATAAAAAATATTGCATTTATTTTCATAAAATACTATGTTAAAACCTTTATCACATAATTGACTAATACTTAGTAAGTTGTGTTTTAAATTTTTAACTAATAAAACATTTGTAATAAGAGGTAAATTAGATGTACCGTCATTGCTCACATCGCCTTTGCCGATGATGTAACCTTTGGAATTATCCCCAAAAGTGACAGATCCTCCATCTGAGTAGATAATGTTTGTTAACATATTTTTGTCGCCTGTCATGTGTTTTGAGCAACCACTGTCTAGAATCTATTTTCCTCTTTTCTTAATCGGTACCTGCAAAAAATATTGAAATTCTGTTGGTACCCACTTCCTCCGTTAGGGTCCAAAGGTTTAAATCTTAGGAAGCCAAACCCAGTTGGGTTTAGAGTTCCCTTTAAAAATAAAGTTTTCATTCTTATGTACAGAATTAATGAATGATTTAATGTAGTTATTCCTAATCAAATTATTATTTGTCTTTGGAACCCAAATCATAATTGATTTTGGATGAACAACTTGAGCAGATATAGATTCCTTTTTCTTAAAATTAGTATATAATGAACCATTATTTTTAGAATGACTTTGTATCGGTTTTTTATATCCTAACCCCTTTTTATTTGAACAGGTTTGAGAATTCTCAATTATTTTAGAGAGACTCTCTCTTCCACTGTTAAATTTAGAAACATTTTTAGAAATATTTTCCAGTTTTGTTTTAAGATGTGATACTTCTATATCAAGTGTTTTAATATTAGAGTTTAAATCATAATTTTCTTTTGTTAATTTAACATTCTCATATTTCTGTCTTTCTATTTCACTGCTTAAATCAGTGAATTGAGATGTTATATTAACATAAGATTCTTGAGATTTTACTAACTCTTCCTCTAATATTTTCTTTTCATCTTTTAACATGTCAGTTTCTATTTCAGTTCTATTTAATTTTCCTAAAGCATCTTTATATTTACTCTTAAGGATTCTAAGTTTATCTAACAATTCAGAGTTTATTTCTATTAAATCGTCAAAAGTTAGATCACTTACATCATCATTTGTTACCATAAAACAAACGTTGGCTTGTTTTGAATCACTGTCACTATCACTGTTTGACGAAGAAGATTCTGTATCATCCCATGTATCTGAGAAGGCTTGCTTCTTTTTATATTTGTCCTTTTTGAGATTATTTTCTTTCTTCCGATCAGGACAATCTTTCTTTATGTGGCCCTTCTTATGACATTCGTAGCATTCAAGAGATGAGTTTGATGGCTTATTGAAACCCTTGTTATTTCCAAATTTATTGCTCTTTTTGAATTTTAAGAACTTTTTGAAATTCTTAGCTATAAATGCCATATCGTCTTCTGATTCAGAGTCTTCTTTTTCTGCTTGAAAAGCGATAGTTTTCTTGTCCTGTGCTTGTGCTTGTCTTGCCTGTAAATTTACTTCATAGGACATTAGATTTCCTATTAACTCTTCTGTTTTTATGGTTGAAATATCATTAGCTTCCTCGATAGCTAAGACTTTTCGTTCCCATTCATCAGTTAATGAGTTAAGGATTTTTGATATAATATCAGGTTCAGTAAAAGTAACTTCTAAAGCTAATAGTAAGTGATAGATATCCTGGAATCTAGAGTACATTTCACTAATACTTTCTCCTTGTTTCATTCTAAAATTTTGAAATTGGTTTTTAAGCATAGAAATCTTGCTTTGTTTTACTTTATTTGTTCCTTCGTGTGTAACCTTAAGAGTATTCCAAATTTCATATCTAGTTTTACAAATACTGACTCGATTGAATTCATTTTTGTCTAATGCGCAAAATAACATGTTCATTGCTTTTGCGTTTGCAGTAGCATCTAGTTTTTGTGTATTAGACCAAGCAGCATACCCTGTAGGGGGAATAGTATATTCAGTTTGAATGATATTCCAGGTTTCAAATCCACTAGCTTGCATAAAAATTCTCATTCTAGTTGACCAATAACTATAATTTAATCCGTTAAATAATGGTGGTCGTGTAGTGGCTTGTCCCTTAGTAAAACTGTTGTTAGAGTTATTGTCCATATTATTAAAATATCAGATAACTGTGTTATAGTTATGTGATGACCTTGCTCTGATATCAAATGAAAGTGTATATGGATCGATAATATAGTTAAACTACGACTAGCAAGTGCGGAATTATAAATAATAGTAAATAGCAGTAATAAAAATGACACCAGGGATTTTTATACTGGTTTGAACTTCTCGTTCTACGTCCAGTCCCAGACTCCTTCTGGAATTCCTCGATAACCCTCACTTAACCCGGAGGAACAGGTATTACACCGCCTGAGCAACCGAACAGGACTTTTCCGCCTAAGCAACCGAATAGGACTTCAAATACAATTTGGTAAATTATTTCTTGACTTGTGTGTTCTTTGAATAACACGAATATAGTCAATGTAGTACACCCTTCCTATAATCTTCTTGATATGATGATTTGAATGTGCAAAAGATAGGAAGTAGAGAATTGAAAATCACTTGATATTATAACAATATAAGATCAGAATAGATAGAAAGAATTAGTTATTGAAATAGTGGATTTTCATCTCTATTTATAGTATTGAATAGTTTTAATTCAATAGTTGCAACCATTAGAAGGAGTGCAACTGTTGGTGAAGAAGACAACTCTTCAAAATTTGAATTTTCATGAAGAGATGCTTCAGTTGGTCAAGTTCAGATGTCTGAGAAAAATAGTCAGATGGCTGAGTAAGTTTAAAAAGTCAAAATAGGCAGAAGAAACAAATTTCAGTGAATTCAGACGTCTGTTTATTTAATTTAGACATTTGTCATTTATGACAGATGTCTGTATTAACTTAACAGACGTCTGTCATTGATGATAGATGGCTAAATAAAAGTTCAGATGTCTGAACTTGTACTGATTTGTTCCTCTTCTTTATTTTAGTGATTCTGAACTTGAGAAATTTTTTGGAAATACTTTTATGTCTATAAAAAGATATTTTATTTTTGTAGAACATGTTTTCCAAAAACTATTTGTGTGTGTGTGTGTTGTTATCATCATATAAGAGATTGTACAAAAATATCTAACCAGAAATAATAATCAGTATACTAGAGAGCTTGAGCTTAGTTTGTTGACGATATGATAATAGCTTTTCTTTGTAGATTCCTATAAGAATATTTGTCATCATAGTATATAGTTTGAAATATATAGTTGTCACATTAAAATCGAAGAAGGCAGGTTCCAACAGATCACTCTAGATTTACTTGGGGTTTGTTTCTAGCCAAAAGGTTCGAAACATTCAATTATTTTTCAAAATCTGTAAAACTTTTTCAAAACGAAAAAGGTGTTTCAATAATAACTATAAGAAGTGAATCATGTTAGAGAATTTGAAAATTGAAATTTTGTGAAGATAATGGTTTTAAACATGAATTCTCTACACCATGAATACCTTAACAAAATTGGATAGTTGAAATAAAGAAGCATACATTGCAAAAATTGGCTAGACCATTGTTAAATGAATATATCTTCCTTTGTCTTTGTGGGCAGAGACTGTTAATACTTCATGCCATGTAACGAATAGAGCAATTATCAGACCAATACTTAATAAAAAATCTTATGAATTATGGTTCAATAAGAAACCTAACATTGCATACTTTAGATTATTCAATTATCTGTGCTTTATTCTTAATACATGTGACCATCTAGCGAAGTTGAGTCAAAAACATATGAGGATATTTTTATGGGATACTCTTTAAGGAGAAAAGCTTATAGAATCTTCAACAAGCACTTGAAAACAATTGTGGAATCAATCAATGTGAAGTTTGATGAGTCAGATGTCGACGCAACCACAAAGAATGAAAAAGTGATGATGGAGAAAATGGTGCTGTGAAGACAAGAACAAAGGTGATTCGTGCACTCTCGAGCCTTCAAAATCAAGTTTGAAAATCGTGAATTTGAAGTTCAAATCAAATTATCCACTAGAGTTTATTATAGGTAATCCAATGGTAGGTATACAAACACGGTCTTCAGTCAATAAAAATCTTTGCGCTTTGTGTATAATAGTGGTTTTATTTCTAAAATCAGACCAAAAAAATATTGATGTTGCACTTAGTGATGAACGTTCGATAATTGCCATGCAAGATGAACTTAACCAATTTTTGAGAATTAATGTTTGGAAATTGTTATGTGCATACAAGTTAAAGCATAACAATTCAAAATATCTTGCATGGCAATTAATGTTTGGAAATTTTTATGTTGCACTTTGTGAGAATTTGTGAGAAACTTTATAAAATCACATACTGTGCTTTTGCATCCACAATGGTTAAAACATAACAATTCAAAATATCATGATGATTTGCATACAAGTTAAAACATTCTGGATTTCCCATCCCTGTTTAATTGACTACCCATCATATTTATAGTTTCTTAGATCACTATTAACCTATTAATTTTCATGGGTTAACTAATAACCTGTTTAATGTTTATGGACTACCTGTCCAGTTTCATAGTTTTCATGGGCTTATTATTAACCTATTTAAATTTATGGACTCCCTATCCTATTTCATAGTTTTCATGGGATCACTAAGAACCTATTGGCCCCTACCAATAACTTCATTGTTTCATGGGTTCTCCCTGAACCTATTGGTAACTCCAATAACTTCCCTCTTATCCTAGTTTTCGTGGGTTGACTAGGAACCTATTGACATCCGTCAATAACTTAATCTAGATATAGTTTTCATGGGTTTACTACAAACCTATTGGCCCCTGCCAATAACTCAATCTAATCATAGTTTTCATGGGTTTACTATGAACCTATTGGCCCTTGCCAATAACTTTTCCTACGCATAGTTTTCATGGGTTTACTAGCGTCATACTTACTCAACCGATCCATACCCTAAATGATTCTAAAATCTTCGAAATCGAAAACATACAGACTGCAAGCAAACTTATGACCTAACAATTATAGTTCTAACTGGTCACATCTCCTACCTAGAGTTGCATACCCTCCTATCGGACTCGTAACCCTTAAGGAACTAACAAGGTATGTGGGTTCTAAGCATAACCTATCAAACAAATTCTGAGATATAAATGAATGTGATGTACCGGTATCAAATAGTATCCTAACTGGTATACTCTGAATCAAAAGCGTACCTTCCATCACAGTCTTCCCTTTATCAGCTGCAGTTGGCCTAGAAGATGATGGTCCAACAGCAAAACCTTTCCCTTATCTACCCTGACTGGCTCTAGACACTGGTTCTTATAATGCCCAACTTGATCACAGTTGAAGCACTTCACATTCTTCTTTTCTATAGCCACTTCCCATTGTTTGACCGGCACTCGTGAGGATAATGACCTTTTGTTGTCACACTTAAAGCAAACTAAATCAGGCTTTGCCTTCTTGGCAGCCTCCCCCTTCTGGGCTCCTTTCTTTTTAAATAATTTCCTATTCTTTCCTTGAGAACCTTAGGTTTCAATTCGCTTCTCTCTAGCACAAATAGCAAGCATCTCTGCATGGAGGATTTCCATCTCCACAACTACATTACAAGGATCATAGATATGTGTCAGGGTCGCCCTAGCAAGCTCAAGTCTCAATCCCCGAATGAACCTCTCATTTCTCCTGATGTCGGTGTTTATAGTTGCATACCCATATCGAGACAACTCAGCAAACTTAGTAGCATATTCAATTATCGACATCTCTCCCTGAACCAAATCCATAAACTTTCTCATTAACGCTAACTTAGCAACTTCATATAAAAACCTTTATTCAAATCTCCTCCTATATTCAGCCCATGTCAACTCTTCCTTCGGAACTCCGACAGTAACACTATTCCACCAATGAAGCACTGCGCCTTGCAACTGCCTAGAGGACAGCCTCCTCTTCTGCTCATCATCCAAACCCAAAATCAGCGAAAATTCTTTTGCAACGCAATAGCCAATTCTTAACTTCTATGGCATCCCCATGCCTATAAACGGCTTCCCACCAAGACTGGTGTAATCTCTGCTCAGCTTAGCATAATTATTCCCAACTAGAGCTACATGATTAGCTCCTCCAACATTTCCAGCAACTCCAGCTGCTACTTCAGCTTGCATCATATTGGCAAAAAACTAATACATCATCCCCGCATTTACTAGTGGAATTCTAGCACTTACATTGGCATCAACATTTTGGTTAGCTTTAGCCAGTTGACCCGGGTTCCTCCTGGTACGAGGTCGAACATTTCCGTTGGTTGTGGTGCTTCCTCCACAGAGATTTCCTCTTCCATTACCTGCCTTCGTATTTTCTTTCTCATAAATCGGCATATGAGCCTTAGTAAGATACAAAAGAACGGTCTAAAAGAGAGGGAAATACGTACTTATATTTACACACACACACACCCAATACAAGTACGTTACTATAGCATTAACCCAAACCCTGATCTTATTTTCTGATTTATTGGATTATGTTTGAAAATATTTTAGGTTTAAATTCCTTTTAAGTTTCATAAACCTATGCTCTGATACCAACTTGTAACAGCCCTTATCTTGAGGCCAAAAGCTAAGTGCTACAGACGCTGCAGCCATCCATAGTATTAACTTCTGGTGACAAAATACGGTAAAGTTAAATACATTGATATAACAGAAACATATGGATATGGAAAAATTTTTAAAATCAACAAACAACTTTCTCATTCCATTATAAAGCATTTCAAATTCATTACATAATCCCACAATCGTTAACCTGGTTCAAAGAAAATATAATTATTACAACATACTCCAAGAGCGCCATATGAAGATGCCCCCTTGGATGATCAAAGTATATGTATGCAATGAAACAACTTTGCCTTTACATCAACAACACAACGAAATCAAAATAAAAGAGAACTCTAAATAGCTATCATGCCTCATGCACGTCTCTGGAAGCTTATTCATCTAAAGAGGTACCTGAAAACCTCAACTCTCAAACTACTCAAAATCAAATGAGCAACTGAGAGTTTAAGGGGAAAACATAAACTTCGAGCCAGACATAAAGCCTGGTATGAATAATAATCTACCATCTCAAACCATTTAGATATCTAGTGATTCTATTCCGCTTAGCGGAATGGGTTTCCCCCTCACTAGTATCTTTCAAAACTTTATTAAACCATATACTGTGCTCATGCATCCACAATGGTTAAAACATAGCAATTGAAATTATTATGATGATTTGCGTACAAGTTAAAACATTCTAGATTTCCCATCCCTGTTTAATTGACTACCCGTCATATTTATAGTTTCTTAGGTCACTGTTAACCTATTAGTTTTCATGGGTTGACTAATAACCTGTTTAATGTTTATGAACTTCCTGTCCAGTTTCATAGTTTTCATGGGCTTATTATTAACCTATTTTAATTTATGGACTCCCTGTCCTATTTCATAGTTTTCATAGGGTCACTAAGAACCTATTGGACCCTACCAATAACTTCATTGTTTCATGGATTCTTCCTGAAAACTATTGGTAACTACAATAACTTTCCTCTTATCCTAGTTTTCATGTGTTGACTAGGAACCTATTGACATCCGTCAATAACTTAATCCGGATATATTTTTCATGGGTTCACTACAAACCTATTGGCCCCTGCCAATAACTCAATCTAATCATAATTTTCATGGTTTTACTATGACCTACCGGCATCTGCCAATTAATTTTCCTAAGCATAGTTTTCGTGGGTTTACTATGAACCTGTCTATCTGATAACTTCGATATTTAGGCATCCTATATTCTGGTCTGCCTGACCTCCTGGATGCTATTATACTCATTCAGGAGTTCATTCAATTTATATTCACTACTAGGATAACCTAGCTGGTTATTCCGCCATTCCCCAAAATACAGTTATGGGTCCATTACAAGGTGAATATATATATATATATATATATATATATGAAGAAGTAAACATAATAACATGTGATACCAACATCTGTGGTTTAATTTTCCTTGAAATCATTTTATATAAAACTTGGTTAATCCCTTTAACCTATTAATCAAGGAAAACTTCTTCAAAAACCCCATACTTAAATCATTTCAAAACTCTTTTATTATGCCATGGTTTTCCTTTAAAATGAGATTGGGTTATTTTTTTTGAAAACTAAGGTATTCGAAACCTCTAATCATTACTTTCGAAACCATTTGAAAACTTCCTTTCGAAAGCATTAAGACCTTGTTTTCAAAACTCTAGGCACCTGCCATTTGAAACAATTTAAAACCTTTCTTACGAAACCTTTCGATTGTATTAAAGTGAAACCATTCAATTATAGAAGCATAGATTCGAAACCATATGAAAGTATCCCTTTCGAAACCATTGGGTTTTTCCTTAAAATATCTTTTGGGTCAAAGTGAATATAAAAGAAGTATCTCTTTCGAAACCACTCTTTTTCATATAAAAGTGTTTGGGGAATAATTTGATGGCTCCGGAACCATCCTTTCGAAAGCTCAAGTCATTTAGGCAAAACACTGGAACCCCTTTCGAAGCCATTGCCTTCGAAACCATTAACCCCTTTCGAAATCTGTAGGCAGTGGCTCATATTTACAAAATAAAGGCTACCTTTCGAAAGCATTGACATCTTCAATTCCTTCGAAAGGCATTAGGTCGGCAGAAGGGTTTCGGCTAGGTCGAAACTACCCCTTTAAAATCATTAGTTTGGAAAGTAAGTAACTCATTCGAAAGCTATACTTTAAACAATAAGGCGGCTACCCTCTTTCGAAAGCTATTCAAAAGACCCCTTCGAAAGCATATATTTCGACACCTTCGAAAGCATTTAGTAAAACAGGCAAGCAAATTTCTTTTAGAAAACAAAACAAAGGTTTCAATCCCTATCTAAAGCAACGATTTCGACACCATGCCTTCCACCCTTTTTCCAATCCACTACATACCATACTTGTGATATCTTGTGTATCGGTTTCGGCTTAGCTGGTAGGTTTTGAATTGATTGAAGGCGGAAGCTATGAGTCGTAAAGCGCTTCTTAAAGAGGCGGAACCCACTTTTCTGGGTAAAAGTTGATTAACGCCAATAAAAGCAATAATTTTGTAACTAATTTTCCAACTTGTAAACATGTGATTGGTTGCCTCAACTTTTCAAATTATTATCCAAATAAAACTGCCGCATAATTTCAGATCTAAACAAGGTTAATATAACTAATAAGCCCTTCCATTAAGAACAACAATTAAATTATTTAGGTCCTCCTTTCAAAATAATTTATTTCTCATAGTAAATCACTTAGGAAAAATCCCCAAAAATCACATAAATTCACTTTTAATATGTTATCTAACATATCTAAATTTTAGACCCAAATTCTCAATATAATTTTCGAAATTTTTTTCTAAACCCAATTAACCATATTTTCCTTCGAAAATTCATAATAAATTCTCCATAGCTCGAAAATTATGAAAATTAAAATCCAACTCCAAAATCATGGTTTACATTACATAAAAATTCTACATGGCATATGAAAGTCATTATAATCGATTTTACCCTTAAAACCGTATAAAATCATATTTAAACAATCTTGTTTAAATCAAAAATGTTATGATCCTAGCATATCATCATCAAAATCATCATAAAATTAGATTTAATCTTAAACCCGAAAACCAATGATCATAAAACAGAATAGAGATGATATAAATTATTATTCACCATGATCAAGATAAGGAATTTGGGATTTGATTGAGATTAGTCTCCTTCCTTAAATCTCTAGCTTTGATTTAATTTCTCTCCTCTTTTCTTCCTTTGCAATGGCCGGCTATTCTTCTTTTTTGTTTAAGTTTTTGTGAAAAATGAAAATGAACGTGAATGGATGGTAAAGCCGTGGATATATAAGGGTTATGGTAATAAGGTGCTACTATTTCCCAATATGCCCTTGCGTAAATTAATTTGCCTATAAACCATTCTTAAGCTCATTTAAACAATTAAGCATGACCCTTAATTTTATTTTCAAATCTAAATCCCCTTATCATTCTAATTATTTACATTAGTCTATTTAATTTATCTAATTAAATCTCCTTCATAATGTTTTTAAAAATTAGGGGTGTTACAGGCTCCCCTCCTTAAAGAATTTCGTCCTTGAAATTCAGTAAGGACTAAATACTAAACATAGCAATCATCTGTAATGACTCCTAACAATCATACTAGTCTGCCTGACTAGCAACTATCTATATAAATCTAATATAGATACCCTCAAAGCAGATCAGGATAGTATCTCTAATCTTGTCTTCTGTCTCCCAAGTACAGCCCTTCTCGTTGTCGCTCCATTGAACTTTCTCCTACTTGACTATCTTGTTCCTCAATCTTTTCTCATCTCTTTCTACAACCCGAACTGTTTGTCTAACAAAAGTCAAATTAGACTCTACTACTAAATCTTCCAACCAGGTCGGAAGAATAGTAGTCTCTGGATCATGCACATACTTGCGAAGATGAGATACATGAAATACATTATGGACACTCACCATGCTTCTCAGCAACTCTACTCTGTATGTGAGCTTTCCAATCCTCTCTGTAATCTAGAATGGACCAACATATCTTGGTGCTAGTTTCCCTGACTTTCCAAATCGTACCACACCCTTCATCGGTGATACTTTAATGAAAACCTTATCTTCAATTGAGAATTCTAGGTCTTTACGCCTCTTATCTGCGTAACATTTCTTCCTAGACTGAGCTTCCTTCATCCTTTCTTGGATCAACTCAATCTTCTCTGTCGCCTCTCTAACCAGATCTGGATCTCAGACTAATCTGTCTCCAGTCTCCAACTAACATGTTGGTGATTTGCATGGCCTTCCATACAAAGCTTCAAATGGTGTCATTCCTATACTAGTCTGATAACTATTATTATAGGAAAACTCAACCAAATGTAGGTGATCTTCCCAAGATCCACCAAAGTCCAATACACAAGCTCTTAGTAAATCCTCGAGTACCTTATTTACTCTCTCTGTCCGCCCATTTATCTAAGGGTGATATGCAGTACTCATTTTGAGCTTAGTGCCTAACATATCATGTAGACTTTTACAGAATTCGCTAGTAACAAAGTATCTCTGTCATTGACTATACTACTAGGAATCCTATGTAGTCTAACTATGTTCTTCATGAACAACTTAGCTAAAACAAGTGCCGTCCTGGTTAACTTAACTAGAATGAAATGGGAACTCTTGGTTAATCTGTCCACTGTGACCCATATACTTTCATTTTCCCTATTTGATCTTGGCAACCTGTCTATAAAATCCATGGCTATCGAATCACATTCCCAAACTGGAATCTCTAAAGGTTGAAGCAACTCACTCGGCTTCTGATGTTTGGCCTTCACTTGTTGACAGTTTGCACACTACCTAACCCACAAGCCAACATCCCTCTTCATACATTCCCAATAGAAGCTCCTCTTCATATCTTGATACATCTTGGTCCTTCCAGGATGAATTATAAACTTGGATCGATGACATTCTCCTAGAACTTCTTTCGTCATGTCCTCAACATTTGGAACACACAACTGTCCATTCTTTCTCAACCATCCCCTCTGGTCAAGACTATAATATTTTAGGTCGTCAATCTCAGTTCCAACCTCAAGCCTTCTAATCTTCTCAGCTAATATTGGATCCTCCTTCTACTTAGAAGCAATCCTTTCGATCAATACTGGTCGAACTTTTAAACAGGACAACATGGCGGTACTCTGACTAGAACTAGCAGTCGATCTTAATTGCACACTACAAGTAGTCAAGCTTCTAAATCTTTTCATTCTGCCAACATAGCTAACAAAACATTCTGATGTCTTCTGCTAAGAGCATCCGCTACCTTATTTCCTTTCCCTGGTCTATACTTTATACCAAAATCATAAGCAGCCAAAAACTCCAGCCACCTCTGCCGTCTCATATTCAACTCCTTCTGAGAGAAAAAGTACCTTAAAGACTTTTAGTCTGTGTATAGTTCAAACCTCTCCCCTAAGAGATAATGCCTCCAAATCTTCAATGCGAAGATCACCAGAGCTAACTCAAAATCATGAGTAGGATATTTCACTTCATGCGGTCTGAGTCGTCGTGATGCGTAGGCAATCACTTTACCCTTCTGCATTAACACATCTCCTAGTCCAGTTCCACATGCATTGATATACACCACCAACCCTTGGTTTCCGTCTGGAACTACTAACATAGGTGCATTGGTCAACAAATACTTTAACATAAGGAATGCTTCCTCACATTTGTCAGACCAGATAAAATTCACATTCTTCCTGGTTAACTTAGTCAAAGGTGGTGCTATCCGCGAGAAATCCTTGATGAATCTCCGGTAATGGCCAACAAGTCCAAGAAAACTTCTAATCTCAGTCACCATCTCTGGTCTCTTCCAATTATTAACAGGTTCAATCTTATCTGGATCGACTGACAAGCCCTTCTTTGAATACACGTGACCAAGAAACTTAACTTATTTCTTCCAAAAATGACACTTGGAAATCTTCGCCTTTAGTTGATGCTGCCTCAGCGTCTCGAGCACTACTATAAGATGATTCGCATGCCCTCTTTTATCGTTAGAGTACACTAAAATGTCATCTATAAACACTAACATGAACGTATTCAAGTACTCTTGGAAAACTCGGTTCATCAAATCCACGAAGAAAGTTGGTGCATTCGTTAACCCGAATAGCATTACTAACCACTCGTACGAACCATACCTTTTTCAAAATGTTATCAAAAGAATGCTGTCCTCTGCCACTCTTAACTGATGGAATCCTGTCGCTAAATCCAATTGGGAAAACACTCTAGCTCCACACAACTGATCAAATATATCATCTATTCTAGGCAAATGATACTTATTCTTAATTGTCCTCTCATTCAACTTACGATTGTCGATACAAATCCTCAATGACCCATCCGGTTTCTTCACGAACACCGCGGCCGCTCCCCAAGGTGAACTGCTTGGTCTAATAAAATTTCTTCCTTCTAGGTCCACTAGCTGCACCTTCAATTCCTTCATCTCACTCTATGTCATTCTACTAGGTGGTCTACTCATATGTTCAGCTGCTGGCACAAGATCTATCCGAAACTCATTGGCTTGTTTCAATGGTAGTTCTATGACTGGCTCAATAGCATTTGCAAATTCTCTTGCTATACGAAATGACTTAACTTTTCTTCCACTTCCATAGCACTTAGCAAAGCACAACGACTCCGGTCAGAATTCTCCACTGAGAATATGATTCGGTTATTACTATCAGGGTGTCTTAGTGATATATTCCCTCTTGGCAAAATATCCTAGCCTCATACTTACTCAACCGATCCATACCCAAAATGATTCTAAATTCTATGAAATTGAAAACATACAGACTACAAGCAAACTTATGACCTAACAATTCTAGTTCTAATTGGTCACATCTCCTCCCTAGAGTTGCATACCCTCTTATCGGATTCGTAACTCTTAAGGAAGTAACAAGGTATGTGGGTTCTAAGCATAACCTATCAAACAAATTCCGAGATATAAATGAATGTGATTCACCGGTATCAAATAGTATCCTAACTGGTATACTCTGAATCAAAAGTGTACCTTCCATCACAGTCTTCCCTTTATCAGCTGTACTTAGCCTAGCAGATGATGGTCCAACAGCAAAAACCTTTCCCTTATCTGCCCTGACTGGATTTAGACACTGGTTCTTATAATGCCCAACTTGATCACAGTTGAAGCACTTCACATTCTTCTTTTCTACAGCCTTCTTCCCCTTGACCGACCGGCACTCGTGAGCATAATGACCTTTCTTGTCACACTTAAAGAAAACTAAATCAGGCATTGCCTTCTTGGCAGCCTCCCCCTTCTGGGCCCCCTTCTTTTTAAAGAATTTCCTCTTCTTTCCTTGAGAACCCTAGGTTTCAATTGGCTTCTCTCTAGCACAAATAGCAAGCATCTCTTCATGGCGGATTGCCATCTCCACAACTACATTACAATGATCATAGATATGTGTCAGGGTCACCTAGCAAGCTTAGGTCTCAATCCCCGAATGAACCTCTCATTTCTTCTGATGTCGGTGTTTATAGTTGCATACCCATATCGAGACAACTCAGCAAACTTAGTAGCATATTCAATTATCGACATCTCTCCCTGCACCAAATCCATAAAATTTCTCATTAACGCTGACTTAGCAACTTCAGATAAAAACCTCTATTCAAATCTCCTCCTAAATTCAGTCCATGTCAACTCTTCCTTCGAAACTCCGACAGTAACACTATTCCTCTAATGAAGCGTTGCGCCTTGAAACTGCCTAGAGGGAAGCCTCCTCTTTTGCTCATCATCCAAACCCAAATCAGCAAAAATTATTTTGCAATAGAACAACCAATTCTCAACTTTTATGACATCCTCCGTGCCCATAAACGGCGTCCTACCTAGACTGGTGTAATCTTTGCTCAGCTTAGCATAATTATTCCCAACTAGAGCCACAGGATTAGCTCCTCCAACATTTCTAGCAACTCCAGTAGCTTCTCCAGCTTGCATCATATTGATGAAAAATTGATACATCATCCTCGCATCTACTGGTGGATTTCCCGCACTTACATTGGCATCATCATTTTGGTTAGCATTAGCCTATCGATCCGGGTTCCTCTTGGTATGAGGTCAAACATTTCCATTGGTTGTGGTGCTTCCTCCACAAAATTTTCCACTTCCATTTCCTGCCTCCGTATCTTCTTTTTTGTAAATCGGCATACGAGCCTTAGTAAGATACAAAAGAACAGTCTAAGAGAGAGGGGAATACGTACTTTTACATGTATATATATATACACCAAATACAAGTACGTTACTATAGTGTTAACCCAAACCCTGATTTTATTTTCTGATTTATGGGATTATGTTTGAAAATCCTTTAGGTTTAAATTCCTTTTAAGTCTCATAAACCTATGCTCCAATACCAACTTATAACATCCCCTATCTTGAGGCCAAAAGCTAAGTGATACAGATGCTGCTGTCATCCATAGTATAAACTTCTAGTGACAAAATATGGTACTGCTAGATACATTGATATAACATAAACATATGGATATGGAGAAATTTTAAAATCAACGAACAAATTTCTCATTCCTTTTCAAAGCATTTCAAATTCATTACATAATCCTACAATCGTTAACCACGTTTAGAGAAAATATAATTATTACAACATACGCCAAGAGCGACATATGAAGTTGCCTCCTTGGATAATCAAATTATATATAGGCAATCAAACAACTTGCCTTTACAACAACAACACAACGACATTAAAATAAAAGAGAACTCAAAATAGCTATCATGTCTTCTGCACATCTCTGAAAGCTTCTTCGTCTAAAGAGGTACCTGAAAACTTCAACTCTCAAACTACTCAAAATCAATTGAGCACCCGAGAGTTTAAGAGGAAAACATAAACTTCGAGTTAGACATAAAGCCTGGTATGAATAATAATCTACCATTTCAAACCATTTAGATATCTAGTGAGACTACACCGCTTAGCGGAATGGGTTCTCCCCTCACTAGTATCTTTCAAAACTTTATAAAAACATATACTATGCTCCTGCATCCACAATGGTTAAAACATAGCAATTGAAAATATTAAGATGATTTGCATACAATTTAAAACATTCTGGATTTCCCATCCCTGTCTAATTGGCTACCTATCATACTTATAGTTTCTAGGGTCACTATTAACCTAATAGTTTTCATGGGTTGACTAATAACCTATTTAATGTTTTGGACTTCCTGTCCAGTTTCATAGTTTTCATGGGCTTACCATTAACCTGTTTAAATTTATGGACTCATTGTCTTATTTTATAGTTTTCATGGGATTACTAAGAACCTATTGGCCCCTGCCAATAACTTCATCGTTTCATGGGTTCTTCCTGAACCTATTGGTAACTCTCATAACTTCCCTCTTATCCTAGTTTTCATGGGTTGACTAGGAACCTATTGACATCCGTCAATAACTTAATCTAGACATAGTTTTCATGGGTTCAATACAAACCTATTGGCCCTTGCCACTAACTCAATCTAATCATAGTTTTCATGGGTTTACTATAAACCTATTGGCCCCTGCCAATAAATTTTCCTAAGCATAGTTTTCATGGGTTTACTATGAACCTGTCTATTTGACAACTTCAATATTTAGACATCCTACATTCTAGTCTGTCTGACCTCCTAGATGCTATTCTACTCATTAAGGAGTTAATTCAGTTTATATTCACTTCTGTGACCACCTAGCTGGTTATTCTGCCCTTCCCTAAAATATAGTTATGGGTCCATTACAATGTGAATATATATATATATATATGTATGTATGTATGTATGTATGTATGAAAAAGTAAACATAATAACATGTGATACCAACACCTATGGTTTAATTTCCTTGAAATCAATTTATATAAAACTTGGTTAATCCCTTTAACCTATTAATCAAGCAGAACTTGTTCAAAAACCCCATACTTAAATCATTTCAAAACTCTTTTATTATGCCATGGTTTTTCTTTAAAATGAGATTGGGTTATTTGTTTTGAAAACTAAGGCATTCGAAACCTCTAATCATTACTTTCGAAACCACTGGAAAACTTCCTTTCGAAAGCATTAAGATCTTCTTTTCAAACTCTAGGCACCTGCCTTTCGAAACACTTTAAAACCTTTCTTTCGAACCCTTTCGAATGTATTAAAGTGAAACCATTCAATTATAGAAGTATAGCTTCGAAACCATATGAAAGTATCCCTTTCGAAAGCATTGGGTTTTTCCTTAAAATATATTTTGGGCCAAAGTGAATATACAAGAAAGTATCCCTTTCGAAACCACTCTTTATCATATAAAAGTGTTTGGGGAAATATTTGATGGCTTCGGAACCATCCTTTCAAAAGCACAAATCATTTAGGTAAAACACTTGAAGGTTAGCTTCGGAACCCCTTTTGAAGCCATTGCCTTCGAAACCATTAACCCCTTTCGAAAGCTTTAGGAAGTGGTTCATATTTACAAAATAAAGGCTACCTTTCAAAGCATTGATATCTTCAATTCCTTCGAAAGGCATGAGGTCGGCAGAAGGGTTTCGGCTAGGTCAAAACTATCCCTTTTGAAATCATTAGTTTGGAAACTAAGTAACTCATTCGAAAGCTATACTTTAAACAATAAGGCGACAGGCCTCTTTCGGAAGCTATTCAAAAGACCCTTTCGAAAGCATATATTTCGACACCTTCGAAAGCATTTAGTAAAACAGGCAAGCACATTTCTTTTAGAAAACAAATCAAAGGTTTCGACCCCTATCGAAAGAAATGATTTCGACACTATGCCTTCCGCCCTTTTTCCAATCCACTACGTACCATACTTGTGATACTTTGTGTATCGGTTTTGACTTAGCTGGTAAGTTTCGACTTGATTGAAGGCGGAAGCTATGAGTTGAAAGGTGCTTCTAAAAGAGACGGAACTCACTTTTTGGGTAAAAGCTGATAAATGCCAATAAAATCAATAACTTTGTAACTAAGTTGCCTACTTGTGAACATGTGATAAATTGCCTCAACTTTTCAAATTATTATCCAAATAAAACTACCGCATAATTTCAGATCTAAACCAACCAAATAAGCCCTTCCATTAAGGAAAACAATTAAATTATTAGTTCCTCCTTTAAAAATAATTTATTTCTCATAGTAAACCACTTAGGAAAAATCCCCAAAAATAAAAAAAAAATTCTTTTAATATGTTATCTAACATATCTATATTTCAGACCCAAATTCTCAATTTAATTTCTAAAATAAATTTCTAAACCTAATTAACCATATTTTCCTTTGAAAATTCATAATAAATTCTCCATAACTTGGAAAATTATGAAAATTAATAAAAAACTCCAAAATCATGTTTTACATAACATATAAATTCCTCATGGCATACGAAAATCATTATAATCGATTTTACCCTTAAAACCATTTAAAACCATATTTAAACAATCTTATTTAAATTAAACATGTTATGATCCAAGCATATCATCATCCAAATCATCATAAATTGGATTTAATCTTGAACCCGAAAACCAATGATCATAAAACAAAATAGAGATGATATAGATTATTACTCACCTTGATTAAGATAAGGAATTTGAGATTTGATTGAGATTAGTCCTCTTCCTTAAATCTCTAGCTTTGATTTAATTTTTCTCCTCTTTTCTTCCTTAGCAATGGGTGCTATTCTTCTCCTTTTTTTTACATTTTTGGGAAAAATGAAAATGAACGTGAATGGATGGTAAAGCCGTGGGTATATAAGGGTTATGGAATAAGGTGCGGCTATTTCCCAATATGCCCTTGTGTAAATTAATTTGCTTATAAACCATTCTTAAGCCCATTTAAACAATTAAGCTTGGCCTTTTATTTTATTTTCAAATCTCAATCCCCTTATCACTCTAATTATTTACATTATTCTATTTAATTTATCTAATTAAATCTCCCGAATAATGTTATTAAAAATTAGGGGTGTTACAAGATTTTGCTAGATTTTGCATGTTTTAAAAATTATAAACTTAAGAAAATGGGTATAAAATGTGCCTTTATAAATGGTTATTTGAAAGAAAATGTTTATGTAGAACATCCCTCTGGTTTTGAGAGCTATGAATGTCCAACTCATGCTTACAAACTTGAAAAAGCATTATATGGTCTCAAACAAGCTCCTAGGACTCGGTATGAGTGTTTAAGGGCATATCTTATGGAGAACGGATTTAAGAAGGAAAGCGCTGACACTAATTTACATGAGCATGATGACTTTTTGATTGTACAAATTTATGTTAATGACATCATTTATGGTGCTACTAATGAAAATTTGTGTGAAAAGTTTGAGAAAGTCAGGTAGGATAAATTTGAAATGAGCATGGTAGGCGAGTTGAAGTATTTTCTAGGATTTCAAGTCAAGCAAAGCGATAAAGGAATTTTCATCTCTCAAAGCAAATACTTGAAAGCGTAGTTGAAAAGATTTGATGTTGAAAACACAAAGCTACTTAGAACTCCCATGAGCCCTTCAACCAAGCTTGACAAAGATGAAAAAAGAATTGCAGTTGATCAAAAGAAATATTGAGGTATAATTGGTTCCCTTCTCTACTGTATTAGGTCTAGACCGGATATCATGTTTTCTGTTTGTCTTTGTGCACATATTCAAACAATTCCAAAAGAATCTCATTTAAGAGCCATAAAACAAATTTTGAGATATCTTTTGCATACAAAAAAATTTGGATTGTGGTATCCCCCTTGTGATAATTTTGATTTAATTGGTTATGCTGATGCTGATTATGCGGGTTGTCTAGTGGATAGAATAAGTACTAGTTGAAATGTTTCATGTTTGGTCATTCAATAGTTTCATGGTCAAGTTGAAAAAAAAACCGTGTTGCATTGTCCATTATTGAAGCAGAATATATTGCCTTAGGTAATTTCCATGCTTAGGTTCTATGGATGAGACAAACCTTATTAGACTTAGGCTTAATACTTCAAAGTGTTCCCTTAAAATGTGATAGTAAAAGTGCAATTAACCTATCAAACGCACGTACTAAACATATAGACATAAGACATCATTTCATTCGAGATCATATTTCAAAAGAGGACATTTGCATTGAAATTATTTCTATTGATTTACAACTTGCTGACATCTTTACAAAACCTCTTTTAGAAGATAAATTTCACGATTACATCTAGATTTAGGGTTATGGATATGGATTAGTATGATTTGTATTTGGGTGTTAGTTTAGTGTTTTATTTTATTTATGCTTGTTTTCAATTTTTCCCTCTCTTTTAATTTTTTCCTCTTTCAATTTCTCTTAGGATTAGAACAAAAAAAACAAAAAAGGAAAACCAAAAATTTAGGATTAGATTTTTTATTTTTAACCTTTTTAATTTTTTCTAATTTGAAAAAAACATCAAAGATGAGAGAAAAATACTCTTATATTGCATCAAATTTTTTGCTTCTGGAAAATATGGCTTTGACTTAGTTGAACCTATTTGTGCTTATCAAATCTTGGAGTAATGGTTACATAGTTGTAGGGAAATGAATTGTTATGCTCTTGAGAAAAATACTAGTACTATATATCACAGTCTAAGTTAAGCATGGGTTACTAGCACTCTATTTTGTATTATTACATATCCCACAACATTTTCTTTCCTATCACATTTTATCGACCATGTTTTTTAATCATGTATATGCGGGTAAGATTAACATTAAGCAGATGTAGTAAAAATTGATTGGAAAAATAGCAGATATCGAGGACAAGTCATATACATGCTCCATATGAAAATTAAATCACATATGAAATAGTTTATAAAAATATAAAATTTAATGGTTAAAGGCCTACACATGAAAAATGGATGTGGTATGGACGTTGAGTTACAGTACCTAAGAGTATCTGGCCTATGTTGAAAATTCTTTAGTGTCGGTGTATATTAACCCATCAAGTAATGCTCATTTTCCCTCTTCTAAGAGACCTCACGACAATGTATGCGTTTAAGTAACTTGATCTCATTTATAATGAGTTAGGGATAAAAATGTCCTCATATAAATACTTCACTTGAAAAACAAAACGAAATTGCCATATACTATTTTATTGTTGATTAAACCACATGTCATAGAATTAACAAGATTTAAAAATTATCATCTATTTTCTATTTGGGGTATGCTTTGATCAATAATGAGTGCTATCATTCATGTCTGATGTCAAAATGGAAATATATAATCTTGATGCTTTTTACTCTTGAGTTATAACTGTTTGTTTTCCTTTTGACTTTATTGACTATTCACTCATACTTTTAATGAAAACAAAAGGGCGAGAGAGGTTAAGGTTTGGTAGTAGCAATTGATTTGACAAAATCTAAAGTGTATTTTCTCTTTCTACTCTCTGATGTAACATTTAATCATTTTTTTTCAATTTTCCTCTTTTCTATTTAACCTCTTATCATTTCATGTGTCTGTAGCATGTTAGAAAAGGAAAATTTGTGTAGAAGAGCATCTGTATAAGGGGGTATGTGTGTAGGGATAACATCTGTATAGGGGGAATTTAGCTAGAACTCATTAAGTTTTACACATCATTTTTGCACACGACAAACACATTTGTATTTTATTTGTAAATATTAACATATGTTTATTATCATCAAATGGAGAGATTATGGAATAGTGCAATCGATGATTTCTATTTGATGATACTAAACATTTGTTTTATTTAACATGTTTGTTTAGTGTTGTATATTTATAATTTTTTTTTATAAAATACCGGTTGTGGAAAAGTTTCTTTTCAATACAATAAAAGGCTACATATAGGAAATGAAAATAAATAAAGATATGAAGCAAAATAAAATCTATCTATACACAATTAGAGGCTGTATATATAAAGAAAGTGAAACAAATACAAATTAGAAGTAAAGAGATACATACACATTCAAGCAATATACTCTGGAAGATGCATCAGATTTTGTTTCCCACTATATTGATTTTTATCTTATAGAAAGGGAAACAAATTATTACCTAAATCATATCTTTCTCCATATATCCTCTCTCATATTTTCTTTCCATACTTATATCTCCCCTCTATAAGCCTATATAAACTCATCTACATTCAAATAAAAGGCATCAGATTACACAACAAATAACTATAGTTCTTTCTCTTTATTTTAACTCTCATTATCTGATCAAAGCCTATTCATCCATTCTTATTCAACAATCCATGCCTTATACTACTTCTGTGCACATCTACAACAAGCAAATGATCCAGTCAACAAACCATCAAGCATTACCATTTGTTAAACCTGACATCAAGCATCACCAAGCAAATCCCGGAACTCGACCTGTCACATCCAAATCACCAAGCAAGGTAGCAAGCATTACTATGGCCTGTCAGAACTTGACATCATCTTTAAATTTTGGGCACTCGACGTGGCAATTTTGATTCTAGATCTCGGAGTTCAGCCCTAGTTTAAAACTGCAGCAAAGACGGAGTTTTAGGCAACTTGCAAATTCAGCGACACCTCCATTCGACGCTGCGAGCATCTTCGAATGAGCACGATAAAATCAAAGTGGCGACAACTTTAAGGAAGCTGCATCTCTAATATCAGGTGGCGACAGTGTGGATAGATATTTAAGGAGCGTTGTAATAGAGTATTGTGGTGTTGAAGTGGTCGAAGTCAATCCAATTTTTAACGAAGCCTTTTCTGGAAATTCAATTTTCCAGTAAAATTTACAAAAGGATTAAGGGTGTTAAAGGAAGGAGGCATGTGATTTTAAAGGGGAGTGTAACGACCCGACTTTTCGACGCTCGAATGCCGATACTAAATATATCTACGGTATTCGTGTATCGAGCACCCAAGTGCTGGAAAAATAGATAGTTAGGGTAGAATAAAAGAAAATGAATAGAGTAAGAAAGAAAGAATACAATATTAGAATCTTACAGCGGAATGCTAATATATAATATCAAAAGAAAAGTACAAAGGGTTACTTCGAATATAAAAATTTTAGAGTTACAAAACCTAAGTACATCATTAGCCTGGACAGTTATAATTACCTATCCTCACAATGTTGATATATACATGCATAATATAGTGCAATAGTAATAGAAATAGATAGATAAAAAAATCCTCCAGCTCCTCTCCTGAACTCTAAAGCATCCAAAGTAGAACTTGATTTACTCAGCCTACCCGAAAGAGTACTCGAGGAATTTAGAAAAAAACCACGCGTCGGACATAAGTCTAGTATAAGAAAACTCAAGATGCATGAACATATGTAACATTAACAAATAAGACCATGCGAAACCCCTTAACGGTTTTTCCCTCAAAAGAAACCAACCATTCATTAAGTTAATATAGTAATATAATAGATAATGTTTAGGGTGTAGAACATAAATCATCTTAGATAGTTATGATGCTTACATTAATCAGACCACAACAATATTAGAAGTACATCTAAAACCGCTATGGTATGCACGCATAATGGATTTCTGTGGAGATCCTTCGGTCAAACTGAAATCCAATCTCCTGCACATGGGTCAGAAACTAACTTCGAGCATTGTATATCTCTAAATAAAATATACCATTAAGTTAAACGTAATCAGTCCACATCTAAACACATGATCTCGAATATCATCAACGCCCGGTACGAATATATTTATAAGCATACTCCAGATATGGAATTGATAATACCATGTCATGGGTTAACAAAACCCTAAGTTATGCTCCTACTCTATTTTCTGCCATTTACAATGTCGAGGTCTCGTTTGGCATGTCTCACACGAGTCTTCATCACTCGAATAAAACATGAATCACTCCATGGATTCCCGCATAAGTCGTTCAACAAATGCTAACGCCGACCTCTCCCTTAGACTTAACCTTAGGGTAGAAAGTTCAACTCTATAGCATTCCTCTTCGTAGCCGCCTCCAAAACATAGGATTAAAGATAAGTGGGGATTTGTTTATTTAATCAAGTGGATTAATGATGTAATTTAATTTTAATTATATTATTTAATTCCGAAAGCTTATAATTCGAATAACTTCTGCGTACGAGGTCGGATTTGAACGCTGTTTTTCCATTGGAATCATAACGACAATGGCTACACAATAGAGTTGGCTTGGTTGGATTTGGAGCTAGTTGAATTTTTGGCTAAAATTGAACGCTCTTTCGGTTTTAGTTCAAAACCGGAACGCTTCGGCAAAAACTGGAATCAATATGAGTTCAACTCACATTCAAATATAATATATTATATCTATCATGCTATAAACTATTATTGATTGCTTGGATGTTAGTTAAATTGTTTGACTGATTGTTTTGTTGAATTTCCATTTGGCAAATGGATGACATATTAACTTGATTGTAATGAACCCATATGATTATATATAATGTGCTTAACCATTTTTCTATAGGGAGAACCCATATGGTTAATGTGTTTAACCCATATGATTGTTGAATTGCTTAACTATTATTGAGGTGTTTCTTGCCAATAATTATTTACACGCTTATGCTGTTATATTCATATTTAATTAAAATAAATCTTGATATTCCATTTTAATTATTTAAATGTCATTATACTGATTTTTGCTATACCGTCATTTATTGACTTTCATCCCCGAAACCCTATCGTGTGTGTTTTGAACTTATGCTTGTGTTTTCACTAAATAGAATTTTAAAATTCATTAATCATATTAATTAATGATACTTTAAATTTAATAATCATTTTAATTAATGGTTATTTAAATTAATTAATCATTTTAACTAATGATTTTGAAATTAATTAACTAATTTAATTAACGATGTTTAAAATTGGTTTATCTTTAGATTTAACTAATCATTTTTACTAATGGCGTTTTATACTTAATTAATCATTTTAACTAATGTTTATTCGAGTTTAATTAATTATTTTAATTAATGATTATGGAGTTTAATTAATCATTTTAATTAATGATTGTTTAAATTTAATTAACTATTTTAACTAATCATGTTGACTAATGATTTTGAAATTAATTAATTAATTACTTTAATTAATGATGTTTTGAAATTTATTAATCTATTTGATTAATGAGGAATTTAATTAAATCATTTTAATTAATGATTTTAAACTTTGATATATCATTTTAATTAATGATTGTTTTAAATTAATTAATTGTTTCAACTAGTGATATTTGAAAGTTAGTTAATCTTTTAATTATAATGATGTTTTACAGTTAATTAATCGTTTCTAACAAATGATGTTTTAATTTATCATTTTAACTAATAATGTTTGAATTTAATTAATCCAATTAATTTATGATTATTTGAACTTAATTAATTGTTTTTAATTAATGGTATTTTAAAATTTATTAATCATTTTAATTAATGATATCCGAGATTAGTTATTCATTTTAATTAATGATTATTTGAATTTAATAAATCTTTTTAATTAATGGTATTTAGAGTAGATTTAATAAAAGTGATTCAAGTAAATTAACTAATATAATGAAAGTGTTTTAAAGTAAATTAACTGATTTAGTGTTTTAAAGTTAATAAACTGATTTAATAAAGATTTTAAAGTTAATTTACTGATGATATAAAAGTGTTTTGGAATTAATTAACTATTTTTTTTTTTTAAAATAATTGATTTGCTTATTTTAAAATAGATTATAACTATGATTAATTATCTTTTAGGATATTTAATATTGTTTAAATTTATAAATAATGGTTTATAAATGAGAAAATGCGTTAAAAGGAATTATTTATAAATAAAGCTAAGTGTAAATTGTTTTGGTTTTATAGTAAACAATGTTTTAATGACATTTGTTTTTGACCCTTGTTTTAATACACTTAGTATTATAAGTTTGTCTTTTAAAAGAATATTTTTAAAGAGTATTTCCAAAGTGTTTTTACCAATATTAAAATATGGAAATCAAGCACAAGTTCAGTTTCTAAAAGTGAAGTTCGATTTCGGTTATGAAAAAATAGTTTGGTAATCGATGTCGCTTATATGGAAAGGATCTAGTCATACTTTTAACGCTAAATGTTGAGGCTTCGACCCACTTCTATCTCATACGTTAAAAATTTCATTAAGGCGATGCCTAAAGTTAACACCTGGCTTCATTTTCAACTGAGAGATAGCACTTGTTTAGGATCGACGAGTAATGTTAAATATATGATATTTAATTTCCATATACGATCATTTGAATTATCCCTGATAGTTGATTTATTAATTATTGGATTCAACTTTCTTCATGGTGTATCGTCACCTTGAAAACAATTTGCTGCTCTTTGAGCTTTGTTATCCTTTGCCAAAAATGACTAAATTCAAAGCATGAGAGAAGGCTAAGCTCTGTGGGGTTGCTCCCATTTAGATACTTTCACATCTCAACTAGATTGGATTCGATTGTGCACTTAGATGTGAAATATTTGGATTCTCGGTAAGGTTTTGTAAAGGCCCAAATTTCTACACCCTTTGAGTCGAATATAAACCACACATGTCCAACCCGAATTGAATAAAAAGATGGATCTTTATCGGATAGAAAGAAAAAGAAGAAAGAACAAAATCTTAGTCGGATGGAATAACATATATTATTGACTAATAATCTTTATAGCAAATTTTTTTAAAATACATATATTATAGTCTAACCTAAATTCAACTTGGATAGTTATAATACATGTCCTTACACTTGCTGAAAAACAAACAACACACAATGCAATGGAAAATAGAATACGTCCATACGTTGATGAAGATCTCCAGCTCTCCTCTGGAAACTCCAAGCATATTCAGCTAATTCTGAAACTACTTGGATCTGACCTGAGTATAAAAATACCCTGATCAGTTTGGCAAACCAGCGCGAGAAACACGAATCTTAAATGATAATATCATAGATCAGAGAATGGTGACAAAAACCTTTTAAAAGAAAGAGTATCTCATAAGACCACGCCACACATAAACACGAACGGGTTTTTTACCTTATGATAACTAAAATAAATTTATCAAATCATTTGGTATTATTTTCAATGACATTCTTTGAAATCACTTTTCAAGTAAACATATTCAAATAGCCGAAATTGTTACCATTATTAAATTCCAGCATACTAGGCTCTACAATCAAAATGGCAGGTATGTAGTAGAGAATGGATAACAAATGGCCAGGTGAAGGGACTACCTTCCAGCAGTACATCTCTAGAGGAATGCACAAAGGCTACAGACCATCTGCACCTCTACCAACACAAGACCGACCTACATCTTCCTAGATAGTACCGAATATGTCATCACCCCAGTCGTTACCGACATATCCTAATGCGCTCTAGCATACACCATATTAATTTAAACTCGAACTTCATAGCTGGTAGAAATATATTAAGAAGGGGATGATCATACCCTAATGGTTACGAGCCACATAGCCTTGCCACATCTACCCTATTTTAGCCATTTTAGTTGTGAGGCCTGAGGTAGAGATTACCTTTTATAGAACATCAACTTTTCACTTTGAATTCAACATTGCCATTCCATAATCACATAACTGATTTCTACAAACATACAACTCCTAAGCTCGTACGTCTCAGGAAAGGGTGTTAAGCTAAGAAAAGTTTTCTTCTCCGCCACCAAATAGATGATACGTTTATAGAGATCAATCAATTTGATTTTAAAATGCAATGTCAGACATTCGTCCATACAAGTTTTCCAAAAACAGGACAAACCGAAAGTACTCTCCTACCACATCCTATTTGGGAATCACCCCTAGGATCGTTAGCAAGAAGTCCTTGCAATATCAAAGATTTTCATAACAGAGCACTACTGCCACCATAATGTATGATATGATAAATTTCACCAAGGGTCTAGTGGCAAGCAGCCCTACATCATGAAGAACTTCATCTTCAATTGTCTTTGTCTTTAACATGTTTTATTTCGAAAGCGTAAATTGGTTCGAAGTGGTTTTTAGATAGGAATCGCCCAAATGTGATCCATGTCACTTCAAAATCCAATCATCGATAAAAATGTGAATATGTGTATACATAATTTGTTACACCTCTTTTCATTTTAATTTTTTTATTTGTTAGTCAAAACCCTTTTAACTTTGGAAATCTTTAAGTCATTTACTTGGGAAAATTTAAGTTCTTAAAATTTCATCTTTCTGAACATGTCTTAACTGGGTCAAAAACAATGTTATTTAAGATATCGTTTACTGTAAACCCAAATCATTTAATATTGAGTAGAAAAAGAACGTTATTTAAGACATCCTTTTCCAAAACATTTATTTAAATCTTTAACTAAGATTTCTTATTTTCCAAATCATATCCTTTTTAATAAGTTGAAATCATGTCATCTAACTTGGTAAATTCAAATTAGTTAGTATTCGAGTTAAATGGATTCACAAAATTTATATCAATTTATACTCAATACTAATTTCCATATTCAACAAATACTATAAGCAGAATAATGGTGAAATCACTTCTTCTTTTTATTCGCGCGGATAATATAAGTTCCCTCCTTGGACCTTAATACAGAGTTTGACCAAAACATTCCTTATACTATTAAAAATCTGGTTTAATTCACTCCTTTGAAAATTACTTTCTTTTGGAAAAACTTATATAAGATCTTTTTAGAGCATCTGGGCTTTCCCTTCGATTTGTTCCACCTCTCGTCTAGAAAGAGAAAACCGAGGCCTGGTAAGTTCTGGGCATTGGTTGCTCCATTCTTAACCTTGGTTACACACCTTGTTTTACTTTTCTAGATCTCATAGGCGGGACAAATATACTAGTCGTTTCTTCATACTCAGTTTATTATTACATTCAAGGAAATGATTTCAATTATACTATTTAGATGTTATAAATAATTTCCCTTAACCATTCATCTAAACTCTTATTAAAACTTCCAAATCATCTTTAAAATACTCAATTGTTTATTTAAAGACATTTAGAAAATATTTGGGAAAGAATAGTTAAGTTTAAATCTATATTTTTAAAGTTTATTGAAACTGCTATGGAAAAGTGCTACAGATAGTGTTTTAAAAACTTATTCGATTAAAACAACTTTTCTATCTTTTGGAAATCCATATTTATAACCCAAATCTCTTTTAAAACATTTTAACACTCAAATTTATTTTATATTTTTAAACATTAATAAAATATTCATTTTAAAGAATTTTATACTTTGGTCACTTAACTATAAAAGCGCGATTTTCCTGAAATTTAATTTGGACATATTTTAATATCTACAAGATGAAATCTTCGTTTTTCTTCTCCATTTGAAAATCATGGTTATAAGGATCAAGAAAATTATTAGTTCGAAGATTTTCGACTTAATTTGAACCCTACACAATGATTTAAAGTTATGGGTCGAAAATTTACGAACTGCCGCTACGCGACAGGCTCGATTTTGATCACTTTGGTAAATTGTTCTGGAACTTGTCCAAAACACTTCAAAATTGTTTTAAAACCATATTAAAACTTTTTAACTCCTTTAAAACAATATTCTATCATTAAATCATATTTTTAGCTCTTTATCACATATTTGAATATTATATTATTATAATATTCACTTTAAACCTTTTCAAAATCATTAAGTTATTTACTTTTCCAAATTTACAACTTAAGCTTATTTTAAAAGTTATTAACTTTAAAATCCAAAACATTTACTTCCATTTCTCAAAGTACTTTTAACTTTTAGCTTTAACATTTTGTTTTTAAATCAGTTTCTAACTTTTTCAAATGAATTCTTTTCTATAGTTAATTCAAAAAGAGGCTTAACTAAGCCGAGTATCTTATATATATTCTAAACAAATATGGTCTCAAATCAACTATAATAAATTATGATAAATAAAGTAGCTATAACTAACTTTATTTAAAGTGTTGATAAAATCAACATTAATAAATCATCCATTCATCCAATATTCATCCATATAACCAAATCTACTCTAACATCCATATTTTCAACCAATAGTGTCAAATCAAAATATCATCATTGGATATAGGCATGGGTATCGTAAAAATGATCAAAATAGCATTTAAATATATAAAGAGCTTACTTATCCTCATTTTGCAATTCTTTTCACTATGTACTAAAATATCTTTCCTTTGCGCTATCAATACACAATGACATGTACAAATGGAGATGTAGCTTGCTTAAAGAGGTGGATGTTTGGACTAGAGGGTTTGGCCTTAGGTGCTTGGGTGGGTACGGCTTTGGTGTGGGGGTTTTTGTGGGGGTACGACTTTGGTGGAGTGGGTGCATGGGTTTGGTGCTTGGGTAGAGGTGGGTAAATGGGTTTTACGGGGTGTACGGGCTCAGGTTTGGGTGTGTGGTGGTTTTGGAGGTGGGTATGGGTGTGAGTAGGGGCTGTAGGTGCTTGGGTGAGTGGTTTAGGAGGCAGAAGTGTTGGATGCTAGGAAGAAATGGAGAAAGTGAAGAAATGGTGAAGAATCAAGTGTGAAGAAATAGAGAGATGGAGGTGTTATTTATAGTTGAAGCTTACTACTAAAATAACAAATTTTAATTTTCAACTGCATTTTTACAAGGATAGAATGGACATGGAAGAGATGGCTTTGAATGAGATGAGATATGTGGATTTGAGATTTGTACTAAATGAAATGATTATGCAACTTTTTATGTAAAGAAAATTCCAAATGCTCCTTTTCCATGTATGATTTTGACCCTTAAGTACATTATCATTTAAGAAGAAAGGATGTTTGAGTATTTATTTGAAATGATTATGTTTAGTAAAGGATCTTACTTAAATTAACATATCACATCAAAACCTTTCTTATTTTATTTACACTTCAAAAGTAAACCCTTTTTGGCACTATTTTCTAATGTAAAAGTTAACAAATGTGCAGTTGTAAGTTTAAAAGAAAATCATGTTGCAACAATCTCAAAACGTTGATAATAAATTTTGTTCGAAAGTCGGTTGCAATCTGAAATTGGAGTTCTAGGCATGTTTATAGTTTTTATTTAAAATATTTATTTATGTAAACAAAATTTAAAAATTGATTTGTTTTCATCTTTAAACAAGTTCATTTGAGTTATAAAACCATAGTATTAAAATTTCATTACAATGTATGACGTCGAATTGACAAAATATGAAAGAGTTTGAACATCTTTGTAAAACAAGTTTATATATATTTATAAATTTTTTGTAAATCAATTATTATTATTAAATAACCATTAAAAATAATTATTTATCATTTAATTGAATCATCCTAATCATACCATAAAACTCCCAAAAATAATATCCATACTAAACATTCCTACTCGTCGGATTCCTCCTTCGTTGGCCCTCCCAAATCCAACACATCTAGCATATCCTCTTCTCCTTCTTTGTCTTCAGGCTCCCCATCCTCTATCTCATCCTCCTGTACCATGTCCCAACCTGGTGGCTGCCAAGGCTGTCCTACTGGAACCCAAGGAATATGATCCATCTCTGTTGGAGCATACTCATCTATCTCCTCCAAACCATGATCCTCAATCAGCTCTGGGATTGGTGATCCCATCTCTGGAATAGGAGTACCCATCTCCCATATAATATCCTCGTCACTATTTAGTGGGCTATCACATAACCAAGTGTCGTACATCCCTGAATCCTCTTCTAAAGGCTTCTCCTCAATGAGCTCATCTCCTACTAGCTCCACCATGATGGGCTCATCCTCTGTAGGCTCGTCTTCCTGATTCTCCTCACTCAAAGGATCTATAATGCAAAGATCTGAATCGTCTCCCTTTGCTCCTACATCTTCCTCTGCCTCTACCTCAGCCTCCTCTACTACAGGAACAATAATCATATCGTCGTATGAAATAACTATCGGGTCATTAGTTGATCCTATCACAACTCCAGATGGCTCCCCTATCTGGACGTCCTCCTCCTTGTCACTAGTAATAGGAGTATCTAATACCTTTAAATCCCCATACTTCGCTAATGCTCACTTAAGTCTTTCCCTAAATTCTAAACGCTCTACTTTAGTTAATTTCTACAATGATAGAAAACTTAGAATTAGTTACTAGGCTTTTTTAAATTTTCATACTTAATAAATTTTCAAGGTCTTATCTTACTTAAACTTTTTCTCATTATTTTATTCTAGTTTATAACTTCTTACCCAATGTCTTAATGACTTATTTACAACTTATGCAACTTAAGCTTACTCTTATCAATTTGTGATCCAGAATTTGGTTTAAACATTTTTATAAAGATACTTCTTTATTACCAATTTATTAGTTAATGGTTCACATTATCTCTTAACTTAAGAAAATTATATAGATTGAGTAACTCCAAAATGACACCAAGGAACCGGGTACTACCAAAAGTATCATATGTCCCCTTAACGAGAAGGGTAATACTTAAGAGAAGTGTTTACCATTCGAACACATTTCTTGCCCATTTATTTTTGTTACTTTCGAACCACTCGAACTAGTTATCCTAAGATACTTCTTTTTAAATCCTTAATTTGAAATAATACTACACGTATCTTTATTAGTTATTTATTATTACTTTTGTTTATAAAAGCCCCATTTGTAAATCCATTTCTTAAAATCATCTTATATTAAATAACTTCCTTTTAATCGTATTAAACTTTCAAAATTCTTTTCCAAGATACCAGGATTTAAATTCTCAAAATTTATATAAAATACCTTCCACATTTAACTTTTACAAAATTATTTTATTTGCAAAACATGCTCATAAATTTGTCTTAAATAAACTTCTTGACCTTAAACCCATTTTATTATCAAACACCTTATAGTCAAATCGTGAAACTTAATTCACAAGGTATTTGTACCTAAACTTTTAAATCAAACAATCAATCAATTAGTGATAATAATTGAATATTATCATTTCTTAACAACCAAATATTTAGTAAATAACTATATCATTTTGAAAATATCTTTTATATCCAAAATATAATCCTAGGTAAAATTATTTCATTTAACATTTTTTTTCAAAACAAAAATCATTTTATATAACATTAACAAATACACGCTCATATACGTAATACTCTCAACTTATTCTAGGGTATCACTTACCCTATCTAATAAGTTACTCACCCTAAGGTATTACTAACCTTATCTATGATGAGTTTTTACTTCGATCAAGCTTAGGTGTTCGCTCAACCTAAGCTTTGATACCAAATGTAAAGGCCAAAATTTCCATACCCTTCGAGTCGACAAAAAACCACACATGTCCAACCCGAATTGAATGAAAATATGGATCTTTATGGGTTAGAAAGAAAAAGAAGAAAGAAGAGAATCTTACTCGGATGGAATAACATGTATTATTTAATAATATTCTTTACAGTGGAATTTTAAAATACATATATCAGAGTCTAACCTAGATTCAGCTTGGACAGTTATATTACCTGTCCTTACACTTGCTGAAAAACAAACAACACACTCTGTATTTTTGGAGTGATAGTTTTTACTGTCCTAATTATATTATATGTTGTCAATTCCACTATAAGATTCTGATTTTCTCTATTCTTTGTTCTTTTCTTTTTATTTATCCTAACAATCTACCCTTTTATTGATTTGAAGTTCGACATTTGAACATAATGGTAGTATCTGGTTTCTACTTTCGATTGTAAAAAAGATGGGTCGTTACAGGTTGATATCAGACCTGATGGTTAAGCGAGAACCTTGGCTTTGGCAGGGTATAACATATTAGAGATAGGGTTAGTAATACCCTTAAAGGAGTTTGAGAGTATTATATATTCAAGAGCATACTTGTTATTATTATAAAAATGTATTGTGTTAATTGGTCTATTGAGTTGTTTATGAATTCTGGTAGAGACGTGGGAGGACACAGTGTCGATATGGGTTTCTAAACACTCGAATAAGGCCAACAATTGGCAAATGAAATATTTTGTCTAGGATTATAATTTATATATATGAAGGAATAATTTTCAAAACTTTATATAGTTATAGAGTGTGTTTGTTTGAATGTCATAATATTTATTCATTACCACTATTGTTTGATCAGCCATGCTTGATTAAATTAGGAGCGTTGACTGCCATTTGTTGATTATTCATGTCTAGCTTAATTATGAGAATTTGTTGTTTGAATTTATAGATGAACCTCTTTGTGAATTAATTTTAACAATTTAACTATAAGGTGTTTGGAGAATATGTTAAGTTAAAATTCACCTTTTAATAATGGCGAGTTAAGAATTAAACTTCATTAAAAAGTTAATTTATATAATCTAAATTGTATAATAAGACCTCTAGAGAATAGATATTTGAGAAAATTCTATTGTAATAAATAAGAGTTATTATAATATGAGATGATTTTTATATAAAGGAAATTTCATATAAATTTAGTTTATAAAATGTGTTCTAAAAAGGACCTTTCAATCAAAATCCAGAGTTTTTGAAAATAATTTCAAAAGAATTTTGAGAAATGAAATAGTAGTAATTTTGAAAGTAATTAAAAGTAAAAATATTTTGGGAAATAAAATTTAAAATGGAATGCATTTTCTTTGTGATAATTCGAGGTAAATCATCTCGATTAGTTTTATGATAATCTGAATAATTTTCTAAGTGACGATAAGATGTTCGCTTAGGCGAATGTTGTGGAGTACTTAATAAATTATTCTCTTTATCATTGTGTGATCGAAATGAGTTCAAATCCAAATGAACCCAAAGTGAGTTTTAATAAATAAATCGTTTGAAGTTATTATATCTAAAAATATATGTAGTATGATTTCAAAGATGAGTTTAAGAAGTTAAAAACCGAGAATTTAATTTTTAAGTTCCCTAAAAGGGAATTGGTTCCAAAATAATTTTTTTGATAAGAGATTGTTTTGATAAATAAGATTTTACCCTTAGATAAGGTAGGGATAATTTAAAAATAGGTGAATTAGGTTAAATTGAATATGGTGGTGTAACAACCCGTGGTTTGTGATTACCTAAAAATAAATTAAAATGGTGATTTTAATTTAATTGGAGTTATTAATAAATTTGAATTGGTTAATTTATTGAAAATTGGCTATTTTGGATAAATATGGAATTTTGGGCTTAATTGTAAAAATGGTGATAATTAGAAAAATAAATGTGAATTTTTGAAATTGGAGATATTGTAAAATTTTATTAGTTTAAAATCTTGCAATATTGGCTTTAAAAGTGAATTTATAATTTAATTTGTGAAAATGCAAAATTTTGTGCATTTTTAGGCAAAACGGTGTTTTGTGTATTTTTAAGTGTTAAAAATATAAAAATGTAAATTTGGTGTGTTATATATATTAATAACAAGTGTAAATAATTTTTATAGCTTGCCTTGTTCAATTTTATAAGATTTTGTACAATCTAAATAAATGTTGCATTTTATTTCATGAGTAACACTTAGAAGAATAAAACATAACTTAGAGCCAAAATTGGCTAAGTTCTAATGGTTTTGGTTACTATAGTAATTGGAACCCAATATCCAATAGCCACTTCAGAAAGTTGCATGTACGTAATTCACTTCCTCCATCTTATCTTTTTACAAAACAAACAGGAGCTTCAAAATAGAAAACAAATGGCTGCTCCATCACGCTAGGCAAAAACTCCTCTTTTATTATCATAAACTCAAGAGAAATTAGTCTAAATACAACTACAGGTAATCACAATCCATATCCTACAATCTATTTCCACTTTTCTTTGATTTTGAGAAGAAAGTTTACTGTAAATTAAGTATTTTCGTTTGCATGTCTGTTTGCTTCTTATCTACAGGTTCTTGAGCTTCAATCTAGCCTAAAGTCGCCATCTTTGCTTGCTAATCTACTGCTAATTGCTAAAAAGGTGAGAAATCACAAATGCTTGCTAAAACAATGAAGTCAGTAAGTTGAAATTGCTAAAATTTGTTTATTGTACGTATATTGGTTGAATATCCATCTCTGTGCTATTTGTGTTACTGTCCGCCTTTGAGGCTTAATATCTTTCAATCCGGGCAGCGGATTCATGCCGAATTTTATCCGGATTGTAGTTCATGATTGGGTTAGCTTGTATGCAAATTTTCCGACCTAGAAAATGTTATTTGATGTGCTAAAGTCATGTCCGAAAACGGACACGGACGTTTTTGCAAACTGGCGCAAAATCGCGCCCAGACTGGTGCATTTATTTGTCCAAGGCATTGAGCCTTGGTTTTGTTCTCTAGTGTGTTTTCTTGCCCAGGTCTGACTTTGTGGTAGCGTATCTTTCTCGCCTATTGTCTATTTCTGAAAATTCCAATTGCATTTGAAAGTAGAAATGTTGAACTTCATTTCTGAAAATTTCCATTTCCATCTGAATTCGTTTGCTATTTCGAAACTGCCGTCGAACTTGAACCCGCAGCATGCTGAGATTCAACATTTAAAACCTTGTTTTAGTCCAACTTTGAAACGATGCAGATTCTTCGTTTCAAACTGAATTTGAGTGGTTCTTTTTGCAGATTGAAGTAGGAGTGTTGAATTACATTCTTGAAAATTTTCATGACAATCTGGGTTTTTTGCTATTTTGAAATTGCGGTCGAACTTGAACCCGTAGCATGTTGGAATTCAGCGATTTAACCTTGTTTTTAGTCGAACTTTGAAACGACGCGGATTCTTCGTTTCAAATCGGATTTGAATGATTTTTTTTGCAAATTGAATTAGGAATGTTGAAATACATTCTTGCAAAATTTGAAGTCATTTTGACGTTGTTAACTTATTCAAACTTGCTGTCGAATATTGAGTCGTAGCTTGTTTTAAAAGGATAATACTCTGTGTAATTTCCGTTATTTCGATGTTTTCTTGATATTTCTTTCTGGATTTCATATACGGGTTTTATAATGTGTTTTAAATTTTTTTTTCAAATAAATGGTCTTTTGAAATTATTATTATATATTATTTTTTTTAAGTATAAAAATTATATACTATATAATAAGAGAATTTCAAAGGCAATTTCTAAAGCGATTTCGAAGCGTTCCTAAAACTCGTTTTCTTCAACTTAATTTCTATATAAAACACACAATTTTGCACTTCGAGCGAAGAGGGAGGAGAATTAAGTGATTTGATAAAACGCATGCTATGTACACGTGCGTTTATCTTTTCAGTTAATTTCTATTGTATTCGTTTGATCGTTTTGACCTTCGGGTCTGGTTTACCGATGAGATGAGGTAAACTTTGTACTACTTTGAGTGTGGAATTGACTAATGGTTAGTAAACCGTTTAGTGCGAAAGTGTGGTATGGGACACACATTAACACTTTGCGGGTTTCTATCCGAGGGGTTTGTGACACATATTGCCAGTTAGTGGTGTCTAGTGGGCCTCCGGACCTTGGCCACTACGATTTGTTGCCCTATAGTATCACTTTTGGAGCTAGTCCATCGTCACCGCTAAAAAGATACTTGGGTTTGTGTCTTCGGGTTTGTGCCTTCGGGTTTGTTGCCTTCGGGTTCGTTTCCCTATAGTATCGCTTTTGGAGTTGGTCCTTCATCACCGCTCAAGAGATACTTGGGTTTGTCGCCTTCGGGCTTGTGGATCCTTGTTTATACAATACCGAGCACGTGCATCTTTTATTTCATTGATATTTATATTTCCCTAGAGTATCGCCTTTCGGAGTAGGTCCTTTGAACCACTCGATACATAGCGATTACATTGTGGAAACTTGTATATCTTCATTGGTACTTTTTATTTGCCTTTTTGGCTTGATTTGGGATATTCATATCCTTTGTTTATTTGAGTTGCCGATGATATGAGGCTTGTTATGATTCACCTTTTGTTAGATGATCGTGTTATCTCTTTTAAAGATTATTGTGTACTTTATGACCTTGCATGTTCATTATCATATAGCTTATCTAACTGATTTGTTTAGTTAGCTTGACCCGTGTATTTTTATACTCCGAGGTATTTCAGGTTAGGTGCTTCGGACTTAGCCTATTTGCTTTTGCTTTCGCATGGACTTTGCTTTCTTCATATCCGCTAGCCTATCTTATTTAGCTTTTTGTTGTCCTTATCTATTGACACTCCGATCTATGTATTATTCTTTTGGACTCATGTATGAGTAGTGGTCGTCATACCACTTAGTTGTATCATTTTGGATTTGTACTGGAGATGTATTTGTATTTAGACATATGTATGTCATTCTGCTGTTCTGTGATGTTTTACATTTGAGTTGTTATATTTTGTTCTGATAGATCTTATAGCCATTAGAGTTTTGTATTAAGTATCTATTGGATATGTCGATCCACATGAGAAAAAAATAATATATGCTACATTTATCGACGTATTCAGTAGATAGTTAAGACAAGGCTTTAGATGGTCGCTCCTGTCCAGCTCTATTCTCTATATTAGCAGACGATGTTACATAGTAATACTCTTTGCTAATGTGGGTCTCGGAGTTGGGCGTCACAGGAGGTTTTGATAACATTATTTTATCAAAAACCATAGATTTTATTTAAAACATCTAAGTAGTATAACTAATTGGTGTTATTGGGCCAGTCCATAAACATCATTCATTATAACACCTTAAGGTAAAATGGATAGGAAGGTTCTGATAAACATTGTTTTATTAAAATCAAATAATTGTTTAAAACATCTAAGTAGTGTAAATTATTTGTTGATTGGGTCAACCCATAAATATCTTCCATTTTAACACTCTAAGTTAAGGAGGTCGAGAAGTTGACTCTGTTTTAAAAGACCTGAATTTTGATTAGATCTCCTCCTAAATTTTGAAAAGTAAAAAAAAATTTGTATGTATTCTTAGGATATAGAAGAGTTTAATACAACTAAATAAAGTGGAATAAGTTTTGTATTTAATGTTTTATAAAGAAATGACTTCATAAAAATATTTTTGAACTTAGGTGAAAATTTATGAAATAATTCATAAATAGTATTGAATTATAACGACCCGTATTTTTTGATAAATTAAAACTATTAAATTAAATAAGATTTTGAAATTTAATCTTGTGAGAAATTAAAATTTATGATTTATTAATGAGAAAAATAATTAGAATATGATTTAATAATGTAGTATGAATGTTATTGAAAAATATTTTAATGTAATTTTAATCAATTGAAATAATTGTAAAGTTAATTTGGTTATAATTGTAAATAAGAAATAAATTAAATGTTGGATTCAATGTTGAAATTATCTATTATTAATTGAAATAGGTTTTTATGGAATATGAAATAAATTAATTAGTACATAAATTTATCAGCTTTTGTTTGTAAACAATAGACTTAGAAATGTGTTTGAATTACTAATGTGTAATAATTGTTTTAATTATTGTTTTATTATTTAATCCGTTGAAATTAATTTGAAAATCAATGAAACTTAATGTAATTAAATATTTCAGTTAATGTGAGTTAAGATGATAACTGTAGATATGAATGCAATAAATGTAAACTAATGTTAATTATTTTCATAAGGTAATAGTTGATTCAATAATAGGAGTGTAAATCGAAATAAAAGAATTTGATTAAAATTTAAATATAATTAACTAGGGTTTTATTACAGTTGTAATTGAACGCTAAAATTTGTGTAATATTTAAATATTGGATTTAAAATGGAAAATTTATTTTAAAGGATTATAAATTTCTGTGTAATCAAGAATGGTGAAAATTGTTAACTTTTAAATTTGAATTTAAAAGTGATTAAATCAATTTAATAATAATTTATTTAATTAAAATGAAAATTAGCCATTTTGACCACTGTCACGGATTTCGACGAAATCGGTTTCATCGGATCTGTAACAGTGAATTATTCTAAGATTTCAAGTTTCGTAGCGATTGGACTTAACGTTTCATCGTGCGAGCTCGAAACGCGTAGAAATCGATTTTGGAATTTAAATGAATATAATCTGATTTTAAAAGCTAACTTCTATACACAATAGAATTATGGTTTGAAACTAGTTCCATTGAGTTGAAAAATATCGAAAACCTATATTTCGTTATACTGGATGACCTACTTTCGTTTCAGAAACGAAACGGGCTTTTTGGGTCGTTGTTATCATTTCGACCCAAATCGATCCGTCTATCCATTCTTATCCATCTCTGTCTATATAAATAGATATTTCCTGAAACCCTAGCAGTTTCTAATTTCATTTGCTATACGTACGAATTTCTGTTCTCATCTCCTCCTTCCCAATGGTAGAACATCAAAACCCTAATTCCCAATTCCAAATCAAATCAAAAATTCAAACTCCTCAAAACCTATCGAATTATATATCGTTGCGAAGCTCTCGAAGAACGTAATTTCGATCTACAGTTCATTTTTGCAATTGAGTCTCGGTTTGGCCAGAATTTGGCGAAGAAGTTTCGGCCGTCCATATTTGGTTTTGTTTTCAACGGTGGATCGTCGACCAATCGACGATCAGGAGGCACAGGCGCATAGAGGAGGCTGAGTAGAATTCATCCATGCGGTTAGGTCATCTCAGCAGTGCACGATATCGCCAGATTGGGCGTTTTAAGGCGGCGGTGGAGGACCTTGGCTGGGGACAGCGGAGTGCTCGGCGTAAGTCCTAGAGGAGCGGCCTGACACGAGGAAGATGATGGTGACGCCTGATCTGGGTGCGGCAAGCCGTAGGTGGGTGCGGCGTGAAGTTTTGGTGGCGACTGTGGTCGTGTTCATGCCCGTACGTAATGCAATAGGGTTTGAGTGGTGAGGTATTTACGCTTTTACCCTTATAATTTATTTTAATTTAATTTTGAATTTTTAAACTTCTAATCCTCAATAACTTTTGCATAAAAACTCGGATTTGGACGTAGTTTCTTCCATTGGGACCATATCAAAATTTCGGACAATATGGAATAGGTTTGGTTGGATTCTAAGACTGTTCAAATTTTGGGCTTTATTTGGATTTTAAATCGACTAGAAATCAAAGGTGAGTGATTTAACCCACTCACGCAATACTAAATCTTATTATGTTAGTTGAATTAAGCTTATGATGTGATAAGAAATTTACTGATAGCAGTTTGGTAATTTAAATTTAGTTTGATTGTATATTGAATTAAATTGCCATTTAAATTAATATTGAATTTAAATTGTTAGTTAAATGCCTAATAATGATAACCAGTTAATTGTTGTGATTTATTGGCTGATTTGGATGTTGATTGGAATGGATGTTTATTTATTGACATTTTGGATGATTGGATGTTTATATCCCTGTTATCACCATGGGCTGAAATGATACATACCCGAATGATCTTATAGATTAGGGAAAATCCTTATGGGTTGAAACAATACATACCCGAGCGATTTTTTTGATTTGGAAATTATTGATTTGGGATACAGGTTGAAATGATATATACTCGGAAAATTTAACTATGTTGGGTTGAAATGGTAGATGCCTAATCACTTGACCATAGGGTAGAAAATTATATACGGACACCGCTGGTTGGTTTTAAATTATTTTCTAAATGGTAAATTATGTTTGATTTATAATTTTTGATCTTTAAATTTAATTTAATGGTTTTATAATAAAAAATTATATTTGGAAAATAATTTATTTTATATGTTTTAAAGTTTCAAATTATAAGTTAATATATAGTTTAAAAAGTAAATTTAAGATTTTTACTTATAATTTTATTTAGTTTTAAAAGTATATTTTAGATGGTTTAAATTTTAATTTAATAAAAATATTTAATATAGTTTTAAGAGGTTTATTTAAATTAAAATTAAGATAATAAATATAGACTTTTATAATAACTTTAATAGATAAAAAAAATTTGTAAAAGATTTTAGAATTTTATAAAAGGTTTTGTAAAGAATTTATAAAAGTTTTGTAAGAGATTTTATAATGGATTTTATAAAAGTATTTTATAAAAGATTCTTTTATAGAGGATTTTTTATAATGGTTTTATAAAGGAGTTATAAGGGTTTTAAAGGATTTTACAAAGGGTTTTATAAAAGAACTTGTATAAAGGGATTTGGAAGCATTTTAGAGGAATTTGCGTAGAAGTTTATGAAAGGGGAAGAGTTGTAAACTGTTTTGGAATTTAAAAATAGCCTTATAAGTGGTTCTAAAGCATGTAAATAGTTTATAAATGGTTTAAGTAAGATTTATAAATTATTTTCAAAATTGATTGAAAGAAATCTTCCTCGGTATTTATGAATACATTTATACTTTTGGAATAAGTATATGGATATCTTGATATGAAGGTATAAACTGTTTTCTTGATTTATTATTAAAAACATTTTATAAAATGACCACGGTGTGAAAAATGTAATGATTGGTTGTTAAAGTGACTGGGGTCGAATATTGGCATACTCTCTGTCAATACCGTAACAACTTTAACAACTGTGCACGTGGTAGAGAATCCAAAGCGAAGTAGGATGGTTTGGCGAATGTTGCTGGTATGAGGTAAGAACGTAGCCCTGACCTTCGGGTCAGCTTGATATGCCTAAAACATGAGCTATCCCGGGCCAAGTGAGGTCGCTCCTCCTATCGGACACGCTTCTTCGATATCGTATATGTTACTTTGTGATTGATTGGTGGCCACCCTCGATTTGATTATGGGAGTGTGTTTCGAGGTGGGCGGTAGTAGCTGCTATGCGTTACCATAGTCCGGGCATGCAAAACGGTAGAATCCTACCCTGGGCATTGCCTCGTGTTCCTTTTCATATGCCTTATCGAACCCACTACGATTTTGGTTTGTGTCGTACCTATGGAGTGCTCCGTGATAGCCCACCGGTTTACTATGGAGTTTACAGTACTGTATAGACTACGATGCCTATAAAAATGTGTTAAGGGGGATATGGGTAATGCCTTAACGCTATTTAAATACTTTACTTTACTGATAGATACTACATATATAGCGTATATTACTACATACAGATATTTAACAAATCCTTAAAAGATAGAAAATCCCAAAACATCTCTTAAGTTATTGCACGCATGTTACACTGGATAGGAGATGTGAAATCCTATAAACATCTCTGAAGCTATTACACTCATATTTATTTGTTGTTGATTTAACTTATATAAGATCTTTTGGTTCTAACTCGAGTGTTTTCTCTTTTCATTACGCTCGAGTCAGTCTGAGCTTTTCAGTGTTTTGAAGGCCATTTTATTTTGGAGGATGAAGACGGGAATTGGTATACTATTTATTATATATATTCCACTGCATCATGTTGTTCCGCTGCATTATCCTAATATACATGTTGTATGTATAACTGTGATTGTATTGTAAAAGTGTAATCAAATGTTATTTGTAAAACAGCTTCATGAACTGTTTATTTGATTATTATATTTTTGTCATTCCGCTGTGAGATCTGTGTTTCGTTTTTAATTCCTTTCTCTTATTTTCTTATTTACCCCATTGATAATCCTCTCTTTTGAATGGTTTGAGTTTGACATGTGTGGTTTATTGTCGATTTAAACCGTCCAAAAAGGTGGGTCGTCACATGAATAAAATACTAAGTGAAAAGTGATTCGGAAAAAAATTAATGTAGTTAAGAAACCAATAAATATAAAGTATAACTTTTAATTTTGTCCGAATGAATTTTAATAATATTTTAAGCAAAAGCTGTTGTGCAAAATGGTACGCTTAGTGAATTGTCTATATTTTTAGGCAATCAAGAAAGTATTGAACCTAAGCTAAGATTTGTTTGTAAATCATTTCGCATTTTAAATAATGTTAATTGTTAGATTTTTCCCTTATGGAAATTGATTTATTGATAGTGTTATTTTATTCCTTAATAGAATTTTCTTGAATTTGATTGATTGATTTTGTGATTTTATATACTAAAGTTTATAAAGTTAAACTTATGAACCAAGGATTTTGAATTATTATTAGGACTTAAACCCTGGTGATTTAAAAAAAAGTTTGGGGAATAGATAAATTGTTTGCTCTAGTTGTTGTTTTAGAAGGACACGGAATACCACTGGAAGCTCCATATTGTTATGATACTAGAGTTTACTATGTTTTGTTAGGAGGACCCCCTCCTTGAAACTTTTTATCTTGGTTTTTGATTTACTTCTCTGTTGAGGAATCCGAAAATAAAAATTTGAATATAAAACCCAGGCATTTTGTTTTAAATTTATTTTTTAAAATAATTGGATGCATAACATTTATTACAGAATACCCTTTGAATTGTGTTGCATATGGCTGTGATATTGTTGTTGGTTGCATGTGGCTATATTTCATACTAGATATGCATGTAGATTTATATCACGCTAGTTCTTGCATGTAGAGTAATATTATATTGCTTTTTTGTCAGCCTGATTACTCTTTTGGATTATGTAAGTACGGGTGAGTAAGAGATTTCCACTTAATTTCTTGTGCACTTACAATTGCTTCAAAATAATAATCCGCTTGTAAAAATAAGAATTAAACGCAAAAAGGTACGTAATAAATATAGAAATTTAAATTGGTCGATGATTTTATGCCCAAATTATGGGAAGCCACTTGGATTTTGTTTTCTTTGGTTGGTTTGGACCTTGTAGAGGATTTTGGTAGTTGTTTCGATTGAGCCACAAAGGAGACGCAACCAAAATTTTCCATAAAATTTTGAGGTTTAATTAATAAGTTTAATAACTCATTTTAATTAATAGTTTTAAACTTAAGGGTTTGGAAACATTTTCTTCCTTCTGAATTTCGGGGATGAAATTCTTTAAAGGGGGAGAGTGTAACATCCTAGAATTTTGGTTATTTAATTTTAAATGTTCAATTAATCTTAAATAGTTAAATTACGTGATTTTTGGAATTTAATAATTTGAATTCAAATATGATTAATCATTTAAATATTTGAATTGTAAATTAAATATTAATTAAACAGATTTAATAATAATATTTAACTCCTTTTAATTAATAAATAATATTGATGAATTCAATTTGTAAATTTATGTCAAATATAAATAGATCGTATAAATATCGATAATTTGATAGAAAATATAAAATGATGTTTAAATTTGTGAAATTAACATTCTAGGGCATTGTCTATGATTTTTTCGAAACCAGTGCTATTAGATTCAGAATAATAAATTATTATACGTCGTTGAGTTTTGTAACGATCAGACGTGTTGTGTGGTCGTGCGAGCTTGAAACGCATAGCGAGTGATTTTAAATATAATTTGATTTTAAAAGCTAACTTTTGTATACTTTGTAATTAGGTCTCAAAACTAGTTTCATTTGGTTCGGAATAGGGGTATTTAGTACAGAACGCCAGTCGGTATGCATCGATAGGAGTTCGAAATTTTCGGGCATGAACGGTGCCGGATATTATCGAACAAAATAATATATGCCAATACTTATATCCCATACCCCTCTATCTTAGCCCATCCGCCTCCTAACCTACCACATTCGCTGCCATACCCCTCCCCTTTATAAACCCATTCCTATAACCAAAATGAAAGTTTTCTCCATTTCAAAAATCAAATTCTTGTGAAATACTAAATGAAAAACCTTGTCGTTGGATCCGTTGGGCTTGTATACCGGAGTGCTTCGATCCTATACCCTTTTGGTATGGTCCAAGCTTATTTTGGGGTGATAATCATTTGGGGGTAGCAGCTATGGTTCGAGATTTGTGGAGATAGAGAAGGCAAGGGGCAAATCAAAGACCATGGTTGACTACTTTTGCCGAGAAGCACCTAGGTGTCAAGTTTGAAGTAGCGGTGAGCCATGGGGCGGAGTGCGACATTTTTTTGGAGCTGTAGAGCATGTCAGGTCATAATTTTATAAGGGAAAGCAGATGCGAAGCATAGATGTCGAGGAGGTGTGGCACGTGAAGAGGAGTCCGTCGGCAAAGACGGCGTTCGATTCCGTCAATCATAGCTCCGTATCAGTAAATTTTCATGCTCGCTTGGTTGGCTTTGGTGATATCATGTGCATGAATTTGACTAGTGGGAGGAGAACAAGGATTAAAGTTAAGTGGGGATTTTTTTATATAATCAAATGGATTAGTGATGTAATTTAATATTAATTATACTATTTAATTCTGAAAACTTATAACTTGAATAACTTTTGCGTACGAGGTCAGATTTAAACGCCATTTTTTGCGTTGGACTCGTAGCGACAATGGCTACGCACTAGAGTTTTTTGATTGGATTTAGAGCTAGTGAAAATTTTGGCTAAAATCGAATGACCGTTCGGTTTTAATTCAAAACCAGAACGCTTCGGCGAAAACTGGAATTAATGTGATTTTAATTCACATTTAAATTTATTGTATCATACCTATGATGCTATAAACCATTATTGATTGCTTGGATGTTAGTTAAATTATTTGATTGATTGCTTGGATGTTAGTTAAATTATTTGATTAATTGTTTTGTTGAATTTCCATTTGAAAAATGAATGGTATATTAACTTGATTGTTATGAACCCATATGATTATATATAATGTGCTTAAGCATTTTTTTGCAGGGAGAATTTATAGAGAGACCCTAAGGGGTTTCTCACCAATAATTATTTACATTATTATGTTGTTATATTGATATTTAGTTGAAATAAATCTTGATATTCCTTTTAAATTGTTTAAATATCGTTATTAGCGATTTTCGCTATACCGTCATTTATTAACTTTCATCCTCCAAACCCTGTTGTGGGTTTTTTGAACTTGAGCTTGTGTTTTCACTAAACATAATTTTAAAATTCATTAATTATACTAATTAATGATATTTTAAATTTAATAATCATTTTAATTAATGTTTATTTAAATTAATTAATCATTTCAACCAATGGTTTTGAAATTAATTAACCAATTTAATTAATGATGTTTAAAATTGGTTTATCTTTTGATTTAATTAATCATTTTTGCTAATGGTATTTTATACCTAATTAATCATTTTAACTAATGATTATTTGAGTATAATTAATTATTTTAATTAATGATAATAGATTTTAATTTATCATTTTAATTAATGATTGTTTAAATTTAATTAACTGTTTTAGCTAACGATGTTTAAAGTTAACTAATCATGTTAACTAATGAATATGAAATTAATTAATTTATTATGTAATGATGTTTTGAAATCTATTAATTTATTTGATTAATGAGGTTTGAATTTAATTAAATCATTTTAATTAATGATTTTAAACTTTAATTCATTATTTTAATTAATGATTGTTTTAAATTTAATTAATTATTTTAACTAGTGATATTTGAAATTTATTTAATCATTTTAATTAATGATGTTTAATAGTTAATTAATCATTTCTAAAAAATAATGTTTTAATTTATCATTTTAACTAATGATGTTTGAATTTAATTAATCCAATTAATTTATGATTATTTAAACTCAATTAATTGTTTTTAATTAATGGTATTTCAAAATTTATTAATCATTTTAATAACGATGTTTGAGATTAATTATTCATTATAATTAAAGATTATTTGAATTTAATAAATCTTTTTAATTAATGATATTTAAAGTTAATTAATTGATTTAGTAAAAGTGATTTTAGTAAATTAACTAATATAATGAAAGTGTTTTAAAGTTAATTAATTGATTCAGTGTTTTAAAGTTAATAAACTGATTTAATAAAGATTTCGAAGTTAATTTACTGATGATATAAAAGTGTGTTGAAAATAATTAACTATTTTATTTAAAATAATTGATTTTCTTATTTAAAAAAGATTTTAAATGTGATTAATTATCTTCCAGGATAATTAATATTGTTTTAAATTTATAAATAATGGTATATAAATGAGAAAATCTTTTAAAATGAATTATTTATAAATAAAGCTAAGCGTAAATTGTTTTGGGTTTATAGTAAACAATGTTTTAATGATATTTGTTTTTGACCCTTGTTTTAATACACTTAGTATTATAAGTTTTCCTTTTAAAAGGATTTTTTTAAAGAGTATTTATAAAGTGTTTTTTACCAATATTGATATATGGAAATCAAGCATAAGTTCAACTTTTAAAAGTAAATTTCGATTTCAGTTATGAAAAACTAGTTCCGTAATCGATATCGCTTATATGGAAAGGACCTAGTTATACTTTTAACGTTAAACATTGAGGCTTGGACCTGTTTCTATCTCAAAGATTAAAAATGTCGTCAAGGCGATGCCTTGGGCTAACATGATATCAACTTGCCTAGCTTCATTTTCAACCGAGAGATAACACTTGTTTGGAATCAATATATGATATTTAATTTCCATGTACGATCATTTTAATTATCCCTGATATTTGATTTATTAATTATCGGATTTAGCTTCTTCATGGTGTATTGTGACCTTAAAAACGATTTGCTTCCCTTTGAGCTTTGTTATCCTTTGCTGAAAATTACCAAATCCAAAGCGCAAGAGGAGGCTAAGCTATGTGGGGTTGGTCCAATTAGGATACTTTCACATCTCATCTTGATTGGATTCGGTTGTGCACTTAGATGTGAAATATTCAGATTCGCATTAGGTTTTGAAGGGTTCCGTCTTGGAGGGTTCCGAGAACTTTCACAGCGTAAGTTAACTTCTTAGAAGTATACTACTAGAGGTATATTTCAAGGAGGTGCTCTTCGACATCAGTCCTGGGCGATGCATAGGATATCAACTCCGGTTGGTATGAAATGGATTGGCCTTGGTTGAAGTATGAAGTAGACGTCATGAACTTCGAGATAAGCATTGCTGTCTATTTTCAATGTTGTTGCTGACTCTATAAGGAAACTATGCCGCTAGTTACCTATTCCTACTCTTATTTTAGTGATGTCGCTCCTATCCATATCAGCATTGATATCTATAGTGGTAACGACGCCACCTATCTTCTTTATTAATCTAAGTGACGCTGCATTTATACTGTCATTTTCGATGTTGATGTTAAATGGTAATGATGCCGACTATTCTAAATATTGCCAATCACCGATTTAAAGTTACCAACTTTATACCATGCAAACTTATGAAACTTGATACTATGTGATACAACATAGTTATTATCAACTATGTAGAATTATGTTTAATGATCGGATACTTTTAACCTACTTTGGTAATGAAGAGGGGCGATGATCCATGCCGGCTATATCCATGCCGCGTTTTATCAATATATATGGTTTTTTTTGTCTTGGCCCTGTGGCTTTACATTTTTAAATCAAACGATTTAATGTGGGGGATGCGATAGCCCTTAGTGGTACTATTGATGCCGCATTTACATATATAAAGTTTTTATTATAGATGGTTTATAGCCTATGGTTTTGAGGTGGAACAACCTCTAAATATTTTCGAATTTTATCAATAAAGTATTATAAAAGCATATAGCTTGGCATAAGTATTTTGGATAAAGTAAAGGGCTCTCTTTTCCTTGTTTTAAGATGATTCAAGTGTAAATCAATAGTAAAGGTTTAGGTTTTCAAGGAAGTATAAAAAGGGTATTTAGTCTAGGATTTTACTAAAGAGACTATTGTTCTTATTACCTTTAGATAAATCATGATTGGATGATTTGACCTAGAGATTAGAAAACCAGGTGGGACTAGTGTAGGGTAGCACCCTATACTTCTACTGTTAGCCCCTGGCTAATATAAGTCCAACATTCCAATGCGTAGGGCTTTGTCATGGGTAAGACTAAAAGTAGATTTAGGCATAGAAGGGAATACACAAAGATGATGTAGGTTATTGGTTAGCCCGCAAAACTATTAGAATAAGAGTGACCTTAGGAATAGCAAGTTTCGGATAGATAATTCAGCTTTCTTCTAACAGTAAGTTAGAAATTTTGATATATATGGTAGGTCCGAGTCAGCCATATAGGTTTGTAGTCACCTTGGAAAACTATGATGTTGGGACAGATAACCCATTAATTTAGACAGATTGGTCGTGATTACCCATATTGCATGCATGTGTATGATTGTTTATATTGTTTAGTTTAACCATTGTGATTGCAAGTACACGATTTATAAAAGACATATTTAGATGATTCTAGTGAGGGGAAAACCCGTTCCGATCAACGGTGTGGTCTCACTAGATATCTATTTATCGAGATGCATATTATTATTCACACCAGACTTTTTGTCTGATCCGAAGCTTTTATTTTCCCCCTTTAACTCTCTGCTACTCAATTCAGTAGTTCGAGGTAAAGTTCACAGGTTATTTAGGTTGGATGAATAAAGCTTTCGAAGAGGTGTAGGAGGAAGATCCAGCTATGTAGGAATGTAAGTATATGTGTGTGTGTGTGTGTGTGTATATATATTATCCACTATGTTGAATTTTTGTTTTGTTGGAATGTATGTAATTACAGTTTTATAACTGTCTAGTAGTAAACTCTGATCAACCAAGGGTGCATCTTCATATGTCGCTCTTGGAATATTTTATATTGATTATATTTTATCTAAACCTGGGCAATGTTTGGGATTATGTAATGAATATGAAATATTATCTTTGAAATGAAATGTGAAAGTTGTTTGAAATTATGTTTAAGAAAATTTCACATTCTTCTTCTTTTGATGTTATTAATACAATTAACATTACCGCATTTTATCACCATAAACTAATACTATAGATGGCTGTAGCGGTTAGTTTCTGATCTCAAAACGGGGGATGTTATAACTTGGTATCAGAGCATAGGTTTATGAAAAACTAAAAGAATTTTGAACTTAAAAGAATTTTGAAAACATAATCCAAATGAATCAAAGATTTAGATTGGGGTATGGGATAACACTATAGTAACGTACTTGCATTTGCTATATGTATAAGTTATATACCTTATCTCTATTCTCATCTCTCTTAGACTGTTCTTCCGTATCTTACTAAGGTTCGAATAGATTTAAGGAAAGTAAGTTACAGAGGTAAGAAACGAAAGAGTTAATCTCGGTGGAGGAAACACCACTACTAATGGAAATGTCAGGCCCAATACAAGGAGGAATCCAAGTTGATAAACAGTTGCTAATGTAAGTGCTCTGATACCAAATGAAAGTGACTATGCTAAAGGATCGAAATGGCCAATAGTTGTAAACAATGTAAATGCAGTGGTAGTGCAATATAAACTAAGTTATCTGCTGATGTGGAATATGAGTATAAAAAGTAAATAGTAAAGTAAATGACACCAGGGATATGTATACTGGTTCAAACTCTTGTTCTACGTCCAGTCCCAGACTCCTTCTGCAATTAAAGCTAGCAACCCTCACTTAACCCGGAGGAACATGTATTACACCGCCTGAGCAACCGAATAGGACTTTGACCGCCTGAGCAATAGAATAGGACTTTGACCGCCTGAGCAACATAACAGGACTTGACCGCCTGAGCAACCGAACATGACTTTGATGACAAAGTAGATTGTCTTGACCTTGTGTGTTCTAATAACATGGATTTGTCACTTGTAGTACACCCTTCCTACAATCTTTTCCTCAAGTATGATGTGTGTAGTTATATGAAGATTAGGAAGTTTCAAATTGCTTTAAGAAATATAGAATTGTGATTGTAAGCAATGAATGTATGAATTCAAGGGAGTAGTTAATTCAAAAATTATGACTCAAGTATAAGCAAGTAAGTAAAGTGATTTGATCTTGAAATTCATGCATATGTATAGTAGATAGAAAGTTACAACTTTTGTTGAAAAGACTTTAACTAACAACAATGGTCATAACCTTCCGCGAAGAACTTCAATCGACTGAATTTGAAAATATAAACGTGCATACATATGTGCACAAGTTCAATAGGCTGCCTATAGATATTCAGTCGACTAAATGAACTTGTTCAGTCGACTGAATTCTATTGATAAACAAAAATTATCATAGCACATTTGGTTGGTGCACTTGTCTTCTAAACTAGTGACCCAGGTTCGAGCCCCGCTCCATGCATTTTTGAAAACTTGATTTTGATTAAAATATGCATGCAAGTTTATTTGAATGTGAATGATGTTTCTTGAGGAAAGATTTAACAAAGCACTAAACTAGACTCTATATACATATTTGATGACTCTTGTTAAAATATATAACTATACGACCATACTTTGAGTCGTTGAGTCCGGATGTTGTCGTAGTCGTAGATTCGTGAATTATTGTTTTAGGTCAGCAATCAAAACCTATGATCCAACAGCTAATATAGGTGCTGGAACACTATTAGTGAATATAGGAGCTATGTATTAGTTCTTTGTCAACATGATGCAAGCAGGAGCTACTATTGGATTAGTTGGTGGAAATGTTGGAGGAGTGAATTCTGAAGTTTTGGTTGCCAACAATTATGTTGTTTTGAGTAGAGACTATGCAAGACTCGGAGGGAAGCCATTCATTGGAACTGAGGATGCTATCGAGGTAGAGAATTGGTTGCTCCATTGTGAAAGTACTTTTGTTGATTTATGATTGAACGATGAGCAGAAAAGGAGATTGGCATCCAGGTAATTGCAAGGAGCTGCATTGTACTGGTAGAACAGTGTAAATATTGGAGGAGAAGATGAAACTTTGACTTGGGCTGAGTTTGGGAGGAGGTTCGAGGAGATATTTATGTCAGAAATTTCCAAATCTACTTTACTAAGGAAGTTTTCTAAGTGGGTGCAAGGTGATATGACTATGCTTGAGTATGCATCCAGGTTTGAGGAATTATCTAGATATAGGTATGATATGGTAGATAAAGTGATTAAGAGAAATGAAAAGTTCATCCATGGGTTAAGACCTGAGCTTGCTAGGGCAACCTTGCCACATCTTAGGGATCCATGTGACGTGGTAGTGGTGATGACACTAAGGAATGAAAAGATGCTTGCATTCTTTGGTAATAATAATATAGTGGAGACTTAGAGTGGGCAGAATCAGAAAGGAAGTTCTTTCATTAAAAGGGAGTTCAAAAGGGTGGAGCTATTAAGAAAGGAAAGGCCGAAGTTGTGTGTTACAAGTGTGATAAGAAAGGGTATTTTGCAAACGAATGTCATTCTAGTGATGGGAAGTAGGTGGTCGGGAGATAGAACATCAAGAGCTTTAACTGTGACCAGATTGGACACTACAAGAATTAGTGCAAGGAACCGATAAGGTGGAGAATGGAAAGGTGTTTGCTTTGGAACTAACTACCTCGAGACCAACAGCTAAGGAAAAAGAAAAAGCTATGATGGGAGGTACACTTTTAATTCATGGTATATCTGTTAGAGTATTGTTAGCTACTAGTGCATCGCATTCTTTTATTTTCTCATTACTTGGTAGATAAGCTTAACCTAGAACCCTCACACCTAGTTACTTCCTTAAGGTTTGCGAATCCGATAAAAGGGTATGCAACTCTTGGGATAAGATGTGACAATTCAGAGTTTGAATTGTTAGGTCATATATTTGTTAACAGTTTACATGTGTCTGATTTCATAGGCTTTAGGGATTATTTTAGGTATGGACTAGTTAAGTAAATACGATGCTAAGATAGGAAAATATCACTAAGACACCCTAATAGTAGCGACAAAATTATATACTTAGTAGAGAACTCGAATTTTGATGTGCATGCTTTATTGGGTGCAATGGAGGAGGAAGACGAGTTGAACCGAGTTTTGCCGTTAGAGAGTTTACCGTTATCTTTAAGCCAGTGATAGGACTACTGCCAAAACGAGCAATAGAATTTTGAATAAATCTTTTACCTGGAAATGAACCCAATAGTAGACCGTCTAGCAGAATGACACCTACCAAGATGTAGGAGTTGATGATGCAGCTAGTGGACCTAGAAGGAAAGAGTTTTATTAGACCAAGCAATTCGTCTTAGGGAGCACCCGCGAGGTTCGTGAAGAAAACAAATGGGTTGTTGAGACTTTGTATCGACTATTATAAGTTAAAAGAGAAGACAACAAAGAATAGATATCCTTTTCCAAGGATAGATGAATTATTTGATCAGTTGAGTGGAGACAAAGTGTTTTCCCAATTGGATTTAGCGATAGGGTTCCATCAATTAAGAGTGCCGAAAGACAGTATTCCATTGACGGTGTTTCAAATGAGATATGGTTCTTATGAGTGGTTAGTAATGCCATGCGGATTGACTAATGCATCTGCTTTCTTCGTAGATTTGATGAACCGGATCTTTCCGAGAGCATATGGATATATTCGTGTTAGTATTTATAGATGACATTTTGATATCTTTTAAGGATGAATGAGATTATGAGATTCATCTTAGAATAGTGTTTGGGATGTTAAGACAACATCAGTTAAAAGCGAAGTTTTAAAAGTGTCATTTTTGGAAGAAAGAAGTGAAGTTCCTTGGTCATGTAATCTTAGAAGAAGGGTTGTTAGTAGATCCATCCAAGAGAGAAGCTATTAATTATTGGAAGAGACCCAAGACAGTGACCAAGACAAAGAGTTTTCTTAGGCTAGCTAGCTATCAACGGAGATTCATCAAGGATTTCTCTCGTATAGTAGCATTGATGACTAAACTGACAAGGAATGACATGAGTTTGTTTGGATCAATATATGTGAGAAGGCATTCCAAAAGCTGGAACATTTGTTGACCAACGCGCTTGTGTTAGTTGTCCTAGATGGAAAGCAAGATTTGGTGGCATATACCGATGTGTGACAAATAGGATTAGAAGTTGTGTTAATGCAAAGGGGTGAAGTGATTGCCCATGCTTCTCGACAGCTAGAACCGCATGAAGTTAGGTATCCAACCCATGACTTAGAATTGGCTGCCGTGATTTTTTGCTTTAAAGGTGTGGAGATAATATCTTTTGGGAGAATGATCCAGGTTGTATACGGATCACAAGTCGCTAAGATACTTATTCTCTCAGAAGGAGTTGAATATGAGACATCAGAGATGATTGGAATTTTTAATTGCTTATGGCTTTGGAATTTAATACACACCAAGAAAAGAAATAAAGTTGTGGATGCGCTTAGTAGAAAAAAATAAAATGTGGTGTTAGCAATGGTATCGCAGTGGAAAGATTTGGAAGCGTTGACTACTTATAGTGTATGGTTAAGATCGACTGCCAATTCTAGCCAGGGAACCGCAATGTTAGATTTGGAAGCATTGACTACTTGTAGTGTACAGTTAAGATCGATTGCCAGTTCTAGCCAAAGAACCGCAATGTTATCTTGCTTGAAAGTTCAACCAGTATTGATCGAAAGGATTGATTTTGAGCAAAGTGATAATTCATTGTTGGAAGAACGAATTAGAAGACTGGAAGGTGGAACTAAGATCGATGATTTGAAGGATTTTTATCTTAACCAAAATGAATGGTTAAGGAAGAAAGGACGGATATGTGATCTAGATGTTGGTAACCTAAGGAAAGAAGTTTTAGGGAGAGTCACCAATCAAAGTTTATCATTCATCCTGGGAGGTAGTGTGACGACCCGCCCTTCACGACCATCGAAAATCGACACAAAACACTCAACAGTATAATATGCCGACGATCGAATGCCGGAAAAGACAGATTGTAGAAGAATAAGAAAGTAGATAGAAGAAGAAAGAACTAAACAAATCAGAACCTCACAGTCGCAGCGGATAAAATATAATATATAGAACAGATCTTTACACAAAATGAAAACTATATCTGTTTATATACAATACATCATCATCAGAGTATGTCATAATACAATCATCAATATCCAGTCAATCAGTCAATACAACAATCACAACAGCGGAATAATACAAGTACGAGAAATACGCCTCGAACTCCATCTCCTCTCCTGAGCTCCATAGCAACCTATCCTGTAAATATACTCGGTCTGACCCGAGCATTATAATAAAATAACACCCGAGTCAGTCTGGAATACCAGCACATCATAAATACACCCAATTGATTATTAAAGTTTCAAAAATCCTTTGAAAACAAAAGCATCTCGTAAGACCACGCCACAAATAAACATGTCGGGTTTTTACCTTACGATAGCTAAAACACTTTTTATAAAAATCCTCTGATATTATAATAGTGTCTATATACAAATACTTATAAAATAGCCGAAATTGTTACATTCATTAAATTCCAGCATACTAGGTATACAAACAAAACACGTACAAGGCACGTAGGGAAAATGGATTTCCAACGAATGACTAGGCACTGGGGTACCACCTGTCACAGTACGTGGCCTAGATCACAGTACCGAGGACCCACCCTAAGTCCCCTGCAACACAAGGCCGGAATCACCTATGGGCAATTCCGAATATAATCACCCCACGGTTGTGATCAGCAACCGCACCACTAAGCCGAAAAAAAGGGACATCTAGACAGGGATGACCATACTCTCCAGTGGGCGCTACCCACGAAGCCTTGCTGCATAACCCCTGATTTTCAGTCATTCCCGGTTGATGAGGCTTGAGGCTAAGCGTTACCTTTATAGCACATATCCCTTTGAATGCCCATCGCCCACCTGACGATGTCACGAAAGCATTTGTCCATACAAGTCCGTCCCGGGTCCGAACGGAACCGAAGGCACTACTCCTACTACATCCATTTTGGAAATATCCTCAGGATTAGTAGCGACTAGCCCTTGCACTTCACTACTCCATCTTCGACTCCGAAATCGTTTTTGCGAAACGTACAAACCGGATCGAAGTGGTTTTCGAGTCTCCAGACCTAGAATCCCGGTATACGGAAACTCGATCCCGGTCTCTTCGATACGATCAGCGCATTTGGCCAATATTGATAGTCGGTGATTTAACTATCAATTAATGTTCACAAACATCCATACACATCCATCACACAATAAATAATCTCCATATTATTTATTTTCTTCTAATATCTTTCAAAGAGATATTTTCACAATTTCAAAACTCGTTTGAAAACAGTTTCCCAAAACTCTTCCTTTACAAGGTAAATCTTTTACCCTTTATTCCCATCGGAAATAACCAAGTATAAAACAATTTGCATTTAAAACAGTTAAAAATACTTTATACTGAAATATACTTTAAAATATGAAAATTTCTTCTATTTATTTACTAAAAATATAAATTTAAAATATGTGAAGAAACTAGTTATTACACATAAACTTTGATTTTTAAAAATAAGGGTTCAGTTTAACTAAATTCAAAATAACGTTATAAGAAGAAAAATGCTAATTTTAACAACTTAAGCTAAAACCAACTTTTAAATAATCCATTTGTAAAAATATTTACTAATATATTCCCAAATTATTACGTTATTAAAAATTATTAATTTATTTCTTTAAAAATAACGATTTCTTAAAAATACTTTTAAAATGATTTAAAACTTAATCTTTAGTTAAATAAAATCTTTTTATAAACATTTACTTGGTTTTCCCAGGGAAACACTTTCCCGTTTCCAAAACATTCCAAAGTACTCTTTCATATAAATCCACTGATTTATTTCAAGTCAATTTATGATTTCAACATAAATTTCCAATTCCATACTTAACTATAACTTCCTCCGAAGTTAAATCACAATTTCTCCCATTTTCGGAAATTCATTTTTTTAAATTAGTTTAAACATTTTTAAATAAACATCTTGGTGAATTTTCAATGGAAGCCAAATTTCCAATTCACTTAGTTACATTCCAATGAAATACGGCATTTCAAACATTCTGTTTTTCATTTTAACTTGTTTATTTATAGTCGGAAACTCCATTTTAACATATTTTTAATTTCCGGATAACATTAGTCATTATTAAAATAAACACCGTTATTTTAAACAATTTATAATTTCATAAATTTAATTTCCAGAAAACTATACTTTCCATTTGCCCATTTCATACACTTCCCATTATATTCAAAATCCCAATTTGGCCCAATTTACATTTTCTTTTCAAATCCGATTTCAAATTTTATTCTTTGAAATTCTAAATTTAACAATTCATTTTATTTTGTAAAAACACAATTTATCCATTTATAATTAAATTCTATGATTATAATTTACACCACAATGTCACAGAACAACTAAATTTCCAGATTTATCAATCACGTCATATAAACAGGTATCATTATCAATTACAAAATAACTGCTACATTGTGAGGAATCCAGTTGGATCCCTCCAACCTGTTTCTCCCTGCATCACAAATGTTAGCACATCACAATATAAATATCAATCCAGACTGATAATAACAATTATATTCAGCCATCCACACAGATATTTAAATATTAACTATTTTAAAATGCCTAGCATCCAGATGTGAGTGAGAAAAACTCACTTTGAGTTCGGCGAGCGTTCGAAATTTAAATTAAACCGGACGACGTCTGATTTAACCCAAATTTCTACTTGCTTGGAATGGTTCTGGATCTGCGCCACAGCGTAGCTCACTCTCCTGCGATTCCAACGCTACCAAAATCGTTTGAATCTGAAATCGGATGATCGAGTTATGAATTAACAAAGTTTTGAATAAAATTTATAAGCAAATTCTCTTTTTTTTTCTTTTTTTTTACCAACGAATCATGACCGTGCGTTCAACCCTAGGAAATCACGGTCGCATAACATCATCTTCTCCCTCTCGCGAAACCAGACAAGGCCGAACCCATACAAGGAAACTAGGGTTGGAATTCGCATCCCCTATGGTCAACTCGAGCTCGATCAGGACCTCTCACATCGTCAAGCGTCACGATCTCTACCTCGGGCCAGCGACCGCACCTCTCACGCGCCACCCTCGCCCTACGAAACCATCTCGAACGTCATCTCATCCCTGACGAACTGCGGCGTCTCTGGAGCTCGAAAAACGATCTCGACCGTTGATCGGGTCGAGCTCGACGACCTCTCAAACTTCCTAGTTAAAGGTTTTTGATGAAAGCGATTAGATTAGGAGAAAAACGAGAGATAAGAACATACGTTATCGGCCATTGAACGAAAGGAACGGCGGCTCTCAGAAATGCTAGGGTTTTGGAAAATTTTGTGAATATATAAAAGGGTTTAATATTATTTTATTTATAAAATTCCACAATTGAACAATTAATGCAAACGACCTTCAATTTTCACGTTCCGACAGGCTATCCTGGGGTTTTTCCGCATTCCGGACATAATGGAACAGGTTTCGTAAGCTAATTTGATCGTATGTGCGAGATACGGAATTAAACGATCAATTAAAAATTAAATTGGTTAAATCGATTTCTAGGCGTATCGAGCTGCCACGGTCAAACGACAACTCCGATTGCTACGAAAATTGAAATCCGGTAATAACTATCTATTACGGATCCAATGGAACTGGTTTCGTCGAATTTCGAGACTGTGCCCCGAAAGGCTATTTTAACTCGTCTATTAAATCGAGCGATTTTCAAAATTGACGAAACGTTTAAAATTTCACTTTTAAAATTTTATTAACTTAACAATAAATCATATAAAATTTATAAACACCTTAAAAATCATTCTGGCTCATTCCGGACTAAAATCTGATTAATTGCAATTTAGTAATATTAAATTCATTTTTAAATTAATATAGAATCCCAAATGATAATTTATCAACTTTAAAATTCATCTAAAAGTCCAACAACATTATTTATGTCCAAATAGACTTTAAAATAAATTTTAAAACCATTTTATAGCTATTTACACCCAGATTCACCTTTTTATCCTAATCCCGAATATTTAATTATTATTATCCAATCTCAAATTAAACCTCCACATTAGAAATTATCACTTGTTGTTTTAGTTTAAACCAATTCTTTTTAGTTCAAAATAAATCTTAAACCCATATTAAGCATTTAAAATGAATTAAATGTTCAAATTCAATGGCTTAAAAATACGGGATGTTACATTCCTCCCCCCTTATAAAAATTTCGTCCCCGAAATTTGCTAAGGTAAAAATACTTCCCAACCCATTTACTTACCCAATTGGCTTAGTTAAAGCTTATATTCACTTTCCTAAAAGGTTTCAACTCCATTTCAAAACCATTTGCTTTATCTACTCTAAAGCCTGTATTTTAACACTCGCTTTCAAAATAACTTTACTTATTAATAAATTTTCCCAAAAACCCCAAAAATTTTCTAACTCCCAAAATTTCTGAAAATTTTGGCGGAGTCTCCTTTGCACGGAGGAGCTTCTGCGATATCGCAGGATACACAAATATATATACATCGGCTCACATGGCCGGAAACCAAAATATATCACAATATATATATCATTTTCCAATTATATTTGCGTAGGCGTACCTTTTAACAAATTTTTAAAAGCAAGCGGCTAATATCTCGCATATACGCGCTTCAACTCTCTCGAACGCCTCCCGCACCTGTACTATACTCAACAAACTCATCAAATTTCAAAGATAAGAACATTTCATTAGCATTTCCAATATAAATGCAAGCTAAACATATCCATTTCATAACCAAACCAACACACTCCATCATTTAACAATGTTAACCATATTTTATCAACAATTCAAAGATTTAAATCACCTTTCCAATTTCTTATTCAAGTCCAAACTTCATTCTTTTTCTCTTGAATGACTTGCATTCAAGTTTAATATTCTCAATTCATATTTACATCAATTTGATTACATGCATATCACTTGCATCAACTTACTTCAATTCAATTACAAATTGATTAACAATCAAATTCTTATTCTTAAATTTGATATACTTACATTTTCTTTATTTTAACTTACATTCCCAACTTGATTTGCAATCAAATTTTATTTTAAACTTGAATCATTTGCATTTCAGTTATGATCCATTTCCATTCATATGCAAACATTACTCATTAAGGGGTCAATTCATTCCTATTGATTCAAAATCAATTTCATTTGCTATTCTTAACCAATTCACTTGCATTCATATACAAAACTCTTTGAATTGGGTTCCCATTCATATCAATTTATTCACAATTCAATTCCAATTGCTTTTAAACACTCAATTGCAAATACATGCAAATTTCCATGTCATTCACGCAAAACAATTGCCACTTAAGCTTATAACCATTTAAAATTATTTCCGACTTGGATTCATATAAATTTTATTCCATTACAAGGTTCACAAACCAAATATTTCCTCTTTCCAATGTAATTGTTAAATTACATTTTCCTTACATCTTTATTTCCATTAACCAAATTCAAGTTTATATTAATATCATTCGATCCTGGGTTATATTCAACTCATACATTCTTAATTGACCACAATAATTAATGAATATCATTTCACTTTCAATTCAATTTTATTATCCAACAAATTCCATTCAAATTTCTTAATAAAGCTCATCCACAATCATTTGTTTCTTTCAATTTGCTTAAGTAGTTTCACAATATTACCATTATCTATTTAATTTTATTTCCATCTGATTCTCATTCAACCAATTTCAATTCATTTACAAAGTTTAATGCTCTTCGTTTATTTATCCAATCCATTTTAGATTTATTTTATCAACAAAGAGACCATTTAAATTATTTCTCTCATTTGAATTTACTTACAATTCAAACCATCACTATTATAATCTAATCCCATTATACATTCTCACTTCCAACATTTATTACCAAACTTAAATTTCATTCAACAACTGGATTTTTTTTCCTTACTTTCTAAATTTTGACCAAACTATCAAAATTCTATTTATTGCAATACAAATTCCATTTAATTTAGCTTACACAAGATTTATTTCCAAACAAACATTTTGGATTTAATTGAGTAAGCATTTACTTCATTCAACATCACTTCAACTAAATTAAATTTCCATTTAATTAAATTCTTATCCAAATTTAATTCAAGGTTAACTAGATTATATATGCATTTTCAATTTAATTCCTTTCCAGAATTTATTCAAGTTCTCCTAAATTTTATTTAGCCTACCTGAATTTAAACCATTTCCTTTACTACTTTAAATAAGAATTTAATTACATTCATTCTTATTCATAACACAACAGAAATTTTAATATTCAGCTTAATTCCATCTTAGTCGAAGTTAAACCAAATTCAATTTAATCTTAATTCTCCATATCCAAGTTCAACTTATTTACTAACTTCAGTTCACTTACCTCTTTTATATTTTATAATTGTTTCACCTTACTTTGCATTCCATTTAAAATTAAGTTCGAATTCACCATTCCACTTAACCATTTTTATTTGTGATTATAATTCCATTTTACTTGAGTTAAAATCAAATCTTCCATTCTCAAGTTCTCCAACTTATTTACTTGCAAGTTTATATTGCTCATTTCAAACCAATCCACATTTTTATAATCACAATGTCAAATTTTAACACTTAATAACTTAAGAATATGAATTCATTTGCACAATCATAAGCATTTACACTTCACCTTTATATCAACTTCCCTTTAATTCCAATTCATTTAGATTTAATTCAATTTCAAATTCTTAATTTTATTTAACTTATCATAAGTTAAATCCAGATATATTCCATTCACCTTCATTTATTCAAAGTAAATTTACATTCCATATATACTCAATTCTTCTTTAAATCAACTTTCCTTTATAAGTTATGTAGTCGAATCATTTCAACTTTCACATTTTTTTTTATTTAAAATAGAATTCCCAGAATTCAATTTACCCGGATTTATTTCAAAACCACTTTGAAATAAAAATCAACACATTTCTCTTTTGATATTCAAATCAAATACCAAATTCCAAAACAAACTACTTTTACCAAACAATTTTCCTTTGAAAATTCCAAAATCACTTGTTTCCCAAACAAGTCCAAACAATGTCATAACCAACTATTTTGGTAGCAATCCATCACTTTAGAAACCCGAAAATGAATTCTAATGATGTGGCCAGCATCATCAGGATTATTTTCCAGCGACTGAAGTGAGTTCAATGCTTTCCACTTCCAAAATCCACCTCAAAACAATTTCTATTCAAAAATATCTCCCCATAATATACTCCATTCTTACAAATGCTTTTGAAAACATTTCTAACATTTCCACAAAGTCAAACTCCCAAAACTTTGTTTAATTCCATTTGAAATCCCTTTCAAAATTTCCGGGGTCAAAATTCTAGTTTAAATAAATTTTAATTTTTACTTTTCTTATTTAGAACATATCCAGTCAATTCCATTTGGTTATAAACCATTTTAATATTTTAACTTCTTATTTTCTTATATATATCATTTCAAATTTTAGATCATGTTTTAATTTCTTATTTGATTATAGAAGAAACAACCAAACAAGCATCCAATACATATAATAATTTAGAAAATTATTTCTTTTTATATCAAAATACAATTTTGGGTAAAATTATTTCATTTACCCACTTTAAAAACAATACTATGTCGGTTTATCTTGTTTAAGAGTTTAGAAACCCCTATCGATACGGTTGTACTTCCCGCACCGACCAGAATTCATAAACACTCAACCGATAAGTCAACACAGTATAAAAACAATTTTATATTCACTAACAAGTACGCTCTCATAGCTATTATTACACTCAACTCATTATAGAGTACTTCCGACTCTATTTAAAAATGAGTAATTTTCCCACCAAAGCCTAGGTTGTCGCCAATCTAAGCTCTGATACCAAGTGTGACGACCCGCCCTTCACGACCATCGAAAATCGACACAAAACACTCAACAGTATAATATGCCGACGATTGAATGCCGGAAAAGACAGATTGTAGAAGAATAAGAAAGTAGATAGAAGAAGAAAGAACTAAACAAATCAGAACCTCACAGTCGCAGCGGATAAAATATAATATATAGAACAGATCTTTACACAAAATGAAAACTATATCTGTTTATATACAATACATCATCATCAGAGTATGTCATAATACAATCATCAATATCCAGTCAATCAGTCAATACAACAATCACAACAGCGGAATAATACAAGTACGAGAAATACGCCTCGAACTCCATCTCCTCTCCTGAGCTCCATAGCAACCTATCCTGTAAATATACTCGGTCTGACCCGAGCATTATAATAAAATAACACCCGAGTCAGTCTGGAATACCAGCGCATCATAAATACACCCAATTGATTATTAAAGTTTCAAAAATCCTTTGAAAACAAAAGCATCTCGTAAGACCACGCCACAAATAAACATGTCGGGTTTTTACCTTACGATAGCTAAAACACTTTTTATAAAAATCCTCTGATATTATAATAGTGTCTATATACAAATACTTATAAAATAGCCGAAATTGTTACATTCATTAAATTCCAGCATACTAGGTATACAAACAAAACACGTACAAGGCACGTAGGGAAAATGGATTTCCAACGAATGACTAGGCACTGGGGTACCACCTGTCACAGTACGTGGCCTAGATCACAGTACCGAGGACCCACCCTAAGTCCCCTGCAACACAAGGCCGGAATCACCTATGGGCAATTCCGAATATAATCACCCCACGGTTGTGATCAGCAACCGCACCACTAAGCCGAAAAAAAGGGACATCTAGACAGGGATGACCATACTCTCCAGTGGGCGCTACCCACGAAGCCTTGCTGCATAACCCCTGATTTTCAGTCATTCCCGGTTGATGAGGCTTGAGGCTAAGCGTTACCTTTATAGCACATATCCCTTTGAATGCCCATCGCCCACCTGACGATGTCACGAAAGCATTTGTCCATACAAGTCCGTCCCGGGTCCGAACGGAACCGAAGGCACTACTCCTACTACATCCATTTTGGAAATATCCTCAGGATTAGTAGCGACTAGCCCTTGCACTTCACTACTCCATCTTCGACTCCGAAATCGTTTTTGCGAAACGTACAAACCAGATCGAAGTGGTTTTCGAGTCTCCAGACCTAGAATCCCGGTATACGGAAACTCGATCCCGGTCTCTTCGATACGATCAGCGCATTTGGCCAATATTGATAGTCGGTGATTTAACTATCAATTAATGTTCACAAACATCCATACACATCCATCACACAATAAATAATCTCCATATTATTTATTTTCTTCTAATATCTTTCAAAGAGATATTTTCACAATTTCAAAACTCGTTTGAAAACAGTTTCCCAAAACTCTTCCTTTACAAGGTAAATCTTTTACCCTTTATTCCCATCGGAAATAACCAAGTATAAAACAATTTGCATTTAAAACAGTTAAAAATACTTTATACTGAAATATACTTTAAAATATGAAAATTTCTTCTATTTATTTACTAAAAATATAAATTTAAAATATGTGAAGAAACTAGTTATTACACATAAACTTTGATTTTTAAAAATAAGGGTTCAGTTTAACTAAATTCAAAATAACGTTATAAGAAGAAAAATGCTAATTTTAACAACTTAAGCTAAAACCAACTTTTAAATAATCCATTTGTAAAAATATTTACTAATATATTCCCAAATTATTACGTTATTAAAAATTATTAATTTATTTCTTTAAAAATAACGATTTCTTAAAAATACTTTTAAAATGATTTAAAACTTAATCTTTAGTTAAATAAAATCTTTTTATAAACATTTACTTGGTTTTCCCAGGGAAACACTTTCCCGTTTCCAAAACATTCCAAAGTACTCTTTCATATAAATCCACTGATTTATTTCAAGTCAATTTATGATTTCAACATAAATTTCCAATTCCATACTTAACTATAACTTCCTCCGAAGTTAAATCACAATTTTTTCCATTTTCGGAAATTCATTTTTTTAAATTAGTTTAAACATTTTTAAATAAACATCTTGGTGAATTTTCAATGGAAGCCAAATTTCCAATTCACTTAGTTACATTCCAATGAAATACGGCATTTCAAACATTCTGTTTTTCATTTTAACTTGTTTATTTATAGTCGGAAACTCCATTTTAACATATTTTTAATTTCCGGATAACATTAGTCATTATTAAAATAAACACCGTTATTTTAAACAATTTATAATTTCATAAATTTAATTTCCAGAAAACTATACTTTCCATTTGCCCATTTCATACACTTCCCATTATATTCAAAATCCCAATTTGGCCCAATTTACATTTTCTTTTCAAATCCGATTTCAAATTTTATTCTTTGAAATTCTAAATTTAACAATTCATTTTATTTTGTAAAAACACAATTTATCCATTTATAATTAAATTCTATGATTATAATTTACACCACAATGTCACAGAACAACTAAATTTCCAGATTTATCAATCACGTCATATAAACAGGTATCATTATCAATTACAAAATAACTGCTACATTGTGAGGAATCCAGTTGGATCCCTCCAACCTGTTTCTCCCTGCATCACAAATGTTAGCACATCACAATATAAATATCAATCCAGATTGATAATAACAATTATATTCAGCCATCCACACAGATATTTAAATATTAACTATTTTAAAATGCCTAGCATCCAGATGTGAGTGAGAAAAACTCACTTTGAGTTCGGCGAGCGTTCGAAATTTAAATTAAACCGGACGACGTCTGATTTAACCCAAATTTCTACTTGCTTGGAATGGTTCCGGATCTGCGCCACAGCGTAGCTCACTCTCCTGCGATTCCAACGCTACCAAAATCGTTTGAATCTGAAATCGGATGATCGAGTTATGAATTAACAAAGTTTTGAATAAAATTTATAAGCAAATTCTCTTTTTTTTTCTTTTTTTTTTTACCAACGAATCATGACCGTGCGTTCAACCCTAGGAAATCACGGTCGCATAACATCATCTTCTCCCTCTCGCGAAACCAGACAAGGCCGAACCCATACAAGGAAACTAGGGTTGGAATTCGCATCCCCTATGGTCAACTCGAGCTCGATCAGGACCTCTCACATCGTCAAGCGTCACGATCTCTACCTCGGGCCAGCGACCGCACCTCTCACGCGCCACCCTCGCCCTACGAAACCATCTCGAACGTCATCTCATCCCTGACGAACTGCGGCGTCTCTGGAGCTCGAAAAACGATCTCGACCGTTGATCGGGTCGAGCTCGACGACCTCTCAAACTTCCTAGTTAAAGGTTTTTGATGAAAGCGATTAGATTAGGAGAAAAACGAGAGATAAGAACATACGTTATCGGCCATTGAACGAAAGGAACGGCGGCTCTCAGAAATGCTAGGGTTTTGGAAAATTTTGTGAATATATAAAAGGGTTTAATATTATTTTATTTATAAAATTCCACAATTGAACAATTAATGCAAACGACCTTCAATTTTCACGTTCCGACAGGCTATCCTGGGGTTTTTCCGCATTCCGGACACAATGGAACAGGTTTCGTAAGCTAATTTGATCGTATGTGCGAGATATGGAATTAAACGATCAATTAAAAATTAAATTGGTTAAATCGATTTCTAGGCGTATCGAGCTGCCACGGTCAAATGACAACTTCGATTGCTACGAAAATTGAAATCCGGTAATAACTATCTATTACGGATCCAATGGAACTGGTTTCGTCGAATTTCGAGACTGTGCCCCGAAAGGCTATTTTAACTCGTCTATTAAATCGAGCGATTTTCAAAATTGACGAAACGTTTAAAATTTCACTTTTAAAATTTTATTAACTTAACAATAAATCATATAAAATTTATAAACACCTTAAAAATCATTCTGGCTCATTCCGGACTAAAATCTGATTAATTGCAATTTAGTAATATTAAATTCATTTTTAAATTAATATAGAATCCCAAATGATAATTTATCAACTTTAAAATTCATCTAAAAGTCCAACAACATTATTTATGTCCAAATAGACTTTAAAATAAATTTTAAAACCATTTTATAGCTATTTACACCCAGATTCACCTTTTTATCCTAATCCCGAATATTTAATTATTATTATCCAATCTCAAATTAAACCTCCACATTAGAAATTATCACTTGTTGTTTTAGTTTAAACCAATTCTTTTTAGTTCAAAATAAATCTTAAACCCATATTAAGCATTTAAAATGAATTAAATGTTCAAATTCAATGGCTTAAAAATACGGGATGTTACAGGTCTAAGATGTATCAGGACATGAAAAAGAGTTTCTTTTGGGAAGGTATGAAAAGGGGTGTAGGCTTATGCGTAAAACAATGTTGAATTGTGAACAAGTGAAAGCCGAGAATCAGAAGCCAAGTGGATTGCTTTAGTCTTTGGATATACCAGTATGGAAATGAGATTCTATATCTATGGATTTCATAGACGAGTTTCCAAGGTTGAATAGAGGAAATGAAAATATCTAGATTGTAGTGGATAGACTGATTAAGAATGCACACTTTATACATGTTAAGTCAATAAGGACGACACATGTTTTGGCTAAGCTATTTATGAAGAATATAGTAAGACTGCATGAGATTCCTAGTAGTATAGTCAGTGACAGAGATTCATTATTCACCAGCGAATTCTAGAAGAGTCTACATGTTTAAGATCAGTACGGTTTATCATCCATAGATCGATGGGAAAACGGAAAGAGCTAACAAAGTCTTGGAGGATTTTTTTTAAGAGCTTGTGTGCTTGACTTTGGAGGATCATGGGAAGACCATCTGTACTTAGTCAAATTTTCCTATAACAATAGTTATCAGACTAGTATAGGAATGACATCTTTTCAAGCTTTATATGGAAGGCCATGCAAATCACCCGTATGTTGGTTAGAGATCGGAGATGGATTAATTCTTGACGCAAATTAAGTGAGACATGCCACATAAAAGATTGAGTTGATTCGAGTTAGGATAAAGGAAGCTCAATCTAGGCAGAAAAGTTATGCAGATAAGATATGGAAAGACTTAGAGTTCTGAGTTAGAGATCAACTTTTCATCAAAGTGTCGCCAAAGAATGATGTAGTAAGATTTGGGAAGGTAGGGAAATTGACACCTAGGTTTCTTGGACCATTTCCTATTATAGAAAGGATTAGGAAACTCGCTTACATGATAAAGTTACTGAACAGTTTGGTAGGATTCCACAATTTTTTCCATATTTCTCATCTTAGGAAGCGTGTTCGAGATCTAGAAATTACTATCACTCCAACTGCATTGGAAGGCTTAGTGGTGGAACCGAGCGTGACTATAGTTAGACATCTAGTTTGTATTGTGGCCAAAGATGAGAAAAAGTTGAGGAACAAGGAAGTCATATTAGTAAAGGTCCAATGGAGTGATAACCAGAGAAAATGTACATAGGAAACAAAGAGCAGGATTAGAGACACTTATCCTGATTTGTTGTTATGGTATGTTTTATGCCTTTGTTATACGGTTGATTGTTATGTACCTTATCGTAATTTCAAGGATGAAATTTTTTAAGGAGGGGAGTTTGTAACACCCTTAATTCTAATTAACATTATTTAGGATATTTAATTATAAGTAGAATAATGTATGGAGACAAGGAAATTGAGATTTGATAATTATAATAGGTCGTGCCTAAATTAATAAGTTAATAAAACATGTTATAACTTAGATAAGAAGGAGGATTTATGTTAAAGGTAAGATGGGAATAAGTTTCATTTCTCAACTAAAACCCTTTTACCCCCACTAACTCATTACCACTTCATTTATAAAAATGAAAATAGTAAATAAGGTCGGCCATTACTAGAGAATCCAAGAAGAATTAAAGCTATGAAAATCTAAAGGAAAGCTTAGGGAAAATCAACTCTAAATTCAAATCTCAAGTCTCACTTACCAATCAAGGTGAGTAATGATATACATCTCATAATATTTTTGTTTATTTTCGGGTTTAGTATTAAATACGAAATTATATGATTTATGTTATGCTATGTTTGAATGTTTAGATGATTATATGCTTATTAATGAATTATGGAATTTATTTATGAAATTAATTGAAAAGTTTGAGTTGGAAAACCTATCATATGACACCCAAGTGACTTGAAATTTTGATATGATGTTAGAAACATTATTTTAGAATTGGTTTTTAAGTTCATAATTTTCTGATTAAGTATGAATATTTATGATTTTCTTAAGTGAAAAAATGGTTTATTTCAGTTTTCAATTAGTAAAGTTAATAAATTATTTTTTTGCCCCTAAATTTTTATATGCTAAAAAAAGTTAAAAAATATCTGATTTATAGTGATTTTTAGAGATTTTTCCCATGTTTTACGATTTATTATGAATTTATCAGGTTAGAGAAGCTTAATAATTATATTAAATATTAATATAAAATAATAGGTTTGCAAATGTTTTGGGAATGATATTTCTGGTTTATGACAGATTAATAAAAAGTATTTGATAAAGAAAATTATTATCCAGTAAGGTTTTAGCAAAACCATTTGGTGAAAAGAATTTACTTAATAGCAAATTAGCAGTTTTTAAGATAATTACAAGTATGTCGCACCGACGTCAATGATACCGCCTTCCACCATGTCGTGTCTATGGTCTTCGACGTCAATCATGGGTGATGCATAGGATATTAACTCCAGTTGGTAAGAAATGGATTGGCCTTAGTTGAAGTACGAAGCATAGCATCAAGGTCGACGTCATGAACTTCGACATTATCATTATCGCCTATTTTCAATATTGTCGCCGACTCCATAAGGCAGCTATGCCACTAATAACGTATTCCCACTCTTATTTTAGTGACGTCCCTCCTATCCATATCGGCATTGATATCTATAGCGGTAACGATGCCGCCTATCTTCTTTATTAATATAAGGCTGTGACACCGCATTTATACTATCATTTTCGACATTGACCTTAAATGGTAATGCCGACTATTCTAAATATAGCCAATCATCTATATAAAGTTGCTAACTTTATACTATGCAAACTTATGAAACTCGATGCTATATGATGCGATATAGTTATTATCGACTATATAGACCTGTGCTTTATGATCGAAGACTTTAACCTAGTTTGGTAATGAAGAGGGGCGATGACCCATGTCGACTAACCTATGTGTAAGAAATTCCATTTAAATCTAATATAAATATACACCGATATCATATATCGATACATACATATATAAATTTTATATATACTACCATTAAATAGTAGTTACAGTCAAAACAGTTCTAGGAGCTTCCCCATTTACTAAATACACCATAAATACTAAATACATTCAGAATTAATATATTTAAAAATATTAATTAATATATAACCATTATAAACTAATTAAATCGAGGAATAGATTCAATTAGGCAAGTCAGAAGTGTGAATTAAGTCAGTGATTAATATTCGAACAATTCAAATATTAATGTTCACATGTCACCTTAGAATTAGTGTGGCTATTTGGCCAAACTAACCACTTACAGATCTCATCGGTAAAATAAAAAATTTCATATTCTTAAGCGATACCTTTTAGTAATGATTATTTACACATGTTCTCTTCATCAAAACTGTATCACTTTAGGGTGTATGGAATTTGGTATTGGTTAAAATTCCAATATTATCCTCATTTAAATCGACCAATCGATACTCAAATTTTTTAGCTTAATAATAAAATTTATTACTAATCATTCTACTCTGGTCGGAGATTTTGATTTTGAGTTGACTTCTGTTGGCCATGTACTAATCTCGTATAAGTGAGGAGCGAGTTCTCTTGTGAATAATGTTTCACTTCTAGTGCTTCAACTTGGACCTAACTATAGTTGCTCGACGGATACCATGGCATGATTTAACTATAATCAAAGTGGAGTGCCACTTTGAAGTTCAACTATATTCTCAGGTCGAGAGAACTCAGACCTTTATTATGAACAAAATTGATTATAGAGTTAGATTATTTACGATAAATTACATAATTGCTCATAGGGCATACCTAATTCTCTCACTTACATGGTGATGTGTAGTAATGTTTTGACTAGATAGTAATGTCAATCTTAAATATCCAAACTATACTTCGATTATGGTAAATCACATAACAACTATAATCATGTTAAGGCAGTGTTATTGGAAAATTTTCCACAGTCTCTAAATAAACTCAAGCAAACAAACTGGACTACATATTAATGAAGGAACGAGTCAAAAAGTTGGAAGATGTAAAGGTTGAATACATCAAAGACTTGGCCAAGTTTCAAAAACGCAAATCATGTTGGTACTAACATGATTCATGTGGGTACCAACATGATTTACACCGACATGATTTGGGAACCATCAAGAATGTTCAAAGGAAGGAGTATACCAAATTTGACTAAGTTTTTGATAACAAAATAATGTTAGTACCGATGTAAATCATGTCTGTACCGACATGATTTTACATTTTGAGTTAGTCACTTTGGAGGTTTGGGACTTAGGCTATGAAGAAATAATTAAATTTCAACATAAAAAATCATATCGATACTAACAAGCTTAGTTGTCTTGGGAAACATGCACAACGACCCTTTCTTTGCGTTGGACTTTTAGATCTGAAGAAGGAGACTCTTTCAAGTCGGAGTAGTGATATTTATGCTGGGAATCATTTATAAATAGCAAGGAGACTTCAACTAGAAAGGGGTTTGACACTTGGATCTAAAAATCTATCTTCTTCCTTCTTTAACTCATAAAACTCATATAAAACCAAGATCTACAAGAGGGTAGCTCGAATTTTTATCGCAATCATTGTGTTTCGGAGACAAAACTATCAACAATAAGGATTAAGTGGACGTTGGCCAGAGCATTTACCGAACCGCTATAGAAATCGCGTGTTTGTCCGTATTTCTATCATTTTCATACCTGCTAGATTTAGATCTAATATCCTTTGGAGTGTTATGCCATCTTTTTGTTCAAAATTTTTGTAGCCTTCACTGAGAAGTACTTGGATATGAGATTTGAAGAAGACGAGGAGGCCTACTACAAGAGATATTGCTAGAGGAAGTCAATAAGGACATAGAAACAGCCAAGAGATGTTCCTAAGTCCAAACCCACCTTCTATCTATATTACTAAAGAAGAGATGGAAGGAATGATGATGGAGATGTAAACAAGATTGATGGCTCGGCAAGAGGCGGTGCTTAATGGATTTTTCATAAGAATGGAGTAGCAAAGGACAACCGAAGTAGTTGAAACTCAAAATCAAAGGCCAGACGGTAGGAATTAGAGTAGAGCAAGCTATAACCATTCCTCCATCGCACCATCATGTCTGTACCGACGTTTTTGGTCAGAGGGCACAGTTGTTTTGAACCTTGGGCACGATGGGACACTACCATGGGCTGTTCTTGAGCATGAGAATCAAGAATGGAATGCAAACGTACAATATAGGGGTTAGGATCGGAAACAACTGGTAGGAGCGAGGGGAAAGATTAAAATATAAGTCAAGGGCATGCGAAGCCCTAGAGATTTTCATTGAACAATAATGACAGGATTGCCAATATGATAAGGCATGTTTTGAGAAGTGGACCACTGTATCGAGGTTTGGAGGATGTAAAAGGAAATCCATTTACCCGAAACATCTGATACAAAAGGTATCCACCCGATTTCAAGTTATCAATGTTGGAGATGTATAATGGAAGAACGAACCCCGACTATTCATTTGATGAGATACATCCAGTATACGGGAGTGTTGGGTGCTTTGGAGGAAGTGATACGATGGTGTTTCCCATTATACTTAGCAGATTTAACAGCAATGTGGTTTCATCAGTTAGAATGCGAGTCCATTAGCACATGAACTAAATTAGCGAAAAAGTCTTACAAAATAGTTTAGGGTCCATATAGCACGATAAAAGAATGTGATGGTACTTTTGTAGGATCGAGTAATATAACCTAGAGGGTGGGTGAATATGGTAATTTAAAATTATTCCGTACAGTTACAAATACAATATAAAATATAGTACAAATATGTAAATGTAGAGAATAAAGAGCACAAGATATACCCAGCTTTAACCCAATGCCTACTGCTATCCTCAAAGCGAGTTAAATATTCAAACGCTTACAAACAGTAAACTTGTAGACACTACTAATAAATATTCTAACTCTGTACCTAATAACTCTGCCCAAACACAATCTCATGTTATCAAAATCCCTGAACTATAGCATGTAGTTCAAATAATATGGTTCTAGAGTTCAGAAGAAAAAAAGAAAATAGAAAACAAAATAATATAAACAAACACACACACACACCCTGTAGCGACCTATAAATTCGAACACTTCGTTTTTGAATACCGAAAAGTTTGAAGAATAGTTAAGTGTTATAGATATGATTTTATAAGCTTATCAAACATCTTTAATTAATGAATAATGATAAGAAACTTGTTTTTGAAATTTGTTTACAAATATATATTCATCAAAGAAATATTGATAATGTGACTGAAAATTGGTTTATCGATAAGCAGCTTTTTGATCGACATAAGTTTTTTGAACTCTTTTCTAATAAGCTAATGAACATACGAAGACATTAGGAATTAATTAACACACATTGCTTCATGAAGAAAGTGGAACATTCTATAAGCTTCTAACAGATAAGAGATTTTTGAATTAAAGGGGTAGTTTAGTCATTTACTAAAGGTAAGAGGTGTAAAAGAGAAGTGATGGGTATATGGATGGGTGAGCCTTCCATTGCATGATAGGGGGTGAAAGCAAGGTTAAATAGCACCTTGTGAAGTCTATAAAATGAGGGGCATGCCCCTTGAATCCATTTTACAATTTTTACATTAAAAGTTATCACTCTTTTACTCTTTATCTTCATAAATTTAAATATAACTCCAATTCAAATCAAGCTTGGACTAGAGGCTTAGGACAACATCACAACAACTCCTAGCAACTTGGATTTGGAAAAATCAAAGCACATATCACCTTACTTACGTAGGATATGAGTAATAAGGGCTATATATAGCCTAGAATCAAGTGAAAAAGTAAGGAAGAGGTAGGAAGTTAGTGTTTGCAAGGAACGGGTAGGAAGTGGTTGCTTAGACTTGCTTGTTCACTTGCTTAACTGTGAGCTAACTCACTAACTTAAATGAAAATATACTATGTATATTTGCTTGTGATTGATTTTTGCTTTGTGATTGAATGAGTATTGATATATGTTGTAATATTGATATATGTCTGCAATATTTTTCAATTCTTGCTTTGAAAGCAAATGACATATGTAATCCATATTTATGAACTTAAATGGATTTGTGGACTAGTAGCATAGCCTTTAAATAAAGAACATAGGTTGTAGTTAAACATAGGTTTGAATTGGACTTGGATTTGAAAGTGCTCTTATAGCGATTGTCGTAATAGTTGCACTTAGGAATTGCATTATGTTCGACAATACCTAATGAACTTTGTAGAGAAATTCTTAGGGGTTTCTCACCATATTTGTGATTTTTTATACGTATGATTAATGACATAAAAATTTTGAATGTTAAAACATTGAGTAACATATCGAAAAGTGGCCAAACTTACACTTGTGTGAAACTGCCTTGTTTTAGCCTTTGTTTTGAACTTTAAAGGTTTGAAAAGATATCTATATTTAAGTATTTTGTTTCATTACTTTTACAATTGTTTTCTAACTCTTATTAGAATATTTTAAAAAGTTTTTTGTGGTTTTAAGTATTTTTAATAACTAGTTATGAATTTTTAGAGAAGAGGGTTTGCTTTTAAAATATAAGGAAAACATGGTTTTCCAAGTTTCAAAGTGTTTTATAAACTTGTTATCTTCAAGTGATATTTCAAGAAAATGTTTTAAAACCCATTATAGGTATTTTAAAGTATTTTAAAGTATTTTAAAAGCTGCAACAATCTGCCTTTTCGATCCTCAGAAGCAACACTAATATATTCACGGTATTCATGTGCCGAATATCTAACTGCTGGAAAGACAAATTATTGGGGTGAATGAAAGGAAGAAAGAATATAATCTCACAAAATGTGAAGAGTAACATATAATGTACAAATGATCTTTGTAAAAGGAAAACCGAACTTTAATATACATACATCAATCACAGACAATTATCCTATCATCATCCCTAGACAATTATAACAACCTGTCATTATAATTGCCGATGACTACAACAAGAACAAATAACGGAAGATAAAGAAAATACGGAGGTACATCTTGGAGGCATCCAGCTCGTCTACTAAAAGCTTTAAAGTGTCTAACTAAATCTAGAAAATATACTCGACCTGACCCGAACATTATAGGAAAACAATGCCCGGGTCTGTCTCCTAAAACCAGCGTGAGAAACACAATCAAATGGATAGCTTAATGTTATAAAACCTTTTGAAAAAATGTATCTCGTAAGACCATGCCGCACATTAACACGGACGGGTTTTTACCTTATGATAACCTAAACATTTTTATTAGAAAATCAGTTGATATGCTAATAATGTCTAAGGAGAAAATAAATATATAAAATAGCTGAAATGCTTGGATCTCACATTTCAACATAGTTGGATACAACTAAGTCCATAAAGGCATTTATTGGATATTGGATTTCCATCAATGACAAGGCTATTGGGTTACCGCCTACCAAAGTACACTTCTAGAAAAATATACAAAAATCAAACCTACCGACCCCAGCGAATCAGAGCCCGCTTACCCTCTAACATGGCAAGTTAGATTACATCATTCCTTGGGTACCTGCTATGGAAACCTATTCCAGACCCTAGCCCCACCGCTACGCGTATACCAAAATTATAAGTATCGATTCAAGGTCGAGAAATAATACGCCTAATGGTAGCGAACCATATAGCTCTGAAGCATATCCTCTGTTTTAGTCTCTACTTGGTTGTGAAGCTTGTTAGGTCATGATTACCTTTTTCCACTCTTAGAAAATCCCTGTTGGAATACTAACACTGCCTTCCAGCCATAATGTAACGTTAACATTCATCCATACAAATTGTTTAGGATAATAACAAACCGAATGCACCACTTCTACCACATTCATTTTGGAAACACCCTCAAGATTAGTAGCAAGGAGCCTTGCACTTCAAAGAACTCCATCTTTGATCCCAATTTCAAGATGTCTTCAATACGTCACTTGAGTTGGATCTAAGTGGTTTTCAGATAATTCATAATTATCCAATCCTGGTCTCTTCAAACCAACATTCGTTAGTTTTCAGTAAACTCAACCTTGGTTCTTTTGGAAATATATAGACAATACATAGAAGCGGGGATCACCCCCTAACTATTTAAGTGGACAAATCTCCCTATCCTTTATCCTAGGAGAATAGAACATGATTTATACGCACTGTACAACATCATCGAAGATGACTATGCCATATAAACCTCGCGTTTCTCCTTAATATTTCTAGAGTTGTATTTTGGCCAAGAATTGATAGTCGGTTATTTAACTATCAAATAAACAATAGTCAGCATAGATTAAATTCCATATGGGATCCACTAAGCCTCCATTAATTATCTTCATTAATTAAAACATTTGCAATTACTTGATTCAAATTCCTTCACAAAGGATCCATTCACAAAATCCTTATACTCCTTTCAATATTTGGTAAACATGCATATACATATCTCACCGGTATAAGCATATTACCATACATTTTACTTTCAATACTTATAAATAGATCCATATACTTATATCTTAATAATATAAGTATATTATCAAACTTAAAGGAGATTTTTCTCTTTTTCAAATCATATTTAAATGGGCGGAAAAGAATTTCATTTAAGATATTACTTACTATAAACATAACCAATATTCCTCAATGTTAAGTATGAAAAGAATGTTTGCATACCACCAAAATCAAGAAGGATTAATTATCAAAACAAATCTCATTCCCTTTTTATAAAATTCCTTTTTTATAAGCTTATTCAATATTTAAAATCCTTTAATAAATCTCCAAATTAATTTATAAAACTCCTTTTATAAACCTCTAAAATGATTAGTAAAATTCCTTTCTATTTATACCACTCCATTCATTATCCAAACTTTCCAATTATAAAACTCTTTATGAACCTCCCTTTATAAACTACTTTATACAATCCTTTATAAAAGTCTTTTTTATAAATTCCAAACCCATTTTATAAATCTTATATATTTATCAAAATCTACATTATCTTTGAAATATCACTTCTAAATTCATTCTTTTATTTATAAATTACCATTTATAAATCTCTCATACACGTATCACTTGTAAATATCCTTTATGAAATATCATATGTAAATCTCTTTTACAAAATATCATTTGTAAATCTCTTTCTTTATTTATAGAAGTTTTATTTAATATTTTTATAAATAAATTACTTTATTAACTTAAACACAATTAATTAAATAATTTAATTATCCTTTAACATCATTAATTACATCGACTAATTAACTTTAAATACCATTAATTAAATAATTAGTCGATTAAAAATATCATTAGTAAACAGATAATTAATTAACTTTAATTATCATTCATAAAATAATTAATTAAGCTAAATACTGATAAGTAAAATAATTTATTAACTTAAACCTCGTTAATAAGAAAATCAAAACATTTTTAAACATTATTAATAATAAAATTAAATAACTAAAACATCATCAATAAATAAATAAATAAATTAATTAACTTAATCATTATTAATAAAATAATTAATTCCTAAACATCGTTACTAAAATATTATTTAACTTAAAAACATTATTAATAAAATAATTATTTAACTTTTAAAATCATTCTTAATTAGAATAATAAATTAAGTTTAAAACATCCTTAATTAAAATAAATGATTAAGTTTGCAAATTCAAAAAGCGGCATAAAGACCACTATGGTACTTAAACAACCTACCATTTGTTTTTACATCTCAAAGACATGTTAGTATAAGAACATTGATTTGTTTACGCGATGGTTTTTGACTAGATAGTCGATTAATCGACTATCAGACTTGACCTAAAATTAACTTAAGAAGTATCTAAAAGCTTCGCGGGTTCTTACCCTTTGAGAACCCCCAGGGAGGAGCATTAGTATGAAATGTCTCTAGCTTTAAGAACTTATATATATGAGATCCCTCAGGGGAGGACTCCTCTTTATATAGTTCATTTAAGTCTGAAGGAACTAGAATCAAGTTTACCGAAAATTCATCGAATAAGTCTTGAACAGACCGGGATTGGTAAGTGTTTTACTTACCGAATACCACTTCAAAACTAGTATACGACTTCTTTGTTTTAGGAGCAATTGCAAAGAGAAATGCTATAGAGTTGAATGTTTAACGGCAAATTTTCTATTGATTAGAAAAATGCCGATAAATTTTGAAATAAAATAACTGCAAGCGCACGACGTACAATTTATTACGTGGCGAGTATGGGTTGATTCGTAGAGAATTTTTAAGATTTTTAATTCAATCAAATTAGACCAAATGAGAGGAAATTGTTAACTACAAAAAAAGAAGCTAAAGCTAGAATTGAAATGTGATTTAAAAACTATTAGATTGGAGAACAATTAAGAGGCAAATCCACTCTCATATTTTTGTAAATCAATAAACAAATAATTTAGGATCTCTAGTTATGAAATTAAGTGAAATAATTGTTGCATTTATCATAAGTATGGTTTATTTATGTTATTAATTAATATAACTTAAACCATCAAACTATAATACAACATTTATACCACTTGTAAATTCTCATGAAAATGAAGCTAAAGCAAAAGCTATTTTAAGTATTATCTATTTACTATTGTAATTAGTAAGATAGATCACCAAATTTTGTTTTTACTTACTTTTCAAAATCAAAAATTGATTAGAAATGATGATGCAAATTGTGTTTATGTTGAATAAGAATAGATCATTTGCAAAAGCAACATAAGCTATCAAACCCACTTGTATAAACTTGCATCAAAATTCACTCTCATGAAGAACAAACCAAAAGAGATCATAAATCATAAAAATGTTGAAATTAAATAAAGTTAGAGAGCTTCATTACCCCTAAATTGAAGGGGTTTAGCTATTCATTTGTGTTATTAAATCAACACGTGTAAATTTTAACATTAAAAAGCAAAGAAATGAAAACTAAGCAAAGGAAGAAATAGATATTAAGTACTAACTATTTGCATAAAAATTAAAACTACACTACTTGCATGAATGTAAATCTAAGCTATGAACATTAAAAGAAAGAGAGCATAAAAATAAACATTAACATATAAGCAAAGAAAAGCATGTAAAAAAGAGAGGAGAAAGAGGCTTAGAAGCCATTTTTATTTCATGAAACATAGAGCTTACAACTTACATTTTCATTTCCTAACTAATATGAAAGAGTAGAAGATATCTACATGTACATAAGAGAGCTATTTATACATGCATAAAACCCTAATTCAATATTTAGGGAGCTTCCCAAAATGTCCTTTAGGAAGTGTGGCCACCAAGTAACCATTAGCCACTAATTAATCCTTCATTAAATGTGCATGAAGCTTTAACCTCCACTTAGTTGTCCATTAGCTTCTAATTGTAGATTTAGGCAAGTGGGTGGGGTCCTCCATGATCTTGGACTTGAATTATTTCCTTCTTATTTCCTTTCTATTCATTTGTGCATGCATATATCTTCATGAATCCCTCTTCCATATGCATCAAAATTTCCTATAAAAATCACAAAAAATGTCCAAGTAAAAATTCTCTAATTGACACATGCACAAAAATGACCATTTTGCCCCTGAATGAAGATGAATATATGATGATTTGAAAATAATTGAATTTTGGTTTTAAGCATGTTAAAATGCCTAAATATGATATTTATTTAAATAAAAAGAGTTAAAATATGGATGTAAATATATGCACATTTACGTCCACATTAAATACCCCCACACTTATCTTTTTATTTGTCCTCGAATAAAGGAAAACTAAGATAAATCCTTTTTCGTTGGGAGCACGATTGCATTGAGCGTATGCAACAAGCCCTTAAACCTCTGGGTGTTCCCAGTAGGACGAGTGTTGTCCCGTGAGGGCTTTTAGTGGATACTACCCACAAAATCCAAATGCAGGATGAAAATATTACTAAATGCAAGATTTATTTACAAAGAGATGAATGCGAGTTTTTGAAAATATTTACAAATGAAAGATTTACTTTTAAATATACACAAATAAGTTAAATATAAGTTTTGGTCATTTTCTTGAAAATTTAAGTCATTTACTCGTCAAAATCTCCAACAAAAACAAGTTATCATAACAAATAGACAATAGTTTGGCTAGTTGTTTCAGTCGATAATACAGTGTAACTATGAAATGGATTCTTATAGATTATCAAAGTTTATCAAAGTGGTATTTTCATTTCTTTTCCATAACAAGTCAAATCAAACAAGTTAAAATCGTGCTTGGATTTCAATTGCTTACTCACTCTTATTTGAAAATTTTATCGATATCAACAGTATTTACATATGCCTAACTCAGGTAAACTGAGGCCATATATATTACCCGTGCACTGCCTTGCGGACTGATGTGAGGGGATTACAGAGCGTGGCGAGTGAACACACAAGTGTGAACACTTATCGACTGTAGGCATTATTAATAAGAATTTTTATATACATACACCTAACTCAGATAAACTAAGGCCAGATATACCGATCGTGCACTGCCTTTTGGGCTTATGTGAGAAGGGTATAGAGCATGACGAGTGAACACACGATTGTGAACACATGACTCTAGGTGTTAAAAATATATACATATATCGAAATGTTTTTATATATGTTTTTTTTGTTTATATTTTTTTAGAAAGAAAGAGTTTTGCAAAATCATCTTAGTACCATTTAACTTAGAAGATAAAAATGTTATATCGTTTACTTTAAATTTACCAGTTTTTAAACAAAGATTTTCAATTAGAACATACTTCATAATTAACACATATGAACCTTCCTATATACTAGTTAAACCATTGTTATTTGCAATCAAACTTTAATTTTATTTTTGTTAAGATAAATAAAATTCAAAAATTTCAATTTATTAACCAAAACTTATACTTATCCCATAGCGTTTCTTCAAAAATAAATCAAAATGCTAAAAAAGAAAATGTTTTTGAGATTTAGAAATTTTGAGATTTTTTTAAGTTAAATGAAAATTCAAAAATGCCATGAAAAATTAAAAAAAGAAAGAAAATGAGACTCCCCCCACACTTAATTTTTAACCGTGTCCCCACAGTCAATGCACGATATAATGAGTGTAACAGGGAAAAATATGTACATATTTACAAAACAGGGTTAACATTCTTACTAGACGTAGCTTGGCTCATGAAGGATCATGAGCTCCTCCTCTTGGTTACTTGGCAATTCCAAGAAAGGTTTCAAACGATGACCGTTGACTTTGAAAATCGATCCATCCCTAGGGTTTTCTATTTCTACGGCATCATGTGGAAAAATAGTTCGTACCACAAATGGTCCGGTCCAACTCGATTTAAGTTTCCCAAGAAATAAATGAAGTCTTGAGTCATATAAAAGAACTTTTGGTTAGGCGAAAATGTTTTTCTTAGGATTGACTTGTCATAAAAAACTTTTGTTTCTTCTTTGTAAATTTTCTCGTTTTCATACATGTTGTTCCTAAGTTCTTCTAGTTTGTTGAGTTATAGTTTTCGATTTTCGCCAGCTTTCTCGAGATCAAAGTTTAAGTTCTTTATTGCCCACAACGCTTTGTGTTCGATTTTAACGGGTAAATGACAAGCTTTATCGTAAACTAAACGAAATGGGGACATCTCAAGGTTAGTTTTAAAAGCAGTAAGCCCAAAGCACGTCGGTCAATTTCTGAGACCAATCATTTCGATTTTTGTTAACAGTTTTTTCCAAGATTTGTTTTATTTGTTGATTTGAAACTTCAACCTGGCCACAAGTCTGAGGATGATACAGAGTGGATAACTTGTGGGTTATCGAGTATTTTTTCATTAAAGTTTCAAAATAACGGTTACAAAAATGAGTTCTGTTATCATTGATTTTTGTGCGAGGTGTGCCGAACCTTGAAAAGATGTTTTCTTTGAGAAATTTCACAACAATTTTATGGTCGTTGGTTTTGCATGGAACGACTTCGACCCATTTTGAGATGTAATCGACAGCGAGAAGGATATACAAGTTTCCAAAAGAATTGGGAAAATGTCCCATAAAGTAGATACCCCAAACATCAAAGATTTCGATCGTAAGAATGGGGTTTAGAGGCATCATATTTCGTCGAGAAATTCGTCCAAGCATTTGACATCGATCGCAAGTTTTACAAAATTCAAACGAGTCTTTGAAAAGAGAAGGCCAATAGAAACCATATTGAAGCACCTTTTCTGCAGTTTTTCGAGGACCGAAATGTCCATCGCATGCTTGATCGTGGCAAAATGAAAGAACACTCCTTATCTCATTATCCGAAATGCAACGTCAGAAGCTTTGGTCGGGGCAATACTTGAACAAGTATGGATCGTCCCAACAGAAATATTTCACTTGGGACATGAATTTGTATTTGTCCTGTTTGGACCAAGATGAGGGAGTTTCTTTAGTGACTAAGTAGTTCACTATATCAGCGTACCATGGATCGATAGAGATTGAAAGAAGTTGTTCATCGGGGAAGTTTTCATTGATTGGCAAAGAAGATGGTGCATTGGGAAGACGAGACAAGTGATCGGTTATGATGTTATCGGATCCTTTTTTGTCTTTAATTGTAAGGTCAAATTCTTGAAGTAAAAGGATCCAACGGATCAAATAGGATTTAGCATCCTTTTTAGTGAAGAGATATCGAAGCGCAGAGTGGTCCGTGTACACAATAATGTGTGAACCTATCAAGTAAGGTCGAAACTTTTCGAGCGCAAAAAGACAGCTAGAAGCTCTTTTTCGGTTGTTGTGTAATTGAGTTGAGCGTCGTTCAAAGTCATACTTGCGTAGTAAATGACATGAAGGATTTTGTTGATGCATTGTCCTAAGACAGCACCAACCGCAAAGCTAGAAGTGTCACACATTATTTCGAATGGAAGATCCTAATTAGGTGCGCAAATGAGTGGAGCAGAAATGAGTTCGTTTTTGAGATGTTCAAAAGAAGAGATACACTCAGAGTTGAAACCAAATGGAATGTCTTTTCCGAGAAGAGTCATCAAAGGACGAGCGATTTTGGTAAAGTCTTTCACAAAGCATCGGTAAAAGCCAACGTGTCCTAGAAATGATCGAATGTCCTTAACAGTTTTGGGAATGGGTAGATTTGTAATGACATCGATTTTCGCTTTATCTACCTCAATGCCTTTATTTGAGATGATATGTCCAAGGACTATGCCTTGTTTGACCATAAAGTGGCATTTTTCCCAATTCAAAGTCAAATGTTTCTCTTTGCATCGATTTAGAACCAACTCGAGATGATATAAACATTGGGAAAAAGAATCGCCAAAGGTAGAGAAATCGTCCATAAAAACTTCTAGAAAGCGTTCAATCATGTCAGGAAAGATGCCAACCATGCATCGTTGGAAAGTCGCAGGAGCATTACAAAGTCCGAATGGCATACTTCTATAAGCAAAGGTACCGAATGGATACGTGAAAGTCGTTTTCTCTTGATCTTTGGGAGCGATTGGAATTTGGTTATAGCCGGAATAACCATCAAGGAAGCAGTAGAATTCATGGCCGGCTAAACGTTCGAGCATTTGGTCAATGAAGGGAAGAGGAAAGTGATCTTTTCGTGTTGCGGCATTTAGTTTTCGATAGTTAATGTAAACACGCCAACCCATTTGAGTACAAGTTGGAATAAGTTCGTTTGAATCGTTCTTGACAACGGTTAGCCCAGACTTTTTTGGTACAACGTGAATTGGGCTAACCCATAAACTATCGGAGATTGGGTAAACGATTCCGTTGTCGAGAAGTTTAAGAATTTCATCACACACCGCATCTTTCATTTTCGGATTAAGCCTTCATTGCGCGTCACGAACAGGCTTGGCATCGTCGATTAAATGGATGCGATGTTGAACAATAGTAGGGCTAATTCCCTTTATATTGGAGATCGATCATCCAATCGCTTCATTGTTTTTCCAAAGAATAGAGAGAAGAGAAGTTTCTTGATCAAGAGAGAGAGTTGCGGAAATTATGGCGGGCAACGTTTCATTATCACCTAAGTATGCATACTTAAGGTGATCAGGAAGTGGTTTGAGGTCCAACTTCGGGAGTTTTTCGATCGAAGAATTAGGTTGAGATTAGGACTCAACTAGAAGTGATTCAAAAGGAAGAGTGTATTCAATCTCGTTGGGAATTTTGGGAAACAATTTTTTGTACTCGACCTCACGTTCATCGTTAAGGTCAAGTGTTTCATTTTCGAAGTTTTCGTGAATGGCACTAACTTCCAACGTTTGGTCACGAGGTTCGTTCGATTGGCTTTCAAGATTGAAAATGTTGAGATCCAAATTCATGTTTCCAAAAGAGATTTTCATCGATCCGTTACGACAATTGATTAAGGCATTTGAGGTGGCTAAGAATGGTCGGCCTAAAATCAATGGAATTTGACTTGCGGGATTAGTCACGGGTTGTGTTTCGAGAACGATAAAATCAACAGGGAATATGAATTGCCCTACTCGAATGAGCACGTCCTCGATTTCTCCCACGGACTTCTTAATCGAGCGATCAACGAATTGAAGTGTGACCTTTGTGGGTTTGAGCTCACCTAAGCCTAATTGTTCGTATACATAGTATGGGATCATGTTGACACTCGCGCCTAAGTCAATCAAACATTTGTTGATCGTCTTGTCTCCAATTGTACACGAAATCATAGGGCAGCCTGGATCTTTGTATTTAACGGGCATGGATTGGGACAAGACTTCACTCAAACTGGCAGCTAAGAAGACTTTTTTGGGCACTTGAGTGTGTCGCTTTTGGGTACACAAGTCCTTAAGAAATTTCGCATACGTTGGGACTTGCTGAATGATGTTAAAAAGCGGAATGTTAATTTTGACTTGTTTAAAAATTTCCGACAACTTTTACATTTGGTCTGAGTGTTTGTTGGGTCGAAGACGATGTGGAAATGGGACGTGATACTCAGTAGTCGGGTCTACTCGAGTAGTAGAAGAAGAATTTTGATTGGCAATCGATTCAACGTTTGGCTCCATGCTCTGTTCAGATTCGTTCGTTGTTTTAGAAGTGTCGAGAGAGGTTTCCGGTAAATCATTTGGATTAACGACTTGATTGTCGATTTGTTTACCGGAACGTAAAGTTGTGATAGCATTCAATTGGGTGACATTTTTATCTTGAACAACATAGGCTTGATTTGAATTTGCGTTTTGATTTCTGGGATTTGGAAGGGGCTGGCTTGGGAATGTTCCTCGTTCGCATTCACTTACAGACGTGGAAAATTGACTCATTTGCATTTCAAGTTTTGCAATCGATTGGTTTGTGTTTTGCATATATGAGGTCAATAAATTTTGCAAATTGTTATTTGATTGAAAGCTTTGAGTAGTTGCTTTAGCCAATGTTTCAAGAGTTTTCTCAAGTGAACTCAAACGTTTATCGTCTTGGGGAGGGTGAGCAGAATTTGATTGAAAATTTGATAGTTGCGGTTGATTATGAGGTGGACCCGCAAAGTTTGGTTGAAAATTGTTGGGCTGAAAGGGAGGATTTGAAGCATTATTCAGGAATGCTTGAAAATTGGGACGAACCGTATTCGTGTTGGGATTGTTTTGGTTCCAAGCAAATTTCGGATGATTTCTCCAACCAGGATTGTACGTTGGAGAAAACGGGTCATTTTTGGCTTTATTGAAAGCGTTGATCTGTTCGACAGAATTGGGAGACTGAACAACTATATAATTAAGATCGTTGCATTTATAACACATCGGTTGGGAAGCTTAGTTCATTTGATTCGATGAGAAAATGTTATCAAATTTTTTAATCATTGCATCGATTTTAGCTTCCAAAGCAAAAGAAGATCCTATCGAGTGTGCACTCGATCGTGAGTAAATTAAATTTTCTTTCGAACGTTCCCATTGGGATGATTTTTCGGCGAGGTTTTCAAGAAATTGCCAAGCATCGTCGTGATGTTGGGCAAGAAAGTTGCCTTGGCACATTGATTCGAGCATGGTTCGTGAGCTATTTTCGAGTCCATCGTATAAGATTTGGCAAATCGTCCATTTTTCAAAGTTATGGTGTGGACATTTTATCAAAAGCTCTTTGAATCTTTCAAAATATTTTCCAAATGGTTCTCCCTTGAATTGATGAAAATTTACAATTTCGTTTCGAATTCTACTAGTTTTTTCCAAGGGGTAGAACTTTTTCAAGAAAGCTTTTATGAATTCTTCCTAAGTTTTAATCGAGTTCGATGGTAAGCTGTACAACCATTTTTCAGCATAATCCGTAAGAGCGAATGGAATTAATCGAAGTTTGATTCTGTCATCAGAAAGTTGTTGGAGTTTAATGGTTGCACAAACTTGTTCGAATTTAGTCAAAAATATGTATGGATCATCGTGCTCGAAATTGCCAAATTTCGGAAGCGTGGCAATATGCTTTGAGTGGATTTCGAAATGGTTACCCGTAGGCGTGGGTAACGTGATGCAAGATGGAATAGAAACTCTATTGGGAAAGATTCTATCCATCAGAGTTCGAGGGGCGTTCTCGTTCGCCATTTCGGGAGGATCGTCTGTTCGAGTTAAACGATTAGTTGTTGAGTCGCGAGTCCAACGATTTGTTGTTGTGTCACAAGTCCAAGTACTCATGCACAAGTGAAATTCGAGAAGAGAAAGAATTTAGAATCGAGTTTAGAGAATGAAAGAAGATTTGAAAAACGAAGTGAAATTTTTTTCTTTCTTATTTTTAAAAAGGAAGAAACTATTTACCAAGTGAAATTTATTTTCAAAAGAGAAGTTTGAATTTTGTTTTTTTTGATTTTTAAAATTTTTTTATATGTTTTTTTGTTTTGAATTTTCAAATATTTACCAAAAGGATTTTTCAATTTTTTTTGTTTTTAAAAAATGGAAATTTGATTTTTTTTTTTGAATTTTCAAATATTTTTTTGTTTTTGAATTTTTAAATTTTTTCCTTTTTGAAAAGATTTTATAATTTTTATTTTAGATTTTTGTTTTTGACTGAAAATTTTCGAAGGAAAGGAAAAAAGGATTTTTTTTGGGTAGAAAAAAAAATTAAGTAAAATTTACAATTTTTTTGGATTTTGGATTTTGGATTTTTTTATAAATATGCATGAATTAATGCAACTAAATGAATGCAAATGACTTAATTACAATTTTCTATCCTTAGTAGCTCCTAACCCAAAATTGTATAATCATACTTTGTCTTAAATCAATAAAAATATTTCTCAGCCACGTAACGGGCAGAGGTTATCGATGCACCACGAATCACCGTAGTAATGCAGCCGAAGGTTTAAGTACCTTCAGAGGAACCTCCACTATAATATTTACGAATCACCGTAATATTTATAATTGGTTATTACTCTGCCGTAGCCTAGACACCAAGAAATAAAATTGTTCAAAGAAAACAATTGTGAAGATACAATTAAGCCCTAGGTGAGCTCGTGACACCCTTAAGTCGAATGTCTAACCTTTATCATTAGTCAAATTCTACGATGAAATGCACTTGTGGGCTAAGGAAAAGGTGATGAAATCCTCACCTTATGTGAATTAGGATATTGCCCTTAGAAAATAAAACAAGATGAAATGAATGCAAAACAGAAATTAAACGTGAATTTACAGTGCAACTAAAATGAAGTTTGTTTTTGTTTTTGGATTTTGAATTTTTTTTAAATGCAAATGCAAACAACTAACAAGGGAAAATGGCATGATACCAGAGCTTGTAGATTATTAGCAAATTTTTTTTTCTTTTAAGCAAGCAAAGCAAATTTTTTTAGCAAGCACTTCTTCCTTTATCTGCTTTGACAATTTGAAATTATAAACAAGATATATACACACCCTTTTTTTTGTTTTTTTGAAACAAAATGGAATACTTAAACAAATGAAAAATCAAAACAATTAAAATCAAATGAAATAAAACAACACAAGGAAAGAAAACCCCTTTTTTTATAAATGAATAAGACTATCCAAAAACTCAAAACAATTCAAAAGCAAGGATTTTTTTTAACGGGATGAACTAAAAAAAAATTAAAACAAGAATAAAACAAAACAAAAGAAATAAAATAAGAAAAATGTATTCACTCAAACCCACACCTTATAACCCGGCCCACTTTTAAAAACAAAAACAAAACTAATCCCACCTGAAATAAAATGAAATCAACACAATAAATTACACAGTGAATCATCCAAAATCTCATTCTCACTTCTCTAAATTAAATTCTCAATTCACGAGATCAAATTCAAAATTAGATCTCGTAGCCAAAAACTTGTTCGAAGGCAAGAAATTCAAGCTCGAGTTTGTTAAATCAAGGGGCGATTTGTGGATCGAATGTATTGTTGATGTCGCGGTGTTCAATAGAGATAGTTCCGGCTCTGGCGATTGGTTGATGGATGTGGTTTGGGGTGATTGGTTTACGGCAACAGTCAGGTGTACAGGAAATTGTGATGTATTGAAGAATGTCGATGTATTGCACAGAGAATAGGCAGGTGAGTAAGTTGACAGAAATGTAGGGAGTTACTGTTAGTTGTGTAACCTCGATGGCAAGTGGTTACTGGAGGGTATGTATGGTAATGATATGGAAAATGGTAATGTTACAGGCAGCTGTTGATGTAGAACTGGATATGGGTTTGTAAGATGATGGTCATGGTAGGATGTTGAAATGGTTGTCTATGGTTGTGATGTGTGCTGCAGTTTCAATGATTGTGAATGAAGTGGTGAACAGTTTGGATGTGGGAAGTTTATGGGTATGTGAAGTGATGATGTGGATGGTTTGGAAGAGATGATGTGAGTTGTTCAGTGAGTTTGTTATGCCAACAGTGGTAGGAGGGAAAACTTTCTGGTGATGTAATTCTTGAAATAGAAGGTAGAGGAGTATTAAGCAGTGATAGACTTGTTTAGGAAGTGGTGATTTGGAGTTAACAGAGGGATGCATAGGTTGATGGTGGTAGTTTGGGTTTGGTTAGTTGTGATGTAGTAAGGGATGTGGTGATGATTGTATGGGATTGTATGGGGTGGTGGATGGCAATGTGGCTTGTTGTAGAGTGTGATGTTTTATGGACAGAGAATTGTATGTGGAAGTATGGTTGATGAGGTTGCTGCAAGATGAATGCAGTGTATGGTGGAAGAGGGGTGGCAGAATTGTGTGGAATGGTTGTATATGATATGAAGTAGTGGTTTGAAGTGTTGAGGAGATGGTTAAAGAGAGGAGATGACAGTGCACAACACAGTGCACAGGGGCGTGTGCACAGTTTATTTTTTTCTTTTTTTCTCTTTTTTTTGTATTGAAAGCAATGTAAATAGAAAATCAAATTGCAAAGATATGAAAATGTAAAATGAAGTGTAAATGAAATGAAATAGAAATGTTTTTTTGAAATGTGCAAGCTCTTTTTTTAATATGCAAATGACTGATGTTTGTATTGGCTGGAGATGTAATGATGTTTGTCTGGGTTGTGACTGGAATTGGTGATGGCTGGAATGGCTAGAATGGCGAGGCAGTGAAGTGACTTCCGCACTGTGATGTGGCTGGAATGATTGAAGTAATGGTGTTGGATGACTTCAAGTAGAAGGTCAGGCTGTAGTGATAAAATAGCTGCTGTGCTTGGTTTCTGTTGGGAAGAAGGTGATATGTGCAGAGGTTTTGGTATGGATATGAAGTGGTTTGTGGCAACAGTTAAGACAAATGGTGGTTTGTAGAATTGATGGTAGTGGGATGAGAGCAGAATTGATGGTTATTTGGTCAGGTGAATAGGTGGTTGGTCTGTATGGTGGTCAATAGAAGTATTGATGATGACAGTGGACAGAGCGGTGCACTTGAGAGGAGGGACTGATGATGTTGCTCAGTTTGACAAAGGGGTATAGAGCAGGGAGGGTAGAAACAGTGAACAGAAAATGCAATGAAACAGTGTTTATGTAATATATTTTTTAAACTAAAAATTGTAAAAGCAATAAAAATAAAAGAATAATGTACAATGTAAAAAGTAATGGAATAAAAGATTTTTTTTGAATGAAATTGTGTATGTCTTTTTTTTATATGTAAATGCAATGCAAACTAGAAAAAAAATCAAATGCTAACACAAAGCACACACAAACACACAATTTTTTTGTTTTTTTTAAATGAGACACACAAAATAAAAACAGACAAAAATTAAAGAAAAATAATTCGAAGAATAGAAAATCAAAATCAAAACTACTCCCCAGCAACGGCGCCTAAAACTTGTTTAACGGCAAATTTGCAAATTTTCTATTGATTAGAATAATGTCGAAAAATTTTGAAATAAAATAACCGCAAGCGCACGGTGTACAATTTTAGTACGTGGCGAGTACGGGTCGATCCGCAGGGAATTTTTAAGATTTTATAATTTTCAATTCAATTAAATTAGACCAAAGTGAGAGGAAATTGTTAACTACAAAAAAAGAAGCTAAAGCTAGAATTGAAATGTGATTTAAAAACTATTAGATTAGAGAACAATTTAGAGGCAAATCCACTCTCATATTTTTGTAAATCAACAAATAAAGAATTTAGGATCTCTAGTTATGAAATTAAGTGAAATAATTGTTGCATTTATCATAAGTATGGTTTATTTATGTTATTATTAACATAAATTAAACCATCAAACTATAATACAATAATTATACCACTTGTAAATTCTCATGAAAATGAAGCCAAAGCAAAAGCTATTTTAAATATGATCTATTTACTATTGTAATTAGTAAGATAGATCATCAATTTTTTTTACTTTCTTTTCAACATCAAAAATTGATTAGAAATGATGATGCAAATTATTTTTATGTTGAATAAGAATAGCTCATTTGCAAAAGCAACATAAGCTATCAAACCCACTTGTATAAACTTGCATCAAAATTCATTCTCATGAAGCACAAACCAAAAGAGATCATAAATCATAAAAATGTTGAAATTACATAAAGTTAGAGAGCTTCATTACCCCTAAATTGAAGAGGTTTAGCTACTCATTTGTGTTATCAAATCAACACTTGTAAATTTCAACATTAAAAAGCAAAGAAATGAAAACTAAGCAAAGGAAGAAAGAGAGATTAACTACTAACTATTTGCATAAAAATCAAAGCTACACTACTTGCATGAATGTAAATCTAAGCTATGAACATTAAAAGAAAGAGAGCATAAAAATAAACATTAACATATAAGCAAAGGAAAGCATGTAGAAAAGAGAGGAGAAAGAGGCTTAGAAGCCATTTTTATTTCATGAAACATAGAGCTTACAACTTGCATTTTCATTTCCTAACTAATATGAAAGAGTGGAAGATATTTACATGTACATAAGAGGGCTATTTATACATACATAAAACCTTAATTCAATATTTAGGGAGCTTCCCAAAATGTCTTTTAGGAAGTGTGGCCACCAAGTAACCATTAGCCACTAATTAATCCTTCATTAAATGTGCATGAAGCTTTAACCTCCACTTAGTTGTCCATTAGCTTCTAATTGTAGATTTAGGCAAGTGGGTGGGGTCCTCCATGATCTTGGACTTGAATTATTTCCTTCTTCTTTCCTTATTATTCATTTGTGCATTCATATATTTTCATGAACCCATCTTCCATATGCATCAAAATTTCCTATAAAAATCATAAAATATGTCCAAGTAAAAATTCTCAAATTTACACATGCACAAAACGACCATTTTGCCCCTGAATGAAGATGAATATATGATGATTTGAAAATAATTAAATTTTGGTTTTAAACATATTAAAATGCCCAAATATGATATTTATTTAAATAAAAAGAGTTAAAATATGGATGTAAATATATGCACATTTACGTGCACATCATTGAACTATCTATCCTAAGGTTAAGTCCAAGGTAGAGGCCAGCGTTACATTCGTCGGACGACTTGTACGGGAATCCATGAAGTTTTAGTGTTCTGTTCAAGTGATGAAGACTTATGTGAGAGATGCCGAACAAGTCCTCAACATCAGAAATGGCAGAAAACAAAGTAGCAGCATAGCTTAGAGTTTTTCTAATGCTAACCCACAACAGGGTATTATCAACTCTATATCTAGAGTATGCTTATAGCTATATTAGTACCGGTAGTTGATGATAGTCAAGATTACGTGTTTAGATGTAGGACGGTTATGTTTAACTTAATGGTATTTTATCTAGAGATAAACTACGCTCGGAGATAGTTTCTGACCCCTGTGCAAGAGATTGGATTTCGGCTTGACCGAGGGACTCTCCATAGAAAATCCATCATGCATGCATACATTAGTGGTTTTAGATGTACTTCTAATATTGTAGTGGTATGATTAATGTAAGCATCATAATTATTTGAGATGATTTATGTTCTACACCCGAGACATTATCCATTATATCACTATGTTAACTTAATGAATAATTGGTTCTTTTAAGGGGAAAATCATTACGGGGATCTATAGGGCTCATTTTTTACTATTACCTGTATCCATGTATCTTAAGTTTTCTCATACTAGACTTATGCTTGACGCGTGGCTTCTGTTTTTCCTAAATTTCCCACGTACTCTTTCGAGTAGCTTGAATAAAGTAGTTATACTTTGGACGCTATGGTGTTCAGGAGATGAGCTGGAGGCTTCCGTTGTTAATCTATTTCTATTTTTGTTGCACTGTATTATGTATATATATATATATCAGTATTTTGAGGACGGTAGTTATAACTGTCCAGGCTGATGATAGTACTTAAGTTTTGTAACTTAGAAATTTCTGTATTCGGAGTAACCCTTTGCACTATTCTTTTCATATTATATATTATCATTTCACTATGAGATTATGATGTTATGTTCTTTCTTTCTAGTTATATTCTTTTACTTTTATTTTACCCTAACTGTCTGTCTTTAAGACACTTGGGAGCTCGGCACACGAACACCATGGATGTATTTAGTATCGACATTCGAGGGTCAAAAAGTCAGGTCGTCACATTTGGTATCAGAGCTTAAGTTTGAGCGAACACCTCGACTTTAGTTGGGTATGGCTTATTAGAGATAGGTTTAGTGATCCCCTAGAATGAGTAGAGTATATACATATACAAGAGCATATTTGTATTCTATAAAAATATACATTTTTCAGCTTTTATTTTTATGAGGCTAGCGGGGTTAAATGGTCCCCTACCATCTTTTATTTAAAAAAAATAAAAAGAATAGAACCCTATTACAAAAATCTAAAATGAAAACAAAAACAAAGGCACATATGACAAAACACCAGCTGTAGTGCCAAATAGAAAAAAGGCTAGAAAAACCAAAGCATCAAATTACAAAAACAGCTAAAAAAACTAGGGAATTTTGAATTAAATACACCATCTAATTTGGGTATTTAATTTATTATTTCGTAAGTGTTGGTAGGTAGTTCTCTTCACCATTTGCATAGTCTTCATATAGATTTCTTCAGTAGAAAGAGTATTATTTGTAAATAGCCTATTATTCCTTTCCTTCCATATAGTTGAGATGAAAGATTTCAAGATGATCAGGAGCATAATGCTTTCATCATTTTTTTCTTTTGTTTAAAAAACCATAGCCAGAACACAGTAGCTACCCTTTGTACATTGTATTATCCTCCACTTTGAATGATTTTTTTCCATATATTATTGATTATACGGCATTCAAAAAACATGATTCCTAGTTTCAAGATAGCTATTTTGGAAGGTACAACAAGCTTCTGTGATGTAGTCTCTATCAAAATGCTTATCTTTACTTAGGCAAGAGTTGTGAATGATCTTCCATAACATCAAGTTTTATTTCTCAGAGCTATATCTGTTCCAAATCCTTTTCGTCCAAAGGTTAGATTGTGGGTAAGATGAGTTTATTATTAAATTGTTAATAAGACCGATGGAGTGTTTACTTAGATTTTCACCCACAGCATAGAACCATAACATAGGTTACTTGTGCCTTTAGATATGTATTTCCTTAAGTCTCTAACTACCGTACTACTAGAGTATAAGAGGGAAATTCTTCCATGAAGAGTGTAGTTTCTTGCAAGTGCATTGTCTAGGATACCAGTGGAAAGTTTTTGGTTGTAGGTGAGTACTTTGCTAGGAATCAGACCAGTCTTAACCTAAGGGGTGTGCCAGAATGAGTGTTTGGATCTAGAGTTGACATAATATCTAATAAAATGGAAGAATACATGCCTAAGATTTAGAATTCTTCTGAAAACTAGCTAAATGTATTAGGGAAGTCCATGGTCCAGAAATGACTGATGTTCTGTAGTGAATATTCATCCATTTGGCCTAAAGGATTGGTTGTTCAAACAGAAGAATATTTAGGTGTTTATATGTTGCAGCAACGTTCCATTGCCTTAGGTTAATAATTTCTAGTCCTCCTTCAGATTTAAGAATATTAATTTTGTTATAAGCACAAGGGACTGGTATCTTAGAGTAGCGACATCCGGACCAAATAAAGTGATTGAATGCACTGTTGAGCACTGATAAGATTTTTTTTGGTAGCATTAAGGTTCTTAAGGGATATGTAGTCATGGCTGAGGCAATAGAGTTAATTATGGTGAAGCAGCCAGCCTAAGATAGGAGATGAGTAGGCCATCTTCTCAGTTTACCTATGATGGAATCATACATAGGAATACATTGCTAGTTGTGATCCTTAAGGAGGTTAGAATAATTCCTAGATAAACTGAATTATTAGGCATGTAACTTAGGGATGAGAGTGAGTGATGTTGCTGGAATCTAAATTATTCAATCCCGCAATGAGAATGTTAGACTTGGAGTGATTTATTTTCAGACCGGTGGTTTTTTCAAGTGTAGTTAAGCTAGTCAAGATAGTTGTTATACTCAAAGGATCGAGTTTGGTAAAAATGACTAAATCATTAGCAAAAAGAAGACTGATGATTAAAGGCCTTTTGCACTTTGGATGAAGTTGTATGAATTTGTTTTTGACACGGTTCTTTAGGACATAGTTGAAATATTCCATCATAGTGATAAATAGATATGAAGAAATTGGATCACCTTGCCTTAAACCATGTGTTGACTTGAAGTACCCAAAATTTTTTCCATTCAACATTACAGAATAGCTTGGAGCTGAAATACATGTGTGTATCCATGTAATTAAAGGCATAGGAAATTTCATTTTCTTTAGGATAGCAAAGAGGGAAACCCAATTCAAACTATCAAATGCCTTTTGGATATTAATTTTCATCATACATCTTGGGGAGACGTTCTTCTATTTATGTCCTCTTAATAGCTCATGAGTAAATAAAATGTTGTATGTTATGTTTCTTTCAAGGAGAAATGCTGTTTGGTTGGGGGAGATGATCCTGCAAGGATATGTATGAGTTAGAAGCTATGATTTTAGTGATAGTTTTGTAAATGACAGTATAACAAAAGATTGGGCTAAAATGCATGACAAAAGAGGAGTTATCATTTTGGGATCATAGCTAAGTTTGTTGAGTTGACACCTCCTAGAAATCTGTTAGTATTAGAGAAGTGATGGATGGCTTTGGCTTTAAGGAAGATTGGTGCAATAATGTTGTTGGACGAATTCTCATCACCAAACTAAGGCCACTGCCAAAACCATCTCTCTCCCCATGCTACCAAACCAACCTCCTTCTTCCAAATGCCTCACCGAACCAACTCATTCGGCATCAATCCCTTCAACCCCTCCTCTCCACCGAATCAACCTATGCCGGACCGGCCTATACCGGACCAACTCCCCACCGGTCCAAACCTCTCCACCGAATGAAGTCTCCACCGAACGAAGCAACACATCTCACCACCGGACCAACGAAGCCACCAAACCAACTCACATCCGAACCAAGCACCTCCTCACCAATACCGGTCCGACTCCACTTCCAAGCAATACCGACCCAGAGTGATGCCGGGCCAGCTCTGTCAGGCCAGACCACGTCAGCCCAGGCCTCCCAGCAGCTATATACATCCAGGACCCCTGCCCCCGACCTCACTCTATAAATAGAGGGGCAGGGGTACAACAATGAGGGAGAAGTTTGAGAGCTCGAGCACGGAGAGTACTTTCAAACAACTTTCTTTTACTTGCATCAAAGCTTTGTACTTGTAATCTCAACAAGAAAAGAGAAATAACATATAAAGTGGATGTAGGCACATTCTGGCTGAACCACTATAAATCCGCGTGTCTTTTACAGTTTAGCCCCTGCTTTTCATATATTTGCATAAATCACCCAAATCACTAAGAACAACATAAAACCTACTAAATCATACAACTTTGAGGTGTTTGTCCATTTTTTGTGCAAACAATTTTGGTGCTTTCACTAAGAACTAGAAGCTCGAAGCTTCAGCTTCATCCACTTAACATTTTTCCTAACAGCGTCATTTGCCACTTGGAAAACATGCCTTCCAAACAGAGAAAAGATGTTAATAAAGGAAAAAACATCGCATCCAGCAGTCTTCCAGATCCAGCTATCACGAATCAAGTAAATCGTCCTCCTCCAGCAGCAGTACCAAATGAAGGACAGGCTAATCCGACCACTCCTGCCACAGAACAGTCCGCAGCAATTACTAGGGTAGATGTAGACAGAGTTGTGGTTGAAGTAACTAACCGCTTCACGTCCCAGCAGGAAGCCTTGGTGGACCATCTCATGTCACGCTTAAGGGATGCTGAAGAGTCCAACCGCAACACTGAATCGTGGGGCGAGTCCCAGTCTGGAGGATCTCGGAGACAACAAAGTTCTTCCTTCTTCGAAGGAGCTAACGGCAGAAGAAGCCATGGTAGGAGCCGAGATCGAGCACAACCCGAAGTTAGGCCTGAGGAAACGTTTGGTACCGAACCCAACGGGGGAGGCACCGGACGAAGGTCAACTGTAGCTGAGCCCGTCATACTGCCTAACCACGGAAACGCCAGTGAACGGGGCCGAGCTAGAGTCCAGCCCGAAGTTGGACCCGAGGAAGTGCTTAGATCAGAGCCTAGCAGGGGAAGATCAAGGCAAGGGCCAACTGTAGCTGACCCTAGCATGCTCCCAGAAGATCAAAGGCAGCCATTGGAAAATATGAGGAATGATAGACGATACCATCCCTACAGGTCATCTGGACGGAATCAATCCCACAGAACAGAACCAAAATCATTTCTATCTGCTCCAAATTCTGATGAGAGGATGGCACGCTTATTCAGAGAGTGCGTCCAACGGGAGCAAAGAGATCGAGGGATAGGCGCTAGGGTAACCAGCCCTTTCGCCCGCAATATCGAAATTGCTATCACCCCCCGAGAATGGAAGATGCCAACAATGGAACCTTACAAAGGAACCTCCGACCCCGTTGTACACTTACAGAGATACACACAACATATGCTCATGAGTGGAGCAACAGAGGGAGTACTGTGCAAATGCTTTCCACTATTCTTAGCAGATCTCGCTACCTCCTGGTTTTGTCATTTACCCCAGGGATCCATCAGCTCGTGGGAAATGTTGAAAGAAAAGTTTATCAGTCAGTTCCGCATTCATGTGGAGCAACCTAAGGACGCTTATTCCTTATCCAGCATCAAACAGAAACCCGGAGAGAAACTGCAGCAATACCTAACCCGATTCAATGCCGCAGCGGCCGCAGTCCAAGATGCCGACGAGAAGCTTATCCTAATGGCCCTCTGTAGTGGTGTGCATCCGGACACTAAATTTTCTAGAAGGTTGACAAAAGAAAAACCAGCTACTTTACCCGATTTCTTCCATGAAGCCGGGAAATATATGAGGCTTGAGGATGCAGCCGTTGAGGGGCAGTCAGGACAACAAAATAAGACAACTCACAGCCACGCGCCTGCTGTGGCAAGGGACGTTCGAAGAAATGATTCCAGAGATAATGCTGGGGGCAAGAAGGGAGAAAAGCGTCTATATCGGCCGAGACCGAGATTCGACACTTACACTCCTTTGAACGAGACCGTCGAAAATATCTTCCTTGCCACCCAAGGCAAAGTTAGATACAAACGCCCACCATACAAGAAGGAATAAGATAACGCGCAGAAGTCTGGAAAGTTCTGCAGCTTCCACGAATCTCATGGGCATGCTACCAATGAGTGCCATCATCTCCGGGACTTGATTGAAGAACACATCAGAAGGAAGAAACTGGAATGCTATGTAAAAGGTCAGGACAGGACTCCAGCTCCTGCAAATGAAAACCCAAGGCTACCCTCACCGGAGACCGGCAGAGGAAACCGCAACACTAGCGGCTCTAGTCAAGAGAAGATAGTGGTCCATACCATCTCAGGAGGACCGCACATCGCAGACAAAAGCTGGAAAGAGATGGAAAGATATGGAAAGTCGCTTAGAGACAATAAAGACTGTGTCAATTCGGTTATAGAACGCCACCCGAAACGGAAAGAAAGTGATGACATCACATTCGGTAAGCGTGACCTAGAAGGAAGGCAATACCCTCACATGGATCCCATGGTTATCTCTGCCCGGCTCGGTCCCGCCGAAGTTTACCGAATCCTAGTAGACACTGGAAGCTCAGTAAACATCCTGTTCAAACATGCATTCGACAAAATGAAATTATCAATGAAGGATGTATCTCCCTGCGATAAACCACTACACGGTTTCACTGGAGATGCGAAGATGCCCCTCGGGCAACTGGACCTCTTTGTTGAGATTGGAAGCCATCCCCGCTCTGTTGTACGGAAACAGACGTTTGTGCTAATAGAAAACCATTCGGCCTACAACGCCTTCTTAGGAAGGCCCGCCTTGTCTGAATTCCAAATTGTCCTAGCCCATGGTGCCTGAAGATGAAATTTCCAACGGACAATGGAGTAGGGGAAGTAGAAGGAGACCAGGACGTTGCTCGAGACTGCTATGTGACTGAACTTCGCAACAACCACAGGAAGGATAAAGGGAAGGGTGTAGAGGTTGCCCTCTGCACAAAAAGTCTAGAAGCATAGTAACTAAAGAAAGCCCCTCCTCTTCGATATACTAGCGACCCTTTCAATGAATTAGACCCTAGGGACAAAGAGGAGGAGGCCACTACCGAGCCTGCAGAGGCTATGGAGTTTGTATCTGTAGACAAGCACGACTCAAGTAGACTATTGAAAATTGGGTCCCAACTGAAAGCAGAGTTGAAGGAACAACCCATCGACTTTCTCCGCCATAACTTGGATGTATTCGCATGGTCACACGCTGACATGACCGGAATCTCCCCCGACGTAGCATGCCACGCACTAAACGTTGATTCTACCAAGGCACCCATAAAACAAAGAAAGAGAAGTATGGGGGCAGAGCGATCGACAGCCCTCGATGAAGAAATAAAGAATCTACTCGCCAATGACTTCATACGAGAAGCCATCTACCCGGAATGGATCGCTAACCCGGTACTAGTGAAGAAGGCTAATGGAAAGTGGAGAACATGCATTGACTTCTCCAACCTAAACGACACCTGCCCAAAGGATTGCTTCCCACTTCCCCGAATCGACCAACTTGTAGACAGCACAGCCGGGCACGAGCTCTTATCTTTTATGGATGCATACTCAGGGTATAACCAAATTCCTATGCATGTTCCCGACCAAGAACATACTAGTTTCATCACCGACCGGGGTTTATACTGCTATAAGGTAATGCCTTTCGGACTTAAAAATGCAGGAGCCACCTACCAGCGCCTCGTCAACAAGATGTTTGCAGGGCTAATAGGGCAAACTATGGAAGTATATGTGGATGAAAAGCTAGTAAAGTCAAGGAAAGCCGACGATCACGTAAGCCACCTAGGCAAGATGTTTCAAGTACTTCGCCAGTATGGAATGAAGTTGAATCCTCTAAAGTGCTCCTTCGGAGTGTCATCAGGAAAGTTCTTAGGATTCATCGTCCATGCCAGAGGGATTGAAGCAAACCCTGAACAAGTCCGAGCGCTAAGGGATATCAAGATACCTTCCAATCGAAAGGAAATGCAAAGCCTGAATGGAAAAGTGGCCGCCCTAAGCCGATTCATCTCCAAAGCAACGGACAAGTGTGTCCCTTTTTTCGAAGCTCTAAAGAAAGACAAAGGAAAGTTCGAATGGACCGACGAATGCTTGATCGCTTTCCTTAACTTAATCGAACACCTCCAGAAACCACCGGTACTCTCGACTCCAAGCGAAGGCGAAGAATTATACCTATACCGTGCTGTGTCATCTCACGCCCTAAGCGCTGCCTTGGTAAGGGAAGACAACCGCACGCAGTGGCCAGTCTACTTCGTCAGTAAGTGGTTTACAGGGGCAGAAGTCAGATATCCTAAACTTGAGAAGCTAGCATACTGTTTACTAATCACATCACGGAAACTGCGTCACTACTTCCAGTCCCATTCCATTAAAGTTCTGACCGATCAACCACTGAGGCAGGTACTCCATCGTCCCGACACTTCTGGGCGACTACTTAAATGGTGCATTGAACTAAGTCAGTATGATATCACCTATCACCCTCGCACCGCCATCAAGGGACAAGCCATGGCTGATTTCATTGCAGAATTCACTACGAACGAAGATAAAGAGCAATTGGAAATAGCAGAAGATATCAGGTGGAATCTCTTTGTGGATGGTGCATCAAACGAACAAGGCTCGGGGGAAGGTGTGGTAATAATCACTCCCAGGGGAAAAAAGCTGCACTATGCTATAAGGTTGGAGTTCGCTGCCACCAACAACGATGCAAAGTATGAAGCAGTGATAGTTGGATTAGAACTTGCCTTAGAAATGGGAGCCAATTCTTTGTGTCTTCATAGCGATTCTCAACTTATTGTTAATCAAATACTAGGGGAATTCCAAGCTCGAGAAGAACGACTCATAGCGTATTTAAAGAAGACCAAGTTACTTCTCAGCCGATTGGACCACTACTTAGTCAAACACATCCCTCGGGAAGAGAACCAAGAGGCCGACGAATTAGCAAAGCAAGCAAGTGTGAGGGACATCGCCATCTCAAAGCAACTAACCCCAAGTTTTGAGCAAGTGAATCTGATAGCTGCAACCGAAGAAGCAAATTGGATGACTCCCATCCGAGACTACTTACAAAGCGGCATACTACCCAACGGTCGTAACGAAGTCAAGAAAATCTTAAGGAAAGCTTCCCGCTACACAATACAGGAAAGCATCCTCTATCGGCGCGGGTTCTCTAACCTGTTATTAAGGTGTGTCGCTGGGAGGGAAGCCAAGGAAATCTTATCCAACATTCATCAAGGAAGCTGCGGAGATCACACCGGAGGGCAAACTTTAGCAAAGAAGATACTCCGATATGGATATTTCTGGCCTACCTTAAGCAAGGATGCCTTAGATTTCGTCAAAAAATGTGATAGATGCCAGAAGTTTGCTAAGATTCTGCGGCTACCAACAACTGAGATTACACAAATGACCAGCCTTTGGCCCTTTGCAGTATGGGGAATTGATTTGATCGGCGAGCTGCCAATGGGCCGAGGCGGGGCCAAATATGCCATAGTGGCAGTCGACTATTTCACCAAATGGGTGGAAGCAGAACCTCTGAATAAAGTATCTTCAACAAAAGTTATTAACTTCTTGATCAAAAATGTTCTGTGCAGGTACGGAGTCCCATTCAAAATCATATCAGACAATGGACTTCAGTTTGACAGTGAAGAGTTCGCCAACTGGTGCCGAGAGCACGGAATTCACAAAAGCTTCTCATCCGTAGCTTATCCCCAGGCAAACGAACAAGTCGAAGCCGTCAACAAAATTCTGAAAACTCTGATAAAAAAGAAACTCGAAAAGTCAAAGGGCGCTTGGGTGGATGAGCTCCCTACGGCACTATGGGCCTATCGCACATCTTTCAGAACATCAACGGGGCATACTCCTTTCTCTTTGGCATACGGATCAGAGGCTATGCTCCCGGTTGAAACCATCGTGCCCTCCTACCGTAGGATCCACTATAACCCAGAAGAGAACGAAGAACTCCTTCACATGTCTTTGGATCTAGTTGAAGAGAGAAGAAATGATGCAGTCCTTAAAACGACAGCCCACAAGCAAAAAGTAGCGGCACAATACAACTCCAAAGTCAAGCATCGTATCTTACAAGAAGGGGATCTTGTCCTCAAGCGAATCTTCCCTCGCCCCGGAGCTCTAGATCCAATCTGGGATGGGCCATATGTAATTCATAAAGATCTCCACAATGGAGCCTATATTTTGTCAACAGTAGATGGAGAAGTGTTCCAGAGGGCATGGAACATCCAACAACTCCGTCGATACTTTTCTTAACTTGTATTGCCCATATGAAGTGAATTAAAAAAGAGAATCAGTGGACGTAGGCATTTTCATGCCGAACCACTTTAAAAAACCTTGTCTCTTTTTTAACTTGTTCCTTTATATCTTGGCTGCTTGTAAACTTTATCCTTTTCTGTTGAACAAAATCCTATGCATACAGCATTTCAATTCAAAGCACTCCACAGCGCAACTTCACCTGGACAAGACCTGACAGGTACTATGCGAATCTATGCCCTCGCCAATGAGACACTTTTGCTCCAGCATCCCTCTGCTGTGGGTTAACTCATTGATCGCGACGGCCCTTAAAGCCAACTGTAATGAGCCGATTATAAGCCACCGAGAAGGCCGACTATAGCCGAGGCAGCTCATTACGGCGTTCGGCTCGCCGGCAACTGTGAACCGACTATAAGCCCCAACATAAGGTGTGGCCAGCCAGGGGAAGTTCACGGTTGACGATCGGCACCCACGCTAGCCGGCCACAGTAAATCGAATAATACCCACGATTACGGGCCATAATGGCTCGGGTAGTTACTGTGCGCGATCTCGGCTCCAATGTGTCTTAAGTGCGGCTGAGGTAAAAAAGAATTAACTCCCCGCGGAGGCGTAAGATGGGTGACAAATGTCTCCAAGACCCACAGCTAGGGAAAGTGACTACAAAACCCATTTGCCACGAACTTAAGCACATCGACGGCCTTTCGTGATTGGATGTTTTTACTATTTCTTATATTTCCATTCTGTTTTAAAAACTTTCCTCCTATCCTCTATAACGATCCCTAAAGCACAGGTCACAGAATAGGAGGCATTCGCAAATGAGACCGAATGGCCGGACACTCGACCACATTTCATACTCAGTCACGCTCAACATTCAAAGCCGCCGTCTACAACTAAAGCAGGAGGGATGGTATTTTATTCTTGTGTGCCTAAAAACATAGCTATAGTTTATTCGCACATCACGTTAGTATTACAAAATATGAAATTATACTTTAAGTAGGAACTTAGCATCAAATACCACTGAATCACAAGCACATGCATATCTATATTTCTCATTCAACACGTTAAGACTACAAAAAACATCCATATATAACGAAATTATCATAAGTTAAGAGTTACATGCCAGAAATCAAATCTCTTATTACAAGTAGCACCATTACAACTTGAAAGCCATGCTACTGTTTTAAAACCAACATGTGTAACAGTATCGAGTCAACCAAAAGAAACATCCAGGTCGAATCAGGGAGCTGGCTGCATTGGATCTTTACCCTTGTCTTGTTGATGTTGACCGCCTGATCCGGCAAGAAGAGAAATCATTAGTGATAAGCAATAGAGTTAACGAAAGAAGAAACTAATGAAGAAGAGGTTACCAGCAACTTCCCATTGATCGTCTTGGTCGTCATCCCCTACTTCCACACCTGCCTCCTCAACCGCAAACAACCGCATCCCCTCCTTCACCGCTATCTTCTCCTCCTTGGTTAACTGAGCGGTAACCGCATCCATCCTAAAGGCCGCTCCACCCTCCTTATCCGCCTCAGCCTTGGCCTCCTCGAAAGCCCTGAGGTAAATCCTAGCCATAGCCCGAGGGTAGTCGTCCATCCAAGATAAGTTGCCCTACTTCCAAGTACGAAAGTACATATCCTACAGCATATCATCCATCATCCCCTCATTGTCCTCAAACTCCCTCATACGAGCCTTAGAGACCGATAGCCTTGCAACGGCAGCATCCCTCTCCAGTCGGTATCGCGAGCAGTCAGCCTGAAGGGACCTCCTCATCGCCTCCATCTCCTCTTTTAGCCTGACCTGAGCAAGCTCTGCGGCTTCAAGCCTCCCTGACAGCTCCTCTACCTGCTCAAGCTCCACCCTCCGAACCTCGTCCGCTGTCGAGATGGCCATATCTACCTGCTCCTTGCAGGCAGCCTCCATCTTCCGCAATTCCGCCTTACTAGCCTCCTCCATAGTCTTCCTCAACCGCCTGGAGGCAGCCTCATGCTGAGAAATCTGAATGGCCTGATCAGCAAGTTGTTTGGCCTGGTCCGAAACCATCAACCGTAGTCGGATGTTGGCACTCCCAATCTCCTCTCCAGCCTTAACCAGCCGGGCATGATGCCCCATCAACTTCCTGGTCTCCTCCGCCACCCGGTCAATATTAGCCTTGGCCTCGTCACCCATGATAACTATCCGAGTAGTAAGTAAATCGAGATCTAAGGACTTAGCCTCATCAAGCACCCGTACCATGGGATTGCGGGGAAGAAGATGCTCACCGGTGGCCTCGTCAAATGAAATATCCCGAGAACTCGGATCCAGATCCGGGTGGCCGGCAAACGGGTTACGAATTAAACCAGGGTGACAGTGGGATGTTCGGACGGATGCGGAGAAGGTATGAAGTGCTCCTCGGTGGTATCCTGAGAAGGTTGAGTTGGGGCCTGAGGACCGGGTGAAGATTCAAATAAAGAGCGACTCCTCTTCCTCTTCCGAATATCCTCTTCAATAATCCCAAGAAGAGGGCAGTAACCTACTACATCTCCGGGACGACCGGTCGGAGGCTTGGGTTGGGAGGAAGCCGTGAGAAGCTTGTATTGTTCGAGGCGATGACGAACATCTGAAGTCTTGGATACCTCGCTCACCCCTAGAATAAAGAACAAGTGTTACAAGCTTACATTGATCCATAATTCAAGAAACGCGTTAAATTAAAAGTTAAAAGAAGAAAGGAAACACATCTGTTATACAAACCCTGGGGAGGAGTAGGATACTGCAATAAGTCCTGGATTTCATTCCAGGACGGGAGCGGAGCATAAAATATTCCTAAGTCCCTATCATAAATGGAGCCTGTAGAAGTCAAAAGTTCACCTTGAGTCGTCGGAGCCACCTTGGCTGGAATAGTCTGGGAGGACACGCTTGCACCGGTCTCGGCCTTGTCAGCTTTCCCGGATTCCTCTATCGAAGCCGGTTCTCCGTCCAGCCCCTCGAAAGCTTGGCGGAATGCATCATCCGTCCACTCCTGAATCTCGCCTGCTTGCCCAGGGAGCAAGGCCCCGATGCCATTGCCACCGTCACCACCTTCCCGGTCATCTCCACCCTCACCTCTCTCCTCCTCCACATCTTCCTCCCCCGGAGTAATTGGACAAGTGCTGGGGGAAGGACCGTCCGACTTCTTAAGTTTCTTACCTCCGACAACTAGAGGTTTTGTGAAAGGTTTCCTCTTGCCACTCTCTACTGTGACACCTCCCTTAGCTTGAGCAGCCGCCCTCTCCTCCGCCGTTTCCCTCTGCTTGACTACTGACTGCTGTGGGAGGATCAAATTATACTCCAGAAGGGTCGCATTTCTGATCAGGTAAGCAGCTGATCTATCTCTCCCGGGGATAGCTTCTATCTCAGCCGCCATCTGAACCAGGCGATCAGTCTCCACAACCGCAAAGCCACCTGTCGCTAGCAAAAAATGAAAACGTGTGAGAAGGAGCATCGCAACCAGCATGGAAATTATAAATAAAGCGTCGACTTACATCCAGAGGTGAAACGCCGAATAGAAACAGAGTCATCCATAATGAAGAACCACTTCTTCTTGAACATACTGTACTTAGAATACAGATCCAAGACCGGCTTGAAGGTTACAGCTGACTCCAAGCTGATGTATGGGGACCCCTTCTTATAGCCCCTCAGATTATATAAGTACCGGATCTCCCGGTTGGAAGGAGCACGCCCGTACTTCCTCTGAAAGATGACGAAGAGGCTCACCAGTATAGTATAAGAGTTGGGTTGGAGCTGGAATGGGGCCACCTTTAGATATGTAAGAAAGCTGACTACCCAAGCATTAAGAGGCGGGATGGCACCACACATGTAGTGGTATCTGCTGTAGGCAAAGTACCCTTCGGGAGGGTCATATGGCATAACTTCTCTCCCTGGCAACAACATGCGCGCCCTATCAATTCCGAAAGAACGGGAGATGACATCAAGCTGCTCCTCCTTGAGGGAGCTGGGAAAGCAATCGGGCAGGGAGTTCAGAAGCTCCTGAAGGCCGTACCCGTCCACCAGTGATCTCGGGGCAGGTCCGTGACATTCCGGTCCTGGCTGAGCAGGGGGCACTGCGGAAGATTCTCCTTCGCCCTGGGACTTCTTTTTATCTGATCGAGTTTCTGCTTTTTGAGACATTTATCTACAAACACCGAAAAAGCATATTGTTAGAACAAGGGGGTATGGAAACATAAACCAACAGGTGCATACAGTCTAGAATTTGAGTCATAATCGAAACATAACAAGCTAAGGATTCGTTCGCTTAAACTCCCAGAAATGACAAGTTTTCCAAAACACATTCGACATCCTGCCATCCAACATTGAAATCATTCGGTATTTGGGATCTCAAGAGATCGTCCGATGATTAAAGGAAAAGGCCCGTTCGGCACTTAACATCCGATCTCATTCGGTAGTCCATAATAAGAACACATTCGGCAAAAGGGAACATACCTGGTTCGGTATTCGATTGATTCGGCTCTTAGGTTGATTCGGCACTTAGATTGGTTCGGCACTCAGATTGATTCGGCTGTCTCGATACAATAAAAGTAACCTGTGGCCCTTATTTATAGGCGAAACATACCGACCGAACCAACTGATTCGGCACGCCCAAGACCGAACGAAACTATCTCAACTACAGGAAAACAAAGCACGCCATGTGCACACACATGCCCTACTTTGGGGGGGCAAGTGTTGGACGAATTCTCATCACCAAACTAAGGCCATTGCCAAAACCATCTCTCTCCCCATGCTACCAAACCAACCTCCTTCTTCCAAATGCCTCACCGAACCAACTCATTGGGCATCAATACCTTCAACCCCTCCTCTCCACCAAATCAACCTATGCCGGACCGGCCTATACCGGACTAACTCCCCAACGGTCCAAACCTCTCCACCGAACGAAGCAACACATCTCACCATCGGACCAACGAAGCCACCAAACCAACTCACATCCGAACCAAGTACCTCCTCACCAATACCGGTCCGACTCCACTTCCAAGCAATACCGACCCAGAGTGATGGCGGGCCAGCTCTGTCAGGCCAGACCACGTCAGCCCAGGCCTCCCAACAGCTATATACATCCAAGACCCCTGCCCCCGACCTCACTCTATAAATAGAGGGGCAGGGGTACAACAATGGGGGAGAAGTTTGAGAGCTCGAGCACGGAGAGAACTTTCAAATAACTTTCTTTTACTTGCATCAAAGCTTTGTACTTGTAATCTCAACAAGAAAAGAGAAATAACATATAAAGTGGAAGTAGGCACATTCTGGCTGAACCACTATAAATCTACGTGTCTTTTACAGTTTAGCCCCTGCTTTTCATATATTTACATAAATCACCCAAATCACTAAGAACAACATAAAACCTACTAAATCATACAACTTTGAGGTGTTTGTCCATTTTTTGTGCAAACATTTTTGGTGCTTTCACTGAGAACTAGAAGCTCGAAGCTTCAGCTTCATCCACTTAACATTTTTCCTAACAGCGTCGTTCGCCACTTGGAAAACATGCCTCCCAAACAGATAAAAGATGTTAATAAAGGAAAAAACATCGCATCCAGCAGTCTTCCAGATCCAGCTGTCATGAATCAAGTAAATCGTCCTCCTCCAGCAGTAGTACCAAATGAAGGACAGGCTAATCCGACCACTCCTACCACAGAACAGTCCGCAGCAATTACTAGGGTAGATGTAGACAGAGTTGTGGTTGAAGTAACTAACCGTTTCACGTCCCAGCAGGAAGCCTTGGTGGACCATCTCATGTCACGCTTAAGGGATGCTGAAGAGTCCAACCGCAACACTGAATCGTGGGGCGAGTCCCAGTCTGGAGGATCTCGGAGACAACAAAGGTCTTCCTTCTTCGAAGGAGCTAACGGCAGATGTAGCCATGGTAGGAGCCGAGATCGAGCACAGCCCGAAGTTAGGCCTGAGGAAACGTTTGGTACCGAACCCAACGGGGGAGGCACCGGACGAAGGTCAACTATAGCTGAGCCCGTCATACTGCCTAACCACGGAAACGCCAGTGAACGGGGCCAAGCTAGAGTCCAGCCCGAAGTTGGACCCGAGGAAGTGCTTAGATCAGAGCCCAGCAGGGGAAGATCAAGGCAAGGGCCAACTGTAGCTGACCCTAGTATGCTCCCAGAAGATCAAAGGCAGCCACTGGAAAATATGAGGAGTGATAGACGATACCATCCCTACAGGTCATCTGGATGGAATCAATCCCACAGAACAGAACCAAAATCATTTCTATCTGCTCCAAATTCTGATGAGAGGATGGCGCGCTTATTCAGAGAGTGCGTCCAACGGGAGCAAAGAGATCGAGGGATAGGCGCTAGGCTAACCAGCCCTTTCGCCTGCAATATCGAAATTGCTATCACCCCCCGAGAATGGAAGATGCCAACAATGGAACCTTACAAAGGAACCTCCGACCCCGTTGTACACTTACAGAGATACACACGACATATGCTCATGAGTGGAGCAACAGAGGGAGTACTGTGCAAATGCTTTCCACTATTCTTAGCAGATCTCGCTACCTCCCGGTTTTGTTATTTACCCCAGGGATCCATCAGCTCGTGGGAAATGTTGAAAGAAAAGTTTATCAGTCAGTTCCGCATTCATGTGGAGCAACCTAAGGACGCTTATTCCTTATCCAGCATCAAACAGAAACCCGGAGAGAAACTGCAGCAATACCTAACCCGATTCAATGCCGCAGCGGCCGCAGTCCAAGATGCCGACGAGAAGCTTATCCTAATGGCCCTCTGTAGTGGTGTGCATCCGGACACTAAATTTGCTAGAAGGTTGACAAAAGAAAAACCAGCTACTTTACCCGATTTCTTCCATGATGCCGGGAAATATATGAGGCTTGAGGATGTTGCCGTTGAGGGGCAGTCAGGACAACAAAATAAGACAACTCACAGCCACGCGCCTGCTGTGGCAAGGGACGTTCGAAGAAATGATTCCAGAGACAATGCTGGGGGCAAGAAGGGAGAAAAGCGTCTATATCGGCCGAGACCGAGATTCGACACTTACACTCCTTTGAACGAGACCGTCGAAAATATCTTCCTTGCCACCCAAGGCGAAGTTAGATACAAACGCCCACCATACAAGAAGGAATCCGATAACGCGTAGAAGTCTGGAAAGTTCTGCCGCTTCCACGAATCTCATGGGCATGATACCAATGAGTGCCATCATCTCTGGGACTTGATTGAAGAACACATCAGAAGGAAGAAACTGGAACGCTTTGTAAAAGGTCAGGACAGGACTCCAGCTCCAGCCAATGAAAACCCAAGGCTACCCTCACCGGAGACCAGCAGAGGAAACCGCAACACTAGCGGCTCTAGTCAAGAGAAGATAGTGGTCCATAACATCTCAGGAGGACCGCACATCGCAGACAAAAGCTGGAAAGAGATGGAAAGATATGGAAAGTCGCTTAGAGACAATAAAGACTGTGTCAATTCGGTTATAGAAGAATGCCACCTGAAACGGAAAGAATGTGATGACATCACATTCGGTAAGCGTGACCTAGAAGGAAGGCAATACCCTCACATGGATCCCATGGTTATCTCTGCCCGGCTCGGTCCCGCCGAAGTTTACCGAATCCTAGTAGACACTGGAAGCTCAGTAAACATCCTGTTCAAACATTCATTCGACAAAATGAAATTATCAATGAAGGATGTATCTCCTGCGATAAACCACTACACGGTTTCACTGGAGATGCGAAGATGCCCCTCGGGCAACTGGACCTCTTTGTTGAGATTGGAAGCCATCCCCGCTCCGTTGTACGGAAACAGACGTTTGTGCTAATAGAAAACCATTCGGCCTACAACGCCTTCTTAGGAAGGCCCGCCTTGTCTGACTTCCAAATTGTCCTAGCCCCATGGTGCCTGAAGATGAAATTTCCAACGGACAATGGAGTAGGGGAAGTAGAAGGAGACCAGGACGTTGCTTGAGACTGCTATGTGACTGAACTTCGCAACAACCGCAGGAAGGATAAAGGAAGGGTGTAGAGGTTGCCCTCTGCACAAAAAGTCTAGAAGCATAGCAACTAAAGAAAGCCCCTCCTCTTCGATATACCAGCGACCCTTTTAATGAATTAGACCCTAGGGACAAAGAGGAGGAGGCCACTGCCGAGCCTGCAGAGGCTATGGAGTTTGTATCTGTAGACAAGCACGACTCAAGTAGACTATTGAAAATTGGGTCCCAACTGAAAGCAGAGTTGAAGGAACAACCAATCGACTTTCTCCGCCATAACTTGGATGTATTCGCATGGTCACACGCTGACATGACCGGAATCTCCCCCGACGTAGCATGCCACGCACTAAACGTTGATCCTACCAAGGCACCCATAAAACAAAGAAAGAGAAGTATGGGGGCAGAGCGATCGACAGCCCTCGATGAAGAAATAAAGAATCTACTCGCCAATGACTTCATACGAGAAGCCATCTACCCGGAATGGATCGCTAACCCGGTACTAGTGAAGAAGGCTAATGGAAAGTGGAGAACATGCATTGACTTCTCCAACCTAAACGACACCTGCCCAAAGGATTGCTTCCCACTTCCCCGAATCGACCAACTTGTAGACAGCACAGCCGGGCACGAGCTCTTATCTTTTATGGATGCATACTCAGGGTATAACCAAATTCCTATGCATGCTCCCGACCAAGAACATACTAGTTTCATCACCGACCGGGGTTTATACTACTATAAGGTAATGCCTTTCGGACTTAAAAATGCAGGAGCCACCTACCAGCGCCTCGTCAACAAGATGTTTGCAGGGCTAATAGGGCAAACTATGGAAGTATATGTGGATGAAAATCTAGTAAAGTCAAGGAAAGCCGACGATCACGTAAGCCACCTAGGCAAGATGTTTCAAGTACTTCGCCAGTATGGAATGAAGTTGAATCCTCTAAAGTGCTCCTTCGGAGTGTCATCAGGAAAGTTCTTAGGATTCATCGTCCATGCCAGAGGGATTGAAGCAAACCCTGAACAAGTCCGAGCGCTAAGGGATATCAAGATACCTTCCAATCGAAAGGAAATGCAAAGCCTGAATGGAAAAGTGGCCGCCCTAAGTCGATTCATCTCGAAAGCAACGGACAAGTGTGTCCCTTTTTTCGAAGCTATAAAGAATGACAAAGGAAAGTTCGAATGGACCGACGAATGCTTGACCGCTTTCCTTAACTTAATCGAACACCTCCAGAAACCACCGGTACTCTCGACTCCAAGCGAAGGCGAAGAATTATACCTATACCTTGCTGTGTCATCTCACGCCCTAAGCGCTGCCTTGGTAAGGAAGACAACCGCACGCAGCGGCCAGTCTACTTTGTCAGTAAGAGGTTTACAGGGGCAGAAGTCAGATATCCTAAACTTGAGAAGCTAGCATACTGTTTACTAATCACATCACGGAAACTGCGTCACTACTTCCAGTCCCATTCCATCAAAGTTCTGACCGATCAACCACTGAGGCAGGTACTCCATTGTCCCGACACTTCTGGGCGACTACTTAAATGGTGCATTGAACTAAGTCAGTATGATATCACCTATCACCCTCGCACCGCCATCAAGGGACAAGCCATGGCTGATTTCATTGTAGAATTCACTACCAACGAAGATAAAGAGCAATTGGAAATAGCAGAAGATATCAGGTGGAATCTTTTTGTGGATGGTGCATCAAACGAACAAGGCTCGGGGGAAGGTGTGGTAATAATCACTCCCAGGGGAAAAAAGATGCACTATGCTATAAGGTTGGAGTTCGCTGCCACCAACAACGATGCAGAGTATGAAGCAGTGATAGCTGGATTAGAACTTGCCTTAGAAATATACATCCAGCTCTGTCAGGCCAGACCACGTCAGCCCAGGCCTCCCAGCAGCTATATACATCCAGGACCCCTGCCCCCGACCTCACTCTATAAATAGAGGGGCAGGGGTACAACAATGGGGGAGAAGTTTGAGAGCTCGAGCACGGAGAGAACTTTCAAACAACTTTCTTTTACTTGCATCAAAGCTTTGTACTTGTAATCTCAACAAGAAAAGAGAAATAACATATAAAGTGGACGTAGGCACATTCTGGCTGAACCACTATAAATCTGCGTGTCTTTTATAGTTTAGCCCCTACTTTTCATATATTTGCATAAATCACCCAAATCACTAAGAACAACATAAAACCTACTAAATCATACAACTTTGAGGTGGTTGTCCATTTTTTGTGCAAACAAATGTACTAGCAATGTTTGAAGAAGTGTGCATTGAATCCATTAGGCCCACCATTAGAAGTAGATTTTAAACTGAACACTGCCAATTTGATTTCATTGTCAGTAACTTTGCTTATCAAATCAAGTGCTTCTTGGCTATCAATAAAAGGGAGGTCTATCTCACAAATTGCACTCATGGGAATGGGATCGTTATCAGTTTTATTGAAAGTGGAAGAGAAGTATTGGAGGAGGGCCTTATGTATGCTTTCAGGCATTGTATCGGTTTGACCTTATAAATCAGTGATAAAAGATATATTGGATTAGGCATGTTTTAATTTGAGTGAGTTATGAAAGAATTGTGTAGTTCTGCCATTTGAGAATAGGAAATCTCTTCCTAATTTTTGTTTAATCATATCACTTTCATCATGAAGAACCTTGAGGGGTGGCCATTTTGTTGGTGCTTCGTGGTGGAAAGAGAAATATTATCAAGGTTTGCAAGCATTTCCTTCTGTGTTTTCTATAACCGTGATCCGATGTCAGTTGATAACTTGCTTCTTTTGCCATATATTGTTGAAGACCAGGTCTTGAGCGCTTGTTCAGTGTTCTTTAGCTTGGTTTATAGAATATACATAAGATTGACATGCACATTTTGTTTCCACCCTACATAGCAACATTTTTAAAATTTACATGGTTAGTCCAAATATTAAAGAAATGAAAATAAGGGAGACTTTTCCTTAGGAATAAACTCTTTCTTTGAAATAACTCTATCCTTTCGTATACAAAATATATTCTGCTATGTTCAGGTAGTAAAAAACATGAGTACTAGACCTGCCAATGCTCGAGGAGGTAGAGGTGGTCGAGGTAGTACTGTCACGAATAGAGTGGGTAGAGCACTAAGGAATTTTGCTCGTGTTGAGAAACCAAGGGTGGATATGGTGGAGAAGGTCGTGCAGGTCAGGTCTCAGATGAGTTATACTTTGATTTGTTGTGAATATAAAAGGTTAGGGGTAAGAGGCTTTGTTGTTTGGAGATGATTATAGAGGTTCAATCTTAGCTCATATTGTGTGGCCGTATATTTGAGGAAATGGAGCTGGATGACGCAATGAACCATTGGTTGGTGTCGTGACATCTGGCAGACGCGGCTACGTATTGGTTGAGTTGTATCGCTGATGTTTAAGAGAACGACTTCTCTTGGGCCTAATTTAAGAAGGCTTTTGAGATGAAGTTTGTCCCGAAAGCCGGGAAGACGTTGTTATTTAAGAGCTTCTTGGATTTCAAGAAGCGGGCATGACTGGAACAAAGTATGAGAACTAGTTTATTGCTTTGTTTCGGTTTGGGCTGCGATTAGTTGACATGCCTTTGAATAAGAATGAGATGTTTGTGGAAGGTATGCGGCTCAAGTTTCACCAGGACATGACTAGTCATCTCATGGGGTCATTTTTGGATTTGGTGAATATGGGGTTGAGGTTTGAGAGATTATCATTAATTCCCCTATTTCCACACTAGTTGGGGACAACAAGCGGAAGTTTCTACAATCGAGAGATGTTTATGGTATAGTCTACCATAAATGTGGGAAGAAAGGGCATGTTGTTTAGAACTATACATCGATTAGGGTAGGATTGGTGGTGAAAGCGCCGGTAGTTAGGGCACCTATTGCTAAGGTACCAAAGCTAAAGGCATAGACAGCCAAGACACGGTTTGTACTGAGGAGCTACTACAATTGCCATAAGCCCGGTCATATGGTTAAGGAATGTCTGATACTCCATAAGGGGCAGCAACCTAGAGTCCTTGCACTATCTTCAACATCTTCTACTTATGTTGCGGCAAAGGGAAAGCAGGTTCTGAAATTTATTCTATCTATATTTAGCATTCCAGTTCATGTCATATTTGATACTCATGCTTCTCTTATTTTCATTATTAGTATTCTTGTTGATAGATTGAAATTTGAACCAATTATAGCTTTAGATCCTATGTGTGTGTGTCGAAACCTTTTAGGGGCTTGACCAATCTTTGTATGATTTTCTTAGGAGTTCCAATTACTTATTTGTCGGCCCTTTCCTTACGATTTATATGTTCTAGGTTTTGATGTTTTTGCTTAGGTTGGATTGGTGTTCTTAAGATCATGCAGTCCTAGATTGTTTTAGATGGACTGTTTCATTTAAGATAGGGAAAGGGAAGGTCCAAGTGGTATCTTGAGAAGAGATGAGCTTGCTTATGACTAGTTTTCTCTATTCTCTTGATGTGGCAGAGGATGAGTTGGGTTCTATCTCTACTGTTCAAGAATTTATGGATGTCTTCGAAGAGGGGTCAGGTTTACCACCTTATCGTGAGATAGAATTTTGCATTGATTTAGTTAAGGATTTGTATTTCCTATTCTTAGACTTGCACCGAAGGAGAAGTTGGAGCTATCTATTCAGGTTAGTGACCTATTGTAGAAGTGTTTGTTCAGACCAAGCCATTTGAGTTGGGGAGCACCCGTCATCTTTTTTTACAAAGGCGGATGGTTCCTTAAGACTATATGTAGATTATCGCGAGCTTAACAAGCGGACCATAAATAAGTATCCTTTGCCTAGGATAGATGACTTGTTCGATTAGTTTCAGGGATCTCGAGTGTTTTCTCAGCTTGATTTTTCTATGGGGTTCCATTAGGTTAGGGTGGTAGAGGAGAGTGTACCTTTGACAGCTTTTAGATTCGATCAATTTTAAAAGTGGTTAGTTATGTCATTCGGCCTAATTAATGCTCCAGCATATTTTGTGGACCTAATGAATCGGGTTTTCCAAGACATGTTGAATAAGTTTGTCCTTGTATTTATCGATGGTATTTTGGTCTACTCCAAACCGAGGAGGAACATACGCTCCATCTGAGGATTGTATTAGAAATAGTGAGAGAGCATGTGTTGAAGGCTATGTTCTCAAAGTTTCACTTTTGTCATTCAGATGTTAGGTTCTTTGGTCATGTTTGTTCGACAGAGGGTATTTCTATTGATCCCTCTAATGTTGTGGCCGTTCAGGACTGGAAGAGGCCAGATAGTGCCACTGATATTAGGAGATTTTTTGGTATAGCAGGTTATTATAGGAGATTCATATAGGATTTCTTGTAGATTTTATCTCACTTAATGAATTTGATGAAGAAAGGCGTCACATTTGTATGGACGGATAAATGCAAGCAAGCATTCGTAGAGTTAAAGGCAAAGTTGACTAGTGCTCCTATTCTTATGTGCCAGATGGAGGTGAGGATATGACTGTTTACATTGATGCTTATGGAACTGGATTAGGTGCTAGTAGATGCAGCATGGAAGGGTGATCGCTTATGCGAGTCGGCAGCTTAAACCACATAATGTGAGGTATCCAATTCATGACTTGGAGTTTTTAGCGATGGTATTTGCATTGAAGATTTGGAGGCATCATTTACTAGGCGAGAGGTTCGAGTTGTATACATACCACAAATTATTAAAATATCTTTTACGTAGAAGGACCTTAACATAAGACAACAAAGGTGGTTGGAATTTCTTATAGCCAATGATCTAGACATATTCTATACATCAGGGAAAGTGAATGTTGTGGCTGATGCACTCTGTGGGTGGTATGCAGTTGTGGCAAATGTTGAGGTTCGTTTAACCCTGATTGGTCATATATAAGAGAATCAGCTTAGAGATCCTTGTATTGCTTGGATAGCCAAAGCGCTAAGTGAGAATGAGACACCAGAGAGATGCCGGGATTTGAGGTAGATAGTCGCGGTTTAGTGAAGATGAATGGAAGGTAGTGTGTTCTTAATGTTGTTAGGATTAGGTAGGAGGTTATGATTGAGAATCATCAATCAGGATGATGATACATCTAAGGGTCACTAAAATGTATCAAGACATGAGACGTACTTTTAGTGGAAAGTTATGAAAAGGAAGGCGTCACATTAGTTGAATCTAACCACTTCAACTACCTCTTTGCTACCTTCCTCCCACAAAACAGCCACGGCTAGCACTTCTTCACATCCATACAAGCAACCACTAACTCAAACCAGTGATCACCACCTTCAATCCCACTCTTGTTGCTGGAACAATCAAAAAAATCTGTCAATTTCCTACAATCTTCCACAAACAGCCTTACCACTCCCCTCCAGTTACCATAGCCCCTACCTGTCACTTCATTTCACCTGCATACATCAAAATTGCTGCAACCCAGAAACAACAGAAGAAGAAAAAAAACTGCTTGCATACCATTCACCTCTGTGCGTACCATTTTCCCCAAAACGCAACTGCAGATAACCTCATCACTAAAACCATTTTCAATTTCCATAACAAACCTTCACCAGAACCAGCAACATCATCTCAACTCACTACCGCCACTACTGCCTGGTGCCTCCGCACTCCTTATATAATACTTCCACTATCAACAACTTGAACCATACAATGTAACTCCCCCGCCACCAGTCATCCCCAAAACTCCAGACATCACGAAACCACAACCCCAAAGTCGAATTCCACCTCAATCTCCTCAACCACCACGTGAACATCTCCATCCCACGCTTCAGCAACATCGAGTCGCCATACCCATTCACGAACTCCAACCTTCATTTGCTACCAGAACTTCATCCGCAAATCGACCATCACCTGACTCCGCCACCTCTCCTCGAACAGCGTCACCTAGAATCGTGACCTTTGCTACTTAATCACGTGCAATTCAAACCCTCCTCTGTAGCCAATTGTCAATCGCTTGAAAACCGAAGCGACTCTAAGACATCGACATCGCCATCGACCACTGCTTCGCCCTCCCTAAAACCCGCACCTTCTACACAATTCAATGCGTCGTTTCACCCTTCCAGTTTTGACTATGATTTAGATTCTGGAGATTTTATTTCGTGAATTGTGAAGTCACGATTTCGAATTTTCATCGATTGTGATTTAGAGTCTGGTGGTTATTTGTTTGACCATGTGTTGATAAGATTACTAGAAGAAGTGGGCCGGGTGTTGTTGTTGATTTTCAAGTGTGAATTTCAGTTTTTAACGGGCCGGGCTTTGTTTGTGAATTCAATTGTATTTTAATTGTTTGGGTGGTTTCTAATTTTTTTTAAAAAAAATAGAAAAGAAGAAAAACAAGTAGTTTTGTTTAGTCTTCCTTCTTAAAAAAGGGGTTATTTGGGTTAAGTTAGATTTTTTTAGTTTTGTTTTGTTTTATTTAAAAAAAGCTGTATATATCTTGTTTTTATTTTCAGGTTGCCCAAGCAGAAAATAAAGAAGAATCGCTTTGCTTTGCTTGTTAAAAAGTCGCCACTTAAAAATAAATTGCTAATAATTATGCACGCTCTGGTATCGTGCTTTCATCTCTAGTTTTATTTGAATTGCATTGTTGGTTGCTTGCATTTGCATTTGTATATATATATATATACAAATATATATATATAATTCAAAATTCAATAAAAAAACTTCATTTTAGTTGCATTGTAAATTCACGTTTAATTTTTGTTTTGCATTCATCTCATCTTGTTTTATTTTCTATGGGCAGTACCCCAATTCACATAAGGTGAGGGATTTCATCACCCTTTCCTTAGCCCACAAACGGATTTCATCGTAGAATTTGACTAATAATAAAGGTTAGACATTTGACTTAAGGGTGTCGCGAGCTCATATAGGGCTTAATTGTATCTTCACAATTGTTTTCTTTGAACAATTTTATTTCTTGGTGTCTAGGCTATGGCAAGTAATAACCAGTTATAAAAATTACGGTGATACGTAAATATTATACTGGTTGTTCCTTTGAAGATACTTAAACCTTCGGCTGCATTGCTACGGTGATTCGTGGTGCACCGATACCCTTGCCAGTTACCTGGTTGAGAAATATTTTTGTTGATTTAAGACAATGTGATTATACAATTTTGGGTTAGGAGCTACTAATGACGGAAACCTATAGTTAAGTCTTTTGCATTCATTTAGTTGCATTAGTTCATGCATATTTAAAAAAACAAAAAATCAAAAAATCATAAATCTAAAAAAATTGTAAATTTTACTTAACTTAGTTTTTAATCCAAAAAAGAAAAAAAAATTGAAATTCAGAAACAAAAACAAAAATCAAATTCCCATTTTCTAAAAACCAAAAAAAAATCCTTTTGGTAAATATTTGAAAATTCAAAAACAAAAAAAATTACAAAAACAAAAAAACCATATAAAATTTGAAAAGCCAAAAATTAAACTTCTCTTTTGAAAATAAATTTCACTTGGTAAATATTTTTCTTCCTTAAAAAAAAAAACAAAAACAATTTTTCACTTCATTTTTCAAATTTTCACTAAACTCGATTCTAATTCTTTCTCTTCTCGACTTTCACTTGTGCATGAGTACTTAGACTCGTGACACAACAATAAATCGTTGGAATCGCAACCCTTTTACTAACCGTTTAACTCAAACAGACGATCCTCCCGAAATGGCAAAGGAGAACGCCCCTCGAACTCTTATGGATAGAATCTTTCCCGATAGAGTTTCTATTCCATCTTGCATCACGTTACCCGCCCCTACGGGTAACCATTTCGAAATTCACTCGAACCATATTTCCACGCTTCCGAAATTTCGCAATTTCGAGCACGATGATCCATACATCTTTTTGACGAAATTCGGACAAGTTTGTGCAATCATTAAACTCCAACAACTTTCCGATGACGGAATCAAACTTCGATTAATCTCATTCGCTCTTACGGATTACGCTGAAAAATGGTTGTACAACTTACCATCTAACTCGATTAAAACGTGGGAAGAATTTGTAAAAGCTTTCTTAAAAAAGTTCTACCCCTTGGAAAAAACGAGTAGAATCCGAAATGAAATTGTAAATTTTCATCAATTCAAAGGAGAACCATTTGGGAAAATATTTTGAAAGATTCAAAGAGCTTTTGATAAAATGTCCACACCATAACTTCGAAAAATGGACGATTTGCCAAATCTTATACGATGGACTCGAAAACACCTCACGAACCATGCTCGAATCAATGTGCCAAGGCAACTTTCTTGCCCAACATCACGACGATGCTTGGCATTTCTTGAAAACCTCACCGAAAAATCATCCCAATGGGAACATTCGAACGAAAAATCAATTTTCTCTCGATCGAGTGCACAATCGATAAGATCTTTTGCTTTGGAAGCTAAGATCGACGCAATGATTAAAAAATTCGATAACGTTTTCTCATTGAATCAAATTAATCAAGCTTCCCAACCGATGTGTTATAAATGCAATGATCCTAATCATATAGCCGATCAGTGTCCCAATTCTGTCGAACAAATCAATGCATTCAATAAAGCCAAAAATGACCCGTTTTCTCCAACGTACAACCCTGGTTGGAGAAATCATCCGAATTTTGCGTGGAACCAAAACAATCCCAAAGCGAATACAATTCGTGCCAATTTTCAAGCATTTCCAAATAATGCTTCGAATCCTTCCTTTCAACCCAAAAATTTTCAACCAAACTTTGCAGGCCCGTCCCATAATCAACCACAACAATCAAATTTTCAACCAAATTCTGCTCATCCTCCCCAAGATAATAAACGTTTAATTTCGCTTGAGAAAACTCTTGAAACGTTGGCTAAAGCAACTACTCAAAGCCTTCAAACAAACAACAATTTGCAAAATTTATTAACTTTATATATGCAAAACACGAACCAATCAATTGCAAAACTCGAAATGCAAACGAGTCAATTAGCCACGTCTGTGAGTGAATGTGAACGAGGAACATTCCCAAGCCAACCCATTTCAAATCCCAGAAATCAAAACGCAAATTCAAATCAAGCCCATGTTGTTTAAGATAGCAACGTCACCCAATTGAATGCTATCACAACTTTAAGTTCCGGTAAACAAATCGATAATCAAGTTGTCAACCCAAACGATTTACCAAAAACCTCTCTCGATACTTCTAAAACAACGAATGAATCTGAACAGAACGTGGAGCCAAACGTTGAATCGAATGCCAATCAAAACCCTTCTTCTTCTACTTGAGTAGAACCGCCTACCGAGTATCGTGTCCCATCCACCTCGTCTTTGACCAAAGAAACACTCGGACCAAATGGAAAAGATGTTGGAAATTTTTAAACAAGTCAAGGTTAACATCCCACTTCTTGAAATCGTTCAACAAGTCCCCACTTACGCGAAATTTCTTAAGGACTTGTGTACCCAAAAGCGACACACTCAAGTGCCCAAGTAGGTCTTCTTAGCTGCCAGTTTGAGTGAAGTTTTGTCCCAATCCATGCCTGTAAAATAAAAAGATCCTGGTTGCCCTACGATTTCGTGTACAATTGGAGACAAGACGATTAACAAATGCTTGATAGACTTAGGCGCGAGTGTCAATTTGATTCCATACTCCGTTTACAAACAATTAGGCTTAGGTGAGCTCAAACCCACAAAATTTACACTTCAATTCACCGATCGTTCAATTAAGAAGCCCGTGGGAGAAATCGAAGACGTGCTCATTCGAGTAGGGCAATTCATATTCCCCGTTGATTTTATCGTTCTCGAAACACAACCAATGTCAAATCACACGAGTCAAATTCCATTGATTTTAGGCCGACCATTCTTAGCTACCTCAAACGCCTTAATCAATTGTCGTAACGGATCGATGAAAATCTCTTTTGGAAACATGACTTTGGATCTCAACATTTTCAATCTTGAAAGCCAATCGAACGAACCTTGTGACCAAACGTTGGTAGTTAGTGCCATTCACGAAAACTTTGAAAACGAAACACTTGATCTTAACGATGAACGTGAGGCCTAGTACGAAAAGTTGTTTCACAAAATTCCCAACGAGATTGAATACACTCTTCCTTTTGAATCGCTTCCAGTTGAGTCCGAATCTCAACCCAATTCTTTGATCGAAAAACTCCCGAAGTTGGACCTCAAACCACTTCCCGATCACCTTAAGTACGCATACTTAGGTGACAACGAAACGTTGCCCATCATAATTTGTGCACCTCTTGCTTTTGACCAAGAAGCTTCTATTCTCTCTATTCTTTCAAAAAATAAGGAAGCGATTGGATGGTCCATCTCCGATATAAAGGGAATTAGTCCCGCTCTTTTCCAACATCGCATCCATTTAATCAATGATGCCAAACATGTTCGTGATGCACAATGCTTAATCCAAAAATGAAAGATGTGGTGCGTGATGAAATTCTTAAACTTCTCGACAATGGAATCATTTACCCAATCTCTGATAGTTCATGGGTTAGCCCAATTCAAGTTGTACCGAAAAAGTCTGGGCTAACCGTTGTTAAGAACGATTAAAACGAACTTATTCCAACTCGTACTCAAACGGGTTGGCCTGTTTGCATTGACTATCGAAAACTAAATGCCACAACATGAAAAGATCACTTTCCTCTTCCCTTCATTGACCAAATGCTCGAACATTTAGTCGGCCATAAATTCTACTGCTTCCTTGATGGTTATTCCGGCTATAACCAAATTCCAATCACTCCCGAAGATCAAGAGAAAACAACTTTCACGTGTCCTTCGGTACCTTTTCTTATCGACGTATGCCATTCGGACTTTGAAATGCCCCTGCGACTTTCCAACGATGCATGGTTGTAATCTTTTCCGACATGATTGAATGCTTTCTAGAAGTTTTATGGACGATTTCTCAATCTTCGGCGATTCTTTTTCCCAATGTTTACATCATCTCGAGTTGGTTCTAAATCGATGTAAAGAAAAACATTTGACTTTGAATTGGGAAAAATGCCACTTTATGGTCAAACAAGGCATAGTCATTGGACATATCATCTCAAATAAAGGCATTGAGGTAGATAAAGCGAAAATCGACGTAATTGCAAACCTACCCATTCCCAACACTGTTAAGGACATTCGATCATTTCTAGGACACGCTGGTTTTTACCGACGCTTTGTGAAAGACATTAGCAAAATCGCTCGTCCATTGACCACTCTTCTTGGAAAAGACGTTCCTTTCGATTTTAACTCTGATTGTACCTCTTCTTTTGAACGTCTTAAGAGTGAACTCATTTCTGCTCCAATCATTTGCGCACCCAATTGGGATCTTCCTTTCGAAATAATGTGTGATGCTTCGAACTTTGCCAATGGTGCTATCTTAGGACAACGCATCAATAAGATCCTTCACGTCATTTACTGCGCGAGTATGACTTTGAATGACGCTCAACTCAACTACACAACAACCGAAAAGGAGCTTCTAGCTATTGTTTTTGCTCTTGAAAAATTCCGACAATACTTGATAGGTTCACACATTACTGTGTACACGGACCACTATGCGCTTTGATATCTCTTCGCTAAAAAGGACACTAAATCTCGTTTGATACGTTGGATCCTTTTACTTAAGAATTTGACCTTACAATTAAAGAAAAAAAGGATCCGATAATGTCATAGCCGATCACTTGTCACGTCTTCCGAACGCACTATCTTCTTTGCCAATCAATGAAAACTTCCCCGATGAACAACTTCTTTCAATTTCAATCGATCCATGGTACGCTGATATAGTGAACTACTTAGTCACTAAAGAAACTCCCTCATCTTGGTCTAAAAAGGATAAATACAAATTCATGTCCCAAGTGAAATATTTCTATTGGGGCGATCCATACTTGTTCAAATATTGTCCCAACCAAATCATCCGACGTTGCATTCCGGATAATGAGATAAGGAGTGTTTTTTTGTTTTGCCACGATCAAGCGTGCGGTGGACATTTCCGTCCTCGAAAAACTGTAGAAAAAGTGCTTCAATATGGATTCTATTGGCCTTCTCTTTTCAAAGACCCATTCGAATTTTGTAAAACCTGCGATCGATGTAAAATGCTTGGATGAATTTCTCGATGAGATATGATGCCTCTAAACACCATGCTTACGATCGAAATCTTTGATGTATGGGGTATAGACTTTATGGGACCTTTTCCCAATTCTTTTGGAAACTTGTATATCCTTCTTGCTGTCGATTACGTTTCAAAATGGGTCAAAGCCGTTCCTTGCAAAACCAACGACCATAAAATTGTTGTGAAATTTCTCAAAGAAAACATCCTTTCGAGGTTCGACACACCTCGCACAATAATCAGTGATAACGGGACCCATTTTTGCAACCGTTCTTTTTAAACTTTAATGAAAAAATACTCGATAACCTACAAGTTATCCACTCTGTATCATCCTCTGTAACGACCCGTAAATTTCAACTGTTTTAATAACGTAATTAGTTGAAATTTTGTGAAATTTTAAACGATAAAATTTTGAAATATAAATTTGATATTTGGAATACATCTAGTTAAACATAGCAACTGGTAAATTTTCGTTCGAAAATATGAAAGTTTATTTCGCGCGTAAATTCACTTCAATTTAATCAGTTAAAAAGCGTTGAAAATAAAACGTTTTCAAACCCAAAATATTTTTACATAGAAAAATTCTAAACCATCTTCTGAGCAAGATGACAGTTTGTCGTTTTTCCAAATTCGGACATCTTTGGCTCCGTCGATCTTATTTTTCAGTGTTTTTCTTGCATTTTTCGCTATTAGAAAATTTGAATTTTTATAATTCAATCGCACCACTGATATATGTATACCGTTTTAATCGTCTCGTCGTGATGATCTCCGTGGTATATCCGTTTGTCTGTTTCGGCATCCGGAGGACGGTGAAATCTACGGAATGATTCCCGTATCGGTTTTTAAATTTTGTCTTTAAAAAATTGCCGTGACCATTCGCTTACTCAGCTGTTCAAAATTCACACCCAACTGTCATTTTATATTTCCTAGAGACTTTAATTTTGTCTATCACTCTTCCCACCTATTCAAATAACTTGTTTCGTCCATTACATTTTTATCTTCTGTTAAGTTTTTCAATAGCCTAGCATGGAATATTAATCAAATTATATTAACAGCCTCCTTGCCTTTTGTTCTTCTCAAATCACCTTATAGATCACCGCCATTCATAAATCTTTATCCACTCTCATCCACATAACCGAGCCATGCGACAACACCTTCCACTCTCACCCACCACGTAGCCGAGCCTCCCATAACTTCGACATCATCACCAGACCACGTCATCACCAGACCTACTCCGACCCACAGCCCGTACAAACCCCTTCACAGCCTTACACCCAGACCCGCATCACACTGCGACCACTTCTCCCACCACACCTCGTCCCGAATCTAGCACACCACTCCTCCACTCGCCCCACTCAGCCCAGAACCCGCCCTCTGACCAACCCACTCCGACAGCCACGCAAAGCAACCGCCAACCTCCACCTCGGCTGGTGAACCGCCCTTTCCTTCATCGCCAAAACCACCAATCTCGGCCAAGTTTCCCATCATTCCTCGTGTGCTGCTTCCCTTACCCCTCGTGCCGACCACCACTTGAAGTTCAAATTCCTCTGCACTCGTGCCTTCTTTTGCTGAGGTATGTATTTATAAGTTTTATTAGTTATATATATTGAATATATACTATGTAGGGTATAATATATGTGATATATGTCACAGTATTGCTCTGTAAGTCTGTATATTCGTATTATATTACAATGTGATATATATTTATACATATAAGTAATTTATACTATAAAAACTTAGTCTCCCTTCTTTTGCTGTTATGTTGTATATATTGTTTACATGTAGTTACCTATGTATTTGAATTTATATAAGTCTTTGAGAATCTGTCAGTACATACTTTGTTTATATATAGTAGATTATGCAAACTCACTATACGTCTATGTATATAATAGTCTGCATTTTGTGTTTATACGTGTAAGTATATTAGCTATTTATACTTGAGTCGAGTCTACATATCACCATAGGGTACTCATTCGTTAAACAGCCGTATATACGTATTTGTCTAAGTGTATATGAAGGGATTCCATATTATATTGTGAGGTTGTTTATATATTAGTCGGTTTATTTTAAAAGTTATATTGTACAGGTTGTCATATATATCTTGGTTGCGGTGTACAGTAATAGGTTAGCATGAACATTTTAAATGTGTTGTGTCATAAGTAGTGTGTATTGTTTATTAAAATATTATCTCTAAATCGTTATATACAATTAAATGTTAATTTTGTATCAGTTTATATAAAGTGGTAATATAGGCTGATGTTTATATGAATGTTGTTCCGAAAGATGTGTTACAAATAATAATAATAACAATATGTGTACGTGACTTTAGTTCTCAAGTGTTTGTTTCAAATATGATAATAAGGCCTACTCATAGTAGCCTACATATATTTGTTCTCACATATATGGGTCTGCATGCTTGTTATAGTCGGCATATTTTAGTTTTGATGAAATTTTTTTTTAGTTTAAATCATATACTTGGACCCACGATTGAAGTGTTTATATATAAGTATTGATTTTTAAATTTAATACATATACTTTTGATTTCTTTTAAATGTTGTATTTTAAGAATAATGATTTTGGATATTGTTGTTAATAAAATAATAATAATAGTAATAATAATATAATGTACATCTTGTTCCGGTCGTATATCGGTTTTTTGATTTTGATTCTTGATTTCCTACATATCAGCTTCGTTCATCAAATTCGTGCAAATCTAGCATTGTTTTGGATTCATAGCTCAATTTCTCGTTCATCTCTAGCCTCGAAAGGTGAGCACTCACTCACGATTAACGTTCTTTTATTTATTAAATCTGATTTCAATTGAAACGACAATTGAAATATGCTGCTATTAGTTAATTACACTGTTATATATGCTATTGCCTGTATCAGTTCATCTGTGACATCTGACACCATTATCTGTTATTTATTTATGTGATGATAATACAGTTTGGCTGATAATTGATTGATTGTTGATGTTTATATTGGACGTTAAATTGTTAATGTTAAAATGATAAACAGTATGAAATTGAACTTGACATAGGATAATTAAATGTTAAATTTGATTAATTGACATTTGTATAATATGACCCCTTTAACTATTAAATTTATTGACACGTAGGATTTGTTTAATTACATCTTGAACCACTGAACGTATGTTGTTAAATTGATGATGGATGAAATTGTAAAAGATGACAAGTGAAAACGTAATGTAATAATCTTTAATCTACATGAAATGATAGTGTAGATTCTAGAAATAATTATATTAATTCGTACAAATAACAATGCGAATTAATACGGTTATTTCGGGATTATTTGAATTGATTATTGGATTGTTATTGTTCGTTGTTATTGCTTGTTTATTTACTTTGACACCATCCCAGTTATCACACTGCAAGTTCCCTTTGATACGTTTTGATTTTTGATTTGAATTGGAATCGGGTTGAAATGATAAATACCCAAATTGAACTTTGACTTAGGATAGAAAATTAAATAAAAACCCGATTGGTCAATAATTTGATTTGAAAATAAACGAAGATTTTATTTGAATAAAGAATATGGTTCTGAAATGAAGTTGAAATTTGAATTTTTGATGAAAGGAAAATGGTAATATTTAATAATCTGAAACAAAAGATTAACAATGTAATCAATGAAAGAATGTTGTTTAATTTGAGAAATGATTGAATTAAGTTTGAAATGATTACTAATTAAGTTTGAAATTATAATTAAGTTTGAAATTATTAAACTTTGAAATTATTTAATAATTAAGTTTTGAACTATTTAATAATGAATTATTAAATGATTAAATTGAATTGAAATTCTTTAATAAGAAAAATTGAACTTTTGAATAAGTGAATTTTACTTCGTAAAGAATTGAAATTGAGTTTCTTTATTAATTAAGTTTTGGAAAATTATTTAAGGAAGTAAATAAGTGAAATTGGATTTCTTTAACAAAAATGAAATGTGATATTTTTGGAATTAATGTAAGACTTGTAATTGGAGAATTGATTTGACGAATTTAGTTTAATTCAAAATTGTAAGTTTTGTTTTAATGAAGTTGAACTTAAGAATTGATTAAATGAATTGGAAATATAATAGAAATTGTTTTGAATGATAAAGTAACTTAACGAATATTGAATGAAATCGATAAATGAGTTTAAATTGATTTGAATGTTAAATAGAATTTATTTAAATGATTTCGGAATGAAACTTATATACGAACTTGAATCAATATTTGAATTGTTTTAAATAGAAATTGAAATTGAATTATAAGATTTTGAAACGGGAAATTGGAAGTTTTGAAACGAAAATTTGGAAATTGTTTTAGAAAGACAAATGAAATGTTGATTTACGAATTCTATTTGAAATCGAAATTGATTTGGTTTTGAAATATATAAACGACCAATCGGTGTAATAATTACGAAAGTTATTAAAGAGACCGGGATCGGTAATGGATATACTCTCTATCTGAACCGAAACCACTTTAATAACTATACGCGGAGTGTTGATCCAGAACGAAGTGGATGGTTTTGATGAACGCGTTGACTGAAGAAAGAGAACGATTTTGGATGACCCCTGACATGACTAAAATAGGAGCCGCGCCGGGCCATTGAGGATCGCCATCTCTAGCGGACACACTTCTTCGTTACCATATCTATTACTTATGTGATTCGATTTGGGTGCACCCCTCGATTTGGGAGTGTTGTTTCGCGGTGTTGGGGTAGTAGCTGCTATGCCCAACATCAGTCCGGATCAGGCAACTACTAGTATCCTAGTTGGTATCGCCTCATGTACCTTGTCATACTGATTATCCTATTCGCGACCACTACGATTTTGATTTGTACCTTTAGTATATGGATTGCCCTCTGGTGACTTCCGGTTTTGGGGAAACTACGGTCTTGTATATGCTTTTGGGAATAAACAGGTTAAGAGGTGTATGGGCCCTGCTTAACCCTACTTTGATATCTTTATATTACTGATAGACATTATCTACTTAGCGTACATTACTACCTAGTAGATAGTTTAACGGATCCTTAAAGGATGGTTATTCCAAACATCCTTTGAGTTACTTGTATTTCAATTGCTATTTCACTTGAGTTGGATTTATTAATATAAGAATGTTAATCCTGACTCGAGTGTTTTGTGTTTTGCTTTACGCTCGGGTCAGACTGAGTAGTTCAGCTTTCGAGACTCACCTTTGGAGTTGGAGCTTCGCTTGGAGATCCAGCTATCTATCCAGCTTTCAGATATTCGATGATTCTAGTGATGTATTCGGATTTGTATCTGTTATTCTCCCGTTGTATCTGGTTTAACTCTGATGTATCGTATTACTCTTCTGTTGTAAACTCTGATGTATTTTATATATTCATATAGTAGCTTCATGAACTACTATCTCTTTTATTTCCGCTGCACTTATTACTCTGTGTCTGTGATCTGTGATTATTTATTTACTGTATATGTTCAGTTTTGCCAATTTAAATTAACAACGCGGTATTTTGAGCAATTCAACTCCGGCATGAGTGTCTACCTATACACTTATAATGGACGCGAATGGTCCAAAATATCGGGTCATTACAGTTGGTATCAGAGCTTTGGTAGCTCTAGGCAAAACTTAACATATAGGGTAAATGTATTTACAGAATCACTCTCATTCGAGTTTCAATCTCTTCCTTTTGACTCAATTCTTTCGAATTTTGGAACGTTTCCTCGGTTTCGAAATTCATTCGTGTCCCTCACTATTCGTCTTCTTTCGATTCTGGAGCATCCCATAACTCCACTTTGAAAGATCTTTATAATGAGTCGGCGATCTCGCCAATCTCAAATTTATTTGTAAAGGAGTGAAACTCCTTCACAGTCGCGTCGATTTACCGGAGATTTATGTATCCTCGGTTTACGATGCTATCTATCTCCTGCTATACCTGAATTCTATTTCTTGAGATCGAATGTAGATTTACCTCGGAATTCTACACCCATCTTATTTTGAAGTCACGGTCGACCCGGTTAAGGTTACTCGCGATTTATATAAACTTATCCATCACCTTATTTTGTTATTTAATTATCTCGTCTTTGTTCAAACCTATCTTCGAATCGAAATTCTCTTTGATTTGGGTCTAAAAAAAAAAATTTGAATCTCTATCCTTGCTTTGAAATCCATTATTGTATCGGTAAATGAGGAAGTGTATTTGTAAATAAAATTTAAAATGTTTTAAAATATATTGTGTTGTTTGAGTTGTTGATGTTGATTTGGGTTTCCGATCGATTCGTCTGATCAACGCTATCGATAGGATTTCCAAAACACTTGAGCAGAGCAAACCAACACAATATCGTTTTCAAATTTGATAAATAAAATAAAAGTTTTGTATGATTATATTATATAAATATAAGTTTTCTGAAATTAAATTGTTAATGAAATTGTTGTCAGAAATAATAATATTTGATTTACATTTATTGTTTTGTAAACTATTGCATAATATAAAAAAATGAATTTATGAAACTTGGTTATAAATTGATTTGGGATTTGAAAGGAATTTAAATAAAAATTTAAGAATTTAATTTCCGGTGATTTCGAACTTTGGTTTTAAAATTTTAAAGTATATATTATTGAAAGTATTTTCGAATAGAAATCGTTTTCAAAAAAATTTTAAAATGTTGAAATCAGTGTTCTTCTCTTTGTCGCTGGAAAATAATTTCGGTGATGGCGGCCGCATCATCGACATTCATTTTTGAGTTTCAAAGTGGAGAAACTATTCTGTAGCTTTGCTACGGTTTTGCTTTGAAAAATATTTTGATTTGAATTTCTTCAGTATAATTCGATTTATATATATATATATGTATCTTATTTTAAAATTTAATTTGATTTGATATAAATATATTGTATATATCTCTAAATTGTTTAAACTTAATCGGAAATCTAATTCTTAAATTTTGTTAAAGGATGATTTTAATTATATATAAAACCAAATTTGGAATAAATATTTAAACTTGAATAATTGAATTGGGAAAATTTTATGTGTATATTGTTCAACTGCATTCTAATACAACTTACCTAAATCATTCAGAAGTTGAATATGTAATTGGATAATATATAAAATAAATTAAATTTATAAATAAAATTTGAGTGTTCATAAAAATGTTATACACTAAATTTTGATTAAGATGTTAAATAAGTTAGATAGGATAATAAGTAGAACTCAGTTAATAACGAAATAAATTTGTTTTGAAAGAATTAAAAAAAAATTGGAAATTTGATCAACTTAAGAATATACCTTGAATTTAAAAGAAATTATTAGATGTAAATTAATTTAAATCGAAACTTTTATGTTTTAAATTAATTTATATGGGTTAAATATACGTGAGTAGATATATTAAGTAGAATAAATTTAACAGTAATTTGGAATAAAGAAGAATTAAAAATTGTTGAAGAAAACATGATTATAACAAAGGACTATTCAAATTTATGGTTTTAGAAATTATAAATTGAAGAAAATGGGATAATAGGATAATGAATTTAGAAATAGTTGAGATTGATTTTAGTGGAATCAAATGGATTAAATCAATTATTGAATATCGATTAATTTAAATTTGAATTTATATGGTTTAAATTAATTGTTATTTTGTATTTCAAAACCTGTTTTACTTTCTGGTTGTTTCTATTCTCCTACCTCGTTCCTTTTCGGGGACGAAAAGTTTTGAGTGGGGGAGAGCGTAACGACCCGTAAATTTCAACTGTTTTAATAACGTAATTAGTTGAAATTTTGTGAAATTTTAAACGATAAAATTTTGAAATATAAATTTGATATTTGGAATACGTCTAGTTAAACATAGCAACTGGTAAATTTTCGTTCGAAAATATGAAAGTTTATTTCGCGCGTAAATTCACTTCAATTTAATCAGTTAAAAAGCGTTGAAAATAAAACGTTTTCAAACCCAAAATATTTTTACATAGAAAAATTCTAAACCATCTTCTGAGCAAGATGACAGTTTGTCGTTTTTCCAAATTCGGACATCTTTGGCTCCGTCGATCTTATTTTTCAGTGTTTTTCTTGCATTTTTCGCTATTAGAAAATTTGAATTTTTATAATTCAATCGCACCACTGATATATGTATACCGTTTTGATCGTCTCGTCGTGATGATCTCCGTGGTATATCCGTTTGTCTGTTTCGGCATCCGGAGGACGGTGAAATCTACGGAATGATTCCCGTATCGGTTTTTAAATTTTGTCTTTAAAAAATTGCCGTGACCATTCGCTTACTCAGCTGTTCAAAATTCACACCCAACTGTCATTTTATATTTCCTAGAGACTTTAATTTTGTCTATCACTCTTCCCACCTATTCAAATAACTTGTTTCGTCCATTACATTTTTATCTTCTGTTAAGTTTTTCAATAGCCTAGCATGGAATATTAATCAAATTATATTAACAGCCTCCTTGCCTTTTGTTCTTCTCAAATCACCTTATAGATCACCACCATTCATAAATCTTTATCCACTCCCATCCACATAACCGAGCCATGCGACAACACCTTCCACTCTCACCCACCACGTAGCCGAGCCTCCCATAACTTCGACATCATCACCAGACCACGTCATCACCAGACCTACTCCGACCCACAGCCCGTACAAACCCCTTTACAGCCTTACACCCAGACCCGCATCACACTGCGACCACTTCTCCCACCACACCTCGTCCCGAATCTAGCACACCACTCCTCCACTCGCCCCACTCAGCCCAGAACCCGCCCTCTGACCAACCCACTCCGACAGCCACGCAAAGCAACCGCCAACCTCCACCTCGGCTGGTGAACCGCCCTTTCCTTCATCGCCAAAACCACCAATCTCGGCCAAGTTTCCCATCATTCCTCGTGTGCTGCTTCCCTTACCCCTCGTGCCGACCACCACTTGAAGTTCAAATTCCTCTGCACTCGTGCCTTCTTTTGCTGAGGTATGTATTTATAAGTTTTATTAGTTATATATATTGAATATATACTATGTAGGGTATAATATATGTGATATATGTCATAGTATTGCTCTGTAAGTCTGTATATTCGTATTATATTACAATGTGATATATATTTATACATATAAGTAATTTATACTATAAAAACTTAGTCTCCCTTCTTTTGCTGTTATGTTGTATATATTGTTTACATGTAGTTACCTATGTATTTGAATTTATATAAGTCTTTGAGAATCTGTCAGTACATACTTTGTTTATATATAGTAGATTATGCAAACTCACTATACGTCTATGTATATAATAGTCTGCATTTTGTGTTTATACGTGTAAGTATATTAGCTATTTATACTTGAGTCGAGTCTACATATCACCATAGGGTACTCATTCGTTAAACAGCCGTATATACGTATTTGTCTAAGTGTATATGAAGGGATTCCATATTATATTGTGAGGTTGTTTATATATTAGTCGGTTTATTTTAAAAGTTATATTGTACAGGTTGTCATATATATCTTGGTTGCGGTGTACAGTAATAGGTTAGCATGAACATTTTAAATGTGTTGTGTCATAAGTAGTGTGTATTGTTTATTAAAATATTATCTCTAAATCGTTATATACAATTAAATGTTAATTTTGTATCAGTTTATATAAAGTGGTAATATAGGCTGATGTTTATATGAATGTTGTTCCGAAAGATGTGTTACAAATAATAATAATAACAATATGTGTACGTGACTTTAGTTCTCAAGTGTTTGTTTCAAATATGATAATAAGGCCTACTCATAGTAGCCTACATATATTTGTTCTCACATATATGGGTCTGCATGCTTGTTATAGTCGGCATATTTTAGTTTTGATGAAATTTTTTTTTAGTTTAAATCATATACTTGGACCCACGATTGAAGTGTTTATATATAAGTATTGATTTTTAAATTTAATGCATATACTTTTGATTTCTTTTAAATGTTGTATTTTAAGAATAATGATTTTGGATATTGTTGTTAATAAAATAATAATAATAGTAATAATAATATAATGTACATCTTGTTCCGGTCGTATATCGGTTTTTTGATTTTGATTCTTGATTTCCTACATATCAGCTTCGTTCATCAAATTCGTGCAAGCATTGTTTTGGATTCATAGCTCAATTTCTCGTTCATCTCTAGCCTCGAAAGGTGAGCACTCACTCACGATTAACGTTCTTTTATTTATTAAATCTGATTTCAATTGAAACGACAATTGAAATATGCTGCTATTAGTTAATTACACTGTTATATATGCTATTGCCTGTATCAGTTCATCTGTGACATCTGACACCATTATATGTTATTTATTTATGTGATGATAATACAGTTTGGCTGATAATTGATTTATTGTTGATGTTTATATTGGACGTTAAATTGTTAATGTTAAAATGATAAACAGTATGAAATTGAACTTGACATAGGATAATTAAATGTTAAATTTGATTAATTGACATTTGTATAATATGACCCCTTTAACTATTAAATTTATTGACACGTAGGATTTGTTTAATTACATCTTGAACCACTGAACGTATGTTGTTAAATTGATGATGGATGAAATTGTAAAAGATGACAAGTGAAAACGTAATGTAATAATCTTTAATCTACATGAAATGATAGTGTAGATTCTAGAAATAATTATATTAATTCGTACAAATAACAATGCGAATTAATACGGTTATTTCGAGATTATTTGAATTGATTATTGGATTGTTATTGTTCGTTGTTATTGCTTGTTTATTTACTTTGACACCATCCCAGTTATCACACTGCAAGTTCCCTTTGATACGTTTTGATTTTTGATTTGAATTGGAATCGGGTTGAAATGATAAATACCCAAATTGAACTTTGACTTAGGATAGAAAATTAAATAAAAACCCGATTGGTCAATAATTTGATTTGAAAATAAACGAAGATTTTATTTGAATAAAGAATATGGTTTTGAAATGAAGTTGAAATTTGAATTTTTGATGAAAGGAAAATGGTAATATTTAATAATCTGAAACAAAAGATTAACAATGTAATCAATGAAAGAATGTTGTTTAATTTGAGAAATGATTGAATTAAGTTTGAAATGATTTAATAATTAAGTTTGAAATTATAATTAAGTTTGAAATTATTAAACTTTGAAATTATTTAATAATTAAGTTTTGAACTATTTAATAATGAATTATTAAATGATTAAATTGAATTGAAATTCTTTAATAAGAAAAATTGAACTTTTGAATAAGTGAATTTTACTTCGTAAAGAATTGAAATTGAGTTTCTTTATTAATTAAGTTTTGGAAAATTATTTAAGGAAGTAAATAAGTGAAATTGGATTTCTTTAACAAAAATGAAATGTGATATTTTTGGAATTAATGTAAGACTTGTAATTGGAGAATTGATTTGACGAATTTAGTTTAATTCAAAATTGTAAGTTTTGTTTTAATGAAGTTGAACTTAAGAATTGATTAAATGAATTGGAAATTTAATAGAAATTGTTTTGAATGATAAAGTAACTTAACGAATATTGAATGAAATCGATAAATGAGTTTAAATTGATTTGAATGTTAAATAGAATTTATTTAAATGATTTCGGAATGAAACTTATATACGAACTTGAATCAATATTTGAATTGTTTTAAATAGAAATTGAAATTGAATTATAAGATTTTGAAACGGGAAATTGGAAGTTTTGAAACGAAAATTTGGAAATTGTTTTAGAAAGACAAATGAAATGTTGATTTACGAATTCTATTTGAAATCGAAATTGATTTGGTTTTGAAATATATAAATGACCAATCGGTGTAATAATTACGAAAGTTATTAAAGAGACCGGGATCGGTAATGGATATACTCTCTATCTGAACCGAAACCACTTTAATAACTATACGCGGAGTGTTGATCCAGAACAAAGTGGATGGTTTTGATGAACGCGTTGACTGAAGAAAGAGAACGATTTTGGATGACCCCTGACATGACTAAAACAGGAGCCGCGCCGGGCCATTGAGGATCGCCATCTCTAGCGGACACACTTCTTCGTTACCATATCTATTACTTATGTGATTCGATTTGGGTGCACCCCTCGATTTGGGAGTGTTGTTTCGCGGTGTTGGGGTAGTAGCTGCTATGCCCAACATCAGTCCGGATCAGGCAACTACTAGTATCCTAGTTGGTATCGCCTCATGTACCTTGTCATACTGATTATCCTATTCGCGACCACTACGATTTTGATTTGTACCTTTAGTATATGGATTGCCCTCTGGTGACTTCCGGTTTTGGGGAAACTACGGTCTTGTATATGCTTTTGGGAATAAACAGGTTAAGAGGTGTATGGGCCCTGCTTAACCCTACTTTGATATCTTTATATTACTGATAGACATTATCTACTTAGCGTGCATTACTACCTAGTAGATAGTTTAACGGATCCTTAAAGGATGGTTATTCCAAACATCCTTTGAGTTACTTGTATTTCAATTGCTATTTCACTTGAGTTGGATTTATTAATATAAGAATGTTAATCCTGACTCGAGTGTTTTGTGTTTTGCTTTACGATCGGGTCAGACTGAGTAGTTCAGCTTTCGAGACTCACCTTTGGAGTTGGAGCTTCGCTTGGAGATCCAGCTATCTATCCAGCTTTCAGATATTCGATGATTCTAGTGATGTATTCGGATTTGTATCTGTTACTCTCCCGTTGTATCTGGTTTAACTCTGATGTATCGTATTACTCTTCTGTTGTAAACTCTGATGTATTTTATATATTCATATAGTAGCTTCATGAACTACTATCTCTTTTATTTCCGCTGCACTTATTACTCTGTGTCTGTGATCTGTGATTATTTATTTACTGTATATGTTCAGTTTTGCCAATTTAAATTAACAACGCGGTATTTTGAGCAATTCAACTCCGGCATGAGTGTCTACCTATACACTTATAATGGACGCGAATGGTCCAAAATATCGGGTCGTTACATCCTCAGACTTGTGGCTAAGTTGAAGTTTCAAATCGACAAATAAAACAAATCTTGGAAAAAACTGTCAATAAAAATCGAAAAGATTGATCTCAGAAAATGACCGACGCGCTTTGGGCTTACCGTACTGCTTTTAAAACTAACCTTGGGATGTCCCTATTTCGTTTAGTTTACGGTAAAGCTTGCCATTTACCCGTTTAAATCGAACACAAAGCGCTGTGGGCAATTAAGAACTTAAACTTTGTTCTTGAGAAAGCTGGCGAAAACTGAAAACTATGACTCAACGAACTAGAAGAACTTAGGAACGACGCGTATGAATACGAGAAAATTTACAAAGAGAAAACCAAAGTTATTCATGACAAGTCAATCCTAAGGAAAACGTTTTAGCCTAACCAAAAAGTTCTTTTATATGACTCAAGACTTCAGTTATTCCTTGGGAAACTTAAATCGAGATGGACCGGACCATTTGTGGTACGAACTGTTTTTCCTAATGGTGCCGTAGAAACAAAAAACCCCAGGGATGGATCGATTTTCAAAGTCAACGGTCATCGTCTGAAACCTTTCTTGGAATTGCCAAATAACCAAAAGGAGGAGCTCATGATCCTTCATGAGCCAAGCCACATCTAGTAAGAATGTTAACCCTCTTTTGTAAATATGTACATAGTCTTCCCAGTTACACTCATTATATCATGCATTGACTGTGGGGACACACTCAAAATTAAGTGCGAGGGGGGGGTCTCATTTTCATTTTTTTAGTTTCATGGCATTTTTGAATTTTCATTTTTCTTTTAACTTAAAAAAAATATCTCAAAAACATTTTCTTTTTAGCATTTTGATTTATTTTTGAGGAAACACTATGGGATAAGTATAAGTTTTGGTTAATAAATTGAAATTTTTGAAAATTTATTTGTCTTAACAAAAATAAAAATGAAGTTGGATTAGAAATAACAATGGTTTAACTAGTATATATGAAGGTTCATATGTGTTAATTTTGAAGTGTGTTCTAATTGAAAATCTTTGTTTGAAAAAAAATGGTAAATTTAAAGTAAAGGATATAACATTTTTATCTTCTAAGTTAAATGGTGCTAAGATGATTTTTCAAAACTCTCTCTTTCTAAAAAAAAGAAGAAGAAAAAAAAACATTTGTATATATGTATATATATATATATATTTTTAACCCCTAGAGTCATGTGTTCACACTCGTGTGTTCACTCGCCATGCTCTGTACCCTTCTCAAGTAAGGCCAAAAGGCAGTACATGATCGGTATATCTGGCCTCAGTTTTCTGAGTTAGGTGTATATAGATAAAAATTCTTTTCAATAACGCCTACAGTCGATAAGTGTTCACACCTGTGTGTTCACTCGCCACGCTCTGTATTCCACTCACATCAGTCCGCAAGGCAGTGCACGGGTAATATATCTGGCCTCAGTTTACCTGAGTTAGGCATATGTAAATATTGTTAATATCAATAAAAATTTCAAATAAGAGAGTAAGCAATTGAAATCCAAGCACTATTTTTACTTATTTGATTTAACTTGTTATTGAAAAGAAATGAAAATACCACTTTAATAAACTTTGATAATCAACTAAAGATCCATTTCATAGTTACACTTTGTGATCAACCGAAACAACGAGTTAAACTATTGTCTATTTGCTATGATGACTTGATTTTTGTTGGAAATTTTGACAAGTAAATGACTTAAAATTTTCAAAACAATGACCAAAACCTATATTTAACTTATGAGTGTCGATTTGAAAGTGAGTCCTTCATTTGTAAATATTTTCAAAAACTTGCATTCATCCCATTGTAAATAAATCTTGCATTTTGTAAATATTTTCACTTTGCATTTGGATTTTGTGGGTAGTATCCGCTGAAAACCCTTACGAGACAACACTCGTCCTACTGGGGACACCCAATGGTTTAATGGCTTGTTGCATACGCTCAATGCAATCGTGCTCCCTACGAAAACAGATTTATCTTAGTTTTCCTTTATTCGAGGACGAATAAAAAGATAAGTGTGGGGGTATTTGATGTGCACGTAAATATGCATATATTTACATCCATATTTTATCTCTTTTTATTTAAATAAACATCATATTTGGGCATTTGTACATGTTAAAACCAAAATTCAATTATTTTCAAACCATCATATTTTCATCTTCATTCAGGGGCTAAATGGTTATTTTTGTGCATGTGTAAATTTGAGAATTTTTACTTGGACATTTTTGATGATTTTTATAGGAATTTGGATGCATATGGAAGAGGCTTATATGAAGATACATGCATGCACAAATGAATACAAAGGAAAGAAAAGGGAAATAATTCAAAGTGAAGATCACGGAGGACCCCACCTACCCACCTACCTTAATGTACAAATTAGAGGCTAATGAACATGCTTATGAAATTAATGGCTTCATGTACACTTAAATGATGATTAGTAGAAACTAATGATTACTTGGCCTCCACACTTCCTAAGGGGTATTTTTGGAAGCCCCCTAATAATAGAATTAGGGTTTTATGAATGTATAAATAGTCCTTTTATGTAAAGGATCTTCTACTCTTTCATTTTACTTAGGAAATTAAGAGATCAAATTGTAAGCTCAATGTTACATGAAATAAAAATGGCTTCCAAGCCTCTTTTTCCTCTCTTTTCTACATGCTTTTTTATGTTAATGCTTTTATTTATGTTCTTTTCTTTTCTTTGTTAGTAGAATAGTTTTACATTCATGCAAGTAGTGTAGCTTAATTCCTTTTGTAGTAAGTAGTTTAATTACATTCTCTTCTTCGCTTATTTTCTATTTTCTTCTCTTTTTAATGTTGAAATTTACTTGTGTTGCTTCAATGACACAAATGAGTAGCTAAACCCCTTCTGTAACGAACTCGATTTTTCGTCGCTTGAAAACCGACATTAATACGTCCACTGTATCAACTACCGAGCAATCGAATGCCGGAAAACCGAATTGTTATGGAGAAAAAGAAGAGGTAGAAGAAAATAGAAGAAAAGAGAAAGAAGAAACAACAGAAGAACACAGAACAATATCAGAAACTCACATTCGCAGCGGAACAATATATAATAGATAAATCAATAATCTTTAAACAAAAGACTATATCGGTTTATACATACATCATTCAGAGTCAATATACAACTCAATACAACAATGGACAGTTATTTTACTTGTCCTCATACAGAATACACATCGGAATAATACATAGTATAGGTGATACATCCCGCCATCCAGTTTGCTTCCAAAGCTCCAGAATATCCAGAATATCCTGATAACATAACTCTAGGCTGCCCGTGTGGAAATTGGTGGGCACCTAGAGTTTAGAAGGGAAACAATAAACTCCGAGTCAGTCATGGTGACTGGTGTGAGATCGTAAAACAGTTTTTTTTCACAAAGAAAATAAAATTTATTCGCAATGTTTTTGGAAAATGAAACTACCATAAGACCTCCCGCCACACACACAATGCAAACGCAGAATTGGAGGAGATTTCTTCTTATGATAGTCAAAGATGCTTACTATGCAAATCATTGGATTATTATTATTAGTGCATAGTGAGGAAAACATTTTGAAAGTACAATATAAATCTTAGCCAGCATAGGTACCATTATAGTATGCCTACTATAGCTACCATATTAGATGGCAGGTTCTACAACTAAAATCGTACAAGGCTCGTATTGTTTCTTTGGATTTCCAACAAATGGTCAAGCCAAGGAACTTCCCATTGCCACATGGAAACGCCTCTGGAAAGACGTCCCGAGAAATAACCTAACATTACGGTTAGATCTCTGCCAACACAAGGCCGGGTTACCCCTAACTGGGTAACTACTGACACGAATATGTCATCCCCTGATCGTAACCGATCTATATCCGAAGATCCTCGATTTCCAACAACCACAAATTAATAAATTTGCAGCAACAACATAGGTTAAGTATCTGAGCTCCATACCATGTTACCACCTCTATCCAGAAGGAATGACATACACTAAAGGGGCGCTACCCCCTAATATCCTTGCCGCATCCTTCCTGTTTTGACCATTACCGGGGTGTGAGGTCCGTCGAAGTCTCATCCACAAAGCTATGCTTTTCACAAAGCCATGCTTCGGGTCAACAGATGATCAAAGTAATGATCACAAAGATAAATGATCAAACAAATGATCATATCACAAATGATCAAACAATGATCATCAAATAGCAACACTCAGCATGTCACATTACCAAATTGGGAATATATTGCTGATAACCTTCAACTACATAACCTTTGAGCTCATACGTCTCAGAGAAGGGTGTTAAGCTAAGAGAATAAATTCTCCGCCACCAACAGAAATGTATTTGAAAGAAATCGGCTTTATATCTCAAAGTGTAATGTCAGACCTGTAACCATACAAGTCTGTTCCGGGTTCGAACAGAACCAAAGGCACTTCTTACGAAGCCCTTGCAAATCCGGATAATTTTCTAATCACGTCCGGACTTCCCGTCACTATGGGTGATAAAACCTCTATTTCGGAGATCAGCCGATGCAGAGTCATTCGACGGTAATCCTTCCGTTTTTAAAAATATCCGGTCTTCAACACCGGTCTTCAAATGCAATCCATTTCGACGTATCACATATTCAGAATGGGTTATACGACCCAAAGGTCCTTTCCCGGCTAACCTGAATAGTGAGCGCTTATTCAAAAATAAGTGTGGCATTCAAATTTAAGCAAATCACAACAAATACCCATTCAAGGTAATTATTGATAGTCGGTTATTTAACTATCAATAGGTATGCACAACATCATCAGATTCCAAATAATTTTCCAAATTATTTATTTTCCAAAAATATCTTTATAAGATATATAATTTCCACACTTCAAAAATAAATCGATATTTATTTTTAAATAGGTTCCCTTTTATTTTATAAATTCCATATTGAATTTATATTTCAAATATATACTGATATACGATTTTCAATCGATTTCAAATATTCATTTTCAATTTATCTTTATAAAGATAAATTTTCAAAAACGTTTCATTTCATATTGGAAAAGCATTTCCATACTTATTTAATAATAAGTAATTCACAAATCTATTTATTTTCAACATTTGGAAAATATTCGATATACTTAAAATAATATTAAGTATATATTTCATTCCTTAAGGAAAACATTCTATTAAACACATTATTTGGGTCAAAACGAATGTTACGTAAAACATCGTTACGACAACCCCAAAATCACTTGTATAGGGATTCGGAATTTAGATAGATATATAAATTCCTATACTATATAAAACATTTCCTTTTGGAAATCATTTACTATAACAACAGTGTTATAGTCCATCATTTCCTTATTTCTCAAAAACGTCTATTTCAACAATGAATGTTGAAATCTATGTTTTCAATACTTAACACGTTTTAAAACATCTTTTAAAACAATTACTTCATTTCGTAATATCACTTCTCCAAAACATATCCATTTTATTTAAAAATATATTCACTGTCCAAAATCGTGAATATACCTCGCTAGCCAAATTTCAATATTTTCTACACATTTAATTTCAAGAATTTATCCACTATCTAAAATCGTGGATAAAATTTTCTACATATTTAATTTCAAGAATTTATCCACTATCTAAAATCGTGGATAAAATTCTCAACCAAACATTTTTATTACCCATATTATATAAAGAATAATTCGCTATCAAAAATCGCGAATATATCCCCTTTAATAAACCTTTATGTTTAATTTATCAAATTTAATTGATTTCGGATTTATAAAACAACGTTTATAAATTCACTTTTATATTTCATAATAACTTTGATTTATAAATCTCCTTTATTAACAAATTCGATCAATATTCCATTTAAAGGCAAAAATCCAATTTATAAGTTAATTTCTTATAAATCTTTTATTTTACAAATTCTTTCATTTTATAACTTCACAATTTATAAATCTATAAATTCATTCACTTACGAATTCCATAAATATTTCATTTTTAACACTTATAAAAACTCGTTTTATAATTCCAATATTTTTAATTTTATAGATATCAATTTTATAAATCTTTTATATAAACCGTTTACAATAATTCAAAAATCTCAATTTAACCCATTTATAAATCAATCAACTATTTATTTCAAAAATCACACTTTGGTTATATTTCATAAAAATCATAATTTTTATAACTTTAAAATTTTAACGTTTATTTATTTAAGATGAATCAATCCAAAATTTTAATAAAACATATACCTTTAAGAAAAAACACCTTTTCAATTTGAAAAATCATCACTTTAAAAATCCTTTAAAAATTCCAATTTGGCCCAATGATGCAACACACCAAATAGTCAATCACATCATCCAACATCATATATCGATATGATAATCAACAAATATCACAATATCTGTAATCAAATAAATACTGGTGAGGAATCCAGTTGGATCCCTCCAACCTGTTTCCCTGCATCCACAGACGTTAATACAATACCCATTCTACTTCGAGGTGGAATATCGCGGTATATGGGATTTTATAAAAATATCATCCGCTATTATGCGGTACAATAGGGTCTCATCCGCTATATAATGCGGGAAATATCAACAACTGCAATATATACATAAGCCAATATATATATATTGCTATATATAGATATATCCTACTATATCTAATATCACATCCAAACATCAATCAATCAATAACTGTAAAATCAACTTTTCATTCGAGTGAGGAGATCTCACCTTTGCTATTTAATTTGCAATCCCATTTCCATTTTGATCATTTCTTCATTGTATTAACCTTGTATAAATATTTACGGCTTATTAAGATTTGGAAAAATCCAACAATAAATCACCTATTTATTTGATTAACAAATAATTTATTTTAACTAATTATTTAAATTCCAAACTAACTTTCCTATTTCTTTAAACTAAAATCTCATTTAATATATTGTTTAACATTTACAATGAGCTGATTAAAATTTCTAAACCTGTACGTATAAATCTTGTAAATTAAAAATTCGCAATACCTTGTTCCTTCAGTCGAAACGAGCTGCTGTCGAAACCCTAGATTGCCGACTCCACAACATCACGCCCCAAACCAACGTCGATAAACCTAGATACCATCGACTGACTCGAGCTACCTCTGCTCTACGCGAATTCGAACGAACCCAAAACTGCGACGTTCGACCCTCGAACGCAGTACTTCTCCAACGCCACCTGCGATCGACCGCGACCTCCAGTCGCGAACGCGCTACCACGACCCCGTGCTCGAGCTCCTTGCGAAATGGTCGCGATTTGAATGTCGATGTTGATGAAGTCTCCTCCACGCGTGACTTCCCATCGAGCTTCAAACGAGTTCGCCTCGATCGCGGCTATCTGATTCCAGTACGAAGCCCCTTACTCTTGATTTTTTTTTCGAGATTGAAAAGGGAATGCGGCCATTATCTATTTTGAATAAGAGAGAAGAAGGATGTTAAAGAAGATATGGTTTTGTTTGATTTTTGAACGAGAAGGGATGGATTTACACGCCATTGTTTTCTCTCGTTTGAATTTGTTGAACAGAGGTGTATTTAAAATTTGAACGAGGCATGCTCTGCACGATCAGCTTCGTGATTTTTGGCGTGATTTTTGGCGTATCTAACGGGATATAACATGCTGATGTTGACTAGATTTAAAATTTAAATTTAAATCAAATTTGATTTAACTTCAACGCATTTTTATGTCGCATGCTCACATAACAACTCCGAAAAATAAGAAATTTGAAATCCGATAATAATACAATATTCCGGATTCAATGGAACTGGTTTCGTCGAATTCCGAGACTGTGCCTCGGAAGGCTATTTCTAAATATCGATTCAAACGATATGATTTCAAAACTGAAAAAATCAATTTCAAATTCGATTCTGAAGCTTCTATTATCTTCAGTATCATCAATATAAATTTTAAAAGCTTTTGAAATATTTTTCTTCAGCTTAAAACTAAAGATTCGAATTTTTATTCAACTTTCAATAGATTAAATTTTATAATTTTAATCGCCAAATTCATTATGATAATTTGAAATTCAAGTCAAACCATCATTCAAAAATTTAAAATTAATTAAATATTTTCAATTTAAATTGTCCAAAATTCTGGGTCGTTACAATCTTCCCTCCTTAAAAAATTTCATCCCGAAATCACAAGTTAGGAAAAATGGTCCTTAACTCATCTACTATTTTTCACAATCCAATAGTTTTATCAATTTATCAAAACAAACCTTTTTATTAACAACCCACTATTGCTTCAACTAGCTTTCCAACTTCAATTATAGGTTCCAAACAACATTGTTTTCTTAACAATTCAAATTTAAATTTAAATTCAAATTTTAAACTTTCAAATTTTCTCAAAAATTTTCTAACACTCGAAATTTTCGAAAAATTTCGCCAGCGTCTCCTTTGCGTGGCTAACTCGGTACGACTACAAAATGTCCCTACGGACTCTCAAATTTCAAAAAGAAAAGAAAAAGCCAAGCGGCTAGACAAGAAAATCATCAAATCTCATATTGAAATTAAAATACATACCTTTTTCGAGCAATTCGAATTTATCTTTGAAAATCAAAATTCCAATTCCTTTATAACACCTGTATATCCTACTAGCCATAATATCTAGTTACAATATTCAAACCATTCTGCACATTTTATTACAAAATTTCGATACTTACTTCTTATATCATCTTTAGTTTACTATTGAAGTTTACACATCTATTTTCATTCAATTTTGCATTTCAATTTCATTTGAATTCAATTTACAATTTCAATTTAATTTGGATTCAGTTTAACTTCTGAATATTGAATTTCATCAACTATCTTTCATTCACAACTGCACTATTTTAAATTAGTTCCAATTACTAATTCATCACAAATTTCAATTCATTTTATTCAAATTTGTTTTCAACATTCAGTTTCAATTCCAGTTTTATTCTTTTGTTCATTCCCAAAATTTATTTTCAATTCACTATTTTGGTTTATAACCACTCATATTAAACTGGATTTCCAATTCTATATGAATTTTAATTCATCTTTCATTTATAACTATTCAATTCAATTCTATTGCTTACAAATTCGAAATGAATCTCAACTTTCAATTTCACTTTCATTAAATTGATTCACTTGTACTTACATTAATTTAACTCCATCCTTTAAGTTAAATTTGTTCTATCAAAATTCAAATTGTATAAGTTATCAACTTAATAATATTTCATAAATATTTTTATATAGTATTCCAGAGTCTTACCAACATTTCAAAATCATTTTGAAAACAATTCAAATTATCCTTTGAATTTCCAAAACAAAACCCAAATTTTCCAAACAACTTTCATTTAAAACAATTTGGCAGCAATTCCTCTTCTGGAAACCTGAAAATGAACACCGATAGTGTCGCGATCACCATCGGAATTATTTACCAGCGACCGAAAAGAGTTTAGTGCTTTTATCCTTTCAAAACACTTTTCAAAACCTTCGAAATTCATTTTCAACTTCAAAAAGGATTTAAACTTTCCAAATCTCCAAAATTTTCAAATTCTTTTCAAAACATTTCCAAATACTTCTCTGGAATTCCGTTTCAAATTACAAATCACATTTACAATTTATATTCTCCAATACTATTTGTATATGGATTTTATTTCTAAGCTTTGGAGTTACGATTTCAATTTCTTATTTAATTTCAATGATAATAATGATAACATTTCAATATTATCACTTTCCTAACAACCATGCAACTATATACTGTAATAATTTACAGAAAATCATTTCTTTTATATACAAAAATAGTTTTGGGTAAAATTATTTCATTTACCCTATTTTAAAACAATACTGTGTCAGTGTATCTTGTTTAAGAGTTTAGAAACCCTTATCGATTATAGTTAGCTAGACTGCACCGACCAGAATCTATAAACAATCAACCGATAAGTCAACACAATACAAAACAATTTCATATTCACTAACAAATACACGCTCATATCTATTATTACACTCAAACTCATTCTAGAGTATTGCTGACTCTATCTCTAATGAGTAACACCCAACAGAGCAGGGTTGTCGCTTAACCATATGCTCCGATACCAAATGTAACAAACTCGATTTTTCATCGCTCGAAAATCGACATTAATACGTCCACTTTATCAACTGTCGAGCAATCGAATGCCGGAAAACCGAATTTTTATGGAGAAAAAGAAGAGGTAGAAGAAAACAGAAGAAAAGAGAAAGAAGAAATAACAGAAGAAAACAGAACAATATCAGAATCTCACATTCGCAGCGGAACAATATATAATAGATAAATCAATAATCTTTAAACAAAAGACTATATCGGTTTATACATACATCATTCAGAGTCAATATACAACTCAATACAACAATGGACAGTTATTTTACTTGTCCTCATATAGAATACACATCGGAATAATACATAGTATAGGTGATACGTCCCGCCATCCAGTTTGCTTCCAAATATCCAGAATATCCAGAATATCCTGATAACATAACTCTAGGCTGCCCGTGTGGAAATTTGTGGGCACCTAGAGTTTAGAAGGGAAACAATAAACTCCGAGTTAGTCATGGTGACTGGTGTGAGATCGTAAAACAGTTTTTTTTCACAAAGAAAATAAAATTTATTCGCAATGTTTTTGGAAAATGAAACTACCATAAGACCTCCCGCCACACACATAATGCAAACGCAGAATTGGAGGAGATTTCTTCTTATGATAGTCAAAGATGCTTACTACGCAAATCATTGGATTATTATTATTAGTGCATAGTGAGGAAAACATTTCGAAAGTACAATATAAATCTTAGCCAGCATAGGTACCATTATAGTATGCCTACTATAGCTACCATATTAGATGGCAGGTTCTACAACTAAAATCATACAATGCTCGTATTGTTTCTTTGGATTTCCAACAAATGGTCAGGCCAAGGATCTTCCCATTGCCACATGGAAACGCCTCTGGAAAGACGTCCCGAGAAATAACCTAACATTACGGTTAGATATTTGCCAACACAAGGCCGGGTTACCTCTAACTGGGTAACTACTGACACGAATATGTCATCCCCCGATCGTAACCGATCTATATCCGAGGATCCTCAATTTCCAACAACCACAAAGTAATAAATTTGCAGCAACAACATAGGTTAAGTATATGGGCTCCATACCATGATGCCACCTCTATCTAGAAGGAATGACATACACTAAAGGGGCGTTACCCCCTAATAACCTTGACGCATCCTTCCTGTTTTGACCATTTCCGGGGTGTGAGGTCCGACGAAGTCTCATCCACAAAGCTACGCTTTTCACAAAGCCATGCTTCGGGTCAACAGATGATCAAAGTAATGATCACAAAGATAAACGATCAAACAAATGATCATATCACAAATGATCAAACAATGATCATCAAACAGCAACACTCAGCATGTCACATTACCAAATTGGGAATATATTGCTGATAACGTTCAACTACATAACCTTTGAGCTCATACGTCTCAGAGAAGGGTGTTAAGCTAAGAGAATAAATTCTCCGCCACCAACATAAATGTATTTGAAAGAAATCGGCTTTATATCTCAAAGTGTAATGTCGGACATGTAACCATACAAGTTTGTTCCGGGTTCGAAAAGAACCGAAGGCACTTCTTACGAAGTCCTTGCAAATCCGGATAATTTTCTAATCACGTCCGGACTTCCCGTCACTAAGGATGATAAAACCTCTATATCGGAGATTAGCCGATGCAGAGTCATTCGACGGTAATCCTTCCGTTTTCAAAAATATCCGGTCTTCAACACCGGTCTTCAAATGCAATCCATTTCGACGTATCACATTTTCGGAATGGGTTATACGACCCAAAGGTCCTTTCCCGGCTAACCCGAATAGTGAGCGCTTATTCAAAAATAAGTGTGGCATTCAAGTTCAAGCAAATCACAACAAATACCCATTCAAGGTAATTATTGATAGTCGGTTATTTAACTATCAATAGGTATGCACAACATCATTAGATTCCAAATAATTTTCCAAATTATTTATTTTCCAAAAATATCTTTACAAGATATATAATTTCCACACTTCAAAAATAAATCGATATTTATTTTTAAACAGATTCCCCTTTCTTTTATAAATTCCATATTGAATTTATATTTCAAATATCTACTGATATACGATTTTCAATCGATTTCAAATATTCATTTTCAATTTATCTTTACAAAGATAAATTTTCAAAAACGTTTCATTCCAAATTGGAAAAGCTTTTCCATACTTATTTAATAATAAGTAATTCAAAAATCTATTTATTTTCAACATTTGGAAAATATTCGATTTAGTTAAATTAATATTAAGTATATATTTCATTCCTTAAGGAAAACATTCTATTAAACACATTATTTGGGTCAAAACGAATGTTACGTAAAACATCGTTACGACAACCCCAAAATCACTAGTATAGGGATTCGAAATTTAGATAGATATATAAATCCCAATACTATATAAAACATTTCCTTTCGAAAATCATTTACTATAACAACAGTGTTATAGTCCATCTTTTCCTTATTTCTCGAAAACGTCTATTTCAACAATGAATGTTGAAATCTATGTTTTCGATACTTAACACGTTTTAAAACATCTTTTAAAACAATTACTTCATTTCGTAATATCACTTCTCCAAAACATATCCATTTTATTTAAAAATATATTCACTGTCCAAAATCGTGAATATACCTCACTAGCAAAATTTCAATATTTTCTACACATTTAATTTCAAGAATTTATCCACTATCTAAAATCATGGATAAAATTTTCTACACATTTGATTTCAAGAATTTATCTACTATCTAAAATCGTGGATAAAATTCTCAACCAAACATTTTTATTACCCATATTATATAAAGAATAATTCGCTATCAAAAATCGCGAATATATCCTCTTTAATAAACCTTTTTGTTTAATTTATCAAATTTAATTGATTTTGGATTTATAAAACAACGTTTATAAATTCACCTTTATATTTCATAACAACTTTGATTTATAAATCTCCTTTATTAACAAATTCGATCAATATTCCATTTAAAGGCAAAAATCCAATTTATAAGTTAATTTCTTATAAATATTTTATTTTACAAATTAATTCATTTTATAACTTCACAATTTATAAATCTATAAATTTCATTCACTTACGAATTCCATAAATATTTCATTTTTAACACTTATAAAAACTCGTTTTATAATCCCAATATTTTTAATTTTATAGATATCAATTTTATAAATCTTTTATATAAACCGTTTACATTAATTCAAAAATCTCAATTTAACCCATTTTATAAATCAATCAACTATTTATTTCAAAAATCACACTTTGGTTATATTTCATAAAAATCATAATTTTTATAACTTTAAAATTTTAACGTTTATTTATTTAAGATGAATCAATCCAAAATTTTAATAAAACATATACCTTTAAGAAAAATCACTGTTTCAATTTGAAAAATCATCACTTTAAAAATCCTTTAAAAATTCCAATTTGGCCCAATGATGCAACACACCAAATAGTCAATCACATCATCCAACATCGTATATCGATATGATAATCAACAAATATCACAATATCTGTAATCAAATAAATACTGGTGAGGAATCCAGTTGGATCCCTCCAACCTATTTCCCTGCATCCACAGACGTTAATACAATACCCATTCTACTTCGAGGTGGAATATCGCGGTATATGGGATTTTATAAAAATATCATCCGCTATTATGCGGTACAATAGGGTCTCATCCGCTATATAATGCGGGAAATATCAACAACTGCAATATATACATAAGCCAATATATATATATTGCTATATATAGATATATCCTACTATATCTAATATCACATCCAAACATCAATCAATCAATAACTGTAAAATCAACTTTTCATTCGAGTGAGGAGATCTCACCTTTGCTATTTAATTTGCAATCCCATTTCCATTTTGATCATTTCTTCATTGTATTAACCTTGTATAAATATTTACGGCTTATTAAGATTTGGAAAAATCCAACAATAAATCACCTATTTATTTGATTAACAAATAATTTATTTTAACTAATTATTTAAATTCCAAACTAACTTTCCTATTTCTTTAAACTAAAATCTCATTTAATATATTGTTTAACATTTACAATGAGCTGATTAAAATTTCTAAACCTGTACGTATAAATCTTGTAAATTAAAAATTCGCAATACCTTGTTCCTTCAGTCGAAACGAGCTACTGTCGAAACCCTAGATTGCCGACTCCACAACATCACGCCCCAAACCAATGTCGATGAACCCAGATACCATCGACTGACTCGAGCTACCTCTGCTCCACGCGAATTCGAACGAACCCAAAACTGCGACGTTCGACCCTCGAACGCAGTACTTCTCCAACCCCACCTGCGATCGATCGCGACCTCCAGTCGCGAACGCGCTGCCACGATCCCTTGCTCGAGCTCCTCGCGAAATGGTCGCGATTTGAATGTCGATGTTAATGAAGTCTCCTCCACGCGTGACTTCCCATCGAGCTTCAAACGAGTTCGCCTCGATCGCGGCTATCTGATTCCAGTACGAAGCCCCTTACTCTCGATTTTTTTTCAAGATTGAAAAGGGAATGCGGCCATTATCTATTTTGAATAAGAGAGAAGAAGGATGTTAACGAAAATATGGTTTCGTTTGATTTTTGAACGAGAAGGGATGGATTCACACGCCATTTTTCCTCTCGTTTGAATTTGTTGAACAGAGGGGTATTTAAAATTTGAACGAGGCATGCTCTGCACAATCAGCTTCGTGATTTTTGGCGTGATTTTAGGCGTATCTAACGGGAGATAACATGCTGATGTTGACTAGATTTAAAATTTAAATTTAAATCAAATTCGATTTAACTTCAACGTGTTTTTATGTCGCATGCTCACATAACAACTCCAAAAAATACGAAATTTGAAATCCGACAATAATACAATATTCCGGATCCAATGGAACTGGTTTCGTCGAATTCCGAGACTGTGCCTCGGAAGGCTATTCCTAAATATCGATTCAAACAATATGATTTCAAAACTGAAAAAATCAATTTCAAATTCGATTCTGAAGCTTCTATTATCTTCAGTATCATCAATATAAATTTTAAAAGCTTTTGAAATATTTTTCTTCAGCTTAAAACTGAAGATTCGAATTTTTTTTCAACTTTCAATAGATTAAATTTTATAATTTTAATCGCCAAATTCATTATGATAATTTGAAATTCAAGTCAAACCATCATTCAAATATTTAAAATTAATTAAATATTTTCAATTTAAATTGTCCAAAATTCTGGGTCGTTACAATATTCCCTCCTTAAAAGAATTTCGTCCCGAAATCCCAAGTTAGGAAAAATGGTCCTTAACTCATCTACTATTTTTCACAATCCAATAGTTTTATCAATTTATCAAAACAAACCTTTTTATTAACAACCCACTATTGCTTCAACTAGCTTTCCAACTTCAATTATAGGTTCCAAACAACATTGTTTTCTTAACAATTCAAATTTAAATTTAAATTCAAATTTTAAACTTCCAAATTTTCTCAAAAATTTTCTAACACTCGAAATTTTCAAAAAATTTCGCCAGCGTCTCCTTTGCGTGGCTAACTCGGTACGACTACAAAATGTCCCTACGGACTCTCAAATTTCAAAAAGAAAAGAAAAAGCCAAGCGGCTAGACAAGAAAATCATCAAATCTCATATTGAAATTCAAATACATACCTTTTTCGAGCAATTCGAATTTATCTTTGAAAATCAAAATTCCAATTCCTTTATAACACCTGTATATCCTACTAGCCATAATATCTAGTTATAATATTCAAACCATTTTGCACATTTTATTACAAAATTTCGATACTTACTTCTTATATCATCTTTAGTTTAGTATTGAAGTTTACACATCTATTTTCATTCAATTTTGCATTTCAATTTCATTTGAATTCAATTTACAATTTCAATTTAATTTGGATTCAGTTTAACTTCTGAATATTGAATTTCATCAACTATCTTTCATTCACAACTGCACTATTTTAAATTAGTTCCAATTACTAATTCATCACAAATTTCAATTCATTTTATTCAAATTTGTTTTCAACATTCAGTTTCAATTCCAGTTTTATTCTTTTGTTCATTCCCAAAATTTATTTTCAATTCACTATTTTGGTTTATAACCACTCATATTAAACTGGATTTCCAATTCTATATGAATTTTAATTCATCTTTCATTTATAACTATTCAATTCAATTCTATTGCTTACAAATTCGAAATGAATCTCAACTTTCAATTTCACTTTCATTAAATTGATTCACTTGTACTTACATTAATTTAACTCCATCCTTTAAGTTAAATTTATTCTATCAAAATTCAAATTGTATAAGTTATCAACTTAATAATATTTCATAAATATTTTTATATAGTATTCCAGAGTCTTACCAACATTTCAAAATCATTTTGAAAACAATTAAATTATCCTTTGAATTTCCAAAACAAAACCCAAATTTTCCAAACAACTTTCATTTAAAACAATTTGGCAGCAATTCCTCTTCTAGAAACCTGAAAATGAACACCGATAGTGTCGCGATCACCATCGGAATTATTTTCCAGCGACCAAAAAGAGTTTAGTGCTTTTATCCTTTCAAAACACTTTTCAAAACCTTCGAAATTCATTTTCAACTTCAAAAAGGATTTAAACTTTCCAAATCTCCAAAATTTTCAAATTCTTTTCAAAACATTTCCAAATACTTCTCTGGAATTCCGTTTCAAATTACAAATCACATTTACAATTTATATTCTCCAATTCTATTTGTATATGGATTTTATTTCTAAGCTTTGGAGTTACGATTTCAATTTCTTATTTAATTTCAATGATAATAATGATAACATTTCAATATTATCACTTTCCTAACAACCATGCAACCATATACTGTAATAATTTACAGAAAATCATTTCTTTTATATACAAAAATAGTTTTGGGTAAAATTATTTCATTTACCCTATTTTAAAACAATACTGTGTCAGTTTATCTTGTTTAAGAGTTTAGAAACCCTTATCGATTATAGTTAGCTAGACTGCACCGACCAGAATCTATAAACAATCAACCGATAAGTCAACACAATACAAAACAATTTCATATTCACTAACAAATACACGCTCATATCTATTATTACACTCAAACTCATTCTAGAGTATTGCTGACTCTATCTCTAATGAGTAACACCCAACAGAGCAGGGTTGTCGCTTAACCATATGCTCCGATACCAAATGTAACAAACTCGATTTTTCATCGCTCGAAAATCGACATTAATACGTCCACTTTATCAACTGTCGAGCAATCGAATGCCGGAAAACCGAATTTTTATGGAGAAAAAGAAGAGGTAGAAGAAAACAGAAGAAAAGAGAAAGAAGAAATAACAGAAGAAAACAGAACAATATCAGAAACTCACATTCGCAGCGGAACAATATATAATAGATAAATCAATAATCTTTAAACAAAAGACTATATCGGTTTATACATACATCAATCAGAGTCAATATACAACTCAATACAACAATGGACAGTTATTTTACTTGTCCTCATACAGAATACACATCGGAATAATACATAGTATAGGTGATACATCCCGCCATCCAGTTTGCTTCCAAAGCTCCAGAATATCCAGAATATCCTGATAACATAACTCTAGGCTGCCCGTGTGGAAATTGGTGGGCACCCAGAGTTTAGAAGGGAAACAATAAACTCTGAGTCAGTCATGGTGACTGGTGTGAGATCGTAAAACAGTTATTTTTCATAAAGAAAATAAAATTTATTCCCAATGTTTTTGGAAAATGAAACTACCATAAGACCTCCCGCCACACACACAATGCAAACGCAGAATTGGAGGAGATTTCTTCTTATGATAGTCAAAGATGCTTACTACACAAATCATTGGATTATTATTATTAGTGCATAGTGAGGAAAACATTTCGAAAGTACAATATAAATCTTAGCCAGCATAGGTACCATTATAGTATGCCTACTATAGCTACCATATTAGATGGCAGGTTCTACAACTAAAATCATACAATGCTCGTATTGTTTCTTTGGATTTCCAACAAATGGTCAGGCCAAGGATCTTCCCATTGCCACATGGAAACGCCTCTGGAAAGACGTCCCGAGAAATAACCTAGCATTACGGTTAGATCTCTGCCAACACAAGGCCGGGTTACCCCTAACTAGGTAACTACTGACACGAAAATGTCATCCCCCGATCGTAACCGATCTATATCCGAGGATCCTCGATTTCCAACAACCACAAAGTAATAAATTTGCAGCAACAACATTGGTTAAGTATCTGGGTTCCATACCATGATACCACCTCTATCCAGAAGGAATGACATACACTAAAGGGGCGCTACCCCCTAATAACCTTGACGCATCCTTCCTGTTTTGACCATTTCCGGGGTGTGTGGTCCGACGAAGTCTCATCCATAAAGCTACGCTTTTCACAAAGCCATGCTTCGGGTCAACAGATGATCAAAGTAATGATCACAAAGATAAACGATCAAACAAATGATCATATCACAAATGATCAAACAATGATCATCAAACAGCAACACTCAGCATGTCACATTACCAAATTGGGAATATATTGCTGATAACGTTCAACTACATGACCTCTTAGCTCATACGTCTCAGAGAAGGGTGTTAAGCTAAGAGAATAAATTCTCCGCCACCAACATAAATGGATTTGAAAGAAATCGGCTTTATATCTCAAAGTGTAATGTCGGACATGTAACCATACAAGTCTGTTCTGGGTTCGAACAGAACCGAAGGCACTTCTTACGAAGCCCTTGCAAATCCAGATAATTTTCTAATCACGTCCGGACTTCCCGTCACTAAGGATGATAAAACCTCTATATCGGAGATCAGCCGATGCAGAGTCATTCGACGGTAATCCTTCCGTTTTCAAAAATATCCGGTCTTCAACACCGGTCTTCAAATGCAATCCATTTCGACGTATCACATATTCGGAATAGGTTATACGACCCAAAGGTCCTTTCCCAGCTAACCCGAAAAGTGAGCGCTTATTCAAAAATAAGTGTGGCATTCAAGTTCAAGCAAATCACAACAAATACCCATTCAAGGTAATTATTGATAGTCGGTTATTTAACTATCAATAGGTATGCACAGCATCATTAGATTCCAAATAATTTTCCAAATTATTTATTTTCCAAAAATATCTTTACAAGATATATAATTTCCACACTTCAAAAATAAATCGATATTTATTTTTAAACAAATTCTGTTTTCTTTTATAAATTCCATATTGAATTTATATTTCAAATATCTACTGATATACGATTTTCAATCGATTTCAAATATTCATTTTCAATTTATCTTTACAAAGATAAATTTTCAAAAACGTTTCATTCCAAATTGGAAAAGCATTTCCATACTTATTTAATAATAAGTAATTCACAAATCTATTTATTTTCAACATTTGGAAAATATTCGATATACTTAAATTAATATTAAATATATATTTCATTCCTTAAGGAAAACATTCTATTAAACACATTATTTGGGTCAAAATGAATGTTACGTAAAACATCGTTACGACAACCCCAAAATCACTAGTATAGGGATTCGAAATTTACATAGTTATATAAATCCCAATACTATATAAAACATTTCCTTTTGAAAATCATTTACTATAACAACAGTGTTATAGTCCATCTTTTCCTTATTTCTCGAAAACGTCTATTTCAACAATGAATGTTGAAATCTATGTTTTCGATACTTAACACATTTTAAAACATCTTTTAAAACAATTACTTCATTTCGTAATATCACTTCTCCAAAACATATCCATTTTATTTAAAAATATATTCACTGTCTAAAATCGTGAATATACCTCACTAGCAAAATTTCAATATTTTCTACACATTTAATTTCAAGAATTTATCCACTATCTAAAATCATGGATAAAATTTTCTACACATTTGATTTCAAGAATTTATCTACTATCTAAAATCGTGGATAAAATCCTCAACCAAACATTTTTATTACCCATATTATATAAAGAATAATTCGCTATCAAAAATCGCGAATATATCCTCTTTAATAAACCTTTATGTTTAATTTATCAAATTTAATTGATTTCGGATTTATAAAACAACGTTTATAAATTCACCTTTATATTTCATAACAACTTTGATTTATAAATCTCCTTTATTAACAAATTCGATCAATATTCCATTTAAAGGCAAAAATCCAATTTATAAGTTAATTTCTTATAAATCTTTTATTTTACAAATTAATTCATTTTATAACTTCACAATTTATAAATCTATAAATTTCATTCACTTACGAATTCCATAAATATTTCATTTTTAACACTTATAAAAACTCGTTTTATAATTCCAATATTTTTAATTTTATAGATATCAATTTTATAAATCTTTTATATAAACCGTTTACATTAATTCAAAAATTTCAATTTAACCCATTTTATAAATCAATCAACTATTTATTTCAAAAATCACACATTGGTTATATTTCATAAAAATCATAATTTTTATAACTTTAAAATTTTAACGTTTATTTATTTAAGATGAATCAATCCAAAATTTTAATAAAACATATACCTTTAAGAAAAATCACTTTTTCAATTTGAAAAATCATCACTTTAAAAATCCTTTAAAAATTCCAATTTGGCCCAATGATGCAACACACCAAATAGTCAATCACATCATCCAACATCGTATATCGATATGATAATCAACAAATATCACAATATCTGTAATCAAATAAATACTGGTGAGGAATCCAGTTGGATCCCTCCAACCTGTTTCCCTGCATCCACAGACGTTAGCACAATACTCATTCCACTTCGAGGTGGAATATCGCAGTATATGGGATTTTATAAAAATATCATCCGCTATTATGCGGCGCAATAGGGTCTCATCCGCTATATAATGCGGGAAATATCAACAACTACAATATATACATATGTCGATATATATATATATATATTGCTATATATAGATATATCCTACTATATCTAATATCACATCCAAACATCAATCAATAACTGTAAAATCAACTTTTCATTCGAGTGAGGAGATCTCACCTTTGCTATTTAATTTGCAATCCCATTTCCATTTTGATCATTTCTTCATTGTATTAACCTTGTATAAATATTTACGGCTTATTAACATTTGGAAAAATCCAACAATAAATCACCTATTTATTTGATTAACAAATAATTTATTTTAACTAATTATTTAAATTCCAAACTTACTTTCCTATTTCTTTAAACTAAAATCTCATTTAATATATTGTTTAACATTTACAGTGAGCTGATTAAAATTTCTAAACCTGTACTTATAAATCTTGTAAATTAAAAATTCGCAATACCTTGTTCCTTCAGTCGAAACGAGCTACTGTCGAAACCCTAGATTGCCGACTCCACAAAATCACGCCCCAAACCAACGTCGATGAACCCAGATACCATCGACTGACTCGAGCTACCTCTGCTCCACGCGAATTCGAACGAACCCAAAACTGCGACGTTCGACCCTCGAACGCAGTACTTCTCCAACGCCACCTGCGATCGATCGCGACCTCCAGTCGCGAACGCGCTGCCACGACCCCATGCTCGAGCTCCTCGCGAAATGGTCGCGATTTGAATGTCGATGTTAATGAAGTCTCCTCCACGCGTGACTTCCCATCGAGCTTCAAACGAGTTCGCCTCGATCGCGGCTATTTGATTCCAGTACGAAGCCCCTTACTCTTGATTTTTTTGAGATTGAAAAGGGAATGCGGCCATTATCTATTTTGAATAAGAGAGAAGAAGGATGTTAACGAAGATATGGTTTCGTTTGATTTTTGAACGAGAAGGGATGGATTCACACGCCATTTTTTTCTCTCGTTTGAATTTGTTGAACAGAGGGGTATTTAAAATTTGAACGAGGCATGCTCTGCACAATCAGCTTCGTGATTTTTGGCGTGATTTTAGGCGTATCTAACGGGAGATAACATGCTGATGTTGACTAGATTTAAAATTTAAATTTAAATCAAATTCGATTTAACTTCAACGCGTTTTTATGTCGCATGCTCACATAACAACTCCGAAAAATACAAAATTTGAAATCCGATAATAATAACATATCCCGGATCCAATGGAACTGGTTTCATCGAATTCCGAGACTATGCCTCGGAAGGCTATTTCTAAATATCGATTCAAACGATATGATTTCAAAACTGAACAAATCAATTTCAAATTCGATTCTGAAGCTTCTATTATCTTCAGTATCATCAATATAAATTTTAAAAGCTTTTGAAATATTTTTCTTCAGCTTAAAACTGAAGATTCAAATTTTTATTCAACTTTCAATAGATTAAATTTTATAATTTTAATCACCAAATTCATTCTGATAATTTGAAATTCAAGTCAAACCATCATTCAAATATTTAAAATTAATTAAATATTTTCAATTTAAATTGTCCAAAATTCTAGGTCGTTACACCTTCAATTTAGGGTTAATGAAGCTCTCAAATATTATGTAACTTCAACATTTTTTATGATTTATGATCTCTTTGTTTGTGCTTCATAAAAGTGAATTTTGATGCAAGTTTATACAAGTGGGTTTGATAGCTTATATTGTTTATGCAAATGAGCTATTCTCATTCAACATAAACACAATTTGCATCATCATTTGCTAATCCATTTTTGATTGTAAAATTAAAGTTAAAATGAAATTTGATGCTCTATATTACTAGTTACAATAGTAAATAGATCATACTTAAAATAACTTTTGCTTTGGCTTCATTTTCATGAGAATTGTAAGTGGTTTATTTGTTGTATTATAGTTTGATGGTTTGATTTATGTTAATTAATAACATAAACAAACCATACTTATGATAAATACAACAATATTTCACTTAATATCAAAGCTAGAGATCATAAGTTGTTTGTTTGTTGATTTACAAAAATATGAGAGTGGATTTGCCTCTAAATTGTTCTCTAGTTCAATAGTTTTTAAATTAAATTTTAATTCTAGTTTTAGCTTCATTTTATTTTAGTTAACAATTTCTCCTCATTTGGTCTAATTTGATTGAATAGAATTTTTTTTAAATCATCAATTCCCTACGGATCGACTCGTATTTTCCACGTACTACAAGTGTATGCGGTGCGCTTGCGGTAAATATAAATTGAAATTTTTCGGCAAATTTCTAATTTGATAGAAATTTCTTCGTTAAAAAGGAACATTTCTAATATTTGTGAGCAGGTGTGCTAACTGCCAGTAGGTAAAGGGTAGTCACCACAAGACGACAGGGCTGCTTCAGCCATTTGAGGTTCCAAAATGGAAGTGGAGCAGATTTCTATAAATTTTATCGATGGATTGCATAGGTCGAGAAGAGGTAACAAAGGTATATTGCTTATTGTAGATCGATTGGCTAAACACATGCACTTCTTACCAGTTCAGGCATGCTTCTAGTTTGGCCCAATTATATGTTAAAGAGAATGTTAGACATCATTGTGTTCAATGTGATATTATAAGTGATTGAGATCCGATCTTCACAAGTCAGTTCTAGAAGGGTTTGCATGATGCACTTAGGACCGAGCTTAGTTTGCGTACCACATACCATCCACAAATTGATGGAAAAAAGAGAGGGTGAACGACATTTTAGAGGACTTGCTTCGAGCTTGCATATTAGATTTTTGGGATTCATGGGAAGAGCACCTACCACTTGTTGAGTTTTCATACAACAACAGTTATTAGGCCAGTATCAAAATGGCACCATTTGAAGCGTTGTATGGAAGGCCTTGCAAATCCCTATCGTGTTGCGAAGAACCTGGAGATCGTCTAGTGTTTGGGCTAGATATAATTCAGGAGGCTTTGGATAAGGTAATAGATATTAGGAAGCAAGTCAAGGAAGCGTAGAATCGACAGATAAGCTATGCAAATGAGATGCGCAGAGACTTGCATTTCTCAGTTGGAGACTTTGTGTTTGTGAAGGTTTCTCCGATGAGAAGTGAATTTGGTTTGGAAGGGCTATGAAGTTGGCTCCTTATTATACAGGAACATTCCCTATTCTGAAGAAGGTTGGTACACTCACATATAGAGTCGAGTTACCAATCAGATTGTCGGTTGTGCACAATGTATTTCATGTATTTCATTTACATAAGTTTGTGCATGATCCTTCGATGACAGTGGAAGCGTCTCAGGAGGATGACTTGGAGATTGAGCCGAACTTGACTATATTAAGACAACCTATTTGTATTGTTGATGGAGTTACAAAGCGATTGAGGACTAAGGTTGTTTAGTTAGTCAAGGTACAATGGAGCAAGGATGCTCGAGATTGTACATGGGAGACGAAGGGTACTTTGAGGGTGTCTAATCCAGAGTTGTTTTTAGACTAGTAGTTTCTTATTTTAGCATCATATAGCTTTTGTAGTGCACTCACCATTTGAGGTAGAGTCACTTAGTATGCATTTGGTGTGCAGTTTAGTTTCTATCTAGTTTCAGCCGTACTATTTATATATACTATATATATATCTTGTTTCTTCTATCTTCTTTTATTATCATTCTTGTTTTAATTTCGAGGACAAAATGTTCTAAGTGGAAGAGAATGTAGTGACCCGTAATTTAGAACACTTCGTCTTCGAATATTGAAATTTTTTGAAATATAGTTAAGTGTTATAAATATAATTTTATAAGATTATTAAACATCTTTTAATTAATGAATAATGATAAGATACTTTTTGTGAAATTTGTTTATAAAAATATATTCTTGAAAGAAATATCGATAATGTGACAGAAATTCGGTTTATCAATAAGCAACTTGTAGATCGATATAAGTTGTTCAAACTCCTTTGTACTAAGCTAATAAACATATGAAGACATTAGGGACTAATTAACACGTTTTACTTAATGAAGTAAATGGAAAATTCTAGAAGCTTCTAATGAGTAAGAGATATTTGAATGAAAGGGATAGTTAGTCATTTACTAAAGGTAAGAGGTGTAAAGGAGAAGCGATGGGCATGTGGAGGGGTTAGCCTTCCATGGAATGATAAGGGTGAGAGCAAGGTTAAATAAAACCGTATGAAGCCTATAAAAGGAGTGGCATACCCTTGAATCCATTTCATAATTTTTACACAAAAAGTTATCAGTCTTTTGCTCTTTCTCTTCATAAATTTCCTAAGAAAATAAATTTCAAAACAACTCCAATTCAACTTAAACTTGGACTAGAGGCTTAGGACAACACTACAACAACTCATAGCTACTTAGGTTTGGAAAAATCAAAGCATGTCCCACCCCACTTACATAGGCCCCAAGTAATAAGGGTTATAAATAGCCTAGAATCAAGTGAAAAAGTAAGGAAAAGGTAGGAAGTTAGTGTTCGCAAGATAGAGGTAGGAAATGGTTGCTTATACTTTCTAGTTCACTTGCTTAAGGGTGAGCTAACTCACCATCTTACTTGAAACTATATTGTGTATATTTGCTTGTGATTGATTTTTTCTTTATGATTGAATGGGTATTGATATATGTTGTAATATTGATATATGTTTGTAATATTCTTTCAATTCTTGCTTTGAAAGAAAATGGCATATGCAATCGATATGTATGGACTTGAATGGACTTGTGGACTTGTAGCATAGCCTTGAAACAAAGCACATAGGTTGTAGTTTAATATAGCTTTAAATTGAACTTGGATTTGGAAGTGCTCTTATAGTGATAGTCGCTATAGATACACATAGGAATTGTCTTGTGTTTAGCAATTTCTAATGAACTTTGTACAGAGATCCTTACGGGTTCTCACTATATTTGTGATGTTTTATATGTATGCTTCCTGCCATAGAAGGTTGTGTAACATATCGAAAAGTGGCCAAACTTATGCTTGTGCAAAACTGCCTCGTTTTAGCCTTTTTTGAACTTTAAAGGTTTGAAAAGATTTTAAAATTTAAGTATTTTGTTTCATTCTTTTTACAAGTGTTTTATAACTCTTATTAGAGTGTTCTAAAAATTATTTGAGATTTTAAGTATTTTTAATAATTATTTATGAATTTTTAAAGATGAAGTTTACTTTCAAAATATAAGGAAAACATGGTTTTACAAGTTCCAAATTTTTATAAAGTTGTTGTCTTAAAGTGATATTTGGAGAAAATGTTTTAAAACCCGTTATAAGTATTTTAAAAGCATTTTTAAAGGTATAAATAAATGATTTCAAAAGGGGTTAGAAATTTCTTAGTGGCTAAAGTTGTTATTTGTTTAATTACTTGTTTGAAAAGTAATTAACTATGCTTAACACTAAAAGCCGAAGAGGTAAACTTCTCAATTTGTGAGAGTTAAGATTAATGTTCAAGTAGAGATAAAAGAAATAGTGCTCTAACCTACCGACTTCCCTCTTGACCAAGGAATAGTTTAGTTGGAATGTCGAAAATGTGTTAATCTTGTTGATTACTTACTTGTTTATGGAAGTCGTTAATACTATACTTAACATTAAAAGCCGACGGGGTAGACTTTTCTATCTGTGAGAGTCAAGAATGAAGTGTCTAGGAAAGGAATTGATATGCAACTAGTGCTCTATGTTAACTGGCTTCACTCGTGGCCTAGGGATAGTATGAGTTGGAATGCCGAAAACGTGTTAAGTATATGAACATTGATTTGTTTAAGCAATTGTTTTTTTACTAAATAGTCGATTAGTTGACTATCAAAATTGACTTAAAATTAACTTAAGAAGTATCTAAAGGCTTTGTGGCTTCATACCCTTTGAGAACCTCCAGGAAGGGGCATTGCTATGAATTGTCTCTAGCTTGAAGAACTTATATATATGAGATCTCCTAGGGAGGACTCCTCTTTATATAGTTATTTTGCTTCTAAAAGAAACGGAATTGAGCTTATAAGAAATTCATCGAATTAGTCTTAAAAAGACTGGGATAGGTAAGTGTTTTACTTACCCAATACCGCTTCAATAAACTAGTATATAAGTTTTATTTTATTTTAATTTCAAAATATTTTCGAAATTTTTTTAATTTCAAAATTATTTGAAAGTCTTATTATAACATTTATAATATTTTTCTTATTTTAACTTTTATTATTAATTTCAAAACAATTTTGAAATTAGTTGAAGGCCCAATTTAAATTGGGCCTTTTCAACTAGAGGCAACCTTTGGCCTCACTTCACTTTCTAGGCCAGGCCAGTATCCAAGGAAGACAATGTACTTGATTACATAATCCTAAGCCTAGACACTACTTTTCTAGATACCCTATTAAATTTGTAAGCTTAATTTGTTAGCCCTAACATGACTAATTTAGTCTGCGTAGACTATTTGGCTCTGATTCCATTATTAGTGGGCTAGTTAGGAGCAAAAGAAATAGGTATATTTCAAAATACTTTCCTAGTTGGATCATAGTGGGCCTATGAAGTCCATGTCTAAACCTAGATCCAATCTTGTTGTTTTAATAAAATCAAATTTTATTTTGAATATAAATTGCCTTATTCAATTATTCTCATTAATCAAATTCATTTAACGTGAATCAAATTCAATTAAATGAACGATGGAGGTTTTATTTATGTAATGACCTTATTTTACGTATCGAAGGATCGTAAAATATTTTTATTTTATGTTTATGAGGTCGTATGATTATATAATTTTAAGATATGATTCTTTGGGATATTTTACACACCTATGATTTTTTTTCGAATTTCTACATGACCATTTTGACCTAAATAATCTTGTTTGGACTATAACTCTTAATAAAATTCAAAATAGGATTTTAAACTAGTTCCATTGCTTTAGGGCTATGGTTTCCCATTTTGTAGAGTGGTCATAATAGAAAAACGGATTTAAGTTTAGAAAGTTATGCTTGTTTTAGGTTTTTAAATTAAGTCCATTAGTCAGCCCATTAGTCTAATTAGAGAATACTATAATAGAGGGCTTAAGAGTTGAGTTAAAACTTTTTTCTCTCATCCTAAATTAGGTCTAAACCCTAATCATCCCAAAATCCATCACAATTTCATCAAAAATCACCCAAATTGCTAATTAAATCAAACTAGATTGCAGATTAGAGATTAGATCATCAATTAGAAGATACAGATTGTCGATTTGCTTGATTTGGTGTGCTTTTCTTCACTGTTCGGATTAGATCCACACACGAATTAGTTGAATTTGATAATTGGTGAGTGGTTTATGCCTTCTCACTATTTTATACATGTTCATATGGTAGAATTATAGGATTTAACATGTTTTAAATTGATTTTGGCTATAAAAAACTTTTCTAACTTTAATGATATGATAGTCCATGCATATGATATAGATTGATTAGAGATCATCTTAATTTATGTTCACATATTCATGTTTTATGTAAATCTATGTAAGAAATTGCCTTATTTATCTTATTTTGATGGATTGTAAGTTGATTGGATAAAATTGCTTGTTATTCTATGTTTGGATGATATAATTTGATGTTGTTTGCTAGTGTTGTGCATGCATAGAAAGATAGGTCGGATAATTGAGCAAATTGGAAGCTAAGTTGGTCGGAATTAGATAAAACTTGGTAGATGTGCTTTGGAGTATAGTGGAAAGACGAATGATGAGTCGCAAATCAAATTAGGCTAAGTACATAACTTAGCGCCGGGCAGTGCCTATAATTCGGTATTGAGTTATGGTGAAGACGGCTATGACTCGGTGGTTGAAATGATGGATAGAGCTTGGCTAAAAGAGGTATACCATAGCAAGAAGCAAGGTATTTGGCTAAGGATTGGATGTTATACCGAGTTATATCTAGAACGTAGAAGTGGAGCTTTGGATTGAGGGTCGCGTTATCAAAGGTGGATGAGTTGGGGTCCAAGACACTGGAAGGAGAGTACCAGAGACATAGAAGAGAAATTTGCTATTTATTGGCTAAGTGTGTAACTTGGCACCGAGTTATACTTATAACTCGGTACAGAGTTATCATGGTGAATTATATGGATGTGGAACTTTCAGGGTAGGAAGGGGATGCTCTATAGATCGTGCTGAAAGTGTTGGCTCATTTGCATCAAGTTGGATGACGATATAACAGCATGATGAAAAGCTATGGTCTTCAGATGTTGGCTTGTGTTAGGAGTAGATTTCAAAGATGGCAGCTCATAAAGGAGGGAGCCGTATGATCGGGGAACGTGGATGAGTTCCCATGAATAATGGAAACTGGATTAAGCAAGAAGGGCTCGGTATCTAAATGGATCAAAGGTGGTTTTGGGTGTATGTGCTAAGGAATTGTTGATGCTCGAAGGGTTTTCAGTTGTACTCGAAGCAGAGGTGTGACACCCCACCTCTATACTCACACTAACCAAGGACACTACTGGGTAATGCCATCAATTAGTATGAAGAATAAGGCTATTGAGGAGCGAACATCTGTGTAATTGCTTTAGGCGATTACCGATATGTCAAATAGTATGTCATGCATTTCATTTCAGGAGGAAATCTGATATATCAAATACAAACTCAAAGCTACTACACAGTGGCTATGTGGCCTTCGGAAACAAATATAAAATAAGCATAACATAAATCAGTCACAAATATTCATATCACAAAGGTGGAAACAGATATGAATATAACACATAGAAGTCTACATCAAAGTAGTGGTCATACAAGATCCACTACATCACCAAAGAATAGGTACAAGTGCTAGACAAAAGAATATGTATACATCAAGGAGTCTCTATCTCGAATGTATAAATACCAAAAAAAACCACAGAGCTAAAGTAGTTAGCCACAAGTTAGATGACGATCCCTGATCAGAAGTCAAGTGGAAGCACCTGAAACACCTCGATCTGACCCGAGTATTATTTAAGAAAAATAATAAACGGATCAGTCTAGCTATAAATATCAGATGAGATGAGATATGATAAGGTATATGACAAATATATATATGATAACCACAAAAATCATACAATATCTCAAATTTTCTCATACACCAAAAAGAATGTCATATTCTGTATTTTTATTCACCAAGCCTCAAATATCGATAAAGCTTATCAATGCAAATCACTAAAAATTGGCGAAACACAAATTCTAGAAATCAATAATTAGAAATCCAGAAATCCCAAAAAGAAGGAGGCCTATCATAAACGGGAGCATGAAAACTCATGAACACGTGTATCTCAAAAGGGACGCTATCCCATAAAAATACGGGGTACAGTCCCCCCTTGGGGACTAGAAAGCTGAACATCGACGCACCTAAAAAGATACGCCCCATGCACAGGCGAACATCGACGCACCTAAAAAGATACGCCCCATGCACAGGCGAACATCGACGCACCTAAAAAGATACGCCCCATGCACATATTTATTGAGCCGAACATTGACGCACCTAAAAAGATACGCCCCATGCTCCGAACTCGTTGAGCGGATTGCTCCATGAACGGTCAAAAGACCAGGGGTCGCTAGCCCCTAAAAATGAGACGAAGCTCCATAATACAAGGTATAGTCCCCCACGCGGACAAAGAGACATCGCATATTGCTAGTCTAAACCATAAAATGATCATCATTGATCAGCAAGAAGTGTAAATTACACTAAGCTAGTAAATAAATGAGTTTAGCTTCATGTCCCATAACCACTAGCTTAACTTAAAAATTTACGAACAGATTGTAGATTTCCACTCGAAAATTGTCACAAGAGTTCAATCGAACAAGTCCAAGAATTAATCGACGAAGTAAACGCAAGCGTTTCGTACCACTTGTTTTGCTAAGTCGTTTAATTAGATTTCTCATACGAATGAGGTAATGGTTTGTATATACTAATAGATATGAAAAAAGTTTTTAAAGCAAGCTTTGTATTAAAAGTAATTGTTGAAATCCTTTTTGCGAAAGAGTTTGAGTATTTACTACTAGTATAGAAACCTTTGTATTTTAAAGTGACGAACCATAGAAACGATTGTAAAAAACAATCTACCACCAAAAATTCAAATTCGACGACGTGAATTAAAACCATAAAAATCGATATCAAATCCATCAAATGGATATTCCCAAAAATCCAGAAAAAAATTTATCAAAGTCGATAAATAGTGATAACAACTAATCAGATCGACCAAAAATCGATATAAATGGAAAGCCACATAAAAACATGCAATTTCCTTGAATTTAACAACGACAGACGTCTGGGGGTTTTCCCAAACGTTTGCGCTGAAGGTCTGGAAATTTTCTTCCAGATCGCCCAGACGTTTGGGAATAACCTCAGACATCTGAGCTGTAAGTCTGGAATTTTTTATTCCGACTACCAAGACGTCTGAGCGTTTTCCAAACGTTTAAGCTGAAGCTTAGGGCAAAAATTAGCCTAGGCCATTGATGGCCAATTCAACTTGGAAGCAATCGAATAAACGATGATGGTTAGGGATTTATGCAAAGCGATAACCCAACCCTATAGACTCATCAATACACTCCAAACAACATGTCCAAACATCCATAGTAGGATTTTCATAGATTTTGACTTCAAAATACCAAAAATTGGAAAATTCACCAAACCAAACCAATTCAAATCAAAAGCAAATGAACATAAAATAGATGTTAGGAATTCATACCTAACAACTATCAAAGGTATAGACATAGATCTGAGTTCAAGAACTCACCTTTAAACCCAAAAACAAGAAATGAGAAGCTCTAAAACAAAGCAAGATCGATTTCTCTTCAACAACACCTCAAGAATCTTCAATCTATTATCAAATGAAATGAATTTCCTAAGTTAGGTTATAGGAATTTCTAAAAATTGAAGAGAGAATGAGATGGAGAAGATGAAGAGGATGCTTACCTAAGCTTCTCTTTGATTTATAACTTGAATTTGAATATCCTAAGAATCTAGGGGTTAGGAATTTTAATTTCCCCACTTTTTCTCTTTAGCTTGAGTGTTAGGAAATGATGAGTAGAATGAATGAAGAGCAGAGGAGTTAGTGTATTTGGTAGAGGAGTTTGGTTACCTTGTTCGGTTAGTGGGCTAGAACACAACCCAAAGCCCAAATGAAAATACCAAAATCCTAATCAACTCCAAACATATCAATGTTTGTACTGAAAAAAAGTTGTAAACGTCGTTTTGAACTCAATGGAAGTGGTCTCGAGTCCTGATTCGACTGTTTACAAAAAGTCAAATTTCGGACTTTAAATTCAATAAACGATGCTATATTTAAGCAAAACATTTAAATATATAACCGTAAAATACGCGGGTTGTTACAGACTCCCCTCCTTAAAGAAATTGCGTCCTCAGAATACTTAAGAAGAAAATAAAGAGTAACAACCACTCTAAGGCATAACAACACAAAAGAAAATTTTGAAGTGAGAAGTCCACCTTAAGGAGCACGAGAGAGTAAGTTCGGATGTGTTCGCTCGATGAATTCTTTGGATTCCCAAGAACAATCCTTAGGATTTGCGGACCATTGAACTTTCACAAGCGGAACATCTTTATTACGAAGACGTTTAACCTCTGTAGCAATGATGCGAATAGGATGTTGCTCATAAGTCAAATTAGGTGAAACCTCAATTTCTTTAATAACACCGGACTCAAGAATAGAATCGGAATTTCTATGGCATTTCCGTAGTTGAGAAACGTGAAAAACGTCATGAATAGCAGAAAATTGAGCCGATAATAAAAGGCGATAAGCCACGGAACCAATGCGTTCGGTGATGGGAAATGGACCAATATATAGAGGTGTTAATTTTCCCGATCGATTGAAACTCACAACACCCTTCATAGGTGAAACACGAATGAATACCAAATCTCCCACAGAAAATTCCAAATTCCTTCTTCGGTTATCAGCATAGGATTTTTGTATACTTTGAGCTTCTTTCGTCCTATAACAAATAAGGTCAATCTTTTATGTGGCATCACGAATAAAACTGGACCTAAAACCAGCTTCTCACCGGCTTCAAGCCAACACGAAGGAGATCGGCATGGCCTTCCGTAGAGTGCCTCGAAAGGTGCCATACCAATACTAGATTAGAAGCTATTATTGTAAGAAAACTCAACAAAAGAAATATGTTCTTCCCAACTTCCACCAAAATCAAGAACACAAGCACGAAGGAGATCCTCAAGAGTTTGATTCACACGCTCTGTTTGTCCATCAGACTGAGGATGATAAGCGGTGCTAAAATTAAGCTTCGTTCCTAAAGCTTTTTGAAGACCCTTCCAAAATCCACTAGTAAATAATGTATCACAATCGCTAACAATAGAAGTAGGAACTCCATGCAATTTAACAATTTCTTTAACATAGAGTTTGGCCAAAAGAGGTACGGCCCGATTGGACCGAACGGGAATAAAATGGGCAGATTTTGTAAGTCTATCTACAATCACCCATAAACTGTCATGACCCGAACGAGAACGGGGAAGACCGTCAATAAAGTCCATGGAGACTTGATCTCACTTCCAAAGTGGAATGTCCAATGGTTGCAATAATCCACCGGACCTTTGATGCTCGGCCTTTACAAGTTGGCAAGTCATACAACGCTTAATGAAGTTAGTAATATCAGATTTCATTCCATCCCAATAATAAAGTCGCTTCATGTCCGCATACATTTTACTACTACCGGGATGAATGGTAAATTTAGAACGATGTGAATCTTCTAAAATGTCTTTACGATGATCACTCATATTTGGCAAGATTAGTCTACCAAATTTTCGAATGCCCCTGCGAGCATCAATTTCAAAGTCTTTCAAACCATCAATATTTCTATCCCTACAACTTTGGCTAAGATGAGCCAATTCGGGATCATGCTTTTGAACTTCAAGAATGCGGTCTAAAAGAAATGGATGAGCCTCAAGGCTACATAAAACAAGAGATGAAGACGAATCAGATTCATGATCTCGAATCTCACAAGTGGACAAAGTCTCGAGATCATTCCATTCGGATATCATCATGGAAACAACTGCTTGTTGCTTACGACTAAGGGCATCGACAACACGATTTCCCTTTTCAGGTGTATAAAGAATATCAAGGTCATAAGATGCAAGGAATTCGATCCAACGTTGTTAACGCAAATTAAGTTCCATTTGAGAGAATAAATACTTCAAAGATTTATGATCGGTGTAGAGAACAAATTTCTCTCTCAAAAGATAATGATGCCAAATTCTAAGGGCGAAAACAATAGCCGCCAGCTCTAAATCATGAGTGGAATATCTAGTCTCGGCAGGCTTTAATTGCCTAGAAGCATAAGCAATAACATGTTCCCTTTGCATGAGAACGGCTCCCAAACCAACACGGCTAGCATTAGTATAAACAATCAAATCTTGGTTCCCTTCGGGAATCACAAGAATAGGAGCATCGGAAAGGAGTCTTTTAATTTCTGAAATGCAGCTTCACATTTGTCTAACCAAATGTACTTAACTCCCTTCTTTGTCAAACTAGTAAGAGGTACCGAAATTTTAGAAAAGTTTTTTATGAACCGATGGTAATAGTCCGCCAATCCTAGAAACCTATGGATTTCCATCACACTCTCCGGTCTCTTCCAATTTTGAATTGCTTCAATCTTTGAAGGATCTATAGAAATTCCGAATTCAGAAATAATATATCCTAAGAATTTCACACGGGATTGCCAAAAGTGGCACCAAGAAATTTTTGCTTTCAATTGATTACTCCTAAGAGTTTCCAATACAATCCGAAAATGTTTTTCATGCTCTTCCTCGGTTTCAGAATAAACAAGTATATCATCAATAAAGATGAGAACAAATCGATCGAGGAAGTCTTTGAAAATTCAATTCATAAGGTCAACGAAATAAGCTGGAGCATTCGTTAAACCAAATGGCATAACAAGCCATTCAAAAGATCCATAACGAGTACGTAACGACGTCAAAGGAATACTATCCTCTGCAATTCGAAGCTGATGAAAACCGGTTGCTAAGTCTAACTGTGAAAAGGCTCTAGCACCGCTAAGTTGATCGAATAGATCATCAATCCAAGGCAAGGGATGTTTATTCTTGATGGTGAGATCATTAAGCTTACGGTATTCTACACAAATCTAAGTGTACCATCAAATTTCTTCACAAAGATAGCTGAAGTTCCCCATGGAGAGGAACTAGAACGAATAACTATTTTGCTTCCAATTCAGATTATTGTTTACGCATCTCCTCATTTTCCTTCTTGGACATACGATAAGGAGGACGAGTGATATGTAGAGCTCCAGGGATTAGATTAATCTGAACTCAATTGCTCGCTTAGGTGGTAATCCTAAAACGGGCTAAAATATATCGGGAAATTCATGAACAACGTGAATGAGGGAAATGACATCTTCCTCATCATCATTATCGTCATCATGTGGATTTAGAGAATATAAGGATGCCACTGAATTGGAATCTGGATCATTAAGAACAATAAAAATCTGCTTAACAGATTGAGGATGTCGAAGATGGATAGTCTTCTCGGGACATAGGATGTAGGCTTCATAACGATTACGCCAATCCATTCCAAAAATCATTCTGAAACCTATGTAACGCATAACATGCAAATCGGCTCGGAAAGCATAATCACATAAAATAATCTCAACATCTTCACAAAATAAACTAAGTGTTGCAGATCCACCAACCAGATTCGCAATTCTTAGTGAAGTCATCAAGCCCATAACATTTAAAGACAAAGTATCAACAAGTTCCTTTGATATAAAAGAGTGAGATGCACCCGTATCAAAAAGAACTCGAATAGGATGATCACGAAACATAATAATGCCATCAAGGACAAAATGAGAAATACCTTGACCAAGAGAAGTGATACTAGGGGCTTGCACAACATTTAGCTTTTCCTCTTTCTTGCTTTGAAGTTTGGGACATGAAGATATATGATGACCCGAACTTTTGCAATAGCGGCAATAAAGGGGTTTTAGACACCTATTCGCATAGTGGTCCTTAGAACCACAATTGTAGCATTCTCCATGATTAGGGGTAGGAGTCTTTGCTACCGAAGTTTCTTGCTTCCCTTTCTTATTGGGATTAGGGCCTTTGAACTTACTGTTGAGTTGCCTCTTATTGTTGTTGTTGAATTTCTATTTGGCACCGACAACTTCAACATCACTTTCTTTATCGGCCTCTTCAAGTCGAAGAGCGGTATCTACAAGCTGATCGAAAAAAACTTCTAGTTTCAGAAGTAAAGGCTTTTTGTGGTTCTTATTCAACCCATATACAAACCTCTGATTTTTCTTCAATGGGGTATTAATATACTCAACCCCATATTTAGAGAGGGATTCAAAAGATGCAACATAATTGGCCACAGAAGATTCACCTTGAACAATGTCAATAAAGCGTCGGGCTAAAGTTACTTTTTCAACTTTCGGCACAAACTTTAACTTGAACCTTTCCCGGAATTGCTCCTAAGTAAGATCCGCTTCAATAATTTCCAAAATCAAAAGCTCATACCAATCTAATGCTCTCTCCCGGAGCAAGCTAGAAGCCACATGGACTCGATATAGATTAACAAGATTCATGCGAGAAAAGATGCGATCGCATGTTCTAAGCCAAGCTTGGACTTCAATAATGCTTTCGGAACCCTTGAATGGCCTTCCACCCAAATTTGTATATTCACTGCACAAGCTTGCAAACCCAGATTTAGGATGAGTAGGCTCAGGAATGGGACTGGTAGCTTGGGCATTCTTTACAATATCCAAAAGCTGTTGAGCAGACATGAATACGCCATCCTGAGGAGTAGCACTGGATTGACCGGCACTGGGACGACCAGGTCTAACCATTTCTCTTCTTTAAAAAAGAAAGAAAGAAGAGGAAAAAGGTTATTCTCAGCATGAATATCAAACAAACTTGATTGATAAAACAAGGCATCATAAAAGAAAATAGGATAGAACGGGTCCTATGACTCGAATTAAATCCTAAGGCACGATTCCTAAGAGATACTTAGGACAATGATCCTTGCTAGATTATTCTACATTGTTCCGAAGTTTGGCTCTGATACCAAGCTGTGACGCCCCACCTCTATACTCACACTAACCAAGGACACTATTGGGTAATGCCGTCAATTAGTACTAAGAATAAGGCTATTGAAGAATGACCATTTGTGTTATTGCTTTGGGCGAGTACCGATATGTCAGATAGTATGTCATGCATTTCATTTCAGGAGGAAATCTGATATATCAAATACAAACTCAAAGCTACTACACAGTGGCTATGTGGCCTTCGAAAACAAATATAAAATAAGCATAACATAAATCAGTCACATATATTCATATCACAAAGGCGGAAACATATATGAATATAACACATAAGAGTGTACATAAAAGTAGTGGTCATACAAGATCCACTACATCACAAAAGAATAGGTACAAGTGCTAGACAAAAGAATATGTATACAGCATGGAGTCTCTATCTCGATTGTATAAAAACCAAAAAAACTACTAAGCTAAAGTAGTTAGCCAAAAGTCAAATGATGATCCCTGATAAGAAGTCAAGTGGAAGCACCTGAAACACCTCGGTCTGACCCGAGTATTATTTAAGAAGAAAAATAATAAACGGATCAGTATAGCTATAAATATCAGATAAGATGAGATAGGATAAGAGATATGAAAAATATATATGATAACCACAAAAATCATAAAATATCTCAAATTTTCTCATACACCAAAAAGAATGTCATATTCTTTATTTTTATTCACCAAGCCTCAAATATCGATAAAGCTTATCAATGCAAATGACAAAAAAATTGGTGAAACACAAATTCTAGAAATCAATAATTAGAAATCCAAAAATCACAAAAAGGAGGAGGCCTATCATAAACGGGAGCATAAAATTCACCAACACGTGTATCACAAACGGGAAGTTATCCCATAAAAATACGGGGTACAGTCCCCCCTTGGGGACTGATAAGCTGAACATCGACGCACCTAAAAAGATACGCCCCATGCACAGGCGAACATCGACGCACCTAAAAGGATACGCCCCATACACATATTTATTGAGCCGAACATCGACGCACCAAAAAAGATACGCCCCATGCTCCTAACTCGTTGAGCTGATTGCTCCACGAACGGTCAAAAGACCAAGGGTTGCTAGTCCCTAAAAATGAGACGAAGCTCCATAATACAAGGTATAGTCCCCCACGCAGACAAAGAGACATCGCATATCGGTAGTCTAAACCATAAAATGATCATCGTTGATCAGTAAGAAGTGTAAATTACACTAAGCTAGTAAATAAATGAGTTTAGCTTCATGTCCTATAAGCACTAGCTTAACTTAAAAATTTAAGAACAGATTGTAGATTTCCACTCGAAAATTGTCACAAGAGTTCAATCGAACAGGTCCAAGAATTAGTCGACGAAGTAAACGCAAGCATTTCGTACCACTTGTTTTGCTAAGTCGTTTAATTAGATTTCTCATACGAATGAGGTAATGGTTTGTATATACCAATAGATTTGAAAAAAAAATTAAGAGCGAGCTTTGTATTAGAAGTAATTGTTGAAATCATTTTTGCGAAAGAGTTTGAGTATTTACTACTAGTATAGAAACCTTTGTATTTTAAAGTGACAAACCATAGAAACGATTGTAAAAACAATCTACCACCAAAAATTCACATTCGACGACGTGAATTAAAACCATAAAAATCGATATCAAATCCATCAAATGGATATTCCTAAAAATCTAGAAAAGAACTCATTAAAGTCGATAAATAGTGATAACAACTAATCGGATCAAACAAAAATCGATATAAATGGAAAGCCACATAAAAACAGGCAATTTCCCTAAATATAACAACGACAAACATCTAGGGGTTTTCCCAGACGTCTTAGCTGATGGTCTGGAAATTTTCTTCCAGATCACCCAGACGTCTGGGAATAACCTCAGACGTTTGAGCTGTAAGTCTGGAATTTTTTATTCTGACTACCCAGACGTCTGAGCGTTTACCAGATGTCTGAGATGAAGCTCAGGGAAAAAATTAGCCTAGGCCATTTGTAACGACCCGTATTTTTACGGATCGAAACATCGTAAAACAGTTATCATTAGGTCGAAATGTTGATAAGTCGTCCAGAGTCTAAGTCGTGGACGAGATAAGGCTTAGGTCGTATAGTAACTTATGGAAGTGGAGCGACCTAAGGAAGTTGGCGACCTAAGGATTATGGGATAAGTCGTGTAGAAGTTAGGTCGTGTGGTGGCTTAGGTCGAGTGAATGACTTAAGAGTTAACGACCTAGTAGTTAGCGTATTGGTTTAGGTCGTATTGGTTTAGGTCGTATTGGTTTAGGTCATATGCTAGTTTGGGACGACCTATAGGATATGACCGACCTATGGAATAGACGACTTAAGGAAGACGGCGACCCAAGAGTTAGCGGTATAGGAAACTAGGCGAGTTAGCGACCTAAGGAGGATAGGTCGGCAACGACCTAAGGAAGCTGGTGTTAGCGAGTTAACGACCTAAGAAACTAAGCGGGTTAACGACCTAGGGAGTTTGAGTTGTTCGAGCGACTTAGTAGTTGTTGTAGTTAGGTCGTGAGCGACCTATGGGGTGTTGTGCTTAGTTAAGTCGTGAGCGACCTAAGTTTAGCAGTTATGAGTAGTAGGTCGTAGACGACCTATGATAATACTAGATATAGTTAGGTCGTATCCCAGTTAGGTCGCGACTTATGTTAGGTCGCGTAGATGCTTAAGGGGTTAGGTCGTGAGACGTTAAGTCGCTAAGTCGTATTTTGTTAAGTCGTTTAGTAGTATCTCGTTAGGTCGCGCAATGTGTTATGTCGCGCGCATGTGTTAGGTCGTATATTTGTTAGGTCGCGCGCATGTGTTAGGTCGGCAATGCTATTAGGTCGTAGGTCGCGTAGAGGCTTGGATTGTTAGGTCGGGGATCTGTTAAGTCGTAGGTCGTGGATTTGTTAGGTCGTAGGTCGCGATAGTTAGGTCGTGGACGACCTAAGGGGGCGGACGACCTAAGGAAATCTGCCTATAAATAAGCGGGTTCTTCTTCATTTTTGGGATCCGGATTTTGAAGCGACGAAGTCCTGCCATTTTGAGAGCTCGAGTTCTACACTTCTTCACTTCTTTTCTCTACTTTAATCTTGTGATTTCCTTCCATCCAAATCGAAGATCAAATCGAAGATCCAAGAGCTTAGATTGAAGATCTACATCCATCGAAGAGAGATTTCATCGTTTGAAGCGGATTTGTGATAGATCGAGTTAGATCCTTCGCTGTCCAGATCTGAAGTGTGTTGCTTTTGAGGGGTTTAGGTGATTTGGTGAGTGGTGATTATCTCTCACACGAATCCAAGGGAGTATATCGGATTGTTGGCTTGATTTTGTGTTAGAATAGTGATTTCCATGCATTTTCTTAAACTTAAGTATAGATCCATTGTTCATGATGATTTGACATCCATTTTACTACATGTTAACCTATGTAAGTTCATTCATCAAGTTGTAGAGATATTGCTCATGTTTTCATACTTGTTAGATTTAGACTCTTTATTTACAAGATTGCCATTATTGTTATAATTGTTTATTAGATCATGTTTGAATGTTTGATTACTTGGATTAATGATTGACTTGGTTGATTGTTATGAATTAGTTGATTGATGATTTGATTTAGACAAGATGGTCGAAGATGATTCAAAAGCTAAGGGAAAGGCTCTTGAATTGGAAAAGCTGCTCGTGGCATATGTGGCGGATGATGAAGCTCATATGGATAGGTTTGATGATGATGATGTTGAGATGAGGCTTTGCTATGATGAGATGAAGCGAGGCATGGTATGAGATAGCCTTGGTTTAATCTAGACGGGATCATTCCAAGCATGTTGATAACTCGGTGAAATGGTTCGAGTTGGAGGATAATGGTTTGCTTGAGAGGCGCTTGAGCTAGTATGGAAATAGTCGTCGAGGAGGATGACTAGAAGGCTGAGATTTCATCGTTGTTGAAGGTTCTAGCATGCTCAAAGCAAGAGTACGCTGGGCAGATTCGATAGTCCCTAAAGACTACTGATTGGTAGTCGAGTACTCTGGGCAGATTCGATAGTCCTAGGCATGGGCTGCGACGACGTGCAGAGTTATGTCTAGAACCGGGGTTTCCATTAGCCCTTGACGGACGGCTGAAAGAATGTGCCGGTCATTTAATTAACGGTGGTATCGAGGCAATGATAACAGTGATAGCCAGAGTCATGGATGTTTGGTTGTATCGTCATTCGGTCTCAAGAGCAGTGTTTTCTGGGTGCTTATCTGATCTTGGTTTAGGCCTTGGGGGCTTGTACTTGGAAAACATCGCCCTTGACTCGAGTGATAATTGCTTTACTTTAAATGTTTGCTTTGCTATGTTTGTTTCTGCTTAGTGTGTGTCTGGGGGCTATTACTGTAGAAAGAGGTGGAGTGGGAGGGTTGGATTCCTATTCCTTTTTCCTTTATGCTCTTTTGGTATGTTGTTAGTTAATTTACCGCTCACTAAGACTGTTGTCTGACTCAAGGCTTTATGTTTTAACTCTTATTGCCTTGGGCTGTTCGTCCATTTTGGGACGGGCAGACTAGGTAGCAGGTGACAGGTGCCGTTCTTAGTTTCCGACGATGCTGATGACGAAGACGAGCTGGAGGCTTGCATATTATTTTCTTACTATATGTACTGGATGTTCCGCTGCTTTGTATAATTCTCTGAGCGATATGTTGTGAGGCTTGATGTATTGACTATTCAGATGTTGTATTCAACTATTATGAAGTTTTATTGATGAGATTCTATTCTGTGAAGCTTCACTATATATATTCTCTATTGTCTTTTATCCATGCGCTGTGAGTAATACGATAGATTCTGCTGTTTTAATTTACCCTGATAATCGTCCATGGCTGCCTGGCACACTTTACAGCGCACTACCTCTAGGTTCAGTGCGGGGGTCATGGGCGGTCGTCACATTTGGTATCAGAGCTTTGGTTAATCGATTTTACCCAACGCTCGCTGACGTAACTACGTATGAGGGACGTAATTGTATTTTGATGGATGATTACTATATATAACATAGTAACTTAGGAAGATCTGAGTCCTTTATGCAGTAGTTTCTCAAGGTGTGCTGATCATTTCTTTTATAGATATTAAGAATGAGTCGAAGAGGGAGACCAGCTGCTAGGGAAGGCCGTGCTGCTGAGGGGGCTGCTGATTATGCTGCTATGTTCGAAGCTATGATGACTTCGATCATGAGAAAGATGCCAGCCCCGGGGCCATCAGTAGATGTTGGAGTTCAAGTTTAAACTCCAAAACCGGTGGATTTTGCTAAGTTGTGTAAAGATTATACTGCTCTTGGAGGAAAGGTTTTCTTAGGAACAGAGTCAACTATTGATGTCCAAAGGTGGATAGATGCTTGTAGAAGGATCTTTAGTGATTTGGGAATTGAGGATGCGACTAAAAGGAAGTTAGCATCAAGACAACTTCAAGGGAGAGCTTCTGATTGGTGGAACTCTATCACCATTGATACTTCGGTGGAAGAAATTACTTGGGAGCAATTCCAAGACAGATTTGAAGCTAAGTTCATTTCTACGGCTTAGAAGTCTGTTCTATTCAAGAAGTTTGTGGAGCTCGAGCAAAATGGAAGACCAGTTCTTGAGTATGTTTCTGAGTTTGAAGCTTTGTCCAAGTATGCCCGGTCGTATATTGAATCTCCTTATCAGAAGAATGAGAAGTTTGTGACAGGCTTGGACAGTTATCTTGGGAGGCAGTTGGTGGATCATTTGGACGATTCATTTGAGAAGCTTGTGGAGAAAGCTCTCAGGCATGAGAATCTGTTTCCTATAGAGGGATCTGTTGTTGTTGTGACCAAGGAAGAGTCTAGACCGCAGCAGGGTGGAAACAAGAAGAGGAAGCAGCAACAACGAAAGGGTAAGGATGGCCAGAAGAAGCCGAAGGGCGAAGTGACTTGCTTCAATTGTCAGCAGAAGGGCCATTTCTCCAGGGATTGCAAGAATCCGAAGGTGCCACTGAAGTGCCACAACTGTGACAAGCTGGGGCATGTTAAGAGGAATTGTCCAAAACCGAGGAGGGACAAGCAGATTGTGCAAGCTTATGCTTTGGGAGCTGTTCCGTCATCTACAAAAGCTCCTACCGCTGAAGAGAGAGGAAAGAGTGTGGTGGTTCAAGGTACTCTTTCCATATGTGGTGTTCCAATTAGAGTGTTATTTGATACTGGGGCGTCACATTCTTTTGTTTGTAATGAACTTATAGGCCGGTTGGGTTTAGAACCGGATATCGTTGATAGGCCATTGGTTGTGACTAATCCAGTTGGGGGTTCGTCTGGTTTGTGTATGCTATGCCGTGGTCTGATTGTATCGAGTCATGATTGCTCTTTTGTTTGTGATTGTTTTGTTCTGAACTTTGCGGGGTTCGGAATTATTTTGGGTATGGACTGGCTTAGGAAGTATGCGGCAAAGGTTGATTGTGAAAGGTTGGAGGTGACAGTCGAGAATGTGAAGGGGCGAAAGGTTGTGATACGATGTAAGCATGAAGAAGGCGTCTTCATGAGCTTCATGTATTCGCTGGTTGTTCCACGGGATGGACTGTCATCTGTGCCAATCGCTAATGGATTTGAGGATGTCTTTGATGAGGTCAAAGGGTTACTGCCGCATAGAGAGATCGAGTTTCGTATAGATCTAGTTGAAGGAGCCAGACCTGTTGTGATGCCTCTTAGGCGGATGGCGCCTAGGGAACAGCAAGAGTTGAAGGTGCAGGTTGATGATCTTTTACAGAAAGGATTCATTCGGCGTAGTGTGTCCGAATGGGGTGCACCAGTTGTGTTCGCAACCAAAGCAGATGGATCGTTGAGGTTGTGTGTGGATTATCGTGAGCTGAATAAGGTGACTAAGAAGAACAAGTATCCATTGCCGAGAATAGATGACTTGTTTGATCAGCTTCACGAAGCTAAGGTGTTTTCTCAGATGGATTTGGCAACGGGATTTCACCAGTTAAGAGTGGCTAAGGATAGTGTGCCGAAGACTACTTTTCGGACACCATCCGGTTTCTTTGAGTGGCTGGTAATGCCGTTTGGATTGACTAATGCGCCAGCATATTTTGTGGATCTTATGAATAGAGTGTTCAGAGATCAGTTGAACAAGTTCGTGCTAGTGTTCGTGGATGATATTTTGATTTATTCCAAAACTGAAGAAGAGCACAAGACGCACTTGCGTATTGTTTTGGAAATCTTACGGAAACATCAGCTGAAGGCTAAGTTTTCGAAGTGTCACTTCTGGAAGAGTGAAGTGAGGTTCTTAGGCCATATTATCTCTAGAAATGGAATAGCGTTGATCCCACTAAGGTGGCAGCAATCCAGGATTGGGGTAGACCTAAGAATGCATCTGATGTGAGAAGTTTTCTTAGATTAGCAGGATACTATCGTCGATTTATCAAAGACTTTTCCAACATAGCTGCACTGTTAACAGGATTGACGAAAAAGAACCAAGTATTCAGATGGGATGCTAAGTGTGAGCAAGCTTTCGGAATCCTGAAAGAGCGATTGACGAGTGCTCCTGTTTTGACTATTCCAAGTGGGAATGATGAGATGGTGGTTTACACCGACGCATGTGGTACTGGACTTGGAGCAGTGCTGATGTAGAAAGGTAAAGTTGTTGCGTATGCAAGTCGACAACTGAAGCCACATGAAAGGAATTATCCGACTCATGATTTGGAGTTAGCGGCGATTGTATTTGCTCTGAAGATGTGGAGACATTATCTATTGGGAGTTCGATTCGAGTTGTTTACAGATCATAAGTCGTTGAAGTATCTTTTCTCCCAAAAGGATTTGAATCTTCGACAGCAACGATGGCTAGAGTTTTTGGCATCATATGATTTTGGGATAGCCTATACTCCGGGAAAGGGTAACGCAGTGGCGGATGCGTTAAGTCGAAAACATGCAGGATTGGGAGTCATGTTTTCAGAATGGAAGAATTTCGAGTATTTAGCTAGATTTGACTTCAGGCCCAGATGTGAATTGGAACCTGAGATGTTGGCAAACTTATCGATAAGACCGACTCTTGTGGAAAGAATTGGCGAGAGCCAAAAGCGAGACGATAAGCTTGTCAAGGTTATCCGTGATTTGGAATCTGGATTGGACCCAGAAAAGGATAAAGGATTCGAGGTCGATCGAGAAGGTTGGCTTCGGAAGCAAGGACGACTAGTTGTTCCCGATATAGATGAATTGAGGAATGAAGTTCTTAAGGAAAGTCATCACTTGAAGTTGACAATTCATCCAGGTGGAAATAAGATGTATCGGGATATGAAGAGAACCTATTACTGGGAAGGTATGAAGAAGGATGTTGGAAATTTTATTTCCAAGTGCATGAACTGCCAGTTGGTAAAAGCTGAGCAAAAGAAGCCCAGTGGATTGCTTCAGCCATTAGAAGTTCCTACATGGAAGTGGGAGCAAATATCGATGGATTTTATCGATGGACTACCTAGAACAAGAACGGGAAATGAAGGGATTTGGGTCATCGTAGATCGTTTGACTAAGAGTGCAAGATTCATTCATGTTCGATCGACTAGGACTGCATCAAAGTTGGCTGAGCTGTATGTTAAGTGGATAGTTCGATTCCATGGTATTCCTAAGAGTATAGTGAGTGATCGAGACCCATTGTTCACTAGTGGATTTTGGAAGAGCTTCCAGGAAGTTTTGGGAACCGAGTTGTGTTTGAGTACAGCTTATCACCCTCAAACAGATGGTCAAACCGAGAGAGTCAACCGAGTTTTGGAAGATCTCCTCAGAGCTTGTGTTTTAGATTTCGGAGGATCATGGGAAGATCATCTTCATTTGGTGGAATTTTCGTATAATAACAGTTACCAGTCAAGCATTGGTATGGCACCATATGAAGCATTGTATGGAAGACCGTGTAACTCTCCGACGTGTTGGTTAGAAACAGGAGAAAAGCTGATACTTGGGCCAGAGATGATTCGACAAACTTCAGATTGTATAGAGATCATTCGTCAACGAATGAAGGCAGCCCAAGACCGACAGAAAAGTTATGCCGATAAGCGTCGTAAGGATTTGGAATTCGACGTAGGTGATATGGTTTTTGTGAAGATTTCTCCACTAAAGAATGTTATTCGATTCGGGAAGAAAGGAAAATTGACTCCGAGATTTGTTGGACCATTCCCGATCACCGAGCGAATTGGAAAGCTCGCCTATAGATTGGAGTTACCAGAAAATATGGCGGGTGTGCACAATGTTTATCATGTATCGTATCTACGGAAGTATGTGCACGACTCGAATACAGTGGTTTCGGCTGATAGCTGTGAAGATTTTGAGATTGATCCGGTCGATAAAAGACCTCGTAAGCCGCTTCGTGTTGTGGAAACTGACACGAAACAGCTTAGGAGGAGGGTAGTTAAGTTGCTCAAGATATAATGGAGTGATGATGACAACGACTGTACATGGGAGGAGGAAGAGAGGATGAAGGCAGCTCATCCTGAACTCTTCAAGGTATAGCCCTAAGGTGTCGTGTCATCTAACGACATTGTAACTTGTTCTAGTTTTAGAATTCTGCATGCTAAGTTAGAATTGGATGCATGGTTTGTTGATTGCTATGGATGGTAGGCACGCAGAATAGTCTTTGATTGCTCTGTTTGTTTGGGATTTCGGGGGAGAAATTCCTAAGGGGGAGAGAATGTAACGACCCGTATTTTTACGGATCGAAACATCGTAAAACAGTTGTCATTAGGTCGAAATGTTGATAAGTCGTCCAGAGTCTAAGTCGTGGACGAGATAAGGCTTAGGTCGTATAGTAGTTAGGTCGGAGTAGACGACTTAAGAAAGTGGAGCGACCTAAGGAAGTTGGCGACCTAAGGATTATGGGATAAGTCGTGTAGAAGTTAGGTCGTGTGGTGGCTTAGGTCGAGTGAATGACTTAAGAGTTAACGACCTAGTAGTTAGCGTATTGGTTTAGGTCGTATGCTATTTGGGACGACCTATAGGATTTGACCGACCTAAGGAATAGACGACTTAAGGAAGACAGCGACCTAAGAGTTAGCGGTATAGGAAACTGGGCGAGTTAGCGACCTAAGGAGGATAGGTCGGCAACGACCTAAGGAAGCTGGTGTTAGCGAGTTAACGACCTAAGAAACTAAGCGGGTTAACGACCTAGGGAGTTTGAGTTGTTCGAGCGACTTAGTAGTTGTTGTAGTTAGGTCGTGAGCGACCTATGGGGTGTTGTGCTTAGTTAAGTCGTGAGCGACCTAAGTTTAGCAGTTATGAGTAGTAGGTCGTAGACGACCTATGATAATACTAGATATAGTTAGGTCGTATCCCAGTTAGGTCGCGACTTATGTTAGGTCGCGTAGATGCTTAAGGGGTTAGGTCATGAGGCGTTAAGTCGCTAAGTCGTATTTTGTTAAGTCGTTTAGTAGTATCTCGTTAGGTCGCGCAATGTGTTAGGTCGCGCGCATGTGTTAGGTCGTATATTTGTTAGGTCGCGCGCATGTGTTAGGTCGGCAATGCTGTTAGGTCGTAGGTCGCGTAGAGGCTTGGATTGTTAGGTCGGGGATCTGTTAAGTCGTAGGTCGTGGATTTGTTAGGTCGTAGGTCGCGATAGTTAGATCGTGGACGACCTAAGGGGGCGGACGACCTAAGGAAATCTGCCTATAAATAGGCGGGTTCTTCTTCATTTTTGGGATCCGAATTTTGAAGCGACGAAGTCCTGCCATTTTGAGAGCTCGAGTTCTACACTTCTTCACTTTATTTCTCTACTTTAATCTTGTGATTTCCTTCCATCCAAATCGAAGATCAAATTGAAGATCCAAGAGCTTAGATTGAAGATCTACATCCATCGAAGAGAGATTTCATCATTTGAAGCGGATTTGTGATAGATCGAGTTAGATCCTTCGCTGTCCAGATCTGAAGTGTGTTGCTTTTGAGGGGTTTAGGTGATTTGGTGAGTGGTGATTATCTCTCACACGGATCCAAGGGAGTATATCGGATTGTTGGCTTGATTTTGTGTTAGAATAGTGATTTCCATGCATTTTCTTAAACTTAAGTATAGATCCATTGTTCATGATGATTTGACATCCATTTTACTACATGTTAACCTATGTAAGTTCATTCATCAAGTTGTAGAGATATTGCTCATGTTTTCATACTTGTTAGATTTAGACTCTTTATTTACAAGATTGCCATTATTGTTATAATTGTTTATTAGATCATGTTTGAATGTTTGATTACTTGGATTAATGATTGACTTGGTTGATTGTTATGAATTAGTTGATTGATGATTTGATTTAGACAAGATGGTCGAAGATGATTCAAAAGCTAAGGGAAAGGCTCTTGAATTGGAAAAGCTGCTCGTGGCATATGTGGCGGATGATGAAGCTCATATGGATAGGTTTGATGATGATGATGTTGAGATGAGGCTTTGCTATGATGAGATGAAGCGAGGCATGGTATGAGATAGCCTTGGTTTAATCTAGACGGGATCATTCCAAGCATGTTGATAACTCGGTGAAATGGTTCGAGTTGGAGGATAATGGTTTGCTTGAGAGGCGCTTGAGCTAGTATGGAAATAGTCGTCGAGGAGGATGACTAGAAGGCTGAGATTTCATCGTTGTTGAAGGTTCTAGCATGCTCAAAGCAAGAGTACGCTGGGCAGATTCGATAGTCCCTAAAGACTACTGATTGGTAGTCGAGTACTCTGGGCAGATTCGATAGTCCTAGGCATGGGCTGCGACAACGTGCAGAGTTATGTCTAGAACCGGGGTTTCCATTAGCCCTTGACGGACGGCTGAAAGAATGTGCCGGTCATTTAATTAACGGTGGTATCGAGGCAATGATAACAATGATAGCCAGAGTCATGGATGTTTGGTTGTATCGTCATTCGGTCTCAAGAGCAGTGTTTTCTTGGTGCTTATCTGATCTTGGTTTAGGCCTTGGGGGTTTGTACTTGGAAAACATCGCCCTTAACTCGAGTGATAATTGCTTTACTTTAAATGTTTGCTTTGCTATGTTTGTTTCTGCTTAGTGTGTGTCTGGGGGCTATTACTGTAGAAAGAGGTGGAGTGGGAGGGTTGGATTCCTATTCCTTTTTCCTTTATGCTCTTTTGGTATGTTGTTAGTTAATTTACCGCTCACTAAGACTGTTGTCTGACTCAAGGCTTTATGTTTTAACTCTTATTGCCTTGGGCTGTTCGTCCATTTTGGGACGGGCAGACTAGGTAGCAGGTGATAGGTGCCGTTCTTAGTTTCCGACGATGCTGATGACGAATAAGAGCTGGAGGCTTGCATATTATTTTCTTACTATATGTACTGGATGTTCCGCTGCTTTGTATAATTCTCTGAGCGATATGTAGTGAGGCTTGATGTATTGACTATTCAGATGTTGTATTCAACTATTATGAAGTTTTATTGATGAGATTCTATTCTGTGAAGCTTCACTATATATATTCTCTATTGTATTTTATCCATGCGCTGTGAGTAATACGATAGATTCTGCTGTTTTAATTTACCCTGATAATCGTCCATGGCTGCCTGGCACACTTTACAGCGCACTACCTCTAGGTTCAGTGCGGGGGTCATGGGCGGTCGTCACACCATTGATGGCCAATTCAACTTGGAAGCAATCGAATGAATGGCGTTGACTAGGGATTTATTCCAAGCGACAACCCAACCCTATAGACTCATCAATACACTCCAAACAACATGTCCAAACATCCATAGTAGGATTTTCATAGATTTTGACTTCAAAATACCAAAAAATGGAAAATTCACCAAACCCATTCAAATCAAAAGCAAATGAACATAAAATAGATGTTAGGAATTCATACTTAACAACTATCAAAGGTATAGACATAGGCGTGAGTTCAAGAACTCACCTTTAAACCCAAAAACAAAAAATGAGAAGATCTAAAACAAAGCAAGATCGATCTCTCTTCAACAACACCTCAAGAATCTTCAATCTATTATCAAATGAAATGAATTTCCTAAGTTAGGTTATAGGAATTTCTGAAAATTGAAGAGAGATTGAGATGGAGAAGATGAAGAGGATGCTTACCTAAGCTTCTCTTTGATTTATAACTTGAATTTCCTAAGAATCTAGGGCTTAGGAATTTTAATTTCCCCTCTTTTCCCCCATTTTTCTCTTTAGCTTGAGTGTTAAGAGATCAGGAGTAGAATGAATGAAGAGTAGAGGAGTTAGGGTATTTGGTAGAGGAGTTGGGTTACCTTGTTGGGTTAGTGGGCTAGAACACAACCTAAAGCCCAAATGAAAATACCAAAATCCTAATCAACTCCAAACATATCAATGTTTATACTCAAAAAGGTTGTAAACATCGTTTTGAACTCAATAGAAGTGGCCTCGAGTCCTGATTCGACTGTTTACATAAAGTCACATTTTGGACTTTAAATTCAACAAACGATGCTATATTTAAACAAAACATCTAAATATATAATCGTAAAATATGCGGGTTGTTACAAGAGGTATTGTAAGTGGGGACATGTATAACTTGGACCTATAACTTTGGGTCTAGTGTCCAGCTTTTGGCTTTGAGACACGTATCCATCTTTGGGCTACGAGATACGAGAGTACAACAGAGAACCGGGATTTCCATTAGTCCCTGGCTTAGGGGTCATACGAGTTATCATATATTCAGAGCACAAGGAGTGATAGTTAGGATTGTTGATGGATACTTTGGTTGTTTTGTTTAGTAGGCTATCACTCATATGTATCATGGGAAGTAGATATTGGAGATAGGAATACCTGAAAGACTGATATCCTTTATTTGGTTTGTGGTATATCTTTATGATATTGTAGAGTAGCATATTATAGTGTTATATGTTAACTGTTTGGTTGTAGGGACTTGTCAGGTATGGTTCATATACTCTTGTTCCTTACTGTATTTACCTGTATAGTATTTTAAGACTCATTTATCGCTTAAACCAAACTGTTGTCTAACCTAAGATTTTATGCTTTGCTTCTTATTATCTTGGGTACTCTTAAATGAGTAGATTAGATAACAAGTTTTGGTGACGTAGTAGCTATTTGAAGGACGAGTTGGATGGAGCTATCTCGTATTATATACATATATGGAGTCTATGTTTATTCCGCTGTGCAGCACTGGGGAGCCTCAGCAGTGACTTCTTACCATTTGTATATGAGATAGCTGTTGAGTTTGTTTCCACTATATAAACTCTACTATTAATGTATAACTTTGTATATATTATACTTGGATGATGATGATCTATTCATATTGTAATTCCTGTCACTTCTGTTGTATATGTGATATTATATGTTTTCCATGCGTTGTGAGATATATGACAGATTATATGCTATATTGATTTATTTCAATCTTCATAATCACCCTATATAAGCCGGGCATGACAACAGTGGACAATTTATATACTATTAGTGCCAATGTATATGGCGATCGTCACAAATTATTTAGAGAAAGAAACCTTTCATTGCTCTCCCATAAAGCCCTCTCATTAATTAGAGGAAGGTTTTATTTTATTTAGAGAGAGAGAAACTTTCCATACATCACTTCGTGATTGATTCACTAAAATGATACCAAATTTATTCTTGGTATATTTTGTGAGCATATCTAAATATAATTAAGTATATATGCTGCAAGTGCAACTTATCAAACGGTGTAGATAGTTGATGTGTATGTGTTTAAGTGTTGGGATTTACATCGCAACAGACATATTTTCCCTTTATATACACATTAGATTTCACAAACATTGCTTGAATACATACATAGATACATAAATACATATATATATATATATATCAAAAGTTTTCTTTTTAGTTAAATCTCCAAATAAATCTAAGTTGATTTTGATTAAATCAACAAATCCAAATACAAAATTTTGTTTCCAAAATATCATGTTGTCTGATTTGGTAATACAATAGGAAAATAGATCTGGATCTTGTTGATGTTGCCCATTTTGAATGTACCTTGATTGATAGATTTAATCCTAGATCTAATCTCCTAGGACCTAGCTTTGTAACGACTTGGAGTACCACGTTTTATTTGATTTATTTAACTGGATGCCATTAAAATAATTTTTTTCTCTTTTATTTCTTTGAAAATTTCAACCATGAAAGTGAAAGAAAGAAGATGGTGGTTAGGGTTATGAAAGAAAGTGATTAAAAGAGTCAAGTAAATGAAAGACAAGGTATTTATAGAGGTAACCTTCCTTAACCTCCTCTCTTCATTTTCTAGATCCAAACATTGGATTTCAAACCCTTTTCTTCATATGGATTGTAATGAATGAGGTTTTATAGCCCTTCAATTTGTTAAATAACACTTAGCAAATAGTTACATTTAAATCAAATTTAAACGCCCATCGATGTCTTATATTGATTTGAACATATACAACTTTTATATACACACCAAAGTAAATACTAATGACATAAAAAATTCTAATGGCATCCAATACATCAAATTATTAATTAATTAATATTTCCAAAAAATAATAATCAATTTACAACAATTAATAAATCAATTAAATCATGTGGAATTTCGGAGAATATATCTATGCTGTTGTGCAACTCGCAAGTGTAAATTCAATCGGCAATTAATATCAAACTATTCAAATATTAACACTCACTTATTATCTTAGCTAGTGGAGTGACATTTTGGCCAAATTTATCGCTTGTATATCTTTTCCGTAAAATCCAACTTTACATATTTAAGTGTTACTCGGCAATGACAATTATTTATACCAATTCTCTTCATCAAAACTGTCACTTTGGACTGATGGAATTTGGTAATAATCAAAATTCCGCTATCATCTATATTTAACTCTATAGGTGCAACACAAATTCCTTGGTTTAAACATAACAATTATTATTAATCGGATTGCTCTGGTAAGAGACTTTGACTTTGAGTTGACTTCGGTTGACCGTGATACTAACTACATATAACTAAGGAGATGAATCCTCTCATGAATAGTGTTTCGCTTTCAATGCTTCTACTCGCCCCAACTACAGTCATTCGATGGATGTCGTACCAAGTTTTAACTATAATCAAAGCGGAGCTTCCACATTGAAGATCGATAGTATTCCCAAATCAAGAGAACTGTGTAATTTTGTCACACTGATATTTTTCGTTTGACCTTAGTTATAATAACCAATAGAAAATTACCGAGTGAGTCATTCCATAGTTATCTAATAACTATTAGTACATAACACCTTAGTGCCCCCGGTAGTCATGTGTAATACACTACCCAACATTTGGAAAGCATTACATACTCTAGTATCGATGGATGTATTGATATCCAGTCTCGATACACCTTGACTAGGATTATTTAAAACGATACTTTTGTTAGTACCTTAGGTATTGGTTTCGATGACAAAAACTATTGAACATTATATAAAATATAGATACTAATGTTTTATTAAGATATATATAGTATATAGTGCAAGATAATATACAGGTATTGATTAAGAAGACTGTATAGTATCAAGAGCTGATATCAAGAGTAGATTCGAGATGCTGATATAAAGTTTTAAGAGTTCAAGACTGAAGACTCGTGGGTATTGAAGAGTTCAAGATTTTAAGATATTCCAGATAAGTTATAGAGTCATTGAATTTATGTTAAAACCTTGATAGCACTGTCCTGATCTCTCTTACCTTCTCTAATTTAGTTTTAAATTGTCTTTCAAATAGTCTATTTTCAAAATATTTCCCAAAATGATTTCAACAAAAATATAATTTTAATATTTTTTGAAGTATATATATATGTATATATATTTAATTTTGTTTATATTTTAATAAGTTATAATTATATTGATTTTTATACATATTATTGAACACTCTTATTAAATCTTTCAAAATTATTTTTTAAAGTTTTATTAAGTTAAATTTTGATTAAAATGTGCACAAACTATATTTAACTAATTCTACAAAGTATCAAATTGTTTTACAAAGCAACGGAATTTCAAAATAACATTTTTAGATTATTTTTCAAATTAGAAAGGGATATGTCGACATATCCTATCTATGTATTACGATATAGTAGCCAAAAAATTCAAAATTCAAATTTGAATGGAAGTCTCTTTTCATCGTGTCTCTTTGCGAATGGACATGACCGTCGTTTTCCTATATATACCAAACTTCCAAACGAACTTTCATTAACTACTTCCTTATTTTTCTCTCCTCTTTTCACTCTCTTGATTTTTAAATCAATTTCTATCAAAACTTTGCTGAAATTCAACTAGGATCAAATTCAATCATTGCTAGTTTGATTCTCTTTCATATACTTTTTGATTTCTCTCATTTCTCTCAAGATCAAAGTGCTATTCAAGAGTTATAGGATCAATTGTAATCAAGATCGAAGATTTGAGTCTGTAAAATCTACCAAATCATACTCTTATACTTTGCGGTGTTCTTGGTATCCCTAAAATCCAAGTAGGTGTGGTTATAGCCTGTTAAAATCAATTAGATGCGCTTAGTAGCCCATAAATCTAGTAGGTGTGCTTGTGGCTCGGAAATCAAGTAAATCTACCTGGAGGTCAAGATTATGGAGGTTGTGTCTCATAGCCTTGAAATTAAGATTGTATTTGCATTTACTAGTTGAAAATAAATCTGTGCAAGGAATTGTGCATGACTAGATGTAGGATAACTCCGAACCAGTATAAAACCCTGGTGTATTCTTTCCTTTTTACTTTTACTGCATTTACCTTTATCCACATTCTATGATTGTTTCTGTAATTTTGAATTACATCATTCCAAGTAGAATCTTAAAGAATTTGAAAAATATTCATATAATTCATTAAACACTATTCAACCCCCCTCTAGTGTTAATTTAGCCTTAAGATTCCTATTCCGTTGACTCACATTTGGTATCAAAGCATTGGTTTTGAAAATATTCATAATCTGATTTTTGAAAAGTTTCGATGGCAATTTTTGATAATATTTTTAACATTATTTTCGAAAAAATAATTTGCAAAATAATCATAATGCTATTTCATAAATTTGCATTTATTTATTATAAAAATTCACATGATCTTTTGAAAAGGTATGAATTGCAGGAACAGATGTGTTACATGGCTTTTGATGAACAAATACCTGATGATCAAATGCTACATATCAAAAAGGATAAATGAATGTTGGATAAAGGATGCTCAAGACACATGACTGGAAATCTGGAGACTTTGAAAGATATAGTTTACAAAGATGGTGGATCGGTAAATTTTGAAGACAACTCTAAAAGATATGTGATTGGCATCGGCAATGTCGGTAATTCTAAAACTCCTACTATTTCAAATGTTTTGTTAATTTGGAACTTAAAGCTAATCTGCTGTGTGTTAGTCAATTGTGTGATAAGGGTTCAAAATTGAAGATAATGAGTCAAACATTATCTTTGAAGGCATTAGGAAATGAAACGTCTATATATTAAGTATGAGAATCTCAAATGATAACTTTTATCTTTTGGCTGAATCAAGTGATCCTTATATTTGGCATAAAAGATTTGGACAGTTGAATTTCAAACTAATATTTAAAATTGCTAAAATGATCTAGTTAGAGGTCTTCCCAAAATGAATTTTAAAGTTAATAATTTATGCGATGCATGTCAATCAGGAAAACTTCGAAAAAGTTCATTTAAATCAAAAGATATGATTTCTACTTCTCAACCCCTTAAACTTCTTCACTTAGATCTTTTCGATCCCTCACATATATAATCTATAAATTACAGTAGATATGTATTTGTAATCGTAGATGATTATTCTAGGTTTAGTTAGACGATTTTCTTAATACTTAAAAGTGATACTTTTGAAATGTTTAAAATCTTTGTTAAATGAATTCAAAATCAAATGACTAGTAAAATTAGAACTATTCGAAGTGATCGCGGTGGAGAATTGGAAAATGAAAATTTTAAGAATTTCTATAATAAAAAGGCATAACTCATAATTCTTCATTTCTAAGAACACCACAACAAAATGAAGTAGTAGAACGTGAAAATAGGACGATTCAAGAGTGCGCTAGAACTATGCTAAATGATATTAATTTACCTAAAAAATTTTGGGTTGAAGCAACCAACACTACATGTTATATATTAAATAGAATTTTAATTGAACCATTAACTAAGAAAACACTATATGAATTACTCTATAATAAAAAGCCTAAAGTATCATACTTTAGAATTTTTGGTAGTGAAAGTTTTATTTTAAATACTAAAGACAATTTGAATAAATATGATTCTAAATCAGATAAAGTAATCTTCATTGGATATTCAAATAGAAGTAATGCCTATAGACTTTTCATTACTAAAACTAATACTGTTGAAGTGACAATACATGTCTCATTTGATGAAAATTTTAAAGTTTATAATCTAAATATTGATGAAGAAGAAAACAATGATAACCCAAACGAAATTAGTAATAATGAGATTATCGAAAATGAAAATAATAATAATTCTGAAAATTCTCGTCCAAATAAAAGAACAAAATACTTGAAAGATCATCCTATAAAAAATATACTTGGAAATATTGAATCTATTGTTAAAACTAGAAATCAACTAAATAAAATAAGTAAAGTTGCTTTTATTTCAACTATTGAACCTAAAAATCCAAAGGAAGTATCAACTAATGATTCATGGATTCTTGTTATGCATGAGGAATTGAATTAATTTACAAAAAATGATGTATGGGAATTAGTCCCAAGACCTGAGAATAAATCTATAATAGAAACTAAATGGGTATATAGAAATAAAATGAATGAACAAGGAGAAGTTGTGAGAAATAAAGCTCGATTAGTTGCACCAGGTTATTGTCAAGAAGAAGGAATAGATTTTTGATGAAACCTTTGCACCCATAGAAAGATTAGAAGCTATACAAATTTTCCTGCTTTTGCTAATCATAATAATTTTAAGTTATATCAAATGGATGTTATAAAAGTGCATTTCAAAATGGTTTTATCAAAGAAGATGTATATGTAGAACAACCCCCACTGTTTGAAGATGAAAAACTACTTAATCATGTTTACAAATTAAAGAAGGCTTTGTATGGTTTGAAACAGGCTCTAAGAGCTTGGTATGACAGATTTAAATCCTATCTATTATAATCAAATTTTGAAATAAAAAAGTAGATAGTACACTTTTTTTATTAAAAGAGATAAGAATGATATTTAGATAATACAAAAATATGTAGATGATATCATTTTTGGATCTACCAATGATAAACTAAATAAAGAGTTTTTAGAAATAACGACTAAGGAATCTGAAATGAGTCATATGGGAGAACTAAATTATTTCTAGGATTACAAGTAAAAAAACTAAGTTATAGAATTTCTATTTGTTAAGAAAAATATGCTAAAGATTTAGTTAAGAAATTTGGTATGTTAAATAACAATGGTAAAGCAACTCCCATGGCAACTAATGAAAAATTAAATAAGGAAGTAAATTCAAAAGATGTAGATCAAAATTTATATAGAGGAATGATTGGATCACTACTCTATATAACAATTAACAGCTAGTAGACGTGATATAATGCAAATGTTTGTCTCTGTACAAAATACCAAACTCAACCTAAAGAAACTCATTTAAAACCCGTAAAATGAATTTTGAGATATGTAAATAACACATTAGACTATGGACTCTTTTACCCAAAAGAAGACTCCTTTGAACATATAGTGATGTTGACTATGCAGGTTGCAAATCAGACCAAAAAAGTACAAGTGGAACATGTCACTTTTTGGGACACTTTTTGGTTTCCTGGTTTAGTAAGAGCAAAACTCCATATCGCTGTCTACAACAGAAGTAGAATATATTTCAACAGTATTAGCATGTTCATAGGTTATCTATATGTAACAAATTTAAAAATTTTGATTTAAATTTTACTAAATAACTAATATACTATGATAATACAAGTGTGATCAATCCATCTAAAAATCCAACTAATTATGCTAGAACTAAACATAATGATATATGACATCATTTTCTAAGAGATAATGTAAACAAAAAAATAATATCACTTGAATTTATAAACACTGAAAATCAAATAGCTGATATATTAACAAAACCATTGAATCAAACATACTTTACTAAGTTAAGAAGAGAGTAAGGAATTTTTTCTCTATTATAAATATAAAATAATGAAGTAAAAGTTACAAAATATAAAGAAAAACAAAATAATCAAAATAAAACTATATATATCTACATACCCTAACCTCATATGTCGACATATAATGGTAAATTCTGGTTTTTTAATTTCCCTCTAAACTTCAAATTGTTCATTATATAATAACCAAAATTTTACTTTTTTTTGTATTCTCTCTATTTTAACTTTCGAAACAAATAAACCATGGTCTCCTTTAATTCCAAACGTTCCAAAGAAGAAAATTCATCGTTTTCCTTCCCTTCTCCTACCTAAGGCCCCTTCCAAACACTACTATGGCTAAGATCACTAAAATGGAGGGTGAAATGAAGAATATTATGCAAATGCTCACTGAATATCAAGTGGTGCAACTTTGTATGACAGAACAAGAGAAACAAAGCATAATTCTTGGCAATTGGCAAAAAAATCTATTGCATAATCCTACGAATCCAACGGTAATTGAAGATGATTCTGCAATTTTTGCTATTCATAACCTCATTCAAGGCAGCGATGATGAGGAAGAAGGGGAATAACACATGGAGGATGATGACGAAGTTCGATGCATCGAGAAGTATGTTTCGATCGTGATGGAAATCTCGTCGAACAAAAAGAGAACTTTTGCCTTCATTATCCTCATTGTCCTAATCATAAAACCCCGACCATTACGAAATCACGTTAGGATAATAGTTGATTTGCTTTGATTACTTTAAATGTATGGTATGTATATTTGATTTGATTTGACAGTTTTACTTTGAACATATATGTATAGTTTAAGGTTTGATTACTTTGTATTATGATGTTGAATGAATATATAGTTTGGTACGGTTACTATTAATGATTTGTGTTATCACTCATCCTTTCTTATATATCATTCTTATTATTATTACTATAAGTATCTTAGTTAGGAAGAGTTATAGTAAGTTTATTTTTGTTGATGACAAAGGGGGAGAAATATAAAAAATCTAGGCATATATTAAGGGGGGTTTTGTGACTCGGAGGGAGTTATATTATATTTTATATATAGAGTTGTCATCATCAAAAAGGGGGAGATTTTAGTATCTTAGGTATTGGTTTTGATGATAACAACTATATGACATTATATAAAATATAAATACTAATATTTTATCAAGATATATATAGTATATAGTGCATGATATTAGACATATATTGATTAAGAAGACTGTATAGTATCAAGATGCTGATATCAAGAGTAGATTCAAGATGCTGATATAAAGTTTAATGAGTTTAAGAATGAAGACTCATGAGTGTCGAAGAGTTCAAGATTTTAAGATATTTCAGATAAGTTATAAAGTCATAGAATTTATCTTAAAACTTTAATATCACTTTCCCGATCTCTCTTACCTTCTCTAATTTTGTTTTAGATTGTTTTTCAAATATTCTATTTTTAAAATAATATTTCAAAATATTTCCCAAAATTATTTTCAATAAAGATTTATTTTAATGATTTTAAGTTTATATATATATATATATATTGAATTTTTTTATATTTTAATAAGTTATAATTATATTGATTTATTTATATATATATATTTGAATACTCTTATTAAGTCTTCAAAATTATTTTACAAAGTTTTATTAAATTATAGTTTGATTAAAATGTGTATAAACAATATTTAACTTATTCTACAAAGTATCAAATTATTTTATAAAGCAATGAATTTAAAAAATAATATTTTTAAAGTGTTTTTCAAAATACAAAGGGATATGTCGACATAGTGGCGAAAAAATTCAAAATGCAAATTTGAATGGAAGTGTCTTTTCATCGTATCTCTTCACCAATAGACATGACCGTTGTTTTCCTATATATAACAGACTTCTGAGCGAATTTTCATCAACTACTTTCTTATTTTTCTCTCCACTTTTCACTCTCTTGATTTCTAAATCAATTTCTATCGAACCTCTGCCAACATTCAACCATAATCAAATTCAATCATTACTAGTTTCATTCTCTTTCATATACTCAATGATTTCTCTCATCTCTCTAAAGATAAAAGTGTTATTCAAGAGTTATAGGATCAATCATAATCAAGATCAAAGATCAAAGTCCATAAAATCTATCAAATCATACTCTTATACTTTGTGGTATGTTTGGTATCCTTGAAATTCAAGTATGTGTGATTGTAGCCTGTTAAAATCAATTGGGTATGCTTAGTAGCTCGTAAATCTAGTGGGTGTGCTTATGGCCTGGAAATCAAGTGACTCTACCCAAACGTCGGGATTCTGGAGGGTGTGTCTCGTAGCCTTGAAATCGAAATTGTATTTTCATTTACTAGTTGAAAAGAAATTCGTACAAGGAATTTTGCGAGACTGGATGTAGAGTAACTCCAAACCAGTATAAAATCCTGGTGTGTTCTTTCCTTTTTTTACCTTTATTGCATTTACTTTTTATCCACACTTTGTTTTTATGATTACTAATTACATCATTCCAAGTAGAATCTTAAATAATTTGAAAAATATTCATATAATCCATTAAACACTATTCACCCCCCTCCCTTTAGTGTTAATTTAGCCATAAGATCCATATTTCGTTGACTCGCAACTTTTATTTTCATTGTGATAAATTACTGACAGTTATAACATTCTGTACCTAAGTAGTACAAAACATACCGTTTATGGATTTTCTAGAAATATACTTTTAATTAGATTGATTAATTAATATAATACTTTATATCATGTATATAACAGAAAGAAAACACCTTTTATTTCAAACAAGATTGATCATTGAGTTAGATATATGTTACAAATTACATAGTTTCCCCTTTGGCATACCCCTAACTCTATGGTTGAATTGTAATACCTGGCATTATGGATGGAGAAGGACATTGAGTGGTTACTGCACAGCGCCGCTTTACTCAAATGAACAATGCCATGTATGTCAATCTTTTTAGTGGAACAGTGTAGATTTAGTGCTTTTTTGCAGTGGCGGACACGCGCTCTGAGTAGAGGCTTGTTATGCCAAGACAAAATAATAAAGGTGGATTGGGCCAATTGTTGGTGAGAGGCGAGTAAGACAATGATCAAGGCGCCCGAACTTAAGAGAGGGTGAGTCCTCCATAGTGTGAGCAAGGCATAGGGTGGGCCACTTATTTGTTGGGTCGTTCACATGTCGAGCAGCATCAAATCCCTACCGCCCACTAACCATGGTGTAATCCCTCCTATTGGTCGCACTGGCTTTTATGAAGATATTCGATCTGACAAGGCAATATTACGATCTCATGGTAGAAGCGAGGTGCTATGAGGTTAGCGAGCTGGCCTGCTCATTTTATTGAGAGAAAATCGAGAAACACTTGTTATATTACTTTATTATTTGGAAAGAGAAAAGATGCATCCTACCATCCGTCAAAAGCCGAGATTATATCGCGATCTTAACCATCCATGGAAACTCAAGAGGTCAGATGTGTCCTTCCATCCATGGAATGTTAGGATATGTGTTCTTACCATCTAGTTCATGATCAAGAGGTTAGGTGTATCCTACCACCCGTGCAAAGTTACGATTGTAAAGGCATAATTACCACCCGTGGAAAGCAAGTTGTTATAGTAAAATTTCATATGGGATAGGAGATTAGATGTAGGATTGGATATTTGAACCAATATAGAAATTCATCATGCTATTTATTTTACTGCTTTTAATTCTATTATGCATTTATATAATTATCAACATATATTTGTGATTATAAGTAAATAATTTTGAAAATTGAAAGTAAACTATAAAATAGTTGATACACACTATTCACCCCCTCTAGCATATTAATAGCCTTAAGATCCATTCTACATCGGTTTGTTAGGGTAACTCATATATCCAACATTTGGTATTAGAGCACACGATTTTCAAAAATTCATTCTCATTTTTGGGAAAACACACTCTTTAACACTTTTTTAGAAGGAAAGTCCACATGTAAACTACCTCTATTTAATAGTAGAAACTACACATATTGGCCTTTTACAATGAAAATCTATTTACATTGGACTAATGATTAAAAGACACAAGCACTCAATAATTCAAAGGCTATGAATATTTTATTATGTGATTTAGATAAAAACGAGGTCAATAGGGTGTTTGTTTGTAAAAGTGCATATGAAATTTGGAGGACTTTACAAGTCACATACAAAGCATTAGTAAAGTTAAACAAACTAAGGTATATGTGTTAATCAATCGGTTTCAATTTTTCAAAATGAAACAAAATGAATCCATTTTTGATATGTATTCTAGATTTCAGGATATATTACAAGCATTAATATTATAGGGAAATTTTTTATTAGAAAGGACCAAGTCAGAAAGATCTTGAATTCACTTTCTAGTGAATAAGATCAGAAGCCTTTGGAGATTATAAAAACAAATTATATTAGTACTATGAAAGTAGAAGAATTAATTGGTAATCTAATTCCATATGAAGTCCATGTGCAGGTTTGAAAAGGAAGTCAAGCAAATAAGAAGAGATCACTAGCATTCAATGCTACAACAGATAATTAAGGGTCAAATGATGATGATGAGGAATTCTCTTTCATGATCAGAAATTTCTAGAAGTTCTTGAAATATAAGGAAAGGAACAAATTTTGAAAAGAAGATAACAATTGCAAACAATTCAGAAAACGGAAGTGTGATCGAATGCTTTGAATGTGATAAAGTTGAATACCTAAAAAGAGGCTGCCAAATTTAAAGAAGTTAAAGAACTCTCCAACCATTCAACGAAAAATGGAAATGGGAATATATTGCAAATTGGGATGATTTGGACACTAACAAACAATGGTGATTCAGAAACCAAAAATGCCAACGTATGTTTCATGGTAGCTATGACCAGACATTTGATGATTATACAACAGATATTAAGAAGGATAAGAGGGTATCAGATAGCAGATGCTCAAGACACATGACAGGAAATCCAAAATTACTAGCACATATTATATACAAAGATGGTGGTATGGTAAATTTTAGAAACAACTAGAAGGGATACGTCTGGTGTTGGCAACGTTGGTAATTCTAAAACTCCCACTATTTTGAATGTTTTATTAGTTAACAATTTAAAACATAAAATGTTAAGTATAAGTATGTTATGCGATAAAAGCTTCAAAATAAAATTTGGAAAATATAATTTCCACATTGTAGATCTGGATTATAGAACTATATTTAAAGGAGTTAGAAAATGAAATATATGTGTTTCAGGTATGAAAGTATCAAATGATAATTTATGCCTTATGACTGATTCAAATGACCCTCGGATTTGGCATAAATGTTTTGATCATTTATATTCTAAACACCTATCAAAAATTGCCAGATATGAACTCGCGATAGGACTTCCAAAAATGAACTTCAAAATAAATAATCTCTATGATGCTTGTCAAAACTTTACAATAAAATCATTTAAATCTAATGATATGATCTCTACCTCACATCCTTTAGAACTTCTTCATCCAGATTTTTCTGACCATCACAAATACAGTCAATAAATCATAATATATTTTTTTATTGTAGATGATTTTTCAAGATATACACAGACAATTTTCGTAAAACATAAAAATGAAGCATTTGAATGTTTAGGACTTTGTTAAAAGAATTCAGAATCATAAATCTCTTAATATTTAAAATATAAGGAGCAATCATGAAGTTCAAAGAATTCAGAAACAAAAATGAAAATTTAAGTAATAAGAAAGGTATCTCATACAAATTCTCATTTCCAAGAACTCCTCAACAAAATGGAGTAATGGAACATAAAAATGGAGTTATTTAGGAGTATGCAAGGACGATGTTAAATGATAATAATCTACCAAAGAATTTGTGAGTTGAAGCGGTTGCTATAGCTTATTATATCTCAAATAGAATTTTAAGAAGACCATTAACTTAAAAAATAGCACATGAATAATACTGCAAGAAAACATTGATTTTGCAGTGGATGAATCCGTCGTAAATCCACCACTACACTTATGTTAGGGACAAATTTACGATGAATATTCGATATCGGTAAATTTCAAGTTGGTAATCTAGCGTTAGTTTAGCAATGGAATTTGGCGTGAACTCATCGACATTATTCCATCGTTCGTGTAAATATAAAAATTTCAAAAAATATATTTTACCAACCTTTTTTCGACGGATATATAAATACTGAATTTCCTCCCAAATTCTATTTAAATAATGTGTTATCTGTAAACCCTAGCTAAATAGCGAGGGATTATTTTGAAATTTATTCTTTTTGCCTTATATATCCGTCAGTAATTTGTCACTAATCCTGATGCTTTAGCATGAGCTAAGTGACATTTTTATATTTTTGTAGTTAATCTCACGCTAATTTGCAAAGGTTTTGCGATGGTTTTGATAATCATTTGTCTATTTCAACGACGTTTTAGTGGCAATTTTATTTGAAAATTCTACCAGTATTCTCTTTCTGTTCCGTCGATAAATGCTGTTTTTTTATTATAGCTTTCCCATTGCAGTAACCATTAATAGTTTGACGGTCAATAATAAAATTACCTGCAAATATATATATATATAAGGGAATATATATATATATATGCACACTTGTATAAAAAGAATAGCATAAACAAAATAAAAATGCAATTATAAATCCGTTCATCACACACACCCTAAATTAAATTCTAAGCAATAAAACTATCCAACTAGTGCTAATATCCCATACAAAAAATAATCTCATCCATAACCATTCATCGATTTATATATACACGAATTTGAATTCTAAACAGCAAAACTATTCAATTAGTGCTGTTGTTATCCTATATACAAAAACCTATCATCCATAGCCATAATAATCATACAAAAACCCACAACGTTTACTACAAAATATTTTTAACTACAATACCCGAAGAGCTTATGAAGATGATAATGACGAAGTGTCTTCATAACCAAATCCATCGTGCCTATGAAGCATTGCCATTACCTTTGTCATTTGTGCTTGAAAGTTCTCTCTATCTGCCTTTTGCTCCTATTACTCGATACATGTTACACGATAATGTGTATTCCAGTTATATTGTGAATAATATATGTTATACATAAAAGCAAATCATCAGAATTTTTAGCAGTTAGTAGATTCCATGATATACAAAGTGACAATGAAAATATTTCCAAACCTCTCCTACACTGATACAAACTGAAAGTACTGTCGGAACAAGGAGCTGTTGGAGCAGAAGCATAAAGTTATGGAGTGTTTACAATCAGATATTCTTGCTTTTAATTCATTTGTTGAAGGAAAGCATGAAGATATTCTATGATTTAGACAAGAAAAGGGAAAAAAGAATCTTACTTGTTGCCTTGTATCTTAATAATCGAAGAAGATAAACTTCTACATTAAGAAAAGGACAGAGGAAATCTGTAAGACTTGGTTGCGAATGAGATGGCCTAAAAGTAGACAACTGCGCAAATTGATTTCAATAGTTGTGTGTCACTAGTCAATGACTCGATGATCAACAAACAAACATGACAACCTCGCATTTTTTCTGCTTGGTTAGAAAGTTTAAGGTTGTTATTGCTCAAGTTATAGACAAAAGACATTGTTTATATTATACTATCAGATTATTATATAATATACATATGTGGTAGCATAAACCTGTAAGTCGCGACTTTAATCAAATCTATTACGTACTCCACATCGTTGTTAAAACTGTTAAGGATCACTAGGGTTTGAATTATGAATGAGATATCTCGGAACCAATAATTATAATTACAGTACTTCGGGTTTGGTCCTTGCATTTAGCCCAATAGTCTATTTATCAAAATAATTGATGTATGTTGTACAATATAAATACTTGTACATAGTCTATTGTATTAGTAATGAAGTGAAATACAAATTCTCTTAATTTTATCATTCCAGTCAACTTTTCTATCATGGTATCGAAGCCCAAAACTATCAAACGATAGTAATAATTTTTCAATCATCCCCTAAATCTCATCATAGAATTGCAGCTTCATCATTGATCCATCCAGAGGAGGTGTCAGATCAGTATCATCATCCACCATCCTCGGTTGCTCTCAGCTATAAGAATTCTCATCATTTGAGAGTGTACTATCATCTCCCTTACCGTGTTTCTAGTCAAGAACCTTTAATTGAGGTGCCATGCTAAGGATCTTACATCAAGATTCGCAAGTTTGGCTGCACCACAAAAGATCCAATATCAAGAACCTCAACATCACTTCCAGATACTCCACCATGGTAGGAGATGATGATGTATCATCCACAACATCAAGTGGAATCAAGAATCAGGAAGGGTCAAGACCAAACAATCAAGAATTATCAGCCATCGAAACAAACTCCCGCAGTATTATCAAACTAAAGAATAACTTAGTAACCACTACACTTGATGAAAACAACTTCATATTATGGAAATATCAAGTTGGAACATGCATAAGTGGCCATGGTTTAGAAGATTATCTGTATGGAACTGCAGATATTCTTGCAAGAATGGTCACCAACGACAAAGGAGAAAGAATCATCAACGAAGAATTCACCATCAAAGACAAGACATCCTGTTAGTAGCATGGCTGCTATCATCTATTAGTTCAGGCTTGCTATCTCAACTTGTTGGATGTTAGACATCATATGAGATATGGACTGCAATACATCAAATATTCAACACACAGTCAGTCCCAAGAATCATGTATTATAAGCGACAATTGCAAAACTTAAAGAAAGATAGTATGATAATGAGAGAATATCCGACTAAGATAAAGTCATACTGCAATCTTCTTGATACTTCTGGTCACACAGTGTCAGAAACAGAGAAAATTCATACTATACTGAATGGTTTAGATGCAGAATATGAATCTGTTGTTGCAATCATCTCATCACAAAAAAATCTACCCAACATGCAATATGTTCACTCAATTCTATTATCACATGAAGGAAGGCTGGAACAGAGGAAAGAAACATAACTATCAATCAATTATGCATCAAATTCGAAAAACAAGTCACAAGGAAAAAGGTAAGAAAATCAAAATGTCAGACAAGATTCATATAATCAAAGAGGTGGTACCAGTCAAAGAGGAAGAGGTAGGAATAATAACTGGAATACCAATAGAATAAAGTGTCAGATTTGTGAAAAACCTGGTCACACAGCAAGGCAATGCTACTTCAGACTCAACACTGAATATTACCCAAGTCATCAGAAAAATGGTGGATCAAGTGCAAATATGGCACACATTGACCAAAGATCAAGAAATCAGTCAGAAGGTACAAGAATGCAACAGTTGGCTTCAAAAAGCCTTACCAGAATAGAAGACTTGACAAATGAAGACTGGTATCCAGACTCAGGTGCTACCAACCACCTCACAAGTAATCTTCAAAACCTCAATCTTGGCAATAAAGAATACACAGGTATGCATACTATACATATGGGAAATGATGAAGCTATAAACATCACACATGTTGGAACTAGCAGTATCAAAGGTAATAGACATCTTTACCTTAATAATTTGTTAAGAGTTCCTCAAATTAAGAAAAACTTAATGAGTGTATCTCAATTTGCTAATGACAATAATGTGTATTTTGAGTTTCACCCAAAATTTTGTGTAGTTAAAGACTTACTGAATCAAGAAATATTGCTACAGGGTAAACTGGACAAGGGTTTATACAAGTTCAACTTTGGAAATATAGGAAAAGGCAAAATTAGAAATATATGGTGTAACAGTTCTGTATCAAATGTTAAGAAAGGCAAAGAAATCTTTGACTTGTGGTACTGTAAACTTGGACATCCTAGTGTGAATGTTGTAAAACAAGTGCTCAATAATAATAACATTCCTTTTGATGTATATGTACCATATATATGCACCTACTGTCAATTAGGCAAAAGCCACAAGTTACCATTTGCAGATTCCAATAATATAATCAGTAAACCACTTGAACTGGTGGCCACAGACCTATGGGGAGCTGCACCAGTAAATTCTGACTACGGATATAGGCACTATATATCTTTTGTTAATGCCTACTCTAGATATACATGGATATTTTTTTTTTAAAATCAAAGGCAGATACATGCAAGGCTGTGGTACAGTTCATAACACAAGCAGAGAAGCAAATAAACAGTAAACTCAAAATATTACAGACTGATGGAGGTAGTGAATATAAACCACTAAGGGATACTTTCTAAAAAGGGGAATTGTTCATAGAACAACTTGCCTATATAGTTCAGAACAAAATGTGCTCGTTGAAAGAAAACATAGACATATAGTAGAGAGTGGGCTATCTCTACTAGCTCAAGCCTCTCTGCCTATAAAATTTTGGCTAGAAGCATTCAACACTGCAGTTTATCTGATTAATAGACTTCCTACCAAAGTACTTAAACACCTAAACCCCATTGATTGGGGTCAAACCAGACTATCAAAGTATAAAGTCATTTGGGTGCTTGTGCTTCCCATGCCTTAGACCTTATAACAATCATACACTAAGTCTAAGGTCTACCCTTTGTACATTTCTAGGATAAGGAAACAATCAAAAGGGATATAGATGTTTGAGTAATGATGGTAGAATATTTGTCTCAAGACATGTTGTATTTAATGAAAACATTTTTCCCCTTGCAAATGAAAATATCAGAACCACAAAGAAAGTATATGACAAAAGCAATACATCATTACCCTCAGTACCTGTTATATCAGACTGGAATACCAGTCCAACTGATTGAGGCATACAGAGAAGCAATGAACCACAACTCACTGTATCCAGAGAAGATACTGGATCAGGTCATGATTCTCAAGAGATCTCAAACCCTCCTAATAATACAAGCCAGAACAATGATATCAACTTTGAGGAAGAAAAACAGTCTCCATCCAAGTCTCAACATACAGATGATAACATCAGTGCACATGATCCTCAATCTGCAAAAACAGGACATCATATGATCACAAGATCAAAGAGTGGGATATATAAGCCAAAAGTGTACAATGCTCAGTTAGATCAGATTGAACTAAGCAACTATAAGGATGCTGTTACAAATATCAACTGGAAACAAGCAATGGATGAGGAATATAAAGCACTCATTAAAAACAAAACTTGGAGTCTTGTAACGAGATCTAAAGACAACAATGTAGTTGGATGCAAATGGACTTACAAGATTAAAAGAAATCCTGATGGAAGCATTTCCAAATATAAAGCAAGGCTTGTAGCTAAGGGGTACAATCAATGATATGGTTTTGATTTTAATGAGACATTTTCTCCTGTAGTTAAACCAACAACAATAAGAGTCATACTGACCATTGCACTATACAAGAAATGGAGAATCAGACAATTGGATGTCAACAATGCATTCCTCAATGGAGATCTAAAGGAGGTTGTATTTATGGAACAACCAGAAGGGTATAAAAAAGGGGTCAAGAACAGACTTGTATGCAAGCTACATAAAGCTATCTATGGTCTACAACAAGCTCCACGAGTATGGAATGAAAAACTCAAGTCAACATTGATGGAGCAAGGCTTTACACCAACAAAATCAGACAACTCCCTTTATATACAATGCAAACATGACATAATTACATATATACTGATATATGTCGATGATATCATTATTACAGGAAGTGATAACAAAATCATAGATCAGACAATAAAACATTTGGATCAAGCTTTCTCCATCAAGGATCTGGGTGACCTAAGATACTTTCTGGGTATAGAAATCATACATAAATCAAGTACAGAACTATTCTTACGTCAGAAAAAATACATTCTAGACATACTGAAAAGAGCAAACATGGATAAGGCCAATTCATTACCTACCCCTATGACTAGCAATCTTCGACTCTCAAAAGGTAGAGGTGAAGCCATTGAAAATGAAAAGCAATACAGAAACATTGTGGGAGCATTATAATATATTACTATAACCAGACCAGATATAAGCTATAGCGTGAATAAAGTATGTCAATAGATGCATAAACCTCTCAATGAACACTGGAAAGCAGTTAAGTGCATCTTACGATACCTGAAAGGGACTTTAAATCATGGTTTGATCTTTAACAATACAAAGCAATTAAATATACAAGCTTACTCCGATGCAGACTAGGCCTCCGACCCCGATGACCGAAGATCGACATCAGGGTATTGTATTTACCTAGGCGGCAGCCCAATTTCCTGGAGCTCCAAGAAACGAGCTATTATGTCTCGCTCTAGCACCGAATCTGAGTACAGATCCATAGCCAGCACAGCAGCAGAAATCACTTGGATAGAATCTCTACTGCATGAAATCAAAATTAATCTCAAAAGTACACCGATTATCTGGTGTGATAACCTCACTTCAGTTTCCCTCACCGCAAATCCTATTTTACATTCACGAACGAAGCATATCGAAATTGATCTTTACTTTATTCGTGAGAAGGTTATAAGTGAAAGACTGAAAGTAAACCACATTCCAGTCTTTTATAAAAGAGCAGACATCCTTACGAAGCCGCTTTCTACAACAAATTTCATTAGATTGAAGGAAGAACTCAGAGTTAGAAGTGGCGGCGAAGAGACGAAGAAGGAGAAAGAAACCCTAGATCTAATTGAAGGTGCGAATTATGAATGAGATATCTCAGAACCGATAATTATAATTACAGTACTTCGGGTCTGGGCCTTGCATTCAGCCCAATAGTCTATTTATCAAAATAATTGATGTATGCTGTATAATATAAATACTTGTACATAGTCTATTGTATTGGTAATGAAGTGAAATACAAATTCTCTCAATTTTATTATCATTCCAATCAACTTTTCTATCAGTTTGGAACAAAGTGAGCAGTGGAAAAACTGTTCAATCCAACTCGACGATAATGTGCTCCTCCATCTACCTTTTTTCATACACAAGTTAAGTTAATATTTAAACACCAATTCATTAAACTCGCTCAACAATTATTTTATTATTTAAACACAGCCTGATAAATCTAGTCACCTCGTCTAATCTAAATTCAGTCTAAATGTGTAAGGAAAAAAGATAGGCAGAATGATTATTAATATGCAAGCTAAACTACAGTTGGCGGAATCTAATTGAGTTAACCATAAATTTTGGGTCAAGTACGAATTCCTGTTTCCGCTTCCATCATCAGATTCTAAGATAGAGACTTCTATGTAACTAATGTTATATAGCGTATTGATGGACTTTTTATGAATTGTCTGTAAGATTTATAACAATAAAAGCCATCAGTCTTTTTAGGTCTCCTGATATGACAAGATGATTAAGTACATGATAGCATAGATGGAAGATTACAGCGAGCACTGTAGAACTTAACTAGTCTCTGGTTATCCATATATCAATTTTGAAAAGATGTTTAAATAAATCATGTTATGTTTGCTAGCAGGCAGTCTTGGACGGTTTGGATATCCAGACAGACATCTTGCCCCATAATCACTCATTTGAAACTGCAATTGTTTCATACTTTTTAATGTTGCATTGAAATCCAGCTTTTATGCAATTTTACATTAAAGAACGTAAAACCAAACAGTAGTTTAGTTTGAGAGTAGGGTATCCATAATATAAGCAAATAACAGATTTAGATATGCATAAAAAGTTTCAGCTTATGCTCTCCAGAGTGCTGAACTTGATTGGCAATATATTGTATATTACCCACTAAATAAGGTTGGTAAGCTAATCTTTACAGTTTCTATTGAGATTTAATATTTTTAATGGATGATGCCAACTGAAAGGAGCATTGAATGATGTTGTTTATTTGAATATGTTTGTTTTGTTGTAAAAGTTAAATGAATGTGTTTTTTTGTTGTAAAAGTTAAATCAATAATACTGCGCAAACAAAGAATTTAACATATCCATTAAATACCAACAATGACCACAATGAATCTTTGACTATACTTCTTCCAACCCTCACTGCAATATAATATATGACCATAAATTTAAACATAATAAAAGTTTGGATGGATAATTTATTAAATGCAATTCTAGATATTGTTAATTTTCTGCACAATGTATATGATTTTTCTTCCATAGTAGTAAAATCATAACACGAAAATGTTCATAATCATAAGATATGAAAGAACATTTAGTACTAATTCTAACACTGACCATAAGATGTTTAGTACTGATTCTAACACTCTGACGAGAAGACTGGGGAAAGCAAGAAGTTTTAAATAATTTCAACAAATCAATAACAATAAGACGGTCATGTAGCAAAACAATATGATATTAGAGAAACAATCAACATATTCCAAGAAATTAGGACAGCTCAAATGAAGCGTCCCATGATCTATTTATAGATGTAGATTTGCCGGAAAGCCTCAAGCATGTCCAAACCTATGTTCTCCATGATCTCCTGCAGTAGCTGAAGAAGAAGAAGATGTGGCCAGCTCAGCAATCTCTATGGTCGGTACTTAACCATAGCCATGGGTCGGTACCAACCCATAAAACTTCACCAAAACCGATTTTGGACTTTTGGAGATGGGTTGCCTTACCTTAGCTTCGTGGTCCCTGAGTTGTTTGATACATAATTTGCTTGTTTTTGAGTACAATTGATGGATGAAGTTGTTGACTTAAAGTGCTTGAGGAGACCGATAGCAAGTTGTATGAGATCAGTGGTCAGATGCTTGAAGAGGGTTATTGGCGTCATGATCAATGAGCTTAGAAAGTTGGATGCAAATTGGGCAACAACTGATGGATCGACGATGATCCATCATGGGTCGGTGAAGACCCATCATCATGGTTCGGTGAAGATCCATTATGGGTCGGTGAAGACCCATCACTAAATGATTTTTGACCATGGATTTTTTTTGAGTTATTCTCTCTCTGCCTAGTCATTTTAGTTGTACTTAGTTTCTAGGCTTTATAGCTATCTCTCTGGACTTCCTGCCTTGATAACTTTCGAGTTTGACTCGTTAAGTCTGTTTGGAAATTGTCTGGTCAAAAGGCTGGATAACAAGACTATACCTATAAAATAATAGGAATGCAAACAAAGCAGTGCAAAGTAGGGACTAAACAAATTACCGAAAACCATTCCATTTCATCTTCCTGTTCCTCTTGCATGCATTCTTCGATTATACCTATTTCATTTTAAGTTTCCATATTTTGAGCTTTGTCACCGACTTATACATGACCACTCCAAGCCAACGCTTCGCCAAATCGGCCGTCGACTTGGGCTTAAGCACTCCATATTGCGCGCACGTCGCCTAGCTTGCACCCCCTCTCCTTTCTAGCCACGCAACCGTCCCTGCCCTGCCTGATTGCATCGATTTTGTGTGTTTTTCACACCACGGCTAGATTTAGGGTTTAGGGTTACGAATTAAAAGAAGGGATCTCGGTCGTTTTTGGATTATTTGTGGGTTGGGGATAGTAAAGGGAGCCAGTATATTTTAGGGTTGAAGATCTACAATGGAGTTCGAAAGAAGAGGTAGGCTATTCGAGATTTGGGATAAGGGAAAATTTTAGCGACGAGTGAGATTGAGAAAGGAAATTGGCGACACACCTTAAAATATTACTTCTAGCCAACCATGTATTAATAAATTATTAATTATCAATTGCTTGTATATTAGTATTAATAAATTATTAATTCTAATTTAGTAATTGTAAATCATTAATTATTAAATATAAACTAATACTTATAAATTACCAACTATAAACCATTAATTATAATAAATAATAAATTTTAAACTATTAATCATTAATTACGTACTTTTGAATCATCAATTAAAAAACCCTATTAAATATTAAATATATATTATTATTTATACACTATTATTATAAATTACAGATTTTTAATTATTAATTATAATTATAAATTATAAAAAATAATTATTAATCATTAATTATTGTTAATAAATTATTCATTAATAGTCATTAATATCATTATGTCGACTTAGAATTTTCGCCGGTTGTTAACATTATTTACTTGAAAGAGAAAGACAATTATAAATTAAGGTTGTATAATTTAATATTTACAGCAGTCGGGAAAATAATTAGGGAATTTTTTGAACAAAATAAAGGAAGTGCAAAAAAAGTTTGAAACTAAAATTTTGCAAACTAACAAACATTATTATAAATTATTAAATACTAAGTATATATTATTATTTATATATTTTTATACATTATTATTCTAAATTGTTAACTATAATTTATTTATTAATAATTAATTATAATACATTATTAACTATTAACTATAATTTTTAAATTATTTATTGATAATTTTTACCTATAATATATTATAACATATTAATTTTATAAGTTATCATTTATAAACTACTAATTATAAATTATCACATAAACATTATTAAGTATTAATTAATAGCTATAATTATAAATTTTCAATTTTAATTTTTAGTTATAGTAAAATTTTACTACAAATACAATAGATTGCTTGCTTGTTTTTAATGAAAATGATTATAAGGTGTAAAGTGTGTTTGTCATGGTGGTTTTAGACATGCTGGTGGTTATAGTGGAAGAAGAAGAGAAAGTAGAGGAGAACAAGGAAGAAAGTGGTCATTTGCCATTAATAAAAAACTAAAATGCAGAAGAAGAAAAGAAAATGAAAAAGGAAATTAAACAAATTCAGTTTTCATTTCATTCATTGATACTAAACAATTATAGGATTTCATATATATATATACATATATAGGAATATCAATTCTTGCCTAGCTAACAGAATTGAGACAAGTGTCCTCTCTTTGCAGCTAATACATGATAAAATAATCTAGCAATTAACTAGTGCATGTGCTCCATAATAGAAAAGATTCTCTTGTAGCTAATTAATGTTGTTATTCATGTGCAGGTGAGTGCTTTTTGGTGCTTTGCTGCTTGCTATTATGACTATCTTCCCTAATTAAGATCCCATAATACTGATTTGGTATGTAGCAACTCTCCCTCGCTTAAAAAACAACTTCGTCCTTAAGGTTGCAGTAGAGATACAACCTCATTACCAAAAGTGACATTGTTAATGGAGCATTTTATATCATTTTCACATTTTTCAAGAACTTCTCGATTGGCTCCACATGATATTTAGAAATATTTTAGCGAACTTAAAGAACTATGTTCATTTAGATAAGATGAGAAATATCTAAAATAATTCCACTTGAATCAAAGATAATCACTTTCTCTTTAACAATTTTCTTTTTACGTTTGAGCAAAGCCTTCTGATCAAGTATGATATCATTCTTTTTTCACTCTACTTTTGGTCTTGAATCATGTACGAATAGGAATTTCAAGTGATTAACCATATCTTCGAATTTACTATTAATGGTTAGACCACTAATATAAGTATCATTCTGGTCCCAGAAGATTCCAAAGGCAAAAACATGGTCGAAGAACTTATCATCATTTCCATTCATTGCCATTTCAGCAATGTTCCTATTATTTTGACAAAAAAGAAACCTACCCACTTGAAACCCTCTTTCAATCATTTTCACCAATACCTTATAAGCATTATTTATTTCACCTACCTTACAAAAGTCATTTATATGAGATGTATAATTATCAAAATCTTATAGGATGCAAAGTTTGGGTGGTGTAGCTGGTGGTTTTTATGGTGAAGGTTAAAGTGTATTTTTTGGTTTTTTAGTATTGGTGAGGAATAATAGCTATGGTTGTTGAGGAAGTGGTAAAATGTCCTCATTTGAAATGGAGCTTGATGTTTTCATTCATGATGTTCTTATTGATGAATTTGTGGATGTGTTAGTTGTGGTGGAATAAGTGAGTTATTGGCTGTATATATTGGATGGTAAGATTGTGATTGCATCAAGTTTAGACATGATTTTTTGTAGTTTAGCTTTCATGTCAGAGAGTACAGTTTTTATACATGAAACTTCTATGGAAAGCGTATTATTGAAAGCATTTTGCTTACTTCTCCATTCACTATTGTTATGATTCATTATTGTAGTAGTTCTTGAATCAATGTCTTCAGCACTTTTAGATGGTTGTGATTCAGCTTGCAATATTTCATTATCAAGTGGATCTTGGGCTGAATCTGTCTCTTGCTGGTAGTGAGCATATTGTTGTTATTGGTATGGGTTACGTCCAAGGTATTGTTGCTGATAATATTGTTGATATTGATTTTGTTATTGTTGGTACGATTGTTCATGAGTTGGAGCAGCAATGGATGGTTTGAGAGCTGCAACATTTTCCACTGCTTGAAATTGTATACCTAAAGTTATTTGTGCCTGTTCTTGGACTTGGTAATGAATAACATAAGCAACTGAGCTAGTTGAGTTTCTTGTAGAAATATTCTCGTCAGTGGATGAATGTATACATCTTGGATGGTGTGGCCATGATGCATTATCACACTAAGCGGGTAGAGGAGGAAGAGAGTAGATTATCATAACTTTAGGCGATGGTGAATGTGGAGGTGGAAGATGGGAGCAGTGAGGAGGAGGGTACTGGCTGTGGTGAAGTGGCAGCAGCGATGGAGGAACATACGATTGCACATGAGGAGGAGGTGGATGGTTGTAATATGAAGAAGGTGGTAGAGGTTGATTATGTTGGTAGTTGTACGGATACGAATCCATTACTGCTGAAAATGAAAGTTGTATTTGTGGATCGTGGCTAGAATCTAATACCACTTGTAAGGTGCAAAGTGGGCTTGTCATGGTGGTTTTAGACATGTTGGTTGTCGCAGTGGAAGGGAGAAGAGAAAGTAAAGGAGAGCAAGGAAGAAAGTGGTCATTTTCCATTGATAAAAAACTGAAATGCAGAAGAAGGAAAGAAAATGCAAAAGGAAATTAAACTAATTCATTTTTCATTTCATTCATTAATACTAAACAATTATAGGATTTCATATATATAGGAATACCAATCCTTACCTAGCTAATGGAATTAAGACAAATGTCCTCTCTTTACAGCTAATACATGATAAAATAATCTAGCAATTACTGGTGCATGTGCTCCATAATAGAAAAGATTCCCTTGTTGCTAATTATTGTTGTTATTCATGTGCAGGTGAGTGCTTTTTGGTGCTTTGCTGCTTGCTATTCTGACTATCTTCCCTCATTCTAGCATATTAAGATCCCAATACTACTGATTTAGTATGTAACAGATAGTGAAGAGAACCCGAATATTTTAGGGTTGAAGATCTGCAATGGAGTTCGGAAGAAGAGGTAGGCGATTTGAGATTTGGGGTAAGAGAAAATTTTAGCGATGGGTGAAATTGAGGAAGGAAATGGGTGGCACACCTTAAAATTTTACTTCTAACCAACCATGTATTAGTAAATTTTTAATTTTTAATTACTTATATATTAGTATTAATAAATTATTAATTCTAATTTACTAATTGTAAATCATTAATTATTAAATATAAATTAATATTTATAAATTACTAATTATAAACTATTAATTATAATAAATAATAAATTTTAAATTATTAATCATTAATTACGTACTTTTGAATCATCGATTATAAAAAACCTATTATATATTAAATTTATATTATAATTTATACATTATTATTATAAATTATAGATTTTCAATTATTAATTATAGTAATAAATTATTAATTATAAAATAATAATTATTAATTATTGTTTATAAATTATCACTAGTACAAAAAACGCATATTGCTTCGCCTCATTTGCATCGGTTGAAGTAAAAACTGATGCAAATAGAACTATTTGCATCAGTTCTACCTTAATAACCGATGCAATTGGTACGTGGAAAGTAATAGGTAATAAAAAAATCAAATTTGCATCAGTTTTCAACAACAACCGATGCAAATAGTTTTAGTCGCATCAGTTTTAAAGTGAACCGATGCAACTACATGTTGATGGCAATATAAAATTTAGGTGGGAAATAATGAAAAATTGGCTCCAAAGTTACTACTTTGGACAAATGTACTCTTTCCTCCTCCATAACCCACTTCGAAAAACAAAATTCTTCTCTCCTCAGAATGCTCGGTGGTAGAAAAATTATTTTTTACTTCTTTTCTTCTTCAATAAATGGACCCGCGCTTCAGATCCGACTCCGGAGAAATGATCAGGATCCGATGGTTGACGCCTTGGGAGTAGGGTAGGCTGTAAAAACCTTGCAAAGATAGGTAATTGACTCTCTTTCTCACTAATTCCCCAAGCAAAGATAGGTAGGCTGTAAAAACCTTGCAAAGCCCATAGTGAAACTGAGCACAGGAAGCTGGCAGAATGGGGAGTTCTAGTGACATGCCGTGGTCTCCTTCTCAAGTTCTTCTCAACATAGGTACTTTTTTTTACATCTTACTCCATTATGTTTACATTATCTACACTTAACTCCCCACCTGCTTCATCAGTCGTTCCTAATTCAGCAAAACCCTAAATTAATGGTTTTTTTCACAGGAGGGAAAAAATACTCAACCACAATCGATACTTTGACATAGCGTATATAACAAAAGGGCTTACATTTTAAATTTAAATTTATGGCTGTTTAGATATTAAAATTGTATGTATATAGTATCTTTGTATGTGATCTAAAAAAATACACTAAAATTAAATTATTTAACAAATTACCAACATTTTATGTTTAGTCTCCTTGTATCATGTTTACTATTCTTCAATCCATTTTAACGATTCTGACAATTTTAACCGATCGTTCATTTTGGCAGAAGAAAAAAGATGCACAAAATTAGGAGTTTTGTGTTAACGATAAATATATTAAATTGTTCATCGTTTTCAATGTTCAATTACTTAAATAAAAGTTGTACACTTGTACTTAAAAAAAGGTGAAACTATATTCCCTTGGATAAATGTAAAATCCAGAGAAGAATATCTCATGTAATACTTAAAATAATATTCTAAATCGTTATCACCGCAATTTTTTCTATTAATTCGTACAATAAAAAACAACGTAATTACTTTTCTGCAGCAGACATGTCCATTTCAATTTTCATATATAATAGAATGATGGCGAATTTAATATGTTTTGAAAATGAGTGAAAATGATTTTGCACCCAGTTGTTCATATATATAATATATAAGAAATTGACGTTGATTTCGATGTAGTTTCCATCGGTTTTGGGTTTCTGATTAGGTAAGTGGATATGAAACAGGGAGAGCTGATGGTTGCCTGATTCTCTCGACAAATATAATAACTACTGAAATTTAAAACATAAAGATAACGCGATAAGAATAATATGTATAAAATAAATAGTAAGGTGAGATAATAGAGAAGATGGATGCAGTTGATTCAGATTCAGATGCTTATCTCTGACTCAGCAGTATACAGAAATGACATATTCACATTCCACTGTTTCTTTTGTGTCTACATGATTGAATCTCTGATCCAGTTTATGTCTTTTAAGTTTGTCTGGTGCCATTCGAGTGTGTACCGCAAAGAGTTTTAACTCTCGACAATTGGATATGAATGAGCGACAATGCATTTAACGTTTGAAATTAGACACTTGGAGTTTTCTAATACCAACCCAACATGGATGGTATGGTTAGGAAGAACAAACAAATAAATAAACAATAATTGCAGTTAGAGATAAAAAGGTAATAATGACCTACAGTTGCTGCAACCGTAACATCCTAGTTATCCCTAACTACATAGACATCTGCTAAATTACTAGCACTGAAAAGCTTGAATTTTAACATTATTTATGTTGGTTGATAAAAAAAAATGAGATAAGAATATACTCTATGCTTGTGAATAACAAGTAAAATTGAAGAAAACAAACATGAGTTCCTCACGCTTTGTTGAAACAGGGGTTGCTGACCGCCTGATTTCCTCGACATATTTATTGGTCTGCTTGAGAATGTATGGGTATTGCTATGATCATTTTGAAAACTAAATCTTCTGGTGTAGTTTTGTGTTCATAATCTATGTTATTTCCTTAATCAGATAATTTAAACTGTCAATTGTCAAGTTACTAATCATGAATGAAATCAAAGTATGATGCTCCATATAAAGATCATTACTGTATTTATGGAGACCAAACTTGGTTAAGTGATCGTACTAAATTACTGCAGGGAGCTATATTCATTGATAGGGATGGAAAATATTTCAGGCATATTTTAAATTGGTTGAGGGATGGAGTTATTCCAGCACTCAGAGATGCAGAGTACCAAGGAGTATTGCGAGAAGCAGAATACTATCAGCTACTTGTAAGTTGCATGCTACAAGCAATGACTGTTACTTATATGTCAGAATTGATTTAGAAAATGCTATCTTTTGTCTGTTTACAGGGATTAGTTGAGCATATAAACAATATGAATAAGGCAAAGGATGATGATGATGATACCACAGCTGAACTGACCAGAAAAGATGTTGTCAAATGCATCCAATCTGACAAAGTCAGATTTCGAGGAGTGAATCTTTCTGGTCTCAACCTTTCTAAACTCGTATGAATTAACTTAAAATATTCAGATCATACTTACAGATTTTAGATTATTTTTGTCTATAATGGTTTTACTCTTTCTTGATATGGTCTATTCTATGCTTATAAATAGTAGATTTTTTACAGCCACTCTTAAACATATTGAAAGGACTACCTAAATTAGGAAGGGACTATATAATTGACATTTTCTTTTGGTACATTTGAATTGGTCTAATAAAACTGTTTTACCCTAATGAAATGATATTATAAACTTGGCACACTGAAAGTTTTCCCGGTTCTATTTAGTATATCACAGTGAACACATTAACATAACAGTGTACATTTTGAATAATCTAGAATATTTTGGAAATATTTGATTAAAGTAGTTCAGAATACATGCACGTGTATGGACACATCACACGCAAATGCATTGTTCGAAATTTATTTGTTAAGGCATGTAAAAATTATCATTCTGTATGACGGAGAAAAGGTTAGAAATTTGAAGAAAAGAGTTTACCGAGAGACGCAATTGTCAATATTCATAAGGAAATTTTGATCTAACAGGCGACCCTTCTCTCCTGCAATCTGATAATAATTGATGAGAGAGAATGTATGTTCAAGAGAATGTAGTTTTTTTTACTCTATCTTGACTGCTTTGAGTGCTCAGTAAGTTGGAAATTATGAAAAAGATTTTTAAGGGTGAGAGTGATGCATCATTGCATCGGGTTGCTTAACATATGTATCCATGAAGAGACGCTGATATTGAAAAGGTTAGAGTGACTAACAGAGATTTAGGTAAAAGATATTTGAAATAGACCGCAGCAATGAAAGCACAGTAGAAATGAAAGCACAGTAGTGATGGGGAAAGGCAGTGGTAGAAATGAGGGCATAGTTGTGTGCTGTTGAATGTAAGAAGTTGCAGAGGAGTAAGGAATGATAGTTTAGCAGCAGTATGTTGTGTTGTGATGGTATTGATTTGGTTGCTGTCAAAACTGCTGTAGGTGTTGGTGTGGCTTGCTGTCGAGGCAAGTAAAGGGTCATTTGTGTCAGGTTGAGCAGCAGAAGTGGATTTTGTATAGATTGCACAGTTTGATGTATCCACACTTATTTTGTATAAATTATTAACACTGTAATTGATATATGCTTATTTTGGTATTATGTTATTCAGTTTGTATTTGCCATCAAATTTAATTTTGAATGATTGTAATAGTGCATGCAATTATTGTTTGTTATAATCAATAATATATATATATATATATATATATATATATATATATTGCCTATTTGAGTACTGTAATAATGATTTCTGAGAACGGCTTTTTTGCATCAGGTATAAATAGTTGATGCAATAAAGGGATTAGTTTGCATCGGTTGTTATAAAAAACCGATGCAACATGGGGGCTGTGTCCAAGCAACCAACCATGATATTTTGCATCAGTTGTTAGTAACAACCGATGCAAAAAGGACCTTTTTGCATCGGTTTCAGAACTGATGCAAAAGTGTTAAGCCTGTTGCATCGGTTGCATATGCATCGGTTGTTGAACTGATGCAAAAGGGGGGTAAACAACCGATGCAAATGGCCTGTTTTGTAGTAGTGTATTCATTAATAGTCATTAATATCATTATGTCAACTCAGAATTTTCGTTGGTTGTTAGTAACATTCACTTGAAAGAGAAAGACAATTATAAATTAACGGTGTTATAAATTAATATTTACAACGGTCATCAAAATAATTAGGGAATTTTATTTTAACAATATGAGAGAAGTGCGAAAAAAGTTTGAAACTAAAATTTTCCAAAAGAGGAACTAACAAACATTATTATAAATTATTAAATATTAAGTATATATTATTATTTATATATTTTATTTATACATTATTATTTTAAATTGTTAACTATAATTTATTTATTAATAATTAATCATAATAAATTATTAATTGCTAACTATAATTTATAAATTATTTATTGATAATCATTACTTATAGTAAATTACAAAGTATTAATTATATAAGTTATCATTTATAAATTACGAATTATAAATTATCACTTAAAAATTATTAAGTAATAAATAATAGTTATTAATCATAAATTATTAATTTTTAGTTATAGTAAAATTTTACTACAAATACAATAGATTGCTTGCTTCTTTTTAATGAAAATGATTGTTTTCAAGAAAAAGTCTTAACCAAATAACTTAGTATTGTCAATTTTTCGATTTTTTATAAACTTCGGGAAAATATAAATATTTACAATGGTCAAAACCAATAAGTTGTTATAGATCTCTATTACAACTGGCTAAAATAAGGAGTTGTTAAATATTCGTTTATCACAACTATCAAAAAATAGGGATTGTTAAAAATATGTTTATTTCAACTATCTGGAAAAACAGTTGTTAAAAACCATTTATTGCATCTGTAAGGAAAAACAAGTTGTTAAAAACTCTTTATTACAACTAAATTTTGCGAACTTATTAATAACAAGTTGTAAAACGATCATTTTCTTGTAGTGCCTTAAGTAAGCAATACTCAAAACATTTATCAAGATTAAGGGATGACATGATTATATCCCAAAGCAACTGCCCAAATTGCACTAAACAAGCATATAAGAAAATAGAGGATGTTTAATACATGGTATCAAGCGTCAGAAATCCACATAACAACAATAACCAAGAGTATAATTCTAATTAAATTTCAAAACAACCATGAATATGAAACTATAATCAATTGCTAAACAGGGCCTAATTCAAAAAATAAAGAAGAACTGTCATCCGAACTTCATAACAAGTGAAATGGTTTGTCAAGTTAAATATTGTACTTGTAAGCGTTTATTGTCACTTGGTTTTGTCAGAAATCTGGTTTCATACATGATTTTTAAACAGCGTATAATAACTATAATTTTTTTAAACCATTGAAAACCATGAAGTTAAAATCAAAATCCCCATAAAATGAAAGCATCATTTTGGTTAAATAGTCAAAATACCCAAATACGAAATAACAAAACCCTAATTTTGAACCTTTAGATATGCATATTACAATAGCAAAAATTCATAATTTATAAATAATATAAATTTATATAACTATATTAATTAAAAAAATTAAAACAAAAATATAATAACAAAAATAATTATTTATAACGAAATAATTAAATGCCTCTTTTAGAATGCCCCTTTCGTAACAAAAAACACATTCCTCTTTCGCGAATCATTCCTCTTTCGTGCCTTTTCAAATTCTCCTCTCTTATGTCTCTTTCATTCGCACACCAACGCACTCATAAATTACTAACTATTGATTATTAATAATAAATTACTAATTATTAATTATCATAATATTTTAAATAACTATAAATATTGTAACGACCCGATATTTTCAACCATTCGCATCCTCACATGTCGGACTTGAATTGCTCAAAATACCACGTTGTAAATAAAATTTGGCAAATCTCAGAATATACAGTAAATAAATATAATCACAGATCACAGACACAGAGTAAAATAATGCAGCGGAAGTAAAAGAAATAGTAGTTCATGAAGCTATTATATAAATATATCAGAGTTACATAAGATATAACAGAAGAAATAGTACAATAGAAGTCTCAATAAAATAACCAAGTACAAGCTGAGTAGAACAATGGAACTGAAATAGATAGGACAAGACATGCAGATAATCTCCAGCGATTCAGATCTCCAAGAGAGTGGAAATCCAAATCTGTGAATAACTCAGGCTGACCCAAGCGTAAATAAAAATACAAACACTCGAGTCAGGACAATATATACTTATATAATGTAAACCAACTCAAGTGAACTGTAATAAGGTACAAGTAACTTAAAGAATGCTTGGGATAGCCCATTCTTTAATGATCCGTTAAACTATCTACTATGCAGTAATATTCGCTATTATAATAATGTCTAATCATAAAATAAACATACTTTAAAATAGCATTAGGGATTTACATTTAATTTGAACTCACCCTTACACGTAATAGTCCCAGTAGTCTATCCAGTATTAGCATACTCCCAAAATGGGGGCTATCCTCGATACTCCACAGGTTACGAGAGAAATTCAAACTCGCAGTAAAGCTCGATATGGTAGGTGACACGGCACAACTAGGCAATGCCAGGGTAGATATACCAATTACGCATCCAGACTGGTGGTGATGCATAGCAGCCTACCACCCACCTCGAAAAACACTCCCAAATCAAGGGTGCGCACCAAATCAATCAAAAGTAATAGAATGGTATCGAAGAAGTGTGTCCGATCAGAGGTGCTACCTCACTGGTCTGTCAATCGCTCCTGTTTTAGCCACCTTATGCCAACTCACGGGAGTTGGGTCCACGTATATACCTTAGGATCGTCGCCACCATCCTACTCCATTCTGGAAACTCCACCACGTACACAGTTATCAAAGTGGTTTTCGGTATCGACAGAGAGTATGTCCATATCTGATCCCGGTCTCTTTAACAACTAATCGTTATTATAACCCATGGTTATAATTATAAAATAATATTTTATACTTCAAAATGGAATATCATTTCAAATCCAAATCTTTATCAAAATGAAGGTTAAATAAATTCCAAACCATTTCAATATATTTAAAATAACATATCATTTCAAAACTTCATTTCAAATCATTTCAATATATTTAAAATAACATATCATTTCAAAATTTCATTTCAAATCATTTCAATATATCAAAATATCATATCTTTCCAAAACTTCATTTCAAATCATTTTAATATATCAAAATATCATATCCTTTCAAAACTTCATTTGAAATCATTTTAATATATCAAAATACCATATCCTTTCAAAACTTCATTTCAAATCATTTTAATATATCTAAATATCATATCCTTTCAAAACTTCATTTCAAAGATAGTTTATACCTCGAAACCAACCCATTTTATTTCAAAGATTTATTCATTTCAGAACTAATATCATTTCTATTTCAAACATATATTCACTTTCAAAATAGTTTATACATTCAAAGTTATAACTCTTTAGAAATTAAAATATTTGAAATCATCCTTTAATTCTTTACATTTACCAATTTATTAAATCAAAACCAAATTCCAAAATTATAATTTAATTCAACTCAAACCATCAGTTTTAATTCAATTTCAGTTTACCAACAAACCATTTCAAATCTTATCAATTTCAAATATAGATTTAATCCACAAAATAAAATATTCAATCCTTAGTATACTTCAAAGCTTAAATATTCCACATTCCAAAATATCATTCATTTTATTCAAATTTAAATACCATTTAAATCTCATCTTTCAAGATAGTTATATTTCAAATCCACCTTTCCATTTTAAATCATTGAAGTCAATTCATTATATTTAATAATCAAATATTTAATTTCCAAAAATTAAATCTTTTCCAAGATCATTTATCCATTTAAGTTTATTAAACAATGAAAATTCAACTTTCGCAGCACTTAGGAAATGCTACGAAATGTTATGTTTTAAAACAGTTCATTAACAAAAGACAGCATTTAAAATGCTGTAATATCTTAATTTAGTTTCAATTAAAATTTTAGTTAAATTTAACAACTATAGCACTAACAAAGTGCTATAATAACCCTTAGTTCAAATTTTGCTATATTCTTCATTAAAACAACTACAGCATTTACCAATGCTGTAATATCTTTACATTATATTTCAAAAATGCTGTCAAATCAAATTCAGAGTTTTAATTACGATTTCAAAAATAATTAAATTTTAATATAAATCATTTTTAACTTATAAAATCATATATTTTCACACTATAAACAATCATTATATACCCTTATTCTTTTGATTTTATAAAGTCAAATTTCCATAAAAAATACAAATTAAATAAAAAATTTCTTATTTAAATTCAAGTATTAGATTTTCATTTCTTTAATAAAATTTTTAACTTAACACTTAAGTTTAAACTTCCAAAATAAAACTTATTTAATTTCACCATAAAACAAATTTCACAAAAATTCAGTTTAAGTTATATTTCCAAATTCATCTTAAATATTCATTTATTTCATATTTTAAGTTATACAAAATCATTAACACTTTTTAAAATCATTATTTCTAAATAAAATCATCAAATTCATTTTTTAAATCAAAATCTGTCATATATTCTTACTTTACATAAATTCCATTTATAAACAAAATCTATTTACTTATATTTCAATTTCTACTTCACTATTTACTTAATTCACTTATTTAATTTGTAGAAATCACTAATATTTTATAGAAATCATTTTTATAAAATTTAAATCAAAATATCATAATATTTACATTTTTAAAATATTTGAAAATTTTCAGAAAAATATATAAACCACGGGTCTGTATATAATTTTCTAGCCTAGATCAAGTGATATGGATATGTATCATTTCAATCCGCAGGTTACAAAGAAAAACCGGGTTCTATCATTTCAAACCCGCAATCCCAAGTTAAATAAAATAAAAAAAACCATTCAGGCCTATCATTTCAGCCCCTAACGATTTTTCCCTATTCTAAAGTCCGTTCAGGTATGTATCATTTCAACCCATAGTGATTTCTATACTAACAGGGAACTTGCAGTGTGATAAATAGATATGAATGAACAGAATGGCATCATATAAAAGTAACTGATGATATAACAGGTGTAATAACAGGGGTGTGCATTATATGATCATAATATAACAGTTATAACAGGATGATATAATTTTACAGATTCAAATGGTGTCAGTTTACTAGTTATATAAGTACACATCGTCTGATGAGAATTACTCAACTGTTTGAGCTGGAGATGATAAATCAAAAATACACAACAACGAACTTCGAAAGCACGACAACACGAATATGATTTGAGATTGGGAGAGTCAAAGCTATACCCCTTGAAAACATTATACAAAACAATACAAGTATACATAAGTTCAACACGATTTAAACATCAATTAACATTAGAAACAATACCCAAAACAATATCCATTTGCATTGTACTTGTTCTCAACTTCATGTCCTTTAATTAGACAGTGATTAAGCTTGGCCTAGGGGTGGAAAAAGGTCTAGTTTGGGTTCCATATGGGTCGGCCTACAAGGGTTAACAAGGTGGTGAAGATCTAGTTGCATAAACTACTACACACAAGGCAACATCATTTCTAGGCAAAGTATAGGCTCGGCCAGAAGCTATGGGGCATGGCCAATGGCTCCAGGTGGTGGTGGTTGATGTGGCAGAGGGTGGAGGTCAGGTCAGAGGTGGTGGTGGTGGAGGTAGTGGTGGTTAAAGGTGGTAGAAGGTGATGTTGCAATTCTATGCTTGGTTTGCATAGTTTGTGATGGTTTTATTGGATTTTTGGTGGTGATCTCTAGCCTAGATGGCTCTGCCTGGCCATGGTGGGGTACTAGGGGGGTGGTTGATCAGAAAACAAGGTGGTGGAGGTTGGCCTAGATCTGGTTGAGGAGGAGTGGAGCCATGAAGTTGAGAACCTTATACAAAATTCAATAGAAAAACTAGAAAAACAAAGGAAGAAGAAGATGAAATTTACCCAAACTCTCGACAACAATGGCCGTGAGTTTTCTCTTGAGAAATGAATGTTTGTTGCGTGAAAAATTAGAAGGAGTCGGCTGAAAGAATGGGTGTAATGCATGGCCAAAGCATTGAAGAGGAGGTTGAGAAAATGAAAGGTCGGGAGATAAAAAGACTTTGGAATTTCAAGAGTTTAAAACCTTTCAAATTTCTTTTTATTTCTTTTAACTTATATACATATTAAAAAGGCTGATAATAAAGATAAATAATCTCAGAAATAAAGTAAATAATAAAAATAAATAAATAAATTTTAAATTATATAATTTAAATAAAGAAAAATGACAATATATAAGAAACTAGGCTTAATAAATTGAAAACAATTCAAATAATCTTTGGAAAAATGATATAATCACTTTAAAAATACTCAAAGACAAAATATACCTAAAATGACATATTAACACAATTTAAAATAAAATATGACAAATGAAATATAATTTATATAATTTAAAACAAACAATATTGCTTAATAAATCAGTTTACACACCATATTGAAAAGTCTATAACTTTTACAATTTAAATCCATTTTCAACGAAACGAAAAGAAGTATTCATGAAATTAAATCTATTTTCATAATAAAAGATAAAATTTAAGAATTTATTTAAATATTTAAATTTAAAGTTCAAAAGTCAAAGTTTGACCAGTTTGAACAGAAATATATTTTTCAGGAAAATATTCAATTTATACAAGTTTGGAATTATATTTCATATGATAATCAAAATTTATATTTAAAATGAAATATTGAAAATAAAACAAGTTTAAAATAATTTCAAAATAAAATAAAGTTTTTATATCAAAAATTCAAACTAAAAAAATAAAATATACAATAAAAATAGATACAAAATGCAGGGTTGTTACAAATATATTGAAAACTTGTACATGTGTCAAAGAAGATAGTTATATTTGAAAGCCCATAGATGAGAATAGTAGTAATAATTTACTAGGTAATATTTGTATTTTTCGAATTTAGAATTTTTTTAACATTTTGTAATTTCTTGATATCTTGAATATTTTACAAAATTTTAGATTTATTAAAAATATAATTTTTGAATTTTAGGAATCTTTCAAATTTTGTTGTATTTGGAGTTGATTCTATATCTAGGGTATTGGGTTGTATCTATATTTGTCAGACATGTTTATTTGTCAGCTTTAGACATGTTATGGTGATGTGACTATGATGTTGATCATGTATTATATTTTATTCATTTTGCTTTGAGACCTTGAAAGTAGTTAGCGCTATCTAGATTTTATATTTAATATATGATCCATCTATATCCGTCTTAGTTTCTTATATTATGTCTTTCTCCCAACGACTCTTCATTTCGGTTCTTTGGTATTAACGTCGGTTCGGGCATTGGACCTGGGGTCGAAAAGGCATGTTGTTACATTTGGTATCAGAGCATAGGTCGAGAACTAGGATAATAATTAGGAATGTATTGAGAAAGCGTACTTATATTTTTCTATTTAAGACATGTATATATAGGAAAAAATGAAAAAAATACATATGCACATACCCATTTACTGTTCCATTTTTATTCACTATATATTGGGAAGTTGCTAATGAATCCCATTTTTCTTTTCAGATAGCTGAATATGAGTAATTCAACCAGAACAGAGGCCAATACAACCAATACTGGTGGGGTGGAAACCAGAGCGGGGACTAGCAATCATGTAGATATGCTGGACATTCCTATTGTTAACATTCCAATATGGTTTAGACACTACCTTCAAGCGACGAACCAAGCTAGTACTATCCCCACCAAACCCACAACCATCAATACTACTGCTAATCGTGATGTGATTCCAACCCCAGCACCATCAACTGTTGACTTCCCTAAGTTGTGTAAGGATTTCTCTAATAATGATGGAAATTCATTTCACAGGACAGAACCATACTTGATGACTTGATGACTCGACATAGTCTTACTAATTGTGAAAATATTTTCAACCTATTGGGAATTGGTGATGCAAAGAAGAGGCAGTTAGGTACTTGGCCTTTGAAAGGTGAAGCATCTGGTTAGTGCAAAGTAGTAATGACTGAGTGGATGTGAATACTATTTCATAGAGGATGTTTAAATCTAGATTCAAGACAATTTTTATTTATGGTGTCGAGAAGGATTGTTGTTAGAGAAGTTTATTTATCTGAAACAAGGATAATTAACAATGGGTGAGTATGCCAGTCGGTTTAAGGAATTAGCCCATTTGGGTTTGAATTGATGAATACTCTGACAAAGAAGGCACTGAATTTTGTGAAAGGTCTGAATTCACCTTTGAGAGAATTGGCACTGAATCAAATATCTTATAGAGTGAAATTTTAAGGATTAGTGGAGGTAGCATTATTAAACTCTTTGAATGTAACTCAATGAAGGAATAGAGTAAGGAAATGGAAGGACCACGGCAGCAGCAAGGAAAACAGAAAGGAAATGGACCCCAAGGAGGATAGAGCAAGAAGCAGGTAGTTACATGCCACCGGTATCAGAAGGTAGGACATGTAGCAAATAACCGTAGAAAGAACCTTTCAATGGGAAGATGTTATAATTGTAATCAGGTAGGACACATGGACAAAGACTATAAGATAGCTTCAGCTTAAAAAAGTTGAAGTGCTATAACTGTGATCATATTGGGCATATAAAGTGGGACTGTCCAGATTGAGGAATGAGGGTAACACCGTGAGGGCATATGCTTTAGATGTCATTCCTACTTCTAGTAAGGCACCATCGTCAGTGCAAGAGAAAGGAAAACAATTTATGATGGAAGGTGTGTTGATCTTATCTGATTTTCCTGTTCGTACCTTGTTTGATACAAGTGCATCTCATTCATTCATTGTGATGACCTGCCTTTTCGATCCTTAGAAGTCGACATATTACATCTACAGTATTCACGTGCCAAACATCCAAGTGCCGGAAGGACAAATTGTTGGGGTGAAAGAAAAGACAGGGCAGAATCTCACATCGTGATGAGTAATATATAATACCTAAATGATTTTTAACAAATGTATACTTTATTTTCAAACATCATTAGAGTCTAACCTATCATCAGCCTGGACAGTTATAATAGCTTGTTCTTACAAATGCTGATATATGCAAACAAGAAACACAGCAGAAATACGAAAATACATCTGAGAGGCATCCAATTCTTCACCTGAAGCTCCAAAGCATCCAAAGCTGACTCTAGAAAAATACTCGGTCTGACCCGAGTATTATAAGAAAATAACACCCGGATCAGCCTGGAAAACCAGCATGAGAAACTTAAGTCAAATGGGTTGTTATATCTTATAAAACCTTTCAAAAATAAAGGTGTCACATAATACCACGTTGCACATAAAAATGGATGGTTTTTTACCTTACATTAACTAAAACAATTAAATATAAAATCCAGTGATATTACAATAATGTCTAGGGTATAAATAAATATTGAGTATAGCTAGAATGCTTGCATCTCACATTCCACCATAGTTGGGTACAACATAGTCCATACAAAGCTTATTGGAGAACGGATTTCATACAATGATAAGGCTACTAGGACACCACCTGCCATAGTACACCTATAGAAAATGTACCGAGGGCCTTGCATGGACCTCGTGCCAACACAGGATCGACCTACCCTTACTGGATAGTTCCAAATATGCCATCTCCCCAGTTGCTTTGCAATCTTTTCTCATGAGCTGACATGCACATACCAAATCTATAAATATCAACCTTGAAGGGTGATGTCCATACCGTAATGGGTGCGACCATATAGCCCTACTACATATCCCATGTTTTAGTCATTCCCGGTTGTGAGGCTTGAGGCTACCTTTTACCTTTTCATATAGCAATCCCGCTTGGAATCCTAACACTACCCTCCAGCAAATAATGTAATGCCAATATTCATTCATAATAGTTGTTCAAGTTATGAAAAAACCGTAGGCGCTACTTCTACTACATCCTTAGGATTAGTAGCAGCAGCCCTTGCACTTCAAAGAATTCCATCTTTGATTCCATTATCTTCAAGGTGCCTTCAATTCAAAACACTTATGTCGGTTCAAAGTGACTTTCGGATAACTCACGTTTATCCTATCTCGGTCTCTCCGAACCAACAACCAATAGATTCTGGTAAACTCAATTTCGGTTCTTTTTCGAAACAAATAGACTACATAAGAGCGGGGGTCACCTCCTAACCATTTAAGCTGATACATTTTCTTATCATTTGTCCTAAAATAACACAATGAGTTTATACACACATTATAGCATCTCCGACGATAACTACACTAAATAATTCTCATGTTGCTTCTAGATATTTCCATAGTTAAAAATTGGTTAAGATTTCTTTGGAATCCACTAAGCCTCTTTAATTAATCTTCACTAGTTAAAACACTTAAATTATTTATAAAAATATTGATATATTTATCTCACCATTATAAGTATATTCTCAAACCATTTCTCCTTCTGTACTTTGAAGACTTTACCATTACTTATACAATGGTATAAGTATATTCACAAAGTATTTGTGAAAGATTTCCTATTTTAAATCATATTAAATGGATCAAAAACAAATATAATTCAAAACCATGTTTATTATACCCAAACAAATTGTCCTTCATTGTTATGGGAAAAAATTGCTTCAATATCACCCTAATTAAGAAGGATTATTTATTAATTTCATAAGCTTGATTTTTATAAGTGATCCAATTTAATATTTTATACACTGAATATCAATCTTTGATTTCATACCAAAACTATCCTTCGGATAACAATAAAGCCGTTCAAGTTGGGGTATTATTATTATCTCTCTAACCTTAACTCGATGACATTCTTATCTTTCAGGATAAGTAGAAGTTTCCTTACCTTGAAGTTTAATGTCAAGTATATGGTTTCCAAAATCTCCACACACTATTCATTTAAAATCAAAGTTTTATAACCAAACTCGTTTTCCCATTTCCAAGGTTTCTTTCCAATTTATAACTCTTTTAAATAAGTTCTTTTTATTAAGTAAAATTTCTTCTATAAAACAATTTATTGTCTATAAACACCTTTATTTAATTAATTAATCACTTTTAAACATCCCAAATAAGTAATTAATTGAATTTTAAAAACATCATTAAATAAAGTAAATAATTAACTTAAACCTCACTAATAAAATAATTAATTAACTTAAAACATCCTTTATAAAATAATTAATTAACTTAAAACGTCATTTATAAAATAATTAATTAACTTTAAAACATCGTTTATAAAATACACTATACTCCAAAATATTATAAGTTAAAGTTTATTTAAATCCATTTCATTTCAAATTTGGAAATAGGCCTAGCGACAATAATGACACTTTTAACAAGCTACTACTTATTTTAGTTCAACATTCCAAGTCGTAACACAGGTATTTACATAAGCAACATGTATGTAAAATTCATAATTACCAACAATAGCTAACATATCACTTTTCCTATATTAATTAACTAACACATGAATAAATGTCCAAATTAATAAAATAGCACAACTGGGATTTATTCTGCTAGATAAATGTTGAAAGTAATCCATTCAATTTAATTATAACAGAACGGTATTTTATCTGCTAACGGAATGTCAGTGCTAAAATATAATTAACTAACTACGTAATTATTTTCTACCACTATTAATTTATCATCAAATTATATTTCACTAAACTGTTAGGAACTCCTATCTACAAGTTTTGATGACGACAAACCACATCATAATTATTATTTACACATATCTCGTATCTTAGTTTTTGCAGATTCTCAAGGATACAAATCGAAGTATGGAACATAAATCACAGCAGTGGGAAGTTAAACATTGTATACAAATCCTAGAAATAGAATGTAAAATCTCCCTGGATTTTGTATTTTGAAAAATATACATACATTCAAACAGAACAAAATTCAGCATATACCAGACGTCTGGTTTATTACTCTAGACGTCTGGTCTGAGCCTCCGGAATTTTCTTTAGACAACACATGACCAGACGTCTGGTCATCATAATCCAGACGTTTGGATTTGGCTCCGGAAATTTTTTCAAACATGCAACTGACAAAATCTGAAAGGCTACTTTGTGCATCTCTTCTTCAATTCAGTTCTATTCAAACAGAAGCATCTCCAGAAGCAAAGAGAAATGGCAGCAACACTTCAAACCAACCTTTTTCACAACTATAAATACTTCATAGATTTTACAATGAAAGTAACTAACTTTTTGATTTCTATTCTCTATATTTACTTTGCAGTCAAATTCAAGATTACTCATATTTGCTATCAATATTTCAACCAAAGATCATTAACTTTGGTTCAATTTTCTTCTATATTTCCAAAGCACACACAAATTCATATCTATACATATCCAGTGGAGATTATAGGAAGACTTGTACGTATTGTCAATATTAGTGTTAATTAGAGTACATTCTTGACGAAAGATCTCTATTGTAACAAGCCTATTGCTCCGGGCGAAGTGAGGGTTATTGATTAGTGAAATTCCGAAAAGGAGCTTCGGGACTGGACGTAGGACGGGAGGTCTGAACCAGTATAAAATTTCTGGTGTGATCTTTTTATTTTACTATTATCTCATTATCTTAATTTATCGTGTATATAATAATTACTTGTCATATACATAGCATATGATCCATATAAACTATCATAAACTTGTCAACCATTTTTATTAAAGTGTTGTACTAATCAATATGAGTCTAGTACAAGAAACCGCAAGTTAAACTGATCTAAAATGAGAGAGTTATTCATTTTTCAAATTTAACTCCTTTAAATAAAAAATATTTTAATTTACTAATTTATTACACTAAACTTACTTCTCCAAGCCCAATACCTAGCCCAACTTCTACTCCACTCAAACCTAATACCCAAACAAAAATACAAATCTTCTTCTTCCCAAACCCAAAATTCCTAAATCAATTGCCTAGACCCAAAAAAAACTCATGCACGAACATGCACGTGAACGCCACTAGCACACCACCACCAACCGCCGATCATTGATCCAAGCCCGCGCCCAAACTCCACTTGCCACAGTCGACTCAACCACCTCATCACCTTTTGGTTTCCGCAATCAAAATCGTTCGATCAGCCCCAAATCAATCTAGTCCCAGTATTTTACAACCATTAAGCACTATCACTTCAATCAACATTGCCACTATTGCCTACGCCATCGCTACCGCCACCCTCTGCCTTACCTCCAAACTACCCCACATCACACTTGCTACTACTATTCACCTCCAGCAACCCCGTTAAATGCCAAAACTGACAGCCACTAAATCCTAGACTTAGCTCGACCAAGCAACTCCGACCACCATTGACCATGCAACCACCACCATCGCCTTCACCATCCCACAAGCTTTCTTCCAGCATTACTGCTTCACCTCCAGCTAACCACATCGCCATAATTTCCCCTAATGATCAAAAACCGATCATCTTATCACAATGACATAAAACCAATCCATAAAATCATACGAACAGCTTCAAAAATCATGACTTTCAAAGACAAACGCGACCATATACTCTGTTTATCAATTCATGCTCGGTGAAAAACTGACATCGCTCGACCACTTACTCTAATAGATCAATTTCTCACACCTTGCTTGACGAAACAACCCACAACCATTTTCAAAATAATCAGGGACTAAGACGAATAACTCTATAGATGAACACTTTGGCTAATTTTAAATGGCTTGAGAGATGTTGATTTTTGAATATGAGAGGAAGATGCTTATTTCCAAAGACAAAGAGCAGGAAAAAGAAAAAGGAGAGAGAAATGTGTGTGTTTCTATATATATATATATATATATATATCTGTGTATGTTCATTTACAGCAAACATGACATTTATTTCCAAAGAAAATATCAACACTTATGATTTAAAACAATTTTATAAACATGAGTATCATATTTAAATCAAGCTATTAACAAAATCTTTATTTCATAAAAATATTAAGCAAAGATTAGAGATCTCACCTTTCATATGTTTTGAATGCTTCAAGTTTTAATCTTTTAGTGAAGTAAGAATTTTTGAGTTGAAAAGATGTAACTTTTCAAAATTTATAAAAGGTATGAAGATGAAAATGAAATGGGAATTTCATATATAAGATGGAGTATATAATGAGAAATGTATCTATATAAGATGGAATATAAAATAAAAGTAAAGAAGGCTAAAGATCAAAATGCCCTTAAATCCATTTTTCAACTCTTCCATCATTTCCCAAGCCACCGAAGTACTAACCATATGAAAATATGTTGAATATTTGAATGGCCGATGTACCTTTGTTAATTTTTACAATTAAGGAATCATGAAATGTAAATTCAAACTTCATATCCAACGCTTCATATTTACTTTAATATATTTCATATTTATTAATTTTTTATTATTTTATTCATTTATTTTCCCATTTGAAAAAAATGTTCATAACCTACAAAGTAATTTAAATGTTGTTTTAGAGTGTATGCAAAGGTATAACAACTTTCTAATACTTTTCGTTCCATAAAAAGCTGAAAATCCGAAAAGCAAGTTTTAGTCGCATTTTCAATTTTCCATTGAACTACCTATTTATGTAAATAATATTAAAAAATGAATTTTTTATCATCATTTATAAAATAAAAGAGGGTTACTTAATTATTAAAATAATTAATTGAATATTTAAAATAAATTAAATATTCACAAATCAAAGCAATAAAATTCTGGGTCGTTATATTCTTCCCCCCCTTAAAAGAGTTTCGACCTCGAAATTTTACCACGATCTAAACCAATTAAGAACAAGTCTAAAAAGAACCCATAACCCGTTAATAGGTATTTTCGGAGTACACTAAAACCTTTAAAGGAAGGATAACACCACATAACATACCATAATAAGTCAAACATACATACTCGCTATATCCAATACGTACCAAAGGTATCTACTAAGGTACCCCACTAAACTAGCAGTCATAATATAGGTACATAAAACATCCAAATACTTACTTAACTACAAATATACAATAACTAGACATGATACAAATATCACAAAAGAACTAACTAAATAGAACGACCCTAGACTCTCTCAAAGCGAGCTCCCCTCATTAGAGTCCTCCACTGGAGGACCCGATAACTCCATGGATTCTACATCATCTGTAATCCATCCATTAGCAAGCCTCATATCTCCCTCTAATCCTATCCACCACTCATCCTAGTCTTCTTCTTCCTCTTCTTCCTCCTCTTGGTACTCCTCCATCAACTCTTCTTCTGGCTCCTCCTCTATCGACTATTCTTTTGGCTCCTCCACTATCGGCTCTTCTTCTGGCTCTGGCTCCTCCACCGGCTCTGGAATCAAGAGGTCAAGATCCTCCATGCCATGCCTAGCCATGGCTTGATGAAACAAATCTCTAGTCCTCATGATCTCTCCTCTTGCAACTATGGGTATCCTCTAAAATCAAACAACAACAAAAAACCTTAGAATCTCATAACAAGCTCTATTATATTTTAACAATACCACACATATTTCTTATAAGCATATAAATAGCTTAAGAACTTTATTTACAATGACTTATTTTAAGTTTGTTTGGATACGAACTCATTTTGATCGTACAATGACATAGGGAATAATTTGCTAAGTGCACTACAACGTTTGCTTAGGCAAACATCCGATCGTCACTTAGAAAATTATTTATATCACCACAAAACTAATCGAGACGTTTTCTCGAACTATCCAAAGAAATGTACCCTAAAATCTATTTGAAATATACTTATAAATATTTTCAAGTGATTCCATTATTACTTCTCCCCATAAGTCATTTGAAATCTTTTTCCAAAAACAACGGAATGTGAATTAACAAAAATTCTCTTTATTTTATAGATCACACCACATAAACCAAATTTATAAAATTATCATTGTTTGCACAAAAAATGGACAAACACCTCAAAGTCGTATGATTTAGTAGATCTTATGCAAATATATGAAAAGCAGGGGCTAAACTGTAAAAAGACACGCAGATTTATAGTGGTTCAGCCAGAATATGCCTACGTCCACTTTATATGTTATTTCTCTTCTCTTATTTTGATTACAAGTACAAAGCTTTGATACAAGTGAAAGAAAGTTGTTTTAAAGTTCTGTCCGTGCTTTTGCTCTCAAACTTGTCCACGTTGCTGTACCCCTGCCCCTCTATTTATAGAGTCAGGTTGGGAGCAGGGGTCTGGGATGTATATAGCCGCTGGTGGGCCTGGGCTGATGTGATCTGGCCTGGCACGTGTTGATCCGGTATTGAGTTGGTCCGGAATTGAGTTGGTCCGGCATCTTGGTCTGGCAGTGAGTTGATATGGAGATGAGTTGGTCCGGCATCTTGGTTCGGTAGTGAGTTGATATGGAGATGAGTTGGTCCGGCATCTTGGTTCGGCAGTGAGTTGATATGGAGATGAGTTTGTCCGGCATCTTGGTCCGGCATTGAGTTGATATGGAGATGAGTTGGTCCGGCATCTTGGTCCGGCATTGGGCTGGCATGGAGTTGGTCCGGAGGAAGGAGACGAGTGGATCGGCGTTGTCGTTCGGTGGTTGAACTGGTGATGCTGGTTCGGTATTGATGTGGAGACGTTTTGGTTCGGTAGGTGTTGGTCCGGTGATGAAAATTCACCCAACATTTGCCCCCCAAAGCAGGGCATATGTTTAACATATGTTGTGCTTTGTTTTAGTTTGTCGAACTCATTCGGCCTGAGAACCGAACCGTCTGGTCCGGTCAAACAACCTCCCCCTATAAGTATGGGACTTGTGTCTCTACCATCCCTTACCGATTGAAGACAGCCAAATTGAAATTCTCGTCTGCCGAATCAAAGTTATTGCCGGATCATCCTCGACTACCGAATCAGGTAGTTACCGAATGGTTCTCATGGTTTGAATTACCGAATGAATCTGTACCATAAGTACTTGAGTGTAGAATGAGTTCTGATATTGGGAATGCCGAATGAACTGTAGTATTGGGAATGCCGAATGAACTGTAGTATTGGGAATGCCGAATGAACTTGTAGTCTGGGTGCCGAATGAACTTGTATTCTGGGTGCCGAATGAACTTTATACACTTGATTTTTTCACTTTTCATATCACGAGCGAAATTCCGGACTACATGTACTTGCTTGTTTATATCCTCTGTTTTAACGACATGTTTTTCCGATGTTGCAGATAATGTCTCGCAAAGCAGAAACTCGATCGGATAAAAAGAAGTCCCAGGGCGAAGGAGAATCTTCCGCAGTGCCCCCTTCTCAGCCAGGACCGGAACGTCATGGAACTGCCCCGAGATCACTGGTGGACGGGTACGGCCCTCAAGAGCTTCTGAACTCCCCGCCCGATTGCTTTCCCAGCTCCCTCAAGGAGGAGCAGCATGATGTCATCTCCCATTCTTTCGGAATCGATAGAGCGTGCATGTTGTTGCCAGGGAGAGAAGTTATGCCATATGACCCTCCTGAAGGGTACTTTGCCTACAGCAGATACCACTGCATGTGTGGTGCCATCCCGCCTCTTAATGCTTGGGTAGTCAGCTTTCTTACATATCTAAAGGTGGCCCCATTCCAGCTTTAACCCAACTCTTATGCCATTCTGGTGAGTCTCTTCGTCATCTTCCATAGGAGATATGGGCGTCCTCCTTCCAACCGGGAGATCTGGTATTTGTACAACTTGAGAGGCTACAAGAAGGGGTCTCCCTACATCAGCTTGGAATCTGCCGTATCCTTTAAGCCCGTCCTGGACTTATACTCGAAGTTCATTATGTTCAAGAAAGAATGGTTCTTCATCAGGGGTGACTCTGTTTCCATTCGTCGCTTCACCTCCGGCTGTAAGTGTGAAGCTTTATTTATAATTTCCGTTATAACTGCAGTGCTTTATCTTACGTGCTTTTATTTCTTGCTAGCGACAGGTGGTTTTGCGGTTGTGGAGAATGACCGCCTGGTTCAGACGGCGGCCGAGATAGAAGCTATCTCCGGGAGAGATAGATCAGCTGCTTACCTGATCAGAAATGCGACCCTTCTAGAGTATAATTTGATCCTTCCACAGCAGTCAGTAGTCAAGCAGAGGGAAACGACGGAGGAGAGGGCGGCTGCTCAAGCTAAGGGAGGTGTCACAGTAGAGAGTGGTAAGAGGAAACCTTTCACGAAACCTTCCGTTGTCGGAGGTAAGAAACTTAAGAAGTCGGATGGTCCTTCCTCCAGCACTTGTCCAATTACTCGGGGGAGGAAGATGTGGAGGAGGAGAGAGGTGAGGGTAGAGATGACCGGGAAGGTGGTGATGGTGGCGATGGCATCGGGGCCTTGCTTCCTGGGCAAGCAGGCTAGATTCAGGAGTGGACGGATGATGCATTCCGCCAAGCTTTCGAGGGGCTGGACGGAGAATCGGCTTCGGTAGAGAAATCCGGGAAAGTTGACGAGGCCGAGACCGGTGCAAGCGTGTCTTCCCAGACTATTCCAGCCAAGGTGGCTCCGACGACTCAAGGTGAACTTTTGACTTCTGCAGGCTCCATTCATGATAAGGATTTAGGAATATTTTACGATCCGCTCCCGTCCTGGAATGAAATCCAGGACTTATTGCAGTATCCTACTCCTCCCCAGGGTTTGTATAACAGATGTGTTTCCCCTTATTTTTTTTAACTTTTAATTTAACGCGTTTCTTGAATCATGGATCAATGTAAGCTTGTGACACTTGTTCTTCATATCAGGAGCAGGTAAAACGGCCAAGGCCTCAGAGCTTCGGCATAGGCTCGAACAATACAAGCTCTCCAAAGCTTCCGCCAAGCCGAAGCCTTCGACCCACCATTCCGGGGATGTAGTCGGCTACCGTCCTCTTCTCGGGGTTATTGAAGAGGGTATTCAAAAGAGAAAGAGGAGTCATCCCTTATCCGAACCTTCACTTGGTCCTCAGCCCCCAATTCAGCCTCTTCACGATATCTCGGAGGAGGATACTGAGTTCGCACTCTCTCCGCACCCGTCTGAAAATCCTATCGTTACTCAGATTGATCGTCCTGGCTTGGCTCGTAATCCATTTGCGGGTCATCCTGATCTGGATCCAAGTTCCCATGATATTACCTTTGACGAGGTTACCGGTGAGCACCTTCTTCCCTGCAATCCCATGGTACGGGTGCTTGATGAGGCTAAGAGCTTAGATCTCGATTTACTTACCACTCGGGTAGTTACCATGGGAGACGAGGCCAAGGCTAATATTGATCGGGTGGCGGAGGAGACTAGGAAGCTGATGGGGCATCATGCCCGGCTGGTTAAGGCTGGAGAGGAGATTGGGAGTGCCAACATCCGACTACGATTGATGGTTTCGGACCAGGCCAAACAGCTTGCTAATCAAGCCATTCAGATTTCTCAGCATGAGGCTGCCTCCAGGTGGTTGAGGAAGACTATGGAGGAGGCTAGTAAGGCGGAATTACGGAAGATGGAGGCTGCTTGCAAGGAGCAGATAAATATGGCCATCTCGACAGTGGACGAGGTTCGGAGGGCGGATCTTGAGCAGGTAGAGGAGCTATCGGGAAAGCTTGAAGCCGCAGAGCTTGCTCAGGTCAGGCTAAAGGAGGAGATGGAGGCAATGAGGAGGTCCCTTCAGGCTGACTGCTCGCGATACCGACTGGAAAGGGATGCTGCCATTGCAAGGCTATCGGTTTCTGAGGCTCGTATGAGGGAGTTTGAGGAAAATGAGGGGATGATGGATGATATGCTGCAGGATATGTACTTTCGCATTTGGAAACAGGGCAACTTATCTTGGATGGATGACTACCCCCGGGTTATGGCTAGGATTTACCTCAGGGCTTTAGAGGAGGCCAAGGCTGAGGCGGATAAAGAGGGTGGAGCGGCCTTTCGGATGGATGCGGTTACCGCTCAGTTCACCAAGGAGGAGAAGATAGCGGTGAAGGAGGGGATGCGGTTGTTTGCGGTTGAAGAGGCAGGTGTGGAAGTAGGGTATGACGACCAAGACGATCAAGGGGAAGTTGCTGGTAACCCCTTCTTCATTAGTTTCTTCTTTCGTTAACTCTGTCGCTTATCACTAATGATTTCTCTTCTTGCCTGATCAGGCGGTCAACACTAATAAGACAAGGGTAAAGATCCAATGCAGCCAGCTCCCTGATTCGACCTGGATGTTTCTTTTGGTTGACTCGATACTGTTACACATGTTGGTTTTGAAACAGTAACATGGCTTTCAAGTTATAATGGTGCTACTTGTAATAAGAGATTTGATTTTCGACATGTAATTCTTAACTTATGATAATTTCGTTATATATGGATGTTTTTTGTAGTCTTAATGTGCTGAATAAGAAATATAGCTATGCATGTACTTGTGATTCAGTGGTATTTGATGCTAAGTTCCTGCTTAAAGTATAATTTCATATCTTGTAAAACTAACGTGATGTGCGAATAAACTATAGCTATGTTTTTAGGAACACAAAAATAAAATACCGTCCCTCCTGCTTTAGTTGTAGACGGCGGCTTTAGCGTGACTGAGTATGAAAATGCGGTCGAGTACCCGACCATCCGGTCTTATTTGCGAATGCCTCCTATTCTGTGACCTGTGCTTTAGGGATCGTTATAGAGGATAAGAGGAAAGTTTTAAAAATAGAATGGAAATATAGGAAATAGTAAAAACTTCCAATCACGGAAGGCCGTCGATGTGCTTAAGTTCGTGGCAAACGGGTTTTGTAGTCACTTTCCCTAGCTGTGGGTCTTGGAGACATTTGTCACCCATCTTATGCCTCCGCGGGGAGTTAATTCTTTTTTACCTCAGCCGTACTTAAGGCACATCGTAGCCGAGATCGCGCACAGTAACTACCCGAGCCATTATGGCCCGTAATCGTGGGTATTATTCGATTTACCGTGGCCGACTAGCGTGGGTGCCGATCGTCAACCGTGAACTGCCCCTGGCTGGCCACACCTTATGTTGGGGCTTATAGTCGGTTCACGGTTGCCGGCGAGCCGAACGCCGTAATGAGCTGCCTCAGCTATAGTCGGCCTTCTCGGTGGCTTATAATCGGTTCATTACAGTTGGCTTTAAGGGCCGTCGCGATCAATGAGTTAACCCGCAGCAGAGGGGTGCTAGAGCAAAAGTGTCTCATTGGCGAGGGCATAGATTCGCATAGTACCTGTCAGTTCTTGTCCAGGTGAAGTTGCGCTGTGGAGTGCTTTGAATTGAAACGCTGTATGCACAGGATTTTGTTCAACAGAAAAGGATAAAGTTAACAAGCAGCCAAGATATAAAGGAACAAGTTAAAAAAGAGACAAGGTTTTTTAAAGTGGTTCGGCACGAAAATGCCTACGTCCACTGATTCTCTTTGTTAATTCACTTCATATGGGCAATACAAGTTAAGAAAAGTATCGACGGAGGTGTTGGATGTTCCATGCCCTCTGGAACACCTCTCCGTCCACTGTTGACAAAATATAGGCTCCGTTGTGGGGATCTTTATGAATTACATATGGTCCATCCCAGATTGGGTCTAGCGCTCCGGGGCGAGGGAAGATTCGCTTGAGGACAAGATCCCCTTCTTGTAAGGTACGATGCTTGACTTTGGAGTTGTATTGTGCCGCCACTTTCTGTTTGTGGGCTGCTGCTTTAAGGACTGCATCATTTCTTCTCTCCTCAACTAGATCCAAAGACATGTGAAGGAGTTCTTCGTTCTCTTCTAGGTTATAGTGGATCCTACGGTGGGAAGGCATAATGGTTTCAACTGGGAGCATAGCCTCCGATCCGTATGCCAAAGAGAAAGGAGTGTGCCCCGTTGATGTTCTGAAAGATGTGCGATAGGCCCATAGTGCCGTAGGAAGTTCATCCACCCAAGCGCCCTTTGACTTTTCGAGCTTCTTTTTATTAGAGTTTTCAGAATTTTGTTGACGGCTTCGACTTGTCCGTTTGCCTGGGGATACGCTACGGATGAGAAGCTTTTGTGAATTCCGTGCTCTTGGCACCAGTTGGCGAATTCCTCGCTGTCAAACTGAAGTCCATTGTCTGATATGATTTTGAGTGGGACTCCGTACCTGCACAGAACATTTTTGATCAAGAAGTTAATAACTTTTGCTGAAGATACTTTATTCAGAGGTTCCGCTTCCACCCATTTGGTGAAGTAGTCGACTGCCACTATAGCGTATTTGGCCCCGCCTCGGCCCATTGGTAGTTCGCCGATTAAGTCAATTCCCCATACTGCAAAGGGCCAAGGGCTAGTCATTTGAGTAATCTCAGTCGTTGGTAGCTGTGGAATCATAGCAAACTTCTGGCATCTATCAAACTTTTTGACGAAATCCAAGGCGTCCTTGCTTAAGGTGGGCCAGAAGTATCCATATCGGAGTGTCTTTTTTGCTAATGTTTGTCCTCCGGTGTCCCTCCCAGCGACACACCTTAATAACGGGTTAGAGAATCCGTGTCGATAGAGGATGTCTTCTGCTATTTCCAATTGCTCCTTATCTTCGTTGGTAGTGGATTCTGCAATGAAATCAGCCATGGCATGTCCTTTGATGGCGGTGCGAGGGTGATAGGTGATATCATACTGACTTAGTTCGATGCACCATTGAAGTAGTCGCCCAGAAGTGTCGGGACGGTGGAGTACCTGCCTCAGTGGCTGATCGGTCAGAACTTTGATGGAATGGGACTGGAAGTAGTGACGCAGTTTCCGGGATGTGATTAGTAAACAGTATGCTAGCTTCTCAAGTTTAGGATATCTGACTTCTGCCCCCGTAAACCTCTTACTGACGAAGTAAACTGGCCGCTGCGTGCGGTTGTCTTCTGCCGGTCTCCGGTGAGGGTAGCCTTGGGTTTTCATTGGAAGGAGCTAGAGTCCTGTCCTGACTTTTTACATAGCGTTCCAGTTTCTTCCTTCTGATGTGTTCCTCAATCAGATCCCGGAGATGATGGCATTCATTGGTATCATGCCCGTGAGATTCGTGGAAGCGGCAGAACTTTCCAGACTTCTGCGCGTTATCTGATTCCTTCTTGTATGGTGGGCGTTTGTATGTAACTTCGCCTTGGGTGGCAAGGAAGATATTTTCGACGGTCTCGTTCAAAGGAGTGTAAGTGTCGAATCTCGGTCCAGGCCGATATAGGCGCTTTTCTCCCTTCTTGCCCCCAGCATTGTCTCTGGAATCATTTCTTCGAACGTCCCTTGCTACAGCAGGGGCGTTGCTGTGAGTTGCCTTATTCTGCTGTCCTGACTGCCCCTCAACGGCAGCATCCTCAAGCCTCATATATTTCCCGGCTTCATGGAAGAAATCAGGTAAAGTAGCTGGTTTTTCTTTCGTCAACCTTCTAGCAAATTTAGTGTCCGGATGCACACCACTACAGAGGGCCATTAGGATAAGCTTCTCATCGGCATCTTGGACCGCGGCTGCTGCGGCATTGAATCGGGTTAGGTATTGTTGCAGTTTCTCTCCAGTTTTCTGTTTGATGCTGGATAAGGAATAAGCGTCCTTAGGTTGTTCCACATGGATGCGGAACTGACTGTTAAACTTTTCTTTCAACATTTCCCACGAGCTGATGGATCCCTGGGGTAGATGACAGAACCAGGAGGTAGCCAGATCTGCTAAGAAGAGCGGAAAGCATTTGCACAGTACTCCCTCTGTCGCTCCACTCATGAGCATATGTTGTGTGTACCTCTGTAAGTGTACAACGGGGTCGGAGGTTCCTTTGTAAGTTTCCATTGTTGGCATCTTCCATTCTTGGGGAGTGATAGCAGTTTCGATATTGCGGGCGAAAGGGCTGGTTACCCTAGCGCCTATCCCTCGATCTCTTTGCTCCCGTTGGACGCACTCTCTGAATAAGCGTGCCATCCTTTCATCAGAATTTGGAGCAGATAGAAATGAGTTTGGTTCTGTTCTGTGGGATTGATTCCGTCCAGATGACCTGTAGGGATGGTATCGTCTATGATTCCTCATATTTTCTAATGGCTGCCTTTGATCTTCTGGGAGCATGCTAGGGTCAGCTACAGTTTGCCCTTCCCTTGATCTTCCCTTGCTGGGTTCTGATCTAAGCACTTCCTCGGGTCCAACTTCGGGCTGGACTCTAGCTCGGCCCCGTTCACTGGCGTTTCTGTGGTTAGGCAGTATGACAGGCTCAGCTACAGTTGACCTTCGCCCGGTACCTCCCCCGTTGGGTTCGGTACCAAACGTTTCCTCAGGCCTAACTTCGGGCTGTGCTCGATCTCGGCTCCTACCATGGCTACTTCTACCGTTAGCTCCTTCGAAGAAGGAAGATCTTTGTTGTCTCTGAGATCCTCCAGACTGGGACTCGCCCCATGATTCAGTGTTGCGATTGGACTCTTCAGCTTCCCTTAAGCATGACATGAGATGGTCCACCAAGGCTTCCTGCTGGGACGTGAAGCGGTTAGTTACTTCAACCACAACCCTGTCCAAATCTGCCTTAGTAATTGCTGCGGGCTGTTCTCTGGCAGGAGTGGTCGGATTAGCCTGTCCTTCATTTGTTACTGCTACTGGAGGAGGACGATTTACTTGATTCGTGGCAGCTGGATCTGGAAGACTGCTGGATGCGATGTTTTTTCCTTTGTTAACATCTTCTCTCTGTTTGGGAGGCATGTTTTCCAAGTGGCGAACGATGCTGTTAGGAAAAATGTTAAGTGGATGAAGCTGAAGCTTCGAGCTTCTAGTTCTCAGTGAAAGCACCAAAAATGTTTGCACAAAAAATGGACAAACACCTCAAAGTCGTATGATTTAGTAGATCTTATGCAAATATATGAAAAGCAGGGGCTAAACTGTAAAAAGACATGCAGATTTATAGTGGTTCAGCCAGAATATGCCTACGTCCACTTTATATGTTATTTCTCTTCTCTTGTTTTGATTACAAGTACAAAGCTTTGATACAAGTGAAAGAAAGTTGTTTTAAAGTTCTCTCCGTGCTTTTGCTCTCAAACTTGTCCCCATTGCTGTACCCCTGCCCCTCTATTTATAGAGTCAGGTTGGGAGCAGGGGTCTGGGATGTATATAGCCGCTGGTGGGCCTGGGCTGATGTGATCTGGCCTGGCACGTGTTGTTCCGGTATTGAGTTGGTCCGGAATTGAGTTGGTCCGGCATCTTGGTCCGGCAGTGAGTTGATATGGAGATGAGTTGGTCCGGCATCTTGGTTCGGCAGTGAGTTGATATGGAGATGAGTTGGTCCGGCATCTTGGTCCGACATTGAGTTGATATGGAGATGAGTTGGTCCGGCATGTTGGTCCGGCATTGGGCTGGCATGGAGTTGGTCAGGAGGAAGGAGACGAGTGGATCGGCGTTGCTTCGTTCGGTGGTTGAACCGGTGATGCTGGTTCGGTATTGATGTGGAGACGTTTTGGTTCGGTAGGTGTTGGTCCGGTGATGAAAATTCACCCAACAATCATTATATAATAACTTCCTTTATTATGATAATCTTTTTAACGAAGTAAACTTGTTAAGCATAGCCTATTAACAGACGCCTTATAGTCAAATCGTGAAACTCAATTCACATGGTGTTCATAACTAATTTGAATAAAACAACAAATGCTCGCCGAGCAAAATAATCAACAAGTGATGGTAAATAAATATCATCATTTCCTAACAAACCATCACAGGAAAATAACTATATAATAATTTTGAAAATTATTCTTTTATATATAAAATATAATCCTAGGTAAAATTATTTCATTTACCAGTTTTCAAAATAATATAAAACATTTTCATAGAACTAACAAATACACGCTCTCGTATATAGTACACTCTAACTCATTCTAGGGTGTCATATACCCTATCTCTAATGTGTTTACTCCACTAGTGCTAAGGTTCTCGCTTAACCACATGTGACGACCCACCTTTTCAATTCTCAAAAGTCGACACTAATACATCCACAATTTTCACATGCCGAACATCCAAGTGTCGGAAAAACATATTATTGGGGTGAAAGAAATGAAAAGACAGAACAGAATCTCACATCATGATAAGTAATATATAATATCCAAATGATTTTTAAGAAAAGAAATCTTTAATATTCAAACAGCATAAGAGTTTAACCTATCATCAGCCTGAATAATTATAATAGCATGTACTTACAAATGCTAATAAATGCAAACAAGAAACACGGTGGAAATATGAAAATATGTCTTGGAGGCATCCAACTTGTCTCCTGAAGCTCCAAAGCATCCAAAGGTGACTCCGGAAAAATACTCGGCCTGGCCCAAGTATTATAAGAAAATAACACCTGAATCAGTCTGGTAAACTAGCGTGAGAAACTCAAATCAAATGGGTGGTTATATCTTATAAAACCTTTCAAAAATAAAGGTGTCTTGTAAGACCATGCTGCACATACACATGGACGAGTTGTTACCTTACGATAGTCAAAATATTTAAATAGAAAATCTAGTGATATTATGATAATGTTTAGGGTTTAAAATAAATATTGAATATAGCTGGAATGCTTGCATCACACATTCCAACATAGTTGGGCATAACTAACTCTGTATGGTGCTTATTGAAGAACGTATTTTATATAATGCCAAGGCTATTGGGGTACCGCCTACCACAGTATATTTCTTAAAAATGTACCGAGGGCCTCACATAGACCATCGCCAACATAGGTCCGACCTACCCCTTAATGGATATCATCGAATATGTCGTTACTCCAGTTGCTTCGCAACCTTTTCTCATGAGTGCACATGCACATATCAAATCCATAAATATCAATCTAGAAGGGTGATGCCCATACCATAATGGGTGCGACCCACATAGCCCTGCTGCATATCCCACGTTTTAGTCATTCTTGGTTGTGAGGTTTGAGGCTACGTTTTACTTATATAGCAATCCTACTTGGAATTCTAACACTGTCCAAGCAACACTGCAATGTCAGCATTTATCTATACAAGTTGTTCAGGATATGAACAAACCGAAGGCACACTACTTCTACTACATTCTCAGGATTAGTAGCAAGTAGCCCTTGCACATCAAAGAACTCCATCTTCGATTCCATCATCTTTAAGATGTCTTCAATTCAAAATGCTTATGTCGGTTCAAAGTGGTTTTCGGATAACTCACGTTTTTCCGATCCCGATCTCTCTAAAACAATAACCGATAGTTTTTGGTAAACTCAATTCTGGTTCTTTTCGAAATAAACAAACAATACATAAGAGCGAAGATCACCTCCTAATCGTTTAAGCAGACAGATTTCCTTATCTTTTGTGTTAGAACACAACAAGTTTATTAGTATAGTATAACATCTCCAACAGTAATTGTACCATATAGTTCTCATGTTTCTTATAGATATTTCCAAAGTAAAAAATTGGTAAAGATTTGATATTTGGTTATTTAACCATCAAATAAAAAAACAGTTAAAATAAATTTAATTTCATATGGAATCCACTAAGCCTCTTTAATTAATCTTCACTAATTAAAACACTTTAATTATTTACAAAAATACTTATATGCTTGTCTCACCGGTATAAGTATATTCTTAAACCATTTCTCCTTCTATACTTGGAAGACTTTACCATTACTTATGCAATGGTATAAGTATATTCACAAAGTATTTAAGAAAGATTTACTATTTCAAATTCATATTAAATGGATCAAAAATAAATATCATTCAAAACCTTGGTTATTATACCCAAACCACTTATCCTTCGGTGATAAGTATGGAAAAAATGCTTCCATACCACCTTAATTAAGAAGGATTATTTATTAATTTCATAAACTTGATTTTTATAATAGATCCAATTTGTATATGGAAATAATACTTTATACACTGAACATCAAGCTTTGATTTCAAACAAAAAATATCATTCGGATAACAGTGAGCCCATTCAAGTTACGGTATTATTATTACCTCTCAAACCTTGACTCGATGACATTCTTACCTTTGAAGATAGGTAGAAGTTTCCATACCTCAAAGTTTAATGTCAAGTATATGGTTTCCAAAATCTCTGTACACTATTCATTTAAAATCAAATTTTTATAAACCAAACTCCTTTCCCAATTTTCAGGATTTCTATCCAATTTTAAATCTTTTAAATAAATCCTTTTTATTAAGTAAAATTTCTTTTATAAAATAATTTATTATTTATAAACACCTCTATTTAATTAATTAATCACCTTTAAACATCCCAAATAAATAATTAATTGATTTTTAAAATGTCATTGAATAAAGTAATTAATTACCTTAAACCTCACTAATAAAATAATTAATTAACTTAAAACATCAGTTATAAAATATTTAATTAACTAGAAACATCATTAATAAAATAATTAATTAACTTTATAACATCATTTACAAAATACACTATGCTCCAAAATATTATAAGTTAAAGTTCATTTAAATCCATTTCTTTTCAAATTTGGAAAGAAGCTTAGCGACCACAATGGCACTTTTAACAAGCTATACTCATTTTAGTTCAACATTCCAAGTCGTATCATATGTATTTACATAAGCAACATATATGTAAATAAAATTCATAATCAATAATCACTTGCTAACACATCGCTTTCCAATATTAATTAACCGGCATATATATAAATGTCCAAATTAATAAAATAGTAGAATAATGATTTATTCTGCTAAATAGATATCCAAAATTATCTATTCAATTTAATTATAGCATAACGGCATTTTACTCTACTTATGGAATCTCTGTGCTAAAATATAATTAAATAATATGTAATTATTTTCTACCACTATTAATTTATCATCAAATTATATTTCATTAAAATTATCAACCATTTTTATTAAAGTGTTATACCCATCGATACGAATCTAGTGCAAGAAACCACATGTTAAACGGATCTAAAATGAGGGATTTATTCACTTTTCAAATTTAACTCCTTTAAATTAAAAATATTCTTATTTACTACACTACACTTACTTCCCCAAGCCCAAAATGCCAGCCCAACTTAAACTCCACTTAAACCCAATACCCAAACACAAAAATAAATCTTCTTCTTCCCAAACCCAAAATCCCCAAATCAATTGCATGGACCCAAAAAAAACTCGTGCACGAATATGCACGTTGATTGGGCAGCGGATAACAAAAATGTATGAAATAGTGAAAGTAGCAATTGGTGGATTGAAAGATACCAAAGGCCCAAATTCGTTAATCTCAAAGATGCTGAATTCTAGCTATCTTCGTCACGTTGATCGCGCACGATGCCGTGGAAGAAGATCTACGATTCTTCGTACGTTGATCTAGCGCACTAGATTCCGTGAATCGGCTTCAACAATTGTTGATTCGAGCGCACTCGAATACTGAAGGTGGAGATAGGAGATCACACTCAACTACCAATTTGAGAAGTGGCACAAAGCACACAAACAAGTTTTTATTCAAAATCAACTTGCTTTACAAATGACACAACTCGCCTATTTATAGGCTTACAACTCACACGACTCAATACCAAAACATAGGTCGTGAACGACCTAACATAGGTCACCAATGACCTATCAGATCAACGACCTAACAACATACACGTTACAACAAAGAAATGACCTAGTACATACACGGCCGACCTAACCAGGTACGACCTAAGACTTAACAAACATAAGAAAATTACAACACATGCGACTTAACATATTTACACATAACGACCTAAAATACAACACACGCGACCTAAGCTCTAGGCGACTTTAATCAAAGCAGCATATGCGGCATAAGGTCGTTAGCTCCCTCGAGCGACCTAAAGAATAGCGGCAACAAAATCAATCCAGTTTTCGTGACTCTTAACGCGACCTAGTTACACACGGCAGCAACCTATCTTCATAGCAACATAAGGTCGAGCGACCTATCTTCCCATGACCTATCTTCCAGCAACCTAACATCCAGCGACCTATCTTCCAGCAATCTAACATCCAGCGACCTATCTTCCCAGCGACATAAGATCGAGCGACCTATCTTCCCACGACCTAACTTAGGTCGTAACTCGAAATAGTCCACATTCGAAAGGTCGGAGCGACCTGATGTTGGTTTGCTTAACTCGCTTAGTTGCTTGCATGACTTAACACTGATTCCATTAACTCGTGAGCGACCTTCACTAGGTCATGAGCGACCTAAGGTTTCACTAGGTCGTGAGAGACCTAAGATTTCACTAGGTCGTGAGCGACCTAAGGACCTTGAACGATTCCATTCTGATGAATTGGCAGATCACGCTGCATCATCCTCCCCTGGTTGACAAAAATTCGACCTCGAATTTGCACCTTCTTCTTCCACCACAAGCTCATCCCCATGATACGGAATCAGGTATTTGACGTTGAAAACGTCTACAGTGTGAATATAATCCGGCAATTTCAACTGATACGCATTATCATTGATCTTCTTTAAAATTTCCACTGGACCAATTTACGGGCTTTCAACTTATTGTACGTTCCCACTGGAAAATGATCTTTTGTCAACATGGCATAAACTAAATCACCTTCTCTGAAATTCACACTCCTTTGCTTTTTATCTGCCAGTTGTTTATACTTTTCATTTGATGCAAGCAATCGTTCATGAATAGTTCTATGGCACTCCTGCAGCTCAGTCACGAAATCACAAGCTCATTTAATAACTTCCTTCTGATATGGCACGGTCGTCAAATCCGACGGTCCCCTAGGAATTGCTGAATATACAACTTGAAACGGACTGAAACCCGTACTTCGATTAACATCATGATTATGTGCAAATTCCGCCTGACACAACTTCATATCCCAACTCTTCAAATTATCCTGCACAAGACATCACAACAAATTTCCCAATGATCTGTTCACCACTTCCGTTTGCCCATCTGTTTGCGGATGATAGGCGCTACTATAATTCAGCTTCGTTCCAACCGTCTTCCACAAACTTAACCAAAAATGGCTTAGAAATCTAGTATCCCGATCAGAAACAATAGATTCAGGTAGCCCATGTAATCGATACACCTCTTTAAAGAATAATTGAGCAACACAGACGGCGTCAGCGGTCTTCTTACAAGCTATGAAATGCGCCATCTTGGAAAATCTATCTACCACCACATATATGGAATCATTTCCCCTTTGAGTTCTAGGCAATCCCAAAACAAAATCCATGCCTACATCAACCCATGGTCTAGTAGGCACGGGTAATGGCATATATAATCCTGCATTTGTAGCGGTTCCCTTCGACACTTGACAAATATGGCATCTCTCCACAAATCTCTCAACTTCTTTTCGCATTGTTGGCCAAAAATATGATTCAGAAATCAATTGCAATGTACGGTCTCTACCCACATGACCTTCCTCATGCAACTCCTTCACAATCTTCATTCGTAAGCTGCACTCTGGTATACACAATCGATTTCCCTTGAAAAGAAAACCATCCACCAACACGTACTCATCCGTCTTTCCCTTCTCGACTTCACAAACTAACTTCGCAAAATAAGGATCATCAACAAACAATTCTGGCAACACATCAAACCCCATCACTTCAACCTTCATTGTAGTCAACAAATGATTCCTTCGACTCAATGCATCTGCCACACGATTTGTGATTCCCAACTTATGCTTCACCACAAAGGTAAATTGTTGCAGATATGCGATCCACGAAGCATGTCTAGCTGCAATTTTGTCCTGTCCCTGCAAATGTTTCAGTGCTTCATGATCAGTATATAGAACAAATTCTTTATGGAACAAGTAGTGTCTCCAATGTTTCATAGCTTGAACAATAGCATAGAATTCCACATCATAAGTATTATATCTCATCTTGGCTCCTGATAACTTCTCATTGAAATATGCAATAGGACGTCCTTTTTGACTCAACACCCCTCCAATCCTGACTTTAGATGCATCAGTATGTAACTCAAACAACAACTGAAAATCTGGTAATACTAGAATTGGTGTTGTCGTTAAAAGTTCCTTGATTGTCTCAAAAGCAACTCCTGCTTCCTCTGACCATGAAAATTGCTTCCCCTTCATACAATTAGTAATTGGTGCCATCACGCTACTGAAGTGTGGAATAAATCTTCTGTAGAATGATGCTAAACCATGAAAACTTCTAACTTATGTTATCGTTCTGGGTTGTGGCCAATTTCTGATTGCTTCAACTTTATTCTGATTCACCTGTATACCTCCTTCTGAAATAACATATCCCAAAAATAAAACACTATGCGTCATGAACACACATTTCTTCGTTGCAGCATAAAACTGTTCCTGTCGCAGTATCATCAATACTTCTCTCAGATGATGCAAGTGTTCTTCTGAGCTTCTACTATATATCAGTATATCATCAAAATACACCACCACAAATTTCCCAATAAATGGTCTAAAGATCTGATTCATCACCCGTATAAATGTACTAGGTGCATTCGAAAGACCAAATGGCATAACCAGCCATTCGTACAACCCCTCTCTCATCTTGAATGCTGTTTTCCATTCATCCCCTAGTCTTATACGAATTTGATGATAACCACTCTTCAAATCGATCTTCGAAAAGATAGCAGCTCCACTAAGTTGATCCAACAAGTCATCCAATCTAGGCATAGGAAATCTGTATCTGACAGTTATTTTGTTGAGTGCCCTGCTATCCGTACACATCCTCCACGAACCATCCTTCTTCGGCACTAACAAAGCTGGCACTTCACAAGGACTTAAACTTTCCTACACACGCCCCTGTTCAAGCAACTCTTCCACTTGCCTTCTCAACTCCTCGTGTTCCTTTGGACTCATTCTGTAATGTGGTCTATGCGGTAACACAGCTCCTGGAACAAGATCTATTTGGTGTTGTATGTCCCTCAATGGCGGTAATTCTGTTGGTAGCTCTTCAGGAAATACATCGTCAAATTCTCCCAGCACTGGCTTTACTTCTTCAGGAATTTCAACCACTTCTTTACTCTCACGCCCAATCAACAAAAATACTTCAGGCTCCTCCTCTACTTCCATAACAAACTCCTTCAAAGATAGCAAAGTTTTAAGTTCCACAATCTCCTCCAACTTGCTTTCTTCTTATTGTCGCTTCTTAAGAACTAGAGTGATTTTAGTACCTTCAAACATGAAACTGTAACTGTTAGTATGACCATCATGTTGCACCGCTCTATCATACTGCCATGGTCTCCCCAACAACAGATGGCATACATCCATATCAACCACATCACACCAAATTTCATCTTTGTATTTCTTCCCAATCGAAAAATTAACACAAGCTCTTCGTCCAACTTTCACCTCCCCACCTTTCCTCAACCAAGCTAACTTGTAAGGTTTCAGATGCTTCTCTGTTTTCAATGCTAACTTCTTCACAGCTTCTGTAGAGATAATATTGTCACAACTTCCTGCATCAATAACAAACTTGCAAACCCTTCCCAAGATAGTACATGTTGATTGAAAGATGTTACTCCTCAACCAGCTAGAATCATCCTCTTGCTTTGGTGTTAAACAATTTCTCCTCATCATTAATGAATACCCTTCATCTCCCGACACATTTTCTTCCTCCTCAACATGTGGTGAATTAGAACATTCAGCTTCTACATCCTCATCTTCAACCTCAACAATCATCGCTCGTTTCTTTGGCTTTGGACATTCATTGCTTTTGTGACCCCATTCCTGACAATTGAAGCATTTGATACCACTATTGATCTTGGTCTTAGCAACTTCATTAACAACCGGTTTGCAACAGCCTTCGAAACATTCGCGTTGCTACTAGCCCCTTTCATTGGATTGTTGGAATTTGTAAACACACCACCACCTCTCCTTCCTTGCTTCTCCCAAGCTAGAGCCTTTTGATGTGCTGCAGCAACAGATCTAGGATCAAACATATTAACCATATCTTGAATCTGCATTCTCAACCCTCCAACAAATCTAGCTGTCAACTGTTCCTCCGTCTCCATGATATCATTCCTCGCAATCAATTGATAAAATTCATCCGCGTAATCATTCACCGTCTTTGTTCCTTGTCTCAGATTCTGCAATCGTTGATAAATAAGAGATTGATAGTTGTAAAGTAAGCAAGTAGCTTTCATCAATTTCTTCATCTTCTCCCATGATTCAATCTTTGACTTTCCCATTATCTCCCGTGTTAGTTTAGTTTGCTGCCACCATGCCATAGCTCTTCCTTTCAATCGTGTAGCAACCAACTTTACTCTACGATGCTCGGGAACTTCTTTGAAGTCAAAAATTTCTTCCACATTAGACAACCAATCAAAAATTCCTCAGCTACCATTCCACCCTTGAATTCTGGAATTTCAGTTTTCATCCCCGACTCCCATCGTCGATCATCTTCTACATCCCGATATGCATTTCGTACTTGGTCTTGATCTCGAGAATGAACACTACATCTATCACCATCTTTATAAAAAACAGATGTACTTCGATAACGATCTCGACCACCCACATCTCTATGATCTTGTATATCTCTTCTACTTTGTCTTTCATCATCATGGTATGGCTCATGTGCAAACTCACGTGGAGTTCTTCTCTCTTCATTTCTATACTCATGATGTTCTCTTCTCAATGAAACTGAAGATTCTCTTCTTTCTCGGTAAGATTGCGGCGACACCCTCCTCGCTTCCATAACCGATGGCGAAACTCTGTTTCCTCCAGGGTTCGAGATTGGCGACCTTCTCCTTTGTCCTTGATTCATATCATTCATCAGTTTCTCTAACTTCCCAATGCCTTCATCAAACTTTTCATTGATGCGTTATTCCATTTGCTCGTCTTCTTCTCTTCTATACAATGCTTCAACATTCTGATGGCAATTAGCTCTTCTCGGAGGCATTATCAAACTTCAACTCTCGGCCTAAACTCAATTGGCTCGGCTTGAACTCTTCAATAAGAATTGGCTCCAAAGACTCGGCTTAGCTATGATTGGCTAAGTCTAGCTCTGATACCAAATGATGCAGCAGTGGATAACAAAAATGTATGAAACAGTGAAAGTAGCAATCGGTGGATTGAAAGATACCAAAGGCCCAAATTCGTTGATCTCAAAGATGCCGAATTCTAGCTATCTTCGTCACGTTGATCGCGCACGATGCCGTGAAAGAAGATTTACGATTCTTCGTACGTTGATCTAGCACACTAGATTCCGTGAATCGGCTTCAACAATCGTTGATTCGAGCACACTCGAATACCGAAGGTGGAGATAGGAGATCACACTCAACTACCAATTTGAGAAGTGGCACAAAGCACACAAACAAGTTTTTATTCAAAATCAACTTGCTTTACAAATGACACAACTCACCTATTTATAGGCTTACAACTCACATGACTCAATACCAACACATAGGTCGTGAACAAATTAACATAGGTCGCCAATGACCTATCAGATCAACGACCTAACAACATACACGTTACAACAAAGAAACAACCTAGTACATACACGGCCGACCTAACCAGGTACGACCTAAGACATAACAAACATAAGAAAATTACAAAACATGCGACTTAACATATTTACACATAACGACCTAAAATACAACACACGCGACCTAAGCTCCAAGCGACTTAAATCAAAGCAGCATATGCGGCATAAGGTCATTAGCTCGCTCGAGCGACCTAAAGAATAGCGGCAACAAAATCAATACAATCTTCATGACCCTTCACGCGACCTAGTTACACATGGCAGCGACCTATCTTCATAGCAACATAAGGTCGAGCGACCTATCTTCCCGTGACCTATCTTCCAGCGACCTAACATCCAGCGACCTATCTTCCAACGACCTAACATCCAACGACCTATCTTCCCAGTGACATAAGATCGAGCGACCTATCTTCCCGCGACCTAACTTAGGTCGTAACTCGAAATAGTCCACATTCGAAAGGTCGGAGCGACCTGATGTTGGTTTGCTTAACTCGCTTAGTTGCTTGCATGACTTAACACTAATTCCATTAACTCATGAGCGACCTTCACTAGGTCATGAGCGACCTAAGATTTCACTAGGTCGTGAGCGACCTAAGATTTCACTAGGTCGTGAGCGACCTAAGGACCTTGAATGATTCCATTCTAATGAATTGGCAGATCGCGCTGCATCACACGTGCACACCATTGACACTCCATCGTCGACCATCGATCATCGTTCCAAGCCCACGTCCAAAATCCACTTGCCATGCTCGACTCAGCCACCTCATCACCATCACCTCTGGTGGCCACAATCAAAATCGACCGATCAACCCCAAATCAATCACGTCGATCAACATTTTCCACTGTCGCCTACACCATCACGACCGCCACCCTCTACCTCACCTTCAGACCACTCCACGTCACACTCATCACCACCGTTCACCTCTAGTAACCCCATTTTCTAACACCAAAACTTACAGCTATTAAACCTTAGACTTAGTTCGACCAAGCAACTCCGACCACTGGCGACCACACGACGACTACCATCGCCTTTGCCACCGACCAAGCTTACTTCTACCACTACCGCTCCACCTCCAGCTAACCACATTGCCAGAATTTCCCAACTGATCTAAAACTGATCATCTCATCATCATGAAACAACCCCAATCCATAAAATCATGTGAACAGCTTCAAAATTCATGATTTTCATAGGTGAACGTGACCATATACTTTGTTCATCAATTCGTGCTCGACGAAAAACTGACATCACTCGACCACTTATTGTAATCGACCAATTACTCACACCTTACTTGACCAAAGAACCCACAACTATTTAAAAAAACTATGGACTAAGACGAACAACTCTACAGTTGAACACTTTGGCTAATTTTTAACGGTTTGAGAGATGATGATTTTTAAATATGAGAGGAAGGTGTTTATTTTAAAGACAAAGAGCAGGAAAAAGAAAATGAAGAGAGAAATATGTGTGTTCCTATATCTATATCTCTGTGTATATTCATTTACAGCAAACATGACATTTATTTCTGAAGCAAATATCAATACTTGTGATTTTAAACAATTTTATAAACAAGAATATCGTATTTAAATCAAGCTATTAACAAAATCTTCATTTCATAAAAAATATTAACCAAAAGATTAGAGATCTCACCTTCTACATGGTCAGAAATGCTTCAAGTTTTAGTCTTTGAGTGAAGTAAGAATTTTTAAGTTTAAAAATGTGATTTTTCAAAAAAAATTAAAAGATATGAAGAAGAAAATGAAATGGGAAGTGCATATATAAGATGGAGTATATAATGAGAAATGAACGTATATAAGATGGAATATAAAATAAAAGTAAAGAAGGCTAAAGACCAAAATGTCCTTAAATCCATTTTTCAACTCTTCCATCATTTTCCAAGCCACCAAATTACTAACCATATGAAAATATGTTTGATTTTTAATCGTTTCATGTACCTTTGTTAATTTTTACACTTAAGGAATTATGAAATGTAAATTCAAACTTCATATCCATCGCTTCATATTTACTTTATTATATTTCATATTTATTAATTTTTTATTGTTATTACTTATTCGTTTATTTTCTCATTTGAAAAAAGTGGTGTTCATAACTTACAAGATAATTTAAATATTGTTTTGGAGTGTATGCAAATATATAACAACTTCCTAATACTTGTCGTTCGATAAAAAGCTGAAAATCCGAAAAGTTGATTTCGATCAGATTTTCAGTTTTCCATTGAACTACCTATTTATGTAAATAAAATTCAAAAATGATTTTTCTATCATTAGTTATAAATTAAAAGAGGGCTATTTAATTATTAAAACAATTAATATAATCTGGAAATTAAATTAAATATTCACAAATCAAAGCAATAAAATTCTGGGTCATCACATTCATAGCAGGTGCATTAGTTGACTACTTATCTCTTAAACCCAACATCACATATGAATCCGTTATGGTGTCAAATCGTGATAGGGGTCGACCCATCTATCGATGTTGTGTCGTGATCTTAAGTTGTTCATTCGTGGTGTGGAGTTCCTTTGTGATGCATATGTACTAAAATTTTCAGGGTACACATTGATTTTGGGAATGGACTAGATATCTCGCTATGGGTAGCTTTGGATTGTGATAAGAGGACGATTCAGTTGAGAAAAGCTAATGGGTTTGATTTAATTTTATTTTATGAGCCTGATGTTTCGGTTATGGGGACTTATCTGTATTCACTTAGCCTATCATATGAAGAGCTATCATGTACCCATAGTGAAAGACTACTTGTAACAACCTAACTGTAACATCGCCCAACTTGAAACCCAAAGATGAATGTCGATGATGCTACAGTCATCATTATAATTATCTTCCAACGACAAAAGTGAGTTCAGTATAATATGAATACAAAGATAAGTAAACAAAGCAACTAACATTGTTCGTTACATAGTAGATTCTTTTTAATTTTCATTACAATTACTTCGATCAAAATTTCCCAAGTCACGTGCCTACGCAGGGGTCAAATATCAAAGAAAATAACATAAAGAATCGGGTCCATAAATGAAGGTGCGGCCCGCACTCCATCATACAGTGGATACAAAATCTTTATTAGCTAAAGAGCCCCCTACTTCTTCTTCACTCCTCATACTGTGGCCATTATTCCAAACCTGTCTAAGACCATAAAATCATCCTACTCGAATGTGTACCCGTCAATTTATGGGGAAAACAATAATAAAAATATGGGTCAAACATAAAGTCTAGTGTGAATAATATTGTCCTAAAAAACAAACAAATAGTGATACCAACTTACACTACACAGGTTAGGTTTCCCCCTCAATATTCAATCACTCATGTGTGGGAACACTTTAAACTTCCGACGCAGACTATTTCTTATTTACATCTTCCTTAAGCAGATTTTCTTTACTATTGTGTACCCTATGTTGACCCCACCCATGTTATGGTATAGATTATTTTTGAATCAAAGTATAAAATACTGCGCTCCCCATGCAAACCGACTTGGTTTCCCTTATAAATTCTTCTTCAATCTATAAAGCATTCTTTTAAAGTATTTAACATGGTGCCCCATGCAATTCTTATAAATCTTACTTTAGTATTTGGTACTGCGCCCCTATGGAGAACTTACTTAGCTTCCTGTTAAGGTTTGTCTCTTAACTTGTACTGCTTGGAATTTCCACCATAGTATTCTTTTAAATTAATTCTTTAGAAGTTTCTCTTAGCTAATACCACTTGGAATTGCCCATGGCAATATCACTATGAATTCTTTATTTATTTTGAACCACGTACACCCAGCCTCCACCTCGTAGTATTTAATTATTTATTTAGTTAAGCCTTGAACTGTAAAGAATCAGCTACATGTAGTCCTTCTACATTTATTTTCTTAATTTTTAAACTACTTCGAAACCCTACCATAGTACACCACAAAGAAACCTACTTGTAGTCTTTAAACATTTGCTTAATTTAGAACAACTTGGCATCCCCTACCGCAGTTCCTGGAAGTTCAATACCCCTCCTCAACTTTCCCAAATGTGCATTCGAGTGAGCGTCTCCACCGACAACAATAGCCCTTCCAATACATTGCCTTTATCCAATACAGGATCCCTTCCCCCATTCTGACCTAGCCTCTCCCCGAATATCATTGACTTATCTTTTATAAGTCTTACATTGTTATCTTTTTAGTGCAGAACCCTCCTGACCCACATAGTACACTCTATAAGTTACTTATTAAGTGTTCCTTTATAAATTTTGGCATAGCATGATCCCTACATATTTAGCGCTGTTAAACCAAAAAATGGTATAATACCTCAGATGATGATAGTGACAAGTTAGCCCTTGGCTTTAGCATATGTAGACACATAATAAAATGTAATTGATTAATGTCATTGTCAAGGCACCAAGGTATAACTTACCATTATGAGACTGAATATATGATAAAATCATTAATAAGGATGACAGTATATCTTTGAGAGAAAACTTGTGCTCATTTTTCATCCATTAGTCGTTGACTCGACATCCAAATAACGACTCGACATCCTCCAAGGAAGTAAGGCTTGACATCCCAAATAAGGACTCAACATCCTTCAAGGAAGCTTGAACAATAATGTTGTGTTCACCTATGTGAATTTTAGATAAGACATTCTCTCAAAAACTTATGTCACATTGTATGACCAGATGAAAATGTAGAAAGTTGGAGATGTGATCTATCAAGCATGATGATAGACAAAATGCCCCTTTTTCTCTCAAGTTCAAGAATCTTATGCTCATATAATCATGCGCATTTAGGTTCGTCGTTGATTAAAACTCAACAAGGTTGACCATGCTGAGGTCATGCATAGGTCATTCGTAAAGGATCATTGACAATGGTCAGGTTGAGCTTTGAACTTTAGAACATATTCGTCTTAGCTCAAAGCTCATCAAGGTTATGGTCTTGTCGAGCTTTGAACTTTATAACATGTTTGTCTCAGTTCAGAACCCGTCGAGGTTGTGGCCATGTCGAGTTTCAACTCGACGAGACTAACAAGCCTAAGTTAATAATGATCAGTAAAATCATAGCCGAAGCACAAATGTTAATTCAATCCCTTAATGTTACTGATTAAATGTGAGTACAATTAGAAACAATTCTTCCGTAATTCAATTTAGGGTTTGCTAGAGTGTGATTTGAGTACAAGAGGCAGAAATGAAGAATCGACCCCTAAATGAAAACCCTTAGGTTACTATTTATAGAGTTTGGTGGGTGGTCAGTGCCGCTAATCTTCAACTTCATCAGGTTTTAGCTTCATCGAGTTTAATGATGGTAGCTTTATCGGCCTCAACATTGACGGCGCTGTCGAGATTCACCATTTATACTTTTGTTTCTTCATGATAAGGCATCGGCATGTTATAAATACTTGATGGTGTTCTTCCTTAATGATCTTCGGTGCTATTGAAGTGCGGCATCGATGTTACTGATGAATTTTGACAACAATAGTTGTTGAGATTGCTTTCATAAGGTTAGTGATATGTTACTTCTTAATCCTCGATGATGTCTATGATTCTTGATCCTCGCCATCAATATGAACTAGCCTATTTTGAAGAAGGTCGACGTAATTGGATAGGTGCAACATGGTTCTTTTTATCACCATTTTATGTTCTTCGGGGTCAATAAAGACTTGCACGTCGATATCCATCCTTGCATCTAAAGCTTAGAACCTCAACAGGAACCCCTAGCTTCAAACCTCGACTTGAACCCCCAGACTCGGCATCGATTCCATGGCTCATATCCTTTGAAGATTATTGGGATAACATAGCCCCCCATATTATAAGAGAAGCTTTTTACTCTTTAGGGCAAAACCAAGAAGTCCTTTGTGTTGTCCAATCCTTAATAAAATTTCCCTGCTAGTTTCGTTTTCCTGTAAAACAAAAAGCTCAAGATACTATTTTTTATCAACTCTTCTTTTGAATTTAACTGAGTTATGTTGACATTCATTACATATATTATTTATGTGAATTAGAATGATAATTCTGCTATAAGAGCAAGGGCAGTAAATAACATTAAGTTTTAAGATGGAAGTCCAAAAGATTATCTGGTAATATCATAGGAGGGAGCACTAGAATTTTCTCCGGCAATCAATAGAAGTTTGGCAATAAAAGTTCCAAGATCTATCTAATAATTCTATAATGGAAGACCAGAATCCCATTTAATAATAATTAGAGGACCAGAAACTCATATCTGGCAATGATAAAAAAGAAGTCCGGTAATTCATATTGACTATAATAAAAGAAGAGTAACAATCTATTTGCTAAAAATAGGAAGAAGACCGAAACCCCTGTCTAGCGATAATAATAATAGAAAATTAGAAGTTGATATTTGGAAATAATAAAATAAGAACAGAAACTCTTATTTGGTAATGGAAATAGAAGTTCAGAAATCGTCATATGGAAATAAAAATAGAAGACCAGAAATCCACGTTTGGTAATAATAGAAGACTAGAAATCCATATCCGGTAATAATAATAGAAGTCTTTGTTTTTGCATCACCCTCCGGGCATTGGATGTTTGAATCCTTTGTTTTGAGCCACTCTTTGGGCATTGGATGTCTGAATCCTTTGTTTTGCACCATTCTTCAGGCTTTGGATGTTTGAATTCTTTGTTTTGCGCCACTCTTCAGACTTTGGATGTTGTTAATCTTTTCTGTGCACCACCCTTTGGGCAGTGGATGTTGTTAATCCTTTTTGTGTGCCACCCTCCGGGAAATGGATGTGTTAATCCGTTGTTTTGACCCCTTACCACCATCTTAGGTGATGAATCGGGTCGTTCGGTGTGTTTGGTTACCTTTCGTCAAGCAGGACCAAAGACTTTCCTGACCTCCCTCTAGGATGCGCTTCAAACAGGCCTTATAGACTGGAATGAAGGCTGGTTTGGTGCTTTGGCCAGGCTATTGTTAGGCAGGACCAAAGGCTTACTCCATCCTCCCTCTAAGAGGTGCTTCAGACGGGCCTTATAGGCAGGAATGAAGGCTGGTTGGTGCTTTGACCTGGTCGGCTACGGCAATGTCAAAGGCTTACTCCGTCCTCAATCTAGGAGGTGCCTTGATCTGTCTACGTAGGTGGTATCAAGGGCTTGTAGATGCTTTAGCTAGGTCATTTCTAGCGAGACTAAAGGCTTTCTCTGACCTCCCTTTAGGAGGCACTTTGATCTGGCCATCTTGGGGCGATCAAAGGCTTTCTACCATCTTCGATAGTTCCATTATTTAAGGAGAATCTTACTCCCAGCCATGTAGATTTACTTGAGAATCTCTTATTTATTCATTCGTTGTTGGGAAATATGGTCGCAAATGTTCCGCATTCCATGTTCTAGGGAGTATTTTGCCATCTGGTCGGCATAATTGATAAGCTCCTGGTGGAATTACTTTGTACATGACTAGGGAACCTTCCCAGTTTGGCCTAAGTGGTCAATCCACTGGATTTTTAGTGTTAGCCATCACTCTTCGAAGTACTAAGTCCTCGTTTTGGAATGATCTTGTCCTTACTTTCGATTTGTAGTATTTAGATATTCTTCATTGGTATTCAACAATTCGTATTGCTGCTTCATCTCTTTATTCATGGATCAGGTCTAAAGATTCTTTCTTCAGTTCTTGGTTTGGGTTGAATGCGTATGTGATTCTTCGATGCAAATGTATTTCGACTTCAACTGGAAGCATAGCCTCACATCCATATGTTATGGAATACAGAGTATGACCTATTGCAGTTTTCGTGGATGTTCTGTATGCCCAGAGTACAAGTGGCAATTCCTCTACCCAATTTCCTTTGGCTTTATTTAGTTGCTTCTTAAGAATAGTTTTAATAGTCTTATTAGCTGCTTCAACAACTCCATTAGCCCTTGGATGTGCTACATAAGAGAAACTCTTATTAATTCCATTCTTATTGCAAAATCATGTAAACTCTTCACTTTCAAATTAATTCCCATTGCTGGATATTATTTTGTGTGGGATACCAAATCTAGTGACAATATTCTTGACCATGAATTTAAGCACCTTTCCTGAGGTAATATTTGGAAGCAGTTTTACTATACCCACTTGGTAAAGTAATCAATTACTACTATCGCATACTCAGCTCCTCCTTTAGATATTGGAAAGGGTCCGATCAAGTCAATTCCCCATACATCAAAGGGCCATGGGTTTGAGATCGTAGTTAACTTGCTTGGCGGTACCTTTCACATTTCTTCACATAATTGATGGCTTGATTGGTCATCTGGGGAAAATAGAAACCTTGTCTCATGACCTTCTTGGCCAACTTTATCTTGTTAGAGTGATCTTCACAAAATCTCTCATGTGCTTCTTTCAATAATCTTAATGCGTTCTCTGGACTTACACATCTTAAATAAGAAAGGGCATATCCTTTCTTATATGTATTTCATCCATCATAGAGAAAGGTGGGAGCTTGATGCTTGATTCTTCTTGCATTTGTTTTATTAATTAGCAATGTCACATTAACATGGTATTCGATAATTGGGGTCATCCAATTATTTTGGTATTGATTATCCATTTCTTAATGAACGAGTCCTTCTTGAGGAGCTTCATTTTCAGTTTCTCCTTTATCTCGTTTATAGGATAAGGCCTGAGATCTGGTTAGTACTGGTGATTCTTTTCCTAATTCGGGTACTTTATCTCTAATAATGGGATTTGGTTGATAGCCCACTAGTACAATTCGAGTTTCTGCGGCTCCCCTTGAACTAGCCAGCTTTGCTAATGAATTTGCATGGGAATTCTTTCCTCTTAGGTCCTGGTGTATGGAAAAATCTTCAAATTAGTTTAACATCCTCAGTACTTTCTTCGCATATGAAATCAATTTAGCATCTTTGGTTTGATATGTCTGTTTCAATTGATCCATCATTAGCTGAGAGTCACTAAAGATTTCAATTCTTAGGATCTTCAGTTGAAAAGCTAAAGTAAGCCATGCCACCATGGATTCATATTCTGCTACATTGTTGGTAGCTAGGAAGCCTAGCTTCATTGCATAATGCAAACGATGTCCATCAGGGGTGATAATGCCGTATCCTGCTTCTATTCCTTGCTCATTTGATGCTCCATCCATAAATAACTGCCATTTGGGCTTTAGATCTTTTTCCTTTTTGATTACTCTTTGAAAAAACTCGTGCATTCGTTGACAAAATCAGCTAGAGCTTACCCTTTGACTGCTGCTCACGATAAAAATTCAACATAGTACTGACTGAGTTATATTCCCCATTTCACTAATCTCCCTGAAGTCTCCAGTTTGCTGAAGACCTGTTTGACTGGAAAATTGGTTAGCACTTTAATCGGATGCGCTAGGAAATTGGCACTTAATTTCCGTGCCGTAAGTATCAGACAATACACTAGATTTTCTATGATCGGATATCTGATCTTGGCATCTTTTAGTCTTCTGCTTACATAGTATGTAGGAAGTTGAGTTCCATTTTCTTCCCTGATCATCACTGAACTGACCACGGGTTCTAAGACGACCATATATATGTGTAAAGATTTTCTCCTTCCACGGGACTGGATAATATTAGTTGGTTCTCAAGGTGGTCTTTCAATTCCTTAAAAGCTTTTTGGCAATCTTCTCTACATTCAAAATTTTTCTTCTTAATTACATCAAAGAATGAGATGCATTAATCAGTCACCCTAGAGATGAATCTATTCAGCGTTGATGCCCTTCCGTTTAGACTCATTACATCTTTACTTGTTTCGGATTCCACCATGTCTTTTATTGCTTGAATTTGATCCCTCGACCAACGACGATGTAGCCTAAGAATTTTCCGGATTGAACACCGAGAGAGCATTTCTGTGGATTAGGTTTCATTTGGTGCTTTTGCAATAGCTCAAACATTTCTCTATGGTCCTTTAAGTGACTGCTTCATTCATGATATTTCACCAGCATGTCATCTACATAGACCTCCATGTTTCGACCAATTTGCTCTTTGAGCATTCTATTTACCAATCTTTGATAGTTGGCGCCCGCAATTTTGAACCCAAAGGGCATCACCTTGTAATAATAGATTCCTCAGTCTGTAATGAAGCTTGTATTCTTTTCGTTTGGCTTGAACATAGGGATTTGGTTATATGCCGAATAATCATCCACAAAGAACAAAAGTTTATGCCCACTGGTTGCATCAATTAGCTGATCTATCCTTGATAAGGGGTAACAATCTTTCGAATACACCTTGTTCAGATTGTTATAGTAAACACAAGTTCTTCATTTGCGTTCGATTTCTTAACCAATACGGGATTGGCTTCCTCTTTTAATACATCGGATCGAATTTTGTCAAATTGCCTCTTCTTTTGCCGAATGGGGGTTATATTAGAATCAATGTTCAAAGCATGGCACATGACTATTGGATCAATTCCGACTAAATCTAAATGAGTCCATGCGAATACATCTTTACTGGTTCGTAGGAACTAAATTAACTTTGCCTTATGATTTCTTTCTAACTCCTTTTGAATTTTAACTGTCTTTGTTGGATCAAATGTATCTACACTATCTCCTTTAGCCCTTCTATAGGCTTTATTCTTTCCATTCACCTCGGCAATATAACTCAGTGACTATCTCCCCATTTTCTACTTCTTCTTCCACTAGGTTAGCATCCATTATCTTCCTTTTTCTTTCAAAAGAGCTATACTTCTTAAGCACATGCTTAGTTGATCTATTGGGTCTTGTTTTTGCTTTGGATGATAGATGTAAAAATCCCTCATCCAAAGCTAAAAAATGACAGATGAATCATAATAAGAAGAGTGTTCTCGTTTATATTATTCCAGAGTAGCAAAATACATTTCGTAAGAGCTGAACTACTCCCCTTTTATAGTCCTCTAGTCACTTTTTGTCATAAACTTAGTATTTAGGCAAGATGAAAGCATCAACTTCGTCTAGAGCTGGGCGCCCGAAGAAAGCATTGTAGTATGAAGGTCGATCAATGATTATGAATAGCATATCAAAGGTTCTACAGCGCGGTGGCAATCCTATTTCCACCAGTAGTTTTAATTGTCCCACTGGTGTTGATCCTTTAATGTTAAACCAAAAGATGGGCTCAAGGATTGGTTCCTGCTTGTCCTTTGGGATTCCTATTTGGTTAAAAGCATGTTTAAAGGTCACATTGACAGCACTTCCAATGTCCATAAGAATCTTTGTAACAATGGAGAGTCTGATCTATGAAGTGATCATGAGAGGGCCGTTATGAGAATGTCGGATCCCTCTTAGTTCTTGCTGTGTAATGGTAAGATTAGGCATCTAAATATTGAATCGAGGATTCTTGAGCGGCAGCTCTTCCCAAATAGAAAATAATCCTTCTTTCACTTCCCTAACGTATCTATTCCATGCACCTTTTCCACTTCCATCCAAATGTGGTCCTCTATGGATCACATCAATCCTGTTGAGAGGTGGACTAAGATTTAGCTGATCTTCATCTTCTAGGACATCCATAACATTGTTAGAGAGCTTTTGTTGACCGTTATCATTGCAAGCGACCTTTTGTCCCTCCTGAATGAACTCCTTCAAGTGTCCTTCACGGATTAGCTTCTGAGTAATGCCCGCTAGCATGTGGCACTCATCCGTCTTGTGACCATTCGCCTTATGGTAGATACAATAGTCATTTCCCCTTTTTTGTTCTGGATAAGTTTTGGCTTTGAGCGAGACTGGAAAATTGACCTTCTCTTTCATCATTGCATGGATATAGGATAGTCGTTTATTCAGGGCAACAGAATTGGTATTTGGATTATCCTCCCATCTTGGCCTCTTATGATTGCGATAGAAGACAGCTTTTCTGGTCTCCCTCCTGGTTTGATTCTTTTTCCTTGCGCGATACATCTCGTCCATTCGAATAAACTTGTCTGCTTGAAAATGAAAGTCTTGAACATACCATGGACATGGAGTTCCTTCCAGAATGGTGTATGTGCAATCAACCCTAAATACACTGCTATTAGCTTGTCTAACCTTCTGAGGTAATTGCCTAAAAGCTCTCTTGGGTTTTGTGCTATGTTGGCTACCACCATGCAATCTATAGTTGGGTCTTTACAAATGCAGACTGAGCGGAGAACTCATTAGAAAACTATTTCCAAGAGTAGATAGTCTTTTCATGGTACTGCAAGTACCACTTAACGGTTGCTCCTTGGAGAGTGACGAGGAAGAGTCTGTACCGTACAACACTATATACGTTGTAGATATCCATCTGACTCTCAAATGCCATCAGATGATCATCAAGATCGGTAGCTCTATTATACTTTAAGTATGGAATCTTTACATAAGATGGGATCATAATAGACATAATTTCGTCAATTAAAGCAGCCCCCCGATGATTGTCGTTAGCCCTCTCTTCGTGAGCCCTTTTTCCTTTGTTATTTAACACATCTTTCACTACCTTCTCCACCATATCCTTTAGATAAGCATCTTCATCATGATAGTTGTTCCTTTCGGATTTATATCCTTTAGTGGTTGAGCTCCCAGATCACTCTTAGGATTTCTCATCTACTCTTCCCTAGTAGTTTAGCTTAGCATGTTGATCATCTTTCTTCTTTTGCGGAGTCAAGATAGGTTTGCTCTTGCTCTTGAGTTGGGAAGCTTTTAAATTCCTTTTCTAAGGTTCTGCCTCTTCTCCCTCCATAGGTTTGGAAGTTTTGGATGATTTCTGAGTAAGCACCATTTTCAAGAGCCCTTTCATTTACTGTAGTTGTTTTTTCAAGCTCTTTATCTTAGCTTTGTTGTTGTTGGGTTGTAATGGAGTTGATGGTTGGCCTATTTCCACACCGTCTAAGTTGAAAGTGGGAGCAACATTTTCCTTTAAAGTTATCGTGTTTACTACTTTCTCTTCCATATGATTGAACCGTTTGGATTTCATTTTCCTTGACATGAAAATTTGATTTATTAATTCAAAAAAGGGAAAATTAAGTAAGTCGGAGGTTCGATCCTTTCTTCTAGTGCCAAAAATGTTAGACCAAATAAGGTTATAACACCCTAGATGCTGATAGTGACAATTTTTCCCTTGGCTTTAGCATATGTAGACACATAATAAAATGTTATTGATTAATGTCATTGTCAAGGCACCAAGGCACCAAGGTCCAATTATCATTATGAGAATAAGTATATGATAAAATCATTAATAAAGATGACAATATATCTTTGAGAGAAAGCTTGTGCTCATTCTTCATCCATTGGCCATTGGACTTGACATCCCAAATAAGGACTGGACATCCTCCAAGGAAGTAAGGCTCGACATCCCAAATAAGGACTTGACGTCCTTCAAGGAAGCTTGAACGGTAATGTTGCGTTCACCTATGTGAACTTTTAGATAAGACATTCTCTTAAAAACTTATGTCGCATTGTATGATCAAATGAAAATGTAGAAAATATAGCAAGTTGGTGACATGATCTATCAAGCATAATGATAGACCAAATGCCCTTTTTGCTCTCAAGTTCAGGAATCTTATGCTCATATAATCATGCACATTTAGGTTCACCATTGACTAAAATTCGACAAGGTTGACCATGCCGAGGCCATGCATAGGCCATTGTTAGAGGATCATCGACAATGGTCACATCGAGCTTTAAACTTTACAACATGTCCATCTCAGCTTAGAGCTCATCTAGGTTATGGTCATGTCGAGCTTTAAACTTTATAACGTGTTTGTCTCAACTCAGAACTCATCGAGGTTGTGGCCATGTCGAGTTTCAAACTCGACGAAACTAAATATTTGCCAGCCCAAGCTAATAACAATCAATAAAATAATAGCAAAAGCCCAATCCAAGCCCTTAATGTTATTGATCAAATGTGATTTCAATCAGAAACAATTTTTCTCCAATTTAATTTTGGGTCTGCTAGAGTGTGATTTGAGTACAAGATAGAGAAAATGAAGAATCGGCTCCCAAATGAAGACCCTTGGGTTTCTATGTATAGAGTTTGGTGGGTGGTCGGTGCCGCTAATCTTCAACTATGTCATGCTTCAGCATCGTCGAGTATTGATGATGGTAGCTTTATCTGCCTCGACATTGATGGCGATGTCGAGCTTCACCGTTTGTACTATTGTTTCTTCATAATAAGGCATCGGCATGTTATAAATACTCGATGTTGTTCTTCGTCGATGATCTTCAATGCCATTAAAGCGTGGCATCGAAATTACTGATGAATCTCGACAACAACAGTTGTTGAGATTGCTTGCATAAGGTTAGTGCTATGTTACTTCTTAATCTTCGATGATATCTATGATTCTTAATCCTCGCCATCGATGTGAAGTATCCTATTTTAAAGAAGCTTGAGGTCATCGAATAGGCGCGGCATGGTTCATTTTACCACCATTTTGTGTTCTTCGAGGTCGACAAAGACTTAGACATTGATATTCATCCTTGCATCTAAAGCTTAGAACCTTGACATGAACCCCTAGCTTCAAACCTTGACATGAACCCCCAGACTTGGCTTCAATTCTTGGCTCATATCCTTGAAGATTATTGAGATAACAAGCGCAACAACTTTCTTATAAAAATAGGGTCGCCGCCCCAATGTTATACCCTGACAACGCCTTTACATATGTCGACATACTATTCGTTCTTATTTTACTTTCAGTTATTTTCAACATCATTTTCAGCAAATAATTTGGATCTTTTCCCCTTTTTACCAACCATGCTGGTATATTTTTACATGGAGTTTATTTTACAGCATTCCCAGTTGTACCCTTCCACCGCAGTGCAGTTTAGTTGGATTTACCTCTATTTCATTATAGAAAATTCTGATAAATTCTCTAAAATTGCTCGAATCATAGTTCTTCCCTAGTTTAACTTTATTTCGCCTTTTTAGGGTATTTTTCTTGCTTATTTTGAGTATTACAACTTCAAAAAATTTCATATAGAATTATATAAGCTTAAGAAATCTCTTAAACCATAAACCCACTTCCTAAATCTGGTCTTAAACATCGTATAAAACTTTCGTTAAGTTTAGAAATCACTAGAGTAGGGAAAACACATGTAAACATCTCATGTATACACATCTTTCCCCCCAAAACATTCATCAACCCTTTATACTTTAGGATGTTAATCCATACGAACCCCATCATATATGAAAACTTATAGATCTAAGCTGGTCCCGTACATATATAGGATGTTAGATTATAATGGTAAGTATTACTTACCTAGATCTTTTGAATTTATAGCTTTAGTCTTCTTTAGTCTCTTCTAGCTTACGTTTTCATATCTTCTGTTTATTTGCCTCCCATGCTCCCATCATTAAAGAGTTTCTCTAGCCTTTTATTTTAGTTTGAGTAGAATAAAATGAATGAATAAAAATGAGTAATGCATATTTTCCTACAATAAATTGGGTCTGGACCCTCATACTCGCTTTTATTAATTCATTTCCATTTACCCTTCTTGTTTAATCCACCTTTTTCTTTAATTAGCTTATTTAATTAATTTTAAAATTTTAGGGTTATTACAGTCTTCCCTTCCTTTTCTTCCCAAAATTCAATTAAGGTCAACAAGAGACAAGTCCTCCCCTTATTCTTACCTTAAGCATCCCCATGAATTCTCAATCCATACATACATAAAATGTACTAGTACTACCTACTAATACAACAAACAACCATAATAGCATATATATATATATATATATGGTCTATAATAGCACAACTTGATACATAACATATGCGCTAATCTATGACAAACAACTCTGGATAGATCCTCCTAACCTTATCCTCCGTTTCCCAGGTGCATTCCTCCTGATCTGCACTTCGTTGAACGCATACTAGCTTTACTACCTTGTTTCGAAGCCGCTTCTCATTCCGATCCACTATCCGAACCGGTCTGTGCACGTAAGTCATATTTGGTTTGATAACCAAGTCTTATATTGCTCCCTGGTCCCTAATGCATTTATGTAAACATGATACGTGGAATACATTATGAATCTATGAAAAAACACCGTGCGGATCTACCTTACACACCACCTACCCAACCCTTCCTATGATCAGAAACAATCCTACATATCTGGGTGCTAACTTCACAACTTTCCCGAAGCCCTTCATGCCTCTTATCAGAGAAACCTTCACAAACACCTGATCTCCTATTGCGAACTCCAATTTCTTCCTCCTTATGTTAGCATGACTCTTTTGCCTAGACTATGCTGCTTTCATCCTTGCTTGGATTAGTTCTACCTTCTCAGTAGCATCCTTCACCACATCTAGTCCTAACGCAACCTTATCTCCTGCTTCTAACCAACATGCAGGCATCTTATATGATCTTCTATACAAAAGCCTCAAATGGAGCCATCCCAATACTGCTCTAATAGCTGTTATTATATGCAAACTCTACCAAATGTAGATAAACTTTGCAAGATCCACCGAAATCTAAAATACATGCTCTTAGCAAATTTTCTAGGACCTTGTTGACCCTCTTGCCAACCTGTTTGTGGATGGTATGCAGTACTCATGCACAGTTCTGTACCTAACACCTTCTGCAGAGTTTTCCAAAATTCATTAGTGAACAATGAATCTCGGTCGCTAATAATAATGCTTCGCACCTCATGTAGTGACGCAGCGGCGAATAACAGAAATGAGTACAAAAATGAGAGTAGCAATCGGTGGATTGAAATTACCAAACGCCCAAATCCGTTGATCTCAAAGATGCCAGATTCTAGCTATCTTCGTTACGTTGTTCGCGCACGATGCCGTGAAAGAAGATCTATAATTCTTCGAACGTTGATCAAGCGCACTTGATACCGTGAATTGGCTTCAACAATCGTTGATTCGAGCGCACTCGAATGCCGAAAGTGGAGATAGGAGGTTACACTCAACTACCAATTTCAAAGTGGCACAAAGCACACAAACAAAGTTTTATTCAAAATCAACTAACTTTACAAATGACATGACTCGCCTATTTATAGGCTTACAACACAACACTTACATCACAAAGAACAACACATTACAAGGCCATCACGACCTAACATATTTACACATGGCCGACCTAACATAGGTCGTTAACGACTTAAAGACAACGCGACTCAACACATACGCCACTTAATGCTTACAACATGGACGACTTACGACTTAACATATGTACAAGTTACAACATATTACAACACTAAGCGACTTAACCTCAACATACGAGTTACGACCTACACCTGAAATGACCTAACCATCCCAGCAACATGAACTCTTCATGCGACCTATCATTTGAACGACCTAAGCTTTGGAGCGGCATAATGAAATAGCTTCTCTTTAATGAGCGACCTAAATTCCGTAGCGGCATAAGAAAAGACACGGCATAAGGTCGAGCGACCTAACTTCAGAAGCGGTTTAAACTTGAACGACCTAGAGACATAATTTGCTTTCATTATGTGTTGGGAGTTAGGTCGTTCGCGACTTACATTGGAGCGACTTAAAGCTTCACTTTACCATCATTAGGTCGCTAGAGTGTCTTATCCATTCACTAGGTCGCAACACGCTGGTTCGTAGTGACCTAAGATAAGGTGGCTTCCTGCTAGGTCGTTGGCGACCTAAGGCATATGACTCAGCACAGTTTATTACATCCCTTTGTATCTCGTTAGCTCGTAATTTATTAGGTCGTTTGCGACCTAAGATTCGCGACTTATGGGTTTTCATGAATTCTGGAGCAGCTTCGATCTCGTGACCATGGTGGGCTGCATCATACTCCCCCGGTTGAAAGAAATTCGTCCTCGAATTTACTGTTTCTTCTTCTTCGACCAGCTTATTCTCGTGAAATGGCACCAAGTGTTTGACATTGAAAATGTTAGCAAAAGGAAGATGATCCGGCAAACTCAACTTACAAACATTCTCATTAATTCCCTTCACAACTTCCAAACGACTCATCCTTCCAGCATCTATCTTGTTGTAAATACCAACAAGAAATCGTTCAACCATCATATGGATAGATTCGTTGCCACATTGTGTCTTCATCAAACCCAATACAGAGTCCATACTTACCTCCACCCATAATCTAGTATGTATAGGTAATGACATACATAATCCTGTCTTCGTCGCGGTCTCTTTTGAAATTTGATCATTATGGCTCCTCTGAACAAACCTTTCAACCTCATTCCTTATTGATGGCCCAAAACAAGACGTTGCAATCAACTGCATGGTACGATCACAGTCCTTGTGTCTTTCTACATGTAAGTCTTTGATAACTCTTATTCGCCAACTGCAATAAGGAGTATACAATTGCCTTCCTTCGAACAGAAACCCATCAACCAGTCTTCTCAACTCTACCTGCTTTGTCGGACACATATGATTACGTGACATATGTGGTACAATAGCACCTGGCACTTGATCAACATGATGTTGTACGTTCCTCCGTGGTAGTAATTCCTTGGACAACTCTGTAGGAGCTACATCTTCACATTCATTCACCATTGGCTTAACCTCTTTGAGAATTTCAATAATTTCACTGGTTTCATTTTCATTTAATAGGAATACTTCTGCACTATCCTCCACTTCTTTAACAAACTCTCTTGTAGATTGTAGTCTAGTCGAATCCACCTTCTTCACCAATAAATTACCCTCTTCATCTCCTAACTTACTTTCTTCATCCTCATCCAACTTTGCTGATTGTGAATTTTCAACCTCATGTTCATCAGATTTCGTTGGTTGAAAATCATCAACTTCATCTTTATAAAACTTTGGTGTTTGAAAACAATCGACTTCATCTTCCACATCAACAAATTCCTTTAAAGACAACAAAGTCTTTAGTTCCTCGATTTCCTCCAATTTGTTTTCACTCTGTTGTCGCCTTTTAGGAACTAACGTGATTCGTGTACCCTCGAACATAAAATTGTAGCTGTTAGTACGACCATCATGTTGCACATCTCTATCATATTGCCATGGTCTCCCCAACAACAGATGGCATACATCCATATCAACCACATCACACCAAATTTCGTCTTTGTATTTCATCCCAATGGAAAAATTAACACAAGCTCTTCGATTAACCTTCACTTCTCCTCCTTTCCTCAACCAAGCTAATTTGTAGGGGTTTGGATGCTTCTCTGTTTTCAATGACAACTTCTTTACAGCTTCTGAAGAAATGATATTATCACAGCTTCCTACATCGATGATAAATTTACAAACCTTCCCCAGAATAGTGCATGTCGACTGAAAAATATTGCTCCTCAACCAATTAGAATCATCCTCTTGCTTTGGTGTTAAACAAGATCTCCTCACCAACAAACTACAACCATCATCTCCTGTCAATAATTCTTCTTCTTCAACTGGTAGTGAATTGACACAATCTACCTCTGCACCTTCATTCTCAATCTCCGCAATCATTGCTCGCTTCTTTGGCTTTGTACATTCATTGCTTTTATGGCCCAACTCTTGACAATTAAAGCATTTGAGACTACTATTGACCTTTGCTTTGTTGGCTTCATTCACAATCGGCTTACTGACAATCTTGGAATCATTCGCACTGCTACTAACATCCTTGTTCTGGTTGTTGGAATTTGTAAACACACCACCTCCTCGTCTCCCTTGCTTTTCCCATGCTAGGGCCTTTTGGTGTGCTTCAGCAATAGACATTGGATTAAACATATTCACCATGTCTTGAATCTGCGTTCGCAACCCTCCAACATACCTAGCTGTTAGTTGTTCCTATGTTTCCATAATATCATTCCTCGTAATCAATTGATAAAATTCATCCGCATACTCATTCACTGACTTTGTTCCCGGTCTAAGATTCTGCAATCATTGATACATAAGAGACTGATAATTATACGGCAAGAATGTAGCCTTCATTAACTTTTTCATCTTATCCCATGTAACAATCTTTGACTTCCCCATTCTCTCCCGTGTAAGTTTAGTTTGCTGCCACCATGCCATAGCTCTCCCTCTTAATCTCGTAGAAACCAACTTCACTCTTCGATCCTCAGGAACTTCTATGAAGTCAAAAATTTCTTCAACATTAGATAACCAATCCAAGAATTCTTCTACTACCATTCCACCCTTGAATTCTGGAATTTCCATTTTCATCCCCGATTCCCATCGACGATCATCTTCTACATCCCGATATGCATTCCGTACTTGGTCTCGATCTCGAGAATGAACACTACATTGACCACCATCTTCATCAAAAATAGATGTACTTCGATAACGATCTCGACCATCCGCATCTCTATGATCACGCATATCCCTTCTACTTTGTCTTTCAACATCACAATATGGCTCATGTTCAAACTCACGTGGAGTTCTTCTCTCTTCATCTCTATACTCATGATGTTCTCTTCTCAATGAAACTGAAGATTCTCTTCTTTCTCGGTAAGATTGCGGCGACACCCTTCTCGCTTCCGTAACCGATGGCGAAACTTTGTTTCCTCCATGGTTCGAGACTGGCGACCTTCTCCTTTGACCTTGATTCATATCATTCATTAGTTTCTCTAACTTCCCAATGCCTTCATTAAACTTTTCATTGATGCGTTGTTCCATTTGCTCGGTTCTTCTCTTCTATACAACGCTTCAACATTCTGATGGCGATTAGCTCTTCTCGGCGGCATTGTCAAAACATCACAACTCCAACACTTAAACTCTCGGCCTTGATCTACAAAAATGAACTTCAACACTTCACTTGCTCTAACAGGCTTGGCTTGAATTCTTCAATAAGAATTGGCTCCAAAGACTCGGCTTAGCTATGATTGGCTAAGTCTAGCTCTGATACCAAATGACGCAGCGCCGAATAACAGAAATGAGTACAACGATGAGAGTAGCAATCGGTGGATTGAAATTACCAAACGCCCAAATCCGTTGATCTCAAAGATGCCGGATTCTAGCTATCTTCGTGATGCAGGCCAAGTACTAAGTCATAACCGACTTAAGGAAATTGAAACTATAAGTCGCGACCAACTTAACATGATGGGAATGAGTCGTGATCGACTTAACAAAGTTAAAGGCCTAAGTCGTGGCCGACTTAATAAAGCTAAGGACATAAGTCGTGGCCGACTTATGGAAGGAGCTATGAGTCGTCAACGACTTAAGGGACGTGCTGGGTTACGACCTAAGACTACAGAAAGAGCATCACAAGTTGAAAAATGCGAAGGCTTAAGTCGTCAGCGACTTAAGGGAAGTGTTTTGGTGAGTGTACGACTTAACGAAGCAGGGAATAAATCATTGCCGAGTTACAACTTAGTTGAGTCGCCTGAACGACCTATTGAGTCACGCAGAGAAAAGGCAGAGCAAATTTGTGAAGTGTTAGGTCGTGAACGACCTAACGAGTCAGGAGTTAAGTCGTAGAAGCCTGAAGACGAAGATCCTTATGCCGCGTTAATCTGAACCGTTAATGCTTTAAGTCGTAGGTCGTCTGTTTCGTATGTCGTCTGTTTGAAAGTCGTATGTCATTCTGTACGTAAGACTTGAGTCGTATATTTTTGGGTCGTGCATTTATAAGTCGTAAGTCATTGACACTGTGTTGTAACTATATGTTGTTAAGTCGTCTATACTTAAGTCGTAAGTCGTTGCGTTGTGTTTCTGTGTTGTAACTGTTTTGTCCTAAGTCATTACCTTGTGAGTCGTAAGTCGGAGGGGTTATAAGTCGGAACCGACTTAGGAGATGATGAAATTTCTGTTGTAAAATTGAACGCCTATAAATAGGCCGAGTGTCACACTTGTAAGGTTGTTGATTTTTGAATAAAAATTCTCTTTTGATTGCTGTGTGCTTTCATCTAAATTGGTAGTTGAGTGTAATCTCCTATCTCCTCTTTCGGTTAATCGAGTGCGCTCGATTCAACGATTGCAGAAGCCGATTCACGGAATCAAGTGCGCTTGATCAACGCTTGAAGAATTGAAGATCTTTGAACCCGGTATCGTGCGCGATCAATGAGTTTGGGATAGCTAGAATTCGGTATCTTCAGATCAACGAATTTGGGCATTTCAGTATCTTTCAATCCATCGATTACTACTTTCACCGATTGAAGATTGTTTTGTTTAATCCGCTGCGTCAGTTTTGGTATCAGAGCTTGTTTTAGCCAATCATAGCTAAATCGAGACTCGGAGCCTATTCATTTTGAAGTTGAAGTGATAGCCGAGAGCTTGAAGTGTTGAGCCGTGATCAAGTTGAAGTGTTCGACTTTGTATTGAAGTTTGGAGATCCGATCTTAGCATTTGGAGAAGTTGTGTTCATCGTGTTCATCGCGATTTGCAACAAGTGTGGAGTTTTCGATCCATTTCATTTGGATCAAAGTTCGAATTGTGTTTGAATTTGAAGTGTTTGTAAAGTTTTCAAGTATGCCGCCAAGGAGAGCTAATCGTCACCAAAACGTAGAAGCTTTGTATCGAAGAGAAGAAGCTGATGAGATGGAGCAGAGAATCAATGAGAACTTTAGTGAGAAGCTTAATAAAGGGATTGGACGATTAGAGAAGATGATGTTAGAAATGAATCAAAATCGGAGAAGGGTTTCACCTGAATCTAACCATGGGGGAAGTAGAGTCTCACCACAATCCAATCGAGACAGAAGTGTTGATGATGATCAAAGGCGTGGGAGGAACGTGAATGATCGTGAACGGAGGAATGTAGATAGAAGGGATGATGGTGGTAGACGTGATGGGAGTAGAGATGTGGGTGGACGAGATAGACAGCGATATACATCTGATTTTGAAGAGGAGTATGATGGTGGTAGTGTTCGAGGACAAGGACGAGGACAAGGAAGAAATCACTCTGAGTATGATCACAAATGGGAGTCGGGGATGAAGACTGAAATTCCTGAATTCAAAGGTGGTATGCAAGCGGAGGAGTTTCTAGATTGGGTAGCTAATGTTGAAGAGATTTTTGACTTCAAGGAAGTTCCAGAGCATCGTAGAGTGAAGTTGGTTGCTACGAGGTTGAGGGGTAGAGCTTTGGCATGGTGGCAGCAAACCAAACTTACATGTGAACGAATGGGAAAGTCAAAAGTTGAATCTTGGGAGAAGATGAAGAAATTGATGAAAGCAACGTTCTTACCTTACAATTATCAATCTTTGATGTATCAACGTTTGCAGAACTTGAGACAAGGGACGAAATCTGTGAATGACTATGCTGACGAATTTTATCAACTGATAGCAAGGAATGATATTATGGAGACAAAAGAACAATTGACATCTAGATTCATTGGGGGATTGCGAATGCAGATTCAGGATATGGTTAATATGTTTGATCCTAGATCTGTAGCGGAAGCACACCAGAAAGCGTTGGCTTGGGAGAAACAGGGAAGACGAGGAAGAGGTGTGTTTACAAATTCCAACAATCTAGTGAAGGGAGTTAGTGGGAGTTCTAATGTTTCAAAAGCTGTTGCGAAACCAGTTGTGAATGAGGTTAGGAAGGCGAAAGTCAATAATGGTTTCAAATGTTACAATTGTCAGGAATTTGGTCACAAAAGTAGCGAATGTCCAAAGCCGAAGAAGAGAGCTATGATAGCAGAGGTTGAGGATGAGGATGAAGAAGCTGAATGTTCCAATTCACCACCTCATGAGGAGGAAGAAGAAGTGTCAGGAGATGAAGGTTATAATCTAATGATGAAGAGGTCCTGTTTAACACCAAAGCAAGAGGAGGATTGTAGTTGGTTAAGGAGCAATATTTTTCAGTCAACATGTACCATTCTAGGGAAGGTTTTCAAATTTGTTATTGATGCTGGAAGCTGTGATAATATAATTTCTTCAGAAGCTGTGAGGAAATTGGCATTGAAGACTGAGAAACATCCGAAACCGTACAAGCTAGCTTGGTTGAGGAAAGGCGGGGAGGTGAAGGTTGGACGAAGGGCTTGTGTAAAGTTTTCAATTGGGAAGAAATATAAAGACGAAATCTGGTGCGATGTGGTAGATATGGACGTTTTTCATTTGCTGCTGGGAAGACCGTGGTAGTATGATAGAGCAGTACAACATGATGGGCGTACCAACAGTTACAGTTTCATGTTTGAAGGCACAAAGATTACTCTAGTTCCAAAGAAGCGACAACAAGAGGAAAACAAGTTGGAGGAGATTGAAGAGCTCAAAACTTTGTTATCTTTGAAGGAGTTTGTGAAGTAAGTAGAGGAGGAGCCGGAAGTATTTTTATTGATCGGACGGGAGAGTCAGGAAGTGGTTGAAATACCAGAAGAAGTAAAACCAGTACTGAAAGAATTTGACGATGTATTTCCAGAGGAGTTACCAACGGAGTTACCACCGTTGAGGGATATTCAACATCAGATAGATCTTGTTCCAGGTGCTGTGTTGCCACACAGACCACATTATCGAATGAGTCCGAAGGAACATGAAGAGTTGCGAAGGCAAGTGGAAGAATTGCTTGAACAGGGGCGTGTGCAGGAGAGTTTAAGTCCTTGTGCTGTACCAGCTTTATTGGTACCCAAAAAGGATGGAACGTGGAGGATGTGCATAGACAGTAGAGCATTGAATAAGATCACAGTCAGATACAGATTTCCGATGCCGAGACTTGATGATTTATTGGATCAAATCAGTGGGTCCGTAATCTTTTCTAAGATTGACTTGAAGAGCGGTTATCATCAGATTCGCATTAGACCAGGGGATGAATGGAAGACAGCATTCAAGACGAGGGAAGGATTGTATGAATGGCTGGTAATGCCGTTTGGTCTATCAAATGCACCAAGTACATTTATGAGGGTGATGAATCAAATTTTCCGACCGTACATTGGGAAATTCGTTGTGGTTTACTTTGATGATATTCTAATCTACAGTGCTAGTACAGAAGAGCATGTTCAACATTTGAAGAAAGTGTTAATTATTCTTCATGAAGAACAATTCTATGCTGCTACAAAGAAGTGTGTTTTTATGGCGAAGAGTGTTTTATTTCTGGGATACGTTGTTTCGAAGGAAGGTATACAGGTGGACCAGAGTAAAGTTGAGGCGATCAGAGATTGGCCACAGCCCAAGACGATAACGGAAGTTCGTAGTTTTCACGGGTTGGCTTCATTCTATCGAAGGTTTATTCCACACTTTAGTAGTGTGATGGCACCTGTGACTGATTGTATGAAGGGTAAACAGTTTTCATGGTCAGAGGAAGCAGGGAGTGCTTTTGGGAAAATCAAGGAGTTGCTGACGTCTGCACCAATTCTAGTGCTACCAGATTTTCAGTTAGTGTTTGAACTACATACTGATGCATCCAAGGTTGGAATTGGAGGAGTGTTGAGTCAGAGGGGACGTACTATTGCATATTTCAGTGAGAAGTTGTCAGGAGCGAAGATGCGATATAGTACATATGATGTGGAATTTTATGCTGTTGTGCAATCTATTAAACACTGGAGACACTATCTATTTCAGAAAGAGTTTGTTCTTTACACTGATCATGAAGCATTAAAACATTTGCAAGGGCAAGACAAGATTTCAGCAAGACATGCATCGTGGATTGCGTATCTGCAACAGTTTACTTTTGTTGTTAAACACAAGTCGGGAGTGACGAATCGTGTGGCTGATGCTTTGAGTAGAAGGAATCATTTGCTAACAACAATGAAGGTTGAAGTGATGGGGTTTGAAATGTTGCCAGAATTATTTGTCGATGATCCTTACTTTGCAAAGTTTGTTGATAAAGTTAAGGAGGGGAAGACGGATGAGTTCATGATGGTAGACGGTTTTCTGTTCAAAGGAAATCGATTATGCATACCTAATTGTAGTTTGAGAATGAAGATTGTAAAAGAGCTACATGAAGAAGGGCATGTTGGGAGAGACCGTACATTACAGTTGATTTCACAATCTTACTTTTGGCCATCGATGAGGAAAGAAGTGGAGAGGTTTGTGGAACGATGTCATATCTGTCAGGTTTCGAAAGGAACTGCGACTAATGCTGGTTTATATATGCCGTTACCAGTACCAACTAAACCATGGATTGATGTAAGTATGGATTTTGTGTTGGGGTTGCCAAGGACACAGCGGGGAAACGATTCCATTTATGTGGTAGTGGATCGATTTTCGAAGATGGCACATTTTATTGCTTGTAAGAAGACGGCGGATGCTGTTCATGTTGCTCAATTGTTTTTCAAGGAGATCTATCGACTTCATGGATTGCCAGAATCTATTGTTTCGGATAGAGATACTCGATTTTTGAGTCACTTTTGGTTGAGTTTGTGGAAAATGGTGGGAACGAAGCTGAATTTTAGCAGCGCTTATCATCCGCAAACGGATGGACAAACCGAGGTTGTGAACAGATCGTTGGGAAATTTGTTGAGGAGTCTTGTGAAAGATAATCTTAAAAGTTGGGACGTGAAGTTATGCCAGGCAGAGTTTGCTCATAATCATTCGGTAAATCGTAGCACGGGGTTCAGTCCATTTCAGATAGTATATTCAAGCTTACCAAAGGGACCGTTGGATTTAACGGTAGTGCCACAATCAATGAAGACAGTTAAGAAAGCTGCTGATTTTGTTGATGGATTGGCAGAATGTCATAAAATCGTTCAGGAACGATTGGAGAAAGCAAATGAGAAGTATAAACGTTCTGCAGATTTGAAACGAAGGAATGTTGAATTTCATGAAAGAGATATGGTGTATGCTGTGTTAACAAAGGACCGTTTTCCAGTAGGTGCGTATAACAAGTTGAAAGCCAGAAAAATTGGTCCTGTAGAAATCGTGAAGCGAATTAATAAAAATGCTTACAAGTTGAAACTACCAGATGATGTGTATACGTCTGACGTATTCAATGTTAAGCATCTCGTACCATATCACGGGGATGAAAGTATTGCGGGGGAGGAAAGTGCAAATTCGAGGACGAATTTTTCTCAACCTGGGGAGGATGATGCAGGCCAAGTACTAAGTCGTAACCGACTTAAGGAAATTGAAACTATAAGTCGCGACCGACTTAACATGATGGGAATGAGTCGTGACCGACTTAACAAAGTTAAAGGCCTAAGTCGTGGCCAACTTAATAAAGCTAAGGACATAAGTCGTGGCCGACTTATGGAAGGAGCTATGAGTCGTTAACGACTTAAGGGACGTGCTGGGTTACGACCTAAGACTACAAAAAGAGCATCACAAGTTGAAAAATGCGAAGGCTTAAGTCGTCAGCGACTTAAGGGAAGTGTTTTGGTGAGTGTACGACTTAACGAAGCAGGGAATAAATCATTGCCGAGTTACGACTTAGTTGAGTCGCCTGAACGACCTATTGAGTCACGCAGAGAAAAGGCAGAGCAAATTTGTGAAGTGTTAGGTCGTGAACGACCTAACGAGTCAGGAGTTAAGTCGTAGAAGCCTGAAGACGAAGATCCTTATGCCGCGTTAATCTGAACCGTTAATGCTTTAAGTCGTAGGTCGTCTGTTTCGTATGTCGTCTGTTTGAAAGTCGTATGTCGTTCTATACGTAAGACTTGAGTCGTATGTTTTTGGGTCGTGCATTTATAAGTCGTAAGTCATTGACACTGTGTTGTAACTATATGTTGTTAAGTCGTCTGTACTTAAGTCGTAAGTCGTTGCGTTGTGTTTCTGTGTTGTAACTGTTTTGTCCTAAGTCGTTACCTTGTGAGTCGTAAGTCGGAGGGGTTATAAGTCGGAACCGACTTAGGAGATGATGAAATTTCTGTTGTAAAATTGAACGCCTATAAATAGGCCGAGTGTCACACTTGTAAGGTTGTTGATTTTTGAAAAAAAATTCTCTTTTGATTGCTGTGTGCTTTCATCTAAATTGGTAGTTGAGTGTAATCTCCTATCTCCTCTTTCGGTTAATCGAGTGCGCTCGATTCAACGATTGCAGAAGCCGATTCGCAGAATCAAGTGCGCTTGATCAACGCTTGAAGAATTGAAGATCTTTGAACCCGGTATCGTGCGCGATCAATGAGTTCGGGATAGCTAGAATTCGGTATCTTCGGATCAACGAATTTGGGCATTTCAGTATCTTTCAATCCATCGATTACTACTTTCACCGATTGAAGATTGTTTTGTTTAATCCGCTGCGTCACTTCGTCACGTTGATCGCGCACGATGCCGTGAAAGAAGATCTACAATTCTTCGAACGTTGATCAAGCGCACTTGATACCGTGAATTGGCTTCAACAATCGTTGATTCGAGCGCACTCAAATGCCGAAAGTGGAGATAGGAGGTTACACTCAACTACCAATTTCAAAGTGGCACAAAGCACACAAACAAAGTTTTATTCAAAATCAACTAACTTTACAAATGACATGACTCGCCTATTTATAGGCTTACAACACAACACAACACTTACATCACAAAGCACAACACATTACAAGGCCATCACGACCTAACATATTTACACATGGCCGACCTAACATAGGTCGTTAACAACTTAAAGACAGCGCGACTCAACACATACACGACTTAACGCTTACAACATGGACGACTTACGACTTAACGTATGTACAAGTTATAACATATTACAACACTAAGCGACTTAACATCAACATACGAGTTACGACCTACACCTGAAACGACCTAACCATCCCAGCAACAGGAACTCTTCACGCGACCTATCATTTGAATGACCTAAGCTCTGGAGCAGCATAATGAAACAACTCCTCTTCAGTGAGCGACCTAAATTCCGTAGCGGCATAAGAAAAGACACGGCATAAGGTCGAGCGACCTAACTTCAGAAGCGGTTTAAACTTGAACGACCTAGGGACAGAATTTGCTTTCATTATGTGTTGGGAGTTAGGTCGTTCGCGACTTACATTGGAGCGACTTAAAGCTTCTCTTTACTATCATTAGGTCGCTGGAGCGACTTATCCATTCACTAGGTCACAACACGCTGGTTCATAGCGACCTAAGATAAGGTGGCTTCCTGCTAGGTCGTTGGCGACCTAAGGCATATGACTCAACATAGTTTATTACATCCCTTTGTATCTCGTTAGCTCGTAATTTATTAGGTCGTTTGCGACCTAAGATTCGCGACTTATGGATTTCATGAATTCTGGAGCAGCTTCGATCTCGTGACCATGGTGGGCTGCATCATGTAGTCTCACTATCATCTTCATGTATATTTCTTCTAACTTTGGCATAGTTCTATTAGCCTTCACTAGAATGAAATGTGCATCATTCCCTCTCATTGCCCTTGGCAATCCATCTTTGAAGTCCATAGATACGAATCTCATTTCCACACTGGAACTTCTAAAGGCTGTAGGAGCCTACTTGGCTTTTGATATTTTGCATTCACTTGCTAGCATGTAAGACAACTTCTCACATTCTCTCCTACATCTTTCTTTATTCCTTCCCAAATGAAACTCCTCTTCATATCTTGGTACATCTTCATATCTTCAGGAAGTATAGCAAACTTTGAACGATGACTTCGTCCAATACTTCCTTTTGTAGTTTTCCAGTATTCGGAACATACAACCTATCATTCTTCCACGGTACTCCTTTCTTATCCACATTGAACTATTGTAGTTCTATTGCCTCGACTTTGGAGTTCAAACTCCTTACTATACCTGAGATCATTCTTCTATAGTTCAGCTATCCTTTCTACCAGTGCAGGTTTAACTTCTAAGCATGCTAATATCTTATTTGCACTGCTTGATTCTGCACTAGACCGATACTACAAATTACAAACAAACAACGTTTCGAATGTAGACCACTCTCTAACATTGCCGAAACACAACTTTTTTGTCTTCGTCTTAAGGCGTTAGCTACTTTGTTGCCTTTTTCTAGAGTATACTCTATCCCAAAATATATAATGTTAGGAATTCTAACCATCTCTGCTGCCTCATGTTCAGCTCCTTCTGAGAGAATAAATATCTCAAGGACTTGTGGTCAGTATACAACTCAAACCTCTCCCCAAGAGATAATGACTCCAAATCTTCAACATGAAGACTACTATGGACAACTCTAAATCATACGTTGGATACCTAACTTTATTGGGTTATAACTACCAAGATGCATCGGCAGTTACTTTTCCTTTCTGCTTCAATACTATGCCTAACCCCAATCCTGAAGCCTCAGTATACACAATCATACCATCATTCCCTTCAGGTATTACTAACACAGGCATGTTTATTAATCTATACTTTAGTTCCTGTAATGCCTTCTCATACTCCTACACCCAAACAAAATGCTCTCCCTTCCTAGTCAGCCTGGTCATCAGTGCAACTGTACAAGAGAAATCCTAAATGAATCTTCGGTAAACCAACCAATTCCAAAATACTTTGCACCTTAGTCGTAGTCTCAGGTCTCTTCTACCCGATTACTACCTCCACCTTGTCGAGATCTACCACTAATCCTTCTTCCGAAATTACATGGTCTAGGAACTTCACTTCCCTTCTCCACAAATGACACTTAAAAAATTACGCCTTTAACTTATGTTGTCTCAATGTTTCTAGCACAAGGCTTAGGTGAAATGTGTGTTCCTTCTCATCCTTAGAGTACATAAAATGTCATCTATGAACACCAACACATATCTCTCCATCTTATCTCATAAGATTCTGTTCATCATGTCTATAAAGAATGCATCCGCATTGGTTAGCCCAAATGGAATAACCAACCACTCATAAGAACCATACCTAAATCTGAATGAAGTCAAAGGAATATTTTACTCTGCAACACTCAGTTGATTGAACCCTTTAGCTCAGTTTAACTGTGAAAACACTATAGCTCCACTTCTAACGACTTGAAAATTTGAAAACTTCGTATTTAAATATCTGAAGTATTTAAACATTTGAATCTTTGATTAAATGTGACCAAATTAATTTAATAACCTTCTTAACCCCATTTTAAATCATGAGTAATTATGGTAAACTTGTTTTTAAAGTTTGTTTTCAAAAATAAATGCTTTGAAGAAAAATCGATAATGTGACCGAAAATTGATTTATTGATAAATAATTTTTTATTCAATATAAGTTGTTCAAACTCTTATGCACTTATCTAATGATCAAATGAACACATTAGGAACTAAATAACACACTTTGATTCATAAAGGAAATGGAATGTTATATAATTTTCTAATGGATAAGAGATATTAACATGTTAAAGGTATTTAAGTATTTAACTAAAAGAAAGAGGTATAAAGGAGAAGCGATGGGCATGTATGGAGGAGTTTCAAATGGATAAGAAATATTAACATATTATCATATTAAGGATATTTAAATATTTAACTAAAATAAAGAGGTGTAAAGGAGAAGTGATGGGCATGTGTGAAGGTAAGGCTTCCGTGACATGAAGGGGTGAGAACATGCTTAGACAACACCATATAAAGCCTATATAAGGAGGGGCATACCCTTGATAATAAATCACAAATTCACAAAGCTAAAAGCAAGCTCCCGTAATGTCTTCTCTTCTCTTCTCTTCTCTAAATGTTCTAAAGATTTTTTTGCAAAACAACTCCAAATTCACTCAAACTTTTCCATAAGCCTTAGTACAATATTACAACACCTTCCACATTGTTAGATTTTTAAAAAGTGGAGCCAATCTCTCCCTACCCTCAATGGTCATGAGCAATAAGGCATGTTTGCCTTGGAAAAGCAAGTGTGAAGTAAGAAGGAAGGAAGGAAAATTGGTTGCAAGTTGATGGTAGAAAGTTTTCTAGAGTTTAGTTATGCTTGAGCATGTGTTTGGCTTGGATCTAAGTGAGTTATCTCACTATCTTGTCTGTATATATTGTGTGTGTATGTTGTGTTTGAAATATAATGCTAAAGCGACATTAACTAATTAAAGTTATAAACTTTGGACCCCTCTTGCTTTGAAAAAGAAAATGATAACTTTATATTGAATAACATCACTTTTATTACCCTCTTAAACATGTGGCATGGCCTTCACTTGATATTTAAATGGTTTTTTGGATTGTATGTTGAATTGAAGTATGTTTGAAATTGTTTGAAGCAAGAATAGTCGTTATAACTGCACTTCGATATCCCTTAATTTTAACTTGTGTAAATGAAAGTTTTATGAACTTAACTATGGATAATTAGATTTGGTTATTCTCTATTCATATTTTGGTGTATTGAAAAGTAAAGAGATTGTTTGGAAAGTTATAGAAATTGTGAACCAAAGTTGTGAAAGCTGAAGTAGAAATGTGGCTATAAATTGGAAGATATTCTTAGGGGTTTCTTTCCATAGTTTTTAAGTACTCTAAGGGTAGTATTTATTATAAAAATTTCAAGTCTTAAATCATTAATTAAAGCAGTTAAAACTAGTTACAAAGATTGTACTTTTCAATATTTTCTTTAATAAAGACTTTTAAAAGCATTTGCAAATATTTAGAGATGTTTTCTAACCTACTTTAAAGTATTTTAAAGTTGGTTTGAAGTTTAGATATATTTTTAATAATTATATATGTATTTTCAAAGTAAAGAGTTTTTATAAAATAAAACATGTTTTCATCAAATTACAAATTAGTTATTTTCAAATAATATTCTACACAGATATTTAAAACCTGTTTACAAGTTTTTTTAAGTATTTATAAGTTTTAAAAAAATTAATTGACTAGGCTTAACACTAAAAGCCGACGGGGTAAACTTCTATTGTTAAGATTGATGTCGAGTAGGAATGTGAGCAATAGAGCTCTAACATATGGGCTTCCCTCTTGACTGAGGAACAGTTAAGTTGAAATGTCAGAAATTGTTAATCTCGTTGTTTACTTATTTGTTTGAAAAGTAATTAACTTTGCTTAATGATAAAAGTCGACGAAGCAAGCATATCTATTTGTAAGAGTTAAAATTGATGTCGAGTAGGGATATGAGCAGTAGAGCTCTAACCTATTGGCTTCCCTCTTGGCCGAGAAATAGTTTAATTCGAGAATGTTGAAATGTGTTAATCATGTTGTTTTTTACTCGTTTATGAAATTCATTAATGCTATACTTAACACTAAAAGACAACGAGATAGATTTATCTATTTGTGGGATTCAAGAATGAAGTGTCTAGGCAAGGCATTGATATGCAACCAGTGTTTTAAGTTACGTGGCTTCACTCTTGGACGAGGAATAGTTAAGTTGGAATGTGAGAAATGAGTTAAGTATATGAATCGTGATTTCTATAAGCAATCCTTTTAAAGTAGATAGTCGCTTAAACAACTACTGAACTTAACCAAATATTATCTTAGATCTTTAAAAAAATGTTTTAACGATAAATATAAGTATGAAATGGTTTTGGGTTTCTTGTGACAATGTGTTTATAACATTCATCTTTAACCTTTTTTGATTATACATATAAATGTAAATAGATCTTTAAAAAATGTTTTAATGATAAGCATAAGTGAAGTGTTGTTGGGTTTGTAGTGCAATGTTTAAGTAACATTAATCTTAAAAAAAATTGAACGGATTTGTGAAAATGCTTACATCCTTAAAAATGATATTTTGAAAGAAATTATAAGTAAGGAATCTTTTGGAAAAAGAAAAAAAAACAAAGGTTTAAAGTAAGAAATTTTGTTAAATGATTTGTGAATATACTTATATCATTTGAGATAAATTATATGAATACCTTTTGAACTTTTGAAAGGAGTGCAAATGAATAGTAAAAATTCATAAATGAAGCTTTTTAGATAAAAGAAGTTTTACTAATAAAATAGGTTTTAATTAATAAAAGATTAATTAAACAAAAAGGGGATTAGAAGTCACTTATTTTACTTAATCATGCTTCGTATGACTTGATCGTGCTTTGTATATTAACTCATTTATGAAAAACATTTAGTCGTATACTTAGCATTAAAAGATGATGAAGTGGGCTTGTCCATCTGTGGGAGATAAGACTGACGTTCGAGTAGAGATATAAGAAATAGGTCTCTAATATGTATACTTCACTCTTGACTGAAGGACAGTGTGAGGTGAAAATATCGGAAACGCGATAAGTATACGAGACTTGGTTTCCATATGAGATTGTGCTCATTATTATTGGATGACCAATTTCGTTAATTTTAGTCTTGAAGAGACTAGGATTAGTATGTGTTTTACTTATCAAAAACCACTTCAAGACTGAGATACGTGTTCTATCTCTTGTAAGTGGATCTGTTCAAGATGCTGGAATACATGTATGGTTTCGAGATCTGTTTGAGATGTGGGAATCCTATTGGGGATTCATGTTCAGTTCAAGTGATGAAGACTCGTGTGAAAGATGTCAAACGTGACCTTGACATCGGAAATGGCTAAAGACATATTAGATTGTACAATCTTGGGTTTGGTTGACCCATGACAAGGTATTTTCAACTCCATATCTAGAGTATACTTATTGATGTTCCGCACGGGAGTTGATGGTATTTAGGTCCACATTGTTCATGTTTATGTTCGAGCGTGCGCCTTTTTGTTTTCCTTATGGTATATTTTATATTGAGATATACAATGCTCGGAAAGTATCTTACGACCCTTGTGCATGAGTTGGATCCGGCTTCTTGCTGAAGATCTTCACGGAATATCCATTATGCAAATGTTTCGTATTGGTTTTGATTGTACCCTCCAATATGATGTTGAATGTAACCAATGTAACCATTCCAGCTATGTTATATATTTATATTCTACACCCTAGAAATTATCTATTATATCACCTTATGTACTTATTAAATGGTGGTTCTTTTGACGGGATAAAAGTTATGGCATTCCATGTGGTCTCAAAAGTACTGTTATATGTTGGCTGCATATTTCTTGAGTTTCTCATACCAGACTTATGTTTGACACTTGGTTTTTGTTTTCTCTAAATTCCTCGTATACTCTTTGGAGTAGTTGAGAAAGGCAGGTTTTCATTGATGTTCTTTGGAGCTTGAGAAGACGAGCTGGATGTTTCACCAACCATAGTATTCTTATTTCCACTGTATTACTATATTGTACATACCAGCATTTGTGCGGAAAGGCAGTTAGAGTTGTCCAGGATAATGATAGTACTTAGGTATTGTAACTCCGAAATTTCTGTATCGGAGTAACCCTTTGTACTGTTCTTTTGATATTATATTATCGTTCCTGCTAGTGCTTGGTACTATGTGATAGGGGGTTCTTGCTTTGTGAACTATGATGAAGCTTAGACTCATACTCCTACATACCCCTTTACGGGTTGGTGTGCAGTCGAGGGGCTCACCATAAAGGCAGGAACGAGGTTACCAATTGTAGTTATGCCTCGAGGGGTATGGCATTACACATGGTATCAGAGCTGAAAGTTAAGCGAGACCCTTGGCTTTGGTAGGGTATGACTCATTAAGAGATAGGGTAATGGAATGCCTTAACATGAGTTTGGTGTATTATACATATAAGAGCGTAATCTTATTTATTATAAGCGTACACCTTAAAGGTAATTATAACTGTGAAAATTAAAAATCTTATATAAGGTAACTTATATAAGTGTGAATTATTATAGTGTAGTTTAATTAATGTAAGAATTAATGATGTTCATTTGTTACCCCTCATTAATTTGTTTAGTCGTGCTCGACTAGTTTATGAGCATTGACTATCATTTATTGATTGTTGATTTGTGCTCAACAAGTTTATAAGCAATTTTTCCTTTTCATTACATTGGTTGGGTAGATAGTATTTGTAGATACATTGAAACAAACACCTTGTGAATTGAGTTTCACGGTTTGACTATACTGCATTTGGTGATAATGTTGGGTTAAAAGTTGAATTTAGCAAAAGATTTCATTTTAATATGAGAAAGATAAGATATTTTGTAAAATAAACATTTGTGAAAAGATTTTATATAAGAAAGTGATATAAGTATGGTTTATAAAACTTAATTTATAATTAAAAAGGATTTAAATGATATTTTGAGAAACTAAATCCGGATGTCTTTGAAATTATTTTTCAACATTTTGGAGAAAATAAATGTAGTATTATTTGAAAGTAAGTATTTGGGAAATTGGTTTATGAAATTGAGATCATGATATTTAGTAATATTTACGAAGTGTTTGATACAATTTTGAAATGATTTTGGTTAAGTCCGAAAGGCATGAAATGGATGTACTGAACTCAATTCTATCGGTTGAAAATAGTTCTGATGATGACTTCAGCATCATCAATGTACATTTTCAGTTTTCTAAGTAGGGGATGCTACAGGGTTATTTTAGTAAAACAGATTTCAATTTGATTTTGAAAGTTTGATTTGTTATACAAAATATATATGTATGTGTTATTATTTTAAAGAAATTTGAAATAAAACCCGGTGTTTGATTCTAAAGTTTTTCATTGGAAAGAAATTTTATATTAATTTTTTTATGTAGAAATGTTTTGTATGTATGCTATGTAGGGTGCCCCAGTGGTAGTGGCATAGCCCAGAATAAATGTTGGAACTTTTAATGGTTTCCCTTTGTGGGTAAAGTGTGTTTAATAAATTATTGATATTTGTTAAGTTATTTTATGGATACATGTAGCCTATGCATTAGGATTGTATGGTATGTGCATCATGTATGATAAGTTGTTTGGTAATTATCATTTGTTGAAATGAAACGGATTTTTCGATGATTTTGGGCAGTTGGAAATTTTCAAATTGTTATAGAACTTAAAGCAAAATGTTTTTGAGTGAAAGTATAAAAGTTGAGTTTATATAACACTTAAATTGAGAAGGTAGTAAGTTAAAACAAATTTTAAATTTGTTGAACATCCTTATTAAGAAAATTGAATTTGATATTGTATATAATTTTAGAATATAATGGAGTATTATACGAACTTAAGTTATCTAATGTACGAATATGAACTTAAGTTATCTAATGTTTATAAACTTGAAGTTATGTTTAATAAAATGTTTCATAAGTTATTTTATTATTGAAGAGACATTCTATGTGTATAAATGAATGTGATATAGAAAAGATAAGGTGTAGTTAAAGAAACCAATAGGATAAATTCGTAAGTTTTATGTAGATCGTTGTAACAACCCATATCTTTAATCAATATTTTAAATTTCATTTATTTGAAACTTTGATTTTTAAATCATTTAAAATTGAATTTTTAGAATTTTCCAATGTAACTTTGGATTTTGTTTGTAATTTATTTTCCAAATAAAATAAAATGATGATTTTTTGGAAATTTTATACTTTGGTCAAACTTTGACTTACAGTTTAAATTTGAATTTTTAAATTCATATCTTTTTCTTTGAAGCAGGATATAATTCTGATGTTCGTTCTACTTTTCGTTTCATCAAATTCTGTTTTGTACTTTTTAAATTTGATAAAATACAGCGTTTTATACGCAATCATTTTCTGTATTTTTATTTTCTATTTCCTATGTTCATTTCTATACTTTTATTTTCTATTTTTATTTTATTTTTATATTGATTTGCACTTTGATTATTTATTTGGATTTTTATTTGGAATATAAAGTTGGAAAATTCAAAGGACTTCGGTTTCTCTTTCTTTAACTAATGCATTTTCCTTTTCCCTTGCCTTTTCATTTCTTAGCCATCCACTTTATGCTCCTGGCCGTTCACTTTTCTTCCATTCACGTACAAAATATTTCTCATACTTCTCATTATCATTTGCGTGAAGAAAAATATGCAAATTCATGGCTTCCTTCTCTTCCTCCTTTTCATTTTCTTTTTCCCTCTTTTTCTTTGCTTTGCTCAAGCATGGTTCGGCCATCAAGCTTCTAGCCGACCTCACCATCTCCACCACACCACCATAATCGACCACATCATCTCCTTACCACCACCAAACCAAAGCCATGACCACCAAGATGCAACACATCACCAAACTTTGATGAAAAGCCTAGTTGAGCCATGTATTTCACCTTCCCTACCTATGTGCTAACCTCGGCCACCCTTGTTCCACCACCATCTCCTTGCTTTGCCCTGACTACACACTTGATTAGCCGTGAATTGATGACCACTTGACCCAAACCTAACCATGGCCGAGCACTTTAGACATAGGGCTGAACCCATGTGTGCATGACCTTTCACTTGCTTGACCTATTGCCTTCCATAATTTGTAACTCACCATGTTTCCACATTCCACAAGCCATAGCTGTGCCTTGTGACCTCATGACCGAGCCAAGGATGCCTCAAACAATGATGGCCGAGCCATGTTGTGGTGATTGTCAAGCCATTTGCATAGTGGCCGAGCCCACATATTGGTTAAAGCAAAGTTATGTCACTTTAAATTCTTATTTTTCATTATTTTAATTTCTAATCTTTTACATTGAATCACACACTTATGTTTGGGTGTAATTGTTTATGTATAAGATTGGATTTTGACTATTCATCCACTCAAAATCTAGTCGTGCCTTTGTCGTGCTTTTCGGAGTTTGTTCTTGTGTCTTAATCTGTCAGCCCTAGCTTTAAAAAGGTGAGTTTATCACTCTCGACATTCGTACTTATATAATTTTGAAACAATGACATGTGAATTGTAGAAATTGATATACTATGCTGATTAATTCATATATGCATGTGATATGATTATATGATGTTAAATACTGCTTATATATTTGTTACATCACCTGGCATGATAATATATGCGCTACTGTTATTTTATTTTATGTATCTCACACTGCAAATTCCCTTTCACTTTGGTTTGAAATGATACATACCCGAACGGACTTTAGAATAAGGAAAAATCATTATGAGCTCAAAATGATAGGCTCGAGTGATTTTATTGTATTTGATTTGACTTGAGATTGCGGGTTTGAATATATAGAACTCGGATTTTTCTTTTTAAATTACGGATTGAAATGATACATATCCGTATCACTTGACCTAGGTTAGAAAATATTATACAGACCCATGGTTATATATTTAATAATATTTTCTTAAATTTTTTTATGTATTTTAAGTATTAAGATATATGAAAATTTTACTTAAATTTTTTTTGATTCAATGATTTTAAATATATGGAATTTTTATAAGTCAATAAGTGGTTTAATTTTAAATTATACAGTTTTATTGGTTTTCTATAAGTTGGAATCTTTATATATTAATAATTGGCTTTAAATTGAATTTAAAGATCTTTAGTGATGATAAATAATTTAATAATTAAATTTGATTTGATATGGAATTTTAAATATAACCTAGTGATGGTAATAGATTTTATTTTATGAAATAGATATGTTTTGTAAAATAAATAATTATGATTTAAAATGGTAAAATGTATCTTAAATTATGACTTAACTTTATAATGGAAATTTGGTTTTCAATTTGAAAGGTGGAGTTTGACTTATGAAAAGAATATTTTGTTTATGAAATGGATATTTCAAATAACGTGTTAAGTTATTTATTAAAATAAAAAGTTAAGTAAATAGTGTACCTTTGAGTTAATAAATGAATTATAGTAAATTTGGGTATTTTAATTATAAAAGTTATTTTATGTAAACTATAAGTAAATTGATATCCAAATGAATATTTCTGAAATGTGAGATATGTTTTATAAGTTAAAAATGGCTAAAATTGAAGACTTTATTGTTTCTGAAATGTTATAATAAATCTGGAATTGTATTGGCAGCATTTCCAAAGTGTTGTTGTTTCTAAAATTTAACTATGTTCTGAAATAACAAAAATACTACAACACTTTATAAGTGCCGCTGTTTCTAAATTTGAACTATTTCTAAAAATACCAGTATGTCTACTACAACACTTTATAAGTACTGCTGTTTCTGAAACTTAACTGTTTTGCAACACTAAAAATACCTACTGCAGCACTTTATAAGTGCTGCTGTTTTGAAAATTGACAATGTTTTGAAATGTTAATATATTTACCGTAACACTTTATAAGTGCTGTTGTTGCTGAAATTACAATGAACTTTGGAAATGAATATTATTTTGGAAGATTTTGACATTGAATTTAAATGGTTTAAATGAATATGTTTTGAGGTGAAATATAAACCATATTTGAAATTTATAAGTTCATACAATGTTTCAAAATTGGTAAAATTGAACGAATGAACTTAAAAATGCTATAACTTTGGTAATGGATATTAATTTTAAGGGTGTTATGATTTTTCTAAATATTATGATTTCCAAATGTTAACATCTTAAAATTGATATGGTTTCAAAGTGTTGGTTTCAAAGGTGTTATAACTTTGAAAGCAATATGATTTTGGAAATGAATTTATCTGAAATAGTATTTAATTAAGAATTATTTTGAATATATTGATTTGCAATTTAAGATTTAAGAATATGGCTTTATAAAGTGGTTTTGGTTTAAGATGATTTAAAAAGGAATATTTCAAGTTTAAATAAATTGAAAGAAATATTCAGTGATTGGAAATTTGGGTTTGTTCAAATGATATTTTGGTTTTGGAGTATAAACTAGTTTTGAATATGATATTTTGGTTTTGAAGTATAAACTAGTTTTGAATATGATATTTTGGTTTTGAAGTATAAACTAGTTTGAAATGGATATGATATTTTGTTTTGAGGTATAAATTATTTTGAAATAAATATCCATGGGTTATAATAACGATTGGTTGGCAAAGAGACCGGGATCGGATATGGGCATACTCTCTATCGATACCGAAAACCACTTTGACAACTGTGTACGCGGTGGAGATTCCAGAATGAAGTAGGATGGTGGCTACGATTCCTATTGAGGTATATACATGGACCCGACTACCGTGAGTTGGCATAAGGTGGCTAAAACAGGAGCGGTTGACGGGCCAATGAGGTAGCATCTCTGATCGGACGCATTTCTTCGATACCATTCTATTACTATGTGACTAATTTGGTGGCCACCCTTCGATTTTTTATTTTGGAGTGTGTTTCGAGGTGGGCGGTAGTGGCTGCTATGTGTTACCACCAGTCCAGATGCGTAATTGGTATATCTACCCTGGCATTGCCTAGTTGTGCCATGTCACCTACCCTAGCACGCCTTGTACGAGTTTGATTTGTGTCATACCTATGGAGTATCTTCTCGTAGCCTCCCGATCTGGAGGTATGCAGGTACTGTATAGACTACTGGCACTATTTACGTGTTAAGGTGGAAACAGTAAAGCCTTAACGCTATTTAAAAGTAAGTTTATTTTACTATTAGACATTATTATAATAGTGTATATTACTACATAGTAAATAGTTTAACGAATTCTTAGAGGTTGGGTGGTCCCAAGAATCCTTTAAGTTACTTATGCATTTTATTTCAGTTCACTTGAGTTGGTTTACATTGTATAAGTATGTATGTCCTTACTCGAGCGTTTTGTGTTTTGCTTTACGCTCGGGTCAGACTGAGTTGTACCAATATTCGAGACTCACCTTTGGAGTTGGAGCTTCGCTTGGATACATCCATTGATTCTGCTTTCAGTCATTCAGTTGATTCCAGAGATGTATTCAGATTTCGTATTTGATTATTGTATTGAGACATCTTTGTATTCGTGATTTCTGTTGTATCTTGTCTAACTCTGATTCATATGTATATATAGTAGCTTCATGAACTACTATTTCTTTGCTTCCGCTGCATTGTTATATTATTCTTTGTCTGTGATTTGTGATTTATTTACTGTATATTCTGAGTTTTGCCAAATTTTATTTACAATCTATTGTTTTGAATTATTCAAGTCCGACATGTGTGGATTTATTGTCGATTTGAATGGTCTAAAATAGTGGGTCGTTACATTTGGCATCAGAGCTTTGGCTCTAGGCAAAGCTTAGCATATATGGTAAATTTATTTACAGAATCACTTTCGTTCGAGCTTGAATTCCTTCTTCTTCGTGACGATTCCTTTTTAATTTTGGAACGTTCCTTGAGGTTCCAAACCCATTCTTTTATCTCCCTATTTGTCTTCTTTTGATTCTGGAGCATCCCATAACTCCACTTTGAATGATCTTTATAATGAATAGGCGGTCATGCCAATATTTGAATGATTGCAAAGGGGTGAAACTCCTTTATAAGGAGCATTGATTCACTGAAGATATCTGCATCCTTGGTTTACAATGCCATCTATCTCTTGTTATCCCAAATTCTATCTCTTGAGATCGGATGTAGGTTTTGTCCCAGAAATCTACATCGATCTATTTCTTGAAGTCATGGTCGAACCGATTAAGGTTGCCCGAGATTTATATAAGCTTATTCATTCCCTTGTTCTGTTATTTAATCATCTTGTATTTTGTTTCCAACTTATCTTCAAATCATTCTGGAAGTATATTTTTAAACTAATATTTAAAATTGTTTTAGTATATATTGTGTTGTTTGAGTTGTTGATGTTGATTTGGGTTTCCGATCAATTCGTCTGATCAACGCTGTCGATAGGATCTCCAAAACACTTGAACAGAGCAATCTGACACCATATTGTTTTCAAACTTGGTAAATGGGATAAATTTTGTATAATTATATTTTATATAAGTATAACTTTTTGAATTTTGATAGTTAATTGAATTGTTTATTACAAAATAATATTTGATTTTATATATAGCTTGTAACCATTGGCTTTTGTCATATATAAATAATTGAACTATAAAATATGGTTATAAATTAATTGGGAAATTTAAATGAATTTAAACCAAGGATTTGAGAATTCAATTTCCGATGATTTTGAACTTTGGTTTTAAGGTTTTAAAGGATATATTATTTAAAATATTTTCGAATAGAAATTGTTTCTAAAGAATTTTAAAGTTTCAAATCAGTGCTCTTTTCTTTATCGCTGGAAAATAAGTTCGGTGGTGACTACAACATCATCGACATTCATTTTCGAGTTTCGAAGTGAAGAGACCATTCTATAGCTTTGCTACAGTTTTGCTTTGAAGAATTAAATTGATTTGAATTTCTAAAAATTGACTTGGTTTATAATATATATATTGATATATGGTTTAAAATTTGATTTGATATATATATATATATATATATTGTATATATATTTATTTATCTCTAGAATAGTTTGAAGTTAACCGGAAATTTAAATTCTTAAATTTTATTTGAAAGGATGATTTCAATTATAAAAAGAAGCCAAAATTTTGAGTAAATATTTAAGCTTGAATAATTAAATTGGGAAATTTTATTTGTATAATATTCTATTACATTCCACTATAACTTACCCAAATTAATAAGAAGTTGAATATGTAATTGGATAATATATAATATAAAAGGATTTTATAAATAAAATTTGAGTGGTTATAATAAATGTTATACACTTAAATTTTAGTATAAAAGATTAATAGAGGTAAATAGAATAAAAGGTTAATTGAATAACTACAATATAAAATGGTGTTAAAGGAATTTATAAATAAATTGGAGCAGTTATAAAAAGGGTAAATAAACTTAATAATATGATTAGATATTAAGTGGAATAAATTTAATAATAATTTTGGAATAAAGAAAAATGAAATTTAGTGAATAAATTATGAGTATAATAAATGATTTTCAAATTCATGACTTTGGAAAATTGTTAATTTAAGATAATTGTATGATGAGATAATGAGATTAAAAATAGTTAAGATTTATTTAACTCAAGTGAAATCAAATGGATGAAATTAATTATTAATGTAAGTTGAAATTTTCATGGTTTTAAATTTTTTATCTTATTCTGTTTTCCAGTCTATTTTCTTTCTAGTTGTTTCCATTCTCCTACCTTCTAAGTGGGAAATCGAATTTCGAATTGGTCAGCCCATGGAGCTACTGTCTTCTCTCAGCTTGATCTTGCCACTGATTTTCACCAGCTCAGTGTTGCTGAGGAAAGTATTCTCGAGACTGCTTTCCGTACTGAGAATGGTTTTTCTATGAATGGTTAGTCATGCCTTTTGGTTTGACTAATGACCCTACTTCCTTTGGTGATTGATGAATCATGTTTCCGTGTTGTGCTTATCAAGTTTATTCTAGTCTTTGTTGATGATATCCTTGTCTTCTCCAAGTCAAGGAAAGAACAGGAGTCACATTCGAAATCTATTCTGGAGACTCTTAGGAATCATCAGTTGAAGGCTAAAATTTCGAAATGCCATTACTGGAAGGATGAAGCCCGATTTCTCGGACATATTGTTTCTAGTAATGGAATTTATGTTAATACAGTTAAGATCGCAGCGATCAATGTAAGTCTTTCTTCTCATCTTTCTTTGTGATTTCATGTCATCACTCTATCTTTTCAGTTGTCCTTATTCTCCCTATCTTGTTACAAGATTGGGAAGGTTATTCGCTTATGCCGGTCTGTTTGAAACTTTTCAAGAATCTTTGGTACTCATCTGAACCTGAGCACTGCTTACCATCTATAGACCGACGGTCAAACGGAAAAAGTGAATTAGATTCTAGAGGATTTTCTTCGTGCTTGTGTTCTTGATTTTGGGGGATCTTGGAAAGGTCATCTCCATCTTGTCGAATTTACCTATAACAGCAGTTATCAAGTATAATTTCAATCTTCTGTTTTGTCTTGTCTTAATCCTCTATCTATTTTGTTTTATCTTTATAACCAGGCTAGTATCGCAATGTCTCCGTTTGTTGCTCTTTACGGATGACCTTACAAATCTCTATCTTACTGGATTGAATCCGGTAATCGTTCGGTTCATTTGTTCTTTCCGTGTTGTGGAAAAATTTGGTACTTTGCCTTATCGTCCAGATTTGCCTGAGAGGTTTTCTGGAGTACATATTGTATTCCTTTGTTTCACATCTTTGTCGGTATCTTCATGATCCATCTCTTATTGTTTCGCCTTCTGCCCTCGAGAGTTTGGATATTGAATCAAACCAAACTGTCGAGAGGATGCCACTTCGTATTGTCGATTGAGGTACGAAGCAGCTGAGAAAGAAATCTGTCAACCTGGTCATAGTGCAGTGTTGTACCGATGATCAGAATTGTACCTGGAAACGGAGGAGAGCATACGTGCTTCGAATCCGGAATTGTTTGTTTCAGGTATTATTCTCCATCCTATCTTATCTTTCTTTATTCTTTCGTATCTCGTTCCTTTTCGAGGACGAAAAGTTTTGAGTGGGGGAGAGTGTAACAACCCATATTTTTAATCAATATTTTAAATTTCATTTATTTGAAACTTTGATTTTTAAATCATTAACATTGAATTTTTAGAATTTTCCAATGTAACTTTGGATTTTGTTTGTAATTTATTTTCCAAATATAATAAAATAATGATTTTCTGGAAATTTTATATTTTGGTCAACTTTGGTCAAACTTTGACTTACAGTTGAAAATTTTAAATTTGAATTTTTAAATTCAAATCTTTTTCTTTGAAGCAGAATATAATTCTGATATTCGTTTTGCTTTTCGTTTCATCAAATTCTATTTTGTACTTCTTAAATTTGATAAAATACAGCGTTTTATACGCAATTATTTTCTGTATTTTTATTTTCTATTTCCTATGTTCATTTATATACTTTTATTTTCTATTTTTATTTTATTTTTATTTTTATTTGCACTTTGATTATTCATTTGGATTTTTATTTGGAATATAGGGTTGGAAAATTCCAAGGACTTTGGTTTCTCTTTCTTTAACTTGTGCCTTTTTTTTCCCTTGCCTTTTCATTTCTTAGCCGTCCACTTTATGCTCCAGGCCGTTCACTTTTCTTCTATTCACGTACAAAGCATTTCTCATACTTCTCATTATCATTTGCGTGAAGAAAAATATGCAAGTTCATTGGTTCCTTCTCTTCCTCCTTTTCATTTTCTTTTTCCCTCTTTTGCTTTGTTTTGCTCAAGCATGGTTCGGCCATCAAGCTTCTAGCCGACCTCACCATCTCCACCACACCACCATAATCGACCACATCATCTCCTCACCACCGCCAAACCAAAGCCGTGACCACCAAGATGCAACACATCACCAAACTTTGATGGAAAGCCTAGCCGAGCCATGTATTTCACCTTCCCTTCCTATGTGCTAACCACGGCCACCCTTGTTCCACCACCATCTCCTTGCTTTGCCCTGACCACACACTTGACTAGCCGTGAATTGATGATCACTTGACCCAAACCTAACCATGGCCGAGCACTTAGACATAGGGCTGAACCTATGTGTGCATGACCTTTCACTTGCCTTGTGACCTCATGACCGAGCCTAGGATGCCTCAAACAATGATGGCCGAGCCATGTTGTGGTGATGGTCAAGCCAATTGCATAGTGGTCGAACCCACATATTGGTTAAAACAAAGTTATGTCACTTTAAATTCTTATTTTTCATTATTTTAATTTCTGATCTTTTATATTGAATCACACACTTATGTTTGGGTGTAACTGTTTATGTACAAGAGTGGATCTTGACTATTCATCCACTCAAAATCTAGTCGTGCCTCCGTCGTGCTTTTCCGAGTTTGTTCTTATGTCTTAATCTGGCAGCTCTAGCTTTAAAAAGGTGAGTTTATCACTCTCGACATTCGTACTTATATAATTGTGAAACAATGACATGTGAATTGTAGAAATTGATATACTATGTTGATTAATTCATATATGCCTATGATATGATTATATAATGTTAAATACCGCTTATATATTTGTTACATCACCTGATATGATATTATATGCATTACTATTATTTTATTTTCTGTATCTCACACTGCAAGTTCCCTTTCACTATGGGTTGAAATGATACATACCCGAACGGACTTTAGAATAAGGAAAAATCATAAGGAACTCAAAATGATAGGCTCGAGTGATTTTATTGTATTTGATTTGACTTGGGATTGCGGGTTTGAAATGATAGAACCCGGATTTTTCTTTTTAAATTACGGATTGAAATGATACATATCCTGTAATATCCCGGAAATTTTAACAATATCAATTTAATAATCTGTTAAATAATTAAATTGATATTGATGATCTTTGATAATAAGATTTGAATTTAATTTAATAATCTGATTAAATTAGTATTAATTGGTGATTTTATCTTTTAAAAGTTAATAAGATATTTTCTTTTTGAATATATATATCTATTTGTATATATTGTAAATAGAAAAGCTTTGGTAAATAGGAAATTTAGATTTAATTTAATATGACTTTTCAAAGTTATTTAAATTAGTAAATTTATAGTTTTAAAATACTTTAATTGCTTAAGATATTTTTACTTAAGTTTAAAATTATATAAGAGTTAACAAAAAGGCTTGTTTTGTTTCTTTTTAAAATATCACTTGATAATATAATCTCTTATATAAATTATTTAAATATCAAATATGTTAATTTCATATAATAAGTATAATGTATTATTTTTATTAATATGAATGGATTTTAAAGAATATGAAATTGTTATTTAATTGAATAAATAGTTATATATGTATATATATATATAACTTGACTTTTTAAATTGAATCTTAGGATTTAATTTAATTGAATTTGAATTTAAGCTTTGAAATTCAAGAGAATAAATATTTAAATTGTTTGGATATTATAATATTTGTATAACTTTTAATTATAAATATAATTGGTTTTGTTTCTTTAAAATGATTTATATATATAGATAAGTGTTTAGTAAATAAGAAAAAGGCTTTTTAATTACTTTAAAATAAATAGAAATAAGATAAATACTTAAAAGACATGTGTCTTTATCTAATGACTTGTTTTAACATGTGTTAAGTAATGAATTAATCTATGTGACAAGTGTCTTTATTATTTTTAATTTTCTTTTATTTTTATAAATTTCAACTCCACTTATATAAACATATGCATTCTCCTTACTTCATTTTCTTTCTATTCTCCATTTTCAAAACAAGAAAAACTCAGTTTTTCCTCTAATAAAATCTGAAATAATTAGTAACCTCTTCTCAAAACTCTTCCTCTAATCTAAAATCAAAAACCTGATTTTCAAATTCCTCAAACCAGAGATTATCAACATCGAATCTCTGTAAACCATTTTCCCAAATCTAAATTAAGTTCAGCCTGCAATTCTTTTCAACATTTAAGCCTGCCTGCATGTTTATCAAATCTGGAATCATTTCAAGGCCTGTCTGCATTCATCTCTTCAAACTGGAAATCAAGCTTGCATGTTAATTTAAAGGCAACAATTCAAGTTTTAAATCAAATTCAAGAAGCATGCAAGTCCACAGTTTCAAAAGCTAAAATCTGGAAGCTCTGTTTCATTTTTTTCAATCAGGTGAGTAACATCATTTTTCAAAAGGTTTAATTTATGAAAGATGGTTGCATGTGAATGTATAGATAGTTCTGCATATATATTGATATACAAGTGAAATTTTTGCTGTATGTATATATGGATGTTTTGTGTGCATGTGTGATCATGTTCTCTGTTCAGTTTTTTTTCCAGATTCCAGAATTCCTTTTAAATCATTTACCACTTGATCTAGCTTTTGTTAGGACTAACTTTATAAACAAAATATGTTTGAATTATCATAGACAAATGTTTAAAATTTTAATTAAGTCAAACTTCAAGCAGAGTGTCTTTGTAAACCAAGAAGAATAGTGTATGTTTAGGACAAGTGAAAATTTAAATATCTTAATTTATCAAGACAGGTTTATAAACTAAAACCTTATACCAAAACTTGATTTTTAAAGGAGAAATCATAATTTTTAGTTTAGTAATATAGGTGCAGTTCTGTGTTGAACAGAAAATAGGAATAGGGGATTTTTGGGTGATCTTGGGAATTTGAAGTGTCGAGTTTCTTTTGGTAGGTGGAGGAATGGTCAGTGATGCCGAGAAAAATATTGGGTGGCGTTGCAGTTCATCGTGGTGGTGGCGGTGATGAGTTTTTGCCTGTAGCCCTAGTTTGAGCTAGGTAGTTTGTTTGAGTCTGAACTACCTGTAGGAATGATCGAGTGATGTGAGGTTTGGGTAGATGAAAGTATGGCCATTGACGAGATGATGGTCGGAGTCGCTGCTATCCTGGTGGACGGAGGGCCGTGATTGTCGCGTTGTCAGGTTAGGGATTGTAGAGGGGGGAAACTGTTCCAGGTTTTTATTTTTAGCTCGAGTTCTCGATTTTGATTTAGGGGATGGATCGAAGTAGTGATGGTCGTATTCTGGTACGTGAGTGATCGTCGACTGGTGGGGGAAGTCGTGGATGATCGGAGATGTCGCCGGTGGATGTGCACGTGCACAGTGGAGCTGAGATGTCTAGGTGAAGTCTGGATTGTAGCAGTGGAGAGGTCTCGGGTTGTCTCGAGTTTTGGTCGAAGTTTTTGAAGAGGAGACTCGAAGTAAATTCGAGTAGAGCTCGAGTGTTTTGTGGTTGCCAGGTTTTTAAAAATCTGGGTGTTTTGAATTTTAAATCTGAATTTAAATTGTGAAATAAAATTTAAATAGGAATTTTAAATAAAGTTTAAATATATAGATTCAAGTTGGTTTTGAATCTTAGGTTTGAAATAAATAATTTTATAAATTTAAATATTTTAAAATTGTTAGTTATATTTAAATGTTGAAATTAAAATGAAATTTAAAAATAGATTTGAAATTGGATGTTTTCAAATATATTATGAATAAGATGTAACCATGGGAAAATGTTTTATCTTAAAGATTAAATTGTTAAGGTAATTAAAATGGTTTAATTAATTAAATTTATTAATGATTTGGATTAATAAATTTGTAATTAAGGATTTAAATTAATTTAATTAAGGTTTAAGGTTAATTAAATAGAATAACTAATTTATAATTATGTATTATAAATTAGAGTATTAATTAATGATTAGGAAATAAATTAATATAGTAATTTAAGATTAATTAAGTTATGTTTAACAATTAATTAATTAAGGATTAATTAATTGGTTATTTAGATTTATTAATTTGGAATTAATAATAATTAATCTAAGTTAATTACTTAAGAAAAGTAATTAAAGGGTTGTTAATAGTTAATAAAGGTCATTAACTTGAGATTATTTAAATAAATAATTAATGTGATTAATTTTGATAATTAATTAGATTAATTGATTTAAAGATAATCATTTGTGAAAATGGTTTAAATGAATTACTTAATGGAAGTAATTAAGAATTAATTACTTATTAATTAAGTTAATTTGATTTAGTTAGATTAATTAATTAAGAAATGATTTGATAATAATTACTTAATGTAATTATTAAGGTATGATTATTTAGGAAGTAAATAATAAGATAATTACTTGAAGTAATTAATTGATGGTTATGTATTAAGGAAAGTAATTTAAGTTTAATTACTTTGAATAATTAATCAAGGGATTAATTAAGAAATTAATTAAGGAGAATTAATTTAGTAAATGAAAGTAATTAAGGGTAGTTAATTACTGATTGAAGATTAATCAAGGTGATTAATAAATGTTGTTTAATTTAAAGTTAATTACTTAATGTAATTAATTTAATTAAAGTAATTAATAATTAAGTTGTAATTAAGGATCATTAATTAATATAATTAATGATGTAATTAAGATTGATTAATTAAGTATAATTAATAAATGAAGTGATTAATTAATGTAATTAATTAAGGTTTAATATAATTAATTATAGTGATTAATTTAATTAATTATAGTTAATTAATTAATGAAGTAATTAAAGGTTAATTACTATAAGTGGTTAAGGTTAATTAATTTGAGTAATTAATTAAAGATGATTAATTGAAAAAGGTAATTAAAAGATAATTAATCAAAGATGATTAATTGAAAAAGGTAATTAGAGGATAATTAATTAATTTGTAATTAATTAATGTTTAAGTAAGAAGGATTTATAAAATAAAAGTAATTAATTTAATTAACTTTAAATTAATTAGAGATGATATAGATCATTACTTATGGATGGATGATAATACTGGATGCTTTGCATTTGATTGATATCTCTGATGAGATATATGCTATGTGATATGGATGTTTAGTTGAATTGTGATAATATGGATTATCTGATGATATTGATAATGTTGATTATCTATTGTGAATTTTCTTTCTAAGTGTATAAAGATAATTGAATTAAATTGTTTTAACCTTTAAAACAACTTGGCCTTAAAAGATACGTTTTGGATTTCGATGAGACCGGGATCGGGTTTCCGTATACCGGATTTCCAGGTCTGGAGACCCGAATACCACATCGATCCAAATTTACGTTAGGTCGTGAAATCCAAATGGAGCAAGTGAAGACTCGAGGTGTAAGAACGATTCTTTGTCAGTATAACTCTGTGGGTGATTCCGTAATGAGTTGACGGAGATAGTACTTTCAGATTCGAGATAAAGATTTAGAGTGCAAGGGTTATTGTCGTTAACTCTGAGGGTGATTCCAATACGAGTGTAACGAGATAATGCCTTCGGTTTCGTTCGAACCCGGAACGAACTTGTATGGATTAAATGCTTTCAGCACATCGTCAGGTGGACGATGAGCATTCTAAGATAGATGTGTTCTTTTTAAAGGTAATCGTGACCTCAAGCCTCACAAACCGGGAATGGCTAAAACAGGGGAGGTGCAGCAAGGTTAGTGGGTAGCACCCAAGTAGGACAAGATGACCTCTGTCTAGATGTCCCTTTCTATTTTTCGACTTAGTGTGTGCGGTTGGTCATGACAACCGTGAGGTATCTTGTGCGGGAATTATCCAGTAAGGGATGTTCCGGCCTTGTGTTGCAGGGGATTGGGAGTGATCCTCGGTACGGTGATCTAGGCCACGTACTGTGACGGGCGGTACCCCGGTAGCCCTGCCATTGATGGAATCCAAACTCCAATAAGTGCCGTACGTTTTAGTTGTGCCCAACTATGTTGGAACGTGAGATGTAAGCATTCCAGCTATTTCATATTTATTTGAAAACCCTAGACCTATTATAATACAATCGAATTTCCTATCAAATGTTTTGGTTAGCGTAAGGTAAAAACTTACCCATATTTATTGGTGGGGAGTCTTACGTGATACCTTTTCTTTCAAAAGGTTTTGAAGTTAAACAAGTTTAACCTGTTACTCACACCAGACCCATGTCTGACCCAAGTTGTTTATTTCTGTTTTATAAACTCTTGGGTACTCAAATTTTTACGAGTAGCCAAGGGATTCAGGTTTAGCTTTGACGAGTAATCTGGAGGAGCAATGGAGCAGGAGGCTTCGGCGTTGTAGATATAGATAGTAGTTTTCCGCTGTGTTGATCTTTGTATTGATCTGTATTGTGTTGAGATGTAATAACTAGACAGATGTTTATAACTGTTTAGTATGTGATGTGTAATCTGTGTAACTCTGATAGATGATGTATATGATACTATGTAATATTTATGTGATATATTATATTTCGTTTCGTTTCCGCTGTGAGTATCTGTTGTTGTTTTCTTTTCTCTTCTTCTCTTTTCTATTTCTCACCCCTTTCTTTCTTTCTGTCGATGCGATTTTCCGGGAGTGGAAAGTCGGGTCGTCACACGTGGTATCAGAGCTATTGGTTGAGTGAATACCTAGCTCTGGAGTGGTATCTATCGTGAGAGAGCGTATTTGTAATTTTTATATAACTATATATATATATTCTACCTATATTGTTGGGTTACCCGTACAGGTTCTCCAATATAAGATATAAAGGTAGATAGGGTAGTAGTGTATGAAACACGACTACCAATGGTTGGAATTAAGGTTGGAAGTGTATTTATCGAGACTGTAGACCCAATACTGTCTCGAGTAAGTTTTGCTGTGATAAAGGATTTCATCGAATCTCTGAAGGAAACCTGTTAAGGTTCGGAGTTTATCTGTAAAGTTGGATGAGTAGAGTTTGGATCTATCGGTTGAACAGAAGCAAGTGATGGTATCTTGATACCTTAGGTAATAGTAGCTGTATGATGAGATACAGTGACGATGGATGTTCCCGAAGATGTTTTCTTTGGAACGAGTTTAAGGAAGTGTGTCTGTTTCAGTGTTGTGGCTGAGTTCAGCATGGTGTTTCTGTTTGGTTTGGAGTTCGAGTTTCTCAAAGATCTTTGGATAGAAAGTCCTTGGCATCAGTATCAGCAGTGCAGCTCAGAGTATTCTGTGATGGCAGGAAGTTGTCAGGCTGAGTAGTTTTTCTGGAGGTGAAATTCAGAAGCAGTAGGGTGCATCCATTTCTTCGATGGATTGGATAGTTAAGCATGGGCTGTTCTGATTTGTTAAGAGGAACAGTTTTCTTTGGAAATAGGCTGGGTTGATCGCAAAAGTGACTTGCGATAGTTTGAGGGTTCTCTTGGGTTATTGGAGATTTTCTAAATGTCTTCGGGAAGTCAGAAGTTTGTCAGCATTTGGAGATTGAGTTTTCTTATCGACTAGGATTCCAGGAGTGGTACCAATAGTTCAGCTGGGTAGAAGGATGGTTCCTAGAGATGGAGTTGGTGAAGCAACTCAAGTTTTGATGGAGTATCTGAGTTTTCTTTATGAATCCGTTGAACCATATTCTTGGATGTGTTGTTCAGTTTGTGCTTATGTTCTTCATCAGCATTTTCATTCTACCTCAGATTAGAGTTGAGCAGCAGAAGCAGTTTGGGAGTATATCTCTGGATAGGGGAAGTAAGTTTGGAATCTACTGATATGTGTGAAGTAAAGTTATGTTTGGATCTCTTCTGTGTTCTGATTTGGATAAGTATTATGTTTTCAGGATTGAATTGTCAGTTTGGATAACTGAGATTCATTGTGTTTCACGTATCTCCGAGGGAGTACGTATTTGATTTATCTCTGGTTTTAGAATCAGCAGTTCTGGAAGGTTTAGTTGTTGAGTCAGACTCGTCTGTAGTCTGATATTCTGTTTAGTTCTGTAGATCTAGATGAGTAGGAGATCTATAGCTTAGTAGTTTAGATTGTTGTAGAGTGAGTATCCCGGTATATATATACTTGGGGAAAACTCGAGGAATTCTATCTAGAATTTTGTCTGGATAGTTAGATTTGATTGATTGGATGAATTGGTTGCTATGGTTGTTAGCATATGGATGATAGTATATGCTTGTGTTTTAAAATTTAAAATCTTTAATAAGATTATTAAATTACCTTTGTTTAAATTTCGGGGACGAAATTATTTTAAGGGGGAAGGAATGTAATATCCCGGAAATTTTAACAATATCAATTTAATAATCTGTTAAATAATTAAATTGATATTGATGATCTTTGATAATAAGATTTGAATTTAATTTAATAATCTGATTAAATTAGTATTAATTGGTGATTTTATCTTTTAAAAGTTAATAAGATATTTTCTTTTTGAATATATATATCTATTTGTATATATTGTAAATAGAAAAGCTTTGGTAAATAGGAAATTTAGATTTAATTTAATATGACTTTTCAAAGTTATTTAAATTAGTAAATTTATAGTTTTAAAATACTTTAATTGCTTAAGATATTTTTACTTAAGTTTAAAATTATATAAGAGTTAACAAAAAGGCTTGTTTTGTTTCTTTTTAAAATATCACTTGATAATATAATCTCTTATATAAATTATTTAAATATCAAATATGTTAATTTCATATAATAAGTATAATGTATTATTTTTATTAATATGAATGGATTTTAAAGAATATGAAATTGTTATTTAATTGAATAAATAGTTATATATGTATATATATATATAACTTGACTTTTTAAATTGAATCTTAGGATTTAATTTAATTGAATTTGAATTTAAGCTTTGAAATTCAAGAGAATAAATATTTAAATTGTTTGGATATTATAATATTTGTATAACTTTTAATTATAAATATAATTGGTTTTGTTTCTTTAAAATGATTTATATATATAGATAAGTGTTTAATAAATAAGAAAAAGGCTTTTTAATTACTTTAAAATAAATAGAAATAAGATAAATACTTAAAAGACATGTGTCTTTATCTAATGACTTGTTTTAACATGTGTTAAGTAATGAATTAATCTATGTGACAAGTGTCTTTATTATTTTTAATTTTCTTTTATTTTTATAAATTTCAACTCCACTTATATAAACATATGCATTCTCCTTACTTCATTTTCTTTCTATTCTCCATTTTCAAAACAAGAAAAACTCAGTTTTTCCTCTAATAAAATCTGAAATAATTAGTAACCTCTTCTCAAAACTCTTCCTCTAATCTAAAATCAAAAACCTGATTTTCAAATTCCTCAAACCAGAGATTATCAACATCGAATCTCTGTAAACCATTTTCCCAAATCTAAATTAAGTTCAGCCTGCAATTCTTTTCAACATTTAAGCCTGCCTGCATGTTTATCAAATCTGGAATCATTTCAAGGCCTGTCTGCATTCATCTCTTCAAACTGGAAATCAAGCTTGCATGTTAATTTAAAGGCAACAATTCAAGTTTTAAATCAAATTCAAGAAGCATGCAAGTCCACAGTTTCAAAAGCTAAAATCTGGAAGCTCTGTTTCATTTTTTTCAATCAGGTGAGTAACATCATTTTTCAAAAGGTTTAATTTATGAAAGATGGTTGCATGTGAATGTATAGATAGTTCTGCATATATATTGATATACAAGTGAAATTTTTGCTGTATGTATATATGGATGTTTTGTGTGCATGTGTGATCATGTTCTCTGTTCAGTTTTTTTTTCAGATTCCAGAATTCCTTTTAAATCATTTACCACTTGATCTAGCTTTTGTTAGGACTAACTTTATAAACAAAATATGTTTGAATTATCATAGACAAATGTTTAAAATTTTAATTAAGTCAAACTTCAAGCAGAGTGTCTCTGTAAACCAAGAAGAATAGTGTATGTTTAGGACAAGTGAAAATTTAAATATCTTAATTTATCAAGACAGGTTTATAAACTAAAACCTTATACCAAAACTTGATTTTTAAAGGAGAAATCATAATTTTTAGTTTAGTAATATAGGTGCAGTTCTGTGTTGAACAGAAAATAGGAATAGGGGATTTTTGGGTGATCTTGGGAATTTGAAGTATCGAGTTTCTTCTGGTAGGTGGAGGAATGGTCAGTGATGCCGAGAAAAATATTGGGTGGCGTTGCAGTTCATCGTGGTGGTGGCGGTGATGAGTTTTTGCCTGTAGCCCTAGTTTGAGCTAGGTAGTTTGTTTGAGTCTGAACTACCTGTAGGAATGATCGAGTGATGTGAGGTTTGGGTAGATGAAAGTATGGCCATTGACGAGATGATGGTCGGAGTCGCTACTATCCTGGTGGACGGAGGGCCGTGATTGTCGCGTTGTCAGGTTAGGGATTGTAGAGGGGGGAAACTGTTCCAGGTTTTTATTTTTAGCTCGAGTTCTCGATTTTGATTTAGGGGATGGATCGAAGTAGTGATGGTCGTATTCTGGTACGTGAGTGATCGTCGACTGGTGGGGGAAGTCGTGGATGATCGGAGATGTCGCCGGTGGATGTGCACGTGCACAGTGGAGCTGAGATGTCTAGGTGAAGTCTGGATTGTAGCAGTGGAGAGGTCTCGGGTTGTCTCGAGTTTTGGTCGAAGTTTTTGAAGAGGAGACTCGAAGTAAATTCGAGTAGAGCTCGAGTGTTTTGTGGTTGCCAGGTTTTTAAAAATCTGGGTGTTTTGAATTTTAAATCTGAATTTAAATTGTGAAATAAAATTTAAATAGTAATTTTAAATAAAGTTTAAATATATAGATTCAAGTTGGTTTTGAATCTTAGGTTTGAAATAAATAATTTTATAAATTTAAATATTTTAAAATTGTTAGTTATATTTAAATGTTGAAATTAAAATGAAATTTAAAAATAGATTTGAAATTGGATGTTTTCAAATATATTATGAATAAGATGTAACCATGGGAAAATGTTTTATCTTAAAGATTAAATTGTTAAGGTAATTAAAATGGTTTAATTAATTAAATTTATTAATGATTTGGAATAATAAATTTGTAATTAAGGATTTAAATTAATTTAATTAAGGTTTAAGGTTAATTAAATAGAATAACTAATTTATAATTATGTATTATAAATTAGAGTATTAATTAATGATTAGGAAATAAATTAATATAGTAATTTAAGATTAATTAAGTTATGTTTAACAATTAATTAATTAAGGATTAATTAATTGGTTATTTTGATTTATTAATTTGGAATTAATAATAATTAATCTAAGTTAATTACTTAAGAAAAGTAATTAAAGGGTTGTTAATAGTTAATAAAGGTCATTAACTTGAGATTATTTAAATAAATAATTAATGTGATTAATTTTGATAATTAATTAGATTAATTGATTTAAAGATAATCATTTGTGAAAATGGTTTAAATGAATTACTTAATGGAAGTAATTAAGAATTAATTACTTATTAATTAAGTTAATTTTAGTTAGATTAATTAATTAAGAAATGATTTGATAATAATTACTTAATGTAATTATTAAGGTATGATTATTTAGGAAGTAAATAATAAGATAATTACTTGAAGTAATTAATTGATGGTTATGTATTAAGGAAAGTAATTTAAGTTTAATTACTTTGAATAATTAATCAAGGGATTAATTAAGAAATTAATTAAGGAGAATTAATTTAGTAAATGAAAGTAATTAAGGGTAGTTAATTACTGATTGAAGATTAATCAAGGTGATTAATAAATGTTGTTTAATTTAAAGTTAATTACTTAATGTAATTAATTTAATTAAAGTAATTAATAATTAAGTTGTAATTAAGGATCATTAATTAATATAATTAATGATGTAATTAAGATTGATTAATTAAGTATAATTAATAAATGAAGTGATTAATTAATGTAATTAATTAAGGTTTAATATAATTAATTATAGTGATTAATTTAATTAATTATAGTTAATTAATTAATGAAGTAATTAAAGGTTAATTACTATAAGTGGTTAAGGTTAATTAATTTGAGTAATTAATTAAAGATGATTAATTGAAAAAGGTAATTAAAAGATAATTAATCAAAGATGATTAATTGAAAAAGGTAATTAGAGGATAATTAATTAATTTGTAATTAATTAATGTTTAAGTAAGAAGGATTTATAAAATAAAAGTAATTAATTTAATTAACTTTAAATTAATTAGAGATGATATAGATCATTACTTATGGATGGATGATAATACTGGATGCTTTGCATTTGATTGATATCTCTGATGAGATATATGCTATGTGATATGGATGTTTAGTTGAATTGTGATAATATGGATTATCTGATGATATTGATAATGTTGATTATCTATTGTGAATTTTCTTTCTAAGTGTATAAAGATAATTGAATTAAATTGTTTTAACCTTTAAAACAACTTGGCCTTAAAAGATACGTTTTGGATTTCGATGAGACCGGGATCGGGTTTCCGTATACCGGATTTCCAGGTCTGGAGACCCGAATACCACATCGATCCAAATTTACGTTAAGTCGTGAAATCCAAATGGAGCAAGTGAAGACTCGAGGTGTAAGAACGATTCTTTGTAAGTATAACTCTGTGGGTGATTCCGTAATGAGTTGACGGAGATAGTACTTTCAGATTCGAGATAAAGATTTAGAGTGCAAGGGTTATTGTCGTTAACTCTGAGGGTGATTCCAATACGAGTGTAACGAGATAATGCCTTCGGTTTCGTTCGAACCCGGAACGAACTTGTATGGATTGAATGCTTTCAGCACATCGTCAGGTGGACGATGAGCATTCTAAGATAGATGTGTTCTTTTTAAAGGTAATCGTGACCTCAAGCCTCACAAACCGGGAATGGCTAAAACAGGGGAGGTGCAGCAAGGTTAGTGGGTAGCACCCAAGTAGGACAAGATGACCTCTGTCTAGATGTCCCTTTCTATTTTTCGACTTAGTGTGTGCGGTTGGTCATGACAACCGTGAGGTATCTTGTGCGGGAATTATCCAGTAAGGGATGTTCCGGCCTTGTGTTGCAGGGGATTGGGAGTGATCCTCGGTACGGTGATCTAGGCCACGTACTGTGACGGGCGGTACCCCGGTAGCCCTGCCATTGATGGAATCCAAACTCCAATAAGTGCCGTACGTTTTAGTTGTGCCCAACTATGTTGGAACGTGAGATGTAAGCATTCCAGCTATTTCATATTTATTTGAAAACCCTAGACCTATTATAATACAATCGAATTTCCTATCAAATGTTTTGGTTAGCGTAAGGTAAAAACTTACCCATATTTATTGGTGGGGAGTCTTACGTGATACCTTTTCTTTCAAAAGGTTTTGAAGTTAAACAAGTTTAACCTGTTACTCACACCAGACCCATGTCTGACCCAAGTGGTTTATTTCTGTTTTATAAACTCTTGGGTACTCAAATTTTTACGAGTAGCCAAGGGATTCAGGTTTAGCTTTGACGAGTAATCTGGAGGAGCAATGGAGCAGGAGGCTTCGGCGTTGTAGATATAGATAGTAGTTTTCCGTTGTGTTGATCTTTGTATTGATCTGTATTGTGTTGAGATGTAATAACTAGACAGATGTTTATAACTGTTTAGTATGTGATGTGTAATCTGTGTAACTCTGATAGATGATGTATATGATACTATGTAATATTTATGTGATATATTATATTTCATTTCGTTTCCGCTGTGAGTATCTGTTGTTGTTTTCTTTTCTCTTCTTCTCTTTTCTATTTCTCACCCCTTTCTTTCTTTCTGTCGATGCGATTTTCCAGGAGTGGAAAGTCGGGTCGTCACATATCCGTATCACTTGACCTAGGTTAGAAAATATTATACAGATTAATGGTTATATATTTAATAATATTTTCTAAATTTTTTTTAAGTATTTTAAGTTTTAAGATATATGAAAATTTTACTTAAATTTTTTTTGATTCAATGATTTTAAATATATGGAATTTTTATAAGTCAATAATTGGTTTGATTTTAAATTTTAAAGTTTTATTAGTTTTCTATAAGTTGGAATATTTATATATTAATAATTGGTTTTAAATTGAATTTAAAGATCTTTAGTGATGATAAATAATTTAATAATTAAATTTGATTTGATATGGAATTTTAAATCTAACATAGTGATGGTAATATATTTTATTTTATGAAATAGATATATTTTGTAAAATAAATAATTATGATTTAAAATGGTAAAATGTATCTTAAATTATGACTTTACTTTATAATGGATATTTGGTTTTCAATTTGAAAGGTGTAGTTTGACTTATGAAAAGAATATTTTATTTATGAAATGGATATTTCAAATAACATGTTAAGTCATTTGTTAAAATAAAAAGTTAAGTAAATAGTGTACCTTTGACTTAATAAATGAATTATAGTAAATTTGGATATTTTAATTATAAAAGTTATTTTATGTAAACTATAAGTAAATTGATATCCAAATAAATATTTCTGAAATGTGAGATATGTTTTATAAGTTAAAAATGGCTAAAATTAATGTTTTAATGTTTATGAAATGTTATAATAAATCTGGAATTGTATTGGCAGCATTTCCAAAGTGCTATTGTTTCTGAAATTTACCTATGTTATGAAATAACTATAATACTACAGCACTTTAGAAGTGCTGCCGTTTCTGAATTTGAACTATTTCTGAGAATATCAATATGTCTACTACAGCACTTTATAAGTGCTAATGTTTCTGAAACTGAACTGTTTTGCAACACTAAAAATACCTACTGTAGCACTTTATAAGTGCTGCTATTTTGAAAAGTGACGATGTTTTAAAATGTTAATATATTTACCGTAACACTTTATAAGTGCTGTTGTTGCTGAAATTACAATGAACTTTGGAAATGAATATTATTTTGGAAGATTTTGACATTAAATTTAAATGGTTTAAATGAATATGTTTTGAGGTGAAATATAAACCATTTTTGAAATTTATAAGTTCATACAATGTTTTGAAATTGGTAAAATTGAACGAATGAACTTAAAAATGCTATAACTTTGGTAATGGATATTAATTTTAAGGGTGTTATGATTTTTCTAAATATTATGATTTCCAAATGATAACATCTTAAAATTGATATGGTTTCAAAGTATTATGGTGTGAAAGTGTTGGTTTCAAAGGTGTTATAACTTTGAAAGGACTATGATTTTGGAAATGAATTTATTTGAAATATTATTTAATTAAGAATTGTTTTGAATATATTGATTTTCAATTTAAGATTTAAGAATATGGCTTTATAAAGTGGTTTTGGTTTAAGATGATTTAAAAAGGAATATTTCAAGTTTAAATAAATTGAAAGAAATATTCAGTGATTGGAAATTTGGGTTTGTTCAAATGATATTTTGGTTTTGGAGTATAAACTAGTTTTGAATATGATATTTTGGTTTTGAAGTATAAACTAGTTTTGAATATGATATTTTGGTTTCGAAGTATAAACTAGTTTGAAATGGATATGATATTTTGTTTTGAGGTATAAATTATTTCGAAATAAATATCCATGGGTTATAATAACAATTGGTTGGCAAAGAGACCGGGATCGAATATGGGCACACTTTCTGTCGATACCGAAAACCACTTTGACAACTGTGTACGCGGTGGAGATTCCAGAATGAAGTAGGATGATGGCGACGATTCCTATTGAGGTAATACGTGGACCTGACTCCCATGAGTTGGCATAAGGTGGCTAAAACAGGAGCAGTTGACGGGCCAATGAGGTAGCACCTCTGATCGGACGCATTTCTTTGATACCATTCTATTACTTTGTGATTGATTTGTTGGCCACCCTTCGATTTTTGATATGGGAGTATGTTCCGAGGTGGGCGGTAGTGGCTGTTATGCGTTACCACCAGTCCGGATGCGTAATTGGTATATCTACCTTGGCATTGCCTAGTTGTGCCGTGTCACCTACCCTAGCACGCCTTGTACGAGTTTGATTGTGTCGTACCTATGGAGTATCTTCTCGTAGCCTCCCAATCTGGAGGTACCCACGTACTGTATAGACTACTGGCACTATTTATGTGTTAAGGTGGAAAATGTAAAGCCTTAACGCTATTTAAAAGTAAGTTTATTTTACTATTAGACATTATTATAATAGCATATATTACTACTTAGTAAATAGTTTATCGGATCCTTAGAGGATGGGCGGTCCCAAGCATCCTTTTATTTACTTATGCATTTTATTACAGTTCACTTGAGTTGGTTTACATTGTATAAGTATGTATGTCTTGACTCGAGTGTTTTGTGTTTTGCTTTACGCTCGGGTCAGACTGAGTTGTACCAGTATCCGAGACTCACCTTTGGAGTTGGAGCTTCGCTTGGATCCATCCATTGATTCTGCTTTCAGTCATTCAGTTGATTCTAGTGATGTATTCAGATTTTGTATTTGACTATTGTATTGAGACATCTTTGTATTCGTGATTTCTGTTGTATCTTGTCTAACTCTGATTCATATGTATATATAGTAGCTTCATGAACTATTATTTCTTTGCTTCCACTGCATTGTTATATTACTCTGTGTCTGTGATCTGTGATTTATTTACTGTATATTCTGAGTTTTGCCCAATTTTATTTACAGTCTATTGTTTTGAATTATTCAAGTCCGACATGTGTGGATTTATTGTCGATTTGAATGGTCCAAAATAGTGGGTTGTTACAATCGTTTTATTCACTCAATTCTTGATGGTGAACACCTGATACAGATTCTTGATATGAACCCAAAGTTTTCTGTCAAAGCATATGGTTATGTGAGGAAAATGGAGGTTCCCAATCAGGGAACTTGGTCAGAGTCCGTACTAGAAAGGTCAAGTGATCTATACTAGTTGGAAAGTGAAATTTATATGATCGAGCAAGTGATTAGACTGGATATTGCGTATGGATGGTCCATGTACATCATACGGGCTTTAATATGTTAGTATACTATATCTTAACTGGTTTATGGAGAGTTTAGGTGATGACTCTTCCATTTTTTATAAGGTAACATGAATAATCGACTAAGTAATATCCTGAGGCCGTTGAGCGTAAGGTACGGAATAGATTGTTTATCGTCCTTGTGCGACAAGAGGATTTTCAAACTTGATCAAACCATGGGCCATGTTTACTAGTGATTGAGTATTATTAAATATTTCTATGTGATTATTTCTTTTGTTCCTCATGTTTGAATTTTGAGGATGAAATATTCTAAGTGGGGAGAATGTAACGGTTCGGAATTTCGGACACTTCGTATTTAAATATTTGAATTATTTAAATATTTAAATCTTTAATTAAATGTGACTAAATTGATTTAATAACCTTCTTAACCCTCTTTTAAATCATAAGTAATAATGATAAACTTGTTTTAAAGTTTGTTTATAAAACAAATACTTCGAAGAAAAATCGATAATATAACTGAAAATCGGTTTATCAATAAACACCTTTTTATTCAATATAAGTTGTTCAAACTCTTGTACACTTATCTAATGATCAAATGAACATATTGGGAATAATTAACACACTTTGATTCATAAGCCAAATGGAATGTTCTAGAAATTTATAATGGATAAGATATATTAACATGTTAAGGGTATTTAAGTATTTAATTAAACGAAAGAGATGTATATGAGAAGTGATGGGCATGTGTGGAAGTAAGGCTTCCATGACATGAGAGAAGGGGGGGTTGAGAACAAGCTTAGGCAACACAATATGAAGCCTATATAAGGAGGGGCGCACCATTGATAAGAAATCACAAATTCACAAAGCTAAAAGAAAGCTCCTTTAATGTCTTCTTCTTCTCTAAATGTTCTAAAGAATTGTTTTGTAAAACAACTCCAAATCCACTCAAACTTTGCCATAATTCTTATTTTAATATTATAACACCTTCCACCATGTTAGATTTTAAAAAAGTGGAGCCAACCTCTCCCCTTCCTCAATAGTCGTGAGCAATAAGCCATGTTTTCCTTGGAAAAGCAAGTTTGAAGCAAGGAGGAAGGAAAGGTGGTTTTAAGATGATGGCATGAAGCATTCTTGAGTTTGGTTGTGCTTGAGCATGTGTTTGGATTGGATCTAAGTGAGATTCTCACTATCCTGTTTGTATATATTGTGTATATATATGCTGTGTTTGAAATATAAAGTTAAAGTGATATTAACCAATTAAAATTATAAACTTTAGACCCCTCTTGCTTTAGAAAGCAAATGATAACTTTATATTGCATAACATCACTTTATATTAAACATGGTTATGGCCTTGAATTGATGTTTAATGGTTGTTTGGATTGTATGTTGAATTGAAGTATGTTTGAAAATGTTTGAAGCAAGAATAGTCGCTATAAATGCACTTCGGTATCCCTTAAGTTTAACTTGTGTAAAAGGAAGTTTTATGAACTTAGCTTGAGATAATTTGATTTGGATGTTATCTCAAATGTTTTGGTATATTGGAAAGAAAATAATGGTTTGGAAAGTTATAGAAATTGTGAACAAAAGTTGTGAAAGTTGAAGCAAAAATATGGTTATAAATACAATTTGTAAAAATAGCCTGATTTAGGGAATTTTTTTAATAAATTGGAAGATATGCTTAGGGGCTTCTTTTCATGGTTTTTAACTACCCTAAGGGTAGTACTTGTTATAAAATTTTCAAGTCATAAATCATTTGTTAAAGTGGTTAAAACTACTCACAAAGATTTTGCTTTTCAATGTGTTCTTTAACAAAGACTTTTAACAACATTTATAAATGCTAAAGTAAGTCACTTATTGTTTTAAGTGTTTAAAAATGATATTTAAATTTGTTCTTTTTCTCTAGTATTTTTAGAGATGTTTCTGTAACCTATTTTAAGGTTAGTTTGGAGTTTAAATATATTTTTAATAATTATACATGTATTTTCAAAATAAAGAGGTTTATAAAAGAAAACATGTTTTCATCAAATTTTAAATTAGTTATTTTCAAGTGATATTCTACATAGATATTCAAAAACTATTTACAAGTATTTTTAAAGTATTTATAAGTTTTGAGAAAAAGTAATTGACTAGGCTTAACACTAAAAGTCGACGAGGTAGACTTCTCTATTTGTGAGAGTTAAGATTGATGTCGAGCAGGGATGTGAGCAATAGAGATCTAACCTACCGTTTTCCCTCTTGATCAAGTAATAGTTAATTTGGAATGTCAGAAATGTGATAATCTCATTGTTTTCTTATTTGTTTTAGAAGTAATTAACTTTGCTTAATGCTAAAAGCTAATGAAGTAGGCTTATCTAGTTGTGAGAGTTAAGATTGATGTCGAGTAGGGATATGAGAAATAGAGCTCTAGCCTACCGGCTTCCCTCTTGGCCGAGGAATAGTTAAGTCGGGAATTTCGAAAACGTGTTAGTCTTGTTGTTTGTTACACGTTTATGAAAGTCATTAATATTATACTTAAGACTGAAAGATGACGTGGTAGATTTATTTATTTGTAAGATTAAAGAATGAACTGTCTAGGCGAGGCTTTGATGTGCAACCATAGCTCTTACATACCTGGCTTCACTCTTGGATAAGGAATAGTTAAGTTGGAATGTTTAAAACAAGTTAATTATACGAATCGTGATTTCTATAAGCGATCATTTTTAACTAGATAGTTGCTTCGTCGACTATCAAACTTAACTAAAAATTAGATCCTTAAAAGAATGTTTTAAAGATAAATAAAAGCTTTCAACTTGGCTGCTTTCGGCCAGGACAAATAATTAAAGTAAAGGTTTTAAACCTTTCGACAAGGTCGAAAGGTTACTGCCGCTTTCCAACCTTTTGAAGTTGTTGCTTTCTACAAAGTCGAAAGGTTTACTTGTTTTTAAAACCAACCGCTTCTCCTTGCTTTCGAAAGAAAGCTTTAGACTTAGATGTTTTACCCTTGTTTTTCAAATTGAAGTGTAACTTGAGTTTTCGAAGGAGATGTTTAAAAGGCTGGAGCCTATTGTTTTAAATAAGGTATGTTTTAAAGCTTTCGACAAGGTTGGAAGGTAGCTTTCAATGAAGTCGAAAGGTTTTAAAAGAAGATCTTCCACATGTTTTAAATTAAACTCGGTGAGTTTCGAAAGGTTTATGTTTTAAGAGTTGGATGCTTTTGAAAGGTTTTAATTGATGAATGGTTTCAATGGGGTTGAAAGCAAAGCTTTCGAAGGGGTCGAAAGCCAAGCTTTCGATGGAGTCAAAAGGTAGCTTTCAAAGGGGTCGAAAGGTAGCTTCCGACAAGGTCGAAAGGTTCTGTTTTCTGAATGGCTTTGAAAGGTTTAAAATGGAAGGTTTTCCAAAGGTTTTCTAGGCGATGTTTTAGAGTGTTTCTAAAGTAGGATGTCTAAAGTTTTATTGCTTTTGAAAGGGATGATTTCAATGGTTTTGAAAGGTTTGGAGTATGATTTTGAAGGGTTTGATGTATGGTTTCGAAAGGTTTAAAGGTTTTGTTTTCTGAGTTTTCCGAATGGTTTCGAAAGGTTTAAAATGGAAGGTTTTCCAAAGGTTTTCTAAGGAAATGTTTTGGAGTGTTTTTAAAGTAGGATCTCTAAAGTTTTATTGCTTTCTAAAGGGATGGTTTCAATGGTTTCGAAAGGTTTGGAGTATGGTTTTGAAGGGTTTGATTTATGGTTTCGAAAAGTTAGGTTTTGGCCATTTGGCTTAGTTAATTCAAGGGTTTTACTTGGTTTCGAAAGTAATGCTTTCAAAAGTTTAGAAAGAGGTACTTTCAGATGTTTAAATGTTTTCATCAACTAAAGTTTGAGTAAAGAAGATATATATAACATGTGATTTTGAGTAAAGCATAAGGATTATGTATTTTCCTTGTGTAAGTTTGATTTAAAGGTTTTAAATCATTTTGAAAATGTTTTCAAGGAAAATTATGGAGGGATCCTTAAGTGAAAATGACTCAGATATTAAAATACCAAATGGGACTGGTATAGGGTCGCATCCTGTACATTAGCTATTAGCCTCAGCTAATTGTTGTCCAAAATTCCAGTGTGTAGGGCTTGGTCATAGGTAGACTAAAATTTTGGTTACACGCCGTAGGGAATATATATTTGTATACAGATAAGTTATTAGGGAGCCCGAAAAACCATTAGGATCAAGAAGACCTGGGAGATGATTAAGCTAGGGATAGACCCTCCAGAAGCGAAGTATTTAATAGATAGTTAAGGACATACCGTCCAGAAGAGGAGTGTCTAACACGTGTTAGATAAAATTTTGTTTATATTGTCTGGTAGGCCCGAGTCAGCCAAAGTTTAAAAGTTAGCTAAACAAAACTTATGTGTTTGAACAGATATTTCATTATTACCTGATATTTATGTATGTTTACATAATGATGCTTTACAGTGTTTAATCAGTTTTGATTGTAGGAAAAGATTTTGCAAAGATATGTTTTAAATGGATGTTAGTAAAGGGAAACCCATTCCGCTAAGCGGCGTGGTCTCACTTAAAATATTAAACCTGGATGTATAGTATTATTCACACCAGGCTTTATGTCTGATTCAAAGTTTATGTTTTCCCCTTAAACTCTCGGGTGCTAAAAATTAATTTGAGTAGGCTGAGGGGTTAGGGTCTTTTTAGGTTTTAGTAGGACGACGAATAAGGCTACCGGAGGCATGCAGGAGGCAAACAGATAGCTATTTAGGAGTTTTAGTTCTTATTTTATGTTTGTTGTATTTCCACTGTGATTGTAATAAGTCTATTATGACTATATGACTCTGATCATCCAAGGGGTTATCTTCATATACCGCTCTTGGCATGTTTTGTAATAAGTATATTTTATCTGTGCCTGGGAACATATTGGGATTATGTATTAAGAATACAGAACATTTATTTTAAATTTATGAAGTAAAGTTGTTTTGAAATCTGTGTTTTGTTTCTTATTCAAGTGCTTCTGATATTGTAGATACCATTAGCATAGCCATATTTATTCGTCGGAAGCTAATACTATAGATGACTGCAGCATCTGTAGCACTTAGTTTTGGACCTCTAGATAGGGGATGTTACAGCTTGGTATCAGAGCATGGTTTATGAAATACTTTAACTAAAAATGGTTTTTAAAAAACATAATCCTTAGTAATTAGAGGTAAGATCGGGGTATGGGATTACGCTATAGTAACGTACTTGTAATTGTTATATATAAGTGTACGCTATATCTTTAGACTCCTATCTTAGTTAGGCTATTCATTTTATCTCACGAGGCTTGAATACATATATGGAAGGAAGAAGAGGTAGAGTTAATCTTGGAGGAGAGAGCACCACCACTAATGGAAATGCCTGACCAAATGTTAGATGAGGTCCAGGTCAGGCTCAAGCTGAAAATGTTGATGCCGGGGTTCCCCAAGTGGATATGGGAGCCATGTATCAGTTCTTCATAAACATGATGCAAGCCGGAATTGCAGCTGGAGTTGTCGGAGGGAATGCTGCTGGAGGAGGAGTTCAGAAAGCTCCAATAGTTAGCCATTATGCTAACTTGAGCAGAGACTATACCAGGCTTGGAGGGAAGTCGTTCATTGGAACTGAAGATGCGATTGAGGTGGAAAATTGGTTGCTGCATTGTGAGAGAATTTTTGCTGACTTAAGGTTGAATGACGAGCAGAAGAGGAGATTAGCTTTAAGACAGCTTCAGGGAGCTGCTCTATTTTGGTGAAATACTGTTGTAGCTGGTGTTGATGAGGAAACCATGACTTGGGCGGAGTTTAAGATAAGGTTTCAAGAAAGGTTTATGTCGGTGATGGCGTAGTCGGCATTTGTTAGGAAGTTTGTTGAACTAGAACAAGGGGAGATGTCTATTTTAGAGTGTGCGAGAAGATTTGAAGAGTTGGCCTGGTACGGGTATGCCTTAGTTGATACGGTGATCAAGAGGAATGAGAAGTTTATAAGAGGCTTGAAGTCGGAGTTGATAAGTGCTACCTTGCCGCACCTAAGAGATCCAAGTGATGTAGTGGTAGAAATGGCGTTGAGGGAGGAAGAGGCGTTAACTTGTTTGAAGAAGAAAATGAAGGAGGTCCAGGTGGGACAAGGCCAGAAAAGAAAGTTTTTCCATAAGAGGAATGCTCGGAAGGGAGGAGCATAGAAGGAAGGAAAATCTGAAGTGGTTTGTTATAAATGTGATAAGAAAGGACACTATGCTGAGTGTCGTGCCGGAAAAGGAAAGGGGAAAGAAGCAGTTGGGAAGAAGAACATTCGATGCTTTAATTGTGATCAAATCGGCCATTATAAGAACAAATGCCCAAAGCTTGTTAGAGATGGAAAGGGTTAGATGTATGCATTGGAGCCCGCAACTTCTAGGCCAATTGTGCAGGAGAAAGGGAAGGCTGTTCTGGGAGGCTCGCTACAGATTCACGGTATGTCTGTTAGCGTTCTGTTGGATACTAGTACATCACATTCTTTTATTTCTCGATGTTTGGTAGATAAGCTTAACCTAGAACCCTCATATTTTATTACTTCCTTAAGGCTTGCAAATCCTATTGGAGGGTATGCAACACTTGGGATGAGGTGTGACCATTTAGAGTTGGATTTTCTAGGTCATACTTTTGATTGTTGTTTGCATGTGTTTGATATTGTGGGATTTGGGATTATCCTTGGGATGGATTGGTTAAGTAAATATGATGCTAGGATATTTTTCCATGATAGGAAAATATCACTTAGTCATCTGAATTTTAATGATCAGATAGTTTACACCATAGAGAACCCTAGTTGTGAAGTAAATGCTTTACTAGGTATCATGGAGTGGGAGGATGAGTTGCATCGAGTCTTTGTGGTTAGAGAATTTGCTGATGTGTTTGAGCCGGTAACTGGATTACCACCGAAATGAGCCATTAAGTTTCGGATTGATTTAGTGCCTGGAGCAGAACCGGTGAGTAGGCCGCCAAGTAGGATGACACCCATAGAGATGAAAGAGTTTAAGGTGCAGTTGGTGGAATTGGAAGGCAATAATATTATCCGACCAAGTAGTTCACCTTGGGGAGCTGCCACGGTGTTTGCTAAGAAGCTGGACGGATCATTAAGGCTATGTATCGATTATCGTAAGTTGAATGAGAAGACGATAAAGAACCGATATCCATTGCCGAGAATTGACGATTTGTTCGATCAGTTAAGTGGAGCTAAGGTATTCTTTCAGTTGGATTTAGTGATGGGATTTCATCAGCTTAGAGTGGCAGAGGATAGTATTCTGTTGACGACGTTTAGTATAGGGTATGGATCGTATGAATGGCTAGTTATGCCATTCAGACTAACTAATGTGCCGACATTCTTTGTGGATTTGAGGACCCGAATTTTCCAAGAGCACTTAGATAGATTTGTGTTGGTCTTCATAAATGATATTCTGATATACTCTAAGGATGAGAAGGAGCATGATGTTTATCTTAGAGTTGTGCTTGAGACGTTGAGGGAGCATCAGTTGAAGGCGAAGTTTTCGAAGTATCATTTTTGGAAAAAAGAAGTGAAGTTCCTTGGTCATGTAGTCTTAGAGAAAGGGTTTTCTATAGATCCGACTAAGATTGAGGTGGTGAATAATTGGAAGAGACCCGAGAGAGTGACCGAGATAAAGAGCTTTCTTGGGTTGGCTGGATATTATCGAAAGTTTATAAAGTATTTTTCGTGCATAGCTGCACCGATGACTAAGGTTACGTGAAAATATGTGAAGTTTGTATGGATTGATAAGTGTGAGGAAGCATTCCAGAGCTTAAAACACTTATTGAACCATGCACCGGTGTTGGTGGTTCCGGAGGGGAATCAGGATTTGGTTGTTTATACTGATGCATATGGAACTGGAATAGGAGCTGTGTTGATGCAAAGAGTAAAGTGATTGCTTATGCTTCCAGACAGCTCGGACCACATGATGTTAGATATCCAACGCATGATTTGGAGTTAGCAGCCGTTATATTTTCTTTGAATGTGTGGAGGCGTTATCTGTTGGGAGAGTGATTTGAGCTTTATACGGATCACAAGTCGTTGAAGTACTTGTTCTCTCAGAAGGAGCTAAACATGAGACATCAGAGATGGTTGGAGTTTATTGCTGCTTATGATTTTGGAATTGAGTACACACTTGGAAAAGGAAACAAGGTAGCAGATGCACTTAGGAGGAAACATCAGAATGCAGTATTAGCTATGATTGTTGAGTGGAAAGATTTGGAAGCATTGTCATCTTATAGAGTGCAGTTTAGATCCGAAGTAGGTTCTAGTGCAGGAAGTGCTACATTGTCTTGCTTAGAAGTTTGCCGGTAATGATTGAGAAGATAGCTTCTAAGCAGGAGGAGGATCCAGTTTTGGCTGAACGGATCAAAAGGATAAGGGAAGGAACAGAGAGCGATGACTTAAAGGATTTCAGTCTTGACCAGAAAGAACGGTTAAGAAAGAAAGGAAGGTTGTGTGTTCCAAATATAGGAGACATGAGGAAATAAGTTTTGGATGATTGCCATCGTTCGAAGTTCACTATCCATCCAGGAGGAACGAAGATGTATCACGATATGAAGAGAAGTTTCTTCTGGGAAGGTATGAAATGGGACATTGGTTTATGTGTTAAGCGGTGCTTGAATTGCCAGTAGGCAAAGGCTGAAAACCAGAAGCCAAGTGGATTGCTTCAACCGTTGGAAGTTCCGTTGTGGAAGTGGGATTCTATCTCTATGGATTTTATTGATGGGCTGCCAAGATCTAGTATAGGAAATAAAAGCGTATGGGTCATAGTAGATAGACTAACTAAGAGTGCCCATTTCATTCCAGTAAAGTCAACTAGGACAGCACCTAGTTCCTAGCAGTATCATTAGTGATAGAGATTCTTTATTTACTAGTGAGTTCTGGAAGAGTCTACATGAAGCATTAGGAACCAAGCTCAACATGAGTACCGTTTACCATCCATAGACTGATGGGGAAACGGGAAGAGTTAACAAAGTCTTGGAGGATTGGTTAAGAGCTTGTGTATTGGATTTCGGGGGATCATGGGAAGACCATCTCCATTTCGTCGAGTTCTCATATAACAATAGTTATCAGAATAGTATTGGGATGGCACCGTTTGAAGCTTCATATGGAATTCCATGCAAATCTCCCGTATGTTGGTTAGAGACGGGGATAGACTGGTTCTTGGTCTGGATTTGGTGAAAGAAGCCGCAGAGAAGATTGAGTTGATCTGAGCTAGAATGAAGGAAGCTCGGTCTAGGCAGAAAAGTTATGCAGATAGAAGAAGGAAAGACTTGGAATTCTCCATTGGAGACTATGTGTTTATTAAGGTTTCACTAATGAAAGGTGTGATTAGATTTGGACAGTCAAGAAAGTTAGCACCTAGATTCATTGGACCCTTCCATGTTGTTGAGAGGACCAGGAAACTCGCTTATGGAGTAGAGTTATCGAATAGTTTGCCAGGAGTCCATGATTTTTTTTCATATTTCTCATCTTAGAAAGTATGTTAGAGACCCGAAGACTACCATAGCACCTACAACGTTGGAAGATTTAGTAGTAGAGCCGGATTTGACTATAGTTAGAAAGCTGATTCATCTTGTGGCTAGAGATGAGAAGAACTTAAGGGATAGGACGGTCAGATTAGTAAAGGTCCAATGGAGTGACGATGCTAGAGACTGTACTTGGGAGACTGAGGGCATGATTAGACTCTTATCCTGATTTGTTTGAAGGTATGTTTTACCTTTGGTTGTTTTGTTTTGTACCTTATCGTAATTTCGAGGACGAAATTCTTTAATGTAGGGAGTCTGTAACACCCCATATTTTTATAACATTATTTAGGATATTCAATTGGTTAAATTAAATAAAATAATGTGAAGATTAATAGGTTGAGATTTGATTAAACTAAGGGTAGTCGTGCCATGTTAATGTGTAAATTAAAATGAGATAACATTAAATAATGTGTTAGGAAATGAGTAAGGGCAATATAGGAAATAGGAGAGGCTTATACCCTAAACCCTTAGAAAATGAAACTCACGTTCATTTCATTTTACCAGACTAAAAGCTCTTATGACCGGCCACCATTTTTATTCTCAAGGAAGATAAAGCTAGGATTCAAGAGGAAGATGTTAATCAACATATTCAACATCAAATCTCAAATCTTTTAATCACAAAGCTAAGGTGCATAATTACTTCATCCCATTTTTTTTGGTTTTCGGTTTTAAGATTAGATCCAAAATGATTTTGCAAGTATATGTTATGTTTTGATGATTAAAGTTATATGTATGCATGATGATGGATTATATATGTTCATGTTAGTTTTTATGATATGTTTGACATAAAACCCTATTAGATGACATTCAAATGCCTTGAAAATTTAAATATAGGTCAGAAATGATATTTTAGAGATGCGTTCCAATTTTCATAATTTTCTGAATTAATCTGGATTTTATATTAATTTTCTAGTGAAGAAAATGATTTATTGGGTTATAAATTATTTACGGCTAAAATAATAATTAATTGGATTTGAAAATTTTATATGTTGGAAACATATTAAAATAGATTTTCTGGAAATTTTCCAGATTTTTCCTAAGTGATTTAATGAATATATAAAATTATTGAAGGCATGGGACTTAAATGTTTTATATATTTAATTAAAGAGAAGGGGCATTTTATAAAATAAAATCATTATTTAATTCTGAATTAGTGGTAGAAGTTTTCTGAAAAGTATTTTACTAACCAATAAGAATCTGACAAATAATGGCAGGTTAGTTGAATAGGTATCTCTTTTAAGTTAAAAATAAGAAAATCATGCTTTTAGCATGTTTCAGCCATTTTGGCACTAAACCTTCCGACCCAGACCTTCCGACAAGGTCGAAGGGTATTAAAGCTTTCAACAAGGTCGAACAAATGTATATGGTATCAAGTTGCTTGGTACGTAATGAATTAGGCAAGGTCAAAGGGTACTTAGTTGAAAGGTTAGTTGCTAAGAGGTTGGAGTATGTTTGTTTTATAAACCAAAAGAATCGCCTGCTTTGCTTTCAAATAAAAGCTTTCGACTTGGTTGCTTTCGGCCAGGTCAAATAATTAAAGCAAAGGTTTTAAACCTTTCGACAAGGTCGAAAGGTTAGTGCTGCTTTCCAACCTTTCTAAGTTGTTGCTTTCTACAAAGTTGAAAGGTTTACTTGTTTTTAAAACCAACCGCTTCTCCCTGCTTTCGAAAGAGATCTTTCGACTTAGATGTTTTACCCTTGTTTTTCAAATTGAAGTGTAACCTGTGTTTTCGAAGGAGATATTTAAAAGGCTAGAGCCTATTGTTTTAAATAAGATATGTTTTAAAGTTTTCAGAGCAAAGCTTTCGACAAGGTCGGAAGGTAGCTTCCAATGAAGTCGAAAGGTTTTAAAAGAAGATCTTCCATATGTTTTAAATTGAACCCAGTGAGTTTTCGAAAGGTTTATGTTTTAAGAGTTAGATGCTTTCAAAAGTTTTTAATTGCTGAATGGTTTCAATGGGATCGAAAGCAAAGCTTTCGAAGGGGTCGAAATCCAAGCTTTTGATGGAGTTGAAAGGTAGTTTTCGAAGGGGTCGAAAGGTAGCTTCCGACAAGTTCGAAAGGTTTTGTTTTATGAATGGTTTCGAAAGGTTTAAAATGGAAGGTTTCAAAGGCAATGTTTTGGAGTGTTTTTAAAGTAGGATCTCTAAAGTTTTATTGCTTTCGAAAGGGTTGATTTCAATGGTTTCGAAATGTTTGGAGTATGGTTATGAAGGGTTTGATTTATGGTTTCGAAAGGTAAGGTTCTGGACTCTTGGCCTAGGTAATTCAAGGGTTTTACTTGGTTTCAAAAGAGGTGCTTTCAAAAGTTTAGAAAGTGGTACTTTCAAATGTTTAAATGTTTTAATCAACTAAAGTTTGAGTGAAGAAGACATATATATATATATATATGTATGTATATATATATAACATATGATTTTGAGTAAAGCATAAAGATTATATATTTTCCTTGTGTAAGTTTGATTTAAAGGTTTTAAATCATTTTGAAATTTTTTTCAAGGAAAATTATGAGAGGGGATCCTTAAGTGAAAATGACTTAGATATTAGAGTACTAGATGGGACTGGTATAGGGTCGCGCCCTGTACATTAGCAGATAGCCCAAACTAATTATTGTCCAAAATTCCAGTGTGTAGGCTTGGTCACAAGTAGACTAAAATTATGGTTACACATCGAAGGGAATATATGTTTGTATACAGATAGGTTATTGGTAAGCCCGAAAAACCATTAGGATCAGGAAGACCTGGGAGATGATTAAATTAGGGACAGACCGTCCAGAAGCGAAGTATTTAATAGATAGTTAAGGACATACCGTCTAGAAGAGGAGTGTCTAATAAGTGTTACATAAAATTTTGTTTATATTGTTTGGTAGGCCCGAGTCAGCCAAAGGTTAAAAGTTAGCCAAACAAAACTTATGTGTTTGAACAAATAGTTCATTACTACCTGATATTTATGTATGTTTACATAATGATGTTTTACAGTATTTAATTGGTTTTGGTTGCGGGAAAAGGTTCTGCAAAGATATGTTTTAAATGGATGTTAGTGAGGGGAAACCCGTTCCGCTAAGCAGCGGAGTCTCACTTAACATATTAAACCGGGATGTATAGTATTATTCTCACTAGGCTTTATGTCTGACTTGATGTTTATGTTTTTCCCTTAAACTCTCGGGTGCTCAAAATTAATTTTAGTAGGTTAAGGGGTTAGGTTATTTTCAGGTTTTAGTAAGATGATGAATAAGGCTACCGAAGGAATGCAGGAGGAATACAGATAGCTATTTAGGAGTTGTAGTTCTTGTTTTATGTTTTGTTGTATTTCCGATGTGATTGTATTAAGTCTATTATGACTATATGACTCTGATCATCCAATGAGGTACCTTTATATACCACTCTTGGCGTATTTTGTAATAAGTATACTTTATCTGTGCTTGGAAACGTATTGGGATTATGTATTAAGAATATGGAACATCTGTTTTAAATGTATGAAGTAAAGTTGTTTTGAAATCTATGTTTTGTTTCATATTCAAGTGCTTCTGATATTGTAGATACCATTAACATAGCCATATTTAGTCGTCGGAAGCTAATACTAGAGATGACTGCACCATCTGTAGCAGATTGTAACGACCCTGATTTTTCACACCAATTTAAATTTTAAAATCCATCGTTTAATACAAAATTTTGAAATTTCTAAACAAACTCAATTAACGTCCAAGCTTTATTCATAAGATTCGTCCAGTTAAATATGAATATAGAAAAAGTTTCGTCGTAAAATATTACAGTAAATTCGTTCGCGTTTTACTGTATGCCAGTTCATATAAAGCTGAGTAAAATTTATCTTTAAAATCCAAATATTTTTACATAGTTATGTTGTAAAAATTATTCTGATCAAGAAAATGTAATTCGTTTCATCAAAAACTGTCATCGCCTGCTCCGTTTAAATTGTTGTGCAAAACGTACAATTTTAGAGGCGTAAATTCGAGTTTTTATAAAACCATCGTATCACAATAATTTGTGTACCGTTGGAAGCGCGCGTTACAGGTATATTTATTCGTGCCAATCGGAGTCCGATGTAAAATAGTCGCATTGGTTTAATCATTCTGAACGGACCGGTTAAATAAAATCTCAGCCAAATTTTTTTTAGCCGTATCCATTCAAAGAAATTTAAAAATATAATCTAAACTAGTGTATTTAATACGGTAGTTGGTAGCTTGGAGTTGCATTGAAAGATGCGTGACGTTTCAGAATTCGAAGTTGAAACTGTGGGATACGAAGCAACGGAGAAAAATTTAGATTCTCTATCACTATTGCACTGTTCAAACATTTTACTGTTCTCTTCACAAATTCAAGAGCAGCAGGTAACGCACTCCCCTCCCTCATTTCTTCCTCCTTCCTCCTATTCGTTCTGTAAATTTTACAAAAAAAAAAGACGCTCGAACGGATGAACACCGCGCCCTCTTTACTTCCCCTCCTCTCACTTTGCCGAAGCCTGCAGTTGTAACCCGAACCCTTTCCCTCTCCAGTTCCATCACAGACCGTCCCCTCCCCGGCCGACGCAAGCCTCCCCATTCAATCCCGAAGCCTTCACCTGGCAAACGACCCCACTGCTTCACCTCAACCCGTGGCCAAACCCGGCCATTACTCCACCTCAGCACCGCTCCTCCCTGAACGCCACCGCGCCCATCACCTACAGCCTAGCCTAGCCGATAGTGTATGCATGCATGTATGTGTTGTGTGCGTGTGTGTTTGTGAAGAGAATTTGTTTGCGTGTGTGTTTGTGTCTTTGGTCTTGTTTTATAAAAACAAAAGAAAATGAGGGTGCATGTGTTTAGTATGTGTGCGTGAGTGGGGTGAAGTTTTGTTGCAGGCATGAATTCTCAGGTTTGTTTTTTTTTTAAAAAGGAAGCGGACAAAAGAAAAAAGGGGAAAGATGGGTTGCAACTGGAAGCGTGAGTGAAGGAATAAGATAGGATGGGGAAATGTAGATGGAACATGTACAACCTGTACATGCATGCGTGAGTGAGGGGAAGGAGTTTGCTGCCTACTTTCTAGTCTTGGCCGAACTGAAAAAAAAAGAAAAAAAAATGAAACTGAGATTGGCTAATAATTCTAGATTTTGCTAAAAAGTATTTAAGCAAATATCTTTTGGTTGCCAAAAAAGTAATCCAGTTTTCTTTGCTTGTTGTTGTAGCGACCGACTGAGCTTTTTCGCAGCAGCATCAATTTTCAGCTCCGTTCCTTTTCTTCGTCTTCGTGTCCGTTGTTCGCATTATACCGACTCTATTCATGCTTATTCTTGCTTTGGGTCCATTTCTTTATCCACGAAAGGTGAATTAATTTTCACGACTATATTCTTATACAAGTTTGGTTGATGAATGATTGTTATGTGATGTTAAATTGGATGTTAATTGTTATGGTTAGGTGATAAATAATATGCAAGTTGAAGTTATATGTGAATATTGATTAGTTAAACTTGACCCCTTCACATGTTAAATTTGATTAGTTAAACCTGACCCCTTTTAAATTGTTAAGTTAATTGACACGTAGGAAAGTGATAATTACACTTTGAACCATTGATCGTATATTGGATTAATTGTTGTAGTATAAAAATTTGAAATTGAACGACAAGTGAAAAACCGTAATATAATAATCTTTAATCTACATGAAATGATAGTGTAGATTCTAAAAATAATTATATTAATTTGTGTTGGGTAAATTTCTCACCCAGGAGATCTCAAGACCATGAAGAGCTAGGCTTCATTCGACATCCTCACCACATCGGAACCAGCCACCACCGAACGAAAGACACTCACCTCTACCGAATCAAGCTTCATCCCATTGCCGAACCGACTCCAAAACCATGTCACACCGAACCAAGCTTCCTACCGATCCATACTCCCACCGGACCAACTGCTATACCGAACCATGCTCCACCATACTCCCACCAGACCAACTGCTATACCGAACCATGCTCCACCATACTCCCACCGGACCAACTGCAATATCGGACCAACTATAACAAGGCCAGCCCAGGCCCATCAGCAACTATACACATCCTAGACCCCTACCCCCAGCCTCACTCTATAAATAGAGGGGCAGGGGTACAGCAATGGGGACAAGTTTGAGAGCTCAAGCACGGAAGGAACTTTCAAACAACTTTCTTTTACTTGTATCAAAGCTTTGTACTTGTAATCAGAATAAGTGAAGAGAAATAACATATAAAGTGGACGTAGGCACATTCTGGCTGAACCACTATAAATTTGCGTGTCTTTTTACAGTTTAGCCCCTGTTTTTCATATATTTGCATAAATCGCTCAAATCACTAAGAATAACATAAGATCTACTAAATCATACAACTTCGAGGTGTTTGTCCATTTTTTGTGCAAACATTTTTGGTGCTTTCATTGAGAGCTAGAAGCTCGAAGCTTCAGCTTCATCCACTTAACGAGTTTTCCTAACAGCATCGTCCGCCACTTGGAAAACATGCCTCCCAAACAGAGAAAAGATGTTAACAAAGGAAAAAACATCGCATCCAGCAGTCTTCCAGATCCAGCGGTCACGAATCAAGTAAATCGTCCTCCTCCAGCAACAGTAACAAATGAAGGACAGGCTAACCCAACCACTCCTGCCACAGAATAGCCTACAACAATTACTAGGGCAGATTTGGACAGAGTTGTGGTTGAAGTAACTAACCGCTTCACGTCCCAGCAGGAAGCCTTGGTGGACCATCTCATGTCACGCTTAAGGGACGCTGAAGAATCCAATCGCAACACTGAATCATGGGGCGAGTCCCAGTCTAGAGGATCTCAGAGACAACAAAGATCTTCCTTTCGAAGGAGCTAACGGCAGAAGTAGCCGTGGTAGGAGCCGAGACCGAGCACAGCCCGAAGTTAGGCTTGAGGAAACGTTTGGTACCGAACCCAACGGGGGAGGTACCGGGCGAAGGTCAACTGTAGCTGAGCCTGTCATGCTGCCTAACCACAGAAGCGCCAGTGAACGGAGCCGAGCTAGAGTCCAGCCCGAAGTTGGACCCGAGGAAGTGCTTAGATCAGAACCCAGCGGGGGAGATCAAGGCAAGGGCCAACTGTAGCTGACCCGAGCATGCTCCCAGAAGATCAAAGGCAGCCATTGGAAAATATAAGGAATGATAGACGATACCATCCCTACAGATCATCTGGACGGAATCAATCCCACAGAACAGAACCAAACTCATTTCTATCTGCTCCAAGTTCTGATGAAAGGATGGCACGCTTATTCAGAGAGTGTGTCCAATGGGAGCAAAGAGATCGAGGGATAGGCGCTAGGGTAACCAGCCCTTTCGCCCGCAATATCGAAATTGCTATCACCCCCCGAGAATGGAAGATGCCAACAATGGAACCCTACAAAGGAACCTCCGATCCCGTTGTACACTTACAGAGGTACACGCAGCATATGCTCATGAGTCGGGCGACAGAGGGAGTACTGTGCAAATGCTTTCCGCTCTTCTTAGCAGATCTTTCTACCACCTGGTTCTGTCATCTACCCCAGGGATCCATCAGCTCGTGGGAGATGTTGAAAGAAAAATTTATCAGTCAGTTCCGCATTCATATGGAGCAACCTAAGGACGCTTATTCCCTATCCAGTGTCAAACAGAAACCTGGAGAGAAGCTGCAGCAATACCTAACCAGATTCAACGCCGCAGCAGCCGCAGTCCAAGATGCCGATGAGAAGCTTATCCTAATGGCCCTCTGTAGTGGTGTGCATCCGGACACTAAATTTGCTAGAAGGTTGACAAAAGAAAAACCAGCTACTTTACCCGATTTCTTCCATGAAGCCGTGAAATACATGAGGCTTGAAGATGCTGCCATTGAGGGGCAGTCAGGACAGCAAAATAAGACAACCCATAGCAATGCCCCTGCTGTGGCAAGGGACGTTCGAAGAAATGATTCCAGAGACAATGCTGGGGGCAAGAAGGGAGAAAAGCGCCTATATCGGCCAGGACCGAGATTCGACACTTACACTCCTTTGAACGAGACCGTCGAAAATATCTTCCTTGCCACCCAAGGCAAAGTTAGATACAAACGCCCACCATACAAGAAGGAATCTGATAACGCACAGAAGTTTGGAAAGTTCTGCCGCTTCCACGAATCTCACGGGCATGATACCAACGAATGCCATCATCTCCAAGATCTGATTGAGGAACACATCAGAAGGAAGATACTGGAATGTTATGTAAAAAGTAAGGACAGGACTCCAGCTCCTGCCAACAAAAACCCAAGGCTACCCTCGCCGGGGGCCGATAGAGGAAACCGCAACGCTAGCAGCTCTAGTCCAGAAAAGATAGTGGTCCATACCATCTCAGGAGGGCCACACATCGCAGACAGAAGCTGGAAAGAGATGGAAAGGTACGGAAAGTCGCTTAGAGACAATAAAGACTATGTCAATTCGGTTATAGAAGAACGCCACCCGAAGCGGAAAGAAAGTGATGACATCACATTCGGTAAGCGTGACCTAGAAGGAAGGCAGTACCCTCACATGGATCCCATGGTCATCTCTGCCCGACTTGGTCCCGCCGAAGTTTACCGAATCCTGGTAGACACTGGAAGCTCAGTAAACATCCTGTTCAAACACGCATTCGACAAAATGAAGCTATCAATGAAGGATGTATCTCCCTGCGATAAACCACTACACGGCTTCACTGGAGATGCGAAAATGCCCCTCGGGCAACTGGACCTCTTTGTTGAGATTGGAAGCCATCCCCGCTCCGCTGTACGGAAACAGACATTTGTGCTAATAGAAAACCAGTCGGCCTACAACGCCTTCTTAGGAAGGCCATCCTTGTCTGACTTCCAAATTGTCTTAGCCCCATGGTGCCTAAAGATGAAATTTCCAACAGACAATGGAGTAGGGGAAGTGGAAAGAGATCAGGACGTTGCTCGAGACTGCTATGTGACTGAACTTCGCAACAACCACAGGAAGGATAAAGGGAAGGGTGTAGAGATTGCCCTCTGCACAAAAAGTCTAGAAGCATAGAAATTAAAGAAAGCCCCTCCTCTTCGATATACCAGCGACCCTTTCAATGAATTAGATCCTAGGGACAAAGAGGAGGAGGCCACCGCCGAGCCTGCAGAGGCTATGGAGTTTATATCTGTAGACAAGCACGACTCGAGTAGAGTATTGAAAATTGGGTCCCAACTAAAAGCCGAATTGAAGGAACAACTCATCGATTTTCTCCGCCACAACTTGGACGTATTCGCTTGGTGACACGCTGACATGACTGGAATCTCCCCCGACATAGCCTGCCACGTATTAAACATTGATCCTACCAAGGCGCCTGTAAAACAAAAAAAGAGAAGTATGGGGGCAGAGCGATCAGCAGCCCTCGATGAAGAAGTAAAGAATCTACTCGCCAATGACTTCATACGAGAAGCTATCTACCCGGAATGGATCGCCAACCCGGTGCTGGTAAAAAAGGCTAATGGGAAGTGGCGAACCTGCATTGACTTTTCCAACCTAAATGACGCCTGCCCAAAGGATTGCTTCCCACTTCCCAGAATCGACCAACTTGTAGACAGCACAGCCGGGCACGAACTCCTATCTTTTATGGATGCATACTCAGGATATAACCAAATTCCTATGCATGCTCCCGACCAAGACCACACTAGTTTCATCACCGACCGAGGTTTATACTACTATAAGGTAATGCCTTTCGGACTTAAAATGCAGGAGCCACCTACCAGCGCCTCGTCAACAAGATGTTTGCAGGGCTAATAGGACAAACTATGGAAGTATATGTGGATGACATGCTGGTAAAGTCAAGGAAAGCCCAAGATCACGTAAGCCACCTAGGCAAGATGTTTCAAGTACTTCGGCAATATGGAATGAAGTTGAATCCACTAAAATGCTCCTTCGGAGTGTCATCAGGAAAGTTCTTAGGATTCATCGTTCATGCCAGAGGGATAGAAGCAAACCCTGAACAAGTCCGAGCGCTAAGGGATATCAAGATACCTTCCACCCGAAAGGAAATGCAAAGCCTAAATGGAAAAGTGGCCGCCCTAAGCCAATTCATCTCCAAGGCAACGGACAAGTGCATCCCCTTTTTCGAAGCTCTAAAGAAAGACAAAGGAAAGTTCGAATGGACTGACGAATGCTTAACCGCTTTCCTTAACCTAATCGAACACCTCCAGAAACCACCGGTACTCTCGACTCCAAGTGAAGGCGAAGAATTATACCTATACCTTGCTGTGTCATCTCACGCCCTAAGCGCTGCCTTGGTAAGGGAAGACAACCGCACGCAGCGGCCAGTTTACTTCGTCAGCAAAAGGTTTACTGGGGCAGAAGTCAGATATTCTAAACTTGAGAAGCTAGCATACTGTTTACTAATCACATCACGAAAGCTACGTCACTACTTCCAGTCCCATTCCATCAAAGTTCTGACTGATCAACCACTGAGGCAGGTACTCCATCGTCCCGACACTTCTGGGCGGCTACTTAAATGGTGCATTGAACTAAGTCAGTATGATATCACCTATCACCCTCGCACCGCCATCAAGGGACAAGCCATGGCTGATTTCATTGCAGAATTCACTACCAACGAAGGTAAGGAGAAATTGGAAATAGCAGAAGATATCAAGTGGAATCTCTTTGTGGATGGTGCATCAAACGAACAAGGCTCGGGGGCAGGTGTGGTAATAACCACTCCCAGAGGAAACAAACTGCACTATGCTATAAGATTGGAGTTCGCCGCCACCAATAACGACGCAGAATATGAAGCAGTGATAGCCGGACTAGAAATTGCCATAGAAATCGGAGCCAATTCTTTGTGTCTTCATAGCGATTCTCAACTTATTGTTAATCAAATACTAGGAGAATTCCAAGCTCGAGAAGAACGACTCATAGCATACCTAAAGAAGACCAAGTTACTTCTCAGCCGATTGGACCACTACTTAGTCAAACACATCCCTCGGGAAGAGAACCAAGAGGCCGACGAATTGGCAAAGCAAGCGAGTGTAAGAGACGTCACCGTCTTTGGGGCAGTAACCATCTCAAAGTAACTGGCCCCGAGTTTTGAACAAGTGAATCTGGTAGCTGCAACCGAAGAAGCAACTTGGATGACTCCCATCCGAGACTACCTACAGAGTGGCACACTACCCAACGGGCGCAACGAGGTCAAGAAAATCTTGAGGAAAGCATCCCGCTACATAATACAAGAAGACATCCTCTATCGGCGCGGATTCTCTAACCCGTTATTAAGGTGTGTCGCTGGGAGAGAAGCCAAGGAAATCTTATCCAACATCCATCAGGGGAGCTGCGGAGATCACACCGGAGGGCAAACATTAGCAAAAAAGATACTCCGTTATGGATATTTCTGGCCCACCTTAAGCAAGGACGCCTTAGATTTCGTCAAGAAGTGTGACAGATGCCAAAAATTTGCTAAGATTCCACGGCTACCAACAACTGAGATTACTCAAATGACCAGCCCTTGGCCATTCGCAATATGGGGAATTGACTTAATCGGCGAGCTACCGATGGGCCGAGGCGGGGCCAAATATGCTATAGTGGCAGTTGATTATTTCACCAAATGGGTGGAAGCGGAACCTCTGAATAAAGTATCTTCAGCAAAAGTTATTAACTTCTTGATCAAAAATGTTCTATGCAGGTACGGAGTCCCACTCAAAATCATATCAGATAATGGACTTAAGTTTGACAGCGAGGAATTCGCCAACTGGTGCCGAGAGCATGGAATTCATAAAAGCTTCTCATCCGTAGCATATCCCCAGGCAAACGGACAAGTCGAAGCGATCAACAAAATTCTGAAAACTCTGATCAAAAAGAAGCTCGAAAAGTCAAAGGGCGCTTGGGTGGATGAACTCCCTACGGCACTCTGGGCCTACCGCACATCTTTCAAAACATCAACGGGGCACACTCCTTTCTCTTTGGCATACGGATCGGAGGCTATGCTCCCAGTTGAAACCATTGTGCCTTCCCACCGTAGGATCCACTATAACCCAGAAGAGAATGAAGAACTCCTCCACATGTCTTTGGATCTAGTTGAGGAGAGAAGAAATGATGCAGTCCTTAAAGCAGCAGCCCATAAGCAAAAAGTGGCAGCACAATACAACTCCAAAGTCAAGCATCGTACCTTACAAGAAGGAGATCTTGTCCTCAAGCGAATCTTCCCTCGCCCCGGAGCACTAGACCCAATCTGGGATGGACCATATGTAATTCATAAAGATCTCCACAATAGAGCTTATATTTTGTCAACAGTGGACGGAGAGGTGTTCCAGAGGGCATGGAACATCCAGCACCTCCGTCGATACTTTTCTTAACTTGTACTGCCCATATGAAGTGAATTAACAAAGAGAATCAGTGGACGTAGGCATTTTCATGCCGAACCACTTTAAAAAACTTTGTCTCTTTTTTAACTTGTTCCTTTATATCTTGGCTACTTGTTAACTTTATCCTTTTCTGTTGAACAAAATCCTATGCGTATAGCATCTCCACTCAAAGAACTCCACGGTGCAACTTCACCTGGGCAAAACCTAACAGGTACTATGCGAATCTATGCCCTTGCCAATGAGACACTTTTGCTCCAGCATCCCTCTGCTGCGGGTTAACTCATTGCTCGCGACGGCCCTTAAAGCCAACTGTAATGAGCCGATTATAAGACACCGAGAAGGCCGACTATAGCCGAGGCAGCTCATTACGGCGTTAGGCTCGCCGGCAACTGTGAACCGACTATAAGCCCCAACATAAGGTGTGGCCAGCCAGGGGCAGTTCACAGTTGACGATCGGCACCCACGCTAGCCGGCCACAGTAAATCGAATAATACCCATGATTACGGGCCATAATGGCCCGGGTAGTTACTGTGCGTGATCTCGGCTCTGATGTGTCTTAAGTGCGGCTGTGGTAAAAAAGAATTAACTCCCCGTGGAGGCGTAAGATGGATGACAAATGTCTCCAAGACCCACAGCTAGGGAAAGTGACTACAAAACCCGTTTGCCACGAACTTAAGCACATCGAAGGCCTTCCGTGATTGGAAGTTTTACTTTTTCACATATTTCAATTTTACTTAAAAAGCTTTTCTCCTGTCCTCTAAAACGGTCCCTAAAGTACAGGATGCAGAGTAGGAGATACTAGCCAATGGATGTAGGGACTCACGATTGGATGGCAGGGCACTCGACTGCATTCCATGCTCGGTCATACAAGATATTCAAAACTGCCATCTACGATTAAAACATGAAGGGCAGTATTTTCTTCTTTTGTGTACAAATACATGACTATTATTTGTTCACACCACATGCTAATATTACAAGTCATGAAATTATGTTTTAAAACCAGAACCTGACATCAAACATAATTCAATTACAAGAATATGCATAGCTATATTTCTCATACGACATGTCAAAATAGCAACAAACATTCGGAAGACGACAAAATCAGCTTAAGTTAAAGAATTACACATCAAGAATAGAGCTATTTATTACAAGTAGCAAAATAATTACAAGTTAAAAGTTACTCTACTGTTTTAAGACTAACGTATACGGCCATGTCAAGTTTACAAAAAGAATTTTCCAGGTCTGATCAAGGGGCCGACTACATTGGAGTTTTATCCTTGTCCTGTTGACCACCTGTCCAGTCAGAGAAAGGATTCATTAGTGATAAGCAACCAAAGTTAATGGAGAGACTAAAAAGGAAGACTTACCAGCACCTGCTTCTTGACTATCCTAGTCGTCATCCTCAACTTGCACACCTGCCTCCTCAGCAGCAAGCAACCGCATACCCTCCTTCACCGCCATCTTCTCCGCCTTGGCAAACTGGGCAGTGACCACATCCATGCTGAAAGCCACACCACCATCTCTATCTGCATCAGCCTTAGCCTCCTCCAAAGCCCGAAGATAGATCTTGGCCATGACCCTAGGATAATCATCCATCCAGGATAGGTTGCCCTGCTTCCAGGTTCGGAAGTACATGTCCTGGAGCATTTCGTCCATCATCCCCTCATTCTCCTCAAACTCCCTCATCCGGGCCTCGGAAGCCGACAACCTTCCAACAGCAGCTTCTCTCTCCAAACGGTATCTCGAGCAGTCAGCCTGAAGGGATTTCCGCATCGCCTCCATCTCCTCCTTCAGCCTAACCTGAGCGAGCTCTGCGGCTTCAAGCTTCCCCGACAGCTCCTCTACCCGCTCAAGATCCGCCCTCCGAACCTCATCCACTGTCGAGATGGCCATATTTATCTGTTCCTTGCAGGCGGCCTCCATCTTCCGCAGTTCCGCCTTACTAGCCTCCTCCATAGCCTTCCTCAACCGCCCGGAGGCAGCCTCATGCTGAGAAATCTGAATGGCCTGGTCAGTGAGCTGTTTTGCCTGGTCCAAAACCATCAATCTTAGTCGGATGTTGGCACTCCCAATCTCCTATCCAGCATTAACCAGCTAGGCATGATGCCCCATCAGCTTCCTAGTCTCCTCCGCCACCCGATCAATACTAGCCTTGGCCTCGTCTCCCATGGTAACTATCCGAGTGGTAAGTAGATCAAGATCTAAGGACTTAGCCTCATCAAGCACCCGTACCATGGGATTGCGGGGAAGAAGGTGCTCACCAGTAACCTCGTCAAAGGTAATGTCGTGGGAACTTGGATCCAGATCAGGATGACCCGCAAATGGATTACGAGCCAAGTCAGGACGGTCGATATGAATAACGGAAAGGTTTCCGGACGGGTGCGGAGAGGGTGCAAACTCGCTGTCCTCCTCCGTGATATCATGAAGAGGCTGAGCCGGGAGCTGAGGACCGGGCGAAGGTTCGGATAAAGGATGACTCCTCTTTCTCTGCTGAATACCCTCTTCGATAACCCCGAGAAGAGGAGGGTAGCCGATTACATCCCCGGAGCGGTGGGTCGAATGCTTCGGCTTGACAGAGGTTTTGGAAAGCTTGTACTGTTCAAGCCTGTGCTTAAGATCTGAGGCCTTGGCCGTTTTACCTGCTCCTGATATGAAGAAAAAGTGTCACAAGCATATATTGATCTATAATTCGAGAAAACACGGCAAATTAAAAGATAATAAGAAAGGAAACACATCTGTGGTTGTACAAACCCTGGGGAGGAGTAGGATACTGCGATAAGTCCTGGATTTCATTCCAGGACGGGAGCGGGTCATAAAATATTCCTAAATCCCTATCATAAATGGAGCCCGTAGGAATTAAAAGTTCACCTTGAGTCGTCGGAGCCACCTTGGCTAGAATAGTCTGAGGAGGCTCGCTTGCGCCAGTTCCAGCCTTGTCAGCTTTCCCAGTTTTCTCTACCAAAGCCGGATCTTCGTCCAGCCCCTCGAAAGCCTGGTGGAACGCATCATCCGTCCACTCCTGAATCTCACCCGCTTGCCCAGGAAGCAAGGCCCCGATGCCATCGCCACCTTTATCACCTTCCCGACCATCTCCACCCTCACCTCTTTCCTCCTCTATGTCTTCCTCCTCCTGGGTAAGTGGACAATTGCTGGGGGAGGTGCCATCTCCACCCTCACCTTTATCACCTTCTTGAGTTTCTTACCTCCGACGGCTGGAGGTTTTGTGAAAGGTTTCCTCTTGCTACTCTCTACCGTAACACCTTCCTTAGTCTGAGCAGCCGCCCTCTCCTCCGCCGTTTCCCTCAGCTTGACTACTGACTTCTGTGGAAGGATTAAGTTATACTCCAAAAGGGTCGCATTTCTGATCAGGAAGGCAGATGATCTATATTTCCCGAGAATAGCTTCTATCTCAGCCGCCGTCTGAACCAGGCGGTCAGTCTCCACAATCGCAAAGCCACATGTTGCTAGCAAAAATGAGAAAGTATGAGAAGAAGCATCGCAATCGGAATGGAAATTATAAGTAAAAGCATCAACTTACATCCAGAAGTAAAGCGTCGAATTGAAACGGAGTCGTCCCTGACAAAGAACCACTCCTTCTTGAACATGCTGAATTTAGAATACAGATCCAAGACCGGCTTGAAGGTCACGGCTGACTCCAAGCTAACGTATGGGGACCCCTTCTTATAGCCCCTCGGATTATACAAGTACCGGATCTCCCGGTTGGAAGGAGCACGACCATACTTCCTCTGGAAAATGACGAAGAGGCTCACCAGTATAGCATAGGAGTTGGGTTGAAGCTGGAATGGGGCCACCTTTAGATATGTGAGGAAGCTGGCTACCCAAGCGTTAAGAGGAGGAATGACACCACACATGCAGTGGTATCTGCTGAAGGCGAAGTACCCTTCAGGAGGATCGTACGGCATAACTTCTCTCCCTGGCAGTAGCAAGTGCGCCCTATCAATTCCAAAAGATCAGGAAATGACATCAAGCTGCTCCTCCTTGAGGGAGCTAGGAAAACAATCGGGCGGGGAGTTCAGAAGTTCTTGAGGGCCGTACCCGTCCACTAGTGATCTCGGGGTTGGTCCGTGACGTTCTGGATTCGGCTGAGCTGGGGGCACGGCAGAGGAACCTCCTTCACCCCTGGATTTCTTTTTGTCTGATCGAGTTTCGGCTTTGCGAGACATTATCTGCAACATAGAAAAGCGTGCTGTTAGAACGGAGGATGTAAACAAATTAACATCAGTAGTCCATTCGGTAATATATAGTATAAGCTTTCATTCGGTGGTAAAGCAACTCACATGATTCGACACGAGTTGATTCGGCTACACGTGATTCGGCTACAAGTGATTCGGCACGAGTTGATTCGGCTGCACGTGATTCGGCTACAAGTGATTCGGCACGAGTTGATTCGGTTGCACGTGATTCGGCTACAAGCGATTCGGCACAAGTTGATCCGGCAATCTTGATCGGTGAAGAAATACAATGGCCTAAGCCTCCCATTTATAGGAGAAGATTGAATCACCGAATCACCTGGTTCGGTTCTGGAGCCGGATGTGATTGCTCAAACTCAAACAAAGCAGGACATGCGCATGCGCACGTCCTACTTTGGGGGGCAAATGTTGGGTAAATTTCTCACCCAGGAGATCTCAAGACCATGAAGAGCTAGGCTTCATTCGACATCCTCACCACATCTGAACCAGCCACCACCGAACGAAAGACACTCACCTCTACCGAATCAAGCTTCATCCCATTGCCGAACCGACTCCAAAACCATGTCACACCGAACCAAGCTTCCTACCGATCCATACTCCCACCGGACCAACTGCTATACCGAACCATGCTCCACCTTACTCCCACCGGACCAACTGCTATACCGAACCATGCTCCACCATACTCCCACCGGACCAACTGCAATACCGGACCAACTATAACAAGGCCAGCCCAAGCCCATCAACAACTATACACATCCTAGACCCCTACCCCCAGCCTCACTCTATAAATAGAGGGGCAGAGATACAGCAATGGGGACAAGTTTGAGAGCTCAAGCACGGAAGGAACTTTCAAACAACTTTCTTTTACTTGTATCAAAGCTTTGTACTTGTAATCAGAATAAGAGAAGAGAAATAACATATAAAGTGGACGTAGGCACATTCTGGCTGAACCACTATAAATTTGCGTGTCTTTTTACAATTTAGCCCCTGATTTTCATATATTTGCATAAATCGCTCAAATCACTAAGAATAACATAAGATCTACTAAATCATACAACTTCGAGGTGTTTGTCCATTTTTTGTGCAAACAATTTGCATAAATAACAAATGTAAATTAATATGATTATTTCGGGATTATTTGAATAACTGTTGAATTATTATGTATGGATGCTATTGCTTGTTTATTTACTTTGACACTATCTCAGTTATCACACTGCAAGTTCCCTTTGTTATGCTGTGATTTTGAATAGAAATTGAATCGGGTTGAAATGATAAATACCCAAATAAATTTGACTTAGGATAGAGAATTAAATAAAACCCGATTGGTCAATGATTTGATTTAAAAATAAAATAAAGATTTTATTTGAATAAATAATGAGGTTTTGAAATGAAGTTGGAATTTGAATTTTAATGAAAGGAAATGTTAATATTTAATAATCTGAATCAAAATATTAACATACTAGATGATGAATGAACGTTGTTTTAAAATTAATTATTTAATAATTAAATTTGGGATTATTAATAATTAAGTTTTGAAATTAGTTCATAATTAAGTTTTGAAATTATTTAAAAATTAAATAAGATTGAATTATTTAGTAATTAAATAAAATTGAATTCTTTATTAAGTAAAATTGAACTTCTTGAATAAGTGAAATTAAGTTTCTTTATTAATTGAGTTTTGAAATTGTAACTAAGTAAATTAATAAGTGAAATTGAATTTCTCAAATAAGAAATAAAATGTGTTTTATTAAAATTAACGTAAGACTTGAAATGTAAGAATTTGATTTGATGAATTTAATTTAATGTAATTTGTAAGTTTTTGATATAATGAAGTTGAACTTAAGTATTTGATTTAGTGAATTGGAAATTAAATAGAAATTGTTTGAATGATAAATTTACTTAACGAATATTGAATGAAATCGATAAATGAACTTAAATTGATTTGAATGTAGATTAAATCATTTTAAATGATTTCGGAATGAAACTTATATACGAATTTAAATGAATATTGGAATGGTTTAAATAAAAATTGAAATTGTATTATAAGATTTTGAAATGGTAATTTGGATGTTTTGAAACGTAATTTTTTGGAAATTGGTTTAGAAAGACAAATGAAATGTTGGTTTACAAATTCTAATTGAGATTGAAATTGATTTGGTTTTGAAATAAATAAACGACCAATCGGTGTAATAATCACGAAGTTATTAAAGAGACCGGAATCGGTTAGCGACATACTCACTGTCTAAACCGAAAACCACTTTAATAACTATATGCGAAGTATGATCCAGAATGAAGTGGTTGGAATGATGTACGTGATGACTGAAGAAAGAGAACGATAATGGATAGCCTTGACACTTGTGTCAAATTGGAAATGACTAAAACAAGAGCCGTGTCGGGCCAAATGGGGTTTGCTACCTCGAGCGAACACACTTATTCGTAAACTACTCATTACTTTGTGATTGATTGGTGCACACCCTTGATTTGGGAGTGTTGTTTCGCGGTGTTGCGATCGCTGCAGCGATGCGTTCTCACCAGTCCGGATCAGGCAAATGGTAGTGTCACTACCTTGGGTATTGCCTTATATGCCTTGTCATACTTGTAGCCCTATACGCGACCACTACGAATTTACCTTGTATTATATCTATGGAGTACTCCCTGATAGCCCACTAGTTTACGGTGGAGTTTACAGTGCTGTATAGACTATGATGCTTATATAAAATGTGTTAAGGAGAATAATGGTGACGCCTTAACACTATCTTGATATTTTACCTTACTGTTAGACATTATCTACTTATCGTACCCTACTATGTATAAATAGTTTAACGGATCCTGAAGATGTTTATTCCATTCATCTTTAAGTTATTGTTATTTCATATTCTGAATCATATTATCTGTATAAAAATATATGTCCTGATTCGAGTGTTTGTTTGTGCTTATGCTCGGATCAGACCGAGGATTGCTGTTGCTGTTCTATTTGGAGCTGAAGACCGAAGGCTATTATCATTTTATCTTTACAGTATTGTTCCTTCTATTTTGACACTATTGGACATCTATCTTGTTCTATTTCATTTTATTGAGACATTGTTGTATTTATGGGTAGCTTCATGAACTACTCTATGACTATGTTGTAATTCCACTGCACTATTATGTTATGTTATATTTCTGTGATTCTGTGATGATTCTCATTTATATACATATACTCCATTAATGATTCGTGTTTTGTACTATTTAAGTTGACATGTGTGGATTATTGTCAATTTAAATGGTCCAAATATACGGGTTGTTACAGTTGGTATCAGAGCTTTGGTCCCCGAAAACCTTAGCCTGTGGAGTTTTAAAGCTCATTAGAGATATGGTAACCAAACCCTAGAATGAGGAGAATCATTGTAGAATCCATATCCTTTGATTCCATCCTTCTTATTGAATTCGTTTGATTAGAATTTCCTTAAGTTCTATAGATTACTCTCTTTGATTCTAAATCACTTTTGGTATTCCAGGATGAGTACCAAAAGGAACGCTAGAGGTGGGGGTAGAAGAAATGCTCCCGAACCACGTGCCCTAGCTCCCGCAGTTAGGTTTTCTACTCTTAGCAAGGAATACTCCCAGCTTGGCGGCATCAAATTCTCTAGTTCCGAGAGCATCATAGGAGCGCAACAGTGGCTGAAGAGCCTGGAAAGGATCTTCACTGATCTCGGGATTTCTGACGTGTAGAAGCGTCAATTGGCTGCTTGGTAGCTTCAGGATGCGGCACAGGATTGGTGGGAGTCAGTCACCTCCCGTACGGATGAGGAAACTATCACCTTGGCTCAGTTTAGGTAGAAATCTATCTGAATTACATCCAATTTATTCCTTCTATCTCGTCAAATTTTGACTTATCTTATATCGCTCGTAAATAGGGATTCCTTTATGGCTCAGTGGATGCCAGCTGCTGGGAAGGCTCAGCTCTATCGATCATTTATGGACCTCAAGCAGGGTAACATGACTTTCTCAGAGTATGAAAGGAAGTTTAACGAACTCTCCAAGTTCGGACCCGGCTTGATTGATATACCACTGCTGAAGAATGAGAAATTCATCAATGGAGCACGTCCAGAGTACTACGATCTCCTCACAACTCATGTCCATGGCACTTTCACCGAGTTGATGGATTTTGCCCTTTGGTATGAGGGAAAGCCAAAGGGAACACCAGCCACCAAGGCTCCAGTTACTCAGCCATCTTCCAGTCAGACTGGGAAGAGGAAGCCAAACTTTGAGCAACAAAAGAAGAACTGGCAGAAGACAACCGGGCTTGGTTATTCTCAGAAGAAGCCCATTGACTTATCCTCTATCACCTGTTTCAAGTGCGACCAGAAGGGTCACTACGCCAACATTTGTCCAACATCTGCCAGTGCCGCTATTCTACCACCTCAGAATACTAGGAACAACCTCTGCCACGTCTGTTTGCAACCTGGCCATTTCAAGAGGGATTGTCCCATGCATCAAAAGGGAAAGACATCCGGAGTATTTTCTATGACTGCTTCCACCTATGATCCACCTACCCCACCTGCTCCTAGTGATAACCAAGGTACATTACAGAGTACTTTTATGTTGCATACTTTACCCGTTAAAGTTCTATTTGATATTGGAGCAACACATAGTTTCATATCTATTGATTTGTGCAATAAACTTGGATTGGAACCCATCCTTGCATCTACTTTCTTATGTGTATCAAATCCCATTGGAGGACCCGCCAACCTCAAAAGGGTATGCAAATATGTCATGCTTATGTATGGCATGCATCGTTGCACTTGGGATTTCTATGTTCTTGGATTCGAGGCATTCGATATCCTATTAGGTGTTGACTGGCTACAAAAATTTGAAGTTGTTATCTCTTACAAAGCTCGAACCGTCTCTCTAATTGACGACAAGAGTATACCTTTAGTTATTAAAGGAAAATCACCTCAAGAATGCGCTGGGAGTTTTATATTCTCTATTGACTCTCATCCAAATGAACTAAGCTCTACTCCAGTTGTTCAATTCTTTTCTGATGTATTTGGAGAAGTAAATTCTCTACCACCTCCGTGGGAAATCGAATCCGCATTGATCTTATTCCTGGTGCCCGACCAGTAGTTCTCCTACCCCGGAGAATGGCTCCTATAGAGAAGGCTGAACTGAATGCTCAAATTGAAGATTTATTTGCTAAAGGCTTGATTCGGCGAAGTCATTCAGAATGGGGTGCTGCAGTTGTATTCGTCACAAAATCGGATGGTTCTCTCAGAATGTGTGTGGACTATAGAGAGCTAAACAAGCTCACACACAAGAACAGATATCCAATGCCCCGCATCAACGATCTATTTGACCAGCTCCATGGAGCTAAATTATTCTCTCAATTCGATCTGGCTACTGGCTTTCACCAACTCAGAATTGCTGAGGAGAGTATTCCTAAAACAGCATTCCGTACTGAAAATGGTTTCTTTGAATGGCTGGTTATGCCGTTCGGCCTTACTAATGCACTAGCTTATTTCGTCGACTTAATGAATAGAGTTTTCCGGGATGTTCTTAACAAGTTCGTTCTTGTTTTCATAGATGATATTCTCGTCTTCTCTAAGGATGAGAAAGAGCATAGGTCACATTTGGCTTTTGTTCTTGAAACTCTTCGCAGTCATCAGCTTAAGTCAAGTTTTCAAAATGCCACTTTTGGAAAGATGAAGTTCGGTTTCTTGGCCATATTGTCTCGGAGAATGGGATTTCGGTCGATCCAGCTAAGATCGCCGTAATCAATGTAAGTTTTATCCTTACTTGCCATTTTTATCCGAACATCTCATCATTATCCAAATTCGAATCCTTTGCATTCGCAGGATTGGGAGACTCCCAAAACTCCTACAGATATTCGCAGTTTCTTGGGCTTGGCTGGCTATTATCGCAGATTTATAGAAAACTTTGCTCGTATTGCCGCACCACTTACCGCACTGACCCGAAAGAATGTAAAATTTATTTGGAGTGAAAAGTGCGAAACAGCTTTCAATGAGATGAAGCAAAATCTGACCTTTACCCAGTTCTCACAGTTATTGATGGTAGCGAAGGATTGACTGTCTATACTGATGCCTGCCGGGATGGATTAGGAGCAGTTTTAATGCAGAATGGAAAGGTCATTGCTTATGCTGGTCGTCAGTTAAAGACCCATGAAGCAAATTACGCAACTCACGATTTAGAACTTCTTGCGGTTGTATTTGCTCTTAAACTATGGAGGCACTATTTATTGGGAACAAAATTCGAGTTATTCACCGACCATAAGTCATTGAGATATATTTTCTCACAAAAGGATTTGAACCAAAGACAAGTCCGAATTTGGCTTGAATTTCTAGCTGCATATGATCTTGATATTAACTACACTCCGGGGAAAGCAAATGCCGTAGTCGATGCTTTGAGCAGAAACCAAGCAATGGCATGTTGTAATCTTGTTGAGGGAATGTTATTCTAGCTTTCCGTCTCCCCAGCTCTTATGGATCGTATTATAGCCAAGCAATACGAGGACACTTTGCTTTAGCGCATCAAAGAAATAGTTCTCGGAAGAGTTGGAAATGCTGATAATAAACTGGGCACACAAGTCGATGGTACTGGAGTGTTGAGGATTGACAATCGTATTTGTGTTCCTAATTTTGATGGTCTAAGACAGGAAGTGCTGAGAGAAAACCATAAATCTTCACTTTCATTTCATCCCGGTGTTACAAAGATGTACCAAAATATGAAGAAGCTATATTGGTGGAGTGGGATGAAGCGCGATATTTCTTCCTATGTTAGCAGATGCACCACTTGCCAACAAGTTAAAGCTGATCACAGAAAGACAGCAGGATTGCTTCAACCTCTAGAGATTCCAGGTTGGAAGTGGGAGCAGATTTCTATAGACTTTATTGATGGGCTACCGAGGACTAGAAAAGGTAACGAAAGCATTTGGGTGATTGTCGACAGACTAACGAAATCTTCACACTTTATTCCAGTCAAGACCACCCGTACTGCTTCAAGCTTGGCTGAGATGTACATGAGAGAAGTAGTTAAACTTCATGGTGTACCATCCAGTATTGTATGCGATAGAGATCCTATTTTCACTAGTAAATTCTGGAAAGCATTTCAGGATAATTTGGGCACCAAACTGAATCTGAGCACATCTTATCATCCTCAGACAGATGGCCAAACTGAGAGGGTGAATCAGATTTTGGAAGACCTTCTCCGAGCCTGTATTATAGACTTTGGTGAATCTTGGGAAGACCATCTTCATTTGGTTGAATTCACTTATAATAATAGTTACCAGGTAAAGAAATTGAATTTCAATTTTGAATAAGTTTATTTGAATTTGAATTAATTATCTTAATTTAATTAGGCAAGCATTGGCATGGCACCGTTCGAAGCCTTATATGGACGGTCGTGCAAATCGCCAGCTTGTTGGATTGAGTCTGGTGACCGATTAGTGCTTGGACCGGAAATGATTATGGAAGCTTCCGAGAAAGTTGAAGAAATCAGGAAGAAGATAAAGACGGCACAGGATAGACAGAAGTGCTACGCTGATAGAAGGAGGAGGGATCTCGAATTCAGTGTAGGAGACGAAGTATTTCTGAAAGTGTCGCCTTTGAAGAATGTTATGCGATTTGGAAGAATGGGAAAGCTTGCTCTTAGATTTATTGGCCCGTTTGAGATTACTGAAAGGGTTGGAACCTTGGCCTATAGAATTGCATTGCCAGAAAAGTTTGCCGGTGTGCACAATGTGTTCCACGTCTCACATCTCCGCAAAGTTGTGCGCGATCCATCCATGATCATTTCCACCACACAGTTGGAAGAGATAGTTATTGAGCCTGACTTGACTATTGAGCGGAAACCACTTCGGATAGTCGATCATGAGACAAAGAAACTTAGAAGGAAGTCAGTAAATCATGTCAAAGTCCAGTGGAGTGCAGATGAGCGAGATTGCACATGGGAGACTGAGGATAGTATTCGGGATTCAAACCCCGAATTACTAATTCCAGGTATCATTCAAATTTCTCGAAACCTATCTTGACTTTTCTACTTATTTCATTCCTACTTCACTCGTCTCGTTCCTTTTCGAGGACGAAAATTTTTGAGTGGGGGAGATTGTAACAACCCTGATTTTTCAGCCCAATTTAAATTTTAAAATCCATCGTTTAATATAAAATTTTGAAATTTCTAAACAATCTCAATTAATGCCCAAGCTTTATTCATAAGATTCGTCCAGTTAAATATGAATATAGAAAAAGTTTTGTCGCAAAATATTACAGTAAATTCGTTCGCGTTTTACTGTATGTCAGTTCATATAAAGCTGAGTAAAATTTATCTTTAAAATCCAAATTGTTTCCTGGGGATTTGACCAGGCAACTAGTACTCGGCAATAAGTGCTCGGCATCATAGAGCGACCGGCATCAAGGAGTGTTCGGCAAAGCACTGGCCATCCAGGAGTGTTCGGCGAAGCAACTGACATCCATGATTACTCGGCATAGTACTCGGCATCCATTAGTGTCCGACATCAAGACTGTTCGGCGTACCAGAGTACTCGGCATCAAGGCTGCTCGGCATACAGGAGTACTCGGTATCCCATGGTGTTCGGCGAGGTACTTGACAGCCAGGAGCGTTCGGCGAGGCACCCAACATCCAACGAGTGCTCGGCGACAAGTGTGCTCGGCATCAAGACTGCTCGGCATACGAGACTGTTCGGCATGCAGGAGTACTCGGCGTAGTACCCAGTGGGATTAGGAGTACTCGGAGTAAGGGCACTCGGCGTCAAGAAGAGCGTTCAGCTTCAACTGACTAACACCCTACACTTCCCAAACATCAACCACCTCGTTCGGCATAGAAGGGATGGTTCGGCGCAGAGCGTTCGGCCTCAACAGACAACCATCCTACACTTCCCACGACACCAACATACCGTTCGGCGTAGAAGGGATGGTTCGGCGCAGAGCGTTCGACGAACCTTGCTCGGCATACGGCGACCACTGTACTCGGGCTGGAGCGTTCGGCAATCAGCCCACTTGGGAAGTCCAGCCCATCTTTGCCTATAAATAGAGGGGCAGGGTCACAGTGAAATGGATCCTTTTTTGGGAGAGAAAACACCGGGGAGACTCTGCCATTTTCAAGACTCATCTTCTCTACTTAACAACTTCACTCAAGCATTTGATTCACGAATTGTATTTGTAATCAATTATAAAGGAAATCAATAAAGTTGAACAAAGTGGACGTAGGCAATTACACTGAACCACTATAAATTTGGTGTTCTTACTTTCTGCATTTAAATTAGCATTGTCTTCTCTGTTTAATTTACTTTCATCACTTATATCTCTTCACAATCTTCTTCTACGAGGTTAGTGACTAATTTTGGTGCTAACACTTTGGTGCTTTCACTGAGAATCGAATTCTCAGACCTCAAGGATCTGCTTTGAAGCTACTGGATTGAACAAATCCCCCAAAGAAGATCCGACTTACTGATAGGACATCCGTTGATTCTACTCAGAGTTCATACAAATAACTCTACAATGGCAAGACCACGTACCAGGTCAGCTTCTCTTAATGCGGATGCCCGAGAGACTGCTAGCGTGCAACAAGCAGGACCTAGCAATCAACCAGTAATCCCGAGTGCAGGGATTGCCGCTCAAGAACAGACTCCAGTTGTCACCAGAGTGGAGTTCAATGACTTGATGAGAGAACTTAGGGAAAGCAGGAGACAACTAGGAGAACAGATGCAAGCTAATGCCAACCTGATGGCACAACTCACTCAACAGCAGCAACAGAATACTGGGGGCAATCCAGCTGCTTATTCCTCTTCTGACAGCTCTACTTCTTCTGATGAACCACCCAGGCGTAGACGCCGTAAGACTGAAGCTACAAGGGCGGATGCTGTTGTTCGAACAGCTGGAGACCGCGACCAAGCCAGAACTGGAAGCTTCCGAACCGGAGTACAGATGGAGGATGGAGCTCCAGATCATCAAAATGCTAACAATGTTGAACCTCACGACGCACGATTGGCAGATCGCCAAGAAAGGAGGCATCAGCATGGACAGGCGCGTAGAACTGACTCCAACCTCCCAGCTTCCATATAGACAACCGATCTGACAGCCATGATCAGGCAACTGATGAAAGAAAATCAGGGCTTATCAAATGACGACTGGGGAGTGTCAAGAAGTCATACTCCGTTCACGGATGTTGTGCTGCAAGCGGCGTACCCCAAGAAGTTTAGCATGCCAACCATTCCTGCATACGAAGGAAAGACTGACCCCAGACAACATGTAATGAGGTATGAATGGATGATGGATTCAGCCAGAGCAAATGATGCCACCAAGTGTAGGTGCTTTCCGATTACTCTATCTGGGATCGCTACTATGTGGTTCACCCGACTTCCTCCGCGATCCGTATCAAGCTTCGAGGAGTTGGCAAAGAAGTTTATTGAGCAGTTCAGGATACACACTACACGCCCGAAGGACGTGATGTCTCTGTCAAGTGTAATCCAAAATCCCGGAGAGTCACTGAAGGAGTACTTACAAAGATTCCACGTTGCAGCAACTGAAGTCAGCAATCCCAATGACCATGCAATTCTAATGGCTGTAATGAGAGGTGTAGATCCGGATTCTGAATTTGGAGACTGGCTGGCAGGAAAACCTCTGGCTACGCTAGAGCGTTTCTACTCCAAGGCACACCAGTTCATAAGAAGAGAGGAAGCTAGGTGGGTACGACGAGATAAGGCACCGGGACCTGCCCAAGAGTCAATCAAGAGCAACATTGCTGTGAAGCAATCTGGAGACAATTCGGGAAAGGTCCAAGTCAATGTCCAGAGTAAGCCTGTGCAGCCCAAAGAGTCCGGAGGAAGAAGTCAAGGAAAGAGGAAAGAAGCGAGAAAGTGGAAGTCGAGAATTCCAAGCTACAGCGAGTACACTCCGCTAAATGCCCCACTTGATAACATTTACCTATCCACCTGCAATACTTTTCAGTACAGAAAACCACGTCCAAAAGAATCAACTGAAGAACAGAAGCGGACTGGGAAATATTGCCGCTTCCATGAAACTTATGGACACAACACGGAAGAATGCAGACACCTGCATGATGCTATCGAGAAATTGATCAGACAAAAGAAGTTGCAAGAATTTGTAAAGGATCCACAGGAAGGAGGACAGGGAACGTCCAACCCAGGTCGTGCACCAGCTCCACGTCATCCTGAGGAGCCTGCTCGGACTGTTGGAAGACTGGTCATAAATACAATTATCGGCGGACCTCATCCCGCAGATAAGAACTAGCAAGAGATGGAACGATATGCGAGCTCCTTGAAGCATGCATATTTTGAGTGCTGTTCGAACGTAGAGGACGGGGCCCCCGCTAAGCAGCAGCGCGTGATGACAGACGATATTGTGTTCAGGAACAGAGACGCTGATCAGGTAGAGGCTCCGACCATCGATCCCATGGTCATATCTGCAATGATCGGACCAGCATATGTAAAAAGAATTTTGATTGATTGTGGCAGTTCAGTCAACATCATCTTCAAGAAGGCCTATGATCAGATGAAGCTAGAGACAAAAGACTTGAAACCATCCAAAGCTCGTATCCACGGCTTTAACGGCGCTGCAACTGATGCAGTAGGATATGTCGAGTTACCAGTTGAACTGGGACAAGGCGAGCGTCGGAGGGTACGAATTCTACCCTTTGTAGTTTTGGATGTGGACTCTCCGTATAATGTTTTCTTGGGTCGGCCGGCCCTGGCTGAATTTAGGGCGGCACTAGCCCCGTGGTGCTTGACTTTGAAGTTTCCGACTGACAAAGGAGTAGGCATTGTTCACGGTGACCAAGCAGCTGGTCGTTCTTGTTATGTGGCCGAGCTCCGAGAGGCCCACCGGAGGGAGAAAGGAAAGGTTGCGGACAATCCCGTCCGCATCCTCAATACGAATAATTGACAAGTAGTGCCCGAGCCCTGGCTCGGGCATAGTTCTCGGATCTACAGAGATATAGATCCGAGAGACGACGATGAGAAACCCAGGGAAGAGAAGGCGGCACCGGCTGAATCAACGATTGACATTTCAGTTAGCCGTGACGACCCTTCGCGAATACTGAAGATCGGATCACAGTTAGGCCCCGCAATGACTGAAGACCTTAGCGACTTCCTCCGGGCAAACCTTGATGTTTTTGCCTGGACGCATTCTGATATGTGTGGGATTTCTCCCGCCATCACGAGTCATATGTTGAACATAGACCCGAAATACGTCCCAGTCAAGCAAAAAAGGAGAGGAATGGATCCGGAGAGATCCGCCGCTCTTGGAGAGGAGGTGGACAAACTCAAAGCAAATGGGTTCGTCTGCGACGCCCTCTACCCGGAGTGGGTCTCCAACCCCGTGCTAGTAAAGAAGGCGAACGGGAAATGGAGGACTTGCGTAGATTATTCCGACTTGAACAAAGCATGACCTAAGGACAGTTTCCCGTTGCCTAGGATCGATCAGTTGGTCGATTCCACAGCAGGACACGAATTATTGTCATTCATGGATGCGTACTCAGGATACAACCAAATCCCAATGCATATTCCGGACCAAGAACACACCAGCTTCGTTACAAATGTCGGGCTGTATTGCTATGTAGTGATGCCCTTTGGATTGAAGAATGCTGGAGCAACTTACCAACGTCTGGTGAATCGAATGTTCAAGGACCAGCTGGGCAAAACCATGGAAGTCTATGTGGATGACATGCTCGTGAAGTCACGACGGTCAAACGACCACATTCAAGACTTAGCTGAAATGTTTAACATACTCAGGTTTTATGGAATGAAGATCAACCCGCTGAAGTGTTCTTTCGGCGTTGCATCAGGGAAGTTTTTAGGATTCATCGTTAACGCTAGGGGAATCGAAGCCAACCCAGAAAAGATCCAAGCCATTCGAGATGTACAAGCGCCCAGGACTATAAAGCAGGTACAGAGCTTGAACGGAAAAGTAGCTGCGCTGAGTCGATTTATATCCAAGGCAACTGACAAGTGCATCCCGTTCTTTGACATAATAAAGAAAGGAAAGAGAAATTTTGAATGGACGTCTAGCTGCGAGGAAGCATTCCAGAATCTGGTAAGGCATCTGGAGAGCCCACCAATGCTATCTAAACCAGTTGACCATGAGATGCTGTACGTTTACTTGGCTATATCCCCTCATGCGATAAGCGCAGCTTTGGTTCGTGAGGAGGATCGAGTCCAGAAGCCGGTATATTATGTTAGCAAGCGTTTAACGGGGGCAGAGAAGAATTACCCTAAAATCGAGAAATTGGCTTATTGCTTGGTGATTGCATCACGCAAGCTACGCCCATACTTTCAAGCGCATTCAATCGGTGTTTATACCGATCAACCCCTGAGGCAGGTACTTCAACGACCGGAAACTTCTGGAAGATTGCTAAAATGGAACATTGAGTTGAGCCAATTCGATATCGCGTACTTACCACGGAGAGCCATCCGAGGGCAAGCGTTAGCAGACTTCATCGCTGAACTTACCATACCCATCAAACCGGACGATCATGACATCATTCCCCCCGTTCGATGGAAATTATACACTGACGGTGCATCAAACGACCATTGCTCCGGCGCGGGCTTAGTTCTTATAACTCCGGAAAACCGATCAATCTGTTATGCCCTGAAGCTCGATTTCCCGGCTACGAACAACGAAGCTGAATATGAAGCACTGATCGCTGGATTGAAGCTCATCAAAGAACTCGGGATCGAATCAGTCGAAATCTTTTGTGACTCGCAGTTGGTGGTTTACCAAGTACGAGGAGACTACCAAGCAAAAGGACGAAAGCTTGCTCCGTACCTCGTTCAGGTCCAAGAACTACTATCAAATCTTGAGCGTTATGACATTTCACATATCCCGCGAGAACAGAACAAAGAAGCCGACTTGTTGGCTAAGTTTGCAAGTACCGACGATGCTCAACAAATGGGATTGTATCCCGTTGAAGTCTTGCATGCCCCGAGCATAGACGAGATGAAAATCGATCGCGTGTTGGAAACAGAAATCGAGAAGGACTCGTGGATAACCCCATTCAAACTGTACCTAAAAACCAGGGCTTTACCAGAAAGAAGAAGCGAAAGACGACAGGTCCTTCGGAAGGCTGCGCGGTACGTAATGCAGGGTGGATCCATGTACCGAAAAGGATTCTCAGTCCCATTATTACGGTGCATCGCTCATGATGAAACAAAGCGAGTCTTGATGGAAGTTCACGAAGGGGAATGTGGCGACCATACTGGGGGGCAAACGCTAGCAAAGAAGATCCTCCGCTATGGATATTACTGGCCCACCATAAACCGGGATGCCGCGGACTATGCAAGAAAATGCGACAAGTGTCAAAGATACGCAAAAATCCCGAGGGCTCCATCAACGGAACTCACACAAATGATCAGTCCTTGGCCATTTGCGATTTGGGGAATCGACATAATCGGCTCTTTGCCTCTATCCAAAGGTGGTGCGAAATACGCAATATTTGCAGTCGACTATTTCATGAAATGGGCTGAGGCAAAACCTTTGGCCACTATCACCTCTAAGAAGGTCATTAACTTCGTTGTACGAAACATTATATGCCGCTTTGGACTTCCACGCACCATCATTACAGACAACGGAACGCAATTCGAAAGTAGAGAGTTCAAAGAGTTCTGTTTAAAGTACGGCATCAAGAAAAAGTTCGCTGCCGTTGCACACCCAAAAGCTAACGGACAAGTCGAGGCCGTTAACAAAATAATCAAGTCCATACTAAAGAAGCGTCTGGAGAAGGTTGGAGGCAAGTGGGTAGATGAACTCCCGATAGCATTATGGGCATATAGAACTACCCACAAGTCCGCGACCAGCCACACACCGTTCGCCTTGGCATACGGCTATGAAGCCGTTATACCCGTGGAACTTGAAGTTCCATCGCACCGAGTGACATACTATGACCCCAAGATGAACCAAAACCTCTTGCTGGAATCACTGGACTGCATCGACGAAAAGTGTGAAGAAGCTGAGTTAAGGGCGGCAGCGCACAAACATCGAGTCAAGCGCTACTACGATGGCAGAGTCCGCCCAAGAATCTTTGATGTGGGTGATCTTGTTCTGAAACGAGTCTTCCCAGTACCATCACGCATGAATCCCAGCTGGGAAGGTCCATACGCCATTGAATGGAAGCTTGGAGAAGGAACATTCAAGCTAGCGACCGTTGATGGCGCGGCACTCCCCCGAGCATGGAACAGTGAACATCTGCGGCACTATTACATTTAGCATGTTTTCCTTTTTTTGTTGTAGGCACTGTTATTTCCTGCATGTTTCCATTCAATAATGACTTAGTTTCCTTTTGAAAGTTGTAATCAAGCAATTTAGTTGATCTTCGTTAATAAAGGCTTGAAGCCATATTTTCCATGAAGTTTCTATATCTCTTAAATGGATGATAAATTACATTATCCTGCGCGACATACAGACTCGTACAAACGATTTCCAATCTCCGAATCCCCAGAGTGTGGAGCGGAGTACTCTAAGTCCCCAGAGCGCGGACTAGAGTATAAACGATTTCCAATCTCCGAATCCCCAGAGTGCGGAGTGGAGTACTCTAAGTCCCCAGAGCACGGACTAGAGTATAAACGATTTCCAATCTCCGAATCCCCAGAGTGCGGAGCGGAGTACTCTAAGTCCCCAGAGTGCGGACTAGAGTATAAACGATTTCCAAACTCCGAATCCCCAGAGTGCGGAGCGGAGTACTCTAAGTCCCCAGAGCATGGACTAGGGTATAAACGATTTCCAATCTCCGAATCCCCAGAGTGCGGAGCGGAGTACTCTAAGTCCCCAGAGCACGGATTAGAGTATAAACGATTTCCAATCTCCGAATCCCCAGAGTGTGGAGCGGAGTACTCTAAGTCCCCAGAGCACGGACTAGAGTATAAACGATTTCAAATCTCCGAATCCCCAGAGTGCGGAGCGGAGTACTCTAAGTCCCCAAAGCGCGGACTAGAATATAAACGATTTCAAATCTCCGAATCCCCATAGTGCGGAGCGGAGTACTCTAAGTCCCCAGAGCGCGGACTAGAGTATAAACGATTTTCAAATCTCCGAATCCCCAGAGTGCGGAGCGGAGTACTCTAAGTCCCCAGAGCGCGGACTAGAGTATAAACGATTTCAAATCTCCGAATCCCCAGAGTGCGGAGCGGAGTACTCTAAGTCCCCAGAGCGCGAACTAGAGTATAAACGATTTCCAAACTCCGAATCCCCAAAGTGCGGAGCGGAGTACTCTAAGTCCCCAGAGCGCGGACTAGAGTATAAACGATTTCCAATCTCCGAATCCCCAGAGTGCGGAGCGGAGTACTCTAAGTCCTCGGAGCACAGTGTCAGCAAACCAAATAAAGACAAGGGAATCATTCAAACAAAAAGAAACTAAAATTTTATTCGATAAGTCCAAAATGGGGATACAAGATCACTCCTACAAAATTCGGGCCTATACAAACTACAAGTTGTGGAAGATAGAAACAATTACAAAACTTAAGCAGGAAATTTGTTGAACAAGTGCATCGATTATTTCTTCGACTTCTTCTTCTTTTCCTCCTTCAGTGTCTCCAACGACTCCTCTCCCTCACGCTTTTTCTTGGACTTTTTGCTTGCTAGAGAAGCGGAGTCAGGAGTAGGAGACGGAACATCTAGTGGTTTGGACCTGCCCGGGAGAATGATTTTCAAGGGTCTGTTCCGCGGGTCAGTGAGTTCCAGGACTTCAGATTCAACTTTGACTTTGACCTTTCTCTTCTCCTCGTCGGCGAGACGGTCCTTCATGCTCATCTCTGAAGTATGTTCAGAGGCGCCAATGATTTTAACTTCGTCGCTTCCTTCGGCAGGAGACGAAGTGTCAAGTTTGTCATCATCAAGCGCCCCGATCACTTGAGCGTCTGGATCGGGAGTTACCCCTGCGTGAGCAACGTCGCTTGTTTTCCCTGCTTCCTCCTTGGCGTCATCGCTCCTCGGAGTTAGCTCGGCGTCAGAACGACCTGTACAAAAATATAAGAAGTGGGCATTAGAACGAATAACCAATGCTGAAAAATGACGGGATCTCTTCGACTTCTAGAGAAAGAAGAATTTCCTACCAGGATCCGGTTGGCTATCGGTGGCGCGCGGGGTTTCACCCTCCAGGATAGGTGACAGCACATGAACGCCGAGCCCGGGATCTTCGGGATCATAACTGGCATGTTGCTCGAATGGATCAAGCATCGACCGACCGGCCGATTGAGCAGCATAAGGAGCGGCGATGTGAGGAGTAGTAGCGTCGGCCTCTGACGGGCCATCCTCGTCGTTCTTCTCTTTCGAAGGGGAAGAGCCTTTGCCATAAAGAGCTAATGCTGCGGATAAATCCGATGGCTCATTCCCCCTCAGGAACTCCTTCACCAATGCATCCTCGTCGATTTCCTCGGAGCCTGACTCGACTTTCTTGATCTTTATCAGAGTTTCCCATGCCTCAGCCAGGGATTCGTGGTAGCCGTCGCCCAAGAATGTTAGGTCGCGGTGCATAAGGACGCGGGCTCCGTATTCGGCGATCAACGGGTCAAACATACTTTTGACCTCTTCCCTGCCGGCCTCTGCGGCCGCCTCAAGGCGAGAATCAAGCTCCTCCACAGCCATTCTTTTGCCCTCCTCACGGGCCTCATCCTTCATTTTCTCGACCCCAGCAAGTTCACCGTCGAGCTTTGTCTTCAGAAGTCGGGTAGCAACAATCTCATCACAATACTGCTGTGATTCTTCCTGAGCAGCTATTTTGTCTTCTTTCTCCTTGGAGAGTTGTTCTTTCAGCACTTTGACTTGAGTAGCGAGCACGTCCCTTTCTTTTTGGACAGAGTCTTTTTCTAGGGCAAGGGCGCCGCTGCGCTGAACTGCTTCGTCAAGCTCCTTTTTGTGAGCCACCTCTAAGCGAGTAACTGCCTCAGTAGTATCTTTTGCGCCTTGTTCAGCGGCTTCTAGCTTTGACTTATAAGAGGCGAGCTCTTCGTCTTGGAGTTTGATGATTTTCTTATCGCTGTCAGCCTCCAGATTCAGACGGTCAATCTCGTGTTGACGCTCGACAGATACTTCCGAGATCTTCTCCACCAAGTGCACGAATGCGTCATGTTGAACATAGACGTCATTGTTGCAGGCGATGGCACTTTGCTTCACGTGCCCGGGAATGTGATGGATGGCTGGGAGGAATTTTAAGCCGTCAAAACAGATTTTCGGAAACTTGGCCTTAAGGTCGATCATCTTTTCCGCGACAGTTGGGTCCACGGCAGGAATAGGAGGAGGAGGCTTAGAGAATTCCGTTCTTTTACGATGCTCTCGAACTTGCCTCGTACTCGATGAACTGGAATGTTGTTCTCGAGCAGCATCCGACTGATAACCCTTCTGCAAAGACTTCTCTTTATCCGGCTCGGTTGGAGGAGGAAGATCGCGGGACTGGGAAGATTGAGAGTGTGCTTTCTTGCGGTGAGACAACTCGCACGGACGATTGTCCCTATCTTCATAATCTCCTCGGTCCCGGCGTCTGCCTGAACCGGAATCCCGTCCGGAGTGATGGAATATAGAAGACCCCTGAAGGCGATCAAGTCCGTGTGAGCGGCCCATGTCACCTGCAAAGAAGGGAGATAACAACGAGTTAAGGAGAATTCACGAATTAAAAAGACTTGAAATATATTATGGAATGCGCATGTGCGTGTGTGTCCTAAGTGTTCCCCCCGACGGACCCGTTCGTTTATCTTTGCTAATCGGAGTATTGTCTCTTTGAGCCGGGAGTTGAACTCCTACATTGCCTCTAGCGGGCGAAGAGAATTTGAGAGCTTCAGGGTCATCGAACCCGTAATTTAAGTATGTCTTCGGGAATAGAAAGGTTCGATAGACCTCTCAAGGAACTTTCCAGATGCTGCGAAGAAACCTCTTTCTCAGGAGGGGTAGGCGTAACTTTTGAGGTGCCACCAACTTTCTCCTTTTGAACCGTGTATTTCAACTTCTTCTTTCCCTTCGAAGGGGAGGATGATGTCTCAATATCCTGAACTTCGATTGCCGGATTCCAAGCGGGACCCACGTTCTCGCCCTGAGTTTCGGGGGCATCATCCTCTTTGCGCTCGCCTTCTTCATGCGTGTCGGGAGCGCGACGCGACGACGGTCCGGCAAGTTTTTTCCCTTTACCAGATGAAGGTTTGGGAATTGTAACACCTTCTGGAAGGCTGATCCGACGACCAGGGGCTAGCAAGCTGAACCCCGATAGCGATTCATTTGAAATGATAGCTCGGATATCTCGATCCTCGGCCGGAAGAGCTCTAATCGCATCGACAGCATCAGAATATCCTCGGCTTTCCGGGCGTGGGCTGATACCTGAAAAGGTGAAACAGAAAGTTAGGAAAGACATGCTCGGGTTAAATACGAATAGTAACTCGGCAGAGAGACTTACTGCCTTCAACCCATCTCCTAGCGAAACCGGAAGGGCAGCGCACATAGAACCATTCCTGTTTGTACAGGGCGAATTTGCTACAAGCCCCTGTCAAGATCTGGCACTTGTGGTATGGCTCGAGGAACATGAAGGAAGGGCTATCTTTCCGTCTCTTGAACATATAAATGTATCGGATATCACCGGGGGTTGGAGGTCTAGAGAAGGCGGCCATGAAAAGTAAATAAGTCCCATATAGAAACGCATGGCCATTCGGGTGCAGCTGCGACGGAGCTATGTCTATATACTGCAGCACATCCCGGAGAAATAAATTGAACAGAGGCACGCTGCCCATCCAACACATGAACTTGTTGCAGGCTGTGTACCCGACTGGGGGCAGATGAGGGCGGTCGTGTCTCGAAGGAACTAACACGTCAGCAAAGGGAATCCTGTGAATGGAACATATCCGTCGCAGAGCGGCCTCGTTGATCTTCGAGGCTTGAGAATCGATCGGATTGTCCAGTAAGATGGTTGACTCCAGAGCATCGGGCGCCAAGTTATGAGCGGGAGAGATTGACGGGTTGGAAGCATCTGCGGCTCCTTGCCTTGCTGACGGCGCAGGCCTGTCAGATATGGTGGCAGAACTAGATTTTCTCGACATCCCGAATAAATAATGAACCTGGCTAAATGCTTGAGAGAGCTATACTTAAAAAATGTTGAACGTTAGAATTAGCAACGCGATTTTCCCCCCATGTGGTGTGTGAACTAGTGCAAGCAATTGTGTGCAGGCAATAAGAATCTAAAGGTTCTAAAGATGTAATATTTAGCTCCAAATCATCGCCTTCGAAGACCATCATCGCTGACCGTCTCAGAAAGCTCGCCTTCAGGAGATTACAGTCACAGATTCAGAAGACATATGATTTCTAAAGTAACCGGCTTAAGTGTAGTTAGACACTTATTATGTTCGGCATTTTTAATGTTGTTCGGCATTCGTATTGACCGGCTAAAGACATTATCCGGTCCAAGAATTGTCCGGCAATTGCTTTGTTTGACTAAGGTAATGGTTCGACCTAAGGGTTGTTCGGCTGAAGTCAGTGTTCGGCATGTCAATTATATTGTTCGGCTAAAAGTAATCGTTCGGCATGTCAGTTATGCTGTTCGGCTAAAAGTCATCGTTCGGCATGTCAGTTATACTGTTCGGCTAAAGTCATCGTTCGGCATGTCAGTTATACTGTTCGGCTAAAGTCATCGTTCGGCATGTCAGTTATATTGTTCGGCTAAAGTCAATGTTCGGCGTATCAATCGTATTGGTCGGCTAATGTCATCGTTCGGCTAAAAGTGGTGCTCCGCCACGATTTCAACTCCACCCTACACCTTCTCCATCCACGCCGAACGACAGAGACGGATCGCCCGGCAAAGACTACGCCGTTCAACACCCCATCTACCCTTCTATCATTCGGCACGGAGGAGCTATCCCCAATTAGACAACTCAAAACGAGCAAACCACTCCTACTAGCCACGCGTTTACAACTAAAATCCATAAGATGAATCTAAAATGAAAGTAGTGCAATTGTTAGAGGAAGGATACCTAATTCGACGATCGAAGTTGAGAATGGATTATATAGGCTTTATATCTAGTAGGATGGGAAGAGTTGAAAGTCTCTAAGGAATGGCTGAAAAGAAGGCGTAAAGGGAAAATAGACGGTGAGGACCTGGTTATATAGAGGGAGGTAGAAGTTGAAGAGGCTATACCCGGTAGAACCGGTCAACACCGAAGGGTTCGGCATCGTAGCAGCATGACGTTCGGCACACGAGGTACGTTCGGCTTCGAGCGTATCGTTCGGCATATAAATCTCGTTCGTCTTGCACCTCCTTCGCTAGCATTCTCGAGAAGGTACCTCCGAGGTAGATTGTACCAGATTCAAAGCGCATCATGTTCGGCCACGCAATACACTTTGGGGGGCAAGTGTTTCCTGGGGATTTGACCAGGCAACTAGTACTCGGCAATAAGTGCTCGGCATCAGAGAGCGACCGGCATCAAGGAGTGTTCGGCAAAGCACTGGCCATCCAGGAGTGTTCGGCGAAGCAACTGACATCCATGAGTACTCGGCATAGTACTCGGCATCCATTAGTGTCCGGCATCAAGACTGTTCGGCGTACCAGAGTACTCGGCATCAAGGCTGCTCGGCATACAGGAGTACTCGGCATCCCATGGTGTTCGGTGAGGTACTTGACAGCCAGGAGCGTTCGGCGAGGCACCCAACATCCAACGAGTGCTCGGCGACAAGTGTGCTCGGCATCAAGACTGCTCGGCATACGAGACTGTTCGGCATGCAGGAGTACTCGGCGTAGTACCCAGTGGGATTAGGAGTACTCGGCGTAAGGGCACTCGGCGTCAAGAAGAGCGTTCGGCTTCAACTGACTAACACCCTACACTTCCCAAACATCAACCACCTCGTTCGGCATAGAAGGGATGGTTCGGCGCAGAGCGTTCGGCCTCAACAGACAACCATCCTACACTTCCCACGACACCAACATACCGTTCGGCGTAGAAGGGATGGTTCGGCGCAGAGCGTTCGGCGAACCTTGCTCGGCATACGGCGACCACTGTACTCGGGCTAGAGCGTTCGGCAATCAGCCCACTTGGGAAGTCCAGTCCATCTTTGCCTATAAATAGAGGGGCAGGGTCACAGTGAAATGGATCCTTTTTTGGGAGAGAAAACACCGGGGAGACTCTGCCATTTTCAAGACTCATCTTCTCTACTTAACAACTTCACTCAAGCATTTGATTCACGAATTGTATTTGTAATCAATTATAAAGGAAATCAATAAAGTTGAACAAAGTGGACGTAGGCAATTACGCTGAACCACTATAAATTTGGTGTTCTTACTTTCTGCATTTAAATTAGCATTGTCTTCTCTGTTTAATTTACTTTCATCACTTATATCTCTTCACAATCTTCTTCTACGAGGTTAGTGACCAATTTTGGTGCTAACACAAATATTTTTACACAGTTATGTTGTAAAAATTATTCTGATCAAGAAAATGTAATTCGTTTCGTCAAAAACTGTCATCGCCTGCTCCGTTTAAATTGTTGTGCAAAACGTACAATTTTAGAGGCGTAAATTTGAGTTTTTATAAAACCATCGTATCGCAATAATTTGTGTACCGTTGGAAGCGCGTCGTCGCACTGATCAAAACGGTATATTTATTCATGCCAATCAGAGTCCGACGTAAAATAGTTGCATTGGTTTAATCATTCCGAACGGACCGGTTAAATAAAATCTCAGCCAAATTTTTTTTAGCCGTATCCATTCAAAGAAATTTAAAAATATAATCTGAACTGGTGTATTTAATATGGTAGTTGGTAGCTTAGAGTTGCATTGAAAGATGCGTGACGTTTCAGAATTCGAAGTCGAAACTGTGGGATACGAAGCAACGGAGAAAAATTTATATTCTCTATCACTATTACACGGTTCAAACATTTTACTATTTTCTTCATAAATTCAAGAGCAGCAGGTAACGCACTCCCCTCCCTCATTTCTTCCTCCTTCCTCCTATTCGTTCTGTAAATTTTACAAAAAGAAGACGCTCGAACGGATGAACACCGCGCTCTGTTTACTTCCCCTCCTCTCACTTTGCCGAAGCCTGCAGTTGTAACCCGAACCCTTTCCCTCTCCAGTTCCATCATAGACCGTCCCCTCCCCGACTGACGCAAGCCTCCCCATTCAATACCGAAGCCTTCACCTGGCAAACGACCCCACTGCTTCACCTCAACCCACGGCCAAACCCGGCCATTACTCCACCTCAGCACCGCTCCTCCCTGAACGCCACCGCGCCCATCACCTACAGCCTCACCTAGCCGATAGTGTATGTATGCGTGTATGGGTTGTGTGCGTGTGTTTTTGTGAAGAGAATTTGTTTGCGTGTGTGTTTGTGTCTTAGGTCTTGTTTCATAAAAACAAAAGAAAATGAGGGTGCATGTGTTTAGTATGTGTGCGTGAGTCGGGTGAAGTTTTGTTGCAGGCATGAATTCTCAGGTTTTTTTTTAAAAGAAAGAAAAGGAAATGGACAAAAGAAAAAAGGGGAAAGATGGGTTGGAACTGGAAGCGTGAGTGAAGGAATAAGATAGGAGGGGGAAATGTAGATGGAACATATTACAACCTGTACATGCATGTGTAAGTGAGGGGAAGGAGTGTGCTGCCTACTTTCTAGTCTTGGCCGAACAGAAAGAAAAAAAAAAGAAAAAAAATGAAACTGAGATTGGCTAATAATTCTAGATTTTGCTGAAAAGTATTTAAGCAAATATCTTTTGGTTGCCAAAATAGTAATCCAGTTTTCTTTGCTTGTTGTTGCAACGACCGACTGAGCTTTTTCGCTACACATCAATTTTCAGCTCCATTCCTTTTCTTCGTCTTCGTGTCCGTTGTTCGCATTATACCGACTCTATTCGTGCTTATTCTTGCTTTGGGTCCATTTCTTTATCCACGAAAGGTGAATTAATTTTCACGACTATATTCTTATACAAGTTTGGTTGATGAATGATTGTTATGTGATGTTAAATTGGATGTTAATTGTTATGGTTAGGTGATAAATAATATGCAAGTTGAAGTTGATATAGGATAGTCAACAAATTAAAATGGATTATATATGTGAATATTGATTAGTTAAACTTGACCCCTTCACATGTTAAATTTGATTAGTTAAATATGACCCCTTTTAAATTGTTAAGTTAATTGATATGTAGGAAAGTGATAATTACACTTTGAACCATTGATCGTATATTGGATTAATTGTTGTAGTATAAAAATTTGAAATTGAACGACAAGTGAAAAACCGTAATATAATAATCTTAAATCTACATGAAATGATAGTGTAGATTCTAAAAATAATTATATTAATTTGCATAAATAACAAATGTAAATTAATATGATTATTTCGGGATTATTTGAATAACTGTTGAATTATTATGTATGGATGCTATTACTGGTTTATTTACTTTGACACTATCTCAGTTATCACACTGCAAGTTCCCTTTGTTATGCTATGATTTTGAATTGAAATTGAATCGGGTTGAAATGATAAATACCCAAATAACATTGACTTAGGATAGAGAATTAAATAAAACCCGATTGGTCAATGATTTGATTTAAAAATAAAATAAAGATTTTATTTGAATAAATAATGAGGTTTTGAAATGAAGTTGGAATTTGAATTTTAATGAAAGGAAATGTTAATATTTAATAATCTGAATCAAAATATTAACATAGTAGATGATGAATGAACGTTGTTTTAAAATTAATTATTTAATAATTAAATTTGGGATTATTAATAATTAAGTTTTGAAATTAGTTCATAATTAAGTTTTGAAATTATTTAAAAATTAAATAAGATTGAATTATTTAATAATTAAATAAAATTGAATTCTTTATTAAGTAAAATTGAACTTCTTGAATAAGTGAAATTAAGTTTCTTTATTAATTAAGTTTTGAAATTGTAACTAAGTAAATTAATAAGTGAAATTGAATTTCTCTAATAAGAAATAAAATGTGTTTTATTGAAATTAATGTAAGACTTGAAATGTAAGAATTTGATTTGATGAATTTAATTTAATGCAATTTGTAAGTTTTTGATATAATGAAGTTGAACTTAAGTATTTGATTTAGTGAATTAGAAATTAAATAGAAATTGTTTGAATGATAAATTTACTTAACGAATATTGAATGAAATCGATAAATGAACTTAAATTGATTTGAATGTAGATTAAATCATTTTAAATGATTTCCGAATGAAACTTATATACGAATTTAAATGAATATTGGAATGGTTTAAATAAAAATTGAAATTGTATTATAAGATTTTGAAATGGTAATTTGGATGTTTTGAAACGTAATTTTTTGGAAATTGGTTTAGAAAGACAAATGAAATGTTGGTTTACAAATTCTAATTGAGATTGAAATTGATTTGGTTTTGAAATAAATAAACGACCAATCGGTGTAATAATCACGAAGTTATTAAAGAGACCGGAATCGGTTAGGGACATACTCACTGTCTAAACCGAAAACCACTTTAATAACTATACGTGGAGTGTGATCCAGAATGAAGTGGTTGGAATGATGTACGTGATGACTGAAGAAAGAGAACGATAATGGATAGCCTTGACACTTGTGTCAAATTGGAAATGACTAAAACAGGAGTCGTGCCGGGCCAAATGGGGTTAGCTACCTCGAGCGAACACACTTCTTCGTAAACTACTCATTACTTTGTGATTGATTGGTGCGCACCCTTGATTTGGGAGTGTTGCTTCGCGGTGTTGCGATCGCTGCGGCGATGCGTTCTCACCAGTCCGGATCAGGCAAACGGTAGTGTCACTACCTTGGGTATTGCCTCATGTGCCTTGTCATACTTGTAGCCCTATACACAACCACTACGAATTTGTCTTGTATTATATCTATGGAGTAGTCCTTGATAGCCCACTAGTTTATGGTGGAGTTTACAGTGTTGTATAGACTATGATGCTTATATAAAATGTGTTAAGGGGAATAATGGTGACGCCTTAACACTATCTTGATATTTTACTTTACTGTTAGACATTATCTACTTATCGTACCCTACTATGTATAAATAGTTTAACGGATCCTGAAGATGTTTATTCCATTCATCTTTAAGTTATTGTTATTTCATATTCTGAATCATATTATCTATATAAGAATATATGTCCTGATTCGAGTGTTTGTTTGTGCTTATGCTCGGATCAGACTGAGGATTGCTGTTGCTGTTCTATTTGGAGCTGAAGACCGAAGGCTATCATCATTTTATCTTTACAGTATTGTTCCTTCTATTTGGACACTATTGGACATCTATGTTGTTCTATTTCATTTTATTGAGACATTGTTGTATTTATGGGTAGCTTCATGAACTACTCTATGACTATGTTGTAATTCCGCTGCACTATTCTGTTATGTTATATTTCTGTGATTCTATGATGATTCTCATTTATATACATATACTCCATTAATTATTCGTGTTTTGTACTATTTAAGTTGACATGTGTGGATTATTGTCAATTTAAATGGTCCAAATATACGGGTTGTTACAGTAGCACTTAGTTTTGGGCCTCTAGATAGGGATTGTAATAGTTTTTTTTGATAGTATGTTAATAACATTCGTCTTTAACCCTTTTTTATTGTGCTTATAAATGTAAGTAGATCTTTGGAAGAATGCTTTAAAGATAAGCATAAGTGAAATGGTTTTGGGTTTGTAGTGACAATGTTCGAGTAATATTAGTCTTAAACCTTTTTAAATGGATTTGTGAAAGTACTTAAATCCTTAAAGGAAATTATAAGTAAGGAATATTTTGGAAAAAGATAGAAAAAACAACAGTTTAAAGTAAGAAATCGTGTTAAATGATATGTGAATATACTTATACAATTTGACATAAGTATATGAATACCTTTTGAAGTATTGAAAAGAGTACAAATGAATAGCAAAAAATCATACATGAAGTTTTATTAGATAAAAGAAGTTTTAGTAATAAAAAAGGTTTTAATTAATAAATTAGTTAAATGGAAAGGGGATTAGAAGTCGCTTATATGACTTAATCATGCTTTGTATGACTTGCTTTGTTTGTTTACTCGTTTATGGAAAACATTTAGTTGTATACTTAGCAATAAAAGCCGATGAAGTAGGATTCTCTATCTATGGGAGTTAAGACCGACATTCAAGTAAGGATATGAGTAATAGAGCTCTAACCTACTGGCTTCACTCTTGACTGAGGGATAACGTGAGATGAAAATATATGAGACAGTATAAGTATATGAGACTTGGTTTCCATATGTGATCGTTCTCATTATTTATTGAATGATGAAATACGTCAATTCAGTCTTGAAGAGACTGAGATCAGTAAGTGTTTTACTTTTCAAAAACCACTTCAAGGCTGAGATAAATGTTCCGTCTCTTGAAAATGGAACTGTTCGAGATGTTGGAATCCATGTGTTGTTTCAAGATTTGTTTGAGATGTGGGAATTCAATTGGGATTCATGTTCTGTTCCAGTGATAAAGACTCGTGTGAAAGGTGTTGAACATGACCTCGACGTTGAAAATGGCTAAAGACATAGTAGGATGCACAATTTGGGGTTTAGCTGACCCACGACAGGGTATTATCAACTTCATATCTAGAGCATGCTTATCGATGTTGTGCATGGGAGTTGATGGTATTTGGTTCCACGTGGTTCATGTTTATGTTTGAGCGTGGGCCTTTGTGTTTTCCTTATGGTACATTTTATCTAGAAATATATGACGCTCGAAAGGTATCTTCCAATCCTTGTGCATGGAGTTTGGATCCGGCTTCTTTAGGAAGATCTCCATGGAAAATCCATAATGCGAAAGTTCTTTATCAGTTTTGATTTTGTAACATCCCACCTTTTTGTACGCTTAAGCAAACACACGTGCCAACATAAACCATACAAAAGGACGGATTGTTATGGGGTAAATAAGAAAAAGTGGAGAAATAAAAGGAACAAAATAGAATCTTGCAGCGGAACGATAAAATATAATAATCAAATAACAGTTCATGAAGCTGTTTTACAAAACATTTGATTATACTTATACAATACATATCAGAGTTACACATACCAGAGAATGATAATTAATGCAGCGGAATACAATGGTGTAGTGGAATATAATAAATAGTAGTAATAAAATCTTCGTCTTCGTCCTCCAGAAATAGGGCCTTCAAATCCTGAAATGCTCAGGCTGACCCGAGTGAATTGAAAAGACAAAACACTCTAGTCAGAACTAAAAGATCTTATGTAAGTTAAACCAATGAAATAAATATGAGTGTAAACGGCGTCAGAGATGTTTACAGGGTTTGACATCTCCTATCCAGTGTATAACGTGAGTGCAGTAACTTAAGAAATGTTCGGGATTCACATCTCTTAAGGATCCGTTAAACTATCTACTATGTAGTAATATTCGCTATTATAATAATGTCTAATATAAAATAAACATACTTTTTAATAGCATCAAGGGGTTACCCATATAGCCCTTAACACGTAATAGTCGCAGTAGTCTATCCAATATTAGCATACTCCCAAAATGGGGGCTACCCCCGATACTCCACAAGCTACGGGAGAAATCAAAACTCGTAGTAAAGCTCGATATGGTAGGTGACACGACACACAAGGCAATGCCAGGGTAGATATACCAATTACGCACACAGACTGATGGAAACGCATAGTAGCCACTACCGCTCCACCTCGAACAACACTCCCAAATCGAAGGGTGGCCACCAAAATCACAAAATAATAGAATGGTATCGAAGAAGTGTGTCCGATAAGAGGTGCTACCTCACCGGTCCGAGATCGCTCCTGTTTTAGCCACCTTATGCCAACTCACGGGAGTTGGGTCCACGTATATACCTTAGGATCATCGCCACCATCCTACTTCATTCGGGAAACTCCACCGCGTACACAGTTGTCAAAGTGGTTTTCGGTATTGACAGAGAGTATGTCCATATTCGATCCCGGTCTCTTTAACAACCAAACGTTATTATAACACCGTGGTCATTTAAAAAAAATATACTTTTAAAAACACAATCATGGCCCTTTCAAAACATATTCTTTATTTCAAAATAGTATATACTTCAAAAACCAAAATATTATTGCCATTTCAAAACATATCCTTTACTTCAAAATAGTATATACTTTAAAACCAAAATATTTTTGCCATTTCAAAACATATCCTTTACTTCAAAATAGTATATACCTTAAAACCAAAATATTTTTGCCATTTCAAAACATATCCTTTACTTCAAAATAGTATATACTTTAAAAACAAATTCAATAATATATCATTTAAATAAAATCCAAATTTCCAATCACAAATCTTTCTTTAATTTAGATAAACTTTAAATATTCTTTTAAATCATCTTTATCCCAAACCACATTTTGAAGTCATATTCTAAATTTTCAATTTCAATAGGTTTCCAATTAATATATTCATAGATAATTCTTAAATAAATTCCATTTCAAATAAATTCATTTTCAAACCATATTACTTCCAAAGTTATAACAATTTAGAAAACCAATATTTTGAAAACAATAATACCTTAATTTCAATAAAACATTTCAATTTTGATATATTTCAAGTCTTTAAATATTCCAAAAATTCCCAACCAAATCTGATAATCTTATATATACCTTAATTCAATTCACTATTATTTAGTTTAGAAATATTTATTTAATAAATTCAATATCCCTTAAATAAAGCTCAAACTTGAAATATTCGTAAATCAAACTTAAAACATCATCAAGTTATAGATAGCTTAAATTTTAGAATTTAACTATATATAAAATAATATTTATATAATATCAAATTAGTATATATAAACCCTTATTTTCCAAAACCCATAGAAACCATTCCAAATATATATATATATATATATATATATATATAAACCGACGGTGTCTGTATATGATTTTCTATCCTATGGTCAAGTGATACGGATATTTATCATTTCAATCCGCAATTTAAAAAAAAAAAAAATACGGTTATATATCATTTCAAACCGCAATCCCGAATGAAATAAAAATGCATAACAACTTGCAGTTTATAACAATATAAATACAACATCCATTCATCCAATATCAACCATCAACCATTTATCACAATCATCATCCAATTCAACAATAACATCAATACAGATCAGAAAATAAATAACAGGTATTTACTGGCAGTTTATATTCAAAAATAAATTATATAACAAGTTAACTAGCAGTTTAAATGCAATAATAAATCAAATAATAATTTAACTGGCAGTTTAAATGCAATAATAAATTAAATAGTGTTTGCGCCAAAATTGGTCACAAACCCCAAATGTCGTGAAAGCACCAGTGTATGAATGCAAATTAACAATATTCACACACAAATATCAGATCTAAGCAAGCAGCAAACAACGATCCAGAAATAATGAACAGTGACACACAATTTACAGTGGTTCGGCTATCTCTGGCCTACGTCCACTTCAAGGTTTTTATGATTTTATTGCTCGATGCTTGATGATTACAATTTCTTATCGCGTAGTACAATAGATTTTATGATTATAATCTGAATCGAAGGCAGCAACGGTGATCTGGAGTAAATCTGGCAGAGTCTCGGCGCTCTTTAGCTATCAAAATTGTCCGACCTCCTTTCTGAATGACCGTGGGCTCTATTTAAAGGTGTAGGAGGCTGATATTTCGCCTAAATTGAAGGCAGACCAGTTATGGCATGTGAGGGGGCCCATACGCCCGCTTTTAGGAAATCCGAGCCCACTTTGGGATCGATTCGAAGTCCATTCGAATCGATCAAGGAATTGTCCAATCGAGCTGAAATTTGGTGTGGACATCCTTCAACATGTGTGCAAGCTACTGTGAAAATTTCATAGCATTTGGACTTGTAGATTTCGAGATATGATCGATACAAGTTGTAGTATTTCGGCAGGCACTCTGGTTCGAATCGATTGGTTCGAATCGATCTCTTCGAATCGATCAGAGCGCATGCCTGTGTGATGACGTGTTGCGAATTCTCAAGATCGATCCACCTTTGTCGCCGTGTTGAACGTTTCTTCCCTTGAATTGCGCATACTTCACGCTCTTTATCATGCTTTGTACCTCAGTTCATATCCATTCTTTGTGCTCAGTTCGTATCCTTCTGTTCGTATCGCTCTGATCATTTCTTTCGTGTCGATCGATTCGAACACGATCGATACGAACATTGTCCATGAGTCCTTCGAATCCAGGCACACTCACCCATCCTTCGTATCTAGCCCATCGATGTGAAGTACATCGATTCGAAGTAAACTCCGTGCTTACCTACCAATCTGGGTGTGTTACCATCGAGTCGAAATCCACCTAGCCTTCCTATCCAATCGATATGAAGTCATCGAGTCGAACCAGAACCTGATCGATGCGAACTTCATTGAACCGGACCCATGCCGATCGATACGAACGGTATCGATTCGAAGTCCTTACTTTCTGATCGATACGATCGGCATCGATTCGATCCACCATATGACGATCGATGCGAAATGCATTAATACGAACCGTGCCCTGTGCATTTCAATCCATCTATATCTTATGCATACGACCTCCAATTGACCTGAAAATCAAAACAAAGTTCCTCCTAGCCTTGATCATCATTCCCAATTGATTCCGTCTTGATCAGAGCTTGGCCAAATTTTGACAACATCCATTGCAGCCTTGTTTCCAATTGAAATCCAATCCTGATATCCATCCTTCCTTGCCAATTTTGTTGATATTCCAGCTTTGACCAAAAAGTGGGATAACATTTGGCCCCCAAAACATGCCTTATGATAATAAGGCATGTTTTGAATAACTCCGAATCCAATATCCGAAGCCCATAGCCACATCATCCAAGTGCATCGTCCTTGACTGCTTAGAGTCGATGCCCAACTCCAAACCCAATAACCAAAGCCTTAGCCAAATCCATATCCGTTTGAACCCGACAACCGAATCCTAATCCATCCTTATCCAATAGCCAATAACCGAATCCAGGGCCTCTCCGAGTCGATATCCAAATCCATAACCTCTCCAGGCTCTTGCCAAGTGCAATCTACACTTGACGACCTTGGTCCAGTGTCCCTGGAAGTTGAGCTAACCTCTCCGGGTTCTTGCCAAATGCAATCCACACTTGACGACCTTGGTCCAGTGTCCCTGGACGATGAGCTAACCTCTCCGGGTTCTTGCCAAGCGCAATCCACACTTGACGACCTAGGTCCAGTGTCCCTGGACGATGAGCTAACCTCTCCGGGTTCTTGCCAAGCGCAATCCACACTTGACGACCTTGGTCCAGTGTCACTGGACGTAAGTAATGTCGTGGCTTAAGTCCTAAGCCGTTTCCTAGTCGCTTCGGACACTTGTTGAGCATAGTCCATACTCAACGACCTGAATGAGTCAATTTACCACGTTCGGGCAAAAAGACTCACCCCTTGCCAGGCATAATCCATACCCGACGACCGTTTATCAAAAACCAAAAAGAATCTAATCAAAATCCAATCCAAAATCCAAATAAAATCTGAAAATCAGAAATCCAAACTAGCATCCAAAACAGAAACCAGTCATCCAAAAGAAAATCCAAAATAGAAAGCAAACAAAACCAGGAGTTCAAACCAAACTCCAAAACCAAACTAGAAAACCAAGTGTTCAATCCAAAAACAAAAGACAGATTTCGCAAACCATGGCTTTGCGGTTTATCATCATTCAGAGCATGCCTAGGGGCTATCTCCGTCCCCATACATGTGTAAATGACTTGGTTGCTCGCCAATGGTTTGTTACTTATTTCATATTATCCTGGTCAATGGATAACCAATCGACCATCATTCCTGGGCCTCACACCATCATGGCTTGAGGTGGGCGGTGGTTGCTCCTGCTCCACCGTTGCATTCCGAGCCCCAACATACTGCCTCAATTGTCCATTCCTCACATGCTCCTCAATTATGTCCTTTAGGTGCCTGCAGCTGTTGGTATCGTGTCCATCCAAATCATTGAAGAGACAGTGCCTTCCTGATGCCCTTTCCCGCTCGGATGGCTCTCTCCTAGCCGGCCTCTGGTAAGGAAGGTGATTCCGGGTTTCCATGTATATCCGCTCCAACGTCTCGTTTAATCCTGTGTATGTGGAAAACTTTGGATCCTTCCATCGCTTCTTGGCTTTTCCTGAATCGTCATCCAGCTTCCTTTTTCCTTTGTCTTTATCCGAGCTTCCGTTGGATGGTCCTCCACCCTCAGTCACATTCACCTCCTTTAACTTTAAGTCCATACATGCGTCTTCTTGCCAAATGAATCTTTCTGCTTCGTGAAAGAATTCCCCGAGATCCAGTGGCGGGTCTTGTATTAAAGATACCTTAAAATCTGAATCCTCTCTGACTCCCGACACCGCCGCCATCAAAACCATCGATGGATCCGGCCGATCCATCGAAGCTACCGCCGCGTTGAACCGAGTTAGAAATGATCTAAGCGATTCATCCGTCCTTTGCTTTACCGATGTTAACGTCATCACGTTCTTAGGTCTTTTGATATGAACCCAAAACTGTCCCAAAAACCTATCCACCAATTCCCTCCAAGTCCTGATAGATCCTTCTCCCAGCTGCCTAAACCACATTGCAGCCAGATCTGTCAAATACAACGGGAAACATCTGGCCATCACATCCTCCGATGCCCCCAGCACTTCCATGTGTCTAGTGTATCTCATCAAGTGATCAGTCGGGTCAGCCTTGCCATCATATGCTTCCACGCTAGGTAACTTGAACTTAGGGGATTCTGAGCTATCCTGATTTCCCAAGCGAACGAACTTCTGTTTACTCCTTCCAAATCTCTATTGGTCAAGCCTCCACGCATAGTTCTTCTAATAATTTCCATTAATCTAGCATTGTTTGTCAGGGGTTGCCCCCCGTGCTCCCGAGGGAACTCCGGCACATATTCTTCATGTGGCTCACTAGCAGCAACGTTGGCCCTAGCCTGTTGAACTCCTTCCAAAGGTCCTCCTGTATTGGATCCTGCGGGCCTGCCCCCAAGTCCTTGTTGATTGTCTCCTGGCTCTGTATTCTGTCCTCCGTTGGGTTCCGCAACCCTAGTTCCTTGTTCCACATTTGCAGTCGCTATAGTTGGTCCAAGGTTTTGTATTCCTGCAGCTCTCATCTGCTCGAAGAAAGTCTGCATCATATCCTGTTGACTCTTTAGCAACCTCTCATGCAATGAATTTGTCATAGCTTCCATTTCGTCTCTGGTAATGTAAATCAAAGCTTGTCATACTCTAGCTCCGGAGGATGCCTCTTGACTTCCTCCTTGTTGACTTCTCTCAGCTCTTGTCTTGTTTGTCGAGTCATTGTCGAGTTAATCTGAATCCTTCAAACTTTCAAATCTAAACTTTGAATCTGGTGTAGCGGGTGCTAGTTCCTCTCAGTGAAAGCACCAAAGTGTTTGCACCAAAATTGGTCACAAACCCCAAATGTCGTGAAAGCACCAGTGTATGAATGCAAATTAACAATATTCACACACAAATATCAGATCTAAGCAAGCAGCAAACAACGATCCAGAAATAATGAACAGTGACACATAATTTATAGTGGTTCAGCTATCTCCGGCCTACGTCCACTTCAAGGTTTTTATGATTTTATTGCTCGATGCTTGATGATTACAATTTCTTATCGCGTAGTACAACAGATTTTATGATTATAATCTGAATCGAAGGCAGCAATGGTGATCTGGAGTAAATCTGGCAGAGTTTGGGCGCTCTTTAGCTCTCAAAATTGTCCGACCTCCTTTCTGAATGACCAGGGGCTCTATTTATAGGTGTAGGAGGCTGATATTTTGCCTAAATTGAAGGGAGACCAGTTCTGGCACGTGAGGGGGCCCATACGCCCACTTTTAGGAAATCCGGGCCCACTTTGGGGTCGATTCGAAGTCCATTTGAATTGATCAAGGAATTGTCAAATCGAGCTGAAATTTGGTGTGGACATCCTTCAACATGTGTGCAAGCTACTGTGATAATTTCATAGCATTTGGACTTGTAGATTTTGAGATATGATCGATACAAGTTGTAGTATTTCGGCAGGCACTCTGGTTCGAATTGATTGGTTCGAATCGATCTCTTCGAATCGATCAGAGCGCATGCCTGTGTGATGACGTGTTGCGAATTCTCAGGATCGATCCACCTTTGTCGCCGTGTTGAACGTTTCTTCCCTTGAATTGCGCATACTTCACGCTCTTTATCGTGCTTTGTACCTCAGTTCATATCCATTCTTCGTGCTCAGTTCGTATCCTTCTGTTCGTATCGCTCTGATCATTTCCTTCGTGTCGATCAATTCGAACACGATCGATACGAACATTGTCCCTGAGTCCTTCGAATCCAGGCACACTCACCCATCCTTCGTATCTACCCCATCGATGCGAAGTACATCGATTCGAAGTAAACTCCGTGCTTACCTACCAATCTGGGTGTGTTACCATCGAGTCAAAATCCACCTAGCCTTCCTATCCAATCGATATGAAGTCATCGAGTCGAACCAGAACCTGATCGATGCGAACTTCATTGAACCGGACCCATGTCGATCGATACGAACGATATCGATTCGAAATCCTTACTTTCCGATCGATACGAACGGCATCGATTCGATCCACCATATGACGATCGATGTGAAATGCATTGATACGAACCATGCCCTGTGCATTTCAATCCACCCATATCTTATGCATACGACCTCCAATTGACCTGAAAATCGAAACATAGTTCCTCCTAGCCTTGATCATCATTCCCAATTGATTCTGTCTTGATCAGAGCTTGGCCAAATTTTGACAGCATCCATTGCAGCCTTGTTTCCAATTGAAATCCAATCCTGATATCCATCCTTCCTTGCCAATTTTGTTGATATTCCAGCTTTGACCAAAAAGTGGGATAACAAATAACAACTTAATCCAATAAATTCAATTTAACTTAGGTGATGATTAAAAATATGCCAAACAGTCATAAATAAACTTTTAATCACATCAACAATTAATTTAACACACATAAGAAATTTTAGTAGTTGTGAGTGGGTTAAAACACTCACCTTTTGAATTTAAATTGAATTTAAATTCAATTTAAACCAAAAAATTTGACAGTCTCAGAATTCGTCCAAACTAGCGTCATCAGGTCCAGAATTTCAATACGATCCTAACAAAAGAAACCGTGCATAAAATGGATATCGTATGCAAAAATTATGATGGTAAATGCGATTGAAATCATTTTTAAAAATTAAAGAAAATGGAACACATTTACCCCTTTTTAGTATGACACGTCATCATCCCTGTTACCCATGCGTTCATACCCAGCTACAGAGAAACGCGATCGGCTCATATCTACAGACCGCCGACACACACGTTCGGTCGCCGCCGTGCCAAGCCCAACCTCACCGTGCCCACGCCCAGGTGGACCGCCACCCTCGCCTGAGCCCAATGACCCCCTCGCGATCGCCGATTTGACCGGAAATCCCCCTAGCCGCCGCTACAAAATCAAAACCTAAAGCAATATTCACGAAGATTCAACCACTGATTCGTCAAACCAATCACCTAGATGCGATCCCCTCGGCTTCCTCTCCAAAACCCAGAAAGGGTTCGATGATCCGACAACTTTGACCGACGCGTGATGGACGGCCGAGACTTCTTCGATTTTTACCGGTCAAACGACAATCCAAAATGAAAAATGAATTTCACCAGAAGATTATGCATTTCGAGAGCTTCAACATATATTTTTTCTGAATTTTTCCGAGGAGTTTGAATTTTTGACTTTGGTTTTGAATTGGAATTGGATCTGGAATTTTGTTGTCTGCCATTGAGGAGGGGAAGGTGAATTGTACGTACAGAAAAATGAAGATTAGGGAGGCTAGGGTTTATAACAGGATATATATAGGCAGGGTTGACATTTGAATGGATGGATAAGATAGATTTATGAGCTAACGCCAAAGTGGCCCAAAAAGCCCGTTCTGTCTCCGGAATGAAATCGGGTAAACCCATATATCAAAATAGGTGTTTTAAAATATTTTAAACGCAATGGAAAATGTTTCAAGTCCAAATTCCATCGTATGAAGAAGTTATGCTAAAATCAAAATTTTCAAATTAAATTAAATTGATTACAATTGCATTTATTTCAAGGCGTTTCGAGTCCGTACGATCAAATGACAAATCCGATCGTTAGGAAACTTAAAACCCTACAATAATTCACCATTTCGGATCCGATGAAACTTGTTTCGTCGAAATCCGAGTCAGTGGCCAAAATGGCTATTTTTATAGTAATTAAACAAATTAATAATTGATTAATTAAATCAAATTTCCAATTTAAATTCTAAAATTGACCATTCTTATTATTCTCAATTTCTCAATTATTTACGATGGTTTTAAACAAATTAAAAGTAAATTTAAAGTTAATTATCTTATCGATTTCAGTATTAACCTCAATTTATTGAATTCAGAATATGTAAATAAATTTTCAAAAATTTCCATTTAATTACATCAATCAAAAATTATATTCATTCATTATTGTCAAATAGATGGATTTATCATTTGATTCAAACTATTGCATTAATATTTTCTTATTCCATCTTCATTTCAATTAACGAAAAATTTAACGTTTAATTCTACTTATTTCAATAAACTCAATCATTTAACCTTAATTTTAAATAAAGAAATAAATCCCGTTTTCCATTCATTTTCATAAATTGGCCTTTCATTAAATTTATTAATTATTGACTTTAATTAGCAAAGGCTATATCTAGGCACATTAATATTTCCCAAATAAATCCACTTTATTACATTTAAATTAAATTCCTTTCATTTAATTCTAATTTATCATGTCATTTATAATTCATTACGTATTATTACATCAATGTATATAACCTTTAATCCATTTCCAATTCTACCAATTTCAATCAATTATAACTTCACAATTGCTTACATAAATTTGGATTGTACTACATTTTTTATATTTTTGCTAAATATATACATTAATTACAATTAAATATTCTCTGTAACTTATTTCTTGGGTTCATCCCTTTTTATTACCCAAATTACTATCTTGTATTAAGTTTACGTTTCTATTTTAATTTATATTCAATTATAACCTAACAGTCGTTTCAAATCAATTGGATTGTATTCAATTTGGTTATTCATCAACTGCCATTTACACTACAACCTTAATTTACAGAGTTACTATAAATAAATATTATGGCATTGGTTAATCAAATGTTTGCTTTAAATTACTTATTTTAAATTTTATGCTCAAGAGCAACAATTAACACTTTCCATTATTATAACAATATTAATTCACAAATTTACATTCCCATCAGTTTCTTATATTTAACTTATAACCAAGTATGACAATTCACATTATTTCCATTAATTGCAATTTCATTTTAAATTGTTAATTTTAGTTACACTGCTACATTTAGTTTCTAACATTGATTGTATTTGTTTTTTATTATATTCCGTTTATAGCTAAGTCATAATATTTGAATTTCAATTAAATTGTAACGTTCATTCAAGTTAGTTAAATATTAACTTGCATTAACACATTTTCTTAATTTACAATCAACTACCTTTTTCAAGGTTTTATTACATTAAACAATTTAATACTTTCCTTTACTTCGCATATACAATTACATCCGGGTAGAATCCTTTCACTACTTTCATTCATTCAAATTTCAATTTCTTGCAATAACTCATTTATTATAAATTTGCATACCAAAAATTTTAGGTTCCAATAAACAGGATTTATTCAATTCAATCTTTTTGAATTAGGTCTATTTTAATAAATAAAATATTTCATAGGTTAATTCTTAACATTTACTTCATTACAAATTATAACAATTATATTTCTTTGTAGATTTAATTCCAAAAACTTATTTATATGACAAATTTAATTAATGAAATTCACGGGTCGTTACAGATTGTACCCTCTAATATGTTGTTGAATGTAACCAATGTAACCATTCCAGCTATGTTATATATTTATATTCTACACCCAAGACATTATCTACTATATCACCTTATGTACTTATTAGATGGTGGTTCTTTTGAGGGGATAACCATTATGGTATTCCATGTAGTTTGAAAAGTAATGTTATATGTTAGCCACATATTTCTTAAGTTTCTTATACCAAACTTATATCTGATGCTTGGTTTTCGTTTTCCCTAAATTCCTCGCGTACTCTTTAGAGTAGTTTGAGAAAGGCAGAATATTGTTAATGTTCTTTAGAGCTCAAGAGGATGAGCTAGATGTCTTACCTACCATACTATTCTTATTTCCACTACATTACTATATTGAACATATCAGCATTTGTGAGGATAGGTAGTTATAACTATCCATGCTGATGATAGTACTTAGGTTTTGTAACTTTGAAATTTCTGTATCGGAGTAACACTTTGTACAGTTCTTTTGACATTATATATTATCTTTCCGCTGTGAGATTCTGATATTGTGTTCTCTTCTTTCCGGTTCAATTTCTTTTTTTATTTTATTCTAACAATTCATCTTTCTAGCACTTGGTTGTTCGTTGCGTGAATACCCTGGATGTATTATTGTCGACATTCAAGGGTTGAAAACGCAAAACATTACACCATTCAACTAATCAAAAAGGTCATCAATTCTTGGAAAATGATATCTAATCTTCACCATCCTCTTATTCATCTTCTGATATGCTATACATAGTCTTAAAGACCCATCGGTCTTTTTCACAAACACTACCGCTGCTAACAATGGTGAGCTGCTTGGTCTTACGAAGCTCATCCCTTCCAAGTCTACTAATTGTTTCATCAACTCCTCCATCTCCCTCGAAGGAATTCCACTAGGAGGTCGACTAAACGATTTAGTCCTTGATAATAAGTCAATGTGGAACTCTACCGCTCGTGGCAACTCCTAAATCAGTTCAAACACCTCCCAGAACTCCATCACCATTCATACTACTCCTAGCTTCTCTTCCTCCGAAGCTAACACGTATAAAGCACCCCAGTGCACTACTCCACATTCTTCCAAAACTACATACACTCTACCTCTTCGGTCATGATGACTCAGAGCGATTATCCTGTCAGCGCAGTGCATCCTAACACCAAACCATTCTAATCTACCTATCCCTAAAATAATTCTGAAGCCTATGAAGCCAAACACGTAGGGATCACAAGAAAACTTACATCCACCTACTCAATATCTAGGTCAGTGAATCTCAATCCGAGAATGACATACCCTCCAATCGGATTTGCTACATGTATGGATGTGATTAAATTGGTGACTTGTAACCCAAGTCTATCCACCAAATCTTTAATTATAAAAGAATGTTTAACTCCAGTATCAAACAGTAAATCTAAGTAAAATAATAGAAATCAAAGCCAAACCTTCTAAGACTTTCCCCTTGCCTCTCTCCTCTGCAGATGGTTCTTCCCTTAGTCCCTCCAAAGCATATATCTATGTTTAAGATCTGGGTAGTCCTTCTTCAGATGCCCTCATCTTATCATACTTGAAGCACTGCACCCTTGCAACATTTATAGGGGCACTTCAAAACATAATGTCCCTTCTATCTGTAGTTGTAGCAGACTACTTCTGCAATGGAAACTTCAGTATTAGCAACTGCCCCCTTCCATTTCGGCACTCCTTTCTTGCCTTTAGTGTATGAGGTGAACTTCTTGTTTTCTGCCTTAGGTCTCATCTCCACCCTTCTCTTCTCTTGGTACATGCTATCATATCTTCTGGCCATGTCCACTACAAACTTATAAAGAGACGCTAAATGAGCCACCACCTTATGATCAAACCCTTGCTTCAAGCCTCTAATAAACTTCTCATTTTTCATCGTAGGAGTGTAAATTGTAGGATCATTTTCACCCTAGAAAGGGGTGAATAGGGTGATACTAATAATAATAAAAACTAATGTGGAAATAAAAACAATCACAGATAATAATGCAGAAGAGATCACACATAAATTTACCCAGCTTCGGCAAAACCCTGCCTACAGGCTGCCCCCAAGGTTTCTACTAGAAATAAAGCAGTCAGATGCTTACAGACGCAAACTTGCGACACCCGCTAATAACTAACCTAACTCTACGCTCAAAACCCTGCCACAACTCTACCACTGAGTTGCGAATTCTCGAACTGCACCACCGTAGTTCGTAACCTAGTTACACAACTAGAAATTTACGCAATTTAAAAAGAAATTACAAATAAAAACTAAAAACAAAGACTAAACAAAACCCTATATGTCAATTAAGGCCAAAATAAAATAAATAACACCGGCCGACTAATAATTAAAATGAAGTGCATCTCCCTTTCTTTTGTATTATCAGCCGATCCCTTTTGTTCCTTCATTCCTTTTCAAAAGCTAGGGTTTTTGGTAAAATTGAAGACACCGATTGTTATTGATCGATTGAATTGAGGAACTTGATTTGCTTTGCTTCGTCAATTGAATCCTGGCTTTGATTGATATGCGGCTGCTCCAATTCAGTCGAGTTCAATTTGTGCTCTGAGTTGGTACGTGAACTTTGCCCCTTTTAATTCTCGACTTTGATTCGAGTTAAAAATTTGTTTTCGATTTGAAAGTATGCTCTGGATTTTTGTCTTGAACTCGAATGTCTTGATTAACGATGATGAACTGGGTTTTATAGGGATTAAAGCCCTAAATTTTCATTTATATTTTTGTATTTGAATTCTTCTCTTTATTTGCTTCGCAGTTCAATTCTGCTTGAACGATGCAATGAATTCTTGACTTGTTCATGTTACTGTATATTTCAAATTTTCATGACTTGCTTTGGGTCGGTTCCTTCTTTTGCTCCTACATCTTCGTTACTTTGAAATTTGAGATAATTTAGATTTTCTGGCTTGTTTACTGATTTTATTTTTGCTGGCATTCAATTTTTGAACTTTTGTACCTTGGCATTGTTTTATCCTCTGTTCCATTCTTTGACTTGTTAATCTGAAATCCCCTACGACATTAAACCATTTCAACACAGTTTTACGTTGGCCATTACTTTTTGAAACTGCTCTGACTAATTCGAACTTCTACCATGTTGACACACTCTACTACAATCTAACCATAACTCATTTTCACATATTTGTGCTGCTTCATTGATCCATTTGAAGTCTTGTTACCCATATTGTCATGTGGTCTTGTATCTATGTGTGGTGTGGTTTTGTGTTGCAGTTGTGGTTGAGCTTCACTTGCATGCTCTCTGGTTGTATATGACTTTGATATTGGTTTGGGTCGAAATCATTGTATGTATGGTCTACACATCCATGTTATACTTGTATGCTGGTTTGTTGAATGTAGTTGGTCTTCATGTTATTATCTTTCTTTGTTGTTGTCTGGTTCCATGTTGCATTGAGTTTGGGTTGGAGTCTGGTTTCACGTGATCTGGTTTAGTTCATCTTACTCATTCATGCTTAAAATGTGACTGGAAGGACTAGAGTCTTGTTGCACTTGAATCATTTTGTAATCTGGTTGCATTCCATGTGTTTTTGCAGTTTGGTCTATGTTCACCTCAGTTTTGTTTTGTTCGAGCCATACTTGTTTGCTCTCTTGTGTGCACATGTGCACTGGTTCATGTTCATGCTTGTTGCTTTTTATACATTTGCAGTCTGGACTTGTTGTTTCCTCTGGTTCATTGATGATGATGTTGTCTAGATTTGTTTTTGAATGAAGTCTTGTATGTGCAGTTTTTTTCTGAAGTCTTATTGCATTGATTCTTTGAGCACTGCTCTGGTCTATGTTGCATCCCTTTTGTAGCTTGCTTGTGCACATGCCTCTGTTTCATGTTGCATTGTAGTCTAGTTTGGTATGTGTTGTTTTGACTTGAGTCTGGATTGACCATGTGTATATTTGAAGTGTTGTATGTTTTTTTTGCATGCACCTGAGTTGAATCTAGCCTTGGCTTGGGTTTGACCTTGTGCTCACCTGTCCATGCAGTTTTAACAAGTGTATATCGGTGTACACGGCCTTGCGACATGTACAGTGATACACTGTGCATGTTACAAGCTGTTCATGTATGATGAATTAAAAATAAATGATGATGAACAACCCAAATAACCAAGGCAAACAATATTTTCAAACACACACTTCATTTTACACTGCAAAAATATTTCCTTTTTCAATTTTACTGCGTTAGTGTTTATTTTGCAGATAATTCAAATGTTGGATACAAACTGGAATAGAGTTGAAGATCTATTATGAGTGTTGAGTGAATTATGTAGTGAGGTGTAAAATTTATGTAAAAATTCTATAGTGAAAATTGTGTTGTAATATGAAGTTGTATTGTAATTGAAAATGTGAAAATATAGCGAGAGCCAAAATTTGTACTATTTGAATTTGTAATAAAAAATTTGTTTGAATAATATATTTGTTTAAATATGAATTCTGAGTTATTTAATTTATTCAACAAATATTTATTTAATTATGTGAAAAATAAAATAGTACAATAACAAATACATTTAAACAAATATATATATATATATATATATATCTGTTTAATATCATCAAACAAAAATCATATACTAGCATATTCCACATTATTGCCCTGCCATACCTAGCCAATGCATTGAACTTTTAGATGTACCCCTCCACTATAAGGTCACCCTGCCACATGTCAATTAACTCCCTCATCAACACACTCTGCTAAGACTCCAATATAAACTTAGCCTCAAACCTCTCCTTGAATTGCTCCCAAGTGATTCCCTATTCTAGGGTTTTTGCAATTATGGTCTCCCCACCAATCTAGTGCTCCTTCTTAGAACTGCCTTGTTGCCAGTCTTCACTTCTGCGCGCCATTCAATGCTAAGTCACCAAATATACGCTCACAGCTTCTCAACCAATACCGCACTTCTAATCCAGACTCTTACCCTGTAAACATCTTTCCTCCCAAATTTTTATAATCTTTACTCATCCTTGGGAAATCTTCCATCACTACCATAGCTCTCGACCATGCTGCCTCCGGTGTAGCTTCCCTTGGCATTTGGGTTATGAACTGTCTAAATAAGACATTCACATCTATGCCTGCTTCATTTGCTGGTTGAGCAGCTTCCTCTACTACTACTCTTGGAATTCTTTCCTCCCTTCCACCACCAGTCTGTGGTTCTTTAGTCTCTCTTCTTGCACTTTCCCCTTCTAGTACGATTCGTCCGCTTCTCAAATCATTTCTACTGAGTAAGTCTTTACCAGAACGAAAAGATAGGAAGTGAAATCACAATAGAAGAATAGATATATCTCCCTATTTATATCTATATAGTAGTATACAAATATGATATATATATATATAAATATATATATACATATATATATATATATTAGTGCATCCCCTCCCTGGGGTGTTTATTTTTATTTTTATTTTTATTAATGCTTTTGTCTTTTATTAGCTCAGTTTTATTTAGGTGTCCCTAACCTATGCTCTGATAACAGACTGTAACATCCCCCATTTGAAATCCGAATATGAACGTCGATGATACTGCAGTTATGCCAGAATTATCTTTTAGTGACGAAAGTGAGTTCAGTATAATATGAATACACAGATAAGAAATTGAGAAACTAACATTGTTTATTACATAGCAGATTCTTTTAATTTCCATTACAATTACCGTAGTCAAAATTTTTCAAGTCTCGTACCCACGCTGGGGTCAAATATAATATAAAATAACATCATAAAGATCTGGTTCCACATATGAAGATGTAGCCCACGCTCCATCATATAGCAAATACAAAATCTTTATTAGCGAAAGAGCCTCTTGCTCCGTCTTCAGTCATCATGCTATGTCCATTATTCAAAACCTTCCTAAACCCAAAAACTCAACCTACTCAAATGAGTACCGTGATTTTATGGAAAACAATAATACAAAACCACGGGTCATACATAAAGTCTGGTGTGAATAATATTGTCCCCTAAACAAACATATAGTGAGACCAACCTGCACTGCATAGGTTTGGTTTCTCCTTCACTATTCAATCAATCATGTGTGAAACACTTTAAACTTCTGACATAAATTATTCCTTATTTACAACTTCAATTAAATGCTTCCTTAAGCATATTTTCTTTACTATTGCGCACCCTGCACTGACCCTACCCGAGTCCTAATTTAGATTGTTTAATCAAAGTATAAAACACTGCGCTCCCTACGCAAACCTACATGGTTTCCCTTATAAATTCTTATTTGATCTATAAAGCATTCTATTAAAGTATTTAATGCGATGCCCCATGCAATTATTATATACCTTACCTTAGTATTTGGTACTGCACCCCTGTACAGAACCTACTTAGCTTCCCGTTATGGTTTGTCTCTTCACTCATATTGCTTGGAATCGCCCACCATAGTATTCTTTTAAATTCATTCTTTAGAAGTTTCTCTTATCTAATACTGCTTGGAATCGTTCATTGCAATATCCCTTTAAATTGATTCTTTAGTTCGAACTGCATTGACCCAGCCCCCTCCCCACTATATTAAACTATTTAGTTAGGTAAGCCTTGGACTTCAAAGAATCAAACACCTATAGTCCTTCTACATTTATTTTCTTAATTTTTAAATTGCTTCGAAACCCCACCGTAGTAGACCACAAAGAGACCCACCTGCAGTCTTTAAACATTTGTTTATTTGGAACTACTTGGCATTCCCCACCATGATAAACCACAAAGAAACCCACCTACTGTCTGTAAACATTTGTTTATTGGCATCCCCCGCCATGGTTCCTGAAAGTTGAACGCTTCTCCTCACCTTTCCTAGGTATGCATTCGAGTGAACTACCTTATCCGGTGACAATAGCTGTAACGACCCGAAATTTTCGATCCCGAAAATTCTAGATAGTTAGGAAAAGAAGAAAAGAGGTAGAAGAAGAAACAGAATAAAACACAGATTCTCACATTCGCAGCGGATAAAATATAATATCAAATAATAGTAGTTATACAAAGGAAAACTGTATTTGTCAAATTTCATATAATACATCAGAGTTACAACCATTACACAAACACTGGACGGTTAAAATCAACATGTTCCAGATAAACTATAATATCTCTCAACGGAAAACTCTATACGCCCCTGCCATCCAGCTCGCCTCTTGAGCTCCATAACGTCCTTACCTGAAAATCTGTAATACTCGGTCTGACCCGAGCATTACAACAAAGTAACACCCGGGTCAGGCTGGAAACCAGTGTGAGTAAACCCATATAATTTGAAATATCAAGTTCGAATCATAAAAGAAAACCCGGGGTAACTCGTACCTTTCTTACGAGTTCTTAACTTGTTAAAGTCAATCACTTATTACAAACAATACCCAAGAACTGTTACTCAGTTTAAATAGCCATAATACTTGATTTATTTCATTCTAGCTTATTTAACTTCACATTTCAAAACTATAAAGAATTGTTGTGGATAACTAATCGAAGTGGTTTCGGGTATTTACTGATACCTGACCCCAGTCTCTTCGAATCCAATGTTATTTTTTAAGCCAAAATGTTTAAGTTTAAACAATACAATTTTATATTCAGGATTTCATATTCACACAGCAATTCATCTCAGATAGATAACCCACAATATCATAGTTCAACCGAAGTATCTCAAATCACAAAGCATCACAAATCACATATCAGAGATACCAAATAATCTAAGTCATTCAATATATCTTAATCATCTATAAGCAGGATAAATTAATTGTACCATTTTAATTAATTTAATTACTTTTAAATCCTACTTACTTAACATTAATTAATAACAAACCATTAATTAATTAATGATCCTTTAATTATCCATCTAAATTAATTATCCATAATTACTTTCATTAAGTAATTATTCCATTTGTTATTTATCCTCAATAAATTAACCTTTAATTAATTAACCCTTAACAAATTAATCCTTTAATTACTTGCATTAAGTAATTATCATTTAATAAATCACATTTAGTAATTGTCCATTAATTACCCACCTTATTTAATGACATTAAGTAATTATCCTTTAATTACTTCCTTTAAGTAATTATCATTAATTAATTACATTAGGTAATTAACCTTTAATAAATTAACCATCTTTTAATTAATTACCTTATTTAATCATCCTTAATTAATCATTTTAATTAATTACCCTTAATTAATCACTTTAATTAATTACCCTTAATTAATCACTTTAATTAATTATACTAATTAATTTATCCTTTAAATTAATTAATACTTTAATTAATTACATTCATTCATTATCCTCTAATTACTTTAAAAAATTCAATTTCTAAACATTTAACATTTAAAACCTTGAAACTATATCATACCTTATATTTTAAAAATCAAAATTTACTTTCACATTTTAAAATCCGTTAACATACAAAGCAACTCGAGCCAATCCCTATTCTTCCCCGAGTTAAACCCGATCCATTTTTTCTGTTAAAATTTAAACTATTTCTTGGAAATATACATGCGTACAACCCGAACACACACTCGAGTTCTAACTCCTCCTTCCCGAGATCAAACCGGCTACCATTCCTTTCCAAATTAAACAGCACCCATAACTACTGATACACCAACGATACCCGTGCACATGCACCGACTATCGGAGCAACTCCGACCAACATCGATGGCTCCACCAAGTCGCCTTTAAAAATCTCAGCTTATATGCCCCTCCAGAATTCACGATGATCACCTGAAACAAAATCGAACTAGCGAACCACCATCAGACACCAACTAGGTCGATCAACTTGCCTCGCACCACCACGCTCCCTCCACCAGAGACCCTACTACCTTGCCCAGACCTTTTTCGTATGGTCACCTTCATTTTCTCCTACCCTGGCCTAACTCAACGCCGCCCCGTCGTCACATTTGCCATTCAAACATCGTCGACCTGAACCAACACTAAACCCTACTATGGCCTCGCCACGCCACCATGGCGATAGATAAATTTCCCGGCCATTTTTCTCCTGATCCCCGACCTACAACCTTGCCCCAGCCAAAACCCCGACCCTCCATCTTACGCCGATCGCCAGAAATCGAGCAAATACTCGATCCTGTTCAATCCACAAATTCTCACGATTTACATACCTAAAAAAATATGATTTTACTTTTAAAAATTCTAATTTTTAACTACGAATCAGATAATATAAACAAGAACCCAGATTTAAACAACAAATTTTCTAACATTGCTTGATCTTCTCTGCTCTTTCCATTTTCCGGTGATATTCTTGCTATTTATACTTTTTATAATATTTTTAAAAGTTGAATTAGGTAAAAACAAACAAATTTCATTTTAAGATCAGAACATGAAACTGTTTAAATAGTGAGATATGAATTTCTTTGATTGTTGTTAAGCCCACGATACAACAGAAATATGTACATACATTTTTCCAGACATGCACTTATATTCCATTTAATTTTTATACATGTATTAACCCGCCTTTTGGCAAGGCCGTGGACAGACGGGTTTAACTTAATCAACTGCATGTTCATCGAGGCTAGGGTACGATGGATACAGTCGACTAGATGGATGGATGACGTAACGTGCTTGGGAGATGGAAATATGATTGGATAAAGATGAATCAACTATAATTTGGGTCTGGGAAACATGGTTCGGCATTAAACATGGTTCGGCATGGTGGAGGTTCGGCACAAATGGTTCATCTGGCATTCACGTTCGAATAGCGTTCAAGAGTACTCGGCATACATATAGCGTCCGGCATACATGAGTGGTTCGGCATTCCAGGAAAACTCGGCACTCAGTAGCGCTCGGCATCCAAGAGCGCTCGGCATTTAGAAGTGCTCGACATTAGAGATCGTTCGGCATGATGGGCGCTCGGCATTAGGAACTGATCGGCATCAGACATGGTTCGGCAGGATGGTGGTTCGGCACTAAGGATCGTTCGGCATTGGATGGAGCGCTCGGCATAAATCTCGTTCGGCATTGGATGGAGCGCTCGGCATAAATCTCGTTCGGCATCTGGAGACGTTCAGCATTGGATGGATCGTTCGGCATACCTCACCTCGCTCGGCATTGCACCTCGCACCTCCATACCTCGTTACCTCGCACCTCCATACCTCGGTACCTCGGTACCTCAATACTCCATACCTTGGTACCTCGCACCTCACACCTCGGTACCTCGCACCTCACACCTCGGTACCTCACACCTCACACCTCGGTACCTCGAAACCTCACACTTCGGTACCTCGACACCTCGATACCTCGGTACCTTGACACCTCGATACCTCGGTACCTCTATATCTCGATACCTCGCACCTCCCCTCGTTCGGCATACCAACTGCTCAGGATTGGTCGGCATAATGAAGTAGGGTTCGGCTATGACCTTGATGGGCCCAAACTACTTAGGAGGCCCAACAACTTGGTTTTGCCTATAAATACAACATGTGGGTCTCCAGATGGGGGATCTTCTTTCGGCTCTCTTACTTTCTCTTTTCTAAGGCTAAGGCAACTCTGCCATTTTGCAACTGTAATCGATTATTAAAGCAATAAAAAGCAAACTTCTAAGTGGACGTAGGCCGGAGTTAGCCAAACCACTATAAAATCTGTTGTTCTTTACTGCTTTCATTTTCGTTTTAACTGTTCTTCACATTATTACTCTCTACATATACTCTATCTCTGACCTGTGACTAGTATTTGGTGCTTTCATCTAGATTTGGGTGTAGTGAGCAATTTTGGCGCTAACACTTTGGTGCTTTCATTGATAACAGAACTCAGGAATTCTGAAGCTAGGAACTTGGATTTTAATAAGTAATGGTTAGACCATCAGCGAGGAAGCAAGTGACAGAAAGGAGCAATCAGGAGGGAAGTCAAGAGGCTTCCTCTGGAAATGAAGCAAGTCGAGCATCCATCTACATCACCAGAGAGGAGATGGAAGCGATGATGAAACATCAAGAGGAGATGATGCAGGCTCTTCTTAGGCGATTTGGACAATCGGGAACTGCGGGTGCTGAAGGTCTTAGAGTTGGACCAGAGGAACTCAACCAGCAGGCTGATGGAGCGACACAACAGGGGGCAGCCCTTAACCGGCAGACGACTATCCACCTGGATGGATCCGAACATGGGGGCACACCACCCGGAGACAATGGACCTGTTCATGGAGGAACTCCAGTTAACACCATACAACAAGATGCTAGCGGAAACGCAAGAGCACGTGATGAGGAATACGTGCCAGAATTCCCTCGGGGACTCGGGGGGCAACCTTTGACGGACAACGCTGGATTGGCTGAGATTATCAGGAGAACTATGCACAGAGGTTTGACCAATAGAGATCTGGAAGGAGTAAACAGGAGTCCGTTTACTCGTGAAGTCAGGATAGCTCGGAATCCACCAGAGTTTAAGCTACCTAACGTGGAGGTATACAATGGCAAGGCTGATCCAACTGATCACTTGATGAGACACACAAGACACATGGAAGTGCTGGGGCATCGGAGGAAGTTATGGCCCGATGTTTCCCTTTGTACTTAACGGATATAGCTGCTATGTGGTTCAGACAGCTAAAAGAAGGATCTATCGGTACATGGATAGAATTGGTGGACAGGTTTTTGAAGCATTTTCGGGTTCATATCAAGAGGCCGAAGAATGTAATGACGCTGACATCAGTAAAGCAAAGGACGGAGGAATCACTCAGGGCTTTCTTAACTCGATTCAATGCGGAGGTTGCTTCGGTGGATCGACCGGATCCATCGATGGTCCTAATGGCAGCGGTGTCAGGGGTCAGAGAGAATTCAGATTTCAAGGTATCTCTAATACGAGACCCACCAATGGATCTCGGGGAATTCTTTCACGAAGCTGAGAGATTCCTTCGGCAGGAAGATGCATGCTCAGATATGAAATTAATGGAGGTGAACGCGGCTGATGATGGAGGGCCATCTAGCGGAGGCTTGGATAAAGATAAAGATAAAGATAAAGGAAAACGGAAGCTGGATGATGATTCAGGAAAAGCTAGGAAGCGGTGGAGAGAGCCAAAATTCTCCACTTACACGGGATTAAACGAGACTTTGGAACGGATATTCATGGAGACTCGGAATCGCCTTCCCTACCGAAGGCCAGCTAGGAGAGAACCTTCGGAACGTGAAAGGGCGTCAGGAAGGCACTGTCTTTTTCACGACTTGGACGGGCATGATACCAACAGCTGCAGGCATCTAAAGGACATAATTGAGGAGCATGTAAGGAATGGACAGTTGCGACAATATGTTGTAGCTCGGAATGCAGCGGTGGAACAGAAGCGACTACCGTCCACCTCAAACAACGATGACACGAGGCCCAGGAATGATGGTCGATTGGTTATCAATTGACAGGGGTAATATGAAATAAGTAGCAAACTTTGAGTGAATGGCCGAGTCACTTACACATGTACGGGGACGGAGATAGCCCCTAGGCATGCTCTGAGATGATGACAAACCGCGACACTCTAGTTTGTGAAATTTGCCTTTTCTTTTTCGGTTTGGACATTTGCTTTTTCTTGATTTGGTTTGAACTCCTGGTTTTGTTTGTTTTTTGTTTTTTTCTTTTGGTTTGGACTTTTATTTGGATGATTGATTTCTGGTTTGGATATTGGTTTGGATTTTTGATATGGATTTTTTGTTTCCTGATTTGATCTGTATTTCGGATTGGCTTTTGATTGGATTTTTATCTGGGTTTTGGTAAATGATCGTCAGGTATGGATCATACCTGGCAAGGGGTAAGTCGCTTTGTCCAAGCATGGCAAATCGACTTATTCAGGTCGTCGAGTATGGACTATGCTCGGCAAGGGTCCGGAGAGACCAGGACTCGGCCTAGGACTTAGGCCCCCATATTATCGGTTACTATTGCAGGTCGTCGAGTATGGACTATGCTCGGCAGGGGTCCGGAGTGACCAGGATTCGGCTTAGGACTTAAGCCACGGCATTATTCGACGTTCAGGGACACTGAACCATGATCACCATGGATTTACTTAACATAGGTCGTCAAGTGTGGATTGTGCTTGACAAGAACCCAGAGAGGTTACAGATATGAATATCGGCTATGGACGGCAGAGGATTTGGATATTGACCCGAAGAGGTCCTAAAGTCGGTTATTGGATATGGATGAAACATGGACTTTGGATATTGTACTTGAGGCTATTCAAAACACACCTTTCAAAGCAAGGCATGTTTTGGGGGGCAAGTGTTAACCCGCCTTTTGGCAAGGCCGCGGACAGACGGGTTTAACTTAATCAACTACATGTTCATCGAGGCTAGGGTACGATGGATACAGTCGACTGGATGGATGGATAACGCAACGTGCTTGGGAGATGGAAATATGATTGGATAAAGATGAATCAACTATAAATTGGGTCTGGGAAACATGGTTCGGCATTAAACATGGTTCAGCATGGTGGAGGTTCGGCACAAATGGTTCATCTGGCATTCACGTTCGAATAGCGTTCAAGAGTACTCGGCATACATATAGCGTCCAGCATACATGAGTGGCTCGGCATTCCAGGAAAACTCGGCACTCAGTAGCGCTCGACATCTAGGAGCGCTCGGCATTTAGAAGCGCTCGGCATTAGAGATCGTTCAGCATGATGGGCGCTCGGCATTAGGAACTGTTCGGCATCAGACATGGTTCGGTAGGATGGAGGTTCGGCACTAACGACCCGTAAATTTCAACGGTTTTAATACCGTAGTTAGTTGAAATTTTGTGAAATTTTAAACGATAAAATTTTGAAATATAAATTTGATATTTGGAATACGTCTAGTTAAACGTAGCAACTGGTAAATTTTCGTCCGAAAATACGAAAGTTTATTTCGCGCGTAAATTCACTTCAATTCAATTAGTTAAAAAGTAATGAAAATAAAATGTTTTTGAAACCTAAATATTTTTACATAGAAAAATTCTAAACCATCTTCTGAGCAAAATGTCAGTTTATCATTTTTCCAAATTCGGACATCTTTGGCTCCGTCGTTCTTATTTTCTGCAAAACAGCAGTATTCTGGTACCGATATCGATTTTTATCGGATGATCGTACCACTGATTTCTTTATACCGTTTTGATCGTCTCGTCATACTGACCTCTATGGTATATTCGATCGTCTGTTTCGGGGTCTGGTACACCGCGAATTCAGTAAAACGACTACCGTATCGGTACCGCAACCAAGTCTTTTGGTTTTCCTATCTTTTCATTTTACCGTGTAAACCAATGGACACTATCATTCAATATTTTTAGAAATTTAAGATGACATCAGTTCACTTTTTGACTTTCTCTATTCTAGTTTCAAAATATAACTGCCATATTCATTGATATGTGCGTTCTTTTCTCTGCCTTCGCTAATTCAAAGCAGCATCTTCCCCTTCACTTTAGATCTGAGAGAGTTTTAGCTTGAGCTTTCATGTTGTAGCCTGCTCACCATATTCCTTCATCCCTTCACACCACATGGCCTTAGCCTCGGCCGAACCACCGCGCCTCTCTCCCCACTTCGCGACTCACCAGACCCTCCTCTTCACCACAGAACCCATCACCCTGTTCCACGTCAAACTGCTTCACCCCTCCTCATGCAGTGAACAACCATCACATGCTGCATTTCCACTCCACCTACCTTGTTCCCGCCTACAACCCGAAGTCCGGAGACCCTCCACACATGTTCATCTCGACCACCATCAGCGACAACAGCCACCAGCCAGTACGGCACCACCTCAGCCCGCACTCCTCTTCCCTCTCGATTTTCACGCGAGCCACCTGACCTCCGCGTCATCCTTCTCACTCAGCACATCCGCCACCACTCACCTCGGCCTCTGCTTGTCCCGCCTCAACCTCTGCCGAGCACCGACGCAGCAGCCACCTCGCTCTCCTCCACCAAGTGTGTGCGCACATACCACTGCACCTCTCCTTGCGTGCCCCTTCCTCCCTGTTGCTTTAATGTGAGTTGTATAAGTTTTTTTTATAACTGTTGTATATATATCATATGTTATATATGTATGATGGTACGCATGTTTCTATCTATAGTTTTATTTATATGTGTGTATATATTATATGTTAGATATAGGTATAAGTTATAGTTTATATATATATATATTTCTATACAAACTGTTTGGTTTCTTTTGTTTTTATATCTTACAGTTTAAATATGCAAATGAATATGAGGTCTGGCCTACAATACTTTAGTATAAAAATATTTTTTTTTATCTGTAAAGTTTTTATACAAGTTTCCAAAACTATTGATATATTGGTTATAAAGTAGGTATATTTGTATTATAATTTTCTGCTGTATATATTTGTTACTGTACATTTTATGATAAAGGGTGTTATGGGTTTATGCAGTTTATATATATACGAATACAAATTGTATATGACAGTTATTGGTATATATTTACGCTTACATATCTGATCTGTAAAAAAAAAAAATGTTTTATAAAAATATATTTTCCATGTTATAAACTATATTATCTCTTGTGCTTTCAAAATATATATGAAGTTATGGACTATGATGTATGTAGAAAGTTGTATCGGAGATTTTAATTTTCAGGCTCTTCTATTACGTGTTACACACATTGATTTAAATAACATATGGCATAGTTTTTCTAGTTTTTGTATATATACTTTTAATATAAAAAGTGCTTTGTATATAATTTTGTTTGTATGTTTACATACACTAGTTTATATGTAAGTATATATGAATTCGGTTTTCAATTTTATATGAATATTGTTTAGTTATTTGGTGAGTTATATATTGTTGGGTTTAAGTTATAGTAATATGATATGTATATCTATATAAGTTTTATCAAGCTATATTTTGAAAAGAATTGTTTGGGGTAGTACTGTTTTGTATACTTTATGATCTAGGTGAATATATATCACGTGCTAGCTTGGACTTGCATATGTTAGTTTATAAGCATTTTATATGGTAGTATTTCTATATTATAAAGTTTATATAAGTAGTTCTTAAAGTATATATATTAGCTGGACGTGTCATAGCAGTGACTAATCACTTTTACATATGTAATCTGCGAAGTATCTTTTATATAATTTTGATAATATATAAGTTGTTTAATGTACAGAGTATTTGACTTTAAATGATGTATGTTATGAATTGCGTTACAGTAGTTTGTCTTATTTTTATATTTTGATATATATATATATTTGTATACATATATACACGTTTCAGAAGATTGTTTATCAGTGTTAAAAAGAAAAAAAGAAAAAGAAAAAATATATGTTCTAATATAAAAAAAAATCAATGATTTATGAAACGCATATAATTTTAGTTGCGTCAAATCTGATATCGATTTCGTACATACGTAACATATGATTCGTTCATCAATCTCTTGTCCATCTCAGCTTACCAACTAAATATCGATTTATTGCAGCAGCTGCTAGCTTGTCGTGCCCATGTCCGTGTGCGTATCCGTATCAGTTGCTTCTCATTCCGTTTTCTCTAGCCTCGAAAGGTGAGCAATCACTCACGATTAACGTTCTTTTATTTATTAAATTTGATTTCAATTGAAACGACAATTGAAATATTGCTGCTGTTTGACATTACACTGTTATTACCTGTATCAGTTCACCTGTGACATCTGACACCATTATCTGTTATATATGCAATGATAATTCAGTTTGGTTGTTAATTGATTGATTGTTGATGTTTATATTGGACGTTAAACTGTTAATGTAAATTGATAAATAGTATGCAATTAAACTCGATATAGAACAGTTAAATGTTTAAAATTGATTAGTTAAATATGACCCCTTTAACTGTTAAATTTATTAACACGTAGGATTTGTTTAATTACACTTTGAACCACTGAATGTATGTTGTTAAATTGATGATGTATGAAATTGTAAATAGATGACAAGTGAAACTGTAATGTAATAATATTTAATCTGCATGAAATGATAGTGTAGATTCTAGAAATAATTATATTAATTCGTACAAATAACAATGCGAATTAATACGGTTATTTCGGGATTATGTGAATTGATTATTGGATTGATATTGATCGTTATTATTGCTTGTTTATTTACTTTGACACCATCCCAGTTATCACACTGCAAGTTCCCTTTGATATGTTTTGATTTTGAATTGAATTGGAATCGGGTTGAAATGATAAATACCCAAATTGAATTTTTACCTAGGATAGGAAATTAAATAAAACCCGATTGGTCAATAATTTGATTTAAAAATAAAATGAAGATTTGATTTGAATAAATAATATGGTTTTGAAACAAAGTTGGAAATTGAATTTAATGAAATTTAAACGTGAATATTTAATAATCTGAAAGGAAATATTAATAAAGAAATTGATGAAAGAAGGTTGTTTAATTTGAGAAATGATTGAATTAAGTTTGAAATTATAATTAAGTGAAATTATAAAATTTTGAAAGTATTTAATAATTAAGTTTTGAATTATTTAATAATTGAATAAGATTGAATCATTTGATAATTGAATAAAAATTGAATTCTTTGATAAGAGAAATTGAATTTTTTTGAATAAGTGAATTTTACTTCGTAATAATTGAAATTGAGATTTCTGGATTAATTAAGTTTGGAAAATTATTTAAGTAAGTAAATAAGTGAAATTGAATTTCTTTAACAAAAAAATGAAATGTGATTTATTGAAATAAGTGTAAGACTTGAAAATTAAAGGATTTGATTTGATGAATTTAATTTAAATTCAATTTGTAAGTTTTGATATAAGGAAGTTGAATTTAAATAATGGATTTAATGAATTGGGAATTTAATAGAAATTCTTTTGAATGATAAAGTAATTTAACGAATATTGAATGAAATCGATAAATGAATTTAAATTGATTTGAATGTTGAATTAAATTAATTTAAATGATTTTCGGAATGAAACTTATATACGAACTTGAATCAATATTCGAATGGTTTTCAATAATAAAGATTGAAATTGAATTATAAGATTTTGGAAACGATAATTTGGAAGTTTTGAAACGTAAATTATTGGAAATTGGTTTTGAAAGACAAATGAAATGTTGATTTACGAATTCTATTTGAAATTGAAATTGATTTGGTTTTGAAATAAACAAACGACCAATCGGTGTAATAATTACGGAAGTTATTAAAGAGACCGGAATTCGGTTATGGATATACTCTCTATCTAAACCGAAAACCACTTTAATAACTATACGCGGAGTGATGATCCAGAATGAAGTGGTTGGAATGATGTTCGTGATGATTGAAGAAAGAGAACGATAATGGATAGCCTTGACACTTGTGTCAAATTGGAAATGACTAAAACAGGAGCTGTGCCGGGCCAATGGAGGATTGATACCTCAAGTGGACACACTTCTTCGAACTACTTATACTTGTTGTCGATTGGTGCACCCTTGATTTTGGGAGTGTTGTCTCACGGTGTTGCGGGCGCTGCGGCGTTGCGTTCTCACCAGTCCGGATCAGGCGAACGGTAGTATCACTACCTTGGGTATAGCCTCATGTGCCTTGTCATACTTGTATTCCATTTATGCGCGACCACTACGATTTTGATTTGTACCTTGAGTATATGGATTGCCCTCTGGTGACTTCCGGTTTTGGGGAAACTACGGTCTTGTATATGCTTGTGGGAATAAAAATGTGTTAAGGGTGGAATGGGCCATGACTTAACGCTATTTTGATATCTTTATATTACTGATAGACATTATCTACTTATCGTACACTACTACATAGTAGATAGTTTAACGGATCCTTAAAAGATGGTTATTCCAAACATCCTTTGAGTTACTTGTATTTCAATTGCTATTTCACTTGAGTTGGATTTATTAATATAAGAATGTTAATCCTGACTCGAGTGTTTTGTATTTTGCTTTACGCTCGGGTCAGACTGAGTGGTTCAGCTTTCGAGACTCACCTTTGGAGTTGGAGCTTCGCTTGGAGATCCAGCTATCTATCCAGCTTTCAGATATTCGATGATTCCAGTGATGTATTCTGATTTGTATCTGATGTATCGTATTACTCTTCTGTTGTAAACTCTGATGTATTTTATATATTCATATAGTAGCTTCATGAACTACTATCTCTTTTATTTCCGCTGCACTTATTACTCTGTGTCTGTGATCTGTGATTATATCTATTTACTGTATATGTTCAGTTTTGCCAAATTTAAATTAACCACGCGGTATTTTGAGCAATTCAACTCCGGCATGAGTGTCTACCTATACACTTATAATGGACGCGAATGGTCCAAAATATCGGGTCGTTACAGTTCGGCATTGGATGGAGCGCTCGGCATAAATCTCGTTCGGCATTGGATGGAGCGCTCGACATAAATCTCGTTCGGCATCTGGAGACGTTCGGCATTGGATGGATCGTTCGGCATACCTCACCTCGCTCGGCATTGCACCTCGCACCTCCATACCTCGGTACCTCGCACCTCCATACCTTGGTACCTCGATACTCCATACCTCGGTACCTCGATACTCCATACCTCGGTACCTCGCACCTCACACCTCGGTACCTCGCACCTCGCACCTCACACCTCGGTACCTCGCACCTCACACCTCGGTACCTCGCACCTCGCACCTCACACCTCGGTACCTCGCACCTCACACCTCGGTACCTCAAAACCTCACACCTCGGTACCTCGACACCTCGATACCTCGGTACCTCTGTATCTCGATACCTCGCACCTCCCCTCGTTCGGAATACCAACTGCTCAGGATTGGTCGGCATAATGAAGTAGGGTTCGACTATGACCTTGATGGGCCCAAACTACTTAGGAGGCCCAACAACTTGGTTTTGCCTATAAATACAACATGCGGGTCTCCAGATGGGGGATCTTCTTTCGGCTCTGTAACGACCCAGGATTTTATAAATATTTAAATTAATAATTAATTGTAATTTTGAATACGAATTGTAAAACAAATTTATTTAAGTGATGCGAGTTTCCCCGAGACGAATAAATTTGTGTTAACCGATTAAATTTAAATATTATATAAATATTATATATGTGTGAATATATATGTATTTGGGCATATATGAGTAAATTTGAAATTTATATATATATATATATATATATATACGTTGGTTTGGATTTAAATTGTAAAAAAATGGTTTAATAATAAATGGTAATAATAAATATTAGAATTTATGGTTAATAATGGTTTGAGTTTATAAAGTAAAATAACAATAAATATTTAAACTAGAAAATAGAAATTCATTTATCTTATAAGGTAATATTATAAAGTCAATACATTCAAATATGAAATGAACATATAATAAGATAAACTAAATATTTTTAAAGTAAAGAAAAATACAAAGCAATAAGATAGTAATATATTTTCCTGTACAAGCAACAAAGAAAAATATAAATATACATTTAAGTATATGCAGATAAGTGTAAGTATGTAGACATAAGAAAAAGAAGAAAAAAATGAAGCTTGCTAAAGAAGGAACAAAATATATATATTGGCTGGCAAAACAAGGCAGCAAGTATATATTCAAACATAAAAAAAAGACAATAGTACATATCTAGGTATAAACAAATAAAAGTATCTATGTACTAATAAGATTAGGATAATACATAAAGTACATTAACATTTAATGTCTTCATTTTAGCAGCAAAACAAGTGAACAAGAGAGAAACAAAATTTTATAAATGAAGAGCTTATAAAAGAAGTCAACAATATCTTCATATATATCTTGTACACAGCCGAAATGCAATGTATAAAATAAGATAATTTGGTACAAAGTAATAAATGCAGCCTCCCATTTGTATACAATATCTCTGGTTTTGTTTTGTACAACACTGCCTATCAGCCTCCATAAGCAAATAAAAATCTCTGATATTGTACAAACAATATTAGATCATCTGTACAAATATACCCTGTAACCTTCATTTCTTTTTATATCCATCAACTTATTCATTCTAGCTCGTTCCATCCTAAGCTAAGAAAAATTTGAAAATAAGCACCATTCAAAACTTTAACAAAATTCAACTAAAAAACATCAAACAACAATACAAACTTGATTCAAATCAGAGGATCAGAGGATCAGAGAAAGATTCCAGCTTGCCAGTTTTCAAAGCCTGGTTCAACATATCAAACTCTGTTCTTTCTTCTGAAGCAAGTTGAGCAAACTAACCTATTTAGGTTTTGAACTCATAACTTATCTTGAAGTTTTGTGATGTGGCTGTTGTGAAAATGATGAATGAATGTCAATATTTAGGTGTGAAATGTGGTATGCATGCCTGTGGATGTATATGTTTACTCTGTTATAACAAAACCAAAGATCACTAGAGATGAAAGAAAAAAAATTCATATCTCCCTTTTTAGATCTTTTCAAACCATGATTTCTGAAAGAAATTTTCTTATAACAATGTAAAGTTACTTCTAAAAATAATATTAAGTAAAAATATTAAGTAAATGTTTTGTAAATAATAATTTACAGTAGAAATCAAATATCAGTCAAAATTCGATGTTCATGAATTCATATTTGGATTTCATAACCAAATTCGAGATAGAAAATGATGATTTTAGATAAGCATTTCAAGATTTTTAGGTTGTTATCGAAGGTAAAATCTTTAGTTGAACAGAATCACGTTTATTGTCAAGTTCAGACGATCGGCAAAATAATTGATCTCGAGATCAGGATGGAAGGAAGCTAGAGTCTGAGGGACCGATGGAAAAATGGAAATTGAATTTTTAGATCGCCGTGGGGGTGGCACGGCGTTGAACTAGGGTTTTATTGTAGTTTTATTGGACGAAGAAGACGCGGCAATTGTGTCGACTGGGGTGCGTCGAGTTCGATCGCACCCAGGGGGAAGTGTTCGTGAGTCGTCAGAGAAACCTTGGACGCGATGGCGGGGATGCAGATGGCTGGGGTCATCGAAGATGGTGGTCTTTACGATGTGGGTGGGGTTCCTGGTGGGAACCGATGAGCTCGATTTTGATTTGGCATAGATTGCTTCGAACTGGAAGATTGTGTTGGTCAGTGAAGTCGATGGCGATTTGTGGAGAGGCTCGACGACGATCAGAGATGATCGGAACGATGGTGCACGTGCACGCGTGTGCACTCGTATCTGGTCTGGGTGGTAGTGTTTTGGGGAAGACGAGTCTTTCTCATGTGTTGCTCGAGAGTCTGGAAGGTCGAATCGAAAAGAAGGTCGGGGTTTTTGGAGTTTAACTCGAGTTCGTACTCGAGAATTTTGAAGGAGATAGGCTACAGTTTTTTTTAAACTGTAAAATTGTAAAATAATTTTTTGAATTTGGAAGGGAAGTAGAGAAGACTCGAGTTTAATCCCGAGTAGCATTCGAGTATGACCCGAAGTGGGAAAGAAGCCCAGTTTTTATAAAACTAGGATTTTTGAAATTTAAACAAATTTTGTTAAAACTTCTTTTATAACATTATTTGATAAATATCAAATTGTTCTTAATGTTTGTTAAGAAGTGTTAAAATTTATTTAATCTAAATTTTTGTTAAGTAAAGAAATTTTAAAGATAGTGGGGTTTTGAAATATAAATGGTAATTAAGATAATGGTTTATCTTTTAATTAAATTTAGGTTGAGTAATTAAAGATTAATTAATTAATTGATTGATTAATAATTAAAGGTTAATTTATTTAGGAATAAATTAAGGTTGATTAATCAATGGGATTTATTGAGAATAATAATTTAAGGTTAATTAATTGAGGATAATTAACCAATGGAATAATTACTTGATGGAAGTAATTAAAGGTAATTTAATTGAGTTAATTTAGGATTAAATAAGTAAGTAATCCTGCTTATAAATGTTTGTTAATTGCTTGAATTTCTATCTGATCTGTGATATTTTGCTTTACGATTGAGCTCTGGGATGTAATTGATTATCTGCAATATATATATCTGTTTCTCTGATATATTACTATGTGAATATGAAAACCCTTGACCCGTAAATGACATTTGAATTTCGATGCGACAGGGAGTCGGATTCCAGTTGGTTATCCGAAACCCACATCGAATTGTAATAGTGAATCTTTGTGACTGATAAATTGACTTTATCTATGAATCTGTGAATGAAGATAAGCGTTATGGATTATACCGCTTATCGATATATCTGTGATGATTGATGTTGTGCACTATTGTGTGAAACCCCTGGACTACACCATACATACACAAATATGGATTTCACGTGGAAATCGGTTAAGTCACAGATAATTTAAATTTAATGTTTTGAAATTGAAATTTTTAATTTCAATTGATTTTGAAATTGGGAATTTGGATTTAAAGTGAAAAGCTTTTGAAATGGAATTTCAAAGATAAAAGTTATTTCAAATGACTTAATCGAGTTTTGAAAATTTAAATAATTTGATTTAAATTTGGATTCAAGTTTGAAATTGAATTCTATGATTTGAAACTAGGGATTAAAGATGCTGTACAAGTTATATATGGGTTAAACCATTTTAAAGGTATTGATTTGGGTATATGAATTTAATTCAAAGATTTTAACTCGTGTAAATATAACTGGATTTTTCCGAAATGAAAACTACTTATTTTCAAATAATAATAGCTTTTATTTTAAGAAAGGATTTCTAAATCAGGTTAAAAAGTTTCAAGTTTGAAATAGAATAGAAATGTTTTGAAAGCTATGAAATGAGTCTTTGATTCAAAGACCGGATGAGTTCATCCAACTTGAAATAGAATTGTTTTGAAAGCTATCAATTTAATCTTTGTTTTAAAGATTTAACGAGTAAACCTATTAAAATGGAAATTGGTTTGAAATCCATGAATAGATCTTTGTGAATGGGGTTAATTTTTTTTGAAATGAATCTTTTTGTTTAAAGATTGGAAATGGTAATTTGTTTTACCATTTGAATGAAAAGTTTTGGGCTTTAAGCTGTGATTTAACTGAGACCCCAGTATCCATATGATTTTTAATTGCGCTCGTTATTCGGTTTAGCCGGGAAAGGACCTTGGTGTCGTATAACCCATTCCAAATAATGATACGACGTATATGGATAGCATTTGAAGACCGGTGGTGAAGACCGGATACTTTCGAAAACGAAAGGATTACCATTGATTGTCTTTGCATCGGCTGATCCCCGGTATAGAGATTTTTATCACCTTTAGTGATGGGAAGTCCGGACGTGATTAGAAATTATCCGGATTTGCAATGGCTTTTATGGAAGTGCCTTCGGTTCTGTTCGATCCTGGAACAGACTTGTATGGATGTGTCTGACGTTACACTTTGAGATGTAAAGCTGGTTTCTATCAAATACATTTCTGTTGGTGGCGGAGAATTTATTCTCTTAGCTTAACACCCTTCTCTGAGATGTACGAGCTCAAAGGCTATGTAGTTGGAGTTTGTCTCGGGTTTTGTTGATTTTGGCTCGGCAACGTTTTGTTTTCCAGATTTTAAACCAGTTTCAAAGTTTAAAATGTTTAAAGTTAAATATCTTTGAATTGTTTTTTAACAATTGGATTAAGTGAGAAATTAAAGGATTATTTAATCAAGGGATAATTTATTAACTAAGGGTTAATAATGTCATTGACTTAAGAATGATTTATTTTGGTAATTAATTAAGAATAATTAATTAAATGGTAATTAATTAATGTGATTAATTAATTAATGTAATTAATTAAAGGTAAATTTGTTAAGATAATTAATTAAAGAATTAATTAATAATTAAAGGTTAATAGATTTATTACTAAAGGTTAATTAATTAAAATGGTTTATAATTAATTAATGATTAATTAACCAAGCTTTGTAGTTTATTCATAAGTAATTATTCTGGTATAAATTAATTATAATCAGATATTAATTAATTCTACTTATGGATCGCATTTGCTATATTACAACATGATAGGGGGTTCTCGCTTCGTGGTTTGGTGGCGAACGGGAGACTCTTACCCCTACATGTCCCTAAGTGGGATGGGTTGGTTGTGACAATCGAGAGGCTGGCCGTAAAAGTAAATGCGAGGTGCCAGTGTAAGCCACGGTGGGGCTGGGATGGTTGCAAAGCCTACCAGTGTATGCCACTGTTTTCGGACCTTCACATTTGGTATCAGAGCTGAAGGTTGAACTTTAGCTCAGGAGTATAACACATTAAGTAGCTCATTAGAGATAGGGTGAAGTATACCCTAGAATGAATAATCTCTAAGATATCAGTCCGTATGCCTCAGTAAATTCTCTTACTATCCACTGATAGTGAGTATGAGTGCAAGAAGAGGATGAGATAGGGGATAGGGGAATACGACTATAAATGGTCGATACTCTGTAACAACAGTGGAAACAATCTTTTCTCTATCAATCTCTTTCGTTCAACATATCTTCTCAATTCTTTGATAATTCCTGGTAGATCAAGGAAGAGATTCGATATATTAATATGGGACATAAACTCTGGATGGACCAAAGTTGTTGTTTGGATGAATTGGTTGCTTTGGTTGATAGGTATAATTTAGTTTCTAAATTGAAAATTTTGAAATTGTATCCATATATCTATCTATTCTTTGGGTTCCAATATATTCTACGAATGGTTAGTTATCCCTTCGGACTAACCGATACCACTGTATATTGCATAGATCTGGATAACCCGAGTATCTTCTGAAGTGTTAAAACGAATTCGTTCTTGTATCTATTATTGATATTCTGATTTGATAAGCCAAATGCAGAATAGATATTCAGTTTGATTTGATGACATCTTCTTCATCTATTTTTGTGTCTCCTCGGAAATTTCGAGGACGAAATTCTTTTAAGGGGGGAAGTCTGTAACGACCCCGGATTTTATAAATATTTAACTTAATAATTAATTGAAATTTTGAATACGAATTGTAAAATAAATTGATTTAAGTGATGCAAGTTTCCCCGAGACGAATAAATTTGTGTTAACCGATTAAATTTAAATATTATATAAATATTATATATGTGTGAATATATATGTATTTGGGCATATACAAGTAAATTTGAAATTTATATATATATATATATATATACACGTTGGTTTGGATTTAAATTGTAAATAAATGGTTTAATAATAAATGGTAATAATAAATATTAGAATTTATGGTTAATAATGGTTTGAGTTTATAAAGTAAAATAACAATAAATATTTAAACTAGAAAATAGAAATTCATTTATCTTATAAGGTAATATTATAAAGTCAATACATTCAAATATGAAATGAACATATAATAAGATAAACTAAATATTTTTAAAGTAAAGAAAAATACAAAGTAATAAGATAGTGATATATTTTCTTGTACAAGCAACAAAGAAAAATATAAATATACATTTAAGTATATGCAGATAAGTGTAAGTATGTAGACATAAGAAAAAGAAGAAAAAAATGAAGCTTGCTAAAGAAGGAACAAAATATATATATTGGCTGGCAAAACAAGGCAGCAAGTATATATTCAAACATAAAAAAAGACAATAGTACATATCTAGGTATAAACAAATAAAAGTATCTATGTACTAATAAGATTAGGATAATACATAAAGTACATTAACATTTAATGTCTTCATTTTAGTAGCAAAACAAGTGAACAAGAGAGAAACAAAATTTTATAAATGAAGAGCTTATAAAAGAAGTCAACAATATCTTCATATATATCTTGTACACAGCCGAAATGCAATGTATAAAATAAGATAATTTGGTATAAAGTAATAAATGCAGCCTCTCATTTGTATACAAAATATCTGGTTTTGTTTTGTACAACAGTGCCTATCAGCCTCCATAAGCAAATAAAAATCTCTGATATTGTATAAACAATATTAGATCATCTGTACAAATATAGCCTGTAACCTTCATTTCTTTTTATATCCATCAACTTATTCATTCTAGCTCGTTCCATCCTAAGCTAAGAAAAATTTGAAAATAAGCACCATTCAAAACTTTAACAAAATTCAACTGAAAAACATCAAACAACAATACAAACTTGATTCAAATCAGAGGATCAGAGGATCAGAGAAAGATTCCAGCTTGCCAGTTTTCAAAGCCTGGTTCAACATATCAAACTCTGTTCTTTCTTCTGAAGCAAAGTGAGAAAACTGACCTATTTAGGTTTTGAACTCATAACTTATCTTGAAGTTTTGTGATGTGGCTGTTGTGAAAATGATGAATGAATGTCAATATTTAGGTGTGAAATGTGGTATGCATGCCTGTGGATGTATATGTTTACTCTGTTATAACAAAACCTAAGATCACTAGAGATGAAAGAAAAAAAATTCATATCTCCATTTTTATATCTTTTCAAACCATGATTTCTGAAAGAAATTTTCTTATAACAATGTAAAGTTACTTCTAAAAATTATATTAAGTAAAAATATTAAGTAAATGTTTTTTAAATAATAATTTACAGTAGAAATCAAATATCAGTCAAAATTCGATGTTCATGAATTCGTATTTGGATTTCATAACCAAATTCGAGATAGAAAATGATGATTTTAGATAAGCATTTCAAGATTTTTAGATTGTTATCGAAGGTGAAATCTTTAGTTGAACAGAATCATGTTTATTGTCAAGTTCAGACGATCGGCAAAATAATCGATCTCGGGATCAGGATGGAAGGAAGCTGGAGTCTGGGGGACCGATGGAAAAATGGAAATTGAATTTTTAGATCGCCGTGGGGGTGGCACGGCATTGAACTAGGGTTTTATTGTAGTTTTATTGGACGAAGAAGACACGGCAATTGTGTCGACTGGGGTGCGTCGAGTTCGATCGCACCCAGGGGGAAGTGTTCGTGAGTCGTCAGAGAAACCTTGGACGCGATGGCGGGGATGCAGATGGCTGGGGTCATCGAAGATGGTGGTCTTTACGATGAGGGTGGGGTTCCTGGTGGGAACCGATGAGCTCGATTTTGATTTGGCATAGATTGCTTCGAACTGGAAGATTGTGTTGGTCAGTGAAGTCGATGACGATTTGTGAAGGGGCTCGGCGACGATCAGAGATGATCGGAACGATGGTGCACGTGCACGCGTGTGCGCTCGTATCTGGTCGGGGTGGTAGTGTTTTGGGGAAGACGAGTCTTTCTCATGTGTTGCTCGAGAGTCTGGAAGGTCGACTCGAAAAGAAGGTCGGGGTTTTTGGAGTTTAACTCGAGTTCGTACTCGAGAATTTTGAAGGAGATAGGCTACAGTTTTTTTTTTAAACTGTAAAATTGTAAACTAAGTTTTTGAATTTGGAAGGGAAGTAGAGAAGACTCGGGTTTAATCTCGAGTAGCATTCGGGTATGACCGAAAGTGGGAAAGAAGCCCAGTTTTTATAAAAAGTTTTAAAAATAGGATTTTTGAAATTTAAACAAATTTTGTTAAAACTTCTTTTATAACATTATTTGATAAATATCAAATTGTTCTTAATATTTGTTAAGAAGTGTTAAAATTTATTTAATCTAAATTTTTGTTAAGTAAAGAAATTTTAAAGATAGAGGGGTTTTGAAATATAAATGGTAATTAAGATAATGGTTTATCTTTTAATTAAATTTAGGTTGAGTAATTAAAGATTAATTAATTAATTGATTGATTAATAATTAAAGGTTAATTTATTTAGGAATAAATTAAGGTTGATTAATCAATGGGATTTATTGAGAATAATAATTTAAGGTTAATTAATTGAGGATAATTAACCAATGGAATAATTACTTGATGGAAGTAATTAAAGGGAATTTAATTGAATTAATTTAGGATTAAATAAGTAAGTAATCCTGCTTATAAATGTTTGTTAATTGCTTGAATTTCTATCTGATCTGTGATATTTTGCTTTACGATTGAGCTATGGAATGTAATTGATTATCTGCGATATATATATCTGTTTCTTTGATATATTACTATGTGAATATGAAAACCCTTGACCCGTAAACGACATTTGAATTTCGATGCGACAGGGAGTCGGATTCTAGTTGGTTATCCGGAACCCACATCGAATTGTAATAGTGAATCTTTGTGACTGATAAATTGACTTTATCTATGAATCTGTGAATGAAGATAAGCGTTATGGATTATACCGCTTATCGATATATCTGTGATGATTGATGTTGTGCACTATTGTGTGAAACCCCTGGACTACACCATACACACAAAAATATGGATTTCACGTGGAAATCGGTTAATTCACAGATAATTTAAATTTAATGTTTTGAAATTGAAATTTTTAATTTCAATTGATTTTGAAATTGGGAATTTGGATTTAAAGTGAAAAGCTTTTGAAATGGAATTTCAAAGATAAAAGTTATTTCGAATAACTCAATCGAGTTTTGAAAATTTAAATAATTTGATTTAAATTTGGATTCAAGTTTGAAATTGAATTCTATGATTTGAAACTAGAGATTAAAGATGGTGTACAAGTTATATATGGGTTAAACCATTTTAAAGGTATTGATTTGGGTATATGAATTTAATTCAAAGATTTTAACTCGTGTAAATATAACTGGATTTTTCCGAAATGAAAACTACTTGTTTTCAAATAATAATAGCTTTCATTTTAAGAAAGGATTTCTAAATCAGGTTAAAAAGTTTCAAGTTTGAAATAGAAAAGAAATGTTTTGAAAGCTATGAAATGAGTCTTTGATTCAAAGACCGGATGAGTTAATCCAACTTGAAATAGAATTGTTTTGAAAGCTATCAATTTAATCTTTGTTTTAAAGATTTAACGAGTAAACCTATTAAAATGGAAATTGGTTTGAAATCCATGAATAGATCTTTGTGAATGGGGTTAATTTTTTTTGAAATGAATCTTTTTGTTTAAAGATTGGAAATGGTAATTTGTTTTACCATTCGAATGAAAAGTTTTGGGCTTTAAGCTGTGATTTAACTGAGACACCAGTATCCATATGATTTTTAATTGCGCTCGTTATTCGGTTTAGCTGGGAAAGGACCTTGGTGTCGTATAACCCATTCCAAATAATGATACGACGTATATAGATAGCATTTGAAGACCGGTGGTGAAGACCGGATACTTTCGAAAACGAAAGGATTACCATTGATTGTCTCTGCATCGGCTGATCCCCGGTATAGAGATTTTTATCACCTTTAGTGATGGGAAGTCCGGACGTGATTAGAAATTATCCGGATTTGCAAGGGCTTCTTTGGAAGTGCCTTCGGTTCCGTTCAATCCTGGAACAGACTTGTATGGATGTGTGTCTGACGTTACACTTTGAGATGTAAAGCTGGTTTCTATCAAATACATTTCTGTTGGTGACGGAGAATTTATTCTCTTAGCTTAACACCCTTCTTTGAGACGTACGAGCTCAGAGGCTATGTAGTTGATGGTTACTAGTGATACATTCCCAATTTGGTAATGTGGCATACGAAGTGTTGTTGATCATTTGTTGGTCAAAGCGTTGCTTTGTGAAAAAGCGTTGCTTTGTGGAAAAGCGTGGCTTTGTGGAAAAGCGTGGCTTTGTGGAAAAGCGTGGCTTTGTGGAAAAGCGTGGCTTTGTGGAAAAGCGTGGCTTTGTGAAAAAGCGTAGCTTTGTGGACGAGACTTCGTCGAGCCTCACAACCCGGTAATAGTCGAAACAAGAATGTTGCGACAAAAGGTTTGTAGGGGTAGCGCCCCTAGGGTATGTCATTTCCTTCTGGATAAAAGGTGATATCATGGTATGGAGCCCAGATATTTTACCTATGTTGATGCTGCACAGTTATTATACTTTGTGGTTGTTGCTTTATGATCGAGACGTCTCGGATAAAGGTCGGTGGCGACCAGGGGATGACATGACTCGTATGTTAGTTGCCTAGTTACAGCTTGGTTAAAGGGTGAGGTTGCGTCGGCCTTGTGTTTGCAGAGATCCGGTTAGGTTCTCGGGGCGTCTTTCCAGAGGCGTTTCTATTTCGGTAAGGAAGTTCCTTAGCCTGATCATTTGTTGGAAATCCAATCAAACAATACGAACCCAATATGGTTTTAGTTGTATAACCTGCCATGGAATGTGGCGGTAACCTGTTATTGAACATGGTAGCTATAGTAGGCATACGATGAAATGTTGTATGCTGGCTAAGATTTATATTATATTTTCGAAATGGCTTTCTACACTATGCACTAATAATAATAATCCAATGATTTTTGCGTAGTAAGCATGTTTGACTATCATAAGAAGAAATCTCCTCCAATCCTGCGTTTGCATTGTGTGTGTGGCGGGAGGTCTTATGGTAGTTTCATTTTCCAAAAGCATTGCGGCTTTCAATGTTAAACTTATTTTGTTGTTTGTTTAAAGATAAACTGTTTTTGTTGCTCACATCAGTCCCATGACTAATCCGGAGTTTATTGTTCCCTTCCTAAACTCTAGGTGCCCACAATTTTCCATACGGGCAGTCTAGAGTTGGGTTTCTCAGATATTCAGGTTGAGTAGATTATCTGGAGCTAGTTCAGTGTTTGGAGTTCATGGACTGACGTTGCTTATCTTGGAGCATTCTATTGGAGACATTCTATCCGCTGATGGTGTTATCTATTTTCTTTCCGCTGTATCATTATTTATCTCTGATATTGTTGTATCATATTGATATCAATGTTGTATATCATTCTGGATATTGTATTCATTGGAGTTGTATATGATATCATCTATTTCTTTCTTCCGCTGTGTTGTTATACTTAATGGTGTTATAAGCTCCGGTGAACCAGATTCGGCGTTTGAATCTGCGGCATTTTGAGTACAAGTGAAGTACGGGTGCCGATTTTCGAAGGCCGATTTCAGGGTCATCACAGGCTCTCTTACTTTCTCTTTTCTAAGGCTAAGGCAACTCTGCCATTTTGCAACTGTAATCGATTATTACAGCAATAAAAAGCAAACTTCTAAGTGGACGTAGGCCGGAGTTAGCCGAACCACTATAAAATCTGTTGTTCTTTACTGCTTTCATTTTAGTTTTAACTGTTCTTCACATTATTACTCTCTACATATACTCTATCTCTGAGCTGTGACTGGTATTTGGTGCTTTCATCTGGATTTGGGTGTAGTGACCAATTTTGGCGCTAACAACATGCAACAGATCATTCATACATGAAATTATTTCTACAATCTTTACTTCAAGCATGCTTCAAAATATAGTACTGAAAAATTTAGAAAAGAAGTTTACTCACTTGTTATTTTGAAGAACAGAGAAAGCTAGAAACTTGATCTGCTACTTGAACTGGAATTTTTGATTTGCTTAATCGAATATGGATTTTCTTTGAAACTAATCTTGAATTTTTTTGCCAGCTCCAGTTGAAGTTGTTTTAAGTTGTAGTTTGGATTGTAGTTGATTTTATTTCTTTGACTCTCTCTGGTTTTAAGTTACAGATTAATTTTCTTTGTTTTTAATAGTGAAGATAAAGGAGAAAAATGAAAGAGAGGGATAGAGATATGTTATCTAACTTAGCTTAATTTATTTTAAAATAAAGAGAAAATAAATGACACTTTTTCAATTTGTTTACACTTGTAATTGCATTTTATAAATTGCTTACACTTGTTATAAGGCATAGAAAATTAGCTTACATCTGTAATTATAATGTATTGATATGTTTTATATATTTATATTGAATTATCAATTTGGTTTTACATTTATTATTTTTATTTATCTATATATAACCTAAAAGAAAATGAAATAAAACCCAATTATACACTTATAAATAATTATATATATACACACTAGCTTTTAAAATATAGAATTTTTAGAACCAACTTATTCTAAGATGTTTGAATTTCAAATCCAAACCTTTATTTGCCATCTACTTATATATATACACATACAAAAACAACACATAATTTATTTGTTTTTGAAAAGATAAATTTTGCCCATTTAAATGATTATATCAAGAGATTATCAAATTAATATTGCCAAATTAAGTTATTATATAAATATGATTACTGTGATTATATATATTCACAATGGATTTGTATATGTACTCACTTAAGATTTCAATATTATAGAGTTTACACATATCTATTTATATATTTAATAATTTACTATAAGATTCATCATATTAATTCAACAATTATTATAGTTTCAAATCCACTTATATATATATTTAGATATTTATAATTATCAGAATGTATTTGTCCAAATAAAACCAGTTAATTATCCAATTAACTGATGTCCAAAAATCTGGGTTATCACAATAGCCCTTCCAGCACCTTACCTTTATCCAACGCAGGATCCCTTCCTTCATTCTGACTCGGCCTCTCCCCGAGTCCCACTGGATTACCTTTTATAAGTCTTATATGGTTATCTTTTTAGCATAGAAGCCTTCTGACCCATGTAGTACGCTCTACACTTTACTTATTAAGTGTTCCTTTCTAATTTTCTATGTAGTATGATCCGTTCATATTTAGTGTAGTACACTTACTTATAAAATCAGAGTCGCCATCCCAATGCCATACCATGACAAATCTGACATTCCTGATAACACCTTTACACATGTCGACATACTATTCATTCTTATTTTACTTTCTATTATTTGTAGCATCCTTTTCAAAAAATAGTTTAGAACTTGTCCCATTTTTACCAATCCCTATTGGTATATTTTTATATGGAATTTATTTTATTGCATTCCTCCGTAGTAACCATCCACATCAACGTAATTTTAGCTGGATTTAACTCTATTTTGTTATAGAAAATTCTAATAAATTCCCTAAAATTGCCTATGCCTATTCTTTCCTAGTATAACTTTATTTCGCCTTTTTAGGTTATTTTCCTTGTTTATTTTGAAACATACAACTTCGAAAAAATTCTTATAGGATTATACAAGCTTAAGAAATCTATTAAACTGTAAAACCATTTCCCAAATCTGGTCTTGAACATCATATAAAACTTTGATTAATTTTTGAAATCACTAGAGTAGGGAAAACACATGTAAACATCCCATGTATACACATCTTTCCCCTAAAACATTCGTTAACCCTTTATACGTTTTCATGTGAACCCGTGGGAACCCCAACACATATAAAAACTTACAAATATAAACCGATCTTGTTTATATATGATAAGCTAGATTAGAAGGTTAAGTATTACTCACCTAGATCTTTTAGATGCATAGCTTTAGTCTCCTTTAGTCCCTTCTAGCTTGTGTTTTCATATCTTCTCCTTATTTGCCTTCTTATGCTCCTACCATTAAAGAGTTTCTCTAACCTTTTATTTTAGTTTGAGTAGAATAAAATGAATTACTAAAATGAGTAATGTATATCGTCCCTACAATAAGTTGGACCTCGACTCTCATACCCGCTTAATTCATTTCCTTTTACCCTTCTTGTTTAACCTGCTTTTTCCTTTAGTTTCCTTATTTAATTAATTATAATTTTAGTGCTATTACACTACCTTGATACGTTTGAATTAGTTTTTGATCTTCCTCCCCGAAGAGAAATCGAATTCCGTGTTGACCTTGAGAAAGATGCTATACTAGTTGTAATGTGTCTTAGGCGTATGGCTCCAAAGTAAAGACAAGAATTAGGTAAATAAGTGTCTAAATTATTGTAGAAGGATTTTATTTGAAGGAGTATTTGGAATGTGGAGCGCCTGTCATTTTCGCTACAAAGCCAGATGGTTCCCTGAGGTTAAGCGTCAATTATCGAGAATTAAACAAACGGACGATGGTAACTAGATTTGGAGCAACTAGATTTCATTAGTTAAGGGTGGTATAAGACAATATCAAGAAGGCTGCTTTTCTTATGCCTGATAGAATGTTTGAGTGGTTGGTGATGCCTTTGGGATTGATGAATGCTCCAGCTTATTTTGTAGATTTGATGAGTAGAGTATTCCGAGAACAGTTGAACATGACTGTAGTGGTCTTTGTGGATGATGTCCTTATTTATTCCAAAAGTGAAGAGGAGCTTGAAGTGCAAGTAAGAGAAGTGATGTATGTTTTTGAGGAGAAATTGGTTAAAAGCTAAATTTTAGTAATGCCATTTCTTGAGTGATGAAGTTCATTTTCTTGGGCGTAAGTATCAGACAATGGATTGGCAGTAGACCCAAGGAAAGTAGTAGCGGTTAGGGATTAGAAAACACCAAAAAGAATTCTTTAGAGATCTATAGCTTCTAAGGATTGGTTGAATTTTATCGAAAGTTCATCAAAGATTTGCAAAGATATAGGCACTTTTGACTCGTTTAACTAAGAAGAATTTAGTGTATACTTTGAGTTCAAAATGTGAAATGGCATTTGTAAGACCAAAAGAGTTATTGACGAGTGCTTTTGTTTTTGTTATCCTAAATTGTACCAAATCATTTACTGTGTATACCAATGCCTACCGTACTGGTCTTGGTGTTGTACTTATGCAGAAAGGAAGAGTGGTGGCATATGTGAGCAGACAACTAAAGAACAACCAAATGAATTATCCGTTGCAAGAGTTAGAGTTGGCTGCCATTGTATTTGCTTTAAAGTCATAGAGACGTTATTTGTTGGGTGAGAGATTTGAACTATTTATGGACCATAAATCTCTCAAGTAATTGTTTTCTCAGAAGGACCTGAACCTAAGATAGCAAAGGTGAATGGAATTCTTATCATCTTATGATTTTGGTATTTATTATACTCCCGAAAAAGGAAATGTGGCTGCAAGCGCATTGAGTAGGAAATATGCAGAGGTAAATGCTATATTGGTGGAATGGAAAAGTTCGGAGTTTATATCGACATTTGATTCAAGCCTAAATCAGTGCATGTACATGGATTATTAGCAGTAAAGGAGGTCAGCCCAATATTTATGTATCATACTAGTGGAAGTCAAGGACAAGATATGTCGTGGGTCAATATTATGAAGCAGTTGAGACGAGGTGAACGATCGAGTAACTTGGATCATTACACCTTTAACCAAAAAGCTATTTGAGGAGAGATTATGTGTGCTGAAGATTAAGGAGTTGATAGAAGAGGTTTTTAGTGAATGTCATCATTCCAGAATGACTATTCATCCAAGAGAAAATAAAATGTGCAAGATGTGAAGAGAGTATTCTATTGGCCGAAGATGAAGAGGCTGGTAGCTGATTATGTAGTAAAGTGCATGATGTGCCAAAGAGTGAAGGGAGAACATAAAAAGGAAAGTGGACTATTACTTCCATTAGATGTGCCACAGTGGAAGTGGGAGTGTATATCCATGGAATTTATAGATGAATTACCCCGGAGTAGAAGAGGAAATGAAAGTATATGGGTGATAGTAGATCGTCTTATGAAGAGTGCTCATTTTATTCCAGTAAAGAGTACGAGATCCACAACAAATTTAGCAACTTAATATATTAAAGAAGTGGTTAGGCTGCATGGGATACCGGCTTGTACTGCGAGCAACCGAGATCCAACTTTTTACGAGCTAATTTTGGAGGAGTTTACAGAAGGCTTTAGGGACGGAATTGAATCTAAATATTGCATGCCACCCACAGACCAATGGACATACAGAAAGAGTAAATAGAGTGTTGGAGGATTTGTTGAGGGCTTGTGTAATGGATTTCGAAGGATCTTAGGATGACCATTTACCTTTGATGGAGTTTGCATATAATAATTGCTACTAAGTTAGTATAGGCATGGCACTATTTAAGCTTTATATGAAAGGCCATGTATGTCACCTTCTTGCTGGTGGGAGTCTACAGATAAGATAAGGATATAGCAGAAAAGGTCGAACTCATTAGGAAAAGGATGAAGGTTGCACAAGACTGACAGAAATCATATGCAGATAAAAAGAGGAAGATCTGGAGTTTAAAGTGGGGAATTCAGATTTCATCAAAGTTTCTCTGTTGAAGAGAGTAGTAAGGTTTGGAGATTCGGGGAAACTAGCACTTAGATTTGTCGGCATGTTCCGAATTTTGGAGAGAATAGGAAGATTGGCATATAGAGTTAAGCTACCAGAGAAGATGGCAGGAGTGTATACCTTATTTCACTTGCCAGATTTGAGAAAATGTATACATGATCCAACGACCATAGTAGTGCCTAGCTTATTGGAGGTAGTGGAATTGGAATCTGATCTGAGTTCATACCGGGGTCCAACTCGTATTGTGAATGTGGTGTGAAACGACTTAGAAATAATGCGGTGAAATTGGTTAGAGAGCAATGGGGAAATGATCCGGCAGAGAGCACATGGGAGCCCGAAGAGAAGATGAGGGCTACACATCCACAGCTCTTTTTCGGTATGTTTCTCGATATTTGTTTGATTTCTTTAGCTAGATCATTCTAGGATTAGGTTTTGTATGCTTAGGATGATTTACAGTTGAGTTTATATATATGCGATTAATTTACGTTCATATGGAAATATATATCTATTTTATACTAGGATGTTATGCATCATGCCTTATATGCCATATTATCACATTCATATAGGATGAATTAGCTACATTACGTGCCTTCGATCTAGAAACTGAAAGTTCAATGCATATCTACCTGCAAATACTCATATCATGATATATTGTTTGTTGCTTTAATTTGGATGTTATAACCTAGTTAATATAAGTTCACGAATGAGAGTAATATTATATTCTTCATTCCTTAGGAATTTCGAGGATAAAATTCTTTTAATGGGGTCCAAAAATTTAAGTACTACATTTATTAAATATTAAAAATATGATTATATGAAAATTTGTGGAATTAATTGAATAAATTAAAAATAAGGAGGGCCAAAATAGTCATTTTTAAAACTTTGGAATTTAGTAATGAAACCAGAGATATTGCGACCATCTCATTTTTCTGGCTTGCGCAATATTTTTTTTATACCATTTGGAGTTCGTATGAAAGAGATATTTGAAACGTCATCGAATCAAATGGGCACTATGAGGGATGAATTTAAATTTTGAATTTTGGTCGATATAGTTGTTTTCCCTCCTTTGACTTAAAATTGAACTATGCCCTCCACATTTCCTATTTTTGAAAATGACTCTGTAACTCCTTCTTCTTCCTTTGTTCTTCAGAAACCAATCCACCAAAACTAATTTAACTCTCTCATTTCTCGACCAAATTCAATGAAATAAAAAGCAATTCGAAGCGAGAAGATGGGGCTACGACTGAGTATTGAACTGGGGATAGAAAATCAAATCTGGGAAGTTTAATAACTCCGAATGGTGAGATATTGGACTGGAATTGGCTATTATATGAGTGATATACACTTTATCCTTCCTATAATGCAATCTTAACATTATAAGATAATATATAGGCTATGTTTATTGTAGTAATTCAGATATATACGCTTAATCTCGAATTAAATATGGTTTAGGAGGGATTGGGGTTAATATTAAGGATTAGGACTAGGTTTAAGTAAATACTAGAAATCTAAAATATAATTCACAACTCCGTGAAACAACTAATGAAATTTGACTTAATAATCTGGCATTAGGGTCTAGGAACATTCTCTGATGATCTGAAGCGAAGCGGTGGTGGCCGGAATCAAAAACGATGTCAGAAAACATAAAAACCTAAACTCTAAAACCTGTAATGGAAACGTATACCGATGGACTGGTGTCCATAGGCCGGTGCACCGGTGAACGTTATTTTTATCTATATGAACCTCGACCAAATGGCCTAATTTAATATATATAATACAATATGATTCATGCTTTTTCTTAATTTTTGGAAGATGAACTGAAATGTAACGAAGCGAGTGGTGGTACTACGAAATAAAGGGTTATATAGAGCGTGATAATGATATGAAACGAATGGATGTATGGAATGCGATGAATGATATGAAATGAATGAATATTGAATAGTTGGTTATGGTATAAAGAGAATATAAATCCACACAGACATACAAATATATATATATGCGTGTGTTGTGATATAAGATTATGATGTGATGGCGAATGTGGATGGGAACGAGTTTGGGATGCAGAATAGATGGCCTAGAATGTGTACGCGGTGCGAATATGGTCTTATGACACGTAGTATGTGATTAAGCTCGACGATTTTTGCTTTCCTACATTGCTTTGGTAAACCAGTGGAATGGAGTGGATGGTAAGCGGCCCTTTAGGCTATGGGTTGTCTAGGGCGTGAGTCCAACTTAGTAGCACGAGGATAGCAGGAGACCCTATAGGCTATGGACAGTTTAGAGCATGAGTCATATATGATGTATTAGGAGATGGGCAACAGGTAACTCTATTGGGCATGGGAGCTAGACTAGTGCGTGAGTCTGTATATATATATATATACATATATATATATGTGATATGGTAAGATATGTATGACATTTAGATATGGCGTGAAGCCAAAACGTATGGTAGCCAAACGATAGATTCATGTATATGTTATAGTATCAATTTTGCAGTATATGTAGAGTAGAGTATAGTCCACTCAATAGACTTATATCTGACTACTCCTACTTTATATTTTTATATGTATCCAAGTTATTGGTGTTCAATGATGAGGCGGTATTGGAGATGGAGATTTATTTATGTATTATATATATGGAGTTGTTTAGTACTGTATTTGGACTTGATTCTAAATCTAGGGGATTGAGTTGTATCTATATTTGTTACGCATGTTTATTTATCAGCTATAGAAATGTTATGGTGATGTGATTCTGATGTTGATAATGTATTATATTTTATTCATTCCACCGTGAGACTCTGAAAGTAGTTAGTATTAGTTACAATATATATTTTATATCTTATATCCGTCTATATCTGTCATAGTTGCTTATATTATGTCTTTCTCCTAACGACTCACTTCTTTTTTGTTCCTGGGTATTAAAGTTGGTTCAGGCATTGGAAACGGGGTCGAAAGGTGGGTTGTTAAATGTTCACTAAAATGGAAATCCTCCAGATAAGATTCAAATATAAGCAAGAAAAGTGAGGATTATTTGTGAAACGACCCGAAATTTCGACTCCGAAAATTCTGGATTGTTAGAGAAAAAGAAGAAAAGAGGTAGAAGAGGAAATAGAAACAAAACACAGATTCTCACATTCGCAGCGAATAAAATATAATATCAAATAATAACAGTTATACAAAAGAAAACTGTAATTGCACTTTACATTAAATACATCAGAGTTACAACCATTTACAAATGGACTAGACAGTTATCAACCTGTCCCAGACTACTATCAATATACTCTCAAATACATAGCGGAATATACTCCATACGTTCCTGCCATCCAGCTCTTCTCCTGAACTCCAGAACGTCCTAACTTGAAAAATCTGTAATACTCGGTCTGACCCGAGCATTACAACAAAGTAACACCCGGGTCAGGCTGGAAACCAGTGTGAGTAAACCCATATAATATGAAATACCAAGCTATATAACTTAAGTGAATTACCAGGGTAACTCATACCTTCCTATGAGTTCTCAAAGTCCATCACTTATTACAACATTATTCAAGAACTATTTCCCAGATAAAGGCTAAGTTACTTAATTTAGTCCAATTCCAGCCTGATTAATTCCACTCATCCAATTATAAAGAATTTAGATTACTTATCGAAGTGGGTTCGGGTATTACTGATACCCAATCCCCGTCTCTTCGAATTCAATGTCACTTCAAATATAAACTGTTTAAGTGATTACAGTTCAAATTTAAATACAAGATGTCACACTTTACACAACAATTCACTATTGATAGATAAACTAAAATATCACAGTTCAACACCACATATCATATCACGATACATAAGTTATCAGACTAGATATTAATTCAATTCATTCAATACAATTCAATCATCCATAAGCAAGATTAATTAGATGTTGTTGGGTGAATTCTCACCACCAGTCCAAGCTTCGCCGAACCAACCATCTCCAAGCTTCGCCGAACCAACCCACCTCCAAGCTTCGCCGAACCAAGCTGCTCACTCACCACCGGACAAGCACCTTACTCAACATACCACACCAGACCAACCTCACCATCCCACCACCGGTCTAAGCAACTACCGGTCCAAACTGCACTTCTCATGTTCCTACCGAACAACCTTCTCCAGCTCCTACCGGACCAACTCCAAACCGGACCAAGGTACTACCACATAGCACCGAACCACCTACAACCGGTCCACTCTACACTCCAACCATCTCCGAACCAAGCGATGCCGAACCAAGACGTACCAGGCCAGATCACGTCAGCCCAGATCCATCAGCAACTATACACATCCTAGACCCCTACCCCCAGCCTCACTCTATAAATAGAGGGGCATGGGTGCAACAATGGGGACAAGTTGGAGAGCTCAAGCACGGAGAGAACTTTCAAATAACTTTCTTTTACTTGTATCAAAGCTTTGTACTTGTAATCAAAACGAGAGAAGAGAAATAACATATAAAGTGGACGTAGGCACATTCTGGCTGAACCACTATAAATCTGCGTGTCTTTTTTACAGTTTAGCCCTTGCTTTTCGTATATTTGCATAAATCTCCAAAATCACTAAGAACAACATAAGATCTACTAAATCATACGACTTTGAGGTGTTTGTCCATTTTTTGTGCAAACATTTTTGGTGCTTTCATTGAGAGCTAGAAGCTCGAAGCTTCAACTTCATCCATTTAACAAGTTTTCCTAACAACATCGTCCGCCACTTGGAAAACATGCCTCCCAAACAGAGAAAAGATGTTAACAAAGGAAAAAACATCGCATCCAGCAGTCTTCCAGATCCAGCTGTCACGAATCAAGTAAATCGTCCTCCTCCAGCAGCAGTAACAAATGAAGGACAGTCTAACCCAACCACTCCTGCCACAGAACAGCCTACAGCAATTACTAGGGCAGATTTGGACAGAGTTGTGGTTGAAGTAACTAACCGCTTCACGTCCCAGCAGGAAGCCTTGGTGGACCATCTCATGTCATGCTTAAGGGATGCTGAAGAATCCAACCGCAACACTGAAACATGGGGCGAGTCCCAGTCTGGAGGATCTCAGAGACAACAAAGATCTTCCTTCTTCGAAGGAGCTAACGGCAGAAGTAGCCATGGTAGGAGCCGAGACCGAGCACAGCCCGAAGTTAGGCCTGAGGAAACGTTTGGTACCGAACCCAACGGACGAGGTACCGGACGGAGGTCAACTGTAGCTGAGCCTGTCATACTGCCTAACCACGGAAACGCCGGTGAACGGGGCCGAGCTAGAGTCCAGCCCGAGGTTGGACACGAGGAAGTGCTTAGATCAGAACCCAGCAGGGGAAGATCAAGGCAAGGGCCAACTGTAGCTGACCCTAGCATGCTCCCAGAAGATCAAAGGCAGCCGCTGGAAAATATGAGGAACGATAGACGATACCATCCCTACAGGTCATCTGGATGGAATCAATCCCACAGAATAGAACCAAACTCATTTCTATCTGCTCCAAATTCTGATGAAAGGATGGCACGCTTATTCAGAGAGTGTGTCCAACGGGAGCAAAGAGATCGAGGGATAAGCGCTAGGGTAACCAGCCCTTTCGCCCGCAATATCGAAATTGCTATCACCCCCCGAGAATCGAAGATGCCGACAATGGAACCCTACAAAGGAACCTCCGACCCCGTTGTACACTTACAGAGGTACACGCAACATATGCTCATGAGTGGAGCAACAGAGGGAGTACTATGCAAATGCTTTCCGCTCTTCTTAGCAGATCTCGCTACCTCCTGGTTCTGTCATCTACCCCAGGGATCCATTAGCTCGTGGGAAATGTTGAAAGAAAAGTTTATCAGTCAGTTTCGCATCCATGTGGAACAACCTAAGGACGCTTATTCCTTATCCAGCGTCAAACAGAAACCTGGATAAAAACTGCAGCAATACCTAACCTGATTAAATGCCGCAGCAGCCGCAGTCCAAGATGCCGATGAGAAGCTTATCCTAATGGCCCTTTGTAGTGGTGTGCATCCGGACACTAAATTTGCTAGAAGGTTGACGAAAGAAAAACCAGCTACTTTACCCGATTTCTTCCATGAAGCCGGGAAATACATGAGGCTTGAGGATGCGGCCGTTGAGGGGCAGTCAAGACAGCAAAATAAGGCAACTCACAGCAACGCCCCCGCTGTGGCAAGGGACGTTCGAAGAAATGATTCCAGAGACAATGCTGGGGGCAAGAAAGGAGAAAAGCGCCTATATCGGCCTGGGCCGAGATTCGACACTTACACTCCTTTGAACGAGACCGTCGAAAATATCTTCCTTGACACCCAAGGCGAAGTTAGATACAAACGCCTACCATACAAAAAGGAATCAGATAACGCGTAGAAATCTGGAAAGTTCTGCCGCTTCCACGAATCTCACGGGCATGATACCAATGAATGCCATCATCTCCGAGATCTGATTGAGGAACACATCAGAAGGAAGAAACTGGAACGTTATGTAAAAAGTCAGGACAGGACTCCAGCTCCTGCCAATGAAAACCCAAGGCTACCCTCACCGGACACCGGCAGAGGAAACCGCAACGCTAGCAGCTCTATTCAAGAGAAAATAGTGGTCCATACCATCTCAGGAGGACCGCACATCGCGGACAGAAGCTGGAAAGAGATGGAAAGGTATGGAAAGTCGCTTAGAGACAATAAAGACTATGTCAATTCGGTTATAGAAGAGCGCCACCCAAAGCGGAAAGAAAGTAATGACATCACATTCGGTAAGCGTGACCTAGAAGGAAGGCAGTACCCTCACATGGATCCCATGGTCATCTCTGCCCGACTCGGTCCCGCCGAAGTTTACCGAATCTTGGTAGACACTGGAAGCTCAGTAAACATCCTGTTCAAACACGCATTCGACAAAATGAAGCTATCAATGAAGGATGTATCTCCCTGCGATAAACCACTACACGGTTTCACTGGGGATGCTAAGATGCCCCTCGGGCAACTGGACCTCTTTGTTGAGATTGGAAGCCATCCCCGCTCCATTGTACGAAAGCAGACGTTCGTGCTAATAGAAAACCATTCGGCCTACAATGCCTTCTTAGGAAGACCAGCCTTGTCTGACTTCCAAATTGTCCTAGCCCCATGGTGCCTAAAGATGAAGTTTCCAACGGACAATGAAATAGGGGAAGTAGAAGGAGACCAGGACATTGCTCGAGACTGCTATGTGACTGAACTTCGCAACAACCATAGGAAGGATAAAGGGAAGGGTGTAGAGATTGCCCTCTACACGAAAAGTCTAGAAGCATAGCAACTAAAGAAAGCCCCTCCTATTCGATATACCAGCGACCCTTTCAATGAATTAGACCCTAGGGACAAAGAGGAGGAGGCCACCGCCGAGCCTGCAGAGGCTATGGAGTTTATATCTGTAGACAAGCACGACTCAAGTAGACTATTGAAAATTGGGTCCCAACTAAAAGCCGAATTTAAGGAACAAATCATCGATTTTCTCCGCCATAACTTGGATGTATTCGCATGGTCACACGCTGACATGACCGGAATCTCCCCCGACATAGCATGCCACATATTAAACATTGATCCTACCAAGGCGCCCGTAAAACAAAGAAAGATAAGTATAGGGGCAGAACGATCAGCAGCCCTCGATGAAGAAGTAAAGAATCTACTCGCCAATGACTTCATACGAGAAGCTATCTACCCGGAATGGATCGCCAACCCGGTACTGGTAAAGAAGGCTAATGGGAAGTGGCGAACCTGCATTGACTTTTCCAACCTAAACGACACCTGCCCAAAGGATTGCTTCCCACTTCCCCGAATCGACCAACTTGTAGACAGCACAGCCGGGCACGAGCTCCTATCTTTTATGGACGCATACTCAGGATATAACCAAATTCCTATGCATGCTCCCGACCAAGACCACACTAGTTTCATCACCGACCGGGGTTTATACTGCTATAAGGTAATGCCTTTCGGACTTAAAAATGCAGGAGCCACCTACCAGCGCCTCGTCAACAAGATGTTTGCAGGGCTAATGGGACAAACTATGGAAGTATATGTGGATGACATGCTGGTAAAGTCAAGGAAAGCCAAAGATCACGTAAGCCACCTAGGAGAGATGTTCCAGGTACTTCGACAGTATGAAATGAAGTTGAATCCACTAAAGTGCTCCTTCAGAGTGTCATCAGGAAAGTTCTTAGGATTCATCGTACATGCCAGAGGGATTGAAGCAAACCCTGAACAAGTCCGAGCGCTAAGGGATATCAAGATACCTTCCACTCGGAAGGAAATGCAAAGTTTGAATGGAAAAGTGGCCGCCCTAAGCTGATTCATCTCCAAGGCAACAGACAAGTGCGTTCCCTTTTTCGAAGTTCTAAAGAAAGACCAAGGAAAGTTCGAATGGACTGACGAATGCTTAACCGCTTTCCTTAACTTAATCGAACACCTCCAGAAACCACCGGCACTCTCGACTCCAAGCGAAGGCGAAGAATTATACATATACCTTGCTGTGTCATCTCACGCCCTAAGCGCTGCCTTGGTAAGGGAAGACAACCGCATGCAGCGGCCAGTTTACTTCATCAGCAAGAGGTTTACCGGGGCAGAAGTCAGATATCCTAAACTCGAGAAGCTAGCATACTGTTTACTAATCACATCACGGAAATTGCGTCACTACTTCCAGTCCCATTCCTTCAAAGTTCTGACCGATCAACCACTGAGGCAGGTACTCCTTCGTCCCGACACTTCTGGGCGACTACTTAAATGGTGCATTGAACTAAGTCAGTATGATATCACCTATCACCCTCGCACCGCCATCAAGGGACAAGCCATGGCTGATTTCATTGCAGAATTCACTACCAACGAAGATAAGGAGCAATTGGAAATAGCAAAAGACATCAAGTGGAATCTCTTTGTGGATGGCGCATCGAACGAACAAGGCTCGAGGGCAGGTGTGGTAATAATCACTCCCAGGGGAATAAGCTGCACTATGCTATAAGGTTGGAGTTCGCTGCCACCAACAACGATGCAGAATATGAAGCGGTGATAGCTGGATTAGAACTTGCCATAGAAATCGGAGCCAATTCTTTGTGTCTTCATAGCGATTCTCAACTTATTGTTAACCAGATACTAGGAGAATTCCAAGCTCGAGAAGAACGACTCATAGCATATCTAAAGAAGACCAAGTTACTTCTCAGTCGATTGGACCACTACCTAGTCAAACACATCCCTCGGGAAGATAACCAAGAGGCCGACGAATTGGCGAAGCAAGCAAGTGTGAGAGACATCGCCATCTTCGGGGCAGTAACCATCTCGAAGCAACTGGCCCCATGTTTTGAGCAAGTGAATCTGATAGCTACGACCGAAGAAGCAACTTGGATGACTCCCATCCGAGACTACCTACAAAGCGGCACGCTACCCAACGGGCGTAACGAAGTCAAGAAAATCTTGAGGAAAGCATCCCGCTACACAATACAAGAAGACGTCCTCTATCGGCGCGGATTCTCTAACCCGTTATTAAGGTGTGTCGCTGGGAGGGAAGCCAAGGAAATCTTATCTAACATCCATCAGGGAAGCTGCAGAGATCACACCGAAGGGCAAACTTTAGCAAAGAAGACACTCTGATATGGATATTTCTGGCCTACCTTAAGCAAGGACGCCTTAGATTTCATCAAAAAGTGTGACAGATGCCAGAAGTTTGCTAAGATTCCGCGGCTACCAACAACTGAAATTACTCAAATGACCAGCCCTTGGCCCTTCGCAATATGGGGAATTGACTTAATCGGCGAACTGCCAATGGGCCGAGGCGGGGCCAAATATGCTATAGTGGCAGTCGACTATTTCACCAAATGGGCGGAAGCGGAACCTTTGAATAAAGTATCTTCAACAAAAGTTATCAACTTCTTGATCAAAAATGTTCTGTGCAGGTACGGAGTCCCACTCAAAATCATATCAGACAATGGACTTCAATTTGACAGCGAGGAATTCGCCAACTGGTGCCAAGAACACGGAATTCACAAAAGCTTCTCATCCGTAGCGTATCCCCAGGCAAACGGACAAGTCGAAGCAGTCAACAAAATTCTGAAAACTCTAATAAAAAAGAAGCTCGAAAAGTCAAAGGGCGCTTGGGTGGATGAACTCCCTACGGCACTATGGGCCTATCGCACATCTTTCAGAACATCGACGAGGCACACTCCTTTCTCTTTGGCATACGGATCGGAGGCTATGCTCCCAGTTGAAACCTTTGTGCCTTCCCACCGTAGGATCCACTATAACCCAGAAGAGAATGAAGAACTCCTTCACATGTCTTTGGATCTAGTTGAGGAGAGAAGAAATGATGCAATCCTTAATGAAGCAGCCCACAAACAGAAAGTGCGACACAATACAACTCCAAAGTCAAGCATCGTACCTTACAAGAAGGGGATCTCGTCCTCAAGCGAATCTTCCCTCGCCCCGTAGCACTAGATCCAATCTGGGATGGACCATATGTAATCCATAAAGATCTCCACAACGGAGCTTATATTTTGTCAACAGTGGACGGAGAGGTGTTCCAGAGGGCATGGAACATCCAACACCTCCGTCGATACTTTTCTTAACTTGTATTGCCCATATGAAGTGAATTAACAAAGAGAATCAGTGGATGTAGGAATTTTCGTGCCGAACCACTTTAAAAAACCTTATCTCTTTTTTTTAACTTGTTCCTTTATATCTTGGCTGCTTGTTAACTTTATCCTTTTCTGTTGGACAAAATCCTGTGCATACAGCATTTCAATTCGAGGCACTCCACAGCACAACTTCATCTGGACAAGACCTAACTGGTACTATGCGAATCTATGCCCTCGCCAATGAGACACTTTCACTCCAGCATCCCTCTGCTGCGGGTTAACTCATTGCTCGCGACGGCCCTTAAAGCCAACTGTAATGAGCCGATTATAAGCCACCGAGAAGGCCGACTATAGCCGAGGCAGCTCATTACGGCGTTCGGCTCGCCGACAACTGTGAACCGATTATAAGACCCAACATAAGGTATGGCCAGCCAGGGGTAGTTCACGGTTGACGATCGGCACCCACGCTAGCCGGCCACAGTAAATCGAATAATACCCACGATTACGGGCCATAATGGCCCGGGTAGTTACTATGCGCGATCTCGGCTCCGATGTGTCTTAAGTACGGCTGTGGTAAAAAAGAATTAACTCCCCGCGGAGGCGTAAGATGGGTGACAACTGTCTCCAAGACCCAAAGCTAGGGAAAGTGACTACAAAGCCCGTTTGCCACGAACTTAAGCACATCGAAGGCCTTCCGTGATTGGAAGTTTTACTATTTCACATATTTCAATTTTACTTAAGAAACTTTTCTCCTATCCTCTATAACAATCCCTGAACTGCAGGACACAAAACAGGAGACACTCACTAATAGAAGCGGATACTCACAGCAAGATACTGGACCGCATCCCTTACTCGGTCACACGGGATATTCAAAGTTGCCATCTACAAGCAAAATATAAGGGGCGGTATTTCCTTCTTTCATATATGCCTATAATTTGTTCACACCTCACGCTAACACTGCAAGTCATGAAATTATGTTTTAAACTAGAACCTGACACCAAACACAATTTAATTACAAGAATATGCATAGCTATATTTCTTAGGCAACTTGTCAAAATAGCAAAAACATTCAAAAGACGACAAGATCAGCTTAAGTTAAAGGATTGCACATCAAGAATAGAGCTATTTATTACAAGTAGCAAGAATTACAACCTAAAAGTTACTCTACTGTTTTAAGACTAACATATACTGCCATGTCAAATCCACAAAAAGAATTCTCCAGGTCTAATCAGGGAGCCGGCTGCGTTGGAGTCTTGTCCTTGTCCTGTTGCCCACCTGTCCGGTCAGAAAAAGAAATCATTAGTGATAAGCAACAGAGTTAACAAAAGAAGAAACTAATGAAGTAGAGATTACCAGCAACTTCCCCTTGATCGTCTTGGTCATCATCCCCTACTTCCACACCTGCCTCCTCAACAGCGAACAACCGCATCCCCTCTTTCACCGCTGTCTTCTCCTCCTTGGTAAACTGAGCGGTGACCACATCCATCCTAAAAGCCGCTCCACCCTCCTTATTCGCCTCAGCCTTGGCCTCCTCTAGAGCCCTGAGATAAATCCTAGCCATAACCTGGGGGTAGTCGTCCATCCAAGATAAGCTGTCCTGCTTCCAAGTGCGAAAGTACATGTCCTGCAGCATATCGTCCATCATCCCCTCATTTTCCTCAAACTCCCTCATACGGGCCTCATAAACCGATAGCCTTGCAATGGCAGCATCCCTTTCCAGTCGGTATCGCGAGCAGTCAGCCTGAAGGGACCTCCTCATCACCTCCATCTCCTCCTTTAGCTTGACCTGAGTAAGCTCTGCGGCTTCAAGCTTCCCCGACAGCTCCTCTACCTGCTCAAGATCCGCCCTCCGAACCTCGTCCACTGTCGAGATGGCCATATTTATCTGCTCCTTGCAAGCAGCCTCCATCTTCCGCAATTCCGCCTTACTAGCCTCCTCCATAGTCTTCCTCAACCGCCCGGAGGCAGCCTCATGCTGAGAAATCTGAATGGCCTGATCAGTAAGCTGTTTGGCCTGATCCGAAACCATCAATCGTAGTCGGATGTTGGCACTCCCAATCTCCTCTCCAGTCTTAACCAGCCGGGCATGATTCCCCATCAGCTTCCTAGTCTCCTCCGCCACCCGATCAATATTAGCCTTGGTCTCGTCTCCCATGGTAATTACCCGAGTGGTAAGTAAATCGAGATCTAAGGACTTAGCCTCATCAAGCACCCGTACCATGGTATTGCGAGGAAGAAGGTGCTCACCGGTAACCTCGTCAAAGGTAATATCATGAGAACCTGGATCCAGATCAGGGTGACCCGCAAATGGATTACGAGCCAAACCAGGACGATCAATCTGCGTAACGGTAGGATTTTCAAACAGGTGCGGAGAGAGTACGAACTCAGTATCCTCCTCTGTGATATCATGAAGGGGCTGAATTGGGGGCTGGGGACCGAGTGAAGGTTCGGATAAAGGATGACTCCTCTTTCTCTTCTGAATACCCTCTTCAATAACCCCGAGAAGAGGACGGTAGTCGACTACATCCCCAGAACGGTGGGTCGGAGTCTTCGGCTTGGCGGAAGCTTTGGAGAGCTTGTATTGTTCAAGCCTATGCCGAAGATCTGAGGCCTTGGCCGTTTTACCTGCTCCTAATATAAAGAACAAGTGTCACAAGCTCACATTGATCCATAATTCAAGAAACGCGGTAAATTAAAAGTTAAAAGAAAAAAGGAAACACATCTGTTATACAAACCCTGGGGAGGAGTAGGATACTGCAATGAGTCCTGGATTTCATTCCAGGACGGGAGCGGATCATAAAATATTCCTAAGTCCCTATCATAAATGGAGCCTGCAGGAGTCAAAAGTTCACCTTGAGTCGTCAGAGCCACCTTGGCTGGAGTAGTCTGAGAAGACTCGCTTGCACTAGTCCCGGCCTTGTCGGCTTTCCCGGATTTCTCTACCAAAGCCGTTTCTCCGTCCAGCACCTCAAAAGCCTGACGAAATGCATCATCCGTCCACTCCTGAATCTCGCCTGCCTGCCCAGGAAGCAAGGCCCCGATGCCATCACCACCATCATCACCTTCCCGACCATCTCCACCATCACCTCTTTCCTCCTCTACGTCTTCCTCCCCCTGGGTAAGTGGACAAATTGCTGGGGGAAGGACCGTCCAACTTCTTAAGTTTCTTACCTCCGACAGCTGGAGGTTTCGTGAAAGGTTTCCTCTTCCCACTCTCTACCGTGGCACCTCCCTTAGCCTGAGCAGCCGCCCTCTCCTCCGCCGTTTCCCTCAGCTTGACTACTGACTGCTGTGGGAGGATCAAGTTATACTCCAGAAGGTCGCATTTCTAATCAGGTAGGCAGCTGATCTATCTCTCCCGGGGATAGCTTCTATCTCAGCCGCCGTCTGAACCAGGCGATCAGTCTCCACAACCGCAAAGCCACCTGTCGCTAGCAAAAATGGGAACGTATGAGAAGAAGCATCGCAACCCGAATGGAAATTGTAAATAAAGCATCGACTTACATCCAGAGGTGAAACGCCGAATAGAAACAGAGTCGTCCCTGACGAAGAACCACTCCTTCTTGAACATGCTGAACTTAGAATATAGATCCAAGACCGGCTTGAAGGTTACAGCTGACTCCAAGCTGATATATGGGGACCCCTTCTTATAGCCCCTCAGATTATATAAGTACCGGATCTCCCGGTTGGAAGGAGCACGCCCATACTTCCTCTGGAAGATGACGAAGAGGCTCACCAGTATAGCATAGGAGTTGGGTTGAAGCTGGAATGGGGCCACCTTTAGATATGTAAGGAAGCTGGCTACCCAAGCATTAAGAGGCGGGATGGCACCACACATACAGTGGTATCTGCTATAGGCAAAGTACCCTTCGGGAGGGTCGTATGGCATAACTTCTCTCCCTGGCAACAGCATGCGCGTTCTATCGATTCCAAAAGAACGGGAGATGACATCAAGCTGCTCCTCCTTGAGGGAGCTGGGAAAGCAATCGGGCGGGGAGTTCAGAAGCTCCTGAGGGCCGTACCCGTCCACCAGTGATCTCGGGGCAGTTCCGTGACGTTCCAGTCCTGGCTGAGCAGGGGGCACTGCGGAAGATCCTCCTTCTCCCTGGGACTTCTTTTTATCCGATCGAGTTTCTGCTTTTCGAGACATTTATCTGCAAACACAAAGAAGTGCGTCGTTAGAATAAAGGAAGTAAAGGAGCGAGTGTGTGCAGTCTGGAATTTCACTCATAAAATCAAAATGCTCAAATTCCTATTGTCATTCGGTAAGGTGAAGGTTAAATTTCATTCGGTATTCAGAGTCTCAAGGTTCATTCGGCATTCCCCGTATAGGGTTCATTCGGTGATCCAAATGAGAATACTCATTCGGTATTTGGAGTCTCGAGGTTCATTCGGCATTACCCTATAGGGTTCATTCGGCATTCCCCTATAGGGTTCATTCGGCATGAGAATGCTGGTCTGGTACTCAGGATCCACGAACTCATCCGATAATCCAAGGACGATAGTTCATTCGGCACTCGAAATACCCGGATTCGTTCGGTTGTCTAAAAGGGCTATTCGGCGAGAGAAGGCTGTATCACCTGATTCGATCCGGTATGAATGCCTGGTTCGGTTGTCTTGGGTTGGAAGGGAATAATGAAAGTATACAGCCCCTACTTATAGGCAAATATAGGATGCCGGACCAGTTGGATCGGCACTCAGCGATCGAATGGAAGGAAACAAAGTAGGCCATATGCCAGCATATACCCCACTTTGGGGGGCAAATGTTGGGTGAATTCTCACCACCGGTCCAAGCTTCGCCGAACCAACCATCTCCAAGCTTCGCCGAACCAACCCACCTCCAAGCTTCGCCGAACCAAGCTGCTCACTCACCACCGGATCAAGCACCTTACTCAACATACCACACCAGACCAACCTCACCATCCCACCACCGGTCCAAGCAACTACCGGTCCAAACTGCACTTCTCATGTTCCTACCGAACAACCTTCTCCAGCTCCTACCGGACCAACTCCAAACCGGACCAAGGTACTACCACATAGCACCGAACCACCTACAACCGGTCCACTCTACACTCCAACCATCTCCGAACCAAGCGATGCCGAACCAAGACGTACCAGGCCAGATCACGTCAGCCCAGGCCCATCAGCAACTATACACATCCTAGACCCCTACCCCCAGCCTCACTCTATAAATAGAGGGGCAGAGGTGCAACAATGGGGACAAGTTGGAGAGCTCAAGCACGGAGAGAACTTTCAAATAACTTTCTTTTACTTGTATCAAAGCTTTGTACTTGTAATCAAAACGAGAGAAGAGAAATAACATATAAAGTGGACGTAGGCACATTCTGGCTGAACCACTATAAATCTACGTGTCTTTTTACAGTTTAGCCCCTGCTTTTCATATATTTGCATAAATCTCCAAAATCACTAAGAACAACATAAGATCTACTAAATCATACGACTTTGAGGTGTTTGTCCATTTTTTGTGCAAACAGATGTTAAATCTCTAATTAACTTAATTTAATTTCTAATTAAATTAATTATTTCTTTAATTCCTTAGATTATCTGTAATCCTGCTTAATTATCATTTATTAATTACAAACCAAATTATTTGTCATCCTTAGTTATTTTCTCTATTATTCATCCTTGATTAATTATTCTCTAATTACATTAAGTAATTAGCCTTTAATTTATTAATTATTCTTTAACCATCCACATTTATTAGCCTTAATTAAAGGAATTAATTACTCAATCTTAATTAATTATCCTCCTTAATTAATTATTCTTAATTACTTACATAAATCAATGATCCTTTGATTAATATCATTAATTAATTATCCTTTAGTTGATTATGACTAAAGTTGATTAATTAATTCCTTAATTACTTATGTCCTTAGTTACTCTAAGATAAACCATTTTCTTAATTAATTACTTAATTAAACCACTAAATCCCATTTAATTTAAATCCCTGAATTTAATTTATACAAAAATCATCTGAAAACTCTTGTCCTAAATAAAATTGATATACCTATCTTAATTACTCCTTTAATTAACATCATTATATTATTTTTGAAAACGCTTTTTAATTTATGTAATTAACTGATATATAATTTCTCCAAATCGAAACAATATAAAACATCAACTTTATAATTTATATGTTTGAAACTTGTTAGAAAAACTAGTTAAGTACCTTTGTTTGAAAACTAGCACATGACATGTTGCTAACAAATCTGGTCATTTCTATTCACTTAAAGCCTCAGTTAAACTTATCAAAAACTCACAGTCCACCCTCTCAAAACCCGAGCAAGGAATCGAGTACTCCCCTTACCAACACGCGAATGAACCCGATCCCAAACCTTCTTCCTCGAGCTTGAAACCTCCCACGAAAATCACCTGACACACACATGACACGTGCACGTGCACATCCAAACTGGTCGTCTCCGACCAACTTCCCGTTCACCACCCAGTCACCGATGATCATCACGATCCACTCTACTATCTAGAACCCGATATCACCCCACAAAACGAAATCGACGTATCCTCCACACCTGGAACAATTAGCACTGCCATTAAAACATCACGCTCTGCCAATCTCCGACCATCTGCATCCCTGCCGCCACGTCCCAATCTTCGTCGAAGACCTACGACGCCATTCCCCTACCTCCGATTGAATTCGATATAATGGCAAGGCCGAATTAGCCTCAAATTCGACATCAACTCGGACAAGGTTCAGAACCCTAAAATGTCATCGCCAGATCACTCCGGTGATGAATAAAATCTCCGGTTATTTTTCCAAGGACCCCCACCACACAGGCCTCCCTGAGCCTCGATCACGTCGGCCAACATCCTCCAAATCGCTAGAAACCACCATTAACCCCAAATTCGATCATCATTCAATTCCTTCCAAAATACCATCTTAAAAATCCTCATTTTATTTTTAAAAATCATTGTTTTCGAAAAGGAATTAGAGTATATAGGTGAAAACTGAAACTATATCATTCGAATTTTTGACATGCTTTGGAATTTACTGTTCTTCTTCTTCTTGTAAAAATTTATCTTCTAATTTTACTTAAAAATATTTTGAAAATTAAGATCTAGCAAATACAAACATGTTTCCTTTATACATCTTATTTCAAAAGAGTATGAGGAAAGAGATTTCGACTTTTAAACTTGTTCTTAGTCTGTGAACACACACAAAACAAAATTACATATATGCTCAGACCTACACACTTAAACAAATGCATATTTATATGCAGCAAGCATTGTTTACATTCATACTAACACCTTTCATTTAGGAATTATAACCTGAAACAGATAGAAGAAGGAGGGTTGGATTTCTTTGAATCAGGTTTTATTTGTTAAAAATCAATAGAACTGAATATATATCATGTCATGCCCAGGTTATCTCAGTTTGATATACATATAAATATCTTGATTCATCCATGCAAAGCTGTTTTCACAACATTTCATCTATAATCCATCACATGCATTATGATAATCACAAACTTAAGCTTTTAAAAACAAGTTTACTCACTTGTCTTGTAAAAGCAGAGAACAGGCTCCTTGATTTTGATTTGATTTCCAATTTTGATGATGATCTGGAAATGCTTTTGTTTCTGAAACTTGTATTAGATTCTGATCTTATCTCGCTTGATTGTCTATTGAATTTAACTTTGATTTTGTACTTGAATTTTCTTCAGGTTTTGTTGTTGTTAATTTCTTCTTTTTTTCCTAAGCTGCTTGTTTTGGGTTTTCAGATTTGAAAACAAAGATGAGAGAAAGAAAATTATGAAAACTGGTTTTTTTATTAATTGCCACTTGTTATTTTTGCCTACATTTGTCAATGCATGTTATCCTAAGCTTCCACTTGTATTTTTCATGCTTTATGTATTTAAAAATGTTAAAACTTATTTTAAATATCTCTTGTTTTATATGTATTTATATTAATGTGTATTATTTTTATATATAATACTTTTATATATACAACTTATGTATATTCTAACGTATCATCCTTTATTAAATCCTCTTTACTTATATTCATGTAACCAAAAAGCAAATAAAACAGGAAAATAAGCACAGGGAAGAAGTTGCAAAAAAGTTTAGTCTCAGGGACAAAAAGTTTGTTTTTTTCTGAAGGACACTTTTTAGTGTGAACAGAAAATGATAGTTGCAACTATCATTCTGTGATTTACACTAATAAGTGTCTTTCTGCCTAAAAGGCAAACTTCTTATCCCTAAAACTAAATTTTTCTCCAAATTTTTCGCTGAGCCTAAAAACCCCAAAAAAATATATATGAAACCCAATTATATACTAATTACTAACTAAATATCTATACATATTAGTTGTAAATTTATTTTCAAGATATTGATTTGAATTTTTAAATCCAAGCTTTTACTCACAAACCATAAATATATGCATAATAATAAAATAGTTATCATATTTTATTTTGCTTAGAAATGATAAGTTTTGCATATATCCATTTACACATTAATTATGGTTTCAAATCCACTTTATACATCCAGATATTAATCAGAATTTTATTTGCTAAATTTACAAATTAGTATTTTAATAATTTTAATTCTGTCAATTTCCATTTAACAGATGTCCAAAAATCTGGCTTATCACAATTTGGAATTAATATTCAGAATCATCTACTCAATAACCAAGCCGATCTAATCGTTATTTCTAAAATAGACTTTGATCCAAACTTCGCTATGCATAATCCTTAGTGAACGATGACGAGTAAAAAGAGAAGGAGGAGGAGGAAGAGGAAATTGAAATAGATCATGAATTTGACATTTGGTGTATGGGTGACGTCATATTTGATGCACAAGGAAACCTTATTAATCAAAAGGGAACTTTTGTGCATCTTACCTAAATTTTCATTTACATAAGTCACCCATGGTTAAGGATCATCATCATTAAATGTTATGCTATGATTGTGTTTATGTTGTATAGTTTATGTTATGTATTTAAATGGATTGTTTATACTGTATTTGTTAGTTAATCGTGTTTGTATTAAATGTTGAAATGTCAAAATATTTATAATAATAAAATCAAGTAATTTAGACATATATCTTACTCGTGTACAATATGTGATTTTGATTCTCCTAAACACTTGTTATTCATATGTATAACACCATATACTATATATTTTATACCCGTTTTTGATGATGACAAAGGCGGAGAAAAAATATAAAATATAAAATATATACTAGACAAATGATGGGGAGTAGGAAGTGCATAGACATAAAGGGGTTGAGCAGTTTAGGGGAGGGGTGTAAATCAAGTTAGGGGAAGTCAAATTTAAATATTATTATACGTTATATCAAAAATATTTAGATGATTGTCCTTATCAGAAAGGAGGAGATTGTTAATACCACAAGTATTGATTTTGATTACAAGAACCATATATGTAACAATCAAGAATCTTGTCGTTTGATTTTGAATATTTAAATAATTTTAGATACTGAAATAATTGAATTTTTAAAGTTAAAAAAACATGAATTCAAATATAGGGATTATTTCAAATATTTGAATTTTGAATTTAATATTTGAAAAGTGATTTTAAATATCTGGATTTTGAATTGAATATTAATTTTAGGGATTCAATTGTCTTATTTAACTCCTTTTAATTTATATATAATAACGGTGAATTCATTTTGTAAATTAATTTGCAATAATTGATTGTTCTAATAAGTAACAAGAAATTTTATTTTTATTTTACAGGTAAATAGTCACAAGGAAGAAGTTGCAAAAAAATCTTGTCTCGGGGACAACAAGTTTGCTTTTTAGTCTGAAGGAGGACAATTTTTAGTGTAAACTGAAAATGATAGTTACAACTATCATTCCGTGATTTATACTAAAAAGTGTCCTTCAGTCTAAAAAATAAACTTCTTGTCCCTGAAACTAAATTTTTCTCTAACTTTTTCCTTGAACCTAAAAACCCCTTTATTTTAACGACTCAATTTTTATTCACATATTTTTGATTTATTTTATTTGATTTTTCCATAAATTTTAATTTGGAAATTATTTAAATTATCGTCTGACGATTTTTCGGCAAATGATGGTATTTTTAAGAATTAGAAACCTGTGTATATTATTTTCGTTTTGAGGTTGCATTGCGGTTTTAAATGCGACAGTACTTTTGTTTAATCGTTCGCGGTTCGTATGCAAACGAAAATCTGTGCAATGAGATTGCAGAAATCGCAAATTAAATATAACTCAAACACTTAGACAAACCCATCACCATACGTTTTCTCTTATTCTTTTACTGTTCTATTCACTTTTCATTGTAAACAAAGAATAAGAAAAATCTACTTCTTCATAGTTCAATATAAATTCAAATACTTAACTAAAAATTCAAAAAGCTTAAATGTTTGAACTTCGAAAGCCTAGATCTACGTGCTGAGGTGTTTTAGGAGGTTGTGGTTGAATTTTAGGTTGCTTAGCAGTTTGAACAGTGAAGGTTAGAAACTAAGGCTTAGTCTAGCTTGGATTTAAGGGGAATTTGGCAAATCGAAGCTTGGTTAGGGGTTCGTGATGGAGTTTGGCATTGTCGGCTGGAATGTGGAAGGGTGCGTTCATTGGAGGAAGGCTGCGACATGTCGTATGGTAGTAAAAATGTTCCCAGCTCGTTAGGGTGGTATATAAAGGAATTTTATAGAGAATTTTATCAAAGAGATTTGATTTCCCTAAATAACCTTCTTAATTATGGTGGTATGAAACTTTTTTTCATATAACAACGAAGGAATAATGTTTTGGGTTATTATTATCTCTATTTTAAATGACATTTATTCAACACAAATAAGTATAGTTTTGGTGGTGAAATCTTTCATAGTATTTTGTGAATATACTTATACCGATGATATAAGTATATGGACAGTTTTACAGGCATTGAAAGAGGTAAATGAAGAGTGAAGGAGTAATATACATAGGTATATCTTTGTAAAAAGTATTTTGATACAAGAATTTACAAAGCGGTTTTAATTAATGATAGAATCAATTAAAGAGGCTTAGTGGTTACTTTGTGCTTAACCAAGCCTGGTTAAACTTCTAGTTGAATTATATGTTATTTGATAGTTAAATAATCGACATCAAATGTTGGTCTGTTTTAAAACTATTATTGTCGGTTCGGAGAGACCGAAATCAGATATATTATCCAAAAACCATTTCAAACCTGCATAAGCGTTCGAATTGGAGATATTTTGAAGACGATCAAAGACAGAGTTCTTTGAAGAGCAATCACAGCTTGTTACTAATCCTGAGGGTGGTTCCAAAATGGATGTATTAGAAGTAGTTCCTTTGGTTTTTTCATAACCTAAACAATTTGTATGGACAAATGTTGGCATTATATTATTGCTTGGAGAGCAGTGTTAGCATTCCAAGTGGGATTGCTATATAAAAGGTAAAGCGTAGCCACTAGCCTCACCAACCAAGAATTACTAAAATAGAGGATATGCCACAAGGCTATGTCGGTCGTGCCCATTAAAATATTGTCATCACCCTTCTAAATTATCTAGAGGTTGTGCCTGAGAGCACTCGGGAAAAGGTTGCAAAGCAACCGAGGTAATGAAATATTCGATACTATCCAATAAGGGCTAGGTCAGTCTTTCCATGCAAGGGTCGATAGGTTCGAGCTCGGTACATTTTATCTAGAGGTGTATTATGATGGGCAGCACCTTAATGGCCCTGTCATTGATGGAATCCATTCTCTAATAAGTGCCTTTTAGACTTAGTTGTATACCTATTATGCTTGAATTTAATTAATGTAACAATTTCGGCTAAGATTCATTATTTATTTTAGACCCTATACATTATTATAATATTATTAGATTTTCTATGAAATGGTTTGGTTATCGTAAGGTAAAAACCCATCCGTGTTTATGTGTGGCATGATCTTACGAGATACCTTTATTTTTGAAATATTTTATAACATTAAAATCCATATGAAGTGTGTTTATCATGTTAGTTTACCAGACTATTCCGAGCATTATTTCCTTATAATGTTCGAATCAGACCGAGCACATTTCCAGATTCAGTTATGAATGCTTTGGAGCTTCAAGATACGAGCTAGAGGCCTCCATGACTTACTCACATATATTTTACTTTTCAATGCATCTTTTGCTGTATTTATCAGCAATTGGGAAGAATATAGGTTGTTATAACTGTCCAGGTTGATGATAGATTATTGTTCTCTGATTGTTATATGTATATTACAGTTTTTTGTAAAGATCTATTGTCTATTACATATTACTCATCAAGATGTGAGATTTTGTTCTGTCTTTTTCTTTCTTTTCCCCCAATAATCTATCTTTCCAGCACTTGGATGCTCGCTGTCAAGCATCCAAGTACCAGAAAGATAGATTAGTGTGAATACTGTTGATTAAAATACTAATACACCTAATAACAGTGGATGTATTAGTGCAAATACCATGGATTAAAATACTATTGGCCTCGATATAGTATTTTGGAAATACTATTAGGTGTTGTTTAATTTGGAAATGGTTTTCGATTTTAAAGGTTATTTTAATATGTTCTTATGACTTTCTATGATATTTTAATTAAAATGAGTTTTAAACTTGTCTAAATTATTTCAACTTCTTTATTTAGTCTTTTCTACTATATATATAAGTAAATGTTTTAATAAATTATTTTGGAAGTAGTTATCCTTATAGAAAATATTTATAATATTAAATGTTTATTTTCAACAGGAAATAAAAGGGTTATCTATTATATAAAGTAATTTTTGTGATTTGAAAAGAAGGTAGAAATAATTTGGCAACAAATATTTGTGAGACATTTTGTATAAAATGTTGAAAAAAGAATAGATTTATTAAAGGAAGTTTATAAATTAAAAAGATGGATATTGTCACAACCCGGTTTTTCGACCTCGAAAGTTGACATCAATACCTCCACGGTATTACATGCCGAATAATCGAATGCCGGAAATACCCGACCGTAAGGAAAAGAAAAAGGTAGAAGAAGAAAATAAAACAACATTAGAATCTTACAGTCGCAGTGGAATAAAATATAATATATAAAATCAGTTTTAAATACAAAGAAATTCTGTAACTGTTATATACTTACAATCATCAGAGTACAACAATCATCCATCACATTAGACAACTTATTATTTGCCCTTACACGGCGGAATATATAATTCAAATACGGAGATACATCTCTATCCTCCAGCTCATCTTCTGAGCTCCATACCATCCTATCCTGAATCTGTTCAACTCGGTCTGACCCGAGCATCATAATAAAACAACACCCGAGTCAGTTTGGAAAACCAGCGTGAGAAAACCACACTCAATTGGATTATTATATTTTCGAAAATCCTTTAAAAACAAAGGTATCTCGTAAGACCATGCCACAAATAAATATGCTAGGTTTTTACCTTACGATAACCAAAACATTTTTATCAAATCCGTCTGATATTATAATAGTGTCTATAGAAAGTAAAATAGAATCTAGCTGAAATGCTTGCATCTCACGTTCCAGCAATTGTTGGGCACAATCAAAACCATACAGGCGCTTATTGGAGATATGAAATACTTCGCCTTCCGAAAGTTCGCTTATCTTATACTTAAGATTTTATTTAAGTTCTCCTAATACACCATAAGATCTTCTTCTGAAATCTTATTTGTTTAAATAACTCGCTTCTCATCTCAAGAGGATTTTTAATTGAATTTAAAACATTTACAAATATATATACTTATAAAATAAGAATAATGGTTTTATTTTCAAAATATGGTTTAAGATAAAACTAACTTCAGAATATTCTAAATTCAAAAATAGTTTTTAAAAGTTATAGTATAGTAGATTTAAAAAATCACTTTAAAAACAATTTTACTTTACTCGACAAAAAGTCTATCTTTAGAAAATCCAATATCCACCAATTCAATTCATAAATTCCTCTTGATTCATACCTCATTGGCACTATTAACCATTTTATTTTCAAAACAATTTCCATAACTCGATATAAGTTCACACCATCACTTATATTCTCCACATATCCACTGATATTAATCTATCTCATTTATAAACCCTGTTTGTGACGACCGCCCATGACCCTTGCACCGATCCTAGAGATAGTGCACTGTAAAGTGTGCCAGGCGACCATGGACGATTGCCAGGGTAAATTTAAACAACAGAATCTATCGTATTACTCACAGCGCATGTACAAAATACAATAGAATATATATATAGTGAAGCTTCACAGAATAGAATCTCATCAATAAAACTTCATAATAGTTGAATACAAACATCTGAACAGTCAATACATCAAGCCTCACTACATAACACTCGGAGAATATACAAGCAGCGGAACATCCAGTACATATAGTAAGAAGATAATATGCAATCCTCCAGCTCGTCTTCGACATCAGCACTGTGGAAAGCAAGATCAGCACCTGTCACCTGCTACCTAGTCTGCCCGTCCCAAAATGGACGAACAGCCCAAGGCAATAAGAGTTAAAACATAAAGCCTTGAGTCAGACAACAGTCTTAGTGAGCGGTAAATTAACTAACAACATACCAAAAGAGCATAAAGGAAAAGGAATAGGAATCCAACCCTCCCACTCCACCTCTTTCTACAGTGATAGCCCCCAGACACACACTAAGCAGAAGCAAACATAGCAAACATAGAAAAGCATACAATTTAAAGTAAAGCAATTATCACTCGAGTCAAGGGCGATGCTTTCCAAGTACAAACCCCCAAGGCCTAAACCAAGATCAGATAAGCACCCAGAAAATACCGCTCTTGAGACCGAATGACGATACAACCAAACATCCATGACTCTGGCTATCACTGTTATCATTGCTTCGATATCATTGTTAATTGAATGACCGGCTCTTTATTTCATCTGTCCATCAAGGGCTAATGGAAACCCCGGTTCTAGACATAACTCCGCACGTCATCGTGACCCGTGCCTAGGACTATCGAATCTGCCCAGAGTACTTGACTACCAATCAGAAGCCTTAAGGGACTATCGAATCTGCCCAACGTACTCTTGCTTTGAGCATGCTAGAACCTTCAACAACGATGATATCTCAGCCTTCTAGTCATCCTCCTCGACGACTATTTCCATACTAGCTCAAGCGCCTCTCGAGCAAACCATTATCCTCAAACCCGAACCATATCACCGAGTTATCAATCTGCTTGGAATGATCCCGTCTGGATTAGACCAAGGCTATCTCATATCATACTTCACCTCATCATCATCATAGCAAAGCTTCATCTCAACATCATCATAATCAAATCCATCCATATGAGCTTCATCATCCGCTACATATGCCACGAGCAGCTTTTCCAATTCAAGAGCCTTTCCCTTAGCTTTTGAATCATCTTCGGTCTAAATCAAATCATCAATCATCTAATTCATAGCAATCAATCAAATCAAACATTAATCCAAGTAAACAAGCATTCAAATATGATCTAAATAGACAATTATAACAATAATGGCAATTTCGTAATTAAAGAGTCAAAAGTCTAACAAGCATGAAAACATGAGCAATATCTCTATAATCTTGATGAATGAACTTGTATAGGTTAACATGTAGTAAAATGGATGCCAAATCATTATGAACAATGGATCTATATGGATCTATACTTAGGATTAGGAAAATGCATGGAAATCACTACTTTAGCACAAAATCAAGCCAACGATCCGATATACTCCTTTGGATCCGTGTGAGAAATAATCACCACTCAACAAATCACCTAAACACCTTAAAAGAAACCCACTTCAGATCTGGACAGCGAAGGATCTAACTCGATCTATCACCAATCCGCTTCAAACGATGAAATCTCTCTTCGAAGGATGAAGATCTTCAATCTAAGCTCTTGGATCTTCGATTTGGATGGAAGGAATCACTAGATTAGAGTGGAGAAAAGAAGTGAAGAAGTGTAGAAGTCGAGCTCTCAAAATGGCAGCACTTCGTCACTTCAAAATCCGGATCCCAAAAATGAAGAAGAACCCTCATATTTATAGGTTGATCCTTAGGTCGCTCGCTCTTAGGTCGTCCACGACCTAAAACCCACGACCTAACAAAACCCTACGACTTACGACCTAGCGCAAGCGCACGACTTACAGATCCAACGACCTAACACATGCACGTTTATACGACCTAACGACTTAGCATATGCGCGCTTCCTCGCGACCTACGACCTAACGAGGATGCAGCCTAGCGACCTAACACATATCGCTTCTACGACCTAACACTCCTGCGACCTAACACAGACACGCTTCCTCGCGACCTAACAATGCCACGACCTAACGACCTAACAAACCTACGAGTTAACACACACACGCGACCTAACACTTAGCCAGGTTACGACCTAACTCCTTAGGTCGTCTAACGACCTAACTACGCTAACTCGCTAACTCTCTTAGGTCGCCAACTTCCTATAGGTCGCTAACTACGCTAACTCGCTAACTCTCTTAGGTCGCCAACTTCCTATAGGTCGCTAACTCCTATAGGTCGCTCACTCTCTTAGGTCGCCAACTTCCTATAGGTCGCTAACTCATATAGGTCGCTAACTCCTATAGGTCGCTAACCTTCCTTAGGTCGCCTAATTCTATAGGTCGCTCCAAACCCTTAAGTCGCTTAAAACCTTAGGTCGCTAACATCCTATAGGTCGCTCCAACCGACCTAACCTACCCCACGACCTAAGCCACCACACGACCTATCTTCTAAACGACCTAACTATCACACGACCTAACTCCTTAGGTCGTTCTAATCCTTAGTTCGCTCCACTTCACTAAGCCGTCTACCCCTTAACTCGCCCACTTCCTTAGGTCGCTCCAAACTCTTATACGACCTAAGACTTAGACTCTGGATGACTTATCAACAATGCGACCAAATGTCAACTGTTTTACGATGTTTTGATCCGTAAAAATACGGGTCGTTACATTCTTCCCCCCTTAGGAATTTCGCCCCCGAAATTCCAAACAAACAGAGCAATCAAAGACTATTCTGCATGCCTACCATCCGTAGAAATCAGCAAACCATGCATCCAATTCTAGCTTAGCATGCAGAATTCTAAAACTTAGAACAAGTTACAATGTCGTTAGATGACACGACACCTTAGGGCCATACCTTGAAGAGTTCAGGATGAGCTGCTTTCATCCTCTCTTCCACCTCCAATGTACAGTCGTTATCATCATCACTCCATTGTATCTTGAGCAACTTAACTATCTTCCTCCTAAGCTGTTTTGTCTCGGTTTCCACAACACGAAGCGGCTTACGAGGTCTCCTATCGACTGGATCAACTTTGAAATCTTCACAGCTATCAGCAGAAACCACTGTATTCGAGTCGTGCACATACTTCCGTAGATATGAATACATGAAAAACATTGTGCACACTCGACATATTTTCTGGTAACTCCAAACTGTAGGCGAGCTTTCCAATTCGCTCGGTGATCGGGAATGGTCCAACAAATCTCAGAGTCAATTTTCCTTTCTTCCCGAATCGAATAACATTCTTCAGAGGAGAAATCTTCACAAAAACCATATCACCTACGTCGAATTCCAAATCCTTACGACGCTTATCGGCAAAACTTTTCTGACGGTCTTGGGCTGCCTTCATTCGTTGCCGAATGATCTCTATACAATCTGAAGTCTGTCGAATCATCTCTGGCCCAAGCATCAGCTTTTCTCCCGTCTCTAACCAACATGTCGGAGAGTTACACGATCTTCCATACAATGTCTCATACGGTGCCATACCAATGCTTGACTGGTAACTGTTGTTATATGAAAATTCCACCAAATGAAGGTGATCTTCCCATGATCCTCCGAAATCCAAAACACAAGCTCTGAGGAGATCTTGCAAAACTCGATTGACTCTCTCGGTCTGACCATCTGTTTGAGGGTGATAAGCTGTACTCAAACACAACTCGGTTCCCAAAACTTCCTGGAAGCTCTTCCAAAATCCACTAGTGAACAATGGGTCTCGATCGCTCACTATACTCTTCGGAATACCATGGAATCGAACTATCCACTTAACATATAACTCAGCCAACATTGATGCAGTCCTAGTCGATCGAATAGGAATGAATCTTGCACTCTTAGTTAAACGATCTGCAATGATCCAAATCCCTTTATTTCCCGTTCTTGTTCTAGGTAACCCATCAATAAAATCCATCGAGATTTGCTCCCACTTCCATGTAGGAACTTCTAACGGCTGAAGCAATCCACTTGGCTTCTTTTGTTCGGCTTTTACCAACTGGCAGTTCATGCACTTGGAAATAAAATTTCCAACATCCTTCTTCATACCTTCCTAGTAATAGGTTCTCTTCATATCTCGATACATCTTATTTCCACCTGGATGAATTGTCAACTTCGAGTGATGACTTTCCCTCAGAACTTCATTCCTCAATTCATCGATATCGGGAACAACTAGTCGTCCTTGCTTCCGAAGCCAACCCTCTCGATCGACCTCGAATCCTTTATCCTTTTCTAGGTCCAATCTAGATTCCAAATTATGGATAATCTTGACAAGCTTATCGTCTCGCTTTTGGCTCTCACCAATCCTTTCCACAAGATTCGGTCTTATCGATAAGTTTGCCAACATCTCAGGTTCCAATTCATATCTAGGCCTGAAGTCAAATCCAGCTAAATACTCGAGATTCTTCCATTCTGAAAACATGGCTCCCAATCCTGCATGTCTTCGACTTAACACATCTGCCACTGCATTACCCTTTCCCGGAGTATAAGCTGTACCAAAATCATATGATGCCAAAAACTCTAGCCAATGTTGCTGCCGAAGATTCAAATCCTTTTGGGAGAAAAGATACTTCAACGACTTATGATCCGTAAACAACTCAAATCGAACTCCCAATAGATAATGTCTCCACATCTTCAGAGCAAATACAATTGCCGCTAACTCCAAATCATGAGTCGGATAATTCCTTTCATGCGGCTTCAGTTGTCGACTGGCATATGCAACAACTTTATCCCTCTGCATCAGCACTGCTCCAAGTCCAGTACCACATGCGTCGGTGTAAACCACCATCTCATCATTCCCACTAGGAATAGTCAAAACAGGAGCACTTGTCAGTCGCTCTTTCAGGATTCTGAAAGCTTGCTCACACTTATCATCCCATCTGAACACTTGGTTCTTTTTCGTCAATCCTGTTAACGGTGCAGCTACCTTGGAGAAGTCTTTGATAAACCGTCGATAATATCCTACTAATCCACGAAAACTTCTCACATCAGATGCATTCTTAGGTCTACCCCAATCCTGGATTGCTGCCACCTTGGCGGGATCAACCGCTATTCCATTTCCAGAGATAACATGGCCTAAGAACCTCACTTCACTCTTTCAGAAGTGACACTTCGAAAACTTAGCCTTCAGCTGATGTTTCCGTAAGATTTCCAAAACAATACACAAGTGCGTCTTGTGCTCTTCTTCAGTTCTGGAATAAATCAGAATATCATCCACGAACACTAGCACGAACTTGCTCAACTGATCTCTGAACACTCTATTCATAAGATCCACAAAATATGCTGGCGCATTAGTCAATCCAAACGGCATTACCAGCCACTCAAAGAAACCGGACGGTGTCCTAAAAGCAGTCTTCGGCACACTATCCTTAGCCACTCTTAACTGGTGAAATCCCGTAGCCAAATCCATCTGAGAAAACACCTTAGCTTCGTGAAGCTAATCAAACAAGTCATCTATTCTCGGCAATGGATACTTGTTCTTCTTAGTCACCTTATTCAGCTCACGATAATCCACACACAACCTCAGCGATCCATCCGCTTTGGTTGCGAACACCACTGGTGCACCCCATTCGGACACACTACGCCGAATGAATCCTTTCTGTAAAAGGTCATCAACCTGCACCCTCAACTCATGCTGTTCCCTAGGCGCCATCCGCCTAAGAGGCATCACAACTGGTCTGGCTCCTTCAACTAGATCTATACGAAACTCGATCTCTCTATGCGGCGGTAACCCTTTGACCTCGTTAAAGACATCCTCAAATCCATTAGCGATTGGCACAGATGACAGTCCATCTCGTGGAACAACCAGCGAATACATGAAGCTCATGAAGACGCCTTCTTCATGCTTACATCGTATCACAATCTTTCGCCCCTCCACATTCTCGACTGTCACCTCCAACCTTTCACAATCAACCTTTGCCGCATACTTCCTAAGCCAGTCCATACCCAAAATAATTCCAAACCCCGCAAAGTTCAGAACAAAACAATCACAAACAAAAGAGCAATCATGACTCGATACAATCAAACCACGGCATAACATACACAAACAAGACGAACCCCTAACTGGATTAGTCACAACCAATGGCCTATCAACAATATCCGGTTCTAAACCCAACCGGCCTACAAGTTCATTACAAACAAAAGAATGCGACGCTCCAGTATCAAATAGCACTCTAAATGGAACACCACATAGGAAAAGAGTACCTTGAACCACTACACTCTTTCCTTTCTCTTCAGCGGTAGGAGCTTTCGAAGATGATGGAACAGCTCCCAAAGCATAGGCTTGCACAATCTACTTGTCCTTCCGCGGTTCTGGACAATTCTTCCTGATATGCCCCGGCTTGTCACAGTTGTGGCACTTCACCGGCACCTTCGGATTCTTGCAATCCCTGGAGAAATGGCTCTTCTGCTGACAATTGAAGCAAGTCACTTCGCCCTTCGGCTTCTTCTGGCCATCCTTACCCTTTCGTTGTTGCTGCTTCCTCTTCTTGTTTCCACCCTGCTACGGTCTAGACTCTTCCTTGGTCACAACAACAACAGATCCCTCTATAGGAAACAGATTCTCATGCCTGAGAGCTTTCTCCACAAGCTTCTCAAATGAATCGTCCAAATGATCCACCAACTGCCTCCCAAGATAACTGTCCAAGCCTGTCACAAACTTCTCATTCTTCTGATACGAAGATTCAATATAAGACCGGGCATACTTGGACAAGGCTTCAAACTCAGAAACATACTCAAGAACTGGTCTTCCACCTTGCTTGAGTTCCACAAACTTCTTGAACAGAACAGACTTCTGAGCTGTAGAAATGAACTTAGCTTCAAATCTGGCTTGGAATTGCTCCCAAGTAATCTCTTCCTCCGGAGTATCAATGGTGATAGAGTTCCACCAATCAGAAGCTCTTCCTTGAAGCTGTCTTGATGCTAACTTCCTCTTAGTTGCATCTTCGATTCCCAAATCACCAAAGATCCTTCTACAAGCATCTATCCACCTCTGGACTTCAATGGTTGATTCTGTCCCAAGAAAACCTTTCCTCCAAGAGCAGTGTAGTCCTTACACAGCTTAGTAAAATCCACCGGTCTTGGAGTTTGAACTTGAACTCCAACATCCACCGATGGCCCCGGAGCTGGCATCCTTCTCATGATCGAAGTCATCATAGCTTCGAACATAGTAGCATAATCAGCAGCCCCTTCAATAGCACGGCCTTCCCTAACAGCTGGTCTCCCTCTTCGACTCATCCTTAATATCTATAAAAAGGAATGATTAATAAACCTAGAGAAACAACTGCATAAAGGACTCAAACTCTACTAAGCTACTATATTATATATAGTAATCATCCATCAAAATACAATTACGTCTCTCATACGTAGTTACGTCAGCGAGCGTTGGGTAAAATCGATTAACCAAAGCTCTGATACCAAATGTGACGACCGCCCATGACCACTGCACCGATCCTAGAGATAGTGCGCTGTAAAGTGTGCCAGGCGACCATGGACGATTGCCAGGGTAAATTTAAACAACAGAATCTATCGTATTACTCACAGTGCATGGACAAAATACAATAGAATATATATATAGTGAAGCTTCACAGAATAGAATCTCATCAATAAAACTTCATAATAGTTGAATACAAACATCTGAACATTCAATACATCAAGCCTCACTACATAACACTCAGAGAATATACAAGCAGCGGAACATCCAGTACATATAGTAAGAAGATAATATGTAATCCTCCAGCTCGTCTTTGACATCAGCACCGTGGAAAGCAAGATCAGCACCTGTCACCTGCTACCTAGTCTGCCCGTCCCAAAATGGACGAACAGCCCAAGGCAATAAGAGTTAAAACATAAAACCTTGAGTCAGACAACAGTCATAGTGAGCGGTAAATTAACTAACAACATACCAAAAGAGCATAAAGGAAAAGGAATAGGAATCCAACCCTCCCACTCCACCTCTTTCTACAATGATAGCCCCCAGACACACACTAAGCAGAAGCAAACATAGAAAACATAGCAAGCATAGCAAAGCATACAATTTAAAGTAAAGCAATTATCACTCGAGTCAAGGGCGATGCTTTCCAAGTACAAACCCCCAAGGCCTAAACCAAGATCAGATAAGCACCCAGAAAATACCGCTCTTGAGACCGAATGACGATACAACCAAACATCCATGACTCTGGCTATCACTGTTATCATTGCTTCGATATCATCGTTAATTGAATGACCGGCTCTTTATTCCATCTGTCCATCAAGGGCTAATGGAAACCCCGGTTCTAGACATAACTCCGCACGTCATCGTGACCCGTGCCTAGGACTATCGAATCTGCCCAGAGTACTTGACTTCCAATCAGAAGCCTTCAGGGACTATCGAATCTGCCCAACGTACTCTTGCTTTGAGCATGCTGGAACCTTCAACAATGATGATATCTCAGCCTTCTAGTCATCCTCCTCGATGACTATTTCCATACTAGCTCAAGCGCCTCTCGAGCAAACCATTATCCTCAAACCCGAACCATATCACCGAGTTATCAATTTGCTTGGAATGATCCCGTCTGGATTAGACCAAGGCTATCTCATATCATACTTCGCCTCATCATCATCATAGCAAAGCTTCATCTCAACATCATCATCATCAAATCCATCCATATGAGCTTCATCATCCGCTACATACGCCACGAGCAGCTTTTCCAATTCAAGAGCCTTTCCCTTAGCTTTTGAATCATCTTCGGTCTAAATCAAATCATCAATCATCTAATTCATAGCAATCAATCAAATCAAACATTAATCCAAGTAAACAAGCATTCAAATATGATCTAAATAGACAATTATAACAATAATGGCAATTTCGTAATTAAAGAGTCAAAAGTCTAACAAGCATGAAAACATGAGCAATATCTCTATAATCTTGATGAATGAACTTGTATAGGTTAACATGTAGTAAAATGGATGCCAAATCATTATGAACAATGGATCTATATGGATCTATACTTAGGATTAGGAAAATGCATGGAAATCACTACTTTAGCACAAAATCAAGCCAACGATCCGATATACTCCTTTGGATCCGTGTGAGAGATAATCACCACTCACCAAATCACCTAAACACCTTAAAAGAAACCCACTTCAGATCTGGACAGTGAAGGATCTAACTTGATCTATCACCAATCCGCTTCAAACGATGAAATCTCTCTTCGAAGGATGAAGATCTTCAATCTAAGCTCTTGGATCTTCGATTTGATCTTCGATTTGGATGGAAGGAATCACTAGATTAGAGTGGAGAAAAGAAGTGAAGAAGTGTAGAAGTCGAGCTCTTAAAATGGCAGCACTTCGTCGCTTCAAAATCCGGATCCCAAAAATGAAGAAGAACCCTCATATTTATAGGCTGATCCTTATGTCGCTCGCTCTTAGGTCGTCCACGACCTAAAACCCACGACCTAACAAAACCTTGCGAATTACGACCTAGCGCAAGCGCGCGACTTACAGATCCAACGACCTAACACATGCGCGTTTATACGACCTAACGACTTAGCATATGCGCGCTTCCTCGTGACCTACGACCTAACGAGGATGCAGCCTAGCGACCTAACACAGATCGCTTCTACGACCTAACACTCCTGCGACCTAACACAGACACGCTTCCTCGCGACCTAACAATGCCACGACCTAACGACCTAACAAACCTACGACTTAACACACACACGCGACCTAACACTTAGCCAGGTTACGACCTAACTCCTTAGGTCGTCTAACGACCTAACTACGCTAACTCGCTAACTCTCTTAGGTCGCCAACTTCCTATAGGTCGCTAACTACGCTAACTCGCTAACTCTCTTAGGTCGCCAACTTCCTATAGGTCGCTAACTCCTATAGGTCGCTCACTCTCTTAGGTCGCCAACTTCCTATAGGTCGCTAACTCCTATAGGTCGCTAACTCCTATAGGTCGCTAACCTTCCTTAGGTCGCCTAATTCTATAGGTCGCTCCAAACCCTTAAGTCGCTTAAAACCTTAGGTCGCTAACATCCTATAGGTCGCTCCAACCGACCTAACCTACCCCACGACCTAAGCCACCACACGACCTATCTTCTAAACGACCTAACTATCACACGACCTAACTCCTTAGGTCATTCTAATCCTTAGGTCGCTCCACTTCACTAAGCCGTCTACCCCTTAACTCGCCCACTTCCTTAGGTCGCTCCAAACTCTTATACGACCTAAGACTTAGACTCTGGACGACTTATCAATAATGCGACCAAATGTCAACTGTTTTACGATGTTTCGATCCGTAAAAATATGGGTCGTTACACCGTTTATAAATTTATAAACTCCCTTGAGTTTTCCATTTATTTATAAAAGCATTTCTATTTATAATTCCATTCTATAATTTATCCTTTAATAAATTCCAGTTTTACTTTAATCTATTTTAATTATCAATTCCAATTCTTTTCCAAATTTTCAAATATCTTTCAAGTCCTTAATAAATATAATTTTAATTAAAATCTCTATCTAGCCTAATTTACCAATAGTTAAATATAACCAAGTTAAATTATATATTTTCTCATTCCACTTAATTTTCTTTACAAAATAACCCAATTTCCAGTTTAAACCTTTTCATTCAAAATCTTCTTTTTATTAGCTTCAAATTTATTACTTATGCTATTTAAAAATACAAAATTCAATTTCCAGGCTATTTAGCATTTACAATTTAATTCACACAATCCATATCACTTTATCCAACTTGTCATATATCAACATATATATGAAAACAATAAATATTTTTGAGGAATCCAGTTGGATCCCTCCAACTTGTTTTTCCGTGCATCCACAGATGTTAGTTAACAAATAAAATACTAATCCCACTTCGAGGAGGATATCACAGTATATAGGGTAAATAAGTTAATTGAACAAATTAATCACCTAAATACCTTATTTAAATTAAACTAGTGAGTGGAAATATTTATATATGTATTTTTTTATTTTTTCTTTGAAACTACATATACTAAGAAAATAACCTATATACATTTTAAAAAAATCTAATCTTTATAAACTCTACACCGTTTTAAAATTCCTATACTTTTCAAAAATCCTATATATATACATATTTACTTTTTCACCTATATGTATATATTTATTTAATTGAAAACAGAAATATCTTCACTTTAATGTATATATTCATATATATAAATCTTAAATTTAAAGAATAAATAGATATATATATATACCTTACTGTAAAATCAGATACTGTGCTATATTTTTTTTCCTGACCTATATATATACATACATATATATTATTAAAAAACAAATCTTATACCTTACTGCTCCTACAACATTCGCGACCCCAAGCCCGATTCTTTGACCGAAAGCCACCAAGCGCTCGTACCTGATCATCCACGTCAAACAATGACGTCACTGACACTGCGTGCAAGCTGCTCCTCACCATCGACGAACTGACGAACTCGCGCCTCCTACTTGTGCGACTCAAACCCCCCTTACTCCCTGTCGAGCGAGTCCCCCCAGCTCCTCTTCAACGCGACTACGATCGCCCACCCCCTTGTTTCCAGTCGAAAATCTCGTGGCCGATCTAGTCGAACCTGAGGAAAAATGAGGCGCACGATCGAACTGAGGCGATTGGCAATTAGGGCTCACATTGAAACATCCCTCAATCGATATATATTATTTCGAATTCGTATGTGATTTGTAATTTCGTGATTCCCCTTTCCATTTTTAATTTAACCTAACTGCTTTGATCTCGGAGAGGAAGCATTAGAAGTTGAAAGAAGATACGGCTTTGTGAATAGACTGTAGGATTAGGGAAAGAGTCTCGCCTTTAATATTATTGAACTGAATTCGCCGTCTCTTTTTTTTCGGTTTGAAGTGAGAAAGGATGGAAGGAGGGAACGTGTTTTAAACAGAACGGCAGTGTGTTGAAGAAGGTAGAGTGGCGTGTGATTTTGGGTAACGTATGGGTTTTAACTTGCTACGGTGATAGAAAAGAAGGGGAGAAGTAACGACGTGAAATTTATTTGACTGGTCAAAAAATATATATATATTATATTTAAAATTTAAATTTAAATCGTCTTGAATTACGCAACTCAAAATCTTGATTTCCTATCGAGGCGTGTCGCTAGGTGTTTATAATGTTATACCCCTATTCCGAATGCAATGGAAAAGGTTTCAAGCCCTAACTCGATCGTATGGAGAAGATAGCCTTTCGGACCCAGTTATTATATTTAAATTTCAATATAAATTCCAGCGCGTTTATATCTCGTACGGCCACACGATAACTCCAAACACTACAAAATTTGAAATCCGATAATAATACAATATTACGTATCCAATGGAACTGGTTTTGTCGAATTCCGAGGCTGTGCCTCGGAACGCTATTTTTAAATATTAATTTAAACGATATATTTTTAAAACTGAACAAACCACTTTTAAATTCAATTTTAAAAGTTGCATTGTCTTCCGTATTATTAATATAAATTTTACAAGCCTTTAAAATATTTTTAACAAGCTCGAAACTCCAGATTCAATATTTTACCCAATTTCAAATTATTAAATTCAATAATTTAATTAACCAATAAATAGTTATATTTGAAATTCAAGTTAAAAGCCAACACCCGAATATTTAAAATCAATTAAATATTTCAATTTCAAATATCCAAAAATCTGGGTCGTTACATTCCTCCCCCTTTAAAAGAATTTCGTCCCCGAAATTGCTAAGGCAGAAAGAATGCCCCAAATCCATCAACTTATTAAAACCTACTTAGTGAAAACTTGATATTCACTTTTCTAAACCTATTGTTTTTTTACAAAACAATTTGTTCATCTTCTAGTTCAAATCCTACATTTAATTATAATTTGAAAATCACTTTTCGTTAACAAAAATAAAAATAAAAAAAAATTTAAAAATTTTCTAACTTCCAAAATTTCCGAAAATTTTGGGTAGAGTCTCTCTTGTACGGAGGAGCTTTTTCAATTTGACAAGAGGGATAAATATATATACATCGACCCACACGGTCGGAAAACAAAAACAAAACAATATTTTATATCTTTTTTGCGTAGGCGTACCTTTATTTATCATTTTTAAGCAAGCGGGTTATATATTTTGCGATTAGCACGACCATCCAGCCAAACGGCCTTCCTGGTACATGTACTTACTCAATTTAAACATGTAAGAACTAATATATGTAACTTAATACCATATTACATATGTACTAGCAAAACACATGAATTTTTATAAGTAATGCATACCAAATAATTTTCATAAGCAACTTGTATGATTTCAACACTTATGCAATTGTTTTCAATCCATACACTATTTCATTCCATTTAAATGGTTTACAACTCTATTGCTTACATTCAATTCATTTCTAAACCAAACAAACTCATATTCATCCCAATTGATTTAAAAATCAATTTCATTTGCTTCTATTAATTCAAGGAATTTTATTTAATCTCGTTTTACATCAAACGACAATTATTTTTATGCAAATTCGGCGATATTCATGCAAATAAATAATCACTTTGGTTCATAACCATTTTAAATTGATTCCAACTCAATTTATATTAATTCCATTTCCATTCTAAATTTATTCACAATCCAATCGTTTGCATTTCATTCCATATTCGCTTTCATTTCATTTGAAACCAGTTTATTAAGCTCGAAAACATTACACGCTTATATATTAAATTACTATTTCACTTAAGCCGAGCTTCCATTCAAATATTCTCTTAAGTCGATTTATTTTCTTTGAGTTATTTCACTCCATTACTCAAGTCCATTTCTTACTTACTCAAATTCTATTTCCATTTTAATTTGATTCTCATCAAATCAAATTCCATTCCGTTTCTTAATTTAATTCAATTAGTATATTCATTTAATCTATTTTAAATTTTAGTTCACATTCTTAATTTACTTCTGAATTTATTTTATTAATAACAAGGCCATTTCAAATTTATTTCTATTCACTTGAATTTTGTTTGCAATTTCAAACCATTTTATTTAACTCACAATTCAACTTTTATTTAACCAAATAAACTTCAGTAACCTATTCAATTTACTATTTTATTATCCAAATAGTTCACTTCCAATTTGCAATTTAATATTTGATTTTCATTTCAAAAATCACCTCATTTAAATTTTCTTGAGTTCAAATTCATTTTATTGTTCCAATTTGGATTTTCTTTCATTTTCCAAAATATCAAACTATTTTATTTTAACTCAAGACTATTAATTCATTTATAGTCCAAGCATCTTTTTATTTCATGCCCTTCAATTCTTTGATAAGCTATCGAAGCTTATTTATTCCAATTCAATTTTTTATTTAAATTATCTCCAGTTTAATCTAACTTCATACCATTTACTTAGGTAAGGATTTAGTCCTATTCAATATCATCTATAACTCAACTGAATTTTTTTATTCCAATTCAATTCTATTTAAACTCAGCTTTATTTAATTTGATTCGATTCAATTTTCTTTCTCAATCCTATTTAATTTTTTTCATTCAATCTTTTCACTTTCCCATTCTATTTACTTATTTATTTCATTCAAACCAAACTCAATTAAATTTCAACAATTTAATTTCTTCAACTTAATCGAAGTTAAACTTTATTTTAATCTCCTTATTTTTAATTTTAATTTCAAAATTCAAATCTCACACTTTCCTTTTTTATTAAAAAAATCATTTCAAATTTTTAAGCTTATAACTTATCCCTGACTAAATAAGGATTCCAGTTTAAATCCAATTTTAATTATAATCCATTTTTACAATTTGTACTTATGCAATTTCCCATATTGGTTATATAAACTTTCTTGTTTGACTATAATATTACCGTCCAAACACTTCAATTATATAAATAATAATTTTTTAGAAAATTATTTCTTTTATATCAAAATATGTTTTGGGTAAAATTATTTCATTCACCCACTTTTGAAAACAATACCGTGTCAGTTCATCGTGTTCAAGTGTTTATAAACTCCTATCGGAATAGCGGCGTCCCACTACTCGACAAGAATTTATATACCACTGAACCAATAAGTCAACACAATATTAAAACAATTAACATTCACTAACAAATACGCGCTCATATCTATTAATACACTCAAACTCATCCTAGAGTACTACTGACTCTATCTCTAATGAGTAATCCCCCACCAGAGCCAAGGTTCTCCCTTAACCTTCAGCTCTGATTCCAAGATGTAACAACCCGGTTTTTCGACCTCCGAAAATCGACATCAATACGTCCTCGGTATTACATGCCGAACAATCGAATGACGGAAATACCCGGCCGTAAGGGAAAGAAGGAGGTAGAAGAAGAAAATAAAACAACATCAGAAACTCACAGTCACAACGGAATAAAATATAATTGTTAATGCAAAAAATCGACGCTAACACCCTAGTGTGAGTATTGGTTATGTGAAAGCACCACCCGTTAGTACGGGAACAAGAAATGAGCAGAAAATAGCATAAAAGTAAAGAGACAGCAGTTTTATAGTGGTTCGGCTTAAGATTTAGCCTACGTCCACTCTAATCTCCTTTATTGATGATTCGATTACAATTCTTTACAATACACTTCGATTAAAACACACTTTAGACGAGTAACTAGAACTTTGATGTGAGAGAGCTCTTTGAATCCATGTCGGATGTGTTAGATCTTCTATTGAAGTTCGTTGAAGCGTCTTCAGTGTTTGGAGTGCTTGAAGTGTTGGATGAGTTAAGAAAACAGCAGAGTATCGGCATTCCAGAAATGAGCCCAAAAGTCCCCTTTTCAGTTAGAGTAGGTGGGGTATTTATTGGAGAATTCTGAAGTTAGGTCGTAGGTCGTGAACGACCTTGGATAGGTCGTAGGTCGTGAGCGACCTAGTGAGTACGGGCTACGACTTAATAGTTTTGCACTTGATCATTTGAATATAGTGACAATTAAAAGGTGTGAACGGCTTAAGGTAGGTCGTAGGTCGCTTGTGACCTAGTGGGCATGTTTTGCGGCTTAACAGGGTGCACTTGATCTGCCTGAATGAAGTGATAAGTCGTGAACGACCTAAGATAAGTCATAAGTCGCGTGCGACCTAAAGGGAGAGGTGATGTGCATGCGGGTTATCTTCAAAGCCTGTTGAGTTGTTAGATCGCTGTGTACTTAGGTCGCTGGAGCTTTAGGTCGTTAGGTCGCTTAAGCTTTATGTAGTTAGGTCGCTGGGACCTTTCTGTAGTTAGGTCGCTGGGACCTTTATGTAGTTAGGTCGCTGGGACCTTTAGGTTGTTAGGTCGCTCCATTCTTTAGGTCGTTAACCTCTTTTCGGAGTTAGGTCGCTAGGTCGTTGGAGTTTTAGGTAGTTAGTTCGCTAGTGATTTAGGTCGCTTCAAAAAGAGGAGTTAACAATAATATATAATATCAGTTTTAAATAAAAAGAAATTCTTTAACTGTTATATACTTACAATCATTAGAGTACAACAATCATCCATCACATTGGACGGCTTATTATCTGCCCTTACACAGCGGAATATATAATTCAAATACGGAGATACGTCTTTGTCCTCCAGCTCGTCTTCTGAGCTCCATAGCAATCCTATCCTGAATCTGTTCAACTCGGTCTGACCCGAGCATCATAATAAAACAACACCTGAGTCAGTCTGGAAAACCAGCGTGAGAAAACCACACTCAATTGGATTATTATATTTTCGAAAATCCTTTGAAAACAAAGGTATCTTGTAAGACCACGCCACAAATAAATATGTTGGGTTTTTACCTTACGATAACCAAAACATTTTTATCAAATCTGTCTGATATTATAATAGTGTCTATAGAAAGTAAAATAGAATCTAGCTAAAATACTTGCATCTCACATTCCAGCAATAGTTGGGCATAATCAAAATCGTACATGCGCTTATTGGAGATTGGATTCCATACAATGGCAGGGCTACGGGGGTACCGCCCGTCATAGTACCTGGCCTAGATCAGAGTACCGAGGATCACGCCCGATCCCCTACAACACAAGACCAGAGCTACCCCTTACTGGATAGTTCGAATAAGATCACCCCGCGGTTGGAATCAGCAACCGCCCACTAAGCCGAATAAAAAGGAACATCTAGACAGGGGAAATCTTACCCTACTTGGGTGCTACCCACTTAGCCTTGCTGCACCTCCACTGTTTTAGCCATTCCCGGTTGATGAGGCTTGAGGCTATTCGTTACCTTTTTAGAACACATTTCACTTAGAATGCTCATCGTCCTCTTGACGATGGTCTAATAGCATTCATTCATACAAGTTGCCCTGGGTCTGGACAAACCGAATACCTTCTTCATTATCATCATGGTCTTCATTCGCAAACGTTCAAACCGAATCGAAGTGGTTTTCAGATAATTAAATCTGATCCCGGTCTCTTCAAAACGATCAGCACATTAGCCAATATTGATAGTCGGTTATTTTAACTATCAAATAACACCTACAAGCAACCATCAGGCCTTAAATATTTTTCCAAATTATTTATCTCAAAATATCTACTCAAGATATTATTTTCATATTTCAACATTTGAAAATAATTTTCAAATTCCTTTTATTCATATGGCACAAATTCCTTAACCTTTGCCCAATACTTAGAATATTTGTTCCCACCCCATTTGATATTCAACGCTTGGAAAATATTCATTTATTTTCTATCTCCATTCTCAAAAATCATTTACAATTTTATTTGTAAATTTCCACCCCGTTTCACCGAATTCTATATACCGCAGAATTCCTTATTAATTCTCTTTAATATTTCCCTTCTACTGCCCTTGTGAATTTTACTTCGCCTTCTGAAAGTTCGCTTATCTTATACTTAAGATTTTATTTAAGTTCTCCTAATAGACCATAAGGTCTTCTTCTAAAATCTTATCTGTTTAAATAACTCGCTTCTCATCTCAAGAGGATTTGTAATTGAATTTAAAACATTTAAAAATATATATACTTATAAAATAAGAATAATGGTTTTATTTTCAAAATATGGTTTAAGATAAAACTAACTTCGGAATATTCTAAATTCAAAAATAGTTTATAAAAGTTATATAGTATAGTAGATTTAAAAATTCACTTTAAAAACAATTTTACTTTACTCGACAAAAAGTCTATCTTTAGAAATTCCAATATCCACCAATTCAATTCATAAATTCCACTTGATTCATACCTCATCGGCCATTTTCTTTTCAAAACAATTTCCATAACTCGATATAAGTTCACACCATCACTTATATTCTCCACATATCCACTGATATTAATCTATCTCATTTATAAACCCCGTTTATAAATTTATAAACCCCTTTGAGTTTTCCATTTATTTATAAAAACATTTCTATTTATAATTCCATTCTATAATTTATCCTTTAATAAATTCCATTTTTACTTTAATCTATTTTAATTATCAATTCCAATTCTTTTCCAAATTTTCAAATATCTTTCAAGTCCTTAATAAATATAATTTTAATTAAAATCTCTATCTAGCCCAATTTACCAATAGTTAAATATAACCAAGTTAAATTATATATTTTCTCATTCCACTTAATTTTCTTTACAAAATAACCCAATTTCCAGTTTAAACCTTTTCATTCAAAATCTTCTTTTTATTTTCTTTAAATTTATTACTTATGGTATTTAAAAATACCAAATTCAATTTCCAGGCTATTTAGCATTTACAATTCAATTCACACAATCCATATCAATTTATCCAACCTGTCATAAATCAACATATATATGAAAACAATAAATATTTTTGAGGAATCCTGTTGGATCCCTTCAACCTGTTTTTCTCTGCATCCATAGATGTTAGTCAACAAATAAAATACCAATCCCACTTCGAGGGGGATATCGCGGTATATAGGGTCATCCGCTATTATGCGGGGCGCATAGGGTCTCATCGGCTATATAATGCGGGAATATCAATCACTCCAATATATATATATATAATATCATCCAGCCGATAGATCTTAATTTATCAACCAACATCCAATGATTTAAATTTAACATTTAATTTTAAACTAGGCAATCCAAATGAGTGAGAAAATCTCACCTTTATCTTTGATTTGCAATCCACTTCCATCCCGACTTGGTTTCACGATTTTGACCTTGTATAACCTATTTACAATTTATTACCATTTGAATTAACCAAACAATTAATTGCTATAAATAATTTAATTAACTAACATTTTAAACTAATAATTTTCCTTTTAAAAATCTTTTAGTAACTATAATAAGTAAATAAGTTAATTGAACAAATTAATCACCTAAATACATTATTTAAATTAAACTAGTAAGTGAAAATATTTATACATGTATTTATTTTATTTTATCTTTGAAACTTCATATACTTAGAAAATAACCTATATACATTTTTAAAAATCTAATCTTTATAAACTCTACACCGTTTTAAAATTCCTATACTTTTCAAAAATCCTATATATATATATACATATTTACGGTTTCACGTATATGTATATATTTATTTAATTGAAAACAGAATTATCTTCACTTTACTGTATATATTCATATATATAAATCTTAAATTTGAATAATAAATAGTTTTATATATACCTTACTGTAAAATCAGATACTGTGCTATATAATTTTTTTTCCTGACCTATATATATATATACATACATATATATTATTAAAAAAACAAATCTTATACCTTATTGCTCCTACAACACTCGCGACCCCAAGCCCGATTCTCTGACTGAAAGCCACCAGGCGCTCGTACTTGATCCTCTACGTCGAACAATGACGCCACTAACACTGCGTGCGAGCTGCTCCTCACCATCGACGAACTAACGAACTCGCGCCTCCTACTTGTGCGACTTAAACCCCCCTTACTCCCTGTCGAGTGAGTCCCCCCAGCTCCTCTTCAACGCGACTACGATCGCCCACCCCCTTGTTTCCAGTCGAAAATCTCATGGCCGATCCAGTCGAACCAGAGGAAAAATGAGGCGCGCGATCGAACTGAGGCGACTGGCAATTAGGGTTCGCTTTGAAACCTCCCTCAATCGATATATATATATATATTCGAATTCGTATGCGATTTGTGATTTCGCGATTCCCCTTTCTATTGTTAATTTAACCTAACCACTTTGATCTCGTAGAGGAAGCATTAGAAGTTGAAAGAAGATACGACTTCGTGAATAGACTTTAGGATTGGGGAAAGAGTCTCGCCTTTAATATTATTGAATTGAATTCGCTGTCTTTTTTTTTGGTTTGAAGTGAGAAAGGATGGAAGGAGGGAACGTGTAAAATAGAATGGCAGTGTGTTGAAGAAGGTAAAGTGGCGTGTGTTTTTGGGTAACGTATGGGTGGTAACTTGCTACGATGATAGAAAAGAAAGGGAAAAGTAACGACATGAAATTTATTTGACTGGTCAAAATATATACATATACATACATACATATATATATATAAATATATATATATATATATTTAAATTTTAAATTTAAATCGTCTAGAATTATGCAACTCAAAATCTTGATTTCCTATCGAGGCGTGTCGCTAGGCGTTTATAATGTTATACCCCTATTCTGAACGCAATGGAAAAGGTTTCAAGCCCTAACTCGATCATATGGAGAAGATAGCCTTTTGGACCCAGTTATTATATTTAATTTCAATATAAATTCCAACGCGTTTATATCTCGTACGACCACACAATAACTCCAAACACTACGAAATTTGAAATCCGATAATAATACAATATTACGTATCCAATGGAACTGGATTTGTCAAATTCCGAGGCTGTGCCTCGGAACGCTATTTTTAAATATTAATTTAAACGATATATTTTTAAAACTGAACAAACCACTTTTAAATTCAATTTTAAAAGTTGCATTGTCTTCCGTATTATTAATATAAATTTTACAAGCCTTTAAAATATTTTTAACAAGCTCGAAACTCCAGATTCAATATTTTACCCAATTTCAAATTATTTTTTTTTTTTTTTTTTTTTTTTGAATAAAGGTCAAAAGCTTTATTGATATTGAAAAAAACAATACAACAACAATATTTACACATAAGTACACATCAACACAAGCCCAAACACATTCACGACCAAACCCTAAACACATTGCGAAAAAAGCGATTCTATTTCCTCATGGCGGCTCGTTTTCTCTGCCTGTCAATTCTTCTTCTCTTCCAACTATAGCGCTGCTACTTTCAGTGCGTCTGGAAATAATAGAGTTCTCAGCTTCATCATCTTCTCTATCAATCATGTACCTTGAGGATGTTGATGTGGATGGGAAATTAGGGATCGAGGGGGGAAAGGTAAGGTCATCACGCGAAGGTAAAATTTCCCATTTTATTAGGATGTCATCAGTATTAATCAAGCTGTGAGGGAAGAACTTAGATCTGTTGATGATTAAGTCACGAACCATATTTTTTATGGTTTTACAAACTGCAATTTTGTCTGCATTGTCATTGTTAAAGATCTTAGAGTTTCTGCTTTTCCAAATGAACCATACGGCTGAGCTAAGAGCAGCTATACTGATATCCCTATGGATGTTGTTTGCTGCAAAATTTTGACTTATGTAGGTAAAGGTGTCTGAGATAGACGTGTCATTGTTACTATGAGTTGTAGGGTCACCTAACATGATTCTGATCCAACACCACACATGTTTGGAGAAAGAACAGTTGAAAAATAAATGCTTGCAAGTTTCCTCTTCTAAATTGCATAAAACACAGATAGAATCTTCAGTCACTCCTTGTCTCATTAATTTATCTTTTGTTGGTAGATAGTTGAAATTGGCTCTGTAAAGACAAACATTCAGTTTAGGAAGGGATATGTTGTTCCATATGATTTTGTGGTTATTGATCTCTTGAAGTTTGATTCTAAGATTGTCCCAAACATTATGAAAAGAGAAGTTTCCATTTTTACCATTTTTGCAAAACCAGTAGTCTTCTGCTCTGTCGTGATGAATGGGTACTTGTCTTATATCATCACTGATGTTACCAAGGTATGATATAGTCTCAGTTCTCCATGTATTTCCAGATATGATATGGTTTACCTTATGTTTTTGTCCTCTGGAGTATGATAAAGTATTTTGCCCCAATTTTTCTAATAATGTTGAACCATTTATCCATGGAGTAAACCATAAACTTGTAGATTTCCCATCTACAATTCTTCTGTCAATTATTTTTTGTGCATCTCTTCTATAGTATAGCATTTTTTTCCAAGTGCATGAGAAATTGTTATTGAAATTAGACTCCCACAGTGTTTCTTTGTTGGCATATCTTTCATTTAACCACCTTGCACTGAATGTTGAATTATTGAGTGTCTCCCAAATTCTTTTTATGCAGAAAGTGATATTTATATCAGATAGTTTTTTCAACCCCATTCCACCTTCAGATTTAGCACTTGTAACTGTTTCCCATGGAACACTGCTCTTTTTACCCTTCCAGATGAAAAGTTTGCATAATTGATTGATTTGTTGAATAGTTAGGCTGGGAAGCATAAAACACTGCATCCAAAAACTAACCATAGGATATATAACAGCCTTTATCAATTCAATTCTTCCTGTAACTGTGAGGAATTTGCATTCCCAACCTTGCATCTTTTTCAGCACTCTATCAATCAGTTGTTTGCAGTTTGACTGTTTGATATATGTCACTGATAGAGGTAGCCCAAGATATCTGACAGGTAATTGTCCTTCTTGAATATTCAGAATGTTGAGCACTTGGTCTTTATTATTGCAAAACTTGTTAAAAAACACTTGTGTTTTAAGATTGTTCATTTCCAAACCAGTAACTCTCTGAAATTTCTTGAAGCAATTTTTAATGGCTTTAGCTCCAGTAGCAGTTGCATTAGTGAATATTAAGAGGTCATCTGCATATATTAGATGTGTAATTGTGGAGTGGTTTTTGATAACTGATTCTATTTTACCTTTGGCAGCTTTTGCATCCATCAACAAAGTGAAATATTCCATGCATAATGTAAAAAGATAGGGGGATAAAGGGTCTCCTTGTCTTATTCCATTACTACCAGTAAAATATCCCCTATGATATCCTTCGATAGAAAATGAAAAACTTGGGGTGCATATCATTTCTTGAATAATTTTTATCCATTTGTCTGGGAAATCCATGCTTTTCATCATGTGCAGAATGAAATATCTGTTTACTGAATCATAAGCTTTTTTGAGATCTACCTTTATGCACATTTTATTGCTGCCCTGTTTATTGAAATTTCTGATGTGTTCATGTGCAAGTATTATCCCATCTTTTATCTGTCTGTTTGGTAAATATGCTGTTTGATTGTCAGATATTAATTCTGCGAGCCCAAACTTCATTCTGTCACATAGAAGTTTTGATAGGATTTTATATAACATGGAACAACAGGCTATGGGTCTGAAGTCTGAAACTGATTGATAGTTTTTAACTTTTGGGATTAAGGATATGATGGTGTGATTGATTTCTCTCACTATTCTACCATTGTCAAAAGAAGTTTGCATAGCTTCAAGAAGAGGTTTCTTTAATTCATTCCAATGTGTTTTGTAGAATTTAGCATTAAAACCATCATAGCCAGGGGCTGTTTCATTATGCACACTGAAAATGGCTCTTTTTACTTCTTTTTCATCAAAAGTGGCATTAAGAAAAGTTTTTCCCCAATCATTTAGTTTCCTTTTTGGAGTGATATTAGGGAACTGATTTTCCATATTGCCTCTGTTATATATATTGGAGAAAAATTTAACAGCTTCTTCCACCATTTCATTTTGGGTTTTAACTATCTCTCCATTTTCTTTTAGAAAATTGTGGGAGCTGTTGACAAATTTTCTGGTTGTTTGTTTGGCAAAGAAAAATTTAGAGCAGCTATCATCCCACTTGATCCATTGACATTTGGTTTTTTGTTTGTTATCAATTGCTAACAACTCCATACTTTTGGCCATTTTCACTTGAGCCTCATGTAAATTTTGTGCATTCAAGTAATTATGATCTGATTCTAATATTTGCAGAGCAGTGTTGACTTCTTGCTTGCTTTTTAGTACTTGTGATTGTAAATCATTTTTTCCTTTGCACCAATTTTTGATTTCTTTTTTGATGTTCTTCTGCATCTGGATAAGGTTGTATAACTGATTGCCTTTAGGGAACATAAAACTTTTTTCCACTGTCTCTTTGTACCCCTCACACATAATCCAGTGATTCATGAATTTGAAGGGTTTAGGTCCTTCATATGTTTGGGTGTTATTAAAGTAGAACATGATAGGGACATGATCACTTGTTGATAGATCTAAATATTTTGCATGAGAATATTTGAACATGTTCATCCATTCTATATTACAGAACAGTCTATCAATTTTAGAAGCAATGTTTTTCTGAGGCCCTGATCTCCATGAATATTTAACTCCAGAAATACTGATTTCATTAACCCCTGTAAAATTGACAAAGTTGTTAAGTTCTTGAATATTTCTGATGGTCAGTTTATTCCCTCCCATTTTTTCATTCAAGAGCCTAACACAATTAAAGTCACCAATGATGCACCAAGGTGTACTAAAAATGATTGCTTCTTTTTCCAACTGTCTCCATAAACTTGTCCTGTCTGATTCAAGATTTGAAGCATAGATAACAGTGATAATGCATTGTGCCCCTGCATTGTTGTTAAACATACAAGTGATGTGCTGTTTACTCATAGAAATTGTATAGCTGCTCCAAACATCAGAATTTATCATGATTAGAATTCTGCATTTGTGATGATACTCAATATTGTTTATGCAAGACCATTTATTTCCCCAAGATTCTACGAATTGCTGAAGATTATTTCTTCTCAATTTATTTTCCACTAAACAAAATATGGATGGCTTATGAGAGCACACAATATTTTTAACCTCTAAAACATGTGCTGCCTTGTTAAGACCACGCACATTCCAACATAGGATAGACATTATTTGGAAGAATTTGCTTGACTCCTTGTCCTTATAGTGGGAGTCACACTATCTAATATCCCTTTATTCTTTCTCCTGTCATGTAAATTCTTACTCCTCATATCTGCAATTTCTTTTTCAAATTCAGGATTGATGGATGTGAGGTCTGTGGGTAAGCTATTAGGAGGTTTATCACTTGATGGGTATGTGGGATTGATACATGATTGAGATAGAGAAGAAGAATCCACCTTCGAGTCTATCATCTCTTTCTGCACCTGAAAAGTATTAGGCATTACAGTTGTTAGATCAGAAATTTGAGAAATTGAATTATTTGAAACAGGATTAATTTGGTTTAATAACTCCCTGGTACTATTTATCTCCGATGATGATGAAATGATTGAGGCTTTTGCCGATGAAGTCACTGCAATTGGATCAAGAGTTCTTATACTCAAGGGTGGTCCTTCTTCAATGTTATGAATGTGAGGTGGTTCAGAAACCTGAGCATTGTTACCCTTTGCAATTGTAGCAGCCATGCTAGTATTTGATGGCGAGGCTGCAATTGCAACTGCTGGTTTCATTGAAGATGTCTGAACTATCTCAACATTTAGAGCATTCGAATCTGATGGAGATATGTCTTTTTCTGTTTCTTTTTCTTTTTCTTTTTCTTTTTCTTTTCCTTTTTCTATGCTTAAATTATTGTCTTTAAATGTATGATCTTGGACATTGGACGCATCAATAGTGATACTTTCTGCATTATGATGTACAACTCCTTGTGAATTAACATAAAAAGTTTTTTGAGTTGTGACAACTGCTGGATTAATATCCTTGCTAGGTTTTGGTATCCATTTTTGTTGAAATGATATGGGACATTCATTATCCATATGTCCAAAACATATACAGTTGTGACAAACTGGTGGAATGAACTCATATTCAACCTTTTGCATAACACAGTCGCCTTTGGGAAGTTTTATTTGAACTTCATTTTCAAATTTAAATGACGCATCTACTTCTACTAGCATTCTGGCGAAAGCTATTCTACTTCTTTTTTTGGTATGCTCATCCATTGCAAGAGGTTTTCCAATAGTGCTAGCTATTTTACACAGAGATATGTGATTCCAATATGCAAAGTTGAGATTAGGAAACCTTACCCATATAGGTATAGATAATAGAAGGTCTTTTTCATATTTGATAGAACTGCTCCATTTTTTCATAATAATGAACTTACCATCCATCATCCAAGGTCCTCCTTCTAGTATTTTATTACAGTCTTCTGCCAATTCAAATTGAACTAGATAGAATCCATTATCCCTAGCAAAAACTTCAAAATTACCTTTTGGAAGCCACATTCTTTTGATATATGCTTTAAAAAACATATAATACGGTCTTTTACCCACCAAATAGATAAGAATTGAGTTGGACCACATTTTCTCTGCAGATCTGAGTTCTTCCTCTTCAATTATAGCTGTTTTTCTGTCGTTGACAATAGCTGGATCAAAGAATTGTAGGGTATCATCTTGCTTTTTTCCTTTGACCAAATCACACCAACTTACGGGAGGTGCCTTGGGATTAAAGGCAAAACCCGATCCATCATTTGATTTAAAAGACTTCGCCTGATCTGATACAGCCTCCTGATTCCTCCGCCGATTTAAAAAATTCTGATTTTTCCGATCCATCTTGATGTTGTTTGCACGACCCAGCACTTTACGATCCTGAGAAGCCGCCAGCTTTTTCCTCCGATCTATCACCAAATTCCATCCCTCTTCATCTGCCTCCTCCCCTCCTACATCCGCCTGAGACGCCATTTTTAAGATTTTAAAAAATTATATTATTTTTTGATATTCTTAAATGTTAATGATGACCCAATTTCAAATTATTAAATTCAATAATTTAATTACCCAGTAAATAGTTATATTTGAAATTCAAGTTAAAAACGAACACCCGAATATTTAAAATTAATTAAATATTTCAATTTCAAATATCCAAAATTCTAGGTCATTATAGATATATAAGCAGCATTTTATAAATAAAGGAATAGGTTTATAATGGTATTTTATAAAAGGGAAAATATTATCATTTGGTCAAACTAGATTAATAAATCACAGTTGTGAATTTATTGTATATATATAGAATGATCGTGTTATGAAAAGTATATGATTTTTGAAATTATAATTGGAGTTTGGATTTATATTGGAGTTTTGGTTATAAAAGTAGTTTTGTAATTGTATATAGAAATTTGTAAAAGGAGTTTTATTTAAAATGAATTTGGAGTTTTATAAAAGGGGTGAAATAAGCTTAGGAATTTATAAAATGAGTTTTTATGAATGATATTAAAAAAGGATGTTTTATAAAAGAGTTTACATAGGATGTTTCCAAAGGAGTTATTTAAATAAAATTGAAAATTTATAAAACGAGGTTATAGTTATGTTATAGATATTTATAAAGGAATTTATAAATAATATTTTATGAAAGGAATTGTTAATATAAGGAGTTTTATAAAGGAATTTAATTAAAGAGATTTGATTTCCCCAAATGACCTTCTTAATTATGGTGGTATGAAACATTTTTTTCATAATTAACACCAAAGAAATAGTGTTTTGAGTTATTATTATCTCTGTTTTAAATGACATTTATTCCAAATAATATGTTTTGGAGGTGAAATCTTTCATTTTATTTTGTGAATATACATATACCAATGATATAAGTATATGGATACTTTTACAGGCATTGAAAGAGGTAAATGAAGAGTGAAGTAGTAATATACATAGATATATCTTTGAAAAAAAAAGTATTTTGAAACAAGGATATACAACGTGGTTTTAATTAGTAAAAGAATTAATTAAAGAGTCTTGGTGGTTATTTTGTGCTTAAATGGGCTCGGTTAAACCTCTGGTTGAATTGTTTGTTATTTGATAGTTAAATAATTGACTAAAAAATTTAAGCCTGTTTAAAAACTATTGTTGTTAATTCGGAGAGACCTAGATCAGATATGTTATCAGAAAACCACTTTGAACTGGCATAAGCGTTCGAATTGAGGATATCTTGAAGGTGATCGAAGACGGAGTCCTTTGAAGTGCAAGGGATGCTTGCTTCTAATACTTAGGGTGATTCCAAAATGGATGTAGTAGAAGTAGTGCCTTTGGTTTGTTCATAACCTGGACAACTTGTATGGACGAATGCGAGCATTGCATTGTTGCCTAGAGGGCAGTGTTAGCATTCCAAGTAGGCTTGCTATATAAAGGTAAAGCGTAGCCTTTAGCCTCATCAACCAGGAATGACTAAAACAAGGGATATACCGCAAGGCTATGTAGGTCGCACCCATTAGGACATTGTCATCACCTTTCTAGATTATTATTTTATGGATTTGATTGTGCATGAGAGCTCTGGGGAAAAGGTTACAAAGCAACTAGGGTAATGAAATATTCGGTACTATCCAATAAGGGGTAGGCCAGTCTTGCCATGCGGGGTCAATAGGTTCGACCTCGGTACATTTTATCTAGAGGCATACTGTGACGGGGGGTACCCCAGTAGCTCTGTAATTGATGGAATCCATTCTCCAATAAGTGCCTTTCGGACTTAGTTGCATACCTATTATGCTGGAATTCAATTAATGTAACAATTTCAACTATGATTCAATATTTATTTTAGACTCTAGACATTATTATAATATAATTGGATTTCCTATGAAATGGTTTGGTTATCGTAAGGTGAAAACCCATATGTGTTTATGTGAAGCATGGTCTTATGAGCTACATTTATTTTTGAAAGGTTTTATAACATTAAACCCAAATGAGGTGTGTTTCTCACACTGGTTTACCAGACTGATCCAGACATTATTTTCTTATAATGCTCAGGACAGACCGAGCGTATTTACCGATTCAGTTATGGATGCTTTAAAGCTTCAAGAGACGAGCTGGAGGCTTCCAAGATTTACTCTCATATATTTTATTTTCTGTTGCATTTGTTAGTGTGTTTATCAGCAATTGTGTGGATAGGTTGTTATAACAATCCGGACTGATGATAGATTAGTGTACTTTGATTGACATATGTATTATAGTTTTTCTTTTGTAAAGATCTGTTGTCTATTACACATTACTCGCCACATGAGATTCGATTCTGTCTTTTTTCTTTCTTTCTCCCCAATAATTTATCTTTCTAGCACTTGGGTGCTCGGCACATGAATACGTGAATGTATTAGTGTCGATTTCTGAGGATCGAAAAGGCTGGTCGTTACAACATAAATATTGTTACTAATGATTTTCCAAGTTATGTAGAAAATTTTGCAGAAATTACAGGTATAATTTTCAAACATATTTAGAAATATACAAGTACGTATGGTGTAACGACCCGTAAATTCATCACTTCAGTAGTCTTTTTAAAATATTCAAATATAAGATTTTTTGACATAAATGATAATGTTTTGAACAATAAATAATATTGGTAATCTTATTTTGAATAAATATTTACAAAAATATATACCTTGGAAGATGTATTGATAAAATGACTGAAAATCGTTTTATCAATAAACTGCTCTTAGATCATCTAACATCGTGTACGGAGCTGAATACATACACTCATTTATATATATAAGTGAGAATATATAATAAAATTATTTATTTTATTTTTGAAAATAAAATCTCTTTATGACATCATCAATGATATCACTATTTTTTGAATAAATGATTTTTGAATTTAAATTGAGTTTAAATGATTTAATAATTATTTTAATTATTAAATAAGCCCTTTAATTATTATATAATGGTAAAAATAATATAATAAAACTTTGTTTATATATATATATATATATATTAAATAAGAAGTGGAAATATGGTCGGAGATCGAAATCGGAATTCGTAACGATTCAACGTAGAAAAGTTATGCAACGTTGTGAATCATTTGAGATATACATATGCACACACACATGTACATATACATGAACACATTCACATGCACATGAACAACATATACATACAAATACACTTACACACTTATAAATATATATATTACAAAGTATCTAAGATATTTTCCTAAAACTTCATCCTTAAGTAAACCCAAAGTCAACCTCTTACACCCTAAATACAAGCACATGGCTACACACATGGGGGGCATGTTCGGTCATGGATGATGGAGTAAGAGGGGGTGTGGTGGTGAGACAATGGTGATGAAATGGCAAGTAAATATCATGATATTTTTATTCACTTTTTTCCTATAAATACCACCATCCATCTTCATTTATTCATAAATTCCTAAGCCTTCTTCACTTCTTATGGTCCACTTTAATGGCATCTTGCCTAAAGAAAATAATGTCAAATTTTATTGCAAAAAGAAATTAAAATTATATAGTAAATATATATTATCAAAACTCTTCAAAACCAAAGCAAATCCACTCCTTTCGCCCTCTACAACCCACGACCACCACCTCCTACCACCAAAGGCCGAGCCTTTCCCCTCTTCCAAGTAAGGCCATGAGCACCCACCACCAAAGGTGTGACGACCCACCTTTCTGACCCTTGAGAATGACACTTAATACATCCATGGTATTCATGTGCCGTTGCCCAAGTATTTGAAAGACGGGTTGTCATGGGGTAAAATATAAGAAAGGAACAATAATCTCACAACGGAACGGTTAAATATAACATAAAAATAAGACAGTACATAAGGTTACTCCCCAACATGGAGTTATCAGAGTTACAACAAAAGTACTACTGTCAGTCTAGGCAGTTATAACAACATGCCTTTAAATATACATACATAGAGTCAACATCTCATAATAGCGGAAATAAATAGCTAGATAGATAAGGAGCCTCCTGCTCATCCACCATCTTCAAAAGATCCCAAAGAAACTTGTCATTTTCGGACTACTCAAATATAAATGAGTACCCGAACGTTTAAGGAAAACAAACAATTCGGGTCAGACAATAAGTCCGGTATGAGTAAACTCCAAAAATAGAACACACAAAGTAACTAGTGAGACCACATCGCAAAAATGCAGAATGGGTTTTTCCCTCACAATGACAACATCCAAGTATAAAAGAATGGATGCAGATAATTAAACATCGCAAAGAGTGCAAGACGCTTCCCGATGAAATTAAGAAAGAATCAATCTAAAGTTTTGAATCAAAAATAAGGAAAAGGAATTTTTCCAACAATGACTAGGAGGGTGCGCCCCCCTTATCGAAAGTGTTAACCCTTAATTTTCTACGACTCAAGAAGGCTACGACTTAAGAGCTGTGCGACTCAAGATAGTTACGCGACTTAAAGAAGCCTATGACTCAACAGACCCCGACCTAAGCTACAGGACCGACTCAGTAGGTATACGACTCAAGAAGTATACGACTCAAGAGCTTCACGACCTACGACTCATGGTCCAGACGACTCAACGAGTTAAGGTCTAAACGACTTAAGAGATTCCACGACTTAAGGAAAGCTCCGACCTAACTACTGTATAGGGTTTACCAACCTGGACGACTTACGACTTAAAGGGCTCACGACTTAAGGAACTCAGGACTCAGCTTAAGTCGTCCACGACCTAAAAGCTATCAATATAAGATAACAGTGCCTATGCCTATGCCACTTTGATCTAAGAAGTCGACCATGACTTACGGCTCATTATAAGTCGACCACGAGCTACCAAGCCAGAAGTTGAATACAGTGAGTCATCCCTGAGCAACCTTAAGTCGGCAACGAGTCACGACTTACCTTAAGTCGGCTACGACTCATGACTTGGCAGAAACTTCTGTTCAGAATTTGACTCCTATAAATAGACCACCACTTCCAACATGAAGGTGACTTTTGGCCATTCATTTCTTCAAGCGTCGTTACTCTGCCGAGCTCTCAACTCCTTCCACAATTAAAGATCTCCAGACATTCGAGACACTACAACAAGCTTCGAGAGGAATTTCCTACATCCAACACGGATTCATCAAGTTTCATCATCAAAGTTTGAGCTAGTAGTCGAGATTGTCTTTATGATCGAATTGTATTGTTTTGATAAGTGCATTGTATCGTCTTGTAATCAGATTCAGTAATAAAGAGATTCAAAGTGGACGTAGGCTCGAGCTCAAGCCGAACCACTATAAACTGTTGTCGTTTACTGCTTTTTCACTGTTTTACTGCTTAAATTCTGTTCCCGTCACAAGGTGGTGCTTTCACAACTCTACCACACACATCGGGTGTTAGCGTTCACTTTTTAGCGTTAACATTTTGGTGCTTTCACTGATAAGGCCAACTCAGGCTACCGCTCACCATTGCTTCACGGAAGTTTGTTGAAAGAATTTCCTACAAAACCAGAAGTCTATCAGACATAATGGCTCCTGGAAGGAAACGAAAGTCTGTCAGAACTGATGATGACCGCGACAATACTGCCACTTCTCTTTCTCTAAATCAGGCAGCTCCAAGCGTCGGTGTGACGCGACAAGAGTTAGATGCTGTTGTGTCCGGACTATACCGGCAAATTGAAACTCAGAATAATCTGATGATGGAAAAGCTGAATGCTCTACTTGGGGCTAATCAAAGACCAGTAAGTAACGAGGAAAACTTTGCTAATGCTGCTCCCAATTTCGAAGGGAGAAATATTCCTCAAGGGGGATTAGGTGCTGCTGAAGGGGCACCCCTCCAGGCTGAAGGATCCAGGCCGTCACAAGTTCTCCGTGAGCATTTACCTGGGCAAACCTCCGAAAAGATGGCCGAAGTCTATTCCGCGAAATCTCTAAACAATGAGGAATATCTCTCTAGCATGGTTCGGCAAATAATGAAGGAAAGCATGCAAAGAAACGAAGATGAGAATGATTGGGGATTCGCTCCGAGTAAGACTCCATTCACTGAAAGGATCTTGAAAGCTGAGTTTCCAAGAAAATTCGTTCCTCCCACCATTCCTTCTTATCGAGGAATGAGTGATCCAAATCAATTCCTATACAAATATGATTGGCATATGACTGGTGCCAGAGCAACTGACGAGATTAAATGCCGGTATTTCCCGGTATACTTAGAAGGAGTGGCGTTACTTTGGTTCACCAAACTTCCTGTGCGATCTGTCGATCAATTTTCCGATCTGACCCGAAAATTCAAGGAACAATTCAGATTGTACATTTCAAGAGCAAAGGATATAATGTCTCTCTCAAGTCTTGAACAGAATCCTGGAGAGCCCATTAAATCCTTCTTGAATCGCTTTAATTTAGCCCTAGCAGAAGTTGATAACGCGGAACCGCGAATGATCTTAACCTACTTAATGCGGGCTATTGACAAGTCTAGTGAGTTTGGAAAATGGTTAAAAATGAAAGAACCAAACTCGCTCGAAAAATTCTACAAAAAGGCTAATGAGTTCATGCGCTTAGAGAATCTCTCCGCGTCAGCTAAAGTTGTGACAACAGTGGTGGAAAATAATGCTACAGTTCAGAACAAGAAAGAATCTGCAAATCAGAAGAGGGAAAGTAATGGTGGAAAGAAGCAGAAAGATCTCAAAAAGCCCCGCTTCCTCAAACCTGCAGATTTTACTCCTCTGACTGATACCCCGGAGAATATTTTCATCGCCACTAAGGATGCTGTTGATTTTCCAAAACCATCAGCAGTAAAAGTTGGGAAAAATGCTGTTCAAAGCGGAAGATTTTGCAAATTTCATAATCAACCAGGCCATGATACCAACGAATGCCGCCACTTGAAAAGCCTAATTGAAGAATTGTTGAGAGAAAATAAGTTGCAGCAGTATGTGAAAAGAAATAGAAAAGACCCGTCTTCATCTAACCAGGGGCAACTACCCCCAGCTCATTCATCTGGTCCAGGAGAGAGGCCTGCTGAAAATGAAAGACCTGTTATCAATGTGATCACAGGAGGACCTCATCCAGCTGGCAGGAGTTGGGGTGAGATGGAAAGGTATGCTAGAGCTTTGAAGTATGCTCCAACTGAAGAAAGTGTCTTGATCTTGGAAGATGCTGCACCTCTAAAGCAGCAGAAGACTTTTCATGATGATATTATGTTCAGAACCAGGGATTCTATTGATGTGGAAGCTCCTACTGAGGACCCTTTGGTTGTCTCTGTCGGTATTGGGCCGGATATTGTCAGAAGAGTTCTGGTTGATAGTGGTGCTTCGTGCAACATACTCTTTAAAAAGACATTTGACCAAATGAAAATTCCAATGACAGATGTACAAGCCTCTTCACACAAAATTGCCGGATTTACAGGAGAGCTGAAACAGCCAATTGGAACGGTGGACTTGTCCGTTGAAATGGGCGAAGGACATAGGAAGTTAGTTCGGAAACAAACTTTCGTAATTGTCGATGGATTCTCCGCCTATAATGCTTTCTTGGGCCGGCCTACTCTTGCTGCTTTTAGGGTCGTCCTCGCTCCATGGTGCTTAACAATGAAATTTCCCACTGATAATGGGGTGGCTGTCATTAAGGGAGATCAAAACGCGGGGCAAGAATGTTATCTTGTAGTTCTCCGAGAGGCCAGGAAAAGAGAAATGGGGAAAGATGCGACAGCTCCGCTCCGCATCAAGGAACCAACCCTGTAGCAACTACGGAGTGGCCCCTGTACTGGCGAACACAGCAATGCAAGGAAAGAAATGGATCCCAGGAAAGCCAGTGCAGGGGAAAATAGAGTGGTACTCGTGGAAGTAACGGTACCAATATCTGTTGATTCGAAAGACCCGAACAAAGTACTCAATGTGGGTTCACAGCTGAGCATAGTAGTTCAAAACACACTGATATCATTCTTAAAAGCCAATCTGGATGTGTTCGCCTGGTGTCATGCTGATATGTGTGGGATCTCCCCGGAAATTGCTGTACATACTCTGAACATTGATCCAAAATTCACACCAGTGAAACAGAAAAGAAGAACTCAAGGCCCAGAAAGGTCGACAGCACTAAAGGAAGAAGTCGATCGACTCATGGAAAACGGCTTCATCAGAAACTCCACTTATCCAAATTGGGTTTCAAATCCGGTACTGGTTAAGAAGGCAAATGGAAAGTGGAGGGTATGCATCGATTTTTCGGATCTAAACAAAGCTTGCCCTAAAGATTGCTTCCCACTGCCCAGAATCGATCAATTGGTGGATGGAACGGCTGGGTATGAGTTGTTATCATTTATGGATGCTTACTCCGGATACAATCAGATTATGATGCATGAGCCGGATCAGGAAGATACAAGCTTTATCACAGATGTGGGTCTCTACTACTACAAAGTTATGCCTTTCGGATTGAAGAATGTTGGGGCAACCTACCAAAGGCTCGTCAATGCAATGTTCAAGCCTCAGATTGGTAGAACCATGGAAGTTTATGTCGACGATATGTTGGTAAAGTCAAAGAAAGCTGTAGATCACATGGGTCACTTGGAGGAAATGTTTGCAATTCTTCGAAAGTACGGAATGAAGCTCAATCCATTGAAATGTTCATTCGGAGTAGAGTCCGGGAAATTCTTGGGTTTCATCGTGAGCGCCAGGGGCATTGAAGCCAATCCTACTCAAATCACAGCTCTAAGGGAGGTCAAAGCCACTAAAACAAAGAAAGAAATGCAAAGTCTCAATGGAAAAGTCGCTGCTCTGAGTCGTTTCATTTCCAAGGCCACAGACAAATGCATTCCCTTCTTTGACGCTCTAAAGAAAGGAAAGAAAAATTTTGAATGGACTCCTGAATGCCAGAATGCTTTCGATGAACTAATTCGTCATATGGAAACACCTCCGGTTCTTTCCAAGCCTGCTGACGGTGAAGACCTTTTCATATATTTAGCAATTTCATCTCACGCCCTCAGTGCAGCACTTGTACGGGAAGATATAAAAGTACAGCGTCCAGTCTATTACATCAGTAAACGGTTCACTAGGGTAGAGATGAATTATTCGAAGATAGAAAAGTTTGCCTATTGCTTGCTAATTGCTTCCAGGAAATTGAGGCCATACTTTCAAGCTCATCCTATCAAGGTTCTTACTGATCAACCTCTAAAGCAAGTCCTGTTTCGTCCTGAAACTTCGGGCCGTCTTTTGAAATGGAACATTTAACTCAGCCAGTATGATATCACTTACCATCCCCGGAGAGCAATCAACGGACAAGCTTTAGCAGATTTCATCGCAGAATCTACTGACAAAGGTGATAGTGAGAATGAAACAACTGATGGCATTCCAATCCAGTGGAAGTTGTATGTTGACGGATCGAGAAATGATTACTGTTCTGGGGCAGGGGTTGTGCTCGAAACCCCCGAAGGACGATCGTTGTGTTATGCATTGAGACTAGAATTTCCTTCAACGAACAATGAAGCAGAGTATTAGGCTCTTATTGCTGGTTTGAAAATTGCCAAGGAGCTAAACATCAAAGTGTTACAAATCTTCAGCGATTCTCAACTTATTGTTTGCCAGGTAAAGAAAGAGTTTCAGGCTAAAGGTGGAAATCTACCCGCATACTTATCAAAGGCATGTGGACTTCTCGAAGATTTCGATCATTATACGATAAGTCATATTCCTCGGGTAGAAAACATGAAAGCGGATTCTCTTGCGAAGTACTCAAGTTCTGGAGAAGCTCAATTACTGGGATTAGTTCCTGTAGAAGTTCTATCAGCTCCAAGCATTGATGAAATGGATGTTGATTGGATTATGGCTACGTCTCAAGAGCATGAATCATGGATGACTCCAATCAAAGAATACCTACTCAATGGTTCCCTGCCAGAAAGTTCTAAGGAACGTCGAAAATTATTGAGGAAAGCGTCAAGATATATAATTCAAGATGGCCGATTATACAGACGGGGATTTTCAATGCCACTGCTCCGATGTGTAACTAAGGAAGAAGCCAAGACAATTCTAGCCGAGATACACGGAGGAGAATGTGGAGATCATTCAGCCGGTCAAACTCTAGCCAAGAAAGTCCTCCGATATGGGTATTTCTGGCCGGATATTAATCGGGACGCTGCTATTTACTCCAGAAAGTGCGACAAATGTCAAAGATTTGCAAAAATCCCAAAAGCACCTTCCACCGAACTCACACAAATGGTCAGCCCATGGCCGTTCGCCATTTGGGGGATAGACTTGATTGGACCTTTACCGGTCGCTAAATCCGGAATCAAATATGCTATTGTTGCTGTTGATTATTTCACCAAATGGGCTGAAACCGAACCTTTGGCCACCATTACTTCTAAAAAGATGATAAATTTTGTAACATCCCGTATTTTTAAGCCATTGAATTTGAACATTTAATTCATTTTAAATGTTAATGTGAATTCTTAATTGATTTTAAAATGAATAGATTCAGATTCAATCAATGAAATAAGCTGTAATTTTTAATTTTAGTGATTTCGGGTTGAATTTGATTAATGGAAAAATAATAATTTAATATTCAGAATTGGGATAAAAAGGTGAATTTGGGATAAATGATTATAAAAATGGTGTTTACATGTATTTTTAAGTTCAATTGATTATAAACAATAATGTTGGATTTTTAGATGAATTTTAAAGTCAATAAATTATTATTTGGGATTTTATATCAATTTAAAAATGAATTTAATATTATTAAAATGCAATTTAATCAGATTTTAGTCTGAAATGAGCCAGAATGATTTTTAATGTGTTTATAAATTTTATATGATTTATTGTTAAGTTAATAAAATTTTAAAAGTGAAATTTTACGCGCTTTCGTTAAGTTTGAAAATCGCTAGATTTAATAGACGAGTTAAAATAGCCTTCCGGGGCACAGTCTCGGAATTCGACGAAACCAGTTCCATTGGATCCGTAATAGATAGTTATTATTGGATTTCAATTTTCGTAACGATCGGTGTTGTCGTTTGACCGTGGCAGCTCGAAACGCATCGAAATCGATTTAACCGATTTAAATTTAAATTGACCGTTTAAGTTCGTATCTCGCGCATACGATCAAATTAGTTTACGAAACTTGTTCCATTGTCTCCGGAACGCAGAAAAACCCTAGGATAGCCTGTCGGAACGTGAGAATTGGAGGTCGTTTGCATTTATGGTTAAATTGAGATACTTTATTAATAAAATAATATTAAATAATATATATATAAACACTTTTATCTTAAACCCTAACCCTATTCAGCCGGCCGTCACAAATTTCATTCAATGGCCGATATCTTCTTGTCTTCTCCCTCAAAAATTTTCCAATCCAAGCAACGATTTCAGAAATTTCCAACTGGAATATTGAAGAGCACGTTGAGCTCTACAGTTTGAACGGATATGATCAGATTTAACGCTCTGGATTGACGGCGAAATGATGGAGAATGTTCGAAACTCGAGTGGGTTTAGAGGCTGCCAGAGACGACCGAGCTTCACCTCGCTCTGGCCATGGACGCGCGCGATGCTGTGCTTCGAAACGTGGGTTTCCGATCGTATTCACGTCGAGCGATGAGGGTGCGATTTCGAAACCCTAGGCGGCTTGATGGGTTCGACGTGCTTCGGGAGGGAAGATGAAGTTTCGGCCTGGGTTCCTGATGCGTGAGCAACGGCCAGATTTCGTTTCTGGTATAAAAAAAAAAAGAAGAAAAAGAATTGTTTTTAAATTAATTTCAAAACTTTGCAATATCATAACAAACTCATACGTACTCAAATTCGAACGAAACTGGAAGCGATGGAATCGCAGAGACGAGCACTATGAGATGGTGCAGATCCGGAGTCATTCCGGGCAAGTAGAAATTTGGGTTAAATCGGACACCGTCTGGTTTAATTTGAATTTCGGACGCTCGCCAAAAATTCAAGGTGAGTTTTTCTCACTCACATCTGGATGCTAGACATTATAAATAGTTGATATTTAAATATCTGTGTGGATGACTGAATATAATTGTTATTATCAGTCTGGATTGATATTTATATTGTGATGTGCTAATATCTGTGATGCAGGGAGAAACAGGTTGGAGGGATCCAACTGGATTCCTCACAATGTAGCAATTATTTTATAATTGATAGTGATACCTGTTTATATGATGTTATTGATAAATCTGGAAATTTAGTTGTTCTGTGACATTGTGGTATAAATTGTAATCACAGAACTTAATTATAAATGGATAAATTGTGTTTTTACGAAATAAAATGAATTGTTAAATTTAGAATTTCAAAGAATAAAATTTGAAATCGGATTTGAAAAGAAAAATGTAAATTGGGTCAAATTGGGATTTTGAATATAATGGGAAGTTTATGAAATGGGTAAATGGAAAGTATAGTTCTCTGGAAATTAAATTTATGAAATTATAAATTGTTTAAAATAACGGTGTTTATTTTAATAATGACCAATGTTATCCGGAAATTAAAAATATGTTAAAATGGAGTTCCGACTATAAATTAACAAGTTCAAATGAAAAATAGAATGTTTTGAAATGCCGTATTTCATTGGAATTTAATTAAGTGAATTGGAAATTTGGCTTCCATTGGAAATTCACCAAAATGTTTATTTAAAAATGTTTAAACTATATTTAAAAATGAATTTCCAGAAATGAAAAATTGTGATTTAACTTCGGAGGAAGTTATAGTTAAGTATGGAATTGGAAATTTATGTTGAAATCATAAATTGACTTGAAATAAATCAGAGGATTTATATGAAAGAGTACTTGGAAATGTTTTGAAACGGGAAAGTGTTTCCCTGGGAAAACCAAGTTAGTGTTTTTAAAGATTTTATTTAATTTAAAAGTTAAGTTTTAAAATTTGTTTAAAGAGTATATTTTAAGAAATTGTTATTTTTAAAGTAACAAACTAATAATTTAGAAATCGTAATGATTTGAGAATATATTAGTAAATATTTTTACGAATGGATTATGTAAAAGGTTGGTTTTGACTTAAGTTATTGAAATTAGTATTTTTCTTCTTATAACGCTATTTTGAATTTAGTTAAACTAAACCCTTATTTTTAAATCAAAGTTTATGTGTTAATAACTAGTTTTCTTCACATATTTTAAATTTATATTTTGAGTAAATAAATAGAAGTAATTTTCATATTTTAAAGTATATTTCAGTATAAAGTATTTTTAACTGTTTTAAATGCAAATTGTTTTATACTTGGTTATTCCCGATGGGAATAAAGGGTAAAAGATTTACCTTGTAAAGGAAGAGTTTTGGAAAATTGTTTTCAAACGAGTTTTGAAAATGTGAAAATATATCTTTGAAAGATATTAGAGGCAAATAAATAATATGGAGATTATTTATTGTGTGATGAATGTGTATGGATGTTTGTGAACATTAATTGATAGTTAAATCACCGACTATCAATATTGGCCAAATGCGCTGATCGTTTCGAAGAGACCGGGATCGAGTTTCCGTATACCGGGATTCTAGGTCTGGAGACTCGAAAACCACTTCGATCCGGTTTGTACGTTTCGTGTAACGTGTTCGGAGTCGAAGATGGAGCAGTGAAGTGCAAGGGCTAGTCGCTACTAATCCTGAGGATATTTCCAAAATGGATGTAGTAGGAGTAGTGCCTTCGGTTCCGTTCGGACCCGGGACGGACTTGTATGGACGAATGCTTTCGTGACATCGTCAGGTGGACGATGGGCATTCAAAGTGAAATGTGCTATAAAGGTATCGTTTAGCCTCAAGCCTCATCAACCGGGAATGACTGAAAATCAGGGGTTATGCAGCAAGGCTTCGTGGGTAGCCCCCACTTGAGAGTAAGGTCATCCCTGTCTAGATGTCCCTTTTATTTCGGCTTAGTGGTGCGATTGCTGATCCCAACCGTGGGGTGATTTTACTTGGAATTATCCAGTAAGGGATGATTCCGGCTTTGTGTTGCAGGGGAGCGGGCGTACTCCTCGGTACTGTGATCTAGGCCACGTACTGTGATAGGTGGTACCCCAGTGCCTAGTCATTCGTTGGAAATCCATTTTCCCTACGTGCCTTGTACGAGTTTTGTTTGTATTACCCACGTTGTGGCTAGTATGCCGGAATTTAATAGATGTAACAATTTCGGCTATTTTATAAGTATTTGTAAATAGACACTATTATAATATCAGAGGATTTTTATAAAAAGTGTTTTAGCTATCGTAAGGTAAAAACCCGACATGTTTATTTGTGGCGTGGTCTTACGAGATGCTTTTGTTTTCAAAGGATTTTTGAAACTTTAATAATCAATTGGGTGTATTTATGATGCGCTGGTATTCCAGACTGACTCGGGTGTTATCTTATTATAATGCTCGGGTCAGACCGAGTATATTACAGGATAGGTTGCTATGGAGCAGAAGAGGAGCTGGAGTCGAGGCGTATTATTCGTACTTGTTTATATTCCGCTGCTGTGATTGTTGTTAGTCATGTATCTCATTATGGTTGGTTGTATTGATATACTCTGATGATGATGTATTGTATATAAACAGATATAGTTTTGATTTGTGTAAAGTTCTGTTCTATATATTATATTTTATCCGCTGCGATTGTGAGGTTCTGATTTTGTTTAGTTCTTTCTTCTTCTATCTACCTTCTTATTCTTCTACAATCTGTCTTTTCCGGCATTCGATCGTCGGCATATTATACTGTTGAGTATTTTGTGTCGATTTTCGAGGGTCGAGAAGAGCGGGTCGTCACACTTGGTATCAGAGCTTAGATTGGCGACAACCTAGGCTTTGGTGGGAAAATTACTCATTTTTAAATAGAGTCGGAAGTACTCTATAATGAGCTGAGTGTAATAATAGCTATGAGAGCGTATTTGTTAGTGAATATAAAATTGTTTTTGTACTGTGTTGACTTATCGGTTGAGTGTTTATGAATTCTGGTCGGTGCGGGAAGTACAACCGTATCGATAGAGGTTTCTAAACTCTTAAACAAGATAAACCGACATAGTATTGTTTTTAAAGCGGGTAAATGAAATAATTTTACCCAAAATTATATTTTGATATAAAGAAATAGTTTTCTAAATTATATATATTGGATGTTTGTTTGATTGTTTCTTCTATAATCAAATAAGAAATTAAAACATGATCTAAAATTTGAAATGATATATATTAGAAAATAAGAAGTTAAAATATTAAAATGGTTTATAACCAAATGGAATTGACTGGATATGTTTTAAATAAGAAAAGTAAAAATTAAAATTTGATTTAAACTAGAATTTTGACCCCGGAAATTTTGAAAGGGATTTCAAATGGAATTAAACAAAGTTTTGGGAATTTGACTTGGTGGAAATGTTAGAAATGTTTTCAAAAGTATTTGTAAGAATGGAGTATATTTTGGGGAAATATTTTTGAATAGAAATTATTTTGAGGTGAATTTTGGAAGTGGAAAGCATTGAACTCACTTCAGTCGCTGGAAAATAATCCTGATGATGCTGGCCACATCATTAGAATTCATTTTCGAGTTTCTAAAGTGATGGATTGCTACCAAAATAGTTGGTTATGACATTGTTTGGACTTGTTGGGAAACAAGTGATTTTGGAATTTTCAAAGGAAATTTGTTTGGTAAAAGCAGTTTGTTTTGGAATTTGGTATTTGATTTGAATATCAAAAGAGAAATGTGTTGATTTTTATTTCGAATTGGTTTTGAAATAAATCCGGGTAAATTGAATTCTGGAAATTCTATTTTAAAATAAAAATGTGAAAGTTGAAATGATTCAACTATATAACTTATAAAGGAAAGTTGATTTAAAGAAGAATTGAGTATATATGGAATGTAAATTTAATTTGAATAAATGAAGGTGAATGGAATATATCTGGATTTAACTTATGATAAGTTAAATAAAATTAAGAATTTGAATTTGAATTAAATCTAAATGAATTGGAATTAAATGGAAGTTGAGATAACGGTGAAATGTAAATGCTTGTGATTGTGCAAATGAATTCATATTCTTAAGCTATTAAGTGTAAAAACTTGACATTGTGATTATAAAAATGTGGATTGGGTTGAAATGAGCAATATAAACTTACAAGTAAATAAGTTGGAGAACTTGAGAATGGAAGATTTGATTTTAACTCAAGTAAAATGGGATTATAATCACAAATGGAAATAATAAATGGAATGGTGAATTCGAACTTAATTTTAAATGGAATGCAAAGTAAGGTGAAACAATTATAAAATATAAAAGAGGTAAGTGAACTGAAGTTAGTAAATAAGTTGGACTTGGATATGGAGGATTAAGATTAAATTGAATTTGGTTTAACTTCGACTAAGATGGAATTAAGCTGAATATTAAAATTTCTGTTGTGTTATGAATAAGAATGAATGTAATTAAATTCTTATTTAAGGTAGTAAAGGAAATGGTATAAAATTCAGGTTGGCTAAATAAAATTTAGATGAATTTGAATTAATTCTGGAAAGGAATTAAATTGAAAATGCATATATAATCTAGTTAACCTTGAATTAAATTTGGATAAGAATTTAATTAAATGGAAATTTAATTTAGTTGAAGGGATGTTGAATGAAGTAAATGCTCACTAAATTAAATTTAAAATGATTGTTTGGCAATGAGTTTTGTGTTAGCTAAATTAAATGGGATGTGTATGGTAATGAATAGAATTTTGATAGTTGGTCAAAGTTTGAAAGGTAAATAAAATCCAGTTTTGGGATGGAATTTAAGTTTGGCAATAAATGTTGGAAGTGAGAATGAATAATGTAATTAGCTTATAATAGTGATGGTTTGAATTGTAAATAAAATTCAAATGAGAGAAATAATTTAAATGGTCTCTTTGTTGATAAAATAAATCTAAAATGGATTGGATAAATAAACGAAGAGCATTAAACTTTGTAAATGAATTGAAATTGGTTGAATGAGAATCAGATGGAAATAAAATTAAATAGATAATGGTAATATTGTGAAACTACTTAAGCAAATTGAAAGAAACAAATGATTGTGGATGAGCTTTATTAAGAAATTTGAATGGAATTTGTTGGATAATAAAATTGAATTGAAAGTGAAATGATATTCATTAATTATTGTGGTAAATTAGGAATGTATGAGTTAAAAATATAAAAGTTGTAAATAACTCAGGAATGAATGATATTAATATAAACTTGAATTTGGTTAATGGAAATAAAGATGTAAGGAAAATGTAATTTAACAATTTCATTGGAAAGAGAAAATATTTGGTTTGTGAACCTTGTAATGGAATAAAATTTATATGAATCCAAGTTGAAATTAATTTTGAATGGTGATAAGCTTAAGTGGCAATTATTTTTGCTTGAATGACATGGAAATTTGCATTGTATTTGCAATTGAGTGTTTAAAAGCAATTGGAATTGAATTGTGAATAAATTGATATGAATGGGAACCCATTTCAAAGAGTTTTGTATATGAATGCAAGTGAATTGGTTAAGAATAGCAAATGGAATGGATTTTAAATCAATAGGAATGAATTGATCTTTTTATGAGTAATGTTTGCATACGAATGAAAATGGATCATAAAAGAAATGCAAATGCTTCAAATTGAAAATAAGAATGGGTTGGTAAATCAAATTGGGAATGTAAGTTAAAATAAAGAAAATGTAAGTATATCAAATTTAAGAATAAGAATTTGATTGTGAATCAATTTGTAATTGAATTGAAGTAAATTGATGCAAGTGATACGCATGTAATCAAACTGATGTAAATATGAATTGAGAATATTAAACTTGAATGCAAGTCATTCAAGAGAAAAAGAATGAAGTTTGGACTTGAATAAGAAATTGGAAAGGTGATTTTAATCTTTGAATTTTTGGTAAATATGGTTAATATTGTTAAACTATGAAGTTTGGGTTTGTAAAGAGGCTTTAAAATGATGTCGGAATTGTGAAATTGATAATTAAGGTGATTAACATTGTTACATTATGAATTTGCTTGGTTTGGTTATGAAATGGTTATATTAGGCTTGCATTTACATTGGAAATGATATTAAAATGCTCATATCTTTGAAAACTGATGAGTTGTTGAGTAAGTACAGGTACGGAAGGCGTTCGAGAGAGTTGGAGCGCGTATATGCGATATATTAGCCGCTCGCTATTAAAATTTGCTTAAAAAGGTACGCCTACGCAAATATAATTGGGAAATTGATATATATATTGTGAAATATTTTGGTTTCCGGCCATGTGAGCCGATGTATATATATTTGTGTATCCTGCGATATCGCAGAAGCTCCTCCGTACAAAGGAGACTCCGCCAAAATTTTCCAGAAATTTTGGGAGTTAGAAAATTTTTGGGGTTTTGGGAAAATTTTTAATAACTAGTAAGGTTATTTTGAAATAAAGTTAAAATAAAGGCTTTAGAGTCAATGTAGCAATTGAGTTTGGGATTGGGCTAAAGGATTTTGGAAAGTGAATATAAAGCTTTTAACTAAGCAAATTTGGAAATAAATGGGTTGGAGAGTATTTTCTACCTTAGCAAATTTCGAGGACGAAATTTTTTATAAGGAGGGAGGAATGTAACATCCCGTATTTTTAAGCCATTGAATTTGAACATTTAATTCATTTTAAATGTTAATGTGAATTCTTAATTGATTTTAAAATGAATAGATTCAGATTCAATCAATGAAATAAGCTGTAATTTTTAATTTTAGTGATTTCGGGTTGAATTTGATTAATGGAAAAATAATAATTTAATATTCAGAATTGGGATAAAAAGGTGAATTTGGGATAAATGATTATAAAAATGGTGTTTACATGTATTTTTAAGTTCAATTGATTATAAACAATAATGTTGGATTTTTAGATGAATTTTAAAGTCAATAAATTATTATTTGGGATTTTATATCAATTTAAAAATGAATTTAATATTATTAAAATGCAATTTAATCAGATTTTAGTCTGAAATGAGCCAGAATGATTTTTAATGTGTTTATAAATTTTATATGATTTATTGTTAAGTTAATAAAATTTTAAAAGTGAAATTTTACGCGCTTTCGTTAAGTTTGAAAATCGCTAGATTTAATAGACGAGTTAAAATAGCCTTCCGGGGCACAGTCTCAGAATTCGACGAAACCAGTTCCATTGGATCCGTAATAGATAGTTATTATTGGATTTCAATTTTCGTAACGATCGGTGTTGTCATTTGACCGTGGCAGCTCGAAACGCATCGAAATCGATTTAACCGATTTAAATTTAAATTGATCGTTTAAGTTCGTATCTCGCGCATACGATCAAATTAGTTTACGAAACTTGTTCCATTGTCTCCGGAACGCAGAAAAACCCTAGGATAGCCTGTTGGAACGTGAGAATTGGAGGTCGTTTGCATTTATGGTTAAATTGAGATACTTTATTAATAAAATAATATTAAATAATATATATATAAACACTTTTATCTTAAACCCTAACCCTATTCAGCCGGCCGTCACAAATTTCATTCAATGGCCGATATCTTCTTGTCATCTCCCTCAAAAATTTTCCAATCCAAGCAACGATTTCAGAAATTTCCAACTGGAATATTGAAGAGCACGTTGAGCTCTACAGTTTGAACGGATATGATCAGATTTAACGCTCTGGATTGACGGCGAAATGATGGAGAATGTTCGAAACTCGAGTGGGTTTAGATGCTGCCAGAGACGACCGAGCTTCACCTCGCTCTGGCCATGGACGCGCGCGATGCTGTGCTTCGAAACGTGGGTTTCCGATCGTATTCACGTCGAGCGATGAGGGTGCGATTTCGAAACCCTAGGCGGCTTGATGGGTTCGACGTGCTTCGGGAGGGAAGATGAAGTTTCGGCCTGGGTTCCTGATGCGTGAGCAACGGCCAGATTTCGTTTCTGGTATAAAAAAAAAAGAAGAAAAAGAATTGTTTTTAAATTAATTTCAAAACTTTGCAATATCATAACAAACTCATACGTACTCAGATTCGAACGAAACTGGAAGCGATGGAATCGCAGAGACGAGCACTATGAGATGGTGCAGATCCGGAGTCATTCCGGGCAAGTAGAAATTTGGGTTAAATCGGACACCGTCTGGTTTAATTTGAATTTCGGACGCTCGCCAAAAATTCAAGGTGAGTTTTTCTCACTCGCATCTGGATGCTAGACATTATAAATAGTTGATATTTAAATATCTGTGTGGATGACTGAATATAATTGTTATTATCAGTCTGGATTGATATTTATATTGTGATGTGCTAATATCTGTGATGCAGGGAGAAACAGGTTGGAGGGATCCAACTGGATTCCTCACAATGTAGCAATTATTTTATAATTGATAGTGATACCTGTTTATATGATGTTATTGATAAATCTGGAAATTTAGTTGTTCTGTGACATTGTGGTATAAATTGTAATCACAGAACTTAATTATAAATGGATAAATTGTGTTTTTACGAAATAAAATGAATTGTTAAATTTAGAATTTCAAAGAATAAAATTTGAAATCGGATTTGAAAAGAAAAATGTAAATTGGGTCAAATTGGGATTTTGAATATAATGGGAAGTTTATGAAATGGGTAAATGGAAAGTATAGTTCTCTGGAAATTAAATTTATGAAATTATAAATTGTTTAAAATAACGGTGTTTATTTTAATAATGACCAATGTTATCCGGAAATTAAAAATATGTTAAAATGGAGTTCCGACTATAAATTAACAAGTTCAAATGAAAAATAGAATGTTTTGAAATGCCGTATTTCATTGGAATTTAATTAAGTGAATTGGAAATTTGGCTTCCATTGGAAATTCACCAAAATGTTTATTTAAAAATGTTTAAACTATATTTAAAAATGAATTTCCAGAAATGAAAAATTGTGATTTAACTTCGGAGGAAGTTATAGTTAAGTATGGAATTGGAAATTTATGTTGAAATCATAAATTGACTTGAAATAAATCAGAGGATTTATATGAAAGAGTACTTGGAAATGTTTTGAAACGGGAAAGTGTTTCCCTGGGAAAACCAAGTTAGTGTTTTTAAAGATTTTATTTAATTTAAAAGTTAAGTTTTAAAATTTGTTTAAAGAGTATATTTTAAGAAATTGTTATTTTTAAAGTAACAAACTAATAATTTAGAAATCGTAATGATTTGAGAATATATTAGTAAATATTTTTACGAATGGATTATGTAAAAGGTTGGTTTTGACTTAAGTTATTGAAATTAGTATTTTTCTTCTTATAACGCTATTTTGAATTTAGTTAAACTAAACCCTTATTTTTAAATCAAAGTTTATGTGTTAATAACTAGTTTTCTTCACATATTTTAAATTTATATTTTGAGTAAATAAATAGAAGTAATTTTCATATTTTAAAGTATATTTCAGTATAAAGTATTTTTAACTGTTTTAAATGCAAATTGTTTTATACTTGGTTATTCCCGATGGGAATAAAGGGTAAAAGATTTACCTTGTAAAGGAAGAGTTTTGGAAAATTGTTTTCAAACGAGTTTTGAAAATGTGAAAATATATCTTTGAAAGATATTAGAGGCAAATAAATAATATGGAGATTATTTATTGTGTGATGAATGTGTATGGATGTTTGTGAACATTAATTGATAGTTAAATCACCGACTATCAATATTGGCCAAATGCGCTGATCGTTTCGAAGAGACCGGGATCGAGTTTCCGTATACCGGGATTCTAGGTCTGGAGACTCGAAAACCACTTCGATCCGGTTTGTACGTTTCGTGTAACGTGTTCGGAGTCGAAGATGGAGCAGTGAAGTGCAAGGGCTAGTCGCTACTAATCCTGAGGATATTTCCAAAATGGATGTAGTAGGAGTAGTGCCTTCGGTTCCGTTCGGACCCGGGACGGACATGTATGGACGAATGCTTTCGTGACATCGTCAGGTGGACGATGGGCATTCAAAGTGAAATGTGCTATAAAGGTATCGTTTAGCCTCAAGCCTCATCAACCGGGAATGACTGAAAATCAGGGGTTATGCAGCAAGGCTTCGTGGGTAGCCCCCACTTGAGAGTAAGGTCATCCCTGTCTAGATGTCCCTTTTATTTCGGCTTAGTGGTGCGGTTGCTGATCCCAACCGTGGGGTGATTTTACTTGGAATTATCCAGTAAGGGATGATTCCGGCTTTGTGTTGCAGGGGAGCGGGCGTACTCCTCGGTACTGTGATCTAGGCCACGTACTGTGATAGGTGGTACCCCAGTGCCTAGTCATTCGTTGGAAATCCATTTTCCCTACGTGCCTTGTACGAGTTTTGTTTGTATTACCCACGTTGTGGCTAGTATGCCGGAATTTAATAGATGTAACAATTTCGTCTATTTTATAAGTATTTGTAAATAGACACTATTATAATATCAGAGGATTTTTATAAAAAGTGTTTTAGCTATCGTAAGGTAAAAACCCGACATGTTTATTTGTGGCGTGGTCTTACGAGATGCTTTTGTTTTCAAAGGATTTTTGAAACTTTAATAATCAATTGGGTGTATTTATGATGCGCTGGTATTCCAGACTGACTCGGGTGTTATCTTATTATAATGCTCGGGTCAGACCGAGTATATTACAGGATAGGTTGCTATGGAGCAGAAGAGGAGCTGGAGTCGAGGCGTATTATTCGTACTTGTTTATATTCCGCTGCTGTGATTGTTGTTAGTCATGTATCTCATTATGGTTGGTTGTATTGATATACTCTGATGATGATGTATTGTATATAAACAGATATAGTTTTGATTTGTGTAAAGTTCTGTTCTATATATTATATTTTATCCGCTGCGATTGTGAGGTTCTGATTTTGTTTAGTTCTTTCTTCTTCTATCTACCTTCTTATTCTTCTACAATCTGTCTTTTCCGGCATTCGATCGTCGGCATATTATACTGTTGAGTATTTTGTGTCGATTTTCGAGGGTCGAGAAGAGCGGGTCGTCACAAATTTTGTAACGAAAAATATCATTTGTAGATATGGTGTGCCACAGAAGATAATCACAGACAACGGTACTCAGTTTGAAAGTGAAGAATTCCAGGATTTTTGCAAACGATTCAGAATTCGGAAAAGCTTCTCAGCAGTGGCTCATCCGCAGACAAACGGGCAAGTGGAAGCAGTGAACAAAATTATCAAGTCAACCATCAAAAAGCAACTCAAAAAAGCAAAAAGTGGTTGGGTCGATAAGCTTCCATTAGCACTATGGGCATACAGAACCACTCACAAAACTGCGACTGGGCACACTCCATTTTCACTAGCATACGGGTCAGAAGCGATGATACCGGTGGAAGTAGAAGTTCCTTCACACAGAAGAATTCACTTCAATGAAGCTGAAAATGAAAAGCTGCAACTTGAAGCACTTGATTTTCTTGATGAAAAAACAGAAGAAGCTAGGCTCAGAGTTTCAGCTTATCAGCAAAGGATAGCCAGGCACTTCAACTCTAAAGTTCGCCAACGCAGCTTTGAGGTCGGAGACTTAGTTTTGAAAAGGATCATGACAGCAACTGGTGTGTTTGGGCCAAACTGGGAGGGACCATATGCCATTGGCAGTAAACTTCTTGATGGCACTTTCAAACACATAACTGTTGAAGGAGATCCAATTCCAAGAGCCTGGAACAGCAACCACTTACGTCCTTATTTTACTTGAAAAAAGCTTTGCTCAAAGTTGGATAATAGTGATGAATGTATCAGTTGTATTGTAAAACATTGTAAATCAGTGTAAATGAATGAAAGCTATAAAGTGGATGTAGGCCCGATTCTTGGCCGAACCACTATAAATCTTGTGTTCTTTACTATTTCATAATGCCTGTTTCATTTCAATAAGTAAATACTTTAAATGTATTGCTAAAATGTCGATTCAAAATTGCAGGACATTAAAACTAGGCTCGTTCACTACAAAGCCAAGCGACCTCTATAAATCACCTATTACGCAAATACCAAGCGACAAAAAATTCCAAATTCAAATCCTATACAAGAAGAACTTCACATAAAAAGTTAGCGACTCCACTGTGGCAAACCTTTGTTAACTGGTTGAGACTGTCGATATGAACAGACATCCAACTAAGATAACTCGCGTTTGTCCCGTGAAGTCGTTCAACAGTGAAGTCCACTTCTTCGGATGAGGCAATTTACTTGAAAAAGAAAGAAGATGCGCTTGGAAACGATAATAAAAGATTGCTAATGAGCAGATGATGAGAGAACATTGCCAAGCAAACAAAGAAGCAGCCAAAAGGAGGTATGCCTCTCAATAAAAGGGCCGGTAAGAGCCACCGAAGGGACACCTTCCCAAGCAGAAGGAACAGGGCCCTTGCTAACTAATTGTGATGCATCCGATCAGGCAGCTTGCGTCCATCCCGTGGATCTACTCGCCCCTGAGACGCAACCTTCCTGGCACACCAACCAACCAACGCTCCTTCCCAAAGGTCAACAAAGCCCTCTAACGAGGCATGCCAAAAAATGAAAGTACTTCTCTCAATCAAAAAAGATTGGTGGAACCACCGGAGGGGCACCTTCCCAAGCTGAAGGAACAGGGCCCTTGATAATTGATTGTGATCGTTTATGCAAACGAACATCCAATCAAGCTACTTGCGTCCGCCCCGTGGATCCATTCAACCATGAGAAAGTAACTTCCAGGCAATCAAAAAGCCCTCTTCGGAGGCACAAGCCCTCTTCGGAGGCACATGACCTCTTCGGAGGCAAAAGCCCTCTCCCGAGGCACCACAAGCCCTCTTCGGAGGCACAAGCCCTCTTCGGAGGCACAACTCTTTAAGAGGAGCCCTCTCCGGAGGCATATCCCAAAATAGAATACTCAAATAAAAAGCCTTTTCCGGAAGCACAGTTCAACTCTCAAAGGAAGGATAACTTGTTCATCTCAAAAAGTTCCTCCTAAAAAAGTTAAAATGCTACAAATTTTTTTCAGAAAAGTTCATTTCACTGCATAGGGAAATCTACTTTCTTTTTTGACAAATGAAAGTGATCATCCCCGAAAATTGAAGTGTTCTTCAGAAAGAAAGAGAAAATAAAAATTTCTCCAAAAAAAAAACGAGATATGATCTATTAAAAGCAGAATAATTCTTCCCTTAAAAGTGGAATAGTTATTCTCTAAAATAAGATTATCAGTCTTGTGAAAGTTAGAAATGTTGCAATACACTTGTGGTATGGGGGCAACACTATACAATTCAATTACATTAATAAAAGGAATATGCAAGCAACATACCGCATGTTCATTGCAATATCATGAAAAATAGATGTGGAATAAATGCATTACACAGACCAGAAAGTTTGTACAAGTAAGAAGAATTGTTTATTCTACACTAAAATGAGAAACAAATGCATTCTCACATACGCAAGAATTTGTACAAGTAAAATAGCTATTTTATTCAATACTATGAAAACTTTTTACATTGTACAGATCGCAAAAAAGAAGCGGGGACCGGTACCCGCACAATCTCCGGTCGATACATGCAGAAAGCAAAAATAAGAAGTAGAAGATCCAGCTTGCTATTCCTTCTTCCCGCCACCTTTGGAGCCTTTACTCGGCCTAATGATTAGTTTCTGAAGCCGTTGTGAACGGGTCGGGGCAGAAGGAGAAAGAGGCACGGCTGGATCAACTTCTTCTTCCTCTCCAGCGGAAATATTCTTCTTCTTCCTTATGGCACGCTTCCCCTTCCTCTTCGAAGAAGATTCACTCCCCGGAGTAGCAAGCAATGTCGAAAGCTTCGTGTCATCATCTAGAGACCGCTCCGGGGTCTTCTCGATGTCATCAAGATCCTCCGCCTTCTGCTCCTGCGAAGCGGCCGGATCATCCAGGTCTTGAAGAGCTTCAATTTTCTCTGCCTGTGATCCCGGTTGGGAAGCAGAAGGAGGAGTAATTTGCGAAGATGGAGGAACGGCAATTAAAGGAGTGGAAGTTTGTGCAGTATCCGGTGCCTCCGCTATAGAAGAAAAGAAGTTAAAATCGGTATCCTCCGAGAAAAGAGAAGGTATCGGTTCACCAAAGTTTAAGTAACAAGTAAGAAGGTCATCAAACTCGTTTAAATCAAATAAATGATTCACTGAACGCGGATCGATGCCAAAATTACCTGGAGAAGTCGGTTTTGACAAGACAATTTCAAATTTATCAGCCTCAGTGTCTTCTTGGCTCTGCTCCTCGATATGAGTAAGGGGAGATTCGGTTGTGACGGGCTTGGCCTCGACAGTTTTTGTAGGAGAAGAAAAGTGAGAGCTGGAACCAACGATATCGACGTCAGTTGAAGTCGAAGTGTGGACAGGGGCAGTTAAAGATATTTTCTTCTCTAGATGTTCTTCTGCCACCATTCCAGCTCTGGCTTCAGCAAGTTGCTCTTTTCCCTTGGCAAGAGCAGCACGAGCTTCTTCGTCAAGGTAGCGTGCCTCGAGTTCCGCCTCATCATAGCCGGCCCCGCCAAGCATGTCAACTGCTGCTTCCCATACTTCGGCCAGGGTAACCTCATAGTCAGGACCCAGAAAAGAGAGGCTCCCGTGACCCAGAACGCTATGCAGATAAAATTCAAATAAGGTGGAGCTGATGCTAGCTTTTGTTGTCTCATGCGATTGCTCGGCTGCCTCTTTTTCGGCGACAGCTGCAGCTCGACCAGCAATAGCCTCATCACGCCCTTTCTCAGCGTTAGCAAGTTGGGCCTTTAGCAATTCAATCTCCACGTTCTGGGAGCTAACTGTTTCCCGCAACTGAGTATTATTTTTGCGGTACTCTTCAACCACAAACTGCTCAGCCGCAAATTTCATCTCAGCATCCCTCTGAGCAGCGTGCGCATCCCGCACTTGTTTTTGAAATACTTCTTCTTTTTGAGATTGTGAAGAAGAAGAAGCGGTGAGATCTTCCTTGAGTTTTTTAACCTCAGACTCAAGTCTCGCATTATCATCAGCAATGCTTGTCATTTCGGCATCATGCTATTTGCAAATTTTTGCCCACTCAGTCTTGTCGTTTTCCATGGTCAGCATGGCCTCAAGGTTCGCATGATTGACTCTTTGGAGTTCATCAACGAGTTTCTGCCACTGCGACATCATCTCGATGTTAAGCCTAACCGCGTTAAGACTTTTCATCATGTCTTGCTTATCGATTGGGACCAAGTCCAGGTCAAAATGCACTCCTTTTAAGCACCAGTTCGGAAACCGGCTTTGAAGCGTTGGAGGGCCGTCTTTAACCTGATATTGGGGTCTGCTGATGATCGCTTGGATGTCGGATTTCTTTAAAGGAGGAGAGCCGGCCGGAATATTAGGAGAGATGGGAGCATCAGTCTTCTCAGAAATTGCAGACGCATCACTTGGCTTGGATCGCTTGCTTGACTCGTCAGCGATATGAGTCTTCCCCTTGTCATCATAAGACTTTCGCTTATGGGAATCGTCACTTCTGTGAGATGAATCATATCGCTCAGCGTCTTTTCTCCTCTGCCACTGCTCGTAATCCCGCCTTTCTTGAGCCTTCCTTCGAGCCCTATCCTCATCTGTCTCTCTCTGGTCACCAAGGTATTTCCTAAAATCATAAGATCCACGGCCTCCATGGCGCTGAAATGAGTCATAGTACGAGCCAGATTGCCCAATTGTAGAATCTGAAAACGGAAAAGAAGTAAAGTTTAGAAATTTCCAGAAAAAGAGGATAAGTGCTTATAAGTGTAGAAAAATCCTAAGTGTGTGCGACGTGCAAGCTACGTGCGTCAAACTACAGACCATGCTTTAATGTGGGAACGGAGATGACAGGTGTAGAAGGTGTCGAAGCTTGTTTAAAGGCAGAAGTCGCTTCAATGACAAGAGAGGTCGCTGTTGAAGTATTATCCTTGAAGAGCTCTCGAGAAGTTATCATTATATCACTTAAGCCATCGAAGGTGTCATCACCATGGTACCCAGCAGAGCTTTCCTTTTCAGCCTCCACATCGGCTGACTTTCCAGAGGTTCGAGGATTTTCTTCCTCTTCGATAATTGGGGCAAGTGCCAATTTGTTGGACGGGCCCGCAACATCGATAAGTGTGGGACATTTTACCAATGAAGTTTCAGTGGCAGTTTCCTTCGGTGTGGGGTCTTCAACAGAAAGTGGGGCATTTACTGCTTTCGAAGGAGAGTTGGGAACTTCGTGAGGCTGAGTAGAGCGGGAAGAATGAAGAAGTCCGAACTGATGAAGAAATTTGTCTTTCAACAAAATTTCGCGTCCCGCTCTTTAATCGGTACAGCCATAAGCCACTCCAGAGTTTGCTTGTTGCTGAGATTCCTAGAAGGAGGGGGAAGCGCTGAAATGAGAAAGCAAAGTTAACACTTGATGATTCATACTTCACAAAAACTCAAAAAATAGAAGAAGTAAAGATAGATAATCTTACTTCCTTCCCTCCACACAGCGTAGAATCCCGGGGGACAACGAACATAAAAGAATTGAGTCAAGAACCCGTGAGCACTATCGGGAAGGCAACAATCAATTTACGGTTTCTGGCACTTCTCACGACAGTAATAGAAGGATGATCTTTGGTTTTGGTGAAAGAGCACAAGTAGCATATCTCGTCGAAATTCGGAAGTCGCTCGAGAGTTCTCCCAAATAGCACACATAGCCCCATTAAAATGGCATAGCCATTGGGATGTAGCTGAAATGGGGAAAGGGCCAGTTGTCGGAGAAGATGCTGGAGAAAGTTATTGAAAGGTGGAACGGCTCCACTAAGGCACATCTGTCGATTCACTGCTACAAAGCCAGGAGGCGCTACATCAGCAGTGCTATTCTTCTCAGGGAGGATGGCATCAGCTTTAGCAATGCCAAACTGAGTGCACAATTGCCGAAAAACCCTGTACGATAGAGTGGTAGAAGCTCTTTCTGGGGGATTGACTAAAGGAGCTGGAATAGGAGTGGACTCTCCGGTCTGGACTGTTACATCTCCTTGTTGAGAAGTCATTCTACACAAGCAACTGGATATTCAAATATGAAGGTGCACGTTTCCTAAATAGTGTGAAGTGTTGTGCAAAACTAGTAAAGATAACAAGTAAATACAACTGGAATTAAGATAGTCGGTAATTGATCGATTATCGAATTTCAGGGCTTGTTAATTCAAAGTTCAAGTACAGTATTAAGTGTAAACCGGTCATTTTCAGTTGACTGTTTTAATGTTGCTTTAATACTTTGCTTGAATCTGTTGATTTAGAGCACTTCGTTCACACAATCTATTTATGTCAATTATCTGTTATTAGCTAATCTGTCATTTGATGTGGGCAGTCAGTGACAGTATATTCGTCCCAATTTTCTGTAAATGTGGTATTAAACAGGTTGATTAATTTGCAAGATTAGAATGATCTGTGAAAAGTGCAGCAATTCAAAGTTCAGCAGTTCAAAGTTCATGCAAAAACACAAGTCTTGAGTCGCCAATGACTTATATGTTAACTCGTCCACGGCTTAAGGACTTTAAGGCAAGACATGACAGGTCATTTCGATTTTAGGTCGTTGATGCCTTGAGTCGGCAGTACTTCAAGTCGTTAAGTCGTGTAAAAGAAGAAAGAGACTTCAGGTTAAAGCGAGGCAATTTCCCTAAGTCCTAAGTCGTCCACGACTCAAGGCTTATGCCGTGACAGGCTTAGGTCGTACAAGGCTTATGTCGTGATAGGCTTAAGTCGTACAAGGTTTATATCGAATGAGGCTTATGTCGCAGGTCGCAAGACGCTACTAAACCGTGACCATGCCAACATCTCACTCCATTGGACCCATTGACTTTTCTCCTAACCCGTTATCCTCCAAACCCGATAACCTCTCAATCAACTATGATCCTTATCCTCATTCCACCACACCATTGAATCACCCAAAAAAGATCGCCAAAGCCTCGCCAACCTAATCAATTAAACCTGAAATACAGTAATCCCTCATCTCCATCGCCCCATTCATCTAAAGATAAAATCAAGCAAAAATCAGGCTCACGAACTGCCAATGCAGTGGAGCTCGCAACAAGGCATTGCACAAGGGGATGGATTACGGACAAAGAGGGGAATTCACAAGATAATGATGATCGAGAATCGAGGAGGAGGCAGGAGCACTTACGCAGTAGAAGATCGAGTATCAGTGATCAGTTGATTGTTGAAAAAAGGGAAAAAATCGCCTTGAGAAAGCTCGGAGGGATGTTAATGGCAGAAACGACTCAGGAGATAGGTAACGAGTGGAAGAAACGACTAAAGCTTTTTATACCTTGGGGCAGTGGAACACGAAGAGGCACACACGAGTTAAGATAAGTCGAAGCACACGACCTACGACTTAGGCGTGTACTTCAAGGGGAAAATGTTAACCCTTAATTTTCTACGACTCAAGAAGGCTACAACTTAAGAGCTGTGCGACTCAAGATAGTTACGCGACTTAAAGAAGCCTACAACTCAACAGACCCCGACCTAAGTTACAGGACCGACTCAGTAGGTATACGACTCAAGAAGTATACGACTCAAGAGCTTCACGACCTACGACTCATGGTCCAGACGACTCAACGAGTTAAGGTCTAAACGACTTAAGAGATTCCACGACTTAAGGAAAGCTCCGACCTAACTACTGTATAGGGTTTACCAACCTGGACGACTTACGACTTAAAGGGCTCACGACTTAAGGAACTCAGGACTCAGCTTAAGTCGTCCACGACTTAAAAGCTATCAATATAAGATAACAGTGCCTGTGCCTATGCCACTTTGATCTGAGAAGTCGACCACGACTTACGGCTCATTATAAGTCGACCACGAGCTACCAAGCCAGAAGTTGAATATAGTGAGTCATCCCCGAGCAACCTTAAGTCGGCAACGAGTCACGACTTACCTTAAGTCGGCTACGACTCATGACTTGGCAGAAACTTCTGTTCAGAATTTGACTCCTATAAATAGACCACCACTTCCAACATGAAGGGGACTTTTGGCCATTCATTTCTTCAAGCGTCGTTACTCTGCCGAGCTCTCAACTCCTTCCACAATTGAAGATCTCCAGACATTCGAGACACTACAACAAGCTTCGAGAGGAATTTCCTACATCCAACACGGATTCATCAAGTTTCATCATCAAAGTTTGAGCTAGTAGTCGAGATTGTCTTTATGATCGAATTGTATTGTTTTGATAAGTGCATTGTATCGTCTTGTAATCAGATTCAGTAATAAAGAGATTCAAAGTGGACGTAGGCTCGATCTCAAGCCGAACCACTATAAACTGCTGTCGTTTACTGCTTTTTCACTGTTTTACTGCTTAAATTCTGTTCCCGTCACACGGGTGGTGCTTTCACAACTCTACCACACACACCGGGTGTTAGCGTTCACTTTTTAGCGTTAACAGAAATTATACCTCTAGAAAATATACTTGAGAACAACGATGGCTCTCGGAAACCTCTAAGCCAGACCCTGCCAACCTTACCGAGTATCCGAGTATTTCACATCTCCGTGCGCATACAACCGAAACCAATCTAGAGTAGATGTGAAAATACCCTAATGGGAGCAACCCCACATAGCTTGGCCCCCACTCGCTCTTTATTTAGTCATTTCCGATAAAGGATATCAATGCTCTAAATGAGCAACAAATCATCTTAGATTGACGAAACAAAAACAAAAGGAAGAAGGGTATCGAAATTGATAGTCAAGATATCAACTATCGGGGATAACAAAACAATCGTATATGGAAATTGAAACTTATGCTTTTTCAATGCTTGGAAAATATCCATATACTTATCTCATCGATATAAGTATATTCACAAAACATTTGGGAGGATTTCATATTTCAAAAGCATACTTAGATGGGTCAAAAACAATTGTATATAAGAAATATGAATGTTTTCCATTATAATTATAAAGATCATTTATGGAAATCAAATCTCCTACACTTGTCACGTTTCCGATATTCTCGACTTACTCTACCCCTCGCCCAGAAACAAAACCAGGTAAGTCAGGGCACTAGTTTCTCCTAGCCTTGCCTAGACACTTCGGTTCTAGATCTCACAGATAGAGAATCAATCTACTCATCGCCTTTTAGTACCAAGTATAGGACTACTTACTTTTATATAAATTTCAAAGCTCCTTTAAAATACTTTAAACCAAGATTTTAAACTTGCATTCAAATCATAACTTAAACCCATCATCTTTAAAGGAGAATACGACCAAGAGGGGTGAAGCTCCCTCTTAATGAGATAGCTAAAAGGGGTGTTATTTTCTTTTAACCAAAAAGTCACTAAATGTCAATCCTAAGTTAATAGGTGGTGTAAGTTCCTTTTAACTAAACGTCAAAGTTATTGCTCATAAACTGGCCGAGCACAAATCAAACAACCAAACAAGAATAATAATAAGAATAATAACAGACTCATTATTATTAACAATTTACAATCAATAGTTAACACAACATTTGTTAAAATGTGAATGAGTCAAAGAAAAGAGATTAAGATTACACTGACTATAAAATAATTAAATTATACTCACAGAATAAGTCATACTCGCTAAACTATGAAAGCAAAGAATATACTCACAGAATATATTATACCCACTAAACTTTGAAAACAAGGAATATACTCACAGAATAAATTATACCCACTAAACTATGAAAACAAGGAATATACTCACAGAATAAGCTATACTCGCTAAACTAAGAAAGCAAGGAATATACTCACAGAATAAGTTATACTCGCTAAACTATAAAAGCAAGGAACTATAAAAGCAAGGAATATACTCACAGAATAAGTTATACCCACTAAACTATGAAAACAAGTAATATACTCATAGAATAAGTTATACTCGCCAAACTATAAAAGCAAGGAACTATAAAAGAAAGGAATATACTCACTAAACTATGAAAACAAGGAATATACTCACTTCCTATTTGCTTTGATGGAGACTTGGAATACTTCACCTCTAATAATGAATTTTAATTCTTTTCTTTAGTTTGTGAATGAATTAAAATGAGATATGGACTTGGCTATTTATAGGTGAAGAGAAGGGCACTTTAGTCATTTCCTATAGCCTAACCAGATTCGACCAGATTTTGGTCCAATAGAAACCAGCCTTATGGCCTAATTTGATTCGACCACATTTTGGTCCAATAGAAAACATCTTGATGGCTTAATTTGATTCGACCACATTTTGGTCCAATAGAAATCCTCCTTATCAACTATGGCATAACATGATTCGACCAGATTTTGGTCCAATGGCAACCATCCGCATGGCAGAACCTGATTCGACCAGATTTTGGTCATAACAACCATCCGCATGGCAGAACCTAATTTGACTAGATTTTGGTCCAATGGCAACATCCGCATGGAATATAATAATCATTATGCTATTTTGTTTCATTAGGCAAGTAATTATACTATTCTGTTTTATTAGGCAGGGTTAATACTGCTAGACATAAAATCCATTATTTAATCATTTAAAAACATATTAACTATTCATGTTCAAAGTGATTAAATTATGGGTCGTTACAAAAGGCCAAGGGCGAGCCTATCTAAGAGCTTTAGTGCAAGCTAAATTTTCCGAATAGTGGAGCTATACTTAGTTCGATTAAATCCTAGATGAGAAACTCTATTTATATTATGACTGTTATCCAGCCTTTTGGCCTGGCTATATTCGAATTGATTATACAAATTAGACTCGACTATCATCTAGATCGACAAGTCAGATTAACAATAACGAAGCCCAAAGATCAGGCACATATGATAATATGAAGCAGTGGAAAAGTGAAAGCAGAAGACGGACTCAATAGAATGATAAAAGTACGAAAATAAACCATTTACTGAAAATGGATTGGGTATGGTCCATATTCACCAATAATGGATCTTACTGTATAGATATTATAGTTCAACTCAAAGGAAAACAATCGATATCTCAAAATCTACAAGTCAAATATACATGAAACTTTAAGAGCATCAATATATGGAAGAGTGGAGCCCACCATATTGATCAAATGCCAAAACGAGCCAATAGAATGATCGGTACCGATAATTATCGTGAAGGATCTGGGACCTGCGATCGATACCATGACTTCTTTTGGATCTGGAGACTCCGTTACCAAAATTTGAGGAAGATATTTCAACGTTTTCCCTATAAATATAGACTTGATTGTTCATTTTCAGGATCTTTACGCTACTTGTTACTTTGCACTTTTTTGTAACTGAGGGTTATACTCCAATCCATCCTTCTGTACTCAGCAATTCGAATGTTTAATAAAGTTATTTCTCTAAAGTGGACGTAGGCTTTCAATGCCGAACCACTATAAATGTTGTCTTCTTGTTATTGCTTATATTCTTTCATCTACTTGTTTGTTTCCTCTGTTTTCATTTGTAATTCTTCATTTATTTCTCTATAAAATCTCTATTAGTTGTTTGTACTAATTTTTGGTGCAAACATTTTGGCACTTTCATTTAGAGAGAGATTCTCGGCTCTACTTGGATCCTTTTACTGCTATTAAATTGCATAAATCCCAGGAAGAGATCCAGAATTATCTTTGAGGAGTTCATCCATTCTATTCAGATTTGCAAAATTCTAAGAAGAACTATCAACAATGGTTAGAAACATCAATTCTACCTCTCGAAACGTAAGAGGAAACGAGAACGCTAACATCCAGCAAGGAGACCAGAGCAATCTACCAATATATATTAATGCTACCAATCCAATTGATGCCCAAAATCCAACTAATTCCATCACAAGGGCCGATTTCCAAATCTAATGAGAGAGCTCGTGGATAGCCATAGATAGTTGAACCGACATATTTAAGCAAATATCGATTTAATGAATCAACTCAGGGATCAACAACGCGAAAAAACTAAGCGGAGCCAACTCCCTATTTTACATCGGAGAGCTCAACTTCATCAGATGACTATCATAGACATAACCGTTGCAGAACCAATGGATACTGCATGGAAACATCGACATGCCATCATTCGACCGATCCAAACAGATCGATAACTATCGGTATCGATCCATCTGAAACATTCGGTATCAATCCAACTTTTGGAAGCGAGTTACAATAGATGACAGGAAGAATGCACACTAGTGAATCTGTGGTTGATCTGGGTATTGGAGTTCAAATTAATGCAAATCAGTAACCTCACCAGAAAGACGACAATATGAACGCACATGACGCACATCGAGAGGATGTTGAACAAAGAAGGCGTCGAATGGCCTATTGACATCGATCATGCCATTCTCATGAGGTGGAGCATGACTACCGCTAGGCTTCGACCATCTAAACGCCGGACTTGTCAACTATGGTTAGACAACTAGTATGGGAAAGCGAAGGCTTGACCAATGATGATTGGGGGATCTCCAGAAGCCAGACCCTATTCACTGACAATATTTTACACGTGGAATATCCGAGGAGATTTAGCATGCCGTTGATGCCTGCCTACGAGGGAAAAACCAAGCTCGTACATCACATTATGAGATATGAATGGCTGATGGACTCTACACAAGCCAATAATGCCATAAAATGCAAATGTTTTTCTATCACTCTTTCTGGCATAGCAACGATGTGGTTTACAAGATTACCCACACGATCAATCTCTAGATTTGATGATTTGGCAACAAAGATGTAATGTCCCTATCAAGCGTGATTTAGGTTCCACATGCACACAACTTTCCCCAAGATGTAATGTCCCTATCAAGCGTGATTTAGGCTCCAGGAGAATTGCTGAAAGATTACTTGGAAAGATTCCATATGATTGTCACATAAGTCGGTATTTCGAACGACCATTCAATGTTGATGGCGGTAACAAGAGGGATTGATCCAGAATCCAACTTTGGTGATTAGTTAGCTGGGACACCACCCACGATGTTGGAGCGTTTTTATGCAAAGGCAACTCAGTATTTTAAGAAAGAGGAAGCTAGATGCTCTAAGAAGAAGAATGTTGTCGGACCAAGTAGGAAGGGAGTGCAACGTAACATTGCAATGAAGCAGTCTGGGGTGGGTTCTTGAAAAGTTCAAGTGAATGTCCAAAATAAACCAAATTGGCAAAAGAAAGGCGGTAATAGGAACCATAAACGAAAGAGGGATCCGAAAGAGGAAAGCCAATGATTGTAATGTATGATACCTACACATCAGTGAATACGTCTCTAAAGAACGTCTACTTGTCTACATGCAATAACATGCAGTATAGGAAGCCACCTCCAAAAGAATCGACATAGAAGCAAAAGAAGACTGGAAAATACTACGAGTTCCATGAATCCTATGGTCACAACATGAATGAATGCAGGCATCTCCAGGATGTTATCAAGAAAATGATTTGGAAAATAAAGCTACGATAATTTGGTAAAGCCCCGCAGGATGGCGGGTAGGGGACTTCCAGCCCCAACCAAGGACAAGCACTACACAGGGCCGAGGAGTCTGCCTGGACTGGTGGAGGATTAGTAATCAATACAATAGTCTGAGGACCGCATCCAGCTGATAAGAGTTGGCAGGAGATGGAGCGCTATGCTAGCGTGATCAAGCATATGAATTTTGAGTGATGTTCAAGTACAGAAGATGGGGCTTCGGCAAAACAGCAACGTACAATGTTAGAAAACATTGTTTTTAGAAACAGAGATGCAAATAAGGTGGAGGCACCGATGATCGACCCAATGTTTATGTCGGCCATGATCGACCCTGCCCTAGTGAGGAGGATCTTGGTTGACTTTGGAAGTTCCATGAATATAATTTTCAAAAAGGCTTACGATTAGATAAGGATGGAAGCCAAGGACTTGGAACCGCATAAAGCTCTCATACATGGCTTTAAAGATGCTGCGATCGAAGTTGTCGGTTATGTCGAATTGCTTGTGGAATTGGGAGAAGGTGAGTGCAGGAGAGTGCGGATGTTGCCATTTGTTGTTTTGGATGTTGACTCTGCATACAATGCTTTTCTGAGCCGATCAATCCTAGTTGAATTCTGGGCAGCTCTTACCCCATGGTGTTTGACTTTGAAGTTCCCAACTGATAACAGTGTTGGAGTTTTGCATGGTGATTAGGCGACCGGACGTGCCTGCTATGTGGCTGAACTGAGAGACGCTCAACTGAAGGAGAAAGGTAAGGGGGTGGATAAGTCTCTCTGCATCCAAGTCACCGAAGATTGACAACTAGTGCCTGGGCCTTGGCTCGGAACCCATAGTCAGTTCTATAAAGACATAGATCCATGGGATGATGAGGAGGTGCCCGAAGAGACCAAGGCTGCACCAGTTGAGCTGACAATTGACATCACGGTCAGCCACGATGACCCGTCACGGATCCTAAAGATCGGATCACAGCTCAGCCCCACAATGATGAAATAAATGGCTAGTTTCTTCTGAGCGAATCATGACGTGTTCGCTTGGACTCACTCTGACATGTGTGGGATCTCACTTGCCATTGCAAAACATGCATCAAATATTGACCTGAGACATGTCCCGGTGAAACAAAAAGGTGTGGCATGGATCTGGAGAGATCTGCTACCCTTAAAGAGGAGGTGGATAGGCTCAAAAGCAATGGGTTTATTCATGATGCCCTCTACCCAAAATGGATATCTAATCCTGTACTTGTGAGAAAGGCAAAGGGAAAGTAGCGGATATGTGTTGAGTACTCGGACTTAAACAAGGCATGTCTAAAAAATAGTTTTCCCCTTCCAAGGATCAACCAGGTAGTAGACTCACTGCAGCACATGAGTTATTATCTTTCATGGATGCGTACTTTGGATATAACCAAATCCCGATGCATATCCCCAACCAGGAGCACACCAGCTTTATTACTAACATTGGATTGTATTGCTATGTGGTAATGCCATTTGGATTAAAGAATGCCGGAGCAACCTATTAATGCTTGGTCAGCCAAATGTTTAAAGATCAGACTGGAAAGACGATGGAAGTATATGTAAATGATATGATCATAATGTTACGACGATCAAGTGACCACATTAGAGAGTTAGCAGAAATGTTCGATATCCTCTAATATTACAAAATGAAGATCAGACGTTTGAAATGTTCTTTCGATGTTGCATCAGGAAAGTTCTTAGGTTTCATCATTAATGCTTGAGGAATTGAAGCTAATCCTTAGAAGATTCAAGCAATTCGCAACATCCAAGCTCCAAAGACCATCAAACAAGTATAGAGAGCCTAAATAGGAAGGTTGCCGCCCTATGTCGATTTATTTCCAAAGCCACTGATAAATGCATTCCTTTCTTCGACTTGATTAGAAAAGGGAAAAGAAACTTTGCATGGACATAGGATTGTGAAGACGTGTTCCAAGCTTTGGTAAACCACTTAAAGAGACCTCCCATCTTGTCAAAGCTAGTGGATCACGAAGGCTTGCATATCTACTTGGCCATGTCGGTACACGCTATAAGTGCCGCACTACTTCGTGAGGAGAATCGAATCTAGAGGCCGGTCTACTATGTTAGCAAGTGATTAACAAGAGCTGAAAGAAATTATCCAAAGATAGAGAAATTGGCATACTTCTTGTTGATCGCTTCACGAAAGCTCCATCCCTATTTTCAGGCTCATCCCGTCAACGTTTACACCGATCAGCCGTTACGGTAGGTCCTACAGCGACCTGAGACATCTAGAAGGTTACTCAAGTGGAACTTAAAAATCAGCCAATTCGACATCACTTATCTCCATCAAAGAGCCATCCAAGGATAGGCACTAGCGGACTTTATAGAAGAATTCACTACACAGGATGATCCCTCAAAGAGCGGTGGAGCCCCTACCATTCGGTGGATAATGTATATGGATGGAGAATCCAATGATCGTTGTTCTAGATCTGGAATCATGCTAGTAACTCCAAAAGATCAATCAATTTGCTACGCTTTGAAGCTTAACTTCCTTGCAATGAACAAACAAAGCTGAGTATGAAGCTCTGATTGCTGGACTCAAACTTGCCAGAGAACTGGGGATAAAATCTCTTAAAATCTTTTGCGATTCCCAGTTAGTGGTAAACCAAGTCAGAGGAGATTACGAGGCTAAAGGACAATGACTCGCTCCATACCTTATCCAAGTTCAAGAGCTATTGACTGACTTCTAGTATTATGACATCATGAACATTTTCCGGGATTAAAACAAAGAGGCTGACTCATTGGCAAAGTTTGCTAGCATCGGAGATGGGGAACAAATGGGCTTGGTTCCAGTCAAAGTAGTAGACACTCCGAGCATAAGTCGGATGGTAATCGATTGGGTACTAGAGATAGAGCCTGATAATGAGTTGTGGATGAATACGATTAAAAACTATTTGTTGTAGGGATTCCTTCCCGAACGGAGGAATGAAAGGCGATAAGTCCTCCACAAAGCTTCACGGTATATCGTTTAGGAAGGAGTCATGTATATAAAGGGTTTTTATGTTCCTCTACTCCGGTATATCGTTCACGATGAAATAAAATGAGTCCTAAGGGAAGTTCTTGAAGAGGAATGTGGCGATCACATTGGGGGGAAAACCTTAGCAAAGAAAATACTTCGATATGGGTATTACCGGTCAACTGTCAACTGGGATGCTGCTATTTACACTAAGCGATGCGACAAGTTCCAGATGTATTCAAAAGTTTTGAGAGCTATGTCGAAGGAAATTACGTAAATGGTCAGTCCATGGCCGTTTGCCATATGGGGCATATATATTATCGGTTCCTTACCGATCTCCAAAGGTGATGCGAAGTACGCCATCATAGCGGTTGATTACTTCACTAAATGGTCGAAGAAGAACCTTAGCCATGATCACGATGAAGAAAGTAATCAACTTCATTATTCGGAACATCAACTCTCATTTTGGCCTTCAATGAACCATAATAACTGATAATGGAACTCAATTCGACAGTGTTGAATTCAAATACTTCTTCCGTTGGCATCATATTGAAAAGGGGTTTGCGGCAGTTGCTCACCCTCAAGCAAATGGACAGGTGGAAGCTATGAACAAAATCATAAAGTCTATGTTGAAGAAACATTTGGAAAAGGCTAGGGACAAGTGGATGGATGAACTCCCAACAACATTATGGGCTTGCAGAACCACCCACAACTCTACGACTAGCCATACTCCATTCGCTCTTGCTTACGGCTCCAAAACCATTATTCATGTTGACTCAAAGTCCCTTCTCCTTGAGTAATCTACTATGATCCCAGAACGAATAGAGATCTCCTCTTAGAATCTCTATATTTTGTAGATGAGAAGCGCAAAGAAGCTGATTTGAGGGCAGCTGCACACTGACACCGAGTCGCCCGATATTACAACATTAAAGTCTGACCTAGAACCTTTGAAATCATCAATCTCATCTTAAAACGGGTTTATCCTACCCCTTCACACATGAATCCTACTTGGGAAGGACCATATGTCATTAAACAGAGGCTTGGAGAGGGACTTTCAAGCTAGCGCCTGTTGATGGCGTCACGCTCCCAAAGGCATGGAATAGCAAGCATTTACGATGCTATTTCACTTGGTTTATTCTTTTTCATTTAGTTGTATTTAATTTTCAAATTTGCTTTAGCATTTGATTTTCCAGATATGGAATAAGACAAATTATGTCATTTTTTTCTATTTGGAAATAAAGTTTAAAATTTCCTTCATATATGTGATTGCTGTAACATTACATATTAGTTGTGATACCCGACTAACTAATGTTGACATGTCCGAGCAGGTTCCCAGAGATGGAGCTAGCCAATTACATAAGTTCATGATTGAATTAAACAAAATGAATGTGGTTCGACTGTTTATTTGATAATTCTTGCTCACAATTCGATTGATGGAGTACCTAAACAGAAATGGGTATGACTTGACCATCCGATAACCAAATTAATTGCACCAAGCGATGGAACAGACATGAATCAAAAGCAGTTATGACATGACCGACCGCTCGCTAAGACAAACTAAGGACTTGGAGGCAAATCAATCAATCAAGGAAAATATGGTCCGACTTTTTCTAGAAATAACTATAAGTTCCCAGAGTGTGGACTAGAGTTTAAACACAAATTGGGTGCGATTCGATCACCCGCCAACTAACTTATATCCCCCAAGTGTGGATATGAGTATAATTAAATGGATGAGTGTGGTTCGACCACTCACTATTCCAGAACTCCAACCTGAAACCGACAAGAGGAGTATAAATTCACTAAAGATGGAACTCGAATACCCACTATCTAACTCCTCTAACCCAAGAACTGGGGGTAGGAGTATAATTACTTATATCGTTGAATCCGACAGCGTAATACTAGAGCTTGAGCCCAGTGTCTAGTATGAGTTGAGGCCATGACCGTATAGGCCTTGAGATAAAATTAACGGATCATCATCCAAATCAATTAGCGACGAATTACAAGTACCTTGAATGGAAAATGTAATAGCTCAATTACTCAAGTAAATTCACATAAGAGTTGGACAAAAGTAAAAGAACTTTATTTACATGAGTTCGGAAAGTCAAGTACAAGTATTCACTGCAAAAGAATTAAAAAAACAAGGGCCGATCCTATACAAATTCAGCCAACAAAACCCTAAAGACTTGGGAGCATGAGTACACCCGATGAATCACTTCCTCCTCGGCTTCCTTTTCTTCTTCTTGGAATCGGGAGAGATTTCACTCAAAATTTCTCCACTCCTCTTCTCCTCTCTCTTCCCACTTCCTTGGATTTTAACCGGAGTAGACTGGGTTAACCCAGTAGTTGCATCTTGAGCAGGTTCTGGCTGAGTAGCTGAGGCATCCAAAATTTCTCCAGGTAAAACAATGGAGATGGGAGGGGGAACGATCTCCATTTTCTCCTGCTTGACTTTCGCCTCAAGGACAATGTCTGCTTAAAGTTTCTATGCCATTTCTTGCATAGAGGGGCCTAACAAGGATTGTGAAGCTCCAATAATCACAACATCATCGTCAACAGAAATCTCTTGATGCAGATGGCTTTGTTCCCTTAATAAAGCGTCCACTAGGTGTTTGTCTATTATAAAAGCTTCCTCTTCTAGGACATCTTGGGTTGTTGCCGAAGCCATGACAGTAATGGACTCCATCGTTGGTACCTGAGGTCCTCGTTAAGATTCTTGAGGAAGAGATGGAACTGCAGCCAGTGGATCTAAGGAAACATAAAAAGGATTAGATACATCGACCGGGGACACTCCAGTTTTGTAAATGACGCGTGAGTTTAATGAAATACCTTCTCCAAATTGATCCCCCATATGACCTGAAGTGCCACCAGAACCTCCTTCCATAATCGAGGAGACCCCACTAGACGTAGTAATATAAGACTTCTTTGGATTGTAACCGGGCTCGATAAAAGAATCCACAATGGTGCTAGGAATAGCTCAGGTCATCGAATTCTTGTCATCTACGACATATCATGACATGGATTCAGATCCTTCACCAGCTTCATGTTAAGAGGTTGTGGCATGCTTTTTTGGAGTATAAGCTAGGTTTCATATAGATCTTTGGGTTCATCACCCAATAGAATTTTACCTTCAAGCCTCATCAAATCGATTTGTTCAGTGCCGAGAGCCTCCTTCTCATCCTAAATAAGATGCTCCCAAGCATGTACAAGATGGTAAGGGTAGTCACCCTAGAGCCACTCTAAGTTTATGTACTTTAGGACATTGGTGTTGTAAAGAATGAGCGGTGGATCTAATTCCTCCATAACCTCCTCCTTGAACTTTTCTCTCGCGGCCTCCATTTGTCGTTTAACGAGGGCATCAATGTCTTTGGCCTTTTCGACATCTGCGTCTCTTTCAAGCATAACGGTAACCAATTCCTCACAGGCATCCTGACTAATTTTCTATGCCTCCTCTTTATCTTTGGATTCATGCTCAAACTTAGTTTTGTACGCGGCTGCGCTTCTTTGGGTCGTATCCCTTTCTAGCACCAGTTTATGATTTTGATGATCAAGTGTTTCAATCTCAGCCAAGTGGATGGCTTTCTCATCCTCGAGTGCCTTGATGTTCTGTTTCTACTTTTCTCTTGGCTTCTGCTTGTGAGCTCCTTAAAAATTCTAACTCATTGGTTAGAGTTTTAGTGATCAACTTGTCCTGGGCTTCTTGACATTTCAACTTCTCAACTTCTTCTGCTCTCTCCCAAGATACTTTAGAAATCCTCTCCACCGCTCTCATCCACTCATTATACTACATATGGATATCATCACACAATCCATAGTCATTTGATTTGGACCTTTTTCGAAACTTTCTTAAGATTAGGAACAAAAAATCCATTAAGACATACATTTGGAAAGTCAGACTTAAGTTGGGCCATGTGAGTAGCGGCATCGGCTTGTTGAGCTTCGATGACAACTTGGGTGCCAGCGCATTCTTTGCCTGACCTTTGTTGGTGAACATCATGACACCGACGATCACTGGGTCGCTAACGATTAGATGGAACAATGGACTGTGAAGAAATTAAAGTGGAAGGGGGACCAGGAGAGGTGTTAATAGGAGGAATGTCACCGCGGTGATCTTGTTGCCTTTTAGGATCTTTAGGGGGAGGGCATCTAGATTTGGACCAATATTTTTCATAGGAAGACTTGTCTCTATTGCCTCTATTCTGGTAATCCTGATCTCGGCTGGAGCGATAGTTGGGGTTATATTCACGACCACTACCTTGGCGATACAAGCCCAAACGAGAACCATAATTATGGCATGATATTTCATTTAGAGACTGAAACATATGCTTCTTCCTCATCATTGTTTCTGCAAACAAAGATAAAGAATGAATCAGTTCTAAGTATTAAAGGACTCGAAATAAGTGCAATGCAATATTGTAAAGTGTGTGCGAACGTGTGTGTCCTTGTGTCCCCCCAATAGACTAGTTATTGAAGCTTTACTAGCAGGAGTAACCTCTACACTAGTGGTAGGAGGGATACAGCCCAAGGGAGATTCTGATCCACCGACGCTCGTGTTAGTAAATTGAAAGGCGTCAACGTCATCCGGTATCGGAAGATCAGATAATGCTTCAAATGTTTTGTCCAAGTGTTCTAAAGGTTGAGAAGTGGACTGATCTGGAATACCTGAGGGTCGATGGATAACTTAGGTTGTTTGAAGAGGCGGCTCTTAAGGAACCTACAAACGAGTTTTTTCTAATTTTTATCAAGAGCGGTGGACTATGAGGTTTGTGAAGATCCGACCGCGGCCCAGAAACTAAAACCCTTGTCTTCATCGCCGAATTTGTCACCTTATCTCCCACTGCATCTTTATCGGTGGCTTTTAAGGCTTTGTGGTATATATGCATTTTTTTCTTTTCTCTTTCCTTTATGAAATGTATAAACATAAATTATTGCAATCAACAAGGCATCAGATTGTAATATAATACCCATCTTGAGTCAAAAAACTTAAATTAAATAGAATCTAACTAAATGAGGGTTACAACAAAGCTTATTATTCATAACATAATCCAAGTAAAAGATACCATCAAATCGCTGCTTGCAAACTGTAGCAGCAGGCTACATAATAGCAGCAACACTAGGTTGTTGCAACCATGGAATCAATTATACAATTGATAACATTGATCCAACCAATATATGTTAATGAAATGTACTTCTTCATAAAATTTGGTATTAGGTAAAACTAAAAAGGATATGCCCTAAGATATTAAATATTACTATTAGTCATATTCATATTTCTAAACAAACTGGACATCAAATGATGTAACAAAGCAAAGCCATAGTTTAAACATAAACATACAGTAAACTTGCTATGGAAATAATTATAATAGGACATATTAACAAATGATTGCAAACTTACCAAATATGAAATAATTGTATGTAAGACTTATACGTTTTTGATTTGAGTTAAACACAGGTCCTCGATATATGCTATTAGTTAACAGCAGTTTTGGTTTAACCGTAACTTCTAACCATTGATCGGAATTCGACGAGATCTTATTTTGGAAATAGGATTTAATGAATAACGAATTTCATGTTGAATACTTTACGAAAATTTGATGTTTGCTAAGTGTAAAATTGGTTTCAAAACAGAAAAAACAGTGCAGATTTTTTTATTTTGCAAATTATAGATTGATTTTTTTTCTCCATAACTTTTGAACTATAAGTCGAATCTTTGCAAACTTGAGCTTATTAGAAAGGTGTAGACGTGTAGGAAATTTTGTGTTGGATGTTTTCTGAAATTTTGAGTTTTGGTAAGTTAAAAACACATTTTAAAATGGCCAGTTTATTGTTTTATTCTCTATTAACGTATTTAATATTTAAGTTACGGGTAAGCGAAGTTGATTGTGCTCGATAGCTTCCATACTCGCATTAAACAATATATGCGCTTATTTAGAATGCTAAAATAAAGGTACACTTTCGGATTAAAATACAAAAGTGTTAGAAATATTAATATATATTGTGTTTCCGACCGTGTGGTCGATGTATATTTTTATATTATAGTTGCAAAATTGCAAATGGATCTCCGTTCAAATGAGACTCTGCCAAAAAAATTCAGAAATTATAACACTTAGAAAGTTTTTAATAAATTTCGTACGTGAAGAAATAAAGATTAATAAACGAGTCCATTTAAGTTTATAACTTATGATAAGTTTGATTTTAATATTAACCAATTAAAGAATTGAACGAGTTTCAATTTGATTGTAGATTTTGGAAGAAGGTTAACGTTTGAGTGTGTGTGATGTCTTCTTATAAGAAATTGCGAGGATGCAATTTTCATAAGGGGGAGGTCCGTAACAACACTATTTTGCAGCAGTAATATTAGACTAGTTTGATTAAAATAGAATTGTTTGAATTTGATTTTTGATGATTATCTTTCTTGGAATTAAATTATTATTCAATTAAAGTCTATTTAATGAAGGAGTTCTAAAATATTAAAATTTGAATAAAATGTTTTAATAAATGTAAAATATTTTAAAGTGTAGATAATTTAATATACTTGAAATCAACGAAAAGGAGTTCTATTTGTTATTCGATAAATTCAATAAATCAACGAAAATGAATAATTGTTGAATTTAAATAATTTGGGTAAAATATACGATAATCGATTAAAATTGGAAGCGAATCTAAAAAATTCAATAATAGAATCTTTCATATGCAAATAAAAGAGATTTCAAATTGCAATCTAAAGAAATGTCATAAAAAAAATTTGTACAAGGAATTAATGGGAAAATAACATTATAAATTTTTATCCATTCCTCTTTATTTTAGCAGTTTGAAGACCCAAACCCTTTCCATTCCCAAACCCGCATTCATTTACCTATATCTTACCATATAGCCTAATTTCCCTAAAATGGAATTCACAGGAAGGAAAAAAAGAATGAACGAAAAAGAAATGACAAGCGAGTAATCGCGACTTGGCCAACGTCGCTGACATGGGGAGAAGGTCATGTGACATCGAGGAGCGATTGTCGACGTTAAGGCTAAGTTCCGCAGGCTTGGAAGAGGTTATTGTCGGACCTGGGCTGCTAGATACATATGCGGCTATCATGTGTTCGAGATGTGATCTGACGATGTTCGGGCATGGAGGTGCAGAGCTTGAAGCGGTAGAGGTTAATGTGACTTTGGCAATTGAAGCCAAACTCGATGGCGTGAGCTTGTCACAAGCGGGTGAGGGCTAGCTAAAAAGAGGCAGATGCTAGGGTTTCGAGTATTAGCTGAAAACAAGACAAGAAATGTAAGCAAGCTTTGGTTTCAGGTAAGTTATTCTTTTAACTCACACTACTATATCTAAATAAGAATATTCCATTTTGCATGCTTTACTTAGCTTAGAAATCGCTTATGAATTGCGTAAAATTTTAGTACTGATTGAATGAAATTATTGAAATAAATTACATGCTGTGGGTTCAATTTGTTTGACGAATGAATTAGTTGAATTGTGTGTTCTAAATATTGGATTCGATTGCATTATAGATTACATAATTGCGTAATTTTGAAAACCATTGAAACACATTTGATTAGTTGTAGTTAAATTATATGATTGTTGTGTGACCGCAGTTGTCGGAAAGCAACTTAGGTTGCTAAATAATTCCATATTATGGAATTATATTTTATAAAGAGATTTTGGCTCTAGATGTTGAATTTTAGACAAGTTTGTTGTTTGAATTATTTAGATGTTTTTAAAACATTTAAAAATGAGATTTTATCTGTTTTTCTTCTTATTATAATTTAGTTTATAGAATATAGTTAAATTATATCATATTCTTAACTTATTTCTTATGTCAAAAATTTCTATTCTAAACTTTTTAAGATAAGTAATATTTATTCATAAAACCTTCTAAAAATTTACTATTATAAGTATATTAAAATTTTGGAAATGTTTTAGAAGAAAAGGATAAAATATAGTATTATCTTATATAAATTATTATGAAAAGTAATTGTATATATGTTAACATAAATAAAGTTATATATATGAGATTTTAAATAAAGAAAGTTTTATTTATGAAAAATATTGGTTTGATTTATAATCACAATAAATAAATTCTATTTTTAAATTAGAAATCTTTTAATCTTTTCTTTTGATTTATAAATAAACAAGCTTGAATTGAATTTCGATGGGATTTCGTAATTTTATATGAACCAAAGAATTTTAATAAACGATTGAATTATCGAATTGGTATATTGGTATGGGACATTTCGTACAATTCTTTCGCTTATTATTATAATTTGTTAAATAGAGTTTGAGTAGTACTTACTAGCTTTTGTAAGTGCTTGAATTTACTATCTGGTATGGGACAGTTAGATAAATTCTTGTGATAACTTGAGTGACAGTGATCTACACTTTAGAGTTGTATTATCTTAGGATGTTCGGATTTTATTTTAGGCCAATAAATCCTTAAGAGACAACAACTTATTTTTCATCTATTTGAGAGTCGATACATTCTTAGATTTGGGTAGGCATACCTATGTGGTTGTGTTAGGTTTCTTCTGGTGTAATGCGGTTGTTCTTTTGCTATTTGGACAGGTGTTACATACATCCCTATTAGTTTATTTGATTTACAGTTAGACAATGCTTACCTATTTTGTTGGTTTAGGTAAATTCGCATAGTAGTCATTTGATTTTAGACTGACATCGGTCTATTTGGTTTGACTATTACACTATGTGGTGGGGTCTTTTTGGTTTTTTAAACTATATCAGTATATTTGGTTATTAGACTCCGTGTCGCTGTTTTCAAATTGATAGTTGACTGCTATTATTAATTCATTAGTGATGATTGTTCTTTATCGATTTAAGGATGGATATTTAGTATCTTTTTGGCTCTGAAGAATTTTGAATTTTATCACCATATTTTTGATGATAGTCCATTTAAGACTTGACATGGATTTATGAAATGGTTATTTGGTTTGATATGTCTTATTTTGGTTAATTGGATTTTAGGCATATTTTGAGATGACTTATTTTATTTTCAAGTCATAAATGGATTTATGAAATGGTGACTTTAATTGATGTTAATAATAAATCTTGTTAAAACCTTAAAGCAAAACTTAAAGAATGATCAACCCATTTGAAAGCCTTTTCGAATGAGTCGATAGGGACCGCATGTATTCGAAAGGTGCTCCTTGGAAGATGTTAGTTGTTGACAAGAAATGTTAACAACCAATCTTTTTAACACCTCAAAGCAAAACTTGAATAATGATCAACCCCTTCGAAAGCCCTTTCGAATGAGGCGATAGGGTCCTTACACCTTTAAAGGAGGAACCCTTTCGAAAGCTTAGATTCTACTGTCACGGTGAAGGTTCCTTCAAAAGAGGTTACATGTTTCAGAGTATCCAAGCGCCTTTCGAAAGAGCCCTCCAACAAAAATAACTTCAATGATCATGTGCTGAGTCCCTTCGAAACCCCTTTCGAGCGAGTCAAGAGGGTTTTTATTTTCTCGAAGGGGCTCGAAGTTCTTCCTATATAACAAATAAGATGTAAACTCAATATGCAATAGATTCCCATCTTGGATAAATGATACAAGTTTAATTGACTTTTCAATATTGTATTATCATCATCATGCCAATTTAATATTTCATAGCATTAAAAATGATGATAATATGATTCAAAGTTAAAATATCAAAGTAGACTCCATAGCATTGCATAAGTCAAATAAGGGTTAGGAAAATAAGTGAGCATCATGTGCAATTGGTCATTAGTCATGCTAATGGACGAAATGATCTTCCTCATATTCAAAATCGATATTAGATCCATGCATCCACTCTTTTCTATTCATCTCTATTGGATTACAAGTAAGTGAATTTTCCCCAAATTGATCTAGGGTTCCAAGAACTGGATTTTGCTAAGAAGTAAGAAAGGAATTCAAGAATTGAAAATTCGGTCCCCAACTTATACCCCTTGGGTCGTATTTATAAATGTAGATTGACCCTTTCTGCATCCATCCTTTCGAAGCGGTCGAAAGGTCTTTCCACCAGCCTTTCACATCCATCCTTTCACCTTCGCCCTTCTGCTTCCATAGCTTCAAAGGTGGATATCTAGGTCTCTTATTATGTTTGGATTAGCCCTTTCTTCTCCATCAAAAATGCACTAACAACGGATATTGTTCCAACATTCCTTAATATTGCTTTCGTGTACTTATGGAACCTTTCGACAACTGCAAAAGGTATGCCTCTTTTAGTAGCAAAAGGGTCAAGGTTCCCTATCGTGTTGTTTGGATGTAAGTTGAAGCACTCCCCACTCCTTCTTCTCCTTTGAAACCTCTCCTTGGTTGCTTTGGTCTGGTGCTAATCATAATGAGTGATTATTTGAGTGGGTGAGGAACTGCTTTCGAATGGCTTCAAAAGGACCAGTAGGTGACGAAAGGATCATTATGGAAGGTCACTTGGTCTCATGTGCAGTTTTCTTTATTCTTATGAAAGGGTCCAACCGTTTCGAAAGGCTTGTCTTTGCTTTAGAAAGGAACACTTTGGTAAAATGTTTTTGTGTAGAAGATTAACAGCGGTGAAACCAACTATTTCAAAGAGTTTGGTTCCTATGTGCAAGCCTGTTATTCAGTACCTTTGAAAGGTGTTTCGAACTCATACAGGACTCTTTCATGTATGCGAAATCAACTGCATCAAAAGGGTTAACTATGGTGGAAGGGTAGCCTTGCCTCCCTTTCGACTTCTTCGAAATGTCTTGTTTTAATCAATACTGGTAGGAGCATCAGGTGCTTGCGGCACCAATCTAACCTCTTTGAAAGCTAGTTTAATGCCTTCAAAACACTGCTTTTGAACTATAGCAAAACCCTTCTTTTTAATTCTTGCAAAGCTTCTTTAACACTTTTATGGGCCTTCTTTCATGCCTTTGTTCTTAAGTGAGTTTTATGATTAACATTTTGCCACCCTTATATGAAAGAAGCTTTTGTTCTTTAGGACAAAAATCTAATAACTTTCATTTTGCATTATTCCATCCTTAATGACCTTATTTTCCTACAAAGTACAAAGTAGGTAACATTCTTTATTGGTAGTTCAAAATTCATGTAAAAGTATGTTCAGTGGTTTGTTCGTAATATGATGGAAGATTAGCATTTTTAATAATATAATTCCTGAATTCTAAATCTGGAAATAACGAAAATTAATAGACCATCATTTGGAGTTAAAAAGTGACAAGAAATCCAAATTTGAGAATAATTGAAGATAAAAAATTCTTGCCTGGCAATAATAATAGAAGTCCCAACATTCAACTTTGGTAATAACAAAAGAATTCCATAAATTAAACCCTTGTTATATTAATAAAAGACCAGGCATATAGTTTAGATCTGGCATCAATAATTGAATTTCAGAAGCCTTCTTCTGGTGATAACAATTGTCTGGTAATAAAAGTCCAGAAATTATCATCTGAAAATAGGTGATATAAAACTAGGAATCTTCATTTGGGGATAAATAATGGAAGTTTAGAAATCCTCTTCTGAAAATAACTAATAGAAAACCAAGTATAATCATTTAATAATAAAAGTCCAAAGATCATTATCTAGAAATAAGTTATATAAGACTAAGAATCCTCTTTTGGGAACGAATAATATGGGTTTCCTTATCTGGAAATAATAGAAGATCCGAAACCCAGATTCGGGTAAAAGTAAGATAGTCCCAGGGATTAATAGAAGATAGAAACCCACAATAAAGGTCTTATAAAAAATAATAAAGCTCTCGAAGCCCAGATTCATGCGTTAATAAATGAAGTCCGAAAATCAATGGTAAGATACCCAAAACCTAGATTCAGGCATAAGTGAAAACCAGGAATCAATAAAAAGAGACTCGAAACCCAGATTCACGTATTAATAAATGAAGTCCAGAAATCCTCTTTTGGAAATCAGTCGAAGGATATAGATCCTTATTTGAGCTTTTTTGATTTGCACCACTCTTTGGGTTTTGATTCTTTTTATATGTGTCATCTTTTAGGATCCATATGTTGTCATTGTTTGGTGTGCCGCTTCTCGGGCTTGGACGTCTTAGTCCATTGTTGTCCGGTGTGCTAGGTTAGCTTATCCACAAGTGGACCCAAGGACTTACCCAACCTCCCTCTAGGAGTTTCTCTAGCCAGGACTTATAGGCGGGATTGAAAGCTTGTTCGGTGCCTTGGCCAGGTCATAGCGTGGTGGAACCAAGGACTTACTCCATCCTCCCTCCAGGAGGTGCTCCAGCCAGGCCTTACAGGCGGGACTGAAGGCTTGTTCGATGCCTTGGCCAGGCCATGGCATGGCGAGACTAAGGGCTTACTCCATCCTCCCTCGAGGAGGTGCCTTGACCTGACCATAGCGTTGCACGATCAAGGGTTTGCAAATACTTTACCCCGGCCATACCATGGTGCGGATAAAGGATTATTGTGTCCTCCCTCTAGGAGGTGCCTTGACATGTCCATCTCGGCGTAGACAAGGGCTTTTGATCGTTTAAGGTAGTTTTCAAATTTAAAGAGAATTTTACTCCCAACCATGTAGACTTTTCTTAAGAAAATGGTGCTTTATTCATTCATTGTGAGAAAATATGGTCGAAAATGTTCCACATCCCACATTCTAGGAAATATATTTCTATACGATCGACATAATTTGTATGCTCTGGGAGGAATTGCTTTGCATACGATTAGGGGACCCTCCCAGTTTGGTCCTAGCGGTCAATCCGTAGTATTTCTTGTGTATGCAATCACCCTTTGGAATACTAAATCTCCCTCTTGAAATGATCTTGTCTTTACTTTTGAGTTGTAACTCTAATATTCTACAGTCAGAATAGCAGCTTCATCTCTTAGCTCATGTATTAAATCCAATGATTCTTTCTTCAACCCTTGGTTTGGATCAAATGAATATGCGTTTCTTCGATGTGAGGGTACCTCAATTTCAACTGGTAACATTGCTTCACACCCATATGTTAGAGGGTAAGGGGTATGACCCATTGTAGTTCTAGTGGATGTACGATAGGCCCAGAGTACAAGTAGCGATTCTTCTACACAATTTCCTTTGGCTTTATTCAATAGTTTTTTCAGGACAGTCTTAATAGTTTTATTTGCCGCCTCAACGGCTCCATCAGCCTTTGGATATTCCATGGAAGAAAAGCTTTTGATAATCCCGTTCTTATGGAAAAATCAGAAAAACTCTTCACTTTCAAATTTTGCTCCATTGTCAGATATAATCTTGTAAGGATCCCAAATCTAGTAATGATGTTTTTAATGACGAATCTAAGATCCTTCCCAGAAGTGATTTTGGGGAGTGGCTCCGTTTCTACCCACTTAGTAAAGTAATCAGTGGCCACTGCAGCATATTTTGCTCCTCCTTTGGAAATTAGCAATGGTCTAATTGAGTCGATTTCCCATACATCGAAGGGCCATGGACTTGAGATGGAGTTAATTGGCTTGATGGTAAACGGGGAATTTTCGAGTATTTCTAGCATCTTTCACATTTCTTTACATACTCTATAGCTTGACCTACCATTTGAGTCCAATAGAAACCTTGTCTCATTATTTTCTTATCCAACTTTATCCTATTGGAATGGTCTCCGCAAAATCCTTCATGCGCTTCCAGTAATAATTTTATCCCATCCTCCAAACTCACACATCTTAAGTAAGAAAGGGAATATCCTTTCTTATAAAGAATTCCATCCATCATTGTGAAAGTCAGAGTTTGTCCTGTGATTTTCCTAGCTTTCATCTTATTAGATGGTAATATCCCATTAGTAAGATATTCTACAATAGGTGTCATCCAAGTGTTACCATAACAATTATCTGTCTTTGGATGATTGGGCTTCTCATATGGAATTTCTTCATTAATTTCTCTTTCTTTTCTTTCTTGCGTCATAGCTTGGGATCTAGTTAAAACCAGTAGTTCCTTCCCTGGTTCAGACATTTCCACTTCGATGTTAGGATTTGCTTGATACCTTATTGGTATGATACGGGTTTTTGGACCTCCTCTTGAGCTAGCTAAATTTGCTAATGAATATGCTTGAGAGTTATCTTCCCTTGGGACTTGATGTATAGAAAAAATCTTCAGATAAGGAAAGCATTTTTAATAACTTCTTAACATATAGGGCTAGTTTGGCATCTTTAGTCTGATATATCTGTTTTATCTAATTCACCATTAGTTGAGAGTCTGTGACGCCCCACCTTTATGCCCTCATTAACAAAGAACATTACAATGTAATATCGTTTGTTAATGTAGAGAATAAGGCTTGTTAGGAGCGACCATCTGTATAATTACTTTGGGCGAGCATCGATACGTCGAATTAAGTGTTTTCATTTATAAGGGGATTCAACGTATCCGATCCAGGCACAAAACAATAACATAGTGGCTTAATATAATTCAGAACAATATAAAATATAACAGAACATAAAATCATATAACGCGATAAAGAAATATAAACGTTTCTCATAAAGCGGATGTGAACAGTATATGATACATGGTGTGAACTACAAAAGGTGGTCATAAAAAATCCACGATATACATATGAGATATCCAAGACAACATAAATAAATATACATCAAAATGAATCTCTATTTCAATATACAAGAAGGACTACAACATAGTTAGACAACAAGTCTACTAAACCATTATTTTTTCCTTTTTCCAAGCTTCTTTTATTGTTTTATTGTTAGTGGTTGTAAACCTTTCAGTTTACAACCACTAACATTATTCTTCCCTTTTTCCAAGCTTCTTTTAATGTTAACACTTCCAAATTTCATAATGGTTCATTTCAAAATTTCATAATTGTTAACATTAAAAGAAGCTTGGAAAAAGGGAAAAATAATGTTAGTGGTTGTAAACTGAAACGTAATTGCAAGGTATTTCCTTTATTGTTTCTTTAATCATTGGATAATGCAAAATACAGAAATGTCCCTATTTTACACTAATTCCCTTTTCCTTTCATTTTATTCTTGCAATTACGTTTATCGTTATACTTACAATATTAAACTAGGGAAATGTATTCTCTTTTCTAAACCAACCAATTAATCTATCACTAACTTCCCAATTAAGTTTTTAAAATATCCCTTTTTTATTTATTTTCCCCGTCTTAGCATAATTTACTATAAATTCCTTACTTTAGGATCATGCCTTTCTCAGTAAATGTTAAGCCAAATTTAATTCATATTTAGTTGGACTTCTATCTTTCTTTTCCATATAAATAATAATTAAATATAAGCTCTCTTATAAAATTTACATTTTTCAACATAACTAATTAACATAACTAATTACTGAAATAAATGCTGAATTAAATATTTAACGGGAATCTAATGATAATATATCATAAATGTAAAAGATATATAATATAAACCCACTCACCTATCGTCCTTGGCTTTGCTCCATGGCCTTCTTGGATCCCCTTCTAAGGCGTCAAATATTTTTATTAAGAAGATCTTCACCCTAGAAATATTTTCTATATAGGGTTCAGCCTCAGGCTACGAACCCAATTGGGAGAAAATTTGATTGTGAGAAAATAGCTAGGCCTAGGGTCCTATTTATAGTGTAGCTTGGGGATCTTAGACCGTCGGATTTTTGGATTGAATCTGGACCCTCCACGTCACAGGGTCATTCGGAGCCATCAGATCTATCAACGTACGGCTCCGATCGCATAAAAATCAAAATCTATTTGGTTCGGCATGTCCCTGGACAATTTAACGTCCAGGGGCAAACTCGGGTCGACATGTGTTCTCTTTGGGTCGACCTTAGGGTCGACCTGTGGGTCGACCTATGGGTCGACCCATATATATATATATATATATATATATATAATCTGTTTTCTTGTTCCTTTTGTAACTTCTTCGTATTAACTCGGATTTCAACAAGTTATATATGGAAATTAATCAGAAAATCGCCACGGACACAACGGTATAAGTTTCGAGGCCATATTATGACAATTTCGAGAATTTTTATTTTTACTGTTCATCGTTATTTGGTTATTTAATTATCTAAAAATGCGAGGTGTTACATTCTTCTACCCTTTAGAAAATTTCATCCCCGAAATTCGTTAAGGGTAAAACTATGTAATTCCTCGCATCAATCACATTCATTTTGTGTACATCCAATTTTGCGACCATCCGTCTTCTTATGCAAAGTGTCATTCAACATAAAATATATGCATGTACATAAATTTCTAAGTGGTACCTCCTATATGAATGCTTTTCTTCTTTAAAAACTCCTTTTAATATATGATGCACACATCCTAAATATACTTGTAATTTCTATATAAATGCAATCTTTTGAAAACTCAAAACGATTTCATCCAATTTTTCCCACACTTCTACTAAATAGGGGTGTAGTTCAATGAATTTTACATCCAAAATACTACCACCCAACTTTTAATATTCGAATTTCAGAAAAAAATCTAATTTTCCGAACTCGATTTCTTATGTCAGAAAGAAGGTAGAAAACAAAAAACTTCACATTTACCTTTTTACTTTTGCGCACCTCTTTCTCTATACTTGGAACTTATGCTATCATTGTATAAAAATCTCTATTTTACCATGCCAAGCACAGTTCTCATAAGAAATTTTTTCTTTTCAAAATTTTTCCAAGCTTAATTTATGGGAAAAATGTATTTTCCTTTTGCAATTCTCATTTATTTCAATTAATGTTTATGTTACTTTCTTTAAATTTGTTGTTTTCCTTTTTGTTACTTTTATCTGCTTTTTCTTTTTCTTTTAAATATAGCAGCTAAACACAATTATCATCTATGACTAGGAGGCCTAGGACCATGTCCACTCTGACATAGAAAGGTCCTACTCTAGAAATCCAAGTAACTCATATGCTCCTCCTACCACCTATTACTTTTTACTAACTTATGTTGTATTACTCACGATGAATAAGATCTATTCATCTCTTCCTTTCCATACTCAAAATGGAATAACCAATTCTCATTTACTGCAATGAATAAGGATTTTAATCTATGCAGTCTCTATCTAAAAAAGCAACTAAGCTTGGGGAAATTTTCTCTTTACCTTTACTTTTCATTTTTCCCTAACTAAGGTCTATTTATCCTGATCATTCATGTCTTACTATCTTACTAATATCACTTTACTATTCTTCTATAGTCTACACACATGAAGCAACATTCCTAGGTTCTCACCAGTGTCCTATACACTACAGGAACTTTTGTTATTACTACTAATAGTAATCACTGCTATAGCTTTACACTTTTCTCGTCACACCTAGGAAATGATTCCTATCTACTCCATATTTAAAAGTTTGGTTTGGTATTTATCATTTCGTTTCAAAAATTAAAGCTTCTAAATTTTTGAAACATCAAATCCCAAAATTCTTGCCTTTAAAAGTGTTACTTTGAAGTTTCTATTAAATTCAAAGGTACTTGGTTACTTAACATTTTACCTTTCTAGACTTGCATCTTTACAGCTTTTTGAAATTTAAATTATTTCCCAAACCAAGAGAGGAAAACTTACAAATTTGAAGTTCAAAACTTATTCCTCCTTTCCTTTTAAAGACCTTTACAGCTTTCCTTAAAAATATTTTGGACTTTTTAAATTTAACTGTTTGCTAAGTTTTTCACTTCCAAAAACTTATTTACTTTTTCACCAAACCATTTTTCTTTTTTTTCTTGACTTCCAAAAATGTCCCCTTATGTTTTCAAAATATCTTCTTTTCATAAATTTTCAAATTTACTAAAACTGGAGTGGATAAGAACAATTATTTTATCAAAAATCCCTTAACTTTCCTACTCTTCCAATTACTTAACCTTGGAGGAGTTCTAACTTACTACAAATGGGGACTTTCTACAAAGGCAAACAACCAATGCACATAATCAATGGAAAATATGAAATTTCAATTGCTTAGCTTTGCTACTATGCTCTCTAACTAACACTGTCTCTAATTATTACACTTCTTATTACACCTAATGGCTTTATACCTTAATGTATTGGAACTACTTTCTCTTAAGAGAAACCATTAATACTAAAACCTTCTATGAATCCTTTAAAAGAGGATTTCATGTTTATATGAAATTACAAGGAACTTATTTTAAATTTTATCGAAATGGGCTGTACAAAATATGGTGTATTCCATACCTTGTACATCACTTTCACGTATTCCTTATAACTTGCACAAAACATCTTTATTTGTGTTTTGGTTTCATAGAAAATTATATCATTATTCATTTCATTCCAATAGATTAAAGTATGTTTAATCTATATTCACTTACAAAAGATACTTCCTACTAAATCTATTAATTTAAATTACGTCTCTTTTTTCTCAAAAGAACTCATTTTCAAAACTTGTGATATCCCGGGAATTTGGACAGTATCAATTTAATAATCTGCATTGGAAATTAAATTGATTTGATGATCTTTGTTAATAAAATTGAATAAATTTAATAATCTAATTAAATAAATATTTAATTAGTGATTTATCTTTTAAAAGTTTAATAGAATATTTTCTATTTATAATATATATGTATAATTGTATATATTATAAATAGATGAGTTGGTCTGAATTTAACAAATGAAATTATGTTTTCAAATTTCTAATATTTTGGGTAATTTGGAAATCATGATTTAATTTAAAACTATTAAGCTTTTTGATAAATAACTATATAGTTTTAAAATACATAATATAAATGTTTAATTGTTTAAAAAAATAGATTTTTAGCTTAAGTTTAATTTAAATAAAAGGTTTGTTTTATTTCTTTTTAAATATTACTTGATATATATGATTTAAAAATAAAAGTTTAAAATACAATTTACATATGGTATTAATTCATTTAAAAATAGAAGTAATTTATAATCTCCTTTATAAATTATTTAAAATTGTCAAATTTGATATTTTCAAATAATAATTATAATACTTTGTTTTTATAAACATAAATAGATAAAATTGTTATTTAAATGGTAGTTATATATGCATATATATAACTTGATTTTAAATTGGATTTTTAAATTTAAATTGAATATGAAATTGGATTTATAATAGAAATTAAAAGAATAAACATTTTAAAAATATTTGGATAAGCTTTTAATTTTATATAATTTGTTTACTTACATTTTCTTCAAAAGAGAAATGCATATATACATTTAGGTAAGTATTTATAAATAGTAAACTAGTATAAAAACTTTTATTTACATTTTAAAATAAATAAATATATGTATTAAATACTTAAAAGACAAATGTCATTATATTAAAGCCTAATATGACATGTGTTAAGTAATAAATATAACAATATGACAAATGTCAAGATTTTGTTTTTCTTTTAATTTTTAAAATTAATCATTTCAGCCTTTATAAATATATATCCTTTCTCCTCTCCATTTCTTTTCTATTCTTAAATTCTAAAGCTAAGAAACTTAAACAATTCTCTAAACAAATCTGAAAACAATCTTCAGCCTGCAAAATTCTTCTTCAATCTGTAATTAACATCCCCTTCATTCCAAAATGCAAATCAATTTCCCTGTAACCTTTTCAAATCTGTAAACATCTTCCAAAATCAAAAGCCAAATCCTATAACCAATTCTCTAAAACAATCTGATCATCAAAACTCCTCAAACCAGAGATTTATCAAATCTAAAGCCTGTAATCTTCTTCAAAAATAAAACCTGGAAGTGCATTTTCAAAATTTAAAACCAAAGCCTGCAAGTTCTCTTCAACCTGAATCAAAGCCTGCATGTACTCTTCAAGACAGAGATAAGCAAATAGATCTGGAATCAAAAGCATGCAAGTTTTAAAATCAAAACAAAGATGCAACTAAAATTTTCAAGGCTGTTTTCAAAGAAATCAACAAAGCTTTTAAAACCAGAGGCTCTGTTCTTCCTCAAAACAGTGAGTAACAATCATTTTTAAAAATATAAGTTTGAATATCTATTTGCATGTTGATTACTGAAATGAGAATGATTTGCATGTATATATATTGGTGAATCTGCTGTGAGTAAATGAATGCATATATGTATGTTTGATGTGTATCTGTTTCTTGTCTGTTCTTGTTCTTATAATTAAGAATTTGGTAAATAATACATCATCACTTGATTCGATATTTATTAGTATTTAAGATTAAAAACAAAAGTGGTTTATTTCATTTCAAATTTTAGTTTAAAATTTTAACCAAGTTAGAATAAACTTGAATGTCTTTGAAAATTTAAAAAGTACAGAGCAGCTAAATATAAAAAAAAAAATTCAAATATCATGATTTGTTGTTTCAGACTTAGGATCTGAAACATCATCCTAAAATACGAATTTTAAGCCTAGAATCAGAAATTTTAGTTTGAGGAGGAGTGTGCAGTTCTGGTTTGACCAGAGGATGGAAATTTGGGTATTTCTGGAAATCTACTTGATCGTAGGGGTCGGGACTTTCAGTGTTGATGGAGGAAGGATCGGAGATTAGGGGAAAATTGCTGGAATGTTGATCAGAGCACTATGATGAAGGTGGTGTTTGATTTCTGTTCTTAACCCTAGTTTTAACTAGGTCTAGTATTTTGATTTGTTCGTCTTTCCCATTTGATCGAGTTCAACTATGTTTTGGGTAATAAAAGTAGGCGTGTAGAGGAGGACTTGGCCGGAATTTCAAGGCTGCTGGTGATAGGAGGAGCATGGTTGATGTTGTTCCAGGTTTTAGTTTTGTTTCAGGATTTTTGCTCGAAGGCTCGAATTTGATGTCGAGATGTTATGGAAGTTTGGATAATCGAATTCTGATGAAGAGATGATCGTCGTCCTTCTTGAAGTCTTGATGGTGACCGGAGATGATCAGTGTCACCGTGCATGTGCACGGTGCACTTTCAACTTTCTGTTGAAATTGGTTTTTAGGGGATTCTGGGTACATAGGTTTCTCGAGTAAATTAAGTTTTTACTCGGGTAAATAGATGTTTGACTCGAAGCAAATTGGAAGGAGCTCGGGTATATTGGAGTTACAGGGTTCTCTGGAAAACCTGACAGTTTACAAATTTAATTTGATTTAAATTTGAAAGTAAGTTTTTAAAACAGAATTTAAAACCAAAATTAAAATATAGATTCAAAACTGAATTTGTAATCGAGTTTTTAAATTTAATTAAGTTTTATAAAATGAAAGGTTTTAACAATTTTAAAAATGTTAAAAGCATTTTATAAAATGGTTTTTAAAATCTGAGAATAAAGATTTAAACAGGACTTTAAATTTAAGTTTAAATCTGGATTCAAAAATGAATTTGAATCTTAGATTGAATTAAAAAGGAAGTTTTTAAATTTTACAATGTTTTTAAAACAACTTTGAATGATAAGCACATTTATATATGATTTGAAATAAAAAAATGAATTTGGTTCAAAATTCTTTTAAATTTCTTTATAAGATTAGTATTTTCTTTATCATGTAATTTAAAGGTTTTTGTATTGTTTTAAACATTATTAAAGTTAAAATTATTCTCATTTTAAATCTTACATTTAAAATGAAAATTGAAAGAAAATTTAAAACAAATTGTTGTTAAAATGTTTTGCTAATGATAATTTAATCATTAATGAGATTAAGGTTTATCTTAAAGTTATTTAGGACTTAATGATTTATAATTCAATAAATTATTAAGGTAATAAAAGGATAATTAACCAATTTAATTAAATTAATGATTGGGTTAATAAATTTAGTAATTATAGGTTTAAATTTATTAATTAAGTTTTAATTAAATTAATTAAAGGTTAATTAATTTGAAGTTAAGAATCATTAATTTGGAATTATTAATTTTTGGTTAGGAATAAATTAATCAAATAATTAAGGATAAATTAAGTTATTGTTAAGTACTTAATTAATCAAGTAATTAGAGATAAATTTATTGATAATTAGAATTAATTAAGTTGTAAATTAATAATGGTTAATTAATGTTTAATTATTTAAGGAAGATAATTAAAGAATAGTTAATGTAGATCATTAACTTGGATTTATTAAATAATCAATTTATGTGATTAATTGGATTAATTAATTAAGATAATCATTTGTGGAAATTGTTTAATTACTTAATGGAAAGTAATTAAGAGATTAATTACTCATTGTAATTAATTGAATTAGTTAAGTAAATTAATTAAGTTTAATTAATTTAAGATAATCACATATTGATTTGTGAAGTATAAATTACTTAATGTAATTTAATGAAGAATAATTACTTAGGAAAGTAATTAATGGATAATTATTGATGTAATTAGTGAAGTAATTAAGGGAAGTTAATTACTTAATAGAAATTAATCAAGGGATTAATTAAAGATAATTAATTAAGGAGTAATTAATTTATTTGATGAAATAATGAAGGGTAGTTAATTACTAAATAAGATTAATCAAAGGTGATTAATAATTATGATTTAATTGAAGATTAATTACTTAATGTAATTAATTTAATTAGAGTAATAAAAATGTAATTAGGGATCATTAATTAATATAATTAATGATGTAATTAAGAATTGATTAATTAAGGAATAATTAATAAATGAAGTGATTAATTAATGTAATTAATTAAGGAGTAATATAATTAATTATAGTTAATTAATAAATGAAGTAATTAAAGATTAATTACTATAAGTGGTTAAGAGTAATTAATTTGTGAAATAAATTTAATACTAATTACTTGAATGTAATTAAATAATTAATCAAGGATGATTAATTAAATTGAATAATTGGATGATGATTGATTAATTGATTGATAATTAATTAATAATGATTTAAGCAGGATTTATAGATGTAGTAATTAATTTAATTTACTTTAAATTAATTAAAGATGAAATAATTAATTTAATTCATTTTAAATTAATTATAGATGGTGATAAATAAATCATTGCTTATGAATGGATGATATTGTGTACCTTGAATGGTTTGAAATCTCAGATATGAGATAATTGATACTGTATGATTTGGATGCATTGGTTGCATAGTAAAGATGATAAGAATTATCTGCTTATAATGATAATGTTGATTATCTATTATGAATCTGTGAATTATCTATCTATGTGTTAATAGATAGTAGAATTAAATTGTTTTAACTTTAAAACAACTTGGCCTTAAAAGATACGTTTTGGATTTCGATGAGACCGGGATCGGGTTTGCTACATTACAGCGTGATAGGGGGTTCTCGCTTCGCGGTTTGGTGGCGAACGGGAGACTCTTACCCCTACATGTCCCATTGAGGGGTTGGTTGCGAGTCGAGAGGCTGGCCGTAAAAGCAAATTCGAGGTATCACTGTATGCCACGGTGGGTCTGGGATGGTTGCAAAGCCTACCGGTCGCCACTGCCCTCGGGTTGTTACAGTGGTATCAGAGCGAGGTTGAGTGAATACCTAGGCTCTGGAGTGGTGTCTATCTTGAGAGAGCGTATTTGTAATTTTTATATAACTATATATATTTATTTCTACCTATTTGGGTTACCTGTTCGGGTTTTCCAAATTAAGTTATAAAGGTAGATAGGTGGTGGTGTGTGAAACACAACTACCAATGGTTGGAAGAATATCTATCGAGACTGTAGACCTAATACTGTCTCGAGTGAGCTTTGCTGTGGTGAAGGATTTCATCGAATCTCTGAAGAAAACCTGTTAAGGTTCGGAGTTTACCTTTGAAGTTGGATTAGCCGAAGCGAGTGATGCTATCTTGGTAACTTATGGAAGAAGTAGCTGTGTGATGAGATACAGTGACGATGGATGTTTCCGAAGATGTTTTCTTTGGAACAAGTTTAAGGAGTATGTATACTTCGGTGTTGTGGCCGAGTTCAGCATAGTGTTTTTGTTTGAAGTTCGAATTTTTCGAAAGAATTTTGGATTAGGAATTCTTTGGCATCTGTGGCAGCAGTGTAGCTCGGAGTGTTCTGTGTGCCGGCAAGGAGATCTTTGGCTAAGCAGTTTTCTTGTGGTGGAGTTCAGAAGCAGCAAAGTGGATCCATTTCTTCGATGGATTGGATAGATAAGTGTGAGCTGTTCCGATAAGTAAAGAGAGAACAGTTTATCTTTGGAAATAGGCTGGGTTGATCGCAAAAGTGACTTGCGATTGCTGAGTATTCTCTTGGGTTATCGGAGTTTTCTGGATGTCTTCAGGGAAGTCAGAAGTTGGTCCGCATCTGGAGATTGAGTTTTCTTATCGACTAGATTCCAGGAGTGGTACCGGTGGTTCAGTCTAGTTGAAGGATAGTTCCTAGAGATAGAGTTTGGTGAAGAAGCTCAAGTTTTGATGGAGTATCTGAGTTTTCTTTATGGATCCGTTGAACCATATTTCTGGGATGTGTTGTCCAGTTGTGCTCGTGTTCTTCATCAGCATTCTTATCTACTTCAGATTAGAGTTGTGCAGCGGGAGCAGTTTGGAAGTGCTTTTGTTTTATCTTTTCCAGATAGGAGAAGTAAGTTTAGTCTTCTGATGTTTGAAGAGTAGAGATTGTATTCTTGATTTTGGATAAGTGTTTGATCTATCTCTAGTTTTGGAATCAGCAGTTCAGGAGGATTTGGTAGTTGAGTCAGACTCGTCTATAGACTGATATCCTGTCTAGTTGTGTAGATCTGGTTGAGTAGGAGTTCTATAGCTTCGTAGTTTAGATTGTTTGTAGAGCGAGTATTCCGGTATATATATATACTTGGGGAAACTCGGAAAATTTTAACCAGAATTTTGTCTGGATAATTAGAATTGTTTGATTGGATGATTGTTTACTATGGTTGTTAGCATATGGCTGATAATATATGCTTGTTAAATATTGAATAGATTATTAAATTACCTTTGTTTAAATTTCGGGGACGAAATTATTTTAAGGGGGGAGGAATGTGATATCCCGGGAATTTGGACAGTATCAATTTAATAATCTGCATTGGAAATTAAATTGATTTGATGATCTTTGATAATAAAATTGAATAAATTTAATAATCTAATTAAATAAATATTTAATTAGTGATTTATCTTTTAAAAGTTTAATAGAATATTTTCTATTTATAATATATATGTATAATTGTATATATTATAAATAGATGAGTTGGTCTGAATTTAACAAATGAAATTATGTTTTCAAATTTCTAATATTTTGGGTAATTTGGAAATCATGATTTAATTTAAAACTATTAAGCTTTTTGATAAATAACTATATAGTTTTAAAATACATAATATAAATGTTTAATTGTTTAAAAAAATAGATTTTTAGCTTAAGTTTAATTTAAATAAAAGGTTTGTTTTATTTCTTTTTAAATATTACTTGATATATATGATTTAAAAATAAAAGTTTAAAATACAATTTACATATGGTATTAATTCATTTAAAAATAGAAGTAATTTATAATCTCCTTTATAAATTATTTAAAATTGTCAAATTTGATATTTTCAAATAATAATTATAATACTTTGTTTTTATAAACATAAATAGATAAAATTGTTATTTAAATGGTAGTTATATATGCATATATATAACTTGATTTTAAATTGGATTTTTAAATTTAAATTGAATATGAAATTGGATTTATAATAGAAATTAAAAGAATAAACATTTTAAAAATATTTGGATAAGCTTTTAATTTTATATAATTTGTTTACTTACATTTTCTTCAAAAGAGAAATGCATATATACATTTAGGTAAGTATTTATAAATAGTAAACTAGTATAAAAACTTTTATTTACATTTTAAAATAAATAAATATATGTATTAAATACTTAAAAGACAAATGTCATTATATTAAAGCCTAATATGACATGTGTTAAGTAATAAATATAACAATATGACAAATGTCAAGATTTTGTTTTTCTTTTAATTTTTAAAATTAATCATTTCAGCCTTTATAAATATATATCCTTTCTCCTCTCCATTTCTTTTCTATTCTTAAATTCTAAAGCTAAGAAACTTAAACAATTCTCTAAACAAATCTGAAAACAATCTTCAACCTGCAAAATTCTTCTTCAATCTGTAATTAACATCCCCTTCATTCCAAAATGCAAATCAATTTCCCTGTAACCTTTTCAAATCTGTAAACATCTTCCAAAATCAAAAGCCAAATCCTATAACCAATTCTCTAAAACAATCTGATCATCAAAACTCCTCAAACCAGAGATTTATCAAATCTAAAGCCTGTAATCTTCTTCAAAAATAAAACCTGGAAGTGCATTTTCAAAATTTAAAACCAAAGCCTGCAAGTTCTCTTCAACCTGAATCAAAGCCTGCATGTACTCTTCAAGACAGAGATAAGCAAATAGATCTGGAATCAAAAGCATGCAAGTTTTAAAATCAAAACAAAGATGCAACTAAAATTTTCAAGGCTGTTTTCAAAGAAATCAACAAAGCTTTTAAAACCAGAGGCTCTGTTCTTCCTCAAAACAGTGAGTAACAATCATTTTTAAAAATATAAGTTTGAATATCTATTTGCATGTTGATTACTGAAATGAGAATGATTTGCATGTATATATATTGGTGAATCTGCTGTGAGTAAATGAATGCATATATGTATGTTTGATGTGTATCTGTTTCTTGTCTGTTCTTGTTCTTATAATTAAGAATTTGGTAAATAATACATCATCACTTGATTCGATATTTATTAGTATTTAAGATTAAAAACAAAAGTGGTTTATTTCATTTCAAATTTTAGTTTAAAATTTTAACCAAGTTAGAATAAACTTGAATGTCTTTGAAAATTTAAAAAGTACAGAGCAGCTAAATATAAAAAAAAAAAAAATTCAAATATCATGATTTGTTGTTTCAGACTTAGGATCTGAAACATCATCCTAAAATACGAATTTTAAGCCTAGAATCAGAAATTTTAGTTTGAGGAGGAGTGTGCAGTTCTGGTTTGACCAGAGGATGGAAATTTGGGTATTTCTGGAAATCTACTTGATCGTAGGGGTCGGGACTTTCAGTGTTGATGGAGGAAGGATCGGAGATTAGGGGAAAATTGCTGGAATGTTGATCAGAGCACTATGATGAAGGTGGTGTTTGATTTCTGTTCTTAACCCTAGTTTTAACTAGGTCTAGTATTTTGATTTGTTCGTCTTTCCCATTTGATCGAGTTCAACTATGTTTTGGGTAATAAAAGTAGGCGTGTAGAGGAGGACTTGGCCGGAATTTCAAGGCTGCTGGTGATAGGAGGAGCATGGTTGATGTTGTTCCAGGTTTTAGTTTTGTTTCAGGATTTTTGCTCGAAGGCTCGAATTTGATGTCGAGATGTTATGGAAGTTTGGATAATCGAATTCTGATGAAGAGATGATCGTCGTCCTTCTTGAAGTCTTGATGGTGACCGGAGATGATCAGTGTCACCGTGCATGTGCACGGTGCACTTTCAACTTTCTGTTGAAATTGGTTTTTAGGGGATTCTGGGTACATAGGTTTCTCGAGTAAATTAAGTTTTTACTCGGGTAAATAGATGTTTGACTCGAAGCAAATTGGAAGGAGCTCGGGTATATTGGAGTTACAGGGTTCTCTGGAAAACCTGACAGTTTACAAATTTAATTTGATTTAAATTTGAAAGTAAGTTTTTAAAACAGAATTTAAAACCAAAATTAAAATATAGATTCAAAACTGAATTTGTAATCGAGTTTTTAAATTTAATTAAGTTTTATAAAATGAAAGGTTTTAACAATTTTAAAAATGTTAAAAGCATTTTATAAAATGGTTTTTAAAATCTGAGAATAAAGATTTAAACAGGACTTTAAATTTAAGTTTAAATCTGGATTCAAAAATGAATTTGAATCTTAGATTGAATTAAAAAGGAAGTTTTTAAATTTTACAATGTTTTTAAAACAACTTTGAATGATAAGCACATTTATATATGATTTGAAATAAAAAAATGAATTTGGTTCAAAATTCTTTTAAATTTCTTTATAAGATTAGTATTTTCTTTATCATGTAATTTAAAGGTTTTTGTATTGTTTTAAACATTATTAAAGTTAAAATTATTCTCATTTTAAATCTTACATTTAAAATGAAAATTGAAAGAAAATTTAAAACAAATTGTTGTTAAAATGTTTTGCTAATGATAATTTAATCATTAATGAGATTAAGGTTTATCTTAAAGTTATTTAGGACTTAATGATTTATAATTCAATAAATTATTAAGGTAATAAAAGGATAATTAACCAATTTAATTAAATTAATGATTGGGTTAATAAATTTAGTAATTATAGGTTTAAATTTATTAATTAAGTTTTAATTAAATTAATTAAAGGTTAATTAATTTGAAGTTAAGAATCATTAATTTGGAATTATTAATTTTTGGTTAGGAATAAATTAATCAAATAATTAAGGATAAATTAAGTTATTGTTAAGTACTTAATTAATCAAGTAATTAGAGATAAATTTATTGATAATTAGAATTAATTAAGTTGTAAATTAATAATGGTTAATTAATGTTTAATTATTTAAGGAAGATAATTAAAGAATAGTTAATGTAGATCATTAACTTGGATTTATTAAATAATCAATTTATGTGATTAATTGGATTAATTAATTAAGATAATCATTTGTGGAAATTGTTTAATTACTTAATGGAAAGTAATTAAGAGATTAATTACTCATTGTAATTAATTGAATTAGTTAAGTAAATTAATTAAGTTTAATTAATTTAAGATAATCACATATTGATTTGTGAAGTATAAATTACTTAATGTAATTTAATGAAGAATAATTACTTAGGAAAGTAATTAATGGATAATTATTGATGTAATTAGTGAAGTAATTAAGGGAAGTTAATTACTTAATAGAAATTAATCAAGGGATTAATTAAAGATAATTAATTAAGGAGTAATTAATTTATTTGATGAAATAATGAAGGGTAGTTAATTACTAAATAAGATTAATCAAAGGTGATTAATAATTATGATTTAATTGAAGATTAATTACTTAATGTAATTAATTTAATTAGAGTAATAAAAATGTAATTAGGGATCATTAATTAATATAATTAATGATGTAATTAAGAATTGATTAATTAAGGAATAATTAATAAATGAAGTGATTAATTAATGTAATTAATTAAGGAGTAATATAATTAATTATAGTTAATTAATAAATGAAGTAATTAAAGATTAATTACTATAAGTGGTTAAGAGTAATTAATTTGTGAAATAAATTTAATACTAATTACTTGAATGTAATTAAATAATTAATCAAGGATGATTAATTAAATTGAATAATTGGATGATGATTGATTAATTGATTGATAATTAATTAATAATGATTTAAGCAGGATTTATAGATGTAGTAATTAATTTAATTTACTTTAAATTAATTAAAGATGAAATAATTAATTTAATTCATTTTAAATTAATTATAGATGGTGATAAATAAATCATTGCTTATGAATGGATGATATTGTGTACCTTGAATGGTTTGAAATCTCAGATATGAGATAATTGATACTGTATGATTTGGATGCATTGGTTGCATAGTAAAGATGATAAGAATTATCTGCTTATAATGATAATGTTGATTATCTATTATGAATCTGTGAATTATCTATCTATGTGTTAATAGATAGTAGAATTAAATTGTTTTAACTTTAAAACAACTTGGCCTTAAAAGATACGTTTTGGATTTCGATGAGACCGGGATCGGGTTTCCAGATTTGGATATCCGAAAACCACATCGATCCAAATTAACGATAGGTCGTGAATCTCAAGTGAAGATGAAGATTCAGAGTGCAAGGGTTATTGTCGTTAACTCTGAGGGTGATTCCAAAATGAGCGTAACGAGATAATGCCTTCGGTTTCGTTCGAACCCGGAACGAACTTGTATGGATTGAATGCTTTCAGCACATCGTCAGGTGGACGATGAGCATTCTAAGGGATGTGTTCTGATTAAAGGTAATCGTGACCTCAAGCCTCATCAACCGGGAATGGCTAAAACAGGGGAGGTGCAGCAAGGCTTCGTGGGTAGCGCCCACTGAGAGCGAGATATATCCCTGTCTAGAAGTCCCTCTTATTATTCGGCTGTGTGGGCAGTTGGTTGCAAACAACTGCGGGATTGTCTTGTTCGGAATTATCCAGTAAGGGATGGTTCCGGCTTTGTGTTGCAGGGGATTGGGAGTGATCCTCGGTACGGTGATCTAGGCCACGTACTGTGACGGGCGGTACCCCGGTAGCCCTGCCATTGTATGGAATCCAAAATCCAATAAGTGCCGTACGTATTAGTTGTGCCCAACTATGTTGGAACGTGAGATGTAAGCATTCCAGCTATTTCTGTATTTTACTTGAAAACCCTAGACCCTATAATAATACAATCGAATTTCCTATCAAATGTTTTGGTTAGCGTAAGGTAAAAACTTACCCATGTTTATTTGTGGGGAGTCTTACGTGATACCTTTTCTTTCGAAATGGTTTTTGAAGTTAAACAAGTTTAACCTGTTACTCACACCAGACCCATGTCTGACCCAAGTTGTTTATTTCTGTTTTATAAACTCTTGGGTACTCAAATTTTTACGAGTAGCCAAGGGATTCAGGTTTAGCTTTGACGAGTTATCTGGAGGAGCAATGGAGCAGGAGGCTTCGGCGTTGTAGATATAGATAGTTGTTCCGCTGTGTTAATCTCTGAATAGAGTTTTGTGTTGTGTTGTAATAAGTAGACAGGTGTTTATAACTGTCTAGTATGTGTTGTATAATCTGTGTAACTCTGATAGTCATTGTATATGATGTAATACTTTTGTTATTAATATAATTTATTCGTTCCGCTGTTGAGATTCTGTTATTGTTCTTTCTTTCTTCTATTCTTTTCTACTTTCTCACCTCTTTCTTTTCTTCAAAACGATGCGTCTTCCTAGTCATAGGATGGCGGGTTGCTGTTTTAATATTTTCATAACTAGAAAACATTTTTATATACTTATTTAAATAATAAGTGTACTTACAAACCACTTTATTTCTATACTTAGAAATTATCTTCAAAACACATTTTTATTTGGGTCAAAACAGATGTTGCGTAAAACAATGTTATTACAATCCAAAAATACTAGTATATGGATTCAATTAAAATAATTTTTAATAAATCTCATATGCTATGTAAAAACATTTCCTTTAGGAGTCACCTATTATAAAAATAGTGTCATAATCTATGCTTCCTTTATTTTTCATGAAAACATCTATTACAACAATAATTCTTGTAACCTACGTTTTCGTTACTTAACACACTCTAGGTTTTTATATTTAAAATCTTTGTTTACCTACAAAGAAGCGAGCGGGCTATACATGCTCTATAATTCTTCAAAAAGAATCTCACTTTTAACAAAATTTACATCGCATAAAAACCAATTTTAATTTTATACCACCTTTTTTTCAAAAACCCAATATTTACTTCCTCATACATATTAAAAATTATATTTTTCAACTTTTCAACTTCCTCATAACCAATATTTCATACTCTCTTGATGGAACATCTACAGATCTGCCTCCGGGGATGCAGCTTCGTTAGGCCTACCCAGAGGGCCATCCTAGAGTACCCTCATGTCCCGTTAAAGTCTCGTACTTCCTTTTGGCCCAAGTTAACTAAGATGGACATGCTTCTTCTATGCTGAAATCTGTAATGAACTGCTTCGTTAGGCTCTTCGTCCTTTGGGCTGCTCCAAACACATCTTACTATCTTATTAGACCCTACGTCTAATCTTTTATTATGCGTTTAGTTTACTTTTCTTATTCTGTTGGCTACTTATTTACCCTAATCAGCATAAGTGTGTCGCAGCCTCACCAAACTTTTGTGAGACCATTAGTTCCCTGACTGAAAGGGAATGCTGCCGGTACGGGCCACTTCTATTATTTTGCTTATTAACTTAATCCAAGATCTAAGTTTGATAAAATAAGTCTCTTCTATTTCTTTCTTTTTAATTATAATCTATGTGTTACAATTATACTAGCAATTTGTTACTTTTATATTCTTTTATAACCTACATGTTATAAATGTAATTGCAAGTGTCTCTTTCTATTCTAGTCTGTCTCTTTTATTATGATATTGAATTCCCTTTAGTTCTCTTATATTATATGACAATATTGGCTTGGGACTACGTCCGATTGTCATAAATTGACTTATCATAATAACTGCTTTGCTTTTATTCTACTACCTGCGTAGTAAATGCATATCTAGGCACATTTCTATTTATTATTTCTAGTCTTGTCAAATAATTAACTTGATTTCTTCTTTAAATTCTTTAACTCTTTACTTTATTTTCTTTTATTCTAGGAAGTAGTTCAATTCTATTTGGTTGGTTATAAAAACTGTGCTAAAATTTAGCTTCCATATTTTAATACTAAATAATGCTATAAACTATAACTCGTAATTCTATGATATTTCTTTTATTGTTTCTTTAATCATTGGATAATGCAAAATACAGAAATGTCCCTATTTTACACTAATTCCCTTTTCCTTTCTTTTTATTCTTGCAATTACGTTTATCGTTATTCTTACAATATTAAACTATGGAAATGTATTCTCTTTTCTAAACCAACCAACTAATCCATCACTAACTTCCCAATCAAGTCATTAAATTTTCTCCTTTTTATTTATTTTTCCTCTTCTTAGCATAATTTACTATAAATTTCTTACTTTTAGGCTCATGCCTTTCTCAATAACTGTTAAGCCTAATTTTATTCATATTTAATTAGACTTCTATCTTTCTTTTCCATATAAATAATAACTAAATATAAGCTCCCTTATAAAATTTATAGTTTTCAACATAACTAATTAACAGAATTAATTACTGAAAATAAATGCTGAATTAAATATTTAATGGAAATCTAATGATAATATATCATAAACGTAAAAGATATATAATTTAAATCCACTCACCTGTCGTCCTTGGCTTTGCTCCATGGCCTTCTTGGATCCCTTTCTAAGGCATCAACTATTTTTATTAAGAAGATCTTCTCCCTAGAAATATTTTCTATTTAGGGTCAGCCTCAGGCAATGAACCCAATTGGGAGAAAATCCGATTGTGAGAAAATAGCTAGGCCTAGGGTCTTATTTACAGTGTAGCTTGGGGATCTCAGACCGTTGGATTTTTGGATTGAATCTGGAGCCACCACGTCACAGGGTCGTTCAAAGCCATCAGATCTATCAACGTACGGCTCCAATCGCATAAAAATCCAATCTATTTGGTTCGGCGCGTCCCTGGACGATTTAACATCCAAGGGAAAACGCGGGTCGACTTATAGGTCGACTTGTGGCTTTGTGGGTCGAACCGTTTATATATATATGCATATATATATATATATATTTCTTCTTTCTTGTTCTTTTTGTAACTTCTTTGTACTAACTCGGATTTTGACAAGTTATATATGGAAATTGATCAGAAAATCACCACGGACACAATGGAAAAAATTTCGAGGCCATATTCTGACAGTTCTAAAAAAAATTATTTTCACTGTTCATCGTTATTTGGTTTTAATAGATTCTTAGTGCAGCAACATATTCCAAAAATGCTTAAGGCTTCAAATTGCTTGCATTTTGTTCTTAACCCAAACAACCAAAATTTCCAGTATTGGACCCTTACTGCAGCAACGATTTGACATAGCAAAACTAAGTATATTCTATGAAAAGTTTATAGAAGATGTATTTATAAGTTGAGAACAACATATCCAAATTTTAAATTTTTGTGATTTTTATACAATTAGATACGAATTTTCTACCGACCTTCGTTTTTTAGCCCACATCTACTCGAAAACCACTTGATAAAAGAAGACCTTTGACCCATCAAAACTAAACCAAATGCCACGAAATTTGGTACAGCGGTGCTAGAACATATTAGCGATAACATATCCAAATTTGAGAATTTTTGAAATTTTATTTGATTTTTTCTTGAATTTTGAATGGCTAGGGTTTTGTGAAAAGAATTGAAGAAGAAGGAGTTTGAGCTTTCTGGTTTTGAGAAAAATGAGAAGTAACATGTACGTTCTTCCCTTTTCTCACTTTCTAAAGCTAATGGGCTGAAATAGGTACAGAGATGTAGATCCATTATCAAGTGTTGCTAAAGTTTTCTTATCACAAGGTGTTGCTAATTACAACTTTGAATTATAAAACACTTTACTTTATATTTAAACAAACTTATATGTATTTTTTTATAAATTCAACCACTCAACTTTTAACGAGCTCTATAAGATAAAATTTTCATTTTATAAATTACAACATGTTTAAATTTAATTAAACTATATTTCCCATAGTAAAATATATTGTTATTATTAACGTTGTAAAAATACACCGTTTGTGTCCAAAATTTAATACAACTATTAGAATAAAAGTTATTCTTCATAGTTTTACCAAAATAATCTATTTATTGAAAAATCATATTTGAAATGTTGAAATTATTTCCATTATTACTATAATTTCCCAAATACCCATTTTTAGTACAAAATTCATTTACATGAACTCCATACAAATAGATTCTCTAAACTCCAATTTATTTAACACTAAAAATTCTCAAATCTCTTAATTATTTAATTATCACTAAATTAGTAATGCTCCTAATTTAATTTTCAGATAATCTAAACCATGGTTGTTACAGACTCCTCCCTTACGAAAATTGCGTCCTCGCAATTCTCTATAGAAAAAAGTCAATAGCAATTCTCAAACGAATACATCTTTTAAAAGATAAATAAGCAATCCATAAAGGATCTTTAAACGAAGGAAACATCACTAATGATTAGTAGAGGATAATGCAGAATGCGTTCAGTCTTCGAAGCAACAACACGACTAGGATTATAATCTTAAGTCAAATTGAATGAGATGTTAAAATCTCTAAGAGCTCTAGGCTCAAGAACACAAATCAGAATCTCTTAGATATTTTCAAAAATGAGATACAACGAAGACATCAAGAATAGCGGCAAATTGTGCTCAGAAAAGAGACTCGATAAGCAACTAGGACAATGAGTTATGTAATTTGAAACGCATAACTCCCATCAAACCTTTCAGTTTACAACCTTTAACATTATTAGTCAAAATAATTAATCCTTTCAGTTTACAACCACTAACATCTCCAAGTTTGGAAAAATGGAAAAATAATTAAACCTTTCAGTTTACAACCTTTAAAATTATTAGTCAAAATAATTAAAAGAATACATCAAGATAAACTACTAACAATGCATAATTAGTCAAAATTTTATAAACAACAAATATAACTTCTTATCAAACCATCTTTTAAACAAATAGGTGTTTAACAAATAATAGAAAGCATAATTTGACAAAACTTGTAAACCAAAAGTTTTTCCTTATTATCATAGCTTTTCAGAAAGCACAAGCTTATTAAAATCAGATCAGTGGTTCAAAAGTTATGTTTAACACAAGTGCAAGTTCAAAATTCAGTATCGCTGTCGATCAATCTCAGGACGGTGACAAAGATGTTCAACTTAGACCAGTTAAACCTCTGAATTTTACAAAACTCAAAACATGAAACTTATCAAATATAGTAATTAACCTCAATAACCATAGTAATAACTCATAGTGCATGATTCCAAAATCTAGAAATATCCATAAGAAAGTAAATGGCAACTCATCTCATATTTCACAAAATCATGAGATACACAAATATAACCTTCCATAGGCAAAACTGAATTATGGTGAAATCCCAACTAAATCTCAAATCACAATGTTTAAATCAATAAACACATAATTATAAACATATGACTTAACATAAAAATAAGCCATAGTAAAATATGCCTAAAACCCATAGTCATAATAAGGCATATTAACCAAAATCACCATCTCATAAATCCATATCAAGTCCCAATTTGACTATCATTGAAAATATGGTGATAACAATTTACAATCTCCAAATTCACAAAAGAAATGGATCTCAACTGCAATGACGTGGTCGCTAACACCTCCCCAAGCAGTTTCGTCCATGATGAGGTCACTAACACCTCGCTAAGCAGTTTTGTCCGTGCAAGGTCGCTGACACCTTGCTAAGCAGTTTCGTCTGTGATAAAGTCGCTGACACCTCGCTAAGTAGTTATGTCCATGACATGGTCGCTAGCACCTCGCAAAAATTATTCCAACCATTTCTTTAGTAAATGAAATTACTTAAACTTTTTAGAGTACAAAACGTAACCATAAAATAACCAGGATCATATGATTTTATAACATTGTGTCGACAATGTTTGGCTTATGTCAAAAGTCATTTCCACGACGTATAATTATCACAACTAAAGTGGATGCCTCCACACGACCATCAACCGCCCATAAAAAGTAAGATCTTACGGTATCGCCACCCGTTATGATGAATACAGGTTTAAACCCATGAAATCTGATATTGTGCTTTCGGAAGGCATACTAACACAGCCTCAAACAATGATAAAAGGAATTAGAAGTGATAGATATAACTATCGTTTGTGTTAATATTAATTAACACTAGCTATGCGGCTAGTCGTTGATTGTTACGGTAAGGGCTGGATGCTGTGATTCCGATAAATCAGTCAGCTACTGGAATTGTGGTGACCCTCTCCCTAAAACACATAGATTTTCTTTTTTTACATACAAAAGGAATTCACCACTAAACCCCATTTCTTCTATATTTGAATATTTATATAATTTCCAAATATTTTTCCCAAGACCCTGGATTTACCAATATAATCATATTAGTGCATAAACAAATTAAGACAATTATATATTTGATGATATATAATTGTTCCCTTTGTCATTCAGAGCTGACAAATTTGCAAAGAGAGTTTGAATCAAACAGGAAACAAAATTACCATATGTGTTGACAACATATCCTTTTATTTCTTCCCTAATTTTTGTTCTACTACCAGAGATAGATTTTTGGCAATTATTATACTTATATGTACAATACTGCAATGTACATGGTTTCTAGACTTTTCTGCCTAAATAATTCTATTGACATTAAAATGGCCTTTAATTGTTCTTATGATAGTTATCAAGTACTTGTATGAAATCACTTCAGAAATTATACTTGCAGGCATGAACATTGGAACTAGTTTCTATTTATCATTTCAGGTTGAACAATTGAAGTCACTTTGCATTTTTAATTTTAACATGATGCAGACTTAAGTACTTGGTGTTTTATTGGAAATGCTTGGTGTTATTTGAGGGTTGCTTGGAGTTTTCTTTTTTTTTTGTCCTGGAAGCACTTATGTAACGACCCGATATTTTCAACCATTCGCATCCATTATAAGTGTATAGGTAGACACTCATGCCGGAGTTGAATTGCTCAAAATACCGCGTTGTAATTAAAATTTGGCAAATCTTAGAATATACAGTAAATAAATATAATCACAGATCACAGACACAGAGTAAAATAATGCAGCGGAAGTAAAAGAAATAGTAGTTCATGAAGCTACTATCTAAATATGACAGAGTTACATAAGATACAACAGAAGAAATAAAGTACAACAAAAGTCTCAATAAAATAACCAAGTACAAGCTGAGTAGAACAACGGAACTGAAATAGATAGGACAAGACAAGCAGATAATCTCCAGCGATTCAAATCTCCAAGCGAGTGGAAATCCAAATCTGTGAATAACTCAGGCTAACCCGAGCGTAAAGCAAAACACAAAACACTCGAGTCAGGACAATATATACTTATATAATGTGAACCAACTCAAGCGAACTGTAATAAGGGTATAAGTAACTTAGAAGATGCTTGGGACCGCCCATCCTCTAAGGATCCGTTAAAATATCTACTATGTAGTAATATTCGCTATTATAATAGTGTCTAAATAAGTAAAGTATAATCATATAGAAAATAGCGTTAAGGGGATGGAGAACCTTAACGCGGTCGGATCTTAACATCATAATCGTAGTAAAGCTCGATATGGTAGGTGACACGGCACAACTAGGCAATGCCCGGGTAGATATACCAATTACGCACACGGACCGATGGATACGCATAGCAGCCACTACCGTTCCACCTCGAACAACACTCCCAAATCGGAGGATGGCCATCTAATCAATCACAAGTAAGAGTATAATATCGAAGAAATGTGTCCGAGAAGAGGTGCTACCTCACTGGTCCGAGATCGCTCCTATTTTAGCCACCTTATGCCAACTCACGGGAGTTGGGTCCACGTAACATACCTTAAGAACGTCGCCACCATCCTACTTCATTCTGGAATCTCCACCGCGTACACAGTTGCCAAAGTGGTTTTCGGTAAGACAGAGAGTATGTCCATATCCGATCCCGGTCTCTTTAACAACCCAACGTTATTATAACCCGTGGTTATAAGTTTAAAAACAGTTTATACTTCAAAATAGAATATCATTTCAAATCCAAATCTTTATCAAAATAAATATTAAATCAATTCCAAACCATTTCCATATTTTTAAAATATCATATCATTTCAAAACTTCATTTCAAATCATTTTAATATTCCAAATATCATTTGAGTTTAAATCTAAATATTCAACTTTAAATACCTTTTAAATTTAAAGGTATACTTCATTTATTATCATTTCAAGTCACCTTTTAAATAGTTTATATTCCAATCAAATAATTCATTTAAACCTTTTAAAAGTGTAATTATTATATTTTCAAATCAAGTATTTAATTTCCAAAGTTTCAAACCATTCTGAGTTCGTTTACTAAGTCAAAAACCCTAATTATTAAAATTTCAGCATTTCACAGCATTTAAAAACAACTGTTATAAGTTATATTTGAAAACATTTTTAATTCAGCAAAGACAGCACTTAAAACTGCTGTTAAAACTCAGTTTTAGTTGAATTATAGTTCAAAACAGAAAAGACAGCATTTCCGAAGTGCTGCGGTAGTTCAGATTTCAAAACAAGGGTTAAATTTGGTTTCAGTAAAGAATGCAGACCATTATAGCATTTCCAGAGAATGCTATAATAGGCCTGAGTTCAATATTAACCTATAAGCTCAACTACAGCATTTCAGAAATGCTGTAATAGCTCTTTTTACACAATTTTAGTTCAAAACAGAATCTATAGCATTTCTGAATGCTATTAAAAGTAGATTTCAGGTGTTAGTGTATTTCCAGCAATTAAATAACTTCAATTTAAAACACATAAACATTTTAAAAATCATATTTTAACGTTTAAAATGTTCATTTACATATCATTTAACATATATCTTTTTCACAATAAATTTCTTATAATTAAATCCAATTTTCAACAATTTACTTAATAAATTTAAGTGTAAAAGTTTCCAATTCTTCACATTTCAACAAATAACTTAACACTTCAAATTTAAATTACCATTTCACAAATTTAACTAAATTTCCAATTTTATTTAATTAACTTAACCCTTTAATTAAAAACAAATTTCACATTTCCTAGTCAAGGTATATTTTAAAAGATCACTTTTAAACATTCACTTATTTAACCACTTAAATTCATAGAAAAATCAATAATACTTTAATAAATCACTTAAATTCAAACTTAAATCAAATAATCATATTTACCATTTCCAAATAAAATTTAATATCCATTTTATTTATATAACTTAAATATCATTTTTAACCAAAATTCCAAATTTCCAACTTAAGTTATATTTCAAAAATCCAGTTAAACCATTCATTAATTACATTTTTAACACATGGAAAAATCATAATTTCTTATTTGAAACATTTAAAAATCTATTTAAATCAAATTTCATAAATTTATAAATTTTAAAATACTTAAAAATATCGAAAACACTTTATAAAATAACCACGGGCCTGTATATAATTTTCTAACCTAGGTCAAGTGATATAAATATGTATCATTTCAATCCGCAGTTAAAAAGAAAAATCCGGGTTCTATCATTTCAAACCCGCAATCCCAAGTTAAAATAAATTAAATAAAAATCGTTCAGGCCTATCATTTCAGCCCATAACGATTTTTCCCTATTCTAAAGTCCGTTCGGGTATGTATCATTTCAACCCATAGTGATTCTAGTCTACAGGGAACTTGCAATGGTGATAACAGATATAAATAACAGAATAACATTAAATAACAGTAACATATGATATAACAGATGTAATAACAGGTGTGAACATCATATGATAATAATATAAGCATATATAACATGATAATATATTTCTACAGATTCGCAGGGTGTCAATTTACTAGTTATATAGGTACATATTGTCTAGTGAGAATAACTCACCTGTTTGTGCTGGAGATATCAAAACCAATGACACAATTGAAACAAAAGCACGATGAAAAGACTACGGACTTGGGTGGAGAGCGAATCCAAGCTACAAATCTTGTGCACAACCCAAAACAACCAATCAAAACAACAAAATTCAATACGACTTTAAAATGAAATAACTTTGAAATAATAAGAGATTTGAATGTCAAATCTTTTGCCTTGTTTTCTACAATGCTTTGCATGGCCTAGGGGTTTATTTAGGTCAGGTTTGACATGACTTTGGCTCAGGTTTGATCATAGGAATGCATGGCATATAGGCTAGAACGTGTGGAGGAAGTTACAACACAAGAATATCAAGAGACTAGGCAACATAGTGGAGTTTGGTTCAACTTTTGGCTCGGTCTATGGGTCAAATGGCTCGGCCATCATCTGGTACAGGTCTGGACAGAGGTTTGGGTGATGAGTAGTAGTAGCCAAAGGTCATGTAGCAAGTGGTGGTGGTGGCTAACGGGGTGGCCAAAGCAAGATATGGAGGGTAGGTGATGATATGTGTGTTCTACGCAATGTTTTGTGGAGTTTTGTGGTGATGGCCTCAAGTGGAAGGTCATGGCCTGTCTTGGTCAGATGGAAGGGAGTGTTTGCTGTAGTAGATGGAGGAGGTGATGATGGGGATGAAGGTGATAGACGCTAGGCCAAGCAAACATGTGAAGAGATCAAGGCAAAATTGCATAGAAAAGTAAGAAAAAAAGTAGAAAGAAAAGAGGGAGATTACCAAAATTTTTTGCAAGATGGAGGCCATGATTTTTTTTATGGTTTTGGAGCTTTGAAAATTCGTGAATAAGATGAGGGAGTCGGCTGAAAATGAATGAGGAAAAGAACGGCAAAAAATAAAATAAAAGATGTATTGATTGAAATGAAACGGTAGAATTCAAAAGGGCTAAGCACACAAAAGGTATCAAACTCTTTATATATCTTTAATTCCCTTTTTATAACTTTATATTTCTGAAAAAAAAGTCCCAGATAAAATTTCGAAATTTTATCAAAATATAATAATTTATATAAATATTTATCAATTATATAAAGTTAAATTAAGAAAATAGATAAAATAGTAAACTAGTCTAGAAAATTTGGAATTGAATAGAATAAATTTTTAGAAAATTCATATGAGCTTGTAATATATTTTTAAACATAAATAATAACATGAAATAAAAATATATTCACAAAATAAACATTTAAAATTTAATTTACATATAATTTCTAATGAAGAAAATAGCAGAAAATAGGAAAACAGCCTTTAAAAATAGTAAATCATCATAGTAAATTTTGGAAAAATTCTATTATCATTTTTAAAATATTTAGAGATGGAAATATACATAAATAAACATATTGACACATATTAAAATAAAATATAAGAAAGAAAATATGATTTATAAAATTTAAAATAGGCAAAATTGCACAATAAAACAAATTATACTAAAAATTGAAATGTACATAACTTTTACATTTTAACTCCGTTTTCAATGAAACGAAAAGCAGTATTCATGTTATTAAATCTATTTTCATAATAAAATATAAAATTTATAATTTCAAATATTTAAAATTTAAATTTAAAAGTCAAAGTTTGACTATTTGACCAAAATTCACATTTTCTGGAAATATTAAATTTAGTCATATTTGGAATTCTAATCCACATCAAAATCAAAGTTTATACTTAAAATAACAAAAAATTTTCTTTTTCATAAATAAAGCTTTTGAATCTGGAAAAATCAATTTAAAAATATTTGAAAAATACAGGGTTGTTACACTCTCCCCCACTCAAAACTTTTCGTCCCCGAAAAGGAACGAGGTACGGGAAAGCACAAAAAAAGATAGAATGAAATAAGATTAAAATAAGATGATAAGAAGATTGGAATTACACCTGATAACTATTGTTATAGGTAAGTTTAACAAGATGGAGGTGATCAAATCAAGAATATAAGCACGAAAAAGATCCTCTAGAGTCTGAATCTCCCTTTCACTTGACCGACAGTCTATGAATGGAAAAACAGTGTTCAGATCCAAATGAGTAACAAAGATTATCATAGATTACAGAAAGATTTCTAAATAGACTGGTATAAGAAATAGCCTTCCCATTCTGTAACAAGATAAGGGAAATAAGGACAACCAGAAGATAGTTTGGAAAAACAAAATAAGATAATAAATTTGAAACCATAATGCTTTGAAATCATAACAATTTAGAGATGTTATCATTTGGAAATCATACTACTAAAAATCATAACACTTTGGAAATGTTATTCTTAAAAAAACATAACACTTAGAAAATCATAACACCTTTTTAAAAATAATCTTCATTTAAACCATTTTAATTCAAGGTCAAATAATATTCATTTTAAAGTTGTAACATTTCTAAGTTCATTCAATTATAAAATTTCCAAAACATTGTATTTTCAAAATAGCAGCACTTATAAAATGCTACAGTAGATATATTAATATTTCAAATCAGTTTAATATCAGAAATATTCATTTGGATATCATTTAACTTATGACTTATTAAAACAAACTTCTATGAATGGAATATCCAAATTAAACTATACTTCGTTTATTAAGTCAAAAGCTCACTATTTTACTTAGCTCTAAATTTAACACATAACCTAACACTTTATTTAAAATACCCATTTCATAACTAGATATTCCTTTAATAAGTTACACTTAAAATTTCCATTTGAAAACCAAATTCTCAATTATCAAGTTTTAGTGATGTTAAAATACATTTTATCTACTTAAATCATAATTATTCATTTTTCAAGACATATCAATTTCATAAATAAAATATTTATATAGCAAATATAACAATCAAATTTCTTTACACATTTATTCATTTAGACATCAATTAAACTATGAATTCAAGTTAAATAAACTTTATTACCAAAAGTCCAATTCATATGTATTTTATTTTATCTATTCAAAGATACATTATTTATTATACAACATATTCATTTCAGGAAATAACCTTTATTAAAATTCCTAGGTTAGACTTAAGATTCCATATTAAATCAAATTTGATTATTAAGTTATTTAAATAAAATCTCTTTAAATTCCTTTTTCACTATTTACCTCTGTTAATCTTTTATAACTAAAATTTAAGTGTATAACATGTATTATAACCACTCAAATTTTATTTATAAAAATCTTTTTTTATATTGTATATTATCCAATTCCATATTCAACTTCTGTGTAATTTAGGTAAGTTATCTTGGAATGAAATTGTGTTATACAAATAAAACTTTCCAATTCAATTATCTCGAGTTTGAATCATTTATTCAAAAAATTTGATTTTCTTCTTATAACTGAAATTATTCTTTAAAATAAAATTTAAGAATTAAACTTCCGATTCCTTTCAAACCATTTAGAGATAAGTAATTATATATACATAATATGTCAAATCAAATTTAAATCATATATCTATATATATTATAATCCAGTCATATTTTAGAAATTCAAATCAATTAGATTTTCCAAAACAAAGCTGTAGCAAGACTACAGAATTGTCTCTTCACTTCGAAACTCGAAAATGAACGTCGATGATGCTGCAGTCATTACCGAAATTATTTTCCAGCGACAAAGAGAAAAGCACTTAATTTTTAAACTTTAAAATCCTGTAGAAACATATTTCTACTTAGAGATACTTTAAATAATATATCCTTTTAAAACTTGAAAACACAAGGTTTGAAACCATCGGAAACTTGAATTCTCAAATTCTTGATTCAAATTCATTTCAGTTCCCAAATCAATTTATAAACAACTATTTATAAATTCATTTGTAGAACAATAAATGATAAATCAAGTATTATCATTTCAAATTATCAATTTAAATCAATTTATTAAGTTCCATAAATTTACTTATATATCAACATTTTTATTTCATTAACCAAATTTAAAATAATATTGTGTCAGTTTGTTCTGTCAAAGTGTTTTAGAAATCCTATCGATAGCGTTGATCAGACGAATCGATCGGACATCCAAATCAACATCAACAACTCAAACAACACCATATATAAAACAAAACATAGATTTACAGGTACAATTCAAAATGTTTGGAGATAGTTTAGAAACAAAAGACAAGATGGTTAAACAGAGTAGAGAGATGGGTAAGCTTAGATAAATCGTGGACAACCTTAACCGGGTCAACCGTGACTTAAAGAATAAGATCGATGTGGGTTTTTCTGGGATAAATCTACGTTCGATCTCAAGAGATAGAGTTTGGAATAATAAAAGATATTAGCATCTAAACCAAGTATAAATAAAAATCTCTGGTGAATCGATGCTGACTGTAAAGGATTTTCACCCTTTTACAAGAAAATTAGAATATTGGCGAGACCGCCAATTCACTATAAAGATATTGGAAGTGGAGTCATGGGATACTCCAGAATCAAAAGATGATGAATAGTGAGGGACACGAATGAATTTCGGAACCGTAGGAAACGTTCCAAATTTCAAAGGAAATCGAATCAAAAGGAAGAGATTCAAACTCGAACGAAAGTGATTCTGTAAATAAATCTACTCCATATGCTGAGTTTTGCCTCAAAGCCAAAGCTCTGATACCAACTGTAACGACCCGATATTTTCAACCATTCGCATCCATTATAAGTGTATAGGTAGACACTCATGCCGGAGTTGAATTGCTCAAAATACCGCGTTGTAATTAAAATTAGGCAAATCTCAGAATATACAGTAAATAAATATAATCATAGATCACAGACACAGAGTAAAATAATGCAGCGGAAGTAAAAGAAATAGTAGTTCATGAAGCTACTATCTAAATATGTCAGAGTTACATAAGATACAACAGAAGAAATAGAGTACAACAAAAGTCTCAATAAAATAACCAAGTACAAGCTGAGTAGAACAACGGAACTGAAATAGATAGGACAAGACAAGCAGATAATCTCCAGCGATTCAAATCTCCAAGCGAGTGGAAATCCAAATCTGTGAATAACTCAGGCTGACCCGAGCGTAAAGCAAAACAAAAAACACTCGAGTCAGGACAATATTTACTTATATAATGTGAACCAACTCAAGCGAACTGTAATAAGGGTACAAGTAACTTAGAAGATGCTTGGGACCGCCCATCCTCTAAGGATCCGTTAAAATATCTACTATGTAGTAATATTCGCTATTATAATAGTGTCTAAATAAGTAAAGTATAATCATATAGAAAATAGCGTTAAGGGGATGGAGAACCTTAACGCGGTCGGATCTTAAAATCATAATCGTAGTAAAGCTCGATATGGTAGGTGACACGGCACAACTAGGCAATGCCTGGGTAGATATACCAATTACGCACATTGACTGATGGATACGCATAGCAGCCACTACCGTTCCACCTCAAACAACACTCCCAAATCGGAGGATGGCCATCTAATCAATCACAAGTAAGAGTATAATATCGAAGAAATGTGTCCGAGAAGAGGTGCTACCTCACTGGTCCGAGATCGCTCCTGTTTTAGCCACCTTATGCCAACTCACGGGAGTTGGGTCCACGTAACATACCTTAAGAACGTCGCCACCATCCTACTTCATTCTAGAATCTCCACCGCGTACACAGTTGCTAAAGTGGTTTTCGGTAAGACAGAGAGTATGTAACAACCCTGTATTTTGTGATTATTTTAATTATTTATTTTGGTTATTTTAATTGATTTCATGATTTAAAAACTTTATTTTATTTATTAAAATGAATAAATTTTGTTATTTTAAATATAAATTTTGATTTTGATGTGAATTAGAATTCCAAACATGACTAAAAAGGATATTTTCCAGAAAAGTGAAAACTTTGACTTTTAAGTTAGAAATTTTAAAGTTTGAAAATTTGAATTTTATCTTTTATTACGAAAGTAAATAAAATTTTAAGAATAATGCTTTTCGTTTCGTTAAAATCTGATTTATAATGTGAAAGTTATACCCTTTTAAATATTGTGTGTAATTTGTTGTATTTAACAAAATTATTTATTTTAAATTATAAAAAAATAATATTTTATTTGGTCATGTAATATTATAATTTATATTTATATGGGTAAAATAACATGTTATGTATATACTTTGGTTTTAAAACATTTTAAAGATATAATTGACATTTTCCAGTGTTAGCTGTATTTTGTTTAAAATTCTAATTTCCAGTTTCAATTAATTAAAGTAATTCTTTATTTGTTTTTCTTTTTTTTCTTAAAATATTATTTTATTCTCATTCCCACTTTATTTTGTTCCTCATTTATCTTATTTATTTGACCTTTTATTTGTTTAAAGTGAAATAGAAATTTTATAAGGCTAGTGATATTTATTTGTAATTTTCATGTCTTATTTCCAATTTTTAAACATTTTTCTTTAGTTGTTTTTCTATTTTTTCTAAATTAAATTATTTATTTCACTTTGAAAATACTTTAGAAATTATTTTATTTCAAAATTTTTCTTTATAATATTTTTAAAATGAAGTAGATAATTTTCCAAAGACAATCGTGATTTATTTGTAATTTCTGGACCCTGTTTTCAATTTTTAAGCAATTTCTTATATTCTTTTTCCATTTTCTTTAAAATTAATTAATTATTTTTATTTTATATTACTTTGTTTCGGTTTTAAAGTCAATTTACTGATTTTATTTTTGTTTTATTTGAATTTAAAGAAAAAGAAATATGAAGAGTTTTAAAAGCTTGTTTACCTTAAGTCCTTTCATCTACTTTGTCCTTTCATTTGCCATAACTCCTCAATTACTATCTTGGCTGTGCATTTTTGGTTTGTAGCCGTGATTTTTCAGCCTCCATTCACCCAAAAAACATTTTACCTTCTCATTCATTCATGGCTTCAAGAAAAATCTATGGGTAATGGCTACTTTTTTTACACTTTTCTTCTCATTTTTCATGTATTTTGCCTTGTTTTCTTTGCTTCTTTGAATGGCCTCCACTCCATATCCACGGCCACCACCCCCTACATCTCTTTCCTGCCATCACCACCAGCTACTCCTCTAGTCTTGACCAAGGCCGAGCCACCATGATGCCAAAACTCCACAAAAATTGCAACACAAGCCATAAGAACATGTTGTTTGACCACTATTTGTTCACCACTTCATTTTCCACCACCACCACCACCTTAGGCCGCCTCCACCACCTCTGGCCAGACCACCACACACCTTAACTTCCACTGACCTGATCCATACCTCTCTGACCTGACCACACAAGCCCATGGCCGAGCCATTTTTTGTGAACAAAACCCACCAATTTTGCCTTAAACTCTTCATATTCCTTTGTATAAACTTTCTCCTCATATTCTATTACCTAGGCCATGCATACACATGACCAAACCTGAGCCAAACTTGTTCAAACCAGAGCCAAAAACATCCCTAGGCCATGACAAAAGAATAGAGAAAGCAAGGCAAAAGATTTGGCATTCGTATCTCTTTTTATTTAAAAGTTATGTCATTTCTAGTGTATTGAAATTTATGGTTTGCTTTGATTTTTGTTTGGGTTGTAACACAAGATTCTATATCATTGGATTTGCTCTCCACACTCAAATTGTATTAGAGTTGTCGTGCCTTCATAATCTTTGTGTTGTGAGCTTTGTTGGCAAAACTCCAGCTTAACAGGTGAGTTATTCTCACCAGACAATATATACATATATAACTAGTGAATTGACCCCTTTTGAATCTGTAAAATGCATTATCATGTTACACTTGCTATGTTATGATTTTATGATTTTCACCTATGCTTAAACACCTATTATATTATATGTTACTGTTATATTATGCTGTTCTATTATTTTTATCAGTTTATCACACTGCAAGTTCCCTTTAGATTAGAATCACTATGGGTTGAAATGATACATACCCGAACGGACTTTAGAATAGGAGAAAATCATTATGGGCTGAAATGATAGGCCTGGATGATTTTCAATTATTTTTCATTTCCTTGGGATTGCAGGTTTGAAATGATCAAACCCAGGTTTTCTTTGTAAATTACGGGTTGAAATGATATATTACCCGTATCACTTTACCTAGACTAGAAATGAAATACAGACCCGTTGTTAAAATATGTTTTTATAAAAACCTTAAAAATATTTTTGAAATGTAAATATTATAATATTTGATTTAAACTAAATAAAAAAATGATTTATGTAAGCATTATTGATTTTTTGAAAATTTATAAGTGAAATAAATTATTGGTAAAACTAGAAAATTTGAAATGTAAGTTATTTTGGGAAATTTTAATTGGGTGATAATTGGAATTTAAATTAAATATGAAATGTGATAACTTCATGATAATTTGGATTAAAGTGAATTTAAATGATTTTTATATTATATTAATGATTTTGAATAAAGTTAAAATGTGAAATGAATGAATATTTAAGTTGAAATTTTGAAATATAACTAAAATTGGAAATTTGTGAATTTGGCTTAAGAGTGAATTTTAAGTTAAGTAAATAAAAATGGAATTAAGTTATATTTGAAAATTTAAAATTAAGTGTTAAGTTAATTTAATTTAATGAATTTATAATTTAAAATTGGAATTTAATAAGTGAATTATTATTAAATTTTGATTTTTGAATGGAGGTTTAACTTTATAAAATCATGAATATAAGGGTATTTGAATGATTATATATGATTTTATAAGTTAAAAATGATTTATATAAAAGTATAATTGTTTGTGAAATTATACTGAATATTTGAAGTTAATTAACTGCATCTCTGAAATGCTATTAATTCTAATTTAAATGATAATACAACATTTGTAAATGCTGTAGTTGATAATAATGAACCAAATGGCTAAATTTAATTAAAGGCTATTATAGCATTTTTGTAATGTTATAATGGTTGAATTTAACTAAGTTTATTTGAAACTAATGTAACCATATTACAGAATTTTAAATGCTGTCTTTTGTTAAATTGAACTATTTTAAATGTGACTTTCCGTAGCATTTTCTAAATGCTGCGAAAGTTGAAATTTCATTGTTTTAATTAATTTAAGTGAAAGAATGAACTTTGAAAAGTTAAATTTTTGGAAATTTAAAATTTTAATTATTAAATATACTAACTTCATTTTTATGATTTAAAATGAAGTAATTTGTTTCGAAATATAAATTATTTTGAAATATGATATTTTGATATTTTGAAATGGATTTTATAAGGATATTGAATTTTGAAATGATATTTGATTTCGAAGTATAAAATACCATTTTGAAATTTTAACCACGAGATGTATTTAATTTATAGTTTAATTGACCCTTAAAGGATGGGCGATCCCAAGCATCCTTTGAGTTATTGTGCATTTCTACTACAGTTCACTTGAGTTGGTTTACATTATATAAGTATATATTGTCCTGACTCGAGTGTTTTGTGTTTTACTTTACGCTCGGGTCAGCCTGAGTATTTACAGCTTAGCTTTGGATTTCTTTCTGGAGCTAGGAATCGCTGGAGATTCTGCTTGTCTAGTTATCTGTTCCTTTCAGTTCAGTTGTTCTATTTCAGTTCTGGTATTCATAAACTTCTATTTATTTGAGATGTCTATTGTATATGTTTTCAAGCAGATATTATGTATTATGTTTTGAGAGTTTGTTATAGTAGCTTCATGAACTACTATGGTTTTTTTATATTCCACTGCGAGTTATTCTGATATGTTCTATGTCTGTGATTCTGTGTATTTGATTTCATTTGCTCCAAATTTATTTACAATCTGTTATTTTGAATTATTCAAGCCAGACATGTGTGGATTATTGTCGATTTGAATGGTCCAAAATACCGGGTCGTTACAGTATGTCCATATCCGATCCCGGTCTCTTTAACAACCCAACGTTATTATAACCCGTGGTTATAAGTTTAAAAACAGTTTATACTTCAAAATAGAATATCATTTCAAATCCAAATCTTTATCAAAATAAAGATTAAATCAATTCCAAACCATTTCCATATTTTTAAAATATCATATCATTTCAAAACTTCATTTCAAATCATTTTAATATTCCAAATATCATTTGAGTTTAAATCTAAATATTCAACTTTAAATACCTTTTAAATTTAAAGGTATACTTCATTTATTATCATTTCAAGTCACCTTTTAAATAGTTTATATTCCAATCAAATAATTCATTTAAACCTTTTAAAAGTGTAATTATTATATTTTCAAATCAAGTATTCAATTTCCAAAGTTTCAAACCATTCTGAGTTCGTTTACTAAGTCAAAAACCCTAATTATTAAAATTTCAGCATTTCACAGCATTTAAAAACAACTGCTATAAGTTATATTTGAAAACATTTTTAATTCAGCAAAGACAGCACTTAAAACTGCTGTTAAAACTCAATTTTAGTTGAAATATAGTTCAAAACAGAAAAGACAGCATTTCAGAAGTGCTGCGGTAGTTCAGATTTCAAAACAAGGGTTAAATTTGGTTTCAACAAAGACTGCAGACCATTATAGCATTTCCAGAGAATGCTATAATAGGCCTGAGTTCAATATTAACCTATAAGTTCTACTACAGCAACTACAGCATTTCAGAAATGCTGTAATAGCTCTTTTTACACAATTTTAGTTCAAAACAGAATCTATAGCATTTCTGAATGCTATTAAAAGTAGATTTCAGGTGTTAGTGTATTTCCAGCAATTAAATAACTTCAATTTAAAACACATAAACATTTTAAAAATCATATTTTAACGTTTAAAATGTTCATTTACATATCATTTAACATATATCTTTTTCACAATAAATTTCTTATAATTAAATCCAATTTTCAACAATTTACTTAATAAATTTAAGTGTAAAAGTTTCCAATTCTTCACATTTCAACAAATAACTTAACACTTCAAATTTAAATTACCATTTCACAAATTTAACTAAATTTCCAATTTTATTTAATTAACTCAACACTTTAATTAAAACCAAATTTCACATTTCCTAGTCAAGGTATATTTTAAAAGATCACTTTTAAACATTCACTTATTTAACCACTTAAATTCATAGAAAAATCAATGATACTTTAATAAATCACTTAAATTCAAACTTAAATCAAATTATCATATTTACCATTTCCAAATAAAATTTAATATCCATTTTATTTATATAACTTAAATATCATTTTTAACCAAAATTCCAAATTTCCAACTTAAGTTATATTTCAAAAATCCAGTTAAACCATTCATTAATTACATTTTTAACACATGGAAAATCATAATTTCTTATTTGAAACATTTAAAAATCTATTTAAATCAAATTTCATAAATTTATAAATTTTAAAATACTTAAAAATATCCAAAACACTTTATAAAATAACCACGAGCCTTTATATAATTTTCTAACCTAGGTCAAGTGATACGGATATGTATCATTTCAATCCGCAGTTAAAAAGAAAAATCCGGGTTCTATCATTTCAAACCCGCAATCCCAAGTTAAAATAAATTAAATAAAAATCGTTCAGGCCTATCATTTCAGCCCATAACGATTTTTCCCTATTCTAAAGTCCGTTCGGGTATGTATCATTTCAACCCATAGTGATTCTAGTCTACAGGGAACTTGCAATGGTGATAACAGATATAAATAACAGAATAACATTAAATAACAGTAACATATGATATAACAGGTGTAATAACAGGTGTGAACATCATATGATAATAATATAAGCATATATAACATGATAATATATTTCTACAGATTCGCAGGGTGTCAATTTACTAGTTATATAGGTACATATTGTCTGGTGAGAATAACTCACCTGTTTGTGCTGGAGATATCAAAACCAATGACACAATGAAAACAAAAGAACGATGACAAGACTACGGACTTGAGTGGAGAGCGAATCCAAGCTACAACTCTTGTGCACAACCTAAAATAACCAATCAAAACAACAAAATTCAATACGACTTTAAAATGAAATAACTTTGAAATGAAAAGAGATTTGAATGTCAAATGTTTTGCCTTGTTTTCTACAATGCTTTGCATGGCCTAGGGGTTTATTTAGGTCAGGTTGGACATGACTTTGGCTCAGGTTTGATCATAGGAATGCATGGCATATAGGCTAGAACATGTGGAGGAAGTTACAACACAAGAATATCAAGAGACTAGGCAACATAGTGGAGTTTGGTTCAACTTTTGGCTCGGTCTATGGGTCAAATGGCTCGGCCATCATCTGGTACAAGTCTGGACAGAGGTTTGGGTGATGAGTAGCAGCAGCCAAAGGTCATGTATCAAGCGGTGGTGGTGGCTAAGGGGGTGGCCAAAGCAAGATATGGAGGGTAGGTGATGATATGTGTGTTCTAGGCAATGTTTTGTGGAGTTTTGTGGTGATGGCTTCAAGTGGAAGGTCATGGCCTGTCTTGGTCAGAGGGAAGGAAGTGTTTGCTGTAGTAGATGGAGGAGGTGATGATGGGGATGAAGGTGGTAGAGGCTAGGCCAAGCAAACATGTGAAGAGATCAAGGCAAAATTGCATAGAAAAGTAAGAAAAAAAGTAGAAAGAAAAGAGGGAGATTACCAAATTTTTTTGCAAGATGGAGGCCATGATTTTTTTTAGGGTTTTGGAGCTTTGAAAATTCGTGAATAAGATGAGGGAGTCGGCTGAAATTGAATGAGGAAAAGAACGTCAAAAAATAAAATAAAAGATGTATTGATTGAAAAGAAACGGTAGAATTCAAAAGGGCTAAGCACACAAAAGGTATCAAACTCTTCATATATCTTTAATTCCCTTTTTATAACTTTATATTTCTGGAAAAAAAAATCCCAGATAAAATTTCGAAATTTTATCAAAATATAATAATTTATATAAATATTTATCAATTATATAAAGTTAAATTAAGAAAATAGCTAAAATAGTAAACTAGTCTAGAAAATTTGGAATTGAATAGAATAAATTTTTAGAAAATTCATATGAGCTTGTAATATATTTTTAAACATAAATAATAATATGAAATAAAAATATATTCACAAAATAAACATTTAAAATTTAATTTACATATAATTTCTAATGAAGAAAATAGCAGAAAATAGGAAAACGGCCTTTAAAAATAGGAAATCATCATAGTAAATTTTGGAAAAATTCTATTATCATTTTTAAAATATTTAGAGATGGAAATATACATAAATAAACATATTTACACATATTAAAATAAAATATAAGAAAGAAAATATGATTTATAAAATTTAAAATAGGCAAAATTGCACAATAAAACAAATTATACTAAAAATTGAAATGTACATAACTTTTACATTTTAACTCCGTTTTCAACGAAACGAAAAGCAGTATTCATGTTATTAAATCTATTTTCATAATAAAAGATAAAATTTATAATTTCAAATATTTAAAATTTAAATTTAAAAGTCAAAGTTTGACTATTTGACCAAAATTCACATTTTCTGGAAATATTAAATTTAGTCATATTTGGAATTCTAATCCACATCAAAATCAAAGTTTATACTTAAAATAACAAAATTTTTTCTTTTTCATAAATAAAGCTTTTGAATCTGGAAAAATCAATTTAAAAATATTTGAAATACAGGGTTGTTACAACTTACACTTCATGAATTAAAATGAAATGGTTCCAGGCTACAAGAGTTTGACCCATGGCCATCTAGGCCGGCCATAGTCCCTCTTTTACCACTTGCAAACCCATATTTCCCATATCAACAAACTTCTACCAAGGTCTATTCCCATCACAAGCATGTTTCTTCCTAAATTAAATTTCCTAGAAATGCATCTATATATATATATATATATATATATATATATATATATGTATGTATATTCAATCCATTAACCAATCAGTACATCTACTTCTAGGATTATTTCTTTTCATAATTTTTTTTTGAAATCAAATACCTAAATACATGTTAATCAATTTTTATTCCAGAATTCATGCACATGCCTGTATCACTTACCTGCCACAAAATCTTGTAAGTTTATTTTTGAATCAACCACCTTAGCTCTTTAATTTTTATAAAATCATAATATAAGTTCAGGCAATAAAAATCAGAGGTCATCATATACACATATCATATTTTTATGACATGTCTATTCCCTTATTTCTCCAAATCAGACATTCATAAGATCAGTAGTTAATCAAACATCACCAATAGTTACTCACAACAGGTTTACTTAAGTACATATTCTCAATCCAAATACTTAAAAATTTCCTGCAAGTATCTTCAACTACAACATGAAATTTGACTAATAAATTCATTACAAAGCAACTGCAAATTTTAAAACTGATATCTTTTATTTATACTAGCAGCTAATTGCCTTCTTCATCCATCAAGCCAACTTCAATTCCCTGCAAGCAATTCACTGAGCTGCCCCAATTTTTAATGAGACACCCAGATGATTGCAAGGGCAACCAAAAGGGTCAGTTTTCACTGGTATGAGCATTTATCAAATTTGTACACATATTCATAAATTTTTGGTGAGCTTGCATTGTCTTCCTAATTTAGCAGATTTCATACTTAGCATATTATTGGTTAATACCAAGTGATACAAAGACACATTCATTTATTTAAACAATACACAGCAAACAATTAAAATATAATTCTTGATTCATTTTCTCCATTTCTGAATAAGTAAACTCAGATTTTATACTCCCAATTTCACCCATCAATTAATCAAAGCACAATATTTAACTTGATTAATTTAACACCATATCTGGATATTTATAATCCAGATTTTTAAACCCCATTCCCCATTTATTTGATGTTCTTTAACTCCTTGTCAAATGAACACCATGTATGCATTGTGAAGGAAACTCCCAGGTTATTTAATTTATTCCATCACACAAAGGCCTCAGGGTGCAATTGCACCATGCATATACCTACTCCTACCTGAAGCAAGCAGATCATTGACTAACTCCCAAAATGACCAATTTAATTTTTCTTTAGTAAATCCCCCTCCAGTTTCTGCTTATTTTATTAAGCTTCTATTTATGAATTCAATCATGAAAACTCCAAATTCATTCATGTTTCAGAAAGGCTTATCTTCTTTAATACTTTCTGGTTCAACCTCAAGTTCCCCATTTATTTTCCTTATTACAGAATATACCCCCAGTTTGCCTATAGTTTTTCCTAAGAATAATTTAAGCATCATAGTCCTTCTAACCCAGAAATTCTCCTCTAACTTATGATATGAATATTTAGTTTCATGCTTCATTATCCAAGAAATAAACATGAGCTAGATCACTGTCTTGCTGCCTATTCCCTAAATAATTTATATCCATACTTAATAATGATAAAATAGAGCAAGAATGCTCAAACCATTTTAACTTTAAAAATCCACATACAGATTAAAAACCCCAAACAAGAATGCACAAACAAACATCCATCTCACCCATAACAAATCATTTCAGAGATTTTAAATGACTTATAACATTTTAGGCTGCCTACAAGAGGACTTAATGCCATTGCATACAAAGGATAAATACTCACCTAGTGTTCTCTTTTTACTGCCTTAATCCCCCCTGAACAGTAGATTCCTCTAGAGTTTCAAGCTAATGTTTCTCCTATTTTATTTTATTTCTGTTTTGATCCCGAGAGAATGGTGGATATGGTTATGTGCAGATATTTATAAAACCATTCTAGGGTTTAAGAAAAATGGGTAATTTCCTTGATGCCCTTAGATACTCATGCACAAATCATTTCCCTGTGTGGTCCTTAATTGGAAATGCACATTGTTGGTTACCTCAATTAGTTATTTTGGGAATCAAGCATTTTAAACACTTCGTACTATTTTCATGACTCTATTTTACTCATGCCATATGCATGTGACCCTTGGTTTTTTTTATAAGTTTAAAGAAACTGAAAATCCCATTTGTGTTTTCTACCTATCTACCATTTCCATTAATCATGCATACTATCATACATAATTATGTAATGTAAAAATCATTCACACTATGTTATTTGCTTGAAATAAATATAAGATATGGAAATTCTTATTTGATCCTGTATTTTTTTTTTCTGCCTTTTGTCAAAATAGTAACTTCTCATACATCTTTATGTGTTAAAAAAAGTCACATATGTCATGCTAATTATTTCCAGCATAAATATATATATATATAAGACATTTAAACCTTTCATTAAACTTCATTTTTATTCTGTCTTTTAAATAAAACAGAAAACACCCCATATATTAAATATATGTATTTATATAATTCTTTGGACATGGAACTACATTTGTTTTGAATCCCAATTTTTAATCACCTTAACTCCTTGCATTTTATCAAATAGAAGTTCCCATGCAAATTTTATTTATTAACAAATATTCTTTTCTGTTTTAATGCATTATATATATATTTTATAATTTCAGAATTTCTTATAATAAATGTAACTTTCATTTTATTTTATTTTATTTTAGGGTCATTACAGGAATGGATACTAGCTCATCCGGTTAAAGTTATTCCTTCATTCAGAATACCTTATTTTTCATGATATAATATATCGTAGTTATTTTGATAAAAATCAAAATCATAAGTTCGGTATTGTGTTAAAAATTACTAATGGCCCATAAACATAGATATTTCAGCACAATACATAAATTAATAAAATTAACAATAATTTGCAAGGAATTATACTATTATCTACATTAATTATTTTAACTTAAGATTACACAATTTTGAAAAGAATTAAACATCAAATTAAATAAACACTTATCATCAAATGCATTATTATTAGCTAAGGGTAAATTCTTTTTTAAACCTAACATATGATTAAAAATGCAACAACCAAGTAAGAAACTAAGCAAAAGAAAGCTTAAGTAAAAACAACAAAGAAAAAAAAGATTAGAGCTTTAACTTATCTCAAATTCGGGACAGCGAATGACTATGTTTTGGGATAGGTTTTTGAAGCATCTAAGTTCAAAATTTATAAAAGTGTTCAACATAAAAGTTGTCACACACGAAGTCAGGTTTCCAAAACGTAAAGAATTATCGAAATCCGACCAGAAATGAAAAGGATATCATCAATTTACTAAAATATTTAGCTCAGAGAATATAAATTTCAAAGTGACAGTGCTGAGAGTTTGCATCAGGTTTTCGATCAACCTATGCTAAAAATTTGTAAACTTGTTCAACAAAAAAGTTGTTACACACGAAGTCTGCTTTTAGGAATATCGAAAATTATAGAAATCCGATCAGAAATGAAAACGATATGCTCAATTTACTAATGGTTCTCTGCTCGGAGAATATAAATTTCAAAGGGACGGAGCTGGGAGTTTGCAACAGATTTTCGATCAACCTATGCTCAAAATTTGTAAAAATGTTCCAGATAAAAGTTGTCACACACGAAGTTCGCTTTTCAAAACATTAAAAATTATCGAAATCTGGCCAGAAATTATAAAGATATGTTAAATTTACTAACACATGCATACAGAGATATAATGATTAAAGTGTGTTTGTGACAAAAAATATACTTTTATTCTAGGTTTTCAATTTAACATCGCGAACATCTATTTTTACTATAAATCTATATTAAATACTGAAATATAATCAAATCAAAACAAGAATTGTGAGAGGATTTTCTCATGGTTATTTCGCAACTAAAGATATCGTAGGGTTTGTATGAGACACAAACTTGAGTGATATTTTCTAACGAAAACCAAACTCGATGAACCTCTCAAAAAAATTCATATGAGATTTATTTATAGAAAATGTTTTACAATCGAATTTCTTTTTCTTTTTCAATTAATATTTCAATTTCCAAAAAGTTTTAATTCTTCATCTAATCATTATTTAGAAATCTTTCAAAACAATTGGGATTTTAAAACATTTGAACTCAAATTTCGGTGTCTCATTGCCTCGGTCAACTTTTTAGGAACCCCTATCAAAAAATGTTGGCCAAATGCTTTGACTAGAATTCTTAAAGCATCTAATGGACAACTTGTCACACAAAATAGATTTTTCGAAGATTTCATTTTATTAAATTTCTTTCAATGCCTTTACATGCTTTATAAATGATACTTTATTAAAATCAATTTAATGATATTTCCTTTTATCCATGCTTGCTTTAATCAATTATCCATTTTAAAATTCATCTTAGTTTTTAATCTTATTATCCATAGGATAAACTAATTATTAAACCAAAATCAATTATGCCTTGCAATAGTGACGTCAAATCTATACACCACAAGGTCCAATTATTATCGAGTAGGTCTTTTAAATTCTCAACTGATAAATTCTATTCAATGTTAATCTTTAATGGTTACTAAGTTTTATTTTTAAACAAGAAAGCATTTATTATTAACAACAAATTATAAAGGCACTTAAATTTGAGGTGCTAAGTGGAAAGCAGTTCATCCCCCTCCATTGCGCAACTCAGTTTGCTAAGGACAAATGCACACAATTCAATTTGAAGTCTGCTGATGTTAAAGCCAAAAATTTGTTCGAAGGGAGAATTACTTCAAGGTAAGAATTAGTGTGTATAGAAAATAGGCACGATGCATCCTAATATTTTCTAAGATAAGACTCATCTCCAAAGGAAGAATTCCTAGTTACCACCCAAAGATCTCCAAGGGACGGTCTCGAAGACACATCTAGGAAATGATTCTCATCTTTAATATCGTATATTATTCCAAACTCGGCTCTGATACCAAGCTGTGACGCCCAACCTTTATGCCCTCATTAACAAAGAACATTACAATGTAATATCATCTGTTAATGTAGAGAATAAGGCTTGTTGGAGCGACCATTTGTATTATTACTTTGGGCGAGTATCGATACGTTGAATTGGGTAAAAATATTTTTCTTTTATAAGAGGATTCAACGTATCCGATCCAGGCACAAAACAATATCACAGTGGCTTAATATAATTCAGAATAATATAAAATATAACAGAACATAGAATCACAGAATGCGACAAAGAAATATAAACATTTCTCATAAAGTGGATGTGAACATGTATATGATACATGATGTGAACTACAAAATGTGGCCATAAAAAATCCACGATATACATATGAGATATCTAAGACAACATAAATGAATATACATCAAAATGAATCTCTATTTTGACATACAAGAATGACTACAACATAACTAGACTACAAGTCTACTAAAGCATACAAAGAAGCCTCAAACTAATTCAACTCTAAGATCATCATACTGAAGAACCTGAAATATCTCGGTCTGACTCGAGTATTACATAAATATAATAAAGGGATCAGTCTAGTCTGATTCGAATCAATGTGAGATAAAAGTGATGATATTTTACAAGCCATAATAGGAACATAAAAAATCACATAGAGTTAAACAAAGTGGAATATTAACCTTCTTAAAATTATTCACTAAATCACAAAACCATTATTAGCTTATAAAAGCAAATCTCGCAAAATATTTGGTGAAACACAAATTTCATAAAATCCAGAAATCAATCATTAGAACTCTAGAAACCTAAAAGGGCAGGCCTACTATAAATGGGAGCATAAAACTCACCGAATACGTGTTATCATAAATGGTCAAGGGACCCATAAATGGATAGTGAATCCATAACTATAATGAGTCGAAGCTCCATAAATAAGCCGAAGCTCCATAAATCCGCTTATCATGGATCACCATAAAAGACAAGTCGTTAAACTTATCTTCGTAAGTATTATTTACCTTCAAATAGCAACTAATCAAATAACACCCGTACGTCCCATACCGTACTTCTTTATTCGAATATTTACTACAAGTTAGTAAACACCAGTCAAGAGAAAATATGCTTTCAATCGAACAAGTCCGGGAATTAATCGACAAAGTAAACGCAAGCGTTCCATCCCACTTTTTTTTACTAAGTCTTTTAATTGAATTTCTCATCCGAATGAAGAAAGAGTTTTATACACTATTAATAGGTTTGGAAATTCTTTTCTATGTTATATGTTTTGGAAAAAGAGTTTAAAATCTATAAAATGAGATTTTTAATTTTTATGAGTAGTATCAAAGTGTTTTAATAAAAATAAGAGTTAGAAATCTTTATGAAATTTAATTTAATTACTCCAAAATCACTTTATAAATTACTTGAAATCTATATATTTATTTTTCAATCAAAATTACTATTTATTTGAAAACCAACTATCAAAGAAAAATTCACAAATATTCATACCATCAAAATACGAATTAAAACACTGAAATTCAGCAGTAATTGAATACATCAAAAATGGAATTTCTTTCATAGAACACAAAGGCATCAAAAATGGAATTTATTCCACAGAATAAAAAAGCAACAAAATGCAATTATTTTTCATCCATTCAAAACACAAAATTCATATCAGAAAATTATCAGAAAATAACTTTAAAAATTTAAGCAAAGTCCAATTTCAACATTTAGAAAGAAGTAAACTGAGTCAACAAACAAGAAGTTGATTTACAAAACACTAACAATATTCACCAAACAAAGGTTAATAAAACTATTGTTTTTACCATTAAATCACATGCAAATGAATTTATACTAGAAGTGTGAGGGTTACTCTCCTCAATCATGCGTAAGGCTTCAAATTGCTTGCATTTTTTTTCAACCCAAACAACCAAAATTTCCAGAATTTTACCCTTAGTGCAGCAACGATTTGGCATCGCAAAACGAAGTATTTTCCTACAAAATGTTCATTGAAGGGGTATTTATAATTTTATAACATCCAAATTTTAGATTTTTATGAATTTTATACAATTAGATATGAATTTTCTACTGACCTTCATTTTTCATCCCGGATCTACTCGAAAACCACTTGAGAAAAGAAGACCTTTGACCCATCAAAACTAAACCAAATGCCACCAAATTTGGAGCAGAGGTGCTGGAACATGTTAGCAATAACATATCCAAATTTAAGAATTTTTGAAATTTCATTTGATTTTTTCTTGAATTTTGAATGGCTAGGGTTTTTTGAAAAGAATTGAGGAAGAAGTAGTTTGAGCTTTCTGGTTTTGAAAAAAATGAGAAGTAACATGTACATTCTTCCCTTTTCTCACTTCCTAAAGCTAATGGATTAAAATGGGTATCAAGATCTAGATCCATTATCAAGTGTTGCTAAAGTATTCTTATCACAAGGTGTTGCTAATTACAACTTTGAATTATAAAACACTTTACTTTATATTTAAACAAACTTGTATATTTTTTTTTATAAATTCAAGCACTCAACTTTTAACAAGCTCTATAAGATAAAATCTTCATTTTATAAATTACAACATGTTTAAATTTAATTAATCCATATTTTTCATAATAAAATATATTGATATTATTAACGTTGTAAAAATACACCATTTGTGTCCAAATTTTTTTACAACTTTTAGAATAAAAATTATTCTTCATAGTTTTACCAAAATAATCTATTTATGGAAAAATCATATTTAAAATGTTGAAATTATTTCCATTATTACTATAATTTCCCAAATACCCATTTTCAATATAAAATTCATTTACATGAACTCCGTACAAATAGATTCTCCAAGCTCCAATTTAATTAACACTAAAAATTCCCAAATCTCTTAATTATTTAATTATCATTAAATTAAATCATTCTCCTAATTTAATTTCAGGTAATCTAAACCAAGGTTGTTACAAAGTCGCTAAAGATTTGAATAAGTGGGATTTTAAGTTGCAAGGCCAGAGTCAATCCTGCCATCATTGATTCATATTCAGCTACGTTATTTGTTGCAGCAAACCCCAGCTTCATTGCATAGTGTAAGTGATGCTCATCGAGTGTGATTATGACATACCCTGCTCCAACTCCCTTCTCATTAAATGCCCCATCCACAAATAATTGCCATATGGGTTTTTAATCATTCTCTTTCTTTAATTATTCCTTAACGAAGCTTGTATATTCATTGATAAAGTCTGCTAACGCCTGCCCTTTAATTGCTGTTCATGGCTGAATTTCAATGTCATATTGGCTAGGTTCAATTCCTCATTTTACTAGCCTCCCTGAAGTCTCAGTTTTACTGAAAACTTATCTGAGTGGAAAATTGGTCATTACTCTAATTGGATGCGCTTGAAAGTACGCTCTGAGTTTTTAAGTCGTTAATATCAAACAGTAAGCTAACTTTTCTATAACAGGATATCGAACCTCAGCATCCTTCGATCATCTCCTTACATAGTAAATGGAAAGTTGAGTTTCATTCTCGTCTCTAATCAGCATTGAACTAACTTCGTGTTTTGAAACAGCCATATACAAATATAGGCTTTCTCCATCTACGAGGCTAGATAATATATGCGGACTTTATAAATGATTTTTTAGTTCTTGGAAAGCTTTCATACAATCTTCTCCCAATTCAGAATTCTTTCTCTTCTTAATCACATTGAAGAAGGGGATGCAACTATCGGTTTCCTTGGAGATAAATCTTCTTAGGGCTGCAATTTTACCATTCAAGCTCATTACACCTTTGCTGGTTTTGGGTTCTGCCATGTCTTTGATAGCCTGGATCTGGTCAGGACTATAGGATCTAGATTAACCCTAGAGGGGGGGGGGTGAATAGGATTATCGCAAATTTTCTCGAATTAAACGCGAAATCAAACTGCAGATAAATAAATATGCTGAAAAGTAAATCACACACAAAATTTACCCAGCTTCGACAACCCCTGCCTACTGCTGCATTCCCAGATTTCTATTAGGATTAAACAGTATCCCGCTTACAAACACTCTAACAGACTCGCACACCCTGCGCCGCCTATAGAGTTTCATAAACTCGCACACCCTGCTTACTGAACTAACCCTAACTAGACAATCTGACACTACCTAAACCCTAGGTGGTGATTTACCCTGTTTTGAGTTGAAAAATACAAACTTAAAAAATCCAAAGTAAAACAAGGAGCAAAAAATAAATTGAAAGTTTAAACCACTTTTGCTCCTAAAAATAACCCGGCCCAAAGAAAACTAAAAAAACCCTAATTAAATTAAGACCATCCCCTTTATTATTTTATCGGACCCACACTTTCTTCTATTTGCTCCGGCCCGCTTTCTTTTTTGTTGAGATAATGGCGAATCAAAAAGAACTAGGGCTTCGGCTCTGCGGAGATTTTCTGTTGCTCTGAAATAGGCTTTGGCTCGTTCTTCTGTGAAATTGAATTAGGGCTTTTGCTCTTCGTTGTTTCTCTGTAATTTGGACTTCTGATTGATGTTTGGAAGAGGTCGCTTGAATTCGTTGCTCCTTGCCTCGAGTCTGGAATTAGGGCTTTGCCCTGTTGCGATTTTGGGATTAGGGTTTTTTCTTTGTCGATGCTACCAACTTCAGTTGATCGATTGAGAAGATGATCTCGCATGTAACTTTGATAGACCGTTTCCTTGTTGCTCTACTTCGATTTTTGATCAAGTTAGACTTCTGACTGTGGTACGTGAATTTTCCTTTTGCTTTACTGTTTTTTTTCGTACTTGAACTCGATGCCTTTTAGTCGATGATGATTGGGTTGTTATATAGGCATCTGATTTGATTTACGTGATAATCGCGTTGTTGATTCTTTCCTTCTTTATGCAGTGATATTTTGGGAAAGAACGTTGTACCCACGGTTTTCAATTTTGAACGTTCGATCATTTTGATTTGAATCGATACAACTAATACTTTCCTAATTTACTTTTTACTTCTGACTTTTGATTACGGCCTTCACTTGTTCACTGTTAACCTAAGGCTTTGACTTGTTTCTTAACTAAAATATACTGTTTTGGATTTGTGATACTTTTTATTTTCTGGCTTCAACTTCCTCACTGTTTCGTCTTGTTTACTGTTGTCTTTGATGGGAAGCTTTGTCTCTAATCATCGGTCTTTGGCTTCTGATGCAGCCCAGAATGATGCCCAGAATGGTGAAGAGTTAGGTGCGTACGACCTAACGAATCCTTTAAGTCGTTACTGGTTGATGAAGCACAAGTTGGTAAAGTGTTAGGTCGCGAACGACCTAACGAGGCCTTTAAGTCGCTCCAGCGACTTAGTGAAGCTCGCAAACGACCTACTGAAGACTCGCGAGCTAACGAGTTAAAGGGAAAAGCGCTCGAACGACCTAACAAGTTACGACCAATGGTAGGTCGTGGGAAGATATGGGGAGATAGGTCGCTCATTTTAGGTCGCTTCGATGCTTCAAGTGAAGACTTTCACGAGCTACGACCTACGATAGGTCGCGTGAACGACCTACGACCTAAGATAGGTTGCGGGAATTTTTAGGTCGCCGATTGCTATAAGTCGCTGAAACTCATGCCGCTTGGAATTCTTGAGTCGCTACCTTATATTTTTAGGTCGGTCAAATGTTAAGTAGTAATGTTTAGGTCGTGGACGACTTATATGTTGTATTGTAAGTGTGGAGTTGTAATGTGTTGTATTGTTTTCTTTGTACTGATGTTAAGTCGCTACTGACCTTAGTTAAGTCGTAAGTCGTTTGTTTTAGGTCGTATATGTTAGGTCGTTGCCGACCTAAGTGTTGTGCAGTTTTGAGTCGCGTGTGTTGTAAAGCTCTATAAATAGCGGGGTGGCCTCATTTGTAAAAGTTAGTTGATTTGAATAAAACTTTTGTTTGTTAGCTTTGTGCTTTCAATTAAATTGGTAGTTGAGTGTAATCTCCTATCTCCTCTTTCGGCATTCGAGTGCGCTCGGAACAACGATCGTAGAAGCCAATTCACGATATTAAGTGAGCTTGATCAACGTCTGAAGAATTGCAGATCTTCTTTCACGGTATCATGCGCGATCTACGTGACAAAGATAGCTAGAATTCGGTATCTTCGGATCAACGAATTTGGGCCATTCAGTATTCTTCATTCCATCGATTGCTACTTTCACAGAATCATCATTTTGTTTTTCCGCTGCTGCATCATTTGGTATCAGAGCTAGACTTAGCCAATCATAGCTAAGCCGAGTCTTGGAGCCAATATTCTATCGAAGAATTCAAGTCGTACATCATTTTGTTGTTTGAAGCCGAGAGCTAGAAGTAAAGCTGTGCATCTTTTGGTGTTCATCGTGTTCATCATAAAGTTGCAACAACTTGGGAGTTTTCGATCCATTTTGTTAGCACCAAAATTGGTCACTAACCTCGTAGAGAAAGATTGTGTAAAGATTTAAGTGATGAAAGTAAATTAAACAGAGAAGACAATGCTAATCTAACTGTAGAAAGTAAGAACACCAAATTTATAGTGGTTCAGCGTAATTGCCTACGTCCACTTTGAGGTTAAACTTTATTGATCTTCCTTAGAGTTGATTACATATACAATTCGTGAATCAAAATGCTTGAATGAAGTTGTTTAAGTAGAGAAGATGAGTCTCGAAAATGGCAGAGTCTTCCTAGTGTTCTCTCTCCCAAAAAGGATCCCTTTCACTGTGACCCTGCCTGTCTATTTATAGGCAAATATGGGCTGGACTTCCCAAATGGGCTGGATGGCCGAACACTCTAGCCCCAGTACAGTGGTCGCTGTATGCCGATCCTGGTATGTCGAACGCTCTGATGCCGAACAATCCTTTTATGCCGAACGGTACGCTGGATGTGTGGGAAGTGCAGGATGATTGTCAGTTGAGGCCGAACGTGTCTCTATCTGAAGCCCTTGAACGAACAATGCATGCAGGCCGAACGACATTGTTGCCTTGAGTAGTTGTGCATTCTGAATGTCTTCTGGATGCCGAGTACTCCCGTCGCCGAGTACTACGCCGAGTACCTTGGGATGCCGAGTACTCTTGTTGCCAGGTTCAACTTGATTCCGAGCGCTCTCGTTGCCGAGTTCTCCTTGATGCCGAGCGCTCTTGTATGCCGAGCACTCTCGTATGCCGAGCAGTCTGGTATGTCGAGCACTCTTGTATGCCGAGCACTCTTGTTGCCGAGTATTGGTTGACGCCGAGTGCTCTATATGCCGAACACTATGGATGCTGTGTACTTCGCCGAGTACTCCTAGACGCCGGTCACCCTGAGATGTTGAGTCCCACTGGATGCCGTGCGCTTCGCCGAACACTCCTGGATGCCAAGTGCGTCGCCGAACACCACTGGATGCCGGCCACTCTGAGATGCCGAGTGTCACCTAATGCCGAGCACTAGTTGCCTGGTCAAATCTCCAGGAAACACTTGCCCCCCAAAGTGTATCGCGTGGCCGAACGTGATGCGCTTTGAATCTGGTTCAATTTTCCTTGATGATGCTTTCTCGGGCATGCCAGTGACGGAGGTGCGTGACGAACGTGGTTTGGACGCCGAACGGTACGTTCGAAGCCGGACAGCCCTCATGTGCCGAACGGTACTTCGTTTTAATGCCAATCACTCTAGTATTGACCGGTTCTACCGGGTATAGCCTTTTCAACTTCTACCTCCCTCTATATAACCGGGTCCTTCCCGTCCCTTCTCCTTTACCTTTTCATTTCTGTCACTCTTCCAAGATTTCTAACCTTCTCTAGTCGAATAGATTTACAACTTGAACATTCCTTCCTAAGCTCCTAACTGCAATCTAGGTACTGCTCCTCGTATAACTCGAATAAGTTTCAAATGAGATGGTCGAGTTTGTCGTGTAGAAAGCTTTCGAGCAGGTTGCCCTCATTGCCGAACGATAATGTGAGGCGTGGAGGAAGGATTTGAGGTGTTTGCACATGTGGCTATTGTATTTAGCTCCATCGCGCCGAACCAAAGTCAAAAAAGAAGGAGAAGGAAAACGTTGGAGGTGGTAAGGGTGTTGGATGGCATAGCTATGGTTCGGTGTATGTTGTCATGCGTCGAATGATAGAGGCTGCCGAACAGTATTTCGTCTGAATAAACTAAGGTCGAACACGCGCTAGAACGCCGAACAACCACTTAGCCGAATGAACTCTGGTTGTCGAACACACTTAGACGCCGAACTGTATCAATGCCGAACGTCATAAATATTGAGCAACTGACATGACGAACCATGTTTAGGCCGAACAATACAATTGCCGAACAGAACTTAGACCAAGCAAAACAACACCGAACATTGCACTTAGGTCGAACATTTTGAATGCCGGACAGAACCTTTAACTGGACAATGACTTAACCGAACGAGGCCTTTAGCCGAACAAGGCCTTTAGCTGGACAATGACTTAACCGAACGAGGCCTTTAGCCGAACACTTGACAATGGCTTAACCGAACAAACATACATGCTGATCTATTCTTAGGACGAACAATGCAATTGCCGAACAACATTTAAATGCCGAACAGTTATAAATGTCAAACTAGACTTAAGCCGGATACTTCATAAATTACATGTTTTCTAGATCTGGAACTGCTACCACCACCAGGCGGGCTCTTTGAGACGGTCAGCGATGACGGTCTTCGAAGGCAACGATTCGAAGCTCATTTTTATATCTTTGAAATCTTATTGCTTGTACACAATTGCTTGCACTAGTTCACACACCACGTGGGGGGAAAACTCGTGTTGCTAATTCTAACGTTCAACGTTTTTTAAGTATAGTTCTCTCAAGCACTTAGCCAGGTTCGTTATTTATTTGGGATGTCGAGAAAATCTAGCTCCGCCACTATATCCGACAGGCCTGGGCCGTCATCAAGGCAAGGAGCCGTTGATACTTCTAATCCGTTGACTTCTCCTGCTCATAACTTGGCACCTGATGCTCTGGAGGCAACAATCTTACTAGACAATCCGATCGATTCACAAGTCTCGAAGATCAACGAAGCTTCTCTGCGACGGATATGCTCCATTCATGGGATTCCTTTTTCCGACGTGTTAGTTCCTTCGAGACACGATCGTCCTCATCTGCCTCCAGTCGGGTACACTACCTGCAATAAGTTCATGTGTTGGATGGGCAGCGTGCCTCCGTTCAATTTATTTCCCCGGGATGTTCTACAGTACATAGACATAGCTCCGTCGCAGCTGCACCCGAACGGCCATGCATTTCTATATGGGACTTACTTACTTTTCATGGCCGTCTTCTCCAGACCTCCAACCGCCGGTGATATCAGATACATTTATATGTTCAAGAGACGGAAAGACAGTCCTTCCTTTATGTTCCTCGAGCCATACCACAAATGCCAGATCTTGACAGGGGCATGTAGTAAATTCGCCCTGTACAAACAGGAATGGTTCTATGTGCGCTGCCCTTCTGGTTTCGCTAGGAGATGGGTTGAAGGCAGTAAGTCTCTCTGCTGAGTCACTATTCGTATTTAATCGGAGTCATGCTTTTCCTAACTCTTCATTTCATCTTTTCAGGTATCAACCCGCGTCCGGAAGGCCGAGGATATTCTGAGGCTGTTGAAGCCATTGGAGCTCTTCCTGCTGAGGATCGAGACATCCGGACTATCATTTCAAATGAATCACTGTCGGGGTTTGGCTTGCTAGACCCTGGTTGTCGGATCAGCCTTCCAGAAGGTGTCACCATTCCCAAACCTTCGTCCGGTAAAGGGAAAAAACAGGCCGGATCGTCATCGCGCCGCACTCCCGATACGCACGGAGAAGGTGAGCGCAGAGAAGATGATATTCCTGAGACTCAAGGCAAGAATGTGGGTCCCGCTTGGAATCCGGCAATCGAGGTTCAAGATATTGAGACATCATCCTCCCCTTAGAAGGGGAAGAAGAAGTTAAAATATACAGTTCAAAAGGAGAAAGTTGGTGGCACTTCAAAAGTTACGCCTATCCCGCCTGAGAAAGAGGCTTCTTCGCAGCATCTGGAAAGTTCCTTGAGGGGTCTATCGAACCTTTCTATTCCCGAAGACATACTTAATTACGGGTTTGATGATCCTGAAGCCCTCAAATTTTCTTCGCCCGCTAGAGGCAATGAGGGAGTTCAACTCCCGGTCCAAGGAGACAACACCCCGATTAGTAAAGATAAACGAACTGGTCCGTTGGGGGGAACACTAGGACACACACGCACATATGCATTCCATCATACACTTCAAGTTTTTCCTCATCTCACGGACTTTTCTTATCTCGTTGTTATCTCCATTCTTTGCAGGTGATATGGGGCGTTCTCACGGACTCGATCGTCTTTAGGGCTCTTCTGTATTTCATCACTCTGGATGGGATTCTGGTTCAGGCAGACGCAGGGACAGAGGCGATTATGAAGATAGGGACAATCGTCCCCGCGAGTCGTCTCACCGCAAGAAGGCACACTCTCAATCTTCCCAGTCCCGTGATCTTCCTCCTCCAACTGAGCTGGATACGGAGAAGTCTTTACAGAAGGGTTATCAATCTGATGCTCCTCGAGAACAACATTCCAGTTCATCGAGTACAAGGCAAGTCCGAGAGCAACGGAAAAGAGCGGAATTCTCAAAGCCTCCTCCTCCTATTCCTGCGGTGGACCCAACTGTTGCGGAAAAGATGGTCGATCTTAAGGCCAAGTTTCCAAAAATTTGCTTCGATGGTCTGAAGTTCCTCCCGACCATTCATCATATTCCCGGGCATGTGAAACAGAGTGCCATTGCCTGCAATAACGACGTCTATGTTCAACATGACGCGTTTGTGCACTTGGTGGAGAAGATCTCGGAAGTATCCGTTGAGCGTCAACACGAGATTGATCGTCTGAATCTGGAGGCCGACAGCGATAAGAAAATCATCAAACTCCAAGATGAAGAGCTTGCTTTGTATAAGTCGAAGCTGGAAGCCGCTGCACAAAGCAAAAAAGATACTGCTGAGGCAGTTACTCGTTTAGAGGCGGCTCACAAAAAAGAGCTTGACGAAGCAGTCCAGCGCAGCGGTGCCCTCGCCATAGAAAAAGACTCTGTCCAAAAAGGAAAGGACGCGCTCGCCACCCAAGTCAAAGAGCTGAAAGAATTACTCTCCAAGGAGAAGGAGGATAAAGTAGCTGCTCAAGAAGAATCACAACGATACTGTGATGAGGTCGTTGCTACCCGACTCCTGAAAACAAAGCTCGATGACGAACTCGTTGGGGTTGAGAAAATGAAGGATGAGGCCCGTGAGGAGGGCAAAAGAAAGGCTGCAGAGGAGATTGACTCTCGCCTCGAGGCAGCCGCGGAAGCCGGTAGGGAAGAGGTCAAAAGCATGTTTGACCCGTTGATTGCTGAATACGGAGCCCGCGTCCTCATGCATCGCGACTTAACATTCTTAGGTGACGGCTACCTTGAGTCCCTAGCCGAGGCCTGGGAAACTTTGATAAGGATTAGGAAGATCGAGTCAGGCTCCGAAGAGGTCGATGAGGAGGCCCTGGTGAAGGAGTTCCTTAGGGGGAATGAGCCATCGGATTTATCCGCAGCATTAGCACTTTACAGCAAAGGCTCTCCCCTTCCAAAAGAGAAAGATGGTGAAGCTGGCCCATCTGGGGTAAATATTACTGCTCCTCATACTGCTGCTCAGTCTGCTACCCAATCGGCCGGTCGGCCGACACTTGATCCATTCGAGCAACATGTTGGTTATGACCCCGAAGACCCTGGGCTCGGTGCTCATGTGCTATCACCTATCCTGGAGGGTGAAACCCCACGCGCCACCGATAGCCAACCGGAACCTGGTGGGAAATTCTTCTTTCTCTAGAAGTTGAAAGATCCCGTCTTTTTTCAGCAGTGGCTACTCGTTCTAATGCTCATTCTTTATATTTTCGTGCAGGTTGTTCTGACGCCGAGCAAAATCCTAGGAGCGATGATGCCGAGGAGGAGGCAGGGAAAACAAGCGATGCTGTCCACGCGGGAGTACTCCCTGGTCCCGATGCTCAGGTGATCGGGGCGCTGGATGATGATAAGCTCGACGCTTCATCTCCTGCCGAAGGGGATGATGAAATTGAAATCACCGGCGCCACTGAGCATACCTCGCATATGAGCATGAAGGACCGCCTTGCCGAAGAGGAGAAGAAAAAGGCCGAGGTCAAAGTTGAACCTGGAATCCTGGAACTTACCGACCCGCGGAACAGACCTTTGAAAATCATCCTCCCGGGCAGGTCCAAACCGCTAGATGTTCCGTCTCCTACTCCTGACTCCGCTTCCTTAGCAAGCAAGAAGTCCAAGAAAAGGCGTGAGGGAGAGGAGTCATCGGAAAAGACGAAGGAAGACAAGAAGAAGAAATCGAAGAAATGATCGATATACTCGTTCAAAGAGCTTCTTGCTTAAGTCTTGTAATTGCTTTTATCTTCCGTAGCTTGTAGTTTGTATAGACAGGTCTGGATTTTGTAGGAGTGATCATGTAATCCCATTTTGAACTTATCGAATAAAGTTTAGTTTCTTTTTATTTGAATGATTCTCTTGTCTTTCTTTGGTTTGCTGACTAATTGTAGCCATAACTCAAGTTCTTATGAGTTGCATTATCTCCCGGTCCATTCTCGTGTTGTTCAAACATTTCTGGACATGGCGTACTTCTCGTCCCGCATCTCTCGAGTACTTGGACTTTTTGCTGACTCTGTGCTCCAGGGACTTGGAGACTTGAAACCGTTTATACTCTAGTTCGTGCTCCAGGGACTCAGAGTACTCTGCTCCGCACTCTGGGGATTCGGAGATTCGTATTCGTTTATACTCTAGTCCGTGCTCTGGGGACTTAGAGTACTCCGCTCCGCACTCTGGGGATTCGGAGATTCGTATTCGTTTATGCTCTAGTTCGTGCTCTGGGGACTTAGAGTACTCCGCTCCGCGCTCTGGGGATTCGGAGATTTGAAATCGTTTATACTCTAGTCCGCGGTCTAGGGACTTAGAGTACTCCGCTCCGCACTCTGGGGATTCGGAGATTTGAAATCGTTTATACTCTAGTCCGCGCTCTGGGGACTTAGAGTACTTCGCTCCGCGCTCTGGGGATTCGGAGATTTGAAATCGTTTATACTCTAGTCCGCGCTCTGGGGACTTAGAGTACTCCGCTCTGCGCTCTGGGGATTCGGAGATTTGAAATCGTTTATACTCTAGTCCGCGCTCTGGGGACTTAGAGTACTCCGCTCCGCGCTCTGGGGATTCGGAGATTTGGAATCGTTTATACTCTAGTCCACGCTCTGGGGACTTAGAGTACTCCGCTCCGCGCTCTGGGGATTCGGAGATTTGGAATCGTTTATACTCTAGTCCACGCTCTGGGGACTTAGAGTACTCCGCTCCGCGCTCTGGGGATTCGGAGATTTGAAATCGTTTATAATCTAATCCGCGCTCTGGGGACTTAGAGTACTCCGCTCCGCGCTCTGGGGATTCGGAGATTTGAAATCGTTTATACTCTAGTCCACGCTCTGGGGACTTAGAGTACTCCGCTCCGCGCTCTGGGGATTCGGAGATTTGAAATCGTTTATACTCTAGTCCGCGCCTTGGGGACTTAGAGTACTCCGCTCCGCACTCTGGGGATTCGGAGATTTGTATTCGTTTATACGAGTCCGTACGTCGTACAAGATAATGTAGTTCGTCATTCAATTATGAGATATAGAAACGTTAGTGATTCATGGAAGGTACGGCTTCAAGCCTTTATTAATGAAAATCAACTAAACTACTTGATTACAACTTTTTTAAAAAGAAACTAAGTTATTATTGAATGGAAAGATGCAGGAAATAACAGTGCTTAAAACAAGAAAGGAAACATGCTAAATGTAATAGTGCCGTAGATGTTCACTGTTCCATGCTCGGGGGAGTGTCGTGCCATCAACGGTTGCTAGCTTGAATGTTCCCTCTCCAAGCTTCCGTTCAATGGCGTACGGACCTTCCCAGCTGGGATTCATACGTGATGGTACCGGGAAAACTCGTTTCAGAACGAGATCACCCACATCAAAGATCCTTGGGCGGACTCTGCCGTCGTAGTAGCGCTTGACTCGGTGCCTATGCGCTGCCGCCCTTAATTCGGCTTCTTCATGCTTTTCATCGATGCAGTCCAGTGATTCTAACAAGAGATTCTGGTTCGTCTTGGGATCATAGTATGTCACTCGGTGTGATGGAACTTCAAGTTCCACAGGTATAACGGCTTCAGAGCCGTATGCCAAGGTGAATGGAGTGTGGCCGGTCGCGGACTTGTGGGTAGTTCTATACGCCCATAATGCTGTCGGGAGTTCATCTACCCACTTGCCTCCGACCTTCTCCAGACGCTTCTTCAGTATGGACTTTATTATTTTGTTGACGGCCTCGACTTGCCCATTAGCTTTCGGGTGTGCCACGGCGGCGAACTTCTTCTCGATGCCATATTTTAAACAGAACTCTTTGAACTCTCTGCTTTCAAATTGCGTCCCGTTGTCCGTAATGATGGTGTGTGGAAGGCCAAAGCGGCATATAATGTTTCGTACAACGAAGTTAATGACCTTCTTATAGGTGATTGTGGCCAAAGGTTCTGCCTCAGCCCATTTTGTGAAATAGTCGACTGCAACTATCGCATATTTCGCGCCACCTTTGGATATAGGCAAAGAGACGATTATGTCGATTCCCCAGATCGCAAATGGCCAGGGACTAATCATTTGTGTGAGTTCCGTTGATGGAGCCCTCGGGATTTTCGCATATCTTTGACACTTGTTGCATTTTCTTGCATAGTCCGCGGCGTCCCGATTTACGGTGGGCCAGTAATATCCATAGCGGAGGATCTTCTTTGCTAGCGTTTGCCCCCCAGTATGGTCGCCACATTCCCCTTCGTGAACCTCTCTTAAGACCCGCTTTGTCTCATCATGAGCGATGCATCGCAATAATGGGACTGAGAATCCTTTTCTGTACATCGACCCATCCTACATTACGTATTGCACGGCCTTTCGAAGGACCTGCGTCTTTCGCTTCTTTTTTCTGGTAAAGCCCCGGTCATTAGGTACAGTTTGAATGGGGTTATCCACGATTCCTTCTCGATTTCTGTTTCCAACACGAGATCGACTTTCATCCCGTCTATGCTCGGGGCATGCAAGACTTCAACGAGATACAATCCCATTTGTTGCGCATCGCCGGTACTTGCAAACTTAGCCAATAAGTCGGCTTCTTTGTTCTGTTCGCGCGGGATATGTGAAATGTCATAACGCTCAAGATTTAATAGTAGCTCTTGGACCTGAACGAGGTACGGAGCAAGCTTTCGTCCCTTTGCTTGGTAGTCCCCCCGTACTTGGTAAACCACCAACTGTGAGTCACAAAAGATTTCGACTGATTCGATTCCGAGTTCTCTGATGAGCTTCAAGCCAGCGATCAGTGCTTCATATTCGGCTTCGTTATTTGTAGCTGGGAAGTCGAGCTTCAGGGCATAACAGATTGATCGGTTTTCCGGAGTTATAAGAACTACGCCCGCGCCGGAGCAACGGTCGTTTGATGCACCGTCAGTGTATAATTTCCATCGAACGGGGGGAATGATGTCGTCGTCATCCGGTTTGATGGGTATGGTAAACTCAGCGATGAAATCCGCTAATGCTTGCCCTCGGATGGCTCTCCGCGGTAAGTATGCGATATCGAATTGGCTCAACTCGATGTTCCATCTTAGCAATCTTCCAGAAGTTTCCGGCCGTTGGAGTACTTGCCTTAGGGGTTGATCGGTATAAACGCCGATTGAATGTGCTTGAAAGTATGGGTGAAGCTTTCGTGATGCAATCACCAAGCAATAAGCCAATTTCTCGATTTTAGGGTAATTCTTCTCTGCCACTGTTAAACGCTTGCTAACATAATACACCGGCTTCTGGACTCGATCCTCCTCACGAACCAATGCAGCACTTATCGCATGCGGGGATACAGCCAAGTATACGTACAACATCTCGTGGTCAACTGGTTTTGCTAGCATTGGTGGACTCTCCAGATGCCTCACCAGATTCCGGAATGCTTCCTCACAACTAGACATCCATTCAAAATTTCTCTTCCCTTTCTTTATGATATCGAAGAATGGGATGCACTTGTCAGTTGCCCTAGATATAAATCGACTTAGCGCAGCTACTTTTCTGTTCAAGCTTTGTACTTGCTTTATAGTCCTGGGCGCTTGCACATCTCGAATGGCTTGGATTTTCTCTGGGTTGGCTTCGATTCCCCTAGCATTGACAATGAATCCCAAAAACTTCCCTGATGCAACGCCGAATGAACACTTCAGAGGGTTGATCTTCATCCCGTAAAACCTGAGTATGTCGAACATCTCAGCCAAGTCTCGAATGTGGTCGTTTGACCGTCGTGACTTCACGAGAATGTCATCCACATAGACTTCCATCGTTCTACCCAGCTGGTCCTTGAACATTCGATTCACTAAACGCTGGTAAGTTGCTCCTGCGTTCTTCAATCCAAAGGGCATCACTACATAGCAATACAGCCCGACATTTGTAACGAAGCTGGTGTGTTCTTGGTCCGGAATATGCATCGGGACTTGGTTGTACCCTGAGTACGCGTCCATGAATGACAGCAGCTCGTGTCCTACGGTGGAGTCGACCAACTGATCGATCCTAGGCAGCGGGAAACTGTCCTTAGGGCATGCTTTGTTCAAGTCGGAATAATCTACGCAAGTCCTCCATTTCCCATTCGCCTTTTTTACTAGCACGGGGTTGGATACCCACTCAAGGTAGAGGGCGTCGCAGACAAACCCATTTGTTTTGAGTTTGTCCACCTCCTCTCCGAGAGCGGCGGACCTCTCCGGATCCATTCCTCTCCTTTTTTGTTTAACTGGGACGTATTTCGGGTCTATGTTCAACATATGACTCGTGATGGCGGGAGAAATCCCACACATATCAGAATGCATCCAGGCGAAAACATCAAGATTCGCCCGGAGGAAGTTGCTAAGGTCTTCAGTCATCTCGGGACCAAGCTGTGATCCGATTATCAGAATTCACGAAGGATCGTCACGGCTAACTGAGATGTCAATTGTTAATTCAGCCGGTGCCGCCTTCTCTTCCCTGGGTCTCTCATCGTCGTCTCTCGGATCTATATCTCCGAAGATCCGAGAACTATGCCCGAGCCAGGGCTCGGGCACTACTTGTCAATTATCCGCATTAAGGATGCGGACGAGATTGTCCGCAACGTTTCCCTTCTCCTTCTGATGGGCTTCTCGGAGCTCAGCCACATAACAGGAACGACCAGCTGCTTGGTCGCCATGAACAATACCTACTCCTTTGTCAGTTGGGAACTTCAAAGTTAAACACCACGGGGCCAATGCTGCCCTAAACTCAGCCAGGGCCGGCCGGCCCAAGAAAACATTATATGGAGAATCCACATCCAAAACTACGAAGGATAGAATTCGCACCCTCCGACGCTCGCCTTGCCCCAGTTCAACTGGTAACTCAACGTACCCCACGGCGTCGGTTGCTGCGCCGTTAAAGCCGTGTATACGAGCCTTGGACGGTTTCAGGTCTTTTGTTTCCAGTTTCATTTTATCGTAAGCCTTCTTGAAGATGATGTTGATTGAACTTCCACAATCAATCAGAATTCTTTTCACATATGCTGGTCCGATCGTTGCAGATATGACCATGGGATCGATGGTCGGAGCCTCTATCTGATCAGCGTCTTTACTTCTGAACACAATATCGTCTGTCATTACGCGCTGCTGCTTAGCAGGGGCCCCATCCTCCGTGTTCGAACAGCACTCAAAATCTGCATGCTTCAGGGAACTTGCATATCGCTCCATCTCTTGCCAATTCTTATCTGCGGGGTGAGGTCCGCCAATAATTGTATTTATGACTAGTCTACCTACGGTTCGGGCAGGCTCCTCGGGATGACGCGGAGCTGGTGCACGACCTGGGTTGGACGTTCCCTGTCCTCCTTCCTGAGGATCCTTCACAAATTCTTGCAATTTCTTCTGCCTGATCAACTTTTCAATAGCGTCGTGTAGGTGTCTACACTCCTCCGTATTGTGCCCATAAGTCTCATGGAAGCGACAATATTTCCCAGTCCGTTTTTGTTCCTCGGTCGATTCTTTCGGACGTGGCTTTCTGTATTGAAAAGTATTGCAGGTGGATAGGTAAATGTTCTCAAGTGGCGCGTTCAGCGGAGTATACTCGCTATAGCTTGGAATTCTCGACTTCCACTTCCCCGCTACTTTTCTTTTCCCTTGACTCCTTCCTCCGGACTCCTTGGGTTGCCCAGGCTTAAGCTGGACATTGACCTGGAACTTTCCCGAGCTGTCTCCAGACTGCTTCACAGCAATGTTGCTCTTTATTGATTCTTGGACAGGTCCTGGCGCCTTATCCCGTCGTACCCACCTAGCTTCCTCTCTTCTTATGAACTGGTGTGCCTTTGAGTAGAAACGCTCTAGCGTAGCCGGAGGTTTTCCTACCAGCCAGTCTCCAAACTCAGAGTCTGGATCCACACCTCTCATTACAGCCATTAGAATTGCATGGTCGTTGGGATTACTGACTTCAGTTGCTGCAACGTGGAATCTTTGTAAATATTCCTTCAACGACTCCCTGGGATTTTGGATTACGCTTGACAGAGACATCACGTCCTTTGGGTGCGTAGTGTGTATCCTGAACTGCTCAATAAACTTCTTTGCCAACTCCTCGAAATTTGATACGGATCACGGAGGAAGTCGGGTGAACCACATAGTAGTGATCCCAAATAGAGTAATCGGAAAGCACCTACACTTGGTGGCATCATTCGCTCTAGCTGAATCCATCATCCATTCGTACCTCATGACGTGCTGTCTGGGGTCAGTCCTCCCTTCATACGCAGGGATAGTAGGCATACTAAACTTCCTGGGGTACGCCGCTTGCAACACAACATCCGTGAACGGAGTATGACTTCTTGACACTCCCCAATCATCATTCGATAACCCCTGATTTTCCTTCATCAACTGCCTGATCATGGCTGTCAGATCTGGTGTCTGTATGGAAGGCGAAAGGTTAGTGTCTGTTCTACGCGCCTGTCCATGCTGATGCCTCCTCTCCTGGCGGTCTGCCAATCGTGCGTCTTGAGGTTCGACATCGTTAGCATTTTGATGATCCGGGCCTCTATCCTCCATCTGTACCCCGGTCCTGAAGTTTCCAGCTCTTGCTTGGTCACGGTCTCTAGTTGTTTGAACAGCAGCTTCTGCTTGTGCAGCGTCAGTCTTGCGGCGTCTGGGCCTGGGAAGTTCATCAGAGGAAGTTGAACTGTCAGATGAAGAGTAAGGAGCGGGATTGCCCCCAGCATTATGTTGCTGCTGTTGAGTGAGTTGTGCCATCAGGTTGGCGTTAGCTTGCATCTGCTCTCCTAGTTGTCTCCTGCTTTCCCAGAGTTCTCTCATCAAGTCATTGAACTCTATTCTGGTGACAACTGGAGTCTGTTCTTGAGCGGCAATTCCTGCACTCCGAATCGCTGGTTGATTGCTAGGTCCTGCTTGTTGCACACTAGCAGTTTCGTGGGCATCCGCATTATGAGAAGCTGACCTGGTACGTGGTCTTGTCATTGTAGAGTTATCGGTATGAACTCTGAGTAGAATCAACGGATGTCCTATCAGTGAGTCGGATCTTCTTTGGGGGATTTGTTCAATCCAGTAGCTTCAAAGCAGATCCTTGAGGTCTGAGAATTCAATTCTCAGTGAAAGCACCAAAGTGTTAGCACCAAAATTGGTCACTAACCTCGTAGAGAAAGATTGTGTAAAGATTTAAGTGATGAAAGTAAATTAAACAGAGAAGACAATGCTAATCTAAATGCAGAAAGTAAGAACACCAAATTTATAGTGGTTCAGCGTAATTGCCTACGTCCACTTTGAGGTTAAACTTTATTGATCTTCCTTAGAGTTGATTACATATACAATTCGTGAATCAAAATGCTTGAATGAAGTTGTTTAAGTAGAGAAGATGAGTCTCGAAAATGGCAGAGTCTCCCCAGTGTTCTCTCTCCTAAAAAGGATCCCTTTCACTGTGACCCTACCCCTCTATTTATAGGCAAATATGGGCTGGACTTCCCAAATGTGCTGGATGGCCGAACACTCTAGCCCCAGTACAGTGGTCGCTGTATGCCGATCCTGGTATGCCGAACGCTCTGATGCCGAACAATCCTTTTATGCCGAAGGGTACGCTGGATGTGTGGGAAGTGCAGGATGATTGTCAGTTGAGGTCGAACGTGTCTCTATCTGAAGCCCTTGAACGAACAATGCATGCAGGCCGAACGACATTGTTGCCTTGAGTAGTTGTGCATGCTGAATGTCTTCTGGATGCCGAGTACTCCCGTCGCCGAGTACTACGCCGAGTACCTTGGGATGCCGAGTACTCTTGTTACCAGGTTCAACTTGATTCCGAGCGCTCTCGTTGTCGAGTTCTCCTTGATGCCGAGCGCTCTTGTATGCCGAGCACTCTCGTATGCCGAGCAGTCTGGTATGTCGAGCACTCTTGTATGCCGAGCACTCTTGTTGCCGAGTACTGGTTGACGCCGAGTGCTCTATATGCCGAACACTATGGATGCTGTGTACTTCGCCGAGTACTCCTAGACACCGGTCACCCTGAGATGTTGAGTCCCACTGGATGTCGTGCGCTCCGCAGAACACTCCTGGATGCCAAGTGCGTCGCCGAACACCACTGGATGCCGGCCACTCTGAGATGCCGAGTGTCACCTAATGCCGAGCACTAGTTGCCTGGTCAAATCTCCAGGAAACACATTTCATTTTGGATCTAAGGAGGAAAAGTGTTTGAGTTGGCCGTGGAAGTTTGCGCGCCAAACGTGGATTTGAATTGTGATGTATTGAAGAGTTTCGGCCGAGCTAAGCATTGAAGACAAGCCGAGCTAAGTTAGGTCGTGTGATTTTGAAACGAGCTAGTAGAGTTTTAGTTTTTGAGGATTACATTTGAATTTGTTGAAGTGTTTGTAAAAATCAATCATGCCACCGAGAAGAGCTAACCGTCATCAAAATGTTGAAGATTTGTATAGGCGAGAAGATGCTAAACAAATGGAACATTAGTGATAAATTCAATGAGAAATTGGATGAGGGTATTGGGAGGTTAGAAAAGCTCATGATGGATATGAATCAACCCCGAAGAAGAACATCGCCAATGTCAAACCAAGGTAGAAATAGGATTTCACCATCGGTTTCGGGAGAAAGGAGAATGTCGCCCCAATCTAATCAAGGAAGACGAAGTCATCGAGAATTTGCAAATGACACATATCGAGATGATGAAAGGCAAAATAGAAGGGATACACGAGATCATCGAGATGTGGATGGACGGGATTGTTATCGAAGCACATATGTTGTTGATGAGGATGGTGATAGAGGAAGTTTTCATTATTGAGATCAAGGCCAAGGACGGAATCGAGATCGAGAGTTTGAGGATGATCGTCGATGGGAGTCGGGAATGAAAAATGAAATTCCAGAATTCAAGGGTGGAATGGTGGCTGAAGAGTTTTTGGATTGGTTGTCTAATGTTGAAGAGATTTTTGACTTTAAGGAAGTTCCCGAGCATCGAAGAGTGAAGTTGGTTGCTACTCGTTTGAAAGGAAGAGCTATGGCATGGTGGCAGCAAACTAAGCTAACACGGGAGAGGATGGGAAAGTAAAAGATTGAGTCATGGGATAAGATGAAGAAATTGATGAAAGCTACATTCTTACCGTATAACTGCCAGTCTCTTATGTATCAACGTTTGCAGAACTTGAGATAGGGGACCAAGACTGTAAATGATTATGCGGATGACTTCTATTAGCTAATTGCAAGAAATGACATCATGGAGACGGAGGAGCTGTTGACAGCTAGATTTGTTGGAGGGTTGAGAATGCAGATACAAGACATGGTGAATATTTTTGATCCCAGATCTGTAGCAGAAGCACATCAAAAGGCTCTAGCTTGGGAGAAGCAAGGAAGGAGAGGTGGTGGTGTGTTTACAAATTCTAACAATCCAACAAAAGGGGCTAGTAGCAATACGAATGTTTCAGGGGCTGTTACAAAACCGATTGTTAATGAAGTTGCTAAGACCAGAATCAATAGTGGGATCAAATGTTTCAATTGTCAGGAGGTGGGTCACAAAAGCAATGAATGTACGAAGCCGAAGAAGCGAACGATGATAGCTGAGGCAGAAGAAGATGAGGTAGAAGCTGAATGTTCTAATTCATTACATGATGAGGAGGAAGAGAATGTGTCGGGAGATGAAGGGTATTCATTGATGATGAAGAGGTTGTGTTTAACACTAAAACAGGAGGAGGAAACTAGCTGGTTGAGGAGTAACATCTTTCAATCAACATGCACTATCTTGGGAAGGGTTTGCAAGTTTGTCATCGATGCGGGAAGCTGTGATAATATTATCTCTACAGAAGCTGTGAAGAAGTTATCATTGAAGATAGAGAAGCATCCGAAACCTTACAAGTTAGCTTGGTTGAGGAAAGGTGGGGAAGTGAAAGTTGGACGAAGGGCTTGTGTTAATTTTTCAATTGGGAAGAAATACAAGGATGAAATTTGGTGTGATGTTGTGGACATGGACGTATGCCATTTGTTGCTGGGGAGACCATGACAGTATGATAGGGCGGTGCAACATGATGGTCGAACCAACAGTTATAGCTTTATGTTTGAAGGCACAAAGATCACTCTAGTTCCCAAGAAGTGACAACACGAAGAAAGCAAGTTGGAGGAGATTGAAGAGCTTAAAACTTTGCTATCTTTGAAAGAGTTTGTTAAGGAGGTAGAAGAGGAGCTGGAAGTATTCTTGTTGATTGGATGTGAAAGTCAGGAAGTGGTTGAGATCCCTGAAGAAGTAAAACTAGTACTGGAAGAGTTTGACGATGTATTTCCTGAGGAGCTACCAATGGAGTTACCGCCGTTGAGAGACATTCAACATCAAATTGATCTTGTACCGGGAGCTGTATTACCTCATAGACCACATTATAGAATGATTCCAAGGGAACATGAGGAGTTGAGGAGGCAAGTGGAAGAGTTGCTTGAACAGGGGCGTGTACAGGAAAGTTTAAGTCCTTGTGCGGTGCCAGCTTTGTTAGTACCAAAGAAGGATGGGACATGGAGGATGTGTACGGATAGTAGAGCACTCAATAAAATCACTGTCAGATACAGATTTCCGATGCCGAGGCTTGATGATTTGTTGGATCAGTTGAGCAGGGCTACTATATTTTCGAAGATTGATTTGAAGAGTGGTTATCATCAAATTCGAATCAGACCAGGGGATGAATGGAAAACATCGTTCAAGACACGTGAGGGGTTATACGAAAGGCTGGTGATGCCGTTTGGTCTTTCGAATGCACCAAGTACATTCATGCGGGTGATGAACCTGATATTTAGACCATTCATTGGGAAGTTTGCTGTGGTGTATTTTGATGATATACTAATATATAGTGGAAGTCCAGAAGAACACTTACAACATTTGAGAGAAGTGTTGATGGTATTACGACAAGAACAATTTTATGCTGCAACGAAGAAATGCGTGTTCATAACGCATAATGTTTTATTTTTGGGGTATGTTATATCGGGAGGAGGTATACAGGTGGATCAGAATAAAGTTGAAGCAATTAGAAATTGGACACAACCCAAGACGATTACAGAAGTCAGAAGCTTTCATGATTTGGCATCATTCTACCGAAGGTTTATTCCACACTTCAGTAGCGTGATGGCTCCAGTTACTGATTGTATGAAAGGAAAACAATTTTCATGGTCCGAGGAAGCATGATTTGCTTTTGAGAGAATCAAGGTACTTTTGACAACAGCACCGATTCTAGTGTTGCCAGATTTTCAGTTGTTGTTTGAATTACATACTGATGCATCGAAGGTTGGAATTGGAGGGGTGTTGAGTTAGAAAGGACGCCCTATTGCATATTTCGGTGAGAAGTTATCAGGAGAAAAAATGAGATACAGTACGTATGATGTGGAGTTTTATGCAGTTGTGCAAGCCATTAAACATTGGAGACATTACTTATTTCACAAGGAGTTTGTGCTATACACTGACCATGAGGCTTTGAAACATCTGCAAGGACAGAAGAAGATTTCAGCAAGACATGCATCGTGGATTGCATATCTGCAGCAATTTACATTTGTTGTGAAACACAAATCTGGAGTTACAAACCGTGTGGCGGATGCGTTGAGCAGAAGAAATCATGTATTAACTACAATGAAAGTTGAAGTGATGGGGTTCGAAGTACTTCCAGAGTTGTGTGTTGAAGATCCTTACTTTGCAAAGTTTGTAGATGAAGTCAAGGAGGGAAAGTCGGATGAGTTTACATTGGTGGATGGTTTTCTGTTTAAAGAAAATCGATTATGTGTACCCGATTGCAGTTTACGGATGAAAATTGTCAAGGAGTTACATGAAGAAGGCCATGTGGGTAGAGACCGTACATTGGAGCTGATTTCTCAATCGTACTTTTGGCCGTCAATGAGAGAAGAAGTGGAGAGGTTTGTAGAGAGATGTCATGTCTGTCAAGTGTCAAAGGGAACCGCTACAAATGGAGGATTATACATGCCTTTACCAGTTCCGACAAAACCATGGGTATATGTGAGTATGGATTTCGTGTTAGGGTTACCAAGGACTCAACAGGGAAATGATTCCATATATGTTGTGGTGGACCAGTTTTCGAAAATGGCACCTTTTATTACTTGTAAGAAGACGGCAGATGCAAGTCATGTGGCACAGTTGTTCTTTAGAGAGATCTATCGATTGCATGGTTTACCAGAGTCTATAGTTTCCGACAGGGATACCAGATTTCTGAGTCATTTTTGGCTAAGTTTGTGGAAGATGGTGGGAACGAAACTGAATTTTAGTAGTGCTTATCATCCGCAGTCAGACGGACAGACTGAAGTTGTAAACAGATCATTAGGGAATTTGTTACGATGTCTTGTAAAGGACAATCTAAAGAGTTGGGATGTGAAGTTATGTCAAGCGGAGTTTGCTCATAATCATGTTGTGAACCGTAGTACGGGTTTCAGTCCATTTCAGATCGTATATTCAAACTTACCAAAGGGACCGTGGATCTAACGGTAATACCACACTCGAAGGGGACAGTTAAGAAAGCTGCTGATTTTATTAATGGGCTGACAGAATGTCATAAAATCGTTCAGGAACGATTGGAGAAAGCAAATGCAAATTATAAACGAACTGCAATTTTGAAACGAAGAAGTGTTGAATTTAACGAAGGAGATTTAGCGTATGCCGTACTAATGAAGGAACGATTTCCAGTGGGAGCATACAATAAACTTAAAGCTCGAAAAATTGGTCCTGTAACGATTGTTTAACAAATCAATGAAAACGCGTATAAATTGAAGCTGCCGGAGGATGTGTACACGTCTGACATGTTTAATGTTAAACATCTGATACCGTATCATGGGAATGAGTTTGTTGAGAAAAAGGAGAGCGCAAATTCGAGGACGAATTTTTTTCAACCAGGGGAGGATGATGCAGCCCAGAATGATGCCCAAAATGGTGAAGAGTTAGGTCACGTACGACCTAACGAATCCTTTAAGTCGTTACTGGTTGATGAAGCACAAGTTGGTAAAGTGTTAGGTCGCGAACGACCTAACGAGGCCTTTAAGTCGCTCCAGCGACTTAGTGAAGCTCGCAAATGACCTACTGAAGACTCACGAGCTAACGAGTTAAAGGGAAAAGCGCTCGAACGACCTAACAAGTTACGACCAATGCTAGGTCGTGGGAAGATATGGGGAGATAGGTTGCTCATTTTTGGTCGCTTCGATGCTTCAAGTGAAGATTTTCACGAGCTACGACCTACGATAGGTCGCGTGAACGACCTACGACCTAAGATAGGTCGCGGGAAGTTTTAGGTCGCCGATTGCTATAAGTCGCTGAAACTCATGCCGCCTGGAATTCTTGATTCGCTACCTTATATTTTTAGGTCGGTCAAATGTTAAGTCGTAATGTTTAGGTCGTGGACGACCTATATGTTGTATTGTAAGTGTGGAGTTGTAATGTGTTGTGTTGTTTTCTTTGTACTGATGTTAAGTCGCTGCCGACCTTAGTTAAGTCGTAAGTCATCTGTTTTAGGTCGTATATGTTAGGTCGTTGCCGACCTAAGTGTTGTGCAGTTTTGAGTCGCGTGTGTTGTAAAGCTCTATAAATAGCGGGGTGGCCTCATTTGTAAAAGTTAGTTGATTTGAATAAAACTTTTGTTTGTTAGCTTTGTGCTTTCGATTAAATTGGTAGTTGAGTGTAATCTCCTATCTCCTCTTTCGGCATTCGAGTGCGCTCGGATCAACGATCGTAGAAGCCAATTCACGGTATCAAGTGCGCTTGATCAACGTCTGAAGAATTGCAGATCTTCTTTCACGGTATCGTGCGCGATCAACGTGACGAAGATAGCTAGAATTCGGTATCTTCGGATCAACGAATTTGGGCCATTCAGTATTCTTCATTCCATCGATTGCTACTTTCACAGAATCATCATTTTGTTTTTCCGCTGCTGCATCATCTTCTCTGTGAGCTTTAGTCTGCATTCATGTTTATAATTCTTTGACCATCTATGTTGATACCTGACTTTGATCTTCACTGACTTGTTATATTGAATCATTCATTCTGGTCTCAGTATTATGTTTATATGCTTGCATTCATGTAGATATCCACTGTTACTGTATTCATATGGGTTTGGTCATTTTGCCTTCATTGTACATTCTAGTCTGCATTAGTCACTTGAACTTGTTTCTCTGACTTTTGTGTCTATGTATTACTTGCTGTTGTACATGCAGCTTGACGCCATTCATGTATGTTTGAGTCTGGTCTCACTTCAGTATTGCCTGTGTACATGTGTTGTTTGCATGTTGCATACTCTCTTTTGTATAGTTTTACTATAGAACTTCTTCATGTTCTTGGTTATGATGTTGTGGTTGCTTTGGGATTGAACTTGGTATTGTTCACTGTTGTACTTGTTGTTGCAGTTGCCACTGTGATGTTGAATCTATACTTTGAGTCTGCATTTCTTCACTTGATATTGTTGTGCACTAGTGTACTTGAGTCAGTGGTCTTTTGTTGTTGCAGTTATACTTGGTCATTTTGTATCTGCACCCTCAGTTGAGTAATTTCCACTGTCTTGGGTTTATTGGTGTCATTTGTGCATTTGTCACTTTGCAGTATGGACTTGTTTGAATCTGTAGACTTGAACTTGAGTCATTTACTTGATATTGTTGCAGTGGCTTTGTAGTTGTCACTGATTCTGTACTTCTGGTCTCTGTTTGTTCATCTTGTAGTCTGGTTCTTTTGCATTTTTCAGATTTGATGTGCATATGTTTCCTGACTTGTACATGCTTCTTGAGCTTGAAACTGTTTTGTTTCATTGACCTTGTGTTTGGTTGACTGTGCACACGAGTTGGCGAGGCAGTGCACACGTGTATGAATGTACACGTGTGTATTGCAGCCACTTACTATTACCTGTCCCTGTTATGAATACTGATATGCACAGATATTACACAATCAAAGATGATGACAATAACCCATATATCTGAGACAATTATAAAAACAAATTTTATATTTTTGCAAATTCAAATTTGTTTATTTTCAGATTACCGCGGTAGATGTTAATTATACAGGTACACAGGAGATAGGACAAATACTAGAGCTGGAAAATGCAGATAGATGTAGATGTGCAGAAGACTGAGTGTATGAGTGATGTAGTGAGGGACAAAACTGTAATTATGAAATGTATATATGAAATCATGAAATGTATGAACTCATTGTATGAGCTGGAACCATTGTACTGTATAAAATATTATATTGAAATAAAAATACTGTTTGAATTTGTTAAATCTTGTGCAATAGTATTATTATTTCAACATGAATATTTATTTCTGTATCTGCAAACACATCTATAATTCGATATATATTTTGTTATCATCAAACACTAAACACACATCAAACAATCTCCCCCTTTTGATGATGACAAACATATATATTAATGATTTTGAAATTCTGATAAATGTTTTTAAGCAAATATTTAGCTCCCCCTATATGTATGCTCCCCCTACAACTGAGACCACTCCCTATTTTGAAGATTTAGGAAATTACAGAAGAATAAAAGAACTATACAAAAATAACTAACAACATTTAACAAATTTGGTGAAGTATTCCAAAAATACTTATTTCTTTATCAAAATCTCGTTCTTCTCCCCCTTTTGTTACCATCAAAAGACTGACAAAAAAATAATGGAACAGTAGGGGAAAACAAATGGAAAAAACACGGAAAAACCATAATATATCATAACAAGATAACAATTTCCACATTTTAGAGAATGGATCGATGATTTGGTTTTTATATAATGAGAAGAGGGATGTTTTATTTTATTTATTATAATTTAAAAAAATTTGACATTTAAGCACAAAAATAAATTAAGCACTTACTAACCACGCATAACCATAAGGACTTTTAAATGGGATTAGCAGTTACTCATTAGCTATCAAGCTCCATCCATGCATAACCATAAGGACTTTTAAATGAGAATGGAGTGATGATAACCTCACATGATCCATCCATGCATAACCATAAGGACTTTTAAATGAGAATGGATGCATGAGAAGTATTTTAAAAAAATTCTTTATTTTTCTTTTTAATTTAAAAAGTAATTCACTCTTCTCATTTTTTCAAAACCATTATGAATGATAGAAAGATGGTAGAAATAGAAATGGTCGTGGAATAAGTTACCAAATTAATCATATTATGAAATTCTTAAACCAAACGTATTTCCACTACGGAATACCATATTCGAATCAATCTTTGAATGATATCCAAAACAGGTTTGAATCCTAGAAATTGAAGTTGAAAATAAATATCCAAGAATATTTCAACCAAAAATTGAAAAATGATTAGTCAATTTCCATCATCCCCAAATCCAAACGTAATCTGGAAAATCTGTCTTCGGGGAGGGGTTTTGTGAAAATATCAGCAAGTTGATTCTCAGTTGAAATGAATTCAATGCAAATGTCTTCCCTAGCAATGTGATCTCTAAGAAAGTGGTGTCTCACATCAATGTGTTTCGTGCGTGAATGATGAACATGATTATTAGACAAGTCTATTGCACTTTTACTATCACATTTTAATGGAACTTGTTTATAAACTAAGCCAAAATCAGAAAGAGTTTGCATCATCCATAAAATTTGAGCACAACAACTTCCTAAAGCAATATATTCTGCTTCAGTGGTGGATAATGCAACACAATTCTGTTTTCGACTTGACTATGAGACTAATGAATGTCCTAGCATGAAACATGTCCCACTAGTGCTTTTCCTGTCAACCAATGAACCCGCATAATCAGTATCAGAAAAATCAACTAAATCAAAATTTTCACAAGAAGGATACCATAGTCCAAATTTGTGTGTGTGTGAAAGATATCTTAACATTCGTTTAGTGGCTTTCAAATGAGATTCTTTATGGTTAGATTGAAAACGTGCACACAAACACACAGAAAACATAATATCAGGTCTAGAAGCAGTAAGATAGAGAAGTGAACCAATTATCCCTCGATATTTTTCTGATCAACAGCAATTCCTTTCTCGTCTTTATCCAACTTTGTTGATGGACTCATAGGAGTTTTCATTGGTTTAAAGTTTTCAACTCCAAATTTCTTCAAGAGTTCCAACACATACTTGGATTGTGAAATGAAGATACTATCACTGCTTTGCTTGATTTGAAATCCAAGAAAATATTTTAATTCTCCAACCAAGCTCATCTCGAATTTAGCCTGCATGACTTGTTCAAATTTCTCACACAAGAGTTTGTTAGTAGCACCATAAATAATATCATCCACATAAATTTGAACAATCAAGAAATCACTTTCTTTATGTAATAGAAACAGTGTCGTGTCAGCACTTCCCTTTTTAAAACTGTTTTCCAAAAGATATGTACAAAGACAGTCATACCAAGCTCTAGGAGCTTGCTTAAGACCATATAATGCTTTTTCTAGCTTATACACATGGTTTGGAAAATCGTGATTTTCAAAACGAGGGGGTTGTTCAACAAAAACTTCTTCTTTTAAATTGATTAAGTTCAATTTTGCATTGCTTAAATCCAACTTTCACCATTAAGAGCCATTTCAACAGAATCAGATTCAATCTCAGAAATAAAAACCACTGTGACAACTAAACGCACATAAATTTTTATCAAATGAAGAGCGAGTATGTATACTTTCTGTAGGATCACCAGTTAAAATATCATTATTATCTCAAAAGCAATTTGAAGTTTTCACCAGTAAAGTTTCAACAGTTTTAACAATTTCTAAAAATCCTTTTCATAGCATGAGAACTCAATAATCAATCATCATAATTGGACCAAACAGATTAAGTCCAAGGAAAAAATGGTTGGTCAATTTTTAAGCACAAATCAAAGTCATAGATAAGAACAAGTCATATTTAGAACTGTCAATCATCATAATTACTTCGAGTAATTCTATTTAAAGATGAACAATCAAAATCAATCATTTCACATAACTGGCTGATTTAATTCAGATTATGGTGCAGATTTTCAAACTTTATCTATCGTTTTGAAAATAAATACAATTACCTATCTTACCTGTATGATAATCTTTCGTTGTTTGCCCATTGTGAATCTGCCACCTTTATACTAGGCTAAGGAACGTTGATTTGTCGCCTATTGTGTATCTGGAACAGCCAGAATCCAGATAACACTAATGTTGTTCCTTAGCCTGCCACCACACCTACACGGTTAAAGATTTATGTGACCTATTTGTTTTTATAGGTCCTTGGTTGTTAGTGGCAGAATAATTGTGAATAAACAATCCCTTTGGAACCCAAATTTGTTTTGTCCTTTCATTCTTGTTCCAATAGACATAAAATTTATTTGTAGAATTTTTAGGAACCCAAACTTGTAAAAATTTTGTGTTCTTATTCCTATGACTATGATGTCCATTTATTTCACATCCAGTAAAGACACTCTTTCCTTTAGTACTATCATCAACTTGTGTTTTTCCAAAACCTAGTCCTTTTCTATTGTTAGCAAACAATTGATTTCCCAATAACATATTGAATGATTTTTCTCCTCTTGAAAAGTTACTCGGTGATTTTTCAAGATCTTGGACTTTGGTTTTCAGTGTTGTGTTTTCAGTCACAAGTGAGGTGCATCTGTTTATAAAATCCTTTTTCCTAGTTTCAATGGTTTCCTTTAGATTCAAGTTTTCTTTTTCAAGATTCTCAAACCTATTCTTCAGTTTTGATAATTCTAAATCTAAAGTTTTACAGTTTTTACAGTCTAAGTTTTGAATATTTTAAAGTTCAGTTTCTAACCTAAAATTTTCACGGGCAAGTTCTCTCCTATCAGATTTCAGTTTTTCAATTTTAGAATATAGAGCATCAACTGTTTTAGTAAGATCAAGGCACATAAAGACAAGTTCTTTATAAGAATAGTTCTTTACCTCACTAGATTCCTCTGAGCTTGCTTCTGAATCTGATCTTGCCGTAAGACACAAGTTAGCCTCCTCTGAGCTATCAGTTGAAACTTTCTCTCCTTCTTCATCATCCCAAGTTGCTACGAAGGCCTTTTTCTTCTTTTTCTTTCCTTTGGTGTTTTTGAGAAGTGGGCAATTTTGTTTGAAGTGACCAGGCTTGTTGCAGTTATAGCAGGTTAATTCATTTTCAGAATTGTCAGAATCTTTTGATCTATTACCACTCATTTTCTTCTTGCGTGGCCTGAATCTCGACAATTTTCTAAGATTATTGATAGCCATTGCAAGTTCTTCAATTGGATTTTCTACTTCATCATGGCTCTCTTCTTTGCTCTTTAAGGCAATCGTCTTCTTCTTTGATTTAGAGTTGTTGCGTTCCTCCTTTGCTTTTAGTTCAAGCTCATATGTCATCAGGTTACCGATCAAATCTTCCATGCTCAGTTTACTCAGATCTTTCGATTCTTGTATTGCTGTGACTTTTGCCTCAAAGTTCATCGGTAAGACTCATAGTATTTTCCTTACTAGCTCTACCTCAGTGAATACTTTCCCAAGCACTCTAGCATTGTACCCCAAGGTTGAGAAGCGTCCAAACATATCCTTTATGCTCTCGCCTTTGTCAATCACGAAGTTCTCGTATTCATTGCTGAATAGGGCTAGACGAGACTCCTTGACTTGAGAAGTTCCTTCGTGTGTCACCTCCAAAGTATGCCAAATTTCCTGTGCTGTTTTATAATGAGAAATTCTATTAAATTCAGTCTTATCAAGAGCACAGATCAAAGCATTCATAGCTTTAGCATTTGTAGTTTTTAATTTCTTATCGTTAGCATCCCACCTCTCCTTAGGTTTAGGAATCTCAGTATCACCAATAGTTATAGTGGGAGTTGTATAGCCAGTTTCAATAATATCCCAAACATCATAATCAACAGAACTAAGATAAATACTCATCCTAACCTTCCAGTAAGCATAATCATTCCCATTAAACATTAGTGGCCTAGTAATAGATTGCCCCTCAGAAAAAGCATTATTTGGTGGATTCATGACTCTAGAGTTAAAGAAAAAAAATTACCTCGCTCTAATACCACTTGTAGGATCTAGATTAACCCTAGAGGGGGGGGGGTGAATAGGGTTATCGCAAATTTTCTCAAATTAAATGCGAAATCAAACTGCGGATAAATAAATATGTTGAAAAGTAAATCACACACAAAATTTACCCAGCTTCGGCAACCCCTGCCTACTACTGCATTCCCAGATTTCTATTAGGATTAAACAGTATCCCGCTTACAAACACTCTAACAGACTCGCACACCGTGCTCCGCCTATAGAGTTTTGTAAACTCGCACACCCTGCTCACTGAACTAACCCTAACTAGACAATCTGACACTACCTAAACCCTAGGTGGTGATTTACCCTGTTTTGAGTTGAAAAATACAAACTTAAAAAATCCAAAGTAAAACAAGGAGCAAAATTAAATTGAAAGTTTAAACCTTTTGCTCCTAAAAAAACCTGGCCCAAAGAAAACTAAAAAAATCTAATTAAATTAAGACCATCCCCTTTATTATTTTATCGGCCCACTATTTCTTTTATTTGCTCCGGCCCGCTTTCTTTTTTGTTGAGATAATGGCGAATTAAAAAGAACTAGGGCTTCGGCTCTGCGGAGATTTTCTGTTGCTCTGAAATAGGCTTTGGCTCGTTCTTCTGTGAAATTGAATTAGGGCTTTTGCTCTTCGTTGTTTCTCTGTAATTTGGACTTCTGATTGATGTTTGGAAGAGGTCGCTCGAATTCGTTGCTCCTTGCCTCGAGTCTGGAATTAGGGCTTTGCCCTGTTGCGATTTTGGGATTAGGGTTTTTTCTTTGTCGACGCTACCAACTTCAGTTGATCGATTGAGAAGATGATCTCGCGTGTAACTTTGATAGACCATTTCCTTGTTGCTCTACTTCGATTTTTGATCGAGTTAGACTTCTAACTTTGGTACGTGAATTTTGCCTTTTGCTTTACTGTTTTTTTCGTACTTGAACTCGATGCCTTTTAGTCGATGATGATTGGGTTGTTATATAGGCATCTGATTTGATTTACGTGATAATCACGATGTTGATTCTTTCCTTCTTTATGCGGTGATATTTTGGGAAAGAACGTTGTACCAACGGTTTTCAATTTTGAACGTTCGATCATTTTGATTTGAATCGATACAACTGATACTTTCCTAATTTTCTTTTTACTTCTGACTTTTGATTACGGCCTTCACTTGTTCACTGTTAACCTAAGGCTTTGACTTGTTTCTTAACTAAAATATACTGTTTTGGATTTGTGATACTTTTGATTTTCTGGCTTCAACTTCCTCACTGTTTCGTCTTGTTTACTGTTGTCTTTGATGGGAAGCTTTGTCTCTGATCATTGGTCTTTGGCTTCTCTGTGAGCTTTAGTCTGCATTCATGTTTATAATTCTCTGAACATCTATGTTGATACCTGACTTTGATCTTCCTTGACTTGTTATATTGAATCATTCATTCTGGTCTCAATATTATGTTCATATGCTTGCATTCATGTAGATATCCACTGTTACTGTATTCATATGGGTTTGGTCATTTTGCCTTCATTGTACATTCTAGTCTGCATTAGTCACTTGAACTTGTTTCTCTGACTTTTGTGTCTATGTATTACCTGCTGTTGTTCATGCAGCTTGACACCATGCATGTATGTTAGAGTCTGGTCTCACTTCAGTATTACCTGTGTACATGTGTTGTTTGCATGTTGCATACTCTCTTTTGTATAGTTTTACTATAGAACTTCTTCATGTTCTTGGTTATGATGTTGTGGTTGCTTTGGGATTGAACTTGGTATTGTTCACTGTTGTACTTGTTGTTGCAGTTGCCACTGTGATGTTGAATCTATACTTTGAGTCTGCATTTCTTCACTTGATTTTGTTGTGCACTAGTGTACTTGAGTCAGTGGTCTTTTGTTGTTGCAGTTATACTTGGTCATTTTGTATCTGCACCCTCAGTAGAGTATTTCCACTGTCTTGGGTTTATTGGTGTCATTTGTGCATTTGTCACTTTGCAGTATGGACTTGTTTGAATTTGTAGACTTGAACTTGAGTCATTTACTTGATATTGTTGCAATGGCTTTGTAGTTGTCACTGATTCTGTACTTCTGGTCTTTGTTTGTTCATCTTGTAGTCTGGTTCATTTGCATTTTTTTCAGATTTGATGTGCATATGTTTCCTGACTTGTACATGCTTCTTAAGCTTGAAACTGTTTTGTTTCATTGACCTTGTGTTTGGTTGACTGTGCACATGAGTTGGCGAGGCAGTGCACACGTGTATGAATGTACACGTGTGTATTGCAGCCACTTACTATTACCTGTCCCTGTTATGAATACTGATATGCACAGATATTACACAATCAAAGATGATGACAATAACCCATATATCTGAGACAATTATAAAAACAAATTATATTTTTTTGCAAATTCAAATTTGTTTATTTTCAGATTACCGCGGTAGATGTTAATTATACAGGTACACAGGAGATAGGACAAATACTAGAGCTGGACAATGCAGATAGATGCAGATGTGCAGAAGACTGAGTGTATGAGTGGTGTAGTGAGGACAAAACTGTAATTATGAAATGTATATATGAAATCATGAAATGTATGAACTCAGTGTATGAGCTGGAACCATTGTACTGTATAAAATATTATATTGAAATAAAAATACTGTTTGAATTTGTTAAATCTTGTGCAATAGTATTATTATTTCAACATGAATATTTATTCATGTATCTACAAACACATCTATAATTCGATATATATTTTGTTATCATCAAACACTAAACACACATCAAATAAGGACTGGCTTCTATTCCTTGTGTGCTAATGGTGTAACCTAAGAATTTTCCGTAATGAACTCCAAAAGAACATTTCTGAGGATTTAATCTTATTTGATACTTTCGTATACTTTGAACATTTCTTCAGGATCCTTAAGGTGATTCTCAGCTTCATAAGACTTTTCCAGCATGTAATCTGCATAAACTTCCATATTTCGTCCAATCTATTCCTTGAAAATTATGTTAACCAATCTCTGATAAGTAGCTCTCGCATTCTTCAGCCCAAAAGGCATTGCTTTATAACATGGGTATTTAGTTATATCCTGAAAAAGCATCCATGAGGGACAATAGCTTATGACCATTAGTTGTATTAACTAACCGATCTATTTTGGTAACGGATAACAGTCTTTTGGGCATGCTTGGTTCAGATCTGTAATCAACACATGTTCTCCATTTGCCATTTGCCTTTTTTACCAACCCTGGATTTGCTAGCCATTTTGGATAAAAAAATTCTCGAAAGAATCCATTTTCAAGTAGCCTTTTAACCTCTTCTTTTAGAGTGCCAGATCGAACCTTATCAATTTGCCTCTTCTTTTGCCGAACGAGGGTCAGATTTGGATCAATATTTAATGCATGGCACATAACTAATGGATCGATCTCGATCATATCCGAATGAGTCCATGCAAATACATTTTTATTAGCTTTGAGGAAACGAATTAAATCCGCTTTTAAGTTGTCCTTCGGTTCCTTTCCCACTCTAACAATTTTGACCGAATCAGTTGGATCTCTACATGTCTCCTCGAGATCCTCTATAGGCTTCATCCTCTTTATTTCCCCTCGGCAATCTAATCTGTAACGATCTCACTTTCCTCTATTGAGTTGGTATCAGTCCTCTTCCTTTCGCTCCCATATGAGATATACCTTCCAAATACACGTTTATTTATTTTATTATATTTCATTTTTTCTTCAAATGTTGGATGTAAAAATCTATCATCTAAAGGCTAAAAAATATTAGACGAATCATAATAAGAAGATTACTCCTTTTTATATCGATCAAGAGTGGAAAATTACATTTCATGGGAGCTAAATTATTCTCCCCAAATGGTACCCCAACCTCTTTTACTTAAGAATTTCACCAGCAGATACTTTTGTAAGACGAATGCATCCACCTCATCTAACGTAGGGCGGCCAAAGAATGCATTATAATATGATGACTGGTCGATGATCAAAAAAAGAGTTTCAAAAATTCTACAGCGTGGCGGTACTCCATCTGTACTAGCTGCTTTACTTTCCCCACTGGAGTTGACCCTTTGTTATGAACCCAAAAATAGGTTCAAGACTAGGCTCTAGCTTATCTTCAGGAATGCCCATTTGATCAAAGGCATGCTTGAAGATGACATTGACTGCACTACCAGTGTCAACCAGGATCCTGGACACTATAGAGAGCCCAATTGGAGCGGTGATCATAAGAGGGTCATTATGGGGGTGATGGATTCCCATTTTGAGTTCTTAGGGAGTGATGACTAGATTCGGCATATGTATATTCAACCGGGGATTTTTAAGAGGGGGCTCTTTCTGGATAGAAAATACTCCTTCTTTAGCTTCCATGATATACCTATTTATGGCTCCTTTTCTAGTTCCTGCTAGATGTGGTCCCCCATGAATCACATCAATTCTATTCAAGGGTGGACTCAGATTTAATGGATCTTCATCTTCTAAGTTATTCATAGTAGTATTAGGGAACTTCCATAGTCCATCGTTGGTCCGGGGTTCTTTCTGTTGGTCCTAGATGAATTCTTTCAGGCGTCCTTCACGAATTAACTTTTGAATAATTCCAGCAAGCACTTGGCATTAATTAGTTTTATGGCTATTTTCTTTATGGTAAGCACAATAATCATACCCCTTTCTTTGCTCAGGGTAATTTCTAGCCTTGAATAAATTTGGGAAGCTAACTTTCTCTTTTGTTGTAGTATAGATATAAGACAATGGCTGGTTCAAAGCGATTGAATTAGTATTGGAATCCTCCCACATCGGCCTTATGTGACTTCGTTCAAACCCAAATCTTCCACTCTCTTTCTTATGGTTAGCTTTATTTTTGGCAGTACAATTCATCCGTTCAAATGAATTTATCAGCTTGGAAGTGAAAGTCTTGTAAATCTTTACACTCGTGCAAAGAGCTCTTTCCAAAATGGTGTATTTTCTATCAGACATGAATACACTGCAATTAGCTTATCCCTATCGTTCATATCTTTGCTTTCAGTGCCTTTGTATTGAACCTTATAAGGTAGTCACCCAGCGATTCTCCTTGCCTTTGTTTGATATTTGCTAGAATAGTATAATCAACTGTGGGATCTTTGCATATGTAGAATTGAGTGGAGAATTCATATGAAAACTGTTCCCACGAGTAAATAGTCTTCTCTCGATACTGACGGTACCACTTTGTGGTAGCTCCTTGGAGGGTTACTGGGAATAGCCTACACTGCACTGCTCCAGAAGCATTATATAGATCCATTTGGCTATCGAAAGCCATCAAGTTGTCATTAGGATCGGTAGTGCCATGATATTTTATGGTTGGTACCTTGACATGAGATGGGATTACCATCGACATAATTTCATCAGTAAATGGAGCTACTCGTTCATTGTCATTCACTCGCTTATCTAAAGTTCTTTTTCCTTTAGCATTTAGCATATCTTTGACAACCTTCTTTTCCACATCTTTCAAATAAGCTTCAGCGTCATGACAGCTTTTCTGATTTGGGTTGTATTCCTTTGAAGTCAAGCTCCCAGATTGCTCTAGAGATTTATCTTGCATTCTTCCTTGATGATCAACTTTAATTTTATGACGTTCCTTTTTCTTTGACGATGTTAGGTCGACCTTTCTCTTTCCTTCGTAGGTATGAGCTTTCAAGTTTCTCCTTGGGAGACCACCTTGTCTCCAGTTGTTAGTTTAGCAGTTTTGGAAGATTTCTAAGATAGAGCTGCTTTCATGAGCTCTTGCATTTCTAGTAGTTTTTGCTCTAAATGCCTAATCTTGGTTGCATTATCATCTAGTTGTCCTAGGGTTGATGGCTATCCTTGCACAACTCCCACCAAGTTGAAAGCTGAGGTAATATTTTACTCCAAATTTGTTGTGGTACTGCTTCCTCGTACATTCGACTAAGTCTTTTTTATTTCATTTTCCTATAACAAGTCAAACGTTCCATAATTAATCTATAAGGAAACAACAAGGTCGGAGGTTCGAGCCCTCCTTCTAGTGCCAAAAATGTAAACAAGAAAACTTGTCAACACCTCAAAGTATAAAAGTGAGATTAGCCTCTTTGAAATCACTTTTCGAATCAGTAAGAGTAGCCCAAAACTCTTTCGAAAGGACCTTTCGAAATGGTTTGGATGATTAGAACTCCTTCAAGACCACCTTTCGAACTAGTTGCGATAATTTAGAACCCCTTCGAAACCTCCTTTAGAAATGGTAAAGGTGACCTAAAGTTGGGACCTATCGGATCTAAGATTTTGATCGAATCCAGATGTTTCTTCTCCTTCGAAAGGTAATCTTTCGATTGACATTGATACATGTAATCCATAACCAGAACCATATATAAGTAATAGATTAAAATCATTGTATTTGAATATGTCATGCACTTGCTTTATTAATGATTTTCGTGAATACAAGAATCTTTAGTACTACAAGAAAGTGAAATCCCGGATTTGATTCAAAGATTAGGGTTCACAAATTTAAGAAAGAACAAGTATTAAGTCAATGAAATCGGATCCTCCAAATAATACCTCTAGAGTCTTATTTATAGGCGCGGGTTGGACCCTTTCGAATCAGTTCTTTTGACTTGGTCGAAAGGGTGACTTGAAGACCTTTCATCGCTACTAAATTCAAGGCGCCCTTCTCATTTTTCTTATGAATGGAACTTGAGTGCTTTCGACTTCATCAAAAGGTATAGATGCGCCCTCCATTTTTTTGTTGATCTGCTGTTGCAAGTAGGATGCTGACTTTCGATACTGTTGAAAGGTGTATCTTTGGGGTTTCGAATGAGTTGGAGCATAATAGAATGCTTAAATGCGGAAGGTGGCTTTCGAATGCATTCTTGTTGGTTGATGTGTAACCCCCATCCTTTGGTGTTTGAGGAGGCCATATTGAACTTATGTATGCTTTCCTTTATAATTGTGGATGGTTTCAACCGATTCGAAAGGCTAATCTATGCTTTCGAAGGGGTAGCCTTGGCCCAATGTTCTTTTGCGGAAGGTAAATGATGGCGAAACCCACTGTTTCGAAAGGTTTGGTGCACATGCAGAAGCTTGTAATCTGTTGCTTTTGAAAAGTGCCTTTAAAACATTCGAAACATTATGCATGTAGAAGCAACTATTTCGAAAGGGATTAATTGAAGCGAAAGGGTGTCCCTATCCCCTTTCGACCTCTTCAAAAGTGCATTGCTCATCCAACTTTTTGCAGAGGCATCCCTTTGACTCTTTCAAAAGGTCTTGTTGTTACTATCATTCTTTATGGTTCTTCTTTCTATATTATTTATGGTTTCGATCAAGTTGGAGTGGTTTTCGATGATAACAATTGATATGCCTTATTATGATCTTTTATTTTGGCATATTTTTATTATGGATTATCTAATGTTAAGTTATATATTTATGATATTAGTATCATCTCACCTTTCTATTAGATATAATCCAATCCATTTATTTTTATAATACTCGGGTTAGGCCTAGACTCTACAAGCATATGGACTCATTGACTTTTGGGTTTTGTGTTAACTATAGAGCATATGATTTTGACTGTTTTAGTTTACTTTATTATTGTATATGTTGACACTTAGGATAATGTGTCATGTATAATATTTAGTAGTCATTTTGTATATGATACAGTATTTTAGATGTAATGTATATACTCATATAGGTCTAGTACTGATATTTTGTAGACTCGCATCTTATTATGATATATGATGTATATTTTTTTTTGGCATAGCCAGCGGGGTTAACTAGGCCCCTACCAGTTTTATTGCAAACAACAATAAAAAAGAACAACAGAGGATGAACAAAAGGTAGGAAAAAAAAATAGAAAATACAAACAAAAAAATATACAGCACAATCAAGCCCAAACATGAATCACACACTGAGGGAAAACACCAGCACTGTTCTTCAAAAGCTTGTAGGTGCGGCACTTGACTTCATTCCATAGCTCAGTTTCATTTCTTCTGACATTTTCAAAAACTATGGTATTTCTTTCACTCCATATCACAGCCATGTAAACTTTCAAGCAAACTGCCAAAACTCTACCATGCTCAGTTCTCCATCTAGTAGCTTTGTATATTATACTCCACAGTGTACTAGTAGTATGATCAGAAAGGTTAATACCAGTGAGACCACCGATCTTATGTATGATATGTTGCAAGGCAGGACAATCAAAATATATGTGTTCGGTAGTTTCTTCTTGTAGATCACAAAACAAGCACTGTGTTGTACATGCCATCCCATACTTATGCAGAAGGCTTCTAGTAAGCAAGGCACTGTTTATCACTTTCCACATCATTAAATTATCCTGTGGCACAGAGTCAGTAGACCAAATGACTTCATACCAATTAGTAGCAGGCAGGGGAATACTATCATTGAGGTATTTGTAAACTTCTTTGACAGAGTGTGCTTTGTTGTGCCATAACACAATGTCACTATGCAAGTCACTGAAGGTAATTTGTTGTATATCTGACCATATTTGCTGAATAACATGGTTACTGCTGTAAGGCAACTGCATTTTACCATTATGTAAGAAAGCATTAGCATTAGCTGTAGTTTGGATACCAGTTTGATTTATCTGAGAGTATGAACATTTTTTAGATAAGATTAGGCCATTTCTAACCCATGGTTCATTCCAAAAATTAACTGCCGCTCTGACGTTGACTGGATATTGTATCATTGGAAGATAGACTTCTCTGTACTTCAGCATGCTTCGCCAAGTCCAACTACACAGCTGAGGGATTTCCATAATCTAGAAATGTTTGCTCTTTATGTTGTAATGCCACGTCCATTCAACCCATAAACTACTTTGTCTATTAATGAGAGCATCAAACTGTTTACTTATTGCTGCAATGTTCCACTTCTTGACATCAAAAACTCCCAGACCACCTAATTTCAAGGGTGTCTCAAATTTGGAAAATGCACATGGCACTAGTTTTCTGTTGTGTATACTTCCAGTCAAAAAGAATCTGTTCATTGCTGATCTGACAAGTTGCAATAATTTAACTGGTAGAATCATAGTGCGAGCCCAGTAAACTATTGAGGAGAAGACTACAGATTTTATTAGAACAAGCCTGCCACTTTGAGTTAAGTACCTATTTTCCCAAGATGACATTACAGAGGTTATTTTGTGGTATAATGGAAAACAGTCGTCCTTAGTTATTCTTTTTGTTATTAGAGGAAGACCAAGGTACTTCATGTCATTTGCCATGCTAGAGAATCCAGACTGAAGGTGGAGGTCTGCAGCCAGACCAGGACTGATTCCAGTAACAAGCAATGAAGATTTGTTTTGATTTATAGATAGGCCAGTCATTTTGTTGAAAGTATGCAGAGCTTGCTTAATACCATTTAAAGAAGGCAACTCAGGTTTTGTGAATATCATAACATCATCAGAAAACATGATAGATGTTATATGATGATGAGAACACTTTGGGTGATACTTTATGTTCTTATTGGTGTAACTAGCTCTAAGGATAACAGATAACAGCTCCATGACCAACAGAAACAAGTATGAAGATAACGGTTCCCCCTGCCTTATTCCTTTTCTACCCCTAAAACAGCCAACAGGTCTTCCATTTAATACTACAGAGTAAGACGGAGTGGATATACAGACATATATCCAAGACACAAAGATTTTTGGGAATCCCATCACTGCCATAATCCTGACTATGGATTCCCAAAGAATAGAATCGTATGCCTTGGATATATCAATTTTGAGTGCTGCTGCAGGGGATCCATAACTTTTACCATAACTTTTGAGCAGTTCTTGAGCCAGGAGCACATTATCAATAATGTCCCTATTTGGTAAAAAGGCAGATTGGTTGTTAGAGACAACAGTAGGAAGCACAGAAACTAGCCTTTTTGCAAGAATTTTTTATATGCACTTGTACACCACATTACAACAAGAAATGGGCCTATATGAAGTAACACTAGAAGCAGGAGTGACCTTAGGGATAAGAGCAATATTGGTGCAGTTGATTTCTCCTAGGATTTTGCATTTGTTAAAGAAATTGTGAATTGCCTTGCAAAACTCACTGCCAAGGATACTCCAAGTGGATGTAAAAAATACTACATTTAATCCATCTGGCCCACTTGAAGAATGTTTGTTCATGGAGAAAAGAGTTAACTTGATTTCCTCATCAGAGACATGCCTAATTAGAGTTGTTGCTTCCTGGGTTATGATGCTTGGGAGAGCAGAATTAGATATTAAGTCCAGATCAGGAAGAAAGCCATCATGATTTCCAAATTGCTTTTTGAAATATTGGATAAAAGCTTCGTCAACTGTATCAGGTGTTGAATGCATTGTGCCATGCTCATCAGTTATTCTATGTATGTTTTCTCTTTCTTGCTTTACTTTAATTGAGTCATGATAAAACTTTGTATTTTTGTCTCCTTCATCAATCCATCTTTTGTGCAGTTGTTGTCTCTTTATGTTGGCTTCTAATTGCAGAGCTGTATTAACCTCCATAAATAATCTCCTCTCCTCATCAGCTGCTTGAATGTCAAGTGGGTGTTCCATCATATAGTCTTGTTTTGTCTTCAGTTGTTGTGTAAGAGTTGTAGACAGCAGACCACCATTACCAAAAGTTGTTGTAGCCCACTGTTTAATAGCTTGCTTAATATACTTGAGTTTCCTGCAAAACTTAAACATCGGGTTACCAAAACAAGTAAAAACTGCATTTACTTGGGAAACTAAAACAAGAAAGTGCTCATGTTTAACCCAAGCATTAAAAAATTTGAAACTTCTCTTTTCTCTTCTCAAATGGTTTCCAAGCGACAAAATAAGAGGGGAGTGGTCAGATAGAATGGGATGTGGGAGGTAAACAGATAGAGTAGGCCAAAGAGAAATGGCTTGAAAATTGCAAAAAGCATGGTCAATAGTGGTAAAGGTACGAACACCACTTCTACTTCTATTATTCCATGAGTACTTGGCTCCTGATTTATTAACTAATATTAACTCAGAATCAAAAACAGATAGATTGATAGGATCCAGTTCTCTGGGTGTAAGTGGGGAGCCACCAAACTTATCATAAAATCCATAACAGGTGTTGAAATCACCCAAAACAAGCCAAGGGTGAGAAGCTTGTCTTAATGGAGGCAATGTTTTGAGAAAGGCATTTCTTGAGTTTACTGAGTTGTCAGCATACACAATTGTTAAGTAGAAGGAGTTCTGGGTTTGGGAATGAAGCACATGAAAATGAATGGATTGTCTAGTAGACAGAATGGGAGAAATAGTTAGTTCAGAGGGGTTAAAAATGACCAGAATTCTACCATAGGCAGCAGCATCAAGGTTATGATGTATGGACCAATTTGGATTTATGTAGTTGGTTGCTTTTTGGGAAAGGGTAAGGTTTAGCTTAGTTTCAAGCAGACCAATGAGACAGATATTATACTCAGAGATATATTTCTTTACTTGATCAAGTTTCAGATTGCTATGCGCTCCTCTTAAATTCCATGTTGCAATTTTTTTACACATAAAAAATTATAGAGGAGTGGTGGTGATGTTCCTTCTCTGGGCTGACAGAGATCTAGATCTTGTTTGAATCTTCCTTTTTGGCATGCTTGGGGGGGGGAGGATGGCTGAGAAATATCAAAGGTAGGTTTGGGATGATTGGAAGGCCATCCAGGGAGTTGAATGGAAAATTTGTAATGGGGTTGGGAAGTTGATTGAGTTTGTTCAGCGTGCATGGAGGTAACTAATTGAGATATCTGTGTTTCAAATGAGTTGCACCAAGTTTTGTCAAGTTTTGAGGCATTAGAATCAGTAGGTGCAAATTCTTCTGCAATTTCAAGTCCAATTTGCTTGTTACTTCCACTAGAGTTATTTTCTTTCATATTAGTTTCCTGCACTACAAGTGTAGTAGACTGGACCAGAACTCCAGAGGAAATTTGATTTTCAATAGTGCTTGTTTTCTTGGTTATCTCTGTGTGTTGCTCTGAACTATTTAACTCATCAGTTATGTCTTAACCGCTGATGTATATTATTCCGTTGTGATCTGTGAATCTGATTCCAATTTAACTATATTATATACTATTCTGAATATTTTAATCGGTGTATTCTGTACACATTAAAACTTTCAGTACAGATCCTCAAAAGGTAATAAAGACGCGCCAGTGTTAGTAAAAAGATATATTCACATTCGATCGCCCTTAACTAGCCGTATTCTCCGTGTCATTATATGACATTACTTGTAATGTATTTTAATAATATAGGTATAACAGTGGGGTCATAACAGCACTTTTAAGAGATGTGTCTATTTCCTCATTCTCTTCTTCTCTTTCTTCCTCCTCTTTTATTTTTATATCATCACTTTCTTCTTCTTGAAGAATCTTTTGCTCTTCTTCTCTTGTTATCATTCTTCCTGTTCGATAAGAGACTCATAGGGTTCAAATTCAAGAGGAACGTGCATGAGAGAGGTTTCTTTTGTCGAAAATTTTATAAGGAAAAATGTTTTTGTCTCCTAGACCAATACCAAAATAGTTGAAAATTCTAGTGAGGTATACACCATGATAAAGTGTGTTTTCATGTTTAGAAATTTTCTTTTAAACATAGACGTCTAAAATCACTTGAGCCCAATATATACCTTATTTTCCGAAAGTAGGAAAAAAAGCTTTGAAAACTTTTTGAGTGGAGTTACTATAGTTCCCAATTCTTTGCGTAATGCTTTGCTGTAAAATAAGACTCATAATCTTGCTTTTGGCCTATGATTTTTGCCTTTAAAACCATATTCTTCATCATTTGAAAATAAATCATGCGTAATTTCTCTATTTCCATAATCAATTTCAAAAGTGGAGAGTTCATTTCCATTACTTTTACAACCAAGAATTTGACAATCTAAAACAATAATAGTACCATTTACACTACTCCAAATTCACCTTCTTCTTCTTGATAAAACTTTCCATTTAAATTAACATAAAACATTTTAACCAAATCAAGATAGAAATCAAAATCATTTTGTGATAAATCGGTCAAACCAAAAATTCCATTTTGCAAAGTAAGATCTTGTAAACCATAAGAATAAAATTCCTTAAAATTAGCAAATCTTCCCAAAAAGACTTACCATAAGTAGCATACTCAATATATGTTTCAATGGACTCTTGATAATTGAAAAGTTGACTTTTGATCTTTTGGTAGGACTAATGGCTTTGGATGAAGGGGTTCGCTTGAGGAAGACATTACTGGTTTATTTTAGAGGAAGGAGAATAAAGAATATGTTTGACTTTTGAAATAAAGTGTGTGTATAGAACATGAGGTAAGAAGAAGTCAATGAATAGATTTTGAATTGTCATGTGACAGGTAAAAATGTGTCTTTTCAAATTTGAAATTAATGCAAAAGGAAGGGCATTTCAAAAGTTTAAATTTTGAAAAAGTTCCCCAAATTTTGTCTGATATGTTGATATGCCTATGTGGCATATGTCGACATATAGGCCGATGATTCAATTTTCAAATAATAAAGAAAAATATTCATATAATGATATATTAATTATTGTTATTGTATATTTATTCCTATATTAAATAATTTCTGAAATTTTTTTATAAAAAATATGAAATGTAAAATGTACTAATTTTGCTGTTTTCTTTGTTTGATCTGATTAATCTTTTATCATCATGAAACACATGTTGATATTTCCAGTGTCTAGTTCGTTGTCACTGGATGTTGTATCAGAATCATCTAAAGTTGCTTTATAAGCCATTTTTCTCTTTTGGAATGAATTGGTGTTTGGTGAATTCTTTGTTTTCTTCGGATGCAGACAGTCTCTTCGTAGATGGCCAGATTCACCACAGTCGTAACACTTAAAACATTTTTGTTTTTGAAATTTTTGTTTTCCGTTTTACAAAAGTTGTTCATTTTTCTGTATTTCAAAAATGTTTCTAAAATTTTGAGTTATAATAGCAATCTCTTCATCATGATCATCGTGATCTAAATCTTAATCGTAAGTTGTTACATTGAATGTAATTGATTTCTTTCCGATCGCCTTATTTTCCCTTCTACCCTACAACTGTGCTTCATATGATATTAGATTCTCAATTAATTCTTCAATTTTTAATATGCTAATATCATTGGCTTCCTCTATCGCTAAGGTCTTTTGATCCCATTTAGAAGAGAATGAATTAAGGATTTTTCTAACATGATCCTCTTATGAGAAATTTTCCCCCAACGATACTAATGAATGAACTATATTCTGAAATCTAGAATACATGTCATAAATAGACTCATTCGGTTTCATTTAAAAGTTGAAATGATTGGTTAGCATAGAAATCTTAGTTTGTTTTATTTTACTAGTTTCCTCATGTGTGACCTGCAATGTTCTCCAAATTTCATAAGCAGTCTTACAAGTAGAAACTTGATTAAATTCATTTTTATCTAGAGAGCAAAATAAAATATTCATCGCCTTTGAGTTACTGAGTGCTTGTGCCTTTCGGTCTGGTGCCCATTGTGAATATTCAGTTTAGGATTCGGTGTATTCACTTTGTATATTGTTCCAAATATCTAAACCATGGGATTGCAAATAAATTTTCATCCTACATGACCAATAAGCATAATTACTACCAATAAATAGTAAAGGTCTAATAGTTGATTGTCCTTCTACAAAAGTGTTAAAAAGTGTACTACCAGTGTTAATAGTCATTTATAATTTTCAAAAATCAAATAACGAGTTTTTGAAAACATAAAGCTAGGGTACCAAATGTGGAAAACGGTGTAGTATAAATTATGCTAGTGTGAACGGATCTTAAAGCTACTTTAACAATAAAGGGAGTGTGAACGGTTTTATAAATTATATAGAACTTTTTTAAACTATTTCAAGACTCAGATTCAAACACAGATATATATATTAACTGGAAATCACAGATATATATATAAATGCAATAAAAATTAAGTAAAAATAAGAGAGATGACATCAAGAGTTTTATATTGGTTCAGATTTAATCAATTCTACATCTAGTCCTTTATAATATATGTACATATTTCCTTTAAAATGCCTACTTTGATAAGGTAGCAAGCAAACCTGAATACAATCTTGATTTCAAGGCAACAAGATACACCCTTCTAAATTTTTAAGCTCAGGGTAGACTCGCTTGATATAAATGGACAACAAGCACACCTACTTGATTTGAATGGGCAATAAGCACACCCATACAAATTAGTAGTAGGGAGTTGTTGATTCCAAATATAATTAGTTGTACTTTAGATACAGAATATCCTATAGCTCTTTGAGAGCACTTTAATCTTTGAATTGATGAGAGAATGCTTGCAAATCAATGAGTAGATTATAGTGAATGAATGTAGTAAAGTTGAGATAGAATTTGAGTGAATTTTAAGAGTATAGAAAGCGAATTATGTGAAATATATATTGAGAATTTGGAGTAAGAAGAATATAGAGAAAGTAGTTATTAAAATTAGTTTTCAGTCCCTTTTATATAGTGTTTGAAGAGACATGTCTAATCGCGAAGAGATCGAACCAAAAATCACAACTATTCAAAATTAAAAAAACATCTCTTCAATGGAACATATGTCGACATATATAGGTGAGGTATGTCCACATTCCCTTTTTTCGAGGAAAACAATAATACATTTAAAGTGTTATAAAATTATGATATTTTGTAAATTACATAGATTTTAATTATTTAACATATAAAACTCTTATAAAATATTTGTAGAAAAATATTTTTAAAATAAAAAATATATATATTTGATAGTAAAATATATATTTTTATAAGAAATAAATATTTTGATAAGAGATATTCAAAGAAAACAAGGTTATTTAAGGACTTCAACAAATTAATTTAATGTTTATTAACCATTATCTAGAATCTTCAAATTTTCATGTCTTTGTCTTTAAACTCATGAGTCTTCAATTATTTTGATCATCTTTAAATCTTGAACTCTAGTCTCTTTACTGATTAGTCTTCAAACTCGATTATCATGTAATTGTATATACCTGTGTAATATCCTATAAAATATTCTATACGACTTAGCAAAACATTAGTATCTATATTTTTATAGTCATTGTCATCAAAATCAATATTTGTGGTATGAACAGCGATGTCTTTGTCGAGCCTTTCTCAAGGGCCTAAGGAGTCATTGAAGGGGTTCTTGAATATGTTTAATATTATTGTAACTAAGGTTAACAATCCAAAGGAAGTTTAGTATTTATGGCATTGGTTCGGGGCATACACCCAGACACAGACTTTATCGAATGGTTGAAAATGAAGCAGCCAACAACCATGAAGTGATTCCATTAGAAGCCCAATCAGCTCTTGTGATTGGAAAAAGCGAGTCAGGCTGCTGGAAAGGCCAATGACAGACAATAGCAAAAAAGTTACTTGCTACGGATATCTCTGGCCAATAATAAATCAAGATATAGCTGATTACACCAAACGATGCAACCGCTGTTAGAGATTTGTGAAGATACTAAGAGCCCCATTTGACAGAGCTTAAACAAATGGTCAACCCATGGCTATTTACGGTTGGGGAGTTGATATTATCGATGTGCTACCGATTGGCAAAAGGTGGAGCTAAGTATGCTATAGTTGTGATGGATTATTTTAGAAAGTGGGCTGAAGCGAAATCGCTTGCCACGATCACAACGAAAACGATGATTAACTTCATGACGAAAAACATCATATATAGGTTGGGAGAACCTCAAAAAATCATAACAGATAATGAAACTCAGTTTAAATGTTAAAGATTTCCACAACCGGTACAAGATTGAAAAAAAAGATTTTTTGTGGTAGCACATCCACAAGCGAACGGACAAGTGGAGGCAGCAAACAAAATCATTATGTTCACCTTGAAAAAACGTTTACCAAAAGTTAAGGGAAACTAGATTAATAAGCTTCCATCAGCATTGTATTATTGGATGACCCACAAATCTACGACTAGGCATATAATGTTTTCTTTGGCATATGGATCAGAGACCATGATCCCGATAGAATTGGAGGTACCTTCTCATCGTAAAAGGTTTTATGATCCAAAGGTGAACGAGGAACTCTTCCTCGAGTCCCTCGATTTAGTTGATGAGAAAGGGAAGGAAGCAAAATTAAGGGTAGTTTCTCACCAGAAAAGAGTAACATGGCATTTTAATACCAAGGTCTATACCTATGAAGTAGGGGATCTCGTATTGAAACTAGTTGAAAACGGGTTCTCCTAGGTACGGGGGCACTTGGTCCAAATTGGGAAGGTCCTTATGCGATTAAGCAAAAGCTTGGACATGAAACATTCAAGCTAGCTACTATTGATGGATTCTCAATTCAACGGGCATGGATCAACGACTTGCTACTTCTGTATTTTGTTTAATTTTATTTAATTTACCTTTTGCAAATAAGCTACCCAAGGATTTTATGGGGCACTGTAAGAAGGCAGGACTTGCTATGTTTTCTATTTATAAATTAAAAGTTAGCTTCTTAAACCAATGGAACTGCGTTCTTGTAAGCAAAGTCTTGTACTACATGATCAGAAGTGTAATCTGGTCCTGACTCCTTTAGTCTAGGATTTGGAAAAAGCAATCTGGCTGTAAAGGTTGACTGGATAATTCAACCTTACATGCTTAGGTTCTCGAAAATTAAACCAGCTCCTTTGGTCTAAGATTAGGACCAGGGATGATAAACTCAGGGGTTGATTGGACAATTCAACCCCAGCCTTCAGTTATTGACTGTTGCTCGAAATTAGGCAATGTCAAGAAGGAAAGCTGAGTATAAGGCAACTAAAGCACCGATTTTTGGAGATAGATACTGATGCACGGATAGAAATTCCTTGACTATGCTAGTGGTCTGACATGATATGCTAGGCCTAGGATAAGCAAGGATGGTCAACGAGTACTCTCTGTCACTATCTAGCGATAGGTGGGACTGAGAGCGGTTGCTCAGAGATATGCATATAAAGGAATTGGTTCTCGGATATATGAATCGACTTATGGATGGGATATTCACTACTGCATTGGCGGCCCAGTGGGACATGCTCGACTAAGGATAAGTAAGAATTGTCATTAAAAAATGAAGACAAGAACTACCGTACTACTCCGGTTCTAGATCAGGATCGGAAGAGTTTAAATGGACCGAGATAATCAAATTTCCCACGTGACTAATCATCAACCAATACATGAAAATTTGCAAGGTCGATGAACAATGCCCAGATTTTGGCATTGGGAGTTACAACCATGGAAATAGGACTCGCTATGCGATAAAACAATATAAAGGCGTTTCACTTGTAGCTTAGCAGGATATGTCTTGTTAAGGTTTGACAGTGTAAACTTATGGATAACATCAATCATGCCTGGTTATTAGCAAGATTAAGAATACAAGGGACAAACGTTCAAGCCATTGTTGCGTGGAGACAGGGAATCGCACGGAACTGGGATTATTTGTAATTTATTAATGGTCGGAGGAAACTGAACCAAAAATAAATTGGAATAATCACAGAGTTGGTTAAAATATAATTTTGATTAGCCAAACATAACACTTTGGCAACTATAAATAGACTAAATAATGGAATATAACCAAAGCATTACGCAGAAACAAACATATATAATAGGGATAAGTTGTAATGCAGGCAATTATATTGCATATGCAGACAATTATATTCCAGATGCAGGCATCTGTATATAGGCAAGTATAGAGTATAAAAGTAGGGAAAACTAAATGGAATAGAGATCACAGAAGAAAAGTAGTTTTTAGTTACTCCAAATTTATACATGGAAATCGTGGGGGCCGCTGATGCACAAACCCGGGCTATATACGTAAAAAGAAAAACAAAAGGATGCATCCCAAACCGACAAACGGAAAATATCTTGCCTTCGTCGGAGAATAGATGAGGAGCCCATTTCTTTTGGCTCTTCTTCTTCTTCCCAACCTTGTCATCTATCCCATCATGAAGCCTCTTCTAGACCTTATCATCTTTTGGTAAGCTGCCCTTTGAAGGGATGGTGTCACTTTTAGAAACAATATTGGAAAGACCGTAAGGACAGACAGTTAGAGGGAAGCTCGGAAGTTTGTATTGCAGCGCCGGTGCTACGCTCTTTAGAGGACGGATAAAAAGAGGAGGAATATGGGAAAAAGATTTTGGCTCTTCGACACTTAAAGGCATACCGAGAACAGGCTCTATCTTAATCTTAACTTTTGACATGTCAATCTTGCACTGCTCCGCTATAAAGAAAGAATTTGGTCAGGCATGATGTACTAGTTATGGTGATGTCTTCTCCCTTTGACTTGGAAACGTCATCTAATCCCTCTAGAGCTGCAATTCTTTCCACATCAGAACCGAGAGTAGAGCTGGAGGGAAGACTTGGAATAACCAATCCCATGGTCATCATAGTTGGCTCAATAGTGATCGCAGTAGTTCCCATGCATTAAGTGAGTAGAGGCGGAGAAGGTGAAAGAAAAGGATGACCTATAACTTCATAAATAGAGAAGTAGAGGTCAGTTACAGTCTCAAGCGAAAATAGAAAGACCTCGAATACTGGAGAAATGAGGAATATACCTTTGCCTAGACTTGATTGCTAATCATGAGATTTGGAAATTTCCCCATTTTCAATTGAATGTTGAATTGGAAGATCAACAAAAGGGGGAACATACGGTTCAACGAGAATGATTGCTACTGAAGCTTGAATGACTTAGGCAGCCTCGGAGCTAGCCTCATTAATTGTAGAAATATTCGCTGCAAGCTCTTGGGATTTTAGAGTGGACGATTCTACCAACCCGATGCACTTGGGTTGACTGGAGTATTAGCAGTAGCCTTAGCAATGGCATCTTTAGCAGCAAGGGTAACCTTTCCATCCTCAAGCTTTGCTATATCATCAGCATCGAGGTACTTGGCCATCAACTCATCTTCGGTGAGGCATTCATCGTTCGCCTCTGCACAATGCAGTACTCCCTTCTAAGCATTGGCGAGAGTAACTGCATATGTACATCCCAACCATTCAGATTCTTCTATTAGATATTGTTAACAAAGAATAGCTGAAGGGTGGTGTTCAGTTCCTCTTGATCCTTGCCCTTCTGCTCTTTGACCTCCTTTAGATGATGCGAGCCAATAGTTTACTCAAGTTCAATATCTAGTCTCTCGGCCTTTTCTAATAGCAAGTCATTCTCAAGCTTGTCTTTTTTAGCTAGAAGCTTTCGAATTTCAACTCCTCGGTCTTCAATCATTTTTCCTTGGCCGAAATAGTTGTGTCCTTCGTGGTGAGGACCAAGTCTTTTCCGATAAGCTGCATTTTAAAAGTAGCACTCTCTAATGTGCAGTCTTCAGCAAGTCCTTCGGCATGATTTCTGTGTTGGTATGGGCCCTCCTCATTTCCTCCATCAAGCTATCGGTATTAGCCTTGGATTTCAGAGGTGCATATCTCTCCTTCCCTGTCTTCTCTAAATCTGCTTTGTATCATGTAACGATCCCTGATTTTAATTAAATTTAGATTGATAATTAATTGAATTTTTGAATTAGAATTGTATTATTAATTGATAAATTGATTCGAGTTTCCCCGAATTCAAATAAAAAATGTGTTAAATCATTTGAATTTAAATCTTAAATAAATGGTTTTAAAATATAAATATAAATATATAAGATATAAAAGTATAAAGTAAATACATTAGATAAAAATATATAGACTTTGGACACAAGTATAAAAATAAATATATATAAGATAAACTAGAAAGGAAAATAAAATATACTCAAAAATGAAACAAGTAAAAGTATATATGTATAAGCTTGTAAAAGAAAGAAAAATAAATATCCATGAAGCTTGCAAAGGAAGACAAGCAATTAATGAAGCCACCACAAGATCTCATCAGCCACCAAAACAAAAGGGTATCAGCCCCCAAACGAAAAAATCTCTGCTCATATTTGTACTAGAGAAAAAAAAAATATCATGTTGTACAAAACCTATTATCACCTGTTAACTTCATTTCCATATATACATCAAACTCTTCAGCCCATTTTTGTTCATCAAGCTGAGAAAAAATCTGAAGTAATACTATCCAAACTTCAACAATAATTCAACATAAAACAACAATACAAATTCATATAGCCAGAGATCAAAGGGAAGAACTTCAGCTTGCAAATTTCAACCTGTTTCAAGCATAAAAAGAAAAGCTCCGTTCACTTTAGAAATCACTATGAGTAAACTCTAATTCTTAACCCAGTTCTTTTGATTCTAATATCTGCGATGATAATGCCTTGGGAAATGAAAAGTGTATGTATATGTATCAGTAAGTATATATGCATTTATGTGTGTGAATAAGTCTGTGCATGTCTATTTAACAGACATACTTACCTTTGTTAAAAATATTCAGGTGTATATTGAGGAAAGAAATTCCATTGCTCTGTATATAATAAGTTTTAAACTTTGATTTCAAGATGGAAAATATTTGTAAGACTGTAACATCATCTTTAAAAATAAATTCAAGTTTTAAACATGTTTTAAATTATTCTTTTAAAAATAATTGTTTTATTTGAAAATGGGATTAGCAAAGGTTTAAGTTAATTATTTTGAAAATAATTAAGTTTTAATTTAATTAATTTATGACATTATTTATTAATTAATTATTTTAAATAAATAATGGAATTAATTAAGATGAATTGATATTTTGATTAACCTTAATTTCTTGAATAAATTAATGTGTTAATAATGATAAATTGTAAGGTTATTAATTAAAGATTTTGATATTAATGAAGATAATTAAGAATAATCACTTATTGTAATTAATTAAAGGAAATTAATTAATGTGATAAATTAATTAAGGTAATTAATTTGAGAATAATTAGTTAAGTAAAGGTTAATTTATTAATGAAAGTGATTAAGGGATGATTATAAATTGAGGATTAATTATTGTAATTAATTAAGGGTAATTAATCAAAGGATTAATTATTAATTTAAGGTTAATTAATAGAAATGGTTTTCAATTAATAATTAATTAACCAGGATTAGTGTTTGTTCATAGGTAATAAATCTGATTTAAATTAATCAGATAATTAATTAACCTTACTTCTGGATGATTGTATTCCATTGAATGCTGTGAATTGTTTGATATCCTTACTATGTGATGCTTTGTGATACAAATTGTTTAATTCAAGCAGTGATGACTGTAGTTTAGTATCTGAAATTTATATATATCTATGATCTGTGGATGAACGATAAGCGTTATAGTTTATACCGCTTATCAAATATATTTCTGTATTTTGATCTGTGATGATTTATTGATGTTGCACTACTGTGTGAAAGCCCTGGACCACACCATATACACAAATATGGATTTCACGTGGAAATCAGTTAAGTCAAAGATGATTTAAATTTAATATTTTTAAAATTGAAATTTTAATTTCAATTGATTTTGGAAATGGATTTGGGTTAAATGTTAAAGCTTTTGAAAAGGAGTTTTTAAGATAAAAGTTATTTTGAATAACTTGGTAAAGTTTCAATTTAAATAATTTAATTTGAATTTGAATTCAAGAGTTGGAATTGAATTCCATGATTGGAAATTATGGTTAAAGGTGTTATAAATATGTTTATATGAATTTAAACCATTTTAAAGGTATGGTTTTGAGAATTTGAATTTAACCCAAGGACTTTAACTCGTATAAATGAATCAGATTTTCCAGAATGAAAACTATTTATTTTCAAATGATAAAAGCTTTCATATAAGAAATGAAATTCCAATTTAAGTTAAAGGAATTTCAAGTTTGAATTGAAAAATGGTTTTCCAATTTATGAGTGAATTCTTTTTGAAAGCTATAAGTTAAATCTTGATTTAAAGATATAACGAGTTAATCCAAATTGAAATGGAAATCAATTTGGAAATCTATGAATAGATCTTTGTGAAACTGGGTGAACTTTTTGAGATGAATCTTTTTGTAAAAGATTGAAAATGGTAACTTGTTTAAACCATTTGAAGAAAAGTTTTGGGTAATAAGTTGTGACTTAACTGAAATCCCAATATCCATATGTTTGAAAATTTTGCGCTCACTATTCGGTTTAGCCGGGAGAGGACTTTGTGTCATTTAACCCATTCCGAATAAGTGATACGACGTAAATGGATAGCATTTGAAGACCGATGATGAAGACCGGGTATTTGTGAAAACGATAGGATAACCTATCGATTGTCTCTGCACCGAGTGGCCCCAGTATAGAGATTCCTTAAGTGAAGGGAAGTTCGATCGGGATTGTGAATACCCAGATTGCAAGGGCTTCTTTGGAAGTGCCTTCGGTTTTGTTCGAACCCGGAACAGACCTGTATGGTTGTATGTCTAACACTACACTTTGAGATATAAAGCTGATTTCTTTCAAATACATTTCTGTTTGGTGGTGGAGAATTTATTCTCTTAGCTTAACACCCTTCTCTGAGACGTACGAGCTCAGAGGTTATGCAGTTGAAGGTTATCGGTGATATACTCCCAATTTGGTAGTGTGGCATGCTAAGTGTTGCTGTGTGTGCTGATCATTTGTTGATCATTTGTGATCAAAGCATCGCTTTCGTGTAAAGCGTAGCTTTGTGGACGAGACTACATCGGACCTCACACCCCGGAAATGGTCGAAACAGGAAAGATGCGGCAAGGTTTCAGGGGTAGCTCCCCTAGGGTATGTCCATTCCTTCTGGAAAAAGGTGGCATCATGGTATGGAGCCCAGATATTTAACTGTGTGGTTGCTCCAATCTCATTTTCTGTGTGGTTGTTGCTTTGTGATCGAGAGCTCTTGGATAAAGGTCCCAAAGGACCGGGGGTGGCATATCTCAGGTTTACTACCTGGGAAGGGGGTAACCGGCCTTGTGTTGGCAGAGAGCCAGGTGGTTCTCGGGGCGTCCCTCCAGAGGCGTTCCCATGTGGAATAGGAAGTTCCTTAGCCTGACCATTTGTTGGAAAATCCAAAGAAACAATACGAGCCTTGTACGGTTTTAGTTGTATAACCTGCTATGGAATGTGGCGGTAACCTGTTATTGAACATAGTAGCTATAGTAGGCATAGTTCGGAATGTCTATGCTGGCTAAGATTAATATTATACTTTTGAAAGGTTTTCCTACACTATGCACTAGTAATAATATCAAAAGAGTTTTGTTTTGCGTAGTAAGCATGTTTGACTATCATAAGAAGAAATCTCCTCCAATTTTGTGTTTGCATTGTGTGTGTGGAGGGTGGTCTTATGGTAGTTTCATTTTCCAAAAAGCATTGGGATTTCACTGTTTAAAATTCTTTTGTTGTTTGTTTAAAGATAAACTGTTTTTGTTGCTCACACCAGTCCTATGACTGACTCAGAGTTTATTGTTCCCTTCCTAAACTTTGGGTGCCCACAATTTTCCACATGGGCAGTCTAGAGTTGGGTTTTTCAGATAGTCAGGTTTAGTAGATTATCGGGAGCTAGTTTAGTGTTCGGAGTTCACGGATGACTGACGTTGCTTATCTTGGTGCAACGTGATGGTGGTTCGAGCTGATGTTGGAGTTATTGGTCTCATTCTCTTTGTCGGATCATTTGGAGTTATCACTTTTGTTTTCCGCTGTATCATTATTTATCTCTGATATTCTTGTATCATATTGATATCATTGTTGTATATCATTCTGGATATTTTATTCATTGGAGTTGTATATGATATCATTGATTTCTTTATTCTGCTGTGTTGTTATACTTACTGTGTTATAAGCTTCGGGGAGCCAGATTCTGCGTTTGAATCTACGGCATTTGAGTACAAGTGAAGTACATGTGCCGATTTTCAAAGGCCGAGTTCAGGATCTTTACATTTGGTATCAGAGCTAAGGTTGAACTTTAGCTTTGGAGTATAACACATTAAGTAGCTCATTAGAGATAGGGTGAAGTATACCCTAGAATGAGTAATTCTAAGATATCCGTCCGTGTGCCTCAGTAAATTCTCTTGCTATCCACTAATAACAAGTATGAGTGCAAGAAGAGGATGAGATAGGGGACAGGTGAATACGACTATAAATGGTCAATACCCTGTAACAACAAGGAAACAATCTTTTCTTTACCAATCTCTTTTGTTCATCATCTTTTCTCAATTCTTTGATGGTTTCTGGTCGATCCAGAAAGGAAATTTGATATATTAATATGGGACATAAACTCCAAATAGGCCAGAATTGTTTGTTTGGATGAATTGGTTGCTTTGGTTGTTATGGTTGATAGGTATACTTTAGTTTCTAAACTGAAAGTTTTGAAATTGTATCCATATATCTATCTATTCTTTGGGTCCCAATATATTCTATGAATGGTTAGTTATCCCTTTGAACTAACCGATACCACTATATACTTCGTAGATCTAGATAACCCGAGTATCTTGTGAAATTTTTTTTAAAAAGACTCGTTCTTGTATCTATTATTGATATTCTAATTTGGTAAGCCAAATGCAGAATAGATATTCAGTTGATTTGATGAAATATTCTTCATCTATCTTTGTGTCTCCCTGGCAAATTTCAAGGATGAAATTTTTTTAAGGGGGGAAGTCTGTAACGATCCCAGATTTTAATTAAATTTAGATTGATAGTTAATTGAATTTTTGAATTAGAATTGTATTATTAATTGATAAATTGATTCGATTTTCCCTGAATTCAAATAAAAAATGTGTTAAATCATTTGAATTTAAATCTTAAATAAATGGTTTTAAAATATAAATATAAATATATAAGATATAAAAGTATAAAGTAAATACATTAGATAAAAATATATAGACTTTGGACATAAGTATAAAAATAAATATATATATAAGATAAACTAGAAAGGAAAATAAAATATACTCAAAAATGAAACAAGTAAAAGTATATATGTATAAGCTTGTAAAAGAAAGAAAAATAAATATCCATGAAGCTTGCAAAGGAAGACAAGCAATTAATGAAGCCACCACAAGATCTCATCAGCCACCAAAACAAAAGGGTATCAGCCCCCAAACGAAAAAATCTCTGCTCATATTTGTACTAGAGAAAAAAATAATATATCATGTTGTACAAAACCTATTATCACCTGTTAACTTCATTTCCATATATACATCAAACTCTTCATCCCATTTTCGTCCATCAAGCTGAGAAAAAATCTGAAGTAATACTATCCAAACTTCAACAATAATTCAACATAAAACAACAATACAAATTCATATAGCCAGAGATCAAAGGGAAGAACTTCAGCTTGCAAATTTCAACCTGTTTCAAGCATAAAAAGAAAAGCTCTGTTCACTCTAGAAAGCACTGTGAGTAAACTCTAATTCCTAACCCAGTTCTTTTGATTCTAATATCTGTGATGATAATGCCTTGGGAAATGAAAAGTGTATGTATATATATCAGTAAGTATATATGCATTTATGTGTGTGAATAAGTCTGTGCATGTCTGTTTAACAGACATACTTACCTCTGTTAAAAATATTCAGGTTTATATTGAGGAAAGAAATTCCATTGCTCTGTATATATAATAAGTTTTAAACTTTGATTTCAAGATGGAAAATATTTGTAAGATTGTAACATCATCTTTAAAAATAAATTCAAGTTTTAAACATGTTTTAAATTATTCTTTTAAAAATAATTGTTTTATTTGAAAATGGGATTAGCAAAGGTTTAAGTTAATTATTTGAAAATAATTAAGTTTTAATTTAATTAATTTATGACATTATTTATTAATTAATTATTTTAAATAAATAATGGAATTAAATAAGATGAATTGATATTTTGATTAACCTTAATTTCTTGAATAAATTAATGTATTAATAATGATAAATTGTAAGGTTATTAATTAAAGATTTTGATATTAATGAAGATAATTAGAATAATCACTTATTGTAATTAATTAAAGGAAATTAATTAATGTGATAAATTAATTAAGGTAATTAATTTGAGAATAGTTAGTTAAGTAAAGGTTAATTTATTAATGAAAGTGATTAAGGGGTGATTATAAATTGAGGATTAATTAATTAATTATTGTAATTAATTAAGGGTAATTAATCAAAGGATTAATTATTAATTTAAGGTTAATTAATAGAAATGGTTTGCAATTAATAATTAATTAACCAGGATTAGTGTTTGTTTATAGGTAATAAGTCTGATTTAAATTAATCAGATAATTAATTAACCTTACTTCTGGATGACTATATTCCATTGAATGCTGTGAATTGTTTGATATCCTTACTATGTGATGCTGTGTGATATGAATTGTTTAATTCAAGCTATGATGACTGTAGTTTATTATCTGAAATTTATATATATCTGTGATCTGTGGATGAACGATAAGCGTTATAGTTTATACCGCTTATCAAATATATTTCTGTATTTTGATCTATGATGATTTATTGATGTTGCATTACTGTGTGAAACCCCTGGACCACACCATACACACACAAATATGGATTTCACGTGGAAATCAGTTAAGTCACAGATGATTTAAATTTAATATTTTTAAAATTGAAATTTTAATTTCAATTGATTTTTGAAATGGATTTGGGTTAAATGTTAAAGCTTTTGAAAAGGAGTTTTCAAGATAAAAGTTATTTTGAATAACTTAGAAAAGTTTCAATTTAAATAATTTAATTTGAATTTGAATTCAAGAGTTGGAATTGAATTCCATGATTGGAAATTATGGTTAAAGGTGTTATAAATATGTTTATATGAATTTAAACCATTTTAAAGGTATGGTTTTGAGAATTTGAATTTAACCCAAGGACTTTAACTCGTATAAATGAACCAGATTTTCCGAAATGAAAACTGTTTGTTTTCAAATGATAAAAGCTTTCATATAAGAAATGAAATTCCAATTTAAGTTAAAGGAATTTCAAATTTGAATTGAAAAATGGTTTTCCAAGTTATGAGTGAATTCTTTTTGAAAGCTATAAGTTAAATCTTGGTTTAAAGATTTAACGAGTTAATCCAAATTGATATTGAAATCGATTTGGAAATCTATGAATAGATCTTTGTGAAACTGGGTGAACTTTGTGAGATGAATCTTTTTTTAAAAGATTGAAAATGGTAACTTGTTTAAACCATTTGAAGAAAAGTTTTGGGTAATAAGTTGTGACTTAACTGAAATCCCAATATCCATATGTTTTAAAATTTTGCGCTAACTATTCGGTTTAGCCGGGAGAGGACTTTGTGTCATATAACCCTTTTCGAATAAGTGATATGACGTAAATGGATAGCATTTGAAGACCGGTGGTGAAGACCGGGTATTTGTGAAAACGATAGGATAACCTATCGATTGTCTTTGCACCGAGTGGCCCCGGTATAGAGATTCCTTAAGTGATGGGAAGTTCGATCGGGATTGTGAATACCCGAATTGCAAGGGCTTCTTTGGAAGTGCCTTCGGTTCTGTTCGAACCCGGAACATACTTGTATGGTTGTATGTCTGACACTACACTTTGAGATATAAAGCTTATTTCTTTCAAATACATTTCTGTTTGGTGGCGGAGAATTTATTCTCTTAGCTTAACATCCTTCTCTGAGATGTACGAGCTCAGAGGTTATGTAGTTGAAGGTTATCGGTGATATACTCCCAATTTGGTAGTGTGGCATGCTAAGTGTTGCTGTGTGTGCTGATCATTTGTTGATCATTTGTGATCAAAGCAAGGCTTTCGTTTAAAGCGTAGCTTTGTGGACGAGACTGCATCAGACCTCACACCTCGGAAATGGTCGAAACAGGAAAGATGCGGCAAGGTTTCAGGGGTAGCTCCGCTAGGGTATGTCCATTCCTTCTGGAAAAAGGTGGTATCATGGTATGGAGCCCAGATATTTACCTGTGTGGTTGCTTCAATCTCATTTTCTATGTGGTTGTTGCTTTGTGATCGAGAGCTCTCGGATAAAGGTCCCAAAGGACCGGGGGTGGCATATCTCAAGTTTACTACCCGGGAAGGGGGTAACCGGCCTTGTGTTGGCAGAGAGCCAGGTGGTTCTCGGGGCGTCCCTCCAGAGGCGTTCCCATGTGGCATAGGAAGTTCCTTAGCCTGACCATTTGTTGGAAAATCCAAAGAAACAATACGAGCCTTGTACGGTTTTAGTTATATAACCTGCTATGGAATGTGGTGGTAACCTGCTATTGAACATAGTAGCTATAGTAGGCATAGTTCGTAATGTCTATGCTGGCTAAGATTAATATTATACTTTCGAAAGGTTTTCCTACACTATGCACTAGTAACAATATCAAAAGAGTTTTGTTTTGCATAGTAAGCATGTTTGACTATCATAAGAAGAAATCTCCTCTAATTCTGCGTTTTCATTGTGTGTGTGGCAGGAGGTCTTATGGTAGTTTCATTTTCCAAAAAGCATTGCGGATTTCAATGTTTAAAATTCTTTTGTTGTTTGTTTAAAGATAAACTGTTTTTGTTGCTCACACTAGTCCCATGACTGACTCTGAGTTTATTGTTCCCTTCCTAAACTATGGGTGCCCACAATTTTCCACACGGGCAGTCTAGAGTTGGGTTTTTCAAATAGTCAGGTTTAGTAGATTATCGGGAGCTAGTTCAGTGTTCGGAGTTCATGGATGACTGACGTTGCTTATCTTGGTGCAACGTGATGGTGGTTCGAGCTGATGTTGGAGTTATTGGTCTCATTCTCTTTGTCGGATCTTTTGGAGTTATCACTTTTGTTTTCTGCTGTATCATTATTTATCTCTGATATTCTTGTATCATATTGATATCATTGTTGTATATCATTCGGAATATTGTATTCATTGGAGTTGTATATTATATCATTGATTTCTTTATTCCGCTGTGTTGTTATACTTACTGTGTTATAAGCTCCGGGGAGCCAGATTCGGCGTTTGAATCTACGGCATTTGAGTACAAGTGAAGTACGGGTGCCGATTTTCGAAGGTCTAGTTCAGGATCTTTACATATCCTTATATTGAACTGTCATAAATCTTCTTTTCAGATTCAAATGACTCGATATTTGTTTCATTAACTTGGCTAACGTTAGAGAGGGCATAAGTGAGCTTCTTCTACTCATAACCTAGAACAACGAGCTTCTGGACCTTCTTATTTGCTTTTTCCTTAGGAATATTCTAGATGTCTTAGTCAAACATGACCCCGGTTAGGCAGAGGTCAAGGAAAGCGACTTGTATATAGGTTCATGGAGCTGGAATATGTGTTGTGGGATAAATGATTCCTTTGGGATGAAGAGGAACAGGAAGTTGGAGTTTGTTGGTACAAAGAAAATTGCGGCTAAGATTGAGGCGAAGGAATGTCAAAAGAAGAATCATGATGATCATGCGAATCCTTATGCCTTTTCCAATGGTCATAAGGCTGCTTCTCTTTGACCTGCTTTTTCTTTTATTCCCACAACTTGGCGGGTTTCTTCTGCCTCTCGCTCTTTATCCTTTCTTCATAATTTCCTCTCTTTCGTTTCTTTACGAATCTAGTAGCCGGCATGAGGTAGTTTAGCAGTGCGTCTTCTTTCTCCATCGACTCCATATTGAAATTTACCGTACCTATCTATATCCATAGTACCTGAAATGAGAGAAAAAAATCATATAAGTATTTGAATATTGGTATTCAAGTGAATGCAAGGAATGTGAGTTTGTGATCCTAGAGGTGTTTAGAGTGTCGGTGTCCCCCTTAAGTACTCTACGGACCATGTTTGAAAGCAAATAAAGATGGAGTCTCGCTTCCTTAGCAAGGATATCACCAGGAAGGAAGCTGAAGCCCAGGGAGCCATCTTTGAGAAGAATGGCAATTGAAATATCAAAATCACTCAATGAACAGAAGATGTCTCTTGAAGAACCAATTGGAGGAATCAACTTGGCTATTGGCATCGTGCTCGGTTTAACAGTCTGCTTTGAAATTTTGACAATGATACGCTTCGGATGAGGTGAAGCATAAAGTCTGGTGCCTTCAAAATACTCTTGGCCGATATCATAATTACTGTCTCCTCCTTTATCGTTTATTTCTTTTTCTTCTTCTTCTTTTCCTTCTCTTCTTTCTTCCTCATCATTTTCCTCTTGAATCGTTTGTATTCCAACTCCTCTATCCACTTCTTATCAATATTCACTGGCAATGGGCTCTTCTATTGCTCTCTTGGTCGGCTTATCAACGTTTTCTATACAAATGGACCTTCGATTTCCCCATGGAGATTATATTCAGAGCTGTGCATGAGGGTTGAAGATCGGGTAAGCACTTTGTAAGTACTTGGAGGAGTGGTTGCAATGATAGCAAAACACTCTAGATGTAATAGATTGCACTGCCGAAGGTTCTCATTCATTAGAAGATAAGTCGTGGTGTGGCGTAGGAATCTAACTCTCTTGAGAGATTTCAAAGTTTCAGCATGCTCATCACTTGTGTCTCGAGCAGGAATATCTATGAACGATTTGGGGAAAAAGTTAAACACTTGGACAATAGAAATTTGAGTGCGCGAAGAAGTGGAAGAAAAGAAAATCTATCTGTCGAAAAGCCAAGGCCTATTAAAGATGTACGGACATCGGACGAAGAAGTACTCATTCTTGAATTACGCCGATGACCTTGTATTGGCACCAAGCCTCGATAATCATATAAGACGGAAAATCACGCCAATTTTAAAACTCAAGATATGAGTTAACTCTTGGAATTTTAGGGGTCATTGGAGTTGATTCATAAATAGCATGTATAAGGAGTTTAGTAGTGCATATCCGTTGGGATAAACTTGAAAGAATCATATATATGGTGTTTTGATAATAACAACCATACAACAATGCTACTGATATATTTATTGAGTCATTTCAGGTCAAAACAATGATGGAAAATGTGTAAAATAAAATGGCTAAAAATATGCAAAGCTAGGATTCAAACCCAGGTGTTTGAGAGATAAGCACATGCCACGACATAAGATTTTAGAAAATACTATGATTCAGTCGATTAAACCCAGTCGATTGAACATGAATAACTTGCCTACTATTTTTGGCTTTGCTCTCAGCTCGAATTTTACACTATGTCAGTCGACTGAAGCCTTCTTTCAGTCGACTGACTTAGTATAAAATAGCTAGATTTTTGAAGTGATATCTTTATGTCTCTTCGCTCCAAAAGTTGCATCTCTCCGCTCATACGGCCACTTCTCTTCATCAACGACGAAATTGGAAGGTTGCACCTCTACTTTAACATCCCTTCAATGTCTATATAAACCCCTAACCATCTCTGAATCAAAACACAACTCTATGCTTTGAATTTTAGGTCTCAAACTCTCAATTCCTAAGTAAAACTCCGAATTCCAAGAAATTCATGTGACTTAGAGATTTGACTTGTGTGCTTTATCTCCACATCCCATATTCTAGTCAAACAAACTCCTTAGCCTTTACATCTCTACTCAATATAGTTTGGTCTTGTTTTAGGAGTTATCGTACATCAAAGTGACATTCTTTATAAAAAGATACGTTATGTCAGAAATAACATTTGTTACACTGCTTGTAATTGTTGTTGAAGTCCTGATCAGTTGTTCAGGTAGTCTGTAAACCTGTTCCTCCATGTGAAATGAAGGTGTTGATAGTGAAATACTTAAGGAGGGCTTCGGGACTTAACGTAGGATGGGAGGTCCGAACTAGTATAAAATCGATTGTTTGATCTATCTTATACTATTCCGCTGCATTTACATTGTTTATTTCTGTTGGCCATCTTCGCCAGTGTATAGCGATTAACAAGTGGTATCAAAGCCTAGAATCCTATCAATTTTCACAACATCATAGGATAATGGCCATAAAGAGAAGATCCAGTCAGAGCTCAAAGACAGACGAGAAAAGCAAATTTCGGGAAGCGAGCAAGAACCAATAGAATCAAGGTACATGTGCTGTGTAGCTAATCTTAGATCAAAATCAGTTTGCGTAGATTCTATATATAGTGATCTTTTACAAATGCATGAGAGGTTATTAAAAGATTTTAAAGCATCATAAAAGATCAATTCTATTGCTTGAGCTAAATTAGATGATTGTGAGCATAAAATTAATATTTTAACGGAATAAAATAAGTTTTTAGTAAACAGAAATTTTTGAAAATACATTGGAAGAACTTATTTTTCAAAATATTTTCGATTAAAAGATAATGAGCATTTAAAGGATAAAAATACCGATCTTCTAAAGGAAATCGAAGTTTTGCAAAATAAAAATATATTTTTGGAAATTTTTTTAAACATTCTAATTCTAAACTTTTGTCTCTTGAAAAAGAGAATAAGGTTTTAAATGATAATAATTTAGAGTTAATTAAAGAATGTGAACTTTTAAAAGGTAATGATATTATGTTGCAAAAAGAAATTTATGACTCTAAAGCTGTTTTGATAAATTAAATGAGAAAATCACAAAATTTAGTAGAGAAAAAGATGATGTATCTTTCTTAACTACTAATAGCAAAGCTCACAATAATAGAATTGGTTTAGACTATAAACAAGATAATTGTAGAAATAGTACAAGATATGCATTTCTATATACACATTTTATGTTAGTACTAAAAGTAGAGACAGTTCTAAAACTAATCCATGTCATAATATTATTATGCTTAGAAATAGAAAAAATCCTTTGAATACTAAATCAATGACAATTAATGTTAATATATGGGTTCCTGCTAATATAATTGATTATGATAGACAATCATACATTAGCAATTATTATGACATTGTAAATAATAGTGGAAATTATATTTTTAAGATATTAACCACATCCAACTGGATATGGTTTCCTAAGTCATAAACCTTATATCTATTGTGAAATGAGTATCATTTTGCTTACATTTGACATATCTATTGGATACACATCGCTTTGGATTAATGTTAAAATTATTTATTTTTGACTTTTCTATGATATTAACCATTTATTTTTAATTTTATCATACTTTTTGTTAATTACAAACAGGTGAGAAATAATGAGCTTATAGATAAGGGGAGTACATAGTTAAAAGTTAAAGAGAAACATTATACTTAGGGGAAGTTTTTATCATACAGTACGCCAAGGCTCTTATCCCTTTTCGTTGATGACAAAAGGGGAGAAGAACGTGTGTTTTATTTATTTTATATTGGCATTTATATGAAGTTAAAGGAAATAAAATTACATAACATATATCAAGCGGGAGCTATTATTTTATATTGAAGTTGTGTGGTTTTCATCATCAAAACGGGGGAGAATGAAAGAACCATATATATATGGCGTTTTTATGATAACAACCATACAACAATGCTACTAATATGTATATTGAATTATTCAGGTCAAAACGATGATGGAAAATATGTGAAATAAAATGGCTAAAAATATGCGAAGCTAGGATTCAAACCTGGGTGGGTTGAGAGATGAGCATGGGCCCTTACCACTACACCACACAAGCTTTTGGAAAATACCATGATTCGGCCGACTAAATAAGAAAAACTTGTCTACTATTTTTGGCTATGTTCTTGGGCTTGAATTTTACACTAAGCCAGTCGATTGAAGCCTTCTTTCAGTCGACTGACCTAGTATAGAACGGTTAGATATTTGAAGTTATATCTTCATGTCTCTTCGCTCCAGAAGTTGCATCTCTCCGCTCCTACAGCCACTTCTCTTCATCAATGACGAAATTAGAAGGTCGCACCCCTACTTTCCCATCCCTATAACATCAATATAAACCCCAAGCCATCCCTGAATCAAAACACAACTCTATGCTTTGAATTCTAGGCCTTAAACTCTCAATTCCTACGTAATATTCTGAATTCCAATAAATTCATGTGATTTGGAGATTTCGACTAGTGTGCTTCATCTCCACATCCCATATTCTAGTCGAATACACTCCTTAGCCTCTATACCTCCACTCAATATAGTTTAAGCTGGTTATAGGAGTTACTGTATATCAAAGTGATATTTTGTATATTAAGATACACTGTTCCATAAAGTAACATTTGTTACACTGCTTGTAATTGTTATTGAAGTCATGTTCGGTTGTTCAGGCAGAATCTGCAAACCTGTTCCTCTGGGTAAAGTGAGGGTATTGATAGTGAAATACCGAAAGGGGGCTTCGGGACTAGATGTAGGATGGGAACTCCGAACCAGTATAAAATCGACTGTGTGATCTACTGTTATACTAATCTGCTGCATTTACATTGTTTATTACTATTGGTCATCTTTGATATAGTGCATTGCGATTAATAGAACTTGGGATAGTGCTAGCCTGAGTTCTTAGAGAGTCATGTCATAGGAACGAATTAAAAGGCGGTACAACACCACCTAAGCACATGTATCTATTGCAAGTGTTAGGCGAATCCTCACCACCGGATCAGAACAGCCGGACCAAGACATCTCCAAACCAATGCCGGACCAAGTCATCTCCAAACCAATGCCGAACCAACTCAATTCCAACTCCATGAATCAAAGTCCTCCCGGTCCAAGCAATGCCGAACCAACCACTTACCCAAGCAATGCCGAACCAACCACTTACCCAAGTCCTGCCGAACCAACCACTTACCCAAGTCCTGCCGAACCAACCACTTACCCAAGCAATGCCGAACCAACCACTTACCCAAGTCCTGCCGAACTAACCACTTACCCAAGCAATGCCGAACCAACCACTTACCCAAGTCCTGCCGAACCAACCACTTACCCAAGTCCTGCCGAACCAATCCACTGTCGAACCTTTCCACTACCGGACCAATCTACTGCCGGACCAATCTTCTCCCCACCACAATCGGACCAAGTCGTCTCCATACTAATATTCAACTCCTACCACCGAACCAAGGGAGGCCGAACCAAGACGCGCCCGGCCAAATTACGTCAGCCCAGGCCCGCCAGCTGCTATATACCTCCAAGACCCCTACCCCCAGCCTCACTCTATAAATAGAGGGGCAGGGGTACAACAATGGGGGACAAGTTTGAGAGCTCAAGCACGGAGAGAACTTTCAAACAACTTTCTTTTACTTGTATAAAAGCTTTGTACTTGTAATCAAAAGAAGAGAAGAGAAATAACATATAAAGTGGACGTAGGCACATTCTGGCTGAACCACTATAAATTTGCGTGTCTTTTTACAGTTTAGTCCCTGCTTTTCATATATTTTCATAAATCAACCAAATCACTAAGAACAACATAAGATCTATTAAATCATACAACTTTGAGGTGTTTGTTCATTTTTTGTGCAAACATTTTTGGTGCTTTCACTAAGAGCTAGAAGCTCGAAGCTTCAGCTTCATCCACTTAACAAGTTTTCCTAACAGCATCGTCCGCCACTTGGAAAACATGCCTCTCAAACAGAGAAAAGATGTTAACAAAGGAAAAAACATCGCATCCAGCAGTCTCCCAGATCCAGCTGTCACAAATCAAGTAAATCGTCCTCCTCCAGTAACAGTAACAAATGAAGGACAGGCTAACCCAACCACTCCTGCCACAGAACAGCCTGCAGCAATTACTAGGGCAGATTTCGACAGAGTTGTGATTGAAGTAACTAACCGCTTCACGTCCCAGCAGGAAGCCTTGGTGGACCATCTCATGTCACGCTTAAGGGATGCTGAAGAATCCAACCGCAACACTGAAACATGGGGCGAGTCCTAGTCTGGAGGATCTCAGAGACAACAAAGATCTTCCTTCTTCGAAGGAGCTAACGGCAGAAGTAGCCATGGTAGGAGCCGAGACCGAGCATAGCCTGAAGTTAGGCCTGAGGAAACGTTTGGTACCGAACCCAACGGGGGAGGTACCGGACGGAGGTCAACTGTAGCCGAGCCTGTCATACTGCCTAACCACGGAAACGCCGGTGAACGGGGCCGAGCTAGAGTCCAGCCCGAAGTTGGACTCGAGGAAGTGCTTAGATCAGAACCCAGTAGGGGAAGATCAAGGCAAGGGCCAACTGTAGCTGACCCTAGCATGCTCCCAGAAGATCAAAGGCAGCCGCTGGAAAATATGAGGAATGATAGACGATACCATCCCTACAGGTCATCTGGACGGAATCAATCCCATAGAACAGAACCAAACTCATTTCTATCTGCTCCAAATTCTGATGAAAGGATGGCACGCTTATTCAGAGAGTGTGTCCAACGGGAGCAAAGAGATCGAGGGATAGTCGCTAGGGTAACCAGCCCTTTCGCCCGCAATATCGAAATTGCTATCACCCCCCGAGAATGGAAGGTGCCGACAATGGAACCTTACAAAGGAACCTCCGACCCCGTTGTACACTTACAGAGGTACACGCAACATATGCTCATGAGTGGAGCAACAGAGGGAGTACTATGCAAATGCTTTCCGCTCTTCTTAGCAGATCTCGCTACCTCCTGGTTCTGTCATCTACCCCAGGGATCCATCAGCTCGTGGGAAATGTTGAAAGAAAAGTTTATCAGTCATTTCCGCATCCATGTGGAACAACCTAAGGACGCTTATTCCTTATCCAGCGTCAAACAGAAACCTGGAGAAAAACTGCAGCAATACCTAACCCGATTCAATGCCGCAGCAGCCGCAGTCCAAGACGCCGATGAGAAGCTTATCCTAATGGCCCTCTGTAGTGGTGTGCATCCGGACACTAAATTTGCTAGAAGGTTGATGAAAGAAAAACCAACTACTCTACCCGATTTCTTCCATGAAGCCGAGAAATACATGAGGCTTGAGGATGCTGCCGTTGAGGGGCAGTCAAGACAACAAAATAAGGCAACTCACAGCAACGCCCCTGCTGTGGCAAGGGACGTTCGAAGAAATGATTCCAGAGACAATGCTGGGGGCAAGAAGGGAGAAAAGCGCCTATATCGGCCTGGGCCGAGATTCGACACTTACACTCCTTTGAACGAGACCGTCGAAAATATCTTCCTTGCCACCCAAGGCGAAGTTAGATACAAACGCCCACCATACAAAAAGGAATCAAATAACGCACAGAAATCTGGAAAGTTCTGCCGCTTCCACGAATCTCACGGGCATGATACCAATGAATGCCATCATCTCCGGGATCTGATTGAGGAACACATCAGAAGGAAGAAACTGGAATGTTATGTAAAAAGTCAGGACAGGACTCCAGCTCCTGCCAATGAAAACCCAAGGCTACCCTCACCGGACACCGGCAGAGGAAACCGCAACGCTAGCAGCTCTAGTCAAGAGAAAATAGTGGTCCATACCATCTCAGGAGGACCGCACATCGCGGACAGAAGCTGGAAAGAGATGGAAAGGTATGGAAAGTCGCTTAGAGACAATAAAGACTATGTCAATTCGATTATAGAAGAACGCCACCCGAAGTGGAAAGAAAGTAATGACATCACATTCGGTAAGCGTGACCTAGAAGGAAGGCAGTACCCTCACATGGATCCCATGGTCATCTCTGCCCGACTCGGTCCCGTCGAAGTTTACCGAATCCTGGTAGACATTGGAAGCTCAGTAAACATCCTGTTCAAACACGCATTTGACAAAATGAAGCTATCAATAAAGGATGTATCTCCCTGCGATAAACCACTACACGGTTTCACTGGGGATGCTAAGATGCCCCTCGGGCAACTGGACCTCTTTGTTGAGATTGGAAGCCATCCCCGCTCCATTGTACGGAAGCAGACGTTCGTGCTAATAGAAAACCATTCGGCCTACAACGCCTTCTTAGGAAGACCAGCCTTGTCTGACTTCCAAATTGTCCTAGCCCCATGGTGCCTAAAGATGAAATTTCCAACAGACAATGGAATAGGGGAAGTAGAAGGAGACCAGGACATTGCTCGAGACTTCGATGTGACTGAACTTCGCAACAACCACAGGAAGGATAAAGGGAAGGGTGTAGAGATTGCCCTCTTCACGAAAAGTCTAGAAGCATAGCAACTAAAGAAAGCCCCTCCAATTCGATATACCAGCGACCCTTTCAATGAATTAGACCCTAGGGACAAAGAGGAGGAGGCCACCGCCGAGCCTGCAAAGGCTATGGAGTTTATATCTGTAAACAAGCACGACTGAAGTAGACTATTGAAAATTGGGTCCCAACTAAAAGCCGAATTGAAGGAACAACTCATCGATTTTCTCCGCCATAACTTGGATGTATTCGCATGGTCACACGCTGACATGACCGGAATCTCCCCCAACATAGCATGCCACGTATTAAACATTGATCCTACCAAGGCTCCCGTAAAAAAAAGAAAGAGAAGTATGGGGGCAGAACGATCAGCAGCCCTCGATGAAGAAGTAAAGAATCTACTCGCCAATGACTTCATACGAGAAGCTATCTACCCGGAATGGATCGCCAACCCGGTACTGGTAAAGAAGGCTAATGGGAAGTGGCGAACCTGCATTGACTTTTCCAAACCTAAACGACGCCTGCCCAAAGGATTGCTTCCCACTTCCCCGAATCGACCAACTTGTAGACAGCACAACCGGGCACGAGCTCCTATCTTTTATGGACGCATACTCAGGATATAACCAAATTCCTATGCATGCTCCCGACCAAGACCACACTAGTTTCGTCACCGACCGGGGTTTATACTGCTATAAGGTAATGCCTTTCGGACTTAAAAATGCAAGAGCCACCTACCAGCGCCTCGTCAACAAGATGTTCGCAGGGCTAATAGGACAAACTATGGAAGTATATGTGGATGACATGCTGGTAAAGTCAAGGAAAGCCATAGATCACGTAAGCCACCTAGGCGAGATGTTCCAGGTACTTCGACAGTATGGAATGAAGTTGAATCCACTAAAGTGCTCCTTCGGAGTGTCATCAGGAAAGTTCTTAGGATTCATCGTACATGCTAGAGGGATTGAAGCAAACCCTGAACAAGTCCAAGCTCTAAGGGATATCAAGATACCTTCCACTCCGAAGGAAATGCAAAGTTTGAATGGAAAAGTAGCCGCCCTAAGCCGATTCATCTCCAAGGCAATAGACAAGTGCGTTCCCTTTTTCGAAGTTCTAAAGAAAGACAAAGGAAAGTTCGAATGGACTGACGAATGCTTAACCGCTTTCCTTAACTTAATCGAACACCTCCAGAAACCACCGGTACTCTTGACTCCAAGCGAAGGTGAAGAATTATACCTATACCTTGCTGTGTCATCTCACGCCTTAAGCGCTGCCTTGGTAAGGGAAGACAACCGGATGCAGCGGCCAGTTTAATTCGTCAGCAAGAGGTTTACTGGGGCAGAAGTCAAATATCCTAAACTCGAGAAGCTAGCATACTGTTTACTAATCACATCACGGAAATTGCATCACTACTTCCAGTCCCATTCCATCAAAGTTCTGACCGATCAACCACTGAGGCAGGTACTCCATCGTCCCGACACTTCTGGGAGACTACTTAAATGGTGCATTGAATTAAGTCAGTATGATATCACCTATCACCCTCGCACCGCCATCAAGGGACAAGCCATGGCTGATTTCATTGTAGAATTCACTACCAACGAAGATAAGGAGCAATTGGAAATAACAAAAGACATCAAGTGGAATCTCTTTGTGGATGGCGCATCGAACGAACAAGGCTCGGGGGCAAGTGTGGTAATAATAACTCCCAGGGGGAATAAGCTACACTATGCTATAAGGTTGGAGTTCGCTGCCACCAACAACGATGCAGAATATGAAGCGGTGATAGCTGGATTAGAACTTGCCATAGAAATCGGAGCCAATTCTTTGTGTCTTCATAGCGATTCTCAACTTATTGTTAACCAGATACTAGGAGAATTCCAAGCTCGAGAAGAACGACTCATAGCATATCTAAAGAAGACCAAGTTACTTCTCAGCCGATTGGACCACTACCTAGTCAAACACATCCCTCGGGAAGATAACCAAGAGGCCGACGAATTGGCAAAGCAAGCAAGTGTGAGAGACATCGCCATCTTCGGGGCAGTAACCATCTCGAAGCAACTGGCCCCAAGTTTTGAGCAAGTGAATCTGATAGCTACAACCGAAGAAGCAACTTGGATGACTCCCATCCGAGACTACCTACAAAGCGGCACGCTACCCAACGGGCGTAACGAAGTCAAGAAAATCTTGAGGAAAGCATCCCGCTACACAATACAAGAAGACGTCCTCTATCGGCGCGGATTCTCTAACCCGTTATTAAGGTGTGTCGTTGGGAGGGAAGCCAAGGAAATCTTATCTAACATCCATCAGGGAAGCTGCGAAGATCACACCGGAGGGCAAACTTTAGCTAAGAAGACACTCCGATATGGATATTTCTGGCCTACCTTAAGCAAGGATGCCTTAGATTTTGTCAAAAAGTGTGACAGATGCCAGAAGTTTGCTAAGATTCCGCGGCTACCAACAACTGAAATTACTCAAATGACCAGCCCTTGGCCCTTCGCAATATGGGGAATCGACTTAATCGGCGAACTGCCAATGGGCCGAGGCGGGGCCAAATATGCTATAGTGGCAGTCGACTATTTCACCAAATGGGCGGAAGCGGAACCTTTGAATAAAGTATCTTCAACAAAAGTTATCAACTTCTTGATCAAAAATGTTCTATGCAGGTACGGAGTCCCACTCAAAATCATATCAGACAATGGACTTCAATTTGACAGCGAGGAATTCGCTAACTAGTGCCAAGAACACGGAATTCACAAAAGCTTCTCATCCGTAGCGTATCCCCAGGCAAACGGACAAGTCGAAGCAGTCAACAAAATTCTGAAAACTCTAATAAAAAAGAAGCTCGAAAAGTCAAAGGGCGCTTGGGTGGATGAACTCCCTACGGCACTATGGGCCTATCACACATCTTTTAGAACATCGACGGGGCACACTCCTTTCTCTTTGGCATACGGATCGGAGGCTATGCTCCCAGTTGAAACCTTTGTGCCTTCCCACCGTAGGATCCACTATAACCCAGAAGAGAACGAAGAACTCCTTCACATGTCTTTGGATCTAGTTGAGGAGAGAAGAAATGATGCAATCCTTAAAGCAGCAGCCCACAAACAGAAAGTGGCGGAACAATACAACTCCAAAGTCAAGCATCGTACCTTACAAGAAGAGGATCTTGTCCTCAAGCAAATCTTCCCTCGCCCCGGAGCACTAGACCTAATCTGGGATGGACCATATGTAACTCATAAAGATCTCCACAACAGAGCTTATATTTTGTCAACAGTGGACGGAGAGGTGTTCCAGAGGGCATGGAACATCCAACACCTCCGTCGATACTTTTCTTAACTTGTATTGCCCATATGAAGTGAATTAACAAAGAGAATCAGTGGACGTAGGCATTTTCGTGCCGAACCACTTTAAAAAACCTTGTCTCTTTTTTTTAACTTGTTCCTTTATATCTTGGCTGCTTGTTAACTTTATCCTTTTCTGTTGGACAAAATCCTGTGCCTATAGCATTTCAATTCGAGGCACTCCACAACACAACTTCATCTGGACAAAACCTAACAGGTACTATGCGAATCTATGCCCTCGCCAATGAGACACTTTCACTCCAGCATCCCTCTGCTGCGGGTTAACTCATTGCTCGCGACGGCCCTTAAAGCCAACTGTAATGAGCCGATTATAAGCCACCGAGAAGGCCGATTATAGCCGAGGCAGCTCATTACGGTGTTCGGCTCGCTGGCAACTATGAACCGATTATAAGCCCCAACATAAGGTGTGGCCAACCAGGGGCAGTTCATGGTTGACGATCGGCACCCACGCTAGCCGGCCACAGTAAATCGAATAATACCAACGATTACGGGCCATAATGGCCCGGGTAGTTACTGTGCGCGATCTCGGCTCCGATGTGTCTTAAGTACGGCTATGGTAAAAAAGAATTAACTCCCTGCGGAGGCGTAAGATGGGTGACAAATGTCTCCAAGACCCACAGCTAGGGAAAGTGACTACAAAGCCCGTTTGCCACGAACTTAAGCACATCGAAGGCCTTCCGTGATTGGAAGTTTTACTATTTCACATATTTCAATTTTACTTAAGAAACTTTTCTCCTATCCTCTGTAACAATCCCTGAAGTGCAGGACACAAAACAGGAGACACTCACTAATAGAAGCGGATACTCACAGCAAAATACTGGACCGCATCCCTTACTCGGTCACACAAGACATTCAAAGTTGCCATCTACAAGCAAAATATAAGGGGCGGTATTTCCTTCTTTCATATATGCCTGTAATTTGTTCACACCTCATGCTAACACTGCAAGTCATGAAACTATGTTTTAAACAAGAACCTGACACCAAACACAATTATTTACAAGAATATGCATAGCTATATTTCTTAGGCAACATGTCAAAATAGCAAAAACATTCAAAAGACGACAAGATCAGCTTAAGTTAAAGGATTGCACATCAAGAATAAATCTATTTATTACAAGTAGCAAGAATTACAACCTAAAAGTTACTCTACTGTTTTAAGACTAACATATACTGCCATGTCAAATCCACAAAAAGAATTCTCTAGGTCTAATCAGGGAGCCGGCTGCGTTGGAGTCTTGTCCTTGTCCTGTTGCCCACCTGTCCGGTTAGAAAAAGAAATCATTAGTGATAAGCAACAGAGTTAACAAAAGAAGAAACTAATGAAGTAGAGATTACCAGCAACTTCCCCTTGATCGTCTTGGTCATCATCCCCTACTTCCACACCTGCCTCCTCAACAGCGAACAACCGCATCCCCTCTTTCACCGCTGTCTTCTCCTCCTTGGTAAACTGAGCGGTGACCACATCCATCCTAAAAGCCGCTCCACCCTCCTTATCCGCCTCAGCCTTGGCCTCCTCTAGAGCCCTGAGGTAAATCCTAGCCATAACCCGGGGGTAATCGTCCATCCAAGATAAGCTGCCCTGCTTCCAAGTGCGAAAGTACATGTCCTGCATCATATCGTCCATCATCCCCTCATTTTCCTCAAACTCCCTCATACGGGCCTCAGAAACCGATAGCCTTGCAATGGCAGCATCCTTTCCAGTCGGTATCGCGAGCAGTCAGCTTGAAGGGACCTCGTCATCACCTCTATCTCCTCCTTTAGCCTGACCTGAGTAAGCTCTGCGGCTTCAAGCTTCCCCGACAGCTCCTCTACCTGCTCAAGATCCGCCCTCCGAACCTCGTCCACTGTCGAGATGGCCATATTTATCTGCTCCTTGCAAGCAGCCTCCATCTTCTGCAATTCCGCCTTACTGGCCTCCTCCATAGTCTTCCTCAACCGCCCGGAGGCAGCCTCATGTTGGGAAATCTGAATGGCCTGATCAGCAAGCTGTTTGGCATGATCCGAAACCATCAATCGTAGTCGAATGTTGGCACTCCCAATCTCCTCTCCAGCCTTAACCAGCCGGGCATGATGCCCCATCAGCTTCCTGGTCTCCTCCGCCACCCGATCAATATTAGCCTTGGCCTCGTCTCCCATGGTAATTACCCGAGTGGTAAGTAAATCGAGATCTAAGGACTTAGCCTCATCAAGCACCCGTACCATGGGATTGCGGGGAAGAAGGTGCTCACCGGTAACCTCGTCAAAGGTAATATCATGAGAACCTGGATCCAGATCAGGGTGACCCGCAAATGGATTACGACCCAAACCAGGACGATCAATCTGCGTAACGGTAGGATTTTCAGACAGGTGCGGAGAGAGTGCGAACTCAGTATCCTCCTCTGTGATATCATGAAGGGGCTGAATTGGGGGCTGGGGACCGAGTGAAGGTTCGGATAAGGGATGACTCCTCTTTCTCTTCTGAATACCCTCTTCAATAACCCCGAGAAGAGGACGGTAGTCGACTACATCCCCGGAACGGTGGGTCGGAGTCTTCGGCTTGGCGGAAGCTTTGGAGAGCTTGTATTGTTCAAGCCTGTGCCGAAGATCTGAGGCCTTGGCCGTTTTACCTGCTCCTGATATAAAGAACAAGTGTCACAAGCTTACATTGATCCATAATTCAAGAAACTCGGTAAATTAAAAGTTAAAAGAAGAAAGGAAACACATCTGTTATACAAACCCTGGGGAGGAGTAGGACACTGCAATGAGTCCTGGATTTCATTCCAGGACGGGAGCGGATCATAAAATATTCCTAAGTCCCTATCATAAATGGAGCCTACAGGAGTCAAAAGTTCACCTTGAGTCGTCAGAGCCACCTTGGCTGGAGTAGTCTGAGAAGATTCGCTTGCACCGGTCCCGGCCTTGTCGGCTTTCCCGGATTTCTCTACCAAAGCCGTTTCTCCGTCCAGCCCCTCAAAAGCCTGACAAAATGCATCATCCGTCCACTCCTGAATCTCGCCTGCCTGCTCAGGGAGAAAGGCCCCGATGCCATCGCCACCATCATCACCTTCCTGACCATCTCCACCCTCATCTCTTTCCTCCTCTACGTCTTCCTCCCCCTGGGTAAGTGGACAATTGCTGGGGGAAGGACCGTCCGACTTCTTAAGTTTCTTACCTCCGACAGTTGGAGGTTTCGTGAAAGGTTTCCTCTTGCCACTCTCTACCATGACACCTCCCTTAGCCTGAGCAGCCGCCTTCTCCTTCGCCGTTTCACTCTGCTTGACTACTGACTGTTGTGGAAGGATCAAGTTATACTCCAGAAGGGTCGCATTTCTGATCAGGCAGGCAGCTGATCTATCTCTCCCGGGGATAGCTTCTATCTCAGCCGCCGTCTGAACCAGGCGATCAGTCTCCACAACCGCAAAGCCACCTGTCGCTAGCAAAAATGAAAACGTATGAGAAGAAGCATCGCAACCAGAATGGAAATTATAAATAAAGCATCGACTTACATCCAGAGGTGAAACGCCGAATAGAAACAGAGTCATCCCTGACGAAGAACCACTCCTTCTTGAACATGCTGTACTTAGAATACAGATCCAAGACTGGCTTAAAGGTTACAGCTGACTCCAAGCTGATGTATGGGGACCCCTTCTTATAGACCCTCAGATTATATAAGTACCAGATCTCCCGGTTAGAAGGAGCATGCCCATACTTCCTCTGGAAGATGACGAAGAGGCTCACCAGTATAGTATAAGAGTTGGGTTGAAGCTGGAATGGGGCCACCTTTAGATATGTGAGGAAGCTGAGTACCCAAGCATTAAAAGGCGGGATGGCACCACACATACAGTGGTATCTGCTGTAGGCAAAGTACCCTTCGGGATGGTCATATGGCATAACTTCTCTCCCTGGCAACAGCATGTGCGCCCTATCAATTCCGAAAGAACGGGAGATGACATCAAGTTGCTCTTCCTTGAGGGAGCTAAGAAAGCAATCGGGCGGGGAATTCAGAAGCTCCTGAGGGCCGTACCCATCCACCAGTGATCTCGGGGAAGTTCCGTGACTTTCCGGTCCTGGCTAAGCAAGGGGCACTGCGGAAGACTCTCCTTCGCCCTGGGACTTCTTCTTATCCGATCGGGTTTCCACTCTTTGAGACATTTATCTGCAGATGCAAGAAAGTATATCGTTAAGACACGCAAACTATATAATCTAGAGTTTCACTAGTGATTCAGGTATAAAATTCCATCCGGTAGAGGGATCATTCAACACTCGGAATCTCCGAATTCATTTGGTAAATTCCAAGTGGAAGCTCATTCGGCATTTCCAAAAGTGGAAGCTCATTCGGCATTCCAAGTGGAAGCTCATTCGGCATTCCAATATGAAAGTTCATTCGGTCATTCGGAAGTCCAAACGCACCGAGTTCATTCGGTATTCGAACCCTTTCTCCCATTCGGCAGTCCAACCCCATAAGTTCATTCGGCGGAGACAAACTCACCTGGATCGGCAGTTAAGTATGACTTGGTACAGCAAGCAGTATAGCTCATGGGAGGATTGTGCGGATATTAGCCCTGAGTAGGAAGCAAGACATCGCCTTCAGGAATTTCATGTTGTCATTGGCACTTGTTCGAGCAGATCGTCTAAAACCCATAAGATGGTATATTTGTTTAATGGAGGAGGCTGTTCTTTAGTTGGTTCTATCGGAACAATCATTCTCTACAATTCAGAGGTAATTGAACACCTAAGCCTAGAAGTCAAGGGGCTTAAAGCCTAAGCAGTAGTAAACCCAGCTTCAGGAGGAGATGATGGGCTAAAATTTGCATGGAATTTGGGGGAATGTCGAGTCATTCTGGATAGGAAAACTTGACGTTCAACACAGTCAGTTATTTTTTATTCGCGATTCTATTTTAATTTTAAACTCTTATGACCGATGCCCAGAATCCAATAGATGTCGACGTCTGTTGACCAATCGGATTCTAGACATTGACCTTGGCAAGTGAAAGTTTTAATAGATGCAGTGTGAGTCCTATGTTATGTACATGATGAATGGACCTTCCTGTGTAGATAACTCGCTCATGCTTAAAAAATGAGCCATGCAGCACGAAGGAACCGTGCATCAGTTTTTACTCGTTATCGGTAGATAAACGATAACAGAACCACTATACGAAGCGATGCAGAAGTTTTCTCTTATGGGAACACAGGAAGTGCGGTAACTAGAAATGATATGAAATGAAACCTTATGAATATTGGAATGCATTTGAAATGGCCATTTTTTGGAAGAGAACCGTCTTGGCAAACATCGAAACAATGGTTAGTGATCCACCACACCTCATTGGAAAGTGCAATTATGCTTGAAAATTTGCAATGAAGTGAATATTGCAAGATTGGAAGGAAACCCAAAGCAATGGATGAAATAGCTCGAAGTCTACCTAGTAGGTTTAAGGACATATGCAATAACCAAAGAATAGTGGGGGTCGATCATATTTCAGCCATTTCAAGCCGGTTGCTGGTCATAGATGAAGCTGAACATGACAGGCAACAACCCAAGATCGCCACCATGGCAGTAGTCAGTGGTGGCCTACCTTATGATTTTCATATTTGAATCTAACACTAAACAAGAATTCAAGGCCAAGCACTTTTTGATAAGTGATGTTGATCGGACGAAGCGCAAGTAGTGGGGATGGTTGGCAAGAGGTAGCGACGACTTCAGGTGATCGAAGGAGGTCGGTTTGGGCTTGGAAATTAAAGGTTGCAAGGAGTTCGGTTGAGCAATAGCTCATAAACGAAAAGGAAAGAATAAAAGTGAAGTAAGAAAATTCTCTAAGTATTAGGTATATAGAGTATTACCGAATAGAAAAAGGAAACCACTCGGTACCGAATGATAGAGCTCGGTACCGAGAAGAATTATTGGCCCAGATCCAAAAATAAAAGAAAGGAAAAGCAATAGAAAAAAGTGCATACCTAACTGATGAATGGAATAGTCTCTAGAGTGTAGATCTTGTCCATAGCAAAGGAAAAAGAATCTTTAGTATATGTAATAGTTGAATGGGTATTCATGCAATCGAGATGAAGTTTTGAAGCAACTCTTGGATAGTTAATCGATGTACGTGGATAACAGCGAATTCTTGGCTTGTTACAGAGTATGCTTTGTTTCCAACCGAAGCACACTTTGGGAGGCAAGTGTTATTCGTCTTTTTAACCAAACAGCATTCAGACGAATTTAGATGTCAGGAAGAAGATGAAACGATTCACAGCCTTGGGAACATGCTTGATAGAAACATAGAAATTTTCTTAAGAAGTTGAAGCAAGATTGAGGATAAGGAGAGAGCTCAGTATCGACTTGGACTCTCGGTACCAACCAATATTTCAGCCAATTTTATGGCTCTAGAGTTATAGCTTATGGAATTATGTTTTGTTTGACCATCGTGAAGTCCATCTCTCAAGGAACATGTGAACAACTCTAAGAAAGCTATGAAGGAAAGAAGACATATACTAGTGATCTCAGAATCTCTCGGAATCAACATGATCTCAAAAGAAAAGTGCTCAGATTTTAATGGATCAAAGATAAAAAACCAAAAGAGGAAAGGAGGAGTGATTCCCCGTCCAAAAAATAGTTCAGTACCGAGCTTTTTTTATAGCTCTGGAGAATCCAACTTCCCCTCCTGCTTTTTCGGATCTGAACTAAGACTTAGGATATTGAGTGCTGGCGATTTTGCTTGACGATTTCCCAATGAACACAACACTTATGGAATTTGTGAAAGGACTCTTTACACGATGCTTTCTTTATCTTCTATCTCTCCACAACCAGTCACTTAAGAAGCTATTCTTGGTTGTTCTAGGCAATTAGGTCTACAAACCCTTGTACTGGTGACTACAAATCTATAGTATAACAAAATAGTGGACGCATGCCATGGATTTTATCAACTACTATAAAATTCTGTTGTTCTCTCTATTTACCTATGAAACTAAAACCCAACTAAAGCCCCACAATATCCTTGCTATAGCATGTAGTGTTCTCCAACCGCTACGCTATTTCAATTTAGCACTATTAGACAGTAGATCCACTTTAAGCCCCAGTATTTTCCGCTACATCTACTAAATCAAGGCTTTTTAGTACCCACCTTAGCAACACTATTACACAAATGTTAATTTGACAAGTTCTCCTTTAAACCAAATTAATAAAGTTAGGGAAAGACCTAACTTTAAGGAAAAAGTAATCAATATAAGTTAGAAATCTATTAAACTGCACCAAATCTAGTTTGCATAAATCATGGTATTCCTTCGGTTTTGTTATATAAGAATAAACTATATTTCTTTTCCAACACAAATGATGTGAGAATGAGAATAAATTAACTTTTAATATTTGAGTTTATAACAAATGAAGGTTTTTACACCTCCGTTATTTTCTGTTACATCCCCACTATAAATTTTTGCACCTCTACCGCTTTAGAACCGCTAAGCGTTTTAACTACACAGCTATTTACGTATAATTTTCTACCAGATCTCACATTATTTCAGCTTGCTTTTGGTGTTGTACCATTTTTGGCTAAAGATATACAAAGTATCGACATTGCCTCTATAGATTGCTCCAGGTATCCTGAAAGCATATCCCCAAAAACACCTAATTCCCATAATACTCCCGAGAGTTGTCATGACATAAACATATAAAGATTAGATGCGGGTCATATATGAAGTCTAGAGTGAGTGTAATAACCCTGTATTTTGTGATTATTTTAATTATATATTTTAATTACTTTAATTTAATTTCCTGATTTAAAAAATTTATTTTATTTATTTAAATTAGATAATTTTGTTATTTTAAATATAAATTGTGTTTTGAATGTGAATTATAATTTCAAACATGAATAAATAAGATATTTTTCAGAAATGTGAATTTTGGTCATAATGGTCAAACTTTGACTTTTAATTTAAAAATTTAAAATGATGAAATTTTGAATTTTATCTTTTATTATGAAAGTAAATAAAATTTCTAGAATACTGCTTTTCGTATCGTTGAAATCTGATTTATAATGTGAAAGTAATGCCCTTTTAAATATTGTGTGTAATTTGCTGTATTTAACAAAATTGTTTATTTTAAATTATATAAATAATATTTCATGCTATGTATATATTTTAGTTTTAAAACATTTTAAAAGTGTAATTGACATTTTCTAGTGTCAGTTGTATTCTGTTTACAATTCCTAATTTCCAGTTTCATTTAATTAAAGAAATTCTTTATTTATTCCTCTATTTCCTTAAAACATTATTTTATTTAATCTCCACTTTATTTTGTTCATCATTTATTTTACTTATTTGACTTTTTATTTGTTTTAAAGTGAAATAGAAATTTTATAAAGCTAGTGATGTTTTATTTGTAATTTTAAGCCTTCTTTAAATTAAATAAACTATTTCTTTATTCTTTTTTCTATTTTCTCTAAATTTAATTATTTATTTCAATTTAGAAATGATAAATGAATTATTTATTTCAAATTATTGCTTAAGAACATTTTTTTAATGAAGTAGATATTTTTCCAAAGCCAATGGTGATTTATTTGTAATTTTTGGACCCTGTTTTCAATATTTAAGCAATTTCTTTAATTCTTTTCCTATTTTCCTAAATTTATTTATTTATTTTTATTTTGTTTTGTTTTCATTTCTGTAATTCATTTACTTATTTTTATTTGTTTTATTTGATTTAAAAGAAAAGGAAATTTGAAGAGACTTAACTTTAAAACTCAAGACTTTTCATTTACCAAACCTTTTCATTTTCTTGACTTTTCACTTGCTTGCTTTTTTTGGCCGTACACTTTTTGATAGCCGTGAGTTTTTATGTGTAATTCACGTGAAAAACCTTCCTCCTCACTCCATTTTCATGGAAAAAGCATTTGGGTAATGGCCTCCTCTTTTCTTCTACTTTTTCTTCATTTTCCCTTTTGAATTTTTAATGTTTTGGCCATGACTTCTCCTTCCCATGCTCCACTATCTCCACCATAGCCTCCACCACCTTCCTCCTCCCCTTCCATGGCTTCAAACCCCTCTCTTCGCCTCTGACTAGATCAGGCCATGGCCTTTAAGTGAAGACAAACACCTCAAAAGTTGCACAAAACCTTCCAAATGTCATGTTAGCCTAGCCTAGTTGCTTCATACCTTCATCCATCACCTTGGCCACCACATTTAGCCGCCACCACCACCTTTTCCAGACCCTACTCATCATTTAAACCATTGTCCAGACCTGAACTTGAATGGCCAAGCCAAACCACCCATGGCCGAGCCCAAAACATTGAACCAAAACCTTCCTATATTGTCTAGCCTCTTCACATTCCTATGTTGTAACTCCTCCACCATTCTAGCCTTGTAGCCGTGCAATTGTGAGCCCAAACCAAAGCCAAACCATGTTAGTGCTGAGCCATATCAACCCCTAGGCCGAGCATGTGAGTGTGGAAAGCATAGCAAAAGCATTCAATCCATTTTTGCTTTTAATTTCAAAGTTGTTTCAATCCAATGTTGCATTAAATTTATAATTTTTTTTGTCATGTTCATGGGTTGTGTACAAGATCAATAAGCTTGGTTCTCATCCACTTGAATCTATTATTGTGTCATCGTGCCTCCTAGAATCCGTTGTGTCATTTGAATTGATATCTCCAGCACAAAAAGGTGAGTAAATCTCACACGACATTTTATACTTATACAAATGTGAAGCGACAACAATTTGAAAAGCAATGAGCTAAGGGAGTCCTGCCCATTTTATTCATCACAGAGAAGTACATTAACTATTTAGAACAATTACAATGCACAAAAACTCAATGCACAAAAAACTTACGTACAACATAAAATAAAAAACTTTTATATTTCATTCTTCCTTTCATTTCAGTCTATTAATCCTTTTAAGAATTCTTCTATTTATAATTATGTATAAAGCATCTGAATCTTCCATCTTCAAGTTAAATATTCTTCTATTCCTTTCACACGATATCTCATAAACAAAAGATTTCAAAACAATCATAATAATCATTGCATTTGGAGTTTTCCATCTTGTTGCTTTAAAAATATTGAACCATTCAATTCTAGAGGATCTGACAGGCTTATGAAATTTTCCATTTATAAGCAACCTGCACTAGATTGTAAAAGCAAACTTGAATTCAAAAAATATATGAGTGTTTGATTCCGTATGACTATGACAAAGCACACAATCTTCATTGTTTATCACTCCCAGCATTGTCAATTTCTGTTTTGTATTTAAAGCATTTGCCATGACTTTCCATAATAATAAATTCTCTTTTGCAGGAGATTTATCATTCCAAATTCTTGTTGACCATGGGAAATTATCTGGATTTGTATTTTCAATTAGAGATTTATACACCAGTGATATTGAGTGTGGCTTTCCTTTGATAGACCAGAGAACTTTAAGCTTTGCAGATGGTAGATCTAAAGAACAAATTTCCTGCCATAACATTCTAACCAGATTTGAACTGCAGTATGGTAGAGTAATAGTATTTTCATTAATATATGTTGAAGATATTGCATTAAAAGGAATACCAGTCTTTTTTTGTAATGAGTAAGATAGACTTTCTTTAATTATGAAACCAAATTTTGCCCAAGGAGATGCCTAAAAAGATAAATCTTTATTTTCTAGAGGATTACACTGAATTATAGGAAGAAGAGTATGTCTAAGCTTTAATAAACTTCTCCAACTCCAGCTGCAAATATTAGGAATGTTCATAGACCAGAAGTCCTTTTATTTTATTAGATTTTTCTTTATCCACTGTGTCCAAAGATCATCATTATCAGATAATATCTTATCAAAGTATACAGATACAGCTGCAATATTCCAAAGTTTCAGATTAGTAATCCCAAGTCCTCCTTTATCTTTTGGAAGTTGAATCATTTTATAAGAAATTGGAATGAGCTTTTTTGAAAAAGGATCACTATGCCAAAAAGACCTATAACCAATCTTCCTGCTTGAAATTGGAATGAGCTTTTTTGAATATAGTGCCTCATCCAGTAACTTGCCATTGCACTTGCTATACTCTGAACTATAACCAATCTTCCTGCTTGAGATAGTTTTGTGTTAGGCCACATAGAAAGTTTTGCAGTAATCTTCTCATATAATGGGAGACAGTCATTTTTAGTAATTCTTGCAGTGATAAGCGGTAAGCCTAAATATTTAGCATTATGATTCATTTCCTTCAGACCAGATACTGTTATAATGTCAGCTTTCAGATTGTCATTAAGCCCTGCTAATAAAATATTTGACTTGCTGAAATTTATCTTTAATCCAGTTATTTCATGGAAAACCTTCAGAACCTCTAGAATTGTAGAAATATTATTTGAAGTTGGTTTGGTAAAGATTACTAGATCATCAGCAAAAAGAAGATGTGTTATCAAAGGATCCTTGCATTTTGGATGCAGTTCCAATTTCTTAAGTAGCACTTGCTCAATTAAAAGAAAATTCATAATTTCCATCACTATTATGAATAACAGAGTAGAAATTGGATCACCTTGACGTACTCCTTGAGTGCCTTTGAAATAACCTATTGCACTTCCATTTCTTATTAGAGAATAGTGGGTGGTAGAAATACATGTATAAATCCAGGCTATAATTGGTTTAGGAAAGTTCATTCTAGAGAGAATTGCTACAATGGAGCTCCATGAAACTGAATCAAATGCTTTTTGGATATCAAGCTTTATCATACATCTAGGAGAGATACTTGCAATTCCATAACCTCTTAGGAACTCCTGAGTTAATAAAATGTTATCACTGATATTTCTCTGAGGCAAAAAAGCAACTTGATTTCTGGAAATGATATATGGCAGAACAATTTGTAGTCTATTTGCTATAATCTTGGCTATAATTTTGTATAAAACATTGCAACATGATATTGGCCTGAATTCAACTACATTGATTGGATTGTTACTCTTTGGCACCAAAACTATGTTTGTTGAATTTACACCAATAGGTAATTTATTGTGTGAGAAAAAAAATTGGATAGCTTTGATAACATCCACTTTAATAATTTTCCATGAATTCTGAAAGAAAATTGCATTATATCCATCAGGGCCACCACTACTATCAGGTTTAAGAGAGAAGATTGCCCTTTCAATTTCCTCTGATGTTACCTCTTGAATCAGCTTATTAGCTTGTTGATCATCCAAGCATGGAGTTTGCAAGTTAAACAGAGGTAAAAGATTTGGTATTAAAGGCTTTGGATTAGATAGAATAGATGATAAGTAATCTATGAGGGCTTTAGTAATTGAATCTTCACTCTCCTGCAAAGTTCCATTTAAATCTTTAATGCACAAAATCCTCCCTTTTGCCTGTTTGACTTTAATAGAATCATGAAAATATTTTGTATTCCTATCTCCATGCTTTTCATAATTTTCATGCAATACTTCTTTCCTCATTAAAGCTTCAACTTCTAGTGCCTCATACAAAGCCTTTGAAAGACCAGATTCTTGGACGGCTAATCTTGCATTCAATGGGTTTTGCTGCAATTGATGTTGTATATGAGTAAGTTGATTCCTAATTCCATCAGAAAATTTTGAACCATCACCAAACTTGTCTTTAGCCCAAATTTTTAATTAATATTTCAACCTTTGAAGCTTTGTTTTGAGAATGTACATAGGATTTCCAAATATTAATTCCTGCCATACCTGCAATACAATGCTATGAAAATCTTTATGATTAGTCCAAGATTTATAAAATTTGAAGGAGGGGTTCCTATTTTTAATAATATCTTCCCATTATAAAATAATTGGAGAGTGATCAGATATTGAAGGGCTCAGAAATTTGCAAATGAGATTTGGCCAAAGATTAATAGAATGAATATTATGAAATGCATGATCAAGTTTACAAAATGTTCTAGGACCATTTTTGCTTTTGTTATTCCAAGTAAATTCAGCACCAACAAAATTTATATGACAGAGAGATGAATTGTTTAAATCTTGTTTCAATGGAGTTATTTCTTTTAGGGATAGAGGAATGCCACCAGATTTTTGATCAGATGCAAACATGCAATTAAAATCACCAAGAACTATCCATGGAAGATTATGTTGAACAAGAGAAGAGAGATTTGATAGAAAATAAAGTCTTCTGTCTAAATTATTTTGAGCATATACAAATGAAATCAGAAAAGATGTTATAGAGGATAAGGATATAGCACTGAAATGAATGATTTGATCATCCTCCATTAACTTTGTCATCTTGAAAAATTCTGAATTCCAAAGAACCAAAATTCTTCCATATGGAGCACTAAACAAATTATCTTCATATGACCAATCTGGAGCAATATTTTTACAAGTTAAATCTGCCATTTCCTATTCAACTTTGTTTCACTAATAGCAATAAGATGTATTTTTTGATCTTTAATCAATTTCTTCACTTCAGCTTGCTTAGATAATAAATTCCCTCCTCTGATATTCCAATAAGCTATATTATTGATCTTCATCATAAAAGTTTTGGAGATATAAGAATTGTGGGATGCTTCCTTGTATGTCTATTACCACTTGAAAGAGATGAAGATTCCTTGCAAGATACATTATTATTTCTAGGCTGTATTTCATCAATATTGTAGTTGTTCCCACTGTTAAGGTCATCAGTTGATTCATTGAAGGAGACTCTCTTTTTACCTCTTTTTCCTTTTATGTTATTTGATAAAACTTGTTCCATAATTTTCTCTTTTGGTTTATAGGGAGGTGGTAAAATCAGATGATTAGGAGGAGTAATATTAATATATGGAATGGATTGTTCAGGGAAAACATCTTTACTGCTTTTCAAGGATATAATTTCATTTGCGAAATTTTCTTGCTCTAACAAAATAGGTGATTTCATAGCTTTATCATTTTTTGATTCTGCTATTTCCTTATAATTTTGACATTTCATATTTATATCCGAGTTCTCAATCAAAATCTCATTATGAACCATGTCAATATCAGGATCTCTTGCAACTGAACCCTTATCAACCATGCCAATTTCAACCAAGCCATAACTATTTGACTGAATAAAATCCTGAACGTTTCCAGATTGAGAATTCAATGTCTCACCTTCTTTTATTAGTATATTATTATTAACTTCCTCATCAATATCAGATAGTACCTGTGATAACCCGGATTTTTTTAGACATTCGTTAATTGGATAATTAATTTGTTTATTCATTTGAACAGATAAAAATTCCGATAATTAAAGGATATCTGGTTATGTCTGTAAATTTGAAAAGAATATATTTTTAATATCTGGATATATAATCTCCTAATATAATTTCTTAAAATTTGACAAATTATTCTTTTAAAACAAATTAAATTTGTGTTGTTTACAATATATATATGAGTTGATTTTAAATTAGATTTTTAATTGAAATGAATGTGAACTATAATTCAAAGGATAAGTATCTTAAATATATTATATATGATCTTATTTAGAATATAATTGGTTTTATATTATTTTCTTTAAAGGATTGTATTTATATAAATTAAGTAATGTATTTATTAAATAGTAAATTTAATAAAAGCTTTATAAAAACATTAAATTTATAAATAAAACATGCATAAGTACACATGTAAGTTAAATAAATAGAATTTAACAAATGTAAGTTGATTAATAAGTATAAATAGAAAATGCAATTAAAAGAATATACATAAATGTGTTTATAAAATAAGAAGTACAATGTAAATTTATAAAATCATACTAAATACAAGTGTAAGATTTTTAGCATATAGTTTAACAAATGTAAGCAAAATTTTCATGCAAATTACAAGTGTCATCAAATGTGTTTTCTTTTCATTTTTATACAAAAGATTAAATCAAGCTAAAAATATATCTGTACAATTCTTTCCTCTATTTCTTTCCTATCTTATTTTTAAAACTAAGAATCAAAAGCCTGTAAAAGAAAGAAAATCAAACCAGAAAAGAAAATAAACAACTCTTTACAATCATCAAGCAATATTTCAACTTCAAAATCAAAATAAGATCATCTCAAGCAGGAGCAACTCAATTAAGATTTCGGTTCAAAGATCAAGTATTTTTCTTCCAAGTATTCAACAATCAAGCTTTGGTTTCAAATCAAACAGAGCAGACTTCAGATCAAACTCTGGAAATCAAGTCCAGACCAAAACTGTTCTCTGTTTTCCTCAAATAATGGTGAGTAAACTAAACAACTTTTATAAAGGCTTAAATCTGTTAAAGCTTGGTTTGCATGTGAAAATAATTTGAAGTATGTAGTGAAATGTGTTTGTATGGATGTAAAATGTGCTTGAATGACGGTATATATGTAGATGACTGTGTGCAGGCAAACATGCCTCTTTTCTAAGTCTACAAGTTTTAAAAACAGGTTTAAAAAATCAATTTCTTCTTTTCTAATCTCTTATAGCTTATGATCCTTAAAAGGAAGTTGTTTGTATTTACCAGGTTCAACATTTAAAATATTCTTAAAGTATAATTAACAAGAAATATTACTGGAACAAGAAAATAACAGTGATGATCAAATATAAGTCACAAATCGAATGTCTGGAAATCAAGTTTTGAGTTTAAAATTTGTTTTGTGTTGGAAAATAATGAATTTTGATAATCATTTCATAATTTTAAGATTTGGGAATGTCGAGATTTCTCGAGTTGATCGATATTTGCTTTTTTTTCGATTTCCGACGATCGGCACAGAGATGATCGTCGTGTTTGATACTGGAGGAGGTTGGAGTATAGAGGATCATAGGAAAAATGGTGAAGGGATTTATAGTTCGCCGTGGTGTCGTATCGGCGTCGAATTATGGTTTAATCGAACAGTTTGGTAGACGTTCATTCTCGAGTTCGTATGATGTCGAGAGTGAATCGGGAACGATCGGAGCATGGGGGATCGAAGTTTGGGTTCGTGACACTGCTCTGGACGAGTCGGCGTGAATTCCGGTGGTCAGAGGCACGATGGCGAGGCGTTCTTCCAGGCGTTGTCGAACTTCTGTTCGAGTGAAAGGCTCGATTTTGTTTTAGAATAGATACTGTCATTTGAATGATCGAAGTCGAATATCGTGATGTTTTACGACTTGCCGGAGGTAGTCGAGTTCGTCGGAGATGGCTAGATCGTCTGTGCACGTGCACAACGTTGATGGTGTGTCAGGAATTTGGGTGCGTGGGCGACTCGTAGGGGTATCGGGGATTTTAGGGTTAGTCTCGAGTTTTCGCTCGTGTTCGAAGAGGAAACATTAGCAGTTTAGTTTTATAAAAGAAGCTAGGGGAGGAAGAAGAAGCTGGAAAGGGAAACTCGAAGACTGTCTCGAGTAGGAAGGTGGGATGACTCGAAGCAGAGATAGTGAGAGAGTGTTAAGCCAGTTTTTAAAGATTTTTTATTAAAAAATAAAAATAAATAACAGTTTGAAATTTTAAAGATGATTCTCTGTTTAAAATTTTCTAAACTTTTTTTTTTTAAATGATCTTAAGCTTTATTTTTAATGATATGTTTGATTAAATTTAAGTTTGTTAAAACATAAATAAATGTTTTAAAAACTTAATCATTTTATAAATATAATTAAATGTTAATTAAAGGTTAAGTTTAATAATGTGGTTTAGTGATTAACAAAGGAAAATGATTTGTTAAAGATAACTAAGATTTTGGTAATTTAATAAAGAGTAATTAACTGCTAATTAGTAATTAATTAATCACTTATATTAATAAATCATAAATTGATTTATTAAATGGTTAATGAAATTAATTAAGAATAATTAATCAAAGAATTAACTATTAATTAAAGGTTAATTGATGATTAATTAAAGGATAATTAATTAATGTAAGTAATTGAGAGTTAATTACTCAATATAATTAAAGGATAATCAATCAAAGGTGATTAATTAAGATGAAATTAAAGAAAGATTAATTAATCAGTTTGTAATTAATTAATAAATGTTAAGTAAAGGTAATCTAAGTGATTAAAGATTAGTAATTAATTTAATTAGGGATGAATTAAATTAATTTTGGAAGTAATCAATCTTGCTTATGAATGATTGAATGATGTAAATGCCTTGAATTGGTTGATATGTCTGATATGCAATGTTGGTGATATGATATAGGGGGACAATGATAATGTAGTTATTCATAGATGATAAACCTGAATTGAATACCTTGGTTTGTCTGAATATCTCTGATATATGAATTGTGATGTACTGTGATATGATATGATGGGTTGAACAGTAATATTATGGGTTATCTATCGATAATGAATTACTGTGTGAATATGGTACCCTGTATTTAAAAATTTAGTTGTATGCACTTAATAACTTGGATTAAGATGATATTGTAATCGAAGAGACCGGGGTCGGGTATCAGTTAATACCCGAAACCACTTCGATTAGTGTTCTGCTATAATTCTATATAGATTTGATTAGTGAAATCAATAGGCTGGAATGGAATAATTAAGTATCATGACTATTTAAACTAAGTAACGGTACTTAGATTTTGTTTGTGAAAATAAGTGTTAATTATACAAGTTGTTTACTTATAGTAAAGTACGAGTTACCCCGGGTTTTAAATAAGTTCGATGAATTGAAATTTCATGTTAGATGAGTTTACTCACGCTGGTTTCCAGCCTGACCCGGGTGTTACTTTGATGTAATGCTCGGGTCAGACCGAGTATTACAGATTTCAGGTAAGGACGTTCTGGAGTTCAGGAGGCGAGCTGGATGGCAGGAACGTATGGAGTGTATTCCGCTGTGTATATGAGACTGTGTAGTCTGTATAGATTGTAGTCTGGAACAAGTTGTATAACTGTCCAGTCATTTGTAAATGTATAACTCTGATGTATAATGTATAAGTGTATTGATACAGTTCTTTTTGTAAAACTGTTATTTATGTGATATTATATTTTGATCCGCTGCGAATGTGAGGTTTCTATGTTTGGTGTTTCTGTTTCTTCTTCTTTCTCTTTCTATCTCTTTCTTCTTTTTCTTTCCTTAACAATTCGGGATTTTCGGGGTCGAAAAACCCGGGTCGTTACAGTTGGTATCAGAGCTGAAGGTTAAGCGAGAACCTTGGCTCTGTTGGGATTACTCGTTAAGGATAGGGTCAATGGTACCCTAGAACGAGTTGAGTGTGTATATATATATGAGAGCGTAATTGTTATTTTCTTATATAAGGATTTTAAATGATTTTATATAAGAATATATTTTGATATATAAAATGATATTTCTTTCTATTAAATATTAAGGTAATTGGTTGTTAAAATATTGGAATTAAATTAAGTGGTAATAGAAATAAAGCCAAATTAAAATTGAATAAAGACAAGTTTGAAATGAATTCAAACTAAAATCTTGAATTTGTAGAAATGTTATCAAGAATAAAGGTAATAATGAATTGGTTTCCAGATATGATAATCTTGGTTATTATCATAAATGGTAATTGTGTTTAATAATGAATGTTGTTAATGATTTAGCAAAATGAAATGTTTAGGGAAGTAAACATTTAAGTGAGTATAACTTATAAATTGGAATTGAAGATAATTTAAAATTGTGAAGTTTTAAATCTAAGTCCAGAAAACTTGAGATTGTTTTAAAGAAATTTGTTTTGAAATTAAAAACCAAGAATGGTTTAAAATTTAAAGTATAACTTGGTGTGTAAAGAAAATGTATATATGAGGAATATATATAATACCAATGATGATTTGAATAAACACTTAGTGTTGAGTTTTAAATTGGAATGTGATGTAAAACCCAAAGTAAAGTAAGTTTTTAAACTTAAAAAGGGAAAGACTATTAATCTGAAGTTTAAAATTTGAATGGGAATTCAAATTGTGAAAAGTTGACCGGATTTAGTAAATTTAACTTGAAGGAAGTTAAATAAGTTGAATAAATAACTTGAATTGGAAATTTCAAGATGAAATTTAAATTTAACTTGGAAAGTTAAATGGTTGATTTGAAATGGGAGTTATGAGTGATCTCAAAATGGGTTTGAGATCTGGAAATTGAAAATGGATAATTAATTAGAATCTGAAATTTAATTGTTTTTGAATTCTTATTTGAACTTTATAATAAGTTAAGTAAAGATAATTTTAAAATAGAATTTTGGAATTTGGATTTAAAATTAAATGGTTTAAAGATTTAAGTTGTTAAATTAAAAAGTAAAGGTTAATTTGATTTAAAGGATTAAATCAACATTTAAAAATTTAACTCGAATTTATATAATTCGAGATAGTTTAAATTGAGATTTAAATTGAATTAGTTTAAACTGAAATTGATTTGAATAAATGAGAATTGTGATTTAAGATAGATAAGTTTAAAATTCAAATGGGAATTGGGATTAATTCATATAGAAATTGAAATAATTTGAAATTTAAGTAAATTCAATTTGAAATTAGTTTGAATAATGTGAAATTGTAATTAAAATGAATATGTTTAAAATCAAATGGAATTTGATTTGAAATTTGGAAAGGAATTAAGATTAATTCAACTTGAATTGGGATTGAATAAAATTCAATGGAAATTGAAGTATTGAGTCAATTTAAATGGAAGTGGAAATTTAAATTGAATTAATGGGAAATTAATTGGAAATGGAGATTGGGAAATTAAACAGTTTGGCTCTGGATTATTTTCAAATTGTTTTAATACAAGTATATGTTTCCAAACTATTTACTATACAATCTTTCTTCTTAAACCCCAAACTATCTATACTTATTTTACAATTATTTTAAAATTATTTAACTATTTTGAAACTGTCTTATAAACTAATTACTATTTTTCAGTTATTTATATCTAATCACTATTTTAAAAAAACTATTTTGCAATTATCTAACTATTTTGTACCTACTTAACTATTTTACAGCTATTTTATAAACTAATAACTATTTTTCAACTACTTATCTATTTTAAATTTTTTTTTTCCAAGCTATTTTTAAATTTAAATTGATCAGAGTTCAAACTGTTGGTAATTAAAGTAATAACTCAATTGGAAATGGAAGAAATTGAGAATAAGTGAATGGAATTAAAGGAAATGTGAATAGAAAAGAGAATTGATTTGGCTAATAACCAATAAAGATAAATACGTAGGATATACGTATATTATTCTATTCGCATAGTGATTTGATCCAGATTCGAACACAGAATTTCGAGATAGTATTATCGATCCGAGTTGGGATTTTTCGTTCGATTTTCGACGACAAACCTGGATATGGATTGTTGATTGGTTCTGGATATTCTCTATCATAGTTGTGACTATGCAAGGAGAATGACGGTTTCTAATCAAGAAACCAGATCTGAGTCCGCACTAGGAAGTCGGGTGGACGATACTAGTTCGGAAGTGAAATTGTGTGATCGAGTGAGCGATCAAATTGATATAGCGTACGGATGATATGTGTACATCGTACGGATTTGAATGAAATTAATATTGAAGATTTGTGGATAAGAACTATAAAATGGTTTTTGAAAAGAAATATGGTTAATAACTTTATAAAAGATTTATCAAATGTGAATATTTGATTTAGAATAAAATAAAGTTATATATCCTTGTTATATAAGGTAAATCTTCCCTTGTTGAATCTATTGCCAGAAGAAAAGGGTTTTGAAATAATTGAAGTATAAAAGAGGTTTTATACAAGTTTGAAATAATCCAAAGATTTTCAAAGTTATATATATATCTATATATATATAAAGGATTTTATGGGAATGATTTTGGAAAAGGTTTTGGGAACCTATGAATTTGGGAAAGGCTTTTGATTTTTGGGAAAAATCAATTTTGGATTTTGAAAAGCCTAGTTTGAGAATTATCGATTTTGGTAATCGATTTTGTGTAAAGGAGATTTTGATAAATCATAAAGGGTATGATTTGAAGATACTATAAGTATATAGTATAAAGTGTTTTGAGAATAGCTCTGGGGAAAAAGGCGCTTCCTTGAAATGAACTTCTCAGGAGTACCACTGGGTGGTACTGCCTTGAACCCCAAGGGGGGATTCTAAAGTTGATCCTGTGAGGAGTCCGGACAAAACTAGTTCCTGAGGATTATTTGTGTAGCGAAAGTCGAGGGGCTGGTGCCCACAGAGGCATTTGAGTTATGCTGTGACAACAATTTGACTCAATGTCACTGCGATCTACTGCAGACCATAGCGAAAGTCATTTGTGCCGCTGAGAGCCAACTGTCTACGTTTGATTTTATATCGGTAGACTGTGACACTATGGTAACATAGCGAAAGTCGTTTGTGCCGCTGAGAGCCAACAGTCTGCGTTTGATTTTATATCGGTAGACTGCGACCTATGTGGAGGAGTTTCATTTTGACAGCGAAATCGTGTGTGCCGCTGAGAGCCAACAGTTACATGGACTTTTGCTGCGATGGCAACGTAACCCTGGATGTAACTGCGATCTGTTGTGGGTTCCTTGGTGTAATCAGTTACATGGACTTTTGCTGCGATGGCAACGTAACCCGTGATGTAACTATGACCATGGATGGGAGTGATGATTTCCAGAGCATTCTCACCTAAGATATTTCCTCTATTTTCAAAACTGTTTCTATATTTTCAATAAAATTATTTTCCAAAATATTTTCACTGGGTGTTGAAAACGGGTCTGCTAAGTACTTATAGATTTTTAGTCTTACGCCTGATCAACGTATGACCGAATTTCTGTGAGAACGAAGATGGACTTGTGAAGACATCGAGTTATAAAAAGTATTTTTAAAAACTATTTTGATTATGTAGATTTTTAAAGTGTTTTAAAAATTTAAATAAAGGAGTTAAGAGTTAAAAATGTTTAAGAATAATTTTACTAATAATAAGCATTATAATTAAAATTCTTTCTTTGTTCCTTTTCGGGGACGAAAAGATTCAAAGGGGGAAGGAATGTGATAACCCGGATTTTTTTAGACATTCGTTAATTGGATAATTAATTTGTTTATTCATTTGAACAGATAAAAATTCCGATAATTAAAGGATATCTGGTTATGTCTGTAAATTTGAAAAGAATATATTTTTAATATCTGGATATATAATCTCCTAATATAATTTCTTAAAATTTGACAAATTATTCTTTTAAAACAAATTAAATTTGTGTTGTTTACAATATATATATGAGTTGATTTTAAATTAGATTTTTAATTGAAATGAATGTGAACTATAATTCAAAGGATAAGTATCTTAAATATATTATATATGATCTTATTTAGAATATAATTGGTTTTATATTATTTTCTTTAAAGGATTGTATTTATATAAATTAAGTAATGTATTTATTAAATAGTAAATTTAATAAAAGCTTTATAAAAACATTAAATTTATAAATAAAACATGCATAAGTACACATGTAAGTTAAATAAATAGAATTTAACAAATGTAAGTTGATTAATAAGTATAAATAGAAAATGCAATTAAAAGAATATACATAAATGTGTTTATAAAATAAGAAGTACAATGTAAATTTATAAAATCATACTAAATACAAGTGTAAGATTTTTAGCATATAGTTTAACAAATGTAAGCAAAATTTTCATGCAAATTACAAGTGTCATCAAATGTGTTTTCTTTTCATTTTTATACAAAAGATTAAATCAAGCTAAAAATATATCTGTACAATTCTTTCCTCTATTTCTTTCCTATCTTATTTTTAAAACTAAGAATCAAAAGCCTGTAAAAGAAAGAAAATCAAACCAGAAAAGAAAATAAACAACTCTTTACAATCATCAAGCAATATTTCAACTTCAAAATCAAAATAAGATCATCTCAAGCAGGAGCAACTCAATTAAGATTTCGGTTCAAAGATCAAGTATTTTTCTTCCAAGTATTCAACAATCAAGCTTTGGTTTCAAATCAAACAGAGCAGACTTCAGATCAAACTCTGGAAATCAAGTCCAGACCAAAACTGTTCTCTGTTTTCCTCAAATAATGGTGAGTAAACTAAACAACTTTTATAAAGGCTTAAATCTGTTAAAGCTTGGTTTGCATGTGAAAATAATTTGAAGTATGTAGTGAAATGTGTTTGTATGGATGTAAAATGTGCTTGAATGACGGTATATATGTAGATGACTGTGTGCAGGCAAACATGCCTCTTTTCTAAGTCTACAAGTTTTAAAAACAGGTTTAAAAAATCAATTTCTTCTTTTCTAATCTCTTATAGCTTATGATCCTTAAAAGGAAGTTGTTTGTATTTACCAGGTTCAACATTTAAAATATTCTTAAAGTATAATTAACAAGAAATATTACTGGAACAAGAAAATAACAGTGATGATCAAATATAAGTCACAAATCGAATGTCTGGAAATCAAGTTTTGAGTTTAAAATTTGTTTTGTGTTGGAAAATAATGAATTTTGATAATCATTTCATAATTTTAAGATTTGGGAATGTCGAGATTTCTCGAGTTGATCGATATTTGCTTTTTTTTCGATTTCCGACGATCGGCACAGAGATGATCGTCGTGTTTGATACTGGAGGAGGTTGGAGTATAGAGGATCATAGGAAAAATGGTGAAGGGATTTATAGTTCGCCGTGGTGTCGTATCGGCGTCGAATTATGGTTTAATCGAACAGTTTGGTAGACGTTCATTCTCGAGTTCGTATGATGTCGAGAGTGAATCGGGAACGATCGGAGCATGGGGGATCGAAGTTTGGGTTCGTGACACTGCTCTGGACGAGTCGGCGTGAATTCCGGTGGTCAGAGGCACGATGGCGAGGTGTTCTTCCAGGCGTTGTCGAACTTCTGTTCGAGTGAAAGGCTCGATTTTGTTTTAGAATAGATACTGTCATTTGAATGATCGAAGTCGAATATCGTGATGTTTTACGACTTGCCGGAGGTAGTCGAGTTCGTCGGAGATGGCTAGATCGTCTGTGCACGTGCACAACGTTGATGGTGTGTCAGGAATTTGGGTGCGTGGGCGACTCGTAGGGGTATCGGGGATTTTAGGGTTAGTCTCGAGTTTTCGCTCATGTTCGAAGAGGAAACATTAGCAGTTTAGTTTTATAAAAGAAGCTAGGGGAGGAAGAAGAAGCTGGAAAGGGAAACTCGAAGACTGTCTCGAGTAGGAAGGTGGGATGACTCGAAGCAGAGATAGTGAGAGAGTGTTAAGCCAGTTTTTAAAGATTTTTTATTAAAAAAAAAAAATAAATAACAGTTTGAAATTTTAAAGATGATTCTCTGTTTAAAATTTTCTAAACTTTTTTTTTTTAAATGATCTTAAGCTTTATTTTTAATGATATGTTTGATTAAATTTAAGTTTGTTAAAACATAAATAAATGTTTTAAAAACTTAATCATTTTATAAATATAATTAAATGTTAATTAAAGGTTAAGTTTAATAATGTGGTTTAGTGATTAACAAAGGAAAATGATTTGTTAAAGATAACTAAGATTTTGGTAATTTAATAAAGAGTAATTAACTGCTAATTAGTAATTAATTAATCACTTATATTAATAAATCATAAATTGATTTATTAAATGGTTAATGAAATTAATTAAGAATAATTAATCAAAGAATTAACTATTAATTAAAGGTTAATTGATGATTAATTAAAGGATAATTAATTAATGTAAGTAATTGAGAGTTAATTACTCAATATAATTAAAGGATAATCAATCAAAGGTGATTAATTAAGATGAAATTAAAGAAAGATTAATTAATCAGTTTGTAATTAATTAATAAATGTTAAGTAAAGGTAATCTAAGTGATTAAAGATTAGTAATTAATTTAATTAGGGATGAATTAAATTAATTTTGGAAGTAATCAATCTTGCTTATGAATGATTGAATGATGTAAATGCCTTGAATTGGTTGATATGTCTGATATGCAATGTTGGTGATATGATATAGGGGGACAATGATAATGTAGTTATTCATAGATGATAAACCTGAATTGAATACCTTGGTTTGTCTGAATATCTCTGATATATGAATTGTGATGTACTGTGATATGATATGATGGGTTGAACAGTAATATTATGGGTTATCTATCGATAATGAATTACTGTGTGAATATGGTACCCTGTATTTAAAAATTTAGTTGTATGCACTTAATAACTTGGATTAAGATGATATTGTAATCGAAGAGACCGGGGTCGGGTATCAGTTAATACCCGAAACCACTTCGATTAGTGTTCTGCTATAATTCTATATAGATTTGATTAGTGAAATCAATAGGCTGGAATGTAATAATTAAGTATCATGACTATTTAAACTAAGTAACGGTACTTAGATTTTGTTTGTGAAAATAAGTGTTGATTATACAAGTTGTTTACTTATAGTAAAGTACGAGTTACCCCGGGTTTTAAATAAGTTCGATGAATTGAAATTTCATGTTAGATGAGTTTACTCATGCTGGTTTCCAGCCTGACCCGGGTGTTACTTTGATGTAATGCTCGGGTCAGACCGAGTATTACAGATTTCAGGTAAGGACGTTCTGGAGTTCAGGAGGCGAGCTGGATGGCAGGAACGTATGGAGTGTATTCCGCTGTGTATATGAGACTGTGTAGTCTGTATAGATTGTAGTCTGGAACAAGTTGTATAACTGTCCAGTCATTTGTAAATGTATAACTCTGATGTATAATGTATAAGTGTATTGATACAGTTCTTTTTGTAAAACTGTTATTTATGTGATATTATATTTTGATCCGCTGCGAATGTGAGGTTTCTATGTTTGGTGTTTCTGTTTCTTCTTCTTTCTCTTTCTATCTCTTTCTTCTTTTTCTTTCCTTAACAATTCGGGATTTTCGGGGTCGAAAAACCCGGGTCGTTACAGTACCATAAAGAAATTTGAAGTTGTAATATTTTCCTTAAATCCCAAATCATCCAAAATAATATGTTCAGTACTTAAACTTGAAGAACTTTTGTCAATACTTATCTTTGTTTCCTTTTGAACAATCTTATTTTGATCCCAATTCTTCTTCCCAATATCAGATAAAAGATTATCTGATTCCTTATTCCAATTATTACCATCCTTAGAAAATTGTTGATCTTTTTCCTTTCTCCTTCAAACTTTCATAGTCTTCAAATTTAAATTTCCAAAATTGTGCGTCTTCAATACCTTCTCATGCATAATATTCTGTTCATTGTATTCTCTGTAATCAGTTGCTCCAAAAACACTTCCATAATGCATATCAGATCTCTCATCCTTACAATATCCTGTACATTCCTTAGTTTCATGTCCAAACACTTTGCATATACAACATATTGTTGGTTTCCAATCATATATAACCTTAACATGAGGGCAACTGTCACCTAATTCATAGATTACAATATACTCAGGGAGTTCTTGATCAGGAGTTATTTCAATCAAAGCCTTAGCATATTTGAATCTTTACAATTTTTCAGTACTTTCATCAAGGCAGATCAAATTACCAACATGACAAGCCAACCAATTTATTCCAATTAATGTCCAAGCAATCAGGGGAATTTTATAGAAATGCACCCAAACTGGAACTTTTTTAATCTGCTCTTGAACATAGCCATACGATGGATTCCATGTTGTTATAATGAACATTTTACCTTTAATAAAGATGGAGTCAGATTGCAATATCTTCATTCTATCTATGTCATTCGAGAACTTGAGATAAAAAATTTCATTATCAGATTTTATAACAACTTCAGCTTTCAATCTCCAAACGTGAAGCAACAACAATTGAATGTGTAGAATATTATGATATGTTATAACTGCCTGTGATGATTTAATTATATGATGTTAAACCTATTAATTTACTTGTCATCTCATCTGTTACTGTTATATATTGTATATTGTTCATTTTTTACCTGTTTATCACACTACAAGTTCCGTGTAGATTAGATTCACTATGGGTTGAAATGATACATACCCGAACGGACTTTAGAATAGAAAAAAAATCGTTATGGGCTGAAATGATAGGCCTGAACGGTTTTTATTTATTTTATTTTGACTTGGGATTGCGGGTTTGAAATGATAGAACCCAGATTTTTGCTTTTTAAACTATGGATTGAAATGATACATATCCGTATCTCTTGACCTAGGTTAGAAAACTATATACATGCACGTGGTTATTTTTATAAAGTATTTTGAATATTTTAAATATTTTTAAAAGTGTAAAATTATGAAAATTTATTTAAATTGGATTTTTTATGTTTAAATAAAGAAATTTGGATTTTTCTAGAAGTTAAAAATGTAATTTAAATGAATGGTAAAAAGTGAATTTTTGAAATATGACTTAAGTTTGGAAATTTGGAATTTTGGTTTTAAAATGATATTTAAGTTATATAAATAAAATGGAAATTTAATTATATTTGGAAAATGGTAAATATGATAATTTGATTTGAATTTGAATTCAAATGATTTAATAAAGTGTTATTGAGTTTTCTATGAACTAAAATGGTTAAATAAATGAATGCTTAAAAGTGTAATTTTAAAATATAACTTGACTTGGAAATGTGAATTTGGTTTTTATTAAAGGTTTAAGTTAATTAAATAAAATTAAAAATTTAGTTTAATTTGTGAAATGGAAATAAAATATAAGTGTTAAGTTTATTTGTAAAAACATGTGAAGAAAAGAAAATTGTACATTTGGATTTGTTAAGTAAAATTATTGGAAATTTGGATTTTTCTGTAAATGTTTCTTAGAAAAATCATAAATTAAAAGAGTAATTTTAATGAGCATTTTTGAATGTTAAAAATATGATTTTTATAATGTTTAAATGGTTTAAATTGAAGTTTATTATTTGGTGGAAATACACTAAAATCTGGAAAATACTTTTAATAGCATTCAGAAATGCTATGGTTTCTGTAAATAAACTAAAAGCTTTATAAAGAGGCTATTACAGCAGATCGTTAATGCTGTAGTTGTTGAAGTAAATTAAAAGGCTAAAAACATGATAAAGGCCTATTACAGCAGTTCTGTAATTGCTGTAGTGGTCTGCTGTCTTTGCTGAATTTAATGAAACCCTTTAATTTGAAACCTGAGCTATTACAACATTTCTGGAAATGCTGTCTTTGCAGTTTTAAACTAAATTTGAACTAAAACTAAGATTTAACAGCATTTTTAAATGCTGTCTTTGTTGAATTAAAATGTTTTCAAGTATAAATTATAACAGCTATTTCTGAATGTTGTGAAAGGCTGAAATTTCCAATGTTTATGATTTTTAACTTAGTAAATGAACTCAGAATAGTTTAAAACTTTGGTAATTGAATACTTGATTTGAAAGTATAATAATTACACTTTTAAATGGTTTAGATGAATTATTTTGATTGAAATATAAACTATTTAAAAGGTGACTTGAAATGATAATAAATGAATGATATCTTTGAATTTAAAAGGTATTTAAAGTTGAATATTTGGATTTGAACTCAAATGATGATTTGAAATGAATTTTTGAAAAGATATGATATTTTGATATATTAAATGATTTGAAATGAAGTTTTGGAAAGATATGATATTTTGATATATTGAAATGATTTGAAATGAAGTTTTGAAATGATATGATATTTTAAATATATTGAAATGGTTTGGAATTGATTTAATCTTTATTTTGATAAAGATTTAGATTTCAAATGATATTATATTTTGAAGTATAAATGGTTTATAAAATTTTATAACCACGGGTTACAATAACGATTGGTTGTTAAAGAGACCGGGATCAGATATGGACATACTCTCTGTCGATACCGAAAACCACTTTGACAACTGTGTACGCGGTGGAGTTTCCAGAATGAAGTAGGATGGTGGCAACGATCCTAAAGGTATATACGTGGACCCAACTCCCATGAGTTGGCATAAAGTGGCTAAAACATGAGCGATTGACGGGCCAATGAGGTAGCACCTCTGATCGGACACACTTCTTCGATACCATTCTATTGCTTTGTGATTGATTGGGTGCACCCCTTGATTTGGGAGTGTTGTTCGAGGTGGGCGGTAGTGGCTGCTATGCGTTTCCATCAGCCCGGATGTGTAATTGGTATATCTACCCTGGCATTGCCTAGTTGTGCCGTGTCACTTACCATAGCGAGCTTTACTACGAGTTGTGATTTCTCCCGTAGCCTGTGGAGTATCGAGGATAGCCCCCATTTTGGGAGTATGCTAATACTGGATAGACTATTGGGACTATTACGTGTAAAGGGCTATATGGGTAACCCCTTGACGCTATTAAAAAGTATGTTTATTTTATATTAGACATTATTATAATAGCGAATATTACTACATAGTGGATAGTTTAACGAATCCTTAAAGAATGGGCTATCCCAAGCATTCTTTAAGTTACTTGTATCTTTATTACAGTTCAATTGAGTTGGTTTACATTGTATAATTATGTATGTCTTGACTCGAGTGTTTTGTGTTTTGCTTTATGCTCGAGTCAGACTGAGTGATACAACACTTGAGACTCAACTTTGGAGCTGGAGTTTTGCTTTGAAGATCCAGATATCTATTCATTTTGTTATCCAGTTGATTCCAGTTGTATTCTGAGTTGTACCTGATTATCATACTGTTACTGTAAAGACCCATAAATTCTCACCCTTTGAATTGACTAAAATGTATACAAGTCCAACTCAAAAGATAAGGATTCACGTCTTTCCTAGCGATTAGGATTATCGACCCTTCAAAATCGACACCTGAATATAATTGAATGTATTCAAATGTCGTAAATGAAATGATCGGAATCCTTGATCGTTAGGGGTTGGGATAATAAACATATCAGAAATATCAGAACACAGCGAAAGTGAAACAACCTCTCTTTTATTCATATACAAAAGAGTTTACATTTCAGAGTTTACATAAATACAGTGGAATAACAACTACAGCGGAAAATAAAGCAAAATCTCCAAATGCTCCATCTTCAAGTCTTACATCTATAATTGCTCCAAATATCCTAGCTCAAAATCTAACTGACAAACCTAACTCTAGACTGCCCGTATGGAAAATTATGGGCACCCAGAGTTTAGGGGAAAACAATAAACTCCAGGTCAGTCATGGGACTGGTGTGAGAACTTAAAAATATAGTTGCTTTTGAAAACAATTTCCGTATATGCTTTTGGAAAATGAAACTATCATAAGGTCTCGATCCACACACAAGATGCAAACGCACACATGGTCGAGGTTTCTCCTTATGACAGTCAAACATGCCTTTGATACATTAAAAATATCCTTTAAATATTATAATAGTGCTTAGTGATTGAAAACCATTTTCAAAATAAAATTATTAATTTATCCAGCATACGTTATTTGATGGTATGCCTACTATAGCCACTGTATTAAACAGTGGGTAATACAATCAAAACCGTACAAGGTTTGTATTGGAGAATGGGTTTCCAATAATGACCAGGCAAAGGAACTTCCTCATCCACGATTGGGTACGCCTCTAGAGGGACGTCCCGAGAAACTACTGTTTCTCTGCCAACACAAGGCCGGGTTACCACTCAATGGTAACTACTTACTCAAGTCTATCCATCCCCCGGTTGTTACCAACCTTTAAAACGGGGCCCCGATCTTTTCCAACATCCACATCAAACAAATACTGGGCGTGTAAGAACACAGTACAACTATATAAATATATAATCCACAAAGTGAATACCTGGGCTCCATACCATGGTATCACTATATATATCTATAAGGGAATAGACATCCTACACCTTGCCGCATCCATTCCTGTTTCGGCCATTCCCGGGGTGTGAGGTTCGTGAAGTCTCGTACCCATAAGGCTCTGCTTTTCAACAAAAGCCTTGATCAATCCATAGCATTCTTCGGAATGTCACATTACCAATCCAAAATTACATAACTGATTTCTACCAACGCATAACCCTTGAGTTCATACGTCTCAAGGAAGGGTGTTAAGCTAAGAGAATAAATTCTCTGCCACCAAGCAGATATACGTTAATAAAGATCAATCATATAAAGTCAGAATGTAATGTCAGACAATCCATCCATCCACAAGTTCGTTCTGGGACTGAACGAAACCGAAGGCATCTTATTCCTCAACCTTTGCCCAAAAGGTGAGAGGCCCTTGCGTATCCGAAGATTCTTCAAACATCATCTGGACCACTGCTTTAAAAGTATAGGGGTATCGTTTCTATATCGGCCGCTAAACCGATGAAGAGAAATCAACAAGCAGTCCATTAGATGTGAAGATCCCTGGTCTTCATCATCGTTTCAATATGACTCATCACAATCATAGCATCGTATTATTATTCGGAATGGGAAATTCCCGTTCCCGGTCTTTCCGAATAATAAGCGTTCTTTAAAAGCCATTCAGAACCAAATGGGTTTTTAATTTAAGTCTCAACAAATCAAATTCATATTTGATTTAAGTGATTTAAACCTCCATTTAAATTACTTTATTCATACTATTTCAAATTTGGAAAATATTGATCACTTATAGCTCAAATCGTGAAATAAATCACAAGGTGTTATCCTACAATTATTTTCTACCCAACCCATGCATATGGATAATTAATTTCTCATAAACTGGTTAAGAAAAGTCAATAATCAATAAATAATAATCAGTGCTCATAAACTGGTCGAGCGCAATCTAAACAACCAAACAATTAATTAACAAAATAAACACGACAATAAATGATAAATCAACACTTCAATCTATCAGATATTTGTAACACTTTTTTATTTTATCTTGGGTTAAAATGATTTGATATTTATTTTGGAGCATCCGGGCTTTCCCTTCGACATGTTTCGTCCCTCATCCAAGTGTCCTTGGATCTCACAGACGAAACACGTGTACTAGTCGTTTCCGCATACCCCATTAAGTATTTAACTTCTAAATTTTAAATTACTTAATTAACCATCCAAATATAATATCGAGCAAGGAAATCAAACCATTGTTTTAGAAAACAAAGTAAACAAGCATTCAACAAGGGTTTTCAAACAACACTTAACACTTAAAGTTCCTTTAGCAATGATTTTAACAAACTTAAAGGAAGAAATAACTCACTAAACTATGAAAACAGGGAATATACTCACTAAACTATGAAAACAAGGAATATACTCACATCCTATTTGCTTTGATGGAGACTTGGAATACTTTACCTTTGATAATGAATTTTAGTTCTTTTCTTTAGTTTTTTGAATGAAATAAAATGACATATGGACTTGGCTATTTATAGGTGAAGAGAAGGGTACTTTAGTCATTTTCTATAGCCTAACCAGATTCGACCATATTTTGGTTCAATAGGAACCAGCCTTATGGCCTAATTTGATTCGACCACATTTTGGTCCAATAGAAAACATCTTGATGGCCTAATTTGATTCGACCACATTTTGGTCCACTAGAAAACATTTTGATGGCTTAATTTGATTCGACCACATTTTGGTCCAATAGAAATCCTCCTTATCAACTATGGCATAACATGATTCGACCATATTTTGGTCCAATGGCAACCATCCGCATGGTAGAACCTGATTCGACCAGATTTTGGTCCAATAACAACCATCCGCATGGCAGAACCTGATTCGACTAGATTTTGGTCCAATGGCAACCATCCGCATAGAATATAATAATCATTACGCTATTTTGTTTTATTAGGCAAGTAATTATATTGTTCTGTTTTATTAGGCAAGTAATTATACTGTTCTGTTTTATTAGGCAAGTAATTAAACTGTTCTGTTTTATTAGGCAAGTAATTTTACTGTTCTGTTTTATTAGGCAGGTAATTATACTATTCTGTTTTATTAGGCAGGGTTAATAATTTTAAATATAAAATCCATAATTTAATCATTTAAAAACATATTAACTATTCATGTTCAAAGTGATTAAATTATGGGTTGTTACATTTTAAATATTCGAATTCGATGACCCAAAAATACGGGTCGTTACAGTTACTCCTATTGTATCTTGGTATTCCTATTGTATCTTACCTAACTCTGATGTATTTATATAGTAGCTTCATGAACTACTATTTGTTTGTTCCCGCTGCATTATATTACTCCGTTTCTGTGATCTGTGATTATTTATTTACTAAATATGATGAGTTTGCCAAATTTTTATTTACAACGTGGTATTTTGAGCAATTCAAGTCCGACATGTGTGGATGCGAATGGTTGAAAATATCGGGTCGTTACAGTTGGTATCAGAGCTTTGGTTTTAGGCAAACTCAGCATATAGAGTAGATTTAATTATAGAATCACCTTCGTTCGAACTTGAATTCCTTCTTCTTCGATTCGGTTTCCTTGGAATTTTGGAACATCCCCTTCGGTTCTAAAGTCCATTCTTGTCCTCCCTTATTCGTGTCTTCATGATTCTGGAGTGTCCCATAAATCCACTCCGAATAATCTTTCTAATGAATTGGTGTTCCCGCCAATATTCTAATGACTTGTAAAGGGGTGAAACTTCTTTACAAAAAGCATTGATTCACCGAAGACTTCTGTATCCTTTGTTTACGATGCTACTATCTCTTGCTATGCCTGAATTCTATCTCTTGAGATCGAATGTAGATTTACCCCAGAAAATCCACAACGATCTTATTCTTTTAGTCACGGTTGACCCGGTTAAGGTTACCCGTGATTTATATAGGCTTATCCGTACTCCATATTTTGTTGTTTAATCATCTTATCTTTTTTCTCCAACTTATATTCAAATCAGAGTTCTCTTTGATTTGAGTCCATCAAATCTGAATCCCTATCCTTATTCTGAAAAGTTATCTTGTATTTGAAATTTTTATGTTTTAAAGATGTTTATATTGTGTTGTTTGAGTTGTTGATGTTGATTTGGGTTTCCGATCGGTTCGTTTGAGCAACGCTATCGATAGGATCTCCAAAACACTTGAACAAAGCAAACTGACACAATATGGTTTTTAAATTTAGTAGATGGATAATTTTTATATAATTATAATATGTATAAGGTAAATTTTCTGAATTTTTGATAATTAATAGAATTGGGTGTTAAGAAATAATATTTAACTTTGTATGTATTTTATAATCATTGGCTTTAGTTTCATATCTAAATAATTAAACATAGTTATAAATTAATTTGGAAATTTAAATGGATTTAAACCAAGAATGTGAGAATTTAATTTTCGATGATTTCGAACTTTGTTTTGAAAGTTTTAAAAGGATATATTATTTAAAAGTATTTCTAGTAGAAATTGTTTCAAAGGATTTTTAATTTGTAAATCAGTGCTCTTTTCTTTGTCATTGGAAAATAATTTCGGTGATGACTGCAGCATCATCGACATTCATTTTCGGGTTTCGAAGTGAAGAGACTATTCTGTAGCTTTGCTACAATTTTGCTTTGAAATTTAATTAATATGAATTTCTAAATATGACTTGATTTATATTATATAGAGATATGATTTAAATTTGATTTGATATATATTGTATATGTATTTATTTATCTTTAAAATTGTTTGAAGTTAATCGGAAAATTTAATTCTTAAATTTTATCTTAAAGGATTATTTCAATTATAAAATGAAGCCAAAATTTGAATAAATATTTAAACTTGAATAATTGTAATTGGAAAATTTATTTGTATAATATTCTATTACATTCCAATATAACTTACCTAAATTTTTAAAAGTTAACAATGTAATTGGATAAGGTACAATATAAAAGGATCTTATAAAAAAAATTAGAGTAGTTATAATAAATGTTATACACTTAAATTTTAATTATAAAGGATCAATAGAGGTAAATAGAAGGGTTAATTGAATAAGTTTACAATATGATGATATTTAAAAGAAATTATAAATAATTTGGAATAGTTATAATAAGTGAAATACACTTAATATATATAGGATTTGATATATTAAGTGGAATAAAGAAGAATGAAATTTAATGAATAAAGATGAAATATAATAAATGATTGTTCAAATCCATGACTTTCTAAATTGTTGATTTGATGATGAGATAATTAGATTTAAAAATGATTAAGATTTATTTAACTTAAGTGAAATCAAATGGATGAAATTTATTATTAATGTAAGTTGAAATTTTCATGGTTTTAAATTTATTACCTTATTCTGTTTTCCAATCTAATTTCTTTCTGGTTGTTTCCATTCTCCTACCTTCTAAGTAGGAAATCAAATTCGAATTGGTTAGCCTTGGAGCTACTGTTCTCCTTCAGCTTGATCTTGCCTCTAATTTTCACCAACTCAGGGTTGCTGAGGAAAGTATTCCCGAGACTGCTTTCCGTACTGAGAATGGTTTTTCTGTGAATGGTTAGTCATGCCTTTTGGTTTGACTAATGCTCCTGCTCTCTTTGTTGATTTGATGAATCGTGTTTTTCATATTGTGCTTAATAAGTTGTTCTAGTCTTTCTTTCTTTCTCTTTTTCCTTCATTATTTAACTTTTCTATCTCTTCTGTGGTTCTTACTTCTCCCTATTCTGAATCTGAGCACTGCTTACCATCCACAGACCGACGGTCAAACGGAAAGGGTGAATCAGATTCTCAATGATCTTTTTCATGCTTATGTTCTTGATTCTGGAGGATCTTTGGAAGATCATCTCCATCTTGTTAAACTTACCTATAACAACAGTTATCGGGTATAATTTCAATCTTCTGGTCATCTTGTCTTAATCCTATTTCATTCTAATTTTTTCTGTGTTTTCCCGTACCTCATTCCTTTTCGAGGACTGTAACAACCCTGAGATTGCAATTACCGAATAATGAATTAAAATTATGTTTTTTAAGTTGAAAAGGAAGCTAAACAAAATTTTGGGAATTTAAATTTGCAATTGGTTTGCAAATTAAAGTATTTTGGGTTTAAAATGGGGAAATTAATATTTTTGGAATTTAATATTTAAAAGGGGAATTTTTAAATGTGATAATGGGTTTAATTGGCTAATGAGACAATTATAGGGTTTTAATTAAAAACTAGGATGCCACTTAGGATTTTGTTCACATGATAACCTTAGAAAATAAACTAAGTCCTAATGGGTTTTAAAACCTCTTACCATGACCCATTAGCCTACCCACTTCTATATAATATCTTAAACCCATTTCATAACCCTAACCCTTCCCCTCTTCATAATTCCTAAACCTAAATCTAAGCATAACTAATGGCCTCCCTTTAGAAGATCCATCTCCTTCTCTTCATAATTAAACTAGTTAATCTTTGAAAGGTAATGCAATCTCTCCTATTCTCTAATCTTTCCTAATCCTTATTTATCTCTTCCATCTTGTGTAATCTTTGTTTTTTTTGTTGATTTTGGGTCCTTGAAGCCTCTTGATCTTTGCTTTGGGGTGGAGGAGTTTGGCTTGCTCTATATTGTGCACACAAACCATTTGATCCTTTGCTTCATTAAGGTAATTACTATCAATTAGTGATTATTGCTAGTTATATCTATTAGTGATTATTGCTAGTTAATTTTGGTGAAAATTTGATGCCAAAACTTGAAAAAAAAAACACCCTAATCACTAAAAATCAGCAACTTGTGCTGGCTGGAATAGTGCAGGCTGAAAATAGGCTGAAAACATGAGCCTGAGTGCCCAAAAACAGGCCTGGGTTGCACCCAGGCACAGCAGGCTAGCCCAGTTGGGCTAGCCAGGAGCAGGCCAGGCCCAAAGGGGCTGGCGCGTGACACACCCCCAGCCCGCCTGGGCTGGGGAGGGTTGGCGCGGGCCGAAGCCCGCGCCCATGTTCCCCAGCCCGGGCGGGCTGGGGACTTAAGGTAAATCCCCAGCCCTCCCGGGCTGGGGAGGGAAATAACTTCCCCAGCCCGCCTGGGCTGGGGAACTATGGACGCGGGCCGAAGCCCGCGTCCCATTCCCCAGCCCAGGCGGGCTGGGGAGGGAATTTACTTCCCCAGCCCGCCTGGGCTGGGGAACTATGGACGCGGGCCGAAGCCCGCGTCCCATTCTCCAGCCCAGGCGGGCTGGGGTGGGAGAAAAATTCACCCCAGCCCAAGCGGGCTGGGGCAGACTGACGGGGGCCGAAGCCCGCGTCCAAAAAAAAACAACCTCTTCTCCTGTTTTCAAATTTTTACCTCCACTTCGCGATGCCGCCACAATCGCATCCGAAGTCGGAATTCGGCATTTTTGGTCTCGTTGGAAAGGTGGAGTTTCGAACTCCATCTCTGGAAAATTTGGGCATCATCGGAGTTCGTTTGATACTTCGAGTCTCGTGTTGAAGTTGAATTCTGGTCGCTGTTGGTAAACAATGTGTATCTTATTCTGGGTCCAACTTTGAGACGTCGCTGCCACTTCGTCTCAACTCGGAATCCAGAAATTCTTTTTGCATCTTAAAGTAGGGATATTGTACTACATGCCTGCAAATTTCCATGACATTTGGACATAGTTTGCTGGTCCAAATAAATTGCCGAACTTGGGTTCGCAGCTGTTTTTGAATGTTTACAAACACTTAAGAATATTTTTCAGTGATTTTCTGGTTTTATTGATTTCTTTGAGATTTGTCTCTAGATTTCGTACACGGGTTTTATGAATCATTTTAAAAAGATTATTCACTCCTAAATGGATTTAGAAATTATTATATAATATTATTTTTAATTATTAAATTAATTACTCCATAATAGGAGAGTTTTCAAAAGCCATTTTAAAGTGATTTCAAAATCAATTATAAATCCGTTTCGCACCATTATTTTCTATAATAAAAATCTCACACTCACTTTTTAGCACGTCGAGCGAAGTGGAAAGGTGCTTAAACGGTTAGGAAATCTCCGGCCTATGGAACCGTGTGTATTTTCTTTCCGGTTAATCCCCGACCTATTCGATTGATCGTTTTGACCTTTGGGTCTAGTTTACCGATGATACGAGGTGGAATTTTTATTGTTTGGAGTGTGAGCTTGCTATTGGTTAGTAAACCATTTAGTGCAAACGTGGGGTATGGGACTCATTGTTAACACTTTACGGGTTCCTCTCCAAGAAGTTGGTGACACATTAGCCTCTGGGCGGCCAGTACTGGACCTCTGGGTCACCACGCCTCTGGGCAACCGTCTCTGGACACCTGCTCTATGGAGCAGTTTATTTTTCGGCGTGCGCCTCTGGGCCTTTATCCTTCTGGGAAGGATCTCGCCGTCTCGCGCGTTCCGCATCTGTGCGAGTGATCAATCACAACTCTACAGTACTTGGCAACAACGACTCTGGTCGGTGCACGTGCAATATTAGTATTATTTGATGATTTTTATATCCATTCGAGTACCGCCATTCAGTGTTGGTTCTATGGAACCATACGATGTAAGTGCGATTGCCTTGTGGATTCACAGTGTCTCTAGACACTGCTTTTCAGTGTTGGATTTCATTGACATTTTAATATATCCCCATTGCTCTTTGGAGCATCGATCTTTGCTTGGGCATTGATTATAGACTCTGGTCACTCTTGGGATTATTACCTATGGGCATCTTTTTATAGCTTTGGCTACGCCGATGATATGAGGCGATTTTATTTATTCTACACTTTGGTGTTGATTTCTCTTTGGAGATTTTTATTGTTTATTGATGATTAGGGATCGTCATTATATTCATGTGGTTCATAATATACTTCTCTTTGGATAAGTACTGTTTTATGTATGTACCGCATTATTATATATCTCAGTTATTACTGTTTGTTTAGCTAGCCTGACCCGAGTGTTTTTCGCTCGGGTCAGACCGAGTTGTTTCAGGTTAGGTCTCTGGACTTAGTTGCTCTGTGCTTTCGCTTTGGACTTATCTGCTATGCTTTTGAGATAGCTTATCCTAGTGTCCGCTTATGTTATTATTCAGACTTTGATAGGTACATATTTTTGACTCACATGTGTGAGCAGTGGCTTTGTACCCACTTATGATATTTGGATCTGTATTGACGATGTATTGTTTTGGGATTTTATATCTGTTATCTGATTCTGTTCTATGATGCTATTTCATTATGTTATTATGCTTTGTCCTGATAGCTCTTTAGCCATTTGTAATTTGTTATAAGTATTTACAAAGTATGTCGAACCACCTGATTGAGAAAAATTTAAATAGATTCCACCTTTCGACGTATTCGGTAGATAGTTATAGCTTGATTACAAATGGTCGCTTCCACTATACTCTATTCTCCGCTTTAACAGACAATATTACTCCCGTAATACTCTTTGTTACAGTGGGTCTCAGAGTGTGGCGTTACAGTTTGGTATCAGAGCCAAGGTTCAAAATTAAGCATAACAAACATAGAACAGACACGAAGTACAATACGTTATAATACGATCCAAATTGAACATATCCACCTTTAGATAAATAAGTTAGGAATATGTGTAGGAATCTATTATTTTCCGTAATATTCCTTAATGAATTATCTATCTTTGAATCGTGCTTAACTAAATCTACCGATCATATGTTTAAAGAGTGTCCCAAGCCTCTTTTCTACCGCTATTGTAAGTAGGAGGGTCATCATTATTCCACTTGTCCTATTGCACCTCCAAGATATGGCAAGCTTAATGCTGCCAAGGCTCCTAAATCTTCAGCTCAGCCTCGAGGTACGCATCCTTCCATTTTCGAAGGTTCTATTTTATTTAATGGTAGATCTTGTAGAGTTCTCTTTGATACGGGTGCCTCTCACTCATTCGTATCAAAGGAACTTGTTGATACTTTATCTTTGGATGTTACTTGTTTGGTTTCTTCACTAAGGATTGTGAATCCCATCGACGGATCCACGACCCTTAGCTTGCTTTGTGAGGATATAGATATTGATCTTTGTGGATTTTCTTTCTGTGCGAATCTGCACGTTATGGAGTATTTGGGCTTTGACATGATTCTTGGCATGGATTGGCTCGCTCAGTACGATGCCAAAATCATTTGTTCGGAGCGGATATTATTTCTTCGTCATCCTGACTCGTCCGCTCCGTTAGCTATTGCTCTTCAGGATGTTGGGATTTCTGATATTACTTTATTTGCTCTTGATTCATGAGATGAGGATGTGGACATATCTCGTATTCCTGTTGTTCGGGATTTCCCCGATATATTCGAGCCAGTATCAGGCCTGCCGCCAAAGCGTGCCATTGAGTTCCGCATCGATCTCATTCCAGGCTCCCACCCAGTTAGGCGTCCTCCCACGAGGATGTCTACTAAGGAGAATGAGGAACTCAGGAAGCAGTTAGTTGAGCTTGAAGCGAAGCAGTTCATCCGATCTAGTTCTTCGCCATGGGGTGCTGCTGTGGTCTTCGTTAAGAAGGCTGATGGCTCTCTTAGGCTTTGCATTGACTATCGCAAGCTCAATGAGCTGACCATCAGAAATCGCTACCCATTTCCTCGGATAGACGATATGTTTGATCAGTTGAGCGGTGCGAAGGTCTTCTCTCAGCTCGACCTTGCCACCGAATTCCATCAGCTACGAGTCGCCGAGGACAACATTCCTCTTACAGCATTTTGCACTCGTTATGGTTCTTTTGAGTGGTTGGTCATGCCGTTCGGCTTGACGAACGCTCCGGCTTTCTTTGTCGATCTTATGAATCGAGTGTTCCGGGAATACATCGATAGATTCATTCTGGTTTTCATCGATGATATTCTTATTTATTCTAGATCCGAGGCAGAGCATGCTCATCATTTGCGGATCGTCTTGGATACTCTTTGTCAGCATCAGCTTAAGGCCAAGCTCTCCAAGTGCCATTTTTGGGAGAGCAAGGTCAAGTTCTTGGGCCATATTGTATCATCTGAGGGTATTTCCGTCGACCCTACCAAGATCGAAGCTATTCAGAATTGGAATCAGCCCGAGAACGTTCATGATATTCGCAGCTTCCTTGGGCTGGCGGGTTATTACCGTCGGTTTATCAAGGATTTCTCTCGAGTTGCACTTCCCCTCAAGACTCTGACTCGTAAGGGAGTTCGCTTTATTTGGTCTGATAAGTGTGAAGCTTCTTTCCAGCGATTGAAGGAACTTCTCACTCATGCTCCTATCCTGGTGGTTCCTGAGAGTAACCAGGATCTTATTGTTTACACCGACGCTTGTGGTAGCGGCCTCGGTGTTGTTCTTATGCAGAAGGATCGGGTGGTTGCTTATGCTTCTAGGCAGCTACGTCCGAATGAGGTTCGCTATCCTACTCATGATCTTGAGTTAGCTGCTATCGTCTTTGCCTTGAAGATGTGGCGTCATTATCTATTGGGCGAACGTTTCATTCTCTACACCGATCACAAGTCGCTGAAGTATCTTTCCAGCCAGAGAGATCTCAATATGAGGCAGCAGCGATGGCTTGAGTTTCTCGCCTCATATGACTTAGATATTCAGTATACCCCTTGGCAAGGGTAATCGTGTGGCAGATGCACTCAGTCGCAAACACTCGGCAGTAGTTTCTATGATGATAGCCGAGTGGGATATTTTTGAGACCCTTTCTATGCGTGATATTCGAAATCGAGCCCCGTCTTCTGATCCTCAGATCTTGCTATTCAGCTTGGAAGCTCGACCTATTCTATTGGATCGCATTGCCCATGCTCAGCGGCAGGATCCAGACTTGTTGCGATATATTCATCTCCTTGAGTCGGGATCCAGTGATGAGACATTGTTGGATTATTCTATTGATTCTCATCGGTGTCTTCGCAGGAAGAACCGTATTTTGGTACCATCTAATTTATCACTTAGGCGTGACATTCTAAACGAGTGTCATCGCACTAAGTACACTATTCATCCTGGGTCGAGCAAGATGTATGCCGACATGTGTCGTCTATATTATTGGGAAGGCATGAAGAGTGATGTTGCAAGTTATGTAAGCCGTTGCATGACTTGTCAACAGATCAAAGCTGAACACCAGCGTCCATCCGGTCTTCTTCAGCCGCTAGAGATTCCATTGTGGAAATGGGATCAGATATCCATGGATTTTATTGACGGTCTGCCTCGATCGAAGTCAGGCCATACTTCTATTTGGGTCATCGTTGATCGCTTGACCAAATCAGCTCATTTCATTCCTATTAAGTCCACTCGGACTGCTCCTCAGCTTGCCAAGTTATATGTGAAGGAAGTCGTTCGACTCCATGGCATTCCTAGCTCTATCGTCTGTGATCAAGACACTATCTTTACTAGTCACTTCTGGAAGTGCCTACAGTCAGCTTTGGGCTCAAAGCTGAATCTCTCGACTGCTTATCATCCTCAGACCGATGGTCAAACGGAGAGGGTGAATCGTGTTTTAGAGGATCTTTTGCGCTGTTGTATTCTGGATTTCGGAGGTAGTTGGGAGGATCACTTACCGCTTGTAGAGTTCTCCTACAACAACATCTTTCAGTCTAGTATCGGCATGGCACCTTTCGAGGCTCTTTACGGAAGGCCATGTCGCTCTCCTGCTTGTTGGTTAGAATCTGGTGAGAAGCACCTTCTTGGTCCAGATTTAGTTCGGGAATCTTCTGAGAAGATTATTCTTATTCGTCAGAAAATGAAAGAGGCGCAGAACCGTCAGAAATCCTACGCGGACAGCCGTAGGAAGCCTCTTGAGTTCTCCATTGGTGATCATGTCTTTATTCGGATATCTCCCATGAAGGGGGTTGTGCGTTTCAGCTCTACAGGGAAGTTGGCACCTCATTATGTCGGACCATTTCCTATTACGGAACGCATCGGCCCCGTTGCTTATCGTATGGCTCTACCTGCTCATTTCTCTAGAATACATGATGTGTTCCATGTCTCTCAGCTTCGCAAGTGTGTGCGCGATCTTGATTCTATTATCGAGCCTCATATCGTGCCTGATTTGGAGATCTCACCCGATCTATCTATAGAGCAGCATCCTCTTCGTGTGCTTGATTCGGAGATCAGACGTCTTCGAAACAAAGAGGTTCCGCTTGTGAAGATTCAATGGTCGTCTAATCCTAAGGACTGCACTTGGGAGACCAGAGAATTTATCGAGCGTACTTATCCTGATTTTCTTTCATCTTCCGGCACGGGTGAGCATCTATATTTTATCTTCTGTATTCCTTTTGTGAATTAGATGTTATAGACGAATTCTATATTTAAGGAAATTACGGGGACGCAATTTTCTTAAGGGAGGGAGTCTGTAACAACCCTGAGATTGCAATTACCGAATAATGAATTAAAATTATGTTTTTTAAGTTGAAAAGGAAGCTAAATAAAATTTTGGGAATTTAAATTTGCAATTGGTTTGCAAATTAAAGTATTTTGGGTTTAAAATGGGGAAATTAATATTTTTGGAATTTAATATTTAAAAGGGGAATTTTTAAATGTGATAATGGGTTTAATTGGCTAATGAGACAATTATAGGGTTTTAATTAAAAACTAGGATGCCACTTAGGATTTTGTTCCCATGATAACCTTAGAAAATAAACTAAGTCCTAATGGGTTTTAAAACCACTTACCATGACCCATTAGCCTACCCACTTCTATATAATATCTTAAACCCATTTCATAACCCTAACCCTTCCCCTCTTCATAATTCCTAAACCTAAATCTAAGCATAACTAATGGCCTCCCTTTAGAAGATCCATCTCCTTCTCTTCATAATTAAACTAGTTAACCTTTGAAAGGTAATGCAATCTCTCCTATTCTCTAATCTTTCCTAATCCTTATTTTATCTCTTCCATCTTGTGTAATCTTTGTTTTTTTGTTGATTTTGGGTCCTTGAAGCCTCTTGATCTTTGCTTTGGGGTGGAGGAGTTTGGCTTGCTTTATATTATGCACACAAACCATTTGATCTTTTGCTTCATTAAGGTAATTACTATCTATTACTGATTATTGCTAGTTATATCTATTAGTGATTATTGCTAGTTAATTTTGGTGAAAATTTGATGCCAAAACTTGAAAAAAAAAACACCCTAAATCACTAAAATCAGCAATTTGTGCGGGCTGGAATAGTGCAGGCTGAAAATAGGTTGAAAAGTGCACAAAAATAGGCCTGGGTTGCACCCAGGCACAGCAGGCTAGCCCAGTTGGGCTAGCCAGGAGCAGGCCAGCCCCAAAGGGGCTGGCACGTGACACACCCCCCAACCCGCCTGGGCTGGGGAGGGCTGGCGCGGGCCGAAGCCCGCGCCCATGTTCCCCAGCCTGGGCGGGCTGGGGACTTAAGATAAATCCCCAGCCCGCCCGGGCTGGGGAGAGAATTAACTTCCCCAGCCCGCCTGGGCTGGGGAACTATGGACGCGGGCCGAAGCCCGCGTCCCATTCCCCAGCCCAGGCGGGCTGGGGAGGGAATTAACTTCCCCAGCCCGCCTGGGCTGGGGAACTATGGACGCGGGCCGAAGCCCGCATCCCATTCCCCAGCCCAGGCGGGCTGGGGAGGGAATTAACTTCCCAAGCCCGCCTAGGCTGGGGAACTATGGACGCGGGCCGAAGCCCGCGTCCCATTCTCCAGCCCAGGCGAGCTGGGGTGGGAGAAAAATTCTCCCCAGTCCAAGCGGGCTGGGGCAGACTGACGCGGGACGAAGCCCGCGTCCAAAAAAAAAAAAACCTCTTCTCCTGTTTTCAGATTTTTACCTCCACTTCGCGATGCCGCCACGATCGCATCCGAAGTCGGAATTTGGCGTTTTTGGTCTCGTTGGAAAGGTGGAGTTTCGATCTCCATCTCTAAAAAATTTGGGCATCATCGGAGTTCGTTTGATACTTCGAGTCTCGTGTCGAAGTTGAACTCTGGTCGCTGTTGGTAAACAGTGTGTATCTTATTCTGGGTCCAACTTTGAGACATCGCTGCCACTTCGTCTCAACTTGGAATCCAGAAATTCTTTTTGAATCTTAAAGTAGGGATGTTGGACTACATGCCTGCAAATTTCCATGACATTTGGACATAGTTTGCTGGTCCAAATAAATTGCCGAACTTGGGTTCGCAGCTGTTTTTGAATGTTTACAAACACTTAAGAATATTTTCGAATGTCGAGCGAAGTGGAAAGGTGCTTAAACGGTTAGGAAATCTCCGGCCTATGGAACCGTGTGTATTTTCTTTCCGATTAATCCCCGACCTATTCGATTGATCGTTTTGACCTTTGGGTCTAGTTTACCGATGATACGAGGTGGACTTTTTATTGTTTGGAGTGTGAGCTTGCTATTGGTTAGTAAACCGTTTAGTGCGAACGTGGGGTATGGGACTCATTGTTAACACTTTACGGGTTCCTCTCCAAGAAGTTGGTGACACATTAGCCTCTAGGTGGCCAGTACTGGACCTCTGGATCACCACGCCTCTGGGCAACCGTCTCTGGACACCTGCTCTATGGAGCAGTTTATTTTTCGGCGTGCGCCTCTGGGCCTTTATCCTTCTGGGAAGGATCTCGCCGTCTCGCGCGTTCCGCATCTGTGCGAGTGATCGATTACAACTCTACAGTACTTGGCAACAACGACTCTGATCGGTGCACATGCAATATTGGTATTATTTGATGATTTTTATATCCATTCGAGTGCCGCCATTCAGTGTTGGTTCTATGGAACCATACGATGTAAGTGCGATTGCCTTGTAGATTCACAGTGTCTCTGGACACTGCTTTTCAGTGTTGGATTTCATTGACATTTTAGTATATCCCCATTGCTCTTTGGAGCATCGATCTTTGCTTGGGCATTGATTACAGACTCTGGTCACTCTTGGGATTATTGCCTATGGGCATTTTTTTATAGCTTTGGCTACGTCGATGATATGAGGCGATTTTATTTATTCTACACTTTGGTGTTGATTTCTCTTTGGAGATTTTTATTGTTTATTGATGATTAGGGATCGTCATTATATTCATGTGGTTCATGATATACTTCTCTTTGGATAAGTACTATTTTATTTATGTACCGCATTATTATATATCTTAGTTATTACTGATTGTTTAGCTAGCCTGACCCGAGTGTTTTTCGCTCGGGTCAGACCGAGTTGTTTCAGGTTAGGTCTCTGGACTTAGCTGCTCTGTGCTTCCGCTTTGGACTTATCTGCTATGCTTTTGAGATAGCTTATCTTAGTGTCCGCTTATGTTATTATTCAGACTTTGATAGGTACATATTTTTGACTCACATGTGTGAGCAGTGGCTTTGTACCCACTTATGATATTTGGATATGTATTGACGATGTATTGTTCTGGGATTTTATATCTGTTATGTGATTCTGTTCTGTGATGCTATTTCATTATGTTATTATGCTTTGTCCTGATAGCTCTTTAACCATTTGTAATTTCGTTATAAGTATTTACCAAGTATGTCGAACCACCTGATTGAGAAAAATTTAAATAGATTCCACCTTTCGACGTATTCGGTAGATAGTTATAGCTTGATTACAAATGGTCGCTTCCACTATACTCTATTCTCCGCTTTAACAGACAGTATTACTCCCGTAATACTCTTTGTTACAGTGGGTCTCAGAGTGGGGCGTTACAGGGACGAAAAGTTTTGAGTGACGGAGAGTGTAACAACTCTATATTTTGTGATTATTTTAATTATATATTTTAATTACTTTAATTTAATTTCTTGATTTAAAAACTTTATTTTATTTATTTCAATTAGATAATTTTGTTATTTTAAATATAAATTGTGTTTTGAATGTGAATTATAATTTCAAACATGAATAAATAAGATATTTTCCAGAAATGTGAATTTTGGTCATTATGGTCAAACTTTGACTTTTAATTTAAAAATTTAAAATGATGAAATTTTGAATTTTATCTTTTATTATGAAAGTATATAAAATTTCAAGAATACTGCTTTTCATTTCGTTGAAATCTGATCTATAATGTGAAAGTTATGTCCTTTTAAATATTGTGTGTAATTTGTAGTAATCTGATTTATAACAAAATTGTTTATTTTAAATTATATGAATAATATTTTATTTGGTCATGTAATGTTCTAAATTATATTTATATGGGTAAATAACATGCTATGTATATATTTTAGTTTTAAAACATTTTAAAAGTGTAATTGACATTTTCCAGTGTCAGTTGTATTCTGTTTATAATTCCTAATTTCCAATTTCATTTAATTAAAGAAATTCTTTATTTATTCCTCTATTTCCTTAGGACCTTATTTTATTTAATCTCCACTTTATTTTTTTCATCGTTTATTTTTCTTATTTGACTTTTTATTTGTTTTAAAGTGAAATAGAAATTTTATAAAGCTAGTGATGTTTTATTTGTAATTTTAAGCCTTGTTTAAATTAAATAAACTATTTCTTTATTCTTTTTTCTATTTTCTCTAAATTTAATTATTTATTTCACTTTATAAATGATAAATGAATTATTTATTTCAAAGTTTTGCTTTAGAACATTTTTTTTAATGAAGTAGATATTTTTCCAAAGCCAATGGTGATTTATTTGTAATTTTTGGACCCTGTTTTCAATATTTAAGAAATTTCTTTAATTCTTTTCCTATTTTCCTAAATTTATTTATTTATTTATTTTTATTTTATTTTGTTTTCAGTTCTGTAATTCATTTACTTATTTTTATTTTTTTTATTTGATTTAAAAGAAAAGGAAATTTGAAGAGACTTAACTTTAAAACTCAAGACTTTTCATTTACCAAACATTTTCATTTTCTTGACTTTTCACTTGCTTGCTTTTTTGGCCGTACACTTTTTGATAGCCGTGAGTTTTTATGTGTAATTCACGTGAAAAAGCTTCCTCCTCACTCCATTTTCACGGCAAAAGCATTTGGGTAATGGCATCCTCTTTTCTTCTACTTTTTCTTCATTTTCCTTTTTGAATTTTCAATGTTTTGGCCATGACTTCTCCTTGCCATGCTCCACCATCTCCACCACAGCCTCCACCACCTTCCTCCTCCCCTTCCATGGCTTCAAACCCCTTTCTTCCCCTCTGACCAGATCAGGCCATGGCCTTTAAGTGAAGACAAATACCTCAAAAGTTGCACAAAACCTTCCAAATGTCATGTTAGCCTAGCCTAGTTGCTTCATACCTTCATCCATCACCTTGGCCACCACCTTTAGCCGTCGCCACCACCTTGTCCATACCCCTACTCATCATTTAAACCACTGTCCAGACCTGAACTTGAATGGCCAAGCCAAACCACCCATGGCCGAGCCCAAAACATTGAACCAAAACCTTCCTATATTGCCTAGCCTCTTCACATTCCTATGTTGTAACTCCTCCACCATTCTAGCCTTGTAGCCGTGCATTTGTGAGCCCAAACCAAAGCCAAACCATGTTAGGGCTGAGCCATATCAACCCTAGGCCGAGCATTTGAGTGTGGAAAGCATAGCAAAAGCATTCAATCCATTTTTGCTTTTAATTTCAAAGTTGTTTCAGTTCAATGTTGCATTAAATTTATAATTTTTTTTGCCATGTTCATGGGTTGTGTACAAGATCAATAAGCTTGGTTCTCATCCACTTGAATCTATTATTGTGTCATTGTGCCTCCTGGAATCCGTTTTGTCATTTGAATTGATATCTCCAACACAAAAAGGTGAGTAAATCTCACACGACATTTTATACTTATACAAATGTGAAGCGACAACAATTGAATGTGTAGAATATTATGATATGTTATAACTGCCTGTGATGATTTAATTATATGATGTTAAACCTGTTAATTTACTTGTCATCTCATATGTTACTGTTATATATTGTATACTGTTCATTTTTTACCTGTTTATCACACGGCAAGTTCCCTGTAGATTAGATTCACTATAGGTTGAAATGATACATACCCGAACAGACTTTAGAATAGGAAAAAAATCATTATGGGCTGAAATGATAGGCCTGAACGGTTTTTATTTATTTTATTTTGACTTGGGATTGCGGGTTTGAAATGATAGAACCCGGTTTTTGCTTTTTAAACTGCGGATTGAAATGATACATATCAGTATCACTTGACCTAAGTTAGAAAACTATATACAGGCCCGTGGTTATTTTTATAAAGTATTTTAAATATTTTAAATATTTTTAAAAGTGTAAAATTATGAAAATTTGATTTAAATTGGATTTTTTATGTTTAAATAAAGAAATTTGGATTTTTCTAGAAGTTAAAAATGTAATTTAAATGAATGGTAAAAAGTGAATTTTTGAAATATGACTTAAGTTTGGAAATTTGGAATTTTAGTTTTAAAATGATATTTAAGTTATATAAATAAAATGGAAATTTAATTATATTTGGAAAATGGTAAATATGATAATTTGATTGGAATTTGAATTTAAATGATTTAATAAAGTGTTATTGAGTTTTCTATGTACTAAAATGGTTAAATAAATGAATGCTTAAAAGTGTAATTTTAAAATATAACTTGACTTGGAAATGTGAATTTGGTTTTTATTAAAGGTTTAAGCTAATTAAATAAAATTTAAAATTTAGTTTAATTTGTGAAATGGAAATAAAATATATGTGTTAAGTTTATTAGTAAAAAAATGTGAAGAAAAGAAAATTGTACATTTGGATTTGTTAAGTAAAATTATTGGAAATTTGGAATTTTCTGTAAATGTTTCTTAGAAAAATCATAAATTAAAAGAGTAAGTTTAATGAACATTTTTGAATGTTAAAAAAATGATTTTTATAATGTTTAAATGGTTTAAATTGAAGTTTATTATTTGCTGGAAATACACTAAAATCTGGAAAATACTTTTAATAGCATTCAGAAATGATATGGTTTCTGTAAATAAACTAAAAGCTTTATAAAGAGGCTATTACAGCAGTTCTGTAATGCTGTAGTTGGTGAGGTAAATTAAAAGGCTAAAAACTTGATAAAGGCCTATTACAACAGTTCTGTAATTGTTGTAGTGGTCTGCTGTCTTTGCTGAATTTAATGAAACCCTTTAATTTGAAACATGAGCTATTACAGCATTTCTAGAAATGCTGTCTTTGCTGTTTTAAACTAAATTTCAACTAATACTGAGATCTAACAACATTTTTAAATGTTGTCTTTGCTGAATTAAAATGTTTTCAAGTATAACTTATAACAGCTTTTTCTGAATTCTGTGAAAGGCTGAAATTTCCAATGTTTATGGTTTTTAACTTAGTAAATGAACTCAGAATAGTTTAAAACTTTGGTAATTGAATACTTGACTTGAAAGTATAATAATTACACTTTTAAATGGTTTAGACGAATTATTTTGATTGAAATATAAACTATTTAAAAGGTGACTTGAAATGATAATAAATGAATGATATCTTTGAATTTAAAAGGTATTTAAAGTTGAATATTTGGATTTGAACTCAAATGATGATTTGAAATGAAGTTTTGAAAAGATATGATATTTTAATATATTAAATGATTTGAAATGAAGTTTTGGAAAGATATGATATTTTGATATATTGAAAGGATTTGAAATGAAGTTTTGAAATGATATGATATTTTAAATATATTGAAATGGTTTGGAATTGATTTAATCTTTATTTTGATAAAGATTTAGATTTGAAATGATATTCTATTTTGAAGTATAAACTGTTTTTAAAATTTTATAACCACAGGTTATAATAACGATTGGTTGTTAAAGGGACCGGGATCAGATATGGACATACTCTCTATCGATACCGAAAAACACTTTGACAACTGTGTACACGGTGGAGTTTCTAGAATGAAGTAGGATGGTGGCGACGATCCTAAAGGTATATACGTGGACCCAACTCCCGTGAGTTGGCATAAAGTGGCTAAAACAGGAGCGATTGACGGGCCAATGAGATAGCACCTCTGATTGGACACACTTCTTTGATACCATTCTTTTACTTTGTGATTGATTGGGTGCACCCCTTGATTTGGGAGTGTTGTTCGAGGTGGGCGGTAGTGGCTGCTATGCGTTTTCATTAGCCCGGATGCGTAATCGGTATATCTACCCTGGCATTGCCTAGTTGTGTCGTGTCACTTACCATAGCATGCTTTACTACGAGTTGTGATTTCTCCCGTAGCCTGTGGAGTATCGAGGATAGACCCCATTTTGGGAGTATGCTAATACTGGATAGACTACTGGGACTATTACTTGTTAAGGGCTATATGGGTAACCCCTTGACGCTATTAAAAAGTATGTTTATTTTATATTAGACATTATTATAATAGCGAGTATTACTACATAGTAGATAGTTTAACGGATACTTAAAGAATGGGCGATCCCAAGCATTCTTTAAGTTACTTGTATCTTTATTACAGTTCACTTGAGTTGGTTTACATTGTATAAGTATGTATGTCCTGACTCGAGTGTTTTGTGTTTTGCTTTACGCTCGGGTCAGACTGAGTGATACAACATTTGAGACTCACCTTTGGAGCTGGAGTTTTGGTTTGAAGATCCAGATATCTATTCATTTTGTTATCCAGTTGATTTCAGTTGTATTCTGAGTTGTACATGATTATCATACTGTTACTCCTGTTGTATCTTGGTATTCCTATTGTATCTTACTTAACTCTGATGTATTTATATAGTAGCTTCATGAACTACTATTTCTTTGTTTCCGCTGCATTATATTACTCTGTGTCTGTGATATGTAATTATTTATTTACTAAATATGATGAGTTTGCCAAATTTTTGTTGACAATGCGGTATTTTGAGCGATTCAAGTCCGACATGTGTGGATGCGAATGGTTGAAAATATCGGGTCATTACAGTGAGGGGAACTGTCTCAAAATATAGTATATCAAAACTATATACAAATAAATAGGAAACTACTGAGGCACGACATGTCCTCTACATTATCGTGGCTCAAGGGTAATTCGAACTATCCATAAACAAGTAAGATAAATCTAACCAAAAGATAGGAAATTATACCATAACCTGCTCTTCTCCTATCATCAACGAGTCAACATAACTAATATAATGTGACTGGCATGTGACATATACTATGATAAGGTAAACCAAAATCCATAAGTATAGTAATCATGATATAAGTCTATCACGAAGTGCACAATAATAATAAATGTAACAAAAATAACATCAACCAACTAATAACATGCACAACATTGAAATGAAAGACAACCAAAGAATACAAATTGATACCCATGATTACTGACGGGTGAAGTCCATTATGGACACCTATCATGATCCAATTATTCCCTTTGAGGGTTCAAGATAAATAAAGTAAGTACTTTATCATACCATAGACCTTGAGCCATGGCTCTTCAATGATGGGTATAATGTTGATCTCACCGTACACTCTGAAGCAAGTTTTGGTTATACGCGACCTACTCTATAAACTTGAAACCTAGTCCCAATAATAAATAGAATCGGTATTGAGATGTGTTAATACCTTATTATTGATTTTGATGACAATAACCATATAAAATATACATACTAATGTTTTGCAAAGTTATATAGTATATAACACAGAATAGTACACAGGTGCTTAATCGAAGAATGTATAGTATAAAGACTCAAGATAAAAATTTGAAGACTCGTGAGTTCAGAGACAAAGAAATAAAGAGCTGAGAGAAAAACTGTAGTAGGAACTAAATGGGTATATAGAAATAAATTAAATGAATAAGGAGAAGTTGTAAAAAATAAAACACGTTTGGTTGCTCAAGGTTATTGTCAAGAAAAAGGAATAGATTTTGATGAAACCTTTTCTCCCGTAGCTAGATTAGAGGCCACTAGAATTTTACTCGCTTTTGCAAATTATAATAACTTTAAATTGTTTAAAATGGATGTTAAAGTGCCTTTTTAAATGGCTTTATTAAAGAAGATGCTTATGTAAAACAACCCCCACTTTTCGAAGATGAAAAACTTACTAATCATGTTTCTAAATTAAAGAAAGCTTAGTATGGACTAAAATAAGTTCCTAGAGCTTGGTATGAAAGACTTAAATGTTATTTGATCCAATCTAATTTGAAGTAGGAAAAGTAGATAGTACATTATCTATTAAAAATAATAATAATGATATTCAACTTATACAAATATATGTCGATAATAATACTTTTAGGTCAACAAATGAATCGCTAAATAAAGAATTTTCGGATATAATGACTAAGGAATTTGAAATGATTTATATGGGAGGATTAACCTTCTTTTAGGATTACAAATAAGATAATTAGCTAACGGTATATTTATAAGTCAAGAAAAATATGCTAAGGATTTGGTAAAGAAGTTTGGTATGTCCAATGCTGGTGGAAAGCCAACTCCAATGGCAACTAACGAAAAACTAAATAAGGAAGAAAATTCAAAAGATGTAGATCAAAAACTATATAGAGGAATAATATGATCTTTGCTCTATATAACTACCAATATACCTGATATAAGGCATAGTGTTTGTCTCTGTGCAAGATATCAATCTCAACCTAAGAAAACTCATCTACAAGCTATAAAACGTGTTTTAAGATATGCAAACAACACATTAGACTATGGACCCTTCTATCCAAAAGAAGACTCCTTCAATTTCAGATAGTGATGCTAACTATGCTAGATGAAAATCAGATCGAACACGTACAAGTAGAACTTGTCACTATTTAAGACACTCTCTTGTTTTCTAGTTCAACAAAAAGAAAAATTCTACGTCTCTATCTATAGTAAAGGCAGAATATATCTCAGTTGCATTAGCTTGTTCACAGGTTATCTATATGCAACAAACTTTAAAAGATTTTGGTTGGAATTTAAAATAATGACCAATATACTGTGATAATACTAGTGCAATAAATTGGTCTAAAAATCTAACACATCATGCTAGGACCAAGCATATAAACATAAGACTTCATTTTCTAAGAGATAATTTAAATAAAGGAGTCATTGCACTCAAATTTATAAATAATAAAAATTAAATAGCTGATATATTAATGAAACTTTTACCTCAAACATCTTTTATTAAACTTAGAAGAGAGTTAGGAATATGTACTTTCACTGAAATATAAATATAATAGATTTTAAAATTCTAAATTTAAATGATAATGAAAAATCGAATTTTCCTACATCTGTTGACATATTTATATGTCGACATACATGCCAGTATTTTGAAAACTAATTTTTCCTCTTAAATTCAAGAATCGAAATCTATTTATATAACCACCAAATTTTGAATTTACTCTCATTTCTCTGTCTTCTTCTTTTTGTAAACTTCAAATAAAATAAAAATCATGGATTCTTCAAGTTCTAAGAGACCAAGAGAAGAGTCCAACCCCTTAGACATCATTTCCTTCACTCTATTCCCCTTCAAAAACACCATCATGGCCAAAGTTATCAAAATAGAGGATGCTCTAAAGCATGTGCTCAACATGCTTTCAGAAATAAAGGTCGTGCAAATACGCCTCTTAAAGGAACAAGAAAATGAAGGGCAAATCCTTCACAACCTTCAGAAGCATACGTTGGATAATGAAGCTAATCTAATAGTAATTGAAGAGGAAACCCCTAATCTTATCATCTGCAATCCCATGAATGATGAAGAAGAGGAGGAAGAAGAGGAAGAGGAGGACGATGTTGAAGATGACAACAAAGTGAAGTGTATAGGAGAAGTTTCCTTTAATCATAATGGAAATATTGTGGAACAAAAACGAATTTTTTGCCTCCACTACCCTTACTACCTCATCCATTAGACTTCCATTATCAAAAAGAAGCATTGATTTATATGTTTAGTTTGGACTATCTAGGGTTGGACTGATAGTGTAATTTTAGGTTTATTTATTGACTTTTTAGATATGTATGATTGTATTTTTAATTTAGTTTATATAGTTTGGATTGAATAAATCAAGAATGTCTTATCTTATTTAAATGAATTTAAAAAATTGATTATTATATATCTTAATATATACCATGATTATATCATATTGCATCCAAAATATGTTTCATTTAATGTCCCTATTTTATGCTTTAATTATTAGTTGAATTTTTCATATATAGTTAAACTCATATTGCTTACCATATAACTTAAATTATTGATTTTGACTCTATAATTTATAAGTATATCATCTAGGGGGAGTTTTATTTTTTTCATCCATCTTTTGTTGATGACCAAAGGGGAGAAAAATATAAAATATATACATGCATATATTTAAGGGGAGTTATGTAACTTAGAGAGAGTTATATCAAGTTATATCATATCTTATATAAAAGAATATTTAATGGTTGTCTTCATCAAAATGGGGGAGATTGTTAATACCTTAATTATTAATTTTCAAGACAACAACCACATAAATTATAGATGCTAATGTTTTGCAAAGTTATATAGTATATAATGTAGAATATTACACAGGTGTTGGATCGAAGAGTGTAAGTATAAAGACTCAAGATAAAAATTTGAAGACTTATGAGTTCAAAACAAAGAAATGAAGAACTCAAGATTATAATTTAGTGTTTAGAGTCATTAGAATTTATTGTTAAAGTTCTTGATAGAAATCTCTTATCCTTATCTCTAATTTCTAGTCCTTGATATTTTAAAATAATAAATTATATAAATTTCAAAATATATTTTTAAAATATTTTACAAAAGTTTTTAAGAGTTCAAATATTTTAAAACTACATTAAGATTATTTTACAAAGTATAAAATTTTCAAAACAGTTTAAAAGAAAACATTTTGCATATTTCACTAGGATATGTCAACATATATGCCGTTAAGTTGTTTTCTAAATTTTGTATAGAAATGTCTTTTGGACACAACCCTTTACGAATGGATACATTTGTTCATTTACTGTATAAAAGGGAGTGCAAACGAATTTTTAACTAATTAACTACTTAATTTCTTCCAATTTCTTACTCTCTTGAAAATTATCTTGAAAAATATACTCTATTCTATTCAAAATCATATAGAATCAATTCATACTTCATCGTATTGTTTCACTACTACTTACTCACTATTTTACAAGCATCTCTCTCATTTCAAAGATCAAAGTGCTATCTAAGAGGCTATATGGTCCATCTTATCCAAAGCACAATTATTTGTCTTTGGAAAAACATCAACTCCACTCTTGTTTGTGTGGGGTGCTCGTAGCCCATTCAAATTAAGTGGGCGTGCTTAGTAGCCTATTCAAATCTAGTAGGTATGGTTGTAACCCATTTAAATCAAGCGAGTTTGCTATGGACTTGAAATATAAAAGGGTGGATCTCGTAACCTTGAGATTGCAATTGGTTTGCATGCTACCATACAAAGTAGGTGCTTGAAAAGAAACCTGTACAAGAAATTATATGGGACTGGATGTAGGAGAAATCTGAACCAGTATAAAATCCCTGGTGACATCTCTCTAACTCTTTACTTTTTACTTTATTGCTTTTTTATTTATCTAGGATTTCATCTGTGACTAATTATTAGTATAAATCTGTGTTGTTAATATGTGATTTGATGTTAATCCTGAAAGAATATTAAAAGGATTTATATAAATTAGAAAACACTATTCATCCCCCCTCTAGTGTTAAATTAGCCTTAAGATCTATTATTCCATAACCCACAAAATGTACCCTAGACCCAAGCCACATCCTCAATGACAGATCTCATGTAAATATCACCATACCCATTGAAGCAAGCTTTGGTGATATATATCTACTCAAAATGCCGAGACCTTTGCAAATCATACCATACCCTCTGAAACAAACTTTGGTGATATATGATCCCGTAGTAGATTATTGTCATCATCCTCCCAGTACATCAAGGATTTCTCAAATAACTTGCATACACCTCTATCAAAAAGAGAACGGTGGTTATGTCTCATGTAATATATTATCGGGATTACATAGGAATACTGAGGTCATATATATATGTATACATTAAATATAACGTTGTGTATGTTCACCGTTGAAGGACCAATGACATGTATGACCACTAATATAAGGTTAATACAGTGTATGATCACTAATGTAAGATCAATACTATGTACAATCACTTATATAAGACCGATACAATTCATCCAACTATACGTACCTCGAGGTCGAAGCCTAAAGATATGGATTACTTCACTCGATCGTACACGCTCGTCGGACATAATCGTAACCAATCACTATGTTGGTCCCATGCCCGATCATTGTTGATTTCATGGGAATCACTTAACATTCGCATCCAAATCTCGAGCTTTGCCTTGCATTCCACCTTCCCGAGTAGCCCATAAACTTCCCCTAAGTTGCGCGAAAGCTCCGCATGAACCCACACCCTAAACTAGGGAATAACCCTTGCTTAAATAGAACCTAACCTAGGATTTACTGCCTAGGTAAGTGTACCACTGGTCCACTGATGGTCTACCATCGGTCGATCAGTGGTAGCCTGTCCCAGGCAATAAAGCCAGGGGCAGGTGCCACCTGATTACTACGGCCACCAATTCGCGTGTTGTTTCCTCCATTGCATCACCCAATAAGCCGCGCGCCTTACCTTTCAAGGCCGATTCTACTCATTGAACCCTCTCTAAAGCTCATTGGTTGATATTTTGGAAGTGATCCTTGTGTGTTCGAAAACCGACTTAGACACGAAATCCACTCTTTGCACCTATAGAGTTCAACGGGTAAATCTAGTAAATCATTCTCCTTTAATATGCCAAAACAACATAACCGGCCTTCCTACCTTGTGTGATGCCTACGTGTATACCCGTACACCCATTTGTGTATGTTTATACACACACAACAAAACTTTCAATTATTTAAATCATGTTTCAAACTTCACCGGAGCAATTACTCGGTCCGGTATCTTCTTACGCAACTTAGCGCGCATGATAGTCACTATGGCTACGAGATGCTCGCCCCAAGGCTATATAAAAGTATGGATATTCACATACACATACACACACACACACAACTACATTCAACAATTCTAGTTATAGAAGATGAATTATCTTGACTATTATACTACTTCAAAAACACGCATTCACATACCAATTCATGCACATATACCTACACATATATTTGGACAGGTAATTCAATTATTACTTAACTCAAAACTTGCTTTTATTTATTATATCTTTTCAATAAAAGTAAAACATTTTTTTATATATTTTATAAAATCTCATACCCTTTTATAATACAATATTAGCTTATGAATCTATCTAAGCCTATGAAATACTAAACCTCTTCATTTAAAATTAAGTATTCCTTTAATAAATATTTTATAAAACCTTATAACCATTTTATAAAATATCTTCTTCATATTATTTTATAAAATCTTATATACTTTATAAAATATCTCATTCATACTATTTTATAAAATCTCATGTTATTTTATAAAATATCTCTTTGTACTATTTTATAAAAATCACTATTTGATAAAATATCACCTTTACACTATTTTATAGAATCACTTATTTTATAAAATATCACTTTTATATTATTTTATAAAACCACTTATTTTGTAAAATATCACTTTTGTTTATCAAATTTTTTCTTTACATAAATAATATTATAAATAAACCATTTGCTTATAAAAATATTTCTTTACTTTAAATCATATTTGTAAGTACTAACCGAGTTCCATAAGGACTCTAATTACTTAACGGTAATTGTAGAGCCCTTAACCTACTTAATTAGCTTACTATTTTTTTCCAAAATCCATTCAAATGGTTGAATAATTACTAACTAATGACATGCACTTAATTACGTCAAATAATTAGTCTCTAATCCATTACAATATCATGTATAATCATTTAATTAACCCAAAATCATTTCTAGGCTTACTAACTATTTTAAAACAGTAATTAAGGTCTTAAAGAAATAATGAGATGATATGTTCATAACATAAATACAAGCTTAATTCAACCCAAACAATCTCCAAATCACTTCATATAATTTCATAATCATTAATAAACAAAGTATCGAAGATTAACAAGTAAATACATATGAGGAATCATCCTACTCACCTTCTCTTTCTCTAAATCAAGTTCTAAAAACCAAAACCCATGCTTTTCCTCTATTTAAATCATATATAAAGCTCAAAAATCACAACTTCAAACTTATCCCTTGATGGGTTTTATAGAGAATTGGATAACAGGAATTATGGTGATTTTTATTTGAATTTGAAATTTTTTATGAAGGATTTAGGGCTTGGAGATTAAGAGATGATTAAGGGGTAATTAGGAGGATAAGGTGAGGAAGAGGAAAAGAAACGTTGGAATGGTATGAATGAGTGGAATTATGAAGATGTAGTTAACTTATAAGCTAACTTATAGGCCCAGTCCAAATTCATTTCATCCACTGCAGGGGTCAACTCGGGTGTCTCGAGACTCAATCATCTTCCTCTAAAAGTAAAGTACAAGGGGAGTTTCGTCAACTAATGACTTAATATTTAAATTAATTATTTAAATACCGAGTCGTAAAAATGCGGGTAGTTATAGATTTGTTCAAACACTATACAAAATTTAGCATGTCTTCATCTATATCATTAAATAATTTTATGATAAAATTAGGGTAGACATTTCAAAATGAAAAGGCATAAAAGTAAAGTAGGGCAACGAATTCTCTATTGGAATTTCCCCTCCCTATTACAACATATGTTAAAGCAAAGAAGACGTCCTGATGTTTCCCAAATCAGTGTTTATTAAACAACAAAGAACGTAATATTTTAAAATTGATATCATAATTTAGTTTGAGTTTTATATATTTTTTCCACTTTTTCATATATACACACACACATACATACGTACATAGACATGTACATATACATATACATATATTTTTTGAAGGAAAAAGTTCTTTATTACTACCAATAGAACCATACAATAGCAGGATCCACCTCCTTAAAAAACCTCGCCATTGTAGTGAGGAAAAAAGAGTGTGACATCCTCTACATCCCAAACTCTAATATAGTAAAAAAAATTCTACTCAAACAAGAGCAAAACACAAGTGGGAAAATTAAATAAAAAACAATGCAAAACAAAACGCTACCGGCCCACTAAGGCAATCACGACACCTCCCCCATCAAAATGCTAACTAAACCGGCCCAAAAACAAACGAAGTCAAAAAGCCTCAAAACCCTTATTCCTCATTACGCCGTCGCCACCAAAAAATAATCAACCATTATCCACCAATTCGATCCCCCATTCTTCAAATAGTTGTCTCTCGTTCGATGCTAATTTACTCCGTCGAAATCATCTCCTAAGTTGTAGACAAACATCAAGCTCAATTAGTCTGCTCCTCTGTTCCTCTGTACAAGTCTTCCCTTTAAATCTCCCCTGACACGCTCCACCAAATATACATATACATATACATATATACACACACAGATATATATATATATATATATATATATATGTATATATATATATTTGAAAATTAGTGCTCTTATTACTAATACCAATCATATAGTTTAGTAGTATGCCTCACAAAACCTAACAACTGCCCTAACCTAGATGAGTTATTTGTAAGGGAAAAGAGCACATATTATATCCATATATTAACTTACATTATTATAATACATTAAAAATACATAAAATGTGTATATATACCATAATATACAGCACAAATACACTAACTATACTATGTATCTCCAGTAGAAATAGGCTTCAAATCGCTACTCGGTCTGCTTCCTAAAACTCGCTTCAACAAATATCAGCTCACTTACTTTAGATCCTTCATTATCTACACTAAAACCCTAGCTTCTTAACCACTTCTAAAATCCTAGCTCCAAAAAATGGCGCCACCTTCATCCTATATTAACCAATTCCACAGCTCATCTTCTCAGGTCTCTGCATTCCTTTCAATTCGCTTCATCTATTTTCCATTACTGTTGACTAGATAAGCAACTTACTTTTCAATTATTTTAGCATTTTCTACTTTATTTATTTTTATTATCCCTAAAATTCTTTGACTCCTTCCATTCTAGATGAAATAGATAGTCGCGGTGAAAGCAACAAAAGCTATATCATGCAATTGATCCCGGTTTTGGAAAGTATTCATTAAGTCATCTGCCTCCTCTTCCATTTGCCCTGATGGAAGTCAATATATATATATATATATATATATATATGTGTGTGTGTGTGTGTGTGTGTGTGTGTCATTTTAAACTAATTTCGAAAATTATATATATCAAATTAATAAAACCAAAACATCTTTTGCTTCATTTATGCCTACGATCATTAATAAATCATATTTTGACTAAAACTAATTTACATATAAGGCCAAAATTTTGTAGATGTATTTCACTAAAGCAAACAAATTTAGTTTACAAAATTTGATTATCAATTTTTCTGAAAATATTTTATAAATATAATATACATATATTTTGTTTAATTTAAATATATGTATAGGTAAATTTAAATCGAAAATATATTTAATATTTTAAATGATAAATATACATGTAATAAAATTAAGTAATATTTCATATAAAATAGTTTTTACAATATTAATTTTACCATAGGACAAAAAATTAATTTTATTCACACATAAATGATTTATAATTTTGAACATGTTGATTTGCATATAAGATTCATGTTAATTATTTATTAATTCTACGATTATCAAACCACTATATAAATGGAAATATCATCACATACAAAGTTTGGGCATGACATATATGGATCTGTTAAAATATACAATTACCTTTATGATCTTGCCGCTCGTACCTTGTTCTGTATATGCTCCTAAGAACCTAATTCCACCTTCTTAATGTTGCAAAGATCAAAGAAATACCACCATTAAAAGAGAGGAGGCATTTAGACTTCTAGAATGGAGCAAGGGGTGACCATAGATATGCAGGCTAAGAATGAAAAACTTATATTTTTTCATTTCATCCAAGAATAATAATGAAGGAGTTAGAGATGACATTTATAAATGAGTTATTAAGAGAGTTATCTACCACTAATGGCACTTAAAATCCAAATAAAACCCCTTCACCTCTTATAAACATGGCCCGCCCCTTCCCTTTTTCACTCCTTCATTTTAGCATTTATTTATATATTTAATCCTATTTAAATATGTATTAACATCTTATATTAATACATGTATGTACAACGCTTATACAAACCCAAATAATTACTAAAGGCATCCATAAAATTCCTAAGAGGTACCAAAATTACTAATGGCATTGTTTGCACAAAAAATGGACAAACACCTCAAAGTTGTATGATTTAGTAGATCTTATGTTATTCTTAGTGATTTGGGTGATTTATGCAAATATATGAAAAGCAGGGGCTAAACTGTAAAAAGACACGCAGATTTATAGTGGTTCAGCCAGAATGTGCCTACGTCCACTTTATATGTTATTTCTCTTCTCTTGTTTTGATTACAAGTACAAAGCTTTGATACAAGTAAAAGAAAGTTGTTTGAAAGTTCTCTCCGTGCTTGAGCTCTCAAACTTGTCCCCCATTGTTGTACCCCTGCCTCTCTATTTATAGAGTGAGGTTGGGGGCAGGGGTCTTGGATGTATACAGCTGCTGGTGGGCCTGGGCTGAAGTGATCTGGCCTGGCAGTCTGGTTCGGTATTCTCTTGGTTCGGTGAAGTATGGAGTTGGTCTGGTTGGGCTTCATCCGGTGAAGTGTGGAGTGGTGAGGTTGGACCGGTGGCAGTTGCCGGATGAAGGTCTACCGAATGGACACGAGGGAGGGCTGCCGAATGGGTTATGCCGAATGGACTCGGGGGAGAGCTGCCGAATGAATCATGCCGAATGGACTCGGGGGAGAGCTGCCGAATGAATCACGTCTCTGGGTCTCGAGGTCTTCCGGGTAAGAATTCACCCAACATTTGCCCCCCAAAGTAGGGCATATGTCTAACATATGTCGTGCTTTGTCTTCCTTCGTTCGGTCTTGGTTGCGCCGAGCCAGTTGGTCCGGTCGATGTGCTTCGCTTATAAATAAGGGCGCCACTCTACTATTGTTTCTTCACTTTTCGAGATAGCCGAACCACTTGACTCCCATTTTTTCCGAACTAGACCCTTATCATTGCCGAATCAGGTGAGATTTTATTCTGCCGAATGAGATCTTATTCTCGTATTACCGGACGAGAACGGGAGACACCGAATGAACCCATACTTGAACCACCGAATGGACCTTGAGAGTTCGAGAATTTCCATTGTCTTTACCGAATGACGATGGGAGTTTGAGCACTTTGAACTTTCTTTGCTTACACTCGAGACACCGAATGAACCCATACTTGAACCACCGAATGAAAATGATACTGAATATGTTTTTACCGAATGAAGTCATATACTTGTTTATATCCTCTGTTCTAAATGTGTTTTTCCGGTATTGTAGATAATGTCTCGCAAAGTAGAAACTCGATCAGACAAGAAGCGATCCGTGGGTGAAGGAGAGTCATCGGCTGTGCCCCCAGCTCAATCAGGATCGGAGCGTCATGGGCCCGCCCCGAGGTCATTAGTGGATGGATATGGTCCCCAGGAGTTGCTGGATTCCCCGCCTGACTGCTTTCCTAGCCTTCTCAAAGAGGAGCAACTCGATGTTATATCTCGTTCTTTTGGGATTGATAGAGCCCTCATGCTGCTGCCGGGTCCAGGAGTCATGCCATACAGTCCTCCCGAAGGATACTTCGCTTATAGCAGGTACCATTGCATGTGTGGTGCTATCCCGCCTCTCAATGCTTGGATAGTTAGCTTCCTCACGTACCTGAAGGTGGCCCCATTTCAGCTTCAGCCCAACTCTTACGCCATACTGGTGAGCCTTTTCGTTATTTTTCGGAGGAAGTATGGTCGCGCTCCCTCCAACCGGGAGATCCGGTACTTGTACAACTTAAGGGGCTACAAGAAGGGGTCCCCATATATTAACTTGGAATCTGCTGTGACCTTCAAGCCGGTCCTGGACCTTTATTCCAAATTCAGCATGTTCAAGAAAGAATGGTTCTTTGTTAGGGACGACTCCGTCTCTATCCGGCGCTTTACCTCTGGATGTAAGTTGATGCTTTTACTTATAATTTCTATCCTGATTGTGATGCTTCTTCTCATACTTTCTCATTTTTGCTAGCGACAGGTGGCTTTCCTGTTGTGGAAACTGACCGCCTGGTTCAGACGGCGGCGGAGATAGAAGGCATTCTTGGGAAATACAGATCATCTGCTTACTTGATTAGAAATGCGATCCTTCTAGAATACAACTTGATCCTTCCGCAGCAGTCTGTAGTTAAGTTGAGGGAAACGGCGGAAGAGAGGGCGGCCGCTCAGGCCAAGGGAGGCGTTGCGGCAGAGGGTGGAAAGAGAAAACCATTCACGAAACCTCCAGCCGTTGGAGGTAAGAAACTTAAGAGGTCAGACGGTCCTTCTCCCAGCAATTGTCCACTTACTCAGGGGGAGATAGACGCGGAGGAGGAAAGAGGTGAGGCGGAGGGCGGGAGTGACGTTGAGCGTCTTGGTGACGAGGGTGGCGATGGACAGGGTGGTGATGGTTCCAGGGCTTTGTCTTCTGGGCAAGTAGGCGAGATGCAAGAGTGGACGGACGATGCTCTCCGTCAGGCTTTTGAGGAGTTGGGTGATGATCCGGCTTTGGTAGAGAAGACCGGGGAGGCGGACAAAACCGGGACTGGTGCAAGTGAGTCTTCTCCGACTATTCCGGCCAAGGTGGCTCTGACAACTCAAGGTGAACTCTTGACCCCTGCATGCTTCACTAATGATAGGGACTTAGGAATATTTTATGACCCGCTCCCGTCCTGGAATGAAATCCGGGACTTATTGCAGTATCCCACTCCTCCCCAGGGTTCGTACAACCACAGCTGTGTTTCTTTTCCTTTTCTAATCTTGCAATTTACCGCGTTCCTTGAATCATATTGTAATGTAAGATTATGACACTTGTTCTTTATATCAGGAGCAGGCAAGACGCCCAAAGCTTCAGACCTTCGACACAGGCTCGAGCAATATAAACTTTCCAAAATTTCTGCTAAGCCGAAGCCCTCAGCCCAACGCTCCGGGGATGTAGTCGGGTACCGTCCTCTTCTTGGGGTCATCGAAGAGGGTATTCAGCAGAGGAAGAGGAGTCATCCTTTATCCGAAACTTCGCTCGGTTCTCAGCCTCCGGCTCAGCCTATTCATGATATTACTGAGGAGGGCAGCGAGTTTGTATCTTCTCCACACCCATCCGGAAACCCTTCTGTTGTTCATATCGACCGTCCCGATCTGGCCCGTAATCCATTTGCCGGTCATCCTGATCTGGATCCGGGTTCTCAGGATATTAATTTTGACGAAGTTACTGGTGAACACCTTCTCCCCCGTAACCCCATGGTACGAGTACTTGACGAAGCCAAGTCCTTAGACCTCGATCTACTCACCACTCGTATAGTCACTATGGGAGACGAGGCCAAGGCCAACATTGATCGGGTGGCGGAGGAGGCCAAGAAGCTGATGGGGCATCACGCTCGGCTGGTTAAGGCCGGAGAGGAGATAGGGAGCGCCAATATCCGACTTCGATTGGTGGTCTCGGATCAGGCCAAGCAGCTTGCGGATCAGGCTATCCAGATTTCTCAGCATGAGGCTGCCACTGGGCGATTAAGGAGAACCATGGAAGAGGCTAGTCGGGCCGAATTGCGGAAAATGGAAGCTGCTTGCAAAGAGCGGATTGATATGGCTATTACCACGGTGGATGAGGTTCGGAGAGCGGATCTCGAGCAGGTGGAGGAATTGTCCGAGAAGCTTGAGGCTGCCGAGCTTGCTCAAGCTAAGTTGAGGGAAGAGATGGCGGTGATGCGGAGGTCCCTTCAAGCTGATTGCTCGAGATACAGACTGGAGAGAGATGCTGCCGTGGAAAGGTTGTCGGCCTCCGATGCCCGGATGAGGGAGTTTGAGGAGAACGAAGGAATGATGGATGACATGCTCCAGGACATGTATTTCCGGACTTGGAAGCAGGGTAACCTCTCTTGGATGGATGATTATCCCAGAGTCATGGCCAAGATATATCTTCGGGCTTTGGAGGAGGCTAAGGCTGATGCAGATAAAGAGGGTGGAACGGTCTTCAGTATGGATGTGGTCACGGCCCAGTTCACCAAGGAGGAGAAAGTGGCGGTAAAGGAGGGTATGCGGCTGCTTGCTGCTGAAGAGGCGGGTGTGCAGGTAGAAGATGACGACCAGGATGGTCAAGAAGCTAGTACTGGTAAGTCTTCCTTTCTAGTCTTTCTGTTAACTTGGTTACTCATCACTAATGAACCCTTTTTATGACCGGACAGGTGGGCAAAAGAACAAGGACAAGACTTCGACGCAACCAGCTCCATGACTGAACCTGAAAAATTCTTTTTGTAGGCTTGGCATTGTTGTATCTGTTAGTCTTAAGACAGTAGGGTAACTTCCAAGTTGTAATTCTTGCTACTTGTAATAACATTATTCTTGACGTGTAATTTTTTAGCTCAAGTTGATTTTGTCATTTCTTGAATATTTGTTGCTATTTCGACATATCGTATGAGAAATGTAGCTATGTGTATTCTTGTAATTAAATTGTGTTTGATGTCAGATTCTGGTTTTAAATCATAATCTCATGACTTGCAATGTTAGCGTGTGGTGTGGAAAAATCAAATTATAGTCATGCATTTGTACATAAAGGAAGAAAATACCGCCTTTCATGTTCTGTTTGTAAATGGCAGTTTCGAATATCTTATATGACCAAGCATGGAGAGCAGTTGACTGCCCCGCCATCTGATTGTGAATCTCTGCATCCATTGGCGGGTACCTCTTACCCTGCATCCTGTACTTTATGGTTTGTTATAGAGGATAGGAGGAAAGTTTTTTAAGTAAAATTGAAATATGTGAAATAGTAAAACTTCCAGTCACGGAAGGCCTTCGATGTGCTTAAGTTCGTGGCAAACGGGTTTTGTAGTCACTTTCCCTAGCTGTGGGTCTTGGAGACATTTGTCACCCATCTTACGCCTCCGCGGGGAGTTAATTCTTTTTTACCACAGCCGCACTTAAGACACACCGGAGCCGAGATCGCGCACAGTAACTACCCGGGCCATTATGGCCCGTACTCATGGGTATTATTCGACTTACTGTGGCCGGCTAGCGTGGGTGCCGATCGTCAACTGTGAACTGCCCCTGGCTGGCCACACCTTATGTTGGGGCTTATAATCGGTTCACAGTCGCCGGCGAGCCTAACGCCGTAATGAGCTGCCTCGGCTATAGTCGGCCTTCTCGGTGGCTTATAATCGGCTCATTACAGTTGGCTTTAAGGGCCGTCGCGAGCAATGAGTTAACCCGCAGCAGAGGGATGCTGGAGCAAAAGTGTCTCATTGGCGAGGGCATAGATTCGCATAGTACCTGTTGGGGCTTGTCCACGTGGAGTTGCATTGTGGAGTGCTTTGAATAGAAATGCTATATGCTCAGGATTTTGTTCAACAGAAAAGGATAAAGTTAACAAGCAGCCAAGATACAAAGGAACAAGTTAAAAAGAGACAAGGCTTTTTTAAAGTGGTTCGGCACGAAAAAATGCCTACGTCCACTGATTCTCTTCGTTAATTCACTTCATATGGGCAATACAAGTTAAGAAAAGTATCGACGGAGGTGTTGGATGTTCCATGCCCTCTGGAACACCTCCCCGTCCACTGTTGACAAAATATAGGCTCCGTTGTGGAGATCTTTATGAATTACATATGGTCCATCCCAGATTGGGTCTAGTGCTCCGGGGCGAGGGAAGATTCGCTTGAGGACAAGATCCCCTTCTCGTAAGGCACGATGCTTGACTTTGGAGTTGTATTGTGCTGCCACCTTTTGCTTGTGGGCTGCCGTTTTTAGGACTGCATCATTCCTTCTCTCCTCGACTAGATCCAAAGACATGTTGAGGAGCTCTTCGTTTTCTTCTGGGTTATAGTGGATCCTACGGTGGGAAGGCACAATGGTTTCAACTGGGAGCATAGCCTCCGATCCGTATGCCAAAGAGAAAGGAGTGTGCCCTGTTGATGTTCTGAAAGATGTGCGGTAGGCCCATAGTGCCGTAGGGAGTTCATCCACCCAAGCGCCCTTTGACTTTTCGAGCTTCTTTTTGATCAGAGTTTTCAGAATTTTGTTGACTGCTTCGACTTGTCCGTTTGCTTGGGGATATGCTACGGATGAGAAGCTTTTGCGAATTCCGTGTTCTTGGCACCAGTTGGCGAATTCCTCGCTGTCAAACTGAAGTCCATTGTCTGATATGATTTTTAGTGGGACTCCGTACCTGCACAGAACATTTTTGATTAAGAAGTTGATAACTTTCGCTGAAGATACTTTATTTAGAGGTTCTGCTTCCACCCATTTGGTGAAATAGTCGACTGCTACTATAGCATATTTGGCGCCGCCTCGACCCATTGGCAGTTCACCGATTAAGTCAATTCCCCATACTGCAAAGGGCCAAGGGCTGGTCATCTGGGTAATCTCGGTTGTTGGTAGCCGAGGGACCTTAGCAAACTTTTGGCATCTGTCACACTTCTTGACGAAATCTAAGGCGTCCTTGCTTAAGGTGGGCCAGAAATATCCGTATCGGAGTATCTTTTTTGCTAATGTTTGCCCTCCGGTGTGATCTCCGCAGCTTCCTTGATGAATGTTGGATAAGATTTCCTTGGCTTCCCTTCCGGCGACACACCTTAATAATGGGTTAGAGAACCCACGCCGATAGAGGATGTCTCCTTGTATTGTGTAGCGGGACGCTTTCCTCAAGATTTTCTTGACTTCGTTACGCCCGTCGGGTAGTGTGCCATTTTGTAGGTAGTCTCGGATGGGAGTTATCCAAGTTGCTTCTTCGGTTGCAGCTATCAGATTCACTTGTTCAAAACTCGGGATCATTTGCTTTGAGACAGTTACTGCCCCGAAGATGGCGACGTCTCTCATACTTGCTTGCTTTGCCAATTCGTCGGCCTCTTGGTTCTCTTCCCGAGGGATGTGTTTGACTAAGTAGTGGTCCAATCGGCTGAGAAGTAACTTGGTCTTCTTTAGATATGCTATGAGTCGTTCTTCTCGAGCTTGGAATTCCCCTAGTATTTGATTAACAATAAGCTGAGAATCGCTGTGAAGACACAAAGAATTGGCTCCGATCTCGATAGCAATTTCTAATCCGGCTATTACTGCTTCGTATTCTGCATCGTTGTTGGTGGCAGTGAACTCCAACCTTATAGCATAGTGCAGTTTATTTCCCCTGGGAGTGATGATTACCACACCTGCCCCCGAGCCTTGTTCGTTAGATGCACCGTCCACAAAGAGATTCCACTTGATATCTTCTGTTATTTCCAGTTGCTCCTTATCCTCGTTGGTAGTGAATTCTGCAATGAAATCAGCCATGGCTTGTCCCTTGATGGCGGTGCGAGGGTGATAGGTGATATCATATTGACTCAGCTCAATACACCATTTAAGTAGTCGCCCGGAAGTGTCGGGACGATGGAGTACCTGCCTCAGTGGTTGATTGGTTAGAACCTTGATGGAATGGGATTGGAAGTAATGACGTAGCTTTCGTGAAGTGATTAGTAAACAGTATGCTAACTTTTCGAGCTTAGGATATCTGACTTCCGCCCCAGTAAACCTTTTACTGACGAAGTAAACTGGTCGTTGCGTACGGTTATCTTCTCTTACCAAGGCAGCGCTTAGAGCGTGAGATGACACAGCAAGGTATAGGTATAATTCTTCGCCTTCGCTTGGGGTCGAGAGTACTGGTGGTTTCTGGAGGTGTTCGATTAGGTTAAGGAAAGCGGTCAAGCATTCGTCCGTCCATTCGAACTTTCCTTTATCTTTCTTTAGAGCTTCGAAAAAGGGGACGCACTTGTCCGTTGCTTTGGAGATGAATCGGCTTAGGGCAGCCACTTTTCCATTTAGGCTTTGCATTTCCTTTCGGGTGGAAGGTATCTTGATGTCTCTTAATGCTCGGACTTGTTCAGGGTTTGCTTCTATCCCTCGGGCATGGACGATGAATCCTAAGAATTTTCCTGATGACACTCCGAAGGAGCACTTTAGTGGATTCAACTTCATTCCATACTGTCGAAGTACCTGGAACATCTCGCCCAGGTGGCTTACGTGATCTTTGGCTTTCCGTGATTTTACCAGCATGTCGTCTACATATACTTCCATTGTTTGTCCTATTAGCCCTGCGAACATCTTGTTGACGAGGCGCTGGTAGGTGGCTCCTGCGTTTTTAAGTCCGAAGGGCATCACTTTGTAGCAGTACAAACCCCGGTCGGTGATGAAACTAGTGTGATCTTGGTCGGGAGCATGCATAGGAATTTGGTTATATCCTGAGTATGCATCCATAAAAGACAGGAGTTCGTGCCCGGCTGTGCTGTCTACAAGTTGGTCGATTCTGGGAAGCGGGAAGCAATCCTTTGGGCAGGCGTCATTTAGGTTGGAGAAGTCAATGCAGGTCCGCCACTTCCCATTAGCCTTCTTTACTAGTACCGGGTTGGCGATCCATTCTGGGTAAATAGCTTCTCGTATGAAGTCATTGGCGAGTAGATTCTTTACTTCTTCATCGAGGGCTGCTGATCGCTCTGCCCCCATACTTCTCTTCTTTTGTTTTACGGGTGCCTTGGTAGGATCAATTTTTAATACGTGGCACGCTATGTTGGGGGAGATTCCGGTCATGTCAGCGTGTGACCAAGCGAATACATCTAAGTTGTGGCGGAGAAAATCAACGAGTTGTTCCTTCAATTCGGTTTTCAATTGCGACCCAATTTTCAGTAGCCTACTTGAGTCGTGCTTGTCTACAGATATAAACTCCATAGCCTCTGCAGGCTCGGCGGTGGCCTCCTCCTCTTTGTCCCTCGGGTCTAATTCATTGAAAGGGTCGCTGGTGTATCGAAGAGGAGGGGCTTTCTTTAGTTGCTATGCTTCAAGGCTTTTTGTGCAGAGAGCAATCTCTACACCTTTCCCTTTATCTCTCCTGTGGTTGTTGCGAAGTTCGGTTACATAGCAGTCTCGTGCAATATCTTGGTCTCCTTCCACTTCCCCTACCCCACTGTCTGTTGGAAATTTCATTTTTAGGCACCACGGGGCTAGGACAATCTGGAAGTCAGATAGGGCTGGTCTTCCTAGGAAGGCGTTGTAGGCCGAATGGTTTTCTATCAGCACAAACGTCTGTTTCCTTACAACGGAGCGGGGATGGCTTCCGATTTCAACGAAGAGGTCCAGCTGCCCGATGGGCATTTTCGCATCTCCAGTGAAACCGTGTAGCGGTTTATCGCAGGGAGATACGTCCTTCATTGACAACCTCATTTTGTCGAATGCGTGTTTGAACAGGATATTTACAGAGCTTCCAGTGTCTACCAGGATTCGGTAAACTTCGGCGGGACCGAGTCGGGCAGAGATAACCATGGGATCCATGTGAGGGTACTGTCTTCCTTCTAGGTCGCGTTTACTGAATGTGATGTCATCACTTTCTTTCCGCTTTGGGTGGCGCTCTTCTATAACCGTATTGACACAGTCTCTATTGTCTCTGAGCGACTTCCCATATCTTTCCATCTCTTTCCAACTTCTGTCTGCGATGTGTGGACCTCCTGAGATGGTATGGACCACTATCTTCTCTTGACTAGAGCTGCTAGCGTTGCGGTCGCCTCTGCCGGTCCCTGGTGAGGGTAGCCTTGGGTTTTCATTGGCAGGATCTGGAGTCCTGCCTTGACTTTTTACATAGCGTTCCAGTTTCTTTCTTCTGATGTGTTCCTCAATCAGATCTCGGAGATGATGGCATTCGTTGGTATCATGTCCGTGGGATTCGTGGAAGCGGCAGAATTTTCCAGATTTCTGTGCGCTATCTGATTCCTTCTTGTATGGTGGGCGTTTGTATCTAACTTCGCCTTGGGTGGCAAGGAAGATGTTTTCGACGGTCTCGTTCAAAGGGGTGTAAGAGTCGAATCTTGGTCCTGGCCGATATAGGCGTTTCTCTACTTTCTTGCCCCCAGCATTGTCTCTGGAATCATTTCTTCGAACGTCCCTTGCCACAGCAGGGGCATTGCCATGGGTCGTCTTACTTTGCTGTCCTGACTGCCCCTCAATGGCAGCATCCTCAAGCCTCATGTATTTCCCGGCTTCATGGAAGAAATCGGGTAAAGTAGCTGGTTTTTCTTTTGTCAATCTCCTAGCAAATTTAGTGTCCGGATGCACCCCACTGCAGAGGGCCATTAGGATAAGCTTCTCATCGGCATCTTGAACTGCGGCTGCTGCGGCGTTGAATCTGGTTAGGTATTGTTGCAGCTTTTCTCCAGGTTTCTGTTTGACGCTGGATAAGGAATAAGCGTCCTTAGGTTGCTCCACATGAATGCGGAACTGACTGATGAATTTTTCTTTCAACATTTCCCATGAGCTGATGGATCCTTGGGGTAGATGACAGAACCAGGAGGTAGCAAGATCTGCTAAGAAGAGCGGGAAGCATTTGCACAGCACTCCCTCTGTTGCTCCACTCATGAGCATATGCTGCGTGTACCTCTGTAAGTGTACAACGGGATCGGAGGTTCCTTTGTAGGGTTCCATTGTTGGCATCTTCCATTCTCGGGGGGTGATAGCAATTTCGATATTGCGGGCGAAAGGGCTGGTTACCCTAGCGCCTATCCCTCGATCTCTTTGCTCCCGTTGGACACACTCTCTGAATAAGCGTGCCATCCTTTCATCAGAATTTGGAGCGGACAGAAATGAGTTTGGTTCCGTTCTGTGGGGTTGACTCCGACCAGACAACCTGTAGGGATGGTATCGTCTATCATTCCTCATATTTTCCAGTGGCTGCCTTTGATCTTCTGGGAGCATGCTTGGGTCAGCTACAGTTGGCCCTTGCCTTGATCTTCCCCTGTTGGGTTCTGATCTAAGCACTTCCTCGGGTCCAACTTCGGGCTGAACTCTAGCTCGGCCCCGTTCATTGGTGTTCCTGTGGTTAGGCAGCATGACCGGCTCAGCTGCAGTTGACCTCCGCCCGGTACCTTCCGCGTTGGGTTCGGCACCAAACGCTTCCTCAGGCCTAACTTCGGGCTGAGCTCGGTCTCGGCTCCTACCATGGCTACCCCTGCCGTTAGCTCCTTCGAAGAAGGAAGATCTTTGCTGTCTCTGAGATCCTCCAGATTGGGACTCGCCCCATGATTCAGTGTTGCGGTTGGATTCTTCAGCGTCCCTCAAGCGTGACATGAGATGGTCTACCAAGGCTTCCTGCTGGGACGTGAAGCGGTTAGTTACTTCAACAACAACTCTGTCCAAATCTGCCCTAGTAATTGCTGCAGGCTGTTCTGTGGCAGGAGTGGCTGGGTTAGCCTGTCCTTCATTTGTTGCCGTTGCTGGAGGAGGACGGTTCACTTGATTTGTGGCAGCTGGATCAGGAAGGCTGCTGGATGCGATGTTTTTTCCTTTGTTAACATCTTTTCTCTGTTTGGGAGGCATGTTTTCCAAGCGGCGGACGATGGTGTTAGGAAAACTTGTTAAGCGGATGAAGCTGAAGCTTCGAGCTTCTAGTTCTCAGTGAAAGCACCAAAAATGTTTGCACAAAAAATGGACAAACACCTCAAAGTTGTATGATTTAGTAGATCTTATGTTATTCTTAGTGATTTGGGTGATTTATGCAAATATATGAAAAGCAGGGGCTAAACTGTAAAAAGACACGCAGATTTATAGTGGTTCAGCCAGAATGTGCCTACGTCCACTTTATATGTTATTTCTCTTCTCTTGTTTTGATTACAAGTACAAAGCTTTGATACAAGTAAAAGAAAGTTGTTTGAAAGTTCTCTCCGTGCTTGAGCTCTCAAACTTGTCCCCCATTGTTGTACCCCTGCCTCTCTATTTATAGAGTGAGGTTGGGGGCAGGGGTCTTGGATGTATACAGCTGCTGGTGGGCCTGGGCTGAAGTGATCTGGCCTGGCAGTCTGGTTCGGTATTCTCTTGGTTCGGTGAAGTATGGAGTTGGTCTGGTTGGGCTTCATCCGGTGAAGTGTGGAGTGGTGAGGTTGGACCGGTGGCAGTTGCCGGATGAAGGTCTACCGAATGGACACGAGGGAGGGCTGCCGAATGGGTTATGCCGAATGGACTCGGGGGAGAGCTGCCGAATGAATCATGCCGAATGGACTCGGGGGAGAGCTGCCGAATGAATCACGTCTCTGGGTCTCGAGGTCTTCCGGGTAAGAATTCACCCAACAGGCATCCTAACTACTAAAAGCACTCTTGATTAATATATCTTATATGTTAATTAATTTAATTTTTTTATAACAAATTATAAACTAATTAACTTAGGTGATATTTCAGAGACTGCACAGATTCGATTGTGCTACTAACATGTGTGAATTCAGTCAGCGATTAATATCTAAAAAGTTGAATATTAACATCCACACGTCACTTTCGCTAATAGTATGACAATTTGGGCAATTTCAACGCTTATTGATCATTTCGATAAAAACAATTTTAGATCAATTTAAGAAGAACATGTAAGGAATGATATATTATACACACATTCTTTAAGTCACCATTATATCACTTCTAATATCTGGAGTTTGGTTACGGTTAAAACTACAATAATTTTTGTATACAACAATGTCGTCCATCTCTGGAATCCTTGATTCAATAATAACAATTATTATTAATCATATGCCCTACTTGGTGACTTTTGATTTTGAGTTGACCACAGTTGACCGTAACTAACCTCCCATAACAGAGAAGATGGATTCTCTATTGAATAGTGTTTCACTTTCTACGCTTCAACTCGGACATAACTATAGTCGTTCGGTGGTCGTTATGCCAGGATTTAACTATAATCAAAATGGATGATTTACTTTGAAGATCTACAGTATTCTCAAGTCAAAAGAACTGCATAACATCGTCACATTGAGATTTCCTATTTAACCTTTGTTATTATAAACCAAGAGAAAACTCTAGGTCGAGTCATTCTGTAGTCATCCAGTAAATACAAGTATGTAACTCCTTGGTGCCTCCAGCAGTCATGAGTAATAAACTGTCCAGCATTTGGAAAGAATTACGTACTCTGGTATCAAAGGATGTATTGATGTCCTTTTCCAAAAACATCCTGACCAGAAATATTTAAAACAAAGTATTTTGACTTACGATTCGATACTATATGTTACAGCATTTGTAACTAAAATCGTGTAATACTTTGTTTAAGGATTTATTTAATTTTATATATCAAACGATTAGTTAATCATTTATTTATGTCATCATATAACATTATATTAATATAAAACAAACATAAGAAACACTCTTTATTTCGAATGCGATTGGTTGCATAGTTAGGATGTGTAACAAATTGCATAATTGCCCCTAAAGAATACCACTTTAACTTTAATTAAATATAGGGTAAAAACAATTAAATTAAATTAAATCAATTTGGCAATTGGATATGGTTATTTAGGATAAGTAGCTGTATTTTGAATTAATGTATGATAAAGTGTTTATTGTATATGATAAAGAGACATAAAGGGAAATATCCAGATGTTTTACGGCCTTCGAGAGGCTATAAATTGACCCTTACTCTCTCATTTTAGTACACATAAAAATAAAATCAGAAAACCCTAGCCTCCATCGGAGTAAGTGGAAGCAATAGTTAGGCAATTGCAAGCAAAGTTAGGAGGAAAGAGGAGTTCTCCATGGAGGAAATAGCTATAATACGACATGTAATCGACCAACGATTTCATCTAAGGTAAATTATTTTTAAACATTTAAGTTTATATTGTAAGCCATTATAAATATAGTTACATTTAGTAGAAAGATTTTTTATAAAATAAAAATTATATATATATATAATTATTTTATATACATTTATATTTTTATTAAAGGTACAACTAAAAAAGAATTCCTTTATTATTTTAGCCTAAAAGATTACTTGTGGAATTTTTCTTACTAAATTTGAATTTAAATGATGATATATAAATTTAACTAAGCACTGCAATTTATTTAAATATACATACATATATGCATACATATACATATACATATATATATATATATCCATATGCATGTATATATAATAAAAATTATTTTATAATCTGAGTAACACATGAGTGATACTTTATTCAAGTAGAGAACCCTTTTTGATGTCTCGTGTGCTTGAATCCACGACCTTTAAAACCTCGTCTAAAGCACCACACCCCAAACCGCTTGAGCTAAAGGTTCTTGATGATATTTTATTTGGATTTTATTATAAACATTTAACTATTGTGATTACAGAGATAATGATATATATATATATATATATATTAAAATTAATTAGAATAAATATAAATAATCGTTAAACAAACCCAATGAATTTTTTTAGATTATAAAACGGAAACAATATCTATTGCACATTAAAATATAGTTGATTTTTAACATGGTGTTATCCAGCTTTTTGTCCAGACCAAATTCGGACAGATTGGACGAGTCGAACTTGGAGTTATCAAGGTAGGAAACCCCGAGAAATAGCCCAAAAGTCCAGGAACCAAATACAAACAAAGTCACAAGGCCAACGTAAGAACAACCCAAGATCAAAGCAAGATGGGTCTACCCATATTATGGATCGGTATTGACCCCTACCCAAGGCCGATACCGACCTCTATTTCCACTTAGGGGTCCCATTTTCTGCCTATTAGTCATACTTGATGCCAATAGCCTATTTCTAATGTTGTTTTGTTGTTCCAATGAAATTTTCCATCAATCTCCATGAACACTTGAAGCTGCAACTCTATTCTTTCACAACTCCATCATTTGGATCCAAAAGCAAGCTAATATGAGTGCAAACAACTATGGAATCACGAAGCTAACTAGCAGACAAGCCAAGATGAAGAGTTGAAGATAGCCATATTAACCATCCTATGGGTCGGTACCAGCCCTAACCCTGTAGTGGTACAGACCCATACAAACTGATGAGTTAGCACCTACTTTCTTGGGAGAATTGGTCTAAATCATGGATAACAGCTTGAAGATATTTTGTATGAAATATTAGGCTCCTTACCTCTATAAATGAGAGGGTAAGGCTCATTTTTAGGATCTTTTGGCTTTAGTTCTACCCTACTTATATTCTTGTAATTCTGAAAATCTAAGCGTCGGAGTTGTACCGACCTCTAAAAACTTCTGCTTCTAAGTCAGATATAACCAATAAAATCTTAAAGTGGATGTAGGCCATGCTTTTCCAAATCAATATAAAAGATTGTGTCTTGTCTATTTCTCATTTTCATTTACATTTCTTCATATTATATTCCCTGCATAAACTTCAGGGTGTTTGTGCCATTTTAGGTTCAAACATTTTGGTACTTTCATTGAGAAACTCAGATTCTCATGCTACTTAGATCCATCATCTACTATTGGATTTCTTATATCCAAGAGATAGATCCAATTCTCTACCTTTTAATTCTACCACTCAGATTTGCAAAGATCTACTAGAAACTTTCTGCCATGGCCCTATCAAGAAGAGACTGTTGTACCAATTCCTGAACTATTACTGCAGCTGAGAATCGGAATTCTCAGCATGGAGATGGAGTTACCCAACCAACCCAGCCTGATATCCAGACAGCTACTGACGTTGTGACCAGAATGGAGATCGATAGTATGATGAAGCAGATGGAAGATAGATTCCAGGCTAGTTAGAATGAGATGAATTAAACGATGCAACAAAGCTTGAGGTTGTTGAACGAGCTAACTCGAAACAACCATAGAAGGAGTAGAAGGGATTCTAGCTGTTCATCTGAAAGTTCCTTATCGTCCAAGTAGAGATGGAGGGATAGGAAGTAGAAGAGGACTCAAAATGCTATTGAAATGTCACACCAAGGAGGAAGACGAGCCAAGGCTCAAGTTTGGGGATCGATACTGACCCATATTTAAGGGTCAATACCGACCCCTTTAATGGTAGGTCCAGATCCTATCCTTTGGAAGGTGAAGTGAACTTGACTTCAGGACATGCTATTGGTGATTAGAATCTAGAGAATCATACTGCAGATGATGATGTTATTCATGGGAATCAAATAGGGAGAATCGTTGAACAGATGGATCTCCCGGAGTTTGGAAAACCTAGGTATCGAGAACCTCCCCAAGAGCATTCCCCGGGCCAAACACTTGGGGCAGAACCTGATTACCACCGTTCAGTCGAACCTGTTAACTCGGACAACCGGATGATAGGGTCAGGAGACTTGTTAGCAAAAATTATTTTAGAAGCAATGATGAATGTGGTACCTCTCCTAGTCGAAATCCGTTTATAGAGAACATTCTATGTGGGAGATACCCTCGGAGATTCGTAATGCCAACTATGTTGTTGTACGGAGGAACGACATATCCTAGGCAGCACTTGATGAGTTATGAATGGCAAATGGATTCAACCAGAGTTTCCGATGCCATGAAATGCCACTGTTTTTTGATTTTCTTAGAAGAAGTAGCTATGGTGTGGTTCACTCTACTTCCACCGATGTCCATATCATCTTTTGCTAAATTATCAAAGAAGTTTGTAGAACAATTCCATTTACATATTGCACGTTTGAAACATGGGATTTCTTTATCAAACCTCTTCCAAGCTAAGGGAGAGTCACTGAAGAATTTCTTGAATCGATTCCATACAAGCGTGATAAAGGTTATAGATCCCAAGGATGACATAGTGCTGATGCTGTTGATTGGGGGGATTCATCCCGATATGGATTTCAAGGAATGGTTGGAAAGAAAGGCCCCCTTGACAATGGATGCTTTTTTAGAAAAGCTAACGAGTATTTATGCTTGGAGGAAGCATGCAAGCGTCCCCGAAGGGTTAGTGCTGGGAATTCGAATGAAGTGATACAAAGCAATGTTGCTATAAAGCAGTTCGGAGGATGCTCGGGGAATGTAGATGTGAATGTTGGTAACCAAAACAATAATCAGAAATGAAACAATGATAAGGATAAGAAGAAGAAGCCAAATAAGAGAAATCGTATTAGGAGTCCTAAGCAAGATAGCTATACCGAACTATACAACTCGATAGAGAATATCTATCTTACAACTCAAAACACTGAGCATTACAGAAAGCTGGCTCTAAGAGAATCAACTAAGAAGGAGAGAAAGTCAAGCAAGTTTTGCAAATTCCATGAAACTCATGGTCGCAATACCAACGAGTGCAAATACATGTGGGATATACTTGAGGAGTTGATTCATAAGAAATACAGCAATATGCGAAAGCCTCATAGGATGGCAGGCAAAGATACTCTAAAGTCCTTGGGTCGTCTTCCCAACGGGGTAAGCTAAGCTTGGTACTGATGCATTCAGGCAGCTAGAAAAGTGGTTGGTAATTAATACAATTATTGGTGGGCCACACCCAGCCAATAAGAGTCTAGTTGCGAAGGACAGATATGTTGGTGCGATAAAACATGCGAAAGCAAAAGTTGCTTCGCTATTGAAGATGGTACACCAGCAAAACAATGCAGAATGATGACTGATGATATTATTTTTTGGAATAGAGACATTAATCGAATGAAAGCTCCGACTATTGACCCACTTATGATCATAGCCATTATTGGTCCTGCTATCATATGAAAGGTGTTGGTTGACTGTGGGAGTTCATTCAGTATCTTGTTTAATAAAGCTTACGGTCTATGATGTTGGAAGATAAAGATTAAAAACCTTATAAGTCTCGAATACAGGGGTGCAATAGGATGGATACTGAGGCCATAAGATTTATTGTATTACCTGTGGTACTTGGCGAGGGTGACCATAAGAAAGTGCGGGTTGTGCCTTTTTTGGTGTTGGATGTTTACTCAACCTGCAATGCCTTTCTAGGCCGATCGGCCTTGGTTAAGTTTAGAATGGCCATCGCTCATTGGTGCTTAACTATGAAATTCCCTACAGAAAATGGAGTGGGAATCGTGCAAGGAGATCAGGTGGCTGGCCACTAATGCTACGTCGCTGAGCTAAAGTAAGCAAGGCGAAAGGAGTAAGGAAAAAAATGGAGGGACCCTCTACATAAAAGCTTTGGATGCATAGCAACTACAGCCTGAGCCCCGGCTAGGGCAACCCACTTGGTTCCATGATGACATGGACCGACATAAAGAGCTAAAAAGCAGAAGAGTAGCTCCCATCGAATCGATGATCGCTGTTCCGGTCAGCCAGGATGATCCGAATTAGGTCCTAAATGTCGGAACGTGTCTCGGTGTAAGAGTGATGGAGGAGTTGATTGGTTTTCTCTGGGCAAACCGAGATGTGTTTTCCTAGGCACACTTTGATATGTATGGGATCTCGTCGGAGATAGCGAGCCATGAATTAAATGTAAATCCCAAATGTGTTCCTATGAAACAAAAACGCCACAGCTTGGGTCCAGAGAGATCTTCTGCACTCAAAGAAGAGATGGATAAGCTAAATGATGTGCATGTAAATGTGCATATGTTTACATCCATATTTTATCTATTTTTATTTAAATAAATGTCATATTTGGGTATTTTAACATGTTTAAAACCAAAATTCAATTATTTTCAAGTCATCGTATATTCATCTACATACAGGGGCAAAATAGTCATTTTTGTGCATGTGTTAATTTGGAACTTTTTACTTGGACATTTTTTCATATTTTTATAGGAATTTGGATGCATATGGAAGAGGGTTTCATGAAGATATATGCATGCACAAGGAAATACAAAGGAATGAAGAGGAAATAATTCATGCCCATGATCATGGAGGACCCCACCCACTTACCAAAATCTACAATTAGAAGCTAATGGACAACTAAGTGGAGGTTAAAGCTTCATGAATATATAATGATGGATTAATTAGAGGCTAATGGTTACTTGGAGGCCACACTTCCTAAAGGACATTTTGGGAAGCACCCTAAAAATTGAATTAATGTTTTATGCATGTATAAATATCCCTCTTATGTACATGTAAATATCTTCTTACCTTTCATTTTACTTAGGAAATTAAGCAAGCAAGTCATAAGCTCAATGTTACATGAAATAAAAATGGCTTCCTAGCCTCTTTCTCTTTTTTTCTACATGCTTTTATTTACTTTTATGCTCATTTTTATTCTAATGCTCTCTTTCATTTCATGTTCATAGCTTAGATTTACATTTATGCACTTATTTTAGTTCATTTCCTTTTAGTAGTTAATCTTCTTTTTCTTTGTTTATTTTCTACTCTATTTTATTTTCAATGTTGAAATTTCTATGTGTTAAAATGATAACACAAATGAGAGGCTAAATCCCTACAATTTAGGGGTAATGAAGCTTTCTTTTATTATGTAGATTCAACATAATTTTCTATGCATGGTCTCTTTTGTGCTTCATGAGAAAATGGATGTTTATGTTTGTTTGTGTTTTATGTTGAATTTGATAGCCTACTTTGTTCATAACAAATAGGCTATGCTTATCTCATTAATCACAAATTGCCTCTTCATCTAAATATGATCATGGCAATGAAGTGAAGTTTTAATCAAAATTTGATGATCTATGTTACTAATTAATAGTAAATAGATCATGCTTAAACTAGATTTTGGTTTCATTTTCTATGCCACGTTTCATGAGATTTGAAAAAGTATGACTAGATTTGTATTATAGTTTGATGGTTTGATTTGTGTTAATTAATAACTCAAATAGGTCATGCATATGATAAATACATCACTAATCCTACTTAGATTAAAAAGAGATCATCATTTGATTTTATGTTGATTTATGTGAAAAATATAAGAAAGTGGATTTGCCTCTAAATTGAATTTTAATCACATAGTTTTTAATCTCAATATTTGCTTAGTTTTCTAGTTTTCAAAACAATCTCCACTTTTGGTTTAATTTGATTGATTAGAAAATTTTAAAATCTTAAAAATGCCCTACGGGTCGACCCGTACTTGCCACATACTAAAATTGTACACTGTGCACTTGCAGAAATTTTAATTCAAAACTTATCGGCAATTTTCTAAACCGATAAAAAATTCATCGTTAAACACTAAAGGACAATGGCTTTATCCGCGATGCCTTATACCCGGAATGGGTATCCAATCCAGTCTTGGTGCGGAAAGCAAACGGGAAGTGGAGGACATGCCTCGACTATTCTGATTTGAATAAGGTATGCCCAAAAGAAAGCTTTATGCTCCCGAGGATCGATCAGTTAGTGGACTCAACGGCTGGACATGAACTACTTTCATTCACGGATGCATACTCTGGACACAACCAAATCCCGTTGCACGTCCTGGATCAGGAACACACCAGCTTCATAACCGACCTTGGACTGTATTGCTATCTGGTCATGCCCTTTGGATAAAAGAATGCAGGAGCAACTTATCAAAGGCTCATAAACCATATGTTCAAAGATCAGACCAAACGTTTAATGGAAGTCTATATGGATGACATGCTCGTGAAGTCGTGGCATTTGATGAACCACGTTAATGATCTGGCAGAGATGTTTGGTGTCCTCTATAAACAAGGAATGAAGCTCAATCCCTTGAATAACATATGATATTCCGTACGACAAAGTTGATTACTTTCTTTATGGTGATCGTGGCCAACGGCTCTGCCTCAGGCCACTTAGTGAAGCAGTTAACTGCGACGATGGTGACTTCATGCCACCTTTAGATATTGGCAACACACTGATGATATCAATTCCATAGACTGCAAACGGCTAAGAACTGACCATTTGAGTAATCTTCGTCAGTAGGGCTCTCGATATTTTAGTAAATCTATGGCACTTGTAACACTTTCGGGTGTAATCAACTGCGTCTCGATTGATAGTTGACTAGAAGTATCTATAGGGGAGGATCTTCTTTGCTAAGGTTTGCTCCCCGGTGTGGTCACCATAGGCCCCTTCATGAACTTCTTTTAGAACTCACTCGGCCCCATCAAAAGCGACACACTGAAGCATAAAGACGGAGAAAGCCTTCCTGTAAAATATTCTCTCATGTGTAATATATCTCAAATCTTGTCGAAGGAGCTTTCGTCGTTTATTCCTTCTTTCTAGAGGGATTCCTTTGTGCAAATATCTCTTATTTGAGTCATCCATAACTCCCTTTCGGGTTCAACTTCCAAGATTCAATTGAAATCCATCTGGTCGATGCTCGGAGCTGAAAGTACTTCCACTAGAACCAAGCCCATGAGCTGCGCATCTTCGGAACTAGCCAGTTTTTCCAGTGAATTGGCCTTCTTTCTCCACTCCTTGAATATGAGTGATTGTGTAATATTCAATGTCAGCGAGTAGCTCAATGACTCGATTCAGATAAGGATCCAGTCTCTCTCCTTTTGCTTGAAACTCTTTTTGAACTTGGCAAACCACCATTTGGGAGTCGTAGAAAATGTGCAAAGTCTTTATTCCTAGTTCTTTTGTCACTTTGAGTCCCGCAATCAAAGCATCATATTCAACTTCGTTATTTGCCACTAGGAGGTTGAGTTTCAAGGCATAGTAGATCGGGTGTTCTTTGAGAGTGAAAAGCATAACTTTAGTTCTGGAACACCGTTCATTAGATGCACCATCCGTGTACATCTTCCTCTAGTTTCTTTCTCGCCACCACTCTCCAGAGGATCATCTCGTGTTGTGAATTCAGCTATGAAATCCTCCAAAGCCTGACCCTAGATTGCCCTCCGAGGGTGATAAGTTATGTTGTATTGACTCAATTTAATGTTCCATTTCAATAGCCTTCCAGAAGTCTCAAGTTGCTGTAAGACTTGTCCCAAAGGCTGGTCGGTAAGAACTTTGTTCGGGTAAGCCTGGAAATAAGGGCAGAGATTTCCCGAAGCAATCAAAAGGCAATATGCAAGCTTTTCTAGTTTTGGGTATTTTTGTTCTACGCCTGTTAACTGCTTACTGACGTAATAGACCAATTGTTGGATGTGAGATTCCTCACGTACAAGTGTGGTGCTCAAAGCATGCACCGACACTACCAAGTATATAAACAAATCCTCATCATCCAACAGCTTCGAATGGAGGGGGACTCTCCAAGAGGTCCACCAGAGCTTGGAATGTGTCTTTGCACTCACGATTCCATTCGAAGTTCACTTTTCCCTTCTAAATGACCTCGAAGAAAGGGATGCATTTATCTGTGGTTTTGGAAATGAACCGACTCAGAGCGATGACCTTTCCATTTATGCTTTGGACCACCTTGATCGACTTCGAGGCTTCGATTTTTTTTCATGCCTCGAGCTTCTCTGATTTGGCTTCAATCTCATGCGAGTTCATAATGAAGCCCAAAAATTTCCCCAACGTAATTCCAAAAGAGCATTTTAGAGTTCTACATGCAATCGTTACCGATAATGGGTCCCAACTCGACAGTACCGAGTTCAAATATTTCTGCCATCGGCATTGCGTAAAGAAGAGAATTGCTGGGGTGGCATATCCCTAGGTGAATGGACAGGTTGAAGTGGTACATAAGATTATCAAGTCCATTATTAAAAAGCGACTGGAAAAGGTCAAGGGCAAGCGAGTCGATGAACTTCCATTAGTACAATTGGCTTATTGAACAACTCACAAGCTAGCGACTGGCCACTCTCCATTCGCCCTAGCCTACGGGTAAGAGGCTATGATTATGGTAGAAATGGAAGTACCTTCTCATCGAGTGATTCACTATAATCCATGGACTAATGAGCACCTCCTGTTAGAGTCTCTTGATATGATCGATGAGAAGCGCTATGCGGCTGAGATGAGGGCGGCTGCACACCGACACGGCGACACCGAGTCGCACAATATTACAACACCAAGGTTAGGAGTTAGACCTTTAAAGTTGGCGACCTAGTTCCTAAAAGAATCTTCCCTAGCCCTGGAAACTTGGGCCCAACCTGGAAAGGTCCGTACGCAATAGAACAGAAGCTTATAGATGGAACTTTCAGGCTTACGACGATAGATGGGATTCTACTCCTGAGGGCATGGAATAGTGAGCAGTTACGACGCTATTTCACTTAGAAATAAATTCGTAAACGATTGGCTAGAGTTGTAATAAGATAGATTCTATCATTTTCTGTCTTTTATGGAATATTATGGCTTTTCGAGACCAAGACTCTATCTTCCCATTACTTAAGAGTTGTGACTTGACCAACTCAAATGAATCTGCATGTGAATAATGTAGGTGTGCAGGTACCTCGAGTTAGGTGCCAACTAAAACTTCTACAATTCATGACCGAACCCATGAAGTTCTTTTCTATATCCGGTGATAGATACCAGCCAATTCTTGTCTTGGACTGGGGGTAGGAGTATAAACTAAATGGACATGACCCTATTATCCTTCAACCAACTCTTGTCCTCGGACTAGAGGCACGAGTATAAACTAAATGGACATGACCCAACCATCCATTGGCCAACTCTTGTCCTCGGATTGGGGGCAGGAGTATAAACTCAACCGGATGTAACATAACCGTCCGTACACAAACTCTCGCCCTTGATGTGGGGGCAGGAGTATAAATCGAAATGAATGTGATACGCCCGTTCATTCGCTCAACTCTTGCCTTCGGATTAGGGGTGTGAGTATAAACCAAAATGAATGTGATAAGACCGTCCAATCCTTAGAATTTTTCCTAGAGTAGGCAAAATGAAAGGTTAATACCGGGCATAAGGTGAATATTATCTATGAACTTTGAATCGATGCTCGAAATTAGGCGCGATTAGAAATAACATCTTGGATGATGATGTGCGAGCTACAGTATTAAGTATATGATTTAGAGTTAGCAACCGAAGTTCGGTGTAATCGAGTATAGTGATCCTGAAAGAGGATACCCGTGAAACCGTCCTAAGGGTAAAACCTCAAGTAATGCCTAGATCTAGGCACTTTGACGACTACCTTATGCATGCAAGAGCGACGAAAGGATGGAAAATTACATAGCGGGCTAAGGACTTAGTTCGACGAAAACTACAAAAAGGAATGAATCACAAGTACAATGAATAGAAAGTGCATTTCTAGAATAGCTTAGACAAATTCACTTAAAGATTTAACAAAATAAAAAAGTTTTTGTTATTAACATTCAAAATGAAACTTGGAAAGCTAAGTTCAAGTTTATTTACGCCTAAGTAAAAAAAAAGTAAGAAACAAGAAAAAAGCCTAAGTACTGCTATAAAACCATAAGGCACAAAGAAGACAAGTGATCGCTTCTTGGGCATCTTCTTCCTTTCTTTCCTTTTTCTCCATAGAAGAAGCCACACTGGATTCTTCTCGCTGCTTCCTCACTTTTCCCTGACTTCCTTTCTTTTCCCTTGGGTGGAGTGCTCTAGGATTATCCATTAGGCACACTTTTACTGCTCCCGGGTGGAGGAATGGAGACTGTACTGCTTTGCGAGGCTCCATAGGCGTGCTTTGAGCACTGTCGGGTAGAGGAATATGGACCGGAGCAAAGATAGCCTGCCAATGCAAAGCGATGGATAGAGGAGGAGGGATGACTTCCATCTTCTCCGGATTGATCTCTATGGCAAGAAGGATATCTTTCCTGAGTTCCCGTTCAAGCTCATGCATGGTAGGACCGACAGGGACTTGGATCAGTAATAACAACATCCTCATCAATTTGATTTTTCTGACTCCCACCGGATCCTTTATCCAACAAAGCATCCATCGTCTGCTCATTGAAACCGAGAGTCTCTTTGGCTAAAACATTGGGAATTGTTTGAAGTTGTAATAGTTACTGACTCCGTTATAGATGCTTGTTGCCCCGTTGAGGGTCCTTAGCAGCAAGCGGGATGACTGGGGGCTAACCTAAAGCTTGAGAAATAAAGAGAGAGTGATTAGCTAAGTTAATCGACGACGCATCAACTTTCTGGAATATAGGAGAAGCCAATGAGATAGTTTCTTTGGTTTGGGATTCTATGCGGGCCGAAGTGCCACTGAAGTTACCCTCAGAAATCGAAGAGAGAATAGTAGGCCTATGAATCTCAGGCCTCTCAAAATCATATTCAGGATCAGAGGATAAATCTGAAGCAGCTTGGGACCCAAGCATTTGGCTGGTAGTAGCATTATGTGGCGTCGATGCGAAGCCTTCGTCCAAGTCTATATGCGCTGTCGGGGCAAGCTCCGGATGAAGGATAAGCTGACCTTCCCTTAAAACTTTGGGCTCGTCTCCTAGCAAGATTTATGTCTCGAGCTGCTCCAAATTCACTTAACCGCCCTTGAGATAAGCCTTCTTCTCTTCAATAATCCGCTCCTAGGAGAAGGTGAGGATTCTGGGATAATCATCTTTGAACCACTCCAAGTTTCGGAATTTGAGAACGTTAGCGTTGTACTGGTTCAACGGTGGTTTAAACTTCTCCATCACATGCTCTTTTGCCTGTTGTTCCACAGCCTCAACCTCTCTTTTGACAAGAGTGTCAATGTCTCTAACACATTCGAGCACATTGTCCCTCTCTTCCTTGGCATCAGGCAACTCATCACAATAATTCTGAGCTTGTTGGAGCGCTTCATCTTTCTCTATTGTTTCATGCTCGAGCATGGTCTTTAGCTTAGCCGCATTTCTATTTGTGGTGTCTCTCTCAATTACCAAATCATGGTTTTGGTGAAAAGCCTTCTCCATTTCTTCTCAATGCTTAATTTTCTCTTCTTCGAGTGCCTTGATGGCCTCCTTAGCTTTCTTCTCGACTTCGACTTGGGTTGTTCTCAGTTTCTTAACCTCAGCTACGAGATTAGCAATGATTCTCTTATTGTCAGCTTCGATGAGTTTCTGATTGTGGATCCCTAGCTACCTATCCTGGAGACTTTGGAAATTTTCCCAGCTACCTTTGTTCATTCATTATACTAATTATAGACGTCGACCACGTAATCGATGTTCATCTTTTGGACATCAATAGGGATTCTTTTCAAGTTAGGCACAAACATAATACCATCGAAGCAAGTGTTGGGAAATTCATCCTTTAGATTGGCCATTCACGCATTGGTCGCAAGCTATTCCTCCATAGAGATAAAGGGGACTATAGTAGTTTCTTTAACAGGCCTGTGCTGGGAAGTTTTGGAGCTACTCTTGTGATGCCTACGGTCAGAGGATCGACTAGAGTGAGATGACACTAGGGGCTGCACAGGGATGGAAATGGAGGTGGAATGCGAGAAGCATCACTGGTCGAGATGTCATCGCAACCATCAGGTTTCCTATCTAGACCTCTAGAAGGAGGTGATCTAGACCTAGGGTGATGCTTGGAAGTAGAATTGTATGGTGAGCGATCTCTCTTGTAGCTGCTTCTGTCCCGATCATCCCTATCACGGCTAGAGCAATAGCCTGACTCATAATCACGACCACTTCCGTGATGGTACGAACTCGACTGAGGCCTTTGTGCTTGAGACGCTTTCTCCTCCAATGATCGATAAAGGTATTTCCTTTTCTCTATGGATCCTGCAAGGAAAACAAGAACAAGTTAGGTCCAACAAGCAAGGACACAAGTGTGAGTGTCGTGAAGTGCACATGTGCATGAGTGTCCTAGCGTCCCCTCGATGAACCGTGAGCTAGAGCTTTGCTCATGGGAGTGATCTCTCCCACACATTTAGGGATGAAATCTTTATCGACGCGAATAGGGCAATCAATGCCCTTAATACTAATGTTATTGACATCAAAGGAACCAAACTCGGTTGGAATTGGCCCTAAACTAGAAAATGTGCCTATCGAAGGAAGAGACAGAGTTTTCTCTACATCTGTGACTAGTGGGAGCTGGGTAGAAGTCTACTCCTTAGAGATTTTCATGATTAACCTCTTCTTTGGAGCAGGCGGTTGATCATCCCCAAACTATTCTGGCTCAAACTCATGACACGCAGTGATGTTGCCTTGGTCAGCCTCACCGCTTTCACCAATAATTTCGCCTTCCTCGGTGTCTTCGGGTACTCATTCAATATTTTCTTCAACTCCAGCTTGAGGACATGGGACTGGGGGCAAACCTTGATCAACCCCGCCTCCTCTGAGCGAGTTATTATCATCATTATCGTCATCCTTAGCAACTACTAGAACTATGCTAGTACTGCGACCTTTTTCCAATAAGCCGTAGGCAAGGATATTTTCATCTGGCAAAAGTGTTATGATATCTCTATCTTCTGTTGGAACTACCAAAAGGGTGTTGACGGTTTCTGAAAGCACCAAGCTATTGGATCTCGCTGGAACATATGGATAGTAAAACAAGGGTACGAGTTGAGTCTGCAGACTATAAGGCAGATTCGTATAATATAAATAAAATGGAACTTAAGTCCGAATACCCATCTTCAAGAAAACCCAGGTGGAATGTAAAATCATTTGGTCTGAAAGTAGCTCAACTTATTCCATGCCCCAGTAACTACTCTACAACCCCTGATCGGTTCCAAGTAATTAGAGACCGACTCTCTTTTTGGCTCTTAAAGCTATAAATGTACTGAATCTCTTCATCGTTGGGTACTCGGTTCAAGTGCTCAGAGAAGACTAGGTATGTACTTAAGAGGAAAGCATAGTTATTCAAATGCAGCTGTGTCATGGCCAAGTGCATGAAATTTAGAACTTGATGGAAAAACCAGTTGAATAGTGGTACGCAGCCTGCCAAAACATATATCTATTGCAGGCAGTGTACACTTCCAGAGGGTTGTGGGGTCTTTGATGACATGAAGGACCCCTAACATCTTCAAACGAAATCCCATACTTATCACATATTCTACGAAGCGACCTTTAGTCAATTTGGAAGCAATAGAATCAATATGATCATCTAATATTATGGCATCCTCTAAGGTGTCGGGTGTTAGATCTATTTCTTGCCCACGTTCTACTGGATTCTCTAGAACTTGTTGTTCAACTTAAGGATTTTTTGGATTTTGCTGCTCAACCTACAGAGTCTCTTCCTATTCCTGGTAAATTGTTGTTTACTATGCATGCCCTACCGGAGTTTGTTATGCATGTGGAGTTGTAGTTGAACTTCACTCGACGTTGGATTTGACATATCTCGAACTGGATGTACTTGTGGCTTGAGCAAGAAGGCGTTTGGAACGTCTTTCATCCATTTCTATAAAAAAACTTAACAGATAATCAACATTAGAAGATTAATTCCAAGCTGTATTCCCATGCAAAAGTGGATTCTAATGTGATGTCGTGTAGTTCATGTTTTCATATTATTTAACAGTTCATTTTGAATTCTGAAAATCACTCGACGTGACCGTCATAGCTGACCGTCTCGACAAGTTTCACACCATTGGTCATGCTTTGTAAAGGCTCGAGATTAAGAAGAATGTATTGGTTCATAAAGCGGGATTCTGATGTGAACCAATTGTTCAGAAAATTTTCTAAGTATTGGAGTTGTACAATTCCATCACCTAAAAAATTTCCATCCTTCCTTCTTCCATTTTCACTGATCCCTAACCATGGCCATCCACACCCATAACCATCCACGCCCATTCACCCACGATTACATGTCCATCCATGTTTCTATCCAATTTTATTACCTACCTATGTCAAAGAGAGGTTCAATTCAATAATTCAGATTTTTAGGATTTGGGTTAGTGTGCTTCAAGGCAAGGCGAGGCGGTGGTTTAGGCAGGGTCTGAACGACGTCGGCGAGGGTCCTAGAGGTGGAGGCAACAACTGCTAGTGATTAGAGATGTAGGGAAGTTCGAATCGTAGGCAAAGGTTTCTTAATTGTAGGAGCTAAGGAGACTTGGGTTGGTAAGAATGAAATGAGAAAGTGAGGAAATAAAGCGGGGAAAGATGGGTTATATACCCTAGACCCAAAGTTTTAGCATTAAAACTTAGGAAATATCCCAAGTCTCGAGTCGGTACCGACGACTATCTATGGGTTGGTACCAAGTCCTAAAGTTAAAAAAACATATGTATGTATGTACATATATGTGTGTATGTGTGAGTGGACATGTGCTTGCGCAAATGCATGTGATTGACCATATACAAGCACTCTTATCCACTCAAGAACTTGCACGTGAATGTTTGTGTGTATATCTATCCAATACCTGATGACCAAAATTAAAGGAAATTTAAATTCGAACCTGAATAATCCATGGAGGGAATCGGTTTAAAATCATCAAGTTTAGAATGGCAGATTTTGAGGAAACATTCTAGATTTGTAATCCCACATGCTGGTAGAGCAATACGATGGATAACAATGGACATAACGTTTGATAGATTTGATTCGCGTGAAGGATAACGACCATTCGAAACACGGAGTGGAGTCCTTCACAGCAACTCTAACTTTTTCCGATTCAAAGCACATTACGTTTGAAACAATATGTACTTTGGGGGGCAAGTGTTATCCAGCCTTTTAACCAAGCTGTATTCGGACAGATTGAACGAGTTGAACTTGGAGTTATCAAGGCAGAAAGCCTAGAGAGATAGCCTAAAAGTCCAATAACCAATGCAAACAGAGTCACAAGGCCAATGCAAGAACAACCCAAGATCAAAGCAAGATGGGTCCACCCATATTATAGATCGATACCAACTGCTACCGATGGGTCACTACCGATCCCTATTTCCTCAACTCGGTTTCTGCCTACTACTCCTACTTGATGCCAATAGCCTATTTCAAATGTTGTTTTGTTGCTCCAATGTAATTCTCTGTCAAACTCCATGAAACACTTGAAGCTGTAACTCTGTGCTTCCACAACTCCATCATTTAGACCTAGAAGTAAAGCTAATATTGGTGCAAACAACTATGGAATCATGAAGCTAACCACGAGACGGGCCATGATGAGAGTTAAAAATAGCCATATTGGCCATCCTATGGGTCAGTACCGACCCCTAACATTGGAGTTGTACCGAACTATACAAACCAATGAGTTGGCACTTATTTTCTTGGGAGAATTGGTATAAATCATGGACAACGGTTTAGAGATATTTTGTGAGAGATATTAGGCTCCCTACCTCTATAAATAGGAGGGTGTGGCTTATATTTCAAGATCGTTTGACTTTAGTTCTTTCCTACTCTGTATTCTTGTAATTTTAAAAATCTAAGTATTGAAATTGTACCGACCCCTAAGAACTTCTACATCCAAGTCAGATATAAGCAATAAAATCTTAAAGTGGATGTAGGCCTTGCTTTGCCGAACCATAATAAATGATTATGCCTTGTTTATTTCTCATTTTCATTTACATTTCTTCATATTTTATTCTCTATATAAACTTCTAAGTATTTGTGCCATTTTTGGTTCAAACACATGGATATATTAATTATTATTAATGTTAAACTAACTATATATATATATATCTATATAAATGTCTAAAATTAATAATTATTATGAAAAAAATATTTTAGAATCTGATAAATAAGTCTATAATTTTTATGCAATATAAGTTTTTCTGATTTTTTCATTGATTATATTAATTGTTATAAAATCAAAAATTAGTTAAATTTATTACTTGATTATAATAAAATCTATATATTATACGTATGTGTTTGAGCATGTGTGTTTAATTATCATTATTAGATCGTAGGACTTATATATATTACGATTTATGAATGCATACAAATGGCGTTTACATATACTGGTATACATATACATACATACTTATATGTATGTATATATGTATGTATGCATGCATATATATGTGTGTGTTGTGTATATATATTCATCCTTAACATTATGATAATATAACAATGAACATACGATTCTCATTATATACATTACATATAATTTAATAAAAATAATTACAATAAAATCAACTTATAAATATGATATAATGCAATCTATATTATTCATGATAACATATTTAAAAGATCTAGCGTAAAATATGAAAGGGGTTTATTTGAAATTATCCCCATTTTACCCCGTTGATTGATGCACCTGGTCCAATAATGATATCAGAGATAACATTATGTTATTATTAATAATTAATAAACATGAAAGTCATTCTCTTGAAATACCCAATCGTATGTGTGTTTAGAAAAGGATGTCTAAGGAGAAGGTTATTCTTGCTAAGAAACATTCATATAAACAGAAAACCTACCTTACTACCGGCCCTTACTTGGCTCGTTGAACTGGTCTATTTTCAAGGTGTGCAGTGGAAGGCAAAAGTTTTAATGACTTGGGTTGATTCAATCAAGCAATTTGAATAATATATATATAATTTGAATTCAAAACTGGTTTATGTAACGACCCATTATTTAGTAAATTTAAATGTGAATACTTAATATATTTTTAAATGATTAGATAATGCATTTTATAACTCAAATCACTTTTAAGTAATAACTAATGATAATGAACTTGGTTTAGAATATTTTTTTTCAAAAATAATTAGTTAAGAGAAAAATCAAAAATGTGACCGAAAATCGTTTTTCAAATTTTCGACTTTTCATCGACCAAAAGTTTTCGGGACTTATTGTGCACAGTAGTGTACACATGTGCATGTGCACAAATAAAAGAACAACTTTATCAATTGAATATTTTAGATAAAGACAAGTGTAAAAGGATACGAGTATTTAAGAAAGGGTGGACTTTACTTTTTCATTTAAAAATAATAAAATACAAAGTAATGTTACAAAAGGACATTATAAAAAGGAGACGTGAAAGTTTAATGTGCCATAAGGGGTGTGCCTTATCAGATGGAGGAGGGTGTGTTGTCAAATTTTAAAGGAGGGCAGTTGCTTTAATTAAGGAGGGTTTGTTTAGTAATTAACCAATGTCCAATTTCTATAAAAGGAACACTCTCTCTTTCTTTTCTCATTTTTCATTTCATTTCCATTTTCTTGCTTTATTCCTCATTTCTTCTCCTCCGTTTTTCTTAAGAAAAGTTTAGAAAGAATACTTCATTTCCTGTCTCTAAATCCGAAAACAAGTTCCTAAAATTATTACCATCAATCTCTACGTCAATTATCTATAAAATTCAAACCCAAATCCTTCTTTATAACACATAGCCGAGCCCTCCCTAGCCATGGCTGAGTCCAAAACTTGTTCCTCGGGTCTTTAAAAGCAAGTTATGTAGAAGGAAGCTAGGTCTGTGTGTTGTTTGCAAGGTCGCGGTAGCTTGGGTGAAGTTTGTGTTTGTTTAAGTGAGTAAAGTTCACTTAAAAGCAAGTTTATAATTTAAGTATTTGGTTGTAATAATCTATGTGTTAGCTTATACGTATAATTGTATGTAATTACTATTGTTTGGTTTGGTTCCCATTTAGAAGCGAATGACACATAGGATTTAGGCAGGGGACTAGTACACTTAAAAGTGCGTATCTGATGATTTGCAAGGGATGATTTTTGTAGAGTGACTCCAAGGTGTTCCTCACCTTATGGATGATTATTTACATTCTTACATACTATGTAAGATGTGATGGAATATGTATGTGCTTAGCAACAGTCTCTTGTTTTGATGACTTGTTTTATGCGACATTGATAATCCCTTGGTTTGTTTTAAAAGTAGTTAGTTACTTTACCTTCATAAAAATGTTCAAATGATTTTTCCCAACTCAACTCTTATTTTCAAAACACTTACGAAGATGTTTTAAAAGTGGTTTGGAATTTATTTATTAAAAATTGTTTGCTTCTATAAAAGAAAATTGTTGCTAAATCAAACTTTGGATTAAAATAATTAATATTAAAATCAAAGACTAGAAATAAGTTTATAAAGTTGGTTCTCAAATATTTTAAAAGAACTTTGCTTATAAATAGAGGATTTCTTTGTCAGTGCCATTAAGTAACACAAAACAAATATGATAAATTAGTGATAAAAGGTTGACACGTTTATGGAAACTAAGTCCCCTTATATGGTTTGCTACCATTAAGATGGTTTTGCTAAAAATGATAATCATTGCCTCAAGCCTCACACCTGAAAATGACTAAAATAGGGGAGATCTGGTAAGGCTATGTGGTTCACTACCATTAGGGTATAATCATCCCTAATATAGATTGATATTTCTTTGGATGTATGCTTCGGGCCCAGTACGGTTATTGATATCAACCGAGGGATGATTATATTCGGTACTATCTAGGAAGGGGTAGGCCGGTTCTGTGTTGACAGAGGTGCAAGGTTTGCAACCTTAGTACATTTTTTCTAGATATGTACTATACGGTAGTCCCTTACCTTGTCATTATTGGAATCCATTTTCTGATACGTTCTTTACAGACTTAGTTGTGCCAAATACTGGAATGTGAGATGCAAGCATTTCAACTATGTTATATATTTATTTTCAAACTTAGACATAATAATAATATTTCTGGTTTTAAGTATAAATGTTTTGTTTATCGTAAGATAAAATCTCAGCCATATTTATATGCGGCCCGGTCATACGGGATATCTTTATTTTTCCCAAAAGCATATGTTTTGAGTTTACTCATACCAGACCCATGTCTGACCCGGATTTTTTCTTTCTTTCCTTAAACTCTTGGGTACTCTAACTTTTGAGTAGCCAAGTAGTATAAGTTCTAATGAATGCATTTTGGAGGACCATGAAGCTGAAGGCTTCACCGTTATCTAATTATCTATTTATTTCCCTTGTTTGTTTGTAGTCATATATCAACATTATGGGGGGCAGGAAGTTATAACTATCCCTAGCTGAAGTTAGTACTTATTGTAACTTTGATGTTTCACTTTTGGAAGTAACTATATGTACTATCTTATGTTATATTATATATGGTTTCCATCCATCATGAGATTCTATGTTTCCATCGTCTTGTTTAATTCCTTTCTTTTACTCTAACGACCTATCTTTTAGATGCCTAGATGATTGACACAGAATACGTGGATATATTAAGTGTCATCTTTAGGAGTAAGAAAGGAGGATTGTTACATGTGGTATTAGAGCTTAAGTTAAGCAAACACCTAGGTCTTGGTTGGGGTCAACTCATTAGAGATAAGGTTTGTAATACCCTAAAATGAGTCTAGTTTATGAGAGCATGTATTTGTAATTATATATATATTCAAGTTATTTTGTTCAGCATTTATATGTTTGGTTTAATACCCTTTTTCCTAAGTTAATCACGTCTATGCATTCTAAAATTATCTTGCTATATTCAGGTAGTAAGAAATGAGTAATAGAGGAAGGTGAGGAAGGGAAGCTGGCAGTACTATGACCACCAATGGTCAGGCTATAACTGGGGTAGGAGTGGTATAAGAGGCGGAACCTATGCAACCCCGTGTTAACTTTGCATCCTTATGCAAAGATTATACCAATTTAGGAGGGAAGCCGTTCAAGGGCATGGAGTCTGTTGTCGAAGTCCAAGCTTGGCTTTGTTCTTATGAAAAGATCTTTAAGGGGTTTGGTATTACTGACGAGCAAAAGCACTTCTTGGCATCTTGGCAATTGCAGGAGGGAGCTTCAGCATGGTAGGATTCGGTTACAATGAATGTCCTAAAGGATGAGTTTTATTAGGCAAGATTTAAGGAGGTATTTGAAGATTGGTATATGCCTGCAGCAGGGAAGACCCATCTTTACAAAAGTTTTCTAGATCTTAAGAAATGGGAAATGACTATAGCTGAGTGTGAAACTAAGTTCAATGAGTTGTCACGCTTTGGGTCAGGACTTATTGATACCCCTCTTAAAAAGAATAAGGTGTTTGTAGTTGGGATAAGGGAAGAATTTCATGAGAAGATGACTGCTCACCTTAAAGGATCTTTTGTAGACCTCGTAGATATGGCTTTGTGTTATAAAGTTCTTGAGTAGAAGAAGCCGACAACAACACCAAGCAACAATAGCAACAATCAAAACAAGAGAAAGTTCAATCAGCAAGAAAAGAAGCAATGGGGAGGAAAGACAGGAGGGGGCCCATGAAAACCATTACAGGGATAATATTTGCGATGTTGGCAAGCAAAAAAGCCATATTGAAAGATTCTGTAAGAATTTCAGCGTTCAGAAGCAACTGGCAGGACTTATTTCTCCAATGGTTCAAAATAAACTCTACTTTAATCACTGCTAATCAGGGTATATGGTAAAGGATTGTCCACTATTGAAGAAAAAGGAGCAAGTCAAAGTTTATGCTACAAAAAGGAACCATCAACTTAGATGTAAAAAGGGAAGGAGTTCTTGAGGGTACTTTATATGGTAATGGCATTTTAGTTCGAGTATTATTTCATGCCGAGGCTTCACATATTTTTATTTCTAAAATATTGGTTGATTGATTAAAACTATCCTCAAAGATTATAGAAACCCTAAGGTGTCTAATCCCGTAAGTGGTGTAATTAATCTATGCACAGTTTGTGAAGATGTACGAATTACTTACCGTGCCCACCAATTTTAATGTGACCTTTTTGTTATTGATTTTAATGGCTTTGATGTTTTACTCGGTATGGATTGGCTAACAAAAAATGAAGCTATCTTAGATTGTGTTGGGAGGAGCTATTTTTAAAATCCAGATTTAGGAAATTTATTAAAGTATCATGTGAAGAACCTAGCAAGTTAATGAGTAGTTTCCTTTATGCAGTTGATTCATCCCAAAAAGAGTTAGGGTCCATATTAATAGTTATGGACTTTCCAGATGTTTTTGAAGAAGTTAACAAACTACCTCCACATCGAGAGATTGAGTTTCGTATTGACTTATTTCCCGGTTGGAAACATGTTATTCATCCTATCTGTAAGATGGCTCCAAGAGATAAGGATTTGTTAAGAAATCAGATAGATAATTTGTTGAGAAAATGATTGATTAGGCCAAGTCGCTCAAGTTAGGGACAGCTGTAGTTTTTGTTACAAAATTAGAGGTTTTTCTAAGGCTTTGTGTTGATTACCATGAGCTAAACAAACAGATGGCTCAGAACAAGTATCACTTACCCGGTATAGACGACATGTTCGATCAACTACATGGTGCTCGAGTATTCTCACAAATGGATCTTACCATGGGATGCCTCTAGGTATGGATAGCAGAGGATAGTATACCCTTAACAGCATTCAGAGGGCCGGATTGTTTTTACGAGTGATTGGTTATGCCTTTGGGCTAAACAATGCACCCGCCTATTTTAAGGATCTTATGAATTGAGTTTTTAGATGTGCTTAATAAATTCGTGTTGGTCTTTATAGATGGTATTCAAATTTATTCCAAGATCAAGGAGGAACACAAATGTCATTTAGAAGTTATGCTTGAAACATTATGGAAACACATTTTAAGAGCAAAATTCTCTAAATGCCATTTTTGGAAAACAGAAGTAAGGCTCCTTGGACATGTTGTGTTAAGAGGATGGTATTTCAGTTGATATAGAGATAATAGTAGTTGTATAAGGTTGGAAGACATTGCAGACTCCAACGGAGGTCCAAAGCTTCTTAGGCTTAATAGGATATTACAGGAGATTCATTCAAGACTTCTCCAAAATCGCCTCGCACCTGAAAAATTTAACAAAAAAGGATGCTAAGTTTATTTGGACTTTGAAGTGTGAGGAAGAGTTCATTGAGTTAAAGAAGTGGTTAGTCAATGCCTCGGTCTTAGTTATTCTGGATGGAGGTGAAGGGTTGACAATGTATACGGATGCCTATGGCGTAGGTTTGAGTGCAATATTGATGCAGCATGGAAAGGTTATTGCTTATGCTAGTAGGCACCTAAAGCGTCATGAGCGTAATTATGCAACTCACGACTTGGAAGTATTTTGCCATTGTGATTGTATTAAAGATATGGAGGCATTACTTGTTAGGTGCAAAGTTCATGCTCTTCACGAATCATAAGTCCTTGAAGTATCTTTTCATGTAGAAGGATTTAAACATGAGGTAGCAGCACTGGTTAGAATTTCTCGTAGCATATGACCTTGATATTTTATATAAACCTAGGAAAGCCAATGTGGTAGCTGATGCTCTAAGTAGAAATGCAATTTTAGCTCTTTTGGAAGTTACTCCAACTCCCCTCGTAAGGATTGCATGCAAGCAAAGAGAAGATAGCCATCTGGTAGAGTTTATGCAAGAAGTTGAAGAAAGACGATGTTCGAGCTTTGAGATAGATAGTCGTGGGATGTTGTAGATGAACAAAACGATATACGTTCTGGATGTTGATGGTGTTAGACAAGAAGTTTTAGCAGAATGCCACAAATCCAAACTTAGTATCCAGCCTGGGGTTACTAAGATGTATCGTGATATGCAGTGGGTCTTTCAGTGGATAAGGATAAAGAGGGACATTTCAATTTATGTTAGTAGATATGCAAATTGCCAGCAAATCAAAGGTGATCATCAAAGGACCGTTTGGCTACTACAACCACTTGAGATTCCAAGTTAGAAATAGGAGCAAGTATCGATGGACTTTATAGACGGTTTATCTAGGTCAAGAAAAGGTAATGAAGGTGTTTGGGTTATCACCATCAACTAACCAAAAGCGCACATTTGATTCCGGTGAAGTACCGTAGAAAGCTTGACGGATATTTTCATGAAGGAGATGTCTGATTGCATGGAGATCCAAGTAGCATTGTAAGCGATTGGGATCCAATTTTTACTAGTCGGTTTTGGGAGCATTGCAATCATCTTTGGGAAAGGAGCTAAGTTTAAGCACTGCATATAATTATCAAACTGATGGTTAGACAGAGAGGGTAAACTGGTTTTTGGAATATATTTTAAGAGCTTGTATCTTGGACTTCAGAGGATCATCTTTATTTAGTTAAGCTCTTTTATAATAATAGTTACCGGGCAAGTATTGGCATGACACCTTATGAAGCCCTTTATGGATGGCCGTGCAAATCACCATCATGTTGGGTAGAAATCGTGGATCAATTAGTGCTTGGTCCTGATATGATTCTTAAAGCCACGGAGAAGATAATTGTGATTAGAAGGAAGATAAAGGAAGCCCAAAATAGATAGAAGAGCTACGTTGATCAAAAGGCGTAGAGACTCAGAATTCTTAATTGAGGACTTCGTTTTTTCCGATGAGAAGAGTTGTGCGGTTCAGGGAAGCAGGAAAGTTAGCACCTCGTTATGTTGGATCTTTTTAGATTCTTGAGATGATTGGGCTGCTTGCTTATCGAATTGAGTTACCTAAGAGATTGTCGAGCATACAGAATGTCTTCCATGTATCTCATTTAAGGAAATATGTGCATGATTCAACACTGATTATTGAGCCAAGTGATCAAGAAGACTTGGAAGTAGATCTGAACTTGACCATAATAAGACATCCTATTCGCATTATTGATTAGAATATAAAACAATGTTGTAATAAAGTTATAAGGTTGTTTAAAGTTCAATGGAGCAAGGATTTTAGAGAATGCACTTGGGAAAGTGAGGATAGCATAGGAGGGAATTATCCTAAGTTGTTGTGTGCGAGTAGTTTACTTAGTGTATCGATAGTGTACTCACCAGGTATGGTGTAGCTACTTAGTCAAGTGTCTCTTTTTTATGTGTTTCATTGTATGTGATATATGTTCTTTTTAGTATCTTCTTTATGTGTTAAATTTCGGGACGAAATTCTTTTAATAGGGGAGAATATAAAGACCCGTAATTTAGTCGCTTTAAATGTGAATATATAATATATTTTTAAATGATTAAATAATGGATTTTATAACTCAAATAAACCTCTTTTAAGTAATAGCTAATGATAATGAACTTGTTTTAGAATTTTATTTAAAAACTAATTAGTTTGGGGAAAAATCTAAAATGTGATCGAAAATCGTTTTTCCGATTTTTGACTTTTCATCGACCGAAAGTCATCGGACTTGTTGTGCACACAAGTGTACATATGTGCATATATACAAATAAAAGAACAACTATATTTTTGAATAGGTTAGATAAAAATAATTTTAAATTGATACTTAAGTAATCAAGAAAGAGTGGGCTTTTCTTTTTCATTTAAAAATAATAAAAATATAAAATAATGTTATAAAAGGACATTAGAAAAAGGAGATGTGATAGTTTAATGTGACATGGGGGGCGTGCCTCATCATGATGACGAATGGTGTGTTGTCAAATTTTATAGGAGGCAGTTGCTTTAGTTAAGGAGAGTTAGTTTAGTTTTTAACCAATTTTCAATTTCTATAAAAAGAACACTCTCTCTTTCTTTTCTCATTTTTCATTTCATTTCCATTTTCTTACTTTCTGCCTCACTTCTTCTCTACCATTTTTCTTAACTAAAGTTTAGAAAGAACACTTCATTTCCCTTCGCTAAATACAAAAACAAGTTCCAAAAATCATTACCATCACTCTCTACATCACTTATCTTCAAACTTCAAACCCAAACCTCTCTTTATAAGGCATGGCCGATCCCACCCTAGCCTTGGCCAAGCCCAAACATGGTTCCCCGGGTCTTTAAAAGCAAGTTGTGTAAAAGGAAGCTAGGATCGTCTTTTGCTGGCGGGGTTGTGGTAGCTTGGGTGAAGTTTATGTTTGTTTAAGTGAGTAAAGCTCACTTAAAAGAAGCTTTATAATTTAAATATTTGGTTGTAATAATTTATGTGTTTGCTTATATGTATAATTGTATGTAATTATTATTGTTCGATTTAGTTCCCACTTAGAAGCGGATGACATAGGATTTAGAAAGAGGACAATAAAAGGAAAGTAGTTGAGGTGGTCATAGCGAATATGTAGGGATGATACACTTTGAAGTCCATATGTGATGATTTATAGGGAACCATTTTTGTAAAGCACTCCAAGGAGTTCCTAGCGTTGCGGATGTTTATTAACATTTACATACTATGTAAGATGTGATGGAATTTTTATGTGCTTAGCAACAGTCACTTGTTTTAATGACTTGTTTTATGCGACATTGAATATCCCTTGGTTTGTTTTAAAAGTATTTAGTTACTTTACCTTCCTAAAAATGTTTTAAATGATTTTTCCCAGCTCGACTCTTGTTTTCAAAACTGTTAAAAAGATGTTTAGAAAGTGGTTTGGAATTTATTTATTGAAAAAGTGCTTATATGCATAAAAGAAAAATGCTGGTAAATCAAACTTTGGATTAAAATTAATAATTTTGAAATCGAAGACTAAAAATAAGTTTATAAAGTTGGTTTTTGATTATTCTAAAAGGGCTTTGCTTTCAAACAGGGGATTTCTTTGTTAGTGTCAATATAACACAAAACAAATATGATAAAGTAGTGCTAAAATGTTGACACGTTTATGGAAAGCAAGTCGTCTTATATTTAGCAATAAAAGCTGATGAGTAGACTTTCCTTTATCTGTGAGATCTAGAATCGAAGTGCTTAACTAAGGCAATGCCGGGAGCAACCAGTGCTCTGACTTACTTGGCTTCGATTCTGGCACGGGATAGAGAAATCGAAGTGTCGAAAACGTGATAAGTATAAGAGGGTTAATTTCTATAAATGGGTCATGATTAATTAAGTATATGGAAGGTACTTTATTTTATACTTGACCTAAATTTCGAGGTATGGAAGCGCGATTCTATTTGTGAGAGTTTAAGAATGTTGTTGAGTCAAGTTTTGAGAGGTAATCCCAACATAAACGGCTTAACTGTTAATCGAGGTATAATACAGGGTTGAAATCGAAAAGTGGTGATTAGTATATGATGTCCAATTTTCCATACGCAAACTATATACTTACCCCAGATATTGTTTGTCCACTATTGACAACTTGACCTATTTTACTTGGGAAGTATATAAAAGCTTCACGATTTCATAAGGTTTGAGATCCTCCAAGGAGGACTCATTTCTATGAAATGTAGTTCGCTTTTAAGCATGTATGATCGAGAACCCAATGGGGACTCATATATTTGTTCGCATACTTCAAAAAGAACCGAAACTTGAGTTGGTCGAAAATTCATCGCTTTAGTTTGGAGACATTGGTTTTGGATAAATAGGGTTTATTCGAGCCACTGCAAACTAACAAACAATTCATGGTCTTAATTATCGTAAAGTATGCTATGGGGTTGTACTACCTATCCTAAGGGTGATTCCAAAATAAAAGGTATTAAGGTTGGTGTGTTTGTTCAATCATGGAACAACTTGTATGGATGAGTGCTGATATTGCATATGTTGCCTGGAGGTTGTGTTGGCATTCTATGATGGGCTTGCTAAAAATGGTAATCGTTGCCTCAAGCGTCACACTTGAAAATGACTAAATAGGGAAGATGCAGAAGGGCTATGTGGTTCGCTACCATTAGGGTATAATCATCCCAAATCTAGATCGATATTTCTTTGGATGTATGCTTCAGGCCAAGTATGGTTGTTGATCGCAACCGAGTGATGATTATATTTGATACTATCTAGGAAGGTGTAGACGGTTCTGTGTTGGTAGAGGTGCAAGGTTTGCAGCTCGGTACATTTTCTCTAAAGATGTATTGTAAAGAAGGCAGTCCCTTACCTTGTCATTATTGGAATCCATTTTCCAATATGTACTTTACGGACGTAGTTGTACCAAATACAAGAATGTGAGATGCAAGCATTTCAGTTATGTTATATATTCATTTTCAAACTTAGACATTAATAATAATATCTCTGATTTGGAGTATAAATGTTTAGGTTATCGTAAGGTAAAAAGTCGTCCATATTTATGTGTGATGCGGTCTTACGAGATACATTTATTTTATCTAAAAGCATATGTTTTGAGTTTACTCACACTAGACCTATGTCTGATCCAAAGTTTTTCTTTCTTTCCTTAAACTCTTAGGTACTCTATTTTTGTGTAGCCATGTAGTCCAGGTTCTTATGAATGCATGTTGGATGAGCATGAAGCAAGAGGCTTCACCGTTATCTAGTTATTTATTTACTTCTGCTATTTTTCATGTAGTCATGTATTAGCATTGTCGGGGAAAGCCGTTAAAATTGTCCCTGACTGAAGTTAGTACTTATTGTTACTCTGATGTTTCACTTTTGGAAGTGACTATATGTAATATCTTATATTATATTATATATGATTTCCAACCGTCGTGAGATTCTATGTTTTTTCTTTTTGTTTTCTTCCTTTTATCCTAATGACTTGTCTTTCGGTCATTTAGATGATTGGCGCATGAATACTGTGGATGTATTAAGTGTCATCTTTAGAAGTAATGAAGGAGGTCCATTATAGGTTAAATTAAAATTAAAATTCATAAAGATTATAAATAAAATTAAATTTATTTTAAGTTTAAATTCATAAAGTTGTAAATAGTTGAATTTAAAATTATTTTAAATTTAAATTTATAAAATCTATAACCGAGTAAGATTGAAATCATTTTGAACTTAGAATTATAAAGGTTATAAATAAATAAGATTCAATCAATTTTATATTACAACATGAACTGTAAATATTATATCCATAAAAGCTTACAATTAAGTCTAATATTTTTTTGATAAAATGAGTGTTTCCCACATGGGAGGTGTAATGATCCGAAATTTGATTACTTGAAATATGAATATTTGATATATTTTTAATTAACTAATTAATTGATTTTATAACTCAAATAAACCTGTTTTAAATAATAACTGATGATGGTGAAGTTGTTTCCAAATTTGGTGTATAAAAATGATTAGTTCGAAGAAAAATCGAAAATGTGACCGAAAATCATTTTTCGAATTTTCGACTTTTCATCGTCTAAAAGTTGTCGAAAAACGTTGTGTACACAAGATTTGTAACATCCCGATATTTTTAACCATTCGCATCCACACATGTCGAAATTGAATTGCTCAAAATATCACATTGTTAATTTATATTTGGCAAAACTCAGCATATACAGTAAATAAATCAATCACAGAATCACAAACACAGAGTAATATAACAATAAGCAGCGGAAATAAAAGAATAGTAGTTCATGAAGCTACTATATATATATAACAAAGTTAAACAAGATACAACAGAAGTCTCGAATACATAGAAGTCTCAATACAATAGTCAAATAACAAAAATCTGAATATGTAACTGGAGTCAACTGAATAACTGAAAACTGAATAGATAGCTGAATCTCAAAGCGAAGCTCCCACTCGAAAGGTGAGTCTCAAATGCTGCGACACTCAGTCTGACCCGAGCGTAAAGCAAAAACACAAAACACTCGAGTTAGGATTAACATTCTTATATCAATAAATCCAACTCAAGTGAATTATCAACTGGAATACAAGTAACTCAAAGGATGTTTGAGATAACCATCCTCTAAGGATCCGTGGAACTATCTACTATGTAGTAATATGCGATGTTATAATATGTCTATAGTAAAGTAAACTATTAAAATAGCATTAAGGAGTTACCCATATCCCCCTTAACACATTTTCATATATTCCCATACTCTATATAGTACCGTAACTTCCCGTAAACTAGGCTTATCAGAGGGCAATCCATAGGTATGGTACAAAACAAACTCACAGTGGTCTCGATAAGGTAGGTGACACAACACAACTAGGCAATGCCAGGGTAGATATACAAATTACACTTCCGGGCTGGTGGTAATGCATAGCCGCAGCTACTGCCCACCTCGGTCCACACTCCCAAAATCAAAGGTGCGCACCAAATCAATCGCAAAGCAATAGAATGGCATTCAAAGAAATGTGTCCGATCGGAGGGCCTACCTCACTTGGCCTGTCAATTGCTCATGTTTTAGCCACCTTAAGCTAACTTACGAGATTCAGGTCCATGTATATACCTCAAATAGGATCATCGCCACCATCCTACTTCATTCTGGAATCTCCACCGCGTACATATTTGTTAAAGTGGTTTTCGGTATTGGCAGAGATTATGACAATAACCGATCCCGGTCTCTTTAACAACCAATCGTTATTATAACACTGTGGTTATTTCAAAATATCATACTTCAAAACCAAAATATCATATCTATTCTAAAACTATATCAATACAATATCATTTCTCTCTTAAAATAATATTCATTTCCAAAATCATAACACTTTCCAAAATTATAACTCTTTCAAAATTATAACACTTTGAAATTTATAACACTTTGGAAATCATAACACTTGGAAAATATAATACTTTTGAAATCATAATACTTTGAAATCCATAACACTTTCCTCAAAACATTTTAAATATCAATAATAGTATATATATAATAAAAAAGTCTATATAACAGAATAGTTTATATAATAAAATAATTAGTATATTCAAATAGTTATAAATTTAAAATAATATATATATTAAAATAATTTGTATAATAAAATAGTTAAAAATTAAAATAGTTTATAACAAAATAATTTATAAAGTAAAATATTAAAATAGTTTTGAATATAATTTAAAAATACTTTATATAATAAAATAGTTTCCTCAAATTTCACAAATCGATTCAAATCAACTCAAAATCCAAAATCCCATTTAAATCAAATCTCAGTTCTTCCATTTCAATCCAAATCTCAATAAACCAATATATATCTTTTCAAATATAGATATAAACTACAAATTAAACCATTTCAACTTCAATAGATTTCAAAGCTTTAAATATTCAAACATTTACAAAACTAAATTTGACAATTTCATATATAAATCAAATTCACTTTACTATTATTTAGTTTTGAAATATTTACTTAATCGTTCCAATAACATTTCAATAAAACTTCAATTACAAATTTAATTAAATTAAATACCCTTTTAATTTATGTAAATTTGAAAATATTCATTTAAATCACTTTTAATCAAATCATGTTATAAAATCATATTCTTAAATCTCAAATTCAATAAGTTTCAAATTAATCTTATTTAAGTATAATTCTTAAATAAATACAATTTCAAACCAATTTCTATTTCTCTTTTCAACCTTAATTTATTTAAAATTTATTATAAACTCTATATTTGAAAATAAAATTTTAAATAAATACTTAAACATATTATATATTTGTAACGTATCGGGTTTTGCCCGCTCGAAAATCAACATCCGTACTTCACATTGTACTAGAATGCCGCAGATTCGATCGTTCAAATCCGATTCGCCGGAGCTATAACACAATTAAGTAAATAACACAGCGGAAGAAAAGAATAATACATTGATATATAATATCTGATACAACAGAGTGATACAATGAATATCAATATACATCAGAGATGATACAACAAATATCAGAGATACAAGAAATAGCAGCGGAAAATAACAGCAAATGGAAGAGATCTCCAAATGATCTACAAAAGAGAATGAATCCACAACTCCAAGATAAGCAACTCCGATGAATGAACTAGCTCCAGATAATCTACTAAACCTAAATATCTGAAGAAAAAAAACCCAACTCTAGACTGCCCGTGTGGAAAATAGTGGGCACCCAGAGTTTAGGAAGGGAACAATAAACTCCGGATCAGTCATGGGACTGGTGTGAGCAACAAAAACAGTTTATCTTTTAAACAAACAACAAAAGAATTTTAAAACATTGAAACCCGCAATGCTTTTGGAAAATGAAACTACCATAAGACCTCCCGCCACACACACAATGCAAACGCAGAATTGGAGGAGATTTCTTCTTATGATAGTCAAATATGCTTACTACGCAAATCATTGGATTATTATTATTAGTGCATAGTGGAAAACAATTTGAAAGTATAATATTAATCTTAGCCAGCATAGGTACCATTATACTATGCCTACTATAGCTACCATATTAGATGGTAGGTTCTACAACTAAAACCGTACAAGGTTTGTATTGGAGAAATGGATTTCCAACAAATGGTCAGGCTAAGGAACTTCCTTCCGCCGCATGGGATCGCCTCTGGCGGGACGTCCCGAGAGACAAACTGCTCTCTGCCAAACAAGGCCGGGTTACCCCTGTAACAGGTAACTCACGAATATGCCACCCCCCGGTCCTTTGGGACCTTTATCCGAGGCGCCTCTAAACCAACATCACACATAATAAAGTGTATCCACATGAGTAAGTATCTGGGCTCCATACCATGATACCACCCCTTTCCAGAAGGAAATGACATACCCTAAAGGGAGCGACCCTCATAACCTTGCCGCAACATTCCTGTTTCGACCATTTTCGGGTTGTGAGGCCCTGACGAAGTCTCGTCCACAAAGCTACGCTTTTTCAAAAAGCCACGCTTTGGGTCAACAGATGATCAACCTATGATCACAAAGATATAAGATCAAACAAATGATCATATCACAAATGATCAAACACTGATCATCACACAGCAACACTCAGCATGCCACATTACCAAATTGGGAATATATCGCTGATAACCTTCAACTACATAACCTCTGAGCTCGTACGTCTCAGAGAAGGGTGTTAAGCTAAGAGAATAAATTCTCCGCCACCAACAGAAATGTATTTGAAAGAAATCTGCTTTATATCTCAAAGTGTAATGTCAGACATGTAACCATACAAGTCTGTTCCGGGTTCGAACAGAACCGAAGGCACTTCTCACGAAGCCCTTGCAATTCCGGATAATTTCCAATCACGTCCGGACTTCCCATCACAAAGGGTGATAAAATCTCTATATCGGGGCCAGTCGATGCAAAGACATTCGACGAGTTGTCCTTTCGTTTTCGCAAATATCCGGTCTTCACCACCGGTCTTCAAATGCTATCCATATACGACGTATCATTATTCGGAATGGGTTATATGACACAAAGGTCCTCTCCCGGCTAAACCGAATAATGAGCGCAATACTTTAAAACATATGGATATTGGGATTTCAATTAAGTCACAACTTATTACCCAAAATCTTTCTTCAAATGGTTTAAACAAATTACCATTTTTAAATCTTTAAACAAAAAGATTCATTTTAACAACCTTAAATGGTTTAACAATTTTCCACATTTTTATCTTTTAAACAAAAGATTCATTCACAGATTTTCCAAATCGATTTCCATTTCAATTTGATTAACTCGTTAAATCTTTAAATCAAAGATTTAACTCATAGCTCTCAAAACTCGTTTCCAAAGATTCATTCATAGCCTTTCAAAACAATTTTATTTCAAGTTAGATTAACTCGTTCGGTCTTTGAATCAAAGACTCATTTCATAAATTTCAAAACATTTCAATTCTATTTCAAACTTGAAACCGTTCAACACAATTTGGAAATCCTCTCTTATGTGAAAGCTTTTACTATTTGAAAACAAATAGTTCCGTTTTGGAAAACCCAGTTATATTTACACGAGTCAAAACCCTTGAATTAAATTCAAATTTCCAAATCAATATTTTAAAATAGTTTAACCCATATATAACTTGTACAACATCTTTAATCCCTAGTTTCAAATCATAGAATTCAATTTCAAACTTGAATTCAAATTTAAATCAAATTATTTAAATTTTCAAAACTTAATCAAGTTATTCGAAATAACTTTTATCTTTGAAAATTCCATTTCAAAAGCTTTTCACTTTAAACCCAAATTTCCAATTTCAAAATCAATTGAAATTAAAATTTCAATTTCAAAAACATTAAATTTAAATTATCTGTGACTTAACCGATTTCCACGTGAAATCCATATTGGTGTGTGTATAAGTGTGGTCCAGGGGTTTCACACAGTAGTGCAGTATCATTCAATCATCACAGATCAAAATACAAGAATATAATTGATAAGCGGTATTAATTATCACGCTTATTGTTCATTCACAGATCACAGATATAAATAAATTTCAGATAAATAAACTACAGTAAAGATTACACACAAATTAGAATATATCACAAAGCATCACAGATCAGGAAATATCAAACAATTCAATCATCCAATCAACTCCAAATATTCATAGGTAAGATCAATTAATTTATCTGATTTAATTAAATCAGATCAGTCACTAATCCTGGTTAATTTACATTAATAAATTACAAATCGTTTTTGATTAATTATTCTTTAATCATTTATTAATTAACCATCAATAATAAATTGATTAACCTTTAATTATAATTCATCAATCTTTAATAATTAACCTTTAATTATTTAATTCACCATTTAATTAATTATTTTTAATTAATAATTTAACCCTTAATTGATTTATTATCATTAAATTAATCTTTCTTAATTAGTTATGATAAATGACTACGCTTAATCTTAAATCAATGTTAATTACTTGCTTAATCCACTTTTAATCATAAATTAATTACTTTTAATGAAGTAATTATCTTTAATTAATGATTAGTTATCACTAATTGTTATTGATTAAGTCTTAATCACCATCATAAATTAATCATTCAACTTAACTAATATTTTTAAAGAAATCTTCTTTAAACTTTGAAAACCAATTTATTACTAACTACAAACTTTTAAAAGTTAATTAATTTAATACTTAACTTAAATCAATTGCTTAGTTAAAATAATAATTAAGAGTTGAGACATTGTAAAGTATTAACTATATAATTAAACTGGTATTAAAGTTTTAACTTAATTTTGTTTAACATTTGTTAAATTCACAATGCTTAAGTCCAGTTGAAACACAAATTTTCTTAACTTCTTTTTATTTTAATACTGCAGTTTTGAAAATAACCCACCCGAGTACTACCCCTTCTTACTCGAGTAACACTCGAGCTTCTCACCAGCTTTCCCGAGTCATCCCTCGTTCCCCACGTACTTCTTCTTCTCTCTTTTTTTTTCCAGTTAGTTTAAGTTGAAGTTTAGGTACAACAGTTAAAACACTACCAGGCAACACAGGAAATACTTGAGCCATCTCGGAGGAAAACACGAGTTCCCCTTCGAGACACCACAACCCAAAACACTCAAACGTGCACACGATCGACTGTGCACGTGCACTCGCCACTGGCGAACCTCCGTCACCAGAGTCGATCACCCACATGTCGACTAGCGACCATCCATACGATCCCGATCCTCCACCTGAGATTGCAGAGCCTAAATCGAAAACACCCCTTCCAGTTGAAACAGGAAGTCTACCCACTCGCCAGAAACCACCCCGCTCAGGCAATCTCGACCACCGAAACCCTCGAGACTTCGCCGACCCCTATGTCTACGCCTCAGGCACCTTCCCTCCAGATCCGGTCAAGCTCGATCAAACCACGGCGTCGCGATCCTCAATCTACAGAGCACTAAAAAATATTCGAACCAAACCCTACTTTTGCTTCATTCCAAAAATCCTTGCATTTGAAATTTTTTCTAATATTTTTCCTATATTCGAGAATAATCAAACTATCTCCTCAACAAATTCCAACAATTAAAATTTGTTGAGCAATCAGAAATTGAATAAAAAGTAAATTCGATTCATTTAAGGACTACACCTTGTCTACTGATCTAAAAATCATCATTTCTGTTTTAAAAATCTTACTTTGGTATGTTTAATCAAGATGTGAAAACAAATTAACAATTTGAATTATTCGAATTTCAACATATGTTTTCCTTTTTACTGTGTTTCATCATTCCTAGGAAGAAAAAGTGTTATATATACTTTGGTATAGTTTTAAAACTTTGGTATAGTTTACTTTGTAAAACTGATACTTAAAAATGATCCTGTTTCCAGTAAAGAAAATTACAAAAACTTGCTTTGATTGGTTACTGGAACATGGTGTAAGTTTAAACAAAAAGACCCCAACTACTTGTTAACTGAAACATCATGAATAACCAACCGGAGTTTATTACACAGATCAAATGGAAACAGAGGGAAAGGAAGGGGTTTTCATTGATATGGTTTTACTCTGTATACTCAAGATTTTAAACATGTTTGAGTTCATTTTTCAAAGTTTTTCCAGTAAAAGAAAACTGTGGCTTTGCTTTGATTTAATCTGAAAACAAAATGCATTGTCGAACCATCCTTCTACCTATCTTACAATTCAATTTCTTTTCAAAAGAAATGGGAAGAAGGTTTTTTTTTAAAAAAACTTCACTGTAACAAGATGATACAGGAAGACAGAAAGAAAACAGGGAACAGTGTTTCCAGGCAATTCAAAACACAACATGCCTATTCATTCCATTCAAAAATTATGACATTCATGCAGAGATTCAAGCACAACAATTTGAACCAAGTGTAAGTTTACTCACAAATATTGAACAGAGAAGTCTGTTGACAAGCAACTCTATATGTATAACAGACTAAGCTTTAAAGATGATGGTTTGCTCACCTGAATATGGATGAAGCAGAGAATAGTGGTATTTGTTTTAGATGATATCACTTTAGATTGTTTTCCAGAAATCTACTGCATTAACAAAACTGTAGCTCTGTTCCAGGTGAAAGCTTTTTGCATTCTTTGCTTTGAAATCGCATGCTTCCAGATTTGATTGTTGTTTTGGGTTTTAAGATAATATTTACTTCATATGTTCTTAGTTTTAAATGAACGAATTGACGAGAAAATTAGAATATGTGGAGATGAACTATACCGGGTGTATATAATTTTTTCTTAGTTTTCAATTGATGATCGAATTGAACCTATGAAATGATATATAAAAGGGAACCAAATGTGCAGGCAGTTGTACACTACTGGTCACAAAGATTTTAAGTTGTACTAATATGTTTTTATTTAAAATTCTGCCAGAGATATTTATTCCAAATTGTAGGCTGATATGCTTGCTATGGTGGCTTATGTATATTTCTTGTGTGCTAGCATTAATTAGTTTGTACCATACTTATTTTTTTTTCTTTATCTCGTTTGTACAGGTATGAAGATATTCAGGTGTCTTCTTTTGCAAGCTTTTCCATTTATTTTTGTTTCTTCATTTGGCAAGTGTACATGTATAGTTGCTGTCTTCTCTCATACTTCATATTTCATTCTACTCCTTATGTATTAATACATAGTATAAGAGAATGGTTTGAAATTTAAACACGTATTTTATTTTATTACTTTATAATGCTATTAGATTTTATTTTGCCTTGTCTCGTTATTTTATAATACGAGTAAACTTCTATTTTTACTTTATTTTTCTTTTATTATTTTGTAGTCTATTACTATATATATTATTTTTAAATTTAAATGATTTATACAAAATTTATTTTAATTCGGGGAAACTCGCATCACTTTAATCGATCAATTTTACAAATTTTAATTCAAAAATCAATAAATTATCATTTTAAATTTATATAAAATTCGGGGTCGTTACAATATTAATTAAATCAAACTTTATTAAATTAAATCTTATTATTAAACTTATTTTATATTAAAACTTAATTTATATATATATATATATATATTTTAAAATAGTAAAATTATAAGTAAAATTATAAGTAAATTCTTAAAATTTATAATTTCAAAACTAACTTATAATTTTAAAATTTTCAAAACATATAATTTTAAAAGTCAAGAATTTAAACATATATAAAATAACATTTATATATAATAATTAAAAATTAATATTTATATAAAACCATATATATTTCTTTTCAAAACCTTGAAAATCATTTTCAAAATATATATATATATATATTTAGACCAACGGTGTCTGTATATAATTTTCTATCCTATGGTCAAGTTATACGGATATTTATCATTTCAATCCACAATTTAAATATATACTGGTAAATATCTTTTCAACCCGCAATCCTAAATTCAATGTCAATGGAAATCGTTTGGGTTTATCATTTCAACCCATAACGATTTTCTCCTATTCTACAAGATCGTTCGGGTATGTATCATTTCAACCCATAGGGAAATCAATACTAACAGGGAACTTGTAGAGTAAGAACAGTGATGATAATAATCTAATAATCAGCAACAGGCATATATCATCAATAACAGATAAAATAAAATAACAGATCATGATGTCAGATGTCACAGGTGAACAGTTACAGATAATGCCATAACATAGCAATTTAAGCAGCATATTTCAATTGTCATTTCAATTGAAATCAAATTTAATAAATATAAGAATGTTAATCGTGGGTGATTGCTCATCTTCTGAGGTTAGAGACGAACGAGAATGAGATGAGTTACAAATCCAAGCACAAAATCCAAAGCAAAGCAAGATTGGCATGAATTTGACGAACACAGCTGATAGCTCGGAATTGACGAAATCAAATCAAACTAGATTAATGGAGATTAATGGTATAAGCGAACTTATATGTATAACTATATATAACTATATATATGTAAAAAGAATCATATTCTAAATTCAAACATATGCTAAAATAAGATATACATATTTATTTTCAAATCAGAATTTTAACTTTAATATCAAAAATAAATTCTCTCTATATATATATATATATACAAAACAAAATTCACATATACACTGAAACCAGATCATACGTATATATACTGACTATAAATGAAATCTTCAACAAACTTATATAAACTTTATACATATACTTTCATACAGCATATATATTATAAAATCAACACTTTTGTAAAACAGTTAACTGGCCAAAACTATGTATACTTTTATATATATAACTAATATAAAAACAGCAACAAAAAAAATGATACTGATATAAACAATGTATAGACTAACATATATATTTATTCATAAGCTAATAAAATAAAACTATACTGCAAACATAATAAAAACATATACATACTTTACTGTGAACTTACAAAAATCAGAACATAAGATATATAAATAGCTAACAGATTTATAAACTAAGAATCGAAATATATATATATTAATATATATACCTATACATATAATACAAATAAACTATAGATTTTAGACAACAGTACTATACTCAAAAATCCCAGAAAGAAAATATAACATATATACCATATTTTAAGATAATATAAACTTACACTGTATAAACAAAACATAACTCAGTTTACTGAAAACTGTTTGAAAAGAAAACTATATAGATATAATAATCATATAATTTAATGCTGTTATGAAAAAAAATACGGTACTATATACATACATACAACAAATAAATCAAAATATATATAAATTTATCTTGTACACACTAATATATATAACAGATTTGAAAACTTATATAAAACTTATATATAAATATACATATACACACAGACCGACAAGCTATATAACATACATATATATAGTTTGAAAAACTTATATATACAAAACAAAAAAAAAAACAAAAAAAACAAAAAAAAAACATATCTTAATCATGTAAAATATATAACTAGGCAGAATATAAACTAACTGACCTTATAAAAACCGATAACTTATATTAATTTGTAAAAAACAGATTGCGTAAAACTAATATATACAGACCCATGACAATAATTTATATATATAATAAATACTTATATAACTTTTATGTATATACAAACTTAAAAGATTTTGTTTACCATTTTATAAAATATAGAGGAGAGGCGCACGGCGTTGTGGCTGTCGAGTTGTGGGCCGGTTCGGTGAGCACAGAGGTGGGGTAGGCTGAGACAGAGGATTGGAGCACGTGTTGGTGATGCTCGAAGGAAGCGGAGCTGCAGGTTGGCGGACTCAAGCTCGTGCGTGGCGATGGGAGGGTGGAGGATCGGCCTAAGGAAAGGGGAGAGGAGTGAAGGTAGGGTCGCGGCAAAGAATGGAGGTGGCGAGTTCTCCAGCCAGGGTGGTCCGACATGGGAAAAGAGAGGAAGAGTTGGAGATTTGTGGAGTAGTGGAGATGCTTGAAAAATATGAGGCGAAGGCAACAGGGAAGTGATAGCATGCAAATCTCGAAAAATATAGGAAAGGTCGTGAAGCCATTGTAATTGAAATGTATATAAGCTACAGGAGAGGAAATGGAATGACAAAAGAAAATAGGAACGAATAATATTAATTGAAATCAGAAAAAAATGTCAGTAGTCACATTCAGGAATCATTAATAGCTAGTGGCTATTGACTTTCACAGAGGAAAAATGAAAAGACACAGACCCAAAAGCCAAAATACGGAACCGATATGGAAATCGTTTCACAGATTCTGCATCGAACCAGACTCCAAATCGTAGAAATGAATATACTACGAAGATCAGCACGACGAGACAATCAAAACGGTACACAGATATCAGCGATACAACCATCCTATCATAAGTCGATATTCGGTACCAAAAATGCTGCTAAAACGCCGAAAATAAGATAAACGGAGCAATAACAGTCAAAATTTGACGAAACGAAAGATGACGTCTCACTCAGAAGATGATTTACAAATTTATTATATAAAAATATCCAGGTTTGGAAATTATTTTATCATCATCAAATGTTAACTGATTTAAATTTAAATAAAACTACACAATAAAATAAACTTCCATATTTTCTGATGAAAATTTGCCATTAGCTATGTTTAAATAGACGTATTCCAAATATCAAATTTTTATTTCCAAATTCAATTATTTAAAATTTCACAAAATTTCAGTTAATTACGTTATTAAAACCTTTGAAATTTACGGGTCGTTACACTCTCCCCCACTCAAAACTTTTCGTCACCGAAAAGAAAGGAGGTAGGAGAATAGAAATAACCAGAAAGAAAAATTGATTGAAATTCAAAAGAAATCAATTAATTTAAAACCATATAAAGTTCAATTTAAATTAATTAATATTCAACAATTGATTTTAATTAATTTGATTTCACTTAAGTTAATTTCACTTATAATTCAATTTTAACTACTTCTAAATTCATATTTATCTACAGATTATCTTACTGTTCAATTTATCCTATTAACATTTTTATAATTAAAAATTAAGTATATTAACACTCACAAATTTATTAATAAATTTCATTAATATCATTTTAAATTGTATATTATTCAGTTACATATTCAATGTAACGACTTGCCTTTTTTGGACGCTTTAAGCAGACACACACATCAACTCAAACCATACAAAGAGGCAGATTGTTATTGGGGTAAATAAGAAAAAAGAAAGAAAGAAAAAACAAACCAGAACCTCGCAGCTGAATGACAAAATATAATAATCAAATAACAGTTCATGAAGCTATTTACAAAAATATTTGATTATACTTATACAACACAGAATCAGAGTTACACATATCAGAGATAAATAAATGGTGCAGCGGAATAGTATGACTACAGTGGAATAAACATAGTAAATAATAGTAATACAAATCTTCATCTTCGTCCTCCAAAGATAAGGTCTTCAAATCCTGAAATGCTCAGGCTGACCCGAGCGAATTGAAAAAACAAAACACTCGAGTCGGAACAAAATGATCTTATGTAAGTTAAATCAATGGTAAATATGAGTGTGGCGGCGTCATATATGTTAACGGGGTTTGACATCTCCTATCCAGTGTCTAACGTGAGTGCAATAAATTAAGAGATGTTCGGGATTCACATCTCCTAAGGATCCGTTAAACTATCTGTAACGATCCACTATTTTGGACCATTCAAATCGACAATAAATCCACACATGTCGGACTTAAATAATTCAAAACAATATATTGTAAATAAAATTTGGCAAAACTCAATATATACAGTAAATAAATAATCACAGAATCACAAACACAGAGTAATATGACAATAATGTAGTGGAAACAAAAGAATAGTAGTTCATGAAGCTACCATATATAATATAACAGAGTTAAACAAGATACAATATGTAACGACAAGTATTTTTACGGATCAAAACATCGTAGAACAGTTAACATGTGGTCGCATTGTTGATAAGTTGCCTAGAGTCTAAGTCTTAGGTCGTATGGGATGGCTTAGGTCGAGTGACCGACTTAGGAAGTGCACGGCCTAAGAAATAGACTATCTAAGGAACTGACCGACCTATAGGATTTGGACGACTTAAGGACAGGAAGACTTAAGTCGGTGACGACTTAAGAGTTAGATCGGTTGGTAGCTTAGGTCGTGTAGGAAGTAAGTCGTGGGATAGGATAGGTCGTGGGAGCGACCTAAGGAATGGGATGACTCATAGAAGTAGGCGACCTAGTAGACTGGATAAGGTTAGGGTTTAGGTCGTATACGACCTAAGGGATAGCACGACTTAAGAGATAAGTGCTAACGACTTAAGAGTTTTGGCGAGTTAAAGACCTAAGGGGTAGGTCGGCGACGACCTAAGGAGGTTAAGGCGTAGCCTGGTTAAGTCGTAACCCAGTTAGGTCGCATGGTTATTAAGTTGTTAGGTCGGAACCATTGCTAGGTTGCGTCTTAGTTAAGTCGTAAGTCGTATCACCTGTTAGGTCGCGCGTAGTTAAGTCGTAGACGACTTAGGAGTTAGGTCGCGTGGATGCTTAAGGGATTAGGTCGTAACTCGTTGAGTCGAGTTAAGTGGTAGGTCGTCAAGGCGCATCTCAGTTAGGTCGCACCTGTTGTTGAGTTGTTAAGTCGTAGGACTGAGGGGCTTAAGTCGCAACGCTGTTAAGTCGCGTGGAGGTTAGGTCGGAGATGCTGCTAGGTCGTAGGTCGCTGGCATATTAAGTCGCAGATGCGCATTGCTTTAAGTCGTTAGGCGTTAGGTTGTATACCTGTTGAGTCGTAGGTCGGAGATAGGGATAAGTCGGAGACGACTTATAGAGGCAGACGACCTAAGTTTTCAGCCTATAAATACTCGTCCATTTCTCACTTTTTGGGATCCGGATTTCGAAGCGACGAAGTGCTGCCATTTTGAGAGCTCGACTTCTCCACTTCTTCACTTCTTTTCTCCACTCTAATCTAGTGATTCCATCCATCCAAGTTGAAGATCAAATTGAAGATTCAAGAGCTTAGATTGAAGATCTACATCCATTGAAGTGAGATTTCATCGTTTGAAGCGGATTCGTGATAGATCGAGTTTGATCCTTCGCTGTCCAGATCTGAAGCGTGTTGATTTTGGGTTGTTTAGGTGATTTAGTGAGTGGTGATTATCTCTCACACGGATCCAAAGGAGTGTATCGGATTGTTGGCTTGATTTTGTGTTAAAGTAGTGATTTCCTTGCATTTTTGTAAACCTAAGTATAGATCCATATAGATTCATTGTTCATGATGATTTGACAACCATTTTACTAAGTGTTAACCTATGCAAGTTCATTCATCAAGTTGTAGAGATAATTCTCATGATTTTCATGCTTGTTAGACTTTCGACTATTTATTTACGAAATTGCCATTATTGTTAAAATTGTCCATTTAGCCTATATTTGAATGCTTGTTTACTTGGATTAATGTTTGACTTGATTGATTGCTATAAATTAGATGATTGATGATTTGATTTAGACAAGTTGGTCGAAGATGATTCAAAAGCTAAGGGAAAGGCTCTTGAATTAGAAAAGTTGCTCGTGGCATATGTAGCGGATGATGAAGCTTATATGGATAGATTCGATGATGATGTTGAGATAGAGCTTTGCTATGATGATGATGAGGCGAAGCATGATATGAGATAGTCTTGGTCTAATCCAGACGGGATCATTCCAAGCAAGTTGATAACTCGGTGATATGGTTCGAGTTAGAGGATAATGGTTTGCTCGAGAGGCGCTTGAGCTAGTATGGAAATAGTCGTCGAGGAGGATGACTAGAAGGCTGAGATCTCATCGTTGTTGAAGGTTCTAGCATGCTCAAAGCAAGAGTACGTTGGGCAGATTCGATACTCCCTGAAGGCTAATGATTGATAGTCAAGTACTCTGGGCAGATTCGATAGTCCTAGGCACGGGTCACGATGACGTGCGGGAGTTATGTCTAGAACCAGGGTTTCCATTAGCCCTTGACGGACGGCTGAAAGAATGTGCCGGTCATTCAATTAACGATGATATCGAAGCAATGATAACAGTGATAGCCAGAGTCATGGATGTTTGGTTGTATCGTCATTCGGTCTCAAGAGCGGTATTTTCTGGGTGCTTATCTGATCTTGGTTTAGGCCTTGGGGGTTTGTACTTGGAAAACATCGCCCTTGACTCGAGTAATAATTGCTTTACCTTAAATTGTGTGCTTTGCTATGTTTGCTTCTACTTAGTGTGTGTCTGGGGGCTATCACTGTAGAAAGAGGTGGAGTGGGAGGGTTGTATTCCTATTCCTTTTCCTTTATGCTCTTTTGGTATGTTGTTAGTTAATTTACTGCTCACTAAGACTGTTGTCTGACTCAAGGCTTTATGTTTTAATTCTTATTGCCTTGGGCTGTTCGTCCATTTTGGGACGGGCAGACTAGGTAGCAGGTGATAGGTGCTGTTCTTGCTTTCCACGGTGTTGATATCGAAGACGAGCTGGAGGGTTGCATAATATCTTCTTATTATATGTACTGGACGTGCCGCTGCTTTGTATTCTCTGAGTGATATATAGTGAGGCTTGTTGTATTGACTTTTCAAATGTTTGTATTCAACCATTATGAAGTTTTATTGATGAGATTCTATTCTGTGAAGCTTCACTATATATATATATATGTTCTATTGTATTTTGTCCATGCGCTGTGAGTAATACGATAGATTCTGTTGTTTTAATTTACCTTGGCAATCGTCCATGGTCGCCTTGCATACTTTACAGCGCACTACTCTTCATTCGGTGCAGGGGTCATGGGCGGTCGTCACATTTGGTATCAAAGCTTTGGTTAATCGATTTTACCCAACGCTCGCTGACGTAACTACGTATGAGAGACGTAATTGTATTTTGATGGATGATTATTATATATAATATAGTAGCTTAGTAGAGTTTTAGTCCTTTATGCAGTTGTTTCCCTAGGTGTGCTAATCATTCCTTTTTATAGATATTGAGAATGAGTCGAAGAGGGAGACCAGCTGCTAGGGAAGGCCGTGCTACTGAAGGGGCTGCTGATTATGTTGCTATGTTCGAAGCTATGATGACTTCGATCATGAGAAGGATGCCAGCTCCGGGGCCATCGGTGGATGTTGGAGTTCAAGTTCAAACTCCAAGACCGGTGGATTTTGCTAAGTTGTGTAAGGACTATACTGCTCTTGGAGGAAAGGTTTTCTTGGGAACAGAATCAACCATTGAAGTCCAGAGGTGGATAGATGCTTGTAGAAGGATTTTTGGTGATTTGGGAATTGAGGATGCAACTAAGAGGAAGTTAGCATCAAGACAGCTTCAAGGGAGAGTCTCTGATTGGTGGAACTCTATTACCATCAATATGCCGGAGGAGGAGATTACTTGGGAGCAATTCCAAGCCAGGTTTGAAGCTAAGTTCATTTCTACACCTCAGAAGTCTGTTCTGTTCAAGAAGTTTGTGGAGCTCAAGCAGGGAGGAAGACCAGTTCTTGAGTATGTTTCTGAGTTTGAAGCTTTACCCAAGTATGCCCGGTCATATATTGAATCTGCATATCAAAAGAATGAGAAGTTCGTGACAGGCTTGGACAGTTATCTTGGGAGACAGTTGGTGGATCATTTGGACGATTCATTTAAGAAGCTTGTGGAGAAAGCTCTTAGGCATGAGAGTCTGTTTCCTAAGGAAGGATCTGTTGTTGCTGTGACTAGGGGAGAGTCTAAACCACAGCAGAGTGGAAACAAGAAGAGGAAGCAGCAGCAGCAGAAGGGTAAGGATGGCCAGAAGAAGCCGAAGGGCGAAGTGACTTGCTACAATTGTCAGCAGAAGGGCCATTTCTCGAAGGATTGTAAGAATCCGAAGGTACCGATGAAGTGTCACAACTGTGACAAGCCGGGGCATATCAGGAAGAATTGTCCAGAACCGAGGAAGGACAAGCAGATTGTGCAAGCTTATGCTTTGGGAGTTGTTCCGTCGTCTTTGAAAGCTCCTACCGCTGAAGAGAAAGGAAAGAGTGTGGTGGTTCAAGGTACTCTTTTCCTATGTGGTGTTCCAGTTAGAGTGTTGTTTGATACTGGGGCGTCGCATTCGTTTGTTTGTAGTGAACTTGTAGGCCGGTTGGGTTTAGAACCGGATATTGTTGATAGGCCATTGGTTGTGACTAATCCAGTTGGGGGTTCGTCTTGTTTGTGTATGTTATGCCGTGGTCTGATTGTATCGAGTCATGGTTGCTCTTTTGTTTGTGATTGTTTTGTTCTGAACTTTGCGGGGTTCGGAATTATTTTGGGTATGGACTGGCTTAGGAAGTATGCGGCAAAGGTTGATTGCGAAAGGTTGGAGGTGACAGTTGAGAATGTGGAAGGGCGAAAGATTGTGATACGATGTAAGCATGAAGAAGGCGTCTTCATGAGCTTCATGTATTCGCTGGTTGTTCCACGGGATGGACTATCATTGGTGCCAATCGCGAATGGATTCGAGGATGTCTTTGACGAGGTCAAAGGGTTACCGCCGCATAGAGAGATCGAGTTTCGTATAGATCTAGTTGAAGGAGCCAGACCTGTTGTGATGTCTCTTAGGCGGATGGCGCCTAGGGAACAGCAAGAGTTGAGGGTGCAAGTTGATGATCTTTTGCAGAAAGGATTCATTCGGCGAAGTGTGTCCGAGTGGGGTGCACCAGTTGTGTTCGTAACCAAGGCAGATGGGTCGTTGAGATTGTGTGTGGATTATCGTGAGCTGAATAAGGTGACTAAGAAGAACAAGTATCCATTGCCGAGAATATACGACTTGTTTGATCAGCTTCACGAAGCTAAGGTGTTTTCTTAGATGGATTTGGCAACGGGATTGTACCAGTTGAGAGTGGCTAAGGATAGTGTGCCGAAGACTGCTTTTAATACACCATTCGGTTTCTTTGAGTGGCGGGTAATGCCGTTTGGATTGACTAACACGCCAGCATATTTTGTGGATCTTATGAATAGAGTGTTCAGAGATAAGTTGAACAAGTTCGTGCTTGTGTTCGTGGATGATATTCTGATTTATTCCAGAACTGAAGAAGAGCACAAGACGCACTTGCATATTGTTTTGGAAATCTTACGGAAACATCAGCTGAAGGCTAAGTTTTCGAAGTGTCACTTCTGGAAGAGTGAAGTGAGGTTCTTAGGCCATGTTATTTCTGGAAATGGAATAGCGGTTGATCATGCTAAGGTGGCAGCAATCCAGGATTGGGTTAGACCTAAGAATGCATCTGATGTGAGAAGTTTTCTTGGATTAGCAGGATATTATCGACGGTTTATCAAAGACTTCTTCAAGGTAGCTGCACCGTTAACAGGATTGACGAAGAAGAACCAAGTGTTCAGATGGGAAGCTAAGTGTGAGCAAGCTTTCGGGATCCTGAAAGAGAGATTGACGAGTGCTCCTGTTTTGACTATTCCAAGTGGGAATGATGAGATGGTGGTTTACACCGACGCATGTGGTACTGGACTAGGAGCAGTGCTGATGCAAAGGGATAAAGTTGTTGCGTATGCAAGTCGACAACTGAAGCCGCATGAAAGGAATTATCCGACTCATGATTTGGAGTTAGCGGCGATTGTATTTTCTCTTAAGATGTGGAGACATTATCTACTGGGAGTTCGATTCGAGTTGTTTACAGATCATAAGTCGTTGAAGTATCTTTTCTCCCAAAAGGATTTGAATCTTCGGCAGCAGCGGTGGCTAGAGTTTTTAGCATCATATGACTTTGGTATAGCTTATACTCCGGGAAAGGGTAACGCAGTTGCAGATGCGTTAAGTCGAAGACATGCAGGATTGGGAGTCATGTTTTCAGAATGGAAGAATCTTGAGTATTTAGCTGAATTTGACTTTAGGCCTAGATGCGAATTGGAACCTGAGATGTTGGCAAACTTATCGATAAGACCGACTCTTGTGGAAAGGATTGGCGAGAGTCAAAAGCGAGATGATAAGATTGTCAAGATTATCCGTGAATTGGAATCTGGATTGGATCCAGAAAAGAATAAAGGATTCGAGGTCGATCGAGAGGGTTGGCTTCGGAAGCAAGGACGACTAGTTGTTCCCGATATAGATGAATTGAGGAGTGAAGTTCTGAAGGAAAGTCATCACTCGAAGTTGACAATTCATCCAGGTGGAAATAAGATGTATCGGGATATGAAGAGAACTTACTGCTGGGAAGGTATGAAGAAGGATGTTGGAAATTTTATTTCCAAGTGCATGAACTGCCAGTTGGTAAAGGCCGAACAGAAGAAGTGACGCAGCGGATTAATCAAAACAAACTTCAATCGGTGAAAGTAGCAATCTGTGGATTGATGGATACTGAAATGCCCGAACTCGTTGATCCGAAGATACCGAACTCTAGCTATCTCTGACTCGTTGATCCGAAGATACCGGGAAAGAGATCTACGATTCTTCAACGTTGATCTTGCGCACAAGATTCCGTGAATCGGCTTCAGCAAACGATGATTCGAGCGCACTCGAATGACGTAAGTGGAGATAGGAGATACACTCGACTACCAATTGAAATTGAAAGCACAAAGCTAACAAAAGAGAATTTTATTCAATTTTCAACAACCTTACAAAATGACACAACTTGCCTATTTATAGGCTACAACACATATCCAGAAAAATTCCTAAGTCATAAGTCATATACGACTCATCACCTACGACTCATCATAAGTCTTAAGTCATTTTCGACTCATCACCTACGACTCATCATAAGTCATATACGACTCATCACCTACGACTCATCATAAGTCGTTTTCGACTCATCACCTACGACTCATCATAAGTCATATACGACTCATCACCTACGACTCATCATAAGTCTTAAGTCGTTTTCGACTCATCACCTACGACTCATCATAAGTCATATACGACTCATCACCTACGACTCATCATAAGTCTTAAGTTGTTTTCGATTCATCACCTACGACTCATCATAAGTCATATACGACTCATCACCTACGACTCATCATAAGTCTTAAGTCGTTTTCGACTCATGCCTTCATCCCTGGCCTGAGCTACATCATCCTCCCTAGGTTGAGAGAAATTCGACCTCGAATTTGTAAATTCTTCCACATCAGCTCGTTCATCCCCATGATATGGTACGAGATGTATAACATTGAACACATCAGAAGTGTACACATCTTCTGGCAGCTCCAACTTATAAGCATTTTCGTTAATTCGTTGTACGATCTTTACAGGACCAATTTTTCTGGCTTTCAACTTGTTATAAGCGCCCACTGGAAAACGATCCTTTGTCAACACTGCATAAACTAAATCACCTTCGTTAAATTCAACACTCCTTCGTTTCAAATCTGCAGATCGTTTATATTTCTCATTTGTTTTCTCCAATCGTTCCTGAACGATTTTATGACACTCTGTCAAACCTTCAACAAAATCAGCAGCTTTCTTAACTGTCTTCTTTGATTGTGGCACTTCCGTCAAATCCAACGGTCCCTTTGGTAAGCTCGAATAAACAATCTGAAATGGACTTTAACCAGTGCTTCGGTTAACAGCATGATTATGAGCAAACTCTGCCTGAGACAACTTTAAGTCCCAACTCATCAAATTGTCCTGCACAAGACATCGCAACAAATTTCCCAACGATCTATTCACAACTTCAGTTTGTCCATCCGTCTGAGGATGATATGCACTACTAAATTTCAACTTCGTTCCCACCATCTTCCATAGACTCAACCAAAAGTGACTCAGAAATCGAGTATCTCGGTCAGAAACAATAGATTCGGGTAAACCATGTAAACGATATATTTCTTTAAAGAATAACTGTGCCACTCGAACTGCATCCGCTGTCTTCTTACAGGCTATAAAATGTGCCATCTTCGAAAACCTGTCCACCACAACAAATATAGAATCATTTCCCCTCTGAGTTCTCGGCAATCCCAACATGAAATCCATGCTGATATCAACCCATGGTTTGGTAGGCACAGGTAACGGCATATATAACCCCGCATTCGTCGCTGTTCCTTTCGAAACTAGACAGATATGACACCTTTCCACAAATCTCTCTATCTCTTTCCTCATTGACGGCCAAAAATAAGATTGTGAAATTAACTGTAGCGTACGATCTCTACCCACATGGCCTTCTTCATGTAATTCTTTAACAATCTTCATTCTCAAGCTACAGTCTGGGATGCACAATCGATTTCCTTTAAACAGAAAACCATCCACCAACACAAATTCATCAGTGCTTCCTTCCTTTACCTTTTCAACAAATTTCATAAAGTAAGGATCTTCTTCAATCAATTTTGGCAATAATTCAAAACCTGTCACTTCAACTTTCATTGTCGTCAACAAATGACTCCTCCTGCTCAAAGCATCAGCCACACGATTGGTTACCCCTGACTTGTGCTTAACGACAAAAGTAAACTGCTGCAAATAAGCAATCCACGATGCATGTCTTGCTGAAATCTTGTCTTGTCCTTGTAAATGTTTCAACGCCTCGTGATCAGTGTATAAAACAAATTCTTTCTAGAATAAGTAATGTCGCCAGTGCTTTACTGCTTGAACAACAGCATAAAATTCCACATCATAGGTACTGTATCTCATCTTTGCTCCTGACAACTTCTCGCTGAAATATGCAATAGGACGCCCATTCTGACTCAACACCCCTCCAATTCCAACCTTTGACGCATCAGTATGTAGTTCAAACAATAACTGAAAATCTGGTAATACAAGAATTGGTGCAGATGTCAGCAACTTCTTGATCTTCCCAAAAGCAATCCCAGCTTCCTCCGTCCAAGAAAATTGTTTCCCCTTCATGCAATCAGTCACCGGTGCCATCACGCTACTGAAGTGTGGAATGAATCTTCGGTAGAATGACGCTAGCCCATGAAAACTTCTCACTTCTGTAATTGTCCTCGGCTGTGGCCAATTCCTGACTGCTTCAACTTTATTCTGATCTACCTGGATGCCCTTCTCCGAAACAATATACCCCAAGAACAAAACACTATGCGTCATGAACACGCATTTCTTTGTCGCAGCATAAAATTGTTCCTCTCGTAAAATAATTAACACTTCCTTCAGATGTTGAACATGCTCTTCCAGACTCCTACTATAAATCAAAATATCATCAAAGTAGACCACCACAAATTTCCCAATGAATGGTTGAAAAATCTGATTCATCACCCTCATAAAAGTACTTGGTGCATTTGATAGGCCAAATGGCATAACCAACCATTCGTATAGACCCTCCCTGGTTTTAAAAGCTGTCTTCCACTCATCCCCTGGTCTAATACGAATTTGATGATATCCGCTCTTCAAATCAATCTTCGAAAAGATAGTTGCCCCACTCAACTGATCCAGCAAGTCATCCAACCTTGGCATTGGAAATCTGTATCGTACAGTGATTTTATTCAATGCCCGACTATCCGTGCACATCCTCCACGTCCCATCTTTCTTCGGTACCAACAAAGATGGCACAGCACATGGACTCAAACTTTCCTGCACACGTCCCTGCTCAAGCAATTCTTCCACCTGCCTCCTCAATTCTTCATGCTCCTTCGGACTCATTCGGTAATGCGGTCTATGTGGCAATACTGCTCCCGGAACAAGATCAATTTGATGTTGAATGTCTCTCAGCGGCGGTAACTCTTTGGGCAACTCTTCTGGAAATACATCCTCAAATTCTTTCAATACTGGTTTCGCTTCTTCTGGAATTTCAACCTCTTCACTGCTCTCACGCCCAATCAACAGGTATACTTCAGGCTCCTCTTCAACCTCCTTAACAAATTCCTTCAGAGATAATAAAGTTTTCAACTCTTCAATCTCCTCCAACTTACTCTCTTTCTGTTGTTGCTTCTTGGGAATCAGAGTGATTTTAGTACCCTCAAACATGAAACTGTAACTGTTAGCACGACCATCATGTTGTACTGCTCTATCAAACTGCCATGGTCTGCCCAACAACAGATGACACACATCCATGTCTACTACATCACACCAAACCTCATCCTTGTATTTCTTCCCAATTGAAAACTTCACACAAGCTCTACGTCCAACTTTCACTTCACCACCCTTCCTCAACCAAGCTAACTTGTACGGTTTAGGATGTTTCTCGGTTTTCAACTCCAACTTCTTCACCGCTTCTGTAGAGATAATATTATCACAACTCCCAGCATCAATAACAAATTTACAAACTCTTCCCAGAATAGTGCATGTAGATTGAAAGATATTGTTCCTCAACCAACTACTTTCCTCCTCTTGCTTCGGTGTTAAACAACTTCTTCTCATCATCAATGCGTACCCGTCATCACCCGACAGTAAGTCTTCCTCCTCAACTGGTAAAGAATTAGAGCATTCAGCTTCTTCCTCATCTTCCTCCTCAACTTCTGTCACCATGGTTCTCTTCTTCGGCTTCGGACATTCGTTGCTTTTATGACCCATCTCCTGACAATTGTAACATTTGAAACTGTTGTTAACCTTCGCCTTCTCAACCTCCTTTACAACTGGTTTCGCAACAACTTTTGAAACATTAGAACTCCCATTAACACCCTTCGCTTGATTGTTAGAATTGGTAAACACACCACCACCTCGTCTTCCCTGTTTCTCCCAAGCCAACGCTTTTTGATGTGCCTCTGCCACAGATCTTGGATCGAACATATTAACCATATCCTGAATCTGCATTCTCAATCCCCCAATGAATCTAGATGTCAGCTGCTCTTCTGTTTCCATAATATCATTCCTCGCAATAAGCTGGTAAAACTCATCCGCATAATCATTAACAGTTTTTGTGCCCTGCCTCAAATTCTGCAAACGTTGATACATCAAAGATTGATAATTGTAAGGTAAGAACGTTGCTTTCATCAATTTCTTCATCTTCTCCCAAGATTCAACTTTTGACTTCCCCATTCGTTCACGTGTAAGTTTGGTTTGCTGCCACCATGCCAAAGCTCTACCCCTCAACCTTGTAGCAACCAACTTCACTCTACGACGTTCTGGAACTTCTTTGAAATCAAAAATTTCTTCAACATTAGCCACCCAATCCAAAATCTCCTCAGCCTGCATACCACCTTTGAATTCTGGAATTTCTGTCTTCATCCCAGATTCCCACTTGTGATCGTACTCCGACTGATTCCTTCCTCGTCCACGTCCTCGTCCATGAACACTACCACCATCATACTCTTCTTCACAATCTGATGTATATCGATGTCGATCCTGACCACCAACTTCTCTACCACCACCATTTCTTCCACCAACATTCCTACGATTTACATTCCTTCGATCACGATCTGTCACATTTCTATCACGACCTCGATCATCAACATTTCTTTCACAATCTCGATCCACGCTTCTATGGTCACTATCAACACTTCTCTCTCGATTTGAATGTGGTGAAGCTCTACTTCTCCCATGGCTCGATTCGGGTGATACTCTTCTCTGATTTTGACTCATCTCCAACATCATCCTCTCTAATCGACCAATCCCTTCAGTAAGCTTCTCATTGAAATTCTCGTTGATTCGTTGCTCCATTTCATCGGCCTCTTCTCTTCCGTACAAAGCATTAATATTGCGATGACGTTGAACTCGTCTAGGCGGCATGATTGAATACTTCACAAACACTTCAACAAATTCACACTTCAAGTTTCAAACACCTTTCGAACTTTGATCCAAAATGAAATGGATCGAAAACTCCAATTTTGTTGCAAAATATGACGAACACAACTTCAACACTTCAAATTCTCGGCTCCAAGACTCGATTTAGCTATGATTGGCTAAAACAAGCTCTGATACCAAACTGACGCAGCGGATTAATCAAAACAAACTTCAATCGGTGAAAGTAGCAATCTGTGGATTGATGGATACTGAAATGCCCGAACTCGTTGATCCGAAGATACCGAACTCTAGCTATCTCTGACTCGTTGATCCGAAGATACCGGGAAAGAGATCTACGATTCTTCAACGTTGATCTTGCGCACAAGATTCCGTGAATCGGCTTCAGCAAACGATGATTCGAGCGCACTCGAATGACGTAAGTGGAGATAGGAGATACACTCGACTACCAATTTAAATTGAAAGAACAAAGCTAACAAAAGAGAATTTTATTCAATTTTCAACAACCTTACAAAATAACACAACTTGCCTATTTATAGGCTACAACACATATCCAGAAAAATTCCTAAGTCATAAGTCATATACGACTCATCATAAGTCTTAAGTCGTTTTCGACATATCACCTACGACTCATCATAAGTCATATACGACTCATCACCTACGACTCATCATAAGTCGTTTTCGACTCATCACCTACGACTCATCATAAGTCATATACGACTCATCACCTACGACTCATCATAAGTCTTAAGTCGTTTTCGACTCATCACCTACAACTCATCATAAGTCATATACGACTCATCACCTACGACTCATCATAAGTCATATACGACTCATCACCTACGACTCATCATAAGTCTTAAGTCATTTTCGACTCATCACCTACGACTCATCATAAGTCATATACGACTCATCACCTACGACTCATCATAAGTCTTAAGTCGTTTTCGACTCATGCCTTCATCCCTGGCCTGAGCTACATCAAGAAGCCAAGTGGATTGCTTCAGCCATTAGAAGTTCCTACATGGAAGTGGGAACAAGTATCGATGGATTTTATTGATGGGCTACCTAGAACAAGAACGGGAAATGAAGGGGTTTGGGTCATCGTAGATCGTCTGACTAAGAGTGCAAGATTCATTCCTGTTCGATCGACTAGGACTGCATCAAAGTTGGCCGAGTTGTATGTTAAGTGGATAGTTCGATTCCATGGTATTCCGAAAAGTATAGTGAGCGATCGAGACCCATTGTTCACTAGTGGATTTTGGAAGAGCTTCCAGGAAGTTTTGGGAACCGAGTTTTGTTTGAGTACAGCTTATCATCTTCAAACAGATGGCCAGACCGAGAGAGTCAACCGAGTTTTGGAAGATCTCCTCAGAGCTTGTGTTTTGGATTTCGGAGGATCATGGGAAGATCACCTTCATTTGGTGGAATTTTCATATAACAACAGTTACCAGTCGAGCATTGGTATGGCACCGTATGAGGCATTGTATGGAAGACCGTGTAACTCTCCGACATGTTGGTTAGAGACAGGAGAAAAGCTGATACTTAGGCCAGAGATGATTCGACAAACTTCGGATTGCATAGAGATCATTCGGCAACGAATGAAGGCAGCCCAAGACCGTCAGAAGAGTTATGCTGATAAGCGTCGTAAGGATTTGGAGTTCGACGTAGGTGATATGGTTTTTGTGAAGATTTCTCCACTGAAGAATGTTATTCGATTCGGGAAGAAAGGGAAATTGACTCCGAGATTTGTTGGACCATTCCCGATCATCGAGCGAATTGGAAAGCTCGCCTATAGATTGGAGTTACCAGAGAAGATGTCGGGTGTGCACAATGTTTTTCACGTATCGTATCTACGGAATTATGTGCACGACTCGAATACAGTGGTTTCTGCGGATAGCTGTGAGGATTTCAAAGTTGATCCAGTCGATAGAAGACCTCATAAGCCGCTTCGTGTTGTGGAAACCGACACGAAACAGCTTAGGAGAAAGGTAGTTAAGTTGCTCAAGATACAATGGAGTGATGATGATAACAACTGTACGTGGGAGGTGGAAGAGAAGATGAAGGCAGCTCATCCTGAACTCTTCAAGGTATGGCCCTACGGTGTTGTGTCATCTCACGACATTGTAACTTGTTCTAGCGTTAGAATTCTGTACGCTAAGCTAGAACTGGATGCATGGTTTGTTGATTGTTATGGTTGGTAGGCGTACAGAATAGTCTTTGATTGCCTTGTTTGTTTGGAATTTCGGGGGCGAAATTCCTAAGGGGGAGAGAATGTAACGACCCATATTTTTACGGATCAAAACATCGTAGAACAGTTGACATGTGGTCGCATTGTTGATAAGTCGCCTAGAGTCTAAGTCTTAGGTCGTATGGGATGGCTTAGGTCGAGTGACCGACTTAGGAAGTGCACGACCTAAGAAATAGACTATCTAAGGAACTGACCGACCTATAGGATTTGGACGACTTAAGGACGGAAGACTTTAGTTGGTGACGACTTAAGAGTTACATCGGTTGGTAGCTTAGGTCGTGTAGGAAGTAAGTCATGGGATAGGATAGGTCGTGGGAGCGACCTAAGGAATGGGATGACTCATAGAAGCAGGCGACCTAGTAGACTGGATAAGGTTAGGGTTTAGGTCGTATATGACCTAAGGGATAGCACGACTTAAGAGATAAGAGCTAACGACTTAAGAGTTTTGGCGAGTTAAAGACCTAAGTGGTAGGTCGGCGACGACCTAAGGAGGTTAAGGCGTAGCCTGGTTAAGTCGTAACCCAATTAGGTCGCATGGTTATTAAGTTGTTAGGTCGGAACCATTGCTAGGTTGCGTCTTAGTTAAGTCGTAAGTCGTATCACCTGTTAGGTCGCGCGTAGTTAAGTCGTAGACGACTTAGGAGTTAGGTCGCGTGGATGCTTAAGGGATTAGGTCGTAACTCGTTGAGTCGAGTTAAGTGGTAGGTCGTCAAGGCGCATCTCAGTTAGGTCGCACCTGTTGTTGAGTTGTTAAGTCGTAGGACTGAGGGGCTTAAGTCGCAACGCTGTTAAGTCGCGTGGAGGTTAGGTCGGAGATGCTGCTAGGTCGTAGGTCGCTGGCATATTAAGTCGCAGATGCGCATTGCTTTAAGTCGTTAGGCGTTAGGTTGTATACCTGTTGAGTCGTAGGTCGGAGATAGGGATAAGTCGGAGACGACTTATAGAGGCAGACGACCTAAGTTTTCAGCCTATAAATACTCGTCCATTTCTCACTTTTTGGGATCCGGATTTCGAAGCGACGAAGTGCTGCCATTTTGAGAGCTCGACTTCTACACTTCTTCACTTCTTTTCTCCACTCTAATCTAGTGATTCCATCCATCCAAGTTGAAGATCAAATTGAAGATTCAAGAGCTTAGATTGAAGATCTACATCCATTGAAGTGAGATTTCATCGTTTGAAGCGGATTCGTGATAGATCGAGTTTGATCCTTCGCTGTCCAGATCTGAAGCGTGTTGATTTTGGGTTGTTTAGGTGATTTAGTGAGTGGTGATTATCTCTCACACGGATCCAAAGGAGTGTATCGGATTGTTGGCTTGATTTTGTGTTAAAGTAGTGATTTCCTTGCATTTTTGTAAACCTAAGTATAGATCCATATAGATTCATTGTTCATGATGATTTGACAACCATTTTACTAAGTGTTAACCTATGCAAGTTCATTCATCAAGTTGTAGAGATAATTCTCATGATTTTCATGCTTGTTAGACTTTCGACTATTTATTTACGAAATTGCCATTATTGTTAAAATTGTCCATTTAGCCTATATTTGAATGCTTGTTTACTTGGATTAATGTTTGACTTGATTGATTGCTATAAATTAGATGATTGATGATTTGATTTAGACAAGTTGGTCGAAGATGATTCAAAATCTAAGGGAAAGGCTCTTGAATTAGAAAAACTACTCGTGGCATATGTAGCGGATGATGAAGCTTATATGGATAGATTCGATGATGATGTTGAGATGGAGCTTTGCTATGATGATGATGAGGCGAAGCATGATATGAGATAGTCTTGGTCTAATCCAGACGGGATCATTCCAAGCAAGTTGATAACTCGGTAATATGGTTCGAGTTAGAGGATAATGGTTTGCTCGAGAGGCGCTTGAGCTAGTATGGAAATAGTCGTCGAGGAGGATGACTAGAATGCTGAGATCTCATCGTTGTTGAAGGTTCTAGCATGCTCAAAGCAAGAGTACGTTGGGAAGATTCGATAGTCCCTGAAGGCTAATGATTGATAGTCAAGTACTCTAGGTAGATTCGATAGTCCTAGGCACGGGTCACGATGACGTGCGGGAGTTATGTCTAGAACCGGGGTTTCCATTAGCCCTTGACGGACGGCTGAAAGAATGTGCCGGTCATTCAATTAACGATGATATCGAAGCAATGATAACAGTGATAGCCAGAGTCATGGATGTTTGGTTGTATCGTCATTCGGTCTCAAGAGCGGTATTTTCTGGGTGCTTATCTGATCTTGGTTTAGGCCTTGGGGGTTTGTACTTGGAAAATATCGCCCTTGACTCGAGTAATAATTGCTTTACCTTAAATTGTGTGCTTTGCTATGTTTGCTTCTACTTAGTGTGTGTCTGGGGGCTATCACTGTAGAAAGAGGTAGAGTGGGAGGGTGGTATTCCTATTCCTTTTCCTTTATGCTCTTTTGGTATGTTGTTAGTTAATTTACTGCTCACTAAGACTGTTGTCTGACTCAAGGCTTTATGTTTTAATTCTTATTGCCTTGGGCTGTTCGTCCATTTTGGGACGGGCAGACTAGGTAGTAGGTGACATGTGCTGTTCTTGCTTTCCACGGTGTTGATATCGAAGACGAGCTGGAGGGTTGCAAATTATCTTCTTATTATATGTAGTGGATGTTCCGCTGCTTTGTATTCTCTGAGTGATATGTAGTGAGGCTTGTTGTATTGACTATTCAGATGTTTGTATTCAACCATTATGAAGTTTTATTGATGAGATTATATTCTGTGAAGCTTCACTATATATATATATATATGTTCTATTGTATTTTGTCCATGCGCTGTGAGTAATACGATAGATTCTGTTGTTTTAATTTACCTTGGCAATCATCCATGGTCGCCTGGCACACTTTACAGCGCACTACTCTTCATTCGGTGCAGGGGTTATGGGTGGTCGTCACACAATAGAAATCACGAATACAAAGAGGTCTAAATGCAATAGCCAAATACAAGATATGAATACATCATTGGAATCAACTGAATGAATGAAAGCAGAATCAATAGATGGATCCAAGCGAAGCTCCAACTCCAAAGGTGAGTCTCGAATACTGGTACAACTCAGTCTGACCCGAGCGTAAAGCAAAACACAAAAAACCCGAGTCAAGACATACATACTTATACAATGTAAACCAACTCAAGTGAACTGTAATAGAAATGCACAAGTAACTTAAAGGATGCTTGGGATCGCCCATCCTCTAAGGATCCGTTAAACTATTTACTATGTAGTAATATACACTATTATAATAATGTCTAATAGTAAAATAAACTTACTTTAAAATAGACTTAAGGAGTGACCCAATATTCCCCTTAACACATAAATAGTCCCAGTAGTCTATCTAATACCAGCGTACCTCCAGATCGGGAGGCTACCCTAAATACTCCACAGGCTACGGCACAAAACCAAACTCGTATAAGGCGCGCTAGGGTAGGTGACACGGCACAACTAGGCAATGCCAGGATAGATATACCAATTACGCATCCGGAGAGGTGGTAATGCATAGCGGCCACTACCGCCCACCTCGAGCCACACTCCCGAAATCAAAGGGTGCACCCAATCAATCACAAAGTAATGGAATGGTATCGAAGAAGTTTGTCTGATCAGAGGAGCTACCTTATTGGCCCGTCAATCGCTCATGTTTTAGCCACCTTATGCCAACTCACGGGAGTCGGGTCCACGTATATACCTCAATAGTATCATCGCCACCATCCTACTTCATTCTGGAATCTCCACCGCGTACAGAGTTGTTAAAGTGGTTTCGATATCGACAGAGAGTATGTCCATATCCGATCCCGGTATCTTTAACAACCAATCATTATTATAACCCGTGGTTATAAATTCAAAATGGTTTATATTTCAAATCAAAACATATTCATTTAAACCATATAAATTCAATGTTAATATCCTTCAAAAATAATATTCATTTCCCAAAATTATAGCATTTTCTGAGTTCATTCATTCAATTACAAAATTTCAAACATCGTATTTTTAGAAACAACAACATTTATAAAGTGTTAAGGTAGATATAGTAGTATTTCAAAACATTGTCAATTTCAAAAACAACAGCATTTATGAACTGTTACAGTAGGTATATTAGTTTCAAACAAGTTCAGCTTTAGAAACAGCAGCACTTACAAAGTGCCACAGTAAGTATTTTAGTATTTCAGAACTTAGTTTAAATTTCAGAAAAAGCAGCATTTATAAACTGTTACAGTAGGTATAATAGTAATTCAGAAAACAGTTCATTTCAGAAACAGTAGCATTTATGAAACGCTACAATTATTGTTATAAGTTTATTTTAACAATTTAAAACAATATATTTCAACTTTTCTCATTTTTAACTTATCAAACATATATCACTTTTCAAAATTATTTATTTGGATATCATTTCACTTATGATTTAAATAAAATAACATTTATAAATAAAATATCTAAATTAAACCATAATTCATTTATTAAGTCAAAATTACATTTAAATTTCTTAACTTTTACTTTAACAAACAACTAGATATTTTATTTACTTTTAAAAATATCTATTTCATAAATAAAATATTTTATTTCTAAGTTAAGCCAAAATTCCATTTTAAACCAAATTTCAATTATTAAGTTAATTCACATTTTATTTTACATTTTTAATCATTTAACAATTTATACATTTTTAACTTACATAAAATCACTATAAAATTTATTTAAATCATTTAAATCCAGTTTAAGTTAAAATCTCATATATTTAAATTCCAAATATTTACATTTTTCAGAAAATCTTCATTTTTAAAATTAACTACGGGTCTGTATAATATTTTCAAACCTAGGTCAAGTGAATACGGATAATATATCATTTCAATCCGTAATGAATTAAAATCCCGGGTTTTATCATTTCAAACCCGCAATCCTAAGTCAAATAAAATAAAAATCGCTCGAGCCTATCATTTCAGCTCATAATGACTTTTCCTTATTCTAAAGTCCGTTCGGGTATGTATCGTTTCAACCCATAGTGATTCTATACTAACAGGGAACTTGCAGTGTGAGAAACAGAAATTAAATAAACAGTAAAACATATCATATGATGTCAGGAGATGTAACAGGTATATAAACAGGTTATATCATTATATAATGTCAGATAACAGGCAGATGTGAGCATATAACATAGTATATCAACTACTACAGTTCAAGTGACATTGTTTCACATTTATATAAGTACGATTTGTCGAGAGTGATAAACTCACCTTTAAAAGCTAGAGATGACAATTCAAAACACACAACTACACTCCGAAAAGCATGACAAAGCACGAATAGATTTGAGGAGAAGATGATGAAGAATCAAGATCCAAACCTTGTAAGCAAATAATTGTAACAAACATAAGTATATGATTCGATACAAGAGAATATAAATTAAAACAATAGAAAAATATGAATCAAAGTGACATAGACTTGCCTTTACCATCAAGTGGGCTCGGCCACACTACAATGGGCTCGACCATCATCCTATTATGCTCGGCCATGATTGGATTCAAGACATGAAGGCTCGGTTATGGTCATGTACACACAGCTATGGTTGGGTAGGTGAAGAGATGTGACAAGTTACAACTTATGGAAGGTAAAAGGTCAAGGGGGATGCAACCACTTTGGGTTCGGCCTAGGCAACCATGGCTCGGTCCTATGGTGGGTTCATGTGTAAAAGGCACGGCTATGGTTGATTGAAGTGGCTACTAGGTTCGGCCATAGGTAGATGATGGGGTGGTAAAACAAAACTGCTAAAGGAAGGCTAAAGGTTAAGGGCAAATGAAGGGTCATGGTCACTTTGGGTTCGGTCCTATGCTCTATGGTCAAGTCACATCTGAAATGAAGGCTTTGGGATGGATTTGGTCACGGCTAAAGGAAGGGAAAGTGTAGAAATGGGTGGTGGCTGAGGCTAGTGAAGAGGAAGGGTGATGTAAAGTTTCTCGGCTATGGTTTGTGGCATGCTTTAGTGGTGGTTCATATCATGGAAGGTTACGACAATAGGTTGAAGTGGTGGAGGCCGAGCAAATGATGGTGGAAAGGGGGAGATGAGGTCGGTCTATAGAGCATGGTGATGGTGGCCGAACTTGCTTGCAACAAAAAGAAAAAAGAAAAGAGAAAAAGAAAAAGGAAAGAAGCCATGAAAACTTACTTTAATTTGTTTGTTAGGAAATGAAAATGAGAAGAGTTGAGAATGCCAAATGATATGTACAGCTAAGGCAAGGAAACACACGGCTAAGAAAATGAAAAGGAAGAGGCACAAATCACATTAAAAGAAAAGAAACTTATGTCTCTTGAATTTCCAAAGCCATTTGTCAAGCCCAAAACAAAACAAGCTCAAACCCAAATAAAAATTGAAGTCCAAAACCAAAATAAAATAGATATAAACATTGAAAATATAGAAATTAAAATACTAAAAATAATTGCTTGTAAAACGCTGAATTTTATCAGATTTTAAAAAGTATAAAACAGAATTTAACAAAATGAAAAGCAGAACGAATATCAAAAACAAATATTGTTTCAAAGAAAAAGATTATAATAAAATTTTAAATTTACAAATTTCAACTGAAAATCAAAGTTTGACAACAAAATATAATATTTCCAGAAAATCATTATTTTATTATATTAGGGAAATAAATTATAAAGAAAAATCCAAAATACATTGGAAAATTCCAATATTTCAATTTTAAAATGATTTAAAATCAATGTTTTTAAATAAATTAATTTAAAATACTTGTTAAAATATGGGTTGTTACACTCTCCCCCACTCAAAACTTTTCGTCCTCGAAAAGAAACGAGACAAGGAAAACAAAGAAAGATAAGATAGAATAAGGAATAGTACCTGAAACAAACAATTCCTGATTCGAAGCACGCATGCTCTCCTCCATCTCCCAGGTACAATCCTGATCATCAGTACTCCACTGCACTTTGACCAGATTAACAGATTTCCTTCTTAGCTGCTTCGTACCTCTATCGACTACGAAGTGGCTTCCTCTCGACAGTCAGATTAGGCTGAATATCCAAACTCTCGAGAGCAGAAGGCTGGACAATAAGGGATGGATCATGAAGATACAAGCGAAGATGTGAAACATGGAATACATTATGCACTCCAGAAAACTTCTCATGCAAATCCGGACGATAAGCTAAAGAATCAATCCTTTCTAAGATGCGAAAAGGACCAACGAACCATACGATTTCCGGATTCAATCCAGCAAGATGAAGATCTGCAAGGTCGTCCGTAAAGGCAGCAAACGGAGACATTGCAATACTATCCTGAATTCAAAAGATTAAATGGAATAGATAAAGGACTAAGACAAGATTAAAATAAAAGATTGAGATTATACCTGATAACTATTGTTATAAGTGAATTCGACAAGATGGAGATGATCTTCCTAAGATCCTCCATAATCAAGAACACAAGCACGAAGAAGATCCTCTAGAATCTAATTCACTCTTTCCGTTTGACCGTCGGTCTGTGGATGGTAAGCAGTGCTCAGATTCAGATGAGTACCTAAAGATTCTTGAAAAGCTTTCCAAAACTGACTGGTAAAGATGGGATTACGATCACAAACAATATTGACATGAACACCATGGAGACGAACAATCTCCCTCATATAGATCTCAGCCAAACTAGAAGTAGAACAAGTAGACGTGACCGGAATAAAATGAGCCGACTTGGTCAATCTATCCACAATAACCCAAATACTCTCGTAAAAACTTAACATTCTTACGAGTCAAAGCAAGGAAAAGTGCAGCAATCCGAGCAAAATTCTTAACGAGTCTCCGATAATAACCAACAAGGCCCAGAAAACTACAAATACCAAAAGGGGTCCTAGGAGTTTCCCAATTCTATACAGAATAGGGAGAGAGAAAAGGACAACGAATGTATAGAATGATTGATGGATAAAGAGAAAAGAAGGAAAAGAAAGACTTACATTGATTGCAGCGATTTTAACTGGATCAATAGAAACTCCATTACCAGAAACAATATGCCCAAGAAATCGGACTTCATCCTCCTAGATATGGAATTTCAAGAATTTAGCTTTCTACTGATGACTCCTAGGAGTCTCCAGAACAAAGCTCAAGTGGGAATCATGCTCCTCCACAGACTTAGAGAAGACGAGAATATCATAAACAAAGACTAGAACAAATTTGTTAAGCACATCACTGCAGACATGATTCATAAGATCAACAAAGAAAGCAGCAGCATTAGTCAAACCAAAAGGCATGACTAACCATTCATAGAAACCATTCTCAGTACGGAAAGCAGTCTTGGAAATACTTTCATCAGCAACTCTGAGCTGGTGAAAGTCCGAGGCAAGATCAAGCTGAGAGAAAACAATAGCACCGTAGAGCTGATCAAGATATCATTGATACGAGGCATAGGATATCTGTTTTTCATAGTGTGCTTGTTCAGCTCCCTATAATCAACATACATCCTCAAAGAACCATCGGACTTAGTGACGAAAACCACTACTTCTCCCCATTCGGAATGGCTAGGTCTGATCAGACCCTTGGTGAACAAGTCCTCAATTTGCTTCCTCAACTTAACCTTCTCACGGAGTGTCATTCTTCTAGAAGGAAGAATTACAGGTCGAGCTCCAGGAATAAGATCGATACGACATTCGATTTCCCGCTTAGGAGGTAAAGCAGTCACTTCACCAAATACATCAGGATAGAGCTTAACCACAGGGGTTGAATTAAGATCACCAGAATCAAAAGAATAAATAAAGCTGCCAGCAAAATCCTGAGGCATGCGGCACTGAATAACCAAAGAATTACCAAAATCATTAACAAGAGAAATAGTTTGGGTTTTACAAGAGATAACGACTTCATGCCTCTTTAGCCAATCACCTCCGAGCAACAAATCAAAAGCATCGAAACCCGAACATAGAAATTACTAGAACATACTCAGGAGGAGGGATGTTCAAACTTATCACAAAGGTCTACAGATCTAGAACTATGGAAAGCTCCAGTACCAAATAAAACATGAACATGATGATAAAATAAAGAAAAGATGCCCGGAAGGGTACCATGGGTATCACTAGGAGCGGGAGCAGAATGAGGAACAGTAGTACCAACTGAAGCAAGGCAACTATTAGCATAGTGTCCTTTCTGATCATACTCATAATAACCACTCAAATTATTTAAAATTTCATTATCATCATTTTATATTGTATAAAATTCTGTTACATAGTTAACTTTTGAATAATTAAGGTAAGTTATATTAGAATGCAATAGTGGATTATACAAGAATTTTTTTTTTCCAATTCAATTATTTATACTAAATATTTATTCAAAATATTGGATTTATCTATAATTAAAATCATCCTTTAATATAAATTAAAGAATTAAATTTTCGATTCATTTCAAACCATTTAGAGATAAATGTATATACTATATATATCAAATCAAATCAGATTTAAAATAATATACCTATATATATAAATCAAATCATAATTAAGAAAATTTTAATCAATTAAATTTCCAAACAAAAACTGTAGCAAAGCTACTGAATGGTCTCTCCACTTCAAAACTCGAAGATGAATGACGATGATGCGGCCGTCATCACCAAAATTATTTTCCAGCAACAAAAGAAGAGAGTACTGACCTGGAATGATTTTTATTCGAAAATACTTCAAATAATATACATTTTAAAACTTCAAAACTAGAGTTTGAAAATTATCGGAAATTAAATTCTCAAATTCTAGATTTAAATCCATTTTACTTTTCAAATCACTTTATAAACCATGTTTACAAATTCATTTAGAACAATAAATGAAAATCAAATATTATCATTTTAAACAACCAATTTAATTAACTTATTAAATTCCAAAATTTTACTTATATATTTACAATATAAAAATACAGATTAATTATATTTATCAAATTTGAAAATAATATTGTGTCAGTTTGCTCTGTTCAAGTGTTTTGGAAATCCTATCGATAGCGTTGATCAGACGAATCGATCGAAAATCCAAACCGACATCAACAACTCAAACAACACAATATATAAAACATTTTAGTATTAATCACAGGATCCAAAATACACTCCCTCTTCCGATGATTCAAGGACGGTTTTCAAATCAAGGATAGAGATTCAAATATAGAGGGATCCTAACCAAAAGAATTCAACAAGAAGGTAGGCTTGATATGAAGATAAATATATTTCAAAGAGGGAAGAAAAATGGTTAGACTTATATAAATCGCGGCAACCTTAACCGGTCAACCGTGACTTCAAAATAAGATCGAGGTAGAATTCAGAGGCAAATTGACATTTGATCTCAAAAGATAGAATTCGAGTATCGCAAGAGATAGCAGCATTGTAAACCGAGGTTACAGAAATCTTTGGCGAATTAATGTCGATTGTAAGGAGTTTCACTTCCTTACAAATCATATAGTGGGCCATGGGATACTCAAAAATCCAGAAGACTACGAATAGGGAAAGACAAGAATGGATTTTGGAACCGAGGGAACATTCCAAATTCAAAAGAAACCGGATCGAAGAAGAAGGAATTCAAGCTCGAACGAAAGTGATTCTGTAACTTAATCTACTCTATATACCGAGTTTTGCCTAAAACCTGGCTCTGATACCAAATGTAACGACCCACTATTTTGGACCATTCAAATCGACAATAAATCAACACATGTCGGACTTGAATAATTCAAAACAATAGATTGTAAATAAAATTTGGCAAAACTCAATATATACAGTAAACAAATAATTACAGAATCACAGACACAGAGTAATATGTTAATAATGCAGCGGAAACAAAAGAATAGTAGTTCATGAAGCTACCATATATAATATAACAGAGTTAAATAAGATATAATAGAAATCACGAATACAAAGAGGTCTAAATACAATAGTCAAATACAAGATCTGAATACATCACTGGAATCAACTGAATGACTGAAAGCAGAATCAATAGATGGATCCAAGCGAAGCTCTAACTCCATAGGTGAGTCTTGAATACTGGTACAACTCAGTCTGACCCGAGCGTAAAGCAAAACACAAAACACTCGAGTCAGGACATACATACTTATACAATGTAAATCAACTCAAGTGAACTGTAATAGAAATGCACAAGTAACTTAAAGGATGCTTGGGATCGCCCATCCTCTAAGGGTCCGTTAAACTATTTACTATGTAGTAATATACGCTATTATAATAATGTCTAATAGTAAAATAAACTTACTTTAAAATAGCGTTAAGAAGTGAACCAATATTCCCCTTAACACATAAATAGTCCCAGTAGACTGTCCAGTACCAGCGTACCTCCAGATCGGGAGGTTACCCTAAATACTCCACAGGCTACGGCACAAAACCAAACTCGTATAAGGCGCGCTAGGGTAGGTGACATGGCACAACTAGGCAATGCCAGGGTAGATATACCAATTATGCATTCGGACTGGTGGTAACGCATATCAGCCACTACCGCCCACCTCGAGCCACACTCCCAAAATCAAAGGGTGCACCCAATCAATCACAAAGTAATAGAATGGTGTCGAAGAAGTGTGTCCGATCAAAGGAGCTACCTCATTGGCCCGTCAATCGCTCCTGTTTTAGCCACCTTATGCCAACTCACGGGAGTCGGGTCCACGTATATACCTCAATAGGATCGTCGCCACCATCCTACTTCATTCTGGAATCTCCACCGCGTACACAGTTGTTAAAGTGGTTTCGGTATCGACAAAGAGTATGTACATATCTGATCCTGGTCTCTTTAACAACCAATCGTTATTATAACCTGTGGTTATAAATTCAAAATGGTTCATATTTCAAATCAAAACATATTCATTTAAACCATATAAATTCAATGTTAATATCCTTCAAAAATAATATTCATTTCCCAAAATTATAGCATTTTCTGAGTTCATTCATTCAATTACAAAATTTCAAACATCGTATTTTTAGAAACAGCAGCACTTATAAAGTGTTAAGGTAGATATAGTAGTATTTCAAAACATTGTTAATTTCAAAAACAACAGCATTTATAAGTAGTTACAGTAGGTATATTAGTTTCAAAACAGTTCAGCTTTAGAAACAGCAGCACTTACAAAGTGCCACAGTAAGTATTTTATTATTTCAGAACTTAGTTTAAATTTCATAAACAACAGCATATATAAACTGTTACAGTGGTATAATAGTAATTCAGAAAACAGTTCATTTCAGAAACAGCAGCATTTCTGAAATGCTACAATTACTGTTATAAGTTTATTTTAACCATTTAAAATAATATATTTCAACTTTTCTCATTTTTAACTTATCAAACATATATCACTTTTCAAAATTATTTATTTGGATATCATTTCACTTATGATTTAAATAAAATAACATTTATAAATAAAATATCTAAATTAAACCATAATTCATTTAATAAGTCAAAATTACATTTAAATTTCTTAACTTTTAATTTAACAAACAACTAGATATTTTATTTACTTTTAAAAATATCTATTTCATAAATAAAATATTTTATTTCTAAGTTAAGCCAAAATTCCATTTTAAACCAAATTTCAATTATTAAGTTAATTCACATTTTATTTTACATTTTTAATCATTTAATAATTTACACATTTTTAACTTACATCAAATCACTATAAAATTTATTTAAATCATTTAAATCCAGTTTAAGTTAAAATCTCATGTATTTAAATTCTAAATACATACATTTTTCAGAAAATATTTATTTTTTAAAATTAACTACGGGTCTATATAATATTTTCTAACCTAGGTCAAGTGAATACAAATAATATATCATTTCAATCCGTAATGAATTAAAATCCCGGGTTTTATCATTTCAAACCCGCAATCCCAAGTCAAATAAAATAAAAATGCTCGAGCCTATCATTTCAGCTCATAACGACTTTTCCTTATTCTAAAGTCCGTTCGGGTATGTATCGTTTCAACCCATAGTGATTCTATACTAACAGGGAACTTGCAGTGTGAGAAACGGAAATTAAATAAACAGTAAAACATATCATATGATGTCAAGAGATGTAACAAGTATATAAACATGTTATATCATTATATAATGTCAGATAACAGGCAGATGTGAGCATATAACATAGTATATCAACTACTACAGTTCAAGTGACATTGTATCACATTTATATAAGTATGATTTGTCGAGAGTGATAAACTCACTTTTTAAAGCTAGAGATGACAATTCAAAACACATGACTACACTCCGAAAAGCATGACAATGCACGAATAGATTTGAGGAGAAGATGATGAAGAGTCAAGATCCAAATCTTGTAAGCAAATAATTGTAACAAACATAAGTATATGATTCGATACAAAAGAATATAAATTAAAACAATGGAAAAATATCAACCAAAGTGACATAGACTTGCCTTAACCATCAAGTGGGCTCGGCCACACTACAATGGGATCGACCATCATCATATTATGCTCGGTCATGATTGGATTCAAGACATGAAGGCTCGGTTATGGTCATGTACACACGGCTATGGTTGGGTAGGTGAAGAGATGTGACAACTTACAACTTATGGAAGGTAAAAGGTCAAGGGGGATTCAACCACTTTGGGTTTGGCCTAGGCAACCATGGCTCGGTCCTATGGTGGGTTCATGTGTAAAAGGCACGGCTATGGTTGATTGAAGTGGCTACTAGGTTCGGCCATAGGTAGATGAAGGGGTGGCAAAACAAAACGGCTAAGGGAAGGCTAAAGGTTAAGGGCAAATGAAGGGTCATGGTCACTTTGGGTTCGGTCCTATGCTCTATGGTCAAGTCACATCTAAAATGAAGGCTTTGGGATGGATTTGGTCACGGCCAAAAGAAGGGAAAGTGTAGAAATGGGTGGTGGCCGAGGCTAGTGAAGAGGAAGGGTGATGTAAAGGTGCTCAGCTATGGTTTGTGGCATGCTTTGGTGGAGGTTCATATCATGGAAGGTCACGGCAATAGGTTGAAGTGGTGGAGGCCGAGTAAATGATGGTGGAAAGGGGGAGATGAGTTCGGTCTAGTGAGCATGGTGATGGTGGTCGAACTTGCTTGCAACAAAAAGAAAAAAAGAAAAGAGAAAAAGAAAAGGGAAAGAAGCCATGAAAACTTACTTTAATTTGTTTGTTACGAAATGAAAATGAGAAGAGATGAGAATGCCAAATGATATGTACGGCTAAGGCAAGGAAACACACGGCTAAGAAAAGGAAAAGGAAGAGGCACAAATCACATTAAAAGAAAAGAAACTTATGTCTCTTGAATTTCCAAAGCCATTTGTCAAGCCCAAAAGAAAACAAGCTCCAACCCAAATAAAAATCAAAGTCCAAAACCAAAATAAAATAGATATAAACATAGAAAATATAGACAATAAAATACTGGAAATAGTTGCTTGTAAAACGCTGAATTATATCAGATTTTAAAAAGTATAAAACAGAATTTAATAAAACAAAAAGCAGAACTAATATCAAAAACAAATACTGTTTCAAAGAAAAAGATTAGAATAAAAATTTAAATTTACAAATTTCAACTGAAAATCAAAGTTTGACAACAAAATATAATATTTCTAGAAAATCATTATTTTATTATATTGGGAAAATAAATTATAAACAAAAATCCAAAATACATTGGAAAATTCCAATATTTCAATTTTAAAATGATTTAAAATCAATGTTTTCAAATAAAATAATTTTAAAATACTTGTTAAAATATGGGTTGTTACACTCTCCCCCACTCAAAACTTTTCGTCCTCGAAAAGAAATGAGACAAGGAAAATAAAGAAAGATAAGGTAGAATAACGAATGGTACCTGAAACAAACAATTCCGGATTCGAAGCATGCATTCTCTCCTCTGTCTCCCAGGTACAATCTCGATCATTAGTACTCCACTACACTTTGACCAGATTAACAAATTTCCTTCTTAGCTGCTTCGTACCTCTATCGACAATACAAAGTGCTTCCTCTCGACAGTCTGATTAGGCTGAATATCCAAACTCTCGAGAGCAGAAGTCTGGACAATAAGGGATGGATCATGAAGATACAAGCGAAGATGCGAAACATGGAATACATTATGCAGTCCAGAAAACTTCTCAGGCAAATCCAGATGATAAGCTAAAGAATTAATCCTTTCTAAGATGCGAAAAGGACCAACGAACCAAACGATTTCCGGATTCAATCCAGGAAGATGGAGATCTGCAAGGTCATCCGTAAAGGCAGCAAACGGAGACATTGCAATACTAGCTTGAATTCAAAAGATGAAATGGGACAGATAAAGGATTAAAACAAGGTTAAAATAAAAGATTGAGATTATTCCTGATAACTATTGTTATAGGTGAATTCGACAAGATGGAGATGATCTTCCCAAGATCCTCCATAATCAAGAACACAAGCACGAAGAATATCCTCTAGAATTCGATTCACCTTTCTGTTTGACCGTCGGTCTGTGGATGGTAAGCAGTGCTCAGATTCAGATGAGTACCCAAAGATTCCTAAAAAGCTTTCCAAAACTTACTGGTAAAGATGGGATCACGATTACAAACAATATTGACAGGAACACCATGGAGACGAACAATCTCCCTCATATAGATCTCAGCCAAACTAGAAGCAGAACGAGTAGACGCGACCGAATAAAATGAGCTGACTTAGTAAATCCATCCACAACAACCCAAATACTCTCGTAAAAACTTAACATTCTTACGAGTCAAAGCAAGGAAAAGTGCAGTAATCTGAGCAAAATTCTTAATGAGTCTCCGATAATAACCAGCAAGGCTCAGAAAACTACAAATACCAAAAGCGGTCCTAGGAGTTTCCCAATTCTATACAGAATAGGGAGAGAGATAAGGACAACAAATAGATAGAATGATTGAAGGATAAAGAGAAAAGAAGGAAAAGAAAGACTTACATTGATCGCAGTGATTTTAATTGGATCAACAGAAACTACATTACCAGACACAATATGCCTAAGAAATCAGACTTCATCCTCCCAGAAATGGCATTTCGAGAATTTAGCTTTCTACTGATGACTCCTAGGAGTCTCCAGAACAAAGCTCAAATGGGAATCATGCTCCTCCACAGACTTAGAGAAGACGAGTATATCATAAACAAAGACTAGAACAAATTTGTTAGCACATCACGACAGACATGATTCATAAGATCAACAAAGAAAGCAGGAGCATTAGTCAAACCAAAAGGCATGACTAACCATTCATAGAAACCATTCTCAGTATGAAAAGCAATCTTGGGAATAATTTCCTCAACAACTCTGAGCTGGTGAAAGTCTGAGGCAAGATCAAGCTTAGAGAAAACAATAGCATCATAGAGCTGAGCAACATATCATTGGTACGAGGCATAGGATATCTGTTTTTCATAGTGAGCTTGTTCAGCTCCCTATAATCAACATACATCCTCAAAGAACCATCGGACTTAGTGACGAAAACCACCGCTGCTCCCCATTCGGAATGACTAGGTCCGATCAGACCATTGGAGAACAAGTCCTAAATTTGCTTCCTCAACTCAACCTTCTCACGGGGTGCCATTCTTCTAGAAGGAAGAATTATAGGTCGAGCTCTAGGAATAAGATTGATACGACATTCGATTTCCCGCTTAGGAGGTAAACCAGTGATTTCACCAAATACATCGGGATAGAGCTTAACCACATGGGTTGAATAAAGATCACCAGGAGAAGAATCAAAAGAATAAATAAAGCTACCAGCAAAATCCTAAGGCACACGGCACTGAATAACCAAAGAATTACCAAAATCATCAACAAGAGAAACAGTTTGGGTTTTATAGGAGATAACGGCTTCATGCCTCTTCAACCAATCACCTCCGAGCAACAAATCAAAAGCATCGAAATCCGAACATAGAAATTACTAGAACATACTCAGGAGGAAGGGATTTTAAACTTATCACAAAGGTCTACAGATCTAAAACTATTAAAAGCTCCAGATCAAATAAAACATGAAAAGGATGATAAAATAAGGAAAAGATGGCCGGAAGGGTACCTTGGGTATCACTAGGAGCGGGAGTAGAATGAGGAACAGCAGTACCAACTGAAGCAAGGCAACTATTAGCATAGTGTCCCTTCTGATCATACTCATAATAACCACTCAAATTATTTAAAATTTCTTTATCATCATTTTATATTGTATAAAATTCCGTTACATAGTTAACTTTTGAATAATTAAGTTAAGTTATATTAGAATGCAATAGAAGATTATACAAGAATTTTTTTTTCCAATTCAATTATTTATACTAAATATTTATTCAAAATATTGGATTTATCTATAATTAAAATCATCCTTTAACAAATTTTATATATTCCCATAGTCTATCATGCCTTAACGCTATTTTAATACTTTAACACATTGGGTTTAGAAAAATAGTTTAGAAAGTTATAAATAATTTAAAGTTTTAATAGTCAAATTACTCTAAAATAGTTAATATAGATTTAAAATAGTTAAATGGATTTAAAATAGATTAAATATAATTAAAATAGGTTAACTAGCTTTAAAATAGATCAATTAGATTTAATATAAGTTAAAAATGGTTTAATTAGTTTAAAAATAAATTAAATGGTTTAAAATTGGTTAAATTGATTTAATATAGTAAATATATGTTAAACTAGTTTAATAATTTGAAAATCTTAAAAATTTATAATCTTAAAAATAAATTATTTTAAAATAGTTTATATTTGAAAACATGAATTTGGAATTCATATAAATTTAACTATTTATTTTATTTCAACATATCTGGACAATTTCACATTTCCAAATCACAAAACCCAATTTCAATACATTTCAAAGTTATATTTCAACAATTTTAATAACTCGATTCCGAAAATTTTCAATTTATACTTCAAAAATCAACTTTAAATTTTCAGTTCAATTCCTTTAAACCAAGTCCAATAATAATTCAAGTTATATAAATCAAATTCTTATATTCAAAATATTAGCCAATTAATTTCAGAAACCAAGGATTCAAAGATCATTTAATTTAACAATCCAGTGTCCGTATATAATTCTCTACCCTAGGGTCAAGTGACACAGATATTTATCATTTCAATCCGCAATTTAGAATATTACGGTTATATATCATTTCAAACTGCAATCCCAAATTTAACAATAAAATCCATAAAATCGCTCGAGTCTATCATTTCAACCCATAACGATTTTTACCTAATCTATAGATCATTCGGGTATGTTTCATTTCAACCCATAGTGAACTTGTAGTTTATAACGATATAAATACAACATCCATTCATCCAATATCAACAATCTAACATTCATCACAATCATCGTCCAGATTAATCAATAAACATCAGTAATTAACTAATTTACAATAACAGGTATTTAAGTGGCGATTTAATTTCAATAATAAATTAAATGACGATTTAATTCAAATAAATTTAAATTAACTGAGATGATAATTTAAAATATACCAAACAGTCATAAATAAATTTCCAGTCACATCATAAATTTTATTTAACAAACATAAGAAATTTTAGAAGTTGTGAGTGGGTCGAACACTCACCTTTGAATTTAAATTGAATTTAAATCCAATTTAAACTCAAAATTCAAATAGTCTCGGGATTCATCCAAACCAGTGTCAAAACATCAGGAATTTCGATACGATCCCAACGCAAGAAACCACGCGCAAATCGGACCTCGTATGTGGAAGTTATGATTGGTAGAACATATTGGAATTTAAAATTAAAATAAATTAAATAATAATAAAATAAATGAACCGTTGCTGCCACATCAACCCCTCCTCTCGTACGCAAAACATCTAACATCACACGAAACCCTACTGAAGCCGCCGCCTCAAATTTGAATACCTCCGCCACCACGACGATCTAAGACCTGATCGGCGATGCCCATTCACCCGCGTAGACCACGCCGACCACCCCAAAGCTCACGCGAGCCTCCCAGCTCCCCTAGAACGCCAGCGCTGACATCACATAAAATGAGATCCTTCGGCTAACTCATTCGATTCTGAGACAAACTGACCCCATGGATGCGAGCTACTCGCCATCCTCTACCCACTGGTGTTGGTCGATCACCCTTCGGACGAAGATCCTCCGTTAAAATCAAAACCCACGTTTCGATGGACGAGAATTATCCTTCAAATTTCAGAAACACAGAAACCCAATTTGAAAAACTAACTGCAGAATTGACTTGCGCTCATCGAGAGCTTCAAATCGATATATAATTCGCTATATATTGAGGAGTTTGATTTTCCATTTGATTTTTGATTTGGAATTTCAATTTGGGAGTTTAGGGTTTGCAGCCATTGGGAAGAGAGAAGCAAATAGAATTGTACATAATGAAATCAGAAATAAGAAATGACCAAAGGTTTATAACGAGGTATTTATAGGCAGATCAGAAAAATTGAATGAATGGACCAAATTTGATTTGGAAGTTGAACGATAAACGACCCGAAAAGCCCGTTCTGCCTCTAGAACGAAAATGGATCAACCCATATATCAAAATAGATGTTTTCAATAATTTCAAATTCAATGGAACAGGTTTCAACTCCTAATTCCATCGTATGAAGAAGTTATGCCAAAATCAGCTTATTTCAATTTGATTTCAATTGATTTTAAATTAAGTTGATTTCTAGGCGTTTCGAGCCCGTACGATCAAACGGCAAGTCCAATCATTACGAAACTTGAAATCCTATAGTAATTCATCATTACGGATCCGATGAAACTGGTTTCGTCGAAATCCGAGTCAGTGGCCAAAATGGCTATATTTCAGTTAAATTTTTGGCAAAGCCAGAACGGGGTTAAAATGACCCCTACCTTTTATTTATACCATACAAATTGTACGAGTATAAATAAAGAACTACAGAGATAAACAAGAAAAAAGAGACAAAGACAGATAGTAGCAAATGAACATAGCAACCAAAAGTAACCACAATGAACTAGATGAAGCCACTAAGGAGCCAGCAAAAACAGTCAAAGAAGGAAGCACAGTAGCTAAGCACAGTCAACAACCCAGAGCAGAAAGACTCGGAGAAAACCACTGGAGACACCAAGTAAGACTCGAAGCAGCTCCACGAGACCCAAGAAAACAACCAAAAGCACTGCAAGAACCTCAGGAGACCCTAAAGTGTTTAGCACTAGCAAGGAACAAAATGTGTTTAGGGGTAAACGAACCATAAAACACCCTATTGTTTCTTTCCATCCAAACAATATACACAAATTTCTTAAGAAGCCTTAATAGTAAACCACTTTTACTGGACTTCCATCTAGTAGCTTTAAAAATATTATACCATTCAATAGATGAGTTCGTACTAGGATTGTGCAAGTTAAAAGACCTCAAAACACTTTTCCAGATGAAAAAAGAGTACTGACAGTTAAAAAAAAAGGTGACGAATACTCTCATACTCATTGCAACACAAAAGACAGGTAGCAGACATAACCAGTTTCCTATCAATAAGCTTATCAAGAGTATGAATACCATTCCTTATCACCTTCCAAAGCATAATATTTTCTTTAAGGATAGAACTGCACTTCCAAATTCTAGAATGCCAAGGGAAGCAGGCCAGAGGATTAGGCTTGGTAATATACTTATAAATAGTAGCAATAGAATGATTCTTCCCAGCCCATAAATCATGAGCATTATCCTTAAAGTAAACATTGTTCTGAATATTAGCCCACACTTGTCTGATATCATAAGAGCTAGAGTAGGGAATATTAATGTAACCATCAGACCAGAAGGAGCTAACCTTAGCATTATCATTGATCCCAGACTGGACCCTCAAGTTAAAATTGATCACATTAGCAAGAATGCAGCCTTGAGAAGACCAAGGATCAAACCAAAAGGATGTATCAACGTCTTTAATACATTTCTGAAAGATGGGAAGAAACACAGACCTGCTTCTAAGAATATTTCTCCAAACTCAGCAATAATCCATAGGGATATCCATAGTCCAAAAATGCATCTTCTTGATTAAATTAATCCTAGTCCAAGAGGCCCAGAGATTATTCACATTATTCATCAATTTATCGAATCTAGTAGAAATAGTTGCCTTATTCCATTCTTTGATGTCCAAAATGCCAAGACCACCAGAATTGAAGGGACATCAAACAGAATTGAAGGCAATGGGGATCAACTTCCTAGAAAAAGGATTGTCGTGCCAGAGGAAGTGATTTAAGGTGGAGTTAATCATGGATAAGAGCTTGGCAGGCAAAATATATATTCTGGCATAGTATAAGCACATGGAAGAGGCAATAGATTTAACCATAACTAACCTACCAGCCATAGATAAAGAGGAATCTGACAAGGACGATAATCTAGCAGTGATTTTTTCAAACAACTACAGACATTGACTAGTTTTGATTTTAGAAGAGCAGACTGGCATACCAAGATAAGTCTCGTTATCGTCAAAGGGAGATAATCCAGATAAAGAAGTAATAATGCTCTTATGAATATCATCCAATCCTGCAATTTTGATCTTGGATTTGCTTCTATTAATGTCAATCCAGTTAACAGTTTGAAACTAGTCAGGACATTCATAACACCATTTATAGACTTATCATTAGGTTTAGTGAACAACAGTAAATCATCAGCAAAGAGAATAGAAGAGATTTTCAGGCTCTTACATAGAGGATGGTAGTCAATAAGTTTTAGAGACATAGCATTGTTGATAAGGCCAGTGAATGATTCCATGACACACACAAAGAGGTAAGGAGAAATGGGATCCCCTTGCCTAATGCCACGAGTTGCATGTAAATAACCAAAGGTATCACCGTTATGAGTTATAGAAAATTTAACAGTAGAGATACATGTGAATATCCAAGCCAAAAATTGGGTAGGGAAGTTCATTTTATAAAGAATATATATGATTGATTTCCAACTAATATATCGTATGCCTTTTGAACATCAAGTTTCATCACACACCGGGCAGAGATATTAATACGGTTATAGCCTCTCAAAAGCTCATTGGATAGAAGAATATTATCAGTTTTGTCTCTATGGGGAAGGAAAGCACTTTAGTTATGAGAAATGGTGGAAGCTAACACATGCTTCATCCTAGCAGCCATAATTTTAGAGATGATTTTGTATATAACATTGCAACAGGTAATGGGTCTAAATTGGGTAACAGAAGAAGGTTGCTGAGTCTTTGGAACCAAAGTAAGTCTGGTGGCATTAATACCAGCTAATAGCTTGTTGTGATTGAAGAAATTAAGGACAGCCTTAGACACATCATGCCCATCATTTTCCTTCGCCCAACTCCTTAACTTGTTCTTCAAATGCCTGAGCTTAGACTGCAAAATGAACATAGGATTACCAAAAACCTGCATATTCCAGCAGTTAGCAACAATACTTAAAACTTCAGGATTATCAGTCAAATTATTAAAAAATGAAAATGAGGAGTGTCTTCTCTCAGTGGTCATGCCCCAGTCCATAATCAAAGGAGAATGATCAGATAAAGATGGAGGAGGATTAAGGTATTAAGCTTAGGCCATTTCAACACAGAGGCAAAATTTTGATAAGACCTATCCAGTTTGCAAAGAGTTTTGTTACCAGACCTGCTAGAGTTATTCCAAGTATAGAAACATCCAGAGGAAGCAATAGGAAGGAGATGGGCATTATAAATGGAATTATTAAGAGGCCTAGTATGATGATAAGTAAGTAGAGAACCACCACTTTTATCAGTAGACAGTTGCATGCAATTCCAATCACCAATACAGAGCCAAGGGGAGTTAGATGTGTGAATACTAGGAAGTTTATCATGAAACAGTTGTCTATGAGAAACACAATTTTCAGCATAAACCACTGTTAAGAAGAATTCAGTAGCAGATGAGATATGAATGATTCGAGAGTGAATGTACTGCCTATGAACGCATATAGAATTAATAGAGAAAATGGAAGGATTCCACATAATCAGGATCCTACCAAATGGAGCTTGAGCCAGATTATAGATATAACTCCAATTATGATTAATAAAAGACACAGCTTTAATAGTATTAGAATGATTCAACTTTGTCTCAGCAGTGGCCATTAGATGAATATTATGGGAAGTTATAAAGTTGCTAATTTCCATTTGTTTGGCTTGGGAGTTTGCACCCCTTATATTCCAGAACCCTATCCTGTCAATCATCATTGAGATTTAGATAAGGAAGCTCTGGTTCTGACACCAATGGGTGAACCAGTAATATCCTCAGAATTGGATATTTGAATTGCAAATTGAGTTATGGTATATTGGATCCCATTGTCATTGTCATTTGAGGAATGCACTATTTTCTTGGGCTTGCCTCTTTTAGATTTTGGCGAGGATTCCAAGTTAGGCGAAATAAGAGATGATAGATTTATGCCTGAATCCAGACGAGCAGAGGGACTAATAACAGATGGGGAAATATCATTGAATAAGTGAGAAGGCAATGAGATAGAGGAATAAGGAGATTTCAAGGGAGAACCTGAGGAAGGGAGACAAGGAGGTTGAAAAGGGAGGGAGGGTGGAGAGACGTGCATGTCAATGTGCATGTCCACAGGAGGGGGCCTTGAAGAATTTGTGGGAATCTCTTCAGAGATGGAAGATATAGAGTTTCCAGTTGGAAGAGCCTCATTGTTCAAAAGTTGAAGAATAGAAAAAGGATTTGAAGTTGAAATAGATACATTTTCCAAACTCACATCAGACGTAGCCTTATCATATGAGCCATGCAAAATGTCTTGCATGGAAGAAGTATTAGGAGATTTAGGAGCATTCATATTGGCATTTAATGCTATTACATTATTCATTTCATCCTCCTTTCCTTTATCTTTTCCAATTTCTCCTGCAACTTCCACAATTTCTACTACATCTCCCTGGATACCATTCTCCTTATCACTTGTTATTTCTGTTGCAATTTCATTTGTACTACCCGCAATAACATCAGGAATTGGAATAATCTTCCTCCATACCCTCTGAACAATTTCACTTTCCTTCTTGTCCTAACAGAGAACAACACTTTCCCATTACTTTGTTTGTTTTTAATTTTGCCTGAATCACCATCCACATCCACTGAAGCATTAATTTTCTCCTTATCAACAACTTCTTTCTTTTTTGATCCTTGCCTGAATTCACATTGACTAGAGGCATGACCAAAAACCTTACCGTGAGTGCAAATCAGAGGTTTTCAAGCATATTCAATCAATACATTAGGGCAGGAATCATCACCCATAGCAATACATTCAAGCAATTCATTATTTGGAGATATTTCGATTAAGCACTTGGCATACCCAAACCGTTTCATTCTTTTAGTATTTTCATCATAGCATACTAATCTCCCAAGATGACATGCTAACCAGTTAATGCCTAACAATGACCATGTAAGAATTGGAATCCTATAAAAATGAACCCATATTAGGACAGACTTAACTGTTGCTTGAGCAGTTGCAAAGAATGGGTTCCATTTAGAAACAATGAACATATGCCCCTTGATAAAGATAGGATCTTTCATAAGAATATTAAGCTTATCTTCCTCATTTGAGAACTTGAAGTAATAGTTCTGCTTATCAAAAAATATCTCATATGAACCTTTTAGTGTCCAAACTTTTTCCAAATGAGCTTTAACTGCCATGAAGTTGACAGTACCTGCTAGAAAAAACCCAACCAAGCACTCAGACCATGCTTTGATTCCTTCATTAACTACTTCCGTTGGTGGTTCAAGGGGAACACTAGTGTATTGTAAGTCAAAGTGCACAGGAGTGTAAACACCAGCATTCCTGGGTTTACTAGTAAAAAGAGAGGACCATTTAGACAAAGGAACAGGGACAGGAACTGGATCAAGAAGAAGAGAGGAAGGATCAGAAGAAAGAGGAGGGAAAGATAGGCTGGACAGTGGATGGGGTGGAACTGAGGAAGAAGAAAGAGACGGATCTGGGGGTTGCGGGGGAAGCGGCGGTCTGACAGGGTTAAGGACAGTTGGAGGAGAGGAAGACGAGACAATAGCAGGAGAGATGGGAGAGGAGGAAGTAGCAAGGACAGATGGTAAGGATATAGGGATGGGTATGGAAGAGGAAGCATGGGCACCATGAGAGGACATGAGAGGAAAGAATTCAAAGTGTAATTACTCTATTTTGAACAAGAATCAATATTTATAAACTAGCAAATTTTTATCATTTTGATCCCTTAGATATTTATAATAACTAAATGCAAATTCACATATTAATTTAGTGTTAATTATTTCGATAAATACAGTGTTCAAATGTCAACTGCAATTAATCTAATTAATTACGAATCAATTCCAATGAATTTGATTTTATTTGATTCCAAACTTAATATTCAATCAATTTTAATCTAAAGACATAGTTAACATTTGTTTTACATTTCATTACATTAATATACTCCAATTTCCATCTTTTATTTGTATCAATTACTATATTTAAATTATATTGGATATTGTCAATTTCACACAATTGAATAGAATTTTAATATCCCAAATTGATTTGTTTATCTTGATTTCACTATTTAATTAAATCAATTATTACATTTTGAATATAATTAAGATTTTTATCCATTTTATTACATTCACACTTTTCAGTTATTGTATAAACTTACATTAATGTAACATTTAATTACACTTAATTGCAATAAATCCATTTATAATAATGTAAATTCCAATTTAATTTAACAGGTTAAATAAATAGGTAACAGATAACATTTTGTCACCGATTAACTTTTATTCACATTAATAAGTTTATTATTTCAACCAAATGTTATAATTACTTTCCTAACACTAATTTTATTCAATTACCATTAATTATATATTATCTCATAAATTAATTCATATTTACATTTTTTTTCTTATATCACTTTATAACCAAGTATAATCTTTGCATTAATCCATTTTGTTGGAATTCCATTCAATTTATCAATAACTATCTTTAATTAACATATTACGTTTCATTTTAGTTATTATTTCATAAATAAATAACAGATTTTTGTTTCTCCCAACATTAAATCATAATATCTTATTAAATTAAAAAAAAAATTATCGAAAATTACGGGTCGTTACACTCTCCCCCACTCAAAACTTTTCGTCCCCGAAAAGGAAAATGAAGGGAAAAGAAGGAAATAAGAATCAATATACCTTATTCAAAATGTTAAATTTATAAACAAATAAATTTACAAAATCAAATAATTAAATAAAATATATCAATTTATAACAATTAAATCCTTTTATACTCATGTTAACAAAAGTTTGGAAAACATTTCATAAAATTTTCTAAGTTCAAAATTTACGGGAAATTTCGGTAGAGTCTCCTTTGTACGGAGAGGTCTGGGATAATAATAATATCAATAATAACAATATATATCATATTTTCAAAATAAATTATCCCAAACTACGGGAAAAATAATATAATATCGCTAGAAAACCGTAATCCGAAAACGTACCTATTTGTCGGGTAATTAACACTTATTTTATGTAACCAAAAGCAGTAGCAATTGCTTCCACAACCTGTATTTCACTTATATAATCCAAGGATATTAAAAATTATATGAAAGAGAAGTATTTTGAGTTGTTTCAACCAATAACAAAACAAATCAATGCAACATAACAACAATCACATGCAACCCCAAAGCATACAATCATCACACGAGACCAATGTAACAAATCATACACCGATATCAAGTAAAATAAATGGTTTGTTCGGGTTTAGACACTTTTAATCGCGTAGAATGGCAAATAACTACTACGTATACCATATACTCAACAGTCTTAGATAAAACTCTATAGATTATTCATACATCCTAAACAACTAGAAGTATCCTGTAACAACCCTGTATTTTGTGATTATTTTAATTGTATATTTTGGTTATTTTAATTAATTTCCTAATTTAAATACTTTATTTTATTTATTAAAATGAATAAATTTTGTTATTTTAAATATAAATTTTGATTTTGATGTGAATTAGAATTCCAAACATGACTAAAAAGAATATTTTCCAGAAAAGTGAATTTTGGTCAATATGGTCAAACTTTGACTTTTAATTTAGAAATTTTAAAGTTTGAAAATTTGAATTTTATCTTTTATTATGAAAGTAAATAAAATTTTAAGAATAATGCTTTTCGTTTCGTTGAAATCTGATTTATAATGTGAAAGTTATGCCTTTTTCAATATTGTGTGTAATTTGCTGTATTTAACAAATTGTTTATTTTAAATTGTATAAATAATATTTTATTTGGTCATGTAATGTTCTAATTTATATTTATATGGGTAAAATAACATGTTGTGCATATATTTTGGTTTTAAAACATTTTTTAAAAGTATAATTGACATTTTCCAGTGTCAGTTGTATTTTGCTTACAATTTCTAATTTCCAGTTTCAATTAATTAAAGTAATTCTTTATTTATTTTTCTATTTTTTTCTTAAAATCTTATTTGATTCTCATTCCCACTTTATTTTGTTCCTCATTTATTTTATTTATTTGACCTTTTATTTGTTTTAAAGTGAAATAGAAATTTTCTAAAACTAGTGATATTCTATTTGTAAATTTTAAGTCCTGTTTTGAATTTTTAAGCAATTTCTTTAGTTCTTTTTCTAATTTCTCTAAATTTAATTATTTATTTCATTTTGAAAATATAAATGAATTATTTTACTTCACATTTTTGTTTTAAATATTTTTAAAATGAAGTTGTTAATTTTCCAAAGTCAATAGTGATTTATTTGTAATTTCTGGACCCTATTTTCAATTTTTAAGCAATTTCTTATATTCTTTTTCCATTTTCTTTAAAATTAATTAATTATTTTTATTTTATATTACTTTGTTTCGGTTTTAAAGTCAATTTACTGATTTTATTTTTGTTTTATTTGAATATAAAGAAAAAGAAATATGAAGAGTTTTAAAAGCTTATTTACCTTAAGTCCTTTCATCTCCTTTGTCCTTTCATTTGCCATAACTCCTCAATTACTATCTTGGCTGTGCATTTTTGGTTTGTAGCCGTGAGTTTTCAGCCTCCATTCACCCAAAAACATTTTACCTTCTCATTCATTCATGGCTTCAAGAAAAATCTATGGGTAATGGCTACTTTTTACACTTTTCTTCTCATTTTTCATGTATTTTGCCTTGTTTTCTTTGCTTCTTTGAATGGCCTCCACTCCATATCCACGGCCACCACCCCCTACATCTCTTCCCTTCCATCACCACCAGCTACTCCTCTGGTCTTGACCAAGGCCGAGCCACCATGATGCCAAAACTCCAAAAAAAAATTGCAAAACAAGCCATAAAAACATGATTGTTTACCACTATTGCTTCACCACTCCATTTTCCACCACCACCACCACCTTAGGCCGCCTCCACCACCTTTGGCCAGACCACCACACACCTTTCCTTCCACTGACCTGATCCATACCCCTCTGACCTGACCACACAAGCCCATGGCCGAGCCATTTTTGTGAACAAAACCCACCTATTTTGCCTTAAACTCTTCATATTCCTTTGTATAAACTTCCTCCTCATATTCTACTACCTAGGCCATGCATACACATGACCAAACCTGAGCCAAACTTGTTCAAACCAGAGCCAAATCCATCCCTAGGCCATGACAAAAGAATAGAGAAAGCAAGGCAAAAGATTTGGCATTCGTATCTCTTTTTATTTAAAAGTTATTTCATTTCTAGTGTATTGAAATTTATGGTTTGCTTTGATTTTTGTTTGGGTTGTAACACAAGATCTATATCATTGGATTTTCTCTCCACACTCAAATAGTATTAGAGTTGTCGTGCCTTCGTAATCTTTGTGTTGTGAGCTTTGTTGGCAAATCTCCAGCTTAACAGGTGAGTTATTCTCACCAGACAATATGTACATATATAACTAGTGAATTGACCCCTTTTGAATCTGTAAAATGCATTATCATGTTACACTTGCTATGTTATGATTTTATGATGTTCACCCATTCTTAAACACCTATTATATTATATGTTACTGTTATATTATGCTGTTCTATTATTTTTATCAGTTTATCACACTGCAAGTTCCCTTTAGATTAAAATCACTATGGGTTGAAATGATACATACCCGAACGGACTTTAGAATAGGAGAAAATCATTATGGGCTGAAATGATATGCCTGAATGATTTTCAATTATTTTCATTTACTTGGGATTGCGGGTTTGAAATGATCAAACCCGGGTATCTTTGTAAATTACGGGTTGAAATGATAAATTACCCGTATCACTTTACCTAGGCTAGAAAATGAAATACAGACCCGTTGTTAAAATATGTTTTATAATTTTTTTTTAAATATTTTAGAAATGTAAATATTATAATATTTTGATTTAAACTAAATAAAAATGATTTTTGTAAAGCATTATTGATTTTCTGAAAATTTATAAGTGAAATAAATTAATGGTAAAATTAGAAAATTTGAAATGTAAGTTATTTTGGGAAATTTTAATTTGGTGATAATTGGAATTTAAATTAAATATGAAATGTGATAAATTCATGATAATTTGGATTAAAGTGAATTTAAATGATTTTATAATATATTAAATGTTTTTTTTAATAAAGTTAAAATGTGAAATGAATGAATATTTAAGTTGAAATTTTGAAATATAACTAAAATTGGAAATTTGTGAATTTGGCTTAAAAGTGAATTTTTAAGTTAAGTAAATAAAAATGGAATTAAGTTATATTTGAAAATTTAAACTTAAGTGTTAAGTTAATTTAATTTAATGAATTTATAACTTAATATTGGAATTTAATAAGTGAATTATTGTTAAATTTTGATTTTTGAATGGAGTTTTAACTTTATAAAATCATGAATATAAGGGTATTTGAATGATTGTTTTAAAAGTGAAATTATATGATTTTATAAGTAAAAAAAATGATTTATATAAAAATATAATTGTTTGTGAAATTATACTGAATATTTGAAGTTAGTTAACTGCATTTCTGAAATGCTATTAAATTCTAATGTAAATGATAATACAACATTTGTAAATGCTGTAGTTGATAATAATGAACCTGTAGTTGATAATAATGAACCAAATGGCTAAATTTAATTAAAGGCTATTATAGCATTTTTATAAATGTTATAATGGTTGAATTTAACTAAGTTTATTTGAAACTAATGTAACTATATTACAGCATTTTAAATGCTGTCTTTTGTTAAATTGAACTGTTTTAAATGTGACTTTCCGTAGCATTTTTTAAATGCTGCGAAAGTTGAATTTTCATTATTTTAATTAATTTAAGTGAACGAATGAACTTTGAAAGATTAAAATTTTGGAAATTTAATAATTTAATTATTAAATATAATAACTTCATTTTTATGATTTAAAATAAAGTAATTTGTTTCGAAATATAAACTATTTTGAAATATGATATTTTGATATTTTGAAATGGATATTTGAAGGATATTGAATTTTGAAATGATATTTGATTTCGAAGTATAAAATACCATTTTGAGATTTTAACCACGGGATGTATTTAATTTATAGTTTAACTGATCCTTAAAGGATGGGCGATCCCAAGCATCCTTTGAGTTATTATGCATTTCTACTACAGTTCACTTGAGTTGGTTTACATTATATAAGTATATATTGTCCTGACTCGAGTGTTTTGTATTTTACTTTACGCTCGGGTCAGCCTGAGTATTTACAGCTTAGCTTTGGATTTCTTTCTGGAGCTAGGAATCGCTGGAGATTCTGCTTGTTTAGTTATCTGTTCCTTTCAGTTCAGTTGTTCTATTTCAGTTCTGGTATTCATAAACTTCTATTTATTTGAGATTTCTATTGTATATGTTTTCAAACAAATATTATGTATTTTGTTTTGAGAGTTTGTTATAGTAGCTTCATGAACTACTATGGTATTTTTAATTTCCGCTGCGAGTTATTCTGATATGTTCTGTGTCTGTGATTCTGTGTATTTGATTTCATTTGCTCCAAATTTATTTACAATCTGTTATTTTGAATTATTCAAGTCAGACATGTGTGGATTATTGTCGATTTGAATGGTCTAAAATACCGGGTCGTTACAGTTGGTATCAGAGCTTTGGTTTTAGGCAAACCTTAGCCTGCGGAGCAAAATCTCATTAGAGATAGGGTAGAAATACCCTAGAATGAGTGAAATCTATCTCAGAATCATTTCCTTGTGAGAGAACGTATTTTCGAAGTATAAAATGATTTTCAAATGATTTTTAAAGAATTTTCAAAGATTATTTTGATATAAATTTCCTTGCTTTAAAAGTAAAATATTTCTTAAACTTCATTCCTTTCGTATCCACCTTGTTAGTAATTTCTTTGATTAGGATCCTCTAAAATTTTGAACTTCTCTCTTGATTGATCTAGATCCATTGTTGATAGGAATCTATTTTGGGTATGGCAAAATCAGTAGTTTGTTAGGATGCTTTGAGTAAACTCTGTTGTATCTTTTGCTTAGCTAAAGTTGTCCAACTAAAGATATTTATGCTTCTGTTTTCGTATGTTATGAATTCGAGTCATTCCAAATTTTGAATGGGAATTTTTCTGTATCGATATAGGTTATATATCTCTAATCTTCGTTTGGATTCTTATCGAATAGGATTCCTTTGAATTTTGGAACGCTCCCACTTGTTCTGAAATCCATTCCTGTCTCCCATAATTGTATTCTTTTGATTTTGGAGCATTGCATCACTCCACTTTGTATGACCTTTATAGGGTGGCGATTCCGCCAATCTTTGAATGATTATAATTGACATTGATTCATCGGATATTTCTGTATCCTCGGTTTACGATGTTTTCTATCTTCTGCTATATTTAGATTCTATCTCTGGCAATCGAAGGTCGATTTGCCTTAGATTTTCGCATCGATTATATTCCTGAAGTCACGGTTGACCGGTTAAGGTCGCCCGCGATTCATATAGGCTTATCCATCTTTTATTTGGTAATTTAATTATCTTATCTTCGTTTGAGCCTATCATTGAATTAGAATTCTATTTGATTAGAGTCCTTCTAAATTTGAATCTCTGTTTTGCTTTGAAATCCATCCTTGAATCGTCCCTTGGAAAGTTTGTGGTTGATTGTCTTTTGAAAATTGTGTATTCATCGTAGTTTTTATTTTGATAAGGATGACCATATTTTTATATAAAGATGAAATGTTTTTGATAAGGATTATATACCTTTTAAAAAAATGAGAATTTGAAGTTTTGAAAGGATTTGAAATTGTGAAAATTTTATAAGAAATGGTTTCATATAAAATGATTTATAACTGAAGGTTTTGAATCTGAATTTAAGTGATTGAACTCCGGCATTTTGGAACTGGTTTTAGGATTTTGAAATAATAAATAATATGATTTGAAATTATTTTTCCGAATAAGTAATGTTTCAATGATTTTAATGGGTTTTAATGATTTCGAAGGAATTTCAAAGAAGTTTTCAAAGTAAATGGAAGTCCAGAACTCACTTGTGTCGCTGGAAAATAATTTCGGTGATGAGTGCACGCATCATCGACATTGATTTTCGAGTTTCTGAGTGAGGGAGAGGCCACTTTAATAGCTTTGCTATGCGAGTGATTTTGTGAAACATTTTTTGATTTCAAATTCCGAAGTATGATTTGATATTCGAAAGATATATGTAAATATATTTGAAACGATTGAAATGAACCGGTGTTCAGTCCTCGAGTTTTGGATTTGATATAACCCTATCTATTAAAATTGATTTACTTATTTGTTGCTAATTTCCAACTCTTGGATTGAAATATGATTTCTTCAACTATTTTAAAGGTTCGAGCACTTCCAAATCAAGGTTAACTTTTCAAAGCTAAGAAATTTTGAAAAGTAATTTGATAAAGTATATAAGTTTGTTTTGAATGTTTAAGTATGAAGTAATATGATTTAAATAAGTTGAAACTGTTTGGTTAAGTAAATGAATAAAGCAATTTTAAAATTTTCTAATATGAAATTTAGATTTGAAATGTTTTGAAAAGAATTTGGTCTTCAAAATATTTTGAATAAAATTTAGTTTAAATGTTTTAACTTAGTAACATCTTTATGAAACTATATATTTAACAAGTTGAAATAAATATATAAGTTGTACATATGCTGTTTTATTCGCATAATTAATTTGATCCAAGTTTGAGTACACAAGTTCGAGGTGGATTACACCATTTCGTGTTAGGATTTTTCATTCGATTCTTGATGGCGAATATTTGATATGGATTTTGGGCTTGATTCCAGAATTCTCTATCATAGTATATGGCTATGCAAGGAGACTGATGGCTTCTAGTCAAGAAACCATATTGAAATCCGCATTAGGGAAGTGAATGGACAATACTAGTTCGAAAGCGAACTTGTGTGATCGATCGAGCGATCGAATGTGACTTTGCGAAATGATGACATATGTACATCTTATATTCTAATATCTTTGATATATTTTGACGCTGAAATTGAAAGCCGTCGAGTTAGAATATCTTTGCTTACTAAAAGAAATTTCCAATTTAAATTACAAAGATATATAACCCATAAAAGCAAAGATATTCAATCCCATATGGCTCTTCATACAGCGAAATTATTTTGAAAATTTGATCCTTATATAAGACGGACCTTATGTAAGTATAAGATGATTTTGAAAACATTTGATTTTGGAAATGAATTGGTTGACTTAAATTATATTGATTTGGAAATTTGGATTTATTTTCAAAAATCTATTATTTCGGAAACTTTGAAACTAAAGATATTTAATTTGAGAAGAAAATAATTTGGTGAAATTGTATATGATTTTGAAATTGAACTGATATTGAAACAAATTTAAATTTGAGAACCTTATGTTACTAAACACTTGATTTGGGAGTTGTCGAACTTATATAAAATTGATTTGTATGAGTATGAAATTGATTCGAAAACTATAGATTTGAAAAGGTACTCAATTTGAAAGTGACATCTTATATAATTGAAGTCTATATAAGTATGATTTGATATACTATTGATTTTGGAAAGTATTCGATTTGAAAATTAAATCTTATATATAATGGATTTTATATAAGTACGATATTTGAAAGTGATTTGAAAAGGTACTATATGATACATATTTTCGAAGTAAAGATATGGAAAGTGCCTTCTGCTTGATATCCGATTTGTGGCCACATCTTGGATTCATTCTATCGATATTATTCTCTCTGATTTTTGGTTTTCCGGATATGATACTCGAGTGTCCTTCGAATTCCATGGCGTTACCCATGGTCTTATTGTTCTCTCGTGACTGCATAGCGCAACTGCCTGGCTGAGTCTTGCCTAGGGGTACGGATTGTTTCCTGGGGGATCCAGGCGTAATCATTGTGTATCCTGCAATCTGTGTAGGTCGCGAATAGTAGCGCAAATGCTTGGCTGAGTCTTGCCTGGGGGTACGGATTGTTTCCTGGGGGATCCAGGCGTAACCATTGTGTATCCTGCATTCTACTAGTCATCATGGCGTAACTCGCAGGGCTGAGAAAGCTTACGGATATGGATTGTTTCCTGGGGGATCCAGGCGTAACCATTGTGTATCTGCGAACCATGGTTAGACAAAGGTTTTGTTTGTTTTTGTTTGGATTGTACTTTCCATATCTGTTTTAAAGGTTTTTCAAGTATTTTCACTGGGTGTTGAAACAAGTCTACTAAGTACCTGGAGAATTCTAGCTTTGCGCCTGATCAACGCATGGCCAGAGTCTGCAGGAACGAAAGTAAACTTGTTAAGACATCGAGTTAAAAAGTATTTTGATAAAATATTATAAAGGATATTTTGATCAGTTATTTCCTTTCTAAAAGATTTTAAAGTGTTTTAAATATAGTTTACCTCTTCAACCAACAATTTTAAATTAATGGCTCATCCTTGTCTTTCGTCCTATTTTCCCTTCTAGCTATCCCTATTCTCCACCTTATTAAACTTACCCATAACAACAATTATCAGGTATAATTTTAATCTTCTTGTCATCTTGTCTTAATCCTATTCCATTTTATCTTTTCTGTGTTTTCCGTACCTTATTCCTTTTCGAGGACGAAAAGATTTGAGTGGGGGGGAGTGTAACAACCCTGTATTTTGTGATTATTTTAATTGTATATTTTGGTTATTTTAATTAATTTCCTAATTTAAATACTTTATTTTATTTATTAAAATGAATAAATTTTGTTATTTTAAATATAAATTTTGATTTTGATGTGAATTAGAATTCCAAACATGACTAAAAAGAATATTTTCCAGAAAAGTGAATTTTGGTCAATATGGTCAAACTTTGACTTTTAATTTAGAAATTTTAAAGTTTGAAAATTTGAATTTTATCTTTTATTATGAAAGTAAATAAAATTTTAAGAATAATGCTTTTCGTTTCGTTGAAATCTGATTTATAATGTGAAAGTTATGCCTTTTTCAATATTGTGTGTAATTTGCTGTATTTAACAAATTGTTTATTTTAAATTGTATAAATAATATTTTATTTGGTCATGTAATGTTCTAATTTATATTTATATGGGTAAAATAACATGTTGTGCATATATTTTGGTTTTAAAACATTTTTTAAAAGTATAATTGACATTTTCCAGTGTCAGTTGTATTTTGCTTACAATTTCTAATTTCCAGTTTCAATTAATTAAAGTAATTCTTTATTTATTTTTCTATTTTTTTCTTAAAATCTTATTTGATTCTCATTCCCACTTTATTTTGTTCCTCATTTATTTTATTTATTTGACCTTTTATTTGTTTTAAAGTGAAATAGAAATTTTCTAAAACTAGTGATATTCTATTTGTAAATTTTAAGTCCTGTTTTGAATTTTTAAGCAATTTCTTTAGTTCTTTTTCTAATTTCTCTAAATTTAATTATTTATTTCATTTTGAAAATATAAATGAATTATTTTACTTCACATTTTTGTTTTAAATATTTTTAAAATGAAGTTGTTAATTTTCCAAAGTCAATAGTGATTTATTTGTAATTTCTGGACCCTATTTTCAATTTTTAAGCAATTTCTTATATTCTTTTTCCATTTTCTTTAAAATTAATTTATAATTTTTATTTTATATTACTTTGTTTCGGTTTTAAAGTCAATTTACTGATTTTATTTTTGTTTTATTTGAATATAAAGAAAAAGAAATATGAAGAGTTTTAAAAGCTTATTTACCTTAAGTCCTTTCATCTCCTTTGTCCTTTCATTTGCCATAACTCCTCAATTACTATCTTGGCTGTGCATTTTTGGTTTGTAGCCGTGAGTTTTCAGCCTCCATTCACCCAAAAACATTTTACCTTCTCATTCATTCATGGCTTCAAGAAAAATCTATGGGTAATGGCTACTTTTTACACTTTTCTTCTCATTTTTCATGTATTTTGCCTTGTTTTCTTTGCTTCTTTGAATGGCCTCCACTCCATATCCACGGCCACCACCCCCTACATCTCTTCCCTGCCATCACCACCAGCTACTCCTCTGGTCTTGACCAAGGCCGAGCCACCATGATGCCAAAACTCCAAAAAAAATTGCAAAACAAGCCATAAAAACATGATTGTTTACCACTATTGCTTCACCACTCCATTTTCCACCACCACCACCACCTTAGGCCGCCTCCACCACCTTTGGCCAGACCACCACACACCTTTCCTTCCACTGACCTGATCCATACCCCTCTGACCTGACCACACAAGCCCATGGCCGAGCCATTTTTGTGAACAAAACCCACCTATTTTGCCTTAAACTCTTCATATTCCTTTGTATAAACTTCCTCCTCATATTCTACTACCTAGGCCATGCATACACATGACCAAACCTGAGCCAAACTTGTTCAAACCAGAGCCAAAACCATCCCTAGGCCATGACAAAAGAATAGAGAAAGCAAGGCAAAAGATTTGGCATTCGTATCTCTTTTTATTTAAAAGTTATTTCATTTCTAGTGTATTGAAATTTATGGTTTGCTTTGATTTTTGTTTGGGTTGTAACACAAGATCTATATCATTGGATTTTCTCTCCACACTCAAATAGTATTAGAGTTGTCGTGCCTTCGTAATCTTTGTGTTGTGAGCTTTGTTGGCAAATCTCCAGCTTAACAGGTGAGTTATTCTCACCAGACAATATGTACATATATAACTAGTGAATTGACCCCTTTTGAATCTGTAAAATGCATTATCATGTTACACTTGCTATGTTATGATTTTATGATGTTCACCCATTCTTAAACACCTATTATATTATATGTTACTGTTATATTATGCTGTTCTATTATTTTTATCAGTTTATCACACTGCAAGTTCCCTTTAGATTAAAATCACTATGGGTTGAAATGATACATACCCGAACGGACTTTAGAATAGGAGAAAATCATTATGGGCTGAAATGATATGCCTGAATGATTTTCAATTATTTTCATTTACTTGGGATTGCGGGTTTGAAATGATCAAACCCGGGTATCTTTGTAAATTACGGGTTGAAATGATAAATTACCCGTATCACTTTACCTAGGCTAGAAAATGAAATACAGACCCGTTGTTAAAATATGTTTTATAATTTTTTTTTAAATATTTTAGAAATGTAAATATTATAATATTTTGATTTAAACTAAATAAAAATGATTTTTGTAAAGCATTATTGATTTTCTGAAAATTTATAAGTGAAATAAATTAATGGTAAAATTAGAAAATTTGAAATGTAAGTTATTTTGGGAAATTTTAATTTGGTGATAATTGGAATTTAAATTAAATATGAAATGTGATAAATTCATGATAATTTGGATTAAAGTGAATTTAAATGATTTTATAATATATTAAATGTTTTTTTTAATAAAGTTAAAATGTGAAATGAATGAATATTTAAGTTGAAATTTTGAAATATAACTAAAATTGGAAATTTGTGAATTTGGCTTAAAAGTGAATTTTTAAGTTAAGTAAATAAAAATGGAATTAAGTTATATTTGAAAATTTAAACTTAAGTGTTAAGTTAATTTAATTTAATGAATTTATAACTTAATATTGGAATTTAATAAGTGAATTATTGTTAAATTTTGATTTTTGAATGGAGTTTTAACTTTATAAAATCATGAATATAAGGGTATTTGAATGATTGTTTTAAAAGTGAAATTATATGATTTTATAAGTAAAAAAAATGATTTATATAAAAATATAATTGTTTGTGAAATTATACTGAATATTTGAAGTTAGTTAACTGCATTTCTGAAATGCTATTAAATTCTAATGTAAATGATAATACAACATTTGTAAATGCTGTAGTTGATAATAATGAACCTGTAGTTGATAATAATGAACCAAATGGCTAAATTTAATTAAAGGCTATTATAGCATTTTTATAAATGTTATAATGGTTGAATTTAACTAAGTTTATTTGAAACTAATGTAACCATATTACAGCATTTTAAATGCTGTCTTTTGTTAAATTGAACTGTTTTAAATGTGACTTTCCGTAGCATTTTTTAAATGCTGCGAAAGTTGAATTTTCATTATTTTAATTAATTTAAGTGAACGAATGAACTTTGAAAGATTAAAATTTTGGAAATTTAATAATTTAATTATTAAATATAATAACTTCATTTTTATGATTTAAAATAAAGTAATTTGTTTCGAAATATAAACTATTTTGAAATATGATATTTTGATATTTTGAAATGGATATTTGAAGGATATTGAATTTTGAAATGATATTTGATTTCGAAGTATAAAATACCATTTTGAGATTTTAACCACGGGATGTATTTAATTTATAGTTTAACTGATCCTTAAAGGATGGGCGATCCCAAGCATCCTTTGAGTTATTATGCATTTCTACTACAGTTCACTTGAGTTGGTTTACATTATATAAGTATATATTGTCCTGACTCGAGTGTTTTGTATTTTACTTTACGCTCGGGTCAGCCTGAGTATTTACAGCTTAGCTTTGGATTTCTTTCTGGAGCTAGGAATCGCTGGAGATTCTGCTTGTTTAGTTATCTGTTCCTTTCAGTTCAGTTGTTCTATTTCAGTTCTGGTATTCATAAACTTCTATTTATTTGAGATTTCTATTGTATATGTTTTCAAACAAATATTATGTATTTTGTTTTGAGAGTTTGTTATAGTAGCTTCATGAACTACTATGGTATTTTTAATTTCCGCTGCGAGTTATTCTGATATGTTCTGTGTCTGTGATTCTGTGTATTTGATTTCATTTGCTCCAAATTTATTTACAATCTGTTATTTTGAATTATTCAAGTCAGACATGTGTGGATTATTGTCGATTTGAATGGTCTAAAATAGTGGGTCGTTACATATCCTTTCCCAAACAACTCATAAGCCAAACAAATAATAATTAACAATGTTATTTAAGTTATTCTTATTAAATTTTCTTTCACAACATTTGCAGTTTTTTTCCTTTTCATTCATACAAGGATTATGAAATGCCCCAAAAATTTAGAGGAAAAAACATAATATATATGTATGTATATATATAGGATCAAATGTTGATGGAGTTTCTGAATTGGATGATGTGCAGGGATATGTGTGCACGTGCACACTGGAAATGGCACAAGGAAGAGATTTAGAAATTCTCTGGAAAAAAATAATAATAATATAATGATGATAAAAAAAACAAAGAAAGGAAGCATTTCAGATATGATCTTGGAATATGAATCATTGATCAAATTAAATATGTTTTCTGTATACATTGAAATTAAAAGATTTTCTAAATATACATAGTGAAACTAGAATAATATTTAGATATTGAAAATAAAGGAGTAAAATTCTTTATTTAAGACATTGGAATATAACTGAAGCATAACCCAAATAAAAAATGAAATATGTGCTTAAACATATTTTCTGTGAAACAGGGGGAAATTAAATAAAACAAATAATTATATATCTATATACATGTATATATTCTGTAAGCAGAAATATATTGAAACTGAGCAAGGAAATAATGATAACATTAAAATAGCATGAAATATAAATAAGTGAGTACATTATGTATGGGTAAAAATAGGAAAATGGGGATTCCCATAAATAAACAAATATACTTGGTCACACCTTTAACATGATTTAGGTAGACTGGACATTTTCTGAAAAAGTAGGAAAAAGAAAATGTTGCTTTTAACAAAGAAATATGGCCGGGGTAACTGAAAATGGGAAGGTTAAAATATAAATGCAAAATGCATGATATTTGTCAGGACAAAAATGGAATTTTGTTTGATAAAACCCTAGTAAAATGCTTATAAATGAATAGTTGTAGCCAGGGGAATCAGTTTACCCGAGACACTTAAAATAAGAAATAAAACATTTAGAGGAGAAGGAGAAAACATTGCTTAGGGATTTTCTGGATTAACTAGAAGGAGATACTTAGGTGAGTAACCTCACCAAATTCATGGCATTAAGACCTGAGATGAGGCAGGCCATTTTTAATCTAGTTATTTGCTTATTTTAGTTTTGTTGAATATGGTTTTATCAATGTTCTTTGGATGTTTTTGGATCTGTCATGATTTTATTATGGATGTCTTGGGTGATCTTTGATCTATTGTGATGTTTGTTTTTGGATGTGCAACTCATTGTTTCATTACACCCAGAAAAGTTAAAGCATAAAACCTTAAAATCTAGGCAAGAATATTCACAACTAATCTGGATTTATGGCATGAAAATTTTAATGGAAGAAAACATTATGAGCTGCATTATACTATGTATAAGTGCTGAGGCTTAGAACAGTGTATTAGGGGTGTACTTGAGTGCTGAACCCCTGATCAAAAAAAAGAGATGCTAAAACCCACAAGTTAAAATTATGGTTAAGCTAGATTGTGAATCTGGTTCAACCATAGTTACTTGCAGATCAAAAAAATAATAAATATAAACCTAACATGCCATATCTCTATTTATAGTTGTAAAGATTCTTGTATGGATTTAAGACCCAGATATCTCTTGACAACATCATTAAAATAATTATTTATTTGTTTCTGGAAAACATGCTTACAAGATGTATGGGGTGCTTTCATGTATGCAATGGCATTTTTTCATCTAAATATCTTATGATAAAATCAAACAAATGCTTCTAGAAAATAAACTAGGGATAATGAGCCAAGAAGACTGCTGGAATGCTTGTTATATTTGAAGTATGCAAGTTGGCATATGGTTTGTTTAAGCCCTGAGATCTTTGTGCAATAATGTGAATTAATTTATTGCAATGTGTCCTAGTGATTCCTTAATAGCAGATGAGGCTGAAACATAAATTGACATGTATATACTCATAGGTAACTCCTAAACCAGGAAGCAAAAGATATGAATGTTACTCAGATTTTTTGAAATGGAAACATGGTTACTCCAGAGCATCTAAGTACTGGAGATTGATGTGAATGATTGTATGATTACGACTGTGTAATTAGTTGACTTATGGAGTTGTTATACTTGCATGATAGTCTAACATGTAACATAGAATATAAATGTTTTTGAAAAGTTACTCAAGTAACTGGCTAAAACTTATGCATCACTTAATTGCTTAATATCATGAATATAATGAAGTTATTCATACCAGATCATAGATCCGACCCTTGTTTGCTCATGGCATATGGGGGTGTCTCATTTTAAAAATGAGGCAGTCACTAATGCCCTTTCAGGTAATGCTGGAATTAAGTAGAAAATGAAGTTATGGCTAAGAAGAAGGGGTGAATGAACATGCTAGCTAGTTTTAATAAGAACCTTTGATGATTTTATTTGCATGCATTCATGAGAGAATTATGTTCGAATGTGTAATGAATTGCCTTGTTTGATTAAATCAGTTGTTGTCAGTTGACTTTTGTTATGTGGTAAAGTTTGAAAATTTGACTAAAGAAGTGTATTTACATTTAAGTAATCTTCATACAAAACTTTATATCATGATGTAGATAGGTTTGAATCATTTAAAAGTTACTGAGCTATGAAGTGAAAACTTGTCTTCAAATTAGAAATATATTTCAGACATTTAGTGGTTTTAGTAAAGTATTTTGCAAAAGAACTCAAGTTAATTTTTGTGTGTATTGCTTTGAGAAAGGAATTTTTCTGAAGGAAGCTTATAGCAATTGGAAACTGAATAGCATTTCAATTACCATGGACAAGTGTTTAGTTAGCACAACCATATGGTTCAACCAGCTTCAAAAGAATGGGGTCTTGGTTGAGCATGTTGGTCTGCAAATTGAGATTAAAAAGTATTTTACATCTTTTGTTAAAAGCATGTTAAAATCTCTTTAAAATGTAAAGTGGAAAACATATATTGAAACTGATTGGTATTATTATTTCAAGAAGGATTTTGAATCCAAAATCTGGTTCACTTGAATCAAAGTGGTTGTTCAAAAAAAATGTATATAAACATTTTTAAAGTCCAGAACCTTTATTATAGAAAATTTAGATATCAGTAACATAAAAGAACTACTTATGTCATGTCAAACTGTATAAGTAAACAATAAGAGAGGCTTCAAAGAAATAAATTGAAAATGATAAATGTAGATATCATTTTCTGGTACTTAGGCAAATATCAAACATTTGAACTATGCAAAAGGAAAATAAAAATAAATGAACTCTTGTGTTCTAAGATTATCTGAAACAGGGTTAACATAATCAAATCCAAGTATGAATAAATATGCACAAGATCCACTTATATAATGTAAATATCAAAGAATGTGGGAATTCAAATTATGAGTAGATTCATTTCAAATTCAAATCAAACAGACTATCTCTTGTCAAAAAAATAATAATAATAATCAATTCTGATTTTAAACAAGAGGAACACATATATCATCATATGTATGTGTATATTTCTATGACTGAACTGATATGTTTATATTGGTAGAAAATTTAAATCCAGAGTACATTGTTTGAAAAGAAAATTGACCCTGAGAAATTTTAAACTAGGTTCAATTGAGAAAGTAAAAAAAATCCTTATGAAATTAAGATAAAAATAGGAGGGTCATTTCATTTGGTATCAGAGCTAATGTTTGTATTAATTACTAAGTATCATAGAAATGTATTATGTCTTTTTGTTTTGGATGAAATAAATTTAGATAGGAAAATATTAGCTATAGAAAATATTCAGAGTGTACTGATACCCTCTGCCTAATACTTAGTGAGCAGACCATGGTAGGAAGAGGATCTCATCACAATGCATGACCTAGTGCACCACAAATGCTTGATATGCAAGTATTTGTAAGGATTTTAAGAGATTGAATTGGTCATAGGCCTGAGAACCCACATGAGGAGCTTTCAAAACTACTGAAGACTTACACCAATTTGGGAGGCAGAAGTTTTGAAGGAACTGAGAATGTGATGGAAATTCAAGCATGGTTGAGAACACTGGATAGAATTTTCAATGACATGCAGCTAGATGATCAAAGGAAGAGGCAAGTAGCTTCAAGACAACTGAAAGGAGTAGCTTTAAGCTGGTGGGAGGTGATCATAGCTGGAAGAAATGAAAATGAAATCACTTGGAATCAGTTCAAGGAGATGTTGGAGGCAAGATTTGTACCAGCATCAGCCAAGAACACTTTGCTTGAAGAATTTATCAAACTTAGGCAGGGAACTTTGAATGTCACTGAGTACACTCAAAAGTTTGAGGGGCTATCTAATTATGGAGCAATGCTAGTGGCAGATGAAGCATCCAAAAATGGTAGGTATATAAAAGGTCTGAACCCAGGACTTAGCAGAGCTATGCTACCATATGCAGATAGAACTTTTGATCAAGTAATTGATCTGGCATTGAAACTGGAACAACATGATAAGGAAAGAGAGAAATATAGGAATTTTAAGAGCAACAACAACAAGAAGAATAAGGGAAGATATCACCCTTATGATAAAAAGAAGGAGGAGGCGGACAACAAGAAGGACAAAGACACAAAAGCCAATGATGCTAAGAAGAAATTGGTTTGCCATCATTGTGGTAAAGAAGGACACATCAAACCAAGGTGCCCAGATTTAAAAGGAGGAGCCTTCAAATGCTACCTATGTGGGAAAGAGGGGCATATGAAGAGGAACTGTCCTGAGAATAAACAGCAGGGGAAATTGGCAACTTTGGAAGGCAAAGGCAAATCTACAGTGAAAATTGATGCTGAGAATCATGGCCAAGTGGAAGGTAAATTACTCATTTGTGCCATACTCATAGCAGTAGTATATGACACTGGAGCAACTCACTCTTTAATTTCTTATGAAATAGTTAAAATGTTAAAATTAAACTGCATATTGGTTGAAACCCTATTGCTTGTACAAAGTCCACTAGGGAGTTCTAGTCTCTTAAACATGATTTGTGTGGATGTGGAGTTAAACATAGGGGGGAATATTTTCATTTCCAATTTATATGTTTTGAATTACCCAAATATAGGTGTTATATTGGGGGTAGACTGGTTAAGGCAATTTAAAGCCATAATTAATTTAGACTCATCCACCATATCATTACAAAATTCTAGAGGCCAGAGGATCACAGTTCTATGTAAGGTAGCTAAGGAAGGGAAATTATATAATTTAGTTAACTCAGAAAAAGATTTCAGTGAATTAACCATTGAAGAAATTCCCATAGTCAATGAATACTTGGATGTGTTTGGGGAAGTTAAGGGTGTTCCACACCACAGACCAGTTGAGTTTCAAATTAATCTCATTCTAGGAGCAAGTCCAATAATCAAGAAACCTTATAGAATGGGGCCAAGTGAATTGAAAGAATTGAAGAATCAGTTGGAAGAATTAGAAAGCAAAGGATTTATAAGGCCAAGTAATTCATGTTGGGGTGCTCCAGTAGTGTTTGTAAGAAAACATGATGGTACCTTGAGAATGTGCATAGATTACAAAGAACTAAATAAAGTAACCATCAAGAACAAATACCCATTGCCTAGAATATATGATCTCTTTGACCAACTCAGTGAAGCTAAAATATTTTCTAGACTAGACTTAGCATCAGGATTCCATCAAATGAAGGTTGAAGACTCAAGTGTTAAGTATACTGCATTTAACACAAGATATGGCTTATATGAATTTATGGTTATGCCATTTGGCTTGACAAATGCTCCTTCATATTTTGTTGATTTAATGAATAGAATATTTAGAGATTATTTAGACAAGTTTGTACTGATTTTTATTGAAGACATTTTGATTTATTCCAAAACAGTGGAAGAGCATAAAAATCATTTGCATTTAGTTTTGTCAAGATTAAGGGAGAATGATTTAAAGGCTAAATTTTTAAAATGTGCATTTTGGAAAGAAGAAGTACATTTTCTTGGGCATGTTATCTCTGCCAAAGGAATATCAGTAAACCCCAATAAGGTAGTAGCTATCCAAGCATGGAAAAGGCCTAGCACAATCAGTGAGATTAGATCATTTATGGGGATGGCAGGATATTATAGGAGATTTATAAAAGATTTCTCAAAAATATCATCACCACTTACCAATTTAACTAGAAAGAACCAAGCCTTTGTATGGACAGAAAAATGTGAGCAAGCTTTTATCAAAATAAAAGAAGCTCTGATTAATGCACCAGTATTGAGGGTGCCAGAGGGAAATGAAAACTTAATTGTGTACATTAATGCAAGTGGCTCTGGGCTAGGGGCTGTGTTGATGCAGCAAGACCAGGTAGTAGCCTATGCATCTAGGCAATTAAAGCCACATGAAACAAGATATGCAACCCATGATCTTGAACTAGCAGCTGTTGTGTATGCCTTAAAACTCTAGAGACATTCTTTGTTAGGAGCTAAGTTTATTTTGTACACTGATCGTAGGGCACTGAAATATTTATTCTCACAAAAAGATTTGAATATGAGACAACACAGATGGGTGGAATTCCTAGCTGCCTATGATCTAGATATACTTTATACACTAGGTAAGGCAAATAAAGTTGCAGATGCCTTGAGTAGACAACATGCCAAAGTAGCCATGTTGATGATGGAAGAGTTTAAGGATTTGCCCATACTTACTGATTTGGAAATTAAGGCAAACAGTGAGGTACAAATGATACCAATGAAGAAGATGAAAGTAAAGGGAAATTAAGTATGGTATCTCTGCAATTAGATTTACTTCTTAAGGTTGGGAAAATGCAGGAACAAGACTTAAACCTGTTGGAGAAGAAAATGCTCTTATTAAAAGGGGAAGAAGTAGTAAATTATCAAGTTGATAAAAATGGTTATTTAAGGAACAAAAATAGGATATGTGTTTCAGAAAATATAGAATTGAAGGAGGAAATATTAAATGAATACCATAGGAGTAAGTACTCCATACACCCAGGCAGCACCAAGATGTATCAAAATTTGAAAAGAAGTCTTTGGTGGAAGGGAATGAAGTCAGATGTGGCCAAAAATGTTGCAAAGTGTATGACTTGCCAACAAGTCAAGGCAGAGACACAAAGGCCATCAGGACTGTTGCAACCCCTTAATATACCACAGTGGAAGTGGGAAGATATATCTATGGATTTCATAGATGGTCTGCCTAGATCAAAGAGAGGAAATACAAGAATTTGGGTAGTAGTTGATAGATTGACTAAAGTGGCACACTTTATACCAGTGAAGGCAGAGAGAAATGCACCTAAACTAGCTCAAATATTCATGAAAGAAGTAGTAAGGTTGCATGGAATTCCTAAAACTATAGTGAGTGATAGGGACACAATCTTTACATCCAGATTTTGGAAGAGCTTCCAAGAAGCCATGGGGAGTGAGTTATGCTTAAGTACTGCATACCACCCCCAATCAGATGGTCAAACTGAGGTGGTGAACAAAGTCTTAGAGGATTTGTTGAGAGCATGTGCACTGGACTTTGGAGGCAACTGGGAAGACCACCTCCATTTAGCTGAATTCACATACAATAACAGTTATCAAAGCACCATAGGGATGGCACCATTTGAAGCCTTATATGGCAAGCCATGCTTATCACCTATATGATGGGTAGAGACTGGGGAAAGGGCTGTTCTAGGACCTGAATATGTTAAAGAAACTACAGAGAAAATTGGGTTAATAAAAAAAAGAATAGCAGCAGCTCAAGATAGGCAAAAGAAATTTGCAGACAAGAAGAGAAAGCAAGTGGAATATGAAGTGGGAGACTTTGTTTTCATCAAGATTTCACCTATGAAGAAAGTCTTGAGATTTGGTAAACAAGGTAAACTCACACCAAGGTATGTTGGACCCTATAAAATTCTGGAAAGAATAGGTTCTTTAGCATATAAATTGGAATTACCAGAGGAAATGAAAGCAATTCATAATGTTTTTCATGTGTCACAACTTAGAAGGTGGGTACATGATAAAGAGGAAATTCTGGAAAAGCCTACCCAAATTCAAATAAATCCTAATATGGTTTATGAAAAGGAACCAGTAGGAATTTTAGCTAAAGAAGAAAAGAAATTGAGGAGCAAAGCTTTGAAATTAGTGGGGGTCCAATGGAGTGTTGATCCTAATGTTTGTACATGGGAGCTAGAAGATAAGATTAGGATGGATTACCCTAAGCTTTTTGCAAATAAAAGGTAATTTTAATTTCTGGAAAATTTAATATGAATGGTTGATATGATTGAATATGTTTGTTTATGCATATGTTTAATAAATGTTTCTAAAGTCAGTGAATACTTGTTACAAGTGCTAAGAAAAAAAAATTGTGAGGACACAATTCCTAAAAGGAGGGGTGAATGAAATTGTGACATCCCGGAATTTCTGACAATATCAATTTAATAATCTGCATTTAAAATTAAATTGATTTGATGATTCTGTTGGTAAATTTGAATTGATTTGATAATTCTTCTTTTAATAAACATTTAAATTGTGAATTTATCTTTTCAAAAAGCTAAATAAACTGTTTTCTATTTATAATGTATATAAGTTTATATATATTGTAAATTGATAAGCTTTGTTTAAAATGTAAGAAATAAGTAAATCTTGTTTTATAATTCAAATATTTTTGATAATTTGGAAATTTGATTTAATTTAATATTTAGCTATTAAATAAATAACCATATGGTTTTAAAATAGTTAAGATAAATGTTTGATTGATTTAAATTATATCTTTAGCTTATGGTAAGTTAAATAAAAGGTTTATTTCAAAATATTGTTAAATAAATATGAGATATTAGTTTATTAAATAATAATAGGAAGTTATAATCTCTTTTATAAATTAATTAAATTTGACAAATTGTTATTTTCTAATAACATTATTAATGTATTGTTATATATAAATATAAATGGATTTTAAAATAAAAGTGTTGTTTTCAAATTTAATATGTAGTTGTATATGTATATATACAACTTGAGGTTTAAATTTGATTTTTGAATTTATTTGAATTCAAAAGCCTTGAGATTAAAAGAGTAAATATTTAAAATGTTTTGATTTAAAAGATAATTGTATAAGCTTTTATATAATTGGCTTTAAATTTATCATTATATAAGTATATAGCTCGATAAGTAAATTAAGTATTGAATAGTCTAAGTTAAAAATAAAAGAGAATAAAAGTAAACATTTCCTAAAAATTTAACAATTTAGTCTACAAGAATACTTGCTTATGTTATAAGGCTGAAAACCTTTTTGTAGGTAACTTGTAAAATTTTGTAAGGCAAAAATAAACAAAGTGTAAAAGGGAAAGAGTACCTTCATGTTGTACAGATAAATGGGTAGGAACACTTAGACAATTTTGGAAGCATAACTTTGCAATGCCTGGCAAAAGAAACGAGACAAAAAAAAGTATATATGCCAGACAAGAATATACTAAGACATTTAGACAACTCTGGAAATATAAGTTTGCAAAACAATAAGGCAAAAGGAAAAAATAAATATATACAAGTGAACTAACTAGAAGCAAATATGAAACATAAGTACATACGAAAATGTAAAATAAAAGATGAGTTGTAGACATAAAGGACCAAGCATTAAATGCTAGCAACACTTTAGTCTATTCGAATGGTTGAAAAAAATCATCTCAGCCCCAAAACCTACCTGATAAGCTAAAGAGAAAAAAATCTCTGGTCATTTTGTACAAGTAAAATGATGCCATCCTGTGAACTCTTTTCCATATATCAACCTATTTCATTTCAATTCGTTCAAAGAAAACTTAGCATTTTTTTCATTTTTAAGTTTTCAAAGACATACAAACTAAAGCTTAGTTTCAACTCGAACATTTTTCAACTAAACAAAGCTGCAATCTTGAACAACTTCCTCAAAACTCCAAAGTCCTAAACATTCCAGATTCAAATATTAAAGCTTTCCAGTTTAAAGAAATCGAAGCTAGACAAAGTTTCAAGTTTTCTGGACTCAAAACAAAAGCAAGCAAATACCATTTCCAGTTTCAAAGTTGTTCTCTGTTTATTTTCCGGTGAGTAACATTTTTATTAAAATAACTTAAGTAGTAATCTGGTTGCATGAAATCTCTGGAACTATCATGTTTGAATGCTTGAATATATTAGTGTTTTTCTCTGTATATGTATGAATGTATGATATGCATGTATGGTTTCATCTGGTTACTCTCTGCTTTTATCTTCCAGTTTCCCAGTTTTGGTTTAAAAGAAATAAAATTCAAATCTTTGATCTTGTCTCTGTTTAACTTAATATGCAAATCAAAACTTGATTGTTTAAATTTAAGCTTTAGTTTAAATTTGTACTTAAGTCAAATAACATTTATTTTTGTCTCTGGAAACCAGGTTTATTGATCAAAACTAAAAATAAGTCAAAATATAAACTATCAAGAATCTTTGATTCAAGTATATGAATCAAATGCTTAAAACAAAATTTGATTTTTGAAACTAAAATGGAAGTTTTTAGTAGAGGAAATTGATAGCAATTCTGGTTTAACCAGAAAATGGTTATGAGGTGATTTCTGGCGATCTAATGGATGGTGGTGGTCGGGGATTCTCCCTGATGATGGAGGAGCAAGCGTAGTTGAGGGGAAAAATGAGTGATGGTGATGCAAATCACCATGGAAGCAGTGAGGTTGATCTTATCTGTAACCCTAGTTTATGATCAAGTATGAATTCGATCATATCTGTCTCTATGGTTGTTCGAGTGTTAAGCGGCTTTGGGGAAATGCTAGCGGGGTTCATGACGAGGATGTGGCCGGAGTTTCAGCGTTTACGATGGTCGGAGGATCGAAGACGAGGTGATTTCAGGGTTTGGATTGGTGTCGTCCTGTTTGTTCCAGGTTTTGATATAGGAAGCTCGATTTTGATTGTTGGCTGTTGGAAGTGAATTGATGAACGTAGTTGGTTGTAGAGGGGTTTTCCGATGTGAGGAGATCATCGATGGCGATCGGAGTGGGTGGCATCGATCGTGCACGTGCACGAGCACGTTTTATCATTTCTGGTAATTTTTGGGGAAGACGAATATTTCGACTCGGGTTTACTCGAGTTATTCGAGTATATTACTCGAAGCAGGAAGTGTTTGACTCGAAGTCAATTTAGTCTGGGCTCGGTGCAGTTTTAGTTTGATTCGAGTAGAGTGTTCCAGGCTTTTGTTAAAAAGGGTATAGCCTGGCAGTTTCAGGTCTTTTGAATACAATATAAAATCTGAAGCAAATTTAAAACCCAGTTTAAATTAAGATTTTAAATCTAAATTCAAATTGAAATTCGAATCTTAAGTTTTGAAAATGGAATAAGTTTATAACTTTAAAATGAGGTAAATAAGTTAAAGTTAAAATATACTTTAATGATTTGAAAATTTAAAAAGAAATTTAGTTTAAAATTTGTAAAGTGGAATTTAGTGATTGGATTCATTAAATTATTAAGTTAATTAAATAGATTGACAAATTTAATTAATAACTGGATTAATTAAGTAATTATGAGTTTTAAGCTCGTTAATTTAGTTTTAAGTAAATTAATTAGAAATAATTAAATTGGAGTTAAGATCATTAATTTGAATAAATTAGATTTTAAACTAATGGTTAAATGTTAATTAATCAAGAAATTAAAGGTTAATTAAGTTACGGTTTAAAACTTGAATTAATTAAATAATTAGTGGTTAATTAATATTTGGTTAAGGATAAATTAATTTGAAAATTAATAAGGGTTTATCTAAGTTAAATTTCTTAAGAAAAGAAATTTAGGACTGTTAATAGTAATAATGGTCATTAACTCAAGATTTGTTTTATAATTAATCAATATGAAATTCAAATAATTAATTAGATTGATTAATTAAAGAAAATCAACTGTGGAATTGTTTAAGTGTAATTAAAGGAATTAATTACTCAAGATAATTAATTAAATAAATTTGAATTATCTAAGTTGATTAATTGGTATATTTATGTGATTAATTTTAATAATTAATTAGATAAATTAATTGAAGAATTATTGAGTTTATTACTTAATAAAATTATTGAGTTTAATATGATTTGTTTATATTAATTTATCGAGTTTAATTAATGTAAATAAATCATTGGATTATTTGATAAGTATAATTACTTAATGAAGTAATTGATAATAATTACTATATGTAATTGATTGAAGATGTTTTGAGTATAATAGTAATTTGGATTAAATTACTTTGTAAAATTAATCAAGGGATTAATTTAGAAAATTAATTAAGGAGTAATTAATTTATTAAGTGAAGTAATTAAGGGTAGTTAATTACTGAATGGGATTAATCAAGAATGATTAATAATTATGGTTAAAGATTAATTACTTAGAGTAATTAATGTAAATGGAATAGTTAATTTAAAATGTATTAGGAATCATTAATTATATGATTAATGATAAATTTAAAGGATTGTTTTAGTAAGATTAATTAATCAACAATAAGTGTTATAAGTAATTAATTAATTGTAATTAATTAAGGATAAATGTAATTAATTATGGTTAATTAATAAATAGAGTAATTAAAGATTAATTACTGTATTTGGTTATAAATAATTAATTTGTGTAATTAATTAAAGAATAATTGCTTGAATGTAATTAAAAGATAATTAATCTAGGATGATTAATTAAGATGGAAATCTAGAGAATGATTAATTAATTGATTTGAAATTAATCAATGGTTAAGTAAGCAGGATTTATAGGATGAAGTAATTAATTTAATTTACTTTAAATTAATTAGAGAGTTGTAATTAATTTAATTCATTTTAAATTAATTACAAATGGTGTGATTATTAATCATTGCTTATGATGGATGATATTGATTTCCTTGATTGATTGTGATCTCAGATATGAGATGAGTAATATCTATTGTGATATGGATGCTTGTTTTAAGTATGATGATATTAATTATCTGTTTGAGTAGATAATATGGATTATCTGTTTATGATGATGATGTTATTATCCATTGTGATATTGTAATTTATCTATCTCTGTGTATATAGATAATTGAATTAAACTGTTTTAACTTTAAAACAACTTGGCCTTAAAAGATACGGTTTGGATTTCGATGAGACCGGGATCGGGTTTCCGTATACCGGAATTCTAGGTCTGGAGACCTGAATACCACATCGATCCAAATTAACGATAGATCGTGAATCTCAAGTGAAGATGAAGATTCAGAGTGCAAGGGTTATTGTCGTTAACTCTGAGGGTGATTCCAAAATGAGTGTAACGAGATAATGCCTTCGGTTTCGTTCGAACCCGGAACGAACTTTTATGGATTGAATGCTTTCAGAACATCGTCAGGTGGGCGATGAGCATTCTAAGTGATGAGTTCTGTTAAAAGGTAATCGTGACCTCAAGCCTCATCAACCGGGAATGGCTAAAACAGGGGAGGTGCAGCAAGGCTTCGTGGGTAGCACCCACTTGAGAGCGAGATATACCCCTGTCTAGATGTCCCTTTATATTCGGCTTAGTGGGCAGTTGATTCGCGACAACTGCTGGGGTTGTTTCGTTCGGAACTGTCCAGTAAGGGATGGTTTCGGCCTTGTGTTGTAGGGGAGCGGGCGTACTCCTCGGTACGGTGATCTAGGCCACGTACTGTGACGGGCGGTACCTCAGTAGCCCTGCCATTGTTGGAAACCCAATCTTCCTACGTGACCTTACGGTTTTGATTGTATTACCCACTTTGTGGCTAGTATGCTGGAATTTAATAGATGTAACAATTTCAGCTATTTCATATTTACTTGAAAACCCTAGACCTACTATAATATCACTGGATTTCCTATCAAATGTTTGGTTAGCGTAAGGTAAAAACTTTTCCATGTTTATGTGTGGGAAGTCTTACGTGATACCTTTTGTTTTCAAAGGATTTTTAAAGTTAAGCAACTTTAACTTGTTACTCATACCAGACCCATGTCTGACCCGGAGTTTATTTCTGTTTTTCCTTAAACTCTTGGGTACCCAAATTTTTACGAGTAGCCAAGGGATTCAGGTTTTCTTTGACGAATTATGGAGGAGCAATGGAGCAGGAGGCTTCAGCGTTGTAGATATATATATAGTGTTCCGCTGTGTTGGTATCTCTGTGTTGTATCTGTGTTGTATTTGAGTTGTATCGAGTTGTATTAACTAGACAAGTGTTTATAACTGTCTAGTATGTGTTGTATTATCTGTGTAACTCTGATGTATATGATAATATGTAATCTCTTATGTGATATATTATATTTTATTCGTTCCGCTGTTGAGATTCTGATGTTGTTTCTTCTTCTTCTCTATCTTTTCTATTTTCTCACCCCTTTCTTTCTTAAAGATGATGCAATTTTCTGGTAGTAGAAAGTTGGGTCGTCACACGTGGTATCAGAGCGTAGGTTGAGTGAATACCTAGGCTCTGGAGTGGTGTCTATCTTGAGAGAGCGTATTTGTATTTATATATATATATATATATTTATATATCCTACCTATTTGTTGGGTTACCTGTTCGGGTTTTCCAATATAAGTTATAAAAGGTAGATAGGGTGGTGGTGTGTGTAACACGACTACCAATAGTTGGAGTTGTTGAGTTTGGAAGTGTATCTGTCGAGACTGTAGACCTAATACCGTCTCGAGTGAATCTTTGTTGTGGTGTAAGGATTTCACCAATATCTGTTAGGGTTTGGAGATCATTTTTGAAGTGCAGTTTGGATGAGTAGAATTTGGATTTTGACAGTTGAGCAGAAGCTAGTGAGAGTATCTTGATACCTCAGGAATCAGTAGCTGTGTGATGAGACACAGTGACTATGGATGTCTCTGAAGATTTTTCTTTGGAACAAGTTAAGGGAGAGTGTTGCATCGGTATTGTGGCTGTGTTCAGCTGGGTGTTTCTATTTGGCGTTGAGGCCCGAGTTTCTCGAGGAGTTTGGATTAGGGAGTCTTTGTCGTTAGTGGCAGCGTCGCAGTTCTGATTTGTTCTGTGTGTAGGCAGGAGGCCATCTGTCAGCAGTTTTCTAGAAGTGAAGTTCAGAAGCAGCAGAGTGGATCCATTTCTTCGGTGGATTGGCTAGATAGGCTTAAGCTGTTCTGATTGGTAAAGAGAGAACAGTTTTCTTTGGATATTGGATTGGGTTGATCGCAAAAGTGACTTGCGATTGATGAGTGTTCTCTTGGCTTGTCAAAGATCTTTCGGGATTCCTGAGTTTTCTTCTTTATGGATTTGTGAACCATATCTCTGTGAGGTATTATCCGGTTTGTGCTCGAGTGTATCATCAGCATTTTCATCTACTCATATCAGAGTTGTGCAGCGAAAGCAGTTTGGGAGTGCATCTGTTTTTCTTTTCCGGATAGGAGAAGTTGTTTTCTACTGATGATAGTAGAGGCGGTGTTCTTGGATTGATTATGAGTGGATCATTGTGATGAGTTGTTTCTGAAACTTCAGCGAAGGTCGAGCTGATCAGTAGGGATGTAGGCAGCCTGGATCGTCAGATGAGCTTTGTGGATAAGAGGTGGAGGAATTTGGATTTCGAAGTCTGGATTTGATTTTGAGCAAGTTTTCTCCGGTCAAAGGAGCTGTATAATTGGGTAAGATTGGGAAGCCAGCTCCGAGATATCTCGGATCTTTTCTGTTGTTTTCTGAGGATAAGTGTTTGATCTTCTGGAGTGAATTGTCAGTTTGGATGACTGGGATTCGATGAGTTTCACGTATCTCTGAGGGAGTACGTGTATGATCCATCTCTGGTTTTGGAACCAGCAGTTCAGGGAGTGTTGGTTGTTGAGTCAGACTCGTCTGTAGTCTGATATCTGTTTGGTTTTGTAGATCTAGATGAGTAGGAGCTCTATAGCTTAGTAGTGATTGTTTGGATTCTGTAGAGCGAGTATCCCAGTATATATACTTGGGAACTCGAGAGAACTCTACCCAGAATTTTGTCTGGATCATTAGATTTGTTTGTTTGGATGAGTTGTTTGCTATGGTTGTTAGCGTATAATTAATATATGCTTGTGTTTTAAAATTAAATCTTTAATTAGATTATTAAATTACCTTTGTTTTAAATTTCGAGGACGAAATTCTTTTAAGAGGGGAGGAATGTGACATCCCGGAATTTCTGACAATATCAATTTAATAATCTGCATTTAAAATTAAATTGATTTGATGATTCTGTTGGTAAATTTGAATTGATTTGATAATTCTTCTTTTAATAAACATTTAAATTGTGAATTTATCTTTTTAAAAAGCTAAATAAACTGTTTTCTATTTATAATGTATATAAGTTTATATATATTGTAAATTGATAAGCTTTGTTTAAAATGTAAGAAATAAGTAAATCTTGTTTTATAATTCAAATATTTTTGATAATTTGGAAATTTGATTTAATTTAATATTAAGCTATTAAATAAATAACCATATGGTTTTAAAATAGTTAAGATAAATGTTTGATTGATTTAAATTATATCTTAGCTTATGGTAAGATAAATAAAAGGTTTATTTCAAAATATTGTTAAATAAATATGAGATATTAGTTTATTAAATAATAATAGGAAGTTATAATCTCTTTTATAAATTAATTAAATTTGACAAATTGTTATTTTCTAATAACATTATTAATGTATTGTTATATATAAATATAAATGGATTTTAAAATAAAAGTGTTGTTTTCAAATTTAATATGTAGTTGATATGTATATATACAACTTGAGGTTTAAATTTGATTTTTGAATTTATTTGAATTCAAAAGCCTTGAGATTAAAAGAGTAAATATTTAAAATGTTTTGATTTAAAAGATAATTGTATAAGCTTTTATATAATTGGCTTTAAATTTATCATTATATATGTATATAGCTCGATAAGTAAATTAAGTATTGAATAGTCTAAGTTAAAAATAAAAGAGAATAAAAGTAAACATTTCCAAAAAATTTAACAATTTAGTCTACAAGAATACTTGATTATGTTATAAGGCTGAAAACCTTTTTGTAGGTAACTTGTAAAATTTTGTAAGGCAAAAATAAACAAAGTGTAAAAGGGAAAGAGTACCTTCATGTTGTACAGATAAATGGGTAGGAACACTTAGACAATTTTGGAAGCATAACTTTGCAATGCCTGGCAAAAGAAACGAGACAAAAAAAAAGTATATATGCCAGACAAGAATATACTAAGACATTTAGACAACTCTGGAAATATAAGTTTGCAAAACAATAAGGCAAAAGGAAAAAATAAATATATACAAGTGAACTAACTAGAAGCAAATATGAAACATAAGTACATACGAAAATGTAAAATAAAAGATGAGTTGTAGACATAAAGGACCAAGCATTAAATGCTAGCAACACTTTAGTCTATTCGAATGGTTGAAAAAAATCATCTCAGCCCCAAAACCTACCTGATAAGCTAAAGAGAAAAAAATCTCTGGTCATTTTGTACAAGTAAAATGATTCCATCCTGTGAACTCTTTTCCATATATCAACCTATTTCATTTCAATTCGTTCAAAGAAAACTTAGCATTTTTTTCATTTTTAAGTTTTCAAAGACATACAAACTAAAGCTTAGTTTCAACTCGAACATTTTTCAACTAAACAAAGCTGAAATCTTGAACAACTTCCTCAAAACTCCAAAGTCCTAAACCTTCCAGATTCAAATATTAAAGCTTTCCAGTTTAAAGAAATCGAAGCTAGACAAAGTTTCAAGTTTTCTGGACTCAAAACAAAAGCAAGCAAATACCATTTCCAGTTTCAAAGTTGCTCTATGTTTATTTTCCGGTGAGTAACATTTTTATTAAAATAACTTAAGTAGTAATCTGGTTGCATGAAATCTCTGGAACTATCATGTTTGAATGCTTGAATATATTAGTGTTTTTCTCTGTATATGTATGAATGTATTATATGCATGTATGGTTTCATCTGGTTACTCTCTGCTTTTATCTTCCAGTTTCCCAGTTTTGGTTTAAAAGAAATAAAATTCAAATCTTTGATCTTGTCTCTGTTTAACTTCATATGCAAATCAAAACTTGATTGTTTAAATTTAAGCTTTAGTTTAAATTTGTACTTAAGTCAAATAACATTTATTTTTGACTCTGGAAACCAGGTTTATTGATCAAAACTAAAAATAAGTCAAAATATAAACTATCAAGAATCTTTGATTCAAGTATATGAATCAAATGCTTAAAACAAAATTTGATTTTTGAAACTAAAATGGAAGTTTTTAGTAGAGGAAATTGATAGCAATTCTGGTTTAACCAGAAAATGGTTATGAGGTGATTTCTGGCGATCTAATGGATGGTGGTGGTCGGGGATTCTCCCTGATGATGGAGGAGCAAGCGTAGTTGAGGGGAAAAATGAGTGATGGTGATGCAAATCACCATGGAAGCAGTGAGGTTGATTTCTTATCTGTAACCCTAGTTTATGATCAAGTATGAATTCGATCATATCTGTCTCTATGGTTGTTCGAGGGTTAAGCGGCTTTGGGGAAATGCTAGCGGGGTTCATGACGAGGATGTGGCCGGAGTTTCAGCGTTTACGATGGTCGGAGGATCGAAGACGAGGTGATTTCAGGGTTTGGATTGGTGCCGTCCTGTTTGTTCCAGGTTTTGATATAGGAAGCTTGATTTTGATTGTTGGCTGTTGGAAGTGAATTGATGAACGTAGTTGGTTGTAGAGGGGTTTTCGTATACCGGAATTCTAGGTCCGGAGACCCGAATACCACATCGATCCAAATTAACGATAGATCGTGAATCTCAAATGAAGATGAAGATTCAGAGTGCAAGGGTTATTGTCGTTAACCCTGAAGGTGATTCCAAAATGAGTGTAACGAGATAATGCCTTCGGTTTCGTTCGAACCCGGAACGAACTTGTATGGATTGAATGCTTTTAGAACATCGTCAGGTGGGCGATGAGCATTCTAAGTGATGAGTTCTGTTAAAAGGTAATCGTGACATCAAGCCTCATCAACCAGGAATGGCTAAAACAGGGGAGGTGCAGCAAGGCTTCGTGGGTAGCACCCACTTGAGAGCGAGATATACCCCTGTCTAGATGTCCCTTTATATTCGGCTTAGTGGGCAGTTGATTCGCGACAACTGCTGGGGTTGTTTCGTTCGGAACTGTCCAGTAAGGGATGGTTCCGGCCTTGTGTTGTAGGGGAGCGGGAGTACTCCTCGGTACGGTGATCTAGGCCACGTACTGTGACGGGCGGTACCCCAGTAGCCCTGCCATTGTTGGAAACCCAATCTTCCTACGTGACCTTACGGTTTTGATTGTATTACCCACTTTGTGGCTAGTATGCTGGAATTTAATAGATGTAACAATTTCAGCTATTTCATATTTACTTGAAAACCCTATACCTACTATAATATCACTGGATTTCCTATCAAATGTTTGGTTAGCGTAAGGTAAAAACTTTTCCATGTTTATGTGTGGGAAGTCTTACGTGATACCTTTTGTTATCAAAGGATTTTTAAAGTTAAGCAACTTTAACTTATTACTCATACCAGACCCATGTCTGATCCGGAGTTTATTTCTGTTTTTCCTTAAACTCTCGGGTACCCAAATTTTTACGGGTAACCAAGGGATTCAGGTTTTCTTTGACGAATTATGGAGGAGCAATGGAGCAGGAGGCTTCAGCGTTGTAGATATATATATAGTGTTCCACTGTTTTGGTATCTCTGTGTTGTATCTGTGTTGTATTTGAGTTGTATCGAGTTGTATTAACTAGACAGGTGTTTATAACTGTCTAGTATGTGTTGTATTATCTGTGTAACTCTGATGTATATGATAATATGTAATCTCTTATGTGATATATTATATTTTATTCATTCCGTTGTTGAGATTCTGATGTTGTTTCTTCTTCTTCTCTATCTTTTCTATTTTCTCACCCCTTTCAGTCTTAAAGATGATGCAATTTTCTGGTAGTAGAAAGTTGGGTCGTCACACGTGGTATCAGAGCATAGGTTGAGTGAATACCTAGGCTCTAGAGTGATGTCTATCTTGAGAGAGCGTATTTGTATTTTTATATATATATATATTTATATATTCTACCTATTTGTTGGGTTACCTGTTCGGGTTTTCCAATATAAGTTATAAAAGGTAGATAGGGTGGTGGTGTGTGTAACACGACTACCAATAGTTGGAGTTGTTGAGTTTGGAAGTGTATCTGTCGAGACTGTAGACCTAATACCGTCTCGAGTGAATCTTTGTTGTGGTGTAAGGATTTCACCAATATCTGTTAGGGCTTGGAGATCATTTTTGAAGTGCAGTTTGGATGAGTAGAATTTGGATTTTGACAGTTGAGCAGAAGCTAGTGATAGTATCTTGATACCTCAGGAATCAGTAGCTGTGTGATGGGACACAGTGACTATGGATGTCTCTGAAGATTTTTCTTTGTTACAAGTTAAGGGAGAGTGTTGCATCGGTATTGTGGCTGTGTTCAGCTGGGTGTTTCTATTTGGCGTTGAGGCCCGAGTTTCTCGAGGAGTTTGGATTAGGGAGTCTGTCGTGAGTGGCAGCGTCGCAGTTCTGATTTGTTCTGTGTGTAGGCAGGAGGCCATCTGTCAGCAGTTTTCTAGAAGTGAAGTTCAGAAGCAGCAGAGTGGATCCATTTCTTCGGTGGATTGGCTAGATAGGCTTAAGCTGTTCTGATTGGTAAAGAGAGAACAGTTTTCTTTGGATATTGGATTGGGTTGATCGCAAAAGTGACTTGCGATTGATGAGTGTTCTCTTGGCTTGTCAAAGATCTTTCGGGATTTCTGAGTTTTCTTCTTTATGGATTTGTGAACCATATCTCTATGAGGTATTATCCGGTTTGTGCTCGAGTGTATCATCAGCATTTTCATCTACTCATATCAGAGTTGTGCAGCGAAAGCAGTTTGGGAGTGCATCTGTTTTTCTTTTCCGGATAGGAGAAGTTGTTTTCTACTGATGATAGTAGAGGCAGTGTTCTTGGATTGAATATGAGTGGATCATTGTGATGAGTTGTTTCTGAAACTTCAGCGAAGGTCGAGCTGATCAGTAGGGATGTAGGCAGCCTGGATCGTCAGATGAGCTTTGTGGATAAGAGGTGGAGGAATTTGGATTTCAAAGTCTGGATTTGATTTTGAGCAAGTTTTCTCCGGTCAAAGGAGCTGTATAGATTGGGTAAGATTGGGAAGCCAGCTCCGAGATATCTCGGATCTTTTCTGTTGTTTTCTAAGGATAAGTGTTTGATCTTCTGGAGTGAATTGTCAATTTGGATGACTGGGATTCGATGAGTTTCACGTATCTCTGAGGGAGTACGTGTATGATCCATCTCTGGTTTTGGAACCAGCAGTTCAGGGAGTGTTGGTTGTTGAGTCAGACTCGTCTGTAGTCTGATATCTGTTTGGTTTTGTAGATCTAGATGAGTAGGAGCTCTATAGCTTAGTAGTGATTGTTTGGATTCTGTAGAGCGAGTATCCCAGTATATATACTTGGGAACTCGAGAGAACTCTATCCAGAATTTTGTCTGGATCATTAGATTTGTTTGTTTGGATGAGTTGTTTGCTATGGTTGTTAGCGTATAATTAATATATGCTTGTGTTTTAAAACTAAATCTTTAATTAGATTATTAAATTACCTTTGTTTTAAATTTCGGGGACGAAATTCTTTTAAGAGGGGAGGAATGTGACATCCTGGAATTTCTGACAATATCAATTTAATAATCTGCATTTAAAATTAAATTGATTTGATGATTCTGTTGGTAAATTTGAATTGATTTGATAATTCTTCTTTTAATAAACATTTAAATTGTGAATTTATCTTTTTAAAAGCTAAATAAACTGTTTTCTATTTATAATGTATATAAGTTTATATATATTGTAAATTGATAAGCTTTGTTTAAAATGTAAGAAATAAGTAAATCTTGTTTTATAATTCAAATATTTTTGATAATTTGGAAATTTGATTTAATTTAATATTAAGCTATTAAATAAATAACCATATGGTTTTAAAATAGTTAAGATAAATGTTTGATTGATTTAAATTATATCTTAGCTTATGGTAAGATAAATAAAAGGTTTATTTCAAAATATTGTTAAATAAATATGAGATATTAGTTTATTAAATAATAATAGGAAGTTATAATCTCTTTTATAAATTAATTAAATTTGACAAATTGTTATTTTCTAATAACATTATTAATGTATTGTTATATATAAATATAAATGGATTTTAAAATAAAAGTGTTGTTTTCAAATTTAATATGTAGTTGTATATGTATATATACAACTTGAGGTTTAAATTTGATTTTTGAATTTATTTGAATTCAAAAGCCTTGAGATTAAAAGAGTAAATATTTAAAAAAATTTGATTTAAAAGATAATTGTATAAGCTTTTATATAATTGGCTTTAAATTTATCATTATATATGTATATAGCTCGATAAGTAAATTAAGTATTGAATAGTCTAAGTTAAAAATAAAAGAGAATAAAAGTAAACATTTCCTAAAAATTTAACAATTTAGTCTACAAGAATACTTGCTTATGTTATAAGGCTGAAAACCTTTTTGTAGGTAACTTGTAAAATTTTGTAAGGCAAAAATAAACAAAGTGTAAAAGGGAAAGAGTACCTTCATGTTGTACAGATAAATGGGTAGGAACACTTAGACAATTTTGGAAGCATAACTTTGCAATGCCTGGCAAAAGAAACGAGACAAAAAAAAAGTATATATGCCAGACAAGAATATACTAAGACATTTAGACAACTCTGGAAATATAAGTTTGCAAAACAATAAGGCAAAAGGAAAAAATAAATATATACAAGTGAACTAACTAGAAGCAAATATGAAACATAAGTACATACGAAAATGTAAAATAAAAGATGAGTTGTAGACATAAAGGACCAAGCATTAAATGCTAGCAACACTTTAGTCTATTCGAATGGTTGGAAAAAAATCATCTCAGCCCCAAAACCTACCTGATAAGCTAAAGAGAAAAAAATCTCTGGTCATTTTGTACAAGTAAAATGATGCCATCCTGTGAACTCTATTCCATATATCAACCTATTTCATTTCAATTCGTTCAAAGAAAACTTAGCATTTTTTTCATTTTTAAGTTTTCAAAGACATACAAACTAAAGCTTAGTTTCAACTCGAACATTTTTCAACTAAACAAAGCTGCAATCTTGAACAACTTCCTCAAAACTCCAAAGTCCTAAACATTCCAGATTCAAATATTAAAGCTTTCCAGTTTAAAGAAATCGAAGCTAGACAAAGTTTCAAGTTTTCTGGACTCAAAACAAAAGCAAGCAAACACCATTTCCAGTTTCAAAGTTGCTCTCTGTTTATTTTCCGGTGAGTAACATTTTTATTAAAATAACTTAAGTAGTAATCTGGTTGCATGAAATCTCTGGAACTATCATGTTTGAATGCTTGAATATATTAGTGTTTTTCTCTGTATATGTATGAATGTATGATATGCATGTATGGTTTCATCTGGTTACTCTCTGCTTTTATCTTCCAGTTTCCCAGTTTTGGTTTAAAAGAAATAAAATTCAAATCTTTGATCTTGTCTCTGTTTAACTTAATATGCAAATCAAAACTTGATTGTTTAAATTTAAGCTTTAGTTTAAATTTGTACTTAAGTCAAATAACATTTATTTTTGACTCTGGAAACCAGGTTTATTGATTAAAACTAAAAATAAGTCAAAATATAAACTATCAAGAATCTTTGATTCAAGTATATGAATCAAATGCTTAAAACAAAATTTGATTTTTGAAACTAAAATGGAAGTTTTTAGTAGAGGAAATTGATAGCAATTCTGGTTTAACCAGAAAATGGTTATGAGGTGATTTCTGGCGATCTAATGGATGGTGGTGGTCGGGGATTCTCCCTGATGATGGAGGAGCAAGCGTAGTTGAGGGGAAAAATGAGTGATGGTGATGCAAATCACCATGGAAGCAGTGAGGTTGATTTCTTATCTGTAACCCTAGTTTATGATCAAGTATGAATTCGATCATATCTGTCTCTATGGTTGTTCGAGTGTTAAGCGGCTTTGGGGAAATGTTAGTGGGGTTCATGACGAGGATGTGGCCGGAGTTTCAGCGTTTACGATGGTCGGAGGATCGAAGACGAGGTGATTTCAGGGTTTGGATTGGTGTCGTCCTGTTTGTTCCAGGTTTTGATATAGGAAGCTTGATTTTGATTGTTGGCTGTTGGAAGTGAATTGATGAACGTAGTTGGTTGTAGAGGGGTTTTCCGATGTGAGGAGATCATCGCTGGCGATCGGAGTGGGTGGCATCGATCGTGCACGTGCACGAGCACGTTTTATCATTTCTGGTAATTTTTGGGGAAGACGAATATTTCGACTCGGGTTTACTCGAGTTATTCGAGTATATTACTCGAAGCAGGAAGTGTTTGACTCGAAGTCAATTTAGTCTGGGCTCGGTGCAGTTTTAGTTTGATTCGAGTAGAGTGTTCCAGGCTTTTGTTAAAAAGGGTATAGCCTGGCAGTTTCAGGTCTTTTGAATACAATATAAAATCTGAAGCAAATTTAAAACCCAGTTTAAATTAAGATTTTAAATCTAAATTCAAATTGAAATTCGAATCTTAAGTTTTGAAAATGGAATAAGTTTATAACTTTAAAATGAGGTAAATAAGTTAAAGTTAAAATATACTTTAATGATTTGAAAATTTAAAAAGAAATTTAGTTTAAAATTTGTAAAGTGGAATTTAGTGATTGGATTCATTAAATTATTAAGTTAATTAAATAGATTGACAAATTTAATTAATAACTGGATTAATTAAGTAATTATGAGTTTTAAGCTCGTTAATTTAGTTTTAAGTAAATTAATTAGAAATAATTAAATTGGAGTTAAGATCATTAATTTGAATAAATTAGATTTTAAACTAATGGTTAAATGTTAATTAATCAAGAAATTAAAGGTTAATTAAGTTACGGTTTAAAACTTGAATTAATTAAATAATTAGTGGTTAATTAATATTTGGTTAAGGATAAATTAATTTGAAAATTAATAAGGGTTTATCTAAGTTAAATTTCTTAAGAAAAGAAATTTAGGACTGTTAATAGTAATAATGGTCATTAACTCAAGATTTGTTTTATAATTAATCAATATGAAATTCAAATAATTAATTAGATTGATTAATTAAAGAAAATCAACTGTGGAATTGTTTAAGTGTAATTAAAGGAATTAATTACTCAAGATAATTAATTAAATAAATTTGAATTATCTAAGTTGATTAATTGGTATATTTATGTGATTAATTTTAATAATTAATTAGATAAATTAATTAAAGAATTATTGAGTTTATTACTTAATATAATTATTGAGTTTAATATGATTTGTTTAGATTAATTTATCGAGTTTAATTAATGTAAATAAATCATTGGATTATTTGATAAGTATAATTACTTAATGAAGTAATTGATAATAATTACTATATGTAATTGATTGAAGATGTTTTGAGTATAATAGTAATTTGGATTAAATTACTTTGTAAAATTAATCAAGGGATTAATTTAGAAAATTAATTAAGGAGTAATTAATTTATTAAGTGAAGTAATTAAGGGTAGTTAATTACTGAATGGGATTAACCAAGAATGATTAAGAATTATGGTTAAAGATTAATTACTTAGAGTAATTAATGTAAATGGAATAGTTAATTTAAAATGTATTAGGAATCATTAATTATATGATTAATGATAAATTTAAAGGATTGTTTTAGTAAGATTAATTAATCAATAATAAGTGTTATAAGTAATTAATTAATTGTAATTAATTAAGGATAAATGTAATTAATTATGGTTAATTAATAAATAGAGTAATTAAAGATTAATTACTGTATTTGGTTATAAATAATTAATTTGTGTAATTAATTAAAGAATAATTACTTGAATGTAATTAAAAGATAATTAATCTAGGATGATTAATTAAGATGGAAATCTAGAGAATGATTAATTAATTGATTTGAAATTAATCAATGGTTAAGTAAGCAGGATTTATAGGATGAAGTAATTAATTTAATTTACTTTAAATTAATTAGAGAGTTGTAATTAATTTAATTCATTTTAAATTAATTACAAATGGTGTGATTATTAATCATTGCTTATGATGGATGATATTGATTTCCTTGATTGATTGTGATCTCAGATATGAGATGAGTAATATCTATTGTGATATGGATGCTTGTTTTAAGTATGATGATATTAATTATCTGTTTGAGTAGATAATATGGATTATCTGTTTATGATGATGATGTTATTATCCATTGTGATATTGTAATTTATCTATCTCTGCGTATATAGATAATTGAATTAAACTGTTTTAACTTTAAAACAACTTGGCCTTAAAAGATACGGTTTGGATTTCGATGAGACCGGGATCGGGTTTCCGTATACCGGAATTCTAGGTCTGGAGACCCGAATACCACATCGATCCAAATTAACGATAGATCGTGAATCTCAAGTGAAGATGAAGATTCAGAGTGCAAGGGTTATTGTCGTTAACTCTGAGGGTGATTCCAAAATGAGTGTAACGAGATAATGCCTTCGGTTTCGTTCGAACCCGGAACGAACTTGTATGGATTGAATGCTTTCAGAACATCGTCAGGTGGGCGATGAGCATTCTAAGTGATGAGTTCTGTTAAAAGGTAATCGTGACATTAAGCCTCATCAACCGGGAATGGCTAAAACAGGGGAGGTGCAGCAAGGCTTCGTAGGTAGCACCCACTTGAGAGCGAGATATACCCCTGTCTAGATGTCCCTTTATATTCGGCTTAGTGGGCAGTTGATTCGCGACAACTGCTGGGGTTGTTTCGTTCGGAACTGTCCAGTAAGGGATGGTTCCGGCCTTGTGTTGTAGGGGAGCGGGCGTACTCCTCGGTACGGTGATCTAGGCCACGTACTGTGACGGGCGGTACCCCAGTAGCCCTGCCATTGTTGGAAACCCAATCTTCCTACGTGACCTTACGGTTTTGATTGTATTACCCACTTTGTAGCTAGTATGCTGGAATTTAATAGATGTAACAATTTCAGCTATTTCATATTTACTTGAAAACCCTAGACCTACTATAATATCACTGGATTTCCTATTAAATGTTTGGTTAGCGTAAGGTAAAAACTTTTCCATGTTTATGTGTGGGAAGTCTTACGTGATACCTTTTGTTTTCAAAGGATTTTTAAAGTTAAGCAACTTTAACCTGTTACTCATACCAGACCCATGTCTGACCCGGAGTTTATTTCTGTTTTTCCTTAAACTCTTGGGTACCCAAATTTTTACGGGTAGCCAAGGGATTCAGGTTTGCTTTGAAGAATTATGGAGGAGCAATGGAGTAGGAGGCTTCAGCATTGTAGATATATATATAGTGTTCCGCTGTGTTGGTATCTCTGTGTTGTATCTGTGTTGTATTTGAGTTGTATCGAGTTGTATTAACTAGACAGGTGTTTATAACTGTCTAGTATGTGTTGTATTATCTGTGTAACTCTGATGTATATGATAATATGTAATCTCTTATGTGATATATTATATTTTATTCGTTCCGCTGTTGAGATTCTGATGTTGTTTCTTCTTCTTCTCTATCTTTTCTATTTTCTCACCCCTTTCTTTCTTAAAGATGATGCAATTTTCTGGTAGTAGAAAGTTGGGTCGTCACACGTGGTATCAGAGCGTAGGTTGAGTGAATACCTAGGCTCTGGAGTGGTGTCTATCTTGAGAGAGCGTATTTGTATTTTTATATATATATATATATTTATATATTCTACCTATTTGTTGGGTTACCTGTTCGGGTTTTCCAATATAAGTTATAAAAGGTAGATAGGGTGGTGGTGTGTGTAACACGACTACCAATAGTTGGAGTTGTTGAGTTTGGAAGTGTATCTGTCGAGACTGTAGACCTAATACCGTCTCGAGTGAATCTTTGTTGTGGTGTAAGGATTTCACCAATATCTGTTAGGGTTTGGAGATCATTTTTGAAGTGCAGTTTGGATGAGTAGAATTTGGATTTTGACAGTTGAGCAGAAGCTAGTGATAGTATCTTGATATCTCAGGAATCAGTAGCTGTGTGATGAGACACAGTGACTATGGATGTCTCTGAAGATTTTTCTTTGGAACAAGTTAAGGGAGAGTGTTGCATCGGTATTGTGGCTGTGTTCAGCTGGGTGTTTCTATTTGGCGTTGAGGCCCGAGTTTCTCGAGGAGTTTGGATTAGGGAGTCTTTGTCGTTAGTGGCAGCATCGCAGTTCTGATTTGTTCTGTGTGTAGGCAGGAGGCCATCTGTCAGCAGTTTTCTAGAAGTGAAGTTCAGAAGCAGCAGAGTGGATCCATTTCTTCGGTGGATTGGCTAGATAGGCTTAAGCTGTTCTGATTGGTAAAGAGAGAACAGTTTTCTTTGGATATTGGATTGGGTTGATCGCAAAAGTGACTTGCGATTGATGAGTGTTCTCTTGGCTTGTCAAAGATCTTTCGGGATTTCTGAGTTTTCTTCTTTATGGATTTGTGAACCATATCTCTGTGAGGTATTATCCGGTTTGTGCTCGAGTGTATCATCAGCATTTTCATCTACTCATATTAGAGTTGTGCAGCGAAAGCAGTTTGGGAGTGCATCTATTTTTCTTTTCAGGATAAGAGAAGTTGTTTTCTACTGATGATAGTAGAGGCGGTGTTCTTGGATTGATTATGAGTGGATCATTGTGATGAGTTGTTTCTGAAACTTCAGCGAAGGTCGAGCTGATCAGTAAGGATGTAGGCAGCCTGGATCGTCAGATGAGCTTTGTGGATAAGAGGCGGAGGAATTTGGATTTCGAAGTCTGGATTTGATTTTGAGCAAGTTTTCTCCGGTCAAAGGAGCTGTATAGATTGGGTAAGATTGGGAAGCCAGCTCCGAGATATCTCGGATCTTTTCTGTTGTTTTCTGAGGATAAGTGTTTGATCTTCTGGAGTGAATTGTCAGTTTGGATGACTGGGATTCGATGAGTTTCACGTATCTCTGAGGGAGTACGTGTATGATCCATCTCTGGTTTTGGAACCAGCAGTTCAGGGAGTGTTGGTTGTTGAGTCAGACTCGTCTGTAGTCTGATATCTGTTTGGTTTTGTAGATCTAGATGAGTAGGAGCTCTATAGCTTAGTAGTGATTGTTTGGATTCTGTAGAGCGAGTATCCCAGTATTTATACTTGGGAACTCGAGAGAACTCTATCTAGAATTTTGTCTGGATCATTAGATTTGTTTGTTTGGATGAGTTGTTTGCTATGGTTGTTAGCGTATAATTAATATATGCTTGTGTTTTAAAATTAAATCTTTAATTAGATTATTAAATTACCTTTGTTTTAAATTTCGGGGACGAAATTCTTTTAAGAGGGGAGGAATGTGACATCCTGGAATTTCTAACAATATCAATTTAATAATCTGCATTTAAAATTAAATTGATTTGATGATTCTGTTGGTAAATTTGAATTGATTTGATAATTCTTCTTTTAATAAACATTTAAATTGTGAATTTATCTTTTTAAAAAGCTAAATAAACTGTTTTCTATTTATAATGTATATAAGTTTATATATTGTAAATTGATAAGCTTTGTTTAAAATGTAAGAAATAAGTAAATCTTGTTTTATAATTCAAATATTTTGATAATTTGGAAATTTGATTTAATTTAATATTAAGCTATTAAATAAATAACCATATGGTTTTAAAATAGTTAAGATAAATGTTTGATTGATTTAAATTATATCTTAGCTTATGGTAAGATAAATAAAAGGTTTATTTCAAAATATTGTTAAATAAATATGAGATATTAGTTTATTAAATAATAATAGGAAGTTATAATCTCTTTTATAAATTAATTAAATTTGACAAATTGTTATTTTCTAATAACATTATTAATGTATTGTTATATATAAATATAAATGGATTTTAAAATAAAAGTGTTGTTTTCAAATTTAATATGTAGTTGTATATGTATATATACAACTTGAGGTTTAAATTTGATTTTTGAATTTATTTGAATTCAAAAGCCTTGAGATTAAAAGAGTAAATATTTAAAATGTTTTGATTTAAAAGATAATTGTATAAGCTTTTATATAATTGGCTTTAAATTTATCATTATATATGTATATAGCTCGATAAGTAAATTAAGTATTGAATAGTCTAAGTTAAAAATAAAAGAGAATAAAAGTAAACATTTCCTAAAAATTTAACAATTTAGTCTATAAGAATACTTGCTTATGTTATAAGGCTGAAAACCTTTTTGTAGGTAACTTGTAAAATTTTGTAAGGCAAAAATAAACAAAGCGTAAAAGGGAAAGAGTACCTTCATGTTGTACAGATAAATGGGTAGGAACACTTAGACAATTTTGGAAGCATAACTTTGCAATGCCTGGCAAAAGAAACGAGACAAAAAAAAGTATATATGCCAGACAAGAATATACTAAGACATTTAGACAACTCTGGAAATATAAGTTTGCAAAACAATAAGGCAAAAGGAAAAAATAAATATATACAAGTGAACTAACTAGAAGCAAATATGAAACATAAGTACATACGAAAATGTAAAATAAAAGATGAGTTGTAGACATAAAGGACCAAGCATTAAATGCTAGCAACACTTTAGTCTATTCGAATGGTTGAAAAAAATCATCTCAGCCCCAAAACCTACCTGATAAGCTAAAGAGAAAAAAATCTCTGGTCATTTTGTACAAGTAAAATGATGCCATCCTGTGAACTCTTTTCCATATATCAACCTATTTCATTTCAATTCGTTCAAAGAAAACTTAGCATTTTTTTCATTTTTAAGTTTTCAAAGACATACAAACTAAAGCTTAGTTTCAACTCGAACATTTTCCAACTAAACAAAGCTGCAATCTTGAACAACTTCCTCAAAACTCCAAAGTCCTAAACATTCCAGATTCAAATATTAAAGCTTTCCAGTTTAAAGAAATCGAAGCTAGACAAAGTTTCAAGTTTTCTGGACTCAAAACAAAAGCAAGCAAACACCATTTCCAGTTTCAAAGTTGCTCTCTGTTTATTTTCCGGTGAGTAACATTTTTATTAAAATAACTTAAGTAGTAATCTGGTTGCATGAAATCTCTGGAACTATCATGTTTGAATGCTTGAATATATTAGTGTTTTTCTTTGTATATGTATGAATGTATGATATGCATGTATGGTTTCATCTGGTTACTCTCTGCTTTTATCTTCCAGTTTCCCAGTTTTGGTTTAAAAGAAATAAAATTCTAATCTTTGATCTTGTCTCTGTTTAACTTAATATGCAAATCAAAACTTGATTGTTTAAATTTAAGCTTTAGTTTAAATTTGTACTTAAGTCAAATAACATTTATTTTTGACTCTGGAAACCAGGTTTATTGATCAAAACTAAAAATAAGTCAAAATATAAACTATCAAGAATCTTTGATTCAAGTATATGAATCAAATGCTTAAAACAAAATTTGATTTTTGAAACTAAAATGGAAGTTTTTAGTAGAGGAAATTGATAGCAATTCTGGTTTAACCAGAAAATGGTTATGAGGTGATTTCTGGCGATCTAATGGATGGTGGTGGTCGGGGATTCTCCCTGATGATGGAGGAGCAAGCGTAGTTGAGGGGAAAAATGAGTGATGGTGATGCAAATCACCATGGAAGCAGTGAGGTTGATTTCTTATCTGTAACCCTAGTTTATGATCAAGTTCGAATTCGATCATATCTGTCTCTATGGTTGTTCGAGTGTTAAGCGGCTTTGGGGAAATGCTAGCGGGGTTCATGACGAGGATGTGGCCGGAGTTTCAGCGTTTACGATGGTCGGAGGATCGAAGACGAGGTGATTTCAGGGTTTGGATTGGTGTCGTCCTGTTTGTTCCAGGTTTTGATATAGGAAGCTTGATTTTGATTGTTGGCTGTTGGAAGTGAATTGATGAACGTAGTTGGTTGTAGAGGGGTTTTCCGATGTGAGGAGATCATCGCTGGCGATCGGAGTGGGTGGCATCGATCGTGCACGTGCACGAGCACGTTTTATCATTTCTGGTAATTTTTGGGGAAGACGAATATTTCGACTCGGGTTTACTCGAGTTATTCGAGTATATTACTCGAAGCAGGAAGTGTTTGACTCGAAGTCAATTTAGTCTGGGCTCGGTGCAGTTTTAGTTTGATTCGAGTAGAGTGTTCCAGGCTTTTGTTAAAAAGGGTATAGCCTGGCAGTTTCAGGTCTTTTGAATACAATATAAAATCTGAAGCAAATTTAAAACCCAGTTTAAATTAAGATTTTAAATCTAAATTCAAATTGAAATTCGAATCTTAAGTTTTGAAAATGGAATAAGTTTATAACTTCAAAATGAGGTAAATAAGTTAAAGTTAAAATATACTTTAGTGATTTGAAAATTTAAAAAGAAATTTAGTTTAAAATTTGTAAAGTGGAATTTAGTGATTGGATTCATTAAATTATTAAGTTAATTAAATAGATTGACAAATTTAATTAATAACTGGATTATTTAAGTAATTATGAGTTTTAAGCTCGTTAATTTAGTTTTAAGTAAATTAATTAGAAATAATTAAATTGGAGTTAAGATCATTAATTTGAATAAATTAGATTTTAAACTAATGGTTAAATGTTAATTAATCAAGAAATTAAAGGTTAATTAAGTTACGGTTTAAAACTTGAATTAATTAAATAATTAGTGGTTAATTAATATTTGGTTAAGGATAAATTAATTTGAAAATTAATAAGGGTTTATCTAAGTTAACTTTCTTAAGAAAAGAAATTTAGGACTGTTAATAGTAATAATGGTCATTAACTCAAGATTTGTTTTATAATTAATCAATATGAAATTCAAATAATTAATTAGATTGATTAATTAAAGAAAATCAACTATGGAATTGTTTAAGTGTAATTAAAGGAATTAATTACTCAAGATAATTAATTAAATAAATTTGAATTATCCAAGTTGATTAATTGGTATATTTATGTGATTAATTTTAATAATTAATTAGATAAATTAATTAAAGAATTATTGAGTTTATTACTTAATAAAATTATTGAGTTTAATATGATTTGTTTAGATTAATTTATCGAGTTTAATTAATGTAAATAAATCATTGGATTATTTGATAAGTATAATTACTTAATGAAGTAATTGATAATAATTACTATATGTAATTGATTGAAGATGTTTTGAGTATAATAGTAATTTGGATTAAATTACTTTGTAAAATTAATCAAGGGATTAATTTAGAAAATTAATTAAGGAGTAATTAATTTATTAAGTGAAGTAATTAAGGGTAGTTAATTACTGAATGGGATTAATCAAGAATGATTAATAATTATGGTTAAAGATTAATTACTTAGAGTAATTAATGTAAATGGAATAGTTAATTTAAAATGTATTAGGAATCATTAATTATATGATTAATGATAAATTTAAAGGATTGTTTTAGTAAGATTAATTAATCAACAATAAGTGTTATAAGTAATTAATTAATTGTAATTAATTAAGGATAAATGTAATTAATTATGGTTAATTAATAAATAGAGTAATTAAAGATTAATTACTGTATTTGGTTATAAATAATTAATTTGTGTAATTAATTAAAGAATAATTACTTGAATGTAATTAAAAGATAATTAATCTAGGATGATTAATTAAGATGGAAATCTAGAGAATGATTAATTAATTGATTTGAAATTAATCAATGGTTAAGTAAGCAGGATTTATAGGATGAAGTAATTAATTTAATTTACTTTAAATTAATTAGAGAGTTGTAATTAATTTAATTCATTTTAAATTAATTACAAATGGTGTGATTATTAATCATTGCTTATGATGGATGATATTGATTTCCTTGATTGATTGTGATCTCAGATATGAGATGAGTAATATCTATTGTGATATGGATGCTTGTTTTAAGTATGATGATATTAATTATCTGTTTGAGTAGATAATATGGATTATCTGTTTATGATGATGATGTTATTATCCATTGTGATATTGTAATTTATCTATCTCTGTGTATATAGATAATTGAATTAAACTGTTTTAACTTTAAAACAACTTGGTCTTAAAAGATACGGTTTGGATTTCGATGAGACCGGGATCGGGTTTCCGTATACCGGAATTCTAGGTCTGGAGACCCGAATACCACATCGATCCAAATTAACGATAGATCGTGAATCTCAAGTGAAGATGAAGATTCAGAGTGCAAGGGTTATTGTCGTTAACTCTAAGGGTGATTCCAAAATGAGTGTAACGAGATAATGCCTTCGGTTTCGTTCGAACCCGGAACGAACTTGTATGGATTGAATGCTTTCAGAACATCGTCAGGTGGGCGATGAGCATTCTAAGTGATGAGTTCTGTTAAAAGGTAATCGTGACCTCAAGCCTCATCAACCGGGAATGGCTAAAACAGGGGAGGTGCAGCAAGGCTTCGTGGGTAGCACCCACTTGAGAGCGAGATATACCCCTGTCTAGATGTCCCTTTATATTCGGCTTAGTGGGCAGTTGATTCGCGACAACTGCTGGGGTTGTTTCGTTCGGAACTGTCCAGTAAGGGATGGTTCCGGCCTTGTGTTGTAGGGGAGCGGGCGTACTCCTCGGTACGGTGATCTAGGCCACGTACTGTGACGGGCGGTACCTCAGTAGCCCTGCCATTGTTGGAAACCCAATCTTCCTACGTGACCTTACGGTTTTGATTGTATTACCCACTTTGTGGCTAGTATGCTGGAATTTAATAGATGTAACAATTTCAGCTATTTCATATTTACTTGAAAACCCTAGACCTACTATAATATCACTGGATTTCCTATCAAATGTTTGGTTAGCGTAAGGTAAAAACTTTTCCATGTTTATGTGTGGGAAGTCTTACGTGATACCTTTTGTTTTCAAAGGATTTTTAAAGTTAAGCAACTTTAACCTGTTACTCATACCAGACCCATGTCTGACCCGGAGTTTATTTCTGTTTTTCCTTAAACTCTCGGGTACCCAAATTTTTACGAGTAGCTAAGGGATTCAGGTTTTCTTTGACGAATTATGGAGGAGCAATGGAGCAGGAGGCTTCAGCGTTGTAGATATATATATAGTGTTCCGCTGTGTTGGTATCTCTGTGTTGTATCTGTGTTGTATTTGAGTTGTATCGAGTTGTATTAACTAGACAAGTGTTTATAACTGTCTAGTATGTGTTGTATTATCTGTGTAACTCTGATGTATATGATAATATGTAATCTCTTATGTGATATATTATATTTTATTCGTTCCGCTGTTGAGATTCTGATGTTGTTTCTTCTTCTTCTCTATCTTTTCTATTTTCTCACCCCTTTCTTTCTTAAAGATGATGCAATTTTCTGGTAGTAGAAAGTTGGGTCGTCACACGTGGTATCAGAGCGTAGGTTGAGTGAATACCTAGGCTCTGGAGTGGTGTCTATCTTGAGAGAGCGTATTTGTATTTTTATATATATATATTTATATATCCTACCTATTTGTTGGGTTACCTGTTCGGGTTTTCCAATATAAGTTATAAAAGGTAGATAGGGTGGTGGTGTGTGTAACACGACTACCAATAGTTGGAGTTGTTGAGTTTGGAAGTGTATCTGTCGAGACTGTAGACCTAATACCGTCTCGAGTGAATCTTTGTTGTGGTGTAAGGATTTCACCAATATCTGTTAGGGTTTGGAGATCATTTTTGAAGTGCAGTTTGGATGAGTAGAATTTGGATTTTGACAGTTGAGCAGAAGCTAGTGATAGTATCTTGATACCTCAGGAATCAGTAGCTGTGTGATGAGACACAGTGACTATGGATGTCTCTGAAGATTTTTCTTTGGAACAAGTTAAGGGAGAGTGTTGCATCGGTATTGTGGCTGTGTTCAGCTGGGTGTTTCTATTTGGCGTTGAGGCCCGAGTTTCTCGAGGAGTTTGGATTAGGGAATCTTTGTCGTTAGTGGCAGCGTCGCAGTTCTGATTTGTTCTGTGTGTAGGCAGGAGGCCACCATGACGATCTGAGACCTGATCGGCAATGCCCATTCACCCACGACCACACCGACCACCCCCAAGCACACGCGAACCTCCCAGCTCCGCTAGAACGCCAGCGCCACCATCACACAAAACGAGATCCTCTGCCTAACTCATTCGATTCTGAGACAAACTGACCCCATGGATGCGAGCTACTCGCCTTCCTTTACCCACTGGTGTTCGCCGATCACCCTCCGGACGAAGATCCGCCGTTAAAATCAGAACCCACATTTCGATGGCCGAGAATTATCCTTCAAATTCCAGACATACAGAAACCCAATTTGAAAAACTAACTACAGAATTGACTTGCGCTCGTCGAGAGCATCAAATCGATATATAATTCGATATATATTGAGGATTTTGATTTTCAATTTGATTTTTGATTTGGAATTTCAATTTGGGAGTTTAGGGTTTGCAGCCATTAGGAAGATAGAAGCAAATAGAATTGTAAGTACTGAAATCAGAAATAAGAAATGACCAAGGGTTTATAACGAGGTATTTATAGGCAGATCAGAAAAATAGAATGAATGGACCAGATTTGATTTGGAATTTGAACGATAAACGACCCGAAAAGCCCGTTCTGCCTCCGTGACGAAAATGGATCAACCCATATATCAAAATAGATGTTTTAAATAATTTCAAACTCAATGGAACAGGTTTTAAGTCCTAACTCCATCGTATGAAGAAGTTATGCCAAAATCAGCTTATTTCAATTTGATTTCAATTGATTTTAAATTAAGTTGACTTCTAGGCGTTTCGAGCCCGTACGATCAAACGGCAAGTCCGATCGCTATGAAACTTGAAATCCTACATTAATTTATCGTTATGGATCTGATGAAACTGGTTTCGTCGAAATCCGAGTCAGTGGCCAAAATGGCTATACTTCATTTAATTAAATAAATTAATATTATATTAAATAATCACCTTTTAATTCAATATTTATAAACTAGCAGATTTTTATCATTTTGATCCCTTAGATATTTATAATAACTAAAAGCAAATTCACATATCAATTTAGTGTTATTTATTTCGATAAATACAGTGTTCAAATGTCAACTGCAATTAATCCAATTAATTACGAATCAATTCCAATGTATTTTATTTTATTAGATTCCAAACTTAATATTCAATCAATTTTAATATAATAATATAGTTAACATTTGTTTTACATTTCATTACATTAATATACTGCAATTTCCATCTTTTATTTGTATCAATTACTATATTTCAATTATATTGGATATTGTCAATTTCACACATTTGAATAGAATTTTAATATCCCAAATTGATTTGTTTATCTTGATTTCACTATTTAATTAAATCAATTATTACACTATGAATATAATTAACATTTCTATCCATTTTATTACATTCACACTTTTCAGTTATTGTATTAACTCACATTAATGTAACATTTAATTACACTTAATTGCAATAAATCCATTTATAATAATGTAAATTCCAATTTAATTTAACAGGTTAAATAAATAGGTAACAGATAACAGTTTGTCACCAATTAACTTTTATTCACATTAATAAGTTTATTATTTCAACCAAATGTTATAATTACTTTCCTAACACTAATTTTATTCAATTACCATTAATGATATATTATCTCATAAATTAATTCATATTTACATTTGTTTTCTTATATTCACTTTATAACCAAGTATAATCTTTGCATTAATCCAATTTGTTGGAATTCCATTCAATTTATCAATAATTAACTTTAATTAACATTATTACGTTTCATTTTAGTTATTATTTCATAAATAAATAATAGATTTTTGTTTCTCCTAACATTAAATCACAATATCTTATTAAATTTAAAAATTTTAAATTATCGAAATCACGGGTCGTTACATTCAACTTTTGAAATATTTAAGTAAGTTATATATATTAGAATGCAATTGAGTATTATACAAGTAAAATTTTCCTAATTCAATTTATTTCAAGTTTAAATATTTATTTTAAATTCTAGTTCCATTCTATAATTGAAATTATCCTTAACAAGAATTTAAGAGTTAAATTTCTGATTTCAATTCAAACCATTTATAGATAAATGTATACATATGTATATATATCATATATATCAAGTCAAATCTGAAATCATATACCTATATATATATTATAAATCAAGTCATACTTAAGAAATTCAAGTCAAATTCAGTTTTAAAACAAAAGTATAGCAAAGCTACTAAGTTGGTCTCTTCACTCTAAAACTTGAAAATGAATGTCGACGATGCTGAAGTCAACACCTAAATTATTTTCCAACAACAAAAGAGGAGAGTACTGTTTTAATAATTTTAAAATTCTTTGGAAATGATTTTTATTCGATGATACCTTTTAAATATTATACCCTAAAATTTTAAAACAAATTTTCAAAATATAGGAAATTAAATTCTCAAATCCTTAATTAAAATCCATTTCAATTCCGAGTCAGTTTATAAACCATGTCTTATAATTTATTTATTTATATTATGTTGCAATAATTAATGGTTTACAAAACAATAATTGAAAATCAAATATTGTCATTTTTAACAACCAATTCAGTTAACTATTTAATTTCAGAAAATTTATACTTATATATATATACACACACACACACACAATAAAATCATAAATTTATATTATTAACCAAATTTGAAAATATTATGTCAGTTTGCTTTGTTCAAGTGTTTTGGAATTCCCATCGATAGCGTTGATCAGACAAATCGATCGAAACCCAAAATTCAAACTTAACAACTCAAACAACCCAATATAAAACATTTTTAATTACAAAATACACTCCCTCACAAGACAATTCAAAATTTTGATTTTTTAAACAAAGATAGAGATTCAAATTAAGATGAACCCTAGTCAAAGAGAATTCTAACTACGAAGATAGACTCGAAAAGAATATAAGATAATTAAATTACAAAAGGAGAAAGATGGATGTTCTGATATTAATCGCGGGTGACCTTAACCGAGTCAACCGAGACTTCAAGAATAAGATCGATAAAGAATTCTGAAGCAAATCGACATTCGATCATAAGAAAGTAGAATTCGGGCATAGCAAGAGGTAGCAGCATCTAAACCGAGGATACAGAAATCTTCGGTGAATCGATGCTTGTTGTAAAGAAGTTTCACCCCTTTACAAATCATCCTATGATTGGCGAGACCACCGATTCATTATAAAGATCAACCAAAGTGGAGCTATGGGATACTCGAAAATCAAGAAGAATACGAATAGGGAGAGACAAGAATGGGTTTCTGAACGAGGAATGTTCTAAAATTCAAAGGACACCGAGTCAGAGGGAAAGGAATTCAAGCTCGAACGAAGGTAATTCCGTAATTAAATTCTACTACATATGCTAAGTTTTTCCTAAAACCAGAGCTCTAATACCAAACGTAACATCCCGATATTTTCAACCATTCGCATCCACAAATGTAGGAATTGAATTGCTCAAAATATCAGATTGTTAATTTATATTTGCACAACTCACCATATACAATAAATAAATCAATCACAGAATCACAGACACAGAGTAATATAAGAATAAGCAGCGGAAACAAAAGAATAGTAGTTCATGAAGCTACTATATATATATAACAGAGTTAAACAAGATACAACAGAAGTCTCGAATACATAGAAGTCTCAATATAATAGTCAAATACCAAAAATCTGAATATATAACTGGAGTCAACTGAATAACTGAAAGCTGAATAGATAGCTGGATCTCCAAACGAAGCGCCAACTCCAAAGGCGAGTCTCAAATGCTTCGACACTCAGTCAGACCCGAGCGTAAAGAAAAAACACAAAACACTCGAGTCAGGATTAACATTCTTATATCAATAAATCCAACTCAAGTGAAATATCAACTGAAATACAAGTAAGTCAAAGAATGTTTGGAATAACCATCCTCTAAGGATCCGTGGAACTATCTACTATGTAGTAATATACGCTATTATAATATGTCTACAGTAAAGTAAACTATTAAAATAGCGTTAAGGCGTTACCCATATTCCCTTTAACACATTTTTATACATTCCCATAGTCTATATAGTACCGTAACTTCCTGTAAACTGGGCTTATCAGAGGGCACTCCATAGGTATGGTACAAAACAAACTCGTAGTGGTCTCGATAAGGTAGGTGACACGACACAACTAGGCAATGCCAGGGTAGATATACCAATTACACTTTCGGGCTGGTGGTAACGTATAGCCGCAGCTACCGCCACCTCGATCCACACTCCCAAAATCAAAGATGCGCACCAAATCAATCACAAAGAATAGAATGGCAATCGAAGAAATGTGTCTGATCGGAAGAGCTACCTCACTTGGCCCGTCAATTTCTCTTGTTTAAGCCACCTTAAGCTAACTCACGGGAGTCAGGTCCACGTATATACCTCAAATAGGATCGTCGCCACCATCCTACTTCATTCTGGAATCTCCACCGCGTACACAGTTGTTAAAGTGGTTTTTGGTATTGGCAAAGAGTATGACAATAACCGATCCTGGTCTCTTTAACAACCAATCGTTATTATAACACCATGGTTATTTCAAAATATCATACTTCAAAACCAAAATATCATATCTATTCTAAAACTATATCAATACAATATCATTTCTCTCTTAAAATAATATTCATTTCCAAAATCATAACACTTTCCAATATTATAACTCTTTCGAAATTATAACACTTTGAAATTTATAACACTTTGGAAATCATAACACTTGGAAAATATAATACTTTTGAAATCATAATACTTTGAAATCCATAACACTTTCCTCAAAACAGTTTAGATATTAATAATAGTATATATAATAAAATAGTTTGTATAATAGAATAGTTTATATAATAAAATAATTAGTATATTAAAATAGTTATAAATTTAAAATAATATATATATTAAAATAATTTGTATAATAAAATAGTTAAAAATTAAAATAGTTTATAACAAAATAATTTATAAACTAAAATATTAAAATAGTTTTAAATATAATTTAAAAATACTTTATATAATAAAATAGTTTCCTCAAATTTCACAAATTGATTCAAATCAACTCAAATTCCAAAATCCCATTTAAATCAAATCTCAGTTCTTCCATTTCAATCCAAATCTCAATAAACCAATTTATATCATTTCAAATATAGATATAAACTACAAATTAAACCATTTCAACTTCAATAGATTTCAAAGCTTTAAATATTCAAACATTTACAAAACTATATTTGACAATTTCATATATATATCAAATTCACTTTACTATTATTTAGTTTTGAAATATTTACTTAATCATTCCAATAACATTTAAATAAAACTTCAATTACAAATTTAATTAAACTAAATATCCCGTTTCAATTTATGTAAATTTGAAAATATTCATTTAAATCACTTTTAATCAAATCAAGTTATAAAATCATATTCTTAAATCTCAAATTTAATAGGTTTCAAATTAATCTAATTTAAGTATAATTCTTAAATAAATACAATTTCAAACCAATTTCTATTTCTCTTTTCAACCTTAATTTCTTTAAAATTTATTATTAACTCTATATTTGAAAATAAAATTTAAAATAAATACTTAAACATATTATATATTAATTAAATCAAACTTTATTAAATTAAATCTTATTTTTAGACTTATTTTATGTTAATACTTAATATATATATATATATATATTAAAATAGTAAAATTATAAGTAAATTCTTAAAATATATAATTCCAAAACTAATTATAATTTTAAAATTTTCAAAACATATAATTTTAAAAGTCAAGAAATTAAACATATATAAAATAACATTTATATATAATAATTAAAAATCAATATTTATATAAAACCATATATATTTCTTTTCAAAACCTTGGAAATCATTTTCAAAATATATATATAGATCAATGGTGTCTGTATATAATTTTCTATCCTATGATCAAGTGATACATATATTTATCATATCAATCCGCAATTTAAATATATACAGGTATATATCTTTTCAACCTCCAATCCCAAATTCAATGTCTATGAAAATCGCTTGGGTTTATCATTTCAACCCATAACGATTTTCTCCTATTCTACAAGATCGTTAGGGTATGTATCATTTCAACCCATAGGGAAATCTATGCTAATAGGGAACTTGTAGAGTGAGAACAGTGATGATAATAATATAATAATCAGCAACAGGCATATATCATCAATAACAGATCATGGTGTTAGATGTCACAGGTGCACAGTTACAGATAATGGCATAACATAGCAATTTAAGTAGCATATTTCAATTGTCGTTTCAATTGAATCAAATTTAATAAATATAAGAACGTTAATCGTGGGTGATTGTTCACCTTCCGAGGTTAGAGACGAACGAGAATGAGATGAGTTACAAATCCAAGCACGAATTCCAAAGTAAAACAAGATTGGCACGAATTTGACGAACACAGCTGATAGCTCGGAATTGATGAAATCAAATCAAACTGGATTGATGGAGATTAATGGTATAAGCGCACTTATATGTATAACTATATATAACTATATATATGTAAAAAGAATCATATTCTAAATTCAAACATATGCTAAAATAAGATATACATATTTATTTTCAAATCAGAATTTTAACTTTAATATCAAAAATAAAAATCTATATATATACAAAACCAAATTCACATATACACTGAAACCAGATCATACGTATATATACTAACTATAAACGAAATCTTCAACAAACTTATATAAACTTTATACATATACTTTCATACAACATATATATTATAAAATCAACACTTTTGTAAAACAGTACAACTGGCAAAACTATGTATACTTTTATATATATAACTAATATAAAAACAGCAACCAAAAAAATGATACTGATATAAACAATGTATAGACTAACATATATATTTATTCATAAGCTAATAAAATAAAGCTATACTGCAAACGTAATAAAAACATATATATACTTTACTGTGAACTTACAAAAATCAAAACATAAGATATATAAATAGCTAACAGATTTATAAACTAAGAATGGAAATATATATTAATATATATACCTATACATATAATACAAATAAACTACAGATTTTAGACAATAGTACTATACTCAAAAATCCCAGAAAGAAAATATAACATATACACCATATTTTAAGCTAATATAAACTTACACTATATAAACAAAACATAACTTAGTTTACTGCAAACTGTTTGAAGAGAAAACTATATAGATATAACAATCATATAATACAATACTGTTATGAAAAAAAACAGTACTATATATACATACAACAAATAAATCAATATATATATAAATATCTCTTTTACACACTAATATATATAATAGATTTTAAAACTTATATAAAACTTACATATAAATATACATATACACACAAATCGACAAGCTATATAACATACATATATATAGTTTGAAAAACTTATATATACAAAACAAAAAAAACAAAAAAAACATAACTTAATCATGTAAAATATATAACTAGGTAGAATATAAACTAACTGACCTTATAAAAACCTATAACTTATATCAATTTGTAAACAAACAGATTGCGTAAAACTAATATATACAAACTCATGACAACAATTTATATATATATATATAATAAATACTTATATAAATTTTATGTATATACAAACTTGAAAGATTTTGTTTACCATTTTAGAAAATATAGAGGAGAGGTGCACAGCGTTGTGGTTGTCGAATTGTAGGCGGGTTCGGTGAGCACAAAGGTGGGGTTGGCTAAGTCAGAGGCTCAGAGCACGGGTTGGTGATGCTCGGAGGAAGTGAAGTTACAGGTTGGCAGACTCGGGCTCGTGCATGGCGATGGGAGGGTGGAGGCTCGGCCAAAGGAAATGGGAGAGGAGTGAAGGGAGGGTCGCGGCAAAGAATGGAGGTGGCGAGTTCTCCAACCAAGGTGGTTCGGCATGGGAAAAGTGAGGAAGAGGTGGAGATTTGTGGAGTAGTGGAGATGCTGGAAAAATATGAGGCGAAGGCAACAGGGAAGTGATAGCATGCAAATCTCGAAAAATATAGGAAAGGTCACGAAGCCATTGTAATTGAAATGTATATAAGCTACAGGAAGGAAATGGAATGACAAAAGAAAGTAGGAATGAATAATATTAATTGAAATCAGAAAAAGCAAACGTCAATAGTCACATTGTTTCGACTTTTCTATTGGTTAGAAAAGCACAAATTTTAATTAATTCTGCAAGCGCACAGGCGTGTAGTATGCAGGTCGAACACAGAGAAATGTGTTTTAAAATATTTGAAATCCATATTTAAATCTTAGGCGTGTTAAACAAATTCGATGGTGGTTCTTGAACAGGAAATAAAAACAATAATATATTCCAAATCGATTTCGAATCTAATCAAAATTGCAGTCAAAAATATAAAATTGTAGAAATCAGAGCAGAAACTAAAAGTGCTTAAAAGAAAATAACAGAGCAAACAACTAAAATAAAATGAACTGAATTTATTAACTAACTGGAAAGAGTGCAGAAAATAACTAAGAATAAGAATAAATAAATTGCTAAATCTAATTAACCATCCTACGTATTCTGTCCGGAAATAAAAATACTGCTGAAATTAAAACTAAACTAGAAGAAGAGTGATGGGGTAAGAGATGATTCCTAAAGTGCTGTATCCCTCAGGTATATATAGGCTCCTGAATGAATTATACTTGCCACTTTCATAGGGGACCTTCTAGAAGAACTGGTCCATCGCAATACTTGAACACGTAGCCTTGTTTGAATGGTTCAAAGATGAGAAAATGCAACCAATATTTACTAAATCATAGCATGTGCATGCCTTGCCACGTCATTGATTGAAGAAAATATATGCTGAACATTGGTTGGTCCACATTTGCTTGAATTAATTATATTTGGTCCATGCTTTGAGTTGAATACGTGACTTGCTTTATTGAATTGGAAATGGGAATAATTTGAGATATATATGATTTGTCTCCCACGTTGCTTGCACCCATATGCTGAAGTGAAAACGTGAACCGACTTATTACGGATAAATTGAAGTGTGACATTGCTTTGATTTATTTGGTGCTCAAAATTGTTGCACTCTTTTCTGCGTGTCATTTGAACCAATGGACGACACAACCGATTAATTTCAACCTTGCACTTCGGAATCTATAATCTGCAAAAACACAATAAAATGCCCGTATAATACCGCTTTATTAAAATAAAAATATATGAAACAAACGGTTTAAAATGCAGAAAAATACGTTCATCAAATACCCCCACACTAGAACTTTATTCGTCCTCGAATAAGCAAGAAAATAAAAACTAACTAAATCCTTTTTCGTAGGAAACACGATTGCATTGAGCGTATGCAACAAGCCGTTAAACCTCTAGGTGTCCCTAGTAGGACGAGTAGTGTCTCGTGAGGGTTTCAGCGGATACTACCCACAAAATCCAAATGCAGTATGTGATGATTCTAATGTACTACATGAATGCAAAATTTTAAACAAATGGAGACTCGATTTACTTCATAACAATAAAATAATGTATATCGGTTTGAGTCAACTTCTAGAAAAAAAAATTTGGTTCCTCACTAATCACAAATTTCAATATAACTCAAGTTTTCATACATTAGATTCTAGTTTGGCCAGTTGTTTCGGTCGATAACATAGTGAAGCCATGAAATAAATTCTTTATTGTTAATCACAGTTTTTCAAAATGGTATTTTTCATTTCCATTTGTATAACAAGCCAAATCAATAAAGTAAAGAAGTGTTTGGGTTTCAATAGCTTACTCTCTCTTTATTTTATATATTTTTTTTTATTATATACACCTAACTTTTGGACCAAGGTATACCACCCATGCACTGCCTCATGGGCTTACGTGAGAGTTGGGACAGAGCTTGGCGGATTGTGCAAACCGACGCTGACTATGTCAGAAAAGGTTGGTAATCCTTAGGTGATTATTTATTTAATTTCTTTATACACCTAACTCAGAATGCTGAGGCCAGATATACCATCCATGCACTGCCTTGCGGGCTTACGTGAGAAGAGTACAGAGAGTGGCGAGTGTTCACACAATCATAAGTGTGCACACCTATTGACTCTAGGTGTTTCTTATTAATTTTTTTTAAATAACTAAAGAGAGTTATGAAAATCAATTTAGTACCACTTAACTTCAATGATTTGAAATGTCAACGCATGTACTTTAAATCTACCATTTTTTTAAACAAAGACTACCGTTTAGAGAGGATTTCGTAACCATCACCTACGAATCCCCCTATATACCACCTCACTATTATCGCTTGTAATTCAACTTTTCATTATATTTTACCTTTGAAATTAGTGATTCACAAAAAATTTCATCAATTGACTTCAACTGTTTACTTACTTTGTGTAACGACCCCGGATTTTATAAATATTTAAATTGATAATTAATGTAAATTTTTGAATAAATTTTGAAATAAATTTGAGTTTGAAATATATATGTATATGTATATATGAGTAAATTTGATTTTGACTTTAAAATTTGAATTTCTTTTTAAATAAATGACCTAGAAAATGTTTGATGGTTAAAACTTTAAAACAAAATATCGTCATACAAAATAATTTTTTTTTATTAATAGCATTTTCTTTTAAAATAATATGTATATGATAATAATAAGAAAAATGTAATATAAAATTTATTTGAAAGCTTTTAATTCATGAGAAATACAATACCTATGTACAAATACAAATAAAAACAAAAACATAGCAAGTGTGTTAGTTGTGCAAAGCATGTAGAAATTTTTTTGTAAACAAGAAGATAAAAAAAAGAAGAAAGAATGTAATACTGGAAACATGCAAAAGTAGAACATAGAAATAAATTTGATATGTTCAAACAACATAGAATCTCAGTACATTATATTGCAAAGCATATGGCAAAGCAAATTAAAAGAAAGAAAGGATAAGGCTGTAGCTTATAAAACAAGGCAAAGAAAAGCAATGCATTGTACAGCCGAGATAAGAAGGAAAATATAAATTTTGTACAAGTAATAAATGCCATATCCTATAGCCACCACAACAAGTACCTTCAGCCTCCAAACAAGAGAAAATATCCCTGCCTCTTGTACAAACAAAATTATAATAACCCTGTACAAAATAAAGTATCACCTGTAACTCTTTTCTTATATCAATTCTTTTCATTTCAGTTCGACCATCTAAAACTGAAGAAAAAAAATGAAGTAATATCATTTCATACTTGAACAAAAAAAACTACAATCTAAAACAAAACAAACCAGATCAAAGTTAGCAGTAGCTTCCCAGATTTTCAAAAGACTTAATGCAAAGCCTGTTCTCTGCTATTCAAAATATCCAGGTGAGCAAATTACTTTGTTAAAGCTTAAAATCTGATTGAATCTTGCAAGTATGCTGTTGTGAAAATTTCTGGTATAAATGTGAATATACTTGTATGGGTATATAAGTGTGTTACTGTGTGCATGTTTGTGGATACAAGTTCTGGTCTCTGGTTCTTGATTAACAGAACAAATAACCACTCAAAAATTCGAATTCTCATCATTAAAGCAATTATAGGATATAATGTTTTAAAGGAAACTTGTTTGTATGAATGTAATACCATTTTTAAAAATACTTTCAAATGAAATTATTAAATATTTCACTGAGAAAAATTGAGTTATTCAGTAAGAACAAATATATCAGAAAAATTGATTTTCATAATTGCAAGCTTCACATATATAGTCTGATTCATGCTTAAAAACTATGATTTTTAAAAGTAAAATCAGGATTTTTAAGTTAGTATTTTGGGAGGAATTGAAAGATGAACGGAAATGGGGTTTTTATCGATTTCTGGTGGTCGCGAAGTCCAGTGACCTCAGGGTTGTGGCTGGAGCACGCTCGTGGGTCGAGGAGCTTGGGTAAATTAGTTGAAGGTTTTCCAGTTCAACGTGGTGATGGAGTGGTGTCGTTGTAGGGTTTAAGCACCTGTTGGGATCGACGATGTTCTTGGGTTTAATGCAACGACGAGGTTGGATCGGAATCTTTCGCGTGTTGGGGTACGACGCTGGATGTCGTGAAGCTGCTCTGGACGAAGTGGTGGAAGTCCAGGTGGATGGGATCGTCGGAGCATGGCAAATTTGTCGAGGTGATTGTTCCTAGAGTTGACTTTTGGGGTCGATTTCGATTTACGTCGAATAGAAGAATAAGGGTAGTCATGCTTGTTTGTGAGTGTCGTTGGTGCTGTGTTGAGGCCGGCGTAGATGGTCAGAGCAACGTAGTTCGTCGGTGACTATGCACGCGTGCACGAATGTATCACTTGTATCTGTTGTATTTGGGTGATCGGGGAAGATGGGTTTTATCGTGGTGAACTCGAAGAATTCGCGCAATGACTCGGGGAAATAAATGATGTACGAGAACCCGAGGGTTGGTCTTGGGATAATTGATGTTTGGCTCGGGTTATTTGAAGTACAGCGGGTTTCAAAAATTTTAAAAAAATAAATAACAAAGTTTAAAAGCAATGGAAATTTAAATCAAGATTTCAAGATATATTTACTTTGTTTTAGAAGCCAAATTAAATTATAAACAAGTTTTAAGTCAAGTTTTCAAAGATCTGATTTTCAAATTAAAAATATGTTTAAAAAAATTGTTTTAGGTTTTGAATAATTATATTGGAATGCTTATTTTAAAAAAATTCTTAAGTGTTTTCTGATAGAAATTAATGATGTGATTAAGATAAATGGGTTATCTTAAGATTAAAAGATCATTAATTTGAAATTTATTGATAATTACTTAACTAAAAGTTAATTAAGTATTAATTAAGGATTTATTAATTTGTTGAGAGTTAATTAATTAATGATGAGTAATTTAAGGATAATTACTTAATGATAGTAATTAAAGAATAATTAATCAAATTCTTAATTAATGATTAAAGGATAATTATTTAATGATTAAAGATTAATTATTTAATGATTAAAGGTTAATTAATGAAGGTGGTTAAGGAATGATAATTAATTGCGAATTAATTAATTAATTAACCAGGATTAGTAATTTATTAATAAGTAATTAATCTGGTTTAAAAATTTATCAACTAATTAATTTATCTTACTTATGGATGATTGGATTTGACTGAATGATTGAATTATTGATATCCTTGATATGTGATGCTTTGTGATATATCCTGATTTGTGTTGTGATCTGTAATTTATTTATCTGGGATGAATGTAATTGATTATATGCGATATATATATCTGTGATCTATGAATGAACGATAAGCGTTATAGTTGATACCGCTTATCAACTATATTTCGGTATTCTGATCTGTGATGATTGAATGATGTTGCACTATTGTGTGTGAAACCCGTGGACTACACCATACACACACAAATATGGATTTCACGTGGAAATCGGTTAAGTCACAGATTTTTAAAATAGTTTTTGAATTTGAATTTTAAATTCAAATGGATTGGAAATGGATTGGGTTTAAAGTAAAAAGCCTTTGAAAGTGTGTTTTAAAAATGTAAGTTATTTTGAATAACTTAATAAAGATTTGAAATTTGAATAATTTGATTTAAATTGGAATTCAACATCTGAAATTGAATCCTATATTGGTATTATGATTTAAAAAGAATTATACAAGTTTATAAGGGTTTTAAACCATTTTTAAAGTGTTGTTTTTGGGAATTTGAACTAACCCAAAGATTCAACTTGTATAAATGAGATCGAATTTTTCCGAAACGAAAACTATTTGTTTTCAAATAATAATAGCTTTCATTTTAAGAAAGGATTTCCAAATTGTGTTGAAAGGTTTCAAGTTTGAAATGGAATTGAAATGTTTTGAAAGCTATGAAATGAGTCTTTGATTCAAAGACCGGATGAGTTAATCCAACTTGAAATAGAATTGTTTTGAAAGGCTATAAATGAATCTTTGGAAACGAATTTTAAAAGCTATAAGTTAAATCTTGATGTAAAGATTTAACGAGTAAACCTATTCAATTAAAATGGAAATTGTTTTGAAATCCATGAATGGATCTTTGTGAATGGGGTGAACTTTGTGAATTGGATCTTTTTGTTTAAAAGATTAAAAGTGTGGAAATTGTTTAATCCATTGAAGGTGTTTGAAATGAATATTTTTGTTTAAAATGATTGGAAATGGTAAATTGTTTTAACCATTCGAATGAAAGGTTTTGGGCTTTAAGCTGTGATTTAACTGGGACCCCAGTATCCATATGATTTTTAATATTGCGCTCGTTATTCGGTTTAGCCGGGGAAGGATCTTTGTGTCAGATAACCCATTCCGAATAATGATACGACGTATACGGATACCATTGAAGACCGGTGGTGAAGACCGGATATTTTCGAAAACGAAAGGACAACTCGTCGAATGTCTCTGCATCGAATGGTTCCCGGTATAGAGATTTTATCACCCTTTGTGATGGGAAGTCCGGACGTGATTAGAAATTATCCGGGTTTGCAAGGGCTTCTTTGGAAGTGCCTTCGGTTCCGTTCGATCCCGGAACGGACTTGTATGGATGTGTGTCTGACGTTACACTTTGAGATGTAAAACTGGTTTCTATCAAATACATTTCTGTTGGTGGCGGAGAATTTATTCTCTTAGCTTAACACCCTTCTCTGAGACGTTCGAGCTCAGAGGTTGTGTAGTTGATGGTTACTAGTGATACATTCCTAATTTGGTAATGTGGCACACGAAGTGCTGTTGATCATTTGTTGATGAAAGCGTGGCTTTGTGATAAAACGTGGCTCTGTGAAAAAGCGCGGCTCTGTGAAAAAGCGTGGCTCTGTGAAAAAGCGTGGCTCTGTGAAAAAGCGTGGCTCTGTGAAAAAGCATGGCTTTGTGAAAAAGCGTGGCTTTGTGAAAAAGCGTAGCTTTGTGGACGAGACTTCGTCGAGCCTCACAACCCGGTAATGGTCGGAACAGGAATGTTGCGGTAAGGTTTTTAGGGGTCGGGCCCCTAGGGTATGCCCATTTTCTTCTGGATAAAGGATGGTATCATGGTATGGAGCCTAGATACTTAAATCGTGTGGACATTGTAATTTATTACTGTGTGATGTTGCTTTGTTGGTCTTCGGGATCCCGGAATAAAGGTCGGTAACGATCGGGGATGGCATACTCGTGTGGTAGTTACCTAGTTACAGCTTGGTTAAAGCATGAGGTAGCGTCGGCCTTGTGTTTGCAGAGAGCAGGTTGACTGTCGAGGCATCTTTCCAGAGGCATTTCCATTTCGTTGTAAGGAAGTTCCTTAGCCTGACCATTTGTTGGAAATCCAAAGGTACAATACGAACCCAGTACGGTTTTAGTTGTAGAACCTGCCATTTACTTATGGTGGTCACCACTGTTTAGATGGTAGTTATAGTAGGCATACAATAATGGTTGTATGCTGGCTAAGATTTATATTATATTTTCAAAATGGTTTTCTACACTATGCACTAATAATAATATTCAAAAGAATTTGCGTAGTAAGCATCTTTGACTATCATAAGAAGAAATCTCCTCCAAGTCTGCGATTGCATTGTGTGTGTGGTGGGAGGTCTTATGGTAGTTTCATTTTCCTAAAGCATTGCGGGTTTCAATGTTTAAAAGCCTTTTGTGTTTGTTTTAAAGATAAACTGTTTTTGTTTTCTCATACCAGTCCCATGACTGACCCGGAGTTTATTGTTCCCTTCCTAAACTCTGGGTGCCCATCATTTTCCACACGGGCATTCTAGAGTTGGGTTTCTCTAATATTCAGGTTTAGTTGATTATCTAGAGCTGGTTCAATTCTTGGAGTTCAGGGCTGCACTTGCTTCTCTTTGTGGTTCGAGCTTGACATTGGAGTGGTTGGAGTCAGTCTCTCTGACTGATCATTTGGAGTTATTATTTCTGCTTTTCGTTGTATTATTATTTATCTCTGAGATTGTTGTATCATATTGATATCATTGTTGTATATCATTTTGGATATTGTATTCATTGGAGTTGTATATGATATCATTCATTTCTTTCTTCCGCTGTGTTGTTATACTTACTGTGTTATAAGCTCTGGCAAGTCAGATTCGGCATTTGAATCTACGGCATTTTGAGTACAAGTGAAGTGCGGGTGCCGATTTTCGAAGGCCGAGTTTTTGGATTGTTACAAGTGGTATCAGAGCAAAGGTTGAACTTTAGTTCAGGTGTATAACACATTAAGTAGCTCATTCGAGATAGGGTGAAGTATACCCTAGAATGAGTAATTCCTCAGATATCTGTCTGTATGCCTCAGTAAATTCTCTTGATATCCACTAATAGTAAGTATGAGTGCAAGAAGAGGATGACATAGGGGACAAGGGAATATGACTATAAATGGTCAATACCCTGTAACAACAAGGAAACAATCTTTTCTCTATCAATCTATTTTGTTTAGCATCTTTTTATCAATTCTTTAATAGTTTCTGGTAGATTCAGGAAGAATATTCGATATATATTTGTATGGGATATAAACTCCAAATGGGTCAGAATTGTTGTTTGGATGAATTGGTTGCATTGGTTGCTATGATTGATAGGTATAATTTGGTTTCTAAATTTAGAAGTTTTGAAATTGTATCCATATATCTATCTATTCTTTGGGTCCAGATATATTCTACGAATGGTTAGTTATCCCTTCGAACTAACCGATGCCACTGCATATTTCGTAGATCCGGATAACCCGAGTATCTTGAAAAAGTGTTAAACAGATTCGTTCTTGTATCTATTATTGATATTCTGATTTGGTAAGCCAAATGCAGAATAGATATTCAGTTTGAATTGATGAAACATTATTCATCTATCTTTGTGTCTCCATGGCAAATTTCGAGGACGAATTTTTTTTAGGGGGGGAAGTCTGTAGCGACCCCGGATTTTATAAATATTTAAATTGATAATTAATGTAAATTTTTGAATAAATTTTGAAATAAATTTGAGTTTGAAATATATATGTATATGTATATATGAGTAAATTTGATTTTGACTTTAAAATTTGAATTTCTTTTTAAATAAATGACTTAGAAAATGTTTGATGGTTAAAACTTTAAAACAAAATATCGTCATACAAAATATTTTTTTTATTAATAGCATTTTCTTTTAAAATAATATGTATATGATAATAATAAGAAAAATGTAATATAAAATTTATTTGAAAGCTTTTAATTCAAGAGAAATACAATACCTATGTACAAATACAAATAAAAACAAAAACATAGCAAGTGTGTTTGCTATGCAAAGCAAGTAGAAATTTTTTTTGTAAACAAGAAGATAATAAATAAAAGAAGAAAAAATGAAATACTGGAAACATGCAAAAGTAGAACATAGAAATAAATTTGATAAGTTCAAACAACATAGAATCTCAGTACATTATATTGCAAAGCATATGGCAAAGCAAATTAAAAGAAAAAAGGATAAGGCTGTAGCTTATAAAACAAGGCAAAGAAAAGCAATGCATTGTACAACCGAGATAAGAAGGAAAATATAAATTTTGTACAAGTAATAAATGCCACATCCTATAGCCACCACAACAAGTACCTTCAGCCTCCAAACCAGAGAAAATATCCCTGCCTCTTGTACAAACAAAATTATAATAACCCTGTACAAAATAAAGTATCACCTGTAAACTCTTTTCTTATATCAATTCTTTTCATCTCAGTTCGACCATCTAAAACTCAAAAATAAAATGAAGTAATATCATTTCATACTTAAACAAAAAAAAACTTCAATCTAAAACAAAACAAACCAGATCAATGTTAGTAGTAGCTTCCCAGATTTTCAAATGACTTAATGCAAAGCTTGTTCTCTGCTATTCAAAATATCCAGGTGAGCAAACTACTTTGTTAAAGCTTAAAATCTGATTGAATCTTGCAAGTATGCTGTTGTGAAAATTTCTGGTATAAATGTGAATATACTTGTATAGGTATATAAGTGTGTTACTGTGTGCATGTCTGTGGATACAAGTTCTGGTCTCTGGTTCTTTATTAACAGAACAAATAACCACTCAAAAATTCGAATTCTCATCATTAAAGCAATTATAGGATATAATGTTTTAAAGGAAACTTGTTTGTATGAATGTAATACCATTTTTAAAAATACTTTCAAATGAAATTATTAAATATTTCTCTGAGGAAAATTGAGTTATTCAGTAAGAACAAATATATCAGAAAACTTGATTTTCATAATTGCAAGCTTCACATATATAGTCTGATTCATGCTTAAAAACTATGATTTTTAAAAGTAAAATCATGATTTTTAAGTTAGTATTTTGGGAGGAATTGAAAGATGAACGAAAATGGGGTTTATATCGATTTCTGGTGGTCGCGAAGTCCAGTGGCCTCGGGGTTGTGGCTGGAGCACGCTCGTGGGTTGAGGAGCTTGGGAAAATTGGTTGGAGGTTTTCTTGTTCAACGTGGTGATGGAGCGGTGTCGTTGTAGGGTTTAAGCACCTGTTGGGTTCGATGATGTTCTCAGGTTTAATGCAACGACGAGGTTGGATCAGAATCTTTCGCGTGTTGGGGTACGACGCTGGATGTCGTGAAGCTGCTCTGGACGAAGTGGAGGAAGTCCAGGTGGATGGGATCATCAGAGCGTGGCAAATTTGTCGAGGTGATTGTTCCTGGAGTTGACTTTTGGGGTCGATTTCGATTTACGTCGAATAGAAGAAGAAGGGTGGCCGTGCTTGTTTGCGAGTGTCGTTGGTGCTGTATTGAGGCCGGCGTAGATGGTCAGAGCGACGTAGTTCGCTGGTGACTATGCACGCGTGCACGAATGTATCACTTGTATTTGTTGTATTTAGGTGATCGGGGAAGATGTGTTTTATCGGGGTGAACTCGAAGAATTCGCGTAATGACTCGGGGAAATAAATGATGTACGAGAACCCGAGGTTGGTCTCGGGATAATTGATGTTTGGCTCGGGTTATTTGAAGTACAGCGGGTTTTAAAAATTTAAAATAAATAAATAAAAAAGTTTAAAATCAATGGAAATTTAAATCAAGATTTCAAGATATATTAACTTTGTTTTAGAAGCCAAATTAAATTATAAACAAGTTTTAAGTCAAGTTTTCAAAGATCTGATTTTCAAATTAAAAATATGTTTAAAAAAAATTGTTTTGGGTTTTGAATAATTATATTGGAATGCTTATTTAAAAAAAATTATTAAGTGTTTTCAAATAAAAATTGATGATGTGATTAAATAAGTGATTAAGATAAATGGGTTATCTTAAGATTAAAAGATCATTAATTTGAAATTTATTGATAATTACTTAATTAAAAGTTAATTAAGTATTAATTAAGGATTGATTAATTTGTTGAGAGTTAATTAATTAATGATGAGTAATTTAAGGATAATTACTTAATGATAGTAATTAAAGAATAATTAATCAATTTCTTAATTAATGATTAAAGATTAATTATTTAATGATTAAAGATTAATTATTTAATGATTAAAGATTAATTATTTAATGATTAAAGGATAATTAATGAAGGTGGTTAAGGAATGATAATTAATTGAGAATTAATTAGTTAATTAACCAGGATTAGCAATTTATTCATAAGTAATTAATCTGGTTTAAAAATTTATCAGCTGATTAATTGATCTTACTTATGGATGATAGGATTTGACGGAATGATTGAATTATTGATATCCCTGATATGTGATGCTTTGTGATATATCCTGATTTGTGTTGTGATCTGTAATTTATTTATCTGGGATGAATGTAATTGATTATCTGCGATATATATCAGTGATCTGTGAATGAACGATAAGCGTTATAGTTAATACCGCTTATCAACTATATTTCGGTATTCTGATCTGTGATGATTGAATGATGTTGCACTATTGTGTGTGAAACCCATGGACTACACCATACACACACAAATATGGATTTCACGTGGAAATCGGTTAAGTCACAGATTTTTAAAATAGTTGTTGAATTTGAATTTTAAATTCAAATGGATTGGAAATGGATTGGGTTTAAAGTAAAAAGCCTTTGAAAGGGTGTTTTAAAAATGTAAGTTATTTTGAATAACTTAATAAAGATTTGAAATTTGAATAATTTGATTTAAATTGGAACTCAATATCTGAAATTGAATCCTATATTGGTATTATGATTTAAAAAGAATTATACAAGTTTATAAGGGTTTTAAACCATTTTTAAAGTGTTGTTTTTGGGAATTTGAACTAACCCAAATATTCAAATTTTATAAATGAGATCGAATTTTTCCGAAACGAAAACTATTTGTTTTCAAATAATAATAACTTTCATTTTAAGAAAGGATTTCCAAATTGTGTTGGAAGGTTTCAAGTTTGAAATGGAATTGAAATGTTTTGAAAGCTATGAAATGAGTCTTTGATTCATAGACCGGATGAGTTAATCCAACTTGAAATAGAATTGTTTTGAAAGGCTATAAATGAATCTTTGGAAACGAATTTTAAAAGCTATAAGTTAAATCTTGATTAAGACAAGATGACAAGAAGATTGAAATTATACCTGATAACTATTGTTATAGGTAAGTTTCACAAGGTGGAGATGGTCTTCCCAAGATTCTCCGGAATTAGGAACACAAGTACGAAAAGATCCTCTAGAATCTGATTCACCCTTTCCGCTTGACCGACGGTCTGTGGATGGCAAGCAGTGCTCAGATTCAAAATGGGTACCAAAGATTATAAAGATTTATAGAAAGATTTCTAAACAGAAAGAGTATAGAAAGATGCCTTTACCAGTCTGTAGCAAGATAAGGAAAATAAGGACAACTAATAGACAGTTTGAAAACATAATAAGGTAATAAGTTTGAAACCATGGAGATTTCAACTTAAATTGATAATTAATCCTTCTTCTACTCCAGCCGCCGCCGATGATGAAGATCGGGAGGGCTGGCAGGAAGTTCGCCGTCGTGGGAAACTGAAACAAACTGCAGCCTCTAATCCATGGTCTAACCCTAAAACTACTGCTTCTCTTTTTAAATTTAATAAGGCTCAGGGTATAAGATCCTGGTCAGATCTGTTTGATAAACACGTTTCTATCAAAGAAGATATTAGTTTTCATCAACCAGCAAGTGATGATACAGGTAATTTTGCTAGTATAGATGACTTGGATTATCAGTTATCCAACGAGATGTGGAACAATTCTATTTTCATTTATCTTACGGGTAAACGACCTTATTATGTGCATTTCAATGCTTACATTAAAAGAGTTTGGAAGCCAGAAGGTTCATGGGAAATTTATTCTAGGGATAATGGTTTCTTCTTGGTAAAATTTGAAAATCATGCAGATTTTGATAAAGTTTTAAATGGGGGTCCCTGGTTTATGGATAGCAGGCTAATATTTATGAAAAAATGGGATGCTAACTTTCAATTCGAAAGAGACATGTTAGACACATACCCTATTTGGGTGAGATTACATAACCTACATCTATCTCTGTGGAATGCTAGGGGCCTTAGTAAACTTGCTAGCCTTATTGGTAAACCATTGGACATTGATGAGTTTACTAGAAAAGTTAAACGACTTAAATTTGCAAGAGTATTAATCGAGGTGACAGCTGATGCCACTTTTCCCAAAATAATTAGAGCAAAAGATAACAAAGGTCGAATTTATGAGCAAGAGGTGGAATATGAGTTTATGCCACCTCTGTGTAAGTCTTGCAGTTGTTTTGGTCACAGTGATACACAATGCCCAAACCCAACTACACAAAAGTGGATCCCCAAAGCATCAGCACTAGATCATACTGCTACTACCACTATACTTCCTGAGCATACTGATAACCAGGGTACAAACTTTAACCCCAGCAGCTCAGTACCAAAAAATACCCTAGATCATAATAATTACAAAGATTTACAACAAAATAATCTTGAAGCTTGCTTTAGTACTGGTAGTCCCACTCCTGAGGGAAGTCAGTCCATTCTGGAAGAAAAGAATCGTTCAACAAAGCAGAATAATTGCTCTCCAATTCATAATCTTGCACAAATGAATGAGTCTCCACCATTGGATAAGCATTCCCTTCAGAATACTACTGAGCAGAACAATTCTTGTGTGGCTGAAGTTCTTGATGCCATATCCCCTGAGCATTCAGCAGCTGCTGCTGTTGATTTACCAGCTGAAAAATCTGATCAGTCCCCATCAAAGTCTATTGCTTTTCATTCTACTGACCACACAAACAAATCCCCACCAAATTCTGGTGTTGTTCAACCTGCTGTTCAACACGATAAGACCCTTGCAAATATTGTGGTACAACATGATAAGTCTCCTGCAAACTTTGCTGCTGTCCAACATGATGTCCAAACCCCATCACATGTAGATCATGATGATACACCTAATAACATTCAGGAAATTAATCAGTTGGGAATTGAATTGGAAGTTGAGTCCATAAATTCAGATGAGGAGCTTTATTTATCTGACCAGTATACTAAAGATAACCCAAAATATGTGGAGCAATTTATTCACAAAACAGGACAAAAGGGAAAGGAAGAAACACTTTGGCTCGGGTTACGAGGAGCCAATCTCGACACTCTTAATGTCTATTATTTGCTGGAATGTTAGGGGTCTAAATGGTGATGTTTGAAGATTAGACCTCTTTAAACTTAGGAATAAATTTAATCCTACTATTATTGCTTTTCTTGAAAATAAGATGGGGGATCATAATATTAATCTTTTTGCTACTATGTTTGGTGATGATTGGGGATGGATAGACAATAATTCGGCATCTTCTAAAGGTCGTATACTTATCACTTGGCATAAATCCATATGGGACCTTTCTATTAAAGATAAATCTGAACAATTCATTACTGTTACTTGTACTAATGTGGGTGGCTTGAGCTTCATATGCACTTTTGTTTATGCTCATAATTGGGCTTCTCTTCGTAGACAGTTATGGTCCTATTTAATTTATACATCCAAGCATATTAATCATAACTGGATGGTCATGGGGGATTTTAATGCTGTTCTTAAAACAAATGAAAAAAGAGGTGGAAGTACCCTTAGATTACCCCAAAACAGAGGAATTCAACAAATGTATTGTAGCAGCTGGCCTCTCTGAAGCAACCCACTCTGGCCTGAAATTTACTTGGTTTAGTGGTGAAGTCAAAAAAATTGCTTGCAGACTTGATAGAGTACTTATTAATGACAAAATCCTATCCAATATCCCTAATTTGAAAATTTCTGTACTTCCTAGTTCAACCAGTGACCACTCTCCTTTACATATTCAATTTAATCAACATATTAATTTTACTAAAGGAAGACCTTTCAGATATGGTAATCACTGGCACTTAATTGAAGGTTATGCTGATGTTGTTGATTTCAATTCTATCCCTAAAACTGATGGAAATGGTTGGTTTTCCATGGTCATGATGTTAAAGGAGCTAAAGCATAGATTGAAAAATTGGAACAGAGAAAGAACAAAGACTCAAGATACTATAAGTCAATTACAACAGGAGTGTGAACAGCTGCAGACTCTTCTTGATGCAGACCCACTTAATGATAGTCTACTTTCTAATTATTTCTCTACTCAGGAACAACTTAAAGAGGCCTTTCATTTACAAGCTATACAAGCAAAACAAATGGCTAAAGAGAAATGGCTCACTCAAGGGGATGACTGTACCAAATTTTTTATGCTAAGATGTCTTTTAGGAGGAATTGTAATGCTCTTATTAATTCTATGAATGATCATGGGGATTTAGCTACTGATATTTCTCAATTTGAACAGGGAGCCATTTCTTATTTCACTAATTTATATAATGGTGAGAATAAGATAACATTACCTCATATCACTTGCAGGGCACTTATAACTGATGTGGGCATGCAGATGCTGCAAGAGATTGTCATTGAGGAGGAAGTAAGAGCTGCTGTTTTCTCTATTCACACTGATTCTTCCCTAGGGCCTGATGGGTGGAACTCTAAGTTCTATCAACTCCATTGGCATCACCTGAAAAATCAACTGTTAGAAGCTATTCAGGAATCATTTAACACTGGTAAAATTCTTCATGAATTAAACCACACATTTATCACTCTTATTCCAAAGGTGGAAAGTCCTTCTAGGATTGAAGAATTTAGACCCATTGCATGTTGTAATGTGTTATATAAGATTCTCAGTAAGGTGGTATGTAATAGACTTACAAAGGTTCTTCCTGATCTTATTTCTGAATGTCAATCTGCTTTCATTAAAGGAAGACATATATCTGAGAATTCTTTACTAGCTCATGAACTGATTAGAAAGTTCAATAAACCTGGAGCTGACAAGATGTGTTTAAAGATTGATTTACAAAAGGCTTATGACAAAATCAACAGACAATTTATCATTCATATGTTACACTGTATGGACTTTCCTACTTCCTTGATTAATCTTATTGAGGAATGCATCTCCACCCCCACATATTCCATTATCATTAACGATACTCCTAAAGGTTACATTACTAGTAATAGGGGTTTGAGACAAGGTGATCCCCTCTCCCCCTACTTATTTGCAGTTGCCATGGATTTTTTCTCACTTCAAATGGAAATAGCTTGCTATAACTCTTTGTTTTAGCCTCTGTTTAAACATGATCCTATTGTCAATCATTTATTATATGCTGATGATTTGATTATTGCTGTTAGAGCTTCCTCAACTGCTAGGTTTACTATATATTTTTAATCAATTGCATCTATTTGTGGGTCTTGAGCTAAATACTGCTAAGTCCAAATGCTACTTTAGCAAATATTGCACTTCTAAAACAGCCATTTTGGACATCTTGCAAATTAAGGAAGGTCTGCTTCCTGTCAAGTATCTTGGGGTTCCTCTATCAACTAATGTCATTACTGACCGTGAATGTGGTGAACTAGTTGGTAAGATTAGAGACAAACTTAATGGTTGGAGTTCTAAATTACTCTCTTTTGTTGGTAGAATTGAATTGGTGCATACAGTTATTACTGCTAAAGTTAGATTTTGGCTTCAAACATTTCACATTCCTGACAGCTCAATTGAGAAGATTAACTCAGCATGTGCTAACTTCATTTGGAGGGGGGTTACATAAAGTCAGTTATGATATTCTTTCCAGACCTAAATCTGAAGGTGGTGTTGGACTCGTTAACCTCAAAGATCTTAGGAGGACTTATCAAGTTAAACATGGATGGAAAATTCTAACCTCTAACACTCTCTGGGCTAGGTGGATGAGGAGCAGATATTTAAAGGGAAGTTTTTGGACTATGCATGAGGATATTAACTCTTCTGGGGTTTGGAAATGCATTTTAAGGAGCAGGGATGTTTTGAAAACATGTATCTCAAGGAGAATTGCTAATGGTAGGGATACTTATCTTTGGAGGGACCCCTGGATTAATGGACATTCACTTGCTGCCAAATATGGCTGGGGAATGATTTCATGTATTGGAGATTATGATGATCTAGTTGCTTCCATTATCCAGCATGGTGATTGGATTCCTGGCCAGAAAGGACTTCATGTTATTGCTGAGGATGTCAAGTTTGTTCCTATCTACTCCTCTGAACCTAATGATACTTGGACTTGGAACTACACTAAAGATGGTATCTTTACTACCAATAGTGCTTGGGAAGCTCTACGTACTAAGCATATTAACAAATTTTGGGCAGCTCCTATCTGGTCCCGATCAAACAACCCTAAGATGGCTTTCACGACTTTCAAAGCCATTAATTTAAGACTTCCTACGGCTGACAGACTTGCTAGATGGGGTATGGAGGTCAATCTCAATTGTAAGTTATGTAATTCCCACCCAGAATCACACAATCATCTATTTTTTGAATGTGAATACTCTACTCGTGTGTTAAGTCATGTTAAGAGTAAAAATCAAGACATGCATGCAATTTCTACCCTTGAAGATGAATTACTGTACCTGAGCTCCCGCAAGAAAGAAGACTTGTTGACCCAACTGCATCTTATTTGCCTCACCACAACAGTTTTCCATCTCTGGAAAGAGAGGAATCGAAGAGTCTTCAAGAAAACTGCAAAGAATCATCACCAAATTCAGTTCGCTATTGAACAAGATGTCAGGATCCTAGTGAAAAGAATTAAAAGTAAGATTTTTACCTGTGCGTCAGAACTGGAGAGCAGTATCCTTCGAGATTAGAAAGTGGATCCGCCATGACCTTTAGCTTCAGTGCTTTCTAGTAGGAGCCAGTACTTTTGCTTTTCTGTGAAATATATGTTTTATTATTCCAGTTTGGTTTCGTGTATTTGTCTTACTCATCTCATCTTGTTTTGTACGAGACTTTGTGTTTTTTTGGAATTGGTCTCTGTGAGGCATCAATAAAATGTACCATTCTTCAAAAAAAAAGTTAAATAAATATTAACTATTTCTAATTTCATTATCTTATCATCTAATTTTCTTAAACTAACAATCTCTAAAATCATGGATTTGATTAAAATTAAGTGTATAACATTCAATAAATTAAATTCTTCTTTTTTTCTAATAAAAATTAAATTTATCCTCTCAATATTTTTTTATCACCTATGTTAAATATACTTACACTTATTATAACTGTTTAATTTATTCCTAATTCCTTTAAGATCGTTTATATTGTAAATTATTCAATTAACCTTTTTATTCAATTTACCTCTGTTAATCTTTTTATAACTAAAATTTAAGTGTATAATATTTATTATAACCACTCAAATTTTAAAAACAATTTATATTGTATATTATCTAATTACATTGTTAACTTCTAAAAATTAAGGTAAGTTATATTGGAATGCAATTGAGAATTATACAAATAAAACTTTCTAAAATTAATATACAATATAAACAATCTAATTCAATCATTTCAAGCTTGAATATTTATTCAAAATTTTGATTTTCTTTTTTATACTTGAAGTTATTATTTAAGATAGAATTTAAGAATAAAATTTCTGATTCCTTTCAAACCATTTAGAGATAAATAAATGTATGTACAAAATTTGTCAAATCAAATTTAAATCATATATCTAAATATATTATAGCTCAAATCATATTTTAGAAATTCAAATCAATTAAATTTCCCAAAAAAGGCTGTAGCAAGACTACAGAATGGTCTCTTTACTTCGAAACTCGAAAATGAAAGTCGATGATGCCGCGGTCATCACCGAAATTATTTTCCAGCGACAAAGAGAAGAGCACGAAAATTTTAACACTTTAAAATTCTTTGGAAACAAATTTCTATTCAAAAATACTTTAAATAATATATCCTTTTAAAACCCTAAACACAAGGTTTAAAACCATCGGAAATTAAATTATCAAATTCTTGATTTAAATTCATTTCAGTTCCCAAATCAATTTATAAACAACTATTTATAAATTCATTTATAGAATGATAAATCAAATATTATCATTTCAAATAATCAATTTAAATCAATTTATTAAGTTCCATAATATTTACTTATATCAAAATTTATTTCATTAACCCAATTTTTAAAATAATATAGTGTTTGTTTATTCTGTCAAAGTGTTTTAGAAATCCTATTGATAACATTGATCAGACGAATCGATCGGAAACCCAAATCAACATCAACAACTCAAACAACACAATATATAAAACAAACATAGATTTATAAGTACAATTCAAAAAGTTTGGAGATATTTTGGAAACAAAGACAAGATGATTAAACAGAGTAAAGAGAAGGGTAAGCTTAGATAAATCGCGGACAACCTTAACCGGGTCACCGTGACTTAATGAATAAATCAAATGTGTATTTTATGGGGTAAATCTACATCCGATCTCAAGAGATAGAGTTTGGAATAACAAAAGATATTAGCATCTAAACCAAGGATAAATATAAATCTCTGGTGAATCAATGCTAATTTGTAAAGGGGTTTCCCCCTTTACAAGTCATTAGAGTATTGGCAAGACCGCCAATTCACTATAAAGCTCATTCGAAGCGGAGTTAAGGGATACTCCAGAATCACAAGAAGATGAATAGTGAGGGACAAGAATGGATTTTGGAACCGCAGAGAATGTTCCAGAATTCAAAGGAAATCAAATAAAATGAAGAGATTCAAGCTCGAATGAAAAGTGATTCTGTAACTAAATTTACCATACATTCTAAGTTTTGCCTCAAAGCCGAAGCTCTGATACCAACTGTAACGACCCGATATTTTCAACCATTCGCATCCGCACATGTCGGACTTGAATTGCTCAAAATACCGCGTTGTAAATAAAATTTGGCAAATCTTAGAATATACAGTAAATAAATAATCATAGATCACAGACATAGAGTAAAATAATGCAGCGGAAGTAAAAGAAATAGTAGTTCATGAAGCTACTATGTAAATATATCAGAGTTAAATAAGATACAATAGAAGAAATAAAGTACAACAGAAGTCTAAATATGATAACCAAGTACAAGCTGAATAGAACAACAGAACTGAAATAGATAGGACAAGACAAGCAGATAATCTCCAGTGATTCAAATCTCCAAGAGAGCGGAAATCCAAATCTGTGAATAACTCAGGCTGACCCGAGCGTAAAGCAAAACACAAAACACTCGAGTCAGGACAATATATACTTATATAATGTAAACCAACTCAAGTGAACTGTAATAAAGGTACAAGTAACTTAAAGAATGCTTGGGATCGCCCATTCTTTAAGGATCCGTTAAACTATCTACTATGTAGTAATATTCGCTATTATTATAATAATGCCTAATCATAAAATAAACATACTTTTAAATAGCGTTAAGGCTTTACATTTTCCACCTTAACACGTAATATGCCAATATTCTACACAGTACCTGCATACCCCGAGAGGCTACGAGAAGATACTCCATAGGTACGACACAAATAGAAACTCGTAGTAAAGCTCGATATGGTAGGTGACACGGCACACAAGGCAATGCCAGGGTAGATATACCAATTACGCACACGGACTGATGGAAACGCATAGCAGCCACTACCGCTCCACCTCGAACAACACTCCCAAATCAAGGGTGCGCACCAAATCAATCACAAGTAATAGAATGGTATCGAAGAAGTGTGTCCGATAAGAGGTGCTACCTCACTGGTCCGAGATCGCTCCTGTTTTAGCCACCTTATGCCAACTCACGGGAGTTGGGTCCACGTATATACCTTAGGATCGTCGTCACCATCCTACTTCATTCTGGAAACTCCACCGCGTACACAGTTGTCAAAGTGGTTTTCGGTATCGACAGAGAGTATGTCCATATCCGATCCCGGTCTCTTTAACAATCAATCGTTATTATAACCCGTGGTTATAATTTAAAAATAGTTTATACTCCAAAATAGAATATTATTTCAAATCCAAATCTTTATCAAAATAAAGATTAAATCAATTCCAAACCATTTTAATATATTTAAAATATCATATCATTTCAAAACTTCATTTTAAATCATTTCAATATATCAAAATATCACATCTTTCCAAAACTTCATTTTAAATCATTTAATATATCAAAATATCACATCTTTCCAAAACTTCATTTCAAATTATTTAATATACCAAAATATCACATCTTCTCAAAACTTCATTTCAAATCATCATTTGAGTTCAAATCCAAATATTCAACTTTAAACACCTTTTTAAATTCAAAGATATCATTCATTTATTATCATTACAAGTCACCTTTAAATAATTTATATTCCAACAAATTAATTCATTTAAATTCATTAAAAGTGTAATTATTATACTTTCAAATCAAGTATTAAAATTTCCCAAAGTTTCAATTCAATTCAATCATTTATTTCAATTAAATTTCCATAGACCATTTCAAATCTTATAAATTTCAAATATAGATTTAATCCACAAAATAACTATTCAAATTATAAATTAAATTCCAAAGCATTATCATCCTATATTTCATAAGTCCAATATCTTTTAAATAGATTCAATTTACAAGTAAACCAAATATTTTTTTTTACTAATATAAACTTCAATTATTCATTCCAAGATTGAATATCATTCAACTTCATTTCAAAATATCAAAATATCATTTCAAAACATCATTTATTTAATTTAAATTTAAATACCATTTAATCACATTTCAAAATAGGTGTATTTCCCAAATCAACTATTCCATTTAAATCATTTAAAGTCAATTCATTATATTTAATAATTAAATATTTAATTTCCAAATTTTAATCTTTTTCAAAGATCATTTATTCATTTGAATTTATTAAACAAAGAAAATTCAACTTTCGCAGCACTTAGAAATTGCTACGAAATGTTATGTTTAAAAACAGTTTATTAACAAAAGACGGCATTCAAAATGCTGTAATATCTTAATTTAGTTTCAATTAAAATTTTAGTTAAATTTAACAACTATAGCACTAACAAAATGCTAAAATAACCCTTAGTTCAAATTTTCTATATATTTCATTTAAAACAACTACAGCATTTTCCAATGCTGTAATATCACATTACATTTCAAAAATGCTGTCAAATCAAATTCAGAGTTTTATTTACAATTTCACACATAATTAACTTTTAATATAAATCATGTTAACTTATAAAATCATATATTTTCACATTTAAAAAAACAATCATTTTAATACCCTTATTCTTTTGATTTTATAAAGTCAAATTTCCATAAAAAGAACCAAATTAAATAACAATTTTCTTATTTAAATTCAAGTATTAAATTTTCATTTCTTAAATAAAAATTTAACTTAACACTTAAGTTTACATTCCCAAAATATAACTTATTCCATTTTATTTTACTTAAATAAAATTGCACCTTTTAAACCAAATTCAAAATTTCACAAATTAACTTATATTTCAAAAATTAACTTAACACTCATTTATTTAACCTTTTAACTTATTCAAAAACCATTATAAATTTTACAAAATCATTTAAAATACATTTTTACATCAAAATATTATAATTTTCTTACTTGACAAAATTTCCATTTTAAAACAAAACATAAATTCCAAAAATTTACTTATATTTCAAATTCTACTTCACCATTTACTTAATTCATTATTTAATTTATAGAAAATCACTAATATTTCTATAAAAGTCATTTTTAATTAAATTTAAATCAAAATATTATACATTTTACAATTTAAATTTTTTTTCAAACATTTTAGAAAAATATTATATAAGCCACGGGTCTGTATATAGTTTTCTAACCTAGGTCAAGTGATACGGATATATATCATTTCAATCCACAGTTTACAAAGAAAACCCGGGTTCTATCATTTCAAACCCGCAGTCCCAAGTAAAATGAAAGAATTTGAAAACCGCTCAGGCCTATCATTTCAGCCCATAACGATATTCCCTTATTCTAAAGTCCGTTCGGGTATGTATCATTTCAACCGATAGTGATTCTAGTCTATAGGGAACTTGCAATGGTGATAACAGATTTAAATAACAGAATAGCATGAAATAACAGTAACATATGATATAACAGGTGTAATAACAGGTGTGAACATCATATGATAATAATATAAGCATATATAACATGATGATATACATTACAGATTCAAATGGTGTCGGTTTATCAGTTATATAGGTACATATTGTCTGGTGAGAAGAACTCACATGTATTGAGCTGGAGATTACAACCAAGGAACACAACACAAACACAATGAAGGCACGACAACTCGAATACAACTTGAAAGTGGAGAGCCAAAGCTAATAGCCTTGAATACATTTATACAAAACAATACAATTTATATAAGTTTCAAAACAATTCAACACTAGACAATGTTAGAAATCAATGCCCAAAACAAAGAGAAATGTTTTGCACTTGTTCTCAACTTCACATACTTCAGTTATGGACTGAAATAGCACAGCAAAGGCATGAATTAAGGTCTGGTTTGGGTCCCTATAGGGTTGGCCTAGCATGCGTTTGATGGTGAAGAGAGGTATAGGTGCAACAAATCTACACTACAAGGCAAATACAAGACAAATATCAACATTTCAAGGCAATGAATGGGCTCGACCAAAGGCTATGTGGGTAAGGCCTGATGTCCGGATGGTGGTGGATGATGTGGCATAGGGTGGAGGTCAGGTCAGAGGTGGTGGTGGTGGAGGAAGTGGCGGCAAGTGGTGGGTAAAGGTGATGATGCAAAACTAGGTCTATGCTTTCATGTAAGTGATGGATTTTTGGGTTTTTGGTGGTGATGCATGCCATAGGGGTGCTCGGCATGGAGTTGGTGATGATCTAGGGTGGTAGTTGGTCGGAGCATCAGGTGGTGGAGGTCGGCCAAGGGCTGGAGGAGGAGGAGCCAATCAAATCTAGATGAGAACAAGTGCAAATTAAAGTAGAAAACAATAGAAAAGGCAAGTGGAAGAAGAAGAAATTTTTACCTAACCTTGAGCTAAAATTGCCGTGCATTTTTTTTTGTGATGAGGAGACTTTTGTTTCACGTGAAAATGGAGAAAGAAGGTGCAGCTGGAAATAAAAGTAAAGCACGGCCAAAGAGTAAATGTGTAGGTTGAGAAAATGAAAGGGTGGAAGAGAAAAAGACTTTGGAAGTTAAAGGGTTTAAAACTTTTCATATTTCCATCAATTTAATTTAACATATATATATATATAAATGCTGATAATAAAGATTAAATAAACTCAGAAATAAAGTAAAGAAATAAAAAAATGAATAAATTTTAAATTAATTAAATTTAATGAAGAAAAATAGCAATATATACAAAACTAGGTTAAATAAACTGAAACAAATTCAAATAATCTTTGGAAAAATCTATTATAATTTAAATACATATAAAATGAATATTAATAAACTAAAACAAATAAAATAAAGTGAATGTATAAAATAAATAAATAAATTTTAATTATATATAATTAAATTAAGAAAATAGTAAAGAAAATAGAAATTAGGCTTTAAAATTAGAAAATAAATTCAACAAGCTTTGGAAAAATTATATAATCACTTTAAAAATATTTAAAAGACAAAAATATACATAAAATAAAATATTAACACATATTGAAACAAAATATGACGAATAAAATATAATTTAAAATAAACAATATTGCTAAATACATCAGTTTACATACAAATTTTGAAATGTACTTAACTTTTGCAGTTTAACTCCGTTTTCAACGAAATGAAAAGCAGTGTTCAAGTTATTTCATCTATTTTCATAATAAAAGATAAAATTTAAGATTTTAAATAATTTAAATTTGGAGTTTAAAAGTCAAAGTTTGAACAGTTTGAACAGAAATTCACTTTTCAATGAAATATCCAATTTATACTAGTTTGAAACTATAATTCACACAATCAAAATTTATATTTAGAAATGAAATGTTTGAAATAAAACAAGTTTAAAATAATTTAAAATAAAATAAAGTCAAATTTAAATATATGCAGAAATCTAGGGTTGTTACAAAAATGGTTTTGGAAATTCAAAAGATAATTTGAATTGATTTCAAAGAAGAAGAAAAAGGGTTTTGAAAAGATGGAAAAACTCTGAAATCTTATTTAAAATATTTGTAGAATATAATTGAGTTTGGAAACTTACTTTGATTTGTGATAAACAAAGTAAAGTGGAAAATTTGTCAAGTTGGACCAACTGAAGCGAAATATTGAAATAAAAATTGGATTCAATATTTTATGAAATGAAAGGAAAATTGAATTCATATGGAATTTGAAATCCAGTTTAAATATAAGTGGTTATTAACCAAAATGATGAAATTCTTAAGTAGAATTTGGAGTTGAGAAAATATTCTAAATTAATGAAGATTAAACTGGAAATTGTGAAATGGTAGTTGTCGAGTTTTGTGAAATGGTTTCAAATGAACCGAATGTGAATATGGAATGAAAATTGAATTGAACGGAATCAATTGTAAATGAAATGGAATTTATATAAATTGAGTTGGTGTCAATTTAAATTACTTATAAAATAGAATGGATAATTAACTGAATATCATTGAATTTGCATATAAATGGTTGTTGTTGACGTAAACGAGATTGTATAAAGTTATATGAGTTAATGAAAGCAAATAAAAATTGATTTTGAATCATTTGAAATGGATATGAATTCATTTCGCTTAAAAATGAATAGAATGTAAGAAAGTGAATTGCAAATCACTTGAATTGAATAGAAATGATGTGTGATATAGTTGTAAGAAATTTAATTTGTATCGAAACCATATAAATTGCTTATGAGAATTATTTTGAGTGCATTGCTTATGAAAACTATGTGTTTACTGTTGAAAATAAGTGAAATGTTAATAGATTTCCTATATATGTCACTTACATATTTAAATTGAGTAAGTACCGGATTTTGGAAGCCGTTCGGTTGCATTTGGTCGCGCAAAATGCTAATAAATAAGCCGCTTTGCTTAAAATGCTAATAAAGGTACGCCTACGCAATAAAAATTAGGAAATATGAACTGTTTTTGTTTTTCCGACCATGTGGGTCGATGTATATATATTTATATCTCTTGTCAAATTGTAAAAGCTCCTCCGTACAAGGAAGACTCTGCCGAAATTTTCTGAAAATTTTGGGAGTTAGAAAAAAAAATGGAATTTCTAAAAATTTCAGTAACGACAAATGATTTAAAATTTGTAAGCAAATAGAATTGAAAACTGAAGTATTGGAATTCATTTTGAATCGAATTCAAGTAAAATTTGAAATGAAAATTTTGAAATAAAGGTATTGAGATTTGAAATGAATTAGTAAATTGAAGAAAATTGATTTTATATGGAAGTGGAATTCAATTTGAATATATAACTTTGGTAGTGAAGTGAAAATAAATACAAGAAGTATGTAAATACTTATATTGAACTGAAGAAATGGTTAAATTCTTAAGAAAAAATTAGAATTGAGAAATATTCTAAGTTAGTAAGTGAATGAAAATTTAACTAGAAATAGTAAAAATGGGGATTGTTAATAAGTGGATAGAAATCGAAATATAAATGTGAATAAAAGAAAAGAAATATATAGAGTGATTTTGAAAGCTATGATTGAAAATTATTGCTAGTAGTATACAGGTGTTTTAAAAGCAAAAGAAATTTGGAATTTCTCAACAGAAGGTATGCATTTAAAATTTCAGTATGAAATTTGATGGGATTCTGATTTTGCCACTTGGCATTTTGTTTTCTATTGGGATTTGAGAGTCCGTAGGGACATTTTGTAGTCGTACCGAGTTAGCCGCGCAAAGGAGACGCTGGCAAAAATTTTCAAAAATTTAAGGAGTTAGAAAAATTTTGAGAAAATTTTGATAATTCAAAATTTGGTTTCAAATTTAAATTTGAAGTGTTGAGTAAGTAACATTGTTTGAACTTATGAATAAGTTTGGAAGGGTAGAAAAAGATTAGTGTGTTTTAATGAAAGATTTTTCTAGAAAGTTGTTTAAAACTATTTGGATTTGAGAAAATAGTTAACGAGGATTGGATCATTCTTCTTAACTTGTAATTTCGGGACAAAATTCTTTTAAGGGGGGAAGAATGTAACGACCCTGAATTTTTGACATTTGAAATTTGAATATTTAATCGAGTTTAAAGGTTTGGAAGTTAGTTTAATTTGAAATTCAAATATCAGAATGAATTTGGTAATTAAATTATTGAATCTATTTACTGAAGTTGGGTAAAAATTTGAATCTTCAATTTTAAGCCTGTTAAAAATGATTTGATGGCTTAGAAAATTCATATTGATTATACTGAAGATAATAAAAGCTTCAGAATTGAATTTGAAACTGTTTTGTTCAGTTTTGAATTTTATCGTTTAAATTGAATTTAAAAATAGCCTTCCGGGGCACAGTCTCAGAATTTGACGAAACCAGTTCCATTAGATCCGTAATATTGTATTATTATCTGATTTAAATTTTCGTAGTGATTGGAGTTGTTGTGTGAGCGTACGATAAGTAAACGCGCTGAAATTTATATCGAAATTTATTATAATAACTGGTCCAAAAAGCTATCTTCTCCATACGATCGAATTTGGACTTGAAACCTTTTCCATTGCGTTCGGAATAGGGGTATAACATTATAAACGCCTAGTGGCACGCCTCGATAGAAGGTCAAGTTTTTAAGTTGCATTTATCGAACGGTTTGAATTTGAATTTAAATTGAATATTTATACTAGTCAGCTGCAGTTGAAATTATATCGCATCAGCCTTTTTCCTTTCCATTCCAAACACTGTAGCCTGTTAACTCGAGCACGCTAATATCAAATCTTGTCTCCCATTTGCGCAGCAGATCTTCAGTGGAGATAATAATAATAATGGCCGAGCACCTATCCACTGTAATTCAATTCGTTCGTTCCCCTTTCCTCCGCCATTCCCAAAATTTTCAAATTCACTCAGCAATAATCAAATTCACTCGCTAATGATTGTTGTGAATGTTATTTGATAGTTAAATAACTGACTATCAATATTTGCCTTTGAAATGGCACTTGAATTTGTTTTCAAAACAAGCGATCATTATTCGGTTTAGCCGGGAGAGGACTTTGTGTCATATAACCCATTCCGAATAATGATACGACGTTGTGGACCGCAATTGAAGACCAATGTTGAAGACTGGGTATTTGCGAGAATGATAGGATAACCTATCGATTGTCTCTTCACTGAGTCGCGCTGGTATAGAGATCTCCATATATGATGGGGAGTCCGATCGGCATTGTGAATACCCGGATTTGCAAGGGCTTCTTTGGAAGTGCCTTCGGTTCTGTTCAAACTGGAACAGACTTGTATGGTTGTATGTCTGACATTACACTTTGAGATATAAAGCTGATTTCTTTCAAATACATATCTGTTGGTGGCGGATAATTTATTCCCTTAGCTTAACACCCTTCTCTGAGACGTACGAGCTCAGAGGTTATGTAGTTGAAGGTTATCAGTGATATACTCCCAATTTGGTAGTGTGGCATGCTAAGTGTTGTTATGTGTTGCTGATCATTTGTTGATCATTTGTTGATCAAAGCATGGCTTTCGTGTAAAGCGTAGCTTTGTGGACGAGACCTCATCGAGCCTCAAAAACCGGAAATGGTCGAAACAGGAAAGATGCGGCAAGGTTATGAGGGTCGCGCCCTTTAGGGTATGTCATTTACTTTTGGAAAAAGGTAGTATCATGGTATGGAGCCCAGATGCTTTACCTGTGTGGTGGCATCAATCTTATTTACTGTGTGATTGTTGCTTTGTGATCGAGGCGCCTCGGATAAAGGTCACAAACGACCAGGGGATGGCATACTTTTGTGTGGAGTTATCAAGTTACAACTTCATTGCACCCCGAAGCGTGTGGTAACTCAGCCTTGTGTTGGCAGAGAACTAGTTAGTTCTCGGGACGTCCTGCCAGGGGCGTTCCCATGTGGCATAGGAAGTCCCTTAGCCTGACCATTTGTTGGAAAATCCCAAGAAACAATACGAGCTTGTACGGTTTTAGTTGTATAACCTGCTATGGAATGTGGCGGTAACCTGCTATTGAACATAGTAGCTATAGTAGGCATGCAATAATGGTTGTATGTTGGTTAAGATTAATATTATACTTTCGAATTTTTTTCCACACTAGGCACTAATGATAATATTAAAAAGATTTTGCGTATCAAGCATGTTTGACTATCATAAAGAGAAATCGTCTCCAATTCTGCGTTTGCATTGTGTGTGTGGCGGGAGGCCTTATGGTAGTTTCATTTTCCAAAAGCATTGCGAACAATTTTTATTTTCTTTGTGAAAATAACTGTTTTTAAGATCTTACACCAGTCCCATGACTGACTTGGAGTTTATTGTTCCCTTTCTAAACTCTGGGTGCCCATAATTTTCCACACGGGCAGCCTAAAGTCAGGTTATCAGGTCATTCTGGAATTCAGAAGTTGCTGTTGAGATCTGGAGGCGAGCTGGATGGCGAGACGTATCAGTTATACTAGTATTATTCCGTTATGTATTATGTTATGTGGACAAGTTTATATAACTGTCCAGTGATGTGTGTTGTTGTAAACTCTGATGATATGATGTAATGTATAAACGGATATAGTCTTTTATTTTAAAGATTATTCATTCATATATTGTATATTGTTCCGCTGCGAATGTGAGATTCTGATATTGTTCTGCTTCTTTTTCTTCTGTCTTCTTCTACCTCTTCTTTTTAAACCCAATGGTTTGGTTTTTCGGCATTCGATTGCGCAGCATTTGATACAGTGGACGTATTAATGTCGACTTTCGAGCGTCGAAAGATCGAGTTGTTACTGAACATTGGTTGGTCCACATTTGCTTGAATTAATTATATTTGGTCCATGCTTTGAGTTGAATACGTGACTTGCTTTATTGAATTGGAAATGGTAATAATTTGAGATATATATGATTTGTCTCCCACGTTGCTTGCACCCATATGCTGAAGTGAAAACGTGAACTGACTCATTACGCATAAATTGAAGTGTGACGTTGCTTTGATTTATTTGGTGCTCAAAATTGTTGCACTCTTTTCTGCGTGTCATTAGAACCAATGGACGGCACAATCGATTAATTTCAACATTGCACTTCGGAATCTATAATCTGCAAAACCACAATAAAATGCCTGTATAATACCGCTTTATTAAAATAAAATATATGAAATAAACGGTTTAAAATGCAGAAAAATACATTCATCACACATTCAGGAATCATTAATACCTAGTGGCTATTAACTTTCACAGAGGAAAAATGAAAAGACACAGACCCAAAAGCCCAAATACGGAACCGATACGGAAATCGTTTCATAGATTCCACAGCGAACCGGACTCCAAATCGCAGAAATAAATATACTGCGAAGATCAGCATGACAATACGCTCAAAATGGTACACAGATATCAGCGATACAACCATCCTATCAAAAGTCGATATTTGGTACCGAAAATGCTGCTCAAACGCGGAAAATAAGATAAAGGAGCAATAGCAGTCCAAATTTGACGAAATGAAAGATGACGTCTCACTCAGAAGATGATTTACAAATTTATTTTATAAAAATATCCAAGTTTGGAAATTATTTTATTATCATCAAATGTTAATTGATTTAAATTTAAATAAAACTACACAATAAAATAAACTTCCATATTTTCTGATGAAAATTTGCCATTAGCTATGTTTAAATAGACGTATTCCAAATATCACATTTTTATTTCCAAATTCAATTATTTAAAATTTCACAAAATTTCAATTAATTACATTATTAAAACCTTTAAAATTTACGGGTCGTTACAAAATTATATATACACACACACACACTTATATAAATAACATATGAAAAGGTTAGAGTTAAAATAAGTTAAATTATTTACTTATGTAATGAAATAAAAGTTGACTTTTCTTTTGAAATTTTAAAATAAACGAAAATGTAAAAGGAAATGTCACATAATAAGGTAACATCATATGGTATATTCAAAAAGTGGCGATGTGATGGAAATGAGGGGGTGTGATGGATGGCATGTAGAATGGGGTGAGAAGGGAGGTGATGTGGCACACAAATGTGGAGGGTAAAGGATTTAAGGTGTTAAAACAAAAATTGGCATAACACCAGTAATGCTAATTGTGATGAACTAGCTCTTTATTTTGTCACATATGATAACATGATTAGACATAGTTTTATTAAGAACAAGTTTATCATTCGAGACCAACTGCAAAGTGATGTCATTAAGAAATGGATTTATATTGCCAATGTGCTTTTGATACTTAATATATGGAAGTTTTGTTGTTTTCTTGGTTAAGGCATTTAAAAGCTCATTCCATATTTCCAAAGGAAATAGAGAAGGTAAGTAGCGAATTCGTGCAATAGTCCATTAAGCATGTTAATAGACTAGGTCATAAGTCCTTATGTTCAAAGTCCGATGTTCATATGTGAAAGGTAGGATAATTATGTATGTCACCCTTTATTTGGTCCAAAGTCTTTATGAAGTAAATCAATTTAAGCCTCGGGACCAAGCAGTTTTGTGTATGCACGTCCAAGTTAATAATGTTCAATATGTCTATCATAATCATGTTCCCTTCTTTAATCATGTTCCATTTCACGAATTATTAGATTTGCAATCAATTAATAGTTTTCCCTTTTTGATTTAAGGTTACGGTGCTTTAATTAAAGAAGGGAGAGAAAGAAATGACTCCCCTTTTTCATGATCGCTAGGTCCATATTTATAGGGGTGAGCCTACTCTGGCATCTGCTTTGGCCCACTCCAGCATCGGCTTCGACGGTAGTGTCAGCAACAGCTTCAGCGACCTCAATGTTGTTCTGCGCGAGGTTTACGTGATAATGACAATGGTAGAGCTTCGATGCCTCCTCATCAATAATGGCCCTCTGCGTTGACAATCTCATGTGTTGAGGCGCTTTTAGTTTGTTGTTGACAACATCAGTTGGCAATAGTGTTAAGCATTGATGAAGGATGACTTCATTCAGTGTGGTGTCGGCATTGATGATTTCAACAGATGTTGATGAGTCTTGATATAAATATCGCACATTTACATGTGTGCTGCTTCTTTAGTATTAATGAAACGCGCCATGAACAGAGCACGGTATTGGTTGTTGGTGTTATTCGCGATAGGTGGCTCTAATGAATAAGAAATCATTTGAGTAGCGACACCAATATCGTCATCGTCAATCCTGAACTGTATTACTGGATCATTGTCGACAACAAGCAGGCCCTACTAGTATACCATAGCGGAATTGATGACTTGCAATAATGATGATAAGCGACGCTGAGGAAGTGTGATACCAACAAGTTGCAACATTTAGTTTACCATCATTGGTGGAAGTCGGAGTCAATAGATTGTGATTATCGATGAGGTGTTACACGAATCACACCATTGTAATGTTGATGGTTATTGATATCAAACATGTCCTATTTTGCAATGTACTATCTATTGATACGATGTAGCATCGATGGAGCATAGTGTGAGTAGAGTGTCACATTGTATGAGGTGGGACATGGTTGACACTTTGTTCGTTGGATGCGACACTGTTGGCTTGGCGGCATCGATTTCTTTATGATGTTTCCACTTGTTGCATTTTCTTTGAGATTTAAATTATATGGATAACCTTTGCTACCGCCCTCCCCCAAGTACAAAAGAGGCTTTTTACTCTTTAGAGTAAAATTAAGAATTCCTCTGTATCGCCCAATATTTAGTGAGACTTCTTTATTAGTCTTGTTTTCATGTAAAAATGAAGTGAATGATATCTTTTGTTATTAATTTTAAACTTAATTTAAACTTCAAGTAATCTCCTTTTTGATTTGATACTGTTATAAATCTATATTGTTTGTGTAAGTTAAGACTATAATTTTACTATAACAGATCAATAAATAACAATAATAATAGTAATAGAAGACCAGAATACCATATCTGCTAATAATAATAGAAGACCAGAAATCCAAATCTAACAATAATAATAGAAGACCAGAAACCATTATTTGAGAATAATAATAGAAGGCCAGAAACCCTTATATGATGACTGAAGATTGTACTTGTTGAGGAGCGAAAATGGCTCATATTCGATTGTTCTTCCCCTGGAAGATTGATTTATTTGGACCGCAATTTGGCTCTGATTTTCGATAGATCTTCCATTAGACGATTGATTAATTTAGAGCTCAACTTGGCTCTAATTCTAGTTGATTTGTCTGGCCCCATCTTAGGTGAAGATCTCTACTTGGATCAGACCCTTTCTCACTGTCTTAGATGATGATATAGATATGTTGTCTGGTGCATTTGGTTAGCTATCTTACGCAAAACCAAAGACTTACCCGACCTAACTATAGGAGGCGCTTAGTCAGGCTTTATAGGCGGTACTAAAGGCTGGTCAGTGCTTTCGTGCGGGACCAAAGGCATATTCCGAACTCCCTCTAGGAGGTGCCTTAAACCGGCCATTTTTAGGCGGGAATAAAGGCTTATTAAAGATCTTCCTTCCAGAAGAATGTGATAGATCTTCCTCTAGAAGATTGTGTGTAACGACCCGTAATTTTCGATGAAAAGAAAAATAATATGTAATTTAATAAGATGTTGGTGTTAATATTGGAAGAAATAAAAATTTATGATTTATTAATAAGAAAAATAACTAGAATGTAATGTTAATTTAAGACAATTGATAACTATTTTAATGCAATCTCAATTAATTGGAATGATGGGAAAGTTATAATTGGTCAAAAAGTGTAAATGGTAAATAAACCAAAAGTTGTATTAAACGGTGAAATTGTATGTAATTAATTGAAATTGATTAAAATAGAATAATTAATCCGTATGTGAATTTATTAGTTTTGTTTGTTAACAATAACCATAGAAATGTATTTGAAATCATAGTTGTAACAATTGTTTAATCATCGTTTCACTATTTAATCCGTTGAAATTTAATTGGAAATCAATTGCAATTAATCTATTTAACTACTGCAGTTAATGTGAACTAAGATGGTAATTGTAGAATATTGATGTAATAAATGGTAAATCAATGTTAACGATGTCCATAAAGTAATGATTGATTGAATAGAAAGATTGAAATCAAAATGAATCAATTTATTGGGTTTTAAATTACAATTAATGAATTTATTGCAATTGGAATTGGAACGTTGTAATTAGCGCAATATTAATAGTTGAATTTGACATGGAAAATTTGTTTTAAAAGATTATAATTACTAGTTAATCAAAAGTGATAAAAATTTGTTAGTTATAAATTTTGAATTTGAAAAGTGATAAATTTAATTTAATAATAATTTATTTAATTAACGTGAAAATAACCATTTTGGCCACTGTCTCGGATTTCGACGAAACCAATTTCATCGGATCTGTAACAGTGAATTATTAAAGGGTTTCAAGTTTCGTAGCGATCACACTTGTCGTTTGATCGTGCGGGCTTGAAACACGTAGAAATCAGTTTAATTGAAATCAATTTTAAATAAGGTGATTTAGAAAGCTAACTTCTGTATACAATGGAATTAGGACTTGAAACTTATTCCATCGAGTTTAAAAATATCAAAAACCTATATTTCGATATATTGGATGACCCATTTTCGTTTCGGGAACGAAACCGGCTTTTCGGGCCGTCATTATCGTTTCGATCCAACCCTGCCTATATACAGGCTGTTATAAACCCTAATGGTTTCTCATTTTATTATTTCTGTACGTATATCTTCTTCCTCCTTCTCGAACGTCAGAACATCAAACCTAATTCCCAAAATTCAAAAACCTAATTTCAAAAAAAAATGGTTGCTCCAGGTTTACTTCGAGTCAGGAAGAGGTTCGCTTCGGGTTCCAGAGGCGAAAACCCTACACCGACTTCAGGTCAAAGAGAGTCCCATGCCAAACAAGGTGGTTCTGGTCGCGCTTCGAGTCCCAAAGGAAAACCCCCTGCAGCAACTTCGGGTCAGGAGCCAAATGACTTGAGTCTCGGGTGATTTTGGCAAAAACTCAGAGCAAGCACCGGGTAATTGAGGTAGCGACCCGAAGTAAGACCTGAAGTCGAAATTTTCCAATCTTCTAACGTTAATAACTTTTGTATACGAGCCCGGATTCACGCGCAGTGTTCTCCGTTGCGATCGTATCGACAATGCGAACATTTTGGAACTGGTTTGGCTGCATTCTGAGACTGTTAAATTTTTGGGCTAATTTTGGATTTTAAATCGACGACAAATCGAAGGTGGGTGTTTTGACCCACTCACAACTACTAGATTATCTTATGTTGGTTAAATTGAATTTATGATGTGATTCGAAATTGATTGGTTGATGTTTGGTATATTTAAATTTTCATTCCAATTAAATCAGACTTTTATTGAATATTATCGCCATTAATTTAATATTAAATTCTAAATTGCCAGTTAATACCCGTTATTGATAATCAGTCACTTGTTATTGTTTATTGATTGGTTTGAATGGTGATTGTGATGGATGTTGATTGTTTATATTGGATGACTAGATGTTATATTTCATATTGTTATAACACTGCAAAGTTCCCTATGGGTTGAAATGATACATACCCGAACGATCTGTTAGATTAGGGAGAAATCGTTATGGGTTGAAATGATATACTCGAACTGTAACGACCCATAATTTCTGACATTTGAAATTCGTAATATTTAATTAATTTTAAATATTAACAAGTAGAATTAATAAGTCGAATAATTTATTTTTCGAATAACTGGATTTAATTGGATAATTAAATCGATAAATTAATAGTTGAAATTCCAGAAATAATTGAAATCTGGATTAAATGAGAAGGAAAATGATTTATAAAGTTATATTAAATCATGTTGAAGTTATAGTGATGTTATAGAACTTTGAAAATTGAATTTAAAGTTGATTTGTGAAAATTGAATATTTTAATATTTAATCGACTAGTGAAATTAGCCATTTTTGGGACAGTCTCAGAATTGGACGAAACTTGTTCCATTGGATCCGTAATAGTTTGTTATTATCGGATTTCAATTTGCGTAGAAATCGGAGTTGTCGTTTGACCGTGGCAGCTCGAAACGCATCGAAGTTGTTTCAAAATTAATTCGGCGAGTTAAAATAGTCATTTTTCAAAAAGTCACGGATTTCGACGAAACCAGTTTCATCGGATCCATAATGTGATATTATTGTAAGGTTTCAAGTTTCGTGTCAATCGGATGTACGGTTTGTCCGGGGCAAGCCAAAACGCATCGAAATCGGTTTAAATCGGTTTAATTTAAAATGACTGTTTATTTCCGTAACTCTCACATATGATCGAATTAGCCTCCGAAACAAGTTCCATTGTATTCGGAACGTGGGGTAAACCTTACGAATGCCAGGCGGCATGTGTGATTTGGAGATCGTTTGGAAAAGTCGTTTTAAATTGAATTTAATATTATTATCTACGTATATATATACACGTTAACAAACGAAACTCTAATTCTCTTCAGCCCTGGCCGCTACTTACTTTATCAATGGCCGAAAATATCGTTCCTTCTTCCCTTAATTTTTCACAATCCGTCAACAATGATCAAAATCCTCCAACACGAAGATTATAGAGCGGAGTGAGATCTTGAGATCCATACGGTTAAGATCGAGTCTCGAGCAACGTAGTGGAAGCTATTGGGCCGCGTCCTCCTGCAGTTGCGCACGTTTTTCCATGCAAATGGTGGGGCCGAGCTTGCTAGGGTTGCAGCCGATGGTAGAGGGTGGCGAAGGCTTTAAAGTGGAAGCAGTTGATCGTCGTGTAGTCGAGCAAAGGGGAGGCGAAATGGAACCCTAGTCGGCAAATGTTGGATTCAAATTATCTGTAGTCGAACGTGTTTGGGAAGAACATGTGGGCGGCCTGGATTTTGGTCTAAGGAAATTAACGGCTCAGATTGGAGAGGTTGTAAAATAATAAAATAAAAAAGTTGAGTTATTTATATTTTTAATGTGTACGAACTTTAAAAAAAATTGATAACTCTTTCATACGAGGTCGGAATTCGACGAAACTTTTTGCGTTGGCTTCATTTTGACAAGCACAACGCTATGGAACTGGATTGGAAGTGATTGAAGTCAGTGAAAATTTCGGGTAAAATTAAATGCACGTTTAATTTTATTCGAAATAAAACGCTGCGACCATTTTAAAAGCAAGGTGAGAACTCCTCACTCAATCGAATGTTTTGTTTCGATTTAAATTTTAAATAGTTGAGATTTAAAATTGTTGATTGTGTGAATTGATGATGATTGCTATTTATGGTGATAAATAGACATTATACGCCGTTATTAAGCGGAGGTTATTTATTAAAAACATATACCGTGATAATTTCACATTGAAGTGGAATTGGTATTATATATGTATATAGCAATATATATATATTGTAATATGTATATATTGGAGTTGATTTCCTGCATTGTATAGCGGATGAGACCCTATTGCACCGCATAATAGCGGATAATATTTATTAAACCCATATACCGCGATAATTTCACCTTGAAGTGAAATTGGTATTGTGCTAACATCTGTGGATGCAGGGAAACAGGTTGGAGGGATCCAACTGGATTCCTCACCGTATTGATTTATTTACAGATATTGTGATATATTATGTTATCATATGATGATATGTGATGTTTTGTTGTCGTGATTGATGATTGGTGCTGTTGCATCATCGGATCCATTTTTGGAAGTTTAAAAATAAGGATTTGTAAATTATTAAAAGGATTGGTTTATTTAAATTGAGATTTTTGATTTATTTTAAAATGGTTTATATATATAAGATTTATAAAATTGATATTTTATAGATCAAATAATTTTGTTATAAAGGAGTTTTTAAAGTGTTAAAATGAAATATAAGTAGATCTTATAAGTAATAAGATTTATAACTTGTGAAGTTTTAAAAAAATGATTTTTGCAAATAAATGAATTATAAGTATTTAACTTATAATATGGATTTTTGGTATATAATTGAGTTATATAATTTGAATTGGATAATAAAGGAGATTTATAAATCGAAGTTTTATAAATAGATTTGTAAATCCGAGAAACGACTTATTTTGATAAGTTAAGTTTATATAGCTTATTAAAGGAAGTATATTCACGATTTTGGACAGTGGATAATCCTTTAAATAAAATGTGTAGAAATGTTGAGTTTGGATAACGAATTATATTCGCGATTTTGGACAGTGAATATATTTTTAAATAAAATGGATATGTTTTGGAGAAGTGATATTACGAAATTAAGTAATGGTTTTAAAAAGATGTTTTAAAACGTGTTATGTCACGTACCGAAATTTTCGACTTTCGAAAATTCGACATCGATACTCACTTTATCGACTGCCGAGCAATCGAGTGCCGGAAACTCCAATAGTGATGGTTTTAGAAAGAAGAGGTAGAAGAAAAAGAGAAGAAGAAGAACAACAGAACAACATCAGAACAGAAAACAATATCAGAATCTTACACATCGCAGCGGAACAATATATAATAGATAACACTAGTCTTTTAAAACAAAGAACTATATTAGTTTATACATACATCAATCATCAGAGTCAATATACAACAATGGACATTTATATAACTTGTCCTCATACAGAATACACAGCGGAATAAATACTATCAGATACAAATACTACGTCTCGCCATCCAGCTTATCTCCAAAGCTCCAGAATATCCAGAATATCCTGATAATATAACTCTAGGCTGCCCGTGTGGAAATTGGTGGGCACCCAGAGTTTAGAAGGGAACAATAAACTCCGAGTCAGTCATGGTGACTGGTGTGAGATTGTAAAACAGTTATTCTTTAAAATAAACAACAGGAAAACTTTAATGTCAATTCGCAATGCTTTTGGAAAATGAAACTACCATAAGACCTCCCACCACACACACAATGCAAACGCAGACTTGGAGGAGATTTCTTCTTATGATAGTCAAAGATGCTTACTACGCAAAAATCAAATTCTTTTGGATATTATTATTAGTGCATAGTGGAAAACATTTCGAAAGTATAATATAAATCTTAGCCAGCATAGGTACCATTATATTATGCCTGCTATAGCTGCCTCCTGAGGAGACAGGTTATACAATTGAAATCGTAAAGGCTCGTATTGTTTCTTTGGATTTCCAACAAATGGTCAGGCTAAGGAACTTCCTTTTCCACGATGGGTACGTCCCTGGAATAGACGACCCGAGAACCTAACCGGATCTCTGCCAACACAAGGCCGGGTTACCTCTGCAAAAATAGGTAACTACTGACACGCGTATGCCATCCCCCGATCGTCACCGATCTTCCCGAGGATCCCCGATTCGCAACAACCACAAAGAAATAAATTTTGCAGCAACCACAGAGGTTAAGTATCTGGGCTCCATACCATGATACCACCTTTATCCAGAAGGAATGACATACACTAAGGGGCGCTACTCCCTAGAACCTTGCCGCATCCTTCCTGTTTCGACCATTTCCGGGGTGTGAGGCTCGACGAAGTCTCGTCCACAAAGCTACGCTTTCTTAAAAAGCCCTGCTTCGGGTCAAACAAAATGATCAACCTATGATCACAAAGATATAAGATCAAACAAATGATCATATCACAAATGATCAAACACTGATCATTTCACAGCAACACTCAGTATGCCACGTTACCAAGTTGGGATATATCGCTGATAAATTTCAACTACATAACCTCTGAGCTCGTACGTCTCAGAGAAGGGTGTTAAGCTAAGAGAATAAATTCTCCGCCACCAACAGAAATGTATTTGAAAGAATCAGCTTTATATCTCAAATTGTAACGTCAGACACACAATCCATACAAGTCTGTTCCGGGATCGAACAGAACCGAAGGCACTTCTCACGAAGCCCTTGCATTTCCGGATAATTTTCTAATCACGTCCGAACTTCCCGTCACTAAGGGTGATAAAACCTCTAAATCGAAGATCAGTCGATGTAGAGTAACTCGACGGTAATCCTTCCGTTTTCAAAAATATCCGGGCTTCAACACCGGTCTTCGAATGCAATTCATAACGACGCATCACATATTCGGAATGGGTTATACGACCCCATGGTCCTTTCCCGGCTAACCCGAATAGTGAGCGCTTATTCAAAAATAAGTGTGGCATTCAAATTCATCCAATCACAACAAATGTCATTCAAGGTAATTATTGATAGTCGGTTATTTAACTATCAATAAAGATGCGCAACATCATCAGATTCCAAATAATTTTCCAAATTATTTCATCTTCAAAAATATCTTTACTAGATATAAAATTTCCACACTTAATCATTTGAAAACAAACCTCAAATATTCACATTTCAATTTTATCTTTGAAGATAAAATCTCAAAACAGTTCATTTCTTATTGGAAAAACATTTCCATACTTATTTAAAAATAAGTATTTCACAAATCTATTTATTTTCAACATTTGAAAATATTCAATATACTTAAATCAATATTAAGTATACATTTCACTCTTTAAGGAAATCATAAATTTTAACATTTATTTGAGTCAAAACGAATGTTGCGTAAAACATCGTTACGATGACTCGAAATCAATAGTATAGGGATTCGGAATTAAAATAGATATATAAATCCCAATACTATATAAAACATTTCCTTTTGGAAATCATTTACTATAACAACAGTGTTATAGTCCACCATTTCCTTATATTTCTCGAAAAACGTCTATTTCAACAATGAATGTTGAAATCTATGTATTCGATACTTAACACGTTTTAAAACATCTTTTAAAACAGTTACTTCATTTTTATAATATCGCTTTCCCAAAACCATATCCATTCTTCTTTAAAAATATATTCACTGTCCAAAATCGTGAATATACTTCACTTAACCATATTTAAATCTTTTCTACACATTTATTATTTCAATAAAAATTTGCTATCCAAAATCGCGAATATATCTTCTTTAATAATCTTCTATCTTAAATTTGTCAAATTCAATCGATTTCGAATTTATAAACACTTTTTATAAATTCTATTTGTATTCATTTACAATATTAACAAAATTCCTTTAAAATTTCATCACTTTGATTTATACAAAATCAAATTTTTATAAATCTTCTATATAATGCTTTTATTTCACAATGGTCCATTTAAACCAATTAAATAAATCCTTATCGATTTATTTAAATCTTTATTCCAAATTCGTAAATCTATTTCCACAATTTAAAAATAAATCAATATTTACTTTCACACCAATTTCCCTTATTTCAATTTAATTCATTTTCCAATTCTTCACTTTAACCCCAAAATCAGATTCCAAATTAATTTCTAATTCTACTTCAATACCAAATCAATTTCAATCTCGATTTCTAATTTTATTTATCACTACTAAGTGAATTCCTTATTTTTCTCAAATTATTCAATATTCGGATTTAAAATGGATTCTTCAAATTGAAATCATTTTACATTGATTTCACAGCTTATTTCAATTTACCAATTAAATTTCCAATTGGATTTCCAACTTATCTTCTTTTAAATAAATTCCTTTTTAAGAAAATAAATTTCAATCGTTTCTTTCAATCTATTTAAAAATCCAAATTTTAAATTAAATTCTTCAATTTATAATCACTGTTTTATGAAATCCATTTATTTAGCATTTTCACTTTATTCTGGAATTTATTCGATAGGATTATAAAAATTAGCTTTTATACTTTTAAATTCTTTTCTTCGAATTTATTCAATTTCTAAAATAAATTCACTTAAAAATTTCTATTTTGATTTCAAAAATTCAATTTCATTTATTTTTGGAATCCAATGATATCAAACATCCATTCAGCTAAATTTTAGCTTTCAAATAATTTCCAGACATCAATATGATTAATAACATCAATAATCATTCACAGATTCATACCACAGTATAAATAAAATCAATCAATGTGAGGGGTCCAGTTGGATCCCTCCAACCTGTTTCCCTGCATCCAAAGACGTTATCACAATACCAATTCCACTTCGAGGTGGAATATCGCGGTATATGGGTTTTTATAATATATCCGCTTACTAACGGCGCAATAGGGTCTCATCCGCTATACGAGGCGGGAAATCAATCAATCCAATATATACATATGCCAATATGTATATATTGCTATATATATAGATATCCTACTATATCTAATATCACATCCAAACAAATCAATCAATTCAATAATAACTGTATAATTAAATTTTCCTTCGAGTGAGAAAATCTCACCTTAGCATTTATTTTGCCATCCCATTTCCATTTTCGACTTGATTCCTTTACAGATTTTTACCTAGTATAAATAATTATACATTTCGTTAATATCCGAACAAATCGAACTATCAATTTCCGTATGGTAATTTTCATTATCCAATGATTCTGTTTTAAACCAATTTCTTTTAATAGATTATTTTTGGTAACTAAAATAATTAAATAGATTAGTAAAACAAATAATTCACCATATCTATTATTTATTTTTCTTCCTGTACATATCCATATACATATATAACAGATTAAAACGAATAAGTTGTTTATCTTACTGTTAATTTATTTAAACCAAAAATTTAATTTTATCGAATGATTTATTTTTAAACCAATTTTTTAAATTAACTAAGATTGACATGGGTATATATTTTTCTTTTATTACATATATATTTAAATAGAAATCTGATTTTATGTAGCTTTCAAGCCTCATTAAAAATCCATATATATATATATATATACTTACTGTGAAGATATAAATTTATATACACATATTCATATATGCACTGTCTTCAAATTATTTATTGTAAACTGCATATTGAAAATAAAATAAATTAAAATAAAGAAAATATACCTTACTGGCGAAAATCGTGATCGAATGAACACTCTCGCGATTGGAAAAAACCACTGAACCCTAAGGCCCTGACCTCCTCCATCGTTCACAGTTCGCGACCCACCAGAATGTCTCGCGAAATCCACCAACGTTGCCGAGAAACCCCACTTGCCTCCATCACTATCTCGATTGTCACCACCACCAGATCGCACGCGCCTCCAGATCGTCGCCGCCAACAAATCGAACACGAGCCAATCGAACTTCCCCAAATTCCAGTCGCCTCCGCGAAACCCTAGTCGCTCGTCAGAGACGAAGTCGACCCCGTGAGCCATCGCTCCACGCCTTCAACTCGAACGCCACCATCGCGCTCGCCGCCTGACTCCCACAAAACCCACGTCGAACGCTGCCACTCGGTTGATCGCGAAATCCTCCTTTTTGTCGAAGGCTGCTCCTTCGAGCTTCACTTGATTCGAACGCGATTTTTTTTTTCTTTTTGAAAACGAGCTGCCGTATTTTTTTTCTTTTTCGTTCGATTTTGAATAGAGAAAGGGGAAAGGAGGGGAATAGAAAAGTTCGTGAACTCGGTCGCCATTTAAAATTCGAACGAGAACGAAGAGTGTTTCGTTTGTGAATTCTTCTTCTATGTTGCTCACGTAATAAGAGGAACGAGGGGTATGCTATGCATGATTTCGTTCGTGATTGTAGGCGTGAGTTAAGGGAGAACGTGCTGATGGAGACGTTTGTTTTCTTTTATTTTAAAATTAAATTTAAATTTGTTTCGATACAAATTTCAATGCGTTTACACGTCGTGTGCTCACATATAAACTCCGAATGCTACGAAATTTGAAATCCGGCAATAATTCAATATTACGGACCCAATGGAACTGGTTTCGTCGAATTCCGAGACTGTGCCCCGGAACGCTATTTTTAAATATCGATTCGAACGTTTTAATTTTCAAACTGAACGAATTACTTTCAAATTCTATTCTGAAGCTTCTATTATCTCCAGTATTATTATTACGAATTTTAAAAGCCTTTGAAATATTTTTCTTCGGCTTAAAATTAAAGATTCAAATTTTTATTCGACTATCAATAGATTAAATTTTTATAATTTAATCGTCAAATTCAAAGTTATATCGGGGATTCAAATTAAATCATCGTTCAAATATTTAAAATAAATTAAATATTCTCAATTTAATTTGTTCAAAATTCTGGGTCGTTACAGACTTCCCTCCTTAAAAGAATTTCGTCCCGAAATTACAAGTTAAGAAAAATGATCCCTAACTCGTCTACTATTTTTCACAATCCAATAGTTTTTATCAATCTATCAAAACAAATCTTCCTACTAAAGATTCGTTATTCATCAACTAAATTTCAACTTCAACTCTAAGTTCAAAACAACATTGTTTGCTTAACAACTCAAATTTAAGTTTTAAATTCAAATTTAAACTTCCAAATTTTCTCAAAATTTTCTAACGCCCTAAATTTTCGAAAAATTTCGCCAGCGTCTCCTTTGCGCGGCTAATACGGTACGACTACAAAACGTCCCTACGGACTCTCAGATTTCAAAAAGAAAACGAAAAAGTCAAGCGGCTAGACAAGAAATCATCAAATCTCATATAGAAATTCAAATACTTACCTTTTTCGAGCAATTCAAATTTATCTTTGAAATCAAATCCAATTCCTTTATACACCTGTATATCTGCTAGCCATAATATCTAGTTACAGCATTCAAACTATTTTGCAAATTCAATTACAAATTTTTCAATATCAACTGCTTATATATCTTTAGGTTACTATTGAAGTTACATATTCAATTTCGTTCAATCTTGCATTTCAAATTTCTATTCGAATTCAATTTTATCTTCTATTCTGAATATTGAATTTTTATCGATCATCTTTCATTTACTAATTCATATCACTCTTTATATTAGTTTCATTCACTAATTCATTTTAAATTTCAATATTCAGCTTGAATTATATTTACTAACAAATTCAGAACAAAGTTTCACATTCATCTTCAATTTCAGTTTTACTTACAAATTCAAATTTATTTATTCATTCTGAAACTCATTCACTAATTCTTTCATTTCCAATTCGAATCTGATTTCCAAATCAAATTTCAATTCCAGTTATATTCACTTATACTTACTTTGATTTAACTTCATTCTTTAAGTTAAATTTATTCTATCAAAATTCAAATTGCATAAGTTATCAACTTAGTATCATTTCATAAACATTTTAATATAGCATTCCAGAGTCTTTTCAACCCTTTTCAAAACCATTTTTGAAAACAATTCAAATTATCCTTTGAATTTTCTAAAACAAAATCCAAATTTTCAAAACAACTTCCATTTAAAACAATTTGGCAGCAATTTCTCTTTTGGAAACCCGAAAATGAACACCGATGATGTCGCGATCATCATCGGAATTATTTTCCAGCGACCGAAAAGAGTTTAGAGCTTTTCAACTCTCCAAAATACTTTTCAAAACCTTCGAAATTCATTTTCCAATCAAAAAGGATTTAAATTTTCCAAATCTCCAAAATTTTCAAATTCTTTTCAAAACATTTCCAAATACTTCTCTGGAGCTCCGTTTCAAATTATAAGTCACATTTATAATTTACATTCTTTAATTTCATTTGTATGTGAATTTATTTCTTAACTTTCGAGTTATGATTTCGATTCCTTATTTAATTTTAATGATAATAGATTAATATTATCACCTCTAACAACCATGCAACCATATACTATAGTACTTCATAGAAAAACATTTCTTTTCTATACAAAAATAGTTTTGGGCAAAATTATTTCATTCACCCTATTTAAAACAATACTGTGTCGTCTTGCCTCGTTTAAGTGTTTAGAAATCCCTATCGATAATATGGCGTCCCACATACCGACCAAAATTCATAAACATCTCAACGGATAAGCAAACACACTATAAAACATTTTTATATTCACTAACAAATACGCGCTCATATCTATTATTACACTCAACTCATTCTAGAGTACTACTGACTCTATCTCTAATGAGTAACACCCAACAGAGCAGGGTTGTCGCTTAACCATATGCTCTGATACCACGCTGTCACGTACCGAAATTTTCGACTTTCGAAAATTCGACATCGATACTCACTTTATCGACTGCCGAGCAATCGAGTGCCGGAAACTCCAATAGTGATGGTTTTAGAAAGAAGAGGTAGAAGAAAAAGAGAAGAAGAAGAACAACAGAACAACATCAGAACAGAAAACAATATCAGAATCTTACACATCGCAGCGGAACAATATATAATAGATAACACTAGTCTTTTAAAACAAAGAACTATATCAGTTTATACATACATCAATCATCAGAGTCAATATACAACAATGGACAGTTATATAACTTGTCCTCATACAGAATACACAGCGGAATAAATACTATCAGATACAAATACTACGTCTCGCCATCCAGCTTATCTCCAAAGCTCCAGAATATCCAGAATATCCTGATAATATAACTCTAGGCTGCCCGTGTGGAAATTGGTGGGCACCCAGAGTTTAGAAGGGAACAATAAACTCCGAGTCAGTCATGGTGACTGGTGTGAGATCGTAAAACAGTTATTCTTTAAAATAAACAACAGGAAAACTTTAATGTCAATTCGCAATGCTTTTGGAAAATGAAACTACCATAAGACCTCCCACCACACACACAATGCAAACGCAGACTTGGAGGAGATTTCTTCTTATGATAGTCAAAGATGCTTACTACGCAAAAATCAAATTCTTTTGGATATTATTATTAGTGCATAGTGGAAAACATTTCGAAAGTATAATATAAATCTTAGCCAGCATAGGTACCATTATATTATGCCTGCTATAGCTGCCTCCTGAGGAGACAGGTTATACAATTGAAATCGTAAAGGCTCGTATTGTTTCTTTGGATTTCCAACAAATGGTCAGGCTAAGGAACTTCCTTTTCCACGATGGGTACGTCCCTGGAATAGACGACCCGAGAACCTAACCGGATCTCTGCCAACACAAGGCCGGGTTACCTCTGCAAAAATAGGTAACTACTGACACGCGTATGCCATCCCCCGATCGTCACCGATCTTCCCGAGGATCCCCGATTCGCAACAACCACAAAGAAATAAATTTTGCAGCAACCACAGAGGTTAAGTATCTGGGCTCCATACCATGATACCACCTTTATCCAGAAGGAATGACATACACTAAGGGTCGCTACTCCCTAGAACCTTGCCGCATCCTTCCTGTTTCGACCATTTCCGGGGTGTGAGGCTCGACGAAGTCTCGTCCACAAAGCTACGCTTTCTTAAAAAGCCCTGCTTCGGGTCAAACAAAATGATCAACCTATGATCACAAAGATATAAGATCAAACAAATGATCATATCACAAATGATCAAACACTGATCATTTCACAGCAACACTCAGTATGCCACGTTACCAAATTGGGATATATCGCTGATAAATTTCAACTACATAACCTCTGAGCTCGTACGTCTCAGAGAAGGGTGTTAAGCTAAGAGAATAAATTCTCCGCCACCAACAGAAATGTATTTGAAAGAATCAGCTTTATATCTCAAATTGTAACGTCAGACACACAATCCATACAAGTCTGTTCCGGGATCGAACAGAACCGAAGGCACTTCTCACGAAGCCCTTGCATTTCCGGATAATTTTCTAATCACGTCCGAACTTCCCGTCACTAAGGGTGATAAAACCTCTAAATCGAAGATCAGTCGATGTAGAGTAACTCAACGATAATCCTTCCGTTTTCAAAAATATCCGGCCTTCAACACCGGTCTTCGAATGTAATTCATAACGACGCATCACATATTCGGAATGGGTTATACGACCCCATGGTCCTTTCCCGGCTAACCCGAATAGTGAGCGCTTATTCAAAAATAAGTGTGGCATTCAAATTCATCCAATCACAACAAATGTCATTCAAGGTAATTATTGATAGTCGGTTATTTAACTATCAATAAAGATGCGCAACATCATCAGATTCCAAATAATTTTCAAAATTATTTCATCTTCAAAAATATCTTTACTAGATATAAAATTTCCACACTTAATCATTTGAAAACAAACCTCAAATATTCACATTTCAATTTTATCTTTGAAGATAAAATCTCAAAACAGTTCATTTCATATTGGAAAAACATTTCCATACTTATTTAAAAATAAGTATTTCACAAATCTATTTATTTTCAACATTTGAAAATATTCAATATACTTAAATCAATATTAAGTATACATTTCACTCTTTAAGGAAATCATAAATTTTAACATTTATTTGAGTCAAAACGAATGTTGCGTAAAACATCGTTACGATGACTCGAAATCAATAGTATAGGGATTCGGAATTAAAATAGATATATAAATCCCAATACTATATAAAACATTTCCTTTTGGAAATCATTTACTATAACAACAGTGTTATAGTCCACCATTTCCTTATATTTCTCGAAAAACGTCTATTTCAACAATGAATGTTGAAATCTATGTATTCGATACTTAACACGTTTTAAAACATCTTTTAAAACAGTTACTTCATTTTTATAATATCGCTTTCCCAAAACCATATCCATTCTTCTTTAAAAATATATTCACTGTCCAAAATCGTGAATATACTTCACTTAACCATATTTAAATCTTTTCTACACATTTATTATTTCAATAAAAATTTGCTATCCAAAATCGCGAATATATCTTCTTTAATAATCTTCTATCTTAAATTTGTCAAATTCAATCGATTTCGAATTTATAAACACTTTTTATAAATTCTATTTGTATTCATTTACAATATTAACAAAATTCCTTTAAAATTTCATCACTTTGATTTATACAAAATCAAATTTTTATAAATCTTCTATATAATGCTTTTATTTCACAATGGTCCATTTAAACCAATTAAATAAATCCTTATCGATTTATTTAAATCTTTATTCCAAATTCGTAAATCTATTTCCACAATTTAAAAATAAATCAATATTTACTTTCACACCAATTTCCCTTATTTCAATTTAATTCATTTTCCAATTCTTCACTTTAACCCCAAAATCAGATTCCAAATTAATTTCTAATTCTACTTCAATACCAAATCAATTTCAATCTCGATTTCTAATTTTATTTATCACTACTAAGTGAATTCCTTATTTTTCTCAAATTATTCAATATTCGGATTTAAAATGGATTCTTCAAATTGAAATCATTTTACATTGATTTCACAGCTTATTTCAATTTACCAATTAAATTTCCAATTGGATTTCCAACTTATCTTCTTTTAAATAAATTCCTTTTTAAGAAAATAAATTTCAATCGTTTCTTTCAATCTATTTAAAAATCCAAATTTTAAATTAAATTCTTCAATTTATAATCACTGTTTTATGAAATCCATTTATTTAGCATTTTCACTTTATTCTGGAATTTATTCGATAGGATTATAAAAATTAGCTTTTATACTTTTAAATTCTTTTCTTCGAATTTATTCAATTTCTAAAATAAATTCACTTAAAAATTTCTATTTTGATTTCAAAAATTCAATTTCATTTATTTTTGGAATCCAATGATATCAAACATCCATTCAGCTAAATTTTAGCTTTCAAATAATTTCCAGACATCAATATGATTAATAACATCAATAATCATTCACAGATTCATACCACAGTATAAATAAAATCAATCAATGTGAGGGGTCCAGTTGGATCCCTCCAACCTGTTTCCCTGCATCCAAAGACGTTAGCACAATACCAATTCCACTTCGAGGTGGAATATCGCGGTATATGGGTTTTTATAATATATCCGCTTACTAACGGCGCAATAGGGTCTCATCCGCTATACGAGGCGGGAAATCAATCAATCCAATATATACATATGCCAATATGTATATATTGCTATATATATATAGATATCCTACTATATCTAATATCACATCCAAACAAATCAATCAATTCAATAATAACTGTATAATTAAATTTTCCTTCGAGTGAGAAAATCTCACCTTAGCATTTATTTTGCCATCCCATTTCCATTTTAGACTTGATTCCTTTACAGATTTTTACCTAGTATAAATAATTATACATTTCGTTAATATCCGAACAAATCGAACTATCAATTTCCGTATGGTAATTTTCATTATCCAATGATTCTGTTTTAAACCAATTTCTTTTAATAGATTATTTTTGGTAACTAAAATAATTAAATAGATTAGTAAAACAAATAATTCACCATATCTATTATTTATTTTTCTTCCTGTACATATCCATATACATATATAATAGATTAAAACGAATAAGTTGTTTATCTTACTGTTAATTTATTTAAACCAAAAATTTAATTTTATCGAATGATTTATTTTTAAACCAATTTTTTAAATTAACTAAGATTGACATGGGTATATATTTTTCTTTTATTACATATATATTTAAATAGAAATCTGATTTTATGTAGCTTTCAAGCCTCATTAAAAATCCATATATATATATATATATACTTACTGTGAAGATATAAATTTATATACACATATTCATATATGCACTGTCTTCAAATTATTTATTGTAAACTGCATATTGAAAATAAAATAAATTAAAATAAAGAAAATATACCTTATTGGCGAAATTCGTGATCGAATGAACACTCTCGCGATTGGAAAAAACCACTGAACCCTAAGGCCCTGACCTCCTCCATCGTTCACAGTTCGCGACCCACCAGAATGTCTCGCGAAATCCACCAACGTTGCCGAGAAACCCCACTTGCCTCCATCACTATCTCGATCGTCACCACCACCAGATCGCATGCGCCTCCAGATCGTCGCCGCCAACAAATCGAACACGAGCCAATCGAACTTCCCCAAATTCCAGTCGCCTCCGCGAAACCCTAGTCGCTCGTCAGAGACGAAGTCGACCCCGTGAGCCATCACTCCACGCCTTCAACTCGAACGCCACCATCGCGCTCGCCGCCTGACTCCCACAAAACCCACGTCGAACGCTGCCACTCGGTTAATCGCGAAATCCTCCTTTTTGTCGAAGGCTGCTCCTTTGAGCTTCACTTGATTCAAACGCGATTTTTTTTTCTTTTTGAAAACGAGCTGCCGTATTTTTTTTCTTTTTCGTTCGATTTTGAATAGAGAAAGGGGAAAGGAGGGGAATAGAAAAGTTCGTGAACTCGGTCGCCATTTAAAATTCGAACGAGAACGAAGAGTGTTTCGTTTGTGAATTCTTCTTCTGTGTTAATCACGTAATAAGAGGAACGAGGGGTATGCTATGCACGATTTCGTTCGTGATTGTAGGCGTGAGTTAAGGGAGAACGTGCTGATGGAGACATTTGTTTTCTTTTATTTTAAAATTAAATTTAAATTTGTTTCGATACAAATTTCAATGCGTTTACACGTCGTGTGCTCACATATAAACTCCGAATGCTACGAAATTTGAAATCCGGCAATAATTCAATATTACGGACCCAATGGAACTGGTTTCGTCGAATTCCAAGACTGTGCCCCGGAACGCTATTTTTAAATATCGATTCGAACGATTTAATTTTCAAAACTGAACGAATTACTTTCAAATTCTATTCTGAAGCTTCTATTATCTCCAGTATTATTATTACGAATTTTAAAAGCCTTTGAAATATTTTTCTTCGGCTTAAAATTAAAGATTCAAATTTTTATTCGACTATCAATAGATTAAATTTTTATAATTTAATCGTCAAATTCAAAGTTATATCGGGGATTCAAATTAAATCATCGTTCAAATATTTAAAATAAATTAAATATTCTCAATTTAATTTGTTCAAAATTCTGGGTTGTTACACGTGTTAAGTATCGAAAACATAGATTTCAACATTTATCGTTGAAATAGACGTTTCGAGAAATAAGGAAATGGTGGACTATAACACCGTTGTTATAGTAAATGGTTTCCGAAAGGAAATGTTTTATATAGTATTGGGATTTATATATCTATCTTAATTTCGAATCCCTATACTAGTGATTTTGAGTTGTCGTAACAATGTTTTACGTAACATTCGTTTTGACTCAAATAAATGTGTTTAAGAAAATGATTTCCTTAAAGAATGAAATATATACTTAATTTTGATTTAAGTATTTGAATATTTTCAAATGTTGAAAATAAATGGATTTGTGAATTACCTATTATTAAATAGGTATGGAAATGTTTTCCCAATATGAAGGGAAATGTTGAGATTTTATGTTCAAAGATAAATTGAAATGTGGAAATTTATTTGAAATTGTTTTCAAATAATTGAAGTGTGGAAATTTTATATCTTGTAAAGATATATTTGGAAGATAAATAATTTGGAAAATTATTTGGAATCTGATGATGCTGTGCAGACCTATTGATAGTTAAATAACCGACTATCAATAATTACCTTGAATGGGTATTTGTGGTGATTTGCTTGAATTTGAATGCCACACTTATTTTTGAATAAGCGCTCACTATTCGGGTTAGCCGGGAAAGGACCTTTGTGTCGTATAACCCATTCCGAATTTGTGATACGACGATATGGATCGTATTGAAGACCGGTGGTGAAGACCGGGTATTTGTGAAAACGATAGGATGACCTATCGATTGTCTCTGCATCGTTAGCTACGGTATAGAGATTTCCTTTGTGATGGGAAGTTTTATCGGGATTGTGAATATCCGGATTGCAAGGGCTTCTTTTGGAAGTGCCTTCGGTTCTGTTCGAACCTGGAACAGACTTGTATGGTTACGTGTCTGACATTACATTTTGAGATGTAAAGCTGATTTCTTTCAAATACATTTCTGTTGGTGGCGGAGAATTTATTCTCTTAGCTTAACTCCCTTCTCTGAGACGTACGAGCTCAGAGGTTATGTAGTTGAAGGTTATCAGCGATATATTCCCAATTTGGTAATGTGACATGTTGAGTGTTGCTGTGAAATGATCATTGTTTGATCATTTGTGATATGATCATTTGTTTGATCATTTATCTTTGTGATCATTACTTTGATCATTTGTTTGACCCAAAGCATAGCTTTTGTATAAAGCGTAGCTTTGTGGACGAGACTTCGTCAGGGCCTCAACAACCCGGAAATGGTCGAAACAGGAATGTTGCGGCAAGGTTATGAGGGTCGCGCCCTTTAGGGTATGTCATTTCCTTCTGGAAAGGGTGGTATCATGGTATGGAGCCCAGATACTTACTCATGTGGACACACCTTATTTATTATGTGTGATGTTGTTACCGAGCGCTCGGATAAAGGTCCCAAAGGATCGGGGGATGGCATATTCGTGAGTTACCTAGTTACAGGGGTAACCCGGCTTTGTTGGCAGAGAGCAGTTTGTCTCTCGGGACGTCCAGCCAGAGGCGATCCCATTTGGCAGTAGGAAAGGAAGTTCCTTAGCCAGACCATTTGTTGGAAAATCCAAAGAAATAATACGAACCTTGTACGGTTTTAGTTGTATTACCTGCTATGGAATGTGGCGGTAACCTGCTATTGAACATAGTAGCTATAGTAGGCATACAATAATGGTTGTATGTTGGCTAAGATTTATATTATACTTTCGAAATGTTTTCTGCACTATGCACTAATAATAATAATCCAATGATTTTGCGTAGTAAGCATGTTTGATTATCATAAGAAGAAATCTCCTCCAATTCTGCGTTTGCATGGTGTGTGTGGCGGGAGGTCTTATGGTAGTTTCATTTTCCAAAAGCATTGTATTTTTCTACTTGCTTTGTTGTTGATTGTTTTAAAGATAAAACTGTTTTAGTTCTCACACCAGTCACCATGACTGACCTGGAGTTTATTGTTCCCTTCCTAAACTCTGGGTGCCCATTAATTTCCACACGGGCAGTCTAGAGTTAGGTTATCAGGTCATTCTAGATTCAGGAGATGTTGTGGAGCTCATTGGCGAGCTGGATGACGAGACGTACCACTTGTATATGATATTATTTATTCCGCTGTGTATTCTGTATATGGACAAGTTCATATTACTGTCCAGTTGTGTTGTATACTGTTGTTGTAAACTCTGATGATGATGTAATGTATAAAATGATATAGTTCTTTGAATTAAAGATTATTCATTTATCTATTATATGTTGTTCCACTGCGAATGTGAGAGTCTGATATTGTTCTGTGTTCTCCTGTTATTTCTTCTTTCTTCTTCTTCTGTTTTCTTCTACCTCTTCTTTTTCTCCATAACAATTCGGTTTTCCGGCTTGATTGCTCAGCAGTTGATACAGTGAATGTATTAATGTCGATTTTCGAGCGACGAAAAATCGCAATCGTTACACGAACGATTTCATGGATTTGGAGTAAATTTTGGGATTGCGGGTTGAAATAATATATATCCGTAAAATTTAAAATATTTGCAGATTGAAATGATAAATATCCATATCACTTGACCATAGGGTAGAAAATTATATACGGACAATGGATTGGTTAAATTAAACGATTTTAAACCCTTAAATCTTGAATTTGGTTAAATGATATTTTGAAGTAAATTGATTTATATAAATTGAATCATTTTGAGAATCCAAGTTTAAATGTTGGAATTGGAAATTGGTTTAAATTAAAATTTTAAAGTTGAATTTGAAGTATAAACGAAATTTATCGAAATTGAGTTATTGAAACGTTTGAAATTGTAATTTTGAAATCTATTGGAATTGGAATAGCCTAAATTGATATTTCAAGATTTGAAATTGGGTTTTGATTTGAAATCTGGATATGGTCCAGATTTGTTGAAATGGAAGAAATAGTTAAATTTGATGTTAATTTTAAATCTATTATTTTAATATAAACTATTTAAAATATATTGTTTTGAAAAATCCCGACTATTAAGATTTTCAACTATTAAACTAATTTAAACTATTTTAAACTAGTATAAACTATTTTAATCAATTTAGACTATTTTAATTTATTTTAATCTATTATAATCTATTTAATCCAATTTAATCTATTTTACCTATTTTAAAATAATTAATCCATTTTAATCTATTTTAAATTTATTTAATCTATTTTAAATCTATTTAATATAATTTAAATCTATTTAATCTATTTTAAATTTATTTAATCTATTTTAAATCTGTTTAATATAATTTAAATCTGTTTAATCTATTTTAAATTTATTTAATCTATTTTAAATCTATTTCATATAATTTAAATCTACTTAATCTATTTTAAATTTATTTAAGCTATTTTAAATCTATTTAATATGATTTAAATCTATTTAATCTATTTTAAATTTATTTAATCTATTTTAAATTTATTTATTATAATTTAAATCTATTTAATCTATATTAAATTTATTTAATCTATTTAAATCTATTTAATCTATTTTAAATATATTTAATGTAATTTAAATCTATTTAATCTATTTTAAATTTATTTAATCTATTTTAAGTCTATTTAATATAATTTAAATCTATTTAATCTATTTTAAATCTATTTAAACTATTTTAAACCTATTAAAACTATCGTAAATCCATTTAAATTATTTTAATCTATTTTTTTCTATTTTAGAGTATTCTAACAATTTAAAGGTTTATTTTTAAACTATGCCAAACTAATTAAACTATTTATAACTATCTAAATTATTTTCTGAATTTCAGATTTGTGTAAAGTGGACGTGTATATATTTAAATCCTTGATTTAAAAGCGAATATGGTTAAATGATGTTATAACCTAAGTTGGGATTTAAATGATATTTTCTTGTGAAATGACATATTTGATTGAATATGATGATTTTGAAATGAGATTTAACCTATTTTGTCAATATGATTTCGAAAGTGGATATGATTTTTGAAAGTGATATGTTTGAATTGTATATGATATTTTGATATCAATTATGAAACGGTTTTGAAAATTTGAAAGAACCATCTGGTGTGAAATAAGTGTTTGATTGTTAAAGAGACCGAGATCGGATATTGTCATACTCTCTGCCAATACCGAAAACCACTTTAACAACTGTGTATGTGGTGGAGATTCGAGAATGAAGTAGGATGGTTTGGTGAACGATTCTGTATGAGGTATTTACATAGTCCTGACTCCCATGAGTTAGCTTGATGTGGCTAAAACAGGAGCCATGTCGGGCCAAATGAGGTCGCACCTCCGATCAGACACATTTCTTCGATACCATATTATGACTTTGTGATTGATTTGGTGGCCACCCCTCGATTTGATTTGGGAGTGTGTTCTAAGGTGGGCGGTAGTAGCTGCTATGCGTTACCACCATTCCGGATCCGAAAAACGGTAGTATTCTACCCTGGGCATTGCTTCACGTGCCTTGTCACATGCCTTATCGCGCCTTCTACGAGTTTGGTTTGTATCGTACCTATGGAGTGCCCTCTGATAGCCCTCAATTTTTCGAAGGAATTACGGTATTGTATAGACTACGGGAATATATAAAAATGTGTTAAGGGGGATATGGGTAACGCCTTAACGCTATTTTAATACTTTACTTTACTATAGATGCTATTTTAATAGCGTATTGTACTATGTATGTAGATAGTTTAACAGATCCTTAGGAGATGTAATCCTGAACATCTCTTAAGTTATTGCACTCACGTTAGACACTGGATAGGAGATGTCAAACCCCGTAAACATCTCTGACGTCATTACACTCATATTTATTTACTATTGATTTAACTTACATAAGATCTTTTAGTTCTGACTCGAGTGTTTTGTCTTTTCATTACGCTTGGGTCGGTATGAGCTCTTCAGTGTATCGAAGACTGCTTTGGAGGATGAAGATGAAGATTTCATACTATTATTATTTATTTTATTTATTCTACTACATCATGTTGTTCCGCTGCATTGTTATTTATTTCTCGTGTATGTAACTCTGATTCTATATTGTAAAAGAGTAATCAAATGTTATTTGTAAAATAGCTTCATGAAATGTTTATTTGATTATTATATTTTGTCATTCCGTTGTGAGATTCTGTGTTTCTTTTCTTTCTTTCTCTGCTTTTTCTTATTTACCCCATAACAATCCTCCCTTTTGAATGGTTAGAGTCTGACATGTGTGGTTTAATTTCAATTTGAACCGTCCAAAAAGGTGGGTCGTTACAGTTGGTATCGGAGCTTTGGTTTAGCGAGAACCTTAGCTTTGTGGGGTCCAACTCATTAGGAATATGGTAGTAACACCCTAAAATGAGTCGTTGAGTGTATATATATGAGAGAGCGTATTTGTTAGTGTTATAAAAGGTTTTTGTATTGTGTTAATTTGTTCTGTTTAGTATTTATAAATTCTGGTCGGTACATGGGACACTATGGCACCGATAGGGATTTCTAAACACTAAATAGGGCAGATCGTCATAATATTGTTTTGAAATATAGGTAAATGGAATAATTTTGCCTAGTATTATATTTTGTATATAAAAGAATAATCTTTATAAATGTATATAAGTGTATGTGATATGTTTGGCTATTTGTTAGGTAGTGAAATTTATAAATATTAGTTGCAAAGATGGGATTGTAAATAAAATGAATATAAATTGGAATTTGAGAACTTAAGTTCCGGGGTTTTTTAATTTGTTTTCAAAGGATTTCGGAGTATAATAATATTATTATTTAGAAGTATTTTCGAATGTAAATATTTTCAATGTGATTTGAAAGAAAGATTTAAAAAGAATTTTTTAAAAGGAAATAAGTTCTGTACTCCCCTCTTTATCGTTGGAAAATAATTTCGGTGATGAGAGCATGCATCGTCGACGTTCATTTTTGAGTTTTAAAGTGGGAAGACTACTATAGTAGTTTTACTACACATCTGTTTTGATGAATAAATCTTAATTTTTAATTCCTAAATATGATTTGATCTATAAAGGATATAAATATATATATTATTTTCAAACTGATTGAAATGAATCCGGGATTTAGTTCTTAAACTTTTTGATAATTAGTAGTTTTCAATTATTGTAATGAATGAAATTTTAACTATTTTAATAGTTGGAAACTTCTAAAAAGAAAAAAAAAATTAGATGCTAAGTGATTAATGGAATATATAAGAAATTGAAAATTTGTAACTTGTAGATATGAAAGATAAGAAAATGTAACTATTTAACATTTTTTTAACTAAATGAATAAGATAAACTTGGGTAACATTCAATTACGTTCTAAAAGACATATATATAACTTACCAAAATATTAAAAGTTGAAATGTTAATAAGAATATGTAATAGAATATTATACAAGTAAAACTTTAGTAATGAAAGTGTTCAATAGAATTTCTTCTGTACTAAGAATTCTGATATTATAAATTGTCATAAACTTAAGTTAATAGTTTGAAATGCTACTAATTAAATGCAATAGAAAAGTGAATACTGTAATAAAAATGATTATAAACTTAAGTTAACATTTTAAGCTATTTATAATCAGATTGAATAGTAAAGGTGAATACGGTAAGTAATGGATTATAAACTTAAGTTAATTTTGAAGCCATCTAAAAATTAAAGTGAATACTAAATTAATTGAATGATTATAACTTTAGAAAATGTGAAATGATTCAGAAATAGATTAAAATATTTAATGATATTATGTATGAAAGAAATGAATGTGAAAAGAAATAATCTATTAATGATGAATTATATTGTAAAGAGACTTATATAACAATGGATAATCCAAATAATTGAATGGAAATAACTTATGTAAGCAATGAATGTAAGGTAATAAAAAAAGAAAAATAACATTGTATGTATAAATGAGAAATGAAATTTTTGCAATAATGAACGTAAATTTATGAAAATAAACATTGTATGAATGAATAAACCGAAGAATAGTAAATCATATGAAAGGAGGTTAATAAGAAAAACTTACATGACATTCGAATTTATTGGCTGTTTGGCTTATGGGATGATTGGGAAGTGATACTTTAAATTGTTTAGGATGTATGGATAATCTATTAAGTTTTATCTAAGACTGATGAGTGTATGGTATACTTAGTAGTTTATTTATCATTTTATATGATTAAAGATTTTGAACTCAAACAAACCATTGTTTGGTTGCTATGGATGGATGGGTGATTTTCTTGATTTCATGTGATGATTGCATGGTTTGGTTGCAAGTGACTATTGCTATGTTGTGTTGATCTGTTGTTATTAATTAAAACAACGTAAATATTTCTCTTTCGCATAAATCTAACTCTTTTGGATTATATAAGTGAAATACAGGTTTATGGAAGCAATTACTACTGCTTTTGGTTTCATAAATAAGTTTTGTTTGCCCGACAAATAGGTACATTCCCAGATTACAGTTTTATAGCGTTATTATATTGTTTTCCCGTGGTTTGGAATATTTATTTTTGAAATATATATATAGTTATTATTGGTATTATTATTTCACCCAGACCTCTCCGTACAAATAAGACGCTGCCGAAATTTTCCATTAATTTTGGACTTAGAAATTTTTTGTCAAAGTAAAAATGTTTTTCTAGCTTTTATTGGACTTGAAAGATTTAATTGTTTTAAATATATATTTTATTTAAATTATTTAATTATGTAAATTTATTGTTTATAAATTGAATACTTTGAATGAAATATATTAATTCCTTCTTTTCCCTTCTTTTTCCTTTTCGAGGACGAAAAGTTTTGAGTGGGGGAGAGTGTAATGACCCGTAATTTTCGATGAAAAGAAAAATAATATTTAATTTAATAAGATGTTGGTGTTAATATTGGAATAAATAAACATTTGTGATTTATTAATAAGAAAAATAACTAGAATGCAATGTTAATAATGTTAATTTAAGGTAATTGATAACTATTTTAATGCAATCTCAACTAATTGGAATGATTGGAAAGTTATAATTGGTCATAAAGTGTAAATGGTAAATAAACCAAAAGTTGTATTAAACAGTGAAATTGTATGTAATTAATTGGAATTGATTAAAATAGAATAATTAATCCGTATGTGAATTTATTAGTTTTGTTTATTAACAATAAACATAGAAATGTGTTTGAAAGCATAAGTTGTAACAATTGTTTAATTATCGTTTCACTATTTAATCCTTTGAAATTTAATTGGAAATCAATTGCAATTAATCTTTTTAAATACTACAGTTAATGTGAACTAAGATGGTAACTGTAGAATATTGATGTAATAAATGGTAAACCAATGTTAACTATGTCCATAAAGTAATGATTGATTGAATAAAAAGATTGAAATCAAAATGAATCAATTTATTGGGTTTTAAATTATAATAATGAATTTATTGCAATTGGAATTGGAACGCTGTAATTAGCGCAATATTAATAGTTGAATTTGACATGGAAAATTTGTTTTAAAAGATTATAATTACTAGTTAATCAAAAGTGATAAAAATTTGTTAGTTATAAAATTTGAATTTGAAAAGTGATAAATTTAATTTAATAATTATTTATTTAATTAACGTGAAAATTACCATTTTGGCCACTGTCTCGAATTTCGATGAAACTATTTTGATCGGATCCGTAATAGTGAATTATTGTAGGGTTTCAAGTTTCATAGCGATCAGACTTGTCGTTTAATCGTGCGGGCTCGAAACGCGTAGAAATCAATTTAATTGAAATCAATTGTAAATAAGGTGATTTTGAAAGCTATCTTCTGTATACAATGGAATTAAGACTTGAAACTTGTTCCATTGAGTTTAAAAATATCGAAAACCTATATTTTGATATATTGGATGATCCATTTTCGTTTCGGGAACAAAACGGGCTTTTCGGGACGTTGTTATCGTTTCGATCCAACCCTATCTATATACAGGCTTTATAAACCCTAGTTGTTTCTCATTTTATTATTTCTGTACGTACATCTTCTTCCTCCTTCTCGAATGTCAGAACATGAAACCTAATTCCCAAAATTCAAAAACCTAATTTCAAAAAAAAAATATAAAAAAATGGTTGCTCCAGATTTACTTTGAGTCGGGAAGAAGTTCGCTTCGGATTCTAGAGGCGAAAACTCTGCTGCGACTTCGGGTCAGAGAGAGTTTCATGCCAAACAAGGCAAATCTGGTCGCGCTTCAAGTCCCAGTGGTGAAAACCCTGCAACGACTTCGGGTCAGGAGCCAAATGACTCGGGTCTCGGGTGATTTTGGCAAAAACTCAGAGCAAGCACCGGGTTATTTAGGCGGCGACCCGAAGTAAGAACCGAAGTCGAAATTTTCCAATCTTCTAACGTTAATAACTTTTGCATACAATCTCGGATTCACGCACGGTATTCTTCGTTGAGATCGTACCGAAATTCTAGACATTTTGGAACTGTTGGCTGTAATCTGAGACTGTTAAATTTTTGGGCTAATTTTGGATTTTAAATCGACGACAAGTCGAAGGTGAGTGTTTTGACCCACTCACAACTACTAGATTAGCTTATGTTAGTTAAATTGAATTTATGATGCGATTAGAAATTGATTAGTTGATGTTTGGTATATTTAAATTGTCATTCTAGTTAAATCTGACTTTTATTGAATATTATCGCCATTAATTTAATATTAAATTTAAATTGCCAGTTAATACCCGTTATTGATAATCAGTCACTTGTTATTGTTTATTGATTGGTTTGAATGGTGATTGTGATGGACGTTGATTGTTGATATAAGATGACTGGATGTTATATTTCATATTGTTATAACACTGCAAAGTTCCCTATGGGTTGAAATGATACATACCCGAACGATTTGTTAGATTAGGGAGAAATCGTTATGAGTTGAATGATAGACTCAAGCGCTTTCATGGATTTGAAGTAAAATTTGAGATTGTGGGTTGAAATAATATATACCCATAAAATTTTAAATATTTGCGGATTGAAATGATAAATATCTGTATCACTTGACCATCGGATAGAAAATTGTATACGGACACCGGATTGGTTAAATTAAACGATTTTAAACCCTTAAATCTTGAATTTGGTTAAATGATATTTTGAAGGAAATTGATTTATATAAACTGAATCATTTTGATAATCCAAGTTTAAAAGTTGGAATTGGAAATTGGTTTAAATTAAAATGATAAAGTTGAATTTGAAGTATAAACGAAATTTATCGAAATTGAGTTATTGAAACGTTTGAAATTGTAACTTCGAAATCTATTGGAATTGGAATAGCCGAAATTGATATTTCAAGACTTGAAATTGGGTATTGATTTGAAATCTTGATATGGTCTAGATTTGTTGAAATGAAAGAAATAGTTAAATTTGATGTTAATTTAAATCAATTATTTAATATAAACAGTTTAAAATATATTGTTTTGAAAAATCCCGACTATTAAGATTTTCAACTATTAAACTAATTTAATCTATTTTAAAATATTATAAACTATTTTAATCAATTTAAACTATTTTAATCTATTATAATCTATTTAATCCAATTTAATCTATTTTACCTATTTTAAACTAATTAATCCATTTCAATCTATTTTAAATTTATTTAATCTAGTTTAAATTTATTTAATATATTTTAAATTCATTTAATATAATTCAAATATATTTAATCTATTTTAAATATATTTAATCTATTTTAAATCTATTTAATATAATATAAATCTATTTAATCTATTTAATCTATTTTAAATCTATTTAATATAATTTAAATCTATTTAATCTATTTTAAATCTATTTAATCTATTTAATCTATTTTAAATCTAGTTAATATAATTTAAATCTATTAAATCTATTTTAAATCTATTAAATCTATTTTAAATCTATTAAATCTATTTTAAATCTATTTAATATAATTTAGATCTATTTAATCTATTTTAAATCTATTTAATCTATTTTAAATCTATTTAATATAATTGAAATATATTTAATCTATTTAAACTATTTTAAACCTATTAAAACTATCTTAAATCCATTTAAATTATTTTAATCTATTTTTATTCTATTTTAGAGTATTCTAACTATTTAAAGGTTTATTTTTAAACTATGCCAACTAATTAAACTATTTATAACTATCTAAATTATTTTCTGAATTTTAGATTTGTGTAAAGTGGAAGTGTTTATATTTAAATCCTTGATTTAAAAGTGAATATGGTTAAATGATGTTATAACCTAAGTTGGGATTTAAATGATATTTTCTGGTGAAATGACATATTTGATTTAATATGATGATTTTGAAATGAGATTTAACCTATTTTGTCGATATGATTTTGAAAGTGAATATGATTTTTGAAAGTGATATGTTTTGAATTGAATATGATATTTTGATATCAATTATGAAACGGTTTTGAAAATTTAAAAGAACCATCCGGTGTGAAATAAGCGTTTGATTATTAAAGAGACCGAGATCGGGTATTGTCATACTCTCTGCCAACCGAAAACCACTTTAACAACTGTGTACATGGTGGAGATTCCAGAATGAAGTAGGATGGTTTGGTGAACGATTCTGTATGAGGTATTTACATAGCCCTGACTCCCATGAGTTATCTTGATGTGGCTAAAACAGTAGCCATGTCGGGCCAAATGAGGTCGCACCTCCGATCGGACACATTACTTCGATACCATATTATGACTTTGTGATTGATTTGGTGGCCACCCCTCGATTTGATTTGGGAGTGTGTTCCAAGGTGGGCGGTAGTAGCTGCTATGCGTTACCACCAGTCTGGATCCGCAAAACGGTAGTATCCTACCTTGGGCATTGCTTCGCGTGCCTTGTCACATGCCTTATCGCGCCTTCTACGAGTTTGGTTTGTACCGTACCTATGGCGTGCCCTCTGATAGCCCTCCATTTTTCGGAGGAATTACGGTACTGTATAGACTATGAGAATATATAAAAATGTGTTAAGGGGGATATGGGTAATGCCTTAATGCTATTTTAATACTTTACTTTACTGTAGACACTATTGTAATAGCGTATTGTACTATGTATGTAGATAGTTTAATGGATCCTTAGGAGATGGAATCCTGAACATCTCTTAAGTTATTGCACTCACGTTAGACATTAGATAGGAGATGTCAAACCTCGTAAACATCTCTGACGCTGTTACACTCATACTTATTTATTGTTGATTTAACTTACATAAGATCTTTTAGTTCTGGCTCGAGTGTTTTGTCTTCTCATTACGCTCGGGTCAGTATGAGCTTTTCAGTGTATCGAAGACTGCTTTGGAGGACGAAGACGAAGATTTAGTACTACTATTATTTATTTTATTTATTCCCCTACATCATGTTGTTCCGCTACACTGTTATTTATTTTTGTTGTATGTAACTCTGATTCTATATTGTAAAAGAGTAATCAAATGTTATTTGTAAAACAGCTTCATGAACTGTTTATTTGATTATTATATTTTGTCATTCCGTTGTGGGATTCTGTGTTTGTTTTCTTTCTTTCTCTGCTTTTTATTATTTACCCCATAACAATCCTCCCTTTTGAATGATTTGAGTCTGACATGTGTGGTTTATTGTTGATTTGAACCATCCAAAAAGGTGGGTTGTTATATTGTGAGCGATAACTGCTAATTTTTGACAGATCTTCTTTTAGAAGATTGTAACAGATCTTTTATTACCATCTTAAGTGGAAGTTTAAATGTTTTCGGGAGCATCTTACTCCTACGCTACTTATGACCGACCTAGTGGATATTTCTATTGCAACTTCTTTGTTCATCTATTGTTGGGAAATATGGTGGCAAATGTTCGACATTCCACATTCTTACTATTACGTTGCTATTGGGTCGACATGGTCTATAGGTTCCAGGTGGGATTACTTCATATATAACTAGTGGTCCTACCAATTTAGCCTAAGCGGTCCATCTGCTAGATTCTTTGTATTTTCCAAAACTCTACAAAGCATAAATCTGTAACGACCCGCCATTTTTGACCGTTCAAGTCGACAATAATCCACACATGTCCAACTCAAACCGTTCAAAAAGACAGATGGTTATTGGGGTTAAATAAGAAAAGAAAAGAAAGAACAGAAACAAACTCAGAATCTCGCAGCGGAAGGAACAAGATATAATAATAAAATAACAGTTCATGAAGCTGTTAAATAAATAAATTTGATTATTATTATACATCATAAATCAGAGTTACATACATATCAGAGATAATACAATAATGCAGCGGAAAAATATTATGGTAGTAGAATACAAATGATGTAATACCAAACTCCGTCTTCGTCCTCCAAAATAGATCTTCAACCTTATCTGAAATGCTCAGGCTGACCCGAGCGTAATGAAAAGACAAAACACTCGAGTCAGGACTAAAATATCTCATGTAAGTCAAATCGAATAAGAAAATATGAGTGTGACGACGTCAGAGATGTTTACGGGTTTTGACATCTCCTATCCAGTGTCCACGTGAGTGCAATAACTTAAGAGATGTTACGGGATTTTCCATCTCTCAAGGATCCGTTAAACTATCTACTATGTAGTACAATACGCTATTATAATATGTCTACACTAAAGTAAAAGTATTAAAATAGCGTTAAGCCATGGCCCATTCCACCCTTAACACAGTTTATATTCCCAAGAGCATATACAAGACCGTAGTTTCCCCAAAACCGGAAGTCACCAGAGGGCAATCCATATACTAAAGGTACAAATCAAAATCGTAGTGGTCGCGAATAGGATAATCAGTATGACAAGGTACATGAGGCAATACCAACTAGGATACTAGTAGTTGCGTGATCCGGACTGATGTTGGGCATAGCAGCTACTACCCCAACACCACGAAACAACCTCCCAAAATCGAGGGGTGCACCCAAATCGAATCACAAAAGCAATAGACATGGTAACGAAAAAGTGTGTCCGCTAGAGGTGGCGAACCTCAATGGCCCGGCGCGGCTCCTGTTTTAGTCATGTCAGGGGTCATCCAAAATCGTTCTCTTTTTTCAAATCAACACGTTCACCAAAACCATCCACTTCATTCTGGATCAACACTCCACGTGCATTAGTTATTAAAGTGGTTTTCGGTATCGACAGAGAGTATGTCCATATCTGATCCCGGTCTCTTTAATAACTACGTTATATTTTTCACACCGGTTCGATCTTTTACATTTTCAAATCGATTCATAATTGCTATCAAAATATCATATTCGCTTCAAAATCAAATTCATTTCAAATATCATCATATCTATTCAAGATGTAAGATTCCGTTTCAAAATCATTTTTCGCCTCAATATCTCATTTCGATTTCAAAATCATTTTCCGCCTCAAAATCTCATTTCGATTTCAAAATCACTTTTCGCCTCAAAATCTCATTTCGATTTCAAAATCACTTTCGCCTCAAAATCTCATTTCGATTTCACATAAACTCGAATTCCAAAATTTAAAATTTTCAAAATCTCAAATCATCAATTTCAACTCGATTCAGCTTCTCAATAAACCATTTCAAATTATCAATTTCAAATACATATTTGAACCACAAAATAAACAATTTTACTTCCAATATATTTCGAAACTTTAAATATTTCATATTTCAAAACAGTTCATATATTTATATAAGAATATAAGATTCGCTTTAAAACCATTTCGTATTCAAATTAGAATATTCTTCAAATTAAATATCCGTATTAAGTAGTTTACTTAATTTCTGGAACAATTCCAATTCAATAAACTTAGATTAATATTCGGATTTCAAGAATTCATTTAATTATCATATTCCAAATCAATTTCGGTTCAAATCCGATTCAAATCAATTTTATCTTCAAACTTAATTCAATAGTTTCAATTTAGTCCAATTCACAAATTTCTTTGAATTTCAATTAATTTCCAAATTAATTAAATCTCAATTTCAAATAAATTTTCAATTCCAAACTCAAACTTGAAATATCATTTCATATAAATTTTCTTAGAAATATTCAGAGTTCGATTAAAAGTCCAATCTTTTAAAACAAATCAATCTTTCGAAAATTTACTGTAACGACCCGTATTTTTACGGATCGACAAGTTCGTCAAAATCTGGAATTTTTGCATTTTTAAGTCATTTCAGATTTTTGTGGAAATTTGTCTAAGTCCTAGGTCGTGGACGACCTAAGGGCTAAGTCGTGACCGAGTTAAGGACTTCGGCGAGTTAGTGTTAGGTCGTGGGTTAGTTGGAGCGACCTATAGAATTGTGCAACCTAGGATTTAGTTAAGTAATTAGGTCGGCAGGGCGAGTTAACGACCTAAAGACTGACCGACTTAAGGAAGACTAGTTGTTGGCTTTGGTTAGGTCGTAGGCGACCTAAGGGGTTAAGTCGTGACCGACTTAAGAGGTTCAGGCGACCTAAGAAAATGTGTGAGCGACCTAAGTGTTAGGTCGGCAGTTCGAGTTAGCGACCTAGTAGAGTTAACGACTTAGGGAATAAGCGGTTTGCGACCTATAAGAGTTAGCGACCTATGGGATTGACCGACCTAAGTGTTAGCGTAGTTAGGTCGTTAGATCTGTGTTGAGTTAGGTCGTAGACGACCTAAGATGGTTAGGTCGCGTGTGTGTTAGGTCGCGAGTTTGCTGAGTCGTAGGTCGCGTGAGTTGTTAGGTCGCTAGAATAGTTTAAGTGTTAGGTCGCGTGGATCTAACTGTTAGGTCGTATGTTGTTTTAGGTCGACATGTGTTAGGTCGCGTAGGAGCCTAAGTTGTTAGGTCGCAACCCAACTGAGTCGTAGGTTGTTAAGTCGCTTAGATAGTTTAAGTGTTAGGTCGTAGCCTATGCTTTAAGACGAAAGCGACCTAGGAGTTAAGTGTTAGGTCGTAACATCGTTAGGTCGTAAGATGGGGAGGCCTGTTAGGTCGCTAAGCGCGTAAGAGGTTAGGTCGCGCGTGCGATGAGTCGCTGGGTCTGGCTAAGTCGTTAGGTCGGAGAGGCTTAGGTCGGAAACGACCTAGGGAGATAGCCGAGTTACGACTTAGAGCAGTTTTCAGCTATAAATAGGAGGGGTTGTTCTCACTTTTTGGGATCCGGATTTTGAAGCGACGAAGTGCTGCCATTTTGAGAGCTCGACTTCTACACTTCTTCACTTCTTTTCTCCACTCTAATCTAGTGCTTCCATCCATCCAAATCGAAGATCAAGATTGAAGATTCAAGAGCTTGGATTGAAGATCTTCATCTTTTCAAGAGAGATTTCATCGTTTGAAGTGAGATCTTGTCGGATCTAGCTTAGTTCTTCGCTGTCCAGATCTGAAGTTGATATCTTTTGGATTGTTTAGGTGATTTGGTGAGTGGTGATTATCTCTCACACGGATCCAAAGGAGTATATCGGATTGTTGGCTCGTTTTGGTGTTAAAGTAGAGATTTCCATGCATTTTCTTCATCCTATGTGTAGATCCATATAGATCCATTGTTCATGATGATGTTACATCCATTTTATCATATGTTAACCTATGCAAGTTCATTCATCAAGTTTGTAGAGATATAATCCATGTTTTCATGCTTATTGGACCTTCAACTCTTTAATTACGAAAATGCCATTATTGTTACAATTGTCTACTTAGATCATTTTTGAATGCTTGATTGCTTGGATTGATGTTTGATTTGATTGATTGTTATGAACTAGATGATTGATGATTAGATTAGATCGAAGATGATTCAAAAGCTAAGGGAAAGGCTCTTGAATTGGAAAAGCTGCTCGTGGCATATGTAGCGGGATGATGAAGCTCTTATGCATAGATTCGATGATGTGATGATGAGATGAGGCTTTGCGAGGATGTAATGAAGCGAAGCAATCATATGATGAAGACTTGGTCTAATCCAGACGGGATCATTCCAAGCATGTTGATAACTCGGTGATATGATTCGAGTTGAGGATAATGAATGGATATGAGAATAGTCGTCGAGGAGGATGACTAGGAGGCTTGGATAGCATCGTTGTTGAAGGTTCTAGCATGCTCTAAGCAAGGGTACGTTTGGGCAGATTCGATAGTCCCAACGGCCAACTGTTGATGGTCGAGTACTCTGGGCAGATTCGATAGTCCTAGGCACGGGCTGCGACGACGTGCGGGAGTTATGTCTAGAACCGGGGTTTCCATTAGCCCTTGACGGACGGCTGAAAGAATGTGCCGGTCATTCAATTAACGGTGATATCGAAGCAATGATAACAGTGATAGCCAGAGTCATGGATGTTTGGTTGTATCGTCATTCGGACTCAAGAGCGGCATTTTCTGGGTGCTTATCTGATTTAGGCCTTGGTACTTGGAAAACATCGCCCTTGACTCGAGTGATAGTAGTTTTACTTTAAATTGTATGCTCTGCTATGTTTGCTTCTGCTTAGTGTGTGTCTGGGGGCTATCACTGTAGAATGAGGTTGGAGTGGGAGGGTTGTATTCCTATTCCTTTTCCTTTATGTTCTTTTGGTATGTTGTTAGTTAATTTACTGCTCACTAAGACTGTTGTCTGACTCAAGGCTTTATGTTTTAATTCTTATTGCCTTGGGCTGTTCGTCCATTTTGGGACGGGCAGACTAGGTAGCAGGTGACAGGTGCTGTTCTCTTCTCACGATGCTGATATCGAAGACGAGCTGGAGGGTTGCATATTATCTTCTTATTATATGTACTGGATATTCCGCTGTTTTGTATTCTCTGAGAGATATGTAGTGAGGCTTGATGTATTGACTATGTGGATGCTTGTATTCAACTATTATGGAGTTTTATATGATGTCATTTTGTTCTGTAAAGCTTCACTATACATATGTTCTATTGTATTTTGTCCATGCGCTGTGAGTAATACGATAGATTCTTTTGTTTTAAATCTTACCTTGACAATCGTCCATGGTCGCCTGGCACACTTTACAGCGCTTTATCTTTAGATTCGGTGCAGGGGTCATGGGCGGTCGTCACATTTGGTATCAGAGCATTGGTTAATCGATTTTACCCAACGCTCGCTGAAGTAACTACGTATGAGAGACGTAATTGTATTTTGATGGATGATTACTATATATAATATAGTAGTTTGGTAGAGTTTGAGTCCTTTATGCAGTTGTTTCTCTAGATGTTCTGATCATTCCTTTTTATAGATATTGAGAATGAGTCGAAGAGGGAGACCAGCTGCTAGGGAAGGTCGCGCTACTGAAGAGACTGCTGATTATGCAGCCATGTTCGAAGCTATGATGACTTCGATCATGAGAAGGATACCAGTTCCGGGGGCGGCAGTTGATGTTGGAGTTCAAGTCCAAACTCCGAAACCAGTGGATTTTGCTAAGCTGTGCAAGGATTATACTGCTCTTGGAGGGAAGGTTTTCTTGGGAACAGAATCTACTATCGAAGTCCAGAGATGGATAGATGCTTGTAGAAGGATCTTTGGTGATTTGGGAATTGATGATGCAACTAAGAGGAAGTTGGCATCAAGGCAGCTTCAAGGTAGAGCTTCTGATTGGTGGAACTCTATTACCATCACTACTCCGGAAGAAGAGATTACTTGGGAGCAATTCCAAGTCAGATTTGAAGCTAAGTTCATTTCTACAGCTCAGAAGTCTGTTCTGTTCAAGAGGTTTGTGGAGCTCAAGCAAGGTGGAAGATCAGTTCTTGAGTATGTTTCTGAGTTCGAAGCTTTGTCCAAGTATGCCCGGTCATATATTGAATCCGCTTATCAGAAGAATGAGAAGTTTGTGACCGGCTTGGATAGCTATCTTGGGAGACAGTTGGTGGATCACTTGGACGATTCATTTGAGAAGCTTGTGGAGAAAGCTCTTAGGCATGAGAGTCTATTTCCTAAGGAAGGACCTGTTGTTGCTGTTACCAAGGGAGAATCTAAACCACAGCAGGGTGGAAACCAGAAGAGGAAGCAGCAGCAGCAGAAGGGTAAGGATGGCCAGAAGAAGCCGAAAGGCGAGGTGACTTGCTACAATTGCCAGCAGAAGGGCCATTTCTCTAAGGATTGTAAGAATCCGAAGGCACCGATGAAGTGTCACAACTGTGACAAGCCAGGACATTTCAGGAAGAATTGTCCAGAACCGAGGAAGGACAGGCAGATTGTGCAAGCCTATGCTTTGGGGGCTGTTCCGTCGTCTTCGAAAGCTCCTACTGTTGAAGAGAAGGGAAAGAGTGTGGTTGTTCAAGGTACTCTTTTCCTATGTGGTGTTCCAGTTAGAGTTTTGTTTGATACTGGAGCTTCGCATTCGTTTGTTTGTAATGAACTAGTAGGCCGGTTAGATTTGAAGCCGGATATTGTTGATAGGCCATTGGTTGTGACTAATCCAGTTGGGGGTTCGTCTTGTTTGTGTATGTTATGCCGTGGTCTAGTTGTATCGAGTCATGGTTGCTCTTTTGTTTGTGATTGCTTTGTTCTGAACTTTGCGGGGTTCGGAATTATTTTGGGTATGGACTGGCTTAGGAAGTATGCGGCTAAGGTTGACTGTGAGAGGCTGGAGGTGACAGTCGAGAATGTGGAAGGGCGAAAGATTGTGATACGATGTAAGCATGAGGAAGGCGTCTTCATGAGCTTCATGTATTCGCTAGTTGTTCCACGGGATGGACTGTCTTTAGTGCCAATCGCAAATAGATTCGAGGATGTCTTTGACGAAGTCAAGGGGTTGCCGCCGCATAGAGAGATCGAGTTTCGTATAGATCTAGTTGAAGGAGCCAGACCTGTTGTGATGCCTCTTAGGCGGATGGCGCCTAGGGAACAGCAGGAGTTGAGGGTGCAAGTTGATGATCTTTTGCAGAAAGGATTCATTCGGCGTAGTGTGTCCGAGTGGGGTGCACCAGTTGTGTTTGCAACCAAGGCAGATGGGTCGTTGAGATTGTGTGTGGATTATCGTGAGCTGAATAAGGTGACTAAGAAGAACAAGTATCCATTGCCGAGAATAGATGACTTGTTTGATCAGCTTCACGAAGCCAAGGTGTTTTCTCAGATGGATTTGGCAACGGGATTTCACCAGTTGAGAGTGGCTAAGGATAGTGTGCCGAAGACTGCTTTTAGGACACCATCCGGTTTCTTTGAGTGGCTGGTAATGCCGTTTGGATTGACTAACGCGCCAGCATATTTTGTGGATCTTATGAATAGAGTGTTCAGAGATCAGTTGAACAAGTTCGTACTTGTGTTCGTGGATGATATTCTGATTTATTCCAGAACGGAAGAAGAGCACAAGACGCACTTGCGTATTGTTTTGGAGATCTTACGGAAACATCAGCTGAAGGCTAAGTTTTCGAAGTGTCACTTCTGGAAGAGTGAAGTGAGGTTCTTAGGCCATGTGATTTCTGGAAATGGGATAGCGGTTGATCCCGCTAAGGTGGCAGCAATCCAGGATTGGGTTAGACCTAAGAATGCATCAGATGTGAGAAGTTTTCTTGGATTAGCAGGATATTATCGACGGTTTATCAAAGACTTCTCCAAGGTAGCTGCACCATTAACAGGATTGACGAAGAAGAACCAAGTGTTCTGTTGGGATGCTAAGTGTGAGCAAGCTTTCGGAATCCTGAAAGAGCGACTGACGAGTGCTCCTGTTTTGACTATTCCAAGTGGGAATGATGAGATGGTGGTTTACACCGATGCATGTGGTACTGGACTTGGAGCAGTGCTGATGCAGAAGGATAAAGTTGTTGCGTATGCCAGTCGACAACTGAAGCCGCATGAAAGGAATTACCCAACTCATGATTTGGAATTGGCGGCGATTGTATTTGCTCTGAAGATGTGGAGACATTACCTGTTGGGAGTTCGATTCGAGTTGTTTACGGATCACAAGTCGTTGAAGTATCTTTTCTCCCAAAAGGATTTGAATCTTCGGCAGCAACGTTGGCTAGAGTTTTTGGCATCATATGATTTTGGTATAGCTTATACTCCGGGAAAAGGTAACGCAGTGGCTGATGCGTTAAGTCGAAGACATGCAGGATTGGGAGCCATGTTTTCTGAATGGAAGAGTCTCGAGTATTTAGCTGGATTTGACTTCAGGCCTAGATGCGAATTGGAACCTGAGATGCTGGCAAACTTATCAATAAGACCCACTCTTGTGGAAAGGATTGGTGAGAGCCAAAAGCGAGATGATAAGCTTGTCAAGATTATCCGTGAGTTGGAATCTGGATTGGATCCAGAAAAGGATAAAGGATTCGAGGTCGATCGAGAGGGTTGGCTTCGGAAGCAAGGACGACTAGTTGTTCCCGATATAGATGAGTTGAGGAGTGAAGTTCTGAAGGAAAGTCATCACTCGAGGTTGACAATTCATCCAGGTGGAAATAAGATGTATCGGGATATGAAGAGAACCTACTATTGGGAAGGTATGAAGAAGGATGTTGGAAATTTTATTTCCAAGTGTATGAATTGCCAGTTGGTTAAAGCCGAACAGAAGAAGCCAAGTGGATTGCTTCAGCCCTTAGAAGTTCCTACATGGAAGTGGGAACAAGTGTCGATGGATTTTATTGATGGATTGCCTAGAACCAGAATGGGAAATGACGGGATTTGGGTCATTGTGGATCGTCTGACTAAGAGTGCTAGATTCATTCCTGTTCGATCGACTAGGACTGCATCAAAGTTGGCTGAGTTGTATGTTAAGTGGATAGTTCGATTCCATGGTATTCCGAAGAGTATAGTGAGCGATCGAGATCCATTGTTCACTAGTGGGTTTTGGAAGAGCTTCCAGGAAGTTTTGGGAACCGAGTTGTGTTTGAGTACAGCTTATCACCCTCAGACAGATGGTCAGACCGAGAGAGTCAACCGAGTTTTGGAAGATCTCCTCAGAGCATGTGTTTTGGATTTCGGAGGATCATGGGAAGATCACCTTCATTTGGTGGAGTTTGCGTACAACAACAGTTACCAGTCAAGCATTGGTATGGCACCGTATGAGGCGTTGTATGGAAGACCGTGTAACTCTCCGACATGTTGGTTGGAAACTGGAGAAAAGCTGATACTTGGGCCAGAGATGATTCGACAGACTTCGGATTGCATAGAGATCATTCGGCAACGAATGAAGGCAGCCCAAGACCGTCAGAAGAGTTATGCTGATAAGCGTCGAAAGGATTTGGAATTCGACGTAGGAGATATGGTTTTTGTGAAGATTTCTCCACTGAAGAATGTTATCCGATTCGGGAAGAAAGGAAAATTGACTCCGAGATTTGTTGGACCATTCCCGATTATCGAGCGAATTGGAAAGCTCGCTTACAGATTGGAGTTACCAGAGAAGATGTCGAGTGTGCACAATGTTTTTCATGTATCATATCTACGGAAGTATGTGCACGACTCGAGAACAGTGGTTTCTGCTGATAGCTGTGAAGACTTAGAAGTTGATCCAGTTGATAGAAGACCTCGTAAGCCGCTTCGTGTTGTTGAAACCGACACGAAACAGCTTAGGAGGAAGGTAGTTAAGTTGCTCAAGATACAATGGAGTGAAGATGATAACGACTGTACGTGGGAGGTGGAAGAGAGGATGAAAGCAGCTCATCCTGAACTCTTCAAGGTATGGCCCTAAGGTGTCGTGTCATCTCACGATATTGTAACTTGTTCTAATTTTAGAATTCTGTACGCTAAGTTAGAATTGGATGCATGGTTTGTTGATTGCTATGGATGGTAGGCGTACAGAATAGTTTTGATTGCTTGGAATTTCGGGGGCGAAATTCCTAAGGGGGAGAGAATGTAACGACCCGTATTTTTACGGATCGACAAGTTCGTCAAAATCTGGAATTTTTGCATTTTTAAGTCATTTCAGATTTTTGTGGAAATTTGTCTAAGTCCTAGGTCGTGGACGACCTAAGGGCTAAGTCGTGACCGAGTTAAGGACTTCGGCGAGTTAGTGTTAGGTCGTGGGTTAGTTGGAGCGACCTATAGAATTGTGCAACCTAGGATTTAGTTAAGTAATTAGGTCGGCAGGGCGAGTTAACGACCTAAAGACTGACCGACTTAAGGAAGACTAGTTGTTGGCTTTGGTTAGGTCGTAGGCGACCTAAGGGGTTAAGTCGTGACCGACTTAAGAGGTTCAGGCGACCTAAGAAAATGTGTGAGCGACCTAAGTGTTAGGTCGGCAGTTCGAGTTAGCGACCTAGTAGAGTTAACGACTTAGGGAATAAGCGGTTTGCGACCTATAAGAGTTAGCGACCTATGGGATTGACCGACCTAAGTGTTAGCGTAGTTAGGTCGTTAGATCTGTGTTGAGTTAGGTCGTAGACGACCTAAGATGGTTAGGTCGCGTGTGTGTTAGGTCGCGAGTTTGCTGAGTCGTAGGTCGCGTGAGTTGTTAGGTCGCTAGAATAGTTTAAGTGTTAGGTCGCGTGGATCTAACTGTTAGGTCGTATGTTGTTTTAGGTCGACATGTGTTAGGTCGCGTAGGAGCCTAAGTTGTTAGGTCGCAACCCAACTGAGTCGTAGGTTGTTAAGTCGCTTAGATAGTTTAAGTGTTAGGTCGTAGCCTATGCTTTAAGACGAAAGCGACCTAGGAGTTAAGTGTTAGGTCGTAACATCGTTAGGTCGTAAGATGGGGAGGCCTGTTAGGTCGCTAAGCGCGTAAGAGGTTAGGTCGCGCGTGCGATGAGTCGCTGGGTCTGGCTAAGTCGTTAGGTCGGAGAGGCTTAGGTCGGAAACGACCTAGGGAGATAGCCGAGTTACGACTTAGAGCAGTTTTCAGCTATAAATAGGAGGGGTTGTTCTCACTTTTTGGGATCCGGATTTTGAAGCGACGAAGTGCTGCCATTTTGAGAGCTCGACTTCTACACTTCTTCACTTCTTTTCTCCACTCTAATCTAGTGCTTCCATCCATCCAAATCGAAGATCAAGATTGAAGATTCAAGAGCTTGGATTGAAGATCTTCATCTTTTCAAGAGAGATTTCATCGTTTGAAGTGAGATCTTGTCGGATCTAGCTTAGTTCTTCGCTGTCCAGATCTGAAGTTGATATCTTTTGGATTGTTTAGGTGATTTGGTGAGTGGTGATTATCTCTCACACGGATCCAAAGGAGTATATCGGATTGTTGGCTCGTTTTGGTGTTAAAGTAGAGATTTCCATGCATTTTCTTCATCCTATGTGTAGATCCATATAGATCCATTGTTCATGATGATGTTACATCCATTTTATCATATGTTAACCTATGCAAGTTCATTCATCAAGTTTGTAGAGATATAATCCATGTTTTCATGCTTATTGGACCTTCAACTCTTTAATTACGAAAATGCCATTATTGTTACAATTGTCTACTTAGATCATTTTTGAATGCTTGATTGCTTGGATTGATGTTTGATTTGATTGATTGTTATGAACTAGATGATTGATGATTAGATTAGATCGAAGATGATTCAAAAGCTAAGGGAAAGGCTCTTGAATTGGAAAAGCTGCTCGTGGCATATGTAGCGGGATGATGAAGCTCTTATGCATAGATTCGATGATGTGATGATGAGATGAGGCTTTGCGAGGATGTAATGAAGCGAAGCAATCATATGATGAAGACTTGGTCTAATCCAGACGGGATCATTCCAAGCATGTTGATAACTCGGTGATATGATTCGAGTTGAGGATAATGAATGGATATGAGAATAGTCGTCGAGGAGGATGACTAGGAGGCTTGGATAGCATCGTTGTTGAAGGTTCTAGCATGCTCTAAGCAAGGGTACGTTTGGGCAGATTCGATAGTCCCAACGGCCAACTGTTGATGGTCGAGTACTCTGGGCAGATTCGATAGTCCTAGGCACGGGCTGCGACGACGTGCGGGAGTTATGTCTAGAACCGGGGTTTCCATTAGCCCTTGACGGACGGCTGAAAGAATGTGCCGGTCATTCAATTAACGGTGATATCGAAGCAATGATAACAGTGATAGCCAGAGTCATGGATGTTTGGTTGTATCGTCATTCGGACTCAAGAGCGGCATTTTCTGGGTGCTTATCTGATTTAGGCCTTGGTACTTGGAAAACATCGCCCTTGACTCGAGTGATAGTAGTTTTACTTTAAATTGTATGCTCTGCTATGTTTGCTTCTGCTTAGTGTGTGTCTGGGGGCTATCACTGTAGAATGAGGTTGGAGTGGGAGGGTTGTATTCCTATTCCTTTTCCTTTATGTTCTTTTGGTATGTTGTTAGTTAATTTACTGCTCACTAAGACTGTTGTCTGACTCAAGGCTTTATGTTTTAATTCTTATTGCCTTGGGCTGTTCGTCCATTTTGGGACGGGCAGACTAGGTAGCAGGTGACAGGTGCTGTTCTCTTCTCACGATGCTGATATCGAAGACGAGCTGGAGGGTTGCATATTATCTTCTTATTATATGTACTGGATATTCCGCTGTTTTGTATTCTCTGAGAGATATGTAGTGAGGCTTGATGTATTGACTATGTGGATGCTTGTATTCAACTATTATGGAGTTTTATATGATGTCATTTTGTTCTGTAAAGCTTCACTATACATATGTTCTATTGTATTTTGTCCATGCGCTGTGAGTAATACGATAGATTCTTTTGTTTTAAATCTTACCTTGACAATCGTCCATGGTCGCCTGGCACACTTTACAGCGCTTTATCTTTAGATTCGGTGCAGGGGTCATGGGCGGTCGTCACATTTACGCCGTATTTCAACTTTTTTTTCAAAATCTAAACTTCGAATAATTAAACAAATTCATTTACCAAGTTTAAATTCCAACATCTCGATCTTCAATTCAAAATAATTCAATTTCCATAAATTGGATTTTATTCTTAAAATCAATTCATTTAAATAATTTCAAAACAACTTTTAAAATCATTTAATTTAACCAAACCGGTGTCCGTATATAATTCTCTAACCTATAGCCAAGTGGTTAGTTATTTCAATTAAATGTCAGGGATGAATATATATCACTTAACAAAATCACGGTGTCATATGTATGTATAACAGGATATATATAAGCAAATAAACATCCAAACATCTAAATATCAACCAATAGCATCCATCGAAATACATCATCCAATAGACAATACAATTCACGGCAATTTCATAGTTATCAATGTCAGGTAATTTAATCGCAATTCAATTTTTAATTTCAATTTGACTGTCAATTTAATTTTCAACGGTTAATTCAAATGACAATCTATATGACAATTAAATTTTTATCAAACAACGACAAATAAAATTCATATCACTTCATAATGTCAAATTTAACTACCATAAAGATATTCAGTACGTTGTGAGCGTTATAAAACACTCACCTTGAGTTTCGATTTTTAAATCAAATCGAACAACGTTCGATTTAACCTAAAATTTTAACGAGGTCCAAATGTCTTCGGATCTAAACTGCAGCGTAGCTCTCGTCGTTGCGATTCCAACGTCGCCAGATGTTTCGCTCGAAGCGGACCTCGTATGGAAAAGTTACGCTTAAATTAATATAACGATATAATTTAAAACATGATTAGCCATATAATAAAAATTAATTAACCGTTTAACCTTCTTCTTCTTCACGCGTAGAAACCCACTCACGCACGCCTCTTTCTTCCATACGCGCGCAACTAGGAGCGACCGGACGTTGATCAGGGGATGCCATCGCGTGCGCCTCTCCTTGCTCCACCTCCGTGCCAAGTTTCGCCACCCCATTCGCCACCGTTTGCACGCAAACCAAGAAAATACGCACGACTTCAAAGCCAGATCTGGACCAATCCATGACGAATTAGCACGAATCAACCGTATGGATTTAAAGAGCTCGCCGAGATCTACACTTTTGCTTTTGGAATTTTTCGATTTCGTTGAACGGATTGAGAGATATTAAGGAAAAAAGTTCGAGCAATTTCAGCCATGGAATAGGTGGCGGCCATGGTTTGAAATTAGGGTTTTTGAAATGAAAAATGATAAAACTGTCTCGATTTTGAATGCGTATTTATAAAGTTAGGTCCAAAATCGTCCGAACTCCAAACGAGACGTGCCGCCAGGCGTTTATAAGGTTTTACCCCCGTTCCGGACGCAATGGAACTAGTCCCAAGGCCTAATTCAATCATATATGGAAGATAGCTTTTTGAAGTCGATTATTTTAATTAACGACGTTAAATTTCTACGCGTTTCAAGCTCGCACGACCAAACGACAAGTCCGATTGCTATGAAAATTGAAACCTTACAATAATTCACTGTTACGGATTCGATGAAACTAGTTTCGTCGAAATCCGAGACAGTTGTAAAAATGGCTATTTCTACAGTCTAATTTCAATATAAAATTCCCAATTTTAAATTATTAACTTTTAAATCAAATTTCAATTGTTCACAAATTTCATTTTTAATTTCACAGTAATTAACAATCTTTTACAATGTGGTTTTCCATTATAAATCTAGTATAAAAGATTACATTAGATTCAGCGTTCAATTATATTGTAATTCAAATTCAAGTTATTTAATTCCAATTGAATTCTTTTATTTCGATTTACACTTTCATTATTGAATCAACCATTTACTTATACATTATTATCAATAGTTTATAATTCATTTACTTTTATTTTCTTCAGCTATCATCTTATTTAAATTCACAGTAATATTAAATTACATTCATTTACGTTGATTTCAATATTATAACTTCAATATTAAATGTAACATTTTATTTATTTTGTTGTTTAAAATCAAATTCAATTCATTTCAATTACTTGTTACAATCAAATTTAAATCTTTACTTACGTTCAATTACAAGTTAACATCTTTATCAAATCACAGTTTCAGTTATTATCTGATTTCAATCAACTGTAATATTAAGTTACATTTATTTATATTAGTTTCAATAACATAAACTTCCGCTATTAAATCTACCATTTTATTTATTCTTTGTTTACAATCATAACCAATTTGGTTTACAATCAAATTCAATTCATTATTTACATTCAATACAAGTTAACATCCGTATTTAATTTACAAATAAGTTATTTCAGAATTCAGTTTTGTATTTTAACTTGTAATTCACATTTAACAATACAAAATTTTATTTCTTTCGGATTTTTATCCAAAATTTTTATTTTAATTCGTATTTTTAAAGTGTTAAAAATACGGGTCGTTACATTCTCCCCCACTTAAAACTTTTCGTCCTCGAAAAGGAACGAAGAAGGGGAAACCATCATTTAGATATAATTCATTCAAAATATTCTACTTATTTGCAAAATTTAGTTATAAGATTTTTAAAATCTCAAAATTTTCTAACTCCCGGATTTTTGAAAAATTTCGGCAGCACCTCCTTTGCGCGGCTAGGACCGAAAAATTTCACAGTGGTAATAATTGCATGATATACATCTCATTACAAGAATGAGGCATCCCAAAACATGGGGAACACAATAATATTCCACAACATAAACCGTAATCCGAGAACGTACCTTTTATTAAGCGTTTATTAGCATTTTAACTTACATTTTGCATTTAGCGCAGAAGCGAGCTCCACAAGCGAAGCGCAACCCCTTTACTACCTACTAAAATGCTCAATAACCAAGTTAGAACCATGCATATAAAGATAGATCGATATACTTATCATAAACAACACACATATAACATGTTTAGCTTCAAAACTGAAATTCCAATTCTAGGACAGCAAACGAATCTCAGTTTTTAGTCACTTAAACGATAAAATTTGACAATGGAATCTAAACAAAAGTTGTTGCATTCGTTTCAGGCTTTCCGGAATGTCCAAAATCATTGAATTCGAACCTTCCATTCAAAAGTTACGACAGTTTTACTAAATAGATACGCCTCAGCCTGGCAATGAATTGCGCAGGTCAGCGACGTTCCCTCACGTTTTTGACCCTCTAAATGACAGAAAAACACAAAACATTTAAAACAAAAGTTTTAGCTTAAGTTCTAAGCTTTCCAGAAAGGGCAAGATCGTCAAAATCCGATACACCAGTAAAAAGTTATGGCAAGAATACTAAGGTGCTTCAGATTTCTACTTCGCACAGGCCAGCGACTAATATTGGTGTTTTAAGCCTAGTGGATGAAGGTATTTATCAAAACATTCTAAACAAAACATGTAGCACAGTTTCCAGGCTTTCTGAAAAGTCTAAGATCGTCTAATTTCGTTCAACCATTTAAAAGTTATGGCTATTTTCATTTTAGCTCTCTTTGAGTATTTTGGATTTTTCAAATTTTGCTTTTATTATTTCAAAGTACAAACCATCAATCTTCAAATTTTCTAAAGAAACAATCACAAACACAAAGTCGTTTATTTTCTTATATATCCATGAAATAAGTTTACATTCGATTTGTTTCCAATTTATTCAAGTTTGTTTCATTCATAATTTAAATTCAAGTCAATTTGCTTCAATTTAATTTGAATTCAATTATATTTAATTTCACTTTGCTTCAAATTTGAATTTAATTATTTAAATTTTTTTATTCCTTTTATTCAATTCCATTTACACTAATGAATTCTATTTAATCAATTACCATCCATCTAGCAACCAATGCATATCAAACATTAACATCCATCCAAATCTACACTAAATCAATTATACATTCCAAGGCAAAATTTTAATTTCATACACTTCCAAGTTTATTGACATTTAGTTTTATTCAAATTTAATTAGTTTCCATTTACTAATTTTATATTTAATTCATTTTAAATATAATTCATTTTACAACTTAAATTTCCTTTATATTTACAACTATCAATAGATCTTCACATTTTATTATTCGCAACCACACTTGTATATTATTCATTTACTTATCCTTATTAGCATTTTAAACTTTTTAAGTATTTGGTAAGTTATAGCTATGCAAATAGAATGTAGTTAAACAATATACAACTTCCTTTCAGTCAATTTGAGTGTTATACCTATTAAATAAATTTCCAATTTATTATTTTCCAAATTAAGGGTTACTCCTAAAATTTTAATTTTTTTTCACTTAAATCACCCTTTCAATTCATAAGTTTCTAACAATTCAAGATTTACTTTAGTTTAATAATTAAAATCATTCCTTATTAGAGAACTTAAGAATTTCAACTCCGGATTCGATTTAAACCATTTTTTAAAATATATATATATATATATATACACTAATATCTTTATCTCAAATCATACTTTTTTAGCATTGAAATATATATATATGCTTATTTTCATTTCATACTTTAGAAAATTATAATTTTTAATCAAAACAGGGTTTAGAAAAACTATTAAGTGATCTCCCCCACTTGGACTCTCGAAAATAAACGTCGATGATGCATGCACTCATCACCGAAATCATTCTCTAGTGTCAAGTGGGGAGTATAACACTTACTTCATTTGAAAATCCTTTGAAAACAATTTCTAATCGAATATACTATCATATAATACTTATATTATACATTTCAAATTTTTGTTAATAAATTTTCAAAACACCGGAATTTAAATTCTCCATCTTAATTTTAAATTCATTTTTATTTTATTTTATTTACCATTTATATTCATTGTCAATCATATTTACAAGTTTCATTTCTTAAAACCATCCAATAGTCAATAGTTAGAAATATTGACTAATCAACAATAAACGATAATAATCTAATATTATCATCTCCTAACAACCAATACAATCAAAATTTATAAATTTTCAAGATAATTCTTTTATATATAAAATATAATCTAAAACGATATTATGTCAATCTGTCCTATTCGAGTGTTTAGAAATTCCTATCGATGCCTTGGCGTCCCAAGTACCAACCAGAATTCATAAATACTCAACGGAACAAATTAACACAATATAAAATCATTTTTATATCAAAATTACAAATACGCTCTCTCATATACACTCAAACTCATTCATAAGGTTTAACCCTATTTCAATGAGTCATTCCCCACTAGAGCCAAGGTAATCCAAACCAAAGCTCTGATACCAACTGTAACGACCCGCCATTTTTGACCGTTCAAGTCGACAATAATCCACACATGTCCAACTCAAACCGTTCAAAAAGACAGATGGTTATTGGGGTTAAATAAGAAAAGAAAAGAAAGAACAGAAACAAACTCAGAATCTCGCAGCGGAAGGAACAAGATATAATAATAAAATAACAGTTCATGAAGCTGTTAAATAAATAAATTTGATTATTATTATACATCATAAATCAGAGTTACGTACATATCAGAGATAATACAATAATGCAGCGGAAAAATATTATGGTAGTAGAATACAAATGATGTAATACCAAACTCCGTCTTCGTCCTCCAAAATAGATCTTCAACCTTATCTGAAATGCTCAGGCTGACCCGAGCGTAATGAAAAGACAAAACACTCGAGTCAGGACTAAAATATCTCATGTAAGTCAAATCGAATAAGAAAATATGAGTGTGACGGCGTCAGAGATGTTTACGGGTTTTGACATCTCCTATCCAGTGTCCACGTGAGTGCAATAACTTAAGAGATGTTACGGGATTTTCCATCTCTCAAGGATCCGTTAAACTATCTACTATGTAGTACAATACGCTATTATAATATGTCTACACTAAAGTAAAAGTATTAAAATAGCGTTAAGCCATGGCCCATTCCACCCTTAACACAATTTATATTCCCAAGAGCATATACAAGACCGTAGTTTCCCCAAAACCGGAAGTCACCAGAGGGCAATCCATATACTAAAGGTACAAATCAAAATCGTAGTGGTCGCGAATAGGATAATCAATATGACAAGGTACATGAGGCAATACCAACTAGGATACTAGTAGTTGCGTGATCCGGACTGATGTTGGGCATAGCAGCTACTACCCCAACACCGCGAAACAACACTCCCAAAATCGAGGGGTGCACCCAAATCGAATCACAAAAGCAATAGACATGGTAACGAAGAAGAGTGTCCGCTAGAGGTGGCGAACCTCAATGGCCCGGCGCGGCTCCTGTTTTAGTCATGTCAGGGGTCATCCAAAATCGTTCTCTTTCTTCAAATCAACACGTTCACCAAAACCATCCACTTCATTCTGGATCAACACTCCACGTGCATTAGTTATTAAAGTGGTTTTCGGTATCGACAGAGAGTATGTCCATATCCGATCCCGGTCTCTTTAATAACTACGTTATATTTTTCACACCGGTTCGATCTTTTACATTTTCAAATCGATTCATAATTGCTATCAAAATATCATATTCGCTTCAAAATCAAATCCATTTCAAATATCATCATATCTATTCAAGATGTAAGATTCCGTTTCAAAATCATTTTTCGCCTCAATATCTCATTTCGATTTCAAAATCATTTTCCGCCTCAAAATCTCATTTCGATTTCAAAATCACTTTTCGCCTCAAAATCTCATTTCGATTTCAAAATCACTTTCGCCTCAAAATCTCATTTCGATTTCACATAAACTCGAATTCCAAAATTTAAAATTTTCAAAATCTCAAATCATCAATTTCAACTCGATTCAGCTTCTCAATAAACCATTTCAAATTATCAATTTCAAATACATATTTGAACCACAAAATAAACAATTTTATTTCCAATATATTTCGAAACTTTAAATATTTCATATTTCAAAACAGTTCATATATTTATATAAGAATATAAGATTCGCTTTAAAACCATTTCGTATTCAAATTAGAATATTCTTCAAATTAAACATCTGTATTAAGTAGTTTACTTAATTTCTGGAACAATTCCAATTCAATAAACTTAGATTAATATTCGGATTTCAAGAATTCATTTAATTATCATATTCCAAATCAATTTCGGTTCAAATCCGATTCAAATCAATTTTATCTTCAAACTTAATTCAATAGTTTCAATTTAGTCCAATTCACAAATTTCTTTGAATTTCAATTAATTTCCAAATTAATTAAATCTCAATTTCAAATAAATTTTCAATTCCAAACTCAAACTTGAAATATCATTTCATATAAATTTTCTTAGAAATATTCAGAGTTCGATTAAAAGTCCAATCTTTTAAAACAAATCAATCTTTCGAAAATTTACGCCGTATTTCAACTTTTTTTTCAAAATCTAAACTTCGAATAATTAAACAAATTCATTTACCAAGTTTAAATTCCAACATCTCGATCTTCAATTCAAAATAATTCAATTTCCATAAATTGGATTTTATTCTTAAAATCAATTCATTTAAATAATTTCAAAACAACTTTTAAAATCATTTAATTTAACCAAACCGGTGTCCGTATATAATTCTCTAACCTATGGCCAAGTGGTTAGTTATTTCAATTAAATGTCAGAGATGAATATATATCACTTAACAAAATCACGGTGTCATATGTATGTATAACAGGATATATATAAGCAAATAAACATCCAAACATCTAAATATCAACCAATAGCATCCATCGAAATACATCATCCAATAGACAATACAATTCACGGCAATTTCATAGTTATCAATGTCAGGTAATTTAATCGCAATTCAATTTTTAATTTCAATTTGACTGTCAATTTAATTTTCAACAGTTAATTCAAATGACAATCTATATGACAATTAAATTTTTATCAAACAACGACAAATAAAATTCATATCACTTCATAATGTCAAATTTAACTACCATAAAGATATTCAGTACGTTGTGAGCGTTATAAAACACTCACCTTGAGTTTCGATTTTTAAATCAAATCGAACAACGTTCGATTTAACCTAAAATTTTAACGAGGTCCAAATGTCTTCGGATCTAAACTGCAGCGTAGCTCTCGTCGTTGCGATTCCAACGTTGCCAGATGTTTCGCTCGAAGCGGACCTTCTTCTTCTTCACGTGTAGAAACCCACTCACGCACGCCTCTTTCTTCCATACGCGCGCAACTAGGAGCGACCGGACGTTGATCAGGGGATGCCATCGCGTGCGCCTCTCCTTGCTCCACCTCCGTGCCAAGTTTCGCCACCCCATTCGCCACCGTTTGCACGCAAACCAAGAAAATACGCACGACTTCAAAGCCAGATCTGGACCAATCCATGACGAATTAGCACGAATCAGCCGTATGGATTTGAAGAGCTCGCCGAGATCTACACTTTTGCTTTTGGAATTTTTCGATTTCGTTGAACGGATTGAGAGATATTAAGGAAAGAAGTTCGAGCAATTTCAGCCATGGAATAGGTGGCGGCCATGGTTTGAAATTAGGGTTTTTGAAATGAAAAATGATAAAACTGTCTCGATTTTGAGTGCGTATTTATAAAGTTAGGTCCAAAATCGTCCGAACTCCAAACGAGACGTGCCGCCAGGCGTTTATAAGGTTTTACCCCCGTTCCGGACGCAATGGAACTAGTCCCAAGGCCTAATTCAATCGTATATGGAAGATAGCTTTTTGAAGTCGATTATTTTAATTAACGACGTTAAATTTCTACGCGTTTCAAGCTCGCACGACCAAACGACAAGTCCGATTGCTACGAAAATTGAAACCTTACAATAATTCACTGTTACGGATTCGATGAAACTAGTTTCGTCGAAATCCGAGACAGTTGTAAAAATGGCTATTTCTACAGTCTAATTTCAATATAAAATTCCCAATTTTAAATTATTAACTTTTAAAACAAATTTCAATTGTTCACAAATTTCATTTTTAATTTCACAGTAATTAACAATCTTTTACAATGTGGGTTTCCATTATAAATCCAGTATAAAAGATTACATTAGATTCAGCGTTCAATTATATTGTAATTCAAATTCAAGTTATTTAATTCCAATTGAATTCTTTTATTTCGATTTACACTTTCATTATTGAATCAACCATTTACTTATACATTATTATCAATAGTTTATAATTCATTTACTTTTATTTTCTTCAGCTATCATCTTATTTAAATTCACAGTAATATTAAATTACATTCATTTACGTTGATTTCAATATTATAACTTCAATATTAAATGTAACATTTTATTTATTTTGTTGTTTAAAATCAAATTCAATTCATTTCAATTACTTGTTACAATCAAATTTAAATCTTTACTTACGTTCAATTACAAGTTAACATCTTTATCAAATCACAGTTTCAGTTATTATCTGATTTCAATCAACTGTAATATTAAGTTACATTTATTTATATTAGTTTCAATAACATAAACTTCCACTATTAAATCTACCATTTTATTTATTCTTTGTTTACAATCATAACCAATTTGGTTTACAATCAAATTCAATTCATTATTTACATTCAATACAAGTTAACATCCGTATTTAATTTACAAATAAGTTATTTCAGAATTCAGTTTTGTATTTTAACTTGTAATTCACATTTAACAATACAAAATTTTATTTCCTTCGGATTTTTATCCAAAATTTTTATTTTAATTCGTATTTTTAAAGTGTTAAAAATATGGGTCGTTACAAAATCTCTCTCTTTCACTTTAGAGTTGTAGTACTTGGACATTCTCCAATGATATTCAGTCGTTCGTATATCTACTTCATCTCGTAACTCATTGATTCAGTCTAAAGATTCTTGCCTTAATTCTTAATCTGAATCAAATGCATATGCGATCCTTTGATGAGAAGATACTTCAACTTCAATTGTAAGCATGGCTTCATATCCATATATTAAAGAATACGGGATATGCTTGTTGCAGTTTTAGTAGAAGTTCTATATGCCCATAATACCAGAGGTAATTCTTCTACCCAATTTCCTTTAGCTTTATCCAACCACTTTTCGAGGATGGACATAATAGTTTTGTTTGCAACTTCAACGACTCCATTGGCTTTGGGATGTGCTGCTAATGAAAAGCTCCTGATGAGTCCATTCCTACTATAGAATTGTGTGAATTATTCACTTTCAATCTGAGTTCCGTTATCGGATTTTATCTTATGTGGAATTCCAAACCTGGTGACAATGTTCTTGATTACGAACTTGAGCACTTTTCTTGACGTAATATTTGGAAGTGGCTCTTCTTCCACCCACTTTGTGAAGTAATCAATGACTACTGCTATATATTTAGCTCCTCCTTCGGATATCGGTAATGGTCTGATCAAGTCAATTCCTCATATGTCAAAAGGCCATGAGCTTGAGATTGAATTTAATTCGCTTGGTGGTAGCATGGGATTTTAGAGAACTTTTGGCACTTTTCACATTTCTTCACATAATCAATAGCGTGACTAGTCATTTGATGCTAGTAAAAGCCTTGTCTCATAACTTTTTTGGCTAACTTTATGTCGTTGGAATGGTCCTCGTAGAACCCTTTATAAGCCTCCTTTAATAATTTTGATTCGCTTTCTGGAGTTACACATCTTAGATAAGGAAGGGTATATCCCTTCTTATAAATTATTCCACTTATCATTACAAAGGTTGGAGCCTATTGCTTTAGCCTTCTTGCTTCTTTTTTCTCTATTGGCAATTTCCTATTTATCAGATACTCAATAATTGGTGTCATCCAATTGTTTTTGTATTGATCATTTGTCTTTGAATGAGTGAGTCTTTCTTGGGGAACTTCACTTTCTTTCTCTTTCTCCACTCCCGCATGAGCTAAAGCTTGCGATCTGGTTAACACCATAGATTCACTTCTTGGTTCAGAGTCGTTTTCTTCTATGCTAGGATTTGGTTGATAGCCTACTGGTACGATTTGTGTTTTTGGCGCTCCCCATGAGCTAGCTAATTTTGCGAAAGAATCGGCTTGATAATTTTTTCCTCTTGGAATATAATGTATGGAGAAGTCCTCAAATTGAGTTAGCATTTTTAGCACCTTCTTGACGTATAAGACCAACCTGGCATCCTTTCTCTGATACGTTTGGTTCAACTAATTAACCATCAATTGAGAATCGCTAGAAATCTCGAGTTTGGGAATTTTTAACTACAGGGAAAGAATGAGTCCTGCTACCATAGATTCATATTCTACCACATTATTAGTAGCTAGAAATCCCAATTTCATCGCATAGTCCAAACGATGTCCGTCAGGGGTAATTATTACGTATCTTGCTCTTACTCCCTGCTCGTTTGAGGCTCCGTCTATGAATAGTTTCCATTTAGGCTTTATATCATTTTCTCTCTCTGATTGTTCTTTAATGAATATCGTGCACTCAATAACAAAATCAGCTAAAGCTTGTCCTTTGATTGCTACCCATGGAAGAAATTCAATATCATATTGACTGAGTTCTATTCCCCATTTTAATAGTCACCCTGAAGTTTTGGGCTTGCTAAATACCTACTTGAGTGGGAAATTGGTTAAGATCTTGATTGGATGTGCTTGAAAGTAAGCCCTTAGTTTTCGTGTAGTGAGTATTATGTAGTATGCCAATTTTTCTATAACAATGTATCTAGTTTCTGCATTTTTGAGTCTCCTACTTGTATAATAAACTGGAAATTGAGTTCCCTTTTCTTCTCCTACCAAGAGAGAGCTAACAGTATGTAAAGGTAAAGGTTCTCCACGTCCACGGGACTAGACAGGATTGGTGGTTTTTCGAGATGATTTTTCAATCCATTGGAGGCCTTCTGACATTCTTCCCCCCATTCAAAATTTTATTCTTCTTAATTATATAGAAGAATGGGATGCATTTGTCGGTGGCCCTGGAGATGAACCTATTCAATGCCGCTACTCTTCTATTTAAGATCATTACATCCTTGCTTGTATTAGGTTCTACCATATTTCTAATAGCCTAAATTTGATCGGGGTTGGCCTTTGTTCCCTTAGCACTAAAAATGTATTCCAGGAACTTCCTTGACTCGATTCCAAAAGAACATTTTTGCGGGTTGAGCTTCATTCGATACTTTCATAACACCCCGATCATTTCTTCCAGATCCTTCAAATGGTTGTTTTCATTTTGAGATTTAACTAACATATCGTCTACATATACTTCCATGTTTCAGCCAATCTATTCTTTGAACATCCTATTTACTAATATTTGGTATGTTTCTCATGCATGCTTCAATCCAAAGGGCATTACCTTATAACAGTTCGTTTCCCAGTCGGTTATGAAACTAGTATTCTCTTCATCTGGTTTGAACATTGGAATTTGGTTGTACTCGGAATAAGCGTCCATAGTTTGTGTCTGCTTGTTACATCAACTAATTGGTCTATTCTTGGGGGTAGCAGTCCTTTGGACATGCCTTGTTTAAATCGGTGTAATCAACACATGTTCTCCATTTCACATTGGTCTTTTGGTCAGCACTGGATTGGCTGACCACTTTGGATATAATACTTCTCTGATAAAACCGTTCACGAGCAATCTCTTGACTTCTTCCTTCAAAGCATTTGATCAGACTTTGTCAAACTACCTCTTCTTTTGTCGAATTGGTGTGATATTTGGGTCTATATTCAAGGCATGACACATAATGGTAGGATCTATTTCGATCACGTCTGAATGGGTCCATGCGAATACATCTCTATTGGACTGAAGGAATTGGATTAGTTCCCCTTTAAGTTCATTATTTATCACTTTTCCAATTTTCACTGTTTTCGTTGGATCGACGGGATCCAAGCATATTTCTTCGAGATCTTCGGTAGGTTTCATTCCTTCTTATTTGCCTCTTTAATATAACTTAGTGACTATCTATTTATCTTTCTATTTTGTTTTCGACTAAATTTGCTTCTATCCTCTTTCTTTTATTTCCAGAAAAATTAGATCTTCGTAATGGATGCATTTTTTGCATTGTTTTTGCTTTGGATGATTGGTTTAAAGAACCTTCATCCAAAGGCTTTGTAATTTCAATTCTATAAATTCATTTTGATTTGGATCATAACAAGAAAGATAGTTTCATTCATATTTCTCAAGTGTAGCAAAGTACACTTTACAAGAGCTAAATTGTTCTCCCCTTATTGTCCCTCAACCATCTTTAGTCAAGAACTTCACCATTAAGTATTTTGGTGAAACGAAGGCATCAACTTTATCCAAATCATGTCTCCCAAAGATGGAATTATAATAAGAGGGTTGATCCATGATGACAAAGAGAGCCTCAAAAGTCCGAGAGTGCGGCGGTATGCCCAACTGTACTAGAAGCTTTATCTGTTCTATGGGAGTTGACCCTTTGTTATTGAACCCAAATATGGGCTTAAGCTTGGCTCTAGCTTCTCCTTTGGGATCTCCATCTGGTCAAAAGCATGTTTAAAAATCACATTGACTACACTTCCAGTGTCTACTGATATTTTAGTGATCATAGAGATTCCAAATTGCACGGTTATCATAAGTCGATCGTTATGCTGATGATGAATTCCTCACAACTCTTATGGAATGATGGTTAAATTATGCATCTGAATTTGGAACTTGGGGCTCTTGAGCATGGGCCCTTCATGAATAGAGAAAATTCCATCTCTTGCCTCTCTAATGTAGCGATTTATGGCTCCTTTGCTACTTCCGGCTAGATGCGGGCCTTTATGGATAACATTGATTTGATTGATCGGTGGAAAATATGGTTATATATCATTTTCAGAAAAGTCTGTGATGTTTTTTAGGAACCTTTGATTGCTTTCATCAGGGAATGTAGATTTCTGATCATCTCTATTAAACTCTTTCAAATGTTCTAAGCGGATCAAGCTCTGGATTATTCCTACCAACACCCGACGCTGGTCTGTCTTATGCATGTTGCCTTATGATAGGCACGATACTCTCCTCCTCTCTTTGGTTCAGGATAATTCTTAGCTTTGTAGGGAGTTGTAAAATTATTGCTTTCTTTTGCTATTGCGTAAATGTAAGCTAATGGTTTATTTAAATCAACATAATGAACTTTGGAATCTCTTCCTATCTAGGTTTCTTGTTACTAAATTTTCACGTTTCTTTCCTTGCTTGGAAATTTTTCCTAGCATGGAACACTTCATCCATTCAGATAAACTTATCGGCTTGAAAATGGAAGTCTTGGAGATCTCGGCATCCACGAATGTAAAGCACTTTCTAGAAAAGTGTCTGCTCAATCAGTTCTGAGTGTTCCACCACCAAATTGTCCCTATTTGTCATACTTTTGCCTTTAATGCTTCTGCGTTGAATCTCTTCAGATAACCGCCTAAAAATTCCCCTAATGCTTGCTTGATATTAGCCAACATAGTGTAGTCAATAGTAGGATCTTTACAAATGCAGAACTGAGCTGAGAATTCATAAGAGAATTTTTTCCAAAAGTATATGGTCTTCTCACGGTACTGTTTATAACATTTGGCTACCGCTTCTTGGAAAGTGGGAAAGTATACAATGCACAGCCCTAGATGCGTTGTATGGGTCCATCTGACATTCGAAGGCCATCAAGTGATCATTTGGGTCAGTGATCCATTGTATCTTAGGGATGGAATTTTGATTTAGGATGGGACCTTGGTGTTCATGATCTCATATGTGAAAGGTGCTTCTCGGTGATTATTGTTGATCCTTTCATCAAGAGTTCTTTTTCCTTTAAGATTAAACATATCATTTGCCATTTTTTCAGCCATGTCTCTTAGATAAGCTTCTTCGCTATGATAATTATTTCTCATAGGTTTGTATCCTTTGGAGATTGAACTTCTAGATTTTTCCTTGAACCTCTTCTCTATTGTCCTTTGGCAATCTGCTTTAACTTTGTTATCTGCTAATGACATTGGAGAAAGTTCATTTTCCTTTGCTTGTTGGTGACTTTTTCTCTTTTGTGGAGTGATAACGAGCTTGCTTTTGCTTTTGCTTTTGTTTTTGAGCAAAGAGGTATTTAAGACCTTTCTTTGAGACCCCACCTCATCTTCCCCTTTGAGCTTGGAGGACTTTTGAGCAAGAATTCCTTTTAAAATATCTTTTATCTTTAACACTTGTTGCTTTGTCACATACCGAAATTTTCGACTTTCGAAAATTCGACATCGATACTCACTTTATCGACTGCCGAGCAATCGAGTGCCGGAAACTCCAATAGTGAGGGTTTTAAGAAAAAGAAAAAGTAGAAGAAGAAGAAGATAGAAGAAAAAGAGAAGGAAGAAAGAAGAACAACAACAGAACAAGAGCAGAAACAGAAACAGAAAACAAGATCAGAATCTCACATATCGCAGCGGAACAATATATAATAGATAAATGAATATCATTTAAAAACAAAAGAATTATATTTGTTATTACATTACATCACATCATATCATCAGAGTCAATAAACAACAATGGACAGTTATATAAACTTGTCCTCATACAGAATACACAGCGGAATAAATACTATCAGATACAAATACTACGTCTCGTCATCCAGCTTGCTTCCAAAGCTCCAGAATATCCAGAATATCCTGATAATATAACTCTAGGCTGCCCGTGTGGAAATTGGTGGGCACCCAGAGTTTAGAAGGGAACAATAAACTCCGAGTCAGTCATGGTGACTGGTGTGAGATCGTAAAACAGTTATTCTTTATAACAACAAAATAATTTTAAAGTCAATTCGAAATGCTTTTGGAAAATGAAACTACCATAAGACCTCCCACCACACACACAATGCAAACACAGAATTGGAGGAGATTTCTTCTTATGATAGTCAAAGATGCTTACTACGCAAAATCAAATCATTTTTGATATTATTATTAGTGCATAGTGTAGAAAACATTTCGAAAGTATAATATTAATCTTAGCCAACATACGACCAGTATCGTATGCCTACTATAGCTACCATCTAAACAGTGGTGACCACCGTACGTAAATGGCAGGTTCTACAACTAATACCGTACAAAGTTCGTATTGGAGTTTGGATTTCCAACAAATGGTCAGGCTAAGGAACTTCCTTTTCCACGATGGGTACGTCCCTGGAATAGACGACCCGAGAACCTAACCGGATCTCTGCCAACACAAGGCCGGGTTACCTCTGCAAAAATAGGTAACTACTGACACGCGTATGCCATCCCCCGATCGTAACCGATCTTCCCGAGGATCCCCGATTTCCAACAAACCACATAGATAATAATGCAGCAACCACATAGGTTAAGTATCTGGGCTCCATACCATGATACCACCTTTATCCAGAAGGAATGACATACACTAAGGGGCGCTACTCCCTAGAACCTTGCCGCATTCTTCCTGTTTCGACCATTTCCGGGGTGTGACGCTCGACGAAGTCTCGTCCACAAAGCTACGCTTTCTCAAAAAGCCCTGCTTCGGGTCAAACAAAATGATCAACCTATGATCACAAAGATATAAGATCAAACAAATGATCATATCACAAATGATCAAACACTGATCATTTCACAGCAACACTCAGTATGCCACGTTACCAAATTGGGATATATCGCTGATAAATTTCAACTACATAACCTCTGAGCTCGTACATCTCAGAGAAGGGTGTTAAGCTAAGAGAATAAATTCTCCGCCACCAACAGAAATGTATTTGAAAGAAATCAGCTTTATATCTCAAATTGTAACGTCAGACACACAATCCATACAAGTCTGTTCCGGGATCGAACAGAACCGAAGGCACTTCTCACGAAGCCCTTGCATATCCGGATAATTTTCAATCACGTCAGGACTTCCCGTCACTAAGGGTGATAAAACCTCTAAATCGGAGATCAGCCGATGTAGAGTAACTCGACGGTAATCCTTCCGTTTTCAAAAATATCCGGTCTTCAACACCGGTCTTCAAATGCGATTCATAACGACGTATCACATATTCGGAATGGGTTATACGACCCCATGGTCCTTTCCCGGCTAACCCGAATAGTGAGCGCTTATTTAAAAATAAGTGTGGCATTCAAATTCATCCAATTCACAACAAATACCATTCAAGGTAATTATTGATAGTCGGTTATTTAACTATCAATAAAGATGCGCAACATCATCAGATTCCAAATAATTTTCCAAATTATTTAATTTCCAAAAATATCTTCATTACATATAAAATTTCCACACTTAACCATTTGAAAACAATTTCAAATATTCACTTTTCAATTTATCTTTAAAAGATAAAAACTCAAACAGTTCATTTCACATTGGAAAAGCATTTCCATACTTATTTAAAAATAAGTAATTCACAAATCATTTATTTTCAACACTTAGAAAATATTCGATATACTTAAAATCAAAATTAAGTATATATCTCATTCTTTAAGGAAATCATTCTTAAATCACATTTATTTGAGTCAAAACGAATGTTGCGTAAAACATCGTTACGACGACTCGAAATCACTAGTATAGGGATTCGGAATTAAGATAGATATATAAATCCCAATACTATATAAAATATTTCCTTTCGGAAATCATTTACTATAACAACAGTGTTATAGTCCACCATTTCCTTATTTTTCGAAAACGTCTATTTCAACAATAAATGTTGAAATCTATGATTTCGATATTTAACACGTTTTAAAACATCCTTTAAAACAATTAACTTCATTTCATAATATCGCTTTCCCAAAACCCTATCCATTTTACTTAAAAATATATTCACTGTCCAAAATCGTGAATATACTTCACTAACCACATTTCAGTCTTTTCTACACATTTTATTTCAATAAAAATTCGCTATTTAAAATCGCGAATATATCTTCTTTAATGTCCTTCTATATTTAATTTATCAAATCCAATTGATTTCGAATTTATAAAACAACGTTTATAAATTCTATTTTCTATTCTATAACAACTTCGATTTTATAAATTTCCTTTAATGACCCATTCAATTTTATAACTCAACGTATACATCAAAAATCCATATTATAAGTTAAATACTTATAATTTATTTAATTTAAAAGAAATCGTTCTTTTAAACTTTACAAACTATAAATAAACCCATTTTAACATCATTTTCATTTTTAAATCTACATTCCCAAATATTCACTTTTAACCCCAAAATCAAATCCCAAATTGATTTCTAATTTTACTTCAATACCAAATCAATTTCAATATTCATTTCTAAATTAATTTTCACTACTAAAATAAATTCCTTATTCTTTTCAAATTTTTCAATATCCTGTTTTTAAATGGATTCTTCAAATTGAAATCATTTTACATTGATTTCCCAAATCATTTCAATTTACCAATTAAATTTCTAATTGGATTTCCAACTTATCTCCTTTTAAATAAATTCCTTTTTTTAAGGAAATAAATTTCAATCGTTTCTTTCAATCTATTTAAAAATCCAATTTTTAACTAAATTCTTCAATTAAAAATCACTATTTTACGAAATCCATTTATTTAACATTTTCACTTGATTCTGGAATTAATTTGATAAGATTATAAAAATTAACCTTTTATACTTTAAAAATTCCTTTCTTCAAAATTTCTTCAATTTCAAAAATTGATTCACTTAGAAAATTTCTACTTGAATTTCAAAAATTCAATTTCGTTAATCTTTGGAATCCAATGATACCAAACATCTATTCAGCTAAATTTTCGCTTTCAAACAATTTCCAGACATCAATTCAATAGCATCAATAATCATTCACAGATTATCACATCACAGTAGAAATAAATGCAATCAATGTGAGGGGTCCAGTTGGATCCCTCCAACCTGTTTTCCTGCATCCAAAGACGTCAGCACAATACCAATTCCGCTCCAGTACGGAATTATCGCGGTATATGGGTTTTATAAAAATCCGCTTACTAACGGCGCAATAGGGTCTCATCCGCTATACGAGGCGGGAAATCATCAATCCAATATATACATATGCCAATATGTATATACTGCTATATATATAGATATATCCTATCATATCTAATAGCACATTCAAACAAATCAATCAATAACTGCAAAAATTCCACTTTTAAATCGAGTGAGAAAATCTCACCTTAGCCTTTTAATTTGCAATCCATTTCCATTTCAGTTTTGTTTTCTCGATTTTAACCTGGTATAAACAATTATACAGTTTTATTAATATTCACCTCAATCGAATAACCAGTTACCATTTAATAGTTTAATTAACTGATAGTTTTTGTTTAACCCAATTTTGTCTTTAATAAATTGATTTAACTAAAGATTAAATTTAAACTAATCTTCCATTTAATAAATCTTTATTTACCAATGATTTAATTTTAATCAAGGAATTACATTCTAAACTAATTTCCTTTTTAAATGATTTTCTCGGTAACGAAAAAAAAAATTTAGGTAAGTTAATTAAACAATCCGTCACCTTAATAAATTATTTTAACATAGCCAAATGAACTAAAATATATATGTATGCTTATTTACTTTCTTTTATTTTTGAAACTACTTATACAAAAATTTCTACTTTAAGCTTTACATAAAAATTTAAAAACAGGGTTACTGTTCTTACTGTAATATATTTTTATGTTCTCTTTATAAACATATATATACACATTACAAAATTTAAATTTTAAATCGATTTTTTTATACCTTACTGTCCACGAATCTGACTCGAAGATGCCATCGATGAACCATGCCATCGAATCGATCTTGCCTATAGATCGCGACGCCACCTCTGCCGAGTTCACCGGCCCTAGCTGCTCGCGAAACCCTCCAGCAGCCCACCCTTTGACCTTGCTGTTTGTGTAATGACCCAAGATTTTAGGAATTTATTCTGGAAAATATAAATAAATTTAAAATAATTTTTAAATTAATTTTGAAGGAGGAATTGATATAGCTTGATAGTGTATCAGTGTGTGTACATGTGTGCACAGGAAATGCACATGAATATAAGCTAAAACCCTGAACTCCAAGAATACATACATATTGATGTGTATGGAAATATATATATATATATAAATATATATATGTAGATTAAATTCTTAAAAGCTGAATGCATAAGTAAATATAAATATATGTATGCTACTGAATATTTTTCTTAAGTATACATGTGCATGTGTGTGTCAGTATAGAATGATATATGTGGGTATATTAATTATTTCGGAAAGACTTATATACAAATATATATATGTGTTAATAAAATACTAGAGTTTAAACTAGTGAAATAAAATATACAGACACATTTTAATATAAGCAGAAATGAAAAGAATGGAGATATAAAAAGGAATAATTCTCTTATAAATAAATGAAGGAAGTACATACCATTTACATGAAAGCTAAAAATAGGAAAATAAGATAAAACAGAGAAGTCCTTGGTATAGGCAGAATTAGAAAAGAGTATTTAATAAATAACAAAACCAAGTCACATTTTTAGCATGATTGTAGACAAGGGGGAAAAGTATTTTCTGAAAAGCAAATTTCTGAAAAAAAATGTGTAACCACTTTTCTCTTCACCCAAATTAAGCCGGGAAGGGGTAAAACTTTGGGTTTAAAATTCAGATAACATGATTTTCTGGTGGGCAAAAATGGCTTTAGCCAATACCCAAAACCCTAAGAGAGACCCTGTATATATACATGTATATGCAGCAGCCTCCTCTCCTCCTCAGAAAAGAATTTTGAAAAAAAAAAAAGAAAAACAATACCACAGAAATCATAAGACAAGGGAAGAAAGAGAGCTTGAGGATAAGAGCAGGAGTTCATCAGTTAATTAAGGAAACAAAGAAGAGAGCTAGGTGAGAAAACTCACTCAAAAATCTAAGGCAATAAGTCCTAATGTAGGCAGCCAGATAAAAAGTGTTTTTATTAAAAGAGTATTTTCATATATGAATGTTTATCTGAGAATTTAAACCTGAATATGTTTTGATTTTCTTTGGTTGATCACTTGTTTTATTATAACAAAGTTTTATGTGTTGTTAGCATACATGTCTGTTTTATACACTCAGATCTCTGATATGTTAATATTTAGGGATATAAACAAATACCCAGAAAATAAAATGTTGAGAAAAGGTAAGTAGCATTGGTTTTGGCTCAACCCAGAAAGATGTAAATAATGTTGAGCTGCAATATACTCATGTATAAGTGCTGAGGCTTGAAATAAAAAGGAATTAGGGGTGCAATAGGGTTGCCTATGTGCTGATGCTCTTGATTCAATAAAATACATAGCAAACAAAATTTTGTGATTCAGTGAAACCAGGTCATCCTGAGTTTAACTCAAGCACAAATGTTTGCAAAAGAAAAACTCTCCCAGAAGCTATAAGCCAATGTTAGTTGCCTAAACTCCTTTTAAAAATACCAGGATAAATATATATATATATACAGAACCTTATTTTGTAATCACAAATGGTTGTTGCTTGTTTGCCTCTGTATGATTATGAATAATATGAGATGCCATGTTATGGATGTTTTAGCTAATGAAATGAATCACTGAATGGTTTTGCCATGAACAATCAAAAGAGTTATTATTAACTTAAACCTGATTAGGAAATTGGGGTCAAGAACACTGCAGGAATGACTTGTGTGCTTGAGTAACATAAGTTGACACATGGCTTGTTTAAGTCCTGAGATCTTTGTGTAATGGAGTGAATTAGTTCATTACAGTGTGTCCATTGATTCAGAAATATTGCAGATGAGACCAAGGATAGATAAATATACCAAGGAAATAATACTTGAGCAGATGAGAAAACTAGAGTTTTTCCCAGATTTGAAATATGAGAATTGAATAAATGATTTAACTCATATTAGTCATTTTCCTGTTTGGTATGAATGATTGTTTGTCTATGATTGAGTTGTATGCTTGAATTTATGTGCCATATTCATATGTGTAGTCTCTGGAAAGAAAAATTAAAGTGTGCACATGCACAATGACACAGAGCATGCACACAAGTATTTACCTGATTCCAAAGGACAGAACCTTATGTATTTGTACTTAACTTGATTTTAACCTAATTAACAAATTGCTTTTGTGAATTTTCTCATACCAGACATGTGTCTGACCCTAGTGTGCTAATGGCATCTGGGGTGTCTCATTTAAAATGAGGCAGTTTCCAATGCTTTTTCAGGGATTGCAGCAACTAAGTAGGAGTAGGAGCAAGCCCTTGAGAAGAAGATATAGCATGCTAGACTTAGTTAGATAAGAGCCTAAATGTTGAAATCTGCATGTATTGATAACTTAAATTGCTACTTGTACTAAGTGTTGAATATTGGAGGGATATTTTGTTAAGTATTTTGTTAAGAATTTGACTTGTATCTGGAATCTATGAACCTAGTTAAATTTCTGATATGTTTAAAAAGAATTTTAATCAAATCTTGTTAGTAGACTCAGCAAGTACACCATGTTAAAAAATTGAATGATTACATTTTATAAATGCATTAGTCAAACATGAATCTTTGAAAAGGATTTAAGTTTTGGAAAATCAGGATAGTTGATTTTCAGAAACTTAAATGGTTTTATTTTCTAATATAGCATATGTATGCAAAAGAAATAGACATAGGTTGAATGTTTTATGTGGCTGCAAGGTTTCCATAATTTAACTTGTTCCATACAATTGTTTCATGTCCTATTTTTAAATAAAGAAAGGATCTGTAGTAAGGGAGATGGAAGCCAGATTCAAATAGTTGCAGATATAGATGCACATAAACATGTTTAAGTGCAAATTTTACCACACCTTTTTCCTTTGTATTTGTGATAAGAATCTGAATTTCACTCAGATTCTAACCAAATGTATTTTAAATGCCAGACAGATCTTATAAGAAGAAATACAAACATGAATAATGATACACACTTTTATTATCCTCAAAAACCCAAGAACCATACTCTCAATTCATATCAATCCTGAAGCCTTCCAGGTTATAGGAATGGATTTCAAAAAGAATTAAGCAAGGATTATTGTTTAGTATGTTGGAATATAAGCAAAAATAAAATATATATGTGCAGATATAGGTAGATGATAGATTGCAAACTGTACAGAGAAAAAAAAAATGAAAACCAAAAATTGTGTTTGAACCAACCAGCATAGTACTCGAACTCGTGACTTCTCGTGTATAAGTTAGGCGCGTTTCCATTACGCCTAGATGTTGCTTGTGTTCACTTAGGATCCACTTTCTTTTATACTGAATTTGTCACTATTCAGAGCTTAACACAAACATCTATATTAAAAGCTTGTTTACAACTGATTATTGCTTGATCACTTCTTAGTTAGTATAAACAGACTAATATGTATGTTACCAGTGGATTGTTTGGTCATCAAAAAAATTTTTAGCAATCCAATATCCTCTTGTTTTCTAGAACTCTGATTCAAACAAGAGAGGCATATACATCCTCACATGTATGTGCTTATATTTGTGAATGTACTGATATATTTATATTGGTTGATTATTGTGATCCTGGATAAATTTTGTTTATTGGAAAAAAAAATATTGACCCTGAGAATTATATTTGAAATGGATGATATATCTATATATTTATATATCCTCTTTACCAAAGAAAAAAAAAATTCCTTATGAAATTAGGGTAGAAATAGGAGGGTTATTTCAGTTGGTATCAGAGCTATGTTATTCAACATAGTAGAAGTAAGGATCAAGTCCTTAGATAGAAATAAAAATTAAAAGGAACTAAATATCAAACTAACCAGCTATGTAAATTATTATTAGCAAACTATGGTAGGGAGACCACCAAATCAGGGAGCAGGATCTTCCCATGCACCACCAATGGTCAATCTGCAAGACTTGGTGAGAGCATTTAGGGATGGGGCAGGACAAAGGTAAGAAAATCCCTATGAAGAACTCTCAAAACTACTTAAGACATATACTCATTTAGGAGGCAAAAGCTTTGAAGGGACAGAGAGTATCATGGAAATTCAAACATGGTTGAGAACATTGGAAAGAATTTTCAATGACATGCAACTTGATGATCAAAGAAAGAGGCAAGTGGCTTCAAGACAGCTAAAAGGAGTAGCTTTAGGCTGGTGGGAAGTAATCATTGCAGGAAGGAATGAGAATGAAATCACTTGGAATCAATTCAAAGAGATGTTGGAAGCAAGGTTTGTACCAGCATCAGCAAAGACTACCTTGCTAGAAGAATTCATTAGGCTTAGACAAGGAACCATGACTGTCATAGAATACACTCAAAAGTTTGAGGGACTTTCCACATATGGAGCAATGCTTGTGGCAGATGAGGCATCTAAAAATGATAGGTACATAAAAGGTTTGAATCCAGGACTTAGCAGAGCCATGTTACCCTATGCAGACAAGACTTTTGATCATGTGATAGACTTAGCTTTGAGGTTGGAACAGCATGATAAGGAGAGGGAGAAGTTCAGAAATTTTAAGAGCAATAATAACAAGAAAGGTAAGGGGAGGTATCACCCTTATGATAAGAAGAAAGAAGAGGCTAGTAACAAAAGCACTGGAGATGTCAAAGCTAAGGAAGACAAGAAGAAAATTGTGTGCCATCTATGTGGGAAAGAGGGGCATATGAAGAGGAATTGTCCTGAGTTTAAACAGCAAGGCAAATTGGCAAATTTGGAAGGAAAAGGCAAAGCCACAGTGGAGAGTAACACTGTAAACCATAGCCAAGTGGAAGGTACATTACTTATTTGTACCATACCCATAACAGTAGTGTATGATACTGGGGCAACTCACTCCTTAATTTCTTATGAATTGGTTAAAATGCTAAAACTGAATTGCATATTAGTTGAAACCCCATTGCATATACACAGTCCATTGGGGAGTTCTAGTGTTTTAAATATGATTTGTGTGGATGTGGAGTTAAACATAGGAGGAAATATTTTTATTTCCAATTTGTATGTTTTGAATTACCCAAATATAGGTGTTATATTGGGGGTAGACTGGTTAAGGCAATTTAAAGCCATGATTAATTTAGACTCATCCACCATATCATTGCAAAATTCTAGAGGCCAGAGAATCACAGTTTTATGTGAGGTAGCTAAGGAAGGAAAACTATATCATTTAGTTGACTCAGAAAAAGATTTCAGTGAACTAACCATTGAAGAAATTCCCATAGTCAATGAATATGTGGATGTATTTGGTGAGGTCAAGGGTATTCCACACCATAGACCAGTAGAATTCCAGATCAATCTAGTTCCAGGAGCAAGCCCAGTGATTAAAAAGCCAACTAGAATGGGGCCAAATGAACTTAAAGAATTAAAGAAACAGTTAGAAGAATTGGAAGAAAAGGGTTTTATAAGACCAAGTAATTCTTGCTGGGGAGCACCAGTGGTGTTTGTTAAGAAGCAAGATGGCTCCTTAAGACTCTGCATAGATTATAGAGAATTAAACAAAGTAACTATTAAAAATAAATACCCATTGCCAAGAATAGATGATCTTTTTGATCAATTAGCAGGGGCAAAAGTATTTTCTAGACTAGACTTAGCATCTGGTTTTCATCAAATGAAGGTGGAAGAATCAAGCATCAAGTACACTGCCTTTAACACTAGGTATGGGTTGTATGAATTTTTGGTTATGCCATTTGGCTTGACCAATGCACCATCTTACTTTGTAGATCTAATGAACAGAACCTTTAGAGATTGTTTAGACAAGTTCGTGCTTATTTTTATAGATGACATTTTGATTTATTCCAAGACAGTGGAAGAACATAAGCATCATTTGCACCTGGTTTTGTCTAGATTAAGGGAAAAAGATTTAAAGGCAAAATTTTCAAAATGTGTGTTTTGGAAGGAGGAAGTACATTTTCTTGGCCATGTTATATCTGCCAAAGGAATTTCTGTGAACCCCAATAAAGTAGTGGCTATCCAAGCATGGAAGAGGCCAAGCACTGTGAGTGAAGTGAAGTCATTTATGGGGATGGCAGGGTATTATAGAAGGTTTATAAAAGATTTTTCAAAAATTTCTACACCACTCACTAACTTAACCAGGAAGAACCAAGCTTTTGTTTGGTCAGAAAAATGTGAAAAGTCTTTTGAACAATTGAAGGAGGCATTGGTGAATGCTCCAATTCTAAAGGTACCACATGGAAATGAAGAATTGGTGGTATACACTGATGCTAGTGGATTTGGCTTGGGTGCAGTGTTGATGCAACAAGGCCAAGTCATTGCATATGCATCCAGACAACTTAAACCCCATGAAGTAAGGTATGCCACACATGATCTCGAATTAGCAGCTGTGATATATGCTTTAAAACTTTGGAGACATTATTTGTTAGGCACTAAGTTTGAACTTTACACTGACCACAAGTCTCTAAAATATTTGTTTTCATAAAAAGATTTGAACATGAGGCAACATAGATGGGTGGAGTTCTTAGCTGCCTATGATTTTGACATACTCTATACACCAGGCAAAGCAAACAAAGTTGCAGATGCTCTAAGTAGACAGCATGCTAAATTGGCTATGCTGATGATAGCAGAATTTAAAGATTTGTCTTTGCTAACTGAGTTAGAGATTGAGGAGAATGGTTGTGTGCAGATGCATGGTGCACAAGAAGATAAAGGGAAGTTAAGCTTAATGACACTTCAACCAGATTTAATTCTGAAGGTAGGAAAAATGCAAGAACAAGATGCTCACTTAGTAGAGAAGAGAATGCTCCTCTCAAGAGGGGAGGAAGTGATGAAACACCACATTGATAAAGATGGTTATGTGAGATACCAGAATAGGATGTGTGTACCAGAGGACATGGAATTGAAGAAGGAGATATTGAATGAATATCACAGAAGTAAGTACTCCATACACCCAGGTAACACAAAAATGTATCAAAATTTGAAAAGAGACTTCTGGTGGAAGGGGATGAAATCTGATATAGCTAAGTACATTGCCAAATGTATGACTTGCCAACAAGTCAAGGCTGAAACTCAAAGACCATCAGGGTTGATGCAACCCCTTAGTGTACCACAGTGGAAGTGGGAAGACATATCTATGGACTTCATAGATGGACTGCCTAGATCTAAGAGAGGTAATACAAGCATATGGGTGATAGTTGATAGGCTAACCAAGGTAGCACACTTCATCCCAGTCAAGTCAGAAAGAACAGCACCAAAACTAGCTCAAATTTTTATAAGAGAAGTGGTAAGGTTACATGGCATTCCCAAAACCATTGTGAGTGATAGGGATACTATCTTCACTTCAAAATTCTGGAGAAGCTTTCAAGAAGCAATGGGAAGTGAACTATGTTTAAGTACTGCCTACCATCCTCAATCAGATGGGCAGACTGAGGTGGTAAACAAAGTTTTGGAGGATATGTTGAGGGCATGTATACTGGATTTTGGGGGCAACTGGGAAGATTATCTTCATCTAGTTGAATTTGCATACAACAACAGCTACCAAAGCACCATAGGAATGGCTCCATTTGAAGCCTTATATGGTAAACCCTGTTTGTCACCTGTTTGCTGGGTAGAAGCAGGAGAAAGGTCTATTTTAGGACCTGAGTACATACAAGAAACCAAGGAGAAAATTGAGTTGATAAGAAGAAGAATGACAGCAGCTCAAGATAGGCAAAAGAAATTTGCAGACTTGAGAAGGAGGCAGGTAGAATATGAGGTGGGAAATTTTGTTTTCATCAAAATCTCACCCATGAAAAATGTGTTGAGGTTTGGAAAACAAGGCAAATTAACCCCAAGATATATTGGACCATACAAAATTCTGGAGAGAATTGGTCCCTTGGCATATAAGTTGGAATTACCAGAAAACATGCAAGGTATACATGATGTTTTTCATGTATCACAATTGAGAAGATGGGTCCATGACAAGGCAGAAATTCTTGAAACCCCAACCCAAGTGCAGATAAATCCTAATTTGATTTATGAAAAGGATCCAGTGGGAATTTTAGCAAAAGATGTGAAGAAGTTGAGGAATAAATCTCTGAAACTTGTGAAGGTACAGTGGAGTCTAGATCCTAGTGATTGCACATGGGAATTAGAAGACAAAGTTAGGATGAATTATCCTAAGCTATTTTCAGATTAAGGTAATTCTGATTTTTGATTGCTTTCTTTATTTTGGATGAATATATTTTTAGTTAGTGTAGAACTAAGAATCTATTTGGTAGAGAATATACTTGTTCTCTGAATTAAGTTTAAAATTATTTTAAGCTTAGGAAAATTTTGGGACACAATTTCTAAAAGGAGGGGTGTATGTAATGACCCAAGATTTTAGGAATTTATTCTGGAAAATATAAATAAATTTAAAATAATTTTTAAATTAATTTTGAAGGAGGAATTGATATAGCTTGATAGTGTATCAGTGTGTGTACATGTGTGCACAGGAAATGCACATGAATATAAGCTAAAACCCTGAACTCCAAGAATACATACATATTGATGTGTATGGAAATATATATATATATAAATATATATATGTAGACTAAATTCTTAAAAGCTGAATGCATAAGTAAATATAAATATATGTATGCTACTGAATATTTTTCTTAAGTATACATGTGCATGTGTGTGTCAGTATAGAATGATATATGTGGGTATATTAATTATTTCGGAAAGACTTATATACAAATATATATATGTGTTAATAAAATACTAGAGTTTAAACTAGTGAAATAAAATATACAGACACATTTTAATATAAGCAGAAATGAAAAGAATGGAGATATAAAAAGGAATAATTCTCTTATAAATAAATGAAGGAAGTACATACCATTTACATGAAAGCTAAAAATAGGAAAATAAGATAAAACAGAGAAGTCCTTGGTATAGGAAGAATTAGAAAAGAGTATTTAATAAATAACAAAACCAAGTCACATTTTTAGCATGATTGTAGACAAGGGGGAAAAGTATTTTCTGAAAAGCAAATTTCTGAAAAAAAATGTGTAACCACTTTTCTCTTCACCCAAATTAAGCCGGGAAGGGGTAAAACTTTGGGTTTAAAATTCAGATAACATGATTTTCTGGTGGGCAAAAATGGCTTTAGCCAATACCCAAAACCCTAAGAGAGACCCTGTATATATACATGTATATGCAGCAGCCTCCTCTCCTCCTCAGAAAAGAATTTTGAAAAAAAAAAGAAAAACAATACCATAGAAATCATAAGACAAGGGAAGAAAGAGAGCTTGAGGATAAGAGCAGGAGTTCATCAGTTAATTAAGGAAACAAAGAAGAGAGCTAGGTGAGAAAACTCACTCAAAAATCTAAGGCAATAAGTCCTAATGTAGGCAGCCAGATAAAAAGTGTTTTTATTAAAAGAGTATTTTCATATATGAATGTTTATCTGAGAATTTAAACCTGAATATGTTTTGATTTTCTTTGGTTGATCACTTGTTTTATTATAACAAAGTTTTATGTGTTGTTAGCATACATGTCTGTTTTATACACTCAGATCTCTGATATGTTAATATTTAGGGATATAAACAAATACCCAGAAAATAAAATGTTGAGAAAAGGTAAGTAGCATTGGTTTTGGCTCAACCCAGAAAGATGTAAATAATGTTGAGCTGCAATATACTCATGTATAAGTGCTGAGGCTTGAAATAAAAAGGAATTAGGGGTGCAATAGGGTTGCCTATGTGCTGATGCTCCTGATTCAATAAAATACATAGCAAACAAAATTTTGTGATTCAGTGAAACCAGGTCATCCTGAGTTTAACTCAAGCACAAATGTTTGCAAAAGAAAAACTCTCCCAGAAGCTATAAGCCAATGTTAGTTGCCTAAACTCCTTTTAAAAATACCAGGATAAATATATATATATATACAGAACCTTATTTTGTAATCACAAATGGTTGTTGCTTGTTTGCCTCTGTATGATTATGAATAATATGAGATGCCATGTTATGGATGTTTTAGCTAATGAAATGAATCACTGAATGGTTTTGCCATGAACAATCAAAAGAGTTATTATTAACTTAAACCTGATTAGGAAATTGGGGTCAAGAACACTGCAGGAATGACTTGTGTGCTTGAGTAACATAAGTTGACACATGGCTTGTTTAAGTCCTGAGATCTTTGTGTAATGGAGTGAATTAGTTCATTACAGTGTGTCCATTGATTCAGAAATATTGCAGATGAGACCAAGGATAGATAAATATACCAAGGAAATAATACTTGAGCAGATGAGAAAACTAGAGTTTTTCCCAGATTTGAAATATGAGAATTGAATAAATGATTTAACTCATATTAGTCATTTTCCTGTTTGGTATGAATGATTGTTTGTCTATGATTGAGTTGTATGCTTGAATTTATGTGCCATATTCATATGTGTAGTCTCTGGAAAGAAAAATTAAAGTGTGCACATGCACAATGACACAGAGCATGCACACAAGTATTTACCTGATTCCAAAGGACAGAACCTTATGTATTTGTACTTAACTTGATTTTAACCTAATTAACAAATTGCTTTTGTGAATTTTCTCATACCAGACATGTGTCTGACCCTAGTGTGCTAATGGCATCTGGGGTGTCTCATTTAAAATGAGGCAGTTTCCAATGCTTTTTCAGGGATTGCAGCAACTAAGTAGGAGTAGGAGCAAGCCCTTGAGAAGAAGATATAGCATGCTAGACTTAGTTAGATAAGAGCCTAAATGTTGAAATCTGCATGTATTGATAACTTAAATTGCTACTTGTACTAAGTGTTGAATATTGGAGGGATATTTTGTTAAGTATTTTGTTAAGAATTTGACTTGTATCTGGAATCTATGAACCTAGTTAAATTTCTGATATGTTTAAAAAGAATTTTAATCAAATCTTGTTAGTAGACTCAACAAGTACACCATGTTAAAAAATTGAATGATTACATTTTATAAATGCATTAGTCAAACATGAATCTTTGAAAAGGATTTAAGTTTTGGAAAATCAGGATAGTTGATTTTCAGAAACTTAAATGGTTTTATTTTCTAATATAGCATATGTATGCAAAAGAAATAGACATAGGTTGAATGTTTTATGTGGCTGCAAGGTTTCCATAATTTAACTTGTTCCATACAATTGTTTCATGTCCTATTTTTAAATAAAGAAAGGATCTGTAGTAAGGGAGATGGAAGCCAGATTCAAATAGTTGCAGATATAGATGCACATAAACATGTTTAAGTGCAAATTTTACCACACCTTTTTCCTTTGTATTTGTGATAAGAATCTGAATTTCACTCAGATTCTAACCAAATGTATTTTAAATGCCAGACAGATCTTATAAGAAGAAATACAAACATGAATAATGATACACACTTTTATTATCCTCAAAAACCCAAGAACCATACTCTCAATTCATATCAATCCTGAAGCCTTCCAGGTTATAGGAATGGATTTCAAAAAGAATTAAGCAAGGATTATTGTTTAGTATGTTGGAATATAAGCAAAAATAAAATATATATGTGCAGATATAGGTAGATGATAGATTGCAAACTGTACAGAGAAAAAAAAAATGAAAACCAAAAATTGTGTTTGAACCAACCAGCATAGTACTCGAACTCGTGACTTCTCGTGTATAAGTTAGGCGCGTTTCCATTACGCCTAGATGTTGCTTGTGTTCACTTAGGATCCACTTTCTTTTATACTGAATTTGTCACTATTCAGAGCTTAACACAAACATCTATATTAAAAGCTTGTTTACAACTGATTATTGCTTGATCACTTCTTAGTTAGTATAAACAGACTAATATGTATGTTACCAGTGGATTGTTTGGTCATCAAAAAAATTTTTAGCAATCCAATATCCTCTTGTTTTCTAGAACTCTGATTCAAACAAGAGAGGCATATACATCCTCACATGTATGTGCTTATATTTGTGAATGTACTGATATATTTATATTGGTTGATTATTGTGATCCTGGATAAATTTTGTTTATTGGAAAAAAAAATATTGACCCTGAGAATTATATTTGAAATGGATGATATATCTATATATTTATATATCCTCTTTACCAAAGAAAAAAAAATTCCTTATGAAATTAGGGTAGAAATAGGAGGGTCATTTCAGTTTGTCACTGCTCGAGAGACATCATCCCAAACCATGCCGCGCTTCTCCTCCACTACAAGGTTCGGTCGCGAAAAACCTTAGATCGCAAACTGCTGCCAGACAAACTGCCGAGCTCCAGAACAAGTGCCGCATCCCTTTCCAAATGAAGATGCTCGAGTTTCCTACCCAAGCCCGGGCCATCGCGACTGCGCCTCCACTAGTGGCCACGCGAGCCCAAATCTTCATCGCGATCTCCCCTGTCACTGCCGTACCCAAACCCCAAATCGAACCGCTTCGTCCCCCAATCGTTCGTGTGAGCGCCTCCTCCCCATGCGATTAGTCGCGACTCCACCAGCTTCACGCGACGCCCCAAAACCTAGGCGCGCGATCGAATTCGCATGATGCCACCAAGATACCTTCGTTCGATTTGAATGTATAAGGGCAGGCGGCCATTTTTTTTGTTTTCTCTGATTGATTTTGAACGAGAGAGGGATTTTAAAAATCTGATGAAGTATGGGTTTGCACGTTTTAGCTCCGTGATATTTGCCGTGATCTTTGGCGTGTTTATAGGGAGAAAACGTATTGATGTAAATTAATATACATTTAGATTTTAAATTTGAATTTCATTTTATTCTCTACGCGTTTAACTATCGTGTGTTCTCAAAACAACTCCAAACGCTACGAAATTTGAAATCCGGCAATAATACAATATTACGGACCCAATGGAACTGGTTTCGTCGAATTCCGAGACTGTGCCTCGGACGGCTATTTTTAAATATCGATACGAACGATATAAATTCAAAACTGAACAATTCACTTTGAAATACAATTCTGAAGCTTCTATTATCTTCAATATTATCAATACGAATTTTAAAAGCGTTCGAAATATTTTTCTTCAACTTTAAATTGAAGATTCAAATTTTTATTCAGCATTCAATAGATTAAATTTTATAATTTAATCGCCAAATTCAGAGTTATATCGGGGATTCAAATTAAATCATCGTTCAAATATTTAAAATTAATTAAATTTTCTCAATTTAATTTGTTCAAAATTCCGGGTCGTTACAGACTTCCCCCCTTAAAAGAATTTCGTCCTCGAAATTAGAAGTTAGGAAAAGTGGTCCTTAACTCGTCTACTCTTTTTCATAATCTAATAGTTTTATCAATTTTTCAAAACAAATCTTTCTACTAAAAATTCGTTATCATTTCTACTAACTTTCCAAACACTTTCATAGTTTTTCAAACAACATTGTTTAACTGATGATTCAAATTTAAATTCAAATTCAAATTTAAACTTCCAAAATTTTCTCAAAAATTTTCCAATGCCCTAAATTTTCGAAAAATTTCGCCAGCGTCTCCTTTGCGCGGCTAATACGGTACGACTACAAAACGTCCCTACGGACTCTTAGATTTCAAAAAGAAAAAGAAAAAGCCAAGCGGCTAGACAAGAAATCAGCAAAAACTCATATTGGAATTCAAATACGTACCTTTTTCGAGCAATTCGAATTATCTGTGAAATAAATTTTCCAATCCCTTTATACACCTGTATATCCTACTAGCCATTATATCTAGTTACAACATTCAATCCAATTTGCAAATTCTATTACAAAATTTCCAATATAAACTACTTATACCATCTTTACTTCACTGTTGAAATTATATATCTATTTCATTCAATTTGAACTCTCATTCCAATTCATTTGTTACTACTCCAATTTATTTATTCAAATTCGGTTTCAACTTCATTTACTACCAAATTCAAAAGAAGTTTAACATTCAGTTTTAATCTTATTCACTTCATTTAATAAGCTTCACTTACAAATTCAGATTTGCTTTCAACACTAAATTTCAATTCCAGTTTTATTCACTTTTGTTCATTTCCACAATTGTTTTCAATTTACCCTTCGGTTAAATCTACTGTCATTTAAACTGGATTTCCAATTTGAATTCAATTTACTTCTCTTTTGTAATTATTGAATTTAATTCGTTCATCTACTGTCATCTCACTTTCATTGCACTTACAGTTGCAATTTATTCATTCATTTGAAATTTATTTCTACTTACTTGAATTTATCTTCAATTTCGAACCACTCTTTTATTTAGTTCACAATTCAAGTTTAAATTTAACTAATTCAATTTCCATTTCGTGAATTAATTAATTATCAAAGTAGTTTATTCGGATTCAATCCTTATTCATTTTCCTTTTCCAAGTTAGGAATTTCCTATTCAACGTGATTCAAATCAAATCACATTCCATTATTTTATACCTATCTCCTATATTACTTCATCTTGAAAATATCTTTATATAGTATTCCAGAGTCTTAATAACATTTTCAAAACCATTTCTGAAAACAATTCAAATTATCCCTTGAATTTTCTAAAACAAAATCCAACTTCGCAAAACAACTTCCATTTAAACAAATTGGGCAGCAATTTCTCTTTTGGAAACCCGAAAATGAACACCGGTGATGTCGCGATCATCATCGGAATTATTTTCCAGCGACCGAAAAGAGTTTAGAGCTTTTCATTCCGTCAAAACATTTTTCAAAACCCTTGAAATCCATTTTCAAATTCAAAAAGATTTAAATTTTCCAAATCTCCAAAATTTTCAAATTCTTTTCAAACATTTCCAAAAACTTCTCTGGAATTCCGTTTTAAATTACAAATCACATTTATAATTTATATTCTCAAATTTCATTTTGTATGTGAATATATTTCTTAATTTTGGAGTTATGATTTCAGTTTCTTATTCAATTCCATATAATAATGATAACATTTCAATATTATCACCTCCCTAACAACCATGCAACCATATACTGTAGTATTTCATAGAAAAACTTTTCTTTTCTATACAAAAATAGTTTTGGGCAAAATTATTTCATTCACCCTATTTTAAAACAATACTGTGCCGAATTGTTCTATTCAAGTGTTTAGAAACCCCTTCGATACAGTTTTGCAAGACTGTGCCGACGAAGGTTCATATACCACTCAATAAACCAATCATCACAATACAAAACAATTTTATATTAACTAACAAATACGCGCTCGTATATATTATTACACTCAACTCATCCTAGAGTACTGCTGACTCTATCCCTAATGAGTAACACCCAACAGAGCAGGGTTGTCGCTTAACCATATGCTCTGATACCACTTTGTCACGTACGGAAGTAAGCGGTCACAACCGGTAGGCTTTTCAACCATCCCGGCCCCACCGTGGCTGACAATGGTACCCCAAACTTGCTTTTACGGCCAGCCTCTCGACTGTCACGGCCTCTGCCTAACCAACCCATCCCTCTCAGGGACATGTAGGGGGTAAGAGTCTCCCGTTCGCCACCAAACTGCGAAGCGAGAATCCCCTATCATGCTGTAATATAGCAAGACTGGTGTGAGATCGTAAAACAGTTATTCTTTATAACAACAAAATAATTTTAAAGTCAATTCGAAATGCTTTTGGAAAATGAAACTACCATAAGACCTCCCACCACACACACAATGCAAACGCAGAATTGGAGGAGATTTCTTCTTATGATAGTCAAAGATGCTTACTACGCAAAATCAAATCATTTTTGATATTATTATTAGTGCATAGTGTAGAAAACATTTCGAAAGTATAATATTAATCTTAGCCAACATACGACCAGTATCGTATGCCTACTATAGCTACCATCTAAACAGTGGTGACCACCGTACGTAAATGGCAGGTTCTACAACTAATACCGTACAAAGTTCGTATTGGAGTTTGGATTTCCAACAAATGGTCAGGCTAAGGAACTTCCTTTTCCACGATGGGTACGTCCCTGGAATAGACGACCCGAGAACCTAACCGGATCTCTGCCAACACAAGGCCGGGTTACCTCTGCAAAAATAGGTAACTACTGACACGCGTATGCCATCCCTCGATCGTAACCGATCTTCCCGAGGATCCCCGATTTCCAACAAACCACATAGATAATAATGCAGCAACCACATAGGTTAAGTATCTGGGCTCCATACCATGATACCACCTTTATCCAGAAGGAATGACATACACTAAGGGGCGCTACTCCCTAGAACCTTGCCGCATTCTTCCTGTTTCGACCATTTCCGGGGTGTGAGGCTCGACGAAGTCTCGTCCACAAAGCTACGCTTTCTCAAAAAGCCCTGCTTCGGGTCAAACAAAATGATCAACCTATGATCACAAAGATATAAGATCAAACAAATGATCATATCACAAATGATCAAACACTGATCATTTCACAGCAACACTCAGTATGCCACGTTACCAAATTGGGATATATCGCTGATAAATTTCAACTACATAACCTCTGAGCTCGTACGTCTCAGAGAAGGGTGTTAAGCTAAGAGAATAAATTCTCCGCCACCAACAGAAATGTATTTGAAAGAAATCAGCTTTATATCTCAAATTGTAACGTCAGACACACAATCCATACAAGTCTGTTCCGGGATCGAACAGAACCGAAGGCACTTCTCACGAAGCCCTTGCATATCCGGATAATTTTCAATCACGTCAGGACTTCCCGTCACTAAGGGTGATAAAACCTCTAAATCGGAGATCAGCCGATGTAGAGTAACTCGACGGTAATCCTTCCGTTTTCAAAAATATCCGGTCTTCAACACCGGTCTTCAAATGCGATTCATAACGACGTATCACATATTCGGAATGGGTTATACGACCCCATGGTCCTTTCCCGGCTAACCCGAATAGTGAGCGCTTATTTAAAAATAAGTGTGGCATTCAAATTCATCCAATTCACAACAAATACCATTCAAGGTAATTATTGATAGTCGGTTATTTAACTATCAATAAAGATGCGCAACATCATCAGATTCCAAATAATTTTCCAAATTATTTAATTTCCAAAAATATCTTCATTACATATAAAATTTCCACACTTAACCATTTGAAAACAATTTCAAATATTCACTTTTCAATTTATCTTTAAAAGATAAAAACTCAAACAGTTCATTTCACATTGGAAAAGCATTTCCATACTTATTTAAAAATAAGTAATTCACAAATCATTTATTTTCAACACTTAGAAAATATTCGATATACTTAAAATCAAAATTAAGTATATATCTCATTCTTTAAGGAAATCATTCTTAAATCACATTTATTTGAGTCAAAACGAATGTTGCGTAAAACATCGTTACGACGACTCGAAATCACTAGTATAGGGATTCGGAATTAAGATAGATATATAAATCCCAATACTATATAAAATATTTCCTTTCGGAAATCATTTACTATAACAACAGTGTTATAGTCCACCATTTCCTTATTTTTCGAAAACGTCTATTTCAACAATAAATGTTGAAATCTATGATTTCGATATTTAACACGTTTTAAAACATCCTTTAAAACAATTAACTTCATTTCATAATATCGCTTTCCCAAAACCGTATCCATTTTACTTAAAAATATATTCACTGTCCAAAATCGTGAATATAATTCACTAACCACATTTCAGTCTTTTCTACACATTTTATTTCAATAAAAATTCGCTATTTAAAATCGCGAATATATCTTCTTTAATGTCCTTCTATATTTAATTTATCAAATCCAATTGATTTCGAATTTATAAAACAACGTTTATAAATTCTATTTTCTATTCTATAACAACTTCGATTTTATAAATTTCCTTTAATGACCCATTCAATTTTATAACTCAACGTATACATCAAAAATCCATATTATAAGTTAAATACTTATAATTTATTTAATTTAAAAGAAATCGTTCTTTTAAACTTTACAAACTGTAAATAAACCCATTTTAACATCATTTTCATTTTTAAATCTACATTCCCAAATATTCACTTTTAACCCCAAAATCAAATCCCAAATTGATTTCTAATTTTACTTCAATACCAAATCAATTTCAATATTCATTTCTAAATTAATTTTCACTACTAAAATAAATTCCTTATTCTTTTCAAATTTTTCAATATCCTGTTTTTAAATGGATTCTTCAAATTGAAATCATTTTACATTGATTTCCCAAATCATTTCAATTTACCAATTAAATTTTTAATTGGATTTCCAACTTATCTCCTTTTAAATAAATTCCTTTTTTTAAGGAAATAAATTTCAATCGTTTCTTTCAATCTATTTAAAAATCCAATTTTTAACTAAATTCTTCAATTAAAAATCACTATTTTACGAAATCCATTTATTTAACATTTTCACTTGATTCTGGAATTAATTTGATAAGATTATAAAAATTAACCTTTTATACTTTAAAAATTCCTTTCTTCAAAATTTCTTCAATTTCAAAAATTGATTCACTTAGAAAATTTCTACTTGAATTTCAAAAATTCAATTTCGTTAATCTTTGGAATCCAATGATACCAAACATCTATTCAGCTAAATTTTAGCTTTCAAACAATTTCCAGACATCAATTCAATAGCATCAATAATCATTCACAGATTATCACATCATAGTAGAAATAAATGCAATCAATGTGAGGGGTCCAGTTGGATCCCTCCAACCTGTTTTCCTGCATCCAAAGACGTCAGCACAATACCAATTCCGCTCCAGTACGGAATTATCGCGGTATATGGGTTTTATAAAAATCCGCTTACTAACGGCGCAATAGGGTCTCATCCGCTATACGAGGCGGGAAATCATCAATCCAATATATACATATGCCAATATGTATATACTGCTATATATATAGATATATCCTATCATATCTAATAGCACATTCAAACAAATCAATCAATAACTGCAAAAATTCCACTTTTAAATCGAGTGAGAAAATCTCAGCTTAGCTTTTTAATTTGCAATCCATTTCCATTTCAGTTTTGTTTTCTCGATTTTAACCTGGTATAAACAATTATACAGTTTTATTAATATTCACCTCAATCGAATAACCAGTTACCATTTAATAGTTTAATTAACTGATAGTTTTTGTTTAACCCAATTTTGTCTTTAATAAATTGATTTAACTAAAGATTAAATTTAAACTAATCTTCCATTTAATAAATCTTTATTTACCAATGATTTAATTTTAATCAAGGAATTACATTCTAAACTAATTTCCTTTTTAAATGATTTTCTCGGTAACGAAAAAAAAAATTTAGATAAGTTAATTAAACAATCCGTCACCTTAATAAATTATTTTAACATAACCAAATGAACTAAAATATATATGTATGCTTATTTACTTTCTTTTATTTTTGAAACTACTTATACAAAAATTTCTACTTTAAGCTTTACATAAAAATTTAAAAACAGGGTTACTGTTCTTACTGTAATATATTTTTATGTTCTCTTTATAAACATATATATACACATTACAAAATTTAAATTTTAAATCGATTTTTTTATACCTTACTGTCCACGAATCTGACTCGAAGATGCCATCGATGAACCATGCCATCGAATCGATCTTGCCTATAGATCGCGACGCCACCTCTGCCGAGTTCACCGGCCCTAGCTGCTCGCGAAACCCTCCAGCAGCCCACCCTTTGACCTTGCCGTTTGTCACTGCTCGAGAGACATCATCCCAAACCATGCCGCGCTTCTCCTCCACTGCAAGGCTCGGTCGCGAAAAACCCTAGATCGCAAACTGCTGCCAGACAAACTGCCGAGCTCCAGAACAAGTGCCGCATCCCTTTCCAAATGAAGATGCTCGAGTTTCCTACCCAAGCCCGGGCCATCGCGACTGCGCCTCCACTAGTGGCCACGCGAGCCCAAATCTTCATCGCGATCTCCCCTGTCACTGCCGTACCCAAACCCCAAATCGAACCGCTTCGTCCCCCAATCGTTCGCGTGAGCGCCTCCTCCCCATGCGATTAGTCGCGACTCCACCAGCTTCACGCGACGCCCCAAAACCTAGGCGCGCGATCGAATTCGCATGATGCCACCAAGATACCTTCGTTCGATTTGAATGTATAAGGGCAGGCGGCCATTTTTTTTTTGTTTTCTCTGATTGATTTTGAACGAGAGAGGGATTTTAAAAATCTGATGAAGTATGGGTTTGCACGTTTTAGCTCCGTGATATTTGCCGTGATCTTTGGCGTGTTTATAGGGAGAAAACGTATTGATGTAAATTAATATACATTTAGATTTTAAATTTGAATTTCATTTTATTCTCTACGCGTTTAACTATCGTGTGTTCTCAAAACAACTCCAAACGCTACGAAATTTGAAATCCGGCAATAATACAATATTACGGACCCAATGGAACTGGTTTCATCGAATTCCGAGACTGTGCCTCGGACGGCTATTTTTAAATATCGATACGAACGATATAAATTCAAAACTGAACAATTCACTTTGAAATACAATTCTGAAGCTTCTATTATCTTCAATATTATCAATACGAATTTTAAAAGCGTTCGAAATATTTTTCTTCATCTTTAAATTGAAGATTTAAATTTTTATTCAGCATTCAATAGATTAAATTTTATAATTTAATCGCCAAATTCAGAGTTATATCGGGGATTCAAATTAAATCATCGTTCAAATATTTAAAATTAATTAAATGTTCTCAATTTAATTTGTTCAAAATTCCGGGTCGTTACAGACTTCCCCCCTTAAAAGAATTTCGTCCTCGAAATTAGAAGTTAGGAAAAGTGGTCCTTAACTCGTCTACTCTTTTTCACAATCTAATAGTTTTATCAATTTTTCAAAACAAATCTTTCTACTAAAAATTCGTTATCATTTCTACTAACTTTCCAAACACTTTCATAGTTTTTCAAACAACATTGTTTAACTGATGATTCAAATTTAAATTCAAATTCAAATTTAAACTTCCAAAATTTTCTCAAAAATTTTCTAACGCCCTAAATTTTCGAAAAATTTCGCCAGCGTCTCCTTTGCGCGGCTAATACGGTACGACTACAAAACGTCCCTACGGACTCTCAGATTTCAAAAAGAAAAAGAAAAAGCCAAGCGGCTAGACAAGAAATCAGCAAAAACTCATATTGGAATTCAAATACGTACCTTTTTCGAGCAATTCGAATTATCTGTGAAATAAATTTTCCAATCCCTTTATACACCTGTATATCCTACTAGCCATTATATCTAGTTACAGCATTCAATCCAATTTGCAAATTCTATTACAAAATTTCCAATATAAACTACTTATACCATCTTTACTTCACTGTTGAAATTATATATCTATTTCATTCAATTTGAACTCTCATTCCAATTCATTTGTTACTACTCCAATTTATTTATTCAAATTCGGTTTCAACTTCATTTACTACCAAATTCAAAAGAAGTTTAACATTCAGTTTTAATCTTATTCACTTCATTTAATAAGCTTCACTTACAAATTCAGATTTGCTTTCAACATTAAATTTCAATTCCAGTTTTATTCACTTTTGTTCATTTCCACAATTGTTTTCAATTTACCCTTCGGTTAAATCTACTGTCATTTAAACTGGATTTCCAATTTGAATTCAATTTACTTCTCTTTTATAATTATTGAATTTAATTCGTTCATCTACTGTCATCTCACTTTCATTGCACTTACAGTTGCAATTTATTCATTCATTTGAAATTTATTTCTACTTACTTGAATTTATCTTCAATTTCGAACCACTCTTTTATTTAGTTCACAATTCAAGTTTAAATTTAACTAATTCAATTTCCATTTCGTGAATTAATTAATTATCAAAGTAGTTTATTCGGATTCAATCCTTATTCATTTTCCTTTTCCAAGTTAGGAATTTCCTATTCAACGTGATTCAAATCAAATCACATTCCATTATTTTATACCTATCTCCTATATTACTTCATCTTGAAAATATCTTTATATAGTATTCCAGAGTCTTAATAACATTTTCAAAACCATTTCTGAAAACAATTCAAATTATCCCTTGAATTTTCTAAAACAAAATCCAACTTCGCAAAACAACTTCCATTTAAACAAATTGGGCAGCAATTTCTCTTTTGGAAACCCGAAAATGAACACCGGTGATGTCGCGATCATCATCGGAATTATTTTCCAGCGATCGAAAAGAGTTTAGAGCTTTTCATTCCGTCAAAACATTTTTCAAAACCCTTGAAATCCATTTTCAAATTCAAAAAGATTTAAATTTTCCAAATCTCCAAAATTTTCAAATTCTTTTCAAACATTTCCAAAAACTTCTCTGGAATTCCGTTTTAAATTACAAATCACATTTATAATTTATATTCTCAAATTTCATTTTGTATGTGAATATATTTCTTAATTTTGGAGTTATGATTTCAGTTTCTTATTCAATTCCATATAATAATGATAACATTTCAATATTATCACCTCCCTAACAACCATGCAACCATATACTGTAGTATTTCATAGAAAAACTTTTCTTTTCTATACAAAAATAGTTTTGGGCAAAATTATTTCATTCACCCTATTTTAAAACAATACTGTGCCGAATTGTTCTATTCAAGTGTTTAGAAACCCCTTCGATACAGTTTTGCAAGACTATGCCGACGAAGGTTCATATACCACTCAATAAACCAATCATCACAATACAAAACAATTTTATATTAACTAACAAATACGCGCTCGTATATATTATTACACTCAACTCATCCTAGAGTACTGCTGACTCTATCTCTAATGAGTAACACCCAACAGAGCAGGGTTGTCGCTTAACCATATGCTCTGATACCACTTTGTCACGTACGGAAGTAAGCGGTCACAACCGGTAGGCTTTTAAACCATCCCGGCCCCACCGTGGCTGACAATGGTACCCCAAACTTGCTTTTACTGCCAGCCTCTCGACTGTCACGGCCTCTGCCTAACCAACCCATCCCTCTCAGGGACATGTAGGGGTAAGAGTCTCCCGTTCGCCACCAAACTGCGAAGCGAGAATCCCCTATCATGCTGTAATATAGCAAGACTGGTGTGAGATCGTAAAACAGTTATTCTTTATAACAACAAAATAATTTTAAAGTCAATTCGAAATGCTTTTGGAAAATGAAACTACCATAAGACCTCCCACCACACACACAATGCAAACGCAGAATTGGAGGAGATTTCTTCTTATGATAGTCAAAGATGCTTACTACGCAAAATCAAATCATTTTTGATATTATTATTAGTGCATAGTGTAGAAAACATTTCGAAAGTATAATATTAATCTTAGCCAACATACGACCAGTATCGTATGCCTACTATAGCTACCATCTAAACAGTGGTGACCACCGTACGTAAATGGCAGGTTCTACAACTAATACCGTACAAAGTTCGTATTGGAGTTTGGATTTCCAACAAATGGTCAGGCTAAGGAACTTCCTTTTCCACGATGGGTACGTCCCTGGAATAGACGACCCGAGAACCTAACCGGATCTCTGCCAACACAAGGCCGGGTTACCTCTGCAAAAATAGGTAACTACTGACACGCGTATGCCATCCCCCGATCGTAACCGATCTTCCCGAGGATCCCCGATTTCCAACAAACCACATAGATAATAATGCAGCAACCACATAGGTTAAGTATCTGGGCTCCATACCATGATACCACCTTTATCCAGAAGGAATGACATACACTAAGGGGCGCTACTCCCTAGAACCTTGCCGCATTCTTCCTGTTTCGACCATTTCCGGGGTGTGAGGCTCGACGAAGTCTCGTCCATAAAGCTACGCTTTCTCAAAAAGCCCTGCTTCGGGTCAAACAAAATGATCAACCTATGATCACAAAGATATAAGATCAAACAAATGATCATATCACAAATGATCAAACACTGATCATTTCACAGCAACACTCAGTATGCCACGTTACCAAATTGGGATATATCGCTGATAAATTTCAACTACATAACCTCTGAGCTCGTACGTCTCAGAGAAGGGTGTTAAGTTAAGAGAATAAATTCTCCGCCACCAACAGAAATGTATTTGAAAGAAATCAGCTTTATATCTCAAATTGTAACGTCAGACACACAATCCATACAAGTCTGTTCCGGGATCGAACAGAACCGAAGGCACTTCTCACGAAGCCCTTGCATATCCGGATAATTTTCAATCACGTCAGGACTTCCCGTCACTAAGGGTGATAAAACCTCTAAATCGGAGATCAGCCGATGTAGAGTAACTCGACGGTAATCCTTCCGTTTTCAAAAATATCCGGTCTTCAACACCGGTCTTCAAATGCGATTCATAACGACGTATCACATATCGGAATGGGTTATACGACCCCATGGTCCTTTCCCGGCTAACCCGAATAGTGAGCGCTTATTTAAAAATAAGTGTGGCATTCAAATTCATCTAATTCACAACAAATACCATTCAAGGTAATTATTGATAGTCGGTTATTTAACTATCAATAAAGATGCGCAACATCATCAGATTCCAAATAATTTTCCAAATTATTTAATTTCCAAAAATATCTTCATTACATATAAAATTTCCACACTTAACCATTTGAAAACAATTTCAAATATTCACTTTTCAATTTATCTTTAAAAGATAAAAACTCAAACAGTTCATTTCACATTGGAAAAGCATTTCCATACTTATTTAAAAATAAGTAATTCACAAATCATTTATTTTCAACACTTAGAAAATATTCGATATACTTAAAATCAAAATTAAGTATATATCTCATTCTTTAAGGAAATCATTCTTAAATCACATTTATTTGAGTCAAAACGAATGTTGCGTAAAACATCGTTACGACGACTCGAAATCACTAGTATAGGGATTCGGAATTAAGATAGATATATAAATCCCAATACTATATAAAATATTTCCTTTCGGAAATCATTTACTATAACAACAGTGTTATAGTCCACCATTTCCTTATTTTTCGAAAACGTCTATTTCAACAATAAATGTTGAAATCTATGATTTCGATATTTAACACGTTTTAAAACATCCTATAAAACAATTAACTTCATTTCATAATATCGCTTTCCCAAAACCCTATCCATTTTACTTAAAAATATATTCACTGTCCAAAATCGTGAATATACTTCACTAACCACATTTCAGTCTTTTCTACACATTTTATTTCAATAAAAATTCGCTATTTAAAATCGCGAATATATCTTCTTTAATGTCCTTCTATATTTAATTTATCAAATCCAATTGATTTCGAATTTATAAAACAACGTTTATAAATTCTATTTTCTATTCTATAACAACTTCGATTTTATAAATTTCCTTTAATGACCCATTCAATTTTATAACTCAACGTATACATCAAAAATCCATATTATAAGTTAAATTCTTATAATTTATTTAATTTAAAAGAAATCGTTCTTTTAAACTTTACAAACTGTAAATAAACCCATTTTAACATCATTTTCATTTTTAAATCTACATTCCCAAATATTCACTTTTAACCCCAAAATCAAATCCCAAATTGATTTCTAATTTTACTTCAATACCAAATCAATTTCAATATTCATTTCTAAATTAATTTTCACTACTAAAATAAATTCCTTATTCTTTTCAAATTTTTCAATATCCTGTTTTTAAATGGATTCTTCAAATTGAAATCATTTTACATTGATTTCCCAAATCATTTCAATTTACCAATTAAATTTTTAATTGGATTTCCAACTTATCTCCTTTTAAATAAATTCCTTTTTTTAAGGAAATAAATTTCAATCGTTTCTTTCAATCTATTTAAAAATCCAATTTTTAACTAAATTCTTCAATTAAAAATCAATATTTTACGAAATCCATTTATTTAACATTTTCACTTGATTCTGGAATTAATTTGATAAGATTATAAAAATTAACCTTTTATACTTTAAAAATTCCTTTCTTCAAAATTTCTTCAATTTCAAAAATTGATTCACTTAGAAAATTTCTACTTGAATTTCAAAAATTCAATTTCGTTAATCTTTGGAATCCAATGATACCAAACATCTATTCAGCTAAATTTTAGCTTTCAAACAATTTCCAGACATCAATTCAATAGCATCAATAATCATTCACAGATTATCACATCAAAGTAGAAATAAATGCAATCAATGTGAGGGGTCCAGTTGGATCCCTCCAACCTGTTTTCCTGCATCCAAAGACATCAGCACAATACCAATTCCGCTCCAGTACGGAATTATCGCGGTATATGGGTTTTATAAAAATCCGCTTACTAACGGCGCAATAGGGTCTCATCCGCTATACGAGGCGGGAAATCATCAATCCAATATATACATATGCCAATATGTATATACTGCTATATATATAGATATATCCTATCATATCTAATAGCACATTCAAACAAATCAATCAATAACTGCAAAAATTCCACTTTTAAATCGAGTGAGAAAATCTCACCTTAGCTTTTTAATTTGCAATCCATTTCCATTTCAGTTTTGTTTTCTCGATTTTAACCTGGTATAAACAATTATACAGTTTTATTAATATTCACCTCAATCGAATAACCAGTTACCATTTAATAGTTTAATTAACTGATAGTTTTTGTTTAACCCAATTTTGTCTTTAATAAATTGATTTAACTAAAGATTAAATTTAAACTAATCTTCCATTTAATAAATCTTTATTTACCAATGATTTAATTTTAATCAAGGAATTACATTCTAAACTAATTTCCTTTTTAAATGATTTTCTCGGTAACGAAAAAAAAAATTTAGATAAGTTAATTAAACAATCCGTCACCTTAATAAATTATTTTAACATAACCAAATGAACTAAAATATATATGTATGCTTATTTACTTTCTTTTATTTTTGAAACTACTTATACAAAAATTTCTACTTTAAGCTTTACATAAAAATTTAAAAACAGGGTTACTGTTCTTACTGTAATATATTTTTATGTTCTCTTTATAAACATATATATACACATTACAAAATTTAAATTTTAAATCGATTTTTTTATACCTTACTGTCCACGAATCTGACTCGAAGATGCCATCGATGAACCATGCCATCGAATCGATCTTGCCTATAGATCGCGACGCCACCTCTACCGAGTTCACCGGCCCTAGCTGCTCGCGAAACCCTCCAGCAGCCCACCCTTTGACCTTGCCGTTTGTCACTGCTCGAGAGACATCATCCCAAACCATGCCGCGCTTCTCCTCCACTGCAAGGCTCGGTCGCGAAAAACCCTAGATCGCAAACTGCTGCCAGACAAACTGCCGAGCTCAAGAACAAGTGCCGCATCCCTTTCCAAATGAAGATGCTCGAGTTTCCTACCCAAGCCCGGGCCATCGCGACTGCGCCTCCACTAGTGGCCACGCGAGCCCAAATCTTCATCGCGATCTCCCCTGTCACTGCCGTACCCAAACCCCAAATCGAACCGCTTCGTCCCCCAATCATTCGCGTGAGCGCCTCCTCCCCATGCGATTAGTCGCGACTCCACCAGCTTCACGCGACGCCCCAAAACCTAGGCGCGCGATCGAATTCGCATGATGCCACCAAGATACCTTCGTTCGATTTGAATGTATAAGGGCAGGCGGCCTTTTTTTTTTGTTTTCTCTGATTGATTTTGAACGAGAGAGGGATTTTAAAAATCTGATGAAGTATGGGTTTGCACGTTTTAGCTCCGTGATATTTGCCGTGATCTTTGGCGTGTTTATAGGGAGAAAACGTATTGATGTAAATTAATATACATTTAGATTTTAAATTTGAATTTCATTTTATTCTCTACGCGTTTAACTATCGTGTGTTCTCAAAACAACTCCAAACGCTACGAAATTTGAAATCCGGCAATAATACAATATTACGGACCCAATGGAACTGGTTTCGTCGAATTCCGAGACTGTGCCTCGGACGGCTATTTTTAAATATCGATACGAACGATATAAATTCAAAACTGAACAATTCACTTTGAAATACAATTCTAAAGCTTCTATTATCTTCAATATTATCAATACGAATTTTAAAAGCGTTCGAAATATTTTTCTTCAACTTTAAATTGAAGATTCAAATTTTTATTCAGCATTCAATAGATTAAATTTTATAATTTAATCGCCAAATTCAGAGTTATATCGGGGATTCAAATTAAATCATCGTTCAAATATTTAAAATTAATTAAATGTTCTCAATTTAATTTGTTCAAAATTCCAGGTCGTTACATGTTGCTATAGGTCTTTAATCTTAGCTTTGTTATTGATAAGTTGCATTTGTTCTGATGGCTATCCAGGCTCTACATTTTCCAAGTTAAAGTTGGGAACTACATTTTCTTCCAACGTTGTCATTTGTATGACTTCTTCATTTGATGTATTAATTCGTCTTGATCTCGTTTTGAAATGACCCACTTAAATTTTTTTTATATAGTGGCCATTTAATCAAGAAAACATTGCATTCCAATTTTTCTTCTATCCAGGACCTTTTGTCAATATAAAAATATTGGTTTACTCATTTCATCTTAAACTTACATATATGAAGATATATAGATCATTTTCTACTTAAATCAGAGTACAGAAATTTGTAAGTAGAAATCTGTTTGGGTATTACTCAAAGGAAATACTCTCTACATAGCAATACTGAATCTAAAAAAACCCAGATTTTTAAAGTATACTTGGGTTATTGCATAACTATTGGTTTCATGTCTCAAGACTTATCATTTTGCATGAATTCCCATAATTTTATTACTGTATAAACAGTGCTTTTGCTTGTGCACGTGTGTGTGCATGTTTCGGTGCATGTTTGTGTCAGTGGGAAATTCAGGTGCCTTATTTTTTTTTCTTTCTTGTCAACAAAATGTCTGAGTCTATGCTATACTTGGGTTATAAAACAGAGCTGAAAACTTAACTTAAAACTCTTTAGTGCTGGCTTAACCCAGACTCAAGGAAATGGTCATGTTAGCCACATTCAACTTGCATTTTTCTTAAGCAAAGTACATATCATTTTGTTTTCTTTTCTAAGCTACTCAAATCCTCACTCTGCCATATTTTATTTCAGTTAAACATGGGTTTTCTAATGTTAAATATTTGGATATACATTCAACCCCCAGATCCTTTCAATCTCAGATTCTCAACTATTTAATCTAACTGTTCTTTAAAAGTTTTAGAGTTTCATTTCTTAGCAAAGCATTTGCAAAACAAAGCACATAGTTTCAGCTGATACATATGGGTTTAATACTTACAAAACAATGTTTCTAACAATATAGTAATTTTTCCAAGCAAATTTAAACAAAATATCTTAACATAGTTCAACATGAATATCTAATTTAACTTCAGCAAAGTCTTTAAACATAGCATCCAATTTCCTTAAGCAGTTAACTCATCCAAAGCTTGATCAATGAAATTCCTATTGTCCAGCATAATCACCATGAACTGCCTCATACAAATATGAGACACCCAATGGTGCATAAACACAAAAGGGTCAGACTAATGTCTGGTATGAGTAATATACTTGAAAACATGATTTTATATGACTTTTATTTATACTCAAATACTTTGAATGAATTAAGGAACTCAGTATCATCTTTGTGCATGTTCAATGTGTGGCATGTGCATTCATGTCAGTGCAAAACACGATAGGTATGATCCAAGTGGTTTAGTTCAGAGAAAACAATCATAAGATTCACCAATAAAACATCATAAACCAAACAATGCAATCATCAATTCAGTCATCAAGCCCCCTTTTACAAATTTACTGGCCATCAGGGACTTTACCCAAGCCTCACCTGAATCTATTTCTATTGTTCACTATCAAGTGTTATATGGTCTTTAGCAACTTTCTCTTTTTAAACACACATTGCCTGGGACATCTCTCTGTTAACCCAGCACACTCAGGCCCCTGGGTATAAACATACCATGTGTGAGCTTGCAATGTTCACCTTGCCAAGCTATATTTTGTAGCCCTAAGATCCAAAATGCTTAGTTAAATTACTAAGTGTTAATTTTCCCTTTTTCACAATTGTGCTAATCCCCTCTGCATATCACAGTTTAATCAGAGAAAAATAAACCATTCAACCAACAGGTACTTATTCAAGGGTTGGTAAGTCATGTTCTCATAAACATGCATTTAATCTAACAAACAAAGGTGAGTTCTCAGTATACATGTTATTTTGTTCATGGGTTTCAAAGGATCATGTTATAAATATATGGTCATAGATAGTTTCTTTGGTTGACTCCTTTTTACCTCTGGTTTAATCAGATACTCATCAATTTATAAGATCTGGCTAAACTACAAGTATATGTTCTGATCTGGATTATTTGTAAAACATTGAAGCTCAGCACATGTATAACATTGCACTCCTACATTTTTACTTGTTCAATTAATATGAGACATAAGCAACAACACTATGCTGCAGTCCTATTTTTTTTCTTTTAACCATAGATTTACAACATAAACCCTAGGATTTAATAATTAAGTGTATGGAGAAAAACACATAAAAGAAAACATTTCATCTCAAGGTTAATCCACCACACAGATGATCATTTTAAACATGAAATCTATGACTCATTTTTCTGGGTAAATCTCCATGAAGGGTTATACACTTAAACAGATTATTAACCAACCAAAGTCATCAAATCATAAAATGAACATAACTTGCAAAAGTGAATTATTAATTCAAATAGGCTGCCTCAATATTCAGGACTTAATGCCAAAGTTTTTAGTGAGCTTACTCACCTTAATTCCTCTCTTCTTTTTTTCTAAGCCTTACTTTTAATCTTCTGTCTTCTCCTAACTCCAATGGCCGGTGCTTATTATTTTTCTCTACGTTAATGAAGAGCAAATGTGTATGATCTCACTACACTAAGCCTCCTTATATAAATCCTGGCTGTTACTAGGGTTTTATGGAATTACCCAATGTCAGTTCTACCCCATAATATGATCTGCCTTACACTTGATTCATAAGAAGAAAAGGGTATGTGGTCCTTGTTATTTTTTTCAGAAAATAAACCTTATTCTTTTAACCTTACCCCGGGTCATGTTATATGCATGACTTTAATTTTTCCTAAACAAAAAGAATTGCTGGAAATGGATAAAGTGTCTATTTCGGGGTTCATACCATTTCCATGCAAGCTTTGTTTTCTATCTGCAATGTTTGACTGTGTACATGTATAACATATGTGTTAATTCCATTATCTCAGCGACCTAGAACTTAGCGACCTAAGAGGGGTTTGCGACCTAAGAACAGGAAGCTTCGCGACCTAGCAGCAGAAGGCTACGCGACCTAACAGCAGAGAACTGCGCGACCTAAGGATAGAAAGGCTTGCGACCTAACAGCAGAGAGCTTCGCGACCTAAGAACGGAAAGCTTCGCGACCTAACAGTAGAGAACTGCGCGACCTAAGGATAGAAAGGCTTGCAACCTAACAACAGAGAACTTCGCGACCTAAGAACGGAAAGGTTTGCGACCTAACAACAGAAGACCTTGCGACCTAAGGACTTGGGAGAAGTTTGCGACCTAAGGACTTAAGATTGCGACCTAACTACAGGAAAGTTTTGCGACCTAAGGGACCTACGACCTAAGAGGCTAACAAGCTAGGGCTTCAACGACCTAGAGCTCCCACAGCTATTCCTTAACTCGCCTGCGACCTACCACTTGATCAAATAAGGCCAAGTACTGCTTCACCAGCTAATCTCTTAAGCCGCAAGGAGACTGCGACCTAGCTTAGGTCGCTCGCGACCTACGACTTAACTAAGGTCGTACGCGACCTAAGACTTAGTCAAATTTTCTGCTCAGAAATCAGCTTCTATAAATAGGCCACCACTTCCAACATGAAAGGGACTTTTGGCAAATCATTTCTTCAAGCGCCGTTACTCTGTCGAAGTCTCCATTCATCCAGCAATCAAAGATCCTCAAACATTCAAGACGCTACAACAATCTTCAAGAGTTAATTCCTTACATCCGACATGTATTCATCGAATTTCATCGACGAAGATTGAGCTAGTAGTCAAGATTGTTTCTTTTGATCAAGTTGTACTGTTTTGATAAGAGATTTGTATCGATTTGTAACCGAATTCAGTAATAAAGAGATTCAAAGTGGACGTAGGCTTAGTCTCAAGCCGAACCACTATAAATTGTTGTCTTGTACTGCTTTTCTGCCAGTTTCCTACTTAAATTCTGTTCCCGTCACACGGGTGGTGCTTTCACGATTCTATTACACACACCGGGTGTTAGCGTTCACTTTTTAGCGTTAACATTTTGGTGCTTTCACCGAGAATCCAACTCAGGCTACTACTCACCATTGCTTCACAGAAGTTTGCTGAAAGAATTTCCTACAAAACCAGAAGTTTATCAGACATAATGGCTCCTGGAAGGAAACGAAAGTCTGTCAGAACTGACGATGACCGTGATAATACTGCCACTTCTCTCTCTCCAAATCAGGCAGCTCCAAGCGTCGGTGTTACGCGACAGGAGTTAGATGCTGCTGTATCCGGACTGTACCAGCAGATTGAAACTCAGAATAACCTGATGATGGAAAAGCTGAATGCTCTATTTGGTACGAATCAAAGACCAGTAAGTAATGAGGGAAATTTTGCTAATGCTGCTCCCAATTCTGAGGGGAGAAATATTCCTCACGGGGGATCAGGTGCTGCCGAAGGGGCACCCCTCCAGGCCGAAGGATCCAGGCCGTCACCAGTCCTTCATGAGCATTTACCTGGACAAACCCCCGAAAAGATGGCTGAGGTCTATTCTGCGAAATCTCTGAACAATGAGGAATATCTTTCTGGTATGATCAAGCAAATAATGAAGGAGAGCATGCAAAGAGATGAAGACGAAAGCGAATGGGGATTCGCACCAAGTAGAACTCCGTTTACCGAGAAGATTCTAAAGGCTGAATTTCCTAGAAAATTTGTTCCCCCCACCATTCCTGCTTATCGGGGAACAAGTGATCCAAATCAGTTCTTGTATAAATACGACTGGCACATGACCGGTGCAAGAGCAACCGACGAAATAAAGTGCCGATATTTCCCAGTTTATTTGGAAGGAGTGGCACTTCTCTGGTTCACCAAGCTTCCTGTCCGATCTGTAGATCAGTTTTCTGATCTGACCCGAAAATTCAAAGAGCAATTCAGGCTATACGCTTCAAAGGCAAAAGATATAATGTCACTGTCCAGTCTTGAACAGAATCCAGGAGAGCCTATTAAGTCATTCTTGAACCGCTTCAACTTAGCTCTGGCAGAAGTCGATAACGCAGAGCCACGAATGATCTTGACCTATTTGATGCGTGCTATCGACAAATCGAGCGAATTTGGGAAATGGCTGAAGATGAAGGAGCCAAATTCGCTCGAGAAGTTCTACAAAAAGGCTGACGAATTTATATGCCTAGAGAATCTTTCCGCACCAGCTAAAGTTGTGACAACGATGGTGGAAAATAATGCTACCGTTCAAAGCAAGAAAGAACCGGCAGATTAGAAAAGGGAAAGTAATAGTGGGAAAAGGCAGAAAGACTTCAAAAAGCCCCGCTTCCTTAAACCTTCAGACTTTACTCCTCTGACCGATACCCCGGAGAATATTTTCATCGCCACTAAAGATGCTGTTGAATTTCCAAAACCACTGGCCGTGAAAGTTGGGAAGAATGCTGTTCAAAGCGGAAGATTTTGCAAGTTTCACAACCAACCAGGGCATGATACCAATGAGTGCCGCCATTTGAAAAGCCTGATTGAAGAATTGCTAAGAGAGAATAAGTTGCAGCAATACGTCAAGAGGAATAGAAAGGACCCATCTTCATCCAGCCAAGGGCAGTTACCTCCAACTAATTCATCTGATTCAGGAGAGAGGCCTGCTGGAAAGGAAAGACCTGTTATCAATGTGATCACAGGGGGACCTCACCCAGCTGGCAGGAGTTGGGGTGAAATGGAAAGGTATGCAAAAGCTTTGAAGTATGCACCAACCGAAGAAAGTGTCTTAATCTTGGAAGATGCTTCACCTATAAAGCAGCAGAAGACTTTTCATGATGATATTATGTTCAGAGCCAGGGATTCTATTAATGTGGAAGCTCCTACTGAGGACCCTTTGGTTGTCTCTGTCGGTATTGGGTCGGCTATTGTCAGAAGAGTGTTAGTAGATAGTGGTGCCTCATGCAACATTCTCTTTAAAAGGACATTTGACCAAATGAAAATTCCGATGACTGATGTACAAGCTTCTTCACACAAGATTGCCGGGTTTACAGTGGAGCTGAAACAGCCGATTGGAACGGTGGACTTGTTTGTTGAAATGGGCGAAGGACACAAGAAATTGGTTCGGAAGCAAACTTTTGTAATTGTTGATGGATTCTCCGCCTCTAACGCTTTCTTGGGTCGGCCTACTCTTGCTGCTTTCAGGGCCGTCCTCGCTCCCTGGTGCTTAACAATGAAATTTCCTACTGATAATGGGATTGCTGTTATTAAAGGAGATCAGAACGCAGGACAAGAATGTTATCTTGTAGAACTCCGAGAGGCCAGGAAAAGAGAAATGGGGAAAGATGCGGCAGCTCCGCTCCGCATCAAGGAACCGACCCTGTAGCAACTACGGAGCGGCCCCTGTACTGGCGAACACAGCAATGCAAGAAAAGAAATGGATCCCAGGAAAGCCAGTACAGGGGAGAATAGAGTGGTACCCGTGGAGGTAACGGTACCAATATCTGTAGACTCGAAAGACCCAAACAAAGTACTCAATGTGGGTTCGCAGCTAAGCATAACAGTTCAAAACACACTGATATCATTCTTAAAAGCCAATCTAGATGTGTTCGCTTGGTGTCACGCTGATATGTGTGGGATCTCCCCGGAGGTTGCTGTACATACTCTGAACATAGATCCGAAATTCACACCAGTGAAACAGAAGAGAAGAACTCAAGGCCCAGAAAGTTCAACAGCACTAAAGGAAGAAGTCGATCGGCTCATGGAGAACGGCTTTATCAGAAACTCCACTTATCCAAATTGGGTTTCAAATCCAGTATTGGTCAAGAAGGTAAATGGAAAGTGGAGAGTATGCATAGACTTCTCAGATCTAAACAAAGCATGCCCCAAAGATTGCTTCCCGCTGCCCAGAATTGATCAATTGGTGGATGGAACAGCTGGGCATGAGTTGTTATCGTTTATGGATGCTTACTCCGGATACAATCAGATTATGATGCATGAGCCAGATCAGGAAGACACAAGCTTTATTACAGATGTGGGTCTCTACTGCTACAAAGTTATGCCTTTCGGATTGAAAAATGCTGGGGCAACCTACCAAAGACTCGTCAATGCAATGTTCAAGCCTCAGATTGGTAGAACCATGGAAGTTTATGTCGACGATATGTTGGTAAAATCAAAGAAAGCTGTAGATCACATGGGGCACTTGGAGGAAATGTTCGCAATTCTTCGAAAGTACGGAATGAAGCTCAATCCATTGAAATGTTCATTCGGAGTAGAATCTGGGAAATTTTTGGGTTTCATTGTGAGCGCCAGGGGCATTGAAGCCAATCATACTCAAATCACAGCTCTAAGGGAAGTCAAAGCCCCTAAAACAAAGAAAGAAATGCAAAGTCTCAATGGAAAAGTCGCTGCTCTGAGTCGCTTCATTTCCAAGGCCACAGACAAATGTATTCCCTTCTTTGACGCTCTAAAGAAAGGAAAGAAAAATTTTGAGTGGACTCCAGAATGCCAGAATGCTTTCGATGAACTAATTCATCACATGGAAACACCTCCGGTTCTTTCCAAGCCTACTGACGGTGAAGATCTTTTCATCTATTTAGCAATTTCATCTCACGCCCTCAGCGCAGCACTTGTACGGGAAGATATGAAAATACAGCGTCCAGTCTATTACATCAGTAAACGGTTCACTGGGGCAGAGATGAATTATTCCAAGATAGAAAAGCTCGCTTACTGTTTGCTAATTGCTTCCAGGAAATTGAGACCATATTTTCAAGCTCACCATATCAAAGTTCTTACTGATCAACCTCTAAAGCAAGTCCTGTATCGTCCTGAAACTTCGGGTCGTCTTTTGAAATGGAACATTGAACTTAGCCAGTATGACATCACTTATCACCCCCGAAGAGCAATCAACGGACAAGCTTTAGCAGATTTCATCGAAGAATCTACTGACAAAGGCGATAGTGAGAATGAAACAACTGATGGCATTCCAATCCAGTGGAAGTTGTATGTTGACGGATCAAGAAATGATTACTGTTCTGGGGCAGGGGTTGTGCTCGAAACCACCGAAGGATGATCATTGTGTTATGCATTGAGACTGGAATTTCCTTCAACAAACAATGAGGCAGAGTATGAAGCACTTATTGCCGGTCTAAAAATCGCCAAGGAACTAAACATCAAAGTGTTACAGATTTTCAGCGATTCTCAGCTTATTGTTTGCCAGGTGAAGAAATAATTTCAAGCCAAAGGAGGAAATTTGCCTGCATATTTGACAAAAACTTCCGAACTCCTCAATGATTTCGATCACTACTCAATAAGCCACATACCCCGAGAGGAAAATATGAAGGCAGATTCTTTAGCAAAGTACTCAAGTTCCGGAGAAGCTCAATTACTGGGATTAGTTCCTGTAGAAGTTCTGTCAGCTCCAAGCATTGATGAAATGGATATTGATTGGATTATGGCTACGTCTCAAGAGCATGAATCATGGATGACTCCAATCAAAGAATACTTACTCAGTGGTTCCCTGCCAGAAAGTTCTAAGGAACGTCGAAAATTATTAAGAAAAGCGTCAAGATATATACTTCAAGATGGCCGATTATACAGACGGGGATTTTCAATGCCTCTGCTCTGATGTGTGACTAAGGAAGAAGCCAAGACAATTCTAGCCGAGGTACACGGAGGAGAATGTGGAGATCATTCAGTTGGTCAAACTTTAGCTAAGAAAGTTCTCCGATATGGGTATTTCTGGCCTGACATTAACCGAGATGCTGCTATCTACTCTAGGAAGTGCGACAAGTGCCAGAGATTTGCAAAAATCCCAAGAGCACCTTCCACCGAACTCTCACAGATGGTCAGCCCATGGCCATTCACCATTTGGGGTATAGATCTAATCGGACCATTACCAGTTGCCAAATCAGGAATTAAATATGCTATCGTAGCCGTTGATTATTTCACCAAGTGGGCTGAGGCTGAACCTTTGGCTACCATTACTTCTAAAAAGATGATAAATTTTGTAACGAAAAATATCATTTGCAGATATGGTGTGCCATAGAAAATAATCACAGACAACGGTACTCAGTTTGAAAGTGAAGAGTTCCAGGATTTCTGCAAACGATTCAGAATTCGGAAAAGCTTCTCAGCAGTGGCTCATCCGCAGGCAAACGGGCAAGTGGAAGCGGTGAATAAAATCATCAAGTCAACCATCAAAAAGCAACTCGAAAGAGCAAAAGGTGGTTGGGTTGATAAGCTTCCATTAGCACTATGGGCATACAGGACTACTCACAAAACTGCAACTGGGCACACTCCATTTTCACTGGCATACGGATCAGAGGCAATGATTCCAGTGGAAGTAGAAGTTCCTTCACATAGAAGAGTTCATTTCAACGAAGCTGAAAATGAAAAGCTGCAACTTGAAGCACTTGATTTTCTTGATGAGAAAAGAGAAGAAGCTAGGCTCATAGTTTCAGCTTATCAGCAAAGGATAGCCAGGCACTTCAACTCTAAAGTTCGCCAACGCAGCTTTGAGGTCGGGGACTTAGTTTTTAAAAGGATCATGACGGCAACTGGTGTGTTTGGACCAAACTGGGAAGGACCATATGCCATTGGCAGTAAACTTCTTGATGGCACTTTCAAACTCATAACCGTCGAAGGAGATCCAATTCCAAGAGCCTGGAACAGCAATCACTTACGTCCTTATTTTACTTGAAAGAAAAAGCTTTGTTCAAAATTGTGAAATAATGATGAATGTATCAGTTGTATTGTAAAATATTGTAAATCAGTGTGAATGAATGAAAGCTATAAAGTGGATGTAGGCCCGATTCTTGGCCGAACCACTATAAATCTTGTGTTCTTTACTATTTCATAATGCCTGTTTTATTTCGATATGTAAATACTTTAAATGTATTGCTAAAATGTCGATTCAAAATTGCAGGACATCAAAACAATGCTTACTCGTCACAAAATCAAGCGACCTCTATAAATCACCTGTTATGCAAATACCAAGCGACAAGAAATTCCAAATACAAATCCTATACAAAGTGAACTTCACATAAAAAGTTGGCGACTCCACTGTGACAAACCTTTGTTAATTGGTTGAGATTGTCGATATAAACAAACATCCAACTAAATAACTTGCGTTTGTCCCGTGAAATCGTTCAACAGTGAAGTCCATTTCTTCGAACATAGCAATGTAAGGAAAGAAGATGCGCTTGGAAGCAATAACAAAAGATCGCTAATGAGCAGATGATGAGAGAACATTGCCAAGCAAACAAAGGGGCAGCCAAAAGGATATGCTTCTCAATAAAAGGGCCAGTAAGAACCACCGAAGGGACACCTTCCCAAGCAGAAGGAACAGGGCCCTTGCTGACAGATCGTGATGCATCCGATCAGGCAGCTTGCGTCCGTCCCGTGGATCTACTTGCCCCTGAGACGCAACCTTCCTGGCGCACCAACCACCCAACGCTCCTTCTCAAAGTTCAACAAAGCCCTCTGACGAGGCACGCCAAAAAATGAAAGTACTTCTCTCAATCAAAAAAGATTGGTGGAACCACCGGAGGGGCACCTTCCCAAGCTGAAGGAACAGGGCCCTTGTTACTTAATTGCGATCGTTTGTGCAAACAAGCATCCAATCAAGCAACTTGCGTCCGCCCCGTGGATCCACTCAACCATGAGAAAGTAACTTCCAGGCAATCAAAAAGCCCTCTTCGGAGGCACATGACCTCTTCGGAGGCAAAAGCCCTTTCCCAAGGCACCAGAAGCCCTCTTCGGAGGCACATGACCTCTTCGGAGGCAAAAGCCCTTTCCCAAGGCACCACAAGCCCTCTTCGGAGGCACATGACCTCTTCGAAGGCAAAAGCCCTTTCCCAAGGCACCGCAAGCCCTCTTTGGAGGCACAAGCCCTTTTCGAAGGCACAAGACCTCTTCGGAGGCACAACTCTTTAAGAGGAGCCCTCTCCGGAGGCATGTCCCAAACTAAAATACTCGAACAAAAAGCATTCTCCAGAAGCACAGTTCAACTCTCAAAGGAAGGATTAACTTGTTCATCTCGAAAAGTTCCTCCTAAAAGAAAGTTGAAATGCTACAAAATTCTTTCAGAAAAGTTCATTTCACTTCATAGGGAAATTCACTTCTTAATAAATAAAAGTGATTATCCCCGAAAGTTGAAGCGTTCTTCAGAAAGAGAAAATAAAAATTCTTCTAAAGACTGGATATACTCTATTAAAAGCAGAATAATTCTCCCCTTAAAAGCGGAATAATTATCCTCTGAAATAAGAGTATTAGTCTTGAAAAAGCTAGGAATATTGCAATGTACTTACGGCATGGGGGCAATACTATACAATTCAATTATATTAATAAAAGCAACATGCCACAAGTTCGTTGCAATATCACGAAAAATAGATGTAGAATAAATGCATTCCCAAACACAGACAAAAAGTTTGTACAAGTAAAAGGAATCGTTTATCCTACACTAAAAAAGAGAAACAGATGCGTTCTCACATACACAAGAGTTTGTACAAGTAAAATAATTGTTTTATTTAGTACTATGAAAATTCTTTACATGTGCAGATATCTCAAAAAGCAGGGACCGGTACCCGCACAATCCCCGGTCGATACATGCAAAAAGCAAAAGTAAGGAGTAGAAAATCTAGCTTGTTATTCCTTCTTCTCGCCACCTTTGGAGCCTTTCCCCGGCCTAATGATTAGTTTTTGGAGCCGTTGTGGACGGGTCGGGGCAGAAGGAGGAAAAGGCGCGGCTGGATCAACTTCTGCTTCGTCCCCAGTTGAAGCACTTCTCTTCTTCTTCCTTATGCCACGCTTCCCCTTCCTCTTTGAAGAAGATTCGCTCCCTGGAGTAGCAAGCAGTGTTGAAAGCTTCGTGTCATCATCAAGGGACTGCTCCGGGGTCTTCTCGACGTCTTCAAGGTCCTCCGCCTTCTGTTCCTGCGAAGCTGCCGGGTCATCCAGGCCTTGAAGGGCTTCGATTTGCTCTGCCTGTGATCCCGGCTGGGAAGCAGAAGGAGGAGTAACCTGTAAAGACGAAGGGACGGCAACTGAAGGAGTGGAAACTTGTGCAGTGTTTGGTGCCTCCGCTGTAGAAGAAAAGAAGTTAAAATCAACATCTTCCGAAAATAGAGAAGGTACCGGTTCACCAAAGTTCAAGTAACAAGTAAGAAGGTCATCAAACTCGGTTAAATCAAATAACTGGTTCATTAGACCCGGAACTTCGCCAAAATTACCTGGAGGAGTTGTCTTCGCAAGTTCAATTTCATATTTATCAGCCTCAGTTTCGTCCTGGCTCTTCTCTTCAATTTGGGAAAGAGGAGTCTCGGAGGTATCGAGTTTAGCTTCAACATCTTTTGCAGCAAGTGAAGATTGAGAGCTAGAACCAATGATGTCAACATCAGTCAAAGTCGAAGTATGGACAGGGGCAGTGAAAGGTATTGCTTTTTCTGAATACTCCTCTGCCACTGTCCCAGCTCTAGCTTCGGCAAGTTGCTCTTTGCCTCTAATGAGCGCATCACGTGCTTCATCATCCAGATAAAGCGCTACAAGGTCTGCCTCCGCATAGCCAGCAAACGTATCAAGTATGGTCTCCCAGACTTCAGCAAGTGTAATCTCATATTTGGGACCCAAGAATGAAAGGCTGCCACGGCCCAAAACACTGTGCATGTAGAAGTCAAATAGAGTAGAATCGATGCTAGCTTTAGTGGCATCGTGAGATTCTTCGGCCGCAACTTGTCCAGCGACCGCGTCATCATGATCCTTCTCAACTCTAAGAAGCTTAGCTTTCAGCATCTCAATCTCTACATTTTGGGACACAATTGTTCCCCGCAGCTCAGTATTTTCTGTGCGATATTTCTCAGTAATGTGTTGCTCAGCTGCAAGCTTCATTTCGGCGTCCCTTTGCGCAGCATGTGCATCCCGCACTTGCTTCTGAAAGACTTCTTCCTTTTGGGTATGCGATGCAGAAGACGAGGCGAGATCTTCCTTAAGTTGCTTAACTTCAGATGCAAGCTTCGCGTTGTCGTCTGCGATACTCGTCATCTCCGCATCATGCTGCTTACGCCATTTGTCCCATTCTGATTTATCATTCTCCATGGTCATCATCGCCTCAAGATTCAGGTGATTAACCCTTTGGATTTCGTCGACAAGTTTCTGCCATTGCAACATCCTCTCGATATTAAGTCTGACCGCGTCAAAACTTTTAAGCATGTCTTGCTTATCAATCGGAACCAAATCCAAGTCAAAGCGCACTCCTTTTAGGCACCAATTTGGAAATCGGCTCTGAAGCATTGGAGGGCCGTCTTTAACTTGATATTGTGGCCTGTTAATAATTGTTTGAATATCAGACTTCTTTAGAGGAGGAGAGCCGGCTGGAATATCAGAAGGGATGGGAGCGTCAGTTTTTTCAGAAATTTCAGACGCGTCCTTCTCGTCAAGTTTAACCCGTTTACTTGGGTCATCGGTAGCATGCTTTTTCCCTTTGTCATCATGATATTTTCTTTTATGAGAGTCATCGTCTCTCCTTCTTTGCTGCTCTTCGTAGGCGCGCCTTTCTTGAGCTTTTCTAGCTGCACGCTCTTCGTCAGATTCTTTGCGGGAGGGAAGATAACGTCCATAATCGTAAGAATCACGCCATCCGTAGCGCCGAAAGTTGTCGTAGTATGAGCCGGTACGTCCCATCGGAGAATCTGAAAAACGGAAAAGAAGTAAAGTTTAGAAATTTCCAGAAAAAGAGGATAAATGCTTATAAATGCTGAAAAATCCTAAGTGTGTGCGGCATGCAAGCTACATGCGTCAAACTACAGACCACGCTTTAGTATGGAAACAGAGACTGGTGTAGTAGGCGTCAGGGCTTGTTTTAGGGTGGAAGTCGCTTCAACAACGGGAGAAGTCACTTTTGGATTATTATCCCCGAAAAGCTCTTGAGAAGTTATCATGATATCGCTCAAGCCATCAAAAGTGTCATCACCCTGGAGCTCAGCAGACTTCTCCTTTTCAACTTCCATATCAATGGATTTCTCAGAAACTCGAGGATTCTCTTCCTCCTCAATAATTGGGGCAAGCGCCGACTTGCTGACTGACCCTAGAACATCGATGGATGCGGAACATTTTATCAAAGCAGCCTCTACGACGGGTGCTTTTGATGCGATTTCTTCTACAGAAGTTGGGGCATTCGAGGCTTCTGCTTGAGAGCCCGAAGCAACTAACGTTTCCGCATCAGAACTAGAAATTTCATGAATCTGAGTCGATCTAGAAGGATGTAAAAGACCAAACTGGTGCAGAAATTCATCTTTCAGCAAGAATTTGGCACTCCTCTCTTCAGCATCAATGGCACTCAAAGTATCTAAAATCGACTTGCGGCTGGTATCTCGAAGAAGAGAGGGAAGTGCTTCAAAAAGAAAGAATGGAATTAAGCATTTGACGGTTCGAATTCTGAAAAATCTAGAAAACGAATCGGTAAAAGGCAATCTTACTTCCGACTCTCCAGATGGCATAAAATCCCGGAGGACAGCGAACGTAAAAGAATTGAGTCAAGAATCCATAGGCACTTTCGGCCAAGTCCAGAATTAGTTTACGGTTCCTGGCACTCCTCACAAGTATGATAGAGGGGTGGTCTTTGTTCTTTGCAAATGTACACAAGAAGCGAATTTCGTCAAAAGAGGGAAAACGGTCCAACATTCTCCTGAAAAGCACACACAATCCCAGCAGGATGGAGTATCCATTAGGGTGTAGTTGAAATGGAGAAATAGTTAGCCGAAGGAGAAGTTCTCGAAGACAGTCGTTAAATGGGGGAATGGCTCCACTCGAACACATCTGACGGTTCACAGCAACAAAGCCAAGAGGCGGCCTGTCAGCAGTGTCGCTCGACCCAGGAAGTAAAGCATCTGCTTCGGCAATGCCAAATTGGATGCACAATTGTCGGAAGACTTTATGACTCAGAGTGGTAGGAGTCCTTTCCGGAGGGTCGTTTAGTGGAGTAGCAATTGGAAAAGCTTCTCCGGCTATTTCCAAGTCTTCCTGTTGAGATTCCATTCTACACAAGGAACTGGACGATCAAATATTAAGGTGCACGTTTCCTAAAAAGGGTGAAGTGTTGTGCAAAACTAATACAATAACAAGCAAATGTAAATGAAACTAAACTAATTGATACTTGTCGATTATAAAGTTTCAGGGCTTGATATCTTAAGTCCAAGAATAGTGTTGTGTTGATGCAAATAAATCAGCTTTAGTTGATCATTTCAATTTTGCTTTAATACTTCACTTAGATTTGTTAGTTCACATCATTTCATTCACGAAGTTTATTTAAGTTTGATATTCTTCGTCAACTAATCTGTTGTTTGATGTGGGCAATCAATAGCAGTATATTCGTCCCATTTTTCTGTGAATGTTGCTTCTAAACAGGTTATCAGCATTAAAGTTGAGGCAATCTGAAAAGAAGTACAAAGTCCAAAACAATTAAAATTCAGAAAATCAGTCAAGTTCTGCTCAAAAATTCTAAGTGTTAGGTCGCTTACGACCTAACACAGGTTGCAGCGTTCTTATGCTGAGTCGTTCAGGTTAAAAGTTCAGGGCTGTGAAAAGTTGTCTAAGTATTAGGTCGTTCAGCGACCTATCATGGGTCAAGCTTTTTGTAAGTCGCACGTTGCAGTTGAATGGGTTAAGATGAGGCAGTTTTCTTTAAGTCCTAGGTCGTGCACAATTGTTTTTAGGTTGGAGATTCTCTAGGTCGCAAATGTTGTCAGATCGCAAAGACTTAAGTCGCTAAGCGTTCCCATGCGACCTAACTTTTAGGTCATTCAAATCTGATAAGTTGTTGACTTCCTCTCCAAGCAACATCATATTGGGTCCAATAACCCAATACCGCCAGTCCAAAAAGAGTTCATCTTCCCATTCATCCTACCTCAACGTACCACCGATTAACTAGCAAATCGATGGCAATCCCTACAGATCCGTAGTAAAAGCTTTCGTATGATCACAAATCACCCCGACACGTCAAATGACAAACGAAAGTCAATTGAGACTACTGTACAGAAAGCATGATGCATGAAATTAGGCTTAGGACAAGTAACAACGATTCGTGATCAAAGCAGTGACTATGGACGAATAAAGGTCGATCCACTTACGGATTATGATTGGTGAGAAAGAATCGTCAATTGAATGAGTCAAATTTGTCTTTGGAAGCTCGAAGAATCGTTAATGGCGATGGAAGGCTCAGAACAGTAAGGTGAGGAAGAAGGTGCGACCTAACCAATTTATATGAAACTGAGAATGGGAGGCGAACATGCGTGCAAGTTCTAGGTCGTTCGCGATTTAGCAGGGTTGAGTCGAAGCATACGACCTATGGCATAGTCATATGCCTCGAGGGGCAAATGTTAATTCCATTATCTCAGCGACCTAAGAGGGGTTTGCGACCTAAGAACAGGAAGCTTCGCGACCTAGCAGTAGAAGGCTACGCGACCTAACAGTAGAGAACTGCGCGACCTAAGGATAGAAAGGCTTGCGACCTAACAGCAGAGAGCTTTGCGACCTAAGAACGGAAAGCTTCGCGACCTAACAGCAGAGAACTGCGCGACCTAAGGATAGAAAGGCTTGCAACCTAACAACAGAGAACTTCGCGACCTAAGAACGGAAAGGTTTGCGACCTAACAACAGAAGACCTTGCGACCTAAGGACTTGGGAGAAGTTTGCGACCTAAGGACTTAAGATTGCGACCTAACTACAGGAAAGTTTTGCGACCTAAGGGACCTACGACCTAAGAGGCTAACAAGCTAGGGCTTCAACGACCTAGAGCTCCCACAGCTATTCCTTAACTCGCCTGCGACCTACCACTTGATCAAATAAGGCTAAGTACTGCTTCACCAGCTAATCTCTTAAGCCGCAAGGAGACTGCGACCTAGCTTAGGTCGCTCGCGACCTACGACTTAACTAAGGTCGTACGCGACCTAAGACTTAGTCAAATTTTCTGCTCAGAAATCAGCTTCTATAAATAGGCCACCACTTCCAACATGAAAGGGACTTTTGGCAAATCATTTCTTCAAGCGCCGTTACTCTGTCGAAGTCTCCATTCATCCAGCAATCAAAGATCCTCAAACATTCAAGACGCTACAACAATCTTCAAGAGTTAATTCCTTACATCCGACATGGATTCATCGAATTTCATCGACGAAGATTGAGCTAGTAGTCAAGATTGTTTCTTTTGATCAAGTTGTACTGTTTTGATAAGAGATTTGTATCGATTTGTAACCGAATTCAGTAATAAAGAGATTCAAAGTGGACGTAGGCTTAGTCTCAAGCCGAACCACTATAAATTGTTGTCTTGTACTGCTTTTCTGCCAGTTTCCTGCTTAAATTCTGTTCCCGTCACACGGGTGGTGCTTTCATGATTCTATTACACACACCGGGTGTTAGCGTTCACTTTTTAGCGTTAACAATATGTATGCTTATTTTTGCCTAAGTCTTTTTATTTTTCTTTCTTACTATTTATGCCTATATACATATTGGTTTTCTTTATGCTAAACTTTTTAAAGACCTGATCATATTTGCCTACATATATATTTGTAATTTATTTATCCCATAATATATATTAACTGTTGCCTATTTTTTTCACATTGAAAAATGTGTGCATGTTTGTGCACTATCTTGTGTACATGTACATGTTTTAGACCATATATCTGCAAATCCGTTTCCTATTCTTATCTTTTAGATGCAAATTTTTTAAACAAATACGAACTAAATTAAATCATGAATCTGCTCAAAAATCAGGGTTATCACATATACCCCTCCTTTTAGGAATTGTGTCTACAATTCTTTCATACTTAACTTAAGTACCATTACTCCAGAAAAAATCAATTTTCTAACCACAAACCATTCTCAAACCAATCACTTGATTGATCATTATGCATAAAAAAAATCAAAATGCATATTCAATCAAAACATTCATCAATGTAAATAAATTTACCTTTCGTTTAATTAAACAGTTGTGGATAATCATTTCTGATTTTATCCTCCACTTCCCATGTGCAATCATTTGGGTCAAGACTCCATTGCACTTTCACTAATTTAATTTCTTTGTTTCTCAATTTCTTGGTTTCTCTAGAAACTATGACCACTAGCTCCTTTTCATAGACCATTCTAGGATCAATCTGCACATCCTTAGAGGATTTTAGGATTGCCTCTTTATCATGAACCCATCTTCTAAGTTGAGACACATGAAAAACATCATGCATTGCTCTCATTTCTTCTGGCAACTCTAGCTTATAGGCTACAGTTCCTATCCTTTCTAAAATTTTATATGGCCCTATATATCTAGGAATCAACTTTCCTTGTTTCCCAAACCTTAGAACCTTTTTCATGGGTGATATTTTGATAAATACATAATCTCCAACATCATATTGTACTGCCTTTCTTCTTTGACCTCATATTTCTTTTGCCTATCTTGGGCAGAAGCAATTCTTTTTCTAATCAAAGCTATCTTCTCAGAAGTTTCCTTCACATTTTTTGGTCCTAAGACCACTTTTTCCCAGATTCAAGCCAACTTGAGGGTGATAAACATGGTCTCCCATAGAGAGCTTCAAAGGGTGCCATGCCTATGCTATTATGATGGCTATTGTTGTATGCAAATTCAGCTAAGAAGATATGATCCTCCCAACTTCTTCCCCAATCCAATATACAAGCTCTTAACATGTCTTCAAGCAATTTGTTCACAATTTCTGTTTGGCCATCAGATTGAGGATGGTATGCTGTGCTTAAGCATAAATCAGTCCCCATTGCCTTGTGAAAGCTCTGCCAAAACTATGAAGTGAAGATGGTATCTCTATCACTTACTATAGTCTTTGGTATACCATGCAGTCTGATTACTTCCTTAATAAACAACTGGGCTAGTGTACTTGCATTTCTTTCTGATTTGACTGGTATAAAGTGGGCTGACTTGGTTAACCTATCAACCACTACCCAAATACTATCATTTCCCTTCCTAGTTCTAGGTAAACCATCAATGAAATCCATTGATATGTCTTCCCATTTCCACTGTGGTATTTGCAAAGGTTGAAGCATCCCTGAGGGTTTTTGATACTCAGCCTTCACCTGTTGGCAAACCATACATTTAGATACATAGGTTGCCACTGAACTCTTCATACCACTCCACCAATAATCCCTCTTGAGGTTGTGATACATTCTTGTGCTTCTTGGGTGTATGGTGTATTTGCTTTTGTGGTAAGCATCCAAGATTTCTTGCTTCAACTCATCAATTGCTGGAACACATATCCTTTTTCCTTTCTTCAAATGGCCTTGATCATTTAGCTGAAAACCTTCCACTGCTTCACCATTTAACATCTGAGTTTTCTTTTCAAACAAAAATGGATCTTGGTCTTGTAGCTTTACAACTTTATTTTTCAATTCTGATCCCAGAGTAATAAAAATTAATTTTCCCATTTCTACATTCTCACTACATAGGATCATATTTTCTATGTTATCACTTTCTATCTCTGAATCAATTAACAATGATAAAGTGTTAAACTCTTTTACCATCAATCTAGCCATGTTAGCATGTTGTCTACTTAGGGCATCTGCTACTCTATTAGCCTTACCAAGTGTGTACAATATTTCAAAATCAAATGAGGCTAGGAGTTCAATCCACCTTTGATGCCTCATATTAAATTCTTTTTGTGAAAACAAATATTTAAGTGATTTATGGTCTGTATAGACTTCAAATTTTGCTCCTAGCAAGTAGTGTCTCCATAACTTAAGAGCATACACTATAGCAGCCAATTCAAGGTCATGAGTAGCATATCTTACCTCACTTGGTTTCAACTGCCTAGAAGCATAAGCTATCACTTGATGTTGTTGCATCAATACTGCCCCAAGCCCTTGTCCACTTGCATCAGTATACACCACCAAGTTTTCATTTCCTTCAGGCACTTTAAGAATTGGAGCTTGTACCAGTGCTTCTTTTAATTTCCCAAAGGCTTTCTCACACTCCTCAGTCCAAGTGAACACTTGATTTTTCCTAGTCAATCTGGTTAATGGAATTGAGATTTTTGCAAAATCTTTTATAAATCTCCTATAGTAACCAGCCATTCCCATGAATGATCTGACCTCAGTGACATTAGTAGGCCTTTTCCAAGCTTGCACTGCAATGACTTTATTGGAATCCACAGATACTCCTTTTTCTGATATAATATGACCTAGAAAATTCACTTCATTTTGCCAAAAAGTGCATTTTGAAAATTTGGCTTTTAAATCTTCCTGCCTTAGTTTCTTGAATACCATATGCAAATAATTTTCATGCTCTCTAACTGACTTGGAATAAATTAGTATATCATCAATAAATATCAATACAAACTTATCCAAGTATTCTCTAAAAATCCTATCCATCAAATCAACAAAATAGGAAGGAGCATTTGTCAAGCCAAATGGCGTTACTAAAAATTCATAAAGCCCATATCTTGTGTTAAAGGCTGTATACTTAATGCTTTCCTCTTCTACTTTCATCCGATGAAAGCCTGAAGCTAAATCAAGCCTAGAAAATATTTTTGCACCACTCAATTGATCAAAAAGATCATCAATTCTTGGTAAGGGATATTTATTTTTAACTGTGACTTTATTTAATTCCCTATAGTCAATACATAACCTAAGGGATCCATCTTGTTTCTTAACAAAGACTACTGGTGCTCCCCATGATGAGCTACTGGGTCTAATAAAACCTTTTCCTTCTAGTTCAACCAATTGCTTTTTCAGTTCCATCAACTCCCTAGGCCCCATTCTGGTTGGTCTTTTAACTACTGGGCTAGCTCCTGGAATTATTTTGATTGAAAACTCAACTGGTCTGTGGTTTGGAACTCCTCTCACTTCACCAAACACATCAACATATTGATTTACTATGGGGATTTCTTCTAATGCAGGCATGGGTTTTTCATTAGACAATGTAAAAAGGTTGGCTATACTTCTATTCTTGTTTGCCTCACAAAGAACAACTATTCTTTGTCCATCGGAAACTTTCAATGATATAGTGGATGTTTCCACATTTATGATAGCCTTATATCTACTCAACCAATCAACTCCTAAAATAATCCCTATGCCCGGATATTGCAACACATATAGGTTTGACTCAAACACATGTCCTCCTATATTTAATCCTAGTTGCATACATATCATACCCAGAACACATGAACTACCTATAGGGCTTCTAAATAACAGTGGCTTATCAACAATCATACAATTTAGTTTTAATTGTTGTGCAATATCATGGGAGATCAATGAGTGTGTAGCCCCAGTATCATACACTACTACAAAAGGTATTGAGTGAACAAGCAAAGTACCTTCAACTTGACCATGCTTTTCAACACTTGATCCCTCAGCTGCCTTGCCTTTTCCCTCCAAACCCCCTAATTTTCCTTGCTTAAAATCTGGACAATTCCTCTTTATGTGACCTTCCCTCCCACAATGGTGACATTTGAAGGATGCAGGCCTAGCATTTGTGCATCTATTCTTCATATGCCCCTCTTGGCCACAGTTATAAGAAGTAATCTTCTTTTTAATTTCAGCAGCCCTGGCTTCTTCTGGTTTCTTGGTGGAAGCTATGTCTGTTTTCTTCTTATCATAAGGGTGAAATTTACCCTTTCCCTTTTTGTTTTGGTTATTCTTGAATGCCCTGAAATTCTCTCTAGCTTTATCATGTTGTTCAATGCTCAGAGTCAAATCCAAAACTTGATCAAAAGTCCTGTCCTTGTATGGTTGCATGGCTCTACTAAGTCTAGGGTTCAACCCTTGAATATATCTGCCATTCTTAGCCTCCTCAGTAGTGATGAGTACTGCCCCATACTTTGCCAATGATTCAAACTTCTGAGTATACTCAGTGACACTCATAGCCCCTTGCCTTAATTTGATGAATTCCTACAGCAAAGACTCCTTAGCTGATGCAGGGACAAATCTACCTTCCAACATTGCTTTAAATTGATCCCATGTCACTTCTCCTTCAGGTCTTCCAGCAATGATAACCTCCCTCCAATCCAAAGCTGCTCCTCTCAATTGCCTGGATGCAATTTGCCTCTTCCTTTGGTCTCCTACTTGCATGTCTGCAAAAATTCTTTCTAAAATTCTGAGCCAATTTTGAACTCCCATAACTCCTTCTATGCCATTAAAAGTTTTGCCTCCAAGATTGGTAAAAGTCTTGAGTAGTTTGGAAAGCTCCTCATGTGGATTTTCCTGCCTATTGCCTACCCCATCCTTTATGGCTCTCATGAATTCTTGCACATTCACCATGGGTGGTTCACTTGTTCCTACATTTTGATGTCTGGGTCCTACCATAGCTCTATGGATATAGCACTTAGGTTAGTCTATTTTGCCTAATACTCTATAGATTAATTCATTTTAATCTATCCCTATACAGTTATAATAAATATTAATAGTATAAGCATTAACAAAACAAAGCATCCAAAGCAGTCAACACCTTCATACATCCAATGCAAACAAGTTCATACAAAATTTTGCTATGTTATCTAACAACATAGCTCTGATGCCAAATGAAATGACCCACTTTAATTTTTTTTATATAGTGGCCATTTAATCAAGAAAACATTGCATTCTAATTTTTCTTCTATCCAGGACCTTTTGTCAATATAAAAATATTAGTTTACTCATTTCATCTTAAACTTACATATATGAAGATATATAAGTCATTTTCTACTTAAATCAGAGTACAGAAATTTGTAAGTAATCTGTTTGGGTATTACTCAAAGGAAATACTCTCTACATAGAAATACTGAATCTAGAAAAACCCAGATTTTTAAAGTATACTTGGGTTAGTGCATAACTATTGGTTTCATGTCTCAAGACTTATCATTTTGCATGAATTCCCAAAATTTTATTACTCTATGAACAGTGCTTTTGCTTGTGCATGTGTGTGTTCATGTTTCGGTGCATTTTTTTGTCAGTGGGAAATTCAGGTGCCTTATTTTTTTTTCTTTCTTGTCAACAAAATGTCTGAGTCTACCCTATACTTAGGTTATAAAACAGAGCTGAAAACTTAACTTAAAACTCTTTAGTGCTGGCTTAACCCAGGCTCAAGGAAATGGTCATGTTAGCCACACTCAACTTGCATTTTTCTTAAGCAAAGTACATATCATTTTGTTTTCTTTTCTAAGCTACTCAAATCCTCACTTTGCCAGATTTTATTTCACTTAAACATGGGTTTTCTGATGTTAAATATTTGGATATACATTCAACCCCCAGATCCTTTCAATCTCAGATTCTCAACTATTTAAACTAACTGTTCTTTAAAAGTTTTAGAGTTTCATTTCTTAGCAAAGCATTTGCAAAACAAAGCACATAGTTTCAGCTGATACATATGGGTTCAATACTTACAAAACAGTGGTTCTAACAATACAGTAATTTTTCCAAGCAAATTTAAACAAAATATCTTAACATAGTTCAACATGAATATCTAATTTAACTTCAGCAAAGTCTTTAAACATAGCATCCAATTTCCTTAAGCAGTTAACTCATCCAAAGCTTGATCAATGAAATTCCTATTGTCCTGCATAATCACCATGAACTGCCTCATACAAATATGAGACACCCAATCGTGCATAAACACAAAAGGGTCAGACTAATGTCTGGTATGAGTAATCTACCTGAAAACATGATTTTATATGACTTTTATTTATACTCAAATACTTTGAATGAATTAAGGAACTCGGTATCATCTTTGTGCATGTTTACTGTGTGGCATGTGCATTCATGTCAGTGCAAAACAAGATAGGTATGATCCAAGTGGTTTAGTTCAGAGAAAACAATTATAAGGTTCACCAATAAAACATCATAAACCAAACTATGCAATCATCAATTTAGTCATCAAGCCCCCTTTTAAAAATTACTGGCCATCAGGGACTTTACCCAAGCCTCACCTGAACCTATTTCTATTGTTCACTATCAAGTGTCATAAGGTCTTTAGCTACTTTCTCTTTTTAATCACACACTGCCACGGACATCTCTCTGTTAACCCAGCACACTCAGGCCCCTGGGTATAAACATACCATGTGTGAGCTTGCAATGTTCAGCTTACCAAGCTATATTTTGTAGCCCTAAGATCCAAAATCCTTAGTTAAATTACTAAGTGTTAATTTTCCCATTTTCACAATTGTGCTAATCCCCTCTACATATCACAGTTTAATCAGAGAAAAATAAACCATTCAACCAACATGTACTTATTCAAGGGTTGGTAAGTCATGTTCTCATAAACATGCATTTAATCAAACAAACAGAGGTGAGTTCTCAATATACATGTTATTTTGTTCATGGGTTTCAAAGGATCATGTTATAAATATATGGTCATAGATAGTTTCTTTGGTTGACTCTTTTTTACCTCTGGTTTAATCAGATACTCATCAATTTATAAGATCTGGCTAAACCACAAGTATATGTTCTGTTCTGGATTATTTGTAAAACATAGAAGCTCAGCACATGTATAACATTGCACTCCTACATTTTTACTTGTTCAATTAATATGAGACATAAGCAACAACACTATGCTGCAGTCCTATTTTTTTTCTTTGAACCATAGATTTACAACATAAACCCTGGGATTTAATAATTAACTGTATGGAGAAAAACACATAAAAGAAAACATTTCATCTCAAGGTTAATCCACAACACAGATGATCATTTTAAACATGAAATCTATGACTCATTTTTCTGGGTAAATCTCCATGAAGGGTTATACACTTAAACAGATTATTAACCAACCAAAGTCATCAAATCATAAAATGAACATAACTTGCAAAAGTGAATTATTAATTCAAATAGGCTGCCTCAATATTCAGGACTTAATGCCAAAGTTTTCAGTGAGGTTACTCACCTTAATTCCTCTCTTCTTTTTTTCTAAGCCTTACTTTTAATCTTCTGTCTTCTCTTAACTCCAAAGGCTGGTGCTTATTATTTTTCTCTTGGTTAATGAAGAGCAAATGTGTATGATCTCACTACACTAAGCCTCCTTATATAAATCCTGGCTGTTACTAGGGTTTTATGGAATTACCCAATGTCAGTTCTACCCCATAATATGATCTACCTTACACTTGATTCATAAGAAGAAAAGGGTATGTGGTCATTGTTATTTCTTTTAGAAAATAAACCTTATTCTTTTAACCTTACCCCGGGTCATGTTATATGCATGACTTTAATTTTTCCTAAACAAAAAGAATTGCTGGAAATGGATAAAGTGTCTATTTCAGGGTTCATACCATTTCCATGCAAGCTTTGTTTTCTATCTACAATGTTTGACTGTGTACCTGTATAACATATGTATGCTTATTTTTGCCTAAGTCTTTTTATTTTTCTTTCTTACTATTTCTGCCTATATACATATTGGTTTTCTTTATGCTAAACTTTTTAAAGACCTGATCATATCTGCCTACATATATATTTGTAATTTATTTTCCCATAATATATATTTACTGTTGCCTATTTTTTTCACACAGAAAAATGTGTGCATGTTTGTGCACTATCTTGTGCACATGTACATGTTTTAGACCATATATCTGAAAATCAGTTTCCTATTCTTATCTTTTAAATGTAATTTTTTTAAACAAATACAAACTAAATTAAATCATGAATCTGCTAAAAAAACAGGGTTATCACACGTTTTCCTGAAATAAAAATTATTTTAATTAACTTGTGGAAAAAATAAATAATGTTGCAGGTTCGGGCCCCCTTCTAATGCGAAAATGTTAAACCAAAAATTCACATAACACCCATAATGCTAATTGTGATGAACTAGCTCTTGATTTTGTCGTGTATGATAACAAGATTAAACATAGTTTTATCAAGAACAAGTTTATCATTCGAGACTAGGTGCAAAGTGAAGTCATTAAGAAATGATTTATAATGCTAATGTGCTTTTGTTACTTAATGTATGGAAGTTTTGCTGTTTTCTTGGGTTAAGGTATTCAAAAGCTCATTCCATATTTCCAAAGGAATTAGAGAAGATAAGTAGTGAATTCATGCAATAGTCCATTAAGCATGTTAATAGACTAGTCATAAGTCCTTATGTTCAAAGTCTGATATTCTTCTGTGAAATGCAGGATAATTATGCATGCCATCTTTTGTTTAGTCTGAAGTCTTTTATGAAGTAAATTAATTTAAGCCTTGGGACCAAGGAGTTTTTGTGTATGCACATCCAAGTCATTAAGGTTTAATATGTCTAGTCATGATAATGGGCAAATTAGGTCATTTCGATGTTGTTCGTAGGTATTATGGGCTATGCATGTCATCGTTCATAATCTAATGGCCAGATTCGAAATTGTTCATGTTCGGTATCACAAATTATAAGATTTACAGTCAATTGATAGTTTTCCCCAATTTGATTTAGGGTTATAGTGCTTTGATTTATGAAGGGAGAGAAAGAATGGACTCCCTTTTTCATGGCCCCTAGGTCCATATTTATAGAGGTGAGCACGCGACATGATGCTTGGCTTCCGCCCGCTTCGGCATTGGCTTCAATGATAGCATCAGCAACAACTTTGGCGACCTCAATGTTGTTATGCATGACGTTTACTTGATGATGACAATGGTAGAGATTCAATGCCTCCTCATTAATAATGGCCCTCAGTGTTGACAATCTCATGCGTTGAGGTGCTTTTAGTTGGCTGTCGATGACATCAGTTGGCAGCAGTGTTAAGCATTGATGAAGAGAAACTTCATTCGGTATGGTGTCGGGGTTGATGAGTCTAGATATCTACATCGCACATGTACATGTAAGTTGCTTCTTTATTATTAATGAAATGCGCCATGAATAGAGCATAATATTGGTTGTTGATGTAATTCATGATAAGTGGCTCTAATGAATATGAGATTATTTGAGTAGCGCCATAAATATCGTCGTCGTCGATCCTGAACTATATTACTGGATCAATGTCAACAATATCTTGTTCCTACTAGTATATAATAGTGGAATTGACGATAAGCGATAATGATGATAAGCGAGGCTGAGGAAGTGCGATATTAACAAGTTACGGCGTTCATTTTACGCTCATTTATGGAAGTTGGAGTCAATAAGATATGGTAATCGATGAGGTGATACACGAATCACACCATTGTAATATTGATGGTTCTCTATATAAAACATGCCCTTCTTGGCGATATGCTATCTATTGATACAATGCAGCATCGATGGAGCATGGTGCGAGCAGAGTGTCACATTGTATGAAGTGCGATATGGTTGACACTCTATTGGTTAGATGCGGCACTATTAGCTTGGCGGCATCGACTTCTTTATGACGTCGCCACTTGTTGCATTTTCTTCGAGATTGAAATTATTTGGATAACATAAGGGCAAAAGGGTAATTTTCTTATTCCATTTTATATAAAAACAATGTCATTTTTTCACTCATCACATTAACTCACTTCCTTCATTCTTTTTCAAAACTTCTACTTCATCGTTTCAAGCTCTCTTATTTTGCATGGCCTCATTATAAATTTCAAAATAAAAATCTACACTTTTCTATTTTAAAACCTTAAAACCTAGTTAAAATACTACATTTCTTTCTATACCTCCTCTCTTTCTAGAACAAGACCTAAAACCTAATTTTCCATCAAGGTCGTGTCCTTCACTACCCTAAGCCGAGCCCTACAGCCCTAGGCCGAATCATATTGACCTATTCTAGGTCTTAAATTTTGGATTTTGTAGGAGGAAGCTTCGTCCGGGAGTTTAGTTGCAAGTTTGGTTGAAATTGTGCTTGTTTAGGTGAGTAAATCTCACTTTAAAATCAAAGTTTTAAACTTTATTTTGGTAGTAATAATTTGTTGCTAATTGTTTGTTTTGAAAGAGATGTTGCTTATGTATACATATATGTGTATATATGTGATTATTTGTGTGGACTTGGAAATTAAGTTGAAATGTTAAGTGATGTTGAAAGTGATGATCTTTACTTTGTGATTGGACGTTATTTCATTTGTATAAAGGTATGAGCTTATGTTATGATGTTGTATGCTAAAATGAAAATTAGCACTTCGATTTGTAAAACAAAGTTTATATAGTAATTTACAATATAAAAGGTAAAGGTTTAAAAGGCTATATGATATATAAAACTACTTTTGAGGTTATGGTATCTATAACGATAGTCGTTGCGGATGTAGTTTGTAAAACGACAATTTTTATGTAAACTAAAATGGGTTTTCATTTTAGATATTTTTTAAGAGTTTTTAAAACTATATTATAAGTATTGAAAATGTTTAATTATTTTTTATTCATTAATTAAGTAAGGAGATAATAATTAATTAATTAAGGTAATTGGTACTTATTAATTAATTTAGTAAGTTAATTATAATTAATTAATTAAATGTTACTTAAAATTAAGTAAGTAAGGTTTAAGTTATTATTTAATTAATCATTTATTAAGAAAAAGGATTATTATTAATTTATTAATTAGGTAAACTTTTAAATAAATAAAATATTATTTAAGTAAGGCTTGATTAATTATTAATTAAATAAGGTTTAATTGGTAATTAATTATTAATCGGGAAGGGATTAATAGTTACTTAATTATAATTTAAGTTAAGATTTAATTATTATTTAATAAAAGGTTTAAACTTTTTTTAATTAATTAGATAAAGGTTTTTAACTTTTGATCACTTTATTCCCAAGGATCGGTTTGTTTAATAGCAACTTTCTTTTACAAAATATGGGTTTTAAACACAAGGGATTTCATTGTCTGTTCCATTAAATAGCCAAACAAATATGATAAGTTAAGCTAAAATGTTGACGCATTTTATTGAAAGTAAGTTGTCTTGTATTTAGCACTTAATGTCGATGAGTAGGCTTTCCTCTATCTGAGACGTAGAACTTGATTTTCTAGGCAAGGGATATAGAAGTTGAATGTCGATAACGTGATAAATATGAGAGAGTTAATTTCGATAAATGGGTCATGATAAATTAAGTATATATAAGATACTTCATGGTACTTAAAACCAAATTCTGAGGTATGAAAACTTGTCTTTATCTAGAGAAGTAAGAATGTACGTCAAGTCAACGTTAGTTTTCTAACTTAACCGATTTATTGTTAATCAAAGGATAGTAATGTTTGAAACCAGAAAGTGGGATAAGTATAGGATGTCTTATTCTTCATATACAAATCTATACACGCCCCAGATAGTGGATTTGTCCACTATCGATCATTTAACCATTTTAAAATTATCAAATGTTGGAGACCGAGATCGGATGACATAATTTATCCGAAAAGTACTTTGAATCAACATAAGCATTCAAATTGGAAATATCTGGAAGATGATGGAATTGAAGATGAAGCTCTTTGAAGTGCAAGGGCTACTTGCTACTAATCCTGAGGGTGATTCCAAAATGGATGTAGTAGAAGTAGTGTCTTCAGTTTGTTCATATCCTAAACAACTTGTATGGATGAGTGCAAACATTGCATTATCACCCGGAGGGCAGTGTTACCATTCCAAGTGGGATTGCTATATAAAAAGGTAAAACATAGCCTCTAACCTCACAACTGAAAATGACTAAAACAGTGGATGTGGGCCAGAGCTATGTGGGTTGCACCCATTAGGTTATGGTCATCCCTGATCAAGATCGATATTATTATTTTTGGATGTATGCTACTAGGCCTAGTATGGTTGTTGATCATAGCCGAGGGACGATCATATTCGGTACTATCCAGGAAGGGGTAGGCCGATCCTATGTTAGCAGGCGCACAAGATGTTCTTGTTAACCTCAATACATTATATCTAGAGGTGTACTGTGACAGGAGGTACTCCAGTAGCCTTGTCACTAATGGAATCCATTCTCTAATAAGTGCCTTTCAGACTTAGTTATATATCTATTATGCTGGAATTTAGTTAATGTAAATTTTTTGGCTATGATTCAATATTTACTTTAAACCCTAGGTATTATTATAAGATCACTAGATTTTCTATAGAAAAGGTTTTGGTCGTCGTAAGGTAAAAACCCGTCTGTATTTATGTGCAGCATGGGCTTATGGAATGCTTTTCCTTTTAAAGGGTTTTATAAGTTTAATAATTAAGTTGTTTAGAGTTTACTCGCACCAGGCCCATGTATGACCTGGAGTTTTTCTTTCTTTTCCCTAAAACTCTTGGATACTCAAATTTGTATGAGTAGCCATGTAACCCATATTCTTACGGATGCATTTTGGAGGAGCATGGAGCATAAAGCTTTAATGTTAGCTAGTTATCTATTTTATTTTCTATTGTATGTATATTTTGTATCAGCATTATAGGGACATTCGGTTATAACTGTCCCTGGCTGGAGTTAGTACATGTTGTGACTCTGATGTATCATTTTGTAAGTTACCATGTGTACTATTTGATATTCTATTGTATGTGATTACCTTGCATTATGAGATTCTATGTTTATTTTCTTCTTGTCTTTTCTTTTCTTTTTACCCTAATGGCTTGTCTTTCAGATACCTAGATTATCGGCACATGAATACCGTGGATGTATTAAGTGTCGTCTTTAGGAGTAAGAAAGGCATATCGTTACACATGCTATCGGAGCTTAGGTTGAGCGAACACCTAGGCTTTGGTTTGTGTCAACTCATTAGAAATAGGGTTAGTAATAACCTAGAATGAGTTTTTCTATGAGACTACGTAGTTGTAATATACATACATACATATATATATATATATATATGTATGTATGTATGTATGTATGTATGTATATTCAAATTATTTCAATCAGCTTTGATATGTTTGATTCGGTACCCTTTTCCCTTAAGATTATCACTATCTAAGTATTCTAAAGTTATCTTACTATATCCAGCTAGTAAGAATGAGTAATAGGGCAGGACAAGGTAAAGGAGCTAGTAACACCACGATCAACAATGGTCAAACTCCGAATGTTAGAAGAGTTAGAATAGTCGAAGGGCAGCACCAGCACAACCCCATATGAACTTTGCAGCTCCGTGCAAAGACTATACTAATCTAGGAGGAAAGCATTTAAGGGCATGGAATCCTTCATCAAAGTCCAAGCTTTTCTTCATTCTTGTGAAAAGATTTTCAAGGGACTGGATATTTTGGATGAGCAGAAGCGTTTCTTAGCATCTTGGTGATTGCAAGATGGAATGACAGCATGGTGGGACACTGTTACAGCGAATGTTCCAAAAGATGATTTTTCTTGTGCTAAATTTAAGGAGGTGTTTGAAGACCAGTTCATGCCCACTGCAGGAAAGATTCATATGTTTAGGAGTTTCTTGAATCTCAAGCAAGGAGATTTGTCGGTAGTTGAATATTAAACCAAGTATAATGAGCTATCACGATTTGGTTCGGAGTAGATTGATGCCCCTCTTAAGAAAAATGAGATGTTTGTAATGGGGATGAGGGAAGGATTGCAGGATAAAATGACTACCCATCTAAAAGGTTCTTTTATGGATTTGGCAGACATGGCTTTGAGGTATGAAGTTCTTAAGAAGCATAAGCCGGCAGCAGCACCAAGCAACAATAATAGTAACCTAAATAAGAAGAAGTTTAAATATTCAGGGAAGAAGCAGTGGAAGGGAATGTCAGGAGTGGAGATCAAGGATTATGTTTTTAATAAGTGCAATCAGAAGGGCCATATTGCAAATTTCTATAAGAATTCTACAGTTCAGCAGCACTAGGGAGGACCTCATTCTTCGATGGTTCAGAAGACACTCTACTTTACTTGTCACCAAGTATGGCATATGGTGAAGGATCGCCCCTTAATTAAGAAAGGATAGTAGGTTAAAGTTTATGCCATCAAGGATGAACCATCGACCTCAGCGGATGAAAAAGGAAACGGAGTTTTAGAAGGTACTTTTATGGTTAATGGCATTTAGTTCGAGTATTATTTGATGTCGGGGCTTCTCATAGTTTTATTTCTAAAGAACTGATAAATAGATTACAACTTTCCCCTAAATTCGTAGAAACCCCTATCTTTGTGTCTAACCATATAGGTGGAGTAACAAATTTATGCATGATTTGTGAGAACTTGCAAATTACTTGCCTTACCTACCATTTTTTATGTGACCTGTATATTTTGGATTTTAATGGATTTGATGTTATACTCAGTATGGACTGGTTATCGGAGAATGACGCTATCTTAATTGTATTGGGAGGATGATATCTTTGAAAGCCAAATTTGGAAATTTTGTTAAAGTATCATGTGATGATCCAAACAAGCAAATGAGTAGTTTCCCTTATGCCTTAGAATCATCCCAAGAAGAGTTAGGGTCGATAGTAGTAGTTAAGGATTTTCCTAATGTGTTTGAATAAGTCAGCAGTCTACCTCCACATCGGGAGATTGAGTTTCATATTGACTTAATTCCCGGTTTGAGACCTGTTATCCAACCCATTTGTAAAATGGCTCCAAGTGAGAAGAAGGAGCCGATGGATCAAACAGATTATTTGTTAAGAAGAGGATTTATTATACCGAGTCGTTCTAGTTAGGGAGCAGTGGTGATTTTTGTTGCAAAGTCTGATGGTTCTTTAAGACTTTGTATGGATTATAGGGAGCTAAACAATTAGACCATTTGGAATAAGTATCACTTACCTCATACAGATAACATGTTTAACCAACAACATGGTGCTTGAATATTTTCCCAGATGGATCTTGCTATAGGATTTCACCAGTTAAGGGTAACGGAGGATAGCATACCCTTAACTGCATTTAGAGGACCGGACTTTTTCTTTGAGTGGTTGGTTATGCCTTTTATGCTAACCAATGCGCCCGCTAATTTCATATATCTTATGAAATTTTTAGGGATGTTCTCAATAAGTTTGTATTAGTCTTCATAGACGATATTCTTATTTATTCTAAGACCGAGGAAGAACACATACACCATTTGAAAGTGGTGCTGGAGACAATAAGGAGGCATTTTTTAAAAGATAAATTTTCTAAGTGTCATTTTTGCCAGTCAGAAGTAAGGTTCCTTGGGCATGTTGTGTTAGGGGATGACATTTCGTTGATCTAGCAAAGATTGCGGTTGTTTAAGAATGGAAGATGCCACAGACTCCAACAAAGGTCAGAAGTTTCTTAGGCCTGCCCCGATTTTATAGGAGATTCGTCCAGGACTACTCCAAGATTGCCTCGGACCTAACCAAGTTTATGTAGAAGGATGATAAGTTTGTTTGGACTCTAAAATATGAAGAAGCGTTTGTTGAATTAAAGATGGGGTTGACCAATGCTTCGGTTTCAACTATTCTGGATGGTAGTGGAGGGTTGACTGTGTATACAAATGCTTGCAGTCTAGGATTGGATGCATTTCTAATGCAGCTCAGAAGGGTCGTTGCTTATGTTAGCAGACAGTTGAAGCCTCATAAGAAGAATTATGCAACACATGATTGGTAGTTAATAGCTATGGTGTTTGCGTTGATGATGTGGAGGCATTACCAGGGTGAAAAGTGCAGGCTCTTCATTGATCATGAGTCCTTGAAGTATCTTTTCATGCAAAAGGATCTGAATATGCGGCAGCAGAAGTGGTTGGAATTTGTAGTGGAATACGGTTTCGATATTCTTTATACATCAGGAAAAGCAAATGTGGTGGTAAATGCTCTAAGTAGGAATACAACCTTGGCTCTTTTAGAAGTTATCCCGATCCTACTACAAAGGGTTGTAGGTAAACGAAGGGAAGATAGCCGCTTAATGGAAATTATCAAGGATGCAGAGGAAGGTCATTGTTCGAGCTTTGAGATGGACCATCAGGGTGTATTGCGAATGAATGGGAGGAAATGTGTTCCTAATATCAATTGTCTAAGGTGGGAAGTCTTAACATAGTGTCATCAATGAAAGTTGAGTATACATTCTGGTGTTTCAACAATGCATAGGGATATGAAGAGGGTATTATGGTAGATAGGGATGAAGAGGGATATCTCAATCTATGTCAACGAATGTATGAACTATCAACAAATCAAAAGCAATCACCAAAGAACTGCTGGGTTATATAGCCGCTGGAGATCCCAAATTGGAAATGGGAGCAAGTAATGATGAATTTTATTGATGGTTTGCCCAGAACAAGGAAAAGAAATGAAGGTATTTGGATCATTGTAGATCGTCTAGCCAAGAGTGCTCACTTTATTCCAGTAAAGCTGATAAGAACTGCAGCAACTTTGGCGAAGATTTATATGAGAGAGATCTTCCAATTGCATGGAGTTCCCATTAGCATTGTAAGTGATCGAGATCCAATCTTTACCAGCCAATTTTGGAAAGCATTACAAGTAGCTTTGGGAATAAAGCTAAGTTTGAGCATGGCCTACCATCCTCAAACGGATGGTTAAATAGAAAGAGTTAACCGAGTCTTAGAGGACCTGTTAAGATGGACTTTGGAGGATCGTGGGAAGATCATATGCGCTTGGTGCAATCCTCTTACAGCAACAGTTATCAAGAGCATTGGCATGTCACCCTATGAAGCTCTTTATGGACGGCCATGTAAGTCACCAGCATGTTTGGTGGCGACCATGGATCGACTAGTATTTGGATCTTATATGATTCGGGAGGTTATGGAGAAGGTTGTTGTGATCAAGAGGAGGATGGAAGAAGCTCAAGATCGACAGAAGAGTTATGCAGATCAGAGGCAAAGGGATTTGGAATTTGCAGTCGAAGACTTTATGTTTGTGAAGATTTCACTAATTAGAGGAGTTGTTTGACTTAGTAGAGCAGCGAAGTTGGCGCCAAGGTATGTGGACCTTTTCAAATTCTTGAGCAGATCGGGGTGCTTTCCTACAAAGTTGAGTTTCCGGAGAGGTTGTTGGGATTTCATAATGTTTTCCATGTATCCCAGTTGAGGAAATATGTGCATGAACCATTGTTGATTGTGGAGCCATCTATTTAAGAGGATTTGGAGGTGGAACCAAACTTGACCATGATTAGACATCCCTTTCGCATTATGGATCAAGATGTGAAGCAATTGCGTCATAAGGTAGTGAGGTTGGTTAAGGTTCAATGGAGTGAAGATCCCATAGATTGTACTTGGAGACGGAAGATGGCATGAGGGATGTTTATCCCGAGTTGATTCTAGAATAGTTGTTTGCCTATTGTATGGATTGTGTACTCACTGTTTATGATGTAATTGCTTAGCATGTATCTTTTTTATGTGTTTCATCATTTATAATACAAGAATCGTTGATTTATTTTGAGTTATCTATTTGTGTGCTAATTTCGGGACGAAATTCTTTTAAAGGGGAGTGAATGTAACGACCTGAAATGTAGATACTTTAAATATGAATATTTGATATACTTTTAAATAATTAATCAATGGATTTTATAAGTCCAATAAACCTCTTTTAAATAATAACTGATGATGGTGAAGTTATTTTCAAATTCGGGTTATAAAAATAACTAGTTTGAAGAAAAATCGAAAATGTGACCGAAAATCATTTTCCGGATATTCGACTTTTCATCATCTAAAATTTGTCAGAAAACATTGTGTACACAAGAGTGTGTATATACATGCACTTATATAAATAACATATGAAATGGTTTGAGTTAAATTAAGTTAAATTATTTACTTAAGTAATAAAGTGAATGTTGACTTTTCTTTTAAAATTTAAAAATAAAAGGAAATGTCACATAATAAGGTAACACCATGGTACATTCAAAAGGTGGGGATATGATGGAAATAGGGGATGATGGAGGGCGTGTAGAATGGGGTGAGAGGGGAGGTGATGTGGCACACAAATGTGGAGGGTAAAGGACTTAAGGGCAAAAGGGTATTTTTCTCCCATTTTATATAAAAACAATTTCATTTTTCAATTCTCACTTTAATTCACTTCCTTCATTTTTTAAAAACTTATACTTCTTCTTTCAAGCTCTTCTTATTTTCCATGGCCTTTTTATAAATTTCAAAATAAAAATATACTCTTTTCCATTTTTAAAACCTTAAAACCAATTTAAAATACTCCATTTCTTTCTACACCTCCTCTCTTTCAAGAATGAGACCTAAAACTGTAACGACCCGAAAATTTCAGTGGTTTTATTTATTTAATTAATTGAATTTTGTGAAATTTTAAACAATAAAATTTTGACATATAAATTTGATATTTGGAATGCGTCTAATTAAACATAGTAACTGGTAAATTTTCGTCCGAAAATATGAAAATTTATTTCGCGCGTAAATTTACTTCAATTTAATCAGTTAAAAATTGGTGATAATAAAATGTTTTCCAAACCTAAATATTTTTACATAGAAAATTTGTAAATCATCTTCTGAGTGAGACGTCATCTGTCGTTTCGTCAAATTTGGACTTCTGTTGCTCCGTTTATCTTAATTCGGTTAGAATAGCAGCATTTCTGGTACCGGTTATCGACTTTTGATCGGATGACCGTATCACTGATATCTGTGTACCGTTTTGATCGTCTCGTCGTGCTGATCTCCACGGTATATTCAACTCTGCAATTTGAGATCCGGTACATGTCGGAAAGAATAAACAGTTCACCGTAACGGTACCGAAAATTTGACTTTACATTTTTCCCTTAGGCTTCAAATCTATAACGTGCAACCCAACAACAAATAATTGGTTTATTAAATTTCCAAAAATCAAGGGGTGACCATTTTTCCATCAAGGTCATGCCCTTCACTACCCTAGGTCGAGCCCTATAGCCATAGGCTGAACCATATTGACCTATTTTAGGTCTTAAAAAATGGGTTTGTAGGAGGAAGCTTCGCTCGGGAGTTTTGTTGCAAGTTTGGTTGAAATTGTGCTTGTTTAGGTGAGTAAATCTCACTTTAAAATCATAGTTTTAAACTTTATTTTGGTAGTAATAATTTCTTATTAATTGTTTGTTTTAAAAGTGATGTTGCTTGTGTATACATATATGTGTTTATATGTGATTATTTATGTGGCCTTGGAAATGAAGTCAAAATGTTAAGTGATGTTGAAAGTGATGATCTCTACTTTGTGAACATATGTTACTGCATTTGTATAAATATATGAGCTTACGCTATGATGTTGTATGCTAAATTGAAAGTTAGCACTTGGATTTTTTTTGTGACATCGAGATCCCTTGGTTTTAAACTTGTTTACTTATTTATTTTCTAGAAAAAGTTTTATAAAGTTTCTAAAAACTTTCATTTGTAGTTTCCAAACCTTTATACAAAGTTTATAAAGTAATTAAAAATATAAGAGGTAAAGGTTTAAAAGGCTATTTGATGTATAGAACTAGTTTAAAGTCATGGTATCCATAGCGATAGTCGCTTTGGATGCAGTTCGTAAAACTATAATTTTTGTGTAAACTAAAGTGGGTTTTCACTTTAGATATTTCTGAAGAGTTTTTAAACTATATTATAAGTATTGAAAAGGTTTAATTATTGTTTTATAAATTAATTATGGAGTTAACAATTAACTAATTAATTAAGTAAGGTAATTAGTACCTATTAATTAATTAAGGTAATTATAATTAATTAATTAATTAAAGGTTAATTAAAATTAAGTAAGTAAGGTTCAAGTTATTATTTGATTATTCATTTATTAAGAAAAAGGGTTAATTATTACTTAATAAGTAAAGTTTTAAATAAATAAAATATTATGTAAATAAGGTTTAATTAATTATTAATTAAATAAGGTTTGATTATTAATTAATAATTAATAAGGAATGGTTTAACTGTTACTTAATTATTAATTAAGTAAAGATTTAATTATTATTTAATAAAAGGGTTAAACTTATTTTTTTAATTAATTAAATAAATATTTTTAATTTTTAATCATTTTATACCCAAGAATCGGTTTTTTTAAAAGCAACTTTCTTTTACAAAAGATGGGCTATAAATACAAAGGGTTTCTTTGTCTGTGCCATTAAATAGCCAAACAAATATGAATAATTTATGTTAAAACGTTGACACGTTTTATTAAAATTAAGTCATCATGTATTTAGCACTAAAAGTCAATGAGTAGACTTTCCTCTATCTATGAAATCTAGAACTTGATTTTCCATGTGAAGGATGGAGAAGTTGAAATGTTGGAAACGTGATAAATATGAGAGAGTTAATTTTCATAAATGAGTCATGATAAATTAAGTATGTGGAAGATACTTCATGATATACTAAACACCAAATTCTGAGGTATGGAAACTCGTCTCTATCCCGAGAAGTAAGAATGTACGTCGAGTCAAGGTTAGTTTTATAACTTGACCGATTTCATTGTTAATCAAGAGATAGTACTATTTGAAATCAAAAAGTGGGAATAAGTATAGGTTGTCTTATTCTTCATATTCAAATCTATACACACCCCAGATAGTGGATTTGTCCACTATCGATCATTTAACCTTTTTAAAATTATCGAATGTTTGTTCAAAGAGACTGGGATCGGATGACATAAGTTATCCGAAAACCAATTTGAACCAACATAAGCGTTCAAATTGGAAACATCTGGAAGATGATGGAATCGAAGATGAAGATCTTTGAAGTGCAAGGGCTAATAGCTACTAATCCCGAGGGTGATCCCAAAATGGATGTAGTAAAGGTAGTGCCTTTAGTTTGTACATATCGTGAACAACCTGTATGGACGAAAGCTAGCATTGCATTATCGCCCGGAAGGCAGTGTTACCATTCCAAGTAGGATTGTTGTATGTTAACCCAAAAAATGGATCAACACCCTGGATTGAGTGCGAAAGCACCAACCCTGTTCTTACAGAGCAATAATATAAAAAAAAAATATAAAAAGAGCAGAAATAGAAAAATGACAAGAAGAGTTTTATAGTGGTTCGGCTGTTAATGAAGCCTACATCCACTTTATAACTTTATATTAACTGACTGCTGTTACATGTCGAATTGGATTACAATATCATGGAATATCCTAAGCTAGAATAAATCACATGTACAAGAGATCGCTGGAGAATCATAGCGAGCTCCTAGATGACTATTGTGTGGGAGAAGAAGATTGAAAAATAATAGTGCAAAACGATCTTTTTAGAGTTCCAGCAGCCAGTCCAGAAGATCCTCTTTATGTTGCAGATAGGTGAGTATTTATAGAGGAATTCAGTGAGTATTGGGCTAGAAGTCAAACTGCAGAAGAGTCCAGTTGTTATGTCAAGTCATTATCGAAAATCTTAAAACAATCTGAGTCATTTCTATGGATCGCTAGCTATCCATAGGGGATGGATCGCTAGCTATCCATCAAAATAGTATATTTTTATACCATAAGACTTTACTTAGTCCTATGAAGGAGCTTGGAAAGTTTGTGGGCGATCCTACCTATCTTGATGGATCACAAGCTATCCATAGGGGATGGACCACTAGTTATCCATATGGGATGGACCGCTAGCTACCCATAGGAGATGGATCGCTAGCTATCCATCCACTTAGCATATATTTGAGTGATCTTAGTTTGATTGTCTTCCTATCTTCTATTTAAGTGCCTTGTCCAAATATCAAGAAGTTTGGAGTTCGTTTGACCATCCGTCTTTATGGGTCATCTGGTCCAAAAGAATCGTCCATAACTCACTCAATACTTAACCAAATCACACGAAACTTCACATATACAATGTAGATAAGTAAGAGAGCCTCCCTTATGGATCATAGGTCATGGAGCCCACTCCTCATGGGTCGGACCTGATGGATCAAACTAACCTAATTCGGAGAAGAATCATCCATAACTCGCTCAAAACTTAACGAAACTAGACAAAACTTTACAAGTACTCTTTCTTGGTTGTGTAGGACCTACCCTATAAATTTCAGGTTATAGGGCCCAACCTACATGGATCGTTTGCGATCCATCTAGTTAGGTTGCTAGCGATCCATCAACAATTTCCAAATGATCCCATTTTTTCCGTGAGCCTTTTTTAATGTCTTCTAAGTTTTGGCCCAAAATTTCAAGTCAATCTGACTCCATATTAGTTCTTTAGACCCATTTTCAGTTAGCTTCTTTTTGTCAAACAACTTGAATCTAATAAGTCTTCACTTCTCAAGCTAGATTGTTTGGCATACTATGAAACTTGGCAAGTATTCTTAGAAGAGGTAGTAGATCATGATGTAAGAGGCTTTAACAACTCATGATGAGTCCTTTTAGATCGTGTAACACCCCTAATTTTTTAAATAACATTATTCAAGAGGTTTAATTAGATAAACTAAATAGAATAATGTAAAGATTTAAGTGGTTAGATTGAGATTTGTGAAAGCATAAGGCAGCCGTGCCTTAATGAGTAAACACATGAAATACGAAAGAAGTAATAAGATAAGGGCAAAATAGGAATATGTCATATTCTTATACCCTAAACCTGTAACGACCCGTAAATTTTAACTGTTTTAATAACGTAATTAGTTAAAATTTTATAAAATTTTAAACAATAAAATATTGAAATATAAATTTGATATTTGGAATGTGTCTAGTCAAACATAGCAACTGGTAAATTTCCATCCGAAAATATGAAAGTTTATTTCGTGCGTAAATTTATTCGATTTAATCAGTTAGGAATTGATGAAAATAAAATGTTTTCGAAACCCAAATATTTTTATATAGAAAAATTCTAAATCATCTTCTGAGCAAGACGTCATTTTTCATTTTTCCAAATTCGGACTTCTTTAGCTCCGTCGATCTTATTTTTCTGCGTTTTTGCTGCATTTTCCGTAGTAGAAAATTCGAATTTTTATAATTCAATCATACCACTGATATCTATATGTCGTTTTGATCGTCTCGTCGTACTGATTCTCGTAGTATATTCGTGTCCGTATTTCGGTGATCGTTACTCGACGAAAACTATAAAACAGATAGCTGTATCGGTTACGAAATTTCATTTTTTTATTTCTGGGCTAAACCCAACAGGCAGTGGTATTTATTATTATCAGAAAATCAATGCTTGACTTTTATTTTCACTGGTTCCAATAATTTTGCCGGTTCACTTTTTCCATTTCCAGCATTTAAACTGTATAGCCACTAGTTTATTTATATTCCCAAAGATTTAATTTTGTCACTTACTTTTCCTAACTATTCGTTGCTTGACTCTATACACGTTTACAAACATTTAATATATACATTTTGTTCTGCTTCACCTTCCTTTTTCAAAGCTGCTCCACTTGCTTCTTTTGTTCCCAATATAACATTGCATGTTCATTCTAACTCCCCTCCACCATTTCACGTGCAAGTTTGGCCACTCGCCTTGCCTGTTCATTGAAACTCCCCTCCACATTGTTGCCACCACCCATGCTGTCCCCACTCCTTGCTTCTGCCAGCAAACACCAACCGCACCACCAACCCACGTCACCGACCCTACGTCCATCGTTTGCAGCTCCCTCTTCCCAAGCCGAGCCTTTACACCTGCTTCTCCACCCTCAACCACCAAACAACCACCTCTGCCACTTAAACTTTCCGAGACGAGCCTACCCTCCTCTCGTACGTACCACCTTCCCAGCCGAGAACCCCACCATTTCCCTGCCTCGTCTCACCTGAGCACTCCATCTTCCCACCTTAGACCGATAGCCTCTCCTCCAGTAGCCTCCGCCTCCATCCTCCACTGCTACTGAAAATCGTACACCCTCACAACTAGCCTCTGCCGTGCAACCACTCACGAACCCACCATCAAACGCCTACCGTTCATCTCCTCTCGACCCTACTCTGCGACAACCACCATAGTAGCCCCGACTTCCTGCTCCACTCGTCATTAACCTCCACCCAAGTTCCCAACCTCTCCAGCCTCTTCTTCAGCTTTCCGCATCGTGCTCCACCTCCAGTCTTGGCTGAGTCTTCCTCTCTCTTCCTTCGTTCATTGATCTAGGTGAATATATATATAGCAATCTGCATACTATACTTGTTGTTCATTTTATTTGGATGTACTCAGTCTATTTTACAGTTGTATATATATAAGGTTGTTTGAAAATCTCATTTTGTGTTCTGTATGTAAGTGTTTCGATTGTAGTGATAATAATATATTTTATATATACTATTTTGTATGTGTATATATATATATATATGTATACTGTTTTAAGTTTAAATTTTCACAGCTTTCAGATTTACTTCATATGGTTTACCTTGTCTACAGCTTTTGTATTACATTTTTTTATGAAGTATGCCGGTACATATTATAGTTATATAAAAAAAATTGTTTACTGTTAGTTTAAATGTTAGTCTGTACAGTTTTTCATATTTTGTTATATTCGAATTTTTTTTAGTTATATTTATATATGTGGGTGTTTCAGGTGATCTGCTCTGTTAGTGTGTGTATTATATAAAGTAAGTTGTCGTGGGCGTGTAAGTTTGGGTAGTTGTACAGTATATTACCATATATACTTGATTTTAACATATACATGTAATGTTTATTTGTATATTAGTTTATGTATAGCCTGTTAATTTATATAGATAACATGATTGGTTTGTAAACATACGCATGTATATGATTGTTCAATGCGCTAATATATGTTATTGTATATACAGGATTTAGGAGCTCTGGTAGCTGTTGCGCATATAAAGGTTTCAAATAATATATTATCTAGTCTAGATAGGAAAGTTTATATTTGTTTTATAAAATATTAGTTATATTAATAGTTTTGAAAGTATATATATATATATGTAATTATTTCCAATTATATGACGAAGATATGTTGTTTGATTATATGTGTTTTATTTAAAACAATAATTTTTAAATACATATATATTTAAATTTAAAATGTGTTTGAATTTAGAATATGATTTTTATATACGTAAATAGTTATATATATATGTATATAAATTCACTTATACTATTTATCATCATCGATTCAGATTCTAATTTATTTCATCGATTCTATCTACCAGTTGTGATCGTCAAATTCGTGCCAATCTCACTTTGCTTTGGAATTCGTGACTGGATTTGTAATTTACTCCGTTATCAAATTTCTCGAGCCTCGAAAGGTGAGCAATCACTCACGATTAATGTTCTTTTATTTATTAAATTTGATGTCAATTGATACGACATTTGAAATATGCTGCTGTTAGTTATTTACACTATTATATATGTTATTATCTATATATGTTCACTTGTGACATCTGACACCCTGATCTGTTACTTATATGATGATAATCAAGTTTGGTTGATAGATGATTGATTGTTTGATATTGGTATTGGACTTTAAAATTGTTAATGTAGGAAGTGATAAAAATATGAAATTGAATTGGGCGTAGGATTGTTAGCGACTTGAAATTGATATATATGTTGAATTTAGTTAGACGAAATTTATATAATATGACCCCTTTAAATGTTTAAGTAAATTGACACGTAGAAAATAGTTAATTATCCTTGAACCATTTGAATTTATGTTGTATTAATTGATGAAGTAAGAAATTGAATAATTGATGTCAAGTGTAGAATTGCATAGAATAATTAGTGTAATAATCTTTAATCTACATGAAACGATAGTGTAGATTCTAGAAATAATTATATTAATTTGCACAAACAACAAATGCGAATTAACACGATTATTTCGAGATTATTTGAATTAATTATTGGATTGTTGTTATTGATTGTTGTTATTGCTTGTTTATTTACTTTGACACCATCCTAGTTATCACACTGCAAGTTCCCTTTTGCTATGCTTTGATTTTGAATTGAATTGGAATCGGGTTGAAATGATAAATACCCAAATGAACTTGACTTAGGATAGAAAATTAAATAAACCCGATTGGTCACTAATTGGATTTGAAATAAAATAAAGATTTTATTTGAATAATAAGGTTTTGAAATAAATTGGAATGTAAATTTTGATGAAAGGAAAAATGTTAATATTTAAAAATTTGAAACAAAATATGAACACAGTAATTGATGAAAGAACGTTGTTAACTTTAAGAAATTATTGAATCAGTTTTGAAATTATTTAATAATTAAGTTTGAAATTATTTAATAATTGAGTTTTGAAATTATTTAATAATTGAGTTTTGAAACTTTATAATAATTAAATAAGATTGAATTATTTAATAATTAAATGAAAATTGAATTCTTGATATGAGAAATTGAACTTCGTAATAAGTGAAATTGAACTTCTTTAATAAGTAAAGTTGAGTTATGAAATAAACTAAGTTTTTGGAAATTTGTCTAAATCAAATAAGTAAATAAGTGAAATTGAATTTCTTTAACAAGAAATAAAAATGTGATTTATTGAAACAAATGTAAGGCTTGTAATTTAAAGAATTTGATTTGACGAAATTAACTTAATTAAATTTGTAAGTTTTGATATAATGGAGTTGAACTTAAGTAATTGATTTAATGAATTGGTAAATTAAATAGAAATTGTTTTGAATGACAAATTTACTTAATAAATATTGAATAAAATCGATAAATGAATTTAAATTGATTGAATGTTAAATTAAATTAATTTAAATGATTTTAGAATGAAACTTATATACGAACTAGAATCAATATTTGAATTGTTTAAATAAAAATATGAAATTGAATTATAAGATTTTGAAATGATAATTTGGAAGTTTTGAAAACTAACTTATGGAAATTGATATAGGAAGACATATGAAATGTTAATTTATGAATTATAATTGAAATTGATTTGGTTTTTGAAATTTATTAAACGACCAATCGGTGTAATAATCACGGAAGTTATTAGAGAGACCAGAATCGGTTAGGGACATGCTCACTGTCTAAACCGAAAACCACTTTAATAACTATACGCGGAGTGTGATCCAGAATGAAGTGGTTGGAATGATGATCGTGATGACTGAAGAAAGAGAACGATAATGGATAGCCTTGACACTTGTGTCAAATTGGCAATGACTAAAACAGGAGCCGTGCCAGGCTAAATGGGGTCAGCTACCTCGAGCGAACACACTTCTTCGAAAACTACTCATTACTTGTTGTTGATTGGTGCACCCTTGATTTTGGGAGTGTTGTTTCGCGGTGTTGCGATCGCTGCGGCGATGCGTTCTCACTAGTCTGGATCAGGCAAACGGTAGTTTCACTACCTTGGGTATTGCATCATGTGCCTTGTCATACTTGTATCCCTATATACGCGACCACTACGCGTTGTTTTGTGTTATACCTATGGAGTAATCCCTGATAGCCCACTAGTTTACGGTGGAGTTTACAGTGCTATATAGACTATGATGCTTATGAAATTGTGTTAAGGGGGATAATGGTAACACCTTAACACTATTTTGATATTTTATATTACTGATAGGCATTATCTACTTATCGTACACTACTACATAGTAGATAGTTTAACGGATCCTTAAAGGATGGTTATTCCAAACATCCTTTGAGTTACTTGTATTTCAGTTGCTATTTCACTTGAGTTGGATTTATTGATATGAGAATGTTAATCCTGACTCGAGTGCTTTGTGTTTTGCTTTACGCTCGGGTCAGACTGAGTGTACCAGTATTCGAGACTCACCTTTGGAGTTGGAGCTTCGCTTGGAGATCCACCTATCTATCCAGCTTTCAGATATTCAGTTGATTCCAGTGATGTATTCTGATATTGTATTTGATTATTGTATTCGAGACATCTGTTGTACCTTATTTAACTCTGATATGTATATAGTAGCTTCATGAACTACTATCTTTTGTTTCCGCTGCAATTATTACTCTATGTCTGTGATCTGTGATGATTTATTTACTGTATATGCTTAGTTTTGCCAAATTTAAATTAACAATTCGGTATTTTGAATTATTCAAGTCCGACATGTGTGTCTGCCTATACACTTGGCGGGTGCAGCATGATAGGGGGTTCTCGCATTTGGTTTGGTAGCGAGCATATGACTCTTACTCCTACATGTCCCTGCGGGGTTGGTGCAGTCGAGAGGCTGGCCGTAAAGGCAGAACACAGGTACTGTTGTATGCTACGGTGGGCGTTACCCCACTGACGCGGTCCGTTACAGTTGGTATCAGAGCTTTGGTAGCTCTAGGCAAAACTGAGCATATAGGGTAAATGTATCTACAGAATCACTTTCACTCGAGTTGAATCTCTTCCTTTTGACTCGATTCCTTTGAATTTTGGAACGTTCCCTACAGTTCCAAAAATCCATTCGTGTCCATCACTATTCGTCTTCTAATTCCGGAGTATCCCATAACTCCACTTTGAATGATCCTTATAATGAATCGGTGGTCACATCAAACTTCAAATGATTTGTAAAGGGGTGAAACTCCTTTACAATAGGCATTGATTTACCGAAGGTTTCTGTATCCTCGGTTTACGATGCTATCTATCTCCTGCTATACCTGAATTCTATTTCTTGAGATCGAATGTCGATTTATCTCGGAATTCCACATCGATCTTATTCTTGAAGTCATAATCGACCCAGTTATGGTTGCCCGTGATTTATATAAGATTATCTATTTCCTTATTCGGTTAAATAATCATCTTATCTTTCGTTCCAACTTATTCTCAAATCAAAATTTTCTTTGATTGAATTAATCAAATTTGAATCTTTATCCTTGCTTTGAAATCCGCTACTGTATCGTTGAGCGAAGAAGTGTATTTGTAATTAATATTTTAAAATGTTTTAATATACATTGTGTTGTTTGAGTTGTTGATGTTGATTTGGGTTTTCGATTGATTCGTCTGATCAACGCTATCGATAGGATTTCCAAAACACTTGAGCAGAGCAAACTGACACAATATCGTTTTCAAATTTGGTAAATAAAATAAAAGTTTTGTATGACTATATTATATATAAATATAAGTTTTCCGAAATTAAATCGTTAATGAATTTGTTGTTAGAAATAATAATATTTGATTTTCATTTATTGTTTTGTAAACCATTGATTATTGCATAATATAAATAAATGAATTTATGAAACTTGGTTATAATTTGATTTGGGATTTGAAAGGAATTTAAATAAAGAATTTGAGAATTTAATTTTTGGTGATTTCAAACTTTGATTTGAAAGTTTTAAAGTGTATAGTATTCAAAATATGTTCGAATATAAATCGTTTTCAAAGAATTTTAGAATGTTGAAACCAGTGCTCTTCTCTTTGTCACTGGAAAATAATTTCGGTGATGGCGGCCGCATCATCGACATTCATTTTCGAGTTTCGAAGTGGAGAGACTATTCTGTAGCTTTGTTTTGAAAAAAAATATTTTGATTTGAATTTCTTCAGTATAATTTAATTTATATATATATATATATATATGTATCTTATTTTAAAATTTTAATTTGATTTGATATAAATATATAGATATATCTCTAAATTGTTTAAAGTAAATCGGAGATTTAAATTCTTAAATTTTAGGTTAAAGATGATTTCAATTATAAACTGAAGTCAAAATTCTTGGATAAATATTTAACTTGAAATAACTGGATTGTAAAAATTTTATTTGTATAATACTCAATTTCATTTCAATATAACTTACCTAAATTATTCAGAAGTTAAAATGTAATTGGATAATATACAATATAAAATGATTTTATAAATAAAATTTGAGTGTTTATAATAAATATTATACACTTAGATTTTAATTATAAAAAAAATGCTAATAAAGATGATAGAATAATAAGTTAATTGAATGAGATGAATATAATAAATTTGTTCTGAAGGAATTAATAAATTGAAATTAGATCAACTTATGGAAATACCTTAAATTTAAACCAATTATTGAATATAAATTAATTTAAATTGAAATGTATATGGTTTAAATTAATTTATATGGTTTAAATATATGTGATAAGATATATTAAGTGGAATAAACTTAATAATAATTTGGAATAAAAGAATTAAATTTGTTAAATAAAAATATGGGTGTAATAAATGATTATACAAATTGATGATTTAGAAATTGTTAATTGAGGATGACTAGATAATAAGATAATGGATTTAGAAATAGATAGATTGATTTAACTTAAGTGAACTCAAAGGGATTCAACCAAATGGTTAAATATTAATTAATTTAAATTGAAATTTATATGGTTTAAATTAATTTATATGGTTTAAATTAATTGTTTTACTTGTATTCCAATCTATTTTCTTTCTAGTTGTTCCTATTCTCCTACCTCTTTCCTTTTCGGGGACGAAAAGTTTTGAGTGGGGGAGAGTGTAACGACCCGTAAATTTTAACTCTTTTAATAACGTAATTAGTTAAAATTTTATAAAATTTTAAACGATAAAATATTGAAATATAAATTTGATATTTGGAATGTGTCTAGTTAAACATAGCAACTGGTAAATTTCCATCCAAAAATATGAAAGTTTATTTCGTGCGTAAATTTATTCGATTTAATCAGTTAGGAATTGATGAAAATAAAATGTTATCGAAACCCAAATATTTTTATATAGAAAAATTCTAAATCATCTTCTGAGCAAGACGTCATTTTTCATTTTTCCAAATTCGGACTTCTTTAGCTCCGTCGATCTTATTTTTCTGCATTTTTGCTGCATTTTCCGATAGTAGAAAATTCGAATTTTTATAATTCAATCATACCACTGATATCTATATGTCGTTTTGATCGTCTCGTCGTGCTGATTTGCGTAGTATATTCGTGTCCGTATTTCGGTGATCGTTACTCGACGAAAACTATGAAACGGATAGCTGTATCGGTTATGAAATTTCAATTTTTGATTTCTGGGCTAAACCCAACAGGCACTGGTATTTATTATTATCAGAAAATCAATGCTTGACTTTTATTTTCACTGGTTCCAATAATTTTACTGGTTCACTTTTTCCATTTTCCAGCATTTAAACAGTATAGCCACTAGTTTATTTATATTCCCAAAAATTTAATTTTGTCACTTACTTTTCCTAACTATTCGTTGCTTGACTGTGTACACGTTTACAAACATTTAATATATAAATTTTGTTCTGCTTCACCTTCCTTTTTCAAAGCTACACCACCTGCTTCTTTTGTTCCCAATATAACATTGCCTGTTCATTCTAACTCCCCTCCACCATTTCACGTGCAAGTTTGGCCACTCGCCTTGCATTTTCATTAAAACTCCCCTCCACATTGTTGCCACCACCCATGCCGTCCCCACTCCCTACTTCCACCAACAAACACCAACCGCACCACCAACCCACATCACCGACCCTACCTCCGTCGTTTGTAGCTCCCTCTTTCCAAACCGAGCCTTTACACCTGCTTCTCCACCCTCAACCACCAAACAACCACCACTGCCACTTAAACTTTCCGAGACGAGCCTACCCTCCTCCTGTACGTACCACCTTCCCAGCCGAGAACCCCACCATTTCCCTGCCTCGTCTTACCTGAGCACTCCATCTTCCCACCTCAGACCGATAGCCTCTCCTCTAGTAGCCTCTGCCTCCATCCGCCACTGCCACTGAAAACCATACACCCTCACAACTAGCCTATGCCGTGCAACCACTCGCGAACCCACCATCAAACGCCTACCGTTCATCTCCTCTCGACCCTACTCCGTGACAACCACCATAGCAGCCCCGACTTCCTGCTCCACTCGTCATCAACCTCCACCCAAGTTCCCAACCTCTCCGGCCTCTGCTTCAGCTTTCCGCGTCGTGCTCCACCTCCAGACTCGGCCGAGTCTTCCTCTCTCTTCCTTCGTTCATTGATCTAGGTGAATATATATAGCAATCTGCATACTATACTTGTTGTTCATTTTATTTGGATGTACTCAGTCTATTTTACAGTTGTATATATATATAAGGTTGTTTGAAAATCTCATTTTGTGTTCTGTATGTAAGTGTTTCGATTGTAGTGATAATAATATATTTTATATATACTATTTTGTATGTGTATATATATATGTATACTGTTTTAAGTTTAAATTTTCGCAGCTTTCAGATTTACTTCATATGGTTTACCTTGTCTACAGTTTTTGTATTACATTTTTTTATGAAGTATGCCGGTGCATATTATAGTTATATAAAAAAAAATTGTTTACTGTTAGTTTTTATGTTAGTCTGTACAGTTTTTCATATTTTGTTATATTCGAATTCTTTTTTTAGTTATATTTATATATGTGGGTGTTTCAGGTGATCTGCTATGTTAGTGTGTGTATTATATAAAGTAAGTTGTCGTGGCGTGTAAGTTTGGGTAGTTTACAGTATATTACCATATATACTTGATTTTAACATATACATGTAATGTTTATTTGTATATTAGTTTATGTATAGCATGTTAATTTATATAGATAACATGATTGGTTTGTAAACATACGCTTGTATATGATTGTTCAACGTGCTAATATATGTTATTATATATATAGGATTTAGGAGCTCTGGTAGCTATTGCGCATATAAAGGTTTCAAATAATATTTTATCTGGTCTAGATAGGAAAGTTTATATTTGTTTTATAAAATATTAGTTATATTAATAGTTTTGAAAGTATATATATATATATATATGTGTGTGTGTGATTATTTCCAATTATATGATGAAGATATGTTGTTTGATTATATGTGATTTATTTAAAACAATAATTTTTAAATACATATCTATTTAAATTTAAAATGTGTTTGAATTTAGAATATGATTTTTATATACGTAAATAGTTATATATATATATGTATATGTATATGTATATAAATTCACTTATACTATATATCATCATCGATTCAGATTCTGATTTATTTCATCGATTCTATCTACCAGCTGTGATCGTCAAATTCGTGCCTATCTCACTTTGCTTTGGAATTCGCGACTGGATTTGTAATTTACTCCGTTATCAAATTTCTCGAGCCTCGAAAGGTGAGAAATCACTCATGATTAATGTTCTTTTATTTATTAAATTTGATTTCAATTGATACGACAATTGAAATATGCTGCTGTTAGTTATTTACACTGTTATATATATGTTATTACCTGTATCAGTTCACCTGTGACATCTGACACCCTAATCTGTTACTTATATGATGATAATCAAGTTTGGTTGATAGATGATTGATTGTTTGATATTGGTATTGGACGTTAAAATTGTTAATGTAGGAAGTGATAAAAATATGAAATTGAATTTGACGTAGGATTGTTAGCGACTTGAAATTGATATATATGTTGAATTTAGTTAGATGAAATTTATATAATATGACCCCTTTAAATGTTTAAATAAATTGACACGTAGAAAATAATTAATTATCCTTGAACCCTTTGAATTTATGTTGTATTAATTGATGAAGTATGAAATTGAATAATTGATGTCAAGTGTAGAATTGCATAGAATAATTAGTGTAATAATCTTTAATCTACATGCAACGATAGTGTAGATTCTAGAAATAATTATATTAATTTGCACAAACAACAAATGTGAATTAATACGATTATTTTGGGATTATTTGAATTAATTATTGGATTGTTGTTATTGATTGTTGTTATTGCTTGTCTATTTACTTTGACACCATCCCAGTTATCACACTGCAAGTTCCCTTTTGCTATGCTTTGATTTTGAATTGAATTGGAATCGAGTTGAAATGATAAATACCCAAATGAACTTGACTTAGGATAGAAAATTAAATAAACCCGATTGGTCAATAATTGGATTTGAAATAAAATAAAGATTTTATTTGAATAATAAGGTTTTGAAATAAATTGGAATGTAAATTTTGATGAAAGGAAAAATGTTAATATTTAAAAATTTGAAACAAAATATGAACAAAGTAATTGATGAAAGAACGTTGTTAACTTTAAGAAATTATTGAATCAGTTTTGAAATTATTTAATAATTAAGTTTGAAATTATTTAATAATTGAGTTTTGAAATTATTTAATAATTGAGTTTTAAAACTTTATAATAATTAAATAAGATTGAATTATTTAATAATTAAATGAAAATTGAATTCTTGATATGTGAAATTGAACTTCGTAATAAGTGAAATTGAACTTCTTTAATAAGTAAAGTTGAGTTATGAAATAAACTATGTTTTTTTGGAAATTTGTCTAAATCAAATAAGTAAATAAGTGAAATTGAATTTCTTTAACAAGAAATAAAAATGTGATTTATTGAAACAAATGTAAGACTTGTAATTTAAAGAATTTGATTTGACGAAATTAACTTAATTAAATTTGTAAGTTTTGATATAATGGAGTTGAACTTAAGTAATTGATTTAATGAATTGGTAAATTAAATAGAAATTGTTTTGAATGACAAATTTACTTAATGAATATTGAATAAAATCATTAAATGAATTTAAATTGATTGAATGTTAAATTAAATTAATTTAAATGATTTTAGAATGAAACTTATATACGAACTTGAATCAATATTTGAATTGTTTAAATAAAAATGTGAAATCGAATTATAAGATTTTGAAATGATAATTTGGAAGTTTTGAAAACTAACTTATGGAAATTGATATAGGAAGACATATGAAATGTTGATTTATGAATTCTAATTGAAATTGAAATTGATTTGGTTTTTGAAATTTATTAAACGACCAATAAGTGTAATAATCACGGAAGTTATTAAAGAGACTGGAATCGGTTAGGGACATACTCACTGTCTAAACCGAAAACCACTTTAATAACTATACGCGGAGTGTGATCCAGAATGAAGTGGTTGGAATGATGTGCGTGATGACTGAAGAAAGAGAACGATAATGGATAGCCTTGACACTTGTGTCAAATTAGAAATGACTAAAACAGGAGTCGTGCCGGGCCAAATGGGGTCAGCTACCTCGAGCGAACACACTTCTTCGAAAACTACTCATTACTTGTTGTCGATTGGTGCACCCTTGATTTTGGGAGTGTTGTTTCGCGGTGTTACGATCGCTGCGGCAATGCGTTCTCACCAGTCCGGATCAGGCAAACGGTAGTTTCACTACTTGGGTAATGCCTCATGTGCCTTGTCATACTTGTATCCCTATATACGCGACCACTACGAGTTGTTTTGTGTTATACCTATGGAGTACTCCCTGATAGCCCACTAGTTTACGGTGGAGTTTGCAGTGCTGTATAGACTATGATGCTTATGAAATTGTGTTAAGGGGGATAATGGTAACGCCTTAACACTATTTTGATATTTTATATTACTGATAGGCATTATCTACTTATCGTACACTACTACATAGTAGATAGTTTAAAGGATCCTTAAAGGATGGTTATTCCAAACATCCTTTGAGTTACTTGTATTTCAGTTGCTATTTCACTTGAGTTGGATTTATTGATATGAGAATGTTAATCCGACTCGAGTGTTTTGTGTTTTGCTTTACGCTCGGGTCAGACTGAGTGTACCAATATTCGAGACTCACCTTTGGAGTTGGAGCTTCGCTTGGAGATCCAACTATCTATCCAGCTTTCAGATATTTAGTTGATTCCATTGATGTATTCTGATATTGTATTTGATTATTGTATTCAAGACATCTGTTGTACCTTATTTAACTCTGATATGTATATAGTAGCTTCATGAACTACTATCTTTTGTTTCCGCTGCAATTATTACTCTGTGTCTATGATCTGTGATGATTTATTTACTATATATGCTCAGTTTTGCAAAATTTAAATTAACAATTCGATATTTTGAATTATTCAAGTCCGACATGCGCGGATGCGAATAGTGTAAAATAGCGGATCGTTACAAAACCCTTAACTCATTCTCACTTAGAACATTCACAAACTAAAACTTAATACCAAGCCTACCCGGCCACCATTAGAGGATAACAAGGGGAAGGTAAGTAAGATTTCAAGAGGGAAGCTTAATCAAATTAATTCTAGAGCAAATCTCAACCTCCTTAACACACAAGCTAAAGGTGAATGATAGCTTACATCTCATTTTTATATAGCTTTCAGTTTCTAGATAAGACAATGTTTATTTTGCAATAATTTTCCATGTTTTGATTGTTTAAATGGATATATATGCTTGTTGATGGTTTAGGCTATTTCATATAGATTTTATGATAAGAATTGATTTGGAAAACCTATTAAATGACATCCAAATTACTTGCATTTTTGATGTAAGGTCAAAAATAATATTTTAGAGATGGGTTTCAAGTTTTATAATTTTCTCAATTATTGTGGATTTATTATGAATTTTCTAGTGAAGAAATAGTTAAATTGGGTTAAAATTAACTTCAGCTATTATATGTTAGCTTTGGATCAGAAATTTAAATATGTTAGAAAACATATAAAAAGTGATTTATTGGAATTTTTGGACTATTTTCTTAAGTGTTTTATTAAATATATAAAATTATTTAAGGTATGGGACTTAAATGTTTTATATGTTTAAAATAGGAGAAGGGGCAATTTGCTAAATGTTTTAAATTATTAAATTTTGAATTCGATAGCACTTTTAGAAAAGAACTTGGAAAAGAAATTGGTAACAAATTATATTATGACAAATAACCAATTTAGTTGGAAAGATATTACTTTATAAAGTAAAAATTCAGTTTTTGTAAAGGTTTATTGTTTCGCAACTCTCGGCAGCTACCTTTTGACTTCATACTACCGCCTCTATCATAGTCGAAACCAAAACACATGGTATCAATGCTTTGGTACGTAGTGGATTGGAGTTGGGGGAAAGGTATAGGGTCAAAACATGCTTTCGAAGGGGCCAAGACCTTGTTTTTCTTTCAAAAGAGATATTGCTTGCTTTTCTTTGAAAATAAGGGTTTCGAAAGGGTTTTAATATTGCTTTCGATAGAGGTTGTCGCCTTTTGTTATAAATAAGCTTTTGATAGGGTGGAAACCTTCGTTGTCGCATTCTACCTTTCGACCCAGTTAAGGTCGCTTTTGCCTTTAAACATTGGTTTCGGAAGGGTGCTTTCGCTTTTAAATAAGAAGCTGCTTCTCCATGCTTTCGAAGCGGATGGTTTCGAAGCCATCTACTTTCTTTTACTTTGGAATTTGCTTTCGAAAGAGTGCTTTCGACCTAGTTCTTTTAAGAACCTTTGTTCTATTGAAAGATAAACCCATAGGTTTCAAATGGAATAGTTTTAAATGGTTTCGAAACTATGTTCCACAAGCTTTTACTTGAACCCAAATGCTTTCGAAAGGCTTGTATTAAGTAAAGGAACTTATTGATTTTTAAAGGTATATAATAATGGTTTCAAAGGGGAGGTTCCCCTAATTGTTTCGAAAGGAACATAAAGTATTTTTAATGTAAGGTTTCCAAATGCTTTCGAAAGGCAAGTTTAAAGAGTTTTGAAAAGCGGATGTTTAAGGTTTATAAAGGTTTTGAAGGGATGCGTTCAATAATTTCGAAAGGTTGTTATAATGGTTTCGAAAGGTATGTTTTAGCCTTTCATCCTAGTGTCTCAAGGTATAGTAGTTGATATATTTTGAAAAGGGTACTTTCAATGGATTCGAAAGGGTTGTTTAAAGTTTTTAAGCAAAGGTTTCGAATGGTTTACCTTGGCTTTATGGCCTAAGATCTTTTAAGTTGAAAGGGGTTTTTAACTTACTTTAGAGGGATAGATAACCCTCAATATAGTTCATCAACATTGTTTTGAGTAAAGTATATATAACATGGCAAAGAGATTTGAGTAAAGAAAAGAGTATATTTTCCTTGTTTAAGTATGATTTAAAGGGTTTAATCAATTTGCAAGAAATGTTTTCAAGGAAAATTTATGGGGTAGTTGACCCTAAGTAAATGACTATATTAGAATACTAGATGGGACTGGTATAGGGTCGCGCCCTATACTTTAGCTTGTAGCCCCTAGCTAATATAATTCCAAAATTCTAGTGTGTAGGGCTTTGTCATAGGTAAGACTAAAATGATATTACATACAGAAAGGAATATACATAGTGGAGATAGGTTATTGGTGTGCCCGCAAAACTATTAGAATCAGTTGACCCTGGGAGAAGTAAGTTAGGGACAGACCGTCTAGAAGCGTGTCTAACAGAAGTTGGATTATTTGTTATGTCTGGTAGGCCCGAGTCAGCCAAAGGTTATTAGTTAGCCAAACAAAACTATATTGTTTGGACAAATAGTCCATTTATTACTTGATTTATATGCATATATGATATTGCAATGATTGCTAATCAGTTTGATTGTAGGATTTTGATTTGCAAAGGATATGTTTAAAAAAGGGATATTGATGAAGGGAAACTCGTTCCGCTAAGCGACGTGATCTCACTTAATATCATATAACCAAGATGTATAGTATTATTCACACCAGGCTTTATGTCTGACTCAAAGTTTATGTTTTTCTGTTAAACTCTCGGGTGCTCAAAATATTATTTGAGTAGATTGAGAGTTGAGGTTTTACAAGGTTTAGTAGAATTGGACGAATAAGCTTCCGAAGACGTATGGGAGGCAATGCTAGTTATCTATAGAAGATATTTTGTTTTATTTCCGTTGAGTTGCATTAAGACAGCTTGTCCATATAGTACTCTAATCATCTAAGGGGGCATCTTCATTTGTCGCTCTTGGTGTAATTTGTAATAATTATATTTGATCAAAAGCCTGGGAATCGATTATGAGATTATGTAATTTGAATATGAAATATTGCTTTGAAATAATCAGGAAAGTTTTGTTAATCTGTTCTGATTTTATTTCATATTCAAGTGCTTCTGATAATATGGTGATGTGCACGTAAATGTGCATATTTTTACCACTATATTTAATCTATTTAAACTAAATAAATGAACATATTGGGTATTTTAACTTGTTTAAAACCAAAATTCAAATTATTTGAAATTGTCACATATTCATCTTCATATAGGGGCAAAATGGTCATTTATATGCATTTATTAAATTGTGAAAATTTACTTGGAATTTTCTATGTTGTTTTGTAGGAAATTTGGTGAATTTTACAAGTGCTTACATGATGATATATGCATGCACAAGAATGAAGATAACAAATGAAGATGGAAATATTCAAAGTGAAGGTAATGGAGGACCCCACCTACCCACCTGCCTTAATGTACAAATTAGAGGCTAATGCACATGCTTATGGAATTAATGGCTTCATGTACACTTAAATGAGGATTATTTTAAGCTAATGATTACTTGGCCTCCACACTTCCTAAGAGGGTATTTTGGGCATTTCCCAAAAATATGAATTAGGGTTTAACACATGTATAAAATCCCCTTATGTTTCATGTAACCTTCTCCCTCCCTCTCTTTGTCTCTTTTTAGTTTAGTTTAGGCTAAAAAATAAAGAAAGCTTCTCTTTTATTTTCATGGCTACTTAGCCATTTTTATTTCATGTAATTTCTTTTTATGCAACTTTAAATACATGCTCTTTTCTTCTTTTCTTGTTTATTTCCTTTCATGTTGTAGTGTAGATTTCTTTTATTTTTCATGTAAGTAGAATAGTAGTTCTCTTTTCCATTAGCTTTCATTTTCCTTTTCTTTTGCTTTCATGTTTCTAGCTACATTTGTTGTTTTGATAACAAATATGAGAGGCTAATCCCTTCAATTTAGGGGTAATGAAGCCTGTAATCATGTAGCTTCAACATTTTGATAATTATAGCTCTCTTTTTGTGCTTAATGACAATGCTTGAAGTGGTTTAATTTGTTGTTTTTGTTTTGAATTTGATAGCATATATTGTTGACACCAAATAGGTTATGCTTAAACAATCACTAACACAAATGTCTCTTCATCAAAATATGATTATAGCATAAGAAAGTGATTTGAAATTCAAATTTGATGGTCTATATTTCTAATTAATAGTTAATAGGCCATACTTAAAATAGATTTCATTTTCAACTTTGTTGTCATTTTCATGAGAGTTAGTAAGTGGTTTAAAGGTTGTGTTATAGTTTGATGGCTTATGTTGAGCTAATTAATAGCACAAATGAGCCATACTTATGATAAACACACCATTTAAACTCACTTATGACCAAAAAAGAGATCATAATTTCATTAATTGTTGAATTATATGATCTAGAGAGTGGATTTATCTCTAAATTGTCATTTAACTCTCATATTTTTATCTATTTTTCTTTTGCTAGTTTTTGTTAGTTTCTTACATTTTTAGCTAATCACACTTTCAACTTTGGTTAATTTGATTGAATAGAGTTTTAAAATCATCAATTCCCTGCGGATCGACCCGTATTCGCCACGTACTACAAGTGTACGCCGTGCGCTTGCGGTTATATTTATTTCTAAATTCGTTCGACGGTTTTCTAAACCGATAGAATTTCCGTCGACGAACAAGTTTTTGGCGCCGTTGTCGGGGATTTGTTTTGATTTTGACTTTCTATTCTTCGGATTATTTTCATTTGATTTTATTGTGTGTTTGTTTTGTGTGTTTGTTTGCATATTTAAAAAAAAGTATATGTGTTGTGTTGTGTGTAAGTGTGTTTGCATTTTTTGTTTGAGTGTTGTTATTGTGTTCTAGTTGTTAGTTTATTTCATTATAAAGAAAAACATTCACACATCTCATTTGAAAAAGAAAGAAAAAAAAATATATTCCATTTCATTTTCAATTTCATTTACAAATTTTCCATTTACATTTTAATTTTCAATTTGCATTTTCAAAACTGCCTATTTACAAAACTATTCACTGTTCTCTGGCCTTCCACTCTGCACACTGTTCACCCTCATTTTTGCTTCACACCTCTGTGCATCACCAGTGCACAACATCTCCATATTCATTCCCCATAAAAATTCCACCACTTATGTCACAACAGAAAACATTCCACCACTGCCTCAACTTCCTCCCTACACCTCCATCCACATTTGTCAGCCTGCTCTAACCACACCACTCCTGTTAACTTCACAACCCTCTCTGGCGACAACAACCATCCTTTGTCCAATCTCCTATAGTTAACACCACACACACTTCACCTAAACTGCTTGCAATCATCCTCTTGTTCGATAACCAGCTCTGCATACCTTCATTGTGCAGCAAATCCTTTCCTTCACTTCCCTGTAAATAACATCACTAACCTGAACCACTTCTAACCAAAATTCCACCACATTTCACAACCAACTTCAACCATCAAACTTCACACTTCTGATCATTTCTCCCTTCACCAGACTACACACAGACCACAAACCAAAACATTCCCACTTCTTCACCCTCTAGAAACCACATCCACTTCTTCACAATATACAAACTATCCCTTTGACACCAAACAGTTAGCAATATCTCATACTCCAGTGCACATCCACTCTACATCAAAATTTTCCATACATCAACCACTAACCCTTCTTTAAAACACCATAGCTCTAGTGCATCTGCCAATCCATCCACCAAACTGTCAAACAACTCTATTACAAATATGTCGACCATCAATACAACTACACTGCCCAAACATCACTCACAACCATACCATACTTATATCCACCGTCACAGTTTACAACAATTACTTTCATCACCACAGCACTCCATATCTTGCACAGATCACTGCTCATCACCATACTACTGTTACATCGCTTCCACCACACAACTGACCAAAGTCCATCACCCACAAATCAGTTAAGTCACTTCTCAAGGCCATAACTACAACTCTACAAACCTGTCCATACATCTCCTTTGCCATTCAAAATCATCAACAACCACCATCGCCTTGCTTTGCAAAAACGACTTCATTCAACAAACATACATTCCACATACCCCCATCACTCATTGCAAACTTCTTCTAAAACTCTCCCATCACTCTACTGCCTTGCTATTCACCATCGACAATATTCATACAAAACTGCCTTCTCTGCTGCAAACAGCGTTATCTTACATTACCTTCAACATAAACTTCTACTGCCTTGCCTTACCACTGTCCAGACATCGCCAACAGCCTTACAGCAGACCACCATCGAAAAAAAATTTACCAAACCTCAATAGAAATCGCCTGAACTACTAACCAAATTGAACTGCACTTCCTTCAACAGTTGGCATCGACATCCACTTCGAATCAGAATCACAACTACAAAATTCTACAGACTTACAGTGCTCTCCCCAAACCGCATAGTTTGCCATACATCATCTTCCTGCCACAAGCTACTGTCCCCTGCCACAAGCTACTTGTCATCATCGTATCTCCTTAAGCAAGCCACTCCCTCACCGATCCAACCATCGCGACCTCTACTCACGAACTCAATTCCAGCAACACCGTGACCAAACCAAGTACCAACATCACCTTAAAACCCGATCGAACTGCTGACCAAAATCGAACGAGCCCATCTCCTTCAACTCAATCGCCTCACCAAAATTCGCATCCAGTTGATTCTGTTTTGGGAAAGTCAATTCGAGACTTACTTACTGGATTGAGAAATTATGAATTGGGGAATTCGATTGTGAATTTGATTTCTGAATTTTGTTTTGAAACTTTGAATTTTGAATTCAATTGGGTTGTGAGAGCTGAATTTTGAGTAGTGTTTTGTGCTTATGTGTTTATGAACGGGTTTGGGGCCAGGCCTAATCATTTGAAGCTTGCTAAATTTTTTATTTATTTTGTTAAGTTAGCTTTTGAGTTGCCCTTGTTAAGAGTTTAGATTGTTTAAGGTCTTTCTTTTGTGAAAAGTTTCAATTTTTTTTTAAGTAAAACTGCACTTTTAAGTTTCCTTTCCAAAAAAAAAATTGAATTTGTTAAAAAAAAAGAGGTTGTTTAGAATTTGTTTTGTTTTTCATTATTTTAGTTTCTTCTTCAATATAAAAAAACTGTATATATATCTTATTTTTATTTTCAGGTTGCAAAAGCAGAAAAGGAAAGGAGGTGCTTGCTAAAAATAATTGCTTCGCTTCGCTTGCCAAAAAAAATAAACTGCTTGGTTGTTATATATATTGTTTTTATTTTCCTTGCATTGTTGTTTGCTTGCATTTTATAAAAGAAAAATTCAAAAAAAAACAAAAAAAAAATTCATTCATAGTTGCATTGTTAATACACGTTTAATTTCAGTTTTGCATCTCATTTTTGATTAATAATAAGGTTTAGTCATCGATAACACTAAATTATGTATTTACAAGTTGTCTTCTTTGAATAATTTAATTTCTTGGTGTCTAGGCTACGGCAGAGTAATAACCATTTATAAATATTACGGTGATTCGTAAATATTATAGTGGTTGTTCCTCTGAAGGTACTTAAACCTTCGGCTGCATTGCTATGGTGATTCATGGTGCACCGATAAATCCTGTCTGTTACCTGGCCGAGAACTATCTTGTTTATCTAAGACAATGTGTGATTATACAATTTTGGGTTAACTTAGGATAAATCATTGTAATTAACCATTGCATTCATTTAGTTGCATTAGTTCATGCATATTAAAAGAAATTTCAAAAATACAAAAAAAAAACCTTTTCAAAAACAAAAAAAAATCGAAAAACCAAAAATCAATTTCCCTTTTGAAAAATAAATTTTATTTGTAAATATTTTTACTTTATATAAAAAAACCAAAAACATTCTTGAAAATGTCTGAATTTCCATATTCACTTGAATTTTACAATGGTTGTGAGAATCAATATAATCCATATGATTTCACTCCAAATTCGTATGGATATTTTAACGACAACTATTCTTTAAACAATTCGAATTTTGAACAACAAAGTTTTCAAAACGATGATCAACCCTCAAATCTTGAAAAGAGCATTTCGTCTTTACTTGAAATCTCTACACAACAAAATCAAATGATAAATGATTTGTGTAATTCATATTTGGGCAATGATTCAAATCAAAGTTTTCAAAATAATCAAAATTTGAATTCACTTCAAATTTCAACCGATTTCGAGTATAACCCATGTCAATTCAATTTTGAACTCCAAAATGAACTTCAAAATCAAAACAAAAATGTGATCCACTTTTCAAATAATTTTGGCAATGAGAATCATCTCGACTATGATGCAAGTGAAAATCTTTGTTCTCAACAAATCCAAATCGAAAATTCACAAGTTAATAACTATAAATTGGATTTTGTTGAGCAAATGAACGAAATATATGATGATCACACAGATTCGTTGTTTGAAACATATATGAAATAACGTGATAAACAAAATCAAATCTCAATGTGTGACGAGTCAAGTGATAATCCATCTTTTAGCCAAATCGACGATTTTCAAATAACAACTTTTGAAATTGAAAATGATGATCTTAATGAAGTTGTTGAAAATTTGGTAATTGAGTTGGATTTCAATTCTTTTGAGGGTGAGAAACTCAATTTAAATTTCAATCTTCCTTTTTCTGAAAATTTGAATACAACAACTTTGAATTTTGAACTTGATTTATGCAATAAAGTTGTTGATAATCCAACAAAGGAAGACGAATTTAATGAATACGAATTTTTTGGACTTTTGGATGACGAGTTGTTAAATTCCGACGGGGAAGATTTAAATCACCATTTTGATTTTGAATTTAATAATTTTGAAGAAGTTTTCAGTGATAAAATTGAATTTCAATTTGGTGATAAGAAATTTGAATTTCAACCAATTATTCTGTCAACCCCGAAAATCATCGAAAATAAAACAACTCGTCCGGTTTTCAATTAAACGACATTTGTTTTTCCAAATCAACATTCAACTTTGAAATCTTTTACGATTTGGTTTTTCGAGCTTAAACTGTGTCTCGTATACTTGACGAGGCAAATGAATCGGTTTTTGGAAGATCGTTTCATTTACGCTTTGACGATATACTTTATGATCTCGTGTAAATATCGTTCACCTTCATGTAAATATAGGTCATTTTTTTGTTTTATTTACTTCCTTCCACTTGGGTTGACTGTGGGGACACAGTCAAAATCAAGTGTGGGGGAGACTCATCATAATTTTTCAATTTTCATGGTTTCTTTTTGCTTTTTCTTTTTTATAAAAAAACACAAAAAAAAAATTTAATTTAAAAAATCCCAAAAACAAATTTTCTTTTGATTTATTTTTAAAGAAGCACTTTAGGTAAATATATGGTCTTTGTAACAACCCGCATTTTTGACCGTTCAAGTCGACAAAACATACACACATGCCGACTCAAACAATCCAAAATACAGATAGTTATTGGGGTAAATAAGAAAAGAAAGGAAAGAACAGAAATAAACACAGAATCTCGCAGCGGAAGGAACAAGATATAATAATAAAATAACAGTTCATGAAGCTGTTAAATAAATAAATTTGATTATTATTATACATCATAAATCAGAGTTACATACATATCAGAGATAATACAACAATGCAGCGGAAAAATAATACAGTAGTAGAATACAAATGATGTAATACCAAACTCCGTCTTCGTCCTCCAGAATAGATCTTCAACCTTATCTGAAATGCTCAGGCTGACCCGAGCGTAATGAAAAGACAAAACACTCGAGTCAGGACTAAAATATCTCATGTAAGTTAAATCGAATAAGTAAATATGAGTGTGACGGCGTCGGAGATGTTTACGGGTTTTAGACACCTCCTATCCAGTGTTTAACGTGCGTGCATTAACTTAAGAGATGTTCGGGATTTCCATCTCCTAAGGATCCGTTAAACTATCTACTATATAATAGAATACGCTATATACAATAATGTCTATCATAAAGTAAAATATCAAACTAGCGTTAAGCCATGGCCCATTCCACCCTTAACACATTTTTATTCCCAAAAGCATATACAAGACCGTAGTTTCCCCAAAATCGGAAGTCACCAGAGGGCAATCCATATACTAAAAGTACAAACCAAAATCGTAGTGGTCGCGAATAGGATAATCAGTATGACACGGTACATGAGGCGATACCAACTAGGATACTAGTAGTTGCCTGATCCGGACTGATGTTGGGCATAGCAGCTACTACCCCAACACCGCGAAACAACACTCCCAAAATCGAGGGGTGCACCCAAATCGAATCACATAAGTAATAGATAAGGTATTGAAGAAGTGTGTCCGCTAGAGATGGCGATCCTCAATGGCCCGGCGCGGCTCCTGTTTTAGTCATGTCAGGGGTCATCCAATATCGTTCTCTTTCTTCAGTCAACACGTTCACCAAACCATCCACTTCGTTCTGGATCAACACTCCGCGTATACTAGTTATTAAAGTGGTTTTCGGTATCGACAGAGAGTATGTCCATATCCGATCCCGGTCTCTTTAATAACTACGTATTATTACACCGGTGGCTCTTTTACATTTCAAAATCAATTCATAATTGATATCAAAATATCATATTCGCTTTAAAAATCAAATCCATTTCAAATATCATCATATCTATTCAAGATGTAAGATTCCGTTTCAAAATCATTTTTCGCCTCAATATCTCATTTCGATTTCAAAAACATTTTTCGAATTTCAATTTAGGTTGCAACTTCATTTAACCCAATCCGTATTTAAATTCAAGATTTAAGCATAAACATTTCACCTTATTGACTAGCTTGAAATTTTTAGAAAATAGTTTTAAGTAGTTTTTAAAATAGATCAAAATAGTTTAAGTATTTAAAGATGGTTTATACAACAGAGAAATTTGGAAACAAAATGAAACAGCTTCAAAACCAAACCATTTCAATTATAACTTCCCAATTAAAATCAATTTCAATTTCCATTCTACCGATTCAATTTCGATTTCAATCCAATCAATGTCAACTTGACTTCAAATTAATTCAATTCTACATTTACCTTCAATTAATTTAATTGCAATTTATATCGATTTGGAGATTGATTTTCAAAAATATCAATTTATAACTCTTAACAAAAAATTTCTTCAATATTCATATTTAAATCCAATTTCAAATATGATTCAATTGCAAACTCAATTTCAAAATATCATTTTATATCACTTTTACTTAGTAATACTCAAAGCTTGAGATAATGTTCAATCTTTAAAACAAATAAATTTCCGAAATTCACTCATATCCCAATTTTAAATTTCAAAGTCTCAATCTTAAATTATTTAACAATTTCTTTGACCCAAAATTTATTTCAACATTCCAAACTCAATTTGCGATAAATTCGATTTCTATACATTGATTTTATTTATAACTTTTAAATCAAAACATTTAAATAAATTTCAAACCAACTATTTTAAAAATTATTAAATTAACCAATCCGGTGTCCGTATATAGTTTACTATCCTATGGCCAAGTGATTAGTTATTTCGATTAAATGTCAGGGATGAATATATATTACTTAAACCAAATCACAGTGTCATATGTATGCATAACAGGATATATATAAGCAAATAAACATCCAATCATTTAAATATCAACCAATAGCATCCATCGAAATACATCATCCAATAGACAGTACAATTCACGGCAACTTCATAGTTATCAATGTCATGTAATTTAATCGCAATTCAATTTTAATTTCAATTTGACTGTCAATTTAATTTTCAACGGTGAATTCAAATGAAAAACTATATGACAGTTAAATTTTTATCAAACAACGACAAATAAAATTCATATCACTTCATAATATCAAATTTAACTACCATAAAGATATTCAGTACATTGTGAGCGTTATAAAACACTCACCTTGATTTTCTGTTGTCGCCGAGACGTTCCGGTTTGGAACTAAAACTGGACGACGCCCAACTTTAGCCCAAATTTCCACCGTCTCCAAATCCATCCAAACCAGTTTCTTTTCAAAGCTCTCGTCATTACGATCGCAACGCAAAAAGTTTCGTTCTAATCGGACCTCGTATGAAAAAGTTATGCATTTTTAAAGTTTGTACAAATTTTAATATAACTAATTTCACAATTTATTTCCATATTTTTAACCTAGATCAGAATCTGGGCGTTCATCTCCATCCCTTCAGATCTGAGCCGCACCTCATAGCTTCTTTCCCAACGTGAAATTCATGTATGCAAACCCATTAGCCGTCGTTTCTTCCATCAATTTTCACGACCTCCACGACGACTTCTAGAACGATCAGGGAATACCACGTCGAAGGCCTTCAAGGAAGCTACCATCGGCCAGAGTAGGGTGGAGCTCGGCCATCTCTGCTGCACGCAAATCGAGGAAAAACACACAACTTTGAATGCAAATTCCCGTTGATTCGTTGCTCCGTTTTCGATCATCTCCGTATGGAATTGAAGCTCTCGTCGTCCTCTACAACTTTGTAGTTGACGACTTTTGCTAATTGTTGATGGATTGAGAGGAAAATGAGGAAGAAGTTTCGAAATTTTCTGGCCATTGAATTAAAAGTGGCGGCTAAGGGCTGAAACCCTAGGGTTTTTGGAAAATAGAGAAAGTGAGGGGCTTTTATAGAAAAATACGCGACACTATTCATCCCGGATTTTCCAAACTCCAAACGAAGCATGCCGGCTGACGTTTCTAAGGTTTACCCCGCGTTCCGAACACAATGGAACAGGTTTCGGAAGCTAATTCGATCATCTGTGCGAGTTACGGCAATAACGGTCGATTTAAAATTAAATTGGTTAATCAAATTTCTGTGCGTTTGGGCTCGCCCCGGACAAACGGTAAATCTGATTGACATGAAATTTGAAACCTTACAATAATATGACATTACAGATCCGATGAAACTGATTTCGTCGAAATCCGAAACTTTTTGAAAAATGACTATTTTCTCTCACCGAATTAATATTAAAAACAATTCGATGCGTTTCGAGCTGCCACGGTCAAACAATAACTCCGATTGCTACGAAAATTGAAATCCGATAATAACAAACTATTACGGATCCAATGGAACTAGTTTCGTTCCATTCTGAGACTGTTCGAAAAATGGCTATTTTTCAGTCGATAATTAAATATTAAAATATTCAATTTTCACAAATTAACTTTAAATTCAATTTTAAAAGTTCTATAACATTACTATAACTCCAATATGATAAGAAAAATTTTACAAATCATTTTCAATCATATTCAACTCGATTTTCAATTATTTCTGAAATTTAACTTATTAAATTATCGATTTAATTGTCTAATTAAATCCAATATTCGAAAAATAAATTATTCGACTGTTTAATTTCAATATAAAATTCCCAATTTTAAATTATTAACTTTTAAATCAAATTTCAATTGTTCACAAATCCAATTTTTAATTTCACAGTAATTAACAATCTTTTACAATGCAGTTTTCCATTATAAATCCAATATAAAAGATTATATTAGATTCAACGTTCAATTATATTGTAATTCAAATTCAAGTTATTTAATTCCAAATGAATTCTTTTATTTCGATTTACACTTTCATTATTGAATCAACCATTTACTTATACATTATTATCAATAGTTTATAATTCATTTACTTTCATTTTCTTCAACTATCATCTTATTTAAATTCACAGTAATATTAAATTACATTCATTTACGTTGATTTCTATATTATAACTTCAATATTAAATGTACATTTTATTTATTTCGTTGTTTACAATCAAATTCAATTCAATTCAATTACTTGTTACATTCAAATTTAAATCTTTACTTACGTTCAATTACAAGTTAACATCTTTATCGAATTACAGTTTCAGTTATTATCTGCTTTCGATCAACCGTAATATTAAGTTACATTTATTTATATTAGTTTCAATAACATAAACTTCCATTATTAAATCTACCATTTTATTTATTCTTTGTTTACAATCATAACCAATTTGGTTTACAATCAAATTCAATTCATTATTTACATTCATTACAAGTTAACATCCATATTTAATTTACAAATAAGTTATTTCAGAATTCAGTTTTGTATTTTAACTTGTAATTCACATTTAACAACACAAAATTTTATTTCCTTCGGATTTTTATCCAAAATTTTCATTTTAATTCGTATTTTTAAAGTGTTAAAAATACGGGTCATTACATTCTCCCCCACTTAAAACTTTTCATCCTCGAAAAGGAACGGAGAAGGGGAAACCATCATTTAGATATAATTCATTCAAAATATTCTACTTATTTGCAAAATTTAGTTATAGGATTTTTTTTTCAAAATTTTCTAACTCCCGGATTTTTGAAAAATTTCGGCAGCACCTCCTTTGCGCGGCTAGAACCGAAAAATTTCATAGTAGTAATAATTGCATGATATACATCTCATTACAAGAATGGGGCATCCCAAAACATGGGGAACACAATAATATACCACAACATAAACTGTAATCCGAGAACATACCTTTTATTTAGCGTTTATTACCATTTTAACTTACATTTTGCATTAAGCGTAGAAGCGAGCTCCACAAGCGAAGCGCAACCCCTTTGCTACCTACTAAAATGCTCAATAACCAAGTTAGAACCATGCATGTAAAGATAGATCGATATACTTATCATAAACAACACACATATAACATGTTTAGCTTCAAAACTAAAATTCCAATTCCAGGACAGCAAACGAATCTCAGTTTTTGGTCACCTAAACGATAAAATTTGACAATGGAATCTAAACAAAAGTTGTTGCATTCGTTTCAGGCTTTCCGGAATGCCTAAAATCATTGAATTCGGACCTTCCGTTCAAAAGTTACGACCGTTTTACTAAATAGATATGCCTCAGCCTGGCAATGAATTGCGCAGGTCAGCGACGTTTGGTCACATTTTTGACCTTCTAAACGACAGTAAAACACCAAATGCTTAAAACAAAAGTTTTAGCTTAAGTTCTAAGCTTTTCAGAAAGTGCAAGATCATCAAAATCCGATACACCAGTAAAAAGTTATGGCAAAAATACTAAGAGCTTATACTACTGATTTTGCTTCCCTTTTACACAGGCCAGCGAGAAGATTCAAATTTTAACTAAGTAAATGAAGGAATTTCTCAAAACAGTCTAAACAAAAGTCGTGCTACAGTTTCTAAGCTTTCCGAAAAGTCTAATATCGTTGAATTTCGTCCAGCCATTTAAAAGTTATGGTTGTTTACGTTTCAGCATATATTGGACAATTTTGGATTTTTTTCCAAAATTTTGCTTTTATTATTTCAAAGTACAAACCATCAAACTTTAAATTTTCTAAAGAAACAATCATAAACACAAAGTCGTTTATTTTCTTATTTATCCATGAAATACGTTTACATTCAATTTGTTTCCGATTTATTCAAGTTTGTTTCATCCACATTTTAAATTCAAGTCAATTTGCTTCAATTTAAATTGGATTCAATTATATTTAATTTCACTTTGCTTCAAATTTGAATTTAATTATTTTAAATTTTTATTCCATTTATTCAATTCCATTAACACTAATGAATTCTGCTAAATCAATTACCATCCATCAACAACCAATGCATATCAAACATTACCATCCATCCAGAATCTACACTAAATCAATTATACATTTCCAAGTCAAAATTTTTATTTCATACACTTCCAAGTTTATTGACATTTAGTTATATTCAACTTTAATTAGTGTTAGCGCCAAAATTGGTCACTAACCCCAAAATCCAGATGAAAACACCAAATACCAATCACAGCTCAGAGATAGAATGTATGTAGAGAGTAATAATGTGAAGAACAGTTAAAACTGAAATGAAAGCAGTAAAGAACAACAGATTTTATAGTGGTTCGGCTAACTCCGGCCTACGTCCACTCCAGAAGTTTGCTTTTTATTGCTGTAATAATCGATTACAGTTACAAAATGGCAGAATTGCCTTAGCCTTAGAAAAGAGAAAGTAAGAGAGCAGAAAGAAGATCCCCTTTTACTGTGCCCCTGCCTCTCTATTTATAGACAAAGATGGGTTGGACTTCCCTGGTGGGCCTGGTAGCCGAGTACCTCAGCCCAAATGGAGTGGTCTCCATATGTCGAACCATAGATGCCGAACGAGGTGTGAATGCCGAACGATCTCCTCATGTCGAACGTTGGGAGGTGCGAGGTACCGAGGTATCGAGGTACGGAGGTGCGAGGTACCGAGGTATGGAGGTGCGAGGTACCGAGGTATGGAGGTGCGAGGTACCAAGATATGGAGGTGCGAGGTACCGAGGTATGGAGGTGCGAGGTACCAAGATATGGAGGTGCGAGGTACCAAGATATGGAGGTGCGAGGTACTAAGATATGGAGGTGCGAGGTACCAAGATATGGAGGTGCAAGGTATGGAGGTGCGGAGTATGGAGGTGCGAGATATGGAGGTGCGAGGTGTAATGCCGAGCGAGGTGAGGTATGCCGAACGACCCATCCAATGCCGAACGCTCCTTGATGCCGAACGATCCATCCGATGCCGAACGTCTCCAGATGCCGAACGAGATTTATGCCGAACACTCCATCCAATGCCGAACGACGACCTCTCTATGCCGAACGCTCCTCTAATGCCGAACGATCCACCTATGTCGAATGCTCGTCCAATCCCGAACGTTCCCTCTATGCCGAACGCTCGTTCAGTGCCGAACGATCCTTCTACGCCGAACGTTCATCCAGCGCCGATCGATCCTTCTATGCCGAACAATCCTTCTAATGCCGAACGTTCGTCCAGTGCCGATCGATCCTTCTATGCCGAACGTTCTTCCAACGCCGAACCATCCCAATGCCGAGCGATATCTGCCAAAATTGCCTAGGCCGAGCCAAGCAATTTCTCCACTCCTTTTCCCAACGGCATATCCAGGTGAACTTCATCATTTTAAACCGAATCCATCATACTTTAGCCTCGACGAACATGCAGTTGATTAAGTTAAACCCGTCTGTCCGCGACCTTGCCAAAAGGCGGGTTAACACTTCTTGCCCCCCAAAACATGCCTTGCTTTGAAAGGTGTGTTTTGAATAGCCTCAAGTCCAGTATCCAAAGTCCATGTTTCATCCATATCCAATAACCAATAGGGGACTTTAGGACCTCTTCGGGTCGATATCCAAATCCATAACCTCTCCGGGCTCTTGCCAAGCGCAATCCACACCTGATGACCGTGGTCCAGTGTCCCTGGACATTGAGATAACCTCTCCGGGTTCTTGCCAAGCGCAATCCACACTTGACGACCGTAGCCCAGTGTCCTTGGGCGTTGAGCTAACCTCTCCGGGTTCTAGCCAAGCGCAATCCACACTTGACGACCGTGGCCCAGTGTCCCTAGGCGTTGAGCTAACCTCTCCGGGTTCTTGCCAAGCGCAATCCACACTTGACGACCGTGGCCCAGTGTCCCTGGACGCAAGTAATGCCGTGGCTTAAGTCCTAAGCCGAATCTTGGTCGCTCCGGACCCTTGTCGAGCATAGTCCATACTCGACGACCTTTAAGCCAAAATCCAGAGAAAATCCAATCAAAATCCAATCCGAAAAACAAACATTCAAACTAGAATTCAAACCAGAAAAACGAGAAAAACAGGGAGTTCAAACCAAACTCCAAAACCAAACCAGAAAAAGCAAATGTCCAAGTCAAAGGAAAAAACAGATTTCACAAACTCGGGCGTTTCGGTAAGCCATCATCTCAGAGCATGCCTGAGGGTTATCTCCGACCCCGTACATGAGTAAGTGATTTAACCGTTTGCCCGGAGTTTGTTACTTATTCCAAACCATCAAGATTAGTTGATGACCAATCGGTCACCATTCCTGGGCCTCGCGCCCTCGTCGTTCAAGGTAGGCGGAGGCTGTTCATGTTCCACCGCCGCATTCCAAGTTCCGACATACTGTCGCAACTGACCATTCCTTATATGCTCCTCGACTATATCCTTTAGATGTCGGCAGCTGTTAGTATCATGCCCGTCCAGGTCATGAAAGAGACAGTGCCTTCCTGATGCCCTTTCACGTTCTGTGGGTTCCCTCCTTGATGGCCTTCGATAGGGAAGACGATCTCGAGTATCTAAGAAAATCCGCTTCAACGTTGCGTTCAATCCTGTGTAAGTGGAGAACTTTGGTTCTCCCCAGCGCTTCCTTTTACCTTTATCCTTGTCCCCACCTGAGCTTTCGCCGAGTAATCTTCCATCCTTAGTCATGTTTACTTCCTGTGACCTCATGTCCAAACATGCATCCTCTTGTCGAAGAAATCTTTCAGCTTCATGAAAGAATTCCCCAATATCCAACGGTGGGTCCCGTACCAACGATACTTTGAACTCCGAATTATCTCTGACTCCTGATACCGCAGCCATCAGAACCATTGATGGATCTGGCCGATCCACTAAAGCAACTGCTGCATTAAATCGAGTTAAGAATGTCCTGAGAGATTCATCTGCCCCCTGTTTGACTGATGTTAGTGTCATCACGTTCTTTGGCCTTTTTATGTGAACTCGAAATTGACTTAAGAACTTGTCAACCAGTTCTGTCCATGTTCCAATGGATCCATCCTCCAGCTGTCTGAACCACATAGCAGCAATTTCAGTCAAGTACAGGGGGAAACATCGGGCCATAACCTCCTCCGTTGCCCCCAGCACTTCCATATGCCTAGTGTACCTCATCAAGTGGTCGGTGGGATCAGTCTTCCCGTTGTATACTTCCAGAGTGGGTAGTTTGAAATCGGACGGATTCCTAGCTGTCCTGATGTTCCGGGTAAACGGACTTTTGTTAACTCCCTTGAATCCCTGTTTGTTAGACCTCCGCGAATAGTCCGCCTGATAATGTCAGCCAATCCAGTGTTTCCAACTAATCCAGACTGCCCCCCAAGTCCCCGAGGAAATTCTGGCACATATTCTTCATCACGTACTCCTGTATTCCTATCGACGCCAGGCCGCGTAGCGTCATCCGGTATCCCTCCATGAACTGGTCCAGCATTCCCTGGTGGTGTGCCCCCGAGTCTAGGTCCATCTAGATTGTTAGCTGTTTGTTGATTGGGAGCTGCCTCCTGTTGAATCACTCCATCTGTACGCTGGTTGAGTCCCTCTGGTCCAGTTCCACGAACTTGAGCTCCTGCAGTTCTTGGTTGTTCAAATTGCCTGAGAAGAGCCTGCATCATCTCCTCTTGTCGTTTCATCATCTGCTCCTGCATAGAATTCATCATTGCCTGCATCTCATCCCGAGTTATGTAGATGGATGCATGATCCTCTCCAGCTCCAGAAGAGGCTGCTTGACTTCCTTCCTGATTGCTTCTTTCCATTATTTGCTTCCTTGTTGGTGGTCTAGCCATTGCTTTCAAGGATCCAAGTTCCTAACTCCAAAGTTCCTGAGTTCAGCTCTCAATGAAAGCACCAAAGTGTTAGCGCCAAAATTGGTCACTAACCCCAAAATCCAGATGAAAACACCAAATACCAATCACAGCTCAGAGATAGAATGTATGTAGAGAGTAATAATGTGAAGAACAGTTAAAACTGAAATGAAAGAAGTAAAGAACAACAGATTTTATAGTGGTTCGGCTAACTCCGGCCTACGTCCACTCCAGAAGTTTGCTTTTTATTGCTGTAATAATCGATTACAGTTACAAAATGGCAGAATTGCCTTAGCCTTAGAAAAGAGAAAGTAAGAGAGCAGAAAGAAGATCCCCTTTTACTGTGCCCCTGCCTCTCTATTTATAGACAAAGATGGGTTGGACTTCCCTGGTGGGCCTGGTAGCCGAGTACCTCAGCCCAAATGGAGTGGTCTCCATATGCCGAACCATAGATGCCGAACGAGGTGTGAATGCCGAACGATCTCCTCATGTCGAACGTTGGGAGGTGCGAGGTACCGAGGTATCGAGGTACGGAGGTGTGAGGTACCGAGGTATGGAGGTGCGAGGTACCGAGGTATGGAGGTGCGAGGTACCAAGATATGGAGGTGCGAGGTACCGAGGTATGGAGGTGCGAGGTACCGAGGTATGGAGGTGCGAGGTACCGAGGTATGGAGGTGCGAGGTACCAAGATATGGAGGTGCGAGGTACCAAGATATGGAGGTGCGAGGTACCAAGATATGGAGGTGCGAGGTATGGAGGTGCGGAGTATGGAGGTGCGAGATATGGAGGTGCGAGGTGTAATGCCGAGCGAGGTGAGGTATGCCGAACGACCCATCCAATGCCGAACGCTCCTTGATGCCGAACGATCCATCCGATGCCGAACGTCTCCAGATGCCGAACGAGATTTATGCCGAACACTTCATCCAATGCCGAATGACGACCTCTCTATGCCGAACGCTCCTCTAATGCCGAACGATCCACCTATGTCGAACGCTCGTCCAATGCCGAACGTTCCCTCTATGCCGAACGCTCGTTCAGTGCCGAACGATCCTTCTACGCCGAACGTTCGTCTAGCGCCGATCGATCCTTCTATGCCGAACAATCCTTCTAATGCCGAACGTTCGTCCAGTGCCGATCGATCCTTCTATGCCGAACGTTCTTCCAACGCCGAACCATCCCAATGCCGAGCGATATCTGCCAAAATTGCCTAGGCCGAGCAATGCAATTTATCCACTCCTTTTCCCAACGGCATATCCAGGTGAACTTCATCATTTTAAACCGAATCCATCATACTTTAGCCTCGACGAACATGCAGTTGATTAAGTTAAACCCGTCTGTCCGCGACCTTGCCAAAAGGCGGGTTAACAATTAGTTTCCATTTACAAATTTTATATTTCATTAATTTTAAATTTTATTTATTCACTTGTATATATCATTCATTTTACAACTTAAATTTCTTTTATATTTACAACTATCAATAGATCTTCACATTTTATTATTCACTCTCACACTGGTATATTATTCCTCTACTTATCCTTATTAGCATTTTAAACTTTTTAAGTATTTGGTAAGTTATAGTTATGTAAATAGAATGTAGTTAAACAAAATACAACCTCAAAGTTGAATTTTCAATTAATTAATTCTTAAGTCATTACTTAAATTTCACTATAATTTAATTTCACATTTACATTCACATATAGTATTTCCATTTTATATTAACATAATGGTGAATCACCTTTAAATGTTAATTTAAATTCCAATTATTTACTAATAATTTTATTTATATTTGCAAACCATTAATTAAATGCATATTTCATTATTCAAACCTAAACTTGTATATTATCCAATTAACAATTCATATAACATTTTTGAACTTCTTAAATATTTTGGTAAGTTATATTTATGCTATAGAATGAAATTTAATACTATGCGAGTTTTACAGTTTCAATTTTATTTTAAATTCATAATTTCCTAATTCTAAGGATTTCTACTTCAATTGATATTTTCACTTAGCTCTTAGGTTCATTTCTCATTTCACAATTTAGAAGTTCCGTAATGATACAAGTATTTGTTTATCTCAATAGTTTAAAGTCATTAAATATTAAAGAACTTAAGAATTTCATCTCCGGTTTCATTTCAAATCAAGTTTGAAATAATATATACTTATATTAATGTGTATCAAGTCATACTATAAAGAATACAAAATAAAATTCAATTTTAATCAAAACAGGGTTTAGAAAAAGCTATTAAGTGATCTCCCCCACTTAGACACTCGAAAATAAATGTCGATAATGCGTGCACTCATCACCGAAATCCTTCTCTAGTGTCAAGAGGGGAGTATAACACTTACTTCATTTGAAATCCTTTGAAAACAATTTCTAATCGAATATACTATCATATAATACTTATATTATACATTTCAAATTTTTGTTAATAAATTTTCAAAACACCGGAATTTAAATTCTCCATCTTAATTTAAATTCATTTTTATTTCATTTTATTTACCATTTATATTCATTGTCAATCATATTTACAAGTTTCATTTCTTAAAATCATCCAATAGTCAATAGTTAGAAATATTGACTAATCAACAATAAACGATGATAATCTAATATTATCATCTCCTAACAACCAATACAATCAAAATTTATAAATTTTCAAGATAAGTCTTTTATATATAAAATATAATCCAAAACAATATTATGTCAATCTGTCCTATTCGAGTGTTTAGAAATTCCTATCGATGCCTTGGCGTCCCAAGTACCAACCAGAATTCATAAATACTCAACGGAACAAATTAACAAAATATAAAATCATTTTTATATCAAAATTACAAATACGCTCTCTCATATACACTCAACTCATTCATATAGTTTACCTCTATTTCAATGAGTTATTCCCCACTAGAGCCAAGGTTTATCGCTAAACCAAAGCTCTGATACCAACTGTAACAACCCGCATTTTTGACCGTTCAAGTCGACAAAACATACACACATGCCGACTCAAACAATCCAAAATACAGATAGTTATTGGGGTAAATAAGAAAAGAAAGGAAAGAACAGAAATAAACACAGAATCTCGCAGCGGAAGGAACAAGATATAATAATAAAATAACAGTTCATGAAGCTGTTAAATAAATAAATTTGATTATTATTATACATCATAAATCAGAGTTACATACATATCAGAGATAATACAACAATGCAGCGGAAAAATAATACAGTAGTAGAATACAAATGATGTAATACCAAACTCCGTCTTCGTCCTCCAGAATAGATCTTCAACCTTATCTGAAATGCTCAGGCTGACCCGAGCGTAATGAAAAGACAAAACACTCGAGTCAGGACTAAAATATCTCATGTAAGTTAAATCGAATAAGTAAATATGAGTGTGACGGCGTCGGAGATGTTTACGGGTTTTAGACACCTCCTATCCAGTGTTTAACGTGCGTGCATTAACTTAAGAGATGTTCGGGATTTCCATCTCCTAAGGATCCGTTAAACTATCTACTATATAATAGAATACGCTATATACAATAATGTCTATCATAAAGTAAAATATCAAACTAGCGTTAAGCCATGGCCCATTCCACCCTTAACACATTTTTATTCCCAAAAGCATATACAAGACCGTAGTTTCCCCAAAATCGGAAGTCACCAGAGGGCAATCCATATACTAAAAGTACAAACCAAAATCGTAGTGGTCGCGAATAGGATAATCAGTATGACACGGTACATGAGGCGATACCAACAAGGATACTAGTAGTTGCCTGATCCGGACTGATGTTGGGCATAGCAGCTACTACCCCAACACCGCGAAACAACACTCCCAAAATCGAGGGGTGCACCCAAATCGAATCACATAAGTAATAGATAAGGTATCGAAGAAGTGTGTCCGCTAGAGATGGCGATCCTCAATGGCCCGCCGCGGCTCCTGTTTTAGTCATGTCAGGGGTCATCCAATATCGTTCTCTTTCTTCAGTCAACACGTTCACCAAACCATCCACTTCGTTCTGAATCAACACTCCGCGTATACTAGTTATTAAAGTGGTTTTCGGTATCGACAGAGAGTATGTCCATATCCGATCCCGGTCTCTTTAATAACTACGTATTATTACACCGGTGGCTCTTTTACATTACAAAATCAATTCATAATTGATATCAAAATATCATATTCGCTTTAAAAATCAAATCCATTTCAAATATCATTATATCTATTCAAGATGTAAGATTCCGTTTCAAAATCATTTTTCGCCTCAATATCTCATTTCGATTTCAAAAACATTTTTCGAATTTCAATTTAGGTTGCAACTTCATTTAACCCAATCCGTATTAAAATTCAATATTTAAGCATAAACATTTCACCTTATTGACCAGCTTGAAATTTTTAGAAAATAGTTTTAAGTAGTTTTTAAAATAGATCAAAATAGTTTAAGTATTTAAAGATGGTTTATACAACAGAGAAATTTGGAAACAAAATGAAACAACTTCAAAACCAAACCATTTCAATTATAACTTCCCAATTTAAATCAATTTCAATTTCCATTCTACCGATTCAATTTCGATTTCAATCCAATCAATGTCAACTTTACTTCAAATTAATTCAATTCTACATTTACCTTCAATTAATTTAATTGCAATTTATATCGATTTGGAGCTTGATTTTCCAAAATATCAATTTATAACTCTTAAAAAAAAATTTCTTCAATATTCATATTTAAATCCAATTTCAAATATGATTCAATTGCAAACACAATTTCAAAATATCATTTTATAGCACTTTTACTTAGTAATACTCAAAGCTTGAGATAATGTTCAATCTTTAAAACAAATAAATTTCCGAAATTCACTCATATCCCAATTTTAAATTTCAAAGTCTCAATCTTAAATTATTTAACAATTTCTTTGACCCAAAATTTATTTCAACATTCCAAACTCAATTTGCGATAAATTCGATTTCTATACATTGATTTTATTTATAACTTTTAAATCAAAACATTTAAATAAATTTCAAACCAACTATTTTAAAAATTATTAAATTAACCAATCCGGTGTCCGTATATAGTTTACTATCCTATGGCCAAGTGATTAGTTATTTCGATTAAATGTCAGGGATGAATATATATCACTTAAACCAAATCACAGTGTCATTTGTATGCATAACAGGATATATATAAGCAAATAAACATCCAATCATTTAAATATCAACCAATAGCATCCATCGAAATACATCATCCAATAGACAGTACAATTCACGGCAACTTCATAGTTATCAATGTCATGTAATTTAATCGTAATTCAATTTTAATTTCAATTTGACTGTCAATTTAATTTTCAACGGTGAATTCAAATGACAAACTATATGACAGTTAAATTTTTATCAAACAACGACAAATAAAATTCATATCACTTCATAATATCAAATTTAACTACCATAAAGATATTCAGTACATTGTGAGCGTTATAAAACACTCACCTTGATTTTCCGTTGTCGCCGAGACGTTCCGGTTTGGAACTAAAATTGGACGACGCCCAACTTTAGCCCAAATTTCCACCGTCTCCAAATCCATCCAAACTAGTTTCTTTTCGAAGCTCTCGTCATTACGATCGCAACGCAAAAATTTTCGTTCTAATCGGACCTCGTATGAAAAAGTTATGCATTTTTAAAGTTTGAAAGAATTTTAATATAACTAATTTCACAATTTATTTCCATATTTTTAACCTAGATCAGAATCTGGGCGTTCATCTCCATCCCTTCAGATCTGAGCCGCACCTCATAGCTTCTTTCCCAACGTGAAATTCACGTATGCAAATCCATTAGCCGTCGTTTCTTCCATCAATTTTCACGACCTCCACGACGACTTCCAGAACGATCAGGGAATACCACGTCGAAGGCCTTCAAGGAAGCTACCATCGGCCAGAGTAGGGTGGAGCTCGGCCATCTCTGCTGCATGCAAATTGAGGATAAACGCACAACTTTGAATGCAAATTCCCGTTGATTCGTTGCTCCGTTTTCGATCATCTCCGTATGGAATTGAAGCTCTCGTCGTCCTCTACAACTTTGTAGTTGACGACTTTTGCTAATTGTTGATGGATTGAGAGGAAAATGAGGAAGAAGTTTCGAAATTTTCTGGCCATTGAATTAAAAGTGGCGGCTAAGGGCTGAAACCCTAGGGTTTTTGGAAAATAGAGAAAGTGAGGGGCTTTTATAGAAAAATATGCGACACTATTCATCCCGGATTTTCCGAACTCCAAACGAAGCGTGCCGGCTGACGATTCTAAGGTTTACCCCACGTTCCGAACACAATGGAATAGGTTTCGGAAGCTAATTCGATCATCTGTGCGAGTTACGGCAATAACGGTCGATTTAAAATTAAATCGGTTAATCAAATTTCTGTGCGTTTGGGCTCGCCCCGGACAAACGGTAAATCTGATTGACATGAAATTTGAAACCTTACAATAATATGACATTACGGATCCGATGAAAATGGTTTTGTCAAAATCCGAGACTTTTTGAAAAATGACTATTTTCTCTCGCCGAATTAATATTAAAAACAATTCGATGCGTTTCGAGCTGCCACGGTCAGACGATAACTCCGATTGCTACGAAAATTGAAATCCGACAATAACAAACTATTACGGATCCAATGGAACTAGTTTCGTTCCATTCTGAGACTGTTCGAAAAATGGCTATTTTTCAGTCGATAATTAAATATTAAAATATTCAATTTTCACAAATTAACTTTAAATTCAATTTTAAAAGTTCTATAACATTACTATAACTCCAATATGATAAGAAAAATTTTACAAATCATTTTCAATCATATTCAACTCGATTTTCAATTATTTCTGAAATTTAACTTATTAAATTATCGATTTAATTGTCTAATTAAATCCAATATTCGAAAAATAAATTATTCGACTGTTTAATTTCAATATAAAATTCCCAATTTTAAATTATTAACTTTTAAATCAAATTTCAATTGTTCACAAATCCAATTTTTAATTTCACAGTAATTAACAATCTTTTACAATGTAGTTTTCCATTATAAATCCAATATAAAAGATTATATTAGATTCAGCGTTCAATTATATTGTAATTCAAATTCAAGTTATTTAATTCCAAATGAATTCTTTTATTTCGATTTACACTTTCATTATTGAATCAACCATTTACTTATACATTATTATCAATAGTTTATAATTCATTTACTTTCATTTTCTTCAGCTATCATCTTATTTAAATTCACAGTAATATTAAATTACATTCATTTACGTTGATTTCCATATTATAACTTCAATATTAAATGTACATTTTATTTATTTCATTGTTTACAATCAAATTCAATTCAATTCAATTACTTGTTACATTCAAATTTAAATCTTTACTTACGTTCAATTACAAGTTAACATATTTATCGAATTACAGTTTCAGTTATTATCTGCTTTTGATCAACCGTAATATTAAGTTACATTTATTTATATTAGTTTCAATAACATAAACTTCCATTATTAAATCTACCATTTTATTTATTCTTTGTTTACAATCATAACCAATTTGGTTTACAATCAAATTCAATTCATTATTTACATTCATTACAAGTTAACATCCATATTTAATTTACAAATAAGTTATTTCAGAATTCAGTTTTGTATTTTAACTTGTAATTCACATTTAACAACACAAAATTTTATTTCCTTCGGATTTTTATCCAAAATTTTCATTTTAATTCATATTTTTAAAGTGTTAAAAATACGGGTCGTTACACTCTTGGTTTATTAAATTGAAATTTTTGAAAATTTATTTGTCTTAACAAAAATAAAAATAAAGTTTGATTACAAATAACGATAGTTTAACTAGTATATAGGAAGGTTCATACGTGATAATTATGAATATATCCTAATTGAAAATCATTGTTTTAAAAAGTGCTTGATTTAAAGTAAAGGATATAACATTTTTTTTGTCTTCTAAGTTAAGTGGTGCTAAGATGATTTTCACAACTCTCTCTTTCCAAAAAAAAAATTAAAAAAAATAATTTGAAAAAAAACATATAAAAAAACAAAACATTTGTATATATGTAAATATTTTCTATTAACACCTACGGTCAACAGGTGTTCACACTTGTGTGTTCACTCGCCATGCTCTGTACCCTTCTCACTTAAGTCCGAAAGGCAGTGCACGATCGGTATATCTGGCCTCAGTTTATCTGAGCTAGGTGTATGTATATAAAAGTTCTTTTATTAATAATGCCTACAGTCGATAGGTGTTCACACTTGTGTGTTCACTCGCCACGCTCTGTATTCCCCTCACATCAGTCCGTAAGGCAGTGCATGGCTAATGTATCTGGCCTCAGTTTATCTGAGTTAGGAATATGTAAATATTGTTAATATCAATAAAATTTCCAAAAAAAATGGAGAGAGTACGCAAATGAAATCCAAGCACTATTTTAACTTATTTGATTTGACTTGTTATTGAAAAGAAATGAAAATACCACTTTGATAAACTTTGATAATCAACTAAGGATCCATTTTATAATTACACTTTGTTATCAACCAAAACAACGAGTTAAACTATAGTCTATTTGTTATGATAACTTAATTTTTGTTGGAAATTTTGACGAGTAAATGACTTAAATTTCAAGATAATGACCAAAACCTATATTTAACTTATTTGTGTCAATTTAAAAGTAAACCTTTCATTTGTATATATTTTCAAAAACTTGCATTCATCTCTTTGTAAATAAATCTTGCATTTTGTAAATATTTTCATCCTGCATTTGGATTTTGTGGGTAGTATACATTGAAAACCCTCACGAGACAACACTCGTCCTACTGGGGACACCCAGAGGTTTAACGGCTTGTTGCATACGCTCAATGCAATCGTGCTCCCTACAAAAACGGATTTATCTTAGTTTTAGTTTATTCGAGGACGAATAAAAAGATAAGTGTGGGGGTATTTGATGTGCACGTAAATGTGCATTTTACAACCATATATAATCTATTTAAACTAAATAAATGATCATATTGGGTATTTTAACTTGTTTAAAACCAAAATTCAAATTATTTGAAATTGTCACATATTCATCTTCATACAGGGGCAAAATGGTCATTTATATGCATTTATTAAATTGTGAAAATTTACTTGGAATTTTATATGTTGTTTTGTAGGAAATTTGGTTAATTTTACAAGTGCTAACATGATGATATATGCATGCACAAGAGTGAAGATAACAAATGAAGATGGAAATAATTCAAAGTGAAGGTAATGGAGGACCCCACCTACCCACCTACCTTAATGTACAAATTAGAGGCTAATGCACATGCTTATGGAATTAATGGCTTCATGTACACTTAAATGAGGATTATTTGAAGCTAATGATTACTTGGCCTCCACACTTCCTAAGAGGGTATTTTGGGCATTTCCCAAAAATATGAATTAGGGTTTAACACATGTATAAAATCCCCTTATGTTTCATGTAACCTTCTCCCTCCCTCTCTTTGTCTCTTTTTAGTTTAGTTTAGGCTAAAAAATAAAGAAAGCTTCTCTTTTATTTTCATGGCTACTTAGCCATTTTTATTTCATGTAATTTCTTTTTATGCAACTTTAAATACATGCTCTTTTCTTCTTTTCTTGTTTATTTCCTTTCATGTTGTAGTGTAGATTTCTTTTATTTTTCATGCAAGCAGAATAGTAGTTCTCTTTTCCATTAGCTTTCATTTTCCTTTTCTTTTGCTTTCATGTTTCTAGCTACATTTGTTGTTTTGATAACAAATATGAGAGGCTAATCCCTTCAATTTAGGGGTAATGAAGCCTCTAATCATGTAGCTTCAACATTTTGATAATTATAGCTCTCTTTTTGTGCTTAATGACAATGCTTGAAGTGGTTTAATTTGTTGTTTTTGTTTTGAATTTGATAGCATATATTGTTGACACCAAATAGGCTATGCTTAAACAATCACTAACACAAATGTCTCTTCATCAAAATATGATTATAGCATAAGAAAGTGATTTGAAATTCAAATTTGATGGTCTATATTTCTAATTAATAGTTAATAGGCCATACTTAAAATAGATTTCATTTTCAACTTTGTTGTCATTTTCATGAGAGTTAGTAAGTGGTTTAAAGGTTGTGTTATAGTTTGATGGCTTATGTTGAGCTAATTAATAGCACAAATGAGCCATACTTATGATAAACACACCATTTAAACTCACTTATGACCAAAAAAGAGATCATAATTTCATTAATTGTTGAATTATATGATCTAGAGAGTGGATTTATCTCTAAATTGTCATTTAACTCTCATATTTTTATCTATTTTTCTTTTACTAGTTTTTGTTAGTTTCTTACATTAGCTAATCACACTTTCAACTTTGGTTAATTTGATTGAATAGAATTTTAAAATCATCAATTCCCTGCGGATCGACCCGTATTCGCCACGTACTACAAGTGTATGTCGTGCGCTTGCGGTTATATTTATTTCTAAATTCGTTCGACGGTTTTCTAACCCGATAGAATTTCCGTCGACGAACATATGGATACCATTAACATTATCTATTTTGTCACTGAAAGTTAATACTATGGATGACTGCAGCATATGTAGCACTTAGCTTCAGGCCTCAAGATAGAGGATGTTACAACTTGGTATTAGAGCATAGGTTTACGAAAAACATAAAAGAAATTTTAGACTTAAAATGATTTTTGAAAACATAATCCTAAGGAGTTAGAGAAAAGGTTAGGGTATGGGATAACACTATAGTAACGTACTTGTATTTTCTATATATAAGAATACGCTTTATCTCTATTCTCCCATCTCTATTAGGATATTCTTTGTATCTTACAAATGCTCGAATGCAGATTTTACGAACGTAAGATATGGATGCTAGAAGTGGAAGAGTTAACCTAGGTAGGGGAAGCACCACAACTGATGCAGCCCATGTCTTAGGTCGCTCACGACCTAGTAACATTTTAGGTCGTTCACGACCTAGTAACATTTTAGGTCATTCACGACCTAGTAAAGATGACGCAGTGAAACAGAATGCAGTGAAACAGGATGCAGCGCTTAAAGTAAGCCATAGGTCGCTAACGAGTTACGACCTAAAGAAGCCACGACCTAACGAGATAAGTAAAGTAAGCCATAGGTCACTAACGAGTTACGACCTAAAGAAGATACGACCTAAGTTAGATCGCCAAGAGGAGATACGACCTATGTTAGGTCGCGAAGTTGTCATGAAGATCTGTTCTTAGGTCGCTCAAGAATAGGTCGCGTACAAAGCTTAAGTCGCTGAAGTTTATGCCGCCTGGCTTTAGGTCGCAGGAAGCTTATTTTTTTAAGTCGCCTTATTTTAGGTCGCAGTTGTTAAGTCGCGTGGGTTGTATTGTTAGGTCGTCGCCGACCTATGTGTTGTGATGTAAGTGTGGAGTTGTAATGTGTTGTATTGTTTTCTTTGTGTTAAGTCGCTGCTGCTTTAGGTCGTAGGTCGCGTCTTTTAAGTCGTCTGTTTTTAGGTCGTGATGTTTAGGTCGTGATCGACCTATGAGTTGTACAGTTTTCTGTGGCGTGTGTTGTATAGCTATAAATAGGCCGGTGGTGCCACTTGTAATAGTTTAGTTGATTTGAATAAAAACTTTTGTTTTGTTAGCTTTGTGCATTCACCAAATTGGTAGTTGAGTGTAATCTCCTATCTCCACTTTCGGTTAATTGAGTGCGCTCGATTCAACGATTGTTGAAGCCGATTCGCGGTATCAAGTGCGCTTGATCAACGCTTGAAGAATTGAAGATCTTCTTTCATGGTATAGTGCGCTATCAACGTGACGAAGATAGCTAGAATTCGGTATCTTCGGATCAACGAATTTGGGCCATTCAGTATTCTTCATTCCTTCGATTGCTACTTTCACCGAATCATCATTTTATCATTCCGCTGTTGCATCATTTGGTATCAAAGCTTGTTTTAGCCAATCATAGCTAAATCGGGTCTTGGAGCCAATATTTTAACGAAGAATTCAAGTCGTGTATCATTTGAAGTGGAAGCCGTGCATCATTGATCATTTGTTTTGTCAAGGACGAGAGTTTGAAGATTAGATTTGCATTTTTGAGGAGTTTGGTGTTCGTCGTGTCCATCGCAAATTTGCAACAAGTTTGGAGTTTTCGATCCGTATCATTTTGGATCTAAGTTTGAAAGGTGTTTGAGTTTGGCCGTGGAAGTTTTGCGCGCCAAACGGAAATTTGAATTTGTGAAGTGTTTGTGAAGTTTGACAATGCCACCGAGAAGAGCAAATCGACATCAAAACATTGAAGCGTTGTATAAAAGAGAAGAGGCCGAGCAGATGGAACAACGTATTAATGAAAAGTTTGATGAAGGCATTGGGAAGTTAGAGAAACTGATGAATGATTTGAATCAGAATCAAAGGAGGAGATCGCCAGTCTCGAACCATGGAGGAAACAGAGTTTCACCATCGGTTACAGAAGCGAGAAGTGTATCGCCGCAATCTTATCAAGGCAGAAGAGAATCTTCAGTTTCAATGAGAAGAGAACATCATGAGTATAGAGATGAAGAGAGAAGAACTCCACGTGAGTTTGATTATGAACCATACCGTGATGATGAAAGACAAAATCGAAGAGATATGCGTGATCATAGAAATATGGGTGGACAAGATCATTATCGAAGTACATCTGTTTATGATGAAGATGGCGATGGAGGAAGTTTCCATTATCGAGATCGAGACCAAGTACGAAATGCATATCGAGATGTTGAAGATGATCGACGATGGGAGTCGGGGATGAAAACTGAAATTCCAGAATTCAAGGGTGGAATGCAAGCTGAGCAGTTTTTGGATTGGTTGTCTAATGTCGAGGAGATTTTTGACTACAAGGAAGTTCCAGAACATCGTAGAGTGAAGTTGGTTGCTACAAGGTTGAGGGGTAGAGCTTTGGCGTGGTGGCAGCAAACCAAACTTACACGTGAACGGATGGGGAAGTCAAAGATTGAATCTTGGGAGAAGATGAGGAAATTTATGAAAGCCACATTCTTACCTTATAATTATCAATCTCTTATGTATCAAAGGTTGCAAAACTTGAGGGAAGGAAGAAAGACTGTGAATGACTATGCTGATGAATTTTATCAACTGATTGCAAGGAATGACATCATGGAAACAGAGGAACAATTGACAGCTAGATTTGTTGGAGGGTTGCGAATGCAGATTCAGGACATGGTGAATATGTTTGATCCCAGATCTGTGGCGGAAGCACACCAAAAGGCGTTGGCTTGGGAGAAGCAGGGAAGACGAGGAGGCGGTGTGTTTACAAATTCCAACAATCCAGTGAAGGGTGTTAGTGGAAGTTCTAATGTTTCAAAAGCTGTTGCAAAACCAGTTGTGAATGAGGTTGGGAAGACGAAAGTCAATAATGGGTTCAAGTGTTATAATTGCCAAGAAATGGGTCACAAAAGTAATGAATGTCCAAATCCGAAGAAGCGAACTATGATAACGGAGGTTGAGGATGGGGACGAAGAAGCTAAATGTTCCAATTCACCACCTGATGAGGAGGAGGAAGAAGTGTCGGGAGACGAAGGTTGTAATCTGATGATGAGGAGGTCTTGTTTGACACCAAAGCAAGAGGAGGATTGTAGTTGGTTGAGGAGCAATATTTTTCAGTCGACATGTACTATTTTGGGAAAAGTTTGCAAATTTGTTATTGATGCTGGAAGCTATGATAATATAATTTCTTCAGAAGCTGTAAGGAAGTTGGCATTGAAGACTGAGAAACATCTGAAACCGTACAAGTTGGTTTGGTTAAGGAAAGGAGGAGAGGTGAAAGTTGGACGTCGAGCTTGTGTTAATTTTTCAATTGGAAAGAAATATAAAGATGAAATTTGGTGCGATGTGGTAGATATGGATGTCTGTCATTTTTTGCTGGGGAGACCGTGGCAGTATGATAGGGCGGTGCAACATGATGAGCATACCAACAGTTACAGTTTCATGTTTGAAGGCACGAAGATTACTCTAGTTCCAAAGAAGCGACAACAAGAAGAAAACAAACTGGAGGAGATTGAAGAGCTGAAAACTTTATTATCCTTGAAGCGGTTTGTTAAGGAGGTTGAAGAGGAGCCTGAAGTATTTTTGTTAATTGGGCGTGAGAGCAGTGAAGTGGTTGAGATACCTGAAGAAGTAAAACCAGTACTGGAAGAATTTGACGATGTATTTCCTAAGGAGCTACCAGCGGAGTTACCACGGTTGAGGGATATACAACACTAGATAGATCTTGTTCCAGGTGCTGTGTTGCCACATAAACCACGCTATAGAATGAGCCCGAAAGAACATGAAGAGTTGCGTAGGCAAGTGGAAGAATTGCTTGAACAGGGACGAATACAGGAGAGTTTAAGTCCATGTGCTGTACCGGCATTACTCGTACCGAAGAAGGATGGTTCATGGAGAATGTGTACGGATAGTAGGGCACTGAATAAGATAACTGTCAGATACAGATTTCCGACGCCGAGGCTTGATGATCTGTTAGACCAAATCAGTGGGTCTGTGATCTTTTCGAAGATTGATCTTAAAAGTGGTTATCATCAAATTCGAATTAGACCAGGAGACGAGTGGAAGACTGCATTCAAGACGAGGGAAGGATTGTATGAATGGCTGGTCATGCCGTTTGGTCTATCGAATGCACCGAGTACATTCATGAGGGTGATGAACCAAATTTTCAGGCCATACATTGGGAAGTTCGTGGTGGTTTACTTTGATGATATTTTGATTTACAGTGCTAGTACCGAGGAGCATGTTCAGCATTTGAGAAAAGTGTTAATTATTCTTCGTGAAGAGCAATTCTATGCAGCTACAAAGAAGTGTGTTTTTATTGCGAGGAGTGTTTTATTTCTGGGGTATGTTGTTTCGAAAGCAGGAATACAAGTAGACCAAAGTAAAATTGAAGCGATCAAAGATTGGCCACAGCCCAAGACGATAACAGAAGTTCGTAGTTTTCACGGGTTGGCTTCATTTTATCGAAGGTTTATTCCACACTTTAGTAGTGTAATGGCACCTATTACGGATTGTATGAAGGGTAAACAGTTTGCATGGACGGAGGAAGCAGGGGTTGCTTTTGAGCGAATTAAAGAACTCTTGACATCAGCACCAATTCTAGTATTACCAGATTTTCAGTTAGTATTTGAACTACATACTGATGCATCCAAGGTTGGGATTGGAGGAGTGTTGAGTCAAAGGGGACGTCCTATTGCATACTTCAGTGAGAAGCTATCGGGAGCGAAGATGAGATATAGTACGTATGATGTGGAATTTTATGCTGTTGTACAAGCCATTAAACATTGGAGACATTACTTATTTCACAAGGAGTTTGTGCTATACACTGATCACGAGACTTTGAAACATCTACAAGGGCAAGAGAAGATTTCAGCAAGGGATGCATCGTGGATTGCGTACCTGCAACAGTTTACGTTTGTTGTGAAACATAAATCTGGAGTTACAAACCGTGTAGCTGATGCATTGAGCAGAAGAAACCATTTGTTAACTACAATGAAGATTGAAGTAACGGGATTTGAAATACTTCTAGAATTACTTGTTGAAGATTCATACTTTATGAAGTTTGTGGATGAAGTGAAGAAGGGAGAGACGGATGAGTTTATGATGGTAGATGGTTTTCTGTTCAAAGGAAATCGATTGTGCATACCTGATTGTAGTTTACGTATGAAGATCGTAAAGGAGTTGCATGAGGAAGGACATGTGGGCAGAGATCGTACATTACAATTGATTTCGCAATCTTATTATTGGCCGTCAATGAAGCGGGAAGTTGGAAAGTTTGTGGAGAGATGCCATATTTGCCAAGTTTCCAAGGGAACAGCGACAAATGCAGGATTGTATATGCCGTTACCCGTGCCGATTAAACCATGGGTTGATATCAGTATGGATTTTGTTTTGGGTTTGCCTAGAACTCAAAGGGGAAATGATTCTATATTCGTTGTGGTGGACAGGTTTTCTAAAATGGCACATTTCATCGCATGTAAGAAGACAGCGGATGCCGTCCAAGTCACTCAGTTATTCTTTAAGGAGGTGTATCGATTGCATGGGCTACCTGAATCGATTGTTTCAGATCGGGATACTAGATTTCTAAGCCATTTCTGGCTAAGTTTGTGGAAGATGGTGGGAACGAAGTTGAACTTTAGTAGCGCTTATCATCCGCAGTCCGATGGACAGACCGAAGTTGGTAACTGATCCCTAGGAAATTTATTGCGGTGCTTGGTAAAGGATAATCTAAAGAGTTGGGATGTAAAATTATGTCAAGCGGAATTCGCTCATAATCATGCTATAAACCGTAGTACGGGGTTCAGTCCATTCCAGATTGTTTATTCAAGTTTACCAAAAGGGCCGTTGGATTTGACAATAGTACCACAACCAAAGGGGACTGTTAAATGGGCTGTTGATTTTGTTGATGGATTGGCAGAATGTCATAAAATCATCCAGGAACGATTGAAGAAAGCAAATGAAAAGTATAAACAATCGACAGATCTGAAGCGAAGGAGTGTTGAATTTAATGAAGGTGATTTGGTATATGCTATGTTAACCAAAGATCGTTTTCCACTGGGAGCATACAATAAACTTAAAGCATGAAAGATTGGTCCTGTAACAGTTGTGAAACGGATCAATGAAAACGCTTATAGGTTGAAGCTGCCGGAGGATGTGTACACGTCTGACGTGTTTAATGTTAAACATCTGATACCATTTCATGGAGATGAACTTGTTGAGGAAGAAGAAGGCGCAAATTCGAGGACGAATTTTTCCCAACCAGGGGAGGATGATGCAGCCCAAGTCTTAGGTCGCTCACGACCTAGTAACATTTTAGGTCGTTCACGACCTAGTAACATTTTAGGTCGTTCACGACCTAGTAAAGATGATGCAGTGAAACAGAATGCAGTGAAACAGGATGCAGCGCTTAAAGTAAGCCATAGGTCGCTAACGGGTTACGAACTAAAGAAGCCACGACCTAACGAGATAAGTAAAGTAAGCCATAGGTCGCTAACGAGTTACGACCTAAAGAAGATACGACCTAAGTTAGGTCACGAAGAGGAGATACGACCTATGTTAGGTCGCGAAGTTGTCATGAAGATCTGTTCTTAGGTCGCTCAAGAATATGTGCGTACAAAGCTTAAGTCGCTGAAGTTTATGCCGCCTGGCTTTAGGTCGCAGGAAGCTTTTTTTTTAAGTCGCCTTATTTTAGGTCGCAGTTGTTAAGTCGTGTGGGTTGTATTGTTAGGTTGTTGCCGACTTATGTGTTGTGATGTAAGTGTGGAGTTGTAATGTGTTGTATTGTTTTCTTTGTGTTAAGTCGCTGCTGCTTTAGGTCGTAGGTTGCGTCTTTTAAGTCGTTTGTTTTTAGGTCGTGATGTTTAGGTCGTGACCGACCTATGAGTTGTACAGTTTTCTATGGCGTGTGTTGTAAAGCTATAAATAGGCCGGTGGTGCCACTTGTAATAGTTTAGTTGATTTGAATAAAAACTTTTGTTTTGTTAGCTTTGTGCTTTCACCAAATTGGTAGTTGAGTGTAATCTCCTATCTCCACTTTCGGTTAATCGAGTGCGCTCGATTCAACGATTGTTGAAGCCGATTCGCGGTATCAAGTGCGCTTGATTAACGCTTGAAGAATTGAAGATCTTCTTTCACGGTATAGTGCGCTATCAATGTGACGAAGATAGCTAGAATTCGGTATCTTCGGATCAACGAATTTGGGCCATTCAGTATTCTCCATTCCATCGATTGCTACTTTCACCGAATCATGATTTTATCATTCCGCTATTGCATCAACAACCAATGGAAATGCCAGACCAAATACTAGGAGGAAGTCAGGCACAAGCTGCAAATATGGATGCTAGAGTCCCGCATGTTTATATGGGAGCAATGTATCAGTTTTTCATTAACATGATGCAAGCAGGAGTTGCTGTGGGGTTAGATGGAGGAAATGCTAAAGGAGGAAATCAAGGAGCTCCAGTGGTCAATAACTATGTTGTACTGAGTAGAGATTATGCAAGGTTAGGAGGAAAACTGTTTATCGGGATTGAAAACGCAATTGAAGTGGAGAATTGGTTACTTCACTATGAGAGAATCTTTGCTGATTTGAGGCTTAATGATGAGCAATAGAGAAGGCTTGCTTCTAGACAGTTGCAAGGAGCAGCACTGTACTGGTGGATAGTGTTACAGTCGGATTCAATGAGGAGAGCATGACTTGGGCTGTGTTTAGGAGGAGATTTGAAGAAATAGTTATGTCGGAGATTGCTAAATCTACTCTGCTCAGGAAGTTTGCTGAGTTGGAGCAGGGAGATATGACAGTGCTTAAGTATTCAACCAGATTTGAGGAGCTAGCAAGATATGGATACACTACGGTTGATACTGTCATCAAAAGGAATGAGAAGTTTATTCGTGGGTTAAAGCCTGAGCTTGCTAAGGCCACGTTATCGCATACTAGAAATCCATTAGATGTAGTTGTTGAGATGGCTCTGAGGCAGGAGGAGATGTTTGCTTTACTTGAAGGTAACAAGGTAGGTGGAGTTCGAGGAGGAAAAAAACAAAAGAGAAAGTTTTTCCAAAAGAATAGAGCTCAGAAGAGTGGAGCTGTTAAGAAGGAAAAGGCAGAGGTTATCTGCTAAAAATGTGACAAGAAAGGACATTTCGCCAATGATTATCGCTCGGGAGACAAAAACAAGGTGACCAAGAAGAAGAATATTAGATGCTTCAACTACGATCAAATTAGACATTATAAGAACAAGTGCAAGGAGCCAGCTAAGGATGGGAAAGGCAAAGTGTTTGCATTGGATCCAGCTACCTCGAGACCAACAGCAGAGGAGAAAGGGAAAGCTGTGTTGGGAGGTACGCTTTTGATTCACGGTATGCCCGTTAGAGTTCTATTTGATACTAGTGCATTTCATTTTTTATATCTCATTGTTTGGTAGATAAGCTTAACCTAGAACCCTCATACCTAGTTACTTCCTTAAGGGTTGCAAATCCGATAGGAGGATATGCGACACTTGGGATGAAGTGTGACCAGTTAGAGTATGAATTGTTAGGCCATACATTTGTTTGCAGTTTGCATGTGTTTGATTTCGTAGGGTTTGGAATTATTTTGGGTATGGATTGGTTAAGTAAATACGATGCCAGGATATTTTTCCATGATAGGAAAATATCACTTAGACACCCTAACTGTAGTGATCGGATTTTATACTCCGTAGAAAACCCTAGTTTTAAGGTTAATGCTTTGTTGGGTGTTATGGAGGCAGAAGATGAGTTGAGTCAAGTTTCATTGTAAGAGAATTCGCAGATGTCTTTGAACCTATAGTAGGACTACCACCGAAACGAGCCATTGAGTTTCGGCTAGATTTAGTACCATGGGCAGAACCGGTGAGTAGACCGCCAAGTCGTATGACTCCTACCGAGATTAAAGAGTTAAAGGTGCAGTTGGTGGATTTAGAAGGTAAGAGTTTTATTAGACCAAGCAGTTCATCATGGGGAGCGGCCGTAGTGTTTGCAAAGAAGCCGGACGGTTCAGTGAGGTTATGTATCGATTATCGTAAGTTGAATGAGAAGACGATAAAGAATCGATATCCATTACCTAGAATTGACGATTTGTTCGACCAGTTGAGTGGAGCCAAAGTATTTTCCCAGTTGGATTTAGAAATAGGGTACCATCATCTTAGAGTGGTAGAGGATAGTATTCCTTTGATGGCGTTTAGAACCAGATATGGATCGTACCAATGGTTAGTAATGCCATTCGGACTAACTAATGAGCCAGCATTCTTTGTAGATTTGATGAACCGAGTTTTTCGAGAGTACTTGGACAGGTTTGTATTGGTTTTCATCGATGGTATTTTGATATACTCTAAAGATGAAAGAGAGCATGAGGTTCATCTTAGAGTAGTGCTTGAGACGTTGATGCAGCATCAACTGAAGGCGAAATTTTTGAATTGTCATTTCTGGAAGAAGGAAGTGAAGTTTCTTGGTCATGTAGTCTTAGAAAAAGGGTTGTCAATAGATCCGACCAAGATCGAGGCGGTGAGTAATTAGAAGAGACCCGAAGCAGTGACTGAGATAAAGAGTTTTCTTGGATTAGCGGGTTACTATCGAAGATTCATTAAGGACTTTTCACAGATAGCAGCACCGATGACTAAGCTAAATCGGAAAGATGTAAAGTTCGTCTGGACTGATAAGTGTGAGGAAGCATTCCAGAAGCCGAAACACTTATTGACGAATGCACCTGTGTTAGTTGTTCCATAAGGGAATCAGGACTTATTGGTGTACACGGATGCATATGGAACATGATTAGGAGTTGTGTTAATGCAAAGGGGTAAAGTGATTATCTATGCTTCTCGACAGCTTAAACCGCATGAGGTTAGATATCCAACGCACGATTTGGAATTAGCTGTGGTAATTTTTGCATTGAAGGTGTGGAGACATTACCTGTTAGGAGAGAGATTCGAGTTGTATATGGATCATAAGTCATTGAGATATCTATTCTCTTGGAAGGAGCTGAATATGAGACAGCAGAGGTCGTTAAATTTTTTAACCGCTTACGACTTTGGTATTGAGTACACACCAGGAAAAGGCACCAAAGTTGCGAATGCACTTAGCAGAAAACATCAGAATGCAGTGTTGGCAATGATAGCTAAAGTGGAAAGATTTAGAAGCAATGACTACATGCGGGATACAATGAAGATCTGAAGCTAGATCTAGAAAGAAAATTGTAATGTTGTCATGTTTAGAAGTTTGACCGGTGATGATAAAAAAGATTACTTCTAAGCAGAAGGAGGATCCATTATTAGTTGAACGGATCAGAAGGTTAAGGGATGGAATAGAGAGCGACGACTTGAAAGATTCCAGTCTTGACTAGAATGGGTGGTTGAGGAAGAAAGGAAGATTGTGTGTCCGAATGTGGGAAACATTAGGAAGGAAGTTCTTGAAGAATACCATAGTTCGAAGTTCACTATTCTAGGAGGAACTAAGATCAATCAAGATATGAAAAGAAGTTTCTTCTAGGAAGGTATGAAGAGAGATGTAGGCTTGTAGGTGAAACAGTGTATGAACTGTCAATGGGTAAAAGACGAACATCAGAAACCAAGTGGGTTACTTCAGCCTTTAGATGTTCAGTATGGAAATAGGATTCTATCTCAATGGATTTTATAGAAGGGTTGCCAAGGTCAAATAGAGGAAATGAAAGCATATAGGTCATAGTGGACAGGTTGACCAAGAATGCCCATTTCATTCCAGTTAAGTCAACCAGAACGACACCTGTTTAACTAAGTTATTCATGAAGAATGTAGTTAGACTGCATGGAATTCCTAGTAGTATGGTAAGTGATAGAGATTCCTTATTCACCAGTGAGTTCTGGAAGAGTCTACAGGAGACTTTGGGTACCAAGCTCAAGTCGAGTACCGCTTACCATCCGCAGATAGATAGGCAAACGGAAAGAGTTAACAAAATCTTAGAATATTTTTTACGAGCTTGCGTATTAAATTTTTGAGGACCATGGGAAGATCATCTACACTTAGTCGAGTTTTCGTGTAACAATAGTTATCAGGTTAGTATAGGAATGGCACCATTTGAAGCTTTGTATGGAAGGCTGACGCAGCGGATTAATCAAAAACAATGTAGATCGATGAATGTAGTAATCGGTGGATTGGAAGATACTGAAATGCCCGAATTCGTTGATCCGAAGATACCGAATTCTAGCTATCCCGAACTCGTTGATCGCGCACGATACCGGGTTCAAAGATCTGCGATTCTTCACACGTTGATCTAGCGCACTAGATTCCGTGAATCGGCTTCTGCAGTCGTTGAATCGAGCGCACTCGATTAACCGAAAGAGGAGATAGGAGATTACACTCAACTACCAATTTGGTGAAAGCACAAAGCTAACAAAACAAGAGTTTTATTTCCAATCAACTAAACTATTACAAATGGCACCACCGGCCTATTTATAGAAGTTACAAATCTCAACACAAATCTGTACAACTCTTAAGTCGTCTCTGACTCATCACACCACGACTTACGACTCATCATAAGTCGTTCATGACTTATCAGATTACAACACAAACATCACGACTTACGACTTATAACAAAGCGACTTAACAATATGTACAATGGAAACAATACAACATATAGATCGTCTACGACTCAACATACACGACCTAAAAAACAAACGACATAAGGAAATACAACTCAACGCCTTACAACACATAGGTCGGAAACGACCTAAAACTTCACGACTTAACACTTGAACGATTTATCATCAGTGAGCGACTTAAAACATGCGGCATTGCTTCAGCGACTTATCTTAGGTCGGTAACGACCTAAAACATGTAGCGACTTATCATATAGATGACTTAAAGATAACCAGCTTCATGCGACTTACGACTTAAGGACTTCACGAGTTAAGAATCTTCAGCGACTTATAACCTGGCGACTTACGAGTTAACTTTTCTAGGTCGTAACTTGCTTCTGAATTAACTAAGTCGTAACCCGCTTCCTGCTTCTTGTTAGGTCGTGGACGACCTAAACCCCTGCCGTTAGATCGTGTACGACTTACCAATCCCGAACGACTTAAGCCCCACTTAAGTCGTGGACGACTTATTGCCGCTTCCTTAGGTCGTGGCTCGCTTGAGTTGAGACGCAGCTCCTGCTCACGTGACTCCTTAGGTCGCGGACGACCTATAGCTACTTCCTTAAGTCATGTGCGACTTAGTCCCTTAAGTCGTGTACGACTTAGACCTTCTCCTCTGACCTGAGCTGCATCATCCTCCCCACGTTGAGAGAAATTCGTCCTCGAATTTGTAAATTCTTCCACATCGACTCGTTCCTCCCCATAATATGGTACGAGATGTTTAACATTAAACACATCAGAGGTATACACATCCTTCGGCAGCTTCAATTTATAAGCATTTTCATTAATCTGTTTCACAATTTCTACAGGACCAATTTTCCTGGCTTTCAACTTGTTATAAGCTCCCACTGGAAAACGATCTCTTGTCAAAACAGCATATACCATATCTCCTTCCTTAAACTCAACATTTCTTCGCTTCAGATGTGCAGATCGTTTGTATTTCTCATTTGCCTTTTCCAATCGTCCTTGAACGATTCTATGACACTCCGTCAACCCTTCAACAAAATCAGCAGCTTTCTTAACTGTCCCCTTCGAGTGTGGTATTACCGTTAAATCCAACGGTCCCCTCGGTAAGCTTGAGTATACTATCTGAAATGGACTGAAACCCGTACTACAGTTCACAGCATGATTATGAGCAAACTCTGCTTGACATAACTTCACATCCCAACTCTTCAGATTTTCTTGCACCAGACATCGTAATAAATTTCCCAATGATCGGTTCACAACCTCGGTCTGTCCATCCGTTTGCGGATGATAAGCGCTACTAAAGTTCAATTTCATTCCCACCATCTTCCACAAACTTAGTCAAAAATGACTTAGAAAACGAGTATCCCTGTCCGATACAATCGATTCTGGGAATCCATGAAGTCGATATATCTCCTTGAAAAATAATTGAGCAACATGAACAGCATCCGCCGTCTTCTTACAAGCAATAAAATGTACCATTTTCGAAAATCGGTCAACCACCACATAAATGGAATCGTTACCACGCTGTGTTCTCGGTAACCCCAACACAAAGTCCATACTCACATCAACCCATGGTTTAGTTGGTACAGGTAATGGCATATATAAACCAGCATTAGTCGCAGTTCCTTTCGAAACCTGACAGATATGACATCGTTCCACAAACCTTTCCACTTCTTTCCTCATTGATGGCCAAAAGTAAGACTGAGATATTAACTGTAACGTACGATCTCTCCCAACATGTCCTTCTTCATGTAGCTGTTTTACAATCTTCATTCTCAAACTACAATCAGGTATGCACAATCGATTTCCTTTGAACAGAAAACCATCTACCATCAAAAACTCATCCGTCTCCCCATTCTTGACTTTATCAACAAACTTTGCAAAGTAAGGATCTTCGTCAAATAACTTTGGTAACACATCGAATCCCGTTACTTCAATCTTCATTGTTGTTAACAAATGATTCCTTCTACTCAAAGCATCCGCAACACGATTCGTCACTCCCGATTTGTGTTTCACAACAAATGTAAACTGTTGCAGATATGCAATCCATGATGCATGTCTCGCTGAAATCTTGTCTTGCCTTTGTAAATGCTTTAATGCCTCATGATCAGTGTAAAGAACAAACTCTTTCTGAAATAGATAGTGTCTCCAGTGTTTAATAGATTGCACAACAGCATAAAATTCCACATCATATGTATTGTATCTCATCTTTGCTCCTGATAACTTCTCGCTAAAGTATGCAATCGGACGTCCCCTCTGACTCAACACTCCTCCAATCCCAACCTTGGATGCATCAGTATGTAGTTCAAACACTAGTTGAAAATCTGGTAATATTAGAATTGGTGCAGACGTCAAGAGTCCTTTGATTCGATCAAAAGCAACCCCGGCTTCCTCCGTCCATGCAAACTGTTTACCCTTTATACAATCAGTCACAGGCGCCATCACACTACTAAAGTGTGGAATAAACCTTCGATAAAATGAAGCCAACCCGTGAAAACTATGAACTTCCGTTATCATCTTGGGTTGCGGCCAATCTCTGATAGCTTCGACTTTACTTTGGTCAACCTGTATTCCTACCCCAGAAATAAAACACTCCTCGCCATAAAAACACACTTCTTTGTAGCAGCATAGAATTGTTCTTCACGAAGAATAATTAACACTTTCTTCAAATGTTGAACATGCTCTTCTGTACTAGCACTGTAGATCAGAATATCATCAAAGTAAACCACCACAAATTTCCCAATGTATGGCCTGAAAATTTGGTTCATCACCCTCATGAATGTACTTGGTGCATTTGATAGACCAAACGGCATTACCAGCCATTCATACAATCCTTCCCTCGTTTTGAATGTTGTCTTCCATTCGTCCCCTGGTCTAATGCGAATCTGATGATAACCGCTCTTCAAGTCAATCTTAGAAAAGATTACAGACCCACTAATTTGATCCAATAGATCATCAAGCCTCGGCATCGGAAATCTGTATCTGACTGTGATCTTATTCAATGCTCGACTGTCTGTGCACATCCTCCACGTTCCATCCTTTTTGGGTACCAATAAAGCTGGTACAGCACAAGGACTTAAACTCTCCTGCACACGCCCCTGTTTAAGCAATTCTTCCACTTGCCTCCTCAATTCTTCATGTTCCTTTGGACTCATTCGATAATGTGGTCTGTGTGGCAACACAGCACCTGCAACAAGATCTATCTGAAGTTGTATATCCCTCAACGGTGGCAACTCCGTTGGTAACTCCTCTGGAAATACATCGTCAAATTCTTTCAAAACTGGCTTCGCTTCTTCCGGAATTTCAACCTCTTCACTGCTCTCTCGCCCAATCAACAAAAACACTTCAGGCTCCTCCTCTACTTCCTTCACAAACTCCTTCAAAGATAACAAAGTTTTAAGCTCTTCAATCTCCTCCAACTTGTTTTCCTCCTGTTGTCGCTTCTTTGGAACTAGAGTAATCTTTGTGCCTTCAATCATGAAACTGTAACTGTTGGTATGCCCATCATATTGCACCGCCCTATCATACTGCCACGGTTTCCCCAACAACAAATGACAGACATCCATATCTACCACATCGCACCAGATTTCATCCTTGTATTTCTTTCCAATTGAAAACTTCACACAAGCCCTTCGTCCAACCTTCACCTCCCCGCCTTTCCTCAACCAAGCTAGCTTGTACGGTTTCGGATGTTTCTCAGTCTTCAACGCCAACTTCCTCACAGCTTCTGAAGAAATTATATTATCACAGCTTCCAGCATCAATAACAAATTTGCAAACCTTCCCCAGAATGGTACATGTTGACTGAAAAATATTGCTCCTCAACCAACTACAATCCTCATCTTGCTTTGGTGTTAAACATGACCTCTTCATCATTAGATTATAACCTTCGTCTCTAGACACTTCTTCTTCCTCCTCATCAGGTGGTGAATTGGAACATTCAGCTTCTTCATCCTCATCCTCAACCTCCTCTATCATAGCTCTTTTCTTCGGCTTTGGACATTCGCTACTTTTGTGGCCCATTTCTTGGCAATTATAACACTTGAAACCATTATTGACCTTCGCCTTCCCAACCTCATTCACAACTGGTTTTGCAAAAACTTTTGAAATATTAGAACTTCCACTAACACCCTTCACTTGATTATTGGAATTTGTAAACACACCACCTCCTCGTTGTCCCTGTTTCTCCCAAGCCAACGCTTTCTGATGTGCTTTCCGCTATAGATCTGGGGTCAAACATGTTAACCATATCCTGAATCTGCATTCACAATCCCCCAATGAATCTAGATGTCAGCTGCTCTTCCGTTTCCATAATATCATTCCTCGCAATAAGCTGATAAAATTCATCCGCGTAATCATTAACAGCCTTTGTGCCCTGCCTCAAATTCTGCAAACGTTGATACATCAAAGATTGATAATTGTAAGGTAAGAACGTTGCTTTCATCAATTTCTTCATCTTCTCCCAAGATTCAACTTTTGACTTTCCCATCCGTTCACGTGTAAGTTTGGTTTGCTGCCACCATGCCAAATCTCTACCCCTCAACCTTGTAGCAACCAACTTCACTCTACGCTGTTCTGGAACTTCTTTGAAGTCAAAAATCTCTTCAACATTAGCCACCCAATCTAAAAAATCCTCCGCTTGCATACCACCTTTGAATTCAGGAATTTCAGTCTTCATCCCCGACTCCCACTTGTGATCATAGTGATTTCTTCCTTGTCCACGTCCTTGTCCTCGAACACTACCACCATCATACTCCTCTTCAAAATCAGATGTATATCGATGTTGATCCTGACCACCAACATCTCTACTCCCTTCGCATCTTCCACCATCATCCCTTCTATCTACATTCCTCCGTTCTTGATCATTCACATTCCTTCCACGTCTTTGATCATCATCAACACTTCTTTCTCGATTGGATTGTAGGGAGACTCTACTTCCTCCATGGTTAGATTCAGGTGATACCCTTCTCCGATTCTGATTCATCTCTAGCATCATCTTCTCTAATCGTCCAATTCCTTCGTTAAGCTTTTCACTAAATTTTTCATTGATTCTTTGCTCCATCTCATCAGCTTCTTCTCTTCGATACAAAGCTTCTACGTTTTGGTGACGATTATCTCTTCTCGGCGGCATACTTGAAAACTTCACAAAACTCTTCAATTCTCGATCAAATGATGTACACGGCCTTCACTTGCTTATCTCGGCCGAAGTTCTTCACACCTCAAACTCAAACACAATTCGAACTTAGATCCAAAGTGATGTGGATCGAAAACTCCCCCTTTGTTGCAATTTGCGATGAACACGATGAACAACAACTTCAAACTTCAAATAAATCGGCTCCAAGACTCGATTTAGCTATGATTGGCTAAAACAAGCTCCGATACCAAACTGACGCAGCGGATTAATCAAAAACAATGTAGATCGATGAATGTAGTAATCGATGGATTGGAAGATACTGAAATGCCCGAATTCGTTGATTCGAAGATACCGAATTCTAGCTATCCCGAACTCGTTGATCGCGCACGATACCGGGTTCAAAGATCTGCAATTCTTCACATGTTGATCTAGCGCACTAGATTCTATGAATCGTCTTCTGCAGTCGTTGAATCGAGCGCACTCGATTAACCGAAAGAGGAGAAAGGAGATTACACTCAACTACCAATTTGGTGAAAGCACAAAGCTAACAAAACAAGAGTTTTATTTCCAATCAACTAAACTATTACAAATGGCACCACCGGCCTATTTATAGAAGTTACAAATCTCAACACAAATCTGTAAAACTCTTAAGTCGTCTCCGACTCATCACACCACGACTTACGACTCATCATAAGTCGTTCACGACTTATCAGATTACAACACAAACATCACGACTTACGACTTATAACAAAGCGACTTAACAATATGTACAATGGAAACAATACAACATATAGATCGTCTACGACTCCACATACACGACCTAAAAAACAAACGACATAAGGAAATACAACTCAATGCCTTACAACACATAGGTCGGAAACGACCTAAAACTTCACGACTTAACACTTGAACGATTTATCATCAGTGAGCGACTTAAAACATGCGGCATTGCTTCAGCGACTTAACTTAGGTCGGTAACGACCTAAAACATGTAGCGACTTATCATATAGATGACTTAAAGATAACCAGCTTCATGCGAATTACGACTTAAGGACTTCACGAGTTAAGAATCTTCAGCGACTTATAACCTGGCGACTTACGAGTTAACTTTTCTAGGTCGTAACTTGCTTCTGACTTAACTAAGTCGTAACCCGCTTCCTGCTTCTTGTTAGGTCGTGGACGACCTAAACCCCTGCCGTTGGATCGTGTACGACTTACCAATCCCGAACGACTTAAGCCCCACTTAAGTCGTGGATGACTTATGGCCGCTTCCTTAGGTCGTGGCTTGCTTGAGTTGAGACGCAGCTCCTGCTCACGTGACTCCTTAGGTCACGGACGACCTATAGCTACTTCCTTAAGTCGTGTGCGACTTAGTCCCTTAAGTCGTGTACGACTTAGACCTTCTCCTCTGACCTGAGCTTCATCAAAGGCCATGTAAATCTCCCATTTGTTGATTAGAGACTAGGGATAGGATAGTTCTTGGTCCAGATTTGGTTAGGGAAGTTGCAGCAAAGATTGAGTTAATTCAAGTTAGAATTAAGGATGCTCAGTCAAGGCAGAAAAGTTATGCTGATAAGAGATGGAAAGACTTAGAATTCTCAGTTGGAGATCATGTTTTCGTCAAGGTATCACCAATGAAAGATGTGATCAGATTCGGGAAATCAGGAATGTTAGCATCGAAATTCGTTGGACTATTTCCTATTATAGAGAGGATTGGGAAACTCGCATATAAAGTAGAGTTGCCAAAAATTTGGTAGGAGTCCACAATGTTCTTTATGTTTCTCATATAAGAAGGTGTATTCGAGATCCAGAAACTACTATTGCACCAACTGTGTTAGATGATTTAGTAGTAGAACCAAATATGACTATAGTTAGAAAGTCAGTTTGTATAGTCGTGGGAGATGAGAAGAAACTAAGGAACATGATAATCAGTTTAGTTAAAGTCTAGTGGAGTGGCGACAAGAGAGACTGTACTTTGGAAACAGAGAGCATGTTAAAGACGCTTATCCTGACAAGTTTCATAGTATGTTTTACCTATATGATTGATTTGTATGAGTACCTTACCATAATTTCAAGGACGAAATTCTTTAAAGAGAGGAGTCAGTAACACCCCTAATTTTTTAAATAACATTATTCAAGAGGTTTAATTAGATAAACTAAATAGAATAATGTAAATATTTAAGTGGTTAAGAGATTGAGATTTGTGAAAGCATAAGGTAATCGCGCCTTAATGAGTGAACACATGAAAAAGAAAGAAGTAATAAGATAAGGGTAAAATAGGAACATGTCATATTCTTATTTCCTAACCCTTAACCCATTCTCATTTACAACATCCACAAACTAAAACTTAATACCAAGCTTGGTCGGCCACCATTAAAGGATAACAAGGGGAAGATAAGCAAAATTTCAAGAGGGAAGCTTAATCAAATTAATTCTAAAGCAAATCTCCACTCTTTAACACACAAGCTAAAGGTGAGTGATAGCTTACATCTCATTTTTATATAGCTTTTGGTTTCTAGATAAGATCGTGTTTATTTTGCAATGATTTGCAATGTTTTGATTGTTTAAATGAATATATATATATATATATATATGCTTGTTGATGATTTAGGCTATTTCATATAGATTTTACGATATAAAATGATTTGGAAAACTTATTAAATGACATCCAAATGACTTGCGTTTTCGATATAAGGTCAGAAATATTATTTTAGAGATGAGTTTCAAGTTTTATAATTTTCTGAATTATTGTGGATTTATTATGAATTTTCTAGTGAAGAAAATAGTTAATTAGGTTTAAATTAATTTCGGCTATTATATGTTAGCTTTGGGTCAAGAATTTAAATATGTTAGAAAACATATAAAAAGTGATTTATTGGAATTTTTGGAGAATTTTCCTAAGTGTTTTATTAAATATATAAAATTATTTGAGGTATGGGACTTAAATGTTTTATATATTTAAAATAGGAGAAGGGGCAATTTGCTAAATGTTTTAAATTATTGAATACTAAAATCGGCAGCACTTTTAGAAAATATTTTGGAAAAAAAATTGGCAGTAAATTATATTATGACAAATAAGCAAGTTAGTTGGAAAGATACAACTTTATAAAATAAAATTTCTGTTTTTGTAAAGGTTTGTTGTTCACCACTCTTCGCAACTACCTTTCGACTTCATACTACCCCCTCCACCATAGTCGAAACCAATACACATGGTATCAATGTCTTGGTAAGTAGTGGATTGGAGATGGGCGAAAGGTATAGGGTCAAAACATGCTTTTGAAGGGGTCGAGACCTTGTTTTGCTTTCAAAAGAATGCCACTTGCTTTGCTTTCAAAGGAAGGGTTTCGAAAGGGTTTTAATACAGCTTTCGATAGAGGTTGTTGCCTTTTATTTTAAACAAGCTTTCGACAGGGTAGAAACACTCATTGTCGCATTCTACCTTTCGACTCAGTTGTGGCCGCTTTTGCCTTTAAACATTGGTTTCGGAAGGGTTCTTTCACTTTTAAATAAGAAGCCACTTCTCCATGCTTTCGAAGGGGATGGTTTCGAAGCCATCTACTTTCTTTTACTTGGGAAACTACTTTCGAAAGAGTGCTTTCGACCTAGTTCTTTTAAGACCCTTTGTTCTATTAAAAGATAAACCCATAGGTTTCGAATGGAATGGTTTTAAATGGTTTCGAAACTATGTTCCACAAGCATATACTTGAACCCAAATGCTTTCGAAGGGTTGTATTAAGAAAAGGACCTTATTGATTTCGAAAGGTATATGATAAAGGTTTCGGAGTGGAGGTTCCCCCAATGGTTTCGAAAGGAACTTAAAGTATTTAAATGGTAGGTTTCCAAATGCTTTTAAAAGGCAAGTTTAAAGAGTTTTGAAAAGAGGATGTTTAAGGTTTATAAAGGTTTCGAAGGGATACCTTCAACAATTTCGAAAGGTTGTTATAAATGGTTTCGAAAGGTATGTTTTCGCCTTTCAGCCTAGTGTCTCAGTAGTTAATATATTTTGAAAGAGGTACTTTCAATGGATACGAAAGGGTTGTTTAAAGTTTCTAATCAAAGGTTTCGAATGGTTTACCTTGGCTTTATGGCTTAAGATCTTTTAAGTTGAAAGGGGTTTTTAACTTACTTTGGAGGGATAGATAACCCTCAATATATTTCATCAACATTGTTTTGAGTAAAGTATATATAACATGGCAAAGAAATTTGAGTAAAGAAAAGAGTATATTTTCCTTGATTAAGTGTGATTTAAAGGGTTAAATCAATTTGCAAGAAATGTTTCCAAGAAAAATTTTATGGGGTAGTTGACCCTAAGTAAATGACGTAAATATTAGAATACTAGATGGGACTGTATAGGGTCGCGCCCTATACTTTAGCTAGTAACCCCTAGCTAATATAACTCCAAAATTCCAGTGTGTAAGGCTTTGTCACAGGTAAGACTAAAATGATGTTACACACAGAAAGGAATATACAGAGTAAAGATAGGTTATTGGTGAGCGTACAAAACCATTAGGATCAGTTGACTCTGGGAGAAGTAAGTTAGGGACAGACCGTCGAGAAGTGTCTAACAAAAGTTAGATTATTTGTTATGTCTAGTAGGCCCGAGTCAGCCAAAGGTTAGTAGTTAGCCAAACAAAACTATATTGTTCAGATAGATAGTCCATCTATTACCTGATTTATATGCATATATGATATTGCTATGATTGCTTTAATCAGTTTGATTGCAGGATTTTGATTTGCAAAGGATATGTTTAAAAAAGGGATATTGGTGAGGAGAAACCTGTTCCGCTAAGTGACGTGGTATCACTTAATATCATATAACTGAGATGTATAGTATTATTCACACCAGGCTTTATGTCTGACTCGAAGTTTATGTTTTCCCCTTAAACTCTCGGATGCTCAAAATATGATTTGAGTCGATTGAGAGTTGAGGTTTTACAGGTTTAGTAAGATTGGACGAATAAGTTCTGAAGACGTGCAGGAGGCAATGCTAGTTATTTATAGAAGCTATTTTGTTTTATTTCCGCTGTGTTGTATTAAAACAGCTTGTCTATTTAGTACTCTGATCATCCAAGGGGGCATCTTCATATGTCTCTCTTGGCATAATTTGTAATAATTATATTAGATCAAAAACCCAGGAATCGATTATGGGATTATGTAATTTGAATATGAAATATTGCTTTGAAATTTAATCAGGAAAGTTGTTTTAATCTGTGCTAATTTTATTTCATATTCAATTGCTTATGATATTATAGATACCATTAAATTTACCGTATTTTGTCACTGAAAGTTAATACTATGGATGACTGCAACATCTGTAGTGCTTAGCTTCGGGGCTCAAGAGAGGGGATGTTACAGATCGCTAGCGATCCATGGATGTTGGATCACCAGTGATCCATCTATTTAGTAGAATTTTGGCTTGTTTCTCTTTAGTTCCATTGGATTGTTATTTTAGATGCCATATTTAAATTTCAAGTCATTCTGGCTTTGTCTGGATGTTTTAACTCCTGTTGAATTCTGCTGGGTTAAAAATCCAGTTAACATTTGCCCCCCAAAGTATGCTTTCATGGGAACAAAGTGTGCTTTGGAACAAGACAAGTTTTAGATTACTATGTGAATTTCAGTGAATCGTCGGAGTCCATCTCAAGATGTTTTTTTTTCAATTGACTGACTTCTGATAGCCGTTTGTTTTTTTATTTCGATCTGAATTTCAATTCCTAGTATTGACAATGCAATCTTTGTTCTATAGTTTACATAAGGATTTAGGTCGGTAAGTGGTGCATGATGTAGGTTTGGAGTGGACCTACATAGTTTTAACTCGGCGGTGGTGAAGCTCAGTTTCGTCTCGAACGATTGTACGTCGTTTTGGAGCGAAGTCTTGCTCTTTGTCTTTAACTGTGTCCTTTCGAGAACTTGGTTAAGTTCATGTCGCTATTTTGAATTCTAATGCGACGATTTATTCCAAAATCGGATGTAGTGGATGGTTCAATCGTATCTCTCTTCCCATTTTCGTACTTCAGTGATCCTAAAAAGAAAAGCCTCCTCTGTCGCTTCGGACAGTGGCTCCGCTATCGATCGTTAATCGACAACAGGTAAGCGTGGAAAAGATAATTTCAAAGGATGGTATGGATTGTTTTTCAAATGTAAGCAAGCTATCTACACTAGATTGTTCATTTGTAGTATTTGGGATACTGGACTCTTCTCATGTAGATAACACACCGCATCTGCCTCGGTCAACGCTCAGAACCTGACTAGTTAACATACATCGACTTCCCTTGAATTCCGAGCATTGGCAATACGAGGATATTATTTAAAGTAAAACATACCCGACAGGGTTGAATGCCAAGTTTTATTGTTGAAAATGACTTTCCGGTATCCAATCTTTATTCTGGTGGAGGGACTTCCACCCCTCTAGAAGCTGGGTCCTTTGCAACTTAGGCTTCGCTTATTATTCTTGTTATATTTGGATGATTGATTATAGCTAAATTATAAGGCACAGCTACTCTTATAGAGTTGTAGTTGTAGTTCGATCAACAATTTTAGTCTTTGGAAACTAGCGCATGACTTGTTCGATTGCGATTATCCTTCTTTTGCATTTTTTGGAATTCAGCCTGCACACCAGCCTCTGCCTCCGGGGACTATTGGGTTAATTGCTCGATTTTGATCATTGCTTTTTCTCGCCGTTGCACCTCTTGTGTTCATGTGCAGCATACTCATTTACTATAATTATATACATGTAAGTAATACTTTTGTAGTCATTTCGGCATATTCTATTTCATAGCTTTGTTCAAAACTATGAGGTAGCTTGGTTTAGCCAGTGCTATAGCTAATCCCTACTTATGCTATATTGAGTTCGTTTTAATAAAGTGTTGGTGTATCTGCCTTAGTCCATAGGGCTGATTTCTCTGAATACTAAGTCCATATGTTTTCGGATGACTAGGTCTCCTGGGCAAAACGTTCGATTACCCCAGTTTGATTGACACGATAGCTCCTATCTCCAGGAATAGGGACTTGGCTGCTTGATTCCAAGCTTTGATTTTTTTTCCAATGATGTATGTTTCATGACTGTTATTGAATTCCTCCAAGTTGACATCGTCATCCAATGTCAATTTGGGTACATGTATTGGGAAGACACGTCGTCGTCATCTTTTGCTAGAGTGAATTCTTCCAAGTCCAGTGTTGAGACCCTAATCATGTATCAGTTTCTATCTCCAGAAACTCATGCACGGATGACACAACTCTGTGGATTTTTCTTTGATGTTATGAATCTTCAGATAGCATGAGATGCCAGAAGGTAGGGCTGAAGATTCAATCAAACTCTTGCTTCTATTTTCGAAAGCCGATGTATCGATAGTTTCATTCTGGAGGTTTCTTCTTAGCATCACCAAACTTCAGGTAATGGGATATTCCTACAAGTTGGAACCAAATGATCTAGTAGACCATAAGTAGGTCATTGATCCTTCTGGTCATCGCTAGACTACGAACGACAGTTGATTTCAAAATGTTAAATCCTTTATTTCCTTTGTTGGCGATTTTGTTTCCAAAATGCTCTGCTTTGTTATGCAGAACCGTTATCCAACCAACTTGCGGTTATTCATGTTTGGAATTTGCAACATTACTTTCAATCAAGTATCTGTGCGTCTATCCCTGCTCGAGGGACTAGCTATATCGAACGCCTGTATTGGGCGATTGTGGGAGATGGAGTGGTTTGGGACAAATGATTCGATTGCCCCTAGTCTGGCTCTCAATTCTATTCTAGGATTGAGGAAGTCCGATGGTTTTAGTTCCGACTTTCCGTGATTGTCTCCACATGTCCTATATGTGCATGCTTTGCTTGATTGCTGTCGTCACGGAAGTTCTGTTCATATGCCAATTCATGTCTTCAGGAATTGATAACCTAGCTGCTTGGTTCCAAGCAATATTTCCTCGAGGTTTCCTATCTTTTGGTCGTAACTAAATTCTTTCTAAATTGAATTAAGGAAATTCGGTTGTGCACCAACTTTTATCCCTATAAATTAGCACATGGGCAATTCAACCTTGGGATTTCCTTTCGGTGCTACTTTATTACTGTGTAGTGGTTGATTCCTGTGATGAAAGGTCGAGCCATCCGGCTGATGTAATGCCCCAGAAATTCATGAAACCTTATTTTGGTTGAATTTTTAAAATATATGAATTTATTTGTATAGGAATGTATGGAATTAATTGTGTGCAAGTGTGTGTGCATGTGTGCACGTGCACACTGATATGGCACAAGGAGGAACTCCAAATTTCCTGAAATTAAAACAAGAACTGGAAAAGCCTTACAAACATGATTTTGTAATGAAAATTATTAAACCAAATATGGATATTTGATTTATGGATTATATGAATTATTTTAGAAAATAAGACAGCAAGTTTTGTTTGAACCAGTAAACAGATTTTACTTAATTTAAACCCAGGATAAATTAGATAAGGATTTGAAACATGTATGCAAATATATGTGTATGTCTTTCTGAAACTAAGGAGGAGTTAAGTAAGCCTAGATAAGATATGTATACATATGTACATTTCTATAAGTACTGAAAGTATTAAAAAGAAATAAGCAAGGGAAAGCATAACATAGCAAAAGACATATTGCAAGCAAAACAATTGCTTTAGGCAGAAAATAGAAAGGAGGATTTTTAGAAAATAAACAAGTGACAATGTCACACAATTGTCATGATTTAGAAAGAGAACAAAATAGATATTCTGGAAAAGAAAAAGGGGGAATAAGCATTACATGGCCGGGGTACTAAGGGTGAGAATAAGCAAATGAGAAATGCATGAGCACTGGCCAGGGTAAGAATGAGATTTTACATTTGTAAAACCCTAGAAAACCTCTCTTATAAATCCAAGTTTAAACCAGAAAAACCATTTTCTACCCGAGACATTTAAGAAAACAAAGAAGAAAAATATTGCAAGAAGAAAGGCAAAGTTTCAAAGAGTTTCTTTTCTGGATTAAGCAAAAGGAGCATTTTCTGTGAGTAATCTCACTAAACCCATGGCATTAAGTCCTGTTATGAGGCAGCCAAGTTTATGTTAGTTTTCTACATATTTCTTATTTTATTACTATGGTTTTAATGGATGCTTTAATGGGTGTTTATGAATGCTTTTGATTGCTTTGATGGTTGAGTATTTTGCTCTATTTGGTTACACCCAGAAATGTTAAAGTATGAAATCATGAAAGTAAATAGAGAATACTTGTAACTGGTTTAGACATGGCATGGAAAATACAGAAATCAAAATATATATATGAGTTGCATTACACTTGTGTAAGTGTTGAGGCTCAAATGAAAGATTCATGGGTGCAATGGAAATACCCAAAAGTGTTGAACCCTTGATCAAACAAAAAAACCCATGAGCCAGAAATCTTGTTTAAGCTAGATCTTGAATTTAGTTCAAATATGGTTGCTTATGAAACAATAATAACCCACATGCCTAGTCTCTATTCACAGTTGTAAATATTCTTGTATTTTCTTTAAGCCAGAATATTTGAAAATATGATTTCCCCTGGATATGAATGTTAGCTTGTTTTTGAATTATGCTTGTAAGTTTTATGTAATGCTTCATGTACACTGTGATTTAATCACCTAGCTATCTCATGATAGGATCAAACATGAACACTTAGTAAATAAACTAAGGATTGTGAGCCAAGAAGACTGCTGGAATGCTTGTTATATTTAAAGTATGCAAGTTGGCACATGGTTTGTTTAAGCCCTGAGATCTTTGTGCAATATTGTGAATTATTTTATTGCAATGTGTCCCCGTGATTCCTTTATGGCAGATGAGGCTAGGAATTAATTTGGTAAATGCAACCCTAAATTGATGAAGTAGGAACTTGAGTTATTCCTAGGTTGGTTGGATTGGAGCTATGATAGTTCCTGAGTATCTCTGTTTGACATGTATGTTTGCATAGTTGAAAGTGTGTACATAATTAGTTTTAATAATGATCATATATGCACAATATATCAGAAACAAGTCAGGCAAATTGATTAAAGAAGTTATGCCAACCTATACAAAATGCTTATGTCTCACTTATCTACTTAATATCATGGAATTTTTTATATTGCTCATACCAGATCTTGTATCTGACCCTTGTGTGCTTATGGCATCTGGGGTGTCTCATTTAAAATGGGGCAGCCTCTAATGCTCTTTCAGGGAATGCTGGTCCTAAATAGGAAGCTGCTATGGCTAATGAGAATGATTGGATAAGCATGCTAAATTAGAATTAAATAAGAGCTTAGAATGAACTATTTACATGTAATCTTGGAAGTTTTATAATTCTGCTTTTGTTGTTATGTAATGATCTTGAATGTTTGGATTTTATTTAGTTGTTTCAATTGAATCTGGTAATGTATTAAGGTTGGGAAAAACCAAAGACTTAGTTGAATCTTATGCAAAAAAATATCTTTGAGTATTATGGTAGAAATCTGTAGATGATATATGCCTATATTTTAGAAATGGATACATATATATATATATATATATATTGTGTATTAGTCAATCTTGAGTCACTTAAAAGCTTTAAGTTTTGAGGTTAAAAATCTGAGTTTAGCTAGAAGTAATATTTCAAGAATTTTGTGACTATATAAAGAAGTGTTTTGATAAAAGAAACAATATATATATATATATATTTGTGCACTGTATAAAGATGTGTACATGTTTTAAGGGATTTTTCAAGTATCTTGTATCTGAATTTACATTGCAATAGCCAGGCACTAATGTTTTGATGACCTAGTCATAAGGTTAACCCACCTCAAAAAGAGTGAGGTCTAGGTTGATCAAGATGACCAGAGTTTTTGGGTTTGAAGGAAGAAAATGCACTTTGTAAAATCTGAAGCTTTCTTTGCAAATGCATGTACAAAGACATTTTCAAATACTTGAGCAATTCACTTTTATTTTGAGTAGCTTTTTTTAGTACAGAGAGCACAATACATCTGATATGCACACATATTACTTAAATACTACTTTTGTTAAATGACCATAAAATCTAGATTTTCTAAATCCAATAAAGAAACCTTTAAATTAGGATGCAAGCTGAGGTAACTCAGGGATTAGGGAATGGATTTGATTCAGAGAAACACAACTATATAAATTGTGAATGAATCACTCAACTGTCTTGGTTATAAGTAAAGGAATTTGTGATAAAATCACTCATGTTGAAAATGATAAATGTGTATATCATTTTTCTTTCTAGCTTTGATCAAATATCAAACAATTAAACTAAAATTATGATGGCTTGCTATATAATCTAAGATCACTTTGCTAAGTTAAACTAACAGGCAATCACCAAAAGAATGATCAAAATTACTAGGCATAAATCATATATGATTATGAGATTCACTCTCATGACCCAAATATCAAAACAAAGGAAAATGACTATGTACTGGTTGACTAGAAATCTGAATTCAATCAGGATGCACTCTTGCTTACCAACACTCTGTTTCAAGCAAGAGGGTCACATACATCTTCACATGTATGTGAATATATTTATTAATGAAGTGATATAAATATATTAGTAGAAAAATTAGGATCCTGGATAATTTAATAGGAAGGCTAAATGACTCTAGGAAATTTATTAATGTAAAAAAATCCTAGTAAAAGTTAGGTAAAATAAATAGGGTCATTTCATTTGGTATGAGAGCTATGTTAAAACTATACATAGCTAAGAATGATTGTATTGATTGATTAAAGTACTAAAACCATATGTATGTACTGTTTGTTTGTTTGAGTAAAATAATAATTCAGATAGAAAGTATAGCAAAAGAAAAATACTCATGATAAACTAACCCTATCTACCCATACCCTAGTTATCCAATCATGGTAGGAAGAGGATCTAATCACAATGCAGGATCAAGTGCACCACAAATGCTTGATATGCAAGACTTTATGAGGGCTTTAAGGGATGGAGTAGGGCAGAGACTTGAGAACCCACATGAGGAACTTTCAAAACTATTGAAGACTTATACCAATTTGGGAGGCAAGAGCTTTGAAGGGACTGAAAATGTGATGGAAATTTAAGCATGGTTGAGAACACTAGACAGAATTTTCAATGACATGCAATTGGATGATCCAAGGAAGAGGCAAGTGGCCTCAAGACAACTGAAAGGTGTAACTTTAAGCTGGTGGGTTGTAGTCATAGCTGGGAGGATTGAGAATGAAATCACTTGGAATCAATTCAAGGAGATGTTGGAAGCTAGATTTGTTCCAGCATCAGCCAAAACTCTATTGCTTGAAGAATTCATCAGACTTAGGCAGGGAACCTTTAATGTGACTGAGTATACTCAAAGGTTTGAGGGCTTGTCTAAGTATGGAGCTATGCTTGTGGCTGATGAGGCATCAAAGAATGATAGGTATATTAAGGGTTTAAACCCAGGGCTTAGTAGGGCTATGTTGCCATATGCAGATAAAACCTTTGATCAAGTCATTGATCTGGCCTTAAAGTTTGAGCAACATGACAAGGAGAGGGAGAAGTATAGGAGTTTTAAGAACAACAACAACAAGAAAAATAAGGTAAGGTATCACCTCTATGACAAAAAGAAGGAGGAGACAGAAAGCAAGAAAACCAATGATACTAAGACCACTGATACAAAGAGGAAAATAGTGTGTCATCATTGTGGAAAAGAAGGACATATCAAACCAAGGTGTCCAGAATTGAAGGGAGGAGCTTTCAAGTGCTACCTATGTGGTAAGGAGGGACATATCAAGAGAAATTGCCCTGAGTATAAACAGCAAGGGAAGCTAGCAAGTTTGGAGAGCAAAAGCAAATCCACAGTAGAAGCTATTGCAGAAAACCATGGTCAAGTGGAAGGTACCTTATTTATTTGTACCCTACCTATATCAGTAGTGTATGATACAGGGGCAACACATTCTCTGATTTCCCATGAATTAGTTGCATTGCTTAAATTAAATTGCATACTAGTTGAAACCCCTTTGTTAGTGCAAAGCCTATTAGGAAGTTCTAGTGTTTTAAATATGATTTGTGTGGATGTGGAATTAAACATAGGAGGAAATGTTTTTATTTCCAATTTATATGTTTTAAATTACCCTAATATAGATGTTATATTGGGTGTAGACTGGTTAATGCAATACAAAGCCATAATTAATTTAGACTCATCCACCATATCATTACAAAATTCTAGAGGCCAAAGAATCACAATTTTGTGTGAAGTAGCCAAAGAAAGGAAATTATATCATTTGATTGACTTAGATAAGGATTCCAGTAAGCCTTCTATTGAAGAAATCCCTATAATTAACAAATACTTGGATTTGTTTGGAGAAGTTAAGGGTGTTCCACACCACAGACCAGTGGAATTTCAGATTAGTCTCATACCAGGAGCAAGTCCAATTATTAAGAAACCCACTAGGATGGAGCCAAGTGAGTTGAAGGAGTTGAAGAAACAGTTAGAAGAATTGGAAAGCAAAGGATTTATAAGACCAAGTAATTCATGCTGGGGTGCTCCAGTAGTGTTTGTAAGAAAACATGATGGTACTTTAAGGATGTGTATAGATTACAGGGAGCTAAACAAAGTCACTATCAAAAACAAGTACCCCTTACCTAGAATTGATGATCTTTTTGATCAACTTAGTGGAGCAAAAATATTTTCTAGGTTAGACTTGGCATCTGGATTCCATCAGATGAAGGTTGAGGACTCAAGTGTTAAGTATACAGCCTTTAACACTGGGTATGGTTTATATGAGTTTCTTGTCATGCCATTTGGGTTGACAAATGCCCCATCATACTTTGTAGACTTGATGAATAGGATATTCAGGGATTATTTAGACAAGTTTGTATTGATTTTTATTGATGATATTTTGATTTATTCTAAAACAGTAGAGGAACATGAAAATCAATTACACCTTGTTTTGTCTAGATTAAGAGAAAAAGATTTAAAAGAAAAGTTTTCTAAGTGTGCATTTTGGAAAGAAGAAGTGCATTTCCTTGGGCATGTTATATCTGCCAAAGGCATTTCAGTGAACCCCAATAAAATTGTGGCTATCCAAGCATGGAAAAGACCGAGCATAGTAGGAGAAGTTAGGTCATTTATGGGGATGGCAAGGTATTATAGAAGATTTATAAAGGATTTTTCTAAGATGTCATCACCTCTTACCAACCTAACTAGAAAGAACCAACCCTTTATATGGACTGAGAAATGTGAGCAAGCCTTTAGTAAAATCAAGGAGGCCTTTGTCAATGCACCAGTGTTGAGAGTACCAGAGGGAAATGAGGATTTGATTGTTTATACTGATGCAAGTGGTTTTGGGCTAGGAGTTGTATTGATGCAGCAAGATCAAGTTATAGCCTATGCATCAAGACAATTGAAGCCACATGAATCAAGGTATGCAACCCATGATCTTGAGTTGGCAGCAGTGGTATATGCACTAAAACTCTGGGGACGTTATCTTCTAGGTGCTAAGTTTATTTTATGCACTGGCCATAAAGCATTGAAATATCTCTTTTCACAAAAAAATTTGAATATGAGGCAGCATAGATGGGTTGAGTTTCTAGCAGCATATGATTTAGACATACTTTATACTCCAAGAAAAGCTAATAAGGTTTTAGATGCTTTGAGTAGGCAGCATGCAAAAGTAGCTATGTTAATGATAGAAGAGTTTAGAAATGTATCTCTACTTACTGATTTGGAAATTAAGGAAAACAATGAGGTGAACATGGAGATGATTGAAGAAGGGAGTAAAGGAAAATTAAGTTTGATAACTTTGCAATCAGATTTAATTTTGAAAGTGGGGAAAATGCAAGAGGAAGATCCAGATTTATTAGAAAAGAAAACTCTAATGGAAAAAGGAGAAGAAGTAGCAAACTACCACACTGATAAGAATGGTTACTTAAGGAATAAAGGTAAGATATGTGTTCCAGAAGATATAGGGTTGAAGGAAGAGATACTTAATGAATACCATAGGAGTAAATATTCCATACATCCAGGCAGCACCAAAATGTACCAAACCTAAAAAGGGATTATTGGTGGAGAGGGATGAAATCAGATGTGGCCAAACATGTTGCAAAGTGTATGACTTGCCAACAAGTCAAGGCAGAAACCCAAAGACCCTCAGGCCTATTGCAACTTCTAAGCATACCACAGTGGAAGTGGGAAGATATATCTATGGATTTCATAGATGGTCTGCCTAGATCAAAGAGAGGAAATACAAGCATTTGGGTAGTAGTTGATAGATTGACTAAAGTGGCACACTTTATACCAGTGAAGGCAGAAAGAAATGCACCTAAAATAGCTCAAATATTCATGAAAGAAGTAGTAAGGTTGCATGGAATTCCTAAAACTATAGTGAGTGATAGGGACACAATCTTTACATCCAGATTTTGGAAAAGCTTTCAAGAAGCCATGGGGAGTGAGTTATGCTTGATTACTGCATACCACCCCCAATCAGATGGTCAAACTGAAGTAATAAACAAAGTTTTGGAGGATTTGTTAATGGCATGTGCATTGGACTTTGGAGGTAATTGGGAAGATCACCTCCACTTGGCTGAATTTACATATAAAAATAGTTATCAAAGCACCATAGACTGGGTTAAAGCAGGAGAAAGGGCTGTCTTAGGACCAGACTATATTAAGGAAACCACTGAAAAATTGAGCTTGTGAGGAGAAAGATGGCAGCAGCTCAAGATAGGCAAAAGAAGTTTGCAGATGTAAGGAGGAAGCAGGTGGAATATAAAGTTGGTGATTATGTTTTGATCAAAGTTTCACCTATGAAGAAGGTGTTAAGATTTGGCAAGCAGGGAAAACTTACCTCAAGATATGTTGGACCTTACACGATTTTGGAAAGAATAGGTTCATTAGCATACAAGTTAGAGCTACAAGAAGAGATGAGTGCAATGCACAATGTATTTCATGTGTCACAACTTAGGAGATGGGTGCATGATAAAGAGGAAATTCTAGAGAAACCCACTCAAGTTCAAATAAATCCTAATTTGGTCTATGAGAAAGAACCAGTGGGGATTTTAGCTAAACAGGAAAGGAAGTCGAGGAGCAAAACTCTGAAATTGGTGAAGGTTCAATGGGGCCTAGACCCTAATGATTGTACATGGGAGTTAGAGGACAAGATAAAGATGGATTACCCTAAGCTTTTTGCAGTGGAAGGTAAATTCTAATTTCCTAAAAAGTTTAATGTGTATGGTTGTTTTGACTGAATTGTTTGCTTGTGCAATGTTTGATAGATTTTATAAAAATCTGGAAATGTTTAAAGTAAAAATGAGAAAATTGTGAGGACACAATTCCTAAAAAGGTGGGGTGATTGTAATGCCCCAGAAATTCATGAAACCTTATTTTGGTTGAATTTTGAAAATATATGAATTTATTTGTATAGGAATGTATGGAATTAATTGTGTGCAAGTGTGTGTGCATGTGTGCACGTGCACACTGATATGGCACAATGAGGAACTCCAAATTTCCTGAAATTAAAACAAGAACTGGAAAAGCCTTACAAACATGACTTTGTAATGAAAATTATTAAACTAAATATGGATATTTGATTTCTGGATTATATGAATTATTTTATAAAATAAGACAAAGCAAGTTTTGTTTGAACTAGTAAACAGATTTTACTTAATTTAAACCCAGGATAAATTAGATAAGGATTTGAAACATGTATGCACATATATGTGTATGTCTTTCTGAAACTAAGGAGGAGTTAAGTAAGCCTAGATAAGATATGTATGCATATGTACATTTCTATAAGTACTGAAAGTATTAAAAAGAAATAAGCAAGGGAAAGCATAACATAGCAAAAGACATATTGCAAGCAAAACAATTGCTTTAGGCAGAAAATAGAAAGGAGGATTTTTAGAAAATAAACAATTGACAATGTCACACAATTGTCATGATTTAGAAAGAGAACAAAATAGATATTCTGGAAAAGAAAAAGGGGAATAAGCATTACATGGCCGGGGTACTAAGGATGAGAATAAGCAAATGAGAAATGCAAAATGCATGAGCACTTGCCAGGGTAAGAATGAGATTTTACATTTGTAAAACCCTAGAAAACCTCTCTTATAAATCCAAGTTTAAACCAGAAAAACCATTTTCTACCCGAGACATTTAAGAAAACAAAGAAGAAAAATATTGCAAGAAGAAAGGCAAAGTTTCAAAGAGTTTCTTTTCTGGATTAAGCAAAAGGAGCATTTTCTGTGAGTAATCTCACTAAACCCATGGCATTAAGTCCCTGTTATGAGGCAGCCAAGTTTATGTTAGTTTTCTACATATTTCTTATTTTATTACTATGGTTTTAATGGATGCTTTAATGGGTGTTTATGAATGCTTTTGATTGCTTTGATGGTTGAGTATTTTGCTCTGTTTGGTTACACCCAGAAATGTTAAAGTATGAAATCATGAAAGTAAATAGAGAATACTTGTAACTGGTTTAGACATGGCATGGAAAATACAGAAATCAAAATATATATATGAGTTGCATTACACTTGTGTAAGTGTTGAGGCTCAAATGAAAGATTCATGGGTGCAATGGAAATACCCAAAAGTGTTGAACCCTTGATCAAACAAAAAAACCCATGAGCCAGAAATCTTGTTTAAGCTAGATCTTGAATTTAGTTCAAACATGGTTGCTTATGAAACAATAATAACCCACATGCCTAGTCTCTATTCACAGTTGTAAATATTCTTGTATTTTCTTTAAGCCAGAATATTTGAAAATATGATTTCCCCTGGATATGAATGTTAGCTTGTTTTTGAATTATGCTTGTAAGTTTTATGTAATGCTTCATGTACACTATGATTTAATCACCTAGCTATCTCATGATAGGATCAAACATGAACACTTAGTAAATAAACTAAGGATTGTGAGCCAAGAAGACTGCTGGAATGCTTGTTATATTTAAAGTATGCAAGTTGGCACATGGTTTGTTTAAGCCCTGAGATCTTTGTGCAATATTGTGAATTATTTTATTGCAATGTGTCCCCGTGATTCCTTTATGGCAGATGAGGCTAGGAATTAATTTGGTAAATGCAACCCTAAATTGATGAAGTAGGAACTTGAGTTATTCCTAGGTTGGTTGGATTGGAGCTATGATAGTTCCTGAGTATCTCTGTTTGACATGTATGTTTGCATAGTTGAAAGTGTGTACATAATTAGTTTTAATAATGATCATATATGCACAATATATCAGAAACAAGTCAGGCAAATTGATTAAAGAAGTTATGCCAACCTATACAAAATGCTTATGTCTCACTTATCTACTTAATATCATGGAATTTTTTATATTGCTCATACCAGATCTTGTATCTGACCCTTGTGTGCTTATGGCATCTGGGGTGTCTCATTTAAAATGGGGCAGCCTCTAATGCTCTTTCAGGGAATGCTGGTCCTAAATAGGAAGCTGCTATGGCTAATGAGAATGATTGGATAAGCATGCTAAATTAGAATTAAATAAGAGCTTAGAATGAACTATTTACATGTAATCTTGGAAGTTTTATAATTCTGCTTTTGTTGTTATGTAATGATCTTGAATGTTTGGATTTTATTTAGTTGTTTCAATTGAATCTGGTAATGTATTAAGGTTGGGAAAAACCAAAGACTTAGTTGAATCTTATGCAAAAAAATATCTTTGAGTATTATGGTAGAAATCTGTAGATGATATATGCCTATATTTGAGAAATGGATACATATATATATATATATATATATATATATATATATATTGTGTATTAGTCAATCTTGAGTCACTTAAAAGCTTTAAGTTTTGAGGTTAAAAATCTGAGTTTAGCTAGAAGTAATATTTCAAGAATTTTGTGACTATATAAAGAAGTGTTTTGATAAAAGAAACAATATATATATATATTTTTGTGCACTGTATAAAGATGTGTACATGTTTTAAGGGATTTTTCAAGTATCTTGTATCTGAATTTACATTGCAATAGCCAGGCACTAATGTTTTGATGACCTAGTCATAAGGTTAACCCACCTCAAAAAGAGTGAGGTCTAGGTTGATCAAGATGACCAGAGTTTTTGGGTTTGAAGGAAGAAAATGCACTTTGTAAAATCTGAAGCTTTCTTTGCAAATGCATGTACAAAGACATTTTCAAATACTTGAGCAATTCACTTTTATTTTGAGTAGCTTTTTTTAGTACAGAGAGCACAATACATCTGATATGCACACATATTACTTAAATACTACTTTTGTTAAATGACCATAAAATCTAGATTTTCTAAATCCAATAAAGCAACCTTTAAATTAGGATGCAAGCTGAGGTAACTCAGGGATTAGGGAATGGATTTGATTCAGAGAAACACAACTATATAAATTGTGAATGAATCACTCAACTGGCTTGGTTATAAGTAAAGGAATTTGTGATAAAATCACTCATGTTGAAAATGATAAATGTGTATATCATTTTTCTTTCTGGCTTTGATCAAATATCAAACAATTAAACTAAAATTATGATGGCTTGCTATGTAATCTAAGATCACTTTGCTAAGTTAAACTAACAGGCAATCACCAAAAGAATGATCAAAATTACTAGGCATAAATCATATATGATTATGAGATTCACTCTCATGACCCAAATATCAAAACAAAGGAAAATGACTATGTACTGGTTGATTAGAAATTCGAATTCAATCAGGATGCACTCTTGCTTACCAACACTCTGATTCAAGCTAGAGGGTCACATACATCTTCACATGTATGTGAATGTATTTATTAATGAACTGATATAAATATATTAGTAGAAAAATTAGGATCCTGGATAATTTAATAGAAAGGCTAAATGACTCTAGGAAATTTATTAATGTAAAAAAAATCCTAGTAAAAATTAGGTAAAATAAATAGGGTCATTTCAGTTGACCTATAAAAGGTTATGTCTTCCTGTTATTGCCCATTATCGGGAAACGGTGGATTTCTATAGACAAGGGTAGAATCTCAGTTGAGGACTAACTTCCATCTCCGGAAGCTAGTGCATTGATGGTTTACTACGATGAGTGTTTCTCATTGAACTTGTAGATTAAAGTTTTCCTTGTATTGTCGAGGCAACGCTGGTACATAGTGAATAGCAAATTTCCCAGCATTGCCAGGGCAATGTCGATACTTAGGAAATAGAGGGTTTTTCGGCGTCGTCGGGGAATACCGACACTTATGAAATAGAAAGTTTCTCGACGTTGCCCAGCAACACTGGTACATAGGAAATGAGAAAAGTCCTTAGCGTTGCCGGGGCAACACCGACACTCGGAAGGTTTGGACCAATTTTCCCCGCCGATCCGACAATGCTTTTAATCCAGGTGGGCATTAGTTTCGGTCTTCAAAAACTTGCACTTCGATGATTGGATTGTAGAAGTCTTTTCTTAGTGCTGCCTGTCTTTGGGCAATGTTAAAGTCATGTTGGTTAGGATTGAATCATTCATCTAATACCGTATAGTTGAGTAGATCCCTTTGAACCCAATGTGGTTGTTTTTCTCAAAGTTGCTTAACTTTGGGATACGCCATGTTCTGGAAGGATGGGAGCCCTAGGCATTTCCATTTCCTAGCCTTGTTTATCACCGTCAAGTGTTATCCTTGGAAATGCAAGGTTATTGCTTAACAAATTCCATGGTTATTCTTATTCACGGAAAACCGGATTTCCTCCAACCGGTTTTTGTTATGGTCTGACTTCTATCTGCGAAACCCTTTATTTCTAGTTGTTAAATTCTAGGTTCTTATAGAAAATTAGAAATTATGGAGTGAGTCCTCACATTTCCCTTGGTACGACCGTGCTCATTCCTATCTTGATCACAGTCCGGTAAAGTTCGGTAGTGTTTGTCTTGAATCTGTGACGCTTAACCTTGCTTGTTTCCGGCCATATGCGTTATGCTGGGCTGATAGCATTGTTGTGGATATCAACCTTATTCATTGGTTCTAATCTTTGGGAATCAATGGTTTAGCTGCTCGATTTCGAGCGTTCTCTCCTTGCCGTTGTCTGTCTTCGGATAACAACTGGTTTTCTAGAAGTTGAGGTTTGAGACCTCAGTTGAGCACCTTCTTCTGTCTTTGGAAACTGGTGTGTTAATGATTTGATTCTAGAAATGCCCTCCGTCATCGTTTATCTTTGGACGACGGTAAGTTCCTCCTTTTATTGAAAGCTAGAGCGATTTTTTATCCTGACCAAGTGTTAATGTGTTATGTGCCCCTCAGTCCATAGGGCTGATTAGTCTGAACAATTAATGTGATACTTGATGTTCTCAGCGGTTCCCTGGTTGCCCCTAATCAAAGGTGCATCGCAGCTCCTTTCTATGGGAACTCGTAACTTGGATGTCTTGAATTTAGACATTTTGTACATTAACTTTGGTCAAAGATTAAAATTCTTTGCCAACTTCTTGGTTTATGAATGTTGCGGCACTACTAGATTAATGTCGGTTCTTCCGGGTAGCGGGAGTTGATCCCTGTTAATCCTACAATATACAAGTTTCCTGATGTTGTCAGGGCAACACTAGTACTTAGAAAATTTTAACAGTTTATTGATGATGCCGGAGCAACATCAACCAGTGCTTGCACGGCTTTTGAGAGTGCATGCCTTACGAAATGCGCGGTTTATAAGGTTGATATGACCAGTCGATCTGGAATGGTTTAGAACTTCTTGTCATTTCCAATCTTCGGGTAACATGAGGAGTTCATGCTTCGTCAGCAAGGATCCACGGTTTAAGAAGTGATGCGCGGCTTATGGGAGTGCGTGGTTTATGAGGTCGATACGACCCATCGATCCGGAATGGTTTGGAACTTCTTGACGTTGCTAATCTTAAGTAACATGAGGAGTTCATGCATCGAGAGCGTGGTTTCACAGCTCAAGAGGTGATGCACGGCTTATGGCAGTCTGTAGCTTTTGAGAGTGCGCGGCTTATGAAATGCTCGGCTTATGGGATCGATACGACCCGCCGATCCGGAATGGTTTGGAACTTCTCCACGCTGCTAATCTTTGGGTAACGTAATGAGTTCGTGCTTCGAGAGCATGGTTCCAAGGCTCAAGAAGTGATGCACGACTTATAGGATGGGCACAATGGTTTGGGCCTTCCCAATGCTGGAGGAGCGATACCGGTTCTTAGAAGGTAAAGATCGAGTTTTCCCATCGATTCGGCGATTTGACTTTGCTGGAATGCAATTTCATCAGTTCTAAGAGATAAGTGGTTTTTGGATTGGGTAACCGTGACTTGGACGATCCTCCCATATTTTGGGAAGATGTGCATGGCCAAACAAATAAGGTTGCCATGGTAGAGAGATCTACAACCGACCTTATGGAGATGTTATGAAGAAAGAGCTTAGGGGAGTTCAGGGCAAGACTCTCAGTTTTTGGTCCAAACTGCCTTTAGAGAATTGGTCTTTAACTGGCATAGAGTCTAAGAGGAAAAGGAACTGGTCACCAAGGGTGATAAAGGAGGAGTTGGGAAGAAGTAAGCAAGTATTATGCTTTTATTTCATTTGTTCCGCTAGTTAGGTCGTTAAGTCTGTCGTTGTCAGAATGCCAGAATTTTCGATCGGGCGTAATAGAACTGTGGTATGATTAGTCTTGGCTTTCCTAGTAGCTATTCAAGTATGTGTGGTGCCCCCATGCCACAGGGCTGTTCGTGCGATTAAACTGTATCCGGGGTTTCTCCACAACCCATTTGGTTGCACGCGGTCTAGTGGATGCAATTATGTCTTCTAGATGATTAAAGCATGGGAAAGCCTCTATCTTTAGAGATTTATGTATCAGGGATTTGAGATACTTATTTCTCCCAGGTGTCGAATCTTGGCTTGATTCTAGTCGACCTTTGATTGATCACATGGTCGTTCAGTTTTAGCCTAGTTTCTTTGAGCGACTTTAAAGCTCTAGAATTCAACAATTTTTGTCTCATTGGTCGTTAGAAGTGATTTTGTTAATTTTATGGAGTGACTGATGTGATTATCGATTCATGGCCTCGGAGCATGACTTCACTGAATTCGGGCAGATCTGGATGAGATGACCGCTGATCTTCCAGTTGGCCTTCGTGATGCTTTAGTTCGTGAAAGATTTTTTGATTAGATGATTTCTGATTTACCGGTTCACCTTTATATACTTTAGTTCATGAAGGACCTTCATGACGCTTTAGTTCGTGAAGGATTTTTTATGGTCGGATGTTCGACGACCAGACGGCCTTGGAAAGATAATTTATCGATTTCGAGAGGAATTTTGGGTCTCGTGTCCAACAGCCCGGCGGTCTTAAAACAATGATTCATCGACTTCAAAAGGAATTTTGGTCGGATGTACGATGACAAAACGGCCTTGGAGCGATAATTCATCGACTCCAAGAAGAGTTTTGGGTCGTATGTCTAACGGTCCAATGGTCTTAAAGTGATGATTCATCGACTTCAAGAAATATTTTGGTTGGATGTTCGGTGCCTAGATAACCTTGGAACGATAATTCATCGACTCCATAAAGAGTTCTGGGTCATGTGTCCGATAGCCTGACGATATTAGAGCGATGATTCATCGACTTCAAGAGGAATTTTTGGGACTCGGCTCGCAGGAACACAGGTTTATCGGTTCCTGGAGACTAGTGGTTGGATCTGTTTATTCAACGATCCTTTGGACAAGCCTTCTTGACGCTACCAGAGCAACGTCAGTTCTTAGAAAGGGGATCAACATCACTCGTCGAGGGCATAGAAGCATTTTGTTTGCCATTCTTTCTACAATGCCCCCAATGTCCCGGTATGGCTCATTTGGAAAAGGAAAGCAGACAAAGATGGATGAGAAGGCATCGCTTTAGGTTGCTGCCCCATTCCTTAGTAGCTAGCTAGCCAGAGTGTTATTTGATAATCATCCTTTTGTCTGATTTCGTCAGTTAGCCAAGGTGCTTTTCTACTGGGTCTTAGTGGCCTTGCTTAGGTAGAAGGTCCCTGAGGTCCTGTAGCTCCTTCACCGTTTGGTATATTCTTTTGGAAATTGTCGGGTTTTCCTTCTACCAATTGCACTACCTCTAGTCTCTAGACCCGGTTTGCCTTCCTATAGTATTCTTCTAAGGTAGTAGGTTTCTTCATCATTTAATGATTCCTAAGGGCCTTGTAGTAGACTGCATCCGTCGCCCTCGCTTCGTCCATATGCTAGTCATACTTGTAAAAAGGAAAGTTTGAATCAGTTGTAGGAAGGTATAGTTAGCATGATAAACTTCTTTGGATATTCTACATGTTGAACGACTTCGGTGAATGGGTTTCGATTGGGGAAGATGCTCTAATCATTGTCTGTCCGGTCCATTTTCAAGTTACGGCTGTTTATAATGCTTGATAATGATATGTGCATGAGTGTCTTATGCTTGAATGATTGGAATGCCAATTGAATGACAAATCACTTAGGATGAGGTCATGGATCATTAATGATCCTCAAAAATTTTCAAACTAGGTGAGATTAGTCTGGGGCAACAATGAAGGGCCTATAAGGTTGCATTCAAGATTTCAAGGCATTTGGGTTCTCATGTTCGAGTTGTGGGCAAAGGAAGATGTATCGACATTGATGGATCAGTGGTATTTTACTTGGAGTCCGACCCGAGAAAATTTTCCATTTTCTTGGAGTCGGCACATGGTTCGCTTGGAGTCACAGAATTTGAAGTGCTAGGTTGGTAACGAATGGTGCTTGGAGTCATTTGCATTTTTTCTTAGAGAAAATCTTGGTTTTACTCGAGTCTTATTTCGGGCCAAAATTTTCTAGGTTTGCTTCGAGTCAAAAGGGTGATTACCCAAGTTTGACTTAAAGTCGAGACTTTCAAAATCTACTTCGAGTCAAATAGGCGATTACCCGAGTTCGACTTCGAGTCAACCCTAAAGTGAGTTCCTCAATGACCATTTTGATGATTTTTAATGATTTTCAAGGACAACCATTCATGATTCGATGATGGGTGTTCCATGGTGGGATTGGCAGCTGGTCGGTCAGGAGTGGTCACAATATACCACAGGAGCTTAGCCTTGTAATCGATTCCAGTTTGTGTCATATCTTCCCGGTCCTCATGCCTTTGGGAGCACCGTTTGAGTAGCAGTTCCTCATCCATTGCTTGGCACTGTGTTGCGGCATGGGTTGTTGAGCTTCTTCTAGGGTTTTGCACTTTAGCATTTTCATCCAATTTGTCTTCCTCAAATTCTTTTTCATCTTCAGAGCCGGAGAAAGCCATCGTTATATCTTCCCATGGAGTTTTCACCCCTAAGTTTGGGTTTGTTGTAGGTGCTTTTATATTGGGTGGAGTGTTAACGTTTTCTTCCGTCATGATTCTTGGAGCTCCGCCCACTACTTCCCTTTTCTTTTGCCTTCTATTTCTTCCGTTCTAGCCAGAAATAAAAGAATGCTCCTGCTCCGTAGCAGCCACTACTTTAGGCACCGTTTTGGGAGTAGTTAGTGACTGGAGCGTTAAGAGAGCATTTATCTTTTCCATAAGAGAATTTTGAATGTTTGACATTTTCTGGTTAATTTCATCAACCATCTTGATCAGTTCTTCCTTAGTCTCAACTTCATGTTATATGGAGTATCTTAGAACCTGATCTCTAGAGTTAGCTCCTAATAGTAGGTTGTTGGGGTTGTTGAGTTAAATTTGCTGAGGGTTTGTTTCTTCTCCAGCAATGGTATCTTCTATGGGTCAACACCCTGGATTGAGTGTGAAAGCATCAGCCATGTTCATTAAAGCAAATAAAATAGAAAAGAAATATAAAAAGAGCGAGAGAAGTAAAGAGACGAGAATTTTATAGTGGTTCGGCTGTTAACGAGGCATACGTCCACTTTATAACTTTTCTTATTAACTGACTGTTGTTACAAGTTTTATTGGATTACAATATCATGGAATATCCTAAGTTAGATCAAGTCACAAGTACAAGAGATCGTTGGAGAATCATAGCGAACTCCTAGATGACTGTTGTGTGGGAGAAGAAGAATGAAGAATAATAGTGAAGGACGATATTTTTAGAGTTCCAGTAGCTAGTCAAGAAGATCCTCTTTATGTTGCAGATATTGAGTATTTATAGGGAAATTCAGAGAGTATTGTGCCAGAAGTCCAAGGGCAAAAGAGTCCAATTATGCCAAGTCATTACCAAAAAACTCAAATCAATTTGAGTCATTTCTATGGATCTCTAGCTATCCATAGGGGATGGATCGCTAGATATCCATAGGGAATGGCTCATTAGATATCCATAAACTTAGCATATTTTTCTACAGAAGCCTTTACTTAATGCTACGAATGAGCTTAGAAAGTTTGAGGGCGATCCGACCTATCTTGATGGATAGCTAGCTATCCAAAGGGGATGGACCGCTAGCTATCCATCCACTTAGCATATTTTTGTGTGATCTTAGTTTGGTTGTCTTCCTATCTTCTATTTCAGTGTCTTGTACAAACATCAAGTCGTTTAAAGTTCGTTTGATCATTTGTCTTCATGGGTCATCGGTCCAGAAGAACCGTCCATAACTCACTCAATACTTAAACAAATCACATGAAACTTCACATATGCAATGTAGATGAGTAGGAGAGGCTCCCTTATGGATCATAAGTCATGGGGTCCACTCCTCATTAGTCAGACTTGATGGATCAAACTGGCCTAATTTGGTGAAGAATCATCCATAACTCGCTCAAAGCTTAACGAAACCAAACGAAACTTTGTAGGTACTCTCTCTAGGGTGTGTGGGACCTACCCTATAAATTTCAGGTTGTGGGGACCAACCTACATGGATCTTTAGTGATCCATCTAGTTAGGTTGCTAGCGATCCACCAAACAACCTCCAAATGATCCCATTAGGGTATGGTCATCCATGATCTAGATCGATATTATTATTTTTGGATGTATGCTACTGGGCCCAATATGGTTATTGATCACAACTGAGGGATGATCATATTTGGTACTATCCAGGAAGGGGTAGGTCGGCCCTATGTTGGCAGGGGTATAAGATGTTCTTGTTGACCTCGGTACATTTTATCTTGAGGTGTACAGTGACAGGCAGTACCCCAGTAGCCTTGTCATTGATGAAATCTCCCATAAGTGCCTTTTGGACTTAGTTGTATACCTAACATGCTGGAATTTAATTAATGTAATAATTTCAGCTATGGGTTAGTATTAACTTTAAACCGTAGACAATATTATAATATCACTTGATTTTCTATAGAAAAGGTTTTGGTTATCATGGGGTAAAAACCAGTCCGTGTTTATGTGCGGTGTGGTCTTATGGGATACATTTGTTTTAAAAGGGTTTTATAAGTTTAACAATTCAGTTGTTTGGAGTTTACTCATGCCAGACCCATGTCTGATCCGGAGCTTTTCTTTCTTTTTCCTAAAACTCTTGGGTACTCAAATTTGTATGAGTAGCGAAGTAGCCTAGGTTCTTACGGATGCATTTTGGATGAATATGGAGCAGAAGAGTTCGACGTTAGCTAGTTATCTATTTTATTTTCTATTGTATGTATATTTTTTATCATTATTATGGGGACATGCAGTTATAACTGTCCCTGGCAGGAGTTAGTACCTGTTGTGACCCTGAAGTATTATTTTGGAAGTGACCATATGTACTATCTGATATTCTATTATATGTGTTTGCTTTGCGTTGTGAGATTCTATGTTACTTTTCTTCTTTTCTTTTTACCCTAACGGCTTGTTTTTCGGATGCCTAAATGATCAGCACACGAATACCGTGGATGTATTAAGGGTCGTCTTTAGAAGTAAGAAAGATGGATCATTACATGAGGAGGGTACTCATGTAATTTTATTCCACACTTTAGAGTTGCTAGCAACAAGCATGGCAAGTAGAATCGTCCCCTCCCCCCATTACAAAGAAAAATAAAATCCCTCTCCAAAAATAAAATGGAAGCCAAAAGATCTAAGGAAGAGTGATGAAGTTAAGGTCCAAGACCAAGGACAAGAAATAGGACAAAAAATTCATGCTCCAAAATAATAAGCATTTGGTTGACTTTATACCTTTCAATCTGTAACTTGAAGCCTCAACATCAAGAAGTGAGTGCTGAAACGAGCTTAATGAAAATTTAGTCAAAATAGAACGCACGCGCACACACACACACACGCACACACATAAATATATATATATGTTCATACATATATGTGTGTAGATAAAGTAATAAGGATTGAAAAGCCATAGAGATCAAATACATATCTAAGCAAATACATAGGAGGTAAATAAACGACAATTAAACTAAAAAATTGGCATAACACCCATGATGCTAATTGTGATAAACTAACCCTTGATAACATCACAACTAAGCATGACTTAATTGGCAATGACCAAAGAGTGTCATCAAGAACAAGTTTATCACTCGAGGTTAGATGCAAGGTGAAGTCATTAAAGATGGATTTATAATGCGGCTCAGCCTCTGATGTAAAATATTCAAAAGTTTGGCTATTTTCTTTGAATATGATATTTCAGATCCCTTAAGGTCACTTGGAATGAAACATTCGAGAGTCCTTAAGATCACATGGAATATACATTCGAGAATTATATGGCCTTTTGGAATAAAATACTCAAAGGCTCATGCCATACATTCAAAGGAGATAGGAAAAAAAGCAATTATGCATATAATTTCTTGTTTAGTCTAAAGCCCATCAGAGATAACCACATTGAGCTTTTGGACTAGGGAGTTTTATTATATGCATGTCCATGTCAATAATGTTAAATGTGTATAGTTACGTAACTAGACAAGTTAAGTTATGTTCAAAGTTATCTATAACAACCCGCCTTTTTGACCATCAAAAGTCAACACCAAACACTACCACTGCGTTCAAATGCCACGCATCCAATCGACAAAAGGGAAGATTATTGGGGTAAATAAAAAGAAAAGAACAGAGAATGGAGAAATAGAATCTCACAATGGAATCGATAGCATATAATATAACAAGGATAGTAGAAACTATCACTTCAAAAATACATAGTATATCAGAGTTAAAAACAAACCATATCAGTTGGACAGTTATAAAATTCTGAATTTACAAATGCTTATAAGGATTCTATATAATACAGCGGAAAATAAAACATTACGATAGGTGAATCTTCAGCTCCCCTCCATGATCTCCATAACACCAAAGCCAACCTGGGAAAATACTTGTTTGACCCGAGCATTATAATAAATAACACCTGGATCAGTCTGGAAATACCAACATGAGATAACTCAAAATAATGGGAAACGTATAAAAGTTCTGTGAGACCATGCCGCTAATGCGGAACAGGTTTTTATCTCACAAGAATAACATCCATACAGACAAGAGCAGAAATAAATATCAGGGAACAAATCCAAATATGAATGAGTATAAATAATATTAAACCAGACTTGAAAGAATGGAAATAAACCGAGTAAAATCCAAACTAGACAGAATGGATAAAACAAGGAAAACAGTCCAACTTGATAGAATGGACTAAATAAATTCTTAAATGTCATGATGAGGAGTTGGCTCTACTCATGGCAATTTAAAGCTAAAACAAATTCAATGTTTCGAATCAAATAAGGAAATGAAATTTTCCAAAAAATTGCTAGGAAGGTGCACCCCCCTTGAAGTATACCTCTAGTAATATACTTCTAAGAAGCTCATTTACTCTGTGACACTTCTCGGACAATACCCAGCCGGACCCCGCCAGCCCTTACCGATATTTGAATATTTCCACATTTAAGTGCACAGCCGAATCCAAACTAGATGAGATGTGAAAATACTCTAATAAGAGCAACCCCACATAGCTTGGCTTCCTCTCGTGCTTTGGGTTTAGTCATTTCCGACAAAGGATAGCAAAGCTCAACGGAGCAATAAATTATCTTAGAATGACAATAATAAAGTAGCTGAAGTAATCGATAGTTGGGATACCAACTATCGAGGATATAAAACAATCATATATGGAAATTAAGTCTTGTATACCTATCACCACTGATTGAATTCAAACTTGTACTATTTCTTGGTTAACAATAATACCGGACAAGTCAAGATAGTGTTACTTCAAAGTCATGTCACACAACTATTCTTGACTTTCAAAATAGCGACAAGTCTACTTCTTCGATGTTTAGTGCTAATTATACAAACAATTTTTTTTCCATATAAGTGATTCGCTTTACAGAAATAATTCATTTCCATAAACGAATCAACCTTTTTCTTTTTAGAAATGAACTGAACTTTTTGCTCGATTTCCGTATTGGTAAAACACTTTTAGAATTAGTTCCTGATTGTTAAAACGTTAAGAGAATAATTTTTCCAAGCGCCCGACCCCGAAGGCCTTAACTAACATCAGACCGAACACCCAGATGATTATCCAACTTAACATCCCAATAATCGAGTTCCAATTCCTTTTTATAACTTTAAAAACAATATTAATTATCCCGAAAAATAATTAAAAACATTTAAAATCCCTTTAAATAAACAATTCATTATCTATAATAAAATAGATGATTATTTCCAAAAACTTTTATAACATTGGTAAATTAACTTTAAAATCTTCATTAAATTAGTTTATTAACTTAAAAACGGTTTATTAAAGCAATTTTTATTATATTATTTAATTTACTTTAATCACCTTTATTAAATCAATTAATTAAAAAGATTTGTTAAATTAAAATAGTAATTAATTAAATGAATAATTAATCTCAAACATCATTAATTAAAATGATAAGTAATTTTAAAATCCATTAATTAAAACAATTAATTAAGTTCAAAATAATCATAAATTAATCAGATTAATTAAATCTAAATTTCATTAGTCAAAATGATTAATTAAAACATCATTTGTTAAAATGATTTATTTAATTATAAAACATCATCAATTCGAATCATTTAACTAAAATCCAAATATAGTTAGTTAAAACGATTAATTAAATTCAAAACAATCATTAATTAAAATAATTAATAAAACTCAAATATTATTATTTAAAATGATTTATTACTTTCAAATATCATTGATTAAAATAATTATTAATTTCAATTATCATAAATTAAAATAATTAATTAATTAAACTCCATTATCATTAATTAAAATAATCAATCAATCAATTAATTAATTAAACTCAAATAATCATTAGTTAAAACGATTAACTAAGTATAAAACATCATTAGCAAAAATGATTAATTCAATCTAAAGATAAACCAATTTTAATTATCATTTATTAAATTGGTTAATTAATCTCAAATTAATTAATTTAAAAGATTAATTAATTTAAATTATCATTAATCAAAATGATTGATAAATTTTCAATATTCTTTTAGCGGAAACACAAGCTCAAGTTCATACAATAGGGTTTTGGGGATAAAATTTAACAAACGACTGTATAGCAAAAATCACTGTAACGTTGTTTAAACTATTAAATGGAATATCAGAAATTAATTTCAATAAACCATCAATAACAGCATATGGATGTAAATAAATAATTTATGGGGGAGAAACCGCATTTGGGTCTCTCTATAGATTTTCCTTGCAAAACAATGGTTATGGATAATAAACAAATAATCATATGGGTTTATAACGATCAATTTAATATATCATCCATTTTCCAAATGGAAATTCAACCAGACAATCAATCATACAATTTAGTTAACATCCAAGCAATTAATAAACATTTATAACATCATTGATATGATAAAATAAAATTTAATGTGAGTTAAACTCACATTGATTCTAGTTTCGCCGAAGCGTTCCGGTTTGGACTAAAATCGAACGGGCGTTCGATTTTAGCCCAAATTTTCAGTTTCTCCAAATCTGACCAAACAATCTCCAAAACAAAGATATCATCTCCACAAGTGCAACGCAACTGACCGCGCTTGATTTGGACCTCGTATGAAATAGTTACGGATTTTATAAGTTATCGGATAAAAAAAATTAATTTACACTAGTCCCCTCATTAAATTAATTACCCAAGCTAATTACATTTCTTCCCAAATCGATTGAAACACCAGATACAAGTGCACGCAACCTCCCCCCTATACACGCACGCCGTATCCCAGCCTCTAACCAACGAAAACAACCTCTAACAGCGCCGTCGTCCTCCCCTATGCGATCTCCACACATTAAGCACCTCAACGACAAGCTTGGTCGAGCTTACAATATCGCAACCTGGAGGTCACCGTAAGCGACAAATGACAGTCGAGTTTCACCATCCACCGATGCTAACGGGTGCGGCTTCGAATGAGAAACACGATGGAATCACTAGCTCGGCCAAACTCCGCCTCCATCGTCAACCAAGTGGAGCCCTAGTTCGACTGTCGAAATACGAGTTCGACCAAATTAGCGCCGCTCTCCGCTGCACCTATACTAACTTGAATCACACACCTATACAAATCCCTTGAATCAATTTTCATGATTTATGGTGGAATGGGTTACTAGATTTTGAATTTAGAATGGATCGGCCATTCAATGCTTGGTGTTGTTTACTGGGAAGAAAATGAAAGGAGAGGGGAAATGAAGAAAGATAGCTTTGCATTGGATCACTATTTTATAACTAGATAGAATATAAAATAAAAAAACAAAATGATTATGTTTCTTTTTTTAAAACAAAAGGACTTCTCGAGCCATCCAACATGTCTGCGCCATCAAATCGTTATTTAAAATTTGAATTTTGATTTGATTTTACAATGGTTTTCAAATGAAATAATTACGGTACCCTGCTACATAATATTTCATTCGAGTATGAACCACGAGTGACCGAAATAAAATAATCATGCACTAATATGCGACATGATCATAAATCAGTAGTGAATTACACAGACTGTTTTATTTTGTGAAATACCTAAAATATCATCGTTTGCTGATAAATCATCAAACGAATAATTTTCAATATTTTCCCAATCAAAAATTATGGAAAAATCAAAATACGTCAATAGAAATTGAATCGTAAACCCAAAAATAAATTTTCTGATTTATTATTCGAACTCTTTATTCCTGTAACTAAATTTACAATTGGATTTCCAATATTATTTATTAATTTGAAAAGGAGTTAAATGAAATTATTAAATCCATCTAATTAAGTCTTAAAACAAATCAAATATTTAAACATTTCCTATATTTGAATTATAACCTATTAAATTCCAAAATCCAATCATTTAAATATTTAAAGTTAATCAAACATTTAAAATCAGATAACTAAAATTTTGGGTTGTTACATTCTCCCCCCTTAAATGAATTTCGTCCTCGAAATTCCTAAGAAAGAAAATGTTTCCAAGCCCTTAAGTTTAAAACTATTAATTAAAATGAGTTGTCAAACTTATTTCTAAAACCAATTAGCTGGAATAGATTTTAAAATTTCCCAGTCTTTTAACTTCATTCACGTATACCAACTAATTTTCTTCTATTCATTTATTCCAAGATATAACCCCAAAAATAAAATTTTAGCTTTCAAACTTTTATCAAAATTCTTAAAAATTTTCCAACCCTTAAATTTTCAGAAAATTTCGTCAGCATCTCCTTTGCGTGGCTCAATCGATACAACTACAAATGGCTTCTATGGGCTCCAAACCAATCAAAAGAAAACAAAAGCCAAGTGGCCTTCCATATCTGGCACATAAAATCAATAACCAATTTAAATTTTCTAAATTTATTACGTACCTTTTTGCATTTGATTTATATTTTGGCAAGTAAATTTATTATCTTCTATGCAAATGCTGGTGCACAAGAATCAAATGGAAATCCCTTGCATACCTATACTTATAAAATCTAAAAGAGTCATATTGATACAAGAGAAATATACTAGCTATCTCTCATAAGTCAAACAACATAAACAAGGTAACAATCATATCTCAATCATATGCAACAAACAAGAGGATATCCTATAATATATGTTATGCATCAAATAAATTTCAGATGACAAATTTAGATCTAAATACCCGAGTTCTCCAATCAAAAATTTTATTTTCAAATTTCCAAGCTAGGAAAATCAAAGATCAAAACCAAAAGGACAAGGAGGGGATTCCTCTAAATAAAGTATGGTGAAACTCTAGAATCAAAACAACATGGAGCATCCAGTGGTATTCTGGTTCCTCCAAAAACATCAACTAGAGTGAACAAATATCATTCCTTTCCCAAAATCTTCAATAAATTTCTTTTTTTTTCAAAATCACTGGAATTTAGATCCTATTAACAACAATTCAAAATCCTTTGTCTATATATTTAAACTTTATAAACAATGGTATATGAAATCACATAACCAATTAATTCTATTCAATCAAATCAAATCAATCAAATTCTATGAAGGAATAAACTAACACTAATAGTCAAACAAATTCCATAAGGGAAAACTATCGCTTAATATTGTTTCAAAATGTCAAATGACTAGCAAACAAATCTTAACTTAAGTTCAAAACTTTCTTGATTGTCCAAAAATATAGATAATTATCTAAGTGTACCGTTTGCTTATTAGCCTTTGGTCATCGCTTAGAAGATTATCGAAACTAACTCGGACAAAATGGAAAGTAATACTCTATATTTTATTAGTTTCTTAATTACATTAAATTATTATTATCATTATATTATTATTTTCTGAACTTATATTTTCATTTTATTTACTTGTATAATTTCTTTTATATCCTGAGAATACATACAAAATTCATTTTAACTTTTTCAAAGATCTTGATGGAGATCAAATCAAATTATGGTTTCTTAAAATGGAGTCAACCTATTAACCTTTTAACTTAGGGTGTTAAAACGAATAATATTTATAGGTTGACCTAATCAACAAATAGTTTACACTACTTATATGTTTTTAAACAACTATATGGTTTTAATAAAAACACCATTTATCAAATCCTTTTTATTTTATTTAATCTAAGGGAAAATCTTATTTATCAAAGCAACCTCTTATTAGAAATACCTTTTGTGTTTGAAACTAATTCCCATTTAGGGAACTTAAAAATTAGATTCTCGATTTTAATTTCAAAACTTATTTTTGAGAGCATGTTGCATATATTTTGATGTATATCAACTTCAAACAATTTATTTATTAAAACCCACTTTGGATTTATTTGGATTTGAACTCACTTCGATCGCACAATGATAAAATGAATAATTTACTAAGTACCCCACAACGTTCGCCTAAGCAAACATCCGATCATCACTTAAATGATTATTCAAATTACCACAAAGTTAATCGAAATGATTTCCTTCTAATTATCCCAATGAAAATGTGTTCCATTTAAAATTTTACTTCCCGATATATTTTTACCTTTAAATACTTTCAAAAGTATAGTTATTTCATTTCTCAAAAACCTTTTTGAATTTTTTTTAAAATTCCGGGATTTAGATTCATAAATCCTTTTTAAACATATTTTACAAACTAAATTCATATAAAATTTCCTTTATATAACATCATTTTATATTATAATAATTTTTCTTTACTATAATCAAAATTTCTCAAATATTTATTATCTAAATGTTTTATCTTACGATTTAGACTATATTTACAACTTTTTATTAAAGTTCTATCCTTAACTCGCTATTATTAAATGGCGAGTTTTTTTTACTTAATCATATTATTCGAACACCTTATAGTCAAATCATGGAAATTAATTCACAAAGGGTTCATTTTAAATCAAAGCTATAAATGCTCCTAGGTAAACCGAGCACCATTTAGCAATTAACAAACAACAGTCAATGTTTATTTAAATTAAGCATAACCGAACAAACAATAGTGATCATAAATAAATATTATCACATTTAAACCAATACACTTGATAACTATAAAAAGTTTTGAAAATTATTCCTTTATATATATAAAACATAATCCTAGGCAAAATATTCAATTTGCCAAAATTTTCAAAAATTCAATACCATGTCCGTTGGCCTTGGTTGAGTGTTTAGAAATCCCAATCGATACCATAGCATCCCACGTCACGACCAGAATTCATAAAAGCTCAATAGACCAGTTAACATAATACGCTTTTATAACATTAACAAATACGCTCTCGTATATATAATACTCTCAAACTCATTCTAGGGTGTCGCTTACCCTATCTCTAATGAGCCAAACCCTATCAAAGCTAAGGTTCTCACTTAACCTTGCGCTTTGATACTAAATGTAACAACCTGCCTTTTTGACCATCGAAATTCAACACCAAACACTACCACTGCGTTCAAATGTCGCGCATCCAATCGACAAAAGGGCAGATTGTTAGAGTAAATAAAAAGAAAAGAACAGAGAACAGAGAAACAGAATCTCACAGCGGAATTGACAACATATAATATAACAAGGACAGTAGAAACTGTTACTTTAAAAATACAAAGTATATCAGAGTTAAAAACAAACCATATCAGCTGGACATTTATAAAATTCTGACCTAACAAATGTTGATAGGGATACAATATAATATAGCAGAAAATAAAACATTACGATAGGTGAATATTCAGCTCCCCTCCATGATCTCCATAACACTAAAGCCAACCTGGAAAAATACTCGGTCTGACCCAAGCATTATAATAAATAACACCCGGATCAGTCTGTAAATACCAGCATGAGATAACTCCAATAATGGGGAACGTATAAAAGTTTGCGAGACCACGCCGCTAACACGGAACGGGTTTTTATCTCACAAGAATAACATCCATAAGACAAGAGCAGAAATAAATATCAGGAAACAAATCCAAATATGAATGAGCATAATTAATATTAAACCAAGCTTGAAAGAATGAAAATAAACTGAGTAAAATCCAAACTAGACAGAATGGATAGAACAAGGAAAATAGTCCAACTTGATAGAATGGAATAAATAAATCCTTGGATGTCGTGATGAGGATTTGGCTCTACTTGTGGCAATTTAAAGCTAAAACAAATTCAGGGTTTCGAATCAAATAAGAAAATGAAATTTTCCAACAAATTGCTAGGAAGGTGCACCCCCTTGAAGTATACCTCTAGTAATATACTTCTGAGAAGCTCATTTATCTATGACACTTCTCGGAGAATTCCAAGTCGGACCCCGCTAGCCCTTACCGATTATCCGAATATTTCCACATCTAAGTGCACAACCGAATCCAAACTAGATGAGATGTGAAAATACCCTAATGGGAGCAACCCCACATAGCTTGGCTTCCTCTCGCGCTTTTGGTTTAGTCATTTCCGACAAAGGATAGCAAAGCTCAACGGAGCAATAAACTGTCTTAGAATGACAATAATAAAGTAGATGAGATACCAACTATCGAGGATATAAAACGATCATATATGGAAATTAAATCTTGTATACTTATCACCACTCATTGAATTCAAACTTGAACTATTTCTTGGTTAACAATAATACCGGACAAGTGAAGGTAGTGTTACCTCAAAGTCATGTCACGCAACTATTCTTGACTTTTGAAATAGCGACAAGTCTACTTCTTCGATGTTTAGTGCTAATTATATAAATAAATTTGTTTCCGGATAAGTGATTCGCTTTAAAGAAATAATTCACTTCCATAAACGAATCAACCTTTTTCTTTTTAAAAACGAACCAAAGTTTTAATTGATTTCCGTATTGGTAGAACACTTTTAGAATTAGTTCCTGATTGTTAAAACATTAAGAGAATAATGTTTCCAAGCGCGCAACCCCGAAGGTCCACTTAACTAACATCAGACTGAACACCCAGATGATTATCCAACTTAACATCCCAATAATTGAGTTCCAATTCCTATTTTATAACTTTAAAAACAATATTAATTATCCCGAAAAATAATTAATCACATTTAAAATTCCTTTAAATAAACAATTCGTTATCTATAATAAAATAGATAATTATTTCCAAACAATTTTATAACATTGGTAAATTAACTTTAAAATCTTTATTAAATCAATTTATTAACTTTTAAATAGTTTATTAAAGCAATTTTTATTATATTAGTTAATTTACTTTAATCACCTTTATTAAATCAATTGATTAAAAAGATTTATTAAATTCAAATAGTCATTGATTAAATGAATAATTAATCTCAAACATCATTAATTAAAATGATAAATAATTTAAATTCCATTAATTAAAACAATTAATTAAGTTCAAAATAATCATAAATTAATCGGATTAATTAAATCCAAACTTCATTAGTCAAAACGATTAATTAAAACATCATTTGTTAAAATGATTTATTTAAATACAAAGCATCATTAATTCAAATGATTTAACTAAAATCCAAATATCGCTAGTTAAAACGATTAATTAAATTCAAAAAAATCATTAATCAAACTAATTAATAAAATTCAAATATCATTATTTAAAATGATTTATTACTTTTAAATATCATTGATTAATATGATTATTAATTTCAATTATCATAAACTAAAATAATTAATTAATTAAACTCCATTATCATTAATTAAAATAATCAATTAATTAATTAAACTCAAATAATCAATATTTAAAATGATTAATAAGTATAAAACATCATTAGCAAAAATGATTAATTAATCTAAAGATAAACCAATTTTAATCATCATTTATTAAATTTGTTAATTAATCTCAAATTAATTAGTTTAAAAGATTAATTAATTTGAATTATCATTAATCAAAATGATTAATAAATTTTCAATATTCTTTTAGCGGAAACGCAAGCTTAAGTTCATACGATAGGGTTTTAAGGATGAAATTTAACAAACGACGGTATAACAAAAATCACTATAACGTCATTTAAACTATTAAATGGAATATCAGAAATTAATTTCAATAAACCATTAATAACAACATGTGGATGAAATAAATAGTTTATGGGCGAGAAACCCCCTTTGGGTCTCTCTACAGATTTTCCTTGCAAAACAATGGTTATTGATAATAAACAGATAATCATATGGGTTTATAACGATCAATTTAATATGTCATCCATTTTCCAAACAGAAATTCAACTAGGCAATCAATCTAACAATTTAGTTAACATCCAAGCAATTAATAAACATTTATAACATCATTGATATGATAAAATAAAATTTAATGTGTTTTAAACTCACATTGATTCCAGTTTTCGTCGAAGCCTTCCGGTTTGGACTAAAATCGAATGGGCGTTTGATTTTAGCCTAAATTTTAACTTGCTCCAAATTTTACCAAACAAACTCCATAACGATGATATCAGCTCCACGAGTACAACACAACAGACCGTGCTTGATTTGGACCTCGTATGAAATAGTTGCGGATTTTATAAGTTATCAGATAAAAGTAATAAATTAATTTACACTAATTCCCTCATTAAATTAATTAAAAGCCAATTACATTTCTTTCCCAAATCGATTGAAACAACATATATAAGTGCACGCGACCTCCGCGTATACAGGCACGCCATATCTTAGCCTCCAGCCAATGAAGACAACCTCAAACAATGCCGTCGTCCTCCCCTTTGCGATCTCCATGCATTGAGCACCTCAAGACAAGCTCGATCGAGCTTACATTATCGCGACCTGGAGGTCACCGTAAGCGACAAACGAAAGTCGCGTTTCACCCAAACACATCAGACCACCATCCACTGATGCTAACGGGTGCGGCTTCGAATGAGAAACACGATGGAATCACTGGCTCGGCCGAACTCCGCATCCATCGTTAACCAAGTTGAGCCCTAGCTCGACTGTCGAAATACGAGTTTGACCAAATTAGCGCCGCTCTCTACCGCACCTATACTAACTCGAAGCACATGCTTATATGAAGCCATGGAATCAATTTTCATGTTTTATGGTGGAGAGGGTCACTAGATTTTGAATTTAGAATGGATCCGCCATTCAATGCTTAGTGTTGTTTACTGGGAAGAAAATGAACGCATAGGGAAAATGAAGAAAGTCAGCTTTGCGTTGGATCACTTATTTTATAACCAGATAAAATATAAAATAAAATGAAAACAAAATGATTATGTTTCTTTTTTCAAAACAAAAGGACTTCTCAAGCTGTCCAACATGTCTGCGCCATCAAATTGTTATTTAAAAATTGAATTTTGATTTGATTTTACAATGGTTTATAAATGAAATAATTACGGTATCCTACTACACAATATTTTGTTCGAGTAACAAACCACGAGTGATCGAAATAAAAATATAATTGTTCACTAATATGTGGCACGATCATAAATCAATAGTGAATTACACAGATTGTTTTATTCTGTGAAATTCCTCAAATATCATCGTTTGTCGATAAATTGTCAAACGAATAATTTTCAATATTTTCCCAATAAAAAATTATGGAAAATCAAATAAATTAAATTAAAAATACGTCAATAGAAATTGAATCGTAAAACTAGAAATAAATTTTCTGGTTTTTTTTTTGCAGAGTAAGCGGGGTTGAAAACTGGGCCCCTACCAGATTTATTAAAAAAGAGAACAAACAGAAGAAAAGAAAAAATACAGACCAAAAAAGAAACAAAGCTACGGGATCCATGGTTCAATTTGATGGTCCAGAAATTCATGCTTACTTGCTTTCATACCATCGAATATATCATGCTTAAGAGCAGCCCAGAGCACTAGCACAGTCCTGCATTTACCTTCAAAAACCCTTTTGTTCCTCTCACCCCACACCAGTTTCATCAATTTTTTGAGAATGAAGAAAAAGTATGTTCTTCTCTTAGTATTCCACTTGGTTGCAGTATAAATCAGGGACCACTGCTCAGAGAAGTGAAGTGGAACAGCAACTAACCGGATCTGTATCAACATATCACTCCATAGCTCATGAACTAAGGGGCATTCAAAGTATATGTGATGAGCAGTTTCAGCATAGGCATCACACAAGGTACATATGGTGGGAACGAACATTCCATAGTCTACAAGTTTCATTCTTGTTAGAAGGGCATCATTAACACACTTCCAGAAGAACAAATTATCCCTGCTAGGAGAAATATCATTGCAAGTAGCTCTGTACCATTTGCAATCTGGCATATTGGCAACACCATGAAGTGATTTATAAACACTGCTTATTGAGTGTGGTCTGCCATTCCAATGCACTGTTTCCTGGTCTTGGAAGACATACGTATTACAAGCTAGATTCTTCCAGTAGGTCTTGACATTTTGATTGCTGCAATATGGAAGGCACAACTTGCCATCCACAATAAGATCAACAGCTTTGGCATTTATGCTAACTCCAGATTATTATTCGAACTCATTATTATGGTAACTAAATTTACAATTGGATTCTCCAATATTATTTATTAATTTTAAAGGAGTTAAATGAAATTATTAAATCCACCTAATTAAGTTTTAATTCAACATACCAAATATTTAAACATTCCTTATATTTGAATTATAACCTATTAAATTCCAAAATCCAATCATTTAAATATTTAAATATTTAAAATTAATCAAACATTTAAAATCAGATGACCAAAATTTCGGGTTGTTACATTATCCATGGGCAAAGTAGGCTATACATGTCATTGTTCATAGTCTAACAGGCTATATTCGACATTGTCTATAGAATTATGAGATTAACAATTAATTGATAATTTTCCCCAATTTGATCTAGGGTTAAAATGCTTTGATTTTAGAAGAGAGAGAAAAAAATGATCGCCCCTTTTCCATAACCCCTAGGTCCATATTTATAAGGGTGGGCGTCGCATGACTTCAACCCACTTCGGCAACCTCAATGTTGCTAAATGCTAGTCTTTGTTTGATGATGACAATAATAGAACTTCGATGTCGCCTTAGTAGCAATGGTCTTCAGCGTCGATGATCTTATGCTTTACGGTGTTCTTAATTGGTTATCGGTGGCATCAACTGGAAGTGGGATTAAATTTAGCATCGATGAAGAGCGGCATTGATACAGTGAAATTTTGAGGATGAGCGACATCATCTTATGGAAGTATCAATAATTCACGGCATCACTATATAATGTTATCAACTTCAAGCGGCATCGATGACGTGCGGTATCACCTAAGGAGCGACGTCAATGAGCTGGGTTACTCGCTTTATCTTCATAAGTAGATGGTGGATATACTAGGGGTCGGCATCAATGAGACGCGACATAGGTAATGTCAACATTATACCGGTAGCTTACGATTCTAACCATATTTGACAACATCACATCTTTGGAGAAATGTGGCATTGATTCCATGCGGCGTAGATAATACTTGGTATTCTTGGCTTCATTGATGTCATGTGTCATTAAGGGATGCAATATGTATGAAAGGTGGCATGTTGTGTCTCTTCGGGAGCAGTAGCAAAGGTTGTATGAGAAATCAAAGAAATATTAGGAATGAGACAGCATCGAAGACATTCAACATTGCTTATCGACGACGTTGCTGACAGCGATACTTACTTAAAGCAATATCGACTTTGGCTTTACTGATATGTGGCAATGCATTTGGAAGCGATAATGAAGAGTGGTTGTATGGGATAAAGCAACATCAAAGATGAATAACATTTGACTATACACGTTCGTGATCACATGCGGCATGGCTTCTTTTGTTTATATCATTTAGAAAATATATGGATAACATTTGCCCCATTGTATAGAAGAAGATTTTTAAAAATTAGTTTAAAACCAAGAGTTTCTTGGCTTTCTTATTCCTTATGAGATTTCCTTTCCAACCTCATTTTTCTATAAAACATGAAGTGAATGATAACTTTCGTTATTAACATTATACTCAATTTCAATTTCAAGAAATCTCCTTTTGGATTTGATTGTTATAAATAGGCATATATTATCTACATTATCTGTAAGCTAATATTATAATTTTTCTATAAGAGATTGACGCAGCGGATAATTCAAAACAATGTAGATCTGTGAAAGTAGTAGTCGATGGATTGATGAATGCTGAATTGCCCGAATTCGTTGATCCGAAGATGCCGAACTCTAGCTATCTCGAACTCGTTGATCGCGCACGATACCGGGTTCAAAGATCTTCAATTCTTCAAGCGTTGATCAAGCGCACTTGATTCCGCGAATCGGCTTCTACAATCGTTGAATCGAGCGCACTCGATTAACCGAAAGAGGAGATAGGAGATTACACTCAACTACCAATTTGAATGAAAGCACAAAGCAATCAAAAGAGAATTTTATTCAAAAATCAACAACCTTTACAAAATGACCATACACGCCTATTTATAGGCTACAAGTCAACACAGCAGAAAAGTTTCAAAATATTACAAGTACTTAGGTCGAAAACGACCTTCGACCTTGAATGTTGCGACCTAGTACAGACGCGTCCTAACAAACATGTTAAAAGACAAACAACTCACTTAGGTCGGTAACGACCTAATTACATTATTCCACGACTTAACAAATGAACACGCAGCATTCCAGATCGGCGAGTTGGGGAAATCAATGGCCTCCAGAGCTTTGCGACCTAAGAATGAACGGCATCCCTTCGTTTGCGACCTAACAGAAGCGGCTTCAGAGATTCTTCGCGACCTAAGCCTTCGCGACCTAAGGCCTTGCGACCTAATCCTTTGCGACCTAAGGCTTTGCGACCTAGGCCTTTGCGACCTAAGACTATGCGACCTAAGCCTTTGCGACCTAAGACTTTGCGACCTAGGCCTTTGCGACCTAAGACTTTGCGACCTATCTTAAGTCGTGATTTGTTAGGTCGGAGCACCCCATTAGCTCGTTCCAGCCCCCTCTTTCCTATCTCGCTAGGTCGTACGCGACCTAAAAGCATGTTAGGTCGTTCCAGCGACCTATCTCCTTGTTTTAGTTCGCCATCCACTAACCCGTTAGGTCGTAGCTCTGTACTTGGTGTTATGTTAGATCGTTCACCATGTTGCACTGCACAGTTAGGTCGTACGCGACCTAAGAACATGTTAGGTCGTTCCAGCACCTCGTTTCTGTTAGGTCGTAGCTCCAACTTAAAAGCCTTGTTAGGTCGTATGCGACCTACCACTTCACCGAATTGGACTGTGCAACCACTCTTCTCGGCATCACTCACTCCCCCCTCTAACTCCTTAGGTCGTGAGCGACCTACACATTCCTTAGATCGTGAGCGACCTAGACCCTTAGCTTTCTGCACTGCATCATCCTCCCCTGGTTGAGAGAAATTCGACCTCGAATTCGCACACTCTTCATCCCCAACAAACTCTTCCCCATGATATGGTACAAGATGTTTAACATTGAATACGTCAGATGTATACACATCATCTGGCAGCTTCAGTTTATAAGCATTTTCATTGATTCGTTTCACAACTTCCACCGGACCAATTTTCCTGGCTTTCAACTTGTTGTACGCGCCCACTGGAAAACGATCTTTTGTTAACACTGCATAAACCATATCTCCTTCATTAAACTCAACTTTTCGTCGTTTCACATCTGCAGCTTGTTTATATTTCTCATTTGCTTTCTCTAATCGTTCTTGAACGATTTTATGACACTCCGTCAGCCCTTCAACAAAATCAGCAGCTTTCTTAATTGTCCCCTTCGAGTGTGGTATCATCGTTAAATCTAACGGTCCCTTCGGTAAACTTGAATAAACAATCTGGAACGGACTGAACCCCGTACTTCGATTCACAGCATGATTATGGGCAAATTCTGCCTGACATAACTTCACATCCCAACTCTTCAGATTATCTTGAACAAGACACCTCAACAAGTTTCCCAACGATCGATTAACCACCTCAGTCTGTCCATCCGTTTGCGGGTGATAAGCACTACTAAATTTCAGCTTCGTTCCCACCATTTTCCACAAACTCAACCAAAAATGACTCAGAAATCGAGTATCTCTATCCGACACAATAGATTCTGGCAATCCATGAAGTCTATAGATCTCCCTGAAAAACAACTGAGCAACATGAACCGCATCTGCCGTCTTCTTGCAAGCAATGAAATGTGCCATTTTTGAAAATCTGTCAACCACCACATATATGGAATCGTTACCACGCTGTGTCCTTGGTAATCCCAACACGAAGTCCATACTCACATCAACCCATGGTTTAGTTGGTACAGGTAATGGCATATATAAACCAGCATTAGTCGCAGTTCCTTTCGAAATTTGACAAATATGACAACGCTCCACAAACCTCTCCACTTCTTTCCTCATCGATGGCCAAAAGTAGGATTGTGAAATTAACTGTAAGGTACGGTCTCTTCCAACATGCCCTTCTTCGTGTAACTCCTTGATAATCTTCATTCTCAGACTACCCTCCGGTATGCACAATCGACTTCCTTTAAAAAGAAAACCATCTACCATCAAGAACTCATCCGTCTTTCCCTCCTTAACTTTATCAACAAACTTCATGAAGTAAGGATCTTCAACAAATAATTCCGGCAACATTTCAAACCCCATCACTTCAACTTTAAGTGTAGTCAACAAATGACTCCTCCTACTCAAAGCATCAGCCACTCGATTTGTCACCCCTGACTTGTGTTTCACAACAAAAGTAAACTGTTGCAGATATGCAATCCACGATGCATGTCTCGCTGAAATCTTGTCTTGCCCTTGCAAATGCTTCAATGCTTCATGATCAGTATACAGAACAAACTCTTTCTGAAACAGATAGTGTCTCCAGTGCTTAATAGATTGTACAACAGCATAGAACTCCACATCATACGTACTGTATCGCATCTTCGCTCCTGACAACTTCTCACTGAAATAGGCAATTGGACGTCCCTTCTGACTCAACACCCCTCCAATCCCAACCTTGGATGCATCAGTATGTAGTTCAAATACCAACTGAAAATCAGGTAATACTAGAATTGGTGCAGTCGTCAGCAATTCCTTGATCTTCACAAAAGCAACTCCTGCTTCTTCTGACCATGAAAACTGTTTGCCTTTCATACAATCTGTAACAGGTGCCATCACACTACTAAAGTGTGGAATGAACCTTCGATAGAATGAAGCCAACCCATGAAAACTACGAACTTCCGTTATCGTCTTGGGTTGCGGCCAATTTCTGATCGCCTCGACTTTACTTTGGTCAACCTGTATTCCTTTCTCTGAAACAACATACCCCAGAAATAAAACACTGTGCGTCATGAACACGCACTTCTTTGTAGCAGCATAAAATTGTTCTTGTCTCAGTACCATCAGTACTTCTCTAAGATGATTCAGATGTTCCTCTGAACTCCCACTGTAAATAAGAATATCATCGAAATACACCACCACGAATTTTCCAATGAATGGTCGAAAAATCTGATTCATCACCCTCATGAACGTACTTGGTGCATTGGATAAACCAAATGGCATGACCAACCACTCGTATAGACCCTCCCTGGTTTTAAAAGCAGTCTTCCATTCATCGCCTGGTCTGATACGAATTTGATGATATCCGCTCTTCAAATCAATCTTCGAAAAGATAATAGCTCCACTTATTTGATCTAACAAGTCATCCAACCTCGGCATCGGAAATCTATATCTCACAGTAATCTTGTTCAATGCTCGGCTGTCAGTGCACATCCTCCACGTCCCATCCTTCTTGGGTACCAATAAAGCTGGTACAGCACAAGGACTCAGACTCTCCTGCACACGCCCCTGCTCAAGCAATTCCTCTACCTGCCTCCGCAATTCTTCATGTTCCTTCGGACTCATTCGATAATGTGGTCTGTGTGGCAACACAGCACCTGGAACAAGATCTATCTGATGTTGTATATCCCTCAACGGTGGCAACTCCGTTGGTAACTCTTCTGGAAATACATCGTCAAATTCTTTCAAAACTGGTTTAACTTCTTCTGGAATTTCAACCTCTTCACTGCTCTCACGCCCAATCAACAAGAATACTTCCGGCTCTTCTTCAACTTCTTTAACAAACTCCTTCAAAGTCAATAAAGTTTTCAGCTCTTCGATTTCTTCGGACTTACTTTCTTCTTGTGATCTCTTCTTTGGAACTAAGATAATCTTCGTGCCTTTAAACATAAAACTGTAGCTATTGGTCCGACCGTCATGTTGTACTGCTCGATCATACTGCCATGGTCTTCCCAATAATAAATGACAAACATCCATCTCTACTACATCACACCATATTTCATCTTTGTATTTCTTCCCAATAGAGAATGGTACACGAACTCGTCTATCCACTTTCACTTCTCCTCCTTTTCTCAACCATGCTAACTTGTATGGACTCGGATGTTTCTCTGTCTTTAATTTCAACTTCGTCACAGCTTCGGTTGAAATAATATTATCACAGCTTCCTGCGTCGATCACAAACTTACACACCTTCCCCAGAATAGTACATGTTGACTGAAAGATATTACTCCTCAACCAACTAGCTTCTTCCTGCTTCGGTGTTAAACACGATCTCCTCAGCATTAGGTTACAACCTTCGTCTCCTGACGCAATATCCTGCTCATCCTCCTCAGCTGGATTAGAACAATCTTCATCAACATCCTCATCGTCAACTTCTGCAATCATGGTTCTCTTCTTTGGTTTTGGACACTCACTGCTTTTATGACCCACTTCCTGACAATTGTAACATTTGAAACCATTGTTAACCCTTGTCTTCTCAGCCTCCTTCACCACTGGTCTACTGATAGGTTTAGAAACATTAGAATTTCCTCCAACACCCTTCGCTTGATTGTTAGAATTAGTAATCACACCACCTCCTCGTCTCCCTTGTTTTTCCCAAGCCAACGCTTTCTGATGTGCTTCCGCTACAGATCTTGGATCGAACATATTGACCATATCCTGAATCTGCATTCTCAATCCTCCAATGAACCTAGATGTCAGCTGCTCTTCTGTTTCCATAATATCATTCCTTGCAATGAGTTGATAAAATTCATCAGCATAGTCATTCACAGACTTCGTTCCTTGTCTCAAGTTCTGCAATCTCTGATACATAAGCGATTGATAATTATAAGGTAAGAATGTCGCTTTCATCAATTTCTTCATCTTTTCCCAAGATTCAATCTTTGACTTTCCCATACGTTCACGTGTAAGCTTGGTTTGCTGCCACCATGCCAAAGCTCTACCCCTCAGCCTCGTAGCAACCAACTTCACTCTACGATGTTCTGGTACTTCTTTGAAATCAAAAATCTCCTCAACATTAGCTACCCAATCTAGAAACTCCTCCGCTTGCATACCACCCTTGAATTCAGGAATTTCTGTCTTCATCCCCGATTCCCACTTGTGATCATACTCAGAATAGTTTCTTCCTTGACCTCTTCCTTGAATACTACCACAATCATACTCCTCTTCAAAATCAGATGCATAACGATGTCGATTCTGACCACCAACATCTCTACTACCATTACGCCTTCCACCATCATCCCTTCTATCAACGTTCCTCCGTTCTCGATCATTCACGTTCCTCCCACGCCCTTGATCATTTTCAATACTTCGGTCTCGATTGGAATGTGGCGAGACTCTACTACCTCCATGATTAGATTCTGGTGAAACCCTTCTCCGATTTTGATTCATCTCCGTCATAAGCTTCTCTAATCGGCCAATTCCTTCATTAAGCTTCTCGCTAAAATTCTCATTGATTCTTTGCTCCATCTCATCAGCCTCTTCTCTTCGATATAAAGCTTCTACGTTTTGGTGGCGATTAGCTCTTCTTGGCGGCATACTTGAAAACTTCACAAATTCTCAAACACTTCAAATTCAAACACTTTCCGGATTTTGATCCAAAATGAAACGGATCGAAAACTTCCACTTTGTAGCAAATCGCGATGAACACGATGGACAAAGTTTCGGCCTCCAATGCAAATTTTGATCAAACAACTTCGAACAAGATGAACTCTTCTTCCTCTCGGCCACGGCTTTACACTTCAAGCACTCGGCTTCTCTTCAAACTTCAAAAGTCTTCAAATGATTAGGCTCCTAGTCTCGATCTAGCTATGATTGGCTAGAACAGGCTCTGATACCAAAAACTGACGCAGCGGATAATTCAAAACAATGTAGATCTGTGAAAGTAGTAGTCGATGGATTGATGAATGCTGAATTGCCCGAATTCGTTGATCCGAAGATGCCGAACTCTAGCTATCTCGAACTCGTTGATCGCGCACGATACCGGGTTCAAAGATCTTCAATTCTTCAAGCGTTGATCAAGCGCACTTGATTCCGCGAATCGGCTTCTACAATCGTTGAATCGAGCGCACTCGATTAACCGAAAGAGGAGATAGGAGATTACACTCAACTACCAATTTGAATGAAAGCACAAAGCAATCAAAAGAGAATTTTATTCAAAAATCAACAACCTTTACAAAATGACCATACACGCCTATTTATAGGCTACAAGTCAACACAGCAGAAAAGTTTCAAAATATTACAAGTACTTAGGTCGAAAACGACCTTCGACCTTGAATGTTGCGACCTAGTACAGACGCGTCCTAACAAACATGTTAAAAGACAAACAACTCACTTAGGTCGGTAACGACCTAATTACATTATTCCACGACTTAACAAATGAACACGCAGCATTCCAGATCGGCGAGTTGGGGAAATCAATGGCCTCCAGAGCTTTGCGACCTAAGAATGAACGGCATCCCTTCGTTTGCGACCTAACAGAAGCGGCTTCAGAGATTCTTCGCGACCTAAGCCTTCGCGACCTAAGGCCTTGCGACCTAATCCTTTGCGACCTAAGGCTTTGCGACCTAGGCCTTTGCGACCTAAGACTATGCGACCTAAGCCTTTGCGACCTAAGACTTTGCGACCTAGGCCTTTGCGACCTAAGACTTTGCGACCTATCTTAAGTCGTGATTTGTTAGGTCGGAGCACCCCATTAGCTCGTTCCAGCCCCCTCTTTCCTATCTCGCTAGGTCGTACGCGACCTAAAAGCATGTTAGGTCGTTCCAGCGACCTATCTCCTTGTTTTAGTTCGCCATCCACTAACCCGTTAGGTCGTAGCTCTGTACTTGGTGTTATGTTAGATCGTTCACCATGTTGCACTGCACAGTTAGGTCGTACGCGACCTAAGAACATGTTAGGTCGTTCCAGCACCTCGTTTCTGTTAGGTCGTAGCTCCAACTTAAAAGCCTTGTTAGGTCGTATGCGACCTACCACTTCACCGAATTGGACTGTGCAACCACTCTTCTCGGCATCACTCACTCCCCCCTCTAACTCCTTAGGTCGTGAGCGACCTACACATTCCTTAGATCGTGAGCGACCTAGACCCTTAGCTTTCTGCACTGCATCAGAGATCAATAAATAGCAATAAAATTTCAAATTGAGGCCCAATGGATTATCTAGTGATATCATAGGAAGGAGCATCAGAAATTTTTCCCAGCTATATTTTGAATGAAAGATCAGAAACCCATTTGGCAGCAATAGTAGAAGTCCGGTAATTCAGAAGATGATAAATCCATATGATAGTAATAGAAGACTAGAAAATCCGTCTAATAATGATAGAAGATGAAAATATCCATCAAATCATAATAAAAGATCAGAAAATCTATCTGATAGTAATAAAAGACCAGAGAATTCATTGGACAAAAAAGACAAGAAATCTTATCCAGTAATAATAATAGAAGACCAGAAATCCAATCTGGTAATTATAGAAGACCAGAAATCCAATATCGTAATTAAGAAGACCAGAAATCCATCTGGCAATAATAAAAGACCAGAAATTCCACCTAATAGAAGACTAGGAATCTCATTTGATAATAATAGAAGACTAGAAATCCCATCTAATAAAAGACCAGAAATTCATTTGGAAATAATAGAAGACCAAAGATCCATTTGGCAATAATAGAAGTCCAGAAATCCATCCGGTAATAATAGAAGACCAGAAATCCCATCTAATAGAAGACCAGAAATCCATCTGGAAATAATAGAAGACCAAAAATCCATCTGGCAATAGTAGAAGTCCGGAAATCCATCTGGCAATAAGAGAAGACCAGAAATCTCATCTGGTAATAATAGAAGACCAAAATCCATCTGATAATAATAGAAGATTAGAAATCCATCTTGCAATAATAGAAGAGCAGAAATCCTATATGATAATAACCAAAAATCCACCTGGCAAAAGTAGAAGTGCATAAATCCATACGGCATAACAAAAGACCAAAAATCCTTATCTGGCAATAATTGAAGACCATAAATCCTTATCTGGTAGTAATAATAGAAGACCAGAAATCCTTATCTAGTAGTAATAATAGAATAACAGATATCCTTATCAGACAATTGAAGGTTGTGTTTGTTGAGGAGCAGAAATGGCTCATATTCGACGGATCTTTCTTTAGAAGATTGTTTGATTTCGCGCTTGGCTCTAATTTTGATTGATTTGTTTGGCACCACCTTAGGTGATGATATCTGCTTGAATCAAACCACTTATCACCATCTTAGGTGATGATTTAGGTTTTGTTGTCCGATGCATATGGTTAGCTTCATCAAGGACCATAGACTTACCTGATCTCCCTCTAAGAGGGTCTTTAGTAAGGCCTTTGATGATGGCACTAAAGGCTTAGTCCGATGCGTTTGGTAAGCTATATTATGCAGAATCATAGACTTACCCGGCCTCCCTCTAGAAGGCGCTTTATTGAGGCCTTTGATGATGGCACTAAAGGCTGGTCCAGTGCTTTAGGTAGCTAGCTTAAGCAGAGCTAGAGTATTATCTAATCTCCCTCTAGGAGTCGCTTCAGTAAAGCCTTTGATGAGGGCACTGAAGACTTAGTCCAGCACTCTAAGTAGCTATCTTAAGCAGAACCGAAGATTTATTCGATCTCCCTCTAAGAGGTGCTTTATTGAGGCCTTTGATGATAGCACTAAAGGCTTTTTTGTTTATTTGAGGAGAGTCTTTCTCTTGGCCTAATAGAAATTCTTGCTTTAATTTCTTTATTCATCCATTGTTGTGAAATATGGTCACAAATGTTCGGCAATCCATGTTCTTGCTATCACACTGCCATCATGTAGGCATAATCTGTATGTCCAAGGTGGGATCACCATGTGTATGATTAGGGTCCTTCCCAATTTGGCCCAAGCGGTATATCTGTTGGGTTTTTAGTGTCTGCGGTTACTTTTTGGAAGACCAAATCCCCTTTTTGGAATGATCTTGCCTTTACATTTGAGTTGTAGTACTTGGATAACCTTCGTTGGTATTCAGCTGTTCGCATGGCTGCCTCATCTCTTAATTCATTAATTAGATCCAAGGATTCTTTCGTCAATTTTTGATTCGATTCGAATGCATATGCAATTCTTCGATGAGAGGGTACCTCTAACTCAACTAGGAGCATTTCTTCACACCCATATGTTAACAGATACGGAGTATGTCCAATTTTTGTTTTAGTAGAAGTTTTATTGACCCATAATACTAGAGGTAGCTATTCTACCCAGTTTCCTTTTGCTTTGTCTATTCATTTCTTGAGAGTAGTTTTGATAGTTTTATTGCCTGCCTCAACGGCTCCGTTAGCTTTGGAGTGAGCTATAAATGAAAAGCTTTTGATGATTCCACTACTATTGCAGAATCGAGTGAATTCTTCACTTTCAAATTGAATTCTGTTATCTGATATTATCTTTTGTGGGATTCCGAATCTAGTGATGATATTCTTAATTACAAACTTGAGTACTTTTCCAGATGTGATATTTGATAAGGGTTCTTCTTCTACCTATTTAATGAAGTAATCAATAGCCACTATAGCATATTTGGCTCCTCCCTTATATATAGGAAGTGGTCATATTAAGTCGTTTCCCCATATGTCGAAAGGCCATGGGTTTGAGATTGGAGTTAACTCACTTGGCGGTAAATGTGGGATTTTAAAGAACTTTTGGCATTTTTTGCACTTTTCACATAGTTAATGGCATGGTTAGTCATTTGAGGCCAATAAAAACCTTGTCTCATGACCTTCTTAGCTAGCTTTATTCCATTAGAATGATCCCTACTACTTTTAGCCCACTTTCTAGATCGACACATCTTAGGCAGGGAAGAGAGTATCCCTTCTTATAAAGCACTCCATCCACTATAAGAAAAGTCAGAGCCTGATGCTTAATCCTTCTTGCCTCCTTTCTGTTGGTTGGTAGTGTTCGATCTATAAGGTCAACAATAGTGGTCATCCAACTATTCTTATAGTGATTGAATGTCTCTAAATAGAATAATCTCTCTTGCGGGATCTCATATTTATCTTCTTTTTCCTCCTCTCTATATGCTAGATCTTGAGATCTGGTCGATACCATCAATTCTTTCCCTGATCCGGGAATCTTTTCTTCTATGCTAGGATTTAGCTGATAGCTTACTGGAACAATTTGGTCTTTTGGCGCTCCACGTGAACTGGCTAGTTTGGCTAAAGAATCACCTTGGGAGATCTTTCCTCTTGGTGTATTGAGAAATCCTTAAATTGGTTCAACATTTTTAACACCTTCTTTACATAAAAGACTGACTCGTTGTCCTTTGTCTAGTATGATTGTTTCAACTAATTTAACATTAGTTGGGAATTGCTGAAAATTTCAATTATGGGAATTTTTAGTTGTAGGGCCAAAGTGAGTCACGCCATCATTAATTCGTACTCCGCCACATTATCTGTGGCTAGAATCCCCAACTTCATTGTGTAAGGTAAGCGATGTCCATCGGGGTGTGATAATGACATATTTTGCCCTAGCACCTTGTTCATTCGAAGCTCCATCCACAAGTAACTACAATTTAGGTTTTAAATCTTTTTCCCTTTCTAACCGCTCTTCGATGAAACTCATACACTCATGAACAAAATCAACTAAAGCCTGACCTTTGATCGTTGGCTGAAACAAGAATTCAATTTCATATTGACTAAGCCCTATCCCCATTTTATCGATCTTCCTAAGGCTTCTGGTTTGATAAAAACTTGCTTAAGTAAGAAACTGGTCAAAACCTTGATTGGATGTGCTTGAAAATAAGCTCTTAGTTTTCGTGTTGTGAGTATTAAGCAGTATGCTAGCTTCTCTATGACTGGATATCTAGTCTCTGCATCTTTTAGTCTTCTGCTTACATAATATACTGGGAGCTGAATCCCTTTCTCTTCTTTTATTAATACAGAGCTAATTGCATGTTTAGAAACTACAATGTAAAGATAAAGGTTTTCACCTTCCACATAGACAGGATTGGAGGTTTCTCAAGATGGTCTTTCAACTCCTTAAAAGCTTTTTGACAATTCTCTCCCTATTCGAAGTTCTTCTTTTTCTTAATCACATCAAAGTATGGAATGCATTTGTTAGTGGCCTTAGAGATAAACCTATTCAATGTTGCCACTCTTCCATTTAGGCTCATTGCGTCTTTACTCATCTTGGGCTCTACCATGTCCTTAATAGCCTGAATCTGGTCTGGGTTAGCTTCAATTCCTCAGGCATTGACAATGTATCTGAGGAACTTTCCAGACTGAATTCCAGAAGAGCACTTCTATGGATGGAGTTTCATTTGATACTTATGCAATACCCTAAACATTTCCTCAAGATCTTTCAAATGTCTGCTCCCGTCATGAGACTTGACTGGCATATCATCCACGTATACTTCCATATTTCTGCCAATCTGCTCTTTGAACATCCTGTTTACCGATCTTTGGTGTGTAATGCCGACGATCTTTAACCCAAAGGGCATTACTTTATAATCCCAAACTAGTGTTTACCTCATCTGGCTTGAACATGGGAATTTGATTGTAGCCCGAATAGGCATCCATGAAAGATAAAAGCTCGTGCCCGCTGGTTGTAACAACCTACTGATCTATTCTTGGAAGGAGGTAGCAATCTTTTGGGCATGCTTTGTTTAGATCAGTCTAGTCAACACATGCTCTCCACTTGTCATTGGATTTCTTGACCAGAACTGGATTGGCCAACTACTTTGGATAAAGTACCTCTCTAATGAACCGATTCTCAAGCAATTTTTTAACCTCCTCTTTTAAAGCATTGGACCGCACTTTTTCGAATTGCCTCTTTTTCTTTCGGATAGGCGTTATGCTGGAATTGATATTTAGAGCATGATACATGATAGCTAGATTTATCCCAACCATATCTGAATGAGTCCAGGCGAAAAAGTCTTTGCTAGATAGCAGGAACTGAATTAGTTCTGCTTTAAGTTTGCTTTCCAACTACTTTTCAACTTTGACTGTCTTTACTGGATCGATTGGATCTAAGCATATCTCTTCAAGATCTTCTGTGGGTAAGAACTGTTGTTGTTTACTTCTACAATCCAATTTAGTGATTATTTTCCCACCTTCTATTTTGTCCTCCTCTAGGTTTGTTCCTTTCTCTTCCATTTCTTTTCAAAAAATTGAATTTCTTTTATACATGCTTAGTTTCCCCATTAGGCTTCGTTTGTGCTTTGGATGATTGGTTTGAAGGAGTTTATCCAAAGACTTATTAATATCATTCTCAGCTAACTCATTTTTCTTTAAGTCGTAGCCAGAAAGATTGTCTCATTTATATTGCTCAAGGTGGCAAAATACATTTCATGAGAGCTAAATTGTTCTCCTCTTACTATTCTCCAGCCATTCTTGGTTAGGAACTTCATCATTAAGTATTTTGACGAAACAAAAGCATCAACTTTGTCCAAAGCTGGCCTCCTAAAGAAGGCATTGTAATAGGATGGTTGGTCCATAATGACAAAGAGAGTCTCGAACGTCTTGGAATTTTTCGAAATCCCCATCAGCACCAAAAGCTTTATCTGCCCGATAGAAGTTGTTCCTTCATTGTTGAACCCAAAAGTAGGTTCAAAGCTCGAGTCTAGCTTCTCCTATGGAATTCCCATTTGATCAAAAGCATGTTTAAAGATCACATTGAACACACTTCGCAGATCCACCAAAATTTTGGAAACTACAGAGAGTCCAATTTAGGCAGTAATCATAAGTGAATCATTGTATGGATGATGAACTCCTCCTCTTAACTCTTATGGAGTGATAGTTGGACTGTGCATCTAAATATGGTACCTGGGATTCTTGAGCAGTGGTTCTTCATGAATGGAGAAAATCCCCTCCTTTTCTTCTCAACCATAGTGGTCCCTAGCTCCTTTCCTACTCCCAGTTAGATGTGGTCCTCTATGGATTACATCGATTTTATTGAGGGGTGGTACAAATCATGGTTAATCATCACTTTCCACTAAGTTAACGGCATTGTTTTGGGGATCTTCAGAATGAACCACTTTTTGCTATCTTTGAAAAACTCCTTTAAGCGTCCAGATTGGAGCATACGTTGAATTATGCCCACCAAAACATGACATTCATCAGTTTTATACCCTTTCGACTTATGATAAGCGTAGTAGTCTTCCCTTCTTTTTGGTTCAGGACTGGTCTTAGCATTGTATGAGACTAAGAAATCATCGTTTCCTTTGCTATAGCATATATGTAAGGTAACAGTTTATTCAGGGTAATGTGATTAGTGTCAGGGACTTTCTCCCACCTTGGTTTCTTATAGTTGTGGTTATAGCCTGTTTTTTCAAACTCCTTTTTGGCTTGAGATTTCTTGTTAACATGAAATATTTCATCCATACAAATGAATTTGTCAACCAGGAAGTGGAAGTCTTGTAAATCTCTACATCCATGTATATAGATCTCCTTCCCGAATGGAGTTTGCTTAATCAATCCTACATGTACTACCACCAACTTGTCCCTATGGTCATCCCTTTTACCTTCAGTGCCTTTGTATTGAATCTTCTAAGGCAAACACCCAATAGCTCCTCCGATCTTTGCTTGATATTAGCAAGTACAATGTAGTAGATGGTAGGGTCTTTACAAATACAAAAATGTGCTGGGAATTCATAAGAGAATTGCTTTAGGAATAGATGGTTTTCTCACGGTATTGCCTATACCACTTGGCTGTGGCACCTTAGAAAGTAGTAGGGAAAACCTGCAATGCACAACTCCAGAAGCATTGTAAAGATCAAATTGACTTTCAAAGGTCATCAAGTGATCATCTGGGTTAGTGGTTCCATTGTATCTCAAGGATAGAATTTTAACATGGGACAGGATCATGGTGGACATGATCTCTTCTGTGAAGGGAGCTTCTCAATTAATTATTGTTGGCCCTATCATTGAGAGTTTTTTTCCTTTAAGATTAAGCATATCCTTTTCCATTTTCTCAGCCATGTCTCTTAGGTAAGCTTCATCACTATGATAATTGCTTCTAATGGTTTGTATCCCTTGGAGGTTGAACTTCTAGAATGCTCCTTGGATTTCTCTTCCAATCTCCATTGGTAATCTGCCTTACCATTATTATCCGCCAGAGACTTTGGAAAAACCTCGATTGCTTCAGCTTGCTGATGACTTTTCCTCTTTTGTGGTGTTATAACGAGCTTGCTTTTGCTTTTGTTTCTAAGCAAAGAGAAATCTAAACCCCTTCTTGGGGACTCTACCTCATCTCCTCCCGTGAGCTTGGGAGTTTGGAATAATTTTGAGCAATAATTCCTTCTAAAAGTTCTTTCATCATTGATACATGTTGTTTAAGGTCTTTGATCTTAGATTCGTCGTTGGTAAATTATGCCGATTTCAATGGTTGTCCTGGCTCTGCATTTCCCAAGTTGAAGTTGGGAACTACATTCTCTTCTAATGTTGTTGTTTGTATGACTTCTTCATTTGAGGCATTAAGCCTTCTTGATCTCATTTTCCCCTGAAACAACAATTCATTTAATTAGCTTAAGAAAATAATTGAATAGAGATAGAGGTTCGAGCCTTCCTTTTAGTGCCAAAATGTTAAACCAAAAAATTGGCATAACACCCATGATGCTAATTATGATAAACTAACCCTTGATAATATCACAACTAAGCATGGCTTAATTGGAAATGACCAAAGAGTGCCATATAGAAAAAGTTTATCATTCAAAGTTAGATGCAAAGTGAAGTCAATTAAGATGGATTTATAATGCCACTGAGCCTTTGTGTTAAATATTCGAAAGTTCGGCTATTTTCTTTGAATATGATATTCGAGACCCCTTAAGGTCACTTGGAATGAAACATTCGAGAGTAACTTAAGATCACTTGGAATATACATTTGAGAATCCATCTGGCCTTTTGGAGTAAAATACTCAAAGGCTCATGCCATACATTCAAAGGAGATAGAGAAGACAAGTAGCAAATTCATGTAATAGTCCATTAAGCATGTAATAGGCTAGGAGATTAGTCCTTATATTCGAAGTACAATGTTCATATGTGATAGGAAAAATAGTAATTATGCATATAATTTCTTGTTTAGTTTGAAGCCCTTCGGAGATAATCATGTTGAGCGTTTGGACTAGGGAGTTTTCTTATATGCATGTCCATGTTAATAACATTCAAAGTGCATAGTCACGTTAATAGGAAAGTTAAGTTATGTTCGATGTTATCCATAGGCAAAATAGGCTACGCTTATCATCTTTCATAGTCTAATAAGCTATATTCGACATTGTCCATAGAATTATAAGATTTATAATTAATGGATAAATTTTCCAATTTGATTTAGGGTTATAATGCTTTGATTTTAGAAGGGAGAGAAGAAAAATGATCACTCCCACTCCATAACCCCTAGGTCTGTATTTATAAGGGTGGGCGCCGCATAACTTTAACACACTTTGGCAACATCTTTGGCAGCATCAATGTTTCTATGTGCTGGTCTTTGTTTAATGACCACAATAATAGAACTTCGATGATGCCTTAGTAGTAATGGCCTTTGGCATCGGTGATTATATGCATTAAGGTGCTCTTGATTGGTTATTAGTAGCATCAGCTGGAAGTAGCATCAATATTTAGCTTTGATGAAGAGTGTCATTGATATAGAGCAGTATTGAGGATGAGAAGCTGTGTCTTATGGAAGTACCAATAATTAACGGCATCATTATGTAATGTTATCGACTTCAAGGGGCATCGATGTCGTACGGTATCACTAAGGAGTGACGTCAATGAGCTGGGTTACTCACTATATCTTCATAAGTAGATGGTGGCCATAATGGGGCTAGGCATCAATGACACACGACATAGGTAATGTTCTAGTGGCTTACGGTTCAGACCATATTCGACAACATCGCTTCTTTAGAGAAATGTGGCATTAATTCCATGCGGTGTAGATAATACTTGGTATTCCTGGCTTCATTGATGTCATGTGTCATCGAGGGATGCAATATGTATGAAAGGTGGCATGATATGTCTCTTCAAGAGCAATAGAAGAAGTTGTATGAGGAATCAAAGCAATATTAGGAATGAGACAACGTTGGAGACATGCGACATTACTTATCAGTGACATTGATTGACAGCAATACTGACTCAAATTGACTTCGGCTTTGCTGATATTTGGCAATGCTTTGGGAAGCAATAATGAAGAGTGGAGGTATGGGATAGAGGCAACATCAAAGAGGAATAGCATCGACTATACGCTTTAGTGATCATATGCAACATGGCTTCTTCTGTTTATTTCCTTTTGAAAATATGTGGATAACAACGACCATGGTTGAAGTAAAGTGATATATGTGTGAATATCCATACATGTGGCAATGGTAAGGTTGTTCTTAGCAGATCGGTTGTTCAAGTTAATTTTTTTTCATTTAAGAGACTAATACATGCTTTAATTATCTTGAGGTAATTATTAAGATTGACTAAATTAGTTAACGGGTAGCTAGGGTTGGTAATCAAATTATTGTAGAATTGAGAGATATTACAGATTACCGTAGGGAGAGGAGTATAGATTTCTTTAAAAACATGTTCATTATGTTCAAACCAAATGTACCAATAGTTGATAACATATATTGATCAAATAAATCTTATTTTCATAGTTAAATTAAATTCATATTAAATTTCAATAAAGTTCGTGTTTTAGATTATTATTAAACTTGTCAAATTCGAAGTAGAAAAGGACTTATAAATGGTATCGTTGGTGACATTATAGTCAAAGTATAAGTGAGAGATATTTTCTAATTCGAGGTTGCGAAAAATGCATTTTTTGTCTACTAGTATATTATTCTTTTTTAGGTGCTCAATAGTGTTAGGTTTCTTGTGTATGACTACCCAACCTTGAAGTTTAGTCTTTGGAGGAGCACTAGTTTTTTAAAGATATTTGAATAAGCTTAACTTAGTTTCGGAAAAGTTGAGAAATTTATAATAGGAGTTGGAGGTAAAAAAAATTACTCCTCTCCCATTCCCAAAGGCTTATAACATCTGCATTGTCAATGTTGTAAAATTCTAGCCTATGACAAAGGAGAGAAATAGTCCTTAAAGTGTAGCCTTCAAGTGTTCTGTTAAAAGAGAAATCCCATGGAAAGATTTCGTTAGCATTATAAATTTCTGAAATTAATGCGTTTTTGAAATTACAAATATTAAAAAGTTCCTTAAACTCGACCTTTAAGGGGACAGTTGAGATCCAACTGTCGTGCTAGAAGGAAGTGTAATTACCTAAGTGAACAATATGTTTAATCCCTAGTTTAAAGGTATCAGTGTTCTTTAAGATCGATTTCCAAAAGTGTGAGAGATAATTTCTATTGGTTTCAGTGATATGGTAAAGGTTGAAGGTACCACCATAATATTGATTGGATAATAATTCTTTTAATATAAGATGGTTGTTGTTGGAAGTAAATTTCCATAACCATTTGCCTAGTAGTGATATTTTGAGGTTGTGTAAGTTCATTATTCTTAATCCACCTTCTTCTTTAGATTTTCACATAGTTTTTTAATGAACGAGACAACATAAACTATTACGCTGATTTTCCTCACCCCATAAAAATCCCTTCTAATTTTATCAACTTTTTCTATGACCCATTTCGAGAAAAGATAAAAGGAGGTCCAATAAATGGGTGATGCCAATAAAATTTAATATGGTATTATTAATTTTAGAACTAAATAAGAGAATATTATATCATGTATATAATATAAAAAGTAATATGATTCTAAAATTAGAATCAAAATGGGACTCATTATAGTTATAAAGAATGACTACGTATGTATACACTTACATATGCATATAAAATAACAAATGATGTTATTGAGTATTGTGAACACATGTCATTACTTAAAGACAATATTACTCATTTTTGTATTTTAAGATAATGAATTTAAAATAAATATAGTTGTTATTTATTAGTACAATATAAATAGAGTACTATGCATCTTATGGTTGTTGAGCACCCTCACATAGTAATATGTGTATAGCGATGTTTATATTGTTTTTGGATTTGTAAGGACATTTTGCTACTTTGTTTAGCACCCTTAAGAAATACAAAATTTATCCTTAAGCATTTACCAAGTATTGGGACATGAGTATGTATTGAACTTTATGATTTGTTGAGCATCCTCATGTCATAAAGAAAATTAGGAGTAAAGTATGTACAATTAGAAGTTATATGCGAGATATAATTAATAACATGTTATTTCCCATTTTTGAGACTGCATTTTTTTAGTACCCATAAGGTTATGGTAACATAATAAATGGATCCTAACACTCACTAAAGGAATTTATAATATTCCTGAATTCTTATTTGGACTTTTTAAGTGATGTATAATCTAGTAGAATTCTTATTATATAAATATAATAAATCATTCTAATAAGTAGAAGAACGGATGAAATATTATAATAATATACTTAACAAATTTTCATAATTGAATTAATTGATAAAATTGTTTATCGGTTTAAACATACTATGCAAACTGAATTAAAGATTGATGAAGAAATGTAAATATATACTTACAAATTTAGTAATCTTTTGGCATGTTGTCGCATCAAGATCTATGCAACGGTTGAATGATACAGACAACTAAAAATTCCGAGTCTTGATCACTTAAGTGTAAACTTGTCTATCACTTATCTACAATAATTATGAGCTCTAAAGACAATGCAAATTTATGGATAACTGATCTATATTCAGTCATATACAAAGTTGTAGAGTGACAAGCAGTATTCCATAGCTTATGGAATTTTAATGAAATTTTTTCATTTGAAATGAGTAAGTAAATCATAGTGTAAGATCATAAGCTCAATACAACTGAATACAATGAGGACTTTATTGTGTTGGGAACAATAATAGAACAAGGACTATAACATAACTAACTCTTGGATCATTGAAATATTAGTTTGATATGTATACTTAAATGCAACTCATTTGATCTCTTTAATGCGTTTAGGCTGAGTGAATGCATTTTTGTAAAAAAATTTGATATGGTCTTATAGTAAAGGATTTCTCTTTTGAAATGTTAGACCATTAAAAGAGAAAACAAAATTCTAAGAGCGAAATAACATAGGAATAGTTGGGATCAAGAAAGGATGCATGTTACCTCCACTTCATGAAGAGACACTAGAAGCAACATTATATTGAATATTTTTGTAGACGCTTAATAAGGAATAAGGAATATGATTTCTGTTCTTGGTATATTTTTCTTACAGAAGACTTCCCCCAATAAGATCTATTTCTCAATATTTTAGACAATAGACTTGAAACTCTTGACTATAAGTCAGTTACAATAAAAAAATTAGCTCATGGAAAGTCATTAAATGTGGCATTATATTCGAATGTTGAGATTGCAGTGATAGAAATAGTGGGAGCATATCATATAATACTTGTTAATGATATATCTATGTTTTAAATGATTACTTTCATGTATATTGTAATGACCGAAAATTTAAGATATATTATAATTAAAATTTAATAATATAACAATGATAATTAATTAGATTAAACTGATAAATAATTATATTTCAATTAAGGAGGGGTAAAATATTCATTTTTCCAACTTTTGAATTTTACAATAAGACTTGCACCATTGCAACCAACTCGTTTGTTAATCAAAATGGTATATAACTTTATTCAATTTTAAGGCCATATGAAAGAGATACAAACGAATTAAAAGCTGAGTGAAAAAAATATAGCATATAGGTTAACATATATGAAATGATATGTTGGCATACATCCAATTATTATGCATATGCCTTGTTTATTAATGGTGGAAGTTCCTATCGGATTAGAAAACCACCGTTAAAAATTGTGTCAAAAATAACTGCAAGCGCATGGCGTATAATTTTAGTACGTGACAAATACAGGTCAATCTACAGGGAATTGAAATGATATAAAAATTCTACTCAATCAAATTAAACCAAACTTGAGATTGTTTTAATCTAAGGCAAATGTAAAACTAGCTAGAACAAAAGTGATTGAAAATATGAGATTAGAAAACAATTTAGAGGCAAATCTACTCTCATATTTTTTACATAAATCAACACAAAAATAATCTATGATCTCTCTATTTTGATTCTTAAGTGGAATTAGTGATGTATTTATCATAAGTATGGTCTATTTATGTTATTAATTGACATAACTAAAACCATCAAACTATAATACAACAACTAAAACCACTTGTCAACTCTCATGAAAATGAATATGAAACTAAAAAAAATTTACTTTAAGCATGATCTATTTACTACTTTTGAATAGTAATATAGATCATCAAATTTTGTTTCTATTTTAATTCCACAATCAAAGTCACTTAAGTAGATGATAATGTAAATTGTGTTTATGTTGGATTGAGCATAGCCCATTTGTGATTACAACATAGACTATCAAATTCCTTTTATAAACTTACATCAACATCCACTTTTCAAGAAGCATTCAAAAGAGATCAAAAATCACAAAATATGTTGAATTCACATAATTTTTAAAGAGATTCATTACCCTTAAATTGAAAGTGTTTAGCTACTCATTTGTGTTATCATTTTAACACATATAAATTTCAACACAGAAAACACAAGAAGGAATTGCAAGTAATGAAAATAGAATGAACTAACTACTTGCATAAAAGTAAAATTAAACTAAGTGCATAAAAAGAAAGATAATCTACTAACATGAAAATGAAGAAGCATGTAAATAAAAATGAATGCAAAATGAATGAGCATGTAGAAAAGGAAGAGGCTTAGGAAGCCATTTTATTTCTCATTTTATTTGAGGCTACAACTTGCATAATAATGTAAAACTAAAACTAATTACATGAACATAAGAGGGGTATTTATACAAGCCTAATACCCTAATCCATATTTGAGAGAGCTACCCAAAATACCCCTTAGTAAGTGTGGCCACTAAGTTATCATTAGCTTCTAATTAAACCTCCATTAAGTATGCATGTAACTTTAATCGCCACTAACATATGCATTAGCTTCTAAATGTAGATCAAGGTACGTAGGTAGGTGGGGTCCTCCATGTTGCATGAATTGATTTATTTCTTCATTCCTTTATTTTCCATCATTGTGCATGCATATTTCAATGAAAGCTCCATCATATTTCCATCCAAATTCCTACAAATAAAACTAAAATGTGCAAATGAATATTCTCAAAATTAATACATGTACAAATTTACTAATTTACCCCTAAATTGATGCATGAATGATGACTTGAAAGCATTTTTGGAATTTGGTTTTAGCATGTACCAATTATGGCATGTATTTAAAATAAAAGTAGATTAAATATGGAAGTAAAAATATGCACATTTACGTGCACATCAGATACCCCCACACTTATCTTTTTATTTGTCCTCGAATAAACTAAAACTAAGATAAATCCTTTTTCGTAGGAAACACGATTGCATTGAGCGTATGGAACAAGTCGTTAAACCTCTAGGTGTCCCTAGTAGGACGAGTATTGTCTTGTGAGGGTTTTCAGCGGATACTACCCACAAAAATCCCAATGCAACATGAAAAATTCCTAATTGCAAGATTTATTTACAAAGATATGAATGCTAGTTTTTGAAAATATTTACAAATGAAGAATTTACTTTCAAATTGACACGAATAAGTTGAATATAAGTTCTGGTCATTATCAAGAAATTTAAGTCCTTTTACTCGTCAAAACTTCAAACAAAAATTAAGTAATCATCACAATTAGACTCTAGTTTGGCTAATTGTTTCGATTGATAACATAGTGCAATTATAAAATGGATCGTTAGTTGATTATCAAAAGTTTTTCAAAGTGGTATTTTCATTTCTTTTGAATAACAAGTCGAATCAAATAAGTGAAAATAATGCTTGGATTTCAATTGCTTACTCTCTCTGTATTTGAAAACTTTATTGATATTAACAATATTTACATATGCCTAACTCATAAAACTAAGGCCAGATATACCACCCATGCACTGCCTTACGGGCTTACGTGAGGGGAATACAAAGCATGGCGAGTGTACACACAAGTATGTACACCTATCGACTATAGGCGTTATTGATGAAAGAATTTTTATATACATACACCTAACTCAGATAAACTGAGGCCGGATATACCGATCATGCACTGCCTTTCGGGCTTATGTGAGAAGGGTACAGAGCATGGCGAGTGTACACACTTGCGTGTGAACACATGACTCTAGGTGTTAATAAAATATATACATATATACAAAAACTTTTTTTTATAATTTTTTTTATCAAAAGAGAGTTTTACAATATTATCTTAGCACGACTTAACTTAGAAGATCAAAAATGTTATTATCTTTACATTAAATCAACCACTCTTCTAAAAAAAGATTACAATTAGGATATACTTCATAATTAACGCCTATGAACTTTCTTATATACTAGTTAAAACATCGTTACTTGTAATCAAACTTTATTTTTATTTTTGTTGAGGCAAATAAATTTTCAAAAAATTTAATTTAATAACCAAAATCCTATACTTATCCTATTGTTTCTTCAAAAATAAATCAAAATGCTAAAACGAAAATTTGTTTTGGGATTTTTTTTCTTAATTTTAAGTTTCAAAAAGAAAATACAAAAAATAAACCATGAAAAATCAAACATGAAGATGAGACTCCCCTCATACTTAATTTTTACTATGTCCCCACAGTCAATGCACGATATAATGAGTGTAACCGGGAAAAATATGTACATATTTACAAAAGAGGGTAACATTTCTTACTAGACGTAGCATGGCTCATGAAGAATCATGAGCCCCTCCTCTCGATCACACGGTAACTCAAAGAATGGTTTCAAACGATGACCATTGACTTTGAAAATTATTCCATCCCTAGGGTTTTGTATTTCTATGGCACCGTGTGGAAAAACAGTTCGTACAATGTATAGTCCGATCCATCTTGATTTTAATTTCGTAGGGAATAAATGAAGTCTAGAGTCATACAAATTAACTTTTTGGTTGGGTGAAAACGTTTTTCTTAGGATTGACTTGTCATGAAAATCTTTTGTTCTTTCTTTGTAAATTTTCTCGTTTTCATACGCGTTGTTTCTAATTTCCACTAATTCGTTGATTTGCAATTTTCTGTTTTCACCAGCTTTATCAAGATCATGGTTTACGTTCTTAATTTCCCACAACGCTTTGTGTTCGATTTCAACTGGTAAATGGCATGCTTTCCCGTAAACAAAATGAAATGGGGACATCCCAAGGTTTGTTTTAAAAGCAGTTTGGTAAGCCCAAAGTGCATCCGTTAATTTTTGAGACAAATCTTTACGATTTTTATTAATGGTTTTATCCAAGATTTGTTTGATTTGACAATTTGAAACTTCAACTTAGCCACAAGTTTGAGGATGATATAGAGTGGATAACTTGTGGGTTATCGAGTACTTCTTCATTAGAGTTTCAAACGAATGATTGCAAAAATTGGTTATGTTATCACTTATTATTGTACAAGGTGCACCAAACCTCGAAAAGATGTTTTTCTTTAAGGAATTTCACAACAATTTTATGGTCGTTGGTTTTACATGGAACGCCTTCGACCCATTTGGAGATATAATCGACAGCAAGAAGAATATACAAATTTCCAAAGGAAATGGGAAATGGTCCTATAAAGTCAATACCCCAAACGTCAAGGATTTCGATCGTAAGAATGGGGTTTAAAGGCATCATATTTCATCGAGAAATTATTCCTAGCATTTGGCAACGATCGCAAGTTTTGAAAAATTTGAATGTGTCTTTGAAAAGAGTGGGCCAGTAAAAGCCACATTGAAGTACTTTTTCAATAGTTTTTCGAGGACCGAAATGTCCACCACACGATCGTGACAAAACGAGAGAACACTTTTGATTTCACAATCTGGAATGCAACATCGAATGATTTGGTCGGAACAATATTTAAACAAGTATGGATCATCCCAATAGAAGTACTTGACTTGGGAAAGAAATTTATATTTATCTTGTTTCAACCAAAATAAAGGAGTTTCTTTAGTGACTAAATAGTTCACTGTGTCGGCATACCATGGATCGATAGAAACATAAAGGAGTTGTTTATCAAGGAATTTTTCATTGATTGGTAAAGGCGATGGTGCGTTAGGAAGACGAGACAAGTTATCAGCTATGACATTGTCGGATCCTTTTTTGTCTTTGATTGTAAGATCAAATTCTTATGGTAAAAGGATCCAATGAAATAAGCAAGACTTAGCATCCTTCTTAGCGAAAAATTACCTAAGGGCGGAGTGGTCTGTCTATACAGTAATTTGTTAGCCAATCAAATATTGTCGGAATTTTTCGAGAGTGAAAACTACCGCTAGGAGCTCTTTTTCAGTGCTTATGTAATTAAGTTGAGCATTGTTCAGAGTCATACAAGCGTAGTAGATAATGTGAAGAATTTTGCTGATGTGTTGTCCTAAGACAACACCAACCGCAAAGTTCGAAGCGTCGCACATTATTTCAAAAGGAAGATCCCAATTCAGTGAGCAAATTACAGGAGCAGAAACAAGTTCGTATTTGAGACGTTCGAAAGAAGAGACACAATCAGAGTTAAAATCGAAAAGAACGTTTTTTCCAAGAAGAGTCGTCAAGGGTTGAGCAATTTTACTGAAATCTTTCACAAAACGTCTATAAAAACCATCATGTCCAAGAAAAGAGCGAATGTCTTTCACAGATTTGGGAATGGATAAATTTGCAATGACATCGATTTTCGCTTTATCTACCTCAATGCCTGTATTTGAAATGACATGTCCAAGGACTATGCCTTGAGTGGCCATAAAGTGACATTTCTCTCAATTTAGCGTTAAGTGTTTATCCTTGCAACGTTTAAGAACCAAATAATAATGGTGTAAGCACTTAGAGAAAGAGTTTCCAAAGATGGAAAAATCATCGATAAACACTTCAAGAAAATGTTCGATCATATCAGAAAAGATGCTGACCATGCATCTTTGAAAAGTAGCAGGAGTATTGCAAAGACCAAAAACCATACGTCTATACGCAAAAGTGCCAAAGGGACATGTGAAAGTTGTTTTTTCTTGATCTTCAGGAGCGATTGGAATTTGGTTATAGCCGGAATAACCATCAAGAAAGCAATATAATTCATGGCTGGCTAAACGTTCAAGCATTTGGTCGATAAATGGAAGAGGGAAATGATCTTTATATGTTGCAGCATTTAATTTTTGATAATCAATGCAAACACGCCAACCCGTTTGAGTACGAGTTGGAATAAGTTCGTTTGAGTCATTCTTAATAACAGTAAGCCCAGACTTTTTCGGCACGACATGAATTAGGCTAACCCATGAACTATCAGAGATTGGATAAATGATACCATTGTCCAGAAGTTTAAGAATTTCTTCGCGCATCGCATCCTTCATTTTTCGGTTAAACCTTCGTTGCACATCACGAATAGGCTTGGCGTTGTCAATTAAATGGATGCGATGTTGAATAAGAGCGGGACTAATTCCCTTTATATCGGTGATCGACCATCCAATTGCTTCCTTGTTTTTCAAAAGGATGGAAAATAAGGAAGTTTCTTGATCGAGAGAGAGTTGCAGAAATTATGACGGGATACGTTTCATTGTCACCTAAGTATGCGTACTTAAGGTGACCGGAAAGGGGTTTGAGGTCCAACCTTGGGGGCTGCACAATCAAAGAATTAGGTTGAGATTCGGACTCAACTGGAAGCGATTCAAATGGGAGCATGTATTCAATCTCGTTGGGGATTTCGTGAAACAATATTTCGTACTCGATCTCGCGTTCATCATTAAGGTCAATCATCTTGTAACAACCCGCAAATCCGTACCCCTTGAATTGACATTAATTTCCATTAATGAACTCAAGAAGAACGGAAATACGAACCATTTGTTTTAAGAAGAAGAGGTAGAAGAAGAAAATAGAACAAAACAACAGCATCAGAATCTCACATCGCAGTGGAATAAAATATAATAGATAACAATAGATCTTTATACAAATTAAAACTATATCTGTTTGCACAATACATCATCAGAGTATACATCAGAGTACACCTACATACAACTGGATAATAGTCATGTCATGTCCTCAATACAACAGAGTACAGCAATCAACACAGCGGAATATATATATAAACAAGTACGGAAGATACGTCACGCCATCCAGCTCGTCTACTGAGCTCCACAGCATCATATCCTGTATCCTATAATACTCGGTCTGACCCGAGCATTATAGTTAAATAACACCCGAGTCAGTCTGGAATACCAGCGTTAGAAAATCACATTCAAACTGATTATTAAAGTTTCAAAATCCTTTGAAATCAAAAGCATCTCGTAAGACCACGCCATAAATAAACATGTCGGGTTTTTACCTTACGATAGCTAAAACACTTCTATCAAAATCCTCTGATATTATAATAGTGTCTATATACAAATACTTATTCAAATAGCTGAAATTGTTACATGATTAAATTCCAGCATACTAGCCACAAAGTGGGTAATACAAACAAAACTCGTACAAGGCACGTAGGGAGAATGGATTTCCATCAATGACTAGGCACTGAGGTACCACCTATCACAGTACGTGGCCTAGATCACAGTACCGAGGATCACTCCCAATCCCCTGCAACACAAGTCCGGAACCATCCCTTCTGGATAATTCCGAATAAAATCACCCCACGGTTGGGATCAGCAACCGCACCACTAAGCCGAAATAAAAGGGACATCTAGACGGGGATGACCTTACTCTCAAGTGGGCGCTACCCACGAAGCCTTGCTGCATAACCCCTTATTTTCAGTCATTCCCGGTTGATGAGGCTTAAGGCTAAACGATACCCTTTTCATAACATATCCCTTAGAATGCTCATCGTCCACCTGACGATGTTTCGCAAGCATTCGTCCGTACAAGTCCGTCCCGGGTCCGAACGGAACCAAAGGCACTACTCCTACTACATCCATTTTTGAATCATCCTCAGGATTAGTAGCGACTAGCCCTTGCACTTCACTGCTCCATCTTCGACTCCGAAATCATTTCCACGAAACGTACAAACAGAATCGAAGTGGTTTTCGGGAAAAACTCCCGATCCCGGTCTCTTCGAAACGATCAGCGCATTGGCCAATATTGATAGTCGGTTCTTTAACTATCAATTAACATTCACAACATCCATCAAACAATAAATAATTTCCCAATTATTTATTAATCTCAAATATCTTCGCAAGATATATTTCCAAATTTTCAAAACTCATTTGAAACAATTTCAAAAAGTTTTCGCTTACGGAATACATTTCCCAAATGTTTATTTCCTCTGAAACACCAAGTACAAAATACTTTTAGATTTAAAAATAATTTAAAACACTTTATTATAAATTATACTTTAAAACATTTAAATTTAAAAATATTTTAATACTTTATTCAAAAATTTATACTTTAAGAATATTCAAAATGAAGCTACTTAATAAAATATAAAACTAGATTTTTATCATTTAAAACATAATACCAAACCATCTTTAAACAATTACTATTAAAATAAATTTGAAAGATACTCGCTTTAAAGTTTAACATTTATAAATAATAGATTTTCCAAAAACATATTTTAAATCAACTTTAAACCTCTAGCTTATACTTAGAAGTTTATTTTGAAAACATACTTAGCTATTCAGGGAGATACACTTTTCTTTCACATCCTTCAAAATAAATCACTATTTATTTTTAAACCAATCCATATCCCTTTATAAATTCCCACCTTGAATTTATATTTTCAAATATCCACTGATATTTTATTTTACTTTATAAACCCAGTTTATAAATTCCAAAATCTCACTTCTCTTTTAAAAATCCCGTTTTAACACTTAAATCAAATCCCAAATTGATTTCTGATTTACTTTACTTTGAAATAAATTCCTTGCTCACTTCATTTATTTCAAAATACTTTAACTTAAGATTTATTTCTTTCCAAAAATCCAATTCAATACATTTTGATAATTCCTTTTTCTGAAATATTCAATCCAACCATATCATTCAATATTTCAATTACCAATAAAATCATCACAGGATATCAATATTCATAACACAGAATATAAAACAGTCTAGAAAATTTTGAGGAATCCAGTTGGATCCCTCCAACCTGTTTCCCTGCATCCACAGACGTTAGCACAATACCAATTCCACTTCGAAGTGGAATATCGCGGTATATGGGTTTTATAAAATATCATCCGCTATTATGCGGCGCATAGGGTCTCATCCGCTATATATTGCGGGAACATCAACTCCAATATATACATATGCCAATATATATATATTGGTATATACTACTATATATTATATATCACATCCAATCAAGGCAATCATTCAATCAAATATTTAATTTAACTATTTAAATTTAAAATAAAGCCAGATGAGTGAGATTAACTCACCTTTATTTTGTTTTGCCAATCCGATCCAATCCTGACTGTTTCTTCTTGATTTTAGACCTTGAATAAATATTAGATGATTTTATTAATATTCGAACAAATCGAACAACCAATTACCGTTTAACAGTTTTAATTTTAACTCATGATTCAATTTAAACAAATGATTAAACTTTTAAACTAATCCCCATATATACAATTAAATTAAGACCAGGCTGCTTAGAAAAGATATCGCTATAGTTTAACTATATACATACATTAAAATAGAACATGATTTACTATGAAAATATATATATTAGTCCCGTGCATATATTCTAAATTCTTAAACAATAAATAGATGTATTATGTATATATATAATCTATATATCCCTTATAAAATAAATAAACAAAAGAAACTATACCTCTGACAACCCCAACAGCAACTCACACGCATGAAAAGTCGCGATGGTCACCATCCTACGTACGAATCCTAGATACCAATCCACCCGCACTCGATCTACTCTGCCTCGCAAGCGACCCACTGACGAACTCGCGCAACCCCTGACTGCTTCGCAACCGGCACCCTACCCTCGAACTCGGCCGCCTTGCAAGCGCCACCTCCATCTTCCGCTTGTGCCCCCAAACCCCACGCAATCACAGTCGCCAATTGCGAGCGACGCGACACCTTCCCAGCTTCCAACGCCTGCCACCACTTTGAGACTTCGAACACACACCACCCCACTCCCCTCGACCCCTTCAAATCGAACTGGTTTCGAAATCGAGTTGCGAAACTCGATTCCACAACTCGCCGCTTGCGTCGAGATCGGCTGCCAATTATTTGGGTTTCGATTTTAGAACGAGAGGGATTTATTTTATTTGTTCGGCCATAAATTCTTTGATCTGTTATACGTGTTCGGTTGTTTACTTTTAAGGGGGACGCGTGTTCTACCAGGTGAACACGTGTTCTAAAATTTTCTTTCGTTATCTGGCTTGAGAATGAAGAAAGAAAGAGATAAGGTCGGGTACTTGAATAGCGGTTTGAACTGATAGAAAAGATAAGTCGATGTGAAATAAATTTAACTGCAGTTGACTAGTAAAATTATCAAATTTAAAATCAAATTCGAATTGTTCCGATAAAGTCAACTAAAAATTTTGACCTCCTATCAAGGCGTGCCGCCAGGCATTCGTAATGTTATACGCCTATTCCGAACACAATGGAAAAGGTTCCGAGTCCAAATTCGATCGTATGGAGAAGATAGCTTTTTGGACCCAGATATTATATTAAATTTTCGATATAAATTTCAGCGCGTTTATCTATCGTACGATCATACAACAAATCCAAACACTACAAAATTTGAAATCCGATAATAATACAATATTACGGATCCAATGGAACTGGTTTCGTCGAATTTCGAGACTGTGCCTCGAAAGGCTATTTTGAAATATCGATTTAAACGATATATTTTCAAAACTGAGCAAAACGGTTCCAAATTCAATTCTGAAAGTTCCAACACCTTCAGAATCATCAGTATAAATTTTCTAAGCCTTCATATTATTTTTAACGGGCTTAAAATTCCAAATTCTATATTTTACTCAATTCCAATTATTAAATTCAACAATTAAATCATCAAATAAATAATGATATTTGAAATTTTGAGTTTAAAATTAACTCTTAAATATTTAAAATCAATTAAATATCCCAATTTCAAATATACAAAAATCTGGGTCGTCACACATCTCGTTTTCGAAGTTTTTTGTGAATGGCACTAACTTCCAATGTTTGGTCGCATGGTTCATTAGATTGATTTTCAAGATTGAAAATGTTAAGATTCAAAGTCATGTGGCCAAAAGAAATTTTCGTCGAACCATTTCGACAATTAATGAGAGCATTCGAAATAGGCAAGAAAGGTCGGCCTAGAATCAATGGAATTTGACTCATCGGATTATTCATAGGTTGAGTCTCCAAAACGATGAAATCGATGGGAGATCTGAATTGACCAATTTTGATAAGTACGTCCTCGATTTCTTCCACGGGTTTCTTAATTGAACGATCAGCAAATTGAAGAGTTACAGTTAGTTTTAGTTCACCCAAGCCAAGTTATTGGTAAATAGAATAAGGAATCAAATTGACACTCGCATCCAAATCGAGTAAGCATTTGTTAATCGTTTTGTCACCTATCGTGCACGAGATTGTCGGACATCCGAGATCTTTTTATTTAACGGGGATTGATTGAAACAAAATTTCGCTAAGTCCGGTGGCTAAGAGGACTTTCTTGGGCACATGAGTGTGTCTTTTTGAGTTCACAAGTCCTTAAGCAATTTGGCGTAGGTTGGGACTTTATTGAACGATGTCAAGAAGCGGGATGTTAACTTTGACTTGTTTAAAAATTTCCAACATCTTTTCCATTTGGTCAAAGTGTTTCTTGGGTCGAAGACGATGTGGAAATGGAACATGATACTCAGTAGGCGGGTCTACTTGAGTAGAAGAAGAATTTGGAGTGGAGTATGACTCAACGTTTGGCTCCACGTTTTGTTCAGATTCGTTTGTTGTTTTAGAAGTGTCGAGAGGGGTTTTTGATAAATCGTTTGGATTAACGACTTGATTATCGATTTGTTTACCGAAATGCAAAGCTGTGATAGCAGTCATTTGAGTTATGTTGCTATCTTGAACAACATGGGCTTGATTCAAATTCTTGTTCTGATTTCTGGGATCTAGAACTGGCTGAATTGGGAATGTGCCTCATTCACGTTCACTTACATATGTGGCTAATTGACTCATTTGCATTTCAAGTTTTGCAATCGACTGACTCGTGTTTTGCATATATGAGGTCAATAAATTTTGCAAATTATTGTTTGATTGGAGGCTTTCAGTGGTTGCTTTAGCAAATGTTTCAAGACTTTTCTCAAGTGAACTTAAACTTTTATCGCTTTGGAGTGAGGGAGAAAAGATTTCTGCGGTTGAATTTTAGACGGACCCGTAAAATTTTGTTGAAGATAATTGGGTTGAAAGGGAGGATTCGAAGCATTGTTCGGAAATGCTTGAAAATTGGGACGAACCAAATTTGTGTTGGGATTACTTTGGTTCAAACAAAGTTCGAATGATTTCTCCAACCAGGATTGTACGTTGGAGAAAACAGGTCATTTTTAATCTTGTTGAAAGCATAGAGTTGTTCGATCGAATTAGAGCACTGATCAGAAATGTGATTCGAATCGTTATATTTATAACACATGGGTTGGGAAACTTGGTTCATTTGGTTTGATGAGAAAACGTTGTTGAATTTATTAATCATTGCGTCGATTTTAGCTTCCAAAGCCAAAGATGATCCTATCGAGTGTGTGCTCGATCGTGAGTAAACAGATTTTTTGTTAGAACGTTCCCATTGGGACGATTTTTCGGCTAGGTTTTCAAGAAATTGCCAAGCATCGTCGTGATGTTAGGCGAGGAAGTTGCCTTGGCCCATAGATTCAAGCATGGTTCGTGAGCTATTTTCAAGTCCATCGTATAAAATTTGTCAAAGGGTCCATTTTTCAAAATTATGGTATGGACATTTTATCAAAAGCTCTTTAAATCTTTTAAAATATTTTCCAAATGGTTCACTCTTGAATTGATGAAAATTGACAATTTTGTTTCGAATTTTAGTTGTTTTTCCAAGGGGTAGAACTTTTTTAAGAAAACTTTAATGAATTCTTCCCAAGTTTTGATTGAATTTAATGGTAAGCTATACAACCATTTTTCCGCATAATCGGTAAGAGCAAATGGAATAAATTGGAGTTTGATCACGTCATCAGAAAGTTGTTGGAGTTTAATGGTTGCGCAAACTTGTTTGAATTTTATTAAGAAAATGTATGGGTCATCGGGTTCAAAATTGCCAAATTTCGGAAGCGTGGCAATATGGTTTGAATGAATTTCGAAATGATTACCCGTAGGGATGGGTAATGTGATGCAAGAAGGAATAGAAACTCTATTGGGAAAGATTCTATCCATAAGAGTTTGAGGGGAATTTTCGTTTGCCATTTCAAGAGGATTGTTTGTTCGAATTAAACGATTCGTTAAAGGGTCACGAGTCCAACTGTTTGTTGTTGTGTCACGAGTCTAAGTACTCATGCACAATTAAAAGTCAAAAAGAGAAAGAAAGAGAATCGAGCTTAAGAGAAAAAAGCAAGGTTTAGGAAACGAAGTGGGAAATTGTTTGTTTTTTTATGTTTTTTGAAGGAAAAATATTTACCAAAAGGAATTTATTAAAAAAAATTGGAAATTTGATTTTTGCTTTGTTTTGTTTTTTCTTTAACTTTTTTTATATGTTTTTGCTCTTTTTTGTTCTTATTTTTGAAAAGGTTATTTCTTTTTTTTCTTGGATTTTTGTTTTTCTAAAAAAAAACTAACTTAATTTTTTTTTGGATTTTTGATTTTGATTGAAAATTTTCAAAGGAAAAGATTTAAAAGGATTATTTTTTTTGGATTAAACAAAAATTAAGTTAAGTAAAATGTACAATTTTTTTCAGTTTTGGGTTTTGATTTTTTTTTTAAATATGCATGAACTAATGCAAGTAAATGTATGCAAGGACTTAATTGCAAATTTTCTATCCTTATATCTCCTAATCCAAAATTGTATAATCACACTTCTTCTTAGTTCAACAAAATACTTCTCAGCCAGGTAATGGGCAGGAGTTATCGGTGCACCACGAATCACCGTAGCAATGCAACCGAAGGTTTAAGTACCTTCAAAGAAATAATCAGTATAATATTTATGAATCACCGTAATATTTATAACTGATTATTGCTCTGCTGTAGCCTAGACACCAAGAAATAAAATTGTTCAAAGAAGACAACTGTCAAGATACAATTAAGACCTAGGTGAGCTCGCGACTCCCTTAAGTCAAATGTCTAACCATTATTATTAGTCAAAATTCTACTATGAAATGCAATTTGTGGACCAAGGAAGGGGTAATGAAATCCCCCACCTTATGTGGATTTCGGTATTGCCCTTAGAAAATAAAAATAAGATGAAATGAATGCAAAACAGATATTAAACGTGAATTAACGATGTAACTACAAATGAAATTTGATTTTTGTTTTTTTTAATTTTTTTAATTTTTTAAAAAATACAAGCAACCAACAATGCAATGCAACTAAAAACAATAGAGAAGGCCACGATACCAAAGCATGCAGATTTATTAGCAATTTATTTTAAAGCAACAATTTTTTTAGCAAGCAATTTTATTTTGGCAAGCAGAGCAATTTTCCACAAGCAATCTTTTTGCAACCTAAAAATTTGAACAAGATTTTTGTTTATAAGGATAAAACGAAAACAAACGATTTTCTCTTTTTTTTTCTTTTTTCTACAAAACTTTTGGTTTTTTTCTAAAAACAACTAAAATAAATATCCTTAATAAAAATTAAAATCAGCCTAAAAAGCCCAATTATTTACTTTACCAAACCGCTTCACCCTAAAAAAATAAAAATAAAACGTATCCCTTTTCTCACTAAATTAGAAAATAACGAAAAACAGAAAGAAAAAAATGAATCGCGACTCGGATCAGTTTGGTCGCGGCTGAATTCCACATGGAGTTGAGTTTGATTACGTGTTGATTCGGCGATTCGACTTCGAGCTAATGGTGATTGTAGGTGGCAGAAGTGATATCAAGGTAGTGGAGTAGTGAGGTGTAGGCAGAGGGAAAGGCAACGAAACCAAGATTGTTTTTGGTTGTGACTGTGATGATGTTAAGTTTGGCAAGAAGTTGTGGTTTAGTTAAGCAGTGATGGATGGATGTGTAACTAGAGGTGGAGGTTGTTCGAAGGCGAAGAGGTTGGCGATTTGGACTCGCAGTGAAATTGCAAAGGTGGTTTTGTATGATAGAGGAGGTTCAGGGGGAGGTTTTAGTGAATTGAGATGATGGTGTTGACTGTTAAGGTTGCAGAATTCAGTATTGTGCACAACAGTGCATTTTTTGTTGTAGCATCAGTGATGTAGTTTGTGGGTATGTGGAGTTGATGTTTGGTGAAGTAAGTGTGACAAGGGGATGTTGATGATGGTGAGAAGGTAGAGGCAATTGATGATTGTCAGGTTGTTGGTAGGATGGGATGGAAGAACTGTGTATTGTTTTGGTTATTGTATTGAGGAAAGGAAGGTTGTGTTTGGTTGGTGCAGTAGGAAAACGGAGATGTGGAAGAAGAGTATGTAAGGTAATGAGGCAGGGCAGTGTGTTGTATGTTGGGTAAGTGTGCAGGTTGGGTATGAAGCAGTGGATTTTTGTGATATGTTATGTGCAGATATGCAATGAGGTGTAGTGGTTTGATGTGCTTCTAGTGGTTGTTGTGACTGAAGAATAGTCAGAAGAAAAGAAGGAGCAACAGTTTGATGGTTTGGTGGTAGTTGTCAGAGAAGTGTTGTATATGCAAGGCAGTGGTATGTGCACAAAAGTTTGTATGTGCACAAGAGTTTGTATGTGTTAATCGATGGAATTTCTATCGAGTTAGAAAACCGTCGAAAAATTTCGAAATAAATTTTAACCGCAAGCGCACGACGTACACTTGTAGTACGTGGCGAATACAGGTCGATCCGCAGGGAATTGATGATTTTAAAAATCTATTCAATCAAATTAAACCAAAGTCGAGTGATTGTTACTAACTAAAAGAAAGTAAAAACAAGCTAAAAGAAAATAGATAAAAATATGAGAGTGTTAAGACAATTTAGGGGCAACTTCCACTCTCTAGATCACATAAATCAACAAAATGAAGTTGTGATCTCTCTTTTCTTTGTCATTAGTTAGCTTAATTGATGTGCTTATCATAAGTATGGCTCATTTGTGTTATTAATTAGCTCAACATAAGCCATCAAACTATAACACAACCTTTAAACCACTTTTAATTCTCATGAAAATGACAACAAAGTTGAAAATGAAAATCTATTTTAAGCATGGCCTATTAACTATTGTTTAGAAATATAGGCCATCAAATTTTGATTTAAACATTCACTTCTTTGTCATATCCATATATAGATGAAGAGGCAATTTGTGATTCATATGACTAAGCATAGCCTATTTGTTTTGAACAACATAAGCTATCAAACTCAATAATAAGCACAAAATTACATAAACATCATTTTCCATGAAGCACAAAAAGAGAGCATAACATTTATCAAAATGTTGAAGCTATATAATTAGAGAGCTTCATTACCCCTAAATTGAAGGGGTTTAGCTTCTCATATTTGTTACCATATCAACAAATATAACTTGCAACATAGAACAAAACAAAGAGGAAAAGAGAGCTAAATGAAAGAAAAAAACTAATCTACTTGCATTAAAAAAATCTAAACTACTAGCTTGAAAGGAAATGAACATGTAAGTAAAAGCAAACAATAATTAACATTTCATAAAAAGAAAAGAAGACTACATAAAATAAAAATGGCTAAGTAGCCATGAAAATAGAAAGAGAGCTTTCTTTTTTATTTTCCTAAGAGAAGAGACTAAGAGAAGAGAGCCTAAAAGAGAGACTAAGGGAGAAGCAAGTTACATGAAGATATGAGGTATTTATACAAGTGTTAAACTCTAATTCATATTTTTGGGGAATGCCCAAATTGCCCTTGAGAAAGTGTGGAGGCCAAGTAATCATTAGCTTCTACTAATCATTATTTAAGTCTACATGAAGCCATTAATTCCATAAGCATGTGCATTATCCTCTAATTTGTACATGAAGAAAGGTGGGTAGGTGGGGTCCTCCATTATCATGCCTTTGAATTATTTCCATCTTCATTCCTTTATCTTCACTCTTGTGCATGCATATATCTTCATGAAACCACTTGTATATGATTTTAAATTCCTACAAAATAATATAGAAATTTTCAATTAAATTTTAGAAAATTAATATATGCACAAAAATGACCATTTTGCCCTTGGATGAAGATGAATATGTGACGATTTGAAATAATTTGAATTTTGGTTTAAACAAGTTAAATACCCGATATGATAATTTATTTAATTTAAATAGATTAAATATGGTGGTAAAAATATGCACATTTACGTGCACATTAGTATGCCAGTGGTGATGGGTGAGTGCAGCAATATGGCAGTGGTGAAGAGATGAAGGTAGTGGGTATTGTAGAGAAGTGGATTGTTTGATGAAGTGGGCAAGGCAGCGATGATGTTTTGGTTGTATGACAGTTTTGAAGTGATGATGTTACTTGATGTTTGATGTAGGCAAGTAAGATAGTGTAGATGAAGTGGCTACTAGATAGGTTGTGGATAAGGGAAGTTTGGTATAATAGGTAGTAATGTAAATGCAAATGAAATGGCAGTGTTGGTTGGGTATGCAGGGATAGCAGCAGGGTAGTTGCAGTGTGGTAAAGCTGCTGCTTTGGTATGACAGTGGTTACAGGAAGTTACACTGTAGTAGCAGATGAATGTGTCACCGAGGTTATGAATGAAGATGTGCAGTGTATGTAAGGCAGTTGAGTATGAAGGTTGTGAACGCATAGTTGAGATGAGATGATGGTTGGAAGTAATGTGTTTTGCAGGCAGGGTGCTGTATGAAGCAGGTCAAGTGGGCAGTTGTATGGTCAGGCAAAAGGAGGTTGTGATGGGGGAGGTGTTGGTTAGTGAGTATGTGATGGCAGTGGGCAAGTTGCAGTAAGGTTTTTGTTGAGGGAAGTGAATGGTCGTGGCAGTAGGAGGATGTATGTTGTAACGACCCATAATTTTCGATAATTTAAAATATTTATTTAATAAGATGTTGGTGTTAATATTAGAAGAAATTAAAATTTGTGATTTGTTAATAAGAAAAATAACTAAAATAAAGTGTAATAATGTTAATGTAAGATAATGGATAACTACTTTAATGCAATTTTAATTAACTGAAAGGATTGTAAATTTGAAATTGTATATAAATTGTAAATAAGTAAATAAACCAAATGTTGTATTAAAATGGTAAAATGGTACGTAATTAATTGGAATTAGTTAATATGGAATGATTAATCAGTATGTGAATTTATTACCTTGATTTGTAAACAATAAACATAGGAATATGTTTGAAATTGTAGGTTGTAACAATTGTTTAACTATCATTTCATTTTTTTATCCGTTGGAATTAAATTGTAAATCAATTGAAATTAATATAATTAAATGTTGTAGTTAACGTGAATTAAGATGGTAATTGTAGAAGATTGATGTAATAAGATGTAAACCAATGTCAATTATATCCATAAGTAATAATTGATGGAATAATAATTGGTAAATCGAAATAAATGAATTTATTGGGATTTAAATTATAATTAATAAAAAAATTTCTATTGAAATTGAACACTGTAAGTGGTGCAATATTTAACATTGGTTTTGACTTGGAAAATTACTTTAAAAAATTTTAAATTAATAGGTAATCAAAAATGATAAAAAACTGTTAGTTACAAAAATTGAATTTAAAAAGTGATTAAATTAATTTAATAATAATTTATTTAATTAACGTGTAAAATAGCCATTTTGACCACTGTCTCGGATTTCGACAAAACCGGTTTCATCGGATCCATAACAGTGAATTATTGTAGGATTTCAAGCTTCGTAGTGATCGGACTTGTCGTTTGATCGTGCGGGATCGAAATGCGTAGAAATTTAAATTTAATGAATTCAATTTAAATAAGCTGATTTTAAAAGCTAACTTCTTCATACAATGGAATTAGGGCTTGAAACCTGTTCCATTGAATTTAAAAATATCGAAAACATCTATTTTGATATATGGGATAACCCACTTTCATTCCGAAAGCGGAACGGGTTTCTTGGGTCGTTATTGTCATTTCGAACCAATTCGATAGGTTATTCATTATTATATGTTTGTATCCATATAAATAGCTTTGTTTCTCAAACCCTAGTAGTCTTTCAATTTATTCTGTACGTACAATTCTATCTTCCTATTCCTTTCTTCCAATGGCAGAAAACAAAATTCCAATTACAAACCCAATTTCAATTTCAAAACCAATTTCAAAATTCAAACTCTACAAACCCTATCATATTATATATCGTTGGAAGGCTCTCGACGAGCGCAATCTACTGCGGTGATTTTTTTTTGATTTGGTTCACCGTTTGGCGAGAAATTGGCGATTTATTCCCGGTCGTTCATGTTAGGGTTTGAGATTGGACGGTGGATCTTCGTCCTGGGAACGATCGGAAGGCAATGCATCGGAGAGGACGTCGAGGGGAGTCAATCTATACGACTACTTTGGGTCATCGATGGCCAGAGATCGCTAGATAATTAAATATAAGGGGCGGTGGCGCTGGGTTCTTGGGGTGTTCGGAGGTGGTTCGGCGGCCAAGGAAGAGGCGCCTGGACGAGCGCATAGTGAGGGAAGTGTCTGATCATGACGATGGCGCATGGAGCAAAGTAGGTTATGGTGGTGACTTTGATGTCGAGCATGACTTTCTGGTGCTCGTGATATTAGGGTTATAGTTGATTGAGATACGAGATGCCGACGTGGATGTGGTAACGTTTTTTTTGCTTTTTTTTGTTTTTTTTAATTTAAAATTAATTTTAAAAACATTCTAACCTTAATAACTTTTTCATATGAACTCGGATTTGGACGCGGTTTGTTCCGCTGGGATCGTAACGAAATTCTGGACATTATGAAATTGGTTTGGATGAATTTTGAGACTGTTCAAATTTTGGGTTATAATTGGATTTCAAATTGGAAATCATAGGTGAGTGTTTTGACCCACTCACGACTACTAAATCATCTTATGTTAGTTAAATTAAATTTATGATGTGATTATAAATTTATTGGGTGATATTCGGTATATTAAAATTGTCATTCCAGTTAAATCTAACTTTTATTGAATTTAACCGCCATTTAATTTAATATTGAATTCTAATTATCAATTAAATACCTGTGAATTATAATCAGTTAATTGATGTTATATATTAGTGGATATGAATGGTGATTGTGTTGGATGTTTGATTGTTGATATAGAATGACTGGATGTTATATATTGTTATAACACTGCAAGTTCCCTTAGTTTATTGTCAGAAATCCCTATGGGTTGAAATGATACATACCCGAACGATCTATAGATTAGGGAAAAATCGTTATGGGTTAAAATGATAAACCCGAGCGATTTTATGGATTTTGAATTTTATTCAGGATTGCGGGTTGAAATGATATATATCCGTAAATATAAAATATTTGCGGACTGAAATGATAAATATCTATATCACTTGACAATAGGGTGAAAATTATATACGGACACCGGATTGGTTAAATTAAATGATTTTAAATCCTTAAATTTTGAATTTAGTTAAATGATATTTTAAAGGAAAATTTGATTTATATAAACTGAATTATTATTTTTGAGAATCCGAGTTTTAAATGTTGAAATTGGAATTGGTTTAAATTGAAATTTTAAAGTTGGATTTGAAGTATAAACGAAATATTTTGAAATTGAGTTATTGAAATATTTGAATATTTAAACTTCAAAATCTGCTAAATTTAAAATAGTTTAAATTTATAGTTCGAACATGGATTTGAAATCGACATCGATTAAATGGTTTTAAATGAGAATCTGAATTGAAAGAAAAAAATTAGTTTGTTGATTTGAAAGCTGGACATGGTCCAGATGTGTTGAAATGAAAGAAATAGTTTAATTTGATATTAATTTCAAATTTATTATTTTAATATAAACCGTTTAAAAAAATATATAATTTTAAAAATCCTGATTATTAAGATTTTCAAAACAATTAAACTATTTTAATCTATTTCAAACTATTTTAAACTATTATAATCAATTTAAACTATTTTAATTTATTTTAATCTATTTTAATCTATTTAATCTAATTTAATCTTTTTAACCTATTATAAACTAATTAACCCATTTTAATCTATTTTAAATCTATTTAATCTATTTTAAATCTATTAAAACTATTTAAACTATCTTAAATCTATTTTTAATCTATTTTTAAACTATGTTAAAGTATTTTAAACAATTTAAAATTTTATTTTAAACTATGCTAAACTATTTAAACTATTTATAACTATCTATACTATTTTCTAAATTTCAGACTGTGTAAAGTGGAAGTGTTTATATTTAAATCCTTGATTTAAAAGCGAATACGGTTAAATGATGTTATAACCTAAGTTGGGATTTATATGACATATTTGAGTGAATATGATGATTTTGAAATGAGGATTTAACATATTTTGTCGATATGATTTCAAAGTGAATATGATTTCGAAAGTGAATATGATTTCAAAAGTGATATGGTTTGAATTGAATATGATATTTTGACATCAATTATGAATTGGTTTTAGAAATGTAAAAGAACCACCCGGTGTGAAATAAGTGTTTGGTTCTTAAAGAGACCAGAATCGGATATTGTCATACTCTCTGCCAATACCGAAAACCACTTTAACAACTATGTACATGGTGGAGATTCCAAAATTAAGTAGGATGGTTTGGCGGACGATTCTGTATGAGGTATTTACGTAACCCTGACTCCCATGAGTCGGCTTGATGTGGTAAAACAGGAGCTATACCGGGCCAAGTGAGGTCGCTCCTCTGATCGGGCATATTTCTTCGATACAATATTATGACTTTGTAATTGATTTGGTGGCCAACCCTCGATTTTGATTATGGGAGTGTGTTCCGAGGTGGGCGGTAGTAGCTGCTATCCGTTACCACCAGTCCGGGAGTGCAAACGGTAGAATCCTACCCTGGCATTGCATCGTGTGCCTTGTCACATGCCTTATCGCACCCATTACGTGTTTGGTTTGTACCGTACCTATGGAGTGCTCACTGAGTAAACCTCCAGTTCACGGAGGAGCTTACAGTATCTGTATAGACTATGGGAATATACAAAAATGTGTTAAGGGAGATATGGGTAACGCCTTAACGCTATTTTAATACTTTACTTTACTGTAGAGACTATTATAATAGCATATTGTACTATGTATGTAGATAGTTTAACGGATCCTTTGGAGATGGAAATCCCGAACATCTCTTAAGTTATCGCACTCACGTTAACACTGGATAGGAGATGTCAAACCCCATAAACATCTATGATGCCATTACACTCATATTTATTTACTGTTGATTTAATTTACATAAGATCTTTTAGTTCTGACTCGAGTGTTTTGTCTTTTCATTACGCTCGGGTCAGTCTGATCTTTTAAGTGTATCGAAGACTGCTTTTCTGGAGGACGAAGATGGTGATTTGTATACTATTATTATTTAATATATTATTTCCACTACATCATGTTGTTCCGCTGCATTTATTTATCTATTCCTATTGTATGTAACTTTGATCTGTATTGTAAAAGTGTAATCAAATGTAATTTGTAAACAGCTTCATGAACGTTTATTTGATTATTATATTTTATCATTTCGTTGTGAGATTCTGTGTTTGTTTATTTTTTTCTCTTCTTTTTCTTATTTACCCCATAATAATCCTCCCTTTTGAATGGTTTGAGTTTGAATGTGTGGTTTATTGTCGATTTAAACCATCCAAAAAGGTGGGTCGTTACATATGTGAAGGGCAGTGAGGTGTTTGGATGAAGTTTGTGCAGGGCAGTGGGAAGTTGATGAACTGGAGTGGTGATATGCACGGTGAGGAGGAAGGAGCAGTAGTTTGTGATTGTGGAGGAGTGAAGTTGTTTGCTGAAGTAGTTGATGGTGGAGGAGTGATGATGTTGCAGCAGTGATATGGGGATGTGCAGGGAGTTGTAGTTATGGAAGTTGACAGTGGATTAAGCAATGATTGGATATGTGTGCAAAGTTGAAGTATAGAGAGTAAAAACAAAAGCAAAAAGGAAAATTTGTAAGAAATACGAAATGTAATGCAAATGTAATTGAAAATGAAATGGAATAAAAAAAAATCTTTTTCAAATGAAATTGTGTGTGTATTAAATATGCAAATGCAAATGCAACTAGAAAAGCAACAAGCACACAAACAAATGAAAGCAAAAATCACACAAACACACAACAATATTATTTTTTTAAATTCAATTCAACATACAAAATTAACACACAATAAAATCAAACAAAAATAATTTGAAGAATAAAAATAAAATCAAATTAATACCCCAGCAACGGCACCAAAAACTTGTTTACTAATGGCAGAAGTTCCTATCGGTTTAGAAAACCAGCGTTTAAAATTATGTTAAAAATCATCGCAAGCGCACGGCGTACAATTTAAGTACATGGCGAGTACGGGTCAATCCGCAGGGAATTGAAATGATTTAAAAATTCTACTCAATCAAATTAAATCAAACTTGAGATTGTTTTGAGCTAAGGCAAATGTAAAACTAGCTAGAACAAAAGTGATTGAGAATATGAGATTAGAAAACAATTTGAGGCAAATCCACTCTCATATTTTTACATAAATCAACACAAAAATAATCTGTGATCTCTTTATTTTGATTCTTAAGTGGAATTAGTGATGTATTCATCATAAGTATGGTCTATTTATTTTATTAATTGACATAACTTAAACCAACAAACTATAATACAACAACTAAAACCACTTGTCAACTCTCATGAAAATGAATATGAAACTAAAACAAAATCTATTTTAAGCATGATCTATTTACTATTTTTGATTAGTAACATAGATCATCAAATTTTGTTTCTATTTTAATTCCACAATCAAAGTAACTTAAGTAGATGATGATGTATATTGTGTTTATGTTGGATTGAGCATAGCCCATTTGTGATTACAACATAGACTATAAAATTCCTTTTATAAACTTGCATCAACATCCACTTTTCATGAAGCATTCAAAAGAGATCATAAATCACAAAATATGTTGAATTTACATAATTTTAGAGAGCTTCATTACCCCTAAATTGAAGGGTTTAGCTACTCATTTGTGTTATCATTTCATCACATGTAAATTTCAACATAGAAAGCACAAGAAGGAATTGCAAGCTAATGAAAATAGAAAGAACTAACTACTTGCATAAAAGTAAAATTAAACTAAGTGCATGAATAGAAAGCTAATCTACTAACATGAAAATGTAGAAAGCATGTAAATAAAAATGAACACAAAATGAAAGAGTAGGTAGAAAAGGAAGAGGCTTAGGAAGTTGTGACGCCCCACCTCTATACCCACGCTAGCCAAGAACACTACGGAGTAATGCTGTCAACTAGCACGGAGAATAAGGCTGTTGAGGAGCGACCATCCATGTAATTTCTTTGTGCGAGCATCGATATGTCAGATAGTATGACATACATTTGATTTCAGGAGGAAATCTGACATACCGACACAAACTCAAAGCTACTACGCGGTGGCTATAATATCTTCGGAAACATATATAGAAATAAACATAACACAAATCAGTCATAGACAGACCATATCACAAAGGCGGAAATAGATATGAAAATATATATATAACACATGAAAGTGTACATCAGAGTAGTGGTCTGAAAGATCCACAATAATACAAAAGAATAGCCACATGTGCTATACAAAAGAATAAGTATACATCATAGAGTCTATGACTCAAACGTATACAACAAAAACTGCTAATCTATGTGGTTAGCCAAAAGTCAAAGTAATAAATCCCTTGGGAGAAGTCAAGCAGAAGCACCTATAACATCTCGGTCTGACCCGAGTATATTTAATAAGAAAATAATAAACGAATCAGTCTAGCTATAAATATCAGATGACATGATATAAAATAAGAGATATGGCATAAACATATAATAACCATAATGGCATACTACTATAGGTACGTAAATGATAATCAACAAGAGATTAATCAATATCACAAGAATCTTCTCAAAGATCCAAATCCACAAAAAGGTAATGACACACGAATTCATCAATGCACAAAAATTGATAAAACATATCAATGAAAATCACGAAAATTGGTGAAGCACAAATTCCAGAAATCAACACACGAAATCCAGAAATCACAAAAAGGTAATGACACACGAATTCACCAATGCACAAAAATTGATAAAACATATCAATGAAAATCACAAAAATTAGTGAAGCACAAATTCCAGAAATCAACACACGAAATCCGGAAATCACAAAAAGGGAGAGGCCTATCACACGAACGGGAGCATGAAAGCTCACCAACATATGTATCACACGAACGAGAAGCTATCTCATGGAAGCTAACCATTAATTTTTTTGAACACATGAACGGCCCGAAGACCATGGGTCGCTACCCCACATATGTGAGTCGAAACATCACACAAACGGGGTTTAGTCTCCCTCGCAAACAAAGAGACATCGCACAATTGCTAGTCTAAATCACAAAAATGATCGTCAATGATCCTCAAGAAGTGTCAATTACACTAAGCTAGTAAATATATGAATTTAGCTTCATGTCCCATAACCACTTGCTTAACTTAAATATTTACGAACAAACTGTAGATCTTCACTAGAAAATTGTCACAAGAGGTTCAATCGAACAAGTCCAAGAATTAACCGACGAAGCAAACACAAGCGTTTCATACCACTTGTTTTACTAAACCGTTTAATTAGATTTCTCATCCGAGTGAGGTAAAGGTTTGTAGATACTAATAGATTGGAAAACGGTTTTATAAACGAGTTTGGTATTGAAAATAGAGTTGAAATCGTTTTGATGAAAGAGTTTCGATATTTACTACTAGTATTAAAACCTTTATTATTTTTAAAGTGACAAATCACAAAAATGATTGAAGAACAATCGATCACCAAAATTCACATTCAAAGATGTGAATAAATCCAAAGAAATCGATACTGAATCCATCAAAATGGGTATTCCCAAAAATCACGAAGAAAATGTCATCAAAGCCGATAATAAATGATAACAACAAAAGGGAAACAACGCGAATCGATTAAAGTTGGAAATTCAAACAAATAGGAAATATAGGCATAATTGGCAAAAGGGAGCAGGTCGGTCAACCGTCTCACTGAGTTCGGTTGAACGGACCAGAGGAAGAAATGCTCGGGTAGTAGGTCGGTTAACCGGACCCTGAGTTCGGTCGACCGGAGCCTGTTACCAGTTCTACCAAACCAGAGGCAGGGAAATGCTCGGGTAGTAGGTCGGTCGACCGGACCCTGAACGGCCGACCGGAGCCTGTTACCAGCACTCCCACGCCTATCTAATGAATGCCAATCCCTTCCGAATTGCAATCGGTCGAGCAACGGCACTAAGGATTTACGCCCATCGACTACCCGGCCATATAAGCTCTTCGATTCATTACCAAAAACATGATCAAAACATCAAAGTTAGGATTTTCAAAGAATTGAACTCAAAACACTAAAAATTGGAATATTCACCAAATCAATCCAAACTAAAAGCATTTGCACAAGAATAAGTGTTAGGAATTCATACCTAACAATCGAAGATAAATATAGATTAAGATGTGAGATAAAAATCTCACCTTTTCACAAAAACAATGAAGAAGGAGCTTGAAAACAAAGGGAGAATCAACCACTCTTCAACACAACCCAAATGAGCTTGAATCTATGCTCAAAAAGGAGAACATTCCCAAAGTTAGGTTTAGGAATTTCTGAAATTGGAGAAGGAAAGAGTTGGAGAAGATGAAGAGGAGGCTTACCAAAGTTTCTTCTATTAGTTTGGAGCTAGAACTTGATTTGTAAATGTAAACTAGGGTTTGGAGTTTTAATTTCCCATTCCACTCACCATTAATCTCTTTAGAACTGAAAAGTAGAGGGGGAGGGAGTGAATGAAGAGGGGGTTTCAGTTTTGAGTATTAAGTTAGACATAGGGTTGAACCCAAACCCAAACCCAAAGTGAAAATGGTCAATTTTTTGGCTAGCTCCAAACATATCAATGTTTATACTCATAAAGGTCGCAAACGTCATTTTGAACTCAATGAGGGTGGTCACGAGTCCTAATTCAACCGTATGCAAAAAGTATCTTTTTGGACTAAAATCCGACGAATGATAAAATATTTAAATAAATATTTGAATATGCAATCGATAAATATGCGGGTTGTTACAGAAGCCATTTTATTTCTCATTTGATTTGAGGTTACAACTTGCATAATAATGTAAAACTAAAACTAATTATATGAACATAAGAGGGGTATTTATACAAGCCTACAACCCTAATCCATATTTTAGGGACCTGCCCAAAATACCCCTTAGGAAGTGTGGTCACCAAGTTATCATTAGCTTCTAATTAATCCTCTATTAAGTATGCATGTAGATTTAATCTCCACTAACATGTGCATTAGCTCCTAATTGTAGATCAAGGCAAGTGTGTAGGTGGAGTCCTTCATGTTACGTGAATTGATTTATTTCTTTATTCCTTTGTTTTCCATCTTTGTGCATGCATATTTCCATGAAAGCTCCTTCATATTTCCATCCAAATTCCTACAAATAAAACTAAAATGTGCAAATGAATATTCTCAAAATTAATACATGCACAAAATTATTATTTTACCCCTAAATTTATGCATGAATGATGACTTGAAAGCATATTTGAAATTTGGTTTTAAACGTGTAAAAATACCCAATTATTGCATTTATTTAAAATAAAAGTAGATTAAATATGGAAGTAAAAATATGCACATTTACGTGCACATCATGCTGACATAATGATAGCAGTTTCAATTTTGAATTTTTGAATCATGGTGGAATTAGTTATTTTAAACATCAAATGGGAACAATTATTTTAACTACATTCAACACTATAAAAATGCGATTTTGAACTAGAAAAATTATTTGATCATCTATCTTTTCATCACCCTTCTATCTCTTCCATTTCACAACTTTAAGTGACATAACTCCTTAATTTTTAATGAATTTTGACGATCTACCCATAAAATGATCGTAAAGGAGAGTATTACTATATTGTGAAGAATTGAGGCAAACTACTAAGGTTTTTGTGAATTAAAGGAAAAGAACAATGAAAGGCAGAAGTGGTTTGAAGCATTTCAAGAGATTTAGTGAGTGGTTTGTTCTTTGCTTGAGATATAATGCATAGATGGTACCAAGATAACAATTTGTGGTCTATAATCTAAGTCACTAAACATTAATATTGGAATTAAGAGATTATCATGGGTTTTGATAGAAAAAGGACAAAAGGTAAGTAAAATCAATATATTATGATTATAAATACAATATGAACGACTCTTTCTAAAATCACCATATAACTTTTGATAACACTTTAATGATGATTAGGAATCTATATACGATGGAAATCGAAAGATTTATGCCTAAACTAAATATTCTTCAAACAAAAAAAGGATTAATCCTTAAACTAAAATATACTCGAAATAAGATGTGCTAAGAATGGAGATATATGTTAACAATTACTATTGTATAAAGATGGATTGATATATCTTCTTTATGATAGAATTGTTCGATGTTGATAAGAACAGTATGAAACTGTGGCACAATTAGGTGATCAAGGTATGATGCTCCCCTATAGTGCTTTTGTGGTCCAAGAGGAGGACTGGATGGTAAGTAACCCCGTGTCGGGCTAGCCTAAGTCATGAGCCCAATTTTATTTGAGAAATGATTTTGGGCCTTAGGCTAGTCCAGGACATAAGTCCATTTGGTGGATGATAGTAATACAATCCTTTAGGACCTCGGACTAGTTTAGGATGTATTTACCCATAAGTTAGATATCCAATAGTACTACGATCCAATGGAGCCTTGGGCTAGTCCAGGACGTATATACTTATACGTTAGACACTAATCATATTATAGTGGTATCTTTGAAGTTTATGTCGAGTGGGAATGACTCGCTTACTCGGACTTAAATCCGACTCACCCCTATTTTCCCTTTTTATTTATATCACTAGGTTAATGAATCTTGGAGTCATATTAGAGCATGTGTCGAGTAACTGGATGTATATATACTATATATATTGTAAACAAATGACTTGATTTGACTTATGTTGTGTGTATTTGGATTTAGGTTTGGATTTGTATTGTACAAACATGTATTTATGATGATTTGAATAATTCTTTTTTGAAAAAGGGTTCTTTATGGATGATGTATAAAGAACATTGTTAGTTTTGCCTCCTTAAAAAACCTTATCAAAGTAGTAAGGAAAAAGAGTGCAACAACCAAATAATAATTAAAAACACATCACCGTATACTACCTCCATACTTAAACAACCTATGTATAACATATCAAATAAATGAAAATAAACACAACATGCCACTTCAAAAGCTCAAATTTACAAGCCCATGAACATAACACTACACCGCAAACCCTAGCCGCAATTATCCAGCACCTCTTAATTCCACCCCACATTTCAGTAAAAATGCTTGCTCCTTATCACTGTAATGGTGCTTTCGAACAACCAAAGTGATTTTGTCTGTCTCGACGATTCGTGAATGATGTAGCTTAGTACACTCCTGCTTCTCAAAAGGTCTCTGATTCCTTTCCGCCCATATGTGGTAGATCGATGTGACCAGAAAAACAAACTCCATTTGCTGCTTGATGTCTTTATGTCTAAAGTTCGTCTTAAATTACTATACTTTATCCCCATTTGAATAAATGAATGTTATTTAATATTATAATTTGTTTCATTCCGCTGTGAGATTCAGAAAGTTTCTACTTGAATATATATATTGGTTCTTGTTATCATCTTCCAACGACTTGTCTTTTCAACTGGTCATGGTTTTAACATCGGTTCGGGTATTAAATCAAAGGGTCGAAAAGGCAGGTTGTTACATATAGTGGATATTATCTATGAAATAATACTAATTATTTTGTAATGGAAAAATTGGATGTAGCTTTGTCATAGTATTAATATTCATTGTAAAAGAAATTTATTTTGGTATTTCAGTGATAGTATTTGTTTTCACAACAATAGCGTTGTGTTAACTATAGAAAATACATAAGTATATAAAGATTTAATCAATACTATTAGAATCATAGACTAAGCCATAACTTTGAAAACTTTCTACAATTATATGATTATGAATCGTATGGTACTTATGAAGTATCTCAAAGAATTAACAGCAAATCACCCATTCAGTGTGAGCAATAAAAGAGTTAACAAATCCTAAAGATGTATGTATGCATGCATTTCAAAGTCTAAAGATGTCAAAATCGAATCAACTAACTTCTTTAAATTAACTTGATTTGATCCATCGATGAAATAATTAAGATATTAACATATGTATTCTGATACAGAAGTTGGATATCTATATTAAATTCATAGAATATAAAATGAAAGTAGATAATATAACAAGCAAAATAATTAAAACTTTGATTAGGTCAAAATGGTGAGTATCTTGGATATGAAGTTACAAGAGTATCTAAGAAACAAATTATTGTTCCAAGACATCTTCTTAACAAGGATTTCTTTCTAGAGAAACTAATGGTAGTGCGGCAAACTACATTTAACCGATTGTGTAAATAATACAAAATTTAACTGCTCCCAAAAGGACATGGTTTATTAGAATGTTTGATAGGAAATCTAGCATGTTGAAGAGAAACTAAAGGTTTCTCATCAATGTCGACAGATTACATTATTCATAATGACAATCTCCTTAGTTATCGATAATTGATGGAGAGGATAGCCTCTGCCACATGCCATGATTCTTTACATTTAAAAAGGATTCCAAATACAGTCACGGAATTTGATTTTGGAAGATGTGCTAAAAAGGATATGATTCATCAATCGCAAGTGAGTTTTTAGAAGAAGATCAATGCAGTTGGAAATGTATGGACTTATAAAGAAAGGTTAATGAAAATTGATCTTGTCAAATTCAAATGTTGAGATTGAAGAAGCAGTTTCGTTAATCGGTGTGCTTAAGTCCATTTAGAGTCTACTCATAATCGCATGGTATGAATTAAGTGTCGGCATATGGTCCGGGAAACAGACCTTTTAAATAATGATTTAAAGGATATTATTTATGAACCATAGTTAAAATGTCTCGAAGTCAGTGGATACGAAAGCTTGTGGACTTATAAAGAATTATATATGATCTTAGACAAGCATCTAGGGGTTAGGCAAGTATATTGATAGAGAAACCAAATCACTTGATTTCAGTGAAAATGTAGAGGTATCATTTGTCCATAAGAAAGAAAATAGAAGGCACTCTAACGTTTCTAATACTATAAGCAAATAGTATGCTACTGATTGGTAATGATGTACACACATTAAAGTGACTCAAAGTTTGGTTGTTCAAATCTGAATGAAGTATTTGAAATAGGCATAATTTATACTCGGTATAAGAGGATATTGCGATTGTCCCAATTAATACACATAACACAATATTAAAATGTTTAATATGGAGAATATGAGATGGATTCCTTATGCACCAGTCGTAGAGATCATGTAGACTATGCCATGTACTAGACTAGTAATAGCTTATGCACTTGATGAAGTAAGCACATACCACTCAAATTCAAGTACTAATCACTAAATGGTCATTAAGAGTATTCTCAAGTATTGGTAAAATACTAGATATTTGTATATAGAAATAATGAATTTCTTATAAAGGAGTGTTCATAATCAAACTTCATTAGTGACATCGAGAATAGTAAGTCAATCGTCAATTCATGTTTAGCCTTAACAAAGAGTTTTATGTTGGAAATGTTCCAAATAAGCGGTTGTGGTGGATTCAACTAGAAAAGCTAAGTACAACATCTTAAATAGTATCGTAACAAAAGTAGTATGTGCATGCAAATTTATGAGAAAGCTAGGAATGGTTCCCACCATTGAGAATCCAATTATGTATTGTGATAATAATGATTCGTATAGATTGTAATTGGAATTGACAGCTCAATAAAAGACTGAGACGTGTTCTCCTTAATCACCACATGAAAAAATAGTTTATCGATGACAGAGATGTATAATCAAAAAGTAGATACAAAATAATAATATTACAGACACTCATTAAGACAGTTTCTAAGTTTATTCTAGGGAAAACCGATCGAGTGTATGGTTAGAAGACACCATAGTAAGCCTCAAGTGCAAGTGGGAGATTGATAGAATTAAAGGTGTTCCCTATGGAAGATCATGTACTTTGATTATATAACATAACTCTTATAGAGAATTATGTTTAAAATAAAGTAGCTTTTTGTTTTATTTTCTACTGTACATATTGTTATATGGGGATATAATTAATGTTTCAAATACATAGACTATACATGTAGAAAATCCTTAGGAAAAGTATTTAATAAACTGTTGTTACAAATGTGTACGTAACAATGAGTACTGAATCGTGTCAAGTAAATTCTTATCCTTATATGTACCTAGTCAAGATGTGTTGAGAATGTGATATCGATATATCCATTGAGACCAGTGTACGTAACGCTCTCAATACTCATAACCATTGGTGGGAAGCAAGTGGTAATGTATGTCAGATCCTTTGGAACAAATACCGAATGACTCAACATGGGTCTTTTATGGTTAATTACAAAGTCAAGTAGAAGATATTTTGTGATGATATGTAGTAGTATTTTAACTTGAGAATATTGTGAATCTTAAGTGTCTAAACTATACTAAGCTATGGTCAATCACAAGAAAAAAACGACCATGTTAAGGCCATAATGAGGTATGAGTTGAACCACTTAAAGTAAAACACTATGAAAGAGAGGATTCCTCTCCTTCAGATAGAAGCTTAAAATCACCATAATTGGTAGTCGATTTAAAGCCAAAGTTTTTGACCAAAGCAAATCGGTTAATCTATAAATATCATCGGACAAAACAATGGATTTTAATGTTGGACTTCATGGTTAACTATGGATATTATTTGAGTTTTAACAATTGTGCAAGTTCTGGATATCTAAGTCATATAGTGATGATGAAGAAAAAACATGCCCAATATATCATTGCTTGAGGGTGTAGCTTAAATAAAATAAATTAGAATTTTCACCAAGATGATCTATAAGCAACTAAAATTGTGTCCACTATTTTTCTACAACAGAGTTCGCATAGGCTTCAATATTTATTTCAAATATTACTGAGGGTTGAGTTCACACTTGCAAGTCACCCAATAGTAATTGTTAACATATTTTCGAATTTAACTTTATCGAATTGATTTAATGTTAAAAAAATAAAAGGAGAAATAAATATAAATATTATATTAATTTCTATGGGTTTTTACTTATTTATTAGAGGCTTAACAATGATTAAAATAATATATAAATGTTAAATATTATTTTAATTGGTTAACTGGGCTAAGTAAATATTTAAATACACAATATAGGTATTAAATATATGCGAAAAATTATTTAACCGATTTAAAAAAAAATTAGAATTCCATGTATGGTTAATTTGGAAAAGGATTTGTGTTTTGAATTAATATATGATAGAGCGTTTATCATATATGATATAGGAGAGAAATAAGAGGAAATGTCTAAATATTTAATGGCCTTTAATAGGCAATAAGTAAGCCCTACTCTCTTCTTCTAATAAACAATAAAATAAAATAAAAAACCTCTAGCCTCCATTAGAGTAAGTGGAAAAATATTGCTAGGGCTTGCAAGCAAAGATAAAAGGAAGGAAAAGGAGTTCTCCAAGGAGGAAATAACCCACAATGTGACCTTTAATCAGCCAGCAATTTCATTTGAGGTAATAATTTTTAGATATTTAAATTTATATTATAATCATTATTTATACATTTATATTCCATTAGAAAGGTTTCTTCTTAGAAAGCTATATATACATAATTATTTAATATATATACCATATTATAATATAAAGAAAATATTTTTTTTATCTCGACCTAAATGATTGTTTTCTATGGAGAAAAACTATTTTTTGGTCTATTTATACATCAAAATTTTGATGCGACCATCTGCATCAAGTTCTTCTTTGGGAAAATAATAATTCTCCCTATTTCTTTCTATACTTCTAACATGAAATACATGTAGGGTTCTTTCCTTTGCCAAACAATCTCTCTCTTTACATCAAATCCTTGTTTTATTAATAAAATACACGTATCTGTGAGGAATGCAGAATATGGATCTTAAGGCTAGGATGAACACTAGAGGGGGGTGAATAGTGTTTATTAGAAATTACTAAATCTTTTTGAGTTATTGTTGATTTGTACAAAGATGTATGTAATATTCAGACACAAATATAATCACAGAATCAAACACAGATGCAGAAATAAAGTAAATGCAGTAAAGGAAAGAACACACCGGATTTTATACTGGTTCGGAGTTACCCTACATCCAGTCTCGCACAACTAAGTTTGGATTTCCTTTCAAAAGCAATTCAACAATTACAACCCTCGGTTTCAAGGCTACAAGGTACACCCTCCAGAATCACAATCCTCTGGGTAGAGATACTTAATTTCTGGGGCAACAAGTTCACCCAATTGATTTCCAAGGCTACAATCACACCTTTTCTCGCTTGATTGATTTCCAAGGCTACAATCACACCTTTTCTCGCTAGATAGATTACAAAGAAGCCTATAGCTCTGAATAGCACTTGGATCTTGTTGAGATAGTGATAGAGAATCAAACCAGAGATAATCTAGTTAGATTCAATGTTGATTTCGGTAGAGTAATGATAGAATTTTGAATAAGAAAATGTGGAAGAAGAAGAAGAGAAGTGAAAAACCAGAAAATCTGATGTAAAATTCGTTGAAACTAACCCCTATTTATAGAAGAACAACAGCCATGTCCATTCGTGAAAGGTTATGGCGAATAGACACTTCTTTTGAAATTCAAATTTTTGAATCTAACTGTCACTATGTCGACATGGGGTACTAGGGCATGTCGACATCCCAAAGGAAATTTTAATGATTTGTTTTTCTTTGAAAATAACCTTTATCTCGTATTAAAACTATTTTAAACTTTATAAATATACTTGACTATAGATAAAATACATAGATAAATATAGAGAATAATATATATAAAATTTTACTATAATTTTATATTTAAATCTAAGTATAAAGATAGTTTAAAACAAACGAAGTTTAAAAACAAGAGTTTATTAAAAACCAAAACAAAGAATATTTTAAGGCTAAAATATCATTTTGAAAATCATTTGAAAAGATAATTTTTAAGGCTAAAACATTTTGAAAAGCGATTTTGAAAATCATTAAAATCATTTTGAAGTAGTTTTGCAAGCTTCTTCCTGCAGAATATCTCATCATATCAGGACTCGAGAACTTGTACAAAACCAGGATGTTCGTGGGTTTGTAAGCCACTTGTCGTAGGTTTGTAAACTACTTGTCGTGGGTTTGTAAGCCACTAAAAAGGTAGAAATGGGTTCCATCCCAAAAGAAAATTGGAGTGAAGATTTCAGTGCTATTATGAAGTTTTAACATAATTCTAGACTCAATACTTATCTTGAAATCTTGAACTCTTGATAATCTTGATATTCTTGATACTCATGAGTCTTCAATCTTGATATCTTGAATCTCAATATTGTACAGTCTTCATTCTTGGTACATGCATGGTTAAATCATGCATATACATATATTTCTAAACTATAATGTTAGTATTTATAATTTATAATCTTATTCTAAGGTTGTTGTCATCAAAACCATCATCTCAAGGACTAACAATCTCCCCCTTTTTGATGATGACAACCTTTGTTTATAAAATATTACTTCTATCCTAATAACTCCCCCTAAATCTAATAACTCCCCCTTAATCTATGCCTAACTCTCCTATTTTATATTTCTCCCCCTTTGTCATCAACAAAAACAAACTAACTCCAAACTATATAACTCCCCCTCATTCTTGTACTCAAGTACCTGCATTAATAAACTATATAATAGAGTATACTAAGAAATAACTATACTTATAGACATGATATTCAATCAACGATTATAACTATATCAATGTATATTTATACATTCATCAATCCACATCAAGTGTTAATCAAATTAATCAAAACAACCAATTTCAATCAAAGAAATCAATTCAAACAAAGTAATCAAATTAAATAAAGCAATCAAATTAAACGTTACGAGGAACTTCCATCCATCCTTCTTCTCCGAAAATAGGATCTGCTTTGATGGCATCCTAATTTTCATTGTCATTTGTGAGAGAGACAGGAGGATGTGCTTCGTTATCATCCTTGTGCAGGGAAGAAATCATCTATCGAATTGCCTCGAAATGCCTTTCTTGCTCCTTGATCATCTGCATTTGACTCAATTATAAGTGTCGATGGTTACAAAGAATGAACGAAAGAATATTCTTGAATGAATTAAGAGTTTCCTCAAGATTCTCGGATAAGTTATGAATTGGATTATCCATTTTTGAAATTGTGAGAAGAATGAGAGATAGAATAGATAAGAAATAATATTCAGTAATGAATTCCGGATGAAATGGGTATTTATAGGTGTAGAAATTCGTTTGAAATGAATAGACATATGGTAGTTATTCAAATTTCAAATTCAAAATGAAGTGTCATTTCTGACCAGTATATGTCGACATGGTCAAGGGGGGAATGTCGACATGAGGCAGTGAAATTTGATGGTAATTTTGATTTTGTGAATAATTGTGTGTATATATATATAATATACTAACATTTATTCAAGAGATAAGATAAGCTAGGTAACAGAAAGGAAATTTAATTTCATTGCATAGAAGAGTGATACAATGATTAATCATAAACAACTACATAAACACTCAAATTAAAACAAACTTAAACTAATTTGACATGATATGAAAATATAGAACTAGTTAGAGGATGATGAAGATGAAGATAATCCAAGTTTCTTGCTGACTTTGGAGAAAAACTTGTTCATCTTGAATGATATTTTGTCCAACTTCTTACTAACGGATCTTTTAAGAACCCGTTGATTCTCAACAATAATCTTTTGGTTTTTGAGAAGGGTTTTGTTGGTAGGATTGGAGGGATATTAAATACTTTCTAGGGATGTTTCACCTTCTTCTTCTTCTTCTTCTTCTATTTTCATTTCATCCCTTTCTTCTTCTTCTTCCTCTTCCATTTCTTCATGAGCCAAACGCTTTTCCTTTTCGGCAAGAGTTTCATAAGGTTGAAAAACATATGGGATTTTCATGAGAGAAATGTTTGAGATATTAAAAACTTTTCTTGAAATAAATTCTTCTCCTTTGAAATTTACTCCAAAATAGTTGAAAATCCGAGTAAGGTAAATTCCATGATATAAAGTGTTTTCTCCCATTTGAAAATTTTTAGGACGAAGTTCATCCAAAATAACTTGCGTCCAATTGATACCATAATTTCCGAAAATAGAAAAAAAGTGCTTTGCACACTTTTGAAGTAGGATTGTTAAAATTTCCCGATCTTGGGGTCAAAGTATGTTGTAAAAGAAGATTGACAATTCTTGCTTTAGGACGAAAGTTTCGATTTTTAAATTCAAAGTTTTCTTCTCCTTCAAAAATATGATGAAATGTCTCACGATCATGTTCATCGATAATAAAACTAGAAAGATCCATTCATGTGCTTTTGCAATTGAGAATGGTACCCAAAAGATCACAATTCAAAACAATTTTAGTGCCTTTGACACTACTCCAAATTTCATTATCATTTCCTTCATAAAATTTTCGATTGAGATTTGCATAGAAAATTTTAACAAGATTTGGGTAACCAACAAAATCATTTTGAGAAGAATCAACAAGACTAAGAATTTGATTGTTTGCAAAAAGAGTATCAATTTCATAAGAAGCAAAAACTTGAAAAATAGCAAACTTTCCGGGATGGACTTTTCCATAGTTAGCATAATTGATGTATGCTTTTACTACCTCTGGATTATTGAGGAGTTGCTCTTTCAAGTTTATGGAAAGTCTCATGGTGGAGGGGTTACTTGAAGAAGCCATTAAAGTAGAGAGTTGAGGGCTTGAAGTTTTGAAGAGAAAGTTTGAATTTGAAAATGAAAGTGAAAAGTTGTGATAAAAGATAGTGAATAAATAGATTTTTGAAAGACATGTTCTCTGGTCAAAAGATGCCTTTTCAGAGTATTGAATGAAGTGAAAAGGTGAGGGAAATTCAACCATTTGAATTCAAATTTTGAATTTCAAATTCTGGTACCTATGTCGACATCAGGGTAGGGACCATGTCGACATATGCCTGTGAATTTCTATGATTTATTTTTCCTAAGTATAATATATATATATACTTATTATTTTAATGTCTATATATATATCTGGAATATTATAGTATATTCCAAAAAATATTATATATTATTAAAAAATAATAAAAGTAAAATAATAATAAAATTATAATAATAAAAATAAAAAAATAAATTTAAAATTCAATCAACACACCAATTCAAAATCAATCAATCATCTAATTCTAAGCATGCAATTTCAATCAATTGTATTGTAAATGTGTACCTTTTTCTGAGTCTGTTTCCTTGAATTTGTTGAAGTCATGAACTGCCATGAAACACAAATTTGAGTTATCTGTCTTTTGATAATCATCGTTTGAGGACGAGTCTGAGTCATATAGAGTAGCAGTAAATGCACGCTTCTGTTTCTTTACTGTATCATTGTTTATAGGAGGATTCTGCCTTTCTGGCTACGGACAGTCTCTTTTGATATGACCTGGTTCATCACAGTTGAAACATTTGACATTGTTTGGCACTGCATTCTGATTTCCAGAATTCTTATAGTTGTTTCTCTTGAGATTATTCATCTTTCTGTATTTCAGGAATTTCTGAAAATTCCTGGTCATAAATGTTATCTCTTCATCATTATCACTGTTTGAGTCTGATCTGTCGGTTAATGCATTGAATGCCATTGAGTTCTTTTCAGATGCTTTGCTTTCTCTTCTCCCGATCATTTGGACTTCAAACGACATTAGATTTCCAATCAATTCTTCTATCTTTAAGGTACTGATGTCATTTGCCTCTTCAATTACAAGTGTCTTTTGATCTCATTCTGGAGTGAGAGATTTAAAAAATTTCTGACTTGATCTTCTTCCGAAGATTCCTTTCCCAAGGATATTAAAGAATGCACAATATCTTGAAATTGACTATACATATCTGAAATAGACTCATTAGTGTTCATTTTAAATAACTGAAACTGATTTGTGAGTATGGAAATTTTGGTATGTTTAACTTTGCTTGTTCCTTCGTGAGTCACTTGCAAAGTTTTCCAAATTTCATATGCAGACTTACAAACTGACACTCTATTAAATTCATTTCTATCAAGTGAATAAAAAAGAATATTCATTGTTTTAGAATTATTTTGTGCAACAGTCTTTTGCTCAGTGGTCCATTGTACAAAACTAGTTGTGGGTTCAGAATAATCAATTTGTGTGATATTCCAAGTATCTAATCCTACAGATTGTAAATATATTTTCATCCTACATGCCCAATATGCATAGTTACTGCCATTAAAAAGTGGTGGTCTGGCAGTAGACTGACCTTCTACAAATGAACTAGTGACAGGGATACTAGTGTTAATAACAGTACCGGTGTTGGTAGCCATTTGAAAAAATTTCAAAAATCAGATTATGAAACTTTTGAAAACCTTGCTCTGATACCAAATGTGAGGAATGCGGAATATGGATCTTAAGGCTATGATGAACACTAGATGGGGGTGAATAGTTTTATTAGAAATTACTAAATCTTTTTGAGTTATTGTTGATTTGTACACAGATGTATGTAATATTCAGACACAGATATAATCATAGAATCAAACACAGATGCAGAAATAAAGTAAATGCAGTAAAGGAAAGAACACACCGGATTTTATACTGGTTCGGAGTTACCCTACATCCAGTCCCGCACAACTAAGTACGGATTTCCTTTCAAAAGCAATTCAACAATTACAACCCTCGGTTTCAAGGCTACGAGGTACACCCTCCAGAATCACAATCCTCTTGGTAGAGATACTTGATTTCTGGGGCAACAAGTTCACCCAATTGATTTCCAAGGCTACAATCACACCTTTTCTCGATTGATTGATTTCCAAGGCTACAATCACACCTTTTCTCGCTAGATAGATTACAAAGAAGCCTATAACTCTGAATAGCACTTGGATCTTATTGAGATAGTGATCGAGAATCAAACCAGAGATAATCTAGCTAGATTCAATGTTGATTTCGGCAGAGTAATGATAGAATTTTGAATAAGAAAATGTGGAAGAAGAAGAGAAGTGAAAAACCAGAATATCTGATGTAAAATTCGTTGAAACTAACCCCTATTTATAGAAGAACAACAGCCATGTCCATTCGTGAAAGGTTATGGCGAATAGACACTTCTTTTGAAATTCAAATTTTTGAATATAACTGTCACTATGTCGACATGGGGTACTAGGGCATGTCGACATCCCAAAGGAAATTTTGATGATTTGTTTTTCTTTGAAAATAACCTTTATCTCATATTAAAACTATTTTAAACTTTATAAATATACTTGACTATAGATAAAATACATAGATAAATATAGAGAATAATATATATAAAATTTTACTATAATTTTATATTTAAATCTAAGTATAAAGATAGTTTAAAACAAACGAAGTTTAAAAACAAGAGTTTATTAAAAACAAAAACAAAGAATATTGTAAGAGTCCAAAAACTCGGCCTTCGAAAATCGGCACCCGTACTTCACTTGTACTCAAAATGCCGTAGATTCAAACGCCGAATCTGGCTTCCCGGAGCTATAACACAATTAAGTAAATAACACAGCGGAAGAAAAGAATAATACATTGATATATAATATCTGATACAACAGAGTGATACAATGAATATCAATATACATCAGAGATATGATACAAGAAATAGCAGCGGAAAAGAAAAGATAACATCAGCAGGAGATAGAATATCTCCAATAGAGTGCTCCAATCCATAGCTAGCTCCAGATAATCTACTCAACCTGAATATCTGAAAAGAAACCCAACTCTAGACTGCTCGTGTGGAAAATTATGAGCACCCAGAGTTTAGGAAGGGAACAATAAACTCCGGATCAGTCATGGGACTGGTGTGAGCAACAAAAACAGTTTATCTTTAAACAACAACAAAAGGTTTTAAACATTGAAATCCGCAATGCTTTTAGAAAATGAAACTACCATAAGACCTCCCGCCACACACACAATGCAAACGCAGAATTGGAGGAGATTTCTTCTTATGATAGTCAAACATGCTTACTACGCAAATCAAATCATTTTTGATATTATTATTAGTGCATAGTGTAGAAACATTTCGAAAGTATAATATTAATCTTAGCCAACATACGACCAGTATCATATGCCTACTATAGCTACTATGTTCAATAGCAGGTTACCGCCACATTCCATAGCAGGTAATACAACTAAAACCGTACACGTCGCGTATTGTTTCTTTGGATTTTCCAACAAATGGTCAGGCTAAGGAACTTCCTTCCGCCGCATGGGATCGCCTCTGGCGGGACGTCCCGAGAGACAAACTGCTCTCTGCAAAACAAAGCCGGGTTACCCCTGTAACAGGTAACTCACGAATATGCCACCCCCCCGGTCCTTTGGGACCTTTATCCGAGGCCTCGATAACCAACATCACACATAATAAAGTGTATCCACATGAGTAAGTATCTGGGCTCCATACCATGACACCACCCTTTTCCAGAAGGAAATGACATACCCTAAAGGGCGCGACCCTCATAACCTTGCCTCAACATTCCTGTTTCGACCATTTCCGGGTTGTGAGGCCCTGATGAAGTCTCGTCCACAAAGCTACGCTTTGTTCACAAAGCCATGCTTTGGGTCAAACAAATGATCAACCTATGATCACAAAGATATAAGATCAAACAAATGATCATATCGCAAATGATCAAACACTGATCATTTTCACAGCAGCACTCAGCATGCCACATTACCAAATTGGGATATATCGCTGATAAATTTCAACTACATAACCTCTGAGCTCGTACGTCTCAGAGAAGGGTGTTAAGCTAAGAGAATAAATTCTCCGCCACCAACAGATATGTATTTGAAAGAAATCGGCTTTATACCTCAAAGTGTAATGTCAGACATACAATCCATACAAGTCTGTTCCGGGTTCGAACAGAACCGAAGGCACTTCTCACGAAGCCCTTGCAATTCCGGATAATTTCCAATCACGTCCGGACTTCCCGTCACTAAGGATGATAAAACCTCTATATCGGGGATCAGCCGATGCAGAGTAACTCGACGGTAATCCTTCCGTTTTCAAAAATATCCGGTCTTCAACACCGGTCTTCAAATGCTATCCATATACGACGTATCACATATTCGGAATGGGTTATACGACCCAAAGGTCCTCTCCCGGCTAAACCGAATAGTGAGCGAAATATTTAAAAACATATGGATATGGGATTTCAATTAAGTCACAACTTATTACCCAAAACTTTCTTTAAATGGTTTAACAGATTACCATTCTCAAATCTTTAAACAAAAAGATTCATTTTAAACAACCTTCAACGGTTTAAACAATTTCCATATTTTAAATCTTTTAAATAAAAGATTCATTCACAGATTTTCCCAATTAATCTCCATTTCAGTTTAACTCGTTAAATCTTTAAATCAAGATTTAACTTATAGCTTTCAAAACAATTCCATTTCAAATGGTTTAAACCAATCACCATTTTAAATCTGTTAAAAATAAACAGATTCAAATCATAGCTTTTCAAAACAATTCATTCATAACTTGGAAAAGCACTTTTCAATTCAATATTGAAATTCCTTTAATTAAACTGGAATTTCATTTCTTATATGAAAGCTTTTATCTTTTAAAAACAAACAGTTTTCATTTCAGAAAATCTGATTCATTCATACGAGTTAAAGTTTTTGGGTTAAATCCAAATTTTCAAAATTATACTTTTAAAATGGTTTAAATTCATACAAACACATTTATAACATTTTCAATCCCTAGTTTCAAATCATAGGATTCAATTTCAAACTTAAATTCAAATTTAAATCAAATTATTTAAATTTTCAAAACTCGATTAAGTTATTCAAAATAACTTTTATCTTTGAAATTCTATTTCAAAAGCTTTTCACTTTAAACCCAAATTTCCAATTTCAAAATCAATTGAAATTAAAATTTCAATTTCAAAAAATATCAAATTTAAATTATCTGCGACTTAACTGATTTCCACGTGAAATCCATATTGGTGTGTGTAACAGTGTGGTCCCGGGATTTTACACAACAGTGCAACATCATTCAATTATCATAGATCAGAATACAGAAATATAGTTGATAAGCGATATAAACTATAACGCTTATCTTTTCATTCAGATCACAGACGTATAAATATCACAAATAAAGAAATTACAGGTCAGAACATAAATCAGGGTATATCACAAAGCATCATATATCAGGGATATCAAACAATTCAAATTCAATAGAATCCAAATATCCATAAGTAAAAATCAATTTAATTTTCTGATTTATTTAAATTAGATTAATTACTTATGAATTTCTAATCCGGGTTAATTAATCATTAATTAATTACAATAAGTGATTGTTCCTAATCACTTAATCAACTTTAAATAAATTAATTACTTTTTTAATCAATCTTTAATTGACCTTAATTATGTAACTGATTATCCTTAATCATCCAAACACCTATGAGTAACTATCCTTTCATTAATCACTAACTTATTATTAAAAATCTTTAATTAACCATTTTAATTTATTGAAGATAAGCCATTTTATCTTAATTCATTACTTAATTTCATCATCTAAATTTAATGCTTTAAATTATTTTATACAAAAATATTGATTAATTAGAGTTCAATACGCTTACCCTAATCACCTTTTTAATTCAAACATTATTAAACTCCATTTGAAAATACTTATAAATTTATTCATTATCATCATATCATTTCTAAATCAATTTAATTTTTCAAAACAATTTAAAACGTTTAGTCTTAACAATTAACCCTTGAATCTTGTTTAAAATCTTATTCAATAATTTTAATTTGGAAACTTATTTGATTTCTTATACTTTAAAATCTTGAATAGAAATTGCTTGAAAACTTTATACACTTTATATTGCCATTAAAACTGAACAAAATTTACGTTATAACTTTAAAACTTCGTGTATTTTAAAATGCCTGTATAATCACACAAAATTCCCGAGCCTCTCTCGTTCCATTCACGCGTTTTAACTCGAATGCTTCGAGTCCATTCCCCATTCGCACGTACTCGACCTCGAGCCTCTTCTTCTTCTCCAAAGCACATATCTTCCAGGTGCACAAACTCCAAGCGTGCACGTGCACAAGCAATTGGTTGGTCGTCGACCATCACCGAGACTCCCCGCAGGTCGACGATGACCTCGACATCCCAAACAGCAACCCAGATCATCGAACTTGTCTGAAATGCGAAATCGAGCTATCAAGCACTTCCTGGAACCATACGACCCCCACAAACTTCCACGCTCCTCCTCCCTCCGTCGATCTGACGCCCCGCCATTGCATCCAGACCCTCGCCGACGCTCAATGCATTGATTCCCCCAGGTCTCGTTGATCTCGAGCTACCATGGACGTCGCGACGCTCACTTTCCCGACCTCAGCTCCAACTAGGTTTAGAAACTGAAACCCCTCGCCGCTATCACCACGCTGAACGAGAGCATCTCCGAACATTTTTCCCCGACTCACCGTGGGCTCGTCCACCCCCGCGCGAAGCCCCGACCTCCAAAGCTTCTCCGATCGCCTGAATTCGATCGAAACTCATTTGCCGATCAACACACAACTGCTCTCAAACCACGATACTAAAAATCACCAAACCTATCTTAAAAATCCTGTTTTTAAGTGCAGATTCAAATTATATAATTGATTCCTCAAATCGTTCAGGTCTAATTTATTCAAGAGTTTAATTTTCACTGTAAAAACCCATTTCTTCGCACACTGTATATTCTTTTCTTCTTGAAACTATTTTTATAATTAACAATACACTGCCATAATCAATTTTTATTCAAGGATTCCAGCTCAAATTTTAGCATATTAGGAGATATGAGGTTTTGTTTGTCACTTGGGAACTGTAGTCATAACAGAGATACAAATATACTTACAGGCAGATCAATTCATATACACAGAGCCACTTATATATATATATACATGCATCTACACACATGAACACGTGCAACCATATTCTATAGAGATTCATCAGACATTTAAACCAAATCACAGATTTTAATTTAGATGTTTACTCACAACCAACTGAGTTTTCAAAGATAAACAGGCAACAGAATAATAAAATTAAGCTATTTAGATTGTGGAGTTACTCACCTGTCTCAGAAGAAATAAACAGAGGAGAGGTTTAGCTTAGGCCTAGAAATTTGCAAACTGGAAGTGTTTGTTCTTGCTTTGATGATCTGCTTTGTTGTATTTTTGTTTAAGTTTGTATGATGATGCTTACTTCCTTCTTCTTTAGCCAAGAATGAACGAATTTAAAAATGAGAAGTGGATGTATATAAAAGAAAATGTTACAGGTTATATTGTTTGTTTTTTTTTCTTCTAGTTTTCTATTGATGAACGAAAAATGAGATGAGGAGGAGATATAAAGGAGTTTACAGAGTATTCATTTTTGTACAAGATTTGTTTCAGAGATTTTCTTTTGCTTTTTTTTTAAAAAAAATGGTGGCTGATGTAGATACAAGTTGTGTACTAAGGTGAAGGCATTTAATGAAATGGTCCTTTTATGTTTCATTTGCAATACTTCGGCTGGCAGAGAAAATATTTTGGTGGCTGGTACATATTTCTTGTGTACTAGAGATGATTATCTTTGGCTTCCTTTGCAAGCTCATACATACTTATAGTTTTTGTTTTTTTTTTATTTGTTCTTCTTGCATTCTTTAACTCGGCTGAGTTGCAAATATGTTGTACACTAAGATGTTGGCATTTATTTATTTGCATACTTGTTGACTTCGGCTATACAAAATGAGATAGTTTGATGTGTTTTCTTTTACAAGTTTTATTCACATATTTTTCTTGTTTCCAGGTTGATGAGTTTATTTAAGTCTTTGAGATGTTGTTACTTCATACTTGAATATATATGTTTGTTTCCTTTTTTTAACTTGTCCTTATAATGCCACTTTATAAATAAAGCTTTGTTGTTAGATTTCATTTATTTTTCATTCGTTTATTTTATCACTTTTATATCGTATATATATACATATACATTTTCACATATAGGTACAATATTTACTATACTTTTAAATTTAAATGATTTATACAGAATTTATCTGTATTCGGGGGAAACTCGCTTCTATTTATCATTTTATTTCACAAATTTTATTCAAAAACTGAATTAATTATCAATTTAAATATTTATAAAATTCGGGGTCGTTACAGACTTCCCCCCATAAAAGAATTTCGTCCTCGAAATTACCAAGGAGACATAAAGATAGATAAAAAATATTTCATTGAATCAATTTGAATATCTATCCTGCATTTGGCTTACCAAATTAGAATATCAATAACAGATACAAGAACGAATCTGTCTTAACACTTCACAAGATACTCGGGTTATCCAGATCTACGAAATATACAGTGGCATTGGTTAGTTCGAAAGGGTAACTAACCATTCGTAGAACATAACCGGGCCCAAAGAATAGATAGATGTATGGATACAATTTCAAAACTTTTAGTTTAGAACTAAAATATACCCATCAACCATAGCAATCAAAGCAACCAATTTATCCAAACAAACAATTTCGGTCCACCCGGAGTTTACGTCCCATATCGAATAAATCGAATTTCTTCTTCCTAGATCTACTAGAAACTATCGAAGAATTGAGAAAAGATGTTGAACAAAAGAGATTGATAGAGAAAAGATTGCTTCCTTGTTGTTACAGGATATTGACCATTTCATAGTCGTATTCCCCTGTCCCCTATCTCATCCTCTTCTTGCACTCATACTTACTATCAGTGGATAGTAAGAGAATTTACTGAGACGTACGGACGGATATCTGAGAATTACTCATTCTAGAGTTTACTTCACTCTATCTCTAATGAGCTACTTAACGTGTTATACTCCTGAGCTAAAGTTCAACCTTAGCTCTGATACCAAATGTAAGAGTCCAAAAACTCGGCCTTCGAAAATCGGCACCCGTACTTCACTTGTACTCAAAATGCCGTAGATTCAAACGCCGAATCTGGCTTCCCGGAGCTATAACACAATTAAGTAAATAACACAGCGGAAGAAAAGAATAATACATTGATATATAATATCTGATACAACAGAGTGATACAATGAATATCAATATACATCAGAGATATAATACAAGAAATAGCAGCGGAAAAGAAAAGATAACATCAGCAGCAGATAGAATATCTCCAATAGAGTGCTCCAATCCATAGCTAGCTCCAGATAATCTACTCAACCTGAATATCTGAAAAGAAACCCAACTCTAGACTGCTCGTGTGGAAAATTATGAGCACCCAGAGTTTAGGAAGGGAACAATAAACTCCGGATCAGTCATGGGACTGGTGTGAGCAACAAAAACAGTTTATCTTTAAACAACAACAAAAGGTTTTAAACATTGAAATCCGCAATGCTTTTAGAAAATGAAACTACCATAAGACCTCCCGCCACACACACAATGCAAACGCAGAATTGGAGGAGATTTCTTCTTATGATAGTCAAACATGCTTACTACGCAAATCAAATCATTTTTGATATTATTATTAGTGCATAGTGTAGAAACATTTCGAAAGTATAATATTAATCTTAGCCAACATACGACCAGTATCGTATGCCTACTATAGCTACTATGTTCAATAGCAGGTTACCGCCACATTCCATAGCAGGTAATACAACTAAAACCGTACACGTCGCGTATTGTTTCTTTGGATTTTCCAACAAATGGTCAGGCTAAGGAACTTCCTTCCGCCGCATGGGATCGCCTCTGGCGGGACGTCCCGAGAGACAAACTGCTCTCTGCAAAACAAAGCCGGGTTACCCCTGTAACAGGTAACTCACGAATATGCCACCCCCCCGGTCCTTTGGGACCTTTATCCGAGGCCTCGATAACCAACATCACACATAATAAAGTGTATCCACATGAGTAAGTATCTGGGCTCCATACCATGACACCACCCTTTTCCAGAAGGAAATGACATACCCTAAAGGGCGCGACCCTCATAACCTTGCTGCAACATTCCTGTTTCGACCATTTCCGGGTTGTGAGGCCCTGATGAAGTCTCGTCCACAAAGCTACGCTTTGTTCACAAAGCCATGCTTTGGGTCAAACAAATGATCAACCTATGATCACAAAGATATAAGATCAAACAAATGATCATATCGCAAATGATCAAACACTGATCATTTTCACAGCAGCACTCAGCATGCCACATTACCAAATTGGGATATATCGCTGATAAATTTCAACTACATAACCTCTGAGCTCGTATGTCTCAGAGAAGGGTGTTAAGCTAAGAGAATAAATTCTCCGCCACCAACAGATATGTATTTGAAAGAAATCGGCTTTATACCTCAAAGTGTAATGTCAGACATACAATCCATACAAGTCTGTTCCGGGTTCGAACAGAACCGAAGGCACTTCTCACGAAGCCCTTGCAATTCCGGATAATTTCCAATCACGTCCGGACTTCCCGTCACTAAGGATGATAAAACCTCTATATCGGGGATCAGCCGATGCAGAGTAACTCGACGGTAATCCTTCCGTTTTCAAAAATATCCGGTCTTCAACACCGGTCTTCAAATGCTATCCATATACGACGTATCACATATTCGGAATGGGTTATACGACCCAAAGGTCCTCTCCCGGCTAAACCGAATAGTGAGCGAAATATTTAAAAACATATGGATATGGGATTTCAATTAAGTCACAACTTATTACCCAAAACTTTCTTTAAATGGTTTAACAGATTACCATTCTCAAATCTTTAAACAAAAAGATTCATTTTAAACAACCTTCAACGGTTTAAACAATTTCCATATTTTAAATCTTTTAAATAAAAGATTCATTCACAGATTTTCCCAATTAATCTCCATTTCAGTTTAACTCGTTAAATCTTTAAATCAAGATTTAACTTATAGCTTTCAAAACAATTCCATTTCAAATGGTTTAAACCAATCACCATTTTAAATCTGTTAAAAATAAACAGATTCAAATCATAGCTTTTCAAAACAATTCATTCATAACTTGGAAAAGCACTTTTCAATTCAATATTGAAATTCCTTTAATTAAACTGGAATTTCATTTCTTATATGAAAGCTTTTATCTTTTAAAAACAAACAGTTTTCATTTCAGAAAATCTGATTCATTCATACGAGTTAAAGTTTTTGGGTTAAATCCAAATTTTCAAAATTATACTTTTAAAATGGTTTAAATTCATACAAACACATTTATAACATTTTCAATCCCTAGTTTCAAATCATAGGATTCAATTTCAAACTTAAATTCAAATTTAAATCAAATTATTTAAATTTTCAAAACTCGATTAAGTTATTCAAAATAACTTTTATCTTTGAAATTCTATTTCAAAAGCTTTTCACTTTAAACCCAAATTTCCAATTTCAAAATCAATTGAAATTAAAATTTCAATTTCAAAAAATATCAAATTTAAATTATCTGCGACTTAACTGATTTCCACGTGAAATCCATATTGGTGTGTGTAACAGTGTGGTCCCGGGATTTTACACAACAGTGCAACATCATTCAATTATCATAGATCAGAATACAGAAATATAGTTGATAAGCGATATAAACTATAACGCTTATCTTTTCATTCAGATCACAGACGTATAAATATCACAAATAAAGAAATTACAGGTCAGAACATAAATCAGGGTATATCACAAAGCATCATATATCAGGGATATCAAACAATTCAAATTCAATAGAATCCAAATATCCATAAGTAAAAATCAATTTAATTTTCTGATTTATTTAAATTAGATTAATTACTTATGAATTTCTAATCCGGGTTAATTAATCATTAATTAATTACAATAAGTGATTGTTCCTAATCACTTAATCAACTTTAAATAAATTAATTACTTTTTTAATCAATCTTTAATTGACCTTAATTATGTAACTGATTATCCTTAATCATCCAAACACCTATGAGTAACTATCCTTTCATTAATCACTAACTTATTATTAAAAATCTTTAATTAACCATTTTAATTTATTGAAGATAAGCCATTTTATCTTAATTCATTACTTAATTTCATCATCTAAATTTAATGCTTTAAATTATTTTATACAAAAATATTGATTAATTAGAGTTCAATACGCTTACCCTAATCACCTTTTTAATTCAAACATTATTAAACTCCATTTGAAAATACTTATAAATTTATTCATTATCATCATATCATTTCTAAATCAATTTAATTTTTCAAAACAATTTAAAACGTTTAGTCTTAACAATTAACCCTTGAATCTTGTTTAAAATCTTATTCAATAATTTTAATTTGGAAACTTATTTGATTTCTTATACTTTAAAATCTTGAATAGAAATTGCTTGAAAACTTTATACACTTTATATTGCCATTAAAACTGAACAAAATTTACGTTATAACTTTAAAACTTCGTGTATTTTAAAATGCCTGTATAATCACACAAAATTCCCGAGCCTCTCTCGTTCCATTCACGCGTTTTAACTCGAATGCTTCGAGTCCATTCCCCATTCGCACGTACTCGACCTCGAGCCTCTTCTTCTTCTCCAAAGCACATATCTTCCAGGTGCACAAACTCCAAGCGTGCACGTGCACAAGCAATTGGTTGGTCGTCGACCATCACCGAGACTCCCCGCAGGTCGACGATGACCTCGACATCCCAAACAGCAACCCAGATCATCGAACTTGTCTGAAATGCGAAATCGAGCTATCAAGCACTTCCTGGAACCATACGACCCCCACAAACTTCCACGCTCCTCCTCCCTCCGTCGATCTGACGCCCCGCCATTGCATCCAGACCCTCGCCGACGCTCAATGCATTGATTCCCCCAGGTCTCGTTGATCTCGAGCTACCATGGACGTCGCGACGCTCACTTTCCCGACCTCAGCTCCAACTAGGTTTAGAAACTGAAACCCCTCGCCGCTATCACCACGCTGAACGAGAGCATCTCCGAACATTTTTCCCCGACTCACCGTGGGCTCGTCCACCCCCGCGCGAAGCCCCGACCTCCAAAGCTTCTCCGATCGCCTGAATTCGATCGAAACTCATTTGCCGATCAACACACAACTGCTCTCAAACCACGATACTAAAAATCACCAAACCTATCTTAAAAATCCTGTTTTTAAGTGCAGATTCAAATTATATAATTGATTCCTCAAATCGTTCAGGTCGAATTTATTCAAGAGTTTAATTTTCACTGTAAAAACCCATTTCTTCGCACACTGTATATTCTTTTCTTCTTGAAACTATTTTTATAATTAACAATACACTGCCATAATCAATTTTTATTCAAGGATTCCAGCTCAAATTTTAGCATATTAGGAGATATGAGGTTTTGTTTGTCACTTGGGAACTGTAGTCATAACAGAGATACAAATATACTTACAGGCAGATCAATTCATATACACAGAGCCACTTATATATATATATATATACATGCATCTACACACATGAACACGTGCAACCATATTCTATAGAGATTCATCAGACATTTAAACCAAATCACAGATTTTAATTTAGATGTTTACTCACAACCAACTGAGTTTTCAAAGATAAACAGGCAACAGAATAATAAAATTAAGCTATTTAGATTGTGGAGTTACTCACCTGTCTCAGAATAAATAAACAGAGGAGAGGTTTAGCTTAGGCCTAGAAATTTGCAAACTGGAAGTGTTTGTTCTTGCTTTGATGATCTGCTTTGTTGTATTTTTGTTTAAGTTTGTATGATGATGCTTACTTCCTTCTTCTTTAGCCAAGAATGAACGAATTTAAAAATGAGAAGTGGATGTATATAAAAGAAAATGTTACAGGTTATATTGTTTGTTTTTTTTTTCTTCTAGTTTTCTATTGATGAACGAAAAATGAGATGAGGAGGAGATATAAAGGAGTTTACAGAGTATTCATTTTTGTACAAGATTTGTTTCAGAGATTTTCTTTTGCTTTTTTTTTAAAAAAAATGGTGGCTGATGTAGATACAAGTTGTGTACTAAGGTGAAGGCATTTAATGAAATGGTCCTTTTATGTTTCATTTGCAATACTTCGGCTGGCAGAGAAAATATTTTGGTGGCTGGTACATATTTCTTGTGTACTAGAGATGATTATCTTTGGCTTCCTTTGCAAGCTCATACATACTTATAGTTTTTGTTTTTTTTTTATTTGTTCTTCTTGCATTCTTTAACTCGGCTGAGTTGCAAATATGTTGTACACTAAGATGTTGGCATTTATTTATTTGCATACTTGTTGACTTCGGCTATACAATATGAGATAGTTTGATGTGTTTTCTTTTACAAGTTTTATTCACATATTTTTCTTGTTTCCAGGTTGATGAGTTTATTTAAGTCTTTGAGATGTTGTTACTTCATACTTGAATATATATGTTTGTTTCCTTTTTTTAACTTGTCCTTATAATGCCACTTTATAAATAAAGCTTTGTTGTTAGATTTCATTTATTTTTCATTCGTTTATTTTATCACTTTTATATCGTATATATATACATATACATTTTCACATATAGGTACAATATTTACTATACTTTTAAATTTAAATGATTTATACAGAATTTATCTGTATTCGGGGGAAACTCGCTTCTATTTATCATTTTATTTCACAAATTTTATTCAAAAACTGAATTAATTATCAATTTAAATATTTATAAAATTCGGGGTCGTTACAGAAATATTTTAAGGCTAAAATATCTTTTTGAAAATCATTTGAAAAGATAATTTTTAAGGCTAAAACATTTTGAAAAGCAGTTTTGAAAATCATTCTGAAGTAGTTTTGAAAATCATTTTGAAGTAGTTTTGCAAGCTTCTTCCTGTAGAATATCTCATCATATCAGGACTCGAGAACTTGTACAAAACCAGGATGTTCGTGGGTTTGTAAGCCACTTGTCGTAGGTTTGTAAGCTACTTGTCGTAGGTTTGTAAGCCACTTGTCGTGGGTTTGTAAGCCACTAAAAAGGTAGAAATGGGTTCCATCCCAAAAGAAAAATGGAGTGAAGATTTCAGTGCTATTATGAAGTTTTAACATAATTCTAGACTCGATACTTATCTTGAAATCTTGAACTCTTGATAATCTTGATATTCTTGATACTCATGAGTCTTCAATCTTGATATCTTGAATCTTTATACTGTACAGTCTTCATTCTTGGTACCTGCATGGTTAAATCTTGCATATACATATATATATCTAAACTATAATGTTAGTATTTATATTTTATAATCTTATTCTAAGGTTGTTGTCATCAAAACCATCATCTCAAGGACTAACAGTATCCTCTCATTCTGCCTTAAATTCATGAAATAATTTAGGAAGACTAGAATTAATCGATCTTTTCGAATTTTAATAACAACATACAAATTTAATATAAAAATGCAATTTATCTAAATACATACTGAATCAAAATTATTTTATGATGCAAAAAACTATTATATAGATTTCGAATGTTAAGATATTTTATTTGAATTTTATCATAATTGTGAATTCTCGATATAGTGATATGTGTCTATATATATATTTGTGTGTGTGTGTGTGACACACACACGCACGCATATATATATATATAAGAAAATAGTTATCAAATTAAGTAATAAAATAGTATGAAAAATGAAACAATATTTTTGGCGTGTTAAATTATATATAATTAACCTTTAACATGGATATATTTAGTAACCAAATAAAGTAATTAAATAGTTTGAAAAATGAAACAATATTTTTGCGCATTACAATATATTCAATTGATTTTAAAATGGATACATTAATCATTATAAATTTCAAACTAGTCAAATAAAATTAAATAAAAATATAAACTTAATAAATGGTTCGATATAAATTATTTTTAGACTTAATAAGAAAATCTATAATTTTAAGAATTTTAATATATTTTTTAATTTTCAATGATTAGATTAGTTATAACAAAATCCAGAATTAGTCAAAAATGTAACAAATTATATATATATATGTATATATATATATATATCTGTGTGTGTGTATGAAATTTGGTTTCGCCCCTTATTTTCAGATTAGGTACGTGAAAAAGCCTTTCAAACATAAGAGTAAAGTAAAGAGAAGAAACAATTCATGGCTTATCTTTCTTAGGAGGGTTCAAGTGCCATGATTCGGAACCCCTCATTATCAAACCCAATTTGGATTTCTATATAAGGGGTTTGATCCCAGTAACATTGAACCCACTTTGGGCTTCAGTTCTGGTGATTTCAACCAACCTTATCCCTATTGCATGCCCGCCATCTCTTCATTTCTTTTTTTCTCTCTCAAATGTTTAAAGAACATCCTTGACCATACTTTAAAGATTTTGCCAAAGCTAATGACTCTATCAACTAGGGATTCCTCTTGGATATTTTAAGTGATAGAGGTTTCCCGGCCAGATGGATATCCTTATTAAATCAATTCTGAAAACAAGTGTATCATCCATCTTAGTCAATGGTATCAAAGGTAACAAAATTCAATCTAAAAGAGGCCTGCTTTAGGGAGATCCCATGTCGCATCTACTATTTGATTTGGTGCCCGATGTATTCACCAAAACTTTTAAACTTACACTAAATAATGTGATATATTACCTAAGTTGGGCAAAGACGTCACAGCTGATGGAGTATCTACTCTCCAATACACTAACGACACTCTTCTCTTCTGCTTACATCTTCCACGTTAAATTGTAGATTTAAAACTAATATTATACAACTTCAATCTCCTATCTGGGTTTAGTATTAACTTTCATAAGAGTTCGGTATTAATTCTTAATGACAACTCAAACATCACAACAGATGTGGCTAAGACATTGTCAACAGAGTTGACTCAGTGGTTGGTAGTGTAGACTACGAGATTAAATATCACGGGTTCGATCCATGAGATCGATACTTGTTGGCATTAAAGAACCATATTCAAGAAGATATGCTAATACATTAAATTGTAAAAGAATGCAATACCTAATTAACTATTTAAGTATCCCAGTTAGGCAAACTAAACCAAAAAAGAAGACTTTATATTATTATTGATAAGGTGAACAGGAAAATGTCTCGTTGGAAAAGTAATTGTCTCTTGAAAGCTGGTAGAATAGTCTAACCAACTCAGTTCTATCAGCAATCCCATTTTTTGGGCTCTCCTTCTATTGATTTTGTGACTGGATTATTAGAAAAAAACTAATAAAATTAGAGGATCTTCCTTTAGAAGGGCAAAATAGAGTGCCCTAAACATAGTTGTCTCGTTAACTAAAGTCAAGTATGCAAATCAAAATTCAAGTTAGGTTAGGTATAATTAATAGCTTTAAATATATCTCTCTTATACTAATGAATCTTGAAATTTTAGTATGATAAGGAAGCAATATGGAAAGAAATTACATCAATTTCTTATTATAATGGATCAATTATCTTATATATACCCCGGAATTATATCATATCATTTTCTAGAAAGGTTTCTCTAGCCTTCAACCCATATTTAGACTAGGCCTCAAATTTTGTACTCATCCTCGCAATAAAACCTTCTTTTGGAATGATACATGGATATCACTTATTACATCGAAATAATAATTCACCGACCTTTCTCTTAACTCTAGTAATAAATATGATCTTATTAATGATGTATGTAGACCACATGAAAAAAGTAAATGCAACCTTACATTCAATCAAATTCTTGTCGGAAATACACTTAGGCAATTCTAAACACTAATAATCACAATTGAACACATCAATATGGATGAACAACGCGACATCGTAGAATAGAACTGGAATAAAAAATAAAATATACATCTTAAAGTCAATGTATAAAAACTTCTCTAGAATTAATTTAACCTGTTTTAAAGTTATATGGAAAGTTCATACACCACCCAAAGTAATGATACACATATGGATTATACTACATAACAAATTAAATACTATAGACAAGTTAAATTAAAAAAATCCTAGACTATGACAACGATAACCTATGCTATTACTGCAAGATAACCCTCGAAACCACTGAACACTTATACTATGGTGTCAATACACTCAGCACATCATTAGAAAGATAATCAATATTTTTGAAATTTGTATGAACTCTACTATTCCAAACTTTTATGAATACGGGAATAACTTTAGACTTAATTAGAACACCTCATGAGAAAAATTATAGGTATCATTTATTCAATTACCACTTGGAAAATGTGGAATGAAGGAAACAAAAGAGTAATTATTAATGTATATAAAAATATTGTTAAGGTTATCCTAATAATCTCTAGAAAATTAGATTTGAGAAGAGATAAAAGGTAAAGGAAAAAAGAAAGATAATTTTCTTGAAACAACCTTTATTAATTCCTTCAAAAAAATTACAAGAGAAAACCTTAAAATTGAGAAAAAATCTCAATCTTCAAACCCTAATACAATCACACTCCTCTTTAACCACAACGAACACCATACAAGCCTATTTATAATAAAGATTACTTGATGCACAAGTCTTCATTTATATGACAACAAATAAAGTGTTGCATCTAATTTAAAACTGTAAAATCTTTCCTTTTATTATGATATGCATATCCATATATGCAAGATTTATTTTGAGAAAGCCCAAATGTTTATCTTCTTTATATATTATTTATTTTATTTAAATGTGATTTTGTATCACAAATCACAACAACTTCCAACTCCAAGTAAAGAAATATTATAGCACCAGTTCCAACAATCTTCACCCTCAAGCTCCAAAAAATCTTCAATATCACCATGGAAACAAATATGCAATAACCCGCCTTTTTGATCCTCAGAAGTCGACACTAATACATCCAGGTATTCATGTGTCAAACATCCAAATGCCAGAAAGATAAATCGTTGGGGTGAAAGTAAAGAAAATGATAGAATAGAATCTCACAACGTGACGAGTAATTTATAATATACTAATGATCTTACAAAAGAAAATTTTAATGTATACACATCAATCATAGTAACTAACATATCATCAGCCTGGATAGTTATAACATTTTGTCCTTACAATTGCTGATAAATACAAACAAGAACAAAACAATAGAAGATAAAAAGATACGTGCATATGTCTTGGAGGCATCCAGCTCGTCTCCTTAAGCTCCAAAGCATCCAGCAGAATCTGGAAATACGCTCGAGCTGGCTCGAGCATTATTAGAAAATAATGCCCAGATCAGTCTAGTGAACCAGCGTGAGAAACACACGTCAAATGGGTCTTTAATGTTATAAAACCTTTCAAAAAATAAATGTATCTCATAAGACCATGCCGCATATAAAATGGATGGGTTATTACCTTACGATAACAAAACCATTTCTATTTGAAAATCCAGTGATATTATAATAATATCCATGGAATGAACATAAATAAGAAATAGCTATTTTGTGTGTGAGTATACAACATAGCAATAATAGGTATATAATAAAAATTACTAACGCATGTTCGCTAATTGTGTAGGATTCCACAGAGGTGCCCTCAGTACCTCGTGAACGGTCTTCCTACAAAAGGATCAGAGATATCCTTTCGAAGCAGCATACATCCCTAGGAAATACATAGCTGGCCCCCATCGGTCAAGCCGAGTGCATCACTCTCGCATGCATAACAATTCGTAGGATAGAGTCGATTACACCCTTATGGGTTAGCTAAACCCCTGGTTATGCATCATATCTATGGTTTTAGTCATATCCACTAGTGAGGCTACGTCCGGCATTCCAACACACGAGTCTCTACATGAATAGATCTGGGAACCACATATGGATTTTCATACCTCAACGGGTCTCGGAATCGCACATGGTGTAACAACCCGCCCTTCGTAATACCCAAAAAATATGTACCTTACATCATTGCATGACTTTCAATTACCACAAAAGACATATCGTTGGTGTAAAATTAGAACAAAACATTAAACCAAGACATCAATAAGATCTCACAATGGAATGACAACATATGATATATTGAATATACATGAAAAGAATAGAATAACAATATGTAAGAGACCGCACTAGCTGAAGCAACCGACAAATAAATATCAGTACAGAATAGTCAAGATACATCAACCCTAAAATAAACACGAAGTTCAAAAAAAATCTGATACAACAGTCTCGTATATAAATAATAGGTCTATCATGTACAATAAAATAACAAGTATATATATCTCAAAATATAGATGCCACACCTCCAAAATGCTCCAGCTGTGCACTCTGCTAGCGTATCCACAAAAGCACCTGACTCCCGAACTACTCAATCAAGTATCTGAGAGTTTTCATGGCATAAGTAGACAAAGACAAAAACTTGGGTCAGACATAAATCTGGTATGAGAGGAACTATGTCAAAATACTGTATGTTAAACTACATACAAATGAACAGGAACTACTAAATCACAACCAGTCCTCTCCACAAACATGGCTCGGGGAAAACCCAAAGTACCTATAAACAAGTGTGGTAAATCCATTTCATAAGTAGGGGATCATACCATTATCTGCTCTTCTCATATAACAACAAGTTAGCATAATGTTTTTATTGCACTACACTAGCCCAAAACTACTAATAATATAGTACAAATATACTACGATCAAACCATGATCCGAAAATAATGATCACTAGTACTAAGATCAATACGATACGCCTCAACGTGTGCTAAGACCGAATAGGTATGCGGCGATACGTTTGGTCACTACTGCTAAGACCAAACAGGTACATGGCAATGCATAGGGTCACTACTGCTAAGGCCAAATAGGTATGCCACAACGCTTATGGTCACTACTACTAAGACTAAATATCTAAACGTCCAAGAGATCACAATAAGATAAAGCTATTCACGGTTCCTCTAAGACCATGTCAAGTGTGTCATGACCATCAACAACGCTCTAGGTACACCACAACTAGGTCGATACCTCGGTACGTCACATAAGTCCATACCCATGGGTAGTGCACACAAGTCCATACCCTTATTGTCTCATAACAAGTCAAAAACAAATAAATCACATATTACTCTAAGATCGAAATCTTATAGTACCGACTCACTCTGTATATAACGTATGGAATCGCCATGCATGGATTTAGTCACCACGGTCTAAAAACCCACCGGAAAACTGTAACAAAACCTCATACTAACCCAAATCCCATTTCAAATGGAATGCATGACCCTAATCTCATAATACTCTTCTGGTATACCCTCCAGGTCTCCCTCAAAATCTACAGTTTTGGAATACGTGCCGGGATGAGTCCCACGAGGACATCAAAATAGAACTATTCCAAAACCCGCCAAAATTTCACATTTTTTAGCCCTTGAAAAATGGTGATAAATGGTCTAAACATCACCTCAATCCGACTTCGTGTGCGAAAGTTATCACGTTTTGAAGTTTGCACAACACACAACTAGTCAACCGACTGAAGGGTCGTTCAATCGACTGAACCAGGGCCAAGATGGACCTTTTCCTCTCGACCAGTCAACTGAATGGACCAGGTCAGTTGACCGAACTGATATTTTTCAGGCAGTGAACCTAGGCAGAGAGCAGATTCCCTGAATGGATGTCGTTCCCGCGTTGTTTCCTCCGACGCTTCGCTCGATGAGTCGCCTTGCTACTAGAGTCTGCCTCCATCCCATCAGACATCTACCGGGATTCATTTGTTGACATTCTAGAAGTGAATTCCACAAGTAATCAAAAACCAATTTCGATATCAAAATCCATTATTTGCACGAGTAGAGTTCTACGGGCGATTATGACGACCCGGCTTCCTCTAATACGCCAAAACAACATACCCAGCTTTGTGCGTAGCCTATACGTGTGTCGATGCACTCATTTGTGCACATCTATGCACACATGCTTACGCAACACATAGCTAAACATAAATAACATTTCGAACTTTATCGAGACGATTGCTCGACTCGGTATACTCTCACGTAACTTTGCGCACGCGATAGTCGCTATTGCTATGTGAAATGCCCACAATGGACTTGTAATCAATTATATATCTATATAAACAAACAATCACACAAAAATTCTAACTACAATACTATCTTTTTTAATTGTCGCTTAGCTCCAAACGCACATAACGTAGCACATATATGTATACATATATTCAGATAAGTAATTCAATTATTACTTAAATCAAAATGTACTTTTATTTACAAAACTTCTTCAATAAAAGTGAAACTTCTCCTTATATCATTTTATAAAATCATAAACCATTTTATAAAATATCATACTAGCTTATAATCACTTTATAGCATTTAAAATACTTAGTCATTAAAATTCAAGTATTCACCTTTTTACTATTTTATAAAATCTTATATCCATTTTATATGCTTCATTTATAAAATCATGAAACCAATTTAGAAATACTAATAAAGGCTTATAGGGTCTCTAATCACTTTAATAATAAGTATAGAGTTCATAAATCCCTTAAATTATCTTATTAACATTTTGCAGATCAATTCAGATGAGTAACTTAATATTTTCTAATGATGTGCACATCATTACACTACTTAATTAATCCCAAATCAAGCAATAGCATCAAAACTAATCACCTAATTAGCCCAAATCAATTCTAGAGCTTACTAACTATATTCAAACATAATAATTAGGGTCTTAAACAATTAATTAGCTAAAGGAAACATGTTTATAATAAAAAAAATAAGACCAAATCAACTGAACCAATCTCCAAATCACTTCATATAATTGTATAATCATCGATAATCAAATATATAGAGAAAATACATAAATTAGTAAGGAGATTCATCCCACTCACCTTAATTAAACCTAAGCTAAGCTCTAATCAACAAAAACTCAATTCTTGCTTATTCTAAATTTCGAAATGCACAATAATACTCTGATCCAAGCTAATTCCTTTACGGGTTTTGTAAAGAATTGGAAGAGAGGAATTATGGAGATTTTTGTTTGATTTTAGGAAATTTATTTAATGGTTTTAGGGTTTGGAGATTAAGGAGGTGATTAAGGGGTGACTAGGAAGCCATTAGAGAAAGAGGAGAAGGAACGAACGTGAAATGAATAAGTGAATCAGAATTATGAAGAGGTTAGCCCCTTAAAGGCTAAAAGGTTAAGTTCACAACTTTCTCCATCCGGCACTATTCATCTTCAAAAATCATCAACTCCAAACATATCGAACCTTATACTCAACTAAATTCTAGAAGTCATTCCAGACTCAATGGAAAAGGTTTTGGGATCTAATTCCATCGTACACAAAGTTAGTTTTTGGATGGATTCACGAATCAAACGCAGGCTACCAGCTAAAAATCCGTCGATCAAAATATATCGATGCTTATACTCATTTTGATTCACAACATCAATTCGGACCAAGGTTTTAAATATCGGATTTCGGTCACGTTTCGTCTTGGAATTTTTACACAAGCTATCTCGTATCGGGGGAGATCATGGACGAGATGAGTACATATCGGGTGTACATCTCAGATTGACATCTCGGGTCTTATAATGCATCTTGGGAATATCTCGGATGTACTTATGTGTCTAAAATTGATGTTATAACTTTCTTAGTACAAATAAAAATGGTAACATACTTGATTTACATGGAAAAAGGAATATTTTTAGAAGAGTAGTAGCTTGATTAGCTTAATTGATTTGGTAATGATTGAATTATATCTTTTTATTTGAACATAATAAAGAAATGAAACCATTTGCTATGACTCATTAAGATAAAAAGTAAAGAATATGTTCAAGAAGTTGGTAATTTATAATTGGATTGAGTAATTTCTTTTGAATCAATATGAAAATAAAAAATATTATGAAAAATAAGAAAAATGTATAATTTCGGGTGAGATCTCGGATTGAGATTTTGATCCATATTTTGGGTGATATTTGAATATCTCGGACGAGATGAGTGTCGAGGGAGATATGGAGGAGATTTGATGTCTCGTCTCTTTTAAGTGTGAAAAGGAGATCTCGAAGAAGATCTCGGGCGATATATAGGAGATTTAAAACCATGATCCGGACTCAATGGAAGTGGTCTGAAGTCCTAATTCGACCATACGGAAAAGTCACATTTTAGACTTCCAATTCAATAACGACTTAATATTTAAATTAACAATTTATTATATATATCATCGTTAAATATGCTGGTTGATACATAGGTATTCTCACATCATAAAATAGATCTCGAAATCACACATGAATTCTCATACCTCAACAGGTCTCAGAACCACACATGGATTCCAACATCTAGAACCAATCACGAACCTCTTCCAAAGCATATGTAACAACCCGTAATTTTTGATGAAAAGAAAAATAATATTTAATTTAATAAGATGTTGGTGTTAATATTGGAAGAAAAAAAATTTGTGATTTATTAATAAGAAAAATAACTAGAATGTAATGTTAATAATGTTAATTTAAGGCAATTGATAACTATTTTAATGAAATCTCAATTAATTGGAATGATTGAAAAGTTATAATTGGTCATAAAGTGTAAATGGTAAATAAACCAAATGTTGTATTAAACGGCAAAATTGTATGTAATTAATTGGAGTTGATTAAAATAGAATAATTAATCTGTATGTGAATTTATTAGTTTTGTTTGTTAAAAATAAACATAGAATTGTGTTTGAAATTGTGAGTTGTAACAATGGTTTAATTATCATTGCATTATTTAATCTGTTGAAACTTAATTGTAAATCAATTGCAATAAATGTAAGTAAATATTACGTTAATATGAATTAAGATGAAAATTGTAGAATATTGATGTAATAAATGGAAAACCAATGTTAACTGTGTCCATGAAGTAATGATTGATTGAATAAAAATATTGAAATCAAAAGGAATCAATTTATTGGGTTTTAAATTATAATTAATGAATTTATTTGAATTGGAATTGGAACGCTATAATTAGCGCAATATTAATAGTTGAATTTGACATGGAAAATTTGTTTTAAAAGATTATAATTACTAGTTAATCAAAAGTGATAAAAACTTGTTAGTTATAAAATTTGAATTAGAAAAGTGATAAATTTAATTTAATAATATTTTTTTTTTGAAAACCGAGGAGAACCCGACGGGCTGGTAAACTCTTGTGGAGGGTATAGTAAAGCCGTCCGCTGATCCAAGCTCCCATACCCCTAGGTAAATTTATATAGGACAGGGAAGCGCATGGTAGAAATCGAACCTGGGTCTTTTTACCAGAACTCATGCCTCCTTTCCACTGCGCCGCACCCACGGACTTAATAATAATTTATTTAATTAACGTGAAAATAGCCATTTTGGCCACTATCTCGGAATTCGATGAAACAAGTCTCATCGGATCCGTAACACTGAATTATTGTAGGATTTCAAGTTTCGTAGCGATCGGACTTTTCGTTTGATCGTGCGGGCTCGAAACGTGTAGAAACCAATTTAATTGAAATCAATTTGAAATAAGGTGATTTTGAAAGATAACTTCTGTATACAATGGAATTAGGACTTGAAACTTGTTACATTGAGTTTAAAAATATCGAAAACCTATATTTCAATATATTGGATGACCCATTTTCGTTTCGGGAACGAAATGAGCTTTTCGAGTCGTTGTTATCGTTTCGATCCAACCCTGCCTATATATAGGCTGTTATAAACCCTAGTTGTTTCTTATTTTATTATTTCTGTACGTTCATCTTCTTCCTCCTTTTCAAATGTCAAAACATCAAACCTAATTCCCAAAATTCCAAAACCTAATTTCAAAAAAAAATTGCTTCAGGTTTACTTCGAGTCGGGAAGAGATTCACTTTGGGTTCCAAAGGCGAAAATCCTACAGCGACTTCGGGTCAGAGAGAGTTCCATTCCAAATAAGGTGGATCTTGTCGCGCTTTGAGTCCCAGATGCGAAAACCCTACATCGACTTCGGGTCAGAGAGAGTTCCATGCCAGACAAGGTGGATCTAGTCGCGCTTCGAGTCCCAGATGCGAAAACCCTGCAGCGACTTCGGGTCAGAGAGAGTTCCATGCCAAACAAGGCGGATCTAGTCGCGCTTCGAGTCCCAGATGCGAAAACCCTAATGCGAAAACCCTGCAGCGACTTCGGGTCAGGAGCCAAATGACTCGAGTCTCGGATCATTTTCGCAAAAACTCATAGCAAGCAATGAGTAATAGAGGCGGCGACCCGAAGTAAGACTCGAAGTCGAAATTTTTCAATCTTCTAACATTAATAACTTTTGCATACGAGCTCGGATTCACACGTGGTTTTATCCGTTGCAATCGTTTCAAAATTCCGGACATTTTGGAATAGGTTTGGTTGCATTCTGAGACTGTTAAATTTTTCAGCTAATTTTGGATTTTAAATCGACAACAAATCGAAGGTGAGTTTTTTGACCTACTCACAACTACTATATCTTATGTTAGTTAAATTGAATTTATGATGCGATTAGAAATTGATTGGTTGATGTTTCATATATTCAAATTGTCATTCCAGTTAAATTTGGCTTTTATTGAATATTATCGCCATTAATTTAATATTAAATTCTAAATTGCCAGTTAATACCCATTATTGATAATCAGTCACTTGTTATTGTTTATTGATTGGTTTGAATGGTGATTGCGATGAATGTTGATTGTTGATATTGGATGACTGGATATTATATTTCATATTGTTATAGCACTGCAAGTTCCCTATGGGTTGAAATGATACATACCCGAACGATCTGTTAGATTAGGGAGAAATCGTTATGGGTTGAAATGATAGACTCGAGCGATTTCATGGATTTGAAGTAAAATTTGGGATTGCGGGTTGAAATTATATATACCCGTAAAATTTAAAATATTTGCGAATTGAAATGATAAATATCTGTATCACTTGACCATAGGGTAGAAAATTATATACGGACACCGGATTGGTTAAATTAAACGATTTTAAACCCTTAAGTCTTGAATTTGGTTAAATGATATTTTGAAGGAAATTGATTTATATAAACTGGATCATTTTGAGAATCCAAGTTTAAATGTTGGAATTGGAAATTGGTTAAATTAAAATTTTAAAGTTGAATTTAAAGTATAAACGAAATTTTTGAAATTGAGTTATTGAAACGTTTGAAATTGTAACTTTGAAATCTATTGGAATAGCCTAAATTGATATTTCAAGATTTGAAATTGGGTTTTGATTTGAAATCTAGATAAGGTCCAGATGTGTTGAAGTGGAAGAAATAGTTAAATTTGATGTTTATTTCAAATCTATTATTTTAATATAAACTGTTTAAAATATATAGTTTTGAAAAATCCCGACTATTAAGATTTTCAACTATTAAACTAATTTAATTTTTTTTAAACTATTTTAATCAATTTAAACTATTTAATTTATTTTAATCTATTATATTCTATTTAATCCAATTTAATCTATTTTACCTATTTTAAACTAATTAATCCATTTTAATCTATTTTAAATTTATTTAATCTATTTTAAATCTATTTGATATAATTTAAATCTATTTAATCTATTTTAAATTTATTTAATCTATTTTAAATCTATTTAATATAATTTAAATCTATTTAATCTATTTTAAATCTATTTAATATAATTTAAATCTATTTAATATAATTTAAATCAATTTAATCTATTTTAAATCTATTTAAACTACTTTAAACCTATTAAAACTATCTTAAATCCATTTAAATTATTTTAATCTATTTTTTCTATTTTAGAGTATTCTAACTATTCAAAGGTTTATTTTTAAACTATGCCAGACTAATTAAACTATTTATAACTATCTAAAATATTTTCTGAATTTCATATTTATGTAAAGTGGAAGTGTTTATATTTAAATCCATGATTTAAAAGTGGATATGGTTGAATGATGTTATAACCTAAGTTGGGATTTAAATGATATTTTCAAGTGTGATTGAATATGATGATTTTGAAATGAGATTTAACCTATTTTGTCGATATGATTTCGAAAGTGAATATGATTTTTGAAAGTGATATGTTTGAATTGAATATGATATTTTGATATCAATTATGAAATGGTTTTGGAAATTTAAAAGAACCATCCGTTGTGAAATAAGTGTCTGGTTGTTAAAGTGACCGGGATTGGATATTGTCATACTCTCTGCCAATACCGAAAACCACTTAACAACTGTGTACGTGGTGGAGATTCCATAATGAAATAGGATGGTTTGGCAAACGATTCTGTATGAGTTATTTACGTAGTCCTGACACCCGTGAGTCGGCTTAATGTGGCTAAAACAGGAGCCATGTCCGGCCAAGTGAGGTCACACCTCTGATCGAACACATTTCTTTGATACATATTATGATTTTGTGATTGATTTGATGGCCACCCCTCGATTTGATTTGGGAGTGTGTTCTGAGGTGGTCGGTAGTAGCTGTTATGCGTTACCACCAGTCCGGATCCGCAAAACGGTAGTATCCTACCCTGGGCATTGCCTCGCGTGCCTTTTCACATGTCTTATCGCGCCTTCTACAAGTTTGGTTTGTACCGTACAAATGGAGTGCCCTTTGATAGCCCTCTCCAGTTTACGGAGGAATTACGGTACTGTATAGACTATGGGAATATATGAAAATGTGTTAAGGGGGATATGGGTAACGCCTTAATGCTATTTTAATACTTTACTTTACTGTAGACTCTATTATAATAGCGTATTATACTATGTATGTAGATAGTTTAATGTATCCTTAGGAGATGGAATCTCGAACATCTCTTAAGTTATTGCACTCACGTTAGACACTGAATAGGAGATGTCAAACCTCGTAAACATCTCTGACGCCGTTATACTTATATTTATTTATTGTTGATTTAACTTACATAAGATCTTTCAGTTCTGACTCGAGTGTTTTGTCTTTTCATTACGCTCGGGTTAGTCTGAGCTTTTAAGTGTATCGAAGACTGCTTTGGAGGACAAAGACAAAGATTTAGTACTATTATTATTTATTCCACCACATCATGTTGTTCCACTGCATTGTTATTTATTTCTGTTGTATGTAGCTCTGATTCTATATTGTAAAAGAGTAATCAAATGTTATTTGTAAAACAGCTTCATGAACTGTTTATTTGATTATTATATTTTGTCATTCCGTTGTGAGATTCTGTGTTTGTTTTCTTTCTTTCTCTGCTTTTTCTTATTTACCCCATAACAATCCTCTCTTTTGAATGGTTTGAGTCTCACATGTGTGGTTTATTGTCGATTTGAACAATTCAAAATGGTGGGTCGTTACAGCATAAAACCCCTATATGGTTTTGGAGTGGTTATGGTTTCGTGTCATCTCATATAAGTACACTTCCCCGCTTACCGACACTCCAAAACCAAATGGTCGATTTTTCCAGAAAACTCAACACCGGTTCTATGCGAAAAAAATAGACAATACATAAGAGTGGAGATCACCTCCTAATCGTTTAAGCGGAAGGATTTCCTTATCATTTGTCCTAGAAGGAAAAAACGAGTTTATAAATACAATATAACACCACCGATGGTAACTATACCATATAATCTCCATGTTCCTCCTAGATATTTCCAGAGTTATATTTTGACTGTAACGACCCTAGATTTTAATTTATTTAAATTAATAATTAAATGACTTTTTGAATAAAAATTGTTTATTTAATCGATAGAGTGAAGCGAGTTTCCCCGATTCAAGTGGAATCTATATTAAGTTATAAGGATTTGAAAATATGTATATTTGTGAATAGATATGTATTTGAGCTTAGATGAGTAAATTTAAAATAATATACATATTTGATTTGAATTTAAACCGCAAATAAATGGTTTAGTAATAAATAAATAATAATAATTTGAACTTATAAATTAAATACAACATAATAGATATAAAGTAATAAATAGATAAAAATTTAACAACATATTAGGATAGAAGCTTATTTATATTGTAAAGCAACAAGGAAAAAATAAAGTAAAATAAAATAAATATACATTCAAGTATAAAACTAAGTAAAACAAATGTATGCATACAAACAAATACACATATAAACAAGAAAAAGAAAACAAAGTGTATACAAATAAAAAGTTTACATATAAAATAAAGTACAAAGCATAAAACAAACAAAACAAAAACTTAATCTTCAAGTAACAAAAGTATGAAACAAAATCTTCTCAATATATTCTCAACCGAAACAAAAAGTAAGAAAAATAACAAAACAAAGTATAAAAACAAAACAAAATATAAAAAAAGTACATATACAAATCATTCCCTCCCACCAAAACATAGCTGCAGCCACCACAAAGTGAGCTTTGTCAAAGATAAAGTATGAACAAACAAATTAAAATATATATATACTTTGTACAAGTCATTAATGCTACTACCTCTAGCATACAAGAGAAGGTATCAGCCGAGCAAAACAAGTAAACATATGAAACATAAAGTACAAAGAAACAATACCCTGTACCATGCCTTATACCCTGTATACATCCCTTATGCATCAGCCATGCTTAGTATAGTACAAAGAAAATATGATACCCTGTAAACTATCTTCCATTTATCAATCCCCACTTCAGTATTCGTTCCATTCTAAACTGGAAAAAGAAAAAAAAAGAAACTAAAGTAAATATCACCCAAAGCTACAACTTGAACAACATCATTTTCTTCAATCTGGAATTGTTACTGCATGCAAAATCTAAACAACAAAGCAACTCGAGTTTTATCAAAACAAAGAAGATTGGCAATTCAGTTTCAAGTTTTCAAAACAGTTTTCAAAGTTAAGGCTTCAGCTTATATCTTCTCAAGCCTGAGTCAATTCAAGTGCTTTGTTCTTTCTTTTAACCACGGTGAGCAAACTTACTTATCTTTGTTTTTATGTTTGTGATTGATGATGTTATGGAATGTTGCCTAGCTGTTGGATACACTTGTATACTGAATACATATATATAGGTGAGCTAAATCATGTGTATACAGGCATATATGTTGTTCTTATGGTTACAGACGTGAAAATTTATTTCAAGAATTCACATCTCACAATCTATACGAATTTGAGTTATGATTATTAAACAAAAGATGATTTAAATAGGACAATATCCATGTTAAAAACAAATCCAAGCCTTTATATAGTGAATTCACTTCAAGAATGAGGAAAACAGTGAAATTTTAAACTTTATCGAAAATCTCGATTTGAATAATTCGTTGTCTCAAGTATATAAATTGATTGTTACCAAAATTTATGAATTTTAAAATTATAATCATGATTTTTAAGCTTGAATTTCAAGTGTAATTGCAAGTTGAACAAAAAACGTAGATTAAGTAATTTCTGATGAACGAGGAGATAATAAGCTTCGATACTTACGTCGAAGGTAACTCGAGTGTTGTAGATTATTGGAAAAATAATCAACGAATTTATTATAAACCAGGATGATCATACGAGATTAATTTAGGGTTCTAGTCGTGTTTTAGTTAGGATCGGATTTTGAATTGCTGTTGACTCGTCATCGCACCGTAGTCGTTCGCACCAGCGGCGATTGGACCGGGGAAGGTAGGCGAAGCTTTGACCGAAGTGGCGGCGTTGTTGGTGGCTTGTGGCGGTCAAGCGAAGCAGTTTTCTGATGATCGAATGTTATTCCAGTATGGGATAAATGGCGAATTTTTGAGTTCGCCGTCGTTACTAATTCCTGGGTTGTTTGAAGGCTTGAACAGATAATCGGCAATATGTTGAAGGTGGATGGGTCGGTCATAGTTCATCTGAGCTCGTGTGCACGTGCACGCGTGATAGTTTGTGCCTGGGGTGTGATTTGGGAAGAAGAAGTTACTGAGTATTTTGGGTTAGTTGGGTGAGAACAGGGTTTTCGCATGTGTGACTCGAGTGGTTACTCGAAGACGATAGGGGTTGGTCTCGGAGCAGAAAAAGGGGCGTCTCCGGTAGAAATGTTGTACAGGTTTTAACAAAACCTGTTCCTGTTTTTATTTTGAATTTAAAACTGAATTTTAAAGTTCAAAAGCAAAAGTTTAACTATGTTAAAAGTTAAAGTTCACATAACTGAAGTTTAGTTTGAACACTTAAGTTTGAAATAAAATAAAGTTTTTTTTTAAAATTTAAATTGTTTAACAATCTTAAATGTTTAAATGATTTGAATTTTTATGAAGATTTAAAATGTAAGTGAAGTTTTAAATCAAAGGCTTAAATCTGATTCAACTCTAAATCTGAATCTTAGTCTCGAAATAAAAGAAAGTTTTTAAGTTTAAAATGTTTTAAACATATATTTTTAAATGTTTATAAAACCTAACAATGAAACTAAGAAGTAAATAAGAAATGTTTTTAATATTAACTTAAAAGTGAAGTTAATTCACATTGTTAATAATGATTGATTACAAAGTTTATTAATTAAAGATTAAATGGTAATTAATGATTTATAACTACTTAATAATTTAAGAATAATGAATTAAGGGTTAATTAATTATTAATTTTAAGGATAGTTAAATAATTAAAGTTAATCGAGTAAGTAAAGGATTATTTAATTAAAGGATAATTAACCAAGGTGATTGATTTATGAGATTAATTAAAATTAATAAATGAAGGTGATTCAGGAAAGATAATTAATTGAGAATAAATAAATTAATGTAATTAATTGAAGGATAATTAAAGGTTAATTATTTAATGATTAAGGGTTAATTGATTTATTAATTAAGGTTGATTAATTAATAATTAAAGGTTAATTAATTAAAATGAAATTGTAATTAGAAAATGTTAATTAACCAGGATTAGTGACTAATCTGATCTAATTAAATCAGATAAATAAATTGACCTTACTTATGGATGTTTGGATTTCGTTGAATGACTTGATTGTTGATATCCCTGATATATGATGCTTTGTGATACATCCTGATTTATGTTGTGACCTGTAATTTACTTATCTGTGATATATATCTGTGATCTATATGATAGGCGTTATAGTTTATATCGCTTATCAACTATATTATGTATTCTGATCTGTGATGATTGTATGATGTGCACTATTGTGTGTGAAACCCCTGGACTACACCATACACACACAAATATGGATTTCACGTAGAAATCGGTTAAGTCACAGATAATTTAAATTTGATGTTTTGAAATTGAAATTTTAATTTCAATTGATTTTGAAATTAGAAATTTCGGTTTAAATGTGAAAAGCTTTTGAAATAGAATTTCAAAGATAAAAGTTATTTTGAATAACTTAATCGAGTTTTGAAAATTTAAATAATCTGATTTAAATTTAAATTCAAGTTTGAAATTTAATTCTATGATTTGAAACTAGGGATTGAAGATGCTGTATAAGTTATATATATAGGTTGAACCATTTTAAAGATATTGATTTGGGGATTTGAATTTAAATTCAAAGGTTTTCACTCGTGGAAATAAAATTGGATTTTTCTGAAAAGAAAATTATTTGCTTTCAAATAAGAAGTGAACTTCCAAATTGTGTTAAAAGGAATTTTAAGATTTAAATGAAAATGATTTCCAAGTTATGGAAACGATTTGAAAGCTATAAGTTAAATCTTTAATTTAAAGATTTTAAATGAGTTTAACCATTTGAAATGGAAATGTTTGAAAAACTATAAGTTAAATCTTGACTTAAAGATTTAACGAGTTAATCCAAGTAAAATGGAAATTGTTTTGAAATATATGAATGAATCTTTGTGAATGGGGTTAACTTTGTGAATCGAATCTTTTTGTTTAAAAGATTGGAAATGGTAATTTGTTTAACCATTAAAAATAAAGGTTTTGGGTAATAAGTTGTGACTTAATTGAAATCCCATATCCATATGATTTTTAATTGCGCTCACTATTCGGGTTAGCTGGGAAAGGACCTTTGGGTCGTATAACCCATTCCGAATAATGATACGACGTATATGGATGGCATTTGATGACCGGTGTTGAAGACCGGATATTTTTGAAAACGGAAGGATTACCGTCGAGTTACTCTACATCGGTTGATCTCCGGTATAGAGGTTTTATCACCCTTAGTGACGGGAAGTCCGGACGTGATTGAAAATTATCCGGAATTGCAAGGGCTTCGTGAGAAGTGCCTTCGGTTCTGTTCGAACCCGGAACAGACTTATATGGATACATGTCTGACATTACACTTTGAGATATAAAGCCGATTTCTTTCAAATACATCTCTGTTGGTGGCGGAGAATTTATTCTCTTAGCTTAACACCCTTCTCTGAGACGTACGAGCTCAGAGGTTATGTAGTTGAAATTTATCAGCGATATATCCCAATTTGGTAATGTGGCATGCTGAGTGCTGCTGTGAAATGATCAGTGTTTGATCATTTGCGATATGATCATTTGTTTGATCTTATATCTTTGTGATCATAGGTTGATCATTTGTTTGACCCGAAGCGTGGCTTTTTGAAAAAGCGTAGCTTTGTGGACGAGACTTCGTCGAGCCTCACAACCCGGTAATGGTCGAAACAGGAATGTTGCGGCAAGGTTTTCAGGGGTAGCTCCCCTAGGGTATGACCATTCCTTCTGGAAAAGGGTAGTATCATGGTATGGAGCCCAGATATTTACTCATGTGGACACACTTTATTTATGACGTGTGATGTTGGATTAGAGGTACCTCGGTTAAAGGTCCCAAAGGACCGGGGGTGGCATATCTGAGGTTTCTTTTATCCCTTGGGAAAAGGGGTTGCCGGCCTTGTTTGGCAGAGAACAGTTGGTTCTCGGAACGTCCCGCCAGAGGCGTTTCTTTCGTGGAATAGGAAGTTCCTTAGCCTGACCATTTGTTGGAAATCCAAACAAAACAATACGAGCCCTGTACGGTTTTAGTTGTATTACCTGCCATGGAATGTGGTGGTAACCTGCTATTGAACATGGTAGCTATAGTAGGCATAAGTGCGAAATGTCTATGCTGGCTAAGATTTATATTCCACTTTCGAAATTTTTTCTACACTATGCACTAATAATAATATCAAAAATGATTTGATTTTGCGTAGTAAGCATCTTTGACTATCATAAGAAGAAATCTCCTCTAATTCTGCGTTTGCATTGTGTGTGTGGTGGGAGGTCTTATGGTAGTTTCATTTTCCAAAAGCATTGCGAATTGACTTTAAAATTCTCTGCTATTTGTTTTTAAAGATAAACTGTTTTTGTTGCTCACACCAGTCCCATGACTGATCCGGAGTTTATTGTTCCTTTCCTAAACTCTGGGTGCTCATAATTTCCTACACGAGCAGTCTAGAGTTGGGGTTTTCAGATATTCAGGTTTAGTAGATTTTCTGGAGTTGGTTCAGTCTTTGGATCAGACTGCACTTGCTTATCTTTGTGCCTCGTTATTGGGAGTTCGAGCTATTTCTGGATCGTGCTTTGGAGATGAAGATTATCCGCTGCTGATGTTATCTATTTTTCTTTCCGCTGCAATTTATTGTATCATATCTCTGATGTATATAGATATTCATTGTATCATCATTGTATCTGGATATTGTATCAGATGTTGTATATCTATATTCTTTTTATTCCGCTGTGATATTTACTTAACTGTGTTATAAGCTCCGGCGACTCGGATTTGAACGCTCGAATCTACGACATTCGAGTACGATGTAAAGTATGGATGTCGATTTTCGAACCCGAAAATCCGTATCGTTACATTTGGTATCAGAGCTAAGGTAGAACTTTAGCTCAGGAGTGTAACACATTAAGTAGCTCATTAGAGATAGAGTGAAGTAAACTCTAGAATGAGTAATCTCTTAGATATCCGTCTGAACGTCTCAGTAAATTCTCTTGCTATCCACTGATAGTGAGTATGAGTGCAAGAAGAAGACGAGATAGGGGACAAGGGAAGTACGACTATAAATGGTCAATACCCTGCGACAGTGGAAACAATCTTTCTCTATCAATTTTCTTTGATTCGTTTCCAAATTCTTTCGATTTCTTCGTATCAGCTACAAGAAGTAGTTTCGGTGTGATGATGGCTCTACGAACCGTTGTAGGAGATTCTTATTTCGTATCTTCATCGACTTCTTATCAGCCTTTTGGATTTAAACCTTAATGAATTTGAAATTGGAATTTTAAATTGAATTAAATTGACTAATAAAATATGAGGGTAAATTGAATTGAATCAATTAAAACGATATCGTTTAAAACCGAATTTGAAATTTTATTTGAAATTTCTTTTGAATACCGAATTCCGAAGAGGGACAAATTGGTATGTATTCTGAGATATTCCGACTTGAGTTTGGAATCCATATCTTGTGTTTGAGGAATTATAGGAGATCACCTCTGTCTATCTCTGTGTTATTTTCGTACCTACGAATTTCGAGGACGAAATTCTTTTAAGGGGGGAAGTTTGTAACGACCCTAGATTTTAATTTATTTAAATTAATAATTAAATGACTTTTTGAATAAAAATTGTTTATTTAATCGATAGAGTGAAGCGAGTTTCCCCGATTCAAGTGGAATCTATATTAAGTTAAAAGGATTTGAAAATATGTATATTTGTGAATAGATATGTATTTGAGCTTAGATGAGTAAATTTAAAATAATATACATATTTGATTTGAATTTAAACCGCAAATAAATGGTTTAGTAATAAATAAATAATAATAATTTGAACTTATAAATTAAATACAACATAATAGATATAAAGTAATAAATAGATAAAAATTTAACAACATATTAGGATAGAAGCTTATTTATATTGTAAAGCAACAAGGAAAAAATAAAGTAAAATAAAATAAATATACATTCAAGTATAAAACTAAGTAAAACAAATGTATGCATACAAACAAATACACATATAAACAAGAAAAAGAAAACAAAGTGTATACAAATAAAAAGTTTACATATAAAATAAAGTACAAAGCATAAAACAAACAAAACAAAAACTTAATCTTCAAGTAACAAAAGTATGAAACAAAATCTTCTCAATATATTCTCAGCCGAAACAAAAAGTAAGAAAAATAACAAAACAAAGTATAAAAACAAAACAAAATATAAAAAAAGTACATATACAAATCATTCCCTCCCACCAAAACATAGCTGCAGCCACCACAAAGTGAGCTTTGTCAAAGATAAAGTATGAACAAACAAATTAAAATATATATATACTTTGTACAAGTCATTAATGCTACTACCTCTAGCATACAAGAGAAGGTATCAGCCGAGCAAAACAAGTAAACATATGAAACATAAAGTACAAAGAAACAATACCCTGTACCATGCCTTATACCCTGTATACATCCCTTATGCATCAGCCATGCTTAGTATAGTACAAAGAAAATATGATACCCTGTAAACTATCTTCCATTTATCAATCCCCACTTTAGTATTCGTTCCATTCTAAACTGGAAAAAGAAAAAAAAAGAAACTAAAGTAAATATCACCCAAAGCTACAACTTGAACAACATCATTTTCTTCAATCTGGAATTGTTACTGCATGCAAAATCTAAACAACAAAGCAACTCGAGTTTTATCAAAACAAAGAAGATTGGCAATTCAGTTTCAAGTTTTCAAAACAGTTTTCAAAGTTAAGGCTTCAGCTTATATCTTCTCAAGCCTGAGTCAATTCAAGTGCTTTGTTCTTTCTTTTAACCACGGTGAGCAAACTTACTTATCTTTGTTTTTATGTTTGTGATTGATGATGTTATGGAATGTTGCCTAGCTGTTGGATACACCTGTATACTGAATACATATATATAGGTGAGCTAAATCATGTGTATACAGGCATATATGTTGTTCTTATGGTTACAGACGTGAAAATTTATTTCAAGAATTCACATCTCACAATCTATACGAATTTGAGTTATGATTATTAAACAAAAGATGATTTAAATAGGACAATATCCATGTTAAAAACAAATCCAAGCCTTTATATAGTGAATTCACTTCAAGAATGAGGAAAACAGTGAAATTTTAAACTTTATCGAAAATCTCGATTTGAATAATTCGTTGTCTCAAGTATATAAATTGATTGTTACCAAAATTTATGAATTTTAAAATTATAATCATGATTTTTAAGCTTGAATTTCAAGTGTAATTGCAAGTTGAACAAAAAACGTAGATTAAGTAATTTCTGATGAACGAGGAGATAATAAGCTTCGATACTTACGTCGAAGGTAACTCGAGTGTTGTAGATTATTGGAAAAATAATCAATGAATTTATTATAAACCAGGATGATCATACGAGATTAATTTAGGGTTCTAGTCGTGTTTTAGTTAGGATCGGATTTTGAATTGCTGTTGACTCGTCATCGCACCGTAGTCGTTCGCACCAGCGGCGATTGGACCGGGGAAGGTAGGCGAAGCTTTGACCGAAGTGGCGGCGTTGTTGGTGGCTTGTGGCGGTAAAGCGAAGCAGTTTTCTGATGATCGAATGTTATTCCAGTATGGGATAAATGGCGAATTTTTGAGTTCGCCGTCGTTACTAATTCCTGGGTTGTTTGAAGGCTTGAACAGATAATCGGCAATATGTTGAAGGTGGATGGGTCGGTCATAGTTCATCTGAGCTCGTGTGCACGTGCACGCGTGATAGTTTGTGCCTGGGGTGTGATTTGGGAAGAAGAAGTTACTGAGTATTTTGGGTTAGTTGGGTGAGAACAGGGTTTTCGCATGTGTGACTCGAGTGGTTACTCGAAGACGATAGGGGTTGGTCTCGGAGCAGAAAAAGGGGCGTCTCGGGTAGAAATGTTGTACAGGTTTTAACAAAACCTGTTCCTGTTTTTATTTTGAATTTAAAACTGAATTTTAAAGTTCAAAAGCAAAAGTTTAACTATGTTAAAAGTTAAAGTTCACATAACTGAAGTTTAGTTTGAACACTTAAGTTTGAAATAAAATAAAGTTTTTTTTTTAAATTTAAATTGTTTAACAATCTTAAATGTTTAAATGATTTGAATTTTTATGAAGATTTAAAATGTAAGTGAAGTTTTAAATCAAAGGCTTAAATCTGATTCAACTCTAAATCTGAATCTTAGTCTCGAAATAAAAGAAAGTTTTTAAGTTTAAAATGTTTTAAACATATATTTTTAAATGTTTATAAAACCTAACAATGAAACTAAGAAGTAAATAAGAAATGTTTTTAATATTAACTTAAAAGTGAAGTTAATTCACATTGTTAATAATGATTAATTACAAAGTTTATTAATTAAAGATTAAATGGTAATTAATGATTTATAACTACTTAATAATTTAAGAATAATGAATTAAGGGTTAATTAATTATTAATTTTAAGGATAGTTAAATAATTAAAGTTAATCGAGTAAGTAAAGGATTATTTAATTAAAGGATAATTAACCAAGGTGATTGATTTATGAGATTAATTAAAATTAATAAATGAAGGTGATTCAGGAAAGATAATTAATTGAGAATAAATAAATTAATGTAATTAATTGAAGGATAATTAAAGGTTAATTATTTAATGATTAAGGGTTAATTGATTTATTAATTAAGGTTGATTAATTAATAATTAAAGGTTAATTAATTAAAATGAAATTGTAATTAGAAAATGTTAATTAACCAGGATTAGTGACTAATCTGATCTAATTAAATCAGATAAATAAATTGACCTTACTTATGGATGTTTGGATTTCGTTGAATGACTTGATTGTTGATATCCCTGATATATGATGCTTTGTGATACATCCTGATTTATGTTGTGACCTGTAATTTACTTATCTGTGATATATATCTGTGATCTATATGATAGGCGTTATAGTTTATATCGCTTATCAACTATATTATGTATTCTGATCTGTGATGATTGTATGATGTGCACTATTGTGTGTGAAACCCCTGGACTACACCATACACACAAAAATATGGATTTCACGTAGAAATCGGTTAAGTCACAGATAATTTAAATTTGATGTTTTGAAATTGAAATTTTAATTTCAATTGATTTTGAAATTAGAAATTTCGGTTTAAATGTGAAAAGCTTTTGAAATAGAATTTCAAAGATAAAAGTTATTTTGAATAACTTAATCGAGTTTTGAAAATTTAAATAATCTGATTTAAATTTGAATTCAAGTTTGAAATTTAATTCTATGATTTGAAACTAGGGATTGAAGATGCTGTATAAGTTATATATATAGGTTGAACCATTTTAAAGATATTGATTTGGGGATTTGAATTTAAATTCAAAGGTTTTCACTCGTGGAAATAAAATTGGATTTTTCTGAAAAGAAAATTATTTGCTTTCAAATAAGAAGTGAACTTCCAAATTGTGTTAAAAGGAATTTTAAGATTTAAATGAAAATGATTTCCAAGTTATGGAAACGATTTGAAAGCTATAAGTTAAATCTTTAATTTAAAGATTTTAAATGAGTTTAACCATTTGAAATGGAAATGTTTTAAAAACTATAAGTTAAATCTTGACTTAAAGATTTAACGAGTTAATCCAAGTAAAATGGAAATTGTTTTGAAATATATGAATGAATCTTTGTGAATGGGGTTAACTTTGTGAATCGAATCTTTTTGTTTAAAAGATTGGAAATGGTAATTTGTTTAACCATTAAAAATAAAGGTTTTGGGTAATAAGTTGTGACTTAATTGAAATCCCATATCCATATGATTTTTAATTGCGCTCACTATTCGGGTTAGCCGGGAAAGGACCTTTGGGTCGTATAACCCATTCCGAATAATGATACGACGTATATGGATGGCATTTGATGACCGGTGTTGAAGACCGGATATTTTTGAAAACGGAAGGATTACCGTCGAGTTACTCTACATCGGCTGATCTCCGGTATAGAGGTTTTATCACCCTTAGTGACGGGAAGTCCGGACGTGATTGAAAATTATCCGGAATTGCAAGGGCTTCGTGAGAAGTGCCTTCGGTTCTGTTCGAACCCGGAACAGACTTATATGGATACATGTCTGACATTACACTTTGAGATATAAAGCCGATTTCTTTCAAATACATCTCTGTTGGTGGCGGAGAATTTATTCTCTTAGCTTAACACCCTTCTCTGAGACGTACGAGCTCAGAGGTTATGTAGTTGAAATTTATCAGCGATATATCCCAATTTGGTAATGTGGCATGCTGAGTGCTGCTGTGAAATGATCAGTGTTTGATCATTTGCGATATGATCATTTGTTTGATCTTATATCTTTGTGATCATAGGTTGATCATTTGTTTGACCCGAAGGGTGGCTTTTTGAAAAAGCGTAGCTTTGTGGACGAGACTTCGTCGAGCCTCACAACCCGGTAATGGTCGAAACAGGAATGTTGCGGCAAGGTTTTCAGGGGTAGCTCCCCTAGGGTATGACCATTCCTTCTGGAAAAGGGTAGTATCATGGTATGGAGCCCAGATATTTACTCATGTGGACACACTTTATTTATGACGTGTGATGTTGGATTAGAGGTACCTCGGTTAAAGGTCCCAAAGGACCGGGGGTGGCATATCTGAGGTTTCTTTTATCCCTTGGGAAAAGGGGTTGCCGGCCTTGTTTGGAAGAGAACAGTTGGTTCTTGGAACGTCCCGCCAGAGGCGTTTCTTTCGTGGAATAGGAAGTTCCTTAGCCTGACCATTTGTTGGAAATCCAAACAAAACAATACGAGCCCTGTACGGTTTTAGTTGTATTACCTGCCATGGAATGTGGTGGTAACCTGCTATTGAACATGGTAGTTATAGTAGGCATAAGTGCGAAATGTCTATGCTGGCTAAGATTTATATTCTACTTTCGAAATTTTTTCTACACTATGCACTAATAATAATATCAAAAATGATTTGATTTTGCGTAGTAAGCATCTTTGACTATCATAAGAAGAAATCTCCTCCAATTCTGCGTTTGCATTGTGTGTGTGGTGGGAGGTCTTATGGTAGTTTCATTTTCCAAAAGCATTGCGAATTGACTTTAAAATTCTCTGCTATTTGTTTTTAAAGATAAACTGTTTTTGTTGCTCACACCAGTCCCATGACTGATCCGGAGTTTATTGTTCCTTTCCTAAACTCTGGGTGCTCATAATTTCCTACACGAGCAGTCTAGAGTTGGGGTTTTCAGATATTCAGGTTTAGTAGATTTTCTGGAGTTGGTTCAGTCTTTGGATTAGACTGCACTTGCTTATCTTTGTGCCTCGTTATTGGGAGTTCGAGCTATTTCTGGATCGTGCTTTGGAGATGAAGATTATCCGCTGCTGATGTTATCTATTTTTCTTTTCGCTGCAATTTATTGTATCATATCTCTGATGTATATAGATATTCATTGTATCATCATTGTATCTGGATATTGTATCAGATGTTGTATATCTATATTCTTTTTATTCCGCTGTGATATTTACTTAACTATGTTATAAGCTCCAGCGACTCGGATTTGAACGCTCGAATCTACGACATTCGAGTACGATGTAAAGTATGGATGTCGATTTTCGAACCCGAAAATCCGTATCGTTACATTGACCAAGATTTGATAGTATGTTATTTAACTAGCAAATAAAACAAACAATCAAACATAGATTTAATCCCATATGGGAACCACTATGCCTCCATTAATTTATCTTTCATTAATTAAAATCTCTTCCAACTATTTAATTTAAAATACCCTCACAAAAGATATTTCAACCCCTTATACTCCTTCCAATATTGGGGAAAATATTCATACACTTATCTCACCGGTATAAGTATATTCACAACCCATTATATTTTCAATACTTAAAAAATATATCCATATACTTATCTCAACGGTATAAGTATATTTACAAAAATTAAAAAGAATTCCTCTTTCCTAAATTCATATTTAAATGGGCCAAATCAAATACCATTTAAAACATTCCTTGCTATAAACCGAACTATTTATCTTTCGGTGTTAAGAATGGAAAGAATGTTTCCATACCACCATAATTAAGAAGGATTAATGGTCAAAACAAATCTCGTTCATTTTATAAATTCCTTTTTTATATAAGCCCATTTCATATTTTCAAATACTTTATAAATCTCCAAATTAATTTACAAAATTTCTTTTATAACCTCTAAAATGATTTATAAAATCCCTTTTCTATTTATAAAACTCTTTTATAAATCTTCCATTATAACTCCTTTATAAAATCCTTCGTAAAATATCATTTACCTAATATCATTTGAAAAATCTCTTTTAAATAAATCCTTTTATAAAATAAAATCCCATTTATAAACAAATTATTATTTATAAATACCTTACATTTAATTAATTGATTTCCTTTATACATCATAATTAAATAATTAATCAACTTTAAATAACTTAAATAAAATAATTGATTAACCTTTTAAAACAAACTAAATAAAATAATTAAATAACTTTTCAACTTTAAACATCATTTATAAATGATTGGTTAACTTTAAAATATCATATTTAAATAATACCAACACAACCATTTAAATATAAAAAATATTTTGCTTCAAAATATTTTAAAAGTCAAAGTAAATCCAAATCCATTTCTTTTCAAATTTTGGAAAAAGACTTAGCGATCCCAAATGGCACTTAAACGCGCTACCACTTATTCCAATTCAATAATTCAGATCATATCACTGATATTTACATAAACAACAAGTATGTAAATAAAACTCACAATTAACTAACGACAAGTAACACATCACATGTCCAAGTCAACTGATATATATCAATAAATGTCTGAATTAATAAATTAGCATAACGGGAATTTATTCTGCTAAATACATATCCAACAACATCTGTTCAAATTAAATATAGTGTAATGGTGTTTTATTTTGCTAACTGCACGTCAGTAATAAGATATAATTACCATTCGACGTAATTGAACATGGTCGGTATAATTTTACCAACATTTTACACTTCACCAAATCTATCAAATAATTATACCAATTTGTTCTACTAGTTAATACGAACTTAGAGTCAAAATCCTTGGGTCTAATGGATTCCGTGTGGGTGTTTTATTCATTTTTAAAGTTTTAAAAACTTAACTAGTTAAATTAATAACTAATCTACTTAGCTAAATCTCACCCAACCCAATAATTTCAAGGCCGGTAAAGCCCACTACCGAAACTAAAACAAAACAAACTTCTCTTTCCCACCTGATTAATTTCCAAATTCGAAAATTTACCCCAAACAACCCTTGGACCAAAATTCATGCACATCATGTACGTGCACACGACCGAGACACCACTGGCGCCCTCCGATCACCACTGTCGCCCTCTGATCACCAAACCAAGCAAACACCTAAAACCCACTAACAACGCGCGACATGTCTACACCACCGTTGTCCATCTCAGTTGAATAAATCAAAAACGACCGACCGAGCCCAAAATAAACACATACAGATTCGATCAAACTCCATTCACCACCGTCTACTTGGAACCACGCCACTACCGCCATTGGAACCCCACTTTGCTGCTCCACCTCCAGCCCCAACCTCGTATATCCCAATGGTCACCTCCACTGCCTGCGACGTCGTGTTCGCACCCATCAAACCTAAAGCTATAAAACTCTAGAATGAGTCGCGTCGTCACCATGGTCCACCGGACCACCATTGCCCCCTGCCATAGCCTCCCCTCAACCCAAGCTTCCTTCCAGTCACCTTGGCTCACTACAAACACTTCCATGTAATCGGAATATGGCCAAAGACTGAAACAGTACATCTTGTACCCACGCCACGACCACAATCCATAGAATCATGAAATGGCTCCAAAAATCTTGATTTCCAAATACGAACACGGTTATGTAATCCGTTCGTCAAATTTTACTTGTCCAAAAACTGTCATAGTATGACCCACTCATCGTAATTTACAAAATTCTCTCAAATTACTAGACGAGAAATCTGACAATTATTTTTAAAATAAACTAGTCGTTAAAACTAACAATTTTCCATCTGATTGCAAGTGCTAATTCTAAACAGTTAAGGAGTCGCTGATTTTTGAATGAGGTGTTAGTTATATTTTCAACTAAAACAGAGAACGATAAAAGTTGTTTTTGTTTACAACCAACTTGTTTTGTCCATTTCAAGGCAAATGTAACCAAAATATGATTTTAAACCTATTACTTAAACTTGAAAATCACATCCAAATCACAAACAAGCTAACATATAAATTTACACCACGTTCTTCTTCTCAAAATATCAAACAAGTTTGAATAACTCACAATATTTATTATTTTCAAAAAAAACAAGGGGTTAGTGTTCTTACCTTCCACCTTATTTGCAAATGCAAAATCCAAATCCAGGTTGTTTTAAGCTAAAAGATATCATTTTTCCAAAATTTGCAAATGCAAAATCCAAATCCAGGTTGTTTTAAGCTAAAAGATATCATTTTTCCAAAATGATAAAAGATAAAGAAGATGGAAAAGAAATTAAGAGGTATGAGGACGAATGAAAAGGGAAGTGAATATTTATAAGATGAAGTAAAAGTAAAAATAAAAATAAAAAGGTTACAACCCAAATTGCCCTTAAATTCAAATTTCAACTTCTCTATCTTACCACAAGCCATCAACAAGTCATGCATTAGAAAGTATGGTTGATAATAGAGTGATTATGTACCTTTGATAACTTCCTTACTTAAGGAAACATTTCCTTATCAAATCCATCGTTTCACTTTTAAAATTTAAAAATATTTTATTCCTTTATTATTATTTTATTTACACTTTTCAAATAAAATATTTCCCTTAAACATTTTAAATGTTGTTTTTAAAGAATAAACAAAAGTTCAACAACTTCCTACAACTTATCGTTCGATAAAAAAGCTAAAAATCCAAAAAGTGGTTCTCGGCCATATTTTTAGTTTTCCATTGAACTACCTATTTTTGTAAAAAAAATTCAAAAATGAATTTTCTATCATTAGTTTTAAAGAGCTATTTAATTATTAAAACCCTAAATTGAATATTTAAACTAAACTAAATATTCACAAATCAAAATGATAAAATTCCAGGTCGTTGCATTCTTCCCCCCAAAAGAATTTTGACTCCAAAATTTTAACTTAGTTAAAACAAAGAAGGAAACTAGCCCACCGAAAAACCTAACCATTTTACTTACCCTAGCTATTTCTGAAAACATTTTCATAAATCAATTTTAAGTTTAAGACTTGTATGATGCCCTAATATATCCTGAGGGTATATACCACTATCTAATTTCAAACCCTTTTATTAATTTGAATTTATTTCCTTAAGTAAACTCATTATCCAAATACCTGGTTTTTTATTTCAAAACCCCTTTATAAAATGATACTATATATTATTACCATAATATATATATATATGTACATATATAGTCCCAATAACCCCAAAATGGTAATAAGAAACTATGTATTACCAAATACTATCATACATTCCCTTTACCAAGAAGGGTAATACTTAAGAGAAGTGTTTACCATCTGAACATGTCTCTCTCCCATTTATAGTTATCTTCGAGCCATTCGAACTAGATAACTTAAAAATGCTACTTTTATTTGAAAATTCCCCTTTGGAAACAATACCTTATATATTTCCAAATAAATAGTTTTAACAAAATATCAATTAACAACTTGCTTTTGGGTTGGTTCGGTTTTTGAACTCGTTCCGATCGTACAATGATAAATTAAATAATTTACTAAGTGCACTTGTAACGACCCGTAAAATTTGATAATTAAATTGGGTAATTTAATAAGATTTTTGTAACTAAATTTAGATAGAAATAAAAACTTTATAACTTATAATGAAGCAAATGTTAGAAATGAATGTAGCTTTGGTAATTAAAATTAATTATGTAAAATTGAAGTAAAATCACAATAAAATGAAATAGTGTAAATTGTTGCACTTGGGTATAAATTATAAAATAAGTAATTAAGTGTAAGTGTTGTATAACTAAAGGAATTTGTATATAATTAATAGTAATTGAATATAATCAATGTTTAGTAAGAAATTATAACATTGGTTTGGAAATGATTAAACTTGTAAGAATGTGATTGGGAGTTAATGATAACAAATTATTATAAGTTACATGTTTTGACGAAATTGGAATTGGAAATAAATTTTAATAAATGTAAATAAATGTTACATTAATGTGAAATGTAATACAATGTTTAGGAGTTATTAAATTTGAGTATATTAAGGTAATGAAGGGAAAAACAAGATAACTAAGTTTATAGAGTAGAAATGAACTTAATAAAAAGATTTGAATTGAAACAAATCAATCCATTGAAATCCAATTTATAATAAGTGTAATTATTGTAGCAATTGAAATTAAATATTATGCAATTGAAATAAAGATAAAATAGGAAATCAATAATGTTATGTTTATAAGAATTAATGCAATGACTGAAGGTGTGTATGTAATAAATAAATAGAAAGGTTAAATTATTCATAGGTAATAGAATATAAAACAAATAGTAACTAAGTTTGTAGATTAATAATAGACTTAATAAAGATTTGAATTGAATCAATCAATTTATTTGAAACTAATTAATTGGAATTCAAATTTTAATAAATGGGTTATTGTAAGAAATTGAAATTTGATACTATGACAGTTGATATTAGAATGAATTGGGTAATATCAATGCAATAAATATAACCAATGTCAATTCTAACCACAAGTTAATGATTGATTTGATAACTAGGTTGAGAAATCAAATAAATTGATTTATTGGAATTTCAATCGATAATTTATGAATTTACTAGAATTGGAATTTAAACTATAATAATTGTATCAATTGCAATTAAATGAAATTAAATATCTAATTTTTACGTTAATGAAGATTAAGATGAAATTTGAGAATACTAATGTAATAGATTATGAACCAATATTAATTTCATTTATTTGATAATACTTTATTGAATATAGGATTTAAAATCAAATGAATGGATTTATTGGCATTTCAATTGAAAGTTAATAAATTTACCTGAATTGGAATTTAATACTATAACGGTTGAATTAAGTAACTTTAAATTGATATGGAAATTTGTTATAAAAGATTTTAAATTTCTAAAGGAATACAAGATGATAAAATTTATGAATTATATAATTTGAATTTAAATAGTGATTTAATTAATTTAATATTAAATTATTTAATTAATTGGAAAATAGTCATTTTTGCTACTGACTCGGATTTTGACAAAACCAGTTTCATCGGATCCATAACGGTGAATTATTGTAGGATTTCAAGTTTCAGAACGATCGGACGTGTCATTTGATCGTACAGGCTTGAAACGCCTTGAAATAAATTTAATTGAAATTAATTGAAATCAATTTGAAATAAATTGAATTTAGCATAACTTCTTCATACGATGGAATTTGGACTTGAAACATGTTCCATTGAGTTTAAAATATTCAAAAACATATATTTTAATATATGGGTTGACCTATTTCCGTTCCGAAATCGAAACGGGCTTTTCGAGTCAATTTCGTTCAAACCCAAATCAATCTTGTCCATCTATATTTATTTCCAGCCCATTCTTTCTATTTTGTTTTGCTTCTATATATGTCATTATAAACCCTAGCCACTCCTTATTTTTATTTTTCTGTGCGTACATCTCCTTCTTAGCTCCTCATTGCAATGGTAGACAAAACCTAATTCCCAAATTCCAAAACCTAATTTCAAAAAAATAAACAAATTGCAAACCTGCAGCAACTTCGGGTCGCGCTTCGAGTTTCAGAGGAAAAAACCCTGGAGATACTTTGGGTCAGGAAGAAAATGACTCGGGTCTCCGGGTCGTTTTGGAAAAAACTCAGAGCAAGCACCGGGGATTTGAGGCGGCGGACCGAAGTTGAACCCGAAGTCGACCCGGGACCAAAATTTTCCAATCTTCAAATTTTCATAACTTTTTCATACGAGCTCGGATTCATGCACGGTTTTTTTTGCTGGAATTGTATCGAAATTCTGGACACTTTGACATTGGTTTGGATGAATTTGGAGACTGTTCAAATTTTGGTTTTAAATTGGATTTAAATTCAATTTAAATTCAAAGGTGAGTGTTTTAACCCACTCACAACTTCTAAAAATTTCTTATGTTTGTTAAATTGATATATGATATGATTTGAAATTCATTTATGAATGTTTGGCATATTTTTAATCATCATCTCAGTTAAATTGAATTTATTGAATTAAATTGTTATTTAATTTATTATTGCATATAAACTGCCAGTTAAATAGTTATTTAATTTGTTATTGAATATAAACTGCCAGTAAATGCCTATTATTTATTATCTGTTCTATTTTGATGTTATTGATTAAATTGGATGATGATTGTGATAAATGCTTAATGATTGATATTGGATAAATGAATGTTTTATTTTATATCATTATAATCTGCAAGTTCGTATGGATTTATTTTATTCGGGATTGCGGTTTGAAATGATATATAACCGTATTTATATTTTAAATTACGGATTGAAATGATAAACCTCTGTATCACTTGACCATAGGATAGAAAATTATATACAGACACCGCGGTCTATATATATAAAAATATTTTTAAATGATTTATATGGTTTTGTAAAGAGATATATGGGTTATATAAAATATTGATTTTAGATATTATATCAAGGTGATTTTATTGATTTTTAAGCTATGTATAAAATTGATTTAAAGTATAAAAGAAGTTTAATAATAATAGTCTGATTTTATTAAGATATAATATGGGTAAGTTTTTATTTAAATTATATTTATGGAGTTTTATAATAACTTAAATGAGAATAAGGTGGGAAGATAATATGGAATTGGTTTGAATTAAATTATTTAAGAATTATACTCGAATAAATTTGATTTGAAATTTAAATGAAATTGAGGCTTTAAGGGGTATAAATTTTATAACTCGATTTTAGTTTAGAGTGACTTAAATAAATATATCAAATCTAAATAAATTGATGAATATCCAGTTATTGAAATTTGAAGTTTTTTTTAAAGGATATTGGATTTATAAAGCAAATATTTCAAAACTAAATAATAGTAAAGTGAATTTGGTATATATGAATTATAAAGTCTAGTTTGAAATATTGAATATTTAAGCTTTGAAATATATTGAATTTGAAATGGTTATTTTGTAGATCAAATCTATTTTGAAATCGATATAATTTGGAATGGTCTATTTGAAAACCGAATTGAATTGAAATTTATGATTTTGGGATATGGTTAAATTTTAAAACTTAGAAATTCGGGTTGTTTTGGAATTTATTTGTGAAATTTAAGAAGCTTGTTTATTTTATAAAATATTTTAATATTTAAACAATGTAAGGGGTAGAAGTTATGTTTCAAAGTAATTAATTTTAAAGTATTACGTTTTGGAAGTGTTATAATTTTTAAATCTTTAGTTTCGTAATTTTATAACTTTGAAATATTATGATTTTAAAAAAGATATCGTATTGATTTGGTTTTAAACGGAAATGATATCGCATTTATATGGTTTTGAAATGGATATTATATTTGTTATAATAACGTTTGGTTGTTAAAGAGACCGGGATCGGATATGGACATACTCTGTGTCGATACCGAAAACCACTTTAACAACTGTGTACGCGGTGGAGATTCCAGAATGAAGTAGGATGGTGGCAACGATCCTATTGAGGTATGAACGTGGACCCGACTCCCGTGAGTTGGCATAAGGTGGATAAAACAGGAGCGATCGATGGGCTAATGAGGTAACACCTCTGATCGGACGCATTTCTTCGATACTATTCTATTACTTTGTGATTTTTGGTGGCCACCCTTCGATTTTGATTGGGAGTGTGTTCCGAGGTGGGCGGTAGTAGCTGCTATGCGTTTCCATCAGCCCGGATGCGTAATTGGTATATCTACCCTAGCATTGCCTAGTTGTGCCGTATCACCTACCATATCGAGCTTTACTACGAGTTGTGATTTCTCCTGTAGCCTGTGGAGTATCGAGGGTAGCCCCCATTTTGGGAGTATGCTAATACTGGATAGACTACTGAGACTATTACGTGTTAAGGTGGAAAATGTAAAGCCTTAATGCTATTTAAAAGTATGTTTATTTTATATTACACATTATTATAATAGCGAATATTACTACATAGTAAATAGTTTAACGGATCCTTAGGGGATGTGAATCTCGAGCATCTCTTAAGTTACTGCACTCACGTTAGACACTGGATAGGAGATGTTAAATCCCGTAAACATCTCTGATGCCGTTCCACTCATTTATTTATCATTGATTTAACTTACATAAGATCTTTTAGTTCTGACTCGAGTGTTTTGTCTTTTCAATTCGCTCGGGTCAGCCTGAGCATTTCAGGATTTGAAGGCCGTATGTCTGGAGGACGAAGACGAAGATTTTATTACTACTATTTATTATATTCCACTACACCATTGTATTCCGCTGCATAAATTATCATTCTCTGGTATGTGTAAATCTGATGTGTATTGTATAAGTATAATCAAATGTTTTGTAAAACAGCTTCATGAACTGTTATTTGATTATTATATTTTATCGTTCCGCTGCAAGATTCTATTTTGTTTCTTTTATTTCTCCACTTTTTCTTATTTACCTCAAAACAATCCGCCCTTCTGCATGGTTTAAGTTGGCATATGTGTCTGCTTAAGCGTACAAAAAGGTGGGATGTTACAGCACTACAACATTCACCCAAGCAAACACCCGATCATCACTTAGAAGATTATTCAGGTTATCATAAAACAAATTGGGACTCATTCCCCAAACCAATCCAATGAAAATACACCATACTTTAAATTTTCTTTCCAAAATACTCATACTTGTAAAAAATTCAAGAAATACAATTATTGGCTTTCTCAAAAACATTTGAAATAATAATATATATATTTCCTTTTGTAAATAAAATCATGCTCTTGGGATTAAATCAAAATTTGTTTTACCAAAACTATTCTATAACAATTTGCTATGGTAGCATTTCCTCACTTAGAAACTCGAAAATTAACACCGATGATGCTGCAGTAATGTTCGGAATTATTTTCTAGCGACAAAAGTGAGTTTAGTTCTTTCTACCTCCTTAAAAATCCCTTAGAAATATTTATATTCATAAATACTTTCAAATAATACTATTAATATTCTTCCCAAAAATCTTGAAAATCATTTTTCTAAAGTACCGGGGTTCAAGTCCTCAAATTCTTTACTTAAATCCTTTTTATTTATAAGCCCTATTCTTGTAAACCAATTTTATAAAATCGACTTTTTCTATAAAATCATTTCTCAAATATTTACTCTAAAATATTCTAATTTTTAGTAGACATCTTTATTAAAATCAAATTTTAACTCAACGTTAACAACGAACGCCTTATAGTCAAATTGTGAAACTTAATTTACTAGGTGTTCGTTTCAATTTTCCCACAATTCTATCTACCCAACCCTTGTTTAAGGAAAGAAAATTTGCAAATGAATCCACAAACACTAGTCAATGCCAAAAACTGGACGAGTATGGCTAGTCAAATCCTAAATGATAACCATTTCATATTATCATTTCCTAACAATCAAACACATCAAAACTGTATTAACTTTTGAAAATTATCCCTTTTATATATAAAATATACTCCTAGGTAAACTTATTTCATTTACTCATTTCAAAATAATATTGCGTTGGTTGGTCTTGTTCAAGTGTTTAGGAATCCCTATCAATAACGTGGGTCGGACGCATCGATCAGAATTCATAAACCACTCAACCGATCAAACACCACAATATAAATCATTTTTATATCACTAACAAATACGCGCTCTTATATATATATGTATGTATGTATGTATGTATGTATGTATGTATGTATGTATGTATGTATGTATGTATGTATGTATGTATATGTATATATATGTGTGTATATATATATGTATATATGTATGTATATATATATATATATGCCCAAACTCTTTCTAGGGCGTTACTAACCCCATCTCTAATGAGTTTACTCTACCAAAGCCAAGGTGTTCGTTTAACCTATGGCTCTATACCAATCGTAATAACACGTCTTTTCGATCCTCAAAAGTCGATGCTAGTACATCCACAGTATTCACGTGTCGAATATCCAAATGTTAAAAAGACAGATCATTGGGGTGAAAGAAAAGAAAACGACAAAACAGAATCTCACAACGTGACAAGTAATCTATAATATACCAATGGTATGTACAAAAGAAAACTGCAATATATACACACATCAATCAGAGTAACTAACCTATCATCGGCATGGACAGCTATAACAGCCCGTCCATACAATTGCTGATAAATACAAACAAGAACAAAATAGCAGAAGATAAAAAGATACATGCATACGTCTTGGAGGCATCCAACTCGTCTTCTAAAGCTCCAAATCATCCAGCTAAATCTGGAAAATATGCTCGGGCTGACCCAAGCATTATAAGGAAATAACGTCCGAATCAGTCTAGTAAAGCAGTGTGAGAAACACACATCAAATGGGTTTTCAATGCTATAAAATCTTTTGAAAAATAAAGGTATCCGTAAGACCACGCTGCACATAAAAAACGGATGGGTTTTTACCTTACGATAACCAAATCATTTCTATTTGATAATTTAGTAATATTATAATAATGTCTAAGAAATGAATAAAAATAAGAAATAGACGTGTTGTGTGTGAGTGTACAACACAGCAATAATATGTATATAATAAAAACCACTAAGGCACGTTTGCTAATTGTGTAGGATTCCATGGAGGTGCCCTCAGTACCTCAAGAACGATCCTCCTGCACAAGGATCAGAGATATCCTTCCGAAGCAGCATACATCCCTAGTTAATGTACCATAAGAAAGATATAGCTGGCCCCATCGGTCAAGCCGAGTGCATCACTCTCACATGCATAACAATTCGTAGGTAACTCTAGGATAGAGTCGATTGCACCCTTATGGGTTAGCTAAACCTCTAGCTATGCGTCATATCTCTGGTTTTAGTCATATCCACTGGTAAGGCTATGTCTGACAATCTAGCACATGAGTCTCCACATAAATAGATCTCAGAACCACACATGAATTCCCATATCTCAAAAGGTCTCAGAATAATATATGAATTCCCACATCTCTAAATAGATCTCGAAATCACACATGGATTCTCATACCTCAACAGGGCTCAGAATCACACATGGATTCCAACATCTTGAACCAATCACAAACGTTTTCCAAAGCATAGAACATGTATATAGTTTTGGAGTGGTTATAGTTTCAAGTCATCTCATATAAGTACACTCCCCCATTTATTGGCCGCTCCAAAACCAAACGATAGATTTTTTTGAAAAATTCAACAACAGTTCTGTGGGAAATAAACAGACAACACATAACAGCGGAGATCACCTCCTAACTATTTAAGCGGACGAATTTCCTTATCATTTATCCTAGAAGAAAAAAATGAGTTTATACGTATAGTATAGCACCGCTGATGGTAACTGTACCATATAATCCTCGTGTTTCTCCTAGATATTTCCAGAGTTATATTTTGGTCAAGATTTGATAGTCGTTGGATAAAAACAAACAATCAAACATAGATTAAATTCCATATGGGATCAACTAAGCCTCCATTAATTTATCTTTCATTAATTAAAATCTCTTCCAATTATTTGATTTCAAATACACTCACAAAAGATATTTTCACAAACTCCTTATACACTTTCCAATATTGGGAAAAATATTAATATACTTATTTCACGGGTATAAGTGTATTCACAACCCATTATATTTTCAATACTTAGAAAATATATCCATATACTTATCTCAACGGTATAAGTATATTTACAAAACATAAGGAAGATTTCCTCTTTTTCAAATTCATATTTAAATTGGCCAAATCAAATATCATTTAAAACATTTCTTACTATAAACCGAACCACTTATCTTTTGGTGTTCAGTATGGAAAGAATGTTTTCATACCACCATAATTAAGAAAAATTAATGGTCAAGACAAATCTCATTCCTTTTATAAATTCCTTTTTTTATAAGCCCATTTCATATTTTCAAATACTTTTATAAATAAATTACAGAACTTCTTTTATACTCTAAAATGATTTATAAAATCATTTTTCTATTTATAAAACCTTTTGTAAATCTTTCTTCATAACTCTTTTAAAAAATCCTTTATAAAATATAATTTACCAAATATCATCTGAAAAATCTCTTTTAAATAAATCCTTTTATAGACTAAAATACTTTTTATAAACAAATTATTATTTATAAATACATTACATTTAATTTATTGATTTCCTTTATATATCATTATTAAATAATTAATTAACTTTAAATAACTTAAATAAAATAATTGATTAACCTTTTAAAACAACTAAATAAAATAATTAAATAACTTTTCAACTTTAAACATCATTTATAAATGATTAGTTAACTTTAAAATATTATATTTAAATAATATTAACATAGCTATTTAAATATAGAAAATATTTTACTTCAAAATATTTTAGAAGTCAAAGTAAATCCAAATCCATTTCTTTCCAAATTATGGAAAAAGACTTAGCATTTCCAAATGCACTTAAACATGGTACCACTTATTCTAATTCAACAATTCAGATCATATCACTGATATTTACATAAGCAACAAATATGTAAATAAAATTCAGAATTAACAAACGATAGATAACATGTCAACTGTCCAAGTCAACTGACATATCAATAAATGTCCAAATTAACAAATTAGCAGAATGAGGATTTATTCTGCTAAATATATGTCCGACATATCTATCCAAATCAAATATAGTGGAATGGTGTTTTATTCTGCTAACTGCATGTCAGTGATGAAATATAATTATCATTCGACGTAATTGAACATGGTCGATGTTATTTTACCAACATTTTACACTTCACCAAATCCGTCAAATAGTTATACCGATGGGTTCTACTAGTTAATATGAACTTAACTTCAAAATCCGTGAGCCAAAAGGATTTAGTATGGGTGTTTTATTCATTTTTAAAGTCTTAAAAACTTAACTAATTAAAATAACAACTAATCTACTTAGTAAAATCTCACCCAACCCAAATAGTTTCAAGGCCTGCAAATCCCACTGCCCAAATTAAAACAAAACAAGCTTCTCTTTCCCTCCTGATTAATTTCAAAATTCAAAACTTTGCCCTAAACAAACTCCTAGACCAAAACTCGTGCACACGACCAACACGCCACCACCGCCCTCTGATCGCCAACCCAGGAACACACCTGAAACCCACTGGCCATGGGCGACACGTCTACACCATCTCCGTCCAACTCAGTTGACTAAATCAAAATGACTGATCGAACCCAAAATCAACACGTATAGCTTCGATCAAACTTCGTTTGCCGCTGTCACACTCCACGTGGAACCATGCCACCACCGTCGTTGGAACCCCACTTCGTAGATCCACCTCCAGCTCCAACCTTGTCTACCCCGATGGTCACCTCCAATGCCTGTGACGTCGCGTTTGCAACCATCAAACTCAAAGCCCAAAAACTCTAGAATGAGTCGTTGTCGTCAACATGGTCCACCGAACCATCACCACTCGTTGCAATAGCCTCCCCTCGATCCAAGCTTCCTTCCAGTCACCTCGGCTTGCTCTAAAAACTTCCACGTCGCCGGAATTCGACCAAAGACTGGAAACAGTTCATCATATCCCCACGCCACGACTGCAATATGTAAAATCAGGCAAATGGCTCCAAAAATCTTAGTTTCCAAATACGAACATAATTATACAATTCGTTCGTCAAATTTTGCATGTCGAAAAACTGTCATAATATGACCATTACTGTAATTTGCAAAATTCTCTAAATTACTCGACGAAAAATCCGACAACTATTTTTTGAAATAAACTAGTCATTAAAAAATTTCTGTTGATTGCAAGTGCTAATTCTAAACGGTTGAGGAGTCATTGATTTTTGAATGGGACAATGGTTATATTTTCAACTGAACCAGAGAACAACAAAGGTAATTTTTGTTTACAGCCAACTGTTTGGTCTGTTTCAAAGCAAATCTAACTAAAATATCATTTTTAAACCTATTACATAAACTAGAAAATCACATCCAAATCGCAACTAAGCTAACATATAAATTTACACCATGTTCTTCTTCTCAAAAATATCAAACAAGTTTGAATAACTCACAATATTTATTATTTTCCAAAAAAAGAACAAGGGGTTAGTGTTCTTACCTTCCATCTTATTTGCAAATGCAAAATCCAAATCCAGGTTGTTTTAATGTAACGACCCGCCATTTTGGACCATTCGCATCCATTATAAGTGTATAGGTAGACACTCATGCCGGAATTGAATTGCTCAAAATACCGCGTTGTTAATTTAAATTGGCAAAACTGAACATATACAATAAATAAATAATCACAGATCACAGACACAGAGTAATAAGTGCAGCGGAAATAAAAGGAATAGTAGTTCATGAAGCTACTATATGAATATATAAAATACATCAGAGTTACAACAGAAGAGTAATACGATACATCAGATACAAATCAGAATACATCACTGGAATCATCGAATACTGAAAGCAGAATAGATGGCTGGATCTTCAAGCAAAGCTCCAACTCCAAAGGTGAGTCTCGAAAGCTGAACCACTCAGTCTGACCCGAGCGTAAAGCAAAACATAAGACACTCGAGTCAGGATTAACATTCTTATATTAATAAATCCAACTCAAGTGAAATAGCAATTGAAATACAAGTAACTCAATGGATGTTTGGAATAACCGTCCTTTAAGGATCCGTTAAACTATCTACTAGGTAGTAATGTACGATAAGTAGATAATGTCTATCAGTAATATAAGAAGATATCAAAATAGCGTTAAGTCATGGCCCATTCCACCCTTAACACATTTTTATTCCCAAAAGCATATACAAGACCGTAGTTTCCCCAAAACCGGAAGTCACCAGAGGACAATCCATATACTAAAGGTACAAATCAAAATCGTAGTGGTCGCGCATAAATGGAATACAAGTATGACAAGGCACATGAGGCTATACCCAAGGTAGTGATACTACCGTTCGCCTGATCCGGACTGGTGAGAACGCAACGCCGCAGCGCCCGCAACACCGTGAAACAACACTCCCAAAATCAAGGGTGCACCAATCGACAACAAGTATAAGTAGTTCGAAGAAGTGTGTCCACTTGAGGTAGCTAATCCTCCATTGGCCCGGCACAGCTCCTGTTTTAGTCATTTCCAATTTGACACAAGTGTCAAGGCTATCCATCATCGTTCTCTTTCTTCAGTCAACACGATCACCATTCCAACCACTTCATTCTGGATCATCACTCTGCGTATAGTTATTAAAGTGGTTTTCGGTTTAGATAGAGAGTATATCCATAACCGAATTCCGGTCTCTTTAATAACCTTCGAAATTATTTCACCGATTGGTCGTTTATTTATTTCAAAACCAAATCAATTTCAATTCAATTAGAATTCGTAAATCAACATTTCATTTGTCTTTCAAAATTAATTTCCAAAATTTTCGTTTCAAACTTCCAAATTATCATTTCAAAATCTTATAATTCAATTTCAATCTTTATATTGAAAACAATTCAAATATTGATTCAAGTTCGTACAAAAGTTTCATTTCGAAATCATTTAAATTAAATTAATTTAACATTCAAATCAATTTAAACTCATGATCAATTATCGATTTCATTCAATATTCGTTAAGTTACTTTATCATTCAAAACAATTTCTATTAAATTTCCAATTCATTAAATCAATTTATTTAAATTCAACTTCATTATATCAAAACTTACAAATTTGAATTAAACTAAATTCGTCAAATCAATTCTTTCAATTACAAGTCTTACATTAATTCCAAAAATATCACATTTCATTTCTTGTTAAAGAAATTCCATTTCACTTATTTACTTTCTTAAATAATTTTCCAAAACTTACTTAATAAAGAAACTCAATTTCAATTATTTACGAAGTAAAATTCACTTATTCAAAAGTTCAATTTCTCTTATTAAAGAATTCAATTCAATTTGATCATTAAATCATTCAATCTTATTTAATTATTAAATAATTCAAAACTTAATTATTAAATAATTTCAAAGTTTAATAATTTCAAACTTAATACTTTCAAATTTAATTATTAAATCATTTCAAACTTTAACAATTTCAAACTTAATTATAATTTCAAACTTAATTCAATCATTTCAACTTAATAATTTCAAACTTAATTCAGTCGTTTCTCAAATTAAACAACATTCTTTCATCAATTTCATTTTTATATTTTGTTTCAGATTTTTAAATGTTAACATTTTCCTTTCATTAAAAATTCAAATTTCAACTTCATTTCAAAACCATATTATTTATTCAAATAAAATCTTCATTTTATTTTTAAATCAAATTATTGACCAATCGGGTTTTTATTAAATTTTCTATCCTAGGTCAAAGTTCAATTTGGGTATTTATCATTTCAACCCGATTCCAATTCAATTCAAAATCAAAACATAACAAAGGGAACTTGCAGTGTGATAACAAGGATGGTGTCAAAGTAAATAAACAAGCAACAACAACAATCAATAACAATCCAATAATCAATTCAAATAATCCCGAAATAACCGTACTAATTCGCATTGTTATTTGTATGAATTAATATAATTATCTCTGGAATCTACACTATCATTTCATGTAGATTAAAGATTATTACATTACGGTTTTCACTTGTCATCTATTACAATTTCATCCATCATCAATTTAACAACATACATTCAGAGGTTCAAAGTGTAATTAAATAAATCCTACGTGTCAATAAATTTAACAGATAAAGGGGTCATATTATACAAATGTCAGTTAATCAATTTTAACATTTAACTATCCTATATCAAGTTCAATTCCATACTATTTATCATTTTAACATTAACAATTTATCGTCCAATATAAACATCAACAATCAATCAATTATCAGCCAAACTGTATTATCATTGCATAAATAATTAACAGATAATGGTGTCAGATGTCATAGGTGAACTGATACAGGTAATAACAGTGTAATTAACTAATAGCAGCATATTTCAATTGTCGTTTCAATTGAAATCAAATTTAATAAATAAAAGAACGTTAATCCTGAGTGAGTGCTCACCTTTCGAGGCTAGAGATGCACGAGAAGATGACATGGATACGCACACTGATACAGACATAGAGATTGAGTTACGAATCCAAGCAAAACAAATCGGCACGAATTCAACGATCAAAAGCTGATAACAGAAATCGATGAAATCAAATCAAAACATTCAACATAGAAACAAATAAAACATGTCCTGCGTCAAAGTTTAACAATATAATTCTATGTGCTACCGAGATCGAAATGGTCTGAAATTTGGTATGAATAAAGATCAAAACTTGTATTTTAAACTGCAAAAGATTCACTTGTTTTGGACAAGAGACGAGAAAAGTTACGATGTCATGAACATAGACTCAGGCCATGTTTGTAGCAGTGTAAAATAATTTCTAAGTACAAAAGAACAGCTGCCTGGGTCTAACTTACAGATCCTCGACCACTAATCAATCGATGTCGGATTTGGCTGAAATTTGACAGGCATAAACTAGGTAACTTTGACTTCTTTTTAAAAATAAAATCAACCCATTCCGACGTAAGACAGAAGAGATACGATGCGTCAAACATAAACTCAGGTCGTGTTTGCAGCAGTGTAAAATAATTTCTAAGTACAAAAGAACAGCTGTTTGGGTCTAACTTCCAGATCCTCGACCACTAATCAAACGATGTCGGATTTGGCTAAAATTTGACAGGCATAAACTAGGTAACTTCGACTCCTTTTTAAAAATAAAATCAACCCATTCCGATAAAACATGAGTGAGATATGATATCGTGAACATGATGTCTAACTGCTGTAAAAAAAACAAAAAAAAATTATAATAATAATAAAAAAAAATTAAAAAAATCGACATAAACAATTCTTGTATAAACTTATCAGTAACGAAAAGTTTTAAAATCTATGTATAATATATTATATAACTTACATTTTACTATGTATATAAGTAACTATAAAATAGACTACAACAACCTATAATATGAAGCAACTATTATAACTATATATATGTATCTTTACAAGAGGAAAATAAGACTAGAGAACCCAAATCATAAATATATACACGCAGCAACATAATATGATATATATTACCATACTACATTTCAAGACGAAGCAAGCAACACAGAGGAGGAGGAGGAAATGAGCTCGGCCAGATCTGGATGGAGGGGCAAGGCGGATCGGTTCATGGTGGAAACCGAGGTGGTGACGTGGTTCAGACGTGGGTGGGTCGGAGATGAAGCGGACGGCGAGGCTGTGGCGGAGATGCACGGGGAGATGGCTGCTCGAATGGACCTGGTCGTCAGTGGAAAGAGGGTGGATGACGTTCGGCTAAGGTCGGAGGGTCGGTTGGGAGAAGGAAGACATGGAGGGGAGGAGTTTATTGGGTTCGGTCCGTTAGTGAAGGGAAGGGGAGGCCGGAGGTGGTGGTGGTCGATGGTGGCCGCGTGGTGGGGTGTCGGTCGACGGAGTGGGTGATGTAGTTTGGTCGGAGATAGGAGGATCGGCTTTGGATTTGGAGGCTAAGGAAAAATGGTGGAGGCAAGAGAGTTCATGGAAGTTTTTGCAAAGGAAAGCTTTATAAGAAATAATGTCTCCGTAAAGTAACGTTACTTGGGAAGAAGAGAGTATAGAGAGAAGTGTGGACCAGAGAATTAGTGAACCAAAAGTGAACAGACAAAAACGAAAATTATATCTGAGATTGGAAATAGTAAAGAGTGACGTATCGATTTTTGAAAATATTAAATGATAGTTTCCATTCGTTTACAGGGTGGGACATTGAAAGTCACAAAAAAACAAAGACATGAACAGGTACCGATACGGAAGGTGTTACGCACAGTGCCACGAACACCGGACTCCGAATTTGACAATCGAATATACCGTAGAGATCAGCCCGATGAGACGATCAAAATGACATATAAATATCAGTGGTATGATTTAATTTATAAAATTCGAAATTTTTCTACTGGCGGAAAATGCAAGAAAAACGCTGAAAAATAAGATCGACGGAGCCAAAGATGTCCGAATTTGGAAGGACGACAAACTGACATCTTGTTCAGAAGATGGTTTAGAATTTTTCTATGTAAAAATATTTAGGTTTCGGAAACATTTTATTTTTATCGCTTTTAACTGATTAAATTGAAGTAAATTTACGCGCGAAATAAACTTTCATATTTTCGGACGAAAATTTACCAGTTGCTATGTTTAACTAAATGCATTCCAAATATCAAATTTTTATTTCAAAATTTTATCGTTTAAAATTTCACAAAATTTCAACTGATTACGTTATTAAAACAGTTGAAATTTTACGGGTCGTTACACTCTCCCCCACTCAAAACTTTTCGTCCCCGAAAAGGAACGAGGTAGGAGAATAGAAACAACCAGAAAGAAAACAGATTTGAAATACAAAATAACAATTAATTTAAACCATATAAATTCAAATTTAAATTAATTGATATTCAATAATTGATTTAATCCATTTGATTTCACTAAAATCAATCTCACTATTTCTAAATTCATTATCTTATTATCCCATTTTCTTCAATTTACAATTTCTAAAACCATAAATTTGCATAGTCTTTTATTATAATCATATTTTCTTCAACAATTTTAAATTCTTCTTTATTCCAAATTATTGTTAAATTTATTCTACTTAATGTATCTTATCACATATGTCTAACCCATATAGATTAATTTAAACTATAAAAGTTTCGATTTAAATTGATTTATATTTACTAATTGCTTTTAAATTCAAGGTATTTTCATAAGTTGATCAAATTTTAATTTATTAATTCTTTCAAAACAAATTTATTAATTCTTTCAAAACAAATTTATTTCATTATTAACTGAGTTTACTTATTATCCTATCTAACTCTATTAACATCTTTATAATCAAAATTTAGTGTATAACATTTATTATAAACACTCAAATTTTATTTATAAATTCAATTTATCTTATATATTATCCAATTACATATTCAACTTCTGAACGATTTAGGTAAGTTGTATTAGAATGCAGTTGAACAATATACAATAAAATTTCCAAATTCAATTATTCAAGTTTAAATATTTATTCCAAATTTTGGTTTTATTTATAATTAAAATCATCCTTTTACAAAATTTAAGAATTAGATTTCCGATTAACTTTAAACAATTTAGAGATATATATAATATATTTATATCAAATTAAATTAAATTTTAAAATAAGATACCTATATATATGTAAATCGAAATATACTGAAGAAATTCAAATCAAAATATATTTTTTTCAAAACAAAACCGTAGCAAAGCTACAGAATGGTATCTCCACTTCGAAACTCGAAAATGAATGTCGATGATGCGGCCGCCATCTCCGAAATTATTTTCCAACGACAAAGAGAAGAGCACTGATTTCAACATTTTAAAAATTCTTTGAAAACGATTTCTATTCGAAAATACTTCCAATACTATATACTTTAAAATTTTAAACCAAAGTTCGAAATCACCGGAAACTAATAAATTCTCAAATTTCTGAATTAGATTCATTTCAAATTCCAATCAATTTATAACCAAGTTTATAAATTCATTGATTTATATTATGCAATAGTCAATGGTTTACAAAACAATAAATGAAAATCAAATATTATTATTTTCAGACAACAAATTCATTAACAATTTAATTTCAGAAAACTTATATTTATATATAAGATAATCATACAAAACTTTTATTTTATTTATCAAATTTGAAAACGATATTGTGTCAGTTTGCTCTGCTCAAGTGTTTTGGAAATCCTATCGATAGCGTTGATCAGACGAATCGATCGAAAACCCAAATCAACATCAACAACTCAAACAACACAATAAAACATTTATATATATTAGTTTACAAATACATTTCTTTGCTCGACAATACAGGAATGAATGTTCAAAATAAGGATAGGGTTTCAAATTTGATAGACTCAAATCAAAGAGAAATTTGATTCGAAGATAAGTTCGAAACAAAGATATGATGATTAATAACAAAGTAGGAAGATTGATACTTTGTATAAATCACGGGCAACCTTAACCAAGTCGACCGTCACTTCAAGAATAAGATCGATGTGGAATTTCGAGGTAAATCGACACTCGATCTCAAGAGATGGAATTCAGGTATAGCAGGGAATAGATAGCATCGTAAACCGAGGATACAGAAATCTCCGGTAAATCAATGCCTATTGTAAAGGAGTTTTACCCCTTTACAAATCGTTCGAAGTTTGGCGAGACCGCCGATTCATTATAAATATCATTCGAAGTGGAGTTATGGGATACTCCAGAATTACAGAAGAATACGAACAGTGAGGGACAAGAATGAATTTCGGAACCGAGGGAACGTTCCAATTTCAAAGGAATCGAGTCAAAAGGAAGAGATTGAAACTCGAATGAGAGTGATTCTATAAATACATTTACCCTATATGCTTAGTTTTGCCTAGAGCTAACCTGGCTCTGATACCAACTGTAACGACCCGCCATTTTGGACCATTCGCATCCATTATAAGTGTATAGGTAGACACTCATGCCGGAATTGAATTGCTCAAAATACCGCGTTGTTAATTTAAATTGGCAAAACTGAACATATACAATAAATAAATAATCACAGATCACAGACACAGAGTAATAAGTGCAGCGGAAATAAAAGGAATAGTAGTTCATGAAGCTACTATATGAATATATAAAATACATCAGAGTTACAACAGAAGAGTAATACGATACATCAGATACAAATCAGAATACATCACTGGAATCATCGAATACTGAAAGCAGAATAGATGGCTGGATCTTCAAGCAAAGCTCCAACTCCAAAGGTGAGTCTCGAAAGCTGAACCACTCAGTCTGACCCGAGCGTAAAGCAAAACATAAGACACTCGAGTCAGGATTAACATTCTTATATTAATAAATCCAACTCAAGTGAAATAGCAATTGAAATACAAGTAACTCAATGGATGTTTGGAATAACCGTCCTTTAAGGATCCGTTAAACTATCTACTAGGTAGTAATGTACGATAAGTAGATAATGTCTATCAGTAATATAAGAAGATATCAAAATAGCGTTAAGTCATGGCCCATTCCACCCTTAACACATTTTTATTCCCAAAAGCATATACAAGACCGTAGTTTCCCCAAAACCGGAAGTCACCAGAGGACAATCCATATACTAAAGGTACAAATCAAAATCGTAGTGGTCGCGCATAAATGGAATACAAGTATGACAAGGCACATGAGGCTATACCCAAGGTAGTGATACTACCGTTCGCCTGATCCGGACTGGTGAGAACGCAACGCCGCAGCGCCCGCAACACCGTGAAACAACACTCCCAAAATCAAGGGTGCACCAATCGACAACAAGTATAAGTAGTTCGAAGAAGTGTGTCCACTTGAGGTAGCTAATCCTCCATTGGCCCGGCACAGCTCCTGTTTTAGTCATTTCCAATTTGACACAAGTGTCAAGGCTATCCATCATCGTTCTCTTTCTTCAGTCAACACGATCACCATTCCAACCACTTCATTCTGGATCATCACTCTGCGTATAGTTATTAAAGTGGTTTTCGGTTTAGATAGAGAGTATATCCATAACCGAATTCCGGTCTCTTTAATAACCTTCGAAATTATTTCACCGATTGGTCGTTTATTTATTTCAAAACCAAATCAATTTCAATTCAATTAGAATTCGTAAATCAACATTTCATTTGTCTTTCAAAATTAATTTCCAAAATTTTCGTTTCAAACTTCCAAATTATCATTTCAAAATCTTATAATTCAATTTCAATCTTTATATTGAAAACAATTCAAATATTGATTCAAGTTCGTACAAAAGTTTCATTTCGAAATCATTTAAATTAAATTAATTTAACATTCAAATCAATTTAAACTCATGATCAATTATCGATTTCATTCAATATTCGTTAAGTTACTTTATCATTCAAAACAATTTCTATTAAATTTCCAATTCATTAAATCAATTTATTTAAATTCAACTTCATTATATCAAAACTTACAAATTTGAATTAAACTAAATTCGTCAAATCAATTCTTTCAATTACAAGTCTTACATTAATTCCAAAAATATCACATTTCATTTCTTGTTAAAGAAATTCCATTTCACTTATTTACTTTCTTAAATAATTTTCCAAAACTTACTTAATAAAGAAACTCAATTTCAATTATTTACGAAGTAAAATTCACTTATTCAAAAGTTCAATTTCTCTTATTAAAGAATTCAATTCAATTTGATCATTAAATCATTCAATCTTATTTAATTATTAAATAATTCAAAACTTAATTATTAAATAATTTCAAAGTTTAATAATTTCAAACTTAATACTTTCAAATTTAATTATTAAATCATTTCAAACTTTAACAATTTCAAACTTAATTATAATTTCAAACTTAATTCAATCATTTCAACTTAATAATTTCAAACTTAATTCAGTCGTTTCTCAAATTAAACAACATTCTTTCATCAATTTCATTTTTATATTTTGTTTCAGATTTTTAAATGTTAACATTTTCCTTTCATTAAAAATTCAAATTTCAACTTCATTTCAAAACCATATTATTTATTCAAATAAACTCTTCATTTTATTTTTAAATCAAATTATTGACCAATCGGGTTTTTATTAAATTTTCTATCCTAGGTCAAAGTTCAATTTGGGTATTTATCATTTCAACCCGATTCCAATTCAATTCAAAATCAAAACATAACAAAGGGAACTTGCAGTGTGATAACAAGGATGGTGTCAAAGTAAATAAACAAGCAACAACAACAATAAATAACAATCCAATAATCAATTCAAATAATCCCGAAATAACCGTACTAATTCGCATTGTTATTTGTACGAATTAATATAATTATCTCTAGAATCTACACTATCATTTCATGTAGATTAAAGATTATTACATTACGGTTTTCACTTGTCATCTATTACAATTTCATCCATCATCAATTTAACAACATACATTCAGAGGTTCAAAGTGTAATTAAATAAATCCTACGTGTCAATAAATTTAACAGATAAAGGGGTCATATTATACAAATGTCAGTTAATCAATTTTAACATTTAACTATCCTATATCAAGTTCAATTCCATACTATTTATCATTTTAACATTAACAATTTATCGTCCAATATAAACATCAACAATCAATCAATTATCAGCCAAACTGTATTATCATTGCATAAATAATTAACAGATAATGGTGTCAGATGTCATAGGTGAACTGATACAGGTAATAACAGTGTAATTAACTAATAGCAGCATATTTCAATTGTCGTTTCAATTGAAATCAAATTTAATAAATAAAAGAACGTTAATCGTGAGTGAGTGCTCACCTTTCGAGGCTAGAGATGCACGAGAAGATGACATGGATACGCACACTGATACAGACATAGAGATTGAGTTACGAATCCAAGCAAAACAAATCGGCACGAATTCAACGATCAAAAGCTGATAACAGAAATCGATGAAATCAAATCAAAACATTCAACATAGCAACAAATAAAACATGTCCTGCGTCAAAGTTTAACAATATAATTCTATGTGCTACCGAGATCGAAATGGTCTGAAATTTGGTATGAATAAAGATCAAAACTTGTATTTTAAACTGCAAAAGATTCACTTGTTTTGGACAAGAGACGAGAAAAGTTACGATGTCACGAACATAGACTCAGGCCATGTTTTTAGCAGTGTAAAATAATTTCTAAGTACAAAAGAACAGCTTCCTGGGTCTAACTTACAGATCCTCGACCACTAATCAATCGATGTCGGATTTGGCTGAAATTTGACAGGCATAAACTAGGTAACTTTGACTTCTTTTTAAAAATAAAATCAACCCATTCCGACGTAAGACAGAAGAGATACGATGCGTCAAACATGAACTCAGGTCGTGTTTGCAGCAGTGTAAAATAATTTCTAAGTACAAAAGAACAGCTGTCTGGGTCTAACTTCCAAATCCTCGACCACTAATCAAACGATGTCGGATTTGGCTGAAATTTGACAGGCATAAACTAGGTAACTTCGACTCCTTTTTAAAAATAAAATCAACCCATTCCGATAAAACATGAGTGAGATATGATATCGTGAACATGATGTCTAACTGCTGTAAAAAAAACAAAAAAAAATTATAATAATAAAAAAAAATTAAAAAAAAATCGACATAAACAATTCTTGTATAAACTTATCAGTAACGAAAAGTTTTAAAATCTATGTATAATATATTATATAACTTTCATTTTACTATGTATATAAGTAACTATAAAATAGACTACAACAACCTATAATATGAAGCAACTATTATAACCATATATATGTATCTGTACAAGAGGAAAATAAGACTAGAGAACCCAAATCATAAATATATACACGCAGCAACATAATATGATATATATTACCATACTACATTTCAAGACGAAGCAAGCAACACAGAGGAGGAGGAAATGAGCTCGGCCAGATCTGGATGGAGGGGCAAGGTGGATCGGTTCATGGTGAAAACCGACGTGGTGACGTGGTTCAGGCGTGGGTGGGTCGGAGATGAAGCGGACGGCGAGGCTGTGGCGGAGATGCATGGGGAGATGGCTGCTCGAATGGACCTGGTCGGCAGTGGAAAGAGGGTGGATGACGTTCGGCTAAGGTCGGAGGGTCGGTTGGGAGAAGGAAGACGTGGAGGGGAGGAGTTTATTGGGTTCGGTCCATTAGTGAAGGGAAGGGGAGGCCGGAGGTGGTGGTTGTCGATGGTGGCCGCGTGGTGGGGTGTCGGTCGACGGAGTGGGTGATGTAGTTTGGTCGGAGATAGGAGGATCGGCTTTGGATTTGGAGGCTAAGGAAAAATGGTGGAGGCAAGAGAGTTCATGGAAGTTTTTGCAAAGGAAAGCTTTGTAAGAAATAATGTCTCTGTAAAGTAACGTTACTTGGGAAGAAGAGAGTATAGAGAGAAGTGTGGACCAGAGAATTAGTGAACCAAAAGTGAACAGACAAAAACGAAAATTATATCTGAGATTGGAAATAGTAAAGAGTGACGTATCGATTTCTGAAAATATTAAATGATAGTTTCCATTCGTTTACAGGGTGGGACATTGAAAGTCACAAAAAAACAAAGACATAAACCGGTACCGATACGGAAGGTGTTACGCACAGTGCCACGAACACCGGACTCCGAATTTGACAATCAAATATACCGTAGAGATCAGCCCGACGAGACGATCAAAATGACATATAAATATCAGTGGTATGATTTAATTTATAAAATTCGAAATTTTTCTACTGGCGGAAAATGCAAGAAAAACACTGAAAAATAAGATCGACGGAGCCAAAGATTTCCGAATTTGGAAGGACGACAAACTGACATCTTGTTCAGAAGATGGTTTAGAATTTTTCTATGTAAAAATATTTAGGTTTCGGAAACATTTTATTTTCATCGCTTTTAACTGATTAAATTGAAGTAAATTTACGCGCGAAATAAACTTTCATATTTTCGGACGAAAATTTACCAGTTGCTATGTTTAACTAAATGCATTCCAAATATCAAATTTTTATTTCAAAATTTTATCGTTTAAAATTTCACAAAATTTCAACTGATTACGTTATTAAAACAGTTGAAATTTTACGGGTCGTTACACTCTCCCCCACTCAAAACTTTTCGTCCCTGAAAAGGAACGAGGTAGGAGAATAGAAACAACCAGAAAGAAAACAGATTTGAAATACAAAATAACAATTAATTTAAACCATATAAATTCAAATTTAAATTGATTGATATTCAATAATTGATTTAATCCATTTGATTTCACTAAAATCAATCTCACTATTTCTAAATTCATTATCTTATTATCCCATTTTCTTCAATTTACAATTTCTAAAACCATAAATTTGCATAGTCTTTTATTATAATCATATTTTCTTCAACAATTTTAAATTCTTCTTTATTCCAAATTATTGTTAAATTTATTCTACTTAATGTATCTTATCACATATGTCTAACCCATATAGATTAATTTAAACTATAAAAGTTTCGATTTAAATTGATTTATATTTACTAATTGCTTTTAAATTCAAGGTATTTTCATAAGTTGATCAAATTTCAATTTATTAATTCTTTCAAAACAAATTTATTAATTCTTTCAAAACAAATTTATTTCATTATTAACTGAGTTTACTTATTATCCTATCTAACTCTATTAACATCTTTATAATCAAAATTTGGTTTATAACATTTATTATAAACACTCAAATTTTATTTATAAATTCAATTTATCTTATATATTATCCAATTACATATTCAACTTCGGAACGATTTAGGTAAGTTGTATTAGAATGCAGTTGAACAATATACAATAAAATTTCCAAATTCAATTATTCAAGTTTAAATATTTATTCCAAATTTTGGTTTTATTTATAATTAAAATCATCCTTTTACAAAATTTAAGAATTAGATTTCCGATTAACTTTAAACAATTTAGAGATATATATAATAAATTTATATCAAATCAAATTAAATTTTAAAATAAGATACCTATATATATGTAAATCGAAATATACTGAAGAAATTCAAATCAAAATATATTTTTTTTCAAAACAAAACCGTAGCAAAGCTACAGAATGGTATCTCCACTTCGAAACTCGAAAATGAATGTCGATGATGCGGCCGCCATCTCCGAAATTATTTTCCAACGACAAAGAGAAGAGCACTGATTTCAACATTTTAAAAATTCTTTGAAAACGATTTCTATTCGAAAATACTTCCAATACTATATACTTTAAAATTTTAAACCAAAGTTCGAAATCACCGGAAACTAATAAATTCTCAAATTTCTGAATTAGATTCATTTCAAATTCCAATCAATTTATAACCAAGTTTATAAATTCATTGATTTATATTATGCAATAGTCAATGGTTTACAAAACAATAAATGAAAATCAAATATTATTATTTTCAGACAACAAATTCATTAACAATTTAATTTCAGAAAACTTATATTTATATATAAGATAATCATACAAAACTTTTATTTTATTTATCAAATTTGAAAACGATATTGTGTCAGTTTGCTCTGCTCAAGTGTTTTGGAAATCCTATCGATAGCGTTGATCAGACGAATCGATCGAAAACCCAAATCAACATCAACAACTCAAACAACACAATAAAACATTTATATATATTAGTTTACAAATACATTTCTTTGCTCGACAATACAGGAATGAATGTTCAAAATAAGGATAGGGTTTCAAATTTGATAGACTCAAATCAAAGAGAAATTTGATTCGAAGATAAGTTCGAAACAAAGATATGATGATTAATAACAAAGTAGGAAGATTGATACTTTGTATAAATCACGGGCAACCTTAACCAAGTCGACCGTCACTTCAAGAATAAGATCGATGTGGAATTTTGAGGTAAATCGACACTCGATCTCAAGAGATGGAATTCAGGTATAGCAGGGAATAGATAGCATCGTAAACCGAGGATACAGAAATCTCCGGTAAATCAATGCCTATTGTAAAGGAGTTTTACCCCTTTACAAATCGTTCGAAGTTTGGCGAGACCGCCGATTCATTATAAATATCATTCGAAGTGGAGTTATGGGATACTCCAGAATTACAGAAGAATACGAACAGTGAGGGATAAGAATGAATTTCGGAACCGAGGGAACGTTCCAATTTCAAAGGAATCGAGTCAAAAGGAAGAGATTGAAACTCTAATGAGAGTGATTCTGTAAATACATTTACCCTATATGCTTAGTTTTGCCTAGAGCTAACCTGGCTCTGATACCAACTGTAACGACCCGCCATTTTGGACCATTCGCATCCATTATAAGTGTATAGGTAGACACTCATGCCGGAATTGAATTGCTCAAAATACCGCGTTGTTAATTTAAATTGGCAAAACTGAACATATACAATAAATAAATAATCACAGATCACAGACACAGAGTAATAAGTGCAGCGGAAATAAAAGGAATAGTAGTTCATGAAGCTACTATATGAATATATAAAATACATCAGAGTTACAACAGAAGAGTAATACGATACATCAGATACAAATCAGAATACATCACTGGAATCATCGAATACTGAAAGCAGAATAGATGGCTGGATCTTCAAGCAAAGCTCCAACTCCAAAGGTGAGTCTCGAAAGCTGAACCACTCAGTCTGACCCGAGCGTAAAGCAAAACACAAGACACTCGAGTCAGGATTAACATTCTTATATTAATAAATCCAACTCAAGTGAAATAGCAATTGAAATACAAGTAACTCAAAGGATGTTTGGAATAACCATCCTTTAAGGATCCGTTAAACTATCTACTAGGTAGTAATGTACGATAAGTAGATAATGTCTATCAGTAATATAAGAAGATATCAAAATAGCGTTAAGTCATGGCCCATTCCACCCTTAACACATTTTTATTCCCAAAAGCATATACAAGACCGTAGTTTCCCCAAAACCGGAAGTCACCAGAGGGCAATCCATATACTAAAGGTACAAATCAAAATCGTAGTGATCGCGCATAAATGGAATACAAGTATGACAAGGCACATGAGGCTATACCCAAGGTAGTGATACTACCGTTCGCCTGATCCGGACTGGTGAGAACGCAACGCCGCAGCGCCCGCAACACCGTGAAACAACACTCCCAAAATCAAGGGTGCACCAATCGACAACAAGTATAAGTAGTTCGAAGAAGTGTGTCCACTTGAGGTAGCTAATCCTCCATTGGCCCGGCACAGCTCCTGTTTTAGTCATTTCCAATTTGACACAAGTGTCAAGGCTATCCATCATCGTTCTCTTTCTTCAGTCAACACGATCACCATTCCAACCACTTCATTCTGGATTATCACTCCGCGTATAATTATTAAAGTGGTTTTCGGTTTAGAAAGAGAGTATATCCATAACCGAATTCCGGTCTCTTTAATAACCTTCGAAATTATTTCACCGATTGGTCGTTTATTTATTTCAAAACCAAATCAATTTCAATTCAATTAGAATTCGTAAATCAACATTTCATTTGTCTTTCGAAATTAATTTCCAAAATTTTCGTTTCAAACTTCCAAATTATCATTTCAAAATCTTATAATTCAATTTCAATCTTTATATTGAAAACAATTCAAATATTGATTCATGTTCGTACAAAAGTTTCATTTCGAAATCATTTAAATTAAATTAATTTAACATTCAAATCAATTTAAACTCAATTATCGATTTCATTCAATATTCGTTAAGTTACTTTATCATTCAAAACAATTTCTATTAAATTTCCAATTCATTAAATCAATTTATTTAAATTCAACTTCATTATATCAAAACTTACAAATTTGAATTAAACTAAATTCGTCAAATCAATTCTTTCAATTACAAGTCTTACATTAATTCCAAAAATATCACATTTCATTTCTTGTTAAAGAAATTCCATTTCACTTATTTACTTTCTTAAATAATTTTCCAAAACTTACTTAATAAAGAAACTCAATTTCAATTATTTACGAAGTAAAATTCACTTATTCAAAAGTTCAATTTCTCTTATTAAAGAATTCAATTCAATTTGATCATTAAATCATTCAATCTTATTTAATTATTAAATAGTTCAAAACTTAATTATTAAATAATTTCAAAGTTTAATAATTTCAAACTTAATTATACTTTCAAATTTAATTATTAAATCATTTCAAACTTTAACAATTTCAAACTTAATTATAATTTCAAACTTAATTCAATCATTTCAACTTAATAATTTCAAACTTAATTCAGTCGTTTCTCAAATTAAACAACATTCTTTCATCAATTTCATTTTTATATTTTGTTTCAGATTTTTAAATGTTAACATTTTCCTTTCATTAAAAATTCAAATTTCAACTTCATTTCAAAACCATATTATTTATTCAAATAAAATCTTCATTTTATTTTTAAATCAAATTATTGACCAATCGGGTTTTTATTAAATTTTCTATCCTAGGTCAAAGTTCAATTTGGGTATTTATCATTTCAACCCGATTCCAATTCAATTCAAAATCAAAACATAACAAAGGGAACTTGCAGTGTGATAACAAGGATGGTGTCAAAGTAAATAAACAAGCAACAACAACAATCAATAACAATCCAATAATCAATTCAAATAATCCCGAAATAACCGTACTAATTCGCATTGTTATTTGTACGAATTAATATAATTATCTCTAGAATCTACACTATCATTTCATGTAGATTAAAGATTATTACATTACGGTTTTCACTTGTCATCTATTACAATTTCATCCATCATCAATTTAACAACATACATTCAGAGGTTCAAAGTGTAATTAAATAAATCCTACGTGTCAATAAATTTAACAGATAAAGGGGTCATATTATACAAATGTCAGTTAATCAATTTTAACATTTAACTATCCTATATCAAGTTCAATTCCATACTATTTATCATTTTAACATTAACAATTTATCGTCCAATATAAACATCAACAATCAATCAATTATCAGCCAAACTGTATTATCATTGCATAAATAATTAACAGATAATGGTGTCAGATGTCATAGGTGAACTGATACAGGTAATAACAGTGTAATTAACTAATAGCAGCATATTTCAATTGTCGTTTCAATTGAAATCAAATTTAATAAATAAAAGAACGTTAATCGTGAGTGAGTGCTCACCTTTCGAGGCTAGAGATGCACGAGAAGATGACATGGATACGCACACTGATACAGACATAGAGATTGAGTTACGAATCCAAGCAAAACAAATCGGCACGAATTCAACGATCAAAAGCTGATAACAGAAATCGATGAAATCAAATCAAAACATTCAACATAGCAACAAATAAAACATGTCCTGCGTCAAAGTTTAACAATATAATTCTATGTGCTACCGAGATCGAAATGGTCTGAAATTTGGTATGAATAAAGATCAAAACTTGTATTTTAAACTGCAAAAGATTCACTTGTTTTGGACAAGAGACGAGAAAAGTTACGATGTCACGAACATAGACTCAGGCCATTTTTGTAGCAGTGTAAAATAATTTCTAAGTACAAAAGAACAGCTGCCTGGGTCTAACTTACAGATCCTCGACCACTAATCAATCGATGTCGGATTTGGCTGAAATTTGACAGGCATAAACTAGGTAACTTTGACTTCTTTTTAAAAATAAAATCAACCCATTCCGACGTAAGACAGAAGAGATACGATGCGTCAAACATGAACTCAGGTCGTGTTTGCAGCAGTGTAAAATAATTTCTAAGTACAAAAGAACAGCTGTTTGGGTCTAACTTCCAGATCCTCGACCACTAATCAAACGATGTCGGATTTGGCTGAAATTTGACAGGCATAAACTAGGTAACTTCGACTCCTTTTTAAAAATAAAATCAACCCATTCCGATAAAACATGAGTGAGATATGATATCGTGAACATGATGTCTAACTGCTGTAAAAAAACAAAAAAAATTATAATAATAATAAAAAAAATTAAAAAAAAATCGACATAAACAATTCTTGTATAAACTTATCAGTAATGAAAAGTTTTAAAATCTATGTATAATATATTATATAACTTACATTTTACTATGTATATAAGTAACTATAAAATAGACTACAACAACCTATAATATGAAGCAACTATTATAACTATATATATGTATCTGTACAAGAGGAAAATAAGACTAGAGAACCCAAATCATAAATATATACACGCAGCAACATAATATGATATATATTACCATACTACATTTCAAGACGAAGCAAGCAACACAGAGGAGGAGGAAATGAGCTCGGCCAGATCTGGATGGAGGGGCAAGGCGGATCGGTTCATGGTGGAAACCGAGGTGGTGACGTGGTTCAGGCGTGGGTGGGTCGGAGATGAAGCGGACGGCGAGGCTGTGGCGGAGATGCACGGGGAGATGGCTGCTCGAATGGACCTGATCGGCAGTGGAAAGAGGGTGGATGACGTTCAGCTAAGGTCGGAGGGTCGGTTGGGAGAAGGAAGACGTGGAGGGGAGGAGTTTATTGGTTTCGGTCCGTTAGTGAAGGGAAGGGGAGGCCGGAGGTGGTGGTGGTCGATGGTGGCCGTGTGGTGGGGTGTCGGTCGACGGAGTGGGTGATGTAGTTTGGTCGGAGATAGGAGGATCGGCTTTGGATTTGGAGGCTAAGGAAAAATGGTGGAGGCAAGAGAGTTCATGGAAGTTTTTGCAAAGGAAAGCTTTGTAAGAAATAATGTCTCTGTAAAGTAACGTTACTTGGGAAGAAGAGAGTATAGAGAGAAGTGTGGACCAGAGAATTAGTGAACCAAAAGTGAACAGACAAAAACGAAAATTATATCTGAGATTGGAAATAGTAAAGAGTGGCGTATCGATTTCTGAAAATATTAAATGATAGTTTCCATTCGTTTACAGGGTGGGACATTGAAAGTCACAAAAAAACAAAGACATAAACCGGTACAGATACGGAAGGTGTTACGCACAGTGCCACGAACACCGGACTCCGAATTTGACAATCGAATATACCGTAGAGATCAGCCCGACGAGACGATCAAAATGACATATAAATATCAGTGGTATGATTTAATTTATAAAATTCGAAATTTTTCTACTGGCGGAAAATGCAAGAAAAACGCTGAAAAATAAGATCGACGGAGCCAAAGATGTCCGAATTTGGAAGGACGACAAACTGACATCTTGTTCAGAAGATGGTTTAGAATTTTTCTATGTAAAAATATTTAGGTTTCGAAAACATTTTATTTTCATCGCTTTTAACTGATTAAATTGAAGTAAATTTACGCGCGAAATAAACTTTCATATTTTCGGACGAAAATTTACCAGTTGCTATGTTTAACAAAATGCATTCCAAATATCAAATTTTTATTTCAAAATTTTATCGTTTAAAATTTCACAAAATTTCAACTGATTACGTTATTAAAACAGTTGAAATTTTACGGGTCGTTACATTTAAGCTAAAAGATATCTGTAGCGACCCGCCGTTCCGTACCCCTTGAGTTGATAATAATTCTTCCTCATTCAACCCAAAGTGTACGAAAGAGCGAATAACTAGGAAAAATGAAGAAAGAGGTAGAAGAAGAAAATAGAAAAAACAACATCAGAATCTCACAGTCGCAGCGGAATAAAATATAATATATATCAACAGCTTTAAATACAAAGAAATCTGTACTGTTATATATACATACCATTTATCAGAGTACAACAAATCCAATACATCACATCTGGACAGTTTAGTAACTTGTCCTTACACAGCGGAAATACAAATCTACAGAAATACATCTCGTCATCCAGCTCGTCTCTTGAGCTCCTTAGCATCCTATCATGAATCTGTTCAACTCGGTCTGACCCGAGCATCATAATAAAACAACACCCGAGTCAATCTGGAAAACCAGCGTGATAAAACTACACTCAAATGGATTATTATATTTTCGAAAATCCTTTAAAACAAAAGTATCTCGTAAGACCATGCCACAAATAAACATGCCGGGTTTTTACCTTACGATAACTAAAACATTTTTATCAAATCCATCTGATATTATAATAGTGTCTATAGAAAGTAAAATAGAATCTAGCTAAAATGCTTGCATCTCACGTTCCAGCAATAGTTAGGCACAATCAAAACCGTACGGGCGTTTATTGGAGATTGGATTCCATACAATGGCAGGGCGACTGGGGTACCGCCCGTCACAGTACCTGTCCTAGATCAGAGTACCAAGGATCACGCCTGATCCCCTACAACACAAGACCGGAGCTACTCCTTACTGGATAGTCCGAATAAGATCACCCCGTGGTTGGGATCAGCAACCGCCCACTAAGCCGAATAAAAAGGAACATCTAGACAGGGGAAATCTTACCCTATTTGGGTGCTACCCACTTAGCCTTGCTGCACCTCCCCTGTTTTAGTCATTCCCGGTTGATGTTTGAGGCTATGCGTTACCTTTTAAGAACGAGTCTCACTTAGAATGCTCATCGTCCTCCTAACGATGTTCTGATAGAATTCGTCCATACAAGTTTCCCTGGGTCTGGACAAACCAAATCACCGTCTTCATCATCTTCATGGTCTTCATTCGCTAACGTTCAAATCGGATCGAAGTGGTTTTTGGATAATTAAATCCGATCCCGGTCTCTTCGAAACGATCGGCGCATAACTATCAATTAACATCCATAAGCAACCATTCAATCTTAAATAATTCTCCAAATTATTTATCTCAAAATATCTTCATAAGATATTATTTCCATACTTCACATTTTGGAAATAGTTTTCAAATCTCTTTTTATTCTTACGGAATAAATTTCAACCTTTGCCTAATACTTAGAATATTTTTCCCGCTTCATTAGTTATTCAACACTTGGAAAATATTCGTTTAATTCCCTATTTCTTCTCTCAAAAATCATTTACAAATTTTACTTGTAAATTCCCAACTCGTTTTATACAAGTTCTATAAATCCCAGAAATACTTAACAAATTTCCTTTAATATTTTCAAACCGTTTATACTTATTTAAAATTCCAGTTTCACTTTTACTTCCATGTGAATTTTTACTTCACCTTCCGAAGTTCACTTATCTTATGCATAGAAATTTATTTAAGTATCCAAAATTCCACCATAAGATCTTCCTCTAAAATCTTATCCAATTAAGTAAATTCCGCTTCCCAACTCGAGAGGATTTATTATTGAATTTAAATATATATATATATACACCTTTAAAATAAGAATAATGGTTTATTTTTAAAATATGGCCTAAGGTAAAACTAAATATATCAACATAAAAATTTATCTCTGGTTACCAATTTATTTTCAAAGTTGATTATAAAATTAGAATTTATTTCAAAAAATATTAAATATTAAAATAACTAATTTCGGAATATCCTTAACCCAGATAACAGTTTTAGATTATATAGTATGGTAGATTTTAAACTTACTCGACAAAAATCTATTTTTAAGAAATTTCAATATTCACCAATTCACCTTATAAACTCCTCTCGATTAGCATCACATCGATCACCATTCCTCACATTCGAAATATAATCCACTATTTCTTTTGAAAACAATTCCCATAACCTGATATAAGTTCACACCATTTCTTATATTCTCCACATATCCACTGATATTATTCCATCTCATTTATAAACCCCGTTTATAAATTTATAAACTCCTCTGAGTTTTCTCGTTTCTTTATAAAACCAATTCTATTTATAATTCCATTAAAATTTTATCCCTTAGTAAAATTTCATTTTATTTCCAATCTATTTATCGATTCAATATCTCTTCAAGTCCTTATTATATATTTTAATTTCAGTCTTCACTTAAACCGATTTGCAAATACTTAAGTATACCCCAAGTTAGTTCATACCTTTTTATTTTACTTAATTTCCCTTAGAATAAATCGACTTTTTAATATAATTAATTTCTTTCAAATTTCCCCTTTAAATTCCTTCAATTTAACTATTTATGTTATTTCAAAATAGCAAATTCAATTCCCAGGCTATTTAACATTTAACATTTAACAATTCAATTCACACAATCCATATCAATTTATCCATCCTGTTATATACCAATATATATATGAACAATAAATATTTTTGAGGAATCTAGTTGGATCCCTGAAGTGACCCACTTCTCTTATCATTTATTTGCAGTGATTTTCAGATGAGTTTTTTTACACAATATAAAACAATGGATCACTTCTCTTAATTAATTTCCCAAGATCCAGAATTTTACCAATATAAAAATATTAGTATATAAATCAAATCATGTCATCTATATATATGAAGATATATAAATGTTTCTTTGCCTATCAAAGTAATTAAAATAGCAAAGAAATTCAATCACACAATATTTCTCACATTTGAGAGATTTTGTGTTACATAGCCTTCTCTACTTTTTAATCTTCTTCTTTTTTTTAATTTAGGCCTAATTAATATTTAATTCAAATATGACCTCTTATTATTTTCTTGTTTTATTTCCCAGCTTGTTCTATAGCCTAAATTATTAGATTCTTGGATTTACAAGCCACACATTTGATTTCTGGGATTTTGTAATTTGATACTTATTGTTTTTGATTAAATAAAGGGTATTTAAAACAACTCATGCAAATTTATTTAGCCCGGGGTTCTTATTTCAAACACAAACAATTTTTATGTCTGGAAATATGCTCATATCATATTTTATAAAGTATGCAATGATCAGATGAATATCAAGGTGATAACCTAGTTTAAGGGCCAAGTAGAGGAAAACAATACAATCAAACCAGAATGCTAACTCAAACTAACATGCCAAATGGAGACTTAGCATATGCATGAAGACAATATGATTAAGGCAATGTCAAAAATCATACCAATGCAAAACTTTTAGATGAACCTATAATGAAGACAACTGATGTTCTCTAAGTAAATAACAAATGATAGTGATCAATATGCTGTGGAGTGATGGACATGCTTATTACAAATAAGATCACATGATACTACAAACCACAACAGGTTTTGACTATACCAATTACAACCAGACTTGAATCAAGTATCTAGATAATGGGGTCTAGTTAAATAAATTTGCAGTGATGCCTACAAGTACCAAGCCTGCATATGAACTACTACACAAAGCAATACAAGTTTCTACTTGAAAATCAAATGCCCAGATAGGATTATAGGCTATGTCTTCAAGCTTTTGTGTGTACTTATATCAATTACAAGTCATGATTAGGCTCTACTGGTTAACCAAGACTTTATCCTACCCATTCACTTCAAACTTTGGCACATATTTATTCAAGAACACTTCAATATTGTAACTGAAGTCAAACAAATATGTCAAGGAGAACATACCCACATATCAGATTATATGGCATGTTCTTATTCATCTTAATCCATCAGAGTACTTCAGAATCTATTACTTAGATTCATAACTCACAAGCACATCTGTTACTTAAATCAATATTCCACAAGCACATAAAATACTTCAGTTTTTACATGTTCTTTTCAAAAACCCAGTAAGCATCAATTTCTGAGAAATACATAAGACATAAAAGAGTTTGCCTAACTTATTTATTACAATAATACTACTACTATTCTCAAACATTTTAAATTCATCAAGATCTTCAAACATCCATGCAAGCAAGCTACTCATGCATCTTTCCCTGCAGCAATACTTTGAACTGCCTCAATAAAATGAGACACCCCAAATATTGCAAAGTCAACAAATAGGGTCAGAAATAAATTCTGGTGTGAGTGAAATCTAGGATTAAAAATAACTTGTAAATTACTATGACTGGGTGGAAAGCTCATATATTTGATGCTATTCATTTTCATATTAAAACCAGAGTATATGTATGTTTAAACTTTATCTAACAATTACACATCCAAGCATTCATCCATCCCACTTCATTCAGTTGTACATGCACAAGCTCCTATGGAATAACATCCTAAATTCCATAGCATAATTTCTCAACCTCGTTTTCATTTTATTTGGTCTGAAACTCCTGCCATTGAACACAAAGTGTGCATTGCAAAGGGGCTCAATTCTGTTAACCCTTTAACACAGAGGCCTACGGGACTTAATCAAGTCATGCACATATTCATCATCCACCTGATGATAAATAGATCAAGGCAATACTCCTAAATTAGCTTGTAATTTAGAGACCATGCTTATTTTTCTTTCTGGAAAAATGTTATTAATTAAAGAAATGCTTTATTTTTTTTTCTTCCTTCCATATATCAAAGAAAATATACTCGGTGGTTTCAGCCAGTCATACAAAGTATTTTTTTTTCAAAGCAACAAATCCCATCTAAGGTCATTTTTATTCATTCATATTTTCTAAATCTTGCATAAATATTTATTTCCATAAATATTCTAATGCCTCACATAAATCTGGTGAAATCATACAAAATATTACACTTAGTTTTACTGTGAACATAGGATATGGTTTTTGAGAAAAACCCATAAAAACATATTGGTTTATGATCTGAACAAATCAGCACATATATATAATATTTCTTTGTTCATATCAATTTTTAAATGAACTAGACATAAGCATGAACCTCATTATTCATACAGCCTACTTCACCTTTCTTTGATACCCTATTTCTCAGTAAATATTTAGCTCATTTTCTTATAAAACCTAGATTATAAAATCCATTTCTGTGATCAGGGTATATGTTTGATAATTTATATTTCAAAACAAAAAATTGAAACAACCATAACAAATCAAAACAGATTAATATCTCAATCAAAGGTTCAACCAAAATACCATCCATGATCAACATGTATTCATTCAGAGAATAGAAATCAAACAGAAAAGCATAATATGATTTTATATAAAATAATTTGGCTGCCCTTAACTTGGGTCTTACTGCCTTAAAGCTCATGGGTGATTAATCACTCACCTTCCTCTTCTCTTCCCCGAGAATGCTTAAGCTTGAAGACAGTGTGAGTTCTTCCCTTCTATATTTTTTTTTTTGAAAATATGTTTCTGTTTTTCCCTCAGAGAAAACTACTGCTTCACCCTTAATTTAAATCGTTTAACTAGGGTTTTTAATGGAGGAAAAACTCATTTTATCCTCACAAAAATAAGAGAAGTTTGTATACATGTTTATGGCTAATTATGCCATTTTCTCTTTGATTTCCATTTCAGGTAAAAGCAGTTGCTTTTACTGCTTTTCTATGTACATGCTATTTGCATGATTCACCTATACATTATTTTTGTGTGACTTAGCTTCATTGAATATTTTGTTAAACCTGAACAGTTCACTCATACCCCTTTTATTATTATTCCTAGCTATTATTTCAAACCATTTATTTTTCTCTTGATTTATTTTAAAAATGTATTTATGCACAAATAATACTAAACTGGTTTTTATGCAATTTAATTATCAGAAGGATTTATTTTATCACTTTATATTTCTCTGGCTACTCATATTTTATATATATATATATATATAAGATATGTGTATGTAAAACTCACTCATACTTGATCATTTTCTTCTCATTATTATTCATTGAAAAATCACTCTCCTCTTATTTAATTATTTCACTCACTCTTAATATTTGTTTTCAAACTATCTATTCTTTAAATATTCTCTGTTAACCGATTTCCAATTTTTTTTCAAAATTATTTTTATCTCAAAAATTTGGGTCTTCACATACTCTCCTCCTAAAAGGAATTGTGTCCCACAATTATTATATATATTTTTTTCATTACATAGTATAATTCCATTTCAGAAATTTCAGAAACTCATGCATTCAAAACCAATCAAATACACATAAGTAATATTTAAATTTTATTATGATTTTAGGAATACCTTTATGCAGAAAATAGATTAGGATATTTATCCTTCATCCTATCTTCAGCCTCCCATGTACAATCATTCTTATCTAAGCTCCACTGGATTTTAACCAATTTAATTATTGTATTTCTTAATTTCTTTTCTTCTCTAGCCACAATGCCCACTGGTTCTTTCTTATAAATCAAATTTTCTTGAATTTCAACATGTGTAGGAGATTCAAGAATGGTCTCCTTATCATGTACCCATTTTCTCAATTGAGATACATGAAATACATCATGTATATTACTCAATTCCTCTAGCAATTTTAGCTTATAAGCCAAAGTTCCTACTCTTTGAATAATTTCATATGGACCTATATATCTTGGTGTTAATTTTCCTGCCTTGCCAAATCTCAGTATTTTTCTCATTGGTGAAACCTTGAGAAATACATAATTTCCTACCTCAAACTCCACTGGCCTTCTCCCTTTATCTGCATATGCTTTTTGTCTTTCTTGTGCTGCTCTCATTCTCTGCCTTTCTAATTCAATTCTTGCAGAAGTTTCCTTCACATGTTCTGGTCCAAGCAATACTCTTTCACCTACCTCCATCCAACATGCAGGAGATAAACAAGGCTTTCCATACAAGGCCTCAAATGGAGCCATACCTATAGTGGATTGGTAGCTATTGTTATAAGCAAATTCAGCTAAGTAGAGATTATCTTCCCAGCTGCCTCCAAAGTCAAGTATACATGCTCTAAGTAAATCCTCTAAAATCTTGTTAACAATCTCAGTTTGCCCATCTGTTTGTGGGTAGTAGGCTATGCTTAAGCTTAATTCTGTCCCCATGGCTTCTTGAAAGCTACCCTGGAACCTTGAGGTAAACAAGGTGTCTCTATCACTAATGATGGTCTTGGGGATGCCATGTAATCTTACTATCTCTTTCACAAATAATTGAGCTAACTTGTGAGTATTTCTGTTTGAATTCACTGGAATAAAATGTGATGTTTTTGTGAGCCTATCAACCACTACCCAAATACTATCATTGCCTCTTCTTGTTCTTGGCAAGCCATCCACAAAATCCATTAAAAGGCTTTCCCATTTCCAGGTAGGCACTTCTAAAGGTTGCAGTAGGCCTGAGGGCCTTTGGTAATCTGCCTTGACTTGTTGGCAGGTTAAACACTTTGCTACATATTTTGCCACTGCTCCTTTCATTCCTGGCCACCAATAATTCCTTTTAAGATCATGGTACATTTTTGTACCACCTGGATGTATGGTGTATTTTGTTTTGTGATGCTCATCCATAACCTCTTGCTTCAGTTCTTCCACATTGGATATGCAGATCTTCCCTTTCTTCCTTAAGTAGCCTTTATCATCAACTTCATAATTTTCCACTGATATACCTTGTGATATCATGTCCTTCTTTTCTTTCAAATTAGCATCTTGTGCATTCTTCCTATTTTATCAACCAGGGTTGATCTTAAGGAGATGAGACTTAATTTCCCATATTCAATCATGTCACTGTGTGCCTTATCTGATGCATCAATTTCTTTCTTTATTTCTACTTCACTGAGGATTTTTAAATCCTTGAATTCAGTCATTATTAAACTTGCCAATCTTTCTTGATGCCTACTCAATGCATCTGCCACTTTGTTAGCTTTTCCAGGAGTATATAATATATCAAGATCATAGGCAGCTAGAAATTCTACCCACCTATGTTGCCTCATGTTCAAGTATTTTTGGGAAAACAAATACTTAAGTGATTTATGGTCTGTAAACAATTCAAATTTAGTACCTAACAAGTAGTGTCTCCATAGCTTCAATGCATAAACAACAACAGCAAGCTCTAAGTCATGTGTAGCATATCTAGTTTCATTTGGCTTGAGTTACCTTAATGCATATGCTATGACTCTACTATGTTGCATGAGTACTGCCCCTAACCCAGACCCACTAGCATCTGTATACACCACTAATCCTTCATTTCCCTCTGGGACTTGCAAGACTGGAGCTTCCTTCAATGCTTTCTTTAATGATTCAAAAGCTTGTTCACACTTTTCTGTCCACACATATGGTTGCTTCTTTTTGGTTAGTTTGGTCAGTGGAATGGCTATCCTTGCAAAGTCTTTTATAAACCTTCTATAGTAACCTGCCATTCCTAAAAATGATCTCACCTCAGTCACTGATTTGGGTCTACTCCATGATTGTACTGCCATGACTTTGTTTGGGTCTACACTAACCCCCTGTTGAGATATAATGTGTCCCAAAAATTTAACTTCATTTTGCCAAAATGTGCACTTAGTAAATTTTTCCTTTAAATCATGTGCACTTAGTCTTGACAAAACCAGATGCAAGTGCTTTGCATGTTCCTCTTCTGATTTTGAATATACCAGTATATCATCAATAAAGACAACTACAAATTTATATAGAAAATCTCTAAATGTCCTATTCATTAAATCTACAAAATAGGATGGTGCATTTGTCAATCCAAAAGGCATTACTAAAAATTCATATAGCCCATACCTTGTATTGAATGCAGTGTATTTAACACTCTCCTCCTCAACCTTTATCTGATGGAACCCAGAGGCTAAGTCTAGCCTTGAAAAGATTTGTAATGACCCAAGATTTTAGGAATTTATTTTGACAAAAATAAGTGAATTTAAAATAATTTTTAAATTAATTTTGGAAGGAGATTGTTATGGCTTGATAGTGTATCAGTGTGTGTACATGTGTGCACAGGAAATGCACATGAATATAAGCTAAAACCCTGAACTCCAAGAACACATACATATTGATGTGTATGGAAATATATATATATATATATATGTAAATTAAATTCTTAAAAGCTGAATGCATAAGTAAATATAAATATATGTATGCTACTGAATATTTTTCTTAAGTATACATGTGCATGTGTGTGTCAATACAGAATGATATATATATATATATATATATATATAAATATATATATGTGTTAATAAAATACTAGAGTTTAAACTGGTGAAATAAAAATATACAGACATATTTTAATATGAGCAGAAATGAAAAGAAAGAAGATATAAAAAGAACTAATCCTCTTATAAATAAATAAAGGAGGTACATGCCATTTACATGAAAGCTAAAAATAGAAAAAAATAAGAGAAAACAGAGAAATGTTGCTATAGGCAGAATTAGGAAGTGTATTAAATAAATAACAAAACCAAGTCACATTTTTAGCATGATTGTAGACAAGGGGGAAAAGTATTTTCTGAAAAGCAATTTCTGAAAGAAAAATGTATAACCATTTTTCTCTTCACCCAAATCAAGCCGGGAAGGGGGGTAAAACTTTGGGTTTAAAATGCAGAAAACATGATTTTCTGGTGGGCAAAAATGGACTTAGCCAATACCCAAAACCCTAAGAGAGAGACCCTGCATATATATACATGTATATGCAGCAGCCTCCTCTTCTCCTCAGAAAAGAATTTTGAAAAAAAAAAAGAGAAAAACAATACCACAGAAATCATAAGACAAGGGAAGAAAGAGAGCTTGAGGATAAGAGCAGGAGTTCATCAGTTAATTAAGGAAACAAAGGAGAGAGCTAGGTGAGAAAACTCACTCAAAAACCTAAGGCAATAAGTCCTAATGTAGGCAGCCAGATAAAAGTATTTTATTAAAAGAATATTTTCATATGTGAATGTTTTTCTGTGAATTTAAACCTGAATATGTTTTGATTTTCTTTGATTGATCACTTGTTTTATTATAACAAGGTTTTATGTGTTGATAGTATACATATCTGTTTATACACTCAGATCTCTGATATGTTAATATTTGGGGATATAAACAAATACCCAGAAAATAAAATGTTGAGAATAGGCAAGTAGTATTGGTTTTGGCTTAACCCAGAAAAATGCAAATAATGTTGAGCTGCAATATACTCATGTATAAGTGCTGAGGCTTGAAATAGAAAGGAATTAGGGGTGCAATAGGGTTACCTAAGTGCTGATGCTCCTGATTCAATAAAAATGAATAGCAAACAAAATTCTGTGATTCAGTGAAACCAGGTTATCCTGAGTTTAACTCAAGCACAAATGTTTGCAAAAGAAAAATTCTCTCAGGAACCATAAGCCAATATTAGTTGCCTAAACTCCTTTTAAAATACCAAGATGAATATATGTATATACAGAACCTTATTTTGTAATCACAAATGGTTGTTGCTTGTTTGTCTCTGTATGATTATGAATAATATGAGATGCCATGTTCTGGATGTTTTAGCTAATGAAATGAATCACTGAATGGTTTTGCCATGAACAAATCAAAAGAGTTATTATTAACTTAAACCTGATTAGGAAATTTGGGTCAAGAACACTGCAGGAATGACTTGTGTGCTTGAGTAACATAAGTTGACACATGGCTTGTTTAAGTCCTGAGATCTTTGTGTAATGGAGTGAATTAGTTCATTACAGTGTGTCCATTGATTCATAAATATTGCAGGTGAGACCAAGGATAGATAAATATTCCAGGGAAGTAACACTTGAGCAGATGAGAAAACTAGAGTTTTTCCCAGATTTGAAATATGAGTATTGAATGAGTGATTTAACTCATATTAGTTATTTTCCTGTTTGGTATGAATGATTGTTTGTCTATGATTGAATTGTATGCTTGAATGTAGTCTCTGGGAAGAAAAATTGAAGTGTGCACATGCACAATGTCACAGAGCATGCACACAAGTATATACCTGATTTCAAAGGACTGAACCTTATGTATTTGTACTTAACTTGATTTTAAACTAATTAACAAATTGCTTTTGTGAATTTTCTCATACCAGACATATGTCTGACCCTAGTGTGCTAATGGCATCTGGGGTGTCTCATTTAAAATGAGGCAGTTTCCAATGCTTTTTCAGGGATTGCAGCAACTAAGTAGGAGTAGGAGCAAGGCCTTGAGAAGAAGATATAGCATGCTAAAACTTAGTTAGATAAGAGCCTAAATGTTGAAATCTGCATGTATTGACAATTTAAATTGCTACTTGTATTAAGGGTTGAATGTTGGATGAGTATTTTGTTAAGAATATGACTTGTATCTGGAATCTTTGAATTAAGTTAAATATCTGTTATGTTTAAAATGAATTTTAATCAAATCTTGTAAGTAGATGTAGCAAGTACACCATGTTAAAATTGAATGATTACATTTTATAAATGCATTTGTCAATCATGAATCTTTGAGGAGGATTAAAGTTTTGCAAAACCAGGATAGTTGATTTTCAGAAACTTAAATGGTTTTATTTTCCAATATAGCATATGTATGCAAAAGAAATAGGCATAGGTTAAATGTTTATATGGCTGTAATGTTTCCATAGTTAAACTTGTTTCATACAAATGTCTCATGTATTATTTTTAAATAAGAAAGAATCTGTAGTAAGATAGATGGAAGCCAGATTTAAATAGTTGCAGATATATATGCACATAAACATGTTTAAGTGCAGATTATACCACACCTTTTCCTTTGTATTTGAAATAAGAATCTGAATTTTACTCAGATTCTAATCAAATGCATTTTAAATACCAGACAAATCTTATAAGATGAAATACAAACCTGGAAAATGATAAACACTCTTATCATTCAATCATGAAGCCTTCTAGGTTGTATGAATGGAATAAAAAAAAATAATTAAGCAAGAATTATTGTTCTGTATGCTGGAATATAGGCAATAATAAGACATATATGTGCAGATATAGGTAAATAACAGATTCCAAATTGCACAGAAGAAAAATGAAAAAAAAAGTGAAAAACCAAAAATTGTGTTTGAACCGACCAGCATAGTACTCGAACTCGTGACCTTGCATGTATAAGTTAGGCGCGTTTCCATTACGCCTAGATGTTGCTTGTGTTTCCTTAGGATCCACTTTATTTTATACTGTTTTTGACACTATTCAGAACTTAACACAAACATCTATATTAAAAGCTTGTTTACTATTGATTATTACTTGATCACTTCTTAGTTAGGATAAACAGACTAATATGAATGTTAACAGTGGATTGTTTGGTCAAAAATAAATTAGCAATCCAATATCCTCTTGTTTTTCCAAAACTCTGATTCAAACAAGAGAGGCATATACATCCTCACATGTATGTGCTTATTTTTGTAAATGTACTGATATATTTATATTGGTTGATTATTGTGATCCTGGATATATTTTGTTTATTGGAAAAGGATAATTGACCCTGAGAATTATATTTACAATGGATGATATATATATATATATATATATATTTATATATCCTCTTTACCAAAAAAAAATCCTTATGGAATTAGAGTGGAAATTAGGAGGGTCATTTCAGTTGGTATCAGAGCTATGTTATTCAACATAGTAGAAGTAAGGATCAAGTCCTTGGATAGAAATAAAATTAAAAGGAACTAAATATTAAACTAACCAGCTATGTAAATTATTATTAGCAAACTATGGTAGGGAGACCACCAAATCAGGGAGCAGGATCTTCCCATGCACCACCAATGGTCAATCTGCAAGACTTGGTGAGAGCATTTAGGGATGGGGCAGGACAAAGGCAAGAAAATCCCTATGAAGAACTCTCAAAATTGCTTAAGACATATACTCATTTAGGAGGCAAAAGCTTTGAAGGGACAGAGAGTATCATGGAAATTCAAACATGGTTGAGAACATTGGAAAGAATTTTCAATGACATGCAACTTGATGATCAAAGAAAGAGGCAAGTGGCTTCAAGACAGCTAAAAGGAGTAGCTCTAGGCTGGTGGGAAGTAATCATTGCAGGAAGGAATGAGAATGAAATCACTTGGAATCAATTCAAAGAGATGTTGGAAGCAAGATTTGTACCAGCATCAGCAAAGACTACCTTGTTAGAAGAATTCATTAGGCTTAGACAAGGAACCATGACTGTCACTGAATACACTCAAAAGTTTGAGGGGCTTTCCACATATGGAGCAATGCTTGTAGCAGATGAAGCATCTAAAAATGATAGGTACATAAAAGGTCTAAACCCAGGACTTAGCAGAGCTATGTTACCTTATGCAGACAAGACTTTTGATCATGTGATAGACTTAGCTTTGAGGTTGGAGCAGCATGACAAGGAAAGGGAGAAGTTCAGAAATTTTAAGAGCGATAATAACAAGAAAGGCAAGGGGAGGTATCACCCTTATGATAAGAAGAAAGAAGAGGCTAGTAGCAAAAGCACTGGAGATGTCAAAGCTAAGGAAGACAAGAAGAAAATTGTGTGCCATCAGTGTGGAAAGGAAGGGCATATCAAACCAAAATGTCCAGAGTTGAAAGGAGGAGCTTTCAAATGCTATCTATGTGGGAAAGAGGGGCATATGAAGAGGAATTGTCCTGAGTTTAAACAGCAAGGCAAATTGGCAAATTTGGAAGGAAAAGGCAAAGCCACAGTGGAGAGTAACACTGTAAACCATAGCCAAGTGGAAGGTACATTACTTATTTGTACCATACCCATAACAGTAGTGTATGATACTGGGGCAACTCACTCCTTAATTTCTTATGAATTGGTTAAAATGCTAAAACTGAATTGCATATTAGTTGAAACCCCATTGCATATACACAGTCCATTGGGGAGTTCTAGTGTTTTAAATATGATTTGTGTGGATGTGGAGTTAAACATAGGAGGAAACATTTTTATTTCCAATTTATATGTTTTGAATTACCCAAATATAGGTGTTATATTGGGGGTAGACTGGTTAAGGCAATTTAAAGCCATGATTAATTTAGACTCATCCACCATATCATTGCAAAATTCTAGAGGCCAGAGAATCACAGTTTTATGTGAGGTAGCTAAGGAAGGAAAACTATATCATTTAGTTGACTCAGAAAAAGATTTCAGTGAACTAACCATTGAAGAAATTCCCATAGTCAATGAATATTTGGATGTGTTTGGTGAGGTCAAGGGTATTCCACACCATAGACCAGTAGAATTCCAGATCAATCTAGTTCCAGGAGCAAGCCCAGTGATTAAAAAGCCAACTAGAATGGGGCCAAATGAACTTAAAGAATTAAAGAAACAGTTAGAAGAATTGGAAGAAAAGGGTTTTATAAGACCAAGTAATTCTTGCTGGGGAGCACCAGTGGTATTTGTTAAGAAGCAAGATGGATCCTTAAGACTCTGCATAGATTATAGAGAATTAAACAAAGTAACTATTAAAAATAAATAGCCATTGCCAAGAATAGATGATCTTTTTGATCAATTAGCAGGGGCAAAAGTATTTTCTAGACTAGACTTAGCATCTGGTTTTCATCAAATGAAGGTGGAAGAATCAAGCATCAAGTACACTGCCTTTAACACTAGGTATGGGTTGTATGAATTTTTGGTTATGCCATTTGGCTTGACCAATGCACCATCTTACTTTGTAGATTTAATGAACAGAACCTTTAGAGATTGCTTAGACAAGTTTGTGCTTATTTTCATAGATGACATTTTGATTTATTCCAAGACAGTGGAAGAACATAAGCATCATTTGCACCTGGTTTTGTCTAGATTAAGGGAAAAAGATTTAAAGGCAAAATTTTCAAAATGTGTGTTTTGGAAGGAGGAAGTACATTTTCTTGGCCATGTTATATCTGCCAAAGGAATTTCTGTGAACCCCAATAAAGTAGTAGCTATCCAAGCATGGAAGAGGCCAAGCACTGTGAGTGAAGTGAGGTCATTTATGGGGATGGCAGGATATTATAGAAGGTTTATAAAAGATTTTTCAAAAATTTCTACACCACTCACTAACCTAACCAGGAAGAACCAAGCTTTTGTTTGGTCAGAAAAGTGTGAAAAGTCTTTTGAACAATTGAAGGGGGTATTGGTGAATGCTCCAATTCTAAAGGTACCACATGGAAATGAAGAATTAGTGGTATACACTGATGCTAGTGGATTTGGCTTGGGTGCAGTGTTGATGCAACAAGGCCAAGTCATTGCATATGCATCCAGACAACTTAAACCCCATGAAGTAAGGTATGCCACACATGATCTCGAATTAGCAGCTGTGATATATGCTTTAAAACTTTGGAGACATTATTTGTTAGGCACTAAGTTTGAACTTTACACTGACCACAAGTCTCTAAAATATTTGTTTTCACAAAAAGATTTGAACATGAGGCAACATAGATGGGTGGAGTTCTTAGCTGCCTATGACTTTGACATACTTTATACACCAGGCAAAGCAAACAAAGTTGCAGATGCTCTAAGTAGACAGCATGCTAAATTGGCTATGATGATGATAGCAGAATTTAAGGATTTGTCTTTGCTAACTGAGTTAGAGATTGGGGAGAATGGTTGTGTGCACACTAATGTGCAGATGCATGGTGCACAAGAAGATAAAGGGAAGTTAAGCTTAATGACACTTCAACCAGATTTAATTCTGAAGGTAGGAAAAATGCAAGAACAAGATGCTCACTTATTAGAGAAGAAGATGCTCCTCTCAAGAGGGGAGGAAGTAATGAATCACCACATTGATAAAGATGGTTATGTGAGATACCAGAATAGGGTGTGTGTACCAGAGGACATGGAATTGAAGAAGGAGATATTGAATGAATATCACAGAAGTAAATACTCCATTCACCCAGGCAACACAAAAATGTATCAAAATTTGAAAAGAGACTTCTGGTGGAAAGGGATGAAATCTGATATAGCTAAGTACATTGCCAAATGTATGACTTGCCAACAAGTCAAGGCTGAAACTCAAAGACCATCAGGGTTGATGCAACCTCTTAGTGTACCACAGTGGAAGTGGGAGGACATATCTATGGACTTCATAGATGGACTGCCTAGATCTAAGAGAGGTAATACAAGCATATGGGTGATAGTTGATAGGCTAACCAAGGTAGCACACTTCATCCCAGTCAAGTCAGAAAGAACAGCACCAAAACTAGCTCAAATTTTTATAAAAGAAGTGGTAAGGTTACATGGCATTCCCAAAACCATTGTGAGTGATAGGGATACCATCTTCACTTCAAAATTTTGGAGAAGCTTTCAAGAAGCAATGGGAAGTGAATTATGTTTAAGTACTGCCTACCATCCTCAATCAGATGGGCAGACTGAGGTGGTAAACAAAGTTTTGGAGGACATGTTGAGGGCATGTATACTGGATTTTGGGGGCAACTGGGAAGATTATCTTCATCTAGTTGAATTTACATACAACAACAGCTACCAAAGCACCATAGGAATGGCTCCATTTGAAGCCTTGTATGGTAAACCCTGCTTGTCACCTGTTTGCTGGGTAGAAGCAGGAGAAAGGTCTATTTTAGGACCTGAATACATACAAGAAACCAAGGAGAAAATTGAGTTGATAAGAAGAAGAATGACAGCAGCTCAAGATAGGCAAAAGAAATTTGCAGACATGAGAAGGAGGCAGGTAGAATATGAGGTGGGAAATTTTGTTTTCATCAAAATCTCACCCATGAAAAATGTGTTGAGGTTTGGAAAACAAGGCAAATTAACCCCAAGATATATTGGACCATACAAAATTCTGGAGAGAATTGGTCCCTTGGCATATAAGTTGGAATTACCAGAAAACATGCAAGGTATACATGATGTTTTTCATGTATCACAATTGAGAAGGTGGGTCCATGACAAGGCAGAAATTCTTGAAACCCCAACCCAAGTGCAGATAAATCCTAATTTGATTTATGAAAAGGATCCAGTGGGAATTCTGGCAAAAGATGTGAAGAAGTTGAGAAATAAGTCTCTGAAACTTGTGAAGGTACAGTGGAGTCTAGATCCTAGTGATTGCACATGGGAATTAGAAGACAAGGTTAGGATGAATTATCCTAAGCTATTTTCAGATTAAGGTAATTCTGATTCTTGATTGTTTTCTTTATTTTGGATAAATATATTTTTAGTTAGTATAGAACTAAGAATCTATTTGGTAGAGAATATACTTGTTCTCTGAATTAAGTTTAAAATTTATTTTAAGCTTAGGAAAATTGTGGGACACAATTTCTAAAAGGAGGGGTGTATGTAATGACCCAAGATTTTAGGAATTTATTTTGACAAAAATAAGTGAATTTAAAATAATTTTTAAATTAATTTTGGAAGGAGATTGTTATGGCTTGATAGTGTATCAGTGTGTGTACATGTGTGCACAGGAAATGCACATGAATATAAGCTAAAACCCTGAACTCCAAGAACACATACATATTGATGTGTATGGAAATATATATATATATATATATATATGTAAATTAAATTCTTAAAAGCTGAATGCATAAGTAAATATAAATATATGTATGCTACTGAATATTTTTCTTAAGTATACATGTGCATGTGTGTGTCAATACAGAATGATATATATATATATATAAATATATATATGTGTTAATAATATACTAGAGTTTAAACTGGTGAAATAAAAATATACAGACATATTTTAATATGAGCAGAAATGAAAAGAAAGAAGATATAAAAAGAACTAATCCTCTTATAAATAAATAAAGGAGGTACATGCCATTTACATGAAAGCTAAAAATAGAAAAAAATAAGAGAAAACAGAGAAATGTTGCTATAGGCAGAATTAGGAAGTGTATTAAATAAATAACAAAACCAAGTCACATTTTTAGCATGATTGTAGACAAGGGGGAAAAGTATTTTCTGAAAAGCAATTTCTGAAAGAAAAATGTATAACCATTTTTCTCTTCACCCAAATCAAGCCGGGAAGGGGGGTAAAACTTTGGGTTTAAAATGCAGAAAACATGATTTTCTGGTGGGCAAAAATGGACTTAGCCAATACCCAAAACCCTAAGAGAGAGACCCTGCATATATATACATGTATATGCAGCAGCCTCCTCTTCTCCTCAGAAAAGAATTTTGAAAAAAAAAGAGAAAAACAATACCACAGAAATCATAAGACAAGGGAAGAAAGAGAGCTTGAGGATAAGAGCAGGAGTTCATCAGTTAATTAAGGAAACAAAGGAGAGAGCTAGGTGAGAAAACTCACTCAAAAATCTAAGGCAATAAGTCCTAATGTAGGCAGCCAGATAAAAGTATTTTATTAAAAGAATATTTTCATATGTGAATGTTTTTCTGTGAATTTAAACCTGAATATGTTTTGATTTTCTTTGATTGATCACTTGTTTTATTATAACAAGGTTTTATGTGTTGATAGTATACATATCTGTTTATACACTCAGATCTCTGATATGTTAATATTTGGGGATATAAACAAATACCCAGAAAATAAAATGTTGAGAATAGGCAAGTAGTATTGGTTTTGGCTTAACCCAGAAAAATGCAAATAATGTTGAGCTGCAATATACTCATGTATAAGTGCTGAGGCTTGAAATAGAAAGGAATTAGGGGTGCAATAGGGTTACCTAAGTGCTGATGCTCCTGATTCAATAAAAATGAATAGCAAACAAAATTCTGTGATTCAGTGAAACCAGGTTATCCTGAGTTTAACTCAAGCACAAATGTTTGCAAAAGAAAAATTCTCTCAGGAACCATAAGCCAATATTAGTTGCCTAAACTCCTTTTAAAATACCAAGATGAATATATGTATATACAGAACCTTATTTTGTAATCACAAATGGTTGTTGCTTGTTTGTCTCTGTATGATTATGAATAATATGAGATGCCATGTTCTGGATGTTTTAGCTAATGAAATGAATCACTGAATGGTTTTGCCATGAACAAATCAAAAGAGTTATTATTAACTTAAACCTGATTAGGAAATTTGGGTCAAGAACACTGCAGGAATGACTTGTGTGCTTGAGTAACATAAGTTGACACATGGCTTGTTTAAGTCCTGAGATCTTTGTGTAATGGAGTGAATTAGTTCATTACAGTGTGTCCATTGATTCATAAATATTGCAGGTGAGACCAAGGATAGATAAATATTCCAGGGAAGTAACACTTGAGCAGATGAGAAAACTAGAGTTTTTCCCAGATTTGAAATATGAGTATTGAATGAGTGATTTAACTCATATTAGTTATTTTCCTGTTTGGTATGAATGATTGTTTGTCTATGATTGAATTGTATGCTTGAATGTAGTCTCTGGGAAGAAAAATTGAAGTGTGCACATGCACAATGTCACAGAGCATGCACACAAGTATATACCTGATTTCAAAGGACTGAACCTTATGTATTTGTACTTAACTTGATTTTAAACTAATTAACAAATTGCTTTTGTGAATTTTCTCATACCAGACATATGTCTGACCCTAGTGTGCTAATGGCATCTGGGGTGTCTCATTTAAAATGAGGCAGTTTCCAATACTTTTTCAGGGATTGCAGCAACTAAGTAGGAGTAGGAGCAAGGCCTTGAGAAGAAGATATAGCATGCTAAAACTTAGTTAGATAAGAGCCTAAATGTTGAAATCTGCATGTATTGACAATTTAAATTGCTACTTGTATTAAGGGTTGAATGTTGGATGAGTATTTTGTTAAGAATATGACTTGTATCTGGAATCTTTGAATTAAGTTAAATATCTGTTATGTTTAAAATGAATTTTAATCAAATCTTGTAAGTAGATGTAGCAAGTACACCATGTTAAAATTGAATGATTACATTTTATAAATGCATTTGTCAATCATGAATCTTTGAGGAGGATTAAAGTTTTGCAAACCAGGATAGTTGATTTTCAGAAACTTAAATGGTTTTATTTTCCAATATAGCATATGTATGCAAAAGAAATAGGCATAGGTTAAATGTTTTTATGGCTGTAATGTTTCCATAGTTAAACTTGTTTCATACAAATGTCTCATGTATTATTTTTAAATAAGAAAGAATCTGTAGTAAGATAGATGGAAGCCAGATTTAAATAGTTGCAGATATATATGCACATAAACATGTTTAAGTGCAGATTATACCACACCTTTTCCTTTGTATTTGAAATAAGAATCTGAATTTTACTCAGATTCTAATCAAATGCATTTTAAATACCAGACAAATCTTATAAGATGAAATACAAACCTGGAAAATGATAAACACTCTTATCATTCAATCATGAAGCCTTCTAGGTTGTATGAATGGAATAAAAAAAAAATAATTAAGCAAGAATTATTGTTCTGTATGCTGGAATATAGGCAATAATAAGACATATATGTGCAGATATAGGTAAATAACAGATTCCAAATTGCACAGAAGAAAAATGAAAAAAAAAGTGAAAAACCAAAAATTGTGTTTGAACCGACCAGCATAGTACTCGAACTCGTGACCTTGCATGTATAAGTTAGGCGCGTTTCCATTACGCCTAGATGTTGCTTGTGTTTCCTTAGGATCCACTTTATTTTATACTGTTTTTGACACTATTCAGAACTTAACACAAACATCTATATTAAAAGCTTGTTTACTATTGATTATTACTTGATCACTTCTTAGTTAGGATAAACAGACTAATATGAATGTTAACAGTGGATTATTTGGTCAAAAATAAATTAGCAATCCAATATCCTCTTGTTTTTCCAAAACTCTGATTCAAACAAGAGAGGCATATACATCCTCACATGTATGTGCTTATTTTTGTAAATGTACTGATATATTTATATTGGTTGATTATTGTGATCCTGGATATATTTTGTTTATTGGAAAAGGATAATTGACCCTGAGAATTATATTTACAATGGATGATATATATATATATATATATATATATATTTATATATCCTCTTTACCAAAAAAAAAAATCCTTATGGAATTAGAGTGGAAATTAGGAGGGTCATTTCAAGATTTTTGCTCCATTTAATTGGTCAAATAAATCATCAATTCTTAGGAGTGGGTATTTGTTCTTGATGGTGACTTTATTTAATTCTCTGTAATCAATACACATTCTCATTGTACCATCATGCTTCTTCACAAATACCACTGGAGAACCCCAGTTTGAACTGCTAGGCCTTATGAAGCCTTAGCTATTGCTGGGACAAACCTTGCCTCAAGCATCTCCTTGAATTGATCCCATGTTATCTCATTTTCATGTCTTCCTGTGATGATTACCTCCCACCAATCTAGTGATGCTCCCTTGAGCCTTCTGGAAGCTATTTGCCTCTTCCTTTGATCATTTATTTGCATGTCTGCAAATATTCTTTCTAAGGTCCTCAGCCATGTTTGCACACCCATGACTCCTTCAATGCCTTCAAAACCCTTGCCTCCTAAATTTGAAAATGTTTTCAATAGCTTAGCTAACTCCTCCTGAGGATTTTCTTCCCTTTGCACGGCTCCTTCCCTAAATGCCCTCAACAAATCTTGCAAATTGACCAAGGGTGTTGCATTAGAGGATCCTGCTCCAGTGCTTGGTGGTCTTCCTACCATGATTCACTATTCAATTACATAGCTAGTTAGTCTTGTTTCTAATTTAATTATTTCAGAAATTTATTCCTACTGAGAATATTATATTTATTATTTTAATTTTTTTTTCTTCATATGCTATGTTCTTGTTAACATAGCTCTAATACCAACTGAAGTGACCCACTTCTCTTATCATTTATTTGCAGTGATTTTCAGATGAGTTTTTTTTTACACAATATAAAACAATGGATCACTTCTCTTAATTAATTTCCCAAGATCCAGAATTTTACCAATATAAAAATATTAGTATATAAATCAAATCGTGTCATTTATATATATGAAGATATATAAATGTTTCTTTGCCTATCAAAGTAATTAAAATAGCAAAGAAATTCAATCACACAATATTTCTCACATTTGAGAGATTTTGTGTTACATAGCCTTCTCTACTTTTTAATCTTCTTCTTTTTTTTAATTTAGGCCTAATTAATATTTAATTCAAATATGACCTCTTATTATTTTCTTGTTTTATTTCCCAGCTTGTTATATAGCCTAGATTATTAGATTCTTGGATTTACAAGCCACACATTTGATTTCTGGGATTTTGTAATTTGATACTTATTGTTTTTGATTAAATAAATGGTGTTTAAAACAACTCATGCATATTTATTTAGCCAGGGGTTCTTATTTCAAACACAAACAATTTTTATGTCTGGAAATATGCTCATATCATATTTTATAAAGTATGCAATGATCAGATGAATATCAAGGTGATAACCTAGATTAAGGGACAAGCAGAGGAAAACAATACAATCAAACCAGAATGCTAACTCAAAATAACATGCTAAATGGAGACTTAGCATATGCATGAAGACAATATTATTAAGGCAATGTCAAAAATCAGACCAATGCAAAACTTTCAGATGAACCTATAATGAAGACAACTGATGTTCTCTAAGTAAATAACAAATGATAGTTATCAATATGCTGTGGAGTGATGGACATGCTTATTACAAATAAGATCACATGATACTACAAACTACAACGGGTTTTGACTATACCAATTACAACCAGACTTGAATCAAGTATCTAGATAATGGGGTCTAGTTAAATAAATTTGCAGTGATGCCTACAAGTACCAAGCCTGCATATGAACTACTACACAAAGCAATACAAGTTTCTACTTGAAAATCAAATGCCCAGATAGGATTATAGGCTATGTCTTCAAGCTTTTGCGTGTACTTATATCAATTACAAGTCATGATTAGGCTCTACTGGTTAACCAAGACTTTATCCTACCCATTCACTTCAAACTTTGGCACATATTAATTCAAGAAAACTTCAATATTGTAAGTGAAGTCAAACAAATATGTCAAGGAGAACATACCCACATATCAGATTATATGGCATGTTCTTATTCATCTTAATCCATCAGAGTACTTCAGAATCTATTACTTAGATTCATAACTCACAAGCACATCTGTTACTTAAATCAATATTCCACAAGCACATAAAATACTTCAGTTTTTACATGTTCTTTTCAAAAACCCAGTAAGCATCAATTTCTGAGAAATACATAAGACATAAAAGAGTTTGCCTAACTTATTTATTACAATAATACTGCTACTATTCTCAAACATTTTAAATTCATCAAGATCTTCAAACATCCATGCAAGCAAGCTACTCATGCATCTTTCCCTGCAACAATACTTTGAACTGCCTCAATAAAATGAGACACCCCAAATATTGCAAAGGCAACAAATAGGGTCAGAAATAAATTCTGGTGTGAGTGAAATCAAGGATTAAAAATAACTTGTAAATTACTATGACTGGGTGGAAAGCTCATATATTTGATGCTATTCATTTTCATATTAAAACCAGAGTATATGTATGTTTAAACTTTATCTAACAATTACACATCCAAGCATTCATCCATCCCACTTTATTCAGTTGTACATGCACAAGCTCCTATGGAATAACATCCTAAATTCCATAGCATAATTTCTCAACCTCATTTTCATTTTATTTGGTCTGAAACTCCTGCCATTGAACAAAAAGTGTGCATTGCAAAGGGGCTCAATTCTGTTAACCCTTTAACACAGAGGCCTACGGGACTTAATCAAGTCATGCACATATTCATCATCCACCTGATGATAAATAGATCAAGGCAATACTCCTAAATTAGCTTGTAATTTAGAGACCATGCTTATTTTTCTTTCTGGAAAAATGTTATTAATTAAAGAAATGCTTTATTTTTTTTTCTTCCTTCCATATATCAAAGAAAATATACTCAATGGTTTCAGCCAGTCATACAAAGTATTTTTTTTTCAAAGCAACAAATCCCATCTAAGGTCATTTTTATTCATTCATATTTTCTAAATCTTGCATAAATATTTATTTCCATAAATATTCTAATGCCTCACATAAATCTGGTGAAATCATACAAAATATTACACTTAGTTTTACTGTGAACATAGGATATGGTTTTTGAGAAAAACCCATAAAAACATATTGGTTTATGATCTGAACAAATCAGCACATATATATAATATTTCTTTGTTCATATCAATTTTTAAATGAACTAGACATAAGCATGAACCTCATTATTCATACAGCCTACTTCACCTTTCTTTGATACCCTATTTCTCAGTAAATATTTAGCTCATTTTCTTATAAAACCTGGATTATAAAATCCATTTCTGTGATCAGGGTATATGTTTGATAATTTATATTTCAAAAGAAAAAATTGAAACAACCATAACAAATCAAAACAGATTAATATCTCAATCAAAGGTTCAACCAAAATACCATCCATGATCAACATGTATTCATTCAGAGAATAGAAATCAAACAGAAAAGCATAATATGATTTTATATAAAATAATTTGGCTGCCCTTAACTTGGGTCTTACTGCCTTAAAGCTCATGGGTGATTAATCACTCACCTTCCTCTTCTCTTCCCCGAGAATGCTTAAGCTTGAAGACAGTGTGAGTTCTTCCCTTCTATATTTTTTTTTTTGAAAATATGTTTCTGTTTTTCCCTCAGAGAAAACTACTGCTTCACCCTTAATTTAAATCGTTTAACTAGGGTTTTTAATGGAGGAAAAACTCATTTTATCCTCACAAAAATAAGAGAAGTTTGTATACATGTTTATGGCTAATTATGCCATTTTCTCTTTGATTTCCATTTCAGGTAAAAGCAGTTGCTTTTACTGCTTTTCTATGTACATGCTATTTGCATGATTCACCTATACATTATTTTTGTGTGACTTAGCTTCATTGAATATTTTGTTAAACCTGAACAGTTCACTCATACCCCTTTTATTATTATTCCTAGCTATTATTTCAAACCATTTATTTTTCTCTTGATTTATTTTAAAAATGTATTTATGCACAAATAATACTAAACTGGTTTTTATGCAATTTAATTATCAGAAGGATTTATTTTATCACTTTATATTTCTCTGGCTACTCATATTTTATATATATATATATATATAAGATATGTGTATGTAAAACTCACTCATACTTGATCATTTTCTTCTCATTATTATTCATTGAAAAATCACTCTCCTCTTATTTAATTATTTCACTCACTCTTAATATTTGTTTTCAAACTATCTATTCTTTAAATATTCTCTGTTAACCGATTTCCAATTTTTTTTCAAAATTATTTTTATCTCAAAAATTTGGGTCTTCACATACTCTCCTCCTAAAAGGAATTGTGTCCCACAATTATTATATATATTTTTTTCATTACATAGTATAATTCCATTTCAGAAATTTCAGAAACTCATGCATTCAAAACCAATCAAATACACATAAGTAATATTTAAATTTTATTATGATTTTAGGAATACCTTTATGCAGAAAATAGATTAGGATATTTATCCTTCATCCTATCTTCAGCCTCCCATGTACAATCATTCTTATCTAAGCTCCACTGGATTTTAACCAATTTAATTATTTTATTTCTTAATTTCTTTTCTTCTCTAGCCACAATGCCCACTGGTTCTTTCTTATAAATCAAATTTTCTTGAATTTCAACATGTGTAGGAGATTCAAGAATGGTCTCCTTATCATGTACCCATTTTCTCAATTGAGATACATGAAATACATCATGTATATTACTCAATTCCTCTAGCAATTTTAGCTTATAAGCCAAAGTTCCTACTCTTTGAATAATTTCATATGGACCTATATATCTTGGTGTTAATTTTCCTGCCTTGCCAAATCTCAGTATTTTTCTCATTGGTGAAACCTTGAGAAATACATAATTTCCTACCTCAAACTCCACTGGCCTTCTCCCTTTATCTGCATATGCTTTTTGTCTTTCTTGTGCTGCTCTCATTCTCTGCCTTTCTAATTCAATTCTTGCAGAAGTTTCCTTCACATGTTCTGGTCCAAGCAATACTCTTTCACCTACCTCCATCCAACATGCAGGAGATAAACAAGGCTTTCCATACAAGGCCTCAAATGGAGCCATACCTATAGTGGATTGGTAGCTATTGTTATAAGCAAATTCAGCTAAGTAGAGATTATCTTCCCAGCTGCCTCCAAAGTCAAGTATACATGCTCTAAGTAAATCCTCTAAAATCTTGTTAACAATCTCAGTTTGCCCATCTGTTTGTGGGTAGTAGGTTATGCTTAAGCTTAATTCTGTCCCCATGGCTTCTTGAAAGCTACCCTGGAACCTTGAGGTAAACAAGGTGTCTCTATCACTAATGATGGTCTTGGGGATGCCATGTAATCTTACTATCTCTTTCACAAATAATTGAGCTAACTTGTGAGTATTTCTGTTTGAATTCACTGGAATAAAATGTGATGTTTTTGTGAGCCTATCAACCACTACCCAAATACTATCATTGCCTCTTCTTGTTCTTGGCAAGCCATCCACAAAATCCATTAAAAGGCTTTCCCATTTCCAGGTAGGCACTTCTAAAGGTTGCAGTAGGCCTGAGGGCCTTTGGTAATCTGCCTTGACTTGTTGGCAGGTTAAACACTTTGCTACATATTTTGCCACTGCTCCTTTCATTCCTGGCCACCAATAATTCCTTTTAAGATCATGGTACATTTTTGTACCACCTGGATGTATGGTGTATTTTGTTTTGTGATGCTCATCCATAACCTCTTGCTTCAGTTCTTCCACATTGGATATGCAGATCTTCCCTTTCTTCCTTAAGTAGCCTTTATCATCAACTTCATAATTTTCCACTGATATACCTTGTGATATCATGTCCTTCTTTTCTTTCAAATTAGCATCTTGTGCATTCTTCCTATTTTATCAACCAGGGTTGATCTTAAGGAGATGAGACTTAATTTCCCATATTCAATCATGTCACTGTGTGCCTTATCTGATGCATCAATTTCTTTCTTTATTTCTACTTCACTGAGGATTTTTAAATCCTTGAATTCAGTCATTATTAAACTTGCCAATCTTTCTTGATGCCTACTCAATGCATCTGCCACTTTGTTAGCTTTTCCAGGAGTATATAATATATCAAGATCATAGGCAGCTAGAAATTCTACCCACCTATGTTGCCTCATGTTCAAGTATTTTTGGGAAAACAAATACTTAAGTGATTTATGGTCTGTAAACAATTCAAATTTAGTACCTAACAAGTAGTGTCTCCATAGCTTCAATGCATAAACAACAACAGCAAGCTCTAAGTCATGTGTAGCATATCTAGTTTCATTTGGCTTGAGTTACCTTAATGCATATGCTATGACTCTACTATGTTGCATGAGTACTGCCCCTAACCCAGACCCACTAGCATCTGTATACACCACTAATCCTTCATTTCCCTCTGGGACTTGCAAGACTGGAGCTTCCTTCAATGCTTTCTTTAATGATTCAAAAGCTTGTTCACACTTTTCTGTCCACACATATGGTTGCTTCTTTTTGGTTAGTTTGGTCAGTGGAATGGCTATCCTTGCAAAGTCTTTTATAAACCTTCTATAGTAACCTGCCATTCCTAAAAATGATCTCACCTCAGTCACTGATTTGGGTCTACTCCATGATTGTACTGCCATGACTTTGTTTGGGTCTACACTAACCCCCTGTTGAGATATAATGTGTCCCAAAAATTTAACTTCATTTTGCCAAAATGTGCACTTAGTAAATTTTTCCTTTAAATCATGTGCACTTAGTCTTGACAAAACCAGATGCAAGTGCTTTGCATGTTCCTCTTCTGATTTTGAATATACCAGTATATCATCAATAAAGACAACTACAAATTTATATAGAAAATCTCTAAATGTCCTATTCATTAAATCTACAAAATAGGATGGTGCATTTGTCAATCCAAAAGGCATTACTAAAAATTCATATAGCCCATACCTTGTATTGAATGCAGTGTATTTAACACTCTCCTCCTCAACCTTTATCTGATGGAACCCAGAGGCTAAGTCTAGCCTTGAAAAGATTTTTGCTCCATTTAATTGGTCAAATAAATCATCAATTCTTAGGAGTGGGTATTTGTTCTTGATGGTGACTTTATTTAATTCTCTGTAATCAATACACATTCTCATTGTACCATCATGCTTCTTCACAAATACCACTGGAGAACCCCAGTTTGAACTGCTAGGCCTTATGAAGCCTTAGCTATTGCTGGGACAAACCTTGCCTCAAGCATCTCCTTGAATTGATCCCATGTTATCTCATTTTCATGTCTTCCTGTGATGATTACCTCCCACCAATCTAGTGATGCTCCCTTGAGCCTTCTGGAAGCTATTTGCCTCTTCCTTTGATCATTTATTTGCATGTCTGCAAATATTCTTTCTAAGGTCCTCAGCCATGTTTGCACACCCATGACTCCTTCAATGCCTTCAAAACCCTTGCCTCCTAAATTTGAAAATGTTTTCAATAGCTTAGCTAACTCCTCCTGAGGATTTTCTTCCCTTTGCACGGCTCCTTCCCTAAATGCCCTCAACAAATCTTGCAAATTGACCAAGGGTGTTGCATTAGAGGATCCTGCTCCAGTGCTTGGTGGTCTTCCTACCATGATTCACTATTCAATTACATAGCTAGTTAGTCTTGTTTCTAATTTAATTATTTCAGAAATTTATTCCTACTGAGAATATTATATTTATTATTTTAATTTTTTTTTCTTCATATGCTATGTTCTTGTTAACATAGCTCTAATACCAACTGAAGTGACCCACTTCTCTTATCATTTATTTGCAGTGATTTTCAGATGAGTTTTTTTTTACACAATATAAAACAATGGATCACTTCTCTTAATTAATTTCCCAAGATCCAGAATTTTACCAATATAAAAATATTAGTATATAAATCAAATCGTGTCATTTATATATATGAAGATATATAAATGTTTCTTTGCCTATCAAAGTAATTAAAATAGCAAAGAAATTCAATCACACAATATTTCTCACATTTGAGAGATTTTGTGTTACATAGCCTTCTCTACTTTTTAATCTTCTTCTTTTTTTTAATTTAGGCCTAATTAATATTTAATTCAAATATGACCTCTTATTATTTTCTTGTTTTATTTCCCAGCTTGTTATATAGCCTAGATTATTAGATTCTTGGATTTACAAGCCACACATTTGATTTCTGGGATTTTGTAATTTGATACTTATTGTTTTTGATTAAATAAATGGTGTTTAAAACAACTCATGCATATTTATTTAGCCAGGGGTTCTTATTTCAAACACAAACAATTTTTATGTCTGGAAATATGCTCATATCATATTTTATAAAGTATGCAATGATCAGATGAATATCAAGGTGATAACCTAGATTAAGGGACAAGCAGAGGAAAACAATACAATCAAACCAGAATGCTAACTCAAAATAACATGCTAAATGGAGACTTAGCATATGCATGAAGACAATATGATTAAGGCAATGTCAAAAATCAGACCAATGCAAAACTTTCAGATGAACCTATAATGAAGACAACTGATGTTCTCTAAGTAAATAACAAATGATAGTTATCAATATGCTGTGGAGTGATGGACATGCTTATTACAAATAAGATCACATGATACTACAAACTACAACGGGTTTTGACTATACCAATTACAACCAGACTTGAATCAAGTATCTAGATAATGGGGTCTAGTTAAATAAATTTGCAGTGATGCCTACAAGTACCAAGCCTGCATATGAACTACTACACAAAGCAATACAAGTTTCTACTTGAAAATCAAATGCCCAGATAGGATTATAGGCTATGTCTTCAAGCTTTTGCGTGTACTTATATCAATTACAAGTCATGATTAGGCTCTACTGGTTAACCAAGACTTTATCCTACCCATTCACTTCAAACTTTGGCACATATTAATTCAAGAAAACTTCAATATTGTAAGTGAAGTCAAACAAATATGTCAAGGAGAACATACCCACATATCAGATTATATGGCATGTTCTTATTCATCTTAATCCATCAGAGTACTTCAGAATCTATTACTTAGATTCATAACTCACAAGCACATCTGTTACTTAAATCAATATTCCACAAGCACATAAAATACTTCAGTTTTTACATGTTCTTTTCAAAAACCCAGTAAGCATCAATTTCTGAGAAATACATAAGACATAAAAGAGTTTGCCTAACTTATTTATTACAATAATACTGCTACTATTCTCAAACATTTTAAATTCATCAAGATCTTCAAACATCCATGCAAGCAAGCTACTCATGCATCTTTCCCTGCAACAATACTTTGAACTGCCTCAATAAAATGAGACACCCCAAATATTGCAAAGGCAACAAATAGGGTCAGAAATAAATTCTGGTGTGAGTGAAATCAAGGATTAAAAATAACTTGTAAATTACTATGACTGGGTGGAAAGCTCATATATTTGATGCTATTCATTTTCATATTAAAACCAGAGTATATGTATGTTTAAACTTTATCTAACAATTACACATCCAAGCATTCATCCATCCCACTTTATTCAGTTGTACATGCACAAGCTCCTATGGAATAACATCCTAAATTCCATAGCATAATTTCTCAACCTCATTTTCATTTTATTTGGTCTGAAACTCCTGCCATTGAACAAAAAGTGTGCATTGCAAAGGGGCTCAATTCTGTTAACCCTTTAACACAGAGGCCTACGGGACTTAATCAAGTCATGCACATATTCATCATCCACCTGATGATAAATAGATCAAGGCAATACTCCTAAATTAGCTTGTAATTTAGAGACCATGCTTATTTTTCTTTCTGGAAAAATGTTATTAATTAAAGAAATGCTTTATTTTCTTTTCTTCCTTCCATATATCAAAGAAAATATACTCAGTGGTTTCAGCCAGTCATACAAATTATTATTTTTGCAAAGCATCACATCCCTTTTAAGGTCATTTTTATTCATTTGTATTTTCTAAATCTTGCATAAATATTTATTTCCATAAATATTCTAATGCCTCACATAAATCTGGTGAAATCATACAAAATATTACACTTAGTTTTACTGTGAACATAGGATATGGTTTTTGAGAAAAACCCATAAAAACATATTGGTTTATGATCTGAACAAATCAGCACATATATATAATATTGCTTTGTTCATATCAATTTTTAAATGAACTAGACATAAGCATGAACCTCATTATTCATACTGCCTACTTCACCTTTCTTTGATACCTTATTTCTCAGTAAATATTTAGCTCATTTTCTTATAAAACCTGGATTATAAAATCCATTTTTGTGATCAGGGTATATGTTTGATTATTTATATTTCAAAACAAAAATTGAAACAACCATAACAAATCAAAACAGATTAATGTCTCAATCAAAGGTTCAACCAAAATACCATCCATGATCAGCATGTATTCATTCAGAGAATAGAAATCAAACAGAAAAGCATAATATGATTTTATATAAAATAATTTGGCTGCCCTTAACTTGGGTCTTACTGCCTTCTCATGGGTGATTACTCACTCACCTTCCTCTTCTCTTCCCCGAGAATGCTTAAGCTTGTAGAAAGTGTGAGTTCTTCCCTTCTATATTTTTTTTTGAAAATATGTTTTTGTTTTTCCCTCGGAGAAAACTACTGCTTCCCCATTGATTTAAATCATTTAACTAGGGTTTTTAATGGAGGAAAAACCCATTTTATCCTCACAAAAATAAGAGAAGTTTGTATGTATGTTTATGGCTAATTATGCCATTTTCTCTCTGATTTCCATTTCAGGTAAAAGCAGTTGTTTTTACTGCTTTTCTATGTACATGCTATTTGCATGATTCACCTATACATTATTTTTGTGTGACTTAGCTTCATTGAATATTTTGTTAAACCTGAATAGTTCACTCATACCCCTTTTGTTATTATTCCTAGCTATTATTTCAAACCATTTATTTTTCTCTTGATTTATTTTAAAAATGTATTTATGCACAAATAATACTAAACTTGTTTTTATGCAATTTAATTATCAGAAGGATTTATTTTATCACTTTATATTTCTCTGGCTACTCATATTTAATATATATATACATATATATATATAAGATATGTGTATGTAAAACTCACTCATACTTGATCATTTTCTTCTCATTATTATTTATTGAAAAATCACTCTCCTCTTATTTAATTATTTCACTCACTCTAAATATTTATTTTCAAACTATTCTATTCTTTAAATATTCTCTGTTAACCGATTTCCAATTTTTTTCCAAAATTATTTTTATCTCAATAATTTGGGTCTTCACAATCCCTCCAACCTGTTTTTCCCTACATCGACAGATGTTAGTTCATAAATAAAATACCAATCCCACTTCGAGGGGGATATCGCGGTATAAAGGGTCATCCGCTATTATGTGGGACGCATAGGGTCTCATCCGCTATATAATGCGGGAATATCAATCACTCCAATATATATATATATATATATACATATATATACTGTCATATATATAATATCATCCAACAAATAAATAATAAATTTAACAATCAAGTCAGGCATCCAATAATTTTAAATTTAACATTTAACATTTAAAATTTAAATAGGTAATCCAAATGAGTGAGAAAATCTCACCTTTGATTTTATTTGAAGTCCCTTCCAATCTCGACTGGTTTCACGATTTATTTTGACCTTGTATAAACCATTTACGATTTATTAGCATTTAAATTAATCAAACAATTAATTACCATTTATTTATTTAATTTTAAACTAATAATTTAATTTTTAACTAATTTCCCATTACAAATCTTTTAGTAACTAAAAATAATTAAATAGGTTAATCACCATAATATGTTATTATAAAATAAACTAGTAATTGAAAATATGTATATGTATATGTATATTTATTTTAATTTTATTTATTTTGAAACTACATATACTAAAAATATAACCTATATATACATATTAAAAAAACAAAACTGCTTTACATATGTCACTGTAAAAATATTTTTTTCCTTTCCCTTTTTTCCCAACTTAATCTGTATAAAATAAGTTTTCTGTTTTCTATAAATAACAAAAGTAATCTTCTCTACTGTATATACATATACATATATAAATCAATAAATTTAAGAAAAATAAATTGTTTTTACGAAACCTGCTGTTACTGTATATTTTTTTTCCTGATATACGTACATATATATATAAATATTGAATATTAAAAAAACAATACCTCACCGCAGCTCCGCCTTGCCTCGCGAAGGACATCTCTGGGTCGCCCCGTCCCCATACTCGAGCTAAAATCATCGCACCGTCTTCTAATCGCCCAACAACATGAGCATCAAAACATCGAACTCCAAGCCTCGCCGACTCCATGATGATGCCGAGCGTCTTGGTATCGCGCGCGTGCAACCCATGGCGACCTCGAAGCCCACCCTCACCGGCCTCGCCACTCCTCACGCTGCCACTTGATTCGAACGACGATCCCGGGTACTCGATTTGAATCTCGAATCACCATTATTGAAGTGAGGCCGAATCGATTTTGAACGAGGATTTTTTTTTAAAACGAACTAAATGATTTCTTAGATGTCGAATTGAACCGAAGGGGAAACAAGAGGGACCTCGCGATTTTGTTCTGGCCATCATTTTTACTTTCGTTTTCTTTTTCTTTTTTTTGAGTGATCTGTTTGCCTCTAAAAAGAAAATGGTAGCGTGTTTGGGATGTTTTGCTTGTTTGAATAGGTGAACAGTGTTAGTGAACAGTGTTTCTGAAATGAGGTGAAAAAGTTTTGATGTGGAGGGAATCTTGACTGGTCAAACCATATATATTATATTTAAATTTTAAATTTAAATCGTCTCGAATTACGCAACTCAAAATCTCGACTTCCTATCGAGGCGTGCCACTAGGCGTTTATAATGTTATACCCCTATTTCGAATGCAATGGAAAAAGTTTCGAGTCCTAATTTGATCGTATGGAGAAGATAGCATTTTGGACTTAGTTATTATATTAAATTTTCGACATAATTTCAACGCGTTTATCTCGTACGACTACACGATAACTTCAAACACTACGAAAATTAAAATTCGATAATAATACCGTATTACGGATCCAATGAAGTTGGTTTCGTCGAATTTCGAGACTGTGCCTTGGAAGGCTATTTTTAAATATTATTTTAAACGATATATTTTTTAAAACTGAACAGATCACTGTTAAATTCAACCTTAACACTTTTATTATCTTCAGTATTATTAATATAAATTTTTCAAGCCTTTCAAATATTCTTAACAAGCTTAAAACTCAATATTCAATATTTTACCCAATTTCAAATTATTAAATTCAATAATTTAATCATCCGATAAATAGTTATATTTGAAATTCAAGTTAAAACCTAACACCCGAATATTTAAAATCAATTAAATATTCTAATTTCAGATATTCAAAATTCCGGGTCGTTACAATATCATTTTTTCCAAAATGACAAAAGATAAAAGAAGATGGAAAAGAAATTAAGAGGTATGAGGATGAATGAAAAAGGAAGTGAATATTTATAAGACGAAGTAAAAATAAAAATAAAAATAAAAAGGTTACAACCCATATTGCCCTTAAATTCAAATTTTCAACTTCTTCATCTAACCACAAGCCATCAACAAGTCATGCATTAGAAAGTATGGTGTATAATAGAGTGATTATGTACCTTTGATAACTTCCTTACTTAAGGAATCATTTTCTTATCAAATCCATCATTTCACTTTTAAAATTTAAATATATTTTATTCCTTTGTTATTATTTAACTTATGTATACTTTTCAAAATAAAATATTTCCCTTAAAACATTTTAAACGTTGTTTTTAAAGAATAAACAAAAGTTCAATAACTTTCTACAACTTGCCGTTCGATAAAAAAACTGAAAATCCAAAAAGTGGTCTTCGGTTATATTTTCAGTTTTCTATCGAAAGACCAATTTTAGTAAACAAAATTCAAAAATGAGTTTTCTACCATTAGTTTTAAAGGGCTATTTAATTATTAAAACCCTAAATTGAATATTTAAAATAAATTAAATATTCACAAATTAAAATGATAAAATTCTGGGTCGTTACAAAATATCTCCATTCCAAAAACTAGTCAACCTTCAAACCTCCTAATTATGCACCTTCTATTGTGCGTGTCCTACTAATTGAACGTGCATATTATCAATAAATCAAAATTGTTTGTAATACCACAAAGGTATTCATGAAGTCTTTGGGGCTTTCTGTTTGACTCCACCTTAATTCAAACAAATCTCACTCCAACTTCCTCTTTTTGCACGCATCATCTCCTTATTACCCTTCCAAGCCAATGTCATTTAACCTTGAGTTGAAAAGTTGCAATCTTTTTCTTTCAACCGTCCTACTGAAACAAGATTTTTCTGGATTTCTGGAGTATGCCTAACTCCCTTTTGGTTGCATATATTAAAACATGCTATGGTACCACTATTGTTCTGTAATGATGATCGAACCAAGTTCCTTATCTTCAGCACATGACATATACGCATATGAGCTACACACTTATTGTAACAAAATAAATCTCTATTGTTATGTATCTACCAACTCATATTTACATACCACTTCTTCAAGATTTTTATAGTGATATAAGACTATTCCAATTTCAAACAGGTGGTTAATATTTCCACAATGCGAAACAACCTGACAAATGCACCCTTTTATTTTTATTACTGTACTTTATTGTCGGGCACATCTTTATTTGGACAGGATCAAACGGATGGAATCAAGAAATGGAAGACTAAGCATGAGTGGATAGATAGCAGATTAGCTTTTGACATTGAAGACCCACCATTGCTCATAAATCTGGTTGATCTGCCTCTACTATGCAAAACTAGAGCACTAACTTGCTGCTGCATCCACCATACTGTACTCATTGGCATCTCTTCCATTTACTCGAATAAATCCACCCTGCCAGCCATCCCCAAGTGATCATTCTCAGTCGAAGCAGCTCATTCATCTCATTTTGAACCAGATTGTTAGCAATTGCTTCAGAATCTTCGCTGCAGATCCTCATTTTCAGTCCACCTGTTCAAATAATCAAAGCTATACAAGCATCTCTTGTTTTGGCATGCTGTTGCTACTCCAGTGCCCGCTCATTGATGGTAAACTCCTCTCAGTGTTTGGCTTCAATGTTTGCATCAGTGGAGCTTCACTCCAATTTCAGTTGATATGGTCACTAGCTGCCGTTTTCAGTCTACTCCGATCCGGTCTTGTTTCAGTTCGCTGATAAGAGTTGGTACATCATCAGAGTGGGTTGTTTCAGAGTTCAGAGCTTAAACTACCTCCGCCACAGTAGAGACATGAAGTAAGCTTCAATCCATGGTGTCGTTTCCGCTCCTTGCCATAGCTTCCTTTCAGTTTTACTCGGTCATTTCACCATCAGTTCCACTCACAGTAGAGACACGCACATAGAGATACTTGGTTCATTTCATCAGCAGCTCGTAGATATGCCATTGGAGACATGTGATGATACCTTCAGTTCCTCCTTGCCAGTGTTTTATACCACAGCATTTTTTTTTTCACTTCAGCAATAAGGTCCCCAACGTTTTTATTCATTACACAGCAAGACCTTATTTCAATACACAGTAACAACGTCCCCAGCCACTGCACACTAAGGCCTGAATTCAACGATTTCTACCATGCCTCATCAGCCATGCTGTGCCTCGCCACTTCATTTATTTCAGTGCACACCAACCGACTCTCAAGTTTGTGCCTCAATCGACCTGTGCATATCCCATGCATGCTTGGTGCATGACCGGAATAAATATCCACCGGGTAGTGATATTCAGTTTGTTTCAACCATGTTCATTCCACCTTTGTCAGTTCAGTATAAGTGTATTTTCTACCAGTCAGATTTCACGTTTCATGGCAATGTCAACCATGCTTCAACAATGCAGCCAGGTTTCACATATCAACCATGCTTCAACAATGTTTAATCCACCCATTTGCTTAGGCACGCTTAACTACATAGTCCCGTGTCCACCCATCCAGAAGCACCAACCAGTTCAGATTTTCCATCAACCGATGCTCTCAATCATCTTTAGAACTTCCAAGTTTTCTTCGAGCAATGTAGACCAGACAACACTGACAACAAACTACGCAATTACTAAGCAAAACCTTATTATAAAAGAACTTTCAATAGCATTTTAATATCTTTCATATGCCTAAAATAAGCAGACTGCAGTGATATGTATATAGCTCTTTGTCACTTGTTACTCCATAGGTCATCTATTTGATGATCTTGTAGGCATATATGGAGAATTTTTGGCATTTACTTATTATTAAAGCATAGCTAATCACCAAGCGACTTGGCGGTTTTATAATAATAATATAACAAGTGCTCTCCTCATTTCAACCCTTATATTATATATATATATGCTTGTCCGTGTGTGTAAGCAAGAAAAAGCACATTCAATTCAACAAAATAAAATTAGCATATAAGAGCTGTAAAGGCAAAAATCTTCCTACTTGCATTGCACAATAATTAACATGCTCATGTCCAGCTTTGCTTACATGACAGATCCTTGAAGCAAATCACAAACATGAGATTACAATTTAGTGATGCCCTGTAATAACTAGTCATCAAATGACAAAAGTGTTTTTTCCTGAAGAATGTAAGAAGCTTAATCTAACCTAGAACATCACTAAATATAATTACAAAGATCGATACATAAAATTACAGCAAATATTGCACTAATCTTTAGCTTTACGAGAAGAACCATCCTTCTTTTTATCGCCTTTCTTGTCGCCTCCTCCAAGAATACGAGAAATCTGCAGCCCTCTGCTGAATGCTTGATTGAAAAGCATTCGAGTTTGGAATTCTGAAACAAATGGAAACCATGCCAGAAATGCAATTGGAGTGAAAAGGAGCAGACCCATTATGATTTCATATCCTCGAGCGAGTGCTCTGACTGAAGCCCACAACCCTGTTTTCTTGATACACGGCTTTAGAGCTTGCGCAATCTGTAAAATAGGAAAAGGGACAAGTTTCAATTTAAGGACAACCATTCACTTAACACAAGTTTGTATTATTTTTTCCTCTTTTTAATAATTAAGTGCATTGTTTGCATGAAAAAACTAACCAAGAGTATTCCCCAACCAGTAGGCATAAATGCAAGGATGCAAACGATTATATCTTGGATAGTCATATGAGGAAGTGCTATCAAAACAATCAAAATGGCAGCAAATGTCATGAAGATAACGAATTTAATCAGACGAAAGACAAGCTGAAGGTTTGGACCAAGCATCTTCCTTCCCATTGAAACTGTCTGGAAATAAACGGATATACTTTATTAATATCAGAAACCAATTTATTAGTGAAATAATTAATGTTTTTGTTATTAATGTGGAAATTGTGTATTTTTCGGATACCTTCATGACCAGAAAAACAGCCAAAATGACAAGCCAAGAAACACCATAGACCTGTAACAAGAGCAAAATCATATCACCGCTTGTTCAATGAACTAAACTGACGGTCGTAATAAATAGTTAGTTAAATACAGCTTTTCTAATAATAAATAAGAGGAAAAAGTACCAAAATGCTTTGAGTTGATTTTGTCATGTTCAAGTGATAGACAAGCCCATACTGATATATGAAAAATCTCAATGCAAGGAGTATCTCACAAATAGTCCCACGTACTCCAGTATGCTTAAGATGGTCTTGCTCTGTATCCCACCACGATTCCCAACTTTTATCCACAGACACCCCAATTCCTCCATAATTGCTAATCCACTTATTCCAATCAGTCCAATCCTCAACTATCTTTTGCCACTCAAATCCAGAAGGATTGAAAAGGAAAGGAGCAAACAACCAAGTGCCCACCATAAACCACATAGAAAATGTAATGATTATGTAAGCAACGCCCGATCTATATGACCGTCCGAATATTTCATACACAACAAGCAGAATCAGAAGCTCAATCCCTTTCACGAAATGACTTCGAGAATATAATCTATAGTTTTCGGCAAATTTTGCGTGAAACACAACAAATCCTCGACCGGTGCCTCTATATTCTGCTCCACCATGAAGCAAAGTTCTACCATAGTAATGTGTTTTGGTTCCAAGTGAAAAGGTGAAGAAAACAGAAGCCAGTTGCAGCTGCATCAGAACAAATTCACTTAATGCAGTCCGGAATCCTCGTTCAAGGCCAATTTCCATTACCATAGGAAGTGCCATAAGTAGTCCAAGTTGTACAAAAGACTGAGAAGCAAGTGCAACTTGAAGAGGTTGATTGTGTATGAATCTTCTACGAGTGGCTAGAGCCTCTTCAAGTCCACTGAGTACAAGATAGAGGCGGCCATAGAGGAATACATATACTATAATGACTGTCATCTGTCATCAAGATCACAAAATAAAGTTTACCAAAACAAACAAATTATTTCACAAAATAGTAAACAATTTTTGCATTATGTGCAATTTAAAATAACATATGAGGACGTAAGACCTAATAGGGCCATCCCTAATCACCTTTAAAAGGGGAATATAATAGTACACAATATATTCCATGAAAAAAAAAAACTGAACTTCCAGTTAGTTTGATAATAATAAGTTTATCCTCCAAAATGTATGACTAAAAAGTTTATAAATTTTAGATAATAAGGTGCAAGACACACCAGTGTACTGAAGTAGAACCCAACTGTTGTAAAATAGCATGACATCATCCTAAAAAAATCAAATCGATGCCCAAGCCTGTATATATCACGACTTAACGTCTGTTCTCCATTCCCGTTTGCTATTTTTGCCTCAAATTGAGAGATTTGATTCAAACCCACATCTCTTCCCTTGCCAACTTGCATATATTCATGATGTGTAACACTTCCTTCTCGAAGTGTGGAATTAAAACCTAATATGCCGGGCAGTTGGAAACAAATTTCAGAAATAAGCACTGTCATTGAAGTTTTATAATTTTTTCTTAGAAAAATGATTAATAAAACAGAGAGAATCATGCCTGCAAATATATCCTCGCTTAAATTAATAATTTTGGATGCTTTGCTTACACCACCCCTTGTAAGGTGAAATATCCTATCAAAAACATCTGGATGACCATAGTGAAATCGAACCCTGAGATGCAGTAGAAAAAAATAAGGATATTATTATAAACGTATGCGTATATGCGTTTACATTTCCTAAGTTGAAAAAAATATTATTCTAAGGGTGAGGTACTTGAATTTAGGTGTGAAGCTTGCTCTTTTAAGTCATGTACGTGTGCATGTGTGAGTATGGGCCCTATATTCTGCAAATCCCCAACTCATTTGGTAACTAAAAGCAATGCAATATTTGTCGATATGTTTGTAGTATCACAATCAGTTTAATGTTAAATCATTCCAAAACTTCCACCTCATAACTACATACCAGACTGGCCATAAAACTTTATACTTACGAGAGCAATCAAAGTTTCATAACAATATTTTTTATTTATAGAAATGGTAATAATGACCTTCTTACATCCTAGCATATCCCTATAGCCTACGAAAGTAGGTTTTAAGAAAATATACGAAAATATTAACTTATTTTATGATATTTAGGTATAAAAACAACAAAGGATTTTTTTTTTGGAGGGGTTGTAGGATGAAGGTGGAATCCCCCTCTCGCTCACACACACACACAGATATATATATATATATATATATATATATATATATATAATGTGTGTGTGTTTATGTGTGTATATTAATACATAGGTACACCGAACACTATCCATAAACTGCTGTGTGAATGCGCATAGGTAATTAGCAAAGTGATTTACGTCATTGGGTTCAAACTCTCGACCCAGTTTGATGTGTTACCACATAACCAGCCTTTGTAGGTACACACACGTGTATATCTTTCATATATCCCTATAGTTTCTTATTTTACAAGCAAAGGAGGGAATAAATATAACAAAGTGGGTGTAGTTTTCAATTTCCACTGTTCTAATATTGTGTTTGATATTTTGTTCTCTCCATCAGTCTTTTTGTATTTACAAGTTAAAGATAGGGATGTTTTTTAAATGAAGTTCGAATCTTGTAGATTATCTCTGCCAAATTCTGGATCATGACAAAACTTCAAACCTTTCATAATTTTTTGATGAAATCAAACTCTTCATAATTATACTTTAAATTAAGGTTTTATAACAAATATTTTTGACAAAACATATCCATCAAATGTATTTTTGGATGTGTTAAGAATAATCACATGAAAATAAAATACGAAAAATATTGCTATAGAAAAAAATACTGTTTTTTGACTCTGGCTAATTATATGTTCATTTTTTAGCATCTAACACAAAGTTATACAAAAAACAAATTTATCCTAAGTATGGATATAAAAACTAACTAAATAGAATTAAGTATATGATTAAATTAACAATTGAAACTAAAGAGTTTGTCAGGATAATTTCAGTATTTCACCTACGGTTGAAACTCTCATTAGTGGCTAAAAACTGGATAGTTTCGATTACTAATTTCAGTATCAATATGGAATAAGATAAGATTTTGGATAATGCAGACCGTCAGTAATATAATTTCATAGATGACCCAATAAGCTTTGATTAACTCTCATTAGTGGCTAAAAACTGGATAGTTTCGACTACTAATTTCAGTATCAATATGGAATAAGATAAGATTTTGGATAATGCAGACCGTCAGTAATATAATTTCATAGATGACCCAATAAGCTTTGATTAACATATATTATAAATCCAACTCCTAAGTCTTAAACAAGGTAATGAAATTATAAATTGGGTTTAGTAATTTCATAAGTACATTATAGTGCAGAAAGATAGGGTCTATAAATAACAGCTACAAGAAAGATATTTTTTTTTCTTACAAATCTATGTATGATGGATAGAAATAATATAAAATGTAGTATAGAAACAACAGTCTAATTTACGAAACTAACGATTTTTTTTTATCTTTAGAAACAATGAAATTGGTTATCAAACTTGAAGATAGTGTAAACATTAGAATAATTTTTTATTTAAAAAATATGGTATTTGAATAAACTGTTAGGTCATATTCTTTCAGTGATCAAAACAAACTGGCTTTAAAACAAATATATGTTGATGTATTATCCATCAATTAGAAATCTTCCAAAAAAGTATTATGGAATTTCTCCCACTTCATCAAGGTTTGAACTGAGAATCTATATGCACCAAGAAATGAACATATTCATAAGTGGCTCTGATACAATACGATACCTCAACCCTGTCACAAAATTCCTAACTTTTCTCAAAATATGAACTAATTACTTAACTAGATTACAACTTCAGTAAACTATACCATGTGTATGGGAAAATTGGTTCATGGTGTACTAATTTCTGGCAAAACAGGATTCATTCCTGTGTAATGATTAATTCAATGTCTGCAGAACAGAAAAAGTAATTGAGATGTCACTGGTCCATCCTATGGTTACAATCAACAAATCACATCACTTACAACGATATTTATCTTATGAAAAAATAACTGTTCAAAACAGCATTACAATATCAGCACAATATGCAATTTAGCTTCATCATCCATAATTATACCTGAGAGGGTTAGCTAGCAATCGTTGTCCAATGGTAACAAAACTAGTCTCCTGATTTGACATAAACCAGGCAAGAGAAGAAACACTGTATAATGAAAAGATTTTAAATTATCACCAACAATTCATGCAAAAAAACATGCGTTATCTTTCTTTTCTTAGCCATGTTGAGAATCTGAGACACAAACCTGCCAGTAAATATGTTCTCTCTAACTCCAAGTATAGTGGGATATCTAACACCATCTTGTTTTTTAAGAAATTCTTGCAGTAAATTTCTCATCTTGAAAGCCTCTTCTAGGTAATTTTCCTACAATATTGATATTCTGTTAAAATAAATACGGACATAGCAAAGCAACACCAAAAGAAATCCTTACCTGGTTCATGTCTATAGTTTGTAAACCTTCACCTCGCGTGAATATTATAGCATGGTTTTGATTTTCTGGTTTGCCTTCACCTAAAATTGCAGGACCTGGAAGCTTTATCCTATATATAACCTAGACAGAAGACCCAAGTATCATATTTGCATGTCCATATGTCTGAACTTGCAAGTGCATTTGTCCCGAATGGACAAACGTGTACACAGGAGCAGACATGTAACAAACTTTTGGGTATTTAAACAAATATCCAGATAATAGTCAGATGATTCAGATGCTACTGTATTGTGTTTAATATATACTCATTCCGGATTACTTCCTAATATTCCATGCTCTTTTTGCACCAATTAACTCGGATATTCAAACAGATTTCTATTTGTATATTCAGACCAATTACTGGAATACTTATAGTTGATAATCAAAAGTATATGAATATCTTTTACTAACTTAATTTGCATTCCATGTGTATAGTTTGCTAGAATGTTGATTAAACCCTACATTCTTACTACACATACTTTAGAATGCACCAAGTATTGTAGTTTAGGAGATCGCCGAAAAACTGAAATGTAAAATGCTTTGAACATATGCATGGCTTACAAAAGCAAATAGGCAATCAACAAGGATTGGTCGAATTTTTATTTTACGATATGTTGCACAAATATGATCTAGAAGAGAGTATACAATTTTTGTTCACTCTCATCAATGAGAGTGAACATTAACCCTTGTATGATTGGTTGGAATCAAACAAACAATAATTTTATTAATCGATATTTTATTCTATTTTTTAAAAGGGGGAATTAGGAAAAAGGGTAAGCTTTGCAAAAAAAATTAGGCTGAAGGACGTCAAGTTTTATTTTTAGACTGAATGACAAATGCTAGTTATAATTAGCATTAGATTCAACTTTTACACTATACAAAATGCTAGTTATAACTAGCATTATATCCAGTTTTACACTATACAATATGCTAGTTATAATTAGTTGTCCTTTAGCCAAAAAAACAAACTTGTTGTCCTTCAACCTAAATTATTTTCTAAGTTTGTCCTTGTGCCTATGTTTCTATTTTTTAAACAATGACGTTCAGACTTTACAACATGATTGACTGAAAGAAAAAATAATTATTGTAGGTCTATATATGTTATTCGGTTTCAACCAAGCACATTCGGCCTCACTGATTGACTTGAGAGTACACAAAATTTACTCTTCAAGGAATATGGTATCTGCGTAACAGTCCAGATTACGTCCTCCATTTATATTTGCTTGGACATGAGAAAAGTATTTTTGTTGTAGGTATAAGGGGAAAGCAGACATTTTTATTTGCTTTATAAATGTCAAAATTTTACAAAAGCTTTGTGATACTGCATAAGAATGCAAGAAATAAGAGAATACTGGAATAAGAAAAATTGAGTATTTTATGAGAATCATAAAGTATTGTGAAATTTTCTTCACCTGGTCAAGTGCAGAATCAGCAGGATTATCGGTATTTGGCAAAGCAGCTTTAACTAACGCAGAATAATAAACCTTCTTAACTGTTCTATCAGCATGGGGTTCTTCAACTTCATCAATATATGCAACTCTTAGCGATGGATACCTGCCAAACGATTTTTACATGTACGACCATTTATATTTCAGCTTATAAAGTAATTTATCAGCAGCACCAAAAAAGAAACAGCAAGGCATGGAATGTATGGATATCCATGAGGTTATTATTTTCTTTCTTATTTCCTTCAACATTTTTTTTTTCACACATAAATATGAATAGAATACATTTATTGGGTTGGAGGATAATTTAGAAAGTCGGTTGTATAACGGAGTTCCCTGAAAGGACTATATGCTCTCTCGAATCATTATACAATAACCTAATAAACATGGTTAACATAATATATTAACTTCATTCAGTGTATCAATGGTATGGATTTAGTATTGGTACCGATGCACAAATACACAAAAATGTCAAAATTAGAAACGAATAAAATAAATGAAAATGAGGATTTTACATGGAAAATACTCCAAACAAATTAAAGAAAAAACCAACAATAAACAGTACAAAGATTTTACTATGGACATGGATACAACATCTTCTCTCTAGAATGAGAAGAGCATAATTGAGAATACCACCTTTCTTATAATAGGAGAAACTCACACCCTCAAAAGACACTCTTCTTCAATCTCCCCTTTTTGCTTTTGTTTTTGTAACTATCATAATGGGATAACTGTTTTGTCAAAGGATGATTAGAATGAAGTGAAGGCCTGTGTGTATTTATAGCAAGGTGTGAGGTTTCGGCCGGAATCTTGAGAGTCCAGTGATCCCGGTTTGGTTCCGGCCCGAACTGGGACGAAACCTAGTTAAAATTTCGGTTTGCCAAAAACTTTGTTTTTCTTTCATGGAAAACTTGCAAGTCGAATGAGGAAAAAAGAAACCAGAAGAAGAAAAAAGCACATAATCATAAAATTCTTTGAAAAAAAAACAACTAAATACCTTAATAGCAATTTTTTTTGTTAATTTGGATCTCTTTGGAACGAGGCTCCTCATTTTTGAAATCCATATTTTTTCAAAGTCGAAATCGAACCCGAGTAGGAAACTCTAACCCTGGTCTATTTTACCAGCGAGAATAGATGAAAGAAGACAGATGTCTAATTTTTTTGATAAATAAGTAGGTTTTGTTATTAGTTGGACTAGGTATTATGCCACTGGGTTTGGTTTGTCATATAGTATGTTTGGTGTTGAGCAAAGGTATAATGTTAATATTTAATTTTTAATAATGTTAATTTATATGTTTTTATAGTACACTTTTCGTTTGTATTATAATGTTTTAATATAATGTTCAAAAACATATTGAAACCGAATCCAAAATCTAAAACGAAACCTCCGCAATTTCCAATATTAATCAATACTTCATTATTCTCAAATGACCGAAACCGAGATCTCAAACCATGATTTATAGCAAGGCTGAGACGGTTTACTTTCTTGAGCAGCAAACAAAATTGAAGATGGTTGAAGTTTCTTGGCCACCAAACAAACATATTACTGGGCCTCTACACTTTGTATAAGCAATTCCTTATTTTGCCTTGGAGACAGGCAAAAAAAGTGGATTTACATTTCCAAAGTACACACGAGAGTTGCTATTGAAAAGCTGTTGACAATCTATTGTATAAGATGATTCCATTTAGATAACAGAGAAGGTTTCATCGTTAGAAATTCAAAAAACGAGTGCCAAAGAAAATGTTGACGACCCGTAATGTTCTATGAATAAAAGGAGTATAACTGACATAACCCCTAATGTTGACAATACAACTGCTAAAGTTGGCCTGGTTTTGAGATGTGCTTTGGACCATTGGTATGAATTGGAACTAGGGATTTTATCATAAATAGGTCCAATAATCATAAACATCCTCGGGTTATTTTTGTGGTCAATCCTTGCCAAAAAACACACACCTTAAACAAGTGAATAATATATCTTAATAGCACATATAAGCAATCTTATTGACTTAACTATCATAAATATCTTGTCCTATTTATTTAATCCTTTGAATATTTTTGTAATATTGCTCTAATCTACCGACCATGGGTTGTTAGCAGATCAATAGAAAATTGTTATATCATGTTTGTGACATTTGTCGGATTTGTTGAAAGTTTTCAGTTAAAAGCTTCAACACTCATCACCACATTATCACTCCTCTTCACATTAGCGACATGACTTTTAAATCTTCTTGGTACAATGAAAGATTGCAAAAACCACTAGGCAGACGGTGACCTTGGACTAAAGATTATCAAAACTAGGCATTTTTTATAAGATATTAATTCCGACAAAATTTTAGACATTATACACAAAAATGTTCTATACTAAAATTTAAAATGTTCTTATATTTAATTGTTGAAACTATATCATTTAGGTTTTAAGATAAAGCAGATGAATATTCCATTTTCAACTGAAATTCCATGTTATTTTCAATTGAAATGTAATGCATCAGAAACAATATGAAACACGCTGTGTTTTCATGCAAATGATAGTAACTATAAACTGGAAGCTTCAAAGAAGTGACTACACCAAAATTGAAAATTTCAACAAAGTGACGTCTAAAACAAGACCTTGGTAGAACCTCGACTCCTAAGTAAGGTGGGAGGCACCACCTAATCTACTTTCTGTGAGTCAATCATATTGATTCATATGATCAAGAGAAACAAGATTATGCATATTAATTGGTGCATGTCTCATACCATAGACCAGTCTAATGTTTGGTGTGGATTGGATAATACTGGAGTGGGTGTGTGGAACAAAATTATGAATAGCCCCACATTACAAAAATTGTGGAATACATAAGAGACTAGTAAAACATAACATTGAGATTCTTTTTGTTATAATAAATTGTTATCAAGACGAAGTATATACCCAATTGGAGGTGATGATAGGATGTTCAATTGGGATGTCGACCCATTGAATGCTTCGTTCAATGGTCTTTGTTGCCTTCTACAACTCAATGAAGCATGCACAAAGATAGATGGGTGCAGGGGTGTCGAAACCTAACACTAATAACACTAGCATGCACACGGAACGAATTCAATTCAATATCATAGACTTGTAGCTCTATTTCATTGATCACATCATTGACTACTTTCCATAGAAAAAGAAACCCAAATCAACATAAATATATGTACTCACTACATAGTCTTTTTTCAATCACTTTGAAAAGCAGTGCACTAATTTACCATTACTCCTTTGGTGACATAAGAACACTTCTTTACATATGTTTTCATTAATTGTTTGAATGGACATAGATCTTACATGGATCCAAACAAACTACACGACTGGTTAATAGAATATTTATTGAAAAACCAGGACTTAAATTGGGACAAATATTCTTATGTGTGTTCTTTTGTTGATAAAAAAAATGGATGACTACAAATACGCACTTTGTTGAGTCAGATTTGTGCAATCTAATATTTGAACTTTATTAACACTCAATTCAATATAATTATTGAAGCGATCATCGCAATTCAATCAAAGCCAAGTACAATAACAGAAATTAATGGTAGCTTTTGCATTTATTTAAAAATTTGCATTATAGGTTGATTTACAATGTTGAAGAATGAATGAATTGTGAGTAGCGATCCAAACAGTATTATTGAAATTCTTCCAAAGGCATTTTCTTTTGATTAATTTTCTCAATTGACTCATTTTAAAATTCTTTGCTCTAAAGATAGAATTAAATTATTATTAAAAAATACCCAATCAACATACATGGCTGAAGTTTCTGAATTTTCTAATGTGTAACACTTCCACATATATAAGAAGTGCGACTAACCATATACATGATCACAGTTCTAGCGGTAAGACGCATATGATGAGTTTCTAAAGATCTTGAATTCGAGCTTCTAAGCATACACATTAATCAAATCTCAAATATATATGTATATGTGCATATGTATACATACATATATGCAAAGTTTCCAAAACGGAAATCAAATCGTAAAACTTAAAGTTTGAACTTTAACTGAAACGGGATATATATCGTGAATCATAGATTCAAAATGTCCATATTTTAGGACGTGTACACATTTTGAGATTGATTATGATGTTTAAACTTTTACATTTAAATCTAAAAAATAGGCTTCTCTCTTGTTTTATTTTATTTGGTTCAAAAAGCATTAGAATTGAAATTGTGGATCCAAATAAGCATATTAAATATATACATACTGATTGAATGATTTTTATCAACTGCGGTTTTAATTACGTTTGAATTGGAATGAAAATCGAATCTGCCCGATCCGAAATGGAATTTGAACCGTAAGAATTTAAGATCAGTAGTTTAAGAGTTCTACAATTCAAAATTAAATCAAACTTTATAAATATGTTTTTATATCATCAAACATCAACTTCGTAAAAACAAAGATTGGTTAAACAATCATAATATGTTCAAAACAATAATTCAAGTTGATGGTTATATTCAACCGCAAATAAATTTAACACTTCGAATACAATAGAATTTCATGATTATTTCGATTATTATGAAGAAGACCGTGAATGGTATAAGAATATAGCTGCAAAGTTTAGTTTAATTTCAAATTCATTTTCTTCTTGTTTGTTTATTCCAATTGATTGAAGTTGGACGCATATATTCCCATTTTCTAAAAATTTCTATATTAAATCAAATATTGGGTTAAATTTAAATTTTTTTAATCATTTAATACTTTAATGTCATATCAATTTAAATTCTTCTTTTTTTCTATTCCCTTCAACTTAAATGCTATCTTCACTCCTCATTAATGCATTACTTGATATATATTTTTATGTGTATATTATCTAAGTTTGTTTTCAAATATTTCATTTATACGTATCACTTTGAATTCCTCTCTCTTTTAATTGGGAATCTATCTTTTTTCATAATTTCAATTATATCTTTTAACATTTTCGATTTTCAACATTTCTTATCTTTTCTGCTGGTTTTTTAAAATCTAACATTTCACTCTGAACAATACAGTTGGTTTAATAGTTTTTCTAGAGAATTTTTCTTTATTTTGTTAGTTATTTCCTAACATGTAAAATGACATAGACTGGTCTCCCTTTATACAACCCATGTTAACTCAACTTCTTATATTGTTTTTTATCTACATTTGCTTGTATTACTGGAAAAAAGATACTAAAAAAATTGTGTATTATTCTCCAACTTCTTTACTAAAATTGCATTACACATACTCATTTTTTGTCCTGCTAAGCTTCGATTATTATAATTCTAGTGCATTTCTCCATATTGTTTTAAGTTTTTGTCTAACTTTTTCATTTGATGAATCAATTAGTATAGTGTCAATTACAAAAATCATGCCCTATGAAATATTTTCTTAAATTTCTTTTGCTACTTTATCTAAGGCCAAGTTAAACTTAAAATTAACCCTTGGTTAACCTTACCTTTACTAAAAACTCATTAGTCTTTCCACGTGTGGAGCATACTTTCATTTCAGGAGTTTTCATTTGTATCTTGAATTAGATTTATTACGTTTGAAATATATTTTTTACTTAAAACTCAACAAATTGTCCATTGATCGTTATCCAATATTAAGAATTCATTTGTAAATCATAGTTATATCATTCTTTTTCATGGTTTTATTGTATGAATAACTAGTTTATTTCTCCATAATATCATAGTTTCGTACTTCATTTTTATTCTTAAAAAATAATATCAACGTGCTCTCTTTCTCCATTCATTTGACATTTTTCTCATTAATATTTTAAATAAGTTTGTAAGTTCATGCCTTTAATTTCTAATGTATTCAATACCTTTTAAATAATTAATTGAACATATTGCTCCATAGATATATTATCTGACAATTTCCTTTTCTCATCTAAAATTTTATAATTCTAAAAACAATTTAAGATGTAGCATAGAGATATAGCATAAAAGGTATAGCCAAGCCAAGATTTAAAGTTTTGATTTTCGATTTTGTTTCAATCAAATGAATTTTTTTTAATTTCGATTTCATTTTGAATTTTCAGATTCCTCCACTTTCGATAACAAACGATATAATTTTTCTACATAAACATATAAATAATACTATTTTGTATTGACAACGAAACCACACAAAAAACTAACATCTCAACTCGTTACTTTCATCAAACATTAATTCACAATTCTATCCTACCAAATCAAAAAGAAATTAAAACTGCAGCTCAACATGGTGAAACTCGACGAATAACATCGCATCGGTGCCTCTCTTGCTTCGCTAGTTTGTACTAGGAATCAAGGATATGCCCAAATCAAGTCATGGTTTTTTGTTATCTTGGTTGATTTTTGTCTCATGCATGATTGAATGCTCCGATTTCTCATTTTCATTGGTTTTCACAATAAAATAATGATATTTTTTTACATAATCATAAGGATAGTCATCAATCATAGCTACAGTGTCTAAAGGAGGAGTGATGGACAACGATATGGTGAAGGAGGGACAACGACATACATGACAAGGATAGGGAATTAACATAGCGTAACTAGTGGTACCAAGGAAGAAGGTGCAGAAACGACAAATGCAGAAACCATGTCAACAAGAGTGGTAGGAACAAACAAGGTAGCAACGAAGGTAACAGGCAGCTGAGAATCAGTAGTAGATGGTATAAGATGTGGCGAAATAAATTATTGCTCGGAAATGTGCAAGAAAATAACCTTATCAATCACCCTACTGCTTAAATGATGCACCGAGAGCTTAGGAAGTGATCGATGTAGCAACCAAGACAAAGGCATATGTTGTTTATTTTATTAATTTAATGTCTACCAACACAAGATAGGTGCCTGAAGGCAAGGGTAACGCAACAACCCCGCAAATGGCAATCAACCCAACCGAATAGGCTGTGAGGGTCTACTAGGCAACACCACCTAATGGAGTGTGGGGTTAGCATTCACAAAAACATGGTATATGTAAGTGTTATTTATCATTTAAAAAAAAAATCATTTTCACGCATCATAAAAAAATTGAAGAACTATTAAAGAGACTATCATTTTTGCTAATGGGAGTGGATGATAAGGGGGGAAAAAATTAATATAGCTAAAATTTATAAGGGAAGAATAATATAGCTCCTTATTTTTTTTACAAAATAATGTTGACCTCATTTACTCCCCCTCCCAAAAAAAACCACAAACCACCCCATTCTTTCATGGTTTTTTCCTTTTTTTTGAACTCGTAACAATCCTAATAATGCGTGACCTCTCCACCCCACCGTCGCTCGATGCTAGACAGCTACTCCATTTGCATCATTTTCAAACTACATAGAATCAAAATATTGATTTTAATGTTCTTTGAAATTATTAAAAAAAATTATACCTAATTTTGAAATAATATAAACAATTTCATACCTTATTTTGAAATTCATTCAAAAGATAAGATTTTATACATCTTTGAGACACATCGTTGGAATCTTGAATGGAAAGTAAAAAATATCCATAGCTTTTTCATTTAATGGAGGTTGAGTTGGAGGGTTAGACAGAAATCGAGATGGAAGTTGGGTTGAGATTCTTCCATCTTCTTTTAATTAGAGAATTATGATTTGAAATTGAGAACTAAGATTTAGGATTTGAAGTTTGATAGAAAGTATGGTCGAATTGTTATACATGAGGTAGAAAGAGGAGGAAACATAACAGATAATTTGATAATTATGAAAAGGTTTTACAAGAAAATAATCAATAATTTGAATTTTCTCTTAACAATTATTTTCCCCACAAGAAATTACAATTTTTTCATTTTCCTAAACCAAAATTATAGTCACTTTAATCGTTCTCATAATACTTTAATCATTCCCTTAATATTTTTCAAATATTCATTTATGTATTAATACATTATAGTAAACAATTAATTATCAACAGTTAATGAATTTGAATTTCATGAAGTCAACCCTTCTACCTGGCGTGCAAAACTGCACGTGCATGTAACTCTTACGTTCAACGCGTCTATCCTTTCGTTAGATGAAAGGAGCCAGCGGTCAGTAGGTTTCTGTGTTCATGATGTCCAACAACGGGGGAAAGTTAATGGAACTGAACTCAACAACACCCATTAAATCACCTTCCACTGCAACACAACCTTATCAAATTCATTTTATTCATTTTGCTTCATCTGAAAATTCTCATTCCTCCAACCCAATTTCCACACATTTTTGTTATCACAAATATCTCGAACTTCATTAAGATTTTTAAGGAATGTTCAATGCAAACCTATTCCGTTTCAAAACTGAATTACATCCAGAAGACCCTTCAAGTGGTTATTTCACACTCCCACCAAAAATAATATCATTATATTCTATCCTTGATAAGAAATACTTTGTCATCTACATTTCACCTTTGTTCACTAATCTATTAAAACAAAAGAGAGAACTGATATCTTAACCATATTTGTGTTCCTTACAGTTAACCTTTCAATGTTTGAACCCCGTCCAAAAAATGACTATGAAAATGGTGGGAACTAATAATGACCTGTAACTTTCTCAATGTGTGCTCTTGCACCTAAAATGACAAGCAATTAAATGAGTAGATTGATAGAATTGAATTAAACACCAAAAAATAAGGTTTATGACATATTCAGAAGCACTTAATTTCAGTATATATGCAAATGCGCAGAGAGAGGGAGAAGAAGAAGAAGTCACATACGTGGTCATGAGCCTCAAAATATCTTGTGCACGTTCATCACCAGATCTCTTTTGTATTCCATATTGTTGGCACGATACAACATATGTGAACTTCATATCAGCAATAGCCTGACATTGAGTCCACAAAGACCTTACAGAACTATCATCGGCCGTTGATTCAATTGCTTTGTAACCGTCCATAAGATCTGATTAAGAATCACAGGTTATCTCTGAAATTACAAATGATAGATGATAATAAAGGAAAATGAAAATGTATGTCGTCGACTGAACCAGGTTAAATGAATACCTTCATCTTTACCCATATCAAGAAAGGATTGAAGTACCAAGGCTTTCCGATAGTACATCATACCTCTTACTAGAAGTTACAAAAGGAGAATCAATATTAATCACCAAATTCGGTAACATAATGAATTTAGAAAGATAGTGTGTGCGCGGGCACACGCTAAGTTATACTAAAAAAACAAGAAACGGTATTAAAAACATGGCAAAGTTGACCCTACTAAATCATATATTTTCAGTAAAAAGGTGTTAAAGAGAATGACTACATTAGGTTTTTTTTTCCAACATGAAAAGACTAATCATTTAAAAGGGGGAAATGACATATTCTGCAACTTAATATACACTCATTTCAGAACGTTTGAAGCAAATTCAACTGATTTAGTCTGATCTCATAAAAATGACAACATACTAGTATGTAAGTCAGATACCTGTTCGAGTAAGAGTCTGGCCCTTGAATGATGCCCACAAACGAAGATCCTCTTTTAGTTCTTCTTTTAGTCTATATATTTCATGTTCTGAACATTTAACACGCTCAAGGAAGTTGGTCCATTCATCTACATATATCAAAAGCTCAGGGAAAATTACATACAAACAAGCATATTACACACACATAATCCTAAAATTAGGTGATGGAATAGTTCATTGCACCTCACAAGACAAATTTAATATGTTAACAAATTTTTAAAATTGAATAGAGTGCCACCTCATTACAAAAGATGAACATATAACCAAAGTTTGAAAATGCGAAAGCGTATACAATTTTGCTTGCGAGCGAGGCGTAAGCCTCAAAACATTGAGGCGTAAGTTTTTCTGGTAACAAGCGCAAGTTATTATTACTTTGTTATTATTATTTTTTGATTAATAAATAAAAGCTAACAATTAATCATATAAAATTATAAATAAATAACAATATAAACACTCAACTTTAAAGAGTTTGGTCATAATTATTCTTTATTATTCATTCATAAAAGTATAGATAATTATAACTGTAAATAAATAAAAATCTTTTTTTTAGAAAAATTAAGCATTTGATGATATATATATATATATATATATATGATTCAATCTTTCGAAGAACTCGTACTTGGTTTTTAGCTCCGCAACGGTACATTTTTCTCCTATTTGTCTCAAAAAATTCTAGATTTTTAAAAATGATATTTGATCAATTCTAGTGGAATCGACCTCTACTACAACCAAAATCATGTAAGTTAATATTTTATTTATTTTTCCTTCTACTAATGTAAATCGATCTGCAAAATTTATTTAGAGGTTCAATGATGATAATTCAGAAATTTCATTTAAATAGCAATTGAGAAAATCCATTACGTAGCTCTCAATCATCGTTTCAAAAAAAATCTTACTTAATCATGTCGTTTTGAAATTGAAAAGTAAAAAAAAACTACTAACTTCTAATTTTTAAAATTTTGTTCTTTGTTTGCTTGTCATTAAATATTGAAGTTTAATAACTTCAGTTAGTGTCAATATTTATAACCGGGACAAAAAAAATTTGAGCTGCATGCCTCGGCCGTTTGAAATGTGTGAGGCGTATGTTTTGTACGCTTCATATGCCTCACGTTGATGAGTTATAAGCCTCAAAGGCAAAAAGCCTTTCTGAGAGAGCCTCAAGGCGTTTTATCTCCCATTGTCTTAAGTCGCTCATCGAGTCGTGTTTTTGAAAACAATGCATATAACCAAACAAGGTGGAGTGTATAAAGATAAGTTAATATGGTACGTTAGATATCCTATGTAGTGTGTTTGTTGATTTGAAATAGTTGTATGGACGGTACATATACAAGAGTTAGCACTGCTAATGTCACGCATGAACTATTGCCAAACAAAAAAGACCTGGATATATTTTCTGCAGGTAAAAAAGAATGGAGACTCCATCTTCATTCTGTTCGTTCAGAATACGCAGAGAAAAAAGGACATCCTCTTTATAGTAAGGAGTTAAGACACTGCATCAGAGACAACCAAAAATACAATTAACACATGAGTAAAATAATCAGTAAAACATATGTTATTTAACACATAACATCCATTAGCTGCTTGTAATGGACCACTTCCACAACCTATACAAATATAGTACCTAACTTAACAGCCTCTGACGAAATGTAAATTTTTGCCCCTCAAACACTCTTGGTCCGGTAACAATCACATACCACCACTGAATTGAAATTGTTTCTCAATTAGCTACCACCCCTTGTATCTAGAAAACTAGGTGGGGAGATTTCTAAGTCTCATTATCAGAAATGAAGCATTCCTATACATAAGCTAAACATAGTGCTCAATTTCCTGATCCAAGTTTAAATAACCAAGGGTGTTACATTGATCCATAGTGTTAACGAGCATGTAGAATTTCCATTTTTAAGTGGTTCGTCTAATTTTACTGACATTTACGCATGCACAAATTTTCAATGGATACTAAGAAATTTACTTTGCTAACTAAGTGACTAAAATTCCACAAGAAATGTACTTCTGAAAATCTTGATATAAAGTTTGTTCTTCCATTACCTTATTTACTTTATACCCTACTTGCATGAAAGAATATACCAAACAAAAAACAATTAATACACATTAAACTGAAAGATAAGGAATTATGGCATTGCTGGACGTTTTTTAAAATTCATTGCATCCTTTATCATATCTGATACACACATGTGTGTATTACGTTGTCAAATAAAAAATTAGTATACCCTAGTTTGCATTTACTATTAACACTTTCTGATAACAAAAAAAGATCGCTGACGTCGTCGAGAATTTTGTGCATCTATTATTAACATTCTCTCTATATACATGCACCAAATAAGATTGTTTGTCACAAAACGCCACCCCCCCCCCTCAAAATAAATTCCATTACATGCATTACAACTACCACAGAATTAAACAAGAAGGACATTTAATGATGAATTTACAATTACGAAGTTATGAAATATTGAAACACTTAATTATAGTTTGCTTAATTAAGTTTTTGAAACTTCAATACAAATTTTAGAATGCTATATGTATGGCACAGCAAATTACTATTAAAGCTAGTTCATGTCGATGAACCAAGAAGGTAAAACCAATAAAGGTGGAACCCAGTGCACGAGGCTCCCGCGTGATAGCAGGCTCTGGGGAGGTCGATTGTACGCAGCCTTTCCCTCGCTTTGCGAAGAGGCTGTTTCCGGACTCGAACCCTTGACGCCCAGATCACCAGCCGGGTGACCTTACCGTTGCGCCAAGGCTCCACCTCAAGAAGGTAAAACCAATATGCCAAAAAAAAAAGGAACAAAATGCAAGCAAAAAAAAAACTTCATAATAAGTAATGTTTCATTGTTTTGATTGAAAAAATCAATAATTCTTTTCCGATAACTTGTTTTCCCATGCTTGCATTGATTATGCCAAGTATTAGTTTTTATTATTCAGTCAGGTTCAAACTCATGATAACTTAACCAAGACAAACAACGCCAGGCGGTTACTTGGGTGGGTAACTACATGCAATGCCAATAAAAATACAGTTTCACATACCATAAAAGAATAAGGGACTCACGAGAATGAAAGCATTTTCCGAACTTTTGGTGCTTTGGGCATATTCATAGATAGAGAATTACAGAAGAAAGACATGCGTCTTCTAGCTTCCAAATTTGAAGGAACATCCATAGCAGATTCCTTCTCAGTAAGCAATAGACGAAGCCTCTTGATCTAAAAACAGCAAGTAGCTATGCTGAGTTTTAGGATGCACACAATTTTTTATATATGCATGTTCACGATTTCAAGATCATAATGACTGGATGGATTCATGAATATATAGATGTCCAAATATTTTAGAGTCCTAGCATTGCAGAATAGCATGAGCGGTCCCCAAAATAATGTGTATGCATGTGTGGGTCTAAATTCAGTTAGTAAAATTACTTTTTCAGTCCAAGCATCCGACGGTGGTGATGGAAAATTGATTGCACCAACTGGAGCAAATAGCTGATTCTTTTTATCGCTGAGTGACATTCCCTCATTTAGTGTGCCTCCTTGGTTGGAATCCAGTAAACTGAGAGCAGAAATGGCAACACATCAACATTAGGGCGATGGTTTAACTAAATATCATTCTTCGCAAATTACAATTTTGTGCAGGAGTTACAATATTTGGAGATCATACGATAGATCCAATCTCCACATTGAAGTGAGAGTTCAAGTAATTTTAGGTTATATCTTTTGAAATTAGGATCACCACATCAATAGGGTCATGAAATAGAACATGTATTGAAACATTCTGTTAGGAACAATTTGGCAGTTCAAGTAATTTTAGGTTGTTGGTAATTGCAAGCAACCTGGAGCTCCATATTAGTAGATGTTCTTGGCTTATTGCAGAGGGGATAAGCAAAGGTCAGGAAAGTTAATGTCAAAAAAAATATGTGTGTGCATATGTAGAATGTGTACTGAATAAGAATCTTAAGTAATAGCTTTAAATTTGATTTCTTGAGCATTCAAACAAAATCTGATCAGATCAAATTTTGCTTTTGGTGATGTCTTATGATTATTATGACTTTTTCGTAATATTAAAACCTGATGAAAACATGTCTACATGTTTGATTATGAGTTCTATATGCCAATAACCACCTAACCATTCATGACCAATGTCTAGGTTCCGAATCAAGAAAAGCTGCCAGGGAATGGATAACGGCCAGCAAGTTAATTCTAGAAAGAGCTATTCATATGTGTGCAAAATGCATGTCATGTCTTACCTATAATAACCTTAAACATAGTTCTAGCATTATCCATATCTTTAAATGCGATATATTGAGCTTCTAAAAAATAAAAAAATAAAAAATAAAAATCAAATTCCACTGAATTTTATTGACGGCAATGATGGTTGAACTTTTTTTCAATAATAATAATAATTTTAAATTATAAACTGTGATAAAGGAAATATGTATCTACATGTTTGACAATGAGTCAACAACCACTTATCCAATCTGAAACCACTATCGATGTTTGGAGTAACCCCTTCATGATTACAAATCCAAACCAAAAAACAACTGACTACTTCTTCAGTGAACCTCACACAGACACGTGTGCGCGTATAACACGCATAAATGTAGGATGGATTTCCACATACCCATAGTCCAAAACCTCCTTAAATTTTCCTTTCCTTTTTTAACATCCAAAGGTTTCTGAATGAATTAATAATATGCAAATATGATTTTATCATGATCTAGAACATCTAACAAAAATTTAGATTAATTCAAAAAATTTGATACATAACAAAATTGTAAGGTTATACAAACCATTGAAAACAAAACTGGCAATTTAAAATGTAGTTTTGAAAAGATGTCAACATTCAGCGAAAAATATAATCTCAAGGACAAAACTAACCTCCAATGAATTTAGAGGGATGTGTGTGTAAGTATATATTTGTGTGCTTACGGACATGCAAAACTAGCCTCCAATCAACAGCAATGTGGTTGAAGCATTGAACTGAGGAGAAAGATCTAGAGCTCAAATTTTCACCAAGACATAAGTCCTTTTAATTTACTAAAATGCATATTAGGATCAAACATACATGCCTCGGGATTTATGAGTGAAATATCAATTGTTTAGGCTATTGAATACGGGAAATTCTATTTGGACACAAATTGGTGGCACAAAATGCGACACAAAAGATCTTAACTACTAGATCTCCCCCGATTTCCACCTCTCATGTAAAGAGAAAAGGATCCAATGATCAATACTTGTTGTGTCAAATTTTGTATTCTATTTTGTGTCCTAATAGCCGCTCCCATTGAATATGTATATAGATGTGTATATGTGTGTGTATTTATTACACACACTTGATGTGATAGTGACACTATTTATGTACACACAAATATAACAAAACTAGTCGGTCGTGTTTTCGTACCCCGAAATTCGTCCGTCCATTATATCTATAGCCACGACCTCCAGCATATCTTGAAAGAGTATGACAATTTTTTCCCTGTCCTCAGCTTGATTTTTTATCTGTAAAAGATTTTATTTATGTTATTCTGACCAATGAATAACAGAACTTTATGCTCGAAAGAAATACACACCAAATAATTGATGAATTTGATAAAATGCTCATTAAGAGTTGGAAGAGCATCTAGCTTTAACTCCGTTATTACTGTCTCTTCAGCTATGTGCTTGTCTACTTCCAAAAATATTCTTTGTATGACCCTGTAAATAATTTTTTAGTAACTGGAATAAATATGGTAAAGCAGTAGGAAAAAAAATCATGTAACTTGACATCTTACTCCTTCTCACGTTCACCAGCAACCAGTCGATTAATAATACTTTTAATTGAAGCATAACACTCGCAAACAGCACATTTCATATAATTATCATCCTCGAGTCTCTTTTTCAGATCGCGGTCTTGTTTGTTGCTTTCCTTAGCCATGTCCAATGCTATTGGTATCTATAAACAAATAGCAGATTAAGATGTTGAAACTCTAACGATGAGCTTAGAAAATGCATTAAGAAACACCTTGCTAGCAAGTAAGAACGGAGGCCATTGGATAAGGTTGTCTAAATCTTGATCTGCAGAGTATGGAACAAGCAACAAACCCAATTCCCTGTGTACCGTTATAAAATTTTAATTTGGAATAATTTAACACTAAATGGACTTGATCCCTTCTTGAATGATGCTGAAACAATTACCTATCACTAATGATATCTTCATCACGGAAGCTAGTGATAATATGGTTCCACATTTGAGCAAACTTTGCTGCTTCCTTCTTACCGGGAGCTATCTACAATAACAGACTGCTATCATACATACAAATCATGCAGGAAAGAAATTCAACAAATGTTCTAGTAAATCTGAAATACAAGTTCAACAAACTCTGCATGGACTGTTACTCAAATTAATCTTTACTAGGTGTTTATATAGACATGATTTGAGTTTTGTAAGAACACCTAAGATGAAGACTGCAGCATGTAAACCATGCATGAACCAATACACTATTGATAAATTGTTAAAATCAAATGGCAACCACCTCAGCAAACTTGTGTGACGTGGAATCCCTTGATCCCTTCTTTTGGGTTTCCTCGGACTTAGCAGGAGGAATGAGACGTTCATTAAAAGCACCTGGCAACGTTTGGAATCGGGATCTTAACATTTCTAAAGATCGAATCTGCACATTGCAAAAAACGAACATTTTATCACTGAAAATTATTTTGAAAGCAATTCCATTACTCAAAAAATATGGTATAATAAAAGTAGAACGTGTTTAAATAAAACAGAGTATGTCGATAGCTAGCAAAATTTCAAATATTATAGACTTGTCTCAGGTTCATATTTCCACAAGTTACAAAACAACAATAATTCAAAAACAAACTTAGTACCATTAGGACTAAACATATTTAAAGTAGCCTAAGAACCACTGAACAACGATTGGCTAGATCAAAATAAAAATCCTCTATTAACAATTTTATCAATATTTTAGCCATATCTTTAATCATAGAAGAATGACCCAAACACATATTATGTACATTTTTACTACACAGTTTCACTTTTCAGCTCTTTTAATTTTAGAACTTCAAGAAAAGCGATCATAAAAGATTCAGGACAAAACTATTGCATTCAGATTACTAAAGCTAGGATAACCTTCACTGTTTAGGTCCATGTGATATACATAACAGTAATATTAAACAATGGTATAATTTTTCCATTTGATTTGCATCCTTATTTATACACAGTTTGATTGTGATTTGAAATTCAAAAACAACAGATAATCACAATTATTTTTAAAATTGAATAGATTAGTATTAAAGAGAACTAATATGTAACTGATTCTCTAATCAAATTGAATTCAAATAAAAAATAATTAATTGTGATTAAGTCTCTAATTGGTTTGAATTCAAATTGAAAGGAAATATTTTACAGTAATATCCACAGAGACATTTTGAAAATCACCCTAACTATTTATCATAATAGATAAAAAAACCATTCTTGCTTTTCACATTGTAAATTAAACTCTAAAATTCATAATTATAAAATCTAATACAATTTCATCACAATAAAAAATTAGTAAGTTACATCATAAATTCAAATCCAAAATCTTCATATTAAGTGCAACAACGATGATTATAGTTGCTTGTACTTTTAAAATGCTAGCTTAAATGAAGCAAAAAAGATGCACAACTGATAATATTTTGAACACTTAGTATGTTTACATCATATATATACATGGAACATAACAATTTTATAAATATAATCCTAATTTTTTTTAGCAAAAACATATATAATTAAAATCATTATGCACCTTGCAATCTAATAATGCAATAAATTGAAGCAGTAACAAATAACAAGTATGTTGCATTGTGAAAATGCAATGTACAATAGAAGTAATCAAAATTGCACAAAATCACATTACAACGAACATTTTCTATTCTAATTCACAATGTTTGTCTTCGTTTAACATGCTACTATAATTACATAAATGCAAAATGTTTTTGTAAAAATAAATTCAAAAATTATCCACTAACTTGCATTGTAAAATTACAATGTAAAATGAAATCATCGATCAGAAAAAATGACATAAATTTGAAAACATCACAATTTATCATCATGCACCATTCCATTATATAACAAAATAAAAGAAATTTTAAAACAAAACCTTTCGAACATTGCATTTCAAGGAATGCTTAAAACCAGAGACTTGTTTTATAATTGTTCTAATTAGATTAGAAAATTATTATAATTATTAAAACCAGAGAAACAAAATTTCCTCTGCCTAGTGTAGAATATTATTATAATTATTCTAAATATATTAGATATTGCAAATTAGGAAATATTTGCCAAACAGGGATGGCTCGGTTGATTAATGGTTCAGACTGCGAGACCAAAAATCACGAGTTTAAACCCCGAAACTGACAACCATGTAACAAATGTCCGAACCATGTGTTTGGCAGAAACATACCCTGGAGTTTACAAAACGAAGCTTGGTTTTCTGCGTAACAAATATAATCATCAGCATGTACTTAGGAAATGCCATATCTAACCACGGTGTAAGGTTTTGGCTGGAATATCAAAATTTCAGCCATCTCGGACCGGTTTCGGTGAAGACTGGTCCGAGATTTGTTAAAATTTTCGTTTTTGGTCGGTAATTGAAAGAAAGGTTTTTATTTTGATAAATTATATAGAAATAAACATAGAAATAAAGAAATCCCATGAATAAATCAAGAGAAGTTACAATTTGGAGCAGCCATTAATACTCTTGCCTGTTGTGGAAGATGAAGATGGAGGAAAAAAGAGAAGAAAACGAAGAGAGAGAAGAAGGCATGAAAGAGAGTAAAACAGAAGAGAAGAGTGTATTCACCGTACACTGTTGAGACTGACCTTTGCTTTTGTTCTGATACAGTACAATAGTAGTTTATTATTTTTGGGTTCATCATTTATCATCTTCTGGTCATGCTATTCATGCGGTACAACACTCAGGTTATTTAAACATTATTATTAGTATTAAAAGTATTATGGACTTATAGTACTTTGCTCATAGTGTTTTTATTATAGTGCTCTTTTAAATGATTCAGACATACTATTTTCTTCAACATGCTAAATAATTATTTATTAGAATTTACTTTATTAAAATAGTACACAACTTTTACCGAAACTGACGAAACACCCCGAAATTCTATAAAAAACTAAAGACCGAAACCAGTACCAAAACCGAGTTCTCGCAACCTTAATATAAACTATTAAATGAGACAAAAGAAAACACAGAAAAAACGTATGGCAACTGAGGAAAAAGCTGACCTCTCCAAGACGGCGATATGCACCATAGATGCCACCAAACACTGTTGAAAAAATTGCATACCAGATCTGGGTATCCATAAAATAAACCTGTGGGGTATATACTATATCAATAAAAGTTACCATTAACTAAAACATTTACAAAATAGGAAGTAGAAATGGAGGAAAAATCATACAAGGATAATTGGAGCCCATATTGTAATCACAACTCCAATGTTGTTCTTGGCTGCAAGCGGTTTATTAGTAATTTTCATATGAAAAAAAAGTTATATATTTAAGAAGAAGAAAACATACCATTAGGGAAAAATTCATGCCATTTATAATTTGTAATGGGAGTCTCCATGATGGCCTTTGTTGGAGCAACCAAAGGCTTAATCTGCATTGAGAATTTAAGCAATAACTTTAAAATTTGTGATTTGCATGAATTTTCAACCAAGTATTAAAAGAGTATCTTTCGAGATCGATGCATGCTATAGCTTTTGTAGACTTTGGAACACATGCACAATAAAAACCACTTTGGGTAGCAGTTTGACTTATTCCACTTTCATAAATGGTTTTCAAAATGTCAATATGCCGTATTAAAATGAATTTTGGAAGCTGCAAGCTAAGTTATCAATGCTTACAGCAAGCATTATCTAGTAAGCAAAGTAAGGTATGTCAAAACGATAATCTCCATATCCACTGTCAGAAACCAAAATCTCCAAATGATCAACCATATATATATATGAAAAGACACTATATAATAACTCTTTTTTTTATGCTATGTCCTTCACACATGTACCTCTACAGATTATAACATAAACATTTTAACCATCCCAAGCCACCTTTCTCTCTATACCGTGTTTGATATTTCTCTTCAAACTAAAATTTTAGGCTTCGACTTGCATTGAAATGCACAAACAAATGCACATAACCCATGTTGGTGTGCTAGTATGAATGAACAAAAGCATCTTAGAATAAAGAAAGTGTTTAATTTTGGTGTGCTAGTATGAATAACAAAAACTTCTTCGAATAAAGAAAGTGCATACCTCAATGTAATAACTCACAATCAACTTTGTAGCTATAAGAAGTACCCAGAACATCGTATACCTGTATTTTGTAACAGCAGTTAACTTCATATGACCATATCAAATAATAATTTCATAAAGAAAACCAGCATTACTCACATGAAGAGTGAAAATGAGCTTTCATGCATCCCTCGTCCAACATATAGACGTGGCTGAGAGTATTATTGAGTGAAAATTAATAAAACTAGGCAAGGCCACAGAGAAAGGATTTTCTGATAGATCTTGTGAATCTTAGCTATTTAAAAGAGTCCTCCAATTTCGTATTTGCTCCCAAGTTCCAAATCACCCCCCCCCCCCCCCCCACACACCCAAAATAATAATAATAATAATAATAAAGACCCAAACCAGTTAATAGAGTTATAGTTTCAGCATGAGGCCCTCAAAGCAAATGCTTTAATAGTGTAATATTTAAAACATAATCGAAATCTGCATTTTTAAGTCGCCTTCAAAACCTATGTGATTCAGAAGATTTGTCCAAAAAGTAAACAAAAGAACAAAATTAGTTTAGAGGTATAAATACCTGAGACCACCACATCATGAGCATTACAATTTTGCTATTTGACTTTTCGAGATATCGTCGCAAAACAGGAAAGAGGAATAGTACAGCAGTAAGCATATTTGGTGACAGATAAATGACCACTGCTAACATGTACAGTGAAGGCTGATGCTGTCCATTTCCTATCAAGTTTTTAATAGACCTTGCAATACCAGTGGGATTTTCCCACGTATAGGCATAGGTTATAGGTAGTATTACCACCCATGCAGCCGCTGTAATAACCTTTAAAATATACCTAATTTTAACTGCCAAAGACATGTTCATGCTTGCCTTCCAGCTAAAGATTATATCAAGGACAGCTGCAACCATTATAAAGCTTGTCATTATAACAATTCTACAATATAAAAAAATGGACGATAGTACTTCATACGACTCCTATAACATCACATGGAAGAATACGAAGGCATATATTATATGCTGATTATGCATGAGAATCATAAATGAAAACTATTTTGAGGTAGGTAAATGGTAACAAGTGGATTTTCTTTTTCTTTTTTGAATTTGCCCTCTCGGTTGTTCTCCAATGTATTCATTTGTCAACTGCAAATAAACTTTGTTCTTTATAGAACAAGTTAAAGAAAGCTTCTTCAAATATTACCTGACAGTAAATGTGCCGTGTGTGTAAATGAGAAATTTGCAAATAGTTTACTGTAGGCTGGAAGGGAAACTGTTTTGATGACTTCGAAAAATAAAAGTTCAACAGACTTACTGTCCAAGGATTTGATTAAAAGTATTCAAGAACATATATTAGAGAAAGTTAATAAAGCTGTTTGGTGTATGAGGTCTTATTTTTCCTGAAAATATATATATTTATGATAAGCTATTCAAATCTTACATTTAGTATTCAGAACAACGTTTAAAATATGTTTGGTTTAAGTCTTTCATTTCTTCACATTGACGGTGTACAATACTCAAATTGTGGCAACAATAGCAGCGTCGTAGAACAGAGTAACAAGTGGTAGTTGATATAAACGGATGTGATGTTGAAAAGGCAGAAAATCATTTCCCTATTAGAAGTTCCTATGTCCATGCCAAATGAATTCATATTTAGTTCTTTTTGGAAAGCAGAACAGAGTACCATAATTGTTAATGTTCATTAAGTGTGACAATGCTAGAGCAACTATGGTCCTTCACAACATACTTTAAGTTGTCCAAGGCATTGTTGTCAAAAATCATAAAATCTTACGATTTAAATCCCGATTCAGATTGAATCTCTCACTGTACGATTCAAATTTAGTCAAAAATGCAATTTAAACAAATATTAACTTATACTAACAAATTTTAATATCCTTATTTGGATTCACAAGTTCAATTATAATGTTTTCAAAATAATATAAAAATGTAATAAAAGGGAAAATTAAGTTCCAGTTTTAATTTTAGAAGTTTAAACATGAAATTATTGTCAATGACAAAATTTCTCAACGTTTTAGCCTCAAGGACAGACCTTCAGTATGTCAGTCTGAAGAACAACTTTCTTTAGGTATCGGTTTTTAGTTATTGATAGCAGTTTTTAGGTATCAGTTTATAGTTATCGGTGGCAGTTTTTAGGTATCAGTTTTTAGTTCGGTAGCAATTTTGAAAGAATGTTTGTCCTTATGAATAATTTTAAAAGAATGTTTGTCCTTATGATTAATTTTTAGAAAAATGGTTGTCTTTGTGGTTAAAATATTGAGATCGTGTCCTTGAGGCTAAAAATATACAAATTTTTGTCCTTTAAATTAATTCCCCCAAGTTTAAACATCAAAATCAATTTTAAAATATGTACATACCTTAAACTATGGATCTTTTGAATCCACAATTTACAATTTAAATCTCTTTTCGAGTCAACGTTTGAACTTTACGATTTACGATTTAAATCCCATCTTGAAAACCTTGGTCCAAGGTTTGACTTCAACTATCATTTCAACATAGCCAGTTGCATTTAAAATAACACGCTATTACTGTGTATGATACTTGCATAAATTTACGAACAAGTGTATGAAAGTTTTTTGTTACCTAGACCAAATTGAAGCACAGCAGATGTTATGAAGATGCTCAAAGCATTTTTGAACACTTCACTATCAAAAATGTCACTTGGTGACCCATTCCAAGCCAGGATGATCATGACCTATACAATGAAAAAAATATTGGTCAAATCATTCATATAGAATGTGTTTACAATTTTTATCTATTTTCGAAATCACTACAAATATAATCCACTTTCTGTCATACTGGCAGAATGCTTACTTGTAGGGAGCTGTTACAAATTTAGTCTTAATAAAAAATTGCACAGAAGCTATTTGAAACAGTGAGTCAAATTTTATTCACAAAAAATTCACTCGAGCTATTTGAAACAGCGGGTAGTGTAACTTCTTCAAAAAAGAAAAAATGTACTAGCAAATGGTCACTTGTCGTCATGGTGGCTGATAAAAAATGAAGAGGTGATCACCTGTAGAGATAAGATGAAAAACGTCCACATTCTATCAAAACTACGAAATATATGCCAAAATGAACGTATCTCAACAAAGTTGATTTTGCCAATCCATTGATATTTACCAGCTTGTCTCTCCTACATAAAGATATCATGTAAATTGAAATTCCCAAATTTTGAGAAAATATTGAAACAAAAACGAAAGTTCCAAGCATGCAAGATGAATAACACCGGAGTAATAATGAAAGGGGTTTCCAAGCATAATAAGGTATCATGGTTTTGCACAGCAAACTAATAACGAGATTTGACTGATTATAATATCAGCATTGAATTTTACAATCAACCTGCTACAATTAGCTGAATAATAATAGTAAAGCATGCAAGTAGAGTGATCATGTAAAAGCACCTAGATATAGCTGGGTATTCCATAGTTCGCTAAGACATAAATGGAATTAGACAACCATAGTTGTGCAAATAAACCAAAAAAGACTTACTATGGTTCTGAATGAATCAAATCATGAACTGCATCAAATGATGAATGTTGCATTAAGACATAAAAAGCAACATACTGAAGAAAAAATACAAATCCTATACACAAGCATTGACATAAGTTCAAACTTAATAGCCTTGAATATCTAACAATGGTGCTATCCTAGGTCATAAAAGAATCATTCATTTAAAGAACTAAAATTACTACAAGGCTTCCAATAATCAACTTATGTATCCAGGACAAAGAAAATATCAACTTAGTGAACAACACTCTCCGCTTTGCCAGGGTCTCAGAGAGATCATGATTGAGAAATAGTTTAAGCTTTGCCAGGGTCTCAAATCCATGAGTGATAAACCATGTTTGTTTGCCCTTACAATGACACCAAGCGTGTTGCTGACATAATAGGTCATAGCAAGGAAGATATAAAATTACAAATCTAGATGTAAAAGGATATACTGTGATTTTTCCATTTTTAGCATGGTGTGAAATAGGTGGACAGAAGAAATCAGCATCCGCACGCATTGGCCAACCTAGGCGAAAGCAGTCAGCAGACCTGCAGTTGATAAACAAATTAAGAATGCTTAAGAATGCCAATATCTGAAGGAGTTTAGAACTTGGTTTTCTGTACACGGTTACTACCAAAAATATTCATTCAAATCATCATAATTTCTCCACTGTGAATGTTTTGATTTTTCTTTCTTGCTTTTTTCAGCTTCCTGTACAAGCCTATCATGTAAGTATATAAACAATAACTGCATCTTCACATAAGAAACAAGATGATATAAAATTATAAGACAAAATGAAAGTAGTTGCACCTTTGCAATTGTGTTGTATATGGGAGTTATAACCAATTTTAGAAATGCTTCCTCGTCGCCTCCATAAGCTGGCTTTATAGTCTCACCGGTCAATGGACTAACGTTTCCATGTAGCATGCCAGATAATTCATATGCCATCTAAAAAACATATTATCGCAAGGAATAAATTACAGAACATTATCACTAAGATTGTATTAAAGATTTTGCAAACAGCCCTCGGAAGCAACCTACAGTTAACTTATCAGAAATCACAGCATTACTGAATAACTATGCAAGGTACACACATAACAATGTATGAATCTGATAACGCATGAATTTGTGGTCTATTTGTTGACAAGGAGGGTCTAACTCTAGTTATCAAATACTGAAGTTGCATGCAAGGTCTGAACAAAACTAATGAAGCGAATTTGTTGTCCTCCATTCCAGCATAGATGGCATGTATTAATTTCACGTACGTTTGAGGAAGAAAAAAATTCAAACCATCTGTCAGTTATAAAGGGTAAATCAACAAGCATACTAGTCAATTAATCCTAGTATGCCAAATGAGCATAAGATTTTATACAGGTTGATCTTTCCCATCTTTGAGAAATTCAAGAAGAAAGCATAGAGAATTATATTACCCTCCTGTCTTTTGACGCATGACAATTTGGAAAAGCTAGAGAGCCACTTTAAAAATGCAAATATAATTTATTGTATTCTTGTCTTATCTTTCAAGGCAAAGAGATTTTGAGTTTTGGAAATCGATATCAAGCCACTTAGTGGTAACCTTAGACTTAGCCATAATGTTCTTATCGTGATATACATTATGTTAGGTGCATTTCAGGAGACACTAAAAGAATTTCGACTCAAAATTTGAATAGCAAATTATATTTGAAGAGGTTCAATTTGAAACTGTATTCAAATCGTTCTAAAATTTTGGTTCTATAAAGAAGGAACGGCTATGACCCCCTTTTTGTAGGACAAATATTTTAGCACTCCCTCTCATATTTTGAGTTGCACATATTTCAAATACAATAATACTATGAAGACAATATTTCATAATATTTTCTACAAAAAAAAAAAAAAACTGGCTCGTTTGAACAATTCAAAGTCAAAGAAATCCACATTTCAAAGTAAAGGTTGAACTTGATTTTTGATCATTAATAATTACTTGCAATTTCTAAGGATTGAAATATTTCAAAACTCTCATCTTTATATAGATAGATGATATTCACATATTAATATAATATGATTATAGATCTGCGAAATTTTGTAATTCAAAAAACATAGGAGGGGTAATGGATACTATATACATATACATATGTGTGTGTGTGAGTGTGTGGCTTCAGTAAGGTGTAATATTGATTATTTTTTGTTACAAAAGTGTGTCGCCTGATGTACGTGAAAGATGTCGATGACCACTAGCTTAGTGGAAAAGCTCTAGATTGATGATCTAGTAGATCTAGGATCAAATTAAGTTGACATTGTAACCATGTTAAGAAAAAGTATATATGTGTATATACTAATAAAAGTATGTTCAGCTTTTCCATGTTCAAAAAAAAGTATGAGAAAGATGTAGTACTGCTTCGAACATGCATCATCATTAAGTGGGATACGTGAATTTTTTGAAAGTTTTAAGAGTACTTTAAGAAAAATGAAGCGGCATATTATTTGTTTAATAGCATGTAATATTAGGTTCTTTCTTGTAACAATAATCATATCTATTGACAATAGGTATAATAATAGTTTCAATTTGAAATAGTGGATGCTTGGATGAGTGGTTTTTTTAATGCGTTTTTTATGATGAAACATAATACTAAGGCAGTGATACATGTAAGGAAGTTGCTACTTTTAGTATGACAACTCAATTACACGTAGCTTGTAAGGCATCATCCAACCACTTTTTGATGCTAATAATTGCTAATGAGCATTCATCTAAGTACTAAAATCCTTACTAATAAGTATTTTACATTTTTATTGAACATAAACGATATTTGACATGTTCATGTATTACTCTATTTTTTGTTGGGCATTGACATATGTTAATGTATTTGATCATCAAAATGTACATATTTCCAAAGGCTTTATATTCGAATATTTAGAATGCGCAACTATTGAATTCATTTGTTGAATTCTAGAGGAAAATTGATACATATATTTGTATTCATTCTAAAATATGACCGCTCAATTACATCTAGATCGTAAGGCATCATCCAAGCATTTTTTGATACTAATAAGTGCTACAACGTTCTTACAACGCTTTAACGATCCTTATCAGATATTATTTTATATTCTTGTTGAACAAAAATAATATTTGATATGTTTAGGTATTACTTTACTTTTTGTTGGGCGGCCTTGTCAAATGTAATTGGATTTGGATATGCTAACTATTTGATCATCACATATGATGTATGTATTTTAGCATGCACAAGTTTTGAATTTCATTAGTTGAATTCTAAGCGGAATTTGACTCATAAATTGTTATTTATTCTTAGGATGAAAGGATATGGAGTTCCTAGGCTTTGCCCAGACTCTGTCTAGGTGTACGAGCATCCTTGATGCTTAACACTCTCCACGCCAACATCATAGCCAAATAACTAAACATGATAATCAAGCACATGACGGATTGGTTATACATGTGTGCATAACTGTATATTACAAGTCAAATGTAATGAAAATTATAATGAGCACGACTCATGTTTAATAATGTTCACTCCATGATTATTGTAAGTTTGTAACACTGAAAATTGGAGCTCACAAAACATGAAGAAGCAAATGCTGCTACAAAATTGGGGCGTACCTGATTCTAGACATTTGTATAAGGAAAGGGTTGACTACCTAAACCCCACCATCGCCACATATCATCTATATCTATAACTGAGGTACACTTCAAGTTACCAAATTTTTGTGTGTATAGAAAACTGATAAAGTATATAAACATATATATTATGTTTCCATTCAGTTAAAATAATTTAGAACTTCACAACAATTTCATCCAAAAGCATGCTTTATTAAAACTGATTAATGTTCTATCCTCTCGTAATTGTTTCTTGAGTCTCGGTTCAATTTTTATTTGCAATGTTTCCTATTTAACAGATAATCCTATAATTTGTTTTTCGATTTAAACAAACAAAAACTTGAATATTTTGAAGCTCCAATTCGAATATAACGATTAAAAGATTTTTGACAACAATAGTTAGGATTACTGAAGTGGATAAAGTAAATATAAATAACAATATAACCATAAGACTAAGTTTTACTGCTAATATTATATTCAACTTTGTAATTAAATAGAAATATCATGAAAATTTTGTGTACACACGTGATGATAGATGTAGCACAGGCATTCAGGCATAAACCGCAAATTTGCAGCTTCACCCCATATAAGAAGATAAAGACCCATGTATAAGAGTTCACGCTGTTGTATTTCCTGCTCAACATTTGGCCGCCTGAAATTTTGTTGTATGAAAATTAGAGGCAGTGTTGAAAAAAAAAAGTAGGAAATATCAGATATAAAAAACATGCAGTTAAACAATATACACATGAAAAAATATCAAACATGAATTACATAGCTTGTGCGAGAAAAATGAATATGCAAAATATATAGGAAATCTGACCTACATGTTTGTTAGGAGAATGCTAATCTTTACCCAAAAAAATCCAGTACGCACATTAATAATAACAATTAATTAATCAGTAGCTGTTCCCAACAATATATAGTTCAAATTTTGGTGTGTGAATCGTTCATTAGTAATAGGTGGTATCAAGTTGAATGGCTAAAGGTAAATTATTATGCCTTAGCAAATCAGTCACCACTCTGTGCGTGCGTCTCATTATGCTATACAATCTTTTCTGCAGGATGCTAGGGTAGCATTAGGGTTATCAATGGATACCCGAAAAATCCGAAATCCCTCCGCATCCGTATCCAAAAAGCGGATAAATATCCGATATCCAGAAAAACGAATGCGGATGCGGATACGAATACATCCGCATCCGAAAATTATCCATTCGGTTTTTTTTCAAGAATATAGTTTAAATTATGTATTTTTAGGACAATGAAATATATTTATTTATTGTTTTATAATTTTATTAAGTTAGAAATTTATATTATATGCACTAAATGCATATTAACCGCTCAAAACTATTTATTATCATCAAATTTGTTTATTTTTAACATTTAATAATCAATGGGATAAAAAAAAGTTTACGTTGAACTAAAATTATGTTTCTTGATTTATCGATCGTTAGTGGATAGGATAATTATCTGATATCCATCCATATCCGTGGATGGGGATATCCGATATCCAAAAATAATTTCGGATGTGGATATAGCATTATCCATATCCGAAAGTATCCATCGATAGGCCTAGGTAGCATAAATAGTTGGAGAAAATTAGAAGAAAAAATGTATAGTGTAGTGAAAAATACTGCAATGGTAGCTCAAGGCCAATAGCTAAATTAATCCGCTTGAGAACTGTCACTGGTGGTGAGCAAGAGCAGCAATATATTGCAGATCCAGTGTTATGAGCAGACCAAAATGGTGTGATGCTGACACAGGTAAGCCAGTTTGAAGAGCAATGCAGTACAAACATTATGTTGCACAATAACCGAGTCAGTTCCTATTTTACAAACTTTTTAATAACATATAGAACTAGAAAGACATCTCAAAATGAGGGCACCAATAATATGATCTACACGAACATGAAACCAGCAGGATCTAATACATACAGGAAGACAGCTAACTAGCTGTACTTTAGAAAGATGGAGACTTGACATTTTCAGCTCAATAAACAGTTATATGTAAAGGCTGGGAGGAGCACATCTCCTATGGTTAATTTTCTTAACCTTTCAAGGTGATCTAAGTTAAAAACTTATGGTGTAAACTCTTCATGCTAGTTGACCTTTAATTCAAAACTGTGTATGTGTATCAAGGTTCAATATTTTGGCCGGGACATCGGAATTCCATTCATGCCGTTCTGGTTCCAACCAATACCAGAACGGAATATGACCAAAATACCGGTTCCGGCCATGGAACGTAATAAACAAGCTTAGACTAGGTAAAATTCAAAATCAAATATCATGGAAAAAATAGAAAACAAAGCAGATAAAAGGTATAATTCAAAATCAAATCCAAGAAAGCAAAATAAAGAACAGAAATTGACATCAAATATCAATGAAAAAACAGCAATGGAAAATAAAAGGAAATTAGATGAAATTTGAAATCAAACTTAGTAATTAATCACCTCAAATTCAAAGTCGACCAACGTGTATCTTCGGTTTCACATATACGTTCATTTTTTGTCCTAACCCTAGTTTTTCTTATTGGCGGCTTAAAGTTAAGGTCCGAGTGAGTAGGCATTATAATTTGTTACTTTATTTCTAAGTGAAATAACTGGACAGAAGTTTAACTTGGGCCTAATTTTGACGTCCAATACTAAAGTATAGTAATTATCATGGGATGTAGTCTTACTTATGTGGGATGATATAACAATTGTGTGGATAAATTTAATGTGCATTGTATATTTTTTTCTTGAAACTTGTGTAATGTTTGTAATTGTAAATATAGTATATCACTTTATGTTAGTATTATCTTTCTTTCCTTAAAGAATAATACCGGAATTCCCAAATAGGAATTATAGCGGAATCTCCGAAATTTCCAAAATGGAACCAATCCTTTAAAATTTATTGCAGACCGGAATGAAAACGGATAACGGAATTTTGAACCTTGATGTGTATATATGTATACGTATGTGTGTGTATAATGTCATAAAGCAAACAAAATACAATGATTAAGATTAATTTCTTGCAGACCATCATCAGAGTATGGTGCTTACACAACATATATCCCTACGCTGTCAGTAAATCTAAAGAAAGTGCAAAGGAAGTATAACGATAACGATCTGATGATGAAGAATAAACATGCATAATAGTGAATCTTACCGTTGATTACTCTTGCGACCTAGGTATTTGCACCACTTTCTGTAATTCCTGAATAGTTTCTTCATGACATCATTTAATGCAATTTCATCCAACTGAAACAATACTCATACATTTTTCATCACTAAAGCATCAAGCAGAACCAAACATAAGAGTACATAAAATTACTGAAGAAATAAAACAAACCTTGGGCTGTTCATCATGTTCTGGGAATTTGCGTATGTTTACATTAGCTAGCAACAAAATTAAATGTTCTCTCTGGTTAGAGACGTTATGTTTCTGCACCACAGGATAAACAAACAAACAATTATGTTTGTTAATCTAACAAGTTTGGCTTACAAAAAAATACGTACACCAACACATTTATACCTGAAAACCAAACATTAACTGAAGCCAATCAAGAAGATCTTCATCATCCTTTTTCACGCGGTTTTTGGGCCATGGTAATCCCCTTGTATTTCGAAGAGCTTTAACAACAGCTCGAATCTGACATTTAAAACCAAAATGTAAACCGAGAGAGAGAGAGAGACAGAATTGTGACAAGAACATGTGCATGGCAACATATGAGCATGCACATACATACACAGACAGGTACAGTGGAGAAGGAGAAGGGTGAGAAAGAAACCTCAGGTAAAACCATGATAGGTTGATTTGCACTATCAGGGTCGAGAGGAAGAATGTTGAATGGAACTAATATCTTTGTCTTCTCCTCAACCTTATTGTGTGTTTCCATAATCTGAAATAAAGAAGTATGCATGCATATACATTTACATATTCATACACAATGAGGCACCCACATACACATGCATAATGCATGATAACATGGTCAAATTAGAGATAGAATAACAAATCAATAGAACATCAACTACAAAAAATCTTTGAAATTAGGCACAATGGGTATTTGATGCTTAATTAGTTTTTGCGACATAACATCATTGAATTTAAGCATAATAGCTATTCAATGCTTATATAATTTTCTTGACGGAAATAGAAAAATTACCATCCTAAAAGTAGTTATTAATGTAAGAGCTAGGTACCTCATTATCAACTTCAATTGACTGATTCACAGCCTTTAAAACCTCAAACAGTACAGCAGCAGTTTGATATGCCTTGGTAAGTCGTGCACTAGATTAAAAGGATATACGAGTAGAACAGTTTAAAATATCAGAGACAGCAAAAATTGAGCTAGAAATTAATAATCAACATCTACAAATGTTGCTATACCGGTCAGCTTTATCTGCAGCTTGTAATGCTTGGACATATTCTTTATTGTAGTTTTTGTAGAAGGTGCGCATCTCCTGTGCATCACTGCTCTTACCTCTCTCCTTTAAAGTGGGTTCATTGTCCTTTAGAAGTGCAAAAATTAATTAGTAAAATGGACAGCAACAAAAACATATGGCTTCATTCCGTTCAGTATTCCAGAAAAAAGGCTGTGGGGAAGACATGAAAATAGCATGATCATTTAACATTTTGAATTGTTTCTCATCAAACCTTGCTCAATAATATTTTACACCAATCATGGATAATGAGGATATTCAGTGTTACTCAAAGTAGAGAAACTGAAATGTCCCTTCATTTGAGCAATGTAGTATAATCAAACAATTAAAAATTGATGACGTTGTATCCGATAATGTCTCAACATATTGTGCATATCATCTCAGACATATAACATCTCAGAAATAAGAGGCACAACTACTGGCTCACATTAAAGTACATTGTTAACTCCTGAAATTCACACGATGCATGGTTGCACCTATTGTACCTCACATTCGTTACATAAGACTCAATTTGCAATATACAACAAACATAACCCCAGCAACTACAAGTGATATATTTATTGGCCAACCGCACAACAACCTAGGTAGTCTTGTTTATCAAAAAGATTGTGCATTAATCAACTATAAGGTTCGACATGAAGAATACAAGGCATACAAGAAATGTGATGTGTGTGATCTTAGCATACAAAAAGAATATTATATAGAAACTTTCAACAACTATTTTTCTAGAAACTTATATCTACATCTTTAACATAAATGCAACTACTGTATTACTTGGTATGCATGTGTATAGGAACAGAGAGTAAAAGAGTACACATGACATAGTGAACAAATAGATTTGTGCACCATAAATAAATTTTTGAACAAAAATGGATTTTTGTCCATTCTCTTTTGTACTTCACTAAAATCAAATTATTTTGTAATCAAATGCTTGTATTTTCTGAAAATCTTAATTTTTCACCTTTTGGAAATTTAATGTTTCTCTTTTTTTTCTTAATATCCTTCTGGAAAAATTGACTGTCTGAACAAGTTTTTTTATCAAAAACATTTCAAAAAATATTAATTTGTTATTGTGTTTCAAATTTGATGATTGAAAAGTTCTAAACATTAGTGTAGATTTGTTTAGATTGTGACTTTTTTTTTAATATTTTTAGGCTTTTGGCCATTTTCATCTATTTTAGGCGTTTTCTTCATAAGTTTTTGTTATATGAAAATTGAACATGTTTTGGTAGTTGGTCACTGTTTTTTTTTTTGGAAATTCTATAGGAAGACAAGTTGGTGGCACAATTGGTGACACGATGGATCTCAACCATTAGAGTGCTCCTTGATTTCAATCTCAAGTGTGAATACAACGGTCAAGATCTACTGTGTCACATTTTGTGTTTTATTTTGTGTCCAAAAAGTAGCCCCCTTGTTTTTCTATTATGTTTTAACTTTTGACCTATTGTATTCATCTGCTTTATTAGGCTACTGACTACTGTTTTTAATTGATTTGTAATATTTTAAAAATTGGACAAACTGGAATTCCCAAAATAACTTCAATCTACATGTTTGACTTATGTTGTTTATCCTTAAAAAAATGTTGGTTGGCAAATAAATAACGATTTTCATATTTCCATTGCAATGAAGAACAGTTCACGAGGAAAGTAGCGAACTTCATAATCAGTAATGAACAAACCCTTTCTAATCGCTGCAAAAGCGCTGTCTTGAATTGACGCACACCACGCCCACTTGAGGTTGGATCCAGTTTGTGAGCTTTCTCGAATGCATAAAATCTACCTATATAAATTATAATTAAAATAAAGTTAGTATTACTTATATAAAACACCAGCAATGAGAAAGTTTTTTTTTTCCACAACATTACCCAAATTTAGTTTAAACGGAAGGCACTCATTAATCGTATAAACATAAAATCAATTGTTTAATAGCTTATGTGATATCTCAAAATACTAAATAGGAGTTCGCACCTCATGATCATAGTATATAAATTACTTTAGGTTTGCCACAACAAAAGGAAATGAACAATCAAAAATAAAGTCATAAGTTTAATTTCCATTCAGTCGTGCACCTAATATTAAATGTTAGTAAGAAACTATTCTGATGAAAATATTTATCATACCCCTTTTAACATTTGGTGACCATAAATAAGTCTGCACATGCACACCCAAAAAAAAACTACACACACCAAAAAGAAGAGGGGTTGTGCATGTTATGGTTACCTTTACTGTTACTAATATAGAAAATTCATCATAATGCTCATTATTTTGCGAAGTGAAATATAAATACTATTACATTACCAAAATTATTGGTAAGTGGATGATTGGTATATAGATAGCATTTATCTTTATCGTCATACAAATAATACTGATATACCATAATGGCTCAAGATTACCAATTTCTTGATAATGATATAATAACCATAAAGTTGCCATAATGGCTCAAGACAACCAATTTCTTGGTAATGATATGATAACGATATTGCAACGAAAGAAGATAGCTTCTTTGTTCACACCATATTATAGTGGTGCCTTTATAATACACATACAATAAAATATTATATCAGAAATGCCTTATTATAGTATATTATTCATTATTTATTCTGTTTACATTGTCATGTCGTGTAGGTTAACAATGTTAAAAGCTCACCAATTGGTTCGACCTTCTTCGGCACAAAAAAAATTTGACATTTTTTTTTCTTTGAGGTTTTTTTTGCACGAGCTCCTTTAGCTTTTTTCCATAAACCACAAATTGATTTCTTGTTCGCAAACAGATGAAAATCCAAATATCCATATATTGTTTTGATAGATTCAATCATCTACAGATTCATAATAGTTGAACTCTAATCTTAGTTCAGACTTGAACTATTCAACTCCAAGCTTGAACCATTTTCGACTCCAATCTCAAATGTTATCAATCATTATTGTGAAGTACTAAAATATCAATTGCTAAATTTCAATATTGAATTAAAACGCAATTTAATTTGACTACAACGTACAAGACATAACAAAATGATAAACACAAGAACAATCTTTAAAGTTCATATAAAGCCTAAGATCGTAGACTAAAACTATGAAATAAGCATCTTCATTAATAGTTAGAATAGAGTTACAATACGAGAATTTTTGAAAAACACCCTTGTTAGTTATTATAATAAAAAAACCTTCTTACTTTCCATATTATAAATTAAGTCTCTAAAATTTACGAAAATTAAATCACGTACAAATTCATTATAACACAAAATTAGTAATCCATGCCAAAATTCCAAATCAAATGCAAAAACAACGAATCAAGTAGCTTGCACGGTTTAAAATGCGACGTTCAATGCAACAAATAAAAAACAAAAATAATAGAATTTTGAACGTGTAATATGTTTATATCATTTAATTTCATAAAATATAACATTTTTATAACTATAACTGAAGTATTTTAGCAAAAACATACAAATTTTAAAATCATTATGCACAATGTATAATAATAATGCAATAAAATGAAGTATTGACAGATTGTTCAACTGTAAATAATAATTGTTGCATATAAACAGTGCAACATACAATGAAAGCAATTAAATTGCATATAAACACATTATTATGAACATTCTATTGTTTAATAACATTCATCTTTATTTTTAAATGTTATTTTACTTACATAACTCAACATAGTTTAATGTTGCATTTTAAATAATGCTTAAAAACGAGAGTTTACTTTGAATTTTCATAAATTACAAGGGTTTTTCTATAACTTGAAAATGCTGAACGTTTTTTTTTTGTATTTCTAAAAAATTCCGAGGGGAAAACATTATTTCTACTTACAATATCTTGGCCCGGCCATGACCTTCCAAAAATAAATTTACATGCAAACAAGCGGTTATGAATTCAAATTCCTCTCAAGATAACCATTTATTCTCAAATGGAAAACTATATATATATATACACACACACACACATATATTTATAAGCTCATAAGTTCGAATCTCAGTCTTAGCAAACAAGTCATATTTTCTTTATAATTTTCAATTTATCTTTATTAGTATATCATATATAAAATTGAATCTCATAATTTCAAATCATTATAAAGGTATTTTTACATGCATGTGCCAAAAAATCTCGTATTAGACGGTTCGAATAAAAATATCTAATAAAATAAGAAATAAATATAAAATTCTAGAGCACTTCAACAAACTAATCATACAAACATATAGCAATATAAATATGCAAATATCAGTATTATTATGTAACATAAGGTATTCAAAGTTTCAAACCATTAACACAAACAAAATAAATGTCCAACAAAAGAAGTAAAAAGCTGCTTATATATTAGACATGTTTGAAAAGAATAGAGCACCTAAAAATATCTAAAAGTGCCTATTAGGATCCAAGTTAACTTGGATAACATCTCAAGCCAGATGTAATTCATTGATTATATGAAAAGAAAGAACTATTTAATGAATAATCAAAGTCATGATAACGCCTCTAACAACATAAATTTTTGAAAAGTGCATAAACATTAAATTTAATTATATAAAAAAAGATTGTAAGTTAAGGAAACTAATGCATTATCACAAATATATTTACTATAAAGTTATGAGTCATATTTATATAATCAGATTGACTTATTATTAATGGATTTATTTGATGTGTTTATATTAGTTTATTTTTTCTAAATCTACACTATATTCGAATTAAATCATGACCACTTTGTGTAATAAAAATATTAGCTTGTTAAATGCAGATCTTAAAACCAAATTACATTTATTAAATTTAAAATGCAAATAAAATCATCATCAATTTGCATTTAATAGATCAATCTTTGTATGTAATCTTGAAATTAATTTTGTTCGTCTATTTTTTTTATCCAAGTTAAATCATTTGTCAGGTATACAAGAAAAGTCATTAGATGTAAACTTTATTATGAAAACAATATTAAATAAACTTTTATTTGGAAGAGGGGTTGCATTCAAAACTAACAATATGATAATCAAGATAAAAATAATAAGGGAAACATCTATCATTAGGATTTCCTTCAAAAAAAACTATTCCAATTATGCTCTCATTAATCCATTGCAATGCATGGTCATGATTCATAAACAAAAAAACCATTCCTGAATCATATTCAAATCGTTACAAGATTAAGATCGAGAAATTAAAGGGGTGTGATTTGGCTAGAGTTTTGTCAATAATATTAAGGATTTTATGATTAAATTGAAGAGCTTTATGATTCAATCAAAAGGTTTTACAATTTGGGTATTATATTTTGTGACCGAGAAAGTTTATATAAGAGAGGAGCAAGTATGACTTGTCGTAGTGGATATCTTACTTTGAAATTATGGGCAAGTGTTATCCATTAATTCAAGATACACTTCGATTATCAGGACTTGACATCCTTGTAATAAAGCATAAATTGTAAAATAGTTCCCTTATTAAATGCATATTTTGATCCAAAAAAGGCCTTTCTCGGATGTCCAAAATTAAAGTGAGATCACATATTTTAAGCATCGTTAACATATGACGTGCATTAGTGTGAAAAAAACATCAAAATTATGATTTTAATGATAAAAAGGATTTACTATTCGCCTTTTCTATAAAAAAAAATACATTTTTAAATTGAATTTATTTAGAGTAAAAAATTGACATCATTGAGATTGGGTCCACTTACTAAAACTAAGGAATTTGTTGTGGAAAATATTGTACTTAATTGCACGGTTATTGGACTATTCCATGGAATGTATGCATCCTTAATAATCTTAAAAAAACCATCAAATGATTCAAAACTGACTTTTGGACTTCAAATAAAACACCATTAGTTTCAATTTACATGTGGTAGGAAAAACCTACCAATTGTTTCGTTTATCCACTAATGTTGGGACTTATCATAATGCGAAAGGAATAAAAATTATATTGGAGAAAATCATTCTAAGGGAGAAATACTAAGCTGTCCATCATTGAGAAAATGCTCTTTTTGTAACGGCATTTAACTGATGTTAGGGTTAAGGAATATTTTTTGTCATTGCAAATACCAAACATGCTATGTAACTCATATGCATCTCTGTATAAACCGAATTGCCAAGCTCAAAACATCTTAGGAATCCTTACAACCTCAAATAACAGTAACAAAATAACGTTACTGTCAAGAATCAACTCCCCAAATTACAGCAAAATCAATGACTACATCTAGCATGTGGGTTACGTGAAATATGTATATCCAGCTAAATGGAAACAAGTATATTACAGTTAGACCTCTTGCAAGCAAATAACTGACAAACTTACACAAATAAGCAACTCTCGGATTCCTTGATTCAACTTCGTTAGCAACACGGAGAATAGGTGCAATTGCCACAAGTGAAGAAGGAACAACTTCACTGTCAAAAGTCGATTCCCCCAAATTTCCAGTAGTTTGAGTTCGAAGAAGCCGCCTCGGTGGCGGCTGTTCCCTTCCTCCGCTCGCCATGAAAAAGCAACTTTTAATTATGAAACTATATGCACTGGATCTGTGATATTCGATTTCATGAGCAACCCTAGAGTAAAGTGAGGAGTAAAAAGTTCAAAAAAGCTTAGTGAGACAGTAGAGTAGAGGACAAAACTTTTGAATGAAAATAGGTGGAAAGTGAGGAGGATTCTACTTAGATAAATTTTTGATTCATGCCAAATTTGCAAACAAATTACAAATTTTATGTCAAATTCTAAACTAATTACAGTAGTAGGACATTTTTGGCCGTATTGAATGCTGCTGTCAGTACACTTATAATTTGTAAGAATATACTGGCGGCATTTGAGATGCCGCCAGTATGCGTTAAAAATGCAAATGCCGCCAGTATCTGCTGTTTTATTAGGCAACCACCTTTTTATATTTGTTTTTTTTTTAATTTTCTTAGATCTATAAAATTCTTATACTTCAAACTGCGAAAATATTTGCGATCTAGTTTAATCTTGATTGGATTTAGCTATATACGAGAAGCAACATCTAATTCTTCCTTTTTAACAAGCAATTAGCTATAGAAGATATGTTTTTTGAGAACCCTGGTTCAATTAAATTTTGTTTCTCATTTGCTGTTTGGTAACAAATGATAATAGGCAACGAGTTGACTAAATAAATTGCAGAATGACTCCCAAGTGTGTAACAAACGATCTGTTATTTCGATAGCGAATTGGTTGTTGACGAACTTAATTATGGAAAATATGTCGGTGGCTCGTGTAAACCAACTAAAGTGTTGAAAGGTTGTAATTTGGTGCAACTGAAAGAATCGATTTATAAATCGACCAAGATAAAATCTGAAGAATTTGACATAGAATTAGTGTGTAACTGGCCGGCGGACTCAGGACCGAAAGCCATTAAAATAGCCGATGATGACGATGTGGAGCTAATGTTTTCAGCGACACCGAAATCAATTGAGCTGTTTGTTGGAAAAATTAGGCGCTTCCAAGTAAAAGAAGCCGTACGAGAACAAGAAGTTAACAGTGTTATTGAGGAGCACCGAAGAACGGTTGAGGCAGTAAGTATCAGTCGCGGAAACGTGTCTCCAAGTTTTATTAATCCGACTATGGCAGCGATGTACGGTCAACAACAAGGCCTATATGGATATCCTCCGTGTATGACTTATCCACATGGCGTTCAGTATATGTACCCCTATCCAAGTCAAGGCAGTTTTACGCATTTGCTCGGAAGGTGAAACATTTATTTATGAAATTTAGGTCGTATTAATTTAATAGTTTTGCGCTACTTAACAGTTTGCTTTGCTGTATATGCAGTTATCTTCCTTGTCAACCAACACCGCCTAGTCCTACCGGACCATCAAACTGCCATATGTCTCAATTTATGTATCCAACTTCGTCCGAGTTATACGATCTCAGTCAGAGGTATGTATCATGAAGAATCAAAATTTGGTAGGTAGTAATTACGGTACTGGTTTTAAAGTAATACGTATGTTTGAATAGCAGATTCCTCACGCATGATATTGCTACGCAATCTAATCCTGATTTGGTGAATGTAAACGTAAACGCAAACAACGAAGATGTTGATACTGAGATGGACGGGGATGAAGGCGAAGATGTCAATGACGAACCCCTTGTAATTAGTATGGATTTAGTGAACATGGCGGAGAACGACATGTCGTGGATAGGTAGTATGCAAGTAAACAATGATCCTTTGAACTATGATTTTTCGGTTGAAGACAATATTTCCGAAGACATTGATGGGATGGACATGGAAGTGCCTTTGGATGATGATTTGTGCAATGCACAAATTATGGCAAGGTCAATCGTTGCAAATCTTAAGTTCAACAATGAGCTGTTTTCAACTGTAAGCGTTCAGAATGGATTCAAAGTTGGTTTGATTTTCGAGACGAAAGCCAAGTTGTTAAAACAGTTGAGCAAATGGTCGATTTTGCATACCGTTTCTTTTAAAGCAAAAAATTCAAATAAAACGAAATACACCGCCATTTGCAGTATAGATGCAAACTGTCCATGGAGAATTCATGTTATTATCTCAAAAAAATTAGAGCAGAACTCGTGAATTGTAAGGAAATATCCTAGCGAACACAATTGTGTTAACCCAACAGTAAACTCCACTCACAAGCAGGCGACGTCCAATTTTGTAGTGACAAAAATACTACATTTTGTGAAAGCATATCAAAACATTACAGCCGGGACGATACAAGTTTTGTTGGAAGAACAGTTGTTCGTGAAAATTAGTTATATAAAGGCTTGGAGAGCTTTGAGTAAGGCGATGGAAAGAATTTATGGTGATTGAGTGGAGTCATATAGCAGTCTAAGGCAATATTTTGCTGAAATAACTAGATCGAACCCGGGAAGTGTTGAACACGTTACGACTGATGATTATGGAGTCTTCGATCGAGCTTTTTGGGCCTTTGGATCTTGTATTGAAGGATTTGTTCATTGTCGTCCGTTGTTATGTATTGATGGGACACATTTGTACGGGAAATATAAAGGGACACTACTTGTGGCCACTGCTGCTGATGCGGATGATCACTTATACCCTTTAGCGTACGCAATTGTAGAGTCCAAATCCGGGGATAGTTGGGGGTGGTTTTTTGCCTGCATGCGGCGGTTCATTCAAAGTGTTAACAATCGACGAATTACCTTCATTTCGGATCGAATGAAAGAAATACCATCAGCCTTGGAATCGAAATGGTGTTTACCACATAAACACAGATTTTGTGCTAGACATCTTAAAGCTAATTTTCAAGCTGCAGGGTTTAGAGAAAAACGATTAACATGACTTTTTTATGTTGCAGCTTGTGCTACGAAAGAAGCCGAGTACATCAGAATTCGTGAAGAAATCAAAACTATAAGTATCAGCCTATCAGGGCTCATAATTGGATAGAAAGGAGTTTGAGAGCGCACGAGGAGAATTGGGCATTGTGTAAAGATGATGGCGGTCGATTTCATGTCATGACCACTAACTGCGTAGAAAGTTTCAACGGTGTTCTTAAAGGAGCTAGGTCTTTAACTGTCAAAGCTTTAGTTGCACGCACTTTTTCAGGTCGGTTGATTATTTTTGTCAACGAAGAGAAGCAGCAGCAAAACTGACTTCTCGCCTTACTTCGAAGTAGGAAGCCAATATTGCCGAAAGAGCTAACGAAGCTAGGCATACAAGAATAATTCGATTTAGTCAATTTGAGTGGCAAGTTGTGCACTATTTCGATGACGAGTTCAAAGTACTAATCAACGGTAACAATTGCTTTTGTACATGCAACATCCCTCTTTTAGAGCATCTACCGTGTATGCATGTTATGGCCGCTTGCTCAACGGTTTCCAGTGGAGCAAATAGAGTCCATCATGACTTTGCCTCAACATGGTATTCTGCAGCGAAATACCTGGCCGCTTACACCCCCGAGTTTCACCCGGTCCGAGATAAACGCTATTGGAGTTCAAGTGACAATCAATTGGTCCTACCTCTGGTAGATAAAAGACAACCAGGACGTCCATGTTCAACTAGAATTAAAGGTACAATGGACGAGATGCAGACCCCTAAAGGAAATAAGTGCAGCAAATGTGGTGTTCTTGGTCATAAAAAAAATCATTGTAATATGGCAACTTAATGTTTTCGTTTTATTTTGTTTGTAATCCTAATTCGAATGCATTCTAGTTTGTCCGAGAACAATTATTTATGTAATCTAATGTTGTATGCAAAGTTTATTCGACATTTATTTATTTTGTCATTAATATTCTAACGTAGAGTGTATTCAAAGTTTATTGTGGACTTATTCAGAAATTTGAATACATTGGTGGCTAATTAACAGAGCGACATTTCTAATGCCGCTTATGTGCGTCATTTGAAATGTCGCGTGGGGCGGCATTTGTAATGCCGCTTTGAGCGTCATTTGAGATGCCGCACATTGGCGGCATATAAAAAGTCACTTTGTTGCCTATATTTTTGCTAAGTTTTTGCAACTACCCCACCCACATCCTAACTTTACCAAATCTATTTCATCAAAAGCTCTAGGTTTCATACTGCTATACTATTCTCGTTCAATTTCAACAATTTGCAACTACCCCACCCGTATTTCAATTCAACTTGGCGGCTCAAAGGTAAGTATTATACTATTCTCGTTTAATTTCAACATGTTTTCTCGATATATTATTTGATTGTATTCATAGGTGTATAATGGACAATTGGGAAATTAATGACGAAACAATGATGAAGATGTACAACGAATTCGAACAAAATAGAGGAAAGGGGATTTCAAGTGGCGCCGACCTTGAAGTTGATTTTGTACCAGAGATACAATTTGAAGAAGAACCCCCGGTTGTGGATAGTGGAACATCACATGGAGAAGCCGTGGTTGATAAACGAATCCAACAATCGCTCCATGCACGTCTTTTAGGTGTCCTTGGTCGGCAAAATCATGCAAGCGGAGGTTAGTCGATTGGAAAAATTGAACCTTGAATACCGAAACGAATTGTTGCTTCATGGGTACAAGTATACGGTGTTGTGGCCACGTAGATCATTGAAGGATAATTGAAATGTAACGTAATGATATTAGAAACTTGTTGTATGATGAATAAATATCTGAAACAATTGCGCTAACTTATTGAAGCATTATTCGAAATAATATTTATATGTTCGAAGTATATTATGCTTAGTTGAACTCTGTTGTTTTGAAAGGTCAGTCTACATGCTTGCCAAACCTACAATAGATGCATACCACATTATGGCATCTCAAATGCCGCGTGGGAAAACCACAGCGCGGTATCCGAAATGCCGCAGGTAGCGACATTTCAAATGCCGCCTCATGCGGCATTTAAAATGCCGCACGTAGGCAGCATTTAAAATGCCGCTCTGTTACTTACTCAAAGAAACTGCAAATCAGGACAATACGGTGTCAATATTTCGACACCAATGTAAACAAATTTCTGAACATTGACTACTACAAATTTCTGAGCTCATGACTACATTCACCATCAACAAATACAAGTCTATAATCAATAATATTCACACCAACATTGAAATACTAGAGTCAGTTCTACAATCATAGCGACAAACAATAGTCTACATCAGTTAACAACTAAACATCCCAAACGAACAAATAGAAACCATGATCAATCAACACTATAGTCAACATCCCATACAAACGATCAATCAACACTACATTCAACTGATACTACAGTCAACAAATAGAAACCACGGCCCACTACGATTAGTCTAAAATTTCATCTCAGATTTTTTTAATTCCCGAGGAGTTTTCTTCTTCGATCTTCTCGGCTTGAGCACGAATTCCTCCTCTTTCGGTTACAGCTCTTCACTGCCCTCCTCTTGCGTCTCTTTCGTTGGGGGTTGCGATGGCCCGACGGTTTGTGTATGCTGGAAAGATATCGCTTCAAAACTCTCGCCCTTAATTTTCTTCTTTCTTCTATACTTTCTCTTCGGTGAGGGGACCGGTGGGACTGCAGCTATGTCCTCATACGATGCAGGAGGAGAAATATCCTCGATAAGTGGTGGCACGGCAGGAGGAGGAGGAGGCGGAAGTGGGATGGGCCTTGACATCTTGTTCTTCGACAAAAAGGATAGTAGAATTCGTTTGATAAAGAAGCATTTCGCCTTGCTTTTTTAGGAACCTCCTCTGCAAGCTCGTCTACTATGTCCAACACATGATACATACCATCCGCCTACATATAACATAAACCATTATGAGTTTCATAAGTACTATACAAGTTGTCAATATTAATACGTATCACATTCCGTTCTAGCGGAGCTCGTGGAGTGTAAGGTGTCACCTCCTGCTCGGGTTCTTCCGCTCGTCTTCGTAGCACATAACGACGAGTAATATTCCAATACCAGCTAAGATACTCCTCATCGGTCAGAGTGACTTCGTGCTCGTTTCCCCAACTATGAAACGGTGGTTCCATAACTCAATCATCGTTTCAAACTCATCTTCGTCGTATGGAAGCATGTAATATGGAGTAGGATATGGTAAGTACTGTCGAAGACCAAACTGTCTCATGACTCTGTCTGGCAGATGGTATGCTAAATCTCCGAAACAAAAAATCATAAGTCTTGCCCGCCATAATGGCCTGTCCACTGTACAAAGAGCCGGATGAGCTTGAAGGAATGTAACATCCCACTATTTTGGACCATTCAAATCGACAATAAATCCACGCATGTCAGACTTGAATACTTCAAAACAGTGGATTGTCAAGAAAATTTGGAGCAAATAAAATCAAATACAAAATCACAAACACAGAATATCATAATAACTCGCAGCGGAAATAAAATACCATAGTAGTTCATGAAGCTACTATATACAAACTCTCAAAACATATACAAAATCTCATAGTCAAAACAGATACAATAGAAGTCAGGATACATAAGTCAATAATACAGAGACAATACTGAATAGGAAATAGCTGGAATAGAAGTCGATGAACCGATAGACAAATGAGCTCCAACAAATCTCTAGCTCCAAAAGGTGAATCCAAAGCTGTGATTCTCAGGCTGACCCGAGCGTAAAGTAAAATACAAAACACTCGATTCAGGACATACATACTTATACAATGTAAACCAACTCAAGTGAACTGTAAAAGTAATGCACAATAACTCAAAGGAAGCTTGGGATCGCCCATCCTTTAAGGATCCATTAAACAATTAAGCAGAAATAAATGCTATCCGATAAATGTTCATATTAAAGTAAACAATGCAAATAACAGTGTTATTGTGACTAGGGTAGCGCAGAGCTGCAGTAATCTCTCACCTCTGGCCACACTCTCAAATCAAAGGTGTGCATCTAAATAAATCACAAGGAAATAAAATAGCATAAAGAGAAGTGTACCCGTGGTTATAGATTTCAAAATGGTTTAAAATTCCGAATTAAAATCATTCATTTAAATCATTAAAAGTGAAGTCATTATACCTTCAAATCAAATATTAAATTCCCAAAATTTTAACCTTTTATGAACTCATTTATTTACTTAAATACATTAAAACGTTAAAATTCCAGCTTTCATAGCATTTAGAAAGTGATGCGGTAAGTTATATTTGAAAACAATTCAATTCTGCAAAGACAGCATTTATAAACTGCTGTAGTAGTTCAGTTTCATTTGAAAACAAGTTAAAATCAGAAAAGGCAGCATTTATAAACTGCTGTAGTAGTTCAGAGGTCAATTTAAAATTTTCTAGTTCAATTCAGCAAAGACAGCACTTATCAAGTGCTACTGTAGCCTTTTTATTAGTTTCAGGTTTAAATTTTAATTCAGCAACCACAGCACTTACAAAGTGCTGCAATAGCCCTTAGTTAACTTAGCCTTTAGTTCATTTGTATCAACCACAACACTTACAAAGTGCTGCAGTATCATTTACTTCATATTTTAAGTTAATTCCAGAAACGATAACATTTCTGAAGTGCTTTAAAAGAATTTCCAGATTTATATTAAAATTCCAGAAATAATTAAACTTCAATTTTAACCATTTTAACTTATAAAATCATATGTTTCCACTTCAAAAATGTTCATTTAAATACCCTTTAACTTATGATTTTATAAAGGAAAAATTTTACAATAAAAATCAATTTTTCACAATTTCACTTATTAAATTCAAGTGTACCATTTTCCCATTCTTTCATTTTTTTACAATTTACTTTAACACTTAAATTTAAATTTCCATTTCAAAATAAAACTTAATTTCCATTTTTATTTAATTAACTTAAACTTCCATTAAAAATCAAATCACAAATTTCCAAATTAAGTTATGTTTAAATCACAATTTTTCTATTCATTTATTTAACATTTTTAATACATAGAAAAATCCTTAACCCTTTCTTAAATCATTTTAAATTCAATTTAAATCAATTATCATATTTTTACATTTTAAAATACTTAAAATTTACAGAATATATATATATATATATATATAAAATAACCATGGATCTGTATAATATTTTATAACCTAAGTCAAGTGGTACGGATAATATATCATTTCAATCCGTAATTTACAAAGAAAAATCTGGGTTCTATGATTTCGAACCAGCAATCCCAAGTTAATAAAAATAAATAAAAATCGCTTAGGCCTATCATTTCAGCCCATAACGATTTTTCCCTATTCTAAAGTCCGTTCGGGTATGTATCATTTCAACCCATAGTAATTCTATTCTACAGGGAACTTGCAGTGTTTGAAACAGAAAAAAATAAACAGTATAACAGAATATAACATAGCAAATGACGTGACAAGTTTATAACAGGGTTTAACATCATATAATTTACATCACAGGCAGGTATAACATGATATAATAGTTTCTACACATTCACTTGTTGTCAATTCACAATTCTATAAGTATAAATGTCGTGTGTGAAAACTCACCTCTTTAAGCTGGAGTTCGCAAAACAAACACACAAACAAAAATCCAGAAAGCACGATATAGCACGACTTTTGATTTGAGTGGAGAGAGCCAAGATATTTAATCTTGTAAACAAAATAAACAAAGTAATATATAAATATATTTCAACACAAAATATATTGAAAAAAATTGAAATAAAGTTAACAAAGAACATCACCAAGCCTTTAAATCAATTTTTGCTTGACCATAACTCACATATGCTCGACCACAACATGGTTTAGGCTCGACCATGACATGAAATGGATCTGGTTTAGATCATAACTCACGGCTAGCAATAGGAATTGGAAGGGGTAGGAGTTACAACATGAAGAATACAAAGGGGCAAGGCCATTAGGTGGAGTTTGGTGCATGTAGGCTCGGCTTACACTATATTGGGCTCGGCCATGCTCTGGTTCAGGTCAGGTCAGAGGTCATGCTAGTGGTCAAAGGTCAGGTCATGATGGTGGTGGAGCTAGGGGTGGTGGTCGAGGCAAGAAATGGAAGTGGTGGTGAAGTTTATATCAACTATGCTTGGTTTTGTGGAGTTTTTAGCCAAATTTTGAGGTGTTTTGCTCATGCTATTGCCATGGCCAGATCTGATCTGAAGGATAGGTGTTTGGCAGTGGATGATGTGGAGGAGGAGATGGTAGTGGTGGTCGGAGAAGATGGTGGTGGTTGAGGCCGAGCTACACAAGAGAGATCAAGGCAAAACAATGGAAAAACGAAGAGGAAAAATGGAAGCCATTACTTACCCAATTTTTTTCAGAAATGAAGATAGTCGTGTATTGTGAAGTGAATGAGGAAGTTTTCACGTGAAAAATGAGAACAAAACTCACGGCTATAATAGAGGAAAAACGGTCAAGCAATCAATGTTTTAAAACGGCAAGAGAAAATGAAGGGATTAAATTCCTATTTAATAAAAAGAATAAATGGAAAATGAGAACTCTTCCTATCTTCACGTGAATTGATAGGCTGCATGTAAGGAACAGCTATGGGTTTTGAGGAATAAGTTAAGGTAGGAAATAAATAAATAGGTAAATAAAGAGGTAGGAAATCAAAAGGTGGGAAATATAATGGCAAGAAATAATAATGAAATGTATGTCTATTTTTAAAACAAGTAACGTATCTTAATTGATTTGTTTCATATATATTAAAGAAAGATATATATACAAAAGAAGCCTTTACCAAAACAAATAAATACATGAACATTTAATAAATAAGTTTTTAAAAAGATATGCCTTTAAGGCAAGATAACGTATATATATTTGAAATTCCTTTCCAAGAAATAAATAAGGGATCTAAACACATAACCATTCAATTTATAAATGAATGTCTAATTAAATAAAATAGAAAGATCAGGTAGAGATAGATATTATGAAAAATAAATAAATAGGTTTAGGAAAAATAGAAAATAAATAAAGAAAATACTTTATTTAATTGAAACTAGAATTTAAAATTGTAAACAAAATACAGCTGACATTGGAAACTTTCAACTACACTTTTAAAATGTTTCAAAATAATATATATATATATACACACACACATAACATGTCATGTTACACATGTAAACATAAATTAGAACATGACATGACAAACAAAATATCATTTATGCAAATTAAAATAAACAATTTTGTTAAATAACCAATTTACATACAATAGTGTAAAAAGCATAACTTTCACAATATAAATTAGATTCCAACGAAACGAAAAGCAGTATACTTAAAATTTTATTTACTTTCATAAAATAAAGATAAATTTCAAAAGTTCAAAATTTTAAAAATTTTAAAATTAAAAGTCAAAGTTTAACCACATTGACAAAATTCACATTTCTGGATAATATTCTATTTATTCATGTTTGGAATTATAATTCTCATAAATCAAAATTTATATTTAAATAACAAAATTTATTCATTTAAAAAAAAGTTTTTTTTCTTCAGGAAATTCAATTTAAAAATAATTACAAAATACAAGGTTGTTACACTCTCCCCCACTCAAAACTTTTCGTCCCCGAAAAGGAAGAAGACATGAGAATAGGAATAGCCAGCAAGAAAATAAGAGAAATAGGAATAACAAGTAGGAAAAATGGTGAATTGGGATAGCTAGGAGGGAAAATAGGTCGAAAGACAAGGATGAGCCATTAATTTAAAACCATATAAATTCAATCAGAATTCTTTAATATTTAGTAACTTGGTTAAACCCATTTTATTATATCCATAAATGTCTTTTAAATTCAAATTGTCAGTAAAAAGGTAAGCAATATTTAAAAAAACTTTAAAATCTTTTAGAAAGGAAAAATAACTGATCAAAATATCCTTTATATAACACTTTATCAAAATACTTTTATAAAACGATGTCTTAACAAGTTTATCTTCGTTCCTGTAGACTCCGGCAGTGCATTGATCTGGCAGTGGGTTTTGTTTCAACACCCAGTGAAAATACAGGAAAACTTTTTTTAAAAACAGATATGGAAAGTACAATTCAAACAAAACAACCAAAACCTTTGTCTAACCATGGATCGCAGATACACAATGGTTACGCCTGGATCCCCCAAGAAACAATCCATATCTGTAGACTGTAAGCTTTCTCAGCCCTGCGAATTTCGCCAAGAGGACTAGTAGACCGCAGATACACAATGGTTATGCCTGGATCCCCCAGGAAACAATCCATATCTATAAGCTATTTCAGCCCTGCGTATTTCGCTACTAAAGCGAATATCAAGCAGAAGGCACTTTCCATATCTTTACTTCGAAAATATGTATCATATAGTACCTTTTCAAATCACTTTCAAATATCATACTTATATAAGGTCCATTATATATAAGATTTCATTTTCAAATCAAATACTTTCCAAAATCAATAGTATATCAAATCACACATATATATTCTTCAATTATATAAGATTTCACTTTTCAAATTGAGTACCCTTTCAAATCCATAGTTTTCGAATCAATTTCATACTTATACAAATCAATTTTATATAAGTTCGATAACTCCCAAATCAAGTATAACACAAGGTTCTCAAATTTCAATTTGTTTCGATATCAGTTCAGTTTCAAAATCATATACAATTTCACCAAATTATTCTTCCAAATCAAATATCTTCAGTTCCAAAGTTTCCAAAATAATAAATTTAGAGAACAGTCCAAGTTTCTAAATCAATGTAATTTAAGTCAAACAACTCATTTCCAAAGTCAATGGTTTTCAAAATCATCTTATATTTACATAAGGTCCATCTTATATCAGGGTCAAAAATTTTCAAAAATAAATTTTGCTACATGAAGAGCCATATGGGATTGAACATCTTTGCTTACTAAAAGATTTTTAATTTAGAATAGTTTTGTATATAAAATAGTTTGTAAAATAGTTTTGTATGTAAAATAGAATAAAATAGTTTGTTTAAGAAAAATAAAAGAAAAATAGTTTGGGAAGAAAAATGGTTTTAAATTGATAGTAGTTTTGCATACCAGAAAAATAAATTCCAATTAAATTACAAAGATATCCAACCCAGCAACTTCCAATTTCAGCGTCAAAGTATATCAATGATATTAGAACATAAGACGTACATACGTCATCATTTCGCAAAATCACATTCGATCACTCGCTCGTCACACAAGTTCGCTTTCGAACTAGTATTATTGTCCATTCGACTTCCCTAATGCGGACTTCGTTATGGTTTCTCAACTAGAAGTCGTAGGTCTCCTTGCATAGCCATATACTATGATAGAGAAATCTAGAATCAAGCCCAAAATCCATATTAAATATTCGCCGTCAAGAATCAAATGAAAATCCTAACACGAAATGGTGAAATTCACCTCGAACTTGTGTACTCAAATACTTGGATCAAATTAATTATGCGAATAAAACAGCATACGTACAACTTATATATCTATTCCAACTTGTTAAATATATAGTTTCATAAAGATGTTACTAAGTTAAAACATTAAAAAAATTCTAAATATTTTGAAGACCAAATTTGTTTTTCCAAAACATTTCAAATCTAAATTTCATATTAGAAAATTTCAAAATAGCCTTATTCATTTACTTAACAAAACAGTTTCAAACTTATTTTAATCATATTACTACATACTTTAAACATACATACCAACTTATATACTTTATACTTTTCAAAATTACTTAGCTTTGAAAAGTTAACCTTGATTTGGAAGTGCTCGAACTTTCAAAATAGTGGAAGAAATCATATATCAATCCAAGAGTTGGAAATCACCAACAAATCAGTAAATCAATTCCAAAAGATAGGGTTATATCAATCAAATCCGAAACTCAAGGACTGAACACCGACACATTTCAAATTGTTCAAATATATACATATATCTTTCGAATATCAAATCATACTTCAGAATTTGAAATCAAAATTGGTTTCACAAATCAATCGCATAGCAAAGCTACCGAAGTGGCCTCTCCCCCACTCAAAGACTCGAAAATCAATGTCGATGATGCATGCATTCATCACCGAGGTTATTTTCCAATGACATTAGTGGGTTCTGGACTTCTATTCCCTCGAAAACTTCTTTTGAAATTTCTTCGAAATCATTTGAAACTTATTAAAATCATTTGAAACATTTCTTATACGGAAAATACTTTCAAATCGTATTATTATATATTTCAAAATCTTATACCAATTTCAAAATGCCGGAGTTTAATCTCTAAAGTTTCAAATTCAAGCCCTTCAGTTATAAATTATTTTATATGAAACCATTTCTTATAAAATTTTCAAAATTTCAAATACTTTCGAAACTTCAAATTCTCATTTTAAAATGGTATATAATCCTTATCGAAAACATTTCACCTTTATATAAAAATATGGTCATCCTTATCAAAATAACAACTACGATGAATACACAATTTAAAAAGACAATCAACCACAAATTTTCCAATGGATGATTTAAGGATGGATTTCAAGACAAAACAGAGATTCAAATTTTAAATGTACCCTAATTAAATAGGATTCTGATTCGAAGATAAGCTCGAACAAAGATGAGATAATTAAATTACCAATTAGAAGATGGATAAGCCCATATAAATCGCGGGCGACCTTAACAGGGTCAACCGTGACTTCAAGAATATAATTGATGTGGAAACCTAAGGCAATCGACCTTCGATCGCCAGAGATAGCATCCAAATATAGCAGAAGATAAATAGCATCGTAAACCGAGGATACAGAAATCTCCGGTGAATCAATGCCAATTGTAAATGTGTTTCACCCCTTCACAGATCATTCAAATATTGGCGGAATCGCCGATCTTTCTAGAGGTCATACAAAGTGGAGTTATGCAATGCTCCAAAATCAAAAGAATACAGATAGGGGAGACAGGAATGGATTTCAGAACAAGTGGGAGCATTCCAAAATTCAAAGGAATCCTAATCGATAAAAATCCAAACCAAGATCAAAGATATATAACCTATATTAATACAAAAGAATTTCCATTCAAAATTTGGAAAAGACTCACATTCATATCATATAAAAAACAGGATCATAAATATCTATAGTTGGACAACTTCAGCTAAGCAGAAGATACAACAGGGTTTACTCAAAGCAACCTAACATACTACCGATTTGCCTTACCCAAAATAGATTCTTATCAACAATGAATCTAGATCAAACAAGCTAGAAGTTCAAAATTTAAGAGGATCCTAATCAAAGAAATTACTAACAAGGTGGATACGAAAGGAATGAAGTTTAGAAAAATTTTACTTTCAAAGCAAGAAAATTTATATCAAAATAATCTTTGAAAATTCTTTAAAATCATTGAAAATCATTTTATACTTCGAAAATACGTTCTCTCACAAAGAAATGATTCTGAGATTGATTTCACTCATTCTAGGGTATTTCTACCCTATCTCTAATGAGTTTTTGCTCCGCAGGCTAAGGTTTGCCTAAAAACCAAAGCTCTGATACCAAATGTAACATCCCACTATTTTGGACCATTCAAATCGACAATAAATCCACACATGTCAGACTTGAATACTTCAAAACAATGGATTGTCAAGAAAATTTGGAGCAAATAAAATCAAATACAGAATCACAGACATAGAATATATGAATAACTCACAGCAGAAATAAAATACCATAGTAGTTCATGAAGCTACTATATACAAACTCTCAAAACATATACAAACTCTCAAAACATATACAAAATCTCATAGTCAAAACAGATACAATAGAAGCCAGGATACATAAGTCAATAATACAGAGACAATACTGAATAGGAAATAACTGGAATAGAAGTCGATGAACCGATAGACAAATGAGCTCCAACAAATCTCTAGCTCCAGAAGGTGAATCCAAAGCTGTAATTCTCAGGGTGACCCGAGCGTAAAGTAAAACACAAAACACTCGAGTTAGGACATACATACTTATACAATGTAAACCAACTCAAGTGAACTGTAAAAGCAATGCACAATAACTCAAAGGATGCTTGGGATCGCCCATCCTTTAAGGATCCATTAAACAATTAAGCAGAAATAAACGCTATCCGAGAAATGTTCATATTAAAGTAAACAATGCAAATAACAATGTTATTATGACTAGGGTAGCGCAGAGCTGCAGTAATCGCTCACCTCTAGCCACACCCTCAAATCAAAGGTGTGCATCTAAATAAATCACAAGGAAATAAAATAGCATACAGTGAAGTGTACCCATGGTTATAAATTTCAAAATGGTTTAAAATTCTAAATTAAAATCATTCATTTAAATCATTAAAAGTGAAGTCATTATACCTTCAAATCAAATATTAAATTCCTAAAATTTTAACCTTTTCTGAACTCATTTATTCACTTAAATACATTAAAACATTAAAATTCCACTTTCACAGCATTTAGAAAGTGCTGCGGTAAGTAATATTTGAAAACAATCCAATTCTGCAAAGACAACATTTATAAACTGCTGTAGTAGTTCGGTTTCATTTGAAAACAAGTTAAAATTAGAAAAGACAGCATTTATAAACTGCTGTAGTAGTTCAGAGGTCAATTTAAAATTTTCTAGTTCAATTCAGCAAAGACAACACTTATCAAGTGCTACTGTAGCCTTTTTATTAGTTTCGGGCTTAAATTTTAATTCAGCAACCACATCACTTACAAAGTGCTGCAATAGCCCTTAGTTAAATTAGCCTTTAGTTCATTTGTATCAACCGCAGCACTTACAAAGTGCTGCAGTATCATTTACTTCATATTTTAAGTTAATTCCAGAAACGATAGTATTTCTGAAGTGCCGTTAAAAGAATTTCCAGATTTATATTAAAATTCCAGAAACAATTAAACTTTAATTTTAACCATTTTAACTTATAAAAATCATATTTTTCCACTTCAAAAATGTTCATTTAAATACCCTTTAACTTATGATTTTATAAAGGAAAATTTTTACAATAAAAATCAAATTTTAACAATTTCACTTATTAAATTCAAGTGTACCATTTTCCCATTCTTTCATTTTTTTACAATTTACTTTAACACTTAAATTTAAATTTCCATTTCAAAATAAAACTTAATTTCCATTTTTATTTAATTAACTTAAACTTCCATTAAAAATCAAATCACAAATTTCCAAATTAAGTTATGTTTAAATCACAAATTTTCTATTCATTTATTTAACATTTTTAATACATAGAAAAATCCTTAACCCTTTATTAAATCATTTTAAATTCAATTTAAATTAATTATCATATTTTTACATTTTAAAATACTTAAAATTTACAGAATATATATATATATATATATAAAATAACCATGGATCTGTATAATATTTTATAACCTAAGTCAAGTGGTACGGATAATATATCATTTCAATTCGTAATTTACAAAGAAAAATCTAGGTTCTATGATTTCGAACCTGCAATCCCAAGTTAATAAAAATAAATAAAAATTGCTTAGGCCTATCATTTCAGCCCATAACGATTTTTCCCTATTCTAAAGTCCGTTCGGGTATGTATCATTTCAACCCATAGTGATTCTATTCTACAGGGAACTTGCAGTGTGAGAAATAGAAAAAAATAAACAGTATAACAGAATATAACATAGCAAATGATGTGACAAGTTTATAACATGGTTTAACATCATATAATTTACATCACAAGTAGGTATAACATGATATAATAGTTTCTACACATTCACTTGTTGTCAATTCACAATTCTATAAGTATAAATGTCGTGTGTGAAAACTCACCTCTTTAAGCTGGAGTTCGCAAAACAAACACACAAACAAAAATCCAGAAAGCACGATATAGCACGACTTTTGATTTGAGTGGAAAGAGCCAAGATATTTAATCTTGTATTCAAAATAAACAAAGTAATATATAAATATATTTCAACACAAAATATATTGAAACAAATTGAAATAAAGTTAACAAAGAACATCACCAAGCCTTTAAATCAATTTTTGCTTGACCATAACTTACATATGCTCGACCACAACATGGTTTAGGCTCGGCCATGACATGAAATGGATCTGGTTTAGATCATAACTCACGGCTAGCAATGGGAATTGGAAGGGGTAGGAGTTACAACATGAAGAATACAAAGGGGCAAGGCCATTAGGTGGAGGTTTGGTGCATGTAGGCTCGGCCTACACTATATTGGGCTCGGCCATGCTCTGGTTCAGGTCAGGTCAGAGGTCATGCTGGTGGTCAAAGGTCAGGTCATGATGGTGGTGGAGCTAGGGGTGGTGGCCGAGGTAAGATATGGAAGTGGTGGTGAAGTTTAGATCAACTATGCTTGGTTTTGTGGAGTTTTTAGCCAAATTTTGAGGTGTTTTTCTCATGCTATTGCATGGCCAGATCTGATCTGAGGGATAGTGTAACGACCCGCTATTTTGGACCATTCGCATCCGCACATGTCGGACTAGAATAATTCAAAATACCGCGTTGTTAATTTAAATTTGGCAAAACTGAACATATACAGTAAATAAATAATCACAGATCACAGACACAGAGAAATAAATGCAGCGGAAATAAAAGAGATAGAAGTTCATGAAGCTACTATATAAATATATAAGTTACATCAGAGTTAAACCAGATACAACGGAAGAGTAACACGATACATCAGATACAAATCAGAATACATCATTGGAATCATCGACTACTAAAAGCAGAATTGATGGCTGGTTCTTCAAGCAAAGCTCCAACTCCAAAGGTGAGTCTTGAATACTGGTACACTCAGTCTGACCCGAGCGTAAAGCAAAACACAAAACACTCGAGTCAGGATTAATATTCTTATATCAATAAATCCAACTCAAGTGAAATAGCAATTGAGATACAAGTAACTCAAAGGATATTTGGAATAACCATCTTTTAAGGATCCGTTAAACTATCTACTATGTAGTAGTGTACGATAAGTAGATAATGTCTATCAGTAATATAAAATTTCAAAATAGTGTTAAGACGTTACCATTATTCCCCTTAACACATTTTATATAAGCGTTATAGTCTATACAGCACTATAAACTCCACCGTAAACTAGTAGGCTATCAGGGAGTACTCCATAGGTATAACACAAAACAAATCGTAGTGGTCGCGTATATATGGATCCAAGTATGACAAGGCACATGAGGCAATACCCAAGGTAGTGAAACTACCGTTTGCCTGATCCGGACTGGTGAGAACGCATCGCCGCAGCGATCGCAACACCGCGAAACAACACTCCCAAAATCAAGGGTGCACCAATCGACAACAAGTAATGAGTAGTTTTCGAAGAAGTGTGTTCGCTCGAGGTAGCTAGCCCCCATTTGGCCCGGCACAGCTCCTGTTTTAGTCATTTCCAATTTGACACAAGTGTCAAGGCTATCCATTATCGTTCTCTTTCTTCAGTCATCACGTACATCATTCCAACCACTTCATTTTGGATCACACTCCGCGTTTAGTTATTAAAGTGGTTTTCGGTTTAGACAGTGAGTATGTCCCTAACCGATTCTGGTCTCTTTAATAACTTTCGTGATTATTACACCGATTGGTCGTTTAATAAATTTGAAAACCAAATCAATTACAATTTCAATTAGAATTTGTAAATCAACATTTCATCTGTCTTTCTAAATCAATTTCCATAATTTACGTTTCAAAACTTCCAAATTCATATTTTCAAAATCTTATAATTCAATTTCCATTTTTATTTAAACAATTCAAATATTGATTCAAGTTCGTATATAAGCTTCATTTCAAAAACATTTAAATTAACTTAATTTAACATTCAAATCAATTTAATTTCATTTATCGATTTCATTCAATATTCGTTAAGTTAATTTATCATTCAAACAATTTCTATTTAATTTCCAATTCATTAAATCAATTACTTAAGTTCAACTTCATTATATCAAAACTCAAAATTTTAATTAAGTTAATTTCGTCAAATCGAATTCTTTACATTTCAAGTCTTACATTAATCTCAATAAAATACATTTTTATTTCTTGTTAAAGAAAATTCAATTTCACTTAATAAAGAATCCAATTTAATTTAATTATTAAATAATTCAATCTTATTTAATTAATAAATAATTTCAAAACTTAATTCAATCATTTCTTAAATTAAACAACATTCTTTCATCAATTTCTTTATTAATATTTCATTTCAGATTATTTAATATTCACATTTAAATTTCATTAAAATTCAATTTCCAACTTCGTTTCAAAACCATATTATTTATTCAAATAAATCTTCATTTTATTTTTAAATCAAATTATTGACCAATCGGGTTTTATTTAATTCTCTATCCTAGGTCAAAGTTCAATTTGGGTATTTATCATTTCAACCCGATTCCAATTCAATTCAAAATCAAAGCATAACAAAGGGAACTTGCAGTGTGATAACTGGGATGGTGTCAAAGTAAATAAACAAGCAATAACAACAATCAATAACAACAATCAAATAATTAATTCAAATAATCCCGGAATAATCGTATTAATTTACATTGTTGGTTGTGCAAATTAATATAATTATTTCTAGAATCTACACTATCATTTCATGTAGATTAAAGATTATTACACTAATATCAATACGGTTTTTCATTTGATATCAATTATTCAATTTCATACAACATCAATTTATACAACATACATTCAATGGTTCAAGGTGAAGTTAACCATATTACTACGTGTCGAGTAATTAAACATTTAAAGGGGGTCATATTATACAAATTTAACAAATCAAATTCAACATATAGATCCAATTTAAATTGTTGACTATCCTATATCAATTCGATTGCATATTATTTATCACTTTAACATTAACAATTTAACGTCCAATATAACATCATCAATCAATCAAATATCTACCAAACTGGATTATTATCGCATAAATAATTAACAGAAAATGGTGTCAGATGTCACAAGTGAACTGATACAGGTAATAACATATATAATAGTGTAAATCACTATAGCAGTATATTTCAATTGTCGTTTCAATTGAAATCAAATTTAATAAATAAAAGAATATTAATCATGAGTGATTGCTCACCTTTCGAGGCTAGAGGACGATGGAAAACAGCTACGGAAAAGAACGATGTAACAGACACTGAAATTGAGTTACGAATCCAAGCAAAGCAAAGTCGGTACGAATTCAACGATCAAAGCTGATAACAAGAGTTGATTGAACAAAACGAATTAGCTTGATATAACGGGAAACAAAATATATGCTATAACTTCTCTCTAAACCAAATGTTTTAAACAAATTTTAGAATAAGATATATATATATATATATATATATATATATATATATATTCAAATCAATATTTGACTCTAACACAAAATTTTGAAACAATATAAAACATACACATATAAAACAATAAAACCATATATATTACTGTACTGACGCAATATAAATCAATAACTTACATGAACGTTATATTTAAAACAATGAAACCATATTTTACAATTTAAAGTATCCAAATCCAACAGGAAATATAGAAGAAAAGGAAAACAGCTATATAAATGTTAAACAATGCAAGATATAGTTAAAATCAAATATATGGAATCCGGCTATAACCAAATTTATATGCAAAATGATGTATATAAATATAAACCTGGGTACTCAATGTACTTATATAACTTAGATTTGTACCAAACATAAATATACTGTAACCATTGTGACATAATACTATAAACATATATATAACGTTATATTGATATATTAATGTATAAAATATGGGCTGTCGAATTATAATACATTTCTAAACTACAACGTACAGTCCATATATTTTACACTTAAATAAAACGTGTAAACTAGATGCATATATACTTACATGACTTATACATAGTAGACTAACAAAAAAATGATACAACACTACAGCTAAAATTATATGTACACACAACATATACTGGCACACGCAACCCATATATATAAATACACACACACGCATGAACAAGCTTTATACAACTTCAAAGCATGAATTTTATACTCAATTTGTATCATATTTGAAAACCATATTCAAAGCAAGTATACCTTTATATAAAAATAAACGTATATATAACTTTATAATATACACAACTATTTTTCATAACATACTGTAAAAATCTATATATAAAAAAAAAGTTCTGGAAACAAAGTTTTAGAACAATAGTATATATTCTAACATATGCTATATAATGTAAACAAAATTGGGACATGGTTGAAAATTTTAATATAGAATACTATAAGAAACGTACTCATTTTACAATGTAAAGCAAAGGCTAGCAGGCGGACAAGGGCGCAGGTCGCCAGGCTGCAGAGTGCGGAGAGGCAGAGGCCAGCGGTGATTGCGGCGAAGGGAGATGAGGCGAATGGTAGATGACCAGGCCGTGGTGGGCTGGAGCTTGCATGCGAGGTTGGGTTAGCTTCGGGTTTTGAAGGCTGTTCGAATGGAGGGGGAGGAAGAAGGTCGGTGGTTGCACTGGGAATGTCTGGTTGCACGCGGAGATGGTCCGTCATGGGGAAGAGGGGTTGCATTTGGGAAGAAAGATGGCCGTCGTTTATATATAATGTTAAAAAAAATGAAGAAGTGTTCAATCTGGAGGAAGGCAACCAGATCCCTTAGTGAAGAAATGGAAAACTTGGAAGCAAAGAAAATAGGTAGGAAGAAATATAAGTTTGCATTGGAAAAGAAAAAAATAGGTGAACGAAATTAACACATAAAGTATTGGAACCAGGAATATTGAAGGCCAAATATTAATTTCAGGAAGTAATGAAAGCTAACTGCCCCTAGATTCTCACGTTGAAAAATGAATGGTTATAGAAACCAAAAGACGTAGTACAGTTACCGATATAGAACTCGTTCCGTTGATTTCACTGTCTCCCGGATACCGAATTTAACAATCTAATATACCGTAGAGATCAGCATAACGAGACAATCTAAATGGTATACAGATATTGGTGATTCGATTGAATTATAAAAATTCGAAATTTTTATACTAGTGAAAAATGGGAGAAAACCATAAGAAAATAAGATTGACGGAGCTAAAGATGTTCGAATTTTGAAAAACGAAAAATAGCGTTTGCTCAGAAGATGGTTTAGAATTTTTCTATAAAAAATATTTAGGTTCCGAAAATATTATATTTTCATCACTTACTAACCGATTTAAATTAAAATAAATTTACGCACGAAATAAACTTCCATATTTTTGGACGAAAATTTACCAGTTACTATGTTTAACTAGACGCATTTCAAATGTAAAATTTTATTTCAAAATTTTATCGTTTAAAATTTCATAAAATTTCAACTAATTACGTTATTAAAATGGTTAAAATTTACGGGTCGTTACACTCTCCCCCTCTCAAAACTTTTCATCCCCGAAAAGGAACGAAGTAGGAGAATAGAAACAACCAGAAAGAAAAATAGATTTGGAAAACAAAACAATTAATTTAAACCATATAAATTTTCAATTTTAAATAAACTTATATTTAACAACTTGTTTTTAAATTCAAAGTTTCCATTAAATTTGTTTCACATTTATTAATGTTAGGTACAAAAGGTTTCTTTCAAACTGAAATTCAATTTAAATTCAATTAATTCAAGATACCACATTAAGTTGATTTAATTTAAATTTTCAAAACGAGGTTTATTTTATTAATCACATCTATTATCCAATTAACTTATTATTCGATTTATCTCCATAAACATTTTAAAATTTTAAAATTTAAGTGAATAACATTTATTATACGCACTCACATTTTATTTATAAAGACAATTTATTGTATATTATCCAATTTTCTTAAATTAATAATTTCAAAAGTCCTAAATTTGAATAGTCATTTATTATAATCATACTTTATTCGACAAATTTAATTCTTCTTTATTCCAAATTATTATTAAATTTATTCTACTTAATATATCCTATCACATATATATTAAGCATATTTACATTTATTATAACTACTCAAATTTATTTAAAATTTCCTTTGATATCATTTATATTGTATAATATTCAATTACATAATTAACTTTTGAAAATTTAGGTAAGTTATATATATAATGCAATTGAGTATTATCCGAATGAAATTTTACAATTTGCTTATTTCAAGTTGAGTGTTTAGTCAAAACTTTTGGCTTCATTGAAGATCGTCCTTAAATCAATATTTTAAGAATTAATTTTCAATTAACCTCAAACCATTTTATAAATGAAATAGATATATCATATTTAAAATCTTCAATATATATTATAAATCAAGTCATGCTTAGAATTTCAAATCAATTTACTTTCAAAACAAACCGTATCAAACTACAGAATAGTCTCTCCACTTCGAAACTCGAAAATGAATGTCGATGATGCGGCCGCCATCACCGAAATTATTTTCTAGCGACTGAAGGGAAGAGCACTGATTTAACATCTAAGATTTCGTTGAAATGATTTATATCCGAAAATACTTTAAATAATATCTTCTAAAACTTTAAAACCAAAGTTTGAAATCATCGAAAATTAAATTCACAAATTCTTGATTTAAATACATTTCAAATTTCAATCAATTTATACCCAAGTTTACAAATTCATTTATTTATTATTTCAGACAACAAATCCATTAACAAATTTAATTTCAGAGAAATTTATACTTATATATAATATAATCATACAAAACTATTTTGTTTACCGAATTTGGAAATAATATTGTGTCAGATTGTTCTGTTCAAGTGTTTTGGAAATTCTATCGATAACGTTGATCAGACGAATCGATTGAAAATCCAAATCAGCATCAACAACTCAAACAACACAATATATATATATATAAACATTTTTAAATATTAATTTACAAATACACTTCTTTGCTTGACGATACAGGAATGGATTTCAAAGCAAGGATAGAGATTCAAATTTGATGGACTCAAATCAAAGAGAATTTTGATTCGAAGATAGGTTCGAAACAAAAATATGATGATTAAATACCAAGATATGGAGATGTATAAGTTTATATAAATCGCGGGCAACCTTAACCGGGTCGACCGTGACTTCAAGAATAAGATCAATGTAGAATTCCGAGGCAAATCGACATTTGATCTCAAGAAATAGAATTCAGGCATTGCCGGAGATAGATAGCATTGTAAACCGAGGATACAGAAATCTTCGGTAAATCGATGTCTATTTTAAAGGAGTTTCTCCTTTACGAATCATTCGAAGATTGGCGAGACCGCCGATCTATTATAGATATCATTCAAAATGGAGTTATGGGGTGCTCCAGAATTGAAAGAAGACGAATAGTGAGGGACACGAATGAATTTTTGGAACTACAGGGAACGTTCCAAAATTCAAAGGAATCGAGTCAAAAGGAAGAGATTGAAACTCGAATGAGAGTGATTCTGTAAATACATTTACCCTATATGCTAAGTTTTGCCTAGAGCTACCAAAGCTCTAATACCAACTGTAACGACCCGCTATTTTGAACCATTCGCATCCGCACATGTCGGACTTGAATAATTCAAAATACCGCGTTGTTAATTTAAATTTGGCAAAACTGAACATATACAGTAAATAAATAATCACATATCACAGACATAGAGAAATAAATGCAGCGGAAATAAAAGAGATAGTAGTTCATGAAGCTACTATATAAATATATAAGTTACATCAGAGTTAAACCAGATACAACGGAAGAGTAACACGATACATCAGATACAAATCAGAATACATCACTGGAATCATCGACTACTGAAAGCAGAATAGATGGCTGGATCTTCAAGCAAAGCTCCAACTCCAAAGGTGAGTCTCGAATACTAGTACACTCAGTCTGACCCGAGCATAAAGCAAAACACAAAACACTCGAGTCAGGATTAATATTCTTATATCAATAAATCCAACTCAAGTGAAATAGCAATTGAGATACAAGTAACTCAAAGGATATTTGGAATAACCATCCTTTAAGGATCCGTTAAACTATCTACTATGTAGTAGTGTACGATAAGTAGATAATGTCTATCAGTAATATAAAATATCAAAATAGTGTTAAGGCGTTACCATTATTCCCCTTAACACATTTTATATAAGCGTTATAGTCTATACAGCACTGTAAACTCCACCGTAAACTAGTGGGCTATCAGGGAGTACTCCATAGGTATAACACAAAACAAATCGTAGTGGTCGCGTATATATGGATCCTGTTAAATGAAGTAAGAAATTAAGATAGAAAACAAATATTTAGACGCCATATTTCTTATTATTCTCTGTATCACACATTACATAATCTCGTTATTTATAAGAGAGAAAACGAGAGAGGTAAATCTGGAAAGTGATGAAACATTACAAACAAAACTAAATGGGCTATTGGGCTGTTAACCATAAACCATGATCCGCTGGAAAATGAATAAAGAGGGAACATGAATACTCAGCCTTCGTAACCACGTACCCATTAGAAATCATGGACCAAAATATATATATATATGTACGTTTACACTCCCCCTCAAGTTGGCAAGTATGCATTAGCCATACCCAACTTGCTGCAAAGATATTGCATGCGAGAACCATTCATAGCTTTAGTGAATATATCAGCTAACTGTTCTCCAGTACGAATGAATTGAGTCTCAACAATGCCTTGCATAATCTTCTCTCTAATAAAGTGGCAATCCACTTCAATATGTTTTGTTCTTTCGTGATAAACAGGATTCGATGCAATATGAATTGCTGCCTGATTGTCACACCACACTTTTGCTGGTTGACATAGTTCCATACCCACTTCTTTCATCAGATGAAACACCCACATAATTTCACATACAGCGATAGCAATTGCTCGATATTCGGATTCAGCACTAGACCGAGACACAACAGGTTGTTTCTTGCTTTTCCATGCAATCAAGTTTCCTCCTACGAACACACAAAACCCAGACGTTGATCTTCTATCTATTTTAGAGCCAGCCCAGTCAGCATCACTAAAACACTCAACATTCATATGACCATGATTTGAGTAGATGAGTCCTTGTCCCACCATGCCTTTGAGATAACATAAAATCTGTTCCAGTGCATTATAGTGATGAACCATTGGTTTAGCCAAGAATTGACTTACTATACTGACAGAATACGCAATGTCAGGCCTGGTAACACATAAATAGTTAAGTTTGCCAACAAGACGCCGATATCTCTCTGGATTATCAAATAGTTCACCTTCTTCACTCAAGTTATGGTTAGGCATCATGGGAGTAGTGCATGGCTTAGCACCGAGTTTTCCAGTTTCTTTGAGTAGATCAAGTACGTATTTTCTTTGAGACAGTAGTATACTATCATTATTTCGTATAATCTCAACCCCGAGGAAGTATTTAAGCTCCCCAAGATCTTTGGTATTGAACTGCGTTTGAATAAACAATTTTAAGGCGTGAATACCACCCTCATCACTACCAGTGATCACAATATCATCAACATAAACGACTAGCAATATAATCCCATCATTAGTTTGATTGTAAAAAACTGAATGATCAGTTTTACATCTTTGAATACCATACTTTTCTAAAGCAATGCTGAACTTGCTGAACCAAGCACGTGGACTCTGCTTGAGTCCATACAGCGTCTTGTGAAGTTGACACACCATGCTTGTCTCCCCCTGAGCAACAAACCCAGGTGGTTGCTCCATATATATTTCTTCGGAGAGATCCCCATGTAGAAATGCATTTTTAATGTCTAATTGATGAAGTCTCCAATTGTGGTGTGCTGCTAATGAAATGAAGAGTCTTATTGACGTCATTTTTGCTACCGGTGAAAATGTTTCTAAATAATCAATTCCATATGATTGAGCATACCCTTTTGCAACTAAACGAGCCTTTAATCTTGCCACAGTCCCATCAGCATTCATTTTTATAGAAAAAATCCACTTACACCCTATTGCCTTTTTGTTTGGTGGTAATCTTACCAACTTCCATGTTTTATTTTGTTCTAACGCCTTCATTTCAGCTTTCATTGCTTCACACCACTCTGGTGATGCAATGGCCTCAGCAACCGTATTCGGGATTGATATAGAATCTAGTTTGGAGACAAATGCCTGTGATGAAGGTGATAATTTCTTGTAGGACACAAATGAGGAAATGGGAAACGTACATTGTCTCTTTCCTTTTCTGATGGCTATTGGTAAATTCAGGCTTGGATCTTCATCAGAGTGAGTTTCTTCATTTGTGATATCTGCTTGAGTGGTAGCAATGGGTATGGTTGAATATACCAGGAATTCTTCATTATCTTCATGATCATGAGACGGAGTATTGGTTTGATAAAAAGGTATATCTTCCATAAATGATACATCAATTGACACAATATACTTTTGTAGGCTTGAGCAATAACACCTATACCCTTTTTGAAGTCTTGAATATCCAACAAAAATACATTTTAGGGACTTATGATCAAGCTTGCTTAATTGTTGGTCAACATTTCGAACGAAGCAAGTACATCCGAATATACGTGGTTTCATAGGGAACAAACTCTTGTTTGGTAGGAGACATTGGTACGGAATTTCATTATTTAGGACAGTTGAAGGCATTCTATTAATAAGAAAGCAAGCAGTAGAGACCGCATCAGCCCAAAATGTCTTTGGCACATTCATGTGGAACAACAGTGCCCTAGCAGTTTCCAACAAATGTCTGTTTTTTCTTTCTGCTACGCCATTTTGTGATGGAGTATCAACACATGAAGTTTCATGTAAAATGCCATTTTGAGCAAGGTAATTATTAAATTCATTAGACACATATTCCTTTGCATTATCACTGCGCAATGTTTGTATAGTGGTGTTGAATTGAGTTTTTATTTCAGTGTTGAATTTGCAGAAAATAGAAAACAATTCAGATCTACTTTTCATAAGAAAAAGCCATGTAACACGGGTATAATCGTCAACAAAGGTTACAAAATACTTAAAACCAGGTTTTGATACAACTGATGCTGGTCCCCAAATATCAGAATGAACTAAAGTAAAAGGTTTACTTGCACGTTTATTGACTCTAGGATAAGAAGTGCTTCTTTGATGCTTTGCGTATTGACACGCTTCACAGTTTATTGAGGACAAGTTGTTATGCTGCGGATATAATTGTTTGAATAATGGAAGAGATGGATGACCAAGTTGACAATGGAGTTTGAATGTTTGGTCCATTATTGAACAAGCTGTAGGGTTAATAGAAACTTCGTCAAGAGTGTATAAGCCACCAGACTCACGTCCTCTACCAATAATCTGGTTCGTCACAAGATCCTGGAATACACAGTAGTTAGGAAAGAAAGTAATGCTACACCTGAGATTATTCGTAATTTGACTCACAGAGAGCAAATTAAAAGATAGTGAGGGTATGTATAGAGCAGATTTCATAGATATGGATGAGTTCGGGTTAACTTCACCCATTCCTTTAACCGATGATTGAGAACCATCCGCCAGTGTAACTCTATGTGATGATCTGATTGCTGTTAGATTTGAAAACAATTGTTGGTTACCTGTCATGTGGTCCGTGGCCCCTGAATCAATTATCCAGTTAGAGGTAGCTTTGCTTGTATTTGCCATAGAAGCTACTGTCGTTGCGGCAGTGGTTTCAGATGGATTTTTGTTCATGGAACTTTGAGTAATTGTCGAATTCTTCTGCAGTCATTAACACAGCCTTGGTATTTGGGTTGGAGACATTTCCTTGAGTTTTGTATTGCAATTTTCTACACTCATTCACCAACTGACCAATTTTCTTGCAGTACTTACATACTTTGTTAGGATTCGGTGATCTCCATGGTTGATTTGATGGCTTCCATGGTTGGGCAGTAGGTGGTCTCCAGCTTTGGCCTGTTGCAGGGGCATGTGGTCTCCAATTGTCTGCTGGTTGGTGCACCTGTGCACTAGGCTGTGCACCTACAAGAGCACTATTACTAGTATTTGAGTTGTTTGAAACTGTTTCAGTTCGCAGAAGTCGACTATATACTTCATGTAAAAAAGTTATATCAGTATTAGCAAGGATTTGCGCTTTTGCACTTTCAAATTCTGAAGGAAGGCCCGCCAAAAAACTCATTATGGCCATTTGTTCTCGCTGTTTTTGTTGAATTTTGATATCACTGCTCATAGGTAAGAGGAGATTAAATTCCTCGTAAGTTTGTTTGAATGACATGAAGTAACTCATGAGATTCATGTCCTTCTTTTCGGCTCTGTAAAAAGCTTGACACACATCATACATTTTGTTTAAATTGCCTTTGCCTGAATATAGAAATTCCAAATATTCCATCAACTCTTTCATAGTTTCGCAATGATTCACTAATCCAATTACATCATTTTCAACAGAGTTTCGAATTTGTAAAAATATTCGAGCATCATCTCTGAGCCAGATCTGGTCATCAGCTTCCTTCGAATCAGGTGAAGGTGGATCCTTGGTTAGATGATCTATTTTGTCCATGCTACGGAGATACAAGCGGATTATTTTATTCCAATCATGGTAGTTTGAATTATTTAACTTTCGATCAGTAATTTTGGGCATCATCGACAACACATCTATACTTTTGGTTTCCGCCATGATTTAAGGAAGAGAGGAACAGATCGAACACGGGAGATACAGAAGATTGAAATATTAACAAACCCTAGATCGGAGGCTCTGATACCATGTTAAATGAAGAAAGAAATTAAGATAGAAAACAAATATTTAGACGCCATATTTCTTATTATTCTCTGTATCACACATTACATAATCTCGTTATTTATAAGAGAGAAAACGAGAGAGGTAAATCTGGAAAGTGATGAAACATTACAAACAAAACTAAATGGGCTATTGGGCTGTTAACCATAAACCATGATCCGTTGGAAAATGAATAAAGAGGGAACATGAATACTCAGCCTTCGTAACCACGTACCCATTAGAAATCATGGACCAAAATATATATATATATATATATGTACGTTTACAGATCCAAGTATGACAAGACACATGAGGCAATACCCAAGGTAGTGAAACTACCGTTTGCCTGATCCGGACTGGTGAGAACGCATCGCTGCAGCGATCGCAACACCGCGAAACAACACTCCCAAAATCAAGGGTGCACCAATCGACAACAAGTAATGAGTAGTTTTCGAAGAAGTGTGTTCACTCGAGGTAGCTAGCCCCCATTTGGCCCGGCACGACTCTTGTTTTAGTCATTTCCAATTTGACACAAGTGTCAAGGCTATCCATTATTGTCACATCCCGAAATTTTCGACTTTCGAAAATTCGACATCGATACTCACTTTATCGACTGCCGAGCCATCGAGTGCCGGAAACTCCAATAGTGAGGGTTTTAAGAAGAAGAAAAAGTAGAAGAAAGAAAGAAGAAGAACAACAGAAAACACATCAGAACAGAAAACAATATCAGAATCTTACACATCGCAGCGGAACAATATACAATAGATAATTACTAGTCTTTTAAAACAAAGAACTATATCATTTTATACATACATCAATCATCAGAGTCAATATACAACAATGGACAGTTATATAACTTGTCCTCATACAGAATACACAGCGGAATAAATACTATCAGATACAAATACTACGTCTCGCCATCCAGCTTATCTCCAAAGCTCCAGAATATCCAGAATATCCTGATAACATAACTCTAGGCTGCCCGTGTGGAAATTGGTGGGCACCCAGAGTTTAGAAGGGAACAATAAACTCCGAGTCATTCATGGTGACTGGTGTGAGATCGTAAAACAGTTATTCTTTATAACAACGAAATAATTTTTAAAAGTCACTTCGCAATGCTTTTGGAAAATGAAACTACCATAAGACCTCCCACCACACACACAATGCAAACGCAGACTTGGAGGAGATTTCTTCTTATGATAGTCAAAGATGCTTACTACGCAAAAATCAAATTCTTTTTGATATTATTATTAGCGCTTAGTGGAAAACATTTCGAAAGTAGAATATAAATCTTAGCCAGCATAGGTACCATTATATTATGCCTGCTATAGCTACCATATTAGATGGCAGGTTCTACAACTAAAACCGTACACAGTTCGTATTGGAAGATGGATTTCCAACAAATGGTCAGGCTAAGGAACTTCCCATGCCACGGTGGGTACGTCCGTGGAATAGACGACCCGAGAACCTAACCGGATCTCTGCCAACACAAGGCCGGGTTACCTCTGCAAAAATAGGTAACTACTGACACGCGTATGCCATCCCCCGATCGTCACCGATCTTCCCGAGGATCCTCGATTTCCAACAACCACATAATAATAATAATGCAGTAACCACAGAGGTTAAGTATCTGGGCTCCATACCATGATACCACCTTTATCCAGAAGGAATGACATACACTAAGGGGCGCTACTCCCTAGAACCTTGCCGCATTCTTCCTGTTTCGACCATTTCCGGGGTGTGAGGCCCGACGAAGTCTCATCCACAAAGCTACGCTTTCTACAAAGCCCTGCTTTGGGTCCAACAAAAATGATCAACCTATGATCACAAAGATATAAGATCAAACAAATGATCATATCGCAAATGATCAAACACTGATCATTTCACAGCAACACTCAGTATGCCACGTTACCAAATTGGGATATATCGCTGATAAATTTCAACTACATAACCTCTGAGCTCGTACGTCTCAGAGAAGGGTGTTAAGCTAAGAGAATAAATTCTCCGCCACCAACAGAAATGTATTTGAAAGAAATCAGCTTTATATCTCAAATTGTAACGTCAGACACACAATCCATACAAGTCTGTTCCGGGATCGAACAGAACCGAAGGCACTTCTCACGAAGCCCTTGCATATCCGGATAAATTTCTAATCACGTCCGGACTTCCCGTCACTAAGGGTGATAAAACCTCTAAATCGGAGATCAGCCGATGTAGAGTAACTCGACGGTAATCCTTCCGTTTTCAAAAATATCCGGTCTTCAACACCGGTCTTCAAATGCAATTCATAACGACGTATCACATATTCGGAATGGGTTATACGACCCCATGGTCCTTTCTCGGTTAACCCGAATAGTGAGCGATTATTCAAAAATAAGTGTGGCATTCAAATTCATCCAATTCACAACAAATACCTATCTAAAGGTAATTATTGATAGTCGGTTATTTAACTATCAATAAAGATGCGCAACATCATCAGATTCCAAATAATTTTCCAAATTATTTCATCTTCCAAAAATATCTTTACTAGATATATAATTTCCACACTTTAAAAATAAATCAACGTTTATTTTTCTAAACAGTTTCCCTTTCCTTTATAAATTCCATAGTGAATTTATATTTTCAAAATATCTACAGATATTCGTTTTTCAATCGTTTTCAAATATTCACTTTCGATTTATCTTTAAGAAGATAAATTCTCAAAAACACTTCATTTCATTTTGGAAAAGCATTTCCATACTTATTTAATAATAAGTAATTCCCAAATCATTTATTTTCAACATTTGAAAATATTCGATATACTTAAATCAATATTAAGTATATATTCATTCTTTAAGGAAATCATACATTTTAACATCTATTTGAGTCAAAACGAATGTTGCGTAAAACATCGTTACGACGACTCAAAATCACTAGTATAGGGATTCGAAATTTAGATAGATATATAAATCCCAATACTACATTAAAAACATTTCCTTTCGGAAATCATTTACTATAACAACAGTGTTATAGTCCACCATTTCCTTATTTCTCGAAAACGTCTATTTCAACAATAAATGTTGAAATCTATGATTTCGATAGTTCACACGTTTTAAAACATCTTTTAAAACAATTAACTTCCTTTATAATATCGCTTTCCCAAACATAACCATTTTTTTCAATAATATATTCACTGTCCAAAATCGTGAATATACTTCAATAACCAAATTTCGATCTTTTCTACACATTTATTTCCAGAATTACCCACTGTCCAAAATCGTGGATAAAATCCCCTTTAACATTTTAATTTATCAAATCCAATTGATTTCGAATTTATAAAACAACGTTTATAAATTCTATTTCTATTTTCTAACGACTTCAATTTAATAAATCTTCTTTATTAATAATTCGATCAATATCCCATTTAAAGGCAACAATCCAAGTTACAAGTAAATTTCTTATCAGTCTTTATTCTACAACTTCATTCATTTTATAACTTCATACTTTATAAATCTATAAACTTCAATCTTTATAAATCTATAAACTTCAAATCTTCACAATCTATAATTCTATAAATCTCATGTCTTCACAATTTATAATTCTATAAATTTCTAACACTTATAGAAACTCGTTTTAAAATTCCAATACTTTTAATTGATAAATATCAATTCTGTACATCTTTTATATACATCATTTTTAAATAATTCAAAAGAAATCCAACTTAAACTATTTTATTAATCACTTGACTATTTATTTCAAAATCACCTTTCAGGTATATTTCACAATTTAAAATTTTCCTAACTTTAAATTTATAACATTTATTTATTTAAGATAAATAAATTCCAAAATTTAATAAATCGTATACTTTCCAAAAACCACTTCAAAATCCCTTTTAAAGTAAAAATCGTTTATTTTTAAACTTTAAAATTGAACCCGATGATGCAACGCACCAATTAGTCCACCACAACAACAACATCATATATCAACATATGATAACAGAATATACATCAATATCTGTAAATAAATAACTACTGGTGAGGAATCCAGTTGGATCCCTCCAACCTGTTTCCCTGCATCCAAAGACGTTAGCACAATACCATTCCACTTCGAGGTGGAATATCGCGGTATATAGGTTTTATAAAAATCCGCTTACTAACGGCGCAATAGGGTCTCATCCGCTATACGAGGCGGGAAATCATCAATCCAATATATACATATGCCAATATGTATATATTGCTATATATATAGATATATCCTATCATATCTAATAGCACATTCAAACAAATCAATCAATAACTGCAAATCAAAATTTTTCTTCGAGTGAGAAAATCTCACCTTAGCTTTTAATAGCAATCCGTTTTCATTTCAGTTTCGTTTTCTCGATTTTAACCTGGTATAAACAATTCATACACTTTATTAATATTCGAAATAATCGAACTATTAAATTTTTATTTAAAAATTTCAATTCACCGATGATTTTATTCTAAACCAGTTTCTTTTAAATAAATTTATTTAACTAAGGTTTTTAGTTTAAAAATTAAATTTTCTTCTTTATTCATTTCTAACAATAAATTAAATAAGTAAATTGGACAAATTCATCACCTTAATAATTATTTTATTTAAACCAATTTCCCAAAAATAAATAATACTTCATCTCTTTTGAAACCTATATATTTAAAATTTAATTTATATAGATTCAAAATTCTTGTTTTTATAAATTCTTCAAACATTTAAAAATTTCTATATTTTTCTTTTCAAACTCTTATCTGTAAAAACAAAACAAATAGTTTAGTGATAAACGAACCTAAAATTTTACAGACTAAACTCAAGGTTTTACTTGAGTACAAATTTTAATTAATTAATTTTTTTTTATATAACAACTTTGCTCACCTTACTGCCCAGCCGAAGACGACATCGCCGACTACAACCCCCATCATCGACGAACCCTAGTCGCGACCCAGACCCGCTCCGGTTCTCGAGCTGCTGCCGCCGCTTCCTCTGAACGCCGCTACTTGGAAACATCATCGCGATGTCATGCCCTAGCCTTGATTGACGAACTCCCCTCGATATCGCACGCGACCCCGATGAACTCGTCTCCGACCTCGACTTTCTGAATGCGACAACGAATCCTTCAATCGCGGCCATGCCTCGCGACCCTGCTACCCAAATCGACTTCGCCCAAAATCGTGCTTGACGACGAAGCCACACCTCCAGTCGCTCTCGATCGGCAATCCCCTTGTCCCACGTCTCTCTCGAACGACCACCCAACATCGCCTAACCACATCTTCGCACGCACGAGAACACTCGCCTTCCAGATACAAATCGCGATTCACAAATCTCGACTCCCCTTGCTCGCGACCTCGAATTGCCGCTTCCATCTATGCGAGCCTCCACGAATTTGAATCGAACAAAAATTTGAAACTATTCTCGAACGAGGCTTCGGCCATTGTTTTTTTTTTCTCTGAACTATGATTTAAATTGTGAAGGAAGTGTTCCGTTGATTTAAAGCTGAGGGGATCGATTATTTAAAATTTGAAGGCAGCATGGTCTACATGATTTCTTCCCGTGATGCTCGGCATGATTAAAGGGAAGACAACGTGTTGCTGATATTGACCAGTTTTAATTTAAAGTTAAAATTTTAATTTGAATTCGATTTAAGCTTAACGCGTTTACTCTTCGTACGGTTATGTATTAGCTCCGAAAAATACGAAATTTGAAATCCGATAATAATTCAATATTCCGGACCCAATGGAACTGGTTTCGTCGAATTCCGAGACTGCGCCTCGGACGGCTATTTTTAAAATTCAATTTAACCGATATAAATTCCAAAACTGATCAAACCAATTCGATATTAGATTCTGAAGCTTCGATTATCTTCTGTATTATCAATACGAATTTTAAAAGTTTTTGAAACATTTTTCTTTAGCTTTAAATTGAAGATTTAAATTTTTTTATTCAACATTCAATAGATTAAATTTTATAATTTAATCGCCAATTTCAAATTTATATCGGGGATTCAAATTAAATTATCATTCAAATATTTAAAATTTAATTAAATATTTCCAATTTAATTTGTTCGAAATTCTGGGTCGTTACAGACTTCCCTCCTTAAAAGAATTTCGTCCTCGAAATTACAAGTTAGGAAAAATGTCCTTAACTCGTCTACTATTTTTCAACATTCAATAGTTTTATCAATTTATAAAAACAAATCTTCCTACTAAAGATTCGTTATCAATTCAACTAAATTTCCAACTTCAATTTTAAGTTTCAAACAACATTGTTTAACTTCAAAATTCAAATTCAAATTTAAACTTTCAAAATTTTCTCAAAAATTTTCTAACACTCGAAATTTTCGAAAAATTTCGCCAGCGTCTCCTTTGCGCGGCTAATACGGCACTACTACAAAACGTCCCTACGGACTCTCAGATTTCAAAAAGAAAAAGAAAAAGCCAAGCGGCTAGAGAAATAAGTCATCAAATCTCATATTCAAATTTAAATACATACCTTTTTCGAGCAATTCACTTTATCTTTGAAATCAAAATCCCAATTCATTTACACCTGTATATCCTACTAGCCATAATATCTAGTTACAACATTCAAACCAGTTTGCAAATTCTATTACAAAATTTTCAATATAAACTGCTTATACATTCTTTACTTCACTGTTGAAATTATATATCTATTTCATTCAATTTGAACTCTCATTCCAATTCGTTTGTTACTACTCCAATTTATTTATTCAAATTCGGTTTCAACTTCATTTACTACCAAATTCAAAAGAAGTTTAACATTCAGTTTTAATCTTATTCACTTCATTTAATAAGCTTCATTTACAAATTCAGATTTGCTTTCAACATTAAATTTCAATTCCAGTTTTATTCACTTTTGTTCATTTCCACAATTGTTTTCAATTTACCCTTCGGTTAAATCTACTGTCATTTAAACTGGATTTCCAATTTGAATTCAATTTACTTCTCTTTTATAATTATTGAATTTAATTCGTTCATCTACTGTCATCTCACTTTCATTGCACTTACAGTTGCAATTTATTCATTCATTTGAAATTTATTTCTACTTACTTGAATTTATCTTCAATTTCGAACCACTCTTTTATTTAGTTCACAATTCAAGTTTAAATTTAACTAATTCAATTTCCATTTCGTGAATTAATTAATTATCAAAGTAGTTTATTCGGATTCAATCCTTATTCATTTTCCTTTTCCAAGTTAGGAATTTCCTATTCAACGTGATTCAAATCAAATCACATTCCATTATTTTATACCTATCTCCTATATTACTTCATCTTGAAAATATCTTTATATAGTATTCCAGAGTCTTAATAACATTTTCAAAACCATTTCTGAAAACAATTCAAATTTATCTTTTGAATTTTCAAAACAAAACTCAATTTTCCCAAACAACTTTCATTTAAAACAACTTGGCAGCAATTTCTCTTTTGGAAACCCGAAAATGAACACCGGTGATGCCGCGGTCATCATCGGAATTATTTTCCAGCGACCGAAAAGAGTTTAGAGCTTTCATCTCTCCAAAATACTTTTCAAAACCTTTGAAATTCATTTTCAAATCAAAAAGAAATTTAAACTTTCCAAATCTCCAAAATTTCCAAATTCTTTCAAAACATTTCCAAAAACTTCTCTAGAATTCCGTTTCAAATTACAAATCACATTTATAATTTATATTCTCAAATTCTACTTGTATATGGATTCATTTCTTAATTCTTTATTTTTTTGATTTCAATTTCATATATAATTTTTCACATATATATATCAATGATGATAATTAACATCATCACTCCCTAACAACCATGCATCCATATCATAATAATTTACAGAAAATCATTTCTTTTATATACAAAAATAGTTTTGGGTAAAATTATTTCATTCACCTTATTTAAAACAATACTGTGCCGAATTGTTCTATTCGAGTGTTTAGAAACCCCTTCGATACAGTTTTGCAAGACTGTGCCGACGAAGGTTCATATACCACTCAATAAACCAATCATCACAATATAAAACAATTTTATATTCAATAACAAATACGCGCTCATATCTATTATTACACTCAACTCATTCTAGAGTACTACTGACTCTATCTCTAATGAGTAACACCCAACAGAGCAGGGTTGTCGCTTAACCATATGCTCTGATACCACTTTGTCACATCCCGAAATTTTCGACTTTCGAAAATTCGACATCGATACTCACTTTATCGACTGCCGAGCCATCGAGTGCCGGAAACTCCAATAGTGAGGGTTTTAAGAAGAAGAAAAAGTAGAAGAAAGAAAGAAGAAGAACAACAGAAAACACATCAGAACAGAAAACAATATCAGAATCTTACACATCGCAGCGGAACAATATACAATAGATAATTACTAGTCTTTTAAAACAAAGAACTATATCATTTTATACATACATCAATCATCAGAGTCAATATACAACAATGGACAGTTATATAACTTGTCCTCATACAGAATACACAGCGGAATAAATACTATCAGATACAAATACTACGTCTCGCCATCCAGCTTATCTCCAAAGCTCCAGAATATCCAGAATATCCTGATAACATAACTCTAGGCTGCCCGTGTGGAAATTGGTGGGCACCCAGAGTTTAGAAGGGAACAATAAACTCCGAGTCAGTCATGGTGACTGGTGTGAGATCGTAAAACAGTTATTCTTTATAACAACGAAATAATTTTTAAAAGTCAATTCGCAATGCTTTTGGAAAATGAAACTACCATAAGACCTCCCACCACACACACAATGCAAACGCAGACTTGGAGGAGATTTCTTCTTATGATAGTCAAAGATGCTTACTACGCAAAAATCAAATTCTTTTTGATATTATTATTAGTGCTTAGTGGAAAACATTTCGAAAGTAGAATATAAATCTTAGCCAGCATAGGTACCATTATATTATGCCTGCTATAGCTACCATATTAGATGGCAGGTTCTACAACTAAAACCGTACACAGTTCGTATTGGAAGATGGATTTCCAACAAATGGTCAGGCTAAGGAACTTCCCATGCCACGGTGGGTACGTCCCTGGAATAGACGACCCGAGAACCTAACCGGATCTCTGCCAACACAAGGCCGGGTTACCTCTGCAAAAATAGGTAACTACTGACACGCGTATGCCATCCCCCGATCGTCACCGATCTTCCCGAGGATCCTCGATTTCCAACAACCACATAATAATAATAATGCAGTAACCACAGAGGTTAAGTATCTGGGCTCCATACCATGATACCACCTTTATCCAGAAGGAATGACATACACTAAGGGGCGCTACTCCCTAGAACCTTGCCGCATTCTTCCTGTTTCGACCATTTCCGGGGTGTGAGGCCCGACGAAGTCTCGTCCACAAAGCTACGCTTTCTACAAAGCCCTGCTTTGGGTCCAACAAAAATGATCAACCTATGATCACAAAGATATAAGATCAAACAAATGATCATATCGCAAATGATCAAACACTGATCATTTCACAGCAACACTCAGTATGCCACGTTACCAAATTGGGATATATCGCTGATAAATTTCAACTACATAACCTCTGAGCTCGTACGTCTCAGAGAAGGGTGTTAAGCTAAGAGAATAAATTCTCCGCCACCAACAGAAATGTATTTGAAAGAAATCAGCTTTATATCTCAAATTGTAACGTCAGACACACAATCCATACAAGTCTGTTCCGGGATCGAACAGAACCGAAGGCACTTCTCACGAAGCCCTTGCATATCCGGATAAATTTCTAATCACGTCCGGACTTCCCGTCACTAAGGGTGATAAAACCTCTAAATCGGAGATCAGCCGATGTAGAGTAACTCGACGGTAATCCTTCCGTTTTCAAAAATATCCGGTCTTCAACACCGGTCTTCAAATGCAATTCATAACGACGTATCACATATTCGGAATGGGTTATACGACCCCATGGTCCTTTCCCGGTTAACCCGAATAGTGAGCGATTATTCAAAAATAAGTGTGGCATTCAAATTCATCCAATTCACAACAAATACCTATCTAAAGGTAATTATTGATAGTCGGTTATTTAACTATCAATAAAGATGCGCAACATCATCAGATTCCAAATAATTTTCCAAATTATTTCATCTTCCAAAAATATCTTTACTAGATATATAATTTCCACACTTTAAAAATAAATCAACGTTTATTTTTCTAAACAGTTTCCCTTTCCTTTATAAATTCCATAGTGAATTTATATTTTCAAAATATCTACAGATATTCGATTTTCAATCGTTTTCAAATATTCACTTTCGATTTATCTTTAAGAAGATAAATTCTCAAAAACACTTCATTTCATTTTGGAAAAGCATTTCCATACTTATTTAATAATAAGTAATTCCCAAATCATTTATTTTCAACATTTGAAAATATTCGATATACTTAAATCAATATTAAGTATATATTCATTCTTTAAGGAAATCATACATTTTAACATCAATTTGAGTCAAAACGAATGTTGCGTAAAACATCGTTACGACGACTCAAAATCACTAGTATAGGGATTCGAAATTTAGATAGATATATAAATCCCAATACTACATTAAAAACATTTCCTTTCGGAAATCATTTACTATAACAACAGTGTTATAGTCCACCATTTCCTTATTTCTCGAAAACGTCTATTTCAACAATAAATGTTGAAATATATGATTTCGATAGTTCACACGTTTTAAAACATCTTTTAAAACAATTAACTTCCTTTATAATATCGCTTTCCCAAACATAACCATATTTTCAATAATATATTCACTGTCCAAAATCGTGAATATACTTCAATAACCAAATTTCGATCTTTTCTACACATTTATTTCCAGAATTACCCACTGTCCAAAATCGTGGATAAAATCCCCTTTAACATTTTAATTTATCAAATCCAATTGATTTCGAATTTATAAAACAACGTTTATAAATTCTATTTCTATTTTCTAACGACTTCAATTTAATAAATCTTCTTTATTAATAATTCGATCAATATCCCATTTAAAGGCAACAATCCAAGTTACAAGTAAATTTCTTATCAGTCTTTATTCTACAACTTCATTCATTTTATAACTTCATACTTTATAAATCTATAAACTTCAATCTTTATAAATCTATAAACTTCAAATCTTCACAATCTATAATTCTATAAATCTCATGTCTTCACAATTTATAATTCTATAAATTTCTAACACTTATAGAAACTCGTTTTAAAATTCCAATACTTTTAATTGATAAATATCAATTCTGTACATCTTTTATATACATCATTTTTAAATAATTCAAAAGAAATCCAACTTAAACTATTTTATTAATCACTTGACTATTTATTTCAAAATCACCTTTCAGGTATATTTCACAATTTAAAATTTTCATAACTTTAAATTTATAACATTTATTTATTTAAGATAAATAAATTCCAAAATTTAATAAATCGTATACTTTCCAAAAACCACTTCAAAATCCCTTTTAAAGTAAAAATCGTTTATTTTTAAACTTTAAAATTGAACCCGATGATGCAACGCACCAATTAGTCCACTACAACAACAACATCATATATCAACATATGATAACAGAATATACATCAATATCTGTAAATAAATAACTACTGGTGAGGAATCCAGTTGGATCCCTCCAACCTGTTTCCCTGCATCCAAAGACGTTAGCACAATACCATTCCACTTCGAGGTGGAATATCGCGGTATATAGGTTTTATAAAAATCCGCTTACTAACGGCGCAATAGGGTCTCATCCGCTATACGAGGCGGGAAATCATCAATCCAATATATACATATGCCAATATGTATATATTGCTATATATATATAGATATATCCTATCATATCTAATAGCACATTCAAACAAATCAATCAATAACTGCAAATCAAAATTTTTCTTCGAGTGAGAAAATCTCACCTTAGCTTTTAATAGCAATCCGTTTTCATTTCAGTTTTGTTTTCTCGATTTTAACCTGGTATAAACAATTCATACACTTTATTAATATTCGAAATAATCGAACTATTAAATTTTTATTTAAAAATTTCAATTCACCGATGATTTTATTCTAAACCAGTTTCTTTTAAATAAATTTATTTAACTAAGGTTTTTAGTTTAAAAATTAAATTTTCTTCTTTATTCATTTCTAACAATAAATTAAATAAGTAAATTGGACAAATTCATCACCTTAATAATTATTTTATTTAAACCAATTTCCCAAAAATAAATAATACTTCATCTCTTTTGAAACCTATATATTTAAAATTTAATTTATATTGATTCAAAATTCTTGTTTTTATAAATTCTTCAAACATTTAAAAATTTCTATATTTTTCTTTTCAAACTCTTATCTGTAAAAACAAAACAAATAGTTTAGTGATAAACGAACCTAAAATTTTACAGACTAAACTCAAGGTTTTACTTGAGTACAAATTTTAATTAATTAATTTTTTTTTATATAACAACTTTGCTCACCTTACTGCCCAGCCGAAGACGACATCGCCGACTACAACCCCCATCATCGACGAACCCTAGTCGCGACCCAGACCCGCTCCGGTTCTCGAGCTGCTGCCGCCGCTTCCTCTGAACGCCGCTACTTGGAAACATCATCGCGATGTCGTGCCCTAGCCTTGATTGACGAACTCCCCTCGATATCGCACGCAACCCCGATGAACTCGTCTCCGACCTCGACTTTCTGAATGCGACAACGAATCCTTCAATCGCGGCCATGCCTCGCGACCCTGCTACCCAAATCGACTTCGCCCAAAATCGTGCTTGACGACGAAGCCACACCTCTAGTCGCTCTCGATCGGCAATCCCCTTGTCCCACGTCTCTCTCGAACGACCACCCAACATCGCCTAACCACATCTTCGCACGCACGAGAACACTCGCCTTCCAGATACAAATCGCGATTCACAAATCTCGACTCCCCTTGCTCGCGACCTCGAATTGCCGCTTCCATCTATGCGAGCCTCCACGAATTTGAATCGAACAAAAATTTGAAACTATTCTCGAACGAGGCTTCGGCCATTGTTTTTTTTCTCTGAACTATGATTTAAATTGTGAAGGAAGTGTTCCGTTGATTTAAAGCTGAGGGGATCGATTATTTAAAATTTGAAGGCAGCATGGTCTACATGATTTCTTCCCGTGATGCTCGGCATGATTAAAGGGAAGACAACGTGTTGCTGATATTGACCAGTTTTAATTTAAAGTTAAAATTTTAATTTGAATTCGATTTAAGCTTAACGCGTTTACTCTTCGTACGGTTACGTATTAGCTCCGAAAAATACGAAATTTGAAATCCGATAATAATTCAATATTCCGGACCCAATGGAACTGGTTTCGTCGAATTCCGAGACTGCGCCTCGGACGGCTATTTTTAAAATTCAATTTAACCGATATAAATTCCAAAACTGATCAAACCAATTCGATATTAGATTCTGAAGCTTCGATTATCTTCTGTATTATCAATACGAATTTTAAAAGTTTTTGAAACATTTTTCTTTAGCTTTAAATTGAAGATTTAAATTTTTTTATTCAACATTCAATAGATTAAATTTTATAATTTAATCGCCAATTTCAAATTTATATCGGGGATTCAAATTAAATTATCATTCAAATATTTAAAATTTAATTAAATATTTCCAATTTAATTTGTTCGAAATTCTGGGTCGTTACAATTATCGTTCTCTTTCTTCAGTCATCACGTACATCATTCCAACCACTTTATTCTGGATCACACTCCACGTTTAGTTATTAAAGTGGTTTTCGGTTTAGACAGTGAGTATATCCCTAACCGATTCCGGTCTCTTTAATAACTTTTGTGATTATTACATCGATTGGTCGTTTAATAAATTTGAAAACCAAATCAATTACAATTTCAATTAGAATTTGTAAATCAACATTTCATCTGTCTTTCTAAATCAATTTCCATAATTTACGTTTCAAAACTTCCAAATTCATATTTTCAAAATCTTATAATTCAATTTCCATTTTTATTTAAACAATTCAAATATTGATTCAAGTTCGTATATAAGCTTCATTTCGAAAACATTTAAATTAACTTAATTTAACATTCAAATCAATTTAATTTCATTTATCGATTTCATTCAATATTCGTTAAGTTAATTTATCATTCAAACAATTTCTATTTAATTTCCAATTCATTAAATCAATTACTTAAGTTCAACTTCATTATATCAAAACTCAAAATTTTAATTAAGTTAATTTCGTCAAATCGAATTCTTTACATTTCAAGTCTTACATTAATCTCAATAAAATACATTTTTATTTCTTGTTAAAGAAAATTCAATTTCACTTAATAAAGAATCCAATTTAATTTAATTATTAAATAATTCAATCTTATTTAATTAATAAATAATTTCAAAACTTAATTCAATCATTTCTTAAATTAAACAACATTCTTTCATCAATTTCTTTATTAATATTTCATTTCAGATTATTTAATATTCACATTTAAATTTCATTAAAATTCAATTTCCAACTTCGTTTCAAAACCATATTATTTATTCAAATAAATCTTCATTTTATTTTTAAATCAAATTATTGACCAATCGGGTTTTATTTAATTCTCTATCCTAGGTCAAAGTTCAATTTGGGTATTTATCATTTCAACCCGATTCCAATTCAATTCAAAATCAAAGCATAACAAAGGGAACTTGCAGTGTGATAACTGGGATGGTGTCAAAGTAAATAAACAAGCAATAACAACAATCAATAACAACAATCAAATAATTAATTCAAATAATCCCGGAATAATCGTATTAATTTACATTGTTGTTTGTGCAAATTAATATAATTATTTCTAGAATCTACACTATCATTTCATGTAGATTAAAGATTATTACACTAATATCAATACGGTTTTTCATTTGATATCAATTATTCAATTTCATACAACATCAATTTATACAACATACATTCAATGGTTCAAGGTGAAGTTAACCATATTACTACGTGTCGAGTAATTAAACATTTAAAGGGGGTCATATTATACAAATTTAACAAATCAAATTCAACATATAGATCTAATTTAAATTGTTGACTATCCTATATCAATTCGATTGCATATTATTTATCACTTTAACATTAACAATTTAACGTCCAATATAACATCATCAATCAATCAAATATCTACCAAACTGGATTATTATCGCATAATTAATTAACAGATAATGGTGTCAGATGTCACAAGTGAACTGATACAGGTAATAACATATATAATAATGTAAATCACTATAGCAGTATATTTCAATTGTCGTTTCAATTGAAATCAAATTTAATAAATAAAAGAATATTAATCATGAGTGACTGCTCACCTTTCGAGGCTAGAGGACGATGGAAAACAGCTACGGAAAAGAACGATGTAACAGACACTGAAATTGAGTTACGAATCCAAGCAAAGCAAAGTCGGCACGAATTCAACGATCAAAGCTATAGTTAAAATCAAATATATGGAATCCGGCTATAACCAAATTTATATGCAAAATGATGTATATAAATATAAACCTGGGTACTCAATGTACTTATATAACTTAGATTTGTACCAAACATAAATATACTGTAACCATTGTGACATAATACTATAAACATATATATAACGTTATATTGATATATTAATGTATAAAATATGGGCTGTCGAATTATAATACATATCTAAACTACAACGTACAGTCCATATATTTTACACTTAAATAAAACGTGTAAACAAGATGCATATATACTTACATGACTTATACATAGTAGAATAACAAAAAAATGATACAACACTACAGCTAAAACAATATGTACACGCAACATATACTGGCACACGCAACATATACTGGCACACGCAACCCATATATATAAATACACACACACACACACGTATGAACAAGCTTTATACAACTTCAAAGCATAAATTTTATACTCAATTTGTATCATATTTGAAAACCATATTCAAAGCAAGTATACCTTTATATAAAAATAAACGTATATATAACTTTATAATATACACAACTATTTTTCATAACATACTGTAAAAATCTATATATAAAAAAAAGTTCTGGAAACAAAGTTTTAGAACAATAGTATATATTCTAACATATGCTATATAATGTAAACAAAATTGAGACATGGTTGAAAATTTTAATATAGAATACTATAACAAACGTACTCATTTTACAATGTAAAGCAAAGGCTAGCAGGCGGACAAGGGCGTAGGTCGCCAGGCTGCAGAGTGTGGAGAGGCAGAGGCCAGCGGTGATTGCGGCGAAGGGAGATGAGGCGAATGGTAGATGACCAGGCCGTGGTGGGCTGGAGCTTGCATGCGGGGTTAGGTTAGGTTAGGGTTTTGAAGGCTGTTCGTATGGAGGGGGAGGAAGAAGGTCGGTGGTTGCACTGGGAATGTCTGGTTGCACGCGGAGATGGTCCGTCATGGGGAAGAGGGGTTGCATTTGGGAAGAAACATGGCCGCCGTTTATATATAATGTTAAAAAAAATGAAGAAGTGTTCAATCTGGAGGAAGGCAACCAGATCCCTTAGTGAAGAAATAGAAAACTTGGAAGCAAAGAAAATAGGTAGGAAGAAATATAAGTTTGCATTGGAAAAGAAAAAAATAGGTGAACGAAATTAACACATAAAGTATTGGAACCAGGAATATTGAAGGCCAAATATTAATTTTAGGAAGTAATGAAAGCTAACTGCTCCTAGATTCTCACGTTGAAAAATGAATGGTTATAGAAACTAAAAGACGCCGTACAGTTATCGATATAGAACTCGTTCCGTTGATTTCACTGTCTCCCGGATACCGAATTTAACAATCTAATATACCGTAGAGATCAGTATGACGAGACGATCTAAATGGTATACAAATATTGGTGATTCAATTGAATTATAAAAATTTGAAATTTTTATACTAGTGAAAAATGCGAGAAAAACGTAAGAAAATAAGATCGACGGAGCTAAAGATGTCCGAAATTTGAAAAACGAAAAATAGCGTTTGCTCAAAAGATGTTTTAGAATTTTTCTATGAAAAAATATTTAGGTTCCGAAAATATTTTATTTTCATCGCTTACTAACCGATTTAAATTAAAATAAATTTACGCACGAAATAAACTTCCATATTTTTGGACGAAAATTTACCAGTTACTATGTTTAACTAGACGCATTTCAAATGTAAAATTTTATTTCAAAATTTTATCATTTAAAATTTCACAAAATTTCAACTAATTACGTTATTAAAATGGTTAAAATTTACGGGTCGTTACAGATAGGTGTTTGGCAGTGGATGATGTGGAGGAGGAGATGGTAGTGGTGGTCGAAGAAGATGGTGGTGGTTGAGGCCGAGCTAGACAAGAGAGATCAAGGCAAAACAATGGAAAAACGAAGAGGAAAAATGGAAGCCATTACTTACCCAATTTTTTTCAGAAATGAAGATAGCCGTGTATTGTGAAGTGAATGAGTAAGTTTTCACGTGAAAAATGAGAACAAAACTCACAGCTATAATAGAGGAAAAACGGTCAAGCAATCAATGTTTTAAAACGGCAAGAGAAAATGAAGGGATTAAATTCCTATTTAATAAAAAGAATAAATGGAAAATGAGAACTCTTCCTATCTTCACGTGAATTGATAGGCTGCATGTAAGGAACGGCTATGGGTTTTGAGGAATAAGTTAAGGTAGGAAATAAATAAATAGGTAAATAAAGAGGTAGGAAATCAAAAGGTGGGAAATATAATGGCAAGAAATAAAAATGAAACGTATGTCTATTTTTAAAACAAGTAACGTATCTTAATTGATTTGTTTCCTATATATTAAAGAAAGATATATATACAAAAGAAGCCTTTACCAAAACAAATAAATACAAGAACATTTAATAAATAATTTTTTAAAAGATACACCTTTAAGGCAAGATAACGTATATCTATTTGAAATTCCTTTCCAAAAATAAATAAGGGATCTAAACACATAACCATTCAATTTATAAATGAATGTCTAATTAAATAAAATAGAATGATCAGGTAGAGATAGATATTATGAAAAATAAATAAATAGTTTTAGGAAAAATAGAAAATAAATAAAGAAAATACTTTATTTAATTGAAACTAGAATTTAAAATTGTAAACAAAATACAACTTACATTAGAAAATTTCAACTACACTTTTAAAATGTTTCAAAATAATATATATATATATACATAACATGTCATGTTACACATGTAAACATAAATTAGAACATGACATGACAAACAAAATATCATTTATGCAAATTAAAATAAACAATTTTGTTAAATAACCAATTTACATACAATAGTGTAAAAAACATAACTTTCACAATATAAATCAGATTCCAACGAAACGAAAAGCAGTATATTTAAAATTTTATTTACTTTCATAAAATAAAGATAAATTTCAAAAGTTCAAATTTTTTTTTTTAAATTAAAAGTCAAAGTTTGACCACATTGACAAAATTCACATTTTTGAAAAATATTCTATTTATTCATGTTTGGAATTATAATTCTCATAAATCAAAATTTATATTTAAATAACAAAATTTATTCATTTAAAAAAAAATTTCTTCAGGAAATTCAATTTAAAAATAATTACAAAATACAGGGTTGTTATAAGGTCTGCCTCGGAATACGGATTCCATATCACTGCATTGTAATATAAGACATCAAACTCGTTCCGGTAGAAGGCTAGATTGCGTCTGGGGATCATTTTTGTATTCTTCGGGCCAATCCACCTGTAATAGCAACATGTTATAGGAAGTATTCAAATTTAGTGTGTCGATACAACAACATTAACAACACTGTTTTACGTCACTCCATATGGCTTTGGATTGTCAATTATTTGCAACTTCGTAGAAATACGACCAACTGGAAGGTAGGTCCATGAACAAAGCTACAAGTGCGAAACTTATTTTTAGTTACGGTTTTACGACAAACTCAAATATGCAATAACGAATGACTATGTCCGTACCTGAAGCAGAGTCATACACCCTCCGACGGACCGTTGTTGGACCAAAGCAACTCTCGTAAGCTCCGTATATGTGAAAGCTAGCACCGCACTACCCCATGAGTATTACCGACATGAATCGAAGTCTTCTAACAATGGAAGCCATTGAAGGGCCACTCTTGTCTTTGATCGATCGCAAAAAAGACATTGCGTGATGATGTGCAACATAATAGCACGGGCGCGCTGGGTTTGCAAAGGAGAGGCACGACAGGGAATATCATCGGCCAACTGCTTCCTAAACCATGTGGCCGCTATCGACTTAGTTCCCCACCTCACGTCTTTTGGAGGAGACAATCCGAGCAAGGGCTCACACAATTCCATACAATTTTTTAGGAAATCCGGTTTCAGGATGGGATCCCCGTTAATCGGTAATCCGAGCAATACAGCTACGCCTTTCAAAGTGATTGTCATCTCACCTACTCTGAGATGAAATGTAGACGTCTCCGGTCGCCGTCTATCGATCAAAGCTGTTAAAAGATTCCGGTCAAGCTGTGTATATCCCAACTTATTGACAATACTAAATCCAGCTCTGTCTAACAGTTCCAACACGCCTGGATGCGCTGACGTGACAAGCTTTAAAGTGGATGAATGGTCAATGAAGCTGTCCGGCTCAACCCTCGTCAATAAATAATAACAAATGAAAGAAATTATGGTAATTACCAACACTTTGCAAAAGTAATGAAAAATTGTATGAGCTTGTACCTCCATCATATCGATGTTGTTTGTGCGGTGTTGAGGTTGGAGGTAAAGCACACTAGAATCGATCGGTCCGGGCGCCATTTCATCATATTCTACCACAATAACATTACATAATCATAGTCATACCATAATATATCCTTATATCAACTCAAGAAACAATTAAACATGTGCTCTAAGTGACTACTCAACTTCATTGTATTATACAACCATGGATTTGCAATTATAGAACAATTTTAGCCCTAAACCCTAAATTGAAAAAATGACAATTAGAGACAATGTCGATAGATTTCATACCTATAGGATGTGCTTGAGACAATGAGGAAGCCATAGTTCAAATTCTAGCTAGATTTAAGTTTTTTATTTGAAAATTTTATTTTTGCTGAATTGGGGGGGGGGGGTGTGGGTTCGGGTTTTTTGTGAAGAGAGATTGAGAGAAGGGAGAGTGAGAGTGTATGGATGAATGGGCTGCAAATTTACAAAGAGTAAAGAAATAGGCGGCATTTGTGATACCGCGTACTGGCGGTATCTCAAATGCCGCTAACTAGCAGCATCTCAAATGCCGTCAGTGTTGTTTACCATATTACACATGTACCGGCGGCATCTGAGATGCCGCCAGCACACGTGGCATCCAATGTGCCCAAAACTGGCCTATTTGTGTAATAAGTTTTGGAATTGGTCTACTATTGTTATTTGTTTTGAAATTTGGCCTATACAGAAAATTTGTCCTTTAACTTAAGGTGCACATTTTCATATTTACCAAATGTATTTTTGAATTAACGTTTTTCATGCCTATAAACGACACTTCTAAGAGCCTCCCTTCTACTAATGCATCACACCAACTTCAATTTCCTACCAGCACCATCCCAATGGTTAGACGCTTCAACTCTAACGCGAGAGGTCACAATATGTTGTACCCAAGACTTGTAGTACTAAGATGCTTACTCGATTTCAAAAAAAAACTTCACGATCAAGAATTGTTTTATCAATTAACATCTACTTAATTTAGAAATGTTTAGAGATAATTTGTATATGTTAAAAAATAAATCAGAGATATTTTCAATAACTAGGTTTTCCCATTTTACATTAGTTTTTCTATTGTATATAATTACTTAGGCTCTCAGTAATGTGCATATAATTGCTAGTAATAAATTGTATTATGATCAAGTAGTAATAAAGTATTCTCTATTCTTTTTCTATAATTATATTTTGTTCCTCCAATGATTTCAATATTATCAGATCAGCGTTCTAATTTCATGTGCTAATCTCATCCTTTATGTTATAATTTTGTTTTTATTTCTCTGTCTTCTCCTTGTTTGCTTTAACCACCACCAAACTCCAAAAACATCACAACTCCACTACTCTCAAATTACATTATCAAACCACCACTTCGGTTGTACCTCCACTCAGATCTATTATCAATAACCCGTTGTAGTCAAATCTGACATCTACATCAAAGAATTCCAACAAAATACGCAATCTACAACCTGCAACCTAACCTACATACCACATCCAAATCCATCTCGGGAAACTCATCAAAATGGATGTTCACTCCTACCTCCATGATTTCCCAAGTCCATTTTTTTCTCCAGGTTATGTTTGTTAATCTAAGTTATTTTATTTTTTGAAAAAAGGAAAAAAAACGGAGAAATAAAAAAAATGAAAAAGGGAATTTTGGGGTGTCGTATTGACACTCAAACAAACTCTCAAATGTGAACCAGGTGTTGATAAATATTTACATCTTTCACTAACAATGCTCGTAGAATCAAAGAATGTAGATGAGAATGTTGTTTTATCCGTAATAGTTGACAATCATAAGTTTGTATTGGAATTCTTTTTTCGGAAAAATGTATTTGGATATATCACAATTTAATATTTGAAAAGGGGTTCCAATTGTCTCATAATTTCTTGAGTGCTGCTGTTCATCTCACCGGGTACAAGCCTCTTCGGAATTTCCATTCTCTACGGCTCTAGGTCATGTTTGCCTCTTCATTTTTAGGTCAAATACATAATAACTCCTTGGGTAGGTCATCTTTATGGGTCTTGGATTATGGTGTTTCCCACCATATGTCTCGAGACTCTTCATATTTTTCTATTTTGTCTTCATCATCCTCCATTCATGTTATGACTGTTGATGAAAATCCTATGCATTTAGCGAGATTTGGTTCTGTTGTTACTCCCAACTTATCTCTTTCTAATGTTTACCATATACTGAATCTCACATTAAATCTTGTATATGTTGGTCGGTTATGTGACTCTAGTAATATAGTAATATTTACTTCTGATTTTTGTTTTGTGTAGGATCTACAATCTCAAAAAATGATTGGGACAAACCATAAGGAAGAGGGACTACATGTATTGAATGAATTAAAAGTTCCAACTAATGCTGGTACTAGTATTGATTTATCTTCTTTTCGTTTGTGTCCTTCTTCCTCTAGTTTTTATTTATGGCATTCTTGTTTGGGTCATGTTTCTTTTTCTCATTTTAATTTTTTAGCATTCACAAGTGCATTAGGAAATTTTCAAAGTCATGATATTTCTAATTGTAGTGGATGTAAACAGGTAAAGTTTTCCAATTTACCCTTTAACAGTAGCATCTTTGTTTCTTCTACTCCATTTGATTTGATTCATTCAGACGCGTGGGGACTATCTTCAGTTCCCACTAAAGGAGAGTCATGCTATTATGTGTCTTTTATTGACGACTATACACATTATTGTTGGGTTTATTTAATATAACCTTGTTCTAATTTTTTTGAAATATACAAAAACTTTAGAGCACTTGTCAAGATACAATCTGTTATAAAATGTTTAGGTGTGATTAGGTGGAGAATACACCTCTATGAAATTTATTGAATTACTTTCTTTGAATGGAACTATTCAACAAACATCATATACTGATACTCCTCAACAAAATGGAGTTTCGAGAAGAAAACATAGACATATTCTTAAAACTGCTCTATCTATGTTACTTTTTACTTCTGTTCCTAAGGAATTCTAGGGTGAAGTTGTTCTCACGGTTGTTAGACTAATTAAAACTATTCCTTCTTCTCACATTTTAGATATTTCACCTTTTGAAAAGTTGTATGTAATTGCACCCGATTATTCTATTTTTAAAGTGTTTGGATGTACTTGTTTTGTTCTCCTTCCTCATGTAGAACGTAATAAATTATCTTTTCGATCTGCGGTTTGTGTTTTCCTTGGTTATGGTGAGGGTAAAAAAGGTTATAGATGTTTTGGTCCAACCACTAAAAAACTTTATTTGTCGTGGAATGTTGTTTTTCTTGAACATATACCATTTTACTTTATTTTATCCAACACTTATAGTTTAACCAGATCTGCTCTAATTCATATTGATCCCTTTTCTAAGAATAATAATACTAATAGTCCCATAGAAATTGGAACGCTTGAAGTTGTGTCCTCCCCTTTATGGCCCCTTAATCTCTAGCCAAGCCTTTAGATCCACCTTTCCATTATTCCACACGTATTCGTAAGTCTACAAAATTACTTGATTTTTCTTATTTTTATTATTCTTCATCCTTTTTTCGTTCTTAACTTCCATTCATAAACTTCCTGAGCCAACTTCTTATAAAGTGACAGTTCTTAATTCTCATTGGCTAGAGTCTATGGACGAAGAACTTTCTGCCTTGCAAAGGACATGTACTTGGGATTTGGTTCCTCTACCTTATGGTAAGATCCTTGTTGGTTGTCGTTGGGTATATAAAGTTAAAACCAAATCTGATGAATCAATTGAAAGATATAAAGCTAGATTCGTTGCAAAAGGTTACTCTCAACAGTATGGCATGGAGACGTTTTCTCCGATTGCAAAGATGATTACTATTCGTACTCTCATTGTTGTAGCTTCCATTCGAAAATGGTCCATTTTGCAACTTAATGTCAAAAAGCAATCTTGAATAATGATCTTTAAAAAGAAGTTTATATGGAACCTCCTTTAGGTGTTCCACATGAATTTGGATACGTTTGCAAACTTAAGAAAGCATTATATGAACTTAAGCAAGCACCTCATGTTTGGTTTGAAAAAATTTCTATTGTGAGATTAAATCTCTTGGTTCCGTCTCTAGCTCTCATGATAATGCTTTTTTGTTAAAAACATTACTTAAGGACGTATCATACTATCGTTATATGTTGATGATATGATTATTACAGGAGATGATATGCATGGCATTAGTTTTTTTAAAAAGGAGTTAACTAAAAAAATGAAATGAAAGATTTGGATCCTCTAAAATATTTTTTAGGAATTGAGGTAGTATACTCACCAATAGTTTATCTTCTTTCTCAATCAAAATATGTCACAGATATTCTTGAGAAAGCTATACTTACTGATAATAAGGTCGTTGACACTTCTATCGAAGTTAATGCAAAATACCCTCCTTCGATGGTATATCACTGTTAGATCCTACTTTATACTGTACCATTGTTCGAAGCTTGGTTTATCTTACCATCACTCGTCTGGATATATCATATGTTGTTCAAGTTGTTAATCAGTTTGTAGTTTCCCCTACTACGGTTCACTGGGCTATTGTCCTTTGTATTTTAAGGTTTCTTCGAGGTACTATTTTCCATAGCCTTCTATTTTCATCCACCTCATCCTTGGAATTGCGTGTCTACTCAAATGCTGATTACGATAGCGATCCCTTAGATCGTAAGTCAATTATTGGCTTTTGTATCTTTTTGGGTGACTCTGTTATATCTTGGAAGAGTAAAAAATAACATGTTGTTGCTCGTTCTTTAACTAAATCAGAGTATCGTGCTATGGCATCTACCACCAAAGAGATTGTATGGCTGCTAGATTACTTGTATATATGGTAGTATCTTTTTCTAATCCTACTCCTATGTATTGTGACCATAAGAGTGTTGTTCAGATTTCTCATGATTCAGTTTTTTAACGAAAGAACTAAGAATATTGAGATTGATTGTCATATCACATGTCATCATCTTGAAAAAGGCATTATTACATTACCTTTTGTTCCCTATTCCATCCAGATCGCAGACCTCTTTACTAAGTCACACTCAATTTCTTGTTTTCAATTTTTAGTTGGCAAACTCTCGATGTTTATAGCTGTCGCATCGTGAGTTTGAGAGGATGTTAAAAGATAATTTGTATATGTTGAAGAATAAATCAGAGATATTTTCAATATCCAGGCTTTTCCATTTTACAATAGTTTTTCTATTGTATAATTACTTAGGCTCTAAATAATGCGTCTATAAATTCCTAGTAATGAATTGTATTATGATCAAGCAGTAATAAAGTATTTTCTCATCTTCTTCTCTAAATTATATTTTGTTTTCTCCAATAATTTCAACAAAAGTGTCCATTTGAAGTCTTTTCTAAATTTAAAAAAATCAATATTTTCACATGAATTAGTAAATTAAGCATGGTTTTTTTATGCATAATAAGAAAGAGTGGGTTAAGTCAATTTCTAACCCTAACCATTTCTTTTCTCTCAGAATAACTTTCTTTATAATAGAGCTGCATTTCCAAGTATATATCCCTTGTTTGCGTAGCATTACAAAAAGGTAAAGATAGTAGGGGAAGTTTGGATGTTATAATCAGTATCTTCGGCAGAACCAGAATTGACTAAATTGGAATATGAAGATATATCCCCATATTCAAATATATTCGATCGAATAATTGGAAAAGTCTCTTATTTTCTACTTCTTGATATTCACCTCCCACCCACAAGATTTAGCATAGTTGCAATGCCCCACCACCTCCGATACCCAAATTGAAAGACTTATGCATTGTACGATCCCCGAGTGAGATAGTAGCAATTAACACAAATCAATCATCGTCAAAGTGCAATGTGGTTCATTTGATCATGCTTCATAGAGCATTTATGAGTCTACATATCATACTGCATCAATGACTATATAAAAGAAATTTATCTCTAATTAATATACATAAACGTTGATAACTGCATAGCATTACATCAACGAAATAAGTAGTAGTTTCATATAATAGTAATATGAGAAAAGCGTAAAATTCATACTCATCCATTGTACGGCTTTATGCGTTATCGCCATACCTGACTCTCGGTCTACACAAAATGAGTACCTAGGAGTTATAAGAAAAACAAATGACATTGAGTCGAAACACGATCTGGGATGAGTGATCTACAAGCGTAAAATGATACATATAAACTTGATACATCATACATCAAGAGCAATATGGTATGAGAAGTCATAGCACACCTGCTCTTACATCCAACAAGTTAGCACATATAAAATATCATGTTAAACTACTTGGGGTAAAGGTATACTACCCTGTCCTAGTGTACACTAGATTGTTGGGGTATTAGACTCGATAATACCTAACATTAAAAAAGACAACCATATCAACCATCAATCAAACATCTCTCATAGCACATAAATATCGATGACACGACTGGCCACCCTCGAATGGTCAACGATTACTCATGTCATGACTTCATCAATGCTCGACTCTCATCCTACTCAAACAATTAGGAAATTTAGACTCGCTTGGATGGTCCAAAGATTCGGACCCACTCAGATAGTTCTTAATAACTATCTGGACCTACTCATGCTTTACGAGAAATCATCAAGCCTTTGGTCATTAATGTTCTTACTAATAAAGAATCTCTCTTGTTCCACCCCACATGTCACCTCTAGATAGAACTCGCCTTCTTGGACAACATAGATACTCCAACCATCGGCTTCCTTATATCCACTATTGATCGATATTGATTGGTATCGATTGAATTCTACATCCAAACTCGCATAGACTTGATCCCCCTCTCATGCATGGGCTCCAAATCCCTTGTTATGCATCCACATTGATTTTGCCATCGATTGATATTTGGTACCGATCAATATCAATCGATATTGGTCGATGACTTTGTCTTTCCTACCGATATCAATCGATGTTGATTGGTCACCTAAAGAAGTTTTCTCCAACTTCACCACCACACTTCCTGGGTTGATCCATATCTTGCCTCCTCACTTCGATTGGGGTGCATACTCCAAAACTACATGATTAACTCCATTTCCAAACCTAGTCCATCAAGTTGCTATATGATCTAAACTTCATCTCTTTGTGTAATTGTAATGACCCGTATTTTTAACTATTTTGAATTATTAAATTTAATATAATTATTAAATATAAATAGTTAGAAATAAAAATTTAGTGATTTATTTATGTAATTTATTAATATGAACTTGAATAAAAGTTTGATATAACCAATTTCAAAGATTTTGGCGATAGCAGATATTGAAGTGAATTTTACGTATGGAATGTGTTTATAATCAATAATTGAAATTGAATAATAATTGTTGAATTATTTAGATAAAATAATTATTGATAATTAAAATTCATTTGAAATATATGATGTATTAATGTAATTTATTTGATATTAAATTATTTAAATTTAATATTGGAAATTATTTAAATAATTAAATTCTGAATATAATGTGAATGAAAATGATTTCAAAAGTTAATTTAAATTTTATTTAAATATGAATAAAGATTGTTAACATTTAAAATTGGTTTTAAAAGTGAATAAATAGAAATTGAGAATTTTATATTTTATTTAACGAGTAAAAATAGCCATTTTGGCAACTGTCTCGAATTTCTATGAAATCAGTTTCGTTGGATCCGTAATAGTGAGTTATTATAGGATTTCAGGTTTTATAGCGATCAGACTTGTCGTTTGGCCCTACGAGCTTGAAACGTGTAGAAATCAATTAAATGAATTTAATTAAAATAATTTGATTTTGAAAGTCATCTTCTGCATACGATCGAATTAGTCCTCGAGACTATTTCCATTGCGTTCGGAATAGAGGTATAACATATAGAATGCCAGTCGACACACTTCGTTTGGAGTTGGGATTTCGCGAGTCAATCGGGCGAGATATTTTCTAATTAAATAATATATATATTTTTTCCCTCACCAAACATTCATACAAGGCCGCTACCTATTTGTCTTCCCCCGTACCCTACTCCCCTCTTCCTTATTTCAAATACGTACGAATCGAAAAAAGGGAAAAAAAATGGACGAGCATCTCGTGGCGCTCGAGGGATCGATGAGGGCAAAGGCAGCGACGACGGCTATGGAGTGGAGTTCATCGTTCAGGTGTTGGGTTAGCGACTGGGTCGAGCACATTCGCGCAAGTGCCGAGCGATGAGCGGTGGCGCACTGTGGGCGGCGCGTAGGGTGGTGGATGGCGACATCGATTTCTGGCTATCGTCGATCATTGTAACGACCCTGAATTTTTGACATTGGAAATCAGGATATTTAATCGATTTTAAATATCTGGAAGTTAGTTTAATTTGAAATTCGAGATATCAGAATGAATTTGGCAATTTAATTAGTGAATTTAATTTATTGAAGTTGGGTAAAAATTTGAATCTTCAGTTTTAAGCCTGTTAAAAATAATTTGAAGGCTTAGAAAATTCATATTTATGATACTGAAGGTAATGGAACTTTCAGAATTGGATTAGAAACTGTTTTGTTCAGTTTTGAATTTTTTGTTTAAATTGAATTTAAAAATAGCGTTTCGAGGCACAGTCTCGGAATTTGACGAAACCAATTCTATTAGATCCGTAATAGTGTATTATTATTGGATTTCAATTTTCATAATGTTTGGAGTGATCGTTTGGCCGTACGATAAGCAAACACGCTGAAAATTATATCGAAATTCAATTTAATAACTGGTTCAAAAAGCTATCTTCTCCATACGATCGAATTTGAAGTCGGAACCTTTTCCAATGCGTTCGAAATAGGGGTATAACCATACAAACGCCTAGCACGCCTCAATAGGAAGTCAAAATTTTTAGTTGACTTCATCAGAACGGTTTGAATTTGAATTTAAATTGAATATTTACATTAATCAAACCCTCAGCCGTATTCTTTCACATCTAAACTTTCTTGCTGTCATTGTAGCCTTCTTTTGCAAGCCATTGTCTGATCGACATCACATCTTGTCCTCTTCATTTTCTTTTATCACGCAAGCAGATCACTTCGAAGAGAAAAAATATCTCGTTCAAGAAAAAAATCAATGACCGCCTTTTGAAAATTCAAATTCGCAAGCCCTAGTTTCCCCTCCTCACTCCAAATCAAAATAGAAATTACTGTTTTATTTTCAATCGCGCGCGCTCGAGGCATTTGAGCGTTGATGAAGTTCTCTGGCTTAGGAAGGCGACGACATCGAGGATGCGAAAGTGGCAGCGATTCATTATCGCAAACGAGTTGAGGATGGCAATTCGAATGGCCGTCAAGATTCCGCTGCAGCAGTTCGAGTCGCTCTTGAGTTCGTCGAAGTTGGGCGACGCTCGGGGTCGCGTGGAGTAAGGCAAGTCGATATCAAGTCTGAGAACGTGGGTTTGGGTAGTGTCGATGTCTGAAGAGATGATAGCCTGTTGGCTAAGCATGTTCAATCGATCGATTATTAAGGTATAAATTCTGTTTCAATTTAATATATATTAATTTATGTGTAAATTTGATATCAGTAAACAGATTTTATTTCTATTATATATATATATATACATATATATATATATACATGATACAAGAAAAATGTTGCGATGATATAACAGTAAACTGTTAATCAGAGAAAATATTTGTACAGAAAGACTTTTGAAATCATATATATAGGGAATTAAAGAAATATATTTATTTATTCCAGTAAGATTTATAAAACGATTTATTTTCTCCAATATCTAGATTTATATACATAAGTGTTTATTTAGGGAATAGGGAAAAATTGCTGTTCTTAATTACAAAGAATATATACAGTAGCATATGTGTAGATTTTCAATTTTTTTTTATATATATATATATATAGGTAAGAGTTGAAAATTAAAAGGGATTGGTTTAAAATTAAAAAGTATTAGTTTAAAATAAAATCACTGGTGAATTTAATTATCAAATGAAAATTGATTATTCGATTCATTCGAATATTAATAAATTATATAATTGTTGTACAAGGTCAATACCGGAAAGGAATCAAGCCGAGAATGAAAATGGATTGCAAAATAAAAAGCATAATAGGTGAGATCTTCTCACTCAAATGAAAATTTGATTTTGCAGTTATTGATTGCTGTTTGGTTGTGATATTAGATATAGTAGGATATATCTATATATATTTGGTGATTGATTTCCCACATTATATAGCGGATGAGACCCTATGCGCCGCATAATAGCGGATGATATTTTATAAATCCCATATACTGCGATATTCCACCTCGAAGTGGAATTGGAATTGTGCTAACGTCTGTGGATGCAGGGAAACAGGTTGGAGGGATCCAACTGGATTCCTCAAATTATGTGAATTTGTTTCATTTGTGATGTGATTGTTTATAATCTATGTGTGATTATATTTGTGATTGAAATTGTTGAAGGCTAAAATTTAGCCGAATTTATTTTTGGTATTGTTGGATACCAGAAATAAATAAAATTGGATTTTGGGAATTAATTTTTAAGAATTGAATTAATTTGAAAGAAGGAATTTAAAAGTATAAAAAAGTTGATTTTTGTAATCTTATCGAATTAATTCCAAAATATGGTGAAAATATTTTAATAAATGGATTTCGGGTAATATTATTCGAAGGTTGAAGAATTTATTTGAAATACAAATTTTAATAATTGAAAGAAACAAAGGCATTTATTTTAAAGGAAGATAAATTCAGAAATCAATTTGGAATTTGATCAGGGATTTGAAATAAATGTTTGGAAAATCAATTTGGGATTTGAAATAAATTTGGAAATCAATTTGAAAGTTGATTTGGAGTTGAAAGTGAATATTTGAGAAATCGATTTGAAAATCATATAAAAAGTGAATATTCGGGAATGTAAATTCAAAATGGAATTTATAAAGAAAAGGGAAAATTGTTGTAAAAATAAACACTCATTTATTTTTAAAGTGTGGAAATAAATTTACAGATTTGGAACGTAAATTTAAAATGAATCGATAAGGATTATTTAATTGGTTTAAATGGACCATTTTGAAGTGAAAGTGTATTCTCACTATAAAGCCGAGTATATTTCCAAAGTAGCTTTTAAAATATAAATTTAAGGTTCTAAAGTGGGTTTATTTTTAAAGGAATATTTTGGAGATAAAGTATTTGAACTCAAAAGATTTCCAGTGGGAATGAATAAATATTTGGAAATATATTCCACGTAAGGAAATTGATTTGAAATTGATTTTCAAAGGTTGAAAGGTGAAAAGTGATTTGAAATTTGTTTACAAAGTGTTGAAGTGTGGAAAAATATATATCTTATGAAGTATTTTTGAAAATAAATAATTTGGGAAAATTATTTAAATCTGATGATTGTTGTGATATATTGTTTGATAGTTAAATCATCGACTATCAATGTTTGCCTTTGAAATGGCACTTGAATTTGTTTTAAAACAAGCCCTCATTATTCGGTTAAGCCGGGAGAGGACTTTGTGTCATATAACCCATTCCGAATAATGATACGACGTTATGAATTGCAATTGAAGACCGGTGTTGAAGACCGGGTGTTTGCGAGAACGATAGGACAACCTATCGATTGTCTCTGCACTGAGTTTCTTCAGTATAGAGATTCCCTATGTGATGGGAAGTCCGATCGGGATTGTGAATACCCGGATTGCAAGGGCTTCTTTGGAAGTGCCTTCGGTTCTGTTCGAACCCGGAACAGACTTGTATGGTTGTATGCCTGATACTACACTTTGAGATATAAAGCTGATTTCTTTCAAATACATTTCTATTGGTGACAAAGAATTTATTCTCATAGCTTAACACCCTTCTCTGAGACGTACGAGCTCAGAGGTTTTGTAGTTGAATGTTATCAGTGATATAATCCCAATTTGGTAGTGTGGCATGCTAAGTGTTGCTGTGTGATTGCTGATCATTTGTTGATCATTTGTAAATCAAAGCATGGCTTTGTGAAAAAGCGTAGCTTTGTGGACGAGACTGCATCAGGACCTCACACCCCGGAAATGGTCGAAACAGGAAAGATGTGGCAAGGTTATGAGGGTCGCGCCCTTTAGGGTATGTCATCTCCTTCTGGAAAAAGGTGATATTATGGTATGGAGCCCAGATATTTACCTGTGTGGTTGCTCCAATCTCATTTACTCTGTGTGATTGTTGCTTTGTGATCGAGGTACCTCAGATAAAGGTCCCAAAGGACCGGGGGGTGGCATATTCGTGTAGTAGTTACATAGTGTAAGGTGTAACCCGGTAGTTCTCGGGACGTCCCGCCAGAGGCATACCCATTGGCAGTAGGAAGTTCCTTAGCCTGACCATTTGTTGGAAATCCAAAGAAACAATACGCGCCCTATACGATTTTAGTTGTATAAACTGCTATGGAATGTGGTGGTAACCTGCTATTGAACATAGTAGCTATAGTAGGCATAAGTGCGAAATGCCTATGTTGGCTAAGATTAATATTATACTTTCGAAATGTTTTCCACACTAGACATTAATAATAATATGATTTTCCGTAGTAAGCATCTTTGACTATCATAAGGAGAAATCTCCTCCAATTCTGCGTTTGCATTGTGTGTGTGGCGGGAGGCCTTATGGTAGTTTCATTTTCCAAAAGCATTGCGAATTTCTTTTATTTTCTTTGTGAAAATAACTGTTTTACGATCTCACACCAGTCACCATGACTGACTCGAAGTTTATTGTTCCCTTTTTAAACTCTGGGTGCCCATAATTTTCCACACGGGCAGCCTAGAGTTATGTTATCAGGATATTCTGGATATTCTGGAGCTTTGGAGACGAGCTGGATGGCGAGACGTACACTCGTACTTATTTATTTATTCCGCTGTGTATTCTGTATGGGGACAAGTTGATATAACTGTCCATTGTTGTATTGAGTTGTATATTAACTTTGATGATGTATTGTATAAACTGATATAGTTCTTTGTTTAAAGATTATTCATTCATTTATTATATATTGTTCCGCTGCGAATGTGAGATTCTGTTGTTATTTCTGTTTCTTTTTCTTCTGTCTTCTACCTCTTCTTTTTAACCCTAATGATTCGGTTTTCCGGCATTCGATTTCGCGGCATTTGATACAGTGGACGTATTAATGTCGACTTTCGAGCGTCGAAAAGTCGAAACGTTACATGTGGTATCAGAGTAATTGGTTAAGCGACAACCTTGGCTCTGTTGGGTGTTACTCATTAGAGATAGAGTCAGTAGTACTCTAGAATGAGTGTGAGTGTAATAATAGATATGAGCACGTATTTGTTAGTGAATACAAAATTTGTTTTGTATTGTGTTGACTTATCGGTTGATTGTTTATAGATTCTGGTCAGTGCAGTCTGGCCAACTGTAATCGATAGGGGTTTCTAAACTCTTAAACAAGATAAACTGACACAGTATTGTTTTAAATGGGGTAAATGAAATAATTTTACCCAAACTATTTTTGTATAGAAAAAGAAATCAATTTTCCGTAAATTATTATAGTATATGGATGCTTGGTTGTTAGGAAGTGATAATATTGAATTATCATCATTATTATATGGAATTGAATAAGAAATAAAGAATGAAATTTCAAAGTTAGTTTTGAAATGTGAGTAATTGTTTAAAAGACTCTGGGATTTCTTTAAAATGTTATGGAATGTAAATAAGTTGATAACTTATAAAAATATTTGAAAATTTGATTGGAATAAGATTCAAATTGAAAAGGAATGAATTTGTAAATGAACAAATGAGGTTACATTTGTAAATAAATGATTTGGAATTGAATAATGAAATTTGATTTGAATCAAGTTGAATAAAAATCCAAACTTGGAGAAAAATAAAATAAAATGGATTGAATTCAAGTAAATAAACATGATAATTTATTAATTCATGAAATAATAAATTGGAAGTTGAATTAGTTAAATTAAAAATTGAATTGTGAGCTGAATAAAAATGGTTTGAATTTGCATATAAATTCAAGTAAGTAGAAAGAAAATAAATTGAAATTTCCTTGTTAAAGATAAAGTAAATTCAGGATGAATTGAATATGGAAATTTGAAATTTAAAAAGGATAAGCTAATTGAATTAAATTAGTAGATGGAATGGATTTGATTAAATGAAAAATCAAATCAAAGAATTAAATTGGAAAATTGCTTACAAGAAAAATAACTTGAGTTTTGAGTTGAAATAACTTAAGCGATACTTGGATAAAAAGCTCGACTTAAGAAAAAAATTGTGAAATGGTTTCAACTGAAATGAATGTGAATATGGAATGTAAATTAAATTGAATGGAATTAATTGGAAATGAAATGGAATTAAAATAAATTGAGATGGTATCAATTTAAATTAGTTATAAACTAGAATGGATATTTTATTAAGTGAATATCGTCGAAATTTGCATAGAAACGATTGTCGTTTGACGCAAACGAGATTGTATCAAAATCTATGAGTTATTAAAAGCAAATAAAATTGATTTTGAATCAATTGAAATGGATATGAATTCGTTTCGCTTAAAAATGAATTGAATGTAAGAAAGTGCATTGTAAATCACTTGAATTGAATAGAATTGGTATGTGAATTAGATGAAAGAAATTTAATTTGTATCGAAACCATATAAATTGCTAATGGAAATTGTTTTGGATGTATTGCTTATAAAAACTATGTGTTTACTGTTGAAAATAAGTGAAATGTAAATGAATTTCTTATATTTGTCACTTACGTGTTTAAACTGAGTAAGTACAGGTTTTTGGAAGTCGTTTGGCTGCATTTTGGTTGCGCAAAATGCTTAAAAATAAGCCGCTTTGCTTAAAATGCTAATAAAGGTATGCCTACGCAATACAAAATAGGAAATATGAACCGTTTTTGCTTTTCCGACCGAGTGGGTCGATGTATATATATTTACATCTTTTGTCAAATTGCAAAAGCTCCTCCGTACAAAGGAGACTCCGCCAAAATTTTCCGAAAATTTTGGGAGTTAGAAAAATTTTGAAAAAATTTGGAAAATTTTTTTTAACGAAAAATTGATTTTCGAATTGTAATGAAAGTGCAGGAATTGAACTAGAAAAGGGAAAAAGTATTTATAGTGGAAATAATTTGGAAATTGAAGCAAATTGAATTCAAATAGAATTGTGAAGGCAAAGTGAATAGAAATGAACATATAACTTTGTTAGTCAAGTGAAAATAAATATAAGAAGTATGTAAATACTTATATTGAACTTAAGAAATAAATGGAGAAAATCCTTAAGTAAAATTGGTTTTGGGAATCCAATAAGTAAATTTGGACATTGTTGTTAAGTAAAATATACAGGGATTATAAAGGCTATAGGAAAATGGAATTAGATTTGATTTCGAAGGTAAATTTGAATTTGCTCGGCAAAGTTATGTATTTAAAAATTTCAGTATGAAATTTGATGAGTTTCTGATTTTGCCACTTGGCATTTTGTTTTCTATTGGGATTTGAGAGTCCGTAGGGACATTTTGTAGTTGTGTCGAGTTAGCCGCGCAAAGGAGACGCTGGTAAAATTTTTCAAAAATTTGGAGAGTTAGAAAATTTTTGAGAAATTTTGGATAATTTACAATTTGAATTTAAATTGAATTTGAATTGTGAAGTAAAAAAAAGTTGTTTGAATTTATGAATAAGTTTGGAAAGTTAGAAAAAGATTAGTGTGTCTTAATAAAAGATTATTCTGAAAAGTTGTTTAAAATTATTTGGATTCGAGAAAATATTTAACGGGTATTGGAGCATTCTTCTTAACTTGTAATTTCGGGACGAAATTCTTTTAAGGGGGGAAGATTGTAACGACCCTGAATTTTTGACATTGGAAATCAGGATATTTAATTGATTTTAAATATCTGGAAGTTAGTTTAAATTGAAATTCGAGATATCAGAATGAATTTGGCAATTTAATTAGTGAATTTAATTTATTGAAGTTGGGTAAAAATTTGAATCTTCAGTTTTAAGCCTGTTAAAAATAATCTGAAGGCTTAGAAAATTCATATTTATGATACTGAAGGTAATGGAACTTTTAGAATTGGATTAGAAACTGTTTTGTTCAGTTTTGAATTTTTTGTTTAAATTGAATTTAAAAATAGCGTTCCGAGGCATAGTCTCGGAATTCGACGAAACCTGTTCCATTGGATCCGTAATAGTGTATTTTTATCGGATTTCAATTTTCGTAATGTTTGGAGTGATCGTTTGGCCGTACGATAAGCAAACGCGCTGAAAATTATATCGAAATTCAATTTACTAACTGGTTCAAAAAGCTATCTTCTCCATACGATCGAATTTGAAGTCGGAACCTTTTCCAATGCGTTCGAAATAGGGGTATAACCATACAAATGCCTAGCGGCACGCTCGATAGGAAGTCAAAATTTTTAGTTGACTTCATCGGAACGGTTTGAATTTGAAAACAAATTGAATATTTACATTAGTCAAACCTTCAACCGTATTCTTTCACATCTAAACTTTTTTGCTGTCATTGTAGCCTTCTTTTGCAAGCCATCTTCTGATCGACATCACATCTTGTCCCCTTCGTTTTCTTTTATCATGCAAGCAGATCACTTCGAAGAGAAAAAAATATCTCGTTCAAGAAAAAAATCAATGTCCGCCTTTCGAAAATTCAAATTCGCAAGCCCTAGTTTCCCCTCCTCACTCCAAATCAAAATAGAAATTACTGTCTTATTTTCAATCGCGCGCGCTCGAGGCATTTGAGCGTTGATGAAGTTCTCTGGCTTGGGAAGGCGACGAAATCGAGGATGCGAAAGTGGCAGCGATTCATTATCGCAAACGAGTTGAGGATGGCGATTCGAATGGCCGTCAAGATTCCGCTACAGCAGTTCGAGTCGCTCTCAAGTTCGTCGAAGCTGGGCGACGCTCGGGGTCGCGTGGAGTAAGGCAAGTCGATATCGAGTCTGAGAACGTGGGTTTGGGTAGTGTCGATGTCTAAAGAGATGATAGCCTGTTGGCTAAGCATGTTCAATCGATCGATTATTAAGGTATAAATTCTGTTTCAATTTAATATATATTAATTTATTAGTAAATTTGATATCAGTAAACAGATTTTATTTCTATTATATATATACATATAAATATATATATATACATATATATATATATATACATGATACAAGAAAAACGTTGCGATGATAGAACAGTAAACTGTTAATCAGAGAAAATATTTGTACAGAAAAACTTTTGAAATCATATATATAGGGAATTAAAGAAATATATATTTATTTCAGTAAGATTTATAAAACGATTTATTTTCTCCAATATCTAGATTTATATACATAAGTGTTTATTTAGGGAATAGGGAAATATTGCTGTTCTTAATTATTGAGAATATATACAGTAGCATATGTGCAGATTTTCAATTTATATATATATATATATAGGTAAGAGTTGAAAATTAAAAGGGATTGGTTTAAAATTAAAAAGTATTAAATTAAAATAAAATCACTGGTGAATTTAATTATCAAATGAAAATTGATTATTCGTGTAACGACCCGTATTTTTATGGATCGAAACATCGTAAAACAGTTGTCATTAAGGCGTAGTGTTGTTAAGTCGTTCAGAGTTTAGGTCGTTAGTGTTGATAAGTCGACCAAATCTTAAGTCGTATAGTAGTTAGGTCGTGACTGACTTAAGGAAGTAGACGACTTAAGGAATTGGCGACTTAAGGGAAGCGGCGACTTAAGGGTTAGCGGCTTAGGGGAGTTAAAGACCTAGGGGGTTAAGCGGGTTAACGACTTAAGGAAGATAGGTCGTTCGAGCGACTTAAGGATTATGGGTAAGTCGTTGAAGTTTAGGCCGTGTCTATGATAGGTCGTAGACGACTTATGTTAGGTCGCGTGGGTGCTTAAGTCGTTAGGACACTTCTGTAGTATGCCTGAGTCGTTAAAGACAGTTAAGTCGTGGACGAGTTAAGGGATTAGGTCGTGTAGCGTTAAGACGCTAAGCCGCATATGGAGTTAAGTCGTAGGGTTTGTTAAGTTGCAAGGTCGTTGAGTCGTGAGTTGTTAAGTCGTTTAAACGACTTAGGTAGGAACGCAGCTATGTCAGGGTAGGTCGCGTGAAGGCTTAAGGGGTTAGGTCGCTAAGTGTTAGGTCGTAAGCTGATAAGTCGCGTGAGGACTCATTGTGATGAGTCATTAAGTCGTAGATTGGTGAATCTGTTAAGTCGTAGGATGTGTTGAGTTGCTAAGTCGTAGGTCGAAGGGGATGGTTAAGTCGTAAGTCGTGGTGTTCTTAAGTCATAAGTCGTGAGGTTTCTATGAGTCGTGGACGACTTAAGGAGGCGGACGACTTAGGGATTTCAGCCTATAAATACCCGGTTTTTCTTCACTTTTTGGGATCCGGATTTTGAAGCGATGAAGTGCTGCTATTTTGAGAGCTCGAGTTATACACTTCTTTACTTCCTTTTTCTCAACTCTAATCTTGTGATTCCTACCATCCAAATCGAAGATCAAATTGAAGATCCAAGAGCTTAGATTGAAGATCTACATCCATCAAAGAGTGATTTCATCGTTTGAAGTGGAATTTTAGAGAATCGAGTTAGATCCTTCGCTGTCCAGATCTGAAGTGTGTTGCTTTTGAGGTGTTTAGGTGATTCGGTGAGTGGTGGTTATCTCTCACACGAATCCAAAGGAGTATATCGGATCGATGGCTTGATTTGGTGTTAAAATAGTGATTTCCATGCATTTTCGTAAACTTAAGTATAGATCTATTGTTCATGATGATTTGACATCCATTTTACTACATGTTAATCTATGCAAGTTCATTCATCAAGTTGTAGAGATATTGCTCATGATTCATGCTTGTTAGATTTAGACTCTTTATTTACAAGATTGCCATTATTGTTATAATTGTTTATTAGATCATGTTTGAATGCTTGATTACTTGGATTAATGATTGACTTGATTGATTGTTATAAATTAGTTGATCGATGATTTGATTTGGACAAGATGGTCGAAGATGATTCAAAAGCTAAGGGAAAGGCTCTTGAATTGGAAAAGCTGCTCGTGGCATATGTGGCGGATGATGAAGCTCATATGGATAGATTTGATGATGTTGATGTTGAGATGAGGCTTTGCTATGATGAGATGAAGTGAGGCATGATGTGAGATAGCCTTGGTTTAATCCAGACGGGATCATTCCAAGCATGTTGATAACTCGGTGAAATGGTTCGGGTTTGAGGATAATGGTTTGCTCGAGAGGCGCTTGAGCTAGTATGGAAATAGTCGTCGAGGAGGATGACTAGAAGGCTGAGGTTTCATCGTTATTGAAGGTTCTAGTAGACTCAAAGCAAGAGTACATTGGGCAGATTCGATAGTTCCTAAAGACTATGATTGTAGTCGAGTACTCTGGGCAGATTCGATAGTCCTAGGCACGGGCTGCGACGACGTGCAGAGTTCTGTCTAGAACCGGGGTTGCCATTAACCCTTGACGGACGGCTGAAAGAATGTGCCGGTCATTCAATTAACGGTGGTATCGAAGCAATGATAACAATGATAGCCAGAGTCATGGATGTTTGGTTGTATCGTCATTCGGTCTCAAGAGCGGTATTTTCTGGGTGCTTATCTGATCTTGGTTTAGGCCTTGGGGGTTTGTACTTAGAAAACATCGCCCTTGACTCGAGTGATAATTACTTTACTTTAAATGTTTGCTTTGCTATGTTTACTTCTGCTTAGTGTGTGTCTGGGGGCTATCACTGTAGAAAGAGGTGGAGTGGGAGGGTTGGATTCCTATTCCTTTTTCCTTTATGCTCTTTTGGTATGTTGTTAGTTAATTTACCGCTCACTAAGACTGTTGTCTGACTCAAGGCTTTATGTTTAACTCTTATTGCCTTGAGCTGTTCATCCATTTTGGGATGGGCAGACTAGGTAGCAGGTGACAGGTGCTGTTTATAGTCTCCAACGATGCTGATGACGAAGACGAGCTGGAGGCTTGCATATTATTTTCTTACTATATGTACTGGATGTTCCGCTGCTTTGTATAATTCTCTGAGTGATATGTAGTGAGGCTTGATGTATTGACTATTCAGATGTTTGTATTCAACTATAATGAAGCTTAATTGATGAGATTCTATTTTGTGAAGCTTCACTATATATGTTCTCTATTGTATTTTATCCATGCGCTGTGAGTAATACGATAGATTCTTCTGTTTTAATTTAACCCCGATGATCGTCCATGGCAGCCTGGCACACTATACAGCGCACTATTTCTAGGTTTAGCACAGGGGTCATGGGCGGTCGTCACATTTGGTATCAGAGCTTTGGTTAATCGATTTTACCCAACGCTCATTGACGTAACTACATATGAGAGACATAATTGTATTTTGATGGATGATTACTATATATAATATAGTAGCTTAGAAGTATGTGAGTCATTTATGCAGTTGTTTCTTAAGGTGTGTTAATCATTCCTTTTTATAGATATTAAGAATGAGTCGAAGAGGGAGACCAGCTGCTAGGGAAGGCCGTGCTACTGAGGGGGCTGCTGATTATGCTGCTATGTTCGAGGCTATGATGACTTCGATCATGAGAAGGATGCCATCTTCGGGGTCAGCAGTTGATGTTGGAGTTCAAGTTCAAACTCCAAAACCGGTGGATTTTGCTAAGTGGCGTAAAGATTATACTGCTCTTGGAGGAAAGGTTTTCTTGGGAACAGAGTCAACTATTGAAGTCCAGAGGTGGATAGATGCTTGTAGAAGAATCTTTGGTGATTTGGGAATCGAGGATGCAACCAAAAGGAAGCTAGCATCAAGACAGCTTCAAGGAAGAGCTTCTGATTGGTGGAACTCTATCACCATTGATACTCCGGAGGAAGAAATTACTTGGGTGCAATTCCAGGCCAGATTTGAAGCTAAGTTCATTTCTACAGCTCAGAAATCTGTTCTGTTCAGGAAGTTTGTGGAGCTCAAGCAAGGTGGAAGACCAGTTCTTGAGTATGTTTCTGAGTTTGAAGCTTTGTCCAAGTATGCCCGGTCGTATATTGAATCTTCATACCAGAAGAACGAGAAGTTTGTGACAGGCTTGGACAGTTATCTTGGGAGGCAGTTGGTGGATCATTTGGATGATCCATTTGAGAAGCTTGTAGAGAAGGCTCTCAGGCATGAGAATCTGTTTCCTAAAGAGGGATCTGTTGTTGCTGTAACCAAGGAAGAGTCTAAACCACAGCAGGGTGGAAACAAGAAGAGGAAGCAGCAGCAGCAAAAGGGTAAGGATGGCCAGAAGAAGCCGAAGGGCGAGGTGACCTGCTACAATTGTCAGCAGAAGGGCCATTTCTCCAGAGATTGCAAGAATCCAAAGGTGCCGGTGAAGTGCCACAACTGTGACAAGCCGGGGCATGTCAAGAGGAATTGTCCAGAACCGCGAAAGGACAAGCAGATTGTGCAAGCTTATGTTTTAGGGGCTGTTCCATCATCTTCGAAAGCCTCCACCGCTGAAGAGAAAGGAAAGAGTGTGGTGTTTCAGGGTACTCTTTCCATTTGTGGTGTTCCAGTTAGAGTGTTATTTGATACTGGGGCGTCGCATTCTTTTGTTTGTAATGAATTTGTAGGCCGGTTGGGTTTAGAACCGGATATTGTTGATAGGCCATTGGTTGTGACTACTCCAGTTGGGGGTTCGTCTTGTTTGTGTATGCTATGCCGTGGTCTGATAGTATCGAGTCATGATTGCTCTTTTGTTTGTGATTGTTTTGTTCTGAACTTTGCGGGGTTCAGAATTATTTTGGGTATGGACTGGCTTAGGAAGTATGCGGCAAAGGTTGATTGTGAAAGGTTGGAGGTGACAGTCGAGAATGTGGAGGGGAGAAAGGTTGTGATACGATGTAAGCATGAGGAAGGCGTCTTCATGAGCTTCATGTATTCGCTAGTTGTTCCACGGGATGGACTGTCATCGGTGCCAATCGCTAATGGATTTGAGGATGTCTTTGATGAGGTCAAAGGGTTACCGCCGCATAGAGAGATTGAGTTTCGTATAGATCTAGTTGAAGGAGCCAGACCTGTTGTGATGCCTCTTAGGCGGATGGCGCCTAGGGAACAGCAGGAGTTGAGGGTGCAGGTTGATGATCTTTTACAGAAAGGATTCATTCGGCGTAGTGTGTCCGAATGGGGTGCACCAGTTGTGTTTGCAACCAAAGTAGATGGATCGTTGAGGTTGTGTGTGGATTATCGTGAGCTGAATAAAGTGACTAAGAAGAACCAGTATCCATTGCCGAGAATAGATGACTTGTTTGATCAGCTTCACGAAGCTAAGGTGTTTTCTTAGATGGATTTGGCAACGGGATTTCACCAGTTAAGAGTGGCTAAGGATAGTGTGCCGAAGACTGCTTTCAGGACACCATCCGGTTTCTTTGAGTGGCTGGTAATGCCGTTTGGATTGACTAATGCACCAGCATATTTTGTGGATCTTATGAATAGAGTGTTCAGAGATCAGTTGAACAAGTTCGTACTAGTGTTCGTGGATGATATTTTGATTTATTGGAACTGAAGAAGAACACAAGACGCACTTGCGTATTGTTTTGGAAATCTTGCGGAAACATCAGCTGAAGGCTAAGTTTTCGAAGTGTCACTTCTGGAAGAGTGAAGTGAGGTTCTTAGGCCATATTATCTCTGGAAATGGAATAGCGGTTGATTCCGCCAAGGTGGCAGCAATCCAGGATTGGGTTAGACCTAAGAATGCATCTGATGTGAGAAGTTTTCTTGGATTAGCAGGATACTATCATCGATTTATCAAAGACTTTTCCAAGGTGGCTGCACCATTAACAGGATTGACGAAAAAGAACCAAGTATTCAGATGGGATGCTAAGTGTGGGCAAGCTTTCAGAATCCTGAAAGAGAGATTGACAAGTGCTCCTGTTTTGACTATTCCAAGTGGGAATGATGAGATGGTGGTTTACACCAACGCATGTGGTACTGGACTTGGAGCAGTGCTGATGTAGAAGGGTAAAGTTGTTGCGTATGCAAGTCGACAACTGAAGCCACATGAAAGGAATCATCCGACTCATGATTTTGGAGTTGGCAGCGATTGTATTTGCTCTGAAGATGTGGAGACATTATCTATTGGGAGTTCGATTCGAGTTGTTTATAGATCATAAGTCGTTGAAGTATCTTTTCTCCCAAAAGGATTTGAATCTTTGGCAGCAACGATGGCTAGAGTTTTTGGCATCATATGATTTTGGTATAGCCTATACTCCGAGAAAGGGTAATGCAGTGGCAGATGCGTTAAGTCGAAGACATGCAGGATTGGGAGCCATGTTTTCAGAATGGAAGAATCTCGAGTATTTAGCTGGATTTGACTTCAGGCCCAGATGTGAATTAGAACCTGAGATGTTGGCAAACTTATCGATAAGACCGAATCTTGTGGAAAGAATTGGCGAGAGCCAAAAGCGAGACGATAAGCTTGTTAAGGTTATCCGTGATTTGGAATCTGGATTGGACCCAGAGAAGGATAAAAGATTCGAGGTCGATCGAGAGGGTTGACCTCGGAAACAAGGACGACTAGTTGTTCCCGATATAGATGAATTGAGAAATGAAGTTCTAAAGGAAAGTCATCACTTGAAGTTAACAATTCATCCAGGTGGAAATAAGATGTATCGAGATATGAAGAGAACCTATTACTGGGAAGGTATGAAAAAGGATGTTGGAAATTTTATTTCCAAGTGCATGAACTGCCAGTTGGTAAAAGCCGAACAGAAGAAGCCAAGTGGATTGCTTCAGCCATTAGAAGTTCCTACATGGAAGTGGGAGCAAATATCGATGGATTTTATTTATGGGCCACCTAGAACAAGAACGGGAAATGAGGGGATTTGGGTCATCGTAGATCGTTTGACTAAGAGTGCAAGATTCATTCCTGTTCGATCAACTAGGACTGCATCAAAGTTGGCTGAGCTGTATGTTAAGTGGATAGTCCGATTCCATGGTATTCCGAAGAGTATAGTGAGCGATCGAGACCCATTGTTCACTAGTGGATTTTGGAAGAGCTTCCAGGAAGTTTTGGGAACCGAGTTGTGTTTGAGTACAGCTTATCATCCCCAAATAGATGGTCAGACCGAGAGCGTCAATCGAGTTTTGGAAGATCTCCTTAGAGCTTGTGTTTTAGATTTCGGAGGATCATGGGAAGATCATCTTCATTTGGTGGAATTTTCGTATAATAACAGTTACCAGTCAAGTATTGGTATGGCACCGTATGAGGCATTGTATGGAAGACCGTGTAACTCTCCGACATATTGGATGGAAACAGGAGAAAAGTTGATACTTGGGCCAGAAATGATTCGACAGACTTCGGATTGCATAGAGATCATTCGGCAACGAATGAAGGCAGCCCAAGACCGACAGGAAAGTTATGCCGATAAGCGTCGTAAGGATTTGGAATTCGACGTAGGTGATATGGTTTTTGTGAAGATTTCTCCACTGAGGAATGTTATTCGATTCGGGAAGAAAGGAAAATTGACTCCGAGATTTGTCGGACCATTCCCGATCATCGAGCGAATTGGAAAGCTCGCCTACAAATTGGAGTTACCAGAAAAGATGTCGGGTGTGCATAATGTTTTTCATGTATCGTATCTACGGAAGTATGTGCACGACTCGAATACAGTGGTTCCTGCTGATAGCTGTGAAGATTTTGAGGTTGATCCAGTCGATAAGAGACCTCGTAAGCCGCTTCGTGTTGTGGAAACTGACACGAAACAGCTTAGGAGTAAGATAGTTAGGTTGCTCAAGATACAATGGAGTGATGATGATAACGACTATACATGGGACGTGGAAGAGAGGATGAAGGCAGCTCATCCTGAACTCTTCGAGGTATGGCCATAAGGTGTCGTGTCATCTCACGACATTGTAACTTGTTCTAGTTTTAGAATTCTGCATGCTAAGCTAGAATTGGATGCATGGTTTATTGATTGCTATGGATGGTAGGCATGCAGAATAGTCTTTGATTGCTCTTGTTTGTTTGGAATTTCGGGGGTGAAATTCCTAAGGGGGAGAGAATGTAACGACCCATATTTTTACGGATCGAAACATCATAAAACAGTTGTCATTAGGGCGTAGTGTTGTTAAGTCGTTCAGAGTTTAGGTCGTTAGTGTTGATAAGTCGACCAAAGCTTAAGTCGTATAGTAGTTAGGTCATGACCGACTTAAGGAAGTAGACGACTTAAGGAATTGGCAACTTAAGGGAAGCGGCGACTTAAGGGTTAGCGGCTTAGGGGAGTTAAAGACCTAGGGGGTTAAGCGGGTTAACGACTTAAGGAAGATAGGTCGTTCGAGCGACTTAAGGATTATGGGTAAGTCGTTGAAGTTTAGGCCGTGTCTATGATAGGTCGTAGACGACTTATGTTAGGTCGCGTGGGTGCTTAAGTCATTAGGACACTTCTGTAGTATGCCTGAGTCGTTAAAGACAGTTAAGTCGTAAACCAGTTAAGTCGTGGACGAGTTAAGGGATTAGGTCGTGTAGCGTTAAGACGCTAAGCCGCATATGGAGTTAAGTCGTAGGGTTTGTTAAGTCGCAAGGTCGTTGAGTCATGAGTTGTTAGTCGTTTAAACGACTTAGGTAGGAACGCGGCTATGTCAGGTTAGGTCGCGTGAAGGCTTAAGGGGTTAGGTCGCTAAGTGTTAGGTCGTAAGCTGATAAGTCGCGTAAGGACTCATTGTGATGAGTCGTTAAGTCGTAGATTGATGAATCTGTTAAGTCGTAGGATGTGTTGAGTTGCTAAGTCGTAGGTCGAAGGGGATGGTTAAGTCGTAAGTCGTGGTGTTCTTAAGTCGTAAGTCGTGAGGTTTCTATGAGTCGTGGACGACTTAAGGAGGCGGACGACTTAGGGATTTCAGCCTACAAATACCCGGTTTTTCTTCACTTTTTGGGATCCGGATTTTGAAGCGACGAAGTGCTGCTATTTTGAGAGCTCGAGTTCTACACTTCTTCACTTCCTTTTTCTCAACTCTAATCTTGTGATTCCTACCATCCAAATCGAAGATCAAATCGAAGATTCAAGAGCTTAGATTGAAGATCTACATCCATCGAAGAGTGATTTCATCGTTTGAAGCAGAATTTTAGAGAATCGAGTTAGATCCTTCGCTGTCCAGATCTGAAGTGTGTTGCTTTTGAGGTGTTTAGGTGATTCGGTGAGTGGTGGTTATCTCTCACACGGATCCAAAGGAGTATATCGGATCGATGGCTTGATTTGGTGTTAAAATAGTGATTTCCATGCATTTTCGTAAACTTAAGTATAGATCTATTATTCATGATGATTTGACATCCATTTTACTACATGTTAATCTATGCAAGTTCATTCATCAAGTTGTAGAGATATTGCTCATGATTCATGCTTGTTAGATTTAGACTCTTTATTTACAAGATTGCCATTATTGTTATAATTGTTTATTAGATCATGTTTGAATGCTTGATTACTTGGATTAATGATTGACTTGATTGATTGTTATAAATTAGTTGATTGATGATTTGTTTGGACAAGATGGTCGAAGATGATTCAAAAGCTAAGGGAAAGGCTCTTGAATTGGAAAAGTTGCTCGTGGCATATGTGGCGGATGATGAAGCTCATATGGATAGATTTGATGATGTTGATGTTGAGATGAGGCTTTGCTATGATGAGATGAAGCGAGGCATGATGTGAGATAGCCTTGGTTTAATCCAGACGGGATCATTCCAAGCATGTTGATAACTCGGTGAAATGGTTCGGGTTTGAGGATAATGGTTTGCTCGAGAGGCGCTTGAGCTAGTATGGAAATAGTCATCGAGGAGGATGACTAGAAGGCTGAGGTTTCATCGTTATTGAAGGTTCTAGCAGACTCAAAGCAAGAGTACGTTGGGCAGATTCGATAGTCCCTAAAGACTATGATTGTAGTCGAGTACTCTGGGCAGATTCGATAGTCCTAGGCACGGGCTGCGATGACGTGCAGAGTTCTGTCTAGAACCGGGGTTACCATTAACCCTTGACGGACGACTGAAAGAATGTGCCGGTCATTCAATTAACGGTGGTATCGAAGCAATGATAACAGTGATAGCCAGAGTCATGGATGTTTGGTTGTATCGTCATTCGGTCTCAAGAGCGGTATTTTCTGGGTGCTTATCTGATCTTGGTTTAGGCCTTAGGGGTTTGTACTTGGAAAACATCGCCCTTGACTCGAGTGATAATTACTTTACTTTAAATGTTTGCTTTGCTATGTTTACTTCTGCTTAGTGTGTGTCTGGGGGCTATCACTGTAGAAAGAGGTGGAGTGGGAGGGTTGGATTCCTATTCCTTTTTCCTTTATGCTCTTTTGGTATGTTGTTAGTTAATTTACCGCTCACTAAGACTGTTGTCTGACTCAAGGCTTTATGTTTAACTCTTATTGCCTTGGGCTGTTCATCCATTTTGGGATGGGCAGACTAGGTAGCAGGTGACAGGTGCTGTTCTTAGTCTCCAACGATGCTGATGACGAAGATGAGCTGGAGGCTTGCATATTATTTTCTTACTATATGTACTGGATGTTCCGCTGCTTTGTATAATTCTCTGAGTGATATGTAGTGAGGCTTGATGTATTGACTATTCAGATGTTTGTATTCAACTATTATGAAGCTTAATTGATGAGATTATATTTTGTGAAGCTTCACTATATATGTTCTCTATTGTATTTTATCCATGCGCTGTGAGTAATACGATAGATTCTGCTGTTTTAATTTAACCCCGATGATCGTCTATGGCAGCCTGGCACACTATACAGCGCACTATTTCTAGGTTTAGCGCAGGGGTCATGGGCGGTCATCACAATTCGATTCATTCGAATATTAATAAATTATATAATTGTTATACAAGGTCAATACCAGAAAGGAATCAAGCCGAGAATGAAAATGGATTGCAAAATAAAAAGGATAATAGGTGAGATCTTCTCACTCAAATGAAAATTTGATTTTGCAGTTATTGATTGCTGTTTGGTTGTGATATTAGATATAGTAGGATATATCTATATATATATTTGGTGATTTATTTCCCGCATTATATAGCGGATGAGACCCTATGCACCGCATAATAGCGGATGATATTTTATAAATCCCATATACCGCGATATTCCACCTCGAAGTGGAATTGGTATTGTGCTAACGTCTGTGAATGCAGGGAAATAGGTTGGAGGGATCCAACTGGATTCCTCAAATTATGTGAATTTGTTTCATATATTGTGATGTGATTGTTTATAATCTATGTGTGATTATATTTGTGATTGAAATTGTTGAAGGCTAAAATTTAGCCGAATTTATTTTTGGTATCGTTGGATACCAGAAATAAATAAAACTGGATTTTGGGAATTAATTTTTAAGAATTGAATTAATTTGAAAGAAGGAATTTAAAAGTATAAAAAGTTGATTTTTGTAATCTTATTGAATTAATTCCAAAATATGGTGAAAAGATTTTAATAAATGGATTTCGGGTAATATTATTCGAAGGTTGAAGAATTTATTTGGAATACAAATTTTAATAATTGAAAGAAACAAAGGCATTTATTTTAAAGGAAGATAAATTCAGAAATCAATTTGGAATTTGATCAGGGATTTGAAATAAATGTTTGGAAAATCAATTTGGGATTTGAAATAAATTTGGAAATCAATTTGAAAGTTGATTTGGAGTTGAAAGTGAATATTTGAGAAATCGATTTGAAAATCGTATAAAAAGTGAATATTTGGGAATGTAAATTCAAAATGGAATTTATAAAGGAAAGGGAAAATTGTTGTAAAAATAAACACTCATTTATTTTAAAGTGTGGAAATAAATTTACAGATTTGGAACGTAAATTTAAAATGAATCGATAAGGATTATTTAATTGGTTTAAATGGACCATTTTGAAGTGAAAGTGTATTCTCACTATAAAGCCGAGTATATTTCCAAAGTAGCTTTTAAAATATAAAGTGGGTTTTTTTAAAAGGAATATTTTGGAGATAAAGTATTTGAACTCGGCAGATTTCCAGTGGGAATGAATAAATATTTGGAAATATATTCCGAATAAGGAAATTGATTTGAAATTGATTTTCAAAGGTTGAAAGGTGAAAAGTGATTTGAAATTTGTTTTCAAAGTGTTGAAGTGTGGAAAAATATATATCTTGTGAAGATATTTTGAAAATAAATAATTTGGGAAAATTATTTAAATCTGATGATTGTTGTGATATGTTGTTTGATAGTTAAATCACTGACTATCAATGTTTGCCTTTGAAATGGCACTTGAATTTGTTTTAAAACAAGCGCTCATTATTCGGTTAAGCCGGGAGAGGACTTTGTGTCATATAACCCATTCCGAATAATGATACGACGTTATGAATTGCAATTGAAGACCGGTGTTGAAGACCGGGTGTTTGCGAGAACGATAGGACAACCTATCGATTGTCTCTGCACTGAGTTGCTCCAGTATAGAGATTCCCTATGTGATGGGAAGTCCGATCAGGATTGTGAATACCTGGATTGCAAGGGCTTCTTTGAAAGTGCCTTCGGTTCTGTTCGAACCCAGAACATACTTGTATGGTTGTATGTCTGACACTACACTTTGAGATATAAAGCTGATTTCTTTCAAATGCATTTCTGTTGGTGGCGGAGAATTTATTCTCTTAGCTTAACACCCTTCTCTGAGACGTACGAGCTCAGAGGTTATGTAGTTGAAGGTTATCAGTGATATACTCCCAATTTGGTAGTGTGGCATGTTAAGTGTTGCTGTGTGATTGCTGATCATTTGTTGATCAAAGCATGGCTTTGTGAAAAAGCGTAGCTTTGTGGACGAGACTACATCAGGACCTCACACCCCGAAAATGGTCGAAACAGGAAAGATGTGGCAAGGTTATGAGGGTCGCGCCCTTTAGGGTATGTCATCTCCTTCTGGAAAAAGGTGATATTATGGTATGGAGCCTAGATATTTACCTGTGTGGTTGCTCCAATCTGACGCAGCGGATTAAACAAAAATTGATGATACGATGAAAGTAGCAATCGGTGGATTAATGAATACTGAAATGCCCAAATTCGTTGATCCGAAGATACCGAATTCTAGCTATCCCGAACACATTGATCGCGCACGATACCGGGTTCAAAGATCTACGATTCTTCGCACGTTGATCTAGCGCACTAGATTCCGTGAATCGGCTTCTGCAGTCGTTGAATCGAGCGCACTCGATTAACCGAAAGAGGAGATAGGAGATTACACTCAACTACCAATTTGGTGAAAGCACAAAGCTAACAAAACAAGAGTTTTATTTCAAATCAGCTAAACTGTTACAAATGGCACCACCGGCCTATTTATAGAAGTTACAACTCACGCAATACAAAAATGCACAACACTTAGGTCATTTCCGACTTATCACCTGCGACCTACGACCTAAACAAGGTCGTTAACGACTTAACACCAGCCATAACCCAGTACATTACAACACCTCCTCACGACCTAAAAAACATACGAGTCAACAAATACAACACAAAGCTTTACAACACATAGGTCGGTCACGACCTAAAACACATGACTTACCATAGGTCGTCCACGACCTAAAACATAAGTTACAACAACGACCTAAAACTGAACGGCATCTGGAGCGAGTGACTTGAGAATGAACGACATCTGTATCAGCGACCTAAAAGAAGCGGCTTTAGAAAACTGCGCGACCTAAGTCTTTGCGACCTAAGTCCTCGCGACTTAAGTCTTCACGACCTAAGTCCTCACGACCTAAGTCTTCACGACCTAAGTCCTCGCGACTTAAGGCCTCACGACTTATAGCGAGCGACCTATATCTCCTCATCTTCTCGTGACCTAACTTAGGTCGTTCCATTTTCTCGTGACCTAACATAGGTCGTTTCTTTTTAGGTCGTAACACTTTTTCCTTCAACTCGTTAGGTCGCATACGACTTAACAGTATGTTAGGTCATTCCAGTGTCTTTCCCTTTAACTCGTTAGGTCATAGACGACTTAAGCCTTCACTTTCCTTAGGTCGTAGACTGCTTGAGTTAGGTCGTAAACTTTCCTTAGGTCGTAGCCCTTTATCTCTTGCCTTGTTAGGTCGTCCACGACCTAAGTCTTCAATTTCCCCCGACTCTTCACAAAGTTTCAGACCGTTAGCCTCCTTGATAGGTCGTATTCGACTCATCAACAAGTTAGGTTGTACACGACATATGACTTCACGTCTCTGGGCTGCACCATCCTCTTCTGGTTGAGAAAAATTCATCCTCGAATTTGCGCCATCCTCTTCCACCAAAAGTTCATCCCCATGATATGGTATGAGATGTTTAACATTAAACACATCGGAAGTATACACATCCTCCGGCAGCCTCAACTTATAAGAGTTTTCATTGATCTTCTTCAAAATTTTTACTGGACCAATTTTCCGTGCTTTTAATTTATTATATGTTCCCACCGGAAAACGATCCTTTGTTAACACTGCATAAACCCAATCACCTTCATTAAATTCAACACTCCTTCGCTTTAGATCTGCAGATCGTTTGTACTTCTCATTCGCCTTTTCCAAGCGCTCTTGAACGATTCTATGACACTCTGTCAACCCTTCAACAAAATCAGCATCTCGCTTGACTGTCTTCTTTGGTTGTGGTATGACCGTTAACTCCAACGGCCCCTTTGGCAAACTAGAATATACAATCTGAAATGGACTGAAACCCGTACTACGGTTCACAGCATGATTATGGGCAAACTCCGCTTGACATAACTTCACATCCCAACTCTTCAGATTGTCTTGCACAAGACATCTCAACAAATTTCCCAATGATCTGTTCAACACCTCGGTCTGTCCATCCGTTTGCGGATGATAAGCGCTGCTAAAGTTCAACTTCGTTCCCACCATCTTCCACAAACTTAGCCAAAAATGACTCAGAAAACGAGTATCCCTATCCGACACAATAGATTCAGGCAATCCATGAAGTCGATATATTTCTTTGAAAAATAACTGCGCGATATGAACAGCATCCGCCGTTTTCTTGCAAGCAATAAAATGTGCCATTTTTGAAAATCGGTCAACCACAACATAAATGGAATCGTTTCCCCTTTGAGTTCGCGGTAACCCCAGAACAAAATCCATACTCACATCAACCCAAGGCTTAGTTGGTACAGGTAACGACATATATAATCCAGCATTGGTCGCAGTTCCTTTCGAAACCTGACAGATATGACATCGCTCCACAAACCTTTCCACTTCTTTCCTCATTGATGGCCAAAAATAAGATTGAGAAATCAAATACAATGTACGATCACGGCCCACATGACCTTCCTTGTGTAACTCCTTGATAATCTTCATTCTCAAACTGCTCTCTGGAATACATAGTCGATTTCCCTTAAACAGAAAACCATCTACCATCATAAATTCATTAGCATTCCCTTCCTTAACCTTTTCAACAAATTTCATAAAATAAGGATCTTCTTCAATCAGTTCTGGCAATAATTCAAAACCTGTCACCTCAACTCTCATTGTTGTCAATAAATGACTCCTCCTACTCAAAGCATCAGCCATACGATTCGTCACTCCTGACTTGTGTTTGACAACAAAAGTAAACTGTTGCAGATATGCAATCCATGATGCATGTCTCGCTGAAATCTTGTCTTGCCCTTGTAAATGCTTCAACGCCTCATGATCAGTGTAAAGAACAAATTCTTTCTGAAATAGATAATGTCTCCAGTGTTTATTAGCTTGTACAACAGCATAAAATTCCACATCATACGTACTATATCTCATCTTCGCTCCTGATAACTTTTCACTGAAATATGCAATTGGACGTCCCCTCTGACTCAACACTCCTCCAATCCCAACCTTGGATGCATCAGTATGTAGTTCAAACACTAACTGAAAATCTAGTAGCACTAGAATTGGTGCTGACGTCAACAGTTCTTTGATTCGCTCAAAAGCAACCCCTGCTTCCTCTGTCCATGAAAATTGTTTGCCCTTCATACAATCCGTAACAGGTGCCATCACACTACTAAAGTGTGGGATAAACCTTCGATAAAAAGAAGCCAACTCGTGAAAACTCCGAACCTCTGTTATCGTCTTGGGTTGCGGCCAATCTCTGATAGCTTCAACTTTACTTTGGTCCACCTGTATTCCTTCCTTCGATACAACATACCCCAGAAATAAAACACTCCTTGCCATAAAAACACACTTCTTCGTAGCAGCATAGAATTGTTCTTCATGAAGGATAATTAATACTTTCTTCAAATGCTGAACATGCTCTTCTGTACTAGCACTGTAGATCAGAATATCATCAAAGTAAACCACCACAAATTTCCCAATGTACGGCCTGAAAAGTTGGTTCATCACCCTCATGAATGTACTTGGTGCATTCGATAGACCAAATGGCATTACCAGCCATTCATACAACCCTTCCCTCGTCTTGAATGCTGTCTTCCATTCGTCCCCTGGTCTAATGCGAATCTGATGATAACCGCTCTTCAAGTCAATCTTAGAAAAGATCACAGACCCACTAATTTGATCTAACAGATCATCAAGCCTCGGCATCGGAAATCTGTATCTGACAGTTATCTTATTCAGTGCCTTACTATCCGTGCACATTCTCCATGACCCATCCTTCTTTGGTACGAGTAAGGCTGGAACAACACACGGACTCAAACTTTCCTGTATTCGTCCCTGTTCAAGCAATTCCTCTACCTGCCTACGCAACTCTTCATGTTCTTTCGGACTCATTCTATAGTGTGGTTTATGTGGCAACACCGCACCTGGAACAAGATCTATCTGGTGTTGTATATCCCCCAACGGTGGTAATTCCGTTGGCAGTTCTCCAGGAAATACATCATTGAATTCTTCAAGTACTGGTTTAACTTTTTCAGGTATCTCAACCTCTTCATTGTTCTCTCGCCCAATCAACAAAAACACCTCTGGCTCCTCTTCAACTTCTTTAACAAACTCCTTCAAGGATAATAAAGTTTTCAGCTCTTCAATCTCCTCCAGTTTGTTTTCTTCCTGTTGTCGCTTCTTCGGAACTAGAGTAATTTTCGTGCCTTCAAACATAAAGCTATAACTGTTGGTACGTCCGTCATGTTGCACCGCCCTATCATACTGCCATGGTCTCCCCAGCAACAAATGACAGACATCCATATCTACCACATCGCACCAGATTTCATCCTTGTATTTCTTTCCAATTGAAAAATTCACACAAGCCCTTCGTCCAACCTTCACTTCCCCGCCTTTTCTCAACCAAGCCAACTTGTACGGTTTCAGATGTTTCTCAATCTTCAATGCCAACTTCCTCACAGCCTCTGACGAAATTATATTATCACAGCTTCCAGCATCAATAACAAATTTGCAAACTTTCCCCAGAATAGTACATGTCGACTGAAAAATATTGCTCCTCAACCAACTACAATCCTCCTCTTGCTTGGGTGTCAAACAAGACCTCCTCATCATCAGATTACAACCTTCATCTCCTGACACTTCTTCTTCCTCCTCATCAGGTGGTGAATTGGAACACTCAGCTTCTTCATCCTCATCCTCAACCTCCGCTATCATAGTTCGTTTCTTCGGCTTTGGACATTCATTACTTTTGTGGCCCATTTCTTGACAATTATAACACTTGAAACCATTATTGACTTTCATCTTCCCAACTGGTTTTGCAACAGCTTTTGAAACATTAGAACTTCCACTAACACCCTTCACTGGATTGTTGGAATTTGTAAACACACCACCTCCTCGTCTTCCCTGTTTCTCCCAAGCCAATGCTTTCTGGTGTGCTTCCCCTACAGATCTGGGATCAAACATATTTACCATGTCTTGAATCTGCATACGCAATCCTCCAACAAATCTAGCTGTTAATTGTTCCTCTGTCTCCATGATATCGTTCCTTGCAATTAGTTGATAAAATTCGTCAACATAGTCATTCACAGATTTCGTCCCCTGTCTCAAGTTTTGCAACCTCTGATACATAAGCGACTGATAGTTATAAGGTAAGAATGTGGCCTTCATCATTTTCCTCATCTTTTCCCATGATTCAACCTTTGACTTCCCCATCCGTTCACGTGTAAGTTTGGTTTGCTGCCACCATGCCAAAGCTCTACCCCTCAACCTTGTAGCAACCAACTTTACTCTACGATGTTCTGGAACTTCTTTGAAGTCAAAAATCTCTTCAACATTAGACAACCAGTCCAAAAACTCTTCAGCTTGCATACCACCCTTGAACTCTGGTATTTCAGTCTTCATCCCAAACTCCCACTTGTGATCATACTCCGCTTGATTTCTTCCTTGGCCTCGTCCATGAACACTACCCCCTTCAAACTCCTCTTCAAAATCAGATGTATATCGATGTCGATTCTGACCACTAACATCTCTACTACCATCACGTCTACCACCACCATCCCTTCTACTAGCATTCCTCTGATCACGTTCCTGATCATCCACATTTCTATAACTGTCTCGGCTCACACTTCTATGATCATTATCATTACTTCTCTCTCAATTGGAATGTGGCGAAACTCTACTTCCCCCATGGTTAGATTCAGGTGATACCCTTCTCCGATTTTGATTCATCTCTAACATCATCTTCTCTAATCGTCAATCCCTTCATTAAGTTTCTCGCTAAAGTTTTCATTAGTTCTTTGCTCCATCTCATCAGCTTCTTCTCTTCTATACAAAGCTTCTACGTTTTGGTGACGATTATTTCTTCTCGGCGGCATGGTTGATTCTTCAAAACTTTGATTTTCGGCTCCACTCCAAATTTCAAACACCTTTCGAACTTAGATCCAAAATGAAATGGATCGAAAACTCCCACTTCGTTGCAAAAAATATGATGAACACGATGAACACAACTTCAACACTTCAAACAAAATTGAACCCTTCAACTTGCTCTCGGCCTAGCTCAAGATCGGACAAATCAACACTTCAACTTCAAATTCTCGGCTCCAAGAATCGATTTAGCTATGATTGGCTAAAACAAGCTCTGATACCAAAACTGACGCAGCGGATTATACAAAAATTGATGATACGATGAAAGTAGCAATCGGTGGATTGATGAATACTGAAATGCCCAAATTCGTTGATCCAAAGATACCGAATTCTAGCTATCCTGAACACGTTGATCGCGCACGATACCGGGTTCAAAGATCTGCGATTCTTCGCACGTTGATCTAGCGCACTAGATTCCGTGAATCGGCTTCTGCAGTCGTTGAATCGAGCGCACTCGATTAACCGAAAGAGGAGATAGGAGATTACACTCAACTACCAATTTGGTGAAAGCACAAAGCTAACAAAACAAGAGTTTTATTTCAAATCAACTAAACTATTACAAATGGCACCACCGGCCTATTTATAGAAGTTACAACTCACACAATACAAAAATGCACAACACTTAGGTCGTTTCCGACTTATCACCTGCGACCTACGACCTAAACAAGGTCGTTAACGACTTAGCACCAGCCATAACCCAGTACATTACAACACCTCCTCACGACCTAAAAAACATACGAGTCAACAAATACAACACAAAGCTTTACAACACATAGGTCGGTCATGACCTAAAACACACGACTTACCATAGGTCGGCCACGACCTAAAACATCAGTTACAGCAACGACCTAAAAATGAACGGCATCTGGAGCGAGTGACTTAAGAATGAACGGCATCTGTATCAGCGACCTAAAAGAAGCGGCTTCAGAAAACTGCGCGACCTAAGTCTTTGCGACCTAAATCCTCGCGACTTAAGTCTTCACGACCTAAGTCCTCACGACCTAAGTCTTCACGACCTAAGTCCTCGCGACTTAAGGCCTCGCGACTTATAGCGAGCGACCTATCTCTCCTCATCTTCTCGCGACCTAACTTAGGTCGTTCCATTTTCCCACGACCTAACATAGGTCGTTTCTTTTTAGGTCGTAACACTTTTTCCTTCAACTCGTTAGGTCGCATACGACTTAACAGTATGTTAGGTCGTTCCAATGTCTTTCCCTTTAACTCGTTAGGTCGTAGACGACTTAAGCCTTCACTTTCCTTAGGTCGTAGACCGCTTGAGTTAGGTCGTAAACTTTCCTTAGGTCGTAGCCCTTTATCTCTTGCCTTGTTAGGTCATCCACGACCTAAGTCCCTGTTAGGTCGTCCACGACCTAAGTCTTCAATTTCCCCCGACTCTTCACAAAGTTTCAGACCGTTAGCCTCCTTGATAGGTCGTACTCGACTCATCAACAAGTTAGGTTGTACATGACATATGACTTCACGTCTCTGGGCTGCACCACAATCTCATTTACTCTGTGTGATTGTTGCTTTATGATCGAGGTACCTCGGATAAAGGTCCCAAAGGACCAGGAGGGTGGCATATTCATGTAGTAGTTACCTAGTGTAAGGGGTAACCCGGCCTTGTGTTGGCAAAGAGCTAGTTAGTTCTCGGGATGTCCCGCCAGAGGCGTACCCATTGGCAATAGGAAGTTCCTTAGCCTGATCATTTGTTGGAAATCCAAAGAAACAATACGCGCCCTGTACGGTTTTAGTTGTATAACCTGCTATGGAATGTGGCAGTAACCTGCTATTGAACATAGTAGCTATAGTAGGCATAAGTGCGAAATGCCTATGCTGGCTAAGATTAATATTATACTTTCGAAATGTTTTCCACACTAGACATTAATAATAATATCAACTAATTTTTCGTAGTAAGCATCTTTGACTATCATAAGGAGAAATCTCCTCCAATTTTGCATTTGCATTGTGTGTGTGGCGGGAGGCCTTATGGTAGTTTCATTTTCCAAAAGCATTGCGAATTTCTTTTATTTTCTTTGTGAAAATAACTGTTTTACGATCTCACACCAGTCACCATGACTGACTCGGAGTTTATTGTTCCCTTTCTAAACTCTAGGTGCCCATAATTTTCCACACGAGCAGCCTAGAGTTATGTTATCAGGATATTCTGTAGCTTTGGAGACGAGCTGGATAGCGAGATCTACACTCATACTTATTTATTTATTCCGCTGTGTATTCTGTATGAGGACAAGTTTATATAACTGTCCATTGTTGTATTGATTTGTATATTAACTCTGATGATGTATTGTATAAATTGATATAGTTCTTTGTTTAAAGATTATTCATTCATCTATTATATATTGTTACGCTGTGAATGTGAGATTCTGTTGTTATTTCTATTTCTTTTTCTTCTGCCTTCTTCTACCTCTTCTTTTTAACCCTAATGATTCGGTTTTCCGGCATTCGATTTTGCGGCATTTGATACAGTGGACGTATTAATGTCGACTTTCGAGCGTCGAAAAGTCGAAACGTTACAATCATTGTAAAAAAAAGGAATCGAAGAAGCAAGGTCGTGGGCAGGAAGAGCTCTCGTGCGTGTGCTTGGAACGTAAACGAGGTGATTAAGTTTTGCTATTTGTGTTAATTATTTTAATTAATTTTTATAATTATGGTTATGCTAATTAAAATCGTAACTTTTGCATACAAGGTCCGTTTTGGATGAAACAAGTGTCGTTGGAATTGTATCAACAATGACTACGTCATGGAGTTGGTTTGAAATTTATTTGAAGCTGGAAAAAATTTCGGTTTCAAATATAGGTGAGTGTTTTAAACGCTCACGGATGACTAAATTATTTTTATGTTAGTTAAATTGAAATCTTGAAGTGATTTAAATTTAATGATTGTTGTTTGGTAAATTTAATGACATGGAAATCGACGTAGTAGTTTATATGTTAGAAATTTTGAAATAACAGTTAAATTGAAACTGGAATTAAAATGCCAGTTAAATTCCCAATTATTGATAACGAGTAATTGTTGTGATTTATTGGCTGATTTGGGTGTTGATTGTAATGGATACTATTGGTTGATAGTTTGGATGATTTGGATGTTTATTCATTTCTATATATTCTTTGTTATCACCCTGAATATTATTGATATCATATAAACTGTCATCTGAATAATCTCGAATAATTTAAGAAATATGTTAAAATGATATATACCTATGACATTTATTTTGGATTGAAATGATATATATCCATCCTTGAAATTAAAATCAAAATAACTGATTACTTGGCCATAGGAAAGAAAATTATATACGGACACCAGATTGGTTAAATTAAATAATTTTAAAACTCTTGATTTGGAAATTAATTAAGTGACTTTGATTTAAAGATATAAAAATCGAATTTATAAAGATTGAATTTATAAAGATTGAATTTATTTCGAATTCAAGTTTGGAATGTTGAATATAAAATTGTTAAAAGAAATTGTTTTAAGGAATTTAATTTGGAAATTGAAGTTATGATTGAAATATAACCTGAATTATAGAAATTTAATTGTTTTAAAAGGTTTGAACTTTTACTTGAACTTTGAAGTTATTTAAGTAAAAGTGATATAAAACGATATTTCAAATTTGGACTCGAGAATGGAATTAATTTTAAGATTTGAATCTAAATTTGAAGAAGGTTATTTTGAATTAAGTGATTTAAATCGATGTTTTGAAATTGAACTCGAAATTCATATAAACTGAAATGGGTTAAATTTGGGAATGGAATTGAAATTTAAGCTTTTGAATCGAATCAATGAAAAATCAAAATCGAAATTAATTCGAATTGAAAATTTAAATTGAAATTGATTTGAATTTGGAATAGGAATCGAAGTTAATTCGAATTGAAATCGAAATTGAGTCGATTTGAATGGAATTGAAATTGAAGATGATTTGAATTGAAAGATTTAGAATTGAATCTGTTTGACTTTGAAACTATTTTAAATAAATTATTTTAATATAAACATATTAAAATCTATCTTTTAAATATTTAAATTATTTTGATTTTCCAAGCTATTTTATTATATAAACCATTTTCAATACTCAAACTATTTTATATTAAACTAGTTTAACTTTTAAACTATTTAAAAAATTCAAACTATTTTCTAAAATTCAAACTGGTCAGGGTGGGAACTGTTTATATTAAATCGTGGCTTTAAATGCGAATTGGGTTAAAATGAAGTTATAACCTAAATTGTAATTCGAATCAAACTTTGAAGTGAAATTGACATATCGAACTGAACTGACATATTTAAGTAAATATGATAATTTTGAAATAAATTGATTTTGAAGCGAATATGATATTTTGATATCAAGTATGAATCGTTTTCGAAATTTAAAAGTACCAACTGGTGTGTAAAACAACGTTTGGTTGTTAAAGAGACTGGGACCTCCTATTGGTATACTCTCTGTCAATATTGGAACCACTTTAACAATTGTGTACGCGGAGGAGACTCCAGAACGAAGTGGTTGGATTTGGCGTCGTTTGCTGGATTTGAAGAAAGAGAACGATGATGGATAGACCCTGACACTTTTGCCGATTTGAAATGACTAAAATAGGACGGCTTGACAGGGCCAAGCGGGCTAGCTACCCCTAGCGGACATATGTTCTTTGATTTTCTTTGGACTCAGTCTATTTTATATTCCTTATTGTTGGTTTCGATTGGTGCACCTTGATTTTGGGATAACCTCCCTTTGACTCGATATGGGATGGATGTACGCGGTGGACGATCGTGGCTACGATGCGTTACCACTAGCTGTGCGACCCGAACTGGTAGTATCCTACCTTGGGCATGGCCTCACGTGCCCTGTTATACTTTTATCCCTATATGAGACCGCTATGATTTTGGTTTAGTGTTGTCGTATCACGGCGCATCCCTATCCCCCGCGTTATATGCAAACCGTACGACAATGCTTAAAAACGCGTTAAGGGGGATTAATGTAAAGCCTTAACACTAAGAAAAATATTTATTTTACTGATTAGACAATATTTATATAGCGTATTCTACTATATATAAATAATTTGATGGATCCTTAAGAGATAGAAAATCCCATAACTTCTCTTGAGTTATTGCACACACGTTATGCACTGGATAGGAGATGTGAAATCCCGTAAACATCTCTGACGTTGTTACATTCGTGTTTTACGTGATATTGATTTGACTCACATAAGGATATTTTAGTCATGACTTGAGTGTTTTGTCTTTTCATTACGCTCGGGTCAGCCCTGAGTATTTCAACGCATTGAAGATCATTTTCTACAGGACGAAGACGAAGATTTGGTATATTATTACTATTATTATTCCCTGCATCATGTTGTTCTACTGCATTATATTTTGTTTCTATTGTGTATATAACTCTAATAAATGTTGTATAAATTATAATCAAATGTATAGTAAACAACTTCATGAACTGTTTATTTGGTTATTATATTTTGTCATTCCACTGCGAGATTCTGTGTTTTGTTTCTTCTTCTTTTCTTATTTTTCTTAATTAATCCCATTGGTTATCTATGTTCCGGATTGTTTGAGTTGGACATGTGTGGATTATTGGCAATTTAAACCTTTCGAAATGTGGGTCGTCACAGTTGGTATCAGAGCTTTGGTTTAGCAATAACCTTAGCTTTGTGGGGTTTGACTCATTAGAGATAGGGTAGTAATACCCTAGAATGAGTTTTTTTGAGTGTACATATATGAGAGCGCGTACTTGTTAGTGTTATAAAATGTTTTACATTATGTTTACTTATCCGTTGAGTTGTTTTTGAATTCTGGTCGCTACGTGGGATGCCGTGTTATCGATAGGGGTTTTTAAATACTTAAACGAGGTAAGTCGACATAATATTGTTTTAAAATAGGGTAAATGAAATAAAGTTTAACTTAATAAAGATTAAATAAATTGAATTGGATTTGAATTGAGCTGGATGAATTGATAAAGTGAATTAATTCCATTTAAGCTATAAAGTGAATTAATAAAATGAATACGAACTTGAATTTTAAAATGAACTGCAAATTGGATGTAAATAAATTGAATGAAAATGAAATAAGTGAATGTTAAATAAAGAAAAAGTGATACACTTAAGTATAAGAGGTAAGAAATATAAATTTAAATTATGAAATGAATAGATTTATAAAATAAATTGAATATGAAGAGAATAGGTTGTAAAAATAAGTTTTGAAATATTAACTTAACTAATTTGAGTTATGGATGTTTATAAACTTAAGTAACGAGTTATGAAATAAAATCTAATCTTAGTTTAAGTTAAAAGAATGGATTAAAAAAACCTGGAATTTGGGAACTTGAATTCGGGTGCTTATGAATTTTTTTCTAAGATTTTGAAAATAATGTTAGTATTATTTAAAAATATTTATGAATAGAAATTGTTTTCAAAATGAATTAAAAGGAAGTAAATCCTCTACTCCCCTCTTCTGTCACTGTCGACGATGACGGCCGCATCATCTGCATTCATTTTTGAGATTCAAAGTGGGGGAGGCCACTTAGTAGATTTGCTACGCTTTTGATTCAATAAATAGATTTTGATTTAAAAAATTTCCAAATATGATTTGATATATAAAAAAGATATGAGTATATATATTATTTCAAAATGATTTGAAAGGAACCCGGTATTTGAATTCTTAAGTTCCTGTTGATTTTCAGTTGTAGAAATAAAGTGAATATTTTTTAATACGGAAACTTCTAAAATAAGAAATCAGAAATTAGAGCTAAGTGTTTAAATAAAATATGAGAACTCTTAAATTTCAAGATAATGGAAATTTAACTTGTATAAATTATTGAATATTCTTGTTAAATAAAATAAATAAGATAAATTTGTATAATACTCAACTATGCTCTAAAAACATATATATAACTTACCAGAATTTTTAAAAAGTTGAAATGTTAAATATAAATGGTAATAGGATATTATACAAGTTTGAACTTGAGTAATAAGAAATGTTTAAAGAAATATTCAAAATTGAAATTGTGTTTAAAGAAATGTTAATAAAATTAAATTAAGTTGTTATAAAAAAAATGGTATAAACTTAGTTAATGTTCTAAGAAATATTAAATGGATAATTTAGGTAGTAAAAAGAAAATACCATGTAGATATGAATTTAAGAGAAGGTAAACAAATAATGAATTAAATAATATCTTGTAAATTGTTTGAAGAAGAAAAAAAATTGCAAAGGATGTTTTAAGATTTAATTATAGCTTTCTAAGATAATTATAATTTGAATAATATTGTGTAAAAGAAGAAACATCTATATAAAATGATTATAAACTTAAGAAATAATTAATGAAATAAGGAAGTTGAAATCTAAATTGTGAAATGAAATTTTACTTAAGTCAAGTTGAACGGAATAAATTGATGAAGTAAGTTAATGAGATAAATTATAAAATGGAAGTTAACTTACGAAATATAAATGAAATTGATTGTGATAAAAATAAAAAGTCGTTAATATAATTTAAGTGATAAAATAAAATTTACTTAAGTAAAATTATTAATATGAATTTGAATAAATAAAATGAATAAATGAAGTGAATCAATGAATTAATATGAACTTAAGATATGAAGTAATAATAATAAACATGAGTTGTGTTATATAAAATGTTTATAATAAACATAAATGGTTTGTAAATGATATTAGTATTAAAAAGAATATACTAAGTGGTAATAAAATAAAATTTAACTTAAACAAGGTTAAATGGAATAATTTTATAAAATGGTTCATAAATGAATTTATATGAAATATGTTAAACAAAAAGTGAATCAATTGGAATTTAATAAACTGAATTGAATAAATTGAATGCGAATGAAATAGATGTGAATAAATTTGAAGCAAACTAATTAAATTTTAATAAAAATTGGATGTCAATAAGAAATGAAGTGTATAAATTAAATATTGACATAAAATAATGTTAATTCGTATAGTTATGAATTAATTGGATGAATATTAATTGTTGAATGGTTTCTTTTGTTGCAAACCATTGTTATTACTGTTTTTGATTGCATATGACTGTTGTATGTTGTGTATTTGTGCTTGTGCTTATGATTTGGATTCAAAATCATGCTATGTGGTTCTATTTAACTCATACATGTTCTATATCTTATTATAAGTGATTAATATTCTAAATTGAGTTAAGATAGGTACATACGAAGACCGTTTGGACTTATACGCATATTATATTTGCTTTTGCTTGCTCAATATGAGCGAACTCGCTCGTATTAATAATAATAAGGTACGTATCTCGGATTACATATCGCACTTTTATATTTTCCCCTATGGGATGCCTCATCATTGAGATGAGATGTATATTTGGTATAGTTGATATATATTTGTGTTATATATTGTATTGTAAAAAAATTTCGATCGAGCTGCACAAAGGAGACACTACCGAAATTTTCCGTAAATCCGGGTGTTAAGAAAATTTTTGAAGTTTTAAAATTTTATAACCTTCTATAATAAGCTGTAAATCCATAAGCCAATCGGAGTGGCGTAGTGGAAGCGTGGTAAAGTCTTAAAATAAGATTTTATGTTTTATAAATTAATTATTTTGAATAAAATATATCAAGGGTTAAATTCCCTACTTAACCCCTTTTCGGAGATGAAAAGTTTTGAGTGGGGGAGAATGTAACGACCGTTATTTTTAACTATTTTGAATTATTAAATTTAATATAATTATTGAATATAAATGGTTAGAAATAAAAATTTAGTGATTTATTTATGTAATTTATTTAATATGAACTTGAATAAAAGTTTGATATAACCAATTTCAAAGATTTTGGCAATAACAGATATTGAAGTGAATTTTACGTATTGAATGTGTTTATAATCAATAATTAGAATTGAATAATAATTGTTGAATTATTTAGATAAAATAATCGTTGATAGTTAAAATTCATTTGAAATTCTATGATCTATTAATGTAATTTATTTGATAATTAAATTGTTTAAATTTAATATTGGAAATTATTTAAATAATTGAATTCTGAATATAATGTGAATGAAAATAATTTCAAATGTTTATTTAAACTTTATTTAAATATGAATGAAGATTGTTAACATTTAAAATTGGTTTTAAAAGTGAATAAATAGAAATTGGGAATTTTATATTTTATTTAACGAGTAAAAATAGCCATTTTGGCCACTGTCATGGATTTTGACGAAATCAGTTTTATCGGATCCGTAATAGTGAGTTATTATAGGATTTCAAGTTTCGTAGTGATCAGACTTGTCGTTTGGCCATGCGAGCTTGAGATGCGTAGAAATCAATTAAATGAATTTAATTAAAATAATTTGATTTTGAAAGTCATCTTCTGCATACGATCGAATTAGGCCTCGAAGCTAGTTCCATTGCGTTCAGAATAGGGGTATAACATATAGAACGCCAGGCGACACGTTTCGTTTGGAGTTCGGGATTTCGCGGGTCGATCGGACGAGATATTTTTAATTAAATAATATTTTTTCCCTCACCAAACATTCATACAAGGCCACTACCTATTTGTCTTCACCTGTACCCTACTTACCTCTTCTTATGTCAGATACGTACAGATCGAAAAAAGGAAAAAAAACAGACGAGCATCTCACGACGCTCGTACACGCGCGACACTCATACGCGCGCGACACTCGTGGGATCGATGAGGGCAAAGGCTGCGACTGCGGCTATGGAGCGGAGTTCATCGTTCGGGTGTTGGGTTTGCGATTGGGTCGAGCATGTTCACGCGAGTGTTGAGCAATAGGCGGTGGCGCGCTATGGGCGGCGCGTAGGGTGTAAATCGGTCGGACCGGACCGGACGGAGGTGTGTTCAGTTTATGTCCTAAATAAAATCGGACCGGACATGGACCGGACGAGATTTATGTTCGTACAAATTTTGTTGTCCTAGCTTGTGTCCTAAATGAAATCGGACGGACTCGTACATACATTTTTCGGACACGGACTCGAATGGACTTGGACGGACATTGCTATTTACGTCAAATTTTACGTTGTTTAATAGAATTTCCATCGGATATACTGAATTATAAGAAATTCGGATGAATTCGAACGAACTCGGACCGAACAATATTTTTGTTCATACAAATTTTATTGTCTTAGCACGTGTCCTAAATGAAAATCTAAAGGGCTCGGACGAACATATTTCGGTTACGGACATCGGACACTCGTACAAAATTAACAGCCCTAGCAGCGCGTATGGAGGTAGCTGGCAACGTTGATTTCTAGCTATCGTCAATCATTGTAAAAAAAGGAATTGAAGAAGCAAGGTCGTGGGTAGGAAGAGCTATCGCGCGTGTGATTGGAACGTAAATGAGGTGATTAGGTTTTGTTATATATGTTAATTATTTTAGTTAATTTTTATAATTATGGTTATGCTAATTAAAATTGTAACTTTTGCATACGAGGTCCGTTTCCGACGAAACAAGTGGCGTTGGAATCATATCGACGAAGGCTACGTCATGCAGTTGGTTTGAAGTTTATTTAAAGCTGGAAAATTTTCAATTTCAAACGAAGGTGAGTGTTTTAAACGCTCACGAATGACTAAATTATTTTTATGTTAGTTAAATTGAAATTCTAAAATGATTTAAATTTATTGATTGTTGTTTGGTAAATTTAACTGACATGGAAATCGACAAAGAAATTTATATGTTAGAAATTTTAAATAACAGTTAAATTGAAACTGGAATTAAAATGCCAATTAAATTCCCGATTATTGACAACTAGTAATTGTTGTGATTTATTGGCAGATTTGGGTGTTGATTGTGATGGATGCTATTAGTTGATAGTTTGGATGATTTGGATGTTTATTCATTTCTATATATTCTTATTATCACCCTGTATATTATTAACATCATATAAACTGTCGACTGAATCATCTTGAACAAATTAAGAAATTGGTTGAAATGATATATACCTATGACATTTATTTTGGATTGAAATGATATATATCCATCCCTGAAATTAAAATCGAAATAACTGATCACTTGGCCATAGGATAGAAAATTATATATGGACACCAGATTGGTTAAATTAAATAATTTTAGAACTCTTGATTTTGAAATTATTTAAGTGACTTCGATTTAAAGAAATAAAAATCGAATTTTAAAGGTTGAATTAATTTCGAATTCGAGGTTAGAACGTTGAATATAAAATTGTTAAAAGAAATTAATTTAAGGAATTTAATTTGGAAATTGAAGTTATGATTAAAATATAACTTGAATTATAGAAATTGAATTGTTTTAAAAGGTTTGAATTTTTACTTGAACTTCGAACTTATTTAAGTAAAAGTGATATAAATCGATATTTCAAATTTGGACTCGAGAATGGAATTAAATTTTAAGAATTGAATCTAAATTCGAAAATAGAAGGCTAATTTGAATTAAGTGATTTAAATCGATATTTTGAAATTGAACTCGAAATTCATATAAACTGAAATGGGTTAAATTTGGGAATGAAATTGAAATTTAAGCTTTTGAATCGAATCAATGAAAAATTGAAATCGAAGTTAATTCGAATAGAAAATTTAATTGAAATTGATTTGAATTTTGAATTGGAATCGAAGTTAATTCAAATTGAAATCGAAATTGAGTCGATTTGAATGGAATTGAAATTGAAGATGGTTTGAATTGAAAGATTTGGAATTGAATTGGTTTGACTTTGAAACTATTTTAGACAAATTATTTCAATATAAACTGATTAAAATCTATCTTTTAAATATTCAAATTATTTTGATTTTCCAAGCTATTTTATTATATAAACCATTTTCAATACTCAAACTATTTTATATCGAACTATTTTAACTTTTAAACTATTTAAAAAATTTCAAACTACTTTCTAAAATTCAAACTGGTCAGTGGGAACTGTTTATATTTAAATCATGGATTTAAATGCGAATTGGATTAAAATGAAGTTATAACCTAAATTGTAATTCGAATCAAACTTTAAAGTGAAATTGACATATTGGACTGAATTGACATATTTAAGTAAATATGATAATTTTGAAATAAATTGATTTTAAAGCAAATATGATATTTTGATATTAAGTATGAATCATTTTCGAAATGTAAAAGTACCAACCGGCGTGTAACACGACATGTGGTTGTTAAAGAGACCGGGGCCTCTTATTGGCATACTCTCTTTCAATATTGGAACCACTTTAACAACCGTGTACGCGTAGGAGACTCAAGAATGAAGTGGTTGGATTTAGCGTCGTTTGCTGGATTTGAAGAAAGAGAACGATGATGGATAGACCTCGGCACTTGTGCCGAAATGACTAAAACAGGATGGCTTGACATGGCCAAGCGGGCTAGCTACCCCTAGCGGACATCCGTTCTTCAATTTTCTTTTGACTCGGTCCATACTATATTACTTGTTGTTGGTTTCGATTGGTGCACCTTTGTAACGACCTGTATTTTTACGGATCGAAACATCGTAAAACAGTTGACATTTGGTCGCATTGTTGATAAGTCGTCCAGAGTCTAAGTCTTAGGTCGTATGAAGGTTTGGAGCGACCTAAGGAAGTGGACGAGTTAAGGGGTAGACGACCTAGGAGATTGGAGCGACCTAAGGGAATTGGCGACCTAAGGGTTTGGGATAGGTCGTGTAGAAGATAAGTCGTGTGGTGGCTTAGGTCGTGGAGTAGGTTAGGTCGTAGACGACTTAAGAGAGTGAGCGACCTAAGAGAGTGAGCGACCAAAGAGAGTGAGCGGCCTAAGAGAGTGAGCGACCTAAGAGAGTGGGCGACCTATAGGAGTTAGCGACCTATAGGAAGTTAGCGACCTATAGGGTTGAGCGACTTAAGGATAGGCAGCGACCGAAGAAAGTTAGCGTGTTAGCGTAGTTAGGTCGTTAGAAGACCTAAGGAGTTAGGTCGTAACCTGGCTAAATGTTAGGTTGCGTGTGTGTGTTAAGTCGTATGTTTGTTAGGTCGTGGCATTTTTAGGTCGCGAGGAAGCGGTCTGTGTTAGGTCGCTAGGCTGCATCTTCGTTAGGTCGTAGAAGCGCTGATGTGTTAGGTCGTTGGGTCTGTAAGTCGCGTGCTTGCGCTAGGTCGTAAGTCGCAGGGTTTTGATAGGTCGTTGGTTTTTAGGTCGTAGGTCGGGGACGACCTAATTGCGAGCAGACGACTTAAGGGGTATTTCAGCCTATAAATAGGAGGGTTCTACTTCATTTTTGGGATCCGGATTTTGAAGCGATGAAGTGCTGCCATTTTGAGAGCTCTACTTCTACACTTCTTCACTTCTTTTCTCCACTCTAATCTAGTGATTCCTTCCATCCAAATCGAAGATCAAATTGAAGATTCAAGAGCTTAGATTGAAGATCTTCATCCATCGAAGAGAGATTTCATCGTTTGAAGCGGATTTGTGATAGATCGAGTTAGATCCTTCGCTGTCCAGATCTGAAGTGGGTTTCTTTTAAGGTGTTTAGGTGATTTGGTGAGTAGTGATTATCTCTCACATGGATCCAAAGGAGTATATCGGATCGTTGGCTTGATTTTGTGCTAAAGTAGTGATTTCCATGCATTTTCCTAATCCTAAGTATAGATCCATATAGATCCATTGTTCATAATGATTTGGCATCCATTTTACTACATGTTAACCTATGCAAGTTCATTCATCAAGATTATAGAGATATTGCTCATGTTTTCATGCTTGTTAGACTTTTGACTCTTTAATTACGAAATTGCCATTATTGTTATAATTGTCTATTTAGATCATATTTGAATGATTGTTTACTTGGATTAATGTTTGATTTGATTGATTGCTATGAATTAGATGATTGATGATTTGATTTAGACCGAAGATGATTCAAAAGCTAAGGGAAAGGCTCTTGAATTGGAAAAGCTGCTCGTGGCATATGTAGCGGATGATGAAGCTCATATGGATAGATTTGATGATGATGTTGAGATGAAGCTTTGCTATGATGATGATGAGGTGAAGTATGATATGAGATAGCCTTGGTCTAATCCAGACGGGATCATTCCAAGCAGATTGATAACTCGGTGATATGGTTCGGGTTTGAGGATAATGGTTTGCTCGAGAGGCGCTTGAGCTAGTATGGAAATAGTCGTCGAGGAGGATGACTAGAAGGCTGAGATATCATCGTTGTTGAAGGTTCTAGCTTGCTCAAAGCAAGAGTACGTTGGGCAGATTCGATAGTCCCTGAAAGCTTCTGATTGGTAGTCAAGTACTCTGGGCAGATTCGATAGTCCTAGGCACGGGTCACGATGACGTGCGGAGTTATGTCTAGAACCGGGGTTTCCATTTGCCCTTGATGGACGGATGAAATAAAGAGCCGGTCATTCAATTAATGATGATATCGAAGCAATGATAACAGTGATAGCCAGAGTCATGGATGTTTGGTTGTATCGTCATTCAGTCTCAAGAGCGGTAGTTTCTGGGTGCTTATCTGATCTTGGTTTAGGCCTTGGGGGTTTATACTTGGAAAACATTGCCCTTGACTCGAGTGATAATTGCTTTACTTTAAATTGTATGCTCTGCTATGTTTGCTTCTACTTAGTGTGTGTCTGGGGGCTATCACTATAGAAAGAGGTGGAGTGGGAGGGTTGTATTCCTATTCCTTTTCCTTTATGCTCTTTTGGTATGTTGTTAGTTAATTTACCGCTCACTAAGACTGTTGTCTGACTCAAGGCTTTATGTTTTAACTCTTATTGCCTTGGGCTGTTCGTCCATTTTGGGACGGGCATACTAGGTAGCAGGTGACAGGTGTTGTTCTTGCTTTCCACGGTGCTGATGTCGAAGACGAGCTAGAGGATTGCATATTATCTTCTTACTATATGTACTGGATGTTCCGCTACTTGTATATTCTCTGAGTGTTATGTAGTGAGGCTTGATGTATTGACTGTTCAGATGTTTGTATTCAACTATTATGAAGTATTATTGATGAGTTTCTATTCTGTGAAGCTTTATTATATATATGTTCTATTGTATTTTGTCCATGCGCTGTGATTAATACGATAGATTCTGTTGTTTTAATTTACCCTGGCAATCGTCCATGGTCGCCTGGCACACTGTACAGTGCACCTATTTCTAGGTTCGGTGCAGGGGTCATGGGCGGTCGTCACATTTGGTATCAGAGCTTTGGTTAATCGATTTTACCCAACGCTCGCTGACGTAACTACGTATGAGAGACGTAATTGTATTTTGATGGATGATTACTATATATAATATAGTAGCTTAGAATGATTTGAATCCCTTATGTAGTTGTTTCTCATGGTGTGCTAATCATTCCTTTTTATAGATATTAAGGATGAGTCGAAGAGGGAGACCAGCTGCTAGGGGAGGCCGTGCTACTGAAGGGGCTGTTGATTATGCTGCTATGTTCGAAGCTATGATGACTTTGATCATGAGAAGGATGCCAGCTCCGGGGCCATCGGTGGATGTTGGAGTTCAATTTCAAACTCCAAAGCCGGTGGATTTTGCTAAGTTGTGTAAGGATTATTCTGCTCTTGGAGGAAAGGTTTTCTTGGGAACAGAATCAACCATTGAGGTCCAGAGGTGGATAGATGCTTGTAGAAGGATCTTTGGTGATTTGGGAATCGATGATGCAACTAAAAGGAAGTTAGCATCAAGACAGCTTCAAGGGAGAGCTTCTGATTGGTGGAACTCTATCACCATTGATACTTCGGAGGAAGAGATTACTTGGGAGCAATTCCAAGTCAGATTTGAAGCTAAGTTCATTTCTACGGCTCAGAAGTCTGTTCTGTTCAAGAAGTTTGTGGAGCTTAAGCAAGGTGGAAGATCAGTTCTTGAGTATGTTTCTGAGTTTGAAGCTTTGTCCAAGTATGCCCGATCGTATATTGAATCTTCGTATCAGAAGAATGAGAAGTTTGTGACAGGCTTGGACAGTTATCTTGGGATGCAGTTGGTGGATCATTTGGACGATCCATTTGAGAAGCTTGTGGAGAAATCTCTCAGGCATGAGAATCTATTTCCTAAAGAGGGATCTGTTGTTGCTGTGACCAAGGAAGAATCTAAACCACAGCAGGGTGGAAACAAGAAGAGGAAGCAGCAGCAACAAAAGATTAAGGATGGCCAGAAGAAGCCGAAGAGCGAAGTGACCTGCTTCAATTGTCAGCAGAAGGGCCATTTCTCCAGGTATTGTAAGAATCCGAAGGTGCCAGTGAAGTGCCACAACTGTGACAAGCTGGGGCATGTTAAGAGGAATTGTCCAGAACCGCGGAAGGACAAGCAGATTGTGCAAGCTTATGCTTTGGGAGCTGTTCCATCGTCTTCGAAAGCTCCTACCGCTGAAGAGAAGGGAAAGAGTGTAGTGGTTCAAGGTACTCTTTTCATTTGTGGTGTTCCAGTTAGAGTGTTATTTGATACTGGGGCGTCGCATTCTTTTGTTTGTAGTGAACTTGTAGGCCGGTTAGGTTTAGAACCGGATATTGTTGATAGGCCATTGGTTGTGACTAATCCAGTTGGGGGTTCGTCTTGTTTGTGTATGTTATGCCATGGTCTGATTGTATCGAGTCATGATTGCTCTTTTGTTTGTGATTGTTTTGTTCTGAACTTTGCGGGGTTCAGAATTATTTTGGGTATGGACTGGCTTAGGAAGTATGCGGCAAAGGTTGATTGTGAGAGGTTGGAGGTGACAGTCGAGAATGTGAAGGGGCGAAAGATTGTGATATGATGTAAGCATGAAGAAGGCGTCTTCATGAGCTTCATGTATTCGCTGGTTGTTCCACGGGATGGACTGTCATCTGTGCCAATCGCTAATGGATTTGAGGATGTCTTTGACGAGGTCAAAGGGTTACCGCCGCATAGAGAGATCGAGTTTCATATAGATCTAGTTGAAGGAGCCAGACCTGTTGTGATGCCTCTTAGGCGGATGGCGCCTAGGGAACAGCAAGAGTTGAGGGTGCAGGTTGATAATCTTTTGCAGAAAGGATTCATTCGGCGTAGTGTGTCCGAATGGGGTGCACCAGTTGTGTTCGCAACCAAAGCAGATGGATCATTGAGGTTGTGTGTGGATTATCGTGAGCTGAATAAGGTGACTAAGAAGAACAAGTATCCATTGCCGAGAATAGATGACTTGTTTGATCAGCTTCACGAAGCTAAGGTGTTTTCTCAGATGGATTTGGCAACGGGATTTCACTAGTTGAGAGTGGCTAAGGATAGTGTGCCGAAGACTGCTTTTAGGACACCGTCCAGTTTCTTTGAGTGGCTGGTAATGCCGTTTGGATTGACTAATGCGCCAGCATATTTTGTGGATCTTATGAATAGAGTGTTCAGAGATCAGTTGAGTAAGTTCGTGCTAGTGTTCGTGGATGATATTCTGATTTATTCCAGAACTGAAGAAGAGCACAAGACGCACTTGCGTATTGTTTTGGAAATCTTACGGAAACATCAGCTGAAGGCTAAGTTTTCGAAGTGTCACTTCTAGAAGAGTGAAGTGAGGTTCTTAGGCCATGTTATCTCTGGTAATGGAATAGCGGTTGATCCCGCTAAGGTGGCAGCAATCCAGGATTGGGGTAGACCTAAGAATGCATCTGAGGTGAGAAATTTTCTTGGATTAGCAGGATATTATCGACGGTTTATCAAAGACTTCTCCAAGGTAGCTGCACCGTTAACAGGATTGACGAAAAAGAACCAAGTGTTCAGATGGGATGCTAAGTGTGAGCAAGCTTTCGGAATCCTGAAAGAGAGATTGACAAGTGCTCCTGTTTTGACTATTCCAAGTGGGAATGATGAGATGGTGGTTTACACCGACGCATGTGGTACTGGACTTGGAGCAGTACTGATGCAGAGAGATAAAGTTGTTGCGTATGCCAGTCGACAACTGAAGTCGCATGAAAGGAATTATCCGACTCATGATTTGGAATTAGCGGCGATTGTTTTTGCTCTGAAGATATGGAGACATTATCTATTGGGAGTTCGATTTGAGTTGTTTACGGATCATAAGTCGTTGAAGTATCTTTTCTCCCAAAAGGATTTGAATCTTCGGCAGCAACGTTGGCTAGAGTTTCTGGCATCATATGATTTTGGTATAGCTTATACTCTGGGAAAAGGTAACGCAGTGGCAGATGCGTTAAGTCGAAGACATGCAGGATTGGGAGCCATGTTTTCAGAATGGAAGAATCTCGAGTATTTAGCTGGATTTGACTTCAGGCCTAGATGTGAATTGGAACCTGAGATGTTGGCAAACTTATCGATAAGACCTACTCTTGTGGAAAGGATTGGCGAGAGCCAAAAGCGAGACGATAAGCTTGTCAAGATTATCCATGATTTGGAATCTGGATTGGACCCAGAAAAGGATAAAGGATTCGAGGTCGATCGAGAGGGTTGGCTTCGGAAGCAAGGACGACTAGTTGTTCCCGATATCGATGAATTGAGGAATGAAGTTCTGAGGGAAAGTCATCACTCGAAGTTGACAATTCATCCAGGTGGAAATAAGATGTATCGGGATATGAAGAGAACCTATTACTGGGAAGGTATGAAGAAGGATGTTGGAAATTTTATTTCCAAATGTATGAACTGCCAGTTGGTAAAAGCCAAACAAAAGAAGCCAAGTGGATTGCTTCAACCGTTAGAAGTTCCTACATGGAAGTGGGAGCAAGTATCGATGGATTTTATTGATGGGTTACCTAGAACAAGGACGGGGAATGAAGGGATTTGGGTCATTGTAGATCGTTTGACTAAGAGTGCAAGATTCATTCCTGTTCGATCGACTAGGACTGCATCAAAGTTGGCTGAGTTATATATTAAGTGGATAGTTCGATTCCATGGTATTCCGAAGAGTATAGTGAGCGATCGAGATCCATTGTTCACTAGTGGATTTTGGAAGAGCTTCCAGGAAGTTTTGGGAACCGAGTTGTGTTTGAGTACAGCTTATCACCCTCAAACAGATGGTCAGACCGAGAGAGTCACCGAGTTTTGGAAGATCTCCTCAGAGCTTGTGTTTTGGATTTCGGAGGATCATGGGAAGATCACCTTCATTTGGTGGAATTTTCGTATAATAACAATTACCAGTCAAGCATTGGTATGGCACCGTATGAGGCATTGTATGGAAGACCGTGTAACTCTCCGACATGTTGGTTAGAGATGGGAGAAAAGCTGATGCTTGGGCCAGAGATGATTCGACAGACTTCAGATTGCATAGAGATCATTCGGCAACGAATGAAGACAGCCCAAGACCGTTAGAAAAGTTATGCCGATAAGCGTCGTAAGGATTTGGAGTTCGACGTAGGTGATATGGTTTTTGTGAAGATTTCTCCTCTGAAGAATGTTATTCGATTCGGGAAGAAAGGTAAATTGACTCCGAGATTTGTTGGACCATTTCCGATCACTGAGCGAATTGGAAAGCTCGCCTATAGATTGGAGTTACCAGAGAAGATGTCGGGTGTGCACAATGTTTTTCATATATCGTATCTACGGAAGTATGTGCACGACTCGAATACAGTGGTTTCTGCTGATAGCTGTGAAGATTTCGAAGTTGATCCAGTCGATAAGAGACCTCGTAAGCCGCTTCGTGTTGTGGAAACCGACACGAAACAGCTTAGGAGGAAGGTAGTTAAGTTGCTCAAGATACAATGGAGTGATGATGATAACAACTGTACATGGGAGGTGGAAGAGAGGATGAAAGCAGCTCATCCTGAACTCTTCAAGGTATGGCCCTAAGGTGTCGTGTCATCTAACGACATTGTAACTTGTTCTAAGTTTTAGAATTCTGCATGCTAAGCTAGAATTTGATGCTTGGTTTGTTGATTGCTATGGATGGTAGGCATGCAGAATAGTCTTTGATTGCTATGTTTGTTTGGAATTTCGGGGGCGAAATTCCTAAGGGGGAGAGAATGTAATGACCCGTATTTTTACGGATCGAAACATCGTAAAACAGTTGACATTTGGTCGCATTGTTGATAAGTCGTCCAGAGTCTATGTCTTAGGTCGTATGAAGGTTTGGAGCGATCTAAGGAAGTGGACGAGTTAAGGGGTAGACGACCTAGGAGATTGGAGCGACCTAAGGGAATTGGCGACCTAAGGGTTTGGGATAGGTCGTGTAGAAGATAAGTCATGTGGTGGCTTAGGTCGTGGAGTAGGTTAGGTCGTAGACGACTTAAGAGAGTGAGCGACCTAAGAGAGTGAGCAACCTAAGAGAGTGAGCGACCTAAGAGAGTGAGCGGCCTAAGAGAGTGGGCGACCTATAGGAGTTAGCGACCTATAGGAAGTTAGCGACCTATAGGGTTGAGCGACTTAAGGATAGGCAGCGACCTAAGAAAGTTAGCGTGTTAGCGTAGTTAGGTCGTTAGACGACCTAAGGAGTTAGGTCGTAACCTGGCTAAGTGTAAGGTTGCGTGTGTGTGTTAAGTCGTAGGTTTGTTAGGTCGTGGCATTTTTAGGTCGCGAGGAAGCGGTCTGTGTTAGGTCGCTAGGCTGCATCTTCGTTAGGTCGTAGAAGCGCTGATGTGTTAGGTCGTTGGGTCTGTAAGTCGCGCGCTTGCGCTAGGTCGTAAGTCGCAGGGTTTTGATAGGTCGTGGGTTTTTAGGTCGTAGGTCGGGGACGACCTAATTGCGAGCAGACGACTTAAGGGGTATTTCAGCCTATAAATAGGAGGGTTCTACTTCATTTTTGGGATCCGAATTTTGAAGCGACGAAGTGCTGCCATTTTGAGAGCTCGACTTCTACACTTCTTCACTTCTTTTCTCCACTCTAATCTAGTGATTCCTTCCATCCAAATCGAAGATCAAATTGAAGATTCAAGAGCTTAGATTGAAGATCTTCATCCATCGAAGAGAGATTTCATCGTTTGAAGCGGATTTGTGATAGATCGAGTTAGATCCTTCGCTGTCCAGATCTGAAGTGGGTTTCTTTTAAGGTGTTTAGGTGATTTGGTGAGTGGTGATTATCTCTCACACGGATCCAAAGGAGTATATCAGATCGTTGGCTTGATTTTGTGCTAAAGTAGTGATTTCCATGCATTTTCCTAATCCTAAGTATAGATCCATATAGATCCATTGTTCATAATGATTTGGCATCCATTTTACTACATGTTAACCTATGCAAGTTCATTCATCAAGATTATAGAGATATTGCTCATGTTTTCATGCTTGTTAGACTTTTGACTCTTTAATTACGAAATTGCCATTATTGTTATAATTGTCTATTTAGATCATATTTGAATGATTGTTTACTTGGATTAATGTTTGATTTGATTGATTGCTATGAATTAGATGATTGATGATTTGATTTAGACCGAAGATGATTCAAAAGCTAAGGGAAAGGCTCTTGAATTGGAAAAGCTGCTCGTGGCATATGTAGCGGATGATGAAGCTCATATGGATAGATTTGATGATGATGTTTAGATGAAGCTTTGCTATGATGATGATAAGGCGAAGTATGATATGAGATAGCCTTGGTCTAATCCAGACGGGATCATTCCAAGCAGATTGATAACTCGGTGATATGGTTCGGGTTTGAGGATAATGGTTTGCTCGAGAGGCGCTTGAGCTAGTATGGAAATAGTCGTCTAGGAGGATGACTAGAAGGCTGAGATATCATCGTTGTTGAAGGTTCTAGCATGCTCAAAGCAAGAGTACGTTGGGCAGATTCGATAGTCCCTGAAGGCTTCTGATTGGTAGTCAAGTACTCTGGGCAGATTCGATAGTCCTAGGCACGGGTCACGATGACGTGCGGAGTTATGTCTAGAACCAGGGTTTCCATTAGCCCTTAATGGACGGATGAAATAAAGAGCCGATCATTCAATTAACGATGATATCGAAGCAATGATAACAGTGATAGTCAGAGTCATGGATGTTTGGTTGTATCGTCATTCGGTCTCAAGAGCGGTAGTTTCTGGGTGCTTATCTGATCTTGGTTTAGGCCTTGGGGGTTTGTACTTGGAAAACATCGCCCTTGACTCGAGTGATAATTGCTTTACTTTAAATTGTATGCTCTGCTATGTTTGCTTCTACTTAGTGTGTGTCTGGGGGCTATCACTATAGAAAGAGGTGGAGTGGGAGGGTTGTATTCCTATTCCTTTTCCTTTATGCTCTTTTGGTATGTTGTTAGTTAATTTACCGCTCACTAAGTCTGTTGTCTGACTCAAAGCTTTATGTTTTAACTCTTATTGCCTTGGGATGTTCGTCCATTTTGGACGGGCAGACTAGATAGCAGGTGACAGGTGTTGTTCTTGCTTTCCACGGTGCTGATGTCGAAGACGAGCTAGAGGATTGCATATTATCTTCTTACTATATGTACTGGATGTTCCGCTACTTGTATATTCTCTGAGTGTTATGTAGTGAGGCTTGATGTATTGACTGTTCAGATGTTTGTATTCAACTATTATGAAGTATTATTGATGAGTTTCTATTCTGTGAAGCTTCATTATATATATGTTCTATTGTATTTTGTCCATGCACTGTGAGTAATACGATAGATTCTGTTGTTTTAATTTACCCTGGCAATCGTCCATGGTCGCCTGGCACACTGTACAGCGCACCTATTTCTAGGTTTGGTGCAGGGGTCATGGGCGGTCATCACAACCTTGAGTTTGGGATAACCTCCCTTTGACTCGATATGGGACGGATGGACGCGGTGGGCGATCGTGGCTATGGTGCTTTACCACCCTGTGACCCAAACTGGTAGTATCCTACCTTGGGCATTGCCTCACGTGTCTTGCATACTTTTGTCCCTATACAAGACCACTACGATTTTGGTTTAGTGTTGCCGTATCACGGCGCATCCCTATCCTCCGCATTATATGCAAACTATATGACAATGCTTAAATACGCGTTAAGGGGGATTAATGTAAAGCCTTAACGCTAAGAAAAATATTTATTTTACCAATTGGACATTATATATATAGCGTATTCTTCTATAAATAAATAATTTGATGGATCCTTAAGAGATGGAAAATCCTGTAACATCTCTTGAGTTATTGCACGCACGTTATACGCTAAATAGGAGATGTGAAATCCCGTAAACATCTCTGATGCTATATACTCATGTTTTACATGATATTGATTTGACTCACATAAGGATATTTTAGCCCTGAGTATTTCAACACATTGAAGATCATTTTCTGGAGGACGAAGACGAAGATTTGGTATATTATTACTATTATTATTCCCTGCATCATGTTGTTCTGCTGCATTATATTTTATTTATATTGTGTATATAACTCTGATAAATGTTGTATAAATTATAATCAAATGTATAGTTAACAGCTTCATGAACTGTTTATTTGATTATTATATTTTGTCATTCTGCTGCGAGATTCTGTGTTTGTTTCTTCTTCTTTTCTTATTTTTCTTAATTAACCCCATTGATTATCTATGTTCTGGATTGTTTGAGTTGGACATATATGGATTACTGTCAATTTAAACCTTCCGAAATGTGGGTCGTCACAGTAATTATCAAATGATTTCTCAATATGGTCTACTTAATACACATAAAAGAGTTCATCATCCATAGAATCGACATCCATCATCTCAAATCCCCTAAATCTTATGTAACCACTCATTTAAACATACATGCCATCACAGCATACAACAATCAATATCAAATCAAGTATAACATGTCATTCAAACATTTCAGCAAATAGACTGTACATATTAGCCTACATCGTTCGAACACATGTTTTAATCCATTTTTAAACATTAAAAGATCCTTTAAAATTCATTTTCCAATTAGGTTAGAAATCAAAATGGGGCTTTTAAGTTGAAAATGGATCAAAAAAATTATTAAAACATATTATAATATATACTTAAGAAGCTATAAACCACTACCAGACGATGATGAGATCAACAAATAAGCCTAAAAACAATAATATACAACAATTAAGCGGAAATCATTCCCCAAAAATGCTTATTTTTATCTTTATTGATGTCTTAAGCCTTTCTCTCTTAATCTATTAATTTCCTCTAAATAGTAATGTTTTCTAATTGATTTTGGGCTAAGAAATGTTAATGGAGGTTTATGGATGTTTTTATAACACAAAAATAATGTTATGATGTCTTCTCCAACCCTAGTTTACCCCTAAAATCCATAACTGAGATCAGGCCAATAGTTTTGGGCATTTAGAACAAAATATATTTTATATTTAAAATTGTCTATTTAGGTTGAAAACTTAAAATTGTCATAACTTTCATACAGTTGGACCTAATTACTATTATGACTAAGGATGGCAATTGAGCGGGTTTAGGGTCCAAACCCGGTAGACCCATCCCTATTTTGACCCATCAAGTTCCGCCCCATTGGGTCATCGGGGTGGGTAGACCCATGACCCCCTCGCGAAAGCTTCGGGTCTTGGGTCGGGTTGGGGCTTGGCAAACCCGCCCCAACCCGACCCGTACTATTGAAGCTCATAATATCAACTAATTATAATTTATTGATCTATTTAACAAAAATTTCTATAGGAAGATATCATAATGTTTGATACAATAAGTTCAATTATTTTGAAATAATAAGTTGCATTATTGCTAATTGTATAAAAAAATGCATGTTGTTTGAATTCTAATTGAACACTTTATTTTTTTTCTTTTAATTTTATAGTCATTATCATCTACAATCAATATATTTTTTTAGTATATATATTTCTTACGCATAAAAGTATTAGTGTATGCAAATTAGAATAAACTTTTAGAAAGAACAAAAAAAGATGCACTGGGTTTTGGGACGGGTCGGGTCTTACCCTGATCCGTACGGGTCTCGGGTTGGGGCGAATATCTGGACCCGCGTGGGGTCTACGGGACTGGTCTAAGGCAGGGTTTAAAAAACTCGGGTCGAGTATGGGGTAAGAAAAACCCAACCCAACCTGCCTTATTGTCATCCCTAATTATGACCATTCTATGAAATGATGAATAACTAGTTCTCTCATATGGACTAAGAATTAAGCTCTAATTCAACTCTTACCAATAGTTATAGCCTCTACAAGATTTCAGTCCTGAAAATTTAAACAGCTTAAAGTCTAAAAATATCAAATTACGCTATTTTCCAAAGTTCTAATTCAAGTTAAGGTCATTTTATTATGTATATCATATTTTACTTATGTCACTTTGCTTTAAAGTGTGGGTAGTTACATTCTTTGTTGGACCATGTCAGTTTTGGAATAGGTAAATTGGACTAAATTAAAAAAATTCCTTGGATGGATCTTGGTTAGGCTTATATATAATAATATTTGGCTCAATCGTCAAGGACCTCTAGCTCAAGTGGTTAGGCATGTGGTGCTTTAGACATAGGTTCTAAATGTCATGGTTCGAGCCATTGAGGCATCAAAAAGAGCACTCTTCTTAAATAATATATCGCTCATTTTATCAAAAATATATTTCACTTAATCCAGCTTAATGTTCCAATTTATTATTTTGTATCAATTATGTATTTTATAATGTTTTAACTTATGTGAATTTTAACATGGAATATGATAAATGGTATAATACAATACATATAACCTATATGTATATGTGTTTGTGTGTATGGTTTGTGCATACATACATATATACATATATACATACATACACACACACACACATATATATATATATAATATACAAATATATATTATCTATAATATTTTGGCCACTTATATATACATGCTAAAACAATTTGTATTTAAAGCTTTGTATATGTAATGTATTTAATCAAATTACAATACACACATTACAAATTTAACGATTTAAAGTTATAATTTTATGTCGAAAATCAATTTTGTATATTTTAAATATATATTATGTAATCATATATATTTAGTTAACATAATATAATTTAATATATACAAGTATATATAATATAATATAATTAATATATAATATTTTATTAAAATATAAAAGGCCAAAAGTATTTATAAATATTTTAACACACACACACACATATATATACACACATTAATTAAATCATGTATATAAATACTTATATATATATAGTATTATGGTCATGAGCCAAAAGAGAGTTCTCCGTTTTTTTCCTAAAAAAACTGATTTAATTTAATAACATGCATATTAATTATTAATTAATTAATAAAATATAAATTTATATGAAAATCACCTTTATGGTCAAAATAAATAGATAATGATTAGGGCACATGATGTGGATATAAAATTAAATTTACCTCTTAAATCATGTTTGTTTGTCACAAGTTGATCTGAGATCCATTTATTGGAATTGATTTCACTCGCTTTTGAGCTTGCAAAACTCATAGCAATACACTAGAGAGCGAGTCTTTGTGCTTCGAAGAGGGGAAGATAGGTTCAACTATGGAAGAGAAGAAGGTGCAATAAGGAAAAATAAGGCCAAAATAACAACTCACCCGACATCGTTACACGCACGAGCCATGCGAAGCCGCAATGTCATCAATAGATCGGGATAGATGGTGGCCCAGCATTGAATGACTATCCCCAGGAAAGCGACCCAAGTAACATGCCTCGTTTGTTTCTTGACCGCCTAAATGATTTCATCGTGATTAGGTCCCCCACTCGTCTTCCACCTCAGCCACCCACTCATTATGAATCTCTCTTACCTTGGCATAACTAACTTTGGCTATAGGCGCTAGAACTCCACAGGCACCTGACCGAGAATGCAAAAATAAGGTATGAATGCATAGTTTCTCTAATCAGACTAACATGTACGGCATTGTTAAGCTGAAAAAAGCAGCACCGTGACAGCCACTCCTTGTTCCAACTACCACCTTGGCAAAGTATCGATGCATAACCACTCCCTGACCCCATCCTGCCCATCTCTGACCAACGCATGCTCATGTTTAGACCTCCAACCGGTAAACATTTGAGCTTTACAAACCAACTCACATCCTAGCTTGCACACATCTCAACTGAACAACTCCATCTATGGCCCGGAGGGTATCCTTCATCGAAGCTACACTATCTTAGCTTTCATCACACATTCCAGCAGCTATAAATTCATCAAGGCATGCATTTGAACGAGGGTTGAACATCTCAAACTCTCAAGCATTGTATTTTCTTATTACTTTATCTTGTAAACAAAACTATTGTAAGAGAAGTGCTCATAATGAACATAGACAAACTTAGATCAAACCACTCTAAATCTCGTGTCTTTTCACTTATTGCACTTTATTTCTTCGTTTTCCATTTATAATCAAGGTGTTAGTGAGTTATTTTCACTAATATCGAACTCTTAGTTATAATTCAGAGGTTGGCTAAATTTTTGTCAACACATCGCTTGTATAGATTTTCAATGTAAACTCTTTTAAGCAGCACCCTTAAGAAACGATGTATTATATGCATGCTCGTTTCATCATCACTGTACCAATTTCGATATCTAGAGCTTGGTCTTGGTCAAAGCTATACCAATATCCATATACAACTATATATTCCATCTCTAAAGGCTTTGGTTCAATAATAACATTTATTATTGACCGATATACTCTGATCATGATCTTTGACTTTGAATTGACCATGATTGACTGTGATACTAACTCTTGCAATAGAGGGGATGAATTCTTTATTGAATAGTGTTTCACTTCTAATGCTTTAACTCAGACTCAACTATAATCATCTATGAACGCTATTCCATAATTTAGATATAATTAAATTGAAGTATTAATGTTAAAATTTCACAATATCTTAAGTCGAAAGAATCGCATAAATCGTCACATTGAGATTCCCTATTTGACCCAATTGTTATCAACCAATGGGAAACTCTCGGTCTAGTCATTTTTCATTTATCCTATAACTACACGTACATAGCTCCTTGGTGCCCCCCAATAGCCACGAGTAATATGTTAGAACTGGGCCAGCCCGCAGCGGAAGTTCCGAAGGCCTGCAGCGGAAGTTCTAGAGACCCGCAGTGGAAGTTCCGAGTAAATTTCAAAAAAAAAACCCTATTAGATCTTTATTGGGCCTATTAAGACTGATTTATTTAGAACATTTCTAAATTTTATTTAAATAAAATCTCTTGTTTCATTTAAATTTACAAATTATAGATAGATATTATTTAAATTATATTCAATTAAATATAATAGTATACATATGTAACATATACATATATGTATGTGTGTGTATGTGTAACATAATAATCCGTGCAAGGTATATCATACCCATATATAATGTTGGGATTTACATCGCAATGGACATGTTAGCTCATTCTATATATATTAAATGCTATCCAAATATATGTATGTATGTAAACTTGTTATTTATATAAATATTAAAACTATGCAAATATATATGTATGTATGTAAACTTGTTATTTATATAAATATTAAAAACTATGTAAATATATATGTATATATGTATGTACGTACGTATAACTTATATGTAAAAATATTAATGATTTATATCTATATGTTATTGCATTGAATATTAAATATATATATATATATATATATATGTAGATATATATAAGTATATACATAATATTTTTTTAATGAATTACAATAATAAAATTATTATTATTATATATTTAAATATATATATATATATAAGTATATTTATAATATCTTAATATATATGTATATTTATAGTATATTAATTATGTATTTAATACATATATGTATATTTCAAATCTTTCCAAATCGAATGCACGGCACACAAAAAATTATTTATATTTTATTGCGTTAAAATATATATATTGAATAATTATTCAAAATACAATAAAAATATAATAATTTTTTTTTCATGTTATATTATTCAAATTTTAAATTTTTAGAAAATCAAGCATAGTATTTTAAAGTTAGTAAAATTTCTCCAGAATTTTCTCAGCCCAAATAATATTTTTAATTAATTAATTTTGATTGTTTATTAAATTGATTTTTTGAAAAATAAAAAATGATTTTTAAATTTAGAATTTTTGGCCAAGAGTTTATATGATGACAAATAAAATTATAAAATTTAAAATTTAATTTTCGAAACATATTTTATTTTATATGATTTATTTAATTCATATTTAGATTTAAATAATATTAAATAATAGTAAATAAATATAAAAAATTAGTTTACAACCATCGAAAATTATAATCTATGTAGATATGCATTTATAAAATATAAGTTCAATCATTAACATTATATGATGGTACAATTAGATACAAGTCATATAATTAAAATTAGGTAGTGTATTAATACATATATATATTAATTAATAAAATGATAATAATTAAAATAAAATTTATTTGCTATGCACTTTAGATCTATATATAAAAATGTGGTTTTTAATAAATTAAAATATACTTATAACCTATCCAATATGTGACAACATTGATGATACATATAACAATCTCAACTAACTAGTAATATAATAATGATATATATATATATATATATATATTAATAATATAATATTATCCAGAAATTATAAATCATATAATATTGGAATTACATACCTAATGCTAATGCCTTAGAGCACACCTTGTAATGATGAATTCTCCTTCCTTAGAATTCTTTTCGATTCGGTAAATTGCTAGTCCTTGAACCGTAGACCTTCAGCTATCCAATAGTTGTTGCATTTTGAATTGATTTGAGATGAAATTATTAGAGCTCCTTGTTGATGAGGTTCGCCATCAATGATGGGGAAATGGCAGCCAAAAGGTTCTTTTTGCATTAGGGTTAGGGGTCCTTTTATAGTGGAAGAAATAGAGAGAAATATGGATCACATCTCATACCATTTCTCATCAAATCTCAACCATCCATCTCCAAACCCTTCTAGCCTTTTTAGCCACCTCATACAAGCCCTATTGCTGCTGATATAACATCTTAACATCATGGGCTAATAGCCCATTTAAGCCTAAGTAAATATTATTAATTAAATCTAATTTAATTGCTTGTCGATATCATATATTAATCGATATATTTATAACTATTATAAATATAAATACAATAATATTTATTCCTCAAATCATATTCAAAATTTTATAATTAATATTTCATAAATGTTAATTAACTTTTAATTTACAACAATTCTAAAATAATTAAATCATTTGGTTTACAGAGAATTCATCATTCCGGTTGTATGACTCGTTAGGTGTAAATTCGGTCAGCGATTAACATTGAACTATTTGAATGTTAATGTTCACTTGTCACTTAGCAGGTGGTATGACATTTTGGCCAAATTTATCGGTTTTTTAGTTTCGATAAAATCCAATTATATATACTATTAAACATTACCCGGTTGTGACTTTTATTTACACCAATTACCTTCGTCAAAACTATGTCACTTTGGACTTATGGAATTTGGTAATGATCAATATTCCAGTACCGTCCATGTTCAGCTCTATAGTCCAAACACAAAGTCATTGGTTTAATAATAACAATTATTATTAACCAAAATGCTTTGGCTAAAAACTTTGAGTTGACTTTAGTTCACCGTGATACTAACCCATATAACTAAGGAGATGAATCATCTCTTGAATAGTGCTTCACTTCCAATACTTCCACTCAACCTAACTATAATCACTCGATGGACGATGTGCCATGATTTGACTATAATCAAAGTGGAGTTTTCATATTAAAGATCCATGGTATTTTCAAGTCGAGAGAATTGTGTAAATCAGCCACATCAATATTTTCTATTTGACCTAAGTTATATTGACCAAAAGAAAACTATCGAGTGAGTCGTTCCATAGTTATTCAATAATTCTCAGTACTATAACCCCTAGGTGCCCCTAGTAGTCATGAGTAATACACTGCCTAATATTTGGGAATTATTACGTACTCTAGCCTTAACGGATACATCGATATCCAGTCTCGATGCATCTTGATTAGGAACATTTAAAATAGTGTATTTGTTTTCATTGTGATAAATTATTTATGGTTATAACACTTTATAACTACTATCACACAACATACTATTTATGGATTTTCTATTAAACACTTTTAATTAAATTAATTAATTAATACAACACAATATGTCAAGTATATAATAGAAAAACCAGCTTTTATTTCGGACAAGATTGGTTATCAAGTTATATATATGTAACAAATTACATAATTACCCCTAGGGCATACCGCTAACTCTATAAATCTCCCACTTGCACTTGTGATCATTTATGGTATCTTATTCCAACTTCTCTAATCAGTTTCTCAAAACCAATAGGGTCAGTCCCTCATTGAACGGGTATGTTGTTACGTTCTAATTATTTACACTGTCAATCAACTATTTTCGACTCTGATAAACTACCTTTATCATGTAGAACAATTCGGAATATGTCTGTTGACTTCTAATGAGCTCTAAATTCTGTTATGAAATATATCGTGACATTTTTATCATATAAACATGTTATGGGATTTTCAACATTTGGAAACCATCAGCTCGGCTATAAATTTATGCATTTATATTTATATATATTGCTGTGTATTGCGAAGTTATTCAACGCGATGTACTTAGCCTTTTTCATTGAATCAGCCATAGTCTTTCATTTGGAATATTTCCAACTTAAAGATTCTTAACTTTATTTTATTATTAATATATTATACTCAATACCTCTTTTGAAGTACGAGTCTGAACACTCCTTCATAAGGAGTTTGTTATTTCTGTAAACAATCCTCCAGTATTTCATAAATACCCGAGAACACTTCAAATAACCATTTAGTGATATCAATTTAGATTTGATATTCGATTCATATGTTAAATACATAAATAAATCATGATATCATAGGCAACATAACATGTATGATAATTTCTATTGCCAATGCATAACAAATCCACGTTACATATTTCGTATTAGACATTTTAATAAGGTGTCCTTGCATATCATTTGGGACATTCCCAACATCTTTTATGCTTAATACAAAAGACAACATTTGTAAATCCAATATCTAGTATTAAAATAACTAAAACTGATTTTAACATGAGTAAATCGTTAGCAATCAGTAATGTATTGTTTACTTATGGTTTATAAATATCTACATACCTACTAATATTCTTTTGTATGAGCACACGCTTCCTCTGCATTTTGATTGACAATTAAACTATTTGATATTTCTATCAACACACTTGTTCAATTTTGATGCTTGTTGAATGACACTTTTGTATTCTTTCTTGGATCAACTTACAAACCCAAATATCACTCCCACTGACTTCGAGACACATTGGTTATTATGCATAAACAATTCACTCTAAATCATTATTTAGAATTTTCTATTTCAATACATACATACCAAAATGTAAAGTCTTACAAAACGATAATTTTGTGAGTAAATCCGAATTAACTTGAGCATGTTGAATAACAAATTTGTTACGCTAATTTCAATAATTAAAATTTGCAAGCCCATTATATTTCAACTGCCTCAGTCTCTTAAAGACACCATCACGATCGATGGATCGCATCCTTTCGGATACGACTACCAAAATCATATTTTGATAAAGTAATTAGAATCATTTCAAATTTGTACGTCATACCATATCATAGAGTCAATACCCTTAACGTGTTTAGTTAAACAATCGAGAATTATCTATTCTCGACATTGATAAGAAACTCATAGTTTCTCTTTAATGTGTGAGAATACTTATTAGACACTCTAATGCGATGTGTTCATCTATGTTAGATTAAATTTATTTCATCCCACGTAGCCAGTTTCATCTTTGGATCATATCCAATTCCATTTTATACCAATAATCTCTTAAAGAAATTCCTTCGCTATGAAGTTGGTATTTCCAGAAACAACAGTTGTTTCTCAATGTAATGGAACTGGCATTCATGAAAAATTTATGAGTTGCCTTATATAAAACTGATTTTGCATTAGTTCATAAGATATTTATGTTTGCAACATAAATTAGTCATCTAATAACCATCACTCCCAAAATTCTCTTAGGACGATTCATATAAGATCCCTTATATATAATTATCATGTGCAGTCTTTCGACTCGCACAACTTGCCAACTTCTTGGTCTAGGATATATATAAGGGTTTCTTATAAACTCTTATCTCGTATGGTTTTGTAAACTAATCTGTGGATGATTGTAGTTATACGACCTTTTCGAAAGTTTTGAAACCATTGCCTCCGAAACCATTTAAAAATAGCTATACAACTTTTTTGAAAGTTTTGAGAAGGCATCTTCCAAGTAAAAAGGAGAAATCACCCTTCCGAATACGTTGTTTTAGGGAAAATGGCCTTAACTAGTTCGAAATGTATGAATGCGGCAGCATGAGTTTCGGATAGGCTCAAAGCGACTATCCTTTTGAAAGCTTCTTTTTAAAATAAAAGGTGGAAACTCTTTCTAAAGCTCTTTTCTAAAACAAAGGCAAGCAGCAACTAGTTTGAAAGCTTCCTTTTAAAAACAAAGACAAGTTAAAAGCAACCCCTTCGAAAGCGGTGCCTTCGACACCATCGTCCCTTTCGTCTTTCTTCAATGCGCTACGTATCAATTGCTTGATACCATAAGCATTGGTTTTGAATGAGTTTGTCAACAGTAGTATGGTGATGAAAGCTAGAAAATGGAAGTGGTGAAGTGGTAAATCCAAGCAAAACTGATTTTATGCCTGTTAAAGTAATTTCTTTTCACCTAACCTGCCTAATTTCTCGAAATGTAATTGGTTGCCATTTCTTTGTCAAAATCCTTCTCTAAAAGGTTGTCGAATTCAAGATTTTCAATTAAAAATATTTTAACAAGTAAGCCCTTCTCATTGATAAAACATATAAAACATTTAAGTCCCTTAACTTAGATAATTTTTTTTATAACAATAATAAAATTCTTGGGAAAATTCCCCATAAATTACCATAATTCACTTTTAATATGTTTTCTAACATATTTAAATTTCAGACCCAAAATCATTGTATAATTGCTTTAAATAATTTAAACCCAATATTAACTATTTTCTCTTATAGAAAATTCATAATAAATCCACAATAATTTAGAAAATTATGAAACTTGAAACCCACTTCTAAAATAATGTTTTCGACTGTATATCAAAAATGCAAATCATTCGGATGTCATCTAATAGGTTTTCCATTCTAAACTTATCATAAAATCTATATAAAACACTATAAATTATCAACAAGCATATATATATATATCCATCTAAACAAACATAACATGACATATTATTTGCAAAATAATTCGGATCAAACCTTGAAACCGAAATCATTATTAAAACTGAGTTGTAAATCGAATTATTCACCTTGGCTTGGTGTTAAGAAGGTTTAGATTTTCCCTTTGATTAATTTGTTCAAGCTTTCTACTTGATTCCTAGCTTATCTTCTTTTGATTCTTCTTAACGGTGGCCGGCCGAGCTAACAAGTGTTTTGGTTTTGTTTGTAAATGTTGAAATGAATAAGAAATGAAGAATAGAAGGGTTTAGCGATAAGAACATAGGCTATTCCTATTTTTCCCTTACCATATTCCTTCTACTTACTTATTTTTAATTCTCTTTTTCCTACACATTCATTAAGGCACAACCCCTTATTAATTAACAAATCTCAATCCCTTAACCATCTACATTATTTTATTTCATTTATCTAATTAAATGTCCTAAATAATGTTAGTCAAAAAGGGTCATTACATAATAGTCATGTCTGGTTCCACTACTAAGTCTTCCAATGTATTCGGAGTGATAGTAGTTTCTGGATCTCGAATACACTTTCTAAGATGAGAAATATAAAAGACATTGTGGACTCCTACCAAACTCCTCGATAACTCGATCCTATAAGCGAGTCTCCCAATCGTTCCTATATAGGAAATGGTCCAACAAACATAGGTGCCAATTTTCCTAACTTCCCAAATCTTACTACCTCCTTCATTGGCGATACTTTGACAAAAACCCGGTCTCCAACTGAGAACTCTAAGTCTTTTCGTCTCTTATTTGCATAACTTTTCTGCCTAGATTGAGCTTCCTTCATCCTAGATTAGATTATCTCAATCTTTTCTACAGCTTCTCTTACTAAATCTGGACCAAGAACTAATATATCCTCGGTCTCTAACCAACATGCGGGTGATTTACACAACCTTCCATACAAAGCTTCAAAAGGTGGTATTCTTATACTAGTCTTATAACTATTATTATATGAGAATTTGACTAAATGTGGATGGTCTTCTCATAATCCTCCAAAATCTAGCACACAAGCTCTTAACAAATCCTCCAAGACTTTGTTAACTCTTTCTGTTTTCCCATCGGTCTGTGAATCGTAAGCGATACTCATCTTGAGCTTGGTACCTAAGACCTCTTGTAGGCTCTTCCAGAATTTGCTAGTGAATAATGAATCTTTGTCACTGACTATACTATTAGGAACTCTATGTAGCCTGACAATGTTGTTTATAAACAGCTTAGCTAGAACAGGTGTCGTCCTTGTCGATTTAAACTGGAATGAAATGTGCACTCTTGATCAATCTATCCACTATGATCCAAATACTTTCATTTCCTCTATTCGACCTTGGCAATCCATCAATAAAATTCATAGATATAGAATCCCATTTCCATACTAGTATCTCCAAAGGCTGAAGCAATTCACTAAGCTTTTGACGTTCGACTTTTACTTGCTGGCAATTCAAACACTGTTTTACCCATAAGCCTACATCCCTTTTCATGTCTTCCTAGAAGAAACTCTTTTTTATATCCTGATACATATTAGTTCCTCTATGATGAATAGTGAACTTCGATCGATGACATTCCCTAATAACTTCTTTCCTTAGGTCTCCCACATCTGGAACGCACAGTCATCCTTTATTTCTCAATCATCCATTTTAGTCAAGATAAAAGTCTTTCAAATCATCAGTCTTAGTTCCACCTTCCAATCTTCTAATTCTTTCAGCTAGCAATGGATCATCTATTTGCTTAGAAGAATCCTTTCAATCTATATTGGTCAAACATCTAAGCAAGATAACATTGCAATACTCTGACTAGATCAATCCGTTGATCTTAACTGCACATTATATGTGGTCCATTCCTCTAAATCTTTCCATTCAATTATCATTGCTAATACTACATTCTGATGTTTTCTACTAAGCGCATCTACTACTTTGTTCCCTTTTCCTAGCGTATACTCAATCCTGAAATCATAAGTAGCTAACCTCCAACCATCTCTGATGTCTCATGTTTAACTCCTTCTGAGAGAATGATTGTCTTAAATACTTATGATCCGTATACAATTCGAATCGTTCTCCCAAAAGATAATATAATAACCCTGGTCCAGATTACTTGATATTAAACATAAAATATGATTTAATTTATCTATATTAATTTTAAGATGAAATTAGGGAATTTTATTGGTTTTGTTTCCAAATTGAAATAGATTTGGAATTAAATAAATAAGAAACTTTATAAAATGAGTTTTCCAAGTGAGATGAATATAATTGTTAAATTTATAGTAAAATGGTTAGAAATTTATATGAATAATTTTCTAAGATGAGATATCAAATTTACAGACCTAAATATAATTTTTGTGCATTTTTATATAATTTATATGAATTCACATACATACATTTCATAATATGTGAAAACATGCATGAAATTGTATATAAACTATTAGGGACATTTAGTCAATGGATAGAAAACTATTTTATGAAGTTTGATATGATGGTATCTGGTCTAAAAAGTATTTCTGTGGAATATTATTTAATTTATATGAATTTATAAGGATGCGATTTCATAATATATGAAAATTAGCCAGGTTTTATGTAAAAATGATTTGAGATATAAAATCACATCAAAATGGTATAAATATGATTTATAAAGTTAAGAACACACATGCATATATATATGATTTATATATTTAATTATGGATTTATGGATATATATTTTAGGAGATATGATTTACTCAGTGAGAAATGGAAAACAAACAATGTTTTTAGCTATGTACCGAATTATATTGAAATAAATATATAAAATCTATATAAAAATATTTATAAATTTAAATTTGATATATCAGATATTATTATGAATTTATTTTGAATTTATATTGGTTTTTAAAGTTAGTTCGAAGATATATATATGTAAAAATGCTATATTTCTATTTTTTGGAAACTAGCTTGAAAACACCGATTTGTACAACAATTTTGAAATGATTTCGATTCACACTTTTTGATGAAGTTAAAGTAAAAAGATGGTTGAGAATCATATCTAAATTTAAAAGAAAATAGATCAAGAATCCGATTAAAAACGAGTGAGTTACAAGCCAGACAAAAATCAGAAAAACACATACAATAGGTTGTCTGTTTCAGCCAATCCCAACAGATGTACTAGTGTGCACAACTGGTGCACTAGTTGGACATACTTTAATCAGCTTTTTTGATCAATCGGAGCCAAATCGAAGGGGGTTTGGTCCAGGATTCTTCTTGGGTATTCGAGAAGCGTTTAGGCCATGTCTTTGGATTAGTATTCCATGCTTGTTTTGAGTTTTGGCATGTTAGTGTTTGATTAAAATTTGTGAAACTAATTTATAATTTATGAAACATGATTTGAAATGTAAAATGCCATTTTATAAATAAGGAACAAAAAGAAAATAATGAGAATAACTTTTAATTTCAAAAGTTATATTTAATTTTACAAAATATCTTAATATTAATTGAAATGGGAATTTTGACATACTCCGCTTTGTAAAATTAAAGAAATCAATGATTGTCAAATAAAACATTGTTTAATATAAATTGGTGTTTATAAAGTGATAAATCAAAATAAAATAGTAACACTTCTCTTAGAAAATTAGTAACACCTTGTTATTGGATCCATATCTCAACGCACTTAGCCCAAATAAGAGAAATATGACACGAGAAACATACGTATAAGTTTCTCATTTCATTTTCATTCCATAAGCAGATAAACACAAGCTCCTCTTATATTTCAAAACTCTAATCCGAAATCAAAGCTAGAAATCATAGGGCTTTAGATTAATTCAACTGTAGATTTATGAAAGATAATCCCTTCCTCCTATTTGTGCATCTATTATTGATCAATTTCAGTTTTAGTCTATGATTGTAATCATTCCTTTGTAATTTCAAGAATCAAACCTAGGTTTTGTGGCTAAAAGGTGATAGCCTAGGTGAATTTGGATTCTAAGCACAATTCAAGTTCAAATTCGACGAGTAATCCTCACACTTCTAGGCTCTGACTGAATGTTAGTTTCAGCTTGTTGTTTTGGATGAATTTGGTATAGAACTGATTCTAATTTCTTATGTTATTCATTTCTTTTGTTAAGCAACTCTATGTTTGTTGAAACCCTTGTCTAATGTTCTTGTAAATCATCAATTTGAAGTTGTTTGATTGCTTGCATGATAGCTAATTTAGTGCAGTAGAAGTATAGAATCAATTCAGCGAAGAAATCACCGCCAACGGGCAATCGAAGCACTACCGACGATGCCTGGGGCTCAGCCCAGGCATGTCAATCGGTGCACCGGTCATGATGATCACTGGACCGATCATAACCTGCGCTGAGACCTTGGTCATGCCGTTTCAAACTTCGTTTGCTCCTATTTGCTCCTTCATTAGCCCATTTGATCACTTGAACCCAATTATGTTGATTTTGGTGCTGTTTTCTATGCCAATTTCAACGTTATTTATGGATTTTGATTTATGAATTTGATAATTCATTTTGAATTTATTATACAATAGAAATGCTCTATGGGTTCATAGAGATCATGCACAAGTTTTCTAGCACAATCTCAATCAGAATTTGAAAAAGGCTAATTTCCAAATTAAAGTATTTTAACCAAATCTCTTTTAGTACAACATATTTTCTATAATAAGTTTATATACATATTTTATTATTTATTATAATAATAATGGCTTTATATCGAGATGGGAAAATATTCCAAATTACTCCTATTTATACTTATGTATAAAGGGATTTTGCAAAGGCTTTCCAATACACACACATTTATATATAACTTAATACACAATGTCTAAATATTTTTATGATTGTAAAAGTTTAACAAACTCCTTTTTCTCATATAATATTAGCTTATAAACCGATATATAGTTTTAAGAAGGTTTTCAAAGCTTAATAATTTTATAAAATTGCACGACATCAATCGAATGAGGAATTGATTTAAATGGATTAATAAAATGATTGGTTGGAATACTCGCGTTTATTTTTCTGATTAATTCCCAGACTTGTTCGATTGAGCGATTTGTACATACGAGTGGAGTTTACTAATCTATAGTAAACGTTTAAATACTCGTGTGGTATAAGACATATGGTTGTTATTTATTCGGTTACTATTCGGTGGTATATAACACTTGTTGACGAGTTTATGACTCGCCTTCGGAGTTTATAGGACTTATTCCTATCTTGGAGTTTATAGGTCTCGTACCTATCTTGATGTTTGTAGGACTTGTTCCTATCTTGGAATTTATAGGTCTCATACAATCTTGATGTTTATAGGACTTGTTTCTATCTTGATGTCTTTAGGTCTCATACCTATCTTGATGTTTATAGGTCTCATACCTATTTCAGAGGTTATAAGACTTGTTCCTATCTTGATGTTTATAGGTCTCGTACCTATCTTGATGTTTATAGACTTGTACATTTATCTTGGAGTTACATGCATGTAGGTGAATTTATTTCACCAAGCTTGGAGTTTGGCGCCTTTCCCCTTTTTGTGAGATTTCTACATGAGATTTCTGAATTTAATGTTGTTTGAATTACCACCAAATCATTTTGGGGATTTTTGCTTTTAATAAACTATTCTGAGTCTTAATTTGGTGATTTGAAGTTATTGATGCATGTTTGATATTTGTCGATCTATGACTATATTTGAGTTCTGGTTCACTTTATCTATCATTTATTTTGCTAACACATTCATTGTAGTTTAAACTGACCCGTTTATTATGTTATAATACTCGGATCAAACCAAGATATTTCAGATGCTCCATTTTGATAGTTCTAGAGAGGATTCACTCCAGTTACTTAGTTATCATTCATCTTAGCTTTATCTTGTACATGTATATATATTCACATAGTATTGTATCTTATATCGAGTTTAGACTCTTTTGTGTACTTATTCATTCATGAGATGTAGAACAGATGTATTATATGGATTGTTTTGACCGTATTCTTGTATTTGATATTATGTTCTATTTGATCTGATCAGCGTGTACCTAATTGTATTCCATTGTATGTATTCTATGATCTGTGATTCTGTGATTTGTATTTATCATATATGTTATGGATTATTATTATAGCCACAGTAGTTTTGTTTTAAGCTTGGATTGCAAACGTTGATTCCACTTGAGATAGAAAAAATATAGCATATTATTCGACGTATCAATGTTCGCTTAAAGAAAAATTCATGGATGATCACTCCTAACCAGCCATATTTTATGCACTAGCAGACAGTATTACTCAGCAATACCCTTTGTTAATATGGGTCTCGGGGTGGGGCATCAAAACTTGTTATCAGAGCCGAGTTTAGAATGAAATATGATATTATAGACACAAATCTTGGCCTAGATGAGTCTTAGAGACCGTCTATTAGGAGTTCTTGGCTTTTAGGATTCTAAAAACGTCTTCCTTCGTTTCCACTCTTTGATGCTCCTATTATCAAATCATGTGATTCATAAGCTATCTTTGAGCCAATCTTATCCATTCCGAAAGTGTAGTTGGCTGGCGACTGAGTCAGTCAATCTAGTATCAGCCAATCCAGCAAGCCCAGTTGAGACAGAGTACTTGGTCCAACCGGTGAACCATGAAGCTTGTTGTTGATCTTTTAATGATCAAAGTCACATAGCGGAAGCATACGGATGTTTCCGCCGAGTACATTATTCAATAGATTTGTGATTGATTTGATTGGTTGATTGAATGTATGTTTGCATAAGATTCTTAGTGATAATTCTAATTCATTCAAGGAATGTTCCTTGATAATTTCAATTCTAATTGAAGATTAATAATTGAATCTTGCGGTGTCTTCGTATTGGAAATCCCTGCAAGAGAAATTGAATTTCTTGGATATACAAATAACGAGGATCAAATCTTGTAGTTATAAATATTAATCAGTTGGAGATAAATTTAATTAAGAATTGTAATGAAATCACCGCCTAATTAGGAAACACCATCTATGAAGTTTTCTATAAGGTAATTAATGGTGATGATTATAGACTTGTCATCGTATGTAAAAAATTGGAGTATGTAAAGATATACGTATTCTTCATTTTAAAAGAGGATTTTTGAAATATATATTTTTATGAGTGTTAAATTGCTCATTGGGTGCTTTAAGGATTCTGGTCGTGGATGTTTGGCCAATGTACTCGATAGGGATTTCTAAACATTCAAACAAGACAATTGGACATACACTTTTATTAAAATAAGTGTTTTGGAAAATTATATTTTTAGAAATATGTTAATTCAAGAAGGAATAAAAACATTTTGAAACTAATGTGGTTTAAAATAAAATGATATCTGGACATGCATACAATGGTATATAACTATAACTATATATTAAGTTTTTTGAAATATAAGGGTATTTTTATAATATAGAGAGAATAGAAATATTAATAAAGATAAATAATATTTAGAAATCATTTTTTATAGGAAAGAGTACGTTATTGGATTTCTAAATTATAATCTTATAAGGAAAATGTTTTGAGAGCCCTAGTTCTATAATATGGGGAAGTACTAATAATCAACTTAGTATTAACAATTTCTTTAAATGCTCTCGAGTAATGCTTCATCAAATATAGTATAACTCACGAATATAATGTTTGAGTGGAACTTACTAGCCCATTAGTGAATACTCGAATTTCATTGGGTAGTATGGGATTCCTTGGTTTAATTCTTGTAATTGCTATTAGGAAGTATTTAACACTTTAGGATTGTATTTTCTTTCGGTGTTCAGTGGGACCGATAGACCCTTAAAGGAATATAGTTCAGGTTTTCCAGTGGTATCCATAACAAGTGAGACTTACTAGCTTCTAGTAAATACTTGAATTTCACCAAGTGGTATGGGACGTTTTGGTTAACTTCTAGTGATTACTGAAAGCGGTGATATTTGGCACTTTAGAGTATATTTCCTTTTGGTGTTCGACTGGGGGGCCGATAGACCCTTAAGAGGTATGCTTTTGATAAGCTTTGGAAGAGCATTATAATCTTAGTATAAAACATCACTGTAAATTCCTTAAATGGCCAAATCAACAAAAGCTAAATAGAAACATGATTCATTTACTTAAATCAACTGGAAGCAAATTTTGAATGTTAAAAAGGACAACTTTTAAAGCTTAGAAATAAGCTTAGGTTAATAATATATCAGTTAGAGATTCTATCTTTAATTGTATTTGAAATCATAATTTTTGGAAATAACTAAAGGAAGTTTTTTTATTTAGGAAATAAATATTTAGCGAAGAAAAATAATTGGGATTTCTTTGATAAAAATTAGTCTTCATTTTAAAATGAAATTTGTAGCATGGACTATAAAGGAAACTTAATTAAGTAACGCGAATACTTTAGAATGAGTTATATAATTTGAGCCTTTCAAATTAAAAACTAATTAAGAATTTTATTTAATGCAGAATAAGTATGAGGTAAGTTTGAAAAGAAAATAATTTATAATTAGGGTTTCTGTGAATTTTGAGAATTTAAAACCACGGGGAAGGATTTTGGTGATAAGATAAATTTATGTTATGAATCTAGAAGCCATATCAATGAGGAATCCTAGAATTAATGCACAACTCTTAAATATGATTAATTAAGCAAGTATCTTAGGACATTAATAATGTTAAGTATTTTTAATAAAGAAAATATTTTTAATAAATTGTAATGTGAAAATGCAGATTAAATCTTGCTTGAAAATTTACAACTAGGAACCTCTTTTGAGTTATAGCCTTTATTTGATTAGCTGAGGTTGGAATTCGTAAATTTTAATCCTTTAAACAAGTCAAAGATTATGGGAATTTTGAGAATTCAAACCAATCATTTGAGTTTATCTCAAATAAATAATACGCAAAACTGTATCTAATCAGAAAAATTAAATAGAGAACTCCTAGTGGTTTGAAAGTAGGTAAAATCTTAGAAATCTACCTCATGATTATACTCTTAACTTTGGTAGCGCTAGGAGGATCGTATCTGCCTTAATTGAATTTTCCTATTGTTGATAGTTACCAATCCGGTATCGGCATGGCTCCTTTCAAGACTTTATTTGAGAGGCCATATCGATCACTCTCTTGTTTGCTTGAGTCTGGAAAAAATTGATCTTAATTCCCGTTTCTATTGTGATGGCTCTTTGATATGTGGGACACTACCCAACCGTCGAGCATAGTGGCTCTCTTGCTTATCGAGTTTCTTTACCAGTCCCGTTCTCTAGCATTCATGGTGTGTTAACGCTAAAAATTGAACGCTAACACCCTGGTGTGTGTAGTAGTAATGTGAAAGCACCACCCGCAATACGGGAACAAAATATAAGCTGAAAATAGCAGAAAAGGTAAAGAGACAATGATTTTATAGTGGTTCGGCCCGTAATTAAGCCTACGTCCACTTTATATTCTTTTATTGCTGATTTGGTTTCAAATTTATACAATGCACTTCAAATACAATTCACTTTGATCAAAAAAACACTTCAGACTAGTATCTCAAGCTTCGATGTGAAAAGGCTCTTTGAATCCATTTCGGATGTGCAAGATCTCTTTCAAAGCTTGTTGTAGTGTCTTGAATGTTTGGAGTTCTTCGAGTGTTGGATGAGTTAAGAATTCTGCAGAGTAACGGCGCTTTAGAGAATGATCCAAAAGTCCCCCTCAAGTTGGAGTTCAGGCCGTATTTATAGAGGAAATTCTGGGCAAGACTCTGTCTCCAAGTCCTAGGTCGTGGACGACCTAAGCTGGGTTGTAGATCGCGAGCGACCTAAGATAGGTCGTGGCTCTTGTTTGAACTATACTGAGTTTTGTTTGAACGAGTCAGTAGGTCATGAGCGACCTAAGATAGGTCGTGAGCTACCTAAGATAGGTCATGAGCGACCTAAGATAGGTTGTGAAACTCTTCTCTGCTTTAGCTCGCTAGGTCATTACATTGCTAGGACGTTGGGTCATGAATTCCTTAAGTCGTTAGGTCGCTAACTCCTTAAGTCGTTAGGTCGTGACATTCCATAGGTCGTTAGGTCGTGACATTCCATAGGTCGTTAGGTCGTGACATTCCATAGGTCGTTAACTTCTTTAAGTCGTTAACTTCTTTAGGTCGATGGGTCGTCTCTGTAGTTAGGTCACTAAGCTATTAGGTCGCGGAGTTTTAGGTCGCTCAAAAAGAGGAGTTAACATTTGCCCCTCGAAGTACAGGCCTATGCCATAGGTCGTGTGCTTCGACCTAACTCTGCTAGGTCGTGGGCGACCTAAAAGTTGCGTTAACTCACGTGCCTATTCGCCTTCTTCCCAGCTCCATATAAATTTGCTAGGTCGCTTCTTCTTCTTCACTTAATTACCTCGATTTCCCGCTCTACCACTAACGAATCTTCAAGCTTCCAAAGGCGAATTCAACCCATTTTAGTCACCGATTCATCTTCACCACTATACTTGTAAGTGAATTCAATCTTCATCCCGCCATAATCATCGTTGAATTATGAATCCCTATTTTCCAACCTCGGTTCAATTCCATGTGTCATGCTTCATTTCGAGTGATTGTTGCGACCGACTTTTGATCGCTGCTTGACTGATTTACGAGGTCATGGTAATGCATTGAATCTGTGATGGATTGGGGATGTTTTGAGTTGTTTTTGGGGTGATTCGGTGGTATGAAGGGATGGAGAACTTCATGAAGAGGACGATGGGTTTCTATGTGTAATTGATAACGGGTTATTGGGTCGAGATGGATTGCGTGGAGAGGAAGTCAGCGACTTAACAGATCTGAACGACCTGAAAATTAGGTCGTGCTGCGACCTAAGACTTACGTCCTAAGGAACTTGACCGACCTAAGAATTCTTGTGACCTAAGCAAAGTCGAACAACTTCCTACGACTCAACTTTTAGGTCGTGCTTGGAATCAATCGACCTAAGACTTGCGACTTAACTTTGCTTGAATGACAGCAGAACGACCTAAGAAATTTACGACTTAACTCCCTTGCGGCATAGGCTTTTGTTGAGTCACAGAGTCCATGAAGTTTTGATTTCTGACAATGAAATAAAGGCGATCGACAAAAAGAAGACATCTTGGCTATAAAGAGACACAAAAGAGCTACATATGGTACTCTAGATTATAGGTTGATTATTTAATGTTGTAATAGTGATAAACTTGTTAAAATCTATCCTCAAATAATCATGCACCTAAATATAATCGATATATATACGTTTGAATGGCATTGCACATTCACTGTGCAATTTAACAGGGACCGGTCGACCGGTGATAATCCAGGCGGTCGACCGTCTCTGTGTAAAATGCACAATGAACGTGCACACATGCACATAACGTCTATATTTTCGAAATCCTGTCTACCGGCCACCTTTGACCTGTCGACCGTTTTTAAACAGAGAGCAACCTTTCCCAAAAGACACTTCTTTCTCCAATGGTTGCATCTCTTACCTTTCATCAATGATCATATCTATTAATGGCTACTCTTCACAAAGAGTTACAACCATTTATTCTCTATATAAACATGTCTAAATCATTGATTGAAAAACAACAATTCTTTGCTTTAAAATTCTGATCTTAATTTCTAAATACTCTTGCATTCTAAAAGCTCTCTACTTCAAATTGCTTATTGAATCATTGAAATTATTTCATATCTTTTGATTCAAATAAGTAATATACTTCCTTCAATCTTCACAAACATCATTCACATATTTTGAGGATAAGATTATAGGAAGGGTGTACTACAAGTGACAAATCCGTGTTATCAAGAGCACAAGTTGTCAACAGCAATTGTATTTGTTTTTTTTGAAGTCCTCAGTGTTGTAAGAGGCACGAAATCCCGTTCGGCTGTTCGGGTGTTGTAAACCTGTTCCTCCGGGTGAAGCGAGGTAGTTGGTAGAGAAAATCCAGATAGAAGTCTGGGACTGGACGTAGGACGGGAGGTCCGAACCAGTATAAAAATCTCTGGTGTCATTTTACTATACTGCTTTTATATTCCGCATTATTTACTGTATTACTATCATCACTATACTCTGTATTGTCATGTATCCATATTACACGATCCATAGTGCATTTTCAGCTTTTAGGTCGCGGCCGAGCTAACACTTGGACAAACTTGCATTGTCTTGAACTTTTTGATCCACGCAGCACGATCTGAGGAATTTCCGACCTATGCTAGGTCGTGAGCGACTTAGGACTTGAACTATTTGGACTTGATTGAACTGAACTTTGAATTGCCTGGACTTTAAACTATTTGAACCTGAATTTTTTTGTACTTCTTTGCAGATCATTTCAACTTTTAAAGCTGTCACCTCTGTTAAATACAACATTTGCAGAAAAATGGGACGAATATACTGCCATTGACTGCCCACATCAAATGACAGATTAATCGATAAAGAATAATCAACTTGAATGAACTATGTGAACGAAACGCTGTGAACCAACCAAATGAAGTATTAAAGAAAAACTAAAATCAACTAAAGCTGATTCGTTTGTATTAACACTGCACTTGAGTTTTAGATTAACAAGTTCTGAAATTTTGTAATGTACCAATTGTCAACTAGTTTAATTCCAGTTATGTTTGCTTTCTGTTTTTGTTAGTTCTGCACAACACTTCACACTTTTTAAGAAACATGCACCTTCATATTTGAATATCCAGTTGATTGTGTAGAATGACTTCTCAACAAGAAGAAGTAACGGATCAAGCCGGAGAGGCTTTTCCTATTCCTGCTCCATTAGCCGATCCTCCAGAAAGAATCTCGACTACACTATCATATAAAGTTTTTCGCCAACTGTGCACTCAGTTCGGGATTGCTGAAGCAGATGCCATACTCCCTGAGATAAACGACACTGCTGACATGCCACCTCACGGTTTCGTTGCTGTTAATCGTCAAATGTGCATGAACGGAGCCATTCCTCCTTTCAACGATTTCCTTCAACAGCTTCTTCTTCGATTGTCTATCTCTCCCTTTCAGTTACATCCCAATGGCTACGCCATTCTGATGGGACTATGTGCGCTATTTAGGAGGACGCTGGATCGTCTTCCGAGTTTTGATGAAGTTTGTTATCTGTGCTCGTTTGCAAAAAATAAAGACCATCCTTCCATCACACTTGTGAGAAGTGCTAGGAACCGCAAACTGATCATTGGTCTTCCTTACAGTGTTCACGGGTTTCTGAGTCAGTTTTTCTATGTTCGTTGTCCTCCGGGATTTTATGCTATCTGGAGAATGGGAAGTATGATCATTTATCTTTTTCCTTCCCTTATATTTTCTGAACTTTTCGAAGCCCGAATTGTCAAGTGTTAACTTCGTGCTTTACTTTTTCAGCGCTTCCTCCTCCTTCTAGGGATCCTGGTCACAAACCAACTTTTGAGAGGCTCATGGCCGTGCCGGTTGAGGAGAGGAGCGTTCAATTTTTGTTGACAGACGAGTTTTTACATCAGTTCGGACTTCTTCACTCCTCCCGCTCTACTCAGATTAATGAAGTTTCTGATTCTCAAGTAGAGATATCGGATGCCCCAGTTCCAGCAGAAGAAAATGTTCTGAAGGAAACTACTATAGAGGCTGCACTGGTGAAGTGTTCCACCTCTGCCGATGTTGCGGGTTCATCTGGCAAGTTTACACTCTCTCCGGTTATCGAAGAGGAGGAATTTCCTCAATGCCCCGAGAAAGCAGCCGATGAAGAGGCTAAAAAAGAGAGTTCCGCTCGTCACATTGGTGAAAAAGAAAGTTCTTCCCAGCACGATAGTGAAGACATTTTTGGTGATCTAAGTGACCTGATGGTGACTTCACGCGAGCTTTTCAAGGATGACACAACTAAAGTCACATCTCCAGCAGCTGAAGTGACATCTGCCTTACAACAAACTTTATCAGCTCCAAAGTTGACTTCTACTCCACAATCTGCTATTACTCCTCAACCAAAGAGTGGTTTGTAGTTTGACGCGCATAGTTTACACGTCACACACACTTAGGATTTTTTTCGATTAAATGCACTTGGCTTCTTTTCTTTGAAGATTTCTAAGACTTGTCTTTTTTCACTTTCATATTCTCCAATGGGGCGAAGTGGCTCGTATTACGATAAATTCCAGCGCCATGGAAGCCGCGACACTTATGACTTTAGGCGCTATCTCACCGCCCATAGAGAAACTGATGAAGAAAGAGCTGCTAGAAAAGCTCGTGAGAGGCGGGACTACAAGGAGCAGCAAAGGAGAAGGGATGTTGAATCTCACAAGAGGAAGTCTTATGATGTTAAAGGGAAAAGTCACACTGCTGACGTTCCGAACAAAAAGGTCAAACTTAGCGATCAATCAGCATCTGTAATTTCTGAAAAGACCGATGCTCCTAATCCTCCTTACATCCCCTCCGGTTCTCCTGCTCTTAAGACATCTGACATTCAGACACTTATCAACAGGCCTCAATATCAAGTCAGGGATGCTCCTCCTACACTTCAAGGCCACTTCCCAAATTGGTGTTTAAAGGGAGTACGCTTCGACTTAGACTTGGTGCCGATTGACAAGCCGGCTATGCTGAGGAACCTAGATGCAATCAGAATTGACATTGAGAGGATGTCTGGCTGGCAGAAACTTGTCGATGAACTTCAAAGGGTTAATCGCATGAACCTTGCCATGCTAACTATGGAGAATGACAAGTCGGAGTGGGACAAAATTTGTAAGCAACATGATGCGGAGATGACGAGCATTGCTGACGATAATGCAAGACTTGAGTCCGAAGTCACGAAACTCAAGGAAGATCTCGCCGCTTCTTCCGCTTCGCACTCTCAAAAAGAAGAAGTCTTTCAAAAACAAGTGAGAGATGCTCATGCTGCTCAAAGAGATGCTAAGTTGAAACTTGAGGCAGAGAAGCATGTTATTGAAAAATATCGCAATGATACTGCTCAACTGCGGGAAAAAGTTAGCTCGCAAGATCTGGAGATTGCAGCATTAAAAGCTCGACTTCTTAAAGTTGAAAAAGAGCGAGATGGAGCAGTTGCAGGCCAAGTTGCAGCCATCGCCGAAAAAGAAGCGGTTGAACAATCGCACAAGGCGACGAAGGCCAAAGTCAGTTCTACTTTATTTGATTTCTACATGCACAGCGTCCTGGGGCGCGGGAGCCTCTCCTTTTTGGGGCCGACATATGAAATTACTTTGGCTGAAGTGTGGGAGGCAATAATTGATATGTTCGGAGGAGCTGGTTATGCAGAGGCAGATCTTGAGGCGACCTATCTAGATGATGAGGCATGCATCGTTCTTGCCAGGGGAAAAGAGCAGCTTGCTAGGAAGCGAGCCGGAGCAGCCGGAGGGGAATGTTTAGAGAAAACGACTGTAACTGACCCTGCTTGTCCTTCGGCTTCGATCGACCCTAACAACATTGGCTCTAGTTCCTATTCCTTACTTCCTGCAGAAACCGAAGTCAAAATCATGACTACTGAGCCTCCCACTGTTCAAGTCGAGGAGAAGTCCCAGGATGACGCTGAAGCTGAAAAATTTGAAATTGATGTGATTAAGCCGACTTCTCCAGGTAACTTTGATGTTGATCCAAGTCAAGTAGACTACTCATTCGATTCAATCGAGCTCAATGATTTAGTCGTTTATTACTTAAGTCTCGATGAACCAATATCTTCTCTTTTTTCCGAGAATACTGATTTTAACTTCTTTTCTTCTGTAGCGGAGGCACCGAGCGCTGTACACACTTCTCCTCTTCCAGCTGTTCCTCCTCCAACCCTTCAAGTCACTCCTGCTTCTCAGCCAGGTTCGCAGGAAGAGCAAATAAAAGTCCTTTGGGGCTTGGAGGATCCGCCTGCTTCACAAGAGGAGAAGGCGGAAGATCTTGAGGACAGTGAGAAGACTCCGGAGCAGTCTCTTGATGATAACACGAAACTTTCTGCGCTGCTTACTCCGGGAAGTGAGTCTTCTTCGAAGAGGAAAGGGAAGCGCGCTATGAGGAAGAAGAAGAAAAGCATTTCAGCTGGAGAAGATAAAGCAGAAGAAGATCCAGCTACACCTTCTTCTCCTTCTTCTCCGACCCATCCACACCAGATTCCGAAACTAGTCATCAAACCGGGCAAGGGTACTGATTGGTGGCAGGAAGAAAGAGTGATAAGCTGGACTCTACTTTTCTTATTTTGCTTTTTGTATGTTCTGACCGGAGATTGTGCGGATACCGGCCTCCGCTTGAAACCTGCATATGTACAAAAACTTTATAGTATGGAATAAAATGGTTCTTTTACTTGTACAATTTCTTGTCAGTATCTGTGTGAATGTATTTATTCCTTGTTTTTGCACAAGCTTCTTTGTTTACTTTATACGATACTGCAGTGAGCTCGTGGTATGATGTTTGAGCGTTATTTTTATTAATATAGCTATGTGCCCCCATACCACGGCTCATTGCAATATTCTGAACAGACTCATACTCTTATTTTAGAGAATAACTTTTCCGTTTTTGAGGAAATGTTATTCTGCTTTCAATAGAGTACGCCTTGTATCGGAAAGACTTGTACTCTTATTTTAGAGAATAATTCTTCCGTTTTAAGGAAATATTATTCTGCTTTTAGTAGAGTACGCTTTGTATCGGAGAAGTTTTTCTTTCTCTTTCTTTTTAAAGAACACTTCTACTTTCGGGGATGATAACTTTTATTTGTTGAGAAGTGGATTCCCCTACGCAGTGAAATGAGCTTCTGAAGAATGTTTTGACATTTCAACTCTGGTGAAGTGGTTTTTGCACTTCAATTTTGGTGAAATGTGCCTCCGAAGAGGTTTTTTGGCATTTCTGAAGGGTAGCATTTGGACTCTGTGGAGTATTATTGACTTCAAAGAGTAGCATTATGCTTTGTGGAGCAGCGTGGACTCCGAAGATTAGCATTTGGACTCTGTGGAGTAGCATGGACTCCGAAGAGTAGCGTTATGCTTTGTGGAGTCGCGTGGACTCCGAAGATTATCATTTGGACTCTGTGGAGTAGCATGGACTCCGAAGAGTAGCGTTGCGCTTCCTGAGAGGTTTTGCGCTTCCAGAGAAGTCTTGTGCTTCCGAAGAAGTCTTGTGCTTCCGAAGAAGTCTTGTGCTTCCGGAGAAGTCTTGATTTGATTGCCTGGAAGTTACTTTCTCACAGTTAAATGGATCCATGGGGCGGGCGCAAGTCACTTAGTTGGATGTTCGTTCGGACAAACGATCACAACTAGTTAACATAGGCCCTGTGCCTTCCACTTAGGAAGATGCCCCTTCGGTGGTTCCACCAACCTTTTTCTTGAGAACAGTACTTCCATTTTTTGGCATGCCTCCGAAAAGGTCTTGTGCCTCCGTAGAGGTCTTTATCCTCCGAAGAGTTGTGCCCCCCTAGAGGTCTTGTGCCTTCGAAGAGGGCTTTTGTTGACTGGCTTGCCCATGTCTCTCCATCACTTGCTCACTAGCAGTCCCCTGTTATCATTTCTGAGCCTGTGTCCTTTTTGTAAGGAGTTTGCTCCATCTTGAAGAAGTGAACTTCACTGTTAAGCGATTCCGCGGGGCAGACGCAAGCTATCTAATCAGATGTCCGTTTGTATAGACGATCATAATTAGTTAACAAGTGTCTGGTTCCTTTTCTTTAGAAAAGTGCCCTTTCAACGTAATCATTAACTTTTTTTTTGCATGAAGTTCATCTTATGTTGGATTTAAATCTGGAACTTTTTGTGGCTTGAAATTCTTTTTCGAGTGATTTATGGGGTACACTTGGCCTTGTGATGGGTAACCTTTGTTTTAATGGCCTGCAATATTAAATCGACATTTAGCAATACGTTTTAGAGTATTTACACATCGAAATGAAACATGCATTTTTATAATAATAAAGAACACATAATTTATAGTGGTTCGGCCAAAAATTAGGCCTACATCCACTTTGTAGCTCTTTTATTGATTATCACTGATTTTACAATGGTTTACAATACAACAAGTACATCCATTATCATTTTACAATTTCAAGCAGAGCTTTTTAAATAAAATATGGATGCAAATGGTTACTGTTCCAGGCTCTCGGGATTGGATCTCCTTCGACAGTTGTGAGTTTGAAGGTGCCATCAAGAAGTTTATTGCCTATGACATATGATCCTTCCCAATTTGGTCCAAACACTCCAGTCGCTGTCATGATCCTCTTCAAGACTAAGTCCCCGATTTCAAAGCTTCGTTGACGGACTTTAGAGTTGAAGTGCCTTGCTATCCTTTGTTGATGGGTCGCAACCCTGAGCCTGACTTCTTCCCTTCTTTCATCAAGGAAATCAAGTGCTTCGAGTTGCAATTTTTCATTTTCTGCCTGGTTGAAATGAATTCTCCTATGTGAAGGGACTTCTAGTTCTACTGGAATCATCGCTTCTGATTCGTATGCCAATGAGAATGGAGTGTGCCCAGTTGCAGTTTTATGGGTTGTTCTGTATGCCCATAGTGCTAGTGGTAGCTTATCAACCCATCCACCTTTTGCTTTTTCAAGCTATTTTTTGATGGTTGACTTGATAATTTTGTTTACTGCTTCCACTTACCCGTTTTCCTACGGGTGAGCCACTGCTGAAAAGCTTTTTCGGATTTTGAATCGCTTGCAAAAGTCCTGGAACTCTTCGCTTTCGAATTGAGTATCGTTGTTTGTGATTATCTTCTGTGGCACACCATACCTGCAAATGATATTTTTGTCACAAAATTTATCTTTTTTTTAGAGGTAATAGTAGCCAAAGGTTCAGCTTCAGCCCATTTAGTGAAATAATCAACAGCAACAATAGCGTATTTGATTCCTGACTTGGCAAATGGCAAAGGCCCGATTAAATCTATTCCCCAAATGGAAAATGGCCATGGACTTACCATCTGTGTTAGTTCGGTGGAAGGTGCTTTTGGAATCTTTGCAAATTTCTGGCACTTGTCGCATTTTTGGGAGTAGATAGCAGCATCTTGATTAATATCTGGCCAAAAATATCCATACCGGAGAATTTTCTTGGCGAGAGTTTGGCCACCTGAGTGATTCCCGCATTCTCCTCCGTGCACCTCTGCTAAAATTGTCTTGGCTTCTTCCTTGGTTACACATCGGAGTAATGGCATTGAGAATCCCCGTCTGTATAACCGGCCGTCTTGAATTACATATCTCGATGCCTTTCTTAACAGCTTTCGGCGTTCTTTAGAATCTTCCGGTAAGGAACCGTTGAGTAGATATTCTTTGATTGGGGTCATCCATGACTCTTGTTCTTGAGATACGGCCATGATCCAGTCGATATCCATCCCATCAGTGCTTGGAGCTGACAAAACCTCCACATGAACCAATCCCAATAGTTGAGCTTCTCCGGAGCTTGAATACTTTGCGAGAGAATCTACTTTCATATTTTCCTCTCGAGGTATGTGGCTTATCGAATAGTGATCGAAATCATCAAGAAGCTCAGAAGCCTTTGACAAATAAGCAGGCAGATTCCCTCCTTTAGCTTGAAATTCCTTTTTTACTTGACATACAATAAGTTGAGAATCACTGAAGATCTGCACTGCTTTGATGTTTAATTCCTTTGCAATCTTTAATCCAGCAATTAGAGCTTCATATTCTGCTTCATTGTTTGTAGAAGGAAATTCCAATCTTAACGCGTAACATAATGATCGCCCTTCGGGGGTTTCAAGCACAACCCCAGCTCCGGAACAGTAGTCATTTCTTGAGCCATCAACATATAACTTCCATCTGGTTGGGATATCAACTATAACTTCTTCATCAATGTTACCCTTGTCTGTGTACTCTGCAATGAAATCTGCTAAAGCTTGTCCGTTGATTGCTCTTTGGGGATGATAGGCGATATCATATTGGCTAAGTTCAATATTCCACTTCAGAAGACGGCCTGAAGTTTCAGGTCGAAAGAGGACTTGATTTAGGGGCTGATCAGTGAGAACTTTGACAGGGTGAGCTTGAAAATATGGCCTCAACTTTCTAGAAGCAATCAGTAGGCAATAGGCGAGCTTTTCTAGCTTTGACTAATTCATTTCCGCCCTAGTGAATCTTTTGCTGATATAGTAGACCGGGAGCTGAACTCTCGCATCCTCTCGTACTAATGCTGCACTCAGGGCATGAGACGAAACTGCTAAGTATATGAAAAGGTCTTCGCCATTGTTGGGCTTGGAAAGTATTGGAGGTGCTTCCATGTGATGGATTAGTTCATCGAAAGCTTTTTGGCATTCAGGGGTCCATTCGAAGTTTTTCTTTCCTTTCTTTAAAGCGTCAAAGAAGGGGATGCACTTATCGGTGGCTTTGGAAATAAATCGACTTAAAGCAACAACTTTCCCATTGAGGCTCTGCAATTCCTTCTTTGTCCTAGGAGCTTTGACTTCTCTCAGAGCAGTAATTTGAGCAGGATTAGCTTCAATGCCCCTAGCGCTTACGATAAATCCCAAGAATTTTCCGGACTCAACTCCGAATGAACATTTCAAAGGATTAAGCTTCATTCCATACTTTCGGAGAATTGCGAACATTTCTGCTAAGTGATCCATATGGTCAACTGCTTTCTTTGATTTCACCAACATATTATCAACATAAACTTCCATAGTTTTCCCAAGCTGTGATTTGAACATTGCATTAACAAGCCTTTGGTATGTTGCCCCTGCATTCTTCAGTCCGAAGGGCATGACTTTGTAGCAGTAAAGACCAACATCGGTGATGAAGCTCGTATCTTCCTGATCTGGCTCATGCATCATAATCTGGTTATACCCGGAGTAAGCATCCATAAAAGACAGCATATCATGCCCGGCCGTTCCATCTACCAGCTGATCGATTCTTGGCGACGGGAAACAGTCTTTGGGGCAAGCTTTGTTTAGATCTGAGAAATCGATGCATACTCTCCGCTTTCCATTTGCTTTTTTAACCAGTACTGGATTTGAAACCCAATTTGGATAGGTGGACTCTCTGATGAAATGATTTTCCATGAGCCGATCTACTTCCTCTTTAAGCGCTGCTGACCTTTCTAGACCTTGGGTTCTCCTTTTCTGTTTCACGGGTGTAAATTTCGGATCAATATTCAGAGCATATACAGCAATCTCTAGAGATATTCCACACATATCGGCGTGACTCCAAGCGAATACGTCCAGGTTTGCTTTCAAAAATGATATCAGCATATTTTGGACTGCCACACTGAGTTGCGAACCCACATTTAGTACTTTGTTTGGGTCTTTAAGATCAACAGGTACTGGTACCGTTACTTCCATCGGCACCACTCTATTCTCCCCTACGCTGGCCTTTCTGGGGTCCATTTCTCTCCTTGCACCACTATGCTCACCAGTGCAGGGGCTACCCTGTACTTGCTATAGGGTTGGCTTTTTGATGCGGAGCGGGGCTGCCGCATCTTTTCCCATTTCTCTCTTTCTTGCCTCTCGAAACTCTATAAGATAACACTCCCGCCCAGCGTTTTGATCCCCTTTAATGACACCAACACCATTATCTGTGGGAAATTTAATAGTTAGGCACCACGAGGCGAGAATGGCTTTGAACGCAGCTAGAGTCGGTCGGCCCAAGAAGGCATTGTAGGCAGAAAATCCGTCAACAATTACAAAAGTCTGTTTCCGAACCACCTTTCTTTGTCCATCTCCAAGTTCCACAAACAAGTCGATAGTTCCAATTGGCTACTGCGGTTCCCCAGTAAACCCGACAATCTTTTGCGATGAAGCCTGAACATCAGTCATTGGAATCTTCATTTGATCAAACGCCTTCTTGAAGAGTATATTGCAAGAGGCGCCGCAATCAATAAGCACTCGTCTTACAATAGCTGGCCCAATTCCTGCAGAAATGACCAAGGGATCTATGGTTGGAGCTTCAATACCTATAGAATCCCTAGCTTTAAACATTATGTCATTATTAGAAGTTCTCTGCTGTTTCAGGGGTGCAGCGTCCTCTAAAACAAAAACATATTCCTCTACTGGGGTATATTTCAAAGCACGAGCATACCTTTCCATCTCACCCCAGCTTCTGCCCACTGGGTGTGGACTTCCTGTAATCACATTGATAACAGGCCTTTCAGATTCATGTGCGGTAGTGCCCTTACCCGAGTCAGATTGGTGAGTAGGGGGTTGCTGCCCTTGAGTAGACGAAGTTGGATCATTCCTGTTCTTCTTAACATATTGTTGCAATTTGTTTTGCCTTAGCAATTCTTCAATCAGGCTCTTCAAATGACGACATTCATTGGTATCATGGCCGGGTTGGTTATGAAATCGGCAAAATTTTCCATTTCGCATAGCACTCTTTCCAGGCTTTATTTCAGCTGGTTTAGGATATTCCACAGCATCTTTGGTAGCGAAGAAAATATTCTCCGGAGAATCGGTTAAGGGGGTGAAATCTGACGGTTTAAAGAAGCGAGGTTTCTTTATGTCCTTTTGTCTCTTTCCATCATTATTCTCCCTCTTCTGACTTTCGGAATCTTTCTTAGCCGAAGCAGCAATGTTATTCTGCACTCCTGTTGCTACCACTTTCATTGGGGTAGGAAGATTTTCCAAGCGCATGAACTCGTCAGCTTTCTTGTAGAATTTTTCGAGTGAATTCGGCTCTTTCATTTTCAGCCATTTCCCAAATTCACTTGACTTATCGATAGCCCGCATCAGATAAGTCAAAACCATCCGTGGTTCCGCGTTATCGACTTCAGCCAGAGCTATGTTGAAGCGATTCAAGAAGGACTTAATAGACTCTCCCGGATTCTGCTCAAGGCTAGACAACGACATAATGTCTTTCGCCTTTGAAGCGTACAGTCTGAATTGCTCTTTAAACTTCCGAGTCAACTCGGAGAAATGGTCTACAGATCGGGCAGGCAGCTTTGTAAACCAGAGTAGTGCCACCCCTTCCAAGTACACCGGAAAGTACCGTCATTTAATTTCATCCGTTGCCCTGGCACCTGTCATGTGCCAGTCGTATTTGTACAGAAATTGATTGGGGTCGCTTGTCCTTCGGTAAGCTGGAATGGTAGGAGGAACAAACTTTCTTGGAAATTCGGCTTTCAGAATTTTTTGGGTGAACGGAGTTTTACTTGGAGCGAACCCCCAGTCGTTCTCATCTTCATTTATTTGCATGCTTTCTTTCATGATCTGTCGTATCATTTCCGAGAGGTATTCCTCGTTGTTTAGAGGCTCTGCAGGGCATTCATCAACCATTTTCTCAAAAGTTTGACTAAACAAACATTTGTGGAGAGTTGATTGTGGCCTTGTCACTCCGGCTTGGGGAGGTGCCCTTCGGCAGTATCAGCTGCCCTTTGAGGAATGTTCCTCCTTTCGGAGTTGTGAACAACATCAGCAAGATTTTCCTCATTATTCGTTGGTTGACGGTTAGCTCCAAGCATAGCATTCAACCTTTCTAGCATTAAGGTGTTCTGGGTTTCAATTTGCTGATATAACCCAGACACAACAGCATCTAACTCTGCTCGTGTCACTCCAACGCTTGGAGCTGCTTGACTTGATGAAGGAGAAGTAGCAGTGTTATCATGAGCATTGACGGATCTGGTAGACTTGCGCTTTCTTCCGAGAGCCATTATTTCCGACAAACTTTTGGTTTTCAAAGAAACTTTTTCCACAAACTCTTGTGAAGCAATGATAACAAGATCCCTGAGTTCAATTCTCAGTGAAAGCACCAAAATGTTAACGCTAAAAATTGAACGCTAACACCCTGGTGTGTGTAGTAGTAATGTGAAAGCATCACCCGCGATACGAGAACAAAATATAAGCTGAAAATAGCAGAAAAGGTAAAGAGACAACGATTTTATAGTGGTTCGGCCCGTAATTAAGCCTACGTCCACTTTATATTCTTTTATTGCTGATCTGGTTACAAATTTATACAATGCACTTCAAATACAATTCACTTTGATCACAAAAACACTTCAGACTAGTATCTCAAGCTTCGATGTGAAAAGGCTCTTTGAATCCATTTCGTATGTGCAAGATCTCTTTCAAAGCTTGTTGTAGTGTCTTGAATGTTTGGAGTTCTTCGAGTGTTGGATGAGTTAAGAATTCTGCAGAGTAACGGCGCTTTAGAGAATGATCCAAAAGTCCCCCTCAAGTTGGAGTTTAGGCCTTATTTATAGGGGAAATTCTGGGCAAGATTCTGTCTCCAAGTCCTAGGTCGTGGACGACCTAAGTTAGGTCGTAGGTCGCGAGCGACCTAAGATAGGTTGTGGGTCTTGTCTGAACTATACTGAGTTTTGTCTGAACGAGTCAGTAGGTCGTGAGCGACCTAAGATAGGTCGTGAGCGACCTAAGATAGGTCGTGAGCGACCTAAGATAGGTCATGAGCGACCTAAGATAGGTCGTGAGCGACCTAAGATAGGTTGTGAAACTCTTCTCTGCTTTAGCTCGCTAGGTCGTTACATTGCTAGGATGTTGGGTCATGAATTCCTTAAGTCATTAGGTCGCTAACTCCTTAAGTCGTTAGGTCGTGACATTCCATAGGTCGTTAGGTCGTGACATTCCATAGGTCGTTAGGTCGTGACATTCCATAGGTCGTTAACTTCTTTAAGTCGTTAACTTCTTTAGGTCGGTGGGTCGTCTCTGTAGTTAGGTCGCTAAGCTATTAGGTCGCGGAGTTTTAGGTCGCTCAAAAAGAGGAGTTAACATGGTGTTCTTTATGTATTTTAGATCTGAAACACTTTAGAAATTCTGATTCTATTCTTGGGTATAGAATCCTTCTTGCCCTCGAGATTCTTGTTTAAATTATTCTCGATCATAGCATATTTCTTTTGAATAGATGCATCACCCAAGGTTGGTTATTGACTTATCCCTGAAAGAAAATTGTAAGGACATGATTTTTATAAAAGGAGAAGTTTGTAACAATCTTGGTCGAGATTACCTGAAATTAAACATAAAACGTGATTTAATTTATCTTAATTAATTTTAAGGTGAAATTGGGAAATTATATTGGGTTTGTTTCCAAATTGAAATAGATTTGGAATTAAATAAGTAAGAAATTTATAAAATGGATTTTTCAAGTAAGATAAATATAATTGGAAAATTTATAGTAAAATGGTTAGAAATCTATATGAATAAATTTCTAAGATGAAATATCGAATTTAAAGACCTAAATATAATTTTTGTGCATTTTATATAATTTATAAGAATTCATATACATACATTTCATAATATGTGAAAACATGCGTGAAACTGTATTTAAACTATTAGGGACATTTAATCATGTCAAATGGATACAAAACTATGTTATGAAGTTTGATATGATGGTATTAGGTTTAAAAAGTATTTTTGTGGAATTTTATTTAATTTATATGAATTTATAAGGATGCGATTTCATAATATATGAAAATCAACCCGGTTTTGTGTAAAAATGATTTGGGATACAAAATCACATCAAAATGGTATAAAAATGATTTATAAAGTTAAGATACATACATACATACATAAATATATATATGAATTTATAAATTTAATTATGGATTTATGGATATATATTTTAAGAGATATGATTTATTTAGTGAAAAATGGAAAATAAACAATGTTTTGAGCTATGTAATGAATTATATCATATAAATATATAAAACATATATAAATATTATATAAAAATATTTATAAATTTCAATTTGATAAATTGGGTTTTACTATAATTTTATTTTGAATTTATGATGATTTTTAAAGGAAGTTTGAAGATATATAGTGAAAATGCTATATTTCTATTTTCTGAAAACTAGCTTTGAAACACCGATCTGTACAACAATTTTGAAAATATTTTGATTCAATTTTTTTTAATGAAATGAAAGTATAAAGATAGAGAGAATCATATCTAAATTTAGAAGAAAATGGATCTAGAATCTGATTAAAAAGGAGCGAGTTACAAGCAAAACAAAAATCAGAAAAACACATACAATAGGCTGCCTGTTTCAGCCGACTACAACAGGTGCACCGGTGGGCACAATAGGTGCATCGGTTGGACATATTTTGATTAGGTGTTTTGATTATTCGGAGCCAAATTGAAGAGGGTTGGTCTGGGATTCTTCTGGGGTATTCCGACAGCATTTAGACTACGTCTTTGGACTAGAATTTCATGCTTGTTTTGAGTTTTGGCATGTTAGCGTTTGATTAAAATTTGTGAAACTAATTTATAATTTATGAAACATTATTTGAAATGCAAATTTGTGTTTTATAATTAAAGAAACAAAAATAAAATAATAATAATAACTTTTAATTTCAAAAACTATATTTAATTTTACAAAATATCTCAATAATAATAGAATGGGAATTTTGACATATTGGTGCTTTGTAAAATTAAAGAAATCAATGGTTGTTAAATAAAGCATTGTTTAATATAAATTGGTGTTTATAAAGTGATAAAAAATTTAGTAACGCTTCTCTTAGAAAATTAGTAACACCTTGCTATTGGATCCATATCTCAACCCACTTAGCCCATATAAGAGAAATATGAGATGTGAAATATACGTATAAGTTTCTCATTCTCATTTTCATTCCGTAAGCAGATAACGCAAACTCCTTTTGTATTTGAAAAACCCTAATCCCCAAATCAAAGCTAGAAATCATAGCGCTTTTGATTAATTCAATTGTAGATTTATAAAAGGTAATCTCTTCCACTTATTTGCATGTCTATTATTGATCAATTTCAGTTTTAGTCTTCGATTATAATCATTCTTTTGTAATTTCTAAGAGTCAAACCTAGGTTTTGTGGCTGAGAGTTGATAGCCTAGGTGAATCCAGATTCTAAATGCTAATTCAAGTTCAAATTTGGTGAGTAATCCTCACACTTCTATGCTATAATTGAATGTTATTTTCTGCTTGTTGTTTCTGATGAATTTGTGTAGAATTGATTCCAATTTCTTATGTTAAGCAACTCCATATTTGTTGAAACCATTGTCAAATGATCTTACAAGTCATCAATTTGAAGTTGTTTGATTGCTTTCATGATAGCTAATTCAGTGTAGTAGAAGTATAGAATTAATTCAGCAAAGAAATCACCGCCAATGGGCAATTGGAGCACCGCTGGCGATGCTTGAGGCTCAGCCCAGGTGTGCAACCAGTGGACCGATCAGGACCTGGGCTGAGACCTAAGTCATGCCGTATCGGGCTCCGTTTTCTCCCGTTTGCTCCTTCGTTCGCCCCTTTGATCGCTTGAACCCAATTGTGTTGATTTTGGTGTTGTTTTCTATACCGATTTCAACGTTATTTATGGATTTTGATTTATGAATTTGAGAACTCATTTTGAAGTTATTATACCATAGAAATGCTCTATGGGTTCTTAGAGATTATATACAAGTTTTCTAACACAATCTCAATCAGAATCTGAAAAAGGCAATTTTCAAATTAATGTATTTTATCCAAATCTCTTCTAGTACAACTTATTTTCTACAATAAGTTTATATACATATTTTATTATTTTTATTATTTATTATAATAATAATGGTTTTATATTGAGATGGGACAATATTCCAAATTATTCTTATTTATACTTATGTATAAAGTGATTTTGCAAAGGCTTTCCAATATTTATATGCATGCATGTATGTATGTATATTTGCTTACTAAACAATGTCTATATATATATGAATGTAAAATTTTAATGAACTCCTTTTTCTCATATAAATATTAGCTTATAAACTAATATATAGTTTTAAGAAGGTTTTCAAAGCTTAATACTTCTATAAAATTGCACGATATCGATCGAATGAGGAATTGAATTTAACGGATTAATAAAACGAGTGGTATGGAATGCTCGAGTTTATTTTCCCTATTAATTCCGTACTTGTTCGATTGAGCCATTTATATACATGAGTGGAGTTTACTAACCTATAGTAAACGTTTAAATAAACCCGTTTGGTATGGGACATACGATTATTATTTATTCGATTACTATCCGAGGTATATAACACTTATCGACGAGTTTATGACTCGCCTTCGGAATTTATAAGACTTGTTCCTACCTTGGAGTTTATAGGTCTCATACCTATCTTGATGTTTATAGGACTTGTTCCTATCTTAGAGTTTATAGGTCTCGTACCTATCTTGATGTTTATAAGACTTGTTCCTATCTTGATGTTTTTGGGTCTCATACCTATCTTGATGTTTATAGGTCTCGTACCTATTTAAGAGATTATAGGATTTGTTCCTATATTGATGTCTATAGATGTAGTACCCATCTAGATGTTTATGGACTTATATGTTTATCTTGGAGTTACATGTATGTAGGTGAATTTATTTCACCAATCTTGGAGTTTGGCGCCTTCGCCCTTTTTGTGAGATTTCTAGATTTCTATTTGTGATATTTCTGGGTTTGATGTTGTTTGAATTATCACCAAATCATTTCACGGATTTTTGCTTTTAACAAGCTATCTTGAGTCTTAATATTTGGTGATTTGAAGTTATTGATGCATGTTTGATATTTGTCGATATATGACTATATTTGAGATCTGGTTTGCTTTATCTATCATTCATCTTGCTAACCATTCACTGTAGTCTAGAATGACCCGTTTATTATTTTATAGTACTTCGGTCAGACAGAGATATTTCATGTTGTCCAGTTTGATAGTTCTAGAGAGGATTCACTCCAGTTATTTAGTTATCATTCATCTTACCTTCATCTTGTACATGTATACATATTCATGTTATGTTGTATCTTATATCGAGTTTAGACTCTTTCGTGTACATATTCGTTCATGAGATATAGAACATATGTATTATATGGATTGTTTTGACCATAGTCTTGTATTTGATATTATGTTTCTATTCGATTTGATCAGCTTGTATCTATTTGTATTCCGCTGTATGTATTCTTTGATCTATGATTTTGTGACTTGTATTTATCATATATTGTTCTGGATTATTATTATAGCCACCATAGTTTTGTTTTAAACATGGACTGCATCCATTGATTCCAATTGAGATAGAAAAAAATATTGCATATCGATCGACGTATCAATGTTTGCTTAAAGTAAAATTCACGGATGGTTTCTCCTCACCAGCCTTACTCTCTTCACTAGCAGACAGTATTACCCAGTGATACCCTTTGCTAGTGTGGGTCTCGAAGTGGGGCATTATAGATAATGTCTCTACACTTTCAAATCATAAATTACAGCACCCAACTCTAAGTTATGTGTTGGGTATCTAACTTCATGCAGTTTGAACTGTCGAGAAGCATTGGAATTCACTTTACCCTTTCACATTAACATAGTAAAAGTGTGCTATGGATCGTGTAATATGGATACATGATAATACAGAATATAGCGATGATAGCTGTTGGGTGAATTCTCACCACCGGTCCAAAGCTTCACCGAACCAACTCATCTTCAACCTCTGCCGAACCAACTCATCTCCAACCTCTGCCGAACCAACCACCCTCCAAGCTTCACCGAACCAACCACCCTCCAAGCTTCACCGAACCAACTCATCTCCAACCTCTGCCGAACCAACTCATCTCCAACCTCTGCTAAACCAACTCATCTCCCACCTCTGCCGAATCAACCACCCTCCAAGCTTCACCGGACCACTCATCTCCTACCAAAGAAAACCGGACCAGATCCACCAGACCAGATTACGTCAGCCCAGGCCCGCCAGCTGCTATATAACTCCAAGACCCCTACCCCCAGCCTCACTCTATAAATAGAGGGGTAGGGGTACAACAATGGGGGACAAGTTTGAGAGCTCGAGCACGGAGAGAACTTTCAAACAACTTTCTTTTACTTGTATCAAAGCTTTATACTTGTAATCTAAACAACAAAAGAGAAATAACATATAAAGTGGACGTAGGCACATTCTGGCTGAACCACTATAAATCTGCGTGTCTTTTTACAGTTTAGCCCCTGCTTTTCATATATTTGCATAAATCACCCAAATCACTAAGAACAACATAAGATCTACTAAATCATTCGACTTTGAGGTGTTTGTCCATTTTTTGTGCAAACATTTTTGGTGCTTTCATTGAGAGCTAGAAGCTCGAAGCTTCAGCTTCTTCCACTTAACCTTTTTCCTAATAGCATCATCCACCGTTCGGAAAACATGCCTCCCAAGCAGAAGAAAGATGTTAACAAAGGAAAAAACATCGCTTTCAGCAGTCTTCCAGATCCAGCGGTCACGGATCAAGTAAATCGTCCTCCTCTAGCGGCAGTACCGAATGGAGGACAGGCTAATCCGACCACTCCAACCGTAGAATAGCCCGCAGCAATTACTAGGGCAGATCTAGACAGGGTTGTGGTTGAAGTAACTAATCGCTTCACGTCCCAGCAGGAAGCCTTGGTGGACCATCTCATTTCACGCTTAAGGGATGCTGAAGAGTCCAACCGCAACACTGAATCATGGGGCGAGTCCCAGTCTGGAGGGTCTCGGAGACAACAAAGATCTTCCTTCTTTGAAGAAGCTAACGACAGAAGCAGCCATGGTAGGAGTCGAGATCGAGCACAGCCCAAAGTTAGGCCTGAAGAAACGCTTGGAACCGAACCCCACGGGGGAGGTACAGGGCGAAGCTCAACTGTAGCTGAGCCTGTCATACTGCCTAACCACGGAAACGCCAGTGAACGGGGCCGAGCTAGAGTCCAGCCCGAAGTTGGACCCGAGGAAGTGCTTAGATCAGAACCCAGCAAGGGAAGATCAAGGCAAGGGCCAACTATGGCTGACCCTAGCATGCTCCCAGAAGACCAAAGGCAGCCACCGGAAAATATGAAGAATGATAGATGATACCATCCCTACAGATCATCTGGATGGGATCAATCCCACAGGACAGAGCCAAATTCGTTTCTATCTGCTCCAAATTCTGTTGAAAGGATGGCACGCTTATTCAAAGAGTGCGTCCAACGGGAGCAAAGAGATCGAGGGATAGACGCTAGGGTAACCAGCCCTTTCGCCCGCAACATCGAAATTGCTATCACCCCCTGAGAATGGAAGATGCCAACAATGGAACCTTACAAAGGAACCTCCGACCCCGTTGTACACTTGCAGAGATACACACAACATATGCTCATGAGTGGAGCGATAGAGGGAGTACTGTGCAAATGCTTTCCACTCTTCTTAGCAGATCTCGCTACCTCCTGGTTCTGTCATCTACCTCAGGGATCCATTAGCTCGTGGGAAATGTTGAAAGAAAAGTTTATCAGTCAGTTCCACATTCATGTGGAACAACCCAAGGACGCTTATTCCTTATCCAGCATCAAATAGAAACCTGGAGAGAAACTGCAGCAATACCTAACCCGATTCAATGCCGCAGCGGCCGCAGTCCAAGATGCCGATGAAAAGCTTATCCTAATGGCCCTCTGTAGTGGCGTGCATCCGGACACTAAGTTTGCTAGAAGATTGACAAAAGAGAAACCAGCTACTTTACCCGATTTCTTCCATGAAGCCAGGAAATATATGAGGCTTGAGGATGCTGCCGTTGAGGGGCAGTCAGGACAGAAAAATAAGGCAACTCACAGCAATGCCCCTGCTGTGGCAAGGGACGTTCGAAGAAATGATTCCAGAGACAATGCTGGGGGCAAGAAGGGAGAAAAGCGCCTATATCGGCCTGGACCGAGATTCGACACTTACACTCCTTTGAACGAGACCGTCGAAAATATCTTCCTTGCCACCCAAGGCGAAGTTAGATACAAACGCCCACCATACAAGAAGGAATCAGATAACGCGCAAAAGTCTGGAAAGTTCTGCCGCTTCCACGAATCTCATGGGCATGATACCAATGAATGCCATCATCTCCGGGACTTGATTGAAGAACACATTAGAAGGAAGAAACTAGAACGCTATGTAAAAGGTCAGGACAGGATTCCAGCTCCTGCCAATGAGAACCCAAGGCTACCCTCACCGGAGACCGGCAGAGGAAACCGCAACACTAGCGGCTCTAGTCAAGAGAAGATAGTGGTCCATACCATCTCAGGAGGACCGCACGTCACAGGAAAAAGCTGGAAAGAGATGGAAAGATATGGAAAGTCGCTTAGAGACAATAAAGACTGCGTCAATTCGGTTATAGAAGAACGCCACCCGAAACGGAAAGGAAGTGATGACATCACATTCGGTAGGCGTGACCTAGAAGGAAGGAAATACCCTCACATGGATCCCATGGTTATCTCTGCCCGGCTCGGACCCGCCGAAGTTTACCGAATTCTAGTAGACACTGGAAGCTCAGTAAATATCCTGTTCAAACATGCATTCGACAAAATGAGACTATCAATGAAGGATGTATCTCCCTGCGATAAACCACTACACGGTTTCACTGGGGACGCAAAGATGCCCCTCGGGCAACTGGACCTCTTTGTTGAAATTGGAAGCCATCCCCGCTCCGTTGTACGAAAACAGACGTTTATGCTAATAGAAAACCATTCGGCCTACAACGCCTTCTTAGGAAGGCCAGCCTTGTCTGACTTCCAAATTGTCCTAGCCCCATGGTGCCTGAAGATGAAATTTCCAACAGACAGCGGAGTAGGGGAAGTGGAAGGAGACCAGGACGTTGCTCGAGACTGCTATGTGACTGAACTTCGCAACAACCACAGGAAGGATAAAGGGAAGGGTGTAGAGGTTGCCCTCTGCACAAAAAGTCTAGAAGCATAGCAATTAAAGAAGGCCCCTCCTCTTCGATATACCAGCGACCCTTTCAATGAATTAGACCCTAGGGACAAAGAGGAGGAGGCCACCGCCGAGCCTGCAGAGGCTATGGAGTTTGTATCTGTAGACAAGCATGACTCGAGTAGACTATTGAAGATTGGGTCCCAACTAAAAGCAGAGTTGAAGGAGCAACTCATCGACTTTCTCCACCATAACTTGGATGTATTCGCATGGTCACACGCTGACATGACCGGAATCTCCCCCGACGTAGCATGCCACGTACTAAACATTGATCCTACCAAGGCGCCCGTAAAACAAAGAAAGAGAAGTATGGGGGCAGAGCGATCAGCAGCCCTCGATGAAGAAGTAAAGAATCTACTTGCCAATGACTTCATACGAGAAGCCATCTACCCGGAATGGATCGCTAACCCGGTACTGGTAAAGAAGGCTAATGGGAAGTGGCGGACATGCATTGACTTCTCCAACCTAAATGACGCCTGCCCAAAGGATTGCTTCCCACTTCCCCGAATCGACCAACTTATAGACAGCACAGCCGGGCACGAGCTCCTATCTTTTATGGACGCATACTCAGGATATAACCAAATTCCTATGCATGCTCCCGATCAAGACCACACTAGTTTAATCACTGACCGGGGTTTATACTGCTATAAGGTGATGCCTTTCGGACTTAAAAATGCAGGAGCCACCTACCAGCGCCTCGTCAACAAGATGTTTGCAGGGCTAATAGGGCAAACTATGGAAGTATACGTGGATGACATGCTGATAAAGTCAAGGAAAGCCGACGATCACGTAAGCCACCTAGGCAAGATGTTTCAAGTACTTCGCCAGTATGGAATGAAGTTGAATCCTCTAAAATGCTCCTTCGGAGTGTCATCAGGAAAGTTCTTAGGATTCATCGTCCATGCCAGAGGGATTGAAGCAAGCACTGAACAAGTCCGAGCGCTAAGGGATATCAAGATACCTTCCACTCGAAAGGAAATGCAAAGCCTGAATGGAAAAGTGGCCGCCTAAGCCGATTCATCTCTAAAGCAACGGACAAGTGCGTCCCCTTTTTCGAAGCTCTAAAGAAAGACAAAGGAAAGTTCGAATGGACTGACGAATGCTTGACCGCTTTCCTTAACTTAATCGAACACCTCCAGAAACCACCGGTACTCTCGACTCCAAGCGAAGGCAAAGAATTATACCTATACCTTGCTGTGTCATCTCACGCCCTAAGCGCTGCCTTGGTAAGGGAAGACAACCGCACGCAGCAGCCAGTTTACTTCGTCAGTAAGAGATTTACGGGGGCAGAAGTCAGATATCCTAAACTTGAGAAGCTAGCATACTGTTTACTAATCACATCACGGAAACTGCGTCACTACTTCCAGTCCCATTCCATCAAAGTTCTGACCGATCAGCCACTAAGGCAGGTACTCCATCGCCCCGACACTTCTGGGCGACTACTTAAATGGTGCATTGAACCGAGTCAGTATGATATCACCTATCACCCTCGCACCGCTATCAAGGGACAAGCCATGGCTGATTTCATTGCGGAATTCACTACGAACGAAGATAAGGAGCAATTGGAAATAGCAGGAGACATCAAGTGGAATCTCTTTGTGGATGGTGCATCAAACGAACAAGGCTCGGGGGCAGGTGTGGTAATAATCACTCCCAGAGGAAATAAGCTGCACTATGCTATAAGGTTGGAGTTCGCTGCCACCAACAACGATGCAGAATATGAAGCAGTGATAGCTGGAGTAGAACTTGCCATAGAAATCGGAGCCAATTCTTTGTGTCTTCATAGCGATTCTCAACTTATTGTTAATCAAATACTAGGAGAATTCCAAGCTCGAGAAGAACGACTCATAGCATATTTAAAGAAGACCAAGTTACTTCTCAGCCGATTGGACCACTACTTTGTCAAACACATCCCTAGGGAAGAGAACCAAGAGGCCGACGAATTGGCAAAGCAAGCAAGTATGAGAGACATCGCCATCTTCGGAGCAGTATCCATCTCAAAGCAACTGACCCCAAGTTTTGAGCAAGTGAATCTGATAGCTGCAACCGAAGAAACAACTTGGATGACTCCCATCCGAGACTACCTACAAAGCAGCACACTACCCAACGGGCATAACGAAGTCAAGAAAATCTTGAGGAAAGCTTCCCGCTACACAATTCAAGAAGACACCCTCTATCGGCGCGGATTCTCTAACCCGGTATTAAGGTGTGTCGCTGAGAGGGAAGCTAAGGAAATCTTATCCAACATTCATCAGGGAAGCTGCGGGGATCACACCGGAGGGCAAACATTAGCAAAAAAGATACTCCGCTATGGATATTTCTGGCCCACCTTAAGCAAGGACGCCTTAGATTTCGTCAAAAAGTGTGACAGATGCCAGAAGTTTGCTAAGATTCCGCGGCTACCAACAACCGAGATTACTCAAATGACCAGCCCTTGGCCCTTCACAATATGGGGAATTGACTTAATCGGCGAGCTACCAATGGGCCGAGGCGGGGCCAAATATGCTATAGTGGCAGTCGACTATTTCACCAAATGGGTGGAAGCGGAACCTCTGAATAAAGTATCTTCAGCAAAAGTTATTAATTTCTTGATCAAAAATGTCCTATGCAGGTACGGAGTCCCACTCAAAATCATATCAGACAATGGACTTCAGTTTGACAGCGAGGAATTCGCCAACTGGTGCCGAGAGCACGGAATTCACAAAAGCTTCTCATCCGTAGCGTATCCCCAGGCAAACGGACAAGTCGAAGCCGTCAACAAAATTCTGAAAACTCTAATAAAAAAGAAACTCGAAAAGTCAAAGGGAGCTTGGGTGGATGAACTCCCTACGGCACTGTGGGCCTATCGCACATCCTTCAGAACATCAACAGGGCATACTCCTTTCTCTTTGGCATACGGATCGGAGGCTATGCTCCCAGTTGAAACCATCATGCCTTCCCACCGTAGGATCCACTATAACCCAGAAGAGAACGAAGAACTCCTTCACATGTCTTTGGATCTAGTTGAGGAGAGAAGAAATGATGCAGTCCTTAAAGCGGTGGCCCACAAGCAAAAAGTGGCAGCACAATACAACTCCAAAGTCAAGCATCGTACCTTACAAAAAGGGGATCTTGTCCTCAAGCGAATCTTCCCTCGCCCCGGAGCACTAGACCCAATCTGGGATGAACCATATGTAATTCATAAAGATCTCCACAATGGAGCTTATATTTTGTCAACAGTGGACGGAGAGGTGTTCCAGAGGGCATGGAACATCCAACACCTCCGTCGATACTTTTCTTAACTTGTACTGCCCATATGAAGTGAATTAACAAAGAGAATCAGTGGACGTAGGCCTTTTCGTGTCGAACCACTTTAAAAAACCTTGTCTCTTTTTTAACTTGTTCCTTTATATCTTGGCTGCTTGTTAACTTTATCCTTTTCTGTTGAACAAAATCCTATGCGTATAACATTTCCACTCAAAGCACTCCATGGCGCAACTTCACCTGGACAAGACCTAACAGGTACTATGCGAATCTATGCCCTCGCCAATGAGACACTTTTGCTCCGGCATCCCTCTGCTGCGGGTTAACTCATTGCTCGCGACGGCCCTTAAAGCCAACTGTAATGAGCCGATTATAAGCCACCGAGAAGGCCGACTATAGCCGAGGCAGCTCATTACGGCGTTCGGCTCGCCGGCAACTGTGAACCGACTATAAGCCCCAACATAAGGTGTGGCCAGCCAGGGGCAGTTCACGGTTGACGATCGGCACCCACGCTAGCCGGCCACAGTAAATTGAATAATACCCACGATTACGGGCCATAATGGTCCGGGTAGTTACTGTGCGCGATCTCGGCTCCGATGTGTCTTAAGTGCGGCTGTGGTAAAAAAGAATTAACTCCCCGCGGAGGCGTAAGATGGGTGACAAATGTCTCCAAGACCCACAACTAGGGAAAGTGACTACAAAGCCCGTTTGCCACGAACTTAAGCACATCGAAGGCCTTCCGTGATTGGAAGTTTTACTATTTCACATATTTCAATTTTACTTAAGCAACTTTTCTCCTATCCTCTATAACAATCCCTGAAGTACAGGACACAGAGCAGGAGACATTCACTAATGGAAGCAGATGCTCACGGCAAGATACTGGACCGCATCCCTTACTCGGTCACATAGGATACTCAAAGCTGCCATCTACAAGCAAGATATAAAGGGCGGTATTTCCTTCTTTCATATGTAAACACATGACTATAATTTATTCACACCTCACGCTAAAATTGCAAGCCATAAAATTATGTTTTAAACAAGAACCTGACATCAAACACAATTTAATTGCAAGAATATGCATAGCTGTATTTCTCATACAACATGTTGGAATAGCAAAAAACATTCAAAATACGACAAATCAGCTTAAGTTAAAGAATTACACATCAAGAGTAGAGCTATTTATTACAAGTAGCAAAAAATTACAACCTAAGAGTTACTTTACTGTTTTAAGACTAACATACACAACCGTGTCAAGTCCACAAAAAAAAAACGAATTTTCCAGGTCTAATCAAGGAGCCGGCTGCGTCGGAGTCTTGTCCTTGTCCTGTTGCTCACCTGTTCGGTCAGAGAAAGGATTCATTAGTGATAAGCAACCAAGATAACGGAAAGACTAGAAAGGAAGACTTACCAGCATCTGCTCCTTGATCAACTTGATCATCATCCTCCGCTTGCACACCTGTCTCCTCAGCTGCAAGCAACCGCATGCCCTCCTTCACCGCCACCTTCTCCTCCTTGGTAAACTGGGCAGTAACAGCATCCATCCTAAAGGCCATGCCACCCTCCTTATCTGCCTCAGCCTGGGCCTCCTCTAGAGCCCTAAGATAGATCCTAGCCATAACCCGAGGGTAATCATCCATCCAGGACAAGTTACCCTGCCTCCAAGTACGGAAGTACATATCCTGGAGCATCCCCTCCATCAGCCCCTCGTTCTCTTCGAACTCCCTCGCCCGGGCCTCGGAATCCGACAACCTCACGACGGCGGCATCTCTCTCCGATCGGTATCTCGAGCAGTCAGCCAGAAGGGATTTCCGCATCGCCTCCATCTCCTCCCTCAACTCGGCTTGAGCAAACTCTGCAGCCTCAAGATTCCCAGATAACTCCTCTATCTGCTCAAGATCCGCTTTCCGAACCTCGTCCACCGTGGCAATGGCCATATCAATCCGTTCCTTGCAAGTAGCCTCCATTTTCCGCAGTTCGGCCCGGCTGGCCTCTTCCATGGTTTTCTTTAGACGTCCAGAGGCGGCCTCGTGCTGAGAGATCTGGATGGCCTGATCAGCGAGTTGCTTGGCCTGGTCGGAAACCACTAACCGCAATCTTATGTTGGCACTCCCAATTTCCTCCCCGGCCTTGACCAGTCGGGCATGATGCCCCATCAACTTCCTGGTTTCCTCAGCAACCCGGTCGATGTTTGCCTTAGCTTCATCCCCCATAGTGACAACCCGAGTAGTAAGCAAATCGAGGTCCAGGGACCTGGCCTCATCAAACATTTTTTGGCTGGATTCAGCTAAGCTGGGGGCACGGCGGAGGACCCTCCTTCGCCCTCGGATTTCTTTTTGTCTGATCGAGTTTCTGCTTTGCGAGACATTATCTACAACACCGGAAAAACATATTGTTAGAACAGAGGATGTAAACAAATAAGTGTATAACATGAAATTTCACTCATAAAATCAAAATGCTCAAACTCCCCTTGTCATTCGGTAAAGTGAATGAAAAATTTTATTCGGTATTCGGAGTCTCGAATTTCATTCGGCATTCCCCGTATAGGTTCATTTGGTGATCCAAATGAAAATGCTCATTCGGTACTCAGGATCCACGAACTCATCCGGTAATCCAAGAACGACAGTTCATTCGGCACTCGAAATACTCGGATTCGTTCGGTTGTCTAAAAAGGCTATTCGGCGAGAGAAAGCTATGTCACCTGATTCGATTCGGTATGAATGTCTGGTTCGGTTGCCTTGGATTAGAAGGGAATAACGAAAGTATATAGCCCCTACTTATAGGCAAATATAGGATGCCAGACCAGTTGGATCGGCACTCAGCGATCGAATGGAAGGAAACAAAGTAGGCCATATGCCAGCATATACCCCACTTTGGGGGGCAAATGTTGGGTGAATTCTCACCACCGGTCCAAAGCTTCACCGAACCAACTCATCTCCAACCTCTGCCGAACCAACTCATCTCCAACCTCTACCGAACCAACCACCCTCCAAGCTTCACCGAACCAACCACCCTCCAAGCTTCACCGAACCAACTCATCTCCAACCTCTGCCGAACCAACTCATCTCCAACCTCTGCCGAACCAACTCATCTCCAACCTCTGCCGAATCAACCACCCTCCAAGCTTCACCGGACCACTCATCTCCTACCACCGAACCAAGCTTCACCGGACCACTCATCTCCTACCAAAGAAAACTGGACCAGATCCACCAGGCCAGATTACGTCAGCCCAGGCCCGCCAGCTGCTATATACCTCCAAGACCCCTACCCCCAGCCTCACTCTATAAATAGAGGGGCAGGGGTACAACAATGGGGGACAAGTTTGAGAGCTCGAGCATGGAGAGAACTTTCAAACAACTTTCTTTTACTTGTATCAAAGCTTTATACTTGTAATCTAAACAACAGAAGAGAAATAACATATAAAGTAGACGTAGGCACATTCTGGCTGAACCACTATAAATCTGCGTGTCTTTTTACAGTTTAGCCCCTGCTTTTCATATATTTGCATAAATCACCCAAATCACTAAGAACAACATAAGATCTACTAAATCATTCGACTTTGAGGTGTTTGTCCATTTTTTGTGCAAACAATAGCTATATAGTAAAAAGTGCGGAATATAAGAGCAGTATAATAAAAATAACACCAGAGATTTTTATACTGGTTCGGAGCACCATCCTACGTCCGGTCCTAGACTCCTTCTGGAATTTCACTAAAACAACAACCCTCACTTAACCCGGAGGAACAGGTTTATACAACCCTTGAGCAGCAGAATAGGGACCTGAGCAGCGGAATAGGATTTCGCCTCAGTAGCCGAAGAGGACTTCATACGCCTGAGCAGCAGAACAGGACTTTAACAAATACAAAAGATTGTTTGACTTTTTGTGTTCTGATAACATGGATAAGTCTGTTTATAGTACACCCTTCCTATGATCTTTTCCTTGAGTATAAATATGTATATTTGAAGTTTATGAAGATTAGAAAGGAATAGCATTGGTTAAGAATGCTGAATATTTGAGAGTATAGTCGCAAGAATATTCAAGAGAGTTAGATAAGAGAGATAAGCAGATTAGATTCTTTGGAATGAAGTAGGATATGTATTTATAGTTGTTAAATAGTAGCGACCATTGGCGAAGAGTTCTAGTTGAAGCGTTGCGTCTAAATCTCTTCGTAGAGATTCGTAACTCTTCACGAATGATCGTGTCTTTTCAGAAAATATAGCCGTTATAGAAATTCAGTCAACTGAGCATCTGGGTCAGTCGACTAAATATTCGAACGATTTTTATTATATAATATATATATACTTGTGCACCTGTGCATACTGCATAGAAACTAGCAGGTCAGTCGACTGACCTACCAGGTTAGTCGGCTGACCTGGTAATTTCTATGCAATTTGCACAGTTTACACAGGTATATATAATATATATATTATATATGATTCTAACTTTAAAAACTTGATAATATATATTTTATATGCTTATATATGTATAAACCATTTAAAAATAAGAAGGTTATATATATAAGCTAATATATACGTAAACAAGGAGAGATATTAACAATATTGACTTAAGACTCAAAACTAAATAGTATAAAAGTTGATGCACCGATTTTGATGTCTTGTCTCCATGTAGTATATATTCTCTTTTTATCATAACAGTCGTCGAATCTGTATGTTGTTGTGATAGCTTCGAGTCATGAATCAAAACCAAGTCTCAACACATAGGTCCTATTCCTTTTCCGCATGCATCGGTATATATCATTAAATCTTGATTTCTATCCGGGACAATTAACACAGGCGCATTGGTCAATAAATGTTTTAGCTTTTGGAATGCCTCCTCACATTTATCGGTCCAAACATACTTCACATCCTTCCTTGTTAGTTTAGTCATCAGTGCTGCTATACAAGAGAAATCCTTGATGAATCTCCGGTAAGAGCCAGCTAGTCCAGGAAAACTCTTTATCTCGGTCACCATCTTGGATCTCTTCCAATTATTAGCAGCTTCTATCTTAGTTGGATCCACTAACAACCCTTCTTATGAGACTACACGATCAAGAAACTTCATTTCTTTTTTCCAGAAATGACACAAAAACCTTGCTTTTAATTAAGTGAAAGTAAAGGACACATCCCTAGAATCAAACTTAACACACAAAAAATCCTCCTAAAAAAAGATATAAATTACATCCCTATTTTCAAATACTACAATTTTCTTCCCTACAATACCCCTCTCCTCCATTGCAGTAATGTTGATTCTTCATATGTGGATGTCATTCTCATATCCATAATTAAAATTTGCACTCCATTAATTATCAATCTTTAAAACGCAATAACTTTTTGTAGAAATGAAGGATTAACAAACCGTTTTCACCATTAAATCACATATTTTATTATCTTTCTAATGAGTGGCATTGTGCCTATGTAAAAACAACGGGAGGAAAAGTTATCCACGGATCAAATTTTCTGCAATTATATGATATGATTGCAGACAATTCAGCAATTATATGCAATAATTGCATAAATGTTTGCAATTATATGCAATAATGACAGAAATGTCTGCAATTATATAGTATGGTTGTAGACAATTCAGCAATTATATGCAATTTTTGCAGAAAAGTCTGCAATTATATAGTATAGTTGCACTTTTCTGTGATTACTTGGAATAATTGCATAGTTTTCTGCAATTATTCGATATGATTGCATAAAAGTATGCACTTATATGGAATAACTGCTGAAAAATCTGCAATTTTTAAAAATATTTGCAAACATTGGTGCAAATACTCAGAATAACTGCAGAAAAGTCAGCAAATATTGGAAATTTTTGCATATAAATATGCATTTCTATAGGAATTTTTCTCTGCAATTATTAATTTCAAACTCAACAAATATTCATAATATTTGCAACTCCAACATATATTATTGCATTAGGAAGATGAATTTTATCTTCATAATTAAGAAAACATGCATTAAAACTGCATTTATCGAATATACTTGCAAACTTGTGCATTAAAAACTGCAATTACTGAGAATACATACATAAAAATATGCAAATATTCCAATATTTGTAATTTTTCGCAAGTATTCTCAATATTTGCAGAAAAATATGCAAATACCGAGAGTACTTGCATAAAAAACTTCAAATATTGTCAATATTTGCATTAAAAAATCTAGTGCAAATAATATGAATATTTTTACTTTTTTTCTACAAATATTATGAATAATTGTAGCTATGGTTGCAATTATTCTTAATAATTGCAGAAAAATCTGCAAAATTTGAGAATATTTGTTTATAATACTGCAAATAAGTTCAGTATTTTTGCAAAAAAATATAATAATATATGTTGAAGCTACAAGAGTTTTTTAGCAAATATTCATAATTTTTACTTTCTTATGCTATTATTATGAACACTTGCGGATATTGCTGCAATTATTCGAAATAATTGCAGAAAAATCAGCAAATATTGTGAATTTTTGTTTACAATACTGCAAATATGTACAATTTTTGCAGTAAAACATATAATAATATATGTTGGAGCTGTAAGAGTGTTTATCAAGTAATCAAATTTTTTACTTCAAATTTTTTATGTATTTCTAACGAAAATTGCAAATATTACAAATATTTGAAGAAAAAACTGCAAATATTATTAATATTTGCTGCAATTATTTAAAATTGTTGCCGATATATTATAAATTTTTTAATTTTGTGAAGAATGAATTCGTATTCTTATAAATTATTGTTTCCTTTTGCTATTTCAATCTTACTATTTGATATTGATGTTCTAATTGATTATACTTTCCATTATTTGATTTTAGATTCTTCTCGATTAATTAAAATGATTATTTGGTTTCGTTTTCCTTCTAAATCGATCTTCTAGTCACCTTGATTTTAGTTTATTCACTATATTATGATTCGATTTTGTTTATTGATTTCATTTTCGCAGAATGATGAAGTGGAGAGAGGAATTACAACAGTAGGGTATTTTTGTCTTTTAGATGGTCGGATTTTAAAAACAGGGACCGAAAACTTATTAAAAAACGGAGGGATGTTTTGTGTATTTGCAAACTTATCAGGGATGTATGCCAAACTTACCCTTTAATTAATGCTACCTCAACGTCTCAAGCATTATTCTAAGGTTAGTCTCATGATCTTACTCATTCTTTGAATATATCAGAATGTCATCTATAAATACCAACATGAATCTTTCTAAATGCTCTCGGAAGATTCGGTTCATCATATCAATGAAGAAAGCAGGCACATTAGTCAGTCCGAATGCCATTACTAACCACTCGTACGAACCATATCTCATCCGAAATACTGTGAAAGAAATACCGTCTTCCGCCACCCTCAATTGATGGAACCCTTGTCGCCAAATCCAATCGAGAAAATAATTTGGCTCCACTTAACTGATCTAACAAATCATCGATTCTCTGCATAGGATATATGTTCTTCACCGTCTTCTCATTCAACTTTCTGTAATCGATGCATAATCTTAACAACTCATCCGGTTTCATCACGAACTCCGTGGCCACTCCCCTTGGCGAACTGCTTGGTCTAATAATTTTTTTTCCTTCTAAGTCTACTAGTTGCACCTTTAACTCCGTCTCTGTAGGTGTAATTCTGCTAGGCGGTTTACTTACGGGTTTAGCTCCAAGTACAAGATCTATACAAAACTCAATAGCTCATTTCGACGATAGTCTTATTATTAGCTCAAAGGCATCAGCAAACAAACTCTTTAACAACAAAAACTCGATTCAACTTGTCTTCCTCCTCTATTGCAGCCAATAATGCACAAACATCAAAATTCAACTTCCCTATTGAGTATATAATCGGCTGCTACTATTAGGCGGTCTTAGTGATATTTCGTATCTTGGCGAAATATTCTAGCATCGTATTTACTTAACCAATCCATACCAAAAATAATCCCAAAGCCTATAGAGTCGAACACATGCAAACTGCAGACAAATATATGACCTAACCATTCAAACTCTAACTGGTCACATCTCATCCCTAGAGTTGCATACCCTCCTACTTAAGGAATAACTAGGTATGATGTTTCTAAACTTAGCTTGTCTACTAAGTAATGAGAAATAAAAGAATATGATGCACCAGTATCGAACAATATTCTAACAGGTATACCATGAATCAAAAGCGTACCTCCCATCATAGCTTTTCCTTTCTCCTCTACTGTGGATCTCGAGACAGATGGTTCTAAAGCAAACACTTTCCCTTTCTAACCCTTGGCCGGTTCCTTGCACTGATTTATATAATGCTCAATTTGATCACAATTGAAGCACTTGATATTTTTCCTTCAAATAACTGTCTTTCTATCCCCTGAACAACATTCATTCGTGAAATGCCCTTTGTTATCATACTTGTAGCAAATAACATTAACTTTTCCTTTCTTGGTAGCCCTACCCTTATGAGTTTCCTTTTTCTGAAAGGACTTTCTTTTCTGACTCTGCCCACTCTGAGTCTCCACTACTTTGTTTCCGCTCAATAAAGCAAATATCTCTTCATTCCTCAAAGTCATATCGATTACCACGTCACATGGATCCCTGAGATGCGGTAAGGTTGCCCTAGCAAGCTTTGGTCTTAATCCACGGATAAACTTTTCATTCTATTAATCACCGTATCCACCGTGGCATTTCCATATCTAGATAACTCCTCAAATCTTATTACAAACTCCCGCACAGTCATGTCTCCTTACACTAACGCAACAAACTTCCTTAGCAAGGTTGACTTGGAAATTTCAGACATAAACCTCTCCTCGAACCTTCTCCTAAACTCTGCCCAGTCAAATTCTCCTTTGGTACTCCCACAATAGCACCGTTCCACCAGTACATTGCAGCTCCTTGTAACTGCCTGGATGCCAATCTTCGCTTTTTCTCATCATTCAGACCTAAATCAACAAAAATACTGTGACGCCCCACCTCTATGCTCACAATAACAAAGGCTGTTATAAGGAATAACGTCTGCTATTGCGAAGAATAAGGCTTGTTAGAAGCGACCATCTGTAAGTTATGCCTTAGACGAGTATTGATTACATCAATAGAGGTTGTGTAAATTACTCCCAAAGATATATATTCAATCCAAATCTAAAACGAAACTACAGTGGCTTAAGAAAAATCCAGAAGAACTCATAACAACAACAACATAGATAGTATAATCACATCAGAATAGAAATATCAGATATAGCGGAAGATAAGTCTGGATACATGCTACAACAATCGATAGTTCACATGAACCCAATGTACATATACATATCCATCAATACATACATAAGATGAGAGTCAATAAGCCAAAAGAACTCCTCGAAGGCCAGACAAAAGATGATGTGAGATCCCAAAAGCTAAAGCTGCAACTGAATCAAAGATAGAGATTACCCTTAAATGACTCGGTCTGACCCGAGTATTATTTAAAAGAAAATAATAAACGGATCAGTCTAATTTATTCTTAGAAATAAGTGAATGATAAAAAACACTTAAATAAATAATTATAGTCTCGAATGAGACTATACAGCATAAATAATCAACATAGTTGAAATGAAGAAATCTCAATTTAAACTCCATCAAAATCAGTTTTCAAATTCACAATTGAATTCAAAACAATAATACGCAAATTTTATAATCTCAGATGAGACTATACACAAACTCAACTTCCAAATTCATAATTGAATTCAAAGTAGCAATTCACAAAATCTAGAAATCAAAATAGATAACTAGAAAATCAGCAGTCGCAAAATCTAGAAATCAAAATAAGATAACTAGAAAAACCAGCATAAAAGTGGATCGATCCCAGTAGATGGCGACTTTCAGCTACGCCGCACGTGCATCTCAAATGGCCGAAGCCTACCAAGTACTATAAATTTTTGGCGCCCATCAGATGACCCGAAGGTCTGTAGAGTGACCCGAAGGTCTAGTACTGGTAATTGACCCGAAGGTCCATCAAATGACCCGAAGGTCCAACAGAGTGGCTCGAAAGCCCAACAAAATCATCAGAATCATTAAACAGCAAATGTTTCAATTAACGAGTCCGGAATTAAGCGAATTAGTAAAAGCATGGTTCCATACTCCGCACTTTTGCTAAATCGTTTAAATCTCTTCATCGTTTCCTTGAAAGTGCAAAATTGTGTATTTTATAAATAAAATTTACGTTCTCAAACGGACAAGTCCCGAATTAACCGAATCAGTAAAAGTAAGGGTTCATAGTCCTCAATTTTGCTGAATCGTTTAAATCGCTTCCTCATTCTTTTGAAAGCGCAACTGTAAAATTTTTGGAAACAATTTTATTTTAAAACAATTTTTAAAACACGTGATTAAAACAACAACATCTGTAGCAATTTCGGCGAGGAAATTGCGCTTCAAAAAACACCGTAAAAATGGATATCAAAATCAGCGTTGCGGGGTAACCGCTTAAAGATTCACTTTAAAATTGACGGTTACTGAAGTCAAAATAACAGTGAATTTTCATTTGTAACGAACCTGAATTTTTGACATTTGAAATGTGAATATTTAATTGAGTTAAAATATTCGAATGATAGTTCAATTTGAAATTCAAATATCAGAATGAATTTGGTAATTTAATTTTTTAATTTAATTACTGAAGTTGGGTAAAAATTTGAATCTTCAGTTTTAAGCTAATTAAAAATAATCTTAAGGCTTAGAAAATTTATATTGATAATTCTGAAGGTATTGGAACTTTCAGAATTTAATTTGAAACTGTTTTGTTCAGTTTTGAAATTTAGTTGTTTAAATTGAATTTAAAAAATAGCGTTCCGGGGTACAGTCTTGGAATTTGACGAAACCAGTTTTATTGGATCCGTAATACTGTATTATTATCGGATTTCAATTTTCGTAATGTTTGGAGTGATCGTTTGGCCGTACGATAAGAAAACGTGCTGAAATTAAATCGAAAATTTAATATTATAACTGGTCCAAAAAGATATCTTCTCCATACGATCGAATTTGGACTCGAAACCTTTTCCGTTGCGTTCAGAATAGGCATATAACATTACGAACGCCTAACGGCACGCCTTGACAGGAGGTCGAGATTTCGAGACAATTTAAATTAAATATATATATATTCATTTATATAAGCAACCTTCACCAGCCGACATTCCTTCAACATCAGAGCCTTTTGTTTTCACTATAGTAGAGACATTCAAACACGCAACTGTCTCATCTTGTTCCCCTTATCCTCATTTTAACAACACGCAGATAGTTTCAAAAGAAAATTTGAATAAAAATCATAACCATGGCCGAAGTTTTTTTTTTCATTCAAAGAAAAAAAATCATCAATCAATCAATCTCAGAATAAATTGCGATTTCCCTCTTTCCCAAATAAAATTGGAAATCGCGTGAATTTCAGAAAACCGAACCAACCCAAAAATAAATCGATTTCGAGACATTCGCGACCTCGAAGGGAATCGCGAGCCGTTCGCCTGATCGAGCAAGCATGGGGGAGCTCACGCGCGCACTTGCGCACGAGAAAGAGAAGGCAGCAAACATCTGGCGATCGATCTAGGAAGTTCGAGTTCATCATGGGGGCAGTGGCAAGCGACACGGGGTGATGGCAGCGAAGCTAGGACATAGCGATGGTCGTGTGCTCGAATGGGATTGTGGCGATGTCTTATTGGCTCGTCTTTTGTGTTCGTTCATGCGAGCTAGGAAGCGGAGGGAGCCGCGGCGATTTAGGGTTTCGAACGAGTTTAAGGTAATTTAAAATCTTTCATATTTTAAAATTTTCGTCACTTAAGTTTTAACGTGTAAAGTAATTATCATTTCACTTATCAGGATTAATTGCTAGTTATAAAACAGTTGTTTTAAGGATTGAATCTGCCATATATCTATATATATTTACAAAGAAACTTTGAAATTTTATTGTTACAGTAAGTATCTATATAGAAAAGGGTTTAAATAGAAATATTTATATATATATATATATGATTTTGGGGATATATAGGAGTATTGAAATGTTTGAAGAACTCATTTAAAAGATTGGATTTTCGAATCTATATAAATTATTTTATAAGAGAATATGTAGTTTCAAAAGAAAACAAAATATTTTTTGTTTCGAATCAAATTTTAATTTTAAAATTTAAATCATTCTCTAATTAAATTTATCAATTGAAAATTGATTATTCGATTGATTCGAATATTGATAAATTGTATAAATGTTTATACAAGGTCTATAAAATCGAGAAACAAACTGGATTGGAAATGGACTGCGAATTAAAATAAAAGGTGAGATCTTCTCACTCAAATTGAAAGATGGATTTGCAGTTATTGATTGATTGCTATTTGGATGTGATAGTATATATAGCAGTATATAGCAATATATATATATATATTGGTGATTGATTTTCCCACATTATATAGCGGATGAGACCCTATGCGCCACATAATAGCGGATGATATTTTATAAATCCCATATACCGCGATAATTCCACCGTGTAGTGGAATTGGTATTGTGCTAACATCTGTGGATGCATGGAAACAGCTTGGAGGGATCCAACTGGATTCCTCAAATTATATGAATTTGTTTCATATGTTGTATGAATTTGTTTCATATGCTGTGTGATTATTTATTTATAATCTGTGAATGATTATATTTGCGATTGAATGGTTGAAGGCTAAAATTTAGCCGAATGTATTTTTGGTATCGTTGGATACCGAAAATAAATGAAATTGGATTTTTTTGAAAATTAAAATTGGAAATTTTAAGTAAATTCTTTTGAAAGAATTGGTTGAATTTCAAAGAAGAAATTTTAAAGCATAAGATTGATTTTTGAAATCTTATCAAATTATTTCCAAAAATATGGGAAAGAATTTTAATAAAAGGATTTTGAATAATATTGTTTAAAAACAGAAGAATTTATTTAAAATGGAATTTTAAATGGTTTGGAAGAGATAAAGGAATTTATTTTAAAAAGGTGATAAATTTGTTTGAAATCCAATTGATAATTGATTTGGTATTTGAAGATAAATAATTTGGGAAATCGATATGAAAATTTATTTGATGTTGAATGAAAATAGATTTTGTGTTGAAATAAATTGGGAAATCGATTTGTAAAATGAATTGGGATTTGAAATAAACTTAGAAATCAATTTGTAATTGATTTGGTGTTTTGAAATAAATGTTTGGAAAAATCAATTTGGGATTGGAAATAAATTGGAAATCAATTTGAAACTGATTTGGTGTTGAAATAAAATTTGAAATCAATTTGGAAGTTGATTTGGGGTTAAAAGTGAATATTTGGGAATGTAAATTCAGAATAGAATTTGTAAAGGAAAGGGAAATTTGGTTTAAAAATAAACATTGATTTTTTTTTGAAGTGTGGAAATAAATTTACAGATTTGGAATGTAAATTTGAAATAAATCGATAAGGATTTATTTAATTGGTTTAAATGGACCATTTTGTGATGAAGTGTAAAAATGTGATTTGAAATTGGTTTTCAAATGTGAAGTGTGAAAATGTGATTTGAAATTGGTTTTCAAATGTTGAAGTGTGGAAAAATATATATCTTATGAAGATATTTTGAAAATAAATAATTTGGGAAAATTATTTAAATTGGTTGATTGTTGTGAATGTTGTTGATAGTTAAATAACCGACTATCAATATTTGCCTTTGAAATGGCACTTGATTTGTTTTTAAAACAAACGCTCATTATTCGGTTAAGCCGGGAGAGGACCTTTGTGTCATATAACCCATTCCGAATAGTGATACGTCGTGAATGGACATTATTTGAAGACTGGTGTGAAGACCGGGTATTTGTGAAAATGAAAGGACAACCTGTCGAATGTCTCTGCACTGAGTTGCTCTGGTATAGAGATTTATATCACTCTTCTTGTGATGGGAAGTCCAGACGTGATTAGTGAATACCTGGATTGCAAGGGCTTCTTTGGAAGTGCCTTCGGTTCCGTTCGATCCCGGAACGGACTTGTATGGATGTGTGTTTGACATTACACTTTGAGATGTAAAGCTGGTTTCTATCAAATACATTTCTTTTGGTGGCGGACAATTTATTCTCTTAGCTTAACACCCTTCTACGAGACGTACGAGCTTAGAGGTCATGTAGTTGATGGTTACTAGTGATACATTCCCAATTTGGTAATGTGGCATACGAAGTGCTGTTGATCATTTGTTGATCAAAGCGTGGCTTTGTGAAAAAGCGTGACTTTGTGAAAAAGCGTGGCTTTGTGAAAAAGCCTGGCTTTGTGAAAAAGCGTGGCTTTGTGAAAAAGCGTGGCTTTGTGAAAAAGCGTGGCTTTGTGAAAAAGCGTGGCTTTGTGAAAAAGCGTGGCTTTGTGAAAAAGCGTAGCTTTGTGGATGAGACTTCGTCGAGCCTCACAACCCGGTAATGGTCGAAACATGAATGTTGCGGCAAAGGTTTTTAGGGGTAGCGCCCCTAGGGTATGTCATTTCCTTCTGGATAAAAGGTGATATCATGGTATGGAGCCCAGATATTTTACCTATGTTGATGCTGCACATTTATTATACTTTGTGGTTGTTGCTTTGTGATTGAGGATCCCCGGATAAAGGTCGGTAACGACCGGGGGATGACATACTTGTGTGTTAGTTACCTAGTTACAGCTGTACAGTGTGAGGTAGCGTCAGTGTGTTAGTTACCTAGTTATAGCGGTACATCATGAGGTAGCGTCGGCCTTGTGTTTGCAGAGAGTAGGTTGACTCTCGGGGAGTCTTTCCAGAGGCGTTTCTATTTCGGTGTAAGGAAGTTCCTTTGCCTGACCATTTGTTGGAAATCCAAAGAAACAATACGCGCCCTGTACGGTTTTAGTTGTAGAACCTGCCATTTACTTATGGTGGTCACCACTGTTTAGATGGTGTAACGACCCGGTATTTTCAACCATTCGCATCCATTATAAGTGTATAGGTAGACACTCATGCCGGAGTTGAATTGCTCAAAATACCGCGTTGTAATTAAAATTTGGCAAATCTCAAAATATACAGTAAATAAATATAATCACAGATCACAGACACAGAGTAAAATAATGCAGCGGAAGTAAAAGAAATAGTAGTTCATGAAGCTACTATATAAATATATCAGAGTACATAAGATACAATAGAAGAAATAGAGTACAACGGAAGTATAAATAAGATAACCAAGTACAAGCTGAACAGAGCAACATAACTGAAGTCGATAGAACAAGACTAGCAGATAATCTCCAGCGATTCAAATCTCCAGAAGGTGGAAATCCAAATCTGTGAATACTCAGGCTGACCCGAGCGTAAAGCAAAACACAAACACTCGAGTCAGGACAATATATACTTATATAATATAAACCAACTCAAGTGAACTGTAATAAGGTACAAGTAACTTAAAGAATGCTTGGGACCGCCCATTCTTTAAGGATCCGTTAAACTATCTACTATGTAGTAATATTCGCTATTATAATAATGTCTAATCAGTAAAGTATAATCATATAGAAAATAGCGTTAAGGGGATGGAGAACCTTAACGCGGTCGGATCTTAAAATCATAATCGTAGTAAAGCTCGATATGGTAGGTGACACGGCACAACTAGGCAATGCCAGGGTAGATATACCAATTACGCATCCGGACTAGTGGTGACGCATAGCAGCCACTACCGCCCACCTCGAACAACACTCCCAATCAAGGGTGGCCACCAAATCAATCACAAGTAATAGAATGGTATCGAAGAAGTGTGTCCGATAAGAGGTGCTACCTCATTGGTCCGTCAATCGCTCCTGTTTTAGCCACCTTATGCCAACTCACGGGAGTTGGGTCCACGTAACATACCTTAAGAACGTCGTCACCATCCTACTTCATTCTGGAATCTCCACCGCGTACACGGTTGTCAAAGTGGTTTTCGGTATCGACAGAGAGTATGTCCATATCCGATCCCGGTCTCTTTGCCAACCAATCGTTATTATAACCCGTGGTTATAACTTTTAAAAACAATACTTTACTTCAAAATAAGATATCATTTCAAAATCATGTCTTTATCAAAATAAAGATTTATCATTTCCAAATCATTTCAATATTCTAAAATATTGTATCCTTTCAAACTTCTTTTCAAATCATTTTAATACATCAAAATATTATATCTTTTCAAACTTTATTTCAAATCATTTTTATATATCAAAATATCATACCTTTGATAGTTATACTTCAAAACCAAAATCATTTTATTTCAAAACTATGTTCATTTCAAAACAACATCATTTCCATTTCAAACATATATTCACCTTTCAAATAGTCTATACTTTCAAAGTTATAACTCTTTTGAAACAAAACATTTGAAATCATTATACTTTGAAAATCACAGCATTTCGAAATCATATATTTAAAATCATCTTTTAATTCTATACATTTACAAACTTATTAAATTCAAACCATCAAATTTCAATTCAATTACAGTTTACCAACAAACTGTTTCAAATCTTATCAATTCCCAATATAGATTAAATCCACAAAATACAATATTCAATCTTTAGTATATTTCAAAACTTTAAATCTCCCACATTTCATAAATTCAGTATCATTTAAATAAACTCAATTAATATATACTTCAAATATTCATTTATCAAATAAATTAAATAAGTCAGAAATCAAGTATCATTTCAAATTCATTTCACAATATCAAAATATTATTCAAAACACCATTCATTTTTATTCATTTAAATACCATTTAAATCCATTCATTTTATTAAATTTAAATACCATTTTAAACTCACATTAGAAATCAAATTCTTCCACTTAAATATCTCTTCATTATCTTTAGAAATTTAACATTTAATTTCCCAAAATTATATCATTTTCCAGAGATTATTTTTCATTAAAATTAATTTAAAACAACAAAATATAGTTTCCGTAGCACTTATAAAATGCTACGTAAAGTTATAGTTTAAAACAGTTAATTAACAAAGGACAGCGTTAAATGCTGTAATAGATTTCTTTTAAGTTTCAATTAACTTACACGTTAAGTTTAACCACTATAGCACTTACAAAGTGCTATAATAGCCTTTATTTCAAATTAACCTTTTAGTTCATTTAAAACACTACAACATTTACAAAATGCTGTAATATCCTTTACATTACATTTCAAAATGCTGTTAAATCATATTCAGAGTTTTATTTACAATTCCACAAATAATTAACTTTTAATATAAATCATTTTAACTTATAAAATCATATATTTCACATTTAACACAATCATTTAAATACCTTTATTTCTACGATTTTATAAAGTCAAATTTCCATACAAAAATCAAATTTAATAACAATTAAATTTTCATTTCTTTAATTAAATTATTAACTTAACAACTAAGTTTAAATTTCCAAAAATATAGCTTATTTCCATTTATTTTACTTAATTAAAATTTCACTTTTAAACAAATTTCACAAAATTCAATTTAAGTTATATTTCCAAATTCAGCTTAAATGTTCATTTATTCCATATTTTAATTTATACAAAATCATTAACACCTTTAAAACATTATTATTACTTAATAAAAATCATTAAATTCATCTTTAAATCAAATTTGTCATATTTTCTTACTTTACAAAAATTCCATTTATAAACCAAATCATAAATTCCAAAATTAACTTATATTTCAAATTCTACTTCACCATTAACTTAATTCACTTATTTAATTTGTAGAAAATCACAAATACTTTATAGAAATCATTTTAATGAAATTTAAATCAAAATACCATAATATTTACATTAAAAAAGTATTTTAAAAATTTTAGAAAAATATATAAACCACGGGTCTGTATATAATTTTCTAGCCTAGGTCAAGTGATACGGATATGTATCATTTCAATCCGCAGTTTACAAAGAAAAACCGGGTTTTATCATTTCAAACCCGCAATCCCAAGTAATATAAATAAATAAATAAAAACCGTTCAGGCCTATCATTTCAGCCCATAACGATTTTTCCTTATTCTAAAGTCCGTTCGGGTATGTATCATTTCAACCCATAGTGATTCTAATCTACAGGGAACTTGCAGTGTGATAAACAGATATAAATAATAGAATAGCATGAAATAATAGTAACATATGATATAATAAGTGTAATAACAGGTGTGAACATCATATGATAATAATATAAACATATATAACATGATGATATACATTACAGATTCAAATGGTGTCGGTTTATCAGTTATATAGGTACATATTGTCTGGTGAGAATAACTCACCTGTTAAAGCTGGAGATTAGCGATCAAACACACAGAATAGATTCCAGAAAGCACAACAAGCACGATATAGCATGACTTTTGATTTGAATGAATAGAGAGCCTTGATATTTATCTTGTAAACAATAACCAAAACAAGGCAATATACACATGAGTATTCAACCAAACTACATTGAAATAAATTGGAATTAAAAAGCAACAAAGACAAGATAACTTGACCTTGCTACAACCATTCAAAAGCTCGACCAAGGGGGTTCATTTCTCAGCTATGATGATTATATAGCTCAGGTTTGGCACCATAACTCACGACTAGAAGGAGTATGGAGTGGTAGGGTTATAACATGAAGCATACAAATGGTCAAGGCAACATATATGAAGTTTTTGAGCACAACAAGGCTCGGCCTTGGGTCAAGTGGGGCTTGGCCATACTTGTACAGGTTTGGACATGTCAGGTCAGATCTGAAACTGATGGTCAGAGGTGATGTGATGGCTGGAGGTGGTGGCTATGGGGTGGACAAAGTGATAGGTGAAGGGTATAGTGCAAACATTGGCTTCGCTAGCATGTTTTGTGGAGTTTTGGTCATCAAAGTGGTTCGGCTATGGGTCCTTGGGCTTGGTCAGTGGGTGCTACAGGTCTTTTCATTGCTGGAGTGGTGTGTGGTGATCAGGTTAGAGGTGGTGGATGTGGCCTAGGTGGTGGTTGAGGTGGATGAGCAAGTAGTGATCAATTTTGCATTGTTTTGGACATTGTTTGCATTTTTGGTGAAGTTTGGCTTCAAGGAGGGTTCGGCCATGGTCTAACCTGAAGTGGTGGGTGGTGATGATGCCAAGGAGGAGAGGTAGGGGATGGTGGCTGTGGCTATGGTGAGGAGGCCATGCAAATAGAAGAGAGAAATAAGGCAAAAGTATGAAAAAATGGAAGAAAAAGTGTAAAAAGAGGAGGCCATTACCAAGGAAGTTTGAAGAAGCCATGAGAAATGAGAAGTGCTGAAGTTTTTCACATGAAAAGTGAATGTAATGCACGGCAAAGAATGATAATGTACAGCAAATAATGCAAATGAATGAGGGGTTGTGAAATTTGAAGAGTTTTGAAGGTGAAAAGGCTTATGTTTTGCACTTTTTAAAACCTTTGGTATTTCCTTTTCTCTTTGGTTTTAAATACACAAAATAAACTCAGAAATGTTATTTACAACTGAAACAAAGTAGTAGGAAATAAAAATAAATAATTAAATTTAAAAGAAATGGAAAAGGAATTACAAAAATTGCTTAAAAATTGCAAATAGTGTCCAAAAATTAAAGAAAAATAACCATTGGCTTTGAAAAATTATTTGCTTCACTTTAAAAATATTTAAACCAAAACTTGAAATAAAAATGATTTTTAAAACATTTTTAAAGTGAAATAAATAATTAAATTTTAATTAAATAGGTTTTAAATCAAGAAAATGGCTTAAAATGCAAACTAGGCTTTAAAATAGAAAATAAATGCAATAAGCCTTGGAAAAATTCAAACATCACTTTAAATATTTTAAAAGACAAAAATATATGTAACATAACACATAATACAAATTATAATAACATATATCAAGTAAAAATATCATTTTTATAAATTAAAACAAAGAATATTGTTAAATGACTCAATATACACACAACATTGAAAATAGTATAACTTTCACAATTTAATTCTGTTTTCAACGAAACGAAAAGCAGTATTCATGTTATTAAATCTATTTTCATAATAAAAGATAAAACTTAAGATTTTAAATAATTTTAAATTTGATGTTTAAAAGTCAAAGTTTGAACAGTTGACCAGAAATTCACTTTTCTGGAAATATTTAAATTATACTAGTTTGAACTATAAATCACTTAATAGTCAACATTTATATTTAAAATGAAATGTTTGGAATAGAACAAGTTTAAAATAATTTAAAATAAAATAAAGTCAAAAATTAAAATATAGGCCAAAATCTAGGGTTGTTACACTCTCCCCCACTCAAAACTTTTCGTCCCCGAAAAGGAATGAAGTACGGGAAAACACAGGAAAGATAAAATTGAAATGAGATTAAGACAAGATGACAAAAGATTGAAATTATACCTGATAACTGTGGTTATAGGTAAGTTTAACAAGGTGGAGATGGTCTTCCCAAGATTCTCCAGAATTAGGAACACAAGTACGAAAAGATCCTCTAGAATCTGATTCACTCTTTCCGCTTGACCGACAGTGTGTGGGTGGAAAGCAGTGCTCAGATTTAAAATGAGTACCAAAGATTATGAAGATTATAGAAAGATTTCTAAGCAAAAAGATTATAGATAGATGCCTATACCAGTCTGTAGCAAGATAAGGAAAAATAAGGACAACTTACAGACAGTTTGAAAAACAAAATTAGGTAATAAGTTTGAAAAACAAAATAAGATAATAGGTTTGAAATTTCCATGGTTTCAGCTTAACTGATAATTAATTTTACACAAGTTAAATAAATCTTAACTATCTCTAATTTCATTATCTATCATCAAATTTTCTTAAACAAACAATCTCTAAAATCATGATTTGATTAAAATTAAGTGTATAACATTCAATAAATTTAATTCTTCTTTATTCCTAATTATAATTAAATTTATCCCTCTCAAATATTTTATCACATATGTTAAATATGCTTACACTTATTATAACTGTTTTAATTTATTCCTAATTCCCTTAACATCATTTGTATTGTAAATTATTCAATTAACCTTTTAGTCTATTTACCTGTGTTAATCTTTTTATAACTAAAATTTAAGTGTATAATATTTATTATAACCACTCAAATTTTATTTATAAAAATCTTTTTATATTGTATATTATCCAATTACATTGTTAACTTCTAAAAAATTAAGGTAAGTTATATTGGAATGCAATTGAGAATTATACAAATAAAACTTTCTAAAATTAATATACACTATAAACATCCTAATTCAATCATTTCAAGCTTGAATCATCTATTCAAAAATTTTGATTTTCTTTTTATACTTGAAGTTATTATTTAAGATAGAATTTAAGAATAAAATCTCCGATTCCTTTCAAACCATTTAGAGATAGATAAATGTATGTACATAATTTGTCAAATCAAATTTAAATCATATATCTATATATTTTATAAATCAATCATATTTTAGAAATTTATATCAATCAAGTTTCCCAAAACAAAGCTGTAGCAAGACTACAGAATGGTTTCTTCACTTCGAAACTCGAAAATGAACGTCGATGATGCTGCAGTCATCACCGAAATTATTTTCCAGCGACAAAGAGAAGAGCACTTAATTTTTAAACTTTAAAATCCTTTAGAGACAAAAAAAAAATTTATTCAAAAATACTTTAAATAATATCCTTTTAAAAATTTTAAACACAAGGTTTGAAATCCATCGGAAATTAAACTCTTTAAATTTCTTGTTTTAAATTCATTTCAGTTCCCAAATAAATTTATAAACAACTATTTATAAATTCCTTTGTAGAACAATAAATGATAAATCAAGTATTATCGTTTTAAATAATCAATTTAAACCAATTTATTAAGTTCCATAAATTTACTTATATATTAAAATTTATTTAATTAACCAAATTTTAAAATAATATTGTATCGGTTTGTTCTGTCAAAGTGTTTTAGAAATCCTATCGATAGCGTTGATCAGACGAATCGATCGGAAACCCAAATCGACATCAACAACTCAAACAACACAATATATAATAAAATATAGATTTAAAAGTACAATTAAAAATGTTGGAGATAGTTTAGAAACAAAGACAAGATGATTAATTAACAAAATATGAAGATGGATAAGCTTAGATAAATCGCGGGCAACCTTAACCGGGTCAACCGTGACTTAATGAATAAGAGCAAATGTGGATTTTCCTGGGGTAAATCTACATCCGATCTCAAGAGATAGTGTTTGGAATAACAAAAGATATTAGCATCTAAACCAAGGATAAATATAAATCTCCGGTGAATCGATGCAAATTTGTAAAGGAGTTTTCCCCCTTTTACAAGTCATTAGAATATTGGCGAGACCACCAATTCACTATAAAGCACATTCGAAGCGGAATTATGGGATACTCCAGAATCAAAAGAAGATGAATAGTGAGGGACAAGAATGAATTTTGGAACCGTAGGGAACATTCCAAAACTTAAAAGGAAATTCGAATCAAGAGGAAAAGATTCAAACTCGAACGAAAGTGATTCTGTAAATAAATCTACTCTATATGCTGAGTTTTGCCTCAAAGCCAAAGCTCTGATACCAACTGTAACGACCCGGTATTTTCAACCATTCGCATCCATTATAAGTGTATAGGTAGACACTCATGCCGGAGTTGAATTGCTCAAAATACCGCGTTGTAATTAAAATTTGGCAAATCTCAAAATATACAGTAAATAAATATAATCACAGATCACAGACACAGAGTAAAATAATGCAGCGGAAGTAAAAGAAATAGTAGTTCATGAAGCTACTATATAAATATATCAGAGTACATAAGATACAATAGAAGAAATAGAGTACAACGGAAGTATAAATAAGATAACCAAGTACAAGCTGAACAGAGCAACATAACTGAAGTCGATAGAACAAGACTAGCAGATAATCTCCAGCGATTCAAATCTCCAGAAGGTGGAAATCCAAATCTGTGAATACTCAGGCTGACCCGAGCGTAAAGCAAAACACAAACACTCGAGTCAGGACAATATATACTTATATAATATAAACCAACTCAAGTGAACTGTAATAAGGTACAAGTAACTTAAAGAATGCTTGGGACCGCCCATTCTTTAAGGATCCGTTAAACTATCTACTATGTAGTAATATTCGCTATTATAATAATGTCTAATCAGTAAAGTATAATCATATAGAAAATAGCGTTAAGGGGATGGAGAACCTTAACGCGGTCGGATCTTAAAATCATAATCGTAGTAAAGCTCGATATGGTAGGTGACACGGCACAACTAGGCAATGTCAGGGTAGATATACCAATTACGCATCCGGACTAGTGGTGACGCATAGCAGCCACTACCGCCCACCTCGAACAACACTCCCAATCAAGGGTGGCCACCAAATCAATCACAAGTAATAGAATGGTATCGAAGAAGTGTGTCCGATAAGAGGTGCTACCTCATTGGTCCGTCAATCGCTCCTGTTTTAGCCACCTTATGCCAACTCACGGGAGTTGGGTCCACATAACATACCTTAAGAACGTCGTCACCATCCTACTTCATTCTGGAATCTCCACCGCGTACACGGTTGTCAAAGTGGTTTTCGGTATCGACAGAGAGTATGTCCATATCCGATCCCGGTCTCTTTGCCAACCAATCGTTATTATAACCCGTGGTTATAACTTTTAAAAACAATACTTTACTTCAAAATAAGATATCATTTCAAAATCATGTCTTTATCAAAATAAAGATTTATCATTTCCAAATCATTTCAATATTCTAAAATATTGTATCCTTTCAAACTTCTTTTCAAATCATTTTAATACATCAAAATATTATATCTTTTCAAACTTTATTTCAAATCATTTTTATATATCAAAATATCATACCTTTGATAGTTATACTTCAAAACCAAAATCATTTTATTTCAAAACTATGTTCATTTCAAAACAACATCATTTCCATTTCAAACATATATTCACCTTTCAAATAGTCTATACTTTCAAAGTTATAACTCTTTTGAAACAAAACATTTGAAATCATTATACTTTGAAAATCACAGCATTTCGAAATCATATATTTAAAATCATCTTTTAATTCTATACATTTACAAACTTATTAAATTCAAACCATCAAATTTCAATTCAATTACAGTTTACCAACAAACTGTTTCAAATCTTATCAATTCCCAATATAGATTAAATCCACAAAATACAATATTCAATCTTTAGTATATTTCAAAACTTTAAATCTCCCACATTTCATAAATTCAGTATCATTTAAATAAACTCAATTAATATATACTTCAAATATTCATTTATCAAATAAATTAAATAAGTCAGAAATCAAGTATCATTTCAAATTCATTTCACAATATCAAAATATTATTCAAAACACCATTCATTTTTATTCATTTAAATACCATTTAAATCCATTCATTTTATTAAATTTAAATACCATTTTAAACTCACATTAGAAATCAAATTCTTCCACTTAAATATCTCTTCATTATCTTTAGAAATTTAACATTTAATTTCCCAAAATTATATCATTTTCCAGAGATTATTTTTCATTAAAATTAATTTAAAACAACAAAATATAGTTTCCGTAGCACTTATAAAATGCTACGTAAAGTTATAGTTTAAAACAGTTAATTAACAAAGGACAGCGTTAAATGCTGTAATAGATTTCTTTTAAGTTTCAATTAACTTACACGTTAAGTTTAACCACTATAGCACTTACAAAGTGCTATAATAGCCTTTATTTCAAATTAACCTTTTAGTTCATTTAAAACACTACAACATTTACAAAATGCTGTAATATCCTTTACATTACATTTCAAAATGCTGTTAAATCATATTCAGAGTTTTATTTACAATTCCACAAATAATTAACTTTTAATATAAATCATTTTAACTTATAAAATCATATATTTCACATTTAACACAATCATTTAAATACCTTTATTTCTACGATTTTATAAAGTCAAATTTCCATACAAAAATCAAATTTAATAACAATTAAATTTTCATTTCTTTAATTAAATTATTAACTTAACAACTAAGTTTAAATTTCCAAAAATATAGCTTATTTCCATTTATTTTACTTAATTAAAATTTCACTTTTAAACAAATTTCACAAAATTCAATTTAAGTTATATTTCCAAATTCAGCTTAAATGTTCATTTATTCCATATTTTAATTTATACAAAATCATTAACACCTTTAAAACATTATTATTACTTAATAAAAATCATTAAATTCATCTTTAAATCAAATTTGTCATATTTTCTTACTTTACAAAAATTCCATTTATAAACCAAATCATAAATTCCAAAATTAACTTATATTTCAAATTCTACTTCACCATTTACTTAATTCACTTATTTAATTTGTAGAAAATCACAAATACTTTATAGAAATCATTTTAATGAAATTTAAATCAAAATACCATAATATTTACATTAAAAAAGTATTTTAAAAATTTTAGAAAAATATATAAACCACGGGTCTGTATATAATTTTCTAGCCTAGGTCAAGTGATACGGATATGTATCATTTCAATCCGCAGTTTACAAAGAAAAACCGGGTTTTATCATTTCAAACCCGCAATCCCAAGTAATATAAATAAATAAATAAAAACCGTTCAGGCCTATCATTTCAGCCCATAACGATTTTTCCTTATTCTAAAGTCCGTTCGGGTATGTATCATTTCAACCCATAGTGATTCTAATCTACAGGGAACTTGCAGTGTGATAAACAGATATAAATAATAGAATAGCATGAAATAATAGTAACATATGATATAATAAGTGTAATAACAGGTGTGAACATCATATGATAATAATATAAACATATATAACATGATGATATACATTACAGATTCAAATGGTGTCGGTTTATCAGTTATATAGGTACATATTGTCTGGTGAGAATAACTCACCTGTTAAAGCTGGAGATTAGCGATCAAACACACAGAATAGATTCCAGAAAGCACAACAAGCACGATATAGCATGACTTTTGATTTGAATGAATAGAGAGCCTTGATATTTATCTTGTAAACAATAACCAAAACAAGGCAATATACACATGAGTATTCAACCAAACTACATTGAAATAAATTGGAATTAAAAAGCAACAAAGACAAGATAACTTGACCTTGCTACAACCATTCAAAAGCTCGACCAAGGGGGTTCATTTCTCAGCTATGATGATTATATAGCTCAGGTTTGGCACCATAACTCACGACTAGAAGGAGTATGGAGTGGTAGGGTTATAACATGAAGCATACAAATGGTCAAGGCAACATATATGAAGTTTTTGAGCACAACAAGGCTCGGCCTTGGGTCAAGTGGGGCTTGGCCATACTTGTACAGGTTTGGACATGTCAGGTCAGATCTGAAACTGATGGTCAGAGGTGATGTGATGGCTGGAGGTGGTGGCTATGGGGTGGACAAAGTGATAGGTGAAGGGTATAGTGCAAACATTGGCTTCGCTAGCATGTTTTGTGGAGTTTTGGTCATCAAAGTGGTTCGGCTATGGGTCCTTGGGCTTGGTCAGTGGGTGCTACAGGTCTTTTCATTGCTGGAGTGGTGTGTGGTGATCAGGTTAGAGGTGGTGGATGTGGCCTAGGTGGTGGTTGAGGTGGATGAGCAAGTAGTGATCAATTTTGCATTGTTTTGGACATTGTTTGCATTTTTGGTGAAGTTTGGCTTCAAGGAGGGTTCGGCCATGGTCTAACCTGAAGTGGTGGGTGGTGATGATGCCAAGGAGGAGAGGTAGGGGATGGTGGCTGTGGCTATGGTGAGGAGGCCATGCAAATAGAAGAGAGAAATAAGGCAAAAGTATGAAAAAATGGAAGAAAAAGTGTAAAAAGAGGAGGCCATTACCAAGGAAGTTTGAAGAAGCCATGAGAAATGAGAAGTGCTGAAGTTTTTCACATGAAAAGTGAATGTAATGCACGGCAAAGAATGATAATGTACAGCAAATAATGCAAATGAATGAGGGGTTGTGAAATTTGAAGAGTTTTGAAGGTGAAAAGGCTTATGTTTTGCACTTTTTAAAACCTTTGGTATTTCCTTTTCTCTTTGGTTTTAAATACACAAAATAAACTCAGAAATGTTATTTACAACTGAAACAAAGTAGTAGGAAATAAAAATAAATAATTAAATTTAAAAGAAATGGAAAAGGAATTACAAAAATTGCTTAAAAATTGCAAATAGTGTCCAAAAATTAAAGAAAAATAACCATTGGCTTTGAAAAATTATTTGCTTCACTTTAAAAATATTTAAACCAAAACTTGAAATAAAAATGATTTTTAAAACATTTTTAAAGTGAAATAAATAATTAAATTTTAATTAAATAGGTTTTAAATCAAGAAAATGGCTTAAAATGCAAACTAGGCTTTAAAATAGAAAATAAATGCAATAAGCCTTGGAAAAATTCAAACATCACTTTAAATATTTTAAAAGACAAAAATATATGTAACATAACACATAATACAAATTATAATAACATATATCAAGTAAAAATATCATTTTTATAAATTAAAACAAAGAATATTGTTAAATGACTCAATATACACACAACATTGAAAATAGTATAACTTTCACAATTTAATTCTGTTTTCAACGAAACGAAAAGCAGTATTCATGTTATTAAATCTATTTTCATAATAAAAGATAAAACTTAAGATTTTAAATAATTTTAAATTTGATGTTTAAAAGTCAAAGTTTGAACAGTTGACCAGAAATTCACTTTTCTGGAAATATTTAAATTATACTAGTTTGAACTATAAATCACTTAATAGTCAACATTTATATTTAAAATGAAATGTTTGGAATAGAACAAGTTTAAAATAATTTAAAATAAAATAAAGTCAAAAATTAAAATATAGGCCAAAATCTAGGGTTGTTACAGATGGTAGTTATAGTAGGTATACAATAATGGTTGTATGCTGGCTAAGATTGATATTATACTTTAGAAATGTTTTCCACACTAGACATTAATAATAATATCAACTGATTTTGCGTAGTAAGCATTTTTGACAATCATAAGGAGAAATCTCCTCCAATTCTGCGTTTGCATTGTGTGTGTGGCGGGAGGCCTTATGGTAGTTTCATTTTCCAAAAGCAATGCAAAATTGTTTTATTTACTTTATGAAAATAACTGTTTTACGATCTCACACCAGTCACCATGACTGACTCGGAGTTTATTGTTCCCTTTCTAAACTCTGGGTGCCCAAAATTTTCCACACGGGTAGTCTAGAGTTGTGTTATCAGGATATTCTGGATATTCTGGAGCTTTGGAGATGAGCTGGATGGCGAGACGTACTTCCGTACTTGTTTATTTATTCCGCTGTGTATTATGTATGTGGACAAGTTATATAACTGTCCAGTGAGGTGTATTGTTGTAAACTCTGATGATATGATGTAATGTATAAACTGATATATTCTTTTGTTTAAAGATTATTGATTCATCTATTGTATATTATTCCGCTGCGAATGTGAGATTCTGATATTGTTTATGTTTCTGTTTTTCTGTTCTTTCTTTTCTTCTGTCTTCTTCTACCTCTTCTTTTAACCCTGATGGTTCAGTTTTCCGGCATTCGATTGCGCGGCATTTGATACAGTGGACGTATTAATGTCGACTTTCGAGCGTCGAAAAGTCGAAACGTTACAAGTGGTATCAGAGCAGCCGATTAAACGATAACCCTGGCTCTGTTGGGTGTTACTCATTAGAGATAGAGTCAGTAGTACTCTAGAATGAGTGTGAGTGTAATAATAGATATGAGTGCGTATTTGTTAGTGAATACAAAAATTTGTTTTGTATTGTATTGACTTATCGGTTGATTGTTTATAGATTCTGGTCGGTGCAGTCTGGCCAACTATAATCGATAGGGGTTTCTAAACTCTTAAACAAGATAAACTGACACAGTATTATTTTAAATAGGGTAAATGAAATAATTTTGCCCAAAACTATTTTTGTATAGAAAAGAAATGATTATCTATTAATTATTATTGTATATGGATGCTTGGTTGTTAGGAAGTGATAATATGGAATTATTATCATTATTATACGGAAATTGAATAAGAAATAATGGTATAACCATAGATTTGGAGATAAATTCATTTAACAAATGAAATTTATAAATATGAATTGAAAGATAAGGAAATGAATTCATATACGAATGAGATTTTGGGAAATGCATGTGATTTATAATTTGGAATAGAATTCCAGAGAATATTTGAAATAAAATTCATTAATGGAATGTAAATAAGTTCGATAACTTATAAAAAAATATTTGAAATTTGATTGGAATGAGATTCAAATTGAAAAGGAATGAATTTGTGAATGAACAAATGAAGCTACATTTGTAAATAAATGAATTGGAAATTGAATAATGAAATGAGATTTGATTTGAATCAAGTTGAATAAAAAATCCAAGCTTGAAAAAATTATAATAAAATGGATTAAATTCAAGTAAACTAACTTGATAATCTATTAATTCATGGAATAATGAATTGGAAGTTGAATCAACTAAATTAAAGTTGAATTGTGAGCTAAACAAAAATGGTTTGAATTAGCATATAAATTCAAGTAAGTAGAAGAGAATAAATTGAAAATTTCCTTGTTATTGATAATTTAGATTCAGGATGAATTGAATATGGAAATTTGAAATTTAAAAGGAAATTTTGTGAAATGGTCGTCGTCAACTTTTATAGAATGGTTTTGAATAGAATTTGTTTGTTAATGAAATAAACCGAATGTGAATATGGAAAGCAAATGAAATTGATTTTGGAATCAATTAAAAGGGATATGAGTTAGATTCATTTAAAAATGAATTGAATGGAAGAAAATGAATTGTAAACCATTAAATTGAATAAAAATGGTGTGTGAATTAGATGAAAGCAATTTAATTTGTATTGAAACTTTATAAATTGCTAATGGAATTATTTTGAATGCATTGCTTATGAAAACTGTGTGTTTACTGTTGAAAATAAGTGAAGTGTTAATGAATTTCCTATATTTGTCACTTACGTGTTTAAACTGAGTAAGTGCAGGTTTTGGAAGCTGTTTGGCTGCATTTGGTTGCGCAAATGCTAATAAATAAGCCGCTTTGCTTAAAATGCTAATAAAGGTACGCCTATGCAATACAAAATAGGAAATATGAGCTGTTTTTGCTTTTCCGACCGAGTGGGTCGATGTATATATATTCATATCTTTTGTCATATTGCAAAAGCTCCTCTGTACAAAGGAGACTCCGCCAAAATTTTCCGAAAATTTTGGGAGTTAGAAATTTTTTTGAAAAAATTGGGAAATTTGTGTTAACGGAAAATTGATTTGCAAATTGTAAATGAAAGCGTAGGAATTGAACTAGAAAAGGGATTTTGGTTTCTGAAGATAAAATGAATTCAAATGGAATTGAAAATGCAAAGTTGAATAGAAATGAATATATAACTTTGTTAGTAAAGCAAAAATAAATATAAGAAGTATGTAAATACTTATATTGAACTTAAGAAATGAAAGGTGAAATTCTTAAGTAAAATGGGTATTGGGAATCCAATTAGTGAATTTGGCCATTGTTGTTAAGTAAAGTATACAGGGATTGTAAAGGCTATAGGAAAATGGAATTGGATTTTGATTTCAAAGATGAAATTGAATTTCTCAACAAAAGGTATGCATTTAAAATTTCATTATGAAATTTGATGAGTTTCTGATTTTGCCACTTGGCATTTTGTTTCTTTTGGAATTTGGGAATCCGTAGGGACATTTTGTAGTTGTACCGAGCTAGCCGCGCAAAGGAGACGCTGGCGAATTTTTTTCAAAAATTTGGAGTGTTAGAAAATTTTTGAGAAAATTTTGGATAATTTACAATTTGAATTTGAATTTAAATTTGAATTGTGAAGTAAAATAAAGTTGTTTGAAACTATTTGGAATTGAGAAAATAGTTAACGGGTATTGGAGCATTCTTCTTAACTTGTAATTTCGAGACGAAATTCTTTTAAGGGGGGAAGATTGTAACGACCCTGAATTTTTGACATTTGAAATGTGAATATTTAATTGAGTTTAAATATTTGAATGATAGTTCAATTTGAAATTCAAATATCAGAATGAATTTGGTAATTTAATTTTTTTATTTAATTACTGAAGTTGGGTAAAAATTTGAATCTTCAGTTTTAAGCCGATTAAAAATAATCTAAAGGCTTAGAAAATTTATATTGATAATTCTGAAGGTATTGGAACTTTCAGAATTGAATTTGAAACTGTTTTGTTCAGTTTCGAAATTTAGTTGTTTAAATTGAATAAAAAAATAGCGTTTCGGGGCACAGTCTCGAAATTCGACGAAACCAGTTTCATTGGATCCGTAATATTGTATTATTATCGAATTTCAATTTTCGTAATGTTTGGAGTGATCGTTTGGCTATACGATAAGCAAACGTGCTGAAATTGAATAGAAAATTTAATATTATAACTGGTCCAAAAAGCTATCTTCTCCATACGATCGAATTTGAACTCGAAACCTTTTCCGTTGCGTTCGGAATAAGTGTATAACATTACGAACGCCTGGCGGCACGCCTTGACAGGAGGTCGAGATTTCAAGTTGCATTTTTCGAGACAATTTGAATTATATATATATATATATATATATATATATTCAGTTATAAGCAACCTTCACCAGCCGACATTCCTTCACATCAGAGCTTTTTGTTTTCACTATAGTAGAGACATTCAAACACGTAACTGTCTCATCTTGTTCCCATTATCCCTATTTTAATAGCACGCGGATAGTTTCAAAAGAAATTTTGAATAAAAATCATAACCATGGCCGAAGTTTTTTTTCATTCAAAGAAAAAAAAAATCATCAATCAATCCATCTCAGAATAAATTGCAATTTCCCTCTTTCCCAAATAAAATTCGAAATCGCATGAATTTCTCAAAACCGAACCAACCCTAAAATAAATCGATTTCGAGACATTCACGACCTCGAAGGGAATCGCGAGCCGTTCGCCTGGTCGAGCAAGCATGGGGGAGCTCACGCGCGCACTCGCGCACGAGAAAGAGAAGGTGGTAAACATCTGGCGATCGATCTGGGAAGTTCGAGTTCATCATGGGGGCAGTGGCACAAGACACGGGGTGATGGAGGTGAAGCTAGGACATCGCGATGGTCGTGAGCTCGAATGGGATTGTGGCGATGTCTTGTTGGCTCGTCTTTTGTGTTCGTGCGTGCGAGCTAGGAAGCGAAGGGAGCCGCGATGACTTAGGGTTTCGAACGAGTTTAAGGTAATTTAAAATCTTTCATATTTTAAAATTTTCATCACTTAAGTTTTAACGTGTAAAGTAATTATCATTTCACTTATCAGGATTAATTGCTAGTTATAAAACAGTTGTTTTAAGGATTGAATCAGCCATATATCTATGTATATTTACAAAGAAACTTTGAAATTTTATTGTTACAGTAAGTATCTATATACAAAAGGGTTTAAACAGAAATATGTATATATATATATATATGATTTTGGGGATATATATGAGTATTTAAATTTTTAAAGAACTCATTTAAAAGATTGGATTTTTGAATCTATATAAATTATTTTATAAGGGAATATGTAGTTTCAAAAGAAAAGAAAATATTTTTTGTTTCGAATCAAATTTTAATTTTAAAATTTAAATCATTGGCTAATTAAATTTATCAATTGAAAATTGATTATTCGATTGATTCGAATATTGATAAATTGTATAAATGTTTATACAAGGTCTATAAAATCGAGAAACAAACTGGATTAGAAATGGACTGCAAATTAAAATAAAAGGTGAGATCTTCTCACTCAAATTGAAAGTTGGATTTGCAGTTATTGATTGATTGCTATTTGGATGTGATAGTATATATAGCAGTATATAGCAATATATATATATATATTGGTGATTGATTTTCCCGCATTATATAGCGGATGAGACCCTATGCGCCCATAAGAGCGGATGATATTTTATAAATCCCATATACCGCGATAATTCCACCGTGAAGTGGAATTGGTATTGTGCTAACATCTGTGGATGCAGGGAAACAGGTTGGAGGGATCCAACTGGATTCCTAAAATTATATGTATTTGTTTCATATGTTGTATGAATTTGTTTCATATGCTGTGTGATTATTTATTTATAATCTGTGAATGATTATATTTGTGATTGAATGGTTGAAGGCTAAAATTTAGCTGAATGTATTTTTGGTATTGTTGGATATCGGAAATAAATGAAATTGGATTTTTTTGAAAATTAAAATTGGAAATTTTAAGTAAATTCTTTTAAAAGAATTGGTTGAATTTCAAAGATGAAATTTTAAAGCATAAGATTGATTTTTGAAATCTTATCGAATTATTTCCAAAAATATGGGAAAGAATTTTAATAAAAGGATTTTGAATAATATTGTTTAAAAACAGAAGAATTTATTTAAAATGGAATTTTAAATGGTTTGGAAGAGATAAAGGAATTTATTTTAAAAAGGTGATAAATTTGTTTGAAATCCAATTGATAATTGATTTGGTATTTGAAGATAAATAATTCGGGAAATCGATATGAAAATTTATTTGATGTTGAATGAAAATAGATTTTATGTTGAAATAAATTGGGAAATCGATTTGTAAAATGATTTGGGATTTGAAATAAACTTAGAAATCAATTTGTAATTGATTTGGTGTTTTGAAATAAATGTTTGGAAAAATCAATTTGGGATTGGAAATAAATTGGAAATCAATTTGAAATTGATTTGGTGTTGAAATAAAATTTGAAATCAATTTGGAAGTTGATTTGGGGTTAAAAGTGAATATTTGGGAATGTAAATTCAGAATAGAATTTAAAAAGGAAAGGGAAATTTGTTTTAAAAATAAACATTGATTTATTTTTTAAGTGTGGAAATAAATTTACAGATTTGGAATGTAAATTTGAAATAAATCGATAAGGATTTATTTAATTGGTTTAAATGGACCATTTTGTGATGAAGTGTGAAAATGTGATTTGAAATGGGTTTTCAAATGTGAAGTGTGAAAATGTGATTTGAAATTGGTTTTCAAATGTTGAAGTGTGGAAAAATATATATCTTATGAAGATATTTTGAAAATAAATAATTTGGGAAAATTATTTAAATTGGTTGATTGTTGTGAATGTTGTTGATAGTTAAATAACCGACTATCAATATTTGCCTTTGAAATAACACTTGATTTGTTTTTAAAACAAACGCTCATTATTCGGTTAAGCCGGGAGAGGACCTTTGTGTCATATAATCCATTCCGAATAGTGATACGTCATGAATGGACATTATTTGAAGACCGGTGTTAAGACCGGGTATTTGTGAAAATGAAAGAGCAACCTGTCGAATGTCTGTACACCGAGTTGCTCCAGTATAGAGATTTATATCACTCTTCTTGTGATGGGAAGTCCGGACGTGATTAGTGAATACCCGGATTGCAAGGGCTTCTTTGGAAGTGCCTTCGGTTCCGTTCGATCCCGGAACGAACTTGTATGGATGTGTGTCTGACATTACACTTTGAGATGTAAAGCTGGTTTCAATCAAATACATTTCTGTTGGTGGCGGAGAATTTATTATCTTAGCTTAACACCCTTCTCTGAGACGTACGAGCTCAGAGGTCATGTAGTAGATGGTTACTAGTGATACATTCCCAATTTGGTAATGTGGCATACGAAGTGTTGTTGATCATTTGTTGATCAAAGCGTGGCTTTGTGAAAAGCGTGGCTTTGTGAAAAGCGTGGCTTTGTGAAAAAGCGTGGCTTTGTGAAAAAGCGTAGCGTCATTTCCTTCTGGATAAAAGTTGATATCATGGTATGGAGCCCAAATATTTTACCTATGTTGATGCTGCACATTTATTATACTTTGTGGTTGTTGCGTTGTGATTGAGGATCCCTGGATAAAGGTCGGAAACGACCGGGGAATGGCATACTTGTGTGTTAGTTACCTAGTTACATCTGTACAGCGTGAGGTAGCATCAGTGTGTTAGTTACCTAGTTACAGCTGTACAGCGTGAGGTAGCGTCGGCCTTGTGTTTGCAGAGAGCAGGTTGACTCTCGGGGCGTCTTTCCAGAGGCGTTTCTATTTCGGTGTAAGGAAGTTCCTTTGCCTGACCATTTGTTGGAAATCCAAAGAAACAATACGCACCCTGTACGGTTTTAGTTATAGAACCTGCCATTTACTTATGGTGGTACCACTGTTTAGATGGTAGCTATAGTAGGCATACAATAATGGTTGTATGCTGGCTAAGATTGATATTATACTTTCAAAATGTTTTCCACACTAGACATTAATAATAATATCAACTGATTTTGCATAGTAAGCATTTTTGACTATCATAAGGAGAAATCTCCTCCAATTCTGCGTTTGCATTGTGTGTGTGGCGGGAGGCCTTATGGTAGTTTCATTTTCCAAAAGCATTGCGAAATTGTTTTATTTTCTTTGTGAAAATAACTGTTTTACAATCTCACACCAGTCACCATGACTGACTCGGAGTTTATTGTTCCCTTTCTAAACTCTAGGTGCCCAAAATTTTCCACACGGGCAGTCTAGAGTAGTGTTATCAGGATATTCTGGATATTTCAGAGCTTTGGAGATTAGTTGGATGGCGAGACGTACTTCCGTACTTGTTTATTTATTCCGCTGTGTATTATGTATGTGGACAAGTTATATAACTGTCCAGTGATGTGTATTGTTGTAAACTCTGATGATATGATGTAATGTATAAACTGATATAGTCTTTTGTTTAAAGATTATTGATTCATCTATTGTATATTATTCCGCTACGAATGTGAGATTCTGATATTGTTTCTGTTTCTGTTCTTTCTTTTCTTCTGTCTTCTTCTACCTCTTCTTTTAACCATAATGGTTCGGTTTTTCGGCATTCTATTGCGCGGCATTTGATACAGTGGACGTATTAATGTCGACTTTCGAGCATCGAAAAGTCGAAACGTTACAAGTGGTATAAGAGCAGCCGGTTAAGCGATAACCCTGGCTCTGTTGGGTGTTACTCATTAGAGATAGAGTCAGTAGTACTCTAGAATGAGTGTGAGTGTAATAATAGATATGAGTGCGTATTTGTTAGTGAATACAAAAATTTGTATTGTGTTGTGTTGACTTATCGGTTGATTGTTTATAGATTCTGGTCGGTGCAGTCTGGCCAACTATAATCGATAGGGGTTTCTAAACTCTTGTAACGACCCGTATTTTTACGGATCGAAACATTGTAAAATAGTTGACATTTGGTCGCATTGTTGATAAGTCGTCCAGAGTCTAAGTCTTAGGTCGTATGAGGGTTTGGAACGACCTAGGGAAGTTGGCGAGTTAAGGGGTAGGTGGCTTAGTGATGTGGAGCGACCTAAGGGTTGGAACGACCTAAGGAGTTAGGTCGTGTAATAGTTAGGTCGTATAGAAGATAGGTCGTGTGCTGGCTTAGGTCGTGGGGTAGGTTAGGTCGAGTGAGCGACCTAGGAGATTGGAGCGACCTAAGAGAGTTAGCGACCTATAGAATTTGGCAACCTATAGGGTGTTAGCGACCTAAGGTTTTGAGCGACTTAAAGGTTTGCAGCGACCGAAGAGAGCTAGTGAGTAGCGACCTATAGGAGTTAGCGACCTATAGGAGTTAGCGACCTAAGGGTTAGCATGGTTAGGTCGTTAGACGACCTAAGGAGTTAGGTCGTATCCTGGCTAAGTGTTAGGTCGCGTGTGTGTGTTAAGTCGTAGGTTTGTTAGGTCGTTAGGTCGTGGTATTGTTAGGTCGCGAGGAAGCGTGTCTGTGTTAGGTCGCAGGAGTGTTAGGTCGTAGAAGCGGTCTGTGTTTGGTCGCTAGGCTGCATCCTCGTTAGGTCGTAGGTCGCGGATGCGCGTAGGTCGTTGGATCTGTTAGGTCGCATGGATGCGCATTGTCTTAGGTCGTAAGCTGTTAGGTCGCGTGAAGACTTATCGTGTTGAGTCGTTAAGTCATAGACTGGTGGATCTGTTAGGTTGTAGGGTTTTAGGTCGAAGGGTTTTAGGTCGTAGGGTTTTTAGGTCGTGGACGACCTAACTCCGAGTGAGCGACCTAAAGTGATTTCAGCCTATAAATAGGAGGGTTTTTCTCCATTTTTGGGATTCGGATTTCGAAGCGACGAAGTGCTGCCATTTTGAGAGCTCGACTTCTACACTTCTTCACTTCTTTTCTCTACTCTAATCTTGTGATTCCTTCCATCCAAATCGAAGATCAAATCGAAGATCCAAGAGCTTAGATTGAAGATCTTCATCCATTGAAGAGGGATTTCATCGTTTGAAGCGGATTGGTGATAGATCGAGTTAGATCCTTCGCTATCCAGATCTTAAGTGGGTTTCTTTTAAGGTGTTTAGGTGATTTGGTGAGTGGTGATTATCTCTCACACGGATCCAAAGGAGTATATCGGATTGTTGGTTTGATTTTGTGCTAAAGTAGTGATTTCCATACATTTTCCTAATCCTAAGTATAGATCCATATAGATCCATTGTTCATAATGATTTGGCATCCATTTTACTACATGTTAACCTATGCAAGTTCATTCATCAAGATTATAGAGATATTGCTCATGTTTTCATGCTTGTTAGACTTTTGACTCTTTATTTACGAAATTGCCATTATTGTCATAATTGTCTATTTAGGTCATATTTGAATGCTTGTTTACTTGGATTAATGTTTGACTTGATTGATTGCTATGAATTATATGATTTGATTTAGACCGAAGATGATTCAAAAGCTAAGGGAAAGGCTCTTGAATTGGAAAAGCTGCTCGTGGCATATGTAGCGGATGATGAAGCTCATATGGATAGATTTGATGATGATGTTGAGATGAAGCTCTGCTATGATGATGATGAGGTGAAGTATGATATGAGATAGCCTTGGTCTAATCCAGACGGGATCATTCCAAGCAGATTGATAACTCAGTGAAATGGTTCGAGTTTGAGGATAATGGTTTGCTCGAGAGGCGCTTGAGCTAGTATGGAAATAGTCGTCGAGGAGGATGACTAGAAGGCTGAGATCTCATCGTTGTTGAAGGTTCTAGCATGCTCAAAGCAAGAGTACGTTGGGCAGATTCGATAGTCCCTGAAGGCTACTGATTGGTAGTCAAGTACTCTGGGCAGATTCGATAGTCCTAGGCACGGGTCACGATGACGTGCGGAGTTATGTCTAGAACCGGGGTTTCCATTAGCCCTTGACGGACGGATGAAATAAAGAGCCGGTCATTCAATTGACGATGATATCGAAGCAATGATAACAGTGATAGCCAGAGTCATGGATGTTTGGTTGTATCATCATTCGGTCTCAAGAGCGGTATTTTCTGGGTGCTTATCTGATCTTGGTTTAGGCCTTGGGGGTTTGTACTTGGAAAACATCGCCCTTGACTCGAGTGATAATTGCTTTATTTTAAATTGTATGCTTTGCTATGTTTGCTTCTGCTTAGTGTGTGTCTGGGGGCTATCACTGTTGAAAGAGGTGGAGTTGGAGGGTTGGATTCCTATTCCTTTTTCCTTTATGCTCTTTTGGTATGTTGTTAGTTAATTTACCATTCACTAAGACTGTTGTCTGACTCAAGGCTTTATGTTTTAACTCTTATTGCCTTGGGCTGTTCGTCCATTTTGGGACGGGCAGACTAGGTAGCAGGTCACAGGTGCTGTTCTTGCTTTCTACGTTGCTGATATCGAAGACGAGCTGGAGGATTGCATATTATCTTCTTACTATATGTACTGGATGCTCCGCTGCTTGTATATTCTCTGAGTGTTATGTAGTGAGGCTTGATGTATTGACTGTTCAGATATTTGTATTCAACTATTATGAAGTTTTATTGATGAGGTTCTATTTTGTGAAGCTTCACTACATATATATTCTATTGTATTTTGTCCATGCGCTGTGAGTAATACGATAAATTCTGTTGTTTAAATTTACCCTGGCAATCGTCCATGGTCGCCTGGCACACTTTACAGCGCACTATCTCTAGGTTCGGTGCAGGGTTCATGGGCGGTCGTCACATTTGGTATCAGAGCTTTGGTTAATCGATTTTACCCAACGCTCGCTGACGTAACTACGTATGAGAGACGTAATTGTATTTTGATGGATGATTACTATATATAATATAGTAGCTTAGAATGATTTGGATTCCTTATGCAGTTGTTTCTCTAGGTGTATTAATCATTTCTTTTTATAGATATTAAGAATGAGTCGAAGAGGGAGACCAGCTGCTAGGGAAGGCCGTGCTACTGAGGGGGCTGTTGATTATGCTGCTATGTTCGAAGCTATGATGACTTCGATCATGAGAAGGATGCCAGCTCCGGGGCCATCGGTGGATGTTGGAGTTCAAGTTCAAACTCCAAAGCCGGTGGATTTTGCTAAGTTGTGTAAGGATTTTTCTGCTCTTGGAGGAAAGATTTTCTTGGGAACAGAATCAACCATTGAAGTCCAGAGGTGGATAGATGCTTGTAGAAGGATCTTTGGTGATTTGGGAATTGAGGATGCAACTAAGAGGAAGTTAGCATCAAGACAGCTTCAAGGAAGAGCTTCTGATTGGTGGAACTCTATCACCATTGATACTCCGGAGGAAGAAATCACTTGGGAGCAATTCCAAGCCAGATTTGAAGCTAATTTCATTTCTACAGCTCAGAAGTCTGTTCTGTTCAAGAAGTTTGTGGAGCTCAAGCAAGGTGGAAGACCAGTTCTTGAGTATGTTTCTGAGTTTGAAGCTTTGTCCAAGTATCCCGGTCGTATATTGAATCTTCGTATCAAAAGAATGAGAAGTTTGTGACAGGCTTGGACAGTTATCTTGGGAGGCCGTTGGTGGATTATTTGGACGACCCATTTGAGAAGCTTGTAGAGAAGGCTCTCAGGCATGAGAATCTATTTCCTAAAGAGGGATCTGTTGTTGCTGTGACCAAGGAGGAGTCTAGACCACAACAGGGTGGAAACAAGAAGAGGAAGCAACAGCAACAAAAGGGTAAGGATGGCCAGAAGAAGCCGAAGGGCGAAGTGACTTGCTTCAATTGTCAACAGAAGGGCCATTTCTCCAGGGATTGCAAGAATCCGAAGGTGCTGGTGAAGTGCTACAACCGTGACAAGCTGGGGCATGTTAGGAGGAATTGTCCAGAGCCGCGGAAGGACAAGCAGATTGTGCAAGCTTATGCTTTAGGGGCTGTTCCATCATCTTCGAAAGCTCCTACCGCTGAAGAGAAGGGAAAGAGTGTGGTGGTTCAGGGTACTCTCTCCATTTGTGGTGTTCCAGTTAGAGTGTTATTTGATACTGGGGCGTCGCATTCTTTTGTTTGTAATGAACTTGTAGGCTGGTTGGGTTTAGAACTGGATATTGTTGATAGGCCATTGGTTGTGACTAATCCAGTTGGGGGTTCGTCTTGTTTGTGTATGTTATGCCGTGGTCTGATTGTATCGAGTCATGATTGCTCTTTTGTTTGTGATTGTTTTGTTCTGAACTTTGCGGGGTTCGGAATTATTTTGGGTATGGACTGGCTTAGGAAGTATGCGGCAAAGGTTGATTGTGGTAGGTTGGAGGTGACAGTCGAGAATGTGGAGGGGCGAAAGATTGTGATACCATGTAAGCATGAAGAAGGCGTCTTCATGAGCTTCATGTATTCGCTGGTTGTTCCACGGGATGGACTGTCATCTGTGCCAATCGCTAATGGATTTGAGGATGTCTTTGACGAGGTCAAAGGGTTACCGCCGCATAGAGAGATCGAGTTTCGTATAGATCTAGTTGAAGGAGCCAGACCTATTGTGATGCCTCTTAAGCGGATGGCGCCTAGGGAGCAGCAAGAGTTGAGGGTGCAGGTTGATGATCTTTTACAGAAAGGATTCATTCGGCGTAGTGTGTCCGAATGGGGTGCACCAGTTGTGTTTGTAACCAAAGCAGATGGATCATTAAGGTTGTGTGTGGATTATCGTGAGCTGAATAAAGTGACTAAGAAGAACAAGTATCCATTGCCGAGAATAGATGACTTGTTTGATCAGCTTCACGAAGCTAAGGTGTTTTCTCAGATGGATTTAGCAACGGGATTTCACCAGTTAAGAGTGGCTAAGGATAGTGTGCCGAAGACTGCTTTTCGGACACCATCCGGTTTCTTTGAGTGGCTGGTAATGCCGTTCGGATTAACTAATGCACCAACATATTTTGTGGATCTTATGAATAGAGTGTTCAGAGATCAGTTGAGCAAGTTCGTGCTAGTGTTCGTGGATGATATTCTGATTTATTCCAGAACTGAAGAAGAGCACAAGACGCACTTGCATATTGTTTTGGAAATCTTACGGAAACATCAGCTGAAGGCTAAGTTTTCGAAGTGTCACTTCTGGAAGAGCGAAGTGAGGTTCTTAGGCCATATTATTTCTGGAAATGGAATAGCGGTTGATCCCGCTAAGGTGGCAGCAATCCAGGATTTGGGTAGACCTAAGAATGCATCTGATGTGAGAAGTTTTCTTGGATTAGCAGGATATTATCGACGGTTTATCAAAGAATTCTCCAAGGTAGCTGCACCGTTAACAGGATTGACGAAAAATAATCTAGTATTCAGATGGGATGCTAAGTGTGAGCAAGCTTTCGGAATCCTGAAAGAGCGACTGTCAAGCGCTCCTGTTTTGACTATTCCTAGTGGGAATGATGAGATGGTGGTTTACACCGACGCATGTGGTACTAGACTTGGAGCAGTGCTGATGCAGAGGGATAAAGTTGTTGCGTATGCCAGTCGACAACTGAAGCCGCATGAAAGGAATTATCCGACTCATGATATGGAGTTAGCGGCGATTGTTTTTGCTCTAAAGATGTGGAGACATTATCTATTGGGAGTTCGATTTGAGTTGTTTACAGATCATAAGTTGTTAAAGTATCTTTTCTCCCAAAAGGATTTGAATCTTCGGCAGCAACGATGGCTAGAGTTTTTGGCATCATATGATTTTGGTATAGCTTATACTCCGAGAAAGGGTAACGTAGTGGCAAATGCGCACTATCACTAGTTGTTCCCGATATCGATGAATTGAGGAGTGAAGTTCTGAAGGAAAGTCATCACTCGAAGTTGACAATTCATCCAGGTGGAAATAAGATGTATCGGGATATGAAGAGAACCTATTACTGGGAAGGTATGAAGAAGGATGTTGGAAATTTTATTTCCAAGTGCATGAACTGCCAGTTGGTAAAAGCCGAACAGAAGAAGCAAAGTGGATTGCTTCAGCCGTTAGAAGTTCCTACATGGAAGTGGGAGCAAGTATCGATGGATTTTATTGATGGGTTACCTAGAACAAGAACGGGGAATGAAGGGATTTGGGTCATTGTAGATCGTTTGACTAAGAGTGCAAGATTCATTCCTGTTCGATCGACTAGGACTGCATCAAAGTTGGCTGAGTTATATGTTAAGTGGATAGTTCGATTCCATGGTATTCCGAAGAGTATAGTGAGCGATCGAGACCCATTGTTCACTAGTGGATTTTGGAAGAGCTTCCAGGAAGTTTTGGGAACCGAGTTGTGTTTGAGTACAGCTTATCGCCCTCAAACAGATGGTCAGACTGAGAAAGTCAACCGAGTTTTGGAAGATATCCTCAGAGCTTGTGTTTTGGATTTCGGAGGATCATGGGAAGATCACCTTCATTTGGTGGAATTTTCGTATAACAACAGTTACCAATCAAGCATTGGTATGGCACCGTATGAAGCATTGTATGGAAGACCGTGTAACTCTCCGACATGTTGGTTAGAGACAGGAGAAAAGCTAATGCTTGGGCCAGAGATGATTCAATAGACTTCGGATTGCATATAGATCATTCGGCAACGAATGAAGGCAGCCCAAGACCGTTAGAAAAGTTATGCTGATAAGCGTCGAAAGGATTTGGAGTTCGACGTAGGTGATATGGTTTTTGTGAAGATTTCTCCACTGAAGAATGTTATTCGATTCGGGAAGAAAGGAAAATTGACTCCGAGATTTGTTGGACCATTCCCGATCACCGAGCGAATTGGAAAGCTCGCCTATAGATTGGAGTTAACAGAAAAGATGTCGGGTGTGCACAATGTTTTTCACGTATCATATCTACGGAAGTATGTACACGACTCGAATACAGTGGTTTCTGCTGATAGCTGTGAAGATTTCGAAGTTGATCCAGTCGATAGGAGACCTCGTAAGCTGCTTCGTGTTGTGGAAACCGACACGAAACAGCTTAGGAGGAAGATAGTTAAGTTGCTCAAGATACAATGGAGTGATGATGATAACGACTGTACATGGGAGGTGGAAGAGAGGATGAAAGCAGCTCATCCTGAACTCTTCAAGGTATGGCCCTAAGGTGTCGTGTCATCTAACGACATTGTAACTTGTTCAAAGTTTTAGAATCCTGCATGCTAAGCTAGAATTGGATGCATGGTTTGTTGATTGCTATGGATGGTAGGCATGCAGAATAGTCTTTGATTGCTCTGTTTGTTTGGAATTTCGGGGGCGAAATTCCTAAGGGGGGAAGAATGTAACGACCCGTATTTTTACGGATCGAAACATTGTAAAACAGTTGACATTTGGTCGCATTGTTGATAAGTCGTCCAGAGTCTAAGTCTTAGGTCCTATGAGGGTTTGGAACGACCTAGGGAAGTTGGCGAGTTAAGGGGTAGGCGGCTTAGTGATGTGGAGCGACCTAAGGGTTGAAACGACCTAAGGACTTAGGTCGTGTAATAGTTAGGTCGTATAGAAGATAGGTCGTGTGCTGGCTTAGGTCGTGGGGTAGGTTAGGTCGAGTGAGCGACCTAGGAGATTGGAGCGACCTAAGAGAGTTAGCGACCTATAGAATTTGGCAACCTATAGGGTGTTAGCGACCTAAGGTTTTGAGCGACTTAAAGGTTTGCAGCGACCTGAGAGAGCTAGTGAGTAGCGACCTATAGGAGTTAGCGACCTATAGGAGTTAGCGACCTAAGGGTTAGTAACCTACAGTGGTGAGCGACCTAGTGGTGAGCGAGTTAGCTTGGTTAATTCGTTAGACGACCTAAGGAGTTAGGTCGTATCCTGGCTAAGTGTTAGGTCGCGTGTGTGTGTTAAGTCGTAGGTTTGTTAGGTCGTTAGGTCGTGGCATTGTTAGGTCGCGAGGAAGCGTGTCTGTGTTAGGTCGCAGGAGTGTTAGGTCGTAGAAGCGGTCTGTGTTAGGTCGCTAGACTGCATCCTCGTTAGGTCGTAGGTCGCGGATGCGCGTAGGTCGTTGGATCTGTTAGGTCGCATGGATAAGCATTGTCTTAGGTCATAAGCTGTTAGGTCACGTGAAGACTTATCGTGTTGAGTCGTTAAGTCGTAGACTGGTGGATCTGTTAGGTCGTAGGGTTTTAGGTCGAAGGGTTTTAGGTCGTAGGGTTTTTAGGTCGTGGACGACCTAACTCCGAGTGAGCGACCTAAAGTGATTTCAGCCTATAAATAGGAGGGTTTTTCTCCATTTTTGGGATCCGGATTTCGAAGCGACGAAGTGCTGCCATTTTGAGAGCTCGACTTCTACACTTCTTCACTTATTTTCTCTACTCTAATCTTATGATTCCTTCCATCCAAATCGAAGATCAAATCGAAGATCCAAGAGCTTAGATTGAAGATCTTCATCCATTGAAGAGAGATTTCATCGTTTGAAGCGGATTGTTGATAGATCGAGTTAGATCCTTCGCTGTCCAGATCTTAAGTGGGTTTCTTTTAAGGTGTTTAGGTGATTTGGTGAGTGGTGATTATCTCTCACACGGATCCAAAGGAGTATATCGGATCGTTGGCTTGATTTTGTGCTAAAGTAGTGATTTCCATACATTTTCCTAATCCTAAGTATAAATCCATATAGATCCATTGTTCATAATGATTTGGCATCCATTTTACTACATGTTAACCTATGCAAGTTCATTCATCAAGATTATAGAGATATTGCTCATGTTTTCATGCTTGTTAGACTTTTGACTCTTTATTTACGAAATTGCCATTATTGTCATAATTGTCTATTTAGGTCATATTTGAATGCTTGTTTACTTGGATTAATGTTTGACTTGATTGATTGCTATGAATTAGATGATTGATGATTTGATTTAGACCGAAGATGATTCAAAAGCTAAGGGAAAGGCTCTTGAATTGGAAAAGCTGCTCGTGGCATATGTAGCGGATGATGAAGCTCATATGGATAGATTTGATGATGATGTTGAGATGAAGCTCTGCTATGATGATGATGAGGCGAAGTATGATATGAGATAGCCTTGGTCTAATCCAGACAGGATCATTCCAAGCAGATTGATAACTCGGTGAAATGGTTCGAGTTTGAGGATAATGGTTTGCTCGAGAGGCGCTTGAGCTAGTATGGAAATAGTCGTCGAGGAGGATGACTAGAAGGCTGAGATCTCATCGTTGTTGAAGGTTCTAGCATGCTCAAAGCAAGAGTACGTTGGGCAGATTCGATAGTCCCTGAAGGCTACTGATTGGTAGTCAAGTACTCTGGGCAGATTCGATAGTCCTAGGCACGGGTCACGATGACGTGCAGAGTTATGTCTAGAACCGGGGTTTCCATTAGCCCTTGACGGACGGATGAAATAAAGAGCCAGTCATTCAATTAACGATGATATCGAAGCAATGATAACAGCGATAGCCAGAGTCATGGATGTTTGGTTGTATCATCATTCGGTCTCAAGAGCGGTATTTTCTGGGTGCTTATCTGATCTTGGTTTAGGCCTTGGGGGTTTGTACTTGGAAAACATCGCCCTTGACTCAAGTGATAATTGCTTTATTTTAAATTGTATGCTTTGCTATGTTTGCTTCTGCTTAGTGTGTGTCTGGGGGCTATCACTGTAGAAAGAGATGGAGTGGGAGGGTTGGATTCCTATTCCTTTTTCCTTTATGCTCTTTTGGTATGTTGTTAGTTAATTTACCGCTCACTAAGACTGTTTTCTGACTCAAGGCTTTATGTTTTAACTCTTATTGCCTTGGGCTGTTCGTCCATTTTGGGACGGGCAGACTAGGTAGCAGGTGACAGGTGCTGTTCTTGCTTTCCACGGTGCTGATATCGAAGACGAGCTGGAGGATTGCATATTATCTTCTTACTATATGTACTGGATGTTCCGCTGCTTGTATATTCTCTGAGTGTTATGTAGTGAGGCTTGATGTATTGACTGTTCAGATGTTTGTATTCAACTATTATGAAGTTTTATTGATGAGATTCTATTCTGTGAAGCTTCACTACATATATATTCTATTGTATTTTGTCCATGCGCTGTGAGTAATACGATAGATTCTGTTGTTTAAATTTACCCTGGCAATCGTCCATGGTCGCCTGGCACACTTTACAGCGCACTATCTCTAGGTTCGGTGCAGGGGTCATGGGCGGTCGTCAAGATAAACTGACATAGTATTGTTTTAAATAGGGTCAATGAAATAATTTTGCCTAAAACTATTTTTGTATAGAAAAGAAATGATTTTCTATGAATTATTATTGTATATGGATGCTTGGTTGTTAGGAAGTGATAATATGGAATTATTATCATTATTATATGGAAATTGAATAAGAAATAATGGTATAACCACAGATTTGGAGATAAATTCATTTAACAAATGAAATTTATAAATATGAATTGAAAGATAAGGAAATGAATTCATATACGAATGAGATTTTGGGAAATGCATGTGATTTATAATTTGGAATAGAATTTCTAGAGAATATTTGAAATAAAATTCATTATTGGAATGTAAATAAGTTCGATAATTTATAAAAAAATATTCGAAATTTGATTGGAATGAGATTCAAATTGAAAAGGAATGAATTTGTGAATGAACAAATGAAGCTACATTTGTAAATATATGAATTGGAAATTGAATAATGAAATGAGATTTGATTTGAATCAAGTTGAACAAAAAATCCAAGCTTGAAAAAATTATAACAAAATGGATTGAATTCAAGTAAACTAACTTGATAATTTATTAATTCATGGAATAATGAATTGGAAGTTGAATCAGCTAAATTAAAGTTGAATTGTGAGCTAAATAAAAATGGTTTGAATTGGCATATAAATTCAAGTAAGTAGAAGAGAATAAATTGAAAATTTCCTTGTTATTGATAATTTAGATTCAGGATGAATTGAATATGGAAATTTGAAATTTAAAAAGAAATTTTGTGAAATGGTCGTCGTCAACTTTTATTGAATGGTTTTGAATAGAATTTGTTTGGTTAATGAAATAAACCGAATGTGAATATGGAAAGCAAATGAAATTGATTTTGGAATCAATTAAAAGGGATATGAGTTAGATTCATTTAAAAATGAATTGAATGGAAGAAAATGAATTGTAAACCATTGAATTGAATAAAAATGGTGTGTGAATTAGATGAAAGCAATTTAATTTGTATTGAAACTTTATAAATTGCTATTGGAATTATTTTAAATGCATTGCTTATGAAAACTGTGTGTTTACTGTTGAAAATAAGTGAAGTGTTAACGAATTTCCTATATTTGTCACTTACGTGTTTAAACTGAGTAAGTGCAGGTTTTTGGAAGCCGTTTGGCTGCATTTGGTTGCGCAAATGCTAATAAATAAGCCGCTTTGCTTAAAATGCTAATAAAGGTATGCCTACGCAATACAAAATAGGAAATATGAACTGTTTTTGCTTTTCCGACCGAGTGTCGATGTATATATATTCATATCTTTTTTCATATTGCAAAAGCTCCTCCGTACAAAGGAGACTCCGCCAAAATTTTCCGAAAATTTTGGGAGTTAGAAATTTTTTTGAAAAAATTGGGAAATTTTTGTTAATGGAAAATTGATTTGCAAATTGTAAATGAAAGCGTAGGAATTGAACTAGAAAAAGGATTTTGGTTTCCGAAGATAAAATGAATTCAAATGGAATTGAAAATGCAAAGTTGAATGGAAATGAATATATAACTTTGTTAGTAAAGCAAAAATAAATATAAGAAGTATGTAAATACTTATATTGAACTTAAGAAATGAAAGGTGAAATTCTTAAGTAAAATGGGTATTGGGAATCCAATAAGTGAATTTGGCCATTGTTGTTAAGTAAAGTATACAGAGATTGTAAAGGCTATAGGAAAATGGAATTTGATTTTGATTTCAAAGATGAAATTGAATTTCTCAACAAAAGGTATGTATTTAAAATTTCAGTATGAAATTTGATGAGTTTCTGATTTTTCCACTTGGCATTTTGTTTCTTTTGGAATTTGGGAGTCCCTAGGGACTTATTTAGATCTGCCATTAATGCTTCACCAAGTTTTTTATTTTTGAGAATGAGTAAATGTGTTGCAGAGGCATTTTTACTTTTCTTTTCTTCAATTTGTGCACTAGTAAAAGCAACGATGTGCTGGCAACACATTTTTGTACTAAGCATTTACTTTGAAAACGTGCTAGCCTACTTGCATTTAATGAAACGTGCACTTGCAAATATAGTACACGGCTACACTCATTATTCACACTTGCTTTATGAACTGTGACAGTAATGCAAATATATGAAGGAAGAAATAATGTAAAGTTTTCACATTATTTGCTTTATCCAATCTTTGTTGCAGCCGAGCAAAATTGTTCCTACTTGCATTATTATTTTTTCCAAAACTCGATTTAAAATTTCTATTTAAAATATTTAATACGACGGTAATGAAATTACGATCGTTACACCTTTCACAATGGAGCAGCCAATTCTCCACCTAGACGGCATCCTCGGTTCCAAAAATGGCTTCCCTCTAAGTCTTGCATAGTATCTACTCAAAACAACATAATTATTGATAATTGGAACTTCAGGATTTGCTCCTTCAACATTTTCACCAGCTAATCCAGGTGCAACTCCTGCTTACATCATGTTGACAAAGAACTGATACATAGCTCCATGTATCAAATACATGAACTAATCACGATATCAATTTAGTGATATCAATTTGGATTTGATATTTACTTCATGTATCAAATACATAAACAAGTCACGATATCATAGACAACATAACATGTATGGTAATTCCTGTTGCCAATGCATAAGGAATCCATCTTACATGTTCCATATTAAACATTTTAATAAGGTGTCCTTGCATATTGTTTGGGACATTCTCAACTTCTTTTATTCTTACTCTAAAAGACATCATTTGTAAATCCAATATAGAGTATTAAAACAACTACAACTGATTTTAACATGAGTACATCATTAACAATCAGTGGTAAATTATTTACTTATGGTTTAGAAATATCTATGTACCTTTTAACGTTCTTTTTAATGAGCATACGCTTTATCTATATTTTGATTGACAATCAAACTATTTAATATTTCTATCAAAACACTTCTTCAATTTTGATGCCCGTTGAACTACATTTCAGTATATGTTCATGGATCATATCCAAAAACTTATAAACCCAAATACCGCTCTCACTTACTTTGATTATGTGTAAACAATTCACTCTAAATCATTATTTAGAACTTTCAATTTCAGTATATACATACCAAAACATAAAGTCTTGCCGAGCGATAATTTTGTGAGTAAATCGGAATTAACTTGAGTACGTTGAATAACGAATATATTACACTAATTTCAACAATTGAAATTTACGATGTTATTCTTATCAAAGTTGCTCATTGTTTCGACTATGTTAGTCTCTTAAAGACATAATCACGTCCGATGGATCACTTCCCTTCGCATAGGACTATCAAAATCATATTTTGATAACGTAATTGGCATCATTTCGGATTTCACATCATATCATATCATATAGTCAATACTCTTAATGGTTTAATTAAACAATCGAGGATTACTTATTCTCGACATTGATAAGAAACTCATTGTTTCTCCTCAATGTGTGGGAGTACTTATTAGACACTCTAATGCGATATGTTCATCTAGGTTAGTTAATTTCATTTCATCCCATGTAGCCAGTTTCATCTTTGGATCATATCTAATTCCATTTTATGCCAATAATTCCTCAAAGAAATTACTTCGCTACGAAGTTCGTATTTCTTGAAAGAATAGTTGTTTCTCAATGCAACGAAACAGACATTCATAAACATTTTATGAGTTGCCTTATATAAAATTGATGTTGCATTAGTTCACAATATATTTATGTTCGCAACATAAATTAGTCATCTAATGACCATTTTCCCAAAATTCTCTTGGGATGACTCATACAAGATCTATTACAAATAATCATTATATGAAGTCTTTCGACTCGCACAACCTGCCAATTCCTTAGCCTAGGATATATAGGGGTTTCTTATAAAACCCTTATCTTGTATGGTTTTGAAAACTAATCTTTGGATGATATTAGTTTGAACCTTGTATACTTCTCTTAAGTACACACCTTATAGAAAGTATTTAACTCGAGTTAAGTCATCATTAATCGTGCTTTGTCCAACAAAGTTCGATTAATCCTTATCAACACATCATTATGTCTTATAGGGAGGAGCGACTTTTAATGTTGAATCTTTTATTCATTTTTAGGTACATTCGGAACCCTTTCCGATATATTCACCCATTCGATCGAATCGAATCATTTCTATCACATGTTACATTATTTACTTTCATTTTATATTCTATGAGCTTATCTTGCACTTACACATGTGTATCAAATACACATGTCCATGTCTGTGATGACTTATCGTCAACATGACGAAGCATGTGGAAATGTTTGGGTATTAATAGACTTACGATTGCATACATTTACATGTACAATCCAAAGAGCTCATCAACCCCTATGACGCTTCCAATAAATAGGTGATTTGCCCTTGAATGTTTGAGATATAATTAAGTAGTACCATATGATTCATATAATCATATAATAAAAATTATTTCTCAAAAATACGGCTTAGTCTGTACTTCCAAAATAATTGTAAATAATTTTAGTTACTTCAATATTTTCAATGCATCACTTTTGTTGTGAAAACAAGTACCACATTACAGTTTTATTTCACAATGAATATTCATAATATACACATTGAAATACAACTGTCTATTTTTAAGTCAACACCGAAAAATAGTCATTATTTCATAAATAATGTTCGGTATGTTTTACGAAAACAATTTCGTAACTTGATGCAATCAATAAGTGCTATATAGCATACTCCCACTATTTCCACCATTAAAGTACTAATATACTAAATTCGAAGGTCCATTATTCACTTAATATAAATTATTTATTTCATATACTGCAACTAGTTTATAGCAGAGAGTTGTTTGTTCAAATATCTTAAAATCGAAGAAATAAATCTCATAGAAAACAATTTTCTATATGAAAATATATTTGTGAATAGAAATCGTATTTCCATTGTAATGTTAACTATCAATTATTATTATTACTATTCTCGTTTCTGATGTTTCTTCATGAAGAAGAAGGACTATGCACTCTCTTCATCCCAACTATACGTTAAATCACATCTACTCTTGTACATTCGTTATTCTTTCCAAATGTTGAACCATTCAAAAGAAATCCCTTACTACAATATCATAAGGAACTCTTCACAAAAATTCATTTGATTATCCTTAACATTTAAGGATATCAAATGTAACGACCTACAAATTTATCGGTTTGATAAATTATATTTATTTTTAAAATATTCCAATATAAGGTTTCATAACACAAGTTATGATGTTTTTGGTAATAAGTATTTACAAAAATATAAACTTTGGAAAAAATACCGATAAAATGGCCGAAAACCATTTTATCGATAAACAACTTTACACTCGTAAAACGTCAGGCACGGAGCTGGATACATACACTAATTTTTACAATTAAACAAGAATATGAAATAAAATTATTTAATTTTATTTTAGGAAATTAAAAGTATGTATGACATCCTCTATGATGCCTTTATATTTAATAATTGATTTATGATTTTAAATTGAGATTTAGTGATTTAATAATTATTATAATTATTCGAATAATTGTTTTTAAATGATAATAATTCATTTTAAATAGCTATAAAGTGATAATAAATAATTTATAATAGTTTTATAAAGATATATAATCAGTTTGAAATTATGAAGAAAATCGATATCGGTTTATCGGTATAAATGCACTTTTTGTAAATAATTGTTAATATAAATTTATATGGTTTTATAAATAAAATGATATCATTTTAATTAATTAAAAATGGTTAGAAATTTATTTTCAAATTTTGTTTACATATGTATGTAATTTAAATTATAAGTGAAAATATGACCGGGAATTAGTTTCCCGATTTTCAATGGTTTAACGAACGAAAGTTGTTCGAAAGTCGTTGCAACATTGTTTATATGTTATGCACACATGTATAACACATAAACAAATACCCTAATATATACATATATCCATGTATGTATACATTACATGTAACGACCCGTAATTTTTGATAATTAAAAATATTTAATTTAATAAGATTTTAGAATTTAATATTGTAAGAAATTAAAATTTATGATTTATTAATAAGAAAAAAAATTTGAATATGAATTATTTTTATTGTTTGACTGTTTTTGACAATTATTTTAATGTAATTTCAGTTAACTGAAATAATAGAAAAAATTAATTGGGTTATAATTGTAAATAATGAAATAAACTAAATGTTGTATTTAATGGTGAGATTGTATGTAATTAATTGAAATTAGTTAATATAGAATATAAAATCAGTGATGTGGTAAGTAGTTATAACCTTGTTGTAAACAATAAATTTATAAATGTGATTAAATTACTTAAAAGTAACAATTGTTTATTCATCATCTCATTATTTAATATGTTTGGAATTAATTTGGAAACCAACGGAATTTAATGTAATTAATTATTGCGGTTAATATGGTAAAAGATGTTAACGGTAAAATAATGAATGTAATAAAATGTAAACTTATGTTTATAAAATTCATAGGGTATTGCTGATTGAATAATAAGAATGTAAATCAAAATAAAAGAGTTTGATTGAATTTAAAATATAATTAACTGGAATTTTATTATAATTGCAACTGAACTTTAAAATTAATGTGATATTTAAATACTAGATTTAACATGGAAATTTTATTTTAATAGGTTATTAATTTCTATGTAATCAAGACTGATAAAATTGTTAACTTCTAATTTTGAATTTAAAGGTGATTAAATTTATTTAATAATAATTTGTTTAATTAACGTGAAAAATTAGCCATTTTAGCCGTTGTCTCGGATTTCGACGAAATCAGTTTCATCGGATCCATAACAGTGAATTATTGCAGGATTTCATGTTTCGTAGCGATCAGACTTATCGTTTGATCGTGAGGGCTCGAAACGCGTAGAAATCAATTTAATGAATTCAATTAAAATAATCTGATTTTAAAAGCTAACTTTTGTATACAATGGAATTTGGGTTTGAAACTGGTTCCATTGAGTTTAAAAATATCAAAAACATCTATTTCGATATATTGGATGACCTACTTTCGTTTCGAAAACAGAACGAGCTTTTTGGGTCGTGTTATCGTTTCGAACCAATTCGATATGTCCATTCTTTCTTTTCTACCTTTGCCTATATATAGGCTGTTATAAATCCTAGTTGTTTCTCATTTCTACCTGTACGCACTGCTTATCTCCATCTACTCCTTCCTTCCTTCCCAATGGCAGAAACCCTAATTCTCAAATTCAATTTCAAATCAAAGTCAAAATCAAATTGAAGATTTAAACTTCTCAAACTATGTCATATTATATATCATTGGAAAGCTCTTTGTAACGACCCGATATTTTCAACCATTCGCATCCACACATGTCGGACTTTAATTGCTCATAATATCAGATTGTTAATTTAAATTTGGCAAAACTCAGCATATACAGTAAATAAATAAATCACAGAATCACAGACACAGAGTAATATAACAATAATGCAGTGGAATAGATAAATAGTAGTTCATGAAGCTACTATATAAACATCAGAGTTAGAAATAAAATACAAAAAAATATCTCAAATACAGTGAAGTCTCCAGTACAAACAGACGACCTCTCTGAACAAATCAACTGGAAAAGCTGAAAGCTGAATCGATAGTGGGATCTCCAAACGAAGCTCCAAACTCCAAAGATGAGTCTCAAATACTGTATCACTCAGTCTAACCCGAGCGTCAAGCAAAACAAAAAACACTCGAGTCAGGATTAACATTCTTATATCAATAAATCCAACTCAAGTGAAATATCAACTGAAATACAAGTAACTCAAAGGATGTTTGGGATAACCATCCTCTAAGGATCCGTGGAACTGTCTACAATGTAGAAATATACACTACAACACCGTGGCCATTAATTTATACTTCAAAACCAAGATGTCATTTTCATTTCAAATATATCTATTTTCCAAAATAGTATATTTATTTTAAATAATTTATAAAGTAAAGTGTTTGCAAATTCCTCAAATTTCACAAATTGCTTCAAAATCAACTCTACTTTCCCATTCAAATCAAATTCAATCTCAATTTATCAAATTCCATTCAATTCAGTTTTCTAAATAACAAATTCAAATTTTTTTATTTCAAATACAGATCTGAACCACAAATAACCCATTTAGATTCCAGTATATTTCAAAGCTTTAATATTAATTTCAAAGTTCAATATAACAGTTTCATATAGTTTCGATTTAACCTCATTATTATTTAGTCTTGAAATATTCACTTAATAAATTCAGTATTATTTAAATAGCCTAAATTTACCTTTAAACTAAAAATTCACTTATAACCATCCCTTTTAAAATCTTTAAACTAGTTATTTCTATTTTAAAAGATCCAATTTACCTTTTGCAGATTATTTATATTTAAAAAAAAATGGATTTTTAAGGATTTGTACAAGTTAAGGAAGATAAAGAAAAATAGTTTTGAAAAATGGTTTTAAATTGATAGTAGTTTTGCATAAAAGAAAATTTCCAATTAAATTACAAAGTATCCAACCCAACAACTTCAAATTTCAGCGACAAAGTATATCAATGATATTAGAACATAAGATGTACATATGTCATCATTTCGCAACATCACATTCGATCACTCGCTCGATCACACAAGTTCGCTTTCGAACTAGTATTGTCCATTCGACTTCCCTAATGTGGACTTCGATATGGTTTCTCGACTAGAAGCCATCAGCCTCCTTGCATAACCATATACTATGATAGAGAATTCTAGAATCAAGTCCAAAATCCATATCAAATATTCGCCATCAAGAATCAAATGAAAATCCTAACACGAAATGGTGTAATTCACCTCGAACTTGTGTACTCAAACCTGGATCAAATTAATTATGCGAATAAAACAGTATGCGTACATCTTATGTATCTATTCCAACTTGTTATATATATATATATATATAGTTTTATAAAAGATGTTACTAAGTTAAAAAATTTAAAACTAAATTTTTTTCAAAATATTTTTAAAACTAAATTTCATATTAGTATAATTCAAATAGTCTTATTCATTTACTTAACAAAACAGTTTCAAACTTATTTAAATCTTATTACTTCATACTTTAAACATACAAACTAAACTTATATACTTTATCCAATAATTTATACTTTTCAAAATTACTTAGCTTTAAAAAAATTAAACCTCGATTTGGAAGTGTTCGAACATTCAAAATAGTCAGAGAAATCATATTTCAAATCCAAGAGTTGGAAATCAGCAACAAATCAGTAAATCAATTTCAATAGATAAGGTTATATCAAATTCGAAACTTGAGGACTGAACACCGGGCTTACTACAAATCGTTTCAAATATAAATACATATCTTTCGAATATCAAATCATACTTCAGAATTTGAAATCAAAATTGGTTTCACAAAATCAATCGCATAGCAAAGCTACTAAAGTGGCCTATCCCCCACTCTGAAACTCAAAAATCAATGTCGATGATGCGTGCACTCATCACCGAAATTATTCTCTAGCGACATAAGTAAGTTCTGGACTTCTATTTTCTTGAAAACTTCTTTGAAATTTCTTCGAAATCATTAGAACTCATTTAAATTTATTTGAAACCTCTCTTATTCGAAAAATACTTTCAAATCGTATTATTATATATTTTCAAAATCTTAAAACCAATTTAAAAATGCCGGGTTCAATCTCTCAAATTTCAAATTCAAACTTTTAAGTTATAAATCATTTTTATATAAATCAATTTCTTATATAACTTCAAAATTTCAAATCCTTTCGAAACTTCAAATTCTCATTTTTAAAAGGTATATAATCCTTATCAAAACATTTCACTTTTACATATAAGATATAATCGTACTTATCAAAATAATAATTCGATATATAAACATTTTCTAAAATACAAACAACCTGATTTTTTCAAAGGATGGTTCAAGAATGGATTCCAAAACAAAGATAGAGGTTCAAATTAGAGGAACTCTAATCAAACAGAATTATGATGCGAAGATAAGTTCGAACGAAAATGAGATAATTAAATTACAAATAGGAGATGGATATACTTATATAAATCGCGGGCAACCTTAATCGGGTCAACCGTGACTTCAAGAATAAGATCGATTCGAAAATCTAAGGCAAATCGACCTTCGATCGCCAGAGATAGAATCTCGGTATAGCAGAAGGTAGATAGCATCGTAACCGAGGATACAGAAATTTTCGGTGAATCAATGCCAATTGTAAAGGAGTTTCACCCCTTTACAAATCATTCAAAGATTGGCGGGATCGCCAACCTTTATAAAGGTCATTCGAAGTGGAGCTATGGGGTACTCCGAAATTAAAAGAACACAAATAGGGAGAGACAAGAATGGATTTTGGAACCGAGGGAATCGTTCCAAAATTCAAAGGAAATCGAATCGAAGAGTAAGGGATTCAAGCTCGAATGAAAGTGATTCCGTAATTAAATTTACCATACATGCTAAGTTTTGCATAGAACCTGGCTTTGATACCAACTATAACGACCCGATATTTTCAACCATTCGCATCTGCACACGTCGGACTTGTATTTCTCAAAATATCAGATTGTTAATTTAAATTTGGCAAAACTCAGCATATACAGTAAATAAATAAATCACAGAATCACGGACACAGAGTAATATAACAATAATGCAGCGGGATAGATAAATAGTAGTTCATGAAGCTACTATATAAACATCAGAGTTAGAAATAAAATACAACAGAATATCTCAAATACAATGAAGTCTCTAGTACAAATAGATGACCTCTCTGAACAAATCAACTGGAAAAGATGAAAGCTGAATCGATAGTGGGATCTCCAAACGAAGCTCCAAACTCCAAAGATGAGTCTCAAATGCTGTATCACTCAGTCTGACCCGAGCGTCAAGCAAAACACAAAACACTCGAGTTAGGATTAACATTCTTATATCAATAAATCCAACTCAAGTGAAATATCAACTGAAATACAAGTAAATCAAAGGATGTTTGGGATAACCATCCTCTAAGGATCCGTGGAACTGTCTACAATGTAGAAATATACACTACAACACCATGGCCATTAATTTATACTTCAAAACCAAGATGTCATTTTCATTTCAAATATATCTATTTTCCAAAATAGTATATTTATTTTAAATAATTTATAAAGTAAAGTGTTTGCAAATTCCTTAAATTTCACAAATCGCTTCAAAATCAACTCTACTTTCCCACTCAAATCAAATTCAATCTCAATTTATCAAATTCCATTCAATTCAGTTTTCTAAATAACAAATTCAAAATTTTTTGATTTTAAATACAGATCTGAACCACAAATAACCCATTCAGATTCCAGTATATTTCAAAGCTTTAATATTCAACATTTCAAAGTTCAATTTAACAGTTTCATATAGGTCTCGATTTAACCTCATTATTATTTAGTCTTGAAATATTCACTTAATAAATTCAGTATTATTTAAATAGCCTAAATTTACCTTTAAACTAAATATTCCTTTCATTTTGTTTAAACTTGAAATATCCATTTAATTACTTTAAATCAAAAATCAAGTTATAAAAATCAAATTTTAAACTTCAAATTCAATAGTTCAAATCGATTTAATTAAGTAGAATTCTTAATTAGATACAATTTTACTTAATTCAACTTTATCTTACTTAACTTATACAAATCCTTGAAAAATCTGTTCAAAGATATAATACTTAGACATATTATATCAATTAAATCAACTTTATTAGATTTAAAGTTTATTATTAAATCTACTTTATATAAAAACTTAAAATATTTCCAATATTAAATAGATCCATATATATTCCTTTCCAAAATCATAGAAATCATTTTTAAAATATTTATATATAGACCAATGGTGTCTGTATATAATTTCCTATCCTATAATCAAGTGATACAGATATTTATCATTTCAATCCGTAATTTAAATATATACGGGTAGATATCATTTTGACCCGCAATCCCAAATTCAATTCAAATGAAAATTGCTTGGGTCTATCATTTCAACCCATAACGATTTTCTCCTATTCTAAAGTCCGTTCGGGTATGTATCATTTCAACCCATAGTGGATTCTATACTAATAGGGAACTTGCAGAGTGATAACAGATATGATAATAATATAACAAGCATATATCATCAATAACAACATAATATATAAACAATAGGATATGGTGTCATATCCCACAGGTGAACAATTACAGATAATATCATATATAGCAATTTAAATAACTACAGCAGCATATTTCAATTGTCGTTTCAATTGAAATCAAATTTAATAAATAAAAGAATGTTAATCATGAGTGATTGCTCACCTTTCGAGGCTAGAGAGATTTGACACTGAAATGAGTTACGAATCCAAGCAACGCTGGATGGACACGATTCGATGAAGAAAACAGACACGACGGACAAGGCTGATAATGAGAAATCGATGAGAACGAATCAGAATCAGTTTTTGATATAACTAAAAATAGATATATTATTATTGAAAATATATTGCTTTACAGACTAACATAATATATATGCAGACCCAATATATAATAACACTAAATGTACTATGCAAGCTAATATGTATAAACGCAAGCTACAAACTGACCTAGACTATATATGCACAATGTATATGCACGCAAGCTACAAAATCAAAATGTATATATTACATTTAAAAAAAAATACATAATATAGTACAATATACTTTTATATAGACAATATATTGCATAAGATATACTTGGAAATCTATGTTACATTTATAAAACTATCAAATATATATATTCATATAATGCAGACGACTACCTAACTTACATGCAAAAATATGCAACAGAATATTCATATGGAAGCTTCCCATATATACAACTCAGATATATATGATACATATACAATAAAATAGATATGCCTGCTACCTAAAACAACACCCATGACAACAAGTTTGGACATAATTAAACTTATACATGCGAGCCAACATACGTTAAATCTACATACACAAACTAAGCTCATATGCATTTTGAACGACAGCTATATATGTACAGTCCTTATGTAATCAATATACAAATGCAGACATCACCTAACGACTACAAATACACATACGGTGACCTATAACTGTATATGCAAAATACACATATTTAACTTATACTAATGTATAAAACCCATAACTATATGTATATTATAAAACTTAACAATATACAATATAATTTATCTCTGTATATATATTTGAAACTGAAATTACATTAAACTATCTTATTGAATTAACTTAACAAAATGTTGACGCACTTCCCTGAAAAATGCCCAGGTGCGAATATATATGTACGAACAGGTATATATCTGAATAGTTTACAACTATGTATTCTCTTATATATAAATAGACAGAGGAAGAGAGATGCTCACCACTTAGAGGCAAAGCAAGGGGAGGCCGCTACCGGTGGTGCTAGATGGTGTGGTGGGGAAAAACGGTAGAGTGCTGGGTGGTTGTAAGAGGAGATGACGTGGAGATGCGGGTATTGGGTTCGGCGAAGAGGTATGGGTGGAGGAAAGGCGGCTGATGTTGGAGGGGATGATCAAATATAATTTCAGCCATGAGGAAAATAAAGTGACAGAGGAAGAAGAGAAGAGAAGTATGGGAGAAAGAAAATTTACAGAGAGGAGGAAAAGAATGAAGTGAAACGAATGGTTTCAGATTATATAATAATGAATAAGGAGAGAGAAGGCCAAAAGAAACGTACCACTGTAAATATAAATTTAAGTGATGGGAATGTAATAGCTGTACATTGATTAGGAAGCTATTAAAGCAATTTATTTTATTGCTTGAGATTCACGTTTAAATTTGAAAAGGCAAAGGAAAGCTAACGGTCACAATTTTAGGGTACCAGTACGACGTACCGTTTCATCGTTTCCATCGTGCAATGGACCTCAAAATACGGAAATAAGTATACCGCTAAGATCAGCATGACGAGACGATCAAAACGGTATACAGATATTGGTGGTACGATCATCCGATCAAAAGTCGATAATCGGTATCGAAAATGCTGTTATTCCGTATGGAAAATCCAAACGGATCTAGAAACATCCGAATTTCGCGAAACGAATTTCGCAGTCTGATTCAGAGTGTTCTAAATAAATTTTCTCATGTTGACATATTTAGCTTTCGGAAAACATTTAAATTCATCTGTTATTAACTGATTAAAATTGAAATAAAATTCCATACGAAAATAAACTTCAATATTCTCAGATGAAAATTTACCAGTTGCTATGTTTAAATAGACGTATTCCAAATAATAAATTTTTATTTTCAAATTTTATTGTTTAAAATTTTACAAAATTTCAATTAATTTAATAAATAAAATTACTAAAATTTATGGATCGTTACACTCTTGAAGAGCGCAATCTACTGCGTTATTTTGTTTTTTGATTTGATGCATCGTTTGACCAGAAAACAATGAAGAAACCTCAGTCGTTGAAACTAGGGTTTTCGATCCATCAGTGGATCGTCGATTTTACGACGATCGGGGGATGCAGGCTTGTAGAGGTCATGAAGCAGGTCTCAAGGGTGGTGTTCATTCATATCATAGGGTCTCGAGTTGGCTCGAAAATTCGACCAAAGGCAACGACGGCGGAGTTGAACTGGGGACGGCGGAGCATGCCACGTTGGCAGGGGAGGGGTGGCCTGGCTCGAGCGTCGTAGTGGAGTGGTTAGATCTAGGTGAAACTGCACATGGTAGTGGCAGAAATTGGTTGTAGGCGGCATCTTCAGCTAGGTTTCGAACATCCCCATACGTGCTCGCGACATTAGGGTTCTGAGTGGTATGAAATTACACATTTCCCCCAGTTGTTTTTCTATTTTTAAATTTAATTTTAAATATTCTTACGTGTATAACTTTTACATATGAACTCGGATTTGGACGCGGTTTTCTCCGTTGCGATCATATCAAAATTTTAAACGATATGGAACTAGTTTGGCTGTATGTTGAGACTGTTAGATTTTTAGGCTTTTTTTGGATTTTAAATCGTCGAAAAATCAAAGGTGAGTGATTTAACCTACTCATGAATACTAAATCATCTTATGTTAGTTAAATTAAATTTATGATGTGATTTGAAATTTATTGATTGCTGTTTGGTATATTTAAATTGTCATTCAAATTTAATTTGAATTTATATTGAATTTAATTGCCATTTTAATTAATATTGGAATTGAATTGCTAATTAAATACCTGATAATGATAGCCAGTTAATTGTTGTGATTATTGGTTGATTTGAATGATGATTGGGATGGATGTTTAATTGTTGACATTCTGGATGAATTAATGTTATGTTTATTTTATATGTTTTATCACACTATAAGTTCCCTTAGTATGTTGTTAGGAAAAATCACTATGGGTTGAAATGATACATACCCGAATGGTCTTATAGATTAGGGAAAAATCATTATGGGTTGAAATGATAAACTCGAGCGATTTTATGGATTTTGAATTTTATTCGGGATTGCAGGTTGAAATGATATATACCCGTAAATTAAAATTTATTGGCGGGTTGAAATGATATATATCCATATCACTTGACCATAAGGTAGAAAATTATATACGGACATCGGATTGGATAAATTAAATGATTTTAAATCCTTAATTTTTGAATCCAGTTAAATGATATTATGATATAAAATTAGATTTATATGAACTGAACTATTTTCAAAATCCAAGCTTTAAAATGTTGAAATTGAAAATGGTTTAAATGTATTGTTTAAAGAATTTAAATTGAAATCTTAAAGTTGAATTTTGAAATATAAATGAAATTTATCAAAATTGAGTTATTGTAAACGTTTGAATATTTAAAACCTTGAAACGTATTGGATTTGAAGTGGTTTAAATTTGTAGTTCAAACATGGATTTGAAATCGATATAAATTGAAATGGGTTTTAATTAAAATTTGAATTGGAACCTTTAGCCTTTTGAATCGAAATCATTGAACCAAGATTGATTTCAACTGAATTTTTGGAACTAAAGTTGGTTTGAATTGATTTGTGAATTTGGAAGAAACAATTCTAATTTGGAACAATTCTCGATATAAACTCTTTTAATATACAAACTCTTTTAACATATAAACTATTTTTCTCATATAAACCATTTTAATATATTAATAATTTTTAATACACTAACTATTTTTTAATATATAACCCATTTTAATATATAAACTATTTCTAATATATAAACTATTTTAATCTATAACCTATTTTAAAATATAAACTATTTTAATATATATTATTTTAAATTTATAAACAACTTTTAATTTTTTTTAATATATAACCTATTTTAATATATGAACTATTTATAATATATAAACTATTTTAATCTATAACCTATTTTTAAAATATAAACTATTTTTAATATATAACCTATTTTAATATATAAACTATTTCTAATATATAAACTATTTTAATCTATAACCTATTTTTAAAATATAAACTATCTTTAATGTATAACTATTCCAATATATAAACTACTTTCAATATTCAAACAACTTAAAGCTGGAACTGTTATGATTTAGATTTAATTGATTTAACTCCGAATATTTTGATATGATGGTTTAATCTATTTTGTGGTTATGATTTTGAAAATGAATATGATTTTGAAAGTGAATATGATTTCAAAAATGAATATGATTTCGAAAGTGAATATGATTTCGAAAGTGATGTGATTATGAAGCGAATATGATATTTTGATATCAATTATGAATCGGTTTTGGAAATGTAAAAGAACCAACCGGTGTGAAATAAGCATTTGGTTGTTAAAGAGACCGGGATCAGATGTTGTCATACTCTATGCTAATACCGAAAACCACTTTAACAACTATGCACGTGGTGGAGAATCCAGAATGAAGTAGGATGGTTTGGCAAATGCTACTGTATGAGGTATGAACCCAGCCCTGACCCCCTCAGGTCAGCTTGATATGACTAAAACATGAGCTATACCTGGGCCAAGTGAGGTCGCTTCTCCGATCGGACATGCTTCTTCGATACCATATCTGATACTTTTTGATTGATTTGGTGGCCACCTTCGATTTGGTTATGGGAGTGTGTTCCGAGGTGGGCGGTAGTAGCTGCTATGCGTTACCACCAGCCCGGTTCTGTAAAACGGTAGTATCCTACCCTAGGCATTGCCTTGTGTGCCTTGTCATATGCCTTATCGAGCCCACTATGACTTTGGTTTGTATCGTACCTATGGAGTCCTCCCTGAGTATCCCACCGGTTTGGTTTGTATCGTACCTATGGAGTGCTCCTTGAAAAATCATGGTTTTACAGTTCGAAATCCATAAATGATTTATTTGAAAATGATGTTTAAAGTTGTTTAAAAATATGGAATAAGTCTTATAAATCTTTTAAAATGTTTATAAAGTGAGTTGAGTTATAAAAACAAATTTCCATATGATAGAAAGTCGTTTTGATCAATATAACTTAAAAAAGCACTTTCCGCAGCACTTTTCTGCAATATTTTTCAATAACTTTTGAAATATAGTTTTAAACGCAACCATTCTTTTCCAAATCTTTTGTAAACTTTTTTAAATGATTAATAAAGTATTTTAAAGGTGATTTGAAGGATGTATGGAATTGTTAAATAAATGACCAAAAGTTAGTAGAATATGTAAATGATTTAGAGTCGATCAAATAACATGACCGCTTTATAGGCGTCAGAGAGATAGTGTCTAGGCTTAAGTGTGGAAAACTAGTTTCCTGCCCTCCCTGGCTATCTAGACTGGCCTGACAGATGGGATGGTAAATTTGGTTTACTAGGATAAAAATTGCTTAAATAACTTGGATTGCATAGAAATGATTTGGAAATGTTTTCCTAAATAAAAGGTGAAACGATTTGGAATTTATTACAAGATAAAAAAGGTTTTAAAATTAACCAAATGATTTGAGAAATGAGGCTTAATGATTCCATATACTCTAAAAAATATAAAGAAATGATTCAATGAATATATCTCCAAGAGATATCTACGAATAAATAAAAAATGAATTAAATTGATTGATGATTGATAATCACATATGAACTTAACATATTTTTTTTATCGATGATTGGTTCGGAGGAACTGGGGTCAGATTTAGGTAATTCCTATTTGAAAACTACTTCGAACCAATGTATACGTTCGAAAGTGAAGACCTGATGAAGATAATGATTATTAAAGACCGAAGATCTTCATAATGTAGGGATTGCTGTTATGAGTCCCAGGGGTTTACCCCATATTATATTTATATGGCAGTGGTGTCTACATTCTGAAATCCTCGTTGTATTGAAGACCAGAGATCTTCATAGTGAAAGGACTGCTTGTTGACATTCTCTGGGTAGCTCCCAATATAAAGACATTTATATAGTAATGGTCCTTTCGTGTTTTGAAATCTTCAAATTGCAAGGACTACTCGCTACTAATGGTAGTAGGAGGAGTGTCTTCGGTTTCGTTCAGTCCCATAACGAACTAGTATGGATGAATGTCTGACAGTGCATTTTTGATCATATTAATTGATCTCTATCAATGTATTATCTGCTTGGTGGCGGAGAAGGCAACTTTTCTTAGCTTAACACCCTTTCCTGAGACATACGAGTTCAGGAGTTATACGTTGGTAGAAATCAGTTGTGTGGTTAAGGAATGGTAATGTGGCATTCTAAGTGGAATGTGCTTAATTTATGGAAGAATAAAGCGTGGCTTTGTGAAAAGCAAAGCGTGGGTTTGTTAAAACTGAGCGTAGCCTCACGAGCCTCACATCCTGAAAATGATACGGATAATTATGTGGTCTACAGGACATATATTTCGGGCTATCTGTTGTATGAGTATGGAGGATTCTAGTGGAATCTGGATCCTCAAGGCATTTATTGCCCAATTTATTTGAATATAGTAGTTAGCTTGCGAAAAGCGATAAGGCTATGGGATATTGGTAGTGTAGCAAGGTGGTTCCAAGTAGCTAGCTTGAGAAAAGCGATAAGGCTTCCGAGGGGACTATGGTTCTATGCGTGGATCAGAGAAAAAGGCCACTAGTTTCATCATGTTGGAAATCCAATTCTAATACGAGCTTTATGGTTTTGGTTGTATTCCCAAAATAGTTGTAATGCTTTGCAAACATTTCAGCTACCCCTTTGGTATCATATATTCCGTCCGGTGTAATCCGTTGACCTAGTTTGGATATATTACCTTAGACTTAGTCCATATATTGATACTTTATTTTGATATAAATTACTTGAAAAGTGTTTTCAAACCGATGTCATTAAGAATAATATCAACTGTTTTGATATAAAGTATTTTGGTTATCATAAGATAAAAACCCATCCGTATTTATGTGTGGGCTTGGTCTTACGAGACACCCTTCTTTTCAAAGGTTTTGATTGACATCAGCATTTAAAATTTTGAGTATCTCACGCTGGTTTATCAAGCCTGATCCGTGTATTTTTAATACTCGGGTCAAATCCGAGTAGTTTCAGGTTTAGTTAAAGACGATTGGAGTTTCCAGAGGAGAGCTGGAGATCTTCATCTACGTATGGACGTATTCTATTATCCGCTGCATATACTGCATTTGTTTTGTTTGGTTGTCAGCATTTGTAAGGACAAAGGATTTATAACTGTCTAGGCTGAATCTAGGTTAGACTCTGATATTATATTTAAAATTTTCCACTGTAAAGATTTTATATTGAAATAACATATGTTATTCCATTCGGGTGAGATTATGTTCTATCTTTATTTTCTTTTTCCCCTAACAATCAAGCTTTCCAGCACTTGGATTTGCGGTACGTGAATACCAAGAATGTATTAGTATCAATTTTCGAGGGTCGAAAACCCCGGTCGTTACATCAAAAATGATGCATCTTTCGTAAACTAATCAAATTGACATTTCGACGGTCGAGTTCTTAGATCTATATTGTAGTTTTGGTCTTGTGTTACAATTAACACAACATGATCTTTATTATAATCAATCAAATTGAATACTCAATCTCACAATATGGTCTATTTGTTTACTTTGAATTAACTGATTTCATCAAAGTATTGTACATTATGAATTATGACCGTTCACTATATAAAACTTATATTTGATAGTATATGGATTAAATATCCATAGTCTTGTATTGATTTTGAGTTCGAATGCAATATACGGTCTTGATCAAATAAACACATAAGCGACCAAATTTCGAATATATTTAGTAGTTGTAAAATTAAGCACTTGCATGAATATACAAATATTAATATGCAAGAAGTATTTAATAATAAGTATATATTATATTTCTATTTGTCAATCTTTAATTCAGTTCATTTGTATGTCTTAATTGATAAACGTTTTATCAATCATATTAAATGCATAAATTTATCAATGTAGATTATTATAACATTATATAGCATATGTTCTTACAATATTAGAAAGATTAAATGTTATCATTCATTTTTCTAATAAGGCCCCCACTAGTCTTTTATGTTTTACCAAACCTTAAGTCGAAACATAGAAGCCTTTCGACTTTACTAGTAGGTGTTAGAACTCATCCATCTTGGAATTCTGACCTTGAGTCAGCTCAACAAGTCATAGCTCCATGGATGGTGGATAACTCTTTATTGGATGTATCATAAACAACTCTTAACCCTTCGGTACCATGTCCTAATTCTGCTTCAACCTTGAGTCTGCTCAACAAATCGAAACGAAATTATTCACTTATACCTACCATATTGTGATGGCCTAAGTATAGTATATGTACCTTGAGTCTGCTTAACAAATACATATAGTTATCTTACCTTGTCTATTCAATATATTAATAATACTACACATAACATCCCCAGCTTGAGTCTGCTCAACAGCTAAGGAGTATGCAAGTAATTTATTGATGTATATATATATATGTGTGTGTGTGTGTGTGTGTATTTTTATATATATGGTAGATGACAACATTATATTGAAGATTCATAATCTTTAATATTTAATATTGAGTGATATCGACTTATGAAATAATATAATTTTTATGGCTTTCTCTTGTGATTCAAGTATCAGACACATCTGAAATCACGGTATACACACGTTTACGTATATATTTATTGCTTAAGTCTATTTAGGGTTTCTTAACGTTCCACCTTTAGTTTGTACATTCATTTTATATAAGTTTTATTATTACCTAACTTTTATATTTCGTATTGCTTATATAATAGTCTTTGTATAATATTACATTAATTAAATCATATTTAATTAATTTTAAATAATTAACATTTTAATTAATTTTATTTTGATTTAATATAACATTTATATTGAATAATTATTATATATTATAACCTTTATAAGATAACACATGTATCATATATGTGTGTATTATTTAATTAGTTAACCTTTAATTTATTTATTTATTTAATTAAACAATTTTAATTAAATTTTATATTAATTTTGAAATTCATTTATATACATACATGTATATTTATGTTAATTTAACATTTAAAACAACATAGCATATATCTTAATATACAATACATGTATATACTTATTTATTAATTAACCTTTTTAATTAATATATTGTATTAATCTTATTAATAAATTATATAAATTTCGAAATTAATTTATATTAATTTTCAATCATTTTGAAAATTTTCATTATATTATAACATTTGTAATATATATATACATATTATATTTGAAATTAATTAAATTTTTAATCATTTCAAAACAATTTGAAAATTTATATTATAACATTTATAATATTTTCTTATTTCAAATTTAACTTTTAAATTTAAAACTTATATTTTTAATTTCAAAATAAATTTGAAATTTAGCCAAGGCCCAATGCAAATTTGGGCCTTTTTTATTAGGGACAACTTTTGGGCAGTGATTTTAATAGTTAACCGTAACATGAATTTGGACCGCATAAGCTATTGGGCTCTGATACCATTGTTGGAACTGAACCAGACCGCAACAGAAGTTATGGGTGAATTTCAATTTTTTTACCCTATTGGATCTTTATGAGGCCTATAAAGTCTATTTATTTAAAACGTTTCTAAATTTTATTTAAATAAAATCTCTTATTTCTATTTAATTTATATTCACTTAAATATAATAGTACACATATGTATCATATACATATATATGTATGTGTGCGTGCGCGCGCACACATGTGTAGTAATAATCCGTGTAAGGTATAATATGCCCGTACATATATGTTAGGATTTACATCGCAATGGACATGTTAACTCATCCTATATGTATTAACTGTTGTCCAAATATATGTATGTATGTAAACTTGTTATTTATATAAATACTAAAAACTATGTATATGTATAACTTATATGCAAAAATATTAATGATTTATATCTATATATTATTGCATTAAATATTATATATACATGTATGTATGTATGTATGTATGTATATACATTGTATAATTTTTTTTAAATCATTTTACACATATACATATATTTGTATGAATCATAGTAACAAAATTATATATATATATATATAAATAAGTATATTTATAATATCTAAATATGTATATGTATATATATATATAGTATATTAACTATTTATTTAATATATATATATTCCTTTCTAGATCGAACGCACAACACACAAAAAATATTTATATTTTATTGCATTAATACATGCATACATATATATTATTTAATTATTTGAAATACAATAAAATAAAATAAAATAATTCATGTTACATTATTTGAATTTGAATTTTTTTAGAAAATCTATCATGATGTTTTAAATTTACCAAAATTTTTCCAAAATTTTCTCGATAATAATAATATTTTTAATTGATTTCGACTGTTTATTAAATTGTTTTTTTAAATTATAATATGATTTTTAAATTCAAATTTTCGGTCGACTGTTTATATGATGATAAAAAAATTTATGAAATTTAAAATTTTAGAAATATATATTATTTTGTATGATTTATTTAATTTAATATATTGATTTAAATAATATTAAATAATAGTAAATAAATATTAAAAACTAATTTTCAGATGCCAAAAAATATAATCTATGCAGATATGCATTTATAAAATATAAGTTCAACTATTAACATGACATGATGATATAATTAAATACAACTCATATAATAAAAATTGGACAGTATGTGTGTGTGTAAATAAAATGATAATAATTAAAATAAAATTTATTTCGTTGCAAATTTTGGATCTATATATAAAAATGTGTTTTTTTAATAAATTAAAACATACATATAACCAATCTAGTATGTGACAACATTGATGAAGAATCTCACCTAACGAGCAATATAATAATGATATATATATGAATAATATAATATTATCCAGAAATTATAAATCATATAGTATAGTAAATACATACCTAATACTAATGCCTCAAAGCACACCTTGTAATGATGAGTTCTCCCTCTTTGAAAATCTTCCCGATTCGGCAGATTGTTAATCCTTAAACCGTTGACCTTTAACTATCTAATAGCTGTCGCCTTTTGAATTGATTTGAAATGAATTTGTTAAAACTCCTTGTTGATGAGGTCGGCCAGCAATGATAGGGAAATGGCAGTCAAAAAATTTCATTTTGCATTAGGGTTAGGGGTCCTTTTATAGTGGAAGAAATATAGAGAAATATGGATCACATCCCATGCCATTCTCATCAAATCTCAACCATCCATCTCCAAACCTCTCTAGCCTTTTTAGCTTCTCCTACAAGCCCTATTGCTACTAAAACAACATCTTAACATCATAGGCTAACAGTCCATTTAAGCCTAAATAAATACTATAATTAAATCTAATTTGATTGCTTGTCGATATCGCATATCGATCGATATGTCTATAACTATTATAAATATGTACAATAATATTTTTTCCTCAAATCATATTCAAAATTTTATAATTAATACTTCATAAATATTAATTAATTTATAAAAATTATAAACTAATTAAATCTTTTAGACTAAAGAGAATTCATTATTACGATTGTGTGACTCGTCAGGTGTAACTTTGGTCAGTGATTAATATCAAACTATTCGAATGCTAATGTTCATACATCACTTAGCAGTTGGTGTGACATTGACCAATTCTATCGCTTACTTAGTTTTAGTAAAATCCAATTTTATATCATTAAGCATTACCCGGTTGTGACTTTTATTTATGCCGATTCTTTTTTTCAAAACTATATCACTTTGGACTTATGAAATTTGGTAATAGTCAAAATTCTAATATCATCCATATTCAACTTTATAGTCCGAACACAATGTCCTTGGTTCAATTATAACAATTTTTATTAACCAAAATGCTCTGGCCAGAAACTTTGACTTTGAGTTGACTTTAGTTGACCGTGGTACTAATCCCATATAACCGAGGAGACGAATCCTCACTTCAACTTTATACTTCCACTCGACCCAACTATAGTCACTCAATAGACGTCGTGCCATGATTTGACCATAATCAAAGCAGAGTTTTCATATTGAAGACCTACGGTATTCTTAAGTCGAAAGAACTGTGTAAATCAGTCACATTGATGTTTTCTGTTTGACCTTAATTATATTAACCAACAAAAAACTATCAAAGGGGCCATTCTATAGTTATCTAATAACTATCTGTACGCAACCCCTAGGTTCCCCCAGTAGTCTTGAGTAATACAATGCCTACTATTTGGAGAGTGTAATGTACTTTAGTCTCAACGAATATATCGATATCCAGTCTTGATGCATCTTGACTAGGAACATTTAAAATGGTATATTTGTTTTCATTGTAATAAATTACTAATGGTTACAACACTTTGTAACTCTATCACAAAACATACCATTTATGGATTTTTTATTAAATATAGTTTTAATTAAATTAATTATTAAATATAACACATTATATCAAAGATGTAATAAAAATAAACTCCTTTTATTTTGGACAAAATTAGTTATCATGCTGGATATATGTAACAAATTATATAATTGTCCTTAGGGCATACCCCTAACTCTATCATAGTACAGTGCCCAATATTTGCAAAGAATTATGTACTCTGGCCTCAACTGATGTATCAATATCCTTTTCTCAAAACATTATAACCGAAAATATTTAAAACAAAATGTTATTTTAATTATTATTCAATACTCATGATTGAAAACCATTTTCAATTACAATCTTATAACATCTTAGATCTTTTATTTATATATGTTTAATTAATTATTATTTATTTTATATCATAATAAAACACCATATACACAATAGAAGATAAACCAAATAAAACTTGCTTTTATTATGAACAAGATTGTACAAAAAAGTCAATTTACATAACATGTTACGTTATTTCCACTAGGGCATACAATTAGCTCCCTCAATCCCTACTTGCACCTGTGGCCAATTATAGATTGGTAATCTCATCCCTTCGATTAGTTTACTCAAAACATGTCGAGATAGTACCTCAGTGAATGGTACTACTATATTATCTTTGCTATCTACTTTGTCAATCAACACTTCTCCGTCGTTGATAAACTGCCTTATTATGTGGAACTTTTAGATTATGTGTCTTGACTTCTTATGAGCTTTAGGTTCTTTTATGATCTGTATCGTTGCATTGTTGTTACAAAATAATGTCATGGAATTCTCAACGTTTGTAATCACCCCTAGCTCTGTTATAAATTTGCACATCCAAACCGCTTCTTTCACTACTTTATTCAAAGTAATACATTCAGCCTACATGGTTAAATTAGCTACTACTTCTTGCTTGGAAATCTTCCAACTAACCACCCCACCATTTGATATGAACACATAACATAACATCGATTTACTATCATCAATATCACTTTGGGAGCTTGAGTATGTATACCCCTTCATAAGGAGTTCTTTATTCCTATGTATTTGGAATAAGTCTTTGGTATTTCTCAAACACTTGAGAATACATTTTACTATTGTCCAAATGTTTTTCTCCTGAATTTGATTAGTATCGGCTTACGCTTCCTAAAGTAAAGGCAACATCTAGTCTTGTACATAGCATAGTGTACATCATGTATCAGATTACTGATGCATAGGGAATACATTTCGTACGCTCTTTCTCCTCATTAGTATATGAAGCATCCTTCATCGAAAGGATAGTTCCTATTTGCTTTAGAATATTTCCACGCTTAGAATATTCCATACTGAACCGGTTTAGTATAGTGTTTATGTGTAAGGATTGCGACAATCTTAGTAACCTTTGGGATATATTTCTATAGTTCCTTATGCCAAGTATATGGGTTGCTTCACCTTGATACTTCATCAAAAAATTCTTAGACAACCAAGCTTTCACTAATTGCAACATAAGTATATCAATTCTAATCGAAAGTAAATCGTCAACATGTAAAACAATAAATGTTATTGCACTTCCTTACTCTTTCCCGTATACACACACTTCCTCCATGTTGTAATAAAAACCAAATTATTTGATCATCTTGCCAAAACACTTGTTCCAACTTCTCAAAGCTTTTTTAGAATCATATATTGATCCTAATAGCTTACGAGCCTTTCTAGCATTCCCACTGATCTTGAAACCCTTGGTATATGATTTGTAAATTGTTTCTTCCAAATCACCATTTAAAAAAGTCATTTCACATCCAATTGCCATATTTCATAGTGGTGAGTAATATTTGAATGGACTTTAACATACGTAAAGGCCAAAACATTTTGTCATAATCAACACCTTAAATTTGATGGAAACCTTTTGCTTAGCCTTGTTTGTTAGTCGCTATGCACAGGATCAAAGATGGTCAACGATATTAAATAATATAAATGTAGTCGAAATAATATAATAGATCATACAGTTGATTTTATACTGATTCAGAGCACCGCTCCTACATCCAATCCCAAAGAACCTCTTAAGAGTTTCAATATCAATGCCCTCACTTCATTAGGGGGAACATGTTTACAAATTCACCTGAACAATTGAACATGACTTCAACAATCAATGTAACAAAAGGTTACTTCTTGACACAGTGTATCTCTTATACAAGTTGTCTCTTTTCAATATAAAGCTCCTATAACAAAAACAAACAATGCCAAGTGGATGTGTAGAGGCTAAGGAGTTTATTCGACTAGAATACGAGATGTGGAGATGAAGCACACTAGTCAATATTATCTTAATCACATGAATCTTTTGAAGAGAGGACTATTGCATTTAGGTTTGAGAGTTTTTGGTGTGGAATTCAAAACATAGAGTTTACTGATTCAGGGATGTTTAGGACTATTTATAGGTGTTGTAGGGATGCTAAAATAAGGGTGCAACTTTCTAGATTTGCCATTGACGAAGAGAAGCAACCGTAGGCGTGAAAATATGTACAGACACCTTTTAAGGAACAAGTATTTATTCGACTGGAGATGATGATTAGTCGACTAACCTAGTGTAAATCCAATCCTGAGACCATAGCCAGAAATAAAACTCTGGATTATTATTCAGTAGATGACAACATTCGATTAGAATATGGGTTTAGTCGACTGGACTGTGAACTGAGTCAATCGTTCTTCGTATTTCTGTTTGAGCTCATCGGTCTTCAATTAAGTGTATATCTAAAAGTAGTGCTTTCCCTTGTAAGTCTTCAATAGCTTATATACTCCTATAGTATTGCTTTGAAGCAAAGTATTCTATGATATGTGATTTCATTCTTGTTTCTTCATTGCATGCTTAATAAATCTATAATATACTTGATGAATATCGCTAGTAGCATTTTTGTTTGGTTGTTATCATCAAAATACCATAGATATGGTTTTTTTCATTTTCCTCCTTTTTGATGATGACAACAACACGACTTTATAGTATAAAATAATAGCTCCCCCTAAATATATGTTATATATACTAAGCTTATTGTCCTTAACTTAAGTAAATTTTGCCAATATAAAAACATTTAAACATTCTTCTCCTGCTTTGTTATCAACGAAAAGAGGCAAGAGCATAGACATATTATATTTAAAAACTCCCCTTAAATATAATATTTCTCTTAAGAAATAGATATATGTACTTTTTCTATGATGTGTACTTTTCTTCCCCTTTATAAAATATGTAGGCAGTACCATAGTTAAGTCAATAAAAAATAATTTAACATTAATGCAAAGTGATGGGTATCTAATAGATATGTTAAGCATAAGCAAAATGATACACATTTTTCTAAAAATATAAGGTTCACAGCCAAGGAAAACATATCTAGGTGGATGTGGTCGATCCTTTGAAAATATAGTTTTTATTATTTATAACTGTGCCATAATAGTTGTTAATGTATAATTGTTTATCATGATTATTCAAATTAGTAGGAAACCATATTTTAAAATCGTATGTCATTGAGTTTGTACTTGAAGAATGGTTTCTATTTCTAGGTATAGTACTTTCATAACATAAAGGGGTTTTAGGACTATCTCGGTGTTTAGCACTAGTATTAAAATGTGTATACATGAAAACATATACAGTATTATTTCTACATTTAACTTGTTTACAGCCTAAACCAGTTCTATCATTATGAGCTTCGATATTTGTAATTAAGAAAGATAAATATCTTTTCCTCTATTAATTTTTTTGATTTTCTTATTTAATTTATCAAAACTTTATAATCACAAATTTCTTTTTGCAAAATAATATTATTACCTTTCAAAAGCTCACATTCTTTAATTAATTATAGATTCTTATTATTTAAAGCACTATTCTCTTTTTCAAGGGGCAAAAGTTTAGAATTATAATCTTTTAAAGAATTTTCCAGAAATATCTTTTTATTTTGCGAAACTTAGATTTCCTAAAAAGATCAATATTTTTATTATATATAAATGCTCACTATCATTTAATAGGAAATCTTTTTGTAAAACAAGTTCTTCAATGTATTTTCAAAAACTTTAGTTTGCTTTACTAAAAATTATTTTCTTTCTTTAGAATACTAATTTTTTGCTCATAATCATCTAATTTAGCTAAACCAACAGAATTGACATTTTGTGATGCTTTAAAATCTTTTAATAAGTTCTCATGCATTTCTAAAAGATCGGTATATAAAGAATCCAATTTTACCGATTTTGATTTGAGATTAGCCACGCAACACATGTACCTTGATTCTATAGACTGTTGTTTGCTCCCAAAATTCTTCCTTTTCTCAACTATCGTTGAGTTCTGAATAGATCTTCTCTTTCTGACCATTGTTCTAGGATGTTTTTACGATCGGTAGAACACCAGGCTCTGATACCACTTGTTATTCTCTATGCAGAGGATCAAAGATGGCTAATAGTAATAAATAATATAAAAGTAGCGGAAAGAATATTGTTGATAATATAGTCGATTTTATACTAGTTCAGAGCACCGCTCCTACATCCAGTCTCTAAGCACCTCTTAGAATTGTCACGATCAACACCCTCACTTCACCTATAGGAACAAGTTTACAGACTTTGCCCGATCAACCAAACAGGACTTCGACAATTAATGTAACAAAAGATTACTTCTTGACATATTGTACCTCTTTTATACAAATTGTCTGTTTTTAGTACAAAGACTCCTATAACCAAACCAAATGATAACGAGTGGAGGTGTAGAGGCTAAGGAGTTTATTCGACTAGAATATGGGATGTGGAGATGAAACATACTAGTCGATATAGTCTGAATCGCATGAATCTTTTTAAGAGCAGATTATTACATTTAGGTTTGAGAGTTTTAGGTGTCAAATTCAAAGCATAGAGTTGTATATTGATTCAGGGATGATTAGGGGTATTTATAGGTATGGTAGAGATGCTAAAACAAGGGTGCAACCTTCCAGATTTTCAATTGATGAAGAGAAGCAACCACATGCGTGAGAAGATTTGAAGACACCTTTTTAGGTACTAGCCATTTCACTCGACTGGAGATAATGATCAATCGAATGACCTAGTGTAAAAATCAATCCCAAGACCATAACCGAAAACAGAGGACTGAATTATTATTCAGTAAACTACAACGGTCGACTGGAATATAGGCTCAGTCGATTGCTTTAGTCGATTGGACTGTGTATTCAGTTGATCGTTCTTCATATTTCTATTTGAGTCATTGGTCTTCAATTAAGCTTATATTTTTGGAAGTGATGCTTTCCATTATAAGTCTTCTATAGCTCATGTACTCCTATAGTATTACTTTGAAGCATAGTATCCTCTGATATGTGCTTTTATTCTTGTCTCTTCATTGAATGCTTACTAAATCTGTAATGTACTTGATGAAGATCAGTAGTAGCATTGTTGTTTGGTTATTATCATCAAAACCCATAGATGTGGTTCTCTCATTATTTTGAAGGTCTGTGCCTTTCCATCCGCATTCAGTTTCTTCTTAAAGATCTATTTGTAGCCATTGGGTTTTACCCCCATCGGGTTCATCTTTAAAAGTCCATACTTTGTTGGTGTACACGGAATCCATCTTAGATTTCGTAGCTTCAAGCTAGGGGTGAGCAATATTCGGATAGAATCGAATTAAACGATGAAACTAGTTTATTTCGGTCAGTTCAGTTTTGTTATGAAATTATACATGTTTGAATTCAGTTTGTAAAATAATTTTATTTTGGTCATCGATTTAACCGAATTAGCTAAACTTTTATATATTGTCTAAAATCATGGCATTGTAATACACTTAACACTTGGTTTAGTAATAAAAACTAACATTATCTATTGAAAATAGGTTAACTTTTCCTATAATCTTAAAAAATACTCAAAGTAGTTTATATAAATATAAATTTATGTTTTCCTTTGAGTACATCAAGCATTTGAATAATTACATATGGTAATTTCTCTTACTTGCCTTTTTAGTTTGGTTAATGTAACGACCCGTAAATTTAACTGGTTTTAATAACGTTATTAATTGAAATTTTGCGAAATTTTAAACGATAAAATTTCGAAAAGTCGATATTTAAAATGCGTCTATTTTAAATCTCTTTGATTTGAGTCCCTCAAATTTAAATCTCTATCCTTGCTTTGAAATCCATTTTCGCATCGTCGAGCGAGGAAGTGTATTTATAAATTAATATTAAAAATGTTTCATATATTGTGTTGTTTGAGTTGTTGTTGTTGAGTTGGGTTTTCGATCGATTCGTCTGATCAACGCTATCGATAGAATTTCCAAAACACTTGAACAGAGCAAATTGACATAATAGTATTTTCGAATTTGGTGAATAAAATAATTTTGTATGATTATATTATAAATATATAAGTACAATTTTCTCAAAAAAAAGAAGAGGTAAATTAATTCGTTGTTTGAAATGATAATATTTGATTTTCATCTATTGTTCGATAAACGAATTTATAAACTTGGTTTATAAAATGATTTAGAAATTGAAATGAAATTAAATTAAGAATTTGAGAATTTAATTTCCAATGATTTCGAACTATGGTTTTAAAGGTTTAAAATGCACATTATTTGAAGGTATTTTGAATATAATTTGTTTCCAAAGAATTTTAATATATATTATTTAAAGTATTTTCAAATAGGAACCGTTTCCAAAGAATTTTAAAATGTTGAAACCAGTTGTAACGACCCTGAATTTTGAACAATTTAAATTGAAAATATTTAATTAATTTTAAATATTTGAATGATGGTTTGACTTGAATTTCAAATTATCAAAATGAATTTGGCGATAAAATTTTAGAATTTAATCTATTGAAAGTTGAATAAAAATTGAATCTTCAATTTTAAGCCGGTTAAAAATAATTTAAAGGCTTGTAAAATTCACATTGATAATACTGAAGATAATAGAAGCTTCAGAATTGAATTTGAAAGCGGTTTGTTCAGTTTTGAAATTGTGTCGTTTAAATTGAATTTAAAAATAGCCTTCCGAGGCATAGTCTCAGAATTCGACGAAACCAGTTCCATTGGATCCGGAATATTGAATTATTACCAGATTTTAAATTTCGTATTTATCGGGATTGTTGTGTGAACAAACGATGTATAAACGCGTGGAGATTTAATCGAATTTAATTTAATTTTAAAATTTAAATTTTTTGCCGACATCAAAAGTAAGGCAGACACGATCTTTCCTCTATAAACCCACGCACTCGCCTTATTTCACGCCTAAAATCACGGTTTCTCTCTGTAAAACCACGAACCCATCCCCTTTTCATTCCTCGTTAATTCGAAAACCTAATTAAAAACAAACGAACAAAAATTAATGGCGGCCTAAAATCGTTCATTCCTCTTCTCAAACTAGGGCTCGTTCAATTCATGGGTGCCGACCTCAATTGCTTGGTCGATCGATGATCTCGTGCTCGGCTCCTTAAAACTTCGTCGAAATCAAAGGTGAGTGATTTTAAATCGTCACTCACATCTAATTTAAATCTTTATTAATTTGAAACTCGAGATTTCGTGATTTCTGACTTAGTTCGATTTTGTTTATTGCTGATGATTTCGTTGGTGTTTTCAATCCACATAGTTTCGTTTTTGGTTGGTTCGACTTTATGCCTGACTTGTTAAGTGTCGGCCTTGTCACTTTGTTGAAATTAATTGAATACTGTTTTACATTTGGATCCCAGATAGTTTTTGACTTCGGCCATGGTAATTGGGAATTTCTAATTTGTATTCGATTGTGAGTTGCTTGGCTTATTTCGACAGTTTGATTTTTTTGTTTTGATGTTGATAAATTTTGCTATTTGTTCGATTTCGGAGCAAAGTGAGTAAATTTTTCTTACTCACATCTAATCCAACTATGTTCGGCAGTACGATTTGTTTTGTTGTCGATGATTGGCGGCCTTTCGATTAGGTTGAATGTTGTTGGTTTCTCTGATATTTGGTTGAATTCGTCACTTGATTTTCTGGCCCCTGTGAGCTTCGTCTCTGGCCATCTCTGTATACATTCTTGAAGCATCGATTTGAATTTTTGATAACCATGGCTTTGATTATGTGACGTTCGATCATTTCTTTGATCGATACAGCTGATACTTTCCGAATTTAATTTTGATTGTTTCAATATTTTTCAACTTGATTTTTGAAAATTCTTTACTACGTCTCTGACTTGTTCACTTTGATCACGGCTTCAGGTTTGATTTTGCTTAATGTTATGCAAATAGTATTTTCGAAAAAAAGGGTGAAATTCATTTTCTACTTCCACCCAATCATTTGCTGTACATGATTTGAAACTAAACTTTCATTGTGTTAGTTAATTACTGCTCCTCTGTCTTGATCGACTTGATGTTGCTTTATGCTATGTTGGTTGAAGTTGTTTCGAACATGGTCGTTGATATTGTACACCCCTGTGTACATTTCTCTGTGCACATTGAATGTGCTGTATTCATGAGTGTCTGTTGCACTATGTAGTAGATCATCCCATTTGCACTATAATTCCTCTAGCCTGTTTCATTTTTTTTTCTGTACTCTGGCCCTTGTGCACTGTGTTGATTGGATCTGGTTCCTTCATGTGTTAGTATACATCACTTGGTTGCCTCCTTTATTACCTGTTCTTCGAGGCATGATGTCCAGGTGTACTCTGATTTATCACTGGCCGTTGTATAGTGAACTTGTTCTTGAATTCACTTGACTTGGTTTCCAAATTGAGGCTGCTGTACCACTTATTTCATGATGTATCTTTGCATGGTTCTCATAACTGCTGAAGTTTTGTTGTTGTTTCAAATTCGTTTTAAAATGATGGCACTTCTTGCTGTCATGTTGCATTATATATATATATATATGTTTCCTGAGTTAACAGTAGTGAATTCTGATTTCATTTTCATGTACAGTCCGTGTTGCTGCACACTCCGGCCCTCATGTTGCATTTGTTTTATTTTAATTTTGACCGAGGTTGCATTGAGTGGTTTTCATGTGAACTTGAATACTTGCAGTTGTGTTGAGTCATGATAGTTGTGACTTGATCGTTGCATTTTTGTTATTGATTTAGCTATGCAGTCTCGACTCTATCCCCGGTTGTATTAGGCTGTACCTGTTTTATGCCTTCATGTGCATGCCGAGCCTTGTTGGCATCATTGGTGCACTGACTTGAGTCTTTGTCATAGTTGTTTTACTGTTTCACTTGACATTCCTTTGGGGTAGTTTCATGTTGGAGTCACTGTTCGGCCATATTGATAGTATTTGGTTTGGACAGTGTTGTATTATAGCTTGTACATTGATTTGTACATTGAGTTGAATCCAGCCTAATCGCTCGGATTTGACCTTGTGCTGATTTCTATTTCTTCGCTGTTGTGACGAGGCAGTGCACGCGAGCGTGTACTGCAGCCACACAGTATAGATTTTAATTGATATTTCTTTTGTTTTTGATTCATTGATCTTTTTGCGTATTTCATATGCCGTATTGGCGAGGCCGTACACGCGTGCGTGTACTGCAGCCAATCAGAATTGATGTTTTTTATTTCTAAAATTGTTTTATGTTGCCAATTCAATATATTTTGAATCATATTTTGATTTGGATTGATTTGATGATTTTAGTTGTTAATCGCTATTTCGGCAATTCTGTTCTTTTCTAAATCATTTTCATTTAAAAATCTTTTCATTTATCTCTGCTGATATTTTTAATTCTGATGATTTGTTGTATAACACTTTAAGTGTTATATTTACCGTTATCCGATTTCTTTATTAAAAAGGGTCGGATATACGAGAAATTACTGTGACTGTCGTCTATTTGATTATTTGATTATTATTGCTTCTATGCACTAATAACTGAGTTTGAATTAGACTGACATGTGTATTATTTTCTTTTGAATGTAATACCCATGTCAGACCGAGTATTTTACAGCTTGAAGATTTTCGGGCAGCAAAGTTAGAGAGAGAGGGTAAACACTCACTTTGGTTCAGGAAATTTGTATTTAATGAAATATTCCGCTATATAAATTAAATAAATTGTATAAACTCTGATGTATGTAAAAGGATTTATTGTTGTGAAATATTATTATTATTCTGTGATTCTGTGGCTGATTCTGTTTAAACACTATAAACTAAATAACAATCCATCATTTTGAACGTTTCAAGTTGGTTTAATTACCGACTAGGGGCGGTTAGAAGGGCGGGATGTTACAAAGTGGTATCGAAGCTTTGGTTTACACAAAGCTTAGTTTATGGTGTTTAATATGAATAGTTACTAGAATCACTTTAAAGAAAGCGTTTTTCAAATCTAATGAAATATTTTAATGAAATAAAGATTTTTAACTTAAGAAAAGTTAAATTGAATTGAGTTAGCATTAATAAATATACGATTTGAAATTTAACTAAAGGAAAGTTAAATAAATTGAACTAGATTAGATAAATTATTGAAATGGAAATTTAAACTTAAAAGACAAGTGATTATATAATATGAATTGGGAAGTTTAAATTAATAAGTTGTATAACTTATAAAATGAGAAAAATTAAGTAAAACCAATTGTTAAAATGGTTAAACAGTTTTGTTAAGTAAAACAAAATCTGAATTTTGAATAGTGATATGAATTTGACTTTAGTAAAAGTTAAATAAAATGACTTTAGAAATGAAATCTAAGTTAAGTTAAATAAAATAGAATTTTAAATAAATTAGAGGCGAACTTAAGTTGTATGGTGAAAATAAATGCAAGTGAAGATAATATGAAACATAGCTTAAGTAATGTTGAATGAGGTTGAATTTGATATCAAAATGAATTAATAAAGTGAAGTAATGAATATGAATTTGAGTTATATAAAGAAAATTCAACTTTAATTGTAAAAGTGAATTAGTGAATAAACATGGATTAGAAATGTTGTTGTTAAGAGTTGAATAAAACTTAAGTTAAGAAGTTGTGAATATAGTGAATATTAGAATTCAATCTGAATTAGAATATAAACCAATTGAAATTAAATATGTTAAACCAAATTGAATGTAAGCAAAGTAAATAAATTTGGTTATGTTGAATGTGCACTGGTTGTTAGATGGTTGCTAGTTGATTGTATAGAAATTCATTAAGTGTTAATGAAATTGAATTAATAGAAATTGAAAGCTAAGTAATTGAATTCAAATTGAAAGATAAGTAAATCTAAATAGAATCAAATTTGATTTGAATTGAAAGAAAACTAACTTGAATATAAATTAGTGAAAGTAAACTAATGGAATATGAATGAATGTTAGTAAAATCCAATGTAAATGAATCAAATGTGATTAATTTGAAAATCAATTCAATGAATGATTTACTAAAGAACTAGTTGATTATTTTGGAAATAAAGAGAAAATGCAAGGTTCAAATGGGATTTAAAATTTCAAATTTGAAGTTTGTCAACAAGATAATCCATAATAAATTTAATAGATTCAGTGATGAATTTAAATTTGAACTTGCAGAAAATTAAGTTAAGTGGAAAACTTAATATTGGAAAATTTGAAGTTGGTTTAAAACCAATATTGTGAAAAGTATGCGGAATTCAAACTATAAATAGAAGTCTTTATAAATAGGAATGGAATTTATAAACGTTGTTGATAAATCCGAAAATGACTTATTTTGGATAAATAAATTCTTATAGCTTGTTAAAGGAAGTATATCCACAATTTTGGACAGTGGATAATCTTTTAAAAATGTATAAAAATGTTGTGAATATATTATTGAATAAAATGGACATGTTTTAAAAACGATATTTTAAAACGAAGTTAATTGTTTTAAAAGGTGTTTTAAAAGGCATTAAATATCGAAACCATAGATTTCAACATTTATTGTTGAAATAGACGTTTTCGAATAAAAAGGAAATGATGGACTATAACGGTTGTTGTTATAGTAAACGATTTCCGAAAGGAAATATTTTGTATAGTATTGGGATTTATACATCTATCTAAATTTCGAATCCCTATACTAGTGATTTTGAGTTGTCGTAACGATGTTTTACGTAACATTCGTTTTAACTCAAATAAATGTGTGAATGAGAATGATTTCCTTAAAAGATGAAATATATACTTAATTATGATTTAAGTATAATGAATATTTTCAAATGTTGAAAATAAATTAGATTTGTGAATTACTTATTTTTAAATAAGTATGGAAATGTTTTTTTCCAAATATGAAATGGAATGTTGTGAATATATCCCGTGAGTGATAAATGATTTGAAATTCATTTTCAAAGTCGAAGTTGAAATGTTAAATGAGAAATTTGAACAATTAGTTCAATTTGAAATTTTTCAAAAAAGATTGAATCATTGAGTTAAATTGAGTTTAACTTCGACACCAAAGACAATATAAGTTGACTTTTGAATTTCAGATGATCGGTTTGGATTGTATGTCTAACATTGTGAATTGATGACATAGCAATTGATCTCTATTAAATATATATCTGTTGGTGGCGGAGAATTTATTCTCTTAGCTTAACACCCTTCTCTGAGACGTACGAGCTCAGAGGTTATATATCGGTAGACATCAATTCTGTGTTGAGAATTGACAAAGTAACGTGAAATCCAAATCGAATGTGAAGTCGATAATAAATGGAATTATGAATATGAATTGGGTTTGAGATAACCTTAAATTTCCAAATCGACTTAGAGGAAAATTTTGAAATCCTCTATTATGTTATGGATATGGGATATGTAGGTTTTCGGAACTTATATATATATATATGAATGCGGTAAAATTTGAAAACCGTCAGTTTGGAAAGTAACTGTTATGGAAATCTTATATAAGTTTACATAGATATGATATGTACGAAATGTGAAATGAAGTACTACATATATATGACATTATGTTTTCTAAACTGAGGATATGGAAAAGTACCTTCCATTTAAAATTTGTGAAGGTGTTGGAACTCGATGATGAGTGTCCATTTGAAATTCGTAGCTACGTAGAATTTCCATTAGTCGGAATGACTATTTGAATTGGAATCCCTCGGGATGGATCATTTCGATGGGATCATATTGATTGATTAGCGTAATTTGAGGGGCGTGATGCCTACAGTTACAAGCGATTCTACTGGGATAGTAGCGTAATTGCCGGGTAAACTGCAATCTAGATGCCAAGCGAAATTTGAGGGGCGTGATGCCTACGGTTACAAGCGATTCTACTGGGATAGTAGCGTAACCGCCGGGTGAACTGCGATCTATGGCGACAACCATGGCGAAATTTAAGAGATCAGAAATCTACAGATTATAAGCGATTCTACTGGGATAGTAGCGTAACCGCCGGGTAACTGTGATCCATGGGGGAACGTGCTTTCCATATCCATTTTTAAAAGATTTTTAAGTATTTTCACTGGGAGTTGAAACAAGCATATTTAGTACTTGGAGATTTTTAGTCCTGCGCCTGGCCAGCGTATGCCTAATGTTTGTAAGAACGATGATAGACTTGTTAAATTTCGAGTTAGTAAGTATTTTCAAACTTTAAATAGCAAATCAATAGTTTGAAATTAAAATTACATAATTCCTACCTAATAAACTAAAGAAGAAGATCTTTAAAATGTCTTGAAAATCCACAGCTTTGGAAAAAGATATATTATGCAAATCTCTAACATGAAGAATTTCAAGCTAAAATCTGAGTTTTGTAAGTCGAAAATTTTGGTAAAAGACTTTTGCGTTTTGATTACAGAAATCAATGAACAAAGGAGATAATGAACAAAACTAGCGAGATAAAACAAAAGGAATGAATCCTATATTTATTTATTTTTAGATAAGTTTCAAGCTTGGTAAAATTGTGTAGGGTATAAATTTCGGTGAGATTTTAACAATCATTTTTCCTAACTTTTAATTTCGAGACGAAATTATTTTAAGGAGGGAAGATTGTACCGACCCTGAATTTTGAACAATTTAAATTGAAAATATTTAATTAATTTTAAATATTTGAATGATGGTTTGACTTGAATTTCAAATTATCAGAATGAATTTGGCGATAAAATTTTAGAATTTAATCTATTGAAAGTTGAATAAAAATTGAATCTTCAATTTTAAGCCGGTTAAAAATAATTTAAAGGCTTGTAAAATTCACATTGATAATACTGAAGATAATAGAAGCTTCAGAATTGAATTTGAAAGCGATTTGTTCAGTTTTGAAATAGTGTCGTTTAAATTGAATTTAAAAATAGCCTTCCGAGGCATAGTTTCGGAATTCGACGAAACCAGTTCCATTGGATCCGGAATATTGAATTATTACCAGATTTTAAATTTCGTATTTATCGGGATTGTTGTGTGAACAGACGATGTATAAACGCGTGGAGATTTAATCAAATTTAATTTAATTTTAAAATTTAAATTTTTTGCCGACATCAAAAGTAAGGCAGACACGATCTTTCCTCTGCAAACCCACGCACTCGCCTTATTTCACGCCTAAAATCACGGTTTCTCTCTCTAAAACCACGAACCCGTCCCCTTTTCATTCCTCGTTAATTCGAAAACCTAATTAAAAACAAACGAACAAAAATTAATGGCGGCCTAAAATCGTTCGTTCCTCTTCTCAAACTAGGGCTCGTTCAATTCATGGGTGCCAACCTCAATTGCTTGGTCGATCGATGATCTCGTGCTCGGCTCCTTAAAATTTCGTCGATATCAAAGGTGAGTGATTTTAAATCGTCACTCACATCTAATTTAAATCTTTATTAATTTGAAACTTGAGATTTCGTGATTTCTGACTTAGTTCGATTTTGTTTATTGCTGATGATTTCGTTTGTGTTTTCAATCCACATAGTTTCGTTTTTGGTTGGTTCGACTTTATGCCTGACTTGTTAAGTGTCGGCCTTGTCACTTTGTTGAAATTAATTGAAAACTGTTTTACATTTGGATCCCAGATAGTTTTTGACTTCGGCCATGGTAATTGGGAATTTCTAATTTGTATTCGACTGTGAGTTGCTCGGCTTATTTCGGCAGTTTGAATTTTTTTTTTGATGTTGATAAATTTTGCTATTTTTTCGATTTCGTAGCAAAGTGAGTAAATTTTTCTTACTCACATCTAATCCAACTATGTTCGGCAGTACGATTTGTTTTGTTGTCGATGATTGGCGGCCGTTCGATTAGGTTGAATGTTGTTGGTTTCTATGATATTTGGTTGAATTCGTCACTTGATTTTCTGCCTCTGTGAGCTTCGTCTCTGGCCATCTCTGTATACATTCTTGAAGCATCGATTTGAATTTTTGATAACCATGGCTTCGATTATGTGACGTTCGATCATTTCTTTGATCGATAAAGCTAATACTTTCCGAATTTAATTTTGATTGTTTCAATATTTTTCAATTTGATTTTTGAAAATTCTTTACTACGTCTCTGACTTGTTCACTTTGATCACGGCTTCAGGTTTGATTTTGCTTAATGTTATGCAAATAGTATTTTCAAAAAAAAAGGGTAAAATTTGTTTTCTACTTCCACCCAGTCATTTGCTGTACGTGATTTGAAACTAAACTTTCATTGTGTTAGTTAATTACTGCTCCTCTGTCTTGATCGACTTGATGTTGCTTTATGCTATGTTGGTTGAAGTTATTTCGAACATGGTCGTTGATATTGTACACCCCGGTGTACATTTCTCTGTGCACATTGAATGTGCTGTATTCATGAGTGTTTGCTGCACTATGTAGTAGATCATCCCTTTTGCACTATAATTCCTCTAGCCTGCTTCATTTTTTTTCCTGTACTCTGGCCCTTGTGCACTGTGTTGATTGGATCTGGTTCCTTCATGTGTTAGTATACATCACTTGGTTGCCTCCTTTATTACATGTTCTTCGAGGCATGTAGTCCAGGTGTACTCTGATTTATCACTGGCCGTTGTATAGTGAACTTGTTCTTGAATTCACTTGACTTGGTTTCCATATTGAGGCTGCTGTACCACTTATTTCATGATGTATCTTTGCATGGTTCTCATAACTGCTGAAGTTTTGTTGTTGTTTCAAATTCGTTTTAAAATGATGGCACTTCTTGCTATCATGTTGCATTATATATATATATATATATGTTTCCTGAGTTAACAGTAGTGAATTCTGGTTTCATTTTCATGTGCAGTCCGTGTTACTGCACATTCCGGCCCTCATGTTGCATTTGTTTTATTGTAATTTTGACCGAGGTTGCATTGAGTGGTTTTCATGTGAACTTGAATACTTGCAGTTGTGTTGAGTCATGATAGTTGTGACTTGATAGTTGCATTTTTGTTATTGATTTGGCTATGCAGTCTCGACTCTGTCCCCGGTTGTATTAGGCTGTACCTGTTTTGTGCCTTCATGTGCATGCCGAGCCTTATTGGCATCATTGGTGCACTGACTTAAGTCTTTGTCATAGTTGTTTTACTGTTTCACTTGATGCCATTCCTTTGGGGTAATTTCATGTTGGAGTCTCTGTTCGGCCATATTGATAGTATTTGGTCTGGACAGTGTTGTATTATAGCTTGTACATTGATTTGTACATTGAGTTGAATCCAGCCTAATCGCTTGGATTTGACCTTGTGCTAATTTCTATTTCTTCACTGTTGTGGCGAGGAAGTGCACGCGAGCGTGTACTGCAGCCACATAGTATAGATTTTAATTGATATTTCTTTTGTTTTTGATTCATTGATCTTTTTGCGTATTTCATATGCCGTATTGGCGAGGCCGTACACGCGTGCGTGTACTGCAGCCAATCAGAATTGATGTTTTCTATTTCTAAAATTGTTTTATGTTGCCAATTCAATATATTTTGAATCATATTTTGATTTGGATTGATTTGATGATTTTAGTTGTTAATCGCCGTTTCGGCAATTCTGTTCTTTTCTAAATCATTTTCATTTAAAAATCTTTTCATTTATCTCTGCTGATATTTTTAAATCTGCTGATTTGTTGTATAACACTGTTAAGTGTTATATTTACCGTTATCCGATTTCTTTATTAAAAAGGGTCAGATATACGAGAAATTTCTGTGACTGTCGTCTGTTTGATTATTATTGCTTCTATGCACTAATAGCTGAGTTTGAATTAGACTGACCTGTGTATTATTTTCTTTTGAATGTAATACTCGGGTCAGACCGAGTATTCTACAGCTTGAAGATTTTCGGGCAGCAAAGTTAGAGAGAGAGGGTAAACACTCACTTTGGTTCAGGAAATTTGTATTTAATGAAATATTCCGCTGTATAAATTAAATAAATTGTATAAACTCTGATGTATGTAAAAGGATTTATTGTTGTGAAATATTATTATTATTCTGTGATTCTGTGGCTGATTCTGTTTAAACACTATAAACTAAATAACAATCCATTATTTTGAACGTTTCAAGTTGGTTTAATTACCGACTAGGGGCGGTCAGAAGGGCGGGATGTTACACCAGTGCTCTTCTCTTTGTCGCTGGATAATAATTTCGGTGATGGCGGCCGCATCATCGACATTCATTTTCGAGTTTCAAAGTGGAGAAACCATTCTGTAGCTTTGCTACGGTTTTGTTTGGGAAATATTTTAATTTTAATTTCTTAAGTATGACTTGATTTATATATATATGGGAATATAATTTTAAATTTAATTTGATTTAATATATATAGTATATACATAATTATCTCTAATGGGTTTGAAATTAAACGGAAATTTAATTCTTAAAATTATGTTAAAGGATGTTTTAAATTATAAATAAAGCTAAATTTTTGGATAAATATTTAAACTTGAAATAATTGAATTTGAAAATTTTATTTGTATAGTACTAAATTGCATTTCAATATAACTTACCTAAATTATTCAGAAGTTAAAATGTAATTGGATAATATACAATATAAAATGATTTTGTAAATAAAATTTGAGTGTTTATAATAAATGTTATACACTTAGATTTTAATTATATAAAAATAAGAAAATGCTAATAAAGATGATAGAATAATAAGTTAATTGAATGAGATGAATATAATAAATTTTGTTCTGAAAGAATTAACAAATTGGAATTAGATCAACTTATGGAAATATCTTAAAATTAAACCAATTATTGAATATAAATTAATTTAAATTGAAATTTACATGGTTTAAATTAATTTATATGGTTTAAATATATGTAATAAGATATATTATGTGGAACAAATTTAATAATAATTTGGAATAAAGAAGAATTAAATTTGTTGAATAAAATATGATTTTAATAAATGACTATTCAAGTTTATGATCTTAGAAATTGTTAATAAAGGATAATTGGATAATAAAACAATGAATAAATGAGATAAATAAAATAAAATTTTGTTTTGAAGAAATCTTTTGGTATCAAATATTAATAAATTAGAATTAAATCAACTTATTGAAATACCCTAAATTTTAAATCAAATATTGAGTATTAATTAAGGTAAATTGAAATTTATATGGTTTAAATTAATTATTATTTTGTATTTCAAATCTGTTTTCTTTCTGGTTGTTTCTATTCTCCTACCTCGTTCCTTTTCGGGGACGAAAAGTTTTGAGTGGGGGAGAGTGTAACGACCCGTAAATTTAACTGGTTTTAATAACGTTATTTATTGAAATTTTACGAAATTTTAAACGATAAAATTTCGAAAAGTCGATATTCAAAATGCGTCTATTTAAACATAGGAAATTGTAAAGTTTCGTCAGAAAATATGAAAGTAAATTTCAGTCATGTCATTTCGGTTTAAATCAGTTAAAATGTAATGAAAATAAAATATTTTCAAAACCTAAATATTTTTATATAGAAAAATTCTAAATCATCTTCTGAGCAAGACGTCATTTTTCGTTTTTCCAAATTCGGACTTCTTTAGCTCCGTCGATCTTATTTTTCTGTGTTTTTGGTGCATTTTCCCGTAGTAGAAAATTCGAATTTTTATAATTCAATCATACCACTGATATCTGCATACCGTTTTGATCGTCTCATCGTGCTCATCTCTATGGTATATTCAATTGGGTGTTTTGAAGTCCGGTGCACGGCGAAATCTACGAAATGGTAATCGTATCGGTACCCATTCGTGCCTTTTGATCTCTTGTGTCTATTCAAATTTCCACGGTGCATTAACCCAACGGTCATTAGCTTTTATTTTTCTTGGATTCTGATCCTGACTTTTGTTATTCCCGGATTTTGCTATTTCCATTTATTTTGTTCTGTCAATTTCCTTTGGTTGTTATTCTTCTTTTTATGTTGGACAAGCTGCTAAACTCTATCTTCTTTCTTCATCTAGTCTGCTCATCTTATTCTCCACCATTTCTTGCTCGGGTTCATTAAAAAAAATGAAGACAAAAGCATTCGTATATGGATATTTCCTCAAACCTTCAACTGACAGACCCATCTCCTACCGTGAGCATCTCCCTCCGCTGACCCAAAGCCAATCACCGAACTGCCGACCTTTGTTCCAAAACCCACCACCTCTTCAACTGGACCACATTCTCCGGGCCACGAGTGCCATCGCAACCACCTCTGAGCCCGCGCCCACACCACATGCAACTGGCATTCCTCCGCCTCGTGATGCTCGCCCGCTCATCCTTTTCCACTTCCCCTCTTCCTCCTCTCTCTCGGCTCCAACCCACCGAGCAACTAGCACCATCACCCAACCACCACCGGTGCTCCACTCTCGACCTCCCTCTACCGTGTACTTCAACCTTGCCACAAACCGAAGCAACCCCACGCCTGTGAACCTCCCAGCCTAGCCACCCTCGACCGAACTGCCAAAGCCGCCACGCAAATAGATCCACCTCTCCTCTGCAAGTGCTGACCCCGAGACACAACAGTCCGCCACCATTCCTTCCCTCCTTCGGCCTCAGCCTCGTCTCCTCCTTGCTGCCTAAAGGTATATGTAGTATACTATGTAAGTAATATATTTTATTATAGTTGTACATCTTGATGAGTTATATTGTGTCTGTTATATATATTTATAGTTTGGATTTTTATTTGTTATAGGTATATGATAACGTGAGTATATCTATATAGTTTTCAAATATAATTTTGCAGTGTGTCATATATATGAGTTTCAAAGTCTATGTTGATAAAAAATTTATATACATACAGTTAATAGGATATATATGTATGAGTTTCGTGTTCAATTTGATTTTATATGGGGTATACCTATATGTATATATAATTATAGTAAATGCTTACAGTGGCATGTATATTGGTTATATAAGTATTATCTATAATTGTATTTTGCTATTCAAGGTATACTCTATTAGTTATATAGGTTCTGTTTTTCTAAAAGTCTGAATACAAGATGTTTAACATATCAGCCAGTTTGTTTATAATATATAAGTATTTATATATGTGTTTTACTGTATACGTTATGGTATGGATTTCCTGCATTGGGATATGTATAGGTCGGCTCGTCATTTATATAAAGGGCTGTCACCGTATGATTTCACTATGTTTGCTTATAGATGCAGTCTCCTATATAATCTGATTTCACTCTTTCATTTTTTTATAAGATAGTACGGATAGGTTTTATAGTATATATATTTGTTGTTATATTCAAAGTTCATATGTTAGGTTTGTAAAGTAATAACGTCGGTTATATACATTTAGGTTTGGAAGTTGTTATATATACATATATATATTTACGTAAGTCTATTTTGTATCTTTGAGTCAGTGTTTCATATAATAGCTGACTGTAGCATACGTACATATGTGTACAGTGATGAGAAAAATTTATATATATATTGATTTTACGTATTGGGTTTTTAGATATAATATATATATTTCTTTGATTTTTAAATCTATGTGTTTTAATTTGAATAATAGAATTTGAAATACATATATGTATTCAATATAAATGTGTTTGAATTTAAATTATGATTTATATATATATATATAGTTATATTTATTGTTACATGTAAGTTTACTTATACCAATTATATTCATCGATCCAGTACTGATTGGTTCTCATCGATTTCTGTTATCAGTTTTGTCCGTCAAAATCGTGCCAATCTAGCTTTGCTTTGGAATTCACGCTGGATTCGTAACTCGTTTCATAGTTGAATCTCTAGCCTCGAAAGGTGAGCAATCACTCACGATTAATGTTCTTTTATTTATTAAATTTGATTTCAATTGAAACGAAAATTGAAATATGCGACTGTTAGTTATTTACACCGTTATATATATGTTGTTACCTGTATCAGTTCACCTGTGACATCTGACACCATTATCTATTATTTATACAATGATAATCCTGTTTGGTTGATAAATGATTGATTTTTTGATGTTGACATTGGACGTTAAATTGTTATTGTTGTAAGTGATAAATAATTTGAAACTGAAATTCACGTAGGATAGTTAGATTTGATATATGTTAAATTTGATTAGATGACATTTGCATAATATGACCCTTTAAATGTTGAATTAATTGACACGTAGAAATTTGGTAAAATACACCTTGAACCATTTAAATGTATTTAGTTTAAATCGATGTAGTATGAAATTGAATAGTAGATATCAAGTGAAGAACCGTATAAATATTAATGTAATAATCTTTAATCTACATGAAATGATAGTGTGGATTCTAGAAATAATTATATTAATTTACACAAATAACAATTCTTAAAGGCCAATCTGGATGTGTTCGCTTGGTGTCATGCTGATATGTGTGGGATCTCACCGGAAATTGCTGTACATAATCTGAACATTGATCCAAAATTCACGCCAGTGAAACAGAAAAGAAGAACTCAAGGCCCAGAAAGGTCGACAACACTAAAGGAAGAGGTCGATCGGCTCATGGAAAACGACTTCATCAGAAACTCCACTTATCCAAATTGGGTTTCAAATCCAGTACTGGTTAAGAAGGAAAATGGGAAGTGGAGAGTTTGCATCGATTTTTCGGACCTAAACAAAGCTTGCCCCAAAGATTGCTTCCCACTGCCCAGAATCGATCAATTGGTGGATGGAACAGCTGGGCATGAGTTATTATCATTCATGGACGCTTATTCCGGATACAATCAGATTATGATGCATGAGCCGGATCAGGAAGACACAAGTTTTATCATAGATGTGGGTCTCTACTGCTACAAAGTTATGCCTTTCGGATTGAAGAATGCTGGGGCAACCTACCAAAGGCTCGTCAATGCAATGTTCAAACCTCAGATTGGCAGAACCATGGAAGTTTATGTTGACGATATGTTGGTAAAGTCGAAGAAAGCTATAGACCACATGGGTCACTTGGAGGAAATGTTTGTAGTTCTTCGAAAGTACGGGATGAAGCTCAATCCATTGAAATGTTCGTTCGGAGTAGAATCTGGGAAATTCTTGGGTTTCATTGTGAGCGCCAGGGGCATTGAAGCCAATCCTACTCAAATCACAGCTCTAAGGGAGGTCAAAGCCCCTAAAACAAATAAAGAAATGCAAAGTCTCAATGGAAAAGTTGCTGCTCTGAGTCGTTTCATTTCCAAGGCCACAGACAAATGCTTTCCCTTCTTTGACGCTCTAAAGAAAGGAAAGAAATTTTTTGAATGGACTCCCGAATGCCAGAATGCTTTCGATGAACTAATTCGTCATATGGAAACGCCTCCGGTTCTTTCCAAGCCTAATGATGGTGAAGATCTTTTCATCTATTTAGCAATTTCATCTCATGCTCTTAGCGCAGCACTTGTATGTGAAGATATGAAAATACAACGTCCAGTCTATTACATCAGCAAACGGTTCACTGGGGCAGAGATGAATTATTCGAAGATAGAAAAGTTCGCCTATTGTTTACTAATTGCTTCCAGGAAATTGAGACCATACTTCCAAGCTCATCCTATCAAGGTTCTTACTGATCAACCTCGAAAGCAAGTCCTGTTTCGTCCTGAAACTTCGGGCCGTCTTTTGAAATGGAACATTGAACTCAGCCAATATGATATCACTTACCATCCCCGGAGAGCAATCAACGGGCAAGCTTTAGCATATTTCATCGCAGAATCTACTGACAAAGGTGATAGTGAGAATGAAACAACTGATAGCATTCCAATCCAGTGGAAGTTGTATGTTGACGGATCGAGAAATGATTACTGTTCTAGGGCAGGGGTTGTGCTCGAAACCCCCGAAGGACGATCGTTGTGTTATGCATTGAGACTGGAATTTCCTTCAACGAACAATGAAGCGGAGTATGAGGCTCTTATTGCTGGCTTGAAAATTGCCAAGGAACTAAACATCAAAGTGTTACAGATCTTCAGCGATTCTCAACTTATTGTTTGCCAGGTAAAGAAAGAGTTTCAGGCTAAAGGTGGAAATCTACCTGCATACTTGTCGAAGGCATGTGAACTTCTCGAAGACTTCGATCATTATACGATAAGTCATATTCCTCGGGTAGAAAACATGAAAGCGGATTCTCTAACAAAGTACTCAAGTTCTGGAGAAGCTCAATTACTGGGATTAGTTCCTGTAGAAGTTCTGTCAGCTCCAAGCATTGATGAAATGGATGTTGATTGGATTATGGCTGCGTCTCAAGAGCATGAATCATGGATGACTCCAATCAAAGAATACCTACTCAATAATTCACTACCGGAAAGTTATAAGGAACGTCGAAAGCTGTTAAGGAAAGCGTCAAGATATATAATTCAAGATGGCCGATTATACAGAAGGGGATTTTCAATGCCACTGCTCCGATGTGTAACTAAGGAAGAAGCCAAGACAATTCTAGCTGAGATACACGGAGGAGAATGTGGAGATCATTCAGCCGGTCAAACTCTAGCCAAGAAAGTTCTCCGATATGGGTATTTCTGGCCGGATATTAATCGAGATGCTGCTATTTACTCCAGAAAGTGCGACAAATGCCAGAGATTTGCAAAAATCCCAAAAGCGCCTTCCACCGAACTCACACAAATGGTCAGCCCATGGCCGTTCGCCATTTAGGGAATAGACTTGATTGGCCACTACCGATCGCTAAATCAGGAATCAAATATGCTATTGTTGCCGTTGATTATTTCACTAAGTGGGCTGAAGCAGAACCTTTGGCCACCATTACCTCTAAAAAGATGATAAATTTCGCAACTAAAAATATCATTTGTAGGTATGGTGTGCCGCAGAAGATAATCACAAACAATGGCACTCAGTTCGAAAGTGAAGAATTCTAGGATTTTTGCAAACGGTTCAGAATTCGAAAAAGCTTCTCAGCAGTGGCTCATCCGCAGGCAAACGGGCAAGTGGAAGCAGTAAACAAAATCATCAAGTCAACCATCAAAAAGCAACTCGAAAAAGCAAAAGGAGGTTGGGTTGATAAGCTTCCATTAGCACTATGGGCATACAGAACTACTCAAAAAACTGCGACTGGGCACACTCCATTTTCACTAGCATACGGATCAGAAGCAATGATTCCAGTGGAAGTAGAAGTTCCTTCACACAGGAGAATTCATTTCAACGAAACTAAAAACGAAAAGCTGCAACTTGAAGCACTTGATTTTCTTGATGAAAAAAGAGAAGAAGCTAGGCTCAAAGTTTCAGCTTATCAGCAAAGGATAGCCAGGCAATTCAACTCTAAAGTTCGCCAACGCAGCTTTGAGATCAGAGATTTAGTCTTGAAAAGGATCATGACAGCAACTGGGGTGTTTGGGCCAAACTGGGAAGGGCCATATGTTATAGGCAGTAAACTTCTTGATGGCACTTTCAAACTCATAACTGTTGAAGGAGATCCAATTCCAAGAGCCTGGAACAACAACCACTTACGTCCTTATTTTACTTGAAAAAAAAGCTTTGCTCAAAATTGTAAAATAGTGATGAATGTATCAGTTGTATTGAAAGACATTGTAAATCAGTGCAAGTTAATAAAAGCTATAAAGTGGATGTAGGCCCGAATCTTGGCCGAACCACTATAAATCTTGTGTTCTTTACTATTTCATAATGCTTGTTTAATTTCGATATGTAAATACTTTAAATGTATTGCTAAAAAGTCGATTCAAAATTGCAGGACATTAAAACAAGGCTTGCTCGTCACAAAGCCAAGCGACCTCTCTAAATCACCTATTAAGCAAATACCAAGCGACAAAAAATTCCAAATTCAAATCCTATACAAGAAGAACTTCGCATAAAAAGTTGGCGACTCCACTGTGGCAAGCCTTCGTTCACTGGTTGTGATTGTCGATATGAACAGACATCCAACTAGGTAACTCGCGTTTGTCTCGTGAAGTCGTTCAACAGTGAAGTCCACTTCTTCGGATAAGGCAATTTACTTGCAAAAGGAAAGAAGATGCGCTTGGAAATGATAATAAAAGATTGCTAATGAGCAGATGATGAAAGAACATGGCCAAGCAAACACAGAAGCAGCCAAAAGGAGGTATGCCTCTCAATAAAAGGGCCGGTAGAACCACCAAAGGGACACCTTCCTAAGCAGAAGGAACAGGGCCCTTGCTAACTGATCGTGATGCATCCGATCAGGCAGCTTGCGTCCGTCCCGTGGATCTACTCGCCCCTGAGACGCAACCTTCCTGGCACACCAACCAACCAATGCTCCTTCCCAAAGGTCAACAAATCCCTCTAACGAGGCACGCCAAAAAATGAAAGTGCTTCTCTCAATAAAAAAAAGATTGGTGGAACCACCGGAGGGGCACCTTCCCAAGCTGAAGGAACAGGGCCCTTGTTAATTGATTACGATCGTTTGTGCAAACGAACATCCAATCAAACAACTTGCGTCCGCCCCATGGATCCATCCAACCATGAGAAAGTAACTTCCAGGCAATCAACAAGCCCTCTTCGGAGGCACAAGCCCTCTTCGGAGGCACATGCCCTCTTCGGAGGCAAAAGCCTTCTCCCGAGGCACCACAAGCCCTCTTTGGAGGAACATGCCCTCTTCGGAGGCAAAAGCCCTCTCCCGAGGCACCGCAAGCCCTCTTCGGAGGCACAAGCCCTCTTCAGAGGCACAAGCCTTCTTCGGAGGCACAACTCTTCGGAGGAGCCCTCTTCGGAGGCATGTCCCAAAATATAATGTTCAAACAAAAAAGCCTTCTCCGGAAGCACATTTCAACTCTCAAAGGAAGGTTAACTTATTCATCTCAAACAAAAAAGTTCTTCCTTAAAAAAGTTGAAATGCTACAAAAAGACCTCTTCGGAGGCACACTTCACCGTGTTCGAAGTACCAAAAATAAGCCCTTTACTGGGGCACAAAATCAAAACCTTCTTCAGAAGCTCATTTCACTGTGTAGGAAAATCCACTTTTTAACAAATAAAAGTGATCATCTCTGAAAGTTGAAGTGACCTTCAAGAAAGAAAGAGAAAGTAAAAACTTCTCTAAAAGACGAGATATACTTTATTAAAAGCAGAATGATTCTTCCTTTAAAAGTGGAATAGTTATTCTCTGAAATAAGAGTATTAGTCTTGTAAAAACAAGAAATGTTGCAATGCACTTGTGGTATAGGGGCAACATTATACAATTCAGTTACATTAATAAAAGGAATATGCAAGCAACATACCGCAAGTTCATTGCAATATCATGAAAAGTAGATGTGGAATAAATGCATTCTCAAACACAGATAAAAAAGTTTGTACAAGTAAAAAGAATCGTTTATTCTACACTAAAAATGAGACATACACAAGAATTTGTACAAGTAAAATACCTATTTCATTCAATACTATGAAAACTTTTTACATTGTGCAGATTACAAAAAAGGCGGGGACCGGTACCCGCACAATCTCCGGTCGATACATGTTAAAAGCAAAATAAGAAGTAGAAAATCCAGCTTGTCATTCCTTCTTCCCGCCACCCTTGGAGCCTTTGCTTGGCCTAATAGTTAATTTCAGAATCCGATGTGGGCGGGATGGAGAAGGAGGAGTGTTTGGGTCTTCTTCTATTTTGTCTTCCCCAGTTGAAGCACTTCTCTTCTTCTTCCTTAGGGCACGTTTTCCCTTCATCTTTGAAGAAGATTCACTTCCTGGAGACAGCAGCTTGGAAAGTTTTGTATTGTCATCAAATGACTGCTCCAGAGTCTTTTCACTGTCCTCCGTCCCTTCCGCTTTTTGTTCTTGAGAAGCAAGTGGATCCTCCAAGCCTCAGAGAGCTTCTATCTGTTCTTCCTGCGACCCTGGTTGAGAAGTAGGAGTGACTTGAAGAGATGGAGGGGGAATAGCTGGAAGAGGGGAAGAGTGCACAGTGCTCGGTGCTTCCGCTACAGAAGAAAAGAAGTCAAAATTAATATTCTCCGAGAAAAGAGAAGATATCGGATCACCAGGACTTAATTAATAAGAGAGAAATTCATCCAGGTCAATTGTATCAAATGAATAATCCACTTGAGCCAGATCTGATTTGAAGTTACCTGGAGGAGTCGGTTTGGCGAGATCAATCTCGAATTTCTCGGCCTCAGTATCATCCGGAGCTTCATCCTCAGTGGGAGTGGTCGCAGTTTCTTTGGCAACCTTAGCTGGAGGCGAAGAATGGGAACTGGAGCCCATGATGTTAACATCGGCCGAAGTCGAAGCATGAACGAGGGCAGTTAAAGGAGCTTCCTCCTTTGGATATTCTTCTCCCACCGGTTCAGCTCGCGCTTTAGCAAGTTGTTCCTTCCCCTTAGCAAGAGCGGCACGAGTTTCGTCGTCCAGATAACGTGCCTCAAGCTCTGCCTCATCATAGCCGGCGCCGCCTAACATATCAACTGCGGCCTCCCACACCTCAGCCAGAGTAATCTCGTATTCAGGACCCAGGAAAGAGAGGCTCCCACGTCCCAGAACGCTGTGCAAGTAAAAGTCAAATAAGGTAGAGCTGACGTTAGCTTTTGTTGCCTCATGCAATTGCTCGGCCGCTTCCTTTTCGGCAACGGCTGCAACTTGACCAGCAACAGCCTCATCACGCTCTTTTTCAGCTTTAGCAAGTCGAGACTTTAGCAATTCAATCTCCACGTTCTGGGAGCTAACTGTTTCCCACAACTAAGTGTTACGGTATTCTTCAACAACGAACTGCTCAGCCGCAAATTTCAACTCAGCATCCCTCTGAGCAGCGTGCGCATCCCGCACTTGTTTTTGGAACACTTCTTCTTTCTGTGATTGCGAAGCGGAAGAAGCGGCGAGGTCTTCCTTGAGTTTTTTAACTTCGGACTCAAGTCTCGCATTATCATCAGCAATACTCGTCATTTCCGCGTCATGCTGCTTGCAAATTTTAGCCCATTCAGTCTTATCATTCTCCATGGTCAGCATGTTTTCAAGATTCATATGGTTGACTCTTTGGAGTTCATCAACGAGTTTCTGCCATTGCGACATCCTCTCAATGTTAAGCCTAACTGTATCAAGACTTTTAAGCATGTCTTGCTTATCGATCGGGACAAAATCTAGGTCAAAGCGCACTCCTTTTAAGCACCAATTCGGAAATCGGCTTTGAAGCGTTGGAGGGCCATCTTTAACCTGATACTGGGGTCTGTTGATGATTGCTTGGATATCAGACTTCTTTAAAGGAGGAGAGCCGGATGGAACATTAGGAGAGATGGGAGCATCGGTCTTTTCAGAAATTGCAGATGCGTCACTAGGCTTGGACCGCTTGCTTGATTCGTCAACGATATGAGTCTTCCCCTTATCGTCATAAGACTTTCGTTTGTGAGAGTCGTCGCCTCTGTAAGAAGAATCATACCGTTCATCCCTCCTCCCGTGCTGACGATTATAGTCCCGCCTTTCTCGAGCTTTCCTAATAGCTCTTTCCTCGTTCGTTTCCCTTGGGGTATCGAGGTATTGCCTAAAGTCATAAGCTCCGCGACCTCCATAGCGCTGAAACTTGTCGTAATATGAGCCGGTGCGCCCCATCGGAGAATCTGAAAATGGAAAAGAAATGAAGTTTAGAAATTTCCAAATTGAAGAAGCAAAGTGCGTATAAGTGCTAAGCATCCTAAGTGTGTGTGATGTGCGAACTACGCACGTCAAACTACAAACCACTCTTTAGTTGGGGAGTGGTAGCGAATTGAGAAACGAGAGTTGATTTTGGAGCCGACGGAGTTTTCTGCAAAGTAGATGTCGCTTCAGTCACAGGAGATATAGCTTTAGTTATATCATCCTTGAAAAGTTCCTGTGAAGTGATCATCAGATCACTCAACCCATCAAAGGTATCGTCACCATCAAGTTTTGTGGGATTTTCTTTCTCGGCCCCTTTATCATCAACTTTCTCGAAATGTTGAGAAGTTTCTTCTTCTTCAATAACGGGAGAGAGTGCTAATTTGTTGGATAACCCCACAATGTCGGTAAGAGTAGAACACTTTACCAATGAAGTCTCAATGGTAAGTCCTTTCGGTGAAAGTTCTCCAGCATGGACTGGGATATCCAGTGTTTTTTCTAGAGAATTAGGGACTTCATAAGGCTAGGTAGATCGGGAAGAGTGTAAAAGTCCATACTGATGCAAAAATTCGTCTTTCAATAGAAATTTGGCGCTTCTTTCTTCTACCGTCACAACATTTAAGGTTTCAAGGATTGACTTGAGACTGGGATTTCTGAGCGGGGGAGGAAGTGCTGGAAAAAGAAAAAGAATGAAGTTAAGCATTTGGTAATTCGGGTTTCGAAAAACTCATGAGATGAACGACAAAAGACAATCTTACTTCCGATTCTCCAGACAGCGTAGAATCCTGGAGGACATCGCACAAAGAAAAATTGACTCAGAAATCCGTGAGCACTTTCGGGCAAATCCGAAATCAATTTTCGGTTTCTGGCACCTCTCACGAGCACGATTGAAGGATGGTCTTTGTTCTTTGAAAAAGTGCATAAGTAGCAAATTTCATCAAAGCTCGGGAGACGGTCAAGCGTCCTCCTAAACAGAACGCATAACCCCATCAAAACAGCATAACCGTTGGGGTGTAGTTGGAAAGGCGAGATAGCTAACCGAAGAAAGAGTTCATGAAGAAATTCATTGAAAGGCGGAATAGCCCCGCTTAAACACATCTGGCGGTTCACTGCGACAAAACCGAGGGGTGGCCTGTCATCTGTGTCGCTTGCTCCAGGGAATATAGCATCTGACTCGGCAATACCGAATTGGATATATAGTTGTCTAAAAACTTTGCGGCTCAGAGTAGTTAGAGTTCTCTCCGGAGGATCAATCAGTGGGTTGGCTATCGGAAAAGATTCTCCGACCGGTCCTGAATCTTATTGTTGAGATGTCATTCTACACAATCAACTGGATATTTAAATATGAAGGTGCACGTTTCCTAAAAAGTGTGAAGTGTTGTGCAAAACTAAAACGATGACAAGCAAGTATAACAAAAATTGAAATAGTTGGCATTTGTCGATTACAAAGTTTCAAGACTTGTCATTTTAAGTTCAAATACAATGTTGTGTTGATGCGAACAAATCAGCGTATGTTGATTATTTCAGCTTTGCTTTAATACTTCATTTGAATTTATCGTTTCACAACATTTCATTCACAAAATTCATGTAAGTTAATTGTTCTTTGTCAACTAATCTGTCATGCGATGTGGGCGGTCAATGACAGTATATTTGTCCCATTTTCTCTGCAAATGTTGTATTTAAACAGGTTATTAGCATTAAAGTCAAGACAATCTGAAAAGAAATGCAACACAGTTCAAATCCAGAAATTCAGTCAAGTTCTGCTCAAATTTTCAAGTGTTAGGTCGCTCACGACCTAGCATAGGTCGAAGCATTTTTAAGTCGTGCAGTACAAATTAAAGCATTCAGGGCTGTGCAGAGTTGTTTCAAGTTCTAGGTCGTTCGGCGACCAATCCTAGGTCGAGGCATCTTTAGGTCGCACAATGCAACTGAAGGGTTCAAAGCAATGTAGATTTGATCAAGTCCTAGCTCGGCCGCGATTTAAAGCCTATGTCGCGGGAAAGTTAGGTCGTGTTGTTTTTGGTTCAAGCAACTATTAGGTCGTTCAACGACCTAGCACAGGTTGTAGCTTTCCTTAGGTCGAACTATTCCTTAGGTCGCGAATTGACTTAAGTCGCTTGAAACCCCTATGCTGCTAACTTCTTCTCCACGCCACAAACCACCAAACCCGATAACCCGATATCAATTACACATATAAACCCATCGTCTTCCTCATCCCTTCAATTCATCGAAAGACGCCAAAAGCAATTCAACACATCCCCAATCCATCGCAGATTCAACACATTACTATGCCTTCATGAATCAGCCAAAGCAACGATCAAAAGTCGACTACGATAGCCACTCGAGACGATGCACAACTCATAGAATGGGGCTAAGGTCAAAAAAGCAGGGATTCAAGATTAGACGATGATTATGGTAGGATGGATATCAAATTCACTTACGAGATGTAGTGGTAAGGAAGAATCGATGACTGGAATAGGTTGAATTCGCCTTTGAAAAACTCGAAAAATTCGTCAATGGCAGAAGCAGGAAGTCAAAGTAATTAAGTGAGGAAGAAGCTCACGACCTAACTAATTTATATGGGGCTGAGAGAGGAAGGCGAATAGGCGTGCGAGTTAGCATGAGTTTTAGGTCGGTCACGACCTAGCGAAGTTAAGTCGAAGCACGCGACCTATGGCATAGGCCTGCACTTCGAGGGGCAAATGTTAACTCATATTTTTCAGCCAACCTAAAACTCTGCGACCTAACGAAGCTAGCGATCTAAGGAAGTCTGCGACCTAAGGAAGCTAGCGACCTAGCGAAGTTAGCTATCTAGCAGAATACACGACCTAACTCCTGAAGTGACTCAATGACCTACAACTCAAGTGGCAAACGAGCTAAGGAAGTAACGACCTAAAGCTTGCCGATCTAAGAACTCCACGACTTAGCAGACTCTACGACCTAACTGCTGAAGGAACTCAGCGACCTAATGCTTTAAGTAAGATAGCGACCTAGTGGCTCCAGACTTCACGACCTAAGAACCTTGCGACCTAAGAGTCCTAGCGACCTATGGAGTATCACGACTTAGGTTCATAAAGCATTCCAGCGATCCAAAGGCTTCAACAACTATTCCTTAGGTCGCTCACGACCTACGACCTACCTTAGGTCGCTCGCGATCTAAAACTTGCCCAGTTTAAACAAGTTCACACAACTCCTTATGGGCCTATTCCTTAGGTCGTTCACGACATACTACATGCCACCTTGTTCAGATAAGACCGAGAGCAACCCCATCAGGCAAACTGCTTAAGTCGAGAAGTGGGCCACGACCTAACTTAGGTCGCTCGCGACCTACGACCTAACTAAGGTCGTACGCGACCTAAGACTTGGGGGTAGAAAATTCACCCAGAACCAATCCTATAAATAGAGCCCCAACTCCAACAAGTAGGAGACTTTTGCCCGATCATTTCTTCGAGCGTCGTTACTCTGCCGAGCTCTCAACTCATTCAACAATTGAAGATCTTCAGATATTCGAGACACTACAACAAGCTTCGAGAGGAATTTCCTACATCCAACCCGGATTCATCAAGTTTCGTCATCGAAGTTTGAGCTAGTAGTCGAGATTATCTTTGTGATCAAACTGTATTGTTTTCATAAGAGTATTGTATCGTCTTGTAATCAGATTCAGTAATAAAGAGATTCAAAGTGGACGTAGGCTCGATCTCAAGCCGAACCACTATAAACTGCTGTCGTTTACTGCTTTTTCACTATTTTACTGCTTACTTTTTGTTCCCGTCACACGGGTGGTGCTTTCACAATTCTACTACACACACCGGGTGTTAGCGTTCACTTTTTAACGTTAACATATACAAACTTGAATCAATATTTGAATTGTTTTAAATAGAAATTGAAATTGAATTATAAGATTTTGAAATTATGATTTGGAAGTTTTGAAACGTAAATATTGGAAATTGATTTAGAAAAAGAAATGAAATGTTGGTTTACAAATTCTAATTGAAATTGTAATTGATTTGGCTTTTGAAATATATAAACGACCAATCAATGTAATAATTACGAAAGTTATTAAAGAGACATGAATCGGTTAGGGACATACTCACTATCTAAACTGAAAACCACTTTAATAACTACACGCGGAGTGTGATCCAGAATGAAGTGGTTGGAATGATGTACGTGATGACTGAAGAAAGAGAACGATAATGGATAGCCTTGACACTTGTGTCAAATTGGAAATGACTAAAACAGGAGCCGTGCCGGGCCAAATGGGGGTTAGCTACATCGAGCGAACACACTTCTTTGAAAACTACTCATTACTTGTTGTCGATTGGTGCAGCCTTGATTTGTGAGTGTTTTTTCGCGGTGTTGCGATCGCTGCGGCGATGCGTTCTCACCAGTTCGGATCAGGCAAACGGTAGTTTCACTACCTTAGGTATTGCCTCATGTGCCTTGTCATACTTGTATCCCTATATACGCGACCACTACGATTTGTTTTGTGTTATACCTATGGAGTACTCCCTGATATCCCACTAGTTTACGGTGGAGTTTACAGTGCTGTATAGTCTATGACGCTTATATAAAAATGTGTTAAGGGGAATAATGGTAACGCCTTAACACTATTTTGATACTTTATATTACTGATAGGCATTATCTATTTACCGTACACTACTACATAGTAGATAGTTTAACGGATCCTTAAAGGATGGTTATCCCAAACATCCTTTGAGTTATTTGTATTTCAGTTGCTATTTCACTTGAGTTGGATTTATTGATATAAGAATATTAATTCTGACTCGAGTGTTTTGTGTTTTGCTTTACGCTCGGGTCAGATTGAGTGTACCAGTATTTGAGACCCACCTTTGGAGTTGGAGCTTCGCTTGGAGATCCAGCTATCTATCCAGTTTCAGATATCCAGTTGATTCTAGTGATGTATTCTGATATTGTATTTGATTATTGTATTCGAGACATCTGTTGTACCTTATTTAACTCTGATATGCATATAGTAGCTTCATGAACTACTATCTTTTGTTTCCGCTGCATTTATTACTCTGTGTCTGTGATTGTTTTATTTACTGTATATGCTCAGTTTTGCCAAATTTAAATTAACAATTCGGTATTTTGAATCATTCAAGTTCGACATGTGCGGATGCGAATGGTCCAAAATAGCGGGTCATTACAGTTAAATTGATTATTGATTGAATTAACCGATATTAATTCGATTCGGTTTGGTTCAGTTCTAATTTTTCAGGTTTCAACTCGGTTTCACATTTTTTACCTCAAAACCAATCGAACCAACCAAACTCTCACCCCTGCTTCAAGCCACATGGCATAGTCATTACTCTCTAGGGATTTTCGAAATGTGAGGGGAGTGTCGTCTTCCATGACACAATCCCCTTTCTCACCATCCGTGAGAAATCAATAATACCTGTCTAGTACGAGAGATTGCATTTCAGACCTTTTATTATGTTGAGTGTTATCATGTACAGGTGAATATGTTTCATCTATATGTTCGACCTATGTGCCAGTTTCATGGATCCCATTTAAGTCTACAACATTGCCATTAATTTTTCTTAAAGAAATTCCTTTCTAGGAAGATGGCATGCATTGAAACAATAACCTTTTTTCCTCCGTGTTGTAGAAAATATATCCTATAGAATCTTTGGGATATCTTATGAACTTGCATAGTGTTGATCTTGTCTCATGCTAGTTAGGCCAACACTCTTAATGTAAGTTGGACAACCCCACACCTTAAAATATTTATGTTGGAGTTTCTTTCCATACTACATCTCATATGGTGTTTTAGGCGTAGACTTAGATGTCAATAAATTCAACATATGCACAACGGATTCTAAGGCATATCCCTAGTATGAAAGAGGTAACTCAACTCTACTCACCATCAATCGTACCTATCCTATAAGGTTTGATTCCTTTTCTCTAATACACCATTGTGTTGTAGAGTATAAGGTGGAGTGATCTGAGAGATAATCCCATTATCTTTTAAATATCATTGGAGTTCATGTCCAATGTATCCACCTTCGCAATAGGATCAAAGTGTTTTATTTTTATGGCAGTACGTTTTTTAACTTCATTTTTATACTCGATGAATTTTTCACAGTCATTAGATTTATTCTTTATAGGATATACATATCCAAATCTAGAATAATCATTAGTAAACATAATTATATACAACGAATGATGTTTGGCGGTTATATGCATTGGGCCACTACATGAGTATGTATAGGGCCTAAGAGTCCATTAACTCTTCGTTGCTACTATTAAATGGTGCTTGGTCATTTTTTCTTTGTGACAGGACTGACAAATGTTTAATAATTCATAATCAAAAGTTAGGAGAAGGCCCTTGTTTCTCAACTTGGTCAAACATTTCTTGCTAATATAACCCAACCTACAATGCCAAAGATAATTGTCATTAACGTTCAATGTAGAATTATTACCAACAATAAACACACAATTAAAATTAAGAACACAAATTTTGTTATCCAAAATATCATAACAAACAAGTTTTCCATCATTCATGGGATTCATAACACCCTTATTACAATGAAAACTATATCCAGTCTCAGCTAATCTGGACATAGCCGTCATTTCATAAATACATTTTGGTACAAAATAGCAATTGTTCAAGACTAAAACATATTTACTAGGCAAAACAAAAACAAAATCTCCAACCACAGTAGCATCTACAATAGTTCTGTCAGCAAAATGAAGACTTGGTTCTCCTTTTGACATAGGCTGTCTGCTCCTAACTCCCTGTAATGAATTATAGATGTAAAGTCTCTAAACCCAAGAAACGTTATTGATTGCAAAACAATTTTGAATCATAAACGTTCCTTTAGGTGCCGATGAATCAGATTCCTTCTTTTTTCTGCATTTTTAGATAATGGGGACAATTCCTTCAACAATGCCCCTTCTTGTGACCATAGTGACACTTACCCTTCTTGCAAGAGGCACCACATTTCCCCTTCTTGCTCCATTTTATTTTCTTGAAACCTTTTGAAGAAGATGCTTTACCATTCACAATGACTACAGCCCCTTAATCCTTTATAAATGAAACTTTGGTGTTCCTCAACATATTAAGAAGCCCAATAACGCTCACTTTCAGTGAGTTCATATTGAAGCTCAATATGAGTGACTTGAATTGCGATGTCAATGTACCTAGAATCAAGGAAACATGTAACTCCTCCTTAATTCTAGCCCTATGTGCTGCCAACCGATCAATATAGCCCTTCATCAGAATAACATGATCATGAACATGAGTACCTTGCTCATCTTCATATTGAACAACTTCTTTGCAATCTCATACCTTGTAGAACAAAATTTCTCGCCAAATAACTATTTTAGATGTATGAATATGTCATGGACACTCATATGTTCGTGATGTCTCTGTTACGGTTTATCTATAGTAGGCAACATAAAGACTTGGGCTATATCTCAATCGACTGACCAACTTTCATAGGCTTGAATCTCTTCTAGGTCAGCTCCTCAACCGATTTGGTTTTAAGGGGCGAGTTAACAACATACATAACTTTTCATATGCAAGTGCTATATTTATTGCTCTTAACCAATCAATATAGTTGGGGCCAATGAGTTTGTTATTTTCTAAGAATAGTCTTAGATTTGTTATTTTTTATGTAAATTTAATTTAGTATATTATTATATTGTATATAACTTATGATTTGACAATATTAGAATGGTTAAATGTAATTCATTTCATTTTTCTAATAAGTCTCTTACTAAAATTTTATATTTCTTAGAACCCTAAGAGAAATATATAAACCTTTAGTTTTCTCTATTGGCCATTGGACCACTTATCTTATGGATCCAACTTTGAGTTTGCTCAACAAGTTATAGCCCTATAAATTGTATATAACGCTTATTTGTTATATCCTATATAACCCCTAACCATGTAGTCATTGCACTAATCTTAATCATAACCTCGACAAGCCGTAAGAGATTATTCACTCCAATCTACCATTTCGCGATGGACTAAGGATAAATTACTTACACCTTGAGTTTTCTAAACAATTGTAAGTAATGTCCTTTCCCATCTAGAGACATATTAAATAGTACCACACATGACCACATTGGCTTGAGTTTGCTCAATAACCAATTCTTATGCAAGTAATCTACTTAATATGTAAATTATAGAGGACATCATTATTTAAGATTCATAATATTTAATAATTAAGAGTGATATTAATTTAAGGAATAATGTATTTTCTATGAAATACGCATATGATATAAGTGCTAGACACATCTGATATCATGGTATACATATGCTACGTATGTATTTGTTCCAAAAATCTAAGTTGGGTTTGTTGCAGTTCCACTTATATTTTATTATACACATATTCCTATAAGTTCAATTAATTTATAACTTTATAACATAATTAACTTATATAATATATGTATGATATTAATTAAAATAATTTTAATTAATCTTTAATTCTTAATTTGATTAAAAATAATTAAATTTTATTTAAAATTTTAAAAAATATTTACTTTCTTAAACGCTTTACGAAAATTATACAACTAGAACACTTATTGTTGTATATTTTAATTAAACACCTTTAGTTAAATACTAAATTTTGAAATATATTAATAGTTCCCAGAAAATTTAGAGAAATTATAAGTTCATATTATTCACAAGTATATTATAACACTTACAACATTCCTATTTATATTTAAAATGCTTTTAATTTATACTTTATAACATTTATAGAAATTTTGTATTTTAAATTTTAAATTCAAAATATTTTTTTGATGTAAGAGTGGTACTTAACCAGTTGAGGTAGAAGTCCTTAACAAATTCAAAATATATTTTACAATATTCAAATATCATAGTTATAATTTGCTAAAGGTAAACAATTTTGAGCCTTACACTTAGGCAAACCTTGAGACCTTCCTCCATTCATTGGGCTATGCTAGAGCTAGGAAGGTTACTAGTTGCTCTAACACCAAGCCTTAGACACTCCCTTCTAGACACCCGTTAGATAGAAAAGCCATTAGTTGGCCAAAATGTTTGACTAATTATTTATATAAACCAATTAAGTTCTGATACCATTATTGAATCGGGTCTATTTTGCAGCGGGTAAATTTCAACACAAAAAAATCCTACGTTGATCTTCGTTGGGCTTATATGAATAATTATGTTTCATTAGATCTAATTTAATGTTTCGAACTATTATTTTGTATCAATAATGTACTTTATAATGTTTTAACTTACATAAATTTTGACATCGCATATGTTGTATGGTATAGTACAATATATATGACTATAATAACATGCATATAAAATACATTTATATACATATGGTTATTGGGATCAATAAGCAACGTAAATACACATATGGTTTAATCAAAATTAAAAATACCATTTAATTAAAATATTTTTTACCAACTCAAATAAATATTTGAACAAAATTACAAAATTTAATAATTTAACATAACGAAAATAATTTTATGTCGAAATTCAGTTGTGCATACTATAAATATATATTAGGTAATTATATACCTTTAATTAACATAATTTAGTTTAATATATACGTCTGTAAATAGTATTAATATTATAGTTAATAAATCGATATATAATATTTTATTAAAATATAAAAGGTCGAATGTATTTTAGAAATATATTTAACACATACATATATTTATTTACTTTAATTAAAAAATAAACAAATATAATTTAAAATTAAAAATAAAAACAATTAAATAACATATATATATAATTCTATTTTATATAATAATAGTATTTTAATTAAATCTTATTTAAATACGTATATTATATTATGCCCGTGAGCCAAAAGAGAATTCTCCTTTTTTTTAGTAAACTATTGATCCTCTAGAGGAGGAGAGCACTCGTATAGTTTTATTCCACATTTAGAAAAGGAGGTGGTAACATGCCCTACAGGCAACAAAAACCCCACCGTACAAAGAAGGAAAAAATAAAATACCCTCTCTTACCTAAAGACTAGAGAGTATAATAAGATATTAGGTCAACAAGTACTAAGCTGGACTACATATTTGTACACACAAATAAGAAAAGTCAAAGTAGATCATATAGCAAAATCAATGGAATCAAATCAGTAGAAGCACAACATTCCTAAACTCCAAGAGCCATAAATAAGCCTAAAAAGAAAAATCCACGGCGAACTATCTAAAGGTTACCAATCTCAATAATATGTCCTTCATAGCACCTATAGCTTATGCCGTCCAATCCACAATAACAATTAAAATTGAAAAGAAATCAACACAACCATGAGTCCATCATAGATAGATATATATATATAATAAGGGTTTATGTACATACGTATGTATATGTGTCTATATATATATATATATGTGTGTGTGTGTGTGTGTGTGTACGAGAAAATCAAAACTAGAACGAAAAGTGAATCGAGATTAGAGTAAGAATTTGGTCATAAGCAACTTATTCTCGAACTTATTTAGTAGACCAGACCACTATAGTCTTTGCTTGATTGGATGCAACGCTCAGTGAACTAGCGATCCGACTTTGACTTATAAGGCTAAGCATAACCTGATAATCTCGCTCGGTCCTCTATCAGTATCAGTTTGGGTAGTATCGGTTCTCTACCAGTAAAATGGGTTTAAGGAAGTTTAAAGAAATACATTTTATCATCATTAAAAGTATATAGTAGGTCATCACTTAAGGTCATATTGTGCCCCCATTATTATAGATTATTTTACCTTCAAGATATTAATGAGATTTTTTTCTTTTTTAAGAAATTTCCGAATGGAAATATTTTGTCAATTTACAATTGGGATTTGCAACACAATTATGAACGAAAAGTGTAATAGCATAAATCATATTATCATAAGGAATATTAACATTACTAAACATTCTTTGGTTCCTTTTAAACCATATATATTAATAGGTAATGGTAAAGATGATATCAAGTAAGATGTATCCTTTAGCATATTGAATTCTGAAATTATTTTAAGTAGTAGTCAATATTGAGGTCGTTGATGGCCATTTTTAAATTAAAAGTATGAAGAGTGCTAGCAAGAATAACATTAGTTAAGGGATAATCGTAATATAGGTGTGTTATGTTTTCTACGTCTAAACCAAAAAAACACATGTTTTATCTATAAGAAATTTTTTTTCTTTAAAAATTTTGTTGTTTAATTTATTATGCAGAACCAACCACATGTGTTGTTTTTTTAAAGGGGACTCAACTTTCCAAATATATTTGAAAATATTTGGTTTAAAATTTAAAACTTTGAAAACTTATAAGCCGAGGTTAAGGAGTATTTTTATTGTTTTTCTAACATCAAATGTTAATATTGCTCTCGTTATCCAAGTTATAGTATTCTAGCTTAGTACAAAATAAAACAAATTGGATTAGAGTAATACCTTCAAGTGCACAGATGAAATTAAGTTATGTTCAAATATCAATTGGTCTCAGAACCTTGGAAATTAAGGCATTTTTGAAATTACAAAGGATTTCAACTCCATGAGGTATAATGAAAATCCAACTATCATACTAATATGATGTGATATTGCCCGAGTGAACTTTATTATTAATCTCAAGGTTAAAAATATTTAAAAAATGAAGATTGGTTTCCAAAAATAAGACATGTTGTTGGAATTGGAAGTGATAGGGTGATGATGATAAGTTCTACCATAAAATTAATTCAACAACATTTCTTTCCAAATAAGGCTTTCATTATTATTATCGATTTTCCAAAGTCATTTTTCTAATAAATACACACTAAAATTATGAAGAGTTATAATTCCTAAGCCACCATCCTATTTGAATTTACAACTTGTTTCCCAATTAACGAGATAGTTAATACCACTATATGAATCATTACTACTCCAAAAGAAATTTCTTCTAATTTTGTTTATTTTACCAATACTCATTTTGGAAAAAGATAAAGAGACCTTCGGTAAATCGGTAGAGCTGATTGAACCAAGCTAATTAGAATGATTATGCTTGCTCTGTATAAAAATCTATAGTTCCGTTTCAATAATTTTTTATTAATATTATCAATTATTATTTGCCAATCTTCCTTTTTTATCTTAGTTGGTCTAATTGAGAACCCTAAGTAATGTATAAAAAATTCACGATTTTACAATTAAGTGTATTAGCAACAAGATGTTCAACATTATCTACATCATTTAAGACTAAAATAGAACTCTTTTAAAAATTGATCTTAAACCCCGAAAGCATTTCAAAACTATATAAAACAAATTTAGGGTCCATAATGTGATAAGGTAAATGAAAGGTAAAAGACATGATATCATCAACAAACTGAAGAATTGAGAGACCATCACTAGTGATATCATTGCCAATGCTATCAAGAGCACATTGATAATATATAACTCTATGATTCTAGTGAATACTTCTTTAACTAAGTTGAATAGTAAGGACGACAAAGGATTGCCTTATCCCATACCACATTTAGATTGAATTTTATTTCGTAGAATATCATTAACCATTATATGTAAGTTTCCGGTTATGAGTAAGGGCATAATCCAGCCTACCCATATAGTATTATAACCTTTATAGCTAGTAATAAATCTTTAAGAAAAAAACAACATACAGAATCAAAAGCTTCAACAAAATCAAGTTATAATAGGACACAAGTGATATTATTTTTACAACGATAATTTATAAAATCTTGGACTACAATGACCCCATCCATGATGTTTCTACCTTTAGTAAAAGCAAATTGGGTAGTATCGATTAATTTATTCATTTTGGAGCTTAACTTATTAGCTAAGATCTTTGAAATAATTTTAAGAGAACGGCTTGTTAACAATATAAGCCTAAAATCCTTTAGCTCTATTGCACCCACTTTCTTATGAAGAAGAATAACATTAGAAAAAATAAATCTTCTTAGTTGTAAATTGCCATTATAAAACTCGTTAAACATTTTATTTATGTCTTATTTTAAAACATGTCAAAATTCTTATAAAACAACATAGAAAATCCATCTGGTGTAGGCAATTTGTTGCTAGGCATATCATTAATGGCCTTAAAGATCTCCTCTTTCGAGAATGGAATATCCAAACTAAACAATTCTTGTATTTTCAAGAAATAAATCATTCCACCTAACTATAATTCTATGACCTCTGTTGGATCTAAAAGTATCCTTGTATTAGTTAGTGAAAGCTTTATTGAGCTCATTTTGATTAAAAAGTTTCCATATTATTAATAGGTAAGGAGTTTGTGATATTACTACACTTGCAACCATTTGATATTCTATGAATAAACTTGGCATCCTTATTTCCCTCATTCATTCATTAGACCCTAGACTTCTGCTCTTACATTATCTCCTCTTATGTAACGACGTTTTCTAGTTCTTCTTTAACATTCAAAAGAACGTTTCGCTTTGAAAAGTTTAGGATTCAAGATTCTTCTAATTTATATAATTTTAAAACTTCAGAAAGTACTTTTTTTAATCTTAATATTGCCAAAAGAATCTTTATTTCATTTATTAAGAAATAACCATAAATCCCAAAGTTTACTAATTAAAACTTTAGGTATATTGCCCGAATATCTAAAATTGTTGTTACTCATAAAAGCCATTTATTAGCAACTAGATCGATAAAATTACTTTCTAAAAGCCACATCTTTACGAATCTAAATTTTCTATGATTTAAATGCTAGTTCTCGCAAAAGAGAATAATAGGGCAGTGGTCAGAATACAAAGTCGAAGCTCGCTAACATGAAAATAGGGAGCCTATCTTCCATTTCTTCGCGAGCGAAGAAACAATCGAGAAGCGTCATTAAAGGGATTTCTCTTGAGTTTGACTAAGTAAAGTGCCTACTACTAAGTTATATTTCAATTAAATTACCACTAATAACAAACCATCTAATTTATCCATGGAAGATGTCGCCTTCTCTAGGCAAGCGCTCCCCTAAAAAGCTAGTCACATCGAAATCTCTCCCTACAACCGAAGGACCGATGGTAAGAGATCTAAACTCAAGACACTCACTCTAAGAACCATTAAATTAATATTATTGTGCGGCCCATAGACATTAGAGACATTTAAGGGAGAATCGTCTCTTAAATCTGAGAGCGTTAGTGGTGTGCCTTAAGGGCAATTGTGTAATTTGTTACATATATCTAACTCGATAATTAATCTTATTCATAATAAAGGTGTTTATTTTCTTATATATACTTTGTTATATTGTGATATAAATAACTAAGTAATCAAGTTAAAGTATATAAATTATAAAATCCTTAAATAAAATGATATGCGATTGTAGTTGCAAATAGTTGCAGTCATGTTAGCACCAAAATTGGTCACTAACCTCGTAGAAGAAGATTGTGAAGAGATATAAGTGATGAAATCAAATTAAACAGAGAAGACAGTGCTAATCTAAATACAGAAAGTAAGAACACCAAATTTATAGTGGTTCAGCGTAATTGCCTACGTCCACTTTGAGGTTAAACTTTATTGATCTTCTTTATAGTTGATTACAAATACAATTCGTGAATCAAATGCTTGAATAAAGTTGTTAAGTAGAGAAGATGAGTCTTGAAAATGGCAGAGTCTCCCTGGTGTTTTCTCTCCAAAAAAGGATCCATTTCACTGTGACCCTGCCCCTCTATTTATAGGCAAAGATGGGCTGGACTTCCCAAGTGGGCTGATCGCCGAACGCTCCAGCCCGAGTACAGTGGTCGCCGTATGCCGAGCAAGGCTCGCCGAACGCTCTGCGCCGAACCATCCCTTCTATGCCGAACGGTATGTTGGTGTCGTGGGAAGTGTAGGATGGTTGCAGTGAAGCCGAGCGTATCTCTGTTCGAAGCTCTTGACCGATCAATGTATGTAGGTCGAATGATATCGTTACCTTGCGTAGTTGTGCATACTGAATGCCTTCTGAATGCCGAACGCTCTAGTTGCCGAGTTATCCTATCCCCGAGTTCTACTGACGCCGAGTGCCTTTGGATGCCGAGTACTCCGGATGCCGAGTACTCCGGATGCCGAGTAACATGGGATGCCGAACAATAGTTGACGTTGAGCATAGGTTGTTGCCGAGTACTACGCCGAGTTATCTCGATGCCGAGTGCTCTTGGATGCCGAGTACTCCGGATGCCGAGCAGTCTCGTATGCCGAGCAATCTTGATGCCGATCGTTGGTTGATGTTGAGTGTCAGTTGACGCCGAACACTGCTGAGTACTACGCCGAACACTTCTGGACGCCGGACACTATGGATGCCGAGTACTACGCCGAGTACTCATGGATGACAGTTGCTTCGCCGAACACTCCAGGATGCCGGACACTCTCTGATGCCGAGCACTTATTGTCGAGTACTAGTTGCCTGGTCAAATCCCCAGGAAACACTTGCCCCCCAAAGTGTATTGCGTGGCCGAACGTGATGCGCTTTGAATCTGGTACAATCTACCTCGGAGGTATCTCTTCAAGAATGTTAGCGAAGGAGGTGCGAGACGAACAAGGTTGGGATGCCGAACGATACGTTCGAAACCGAGCGTACCTCGCGCGCCGAACGCTCAGGTATTGACCGGTTCTACCGGGTATAGCCTCTTCGTCTTCTACCTCCCTCTATATAACCAGGCGCCCTTCCACCATTTTCTTTTACGTCTTCTTTATTATCACTCTCAGAGATTTGCAATCCTATCAGATATAAAGCCTATATAATCCATTCTCAACTTCGATCGTCGAATTAGGTATCCTTCCTCTAACAATTGCACTACTTCCATTTTAGGTTCATCTTATGGAAACAGAGTATTTCCTTTAGTTGTAAACGCATGGCTAGTAGGAGTGGTTCGCTCGTTTTGAGTTGTCTAATTGGGGCTAGCTCCTCCGTGCCGAACGATAGAAAGGCAGATGGGGTGTTGAACGGCGTAGTCTTTGCCGGGCGATCCGTCTCTGTCGTTCGGCGTGGATGGAGTAGGTGTAGGGTGGAGTTGAAATCGTGGTGGAGCACCACTTTTAGCCGGACGATAACCCAAACCGAACAGTCTTGAATGCCGAACGGTATCAATGCTGAACAATTACTAAAATGTAGAGCAATAACTTAGCCGAACGATGACTTTAGCCGATCAATACAATTGATACGCCGAACATTGACTTTAGCCGAACAACACAACTGACATGCCGAACGATGACTTTAGCCGATCAATACAATTGACACGCCGAACATTGACTTTAGCCGAACAATACAATTGACACGCCGAACATTGACTTTAACCGAACAACACAATTGACATGCCGAACACTGTCTTTAGCCGAACAATACAATTGACACGCCGAACATTGACTTTAGCCGAACAATACAATTGACACGCTGAACATTGACTTTAGCCGAACAACACAATTGACATGCCGAACACTGTCTTTAGCCGAACAATACAATTGACACGCCGAACATTGACTTTAGCCGATCAATAAAATTGACATGCCGAACACTGACTTTAGCCGAACAATACAATTGACATGCCGAACACAGACTTTAGCCGAACAACACTTAGGTCGAACCAGTACCTTAGTCAAACAAAGCAATTGCCGGACAATTCTTGGACCGGATAATGTCTTTAGCCGGACAATACAAATGACGAACAATATAAATGTCTAACTACACTTAAGCCGGTTACTTTAGAAATCATCTGTCTTCTGAATCTGGGACTGTAATCACCTCAAGGCGAGCTTTCTGAGACGGTCAGCGATGAGGGTCTTCGAAGACGATGATTCGAAGCTAAATATTACATCTCTAGAACCTTTAGATTCTTATTGCCTGCACACAATTGCTTGCACTAGTTCACACACCACATGGGGGGAAAAATCGTGTTGCTAATTCTAACGTTCAACGTTTTTTAAGTATAGCTTTCTCAAGCATTTAGCCAGGTTCATTATTTATTCGGGATGTCGAGAAAATCTAGTTCTGCTACCATATCTGACAGGCCTGGGCCGTCAGCAAGGCAAGGAGCCGCTGATACTTCTAACCCGTCAACTTCTCCTGATCATAACTTGGCGCCTGACGCTCTGGAGGCAACCATCTTACTAGACAATCCGATCGATTCTCAAACCTCGAAGATCAACGAAGCTGCTCTGAGACGGATATGTTCTATTCACGGGATTCCTTTTGCCGACGTGTTAGTTCCTTCAAGACACGATCGCCCTCATCTGCCCCCAGTTGGGTACACTACCTGCAACAAGTTTATGTGTTGGATGGGCAGCGTGCCTCCATTCAACTTATTTCTCCGGGATGTACTGCAGTACATAGACATAGCTCCGTCGCAGCTGCACCCGAACGGCCATGCATTTCTGTACGGGACTTATCTACTTTTCATGGCTGTCTTCTCCAGACCTCCAACCCCTGGTGATATCAGATACATTTATATGTTCAAGAGACGGAAAGACAGTCCTTCCTTTATGTTTCTCGAGCCATACCACAAGTGCCAGATCTTGACAGGGGCATGTAGCAAATTTGCCTTGTACAAACAGGAATGGTTCTATGTGCGCTGCCCGTTTGGTTTTGCTAGGAGATGGGTTGAAGGCAGTAAGTCTCTCTGCTGAATCGTTATTCGTATTTAATTGGAGTCATGTTTTTCCTAACTCTTCATTTCATCTTTTCAGGTATCAACCCGTGTCCGGAAGGCTGAGGATATTCTGAGGCTGTTGAAGCCATTAGAGCTCTTCCTGCTGAGGACCGAGACATCCGGACTATCATTTCAAATGAATCGCTGTCGGGGTTCGGCTTGCTAGCCCCTGGTCGTCGGATCAGCCTTCCAGAAGGTGTTACAATTCCCAAACCTCCATCTGGTAAAGGGAAAAAACTTGCCGGACCGTCGTCGCGTCGCGCTCCCGACACGCACGAAGAAGGCGAGCGCAAAGAGGATGATGCCCTCGAAACTCAGGGCGAGAACGTGGGTCCCGCTTGGAATCCGGCAATCGAAGTTCAGGATATTGAGACATCATCCTCCCCTTCGAAGGGAAGGAAGAAGCTGAAATATACGGTTCAAAAGGAGAAAGTTGGTGGCACCTCAAAATCTACGCCTATCCCTCCTGAGAAAGAGGCTTCTTCGCAGCATTTGGAAAGTTCTCTGAGGGGTCTATCGAACCTTTCTATTCCCGAAGACATACTTATTTATGGGTTCGATGATCCTGAAGCTCTCAAATTCTCTTCGCCCGCTAGAGGCAATGTAGGAGTTCAACTCCCGGCTCAAGGAGACAATACCCCGATTAGCAAAGATAAACGAACGGGTCCGTCGGGGGGAACACTAGGACACACACGCACATGCGCATTCCATAATATACTTCAAGTCCTTTTAATTCGTGAATTCTCCTTAACTCGTTGTTATCTCCCTTCTTTGCAGGTGATATGGGCCGCTCACACGGACTTGATCGCCTTCAGGGTTCTTCTATATTCCATCACTCCGGACGGGATTCCGGTTCAGGCAGACGCCGGGACCGAGGTGATTATGAAGATAGGGACAATTGTCCACGCGAGTCGTCTCACCGCAAGAAAGCACACTATCAATCTTCCCAGTCCCGCGATCTTCCTCCTCCAACTGAGCCGGATAAAGAGAAGTCTTTGCAGAAGGGTTATCAGTCTGATGCTGCTCGAGAACAACATTCCAGTTCTTCGAGTACGAGGCAAGTTCGAGAGCAACGTAAAAGAACGGAATTCTCTAAGCCTCCTCCTCCTATTCCTGCCGTGGACCCAACTGTTGCGGAAAAGATGGTCGACCTTAAGGCCAAGTTTCCGAAAATCTATTTTGACGGTTTGAAATTCCTCCCAGCCATCCATCACATTCCTGGGCACGTGAAGCAAAGTGCCATTGCCTACAACAATGACGTCTATGTTCAACATGACGCATTCGTGCACTTGGTGGAGAAGATCTCGGAAGTATCTGTCGAGCGTCAACACGAGATTGACCGTCTGAATCTGGAGGCTGACAGTGATAAGAAAATCATCAAACTCCAAGACGAAGAGCTTGCTTCGTATAAGTCAAAGCTAGAAGCCGCTGAACAAGGTGCGAAAGATACTGCTGAGGCAGTTGCTCGCTTAGAGGTGGCTCACAAAAAGGAGCTTGATGAAGCAGTTCAGCGCAGCGGCGCCCTCGCCCTAGAAAAAGACTCTGTCCAAAAGCAAAGGGACGCGCTCGCTACTCAAGTCAAAGAGCTGAAAGAACAACTCTCCAAGGAGAAAGAAGACAAAATAGCTTCTCAGGAAGAATCGCAGCGATATTGTGATGAGATTGTTGCTACCCGACTCCTGAAGACAAAGCTCGACAACGAACTTGCCAGGGTCGAGAAAATGAAGGATGAGGCCCGTGAGGAGGGCAAAAGAATGGCTGTGGAGGAGCTTGATTCTCACCTTGAGGCGGCCGCAGAGGCCGGTAGGGAAGAGGTCAAGAGTATGTTTGACCCGCTGATCGCCGAGTACGGAGCTCGCTTCCTTATGCACCGCGACCTAACATTCTTGGGCGACGGCTACCACGAATCCCTGGCTGAGGCATGGGAAACTCTGATAAAGATCAAGAAAGTCGAGTCAGGCTCCGAAGAGATCGACGAGGATGCATTGGTGAAGGAGTTCCTGAGGGGGAATGAGCCATCGGATCTATCCGCAGCATTGGCCCTTTATGGCAAAGGCTCTTCCCCTTCGAAAGAGAAGAACGACGAGGCTGGCCCGTCAGAGGCCGATGCTACTACTCCTCACATCGCCGCTCCTTATGCTGCTCAATCGGCCGGTCGGTCGACGCTTGATCCATTCGAGCAGCATGCCAGTTATGATCCCGAAGATCCCGGGCTCGGCGTTCATGTGCTGTCACCTATCCTGGAGGGTGAAACCCCGCGCGCCACCGATAGCCAACCGGATCCTGGTAGGAAATTCTTCTTTTTCTAGAAGTCGAAGAGATCCCGTCATTTTTCAGCAATGGTTATTCGTTCTAATGCCCACTTCTTATATTTTCGTGCAGGTTGTTCTGACGCCGAGCTAACTCCGAGGAGCGATGACGCCAAGGAGGAAGCAGGGAAAACAAGCGACGTTGCTCACGTAGGGGTGACTCGCGGTCCAGACGCTCAAGTGATCGGGGCGCTTGATGATGACAAACTTGATACTTCGTCTCCTGCGGAAGGAAGCGACGAAGTTAAAATCACTGGCGCCTCTGAACATACTTCAGAGATGAGCATGAAGGACCGTCTCGCCGACAAGGAGAAGAGAAAGGTCAAAGTCAAGGTTGAATCTGAAGTACTGGAACTCACTGACCCGTGGAACAGACCTTTGAAAATCATTCTCCCGGGCAGGTCCAAACCACTAGATGTTCCGTCTCCTACTCCTGACTCCGTCTCTCTAGCAAGCAAAAAGTCCAAGAAAAAGTGTGAGGGAGAGGAGTCATCGGAAACACCAAAGGCAGACAAGAAGAAGAAGTCGAAGAAATAATCGATGCACTTGTTAAACAAGTTTCCTGATTAAGTTTTGTAATTGTTTTTATCTCCCATGATTTGTAGTTTGTATAGAGAGGTTTGAATTTTGTAGGAGTGATCATGTATCCCCATTTTGGACTTATTGAATAAAGTTTTAGTTTCTTTTTGTTTGAATGATTCTCTTGTCTTTATTTGGTTTGCCGACACTGCGTTCCGAGGGCTTGGAGACTTGAGACTGTTCACACTCTAGTCCGCGCTCTGGGGACTTAGAGTTCTCCGTTCCGCATTCTGGGGATCCGGAGATTGGAAATCGTTTATACTCTAGTCCGCGCTCTGGGGACTTAGAGTACTCCGCTCCGCACTCTGGGGATTCGGAGATTTGAAATCGTTTATACTCTAGTCCGCGCTCTGGGGACTTAGAGTATTCCGCTCCGCACTCTGGGGATTCGGAGATTGGAAATCGTTTATACTCTAGTCCGCGCTCTGGGGACTTAGAGTACTCTGCTCCGCACTCTGGGGATTCGGAGATTTGAAATCGTTTATACTCTAGTCCGCGCTCTGGGGACTTAGAGTACTCCGCTCCGCACTCTGGGGATTCGGAGATTGGAAATCGTTTATACTCTAGTCCGCGCTTTGGGGACTTAGAGTACTCCGCTCCGCACTCTGGGGATTCGGAGATTGGAAATCGTTTATACTCTAGTCCGCGCTCTGGGGACTTAGAGTACTCTGCTCCGCACTCTGGGGATTCGGAGATTGGAAATCGTTTATACTCTAGTCCGCGCTCTGGGGACTTAGAGTACTCCGCTCCGCACTTTGGGGATTCGGAGATTTGAAGTCGTTTATACTCTAGCCCGCGCTCTGGGGACTTAGAGTACTCCGCTCCGCACTCTGGGGATTCGGAGATTTGAAATCGTTCGTACGAGTCTGCATGTTGTGAATGATAGCGTAATTTATCATCCAATTAAGAGATATAGAAACTTCATAGAAAATATGGCTTCAAGCCTTTATTAACGAAAATCAACTGAATTGCTTGATTACAACTTTCACAAGGAAACTAAGTCATTATTGAATGGAAACATGCAGAAAATAACAGTGCCTACAACAAGAAAGGAAAACATGCTAAATGTAATAGTGCCGCAAATGTTCACTGTTCCATGCTCGGGGGAGTGTCACGCCATCAACGGTCGCTAGCTTGAATGTTCCTTCTCCAAGCTTCCGTTCAATGGCGTATGGACCTTCCCAGCTGGGATTCATGCGTGATGGTACCGGGAAGACTCGTTTCAGAACGAGATCACCCACATCAAAGATTCTTGGGCGGACTCTGCCGTCGTAGTAACACTTGACTCGATGTATGTGCGCCGCCGCCCTTAATTCAGCTTCTTCACGCTTTTCGTCGATGCAGTCCAGTGATTCCAGCAAGAGGTTTTGGTTCGTCTTGGGGTCATAGTATGTCACTCGGTGTGATGGAACTTCAAGTTCCATAGGTATAACGGCTTCAGAGCCGTATGCCAAGGCGAATGGAGTGTGGCCGGTCGCGGACTTGTGGGTAGTTCTGTACGCCCATAATGCTGTCGGGAGTTCATCTACCCACTTGCCTCCGACCTTCTCCAGACGCTTCTTTAGTATGGACTTGATTATTTTGTTAACGGCCTCGACTTGTCCGTTAGCTTTTGGGTGTGCAACGGCGGCGAACTTTTTCTCGATGTCGTACTTTAAACAGAACTCTCTGAACTCTCTACTTTCGAATTGCATTCCGTTGTCTGTAATGATGGTGTGTGGAAGGCCAAAGCGGCATATAATGTTTCGTACAACGAAGTTAATGACCTTCTTAGAGGTGATAGTGGCCAAAGGTTCTGCCTCAGCCCATTTCGTGAAATAGTCGACTGCAACTATTGCGTATTTCGTACCACCTTTGGATAGAGGCAGAGAGCCGATTATGTCGATTCCCCAGATCGCAAATGGCCAGGGACTGATCATTTGCGTGAGTTCCGTTGATGGAGCCCTCGGGATTTTTGCATATCTTTGACACTTGTCGCATTTTCTTGCGTAGTCCGCGGCATCCCGGTTTACGGTGGGCCAGTAATATCCATAGCGGAGGATCTTCTTTGGTAGCGTTTGCCCCTCAGTATGGTCGCCGCATTCCCCTTCGTGAACTTCTCTCAAGACTCGCTTTGTTTCATCATGAGCGATGCACCGCAATAATGGGACTGAGAATCCTTTTCGATACATTGATCCATCCTGTATTATGTATCGCGCAGCCTTCCGAAGGACCTGTCGTCTTTCGCTTCTTTTTTCTGGTAAAGCCCCGGTTGTCAGGTACAGTTTGAATGGGGTTATCCATGAGTCCTTCTCGATTTCTATTTCCAACACGCGATCGATTTTCATCTTGTCTATGCTCGGGGCATGCAAGACTTCAACGGGATACAATCCCATTTGTTGCGTATCGTCGGTACTTGCGAACTTGGCCAATAAGTCGGCTTCTTTGTTCTGTTCGCGCGGGATATGTGAGATGTCATAACGCTCAAGATTTGATAGTAGTTCTTGGACCTGAACGAGGTACGGAGCAAGCTTTCGTCCTTTTGCTTGGTAGTCTCCTCGTACTTGGTAAACCACCAACTGCGAGTCACAAAAGATTTCGACTGATTCGATCCCGAGTTCTTTGATGAGCTTCAAGCCAGCGATCAGTGCTTCATATTCAGCTTCGTTGTTCGTAGCCGGGAAATCGAGCTTCAGGGCATAACAGATTGATCGGTTTTCCGGAGTTATAAGAACTACGCCCGCGCCGGAGCAACGGTCGTTTGATGCACCGTCAGTGTATAATTTCCATCGAACGGGGGGAATGATGTCGTGATCGTCCGGTTTGATGGGTATGGTAAATTCAGCGATGAAGTCTGCTAACGCTTGCCCTCGGATGGCTCTCCATGGTAAGTACGCGATATCGAATTGGCTCAACTCGATGTTCTATTTTAGCAATCTTCTAGAAGTTTCCGGTCGTTGGAGTACCTGCCTCAGGGGTTGATCGGTATAAACACCGATTGAATGCGCTTGAAAGTATGGGCGCAGCTTGCGTGATGCAATCACCAAGCAATAAGCCAATTTCTCGATTTTAGGGTAATTCTTCTCTGCCCCCGTTAAACGCTTGCTAACATAATATACCGGCTTCTGGACTCGATCCTCCTCACGAACCAAAGCTGCGCTTATCGCATGAGGGGATATAGCCAAGTAAACGTACAGCATCTCATGGTCAACTGGTTTAGATAGCATTGGTGGGCTCTCCAGATGCCTTACTAGATTCCGGAATGCTTCCTCGCAGCTAGACGTCCATTTAAAATTTCTCTTTCCTTACTTTATTATGTCAAAGAACGGGATGCACTTGTCAGTTGCCTTGGATATAAATCGACTCAGCGCATCTACTTTTCCGTTCAAGCTCTGTACCTGCTTTATAGTCCTGGGCGCTTGTACATCTCGAATAGCTTGGATCTTTTCTGGGTTGGCTTCGATTCCCCTAGCGTTGACGATGAATCCTAAAAACTTCCCTGATGCAACGCCGAAAGAACACTTCAACGGGTTGATCTTCATTCCATAAAACCTGAGTATGTTAAACATTTCAGCTAAGTCTTGAATGTGGTCGTTTGACCGTCGTGACTTCACGAGCATGTCATCCACATAGACTTCCATGGTTTTGCCCAGTTGGTCCTTGAACATTCGATTCACCAAACGTTGATAAGTTGCTCCAGCATTCTTCAATCCGAAGGGCATCACTATATAGCAATACAGCCCGACATTTGTAACGAAGCTGGTGTGTTCTTGGTCCGGAATATGCATTGGGATTTGGTTGTATCCTGAGTAAGCATCCATGAATGACAGTAACTCGTGTCCTGCGGTGGAATCGACCAACTGATCGATCCTAGGCAACGGGAAACTTTTTAGGGCATGCTTTGTTCAAGTCGGAATAATCTACGCAAGTCCTCCATTTCCCATTTGCCTTCTTTACTAGCACGGGGTTGGAGACCCATTCCGGGTAGAGGGCGTCGCGGACGAACCCATTTGCTTTGAGTTTGTCCACCTCCTCTCCAAGAGCGGCGGATCTCTCCGGATTCATTCCTCTCCTTTTTTGCTTGACTGGGACGTATTTCGGGTCTATGTTCAACATATGACTCGTGATGGCAGGAGAAATCCCACACATATCAGAATGCGTCCAGGCAAAAACATCAAGGTTTGCCCGAAGGAAGTCGCTAAGGTCTTCAGTCATTGCGGGGCCTAACTGTGATCCGATCTTCAGTATTCGCGAAGGGTCGTCACGGCTAACTGAAATGTCAATTGTTAATTCAGCTGGTGCCGCCTTCTCTTCCTTGGGTTTCTCATCGTCGTCTCTCGGATCTATATCTCCGTAGATCCGAGAACTATGCCCGAGCCAGGGCTCGGGCGCTACTTGTCAATTATCCGTATTGAGGATGCGGACGGGGTTGTCCTCAACCTTTCCCTTCTCCCTCCGGTGGGCCTCTCGAAGCTCGGCCACATAAGAGGAACGACCAGCTGCTTGGTCACCGTGAACAATGCCTACTCCTTTGTCAGTCGGGAACTTCAAAGTTAAGAACCACGGGGTTAATGCCGCCCTAAATTCAGCCAGGGCCGGCCGACCCAAGAAAACATTATACGGAGAGTCCACATCCAAAACTACAAAGGGTAGAATTCGTACCCTCCGACGCTCGCCTTGTCCCAGTTCAACTGGTAACTCGACATATCCTACTGCATTAGTTGCAGCACCGTTAAAGCCGTGGATACGTGCTTTGGATGGTTTCAAGTCTTTTGTCTCTAGCTTCATCTGATCGTAGGCCTTCTTGAAGATGATGTTGACTGAACTTCCACAATCAATCAAAATTCTTTTTACATATGTTGGTCCGATCGTTGCAGATATGACCATGGGATCGATGGTCGGAGCCTCTACCTGATCAGCGTCTCTGTTCCTGAACACAATATCGTCTGTAATCACGCGCTGCTGCTTAGCAGGGGCCCCGTCCTCTACGTTCGAACAGCACTCAAAATCTGCATGCTTCAAGGAGCTTGCATATCGTTCCATCTCTTGCCAGTTCTTATCTGCGGGATGAGGTCCGCCGATAATCGTATTTATGACCAGTCTTCCAACAGTCCGAGCAGGCTCCTCAGGATGACGTGGAGCTGGTGCACAACCTGGGTTGGACGTTCCTTGTCCTCCTTCCTGTGGATCCTTTACAAATTCTTGCAACTTTTTTTGTCTGATCAATTTCTCGATAGCGTCATGCAGGTGTCTGCATTCTTCCGTGTTGTGTCCATAAGTTTCATGGAAGCGGCAATATTTCCCAGTCCGCTTCTGTTCTTCAGTTGATTCTTTTGGACGTGGTTTTCTGTACTGAAAAGTATTGCAGGTGGATAGGTAAATGTTCTCAAGTGGGGCGTTTAGCGGAGTGTACTCGCTGTAGCTTGGAATTCTCGACTTCCACTTTCCCGCTTCTTTCCTCTTTCCTTGACTTCTTCCTCCGGACTCTTTGGGCTGCACAGGCTTACTCTGGACATTGACTTGGACCTTTCCCGAATTGTCTCCAGATTGCTTCACAGCAATGTTGCTCTTGATTGACTCTTGGGCAGGTCCCGGTGCCTTATCTCGTCGTACCCACCTAGCTTCCTCTCTTCTTATGAACTGGTGTGCCTTGGAGTAGAAACGCTCTAGCGTAGCCGGAGGTTTTCCTACCAGCCAGTCTCCAAACTCAGAATCCGGATCTACACCTCTCATTACAGCCATTAGAATTGCATGGTCATTGGGATTACTGACTTCAGTTGCCGCAACGTGGAATCTTTGTAAGTACTCCTTCAGCGACTCTCCGGGATTTTGGATTACACTTGACAGAGACATCACGTCCTTCGGGCGTGTAGTGTGTATCCTGAACTGCTCAATAAACTTCTTTGCCAACTCATCGAAGTTTGATACGGATCGCGGAGGAAGTCGGGTGAACCACATAGTAGCGATCCCAAACAAAGTAATCGGAAAGCACCTACACTTGGTGGCATCATTTGCTCTGGCTGAATCCATCATCCATTCATACCTCATTACATGTTGTCTGGGGTCAGTCTTTCCTTCGTATGCCGGAATGGTTGGCATGTTAAACTTCTTGGGGTGCGCCGCTTGCAGCACAACATCCGTGAACGGAGTATGACTTCTTGACACTCCCCAGTCGTCATTTGATAAGCCCTGATTTTCTTTCATCAGTTGCCTGATCATGGCTGTCAGATCGGGTGTCTGTATGGAAGCTGGGAGGTTGGAGTCAGTTCTACGCGCCTGTCCATGCTGATGCCTCCTTTCCTGGCGATCTGCCAATCGTGCGTCGTGAGGTTCAACATTGTTAGCATTTTGATGATCTGGAGCTCCATCCTCCATCTGTACTCCAGTTCGGAAGCTTCCAGCTCTGGCTTGGTCGCGGTCTCCAGCTGTTCGAACAGCAGCATCCGCCCTTGCAGCTTCAGTCTTACGGCGTCTACGCTTGGGTGGTTCATCAGAAGAGGTAGAACTGTCAGATGAGGAATAAGCAGCTGGATTGCCCCCAGCATTCTGTTGCTGCTGTTGAGTGAGTTGTGCCATCAGGTTGGCATTAGCTTGCATCTGTTCTCCCAGTTGTCTCCTGCTTTCCCTAAGTTCTCTCATCAAGTCATTGAACTCTACTTTGGTGACAACTGGAGTCTGTTCTTGAGCGGCAATCCCTGCACTCGGGATCGCTGGTTGATTGCTAGGTCCTGCTTGTTGCACGCTAGCAGTCTCTCGGGCATCCGCATTAAGAGAAGCTGACCTGGTACGTGGTCTTGCCATTGTAGAGTTATTGGTATGAACTCTGAGTAGAATCAACGGATGTCCTATCAGTAGGTCGGATCTTCTTTGGGGGATTTGTTCAATCCAGTAGCTTCAAAGCAGATCCTTGAGGTCTGAGAATTCGATTCTCAGTGAAAGCACCAAAGTGTTAGCACCAAAATTGGTCACTAACCTCGTAGAAGAAGATTGTGAAGAGATATAAGTGATGAAATCAAATTAAACAGAGAAGACAGTGCTAATCTAAATACAGAAAGTAAGAACACCAAATTTATAGTGGTTCAGCGTAATTGCCTACGTCCACTTTGAGGTTAAACTTTATTGATCTTCTTTATAGTTGATTACAAATACAATTCGTGAATCAAATGCTTGAATGAAGTTGTTAAGTAGAGAAGATGAGTCTTGAAAATGGCAGAGTCTCCCCGGTGTTTTCTCTCCAAAAAAGGATCCATTTCACTGTGACCCTGCCCCTCTATTTATAGGCAAAGATGGGCTGGACTTCCCAAGTGGGCTGATCGCCGAACGCTCCAGCCCGAGTACAGTGGTCGCCGTATGCCGAGCAAGGCTCGCCGAACGCTCTGCGCCGAACCATCCCTTCTATGCCGAACGGTATGTTGGTGTCGTGGGAAGTGTAGGATGGTTGTAGTGAAGCCGAGCGTATCTCTGTTCGAAGCTCTTGACCGATCAATGTATGTAGGTCGAATGATATCGTTACCTTGCGTAGTTGTGCATACTGAATGCCTTCTAAATGCCGAACGCTCTAGTTGCCGAGTTATCCTATCGCCGAGTTCTACTGACGCCGAGTGCCTCTGGATGCCGAGTACTCCGGATGCCGAGTACTCCGGATGTCGAGTAACATGGGATGCCGAACACTAGTTGACGCTGAGCATAGGTTGTTGCCGAGTACTACGCTGAGTTATCTCGATGCCGAGTGCTCTTGGATGCCGAGTACTCCGGATGCCGAGCAGTCTCGTATGCCGAGCAATCTTGATGCCGAGCATTGGTTGATGTTGAGTGTCAGTTGACGCCGAACACTGCTGAGTACTACGCCGAACACTTCTGGACGCCGGACACTATGGATGCCGAGTACTATGCCGAGTACTCAAGGATGACAGTTGCTTCGCCGAACACTCCAGGATGCCGGACACTCTCTGATGCCGAGCACTTATTGCCGAGCACTAGTTGCCTGGTCAAATCCCCAGGAAACAAGTCATGAGTATTTATCACAATATAAAATAACATTTTGTTTTATATATTCTTGATCAGGATGTTATGATAAAAAATATCAATTCATCTATTGTGACCACAGTGCATAGCGCTTTCCAAATATTGGGCACTGTATTTCCCATTACAGCTGGGGGCACTAAGGGTTTACATACTCATAGTTATTGGATAAATATGGAATGACCCTTCCGAGAGTTTTCTATTGGTTGATAACAACTAGGTCAAACTGGAAATCCCAATGCGATGATGCTACATAATTCTCTCGACTTGAGAATTTTATAGAACTTTAATATTGATGCTCCAAATTAATTATAGTTAAATCATGGCATAATGTACATCTAATGGCTATAGTTGGGTCCGATTTGAAGCATTGGGAGTGAAGAACAATTCAATAGAGAATTTGTCTCCTTAGTTATATGAGGGTAGTATCACCATCAACTATAGTCAACTCAAAGTCAAAATCTCTGGTCAGAGTAGAATGATTAATAATAAATGTTACTATTGAACCAAAGAATTTGCTTATGGACTGATTAAGTTGAATGTGGATTTATTGTAATTTTGACCAATACCTTACTCCATATACCCTAAAGTGATATAGTGTTGACGAAGAGAATGTGTGCAAATTATCGTCACTATTGGTACCATTAAGGTGTTGTAAAATACGATTTTCTCGAAAAGATCCGTAAGAATTGAATTCAGACAAACTGTCACACCACTAAATAAGGTGATGTGCGAATATTAATATTTGAATTGTTCAATATTATTTACCTACTGAATCACATCTCCAAGTCATATAACACTTTTTTTGAATTCTTTGAAATACCACATGATTTAATTGGTTTATAAAGTATTATAAATTAACTAATATTTAAGAAATATTAGTTATTGTTGTATTTGTGTTTGAGGTGTTTAGTAAGTAGGTAGCTCCTAGAAATGTTCTGGGTGCTATTAGTAATTATTTAGATGTATATATAACAGTTATATGTACACAAATCGGTAAACCTCGATACATACATACATACATATTAAATGGCATTAAATATATTTACTTACTTCACGGGTTGTGGGATGTTTTTGTCCATATTGGACAATATGTATAGCCGACCATAAAGGGGGAGAATGGATATTTGATCTATATTTAATTAGGAATTAAAAGTGGATGTTTTTTAAAGAGAGGAATGGAAAAAGGTTTCATTATGTCCATAAATACAAAACCTTCCTTATTAATTCCTTTTGAATGACTCTATAACATCCCCTATCTGGAGGCCCGAAGCTAAGCGCTATAGATGCTACAGTCATCCATAGTATTAACTTTCAGTGACCAAATACGGTAATGTTAATGGTATCCATAATATCGAAAGCACTTGAATATGGAATAAAATTATTACAGATTAAAACACTTTTCTGATTACATTTCAAAACAACATTTCATATCCAAGTTACAATATCTCAAACGTTTCCCAGGTTCAGATCAAATATAATTATTACATAAATATGACAATAGCGACATATGAAGATGCCCCTTGGATGACCAGAGTACTAAATAGTCATAACCGACTTAATACAATATAGCAGAAATAAAAAAAACAACGCCTAAATATAGCCAGCATCAGCCTCCTGCTCATCTCCGGAAGCTTTATTCGTCCACCTAATAAAACCTTAAAATTCTCAATCCTCAGCCTTCCTAAATCAATTTTGAGCACCCGAGAGTTTAAGGGGGAAACATAAACTTTGAGTCGGACATAAAGCCTGGTATGAATAATACTATACATCTCCGTTATTTGATATTAAGTGAGACCACGCCGCTTAGGGGAACGGGTTTCCCCTCACTAATATCCTTTTAAAACATATCTTTTGCAAATCTTAATCCTGCAACCAAAACTGGTTAAAACAATAATATCAATATCATGAAAGCATATAAATCAGGTAATCGATGGACTATCTGTCTAAACACTATATTTTTGTTTGGCTAACTACTAACCTTTAGCTGACTCGGGCCTACCAAACAAAATAAAAAATTAATCTAACTTCTGTTAAATACTTCTCTTTTGGACGGTTTGTCCCTAACTTAGTTCTCTTAGGGTCAACTGATCCTAATGGTTTTGCGGGCTCACCAATAACATATCTCTCCTCTACAGATTCCTTTCTATGTGTAACATTATTTTAGTCTTACCTGTGATAAAGCCCTCAACACTGGAATTTTGGACTTATATTAGCTAGGGGCTACTAGCTAAAGTATAGGGCGCGAGCCCATACCAGTCCCATCTTGTATTCTAATATCTGAGTCATTTTACTTAGGGTCATTTACCCATAAAATTTTCCTTGAAAACATTTTCTCATAAATTGATTTAAACCTTTAAATCATACTTTAAACAAGGAAAATATACTTTATGCTTTACTCAAATAACCTTGCCATGTTATATATACTTTACACAAAACTTTGTTGATGAAAACATTTAAACCTTTGAAAGTACCCCTTTCGAATCCAGTGAAAGTACCCCTTTCGAATCCAGTGAAAGTACCCCTTTCGAAACCAAGTGACTACTTTGTTTTATAACCTTAGGCCGAAAAGCCAAAACATACCTTTCGAAACCATTCTTAATAAACCTTTCAAAAACATTATAAACCTTTCTTTCAAAAGCTTTAAAACCTTAGACATCCTCTTATCAAAACACTATAAACATTGCCTTTCGAAAATATTGGAACCTCCCATTTAAAACCTTTCGAAGCCATTGGGGAACCACCCCTTTGAAACCTTCATTTAAAACTTTTCAAAAGCATTCAAATATTTTTCTATAAACAAACCTTTCGAAAGCATTGGGTTCAAGTAATACATGTGGAATAACCTTTTGAAACCATTTAAAACTATTCCTTTCGAAACCATCGGGTTTCTTTCAATAAAACAAAGGGTCTTAAAACAACTAAGTCGAAAGCACTCTTTTGAAAGCTATTTCCTAAGTAAAGAAGTGATGTTGTCGAAACCAGCCCTTCGAAAGTATTGGAGAAGCGGGTTTAATTTAAAAACAAAGTAACCCTTTCGAAACCATTTTCTTCGGAAGGTGGAAAGCAGCAGTAAGGGGTTTCGGCCCCTTCGAAAGCATTTTCTTAAAACAAAAGGTGCGACCTCTTTTGAAACCATTCCTTTAAAATAATTTGACCCATTCGGAAGCTAACCGAGTCGAAAGAAAATGCAAAGCAGGCGCATTTTCATTTAAAAACAAAGTAAAGCTTCGACACCTTCGTAACCCCATGTTTCGACTTCATACCTGTCGTCTCAGTCCAATTAGCTGCGTACCAAGCTTTTGATACCATGCGCATTGGTTTCAATGGTGATGGGGGCGGAAGTACTTGGTCGAAAGCTAGGTGCTGAAAGTGGCGAAACATGTATAAAGCATGTATAAACTGATTTTTAACGTTTTAAAGTAATTCTTTTCAACTAGCCTACCTTGTTTGTCAAAACATGATTAGTTGCTAATTTCTTTTCTAAAAGTACTGCCAAAATTTCAGAAATGACAAATTAAAATATTAACAAAATACCCCATCTACTTTTGAAAATATATAAAACATTTAAGTCCCACACCTTAAATAATTTCATATATCTATTAAAACACTTAGGAAAATCTATAAAAATTCCTATAAATCACATTTAATATGTTTTCTAACATATATTAATTTCTAACCCAAAATCACCATAAAATAGTCGTAATTAATTTAAACCCAATTAACCATTTTCTTTTTCTAGAAAATTAATATTAAATCCATATTAATTCAGAAAATTATGAAAATTGAAACTCATCTCTAAAATATCATTTCTGATCATATACTAAAATCGCAAGGTGTTTGGATGTCATTAAATAAGGTTTTCACATTAAAACTTATCATAAAATCTATATGAATTAGCATAAATCATCAACAAGCATATATATATCCAATTTAACAATAAAAAACATGGCAAAATCTTGCAAAATAGTCTGGATTTAATCTAAAACCGAAAACAATTAAAACATGAGATGTAGTCATTATACACCTTAGCTTTGTGATTAAGGAGTTGAGACTTGATCTTGGATTAAGTTGATTAAGCTTCCTCTTGATTCTTGCTTTATCTTCTACTTGATTTTCCTTAATGGTGACCGGCCTCTCTCCTATTTAGTTTTTGTTTTGAACGCGTAAAATGAATGTGGTTTAAGGGTTTAGGGTATAAGGTTATTACTTATTCCTATATTGCCCTTGTCTACTACCCTAACTTAATTCATTTTAATTTTCTCAGTTCATTAGTTCAAATAGACACAGCTACCCTTCTATTAATCACAAATATCAATCCCCTAATCATTACATTATTTGATTTAATTTAACTAATTAAATATCCTAAATAATGTTACTCAAAATTAGGGTCGTTATAGACTCCCCTCCTTAAAGAATTTCATCCTCGAAATTACGATAAGGTACACAACAAATCATTCAAAAATGTAAAACATACCATCAAACAAATTAGGATAAGCATCTCTAATCCTGCTCTTAGTTTCCCAAGTACATTCTCTATCATCGTCGCTCCATTGGACCTTAACTAATTTGACTGTCTTGTTCCTTAGCCTTTTCACATCTCTCGCGACTATACGAACTGGTTTTCTAACTATAGTCAAATTCGACTCTACCACTAAGTCCTCTAACACAGTCGGTGCTATAGTAGTCTCTGGATCTCGAACACACTTTCTTAGATGAGAAATATGAAAAACATCGTGGACTCCTACCAAACTGTTTGGTAACTCTACTCTATATGCAAGTTTGCCGATCCTTTCTATAATAGGAAATGGTCCTACAAATCTCGATGCCAATTTCCCCGATCTTTCAAATCTAATTACACCTTTCATTGGTGATACCTTAATGAAAACATGATCTCCAATAGAGAACTCTAAGTTCCATCTTCTATCAGCATAACTCTTCTACCTAGACTGAGCTTACTTCATTCTAGCTCGAATCAACTAAATCTTCTTTGCAGCTTCTCTAACTAAATCCGGACCAAGAACCAAACTATCCTCGGTCTCTAACCAACAAGCCGGAGATTTTCATGGCCTTCCATACAAAGCTTCAAATGGTGCCATCCCTATACTAGCCTGATAACTGTTGTTATACGAAAACTCGACTAAGTGTAGATGGTCTTCCCATGATCCCTCAAAATCTAGCACACAAGCTCGTAACAAATCTTCCAAGACTTTGTTAACTCTTTCCGTTTGCCCATCAGCCTGTGGATAGTAAGCGGTACTCATCTTGAGCTTGGTTCCTAAAATTTCCTTTAGACTCTTCCAGAACTTACTAGTGAACAAGGAATATCTATCACTTACTATACTACTAGGAATCCCATGCTGTCTAACTACATTTTTCATAAATAACTTAGCCAAAACAGGTGTCGTCCTAATTGACTTAATTGGAATGAAATGGGCACTCTTGGTTAACCTGTCCACTACAACCCATATACTTTCATCTCCTCTATTAGATCTTGGCAACCCATCTATAAAATCCATAGAAATAGAATCTCACTTCCATACTGGAATATCTAATGGTTAAAGTAACCCACTTGACTTTTGATGTTCGACTTTTACCTGTTGACAGTTCAAACACTGCATCACCCATAAGCCCACATCCCTCTTCATACCTTTCCAGAAGAAACTCCTCTTCATGTCTTGATACTTCTTAGTTCCTCCCGGATGAATAGTGAACTTCGAACGGTGGCATTCCTCCAAAACTTCCTTCCTAATGTCTCCCACATTCGGAACACACAATCTTCCTTTCTTTCTCAATCACCCATTATGGTCAAGACTAAAATCCTTCAGGTCGTCGTTCTTTGTTCCAACCCTTAACTTTCTGATCCGTTCTACTAACACTAAATACTCTCCTTGCTTAAAAGCAACCCTTTCAATTATCACTGGTCGAACTTCTAAACATGACAACATAATAGTTTCCTTACTAGATCTAGCTTCAGATCTCCACTGTACTCTTTATGTTGTCAACGCTTCCAAATCCTTCCACTTAGCTATCATTGCCAATACTGCATTTTGATGTCTTCTGCTAAGTGCATCCGCAACCTTGTTGCCTTTTCCTTGTGTGTACTCAATACCGAAGTCATAAGCGGCCAAGAGCTCTAACCACCTCTACTGTCTCATATTCAACTTCCTCTGAGAGAATAAATACTTCAGCGACTTATTATCCATGTATAACTCGAAGCTTTCTCCCAAAAGATAACGTCTCCACACGTTCAATGAAAAAATTACCGTAGCTAATTCTAAATCATGAGTCAGGTACCTAACCTCATGCGGTCTAAGCTGTCGAGAAGCATAGGCAATCACTGTACCTCTTTGTATTAACACAGCTCCTAACCCAGTTCCACAAGCATCTGTATATACTACTAAGTCCTGATTTCCTTTCGGAACAACTAACATAGGTGCATTAGTCAATAAGTGTGTTTCAAGCTCTGGAATGCTTCCTCGCACTTATCGGTCCAAACAAACTTCACATCTTTTCGCGTTAGTTTGGTCATCGGTGCTGCTATTCGCGAGAAATCCTTAATAAATCTTTGATAATACATAGCTAATCCAAGAAAAATCTTTATCTCAGTCACTGTCTTAGGTCTCTTCCAATTATTCACTGCCTCAATCTTAGCCAGATCTATAGATAACCCCTTCTCTGAGAATCCATGACCAAGAAACTTCACTTCCTTCTTCCAGAAATGACACTTCGAAAACTTCGCTTTCAACTGAGGCTGCCTCAACATTTCCAACACCACTCTAAGATGAACTCCATGCTCTTTCTCATCCTTAGAGTATGTCAAAGTATCATATATAAATACCAACACGAACTTATCCAAGTTCTCTTGGAAAATTCGGTTCATCCAATCCACAAAGATCGTTGGCGCATTAGTTAGTCCGAACGGCATCACTAACCATTTGTACGATCCATATCTAGTTCTAAATGCCGTCAAAGGAATACTATCCTCTGCTACTCTAAGTTGATGGAAACCTGTTGCCAAATCCAACTGAGAAAATACCTTGGCTCCACTCAACTAATCGAACAAATCATCAATTCGAGGCAACATATATATCGATTCTTTATCGTCTTCTCATTCAACTTACGATAATCGATACATAAGCTTAACGATCCGTCCGGCTTCTTAGCAAACACTACGGCTACTCCCCAAGGCAAACTACTTGGCCTAATAAAATTCTTGCCTTCCAAATCCACCAACTGCACCTTCAGCTACCTTATCTCAGTAGGTGTCATCTTGCATGGCAGTGTACTTACTGGTTCTGCTCCAAGTACTAAATCTATCCAAAACTCAATGGCTCGTTTTGGTGGCAGTCCTACTACAGGTTCAAAAACATCTGCGAATTCTCTAACCATGAAAACTCGATTTAATTCATCCTCTACCTCCACAACACCCAACAAAGCATTCACCTCACAACTCGGCTTTTCTGTGGTATATACAATCTGATCGCTACAGTCACGGTGTCTAAGCGATATTTTCCTATCATGGAAAAATATCCTAGCATCGTACTTACTTAACCAATCCATACCCAAAATAATTCCAAACCTTACGAAATCAAAAAAATGCAAACTGCAAACAATGGTATGTCCTAACAATTCAAACTCTAGGTGGTTACACTTCATCCCAAGTGTTGTGTACCCTCCCATCGGATTTGCAACCCTTACGGAAGTAATTAAGTATGAGGGTTCTAGGTTAAGCTTATCTACCAAACAATGAGATATAGAAGAATGCGATGCACCAGTATCAAACAGAATGCTAACTGACATACCATGAACCATAAGCGTACCTCCCAACACAGCTTTTCCTTTTTCCTCTACTGTTGGTCTCAAGGTAGCTGGCTCTAATGCATATACTTTGCCCTTCCCATCCTTAGCAGGCTCCTTGAATTGTTTCTTGTAATGTCCAATTTGATTGTAGTTGAAGCATCTGATATTCTTCTTCCAAATAGCCTTCTTTCTCTCTCCAGAACGACTTTCATTAGCAAAATCCCCTTTCTTATCACACTGAAAGCAGACAACATCCGACTTTCCCTTTTTTGCAGCTCCACCCTTCTGAGCTCCTTTCTTATGGAAGAACTTTCTTTTCTTATGAATAGAATTCAAATTAAAAATGGCAACAATGAAATTGATCTATTTATTTTGGCTATATAGATATACGATTAATTTTTTAAATGTATTTTATAAAATATTAAAAAGTACATGCATGCATGCATATATATGTATATGATTACACATGCACACAGAGATATGTGTGTCTGTGTAATCATCTAGCTATAATTAAACATGTATATTTTTGTGTATTTATATGAAATGTATATTTGAGTTAGAGATTTGTAACGGTTGTATATTATGTGAGTTTAGTGTTTTATTTTATAGAATCATAATATGTATTGTGTATGAGATCTATTATTCCACCGTGATCTGTGACTACTATTTTATATGATATGCTATTTTGATTCTAAGAAATTGATGTGTTTATCACTTTGAACTGAGACTGTACATGTCAAATTTTATTTCAATGATTCAGTGAAAAGGTAAGTATGACGTGTCAGTGTTAGTTTAGAGTCATATTCACATTTGGTCGCCCTTAACAAGCCATATTCTTTGTAATATTAGATGACATTATTTATAATGTTCTTTAATAATATAAGTATCATGGTGGGGTTGTTACAGTTTGGTATCAGAGCTGAGTCAAAACATTATAGCGTATAATATCACAGATCCGAGACCTGATGAGACTTAGAGTCATGTCCCCTGAGGTGTGTGGTAGATAGTTTCATTAATTATCTAATTAGTAATAAGAATATAAATTGATTATTGGGATAGTCAATTAGGATGTATTTTGATTCAAAATTTTAATTAACTATGTTGGAAATTGTGATATTAAACTTCGGAAAATAATGCGTTAAAATCTTTTAGAGTTTAGAACTTTTTTGGATTATTGGCTTTGAAGAGATAAATTGGAATAAATTAATTTAAAGTGAATAATTTTCATTTAATATAAAATTTGGAAAATTTGAGTAAATAAGTTCAAGGTTTAAATAATCCAGGAATAATCAGAGTTACATAGCGGAAGTTTAAGAATATAATTGTTTCGCTATAAGTGACTATTTAGTTTTGGTTGATTGGTTGTTATGAATTTATTACTTGGTTGTATTTAATTAAATTGATGCATGGATTCTAGTGATAATAAAATAAATATAACTAAGGAAAACTTCTGATTATTTATTATGTTGACTTGTCCAGAAAATGTATAAGGATTTGATCGATGTGGGACACCATGTCATCGATAGAGGTTCCTAAACATCGAATGAGACTTTTTGACATAAGAAATAATTAATTTGGAAATTTAGAAAATATTTGAGTTTAAAAATAATTAAAAATAATATTTTAACAATCAAATAAATTGTGAGAAGTGGAGACCATGTGAGGCAATGTTGATATTCTTTGTAATCTACTTTGTAGCCAAGTGATGAAATGAATCACTAAAATTTTGTGGCTTAGTATTATTTTATATAGCGAAATACGATTAAGGAAAATGTTTAAAATTTTGGAATTGTTTTATATATAAAAATAAAATGGAAGTTAATTGGAAAATGTTGAAAAAAGAATGGTTTAGAAATTTTGAGTTATAATATTTAAAGTATTATTTTAAAAGAGATAAATATTTTAGTAATTATATTTTCATGTATATGTAATAAAGTTTGGAAATAAAGAGATGTTTTGTGAAAAAGTATGTGCGTGTGTGTGTGTGTATATATACACACACACATAAATGGGATAAATATTAAAAGTATGCATTTTGACTGTAAATAATATTAGGGAAGGAATTATTTTGAGGTATATATATAGTTATTTTGGAAAGAAAGTATTAACTAGAGTTTGAAAATAGTATTAAGAAAATGATTTATAACTTAATATTATTATTTGTGAAGGTAAAATGTTTTGGGAAAAATATTTGGGGAAATAAAATTTAAAAGGAAAAATTAGTTATCTATTAGTATATATGTGTTTAAAGTTTTGGCGGTGCTAGAAAATTATGATGGAAGTTATTAAAGTGCATTGTATAAGTTATTTTGGATGACGTATATAGCCACCGAATCTTAACATTTATAGAGATCAGTGGCGAGGCCATGTTGACTTCATCGTCAACATCGCAACCAATTGACAAGGTGATTTGCTATAAATAGCTGGCAACGCAGCATCATTCCATTAATTGATGTTGTAAAATGTAAATGTTATTTTAAGATAAATGTTAAGAAAAAATAGTATGTGATAATTTTTTATTTATTGTGTATATCATTTATGATTTACATGGATGACGAAAATTTCAAAATTTTAAAAAAATAAACAATTAATTGGAAAGGAATTAGATTTAGAATAATTTTTGAGTTAGTAAAATTTAAATTAAATAAACTTAAGTTAAAAATGATAATCTTTTAGTATGAAATTTTAAGATAATAAAAGATCATCTTTTACAATTTTGAAAATCTTGGGTTTTGAGTCGATAATTATTAGAAAAAATTTGTTATGGATTTCTCTCGTTACGAAAATTGCGGGGACGCAATTTTCTTAAGGAGGGTTTGTAACACCCTGTCGTTAATTACTTAATTAAGTTTAATTATGGATAATAAATTCTAAATTATGACTTGTGAAATTTAATTATGAAATTTAATCTAGTTTTTGAGAATAGTTGATTTAATTTAATTAAGAAATGAGTTTCATTTATTAAAGAGAATTTTAATTTTAATTTGAAATATTATTAAATCAATCAATTATTTAAATTTGGCATTTGAGAAAAAATATATCAATATTGTGATTTATAGTTTAAAATGAGATTTTATACTTAATAGTTTATCTTTTATTAAAAAAATAATGAGAATAACGTATAGTTCAAAAGTTAAATTTAATTTTATAAAATATCTCAATATGATTAGAAATGAGGATTTTAACTTATTAATTTGCTTTCGTAAAAATGAGAAACCAATATATATTTTTATAGATTTTTGTTTAGTGTAAAATAGTGCTTTAGAAGTGATAAAAGAAAATAGGAATTAGTAACACTTAGGAAATAGCAACACATCTTTTATTGGATCCACACCAAACCCTTTTTGGCCCAAATAGTGAATAATAAGGAATGAGAAAATAAACCGTACGTTGCTTTCTCATTCTTGTTTTCTTCCAGCCAAACCAGAGAACGAACTATCATATTATCTCAAAACCCTAGAATCTATAATCCCTAAAAATCAAGTAAAAATCAAAGGGCTTTTGTCTAATTCTTATAGAAATGAAAACAAGGTAATCTTTGCCACCTAATAGCGTGTCTAATTCAATTATTAATCTCAGCTTTTTGGTAATTCTCTTTTTGCAATTTCGGAATTTATAACGTAGGGTTTGCTGAATTTAAAGTCAAAGCTAAGAGGGCGTTTGACTAATCTATTTGAGGTTAAACTGGCGAGTTAAACACTCACTCATCTACTCTAAATCTATATTGGCTGCATGTACCGTTTAGATGAATTGTGTTTGAATCCAGTGTTGATATGAACCCTATTTCTTGTGATTAATAACTTTCTGTTTGCTAAAAACCTTAGTTGTTTAATCTCTTAAATAAAAAATTTGAAGTTGTTTGGTTGCTTGTATGATAGCTAATTCAGTGTAGTAGAAGTCTAGGCTCAATTCAATGAAGAAATCACTGCCAACAGACGATCGGAGCACCTCCGGCGATGCCTGATGCTCAGCCTAGGCCTGCCAACCGGTGCACCGGTCATGATTATCGGTCCACTGGTCATGACCTAGGCTGAGATCCAAGCCACGCTGTTTCAGGCTCTATTTGCTCCCATTCTCTTCTTCGTTCGTTCAGTTGATCGCTTGAATGTAATTGCTTGTTCTGATGTTGTCTTTTAATGTAAGTTTCAATGTGATTTCTGGATTTTGAATTTGTTTTGGAATGATTAACCCATAAAGTCCATAGCATAACATCAAATCTCCGTTGCATGTTTTCAACAAGGATTTTCAAAGAGAATGAATTTTCAAGTCGAACCGTTTCTACTTAATCTTGTAAGAAGAAAGTTCTGTTATTTATAAAGGATATTTGAAAGTGTAAATATACTTATTTATTAAGTTATATAATAAGAATGATTTTGAAATGTAAATAAAGTCATCTCTAATTAGAGGTTTAAATATTTTTATGGTTTTGGATAAGAGTAAATATGGATTTTATAAAATAAAAGGACTTATATATATATTTTCGGAACATGGTTTATTAAATAAATATTTTATATAGAATTTTGAGATAACTATACATATATAAGTGCATTTTTGGAATAATTCGGATTTATGTAATATTTTATCAAATAGTGAATAATTATATAAAGTTGAATGATAATTAAATTATTGATTTTAAATAAAGAAACTTGAAAGTAATATTTTATATAATGTAATTTTAGAAAACCATTATATGTATATATATTAAAATTATATTTAATTACTTTGAAACCTTAAACTCTTAAAATATTTTTTGTCCTCTGGCAATCCCGTGCGATTTTTGTTTTTATAAAATGATTTAAGAACCTTAATTCTACAATTTGGGGAATACTGATATTCGACTTAGTGTTACCGATTTGTTTAAATGCTCTCGAGTAACACTTCATTGAATATTGTACAACTCATTGAATAGAATGTTTGAGTGGTAATTACTAGCCCTTTATTAAATATTCAAATTTCACCGCGTAGTATGAAATGCCTTAGTTAAATTCATGTGATTGATATTAGGAAGTATTTAACACTTTAGAGTTGTATTCTCTTTTGGTGTGCGGCATGGGGCTGCTAGATCCTTATATGAATATAATTCAGGTTTTCCAGTAGTATCCGGAAGAGTGAGATTTACTAGCTTTTAGTAAATACTTGAATTTCACCAGGCGGTATGGGACGTTTTAGCTAAGTTCTAGTGATTACTGAAAGCGATAGTATTTGATACTTTAGAGTATATTTCCTTTTAGGGTTCGACCGAGGGCGATAAATCCTTAAAAGATATACTTATGGATTTCTTTAAATTCTTTTGTATCGTGCCATGTATTCTACGATCGTTCAGATCAGTATAGACATCCTCTGGTGATTGGCTGGGGTTGCTTTATAGTATAGACGATCCTTAGTATTAGATCGGCATGAGTGATACTAGTTTGTTTCCACGGTATGGGCGATCATTATGATTGCTATGAATGATCTAAGTGATCGATATGGATTGTTTTAGTTTTTAGGATTTTTTTAATGTTTCGTAATTTAAATGTACTTGAGTTTTGTGATATGTTCTAAGTTAAACTATTTTTGTAACTAGTTTACATTTATTGTACCATATACCTTATATTATATCTTTTTCTAACCCTTTGGAATATTTAGAGATTCTCCGACCTATTTATTTTATAATACTTAGGTCATGCCGAGACCTTTTAGGTTACAGGACAGGTAGACTTATGGATGGTTAGGCTAGAAGGAGGATAAACCACTTTGACTTTTAGTTTATCTCTTGTAGGATTTTTTTGTGTTTATATGAAATGTATATTTGAGTTAGAGATTTGTACCAATTGTATATTATGCGAGTTTAGTGTTTTATTTTTATAGACTCACAATATGTATTATATATGAGATCTATTATTCCACTGTGATCCGTGACTATTATTTTCTATGATATACTGTTCTGATTCTGAGAAATCGATGGGTTTATCACTTTGAACTAAGACTGTACACGTTAAATTTTATTTCAGAGATTCGGTGAAAAGGTAAGTACGACGTGTCAGTGTTAGTTTGAAGTCATATTCACATTTGGTCGCCCTTAACAAGCCTTATTCTTTGTATTATTAGACGACATTATTTATAATGTTCTTTAATAATATAGCTATCGCGGTTGAGTCGTTACATTACTCCACTTAACCAAAGCTTGTCTCGGATATTCCTAGAAACTCGTGGAGACTTCTCTTATTGGGATTACCCTCCATCAAAGAAAGAAGACCCGAATAAGGAGAAGTATTGTATCTTTTATTTGACAAACGAACACAAGATGGATGGATGCCGAAAGCTTTCTTATGCAGTCGAGAAACTCATACAAAAAGGGAAGTTAACCAAATTTATTAAACATTAGTTTGAGTATCTTGTTTCAAAATTATTTACTTTGTTCATTTTTTATGATGCAAGGAGAATTCCTTGTAATTCTTGCCAAATGAATGCATATGGAGCTTTTCCGCAAAGATGAAGTTGCAATAAGAATCCTTTTTACAAATCAAATTCCCATGGTCAAACCAAAAATATCAATTTTATTAATATGCTCTTCTCGATTATAACCTCTTCTGCAAAAAATTTAACTTTAAAGGGCATCCCATGGTCTCGGATTTCTTGATGCTTAATCAGAAAGTCTTGGTTTTTTTTCGGTGCATTCTTCTTCAACATAACCCTATCTACCGAGTCTTTACTCGGAGGGTGCGTTCAAGTCTCGGCATTTATGTTATCTCTTTCGATATGTCCTCTCTCCTTAAGTACTTTTGCATATCACACTTGCATTTAGAATTTAAGGACTAAAACTCTTCCATTGATCTGACGAGATCATGAAGAGTTTCACATTTTCTAAAAATACAGATTCTATCAATAGTTTTCCTTCTCAAACTTAGGTCAAATCTTCTATCGAACAATCTGATTTATAAGCTATGTGATTTTAAAAGCCTTTTACAAAGTAGTTCGAAAGAACTCTTTTCAAAGGATTCATATTTCCCTTTGCCAAGTTACAATTAGCATTCCATATTACCATAAACTTAAAATAGTTTTTGATGGTTCGACACCCGCCAAAAGTAGTTGGAGATGGCCGACACCCTCCAAAAATGATTGTAGATGGCCGACACCAGCCAAAAGTGGTTGTATATGGTCGATGGCCACCAAAAGTGGCTGTAGATTTAGACCCAATGATAAGTTGGTAGACCTTGCCATAAGAGCCCCTTATAGTGATGTGCTATAAAGTGTAAGGCCATATCACCTGGGTTTAAAAAGACGTCGAAAAGTAGAATGCATGCTGATAGTGATCTATGGTCAAGTAGTACCATCATTCGGTAGATTCCCAATTAGATTAGAATATTGGGTAGATTCCCAATAATAGTGAGTCATGGTTAAGTAGTACCATGCATTTGGTAGATTTCTAATTAGATTAGAATATTGGGTAGATTCCCAATAATAGCGAGACATGGTCAGGTAGTACATGCATTGGGTAGATTCCCAATTAGACCAGAATATTGGGTAGATTCCCACTAATAGTGAGCCATGGTCAAATAGTACCATGCATTGGGTAGATTCCCAATTAATTAGAATATTGAGTAGATTTACAATAATAATGAGCCGTAGTCAAGTAGTACCATGCATTATATTAGAATATTGGGTAGATTTCCAATAATAGTGAGCCGTGGTCAAGTAGTACCATGCACAAGACTAGAATTGGGTAGTTTCCCAATAAGGAAAGAATGCTAGGGAAAAGTTCCTAAATTAAGGTATTGAATATATTCTTAGTAAACATAGAAGAGGTAAAAGTGAGAATAGAATCAAAACAAGATGAAATTCATGATTGTTCCACCAGGATGGCTTCAAACAAAGGTCCAGTAATAGAACTCGGTTGGGTCTGAGATATTTTTTCAACAAAAGTATACCAAGGGCTAGATATACCCCACAAGAGAAGATTCTAAAGCACACTCAAGAAAAATGCTGACAAAAGAAATAAAATCGAAAAAATGAAGTTCCTTTACATCTATATGGATGTAAAAGATTTCTTTTGCAAATTATCAGTTATGATAGTTTGTCCAAGAGAGTGTTACAAGGAATAGGACAACAAGAACGCCATTCAGTAAAGAAATAATATTGCAAAAAATGGCTTACAAAATCAAGAGCATCAGAGGATAAAGTATAAGAATGAAGGGAGGAGATCCTTTCAAATGAGCAAGCTAGGGTGGTAAGTCAAAGCTCTAGGGAATAATCTTAGTTTCATAATCTCGGAAGGAATTAATTAGAAACATCATCCTTACCCTTCTTTCCTCCCTCCATTTAAAAGGGATTGCGATGTCATTCCCCGAGGTCAGATATTGATTTAGGGCTCACTCTTCTTCAAGGTACAACAACAACAACCGTTAATTTTTAGACCTAGCTTTGACTCGAGGAAATTATTCTTAATCTCAAAGGCCTTAAGGGTTACGTTTTGCTTTTGAAGTTCAACTACCTAATCCTCATAAGATTGGTAAAGAGAAGTATAGTCTCGCTTAGTTTTTGAGCAGTTCAGGCAGGGTACTCCCTAAGGAACATCAATTTAAGATTTGTAAAGAGAAAACATGAGAAATAAAGAAGAACTCCACGTCGGCTACTTTAGTTTAAGATATTATGTGACAATCGCATCGTATAAGGATGAATGATAATTCAATACTATAAAGTCATCAAGAAAGTTTCATTCAAAAAATTATACAGACTAAAAGATATAGAGGTCATATTGTACAAAGACAAGTTACGGTGTGCTTTCTTCATTAAGCATATTATCATGAGTATCTTATTATACCTCCTATTCACTAGAAGTAGCTTCTTCCTCCTCCTCTACCAGGGCTCAGCTTCATCCTCCATAATGGCCTCGGTTTCCTTTTTCTTCTTATATTCCTCATACCTTTTAGAAAATTTAGCTTCTACTATGGTAGCATTTTTCGCAAGATAGGTTAGAGAAAAAGCTATGTTTTAGTCTCGATGGCAAGCATAAGCATCAAAAAAGTCTTGGAAGGCTCGTATGCTAGCTTCCTTCTCATGCTCTTCTCTAGCAATATAATATTCTTTATCAACCATCTCAGCCTCGACTTTCTCTAACCGCTTGTCTCTTTCCTTTAAGGCTTTCTCAAGAGTCTTGATCTTACGATACCTCTCTCTATTATTCCTACCTAATTCCTTTAAATGTGTATTCATCTCTTGAAATTTATTTTTGAATTCCGTAAACTCCTTTTTCGTTGCATTGATGGTAGCCATCGCCTCCTCCATTTTCAATGACACATATTAAAGGGCGTAGATTTCCACCACAGTTCAGAAAGAGGCAACAGAGTAAGAACAAACGTTGGAATCATAAACCTACATATGAAAAAAATTCATTCCTACCTTGATGCTCTCCCGGAGGCTATATTCGATTGCTCTTCGAATTTTTGGAGCAGAGGTCAGAGGTCTAGCATGCGCTTCAGTGATGGCATAGAAAAGGTCACCATCAAAGGCAGCCCTTGTGATTTTTATTGCTTGCTTATTTTTATCAGTAAGAAGATCTGATTCCTCTCTCTTAGAACTTTTAGCTTTAGAGGACCTAGAGACCTTTTGCTTCGTCGAGACAAAAGTATCTTTATCAGGAAGCATCAACTTGGACCTTTTCTTAGCCCCTTTTCCCTTATCTGGGGATCTTGTCTTTTTAGAAGAGAAAGTCATTACAACAAGGAGAAAGGGATATGGTTGAAATCAAAATCAAGACTAAGTTGTACTAAGAGCATAAAACAAGCCAGTCTAATGGTTAAAGGGTGAAACTCTCAGTTTCATTTTTCCTAGAATTGGATTCGATTTCTTCTTCATTATCACTGACTATAGCGGAAGGAAGTAGCAAACCTTGAATTTTTAGTTTGCTTTCGGTAAGAATCAATTGTCGGTATCATTACAAAGATTGAATCTTCATGACTTCATTATACTTATCCTTAGATTGATTGGTGATAGCTAGGTCATCACTCTTCTTAGGTCTCACTATTTGGGATTTAATAAAATAAGGAAACATGGCCTAGAATGTAGATAAGATTGAAAGAAGGAAAAATACCTAAGGACATACCAGCATTATTGAAAGAGGTGGCTATTCGGTCGAAAGAGGCCTTAACAAAGAACCATCAATGCAGCATTATTTTGCTGAATGGATCCTTTAGAGGGGATGGCCTTAAAAATTTGAGGAAATACATGGGAAATTCCCAATAGACTTAGACTCTAGCAGGTTAAACATATAATTGATCTCCGTAATGGATATATCCCAATAGCCTTTATAGAGTATAGAATTGTCATAGTAGATAAAGTTGAATAAGAAGTAGCTAAGAGTTGAAAGGGGTTAATGAGGTAAAATTCCAAGACCTCAACAAATAAAGGGGCTAATGGCAAGAAGATTCCATGTTCTAAATGTTCTATGGATCATATAAAATACCTCATTGGAGGGTTACTAAAATGCATCTCGGAGCCAGGAGTGATCGTCTCGACACCTATAATCCCATAAGAAGACAAAACTTCGTCGAGATCTTGCTGAATTTTGATTGGAGCATCCATTTCCAACCTAAGAAAAGGAGGGGCAAGATATCTAATTATTAAAAGAAAAGTTGACATTGTCCCCAAAACAAGGATTAAGCAGGTTAAAGTTAGTAAGAACCTAAATCCAATTCTTGGTTAAGCAAGAAAAGGAATCGATGATGATTTTGGAAATATTAATAAGAAAAATAAAATTAAAAAGAACTTACCAGTTCAAGAATGGATATCAAATGAAGGATCGAAGAGAGCTTGAAAATATCAATGGTGGTTTTACAATTTTAACAGGCAAAAAGAGGGGAGAAAGAGGAAAGGTTGTTTAAATTAAAAAGGAACGACACGGATTGAAGGGAGAAAAATGTTTCACCATCGATCCCATTTAACAGCTGCCCATAAGAGGAATATCAAGATATTTCCCCATCGGATGCTGAATCATCCTTGCATAGGAAAAGAGGAACGCTTTTTGAAGATAACCAATCAACTACCATCATATAGATTCACATTAATGCAAGTTCAGAACCCATCCCTTCAAAGGTCTAGTCTCGAGTGATCACTTACAAATTCCTTGTTGCAAGTACCATCTTGACCTCATGGTTTAAGGTTAATCTTTGCCTCTCTCCATTCAAAAAATTTTGCTTATCACTTAGCCTGGATGGTTTCAAGTGGAAAGCACAATTTCAAAAACTTTGACCTCGAGGTCCTAAAACAGATTCCGCCACTCGACGTTCAAACAATATCTCTTATCACTTAGCCTGGATGGCTTCAAATAGCAAGTATAGTTTCAAAAACTTTGACCTCACGGTCCCAAAATAGATTTCACCTCTCAGCGTTCAAACAATTTGGCTTATCACTTAGTCTAGATGGCTTCAAGTGACAAGCATGATTTCGAAAATTTAGACCTCACGGTCTGGTTAAGACCATGCCTTCCTACCCAAAATTAAAATTTAATTTCGAGCAAGATAATCCAGTTTTCTAACCTAAGTTAAGATTTATCCTTTCGATATTCAAATCACTCTACTAGAAATTAATATCGTACCTCCCCTTTTATACACATAATATAGACCAAACTCAAAAGATAATTGAGGAAAATAAGTTACATTCACCCATACCAAAGTCCACTCCATATCCAATATATGAAGTGAACTTTGGGGGGCATGTGTTACACCATAGTTTCTATAAAGTACAAATTACGAATATTCGAAAGTAAGGTTCCTTGGCTTGTAATTCAGAGACCCATTATTTGGTTTCCAACGAGGGCTTAAGCACCAGACTCGATATTTGAGAGCATGTAGTCCTAGAGCATAAGTCAAAGCGTCAACTGGGATCAAGATCATTATCTAGCTAAGACAAGAAGCTTAGCCGAGGGCAGCAGTTGTCTGAACCAAAAGCATTTCAGCAAGTATCTACAATCAACAGCTTAGATAGCCCAAGCAAAGACCAATGGTCAGGATAAACAGAATATATCCAAGAAACTATATATAGAAGCATCACGGCAATAATCCACGTCAAAATGGACTCACCCAGATGATGACAAGCATTCAAATCTAAGCTGCACATAGTAAGCCAGGTCATCAATCTAAGAGAAAGCACCTACACTAATAGAAGAACATCAAATTTGCTATAAATAGAGGATCACCTGCTACGGTAAAAAGGCTAGCACTAAAAAAAAGATTGAAATATAAAGCCATCTGCACATAGCAAGTCAGGTCATCAATCCAAGAGAAAGCACCTACACTAATAGAAGAAGCTCAAATTTGCTATAAATAGAGGACCACTTGCTACGGTAAAAAGGCTGATACTAAAAAAAGATTGAAATATAAAACCATATTGTACTTTCCTATATTAGTTTCTCTTTACAAACTCATTAATGGTGGAAATGTATAAACTCAATGTAGTAAGCCTCTTGATAAGATAAGAGTGACTATATAAGGAAACAGTGGGCATAAGGACATTCAGCCCGAGCCGCTATAAAAGTCTCGGTGTTATTTACTTTCTATACTTTTCCTTCTCTACATTAGCTATTGTGACTCTACGGTTCAACATCTCGTAACCTAAGCTTGATTGCATCACGTCTCGATAAACTCTTTATCGGGTTCAATAATCCAACTAGCTTCTGGAGCTATTCCTTCAGACTTTGAGGTGTTGGTTTAGATAAAATTTTGCACTAACATCATGGTTTGGTCTTATGAGTCAAAAGACTATGATCACTCTGTTTTGAATTTTGTTGGGTTTGGGATTATCTTGGGATGGATCGGCTAAGGAAGTATGTGGTAGTAGTGGATTACGAGAAATTATTGGTGACGATCGGGGTTATGGAGGGTGGATGGTAGTGATTGGCTGCCTACTGGAGAATGTAGTTATGGTTAGTTTTCTATATTCGATCGAGGTTCCACGGGATGGGTTATCATCTGTGCCTATCGTAAGAGAGTACCCATATGTGTTTGGCTAGGTGACCGGATTACCATCGCATCGGGATATTCAGTTTCGTATAGACTTAGTGATGTGCACGTAAATATGCATATTTTTACCACCATATTTAATCTATTTAAATTAAATAAATGATCATATCGGGTATTTTAACTTATTTAAACCAAAATTCAAATTATTTTCAAATTGTCACATATTCATCTTCATATAGGGGTAAAATGGTCATTTTTATGCATTTATTAAATTGTGAAAATTTACTTGGAATTTTCTATGTTGTTTTGTAGGAAATTTGGTGAATTTTACAAGTGGCTTCATGATAATATATGCATGCACAAGAGTGAAGAGAACAAATGAAGATGAAAATAATTCAAAGTGATGATCATGGAGGACCCCACCCACTTACCTTGATTTTTAATTAGGAGCTAAGCACATGATAAAAGGACATTAAAGCTTCATGTACATTTAAGTGGGGGATTAGTGGATGTTAATGATTACTTGGCCACCACACTACCTCAAGGGCAATTTGGGCATTCCCCAAAAATATGAATTAGGGTTTAACACTTGTATAAATACCCCTTATCTTTATGTAACCCTCTTCTTTTTCTTTGTCTCTTTTAGAAAGTTTTTAGCTTAGAAAATAAATCAAAGCTCTCTTTCTTTTCATGGCTACTTAGCCATATCTTCTCTTATGTAATTACTTTTTTTATGCAATGTAATTATTGTTTCCTTTTAATTACATGTTCATTTCCTTTCATGCTAGTAGTGTAGATTTTCTTTTATGCAATTAGAATAGTTTTCTTTCATTTAGCTTTCATTTTGCTTTCTTTTTGCTTTCATATTGCAAGCTACATTTGTTAATCAAATGACAAATATGAGAGGCTAAACCCCTTCAATTTAGGGGTAATGAAGCCCTCTAATTATGTAGCTTCAACTATTTGTTAATTCATCACTACAAGAAAACTGATTTTTTGTAGCGCCCAAAAACCGCCACTACGTATTTTTAGTGGCGTTCCGATAATCGTTACGAGAAAACATGCCACTAAAAATCCTCGAGTATTAGTTGCACTTTTTTAAACGCCACCAAATTTGTTTTTCTGATAGCGTTTTTATAACGCCATAGAATTCCTTTTTTGTAGCGCCTATTTACCGCCACCGAAAAGGTTTTCTCCTCCATGATACCTTTTTATGGCGTTATCTAAATTTTGTGTAGCGCCTGTTTAACGCCACCGAAAGGGTTTTCTCCTCCACGATACCTTTTCATGGCGTTATATACATTTTTTGTAGCGCTTAATAAACGCCAGCATAAGTGTACTTGAGTTTTTAATCACTCTTTTGTAGCGACATTTTAACGCTACCAAAATAAATAATATCCAGTAGCGTTTGTTTCCCTCCACCTGCTACTCCAGATTTACCCCTGATCTAGCATCCAATTATATAATAACAGAATACGCAAGCACATACACTTTTGAACAGAATATATTAAACAACTACAAAATACGTATACGCATTGAAGATCCACAAGATACATAGACATTCATACATCCACATACATAGGTGTCGACAAAAAGCTACCCGTACACATACACAACCAACTACCATAAGTGTCATAACCGTACATATACATCTGAAATAAACGTCTGAAATAACCAAAGTACCGAGCAAAACCTGAACCACCATGAAAACCTGAACTACCTGTCATTGCTGATGTCTTCAAAACCTGAACTACCTGTCAACAAAGAACAGAACAAAAGAGTGAGAAAACAAAACCTGAACTTAAAACTTCTTAAATAAGCAATGTACTGAAAAAAACATATGGACGACAATCGACCACTTCTCTGCACTGCCACAACACTCAACTACCTTGCCACTTCTTCCTACACTATCACTGTACTGCCTTAGCCTGAACTTCATCACCAAACAAAGCACCTGCACCGCCCCACCTTCTAATACACTCCTTCCTGAAACAAAATCCACCTCCACAAACGACCAGCTTGCCTGAAACAAAATCCACCTGAAAACATCCAACCACACAAACACGCTCACCCAAACTCTCATCAATCCCATATTGCATCTCCTACAAATTGCATCACTAACATTCCACCACAATCCATACATAACTCCTCACCATCAATTATTTTCCCTCCCCAGAACCTGAACCACCAATCACAATTCGAATATAACACCCCTACTTATGTACTTTTATCATTTTACCAAAAATCTATCTGCACTTTAGCTGCTAGCATTCCTAATGTATATATATAAAAAATTATATACCTTTCATTTTGACTTAATAATGATTTTTTCCATTGGCCAAGCTATGGGAACGCCAAAGCAATCATCCATGCACGTCAGACCCGATGTTGGTCTCCATATCTCTGCATTTGGAACTATCACCAGTTCAATCCAAACTTTTACAGCATTACATCCCAATGGACGACAATGGACCATCGTTATCGGATCAGTTGATGCAATACTTCCTTCAGCCACTACGTCTGCTCCACCCTAATCGATCAACTGGCATTTGGCATCCTTTTGCATGGTTGCAATCGGCTGAAAGAAAAGAGATTATTATGCACAATGTATACATGCACATTAAATAAACTTTCATACACAGTTAACTTCTTCAAATTTGAAAATTAATAATTACATTTTGCGATTTATTCATGACCATATGTGCGGATTTCATGGGAGAATTCACAACATTTTCAGTATCATCACGACTCTCATCTAGTTTTTCTTGATCAGCTTCTACTTTTGATCTTGGCCATGCTACTTTCCTACCAACTGCATCTCCAATGCACGACATATCAGATGTGGGTCGCCATAAATAAGCATCTTTATTTACTACTTTGTCCACCCAAATCACAACAGCAGACGGACCGAGTGGAATACCATTAACAGTATATTTTGGATCAGTGGCGTGGATTCTTCCTTCGGCAACTACACCTTCACCCTTAGTCCAACCGTAAATCTTGCAAGTGTCTTCGATGATGCTGGTACTCTAAAAATGAGAAGTGAAATTCAAGACTTTAGTATGCTATACAAAAACAACGAATATGTGTTAAATTTTTATTCAGATGGGGGGTGTGCTCGCTGCATTTTAGACATCAATAAGCTCGCAGCATATTACACTAATATACTTAACGTGAAAAAAATTACCGTACTGGCTGCACTACAGTTCAACCGTGTTCGCAGCGGGACCTTGATGCAAACTGATGGCCAAGCAACTACCTTATTCTTAGCGTCTCTTAAGACTGCCATTTCAGGTGTAGGCCTCCATAAATAAGTATCTGCTTTATCCACTGAATCTATAACAACGCTCCCAGCAGTTGGTCCAAGACGAATGCCATTGATAACGTCATCTGGGTCCATGGACAACAGCCTCCCATGGGCAACAACTCCAGAGGTTCCATCCCAATTCAACAGCAAACATACTTCGTCGTCGATCTACAATTAATCAACCAAAAATTAAATCAATTACTGGATTAAAAAATTAAAATATAAATTTCATTTATTGAGTAATATAAATATTATTTTTACCGAATTAGGTGAGTTCCTTCTCGAACTTTCTTTACCCTGCAGCGAAGCACGAAAATAAATTAATATTTTACGAATATAAATTAATTTCCAAAAATTTACCTTCTGGTCCATCAGAGTCTATATCATTCCCTTCAATTCTGCTATTTCCTCTCGACACCGAGACACTTGTTTATCTTTGGACTAGGCCAAATCTAACTTGGTTAAAGTGCATCCCCTATCTAATGCCCTTAACCGTCCCTGTTTATCTTGTCCCAGTACATGTACAAGAGCATCTTTTCCAATATCATTCTGTGTCGAGCCGGATTAGGATAGGCTACCATATTTTTTGATCTCCTCCTATATAAATAAATACACATAGATAATGTACAATGGTAAAAATATCATAGTTTCAAAAAAAATATACCAATAAAATTAAAAACAATTTTACAATAGTATTCGCAGCTTCCATGTTCACTAGTTCACCATTTTTTTTAATGTGAGATCTAATCCACACATCAGCTCTACTTATGGACGATGGATCTACACTTTCTTTTTTCTAAAAATAGAATAACATTAAATTAATTAACTGGCAGGTATAAAATAATGTAAAATAATGCTATAGTTAATTAACTTACCATGTCTTCGGTCTTTCTAGCCATTCCCCTACGACCAGTTGTATGCGGAAGTTGTGTGTACCTAAGGGCTGAATATTTCTCACTTTTTTGCTGAAAATATTGAAAGATGCTAGAATTTAACAACCAAAATCATAAAAAGAAAAACTATCTAATATTTATAATGCAGGGTAAATATGTATGGTGAGGATTGCAATTTATTTGAAAATCAATTCATCATGGTCATATACTTATTTGGTATTATTAATGCTGGATAACTCAGTGACATGTACAACATTCCATATCTACTAATAATATTTATAGATTGAACTAACTTGCAAAGTGTTTTTTTACTTCATTTAAAATGTTCCTGTGTTTGTCATAATGCATTTGTATTTTGTACTGTCATAGGTTCCTGCAGCTAATACCTAAACAGGAACCCTCAGCATCCACCAACACTTGGACTTCACTTCTAAAGAAATTTATCGGTTGCTAACTATGTAGATGGATTTGCAGAAACATGCCAGACAGTTCAGTAGGAATGATTTACCTTAAACTCCGGACTTGTTTTCGCCTTCACAAACTTCCTCCAATCGGTTATGCTTTTTATGTTCGTAGGTTTCAGTTTAAGTCTTTCCTCATCGTTCTCCGCTTTTTGCAAATTTCGAACCAATTTGCTTTTTGACGATCTCCAAAGTACTTTGCCATTCCTCTTCAAATTTAAATCTAATCTGCAACAATACATCAAAACATGATATTAGTAAAATTTATTTAATTTAAATACGACATATTTAATTAAATCTGAAAGGTTTTCTGAAGTTATTAGAGGGCAATTTCAATTTATAATTGGCAAGAACTATTTTTCAATTTATCCAGAAATTATTAGATGGCAATTTCAATTTATAATTGGCAAGACCACGCAATATTAGAAGTCATTTTCAAAACATATTAGAGTCATAATGTTAAATAATAGATGCCTGCTTCATACCAGAACCGACTGCCACAAAACTTCTTTTAAGTCATCACTAATATTCCTCCAATCATCAATGGTGTATGGAACCTGCTCCCACACAAGCGGTCCAAGAAAAGAGGATAAATATACCGACCCTTGCCCTACTGGTATACCTAGATCATTGAACTCAACTTCAATTCGATCCTGACTACATGACGGGAGTCTTTTTGCTTTTGCTGGACCTCTACCGCCTTTTTTCCGAGATGTACTTCCGATTTCAGCTTCACTTTGTTTCCCAATTTCCAGCTCGGCATCAGCAGTTTGTTCAGGACGGGTTTCATTTTCTAAGCGGAGTCCTTCATTTGGGTCAGAGGGGATATCATCTAGTGGTTGTTCGTCTTCTTCATTGTGAACAGTGGCTTGCTTCTTAGCATTGTCTGGTTGTTCTTCTATTTCATTTATACTAGCTGGAACTTTACGTTTTCGCTTTGACTGTTTGTTCTTAGCTTTGACTGTTTGTTCTTCAGCCTTTCTCTGCAAGTGGGTACGTACAGATGTTCTAGACATATTTTTTCTACAAGTGACAGAAAACACAGTATAAACCAATAAGCACATGTAAACAATAACCAGCGATAAATATTAACAAACAACACTTAAATATCATCAACATGTAGCTGAAAAGAGATGTGGCAGTTTGCAAACCAAACAAGCAGGCCTAAAAGCCTTGAGATGATGAACAGATTTCTAATTTTATGAGAAAATGTACATGTAATGCAAACAGAATTGATAAGAACACTACTCATTATCAAGCAATATATGCAAACAGAATTGATAAGAACATATAATGCTTTGTCTATGAAAGTATACAAAGATCAAAACACAAAGAACAAAAATTGAATGGTACATGCATTTGCAATGGATTAGAAAATTAAATGGTGCAAACTAACAGCCATTCGCAACATTAAAAAAAACAAAGCATTAGTGCAGCAAATGAACAACAATCACTAAATAAAATCAATACAAGTTCAATGAAATTTCCAAATAGCCCGGATTTAATATATAAGTTCAACCATCACTAAAGCAAATGAACAACTATGCTCAAGTAGAACATATAATCTACTCAATTATGCCCTCGCAATCCTTTCTAACATAGCAAACATCTTCATCATCCACTTCAGTTATTTCATCTTCCACCACTTGAACAATTGATTATAAGTTATATATATCATTGCGAACACATCAAAATATTTAAAACAATATAACATAAACTTACTCTATAAACGGTTCCACCACGGCCATATTCATTAACACAGCTAAATGAGCACTTTCTTTCTCATTAACTGGCAATTTAATTGTCTTCGATACTGAAATTGGACGTCCCTCTAATATTCTACTACTTTCATAATCTTCATTTCGAGCTCCTTTCTCCTCTATATGTCCTGATTTCTTCAAAAATTCATTGAAAAACAACATGCATTCTATTGCAAGATACGATTCTGCAATACATCCCTATGGTCGTGCATAGTTTCTGACATAATCTTTGAGTGTCTTCATATATCTTTCGAATGGGTACATCCATCGAAAATGAATAGGTCCACACATTTGTGCTTCTTTTCCAAGATGAATGGATAAATGTATCATTATATCAAAGAAAGATGGTGGAAAAAAATTTCAAGCTCACATAAAACGTCAATAATTTCAACATTGATTTGTTCTACCTTCTCTCTATCAAGAACACGTTGACATAATTTGTTGAAAAAAGAACATAAGCGAATTATCGCTTTTTTTTCCTTCTTTGCCATGAACCCTCTCGATGCTACTGGCAATAAATGCTCCATTAATACATGGTAATCATGTGACTTCAATCCACTAATTTTGCAATCCGACAACGAAATCCGATTTTTTAAATTTGAACAGTAGCCATCCGGTCCTTTGAAATCATACAGTCTTTTGCAAAATATTTTTCTCTCGGATTTTGACAACATATATGGAGCCGGTGGAAGATATGTTTTATTCCCACGAGGTTGTGTATGAAGCTCACTTCGAATTCCCCAATCCTCTAAATCCTTTCTACAGTTGGTTACATCTTTGGATTTATTTCCATGCAACATTGTGCCCAATAGGCTTTCACCAATGTTCTTCTCCACATGCATCACATCTAAATTGTGACGTAATGGAAGTTCCTATGAAAATCAAAACAATAATGCATTATTGGGTTTTTCTTGTATTAAAACAATGAAAAATAAATAAATTAACCACTAACCTCCCAATAAGGCAAATTAAAGAAAATTGATTGTTTTTTCCACCTTGATAGCTCTACTTCTGTAGAACTGTTAGTATCATCATATTCATCTTCTTTATCATAGACATGCTTTCTCTTCTTACTTTTCTCCTCTATTCCTTTTCCAAAATCATTTGGATAATCCTTCAATAATGCATAGATGTTTCTCCCAGAAAGCATTCTAGGAGCACCATCTGTCTCTATGGTATTATCAAACAATGCCTTTTGTTTCCTCCGTGAATCTGAAGGAGGTAGAAATCTTCTATGACCCATGTAGGCGAACTTTCGACTATGTTTCAACCAACGAGAATGGGTATCGACACCACATAATGGGCAAGCTTTTTGCCCTTTCACACGACATCCAACAAGATTTCCATAAGCCGGAAAATCATTAATCGTCCATAACAAAATTGCATTCAGTTTAAATAAAGTTTTACTAAAGGCATCATAAACAGTAACTCCATTAGACCACAAGTGATGCAAGTCTTCCACCAAAGGCGCCAAATATACATCAATATCATTCCCGGGTTGCTTCGGGCCTGGAATAAGTAAAGTTAACATAATATTTTCTTTCTTCATACACAACATAGGCAAGAGATTGTATGTCACAAGCATTACCGGCCAGCAACTATATTTCGAACTCAACATGGAAAATGGATTGAATCCATCTGTAGCAAGACCAAGCCTAAGATTGCGTGGATCAGATGAAAAAGATTTATACTTTTCATCCACCATTTTCCATGTCATAGAATCCACGGGATGACGCATTTTTCCATCGTTACTTTTATTATTAAAATGCCATCTTAATTCTTCAGCCATCTTTTGAGATCTATACATTCGTCTAAACCTCGGAATGATTGGGAAATATCTTAATACTTTAACTGGAACACCTTGTATAACCTCTTCAGTATCTTGATTTTTCTTCCATCTCGAGGAACCACATTTTGGACAACTTTCTAAATTTTTGTATTCTTTTCTGAAAAGGCAACAATCATTCTCACAAGCATGTATCTTTTCAAAATCCATGTCGAATGCTTTAAGGAATTTCTTGACTTCATATAAGGTTTTGGGAAGCACGTTATCCTTCGGCAGAAATAGATGTTGCATAGCTAAAAGCTTATCAAAACCACTATCGGACAAGCCAGTCTCGCATTTAAGATTATACAAGACGGTGATGGTAGATAATTTTGTGTGATCTGTGCAACCAGGATATAATGGAGTTTCTGCATCTTCCAAGTTCTTGACTAACTCATCCTATCTTCTTCGAGAATCAACATCGTCTTTATCATCATCAAAAAAATCTTGATTCAAAAAATCATCATCTTCATAGTGAATCATCTTGAATAGTTCATATACGTCAAACGTATTTGTTTTATTCTCTACATTTATCTCTTCACCATGGTTAAACCATACACCGTCAATGTATTTAGGATTCATTCCTTTTATAATTAAATGTTCAACGATGATTTGGTCATCATGACGACTAAGATTCCGACAGTCCTTGCAAGGGCATAAATTTTTTTCTACACTTCTTACATTCCTCTTTGCAGCATGCACGAAATTCATTGCTCCTTGTCGGTATTCTATACTAGTTCTATGAAAAAAGTAAAAAAAAAGTGAGCTTTAGTATTAGATTATATGTTCTAATTCTCAAAATACATATTAAGTTAATCATGGTTTTATCACCTGTTTAAAAAAACCCAGCCTTTTTCCATTATCAACATTTGAAGGCAAATAAGTTTCCAATCTTTGACGTATAAATTGGTTATGTGTTGTAATAAAAAAAATAACTAGACGTTGAAGTACAAATACTTGTAGCACTACTGCATATAACCATGGTGGTTTAGTAGACAAAGGCAAAGAATACTTTTCCAAAAATATAAATTTTACACTTATATTTTGCATTTAACCTCAGATTCACATGTATTTATAATTAATCCATGCATGAATTCAAAGCCTAAGTCTAGCAAATTATAGAATTACTGCACATAAATTCAAAGCCTCAGAATGTACAAACCAACAGTTTCCTCTTACCAAATTAACAGTCAACTTCACCGCCTCCTCTTCACTACCTCACATCCACACAACTGACATATTTCCAGTGCCTGCCACTCCACAAAAGACTATTTATGCTCCAACATTTACCACTCTCAACCATCGAGCCAGCCAATACCCAATCGCAAACAAACCCGCGACCTCCATCAATGCTACTTGAACCCACCGAATTCCCGAAACACGCAACCTCAACCTCCTCTCAGCAAGCAACCATTGATTCACTGAACCACTTCAACAGAACATTCATATACTCAAAGAAATCAAAGCAGATATCCCAACAGATCATTGCAATTAGGGTTAAATCAACCATTTCAATAATAGTTTACGAAAAAATACGAAAATAAGATGCATTCAAATTCATATAAAATCCAATAGAATCACAAAGTCGATTTAAAAGATTCATACCTAAATATACCTAATCGATTTAAAAGATTCATACCTAAATATACGTAGATCTGCTGGCTGCCGCGACTCGATGTTGAGTAAGGGGGAAACGACGGAGTTGACGATGATACTTGAGTGCGATGAAAATTTAACATGATTAGAAGGGGAAATTTTTTTTCTGAAGAAGAAAGCAAATTAGGGACGAGAATTTTGTTAAGTACGAGAGTAAAATGATAGGTTACGTTTATTTAGTTCGCGCGGACTCTTTTTTTTAGAAGCGGGAAACGTGAATTATTTTTTGCCACGTTTATATTATTTGGTAATCTATTTTTTGTTGCATTTACAATAAAACGCCACCGATTTTTGCAACTATAAATGGTTTTTCTTGTAGTGCATGCTCTCTTTTTATGCTTAATGATGATGATATAAATGGTTTACTAGTTGTTTTTGCTTTGAATTTGATAGCCTATATTATTGACATCAAATAGGCTATGCTTAAACAATCACTAACACTAATTGCCTTTTCATCAAAATATGATTATGGAAAAAGAAAGTGATTTGAAATTAAAATTTGATGGTCTATATTTCTAATCAATAGTTAATAGACCATATTTAAAATAGATTTCATTTTCATTTCATTGTCAAATTTCATGAAAGTTAGTAAGTGGTTTAAGGGGTGTGTCAAAGTTTGATGGCTTATGTTGGCTAACTAATAGCACAAATATGCCATACTTATGATAGACACATCAGTTAAAGCACTAATGACCATAAAAGAGAGATCATGATTTCATATGTGTTAAACTACATGATCTAGAGAGTGGATTTATTCCCTAAATTGTCACTTAACTCTTATATTTGCTTCTCTTTTCTTTTAGTTAGTTAGCTAATTTTATAATTCTCTAGCTTAACTTTCACTCGACTTTGGTATAATTTGATTGAATTGAATTTTTAAAATCATCAATTCCCTGTTGATCGACCCGTATTCGCCACGTACTACAAGTGTAAGACGTGCACTTGCGGTTATTTTTATTTCTAAATTGGTTCGACGGTTTTCTAAACTGATAGAATTTCCGTCGACGAACACTTAGCGAAGGATGCCAGATCGATAGTTATGCCTTTGAGGCGTGTGGCACCTAGAAAGCAAAAGGAGTTGAAGGTGCAAGTAAATGACCTATTGAAGAGAGGGTTCATTCATAGGAGTATATCCAAGTATGGCACACCTGTAGTATTCGCCATTAAGGCGGATGACTCTCCGAGGTTGTGTGTAGATTATCGTGAGTTGAATAAGGTAACGAAAAAGAAAAAATATTCACTCCCACGTATTGATGACTTATTCGATAAGCTTCATGGTGTGATGGTGTTCTCCCAATTAGATTTGGCTACAAGATTTCACTAGTTGAGAGTAGCGAAGGAGAGTATGCCGATCATCGCGTTTTGTACGTCGTATGGTTTCTATGAGTGGTTGGTTATGCTATTCTAACCAATGCTCAGACATTCGTTGTTGATCTCATTAACCATAATTTCAAGATCAGCTAAACAAGTTTGTTCTTGTGTTCGTGGATGATATTCTGATTTACTCTTTGACTGAAGAGAAATACAAGGCACACTTGAGGATTGTGCTTGAGGTGTTAAGGAGGCACATGTTAAAAGAAAAGTTTTCGAAGTGTCACTTTTGAAGGAGGGAAGCGAGATTCTTGGGTCATGTCATCTTTGAGCAGGCCATCGCAGTAGATCCTGCCTATAACGACCCTGAATTTTCGACCCAATTTAAAAAAAAATTAAATCCATTATTTTAATATAAAATGTGGAACTTACATACGATTTCAATTAGCGTCCAAACTTTGTGTATAAATTGCGCCTAGATGATTATAGATATGGGTAAAGTTCCGTCGTAAAATACCGTAGTAAATTTCGTTCATGTTTTATTGCACGTTAGTTCATTTTAAAACGTGTAAAAATTTTATCTTCCGAACTTGAATATTTTTACATAGCAAAATTCGAAATCATCTTCTGACGGAGACGTCATTTTTCATTTTTCAAAATTCGGACATCTTTAGCTTCGTCAATCTTATTTTTCTGCGTTTTTTCTGCATTTTCCGTAATAGAAAATGCGAATTTTATAATTCAATCGTACCACTGATATCTATATACCGTTGTGTTTGCCTCGTCGCGCTGATCAAAACGGTATATTTATTTGTGTCATTCGGAGTTCGAAGTTGAAAGTTACAAATTGTTTAATGGCTTGAAACCTGTCCGTTACACTATTAAAACCAGTGTGTATTAGGCTTCACTGGGTGGAATTCGAGGCTTCTCTGGTCAGTAATTTCTCCTTGAAACTCCAACAACCTTTTAGTGTACCCATGACAATCAATTAGGGTCCTTGATTCCTATCGTTCTGTATATACTGCCTTTTCTTCTTTTTTTTGTTAGAAGGCAAATTCATTTATCTGGTACGTGTTCTTCTCTTCCCCATCTCTTCATCTTGTTTAAAAAAAATTGCTCCTCCAGTTAACGAGATTTTTCCCCATCGCGTGCCCTACCAACCTCTGCCTGTCCCACTGCTCCTACCGCCGTCCGTCCACCACATCCCCGTCACCCAGCCCGCGTCCCGTCACCCAGCCTGCGTTCCCACTACCACTCCCGTCTTCGCCACTGCCGCCATCCAGTGCTCCACCAACGTCCACCCACTACCCACGTCCTCCGCCCTACCCCTATCACGGCGCAACCAGCCCACCTCCGCCACTGCCCTATCCACGCCAGCCCGTCCCACTTCCCCACTGCCGCCGTCCAGCCATGCCATTTCCCCACTGCCCCCGCCCAGCCACCCACTTCTCCACTCCGCCGTCCAGCCACGCCATTTCCCCACTGCTCCAGCCGCCACGTCATCCACGACCAGCCCAGTCCACCGCTCGACCACCCGAACCCGCCAGCGACTCCAGCCGAACCCAGCCCGCGCTCGCTTTCTCCGACCACCCACTTTCCGCTCCGCCGTCATTGCTGTCCTCGCCTTGGCCGCAGTTGTATTTCAGAGTTTTATATACATAAATATATATGAAACTTTATATATATAGCAGTATAACCTTGAGAATTCTAGTTGCTCACATACAGTTTTTACTGTGTTTTGTTCCAGCAACTACTTCAGAGAATTAGGCTTCCATTCAGCTTGTCGGATCTATCTAGTTTTGCTTTGGTATGATTATAAATGAAATATATATATATTGTATTGAACAAAAATTGTCAATTTAATTATTTGTTTGATTGCAGTTTGTGTTCGCTTTTGTGTCATGCTTGTTAGTGCCTCTTATCTATTTGTCTTCGTGCTTCGTCGACAAATCTCTAACCACTCAAGGTGAATATTTCATTCATGACTCAATCTATTATGCTATGATAATTTGGATGTTAAAATGGTTGATGTTAAATTGTGATTTGAGGTTAGTTTATGGTAAATAGTGTGACACTAAATTATTATGTGATGTTGAATTTGGTCGTTATATAAGTGATAATTAATATGAAATTGAATTTGATATAGGATAGTTAACAATATAAAATGGATTATATATGTTGAACTTGACCTCTTTAAATGTTAAATAAATCGACACGTAGAAGTAGTGTTAGCTACACTTTGAACCATTGGATGTATGATTGATGTAGTAATTTGATAATAGACACCAAGTGTAAAACCATAATGTAATAATCTTTAATCTGCATGAAATGATTGTGTGGATTCTAGGAATAATTATATTAATTTTCATAAATAACCAATGTAAATTAATACGATTATTTCGGGATTATTTAAATAAATTGTTGAATTGTTATGTATGGTTGCTATTGATTGTTTATTTACTTTGACACCATACCAGTTATCACACTGCAAGTTCCCTTTGCTATGCTTTGTTTTTTTATTTAATGATACTGGGTTGAAATGATAAATACCCAATTGAACAACTTTGGCCTAGGATAGATAACTAAAAATAAGAAACCCGATTGGTCAACAAAAATCATTTTGAAATTGAAATCTATTTGAAATTAAGGAATGAACTTAACAATTTGTTTGGAAGTTAAGTAACGAACTTAGTGATTTTAATTGTAATAAATTAATGGATTTAATTGAAATAAATTAATGGATTTAATTGAAATAAATTAATGGATTTAATTGAAATAAATTAATGGATTTAATTGAAACGGATTAATAAATCTATTTAATTGAATAAAATGAATTGACAAATTTAATTGAAATAAGATTTAGAAACAAGTAAGCTTTAGAATTTAATAATTTAAAATTTATTAGATTTGTTAGATTTAGATTTAAAACTCGGTTTTTAATTAAATAGATTTGGAACTTGTTATAAAATTTAATTTGAGATTAAGTAACAAATTGACTTAAGAGGAACACAAAACTAACTAAAGTTTTATGGATTTGATTTAGCGATAATTTAAATTTAAAACGATTTTAAATTTTAAGTGAATTAACTAAATCAGGACATTGTAAACTGATTATGGATTGAGTTGATTTGTAACTTGGAAATAACTTATTTGTGATATGTAGATCATGGAACCAAATAAATGAAATGGATTTCTTTAAATATAAATTTAATTGAATTTGGTAAATAAATCAATGAAGTTTTGATAAAAGAGAATTTAGTTAATGAAATTGATTTAATCGAATTTATGATTATATTTAATGTACCGATAATGTAAATATGAACTGAAATGAATAGAATTTGATTTAATGATTTGAACTAAATTGACCATTAAATTGAATCCATGGATTATAAATTAAATTTAATAAGTGAAATTTGAATCTTATTAAATTGAACTTGAATACTGAATTATTGTTAACTCAAGGGTTTGAACTAAAATTTCATTTGGAAATATGATTTTAAAATATTTGAAATAAATCGAATTGTGAAATGTCAAATTTTGAAAGTCAAATTTGCAACTTGACTTTTGGACTTTGATTTGTTTAAACTTTAATATTAAATGACCATCAGGTAATTAATATGTAGTTATTAAAGAGACCGGGATCGGATATGGACATACTCTCTGTCGATACCGAAAACCACTTTAATAACTAATATACGCGGAGTGTTGATCCAGAACGAAGTGGATGGTTTTGATGAACGCATTGACTGAAGAAAGAGAACGATTTTGGATGACCCCTGACATGACTAAAATAGGAGCCACGCCGGGCCATTGAGGATCGCCATCTCTAGCGGACACACTTCTTCGATACCTTATCTATTACTTATGTGATTCGATTTGGGTGCACCCTTGATTTGGGAGTGTTGTTTCGCGGTGTTGGGGTAGTAGCTGCTATGCCCAACATCAGTCCGGATCAGGCAACTACTAGTATCCTAGTTGGTATCGCCTCATGTACCTTGTCATACTACTTATCCTATCGCGACCACTACGATTTGTTTTGTGTTATACCTATGGGGTACCCTCTGATAACCACTAGTTTATGGTGGGGCTTACGGTGCTGTATAGACTATGACATGGTAAAAAAATGTGTTAAGGGTGGAATGGGCCATGACTTAACGCTATTTTGATATCGTACATTACTGATTAGACATTATATACTTAGCGTATTTTATTATATATATAGATAGTTTATCGGATCCTTAGAGATGTTTATTTTATTCATCTTTGAGTTATGGACTTCATTCTTTGCACTTGATTATCCTGTATAAGATTTTGAGTCCTGACTCGAGTGTTTCTTTATTTATGCTCGGGTCAGTCTGAAGATATCCAGTTTGCTGACCAAGGTTGGCTGAAGATGCTGAAGACTTAGCATTATCTCTATCAGTTTATTTCAGTTTATTTTCCATTCCTGTATTGATGTACTTTCCAGTATTTGATGTACTTGAGTATTGGACATCTATGTATTTCCTTTCAGTCACTTTATGTTGAGACATTGTTGTACTTTCTGTAGTAGCTTCATGAACTGCTATTATGATGATGTATTTTCCGCTGCATTATTCTGTGACTGTTCTGTGTCTGTGATGTTGTATTGATTCTCATTTACATTTATGTATATATATAATCCCATAATGATTCGTTTTTTGTATTATTTAAGTTGACATGTGTGGATTATTGTCAATTTAAATGGTTCAAATATATGGGTTGTTTCAGTTGGTATTAGAGCTTTGGTTTTCCTAAAAACCTTAGTTCGGGATTATATAAACTCATTAGAGATAGGGTAGCAATACCCTAGAATGAGGAGAATCGATTCAATGTCCAAAACCTTTCAATTCAAACTTCTTTGATTCGTTGATTGGACTTTCCTTAGAGTTCTATGATTTCTATCCTTGGTTCTAAATCTCTTTTGATATTTCAGGATGAGTACCAGAAGAAACAATAGGGGAGGAAGAGGCAATGGTCCTGCTCAGGCTGCACCTGCCGCCCCAGCTCCAGTCAAATTCACCACTCTTAGTAAGGATTATACACAGCTTGGAGGTATTAAGTTTTCTGGATCCGAGAACATTATCGAGGCTCAGCAATGGCTTAAAGGCTTAGAGAAGATATTTTCTAGTTTGGAGATCACTGATGCTCAGAAGCGACAACTGGCTGCTTGGGAACTTCAGGATGTCGCACAAGATTGGTGGGAATCAGTTACTTCTCGTATCGAGAAGAACACCATCACTTGGGCCCAGTTTAGGTATAAATTCATTTGGATTTCGTAACATAAATTCTTCTTTCAATCTTTGGAATGTTATTAATCTAGTCCATCGGTTTGATTAGGGATACTTTCTCGGCACAATGGATGCCAACTGCTGGGAAAACCCAACTTTATAGAGCTTTCATGGATCTTAAGGAAGGCAGTATGACTTTTTCTAAGTATGAGAGGAAATTCAATGAACTCTCCAAGTTCAGACCTGGCTTGATTGACACACCACTTTTGAAGAACGAGAAATTCGTTTTGGGAGCTAGACTAGAATATTATGACTTGCTTACTGGCCACACCCACTGCACCTTCACAGAGCTTGTTGACTATGCTCTTAGATATGAGGCGAGGCCTAGGGAAACTACTGCCAAGGCCACTCCTACTCAGCCTTCTTCTAGCCAGCCCGGAAAGAGGAAGATGAACTTTGATCAACAAAAGAAAGCTTGGCAGAAGACTACTGGATTGGGATACGCCCAGAAAAGCCCAATCGACCTTGCAAATATCACTTGCTTCAAATGCGATAAGAAGGGCCATTATGCTAATAGTTGTCCATCTACCGGAGCTGCTATTCCACCACCTTCTATGACTAGGAGAGATTTATGCCATGTCTGCCTCTAGCCTGGACATTTCAAGAAAGACTGCCCAATGCATAAGCGTGGCACCACTTCTGGAGTATTTGCTATCACCACACCTGTACCCTCTGCATCACCCGCCCAGGATAACCAAGGTACCTTACGGAGTATTTTTCATTTACATGCTACACCTGTTAGGGTATTATTCGATACTGGTGCTTCACATAGCTTTATATCAGTTGACCTTTGTAATAAGCTCAAATTAGAACCTACTCTTGCCACTACTTCTTTATATGTCTCTAACCCTATCGGAGGACCCGCTAACCTCCGAAGTTTTTGCAAGAAAGTTGCACTTATGTATGATATTTCTCGATTCACTTGAGATTTCTATGTACTTGGATTCCAAGCATTCGACTTTCTTTTAGGAGCTGATTGGTTAAGCAAATTCGATGCTGTTATTTCTTGCAAAACTCGTTCAGTTTCTTTAGTAAGCGACAAGGGTCAATCACTTGTCATTGAATGCAAATCACCTCAGAAATATGTCGGAAGTTTCATATTCTCTCTTGATGCTCATCCGGATGATCTTAATACTACTCCTATTGTTTAGCAATTTCCCGATGTATTTGGAGAGGTCAACTCTCTACCGCCTAAACGGGAAATCGATTTCCGTATTGGTCTCATTCCTGGAGCTACTCCTATAGTTCTCCCACACCGAAGGATGGCTCCTAAAGAAAATGCTGAACTAAAAACTCAAATTGGTGATCTATTTGCTAAGGGTTTGGTTAGGAGAAGTTGTTCTGAATGGGGCACCGCAGTTGTATTTGTCACCAAATCAGATGGATCTCTTCGCATGTGTGTTGATTACAGAGAACTAAACAAACGCACTCTCAAGAATCGTTATCCGATGCCTCGCATCAATGATTTATTCGATCAGCTCCATGGAGCTAAAGTCTTCTCACAACTTGATTTAGCCAATGGGTTCCACCAACTCAGAGTAGCAGAAGATAGTATCCATAAGACAGCTTTCCGTACCGAGAATGGATTCTATGAATGGTTGGTTATGCCATTCGGTTTGACCAACGCACCTGCTTATTTCGTCGACTTGATGAATCGAGTCTTTCGTGATGTCCTTAACAAGTTTGTTCTTGTATTCATTGATGATATTCTCGTCTTCTCCAAAGACGAGAAAGAGCATGAAAAACATCTCCGTTATGTTCTGGAAACTCTCCGAAACCATCAGCTTAAAGCTAAGTTCTCTAAATGCCACTTCTGGCGAGACGAAGTAAGATTCCTTGGCCATATTGTTTCTGAAAATGGGATTTCGGTTGATCCAGCTAAGATCGCCATAATCAATGTAAGTTCTATCCTATTCGCTGTTTCTGTTCAAACAATCTTATCTCTTTCTGATTTGAATCAATTAATCTACAGGATTGGGAGACTCCTAAAACTCCTACAGATATTCATAGTTTCTTGGGCTTAGCCGGTTATTATCGCCGATTTATTGAGCACTTTGCCCGGATTTCTGCCCCACTTACTGCTTTAACTCGGAAGGATGTTAAGTTTATTTGGAGTGAGAAGTGTGAATAAGCTTTTAATGAGTTGAAGCGCAAGTTAACTTCAGCCCCAGTTCTTGCGGTAATCGATGGAAGTGAAGGATTAACTGTCTATACATACGCTTGCCGAGAAGGTTTAGGTGCTATTCTTATGCAAAATGGAAAGGTTATTGCTTATGCGGGTCGTCAGTTGAAGACCCATGAATTAAACTATGCCACACATGATCTTGAGCTTCTTGCCGTTGTATTTGCTTTGAAACTATGGAGGCATCATCTTTTAGGAACAAAATTCGAATTATTCTTTGATCATAAGTCCTTGAGTTATATCTTTTATGAGAAGGATTTGAACCAGAGACAAGTCCGATGGCTCGAATTCTTAGCTGCATATGATCTCGACATTACTAATACTCCGGGAAAGCAAATGTCGTAGCAGATGCTTTGTGCCGCAACAAAGCATTGTCTTGTTGTAATCTTGTTGAAGACATGTTATTTCAGCTCGTTATCTCTCCATCTCTTATGGATCGTATCAAAGCTAAACAATATGAGGACACTTTGCTCTATCGTATGAAGGAGTTAGTTCTTGGTAGAGTCGAAAATGCTGACAGTAAAGTGGGAGCACAAGTAGATAGTAATGGAGTTCTGAGGATCGACAACCGTATTTGTGTTCCTAATGTCGATGGATTGAGACAAGAAGTGCTTAGAGAGAACCATCAGTCATCACTTTCATTTCATCTAGGTGTCACTAAGATGTATCGTAATATGAAGCGTTTATATTGGTGGAGTGGGATGAAGAGAGATATTTCTATATATGTCAGTAGATGCACCACTTGCCAACAAGTCAAGGCCGATCACTAGAGGACTGCCGGATTTCTTCAACCTCTAGAGATTCCGTGTTGGAAATGGGATCAGATTTCTATGGACTTCATTGATGGATTACCGAGGACCAAAAAAGGTAACGAGAGTATATGAGTGATTGTTGATAGGTTGACCAAATCTGCTCACTTTATTCCTGTTAAGACCACTCGTACTACTTCAAGTTTGGCTGAGATTTATATGAGAGAGATTATTAGACTTCATGGAGTTCCATCTAGTATTGTATGCGATCGAGACCCTATGTCCACTAGTAAATTCTGGAAGGCATTTCAGGACATCTTAGGCACTAAACTGAATCTGAGCACAGCTTATCATCCTCAAACAGATGGCCAAACTGAAAGGGTGAATCAGATTTTGGAGGATCTGCTCCGAGCTTGCATAATTGATTTAGGTGGATCTTGGGAAGACCATCTCCATTTGGTTGAATTCACTTATAATAACAGTTATCAGGTATGTCAAAAATTTCAATTTGAACAAGCAAATTTGAATTGGAATTTAACCACCTTTATAATCAGGCAAGTATCGATATGGCACCGTTCGAAGCTTTATATGGACGGCCATGCAAATCGCCAGCTTATTGGATTGAGTCTGGTGATCGATTAGTTCTTGGCCCAGATATGATTATGGAAGCATCCGAGAAGGTTAATGAGATCAGAAGGAAGATGAAGACCGCACATGATAGGCAGAAGAGCTATGCAGATAGGCGTAGAAGAGATTTGGAATTTCAGGTTGGGGATGAGGTATTTCTGAAGGTATCGCCTTTGAAGAATGTTATTCGATTTGGTCGAAGGGGGGAGCTTACTCCTAGATTTGTTGGACCATTCACTATCACCGAGAGAATTGGTACACTAGCTTATAGAGTTGCGTTACCAGAAAAATTTGAAGACGTGCACAACGTATTCCATGTTTCACATCTTCAGAAAGTCGTGTGTGATCCATCCATGACCATTCCTATTGCTCAGTTAGATGAAGTAGATATTGAGCCAGATTTGACTATCAAAAGAAGACCACTTCGGATAGTCGATCGTGAGACAAAGCAACTAAGAAGGAAGTCTGTAAATCTCGTCAAAGTCCAGTGGAGTGCAGATGAGCGAGATTGCACATGGGAAACTGATGATAGTATCCGGAATTCAAACCCCGAATTACTGATTTCAGGTATAAATCCAATTTTCTTAAAAATCTATCTTGACTTTTTTGCTTACTTCATTCTTACTTCACCGTCTCGTTTCTTTTCGAGGACGAAAAGTTTTGAGTGGGGGAGAATGTAACGAACCTGAATTTTCGACCCAATTTAAAAAAATATTAAATCCATTATTTTAATATAAAATGTGGAACATACATACGATTTCAATTAGTGTCCAAAATTTGTCTATAAATTGTGCCTAGATGGTTATAGATATGGGTAAAGTTTCGTCGTAAAATACCGTAGTAAATTTCGTTTACGTTTTATTGCACGTCAGTTCATTTTAAAACCTGTAAAAAAATTATCTTCCGAACCTGGATATTTTTACATAGAAAAATTCTAAATCATCTTCTGACGGAGACGTCATTTTTTGTTTTTCAAAATTCGGACATCTTTAGCTCCGTCGAGCTTATTTTTCTACGTTTTTGCTACATTTTCCGTAATAGAAAATGCGAATTTTATAATTCAATCGTACCACTGATATCTATATACCGTTGTGTTCGTCTCGTCGCGTTGATCAAAACGGTATATTTATTTGTGTCATTCGGAGTTCGGAGTTGAAAGTTACAAATTGTTTAACGGCTTGAAACCTGTCCGTTACACTATTAAAACCAGTGTCTATTAAGCTTCACTGGGTGGAATTCGAGGCATCTTCTGGTCAGTAATTACTCCTTGAAACTCCAACAACCTTTTAGTGTACCAATGACAATCAATTAGGTTTCTTGATTCCCAACGTTCTGTATATACTACCTTTTTTTTTGTTAGAAGGCAAATTCATTTATCTGGTACATGTTCTTCTCTTCCCCATCTCTTCATCTTGTTTTAAAAAAATTGCTCTTCCAGTTCACGAGATTTTTCTCCATCGCCTGCCCCACCAACCTCCGCCCATCCCACTGCTCCAGCCATCGTCCGTCCACCACGTCCCCGTCACCCAGCCCGCGTTCCCACTACCACTCCCGTCATCGCCACTACCGTCGTCTAGTGCTCCACCAACGTCCACCCACTATCCAGGTCCTCCGCCCTACCCACGTCCTCTGCCTTACCCTTGCCACGTCGCCACCAGCCCGCATCCGCCACTACCCTACCCACGCCAGCCCATCTCACTTCCCCACTGTCGTCGTCCAGCCACGCCATTTCCCCACTGCCGCCGCCCAGCCACCCACTTCTCCACTCCGCCGTCCAGCCACGCCATTTCCCCACTGCTCCAGCCACCACGTCATCCACGACCAGCCCAGTCTATTGCTCGACCACCCGAACCCGCCAGCGACTCCAGCCGAACCCAACCCGCGCTCGCTTTCTCCGACCACCCACTTCCCGCTCCGCCGTCATTGTTGTCCTCGCCTTGGCCGCAGTTGTATTTCAGAGTTTTATATATATATATATGAAACTGTATATATATAGCAGTATAACCTTGAGAATTCTAGTTGCTCACATACAGTTTTTACTGTGTTTTGTTCCAGCAACTACTTCAGAGAATTAGGCTTCCATTCAGCTTGTCGGATCTATCTAGTTTTGCTTTGGTATGATTATATATGAAATATATATATATATTGTATTGAACAAAAATTGTCAATTTAATTATTTGTTTGATTGCAGTTTGTGTTCGCTTTTGTGTCGTGCTTGTTAGTGCCTCTTATCTATTCGTCTTCGTGCTTCGTCGTCAAATCTCTAACCATGCAAGGTGAATATTTCATTCACGACTCAATCTATTATGCTATGATAATCAAGTGATAGATGTTGTTGATATTAATTTGGATGTTAAAATGGTTGATGTTAAATTGTGATTTAAGGTTAGTTTATGGTAAATAGTGTGACACTAAATTATTATGTGATGTTGAATTTGGTCATTATATAAGTGATAATTAATATGAAATTGAATTTGATATAGGATAGTTAACAATTTAAAATGGATTATATATGTTGAACTTGACCCCTTTAAATGTTAAATAAATCGACACGTAGAAGTAGTGTTAACTACACTTTGAACCATTGGATGTATGATTGATGTAGTAATTTGATAATAGACACCAAGTGTAAAACCATAATGTAATAATCTTTAATCTGCATGAAATGATAATGTGGATTCTAGGAATAATTATATTAATTTGCATAAATAACCAATGTAAATTAATACGATTATTTCATGATTATTTAAATAAATTGTTGAATTGTTATGTATGGTTGCTATTGATTGTTTATTTACTTTGACACCATCCCAGTTATCACACTGCAAGTTCCCTTTGCTATGCTTTGTTTTTTTATTTAATGATATTGGGTTGAAATGATAAATACCCAATTGAACAACTTTGGCCTAGGATAGATAATTAAAAATAAGAAACCCGATTGGTCAACAAAAATCATTTTGAAATTGAAATCTATTTGAAATTAAGGAATGAACTTAACAATTTGTTTGGAAATTAAGTAACGAACTTAATGAATTTAATTGTAATAAATTAATGGATTTAATTGAAATAAATTAATGGATTTAATTGAAATAAATTAATGGATTTAATTGTAATGAATTAATGGATTTAATTGAAATAAATTAATGGATTTAATTGAAATAAATTAATGGATTTAATTGAAACGGATTAATAAATCTATTTAATTGAATAAAATGAGTTGACAAATTTAATTGAAATAAGATTTAGAAACAAGTAAGCTTTAGAATTTAATAATTTAAAATTTATTAGATTTGTTAGATTTAGATTTAAAACTTGGTTTTTAATTAAATAGATTTGGAACTTGTTATAAAATTTAATTTTAGATTAAGTAACAAATTGACTTAAGAGGAACACAAAACTAACTAAAGTTTTATGGATTTGATTTAGCGATAATTTAAATTTAAAATGATTTTAAATTTTAAATGAGTTAATTAAATCAGGACATTGTAAACTAATTATGGATTGAGTTGATTTGTAACTTGGAAATAACTTATTTATGATATGTAGATCATGGAACCAAATAAATGAAATGGATTTCTTTAAATATAAATTTAATTGAATTTGGTAAATAAATCAATGAAGTTTTGATAAAAGAGAATTTAGTTAATGAAATTTATTTAATCGAATTTATGATTATATTTAATGTACCGATGAATGTAAATATGAATTGAAATGAATAGAATTTGATTTAATGATTTGAACTAAATTGACCATTAAATTGAATCCATGGATTATATATTAAATTTAATAAGTGAAATTTGAATCTTATTAAATTGAACTTGAATACTGAATTATTGTTAACTCAAGGGTTTGAACTAAAATTTCATTTGGAAATATGATTTTAAAATATTTGAAATAAATCGAATTGTGAAATGTCAAATTTTGAAAGTCAAATTTTGAAAGTCAAATTTGCAACTTGACTTTTGGACTTTGATTTGTTTAAACTTTAATATTAAATGACCATCGGGTAATTAATGCGTAGTTATTAAAGAGACCGAGATCAGATATGGACATACTCTCTGTCTATACCGAAAACCACTTTAATAACTAATATACGCGGAGTGTTGATCCAAAACGAAGTGGATGGTTTTGATGAACGCGTTGACTGAAGAAAGAGAACGATTTTGGATGACCCCTGACATGACTAAAACAGGAGCCGCGCCGGGCCATTGAAGATCGCCATCTCTAGCGGACACACTTCTTCGATACCTTATCTATTACTTATGTGATTCGATTTGGGTGCACCCTTGATTTGGGAGTGTTGTTTCACGGTGTTGGGGTAGTAGCTGCTATGCCCAACATCAGTCCGGATCAGGTAACTACTTGTATCCTAGTTGGTATCGCCTCATGTACCTTGTCATACTGCTTATCCTATCATGACCACTACGATTTGTTTTGTGTTATACCTATGGAGTACCCTCTGGTAACCACTAGTTTACGGTGGGGCTTACGGTGCTGTATAGACTATGACATGGTAAAAAAATGTGTTAAGGGTGGAATAAGCCATGACTTAACGCTATTTTGATATTGTACTTTACTGATTAGACATTATCTACTTAGCGTATTCTATTGTATATAAAGATAGTTTATCGGATCCTTAAAGATGTTTATTTTATTCATCTTTGAGTTATGGACTTTATTCTTTGCACTTGATTATCCTGTATAAGATTTTGAGTCCTGACTCGAGTGTTTCTTTATTTATGCTCGGGTCAGTCTGAAGATATCCAGTTTGCTGACCTAGGTTGGCTGAAGATGCTGAAGACTTAGCATTATCTCTATCAGTTTATTTCAGTTTATTTTCCATTCCTGTATTGATGTACTTTCCAGTATTTGATGTACTTGAGTATTGGACATCTATGTATTTCCTTTCAGTCACTTTATGTTGAGACATTGTTGTACTTTCTGTAGTAGCTTCATGAACTGCTATTATGACGATGTATTTTCGGCTGCATTATTCTGTGACTGTTCTGTGTCTGTGATGTTGTATTGATTCTCATTTACATTTATGTATATATATAATCCCATAATGATTTTTGTTTTGTATTATTTAAGTTGACATGTGTGGATTATTGTCAATTTAAATGGTTCAAATATACGGGTTGTTTCACTGCCAAGGTGGCAGTAGTTCCATTAGTCCCTGACATGGAAAAGGCCATACAAGGTATCATATATCTAGAGCACATTGAGCGATAGTGAGGATTGTTTGATGGATGCTATAGTTGCTTGGTTGCATCTTTCCATAGTCTATCACTCTAGCGTTGTCATTAGAGATAAGTACTGAGGATAGGGATACTTGGACACCCATCATCAAACTAGGTTTGCAGTATACCTTTACTATATTCATATAGTAGCATATTATGTTCATTATACGCTAATCCTTTGGTTGCAGGGTCATGTCAGGTATGGTTCGTGTACCCTTGTTCATTACTATATCGACTTGTCTAGTATTTTAAGATTCATTTATCACTCACACCAGACTGTTGTCTGACTCGAGATTTTATGCTTTTCTTATTATACCTTGTGTGCTCTTAAATAGGTAAACTAGATAGCAGTCTAGGTGCAATGCAGTAGCTGTGCACAGAACGAGCTGGATGGAGCTATCTCATATTATATATGGATTTCTATGCTTATTTCGCTATGTACCACTATGTAACCGCGACAGTGCTTGCCTATTATTAAGAGACGGTTATTTGAGTTTATTTCCATTTGTATAAACTCTATTAATTAATGTATAACTTGGTGAGTCTGTACTTTGATATTTGGATCAATAAGTTATTACCGTCTCTCCTATTTTATATCCATTATGTGTATTATATTTTATTCCATGCACTGTGAGATATACGACAGGTTTTGTGGGATGTGATGTTGTACTTCATTTTTAAACCCATGATGGTCATCCTACATTGGCTGAGCACGCCAACAGTGCACTATTTAGTTATGTTGGGTGCCAGTGGTGTAGGGCGGTCGTCATAGTACTACTTACATAAGGTAGAAGTTTGACGAAAATCCTTTCCTTCTCTTAAATTGAAAGCTTGAGTCTTTGATTTGTTTTCCTCTTCTTCCTTTCCTTTGATAATGAAGGCTTAGTTAGGTGTTTTGATTTGCCTTTGTGAATGAATGTGAATGAAGAGAATATGGTTAAGGCATAAGGTTAATAATTTGGGCTTAGGAAAAAAATCCCTCCTTGCTAATCTTATCAATTCCTTAACCCCCTTCATTATGTCAGTCCCTTTATATAACTTTTTTGTTTATGGAAAATCACTTAATACCTTTTATTGAGAATTAGGCAGATTCTAATTATTTAATGCCTATAAAATAGGCAGGTCCCCGTTACTTAATACCTAACATATTTCCAGTCTATTTCCAAATTCTAACACAATTATCATTACCGATGCAAGAAAGAGCATCCAAACCACTTATTACCTTTTTATTAGGAGTTAGGTAGACTTTGACCATTTAATACCTAAAAAATAGGTAGGTCCCCATTATTTAATACCTAACCCAAGGCAGGTCCCTACGTGGTTCTCACTAACTGACATCATAAGAAATCCCATCGGGTCACTTAATATTCCTCCTAAAGGAGAGACGGACCCTACAATAGTCACTTAATACCTCTAAAGTCGAAGTGGACCCCTCTAAGGATTCCTCCTACTATACTAATGGCGTGATTATAACCCATAACCCAAACTATGACATCTCAGATTAGTCCGACTATACGTAGGCACTGGTAACCAGATTGACTTGGCAGACTTACCATATAGAATTGGGACTAACCTCATGTCCACCAGGGTTATTTATTATAGGCGATGTCCCACACCATTTCTGTGAACTTTAGACTGACATCGCATCCCTATAACTAAGTCATACTTCCTATATATACCAATTGTATATATACACTCTCCTACACGACAAATAATTAAAGCTATATAAGGTAAACCCTTATTATTGAAAGAACTAGTAGATCGTATAAAGCTAATAAAACAAGTATATATACTAATTTATACTATGAAATAATAAAGCAGTAAGTAAATGTACATACTGAGATTTATACTGGTTCGGAGCACCTCTCCTATGTCCAGTCCCTAAGCACCTCTTAGGTATTTCCTTGGTAAATCCCTCGCTTGACCCGGAGGAATATGTTTACAACTTAACCAATCTGAGCACCTCTCAAATTTATTCTTTCCTTTGAAAAATAAAATTCTTGCTTGATAATCTTGTGTTCGTCTAACACTTATTTAGACTTGATAGTACAACGGTTCGTATAATCTCCTCGATGGTTCGTAGTGAGTGCACAGTGATTATTGGAACAATAACAAATGAAATAATTTAGTTTAAAGTACAAATGCTTAGAATAGCACAAGAGAGTAAATCAAAAAAATCAGAGTAGAAGGTATCTCTTTAAGTATGAGTTGTTGTGCTATTTATATATATTGAAGAGAAGCAATCAAGAGTTGTCAATCTTCAAGAAATCCTTTTAGAATTGCAGAAAACTGTTCAAAAAGTCACAGCCCTTGAAGATGACCTTTCATAAAAAGTAGTCGTTACAGCATTTCAGTCCACCGAGCAAATACGTCGGTCTACTAAGTGTGAACGTTTTAATTTTTGCGACAAATATTTGAATTTTTTTTAAAATAGTTTAACACAGTTTCAGTCGATTGAAATTGGCCTCAGTCGACTGAGCTCGGTCGACTGAAACCAATTTCAGTTGACTGAACAATGTAAGTTCAGTTTTTATGCTATGTTGATATCTGTTTCTGTGTGTGTCTTTGTGTGTGTATATGAACTATCAAGGAAAATTTACAATTCAATCTATGACCATATACATTCTATTGATCTTGAAGCCCCATAGTTTTAACTTATTTGATTTGTAGATGATTCTTCTTGCTTAGTGCCTTGCTTTTTGTCTTTTTGAATGATAGCCTATCATCATGATTGAGTATATATGTGTAGTATATAGTTGTCTTCATTAAAATGGAGAACTAATGTTATAACAATCTCTCCTCTTTTGATGATGACAACTATCAAAGTTTGAATTAAAAATATTGATTTTTCTCCCCCTAAATTCATGCTCCCCCTATCTATATGTTTCTCCCCCTTTGGCATCAACAAAAAGGTAATAGTAAACACAATGAATATGCATATAAATACACGCAATATTTAATATTTACATACATAACATTAAAGAGAAGTTTTCACATACATACACATATCATAAGACTAACAATTGTTTATACATAGAGTCACATAGCACTATGTATTAAGTCATAGACCAACATAACAATACAACACAATAACATGGAAGTTTTTGAATGACCATAAATACAAACACCACGAAATCACAAAAAGGAGAAATGATAGACTTACCAAATATATATAGCACGAGTTGAAATAACTTAAGATTCAGGCTCGAATGATGATGAGCTTGAGCATAAAGAATTTTTTTTCCAAATTTTGCCTAGATAACTCCCAAATGTTTTTTGACGCTTCATCATTTTTTGTTGTTGTTTGAAGATAATTTCTTGGTTTCGGAGAATAGCTATTGTGGCATTGATTGTTCTGGAAGGTTGAATCAATGAAACTTCAGTTTCACTATCCGAAGACCAATTGAATTCTTCAACTATTCCATGACTTGTTTGATTGTCTGGTTGACCTTGAGAAGTTTGAGCTTGAGACAGTTGGGAAGATGATTAACCCAAGGTATTTTTCACCAATTCAGTAAATAAACATTATATGGAGGTAGGGGTTCCATATGAGACTGTAATTTTATAAGTGAAATAGATTTTTGGTCCATAACTTTGGGTGAGATCAAATCTTGTAAAATTTCCACATTAATTCCAAAATGAGAAAATATCTTCGTGAAGAGCCAAAAACATTATTTTGCGGGAACGAGAACTAAAGCTTTTATTTCGTAATGAATAATCTTTGCCTAAGTAAGTTGTATGTTTGAATAAGTTGCATAAAGAGCTTTATTGTTGTAGTCAAATATTTTTTCATAGCTCCTGGTGCGAGGAAAAACGGTATGAAGAAGCATTTTTTAATGATTTAGGCTTGAGGTCTTAAATTCACCGAAGTATTTTCCATGTTTTCAATACGAAATTTTAGCTAGTTGAATCATAGGTGAAATCACGATGGTAGACATTTTCTAAGGTAGATCCACAATGTAACGACCCGCTATTTTGGACCATTCGCATCCATTACAAGTGTATAGGTAGACACTCATGCCGGAGTTTAATTGCTCAAAATACCGCGTTGTTAATTTAAATTTGGCAAAACTGAACATATACAGTAAATAAAATAATCATAGATCACAGACACAGAGTAATAAGTTGCAGCGGAAATAAAAGAGATAGTAGTTCATGAAGCTACTATATGAATATATAAGATACATCAGAGTTTACAACAGAAGAGTAATACGATACATCAGATACAAATCAGAATACATCACTGGAATCATCGAATACTGAAAGCAGAATAGATGGCTGGATCTTCAAGCAAAGCTCCAACTTCAAAGGTGAGCATCGAATACTGGTACACTCAGTCTGACCCGAGCGTAAAGCAAAACACAAACACTCGAGTCAGGATTAACATTCTTATATCATTAAATCCAACTCAAGTGAAATAGCAATTGAAATACAAGTAACTCAAAGGATGTTTGGAATAACCATCCTTTAAGGATCCGTTAAACTATCTACTATGTAGTAGTGTACGATAAGTAGATAATGTCTATCAGTAATATAAAGATATCAAAATAGTGTTAAGTCATGGCCCATTCCACCCTTAACACATTTTTATTCCCAAAAGCATATACAAGACCGTAGTTTCCCCAAAACCGGAAGTCACCAGAGGGCAATCCATATACTAAAGGTACAAAACAAATTCGTAGTGGTCGCGTATATCGGGATACAAGTATGACAAGGCACATGAGGCAATACCCAAGGTAGTGATACTACCGTTTGCCTGATCCGGACTGGTGAGAACGCAACGCCGCAGCGCCCGCAACACCGTGAAACAACACTCCCAAAATCAAGGGTGCACCAATCGACAACAAGTAACGAGTAGTTCGAAGAAGTGTGTTCACTTGAGGTAGCTAATCCTCCATTGGCCCGGCACGGCTCGTGTTTTAGTCATTTCCAATTTGACACAAGTGTCAAGGCTATCCATTATCGTTCTCTTTCTTCAGTCATCACGTACATCATTCCAACCACTTCATTCTGGATCACCACTCCGCGTATAGTTATTAAAGTGGTTTTCAGTTTAGATAGAGAGTATATCCATAACCGATTCCGGTCTCTTTAATAACCTTCGAAATTATTTCACCGATTGGTCGTTTAATAAATTTCAAAACCAAATCAATTTCAATTCAATTAGAATTCGTAAATCAACATTTCATTTGTCTTTCTAAACCAATTTCCAATATTTACGTTTCAAAATTTCCACATTCATAATTTCAAGATCTTACAATTCAATTTCAATTTTTATTTAAAACACTTCAAATATTGATTCACGTTCGCATATAAGTTTCATTCCGAATCATTTAAATAAATTTTATTTAATTTAACATTAAATCAGTTTAACTTCATTTATCGATTTTATTCAATATTCGTTAAGTAAATTTATCATTCAAAACAATTCAATTTAATTTCCAATTCATTAAATCAATTTCTTAAGTTCAACTTCATTATATCAAAACTTACAAATTGAATTAAATTAAATTCGTCAAATCAAATTCTTTAACTTTCAAGTCTTACATTAATTTCAATAAATCACATTTTATTTCTTGTTAAAGAAATTCAATTTCACTTATTTACTTACTTAAATAATTTTCCAAAACTTAATTAATAAAGAAACTCAATTTCAATTATTTACGAAATAATATTCACTTATTCAACAGTTCACTTTCACTTATTAAAGAATTCAATTCAATCTAATCATTAAATAATCCAATCTTATTTAATTATTAAATAATTCAAAACTTAATTATTAAATAATTTCAAAGTTTAATAATTTCAAACTTAATTATAAAATCATTTCAAACTTTAATAATTAAATCATTTCAAACTTAATTCAATCATTTCTCAAATTAAACAACATTCTTTCATCAATTACATTGTTAATATTTTGTTTCAGATTATTAAATATTAACATTTCCTTTCATTAAAATTCAAATTTCAACTTCATTTCAAAACCATATTATTTATTCAAATAAAATCTTCATTTATTTTAAATCAAATTTTTTTTGACCAATCGGGTTTTATTTAATTCTCTTTCCTAGGTCAAAGTTCAATTTGGGTATTTATCATTTCAACCCAATTCCAATTAAATTCAAAATCATAGCATAGCAAAGGGAACTTGCAGTGTGATAACTGGGATGGTGTCAAAGTAAATAAACAAGCAATAACAACAATCAATATCAATCCAATAATCAATTCAAATAATCCCGAAATAACCGTATTAATTCGCATTGTTATTTGTACGAATTAATATAATTATCTCTAGAATCTACACTATCATTTCATGTAGATTAAAGATTATTACACTAATTATTTATACGGTTTTTCACTTGTCATTCGATTTCAATTTTAACACTACAACAATTAATCAAATATACGTTCAATGGTTCAAAGTGTAATTATCACTATTCTACATGTCAATTAATTTAACAATTAAAAGGGATCATATTCAACTTAATCAAATTCAACATATGTGTCGATTCAAATTTTAATTATCCTACGTCAAATTCGATTACATACTATTTATCACTTTATAGATTACAATTTTAACGTCCAATTGTAAACATCAAACAATCAATCATTTAACAACCAAACTGGATTATCATTACATATATAACAGATAATGGTGTCAGATGTCACAGGTGAACTGATACAGGTAATAACAGTGTAAATATCTAACAGCAGCATATTTCAATTGTCGTTTCAATTGAAATCAAATTTAATAAATAAAAGAACGTTAATCGTGAGTGATTGCTCACCTTTTGAGGCTAGATAGAGTCGACAAGGAATTTAGCTACGAACTGGATCACGATCTAGCCAACCGAACAAATCCAAACACAAATCTCAAAGCGAAGTAAGCTGAAAGTGGATTGACGGCAAGGCTGAGAGATAGGAATTTATGGAACGAATCAGAATCTTCAAAATATAAGTTATAATTTCTCTTTAAACCGATTTTAGACATACAGTTAAAATAATATATGTATATTATATCTGATTTCAAATCAAAATAAATTTAAACACAAATCATATCATATATATATATATATTTTAAAATCCTTGTTTTAAATTAAATCCGTGTATTAAAATAAAATATCCATGTTCAAAATATATATATATATATATATACACACACACTAAATAAGATGCACACTACTTACATATACTGTATGTTCATTAGAAAATATCTATATATGAAATCTCATATAACTCATATATAAACTTATATACTTAACCATCCTAACCACTAGTATAAATGATATATAGCTTGCAACCCGAATACGAACCTATGTTGAAACGTTATGCAGACAATATATATATATATATATATAAATACTGTTTACAAAAGCTTTTACAAATTTACAGATCTTATATATAAATATGTAGGTTGGCATACTTTCGTTCAGTTTTCGCCAAAATTTGTAAAAAGTCACTTCTAGTTTTGACAATTGGTGATGTTACAAATGTTTATCGCTTCTAAAAAAGTACTAGCATATATTAACGTTAAAAAAAATAGCATCTATTTATGTTTGGAGGAAAAAAAATACCAGCACCGTGCTTATTAATGAATCCCTGGTGCTGACTTCTTTTCTAATACCATGATGTAGGCTTCATTCTACTTTAGGCACATGCTGTAGACTTATTAATGCTTTCAGTTAATTTATCAATATGTGCAAGTTTGATTTACATATGATAGTTAACAATATGTTTTAATAGATAATGATACAATTAAACCGATTTATTATCCGACCTTTTTTTTTTACAATACCGGAATTAAAAATCAAAACCTTTACCAAAGCTTATAAAATGAACATAGTTATCAAAATAAACTAATGTAAGTCCCTGTGCAGTATCACATACACTATTCCTTATTTATATCAGTAAACATAGTTAATACCCTATTTATAATACTGTACTTATTCATATAATAACAGATAGTTTACAAGCAATCTATGTATATTACCGTTATAATTTACTGTAACCTTTATATATAAATGGAAACAACTGCATACAGACTAAAAATTTTCATTATAAATCTACATATCTAGCATATATAGGTTATATATAAAGGTAGATCTGCTCCTAAAATAGACAATGGCACATACCTCACAACAATGATGCGGTGAGGCAGGCTGCCGACGTGAAGCACGGTGGTCATGTGAGCACAAGGCCTCGTCTGGTCGGCACGGTGACTCAGGAAGCCGCAAGTCAACGACGGTGGGAGAAAATTCATTGGAATCAAGGAAAGGTCGGCTAGAGGAGATGGGTTGCTATGGAGTCGGACGCAGGTTGCCGTTTTATGGTTAATATCGAGGAGCGAGGTCGGAAGAAAGAAAATGCGGACCGAAGGAGCTGCTAGGTGTTGGCGAGGTTGCTGAGATGGTGGGCACGGAAAATGGCAGAGGCATGAAAGGAGGAGGCCATTGGGCACAAAACTTCGGCAATGAAGATGTTCGACGATTGGCTGAGCGGAGGCAGCCGTGAGCTATGGCGGAGGCGGACGGTGGTTTTGCGCGTGGGGCTGGCCGTTGTTAGGTTGGAAGTGGGGAGAGAGGCTAGGAGCAGATCTTGACCAAAAGCGAAATGTTGAAGCATTATATTATTTCTCTTCAGGCATGAATAGGAGGGGACACGAAGGTAGCAGGCAATTGGAAAGGGAGAATTTGTGGCCAAATAGAGGAGAGGAAGGAACATAATGAATGGTTTCAAATGAATGTACGCGTACTGACTTATGTTTACTTTTCAAAACTTTTGGAAAAATGGAAAGTCAAGCTCAGTAATTCGGGACGTATTAATGCCAAATGACTGTTTGGTTTTGACAGTTGAGTAGATGGAAGGTCAGGAATTCAAAAGTTTGAAACGGTTACCGATACGGATGACCGTTTCGCAATTTCCGCGGCGTACCGAACTGCAAAATATACAAATGAGCATACTGTAAAGATCAGCACGCCGATATGATTGAAACGATATACATATATCAGTGGTATGATTAGAAGAAAAAAAATTCGAATTTTCCAACTGGCGGAAAATGCAAGAAAAATGTAGGAAAATAAGACCGACGGAGCCAAAGATGTCCGAATTTGGAAAAACGACAAACTAACATCTTGCTCAGAAGATGATTTAGAATTTTTCTATGTAAAAATATTTAGGTTTCGGAAACATTTTATTTTCATCGCTTTTTAACTGATTAAATTGAAGTAAATTTACGCGCGAAGTAAACTTTCGTATTTTCGGACGAAAATTTACCAGTTACTATGTTTAACTAGACGTATTTCAAATATTAAATTTTTATTTCAAAATTTTATCGTTTAAAATTTCACAAAATTTCAACTAATTACGTTAAAACAGTTGAAATTTACAGGTCATTACACACAACCATTACAATCTAAAATAGCTCCTAGGTCTTGAACATTGAGCACCATATCAACTCCTAACACTCTAATCCATAAAATTCCCTCATCGGTTTCATTCGGAGGAGTATAGAAATCTCCACAAAGGTTTGCATAGAATAATTTAACTAAGAATGGGTAAATTTTTACCTTAATTTACTTTTCATCAATTAAAGAAAGGAACCCATATCATGTTAGAACCTCCAGTTTATGTTTCAACGATAACAACTACACAATCATATATATATATATATACACACTTTATCAAGATTACAGGTATATGCTACAAGAAGACACCATGCTCGAAGATATTGAGACTCAAAGAGATACGAAGATCTATCAACCATACTACAGTTGGTAAGGTTATTCTACAGTAAAAGAGCCCTAGATAAAATGTTGTTAAGGTCTCCTTGAGTTAACATGCATACACGATCACACACAATTTCATATGCATCAAAATTAAGTTAAAAAAACTGATTTTACACCTCACAGACGTCTGAGATAAAAACCAGATACGTCTGTGACAATTCTCGAGCTAAAATTTTCTAAAGTCACAGACGTTTGAGGTTTTACCACAGACGTTTGTCATATGTAAAAACTATCAATTTTGAAAAGACACCCCTGTTTGAAACAAAAAGATATCACCCTTCACTTAAAGGTTGCAACCATTAAAATGAATAGATCTTCTCGAATAGTAACAACTCTTCATCTGCACCCTTTTGAATCTATAATTACAACTCGGATTGAGATAAAGAAATCAAATAACTTGAATTAATCTATTCTTTCCTCTCTTGATACTTTCTAAATACTTTCTTGCGTATACATGCTCACATAATCTTAATCTATTATAACCAAAATATAATTTTGGTTAAACCACTTCCGACAACTCAAAGCATTCATATTCACATACTCAAAGGAGATCATAGGAAGATTTGTACTATAAGTAAAAAACTGTGTTATTTGGAACACAATATTGTCAGAGATATACTTTTGTATTAGCATATTCCTCCGGGCGATGCAAGGGCAATTTGGTTAAAGGAAATACCAAAGGGGAGCTTCGGGACTGGACGTAGGATGGGAGGTCCGAACCAGTATAAAAACTCTGGTTTGCACGCTTTTTATACTTTACTATTTATTGTCTACTATAGCATTAGCTCATACACTTGCATATTTACTCAAGTTAGATGATATACGATCCATAAGATTTTCATTTGGTATCAGAGCCAAGTCATTTCAATCTACAGTAACACGTAATTGAAATCATTAAAATGGCAAGTACATTTCAAGAAGGTCAATCAACTACTCGTCCTCCACTATTTACTGGTCCTAATTATGCTTATTGGTCAACATGCATGCGAAATTTTATGGAAGCAAATGAATTAGAAATATGGCTAGCAACTCAAAACAAATATGAAGCACCTGACACCGATATTGGCACATGGACTGATGCATAAAAAGCTGAGGCAGCTAACAATGCCAAAGCTATGAATGTATTGTTTTGCTCACTCGATAAAAATGAATTTTCACGAGTTATGCTATGCACTACTGCTGATGATATATGGCGTACATTACCAATTACCCCTGGAGGCACAAATAAAGTTAAGCAAACAAAAATTTCTATTCTACAAAATCAATTTTCATCTTTTAAAATGAAATCAAATGAATCAATTATTGACATGTATGCTAGATTTCAAACTATACAACACGATCTTATGGCACTAGGAGTTAAATTCACTGATTTTGATTTAGTCACACGAATTTTGAACACTTTGACAAACGAATGGGAAAGAAAAGTTCTAGCTATTGATGAAGCTAACGATCTCGAAGAGTTATTAGGAAATTTGATGTCATATGAAGCTAATTTACAGGCAAGAAAAGAATAAAATCAAGAAAAGAAAAACATCGCATTTCATGCAAATAATGACAACTCCGACTTGGAAGAAGATGAGATTATTTTCATCGCCAAAAATTACAAGAAGTTCAAAAAGTTCAAAAAGATGACGAAATCTCAAAACAACAACAACACAAATTCCTCAAATCAAACATCAATGAAATGCTTCGGGTGTGATAAATTTGGCCATATGAAGAAGGACTGTCCACTACTCAACAAAGATAAAAAGAAAAAAAAATCCAAAAATTTCAAGAAAAAGAGAAGAGCGTTTCAAGTAACTTGGGATGACTCCGACTCTTCCTCTTCATCCGATAGCGACAGTGACTCAGAATAAGCAAATGTTCGCTTCATGGCTAGCACATATGAGGTACCTAAAAATAAAATTAATAAAAATGAGAAATGGATACTGGATAGCTAATGCTCCAACATATGATGGGAAATGCAAACATGCTATCAAACATCACCTACATAGATGGTGTTACGGTCACTTTTGGTGATGATTCCTAGGATATGTTATTGGGATTGGAAACATCATCAATGTAACAACCATGTATTTTACAATTATTTTTAAATTGATTTTTCCAGATTTAAAAGCTTTATTTATGAAAAGAATAAATTTTGTTATTGTAAATATAAAAACTTTGATTTTGTATGTGGATTTGAATTCCAAATATGACTAAATTTAATATTTCTAGAAAATGTGAATTTTGGTCAAATAGTCAAACTTTGACTTTTAAACTTAAAAATTTAAAAGTTTGAAATTATAAATTTTATCTTTTATTATAAAAAGAGATGTAATAACTTGAACACTACTTTTCGTTTCGTTGAAAATGGAGTTAAAATGTAAAAGTTATGTACATTTCAATTTTTAGTATAATTTGTTTTATTGTGCAATTTTTCCTATTTTAAATTTTATAAATCATATTTTCTTTCTTATATTTTTGTTTTAATATGTGTTAATATGTCATTTTATGTATATTTTTGTCTCTTTATATTTTTAAAATGATAATAGAATTTTTCCAACATTTACTGTATTTATTTTTCATTTTTAAAGGCTGTTTTCCTATTTTCTGCTATTTTCTTCATTAAAAATTATATGTAAATTTAATTTTTAAATATTTATTTTGTGAATATATTTTTATTTTATGTTATTATTTATTTTTAAAAATATATTACAAGCTCATATGAATTTTCTAAAATTTATTCTATTCAATTTCAAATTTTCTAGACTAGTTTACTATTTTTAGCTATTTTCTTAATTTAACTTTATATAACTGATAAATATTTATATAAATTATTATATTTTGATAAAATTTCGAAATTTTATCTGGGATTATTGTTTTTTCAGAAATATAAAGTTATAAAAAGGAATTAAAGATATATGAAGAGTTTGATACCTTTTGTGTGCTTAGTCCTTTTGAATTCTACCGTTTCTTTTTCAATCAATACATCTTTTATTCTATTTTGCCCTAACTATTCCTCATTACTTTTTTTCAGCCGACATCCTCCTGTTATTCACGAATTTTCAAAGCTCCAAAACCCTAAAAAAATCATGGCCTCCATCTTGCAAAAAATTTTGGTAATCTCCCTCTTTTCTTTCTACTTTTTTCTTACTTTTCTATGCAATTTTGCCTTGATCTCTTCACATGTTTGCTTGGCCTAGCCTCTACCACCTCCATCCCCATCATCACCTCCTCCATCTACAAAAAAATTTGGTAATCTCCCTCTTTTCTTTCTACTTTTTTCTTACTTTTCTATGCAATTTTGCCTTGATCTCTTCACATGTTTGCTTGGCCTAGCCTCTACCACCTCCATCCCCATCATCACCTCCTCCATCTACTACAGCAAACACTCCCTTCCCTCTGACCAAGATTGGCCATGACCTTCCACTTGAAGCCATCACCACAAAACTCCACAAAACATTGCCTAGACCACACATATCATCACCTACCCTCCATATCTTGCTTTGGCCACCCCCTTAGCCACCACCACCACTTGCTACATGACCTTTGGCTGCTGCTACTCATCACCCAAACCTCTGTCCAGACCTGTACCAGATGATGGCCGAGCCATTTGACCCATAGACCGAGCCAAAAGTTGAACCAAACTCCACTATGTTGCCTAGTCTCTTGATATTCTTGTGTTGTAACTTCCTCCACATGTTCTAGCCTTTATGCCATGCATTCCTATGATCAAACCTGAGCCAAAGTCATGTCAAACCTGACCTAAATAAACCCCTAGGCCATGCAAAGCATTGTAGAAAACAAGGCAAAAGATTCGACATTCAAATCTCTTTTCATTTCAAAGTTATTTCATTTTAAAGTCGTATTGAATTTTGTTGTTTTGATTGTTTGTTTTGGGTTGTGCACAAGAGTTGTAGCTTGGATTCGGTCTCCACTCAAGTCCGTAGTCTTGTCATCGTGCTTTTGTTTCCATTGTGTTATTGGTTTTGATATCTCCAGCACAAACAGGTGAGTTATTCTCACCAGACAATATGTACCTATATAACTAGTAAATTGACACCCTACGAATCTGTAGAAATATATTATCATGTTATATATGCTTATGTTATTATCATATGATGTTCACACCTGTTATTACACCTGTTATATCATGCTATTTTATTATTTTTATCAGTTTGTCACACTGCAAGTTCCCTGTAGACTAGAATCACTATGGGTTGAAATGATACATACCCGAACGGACTTTAGAATAGGGAAAAATCGTTATGGGATGAAATGATAGGCCTGAATGGTTTTTATTTAATTTATTTTAACTTGGGATTGCGGGTTTGAAATGATAGAACCCGGATTTTTCTTTTTAAACTGCGGATTGAAATGATACATATCTGTATCACTTGTCCTAGGCTAGAAAACTATATACAGGCCCGTGGTTATTTTATAAAGTGTTTTGAATATTTTTAAGTATTTTAAAAATATAAATTTATGAAATTTGATTTAAACTGTGACGACCCGAAATTCCACTACCGGAAAATCGCATCATCGAAAAGAAAGAAAGGGGTGAGAAAGTAGAAAAGATAGAGAAGAAGAAGAAACAACCACAGAATCTCAACAGCGGAACGAATAAAATATAATATATCACATAATAGATTACATAATATCATATACATCAGAGTTATCCAGATAATACAACACATACTAGACAGTTATAAACACCTGTCTAGTTAATACAACTCACACATCACAGAGATACAACACAGCGGAAATACAGAATAAACACATAGATACTGACACAGCGGAACCAATATATATCTATACGCTGAAGCCTCCTGCTCCATTGCTCCTCCACAGTTCGTCAAAGCTAACCTGAATCCCTTGGCTACCCGTAAAAATTTGGGTACCCGAGAGTTTATGAAAAACAGAAATAAACTTCGGGTCAGACATGGGTCTGGTATGAGTAAACGGTTAAAGTTGCTTAACTTTTTTAAAAACCTTTGAAAACAAAGGGTATCACGTAAGACATCCCACACATAAACATGGAAATGTTTTTACCTTACGCTAACCAAAACTTTGATAGGAAATTCAGTGATATTATAATAGGTCTAGGGTTTTCAAGTAAATAGAAAATAGCCGAAATTGTTACATTCATTAAATTCCAGCATACATAGGTATACAATCAAATCCGATGGCACTTATTGGATTTTGGATTCCATACAATGGCAGGGCTACTGGGGTACCGCCCGTCACAGTACGTGGCCTAGATCACCGTACCGAGAACCCACCCTAAGTTCCCTGCAACACAAAGCCGGAACCATCCCTTACTAGACAGTCCCAAACAAGACAACCCCAGCAGTTGTTGCAATCAACTGCCCACACAACCGAAATAAAAAGGGACATCTAGACAGGGGTATATCTTGCTCTCAAGTGGGAGCTACCCACGAAGCTTTGCTGCACCTCCCCTGTTTTAGCCATTCCCGGTTGATGAGGCTTGAGGCTACGATTACCTTTAGAGAACACATCTCTTAGAATGCTCATCGTCCACCTGACGATGTTCTGAAAGCATTCAATCCATACAAGTTCGTTCCGGGTTCGAACGAAACCGAAGGCATTATCTCGTTACACTCATTTTGGAATCACCCTCAGAGTTAACGACAATAACCCTTGCACTCTGAATCTTCATCTTCACTTGAGATTCACGACCTATCGTTAATTTGGATCGATGTGGTTTTCGGATATCCAAATCTGGAAACCCGATCCCGGTCTCATCAAATCCAAACCGTGTCTTTTAAGGCCAAGTTGTTTTAAAGTTAAAACCGTTCAATTCATTATCTATATATATACACAGATAGATAATTCACAACATCACAGATAGATAATCCATATATCATCAGAAATAGATAATCTAAATCACACAGCATTACTTATCTCGTATCCGAGATTTCAAACCATTCAAGGCAACAATATCATCCATCCATACATAAGCAAGGATAAATAATCACACCATATATAATTAATTTAAAATGAATTAAATTAATTATCTCATTTCTAATTAATTTAAAATGAATTAAATTAATTACATCATCTCTAATTAATTTAAAGTAAATTAAATTAATTACTTTATCTTATAAATCCTGCTTACAAATTATTAATTAATTTCAAATCAATTAATTAATCAATCTCCAATTTCCATTTTAATTAATCATCTTGATTAACTAACCTTTAATTACATTAAAGTAATTATTCTTTAATTAATTTAACAAATTAATTATCTTAACCATTCACAGTAATTTACCATTTTACTTCATTAATTACAGTAATCAATGTTCCTTAATAAATTATTTCCATTAATTAATTAACTAAAATTAATTACATTAAACCTTAATTAATCACATTAATTAATTAACTTCAAATATTCACTTCCATTTATCAACCTAAATCATATATAGGAATTTCCATCTTAATTAACCATTTTAGATTAATTATCTCAAATTATATTTAAGTAATTATCCTCTAATTATTTTACAAATTAATTACTTCATACCAATTATAGAAAGTAACCTTTTAAATTACTAAAATTAATTCCATTTCTTCTTAATTAATTACTCTAATGAATTGCTTCATTTATTAATTATTCCCAAATAAATCCATTTTAACTTGCATCATTAATTACAATAATTAATGATCTCTAATTACATTTATTTCATTTAGTAATTTATCTCCAATTAAACAAAATGTTAATCACCTTGATTAACTCCATTCAGTAATTAACTACCCTTAATTACTTCAATTAATAATTTAATTACTCCATAATTAAATATCTCTAATTAATCCCTTGATTAATTTATACAAAGTAATTATACTCAAATTACTTTCATTTTTCAATCATCCCCAAATAAATTACTTCCTTAAGTAATTTTACTTATCACATCATCAAATGGTTATTTAAATTAATTAAACTTAATTAATTAACTTAAACAATTTATATTAAACTTAATTAATTACAATGAGAAATAAATTCCTTAATTACTTTCATAAGTAATTATACTTAAATAATTCACAACTGATTATCTTAAATTAATAAATCTAATTAATTATCAAATTAATCATATTTATTTAATCATCCTAGTTAATAACCTTCATTAATTATTAACACTTCTTAAATTACTTTTCTAAAGTAATTAAATTAAGATTTATTATTAGCTACAATTAAATTTTATCTTTACTAACTCATAAATAAATCCTTAATTATTTAATTAATTAAGTATTAAATATAACTTAATTAATTCTTGCTTACGTTATTAATTAATAACCATAGATTAAAATTCAACTTTTATTTAATTAATGATTCTTAAATATCCATTTATTACCAATTAATTATCTCTAACCTTAATTAACTAATTTAACTTTTAATTACTAAATTAATTAATTCCATCATTAATTAATCAAATTAGTTAATTATTTATTTTAATTAACTTAATAATTACAAATCCTTAAATCTGCATTTATTTAAGGATAAAACATTTCTTATAAATGATCAAATTTTCATTTACAAATTTAGATTCAAAATAATACAAAATTTAACTTAGCAAAATTTACACACTTTAAAATATACTTTAACACATTTTAAAGTTGTTAAAACATTTTATTTTTATAAAACTTATGTTTATTTAAACTAGGAAACAAAAGCAAATTTTGAATCCATAGCTTACTCTCTGGTTTTAAACTTAGTTTAAAACCCTGCTCCCAAATTTCAAAACTTAAAGCCTTACAGGCTTTAAAACTGGCAACACCACAAATAACCCGAGCCTTCCTATATTCTTCGAGTCAAACACGAAAAAACTTCGGGCCACTTCCTCATTTTACTCGAGATAAATTCGAAGCTGCTACACCCAAGATCCCACCTGAAACACACATGCACCGTACATATGCACGGTGGCTCTGACTGCCAGCGATCATCAACGTTGATCGCGACATATCAGAAATCGGCTCCACATCCTTCTCCGATCACCAAATCTCGACCATCACCCAAAAATCGAAATCGAGCACCACTTCCCAAAGCCTGGAACTAACAGGTCATCACCAACCCAACTGAAAACGCCACGTCTTCTAAACTCCGACCATCTGAAAGTCAACCCCTCCGGCCATCGACTTCCCCTACGCGTCTACTACCATTCCCCAAAAACTCGTCGAACTCGATCAACTATGTGTAACGCGGTGAACGATTCTATCTACCTTAGCTAAACTAGGGTTATAAACTTCAACTAACAACCACCACTTCCCCACTGTCCTGATCCATCACCAGACAATTTTGCCGAAGTCCCAGATCACCCTTCCACCTCCAGCAAGCACGACAACTCCCCAGACCATCCAGATCACCAGAGAGACTCGGAAACCCAAATTTCAGACATCACCAAATATCACACTCAATACTTCATTAAAAATTGTAGAATTTGATTTTAAAAATCCTATCTTTTATATACAATTCCAGATATATATTTAAATCAACAAATTACAAGATTTGATCTTTAACATTTTCAAGTTGCTCTGTATATTCACTTTTTCCAGACAATGTCTTCTATCTAAAATTATTGCAAATGTTTTTAAAGCCTAGTTAAGTTTTAAAACAACAACTTTGTTTTAACTACTTAAGCCTAAAAGAAATTTGAGTGAGAAGAAATTGAGGTTAAAACTAAGTTTTAAATCTCTGAAGTTTAAAGCAGAGATGAACACTGTATTTAACTAGACATTCACACAAGTTTCCAGAGTCCTAAAAACCATCATACTAACTCATTTTCAAACATATATTATGAGTTTACTTAAACTTAAGTCACATGCCTCAAAACAGAAGGATGTCACAAGTTACAGTTTAAAGAAAGAGGGTTGAAACTAAGATCTGAGATGTTCAGAAGCAATATATATGCACACTTACATAAATTCACAAAGAAACTTGCACATACATACACATGTAAAACAAATCACTAACACAGCAATTTCCAGGTTATTTAAGTTTAGTTTTTTTTAAAAAAAAAGTTTACTCACCGGTCATTTGAATGGAAAACTTGCTCTTTTTATTTGAAGACAGGGAACTTGAAATCTGGCATTTGAAAACTTCCATATTTTGTTGTTTTGATCTTCGAAAACTTTTAATTGGCTTTGAAACTCAAACATGAATTGTCTGGAAGTCTTGTTATAATTGAAAATGCTTTTATTTTTGATTGAGAACTGAAGTGCTTTTGCTTTGTTGATTTCCAGTTTTGTATTTTGTTTAAATTCTTCTCTGTTTAAAAACTGGAATTGCAACACTCTCGTTTATGAAATAAAAATGAAGTAGGTTGAACAAATAACAAGTATACCATATTGTTTAAGTACAAATTTCAGAGATATTTCCATTTTCTTTGGTGACTGAAAACCATTCTGGACAGGCTTTGTTGTGCTAAGGTGGAAAAACATTAAATGCTATGTACTTTCTTGTATACAAGCATCTCCTACAGTCCACTTTCGTATGTACTTACAACCTTACCTATGTTTATATTTGTTTAATTTTAAACTTAGCATACTTACCCTATCTTCATTCGTATGTACTGAAATGATTTCTGCCTGCACCTGTACATTGCCAAAGTGTACAAAATAATTTACTTGCCTTATCTATCATCTTATACTTAGGTTATTTTAATGCCTGCAAGAATATTTTGCCATAGAGTAAAACTTTCTTGCCTGCACATAAGGTTTTAGTTTGTAATTGTTATAGTTATAGTTAGCTTGTTATTTATTTCTAGTTTCTAACATAAGTGTATTATATTTTTACTTTGTTTATTTGTAAGATGCTTGTATTCTTTTACTTGCCTGCAAGTATATTTAACTTAAGTTTTAAATTTAAAGTTTTGTTATGGTATAAACTTCCTTGCCTGATCCTAAGTTTTGCTATAGATTAAATAATATTTGACTAATATTTTTGTTTAAAGGTGGTTATGGTTATGTTATCCTGTTATAAATTTTTAAAACTTAGTATTTAATCCTACTCTTAACATAAGTGTATTTATTTAATATTTAATTTAAATCAAATTTCGAAATTACCCAAAAGACTAGAATTTTAAAACATATTCTTATTTATTAAATTTTAAAACAAGACTTAACTATTTACACTATATACAGATTTATGAAAATTAATAGAAAACAATTTATTAGCTTTTAAAAGATAATTTATCAGTTAAATATTTATTTAAAAGAAAATTATCAAATCAAATCATATCTTATTAACAAATATCATCATATCAATTTTATATTTAATATAGATTATTAAATTGATATTGTTCGAAATTTTCGGGATATCACATTCCTTCCCCCTCAAAAGAATTTCGTCCCCGAAATTTAAAACAAAGTAATTTAATAATCTCATTACTGATTTAAATTTAAAAACACAAGCATATCATCAATATATACTAACAACCATTGCAATCAATCATTCAATCAAACAAATCTAACTATCCAGACAAAATACTGGATAGAATTTCCTCGAGTTTCCCCGAGTATAAATACCGGGTTACTCGCTCTATAGAATCCAAACAATCAATACTACTAAGCTACACACAACTAGATCTACAAAACAAAACAGGATAGGATATCAGACTATAGATAAGTCTGACTCAACAACCAAACTCCCTGAACTGCTGGCTCTACAACCAGAGATAACTCATACACGTACTTCCACAGAGATACGTGAAACACATCGAATTCCAGTTATCCAAACTGACAATTCACTCCTGAAGATCAAACACTTATCCAAAATCAAATCTCTGATTCCGAAATCCAAATTCCTTCGGACGATCCTGGGTCTCCTACTTCCTTACTGATCAGCTTATCCTTCGATGATGCCTTCGAAACAACCTGAACCAAAACAATCCAACAAAATGATCTTTCCAAGATCAACCAAACTCAGAACTCCATTCTACTCCAGAATCAGAAAACAGATCTCACTACTCTCATCCGGAAGAGATAAAACAGATGCTCTCCAAACTGCTTCCGCTGCACAACTCTGATATGAAGTAGATGAAAATAGATGATGCACACAAGCTCAAACTTCCACTGATACCAACTGTGACGGACCTAGGCTTTGCAACCGTCGGTCATTAGCCACAACTGGTAAGCTTCTCAACCATTACGAAAATATGGTTCAATAGATCCATAAAGAGAAAACTCAAAAGTTCCTCCAAAACCCGAGCTGCTTCACTAAACTCTCTCCAAAAACCATCCTACTACTAAGCTGAACCATCGGTATCACTCCTGGAAATCCAGTCGATACCAAACTCAAACTCCCTGATGCTAACAAAATTCTAACTTCCTGAAGACATCCAGAAAAATTCCTGACATCCCAAGAGAACACTCAGACTATCGCAAGTCAATTTTGCGATCAACTCAGCCTGATTCCAAAGAAAAACTGTTCTCTCTTTATCAAGCAGAACAGCTTACACTTAACTTGCCAATCCAATGAAGAAATGGAACCACTCTGCTGCTCCTGAACTCCACTGCTAAGCTAGAAAGCTTCCTTGCCAACATACAGGACACTCCGAGCTACACTGCTGACACCAATGCCCAAAGTTTTCAAATCCAGAAGCTCTTCGAGAAACTCAGACCTCAAATCAAACTAAAACACCCTGCTGCACTCAACCACATCACCGAAGTAAACACACTTCTTTAAACTTGTTTCAAAGAAATATCTTCGGAAACATCCGTAGTCACTGCGTCTCATCACACAGTTACTAATCCCTGAGGTATCAAGATATCATCACTTGCTTCTGTCCAACCGACAGATCCAACTCTACTCAAAGATGGACTCCGAACCTTAACATGTTTCCTTCAGAGATCGATGAAATCCTTACATCAACAAAGCTCACTCGAGACGGTATTAGGTTTACAGTCTCAACAAATACACTTCCAACCATTGGTAGTCGTGTTTCACACACCACTACACTATCTACCTTTATAACTTATATTGGAAAACCCGAACAAGTAATCCAACAAACAGGTAGAAATAGATAAATATATATATATAGATAAAAATTACAAGTACGCTCTCTCAGGATAGACACCACTCCAAAGCCTAGGTATTCACTCAACCTGTGCTCTGATGCCACCTGTGACGTCCTAGGCTTTTCAACCATCAGCAACGGCTCACGACCGGTAGGCTTTTCAACCATCCCAGCCCCGCTGTGGCTCACAGTGATACCTCGGGTTTGCTTTTACGGCCAGCCTCTCGACTCGCAACCAACCCCGCAAGGCCTTATACTACCCCCGGGGGCATGTAGGGGTAAGAGTCTCCCGTTCGCCACCTAACGCAAAGCGAGAACCCCCTATCACGCTGTAATGTAGCAAACCCGATCCCGGTCTCATCAAATCCAAACCGTGTCTTTTAAGGCCAAGTTGTTTTAAAGTTAAAACCGTTCAATTCATTATCTATATATATACACAGATAGATAATTCACAACATCACAGATAGATAATCCATATATCATCAGAAATAGATAATCTAAATCACACAGCATTACTTATCTCTTATCCGAGATTTCAAACCATTCAAGGCAACAATATCATCCATCCATACATAAGCAAGGATAAATAATCACACCATATATAATTAATTTAAAATGAATTAAATTAATTATCTCATTTCTAATTAATTTAAAATGAATTAAATTAATTACTTCATCTCTAATTAATTTAAAGTAAATTAAATTAATTACTTTATCTTATAAATCCTGCTTACAAATTATTAATTAATTTCAAATCAATTAATTAATCAATCTTCAATTTCCATTTTAATTAATCATCTTGATTAACTAACCTTTAATTACATTAAAGTAATTATTCTTTAATTAATTTAACAAATTAATTATCTTAACCATTCACAGTAATTTACCATTTTACTTCATTAATTACAGTAATCAATGTTCCTTAATAAATTATTTCCATTAATTAATTAACTAAAATTAATTACATTAAACCTTAATTAATCACATTAATTAATTAACTTCAAATATTCACTTCCATTTATCAACCTAAATCATATATAGGAATTTCCATCTTAATTAACCATTTTAGATTAATTATCTCAAATTATATTTAAGTAATTATCCTCTAATTATTTTACAAATTAATTACTTCATACCAATTATAGAAAGTAACCTTTTAAATTACTAAAATTAATTCCATTTCTTCTTAATTAATTACTCTAATGAATTGCTTCATTTATTAATTATTCCCAAATAAATCCATTTTAACTTGCATCATTAATTACAATAATTAATGATCTCTAATTACATTTATTTCATTTAGTAATTTATCTCCAATTAAACAAAATGTTAATCACCTTGATTAACTCCATTCAGTAATTAACTACCCTTAATTACTTCAATTAATAATTTAATTACTCCATAATTAAATATCTCTAATTAATCCCTTGATTAATTTATACAAAGTAATTATACTCAAATTACTTTCATTTTTCAATCATCCCCAAATAAATTACTTCCTTAAGTAATTTTACTTATCACATCATCAAATGGTTATTTAAATTAATTAAACTTAATTAATTAACTTAAACAATTTATATTAAACTTAATTAATTACAATGAGAAATAAATTCCTTAATTACTTTCATAAGTAATTATACTTAAATAATTCACAACTGATTATCTTAAATTAATAAATCTAATTAATTATCAAATTAATCATATTTATTTAATCATCCTAGTTAATAACCTTCATTAATTATTAACACTTCTTAAATTACTTTTCTAAAGTAATTAAATTAAGATTTATTATTAGTTGCAATTAAATTTTATCTTTACTAACTCATAAATAAATCCTTAATTATTTAATTAATTAAGTATTAAATATAACTTAATTAATTATTGCTTACGTTATTAATTAATAACCATAGATTAAAATTCAACTTTTATTTAATTAATGATTCTTAAATATCCATTTATTACCAATTAATTATCTCTAACCTTAATTAACTAATTTAACTTTTAATTACTAAATTAATTAATTCCATCATTAATTAATCAAATTAGTTAATTATTTATTTTAATTAACTTAATAATTACAAATCCTTAAATCTGCATTTATTTAAGGATAAAACATTTCTTATAAATGATCAAATTTTCATTTACAAATTTAGATTCAAAATAATACAAAATTTAACTTAGCAAAATTTAAACACTTTAAAATATACTTTAACACATTTTAAAGTTGTTAAAACATTTTATTTTTATAAAACTTATGTTTAAACTAGGAAACAAAAGCAAATTTTGAATCCATAGCTTACTCTCTGGTTTTAAACTTAGTTTAAAACCCTGCTCCCAAATTTCAAAACTTAAAGCCTTACAGGCTTTAAAACTGGCAACACCACAAATAACCCGAGCCTTCCTATATTCTTCGAGTCAAACACGAAAAAACTTCGGGCCACTTCCTCATTTTACTCGAGATAAATTCGAAGCTGCTACACCCAAGATCCCACCTGAAACACACATGCACCGTACATATGCACGGTGGCTCTGACTGCCAGCGATCATCAACGTTGATCGCGACATATCAGAAATCGGCTCCACATCCTTCTCCGATCACCAAATCTCGACCATCACCCAAAAATCGAAATCGAGCACCACTTCCCAAAGCCTGGAACTAACAGGTCATCACCAACCCAACTGAAAACGCCACGTCTTCTAAACTCCGACCATCTGAAAGTCAACCCCTCCGGCCATCGACTTCCCCTACGCGTCTACTACCATTCCCCAAAAACTCGTCGAACTCGATCAACTATGTGTAACGCGGTGAACGATTCTATCTACCTTAGCTAAACTAGGGTTATAAACTTCAACTAACAACCACCACTTCCCCACTGTCCTGATCCATCACCAGACAATTTTGCCGAAGTCCCAGATCACCCTTCCACCTCCAGCAAGCACGACAACTCCCCAGACCATCCAGATCACCAGAGAGACTCGGAAACCCAAATTTCAGACATCACCAAATATCACACTCAATACTTTATTAAAAATTGTAGAATTTGATTTTAAAAATCCTATCTTTTATATACAATTCCAGATATATATTTAAATCAACAAATTACAAGATTTGATCTTTAACATTTTCAAGTTGCTCTGTATATTCACTTTTTCCAGACAATGTCTTCTATCTAAAATTATTGCAAATGTTTTTAAAGCCTAGTTAAGTTTTAAAACAACAACTTTGTTTTAACTACTTAAGCCTAAAAGAAATTTGAGTGAGAAGAAATTGAGGTTAAAACTAAGTTTTAAATCTCTGAAGTTTAAAGCAGAGATGAACACTGTATTTAACTAGACATTCACACAAGTTTCCAGAGTCCTAAAAACCATCATACTAACTCATTTTCAAACATATATTATGAGTTTACTTAAACTTAAGTCACATGCCTTAAAACAGAAGGATGTCACAAGTTACAGTTTAAAGACAGAGGGTTGAAACTAAGATCTGAGATGTTCAGAAGCAATATATATGCACACTTACATAAATTCACAAAGAAACTTGCACATACATACACATGTAAAACAAATCACTAACACAGCAATTTCCAAGTTATTTAAGTTTAGTTTTTTTTTTAAAAAAAAGTTTACTCACCAGTCATTTGAATGGAAAACTTGCTCTTTTTATTTGAAGACAGGGAACTTGAAATCTGGCATTTGAAAACTTCCATATTTTGTTGTTTTGATCTTCGAAAACTTTGAATTGGCTTTGAAACTCAAACATGAATTGTCTGGAAGTCTTGTTATAATTGAAAATGCTTTTATTTTTGATTGAGAACTGAAGTGCTTTTGCTTTGTTGATTTCCAGTTTTGTATTTTGTTTAAATTCTTCTCTGTTTAAAAACTGGAATTGCAACACTCTCGTTTATGAAATAAAAATGAAGTAGGTTGAACAAATAACAAGTATACCATATTGTTTAAGTACAAATTTCAGAGATATTTCCATTTTCTTTGGTGACTGAAAACCATTCTGGACAGGGTTTGTTGTGCTAAGGTGGAAAAACATTAAATGCTATGTACTTTCTTGTATACAAGCTTCTCCTACAGTCCACTTTCGTATGTACTTACAACCTTACCTATGTTTATATTTGTTTAATTTTAAACTTAGCATACTTACCCTATCTTCATTCGTATGTACTGAAATGATTTCTGCCTGCACCTGTACATTGCCAAAGTGTACAAAATAATTTACTTGCCTTATCTATCATCTTATACTTAGGTGATTTTAATGCCTGCAAGAATATTTTGCCATAGAGTAAAACTTTCTTGCCTGCACATAAGTTTTTAGTTTGTAATTGTTATAGTTATAGTTAGCTTGTTATTTATTTCTAGTTTCTAACATAAGTGTATTATATTTTTACTTTGTTTATTTGTAAGATGCTTGTATTCTTTTACTTGCCTGCAAGTATATTTAACTTAAGTTTTAAATTTAAAGTTTTGTTATGGTATAAACTTCCTTGCCTGATCCTAAGTTTTGCTATAGATTAAATAATATTTGACTAATATTTTTGTTTAAAGGTGGTTATGGTTATGTTATCCTGTTATAAATTTTTAAAACTTAGTATTTAATCCTACTCTTAACATAAGTGTATTTATTTAATATTTAATTTAAATCAAATTTACAAATTACCCAAAAGACTAGAATTTTAAAACATATTCTTATTTATTAAATTTTAAAACAAAACTTAACTATTTACACTATATACAGATTTATGAAAATTAATAGAAAACAATTTATTAGCTTTTAAAAGATAATTTATCAGTTAAATATTTATTTAAAAGAAAATTATCAAATCAAATCATATCTTATTAACAAATATCATCATATAAATTTTATATTTAATATAGATTATTAAATTGATATTGTTCGAAATTTTCGGGATATCACATAAACAGATTTTGAAATATTTTGAGTTAAAGAAATTATGATTTTTCTATGTGTTAAAAATGTAATTAATGAATGGTTTAACTAGATTTTTGAAATATAACTTAAGTTGGAAATTTGGAATTTTGGTTAAAAATGATATTTAAGTTATATAAATAAAATGGATATTAAATTTTATTTGGAAATGGTAAATATGATAATTTGATTTAATTTGAATTTACGTGATTTATTAAAGTATTATTGATTTTTCTATGAATTTAAGTGGTTAAATAAATGAATGTTTAAAAGTGATCTTTTAAAATATAACTTGACTAGGAAATGTGAAATTTGGTTTTAATTAAAGGTTTAAGTTAATTAAATAAAATTGGAAATTTAGTTAAATTGTGAAATGGTAATTTAAATTTGAAGTGTTAAGTTTATTTGTTGAAATGTGAAGAATTGGACACTTTTACACTAAAATTTATTAAGTAAATTGTTGAAATTGGATTTGAATTTAAGAAATTTATTGTGAAAAGATATATGTTAAATGATATGTAAATGAACATTTTAAATGTTAAAATATGATTTTAAAAATGTTTATGTGTTTTAAATTTAAGTTATTTAATTGCTGGAAATACACTAACACCTGAAATTAACTTTTAATAGCATTCAGAAATGCTATAGATTCTGTTTTGAACTAAAATTGTGTAAAAAGGAGCTATTACAGCATTTCTGGAATGCTGTAGTTGCTGTACTTGAACTTATAGGCTAATATTGAACTCAGGCCTATTATAGCATTCTCTGGAAATGCTATAATGGTCTGTAGTCTATGTTGAAATCAAATTTAACCCTTGTTTTGAAATCTGAACTACCGCAGCACTTCTGAAATGCTGTCTTTTCTGTTTTGAACTATGATTCAACAAAAACTGAGTTTTAACAGCAGTTTTAAGTGCTGTCTTTGCTGAATTAAAAATGTTTTCAAATATAACTTATAGCAGTTGTTTTTAAATGCCGTGAAATGCTGAAATTTTAATAATTAGGGTTTTTGACTTAGTAAACGAACTCAGAATGGTTTGAAACTTTGGAAATTGAATACTTGATTTGAAAATATAATAATTACACTTTTAAAAGGTTTAAATGAATTATTTTGATTGGAATATAAACTATTTAAAAATGATTTGAAATGAAGTTTTGTAAGGATATGATATTTTATTATATTAAAATGATTTGAAATGAAGTTTTGAAATGCTATGAAAATATAAATATATGGAAATGGTTTGGAATTGATTAAATCTTTATTTTGATAAAGATATGGTTTGAAATGATATTTTATTTTGAAGTAAAGTATTGTTTTTAAAAGTTATAACCACGGGTTATAATAACGATTGGTTGGCAAAGAGACCGGGATCGGATATGGACATACTCTCTGTCGATACCGAAAACCACTTTGACAACCGTGTACGCGGTGGAGATTCCAGAATGAAGTAGGATGGTGGCGACGTTCTTAAGGTATGTTACGTGGACCCAACTCCCATGAGTTGGCATAAGGTGGCTAAAACAGGAGCGATCTCGGACCAGTGAGGTAGCACCTCTTCTCGGACACATTTCTTCGATATTATACTCTTACTTGTGATTGATTAGATGGCCATCCTCCGATTTGGGAGTGTTGTTCGAGGTGGAACGGTAGTGGCTGCTATGCGTATCCATCAGTCCGTGTGCGTAATTGGTATATCTACCCTGGCATTGCCTAGTTGTGCCGTGTCACCTACCATATCGAGCTTTACTACGATTATGATTTTAAAGATCCGACCGCGTTAAGGTTCTCCATCCCCTTAACGCTATTTTCTATATGATTATACTTTACTGATTAGACACTACTGTATATAGCGTATATTACTATATAGTAAATAGTTTAACGGACCCTTAGAGGATGAGCGGTCCCAAGCATCTTCTAAGTTACTTGTACCCTTATTACAGTTCGCATGAGTTGGTTTAGATTATATAAGTATATATTGTCCTGACTCGAGTGTTTTGTGTTTTGCTTTACGCTCGGGTCAGCCTGAGTTATTCACAGATTTGGATTTCCACTCTCTTGGAGATTTGAATCGTTGGAGATTATCTGCTTGTCATGTCCTATCTATTTCAATATCGTTGTTCTACTCAGCTTGTACTTGGTTATTATATTGAGACTTTTGTTGTATTCTATTTCTTCTGTTATATCTCATGTAACTCTGATATATTTATATAGTAGCTTCATGAACTACTATTTCTTTTACTTCCGCTGCATTATTTTACTCTGTGTCTGTGATCTGTGATTATATTTATTTACTGTATATTCAGAGATTTGCCAAATTTTATTTACAACGCGGTATTTTGAGCAATTCAACTCCGTCATGAGTGTCTACCTATACACTTATAATGGATGCGAATGGTTGAAAATATCGGGTCGTTACAGTTGGTATCAGAGGTTTGGCTTTGAGGCAAAACTTAGAATGTATGGTAAATTTATTTACAGAATCACTTTCGTTCGAGTTTGAATCTCTTCCTTTTGATTCGATTTCCTTTGAATTTTGGAACGTTTCATGCGGTTCCAAAATTCATTCGTGTCCCTCACTATTCATCATCTTTTGATTCTAGAGTATCCCATGACTCCACTTCGAATGATCTTTATAGTGAATTGGCGGTCTCGCCAATATTCTAATTTTCTTGTAAAAGGGTGAAAATCCTTTACAGTCAGCATCGATTCACCAGAGATTTTTATTTATCCTTAGTTTAGATGCTAATATCTTTTATTATTCCAAACTCTATCTCTTGAGATCGAACGTAGATTTATCCTAGAAAAATTTACATTGATCTTATTCTTTAAGTCACGGTTGACCCGGTTAAGGTTGTCCGCGATTTATCTAAGCTTACCCATCTCTCTACTCTGTTTAACCATCTTGCCTTTTGTTTCTAAACTATCTCCAAACATTTTGAATTGTACTTGTAAATCTATGTTTGTTTTATATATTGTGTTGTTTGAGTTGTTGATGTTGATTTGGGTTTCTGATCGATTCGTCTGATCAACGCTATCGATAGGATTTCTAAAACACTTTGACAGAACAAACTGACACAATATTATTAAAAAAAATTGGTTAATAAAATAAATTTTGATATAAGTAAATATTATGGAACTTAATAAATTGATTTAATTTGAGAATTTAATTTCTGATGGTTTCAAACCTTGTGTTTAAAGTTGTAAAAGGATATATTATTTAAAGTATTTCTAAGTAGAAATATGTTTCTAAAGGATTTTAAAGTTTAAAAATTTAGTGCTCTTCTCTTTGTCGCTGGAAAATAATTTCGGTGATGACAGCAGCATCATCGACATTCATTTTCGAGTTTTGAACTGAAGAGACCGTTCTGTAGTCTTACTACAGCTTTGTTTTGAAAGATTTAATTTATTTGAATTTCTTAATATGATTTGATTTATAATATATATATATGATTTAAATTGATTTGACATATTATGTACATATATTTATTTATCTCTAATTGGTTTGAAGGAAATCGGAAATTTAATTCTTACATTTTTTTCTTAAAGAATAATTTCAATTATAAAAAGAAAAATAAAAATTTGGATAAATGATTCAAACTTGATATAATTGAATTGGAAAGTTTTATTTGTATAACACACAATTTCATTCCAATATAAGTTACCTAAATTACACAGAAGTTGAATATGTAATTGAATAATATGCAGTACAGAAATGATTTTATAAATAAAATTTGAGTGGTTATAATAAATGTTATACACTTAAATTTTAGTTATAAAAGATTAACAGAGGTAAATAGTGAACAAGGAATTTAAAGAGATTTTATTTAAATAACTTAATAATCAAATTTGATTTAATATGGAACCTTAAGTCTAACCTAGGAATTTTAATAATGGTTATTTCCTGAAACAATATGTTGTATAATAAATAATGTATCTTTGAATAGATAAAATAAAATACATTGGAATTGGACATTTTGTAATAAAGTTTATTTAACTTGAATTCATAGTTTAATTGATGTCTAAATGAATAAATGTGTAAAGGAATTTGATTGTTATATTTGCTATGATAAATATTTTATTTATGAAATAGATATGTCTTGAAAAATGAATAATTACGATTTAAATAGTTAAAATGTATTTTAACATCACTAAAATTTGATAATTGAGAATTTGGTTTTCAAATGGAATTTTAAGTGTAACTTATTAAAGGAATATCTATTTATGAAATGGGTATTTTAAATAAAGTGTTAGGTTATGTGTTAAATTAAGAGCTAACTAAAATAGTGAACTTTTAACTTAATAAATGAAGTATAGTTTGATTTGAATATTCCATTCATAAAGTTTGTTTAATAAGTCATAAGTTAAATGATATCCAAATAAATATTTCTGGAATTGAACTGATTTGAAATATTAATATATCTACTGTAGCATTTTATAAGTACTACTATTTTGAAAATACAATGTTTTGGAAATTTTTATAATTGAATGAACTTAGAAATGTTACAACTTTAAAATGAATATTATTTGACCTTGAATTAAAATGGTTTAAATGAAGATTATTTTTAAAGGGTGTTATGGTTTCCTAAGTATTATGTTTTTTTATAAAGAATAACTTGTCCAAAGTGTTATGATTTTAGTAGTATGATTTCCAAATGATAAACATCCCTAAATTTTTATGATTTCAAAGGATTATGGTTTCAAATTTATTATCTTATTTTGTTTTTTTCAAACTATCTTTTCGTTGTCCTTATTTCTCTTATCTTGTTACAGAATGGGAAGGCTATTGCTTATACCAGTCTGTTTAGAAATCTTTCTATAATCTTTGATAATCTTTGTTACTCATCTGGATCTGAACACTGTTTTCCATTCATAGACCGTCGGTCAAGTGAAAAGGGTGATTTAGACTCTAGAGGATCTTTTCGTGTTTGTGTTCTTGATTTGATCACCTCCCTCTTGTTAAACTTACCTATAACAACAATTATCAGGTGTAATTTAAATCTCATTGTCATCTTATTTTAATCTTATTTCGCTATATCTTTTTCTGTGCTTTCCCGTACCTCAATCCTTTTCGAGGACGAAAAGTTTTGAGTGGGGGAGAGTGTAACAACCCTATATTTTACAATTATTTTTAAATTGATTTTTCCAAATTTAAAAGCTTTATTTATGAAAAGAATAAATTTTTTTATTGTAAATATAAAAACTTTGATTTTGTATGTGGATTTGAATTCCAAATATGACTAAATTTAATATTTCCAGAAAATGTGAATTTTGGTCAAATAGTCAAACTTTGACTTTTAAACTTAAAATTTTAAAAGTTTGAAATTATAAATTTTATCTTTTATTATAAAAATAGATGTAATAACTTGAACACTACTTTTCGTTTCGTTGAAAACGGAGTTAAAATGTAAAAGTTATGTACATTTCAATTTTTAGTATAATTTGTTTTATTGTGCAATTTTTCCTATTTTAAATTTTATAAATCATATTTTCTTTCTTATATTTTTGTTTTAATATGTGTTAATATGTCATTTTATGTATATTTTTGTCTATTTATATTTTTAAAATGATAATAGAATTTTTCCAACATTTACTGTATTTATTTTTCATTTTTAAAGGCTGTTTTCCTATTTTCTCCTATTTTCTTCATTAAAAATTATATGTAAATTTAATTTTTAAATATTGATTTTGTGAATATATTTTTATTTTATGTTATTATTTATGTTTAAAAATATATTACAAGCTCATATGAATTTTCTAAAATTTATTATATTCAATTTCAAATTTTCTAGACTAGTTTACTATTTTTAGCTATTTTCTTAATTTAACTTTATATAACTGATAAATATTTATATAAATTATTATATTTTGATAAAATTTCGAAATTTTATCTGGGATTTTTTTTCTTCAGAAATATAAAGTTATAAAAAGGAATTAAAGATATATGAAGAGTTTGATACCTTTTGTGTGCTTAGTTCTTTTGAATTCTACCGTTTCTTTTTCAATCAATACATCTTTTATTCTATTTTGCCCTAACTATTCCTCATTACTTTTTTTCAGCCGACTCCCTCCTGTTATTCACGAATTTTCAAAGCTCCAAAACACTAAAAAAAATCATGGCTTCCATCTTGCAAAAAATTTTGGTAGTCTCCCTCTTTTCTTTCTACTTTTTTCTTACTTTTCTATGCAATTTTGCCTTGATCTCTTCACATGTTTGCTTGGCCTAGCCTCTACCACCTCCATCCCCATCATCACCTCCTCCATCTACAAAAAGATTTGGTAATCTCCCTCTTTTCTTTCTACTTTTTTCTTACTTTTCTATGCAATTTTTCCTTGATCTCTTCACATGTTTGCTTGGCCTAGCCTCCACCACCTCCATCCCCATCATCACCTCCTCCATCTACTATAGCAAACACTCCCTTTCCTCTGACCAAGACAGGCCATGACCTTCCTCTTGAAGCCATCACCACAAAACTCCACAAAACATTTCCTAGACCACACATATCATCACCTACCCTCCATATCTTGTTTTGGCCACCCCCTTAGCCACCACCACCACTTGCTACATGACCTTTGGCTGCTGCTACTCATCACCCAAACCTCTGTCCAGACCTGTACCAGATGATGGCCGAGCCATTTGACCCATAGACCGAGCCAAAAGTTGAACCAAACTCCACTATGTTGCCTAGTCTCTTGATATTCTTGTGTTATAACTTCCTCCACATGTTCTAGCCTTTATGCCATGCATTCCTATGATCAAACCTGAGCCAAAGTCATGTCAAACCTGACCTAAATAAACCCCTAGACCATGCAAAGCATTGTAGAAAACAAGACAAAAGATTTGACATTCAAATCTCTTTTAATTTCAAAGTTATTTCATTTTAAAGTCGTATTGAATTTTGTTGTTTTGATTGTTTGTTTTGGGTTGTGCACAAGAGTTGTAGCTTGGATTCGCTCTCCACTCAAGTCCGTAGTCTTGTCATCATGCTTTTGTTTCCATTGTGTTATTGGTTTTGATATCTCTAGCACAAACAGGTGAGTTATTCTCACCAGACAATATGTACCTATATAACTAGTAAATTGACACCCTGCGAATCTGTAGAAATATATTATCATGTTATATATGCTTATATTATTATCATATGATGTTCACACCTGTTATTACACCTGTTATATCATATGTTACTGTTATATCATGCTATTTTATTATTTTTATCAGTTTGTCACACTGCAAGTTCCCTGTAGACTAGAATCACTATGGGTTGAAATGATACATACCCGAACGGACTTTAGAATAGGGAAAAATCGTTATGGGCTGAAATGATAGGCCTGAATGGTTTTTATTTAATTTATTTTAACTTGGGATTGCGGGTTTGAAATGATAGAACCCGGATTTTTCTTTTTAAACTGCGGATTGAAATGATACATATCTGTATCACTTGTCCTAGGCTAGAAAACTATATACAGGCCCGTGGTTATTTTATAAAGTGTTTTGAATATTTTTAAGTATTTTAAAAATATAAATTTATGAAATTTGATTTAAACAGATTTTGAAATATTTTGAGTTAAAGAAATTATGATTTTTCTATGTGTTAAAAATGTAATTAATGAATGGTTTAACTAGATTTTTGAAATATAACTTAAGTTGGAAATTTGGAATTTTGGTTAAAAATGATATTTAAGTTATATAAATAAAATGGATATTAAATTTTATTTGGAAATGGTAAATATGATAATTTGATTTAATTTGAATTTACGTGATTTATTAAAGTATTATTGATTTTTCTATGAATTTAAGTGGTTAAATATATGAATGTTTAAAAGTGATCTTTTAAAATATAACTTGACTAGGAAATGTGAAATTTGGTTTTAATTAAAGGTTTAAGTTAATTAAATAAAATTGGAAATTTAGTTAAATTGTGAAATGGAAATTTAAATTTGAAGTGTTAAGTTTATTAGTTGAAATGTGAAGAATTGGACACTTTTACACTAAAATTTATTAAGTAAATTGTTGAAAATTGGATTTGATTATAAGAAATTTATTGTGAAAAGATATATGTTAAATGATATGTAAATGAACATTTTAAATGTTAAAATATGATTTTAAAAATGTTTATGTGTTTTAAATTTAAGTTATTTAATTGCTGGAAATACACTAACACCTGAAATTAACTTTTAATAGCATTCAGAAATGCTATAGATTCTGTTTTGAACTAAAATTGTGTAAAAAGGAGCTATTACAGCATTTCAGGAATGCTGTAGTTGAACTTATAGGCTAATATTGAACTCAGGCCTATTATAGCAGTCTCTGGAAATGCTATAATGGTCTGCAGTCTATGTTAAAATCAAATTTAACCCTTGTTTTGAAATCTGAACTACCGCAGCACTTCTGAAATGCTGTCTTTTCTGTTTTGAACTATGATTCAACAAAAACTGAGTTTTAACAGTAGTTTTAAGTGTTGTCTTTGCTGAATTAAAAATGTTTTCAAATATAACTTATAGCAGTTGTTTTTAAATGCTGTGAAATGCTGAAATTTTAATAATTAGGGTTTTTGACTTAGTAAACGAACTCCGAATGGTTTAAAACTTTGGAAATTGAATACTTGATTTGAAAATATAATAATTACACTTTTAAAAGGTTTAAATGAATTATTTTGATTGGAATATAAACTATTTAAAAATGATTTGAAATGAAGTTTTGTAAGGATATGATATTTTATTATATTAAAATGATTTGAAATGAAGTTTTGAAATGATATGACAATTTAAATATATGGAAATGAATTGGAATTGATTAAATCTTTATTTTGATAAAGATATGGTTTGAAATTATATTTTATTTTGAAGTAAAGTATTGTTTTTAAAAGTTATAACCACGGGTTTTAATAACGATTGGTTGGCAAAGAGACCGGGATCGGATATGGACATACTCTCTGTCGATACCGAAAACCACTTTGACAACCGTGTACGCGGTGGAGATTCCAGAATGAAGTAGGATGGTGGCGACGTTCTTAAGGTATGTTACGTGGACCCAACTCCCGTGAGTTGGCATAAGGTGGCTAAAACAGGAGCGATCTCGGACCAGTGAGGTAGCACCTCTTCTCGGACACATTTCTTCGATATTATACTCTTACTTGTGATTGATTAGATGGCCATCCTCCGATTTGGGAGTGTTGTTCGAGGTGGAACGGTAGTGGCTGCTATGCGTATCCATCAGTCCGTGTGCGTAATTGGTATATCTACCCTGGCATTGCCTAGTTGTGCCGTGTCACCTACCATATCGAGCTTTACTACGATTATGATTTTAAAGATCCGACCGCGTTAAGGTTCTCCATCCCCTTAACGCTATTTTCTATATGATTATACTTTACTGATTAGACACTACTGTATATAGCGTATATTACTATATAGTAAATAGTTTAACGGACCCTTAGAGGATGAGCGGTCCCAAGCATCTTCTAAGTTACTTGTACCCTTATTACAGTTCGCATGAGTTGGTTTAGATTATATAAGTATATATTGTCCTGACTCGAGTGTTTTGTGTTTTGCTTTACGCTCGGGTCAGCCTGAGTTATTCACAGATTTGGATTTCCACTCTCTTGGAGATTTGAATCGTTGGAGATTATCTACTTGTCATGTCCTATCTATTTCAATTCCGTTGTTCTACTCAGCTTGTACTTGGTTATTATATTGAGACTTTTGTTGTATTCTATTTCTTCTGTTATATCTCATGTAACTCTGATATATTTATATAGTAGCTTCATGAACTACTATTTCTTTTACTTCCGCTGCATTATTTTACTCTGTGTCTATGATCTGTGATTATATTTATTTACTGTATATTCAGAGATTTGCCAAATTTTATTTACAACGCGGTATTTTGAGCAATTCAACTCCGGCATGAGTGTCTACCTATACACTTATAATGGATGCGAATGGTTGAAAATATCGGGTCGTTACAATCAATGTCGGTATATCTACTTCTCCTATTATTTCGAATGTATTATTAGTTAAAAACTTAAAACATAATTTACTTAGTATAAGTCAATTATGCGATAAGGGGTTTAGAATCGATTTTGAAAAAGATAAATGCAATATCTTTGATTAAAATAAAACCTTAATTTTTGAAGGAACAAGAAATTGAAATATTTATATTTTAAACATGAATATTAATCATAATAATGATTTATGCTTAACCGCAAATCATGATGATCCATGGATATGGCATAAAATTTTTGTCACATAAATTTCAAAAATATAAACAAATTAGCTAAAAACAATTTGGTAAGAGGATTAGCCAAAATAAATTTCAAAGTTAAAAATCTATGCGATGAATATTAAAGAAAAACTCGTTTAAGTCTAAAATGGAAATCTCTACTAAATAAACTCTTGAATTACTTCATTCGGACTTATTTGGTCTAACTCAAGTACGTTCCATAAATCATAATAAAAATGTCTTTGTAATTGTAGACGATTTTTCAAGGTATACTCGGACATTATTTTTAGAACATAAAAGTGATACATTCAAAATGTTTAAAATTTTTGCTAAACGAATTAAGACTCTAATGGATTTAAAAATCAGAAGTATAAGAAGTGGTCAAGGTGGAGAATTTGAAAATGAACTATTTACAAAGTTTTGTAATCAAAAGGGAATTAGTCATAATTTTTTATTTCAACGGACACCACAACAAAACAGAGTAGTTGAAAAAAATCGCACCTTGCAAGAATGTGCTCGAACTCTTCTAAATGGCAGTGGCTTACCAAAGAATTTTTGGACCGAAGCAATGGCTACTGCATGTTATGTATTAAATCGTGTAACTCTTAGACCTATGACAAAAATACATAATATGAAATGCTCTACAGAAAGAAACCAAAAGTATCATATTTTCGAATATTTGGATCAAAATGCTTTATTCTAAATACAAAGATAATCTTGGTAAATTCAATCCAAAAGCCGATGAAGGAATTTTTGTTGGATATTTCGATCGAAGTAAAGCATACAGAATTTTTAACAAATGAACAAATGTTATAGAGGAAAGTCTTCATGTCTCATTTGATAAAGACTTTAAAAATATAAATAATGACAACGAAGAAATTTTTGACACTAATCAAAATAAAGTTATTGAAATTATAATTGAAAATAATAATGATAATTAAAATAAAAGCGATTTAAAATCACCACCCCGTATTTTAAAAGATCATCGTATTGCTAACATAATTGGAAATCTAGAAAACAAAGTTTCGAAAAGAAGGCAAATAAATCAAATGAGTAATGTAGCATTTATATCTAATTTTGAACCAAAAATTTACAACGAAGCATCAAATGATGATTTCTGGATTTTAGCAATGCAAGAAGAACTTAAACAATTTGAATGAAATAATGTTTGGGAACTAATACCAAGGCTAAACGATCAATCAGTAATTGGAAGAAAAAAAAGAGTATTTAAAAACAAAGCAGTCGAAAATGGAAATATTATACGTAATAAAGCAAGATTAGTGGCATAGGGATACAATCAGAAGAAGGAATTGATTATGAAGAGACTTTTGCACTTGTGGCACGTCTTGAGGCCATAAAACTATTACTTGCTTTTCCGTGTCATCATAATTTTAAGCTATTTCAAATGGATGTTAAAAGTGCTTTCTTGAACGGTTTTATAAAAGAAAATATTTACGTTGAACAACCACCACTATTTGTTCACGAATAATATCCAAATCATGGTTTTAAACTTAAAAAGGCATTATATGGTTTAAAACAAGCACCTTGCACTTGGTATGATCGATTAAATCACATTTAATAAGTTTTGGTTTTTAAATTGGTAAAATAGATACAACATTATTTATTAAAAGAGAATAGAAGGATATATTAATTGTTCAAACTTATGTTGATGATATTATATTTGGATCGACTAATGAAAATTTATGTAATGAATTTACTACAATAATGATAAACAAATTTGAAATGTCTCATATGGGTGAATTGAATTTCTTTTTAGGATTACAAATAAAATAATTAAATAATGGAATCTTTATAAATCAAGAAAAATATTATAAAGAATTACTATTACTTTTTGGAATGGATAATACATCAAGTAAACCCACATAATGAGTACTACTAATCATCTAGACAAAGATAAGCATGGAAAAGAGTTCGATCAAAAACTATATCGAAGCATGATTTGATCTTTATTATACTTAATAGCTAGTAGACCGGGTATTATGATGAGTGTTTGTTTATGTGCAAGATTTCAAGCACAACCTAAGGAATCACATCATCGGGAAGTCAAACTAATTTTACGATATTTAACCGACACTAAAGTCTATGGTCTATTTTATCCAAAAATAGTTCGTTTGAACTCATATCTTATAGTGATGCGGATGCTGGTGGATGCAAATCGAGTAGAAAAGGTACAAGTGGCACATGTCACTTTATTGGTCAATTTTTTAGTTTCATGTTTCAGTAAAAAGCAAAATTGTGTTTCTCTTTCAACATGTGAAGCCGAATATATTTCTACTGCCATAGCTTGCGCTCAAGTAATATATATGCAACAAACACTTAAAGACTATGGAAAAATAATAAACAAATCTCCAATATATTGCAATAATACTAGTGCTATAAATTTATCTAAAAATTCAATTAATCATTCATGAAAAAATTGTATTGATATTCATCACCATTTTCTGAGAGATAATGTTGAAAAAGAAATAATAACTATTGATTTTGTTAATACTGAAAATCAAATAGCTGATATTTTTATAAAACCGCTATGTGAACTAACTTTTATTAAGTTAAGACGAGATCTAGGAATTTGTTCGTATAATGAATTGATTAACTAGATTTGTAGAAATAATATTTGGTTCACTTAAATAGCTCATATAGACTTTCAATTACACAATTGGTTTTATATACTTAGAGTTAATAATAACCACATACAAATTCAACTAATAATAACCATTTAAAAAACTAACTACTCTCTGTTAAATTTTTATGGCTTAACTCCTTTTCCTCAAACTACTTTATAAGTATAGCAAAACCTTATCTTATAAATCCAGCTTATATTCTGCCTAAAAACAAATAAAAACAAATAGACTATTAAAACAAATAATACACAAAAATGTCTTCCGATCACAACTCCACCTATTCAATTATCGACTATAAATCCCTTTCATCAAATAGCACTTACGTATCACCAACTAAATCCACGCCTATATCGACTCGTTCATCCTCTCTAAACATTGTTGCATCACCTACATACCACACCGGCTTTTCTCCTAAAGAAAGAAAGCTAAACGTTCAATTAATCTGAAATCAACATCTCTTACAAACAAAGTCGATGAAATATATCACTATCAACAAGAAATGATTAGCATTCAACGAGAAATGTATAGCAACGTCAAGTGTCTCCTCTAAATTTTCTCGAAAAGTGTATTCTAGCAATTTGTGGTCATTCTCCAACAAAAAATTGCATACATCAAAAATTTCCTCGAATACAAGAAACTCATACAAAAGCGTATAACATTACTCCAAGAAATCTGAGCAAACCGAGACCATCAAACCAAGCTTGGATTGACACTCCAACCCGTCCGAGTTGGTCTCCACTAAACCCATTAATTGACGATACAAATGTTGAACCAAAGTCATGGGATATACAACAAATCAACAATTCTAAATTCTCCGATGAAAACTAAACTTATGCTACGTATCATATAAATTAAGTCTATTTATTGATTTTTTGATATTGTATAGTGTTTTATTGTATTAAAATTTTAATAAACTTTCATTCCTATTTTAAATTTATCGATATTTCAAAACATACATATTACAGGCGTTTGTGAATATACTACGAACGTCTATCAATAGTTATAGGAAATTTTTTTCTATAGCCATAGACGTCTGTAGAAACCCCACAGATGTCTGTTGAATCTCTCTGTTTATTTTCTCTGCAGCCACAGACGTCTGTGGAACCATCAAAGACGTCTATTGAATCTTTTTGTTTCATTTTTACTGAAAGCACTGACGTTTGTGACTCCCTCACATACGTTTTTCGCTGCTCCAGCAACACATTTTCAACAGTCATATATAAACAAATTTACCCCATTCTTTACTTTTACCTCCATTTCAATTCCCAATTTCTGAAACCCTAGCCTCCATAACCTTCAAATTCTTCAATCAATGGCTTACAAAAAGATGAGCGTTTATAAAAAGCAAAAACAAGGCCAATCTTCCTCCTCCTCTCAAGCCCCGGTTACATAAGTTCACATAAACCAATGGCTCCGCAACAATCCCAATGCCATCAAACGATTTGAGGTGCTTTCTCAAAAGAAAATCCATTCTGGTCCCTTATATCGCCTTGGAAATGTCATAGAATATAAAATTCTAGGAATAACTACGGATGACGATTGCAACAACCTAATTAGCTATGATGCAAACAAGGTAATTATCGATCCTCTAGCTATTCACCTTTTCTACTCCAATTTATGTAGTATGGAAATTTGGAATCTAGAAAATAAGGATGGATGGTTGTGGTATAGTGTTTATGGAAAAGAAATAAAAATTGATGTATATACGGTTGGCCATATTCTAGGATGTTCTTACGAGGGAACCGACTTAATGGATATACCAGATCATAGTCTTTTGCTTAAAGATGAAGTTACCCATAAAAATAGGAAGATAGGATGCCCCAATGGAAATCCACTTACCTACGCCCACGTGCTAGACTACTAAATAGAATGATAATCAACACAATCATTCCACGTCTAAGTAGCCACGAGCAAATTTATCCCAAGGACCATCGAGCTTTGTATGTAATATCTGTCGCCTATCAGTGAATTGGGCAAAATTTATTCATGACCAAATTAAAGGTTTTTGGACTCAACATTGTCGCTCAATTGTATATGCTCCGTACATAATGCGTATCATGTAAGATCTTGGAGTTCCTTCGTACTTATCACAATACAAAGAAATTACAACAAAAGATAGTGGTCCATGATATCAATCCTTGATGCAACTTCCCAAAAATCCACCTCGTATCATCCCCTTCGACCAATGGACTCTACGACAGCATCAACAAGAATATCATGGTCCTCCTCCAACTAGCGCTCCTCAGCAAACTTACTCACCTCATTCTTCACAACAACCAACTTCCTCTAGTCATGCTACCAATATTATTCGGACTTTTAAATACAAGAAGCTCGCGTTGAACCAACACAAAACGAATCTCTTCGTTATTTGGCACTTAAAAAACCTAAAGATAATCATAGCTAACCAACGAGCTTTAAACAAAAAGATGACTGAATTGGAAAGTTCTTTCTCTACAAGGATGAAAAAATTGGAGAAGACTTTGGATAAAGTGGTCTCCACTTTAGGCAAAGTTATGCGCAAAGTATGTGGTTGATCATCTTCTCGCTCATCATCCTCGCCTTCGCCAACACCTCCACCTCGGGCTCAAACACCAATTTATCGGTCTCAAGCTTCGCCCGAAGGTACATCTCACGATAGAGGTGATAGAGGGAAGACTCCTATGCATGAACAACCTGGGGAAGAAGAAGAAGATAGTGATGACATATACCTGTTTGATACTCCACATTTCCAACAATCATATTCCTCATTCCAAGGCCTCTCAATTCAAGTGGATGAGGAGTACAATGACTAAACACAATGGCCGGGTACATACGAGCATGATCCATCTCCTAATTGGGAATACTACGAGAATTATGGGAGCTTATCTTATAATCGGTACAATTAGCATTTATATCCTTTTTATTTCACAGTTTAGAATTTCTGCTACTTTTGTTTCTAATTTTATTTGAACTTCCGTATTTGATTTTTTCTGATCTTATATCTACTTGCTATTTCTGTATCTTATATCGTTTCCCTCCATTTTGATAATGACTAAGGAGGAGGAATTTATGCACATACATAGGAGAGACAAATATAATAATACTTCCATATTTGATTGTATAGTTGTCATCATCAAAAATGGGGAGATTGTTAGAACCTCTAGTTTATGTTTCAATGGTAACAACTACACAATCATATATATATATGTCTATATACTTTATCAAGATTACAGGTATATGCTACAAGAAGACACCATGCTCGAAGATATTGAGACCCAAAGAGATACGAAGATCTATCAACCATACTACAGTTAGTAAGGTTATTCTACTGTAAAAGAGTCCTTGATAAAATATTGTTAAGGTTTTCTTGAGTAAATATGCATACACGATCACACACAATTTCATATGCATCAAAATTAAGTTGAAAAACTGGTTTTACACCTCATAGACGTCTGAGATAAAAACCACAGACGTCTATGACAATTCTCGGGCTAAAATTTTCTGAAGTCACAAACGTCTGAGGTTTTACCACAAACGTCTGTCATATGTAAAAACTGTCAATTTTGCAAAGACACTTCTATTTGAAACAAAAAGATATCACCTTTCATTTAAAGATTGCAACAATTAAAATGAATAGATATTTTCAAATAGTAACAACTCCTCATTTGCACCCTTTTGAATCTATAAATACTACTTTGATTGAGATAAAGAAATCAACTAACTTGAATTAATCTATTCTTTCCTCTCTTCATTTCTAAACACACTTTCTTGCATATACGTTTCTCACATACTCTCAATCTATTATAACCAAAATATAATTTTGGTTAAACCACTTCCTACATCTCAAAGCATTCATATTCACATACTCAAAGGAGATCATAGGAAGATTTGTACTATAAGTCGAAAACCGTGTTATTTGGAACACAAGATTGTCAGAGATATACTTTTGTATTAGCCTATTCCTATGGGCGAAGCGAGAGTAATTTGGTTAAAGGAAATACCGAATGGGAGCTTCAGGACTAGATGTAGGATGGGAGGTCCGAACCAGTATAAAAACTCTAGTTTGCATGCTTTTTATACTTTACTATTTATTGTGTACTATAGCATTAGCTCATGCACTTGCATATTATACACAAGTAAGATAATATATGATCCACAAGATTTTCATATTGTCTTGTTAAATCTTTTATGCCAAAAGCGGTAAAATCTTCCATCTTGTAAAATGTTTCTTGAAATATTCGTTTGTCATTTAATTCGTCGAAGATCCGTAGATTTTTTGCACTACCATTAAGTCCTATAAGATTTGAGCATCGGAAGCGAATTAGGGATGAGCTAGAGTGGATGAAGAAGAAGCCAGAGCTTTTTTTGTGCTTGGTTTAGGGCGATAAGCTGGAGGTTTCTTCCTTGGAGCCATTAAAATGAAGTTTAGATGTAGGGTATGTGAGAGAAAAAAATGATTGGTGAAAAGGCATGATGGAAAAGATAGTTATACTAGTAGTTTATTGAATTTCAGTCGACTGAGATAGAAATTCAATCGACTAAAAGTATGTATTTTAGAGGAAGAGAGTTATTGGGCATTCTTAACAGGTTCAGTCGACCGAGACAGATCCCCAATCGATTGAAACCATACTTTTTTGAGCTAGAGAGTATACCATCAATTTGATACAGGTTTAGTCGACTGGGAATCTGGTTCAGTCGACTAAACCTATGCAGAAATGTTTTCTTTGCCTTTAAATGTTATTTTGAATGAAGAATTTTGAAAACAAACTAATTTAATATTACATACGATCTATATTATTGTTTACATCCATTTTTGGATATTTATTACACATAGCTTTAAAAAATATTATAAAAACATACTAATTATTTTTCGAATCGTCAAACTTGTTATCAAGAAAACGGTCCCAAGAATTTGGTTCCATCTTGGTATCTTCAATTAATGGCCGAAGTGGAGATCACTTGTTATATTGAATCAGAGTTTTGTTCCAATTTGACGTGGATGGTCCAGCTTCCCAGGAATTTCTTGGTGGAGTGTTTTTAATAACAATCGGCGACTTGGTAATTCGCAGACTACATTGATGTATGCCCATTTTGGTTGGCGAATGACCACATATAGCAAGTACACACCTTTCCAAAAAATTCAGATGTGCACCTTGACGTTTTTGTTCGTAGTACATCTCCCTTTCTACATTCATTATTTCTTGTTGATAGTGATGTATTTTATCTATTTTAATATGAGTGTCCAGTTCCAAAACTCTTCTTATCATCTTTCCCTTGGGCGAGAATCTGGTGTGGTCAGTCGGAGAAGGAGCAATTTGGATAGATGGTGATTTTGTAGAATAAGGAGTTGAAACGTTTGGAGATGGATATCCACTGTAAGAGGAAGGAGAGCTAAAATCGAGAGATGAATGAATGGAATCATAATTGTCTGACATTATTTAGTTGATGGTATATAGATTTTAACTTTTGTATGTATTCTTTTTCTTTTTACAGAGACTCTTTATATATTTTGGCTTTTACTTTTTGTAAGCATTTTAATTTCTGGGTTAATTTCTACCTTTAGTTAAATTTAGTAATCCTTTGTGTTTCTTACAAAATTTAGTTATATTTATAATCTAATTGATGTCCAATGGTTTTCATTTTTTAATTCCAAACGTTGGTTCAGTGTAATATTATGTGAAATATACTTTACATATCTAAATCTTTAACCGAGCATATTCCGAGATTACGACGAAGGTTTAAAAACATAGTTTCACCAAGAGGTTTAGTAAATATACTTGTTATTTGTTTGTCTTTAGTAACAAATTATAATGATATTTTCTCTTTTTCTACATTATCAGGCAAGAAATGATGTCTAACGTCAATGTGTTTAGTTTTTGAGTGATTAACGAGGTTTTTTGATAAATTAATTGCACCTAGTGTTATCACAAAAGATAGGAGATTTTTTAGATTCACTCCAAAATCCTGTAATGTTTGTTGCATATATATAACCTGAGTGCAAGCTAGTGCTGCAGATATATATTCTTCTTCACATGTAGACAATGAAACACAATTTTGTTTCTTACTAAACCATGATACCAAAGATTGACCAATAAAGTGACAAGTTCCACTTGTACTCTTTCGATCTGATCTACAACCATTGAAATCGACATCACTATATGATACGAGTTCGAATGAATAGTCTTTAGGATAGAAAAGCCCATAATCTTTGGTATTTGATAAGTATCACAAAATTCTTTTCACTACCCGTAAGTGCGTTTCTTTAGGATTAGCTTGAAAGCAGGCACACAAGTAAACACTCATTAAAATGTCGAGTCCACTGGCAGTTAAATATAATAGCGATCCTATCATACTCCTATATAATTTTTGTTCGACATCTTTTCCATTTTCGTCTTTGTATAAGTGAATACTAGTGCTCATAGGTATAGCTTTACTACTTGCATTATCCTTTCCAAAACTTTTAATTAAATCTTTACAACATTTTTCTTGATAGATAAAAATTCCATCTTTTAATTATTTGATTTGTAATCCTAAAAAGTAATTTAATTCTCCAGTATGCGACATTTCAAATTCATTTTTCATAATTTTAGAAAATTCATCACATAAGTTTTTATTAGTTGATCCAAAGATAATATCATCTACATATTTTGAACTGCTAAAATATCGTATTTATTTGTTTTTATAAAAAGAGTAGAATCAACTTTGCCAATTTGAAAACCAGATTCTAAAAGATATGTTTTAAATCTATCATACCAAGCATGAGGAGCTTGTTTAAGACCATAAAGTGCTTTTCGTAATTTAAAAACGTGATTTGAAAAATTTATACAAACAAGGGTGGTTATTCAACATAGACATTTTCTTTAATGTATCCATTTAAAAATGCGCTTTAACATCCATTTGATATAATATAAAGTTATAATGGCACGCAAATGCTAGGAGAATTCTTATAGCTTCGAGACATGCTACATGAGCGAATGTCTCTTCATAATCAATTCTTCTTCCTAAGAATATCCCTGAGTTACAAGTCTTGCTTTATTTCGAACTATATCACCATTTTCATCCATTTTATTTTTGAAAATCCATTTAGTACCAATAATAGATTGATCAGTGGGTCTTGGTACAAGTTCCCATACATTATTACGTTCAAATTGATTTAGTTCTTACTGCATTGCGATAATCCAATAATCATATGTGGATGCTTCTTTAACATTCTTTGGTTCATTATTTGAAATAAAAGCTACATGTCCCATTTGATTTAATTGATTGCGCATTGAAACTTTAGTATTAATGTCTCCTATAATATTACCTATTGGATGATCTTTTAATATTCTAGGGGGTGATTTTAATTCAGCGTTATCAGGATTAATTGATTCGATTTATTCATTTTGAATATTTAATTGATTTATGTTTTCATCATCTTCTTTAATAGTGTTAAAATTTTCATTAAACGATACATGTAATGTCTCTTCAATTTTATTAGATTTTTTATTAAAAATTCTATATGCTTTACTTTGATCTGAGTATCCTATGAATATTCCTTCATCGAATTTTGAATCAAACTTTCCTAGAGGATCACTAGTGTTTAAAATAAAACATTTAGGTCCGATTTAAAATAAGATACTTTGGGTTTTCTTTCAAAGAGGAGTTCGTAAGGAGCATTTTTGGTTAAAGGCCTTAGGGAGACATGATTTAGAACATAATATGCAGTAGCTACAGCTTCTGCCCAAAATTTTTGAGGTAAATTACAACAACAAAGAAGAGTTCTTGCACATTCTTGGAGAGTTCTGTTTTTCCTTTCTACAACACCATTTTGTTATAGTGTTCTAGGAAATTAATTTTTTTTGATTTATTCCTTTTTTATTACAAATTTTTTGAAATGATTCTTTTTCAAATTCTCCACCATGATCGGTGAAGCCCCACCCCGAGACCCACACTAACAAAGAGTACTACTAAGTAATACTGTCTGGTAGTGTAGAAAATAGGGCTGTTTAGGAGCGACCATCATAGTCTTGTATTAAATAAGAATTAAGTATGTCGATAATGTGCTCATTTTTTTCATTTTTCATTTTCATTTTTAAGTGGTTCGACATACTTAATTCTCATCTAATACAATACTATGGTGGCTACAGGATCTATTCAGAACAAAACACAATATAAATAGATAACACAGATCACAGAACAACAAACATAGTTATATATATATATATATACATATACATCAAAAACAAAACATAGTGTCATACGTGGTGTTACAACCAGAATATATACACACATCAAGTCCCCACAAAAGAATAAGTAAATAACCGAGTCACGCTACAAAATAAGCTACACAAAAACTATGCATATAGTCCAAAAAGTCGATAGGTGGATCCATAGAGAATAGCTAAACAAAAGCCAAGAAACCTAACCTGCAACTCGGTCCGACCCGAGTAATAAATACATAGGTCAATCTAACTTGAATAAGATAATTAGCGAATGATAAATAAGATATATATTTTTTCTCATAAGGGAAACATTCCTTTACAAAAAGGAATGATATGAATATAATTCTACTCAAATCCCAAGTGATGGAACACATAAGTTATCTCAAGAAATAACTCATAAATGACATCAATTCAATATGAAAGTTTCCTACTTAAAAGCTACTTGAAATATAAATCCCGATAAAATCATATAAAATCTCAAAAGGAAACCACAGAATTCTCAGAAATCTCATAACTTATGGAACTCGATTAAGGGTTCAAAACTCATAAATGAAATCACCATATGCATGTAAATTCTCATATAGCTCTAGGCTATATATATAACAGTCATATCAAAAATGGTGAAATCATAAATAAACTCAAATCTCAGAAAATTCTCAGATTGGATCCAAATCCCTGATTGCAAGCTGAAGCTATGCTGCACGTGCTATCCTCGTGTCCCATACTAATGTATAGGTACCCATCTCGTGGTGATAGAAGTCACATATGCCTCATGGTGACCGAAGTCACATATACATCGTGATGACCGAAGTCATACATACATCATGATGACCGAAGTCATAAATACATCATGATGACCGAAGTATAAATTCCTTGTGATGACCTGTGTAACAACACGCATATTTTACGATTTAATATTTAGATATTTTTATTTAAGTATTTCATCGTTAGTCGGATTATAGTCCGAAAAGCTACTTTTTGCAAACAGTCAAATTAGGACTCGAGACCACCCCCATTGAGTTCAAAATGATGTTTGCGACCTTTTTGAGTATAAACTTCGGTATGTTTGGAGTAAGTCTAATTTTGCTACTTTTTCTATTGGGTTTTGGTTCAGCCCACTAGCTAACATAATACCCTAACTCAGCCCCTCTCCTTCCATTCACTCATTTTCACTTCTAAAACTCAAGCTAAAACTGAAAATGGGGGAAAGGAAGAAGAATTAGAAATTCCAAGCCCTAGTTCTTCTTGTAGACTTGAATTCTTGCTCCAAAATCAAAGAGAAGCTATTGGTAAGCCTCCTCTTCATCTTCTCCAACTCTTTTCCTCTTCAATTTCAGAAAAATTTCCTAAACCTAATTTGGGAAATACTTGTTTTGATCTTAGATTGAAGCTTGTACAGTTGAAGTGGAGAGTGGTTGGTCATTTCTTTGCATTTGAGCTTCTCATCCTTGTTTTTGGGTTCAAAGGTGAGATTTTTATCTCACATCTATAACTATAATTATCTTTGGTTGTTAGGTATGAATTCCTAACACCTCTTTATGTGCATTTGCTCTTGATTTGGATTGGTTTTGTGAATATTCCAATTTTTGGGTTTTTAAGTCAAATTTGTGTGAAAATCCTTTTATGGATGTTTGATCATGCTTTTGGTGATGCATCGAGGAGCATATAGGGCCGGGTTGTCGATTGGCATAAACCCTTAGCGCCAATGCTCGTCTGGTTGCATTTTGGAAGAGTTTGCTCTTCATTTAGATAGACTGAAAAACAGCCCAAGCATGATTTAGTCGACTGAAATCTCTGTTCAGTCGACTGAACCTGGAAACAGAAAGTTTCCAGGCAGAATCCAGTCGACTGAAAATCTCTGTTCAGTCGACTGAACCTGGAAACAGAAAGTTTCCAAGCATGATTCAGTCGACTGAAATCTCTATTCAGTCGACTGAACCTGGAAACAGAAAGTTTCCAGGCAGAATTCAGTCAACTGAAAATCTCTGTTCAGTCAACTGAATTTGTTGTTTCTGCCCAATTTGCCTTTTGGGATTGAATTTCCAATTTAAATCGGCTCGTGATGATCCTATTTGTTGTTATCATTTATTATGACTTTGATGACTCCCTTTTCGAGATTTTTGAATATCCATTTTGATGGATTCTTTATCGGTTTAATTGGATTTGATTCATGTCTTCGAATGTGAATTTTAATGATTGATTGTTTCTACAATCATTTTTGTGGTTTGTCACTTTAAAATACAAAGGTTTCCATACTAGCAGTAAATATTCAAACTCTTTATCAAAAAAAATGATTTAAATTCTATTTCCAATATCAAACTCGTTTATAAAACCGCTTTCCAATCTACTAGTATATACAAACCTTTACCTCACTCGTATGAGAAATCTAATTAAACGACTTAGTAAAACAAGTGGTATGAAACGCTTGCGTTTACTTCGCCGGTTAATTCTTGGACTTGTTCGATTGAATCTCTTGTGACAATTTTCGAGTGAAAATCTACAATTTGTTCGTAAATATTTAAGTTAAGCTAGTGGTTATGGGACATGAAGCTAAACTCATATATTTACTAGCTCAGTGTAATTCACACTTCTTGATGATCGATGATGATCATTTTTGTGAATTAGACTAGCAATGTGCGATGTCTCTTTGTCCGCGTGGGGATTGTACCTCGTCTTGTGGAGCTTCGGCTCAAATTTGTGGGGTAGCGACCCATGGTCTTCGGACCGTTTTAGTGGAGCTTCGGCTCAAAATTAATGGTTAGCACCCATGTAATAGCGTTCCGTTTTGTGAGACACGTGTTGAGAGTTTTCATGCTCTCGTTTTGTGATAGGCCTCCCCCACTTTTTTTTTGTGATTTCTGGATTTCTAATTGACGACTTCTAGAATTTTTGTTTCACCAATTTTCGTGATTTGATTTTATAAGTTTTATCAATATTTGTGCATTGGTGAATTTGTGTGTCATTAACATTTTGTGATTGGCCTTGATATAACTGTCAATATTTCCGGTTTGTGAAAGTGAAAAAGAATATGACATTCTTTTCGGTGTTTTGAGATTTCTTGAGGTATTGTATGATTTTGGTGTTTTATATGCATACTAGTTATAGTATGGCATTAATGTTATCATACGTCTTTTGTCATATCTCATATTCTATCTCATTTTAACCTGATATTTATAGTTAGACTGATCCGTTTATTATTTTCTTATTAAATAATACTCCGATCAAACCGAGATGTTACAAGTTCTTCTGCTTGACTCCTTATCTGGGATCACCTTCTGACTTTTGCCTAACTACATTACATTTGTATTTTTTTTGTTATACATTCGAGAAATAGACTCAATGATGTATACTTATTCTTTTGTCTAGTACTTGTAACTATTCTTTTGTGATATTGTGGATCTTATTTGACCACTACTCTGATGTACACTTTCATGTGTTATATCATATCTATTTCCGCCTTTGTGATATGAATTGTTTGTGACTGATTTGTGTTATGTTTATTTCTATATTTGTTTCCGAAGATATATATAGCCATTGTGTGGTAGCTTTGAGTTTGTATCGGTATGTCGGATTTCCTTTTGAGATGAGATGTAAGATATATTTTCTGACATATCGATGCTCGCACAAAGCAATTACACAGATGGTCGCTCCTCAACAGCCTTATTCTTCACGCTAGTCGACAGCATTACCCCGTAGTGTCCTTGGCTAGCGTGGGTACAGAGGTGGGGCATCACAGCTTGGTATCAGAGCCAAACTTCAGAACAATGTAGAATAATCTAATAAGGATCATTGTCCTAAGTCCTTCTTAGGAGTCATGCCTTAGGAATTTATTCGAGTCAATTGGACCCGTTTTATCCTATTTTCTTTTATGATTCCTTGTTTTATCAATCAAGTTTGCTTGATAATTGTTTTGAGAATAACCTTATCATTTTCTTTCTTCTTTCTTAAAAAATGGAAATGGTTAGACCAGGCCGTCCCAACGCCGGTCAATCTTGTGCTACTCCCCAGGATGGAGTTTTTATGTCTGCCCAGCAGCTTCTTGATCTTGTAAAGAATGCTCAAGCAGCAGGTTCAATTCCAGAGCCTACTCACCCTAAGTCTGGATTTGCACGCTGGTGCAACGATTATACCAACTTGGGTGGGAGGCCATTCAAAGGTTCTGAAACTATTATTGAAGTCCAAGCTTGGCTCAAAACATGTGATCGAATCTTTTCTCGCATGAATCTTATGGATCTTCACCGAGTTCAGGTGGCCTCAAGTATGCTCCAAGAAAGGGCATTAGACTGGTACGAGCTTCTGATTACTGAAATTAATGAATCGGATCTCACTTGGGAACAATTCCGGGAACGATTTGAATTAAAGTTCGTGCCAGAAGCTGAGAAAGTGACTTTGGCTCATCGTTTCATAGACCTTGTTCAAGGTGAATCCTCTATGGCAGATTATTTCGCATCTTTCGAGTCACTTTCTAAATATGGGGTTAAGTACATCAACACCCCATTGAAGAAGAACCAAAGGTTTGTCTATGGCTTAAACAAAAATCTCAAGAAGCCATTACTTCTAAAATTGGAAGTTTCTTTTGATCAACTCATTGACATAGCTCTTCAACTTGAAGAGGCAGATAGAGTAAGTGATGTTGAGATTAGGAGTGCTAAACCTAACTTCACCAATAAGAAAAGGCCTAATAAATTCAAAGGTCCTTATCCCAATAAGAAAGGGAAGTAAGCATCTCTGGCAACTAAGACTTCTAACTCTAGTGGTGGGCAATGCTACAACTGTGGTTCTAAGGACCATTATGCGAATAAGTGTTCAAAGCCCCATGCTTGTCGCTATTGCAAAAGCCCGGATCATTATTTATCGGCATGCCCCAAACTCCAAAACAAGAAGGAGGGAAAGCTTAGTGTGGCGCAAGCCCCTGGTAATACTTCTCGTGATCAAGGTATTTCTCATTCTATCCTTGATGGCATTATTGTGTTTCGTGATCATCCTATTCGAGTTCTTTTTGATACGGGTGCGTCCCATTCTTTTATTTCAAAAGAACTTGTTGATACTTTTTCTTTGGATGTTATGTGTTTGATGACTTCTTTGAGAATTGCGAATCCGGTTGGTGGATCCGCGACACTCAGTTTATTGTGTAAAGATGTCGAGATTATTTTATGTGATTTTTCTTTCCTAGACGATTTGCATGTTATGCGCTATTTAGGCTTTGGAATGATTTTGGGAATGGATTGGCTTAACCGTTATGTGATAATCCAGATTTTTGGACATCTGTTAATTGGATAATTAACTGTTTTAAACAATTAAACAGATAAAATCCTAATAATAAAAGATATCCGGATATGTAAATGAATTTGGAAATATAATAAAAATTGAATTATAAATATCTGGATAAATATTTTATAATCTCCTAATATAATTACTTAAAATTTGGCAAATTATTCTTTTAAAATAAATAATAATGTGTTGTTATATGAATATATATACATATGGATAGATTTTACATAGAATTGGATTGGAAATTCAAGAATAAATATATATGATTATTTTTAGATCATGTATGAATATAAACATAAAACATAAGAAAAGATTTAAATAAAGAATCAATACTCTTTCTTTTAAATTACACATGAATAAGAATATTTAAAATAGATATAGATTTAAAAACATATTCATTTATTAATATAAAAACAAATTGATTTATAATATAAGATCATATAAAAACATTTAATACATGCAAATTACATGTGTAAGCATCATAATAAGAAATTAGCCAAGTGTAATGATTCTAGCATATAATTTAAACAAGTGTCATCTATTTAAAATTATTTCTAATAAGGTTATATAATATCTTTATTTTCCTCTCTTAAGATTTTCTTTCACCTTCACCGTTCAAAACAAATAGCCTGTAAACAAAATTTAAAAACCAGGCATTATTCAGTTAAAAACTTCTCATTTCTTTCTCATCTTCATTTTCTAAGACAAAGGAAAATTAAAGTCTGTAACATAAACCTGAGGAAAAGAACCAAAGAAATCAAACCCTTGAAAGATTTAAAACCTGAAACAAGTTAAACAAAGATTAACTCAACACCTTCAGATTTCAACTCAGTTTCAAATTAAATCAAGCAGCAGTTTCAAATTCAAGTCCAGATTCAGGAGCAAAAGCAATTTTCAGTTATCAAACCATTTCCAGATTTTCAAAGCTTCCTCTGATTCAAACAAAGGTGAGTAAAACTACTTTGAATCTGGTCTATAACTTGATGTTTGTGATGAACATTTGAAGCGAAGCTGTGAAATATGATTGCATGTATAAATATGGTTGTATGTATACAAAAATGTGTATATATATGTTGTGTATGTCTGATTCCAGGCATTCTCTTCTCTGTTCAAAGGATACAGGCTTCAAACCCTGTTTAAAATTAAATTTCTTCTACTCTGATTCATTATAGACTTTATGATCTAAAGGAAATGTGTTTATAAAATCAAGATCTAACTTTTAAAAATAATCTTAAGATAAGAATGATGAAAAATTGATCAGGAAAGAAGATATGCAGTAAGAATTCAAATTTATGTCTTGATTCAAGTATCATAATTTCTCAATTCATTTACATCACCAGATTCGACTTGGAAAACCATGATTTTTGAAATAAGATTCAATATTTTTAGTTCGCTATCGAGAGAGAAATCGGGAGATGAACGGAATCACCATTTTCACCAAATTCTGGCGAACAATGAGTCATTGGTTGTCGAGATCGAAACTGTAGCTTGATGGGAGGTCGGAGAGTTTGGCAAAAATGTTCGATAAAATTCCTGATCATCGTGGATGGCAAACATGATCGATCTAGGGTTTAAAACCAGTTTTAAGTCGATCGTGTTCTTGAGACAATTGCATCGTCAACGTCGAATTGGAATCGATCGGGGTTGTTAGAATCAAAGTAGGGATCGTTGACGAAAAGATGAGCATGATGGCGATGTTTCAGACTGTCGGTATCGTCGAGGCGAAGGGTTTTTGTTGATTGGAGTTCGAGTTCACAAGTTGGTCGCATAGCTTGATTTCGAGTTCGTCAACATCTTGGTTTTCTGGGTGCTCTGGTGGCTGGTGGAGGTTGTCGCCGACTCATCGGTGATCGCGGCATTGATCGGAGTTCGCCGGAGTTTCTGTGCACGTGCACGTGTATCAGAAGTGTATCGGTGGTTTGGTTTGTTTGCTGAAGATCGGGGAAGATAAAGTTTTCTCGGGTCAGACTCGTAGAGGTTGAAAGTTTGACTCGAAGAAAGAAGAAAAGTGGTTGGCACGAAGGGAACTCGGGGTTTCAGTTGTTTTGCTCGGGGTTGTCTTCGGGAACGAAAGTGATTACTTGTTTCAGATTTAACTTAAAATCTTAAGTTAATAGATTAATGTTAGTTAATCCCTAGAGTTTATTAAATAGGGTTTTAAATGATAATTCAGAAGTTAAGTAAGATAAACGATTTATCTTTTAACTAATTAATTAATGGATTAATTAAATTTATTGTTTAATGATTAAGGGTTAAATAAATTAAGTAATTAAGGGTTATAATTAATTAAAGATTAATTAATTATTAAAGATTAATAAATGAAAGTAATTAGAGATTAATTACTCAAAATGATAAATTCTTAATATAAGTAATTAAGGATTAATTTGACAAGGGTTAATTAATTCAATTTGTAATTAAAAGATTAATGTAATTAGTTAAAAGAACAACTAATAAATGTAAGTGATTAGAAGATCTTTGATTGATAAGAGTAATTAAGGGTGGATAAATGTGAATGGATAAAGAATAATTAATCATAGATGATTAATTAAGATGAATAATTAAGGGATGATTTAATAATTGGTTTGAAATTAAATAATCATTAAGTATGCAAGATTTAAAGTTAATCAAAGTAATTAATTTAATTCATGGGTGGTTAATTAAATTAATTAGAAATGGTGTGACAAATTTATCTTGCTTATGGATGATTGTATGATATAGAATGCCTCGAATTAATTGATATATCTGATATATGATTCGTGATACTATGTGAGATGATATGTTGAGATTTAACTGTGATAATATGGATTATCTATCTGTGATGAAATGCTGTATCCTGAATTTTAAATTTAATTGTATTCACTTAAACAACTTGGTTTTAAGGATGACATTGAATTCGAAGAGACCGGGGTCGGATATCAACAATATCTGGAACCACTTCGATTAGTAATCTTTAATTCATTATAGATGTGAATATGGAATCTAATAGGCTGGAATGAGATAAATTTAAGTAAACCGGACTATTTAAACTAAGTAACGGTACTTAGTATTGTTTTGTGGAATAAGTGTTGGCTATAACTAGTTAAGAGCTCGTACTAAGGAACGAGTTACCCTGGTTTGCAAATAAGTTTATAACTTGGCATTAAAAATTATATGGGTTTACTCACGCTGGTTTCCAGCCTGACCCGGGTGTTACTTTGTTGTAATGCTCGGGTCAGACCGAGTATTACAGATTTCAGGTAAGGACGTTCTGGAGCTCAGGAGACGAGCTGGATGGCAGGAACGTATGGAGTGTGATATATTGTTATTATTGGGACGAGTTATTTTAACTGTATAGTGATTGTGAAATGTTGTAACTCTGATGTATAAAAATGTAATTGACTGATACAGTTTTCTTTGTATAACTGATATTATTATTTGATATTGTATTTTGATCCGCTGCGAATGTGAGAATCTGTGCCTTGTTCTGTTCTTTCTTCTATCTCTTTTCTTTTTCTTCTAACTATCTGAAAATTTCGGGTTCGAAATTTTCCGGGTCGTTACAGTTGGTATCAGAGCTGAAGGTTAAGTGAGAACCTTGGCTCTGGTGGGTGTACTCGTTAAGGATAGGGTCAATGGTACCCTAGAACGAGCAGAGTATATATATAAGAGCGTACTTGTTATTTTCTTATATAAAGATTTTAAAATAATTTTAAAATTTAATGATTTTAATATAAGTTTATCTTTTGATATATAAAGAAATAAATTTTCTAATTATTGAATATATTAAAGAAATTGGTTGTTGAATCATTGGAATTAAATAAAATAATAAGAATTAAGTGGTAATACAACCAAATTAAAATTGAATAAAGTTAAGTTTGAAATGAACCCAAACTGAAATTAAAATCTTGAATTTGTAGAAATAAAGATAATAATAAATTGGTTTCTAGATATGATAACCTTGGTTATTATCATAAATGGTAGTTGTGTTTAATAATGAATGTTGTTAATGATTAAGAAAAAAGAAATGTTTTAGGGAAGTAAACATTTAAGTGAGTATAACTTATAAATTGGAATTGAAGATAATTTAAAATTATGAAATTTTAAATCTAAATCCAGAAACTTGAAATTGTTTTAAAGAAGTTTGTTTTGAATTAAAACCAAAGGTGGTTTAAAAATTTAAAGTATAACTTGGTGTGTAAAGAAAATGTATATATGAGGAATATACATAATACCAATGATGATTTGAAATAAACACTTAGTGTTGAGTTTTAAATTGGAATGTGATGTGAAACCCAAAGTAAAGTAAGTTTTTTTTAAACTTAAAAGGGGAAAACCTATTAATCTGAAGTTTAAAATTTGAATGGGAATTCAAATTGTGAAAAGTCAACCGGATTAAGTAAATTTAACTTGGAGGAAGTTAAATAAGTTTGAATAAATAACTTGAATTGGAAATTTCAAGATGAAATTTAAATTTAACTTGGGTAGTTAAATGGTTAATTTAAATGGGAGTTACGAGTGATCTCAAAATGGGTTTGAGATTTGGAAATTGAAAATGGATAATAAATTAGAATCTAAAGATTAAATTGTTTTTGAATTCTTATTTGAACTTTGTAATAAGTTAAGTAAAGATAATTTTAAAATAGAATTTTGGAATTTGGATTCAGAATTAAATGGTTTAAAGATTTAAGTTGTTAAATTAAAAATAAAGGTTGATTTGATTTAAAAAATTAAGGGTTAATTTGACTTAAGGGATTAAATGAACATTTAAAATATTTAACTCGAATTTATATAATTCGAGATAGTTTTAAATTGAGATTTGAATAGAATTAGTTCAAATTGAATTTGATTTGAATTAATTAGAATTGTGATTGAAGATGTATAAGTTTAAAAATTCAAATGGTAAATTAGAATTGAAATGATATGAAATTGAAGCTGGTTCAATTTGAAATTAATCCAAATTGATTGGAAATAATTTGGAAATTGTAATTAAAGTTGAATATGTTTAAAATCAAATGGAATTTGATTTGAATTTGGAAAGGAATTAAGGATAATTCAACTTGAATTGGGATTAAATAAATTTCAATGGACATCAAAGTATTGAGTTAATTTAAATGGAAGTGGAATTTAAATTGAATTGTTGGGAAATTAATTGGAAATGGAGATTGGGAAATTAAACAGTTTGGCTCTGGATTATTTTCAAAATAAATTATTTTAATACAAATAATATTTTTCCAAACTATTTACTATACAATCTTTCTTCTTAAACCCCAAACTATCTTATACTTATGTTACAATTATTTTGGAACTATTTAACTATTTTGAAACTATCTTATAAACTAATTACTATTTTTCAGTTACTTATATCTAATCACTATTTTAAATACTATTTTTGCAATTATCTAACTATTTTATACCTACTTAACTATTTTACAGTTATTTTACAAACTAATAACTATTTTTCAACTACTTATCTATTTTAATTTTTTTTTCTCAAGCTATTTTTAAATTTAAATAGGTCAGAATTCAAACTGTTTGTAATTAAAGTAATAACTCAATTGGAAATGGAAGCAATTGAGAATAAGTGAATGGAATTAAAAGAAATGTGAATAGAAAAGAGAATTGATTTGGCTAATAACCAACAAAGATAAATACGTAGGATATACGTATATTATTCTATTCGCATAGTTATTTGATCTAGATTCGAACACAGAATTTCGAGATAGTATTATCGATCCGAGTTGAGATTTTTCGCTCGATTTTCGACGGCGAACCTGGATATGGATTTTTGATTGGTTCTGGATATTCTCTATCATAGTTGTGACTATGCAAGGAGAATGACGGTTTCTAATCAAGAAACCAGATCTGAGTCCGCACTAGGAAGTCGGGTGGACGATACTAGTTCGGAAGTGAAATTGTGTGATCGATTGAGCGATCAGATTGATATTGTGTACGGATGATATGTGTACATCGTACAGATTTGAATGAAATTGATATTGAAGATTTGTGGATAAGGATTGTAAAATGGTCTTTGAAATGAAATGTATATTTGTGAAATATAATGGAATTGGATATTTCTTTGGTTGAAATTTACTTTATGGGGGTAAGTAAATGGTAAATAACTTTATAAAGAAATCAAACTTGAATATTTGATTGACAATAAATAAAGTTATATTTTGTAATATGATAAACTTCCCTTATTGAATCTATTGCCAGAAGAAAGGAGTTTTGAAATATTTGAAGTATAAAAGAGGTTTTATACAAAGTTTGAAATGATCCAAAGATTTTCAAAGTTATATATATCTATATCTATATATATATAAAGAATCTTATGAGAATGATTTTGGAAAAGGTTTTGGGAACCTATGAATTTGGAAAAGGCTTTTGATTTTTGGGAAAATCAATTTTGGATTTTGGAAAGCCTAGTTTGAGAATTATCGATTTTGGTAATCGATTTTGTGTAAAGGAGATTTTGATAAATCATAAAGGGTATGATTTGAAGATACTATAAGTATATAGTATAAAGTGTTTTGAGAATAGCTCTGGGAAAAAAGGCGCTCCCTTAAAATGAACTTCTCAGGAGTGCCACTGGGTGGTACTGCCTTGAACCCCAAGGGGGGGTTTCTAAAGTTGATCCTGTGAGGAGTCCGGAATAAACTAGTTCCTGAGGATTATTTGTGTAGCGAAAGTCGAGGGGCTGGTGCCCACAGAGGCATTTGGGTTATGCTGTGACGACAGTGTAACTCGATGTCACTGCGATCTACTACAGACCATAGCGAAAGTCATGTGTGCCGCTGAGAGCCAACTGTCTACGTTTGATTTTATATCGGTAGACTGTGATACTATGGTAACATAGCGAAAGTCGTTTGTGCCGCTGAGAGCCAACTGTCTACGTTTGATTTTATATCGGTAGACTGCGACCTATGTGGGAGAAGTTTCATTTTGACAGCGAAATCGTGTGTGCCGCTGAGAGCCAACAGTTACATGGACTTTTGCTGCGATGGCAACGTAACCCTGGATGTAATTGCGATCTGTTGTGGGTTCCATGGTGTAATCAGTTACATGGACTTTTGCTGCGATGGCAACGTAACCCGTGATGTAACTGTGACCATGGATGGGAGTGATGATTTCCAGAGCATTCTCACCAAAGATATTTCCTCTATTTTCAAAATTGTTTTCTATATTTTCAATAAAATTATTTTCCGAATATTTTCACTGGATGTTGAAATAGGTCTGCTAAGTATTTACAGATTTTCAGTCCTACGCCTGATCAACGTATGACCGAATTTCTGTGAAAACGATGATGGATTTGTTGAAACATCGAGTTATAAAATGATATTTTTATAAACTATTTTGACAATATTATATAGATTTTAAAGTATCTTAGAATTTAAATAAAAAGAGTTAAGAGTTAAAAATGTTCAAAGAGAAAAGTTAACTGATATTAAGTATTTTAATAAATTCTAGTTTCGTTCCTTTTCGAGGACGAAAAGTTTTAAAGGGGGGAGGAATGTGATAATCCAGATTTTTGGACATCTGTTAATTGGATAATTAACTGTTTTAAACAATTAAACAGATAAAATCCTAATAATAAAAGATATCCGGATATGTAAATGAATTTGGAAATATAATAAAAATTGAATTATAAATATCTGGATAAATATTTTATAATCTCCTAATATAATTACTTAAAATTTGGCAAATTATTCTTTTAAAATAAATAATAATGTGTTGTTATATGAATATATATACATATGAATAAATTTTACATAGAATTGGATTGGAAATTCTAGAATAAATATATATGATTATTTTTAGATCATGTATGAATATAAACATAAAACATAAGAAAAGATTTAAATAAAGAATCAATACTCTTTCTTTTAAATTACACATGAATAAGAATATTTAAAATAGATATAGATTTAAAAACATATTCATTTATTAATATAAAAACAAATTGATTTATAATATAAGATCATATAAAAACATTTAATACATGCAAATTACATGTGTAAGCATCATAATAAGAAATTAGCCAAGTGTAATGATTCTAGCATATAATTTAAACAAGTGTCATCTATTTAAAATTATTTCTAATAAGGTTATATAATATCTTCATTTTCCTCTCTTAAGATTTTCTTTCACCTTCACCGTTCAAAACAAATAGCCTGTAAACAAAATTTAAAAACCAGGCATTATTCAGTTAAAAACTTCTCATTTCTTTCTCATCTTCATTTTCTAAGACAAAGGAAAATTAAAGTCTGTAACATAAACCTGAGGAAAAGAACCAAAGAAATCAAACCCTTGAAAGATTTAAAACCTAAAACAAGTTAAACAAAGATTAACTCAACACCTTCAGATTTCAACTCAGTTTCAAATTAAATCAAGCAGCAGTTTCAAATTCAAGTCCAGATTCAGGAGCAAAAGCAATTTTCAGTTATCAAACCATTTCCAGATTTTCAAAGCTTCCTCTGATTCAAACAAAGGTGAGTAAAACTACTTTGAATCTGGTCTATAACTTGATGTTTGTGATGAACATTTGAAGCGAAGCTGTGAAATATGATTGCATGTATAAATATGGTTGTATGTATACAAAAATGTGTATATATATGTTGTGTATGTCTGATTCCAGGCATTCTCTTCTCTGTTCAAAGGATACAGGCTTCAAACCCTGTTTAAAATTAAATTTCTTCTACTCTGATTCATTATAGACTTTATGATCTAAAGGAAATGTGTTTATAAAATCAAGATCTAACTTTTAAAAATAATCTTAAGATAAGAATGATGAAAAATTGATCAGGAAAGAAGATATGCAGTAAGAATTCAAATTTATGTCTTGATTCAAGTATCATAATTTCTCAATTCATTTACATCACCAGATTCGACTTGGAAAACCATGATTTTTGAAATAAGATTCAAGATTTTTAGTTCGCTATCGAGAGAGAAATCGGGAGATGAACGGAATCACCATTTTCACCAAATTCTGGCGAACAATGAGTCATTGGTTGTCGAGATCGAAACTGTAGCTTGATGGGAGGTCGGAGAGTTTGGCAAAAATGTTCGATAAAATTACTGATCATCGTGGATGGCAAACATGATCGATCTAGGGTTTAAAACCAGTTTTAAGTCGATCGTGTTCTTGAGACAATTGCATCGTCAATGTCGAATTGGAATCGATCGGGGTTGTTAGAATCAAAGTAGGGATCGTTGACGAAAAGATGAGCATGATGGCGATGTTTCAGACTGTCGGTATCGTCGAGGCGAAGGGTTTTTGTTGATTGGAGTTCGAGTTCACAAGTTGGTCGCATAGCTTGATTTCGAGTTCGTCAACATCTTGGTTTTCTGGGTGCTCTGGTGGCTGGTGGAGGTTGTCGCCGACTCATCGGTGATCGCGGCATTGATCGGAGTTCGCCGGAGTTTCTGTGCACGTGCACGTGTATCAGAAGTGTATCGGTGGTTTGGTTTGTTTGCTGAAGATCGGGGAAGATAAAGTTTTCTCGGGTCAGACTCGTAGAGGTTGAAAGTTTGACTCGAAGAAAGAAGAAAAGTGGTTGGCACGAAGGGAACTCGGGGTTTCAGTTGTTTTGCTCGGGGTTGTCTTCGGGAACGAAAGTGATTACTTGTTTCAGATTTAACTTAAAATCTTAAGTTAATAGATTAATGTTAGTTAATCCCTAGAGTTTATTAAATAGGGTTTTAAATGATAATTCAGAAGTTAAGTAAGATAAACGATTTATCTTTTAACTAATTAATTAATGGATTAATTAAATTTATTGTTTAATGATTAAGGGTTAAATAAATTAAGTAATTAAGGGTTATAATTAATTAAAGATTAATTAATTATTAAAGATTAATAAATGAAAGTAATTAGAGATTAATTACTCAAAATGATAAATTCTTAATATAAGTAATTAAGGATTAATTTGACAAGGGTTAATTAATTCAATTTGTAATTAAAAGATTAATGTAATTAGTTAAAAGAACAACTAATAAATGTAAGTGATTAGAAGATCTTTGATTGATAAGAGTAATTAAGGGTGGATAAATGTGAATGGATAAAGAATAATTAATCATAGATGATTAATTAAGATGAATAATTAAGGGATGATTTAATAATTGGTTTGAAATTAAATAATCATTAAGTATGCAAGATTTAAAGTTAATCAAAGTAATTAATTTAATTCATGGGTGGTTAATTAAATTAATTAGAAATGGTGTGACAAATTTATCTTGCTTATGGATGATTGTATGATATAGAATGCCTCGAATTAATTGATATATCTGATATATGATTCGTGATACTATGTGAGATGATATGTTGAGATTTAACTGTGATAATATGGATTATCTATCTGTGATGAAATGCTGTATCCTGAATTTTAAATTTAATTGTATTCACTTAAACAACTTGGTTTTAAGGATGACATTGAATTCGAAGAGACCGGGGTCGGATATCAACAATATCCGGAACCACTTCGATTAGTAATCTTTAATTCATTATAGATGTGAATATGGAATCTAATAGGCTGGAATGAGATAAATTTAAGTAAACCGGACTATTTAAACTAAGTAACGGTACTTAGTATTGTTTTGTGGAATAAGTGTTGGCTATAACTAGTTAAGAGCTCGTACTAAGGAACGAGTTACCCTGGTTTGCAAATAAGTTTATAACTTGGCATTAAAAATTATATGGGTTTACTCACGCTGGTTTCCAGCCTGACCCGGGTGTTACTTTGTTGTAATGCTCGGGTCAGACCGAGTATTACAGATTTCAGGTAAGGACGTTCTGGAGCTCAGGAGACGAGCTGGATGGCAGGAACGTATGGAGTGTGATATATTGTTATTATTGGGACGAGTTATTTTAACTGTATAGTGATTGTGAAATGTTGTAACTCTGATGTATAAAAATGTAATTGACTGATACAGTTTTCTTTGTATAACTGATATTATTATTTGATATTGTATTTTGATCCGCTGCGAATGTGAGAATCTGTGCCTTGTTCTGTTCTTTCTTCTATCTCTTTTCTTTTTCTTCTAACTATCTGAAAATTTCGGGTTCGAAATTTTCCGGGTCGTTACACGTTATGAAGCTCATATCCTATGTCCTGAGCGGACTATTATCTTCGACATCCTCAATCTGTTAAGCAGATTTCTATAGTTCTTAAAGATTCGGATTCCACTTTGGCAGCATCTTTATATTCTTTAAATCCTCGTGATGACGATAATGATGATGAGGAAGATGTCATTTCTCTCATTCACATTGTTTGTGAATTTCCCGACGTATTCGAGCCCGTTCTAGGATTACCACCTAAGCGAGCAATTGAGTTCAGAATTAATCTTATCCCTGGAGCTCAACCTATCACTCGTCCTCCTTATCGTATGTCCAATAAAGAAAATGAGGAGATGCGCAAACAATTATCCGAATTGGAAGCGAAGCAATTTATTCAATCTAGTTCCTCTCCATGGGGAGCTTCGGCTATTTTTGTGAAGAAATTCGATGGTACACTTAGGCTTTGCGTTGATTACCGCAAGCTTAATGATCTTACTATCAAAAATAAATATCCTTTACCTCGGATTGATGATCTATTCGATCAACTTAGTGGTGCTAGAGTCTTCTCACAATTGGACTTGGCAACCGGTTTTCATCAGCTTCGTATTGCAGAGGATAGCGTTCCTTTGACATCGTTCCGTACTCGCTATGGATCTTATGAATGGCTTGTTATGCCATTTGGTTTGACAAATGCTCTGGCCGATTTTGTTGACCTTATGAATCGAGTTTTCAAAGATTTCCTCGATCGATTTGTTCTCATCTTTATTGATGATATTCTTGTGTATTCAAAAACCAAAGAAGAACATGAAGAGCATCTTCGAATTGTGTTGGAAACTCTTAGGAGTAATCAATTAAAAGCAAAGTTTTCTAAATGCCACTTTTGTCAATCTCGTGTGAAGTTTCTTGGTCATATTATTTCCAAATCCGGAATTTCCGTGGATCCTTCAAAGATTGAAGCGATTCAAAATTGGAAGAGACCGGAGAGTGTGACAGAAATCCGTAGCTTTCTCGGATTAGCGGGCTATTACCGTCATTTCATAAAAGACTTTTCAAAGATTTCCGCGCCTCTTACTTATTTGACTAAGAAAGGAGTTAAATACATTTGGTCGGACAAATGTGAAGCTTCTTTTGCAGAAATTAAAAGAACTCCTTTCCGATGCTCATATTCTTGTGATTCCCGAAGGAAACCAAGATTTTGTTGTGTATACCGAAGCTAGTCGCGTTGGTTTGGGTGTCGTTCTTATGCAAAGAGGACATGTTATTGCTTATGCTTCTAGACAATTGAAGCCGGTCGAGACTAGATATGCCACTCATGATTTAGAGCTCGCGGCTATTGTTTTCGCTCTTTGAATTTGGCGACATTATGTTTTGGGAGAAAAATTTATTCTTTACACCGATCATAAATCTTTAAAGTATTTATTTTCCCAAAAGGAACTTAATTTGCATCAACAACGTTGGCTCGAGTTCCTTGCATCATATGATCTTGATATTCTTTATACTCCCGGAAAGGGAAATCGTGTTGCCGGCGCCCTTAGCCGAAAGCTACAAGCGGTTGTTTCTATGATGAAATCCGAATGGAACGATCTCGAGACTTTGTCTACTTGTGAGATTCGAGATCGTGTATCCGATTTATGTTCATCTCTTGTTTTATGTAGCCTTGAGGCTCATCCATCTCTTTTGGACCACATTCTTGAGGCTCAAAAGCTAGATCCCGAAGTGGCTCTTCTTGGCCAAAATTTTAGGGATAAAATTGATATTGAGGGTATGAATGACTTTGGTATTGATTCGCGTGGCGGTATTCGAAACTTTGGTAGGCTTGTCGTGCCAAATATTGGTAATCTTCGCAAGGACATATTAGAAGATTCCCATCATTCTAAATTTACCATTCATCCCGGTAGTAGTAAAATGTACACGGATATGAAGCGACTTTATTATTGGGAGGGAATGAAATTTGATATCGCTAACTTCGTTAAGTGTTGCATGACTTGCCAACTCATTAAGGCCGAGCATCAAAGGCCCGGTGGGTTATTGCAACCTTTAGACATCCCAATGTGGAAGTGGGATCATATTTCCATGGATTTTATTGACGGCCTTCCCCGTTCTCGTTCGGGTCATGATAGCTTATGGGTCATTGTTGATAGACTTACTAAATCCGCCCATTTTATTCCCGTTCGGTCTAATCGGACCGTTCCTCTTTTGGCCAAACTCTTTATTAAAGAGATTATTAAGTTGCATGGAGTCCCTATTTCTATTGTTAGTGATCGTGGTCCATTGTTTACTAGTGGATTTTGGAAGAGTCTTCAAAAAGCTTTGGGAACGAAGCTTAATTTTAGTACCGCTTATCATCCGCAGTCTGATGGACAAACCGAGCGTGTGAATCAAACTCTTGAAGGTCTTCTTCGTTCTTGTGTTCTTGACTTTGGTGGAAGTTGGGAAGATCATATTTCTCTTGTTGAATTTTCCTATAAGAATAGCTTCCAATCTAGTATTGGTATGGCACCTTTCGAGGCACTTTACGGAAGGCCATGCCGATCTCCTTCGTGTTGGCTTGAAGCCGGTGAGAAACTAGTTTTAGGTCCAGATTTTATTCGTGATGCCACACAAAAGATTGATCTTATTCGTCATAGGATGAAAGAAGCTCAAAGTAGACAAAAATTGTAACATCCTACCTTTTTGTACGCTTAAGCGGACACACGTGCCAACTTAAACCATACAGAAGGGCGGATTGTTATGGGGTAAATAAGAAAAAGTGGAGAAATAAAAGAAAAAAAATAGAACCTTGCAGCGGAACGATAAAATATAATAATCAAATAACAGTTCATGAAGCTGTTTTACAAACATTTGATTATACTTATACAATACATATCAGAGTTACACATACCAGAGTATGATAATTAATGCAGCGGAATTAAATGGGGTAGTGGAATAATATAATAGATAATAATACTACAAATCTTCGTCTTCATCCTCTAGAATAAAATCTTCAAATCCTGAAACGCTCGGACTGACCCGAGCGAATTGAAAAGACAAAACACTCGAGTCAGAACTAAAAGATCTTATGTAAGTTAAATCAATGAAATAAATATGAGTGTAAACGGCGTCAGAGATGTTTACGGGGTTTGATATCTCCTATCCAGTGTCTAACGTGAGTGCAGTAACTTAAGAAATGTTCGGGATTCACATCTCTTAAGGATCCGTTAAACTATCTACTATGTAGTAATATTCGCTATTATAATAATGTCTAATCATAAAATAAACATACTTTTAAATAGCATTAAGGGGTTACCCATATAGCCCTTAACACGTAATAGTCCCAGTAGTCTATCCAGCATTAGAATACTCCCAAAATGGGGGCTACCCTCGATACTCCACAGGCTATGGGAGAAATCACAAATCGTAGTAAAGCTCGATATGGTAGGTGACACGGCACACAAGGCAATGCCAGGGTAGATATACCAGTTACGCACACGGACTGATGGAGTGGATAGCAGCCACTACCGTCCACCTTGAACAACACTCCCAAATCGAAGGGTGGCCACCGAAAATCACAAAGTAATAGAATGGAATCGAAGAAGTGCGTCCGATAAGAGGTGCTACCTCACTGGTCCGAGATCGCTCCTTTTTTAGCCACCTTATGCCAACTCACGGGAGTTGGGTCCACGTATATACCTTAGGATCGTCGCCACCATCCTACTTCATTCTGGAAACTCCACCGCGTACACAGTTGTCAAAGTGGTTTTCGGTATCGACAGAGAGTATGTCCATAACCGATCCCGGTCTCTTTAACAACCAAACGTTATTATAACACCGTGGTCATTTAAAAATATATATATACTTTTAAAACACAATCATTTCCCTTTCAAAACATATTCTTTATTTCAAAATAGTATATACTTCAAAACCCAAAATGTTATTGCCATTTCAAACCATATCCTTTACTTCAAAATAGTATATACTTAAAACCAAAATATTTTTACTATTTCAAACCCATATTATCAATGTATTATTTCCATTTCAAAACCCAATTCAATAATATATCACTTCCATTTCCAAAACAATTCAATAATATCTTATTTAAATAAAACCAAATTTTCAATCACTAATCTTTCTTAAATTTAGATAACTTGAAATATTCTTTTAAATCATCTTAAACACAAACCACATTTTGAAGTCATATTTCTAAATTTTCAATTTCAATAGGTTTCAAATCCATATATTCATAGATAATTGTTAAATAAGTCCTATTTCAAATAAATTCATTTTTCAAACCATATTACTTTTAAAGTTATAACAATTTCGAAAACCAATACTTTGAAAACGATAATACCTTAATTTCAATAAAACATTTCAATTTTGATATATTTCAAGACTTTAAATATTTCCAAAATTCCCAACCAAATCTGATAATCTTATATATACCTAAATTCAATTTACTATTATTTAGTTTAGAAATATTTATTTAATAAATTCAATATCACTTAAATAAAGCTCAAACTTGAAATAATTGTAAATCAAACTTAAAACATCATCAAGTTATACATAGCTTAAATTTTTAGAATTTAACCATATATAAAATAATATTTATATAATATCAAAATTAGTATATATATAAACCCTTATTCTCCAAAACCCATAGAAATCACTTTAAAATATTTTATATATATATAGACCACGGTGCCTGTATATAATTTTCTATCCTATGGTCAAGTGATACAGATATTTATCATTTCAATCCGTAATTTAAAAATAAAAGTTTACGGTTATATATCATTTCAAACCGCAATCCCGAATGGAATGAAAATGCATAATAACTTGTAGTTTATACAATATAAAATATAGCATCCATTCATCCAAATATCAATGAACAAACATTTATTACAATCATCATCCAATTTAAACAAAACATCAATATAGCATATAAAATATAACAGGTATCAACGAACATTTTATATTAAATAATAAATTAATAACTGTTAAATTAGAAGTTTATATGCAAAATAAATAAATTTAACTGTCAAATTATATGCAATAATAAAATTAATTAACAGTTAAATTAAATAAATGCGGTTTAACTGAGATGATGAATAAAACATGCCAAACAGTCATAAATAAATTTCTACTCATATCTAAGTCAATTTAACAAACATAAAAATTCCTAAAATTTGTGAGTGGATTTAAAACACTCACCTTTGAGATTTAAATCGAATTTAGATCCGATTTAAACCCAAAAATTCGACGGTCTCCAAATTTGTCCAAACCAGCGTCAAAAGATCTGGAATTTAATTACGATCCTAACAAAAAAAATCATGCATGAATCGGAGTACGTATGTGGAAGTTATTCGTATTAACGCGTTTGAAAAATCAAAATTAAATTCAAAACAAAAAAACCTACCTGTTACCACTTGCCACGTCAGCGTTTCCTGCGCACCCCTAGTGACGAATCTCACCAAACCCATGTTCCAATTTCGAAAATTGATGAAGAAATCAAAAAGCCCCAATTCAACATTTTGGGTTTTGAATTTTACACGTTTGACCGTGATTTCTGGTTGACTCAAGCGACTGTTGCAAAAACAGAGACTGCGCTTAGATCCGTATCGATGAAAACTACAACATAAATTTTTTTTGGAATTTTCTAAGGACATTGAATTTTATTTGATTTTTGAATAGAATTGGATCTGAAATTTGCATCCATTTAGGAAGAGAAAGAATTGAAGAAAATGAACGCATAAATAAATGAGAATAGATGGAGGCTAGGGTTTATAATTGGGTTTATATAGATAGGTTAGAATTAGAGTAGATGGATCTGATAAACAAACGCGCTGAACGATAATTTAAATTAACGTAATAATTACATATTTTCTTTTAAATTAATTGCAATAAATCCAAATAAATACATAAAGCTTGATTCCCGTTTAAACACTTAACTCATTTGATTGCAATTAACCTATTTATAGTAAATTAAATTCCGATATCTTAATAAACTTTATTTCCATCTTTTTTTTATTCACAAATCATCATATTATGAAGACATTTACGTTATTTCCCATTTATTACCTTAATTCATTTATCGTAACATTTAATTTATATTCATTGCAATGATTTCCAATTTAGTTGAATGAACTAATTATATATAACTCCTAATAATTGTTGTAAGACTCTCAATCCCACATTTATAAGTATATTATTTCCACTCAAATAATATAGATATATACAGAGTATTGGTTTTCATTAAATCATTATTTATTATATATTTTAATTAAATAAATTCACTATTTAAGTCCGTTCAAATTTATTACCAAATATCCATTTACCTTTCCCATTAAATTTGAGTTCCCTTCAATTAATCTAACCAATCAAATTTCCATCCACACTTTATTATAGACCTAAAATATGCAATTCATTATCTTTTATTGATTTTATACAATTACTATTAACTTTACATTCCATCACTATTCCATATATATTTATTCATCAATCAATTAGGGAATTTCTATAACAGTTGTTAGCTACTTTTATATTAATTAAATAAATTCAAAATAAATTAATTAAATCAAATTTACCACTTCAACTCTAAATTATAAAAAAAATTATCAGTTTGGATTAATTGGTAAATCTAGAATCTTTTAATAAATCTCTACATTCATTTATCGTTAAAAATTCCAAATTCACAACATTTAGTTTTAAATTTTCAATTTATCCAGTAATTAAACTTAATTGCCCATGAAATCCATTTATTTGGTTTTTTTTATTATTCTTTTATTCACTCCATTATCACCAAGTAGATAAATTGGCATTGGTTAATGGTCTAATATATTGTTATTCTAGATTTCCAACTAAAACTCCACTAACGTAATATTTAACATTAAATTCCCATTTAATTGAAATAACCCAATTTCACAATTTAACCTCAAATAAATAAACAACCTTTTATATTCCTAAATCAATTACAATAGTTCAACAAATTTGAAAGTAAATTGAAAGTTGCTAAATTTATCGATTTCAGAAATTTCCCTTAAATCCATTTAAATTCAGAGACTATCTATTAAATTAACGAATCTTTAAATTTGAATTAGATGGATTAAATATTGGACTCACACTATTGCATTCATATTTTCCGTTTCACTTTTATCCGTATTAACTATTTCAATTTTACTTATTGTAACACTAACAAAATTTCAATATATAACGCCGATTTATTTCCTTGCATTAACATACCCCTATCCACATTTATTATTAAAGTAACGCTTGAAATCAATAACTACATTGAAATTACTCACATTCAAATGATCGTTATTTCAAATAAATTTATCAACCAATTAATTAGGGAATTCATAATAGTTGTTATCTACCCTTATATTTATTTCCTAATAAGGTACTACCTACTCTCCTCTAATTGTGATTTGAATTCCAACCTTTATTTCATACTAAATAAAATAACAACATATAAATTGTTACCTATTTCCCTACATGCCTATATAGGTTTATTACTTAACAATCACCGTTTAAAATCCCGTGTATACACAAATTATTACTTAACATAAGTCTATTCTTTTATTACCTTACGTTCACACTTTACTCTATAGTAAATCACTAAGTAACGTTATCATCAAACCACATTAATTAATATATTAAATGCTTACATTTATTTCTCTACATCCAATTTGTTCCAACTTAATTTATATTAATGTCATTCCCTTATGCTAACTTTTATTACCTAAATTTTCCGTTGTTGTAAGCCTTAAATATCTCCATTTAAATTAAATATAAATTTCAATTCAATCAACCCATTTCAACCCGCAACTTATAGTAACATCTTACATGTACGAATGGAATCTTCATTTATTATAGTATTTTTTCTAAATTTACATTAACATATTTATTAATTCCCTTTAAAGGAAATTTATATCCAGGTATAATACTTACCCCATTTCATTTATTAACATTTATTCAAATTGCTAGTAAATAGGTTTTAAATCACCACTTATATTTTATTAGCGTTCATTTCATTATCCCTTTTTCTATAAAGTTTTTATTTCTACTAAATTAAATTTACACAACTCATTAATTCAATCAAATTAAATTCAAGAAATTTACGGGTCATTACAAAAATCCTATGCCGATAATCGAAGAAGGAAATTAGAATTTTTTGTAGGAGATTTTGTGTTTATCCGTGTTTCACCTATGAAGGGTGTTATGCGTTTCAATCGATCGGGAAAATTAGCACCTCGATATATTGGCCCATTTCCCATCACCGAACGCATTGGTTTCGTGGCTTATCGCCTTTTATTACCGGCTCAGTTTTCTGCTATTCATGATGTGTTTCACGTTTCTCAACTTCGGAAATGCCTTCGAGTTTCCGATACTATTCTTGAGCCCGGTGTTATTGAAGAGATTGAAGTTTCGCCTAATTTGACATATGAGCAACATCCTATTCGAATCATTGCTTCGGAGGTTAAACGCCTCCGAAATAAAGATGTTCCTCTTGTGAAAGTTCAATGGTCCTCAAATCCTAAGGATTGCTCTTGGGAATCTAGAGAATTCATCGAGCGAACACATCCGGACTTACTCTCTTGAGCTCTTTGAGGTGAACTTCTTATTTCAAATTTCTTCTTTTTGTGTTGGTATGCTTTTGTTGTTGTTACTTCTTATTTATTTCTTAAAGATTGCGTTGACGCAATTTCTTTAAGGAGGGGAGTCTGTAACAACCCGCATATTTTACGATTTAATATTTAGATATTTTTATTTAAATATTTCATCGTTAGTCGGATTATAGTCCGAAAACCTACTTTTTGCAAATAGTCAAATTAGGACTCGAGACCACCCCCATTGAGTTCAAAATGATGTTTGCGACCTTTTTGAGTATAAACTTCGGTATGTTTGGAGTAAGTCGAATTTTGTTACTTTTTCTATTGGGTTTTGGGTTTTGGTTCAGCCCACTAGCTAACTTAATACCCTAACTCAGCCCCTCTCCTTCCATTCACTCATTTTCACTTCTAAAACTCAAGCTAAAACTGAAAATGGGGGAAAGGAAGAAGAATTAGAAATTCCAAGCCCTAGTTCTTCTTGTAGACTTGAATTCTTGCTCCAAAATCAAAGAGAAGCTATTGGTAAGCCTCCTCTTCATCTTCTCCAACTCTTTTCCTCTTCAATTTCAGAAAGATTTCCTAAACCTAATTTGGGAAATACTTGTTTTGATCTTAGATTGAAGCTTGTAGAGTTGAAGTGGAGAGTGGTTGGTCATTTCTTTGCATTTGAGCTTCTCATCCTTGTTTTTGGGTTCAAAGGTGAGATTTTTATCTCACATCTATAATTATAATTATCTTTGGTTGTTAGGTATGAATTCCTAACACCTCTTTATGTGCATTTTCTCTTGATTTGGATTGGTTTTGTGAATATTCCAATTTTTGGGTTTTTAAGTCAAATTTGTGTGAAAATCCTTTTATGGATGTTTGATCATGCTTTTGGTGATGCATCGAGGAGCATATAGGGCCGGGTTGTCGATTGGCATAAACCCTTAGCGCCAATGCTCGTCTGGTTGCATTTTGGAAGAGTTTGCTCTTCATTTAGATAGGCTAAAAAAACAGCCCAGTCATGATTTAGTCGACTAAAATCTCTGTTTAGTCGACTGAACCTAGAAACAGAAAGTTTCCAGGCAGAATCCAGTCGACTGAAAATCACTGTTCAGTTGACTGAACCTGGAAACAGAAAGTTTCCAGGCATGATCCAGTCGACCGAAAATCTCTGTTCAGTCGACTGAACCTGGAAACAGAAAGTTTCCAAGCATGATTCAGTCGACTGAAATCTCTGTTCAGTCGACTTAACCTGGAAACAGAAAGTTTCCAGGCAGAATTCAGTCAACTGAAAATCTCTATTCAGTCAACTGAATTTTTTTTTTCTACCCAATTTGCCTTTTGGGATTGAATTTCCAATTTAAATCGACTCGTGATGATCCTATTTGTTGTTATCATTTATTATGACTTTGATGACTCCCTTTTCGGGATTTTTGAATATCCATTCTGATGGATTCTTTATCGGTTTAATTGGATTTGATTCACGTCTTCGAATGTGAATTTTAATGATTGATTGTTTCTACAATCATTTTTGTGGTTTGTCACTTTAAAATACAAAGGTTTCCATACTAGTAGTAAATATTCAAACTCTTTATCCCAAAAAAAATGATTTAAATTCTATTTCTAATATCAAACTCGTTTATAAAACCGCTTTCCAATCTACTAGTATATACAAACCTTTACCTCACTCGTATGAGAAATCAAATTAAACGATTTAGTAAAACAAGTGGTATGAAACGCTTGCGTTTACTTCGCCAGTTAATTCTTGGACTTGTTCGATTAAATCTCTTGTGACAATTTTCGAGTGAAAATCTACAATCTGTTCGTAAATATTTAAGTTAAGCTAGTGGTTATGGGACATGAAGCTAAACTCATATATTTACTAGCTTAGTGTAATTCACACTTCTTGATGATCGATGATGATCATATTTGTGAATTAGACTAGCAATGTGCGATGTCTCTTTGTCTGCATGGGGGATTGTACCTCGTCTTGTGGAGCTTCGGCTCAAATTTGTGGGGTAGCGACACATGGTCTTCGGACCGTTTTAATGGAGCTTCGGCTCAAAATTAATGGTTAGCAACCATGGAATAGCGTTCCGTTTTATGATACACGTGTTGAGAGTTTTCATGCTCTCGTTTTGTGATAGGCCTCCCCCTCTCTTTTTTTTGTGATTTCTGGATTTCTAATTGACGACTTCTAGAATTTGTGTTTCACCAATTTTCGTGATTTGATTTGATAAGTTTTATCAATATTTGTGCATTGGTGAATTTGTGTGTCATTAACATTTTGTGATTAGCCTTGTTATAACTATCAATATTTCCGGTTTGTGAAAGTGAAAAAGAATATGACATTCTTTTCGGTTTTTGAGATTTCTTGAGGTATTGTATGATTTTGTTGTTTTATATGCATACTAGTTATAGTATGGCATTAATGTTATCATACGTCTTTTGTCATATCTCATATTCTATCTCATTTTAACCTGATATTTATAGTTAGACTGATCTGTTTATTATTTTCTTATTAAATAATACTCGGGTCAGACCGAGATGTTACAGGTGCCTCTGCTTGACTCCTTATCTAGGATCACCTTCTGACTTTTGCCTAACTACATTACATTTGTATTTTTTTGTTGTTATACATTCGAGAAATAGACTCAATGATGTATACTTATTCTTTTGTCTAGTACTTGTAACTATTCTTTTGTGATATTGTGGATCTTATTTGACCACTACTCTGATGTACACTTTCATGTGTTATATTCATATCTATTTCCGCCTTTGTTATATGAATTGTCTGTGACTGATTTGTGTTATGTTTATTTCTATATTTGTTTCCGAAGATATATATAGCCACTGTTTGGTAGCTTTGAGTTTGTATCGGTATGTCGAATTTCCTTTTGAGATGAGATGTAAGATATATTTTCTGACATATCGGTGCTCGCACAAAGCAATTACACAGATGGTCGCTCCTCTACAGCCTTATTCTTCGCGCTAGTCGACAGCATTACCCCGTAGTGTCCTTGGCTAGCGTGGGTACAGAGGTGGGGCGTCATAACCTGAAGGTCTAGTACTGGCAATGTAACAACCCGAGGTTTGCTGTTAATTTGTAATCGTCATTAAACGATTAATCTGTTGGATTATTGCAATTGGACGTTTTAATCAGTTGGAATTCAATTGTAAGTTTGCTAGAATGTTTTTGGGTTTTAAAAGTTTAGTATTGGTCGTTGTTCTTTTTTTTATTGGGCCGTGTTATCTAAGTGAATACCCGTTCCCCCTTACCACTTTGTTGATTGAAAAACCCTAGACAAAAGAAATCGACCGAAAGAAAATGGAAATGGCGACTTCGTTTTCTCCCTCGTCACTCTTCGACAAATTAGGGTTTCAATTCTGGCCTTGCTCAATTTTGTTAACCTCGGCTTCGATACGTAGCTACTCGATCTTTTGACTTATGCTCGGGGAAGAAGGTGAGTGTTTCCTTCACTCACATCTTTAATTCAATGCTCTAGTTTATTTAGGGTTTAAATTACGTGATTTTCATTCGTATAAAATCGTTTGAATTTGCCAATTTATTGGCTCAGTCGTTTGAAGTGTTTGGATATTGATCGGATTTCTCATGTCTTAGGCTTTCACTCGATTTTTACGATGATTGAATTTATTTGACTTGCGGCTTTGTTCGATTTTACTTACTGATTTAGCTCGTGACCACCACGGCTTCGAATCACTGTTGGTATCTGTAGTTTGGTGTAGTTGATTCGACCTGCAGTTGTTTTCGATTGTGAACTTGATATTTGGTGTGGATTTTGTTCGACTTTGGTCACCCTTCGGCCATTTGACTTTGTTGAATTTCGATTACTAGGCACTTTTGTTGATATTAATTGCAACTGTAATACATTGGAAATTCATCTGGTTCTATTCTTTGTGTAGTTGACTTTGGCACCTCTGTCGTTGGTTGTAACTGTTTTGCACTGCTGTTTCTTCACGGTTTGAACTTGATTAAATTTGAACTTGTTTTTCACTGATCTGATGCTTTATGTACAACTCTACTTTGTTCATTACAGTTTTATTGATACATGTTTTCTAGCCACCGTGATCTTCACTGTTGCCTTGCAGTTGTAATAGCTTCACTATTATATGTACATTGATGGTCTTGTTTTTATGTTGCAATTGTTCTAGATACCATTCCTGTTGATTTCACTTGAGCCTGGTTTCACTTCTGTAGCATCCAGTTTAGGTTTGTTGTTTTGCTTCCTACCGTATACGTGTGCATATAGTTTACAATATTAAAATGTTTACTACTAGCTACACACGTGAATAAGCACTTCACATTTTTGAAATGATTTACTTCTAAGCTGCATGCTTGGGTAATTATTTTTGCAAACATTGAAATGGTCAGGTATCATTATACTTGTTAGAATTCACGTTTTCATCAGATAGTTCTGTCTAGCATTGAAATGTTCATTTTGACTTAGGTGAGCTTGTATTTGTTGTCACTCTGATCTGGTCTGCATTTATGAAGTACTCATTGACCTGAGTTGTTGCATTGGGTGTCCACCTGACTTTGGTTTTGTTTACTGATCCGGTTTCTTTTGGGCTTTGTTGTTTCACTAACTCACCTGCAGTTGAGTTGAGATGTACTATGGCCTTGGGTCGTGAGTAAGATAGTTGCACTATCCAGTTTATAGTGCATACATGTTTATCTTTATTTAGATCAGTCCTTTGGTTTGTGATTTCATTGTGGCCTTGACTTTGCATACACTCATTGATGTAGTCACTGCACTCTTGTATATCATGTAGTTTATTTGGGTTGGGCATTTAGGTGGACCATGCTGCATCTGCAGTAGGGTTTCATCGAGTTGGTCATTCTTTACAGCTGTCTTGACCATTTGAGACCGTTTGCATACCATTTGCACTGAGTAACCTTATTACTGCTGCATTTGTTTTTCTTACACTTGTGTTGAACCCGATTTTTGGGTTTGACCTTTGTAGTTTCTACGCACTGTAGTGGCGAGGCAGTGCACGCGTGCATGTACTGCAGCCACACAGTATTGATGTTTAATTGATATTTCAATTGTTAAATTATTTCGTTGGTTCAATTAAATATTTTGAAGTTGTATTTTGAAATGGTTCATTTTGATTTGAGTTGGATCCGTTGGCTTTTGGATTCATTGATCTTCTGAGTATTACATAGACTGTATTGGTGAGGTAGTACACCTTAGCGTGTACTGCAGCCAATCAGCATTGTTGTTTTTAAATTGACATTTCAATTGTTTAAATTGATTGGGATTGCTGATTTGTTGTTTAACACTGTTTAGTGTTATATCTGCCGTTATCTGATTCTTTTGTCGAGAGTCGGATATACGAGATTTCTGTGACTGTAGTCTATTTGATATTGATTATTATTGCTTCTGTGCATTAATAACCGAGTTTGAATTAGACTGACCCGTGTATTATTTTCTTTTGAATTTAATACTCGGGTCAGACCCGAGTTATTTCAGGTTGTAGATTTCCTGCTTTGAGTGGCTGTTCAGGCTAGGAAGACTTTTCATATCATCTGAAGTTGTTTTAGTCGTTTTGGAGGAGTCGTGTCATAGTATAGGTTGATATGTATTCATGTACATTAGTTGATAATGTATTTGTATATATAACTTCCCGAGTCGACAGTTGTAGTTGTATCATATGTATTGTGTCAACTATATTGTAACTGACATCAGTTATATATATATGAGATTTTGTTAATTGTGTTTCGCATTCTTTTTGTATCTGTGTTGTTTTTATATATATTGTCCTAAACTATTTTGAACCATCGTAGCTTGTTTTATACTGGAATTGGGTATGTCGACGGGAGTAAATAAATAAGAGATGAAAAATAAAAATATATATCACTCCTATAGAAATAACCAATACTAGTGTAAGGCCAACTACGGATGGTCGCTCCTATCCAGCCTTATTCTTCGTAATAATAGACATTATTTCTTTAAATACTCTTTGTTATTATGAGCATAGAGGTGGGGCGTTACAATTGGTATCAGAACTTGGGGTTTATGGACATAATATAAAACATAACTTAGATGGAACATATGTTACAACTATTGGTCGATGTTTTATTTGTGATTTGAGTCAAAACTAAAGTTTTGAAATTTTGATGAAAGTTTTTAAATATCATTATTTAAAAATAAAAAGTGAATTTGTGTTCTGATGATTTGATTGATTTGAGTACTGTTTATCAGAGTGCGCAGCGGAAACAGTGAAACTGTCTTCGCTGAGTACAACTGATAATCTATTTGATTTAGAAATTGAAATAAATTTCATTGGTTGTTTACATAGCTGTGTTTATTTTGTTCTTTGAGAATTTCGAATCCGAATTGAGGATTCGAACCAAGTGCAGTTATGTGATTTTTATTGAAATCTTTGCTTGTTTTTTTTATGCTAATCATATATTGATTAGATTTTTTCTGTTTTGAATTATCTTCATTGAAGATGATAGAGTAATTTCTTTGTTTATATTGTAGTGTGCGTGCAAATATAAATTGCACGTTACTGCATTAATATTACTTTGAACCGATGCTTGGTTATGAAACGTATTTGTTGCCGTTATTTTTATAACGGGATTTTTACACCAATGCTATATTTTGAAGCCCGGTGTTTTGTGGCATTTTTGATGAATGAAAATTCACTGATATTACATTTTGATGTAAATTGTTTTGTTGTGATTTTGACGTTTTAAAATTACCGTCGCTTTGGCTTTAGTAACCGTCAAATTTTTAAAGTGGATTTTCAAGCGGTTATTCCGCAATGCTAATTTTGAGATACGATTTTACGATATTTTGAGAAGTACAATTTCTTTATCGAAATTGTTACTGATTTGCTGCTTTAATCACGTGATTGAAAAATCGTTTTAAAATGAAATTTTTTTTATAAATTTCTAACAGTTTGCGCTTTCAAAAGGATGAGAAAGCGACTTAAACGATTCAGCAAAATCGAGGATTATGACCCCTTTCTTTTACTGATTCGCTTAACTCTGGACTTGTTCAGTTGAGAATGTGAATTGTTATTTGTATAAAATAAATAAAATTGTTTTCAGAAATTTAACAGTTTACGCTTTCAAAAGAATGAGGAAGCGATTTAAACGTTTCAGCAAAATCGAGGACTATGACCCCTTTCTTTTACTGATTCGCTTAATTCCGGACTTGTCCATTTGAGAATGTAAAGTGTATTTTTACAAAATACACAATTTTGCACTTTCAAGGAAACGATGAAGAGAATCAAACGATTTAGTAAAACACGTGGTATGGTGTAACGACCCCGAATTTTATAAATATTTAAATTGATAATTAATTCAGTTTTTGAATAAAATTTGTGAAATAAAATGATAAATGGATTTCGAGTTTCCCCGAATCCAAATATATTCTGTATAAGTCATTTAAAATTAAAATATTGTATACATATGTGTATATGAGAATATATATCTGTATTTGAACATATCCGACTAAATTTGAAATAATATAACATATATTTGATTTGTGTTTAAATTATAAATAAATGGTTAATAATAATTTGAATTTATAAATTAAAAATATAAGACGATAAATAAAATAAAATGAATACATAGATAAATCCAAATAACACGTTAATAAACTTTGTAAAAATATAAAGTGAATACATTAGAGAAATTTAACAACAACTAGAAATGTAATTATATTATAAAGTAGTATGAACAAAGGCAAAGCAAATATATTCAAGTACTAAACAAGTAAAAGATAAATGTGAGCAAAACAAATTATATAAAGATAAGTATGCACACTTGTAATATGAAACAAGACAGCAACATACATTCATAAGCATGAACACTTGAATAAAAACAAAATAAATGTTTAAGTACCTATGTACCAACTAACATCATACCAGCCGAAAGCAAAGATAATAGAATATCTTTGTACAAATAAACAAGTATAAGAAAAAGCTTGCAAAAGAAACACAAAGTACTTGGCAATTAATGCCATCATCCTCTCAGCCACCAAAGTGAACGAATCAGCCTAGTCAAAGAAATGAAGATTGTATATCTATGAATAAACAAATAAGATAAGTATATGTAGATTGTACAAAACATATCTATCAGCCACCAATCGAAATAGAAAATCTCTGGCCAAACTTTGTATAAAAATATTTTTGTACAAAAGGAAAGAAATATCCCTGATTTTGCTTTGTACAACAAATTATAACACTTGTACAACACTCCATATCAGCTTAAACAAATAAGCTTAATACCCTGTAACTTCTCTTCCTTGTATCAAGCCTCTCATTTCATTTCGTCCATTTAAAACTGAAAGGAAAAGCAAATGAATGAAGTAAAATCATTTTTTGTAAACAAAAAGAAAACCTCCTCAAAGCATTTTCAAAGCATCATCTCCTCTAAAACAAATGCAAGCCAGAGATCAAAGAAATATTTTAGCTTGCCAGTTTTTACAACCTGTTTCAAGCTCTCAAGCCTGAAAATCAATGTCTGGATCGAGAACAAGGTTTTAGTTTGCAAATTCAAAACCTGGTTCAACAATGGAAACTCTGTTTATCTCTGTTCTTTCCTTTTCTGGAATCTAAGGTGAGCAAACTATCAACCTCCAATACATTTGTATGTTGTTGCTTGTATGCTGTGGTGATGATGTCTGAGATAAACTGTAGTTGGGTTTATATATGGTTGAATTACTGTGTAGAGTGAATGCATGTTTGTATAACCTGTAGGTCACCTCTGTTCAAAATTTGCAAACTCAGTTTATAATTCAAAAAATTATTTTCTCTTGATCCAAGCAAAATCTGGATCCATGATTTAAACGAAACCTGATTGTTTTATCATAAGCTTTAATCCCAAATTATATTTAAGTTAAAACAACTTAAGCATGACTCTGGAAACCAAGAAATCAGAGCCAAACTCTAAATAAGTCAAAATTTCATCTTCTTATTTTACGACTTCAGGTATATAGACTGAATTCTCATACTTTAACTTGATTTTTAAGGCAAAAATTATGATTTTTAGTTGTGTGATTTCAGAGCAGTTGACTTTTGTTTAAAAATCGAGTTTTGATCGATTTTTGGCAAGCGATGGGTTCGTGGATATCGAGATTGGTTGTGGAGATGGAGAAGGCTACGGGGATGCTGGGAAAAATGGTAGGAAGTGGCGGAAATCACGGCGACAACGGAGGCATGGGATTTTACTTTGTAAACCTAGTTTTTACCACATAAGAAATGTGTGCACCACTGTCTCGTGAAAGCACCGAGTGTCTCGGAGTTCTGGGCGATGGAAGGGGTCGAGTTGACGCATCGATGGCCAGAGTTGTAGGCTGGCTAGTGGTCGGGGGTCGAAGAACGAAACGTTGACAGGATGGGGTCGCGATGGGTTCGAGTGTTCCAGGTGGTAATCGAGCTCGAATTCGATTTGCGTTGATGGACGAAGTTCAGGTGGTCAGGGATTGAGTCGTAGGTGATGGTCGACTTGCTCGACGAGGCGAAGTCGACTGGAGGAGAAGATCGGAGCTGTGCACGTGCACGTGTGCACGGTGATGTATGGGTTCGTTCGTTGGGGAAGATGATGTCGACTCGAAGTAGGCTTCGGGGATTTGGGGGTTTTACTCGGGTACGAACTCGAGTAGAAAACAGGGGAGATAGCATGTTTATTTTTTTTAAAAGCTTAAAATTTTGTCTAAGTTTTTAAACCAGGGGAGATTTCAGGGTAAACCCGGAGTGGCTATCGAGTGGGTCTCGAGTCCGACTCGAAGCATACCAGGAATTCTTATAAAAACAGTTTTTTCCTGAGATTTAAATTTAAATTTGTTTTTAAACTTTTACTTGAAAATATCTTAAATGTTAAAGGAAATTTTATAACTTTAAGTTTATCAAGTTAATAATTATTTTATTTTATAAATTTAATTAAGAATTAAAAGGAAATTAAATATAAGTAATATATTTAATTTATTAAGAATTAAAGGTTAATTAAGTGTTTAATTTCAAGAATAATTAATTGACTAATGATAATGATTGAATGATAAATAATTAAGTTTATAAATTAATAATTAAGAGATAATTGATCTAAAATTTAAGGTAATTAATTAAAGATGATAAATTTATTAAAGGTGATTAATTAATGATAATTACTTAATAAAAGTAATCAAATAGGGATAATTACTTGTTATGATCAATTAAGGGAAATTAATCAAATGGGGAGTTATTAAGGATTAATAAATGAGATTTGTTAAGATTAATTTATTTTGTAATTAATTAAATAAGTAATTTGAGGTTTAAATTAATCTAATAATTAGAGATTAATTAATAGGTAATTACTAGTTATAATTAATTGATGAATTATAACAGAAGATTAATCAATGATTTAAGAATAATTAATCCAAATGTTTTATAATTAATTAATGATTAATTAACCAAGATTTGTAGTATTCATAAGTAATAAATCTGATTTGAATTAATCAAACAATTAACTGACCTTACTTATGAATGTTTGGATTCTGTTGAATGATATGAATTGTTTGATATCCCTGATATATGATGCTTTGTGATACACCCTGATTTGTATTGTGATCTGTGATAAATTATCTATGATGTAATTTATTATCTGTGATATATATCTGTGATCTGTACGATAAGCGTTATAATTTGTATCGCTTATCAACTATATTTCTGTATTTTGATCTGTGATGATTCATTGTGTTGCACTATTGTGTTAAACCCCTGGACTACACTGTTACACACACAAATATGGATTTCACGTGGAAATCGGTTAAGTCACAGATAAATTTAAATTTGATGTTTTTGAAATTGAAAATTTTAATTTCAATTGATTTTGAAATTTGAAATCTGGGTTTAAAGTAGAAGCTTTTGAAATGGAATTTCAAAGATAAAAGTATTTTGAATAACTTAACCGAGTTTTTGAAAATTTAAATAATTAGATTTAAATTTGAATTCAAATTTGAAATTGAATCCTATGATTGAAACTAGGGACTAAAGATGATATAAAATGTGTGTGTATGAATTTAACCATTTTAAAAGTATAAGTTGGGAATTTGAATTTAACCCAAGGATTTCAACCCGTATGAATGAATCAGATTTTCCGAAATGAAAACTGTTTGTTTTCTAATGATAAAAGCTTTCATATATATAAGGAATGAAATTCCAGTTTAATTAAAGGAATTTCAAGATCGAATTGAAAAATGGTTTTTCCAAGTTATAAATGAATTCTTTTTTGAAAACTATGAATTGAATCTGTCTATTTTTAACAGATTTAGAATGATGTTTGTTTAAACCATTTGAAATGGAATTGTTTTGAAAGCTATTAGTTAAACCTTTGATTTAAAGATTTAACGAATTAATTAAACTGAAATGGAAATCGATTTGGAAAATCTGTGAATGAATCTTTGTGAAATTAAGTGAACTTTGTGAATTTAATCTTTTTGTTTAAAAAGATTAAAATGGTAACTTGTTTAAACCATTTGAAGAAAGATTTTTGGGTAATAAGTTGTGACTTAATTGAAATCCCAATATCCATATGTTTTGAATATTGCGCTCATTATTCGGGTTAGCCGGGAAAGGACCTTTGGGTCGTATAACCCATTCCGAATAGTGATACGTCGTATATGGATGGCATTTGAAGACCGGTGTTGAAGACCGGATATTTTCGAAAATGAAAGGACAACCTTTCGAATGTCTCTGCACTGAGTTGCTCCGGTATAGAGATTTATATCACCTTTTTGTGACGGGAAGTCCGGACGTGATTGAAAATTATCCGGATTTGCAAGGGCTTCGTGAGAAGTGCCTTCGGTTCTGTTCGATCCCGGAACAGACTTGTATGGTTACATGTCTGACATTACACTTTGAGATATAAAGCCGATTTCTTCCAAATACATATCTGTTGGTGGCGGAGAATTTATTCTCTTAGCTTAACACCCTTCTCTGAGACGTACGAGCTCAGAGGTTATGTAGTTGAAATTTATCAGCGATATATCCCAATTTGGTAATGTGACATGCTGAGTGTTGCTGTGTGATGATCAGTGTTTGATCATTTGCGATATGATCATTTATTTGATTTTATATCTTTGTGATCATAGGTTGATCATTTGTTTGACCCGAAGCATGGCTTTGTGACAAAGCGTAGCTTTGTGGACGAGACTTCGTCGAGCCTCACACCCCGGAAATGGTCAAAACAGGAAGGATGCGGCAAGGTTCTAGGGAGTAGCGCCCCTTAGTGTATGTCATTCCTTCTGGATAAAGGTGGTATCATGGTATGGAGCCCAGATACTTAACCTCTGTGGTTACTGCATTATTATTATTATGTGGTTGTTGGAAATCGAGGATCCTCGGGAAGATCGGTGACGATCGGGGGATGGCATACGTGTGTCAGTAGTTACCTATTTTTGCAGAGGTAACCCAGCCTTGTGTTGGCAGAGATCTGGTTAGGTTCTCGGGTCGTCTATTCCAGGGACGTACCCACCGTGGCATGGGAAGTTCCTTAGCCTGACCATTTGTTGGAAATCCAAAGAAACAATACGAGCCTTTACAATTTAAATTGTAGAACCTGTCTCCTCAGGAGGCAGCTATAGCAGGCATAATATAATGGTACCTATGCTGGCTAAGATTTATATTCTACTTTCGAAATGTTTTCCACTATGCACTAATAATAATATCAAAAATGATTTGATTTTGCGTAGTAAGCATCTTTGACTATCATAAGGAGAAATCTCCTCCAAGTCTGCGTTTGCATTGTGTGTGTGGCGGGAGGCCTTATGGTAGTTTCATTTTCCTAAAGCATTGCGAATTGATTTTAAATTCTTTTGTTGTTCGTTTTTAAAGATAAACTGTTTTTGTTTCTTACACCAGTCCCATGACTGATCCGTAGTTTATTGTTTCTTTCCTAAACTCTGGATGCTCAAAATTTTTCTACACGAGCAGTCTAGAGTTTGGTTTTTCAGATAGTCAGATTTGTAGATTTATCTGGAGCTAGTTCAGTCTTTGGATCAGACTGCACTTGCTTATCTTTGTGCCTCGTTAGCTATATCTGGCTTAGTGCTTTGAAGATGGAGATTATCCGCTGCTGATGTTATCGTTTTCTTTCCGCTGCTATTTGTTGTATCATATCTCTGATGTATATTGATATTCATTGTATCACTCTGTTGTATCAGATATCGTATCCGATATTGTATATCAATGTATTATTCATTTATTCCGCTGTGTTATTTACTTAACTGTGTTATAAGCTCCCGAGAACCAGATTCGGCATTTGAATCTACGGCATTTTGAGTACAAGTGAAGTACGGGTGCCGATTTTCGAAGGTCGACTTTTGGGTCTTGACATTTGGTATCAGAGCTAAGGTTGAACTTTAGTTCAGGAGTATAACACATTAAGTAGCTCATTAGAGATAGGGTGAAGTATACCCTAGAATGAGTAATCCTTAAGATATTTGTCCGTACGCCTCAGTAAATTCTCTTGCTATCCACTGATAGTAAGTATGAGTGCAAGAAGAGGATGAGATATGGGACGAGGGAATACGACTACAAATGGTCAATACTCTGTAACAACAAGGAAGCAATCTTTTCTCTATCAATCTCTTTTGTTCAACATCTTTTCTCAATTCTTCGATAGTTTCTGGTAGATCCAGAAAGATTCGATACATCAATAAGGGACAATAAACTCCGGAAGGACCAAAATTGTTGTTTGGATGTATTGGTTGCCTTGTTTGTTTTGGTTGCTATGGTTGATAGATACTTAGTTCTGAACTAAAAGCTTTGAAATTGTATCCATATGTCTATCTATCTTTGGGTCCCGATATGTTCTACGAATGGTTAGTTATCCCTTCGGACTAACCGATGCCACTGTATATTTCGTAGATCTGGATAACCCGAGTATCTTGTGAAGTGTCAAACAGATTCGTTCTTGTATCTGTTATTGATGTTCTGATTTGGTAAGCCAAATGCAGAACAGATGCTCAGTTGATTTGATAAATCCTATTTCATCTATCTTTTTGTCTCCTTGGCAATTTCGAGGACGAAATTCTTTTAAGGGGGGAAGTCTGTAATGGCCCCGAATTTTATAAATATTTAAATTGATAATTAATTCAGTTTTTGAATAAAATTTGTGAAATAAAATGATAAATGGATTTCGAGTTTCCCCGAATCCAAATATATTTTGTATAAGTCATTTAAAATTAAAATATTGTATACATATGTGTATATGAGAATATATATCTGTATTTGAACATATCCGACTAAATTTGAAATAATATAACATATATTTGATTTGTGTTTAAATTATAAATAAATGGTTAATAATAATTTGAATTTATAAATTAAAAATATAAGACGATAAATAAAATAAAATGAATACATAGATAAATCCAAATAACACGTTAATAAACTTTGTAAAAATATAAAGTGAATACATTAGAGAAATTTAACAACAACTAGAAATGTAATTATATTATAAAGTAGTATGAACAAAGGCAAAGCAAATATATTCAAGTACTAAACAAGTAAAAGATAAATGTGAGCAAAACAAATTATATAAAGATAAGTATGCACACTTGTAATATGAAACAAGACAGCAACATACATTCATAAGCATGAACACTTGAAAAAAAACAAAATAAATGTTTAAGTACCTATGTACCAACTAACATCATACCAGCCGAAAGCAAAGATAATAGAATATCTTTGTACAAATAAACAAGTATAAGCAAAAGCTTGCAAAAGAAACACAAAGTACTTGGCAATTAATGCCATCATCCTCTCAGCCACCAAAGTGAACGAATCAGCCTAGTCAAAGAAATGAAGATTGTATATCTATGAATAAACAAATAAGATAAGTATATGTAGATTGTACAAAACATATCTATCAGCCACCAATCGAAATAGAAAATCTCTGGCCAAACTTTGTATAAAAATATTTTTGTACAAAAGGAAAGAAATATCCCTGATTTTGCTTTGTACAACAAATTATAACACTTGTACAACACTCCATATCAGCTTAAACAAATAAGCTTAATACCCTGTAACTTCTCTTCCTTGTATCAAGCCTCTCATTTCATTTCGTCCATTTAAAACTGAAAGGAAAAGCAAATGAATGAAGTAAAATCATTTTTTGTAAACAAAAAGAAAACCTCCTCAAAGCATTTTTAAAGCATCATCTCCTCTAAAACAAATGCAAGCCAGAGATCAAAGAAATATTTTAGCTTGCCAGTTTTTACAACCTGTTTCAAGCTCTCAAGCCTGGAAATCAATGTCTGGATCGAGAACAAGGTTTTAGTTTGCAAATTCAAAACCTGGTTCAACAATGGAAACTCTGTTTATCTCTGTTCTTTCCTTTTCTGGAATCTAAGGTGAGCAAACTATCAACCTCCAATACATTTGTATGTTGTTGCTTGTATGCTGTGGTGATGATGTCTGAGATAAACTGTAGTTGGGTTTATATATGGTTGAATTACTGTGTAGAGTGAATGCATGTTTGTATAACCTGTAGGTCACCTCTGTTCAAAATTTGCAAACTCAGTTTATAATTCAAAAAATTATTTTCTCTTGATCCAAGCAAAATCTGGATCCATGATTTAAACGAAACCTGATTGTTTTATCATAAGCTTTAATCCCAAATTATATTTAAGTTAAAACAACTTAAGCATGACTCTGGAAACCAAGAAATCAGAGCCAAACTCTAAATAAGTCAAAATTTCATCTTCTTATTTTACGACTTCAGGTATATAGACTGAATTCTCATACTTTAACTTGATTTTTAAGGAAAAAATTATGATTTTTAGTTGCATGATTTAAGAGCAGTTGACTTTTGTTTAAAAATCGAGTTTTGATCGATTTCTGGCAAGCGATGGGTTCGTGGATATCGAGATTGGTTATGGAGATGGAGAAGGCTACGGGGATGCTGGGAAAACTGGTAGGAGGTGGCGGAAATCATGGCGACAACGGAGGCATGGGATTTTACTTTGTAAACCTAGTTTTTTACCACATAAGAAATGTGTGCACCACTGTCTCGTGAAAGCACCGAGTGTCTCGGAGTTCTGGGCGATGGAAGGGGTCGAGTTGACGCATCGATGGCCAGAGTTGTAGGCTGGCTAGTGGTCGGGGGTCGGAGAACGAAACGTTGACAGGATGGGGTCGCGATGGGTTCGAGTGTTCCAGGTGGTAATCGAGCTCGAATTCGATTTGCGTTGATGGACGAAGTTCAGGTGGTCAGGGATTGAGTCGTAGGTGATGGTCGACTTGCTCGACGAGGCGACGTCGACTGGAGGAGAAGATCGGAGCTGTGCACGTGCACGTGTGCACGGTGATGTATGGGTTCGTTCGTTGGGGAAGATGATGTCGACTCGAAGTAGGCTTCGGGGATTTGGGGGTTTTACTCGGGTACGAACTCGAGTAGAAAACAGGGGAGATAGCCTGTTTATATTTTTTAAAAGCTTAAAATTTTGTCTAAGTTTTTAAACCAGGGGAGATTTCAGGGTAAACCCGGAGTGGCTATCGAGTGGGTCTCGAGTCCGACTCGAAGCATACCAGGAATTCTTATAAAAACAGTTTTTTCCTGAGATTTAAATTTAAATTTGTTTTTAAACTTTTACTTGAAAATATCTTAAATGTTAAAGGAAATTTTATAACTTTAAGTTTATCAAGTTAATAATTATTTTATTTTATAAATTTAATTAAGAATTAAAAGGAAATTAAATATAAGTAATATATTTAATTTATTAAGAATTAAAGGTTAATTAAGTGTTTAATTTCAAGAATAATTAATTGACTAATGATAATGATTGAATGATAAATAATTAAGTTTATAAATTAATAATTAAGAGATAATTGATCTAAAATTTAAGGTAATTAATTAAAGATGATAAATTTATTAAAGGTGATTAATTAATGATAATTACTTAATAAAAGTAATAAAATAGGGATAATTACTTGTTATGATCAATTAAGGGAAATTAATCAAATGGGGAGTTATTAAGGATTAATAAATGAGATTTGTTAAGATTAATTTATTTTGTAATTAATTAAATAAGTAATTTGAGGTTTAAATTAATCTAATAATTAGAGATTAATTAATGGGTAATTACTGGTTATAATTAATTGATGAATTATAACAGAAGATTAATCAATGATTTAAGAATAATTAATCCAAATGTTTTATAATTAATTAATGATTAATTAACCAAGATTTGTAGTATTCATAAGTAATAAATCTGATTTGAATTAATCAAACAATTAACTGACCTTACTTATGAATGTTTGGATTCTGTTGAATGATATGAATTGTTTGATATCCCTGATATATGATGCTTTGTGATACACCCTGATTTGTATTGTGATCTATGATAAATTATCTGTGATGTAATTTATTATCTGTGATATATATCTGTGATCTGTACGATAAGCGTTATAATTTGTATCGCTTATCAACTATATTTCTGTATTTTGATCTGTGATGATTCATTGTGTTGCACTATTGTGTTAAACCCCTGGACTACACTGTTACACACACAAATATGGATTTCACGTGGAAATCGGTTAAGTCACAGATAAATTTAAATTTGATGTTTTTGAAATTGAAAATTTTAATTTCAATTGATTTTGAAATTTGAAATCTGGGTTTAAAGTAGAAGCTTTTGAAATGGAATTTCAAAGATAAAAGTTATTTTGAATAACTTAACCGAGTTTTTGAAAATTTAAATAATTAGATTTAAATTTATATTCAAATTTGAAATTGAATCCTATGATTGAAACTAGGGACTAAAGATGATATAAAATGTGTTTGTATGAATTTAACCATTTTAAAAGTATAAGTTAGGAATTTGAATTTAACCCAAGGATTTCAACTCGTATGAATGAATCAGATTTTCCGAAATGAAAACTGTTTGTTTTCTAATGATAAAAGCTTTCAAATATATAAGGAATGAAATTCCAGTTTAATTAAAGGAATTTCAAGATCGAATTGAAAAATGGTTTTTCCAAGTTATAAATGAATTCTTTTTTGAAAACTATGAATTGAATCTGTCTATTTTTAACAGATTTAGAATGATGTTTGTTTAAACCATTTGAAATGGAATTGTTTTGAAAGCTATTAGTTAAATCTTTGATTTAAAGATTTAACGAATTAATTAAACTGAAATGGAAATCGATTTGGAAAATCTGTGAATGAATCTTTGTGAAATTAAGTGAACTTTGTGAATTTAATCTTTTTGTTTAAAAAGATTAAAATGGTAACTTGTTTAAACCGTTTGAAGAAAGATTTTTGGGTAATAAGTTGTGACTTAATTGAAATCCCAATATCCATATGTTTTGAATATTGCGCTCATTATTCGGGTTAGCCGGGAAAGGACCTTTGGGTCGTATAACCCATTCTGAATAGTGATACGTCGTATATGGATGGCATTTGAAGACCGGTGTTGAAGACCGGATATTTTCGAAAATGAAAGGACAACCTGTCGAATGTCTCTGCACTGAGTTGCTCCGGTATAGAGATTTATATCACCCTTTTGTGACGGGAAGTCTGGACGTGATTGAAAATTATCCGGATTTGCAAGGGCTTCGTGAGAAGTGCCTTCGGTTCTGTTCGATCCCGGAACAGACTTGTATGGTTACATGTCTGACATTACACTTTGAGATATAAAGCCGATTTCTTTCAAATACATATCTGTTGGTGGCGGAGAATTTATTCTCTTAGCTTAACACCCTTCTCTGAGACGTACGAGCTCAGAGGTTATGTAGTTGAAATTTATCAGCGATATATCCCAATTTGGTAATGTGACATGCTGAGTGTTACTGTGTGATGATCAGTGTTTGATCATTTGCGATATGATCATTTATTTGATTTTATATCTTTGTGATCATAGGTTGATCATTTGTTTGACCCGAAGCATGGCTTTGTGACAAAGCGTAGCTTTGTGGACGAGACTTCGTCGAGCCTCACACCCCGGAAATGGTCAAAACAGGAAGGATGCGGCAAGGTTCTAGGGAGTAGCGCCCCTTAGTGTATGTCATTCCTTCTGGATAAAGGTGGTATCATGGTATGGAGCCCAGATACTTAACCTCTGTGGTTACTGCATTATTATTATTATGTGGTTGTTGGAAATCGAGGATCCTCGGGAAGATCGGTGACGATCGGGGGATGGCATACGCGTGTCAGTAGTTACCTATTTTTGCAGAGGTAACCCGGCCTTGTGTTGGCAGAGATCCGGTTAGGTTCTCGGGTCGTCTATTCCAGGGACGTACCCACCGTGGCATGGGAAGTTCCTTAGCCTGACCATTTGTTGGAAATCCAAAGAAACAATACGAGCCTTTACAATTTAAATTGTAGAACCTGTCTCCTCAGGAGGCAGCTATAGCAAGCATAATATAATGGTACCTATGCTGGCTAAGATTTATATTCTACTTTCGAAATGTTTTCCACTATGCACTAATAATAATATCAAAAATGATTTGATTTTGCGTAGTAAGCATCTTTGACTATCATAAGGAGAAATCTCCTCCAAGTCTGCGTTTGCATTGTGTGTGTGGCGGGAGGCCTTATGGTAGTTTCCTTTTCCAAAAGCATTGCGAATTGACTTTAAATTCTTTTGTTGTTCGTTTTTAAAGATAAACTGTTTTTGTTGCTCACACCAGTCCCATGACTGATCCGGAGTTTATTGTTTCTTTCTTAAACTCTGGATGCTCAAAAATTTTCTACACGAGCAGTCTAGAGTTTGGTTTTTCAGATAGTCAGATTTGTAGATTTATCTGGAGCTAGTTCAGTGTTTGGATCAGACTGCACTTGCTTATCTTTGTGCCTCGTTATTGGGAGTTCGAGCTATATCTGGCTTAGTGCTTTGAAGATGGAGATTATCCGCTGCTGATGTTATCGTTTTCTTTCCGCTGCTATTTGTTGTATCATATCTCTGATGTATATTGATATTCATTGTATCACTCTGTTGTATCAGATATCGTATCCGATATTGTATATCAATGTATTATTCATTTATTCCGCTGTGTTATTTACTTAACTGTGTTATAAGCTCCCGAGAACCAGATTCGGCATTTGAATCTACGGCATTTTGAGTACAAGTGAAGTACGGGTGCCGATTTTCGAAGGTCGACTTTTGGGTCTTGACATATGGGACATGTGCGTTTGCTATTTCGGTTAATTCCGGACTCGTTAATTGAAATATTTGATGATTTCGTGTGCTTTCGAGCCACTTTATTGGACCTTCGGGTCATTTGTTGGACCTCCGGGTCAATACCAGTACTAGACCTTCGGGTCATTTGTTGGACCTTCGGGTCATTTGTTGGGCGCCAAAATTATGTTGAGTACTTGGTAGGCTTCGGCCATTTGTTGATGCACGTACGGCGAATTAAAAACTCGCCATCTGATGGGATCGATCCAAGCTTTTATGTTGATTTTCTAGTCTTCTTAATTGATTTCTAGATATTTGTTGTTTCCAATTATCTGCAGGTAATTGGATATTTGTTGATATGAGTTCTGATTATCGTTTTTGATAATCGGATATTTGTTGTTTCTAATTATCGCTTGTGATAATTAGATATTTGTTGATATGAGTTCTGATTATCGTTTTTGATAATCGGATATTTGTTGTTTCTAATTATCGCTTATGATAATTAGATATTTGTTGATATGAGTTCTGATTATCGTTTTAGATAATCGGATATTTGTTGTTTCTAATTATCGCTTGTGATAATTAGATATTTGTTGATATGAGTTCTGATTATCGTTTTTGATAATCGGATATTTGTTGTTTCTAATTATCACTTGTGATAATTAGATATTTGTTGATATGAGTTCTGATTATCGTTTTTGATAATCGGATATTTGTTGTTTCTAATTATCGCTTGTGATAATTAGATATTTGTTGATATGAGTTCTGATTATCGTTTTTAATAATCGGATATTTGTTGTTTCTAATTATCGCTTGTGATAATTAGATAATTGTTGATTTGAGATTTGATTATCGTCTTTGATAATTAAATATTTGCTGATTTGAGATTTGATTATCGTTTTTGATAATCGAATATTTGTGATTTGAGATTTGATTATCATTTTTGATAATTAGATATTTGCTGATTTGAGATTTGATTATCGTTTTTGATAATCGAATGTTTGTGATTTGAAATTTGATTATCGTTTTTGATAATTAAATATTTGCTGATTTGAGATTTGGTTATCGTTTTTGATAATCGAATAGTTGTTGATTTGAGATTTGATTATCGCTTTTGATAATCGAATATTTGTGATTTGAAATTTGATTATCGTTTTTGATAATCGAATATTTGTGATTTGAGATTAGATTATCGTTTTTGATAATTAAATATTTTCTGATTTGAGATTTGATTATCGTCTTTGATAATTAAATATTTGCTGATTTGGGATTTGATTATCGTTTTTGATAATCGAATGTTTGTGATTTGAAATTTGATTATCGTTTTTGATAATTGAATGTTTGTGATTTGAAATTTGATTATCGTTTTTGATAATCCAATATTTGTGATTTGAGATTTGATTATCGCTTTTGATAATTAAATATTTGCTGATTTGAGATTTGATTATCGTCTTTGATAATTAAATATTTGCTGATTTGGGATTTGATTATCGTTTTTGATAATCGAATGTTTGTGATTTGAAATTTGATTATCGTTTTTGATAATTGAATGTTTGTGATTTGAAATTTGATTATCGTCTTTGATAATCGAATATTTGTTGATTTGAGATTTGATTGTCATTTGTGATAATTAAAAAATTGTTGAATTGAAATTTGATTACCGTAGGATAACTAGATATTTGCAGTTTGCGATTGTGATTTGTGTTTCATAACTATCTTTGGTGATAATTGAATATTGCAGATAATTGTAATTATTCAGTTATGCTGTTTTCTAATTATCTATCGGATAATTAGATTTTGTTGAGAAATTGTGAATTTCTTTTATGAAATTAAAAGATTTCTTTGGTATTTGAATACTTGACTTTTATTTTTCTAGCTTAACCAGTTTATGTTAGAAAAATAATTGTTATTGACGCCTTTAATTATGAAAATTGCGGGGACGTAATTTTTATAAGAATGGGAGTCTGTAACAACCCGGGGTTTGCTGTTAATTTGTAATCGTCATTAAACGATTAATCTGTTGGATTATTGCAATTGGACGTTTTAATCAGTTGGAATTCAATTGTAAGTTTGCTAGAATGTTTTTGGCTTTTAAAAGTTTAGTATTGGTCGTTGTTCTTTTTTTTTATTGGGCCGTGTTATCTAAGTGAATACCCGTTCACCCTTACCACTTTGTTGATTCAAAAACACTAGACAAAAGAAATCGAATGAAAGAAAATGAAAATGGCGACTTCATTCGTTTTCTCCCTCGTCACTCTTCGACAAATTAGGGTTTCAATTTTGGCCTTGCTCAATTTTGTTAACCTCGGCTTCGATACGTAGCTACTCGATCTTTTGACTTGTGCTCGGGGAAGAAGGTGAGTGTTTCCTTCACTCACATCTTTAATTCAATGCTCCAGTTTATTTAGGGTTTAAATTACGTGATTTTCATTCGTATAAAATCGTTTGAATTTGCCAATTTATTGGCTCAGTCGTTTGAAGTGTTTGGATATTGATCAGATTTCTCGTGTCTTAGGCTTTCACTCGATTTTTACGATGATTGAATTTATTTGACTTTCGGCTTTGTTCGATTTTACTTACTGATTAGCTCGTGACCACCACGGCTTCGAATCACGGTTGGTATCTGTAGTTTGGTGTAGTTGATTCGACCTGCAGTTGTTTTCGATTGTAAACTTGATATTTGGTGTGGATTTTGTTCGACTTTGGTCACCCTTCGGCCATTTGACTTTGTTGAATTTCGATTACTAGGCACTTTTGTTGATATTAATTGCAACTGTAATACATTGGAAATTCATCTGGTTCTATTCTTTGTGTAGTTGACTTTGGCACCTCTGTCGTTGGTTGTAACTGTTTTGCACTGCTGTTTCTTCACGGTTTGAACTTGATTAAATTTGAACTTGTTTTTCACTGATCTGATGCTTTATGTACAACTCTACTTTGTTCATTACAGTTTTATTGATACATGTTTTCTAGCCACCGTGATCTTCACTGTTGCCTTGCAGTTGTAATAGCTTCACTGTTATATGTACATTGATGGTCTTGTTTTTATGTTGCAATTGTTCTAGATACCGTTCCTGTTGATTTCACTTGAGCCTGGTTTCACTTATGTAGCATCCAGTTTGGGTTTGTTGTTTTGCTTCCTACCGTATACGTGTGCATATAGTTTACAATATTAAAATGTTTACTACTAGCTACACACGTGAATAAGCACTTCGCATTTTTGAAATGCTTTACTTCTAAGCTGCATGCTTGGGTAATTATTTCTGCAAACATTGAAATGTTCAGGTATCATTATACTTGTTAGAATTCACGTTTTCATCAGATAGTTCTGTCTAGCATTGAAATGTTCATTTTGACTTGGGTGAGCTTGTATTTGTTGTCACTTTGATCTGGTCTGCATTTATGAAGTACTCACTGACCTGAGTTGTTGCATTGGGTGTCCACCTGACTTTGGTTTTGTTTACGGATCCGGTTTCTTTTGGGCTTTGTTGTTTCACTAACTCACCTGCAGTTGAGTTGAGATGTACTATGGCCTTGGGTCGTGAGTAAGATAGTTGCACTATCCAGTTTACAGTGCATACATGTTTATCTTTATTTAGATCAGTCCTTTGGTGTGTGATTTCATTGTGGCCTTGACTTTGCATACACTCATTGATGTAGTCACTGCACTCTTGTATATCATGTAGTTTATTTGGGTTGGGCATTTAGGTGGACCATGCTGCATCTGCAGTAGGGTTTCATCGAGTTGGTCATTCTTTACAGCTGTCTTGACCATTTGAGACCGTTTGCATACCATTTGCACTGAGTAACCTTATTACTGCTGCATTTGTTTTTCTTACACTTGTGTTGAACCCGATTTTTGGGTTTGACCTTTGCAGTTTCTACGCACTGTAGTGGCAAGGCAGTGCATGCGTGCGTGTACTGCAGCCACACAGTATTGATGTTTAATTGATATTTCAATTGTTAAATTATTTCGTTGGTTCAATTAAATATTTTGAAGTTGTATTTTGAAATGGTTCATTTTGATTTGAGTTGGATCCGTTAGCTTTTGGATTCATTGATCTTCTGAGTATTACATAGACTGTATTGGCGAGGCAGACACGTTAGCGTGTACTGCAGCCAATCAGCATTGTTGTTTTTAAATTGACATTTCAATTGTTTAAATTGATTGGGATTGCTGATTTGTTGTTTAACACTGTTTAGTGTTATATCTGCCATTATCCGATTCTTTTGTCGAGAGTCGGATATACGAGATTTCTATGACTGTAGTCTATTTGATATTGATTATTATTGCTTCTGTGCATTAATAACTGAGTTTGAATTAGACTGACCCGTGTATTATTTTCTTTTGAATTTAATACTCGGGTCAGACCCGAGTTATTTCAGGTTGTAGATTTCCTGCTTTGAGTGGTTGTTCAGGCTAGGAAGACTTTTCATATCATCTGAAGTTGTTTTAGTCGTTTTGGAGGAGTCGTGTCATAGTATAGGTTGATATGTATTCATGTACATTAGTTGATAATGTATTTGTATATATAACTTCCCGAGTCGACAGTTGTAGTTGTATCATATGTATTATGTCAACTATATTGTAACTAACATCAGTTATATATATATGAGATTTTGTTAATTGTGTTCCGCATTCTTTGTGTATCTATGTTGTTTTTATATATATTGTCCTAAACTATTATGAACCATCGTAGCTTGTTTTATACTGGAATTTGGTATGTCGATGGGAGTAAATAAATAAGAGATGAAAAATAAAAATATATATCACTCCTATCGAAATAACCAATATTAGTGTAAGGCCAACTACGGATGGTCGCTCCTATCCAACCTTATTCTTCGTAATAATAGACAGTATTTCTTTTAATACTCTTTGTTATTATAAGCATAGAGGTGGGGCGTTATAGGCAATAACATCGTGAATGTGTCACAACCACTTAGATAGGAACCTGAAAAGTGGTAACAATGCATCTCATACCACATGTTCTCACTTAATGGTTTACTAACTGTTAGTCAATGCCACATTAGGAAACATAATCATTCAAATCACAATTCTCGGAAAGCTCATAACTCGCCTCATATCATTGGCAAGTACAAAAGACATCATAACGGTTTTCACAAACAATAACTCCTAAATAGGAGGTCTCAAATCTCAAAATCCACCAAAAATGGCAATCTCAAATAATTCCTAAAAATAGGAATTCACAAATCTCAAAACACGCCAAAGAATGGCAATCACAAATAACAACCCGAAAGTCCATAGCTTCAAACGAACGAGTCCGAAATTAACCAAAAAAGTAAACGCACGTGTCCTATACCACATGTTTTACTAAATCGTTTAATTCTCTTTCTCATATGCTCGAAGAGTGCAAAAATGGATATTTTATATAGAAAATAATTTGCTTGAGAAAACTAGTTTTTAAAACAATTTTTGGAATCATTTGGAAAAGAATTCTTTGAAAATTTCTCTTTATTATAGAGAATATAAATTATTAATAGATTTAAAAATAATTTTAAATATTGTAAATATATTTATTTCAAAAGCTATTTTAATATAAAAATCATTTCCAAAATCGTTTAGAAAATCCGTGCTCGAAAACAACAGAAATCATCGGAAAACACTGAATTTTCAACATAAGAAAACGTCTCAAAATCTCGTCAATCCGGAATGCAGATCAACCAAAATATTGGCTTACCTATTAATAGGTTAGTGCCTTCGAAAACATCTCAAAACAGCACAAAAACAAGTTGCAGAAGTCACTGTATCAAGATGCAAAACACTGCAGAATAAAAGAAATAAGCAGGCAAAAATAGAGGTAGATAGATCGACCTACAGGTTGACCTATAGGTCGATCTTGTTGATGGATAGGTCGACCCTATGGTCGACCTATCACTTGCATGGGTCGACCCCTGTGTATGTTTGGTCGACCACATTTATGCGATTTCTACAGGCAAAATTCCCTTCTTCGAATTAATTTTTGAGCTACAATTTGAAGCAGTTCTGAGAGGAATTTGACAGTGAATTTTTGCATGCACAAACTACAACACTCAAACTACTATCCCAAGAAATTCTGGTAAGATTCCATGACAAAAACAAAGAGTTATAAACACTCAAAGAAGCACTATGGAACAGATTTGCACTGAAAATTAACAACTACAGGAAATTGTTTACAGTAAGCTATTATCATCAGATTTCAGCTATCAAACCTTGTTTAAGTTAGAATTTGTGAGTTTTACTCACCATAGCACGAATTGGAGCAAGTTTGTGATGCAAATTGATGTCTTTACGGAGCAAATAGGCTTCGCTGACCTGTAGAAACTAGGAAAAAGGACATACAGATAGAAAAGAAAATGTTACCGATAATCCCTACTCCAAACAGAAATTTGATGAAACAATTTAGGATTTTGGCTTTGATTACCTATATTCACTTTTAATTTGATAATTTATCCTCTTGATTTCACTAAATTTATGAAGCTAGAATAGAGAGTTAAGTTAAAGGCCATTATTTTCTTTTCTGTTTTTGTTTTTTGAGTAGGAGAAGTGGAAATGAGAAAGAAAGAACGTACTGTTTCTTTCCTCCTGAATATTCCAGAAATAGGTATTGGGTTTGAACCCAATATCCAATAGCCCATTAGCAATACTTAGTGAAAATTTGGCTAAGTATTTAATGTTACACTCTTATTCTCATTATTTACACATATTTTCATATAATAAAACCAAATAAATTTTGTACAAAAAAAGTTTATGTCAACTTAAAATGTTTTCACAACATAATAAAAAGAATTTAGCTAAAAAAATTATTTCTATCATTTAACCTTATTTTTACTTAAATACATCAATTTTCACCTTTTATTACACAAAACACTATTTTTAACATTAAAATTTATACAAAAATTATTTTCTTATCTAATTAAATACAACAAACCATATTAACTTCTTATTTACAACCAAAAACTGTTTTTAAAACAAAATTTCACCTTTTAATTTATATTATACAATATATAAAATTTCAAATACTTCATTTAAAATTTATAAAAATCTCTTTTAGCAATAATTTGCAAAATTATTGCATTTTACTAAATTAAAACTATAAAATACACATTTTATCTCCAAATTAACATAATAAAGCTTTAAAAGTTTATTTTCAACAGTTTACATTTATTTCAACAAATTAATGTCCAATTAAATTACTTAATTAATTTATTAACCCCAAATTAACATGTTTCCATTATTGACAATTTATTCAACTTAATTCCCAACCAAACAAATCTTAAGTCTAATTTATTCTCCAAAACTCATTGTTTATTTAAAATAAACAAATTCTAACAAATTTATACCTCCAATTTATTTATTTTCTCCAATATTAAATTATAACCACTGTTATAATTTAATATTACAGGTAATCACCAAAACCAGGGTTGTTACATGATCACTTCTAATTGTTTTGATTTTTAAATCTTTTAGATTATGAATACATTTCAAAAAAATTCGAAAGTTTCAAAATCGTCACTTTTGTGTTTTAAAAAGAGTGTCCATGTATATCGTGAAAAATCATCAACTATAACAAAAACGTATTTATTATAATTAATTGATCTAATTTGCATTAGTCCAAAAAGATCCAAATGTAAAAGTTCTAAAGGTTGGTTTGTGGAAATCTCTTGCTTAGATTTAAAAGAGAATTTTTTTTAGTTTTCCTTTTTGACATGCATCGCGTAGATTATTGACTTTAAAATTTATTTAAATAAACCATCAACTAAATTATTTTGAGCTAACTTATGAATATTTTTAAAATTAACATGACAAAAACATTTATGCCAAATCCATGGATCAGAAACATCTGCTATTAAGCAATGTAACGACCCGATATTTTCAGCCATTCGCATCCATTGTAAGTGTATAGGTAGACACTCATGCCGGAATTGAATTGCTCACAATACCGCGTTGTAAATAAAAATTTGGCAAATCTCAGAATATATAGTAAATAAAATCACAGATCATAGACACATAGTATATAATAATGCAGCGGAAGTAAAAAAGATAGTAGTTCATGAAGCTACTATATAAATATACCAGAGTTAAACAAGATACAACAGAAGAAATAAAGTACAACAGAAGTTTTAATATGATAACCAAGTACAAGCTAAATAGAACAACCGAACTGAAATAGATAAGACTACATAACCAGATAATCTCCAGCGATTCCAATCTCCAGAAGGTGGAATCCAAATCTATGAATACTCAGGCTGACCCGAGCGTAAATAAAAATACAAACACTCGAGTCAGGACATACATACTTATACAATGTAAACCAACTCAAGTGAACTGTAGTAAAAGTACAAGTAACTTAGAAGATGCTTGGGACCGCCCATCCTCTAAGGATCCGTTAAACTATTTACTATATAGTAATATACGCTATATATAGTAGGGTTTAATCAGTAAAGTATAATCATATAGAGAATAGCGTTAAGGGGATGGTGAACCTTAACGCGGTCGGATCTTTAAACCAAAATCATAGTCGGCTCGATATGGTAGGTGACACGGCACACAAGGCAATGCCAGGGTAGATATACCAATTACGCACACGGACTGATGGAACGCATAGCAGCCACTACTGCTCCACCTCGAACAACACTCCCAAATCAAGGGTGGCCACCAAAAATCACAAAGTAATAGAATGGTATCGAGGAAGTGCGTCCGATAAGAGGTGCTACCTCACTGGTCCGAGATCGCTCCTGTTTTAGCCACCTTATGCCAACTCACGGGAGTCGGGACTACGTATATACCTTAGGATCGTCGCCACCATCCTACTTCATTTTGGAAACTCCACCGCGTACACAGTTGTCAAAGTGGCTTTCGGTATCGACAGAGAGTATGTCCATATCCGGTCCCGGTCTCTTTAACAACCAATCGTTATTATAACCTGTGGTTATAATTTAAAAACAGTTTATACTTAAAAATAGAGTATCATTTCAAATCCAAATTTTTATCAAAATAAAGATTAAATCAATTTCAAACCATTTCAATATATTTAAAATATCATATCATTTCAATACTTCATTTCAAATCATTTCAATATATCAAAATATCATACCTTTTCAAAACTTCATTTCAAATCATTTCAATATATCAAAATATCATATCTTTCCAAAACTTCATTTCAAATCATTTAATATATCAAAATATCATATCATTTCAAAACTTCATTTCAAACCATTTTAATATATCAAAATATCATATCCTTTCAAACCTTCATTATCAAATCATCATTAGAGTTCAAATCCAAATATTCAACTTTAAATACCCTTTTAAATTCAAATATATCATTCATTTATTATCATTTCTAGTCATCTTTTAAATAGTTTATATTTCAACAAATTAATTCATTTAAATTCATTTAAAAGTGTAAGTATTATATTTCAAATAAAGTATTCAATTTCCAAAGTTTCAATTCAATTCAATCATTTATTTCAATTAAATTTCCATAGACCATTTCAAATCTTATAAATTTCAAATATAGATTTAATCCACAAAATAACTATTCAAATTATAAAATAAATTCCAAAGCTTTATTATCCTATATTTCATAAGTCCAATATCTTTTAAATAGATTCAGATTACAAGTAAACCAAATATTTTTCATATTAATATAAACTTCAATTATTTATTCCAAGATTTAATATCACTTCAAATTCATTTCAAAATATCAAAATATCATTTCAAAACATCATCTATTTAAATTATATTTAAATACCATTTAATCACATTTCAAAATAGTTGTATTTCCCAAATCAACTATTCCATTTAAATCATTTAAATTCAATTCATTATATTTAATAATTAAATATTTAATTTCCAAATTTAATCTTTTTCAAAGATTATTTATTCATTTGAATTTATTAAACAAAGAAAATTCAACTTTCGCAGCACTTAGAAAATGCTACGAAATGTTATGTTAAAAACAGTTCATTAACAAAAGACGGCATTTAAATGCTGTAATATCTTAATTTAGTTTCAATTAAAATTTTAGTTAAATTTAACAACTATATCACTAACAAAGTGCTATAATAACCCTTAGTTCAAATTTGCTATTTGGTTCATTTAAAACAACTACAGCATTTTCCAATGCTGTAATATCTTTACATTACATTTCAAAATGTTGTCAAATCAAATTCAGAGTTTTATTTACAATTTCACACATAATTAACCTTTAATATAAATCATTTTAACTTATAAAATCATATATTTTCACATTTAAAAACAATCATTTAAATACCTTTATTTCTATGATTTTATAAAGTGAAATTTCCATACAAAAATCAAATTAAATAATAATTGAATTTTCATTTCTTTAATTAAATTCTTAACTAAACAACTAAGTTTAAATTTCAAAAATATTACTTATTTCCATTTATTTTACTTAATTAAAAATTCACTTTTAAACAAATTTCACAAAATTCAATTTAAGTTTTATTTCGAAATTCAGCTTAAATATTCATTTATTTCATATTTAATTTATACAAAATCATTAACACTTTTAAAATTATTATTACTTAATAAAATCAATAAATTCATTTTTTTAAAATCAAATTTGTCATATTTTCTTACTTTACATAAATTCCATTTATAAACAAAAATCATAAATTCCAAAATTAACTTATATTTCAAATTCCACTTTACCATTTACTTATTTCACTTATTTAATTTGTAGAAAATCACAAATATTTTATAGAAATCATTTTAATAAAGTTTAAATCAAAATATCATAATATTTACATTTTTTAAAATATTTTAAAAAATTTAGAAAAATATCTAAACCACGGGTCTGTATATAATTTTCTAGCCAAGGTCAAGTGATACGGATATATATCATTTCAATCCGTAATTTACAAAGAAAAACCAGGTTCTATCATCTCAAACCCGCAATCCCGAGTCAAATAAATTAAATAAAAAGTCTCTCAGGCTTATCATTTCAGCCCATAATGATCTTTCCCTATTCTAAAGTTCGTTCGGGTATGTATCATTTCAACCAATAGTGATTTCTATACTAACAGGGAACTTGCAGTGTGATAAACTGATATAAATAAACAGAATAACATAATAAATAGTAACATATGGTATAACAGATAAATAAGCATGGGTGAAAAACATTTATTATAATATAGCAGTTATAACAGAATGATATGCATTTACAGATTCAAGTGATGTCAGTTTATCAACTATATAAGTACATATTAGTCTAGTGAGATTTACTCACCTTTTTGTGCTGGAGATATCAACTCAAATGACACAACAGATTCTAGAATGCACGATGACACAAAAATAGGCTCAAGTGGGAAGAGATCCAAGCTTAGAACTTGTGTTACAACCCAAAACAAAACAAAATAAAATCACAATTCAATACAACATTAAATAGAAACAACTTTGAAGTAAAAAGAGATACGAATACACAGTCTTTTGCCTTGCTTCCTACATTTGATTACACGGCCTAGGGAATGTTTTGGCTCAGGTTTGGACATACTTTGGTTCAGGTTTGGGTCCTATAAGGCATGGCTACAAGGTATTGAAGTGGTGGAGGAGTTACTACGCATGAATATGAAGAGGCTTATGCAAAATAGTGATTTTGGTTCAACTTTGGCTGAGTCTACAAGGTCATTGGGCTCGGCTATGACATGTTTTAGATCTGGACAGAGGATGAAGGTGATGGTTATGGGTGTGTTAAGGTGGTGGTGGTGGTGGAAAAAGAGGTGGTGAAGCAACAAGGCTCAAACTAGCATGTTTTCAAGGCATAGGTTGTATTTTTTTTGGATTTTAGTATCATGGTGGGTTCGACCATGGTTCAGATCTGAGGAGTAGGTGGTGATGATGACAGGGAAGAGGTGTAAGAGGTGGTGGCCATGGCTATGGAGTGGAGGCCGAGCAAAAGAGTGGAGAGAACAAGGCAAAAATACATAAGAAAATAGGAAGAAAAGGAAGAAAATAAGAGGAAGACACTACCCAAAATGTTTGAAGCCATGAATAAAATGAAAGAATGGTTTCTTGAGTGAGAAATAGGATGAAAGTCACGGTTAGAAACTGAAAATGGGCAGCCAAAATGAATAAATGAGTTGGTTATGACATTTGAAACGTTTTTGGACAATGAAACGTCTAGAAATGAAACGCCTTAAACTCTTCACGTTTCCATTCTTTAAAGATCAAATAAAAACAACAATAAATCAGCATATACCTTTAAAAACCGAAACCAAGTGAAATAATATGAATAATTAATTTTAAAGAAAATATAAAAAGGATGAAAGAAATTGCTTAAAAATACAAAATAATGTCCAGAAATTACAAACAAATCACTACTATTCTTGGGAACATATCCACTTCATTTTAAAAATATTATGAAGTGAAAATTTGAAATAAAATAATTTAGTTAAAATTTTCAAAATAAAATAAATAATTAAATTGGAGAAAAATAGAAAAAGAACTAAAGAAAATGTTTAAAAATTGAAAACAGGGCATGGAAATTACAAGAAAAATACTACTAGCTCTAGAAAAATTCCTACCTCACTTTAAAAATATTAAAAGACAAAAATATACATAAAATAACATATTAATACATATAAAAATAAAATATGATAAAGAAAATATAATTTATACAATTTAAAATAACAAAATTGTAGAATAAACAATTTGCACTCAATATTGAAATATACATAACTTTTACTGTTTAACTCCGTTTTCAACGAAACGAAAAGCAGTGTTCAAGTTATTACATCTATTTTCATAATAAAAGATAAAATTTAAGATTTTAAAATAATTTAAATTTGAAGTTTAAAAGTCAAAGTTTGACCAGTTTGAACAGAAATTCACTATTCAGTAAAATATTCAATTTATACAAGTTTGAAACTATAATTCACATAAAAATCAACATTTATATTTAAAATAACATAAATTATTCATTATAATAAATAAAATAAAATTCTTAAATAAAAATTTCAAATAAAATAATCAAAATAAACAATTAAAATAAATCACAAAATTCAGAGTTGTTACACTCTCCCCCACTCAAAACTTTTCATCCCCGAAAAGGAATGAGGTACGGGAAAGCACAGAAAAAGATAGAGTGAAATAGGATTAAGATAAGATTAAAAGAAGATTGAAATTATACCTGATAACTATTGTTATAGGTGAGTTTGACAAGATGGAGATGATCAAATCAAGAACACAAGCACGAAAAGATCCTTTAGAATCTGATTCACCCTTTTCCGTTTGACCGTCGGTCTGTGGATGGTAAGTAGTGCTCAGATCCAGATGAGTACCAAAGATTTTCAAAGATTATAGAAAGATGCCTATACCAGTCTGTAGCAAGATAAGGATAATAAGGACAACCAAAAGATAGTTTGAAAAACAAAATAAGATAATAAATTTGAAACCACGATGCTTTGAAATCATAATACTTCAGAGATGTTATTATTTGGAAATCATACTACTAAAAATCATAACACTTTTAAAATAATCTTCTTTATTCTTAATTAAAATTAAATTTATTCCTCTCAATATATTTATCACTTATGTTAAATATACTTACACTTATTATAACTGCTTTCTTTTATTCTTAGTTCTTTTAACATTATTTTATTGTAAGTTATTCAATTACCCTTTATTATATTTACCTCTGTTAATCATTTTATAATTAAATTTTAAGTGTATAACATTTATTATAACCACTCAAATTTTATTTATAAAATCTTTTTATATTGTATATTATCCAATTACATATTCAGCTTCTGAAAATTAAGGTAAGTTATATTGGAATGAAATTGTGTTATACAAATAAAACTTTCCAATTCAATTATCTCAAGTTTGAATCATTTATCCAAATTTTTGATTTTCTTTTTATAATTGAAATTATTCTTCAAGCTAAAATTTAAGAACTAAATTTCCGATTACCTCCAAACCATTTGGAGATAAGTAATTATATATACATAATATGTCAAATCAATTTTAAATCATATATCTATATATATTATAAATCAAGTCATATTTTAGAAATTCAAATCAATTTGATTTTCCAAACAAAGCTGTAGCAAGACTACAGGGCGGTCTCTTCATTTCGAACCTCGAAAATGAATGTCGATGATGCCGTGGTCATCACCGATGTTATTTTCCAGCGACAAAGAGAAGAGCACTAATTTTTTTAAACTTTTAAAATTCTTTGAAAACAAATTTCTATTCAAAAATACTTTAAATAATATAACCTTTTAAAACTTTAAGCACAAGGTTTGAAACCATCAGAAATTAAATTCTCAAATTTCTTGTTTTAAATTCATTTCAGTTCCCAAATCAATTTATAAACAACTACTTATAAATTCATTTGTAGAACAATAAATGATAAATCAAGTATTATCATTTCAAATTATCAACTTAAATCGATTTATTAAGTTCCATAAACTTATATATCAAAATTTATTTTATTAACCAAATTTTAAAATAATATTGTGTCAGTTTGGTCTGTCAAAGTTTTTTGGAAATCTTATCGATGGCGTTGATCAGACGAATCGATCAGAAACCCAATTCAACATCAACCACTCAAACAATACAGTATATAAAACATTTTAAATTTAAATATTAGTTTACAAATACACTATACATGAATAGATTTTCAAAGAAAGATAGAGATTCAAATATGATTAACTCAAATCAAAGGAAATTCTGATTTGGAAATAAGTTGGAAACAAGGATGACATGATTAAATAACAGAATAGGAAGATGGATAAGCTTATATATATCACGAGCAACCTTAACCGGGTCAACCGTGACTTAAAGAATAAGATCAATGTGGATTTTTCTGGGGTAAATCTACATTCGATCTCAAGAGTTAGAGTTTGGAATAACAAAAGATATTAGCATCTAAACCAAGGATAGATATAAATCTCTGGTGAATCGATGCTGATTGTAAAGGAGTTTTACCCTTTTACAATTCAAATTTTGAGATTGGCGGTACCGTCAATTCGCTATAAAGATCATTCGAAGCGGAGTTATGGGATACTCCAGAATCAAGAAGATGAATAGTGAGGGACATGAATGGATTTTGGAACCGCAGGGAAAGTTCCAAAATTCAAAGGAAATCGAATTGAAGAAGGAATTCAAGCTCGAACGAAAGTGATTCTGAAATTAAATTTACTCTATATACTGAGTTTTGCCTAAAACCAGAGCTCTGATACCAACTGTAACGACCCGATATTTTCAGCCATTCGCATCCATTGTAACTGTATAGGTAGACACTCATGTCGGAATTGAATTGCTCACAATACCGCATTGTAAATAAAAATTTGGCAAATCTCAGAATATATAGTAAATAAAATCACAGATCACAGACACATAGTATATAATAATGCAGCGGAAGTAAAAGAGATAGTAGTTCATGAAGCTACTATATAAATATATCAGAGTTAAACAAGATACAACAGAAGAAATAAAGTACAACAGAAGTTTCAATATGATAACCAAGTACAAGCTGAATAGAACAACCAAACTGAAATAGATAAGACTACATAAGCAGATAATCTCCAGCGATTCCAATCTCCAGAAGGTGGAATCCAAATATGTGAATACTCAGGCTGACCCGAGCGTAAATAAAAATACAAACACTCGAGTCAGGACATACATACTTATACAATGTAAACCAACTCAAGTGAACTGTAGTAAAAGTACAAGTAACTTAGAAGATGCTTGGGACCGCCCATCCTCTAAGGATCCGTTAAACTATTTACTATATAGTAATATACGCTATATATAGTAGGGTTTAATCAGTAAAGTATAATCATATAGAGAATAGCGTTAAGGGGATGGTGAACCTTAACGCGGTCGGATCTTTAAACCAAAATCATAGTGGGCTCGATATGGTAGGTGACACGGCACACAAGGCAATGCCAGGGTAGATATACCAATTACGCACACGGACTGATGGAACGCATAGCAGCCACTACTACTCCACCTCGAACAACACTCCCAAATCAAGGGTGGCCACCAAAAATCACAAAGTAATAGAATGGTATCGAAGAAGTGCGTCCGATAAGAGGTGCTACCTCACTGGTCCGAGATCGCTCCTGTTTTAGCCACCTTATGCCAACTCACGGGAGTCGGGACTACGTATATACCTTAGGATCGTCGCCACCATCCTACTTCATTTTGGAAACTCCACCGCGTACACAGTTGTCAAAGTGGATTTCGGTATCGACAGAGAGTATGTCCATATCCGGTCCCGATCTCTTTAACAACCAATCGTTATTATAACCCGTGGTTATAATTTAAAAACAGTTTATACTTAAAAATAGAATATCATTTCAAATCCAAATTTTTATCAAAATAAAGATTAAATCAATTTCAAACCATTTCAATATATTTAAAATATCATATCATTTCAAAACTTCATTTCAAATCATTTCAATATATCAAAATATCATACCTTTTCAAAACTTCATTTCAAATCATTTCAATATATCAAAATATCATATCTTTCCAAAACTTCATTTCAAATCATTTAATATATCAAAATATCATATCATTTCAAAATTTCATTTCAAACCATTTTAATATATCAAAATATCATATCCTTTCAAACCTTCATTATCAAATCATCATTAGAGTTCAAATCCAAATATTCAACTTTAAATACCCTTTTAAATTCAAATATATCATTCATTTATTATCATTTCTAGTCATCTTTTAAATAGTTTATATTTCAACAAATTAATTCATTTAAATTCATTTAAAAGTGTAAGTATTATATTTCAAATCAAGTATTCAATTTCCAAAGTTTCAATTCAATTCAATCATTTATTTCAATTAAATTTCCAAAGACCATTTCAAATCTTATAAATTTCAAATATAGATTTAATCCACAAAATAACTATTCAAATTATAAAATAAATTCCAAAGCTTTATTATCCTATATTTCATAAGTCCAATATCTTTTAAATAGATTCAGATTACAAGTAAACCAAATATTTTTCATACTAATATAAACTTCAATTATTTATTCCAAGATTTAATATCACTTCAAATTCATTTCAAAATATCAAAATATCATTTCAAAACATCATCTATTTTAATTAAATTTAAATACCATTTAATCACATTTGAAAATAGTTGTATTTCCCAAATCAAGTATTCCATTATAATCATTTAAAGTCAATTCATTATATTTAATAATTAAATATTTAATTTCCAAATTTAATCTTTTTCAAAGATCATTTATTCATTTGCATTTATTAAACAAAGAAAATTCAACTTTCGCAGCACTTAGAAAATGCTACGAAATGTTATGTTAAAAACAGTTCATTAACAAAAGACGGCATTTAAATGCTGTAATATCTTAATTTAGTTTCAATTAAAATTTTAGTTAAATTTAACAACTATAGCACTAACAAAGTGCTATAATAACCCTTAGTTCAAATTTGCTATTTGGTTCATTTAAAAAAACTACAGCATTTTCCAATGTTGTAATATCTTTACATTACATTTCAAAATGCTGTCAAATCAAATTCAGAGTTTTATTTACAATTTCACACATAATTAACCTTTAATATAAATCATTTAAACTTATAAAATCATATATTTTCACATTTAAAAACAATCATTTAAATACCTTTATTTCTATGATTTTATAAAGTCAAATTTCCATACAAAAATCAAATTAAATAACAATTGAATTTTCATTTCTTTAATTAAATTCTTAACTTAACAACTAAGTTTAAATTTCAAAAATACAACTTATTTCCATTTATTATACTTAATTAAAAATTCACTTTTAAACAAATTTCACAAAATTCAATTTAAGTTTTATTTCAAAATTCAGCTTAAATATTCATTTATTTCATATTTAATTTATACAAAATCATTAACACTTTTAAAATTATTGTTACTTAATAAAATCAATAAATTCATTTTTTTTAAATCAATTTGTCATATTTTCTTACTTTACATCAATACCATTTATAAACAAAAATCATAAATTCCAAAATTAACTTATATTTCAAATTCCACTTCACCATTTACTTATTTCACTTATTTAATTTGTAGAAAATCACAAATATTTTATAGAAATCATTTTAATAAAGTTTAAATCAAAATATCATAATATTTACATTTTTTAAAATATTTTAAAAAAATTTAGAAAAATATCTAAACCACGGGTCTGTATATAATTTTCTAGCCTAGGTCAAGTGATACGGATATATATCATTTCAATCCGTAATTTACAAAGAAAAACCGGGTTCTATCATCTCAAACCCGCAATCCCAAGTCAAATGAAATAAATAAAAAGTCTCTCAGGCTTATCATTTCTGCCCATAATGATCTTTCCCTATTCTAAAGTTCGTTCGGGTATGTATCATTTCAACCCATAGTGATTTCTATACTAACAGGGAACTTGCAATGTGATAAACTGATATAAATAAACAGAATAACATAATAAATAGTAACATATGGTATAATAGATAAATAAGCATGGGTGAACAACATTTATTATAATATAGCAGTTATAACAGAATGATATGCATTTACAGATTCAAGTGATGTCAGTTTATCAACTATATAAGTACATATTAGTCTGGTGAGATTTACTCACCTTTTTGTGTTGGAGATATCAACTCAAATGACACAACGGATTTCAGAAGGCACGATGACACAAAAATAGGCTCAAGTGGGAAGATATCCAAGCTTAGAACTTGTGTTACAAGCCAAAACAAAATAAAATCACAATTCAATACAACATTAAATTGAAACAACTTTGAAGTAAAAAGAGATACGAATACACAGTCTTTTGCCTTGCTTCCTACATTTGATTACACGGCCTAGGGAATGTTTTGGCTCAGGTTTGGACATACTTTGGTTCAGGTTTGGGTCCTATAAGGCATGGCTACAAGGTATTGAAGTGGTGGAGGAGTTACTACGCATGAATATGAAGAGGCTTATGCAAAATAGTGGTTTTGGTTCAACTTTGGCTCAGTCTACAAGGTCATTGGGCTCGGCTATGACATGTTTCAGATCTGGACAGAGGATGAAGGTGATGGTTATGGGTGTGTTAAGGTGGTGGTGGTGGTGGAAAAAGAGGTGGTGAAGCAACAAGGCTCAAACTAGCATGTTTTCAAGGCATAGGTTGTATTTTTTTTGGATTTTAGTATCATGGTGGGATCGACCATGGTTCAGATATGAGGAGTAGGTGGTGATGATGATAGGGAAGAGGTGTAAGAGGTGGTGGCCATGGCTATGGAGTGAAGGCCAAGCAAAAGAGTGGAGAGAACAAGGCAAAAATACATAAGAAAGTAGGAAGAAAAGGAAGAAAATAAGAGGAAGATACTACCCAAAATGTTTGAAGCCATGAATAAAATGAAAGAATGGTTTCTTGAGTGAGAAATAGGATGAAAGTCACGGCTAGAAACTGAAAATGGGCAGCCAAAATGAATAAATGAGATGGTTATGACATTTGAAACGTTTTTGGACAATGAAACGTCTAGAAATGAAACGCCTTAAACTCTTCACGTTTCCATTCTTTAAAGATCAAATAAAAACAACAATAAATCAGAAAATACCTTTAGAAACCGAAACCAAGTGAAATAATATGAAAATAAATAATTAATTTTAAAGAAAATATAAAAAGGATGAAAGAAATTGCTTAAAAATACAAAACAATGTCCAGAAATTACAAACAAATCACTACTAGTCTTGGGAACATATCCACTTCATTTTAAAAATATTATGAAGTGAATTTGAAATAAAATAATTTAGTTAAAATTTTCAAAATAAAATAAATAATTAAGTTGGAGAAAAATAGAAAAAGAACTAAAGAAAATGTTTAAAAATTGAAAACAGGGCATGGAAATTACAAGAAAATTACTACTAGCTCTAGAAAAATTCCTACCTCACTTTAAAAATATTAAAAGACAAAAATATACATAAAATAACATATTAATACATATAAAAATAACATATGATAAAGAAAATATAATTTATATAATTTAAAATAACAAAATTGTAGAATAAACAATTTGCACTCAATATTGAAATATACATAACTTTTACTGTTTAACTCCGTTTTCAACGAAATGAAAAGCAGTGTTCAAGTTATTACATCTATTTTCATAATAAAACATAAAATTTAAGATTTTAAAATAATTTAAATTTGAAGTTTAAAAGTCAAAGTTTGACCAGTTTGAACAGAAATTCACTATTCAGTAAAATATTCAATTTTTACAAGTTTGAAACTATAATTCACATAAAAATCAACATTTATATTTAAAATAACATAACTTATTCATTTTAATAAATAAAATAAAATTCTTAAATCAAAATTTCAAATAAAATATACAATTAAAATAAATCACAAAATTCAAGGTTGTTACAAGCAAACATTTTTATCATGCCTTATTTTCACATTTAAATTATAAATATTGTGTTTTTTTGTTCCTTCAAAGATTAGATTTTTATTTTTATCAAAGATATTACATTTCATGTTTCAAATGTTATAGTAAATCCTTTAACACAGAATTGACTAATACTAAGGAGGTTATGTTTTAAATTTTTAACTAGATAAACATTTGAAATAAGGGGAGAGTTAGATATGCTAACAGAAGAAACATCTCCTTGCCCTATAACATAGCCATTAGAATTATCTCCAAAAGTGACGGTTCCGCCATCCATGTAAGAGATATTCATTAGCATATCATCATTTCCGGTCATATGCTTGGAACTGTCGAGAATCCATTTCGCTTGTTTGTGTCGGGGTACCTACATAGATAAAAACAATTTAATGGTACCCATTTCCTCCGTTATGGTCCTAGGGTTTAAACTGAAGGTAACCATACCTAGGAGGGTTTGGTGGAGCCTTTGAATTTAAAATCTTTATTAAAATGAACATCATTCAAAAATCCATCTATATGTTTTTGTTTGATCAAGTTATCATTAGTTTTTGGAATCCATATCTGAATAGTCTTTGTATCATAATTTGATTTGCTACTTACTGTTTTACGAAATTTAGAATAAAGTGTAGCATATTTGTGTTGAACTTTTGGTTTCTTTGATTTTATAAATCCTAAACCATTTTTATTGTTAGGGGGTTTTGAAATACTAATAAAGTGAGATAGATTCTCTTTTCCTTTGTTAAATTTAGAAATGTTTGTAGATAAATCATTTAGTTTCATTTCTAATGACTATTTATCTTCGTTTAACACTTTTACCTAATTTTCCAAATCAACGACAATTTTTCTTTACATTATCCTTTGATGGAGTTAAATTTTCCTTTTCTAAAGTATGTACATTGTGATTTTCTTCAAAAGATTTACAAATATTTTGTACTTTTAAAATTTTCTGTTATAATATAATTTTCTCATCTTTTAGCATTTCATTTTCTATTTCTAGTCTGGTCATTTTTATTGAACATTCTTTATGAGTCTTTCTAAGGTTTCTATATTTATTATCTAGTTCTGAAGCTATTTCTACAACTTCGTCAAAAGATAAATCTGAAAGTACCTCATCTTTGGTTGCCATGAAGCAAACATTGGCTTGTTCTTAATCACTATCGCTGTTACTATCACTGCCACTTGAGGAATCATCCCATGTTACTTGAAATGCACGCTTCTTTTTCTAGAATTTCTCATATTTGCTGTTCTTGTTGAAGCTTTTCTTATCTTTTTTGATTCTGGACAATCCTTTTTCATGTGACCAAATCGATTTCACCTATAGCATTTAAACGACGAAGCATCGTTGGAGTTGCTTGGTTTTTGCTTTTGCACCATTTTATTGAATTTTCTGAACTTATTGTAGTTTTTAGCAAAGAAAACTACATGACGCAGCGGATTAATCAAAAACAATGTAGATCGTTGAATGTAGCAATCGGTGGATTGGAAGAATACTGGAATGCCCGAATTCGTTGATCCGAAGATACCGAACTCTAGCTATCTCGAACTCGTTGATCGCGCACGATACCGGGTTCAAAGATCTTCAATTCTTCAAGCGTTGATCAAGCGCACTTGATTCCGCGAATCGGCTTCTACAATCGTTGAATCGAGCGCACTCGATTATCCGAAAGAGGAGATAGGAGATTACACTCAACTACCAATTTGAATGAAAGCACAAAGCAATCAGAAGAGAATTTTATTCAATATTCAACAACCATTACAAATGAAGCAACTTGCCTATTTATAGGCTACAACACATATCCAAAAAATTTCCTAAGTCTTAAGTCGTTTCCGACTCATCATCTATGACCTACGACTCATCATAAGTCATATACGACTTATCAGCTTACAATACAAATGTCACAACCAGGTACACGACTTAACGACTTAACAAATCAACACTCCTTATTTACAAAGCATACGACCCACGACTTATTACAAGAAAGCCTAGCGACTTAGCAAACAGAAAATACAACATAGAAAAATACATCTTTTAAGTCGTTGCCGACTTATCAACTCCAGTAGCGACTTAAGAAACAATGGCTCAGATTAACTTGGCAGCGACTCATCCCTTCTCTTAAGTCGTAGACGACTTATAGCTCTGTCTTTAAGTCGTGGACGACTTATGTCAGCCTCTTCCATAACTCGTGGTTGACTTACCTCCTCATCTTCGTTGAGTCGTGGACGACTCATACCTGTTTCCTTAAGTCGGAGACGACATATATCTTCCATCCAGTTGAGTCGTGGACGACTTATAGCTGCACCGTTAACTCGTATACGACTCATCAACACCGAATGACTTATGCTCTCCTTAAGTCGTAACTTCCTCCCATCTGAACTGGTAGGTCGTAGACGAATCAATGTCAATTCGTTAACTCGCCGCTTCCCCTCACATGGCTCCATAAGTCGTAGACGACCTATGCCTTCCCCTTTGGTTTTCCAGATGAGTCGTGGACGACTCATCACCGCCTCCTTAAGTCGTAGACAACTTATGCCTTCCCCTTTGGTTTTCCAGATGAGTCGTGGACGACTCATCACCGCCTCCTTAAGTCGTAGACGACTTATGCCTTGGCCAAATAAGGGTTGCGCTGCATCATCCTCCCCAGGTTGAGAGAAATTCGACCTCGAATTTGCACACTCTTCATCCCCAACAAACTCATTCCCATGATATGGTACGAGATGCTTAACATTGAATACGTCGGACGTATACACATCATCTGGCAGCCTTAGTTTATAAGCATTTTCATTGATTCGTTTCACAACTTCCACCGGACCAATTTTCCTAGCTTTCAACTTGTTATAAGCGCCCACTGGAAAACGATCTTTCGTTAATACTGCACAAACCATATCTCCTTCATTAAACTCAACATTTCGTCGTTTCAAGTCTGCAGCTCGTTTATATTTCTCATTTGCTTTCTCCAATCGTTCTTGAACGATTTTATGACACTCCGTTAGCCCTTCAACAAAATCAGCAGCTTTCTTAATTGTCCCCTTTGATTGTGGCACTACCGTTAAATCCTACGGTCCCTTTGGTAAGCTCGAATAAACAATCTGGAATGGACTGAACCCAGTACTTCGATTTATAGCATGATTATGAGCAAATTCTGCCTGGCATAACTTCACATCCCAACTCTTCAGATTATCTTGTACAAGACACCTCAGCAAGTTTCCCAATGATCTGTTCACCACCTCAGTCTGTCCATCAGTTTGTGGATGATAAGCACTACTAAATTTCAGCTTCGTTCCGACCATTTTCCACAAACTCAACCAAAAATGACTCAGAAATCGAGTATCTCTATCCGACACAATAGATTCTGGCAATCCATGAAGTCGATAGATCTCCCTGAAAAATAACTGAGCAACATGAACAGCATCCGCCGTCTTTTTACAAGCAATAAAATGTGCCATTTTCGAAAATTGATCAACCACCACATAAATGGAATCGTTACCACGCTGTGTCCTCGGCAATCCCAACACGAAGTCCATACTTACATCAACCCATGGTTTAATTGGTACAGGTAACGGCATATATAACCTAGCATTAGTCGCAGTTCCTTTCGAAACTTGACAGATATGACATCGCTCCACAAACCTCTCCACCTCTTTCCTCATCGATGGCCAAAAGTAGGACTGTGAAATCAGCTGTAAGGTACGGTCTCTCCCGACATGTCCCTCTTCGTGTAACTCTTTGATAATCTTCATTCTCAGACTACCCTCCGGTATGCATAATCGACTTCCTTTAAAAAGAAACCCGTCAACCAACATAAACTCATCAGTCTTCCCTTCATTGTTCCCTTCAATAAATTTCTTAAAATAAGAATCTTCTACAATCTGCTCCGGCAATAATTCAAACCCAGTCACTTCAACCTTCATTGTTGTCAACAAATGATTCCTCCTGCTCAAAGCATCAGCCACTCGATTCGTCACCCCTGACTTGTGTTTAACAACAAAGGTAAACTGTTGTAGATATGCAATCCACGATGCATGTCTTGCTGAAATCTTGTCTTGCCCCTGCAAATGCTTCAATGCTTCATGATCAGTATACAGAACAAACTCTTTCTGAAATAGATAATGTCTCCAGTGTTTAATAGCTTGCACTACAGCATAAAACTCCACATCATATGTACTGTATCGCATCTTTGCTCCTGACAACTTCTCACTGAAATAGGCAATTGGACGTCCCTTCTGACTCAACACTCCTCCAATTCCCACCTTGGATGCATCAGTATGTAGTTCAAACACTAGTTGAAAATCAGGTAATACTAGAATTGGTGCAGTCGTCAGCAACTCCTTGATCTTCCCAAAAGCATTCCCTGCTTCTTCTGACCATGAAAATTGTTTGCCTTTCATACAATCTGTCACAGGTGCCATCACACTACTAAAGTGTGGAATGAACCTTCGATAGAATGAAGCCAACCCATGGAAACTACGAACTTCCGTTATCGTCTTGGGTTGTGGCCAATCTCTGATAGCTTCGATTTTACTTTGGTCAACCTGTATTCCTTCTTCCGACACAACATATCCCAAAAATAGAACACTCCTTGCCATAAAAACACACTTCTTTGTAGCAGCATAGAATTGTTCTTCACGAAGTATAATTAACACTTTCTTCAAATGTTGAACATGCTCTTCCAGACTCCTACTATAAATCAAAATATCGTCAAAGTACACCACCACAAATTTCCCAATGAAAGGTCTAAAAATTTGATTCATCACTCGCATGAACGTACTCGGTGCATTCGAAAGACCGAACGGCATCACCAGCCATTCATACAACCCCTCTCTCGTCTTGAAGGCTGTCTTCCATTCGTCTCCAGGTCTAATCCGAATTTGATGATATCCGCTTTTCAAATCAATTTTCGAAAAGATAGTAGCCCCACTCAACTGATCCAGCAAGTCATCCAACCTTGGCATTGGAAACCTGTATCGTACAGTGATTTTATTCAATGCTCGACTGTCCGTGCACATCCTCCACGTCCCATCTTTCTTCGGTACCAACAAAGCTGGCACAGCACATGGACTCAAACTTTCCTGTACACGTCCCTGCTCAAGCAATTCTTCCACCTGCCTCCTTAATTCTTCATGCTCCTTCGGACTCATTCGGTAATGCGGTCTATGTGGCAATACTGCTCCCGAAACAAGATCAATTTGATGTTGAATGTCTCTCATCGGCGGTAACTCTTTAGGTAACTCATCTGGAAATACATCCTCAAATTCTTTCAAAACTGGCTTCGCTTCTTCTGGAATTTCAACCACTTCACTGCTCTCACGCCCAATCAACAGGTATACTTCAGGCTCCTCTTCAACCTCCTTAACAAATTCCTTCAGAGATAATAAAGTTTTCAACTCTTCAATCTCCTCCAACTTACTCTCTTTCTGTTGTTGCTTCTTGGGAATCAGAGTGATCTTAGTACCCTCAAACATGAAACTGTAACTGTTAGCACGACCATCATGTTGTACTGCTCTATCAAACTGCCATGGTCTGCCCAACAACAGATGACACACATCCATGTCGACTACATCACACCAGATTTCATCTTTGTATTTCTTCCCAATTGAAAACTTCACACAAGCTCTACGTCCAACTTCCACTTCACCACCCTTCCTCAACCAAGCTAACTTGTACGGTTTAGGATGTTTCTCGGTTTTCAACTCTAACTTCTTCACCGCTTCTGTAGAGATAATATTATCACAACTCCCAGCATCAATAACAAATTTACAAACTCTTCCCAGAATAGTGCAGGTTGATTGAAAGATATTGTTCCTCAACCAACTACTTTCCTCCTCTTGCTTCGGTGTTAAACAACTTCTCCTTATCATCAATGCATACCCGTCATCTCCCGACAGTAAGTCTTCCTCCTCAACTGGTAAAGAATTAGAGCATTCAGCTTCTTCATCCTCATCCTCAACTTCTGCAATCATGGTTCTCTTCTTTGGCTTTGGACACTCACTGCTTTTATGACCCAATTCCTGACAATTGTAACATTTGAAACCATTGTTAACCCTTGCCTTCTCAGCCTCCTTCACCACTGGTCTACTGATAGGTTTAGAAACATTAGAACTTCCACCAACACCCTTCGCTTGATTGTTAGAATTAGTAAACACACCACTTCCTCGTCTCCCTTGTTTTTCCCAAGCCAACGCTTTCTGATGTGCTTCTGCCACAGATCGTGGATCGAACATACTAACCATATCCTGAATCTGCATTCTCAATCCCCCAATGAACCTAGATGTCAGCTGCTCTTCTGTTTCCATAATATCGTTTCTTGCAATAAGTTGATAGAATTCATCAGCATAGTCATTAACTGTCTTTGTGCCCTGCCTCAAGTTCTGCAAACGTTGATACATCAAAGATTGATAATTGTATGGTAAGAACGTTGCTTTCATCAATTTCTTCATCTTATCCCAAGATTCAACTTTTGACTTTCCCATTTGTTCACGTGTAAGTTTGGTTTGCTGCCACCATGCCAAAGCTCTACCCCTCAGCCTCGTAGCAACCAACTTCACTCTACGATGTTCTGGAACTTCTTTGAAGTCAAAAATCTCCTCAACATTAGCCACCCAATCTAGAAACTCCTCCGCTTGCATACCACCCTTGAATTCAGGAATTTCTGTCTTCATCCCCGACTCCCATTTGTGATCATACTCAGAATAGTTTCTGCCTTGACCTCTTCCTTGAACACTACCACCATCATACTCCTCTTCAAAATCAGATGCATAACGATGTCGATTCTGACCACCAACATCTCTACTACCATTACGTCTTCCACCATCATCCCTTCTATAAACATTCCTCCGTTCACGATCATTCACGTTCCTCCCACGCCCTTGATCATTTTCAATACTTCGGTCTCGATTGGAATGTGGCGAGACTCTACTACCTCCATGATTAGATTCAGGTGAAACCCTTCTCCGATTTTGATTCATCTCCGTCATAAGCTTCTCTAACCGGCCAATTCCTTCGTTAAGCTTTTCACTAAAATTCTCATTGATTCTTTGCTCCATCTCATCAGCTTCTTCTCTTCGATACAAAGCTTCTACGTTTTGGTGGCGATTAGCTCTTCTTGGCGGCATTCTTGAAAATTTCACAAATTCTTCAACACTTCAAATTCAAACACTTTCCGGGTTTTGATCCAAAATGAAACGGATTGAAAACTTCCACTTTGTAGCAAATCGCGATGAACACGATGGACAAAGTTTCAGCCTCCAATGCAAATCCGAACTTCAATCTTCAAATCAATGCACGACCCAATTCTTCAAACTCTCGGCCGTGAATAATGAAACTTCAAATCTTCAAAATGAATAGGTTCCAAGCCTCGATCTAACTATGATTGGTTAGAACAAGCTCTGATACCAAAACTGACGCAGCGGATTAATCAAAAACAATGTAGATCGTTGAATGTAGCAATCGGTGGATTGGAAGAATGCTGGAATGCCCGAATTCGTTGATCCGAAGATACCGAACTCTAGCTATCTCGAACTCATTGATCGCGCACGATACCGGGTTCAAAGATCTTCAATTCTTCAAGCGTTGATCAAGCGCACTTGATTCCGCGAATCGGCTTCTACAATCGTTGAATCGAGCGCACTCGATTATCCGAAAGAGGAGATAGGAGATTACACTCAACTACCAATTTGAATGAAAGCACAAAGCAATCAGAAGAGAATTTTATTCAATATTCAACAACCATTACAAATGAAGCAACTTGCCTATTTATAGGCTACAACACATATCCAGAAAATTTCCTAAGTCTTAAGTCGTTTCCGACTCATCATCTATGACCTACGACTCATCATAAGTCGTATACGACTTATCAGCTTACAATACAAATGTCACAACCAGGTACACGACTTAACGACTTAACAAATCAACACTCCTTATTTACAAAGCATACGACCCACGACTTATTACAAGAAAGCCTAGCGACTTAGCAAACAGAAAATACAACATAGAAAAATACATCTTTTAAGTCGTTGCCGACTTATCAACTCCAGTAGCGACTTAAGAAACAATGGCTCAGATTAACTTGGCAGCGACTCATCCCTTCTCTTAAGTCGTAGACGACTTATAGCTCTGTCTTTAAGTCGTGGACGACTTATGTCAGCCTCTTCCATAACTCGTGGTTGACTTACCTCCTCATCTTCGTTGAGTCGTGGACGACTCATACCTGTTTCCTTAAGTCGGAGACGACATATATCTTCCATCCAGTTGAGTCGTGGACGACTTATAGCTGCACCGTTAACTCGTATACGACTCATCAACACCGAACGACTTATGCTCTCCTTAAGTCGTAACTTCCTCCCATCTGAACTGGTAGGTCGTAGACGACTCAATGTCAATTCGTTAACTCGCCGCTTCCCCTCACATGGCTCCATAAGTCGTAGACGACCTATGCCTTCCCCTTTGGTTTTCCAGATGAGTCGTGGACGACTCATCACCGCCTCCTTAAGTCGTAGACGACTTATGCCTTCCCCTTTGGTTTTCCAGATGAGTCGTGGACGACTCATCACCGCCTCCTTAAGTCGTAGACGACTTATGCCTTGGCCAAATAAGGGTTGCGCTGCATCACTACATCTTCTTCATCCAAGTCTGAGTCATCGTGTTATTTACCTGAAAAGCAATACTTTATTTTTCTTGGGCTAGATCTTTTCTAGCTTGAAAATTTGCTTCATATAACATTAAATTTCCAATTAACACTTCTACTTTGAGTGTAAAGAGGTCATTGGATTCTTCTATAGCTAATACTTTTCTTTCCTATTCATTGGTTAATGCAATTCGAATATGTGTAACTAAATCAAAATCAGTAAATTAAACTCCTAATGCCATCAGATTATGTTATATAGTTTGAAATCTAGAGTACATTTCTATGATGCTTTCATTAGTTTTCATTTTAGATGATTGAAATTGATTTGTCAACAAACTTATCTTAGTTTGCTTAACTTTGGTGATTCCTTCATGTGTGACTTGTAGCATGTGCCATATATCATAAGCCGTTTTGCACATCATAACTCTAGAAAATTCGTTCTTATCTATTTCACAATGTAAAACATTCATAGCTTTTGCATTATTTGAAGCAGCGGTTTTATGAGCATCTGTCCAGGTACTAATTTTAGTAGTAGAAGCTACATATTCAGATTGTGTAATAGCCAAATGTCAAGACCGCTTGATTCCATAAAAACTTTCATACGTGTAGCCCAATACATACAATTATAGAACCCCTAAAAAACGGTGGACGTGCAGTTGATTGTCCTTCTTGAAATGTGTTGTAACTCATATTGGCCTTAGTATTCAAAATTATGTTATAATTTTAAATAAACCGTGCTCTGATACCAAATGAAAGAACTAGTAGATCGTGTATCGCTAATAAAACAAGTATATATATATCGGTTTATACTACAAAATAATAAAGAAGTAAGTAAATGTACACACCAAGGTTTATACTGGTTCAGAGCACCTCTTCTATGTCAAGTGCCTAAGCACCTTTTAGGTATTTCCTTGGTAAATCCCTCGCTTGACCCAGAGGAATAGGTTTACAACTTAACCAATTTGAGCACCTCTTAGATTTATTCTTTCCTTTGAAAAATACAATTCTTGCTTGACAATCTTGTTCCTCTAACACTGATTTTGACTTGATAGTACAACAGTTCCTATAATCTCCTTGATGATTTGTAGTGAGTGCACAGTGATTGTGATATCCCGAAATTTTAGGCTAATAACTAATGAAATAAATTTCTTTTATAATCTAAAAATTTGTTCTTTTTCTTAAGCAAGTAAATATGTATTTAAATTTTAATATATACAAGTAGATTTTTAAAATAAAAATTTGAATTTGAAATTTAAATATAAACATCTTAGAAATAAATAGGGATATAAATTAGTAAAACATATATATATTTAATTGGATCAAAACAAAAGTTATTTATAAAGACAAACGTTTTATATATGTAAATATACTATATAAATACATATATACGACTTAAAGAATTTAATAAAAGAAGAGTTTAACACTTGTAAGTATATTAAGGTGATTTAAAGACATTTGTAAATTTATTTAATATGTGTAAGCTAGATAAACAATCTAAGATACAAGTGGCATTTATTTTCTTTAATTAAAATAAATAAGTATGTTAGATAATAGGCTGTGTATATAATTCTTGATTCCTCTCCAAACCAGTCTTTCTCTTTTCATTTCTTCATCTTTCAAAATTTTAAATAAAGAGCAAGATCAAAACAAAAGTAAAACCTGGAAACTGTAAAACTGTGTTAAAGCAACATAGTTGATTTAAGGGCAAAACAAATTCAAGATCAGTTCAAATTCGTTTCAAACTAAATCAAAACAAGGATCAGATCAGCAAGCACAAATCTCCAGTTTCAAGTTTTCAAAAGATCAGAGCTATTTCCAATTTCCTTTTCCAAAGGGTTTCTCTGTTCTTCAACTAAAAGTGAGTAAACTTTAACTTTTAAGCTAAATCATCTTATGCATGTTATAATTGATGGTAGAAATGAATGGAATATGTCCTGCATGGATGTAGAAATGTATTTTTGCTTGGAATATAAGTTGAATTATTGTCTGTATATATATGCATGTCTGTGTTTAGATGTGTATGCCTCTGTTTTGTTTAACAGGCTTAAAATAACTAAAAATAATTTCGTACCTCTTCATCTAAGAAATTATAGGTTATGATCATCAAAAGGAAGTTGTTTGTAATGATGAAATACCATTTTTAAAAATAAATTCAAGTGTAATTTGTTAAGTATTTATCTGGAAAAGGGGATTTTTCATGAAGAACAAAACATGTCAGAAAATAAATTGTTTTAATTTCAGTTTTCACTTATATAATCAAATTCGTCTTTGAAATTGGTGATTTTTGGTAACAATTTCATGATTTTTAAGTTTGGGTGTGTTAAGATTTTGCGAGTTGATCAATATTGGGTTTTCTGGTGATTTCCGACGATCGGCTGGTAGTGGTATGTCGTGCTCGTCGCTGGAGGAAGATGGAAGTCTGACACACTCAGGAAAAATGGCGGCTAATTTTTCTATCGAGTGGGTGGTTTGATTGAGATCGATTTAGGGTTTAAGTTATGGTTCTGGTTGACATTGACTTGGAGAGCTGTGCGACGCCGTGATGATTTCGAGTGGTCTCGGAGGTGGGGAAAAATGAAGAGGGAGGTCTGGCGCGGCTATCGATGCGAGTTCGTGGTTTCCGATGACCGGAGCTAGGCGTTGCAAGTGTTTTGGTGACTGGGCTATATTCCAGGGGATGCTCGGTTATCTCGATTTTGACATAGGTGTTCGTTGGGTTTCTGGGTAGCCGTGGCGATAGATGGGGTCGTGAGCAACTGGGTGGCGGTGGTGGCGGAGGCTGGAGCACCTCGGATCATATGTGCACGTGCACAAATTCACGTTCGTGTCAGGTTGGAATTGGCTTCAGGGAAGATGGAGATAACTCGGGTCGAACTCGAGTGGTTTTGGGTGTTGACTCGAAGTTTTTCCAAGGTTCGTCTCGAAGCGGAGAGATGTGAGATTTTGAACGTGAGTGTCTCGGAGTTTGCTCAGGGAATTGGGTATTTGGCTCGGGTTGGTTTTGTTAGTTAGCTAGTTTTAAAGTTTTTTTTAATAAACAAAAGAAGATGTTCAAGTTTAAGCAAATTTTTAAACCAAGTCTTCAAAGCAAGGTTATCAAGTTTTCAAACAATTTTCAAAACTTAAATTTTTAAGTAAAATGTGTCTTGAAAATTTATTGATTTGGTTTGAAATAATTATATATATTAGTTGATTTATTAATTAAATCCCTAAGTGTTTTCAAATAAAATTTAATGATGAAATGAAGTAGGTAATTAAGATAATTGTATTAAATTTTAATTAAGTAATTAATTAAGAAAAATGGTTCATCTTAAATAATGTTTTTAATTATCAATTAACTTAAAAGTCTTAAGTTAATTCATATGTTAATAATAAATTTATTTCAAAGGTTTATGAAATAAGATTTAAATAATAATTAATTAAGGACTTAAGAAATTAAGGGTTAATTAATTTACTTAAGTAATTGAAGGTTAATTACTTAATAAGTATATAAAAGATAATCAGTAATTCAAGGTTAATTAAAGGATAAATAAAAGGTTAATTAATTTATAATTAAGGAATAATTAATTAAGGATAATTAATTAATTAAAGAATAATTAATTAAGGGTTAATTAATTTATGTAATTAACTTAAGGTTAATTTATTTATGTGATTAATTAAAGGTTAATTAATTAATTAGGGATAATTAAGATGGATGATTAAAGGATGATTAATTAATTAGTTAAGTAAGCAGGATTTAAAAGTAATTAATTTAATTTATTTGGAGATTAAGTTAAATTAATTAGGAATTGTACATCTAATTAATCTTGCTTATGGATGATTGAATAATATTGAATGCCTTGTATTACTTGATATATCTGATATGTGATTATGATGCTCTGTGATACGAGATGCTTTGGATAAATTGTGATAATGTAAGTTATCTATCTGTGATAGAATTGTTATGTGAATATGATATCCTGAATTTAAATTAAAGTGTTTAACTTAAACATCTTAGCTTAAAAAGGATGACATTTGAATTCGAAGAGACCGGGATCGGATTTGCTTCATTACAGCATGATAGGGGGTTCTCGCTTCGCGGTTTGGTTACTGTAACGACCCGGAATTTTGGATCCCGAAAATTCCAGGTCGTTACAGTTGGTATCAGAGCTTGTTAATACAACAGATCATATATATATATATATATATATACATTCACAGGCATGCACGGGTATATACATAGTACTTTACTAAATTCAAACAAGATATATCTATACAAACCATATATTCATTATCACTACACAGATCTATCACATGCATCAAGTAAATAAAGGTTTTTAGATTTAAAATGTTAAGTTTACTCATAGTTAAAACTTAGAACAGAGAACCAAAGGTTTTGAAATTTGGAAGCTGACCTTGATCTACTTTTAGTTGAGCTTGAATTTGAACTTTGCTTTGCTTTGTTTCAGATGTAAGCTTGGTGAAGTTGTTTAGTTTCCTCTTATTATTTTTCCCTGGTTTTGTTTGTTTTGTTTGAAATAAAAATGAAAGGAAGAAGAAGAGATATGTATATAAAAAGTGAGCTGCTAGATACAGCACTTCGTTTCTCATTTTTATTTCTTCCTTTTTATTATTAAGCCGTTACAGTTGGTATCAGAGCGAGGTTAAGCGAGAACCTTGGCTCTGTTAGGATTACTCATTAAGGATAGGGTCAATGGTACCCTAAGATGAGATGAGTGTGTGTATATATATATATATATATATATATATATATGAGAGCGTACTTGTTATTTTCTTATATAAAGATTTTAAAATGGTTTTAAAATTTAATGATATTTATATATAAGTTATCTTTTGATATATATAAAAATAATTTTCTAATTATTAAATATATTAAAGAAATTGGTTGTATAATTAATTAGAATTAAATAAAATAATAAGAATTAAGGGGTAATAATAATACAACCAAATTGAAATTGAATAAAGATAATAATGAATTAGTTTCCAGATATGATAATCTTGGTTATTATCATAAATGGTTATTGTTTTTAATAATGAAATGTTGTAAATGAAATGTTTTAGGGAAGTAAACTTTTAGGTGAGTATGACTTATAAATTGGAATTGAAGATAATTTAAAATTGAGAAATTTTAAATCTAAATCCAGAAAACTTGAAATTGTTTTAAAAGAAATTTGTTTTGAATTAAAACCAAAGGTGGTTTAAAAATTTAAGGTATAACTTGGTGTGTAAAGAAAATGTATATATGAGGAATATATATAATACCAATGATGATTTGAAATAAATTCTTAGTGTTGAGTTTTAAATTTTTCCTTGGAATGTGATATGAAAACCCAAAGTGATAAGTTTTGAACTTATAAGTGGGAAGATTATTAATATAAAGTTTAAAATTTGAAATGGGAATTCAAATTGGATAAAGTTGACTGGATTAAATTGAATTTAACTTAAGGAAAGTAAAATGAGTTAGAATGAACAACTTGAATTAGAAATTTCAAGATGAAATTTAAATTTAACTTGGGAAGTTAAATAGTTGATTTTAAATGGGAATTATGAGTGATCTCAAAATGGGTTTGAGATCTGGAAATTTAAAATGGATAATAAATTAGAATCTGAAGATTAAATTGTTTTTGAATTCTTATTTGAACTTTGTAATAAGTTAAGTAAAGGTAATTTTAAAATGGAATTTTGAAATTAGGACTCAGAATTAAAAGGGTTTAAAGATTTAAGTTGTTAAATAAAAAAAATAAAGGTTGATTTGATTTAAAGGATTAAATCAACATTTAAAATTTTAACTCGAATTTATGAAATTCGAGATGGTTTTAAGTTAAGATTTGAATAAAATTTGTTCAAATTGGATTTGATTTGAATTAATTGGAATTGTGATTGAAGATGTATAAGTTTAAAAATTCAAATGGTAAATTAGAATTGAAATGATTTGAAATTGAAGCTGGTTCAATTTGAAATTAATCCAAATTGATTGGAAATAATTTGGAATTGTGATTAAAGTTGAATAAGTTTTAAAATCAAATGGAATTTGATTTGAATTTGGAAAGGAATTAAGGTTAATTCAACTTGAATTGGGATTAAATCAATTTCAATGGAAATTAAAGTATTGAGTCAATTTAAATGGAAGTGGAAATTTAAATTGAATTGATGGGAAATTTATTGGAAATAGAGATTGGGAAATTAAATAGTTTGGCTCTGGATTATTTTCAAAATAAATTGTTTTAATACAAAAATATTTTTCCAAACTATTTACTTTACAATCTTTCTTCTTAAACCCCAAACTATCTTATACTTATTTTACAATTATTTTGGAACTATTTAACTATTTTGAAACTGTCTTATAAACTCATTACCTTTTTTTTAAATTACCTATATCTAATCACTATTTAAAAACTATTTTGCAATTATCTAACTATTTTATACCTACTTAACTATTTTACAGCTATTTTATAAACTAACAACTATTTTTCAACTACTTATCTATTTTATACTTTTTCAAGCTATTTTAAAATTTAAATTGGTCAGAGTTCAAACTGTTTGTAATTGAAGTAATAACTCAATTGGAAATGGAAGCAATTGAGAATAAGTGAACGGAATTAAAGGAAATGTGAATGGAAAAGAGAATTGATTTGGCTAATAACCAATAAAGATAAATACGTAGGATATACGTATATTATTCTATTCGCATAGTGATTTGATCCAGATTCGAGCATAGAATTTTGAGATAGTATTATCGATCCGAGTTGAGATTTTTCACTCGATTTTCAACGGCAAACCTGGATGTGGATTTTTGATTGGTTCTGGATATTCTCTATCATAGTTGTGACTATGCAAGGAGAATGATGGTTTCTGATCAAGAAACCAAATCTGAGTCCGCATTAGGAGGTCGGGTGGACGATACTAGTTCGAAAGAGAAATTGTGTGATCGAGTGAGCGATTAAATTAATATAGCGTACGGATGATATGTGTACATCGTACGAGTTTGAATGAAATTGATATTGAAAATTTGTGGATAAGAACTGTAAAATGGTTTTTGAAATGAAAAGTAATATGGTTAATAACTTTATAAGAGATTTATCAAATTTGAATATTTGATTTGGAATAAAATAAAGTTATACATCCTTGTTATATAAAATAAATCTTCCCTTGTTGAATCTATTGCTAGAAGAAAAAGGTTTTGAAATATTAGAAGTATAAAAGAGGTTTTATACAAGTTTGAAATGATCCAAAAATTTTCAAAGTTATATATATATATAAAGGATCTTATGAGAATGATTTTGGAAAAGGTTTTGGGAACCTATGAATTTGGAAAAGGCTTTTGATTTTTGGAAAATCAATTTTGGATTTTGGAAAGCCAAGTTGGAACTATCGATTTTTTGTAAAAGTGATTTTGATATAAATCATAAAGGATATGATTTGAAGATACTATAAGTGTATAGTATAAAGTGTTTTGAGAATAGCTCTGGGGAAAAAGGTACTCCCTTGAAATGAACTTCTCAGGAGTGCCACAGGGTGGTACTGCCTTGAACCCCAAGGGGGGGGATTCTAAAGTTGATCATGTGAGGAGTCCGGACAAAACTAGTTCCTGAGGATTATTTGTGTAGCGAAAGTCGAGGGGCTGGTGCCCACAGAGGCATTTGGGTTATGCTGTGACGACAGTGTAACTCGATGTCACTGCGATCTACTGCAGACCATAGCGAAAGTCATGTGAGCCGCTGAGAGCCAACAGTCTACTTTTGATTTTATATCGGTAGACTGCGACACTATGGTAACATAGCGAAAGTCATGTGTGCCACTGAAAGCCAACTGTGACGTCCCGCCCTTCTAGGCCCTCGAAAATCGACACAAAATACTCAACAGTATAATATGCCGACGATCGAACGCCGGAAAAGACAGATTGTAGGAAAAGAAAGAAGGTAGAAGAAGAAGAATGAACTAAACAACATCAAACCTCACAGTCGCAGCGGAATAAAATATAATATATAGAACAGAACTTTACACAAATCAAAACTATATCTGTTTATATACAATACATCATCATCAGAGTATATCAATACAACCAACCATAGCCAGTCAAACAATCTCAACAATCACAGCAGCGGAATAATACAAGTACGAGAAATACGTCTCGGACTCCAGCTCCTCTCCTGAGCTCTATAGCAACCTATCCTGAAATATACTCGGTCTGACCCGAGCATTATAATAAAATAATACCCGAGTCAGTCTGGAATACCAGCGCATCATAAATACATCCAAACTGATTATTAAAGTTTCAAAAATCCTTTGAAACAAAAGCATCTCGTAAGACCACGCCACAAATAAACATGTCGGGTTTTTACCTTACGATAGCTAAAACACTTTTTATAAAAATCCTCTGATATTATAATAGGGTCTATTCACAAATACTTATAAAATAGCCGAAATTGTTACATCTATTAAATTCCGGCATACTAGCCACAACGTGGGTAATACAAACAAAACTCGTACAAGGCACGTAGGGAGAATGGATTTCCAACGAATGACTAGGCACTGGGGTACCACCTGTCACAGTACGTGGCCTAGATCACAGTACCGAGGAGTACGCCCGCTCCCCTGCAACACAAGGCCGGAATCATCCCTTACTGGATAATTCCAAGTAAAATCACCCCACGGTTGTGATCAGCAACCGCACCACTAAGCCGAAATAAAAAGGGACATCTAGACAGGGATGACCTTACTCTCAAGTGGGGGCTACCCACGAAGCCTTGCTGCATAACCCCTGATTTTCAGTCATTCCCGGTTGATGAGGCTTGAGGCTAAGCGTTACCTTTATAGAACATATCCCTTAGAATGCCCATCGTCCACCTGACGATGTCACGAAAGCATTCGTCCATATAAGTTCGTCCCGGGTCCGAACGGAACCGAAGGCACTACTCCTACTACATCCATTTTGGAAATATCCTCAGGATTAGTAGCGACTAGCCCTTGCACTTTACTGCTCCATCTTCGACTCCGAAATCGTTTTCGCGAAACGTACAAACCGGATCGAAGTGGTTTTCGAGTCTCCAGACCTAGAATCCTGGTATACGGAAACTCGATCCCGGTCTCTTCGAAACGATCAGCGCATTTGGCCAATATTGATAGTCGGTGATTTAACTATCAATTCACATTCACAAGCATCCATAAGCATCCATCACACAATAAATAATCTCACACATTATTTATTCTTCCCTTTAATATCTTTAAAAGATATATTTTCACATTTCAAAACTCATTTTAAACGACTTCCCAATTTCTTCCTTTACAGGTAAAGCCTTACCATTTATTCCCATTTGGAAAAACCAAGCTTAAACAATTTAGATTAAAAACAATTAAAATACTTTATAGCGAAATATACTTATAAATATATAAATGTACTTCTAGTTATTTACTCAAAATATAATTTCAAAACTACTTTAAATAGTATTTATTAATAGGATATAACTCGATTTAAATAAGGTTCAATTTACTAATTATTTATAGGTAGTGTTTTTAAAAAGATAATACTAAACTTTTCCATAACTTAAACAAATAACTTTAAAATAATTTAACTTTTCTTCTTTAAAAATAATAATTTCTTGAAAATGCTCTTTAAACAATTTAAACTTTAAAACTTTTAATTAAATAAAAACCTTTAAACTCTAACTTGGTTTTTCCCAGGGAACACTATCCCGTTCAAACATTCCAAAGTATCCTCCATATAAATCCAAACGTTTTATTTCAATTCAATTTATGTTTACAACATAAATTTCCAATTTCCATACTTATCTATAACTTCATCCGAAGTTTGCACTCAATTTCCCATACCCGGAAATTCATTTTTTAAAATATAGTTTAAGACATTTTTAAGTAAGGTAAATTTGGAGAATTCTTCAATGAAAGCCAGATTTCCCATTTACTTAAATAAAATCCCAATAGAGGAAACGGTATTTTAAAATATTCTATTAACACTTAAAAATTGTACATTTATTATTCGGAAGCTTCATTTGAACATATTTTACTTTTCCGGATATCACTATTCATTATTAAAATAAACCACTGTTATTTACTCAATTTATAATTTCATAGAATTCATTTCCAGAAAATTATATTTCACATTTAACGATTGATAAATTTTCCCCAATATTTAAAATCCCAATTTTACCAATTTACCTTTTCCATTTCAAACAGAATCCAATTTTTATATTCCTTCAAATTCCTTATTTAACAATTTCTTTAATTTCTTTTAAATCCCCAATTTATTCATTTATAATTTAATTCTGGAATTATAATTTATACAACAATTTCACAGATCAATTTAAAATTCTAGATTTATCAATCACAACATATAAACAGGTATCATTATCAATTATAAAATAATTGCTACATTGTGAGGAATCCAGTTGGATCCCTCCAACCTGTTTCTCCCTGCATCACAGATATCAGCACATCGCAATATAAATATCAACCAGACTGATAATCACAGATATAATCAACCATTCACATAGATATTTAAATATCAACTATTTATAATGTCTAGCATCCAGATGTGAGTGAGAATAACTCACCTTGAGTTTCGGCGAGCATTCGAAATTTAAATTAAACCGAACAACGTTCGATTTAACCCAAATTCCTACTTGCCCAGAATGATTCCGGAACTGCACCAACGCGTAGTGCTCTCTCCTGTGATTCCATCGCTTCCAGTTTCGTTCGAATCTGAGTACGAACGCAATAGTTATGAATTTTTAAAGTTTGAATAACAATTTAAAACAAATTTTTTTTTTTTTTAAGACAATACCCAAACGCGGCCCGCTCCATCTCCCTCTTCTTCCTCACGCAAACATCCAAAACGAGGCCGAACCCATCGACCGCCCTATCCAACACAAAACGCGACTCATAATACTCGTCTAAAATTCGATCCGAGGCCACCATTTCATTTGCCACCTCGAGCTACACCTTCACCTAGGTCCTAGTCGAACTCGGTCCTTCCCATGTCGCGCGCCACGCGTTGGAAACGAAGATGCACGCAGCCCCATATCTTCCCCTACTGACGACAATAATTCGAATCACCCATTGGATGTGAAGAGCTCAGGGAGCTCTACAATTCTTGTGTTGAAAGTTTTTGAAATTAGTTTGTGGATTGATCGAAAATTGAAGATGAAAACTGGTGTTTCTCGGCCATTGAAAATGAATGTGGCGGCCGGTCATTTCTGCTAGGGTTTAGAGATATTATGAATATATATATAATAGTTTAATATTATTTAATTAATAAAATATCTCAATTTAACAGTTTATGCAAACGACATCCAATTCTCACGTTCCGACAGGCTACCCTGGGGTTTTTCCGCGTTCCGAACACAATGAAACAGGTTTCGTAAGCTAATTTGATCGTATGAGCGAGATACGAAATTAAATGATCAATTTAAAATTAAATCGGTTAAATCGATTTCGATGCGTTTCGAGCCACCACGGTCAAACAACAACTCCAATTGCTACGAAAATTGAGATCCGATAATAATTAACTATTACGGATCCAATGGAACTGGTTTCGTCGAATTCCGAGACTGTGCCCCGGAAGGCTATTTTAACTCGTCAATTAAATCGGGCGATTTTCTGAAATTATCAGAAACGCTTAAAAATTCACTTTTAAAATTTTATTAACTTATCGATAAATCATATAAAATTTATAAACACATTTAAAATCATTCTGGCTCATTCCGGACTAAAATCTGATTAATTTGCATTTTAATAATATTAAATTCATTTTTAAATTAATATAAAATCCCAAATAATAATTTATTCACTTTAAAATTCATCTAAAATTCCAACAATATTATTTATAACCAATCGAACCTAAAAATACATTTAAACACCATCTTTATAATCATTTACCCCAAATTCACCTTTTATCCCAATTTCGAATATTAAATTATTATTTTTCCATAAATCAAATTCAACCCGAAATTACTATAATTAAAAATTACAGCTTATTTCATTGATTGAATCTGAATCTATTCATTTCAATATCAATTAAGAATCCACATTAACATTTAAAATGAATTAAATGTTCAAATTCAATGGCTTAAAAATACGGGATGTTACATTCCTTCCCCCTTATAAAAATTTCGTCCCCGAAATTTGCTAAGGTAAAAATATACTCTCAAACTCATTTACTTACCCAATTTGCTTAGTTAAAAACTTATATTCACTTTCCAAAAAGGTTTCAACTCCATTCCAAAACCATTTGCTTTATTTACTCTAAAGCCTTTTTCTTAACACTCGTTTTCAAAATAACTTTACTTATTAATAAATTTTCCCAAAACCCTCAAAAATTTTCTAACTCCCAAAATTTTTGAAAATTTTTGGCGGAGTCTCCTTTGTACGGAGGAGCTTCTGCGATATCGCAGGATACACAAATATATATACATCGGCTCACATGGCCGGAAACCAAAATATATCACAATATATATATCATTTTCCCAATTATATTTGCGTAGGCGTACCTTTTAGCAAATTTTTAATAGCGAGCGGCTAATATAACGCATATACGCGCTCCAACTCTCTCGAACACCTCCCGTACCTGTACTTACTCAACAAACTCATCAGTTTTCAAAGATATGAGCATTTTCATAACCTTTCCAATATAAATGCAAGCCAAACATATCCATTGCATAACCAAACCAAGCAATTTCATCATTAACAATGTTAACCATATTTATTTCAACAATCCAAAGATTTCAATCACTTTTCAAATTACTCATTCAAGTCCAACTTCATTTTATTTCTCTTGAATGACTTGCATTCAAGTTTAATATTCTCAATTCATATTTACATCAGTTTGATTACATGCGTATCACTTGCATCAATTTACTTCAATTCAATTACAAATTGATTCACAATCAATTTCTTATTCTTAAATTTGATATACTTACATTTTCTTTATTTTAACCTACATTCCCAATTTGATTTACAATCAAATTTTATTTTAAACTTGAAACATTTGCATTTCAGTTATGATCCATTTCCATTCATATGCAAACATTACTCATTAAGAGGTCAATTCATTCCTATTGATTCAAAATCAATTTCATTTGCTATTCTTAACCAATTCACTTGCATTCATATACAAAACTCTTTGAATTGGGTTCCCATTCATATCAATTTATTCACAATTCAATTCCAATTGCTTTTAAACACTCAATTGCAAATACATGCAAATTTCCATGTCATTCAAACAAAACAATTGCCACTTAAGCTTATAACCATTTAAAATTATTTCCAACTTGGATTCATATAAATTTTATTCCATTACAAGGTTCACAAACCAAATATTTTCTCTTCCCAATGTAATTGTTAAATTACATTTTCCTTACATCTTTATTTCCATTAACCAATTCAAATTTACATTAATATCATTCATTCCTGAGTTATTTACAACTCTTATATTTTTAACTCATCACATTAATTAATTTAAAACTCATTTCACTTGAAATTAAATCTTATTATTTAACGAAATGTCATTCAAAATTACTTAATAAAGATGATTCACATTCATTTCGTTTTTCTTCCAAGTTACTTAAGTTCTTTCACAAAATTTCCATTATCTTCTTATATCAATTTTATTTTATTTTCATTTGATTCTCATTCAAATCAAATTTCAATTCCTTTACAACTTTAATGCTCTTTGTTTATTTATCCAATCCATGTACAAATTTATTTTATTAACAAAGAGACCATTTAAATTATTTCTCTCATTTGAATTTACTTACAATTCAAACCACCACTTTCCATAATCTAATCCCATTATCCATTCTCACTTCCAACATTTATTACCAAACTTAAATTCCATTCCACAACTGGATTTTTACTTACTTTCTAAATTTTAACCCAACTATCAAATTCTATTCATTTCCATACACCTTCCATTTAATTTAACTAATTCGTTTCCAAACAATCATTTTGGACTTAGTTGAGTAAACATTTACTTCATTCATCATCACCTCAACTAAATTAAATTTCCATTAAACTAAATTCTTATCCCATTTTAATTCAAGGTTAACTAAATTATATATGCATTTTCAATTTAATTCCTTTCCATAATTCATTCAAGTTCATCTAAATTTTATTTAGCCCACCTGAATTTAAACCATTTCCTTTACTACTTTAAATAAGAATTTAATTACATTCATTCTTATTCATAACACAACAAAAATTTTAATATTCAGCTTAATTCCATCTTAGTCGAAGTTAAACCAAATTCAATTTAATCTTAATTCTCCATATCCAAGTTCAACTTATTTACTAACTTCAGTTCACTTACCTCTTTTATATTTTATAATTGTTTCACCTTACTTTGCATTCCATTTAAAATTAAGTTCGAATTCACCATTCCACTTATTATTTCCATTTGTGATTATAATTCCATTTTACTTGAGTTAAAATCAAATCTTCCATTCTCAAGTTCTCCAACTTATTTATTTATAAGTTTATATTACTTACTTTAATCCATTTCCATTTTTATAATCACAATGTCAAATTATAACACTTTATAACTTAAAAATATGAATTCATTTACACAATTATAAGCATTTACATTTCACTTTTACATCAACTTCCATTTAATCCCAATTCATTTAGATTTAATTTCATTTCAAATTCTCAATTTTATTTAACTTATCATAAGTTAAATCCAGATATATTCCATACACCCTCATTTATTCAAAGTAAATTTACATTCCATATATACTCAATTCTTCTTTAAATCAACTTTCCTTTACAAGTTATATAGTTGAATCATTTCAACTTTCACATTTTTATTTTAAAATAGAATTCCCAGAATTCAATTTACCCGGATTTATTTCAAAACCAATTTGAAATAAAAATCAACATATTCCCATTTGATATCCAATCAAATACCAAATCCCAAAGCAATTTGTTTTTGCCAAACAATTTTCCTTTTTGAAAATTCCCAAAATCACTTGTTTTCCCAAACAAGTCCAAACAATGTCACAACCAACTATTTTGGTAGCAATCCATCACTTTAGAAACTCGAAAATGAATTCTGATGATGTGGCCAGCATCATCAGGATTATTTTCCAGCGACTGAAGTGAGTTCAGTGCTTTCCACTTCCAAAATTCACCTCAAATCAATTTCCATTCGGAAATATTTTCCAAAATATATTCCATCATTAACTTCAAAACCTTTGGAAAACATTTCAACATTCCCAAGGTTTCTAAATTTTTCCACACCTTTGTTTAAATTTATCTGAAATCCCTTTCAAAAATTTCCGGGGTAAAACTTCCGGTTTAAATCAAATTTCAATTTCACTTCTTCTTATTTAAACATATTCAATCAATTCCATTTGGTTATAAACCATTTTAATATTTTAAATTCTTATTTGCTTAGAAATCATTTCAAATTTTAAATCATATTTTAATTTCTTATTTGATTATAGAAGAAACAACCAAACAAACATCCAATATATATAATTTAGAAAACTATTTCTTTATATCAAAATATAATTTTGGGTAAAATTATTTCATTTACCCACTTTAAAAACAACACTATGTCGGTTTATCTTGTTTAAGAGTTTAGAAACCCCTATCGATACGGTTGTACTTCCCGCACCGACCAGAATTCATAAACACTCAACCGATAAGTCAACACAGTACAAAAACAATTTTATATCCACTAACAAGTACGCTCTCATAGCTATTATTACACTCAACTCATTATAGAGTACTCCTGACTCTATTTAAAATGAGAAATTTTCCCCCAAAGCCTAGGTTGTCGCCAACCTAAGCTCCGATACCAAGTGTGACGTCCCGCCCTTCTAGGCCCTCGAAAATCGACACAAAACTCAACAGTATAATATGCCGACGATCGAACGCCGGAAAAGACAGATTGTAGGAAAAGAAAGAAGGTAGAAGAAGAAGAATGAACTAAACAACATCAAACCTCATAGTCGCAGCGGAATAAAATATAATATATAGAACAGAACTTTACACAAATCAAAACTATATCTGTTTATATACAATACATCATCATCAGAGTATATCAATACAACCAACCATAGCCAGTCAAACAATCTCAACAATCACAGCAGCGGAATAATACAAGTACGAGAAATACGTCTCGGACTCCAGCTCCTCTCCTGAGCTCCATAGCAACCTATCCTGAAATATACTCGGTCTGACCCGAGCATTATAATAAAATAATACCCGAGTCAGTCTGGAATACCAGCGCATCATAAATACATCCAAACTGATTATTAAAGTTTCAAAAATCCTTTGAAACAAAAGCATCTCGTAAGACCACGCCACAAATAAACATGTCGGGTTTTTACCTTACGATAGCTAAAACACTTTTTATAAAAATCCTCTGATATTATAATAGGGTCTATTCACAAATACTTATAAAATAGCCGAAATTGTTACATCTATTAAATTCCGGCATACTAGCCACAACGTGGGTAATACAAACAAAACTCGTACAAGGCACGTAGGGAGAATGGATTTCCAACGAATGACTAGGCACTGGGGTACCACCTGTCACAGTACGTGGCCTAGATCACAGTACCGAGGAGTACGCCCGCTCCCCTGCAACACAAGGCCGGAATCATCCCTTACTGGATAATTCCAAGTAAAATCACCCCATGGTTGTGATCAGCAACCGCACCACTAAGCCGAAATAAAAAGGGACATCTAGACAGGGATGACCTTACTCTCAAGTGGGGGCTACCCACGAAGCCTTGCTGCATAACCCCTGATTTTCAGTCATTCCCGGTTGATGAGGCTTGAGGCTAAGCGTTACCTTTATAGAACATATCCCTTAGAATGCCCATCGTCCACCTGACGATGTCACGAAAGCATTCGTCCATATAAGTTCGTCCCGGGTCCGAACGGAACCGAAGGCACTACTCCTACTACATCCATTTTGGAAATATCCTCAGGATTAGTAGCGACTAGCCCTTGCACTTTACTGCTCCATCTTCGACTCCGAAATCGTTTTCGCGAAACGTACAAACCGGATCGAAGTGGTTTTCGAGTCTCCAGACCTAGAATCCTGGTATACGGAAACTCGATCCCGGTCTCTTCGAAACGATCAGCGCATTTGGCCAATATTGATAGTCGGTGATTTAACTATCAATTCACATTCACAAGCATCCATAAGCATCCATCACACAATAAATAATCTCACACATTATTTATTCTTCCCTTTAATATCTTTAAAAGATATATTTTCACATTTCAAAACTCATTTTAAACGACTTCCCAATTTCTTCCTTTACAGGTAAAGCCTTACCATTTATTCCCATTTGGAAAAACCAAGCTTAAACAATTTAGATTAAAAACAATTAAAATACTTTATAGCGAAATATACTTATAAATATATAAATGTACTTCTAGTTATTTACTCAAAATATAATTTCAAAACTACTTTAAATAGTATTTATTAATAGGATATAACTCGATTTAAATAAGGTTCAATTTACTAATTATTTATAGGTAGTGTTTTTAAAAAGATAATACTAAACTTTTCCATAACTTAAACAAATAACTTTAAAATAATTTAACTTTTCTTCTTTAAAAATAATAATTTCTTGAAAATGCTCTTTAAACAATTTAAACTTTAAAACTTTTAATTAAATAAAAACCTTTAAACTCTAACTTGGTTTTTCCCAGGGAACACTATCCCGTTCAAACATTCCAAAGTATCCTCCATATAAATCCAAACGTTTTATTTCAATTCAATTTATGTTTACAACATAAATTTCCAATTTCCATACTTATCTATAACTTCATCCGAAGTTTGCACTCAATTTCCCATACCCGGAAATTCATTTTTTAAAATATAGTTTAAGACATTTTTAAGTAAGGTAAATTTGGAGAATTCTTCAATGAAAGCCAGATTTCCCATTTACTTAAATAAAATCCCAATAGAGGAAACGGTATTTTAAAATATTCTATTAACACTTAAAAATTGTACATTTATTATTCGGAAGCTTCATTTGAACATATTTTACTTTTCCGGATATCACTATTCATTATTAAAATAAACCACTGTTATTTACTCAATTTATAATTTCATAGAATTCATTTCCAGAAAATTATATTTCACATTTAACGATTGATAAATTTTCCCCAATATTTAAAATCCCAATTTTACCAATTTACCTTTTCCATTTCAAACAGAATCCAATTTTTATATTCCTTCAAATTCCTTATTTAACAATTTCTTTAATTTCTTTTAAATCCCCAATTTATTCATTTATAATTTAATTCTGGAATTATAATTTATACAACAATTTCACAGATCAATTTAAAATTCCAGATTTATCAATCACAACATATAAACAGGTATCATTATCAATTATAAAATAATTGCTACATTGTGAGGAATCCAGTTGGATCCCTCCAACCTGTTTCTCCCTGCATCACAGATATCAGCACATCGCAATATAAATATCAACCAGACTGATAATCACAGATATAATCAACCATTCACATAGATATTTAAATATCAACTATTTATAATGTCTAGCATCCAGATGTGAGTGAGAATAACTCACCTTGAGTTTCGGCGAGCATTCGAAATTTAAATTAAACCGAACAACGTTCGATTTAACCCAAATTCCTACTTGCCCGGAATGATTCCGGAACTGCACCAACGCGTAGTGCTCTCTCCTGTGATTCCATCGCTTCCAGTTTCGTTCGAATCTGAGTACGAATGCAATAGTTATGAATTTTTAAAGTTTGAATAACAATTTAAAACAAATTTTTTTTTTTTTTTTTTTTAAGACAATACCCAAACGCGGCCCGCTCCATCTCCCTCTTCTTCCTCACGCAAACATCCAGAACGAGGCCGAACCCATCGACCGCCCTATCCAACACAAAACGCGACTCATAATACTCGTCTAAAATTCGATCCGAGGCCACCATTTCATTTGCCACCTCGAGCTACACCTTCACCTAGGTCCTAGTCGAACTCGGTCCTTCCCATGTCGCGCGCCACGCGTTGGAAACGAAGATGCATGCAGCCCCATATCTTCCCCTACTGACGACAATAATTCGAATCACCCATTGGATGTGAAGAGCTCAGGGAGCTCTACAATTCTTGTGTTGAAAGTTTTTGAAATTAGTTTGTGGATTGATCGAAAATTGAAGATGAAAACTGGTGTTTCTCGGCCATTGAAAATGAATGCGGCGGCCGGTCATTTCTGCTAGGGTTTAGAGATATTATGAATATATATATAATAGTTTAATATTATTTAATTAATAAAATATCTCAATTTAACAGTTTATGCAAACGACATCCAATTCTCACGTTCCGACAGGCTACCCTGGGGTTTTTCCGCGTTCCGAACACAATGAAACAGGTTTCGTAAGCTAATTTGATCGTATGAGCGAGATACGAAATTAAACGATCAATTTAAAATTAAATCGGTTAAATCGATTTCGATGCGTTTCGAGCCACCACGGTCAAACAACAACTCCAATTGCTACGAAAATTGAGATCCGATAATAATTAACTATTACGGATCCAATGGAACTGGTTTCGTCGAATTCCGAGACTGTGCCCCGGAAGGCTATTTTAACTCGTCAATTAAATCGGGCGATTTTCTGAAATTATCAGAAACGCTTAAAAATTCACTTTTAAAATTTTATTAACTTATCGATAAATCATATAAAATTTATAAACACATTTAAAATCATTCTGGCTCATTCCGGACTAAAATCTGATTAATTTGCATTTTAATAATATTAAATTCATTTTTAAATTAATATAAAATCCCAAATAATAATTTATTCACTTTAAAATTCATCTAAAATTCCAACAATATTATTTATAACCAATCAAACCTAAAAATACATTTAAACACCATCTTTATAATCATTTACCCCAAATTCACCTTTTATCCCAATTTCGAATATTAAATTATTATTTTTCCATAAATCAAATTCAACCCGAAATTACTATAATTAAAAATTACAGCTTATTTCATTGATTGAATCTGAATCTATTCATTTCAATATCAATTAAGAATCCACATTAACATTTAAAATGAATTAAATGTTCAAATTCAATGGCTTAAAAATACGGGATGTTACACCAACAGTCTACGTTTGATTTTATATCGGTAGACTGCGACACTATGGTAACATAGCGAAAGTCATGTGTGCCGTTGAGAGCCAACAGTCTGCATTTGATTTTATATCGGTAGACTGCGACCTATGAAGAGTGGAGAAGTTTCATTTTGACAGCGAAATCGTGTGTGCCGCTGAGAGCCAACGGTTACATGGACTTTTGCTGCGACGGCAACGTAACCCTGGAATGTAACTGCGATCTGTTGTGGGTTCCATGCTGTCATCAGTTACATGGACTTTTGCTGCGATGGCAACGTAACCCGTGATGTAACTGTGACCATGGATGGGGGTGATGATTTCCAGAGCATTTTCACCAAGATATTTCCTCCATTTTCAAAATAAATGATTTCTATATTTTCAATAAAATTATTTTCCAAAAGTATTTTCACTGGGTGTTGAAAACGGGTTTGCTAAGTCCTTATAGATTTTCAGTCTTATGCCTGATCAATGTATGACCGAATTTCTGTAAGAACAAGGATGGACTTGTTGAAACATCGAGTTATAAAAAAATATTTTTATAAAAACTAATTTAGTAATATTATAAAGATTTTTAAAATTGTTTTAAAAATGTGTTCAAGAAGAAAATTTAACTGATATTAAGAATTTTAAATTAATTCTGGCTTCGTTCCTTTTCGAGGACGAAAAGATTTAAAGGGGGGAGGAATGTGATATCCCGAAATTTTAGGCTAATAACTAATGAAATAAATTTCTTTTATAATCTAAAAATTTGTTCTTTTTCTTAAGCAAGTAAATATGTATTTAAATTTTAATATATACAAGTAGATTTTTAAAAGAAGAATTTGAATTTGAAATTTAAATATAAACATCTTAGAAATAAATAGGGATATAAATTAGTAAAACATATATATATTTAATTGGATCAAAACATAAGTTATTTATAAAGACAAACATTTTATATATGTAAATATACTATATAAATACATATATATGACTTAAAGAATTTAATAAAAGAAGAGTTTAACACTTGTAAGTATATTAAGGTGATTTAAAGACATTTGTAAATTTATTTAATATGTGTAAGCTAGATAAACAATCTAAGATACAAGTGGCATTTATTTTCTTTAATTAAAATAAATAAGTATGTTAGATAATAGGCTGTGTATATAATTCTTGATTCCTCTACAAACCAGTCTTTCTCTTTTCATTTCTTCATCTTTCAAAATTTTAAACAAAGAGCAAGATCAAAACAAAAGTAAAACCTGGAAACTGTAAAACTGTGTTAAAGCAACATAGTTGATTTAAGGGCAAAACAAATTCAAGATCAGTTCAAATTCATTTCAAACTAAATCAAAACAAGGATCAGATCAGCAAGCACAAATCTCCAGTTTCAAGTTTTCAAAAGATCAGAGCTATTTCCAATTTCCTTTTCCAAAGGGTTTCTCTGTTCTTCAACTAAAAGTGAGTAAACTTTAACTTTTAAGCTAAATCATCTTATGCATGTTATAATTGATGGTAGAAATGAATGGAATATGTCCTGCATGGATGTAGAAATGTATTTTTGCTTGGAATATAAGTTGAATTACTATCTGTATATATATATGCATGTCTGTGTTTAGATGTGTATGCCTCTGTTTTGTTTAACAGGCTTAAAATCACTAAAAATAATTTCGTACCTCTTCATCTAAGAAATTATAGGTTATGATCATCAAAAGGAAGTTGTTTGTAATGATGAAATACCATTTTTAAAAATAAATTCAAGCGTAATTTGTTAAGTATTTATCTGGAAAAGGGGATTTTTCGTGAAGAACAAAACATGTCAGAAAATAAATTGTTTTAATTTCAGTTTTCACTTATATAATCAAATTTGTCTTTGAAATTGGTGATTTTTGGTAACAATTTCATGATTTTTAAGTTTGGGTGTGTTAAGATTTTGCGAGTTGATCAATATTGGGTTTTCTGGTGATTTCCGACGATCGGCTGGTAGTGGTATGTCGTGCTCGTCGCTGGAGGAAGATGGAAGTCTGACACACTCAGGAAAAATGGCGGCTAATTTTTCTATCGAGTGGGTGGTTTGATTGAGATCGATTTAGGGTTTAAGTTATGGTTCTGGTTGACATTGACTTGGAGAGCTGTGCGACGCCGTGATGATTTCGAGTGGTCTCGGAGGTGGGGAAAAATGAAGAGGGAGGTCTGGCGCGGCTATCGATGCGAGTTCGTGGTTTCCGATGACCGGAGCTAGGCGTTGCAAGTGTTTTGGTGACTGGGCTATATTCCAGGGGATGCTCGGTTATCTCGATTTCGACATAGGTGTTCGTTGGGTTTCTAGGTAGCCGTGGCGATAGATGGGGTCGTGAGCAACTGGGTGGCGGTGGTGGCGGAGGCTGGAGCACCTCGGATCATATGTGCACGTGTACAAATTCACGTTCGTGTTAGGTTGGAATTGGCTTCAAGGAAGATGGAAATAACTCGGGTCGAACTCGAGTGGTTTTGGGTGTTGACTCGAAGTTTTTCCAAGGTTCGTCTCGAAGCGGAGAGATGTGAGATTTTGAACGTGAGTGTCTCGGAGTTTGCTCAGGGAATTGGGTATTTGGCTCGGGTTGGTTTTGTTAGTTAGCTAGTTTTAAAGTTTTTTTTAACAAACAAAAGAAGATGTTCAAGTTTTCAAGCAAATTTTTAAACCAAGTCTTCAAAGCAAGGTTATCAAGTTTTCAAACAATTTTCAAAACTCAAATTTTTAAGTAAAATGTGTCTTGAAAATTTATTGATTTGGTTTGAAATAATTATATATATTAGTTGATTTATTAATTAAATCCCTAAGTGTTTTCAAATAAAATTTAATGATGAAATGAAGTAGGTAATTAAGATAATTGTATTAAATTTTAATTAAGTAATTAATTAAGCAAAATGGTTCATCTTAAATAATGTTTTTAATTATCAATTAACTTAAAAGTCTTAAGTTAATTCATATGTTAATAATAAATTTATTTCAAAGGTTTATGAAATAAGATTTAAATAATAATTAATTAAGGACTTAAGAAACTAAGGGTTAATTAATTTACTTAAGTAATTAAAGGTTAATTACTTAATAATTATATAAAAGATAATCAATAATTCAAGGTTAATTAAAGGATAAATAAAAGGTTGATTAATTTATAATTAAGGAATAATTAATTAAGGATAATTAATTAATTAAAGAATAATTAATTAAGGGTTAATTAATTTATGTAATTAACTTAAGGTTAATTTATTTATGTGATTAATTAGGGATAATTAAGATGGATGATTAAAGGATGATTAATTAATTGAGTTAAGTAAGCAGGATTTAAAAGTAATTAATTTAATTTATTTGGAGATTAAGTTAAATTAATTAGGAATTGTACATCTAATTAATCTTGCTTATGGATGATTGAATAATATTGAATGCCTTGTATTACTTGATATATCTGATATGTGATTGTGATGCTCTGTGATACGAGATGCTTTGGATAAATTGTGATAATGTAAGTTATCTATCTGTGATAGAATTGTTATGTGAATATGATATCCTGAATTTAAATTAAAGTGTTTAACTTAAACATATTAGCTTAAAAAGGATGACATTTGAATTCGAAGAGACCGGGGTCGGATATCAGTAATATCCGAAACCACTTCGATTAGTGATCTGCTATAATTCTTTGTAGATTTGATTATGGAATCAAATAGGCTGGAATGGAATAAATTAAGTAACATGACTATTTAAACTAAGTAATGGTACCTAGGGATTGATTTGTGAAATAAGTGTTGAGCATAACAAGTAATGAACTCGTAGCGAAGTACGAGTTACCCCGGTTTTTTCTTTTATGGTTTGCACTTAGTATTTCAAATTGTATGGGTTTACTCACGCTGGTTTCCAGCCTGACCCAGGTGTTACTTTGATGTAATGCTCGGGTCAGACCGAGTATTACAGATTTCCAAGTAAGGACGTTCTGGAGCTTAGGAGGCGAGCTGGATGGCAGGAACGTATGGAGTGTATTCCGCTGTGATATATTGTAGTTGTTTAGGACATGTTAATTGTATTTGTCCAGTGATTTGGTTATATGTTGTAACTCTGATATATTGATGAAAATTAACAAATACAGTTTCTTTGTATAACTGATATTATTATTTGATATTGTATTTTGATCCGCTGCAAATGTGAGAATCTGTGTCTTGTTCTGTTTCTTTCTTCTATCTCTTTTCTTTTTCTCCTAACTATCTGGAATTTTCGGGTTCGAAAATTCCGGGTCGTTACAGTGATTATTGGAACAATATAAAATTAAATAATAGAGTTGAAAGTATAAATGCTTAGAATAGTACAAGAGAGTAGAATCGATATAAATCAAAGTAGAAGGTATCTCTTTAAGTATGAGTTGTTGTGTTATATATATATATATTGAAGAGAAGAAATCAAGAGTTGTCAATCTTTAAGAAATCCTTTAAGAATTGCAGAAACCTATTCAAAATGCACAGTTCTTGAAGATGACCTTTCATAAAAAGTAGCTGTTACATCATCTCAGTCTACTGAGCAAATACATCAGTCTACTGAGTATGAATGTTTTAATTTTTCGCGGCAAATATTTGAATTTTTTAAAATAGTTTAACACAGTTTCAGATGACTGAAAGTGGGCTCATTCGACTAAACAGTGTAAGTTCAGTTTTTATGCTATGTTGATATCTGTGTTTGAGTGTGTCTTTGTGTGTGTGTATGAACTATCAAGGAGAATTTACAATTCAATCTAAGACCATATACATATTATTGATCTTGAAGCTCTATAGTATTGAATTCTTGGATTTGTAAATGATTCTTCTTGCTTATTGCCTTGCTTTTTGTCTTCTTGAAGGATAGCTTGTCATTATGATATAGTATATATGTGCAGTATATAGTTGTCATCATTAAAATGGAGAATTGATGTTCTAAATATTATGCTTTTAATTATGGATTAATTTCCATAATTATCATTAACTACCTTCCTAAGAAATTAATGTTATTTACTACCCTATTAATTTGAATCAATGCTTTCAAACGCTATAATCGTTACGTTATTAACTTTAATAATCAATACGTTAATATTACACACACACACACACACACATGCCCGAGATTTGAATAAAATATCTCAAATTACATGCAAAGAAACTGCTAATTAATTAAAATTTCAAACTCATACAAGGCCCAAACTCCAAACAAAAATATAGCTAATATCCTTAGCCAACAACTGACTTGTATAAAAAAAAGGAATAATACCAAACTCATCTCATATTAGCATAGTAGAATTTATCTCCTCTAATTTAAGGAAAAGCATTATTATAATTTAGATCCTTTATATTCTATTCAACTTTTACACATAGCACCTTGAAGTGAAAAGAGTACATACATGTTTAATTTGCAGAAATGGGTGGTGCAAACTACAATATAATCAAATTCATACTATGCACACCATTTCTAAATTTATTTGCTTTAGAACCCTTTTTCTACTACAAGTGAAGTCAAAATAAATAGAGTGGAATAGATTATAAATTATCTAAATCAATTACATATTTGATCTTATTATGTTAATAAAAGTAATTAAATTCCAACATATTCAAAGATTGACATTTATTTAGGTAAATTTTAGGATTTTTTGGATGTTTTGTTTTCATTTACCAAAATTTCCCAAGGCTTACATCAAATCCAAATAAATATTATTCAATTACAAAAATGAAAAACCTGATATTTCTACTTACAAAGAATTATTTGCTTCCTAACTGGATTTGATTTTCGCCATGCCTAAATATCTTTCAGATCTTCCCCATTTTGAATATACAACAAGTGGATTGTATATATATATATATTAGATTTTTGTAATCAGACAATAAAAAGGAGAAGGACTATGAATTTAATTTAAATTAGAGATTAGAGATTAGAATTACTTACATGAAATCTTACCGTTTTTTGGAAACCTAACGGGAAAGAATTTGACAGAGCTTCGCTATCGCTTTCAGAATTTTATGAAGGAAGGTGGAGGTCTAGGGGTCTATTTATAGAGGTGGGAAGGAATGAGAGCCGTTGAATTTGAAATAAATAAATTCAGACCGTTCTGGCTAAGGCTGCTCGCTACCCAAATGCACCCACCGCTCGACCGCTACCTCATGGGCAGTCAACCGGTCCCTTTCATTCTCGGTCGTTTTATTTCTTATGTTGTTTTTTGATTTATTACCCTAATTAATTATTGTTAATGTTAATATTATACTTAACGTTACTTCAAACCTAAGGCACAGTTAAATTCAAATTATAAACTTTTTAATTTATTATATATTTTAAACTTTTAAAATTTAAATTCGTTTAAATAATTTTAAAACCAAACAAACGACCATAACTTTGAACTTCATTTCAACATATTATATATGGAAATTGATTAGAAAATCGCCATGAAAACAATGGTGTAACTTCCGTGACTAAATTCTTACATTTACAGAAATTCCATTTTTAGCTTTATTTCTAATTAAATTTGACGGGGTGTTACAAAACATACTTAACTAAGATGTGATACAGTTTCAAAGATGATCAAATCTTCTATGTGATTGATAGAAAAGAGATGGTGCGCTGACGCAGCGGATATTACAAAAACAATGTAGATCGTTGAATGTAGTAATCGGTGGATTGGAAGATACTGAAATGCCCAAATTCGTTGATCCCAAGATACCGAATTCTAGCTATCCCGAACTCGTTGATCGCGCACGATACCGGGTTCAAAGATCTGCGATTCTTCACGTGTTGATCAAGCGCACTTGATTCCGCAAATCGGCTTCAACAATCGAAGATTCGAGCGCACTCGAATGTCGAAGGTGGAGATAGGAGATACACTCGACTACCAATTGAAATTGAAAGCACAAAGCTAACAAAAGAGAATTTTATTCAATATTCAACAACCTTTACAAATGACCATACATGCCTATTTATAGGCTACAACTCAACACAACAGAAAACTTCAAAAATATTACAAGTACTTAGGTCGGTAACGACCTATAGATGACGACTTACAAACAGGTATGAACTACGGGTTACTAAATACAACAGATTACATCACTTAGGTCGTAGACGACCTAACTATACACGACCTAAGACCCATACATCTTGCGACTCAGCAATCAACGGCATCTGGAGTTCCGCAACCTAAAATGAACGGCTTCAGAAAGTCTTCGCGACTTAAAGTTTCTCGCGACTTAAATCAACGGCATAGGATAAAGCGGCATAACAATCTACGGCTACAAGCTTCAGCGACTTAAGATCATACGGCATTCCAGATCAACGAGTTAAGGAAATCAATGGCAGGGATTAACTCGCAGAAGAATCAACGATATCCAGAGCTTTGTGACCTAAGACAAAAGCGGCATCAGAAACTTCACGACCTAAGCCTTGCGACCTAAGTCCTCGCGACTTAACTCCCCAGATCACCCAGCGACTTATCTTAAGTCATGACTGTTTCCTGCGACCTAGCATAGGTCGTGTTTTGTTAGGTCATAGCACTTTGTTAGCACGTTCCAACGACCTATTTCCCAACCCGTTAAGTCGTACACGAGTTAACTCGTTAAGTTTTTTCTGCGACCTATCTTCTAACTCGCTAAGTCATTCACGAGTTAAAAACATGTTAAGTCGTATCTCCTTTCTCTTCAGACTGTTAGGTCGTAGCTCTCCACTAGGTCGTTGGTGCGACCTAAAAGATACGTTAGGTCGCTCGCGGCCTAACACTTTACCAGTTTTTGCTTCATCAACCAGTAACGACTTAAAAGCTTCGTTAGGTCGTACGCGACCTAACCCTTCATCATTCTGGGCATCCTTCTGGGCTACATCATCCTCCCCAGGTTGAGAAAAATTCGACCTCGAATTTGTACTTGCTTCCTCCACAACAAATTCATTCCCGTGATATGGTACGAGGTGTTTGACATTGAATACGTCAGACATAAACACACCATCTGGCAGTTTCAATTTGTAAGCATTTTCATTAATTCGCTTCACAACTTCCACCGGACCGATTTTTCTAGCTTTCAACTTGTTATAAGCGCCCACTGGAAAACGATCTTTTGTTAACACTGCATAAACCATATCTCCTTCATTAAACTCAACATTTCTTCGTTTCAAATCTGCAGAACGTTTATACTTCTCATTCGCTTTCTCCAATCGTTCCTGAACGATTTTATGACATTCCGCCAATCCCTCAACAAAATCAGCGGCTTTCTTAATTGTTCCCTTCGAGTGTGAAATTACCGTTAAATCCAACGGCCCCTTTGGTAAGCTCGAATAAACAATCTGGAATGGACTGAACCCAGTACTTCGATTCACAACATGATTATGGGCAAACTCTGCCTGGCATAACTTCATATCCCAACTCTTCAGATTATCTTGAACAAGACACCTCAACAAGTTTCCCAACGATCTGTTCACAACCTCGGTCTGTCCATCCGTTTGCGGATGATAAGCACTACTAAATTTCAACTTCGTTCCGACCATTTTCCACAAACTCAACCAAAAATGACTCAGAAATCGAGTATCTCTATCTGACACAATAGATTCTGGCAATCCATGAAGTCGATAGATCTCCTTGAAAAACAACTGAGCAACATGAACAGCATCCGCCGTCTTCTTACAAGCAATAAAATGTGCCATTTTCGAAAATCGATCAACCACCACATAAATGGAATCGTTACCACGCTGTGTCCTCGGTAATCCCAACACGAATTCCATACTCACATCAACCTATGGTTTAATTGGTACAGGTAACGGCATATATAAACCAGCATTAGTCGCAGTTCCTTTCGAAACCTGACAAATATGACAACGCTCCACAAACCTTTCCACCTCTTTCCTCATTGATGGCCAAAAGTAAGACTGTGAAATCAACTGTAAAGTACGGTCTCTCCCAACATGTCCCTCTTCTTGTAACTCCTTGATAATCTTCATTCTCAGACTACCCTCCGGTATGCACAATCGATTTCCTTTAAAAAGAAAACCATTAACCATCATAAACTCATCAGTCTTCCCTTCATTGTCCCTTTCAACAAATTTCTTAAAATAAGAGTCTTCTGCAATCTGCTCTGGCAATAATTCAAAACCAGTCACTTCAACTTTCATCGTTGTCAACAAATGACTCCTTCTACTTAAAGCATCAGCCACTCGATTCGTCACCCCTGATTTGTGTTTCACAACGACAGTAAACTGTTGCAGATATGCAATCCACGATGCATGTCTCGCTGAAATCTTATCTTGCCCTTGCAAATGCTTCAATGCTTCATGATCATTATACAGAACAAACTCTTTCTGAAATAGATAATGTCTCCAGTGTTTAATAGCTTGCACAACAGCATAAAACTCCACATCATATGTACTGTATCGCATCTTCGCTCCTGACAACTTCTCACTGAAATAGGCAATAGGACGACCCCTTTGACTCAACACTCCTCCAATCCCAACCTTCGACACATCAGTATGTAATTCAAACAACAACTGAAAATCAGGCAATGCTAGAATTGGTGCTGTTGTCAACAACTCCTTGATTCGTTCGAAAGCAACTCCTGCTTCCTCCGTCCATGTAAATTGTTTACCCTTCATACAATCACTCACAGGTGCCATCACACTACTAAAGTGTGGAATAAACCTTCGATAAAATGAAGCCAACCCATGGAAACTACGGACTTCCGTTATCGTCTTGGGTTGCGGCCAATCTCTAATTGCTTCGATTTTACTTTGGTCAACCTGTATACCCTTCTCTGAAACAACGTACCCCAAAAATTACACACTATGTGTCATGAACACGCATTTCTTTGTAGCAGCATAAAACTGTTCTTTACGTAGAATATTCAGCACTTCCCTCAAGTGTTGAACATGCTCTTCCAAACTCCTGCTATATATCAGAATATCATCGAAATACACCACCACAGACTTCCCAATGAATGGTCTAAAAATCTAATTCATCACCCGCATAAATGTACTTGGTGCATTTGATAAGCCAAATGGCATTACCAACCATTCATACAAGCCTTCCCTCATCTTGAATGCTGTCTTCCATTCGTCCCCTGGTCTAATGCGAATCTGATGATAACCGCTCTTCAAGTCAATCTTAGAAAAGATTACGGATCCACTGATCTGATCCAATAAATCATCAAGCCTCGGCATCGGAAATCTATATCTCACAGTAATCTTATTCAATGCTCGACTGTCAGTGCACATCCTCCACGTTCCATCCTTTTTGGGTACCAATAAAGCTGGTACAGCACAAGGACTTAAACTCTCCTGCACACGCCCCTGCTCAAGCAATTCCTCTACCTGCCTCCGCAACTCTTCATGTTCCTTCGGACTCATTCGATAATGTGGTCTGTGTGGCAACACTGCTCCCGGAACCAGATCGATTTGATGTTGTATGTCTCTCAAAGGCGGTAACTCCTTTGGCAACTCATCTGGAAATACATCCTCAAATTCTTTCAAAACTAGTTTAACTTCTTCTGGAATTTCAACTTCTTCACTACTCTCACGCCCAATCAACAAGAATACTTCCGGCTCTTCTTCAACCTCCTTAACAAACTCCTTCAGAGATAATAAGGTTTTCAACTCTTCAATCTCTTCTGACTTACTTTCTCCCGGTTGTCTCTTCTTTGGAACTAAGATAATCTTCGTGCCTTCAAACATAAAACTGTAGCTATTGGTCCGACCGTCATGTTGTACTGCTCGATCATACTGCCATGGTCTACCCAAAAGCAAGTGGCAAACATCCATCTCTACTACATCACACCATATTTCATCTTTGTATTTCTTCCCAATAGAGAATGGAACACGAACTCGTCTATCCACTTTCACTTCTCCTCCTTTTCTCAACCATGCTAACTTGTATGGATTCGGATGTTTCTCTTTCTTCAACTTCAATTTTGTCACAGCCTCGGTTGAGATAATATTATCACATCTTCCTGCGTCAATCACAAACTTACACACCTTCCCCAGAATAGTGCATGTCGACTGAAAGATATTACTCCTCAACCAACTAGCTTCTTCCTGCTTCGGTGTTAAACACGATCTCCTCAGCATTAGATTACAACCTTCATCTCTTGACGCAATATCCTGCTCATCATCCTCAACTGGACTAGAACAATCCCCATCACCATCCTCATCCTCAACTTCTGCAATCATGGTACTCTTCTTTGGTTTTGGACACTCGTTGCTTTTATGACCCAATTCCTGGCAATTATAACATTTGAAACCATTGTTAACCCTTGCCTTCTCAACCTCCTTCACCACTGGTCTACTGATAGGTTTAGAAACATTAGAATTCCCACTAGCACCCTTCATTTGATTGTTGGAATTAGTAAACACACCACCTCCTCGTCTACCCTGCTTCTCCCAAGCCAACGCTTTCTGATGTGCTTCCGCTACAGATCTTGGATCAAACATATTAACCATATCCTAGATCTGCATTCTCAATCCCCCAATGAATCTAGATGCCAGCTGTTCTTCTATTTCCATAATATCATTCCTCGCAATAAGTTGATAGAATTCATCAGCATAGTCGTTAACAGACTTCGTTCCTTGTCTCAAGTTCTGCAAACGTTGATACATCAAAGATTGATAATTGTAAGGTAAGAACGTTGCTTTCATCAATTTCTTCATCTTCTCCCAAGATTCAATCTTTGATTTCCCCATTCGTTCACGTGTAAGTTTGGTTTGTTGCCACCATGCCAAAGCTCTACCCCTCAACCTTGTAGCAACCAACTTCACTCTACGATGTTCTGGAACTTCTTTGAAATCAAAAATTTCTTCAACATTAGCTACCCAATCTAGAAACTCCTCCGCTTGCATACCACCCTTGAATTCAGGAATTTCTGTCTTCATCCCCGACTCCCACTTGATCATACTCAGAATAGTTTCTTCCTTGACCTCTTCCTTGAATACTACCACCATCATACTCCTCTTCAAAATCAGATGTATATCGTTGTCTATCTCGTCCACCCACATCTCTACTACCTTCACGCCTACCACCATCATTCCTTCTATCTACATTCCTCCGTTCACGATCATTCACGTTCCTCCCACACCCTTGATCATTTTCAACACTTCTGTCTCGACTGGAATGTGGTGAGACTCTACTACCCCCATGGTTAGATTCAGGTGAAACCCTACTCCGATTTTGATTCATCTCTAGCATCATCTTCTCTAACCGACCAATTCCTTCGTTAAGCTTTTCACTAAAGTTCTCATTGATTCTTTGCTCCATCTCATCAGCTTCTTCTTTTCGATACAAAGCTTCTCCGTTTTGGTGACGATTAGCTCTCCTTGGAGGCATACTTGAAAACTTTACAAACTCTTCAACACTTCAAAATTCAAACACAATTCGGACTTTGATCCAAAATGAAACGGATCGAAAACTTCCACTTCGTAGCAAATCGCGATGAACACGATGGACAAAGTTTCGGTTTCCAATACAAATTCGATCAATCAACTTCGATCAATGATGAACACTTCACTCTTGATCACGGCTTAACACTCCAAGCTCGGCTATTCACTTTCAAACTTCAAATTCTCGACTCCAAGACTCGATCTAACTATGATTGGTTAGAACAAGCTCTGATACCAAAACTGACGCAGCGGATATTACAAAAACAATGTAGATCGTTGAATGTAGTTATTGGTGGATTGGAAAATACTGAAATGCCCAAATTCGTTGATCCGAAGATACCGAATTCTAGCTATCCCGAACTCGTTGATCGCGCACGATACCGGGTTCAAAGATCTGCGATTCTTCACGCGTTGATCAAGCGCACTTGATTCCGCGAATCGGCTTCAACAATCGAAGATTCGAGCGCACTCGAATGTCGAAGGTGGAGATAGGAGATACACTCGACTACCAATTGAAATTGAAAGCACAAAGCTAACAAAAGAGAATTTTATTCAATATTCAACAACCTTTACAAATGACCATACATGCCTATTTATAGGCTACAACTCAACACAACAGAAAACTTCAAAAATATTACAAGTACTTAGGTCGGTAACGACCTATAGATGACGACTTACAAACAGGTATGAACTACGGGTTACCAAATACAACAGATTACATCACTTAGGTCGTAGACGACCTAACTATACACGACCTAAGACCCATACATCTTGCGACTCAGCAATCAACGGCATCTGGAGTTCCGCGACCTAAAATGAACGGCTTCAGAAAGTCTTCGCGACTTAAAGTTTCTCGCGACTTAAATCAACGGCATAGGATAAAGCGGCATAACAATCTACGGCTATAAGCTTCAGCGACTTAAGATCATACGACATTCCAGATCAACGAGTTAAGGAAATCAATGGCAGGGATTAACTCGCAGAAGAATCAATGATATCCAGAGCTTTGTGACCTAAGACAAAAGCGGCATCAGAAACTTCACGACCTAAGCCTTGCGACCTAAGTCCTCGCGACTTAACTCCCCAGATCACCCAGCGACTTATCTTAAGTCGTGACTGTTTCCTGCGACCTAGCATAGGTCGTGTTTTGTTAGGTCGTAGCACTTTGTTAGCACGTTCCAGCGACCTATTTCCCAACCCGTTAAGTCGTACACAAGTTAACTCGTCAAGTTTTTTCTGCGACCTATCTTCTAACTCGCTAAGTCATTCACGAGTTAAAAACATGTTAAGTCGTATCTCCTTTCTCTTCAGACTGTTAGGTCGTAGCTCTCCACTAGGTCGTTGGTGCGACCTAAAAGATACGTTAGGTCGCTCGCGACCTAACACTTTACCAGTTTTTGCTTCATCAACCAGTAACGACTTAAAAGCTTCGTTAGGTCGTACGCGACCTAACCCTTCATCATTCTGGGCATCCTTCTGGGCTACATCATGCGCTAACTATTTGAAGTGATGAACATATGTCTTCAAAATAGATATGATGCATCAAAGATGACTGTTCGTTGCCCAGAGATCCATAAGCAACTAAGATAATATCGCATGTCATGATCCATAGCACGCTTTGTTTAATGAAAGCAAAGCATACTTTGGAGGGAAAGTGTTATCCAACGTTTGAACCAAGCAACTTCTAAGTGAATCTGGTCGTTGAGATGAAGACGGAATGGACCAAGGACTTGGGGGCACACATAGAATGGCTAGGAGAAGCATTTTGGAAAAAAGTGGCATGGTTAGTGCTGACCCCAATTGTGGTCGTTATGGAGTTTTGCCCAGGGAGTCCACTCTTAGACTTCAAGAAATTGAGGCTTGTGAAAGTATGAGGTAGCTTAACTTACTGGCATGACCATTATAGTCTATACTGAATAATTATGGTTGGTAGCGACATAATTTTTTCTTCCAGAGGTCTTGTTCTTCCCCCATATTTTCTCAGATCTGAAGTTTTGCTAGATTTACCGACTAGGACGGACGACTCCAGCTATAAATAGAAGCACTAAAGCAATGAATGAAGGACTTTGGATTCCATACTTGTAGCGACCCCACCACGATGCCCAGATTAGCAAAGAACATTACAAGTAATGTCTTTTGTTAATTCGGAGCATACGGCTTGTTAAGGGTGATCGAATGTGAATATATTTTTATACTAACACTGACACGTCGTTTATACCTTTTTCACTTAATATCTGAACTGAATTTGATGTGTACAGTATTAATACAAAGTAATAGGCACATCGATTTCTCAGAATTAGAACAATATATAATATAAATAATAGTCACAGATCATAGCGGAACAAAATCTCAACTTATACATATACAAATTTTAAGTTTACAAAATGAAATACTAAAGTCAATTAATATACAAGTTATGGTTTTCTAATCTTAATTATACCTCTCAATTTCAAACAAAATTCCTAGGTGATATAACTAAATTTCAAAGGTCTGACTTCTGCTAGCCCAACCCTCCATAGGTCTACTCGTCCTATAACCTGAAAGTCTCGGTCTGACCTAAGTAAAATAACACTCGGGTCAGACTATCTCTAAGTATCCAATAGGGTTAGAAAAGAATATAATACAAGAATAAACAACATATAAGTAAATACAGATGTCCTGGATATAATGAGCCGGGAAATTAATTTCAAAATAGCGTAATAAATTTAAGTCACAAACACTAAATAGTCACTAAACATAGAATTACAGAATTAACTTAACTTAGCATCCATCACAAGACATAAAAATATATATTTATTTCACAAACACATGACATAAGAATATATACTTAATTCATGAATACAGTACACAGGAATATATATTTATTTCATGAACACAGGACACAAGAATATATATTTATGTCATGAACATAGAAGTTTCATAGAATCCAAATATCCAGAATCCAAGAGATCATACTCAAAACGATCGTAATGATCATACACAGAATTGTAACAAACAAATAGACAATTTGGCTTCACACGAACTGATCCGATATCGGGGATCATACATAGGAAGGGAATCACAGGATCACAAGACGATCACAAGGATAATCCAGGACGATCAAGATGATCATAGCAACCATGACTTGAAAATTCTAGGATTTATCTTATATTATTTCACTTGAAAAGAAATGCAGATTACTTATTTATTATTATATTTCTTTGTTTGAAAACAACTCTAGTAGCAAACTTCTTAAGGATCTAGCAGCCTCCCACCGCACACCAAAAGAGAATGAACTCTAAAGTGCAAAATACTATCACTTTCAGTAATTACCAGAATTTAACATAGACGTCCCATACCGTCCGGTGAAATTCAAGTAATTACTAGAGGCTAATAACTTTCACTCATTACAGATACCCAAAAACCTGAATTACATTCTCTTCTAGATCTCGTAACCAATTGTCGCACACCCAAAGAGAACACAACTCTAAAGTGTTAATTACGTCCCTATAGTGATCACAAGAATTTACCCAAAGTATCCCATACTACCTGGTGAAATTCTCGTATTCACTAATGGTTAGTAAATTTCACTCAAACATTCCATTCAATGAGTGTACCATATTCGATGGAGCGTTATTCGAAAGCATTTAAACCAATCGATAACACAAAGTCAATTATTAGCATTTTCCAAATTATATAATTAAGGTTCTTAAATTTTTTTCTCCTTTGACTTTATTGTTTAAAACAATTATAAAATTTCCATAAATCCATTTATTATTTACTTCAACTAACTGTTCACTTATTCACTAAAATATTCAATGAAACTGAATTAATTCATATGCCATATTTCAAAAACATTAATTATAAATCCATTTACTTTATAAAACCATAATTTCTCACTTTTGAAGTTATATTTATATATAAATCAGTTCTTACAGATATATATATAATACTTACTTGGTAAAATCATTTATAAAAGATTTGGATTTAACATGAAAAGTAGTTTGAATTATAAAATCATCATAACTTTCTTTTGTAAAATCACTTGCATTTGAAATATAGATCTCACAAGACACCAAGTGAATTATAAGATAGTTTATTAAGTATTAAAATTTTGATTTAGACACTAAGTGAAACTATATATAGCAACAAGACACTAAGGCAACAAAAGCATGGATGGACATTCAAAAATTATAGGGCAACCATCCATTTTATTCAACAGCAACAGGGACTAATTTTTTTTACCTATAGGAACAAAATCATTACAAACAATGGAACAAATTAGCATCAGGTCATGGCGCATGTTCAACAGGAAGTGCAAATTAATGATTATTTCTAAAAGACAAAACAATGAGGACATGGAAATAAAACAACAGAGGAAGAGCAACAAATCAAAGCAAGAGTCATTGCTTTGGTTTATGCATGAGTAGGTAAAAGGCTGCATGCATAGAGGATGTACAAAACTAAAGTAAAACAAATCTCATTGCAAAGCTACAACAACTACATACTATTCTAATATTTATATAACTTAAATGGCTATGACTACTACAAGTTTGAAAGTCCTATTACCATTTATGTATACTGTTACTCCTTTTAAAATCTATGAGGCAATCTATTTACTAATATATAAGCGTATACATTCAAGTTCCATCTAATGCTATTTACTTAACAAAAACTGATTTGAAACATAAAGTGGGAAATATATATCTATATATTCATATATTCATAGTTTGATAGTTGCATATATATATAGTGCATTCACTGTAAGACATTATCACATGGCTAAAATAAGGTAAGGACGCAAGCATAAGGTATCACAAAACAATGGATTTTCTAATTGATTTCTAGCATTAGTTTCCAATTATATATGATTAAATCATGAATTCGATATTCAACAAGTGAAATTTTAACAAACAGCAACCCAATTCAAAGTAATAACCACAGAATTCAACACAGTAACAAGCAAGTGGATATGGAAATAGATTACATCAGTTCACAACTCACCTAAATCATTATTGGCGAATTTGTAGCCGCCTCCATGCCCTAGATCACCCGCGTCCATTCACTGCCTCGTCACCATTGTCGCCAACAGCCTATGACCAAGTCTGCTTTTGCCATGCTCGCAACCCTCCTCCATTGCATGAAACTCCAAGTCACGCTGCATGTGTGCACACGACCCTCCCTTACAAACAAAACTCCTCTCTCATGCTTCATCACATTGCCCCCACTTTATAGCGAGCATCCTGGTACTAAGGCTACACACGAGGGAGCCTTTTCCTTTGACTTCCTTGAACGTTTTGTTTTTTTTCCATTTATTTAAATTTTCATGTTAGGGCATGGGTAAATCGATCGGGTTTTCTTTTGGAGATGAGAGTCTCGGCTGTCACGTGAAAGAGAGGAGTAATGGTATATCCGTATATGGGTTTGGGGAACTAAAGAGGTGTGGTTTTGAGTTTGAATGGGTTGGGCCTTGAAATGTACAAATAGATTTGTTTTATTGCATTTCCATTTAAACTCTTATACTTTACTTAAAAGTATATTTTAATTTAGTTGAAACTGAGTTTTACTTCATTTTACGAAATATAAATACATTTGACAACACAATTCCATTCGATCCAATACTGTTCACTCTATTTGATTTTCTATTGAATTGATATAAATTAATTTATTCATTTTATTGATATTTTCAAATCAATCACATAAATACAGATTTAATTCCTCAATTAAATTCCCAAATTACCATTTAAAATTAATCAACCATTTATTAATCAGGTAATTAATTACAGAGTTGTTACAGACTTCCCCCCTTACTAAAATTGCGTCCCCGCCATTTCCTTGATGAAAGAAATCCATAATATAAATTTCCTCTTAAAATAATTATTTGTTAACTAGTTTCTAATTTCATTTCCAAAGCGTTCGATTAATACAACTCCAAATTATAATGCTAAAAATCAAATTTTTGGTTATCAAAATTTTTCAAAATTCTCAATAATATTCTAATGCCTCAAATTTGGAGAAAATTTCGCCAACGTCTCCTTTGCGCGGCCAGCATTTTGAAAATTTACAATATGAATATAATTACATAATATACATCTCATCTCCACGATGAGGCATCCCATAGGAAAAACACAAAAATGCTATATGTAATCCGAGATACGTACCTTATATTTGAAATATTAGCGAGTCTGATAATATTCCTTAAGCAAACAATTTATAATTTTTGAAACGATATCTATTTAACTTCAGATGCCTGCACCTATCTCAAAAATTCATATTAGTATTTAACATCAAATTCATATCATATAGGAGATATTAACAATTCATGATTACACTTTAATTAGATTGACATCATAATATTCCATAATGAAAGAAATCCATACTTAAATTTCCAAGTTTTAATTATTATTAATGTCAAAATGTCACGTCCAATGTTTAGAAACCCCTATCGATAACATGGTGTCCCATATATCGATAAGAATCCTTAAACAATGTCCGGATAAGTCAACACAATAGATAATCAAAGGTTTAGATGCATTTATTTTATTATCATAACATTCATGCATCCAATTTTAAATAAATGCAACTAAGCAATCAATTCCTAGCAAACAATCAACCAAAACATACATAATCACTTACAGCGGAACAATTCAATGTCTGAAATTTCGTTGCGCAACTCTGATTATTCCTAGACCATTTAACTATTAAATTTATTTACTCAATTTTCTCTAATTCTTTTATTTAAAAGAAAATTTGTTTACTTTAAAATTAATCCATTCCAGTTTAATTCCAAAATTTTCTAAACTCTAAAAGATTTTACTCATTAATGTCCAAAAGTTTTAATTTCACAAATTCCAATTTATCAATCTAAAATTTCTTAAATCAATTTATGCCCCAAATGATTATCTCGATAATCATTTTATATTCATATCCCTAATTGAATAATTAATATAACTATCTACCATACACCCCAAGGGATAGGACTCTAAGTCATCTAAGTCTCGGATCCACAGTATTATATGTTATAATGTTCTGACACGGCTCTGATACCAAACTTTAATGACCCCACCATGATGCCCGGATTAGCAAAAAACATTACAAGTAATGGCGTGTGCTAATTTGGAGAATACGGCTTGTTAAGGGCGATCAAATGTGAATATATTTTTATACTAACACTGACACGTCATTTATACCTTTTTCACTTAATATCTGAACTGAATTCGATGTGCACACTATTAATACAAAGTAATAGGCACATCGATTTCTCAAAATCAGAACAGTATATAATATAAATAATAGTCACAGATCACAATGGAATAAAATCTCAACTTATACATATACAAATTTTAAGTTTACAAAATGAAATACTAAACTCAATTAATATACAAGTTATGGTTTTCTAATCTTAATTATACCTCTCAATTTCAATCAAAATTCCTAGCCCAACCATCCATAGGTGTACTCGTCCTGTAACCTGAAAGTCTCAGTCTGACAAGAGTAAAATAACACTCGGGGTCAAACTATCTCTAGATATCCAATAGGGTGAGCATAGAATATAACACAAGAGTAAACAACATATAAGTAAATAAAGATGTCCAGGATATAATGAGTCAGGAAATTAATTTAACTCAGAACAGGGTAATAAATTTAAGTCACAAACACAAAGTAGTCACCAAACATAGAATTACAGAATTAACTTAACTTAGCATCCATCATAAGGCATAAGATTATATATTTATTTTACGAACACAAGACACAAGAATATATATTTATTTCATGAACATGGGATACAAAAATTTTTTTTTTCATAAACACAGGACACAAGAATATATATTTATTTCATGAACACAGGACACAAGAATATATATTTATTTCATGAACATAGAAGAGTCACAGAATCCAAATATCTAGAATCCAAGAGATCTTACTCAAAACAATCGTAATGATCATACACAGAATTGTAGCAAACAAACTGACAATTTGGTATCACACAAACCGATTCGATACCCCCGGTATCGTACACATGACGGGAGCCATAGGATCACAAGACGATCTCAAGGATAATCCAGGACGATCAAGATGATCGTAGCAACCATGACTTGAAAATTCCAGGATTTATCTTATATTATTTCACTTAAAAAGAAATGCATTATTTATTTATTATTATATTTATATGTTCGAAAACAACTCCAGAAGTGAACTTCTTAAGGATCTAGTAGCCTCCCACCGCACACCAAAAGAGAATGAACTCTAAAGTGCAAAATACTATCACTTTCAATAATTACCAGAATTAAACATAGACGTCCCATACCGTCTAGTGAAATTCAAGTATTTACTAGAAGCTAGTAAATTTCACTCATTACGGATACCACCAGAAAACTTGAATTACATTCTCTTTCGGATCTCGCAACCACTTATCATGCATCCGAAAAGAACACAACTCTAAAGTGTTAACTAAGTCCCTATAATGATCATAAGAATTTAACCAAAGTATCGCATACTACCTGGCGAAATTCACGTATTCACTAATGTTAGTAAATTTCACTTAAATATTCTATTCAATGAGCTGTACCATATTCGATGGAGTGTTATTCGAAAGCATTTAAACCAACCAATAACACTAAGTCGATTATTAACATTTTCCAAAAAATAGAATTAAGGTTCTCAAAACATTTTCTCATTTTGAATTTATTTTTTTAAAACAATTATAAAATTTCCATAAATCCATTAATTATTTACCACAACTAAGTGTTCACTTATCACTAAAATATTCAATGAAACTGAATTAATTCACATGCCATATTTCAAAAACATTAATTATAAATCCATTTACTTTATAAAACCATAATTACTCATTTCTAAAGTTATATTTATATCTAAATTGGTTCTTACATATATATATAATAATAATAATAATTACTTGGTAAAATCATTTATAAAAGAATTGGATTTAACATGAAAAGTAGTTTGAATTAGAAAATCATCATAACTTTCTTTTGTAAAATCACTTGCATTTGAATATAGAGCTCACAAATGAACAGGGTTTATAAGATAGTTTATTAAGTATTAAAAATCTGATTTAGACACTAAGTGAAACTATATATAGCTACAAGACACCAAGGTAACAAAAGCATGGATGGACATATAAAATTATAGAGCAGACATCCATTTTATTCAATAGCAGCCGGGGCTAAAAAAATTTCCTATAGGAACAAAAGCATTACAAACAATGGAAAAATTAGCATCAGGTCATGGCGCAGGTACAACAGAACGCGCAAATTAATGATTATTTCTAAAGACAAAACAATGAGGACATGCAAATAAAACAATAGAGGAAGAGCAACAAATCAAAGCAAGAGTCGCTGCTTTGGTTTATGCTTGAGCAGGTACGAGGCTCCATGCATAGAGGATGTACAAAACTAAAGTAAAAAAATCTCATTACAAAGCTACAACAGTTACATACTATTCTAATATTTATATAACTTAAATGGCTATGACTACTACAAGTTTGAAAGTCCTATTACCATTTTTATATATTGTTACTTGTTTTAAAATCTGTGAGACAATCTATTTACTAACATATAAGCATATACATTCAAGTTCCATCTAATGCTATATTACTTAATAAAAACTTATTTGGAACATAAAGTGGCAGTATATATCTATTTATTTATATATTCATAGTTTGATAGTTGTAAGTATGTATGTGTGTGTATAGTGCGTTCACTGTCATACATTATCACATGGCTAAAAGAAGGTAAGGACGCAAGCATAAGGTATCACAAAACAATGGATTTGCTAATTGATTTCTAGTATTAGTTTCCAATTATATATGATTAAATTATGAATTCGATATTCAGCAAGTGGAATTTTAACAAACAATGATCCAATTCAAAGTAATAACCACAAAACTCAACGCAATAACAAGAAAATGGATATGGAGATAGATTACGTGAGTTCATGACTCACTTAAATCATTATTGGCGAATTCGCAGCTGCCTCCATGCCCTAGCTCACCCGCATCCATTCACTGCCTCGTCGCCATCGTTGCCAGCGGCCTATGACCAAGTTTGCCTCTTCCATGCTCGCAACCCTCCTCCATTGCACAAAACTCCAAGTCACACTGCCTCCATGCACACGACCCTCCCTTACAAACAAACCTCCTCTCGCATGCTTTATCACAACGCCGCCACTTTATGGTGAGCATCCTAGTACCAAGGCAACGCACGAGCAAGCATTTTCCTTTGACTTCCTTGTACGTTTTGTTTTTTTATCATTTATTTAAATTTTTGAATTATGGCATAGGCAAATCGATCGGGTTTTCTCTTGGAGATGAGGGTCTCGGCTATCACATGAAAGAGAGGAGTAAGGTTATATGGGCTTGGGGAAATAAAGAGATGTGGTTTTGAGTTTGCATTGTTGGGCCTTAAATGTACAAAAAAAAATTTAAAAGTTATTTCCATTTAAAATCTTATACTTTACTTAAAAGTATATTACAATTTAGTTGAAACTGATTTTTACTTCATTTTACGAAATATAAATACATTTTGACAACACAATTCCATTCAATCTAATATTGTTCACTCTATTTGATTTTCCATTGAATTGATATAAATTAATTCATTCATTTCATTGATATTTTCATACCAATCACCCGAATGCAGATTTAATTCCTCAATTAAATTCCCAAATTACAATTTAAATTTAATTAACTATTTGTTAATCAGGTAATTAAATATAGGGTTGTTACAATACTCTTTATATATTCTTCTCTACTTTATCTTTGTTATTAAGTGTAAGAGTCCTGAAACTTGGCCTTCGAAAATTGGCACCCGTACTTCACTTGTACTTAAATGCCGTAGATTCAAACGCCGAATCTGGCTTCCCGGAGCTTATAACACCATTTAGTATAACAACACAGCGGAAGAAAGAAACGGATAATATCATATACAACTCAAATGAATACAATATCTAGAATGATATACAACAATGATATCAATATGATACAAGAATATCAGAGATAAATAATGATACAGCGGAAAACAGAAGTGATAACTCCAAATGATCCTCAAAAGAGAAAGAGTCCAACAACTCCAACATCAGCTCGAACCACCATCACGTTGCCCCAAGATAAGCAACGTCAGTCATAACCTCTGATGAAGTTAACTAGCTCCAGATAATCTACTAAACCTGACTATTTGAAAAACCCAACTCTAGGCTGCCCGTGTGGGAAATTGTGGGCACCCAGAGTTTAGAAAGGGAACAATAAACTCCGAGTCAGTCATGCGACTGGTGTGAGTAAAAAAACAGTTTATCTTTAAACAATCAACAAAAGAATTTTAAACATTGAAATCCGCAATGCTTTTGGAAAATGAAACTAACATAAGACCTCCCGCCACACACAAAATGCAAACGCAGACTTGGAGGATATTTCTTCTTATGATAGTCAAACATGCTTACTACGCAAAAGAAAACTCTTTTGATATTATTACTAGTGCATAGTGCAGAAAACATTTTGAAAGTATAATATTAATCTTAGCCAACATAGGTACCATTATATTATGCCTACTATAGCTGCCGCCTGAGGAGACAGGTTATACAACTGCAATCGTAAAGGGCTCGTATTATTTCTTTGGATTTTCCAAAAAATGGTCAGGCTAAGGAACTTCCTATGCCAAATGGGAACGCCTCTGGAGGGACGCCCCGAGAACTAAATAGCTCTCTGCCAACACAAGGTCGGGTTACCTCTTACACTAGGTAACTACTACACGAATATGCCACCCCCCGGTCCTTTGGGACCTTTATCCGAGGGCCCTCGATCATAAAGCAACAATCACACAGTAAATGAGATTGGAGCAACCACACAGGTAAATATCTGGGCTCCATACCATGATGCCACCTTTTTCCAGAAAAAATGACATACCCTAAAGGGAGCGACCCTCATAACCTTGCCGCATCTTTCCTATTTCGACCATTTCCGGTTTGTGAGGTCCGATGAGGTCTCGTCCATAAAGCTACGCTTTTTCACAAAGCCATGCTTTGATCAACAAATGATCAATAAATGATCAGCGACACACAGCAGCACTCAGCATGCCACACTACCAAATTAGGAGTATATCACTGATAACCTTCAACTACATAACCTCTGAGCTCGTACGTCTCAGAGAAGGGTGTTAAGCTAAGAGAATAAATCTCCGCCATCAAACAGAAATGTATTTGAAAGAAATCAGCTTTATATCTCAAAGTGTAATGTCAAACATACAACCATACAAGTCTGTTCCGGGTTTGAACAGAACCGAAGGCACTTCCACAGAAACCCTTGCAATCCAAGTATTCACCATCCCGATCGAACTTCCCATCACTTAGTGAATCTCTATACCGGGCGCTACTCGGTGCAAAGACAATCGATAGGTTATCCTTAATTAATTCAAACTCAGATTAATTATTATTAATTACAAATTGATTTATCTTTAATAACCAATTTTAATCTCTAATTATTTAATTAATCAATTTTAATCATTTATTTAATTACTTTAAAAAATGTCTTAATAAATCCTTAATTAATTCAAACTTTAAATCAAAATCATCATTTGAAAATATAGATTAAAAATGTTAAAAAGTTTGAATTTCAGTTTTAAAGTCAAAACTGTTTCGTTTCAATAACCCGAGACTTACTCGAGTGTTTCCCGAGTCAAAGTGCTCCTTGCTTCGAGTTTTATCGAAAATCAACCCGTATGCCATTTTTTTCAAACTTAAAATTTGTTTAAGTGTTAACCCGGTACAACCCCAAAACTACACGAGCTCGAACTCGAGCCTGCACCCAATTTCCCCGAAGAACACTTTGAGTCACCAGTCCTTCTTCCTCAAACCCAAATCCCTGATACAACCACGCCACCGTGCACATGCACCGGCACTCCATCCATCTTCGATCTTCGATGATCCCTCCGACACATCGTTAATCGCCAACACTCCTAACTTCGACCACCCAAACATCTAAATAAATCCAAAATCGAAATCGAGGGAATCTCGATCAGCCTGGAATCAAACCACCTCAGAAAAACTCCTCTCCACGGCAACTCTGATCACTAGAATCGCTACCACCCCGTCCACACTTCCACCAGCAGCCTCCACTGCGTTTCCCAACGGTCTCGCGAAGCTCGATTCACCAGAGAAGGATCACAGACCCATTTACCTAGCTCGACAAAATTAGGTTTAAAACTTAAAACGTTCCGCCGCCGCCGCCGCTGCCATGTTCAACTAATCACCATCTCGCTATTTTTCCCTCAATCATCGATTACTCCTCTACACCCAGGCAAGTTCCCGACCTTCATGACCCAATAGATCGTCAGAGATCACCAAAACAATGAAATCTCGACTAACCCAAACTACTCTTAGTTCCTAACTCTAGAAATTATGATTCTTGCTATAAAAATCGATTTAAAGCGTACGAATTCGATCAGTATACCTGAATTCATAAATTAAAATGTTTGAAATTTGACTAATTTAAAGTTTGGTTCAGTTCTCTTGATTTCCGGAAAAATCAACAAGTTGTTTTAACTTAATTAAATTTTTAAACTTTAAGTTATGATAAAACAAACAATTTTGTTTATAACTTAAATCATAACAGTCACTAGATTAAGAGATACACAATTTTTAAATCCAAACTTGAGCCTGAAAACTGAGAACAGAGATGTCACAAGCAACAAACATGCTCACACATTTATACATCCATATATATATACACAGAAACTCACTTATACACAATCATACTTATTCACAGATATATAAGCAACAGGTTATACTTTTTAAATTATTTTAAAGTGATGTTACTCACCTAATTCCAGAGTGAAAGAACAGAGCTTTTTATGAAACAGGTTTTTGAAAACACAAGCTGAAACTTTCTTCTTGATTCTCTGGTCTGACTTAATTTAATTTGTTGTTTGTTTAAGTTTTGAATGATTTTCAATTTCAGATTTTTTTCTCAGTTTTGAAATGAATGAAAAATGAAATGAAGAAGTTGATATATAGAAAATGAGTTTTACTGGTGATAATAGGTTTTTTTAAAATATGATATAATTTTTTCCCTCTAGTACAATTATACGCAGAGATTTTTCTTGCTTGGTGGCTATGCAGATTTCTTTGGTGGCTGAGATGATAAAATGTGGTGGCTTGCATTAATTACCTTGTACCATATTATTTTTTCTCATTTCGGCTGTACAAATATGAAGATGATTTGTTGTGGCTTCCTTTACAAGCTTCACTATATGTTATTTGTTTACACTTGAATATATATTTTCTTTTGCAAGTGTATATACATAGCTATGTATATTTGTTCACACTAGAATATACTTGAATGTATTTTATTTTCCTTTTCTTTTGTTTTTGTAATATTGCTTTATAATATAAATAAATTTCTATATTTAATATGTTGTTTAAATTTAGCTAATGTTTACTTTATATTTCTCTTATATATATATATATATATAATTTTATTTTCGCAATTTCTAAATTCAAAATGATTTAATATATTTTCATTTGGATTCGGGGAAACTCGAATCAATTTATCAATGAATTTCACAAATTTTATTCAAAAATTAAATTAATTATCAATTTAAATATATATAAAATTCGGGGTCGTTACAACCTTCCCCCCTTAAAAAATTTCTTCCTCGAAATTTGCCAAGGAGACACAAAGATAGATGAAGAATGTTTAATCAAATCAACTGAATATCTATTCTGCATTTGGCTTACCAAATCAGAATAACAATAAAAGATACAAGAACGAATCTTTTAAATTTTTCCACAGGATACTCGGGTTATCCAGATCTCCGAAGTATGTAGGAGCATCGGTTAGTTCGAAGGGATAACTAACCATTTGTAGATTATATTGGGACTCAAATTGTATAGATATATAGATACAGTTTTCAAAAATTTTTGTTTAGAACTAAAGTATACCTATCAACCATAGCAACCAAAGCAACCAATTCATCCAAACAAACAATTCTGACCTATTTGGAGTTTACGTCCCATTTTAAAATATCGAATCTTTTTCCTGGGTCTACTAGAAACCATCGAAGAATTGAAAAGAGATGTTGAACAAAAGAGATTGATAGAGAAAAGATTGTTTCCTTGTTGTTACAGGGTATTGACCATTTATAGTCGCCTTCCCCTGTCCCCTATCTCATCCTCTTCTTGCACTCATACTCACTATTAGTGAATAGTAAGAGAATTTACTGAGGCATACAGACGGATATCTTAAGGATTACTCATTCTAGGGTATACTTCACCCTATCTCTAATGAGTTACTTAATGTGTTATACTCCTGAGCTAAAGTTCAACCTTAGCTCTGATACCAAATGTAAGAGTCCTGAAACTCGGCCTTCAAAAATCGGCACCCGTACCTCACTTGTACTCAAATGCCGTAGATTCAAACGGCGAATCTGGCTTCCCGGATCTTATAACACCATTTAGTATAACAGCACAGCAGAAGAAAGAAACGGATAATATCATATACAAATCAAATGAATACAGTATCCAGAATGATATACAACAATGATATCAATATGATACAAGAATATCAGAGATAAATAATGATACAACGGAAAACAGAAGTGATAACTCCAAATGATCCTCAAAAGAGAATGAGTCCAACAACTCCAACATCAGCTCGAACCACCAGCACGTTGCCCCAAGATAAGCAATGTCAGTCATCAACTCTGATGAAGTTAACTAGCTCCAGATAATCTACTAAACCTGACTATCTGAAAAACCAAACTCTAGACTGCCTGTGTGGGAAATTGTGGGCACCCAGAGTTTAGGAAGGGAACAATAAACTCCGAGTCAGTCATGGGACTGGTGTGAGTAACAATAACAGTTTATCTTTAAACAAACAACAAAAGAATTTTAAACATTGAAATCTGCAATGCTTTTGGAAAATGAAATTACCATAAGACCTCCCGCCACACACACAATGCGAACGCAGACTTGGAGGAGATTTCTTCTTATGATAGTCAAACATGCTTACTATGCAAAAGAAAAATCTTTTGATATTATTACTAGTGCATAATGCAGAAAATATTTCGAAAGAATAATATTAATCTTAGCCAGCATAGGTACCATTATATTATGCCTGCTATAGCTGCCGCCTGAGGAGACAGGTTATACAACTGCAATCGTAAAGGGCTCGTATTGTTTCTTTGGATTTTCCAACAAATGGTCAGGCTAAGGAACTTCCTATGCCACATGAGAACGCCTCTGGAGGGACGCCCAGAGAACTAACTAGCTCTCTGCCAACACAAGGCCGGGTTACCTCTTACACTAGGTAACTACTACACAAATATGCCACCCCCGGTCCTTTGGGACCTTTATCCGAGGGCCCTCGATCACAAAGCAACAATCACACAGTAAATGAGATTGGAGCAACCACACAGGTAAATATCTAGGCTCCATACCATGATACCACCTTTTTCCAAAATGAAATGACATACCCTAAAGGGAGCGACCCTTATAACCTTGCCGCATCTTTCCCTTTTCGACCATTTCCGGTTTGTGAGGTCCGATGAGGTCTCGTCCACAAAGCTACGCTTTTTCACAAAGCCATGGTTTGATCAACAAATGATCAACGACACACAGTAGCACTCAGCATGCCACACTACCAAATTGGGAGTATATCACTGATAACCTTCAACTACATAACCTCTGAGCTCGCACGTCTTAGAGAAGGGTGTTAAGCTAAGAGAATAAATCTCCGCTACCAAACAGAAATGTATTTGAAAGAAATCAGCTTTATATCTCAAAGTGTAATGTCAAACATACAACCATACAAGTCTGTTCCGGGTTTGAATAGAACCGAAGGCACTTCCAAAGAAGCCCTTGCAATCCGAGTATTCACCATCCCGATCGAACTTCCCATCACTTAGTGAATCTCTATACCGGGCGCTACTCGGTGCAAAGACAATCGATAGGTTATCCTATCGTTTTCACAAATACTCGGTCTTTACCATCGCTCTTCAATTGCTATCCATATAAGATGTAACACTTATTCAGAATGGGTTGTATGACACAAAGGTCCTCTCCCGGCTAAACCAAATAGTGAGCGTAATATTTAAAACATATGGATATTGGGATTTCAGTTAAGTCACAACTTATTACCCAAAACCTTTCTTCAAATGGTTTAAACACATTACTATTTTAATCTTTAACACAAAAAGGTTTATCTCACAAAGTTCACCCAGTTTCATAAAGATCTATTCATAGATTTTCTAAACCAATTTCCATTTCAATTGGATTAACTCATTAAATCTTTAAATCAAAGATTTAATTGATAGCTTTCAAAACAATTCCATTTCGACCTTATATACAAAAGGTACACCTTTCCAATTTCAAAACAAAGTTCAACAATCTTTCACAAAGATTTATTCATAACTCGAAAAAACATTCTCATTTCAAACTTGAAATTCTTTTGACACAAATTGGAAATTTATTCCTTATATGAAAGCTTTTATTATTTGAAAACAAATAGTTTTCATTTCAGAAAATTTGATTCATTTATACGAGTTAAAGTCCTTGGGTTAAATTCAAATTCTCAAACCAATACTTTTAAAATGGTTTTAAATTCATATAAACATATTTATAACTTGTATCACATTTTTAAACCAAAAATTTCAATATAGAATTCAATTCCTTATTTTGAATTCAAATTTAGATTGAATTATTTAAATTGGAAGCTTTACCAAGTTATTCAAAATAACTTTTCTTATTAAAACTTCTTTTCAAAAGCTTTAACATTTAACCCAAATCCATTTCCAAAATCAATTGAAATAAAAATTTCAATTTCAAAAATATTAATTTTAAATCATCTGTGACTTAACCGATTTCCTCGTGAAATCCATATTTGTGTGTGTAAAAGTGTGGTCCAGGGGTTTCACATAATAGTGCAACATCATTCAATCATCACAGATTCAAATACAGCAATATAGTTGATAAGCGGTATAACTATAACGCTTATCTTTCATTCACAGATCACAGATATATAAATTGCAGCTAATAAATTACATTCATCCCAGATAAATGGACTACAGTACAGATCACACACAAATCAGAATATATCACACAACATCATAGATCAGTGAATATCAACAATTCAATCATCCAATAGAATCCAAATATTCATAAGTAAAATTAATTTAATTATCTGATTAATTTAAATCAGATTTATTTCTATGAATAAATTTACTAGTTATGGTAAATTAAAAATCAATTAATTACACCCAATTAATTATACTGAATAATTAATTCCTTAATTATTTCCATTAAATAATTACACTTCACAAATGATTATTATTAAATTAACTAATCTAAATTAATTATAAAAATTAATCACATTAATTAATCATTTAAATAATCCTAGTTAATGACCTTCATTAACTATTCTTTACTTACTTCTCTAAATTGATTAACTCAGATTAATTATTATTAATTATAAATTGATTTATCTTTAATAACCAATTTTAATCTCTAATTATTTAATTAATCAATTTTTATCATTTATTTAATTAATTTTAAAAAATGTCTTAATAAATCCTTAATTAATTCAAACTTTAAATCAAAATCATCATTTGAAAATATGGATTAAAAATGTTAAAAAGTTTGAATTTCAGTTTTAAAGTCAAAACTGTTTCCTTTCAACAATCCGAGACTTACTCGAGTGTTTCCCGAGTCAAAGTGCTCCTTGCTTCAAGTTTTATCAAAAATCAACCCGTATGCCATTTTTTTCAAACTTAAAATTTGTTTAAGTGTTAACCCGGTACAACCCCAAAATACACGAGCTCGAACTCGAGCCTGCACCCAATTTCCCCGAAGAACACTTCGAGTCCCCAGCCCTTCTTCCTCAAACCCAAATCTCTGATACAACCACGCCACCGTGCACATGCACCGGCACTCCAGCCATCTTCGGTCTTCGATGATCCCTCCGACACATCGTCAATCGCCAACACTCCTAACTCCGACCACCCAAACATCTAAATAAATCCAAAATCGAAATCGAGGGAATCTCGATCAGCCTGGAATCGAACCACCTCAGAAAAACTCCTCTCCACGGAAACTCTGATCACTAGAGTCGCTACCACCCCGTCCACACTTCCACCAACAGCCTCCACTGCGTTTCCTAACGGTCTCGCGAAGCTCGATTCACCAGAGAAGGATCACAGACCCATTTACCTAGCTCGACAAAATTAGGTTTAAAAACATAAATCGTTCCGCCGCCGCCGCCACGTTCAACTATTCATCATCTCACTATTTTTCCCTCAATCGTCGATTACCCCTCTACACCCAGGCAAGTTCCCGACCTTCACGGCCCAATAGAACGTCAGAGATCACCAAAACAATGAAATCTCGACTAACCCAACTGCTCTTAATTCCTAACTCTAGAAATTATGATTCTTTCTTTAAAAATCGAGTTAAAGCGTACGAATTCAATCTGTATACTTGAATTCATAAATTAAAATGTTTGAAATTTGACTAATTTAAAGTTTGGTTCAGTTCTCTTGATTTTCGGAAAAATCAATAAGTTGTTTTAACTTAATTAAATTTTTAAACTTTAAATTAGGATAAAACAAACAATTTTTGTTTATAACTTAAATCATAACAGTGACTTGATTAAGAGATACACAATTTTTAAATCCAAACTTGAGCCTGAAAACTGAGAACAGAGATGTCACAGGCAACAAACATGCTCACACATTTATACATCCATATATATATATACACACAGAAACTTACTTATACACAATCATACTTATTCACAGATATATAAGCAACAGGTTATGCTTTTAAAATTATTTTAAAGTGATGTTACTCACCTGATTCCAGAATGAAAGAACAGAGCTTTTGATGAAACAAGTTTTTGAAAACACAAGCTGAAACTTTCTTCTTGATTCTCTGGTCTGACTTAATTTAATTTGTTGTTTGTTTAAGTTTTGAATGATTTTCAATTTCAGATTTTTTTCTCAGTTATGAAATGAACGAAAAATGAAATGAAGAAGTTGATATATAGAAAATGAGTTTTACTGGTGAAAATAGGTTTTGTACAATATGATATAATTTTTTCCCTCTAGTACAATTATACGCAGAGATTTTTCTTGCTTAGGGGCTATGCAGATTTCTTTAGTGGCTAAGATGATAAAATGTGGTGGCTTGCATTAATTACCTTGTACCATATTATTTTTTTTCATTTCGGCTGTACAAATATGAAGATAATTTGATGTGGCTTCCTTTACAAGCTTCACTATATATTATTTGTTTACACTTGAATATATGTTTTCTTTTACAAGTGTATATACATAGCTATGTATATTTGTTCACACTAGAATATACTTGAATGTATTTTATTTTCCTTTTCTTTTGTTTTTGTAATATTTCTTTATAATATAAATAAATTTCTATATTTAATATGTTGTTTAAATTTAGCTAATGTTTACTTTATATTTCTCTTATATATATGTATAATTTTATTTTCGCAATTTCTAAATTCAAAATGATTTAATATATTTTCATTTGGATTCGGGGAAACTCAAATCAATTTATCAATGAATTTAAAAAATTTCTATTCAAAAATTAAATTAATTATCAATTTAAATATATATAAAATCCGGGGTCGTTACATTAAGGGTTGCATTTTTGCTTTTCTAGGACTAAACCTGCTGTAAAGCTCTTGTACTTGTGATGAATCTAAATCTAATAATATTAAAGTGGATGTAGGCACGAATTTTGCCCGAACCACTATAGTTTGCTTTATAATTTGCTATTTCTACCTAATTTTATTTAGATGTGTCTTATCTTTGTTCAATTGGGGTGTTGTACTATTTTTTGGTCTAGTAGGAGACATCTGTATAAGGGAGGAGCACTGAAGTGCATTGAAAGAGGAATCGTGGATGGTAAGTCAACCTCCATATAGTTTGACCTATGGCTAAGTGGAGGAAGACTAACGATAAGGAGAAAACATTATAGTGAAGGATATCATGAAGAATGAAGACTCAAGATTTGAGAATTGAAAATGAAAGTTTTTCGAGGCAATATTGAAATGAAATTCTAAGCATAAAAATCTTAAGAGACAAAGAAGAAGATTATCGGGCCTGGATTTGTATGGAAAATATAGTTTCAAAATAATCTGGAACAATGTGAGAACTACGCATTCAATAACTAACTAGGAAAAATGTGTTTTGAATAAAATTCATGTGCCAAAGATGGCTATATGTCTATATAAAGTAATTCACAATTTCATGGTAACCAAACAAAAACTAAATCAAAGGCGTATAAATGTTGATTTGAAATGTGTTTTGTGTAATCAACAAGAAGAGAATGTGGAGCATTTTTTTCAAATGTGAGTTTGGCCAAAATTTGTGGGGATGGTGTCAGGCTAAATTACAATGTCCAATATCACAACAATAAAACATAGACATAGTTACGTAGATTGAAATCATCATATCCAGATTCACACAAAGTAAAAAAAACATGGACATAGATTATGTTATGTTATCAACATGTGTAAGGGCAACCTGGCATAAATGTAATTATAGAATATTTGCATCAACTATGGAATCAGAAAACCAAACTTGCAAGAAGATAAATGAGGTGGTCAAAATAAAAGCAAGCAAATCTAATTACAGGAAATTCACAAATAGCATCGATGAAACCATCAATGCATAGTGGGTTTGATAACTTACCAACCATCCAAGTTAGAAGTTTCAATGGCTTCGCCCTAACATGCAAAACGTCCCTCATCCTCTTCCTCGGACATGCAGAGGTATGTCTATTTTAAGTTACATATTTTGTTCTTTTACATGAGTTTACAAGCTACGGGAATGCAAAATTCAACACTAAGCAAAAAATTTGCTTCTCCAAAAGTATCATCTGAACACATGCATCGCAGATCTACAAAGAATAAAGGACCACTTCCAGATTGGAAGCTGAATCTAAAGAGATTTAGGCAAAGCATGACTTACCTTAATAATGGAGCAAATTCGAAGTCTCAAGATGTTGCAGCATATCAAATAAACACAAGATCTAATGTAACTGCATGGAAAATTTAATTTCCAAAGAGTTTAGTGCATTTTTGCATAGAAGTGCCGTGCCACCATTAAAGAAGGAAAAATGAGTATGGGGTAGATTAATGAATGAAGCGGTGTTTTTAGGTATAAGAAACTTCCATAATTGAAAATGGGTTAGTTAACCCTATCTGCAAGCTGGGTAGCATGATCTGCTTTGGGCATGATTTTTATATTACGTTGTATTTGTATTCGCCTAATGGTCCTTATACGGACCTAGTAGCTTGCACCCAAGCTATGATTTTTAATATATTTGTATACAGTTTACATTATTAGTAAAGGAAGTTTAACCTATCCAAAAAAATCTTTAAAAGAACTACATTATTATTTGCAAAATTTTACTTTATTTTATAATTAACTATAAACCCCTCAATTAAATTATTCTAAAAATTCATAAATAATAATCTTATTAAATTTCTCATGGTAGTTTTAATTGTTAAATCTCTATTATTTATAAAGATCAACCAAAAATATGTACATAACCTTATCTTTCATTTATTTATCTATTCTTTCCCGTTATTACATAATTTCATCCTTTTTATTTTAATTAATCATTTTTATTCTATTTGAATTCAGTGTTATTTATAATTAAACATCCAATAATACCACAATCAACAATTCATAGTCCAATCAAGGTATAACACATCCAAAACATCATAATAACTAAACAGTCATCAATATAACACAACGTATATTAATAATTATAATTTTTTATCAATGGGCATGCAATTAATAATTTGAAACTCAATTAATTAAAATTAAATAATCACACCAATGCACTTTTCCAAATAACTCTAAAACTCAACAAACAAAATGCTAAATCATCTGAAATTTTGCCACTACTCTAATAGAACAAAATTTGCATGAATTGGAGTTTGAAATCAAAAGTTACGAAGGTTAGATGTTTCAAGGTCTATTGTAATTAATTAAAAATTGAAGGGCTTACATGCAAAAATATCCATCCTCTATTTTGACCAAACCCATTCCCATACAGCCCTACCGCAAATTCGACCGCTAATTGATGCCATGTCTCGCCTCCTTCACCAAGCAACCTCCTTCATTAAACTCAGTGTTGTAAGATTTGCCTAGCCAACTCCAATCGAACACCCAAATCACCATCGTTTAAAGCCCGCCAACACCACCACCATGGATTTCCATAGCCAATTCCTACCATGTCACTATCTTATTCTCTCAATCGAAGCTAGATCTATGTTCCTCTTGTCGACCACTATAATTTTGTACCTTCAATTGCATCAATCGGCCGCCAAATCAAAAATTCCTAAATCGTGCCATAGGGTTTCACCACCAGCAACTTTGATTGTCAATTTTGGTCAACTGGAGCATTTTCATGCCAAGCAAACAGTTGCTGCCTCTTCTACTCATCGAGATTTGAATCCATATATTATAAGCTCGGGTTCGAGCACTTTGAATTTTGAATGATTTTTAATTAGTTTGTTAATCCGCCATTAGAAAGTGATTTAATGAATTTCAGGATTAGAAGAGGAAGATTGATGTGATCATTACTCTCTAGGATTTTATAATGAGCCGGGTTTAATTACCTCTACCTGTTTGATCCAAAAGTGGTTATGTACCCTATTTCAACATTGTAACGTCTCTATTTCACAAACAGTAATCCGAAATCCATCAAAACCAAATTGACCAGCTTGGAGAGTCCTATATAATGGTTATAAATATGATACTCAATTCACCTTTTAACTAAAAATACTTTATTCATTAATTTAATATTAATAGTGTCAGGTTTGCTGCTCGTTACAATAATCGATACCATTTTGACAACTGCAGTTTCTCATGTCTCGCACGAGTGTAACAATTACTGTATTTCATGCAAAATCAACTCCAGCTGACTTATAGATATAATTATCGATAATTGTCACTAAACATTTATTGCTTAAATCTAAGTTCACAAATGAAAATTTAAGTGAAAAAATATGTATCTTATCCACCCTTGAATAGGCTACAAACTCTGAATTTGGAGCTAGCATGCCTCGATAAGGTTTCAGCCTCCTTGATTTGGTGAGTTAAGAAGCAATGTTAGTAAAAACGAAGAAGAATGCCATGTTATTGAATTTGGTCACCATTACAGAGCGAGTAGAACTAACTTGATTAAGATTAGAGTTGATGTGAAGCAGAAAAGAAGATTCTAGATTTAATGAACTAGTTTGATTAATAAAGAAGTATAGGTAGAGAATATCTTTAACCTACCCGAATAAGATAGTAATTTTGGTACTGTGTTGATAATATTTTTATGTGTACTTGTCTAGGGGGCTAATTTGCTTTGTATTCAACTTCTAAATGTATTTTATAAAATGATAAATTTCTATAAAAATAATAATGAATTATTAAGTTAAAGGATTATTTATGAAATATATTATATAATTTTCTTAATCAAATATAAATTTAGACTAACTTGAAATCCCTATTTTATCAATTTACAAAATATACATACAGAAACATTTTATTAACTAATATTAACAAGTCAATTTAACATCAATGTATTTAGGGGTATTTAGTTTCTTAATGGTTGTACATATAAATTCCTATAACAAATATAATTTTAGTTCCAAATCTTAACAATTCTTTTAGCTATAAATCACATATACTTAGAGTTCACATAATTATAAAAATAAGGAACTATATAAATATAAATGATTTTCAACTTAAAAAATAAACTATGTGAATATGATTTCCTAAATATATAATTTTTACCTTAATCGAATTGTTTTCTTGTTAATAAATAATATTAAAGGGAACTATGCTAGGCTGATTATATTAAGTAAAATTCCTTTAATTTGTTTACTCTCTAACTCATAAATAAGTATATAAGATTCCACCTATCATTATTACATCTAATATAGGAATATTGTGAAATACCTAATTAATAAACGGACTGCATATAAATAATTTCCCTTAATTAGTATAGATAAACCCAAGTATTATTCTCATATCAATTAAATTTTAACGGGTCAATTACATAAAACATTAAGGATACGAAATTAGGTATTATATTATACACAATTTTTCTAATCAATATAAGTTCATAACTCATTTGTTTAAGTCAATAAATACAATTTATGATATTTATTTAACTAAATTAAATATAAACTTAGACCCTAGTCATAAAATTTTCCTCGACATTTAGTTTAACAAAAAATTTAGGTTTTGTCTCCTTATACTCATAACATAAATGAGCGAGTTAGGGATATGCCATAGGGTAATTATGTAATTTGTTACATATATCTAACTTTGTAATCAATCTTGTTCTTACTAAGGTGTTTAATTTATTTACTTTGTTATATAATGATATAATTAATTAGATAATTAACTTAAATTATATAAATAGAAAATCCTTAAATAATACGTTATGTGATAATAGTTATAAATATTTTTAATCATTAGAAAATTATCACAACATAATATAACATAATGTTTTTAATATTCATGGTCAAGATGTCTCAAGAAAGGATAACGATACATCCATTGACCAGAGTGTGTAAGGCTCTTCAAACATTAGGCAATATATTACTCATGGCTGCTAAGTGTAACGACCCATAAATTTTGATTGGTTTTAATAACGTATTTAACTGAATTTTGTGAAATTTTTAATAATTGAATTTTGAAATAAAATTTTTATATTTGGAATACGTATTTAAAAACATAGCACTCGGTAAATTTTCATCAGAAAATACGGAAGTTTATTTTATTGTATAATTCCATTTCAATTTAAATCGGTTAAAATTGATGATAATAAATTTATTTCAAAACGTTAATATTTTTCTATAGAAAATTTCTAAATCCTCTTTTGAGTAAGTCGTCATCTTTCGTTTTTCCAAATTTGGACTTCTATTGCTCCGTTTATCTTATTTCTGGCCAAATAGCAGCATTTTCTGGTACCGAATATCGACTTTTGATCGGATGATCGTACCACTGATATATGTATACCGTTTCGATCGTCTCGTCGTGCTGATCTCAGCGGTGTATTTATTTCTATGTTTTGAGTCCGGTTCACAGCGGAATCCGCGAAAAAGCGGTAACCGTACCGGTACCATAAATTTTGACTTCACACCTTCCCTTGGTTTCGAAAATTTGAAATGTATAGCCGATCACCACAATAATAATTTGCTTTAATTGCTCATCAAATCAAAGCATTTGACCGTTGCTATTTCTCTATAAAGGGCTATTGATTGTTTTGAAACGGTTCGCTTTAATAATTTTCGTAAGAAACGTATATTTATTCTTTCAATATTATATATTCATTTTGCTGCTTCGTTTGCTTCTGAAACCCAACCTCTCATTTTACTATTCCCTCACCTTCAATTTCTCTGTGGCTCCTTTATTTTTTCTCTGCATTTGCAATCCTGAGGCGTTCATTTTTCTCCGTTCCTCTACCTGCCCACGCAAGACCCAATAAGGCAATACCTTCTCCTCCCATCACCGAGCCCAGCAACCCACTGTAACCTATTGCATCGACAACCATCCACCGTCGTAGACAACACAGGCCCACCAAGTGACAACAGACGACAACGCCAGCAACGCCACCCAAGCAGCCACTCGACCACGCCAACGCCTCGTCTGCAGCCATTCACGAGCTCCTCCATGCCATCGTCTTCCACCTCCACGCAACCGGCCATCACCACTTCGGCCGAAGCAACCCTTGTCGAGACAGCCTTTGACCATCACCGGACAACCCCTGTTCATCTCTGACCTTCTTTCATTTCCCACCACCGCCTGCCCAAAGCCGAGAACCCTCCAGCCGACTTTCGCTGAAACCACCTTCCCCTCGCTCGTCTCCGTACCATCCAACTTGGCTCGTCTTATTTTGCAGCAGCCTTCTTCTTTCCTAAAGTATTCATATTCGAAGGTATAGACATTTTATGTCTAGAGTATTTACATATTTATATCTTCTAAATTTTTATCTACTGTAATAGTATTATATATATATATATAAGATATTGTATATATATATATATATTAACCTATAGAGATGTGATCGGTTAAGTCTTTTGTAAGTTATTTTGTCACTATATATATACATATCTATTTTATAAGTCTACCATGTAGATAAGTCTGTTAGTTATACAAATTTTTAAGTATATATATATATATATATTAGTCGGTTATGTTCTATAGTTTATATTCATAAGTGTATAAGAGTGATAAACATATTGGTCTTCTGTAAGTATACATTTGCTTATTTATACAAGAGTATGGGTTGTCTGCATTATATGTATGTATATATGTAAAGTCTGCACATAACTATTCATTTGCTGTTTATATCACTCACATATATTATATCGTGCACTTGATAGTTTGAAAACAAATGATTTCGCATACATGTATATTTTCGTATAAATTTTAGGTTGAGATAATTACTGTTCATCTGTGGGATTTTATAGCCGTCTATCAATTATTGATTTGTGTATATAGTATTAGTAAAAGTATGTAAGTTTTATAAACTGTATATGATATTGTTATGTATGTTAGCATTTACCAGTATTTTCTATTACCTGTTAGTATAAATTATATTATATTTATATTTATATTTTAAGTTTTCACTTACTGTTAAAGTAGCAGAATATAGATTTTGAGGCTGCTTCCAATTGAAAAGTTATTTGCATATTTTGGTGGAAACTATATATATACTTTGATTTGGTATATAGGTGCTTAACTAAGAATACTGATCTGAAAAAGTATATTTTATGTTTTAGAAAAAAATTTGGTTAGAGGAATTTATTATTATATATATAGTAGTTCCTATATATGCACCTGAGTTCTGTTTTTATACATCAATTATATAGAGATATTTGTGTACTGGATATGTATGTGTGAAATAACAGTTTTATTTTATAATATATGTCATTATTTTGAAATATATATAGGACATTTTGAAAGGGGTAAATTATAATCTAAGTATTTTCATTTATATATATATATATATATATATATATATATATATATATTTAATTTAATATGTGTTTGAAATAAAAAAAATATGATTTTTGTAAATAGTATGTATATAGTTATACATATAAGTTCATTCATACCATTTATCTTCATCGATGCCGTTCTGATTTGATTTCGTTAATCCTATATATCAGCTTTGTCCATCCAACTCGTGTCCATCGTGCTTTGCTGCGAAATCCGTGCTTGGATCCGAAATCCATCTCATTGTCTATCCTCTCTAGCCTCTAAAGGTGAGCATCACTCACGATTTAACGTTCTTATATTTATTAAATTTGATTTCAATTGAAACGACAATTGAAATATGCTGCTGTAGTTATTTAAATTGTTATATATGCTATTATCTATAACTGTTCACCTGTGGGATATGACACCATATCCTGCTGTTTATATTATATTGTTATTGATGATATATCTATGCCTGTTATATTATTTCTATATCTGTTATCATTCTGCAAGTTCCCTGTTAGTATAGAAATCACTATGGGTTGAAATGATACATACTCGAACGGACTTTAGAATAGGAGAAAATCGTTATGGGTTGAAATGATAAACCCAAACGATTTTCATTGGAATTGAAATTGGGATTACGGGTCGAAATGATATCGACCCGTATATATTTAAATTTCGGATTGAAATGATAAATATCCGTATCACTTAACCATATGATAAATATATATAGACACCGTTGGTCCATATATATAAATATTTTGAAAATGAATTCTATGGTTTTGGAAAGAAATATATGGTTTTAAAATGTTGAGCCTTAAATTTTTATATATAAATGGGAATGATTGATTAAATACATATAATATGGTTGAGTATTTAAATTTATGTTTCAAAATAGATTTCAGTAATAAATTTGAATAAGTTAAGGTTGGGAAGATAATTTGAATTTAGTAAAGAATTTTATTTAATTAAACTGATTTAAAACTTATTGAAATTGGGATTTATGATATGATTTATAACTTGGGTTTGATTTAAATAATTTGATGAATATTTCTTGTTTAAATAAATTTAAGGAAGTATTTAGTAAAATTGAAATTTAGGGCTAGTTAAATGATATTGAATCTATTAAGTGAATATTCCCTGATTAAATAATGATGAAGTTAAATCAAAAGCTATATGAAACTGTTAAATTTAACTTTGAAAATGTTGAATATTAAAGCCTTGAAATATATTGAAAATTTAAATGGTATATTTAGAACTGAATTGAATTGATGAATGGAGCTTGAATAAATTTGAATTTGGAATTTGAAGTTGATTTGAATCGATTTGCAAGACTTGAGAAAATTAAATGCTTTACTTTATAAATTAATTAATATATACTATCTTGGAAAATAGTTATATTTGAAATGAAATAATATTTGGGTTTTGAAGTATAAATTAAATTGAAATGACCACGGTGTTATAATGTATATTTCCACCTTGTAGATAGTTCTGAAGATCCTTAGAGGATGGTTATCCCAAACATCCTTTAAGTTACTTGTATTTTAGTTGATATTTCACTTGAGTTGGATTTATTTATATAAGAATGTTAATCCTGACTCGAGTGTTTTGTGTTTTGCTTTACGCTCGGGTCAGACCGAGTGATACAGCATTTGAGACTCACCTTTGGAGTTTGGAGCTTCATTTGGAGATCTAACTATCGATTCAGCTTTCAGCTTTTCCAGTTGATTTGTTCAGAGAGGTTATCTACTCGTACTGAAGACTTCACTGTATTTGAGATATTCTGTTTTATTTTTAACTCTGATGTTTATATAGTAGCTTCATGAACTACTATTTTATCTATTCCGCTGCGTATTATTGTATTACTCTATGTCTGTGATTATGTGATTGATTTATTTACTGTATATGCTGAGTTTTGCCAAATTTTAAATTAACAATCTGATATTTTGAACTATTCAAGTCAGACATGTGTGGATTATTGTCGATTTAAATGGTCCAAAATACCGGGTCGTTACAGTTGGTATCAGAGCTTTGGCTCTAGGCAAAACTTAGCATATATGGTAAATTTATTTACAGAATCACTTTCGTTCGAGTTTGAATCTCTTCCTTTTGACTCGATTTCTTTTGAATTTTGGAATGTCCCTCGGTTCCGAAATTCGTTCTTGTCTCTCCCTATTTGTATTCTTTTGATTCTGGAGTATCCCATAATTCCACTTCGAATGATCTCTATAAGAGTAGGATCCCACCAATCTTTGAATGATTTGTGAAGGGGTGAAACTCCTTCACAATTGGCATTGATTCACCGGAGATTTCTATATATTTGGTTTAGATGCCGCTATCTCTTGCGATCGAATGTTGATTTTTCTTGGAAGTCTGCATCGATCTTGTTCCTGAAGTCACGGTTGACCCTAGGGTCATCCGCGATTTATATAAGTATATTCATCTTCTATTTTGAAATTTAATTATCTCATCTTCGTTCGAGCTATCTTCGAATCATAATTCTATTTGATTAAGAGTTCCTCTAATTTGAATCTCTATCTTTGTTTGAAATCCATTCTTAAATCATCCTTTGAAAATCGGGTTTGTTTGTATTCTAGAAATTGTTTTCTAAAACGAAATTATTATTTTGATAAGTATGATTATATTCTATATATAAAAGTGAAATGTTTTCGATAAAGATTTAATACCCTTTTTAAAATAAGAATTTGAGGTTTCGAAAGGATTTGTAATTTTGGAAAATTATATAAGAAATTTGATTTATCTAAAAATGATTTATAACTGAAGGATTTTAAAATTTGAAAGTCGAGAATTGAACTCCGGTATTTTGAAATTAGTTTTAAGATTTTGAAAATATACGATAATACGATTTGAAAGTATTTTTCTAGATAAGAAATGTTCAAATGATTTTAATGAGTTTCGAAGAAATTTCAAAAGAAGTTTGAGAAAATAGAAGTCCAGAACTCACTTATGTCGCTGGAAAATAATTTCGGTGATGAGTGCACGCATCATCGACATTGATTTTTGAGTTTCAGAGTGGGGGAGAGGCCACTCTAGTAGCATTGCTACGCGAGTGATTTTGCGAAACCAATTTTGATTTCAAATTCCGAAGTAAGATTTGATATTCAAAAGATATATGTATATATATATTTGAAATGATTTGAAGTAAACCGGTGTTCATTCCTTGAGTTTCGGATTTGATATAACCCTATCTATTAAAATTGATTTACTGATTTGTTGTTGATTTCCAACTCTTGGATTTGAAAATGATTTCTTCAACTATTTCGAAGGTTCGAGCACTTCCAAATCAAGGTTAACTTTTCAAAGCTAAGAAATTTTGAAAACTATAAAGTATATAAGTTAGGTATGTATGTTAAAGTATGTAGTAATATGGTTTAAATAAGTTGAAACTGTTTTGTTAAGTAAATGAATAAGGAAAATTTTAAATTTTTCTAATATGAAATTTAGATTTGAAATGTTTTGAAAGAATTGGTCTTCAATATATTTTGAAAAAATTTAGTTAAATGTTTTAATTTAGTAACATCTTTATGAAACTATATATTTAACAAGTTGGAATAAATATATAATTTGTATGTATGCTGTTTTATTTGCATAATTAATTTGATCCAAGTTTGAGTACACAAGTTCGAGGTGAATTACACCATTTCGTGTTAGGATTTTTCATTCGATTCTTGATGGCGAATATTTGATATGGATTTTGGGCTTGATTCTAGAATTCTCTATCATAGTATATGGCTATGCAAGGAGACTGATGGCTTCTAGTCGAGAAACCACATCGAAATCCGCATTAGGGAAGTCGAATGGGCAATACTAGTTCGAAAGCGAACTTGTGTGATCGAGCGAGCAATCAAATGTGATTCTACGAAATGATGACGTATGTACATCTTATATTCTAATATCATTGATATATTTTGACGCTGAAATTGAAGCTGTCGAGTTAGAATATCTTTGCTTACTAAAAGAAAATTTCCAATTTAAATTACAAAGATATATAACCCATAAAAGCAAAGATATTCAATCCCATATGGCTCTTCATGCAGCGTAATTGATTTTAGAAAACTTTGATTCTTGTATAAGATGACTTTTTGTAAGTATAAAATGATTTTGAAAACCATTGATTTCGGAAATGAATTGTTTGACTTAATTATATTGATTTGGAAATCTGGATTTATGTCCTAAATTTATTATTTTGGAAACTTTGGAACTGAAGATATTTGATTTGGAAGAATAATTGGGTGAAAGCGTATATGATTTTGAAAAATACATTGATATTGAAACAAATTGAAATTTGAGAACCTTGTGTTACTAAATACTTGATTTGGGAGTTATCGAACTTATATAAAAATTTGGTTTGTATAAGTATGAGGTTGATTCGAAAACTATATATTTGAAAAGGTGCTCAATTTGAAAGTGAAATCTTATATAATTAAAGTCTATATAAGTGTGATTTGATATACTTTTGATTTTGGAAAAGTATTTTATTTGAAAATTAAATCTTATATAAAATGGATTTTATATAAGTATGATATTTGAAAGTGATTTGAAAAGGTACTATATGATACATATTTTCGAAGTAAAGATATGGAAAGTGCCTTCTGCTTGATATCCGATTTGTGGCCACATCTTGGATTCATTCTATCAATATTTCTCTGATTTTTGGTTTTTCGGATATGATACTCGAGTGTCCTTCGAATTCCATGGCGTTACCCATGGTCTTACGAACGCGGATGCATAGCACAACTGCCTGGCTGAGTCTTGCCTAGGGGTACGGATTGTTTCCTGGGGGATCCAGGCGTAATCATTGTGTATCCTGCATCTATGTAGGTCGCGAATAGTAGCGCAACTGCTTGGCTGAGCCTTGCCTGGGGGTACGGATTTGTTTCCTGGGGGATCCAGGCGTAACCATTGTGTATCCTGCATTCTACTAGTCATCATGGCGTAACTCGCAGGGCTAAGAAAGCTTACGGATATGGATTGTTTCCTGGGGGAACCAGGCGTAACCATTGTGTATCTGCGAACCATGGTTAGACAAAGGTTTTGTTTGTTTTTTTGTTTGGATTGCACTTTCCATATCTGTTTTTAAAAGTTTTTCCAGTATTTTCACTGGGTGTTGAAACAAGTCTACTAAGTACTTGGAGAATTCTAGCTTTGCGCCTGATCAACGCACTGCCAGAGTCTACAGGAACGAGGATAAACTTGTTAAGACATCGAGTTATAAAAGTATTTTCGAAAGGAAATTTGTTTCGACTATAAAGGTATTTTATTATAAAAGTATTTCCAACAAAGAAATTTTGTATTAATATTTGAAATTGAAATTCTTATGGTTCTAATTAACTATTCGTGCCGATACTATTGTTTTGAATCTATCTTATCTGCTCAGCTTATTTATTCACTTATTTGTTTCCAAATCCTCCTTCTTTTCCTTGTTGACTATATCTTTTTTTCTAAATATTGGTTATTCATATACTATATGGTTTAATAGTAAATTATTAGTGCTAAATATTTTAGAAGTTATTAATTAAATAAAACATATTTAAAGTAAATGATTATTGATTTATTAATAATATTTGAAAAGTATCTTGAGAAATGTTTTTTTAATAAATTTATGAATTATGGATTTAATGTTTTCAAATAGCTTCTTTGTAAATATAAGTAATGATGTAAATAATTGTTTTCAAATATTTTTCATATATTTATAAAGGTGTTTTTAAACATATAAACGGAATTTATAAAGGAAGCAAGAAATTTTACAAATGAGTTTTGAAAAAGTACTAAAGTATTGAAGATAATTTATTTACAAATGAAGTTTTCAAATAAATATTTCAAGTAAAATTTATATAGTTTAAATTAATTGTTTATCTTTGTCTTTTAATCTTTCTTTCTGGTGGTTTCTATTCTCCAACCTCCTTCCTTTTCGGGGACGAAAAGTTTTGAGTGGGGAAGAGTGTAACGACCCATAAATTTTGATTGGTTTTAATAACGTATTTAACTGAATTTTGTGAAATTTTTAATAATTGAATTTTGAAATAAAATTTTTATATTTGGAATACGTATTTAAAAACATAGCAATCGGTAAATTTTCATCAGAAAATACGGAAGTTTATTTTATTGTATAATTCCATTTCAATTTAAATCGGTTAAAATTGATGATAATAAATTTATTTCAAAACGTTAATATTTTTCTATAGAAAATTTCTAAATCCTCTTTTGAGTAAGTCGTCATCTTTCGTTTTTCCAAATTTGGACTTCTATTGCTCCGTTTATCTTATTTCTGGCCAAATAGCAGCATTTTCTGGTACCGAATATCGACTTTTGATCGAATGATCGTACCACTGATATATGTATACCGTTTTGATCGTCTCGTCGTGCTGATCTCAGCGGTGTATTTATTTCTATGTTTTGTAGTCCGGTTCACAGCGGAATCCGCGAAAAAGCGGTAATCGTACCAGTACCGTAAATTTTGACTTCACACCTTCCCTTGGTTTCGAAAATTTGAAACGTACAGCCGATCACCACAATAATAATTTTCTTTAATTGCTCATCAAATCAAAGCATTTGACCGTTGCTATTTCTCTGTAAAGGGCTATTGATTGTTTTGAAACGGTTCGCTTTAATAATTTTCGTAAGAAACGTACATTTATTCTTTCAATATTATATATTCATTTTGCTGCTTCGTTTGCTTCTGAAACCCAACCTCTCATTTTACTATTCCCTCACCTTCAATTTCTCTGTGGCTCCTTCATTTTTTCTCTGCATTTGCAATCCTGAGGCGTTCATTTTTCTCCGTTCCTCTACCTGCCCACGCAAGACCCAATAAGGCAACACCTTCCCCTCCCATCACCGAGCCTAGCAACCCACTGTAACCCATTGCACCGACAACCATCCACCACCGTAGACAACCCAGGCCCACCAAGTGACAGCAGACGACAACGCCAGCAACGCCACCCAAGCAGCCACTCGACCACGCCAACGCCTCGTCTGCAGCCATTCACGAGCTCCTCCATGCCATCGTCTTCCACCTCCACGCAACCGGCCATCGCCACTTCGGCCGAAGCAACCCTTGCCGAGACAGCCTTTGACCATCACCGGACAACCCCTGTTCATCTCCGACCTTCTTTCATTTCCCACCACCGCCTGCCCAAAGCCTAGAACCCTCCAACCGACTTTCGTCAAAACCACCTTCCCCTCGCTCATCTCCGTACCATCCAACTTGGCTCGTCTTATTTTGCAGTAGCCTTCTTCTTTCCTAAAGTATTCATATTCGAAGGTATAGACATTTTATGTCTAGAGTATTTACATATTTATATCTTCTAAATTTTTATCTACTGTAATAGTATTATATATATATAAGATATTGTATATATATATATTAACCTATAGAGATGTGATCGGTTAAGTCTTTTGTAAGTTATTTTGTCACTATATATATACATATCAATTTTATAAGTCTACCATGTAGATAAGTCTGTTAGTTATACAAATTTTTAAGTATATATATATTAGTCGGTTATGTTCTATAGTTTATATTCATAAGTGTATAAGAGTGATAAACATATTGGTATTCTGTAAGTATACATTTGCTTATTTATACAAGAGTATGGGTGGTCTGCATTATATGTATGTATATATGTAAAGTCTGCACATAGCTATTCATTTGCTGTTTATATCACTCACATATATTATATCGTGCACTTGATAGTTTGAAAACAAATGATTTCGCATACATGTATATTTTCGTATAAATTTTAGGTTGAGATAATTACTGTTCATCTGTGGGATTTTATAGCCGTCTATCAATTATTGATTTGTGTATATAGTATTAGTAAAAGTATGTAAGTTTTATAAACTGTATATGATATTGTTATGTATGTTAGCATTTACCAGTATTTTCTATTACCTGTTAGTATAAATTATATTATATTTATATTTATATTTTAAGTTTTCACTTACTGTTAAAGTAGCAGAATATAGATTTTGAGGCTGCTTCCAATTGAAAAGTTATTTGCATATTTTGTTGGAAACTATATATATACTTTGATTTGGTATATAGGTGCTTAACTAAGAATACTGATCTGAAAAAGTATATTTTATGTTTTAGAAAAAAATTTGGTTAGAGGAATTTATTATTATATATATAGTAGTTCCTATATATGCACCTGAGTTCTGTTTTTATACATCAATTATATAGAGATATTTGTGTACTGGATATGTATGTGTGAAATAACAGTTTTATTTTATAATATATGTCATTATTTTGAAATATATATAGGACATTTTGAAAGGGGTAAAATATAATCTAAGTATTTTCATTTATATATATATATATATATATATATATTTAATTTAATATGTGTTTGAAATAAAAAAAATATGATTTTTGTAAATAGTATGTATATAGTTATACATATAAGTTCATTCATACCATTTATCTTCATCGATGCCGTTCTGATTTGATTTCGTTAATCCTATATATCAGCTTTGTCCATCCAACTCGTGTCCATCGTGCTTTGCTGCGAAATCCGTGCTTGGATCCGAAATCCATCTCATTGTCTATCCTCTCTAGCCTCTAAAGGTGAGCATCACTCACGATTTAACGTTCTTATATTTATTAAATTTGATTTCAATTGAAACGACAATTGAAATATGCTGCTGTAGTTATTTAAATTGTTATATATGCTATTATCTATAACTGTTCACCTGTGGGATATGACACCATATCCTGCTGTTTATATTATATTGTTATTGATGATATATCTATGCCTGTTATATTATTTCTATATCTGTTATCACTCTGCAAGTTCCCTGTTAGTATAGAAATCACTATGGGTTGAAATGATACATACCCGAACGGACTTTAGAATAGGAGAAAATCGTTATGGGTTGAAATGATAAACCCAAACGATTTTCATTGGAATTGAAATTGGGATTACGGGTCGAAATGATATCGACCCGTATATATTTAAATTTCGGATTGAAATGATAAATATCTGTATCACTTAACCATATGATAAATGTATATATAGACACAGTTGGTCCATATATATAAATATTTTGAAAATGAATTCTATGGTTTTGGAAAGAAATATATGGTTTTAAAATGTTGAGCCTTAAATTTTTATATATAAATGGGAATGATTGATTAAATACATATAATATGGTTGAGTATTTAAATTTATGTTTCAAAATAGATTTCAGTAATAAATTTGAATAAGTTAAGGTTGGGAAGATAATTTGAATTTAGTAAAGAATTTTATTTAATTAAACCGATTTAAAACTTATTGAAATTGGGATTTATGATATGATTTATAACTTGGGTTTGATTTAAATAATTTGATGAATATTTCTTGTTTAAATAAATTTAAGGAAGTATTTAGTAAAATTGAAATTTAGGGCTAGTTAAATGATATTGAATCTATTAAGTGAATATTCCCTGATTAAATAATAATTAAGTTAAATCAAAAGCTCTATGAAACTGTTAAATTTAACTTTGAAAATGTTGAATATTAAAGCCTTGAAATATATTGAAAATTTAAATGGTATATTTAGAACTGAATTGAATTGGTGAATGGAGCTTGAATAAATTTGAATTTGGAATTTGAAGTTGATTTGAATCGATTTGCGAGACTTGAGAAAATTAAATGCTTTACTTTATAAATTAATTAATATATATACTATCTTGGAAAATAGTTATATTTGAAATGAAATAATATTTGGGTTTTGAAGTATAAATTAAATTGAAATGACCACGGTGTTATAATGTATATTTCCACCTTGTAGATAGTTCTGAAGATCCTTAGAGGATGGTTATCCCAAACATCCTTTAAGTTACTTGTATTTCAGTTGATATTTCACTTGAGTTGGATTTATTTATATAAGAATGTTAATCCTGACTCGAGTGTTTTGTGTTTTGCTTTACGCTCGGGTCAGACCGAGTGATACAGCATTTGAGACTCACCTTTGGAGTTTGGAGCTTCATTTGGAGATCTAACTATCGATTCAGCTTTCAGCTTTTCCAGTTGATTTGTTCAGAGAGGTTATCTACTCGTACTGAAGACTTCACTGTATTTGAGATATTCTGTTGTATTTTATTTTTAACTCTTATGTTTATATAGTAGCTTCATGAACTACTATTTTATCTATTCCGCTGCGTATTATTGTATTACTCTGTGTCTGTGATTATGTGATTGATTTATTTACTGTATATGCTGAGTTTTGCCAAATTTTAAAATAACAATCTGATATTTTGAACTATTCAAGTCAGACATGTGTGGATTATTGTCGATTTAAATGGTCCAAAATACAGGGTCGTTACACTAAGAGCACTAAGGGGTTACATGTTGATAGTTATTGGAAAACTATGGAATGACATCCAAGAGTTTCCTATTGGTTAATAACAAATAGGTCAAGTAGAAAATATCATAGCATCTATATTACATAATTCTCTCGACTTAAGAATACTACTATCTTTAATGTGGATACTCCACTTTGATTATAGTTAAATAATGCCATGGTGACCATGGGGCCAACTATAGTTGGGTATGAGTTGAAACATTAGAAGTGAAACACTATTCAATGAAGAATTTGTCTCCTCAACTGTATGAGGTTAGTATCATGGTCAACTGTAGCCAACTCAAAGTTAAGACCTCTTGCTAAAGTAGTACAGTTAATAATAAATGTTATTGTTGAATAAAACACTTTGTTTACGGACTAATCGAGTTAAATGTGGATGATATTGTAATTTTGACCAAAATCAAATTCAATAAATCCTAAAGTGATATAATATTGACGAAGAGAATTAGTGTAAATAATCTTTACTAAAAGGTACCACTTAAATTATAAAATTAGATTTTACCATTAAAGATTTAGAAGTGATAAATTCAGCCAAATTGTCACACCACCAGCTAAGGTGTCATGTTAACAATAATATTTAAATTGTTCAATATTAATCACTAACTTAATTTACACCTACAGTAGCACAACCACGTTGTTGATTTCTCTAAAATACTACACGATTTAATTGATTCATCATTGTTATAAATTAAGTAAATTAATTAATATTTATAAAATATCAAATATTTATTTATTTGATGTATTAGGGACTATTAGTATTTTCTTGGTGCCATTAATAATTAGTTGGGTGCTTATGTAAAAGTTATATATGTATTGGTATATGACATCAATGCGTATTTAAATACGATTTAAATGATAGTAATTACTTAACATGTTTTGAGTTTTTAATGGCCATATAGTCCAATAAATGGTCGACTACGGGTTGAGTTCAGATCTGGAAACCTGGTAAAAGGAGAAAGAGTAAAAGGAAAAGAATTTGTCTCCCCCTCCTTCTCCATTTATACCAAGCCAAAGCCACGTTTTTATCTCTCTTGTTTTCTCCCACATCATGGATGCACTCACCTAGTGCCCTACCTCCATAGTCGTGTTTGATTTAGGTGCAAATATATTAATATAAAATACACACAAGTGGTACTCTAGATTTTTATACGATCTAGTGATATGTTCTTTCGGGATATAGGAGATCTCATCAATTAAGGTGCACATAGAGACAATCTCTTTTGGTATAATCTCAATTTTACAATTATTAAAAGATGGTCTCTTAGAAATTTTTTATATATGCATTGTTTGTCTCACCTATATTACCAATTGTTAATAGACTATGTTAAGCAATAAATTTATATGATGCAATTCGTTTTCATTCATGGTTAAAAAAACTATATAATCAAATTTATTTCGACTATACCTATTTTATAATATATATTTCATAATGGTAAAACATTGTAATTAAACTCTAACAATTCTAAATTATTGTTTATTAATTTTGAAACAAAATCATTAATATATATGTTTCAAAATATGTTTATAAATTAAATTATATATATTAAATTGCATTCGAATTTAAAAAAAAAAAATTTTACTGAATGATATTGTTAGTATAATATATATTTATATTTTAATCAAAACATGTTTCTTTTATTAATATATGTATATGTATATATTTAATATATGAAATAATAATAAAACGAGTTTTACATTTTGTAAAATAATATATTTTTTCTCCCCAAAAGGAAAATATAAACCTATATATTTCAAATATTTATTTTAAAACAAAATACAAATATAAATTGTTTGTGCGGTTTTAAATATTTTTACATATTTAAAAATAATATAAAGAATAATAATAAAATATTAATTTCGGCTATGAAATTAATTTTGCATAAATATATTTATTTAAATTAATTAAACATATTTTAACTGATAGTTTAAAGATTTAGATTTGAATTTTATTAATATTTTACTAGTCTTAATTTGATATTTGAGATACTAAATTTTGAATTTGAATTTTGTTGACCTGGTCAAATTCTAATTAGATATTTTCAATTTTCAATTTTTTATATATAAATAAACATCATATTATATTTATCTCTGTGTGTATGTATGTATTTTATACGATGTTTTGAGACAACAATTATATAAATGGGAATGTATATGTTGTAGACGTAAAATCCAACATCTACGTACATATACATATACATTAATCATGTACGCATTGCTATAATGCACATGCACTTCATATACACATGGCATTATATTAATAAACTCAAAATCGTAAAAACTTTAAATTAGTTAATACATACTAATTAATTAAATTAATAAACTAAATTATTTTTGAATATTATTTAAACTAATTAGATTGGATCTAGTAAAACCATTAGCCTAATTAGATTGGCTCCATGATTGGAGTAAGTCCAAAAGGTTGGCCCATATGTAAGGGCCAGAGTTATTTAAGCCTTGGGCTAATTTTGAAATTAAGATTTGAACAACCAAAAATATATTTTAAATTTAATTAAATTTGAAATATAAAATGAAATTTTATAAAGGTTATAAAATAAATAAATTTTTTAAAATGTTTTGAAAGGTAAAATAATTAATTTTGAATTTCTAATATATTTATTTAATTTGATTAGTTGAATAAAATAAATAATTAAAAGGTTAATTAATTAAACATATATAGGTATATGTATGTAACTTTAATTGTAATTGTCATTTTTACATGTTTATTTTAAATTTGTTTAAGATGGATTACATTAAATTTTCGAATTAATTTGGATATTTAATCAAAAAAATAATTAAATAAACGAATTTATTAAATAAAATAAAATAGAATTTAATCAATTAAAATATATACATTTATTGTTATGCATATATAAAAATACTATAAATGTCATAGTTGATTGTTTATCTTAACTAGTATAAGATGAATAATATAAAATTTTAAATATTTTATATAAATTAAATATGATTTAATTAATAAAATTAATATTTAATATGATCCAATTAATAAAAAATTAAAATTAATTAAATATGATTTAATTATAAGAATTATAATTATTTGAATATGATTTAATTAATGCGATACATATATACACTATATAAGTTAATTTAATTATAATAGTTATAAACAAATTAGACTTATATAGCTATATATGTATAAAATAATGTAAGGGGAACTAAAATAATCCCAAAATAGATTTTTTGGAATAAGTATACACGTAAAGTACATATACCTTGATTTAAATGTGTCCGACACTTGAATCTCGAGGATGTTTCATAAGAAACACATTATTCCTCAGATCGATACCACTCAACATGCGTGTGTATAGGGTTGCCCTCTACCATTTATGTATCAATAGATTACTTGCAAACACACTAGTTGTTGAGCGAACTCAAGCTAGGATTTTTATGTGTGGTATTATTAATATATTGCTTCTACGAGGTAAGATACATCCATGTACTTGTTGAGCAAACCCAGGATACATGCATTATACTTAGGCTAACATGAGATGGTAGGTAAGAGTGAATGATCTCTCTCTATTTGTTAAGAAAACTCAAGGTCGATGTCGAAATTGGGGCAAAGATCATGGTTAGGAGTTGTATATGATATAACCAATAAAGAGTTATCTATAGCTTATGGGTCTATGATTTATTGAGCAAACTCAAGGTCAGAATCCTAAGGCAAGCGAGTACAAACAGTAACTAAAGGAATCAAAATATTTCTATATTTCTCTTAGGGTATCGAGGAATATAAAATCTAATGGGATCCTTATTTGAAAAATGAAATAAACACATTTAACCTTTCTAATATTATAGGAACATATGCAATATAAAGTTAATTAATCTACTTTGATAAATCTATGTACTGATATAATGATTAATTGTTTATTAGTTAAAAATACAAATGAACTGAATTAAGATTGAAAAAAATATAAGATCTACTTAGCAATAAATATTTTGGCATGTTTTCACTACAACACCTATACAAGAGAAAATAATACAACTACTAAATACATTCGTAACTTAGTCGAATGTTTATTTGCCTAAGATTGTGTATCATCTTCTATGAGTTTGAAGCTCTAAAGCAATATGTGTATATGGATATTTGATCTATATTCAAGCACATACAAAAGTTGTATGGTGAACAGAAGCGTTCGTAATAAATGAAATCTCGACGAAACCGGTTCAATTAAAATGGGCAAGTAAATCATGACGTGAGATCATATATTCAATACGATTGATTACAGTAACGATCTTATTATGTTAGATGTAGCACTAGACTAAGAGCTACGAGATGAACCAAGGAATTTGATCATTAACATATCAGTTTGATCATTTACGTAAAGTGTAACTTATTTGATCTCTTAATATAAGGGGATACCAAAATGCACTTTGTAAAGAGTTCAGTGTGATCTTGTAGTTAGAATTTCCTTGTAATGGTTTGACCATTTGAAAAGGAAAGTGAATGTACAAGAGTTGATGTAACATATGAACACTTGGGATGAGGAGAGTGAATGATTACCTTTGCTTCATAAAGAGACATTAGAAATGAGAACGGTGTAGCAAATACTTAATATGAATTAGAAATGTGAATTCCATTCCAAATGTAATTTTCTTATAGAAAATTATTTTCTATAAGAGTTATTTCTTGAGTTTAAGATATTTAATCTGAAACTCTCGATTATAGACTAGTTACATTAAATAAAATAAATTGTTCATATTAAGTGGTTGAATGAAGCTTTATATTTCATACATTGTTATAGTAATGGCGGAAATGGAGGGAGCATGTCGTATAACACTTTCTATTGGATTCATCAAGAAACGATATCAAATATTATTTATGAAATAATACTTATTTTCAGTATTGACTAAAAATGAATGTAGTTTTATTTTGTTATGAATATTGTGAATATTCATTATGAAATAAATATAGTATAATAACGGTATTTATTTTATAACATTAGTGATGCATTAGCTATAGAAAATACAGAAGTGTCTGAAATTTTTTACAATTATTTTTGAATGATGGACTTAGTCATATCATTAAGAAATAATTCTTTAATGATTAATAATCATATGATACTTATGAATCATTTTTCAAACGATTAAGTGTAAAACACCTATTCAGTGGGAGCAATAAATGAGTTAGTGGACTCTTTGGATTAATACATATAGATGTATGCAGTTTAAAAAGTTTAATGATAAAAGTGGATCCACTTACCTTGTTAAATTCACAAATAGTGTATTTATGATAAGTTTATTAAATATAAAACAGAAGTAGAAAACATAACATGCAAAGGAAATAAAATAATTTGATTTGATTGAATAAGTGAATGTATTGGAAAAGGTTCTGAAAATACCTAAAAACGAATAGCATTCAATCTCAGAAGTCACATCTTCCTATGATACATAATGATGTATTGATAAGGAATAATCATACTCTATTGGACAAAGTACAATTAATGATGGGTGAATATGAGTTAATTTCTTTCTATAAGGATGTGTACTTAAGTGTAAGTACATAGGTTAAATTTAATTTCATCTACATTATATTTTATTAGACGATACAAGATAAAGTTGAGCAGAAGAAGAAAAAACTATTATTTCCATTAGATATTTCAAAGTGGAAGTGGAAACATATATCAATGGATTTTGTAGACGAGTTACATAGGAGAAGAAATGGGAATGAGATTAATTGGGTCAAAGTTGATAAATTGACCAAATGCACTCATTTCATTCTTGTACAAAGTAAGAAGATGGCAACATCATTGGCTACATTGTATGTGCAGGAGGTGATTCGATTACATGGAGTTCCAATAAGCATAGTTAGTGATAGAGAACCACTCTTCACTAGTCTGTTTTAAAGGAATCTTCAGGATGCTTTGGGTGCAAAATTGAGTCTTAGAATTGCTTATCATCTGCATATAGATGGACATATAGAGAGGGTGAATAGAGTAATAGAAGATTTATCGAAGGCATGTATTCTAGATTTTAATGGATCTTGGGAAGATCATTTTCCATTAGTGGGGTTTACTTATAATAATAGCTTGCATGCAAGCATAGGAATTACACCATTCAAGGCTTTGTATGAACGACTATGCAAATTCCCGTATTGTTGGTGGAAGATGACTGATAGATTTGTACTTGGATTAGACATGATTGGGGACACTTTCAGAAACTAATGCTTATATGAAAGAGGATGAAGACTACACAGGATAGGTATGCTAATAGGAGGCGTACGTAGTTGGAGCTTGTAGTAGGTGATATGATCATTGTGAAGGTCTTGCCATTGAAGCATGTTCTGAGGTTTGGTAATTCTAAAAAAATAGCACAGTGTTTTGTTGGGCCTTTTTTAGATATATGGATGTAGGCAAGTTAGCTGATAAAGTGAAGCTTCCTGAAAAGCTAGTTGGAGTTTACAATATTTTTGATGTGCCACATCTGCAAAAGTGTGTTCATGATTTAGCTGTCATAGTCGAATCGAATCATCTAGAGATATGGAAGTGGAGTCAGTAACAATAGCACTTCGTGGATTGATTCGTATTGTAGAACAAGAAGTGAAGAAACTTTGGAATAAAGAGGTGAAGGTGGTCTAAGTATAGTTGGAAGCAATCCAGCCGAGAGCACTTGGGAGCCAGAGGAGAAAACTCATACTTCTCATCCTAAACTCTTTATTGATATGGTTTCCATTTAATTAGTCTAGGTTACTGAGGGTATATTGATTGCTTTGAATGATTGTTTTGAATTGTTTGGAATGGATGTTTGAATCGTATGCATAATTATTAGGACTATGTAGTATTCTAGACTATGATTAGTAATTTCAAAAATCGTATGATATATAAATGCTTTGATGTTATAGGATGTGTGTTTTCATTCATATAAAAACTATAAGCTTTATAATATGATGTTTTGCATGCATGCCCAAATGCCAAGATGGTTGCATACATATAAGAGGCTAATAGTTGCATTTTATATCATTGTATACATGTCATTCTTGCTTTTGTATATATGTTGATTTAACTCATACGCGTACTTGGTTGAGATCTGATGGTTGTATATGGATTTATGTATGGATGTATCTTTGTATGATGTGTGTGAAATGGTAGAAAGAGGGTCACAATCAGTTTCTTATTTCCACTTTCTTTTCTCAATATGATTCAAAACTTAGTCTAAACCCTAGATTTAAAATTTTCTTAATCAAATATCCACCAAATTCAACAAATTTGGAGTCTAGATAAATTATAACTAAGAGAGCTATACATAGATAACAAGCTCGAGGTAATTCATGGAAATTGGAAGTTAAGGTAAGGTCTTAACAACGAAGGAGACCATGTTTCTAATCAAATCTAGTAACTTCTCGAAAATTTGTGATTGAAAACATATTTACTTTATTATATAATCTCATGTATATTTTTAATTCATTATATATAGCCTTACATAGTTTAGTGGCCAGAATTGATATAATTTAGATGTTGGTATATGATAAATATCGGATTTGATAATGGCAATTAATGAAGAGTTATAGCATGGGTTTAAGAAATGGGGAGAAGATGAATGATCATATGTAGACTATTAAAGTATGGATCAAATAAAACTTTTTGCACATGATTGTTAAGAGTATATAAATTTGGAAACATGTAATAAATACGATAATAAATATCCTATTTGGTAATATCAATGTTATAATGATAAGGAAAAGAATGTAAGAGAAGAAAGTGTAATCTAACCATAGTGGAAATACGAAGATAATGAAATAATGACGAGATAAAAAAAGGTCAATATAATGAACTTGATGTATAAAGATTTGATTGTGTTATGATAATGTATACAAAGATAAGAGAGCATTTAGGTGAACAACAATAGGACGTTAAGTAAAAAATCCAACAAAATGGTGAAATCCCATAATTAACAGACAAATAGTCGACCGATTGACTAAAATTCTATAGAGTAAACCCAAGAGAAAATAGTTCATTTCGAGGTAAAATGGTCGATTGAATAAGGAATCGGTTGATTGAATTTAGGGAAATGGTCGACTGAAAGTGGGGTTCACCCTACCGGTTGGTTGAAGGAAAATTGCTTTAAACAAACAATCGATTGACTATCCATAACCAATTAACTAAACAACTATTACAAGCATAGATTGAACATTGACCCATAAGGCTAATATAAATGATTAGAGTTGACTTTATTTGAGTAATAATGTTATGACGTTGGATGATGTATTTGAGTAGGTATAGAATGATAAAAAATGATGATGAAAATGTGAATACCGATATAATTAAGTTGATGATAAACGAAGTTGATATGATTGGTATGAAATATTACAAGTAAATTGATGATATGGTAATGATATATGATTGATATGAGATGAGTTGATTACCATATATGGTTGGGTTTTATCATTGTATATATCATGAAAGATGGAGACGTCTATCTAATTCACTACAGTGACCGCACTTGAATCTTAGTTTTAGCAGGTTCGCTGTATAAGGGCCATGGTACAACGTAGGGCTAATCCTTCACGTAGAGCACATGGCAGAACAAAAATAAATGATGCTTGGGAACATTAAATAATTTGTAAAGTGTATCAACATGGAAATGTAATCGACCATTATTGTCATCTCAATAACCGGAAAGAAGATATTATTTGACTTAGTAGTTATCATGATTATTTTGTATAAGTTATAGTTCATAATACGATCATGGAGATGGTAGATGTTGAAATGCTATGAAAGTTAGACTAAATTGATAGAGATAAGTAACTCTGAAAATGATAAATGTAGTATTTGTCTATAATGATGTTTTATTAACATGTTGGTATCATATACTTAAAGATGTTTTCTAACTCACCAAGCATATCTTTGACACCCTCTATATTTCTAATTCTATCTATGATAGATTGATAGGGTTTTAGGGAATGCTGGATGTTAGAAGGCGATGATGGAGAGCCACTAGTTTCTACTATTTGATTTGATCCAGCGATCCACTATTCAGTATTATGTATTATTTTGAACCACGCATCATGGAAGTGTTATTTTTAGACCGATGCAATAACACTTATAATTATTCTCTCGTTGGGTTCAAATATTTCAATTATGTTGTATTATATTTGTAACGATCCCGAATTTTAACGAATTTTAAGTTGATAATTAATTTAATTTTTGAATTAAAATTGTAAAATTAATTTGTAAATTGATGCGAGTTTCCCCAAGTTCAAATAAATTGTGTTAAATCAAATGAATTTAAATCTAAAATAAATGGTTTGAAAATAATTATAAAAATATATTTACAAAATAATGAAAATAAATATATATCAAGAAATACAAGACAATAAAAAAATAAAAGTAAAAATAATAATAATAAATATTTAAGCTAAAGATAGAAATGAATATAAGTAGAAATATATAAGAAAAATTAGATAAATTATGAAAATAAGTTTAAGTATAAAGACAAAATAAAAAGAAAATAAAATACATATAAGTAAAGAAATAATGTAAAATAATGAAACAAATAATACATTCAAGTATATACACAAAGGTATAAAGCAATATAAACAAAAAAAATATAAGTATGTACATTTGAAAAGAAAGACAAGATAAGTATGAAACAAATGAAAATATAAATAAATATGAAAGCTTCCAATACAAGCCACAACAAAACATTTCAGCCGAAATGAAAGAAAAAAATATATATAAATTTGTACAACATAATTAATGCTTGTACACCACCATATCATTTCAGCCAACAAAGAAGAAAAAAATTTCTGTTAACTTTGTACAAACCATATCATCACCAGTACAAACAAGATAGCATCAACTTATATAAAATGAGTACCCTGTGAACTTATTTTTAAGCATATCAACTTCTCTCCATTTCAGTTCGACATTTCAAGTTGAGGAAATCTAAGGCAGTTATCATCTTAATCTAAAACAAAAAATTAAATGAAATTTAACTTAAAACAAACAATAGAAACTGATCCAAGCCAGAGAATCAAAGAAGGAAGCTTTAGTAAATAAAAGAATTCAAGCCTGTTCAACATAAGAGAAGCTCTGTTCTTCCTCCTGAGATCAGGTGAGTACACTTTATTTTAAACACAAGTATAAATCTGGTTGCTTGATTAATGCCTAAAATAAGTTTGTATTTGTGTATATATATTGGAAAATTCCTGTGTATTTGTGGATGTGTGATGCATATATGTTTGTAAATGCCTGTAGAACATCTCTGTTCTAAATTTCAAGCCCCGGTTTCAATTTAAAATCATTTCCTATTGATCCACTGATTGTTAAGACTTAGGATCCAAAAAATATCTGTTTGTTTGATTATAAAGAAAGTTTTAAAATTGTATTTAAGTTAAAATAAATTGTAATTTGCTCTGGAAACAAGAACAACAGGGAAGTTTAAGTTTTTAGTAAAAATTCAAACACTGTAATTCATTTATTTAGGAATATAAATTGAATACTAAAATCAAAATATGATTTTTAAAACTAAAATTATAATTTTTAGTAAAGAGGTTAAGGTGAAGTTCTTGGTTCATCAAAATATGGGAATTTGTGATTTTCTGGTGACCTATTTGGATATGGGGGTCAGGATTTCTAATGGAGGTGGAGGAATGACTGGAGATTGGTGGAAAAATGGATGATGGTGATGAAATTCACCAAGGAGGTTACGGCAATGGGTTTTCTTCTGGAACCCTAGTTTTTGCAGTGTTTAAATGTTTCGATCACCGCAATTTGTGTAGGCGATCGAGTGCAGCGAGCTTCAGGGAGGTGGAAATAGATGTGAAGAGGTAGGCGATGCCGGAGTTTTAGTACCAACGATGGTCGGAGTCGTGAAGACGAGGTGTTTTCAGGTTTTGGGGTTGGTGATGTCCAGTTGTTCCAGGTTTCGAGTTCGCGCTCGATTTCGAATTTGAGATGGAGGATGGGTTCTGGTGGTCGGGGAGAGGAGTATGGGTGATCGTCGACTTGCTCGACGTCGAGGCGACGTCTGAAGTGGATCGGTAATGTTATGCATGTATACATGCACGAATTCTGGAAAACTTGGAAAAGCTTGGGAAGTTAGATAAACACGGTTTGTTCACAAGGTTTTCTCGAGTTTTACTCGAAGTGTTTAGGTGTTGGACTCGAAGCGAAATGGAAGTGGCTCGGGTGGATGTTGTAACAGGTCTCAACCTGTTTTCTTTTTTTTGAAATTTAAAACTGAGATTTGAATTGATAGATGAAGGTTTAAACTGAGCTTAAATTCAAGTATAAGTATAAATTCAAGTCCAGTTTTGAAAATTTAGTTTGGCAAATAAAATCTTTAAATTTAAATTGTTTTAATTCTTAAAAATGTTGAAGCATTGGAAAGAGAAAATTTGAATTTAAAATGAATTAGAAAGTGAATTGAATATAAATGTCCCAACATATTTATAAGTGACAATAAAATCATTAATAAAAATGAGATTGGTATTAAATTAATAAATATTTAATGATGATTTATTAATGATTTGGATTAATGAAGTAAGTAATTAAAGGGTTAAAATCATTAATAAAGAATTATTAATTAAATATTAATTAATGATTAAAATTGATTAATCAAGTGATTAATCAATATTTAATACAAAGTATAATGTGATAAATTAATTAAGGTAATTAATTTGAGATTAATTAATTTAAGTTAAAGGTTAATTAACTAATGAAAATGGTTAAAGATAATTATTTAGTTAAAAGAAATTGATTTATGGTTATAGTTAACTAAGTAATTAGGGAAAATTAATTATTATGATTAATTAAGGATAATCAAATAAATGGAGATTAATTTAATTAATATGATTAATTAAGTATAATTGAATTAATTAAAGTAATTAATTAAATTATTTATATCAAATGATTTGTCATCAATTAATCAGGATTGGATAAATAATTCATAAGAAATTAAATTAATTGGAAATAAATTTAATTAATTAGGATTAAATAATTAATTAATCCTATCTATGAGTAATTTTGAATGCTTGACCTCACTTATGAATGATTATATTGTATGGGATGCCTTGAATTGCTTGTGATATATCCTGATTTGTGTGTGATCTGTAATGTAGTTTATTTATCTTGGATGAATGTAATTTTATTATGTGCTATATATATTTGTGATCTGTGAATGAAAGATAAGCGTTATAGTTATACCGCTTATCAACTATATTTCTGTATTCTGATCTGTGATGATTGAATGATGTTGCACTACTATGTGAAACCCCTGGACTACAACTTACACACAAATATGGATTTCACGAGGAAATCAGTTAAGTCACAGATGATTTAAATTTAATATTTTTGAAATTGAAATTTTTATTTCAATTGATTTTGGAAATGAATTTGGGTTAAATGTTAAGCTTTTGAAAAGGAGTTTAAAATAAAAGTTATTTTGAATAACTTAGTAAAGTTTTCCAATTTAATAATTTAATTTGAATTTGAATTCAAATTTGGAATTGAATTCCATGTTTGGAAATTATGGTTAAAGATGTTATAAATGTGTTTATATGAATTTAAACCATTTTAAAAATATTGTTTGGGGAATTTGAATTTAACCCAAAGACTTTAATTCATATAAATGAATCAGATTTTCCGAAATGAAAACTAATTGTTTCAAATGATAAAAGCTTTCATATAAGAAATGAAATTCCAATTTGTGTTAAAAGAATTTCAAGTTTGAAATGAAAATGGTTTCCCAAGCTATGAATTAATCTTTGTGAAACTGGGTAAACTTTGTGAATTGATTCTGTTTATTTTTAACATATTTAGAATGGTGATTTGTTTAAACCATTCGAAATGGAATTGTTTTGAAAGCTATCAATTAAATCTTTGATTTAAAGATTTAATGAGTTAATCCAATTGAAATGGAAATTGATTTGGAAATCTATGAATAGATCTTTGTGAAACTGGGTGAACTTTGTGAGATGAATCTTTTTGTAAAAGATTAAAATGGTAATGTGTTTAAACCATTCGAAAGAAAAGTTTTGGAAAATAAGTTGTGACTTAACTGAAATCCCAATATCCATATGTTTTAAAATATTGCGTTCACTATTCGGTTTAGCCGGAAGAGGACTTTGTGTCATATAACCCATTCTGAATAGTGATACGACGTGAATGGATAGCATTTGAAGACCGGTGGTGAAGACCGGGTGTTTGCGAGAACGATAGGATAACCTATCGATTGTCCCTGCACTGAGTTGCTCCGGTATAGAGATTTCCTAAGTGATGGGAAGTCCGATCGGGATTGTGAATACCCGGATTGCAAGGGCTTCTTTGGAAGTGCCTTCGGTTCTGTTCGAACCCGGAACAGACTTGTATGGTTGTATGTTTGACGCTACACTTTGAGATATAAAGCTGATTTCTTTCAAATACATTTCTGTTTGGTGGCGGAGAATTTATTCTCTTAACTTAACACCCTTCTCTGAGACATACGAGCTTAGAGGTTTTGTAGTTGAAGGTTATCAGTGATATACTCCCAATTTGGTAGTGTGGCATGCTGAGTTTTGCTGTGTGTTGATGGTCATTTGCTGATCATTTGTTGATCAAAGCATGGATTTGTGAAAAAGCGTAGCTTTGTGGACGAGACCTCATCGAACCTCAAAGATCGGAAATGGTCGAAACAGGAAAGATGTGGCAAAGTTATGAGGGTCGCTCCCTTTAGGGTATGTCATTTCCTTCTGGAAAAGGGTGGTATCAGGTAAGGAGCCCTGATATTTAACCTATGTGGTTTGTAATATCCCGGAAATTTTAACAATATCAATTTAATAATCTGTTGAATAATTAAATTGATATGGATAATCTTTGATAATAAGATTTGAATTTAATTTAATAATCTGATTAAATTAGTATTAATTAATGATTTTATCCTTTAAAAGTTAATAAGATATTTCTATTTGGATATATATATATATTTATTTATATATATTGTAAATAGAAGCTTTGGTAAATTGGAAATTTATATTTAATTTAATCTGGACTTTTCAAAGATATTTAAATAAGTAATTTTATAGTTTTAAAATACTTTAAGAAAATATTTAATTGGTTTAAGATATTTTTAACTTAAGTTTAAATAAATAAGATTTACAAAATTGGTTTGTTTTATTTCTTTTTAAATATTTCTTGATAATATAATCTCTTGTTTAAATTATAAAATATGTTATTTTCAAATAATAAGTATAATGTATTATTTTTAATATGTATGAATTTTAATGCTAAAAGGAATTGTTATTTTAAATGGAATAAATAGTGTATGTAAATATATATAACTTAATTATTAAATTGAATCTTAGGATTTAATTTAATTTGAATTTGAATTTAAGTTTTGAAATTCAAAAGAATAAATATTTAAATTGATTTGGATTTAGAATATTTGTATAACTTTTATTTATAAATATAATTAGTTTGTTTGTTTAAAAAGTGATTTATATATATAGATAAGTATTTAAATAATAAGAAAAGGCATTTTATTTGCATTTAAAAATAAATATAAATATGTAAAAATTACTTATAAGACATGTGTCATTTATCTAAAGCTTTGTAAAACATGTGTAATTTAAGTAACAAATGTATAGGACAAGTGTCCTTAATTATTTTCATTTTCTTTTATTTTATAAAATCAAAAATATACATGTATGTAAACATTTGCATTTCTTCAATTCATTCTTTCTAAACTCTTTTTCAAAGCCAAGAGAAAAACAAATTAGATCTTTCCTCTAATTCAATTCTGAAACAAATCAGAGAATCAAATGCCTCAAACCAAAAACTAAATTCAACAATTTGTAAACAAGTTTCCAAATTCAAATCCTGAAACTCTTTTCCAAATCAACTCTTCAGCCTTCATGCATTTCTCCATTTTCAAAAAGAAGCCTGAAATCAAATGCTTCAAACTGAGATCAGTAAACATCTTCCTCAAAACCAAATTCATTTTCTCAAATCTGGAATCAACTCAGTTCAAACTGTTTGCATTCTTTCTTCAATCTGGAAGCCAGCATGCATGTGGTTCAAAGCAGTTTTAAGCTCAACAACTCAAGTTTAAAATCAGATTCAAAGCAAGGCATTTCAGTTTTAAGTCAAAACCAGTTTCAAGATTTTCAAAATATAAGGCTCTGTCTCTGTGTTTGCCAGGTGAGTAACATTTTTAGAACTTAAATAAAAGAATCTGTTTGCATGTTAACTCTGAAAGAAGTATGTTATTGTGTGTATATATATATGTGAGTTTTTATAGATATATATATGTGGATGTATAGATATATATGTGCATGTCTGTTATATGTATGATATCCCTGTTTTATATTTTTTTTAAGCTCTAGTTCTTGATAAAAATCCCTATTTCCTTATCTGATCTCTGATAGACTTAGGATTTAAAACAAAATTAGTTTGTTTCATCATAAACTGAAGTTTAAAAAGCTTAATTAAGTCAAATTCAAACCTGAGTGTCTCTGTAAACTAAAACAACAGAGCAATGTTATATAAAAGTAAAAATTCAAACTTTGTAATTTATAACTTCAGGTTTATAAATTGAATAGATAAGTTATAATATGATTTTTAGCATTAATATCATAATTTTTAATTTGGAAATAAAGGTGCAGTTCTGGTTTAAGTTAAAAATGGATTTTTGGGTAGTTCTGTTGATCTCTATGGTTTGAAATGTTGTATTCTTCAAAAATGATAGAGGAATGAATGGTGATGGTAGGAAAATTATCTGGAAAGTGTTTAATTCAAGATTAAGGTAGCAGTAGTGGATTATTTGCTAGAACCCTAGTTTTAATGAGTCTTGTTAATTTGATCACTGTGGTATATCTAATAGTTCTAGTGATTCAAGATTTTGGGAATTGGTAGTTTGGTCGTGGATGAAGGCGAGGCCGGAGAGGTTGGTTGTCAGGTGGTCGGAGCGGCAAGTTTTAGCTGTTGACAGGCTTTGGAAGTGTTGTCTGGGTTCCTGGTTTTGGATTTAGGCTCGATTTCGAATTCGAGCAGTGATCGAAGAATCGCGATCGTGATATGGTGTAGGTATGAACGTCGAGATGGTGGAGTCGTCGTCGATGACCGGAGTTGCCGCTGGTGGCTGTGCACGTGCACGTTCGAATGTATGTACTGGTAGTAGTTTCTTTGGGGATGGAAGGAGAGACTCGAGAATACTGTTGTTTGGCCCGGAAGATTGCTCGTGTTTTCTTTGGTTTTGTTCGTGAGTGTCTCGGGGAAATTAGGGTGTCGACTCGAAGTAATTTAGTGGTGGGCTCGGGTACTTTTGTGTTGACAGGCTATATAACTATCCGGTTTTTAAAACTTCAATCTGGGTTTAAATTGTAAAGAAAATTTTAAACTAGAATTTAAATCAAAAATTTAACTATGTAGATTCAAGTTGGGTTTGAATCTTAAAGATTGGAAATAAATAAGTTATAAATTTATATGTTTTAAATAGGTTTTAAATGGTAGTTAGATTTAATTAAATGTTTAAAAATAAAAAGGAATTTGGTTTAAACTCTTCTTAAATTTCTTTTATAAGAGATAAGAATTTTAATAAGTAAAAGTTTTTAAATTGGTTTTAAAAACTTTGTTAAAAATAAATTGGTATTCATTTTAAATACAGAATTTAAAATGAAATTTTAAAAGTAGATTTGAAATGGATGTTTCAAATATAAATGGTAAATGATAACTTGTTTATCAATAAGAATAAAGATTTTATCTTAAAAAGTAATTAGAGATTTATGTTCATTAAATTAATTAGAAAATTTAATGGATAATTAAATTGTTTGATTAATTAATCATTTAGATTAATTAAATAAATAATTAAAGGTTTAAACTAATTTATTTATGATTAAGATAAATTAATTAGGGATGATTAATTTATAATTGAGGGTTATAAATTAGAGTATTAATTAATGGTTAGGAATTAATTAATAAGTAATTAAATATTAATTAAGTTATGGTTAACACTTAATTAATTTAGTAATTAGAGATTAATAAATTGGTTATTAAGATTTATTAATTTAGAATTAATAATAATTAATATAAGTTAATTACTTAAGGAAAGTAATTAAATAATAGTTAATGAGGTCATTAACTATGGATTATTAAATAATTAATTAATAGGATTAATTTTAATAGTTAATTAGATTAATTAATTTAAAGATAATCAATTATAGAATTTGTTTAAATGTAATTACTTATTGGAAGTAATTAAGAATTAATTACTTATTGTAATTAATTGAAGTTAATTTGATTTTGTTAAGTTAATTAATTAAGTTTAATTAATTTAGAATAATCAAGAGATGATTTGATAATAATTACTTAATGTAATTATTAAGGTATGATTATTTAGGGAGTAAATAATAAGATAATTACTGGAAGTAATTAGTTGAATAAATGATGTTATTAATAGAAGTAATTTGAGTTAATTACTTTGAATAATTAATCAAGGGATTAATTAAAGAATTAATTAAGGAGTAATTAATTTAGTTAATGAAAGTAATTAAGGGTAATTAATTACTGATTGAAGATTAATCAAGGTGATTAATAAATGTTGTTTAAATAAAGGTTAATTACTTAATGAAATTAATTTAATTAAGTAATTAATAATTAAGTTGTAATTAAGGATCATTAATTAATATAATTAATGATGTAATTAAGATTGATTAATTTAGTAATAATTAATAATGAAGTAATTAATCAATGTAATTAATTAAGGATTAATGTAATTAATTATAGTTGATTAAGTTAATTAATTTTAGTAAATTAATTAATGAAGTAATTAAAAGTTAATTACTATAAGTGGATGAGGATAATTAATTTAAGTAATTAATTGAGAATAAATTACTTGGATGTAATTAAAAGATAATTAATCAAGATGATTAATTGAAAAGGTAATTAGAGGATAATTAATTAATTAAATTGTAATAAATTAATGGTTAAGTAAGCAGGATTTATAAAATGAAGTAATTAATTTAATTCACTTTAAATTAATTAGAGATAGTGTAAATAATTACTTATGAATGGGTGATAGTATTGAATACTTGGCATTGATTGATATCTCTGATGAGATATATGCTGTATGATATGGATGTTAGTTGAATTGTATGGATTATCTGATAATGTTGATTATCTGTTGTGAATTATCTTTCTTTGTGTATAAAGATAATGAATTGAATTTGTTTTAACCTTTAAAACAACTTGGCCTTAAAAGATACGCTTTGGATTTCGATGAGACCGGGATCGGGTTTCCGTATACCGGATTTCCAGGTCTGGAGACCCGAATACCACATCGATCCAAATTTACGATAGGTCGTGAATCAAGTGAAGATGAAGATTCAGAGTGCAAGGGTTATTGTCGTTAACTCTGAGGGTGATTCCAAAACGAGTGTAACGAGATAATGCCTTCGGTTTCGTTCGAACCCGGAACGAACTTGTATGGATTGAATGCTTTCAGAACATCGTCAGGTGGACGATGAGCATTCTAAGTGATGTGTTCTTTTCTAAGGTAATCGTGACCTCAAGCCTCACAAACCGGGAATGGCTAAAACAGGGGAGGTGCAGCAAGGTTAGTGGGTAGCACCCAAGTAGGACAAGGTTACCTCTGTCTAGATGTCCCTTTCTATTTTCGACTTAGTGGTGCGGTTGCTGATCCCAACCGTGAGGTATCTTGTGCGGGAATTATCCAGTAAGGGATGTTCCGACCTTGTGTTGCAGGGGATTGGGAGTGATCCTCGGTACGGTGATCTAGGCCACGTACTATGACGGGCGGTACCCCAGTAGCCCTGCCATTATATGGAAACCCATTCTTCCTACGACACCCTACGGTTTTGATTGTATAACCCACTTTGTGGCTAGTATGCTGGAATTTAATAATGTAACAATTTCAGCTATTTCTTATTTACTTGAAAACCCTAGACCCTATTATAATACAATCGAATTTCCTATCAAATGTTTTGGTTAGCGTAAGGTAAAAACTTACCCATGTTTATTTGTGGGGAGTCTTACGTGATACCTTTTTCTTTCAAAAGGTTTTAAAGTTAAACAAGTTTAACCTGTTACTCACACCAGACCCATGTCTGACCCAAGTTGTTTATTTCTATTTTATAAACTCTTGGGTACTCAAATTTTTACGAGTAGCCAAGGGAATTCAGGTTAGCCTTGACGAATTATGGAGGAGCAATGGAGCAGGAGGCTTCAGCGTTGTAGATATAGATAGTAGTTTCCGCTGTGTTGATCTTGTTTAGATCTTTGTTTTGTATTGAGATGTAATAACTAGACAGATGTTTATAACTGTCTAGTATATGATGTGTAATCTGTGTAACTCTGATAAGTGTTGTATATGATACTATGTAATATTTATGTGATATAATATATTTTGTTTCGTTCCGCTGTGAGATTCTGATATTGTTTAGTTCTTTCTTTCTCTTCTTTTCTCTTTTCTATCCCTTTCTTTCTTATTAGCGATACGACTTTCTATGGAGAGAAAGTCGTGGTCGTTACAGTGGTATCGGAGCATAGGTTTAGCGAATGCCTAAGCTTTTGGTTAATTGAATATCAGAGCACTAGGTTGAGTGAATACCTAGGTTCAGAAAGATTGTTCATTAGAGATAGGATCTGTAGCAACCTATTTGAGTCTGAGTATATATATATACGAGAGCGCGTAATTGTTAGTTATATAAAAAAGATTTTATATTGTGTTAATTGATCGGTTGAGTGGTATATGGATTCTGGTCAATACGAGTAGCTAACGTTATTGATAGGGATCTCTAAACACTTGAACCAGGCCAACGGACACAATATTGTTTTAAAGAGGTAAATGAAATAATTTTACCCAGAAATAATTTCTATATAAAAAGTATCATTTTAAATATATATATCTATTCTACCTATTTGTTGGGTTACCCATACAGGTTTTCCAATATGGATATAAAGGTAGATAGGGTAGTGGTGTGTGTAACACGACTACCAATGGTTGGAGTTTGAATGTTGAGGTTGGAAGTGTATCTGTCGAGACTGTAGACCCAATACCGTCTCGAGTAAGCTTTGCTGTGGTGAAGGATTTCATCGATCTCCGAAGGAAACTGTAATGGTTCGGAGTTTATCTTTGAAGTTTGGATGAGTAAAGTTGGATCTGTCGGTTGAACAGAAGTGAGTGATGGTACCTTGATACCTCAGGTAATAGTAGCTGTATGATGAGATACAGTGACGATGGATGTTCCCGAAGATGTTTTCTTTGGAACAAGCTTAAGGAAGTGTATCTGCTTCGGTGTTGTGGCTGAGTTCAGCATGGTGTTTCTGTTTTGTTTGAGGTTCGAGTTTCTCGAAGAGCTTTGATTTGGGAATCTTTGGCATATGTGGCAGCAGTGCAACTCGGAGTATTCTGCGCGTTGGCAGGAAAGTTTTCTGGCTGAGCAGTTTTTCTGGAAGTGAAGATCAGAAGCAGCAGAGTGGATCCATTTCTTCGATAAATTGGATAAATAAGTGTAAGCTGTTCTGATTGGTAAAGAGAGAACAGTCTGTTTGGAATTAGGATGGGTTGATCGCAAAAGTGACTTGCGATTGTCTGAGTGTTCTCTTGGGTTGTCAGAATTTTTCTGGATGTCTTTAGGGAAGTCAGAAGTTTGTCCGCATCTGAAGGTTGAGTTTTCTTATCGACTGGATTCCATGAGTGATACCGGTGGTTCAGTCTAGTTGAAGGATGTTTTCCTAGAGATAGAGTTTGGTGAAGCAGCTCAAGTTTTGATGGAGTATCTGAGTTTTTTATTTATGGATCAGTGAACCTTATTTCTGGAATGAGTTGTCCAGTCTGTGCTTGTGTTCTACCTCAGATCAGAGTTGAGCAGCGAAAGTAGTTTGGAGTGTATCTCTGGATGGGAGAAGTAAGTTTGGAATCTACTGATGTTGTGAAGTAGAGTTATGTTTGGATCTCGTCTGTGTTCTGATTTGGATAAGTATTTGGACTTCTGAATTGAATTGTCAGTTTGGATAACTGGAATTCATTGAGTTTTATGTATCTGAGAGGGAGTACGTATTTGATCTATCTTTGGTTTTAGAATCTGCAGTTTTGGGAAGTCTGGTTATTGAGTCAGACTCGTCTGTAGTTTGATATTCTGTTTAGTTCTGTAGATCTAGATGAGTAGGAGATCTATAGCTTAGTAGTTTAGATTGTTTGTAGAGTGAGTATCCCGGTATATATATACTTGGGGAAACTCGAGGTATTTTATCTAGAATTTAGTCTAGATAGTTAGAATTGTTTGATTGGATGAATTGGTTGCTATGGTTGTTAGCATATGGATGATAGTATATGCTTGTGTTTTAAAATTTAAAATCTTTAATAAGATTATTAAATTACCTTTGTTTAAATTTCGGGGACGAAATTATTTTAAGGGGGAAGGAATGTAATATCCCGGAAATTTTAACAATATCAATTTAATAATCTGTTGAATAATTAAATTGATATGGATAATCTTTGATAATAAGATTTGAATTTAATTTAATAATCTGATTAAATTAGTATTAATTGATGATTTTATCCTTTAAAAGTTAATAAGATATTTCTATTTGGATATATATATATATATATTTATTTATATATATTGTAAATAGAAGCTTTGGTAAATTGGAAATTTATATTTAATTTAATCTGGACTTTTCAAAGATATTTAAATAAGTAATTTTATAGTTTTAAAATACTTTAAGAAAATATTTAATTGGTTTAAGATATTTTTAACTTAAGTTTAAATAAATAAGATTTACAAAATTGGTTTGTTTTATTTCTTTTTAAATATTTCTTGATAATATAATCTCTTGTTTAAATTATAAAATATGTTATTTTCAAATAATAAGTATAATGTATTATTTTTAATATGTATGAATTTTAATGCTAAAAGGAATTGTTATTTTAAATGGAATAAATAGTGTATGTAAATATATATAACTTAATTATTAAATTGAATCTTAGGATTTAATTTAATTTGAATTTGAATTTAAGTTTTGAAATTCAAAAGAATAAATATTTAAATTGATTTGGATTTAGAATATTTGTATAACTTTTATTTATAAATATAATTAGTTTGTTTGTTTAAAAAGTGATTTATATATATAGATAAGTATTTAAATAATAAGAAAAGGCATTTTATTTGCATTTAAAAATAAATATAAATATGTAAAAATTACTTATAAGACATGTGTCATTTATCTAAAGCTTTGTAAAACATGTGTAATTTAAGTAACAAATGTATAGGACAAGTGTCCTTAATTATTTTCATTTTCTTTTATTTTATAAAATCAAAAATATACATGTATGTAAACATTTGCATTTCTTCAATTCATTCTTTCTAAACTCTTTTTCAAAGCCAAGAGAAAAACAAATTAGATCTTTCCTCTAATTCAATTCTGAAACAAATCAGAGAATCAAATGCCTCAAACCAAAAACTAAATTCAACAATTTGTAAACAAGTTTCCAAATTCAAATCCTGAAACTCTTTTCCAAATCAACTCTTCAGCCTTCATGCATTTCTCCATTTTCAAAAAGAAGCCTGAAATCAAATGCTTCAAACTGAGATCAGTAAACATCTTCCTCAAAACCAAATTCATTTTCTCAAATCTGGAATCAACTCAGTTCAAACTGTTTGCATTCTTTCTTCAATCTGGAAGCCAGCATGCATGTGGTTCAAAGCAGTTTTAAGCTCAACAACTCAAGTTTAAAATCAGATTCAAAGCAAGGCATTTCAGTTTTAAGTCAAAACCAGTTTCAAGATTTTCAAAATATAAGGCTCTGTCTCTGTGTTTGCCAGGTGAGTAACATTTTTAGAACTTAAATAAAAGAATCTGTTTGCATGTTAACTCTGAAAGAAGTATGTTATTGTGTGTATATATATATGTGAGTTTTTATAGATATATATATGTGGATGTATAGATATATATGTGCATGTCTGTTATATGTATGATATCCCTGTTTTATATTTTTTTAAGCTCTGGTTCTTGATAAAAATCCCTATTTCCTTATCTGATCTCTGATAGACTTAGGATTTAAAACAAAATTAGTTTGTTTCATCATAAACTGAAGTTTAAAAAGCTTAATTAAGTCAAATTCAAACCTGAGTGTCTCTGTAAACTAAAACAACAGAGCAATGTTATATAAAAGTAAAAATTCAAACTTTGTAATTTATAACTTCAGGTTTATAAATTGAATAGATAAGTTATAATATGATTTTTAGCATTAATATCATAATTTTTAATTTGGAAATAAAGGTGCAGTTCTGGTTTAAGTTAAAAATGGATTTTTGGGTAGTTCTGTTGATCTCTATGGTTTGAAATGTTGTATTCTTCAAAAATGATAGAGGAATGAATGGTGATGGTAGGAAAATTATCTGGAAAGTGTTTAATTCAAGATTAAGGTAGCAGTAGTGGATTATTTGCTAGAACCCTAGTTTTAACGAGTCTTGTTAATTTGATCACTGTGGTATATCTAATAGTTCGAGTGATTCAAGATTTTGGGAATTGGTAGTTTGGTCGTGGATGAAGGCGAGGCCGGAGAGGTTGGTTGTCAGGTGGTCGGAGCGGCAAGTTTTAGCTGTTGACAGGCTTTGGAAGTGTTGTCTGGGTTCCTGGTTTTGGATTTAGGCTCGATTTCGAATTCGAGCAGTGATCGAAGAATCGCGATCATGATATGGTGTAGGTATGAACGTCGAGATGGTGGAGTCGTCGTCGATGACCGGAGTTGCCGCTGGTGGCTGTGCACGTGCACGTTCGAATGTATGTACTGGTAGTAGTTTCTTTGGGGATGGAAGGAGAGACTCGAGAATACTGTTGTTTGGCCCGGAAGATTGCTCGTGTTTTCTTTGGTTTTGTTCGTGAGTGTCTCGGGGAAATTAGGGTGTCGACTCGAAGTAATTTAGTGGTGGGCTCGGGTACTTTTGTGTTGACAGGCTATATAACTATCCGGTTTTTAAAACTTCAATCTGGGTTTAAATTGTAAAGAAAATTTTAAACTAGAATTTAAATCAAAAATTTAACTATGTAGATTCAAGTTGGGTTTGAATCTTAAAGATTGGAAATAAATAAGTTATAAATTTATATGTTTTAAATAGGTTTTAAATGGTAGTTAGATTTAATTAAATGTTTAAAAATAAAAAGGAATTTGGTTTAAACTCTTCTTAAATTTCTTTTATAAGAGATAAGAATTTTAATAAGTAAAAGTTTTTAAATTGGTTTTAAAAACTTTGTTAAAAATAAATTGGTATTCATTTTAAATACAGAATTTAAAATGAAATTTTAAAAGTAGATTTGAAATGGATGTTTCAAATATAAATGGTAAATGATAACTTGTTTATCAATAAGAATAAAGATTTTATCTTAAAAAGTAATTAGAGATTTATGTTCATTAAATTAATTAGAAAATTTAATGGATAATTAAATTGTTTGATTAATTAATCATTTAGATTAATTAAATAAATAATTAAAGGTTTAAACTAATTTATTTATGATTAAGATAAATTAATTAGGGATGATTAATTTATAATTGAGGGTTATAAATTAGAGTATTAATTAATGGTTAGGAATTAATTAATAAGTAATTAAATATTAATTAAGTTATGGTTAACACTTAATTAATTTAGTAATTAGAGATTAATAAATTGGTTATTAAGATTTATTAATTTAGAATTAATAATAATTAATATAAGTTAATTACTTAAGGAAAGTAATTAAATAATAGTTAATGAGGTCATTAACTATGGATTATTAAATAATTAATTAATAGGATTAATTTTAATAGTTAATTAGATTAATTAATTTAAAGATAATCAATTATAGAATTTGTTTAAATGTAATTACTTATTGGAAGTAATTAAGAATTAATTACTTATTGTAATTAATTGAAGTTAATTTGATTTTGTTAAGTTAATTAATTAAGTTTAATTAATTTAGAATAATCAAGAGATGATTTGATAATAATTACTTAATGTAATTATTAAGGTATGATTATTTAGGGAGTAAATAATAAGATAATTACTGGAAGTAATTAGTTGAATAAATGATGTTATTAATAGAAGTAATTTGAGTTAATTACTTTGAATAATTAATCAAGGGATTAATTAAAGAATTAATTAAGGAGTAATTAATTTAGTTAATGAAAGTAATTAAGGGTAATTAATTACTGATTGAAGATTAATCAAGGTGATTAATAAATGTTGTTTAAATAAAGGTTAATTACTTAATGAAATTAATTTAATTAAGTAATTAATAATTAAGTTGTAATTAAGGATCATTAATTAATATAATTAATGATGTAATTAAGATTGATTAATTTAGTAATAATTAATAATGAAGTAATTAATCAATGTAATTAATTAAGGATTAATGTAATTAATTATAGTTGATTAAGTTAATTAATTTTAGTAAATTAATTAATGAAGTAATTAAAAGTTAATTACTATAAGTGGATGAGGATAATTAATTTAAGTAATTAATTGAGAATAAATTACTTGGATGTAATTAAAAGATAATTAATCAAGATGATTAATTGAAAAGGTAATTAGAGGATAATTAATTAATTAAATTGTAATAAATTAATGGTTAAGTAAGCAGGATTTATAAAATGAAGTAATTAATTTAATTCACTTTAAATTAATTAGAGATAGTGTAAATAATTACTTATGAATGGGTGATAGTATTGAATACTTGGCATTGATTGATATCTCTGATGAGATATATGCTGTATGATATGGATGTTAGTTGAATTGTATGGATTATCTGATAATGTTGATTATCTGTTGTGAATTATCTTTCTTTGTGTATAAAGATAATGAATTGAATTTGTTTTAACCTTTAAAACAACTTGGCCTTAAAAGATACGCTTTGGATTTCGATGAGACCGGGATCGGGTTTCCGTATACCGGATTTCCAGGTCTGGAGACCCGAATACCACATCGATCTAAATTTACGATAGGTCGTGAATCAAGTGAAGATGAAGATTCAGAGTGCAAGGGTTATTGTCGTTAACTCTGAGGGTGATTCCAAAACGAGTGTAACGAGATAATGCCTTCGGTTTCGTTCGAACCCGGAACGAACTTGTATGGATTGAATGCTTTCAGAACATCGTCAGGTGGACGATGAGCATTCTAAGTGATGTGTTCTTTTCTAAGGTAATCGTGACCTCAAGCCTCACAAACCGGGAATGGCTAAAACAGGGGAGGTGCAGCAAGGTTAGTGGGTAGCACCCAAGTAGGACAAGGTTACCTCTGTCTAGATGTCCCTTTCTATTTTCGACTTAGCGGTGCGGTTGCTGATCCCAACCGTGAGGTATCTTGTGCGGGAATTATCCAGTAAGGGATGTTCCGACCTTGTGTTGCAGGGGATTGGGAGTGATCCTCGGTACGGTGATCTAGGCCACGTACTGTGACGGGCGGTACCCCAGTAGCCCTGCCATTGTATGGAAACCCATTCTTCCTACGACACCCTACGGTTTTGATTGTATAACCCACTTTGTGGCTAGTATGCTGGAATTTAATAATGTAACAATTTCAGCTATTTCTTATTTACTTGAAAACCCTAGACCCTATTATAATACAATCGAATTTCCTATCAAATGTTTTGGTTAGCGTAAGGTAAAAACTTACCCATGTTTATTTGTGGGGAGTCTTACGTGATACCTTTTTCTTTCAAAAGGTTTTAAAGTTAAACAAGTTTAACCTGTTACTCACACCAGACCCATGTCTGACCCAAGTTGTTTATTTCTGTTTTATAAACTCTTGGGTACTCAAATTTTTACGAGTAGCCAAGGGAATTCAGGTTAGCCTTGACGAATTGTGGAGGAGCAATGGAGCAGGAGGCTTCAGCGTTGTAGATATAGATAGTAGTTTCCGCTGTGTTGATCTTGTTTAGATCTTTGTTTTGTATTGAGATGTAATAACTAGACAGATGTTTATAACTGTCTAGTATATGATGTGTAATCTGTGTAACTCTGATAAGTGTTGTATATGATACTATGTAATATTTATGTGATATAATATATTTTGTTTCGTTCCGCTGTGAGATTCTGATATTGTTTAGTTCTTTCTTTCTCTTCTTTTCTCTTTTCTATCCCTTTCTTTCTTATTAGCGATACGACTTTCTATGGAGAGAAAGTCGTGGTCGTTACATGGTTGGTCCAATCTCATTTACCTGTGTGATTGTTGCTGTGTGATCGAGGTCTCGGATAAAGGTCCCAAAGGACCGGGGGGTGGCATATTCGTGTAGTAGTTACCTAGTGTAAGAGGTAACCCGGCCTTGTGTTGGCAGAGAGCTAGTTAGTTCTCGGGACGTCCATCCAAAGGTGTACCCATGTGGTAGTAGGAAGTTCCTTAGTCTGACCATTTGTTGGAAATCCAAAGAAACAATACGAACCTTGTACGGTTTTAGTTGTGTAACCTGCTATGGAATGTGGCGGTAACCTGCTATTGAACATAGTAGCTATAGTAGGCATAAGTGCGAAATGCCTATGCTGGCTAAGATTAATATTGTATTTTTGAAATGTTTTCTGCACTATGCACTATTAATAATATCAAAGGTGTTTTTGCGCAGTAAGCATGTTTGACTATCATAAGAAGAAATCTTCTCCAAGTCTGCGATTGCATTGCGTGTGTGGTAGGAGGTCTTATGGTAGTTTCATTTTCCAAAAGCATTGCAGATTTCAATGTTTAAAATTCTTTTGTGGTTTGTTTTAAAGATAAACTGTTTTTGTTACTCACACCAATCCCATGACTGGCCTGGAGTTTATTGTTCCCTTCCTAAACTCTGGGTGCCCATAATTTTCCAAACGGGCAGTCTAGAGTTGGGTTTTTCAGATAGTCAGGTTCAGTAGATTATCTGGAGCTAGTTCAGTTCTTGGAGTACACTCATCGACTGCACTTGCTTATCTTGGTGAAACGTGATGGTGGTTCGAGCTTGACGTTGGAGTTATTGGACTCATTCTCTTTTTCAGATCATTTGGGGTTATCACTTCTATTGTTTCCGCTGCAGCATTGTATCATATCTCTAATGTTGTTGTATCGTATTGATATCATTGTTGTATATCATTTTGGATATTGTATCATTTGTGATGTATATGATATCAGTCATTTCTTTCTTCCGCTGTGTTGTTATACTTACTGTGTTATAAGCTCCGGTAACCCAGATTCGGCGTTTGAATCTGCGGCATTTTGAGTACAAGTGAAGTACGGGTGCCGATTTTTGAAGGCCGAGTTCAGGATCGCTACATTTGGTATCAGAGCTAAGGTTGAACTTTAGCTCAGGTGTATAACACATTAAGTAGCTCATTAGAGATAGGGTGAAGTATACCCTAGAATGAGTATCTCTAAGATATATGTCTGTATGCCTCAGTAAATTCTCTTGTTATTCACTGATCGTAAGTATGAGTGCAAGAAGAGGATGAGATAGGGGACAGGGGAATACGACTATAAATGGTCAATATCCTGTAACAACAAGGAAACAATCTTTTCTCTATCAATCTCTTTTGTTTGTCATCTCTTCTCAATTCTTTGATAGTTCCTGTGTAACAACCCGCATATTTATCGATTGTATATTTAAATATTTTATTTAAATATTTCATCGTTAGTCGGATTGAAGTCCAAAAAGCTACTTGTTGCAAACAGTCGAATTAGGACTCGAGACCACTTCCATTGAGTTCGAAATGCCATTTGCGACTTTTTTGAGTATAAGCTTCGATATGTTTGGAGTAAGTCGAATTTTGCTATTTTCTATTTGACTTTGGGTTTGGGTTTGGGTTCAGCCCACTTACCCAAATCTGGTTATATCATTACTCCACCCCCTCTCCTCTTCATTACTTCACTCTCATTTCCTAACACTCAAGCTTCATCAAAAATGGAGGAAGAGAAAAAGAATTAGGAAATTCCTAAGCCCTAGTTCTATTGCAAATCCAAGTTCTAGCTCCAAATTCATAGTGAAGCCATTGGTAAGCATCCTCTTCTTCTTCTCCCATTCTTTCTCCTTTCAATTTCAGAAATTTCCTAAACCTAATTTAGGAAATGTTTCTCTTTTAAGCTTAGATTTAAGCTAGTTGGGTTGGAATTGAAGAGTGATTGTTCTTGCCATTGCTCTATAGCTTCTTCTTCATTGATTTTGTAAAAAGGAGAGATTTTTATCTCACATCTATGTCTATAACTATCTTTGGTTGTTAGGTATGAATTCCTAACACTTATTCATGTGCATTTGCTTTTGATTTGGATTGGTTTTGTGAATATTTCAATTTTTGGTGTTTTGAACCCAAATCTTTAAAAATCATAGCTTTGGTGTTGATCATGCTTTTGGTGGTGTATCGTCGAGCTTGTAAGGCTGGGTTGTCGCTTGGTATAAATCCCTAGTCTCCGTCGCTCGTCCGATCGCTTTCGGTTTGGATTTTTACCCATTTTGGGCAAGGCTGATTTTTGCCTAGCAGGCAATTTTAGACATCTGGAACAAAATCCAGACGTCTGGTTTCAAATTCAGACGTCTGGTTGAAAAATCCAGACGTTTGGAATTGGTCCCAGGAAAATGCAAAAAGGCAGAGACTAAATCCAGACGTCTGGAAATCAAACCAGACGTTTGGGAATTTCAGACGTCTGAAATGTGCAGTTTTGCCTATTTTGGGCCAGACGTCTGGATCAACCCTCCAGACGTCTGGAACTGTTTACCTTGCCTATTTTGGGCTGTTTTGAGTTGATTTCTAATGTTTATCGATTTTTGTTGATCTGGTTAGTTGTTATCACTTATTATCGACTTTGATAACTTCTTTCTTTGGATTTTTGGGAATATTCATTTTGATGGATTTGGTATCGATTTCTTTGGATTTTATTCACGTCTTCGAATGTGAATTTTGATGATTGATTGTTTCTACAATCGTTTTTGTGATTTTTCACTTTAAAAATATAAAGGTTTTCTATACTAGTAGTAAATATCAAAACTCTTTCATCAAAACGATTTTGACACTATTTTAATTACAAAGCTTGTTTCTTAAACCGTTTTCCAATCTATTAGTATATACAAACCTTTACCTCATTCGTATGAGAAATCTAATTAAACGGCTTAGTAAAACAAATGGTATGAAACGCTTGCGTTTACTTCGTCGGTTAATTTTTGGACTTGTTCGATTGAATCTCTTGTGACAATTTTCTAGTGGAGATCTACAATTTGTTCGCAAATATTTAAGTTAAGCTAGTGGTTATGGGACATGAAGCTAAACTCATATATTTACTAGCTTATTGTAATTGACACTTCTTGATAATCGATGATGAACATTTTATGGTTTAGACTAGCAATGTGCGATGTCTCTTTGTCCACATGGAGGACGGTACTTCATTTTATTGAGCTTCGTCTCATTTCTTTGTAAGTTAGCGACCCGTGTACTTTTAATGTGTTTCGATTCATTGGATGTATCGTTTGTACTACATCGATGTCTCGGCTTTTCGATTCATTGGACGTACCATTTGTACTGCGTCGATGTTCCGAATTGTTATGTGTTTCGATTCATTGGATGTACCGTTTGTACTACATCGATGTCTCGGCTTTTCGATTCATTGGACGTACCGTTTGTACTGCGTCGATGTTCCGAATTGTTATGTGTTTCGATTCATTGGATGTACCGTTTGTACTACATCGATGTCTCGGCTTTTCGATTCATTGGACGTACCGTTTGTACTGCGTCGATGTTCCGAATTGTTTGTGATACACATGTTGGTGAGTTTTTATGCTCCCGCTTGGGATTGGCCATCCTCTTTTCTTGTGATTTCTGGATTTCTCGTTGTGATTTCTGGAATTTATGTTTCACCATCTTTTTCAGTTGACATTGATATGTATGTCATTTATTGTGGGTTAGTGAATTAAATAAAGAATATGACATTCTTTTTATGCTATGAGATTCGTGAGACATTTGTATGATTTTCCTTTGTTGATTTTCTAATGTATACTTGTCGAGGTATAACATTTTTGGTTATCATACGTTTTATTATATCTCTTCTTACATCTCATTTTATCTGATAATTATAGCTAGACTGATCCGTTTATTATTTTCTTATTAAATAATACTCGGGTCAGACTGAGATTTTACAGGTGCTTCCTCATGACTTCTTATCTGGGACTATCATCCGACTTTTGGCTAACTACTCTAGCATTGTAGTTTTTGGTTGTATACATTTGATATATTGACTCATTAATGTATACATATTCTGTTGTCTAGCACTTGTATCTTTTCTTTTGTGATATTGTGGATTTATTTGACCACTACTCTGATGTACACTTTCATGTGTTATATTCATATCTATTTCCGCCTTTGTGATATGAATTGTCTGTGACTGATTTGTGTTATGTTTATTTCTATATTTGTTTCCGAAGATATATATATAGCCACCGTGTAGTAGCTTTGAGTTTGTATCGGTATGTCGGATTTCCTCTTAAGATGAAAAGTTATATTTTTATTTGGCATATCGTTACTCGCACAAAGCAATTACATGGATGGTCGCTCCTCAACAGCCTTTTTCTCCGCGCTAGTCGGTGTCATTACCACGTAGTGTCCTTGGCTAGCGTGGGTATAAAGGTGGGGCGTCACAGCTTGGTATCAGAGCCAAACTTCGGAACAATGTAGAATAATCTAGCAAGGATCATTGTCCTAAGTCTTTCTTAGGAATCGTGCCATAGGATTTTGTTCGAGTCTTCGTACCGTTCTATCCTATTTTCTTTTGTGATGCCTTGTTTTATCAATCAAGGTTGTTTGATATTCGTATTGAGAATAACCTTTTTCCTCTTCTTTCTTTCTTTCTTAAAGAAGAGAAATGGTTAGACTTGGCCGTCCCAGCGCCGGTCAATCTAGTGCTACTCCTCAGGAGGGAGTATTTATGTCTGCCCTGCAGCTTCTAGATCTTGTTAAGAATGCTCAAGCTATCAGACCCATTCCAGAGCCTACTCATCCTTGATCCGGTTTTGCACGCTTGTGTAGAGATTATACCGATTTGGGTGGAAGGCCATTCCGGGGATCCGAGAGTGTCATTGAAATTCAAGCTTGGCTTAGATCATGCGACGACATCTTTTCTCGCATGCATCTTGTTGATCTCTACCGAGTGCAAGTGGCTTCTAGCATGCTCCAAGAAAGAGCATTGGATTGGTATGAGCTTCTTATTTCTGAAATCGTTGAAGCGGATCTCACTTGGGAGCAATTCTGGGAAAGATTCGAATTGAAATTTGTGCCGGAGGCTGAAAAAGTAACTTTGGCCTGGCGTTTTATCGACCTTGTTCAAGGTGAATCTTCTGTGATGGACTACGTCGCATCTTTCGAATCTCTTTCTAAATATGGGGTTGAATACATTAATACCCCATTGAAGAAAAATCAGAGATTTGTTTATGGCTTGAACAAGAATCTCAAGAAGCCATTACTTCTGAAATTGGAAGTTTCTTTCGATCAGCTAATTGATATCGCTCTTCGTCTTGAAGAGGCCGATAAAGAGTGTGATGTTGAAGTTGTGGGTGCTAAACAAAACTTCAACAACAACATGAAAAGGCCTATTAAGTTCAAAGGTCCCAATCCCAATCCCAACAAGAAAGGGAAGCAAGAATCTTTGGTAGCAAAGACTCCTACCTCTAGTGGTGGACGATGCTACAATTGTGGTTCCACGGACCACTATGCAAGGGAGTGTCCGAAACCCCTCTTTTGTCGCTATTGCAAAAGTTCGGGTCATCTTTTATCTTCACGTCCTAAGCTTCCAAGCAAGGGAGAAGGAAAGCTGCAAGCCCCTAGCAACTCTTCTCTTAGTCAAGGTATCCATTCTATCCTTGATGATATTTATTTTGTGATTATCTTATTCGAGTTCTTTTTGATATGAGTTTTATCTCATTATTTTTATATCAAAAGAACTTGTGATTCTTTTTCTTTAAACATTTCTGGGCTTGATGACTTCTTTGAGGATTGCGAATCCGGATTGGTGGATCCGCAACACTCAATTTGCTTTTTATTGATGTCGAAATTATTTTATGTGATTTTCCTTTCCGAGCCGATTTCTACTTAGGCTTCGGAATTAATTTTTGTGAAAGGATTGGCTTAATCATTATGAAGCCATATCCTTTATCCCGTGTGGACTATTCATCTTTGACATTTTCAATCTGTTAAGCAGATTTCTGTTTTTCCTTTGTGATTTTAATTCCAATTTGATGGAATCATTTTATTCTTTAAGCTCGCATGATGAGGAAGGTGTTATTTCTCTCATTCATGTAGTTTGAGAATTTTCCGGTATTTTTGAGTTTGTTTTAGGATTATCACCTAAGCAATCTTTTGAGCGGTGTTAAGGCCTTTTTAGCTCGACCTTGCCACCGGTTTTCTTTAGCTACGAGTTGCGGAAGTTAGCATCCACTTACCACATTCCGCACTCCTTATGATTCTTATGAATGACTTATTATGTCATTTAGTTTGTCCAACTTATTTCATCCATTTTGTGAATCGAGTATTCTACAATCTCGATGACTCCATTCTTGTATATATTGATTTTGGATGAAAACAACAATTTAAAATTTTGCAAATCTTTTTCATAAGATATTTTATAAGTATAATTGGATTTTGTTCTCGAAATTAGGAAAGAATATTAGTAAATTTTTTAAGAGACATTTTTATCATAAAGAAGATGATTTTGTGATTGTATTGCCCGTTGAGTGCTTTAAGAATTCTGGTCGGTGCGCTTGATCAACGTTATCGATAGGAATTTCCTAAACACTATGATGAGACAGTCAGACACAATATATTGACTTGTAAAAATGTAAATTTTATAGAAAAATTATTACATAAAGATAAATGTAATTTTGAAAGTTTTAGCTTTTCGGCAAAGAAGATTATTTAAAAGAAACTCTTTCTTTTCGATACTCTTATTCTTGTGATTCCCAAAGGGAACCAAGACTTTATCTTTTGTACCAATGTTAATCGTATTGGTTTGGATGTCGTTCTCTTGCAAAAGAGAACGTGCTATCACTTGTGCTTCTAAATCTAAAGCCGATCGAGACTAGGTATGCCACTCATGATCTAGTGCTCGTGGTTATTGTTTTCGCTTTTAGAGTTTGGCATCATCATTTTGGGGGAGAAATTTGTTCTCCACCTCGATCATAAATCTTGGAATATTTATTTTCTCATAAGGAACTTCATGTTGACTTGAGTTCTCGGCATCTTATGATCTTGATATTCTTTTTATTCCCAAAAGGAAAATCGTGTTGCCAATGCGCTTAGTCGTAAGCAACAAGTGGTTGATTCTTTGATGATGTCTGAATGAAATTATCTTTTTATCAAGTTCATCGGACGTTTTGATATACTTCATTTTATTGAGCTTTATCTCATTTCTTTTATGGACTAGCGTCCGATGTTCTTTTATGGTGTTCGGTTCATTGGACGTACCGTTTTTGTACTACGTTGGTGTTCCGAAATTATTCGAGCTTTGATTCATCTGGCGTACCATTTTTGTATTACGCCGTTGTTCCAAATTATTCGAGTTTCTCGTTTCTCGGGCGTACCGTTATTGTACTACGCCGTTGCACCAGCTCAATTTTCTGCTATTCTTGACGTTTTTCACGTCTTTTAACTATGGAAATGATTTTAGGTTTCCAATTTTTATTCTTCAGCCTGGTGTTATAGTAGGGATTGAAGTTTCACTAGATTTGACTTTTGAGCAACATTCTTTTCGCATCATTTCTCCGGGGGTTGAGTGCCTTCGAAATAAAGATGTTCTTTTTGTGTAAGTCCGATGGTTCTCAAATCCTAAGGATTTCTCTTGGGAATCCAGAGAATTCTTCGAGCGAACACGTTCGGGCTAACTCTTTCGTGCTCTTTATAGTGAACTTCTTATTTCAAATTTTCTTTTGTGTTGATATGCTTCTATGGTTGTTACCCTTTATTTTCTTCTTAAGTATTGCGAGGACGCAATTTCTTTAAGGAGGGGAGTCTGTAACAACCCGCATATTTATCGATTGTATATTTAAATATTTTATTTAAATATTTCATCGTTAGTCGGATTGAAGTCCAAAAAGCTACTTTTTGCAAACAGTCGAATTAGGACACGAGACCACTTCCATTGAGTTCGAAATGCCGTTTACGAATTTTTTGAGTATAAGCTTCGATATGTTTGGAGTAAGTCGAATTTTGCTATTTTCTATTAGGCTTTGGGTTTGGGTTTGGGTTCAGCCCACCTGCCCAAATCTAGTTAAATCATTACTCCACCCCTCTCCTCTTCATTACTTCACTCTCATTTCCTAACACTCAAGCTTCATCAAAAATGGAGGAAGAGAAAAAGAATTAGGAAATTCCTAAGCCCTAGTTCCATTGCAAATCCAAGTTCTAGCTCCAAATTCATAGTGAAGCCATTGGTAAGCATCCTCTTCTTCTTCTTCTCCAACTCTCTCCCCTTTCAATTTCAGAAATTTCCTAAACCTAATTTAGGAAATGTTTCTCTTTTAAGCTTAGATTTAAGCTAGTTGGGTTGGAATTGAAGAGTGATTGTTCTTGTCATTGCTCTATAGCTTCTTCTTCATTGATTTTTGTGAAAAGGTGAGATTTTTATCTCACATCTATGTCTATAACTATCTTTGGTTGTTAGGTATGAATTCCTAACACTTATTCATGTGCATTTGCTTTTGATTTGGATTGGTTTTGTGAATATTTCAATTTTTGGTGTTTTGAACCCAAGTCTTTAAAAATCATAGCTTTGGTGTTGATCATGCTTTTGGTGGTGTATCGTCGAGCTTGTAAGGCTGGATTGTCGCTTGACATAAATCCCTAGTCTCCGTCGCTCGTCCGATCGCTTCCGGTTTGGATTTTCGCCCATTTTGGGCAAGGCTGATTTTTGCCTAGCAGGCAATTTCAGACGTCTGGAACAAAATCCAGACGTCTGGTTTCAAATTCAGACGCCTGGTTGAAAAATCCAGACGTCTGGAATTGGTCCCTGGAAAACGCAAAAAGGCAGAGACTAAATCCAGACGTCTGGAAATCCAACCAGACGTCTGGCAGACGTCTGGTTGGAATTTCAGACGTCTGAAATGTGCAGTTTTGCTTATTTTGGGCCAGAACTTAGGGCCAGACGTCTGGATCAACCCCCCAGATATCTGGAACTGTTTACCTTGCCTATTTTGGGCTGTTTTGAGTTGATTTCCAATGTTTATCGATTTTTGTTGATCCGGTTAGTTGTTATCACTTATTATCGACTTTGATAACTTCTTTCTTTGGATTTTTGGGAATATTCATTTTGATGGATTTGGCATCGATTTCTTTGGATTTTATTCACGTCTTCGAATGTGAATTTTGATGATTGATTGTTTCTACAATCGTTTTTGTGATTTGTCACTTTAAAAATATAAAGGTTTTCTATACTAGTAGTAAATATCAAAACTCTTTCATCAAAACGATTTTGACACTATTTTAATTACAAAGCTTGTTTCTTAAACCATTTTCCAATCTATTACTATATACAAACCTTTACCTCATTCATATGAGAAATCTAATTAAACGGCTTAGTAAACAAGTGGTATGAAACGCTTGCGTTTACTTCGTCAGTTAATTTTTGGACTTGTTCGATTGAATCTCTTGTGACGATTTTCTAGTGGAGATCTACAATTTGTTCGCAAATATTTAAGTTAAGCTAGTGGTTATGGGACATGAAGCTAAACTCATATATTAACTAGCTTATTGTAATTGACACTTCTTGATAATCGATGATGATCATTTTATGGTTTAGACTAGCAATGTGCGATGTCTCTTTGTCCACATGGAGGATGGTACTTCATTTTATTGAGCTTCGTCTCATTTCTTTATGGGTTAGCGACCCGTGTACTTTTAATGTGTTTCGATTCATTGGATGTACCGTTTGTACTACATCGATGTCTCGGCTTTTCGATTCATTAGACGTACCGTTTGTACTGCGTCGATGTTCCGAATTGTTATGTGTTTCGATTCATTGGATGTACCGTTTGTGCTACATCGATGTCCCGGCTTTTCGATTCATTGGACGTACCGTTTGTACTGCGTCGATGTTCCGAATTATTATGTGTTTCGATTCATTGGATGTACCGTTTGTACTACATCGATGTCTCGGCTTTTCGATTCATTGGACGTACCGTTTGTACTGCGTCGATGTTCCGAATTGTTTGTGATACACATGTTGGTGAGTTTTCATGCTCCCGCTTGGGATTGGCCATCCTCTTTTCTTGTGATTTCTGGATTTCTCGTTATGATTTCTAGAATTTATGTTTCACCATCTTTTTCAGTTGACATTGATATGTATGTCATTTATTGTGGCTTGGTGAATTAAATAAAGAATATGACATTCTTTTTATGCTATGAGATTCGTGAGACATTTGTATGATTTTCCTTTGTTGATTTTCTAATGTATACTTGTCGAGGTATAACATTTTTGGTTATCATACGTTTTACTATATCTCTTCTTACATCTCATTTTATCTGATAATTATAGCTAGACTGATCCATTTATTATTTTCTTATTAAATAATACTCGGGTCAGACTGAGATTTTACATGTGCTTCCTCATGACTTCTTATCTGGGACTATCATCTGACTTTTGGCTAACTACTCTAGCATTGTAGTTTTTGGTTGTATACATTCGATATATTGACTCATTGATGTATACATATTCTGTTGTCTAGCACTTGTATCTTTTCTTTTGTGATATTGTGGATCTTATTTGACCACTACTCTGATGTACACTTTCATGTGTTAGATTCATATCTATTTCCGCCTTTGTGATATGAATTGTCTGTGACTGATTTGTGTTATGTTTATTTCTATATTTGTTTCCGAAGATATATATATATATCCACCGTGTAGTAACTTCGAGTTTGTATCGGTATGTCGGATTTCCTCTTAAGATGAAAAGTTATATTTTTATCTGGCATATCGGTACTCGTACAAAGCAATTACATGGATGGTCGCTCCTCAACAGCCTTATTCTCCGCGCTAGTCGACGTCATTACCACGTAGTGTCCTTGGCTAGCGTGGGTATAAAGGTGGGGCGTCACATCCTGGAAGATCCAGGAAGGAGATTTGATATATTTGCATGGGACATAAACTCCAAATAGGCCAAAATTGTTTGTTTGGATGAATTGGTTGCTTTGGTTGCTATGGGTGATAGGTATACTTTAGTTCTAAACTAAAAGTTCTGAAATTGTATCCATATATTTGTCTATTTTTGGGTCCGGATATATTCTACGAATGGTTAGTTATCCCTTCGAACTAACCAATGCCACTGCATACTTCGTAGATCCGAATAACCCGAGTATCTTGTGAAAAAAAAAATCAAAAGAGATTTGTTCTCATATCAATTATTGATATTCTGATTTGGTAAGCCAAATGCAGAGTAGATCCTCAGTTTGATTTGATGAAACGTTTTTCATCTATCTTTGTGTCTCCTTGGCAAATTTCGAGGACGAAATTCTTTTAAGGGGGGAATGTTGTAACGATCTCGAATTTTAACGAAGTTTAAATTGATAATTAATTTAATTTTTGAATTAAAATTGTAAAATTAATTTGTAAATTGATGCGAGTTTCCCCGAGTTCAAATAAATTGTGTTAAATCAAATGAATTTAAATCTAAAATAAATGGTTTGAAAATAATTATAAAAATATATTTACAAAATAATGAAAATAAATATATATCAAGAAATACAAGACAATAAAAAAATAAAAGTAAAAATAATAATAATAAATATTTAAGCTAAAGATAGAAATGAATAAAAGTAGAAATATATAAGAAAAATTAGATAAATTATGAAAATAAGTTTAAGTATAAAGACAAAATAAAAAGAAAATAAAATACATATAAGTAATGAAATATTGTAAAAGAATGAAACAAATAATACATTCAAGTATATACACAAAGGTATAAAGCAATATAAAAAAAATATAAGTATGTACATTTGCAAAGAAAGACAAGATAAGTATGAAACAAATGAAAATATAAATATATATGAAAGCTTCCAATACAAGCCACAACAAAACATTTCAGCCGAAATGAAAGAAAAAAAAATATAAATTTGTACAACATAATTAATGCTTGTACACCACCATATCATTTCAGCCAACAAAGAAGAAAAAAATCTCTGTTAACTTTATACAAACCATATCATCACCAGTACAAACAAGATAGCATCAACTTATATAAAATGAGTACCCTGTAAACTTATTTTTAAGCATATCAACTTCTCTCCATTTCAGTTCGACATTTCAAGTTGAGAAAATATAAGGCAGTTATCATCTTAAACTAAAACAAAAACTTAAACGAAATTTAAGTTAAAACTAACAATACAAACTGATCCAAGCCAGAGAATCAAAGAAGGAAGCTTCAGTAAATAAAAGAATTCAAGCCTGTTCAACATAAGAGAAGCTCTATTCTTCCTTATGAGATTAGGTGAGTAACACTTTTTTTTAAAACTCAAGTATAAATCTGGTTGCTTGATTAATGCCTAAAATAAGTTTGTATTTGCGTATATATATTGCAAAATTCCTGTGTATTTGTGGATATGTGATGCATATATGTTTGTAAATGCCTGTAGAACATCTCTGTTCTAAATTTCAAGCCCCAGTTTCAATTTAAAATCATTTCCTCTTGATCCACTGATTGTTAAGACTTAGGATCCAAATAATATCTGTTTGTTTGATTATAAAGAAAGTTTTAGAATTGTATTTAAGTTAAAATAAATTGTAATTTGCTCTGGAAACAAGAACAACGGGGAAGTTTAAGTTTTTAGTAAAAATTCAAACACTGTAATTCATTTATTTAGGAATATAAATTGAATACTAAAATCAAAATATGATTTTTAAAACTAAAATTATAATTTTTAGTAAAGAGGTTAAGGTGAAGTTCTGGGTTCATCAAAATATGGGAATTTGTGATTTTCTGGTGACCTATTTGGATATGGGGGTCAGGATTTCTCTTAGAGGTGGAGGAATTACTGGAGATTGGTGGAAAATGGATGATGATGATGAAATTCACCAAGGAGGTTATGGCAATGGGTTTTCTTCTGGAATCCTAGTTTTTTGCAGTGTTTAAATGTTTCGATCACCGTGATTTGTGTAGGCGATCGAGTGTAGTGAGCTTCAGGGAGGTGGAAGTAGACGTGAAGAGGTAGACGATGCTAGAGTTTTAGTACCAACGATGGTCGGAGTCGTGAAGACGAGGTGTTTTCAGGTTTTGGGGTTGGTGATGTCCAGTTGTTCCAGGTTTCGAGTTCGCGCTCGATTTCGAATTTGAGATAGAGGATGGGTTCTGGTGGTCGGGGAGAGGAGTATGGGTGATCGCCGACTTGCTCGACGTCGAGGCGACGTCTGAAGTTGATCGGCGATGTTGTGCACGTATACGTGCACGAATTCTGGAAAACCTGGAAAAGCTTGGGAAGTTAGATGAAGCAAGGTTTGTTCATGAGGTTTTCTCGAGTTTTACTCGAAGCGTTTAGGTGTTGGACTCGAAGCGAAATGGAAGTGGCTCGGGTGGATGTTGTAACAGGTCTCAACCTGTTTTGTTTTTTTTGAAATTTAAAACTGAGATTTGAATTGATAGATAAAGGTTTAAACTGAGCTTAAATTCAAGTATAAGTATAAATTCAAGTCCAGTTTTGAAAATTTAGTTTGGCAAATAAAATCTTTAAATTTAAATTGTTTTAATACTTAAAAATGTTGAAGCATTGGAAAGAGGAAATTTGAATTAAAAATGAATTAGAAAGTGAATTGAATATAAATGTCCCAACATATTTATAAGTTACAGTAAAATCATTAATAAAAATGAGATTGGTTTTAAATTAATAAAGATTTAATGATGATTTATTAATGATTTGGATTAATGAAGTAAGTAATTAAAAAGTTAAAATCATTAATGAAGAATTATTAATTAAATATTAATTAATGATTAAAATTGATTAATCAAGTGATTAATCAATATTTAATACAAAGTATAATGTGATAAATTAATTAAAGTAATTAATTTGAGATTAATTAATTTATGTTAAAGGTTAATTAACTAATGAAAATGACTAAAGATAATTATTTAGTTAAAAGAAATTGATTTATGGTTAGAGTTAACTAAGTAATTAGGGAAAATTAATTATTATGATTAATTAAGGATAATCAAATAAATGGAGATTAATTTAATTAATATGATTAATTAAGTATAATTGAATTAATTAAAGTAATTAATTAAATTATTTATATCAAATGATTTGTCATCAATTAATCAGGATTGGATAACTAATTCATAAGAAATTAAATTAATTGGAAATAAATTTAATTAATTAGGATTAAATAATTAATTAATCCTATCCATGAGTAATTTTTGAATGCTTGACCTCACTTATGAATAATTATATTGTATGGGATGCCTTGAATTGCTTGTGATATATCCTGATTTGTGTGAGATCTGTAATGTAGTTTATTTATCTGGGATGAATGTAATTTTATTATCTGCAATATATATATATATATATGCGATCTGTGAATGAAAGATAAGCGTTATAGTTATACCGCTTATCAACTATATTTCTGTATTCTGATCTGTGATGATTGAATGATGTTGCACTACTGTGTGAAACCCCTGGACTACACCTTACACACAAATATGGATTTCACGAGGAAATCGGTTAAGTCACAGATGATTTAAATTTAATATTTTTGAAATTGAAATTTTTATTTCAATTGATTTTGGAAATGAATTTGGGTTAAATGTTAAGCTTTTGAAAAGGAGTTTAAAATAAAAGTTATTTTGAATAACTTAGTAAAGTTTTCCAATTTAATAATTTAATTTGAATTTGAATTCAAATTTCGAATTGAATTCCATGTTTGGAAATTATGGTTAAAGATGTTATAAATGTGTTTATATGAATTTAAACAATTTTAAAAATATTGTTTGGGGAATTTGAATTTAACCCAAAGATTTTAATTCGTATAAATGAATCAGATTTTTCGAAATGAAAACTAATTGTTTCAAATGATAAAAGCTTTCATATAAGAAATGAAATTCCAATTTGTGTTAAAAGAATTTCAAGTTTGAATTGAAAATGGTTTCCCAAGCTATGAATTAATCTTTGTGAAACTGGGGGAACTTTGTGAATTGAATCTGTTTATTTTTAACAGATTTAGAATGGTGATTTGTTTAAACCATTCGAAATGGAATTGTTTTGAAAGCTATCAATTAAATCTTTGATTTAAAGATTTAATGAGTTAATCCAATTGAAATGGAAATTGATTTGGAAATCTATGAATAGATCTTTGTGAAACTGGGTGAACTTTGTGAGATGAATCATTTTGTAAAAGATTAAAATGGTAATGTGTTTAAACCATTCGAAAGAAAAGTTTTGGACAATAAGTTGTGACTTAACTGAAATCCCAATATCCATATGTTTTAAAATATTGCGCTCACTATTCGGTTTAGCCGGGAGAGGACTTTGTGTCATATAACCCATTCCGAATAGTGATATGACGTGAATGGATAGCATTTGAAGACCGGGTGTTTGCGAGAACAATAGGATAACCTATCGATTGTCTCTGCACTGAGTTGCTCCGGTATAGAGATTTCCTAAGTGATGGGAAGTCTGATCGGGATTGTGAATACCCGGATTGCAAGGGCTTCTTTGGAAGTGCCTTCAGTTCTGTTCGAACTCGGAACAGACTTGTATGGTTGTATGTCTAACGCTACATTTTGAGATATAAAGCTGATTTCTTTCAAATACATATGTGTTTGGTGGCGGAGAATTTATTCTCTTAGCTTAACACCCTTCTCTAAGACATACGAGCTCAGAGGTTATGTAGTTGAAGGTTATCAGTGATATACTCCCAATTTGGTAGTGTGGCATGCTGAGTGTTGCTGTGTGTTGATGGTCATTTGCTGATCATTTGTTGATCAAAGCATGACTTTGTGAAAAAGCGTAGCTTTGTGGACGAGACCTCATCGAACCTCACAGACCGGAAATGGTCGAAACAGGAAAGATGCGGCAAGGTTATGAGGGTCGCTCCCTTTAGGGTATGTCATTTCCTTTCTGGAAAAGGGTGGTATCAGGTATGGAGCCCTGATATTTAACCTATGTGGTTGCTCCAATCTCATTTACCTATGTGATTGTTGCTGTGTGATCGAGGCCTCGGATAAAGGTCCCAAAGGACCGGGGGGTGGCATATTTGTGTAGTAGTTACCTAGTGTAAGAGGTAACCCAGCCTTGTGTTGGCAGAGAGCTAGTTAGTTCTCGGGATGTCCATCCAGAGGCGTACCCATGTGGTAGTAGGAAGTTACTTAGCCTGACCATTTGTTGGAAATCCAAAGAAACACTACGAACCTTGTACGGTTTTAGTTGTATAACCTGCTATGGAATGTGGCGGTAACCTGCTATTGAACATAGTAGCTATAGTAGGCATAAGTGCGAAATGCCTATGCTGGCTAAGATTAATATTGTATTTTCGAAATGTTTTCTGCACTATGCACTAGTAATAATATCAAAGGTGTTTTTGCGTAGTAAGCATGTTTGACTATCATAAGAAGAAATCTCCTCCAAGTCTGTGATTGTATTGTGTGTGTGGTGGGAGGTCTTATGGTAGTTTCATTTTCCAAAAGCATTGTGGATTTCAATGTTTAAAATTCTTTTGTGGTTTGTTTTAAAGATAAACTGTTTTTGTTACTTACACCAGTCCCATGACTGACCTGGAGTTTATTGTTCCCTTCCTAAACTCTGGGTGCCCATAATTTTCCACACGGGCAGTCTAGAGTTAGGTTTTTCAAATAGTCAGGTTCAGTAGATTATCTGGAGCTAGTTCAGTTCTTGGAGTTCACTCATCGACTGCACTTGCTTATCTTGGTGAAACGTGATGGTGGTTCGAGCTTGACGTTGGAGTTGTTGGACTCATTCTCTTTTTCAGATCATTTGGAGTTATCACTTCTGTTATTTCCGCTGTAGCATTGTATCATATCTCTGATGTTGCTGTATCGTATTGATATCATTGTTGTATATCATTTTGGATATTGTATCATTTGTGATGTATATGATATCACTCGTTTCTTTCTTCCATTGTGTTGTTATACTTACTATGTTATAAGCTCCGGTGATCCAGATTCAGCGTTTGAATCTGCGGCATTTTGAGTATAAGTGAAGTACGAGTGCCGATTTTCGAAGGCCGAGTTCAGGATCGCTATAATATTTTTGTTTCTTTCCGCCGGGAGTTCTGAAATTGTGGTTAAAGTAGATAGCTCTGTTTACTATATTTTATTCCACCCTAGTGATACGTCATTTAAGGTCTTTGGAATTTAAGCGTCAACTGGGATGTAGAATCATAAAGTCATGAAAGGCGGGTTGTTACGACTTCAGCCATGTCTGTCCTAGCCACTTCCACCAACATGCTCAACGTTACATGTCGTCACAACCTATAGTCTATACTCCAACTATGGAAAACCCCATCTTAGCCTTATCGCCGACTTATGCTCCTATCACCACTACTATAAGTCAAGATAGACCATTTTAACGCCACCATTCTGCTCATCTATCAGAGACAAACACTAAGGCACCCTCCTCAACCAACTTGGCAACCTCTAGTGGTAGTTAACTCTCAAACCTATCATCGTCGACCTCCTTCTACCACTGCATCACTTCATATTTGACCAAGAAACCATCACCATGACGATCAATATCGTTTGACGATTCCATTTGTACCACTCAAGCTGACTTCGGTGATAGTAAAAAATTCGACCTGGACAATGGCATTTTATCCTCCACAACGAACTCCGATCATTTGACACATTGCCACCATCACCTCAAGTATTCTCTCCTCATTTTGAGTTTGTTGGTAGCCTTGACTAACCCTCTAGTTGTAGTCAAATTCGAGAATATTAATATCGCCGATGCAGATCAACTCAGCCACCACCTGTTCCTTTGGCAAACTTTCAAAGTAACGGTATGGGTTGGAAGATGGGTTCAAGCTTTATCCTTTTACTTCAAACATCTTGATCAAATTTATTGTATATACACGGAGAGATAAGAGGAAAGAATTTGCTAAATATACTTAAAGAGGTACAAGTTGTACATTTTGAGTATGGTTTAATATATTACTTGCTTATCAGAGATGGATCAAATGTGAACGAGATCCATATGTGTTTATAGATGTGAAAAGTTTGCCATAAATTCGCTCAGCTATTTATTTTGCACAAAATATCCATATTGCCAAATGACAAAATTTTGCCAATTATCACATTTAGTTGTGTACTTAATTTGTACGTGCAGATAAGAGAAATTTGATTATTATATATTTAGTCTGTTCGTTCAGTATATACTACGTTCATTTTTGTGCTTCTGTTTGTATATACAAATTAAGTTTTTGCTTAACTCGGTGTACCGATAATATTTTTATATTGTTTATTTCAATTTATTAACTATAAATATTTCGTCAAACATTTATTGGATAAAAATATCGATAAAATCCGATAAAATAAAAGTAAGCGTAAACCTTGTTCCAAATAGTAGCGGTATCAATACGTTATTGGTCCTTTTTTGTTTTTTGACTTAAGTATTATCATAGGGTAGCCCAAATTACCATCAGCGTCCGGCAGACGTTGACGCATCCAATATTTAATTTTGGATCATGCGTACGTCGAACGCCTCCAAATTAAGTCCACTTTTCCCAAATCAACAAAGAAAACCCAAATTTACTGAAAAAATGACTTTAATGCCAAACATGATCTCTCTCCATAAACCTCCACCGAACTTATTTCTTTCTCAGTCTCATTCGCATCACTTTGAAGCTAAATCGAAACCCTCGATTCATTTAGAAGTTATTCAGCTCAAATTGAGTTGTCAAAAATCAAGTTGGAGATTTTGTGTGAGAGCTTATAACGATACTCGTGGTTCGAGTAGTACCATTGACAGTGGATCTCGTGATTTTAAAGAGATGGTTCATTCTGTACTGCCTGCTGTTTCTGTGGTAATTCTTCAATATCTGTTAAAGTAATGTTAGTTGAGCAGTAGTCTATGCAATATATTCTTATGTAGATTAGTATGAAGTCAGTCAACACCAGGAACATTTTTTAGAGGTTTTACTACCAGTAAGATTATATTCGAGAATGAGTGTAATAACAATATACATCGAGTGTGTTTATATCTTATTTGTTAAATCAAATACCTAAAGGCGCTAAAGAGAATAAAACCAAATGGTTAAGGGGGTGTTTTCCTTTTAGAAATGGCCTATTCAAATAATATTGGGTAATATCAGGTAATGTCGGTAGAACATCAGACATTTTATTGACTAGGTTTACGAGCTATCAAAGAGTGAGTAACTTCTAAAATGTATTCGTATTTTAAATGTTTTATTTATTTATATATATTGTAATTCTGATGTTAAATGCAAATTGTAAACACCATATAGTTCATAACCATAACTCATAAGTCGCAATCTCTCGTACTTAGATCATCAACGAATTAAAAAATTAGTTTATAAAACACGAAAACGCTAGAAGTAATATGTATATTCCCTATTTTCTTCTTAACTATCGTGCCTTTCGAATGAAAATCAAGCTGGCTCTGGCTCTGGCTCTGGCTCTGGCTCTGGCCCTGGATACCTAACTGAGCAAACAAAATCTCCCCAAATCATGTTGTCTGCATAAACAAACAAAATTTGTACAAACAGCTTACGTGAAATAGATTCCATATTCTATGCCAATAGACTCGTGACATCCATGTATTGAGTCATTGGATGAGTTTTTTCCGGAGTCACCCTCTTCATTTACTGTCATCTAAATCAAGTTGCTGCAACTTACCGCATGGGGAGGAGGAGGGCTTGTTGTTTTCTATCAACTTTTGTCTCAACATTTAGGCATAGTTGTCAAGGCGCGCGATTAGGCGCGCCTTGGTGCCATAAAGGCTCAGGCGCACCTGCTGCGCCTCTCTCGACATTGAGGCGCCTCCGCTATAGGAGGCACACGAAAAGCGCACTAAGGCGTGACTTTCTCAAGGCGACAAAGCGTAGTAAGGCGCGCCTCGTGTAGGCACGCCTCGTGTAGGCGACCATGTTTTGTAGGCCAACCCTAATTGTAAACCCATCGGAACCCGTTTTCTATGATTGATATTGAAAGTCGAATACAGTCGACATTAATTTTAGGGTTTTCAAAACGTTCGAACAAAAAAAACATAAAAACTGCTGCCATCCTTTGTTGCCAATGCCATTGCCGCCGCTATCTTCACCACCGCCACCGTTTGCCGCCGTCTAGCCATTGTCGCCGAGCCTGATCTGCAGCCTGCGAGGTAATGTCTTTTTAATTAATAGTTTAAATTAGTTTAACGGTAGTGTTTAATTAGTTCTAAGTTTTAACTTTTACTTTGAAGTTGATTTTAATTAGTTCAAAGTTTAAATTTTGAAGTTGATTTTAATTAGTTCAAAGTTTTAAAAGTTAATTTAAATTAATGTAAACTTTAAAGTTAGTTTGATTAATTTAGTTTAAAATTTAAATAGTTATGTTAAATAAATTATAAATATGGTTTAAAATTTAAATTTTAGTTAATTAAATCGTTAAATTTTAGACTTTTTTAGTTGATGAAATAGTTAAATTTACATTTTACTTAATAAAGTAATTAAATAAAATATTTAAATAGTTAAATAAATCATAAAATATGACTTAATTTAATAAGATATTTAAATATAGCTCACACTTGTGTAAAAGGCGCACAAAAAAGCCCAAGGCGTAAAAAAGCTCAAGGCGCAAGTTTTGCGCCTTAGCGGCTTAACTACTTTGCATTTAGGACATATCCCGATATTTTTCAGTTGCATCTGATATTTTATTTAGTATCAAAGTGATATATTGAAAAATATTAGCCGATACTCGATAGATCTTGTTGATAATCATAATGATATTTGAGAAAAAAATTTGAAGTCCAAAATGTGATACCTTGCCAACATTTCAGTATTAAACTGTTATTGTCTATTATTCAACTACACATCTGTATATTACGTATACAGTAATTAAAGGGAGCTTTTATCTTTCAACATAAAGTGACAGTAAGTAAAAATGGCTTGTTGGCTTAATCCAATGATGCTATGGCCTGTATCATGGGTAAGAATCAAGAATTGGTACATAAAGAAACGAGTACAGAAAACATTTTAGGTAAATATGTATGTAATAGTTCCACATCGCAATTTGAACCTTAGATACCAACTTCTTTCAAATAATGTTTAGATTTTTGAAATAGAATTAGATTACAGTATCTATGTTATTTGTGGACGCATCGCGATTTAAATGGTGTCAGTCTAGTTCTAGGTAAAATTGTGAGCCATAATGCATTTTAAACGCTATGTGGATGGGTGTGAAGTTCACACTCATTGACAAACCACCACAGTGCACATGGTATTACAAACACAATATGTAGGTGGTGTACTGTGTTTATATAACCTATCTGATAATAATGTTGGGTTCTTTATGAATGATAGATGTAACGAGTTTGGGTATAATAGTAATATTTTTTTATATATCATATTGGTATATTTTCCAGTTTGAAATTTTATAAAATTATTTTTATTTGTATAACATAAATGTTTCAAAGTCAGTTCAAACTCTAAAATTTAAAAATAGAATGATCATTACATTAGTAAAAAAATTGATTCTGATCATTACATTTCAGTATGTTATTAACTAAAATTTAATTAATGAATTATTTATTTTTGATTTATGTCAAATGGACTTTGTTCTGGTTTATATATAATTTTTTTTTGGGTAGGTGTGTGTGTGTGATTTTCCTGGGACACAAGTTGGAGACACAATTGGTGACACAGTGGATCTCAAACATTGGATTACCTCTTGATTTCAACCTCAAATGTGAGAGCAGTCGAGACAATTGATCTCAACCATTGGCTTAGCCTATATGGCGGAGGTGGTTAAATTGAATGCAATGTTTATATTCTTTGACGAGACAATGCTGTTTTAAATGGCATCAGAGTTGATTTCTAGTTAGAATTTTGAACAGTAACACGTTTGACACTATGTGGATGGGTATGGAATCCACCCTAAATGATAAACTACTACATTGGCACCACACAATGTTACAAACAATATACCTAGATGTATTTAGGCTATCCAACGAGAATGTTTGATTTGTTATGAATGATAATGTAACTACTTGGGTTATTTAGACTCACATCATAAAATTGAATGTTATCGCCATCATCGTTGGTGTAATATCAATTCTTTCTGAAGAATAAGAGTATTTGGTCCACATGACAGAGTTTACCAAGTTGATTATATTATCTGTATTGTTTGCAGATGTAGTCATTTCAATTTATTTCTAAAATAAAAGAGAAAATATCAAATTCGCAGTAGACACTCGTGACTCGCCGTTGTATTAAAAAAAACATTTTGAAGTAATTATATTATCCATGAAACCAAATGCTCAACCAAAAGTTGAAACCAATACCATACCATAGTAATTTGTTTTCAAAAGCTTCAAGCTTGAAAACCTCAGCATTGATCCCAGTGGAAAGATTTCCTTATTAATTATTAACATTTACAGAGGGAACATGGAGATGGATATAGTGGTCACTTAATCTTTTTATGAACAACACTCTGATTTTATAATAATTAAAGCGGACCACTGTTGTTTGAAGGAAGTGATTTCACTATTGTTGGGACTATTTCCTTCCATGCCTTTTTAAAATTTCAGGATTTAGTAGTGTGGGACACAATTCTTATTTCTTCATGCTCCTTGAGAGTTGTGCTTCCACTAGGAACTGCTATGTTTTTTTTTTTGGAAAAAAAAGATATATTTGGGAATAAAATTACCATGCATATTTCTTCTAATCCAATACACTTCCACGGTTTCATAATTGTCTCATTCAGGCAAGGAAAAATATTTGCTCAAAGTATGCTGTTGGTCTGTGTATTGCATGTGCATTAATCGCTATTGTCCTCCAACAAAGAGCAATTAAAAACAATAATCAGAAGCATGAAGGCTCTGTTGCTGATCTCGTGAGAAGGGGTCAGTTGAGATCTGATAGAAGAGGCATGTATGTCATTCTACTAATTACTTGCACCAAGATAAATGATGATGGTTTCTTCACTTTCATATTATGCTAGCACAAGACATAACAAATTTATATAATACCTTTAGTTTCATTGAAAGGCACTACATTGATTCCCATCTTATATAACATTTTGGTTATTGGAAACGCCTATTTCCAAATTTAACCTGCTTAGATTACTTAACTATAACTTAAAAGAACTATACATTAGTTAATCGTGGAGAAGTAACTCTGTCGACACTCTGATATTCATATGCTAGCATCCTGATACCTTGTTTACCAAAAATTTGAATATTATTTTTCATAGCAGTCAGGCAATGATGATATTAGTGACACGTCAAAGGAGTGTGTTGTTCTTTGTAATATAATTTGTGCTGATTGTATTTGTAATGAGCAATAAATACATTTTTGTAACAGCTCAACACCCCTTAAATACGAAGATCCTTTCAACAACCCCCTGGTAAAAGTGGGTAAAAGTAATTCAACCATAGAAATGTGTGGAAAAGTTTACCGCCTCGCTCCAATAACACTAACCGAAGAACAGCAATCGGAACATCAAAGGAGAAGATCACGTGCATATCAGTGGAAACGACCAAAAGTGTTCCTCAAAGAAGGGGAATCGGTTCCACCAGATGTTGACCCTGAAACTGTTAGATGGATCCCAGCCAATCATCCCTTTGCCACAACCGTAAGTGACATCGATCAAAAAATGGCACATGACAACGTTTATCAAAAGCGCGGTGTTCCTTCTCGAATCAAAGCAGAACATGAAGCATTGCAAAAAAAGCTAGAGGCTCTACAGAGTGTAAGTTCACAATCAATGATGATCCATTTTGTTTAACCTTCAGCTTGTGTGTTTTTGTGGAAAATGAACCACTTGTACAGTGGTATTGCTATGGGTATGTGTGTCAAACTACCCTTTTTGAAACGTTTCTTAGCGTCTAAGTTCTACATGTACATTTCCTGAGGGTTACATGCTCTCAAACTTGATACTACAGCAGTTACATTCTATGTTGCAATGTAAGTTTTAGAAGGTCAAGATTAAGATTGAATCCATAATGATAGTTCACTGTAATATTTGATCTTTGGATCTTATCACCAATTTAGACAAAACATATTGCAAATTTTGACCCTTCTGAAAAGAAATTATGTAAATATGTCATTTTCTGCTTTTGAAACTGCATCAGTTTAGTTTTTTCCTTTTTTTTACTGAGGTATTTTGAAATTTCCCTAGTATTATTTTTTCAAGAAAAGGAAAAATAAAAAATAAAATAAAGCACTAGCGCTGAAAGTTTAGAAAAGCAGCTTATATGGATAAAAATCCTTGATTATTATATATTTGCTATAAAGCACTTATTTAATGTACAGGAACAGAATTATATGGCAATCAAAGTGCAAAATGGTACAAATGAAGGGGATTTGTCATCGTCAAAATCAAATGAATGCGTAGATTCTGAAGATCAGCACACTATGCCAGATGAAATGAAGAATAATTTGTAAGGCCTATCTTCAGTACAGATGATGTGAAGTTTAGAATGCTCATGGAATTCATGGATTTTGAGAATGTTTTTAGGTTGTTTTTTTTACTCCAAAAAATTAGGAGTAGGATTGTTTTTGCAACTGTGTTATGTAAGTCTATCATCTCTCTACTTGTAATTATTATTCATAAAAGTAGAAGAGTTAGACCCGTATTTTCAGTTGAGTGAATGTTTCTTGGCTTCTTGGGCTTGATATGAAAATACACTTAACGGTAAAAGTTAGGCGGTCTTTGGTTTGAAAATGAGTTTATGTTTTGTGTTTTTGATACATTTTTCAAATGGTGTGGGAGAGGAGGTTAGAAAATATTAGATTGTTGTTGGTTTACTTTTTTAGTTTTGAATTTTCATTCATACTAAAATGCGTACGACGTATGTATATTGTGAAAAATGCGTACGACGTGTGTATATTGTGATAAACGATAAATTTAGAAAACGAAGTTGATATATAAAATAAAAAATAATTTCTTTTCCGTGTTTTGAAAAATATCGAAAGTTCAAGAAATAATTCATCTTTTCGTCGTTTCTTCATCTCCTTTGTCATTCCCTTCATTTTCATTCCACTTTCTCTATCGTTTCTCCACTCTTTTTGTATTTTGTAATTGATGTTGAAAATTCAAAACACAAAATAAATCAAACGAGCCCTTGGTAATTGAAAAGGGGGAAAAGAGAGGAAAAACAATTTTTATTTTTTTGATATTTTTATGGAGAGAAACGGTTGTATAATGCGAGACTACATAGCCAACAAAAAGATAGTAGCTGATAGTAAATAGTTATTCGACCAACGGGCTTGACCGGTAGCCAAAGTAATAAGGAGCGAACTAGTTAATAATAGTAGCTAATACACATAGAGGCCAAGTAGAGACAGCAAAAGAAAAGACATACATATCAACATGCATAGCTACCTAACACAGAGGTCAAAAAACATCATCAACCATAGTGTAAGAACATCCGAGGAGCGAAAATAATCAGCGAGCATGAAAGGGACTGGAAGCACCAGCATACGAACCGAAGGACCATCAGAAGTCCACTTATTAGGGTCATCCGAGCTTCCAATAGATTCATTATCAGCTGGAACAGCATCGATCATCAGACGGAGCGGGGGAGGAGGGACTCCATCTTACCAAACAGAGAAAAAATAAGCTATTTTGTTGCATAATTAAAGCGGGGTGCGAGCAGTATTATTAAAACATCTGGAGTTTCTTTCAAGTCAGGTCAACTAGTTGAACGCTGAGAGGAAGATGTTAGTATTGGAAGAGTTGGAGCTGAATTGCCAATAGTCGAAGAAAGAACGAACAACGAGGACGAAGCTGAGGAGGTGAACGGTAGAGTAGTCCAAACACAGAATGCGAGGTTACAATCAAAAAAGATGTGGGTGATACTCTCTGATTCTGAGTGGCAGAGAACACAAGAAGGGTTGAGAATAATTCCTTTACGAATTAGTCTATCTTTAGTATTGATTTTTTCATGCATGAGTAACCAGATATGGAATTGGACATGGGGAGGGATGTTGCATTTCTAAAGGCGAGGGAAGGAGAATAATCTTCTAGAGTTCGAGAGGCTTGAATAGAGGGATTGGACAGAAAAGGAACCATTAACCGTCAGTGCTCAGGAGTGACAATCAGATACCGGAGAGAAGACAAGAGCACGATCAGGGATTGAATCTGAAGGAGCTGGTAGAGAGCAGGGCCAGCGATAACATGGTTAGATTGGAAACATAGGAAACCCAAGTTGAAAGCATTAGAAACTGAGGTGGAGCGGTTGGAAATTATGGCAAAGAGGTCGGGGAAAGAAAGGCAAAGAGGGGAAGCATTGTGCCAAGAGTCAAGCCTAAGACCACAGGAAGCGCCATTGCCAATCTGAACCGAGACAGATTTCTTAACCCAGAAGGCAGAGCAGAGGACACCGGACCAGAAAGTTGAGGCAGACTCAAGCGAGCTGGCATGGAGGATAAGGAAAGGGTTTGAATTGTAATGCTTACGAAGGATCCAACATTTCCAAATGGGGGGGGGGGGTCATCAGAGAGGAAATGCCAAAGCCATTTTGCAAGAAGGGCAAAGTTGAAGAGCTTGATATCTAGGACGTCTAATCCACCCTGAGACACAGATTTGCACACAATGGACCAATGAACTAAATTATTGACTTGAGAACCATGCCAATGGAACAATCGACGGAGTTTATCTATGAGATGATTACCCAATGATGAGCTTTTTGGAAGGAGAGCCAGTAGGTTGGAATAGCGGATTGAACAGATTTAACAAGAACGAGTCTGCCAGCCTTAGGGAGGGAAGAGACTTTCCAAGAAGCAAGGTGATTGGAGATTTTGGATATGAACGGTTTCCAGTCAAAGCAATGGAGTTTGGTAGGGCGAATAGGAATGCCAAGGTAGGAGATGGGGAAATGATCGAAGTTGCAGTTAAGAGCACGGGCAATATCAGGACCGAGATGGACGGAACCACCTAATATAATAATCAAACTTTTTGAGAAGTTAATAGAGAGGCCGGAGACAAGCTCAAAAGCATAAAGGAGAAGCTTGAGGTTATGGATGTGGAAAGGGTTGGGGTCAAAAAGAGGATGGTGTCATCCGCGAATTGAATAGTAGATATCTTGAGGTTGAAGCTAGGAAGACCAATGCTAGACAAGAGGTTGTGGGAGATCGCCAGCTTGTTCATTCTGTTGAAACATCCGCTGCCGGGACAAACAAAAGAGGGGAGAGTGGGTCTCCCTAGCATAAACCACGAGCAGATTTGATGAGACCACCACCAATGCCATTGACAAAGATTGAGGACATGCTGTAATGGAGGATGCAATGAATCTGGAAAATCCATTTATCAGGGAAGCCACGTGAAACAGAATTTCCAGAATGAAGAGCTAGCTGATAGAGTCGAAGGTTTTGGTGAAGTCTAGCTGGAGAAGGATGGCAGGAGAGTTTGAGTGGTGGCGGTGAGATAGTATCTCTTGAGTGGAAACAACAAGTATATGACATTTTTATCAATGATGAAGACAGATTGTTCAGGCCTAATAAGGTTAGAAATAATGCTTTGGAGGCGGTTGGCAAGGACTTTGGTAATGAGTTTGAAGGTGATGTTGATGAGGCTGATAGAGTGGAACTCATTGAGGCGGTTGGCACCAGGTTTCTTGGGAATGAGAATCACATTAGCATAGTTAACTCTGGCAATAAAAGAAGGATCGGAGTAGAACTCGTTGAACATAGCAAGGATATCAGAACGGATGATTTGCCAGAAGCGCTTGAAGAAAAGAGGGCTGAAGCCATCAGGCCTCGGGGATTTATCATCATCCATATCATTTAGAGCGATAAGGATCTCAGATTCATCGAAGGGATCGTCAATATGGATAGGGGTAGGGTTAGAGTACAAATCAGACCAAGAAATCCGAGGAGAGGGAGGGTGGAGACTACCGAAGATGTTTTTGAAATACGAAGTGAATAATATGTTAAGGTCGAACTGATCTTGGAAAACAGAAACCTCATGGCGGATCTCAAAGATAAGGTTGGAGCGTCTTCTCCTATTAGCCAATCTGTGGAAGTAAGCAGTGTTGCGATCCCCGTCCTTCAATCAGTTGGCTTTGGACCTTCGCTTCCAGCCAATCTCTTCTTGCTTGAGCAGTCTTTTAAGCTCGGCTTCAAAGGAATGGACCGAGGTGGATTCAGAATCGGAAAGCAGGTATATTTCTTCACGGGTGTTGAGGTCGAGGATAACATCTTGGAGGGAGTAAATACGAGATCTAAGAGATCCCCAAATAGATCTGGACCAAGGACGTAGGAGCTTGCAAAGGGATCTGAGTTTAGAAACCACAGTTGCGAAGGCGGAAACTTAGGGGGGATTCGACCAAGTAGCGGAGATAAAATCATTGAAACCAGGTTTCAGGAGCCAGAATCGCTCGAATCTGAAACCAGATCTAGAGGGCATAGGGGCACCGGAGTCCAAGAGGATGGGGCAATGGTCGGAGAGGAAATTTGGAGGCCATGGACGAAAGATAGTGGATGGGAGTCTTCCTAGGAAGAATTGAAGAGGAATCGGTCAAGCTCGACAAGAGTAGGGGAAAGGCGACAGTTACTCCAGGTAAAAGAACGATGGGAGGGTTATTGAAGGAATCTAGGTCGAAGCAAAAGGACGTAGAGGAATTATGCTCAGAAGGATCACAGGTAATATTAAAATCTCCCCTAAGGACCCACGGGCCTTGAGAAAAATTGGCAACTTTAGAAGGTGGAAATAAGAAAAAATCATTTTCAATTTTATATGTTGTTAAATCATTTTCAAATCGATTTTTTTTCATCTCATTTCTTCTAAACACGTAACTTACTATTAACATGTTATTTCACAAAATCACATTATGAATGTAACATGGTTTTTTCAAAGGGAAATTTTGACATATATCCTTATAATTATAAATTTTTTTCCTTAGCTCCCTTTTAGTTTTCTTTTATAAATTACATTCATTTTTTTTCAATGAAATTTAAAAGGCTAATTGGGTAATTTTACTAACTTTAACACGTGCTCTTAAAATATATGTCCATAACTCATAACCGTCACAATACACATCGTTGTGGCCACTTTTAAATTTGAAACGGAAGAAGTAAAAAACAAAGAAATTAAAAAAAGATGGATGTAGAAATAGTTTCTAAAAGGGAGACATGTAAAAAAATAAGTTTAGAAAAGAGGGACGTGTTTCTAATTTTCATTTTTTTTTCAAATTTGTGGGAAGTAATTTGGGAAAAAAATTATGTTTTTTGTTACATGTTCTACATTAAATTTATGTGGCATTAGGTTTGTGAGAGAAAAATACTACTTGAGTGGTCGGATGATTGTTTTATGACTATGTATTGATCCTAAAAATCCTAAAATACTACGTCCGCGTCAATCCATAAGTCGTTGGATAATGCATAAACCATAGGAAAGAGCTTTATGTTCCACCGGACGTATGCAGAGAGTCGTAGTATTATTTTAATGTGAAGTGTAAGTTTGTTCACTGTAGTAATCTTTTTGATAGTGTGCAGTTCACATTTTTTGCTTTACTAATACTAGTTTAAAATACTAGTAGTTATAACGATCTTCATGTTTATTTTTTAAATATTAAATTGATATATAATTACATTTAGTTGGTGTATATACTTATTGATAATTGCAAATAGTTTGTCACTTGCATTTGTTATTGTATTGAATTTCACCGACATTAGTTATTTGAATAAATTACTGGATTTTATCTTTGAAATGATTTTGTATTAATATGTGTGTGTGTAACCATTATGAATCACACCAACCCAGTCAAAATGGGTGGACTATAGGCATTAAACATACAATTGTTTTTGCATCTTTGCATTCTGGAAGAAGCTCATTTGGTTTACAGTAATCGACTATTAATGGAGAGACATGTTGAAATGATATCCCTTGGTGCATCTTTTATTGAATGTACGTTCATTGCTGAATTGTTAAGAATTGAATTGGTTTGGTAAAGAGATCTTTTTGTAACTTCCTTCTATTCTTGATATCCAAGACTAACATTAACATCAAAAGTCATTCATCCACTGATGTGCATACGTCGTTCTTCGACATTGAAAACGACGGTTCATCTTGGTAAGTAATCATGAACATCAGTCATCACTTGCTGTATCATAATCTTACAGTGGAACGACAAAGTCTAAATAATAAACAAAACACAATATGGTGTAGCGTAATAACCCATATTATTGCATATTTATCTATCATCGTATTTTTTATTTATTATGTCGATTGTATTGTATAACCTAGAGATGATGCGGCGATAAGATGACGCGTCCGAATGAGAAATTAGGTGGTAGTGTGACATTTATGTGTACCATGATGCTTAAGGGAAAAAATTAATTAACTAATTAATATCCATTTAATTAGAAAAGAGATTAATGACTAATAAAGGATTCTAGTTGTATGGATATATACTTGGCTACATAAGAAAAAAGTGAATGAAATTAAATAGGTAGGTTAAAGTAGATAAGAAGACCATAAGAGAACCTCGTTCCTCATTTGTTCCATAGTAAAACTATTTTTTAGCTAGTGCGAACTCATGCTACGCATACAGATTTAAACTACAATTTTCTGCAATTTATGTTCTATATTTTTCTTTTGTTTATGATGATATATGGTTATTTGTTTTTCTATAACGATATGGAATTTCGGACACTTCGTATTTAAATATCTGAATTATTTAAATATTTGAATCATGAATTAAATATTATTAAATTGATTTAATAACCTTGTTAGACCCCTTTTTAATAATAACTAATGATGGAAAACTTGTTTTTGAAGTTTGTTTATAAAAATAAATACTTCGAAGAAATATCGATAATATAACCAAAAATTGGTTTATCGATAAACCACTTTTTAATCGATATAAGTTGTTCGAACTCTTTTGTGTTAACCTAATGAGTATACGAACACATTAGGGACTAATTAACACACTTCTCTTTATGGAGCAATAAGAACATTCTAGAAGCTTCTGATGGATAAGAGTTATTTGTGTGTAAGTGTTGTTTAGTCATTTACTAATGGTAAGAGGTGTAAAGGAGAAGTGATGGGCATGTGGAGGGGTGAGCCTTCCATGGCATGATTGGGGAGGGGGGAAGAGGGTGAGAAGAAGGGTAAGCAACACCATCTCGAGCCTATAAAAAGGGGCATGCCTCTTGAATTTACTTTTGCAAATTTAGAAAATAAAATCAAACTCTTTTCATCTTCTTCTCTTCATAATTTCCTAAAGAAGATTTAACTTAAAACATCTCCAAATCTCTTCAAATTTTGCCACAAGCCTGACTAAAACATCACAACACCTTCTAGCATCTTAGATCTTAAAGAAAGTAGCAAAATACCCCCTAAAGCCTATAGTCCATGCGCTATTTGAAGGCATTATTGCCTTAAAAAAACTTGAACCAAAGCAAGGTAGTGGTAGGATGTGAGGTGTTAGCAAGGTTGAGGTAGGAAGTGGAGCTTGGACTTGCTTGTTTGTTTGGTTAAGGGTGGGCTTACTCACCACCTTGAATGTAAATATTATGTATATGTACTTGTGTTTGATTGTGTATATGCTGTTTGAATTGATATTGACATATGTTGTAATATTTGTTTTGATTCTTGCTTTGAAATTAAATGGCATATGTAATCCATATGGACGGACACGGACTTGAATAGACTTATATGAATTGTAGCATAGTCGTAAAATAAAGCATATAGGTTGTAGTTGAATTTTGGTTTAGATTGGACTTGGATTTGCATGTGCTCTTATAGCAATAGTCGCTATAAATGCACTTAGGAATTGCCTTGTGTTCGCAATTTCTTTTGAATTTTTTAGAGAGATCCTTAGGGTTTCTAATCATATATTTGATGTTTATTGTGTATGCTTGCAGCCATAAAAAGTTTGGATGATAAAAGGTTAAGTAACATATCAAAAAGTGGTCAAACTTCCACTTGTGCAATATTGCCCAGTTTTAACGTTCGTTTTGAACTTTAAATGTTTGGAAAGGACTTTTAAATTAAGTATTTGGTTTCAGTCTTTTTAAAAGTGTTTTCCAACTCTTATTATGGTATTTTAAAAGTGGTTCGATGTTTTTTTGAATTTTTAAAGAAGAGGGTTTACTTTTAAATATAATGGAAACATGGTTTTTTTTTCAAGTTTTTAAGTGAATTATAAACTTGTTATTATCAAGTAATATTTTTGGGTGAATGTTTTAAAACCTATTATAAGTATTTTAAAGTATACATAGTTTTTAGAAAATGTGTTGACTATTTTATCAAGTATAAATATCTTAGGTAATAAAATAACTTTTAATTTTTTTTATTAAACATCCAGTTTTATGAATAAATTACTATACTTATATGTATATCATTTCTGAAAAGGTTTTAAATTATAAATAAAGGATTTAGAAAGAGGTTATGAATTGCTTAGTGGCTAAAATGTTTTGTTTAATTACTTGTTTGAAAAGTAATTAACTATGCTTAACAATAAAACCAATGAAGTAGGCTTATCTATTTGTGGGTGTTAAGATTGATGTTCGAGTAGGGATAAAAACAATAGTGCTTTAACCTATCGGCTTCCCTCTTGACCGAGAATAGTTAAGTTCGGAATATCGAAAATGTGTTAATCGTGTTGATTTCTTACTCGTTTATGAAAATCATTAATACTGTACTTAACACTAAAAGCAGACGAGGTAGACTTATCTATTTGTGAGGGCCAAGAATGAAGTGTTTAGGCAAGGCTTTGATATGCAACCAGCGCTCTAACTTACTTGGTTTGACTCTTGACCAAGGGATAGTATAAGTTGAAATGCTAAAAACATGTTAAGTATACGAACCTTAATTTCTATAAGCGATTGTTTTAACTAGATAGTGGATTAGTCGACTATCGAACTTGACTGAATATGAATTTAGATCTTTAAATGGATGTTTTTGAAGATAGTAACAAGTATAAAATTGGTTTTGGGTTTGTTGTGACAATGCATTAATAACATTTTCCTTTAACACTTTTTTATTATAGTTATGAATGCAAATAGATCTTTAAAAGAATGTTTTAAACATAAGCATAAGTGAAATGGTTTTGGGTTTGTAGTTACAATATTTAAGTAACATTAGTCTTAAAACTTTTGAATAGATTTGTGAAAGTACTTAGATCCTTAAAATGGATATTTTGATGGAAATTATGAGATAGAATATTTTGGAAAAAGATAGAAAAAGTAAAGGTTTAAAGTAAGATATCTTGTTAATGATTTGTGAATATACCAAAATAAATAAGTATATGAATACTTGTATTGAAAGAGTACAAATGAATAGTGGTGATTGATAAATGAAGTTTTATTAGATAAAAGAAGTTTACTAAAAAGGATATTTTAATTAATAAAAAGTATTAATTAAATAAAAAGGGGATTAGAAGTCGCTTATGTGACTTAATCGTGCTTTGTGTAACTTGATCGTGCTTTGTGTGACTTAATCGTGCTTTGTGTGTTTATTGGTTTATAGAAAGTATATGGGACTTGGTTTCCATATATGATCATCTATCCTGTACTTGGTAGTCGATTAGTCGACTAGCGAAAATGAACAAAATAACTTAGGAACCATCTAGAAGAAACACGAGGTCTATATGGTACAGTTATCTTCGAGGATGCTATAATGTACATATAAACTCTCTTGCGCTTCTAGGACAAATGATAAGAAAATCCATCTGGATAGGAGAAGATCTCCACCCTCATGTATTATCTATTTATTTTTGAAAGAACCAAGGTTAAGCTAACCGAAAATTCATCGATTGGTTTTGGAGCATCTGGCAAGCGAGGAAAGTGTACTTGTACGAGATGGCTCGAACCCATAACCACTTCAAAACCATATATGCGATCTATGTTTTATAAGCGGTTGTGAAGTGAAATGCTATATAGTTGAACTATCTATCCTAAGGTTAAGTCCAAGGGAGAGGTCAGTGTTAACATTTCGATCGATGCTATCATATAGGACTGTCTATCTTGAGGAGTATTCCAAGAGAGAGGACAATGTTAGCATTAGTCAGAGGACTTATATGGCAATCATGTAGAGACTCAAGATCTGTTCGAGATGCTCGAATCCATGTAGCGATTCATAATCTGTTCGAGATGAGGGAATCCATTTGGGGATTCATGTTACGTTCAAGTGATGAAGATTCGTGTGAGAGATGCCAAACGTAGCTTCGACATTGGAAATGACTAAAACCAAAGTAGGGTGCCTAGCCATGAAGGGTTTAGCGAGCCTAAATAGGGTATGTCAACTCCAAATCTAGAAATTCTATTCATATTGCTAGTGGGAGTTGATAATATTCAGTTAACGTCTCGGCGTTGATTAGATATGGCTAACCTCATGGTATATTTTTTCTAGAGATATATGACGCTAGAAAGGATATCTCTGATCCTTGTGTAGGAGGTCGGATTCGTCTTGACCGAAGAGATCTCCACGGAAATTCTACATATTTATGCGAACGCGCCTTACCGGGTTTTCAATATATACTTAGTTATTACTATGGTGTACACATACCTCAACTATTTCTTACTTATATTCTATACCCTAGACATTAATAAATGGTTGGCTCTTTTGAGGGGATAACCATTATGGTATTCTATGCGGCTTCTAAAGGTGCTGTTATATGTTACACATATTTCTTGAGTTTCTCATACCAAACTTATGTCCGACTCGTGGTTTTATATTTTCCTTATTTCCATAGATGCTCTTTCAAGTAGTCCAAGAAAAGCAGGTTTTCATTGATGTTCGTTGGAGCTTCTAGAGATGAGCCAGATGCTTCCATTCACCTATCGTAGTATTCTTATTTCCAATGCATTACTGTATTGATGACAGGTTGTTATAACTGTTCAAGATGATGATTACACTTGTTATTGTAACTCTAAAATGATATGTGACGCCCCACCTCTATACTCACACTAGCCAAGGACACTACGGAGTAATGCCGTTGACTAGCACGAAGAATAAGGCTTTTGAGGAGCGACCATCTGTGTAATTGATTTGTGCGAGTACCAATATGTCAGATAGAAGGTCATGCATTTCATTTCAAGAGGAAATCTGACACATCAAATACAAACTCAAAGCTACTACACAGTGGCTATGAGGCCTTCGGAAACAAATATAAAATAAGCATAACATAAATCAGTCACAGATATTCATATCACTAAGGCGGAAACAAATATGAATATAACACATAGAAGTGTACATCAAAGTAGTGGTCATACAAGATCCACTACATCACAAAATAATATGTACAAGTGCTAGACAAAAGAATATGTATACGTCAAGGAGTCTCTATCTCGAATGTATAAAAAACAAAAACTATTAAGCTAAAGTAGTTAGCCAAAAATCAGAAGCTACTCCCTGCTAAGAAGTCAAGTGGAAGCACCTAAAACACTTCGGTCTGACCCGAGTATTATTTAAGAAGAAAAATAATAAACGGATCAGTCTAGCTATAAATATCATGTAAAATGAGGTAGGATAAGAGATATCACAAATATATATATATATGATAACAACAAAAATCATACAATATCTCAAATTTTCTCAAACACCAAAAAGAATGTCGTATTCTTTAGTTTATTCACCACATCAAAAATATTGATAGAGCTTATCAATGCAAACCAAAAAAATTGGTGAAACACAAATTCCAGAAATCTTCAATTAGAAATCCAAAAATCACAAAAAAAGGGGAGGCCTATCATAAACGGGAGCATGAAAACTCAACAAGCACGTGTATCACAAACGGGATGCTATCCCATGAAAATACGGGTACTATACCCCATTGGGGATAGATAAGCTAAACATCGACGCACCTAAAAAGATACGCCCCATGCACAATCGAACATCGACGCACCTGAAAAGATACGCTCCATGCACATACCTATTGAGCCGAACATCAACGCACCTAAAAAGATATGCCCCATATACCGAACTCATTGAGCCAATTGCTCCACGAACGGTCGAAAAGAACAGGGGTCGCTAGCCCCTAAAAATGAGACAAAGCTCCACAAAACGGGGTATAGTCCCCCATGCGAACAAAGAGACATCGCATATCGCTAGTCTAAACCATAAAATGATCATCATTGATCAACAAGAAGTGTGAATTACACTAAGCTAGTAAATAAATGAGTTTAGCTTCATGTCCCATAACTACTGGCTTAACTTAAATATTTACGAACAAATTGTAGATTTCCACTCGAAGATTGTCACAAGATTTCAATCAAACAAGTCTAAGAATTAACCGACAAAGTAAACGCAAGCGTTTCATACCACTTGTTTTGCCAAGCCGTTTAATTAGATTTCTCATACGAATGAGGTAAAGGTTTGTATATACTAATAGATTGGAAAACGGTTTTAAAAACGAGCTTTGTATTTAAAAGTAGTGTTGAAATCGTTTTTTGCGAAAGAGTTTGGGTATTTACTACTAGTATAGAAACCTTTGTATTTTAAAGTGACAAACCACAGAAAACGATTGTAAAAACAATCGATCACCAAAAATTCACATTCGACGATGTGAATTAAAACCATAAAAATTGATATCAAATGGATATTCCCAAAAATCCAGAAAAGAAGTCATCAAAGTCGATAATAAGTGACAACAACCCACCGGATCAACAAAAAATGATTAAAACGGAAACCCATCTAAAAACAGGCAAGGTGGCTGGAATAGTCAGCTCCAGACGTCTGGTGGTTTCCCAGACGTCTGAGCTGAAAGACTGGAATTTTCAATCTAGATCGTCCAGACGTCTGGGAAGTAAGCTCAGATATCTGAGCTGTACATCTGGAATTTTTATTCCGATGGCTCAGACGTCTGAGTATTATACCAGACGTCTGAGCTGAAGCTCAGGGCAAGATTTAACATAGGCCATTGATGGCCAATTCAACTCCGAAGCAATCGAATGAGCAACGATGGCTAAGGATTTATGCCAAGCGACAACCCAGCCCTATAGACTCATCAATACACTCCGAACAACATGTCCAAACATCCATATAAGGATTTTCATAGATTTTGACTTCAAAATGCCAAAAATTGGAAAATTCGCCAAATCAATTCAATTCAAAAGCAAATGGACATGAAATAGAAGTTAGGAATTCATACCTAACAACTATCAAAGGTATAGACATAGATGTGAGTTCAAGAACTCACCATTAAACCCAAAAACAACGAATGAGAAGCTTTAAAACAAGGCAAGATCAATCTCTTCTCCACTTAACTTCAATAACCCTCAATCTATGATCAAATGCAAATATTACCTAAATTAGGTTATAGGATTTTTTGGAAGTTGGAGAGAGATTGAGGTGGAGAAGAAGAAGAGGATGCTTACCTAAGCTTCTCTTTGATTTTGGAGCTTGAATCTTGAATTTCCTAGAAATCAAGGGTTTAGGAATTTTGATTTCCCTTTCTTTCCCCCATTTTCCTTTAGCTTGAGTGTTAGGAAATAATAGAATGAATGAAGAGGAGTTGGAGGAGGAGTTAGGGTATTAGATGAGTTGGTGGGCTGAAACCCAAACCCAAAGCCCAATAGAAAAGTAGCAAAATTCTACTCAACTCCAAACATATCGATGTTTATACTCAAAAAGGTCGCAAACGCCATTTTGGACTCAATGGAAGTGGTCTTGAGTCCGAATTCGACCGTTTACAAAAAGTCACATTTTGGACTTTTAAATTCAACTAACGACGCTATATTTAAATAAATCATTTAAATATATTATCGTAAAAATATGCGGGTTGTTACATGATATGTAACGTAGAGTGACAGTTTGTATCGTCTTTTGATATTATATGTTATCGTTCTGTTGTGAGATTCTGATGTTGTGTTCTCCTCTTCTTTATTCTATTTCTTTTTCTTTTATTTTACCCTAACAATTCGTCTTTCCAGCACTTGAGTGCTCGCCACATGAATACCGTCGATGTATTAGTGTCAACTTACAATAATATTTATTTTACCTCTTCTTCCATTCACTTATAGTAGTATTCTTATTTCCTTGCATTACTGTATTGTATATATCAACATATGTTGGAATAGGTTTTTATAATTGTCCAGGCTAATGATAGTACATATTATTGTAACTTTGAAATGCTATGTATCTTAGAGTGATAGTTTGTACTATCTTTTTATATTATATGTTATCGTTTTGTTGTGAAATTCTGATGTTGTATTCTCCTCTTTTTTCTTCTATCTCCTTTACTTTTATTTTACCCTAACAATTCGTCTTTCCGTCACTTGAGTGCTCGGTACATGAATATCGTGAATATATTAGCGTTGATATTTGGGGGTCAAAAAAGGCTAGTCATTACATTTTCTACTCTAAGAAAATGTTTAAGGCATTTTAACTTTAAATATCCATTACTATTTCATACATATAACTATTATGCATACAACTATTGATTTAAAACTTTGGAAAAATGAATTAATGAAATAAAACATAGCGTTACATTCAATATATTTATTATCCAATTACTATAACAACTTTTATCAAATTTTTTTTAACATTTACCTTTTTAATTCGGTTTCTTCAATCCATGTTACAAAACATTTACTTTATAATTCAATGTTTAACAGAGTGACGTGGACATAAAGATGAAATCAAGCAACATGTCCGCTTAATACACTCTTCACATGGTAAATTATAATTTAAACAATTTTTACTTAGATCCTACATAGAAGCACGTAGCATTGAAGATCCGTAACTACACTAAACCCAAAAATAATCAAAGAACAACGATAATTAAATATATCACCATAATTTTTTGCATAAGTGACAACTAACGATTGTCATATTACTTTTCAGATATACAAAATTTAAATAATTGAAAATTTTATGTTATATCACCTATTTAGTATTGTTTAATATATTTTGATGTTAAGGCCTAATAATTCTAGTTGGCCTTTTCAGATCTGAGTAGTGACGAACAACTATAACATGTGAAAAACTAAAGATGATTATTAACCATGGCATTATAATTTCATGTCTGTAATACATGTCACTTCATTTATATTTCATGTAAACATAAATGAAAACAAAAGGTGCTATTCTAGGAACACAAATATTTCTTTGTTGCATAGAACAACTACTTTATCAACAATGATATAGTAAAATGGAAAGAAATTGAACAAACTGTTTCCTTTATAGAACCACCACCATGTAGTCAAGTGATCACTTTTCAATTATGCCACGAAAGAAAATCAGTATGTGCGATGAGATTCAAACTTCTTTAATAGTTGCATCTAAAAAGAATTCAGACATTGAGCATAAATTGTCACATTAATTCAACATTTAATCATTTTTTGGTTTTTTGGATCATTACTACTCAATGACCATGTAATTCAAATGACATAATTTAGGCAAACACATCCAAAAACACATAAAATAATAAAATTATTGGTTAAAAATGAAAAAACATTTAAAGAAAAGTCTATTTATTGATTTGTTATCCACACACATGTTTGGTCAAAACAAACTTAAGTAAAAGCCACTTTTATGTGACTTTAGTAATTTTAAAGTGATAATAAATAATAAAATAAAGTCTTTGAAACCATATCTTGTAAGTGATATGTTAGTAGTTAGGTATACAAAGGCTGTCTAAGGAACATATATGCATTTATAATTAAGGATTCTACAAAAAAGAAAGATGGATAAACAATATTTATTATTATCAGTTTATCCGTTCACTAACAAAAATTATAACAACTATTATGAAAAACATATTAAATCGGAGTTAGCCATTATTCTATATATGTCATTGAACTATAAATTTTTAGGAGTGTAATTACACTCACACTACTATTCTAAAATGAATATAGCCATTATTAGGAGTACCTGTAGAGGCTCGCCATTCCAGACCCTTTGAATCGACAATAAACCATACATGTCAGAACCAAAAAGTACAAAATGACGGAAGGTCATGGAAATGAAGAGAGAGGGTGAGAAGAAAGGAAGAAGAAGAGAGAAGAAAATAGAAACAACAACATAGAATCTCACAATCACAACAGAACAATATATAATAGATTATAGCAGATCTTTATACAAAGAAACTGTAACTGTAATATACATACAATCATCAGAGTACAACAGTCAAAAAATCAATCTGGACAGTTATAATAACTTGTCCCCACAAGTACTGAACATACAATTTAATACACATAGCCGAATATAATTAGCTACGCGGAATACGCCTGAGACTCCTCCAACTTGTCTCCTGAGCTCCATAGCATCCTAACTTGAATCTATAATACTCGGTCTGACCCGAGCATTGTAATAAAATAAAACTCTAGTCAGTCTGGAAAAGGAGCGTGAGAAAACACACTCAATTTGAATTTAATTATTTTCAAAAATCCTTTTGAAAGACAAAGGTATCTCGTAAGACCACATCACACATAAATACGATGGGTTTTAACCTTACGATAACCAAAACATTTCATATCAAAATCATCTAATATTATAATAGTGTATATAGAAAATAAACTATAAAATAGCTGAAATGCCTGCATCTCACATTTCAGCTTGGTATACAACTAAAACCGTATAGGCTTGTATTGGATATTGGATTCCATAGAATGGCAGGGCTACTGGGGTAATGCCCGCCTCAGTACACCTCTAAAAAAATGTACCGAAATCGTACCTAACGATCCCTGCCAACACAGGACTGACCTACCCCTTGCTGGATAGTATCGAATATGTTATCACACCGGGTGTTCCTACCCTCTCGAGCGCTCTCTTTTTCATGCACAACCATATCCATAATTATAATATATCCGAGGGTATCTAGAAAAGTGATAACATACCTTACTTAGGTGCGATCCACTTAGCCCTGCTGCATCTCCCCCGTTTTAGTCATTCCTGGTTGATGAGGCTTGAGGCTACGTATTACCTTAGATTTAGCATTCATTCTTGGAATGGGGATAAATAAATAATGTAGCAGAACAACATGATGCAGAGAATAATAATAGTAATAAAATACCAAATCTTCGTCTTCGTCCTTTGGAAAAATGATCTTCAATGCGCTGAAAAACTCAGGACTGACCCGAGCGTAATGAAAAGACAAAACACTCAAGTCAGGACTAAAATATCCTTATGTGAGTCAAATTGATATCACATAACATGAGTGTAAGAGCGTCAGAGATGTTTACGGGATTTCACATCTCCTATCCAGTGTATAACGTGCGTACAATAACTCAAGAGATGTTACGGGATTTTCCATCTCTTAAGGATCCGTCAAAATATTTATATGTAGTAGAATACACTACATATATAATGTCTAATCAGTAAAATAAATATCAAAATAGCGTTAAGGCTTTACATTGATCCCCCTTAACGCGTTTTTAAGCATTGTCGTGCAGTTTGCATATAAAACACCAGTAAATCGTCGGTGGATAAGGATGCACCGTGATATGACAACACTAAACAAAAATCGTAGTGGTCTCGAATAAGGATAAAAGTATGACAAGGCACGTGAGGCAATGCCCGAGGTAGGATACTACCAGTTTACCCTTCCCGGCTGGTGGTAACCCCTAATGGCCCACCGCGTACAACACTCCCAAAATCCGAGGTTGTGCACCAATCGATAACAATGTCATGATAGTAATACGAAGAATTGTGTCCGTTATAGGTAGCTAACCTCATTGGCCGGTACGGCTCCTGTTTTATCCATTTCAAATTGACACAAGTGTTAGGCTAATCTATCATCGTTCTCTTTCTTCAAATCCAGCAAATGACGCCAAATCCAACCACTTCGTTCTAGAGTCTCCTCCGTGTACACAGTTGTTAAAGTGGTTCCAATATTGACAAAGAGTATTGTAACGACCTAGAATTTTGAACAAATTAAATTGAAAATATTTAATTTATTTTAAATATTTGAACGATGATTTAATTTGAATCCCCGATATTACTTTGAATTTGGCGATTAAATTTTAAAATTTAATCTATTGTAAATTGAATAAAAAATTGAATCTTCAGTTTCAAAGCTGAAGAAAAATATTTCAAAAGCTTTTGAAATTTATATTGATTATACTGAAGATAACAAAAGTTTCAGAATTGAATTTGGAACTCTTTTGTTCAGTTTTGAATTTTATCATTTGAATCGATATTTAAAATAGTCATTTTTCACAAAGTCTCGGAATTCAGCGAAACCAGTTCCATTGGGTTCATAATATTGAATTATTCTCGGATTTCAAATTTCGTATTGGACGGAGTTGCCGTGTGAGCGTACGATATATAAATGCATAGAAATTTATTCTAGAACAAATTGAATTTAAATAAGATATAATTGCTTTCCTTTAACCAGCAATACGTACAATCAGCCACTAAACTGTCTCCTCTCATACAAAACAACATCATCTCGTTCCCTTAAATCACGCAGAGGATCACGAAGAGAATCGTGCAAAGCATCCCTCTCCCTTCTTTCAGCCTTAATTCACGCAATCCATCACATTCCCCCTCCCTTTTAAAAGTCACGCATGTTCAAAATAAACAATGGCCAAGCTTTATCATTCAAATCAAAAGAAAATCAATTCGTTCGTTCCCCTTTCTTCCGCCATTCCCAAATTATTTCAATTTCACTCAGTAATAATCAAATTCAAGAAGTCGCCAAGCCTTTTCTCCCGCTAGAAAACCAAGTCAGGAAAAAAATCGATATCTCTTCATTTAAAATAAATCGTTCGAGTGTGCTCGCGAGCCTAGGGCAAGAGGCGACGATCTGAGCGATGGGTTTCGTTCGCGAGGTCGCGAAGCAGTTGCAGGCGGCATGATGTTGGCATTCGACTATCGAGACGCGTGGGCGAAGTAGTCGGTGGCAGCGGGCGTTCGAAGCTAGAGCGGCAGGCGATGGTCGAGTTCGATCTCGACTGAGGGGTGGCAACCAAGCTCATGATGAGCGATGGGTTTTAGGGTTGGCAGTGGCAACTGAGGGTGGCTTGTGATCAATCGACTGGCAGCGATCGAGAGAGGCGAGGCAACTGGGATAGGGTTGGCGTCGAGGTGAATTAGGGTCGGCTCGCTTTCGTCGTCTGGTAGTCTAGATTCGAATTCGAGTTACTGGCATTTGAGTGGAGATCGGGGGATGCCTAGGTTGTAATACATGTAAGGTATTTGTAGATTTCTATTTGCATTTACATTCAGTAAAATAATATACATATATTCTCACATATTCAAAAAATTCAATTTTTACATATGTATAGCAGTCGTTAAAATATATATATATATATATACTATTTTCAAATAAATTTATATAAAAGATTGGATTTTTAAGATGTATATAAGCTATTCTGACATAAGCAGTTTCAAAAGGAAAAGAATAGAAAATATATATATACACTAGATTTTTACAGAGGAAAGTTATTGTTTTTACAAATATGTATATATATTGAAGAAGAAAATTTTACAACATGAAAATCTTATCTGTAAGCAGTTTTAGATTTTAAGTTAACCTTAATTTAATTTAAAGATATATGTATTTATATATATGAATATTCATTCTGTCCTTGGAAATTATATAAATATAGATTTAAAAGGGTACGGTAAGGTAAAACTGCTGTTATCACTTTATATACAGTAAAAGAAAATTTTATATATAATTTACAGTAAGGTATAATCTATTTTTGAATTTAAATTTATATACAAGCAGAAAAAGAAAACTTGTAGACAAGATTTAGAAAACAGAAGTTTAAATGATTTATATTGAGATAGTATAGTTAATAGAACATTTGTTTAAAATAAATCATTCGATAAAATTAATTTTTTGGTTTAAATAAATTAACAGATGATAATTTATTGTCAATTGATTCAAATATTTATAAATTGTATAATTATTTATACAAGGTATAAATCAAGAGAAAAATCGAGTCAAGATGGAAATGGACTGTAAAGAAATAAAAGCTAAGGTGAGATTTTTCTCACTCAAATGAAATTTGATTTTACAGTTATTGATTGATGATTAACTGTTTGGATTTGTGATATTCGATATAGTAGGATATATCTATATATATATATATATAGCAATATATACATATTGGCATATGTATATATTGGATTGATTGATTTCCCGCACTGTATAGCGGATGAGACCCTATTGCGCCGTTAGTAAGCAGATGATATATTTATAAATCCCATATACCGCGATATTCCACCTCGAAGTGGAATTGGTATTGTGCTAACATCTGTGGATGCAGGGAAACAGGTTGGAGGGATCCAACTGGATTCCTCACCAGTATTTATTTGATTTATGATATTGTGATATTTGTTGATTATCATATCGATATATGATGTTGGATGTTGTGATTGACTAATTGATGTGTTGCATCATCGGATCCATTTTTTTGAAGTTTGAAAAATAACGACTTTGATTTTAAAGAGATTTTTGAAGGTGATTTTTGAAATAAATGGTTAAGTAATTAATAAAATGGTTTAAATTGAGATTTTTGAATATTGTAAACGGTTTATATAAAAGATGTATAAAATCGATATCAATAAAATTAAAATTTTTGGAATTATAAAACAAGTTTTTATAAGTGTTAAAAATGAAATATTTATGGAATTCGTAAGTGAATGAAATTTATAGATTTATAAATTGTGAAGTTAAAAATGAATGAAGTTGTAAAATAAGAGATTTATAAGTAATTTACTTATAAATTAGATTTTTGCACTTAGATGGGATATGAATAGAATTTGCTAATAAAAATGATTTTTATAAGTTGAAATTGTTATAAAGTATAAATGTGATTTATAAACGTTGTTTATAAATCCGAAATCACTTATTTTGATAAGTGAATTATAGAAGTTAATAAAAGGAGATTTATTAAATCGACCATTGTTAGAAAATAGAAATGGAATTTATAAACGTTGTTTTATAAATCCAAAAATCAATCAAAATTGATGAATTTAATATAGAAGGTTATTAAGGGAATTTTATCCACGATTTTGGATAGTGGATAATTCTTGAAATAAAATGTGTAGAGATTATTGAAATTTGGTTAGTGAAGTATATTCACGATTTTGGACAGTGAATATATTTTTAAGTAAAATGGATATGTTTTGGAAAGGTAACATTAAAATGAAGTTAATTGTTTTAACGATGTTTTAAAATGTGTTAAATATCGAAATCATAGATTTCAACATTCATTGTTGAAATAGACATTTTCGAGGAAATAAGGAAATGGTGGACTATAACACTGTTGTTATAGTAAATGATTTTCGAAAGGAAATGTTTTATATAGTATTGGGATTTATATATCTATCTAAATTTCGAATCCCTATACTAGTGATTTTGAGTTGTCGTAACGATGTTTTACGTAACATTCGTTTTGACTCAAATGAATGTGCTTAAGAGAATGATTTCCTTAAAGATTGAAATATATACTTAATATTGATTTAGGTATATCGAATATTTTCAAATGTTGAAAACAAATGATTTGTGAATTACTTATAATTAAATAAGTATGGAAATGGTTTTCCAATATGAAACGAAGGGTTTGAAATTTTATCTTTTAAAGATAAATTGAAAAGTGAATATTTGAAATTTGTTTCCAAACGGTTAAGTGTGGAAATTATATATCTAGTAAAGATATTTTGGAAAATAAATAATTTGGGAAAATTATTTGGAATCTGATGATGTTGCGCATCTTTATTGATAGTTAAATAACCGACTATCAATAATTACCTTGAATTGGTATTTGTTGTGAATTGGATGAATTGAATGCCACACTTATTTTTGAATAATCGCTCACTATTCGGGTTTGCCGGGAAAGGACCATGGGGTCGTATAACCCATTCCGAATATGTGATACGTCGTTATGAACCGCATTTGATGACCGGTGTTGAAGACCGGATATTTTTGAAAACGGAAGGATTACCGTCGAGTTACTCTACATCGGCTGATCTCCGATTTAGAGGTTTTATCACCCTTAGTGACGGGAAGTCCGGACGTGATTAGAAAATTATCCGGATTTGCAAGGGCTTCGTGAGAAGTGCCTTCGGTTCTGTTCGATCCCGGAACAGACTTGTATGGTTGTGTGTCTGACGTTACAGATTGAGATATAAAGCTGATTTCTTTCAAATACATATCTGTTGGTGGCGGAGAATTTATTCTCTTAGCTTAACACCCTTCTCTGAGACGTACGAGCTCAGAGGTTATGTAGTTGAAATTTATCAGCGATATACTCCCAATTTGGTAACGTGGCATGTTGAGTGTTGTTGTGAAATGATCGTTGTTTGATCATTTGTGATAGGATCATTTGTTTGATCATTTATCTTTTTGATCATTACTTTGATCATTTGTTTGACCCGAAGCATGGCTTTGTGACAAAGCGTAGCTTTGTGGACGAGACTTCGTCGGACCACACACCCCGGAAATGGTCGAAACAGGAATCGTGGCAGCAAGGTTCTAGGGAGTAGCGCCCCTTAGTGTATGTCACTTCCTTCTGGATTATGGGTGGTATCATGGTATAGAGCCCAGATACTTACTTTATAGTTGCTGCATTATTATTCTTATGTGGTTGTTGGAATCGGGGACCTTGGATAAAGGTCGCAAAGCGATCGGGGGATGGCATACGCGTGTCAGTAGTTACCTATTTTTGCAGAGGTAACCCGGCCTTGTGTAGCAGAGATCCGGTTAGGATCCGGGAACGTCGCTCCAGAGGAGTTCTATTTTACTTGGGAAGTTCCTTTGCCCGACCATTTGTTGGAAATCCAAAAAAACAATACGAGACTTGTACGGTTTTAGTTGTAGAACCTATCATTCACTTATGGTAGCGCCCCACTGTTTGGATGGTAGCTATAGTAGGCATAAGTGCGAAATGCCTATGCTGGCTAAGATTTATATTATACTTTCGAAATATTTTCTACACTATGCACTAATAATAATATCAAAAAATGATTTGATTTTGCGTATCAAGCATCTTTGACTATCATAAGGAGAAATCTCCTCCGATTCTGCGTTTGCATTGTGTGTGTGTGCGGGAGGCCTTATGGTAGTTTCATTTTCCAAAAGCATTGCGAATTGACTTTAAAATTTTCCTGTTGTTTATTTTAAAGATAAATAACTGTTTTACGATCTCACACCAGTCACCATGACCGACTCGGAGTTTATTGTTTCCCTTCTAAACTCTGGGTGCCCACCAATTTCCACACGGGCAGCCTAGAGTTATGTTATCAGGATATTCTGGATATTCTGGAGCTTTGGAAGCAAGCTGGATGGCGAAACGTATCACCTATATTTTGTATTATTCTGCTGTGTATTCTGTATGAGGACAAGTTTATATAACTGTCCATTGTTGTATATTGACTCTGATTGATGTATGTATAAACTGATATAGTTCTTTGTTTTAAAAGACTAGTGATTATTTATTATATATTGTTCCGCTGCGAATGTGAGATTCTGATATTGTTTCTGTTTCTGAATGTTGTTCTGTTGTTCTTCTCTCTTTTTCTTCTATCTTTTCTTCTACCTCTTCTTTTAAACCCTAAGAATTCGGTTTTCCGGCATTCGTTTGCTCGGTAGTTGATACAGTGGACGTATCGATGTCGATTTTTGAAAGTCGAAGAATCGGGTCCTTACAACGTGGTATCAGAGCATATGGTTAAGCGACAACCCTGCTTTGTTGGGTGTTACTCATTAGACATAGAGTCAGCAGTACTCTAGAATGAGTGTGAGTGTAATAGTAGATATGAGCGCGTATTTGTTAGTGAATATAAAATTATTTTGTATTGTGTTGACTTATCGGTTGATTGTTTATGAATTCTGGTCGGTGCAGTCTAGCTAACTGTATTGATAGGAGTTTCTAAACTCTTAAACAAGATAAACCGACATAGTATTTTTTTAAATGGGGTAAATGGAATAATTTTGCCCAAAACTATTTTTGTATAGAAAAGAAATAATTTTCTATGAATTATCATAGTATATGGATGTTTGGTTGTTAGGAAAGTGATAATATTGAAATCTTATCATCATTATATGAAATTGAATAAGAAATTGAAATCATAACTCCAAAGTTAAGAAATAAATTCAAGTACAAATGAAATTTAAGAATGTGAATTGTAAATGTGATTTGTAATTTGAAACGGAATTCCAGAGAAGTGTTTGGAAATGTTTTGAAAAGAATTTGAAAATTTTGGAGATTTGGAAAGTTTAATTCCTTTTTGGTTTGAAAATGATTTTCAAAGGATTTTGGAAAAATATTTTGAAGAGATGAAAGCTCTAAACTCTTTTTGTTTGCTGGAAAATAATTCCGATTGGTGATCGCGACACTGTCGGTATTCATTTTCGGGTTTCCAAAAGAGGAATTGCTGCCAAATTGTTTTAAATGAAAGTTGTTTGGAAAATTTTGGGTTTTGTTTTGGAAATTCAAAGGATAATTTGAATTGTTTTCAAAATGGTTTTGAAAAGGTTGGAAAACTCTGGAATACTATATAAAAATATTTATGAAATATTATTAAGTTGATAACTTGTAAAGTTTAAAGTTGTTAAAATAAAAATCTAACTTAAAGAAACGAGTTGGATGAAAAGTGGATTGGAATAAAGTATTGAATTATGAGAATAAAATTGTGAATGAATGAATAAGTTTGCAATTGCAAGTACATGAAAGTAAATTTAATGTTGAAAAAATTCATCTCTAATTTGTAAAGTAAAGTATTGAAATAAAATTAGTAACTGAAACTAATTGAAGAAATGACAAATTAATATGGTTTGAAATGAATTAAATTCATATGGAATTTGAAATCCAGTTTAATATGAGTGGTTATAAATCATAATAGTGAATTGAAAATAAATTCTGGGAATGAACAAAAGAATAAAACTGGAATTGAGACTGAATGTTGAAAACAAATTTGAATAAAGTGAATTAGAATTTATGATGAATTAGTAATTGGAAACTAATTTAAAATAGTATAGTTATGAATGAAAGATAGTTGATAAAAATTCAATATTCAGAAATTAAACTGAATCCAAATAGAGTGGAAATTGTGAATTGAATTCAAATGGAATTTGAAATGTAAAATTGAATGAAAATAGATATATAACTTCAATAGCGAAGTAAAAATGATATAAGAAGTAAGTATTGAAAATTTTGTAATGGAATTGGCAAAATAGTTTGAATATTGTAACTAGATATTATGGCTAGTAGGATATGCAGGTGTTATAAAAGAATTGGAAATTTTGATTTCAAAGATGAATTTGAATTGCTCGACAAAAGGTAAGTATTTGAATTTCGATATGAGATTTGATGATTTTCTTGTCTAGCCGCTTGGCTTTTTCTTTTCTTTTTGAAATTTGAGAGTCCGTAGGGACGTTTTGTAGTCGTGCCGTGTTAGCCGTGCAAAGGAGACGCTGGCGAAATTTTTCGGAAATTTTGAGTGTTAGAAAATTTTGAGAAAAAATTTGAAAGTTAAAATTTGAATTGAGAAGTAAACAATGTTGTTTGAAACTTATAATTGAAGTTGGAAAGTTAGTATGAATGATAATGAATCTTTAATAAAAAGATTTAGGTTAGTAAACTGACAAAACTATTTGGATTTTGAAAGATAGTAGACGAGTTAAGGACCTTTTTTCCTAACTTGTAATTTCAGGACGAAATTCTTTAAAGGGGGGAAGATTGTAACGACCCAGAATTTTGAACAAATTAAATTGAAAATATTTAATTTATTTTAAATATTTGAACGATGATTTAATTTGAATCCCCGATATTACTTTGAATTTGGCGATTAAATTTTAAAATTTAATCTATTGTAAATTGAATAAAAATTTGAATCTTCAGTTTCAAAGCTGAAGAAAAATATTTCAAAAGCTTTTGAAATTTATATTGATTATACTGAAGATAATAAAAGTCTCAGAATTGAATTTGGAACTCTTTTGTTCAGTTTTGAATTTTATCATTTGAATCGATATTTAAAATAGTCATTTTTCACACAGTCTTGGAATTTAGCGAAACCAGTTCCATTGGGTCCGTAATATTGAATTATTCTCGGATTTCAAATTTCGTATTGGACGGAGTTGCCGTGTGAGCGTACGATATATAAATGCATAGAAATTTATTCTAGAACAAATTGAATTTAAATAAGATATAATTGCTTTCCTTTAACCAGCAATACGTACAATCAGCCACTAAACTGTCTCCTCTCGTACAAAACAACATCATCTCGTTCCCTTAAATCACGCAGAGGATCACGAAGAGAATCGTGCAAAGCATCCCTCTCCCTTCTTTCAGCCTTAATTCACGCAATCTATCACATTCCCCCTCCCTTTTAAAAGTCACGCATGTTCAAAATAAACAATGGCCGAGCTTTATCATTCAAATCAAAAGAAAATCAATTCGTTCGTTCCCCTTTCCTCCGCCATTCCCAAATTATTTCAATTTCACTCAGCAATAATCAAATTCAAGAAGTTGCCGAGCCTTTTCTCCCCCTAGAAAACCAAGTCAGGAAATAAATCGATATCTCTTCGTTTAAAATAAATCGTTCGAGTGTGCTCGCGAGCCTAGGGCAGGAGGCGACGATTTGAGCGATGGGTTTCGTTCACAAGGTCGCGAAGCAGTTGCAGGCGGCATGATGTTGGCATTCGACTGTCGAGACGCGTGGGCGAAGTAGTCGGTGGCAGCGGGCGTTCGAAGCTAGAGCGGCAGGCGATGGTCGAGTTCGATCTCGACTGAGGGGTGGCAACCAAGCTCGTGATGAGCGATGGGCTTTAGGGTTGGCAGTGGCAACTGAGGGTGGCTTGTGATCAATCGACTGGCAGCGATCGAGAGAGGCGAGGCAACTGGGATAGGGCTGGCGTCGAGGTAAATTAGGGTCTGCTCGCGTTCGTCGTCTGGTAGTCTAGATTCGAATTCGAGTTACTGGCATTTGAGTGGAGATCGGGGGATGCCTAGGTTGTAATACATGTAAGGTATTTGCAGATTTATATTTGCATTTACATTCAGTAAAATAATATACATATATTCTCACATATTCAAAAAATTCAATTTTTACATATGTATAGCAGTCGTTAAAATATATATATATGTATATATACTATTTTCAAATAAATTTATATAAAAGATTGGATTTTTAAGATGTATATAAGCTATTCTGACATAAGCAGTTTCAAAAGGAAAAGAATAGAAAATATATATATACACTAGATTTTTACAGAGGAAAGTTATTGTATTTACAAATATGTATATATATTGAAGAAGAAAATTTTACAACATGAAAATCTTATCTGTAAGCAGTTTTAGATTTTAAGTTAACCTTAATTTAATTTAAAGATATATGTATTTATATATATGCATATTCATTCTGTCCTTGGAAATTATATAAATATAGATTTAAAAGGGTACGGTAAGGTAAAACTGCTGCTATCACTTTATATACAGTAAAAGAAAATTTTATATATAATTTACAGTAAGGTATAATCTATTTTTGAATTTAAATTTATATACAAGCAGAAAAAGAATACTTGTAGACAAGATTTAGAAAACAGAAGTTTAAATGATTTATATTGAGATAGTATAGTTAATAGAACATTTGTTTAAAATAAATCATTCGATAAAATTAAATTTTTGGTTTAAATAAATTAACAGATGATAATTTATTGTCAATTGATTCAAATATTTATAAATTGTATAATTATTTATACAAGGTATAAATCAAGAGAAAAATCGAGTCAAGATGGAAATGGACTGTAAAGAAATAAAAGCTAAGGTGAGATTTTTCTCACTCAAATGAAATATGATTTTACAGTTATTGATTGATGATTGACTGTTTGGATTTGTGATATTAGATATAGTAGGATATATCTATATATATAGCAATATATACATATTGGCATATGTATATATTGGATTAATTGATTTCCCGCACTGTATAGCGGATGAGACCCTATTGCGCCGTTAGTAAGCGGATGATATATTTATAAATCCCATATACCGCGATATTCCACCTCAAAGTGGAATTGGTATTGTGTTAACGTCTGTGGATGCAGGGAAACAGGTTGGAGGGATCCAACTAGATTCCTCACCAGTATTTATTTGATTTCTGATATTGTGATATTTGTTGATTATCATATCGATATATGATGTTGGATGTTGTGATTGACTAATTGATGTGTTGCATCATCGGATCCATTTTTTTGAAGTTTGAAAAATCACGACTTTGATTTTAAAGAGATTTTTGAAGGTGATTTTTGAAATAAATGGTTAAGTAATTAATAAAATGGTTTAAATTGAGAATTTTGAATATTGTAAACAGTTTATATACAAGATGTATAAAATCGATATCTATAAAATTAAAATTTTTGGAATTATAAAACGAGTTTTTATAAGTGTTAAAAATGAAATATTTATGGAATTCGTAAGTGAATGAAATTTATAGATTTATAAATTGTGAAGTTAAAAATGAATGAAGTTGTAAAATAAGAGATTTATAAGTAATTTACTTATAAATTAGATTTTTGCACTTAGATGGGATATGAATAGAATTTGCTAATAAAAATGATTTTTATAAGTTGAAATTGTTATAAAGTATAAATGTGATTTATAAACGTTGTTTATAAATCCGAAATCACTTATTTTGATAAGTGAATTATAGAAGTTAATAAAAGGAGATTTATTAAATCGACCATTGTTAGAAAATAGAAATGGAATTTATAAACGTTGTTTTATAAATCCAAAAATCAATCAAAATTGATGAATTTAATATAGAAGGTTATTAAGGGAATTTTATCCACGATTTTGGATAGTGGATAATTCTTGAAATAAAATGTGTAGAGATTATTGAAATTTGGTTAGTGAAGTATATTCACGATTTTGGACAGTGAATATATTTTTAAGTAAAATGGATATGTTTTGGAAAGGTAACATTAAAATGAAGTTAATTGTTTTAACGATGTTTTAAAATGTGTTAAATATCAAAATCATAGATTTCAACATTCATTGTTGAAATAGACGTTTTCGAGGAAATAAGGAAATGGTGGACTATAACACTGTTGTTATAGTAAATGATTTTCGAAAGGAAATGTTTTATATAGTATTGGGATTTATATATCTATCTAAATTTCGAATCCCTATACTAGTGATTTTGAGTTGTCGTAACGATGTTTTACGTAACATTCGTTTTGACTCAAATGAATGTGCTTAAGAGAATGATTTCCTTAAAGAATGAAATATATACTTAATATTGATTTAGGTATATCGAATATTTTTAAATGTTGAAAATAAATGATTTGTGAATTACTTATAATTAAATAAGTATGGAAATGGTTTTCCAATATGATACGAAGGGTTTGAAATTTTATCTTTTAAAGATAAATTGAAAAGTGAATATTTGAAATTTGTTTCCAAACGGTTAAGTGTGGAAATTATATATCTAGTAAAGATATTTTGGAAAATAAATAATTTGGGAAAATTATTTGGAATCTGATGATGTTGCGCATCTTTATTGATAGTTAAATAACCGACTATCAATAATTACCTTGAATTGGTATTTGTTGTGAATTGGATGAATTGAATGCCACACTTATTTTTGAATAATCGCTCACTATTCGGGTTAGCCGGGAAAGGACCATGGGGTCGTATAACCCATTCCGAATATGTGATACGTCGTTATGAACCACATTTTATGACCAGTGTTGAAGACCAGATATTTTTGAAAACGGAAGGATTACCGTCGAGTTACTCTACATCGGCTGATCTCCGATTTAGAGGTTTTATCACCCTTAGTGACGGGAAGTCCGGACGTGATTAGAAAATTATCCGGATTTGCAAGGGCTTCGTGAGAAGTGCCTTCGGTTCTGTTCGATCCCGGAACAGACTTGTATGGTTGTGTGTCTGACATTACAGATTGAGATATAAAGATGATTTCTTTCAAATACATATCTGTTGGTGGCGGAGAATTTATTCTCTTAGCTTAACACCCTTCTCTGAGACGTACGAGCTCAGAGGTTATGTAGTTGAAATTTATCAGCGATATACTCCCAATTTGGTAACGTGGCATGCTGAGCGTTGTTGTGAAATGATCGTTGTTTGATCATTTGTGATAGGATCATTTGTTTGATCATTTATCTTTGTGATCATTACTTTGATCATTTGTTTGACCTGAAGCATGGCTTTGTGGACGAGACTTCGTCGGACCTCACACCCCGGAAATGGTCGAAACAGGAATTGTGGCAGCAAGGTTCTAGGGAGTAGCGCCCCTTAGTGTATGTCACTTCCTTCTGGATTATGGGTGGTATCATGGTATAGAGCCCAGATACTTACTTTGTGGTTGCTGCATTATTATTCTTATGCGGTTGTTGGAATCGGGGATCCTCGGATAAAGGTCGCAAAGCGGTCAGGGGATGGCATACGCGTGTCAATAGTTACCTATTTTTGCAGAGGTAACCCGGCCTTGTGTAGCAGAGATCCGGTTAGGATCCGGGAACGTCGCTCCAGAGGCGTTCTATTTTACTTGGGAAGTTCCTTTGCCCGACCATTTGTTGGAAATCCAAAGAAACAATACGAGACTTGTACGGTTTTAGTTGTAGAACCTATCATTCACTTATGGTGGCGCCCCACTGTTTGGATGGTAGCTATAGTAGGCATAAGTGCGAAATGCCTATGCTGGCTAAGATTTATATTATACTTTCGAAATGTTTTCTACACTATGCACTAATAATAATATCAAAAAATGATTTGATTTTGCGTATCAAGCATCTTTGACTATCATAAGGAGAAATCTCCTCCGATTCTGCGTTTGCATTGTGTGTGTGTGCGGGAGGCCTTATGGTAGTTTCATTTTCCAAAAGCATTGCGAATTGACTTTAAAATTTTCCTGTTGTTTATTTTAAAGATAAATAACTGTTTTACGATTTCACACCAGTCACCATGACTGACTCGGAGTTTATTGTTTCCCTTCTAAACTCTGGGTTCCCACCAATTTCCACACGGGCAGCCTAGAGTTATGTTATCAGGATATTCTGGATATTCTGGAGCTTTGGAAGCAAGCTGGATGGCGAAACGTATCACCTATATTTTGTATTATTCCGCTGTGTATTCTGTATGAGGACAAGTTTATATAACTGTCCATTATTGTATATTGACTCTGATTGATGTATGTATAAACTGATATAGTTCTTTGTTTTAAAAGACTAGTGATTATTTATTATATATTGTTCCGCTGCGAATGTGAGATTCTGATATTGTTTCTATTTCTGAATGTTGTTCTGTTGTTCTTCTCTCTTTTTCTTCTATCTTTTCTTCTACCTCTTCTTTTAAACCCTAAGAATTCAGTTTTTCGGCATTCGTTTGCTCGGCAGTTGATACAGTGGACGTATTGATGTCGATTTTCGAAAGTCGAAGAATCGGGTCCTTACAAGTATGCCAATAAGAGGCCCCGATCTCTTTAACAATCAAACATTGTTTTACCCACCAGTTGGTGCTTTTATATTTCGAAAACAATTCGTATTCGTACTTGATATCAAAATATCAAGTTCGCTTCAAAAATCAAATTCATTTCGAAATCATCATATTTGCTTCACAAATCATATTTTACTTCAAAATGTCACTTCAGTTCGATATATCGATTTCACTTCAAAATTTTGATTCGAATTACAATTTAGGTTATAACTTCACTTTAACCCAATTTGCATTTAGATCCAAGATTTAAATATATAACCTTCAACCTTTTGACCAGTTTGAATTTTTAGAAAATAGTTTAAATAATTTTAAAATAGTTAAATAGTTAAAATAGTTTAATAGAAAATAGCTTGAGTATTAAAAATGGTTTATATAGTAAAACAGTTTGGAAAATCAAAATAATTTGAATATATAAAGAATATAGATTTTAAACCGTTTATACTAAAATAATTCATTTGAAAATAGTTTCAAAGTCAAACTGATTCAATTCCAAATTTCCCAATTCAAATCAATTCCAATTTCTATTTCGATTTAATCGATTCAATTTCGATTTCAAGGCGAATTTTACTTCGATTCCAAATTAATTTTAGTTTCAATTCCAAATTAATTTCAATTCCAATTCCAAATTAAAATCATTTCGATTTATATCAATTTTGAGTTCAATTTTCAAAATATCGATTCAAAACACTTAAATCCAATTAACCTTCAATATCCAATTTAAAAGTCCAAATCTTCAAATAAAATACAATTCCGAGCCCAATTTCGAAATACCGTTTTATATCACTTTTACTTAGCAATATTCAAAGTTCGAATAAAAATCCAATCTTTTAAAACAAATCAATTTCTGAAATTCAAATCACATTTCGATTATAACTTCAAAATCTAAACTTCAATTATTTAAACAATTCCTGTTATTAACTTAAATTTCAACTCTTCGAGCTCAAGTTCGAAAATAGTTCGATTTCCATAAATTTGATTATTTTTATTTATTAAAATCAAATCATTTCCAAGTTGTGACGCCCCACCCCGAGTCCTATATTAAAAAAGGGTATTACTAGGTAATACTGTCTGCTAATGTAGAGAATAGGGCTGGATAGGAGCGACCATCTATGACCTTGTCTTAAATATCTATTGAATACGTCGACAAATACCATATATTTTTTTCTCTCAAGTGGATCGACATATCCAATAAATACTTAATACAAAGCCATAGGTGGCTATAGGATCTATCAGAACAAAATACAATAACTCGAATGCAAAACACATCACAGAACAGTAGATCATCGCATATATATATATATACATACAGATACATTATAGAGTATACAAAATGATACATGTCAAGTGGTATAGCAACCACAATATATAAGCGAGTCAAAAGAATATACATATTAGAGTAGCAACAAAAAAGACTGCACAAAAGCTACAACAAAAAGAGCTAGCAGAAAAGTCCTCAATGAAGTAAAAAAATTTCAATTTTTTTTTAGAATCATTTAATTTAACCAATCTGGTGTCCGTATATAGTTTTCTATCCTATGGCCAAGTGAATCAGTTATTCCAATTTAATTCGGAGATGGATATATATCATTTCTATCCAAAATAAATGCCATAGGTATATACCATTTCTACAATTTCTTAATTTATTCAAAATAATTCAATTTACATTTTTATATACTGTACATAATATACAAGATGATAACATGATATATCAAAATAAATAAACATCCAAATCATCCAAAATATCAACCAATAGCATCCCTCACAATCAATCATCCAAACAGTCAATATAATTCACAACAATCACATAATTATCAATATCGGGTATTTTACTGACAATTAAATTAAAATTTCAAATTTAACCGTCGATTTTAATTTTTATCAGTTAATTCAAATGACAATTTAGATGACAATTAAATTTATCAAACAACGATCAATAAATTTATATCACTTCATAATTTCAAACTTAACTAGCATAAAAATATTCTAGTACTTCGTGAGGGTTATTAAACACTCAGCTTTATTTGAAATTGAAAATATTTCAGCTTTAAATAAATGCCACTTCGATTCCATGTAAAAGCCTTCATCAATACGATTCCAACGCCGCTTGTTTCTTCCAATTTCGACCTCGTGTGACAAAGATATAAATTTTTAAAGATTTGAATATAATTCATATAAATAAATTTCCTTTCTTTTTATATTTTAATTTTAAACCTCATCAGGGCCGTTCGTCCTTAGATCTAAAAATCTTGGCCGTTGATTCCATCTTCCTCGTTCCCAGTTAAACGCACGTGAAACCCATGTACGTCGCCTTCGTTCATCTAATTATCGCGACCACCACGATCATCTAGGAGTTGATCGGCCACCACCATTCGAACCCTCATCAGGAACTCCACCCACGCCCAGAGTATTGTCAAGCTCGGCCATCCCTACGTGACACAGCACTTCCACGAACGCGCGCTGAATACGGCGATATTCTGGCCTCAACACGACGATCGAGCAAAATTCCACCGTAGGATGTATAGATCTCGCGATGCTCTACGACTTTCCAGTTGATGGCGAGGCCTAAAAGTCGATGGATGGAGAGATCGGAGGGAGAGAAGTCAAGAACATTTCGGTCACTGGAAATAAATGGAGGCGCAGGTTGTGGATATTAGGGTTTGGCTGTATGCACACGAATATTTATATACGTGAATAAATTATTTTAATATTATTTTGACTATTCACTCGAAATTTTGGACGAACTCCAATCGAGGCCTTGTTAATCGACTAATTTTCTATCAATTAGAAAATAGTCGATAAATTTTGAAATAAATTTTACCGCAAGCGCACGGCGTACACTTTGTAGTACGTGGCGAATACAGATCGATCCGCAGGGAATTGTTAGAGTTTAAAAACCTATTCAATCAAATTAAATCAAATGGAGGAGAAATTGTTAACTAGAAATAAAATGAAGCTAAAATTAGAATTTAAATTTGATTTAAAAACTATTGAACTAGAGAATAATTTAGAGGCAAATCCACTCTCATATTTTGTAAATCAGCAAACAAACAATTTATGATCTCTAGCTTTGATATTAAGTGAAATATTGTTGCATTTATCATAAGTATGGTTTGTTTATGTTATTAATTAAAATAACTCAAACCATCAAACTATAATACAACAAACAAACCACTTATAATTCGCATGAAAATGAAGCCGAAGCAAAAGCTATTTTAAGTATGATCTATTTACTATTGTAACTAGTAATATAGATCATCAAATTTCATTTTTGCTTTAATTTCAAAATCAAAAATGGATTAGCAAATGATGATGCAAATTGTGTTTATGTTGAATAATAATAGCTCATTTGCATAAGCAATATAAGCTATCAAACCCACTTGTATAAATTTGCATCAAAACTCACTTCATGAAGCATAAACCAAATGAGATCATAAATCATAAAATGTTGAAATTACATAATATTGGAGAGCTTCATTACCCCTAAATTGAAGGGGTTTAGCTACTCATTTGTGGCATTGAAGCAACACAAGTACATTTCAACATTAAAAAGAGAAGAAAATAGAAAAATAGCAAAGAAGAGAAGGTAATTAAACTACTTGCAACAAAAGGAATTAAGTTACACTACTTGCATGAATGTAAAACTAATCTACTACAAAGAAAAGGAAAGAGGATAAATAAAAGCATGAAAAATAAATGAAAGCATGTAAATAAGAGAAGAGAAAGAGGCTAAGAAGCCATTTTTATTTCATTGAACATTGAGCTTACACTTTGATCTCTTAATTTCCTAAGAAATATGAAAGGTAGATGATGTTTACATGTACACAAGAGGGCTATTTAAACATGCATAAAACCCTAATTCCATTTTTAGGGTGCTTCCCAAAATGCCCTTTAGGAAGTGTGGCCACCAAGTAACCATTAGCCACTAATTAATCCCTCATTAAAAGTGCATGAAGCTTTAACCTCCACTTAGTTGTCCATTAGCTTCTAATTGTATATTTAGGTAAGTGGGTGGGGTCCTCCATGATCTTGAACTTGAATTATTTCCTCTTCATTCCTTTGTATTTCCTTGTGCATGCATATATCATCATGAATCCCTCTTCCATATGCATCAAAATATCCTATAAAAATAATAAAAATTGTCCAAGTAAAAATTCTCAAATGACACATGCACAAAAATGATCGTTTTGCCCCTGAATGAAGGTGAATATATGATGATTTGAAATTAATTGAATTTTGGTTTTAAACATGTTAAAATGCCCAAATATGATATTTATTTAATTAAAAAGAGATAAAATATGGATGTATATATATGCACATTTACGTGCACATCAAATACCCCCACACTTATCTTTTTATTCGTCCTCGAATAAAGGAAAACTAAGATAAATCCATTTTCGTAGGGAGCACGAATGCATTGAGCGTATGCAATAAACCGTTAAACCTCTGGGTGTCCCCAGTAGGACGAGTATTGTCTCGTGAGGGTTTTCAGCGGATACTACCCACAAAATCCAAATGCAAAGTGAAAATATTTACAGAATGCAAGATTTATTTACAATGGGATGGATGCAAGTTTTTGAAAATATTTACAAATGAAGGATTCACTTTCAATTCGACACTCATAAGTTAAATATAGGTTTTGGTCATTGTCTTGAAAATTTAAGTCATTTACTCGTCAAAACTTCCAACAAAAATAAGTTATCATAGCAAATAGACAATAGTTTAACTCGTTGTTTCGGTTGATAACAAAGTGTAACTATGAAATAAATCCTTAGTTGATTATCAAAGTTTGTCAAAGTGGTATTCTTATTTCTTTTCAATAACAAGTTAAATTAAACAAGTTAAAATGGTGCTTGGATTTCAATTGCTTACTCTCTCTTATTTGAAAATTTTATTGATATTAACAATATTTACATATGCCTAACTCAGGCAAACTGAGGCTAGATATATTACCCGTGCACTGCCTTGCGGACTGATGTGAGGGGAATACAGAGCGTGGCGAGTGAACACAAAAGTGTGAACACTTATCGACTGTAGGCGTTATTAAAAATAATTTTTTATCTATACACACCTAACTCAGATAAACTAAGGCCAGATATACCGATCATGCATTGCCTTTCAGGCTTACGTGAGAAGGGTACATAGCATGGCGAGTGGACACATGACTCTAGGTGTTAATATATATATATATATATACACACATATATACAAACGTGTTTTTTTAAGTGAGAGTTTTGCAAAACCATCTTAGCACCATTTAACTTAGAAGATAAAAATGTTATATCCTTTACTTTAAATTTACCATTTTTTTAAACAAAGATTTTCAATTAGAACATACTTCATAATTAACACATATGAACCTTCCTATATACTAGTCAAACCATTGTTATTTGTAATCAAACTTCATTTTTATTTTTGTTAAGACAAATAAATTTTCAAAAATTTCAACTTATTAACCAAAACTTATACTTATCCCATAGTGTTTCCTCAAAAATAAATCAAAATGCTAAAAAGAAAATGTTTTTAAGATTTTGAAATTTTGAGATTTTTTTAAGTTAAAAGAAAAATGAAAATTCAAAAATTCCATGAAACTAAAAAAAATGAAAATGAGACTCCCCCACACTTAATTTTGACCGTGTCCCCATAGTCAATGCATGATATAATGAGTGTAACAAGGAAAACTATGTACATATTTACAAAAGAGGGTTAACATTCTTACTAGATGTAGCTTGGCTCATGAAGGATCATGAGCTCCTCCTCTTGGTTATTTGGCAATTCCAAGAAAGGTTTCAGACGATGACCGTTGACTTTGAAAACCGATCCAACCCTTGGGTTTTCTATTTCTACGGCACCATGTGGAAAAACAGTTTGTACCACAAATGGTCCGGTCCATCTCGAGAATAAATGAAGTCTTGAGTCATATAAAAGAACTTTTTGGTTAGGTGGAAACGTTTTCCTTAGGATTGACTTGTCATGAAAATTTTTGGTTTTTTCTTTGTAAATTTTCTCGTTTTAATACGCGTCGTTCCTAAGTTCTTCTAGTTCGTTGAGTTGTAGTTTTCGGTTTTCGCCAGCTTTCTCAAGATCAAAGTTTAAGTTCTTAATTGCCCACAACGCTTTGTGTTCGATTTCAACGGGTAAATGGCAAGCTTTACCGTAAACTAAACGAAATGGGGACATCCCAAGGTTAGTTTTAAAAGCAGTACGGTAAGCCCAAAGCGCGTCGGTCAATTTCTGAGGCCAATCTTTTCAATTTTTATTGACAGTTTTCTCCAAGATTTGTTTTATTTGTCGATTTGAAACTTCAACTTGGCCCAAGTCTGGGGATGATACAGAGTGGATAACTTGTGGGTTATCGAGTATTTTTTCATTAAAGTTTCAAAAGATCGATTGCAAAAATGGGTCTCGTTATCACTGATTATCGTGCGAGGTGTGCCGAACCTCGAAAAGATGTTTTCTTTTTGAAATTTCACAACAATTTTATGGTCGTTGGTTTTGCAAGGAACGGCTTTGACCCATTTTGAAACATAATCGACAACGAGAAGGATATATAAGTTTCCAAAAGAATTGGGAATAGGTCCCATAAAGTCGATACCCCAAACATCAAAGATTTTGATAGTAAGAATGGGGTTTAGAGGCATCATATCTCGTCGAGAAATTCGTCCAAGCGTTTGACATCGATCGCAAGTTTTGCAAAATTCGAATGAGTCTTTGAAAAGAGAAGGCCAATAGAATCCAGACTGAAGCACTTTTTCTGCAGTTTTTCGAGGACTGAAATGTCCACCACACGCTTGATCGTGGCAAAACGAAAGAACACTCCTGATCTCATTATCTGGAATGCAACGTCGGATGATTTGGTCGGGACAATATTTGAACAAGTATGGATCGTCCCAATAGAAATACTTCACTTGGGACATGAATTTGCATTTGTCCTGTTTGGACCACGATGAGGGAGTTTCTTTAGTGACTAAGTAGTTCACTATATCAGCGTACCATGGGTCGATAGAAATTGAAAGAAGCTGCTCATCAGGGAAATTTTCATTGATTAGCAAAGAAGATGGTGCGTTCGGAAGACGAGACAAGTGATCGGCTATGACGTTATCGGATCCTTTTTTGTCTTTAATTGTAAGGTCAAATTCTTGAAGTAATAGGATCCAACGAATCAAATGGGATTTAGCATCCTTTTTAGCGAAGAGATATCGAAGCGCAGAGTGGTCCGTGTACACAGTAATGTGTGAACCTATCAAGTATTGTCAGAATTATTCGAGACCAAAACCGATAGCTAGAAGCGCTTTCTCAGTTGATGTGTAGTTGAGTTGAGCATCGTTCAAAGTCATACTCGCCTAGTAAATGACGTGAAGGATCTTGTTGATGTGTTGTCCTAAGACAGCACCAACGGCAAAGTTCGAAGCATCACACATTATTTCGAAAGGAAAATCCCAATTGGGCGCATAAATGATTGGAGCAGAAATGAGTTCATTCTTAAGACGTTCAAAAGAAGAGATACAATCAGAGTTAAAATTGAAAGGAATGTCTGTTCCAAGAAGAGTAGTCAAAGGACGAGCGATTTTGCTAAAGTCTTTCACAAAGCGTCGGTAAAAGCTAGCGTGTCCAAGAAATGATCGAATGTCCTTAACGGATTTTGGAATGGGTAGATTTGCAATTACGTTGATTTTCACTTTATCTACCTCAATGCCTTTATTTGAGATGATATGTCCAAGGACTGTGCCTTGTTTGACCATATTATGGCATTTTTCCCAATTCAAAGTCAAATGTTTTTCTTTACATCGATTTAGAACCAATTCGAGATGATGTAAACATTGGGAAAAAGAATCGCCAAAGATTGAGAAATCGTTCATAAAAACTTCTGAAAGCGTTCAATAATGTCGGAAAAGATTCCAACCATGCATCGTTGGAAAGTCGCAGGAGCGTTACAAAGTCCGAATGACATTCCTCGATAAGCAAAGGTACCAAATGGACATGTGAAAGTCGTTTTCTCTTGATCTTCTGGGGCGATTGGAATTTGGTTATAACCGGAATAACCATCAAGAAAGCAGTACAATTCGTGGCCGGCTAAACGTTCGAGCATTTGGTCAATGAAAGAAAAAGGGAAGCGGTCTTTACGTGTTGCGGCATTTAGTTTTCGATAGTCAATGCAAACACGCCAACCCGTTTGAGTACGATTTGGAATAAGTTCAATTGAATCGTTCTTGACAACGGTTAGCTTAGACTTTTTAGGTACAACGTGAATTGGGATAACCCTGTAGGATCTAGATTAACCCTAGAGGGGGGACGGTGAATAGGGTTATAGCAAATTTTCTTGAATTAAACACGAAATCAAACCGCAGATAAATATATAAGCTGAAAAGTAAATCACACACAAAATTTACCCAGCTTCGGCAACCCCTGCCTACTGCTGCATTCCCAGATTTCTATTAGAATTAAACAGTATCCCGCTTACAAACACTCTAACAGACTTGCACACCCTGCTACCGCCTATAGAGTTTTGCAAACTCGCACACCCTGCTCACTGAACTAATCCTAACTAGACAATCTGACACTACCTAAACCCTAGGTGGTGATTTACCCAGATTTGTTTTGAAAAATACAGAAAATAAAAACAAGAATAACTCAAAAAACCCTAATTTAAAATGGAGCCTTATATAATTAATTAAACAAATAAACCAGGCCCAAAAATTAAAACTAAAATAAAAACAAAAGCCTTGATCAAATTATTAAGGCCGACCCCCTTTTTTCTTTAGCCCGTTTCTTTGCTTGTGATAATGGTGGCTTCTCTTTCGTTCGTTCCTCTTTCTGAAATTAGGGCTTTGGCTCTCGTTCGTTTCCTCTTTGAACAGAATTAGGGTTGTGAAATTGAGGCTGCCGACTCTATATTCTTGATCGAAAGATGATTTCGAACTTCGTTGCTTTTGTCGATCGATTGTTTCTTCGTAGCTTGGCTTCGTCTTCTCCTCGTTGATCGAATTCGTCTCTAACTTAGGTATGTAATTTATGCCTTTAGTTTACTGGATTGAATACTTGAATTCGATTGTTCTTGCTTTGCTCTATTCTGTTCGAGTCGATGATGATATTTGGGTCTGTATATATAGGGTTTTCGAAACCCTTAAACTTGCCTGATTTGATTTACGTGATTGCCACGTTGTTGAATCTTTCCATTTTTATGCTTGCTATTTTGAGAAGGTACATACTTTGTTCCCACGGCTTTGATTTAAAACGTTCGATGATTGATACGGCTGAAACTTTCTCTTTTTACTTGGATTTCTGATACTTGATTTCTTTATGACTGATATTTCAGAAACTTTCCTAAAATCTAACTTTGACTTTATCAATTTGTAAACGTGATTATAATATACGACTTTGACTTGAATTTTCTTGACTTCGACCATCTTCTCTGGTCATATTGGTCTGCTCAAATCATCACTTGATTTACTTATTTAAAACATACGGCTTTGATATTTTTTGTGGCCATTTGTTTTTGCGATTTTCTATCTTCCTGTTGCATACATTTGATCATTTTGTCTCTGACCATCTGTGTTTATCCCTGACTTGATCAGCTAGTTGCTGTGCATTGTTTTCCTGTTGCATTTGTACTTGATACCATTCATGTATTTGGTCTGGTTTAATGTGCATGAGTTTCCCTGTGCATTTATTGTGCACTGACTTGTAGTTGTTTCTGGCCATTCTTTGTGCTACCATTCATGTTGTGGCTTGCATTATCACTTGAACCTGTTTCTCTGATCAGTTGGATATACATATGTTTACTGGTATCACTTGTCAATTTGAATTGCAGTACTTGAGTGTATTTCATTTGCAGTTTGCATTGAATCTGGTATCATTCTTTGAGACAGTTTGCATTACCATTGTGCACTGATGGTTGACACACTTCAAGTAGTCTTCATGTAGTAGTTTGATGTACTTAAGTCTGTGTTGTTCATTTGATGTTCATGTGTGTGCTGATGGTTGACTTCATTGATATCATTGGTGCATTTATGTTGCTGCTGCCTTGTTGGATTAGTGTACATGTTGCTCTGTCTAGTTTTGGTCGAACTACTTGTAGATGTGTTTTTGTCTTTGTGTATCACCATACATCTGTTGTATCCATTGTGTCATGTTGCTGTTTACTTGATGCACTTGATCATATGGACTTCAGTGTTGTAATTTTGGTCATGTTGATGATGAGGCTTGCATTTAGTTGTAGCTGCTGTCCATTTTGGTTTTGCTAGATGTACTTGTGTTCACTTGAACTTGAGTGACTACCTCTGTTTGTCTGGCATTGCTGTTGGGTTGCTTCACCTGTTGACATGTGCATTGCCTTATTGTTCATGTGTACATTTAGATTTTGGTCGAGGCCATTTGCACTTGAGTTGAATCTGATTTGGATTTGACATTGTTTTTGGTTGACTGTGTGCACGAGTTGGCGAGGCAGTGCACACGTGTATGAATGTACACGTGTGTATTGCAGCCACTCAAGATTATCTGTCCCTGATATAAATACTGATATGCACAGATATTACACAATCAAAGATGATGACAATAACCCATATATCTGAGACAACGATAAAAACAAATTTTATATTTTTGCAAATTCAAATTTGTTTATTTTCAGATTACTACTTTAGTTGCTAATTATACATGTACACAGGAGACAGGACAAGAACTGGAGCTGGACAATGCAGATAGATGCAGATAGATAAAGCTGAGTGTTGAGTATTGTAGTGAGGAAACAAATGTAAATGTGAAATTTATGAAATCAGTGTAATGTATGAAATCATGAAATGTATGAAATCAGTGTATGAGCTGAAAACTTTGTATTGTATAAAATATTATATTGAATAAAAATACTGATTGAATTTGTTAAATTCTGTGCAATGGTATTATTATTCAATTATGAATATTTATTCTTGTATAGTAAGATCCGCAAACACATCTATAATTTGATATATATTTTGTTATCATCAAACAAGAAACACACATCAAACAATCTCCCCCTTTTGATGATGACAAACATATATATTAAAGATTTTGAAATTCTGATAAATGTGTTTGAGCATGAAATGTTTAGCTCCCCCTATATGAATGCTCCCCCTACATGAATACTCCCCCTACAACTGAGACTAATCCCTATTTAGAAGATTTAGAAAATTACAGAAGAGTAAAAGAACTATAGAAAATTAACTAACAACATTTAACAAATTTGGTAAAATATTCCAGAAATACTTATTTCCTTATCAAAATCTCGTTCTTCTCCCCCTTTTGTTATCATCAAAAGACTGAAAAAATGGAACAGTAGGGGAAAAACAAATGTAAACCCAAGAAAAACCATAATATATCATAACAAGATAACGATTTCCACATTTTAGAGAATGGATCGATGATTTGGTTTTTATATAATGAGAAGAGAGATGTTTTTTCTTTAAAAATAATTTGAACATTTAAGCACAAAAAATAAGCACTTACTAACCACGCATAACCATAAGGACTTTTAAATGGGATTAGCAGTTACTCATTAGCTATCAGGCTCCATCCATGCATAACCATAAGGACTTATAAATGAGAATGGAGTGATGATAAACTAAAATTCACATGGTCCATCCATACATAAACATAAGGACTTTTAAATGAGAATGGATGCATGAGAAATTTTTTTTTTAAATTTCTATATTTTTTTTAATTTAAAAAGTAATTCACTCTTCTCATTTTTCAAAACCATTATGAATGATAGAAAGATTGTAGAAATAGAAATGGTCGTGGAATAAGTTACCAAATTAATCATATTATGAAATTTCTTAAAATAAAACAAACATATTTCCACTACTGAATACTATATTCGAATCAATCTTTGAATGATATCCCAAAACAGGTTTGAATCCTAGAAATTGAAGTTGAAAATAAATATCCAAGAATATTTCAACCAAAAATTGAAAAATGATTAGTCAATTTCCAAAATCCCCAAATCCAAACGTAATCTGGAAAATCTGTCTTCGGGGAGGGGTTTTGTGAAAATATCAGCAAGTTGATCCTCAGTTGAAATGAATTCAATGCAAATGTCTTCCCTAGCAATGTGATCTCTAAGAAAGTGGTGTCTCACATCAATGTGTTTTGTGCGTGAATGATGAACATGATTATTAGACAAGTCTATTGCACTTTTACTATCACATTTTAATGGAACTAGTTTATAAACTAAACCAAAATCAGAAAGAGTTTGCATCATCCATAAAATTTGAGCACACCAACTTCCTAGAGCAATATATTCTGCTTCAGTGGTGGATAATGCAACACAATTCTATTTTCGACTTGACCATGAAACTAATGAATGTCCTAGCATGAAACATGTCCCACTAGTGCTTTTCCTGTCAACCAATGAACTGGCATAATCAGCTTCAGAATAACCAACTAAATCAAAAATTTTACAAGAAGGGTACCATAGTCCAAATTTGTGTGTGTGTGAAAGATATCTTAAAATTCGTTTAGTGGCTTTCAAATGAGACTCTTTAGGGTTAGATTGAAAACGTGCACACAAACACACAGAAAACATAATATCAGTTCTAGAAGCAGTAAGATAGAGAAGTGAACCGATTATCCCTCGATATTTCTTCTGATCAACAACAACTCCTTTCTCGTCTTTATCCAACTTTGTTAATGGGCTCATAGGAGTTTTCATTGGTTTAGAGTTTTCAACTCCAAATTTCTTCAACAGTTCCAACACATACTTGGATTGTGAAATGAATATACCATCACTGCTTTGCTTGATTTGAAATCCAAGAAAATATTTCAATTCTCCAACCAAGCTCATCTCGAATTTAGCCTGCATGACTTGTTCAAATTTCTCGCATAAGAGTTCATTAGTAGCACCATAAATAATATCATCCACATAAATCTGAACAATCAAAAAATTACTTTCTTTATGTAATAGAAACAGTGTCGTGTCAGCACTTCCCTTTTTAAAACCATTTTCCAAAAGATATGTACAAAGACAGTCATATCAAGCTCTAGGAGCTTGCTTAAGACCATATAATGCTTTTTCTAGCTTATGCACATGATTTGGAAAATCATGATTTTCAAAACCGGGGGGTTGTTCAACAAAAACTTCTTCTTTCAAATCACCATTTAGAAAGGCACTCTTTACATCCATTTGTTTAAGTTTGAAACCTTTATAACATGCAAAACTTAGCAGAGTCCTAATGGCTTCTAACCTAGCAACTGGATCAAATGTTTCATCAAAATCTATGCCTTCTTTCTGGTTATAACCTTTTGCGACCAACCTAGCTTTGTTTCTAATTATGTTTCCGGATTCATCAAGTTTATTTTTAAACACCCATTTAGTTCCAACAATTGGATAATCTTTAGGCCTAGGAACTAATTTCCAAACTTTATTTCTCTCAAATTGATTAAGTTCATCTTGCATTGCTAAAATCCAACTTTCATCATTAAGAGCCATTTCAACAGAATCAGGTTCAATCTTAGAAATATTTTCAACAACTTTTAAATGAAATGATTTTAAATTGAAGTCGTGTTAACAAATATCATAGTGTCATATTTAGAAACCATAGGATCAATAGTCATTAGAACATCATCATTATTTCAAAACAATTTCTTGAAGTTTCACCAATAAAGTTCCAACAGTTTCAACAATTTCTAAAAATACCTTTTATAGCATGAGTAATCAGTAATCAATCAGCATCATAATTTGACCAAACAGATTAAGTTCAATGATGAAAAATGGTTGGTCAAACTTTTAAGTACAAATCAAAGTCATAGATAAAGATAAGTCATGTAAGATCATATCAAGTAAGTTAGAATCTGTTAACTATCATAATTACTTTGAGTAAATAGAAAATCAGAATTAACATTATCAATCATTTCACATAACTGGCTGATTTAGTTCAGATTATGGTGCAGATTTTCACATGTTATCTTTCGTTTGAAAATAAATACAATTACCTGTCTTACCTGTACGATAATCTTTCGTTGTTTGCCCATTGTGAATCTGTCACCTTTATACTAGGCTAAGGAACATTGATTTGTCACCCATTGTGTGTCTGGAACAACCAGAATCCAGATAACACTAATGTTGTTCCTTAGCCTGCCACCACACCTACACGGTAAAAGATTTTTGTGACCTATTTGTTTTTCTAGTCCATGGTTGTTAGTGGCAGAATAAGATGAATATGTTTGAGTAGACCCAAAACTATTAATATATGTTCCTTTTGGCACCCAAACTTGTTTTGTCCTTTCATTCTTGTTCCAATAGACATGAAATTTGTTTGTAAAATTTTTAGGAACCCAAACTTGTATAAATTTTGTGTTCTTGTTCCTATGACTACAATTTTCAACACGTTGTTCAATTATTTCACATCTAGCAAAGACACTCTTACCTTTTGCACATCATCAACTTGTGTTTTCCCAAAGCCTAGTCCTTTTCTGTTGTTAGCAAACAGTTGATTTCCCAATAACATGTTGAATGATTTTTCTCCTCTTGAAAAGTTATTCAGTGATTTCTCAAGATCTTGGACTTTGGTTTTTAGTGTTGTGTTTTCAGTCACAAGTGAGGTGCACCTATTTATAAAATCCTTTTTCCTAGTGTCAATGGTTTCCTTAAGATTCAAGTTTTCTTTTTCAAGATTCTCAAAGCTATTCTTCAGTTTTGATAATTCCGAATCTAGAATTTTACAGTTTTTACAGTCTAGATTTTGAATATTTTCAAGTTCAGTTTCTAACCTAAAATTTTCATGAGCAAGTTTTCTTCTATCAGATTTCAGTTTTTCAATTTTAGAATTAAGAGCATCATCTGTTTTAGTAAGATCAAGGCACAGAAAAACAAATTCTTTGTATGAATAGTTACTTACCTCACTAGATTCCTCTGAGCTTACTTCTGAATCTGATTTTCCCATAAGACACAAGTTAGCCTCCTCCGAGCTATCATCCGAGACTTCCTCTCCTTCTTCATCATCCCAAGTTGCTGCGAAGGCCTTTTTCTTCTTTTCTTTCCTTTGGTGTTTTTGAGAAGTGGGCAATTTTGTTTGAAGTGACCAGGCTCGTTGCAGTTATAGCAGGTTAATTCATTTTCGGAATTGTCAGAATCTTTTGACCTATTACCACTTGTTTTCTTCTTGCGTGGCCTGAATCTCGACAATTTTCTAAGATTATTGACAGCCACTGCAAGTTCTTCAATTGAATCTTCTTCTTCTTCTTCATCGCTCTCTTCTTTGCTCTTTAAGGCAATCGTCTTCTTCTTTGATTCAGAGTTGTTGCGTTCCTCCTTTGCTTTTAGCTCAAGCTCATATGTCATCAAGTTTCCGAGCAAATCTTCCATGCTCAGTTTACTCAGATCTTTGGATTCTTGTATTGCTGTGACTTTTGCATCAAAGTTCATCGGTAAGACTCATAGTATCTTCCTCACTAGCTCTACCTCAGTGAATACCTTCCCAAGCGCTCTAGCATTGTACACCAAGGTTGAGAAGCATCCAAACATATCCTTTATGCTCTCGCCTTTGTCCATCACGAAGTTCTCGTATTCATTGCTGAACAGGGCTAGACGAGACTCCTTGACTTGAGAAGTTCCTTCGTGTGTCACCTCCAAGGTATGCCAAATTTCCTGTTGTTTGCACAAAAAATGGACAAACACCTCGAAGTTGTATGATTTAGCAGATCTTATGTTATTCTTAGTGATTTGAGCGATTTATGCAAATATATGAAAAACAGGGGCTAAACTGTAAAAAGACACGCAGATTTATAGTGGTTTAGCCAAAATGTGCCTACGTCCACTTTATATGTTATTTCTCTTCTCTTATTCTGATTACAAGTACAAAGCTTTGATACAAGTAAAAGAAAGTTGTTTGAAAGTTCCTTCCGTGCTTGAGCTCTCAAACTTGTCCCCATTGTTGTACCCCTACCCCTCTATTTATAGAGTGAGGCTAGGGGTAGGGGTCCAAGATGTGTATAGTTGCTGATGGGCCTGGGCTGATGTGATCTGGCCTGGTACGTCTTGGTTCGTCATTGCTTGGTTCAGAGGTGGTTGGAGTGTAGAATGGACCGGTAGTTGCTTGGACCGGTGGTAGGATGGTGAGGTTGGTCCGGTGCGGAGATGGTTCGGCATGGGCTGGTCCGGTTATGGAGTTGGTTCGGTGGTTCTGTGGAGGAAGATTGGTCCGGTGAGGTGTGGAAGAGGAGTCGGTTCGGCAGGAGGTGGTTCGGTGGGAATTGGGAAGGGTCTGGTTCGGTGAGAAGTATGTTGGGTGGTCCGGCTTGTTTGGTTCGGGGAGACCGGATGAAATATATCCAACACTTGCCCCCCAAAGTGGGGTACGTGCTTATAGGTGCCGCACTTTGTTTTCTTGTGGTTGGGATGGCTTCGTTCGGTATTGGGTGTTTGGAAGGATCTCGTTCGGTGGGAAGCATGTTGGGTGGTCCGGCTTGTTTTGCTTATAAATAGAGGCATTAGGTTACTATCATTCTTCATCGTTTTGAGACAGCCGAACCAACTTGATTACTGAGCCAACCTGATTACCGATCCAGGTATGTTTAAATGCCGAATGAACACGAGTGACGTGAATGCCGAATGAACTCGCGTATGTGAATGCCGAATGAACTCGAGTATGTGAATGCCGAATGAACACGAGTGACGTGAATGCCGAATGAACTCGCGTATGTGAATGCCGAATGAACACGAGTGATGTGAAAGCCGAATGAACTTTTAACCTTCACCTTACCGAATGACAATGGGAATTTGAGCATTTATGAGTGAAACTCTAGACTGCACACACTCGCTTCTTTACTTCCTTTAGTCTAACGACATTCTTCTTTGTGTTTGCAGATAATGTCTCATAAAGCGGAAACTCGATCAGACAAGAAGAAATCTGGTGGCGAGGGAGGTTCCTCTGTCGTGCCCCCAGCTCAGTCGAATCAAGAACGTCACGGACCAACCCCGAGATCGCTAGTGGACGGGTACGGCCCTCAGGAACTTCTGAACTCCCCGCCCGATTGCTTTCCTAGCTCCCTCAAGGAGGAGCAGCTTGATGTCATTTCCCAATCCTTTGGAATCGATAGGGCGCACTTGCTATTGCCTGGGAGAGACGTTATGCCGTATGATCCTCCTGAAGGGTACTTCGCCTACAGCAGATACCACTGCATGTGTGGTGCCATTCCTCCTCTTAACGCTTGGATAACCAGCTTCCTCACATATATTAAGGTGGCCCCATTCCAGCTTCAACCCAACTCCTATGCTATATTGGTGAGCCTCTTCGTCATTTTCCAGAGGAAGTATGGTCGTGCTCCTTCCAACCGGGAGATCCGGTATCTATATAATCTGAGGGGCTATAAGAAGGGGTCCCCATACATTAGCTTGGAGTCAGCTGTGACCTTCAAGCCGGTCTTGGATTTGTATTCTAAATTCAGCATGTTCAAGAAGGAGTGGTTCTTTGTCAGGGACGACTCCGTTTCAATTCGGCACTTTACTTCTGGATGTAAGTTGATGCTTTTACTTATAATTTCCATTCCGATTGCGATGCTTCTTCTCATACTTTCTCATTTTTTGCTAGCGACAGGTGGCTTTGCGATTGTGGAGACTGACCGCCTGGTTCAGACGGCGGCTGAGATAGAAGCTATTCTCGGGAAGTATAGATCATCTGCCTTCCTGATCAGAAATGCGACCCTCCTGGAGTATAACTTAATCCTTCCACAGCAGTCAGTAGTCAAGCTGAGGGAAACGGCGGAGGAGAGGGTGGCTGCTCAGACTAAGGGAGGTGTTACGGTAGAGAGTAGCAAGAGGAAACCTTTCGCAAAACCTCCAGCCGTCGGAGGTAAGAAACTCAAGAAGTCGGACGGTCCCTCCCCTAGCAATTGTCCACTTACCCAGGAGGAGGAAGACATAGAGGAGGAAAGAGGTGAGAGTGGAGATGGTCGGGAAGGTGATAAAGGTGGCGATGGCATCGGGGCCTTGCTTCCTGGGCAAGCGGGCGAGATTCAGGAGTGGACGGACGATGCGTTCCACCAGGCTTTCGAGGGGCTGGACAAAGATCCGGCTTTGGTATGGAAAACTGGGAAAGCGGACAAGGCCGGGACCGGTGCAAGTGAGTCTTCTCAGACCATTCCAGCCAAGGTGGCTCCGACGACTCAAGGTGAACTCTTGACTCCTGCATGCTTCATTAATGATAGGGACTTAGGAATATTTTATGATCCGCTCCCGTCCTGGAATGACATCCAGGACTCATTGCAGTATCCTACTTCTCCCCAGGGTTTGTATAACAGACGTGTTTTCTTTCTTCTTTTAATCTGCCGCGTTTCTCGAATTATATAGTGATGTAAGTTTGTGACACTTGTTCTTCATGTCAGGAGCAGGTAAGACATCCAAGGCCTCGGATCTTCGGCACAGGCTTGAGCAATACAAGCTTTCAAAAACTTTCGCTAAGCCGAAGCCTTCGACCCACCGCTCCGGGGATGTAGTCGGCTACCGTCCTCTTCTCGGGGTTATCGAAGAGGGTATTCAACGGAGAAAGAGGAGCCATCCTTCATCCGAACCTTCACTTGGTCCTCAGCTCCCGGCTCAGCCTCTTCATGATATCACGGGGGAGGATAGCGAGTTTGCACTCTCTCCGCGCCCGCTCGGAAACCCTACCGTTATTCATATCGACCGTCCTGACTTGGCTCGTAATCCATTTGCGGGTCATCCTGACCTGGATCCAAGCTCCCATGATATTACCTTTGACGAGGTCACCGGTGAGCACCTTCTTCCCCGCAACCCCATGGTATGGGTACTTGATGAAGCTAAGTCCTTAGATCTCGATTTACTTACTACTCGTATAATAACTATGGGAGACGAGGCCAAGGCTAATATTGATCGGGTGGCGGAGGAGACTAAGAAGCTGATGGGGCATCATGCCCGGCTGGTTAAGGCCGGAGAGGAGATTGAGAGTGCCAACATCCGACTGCGATTGGTGGTTTCGGATCAGACTAAGCAGCTTGCGGATCAGGCTATTCAGATTTATCAGCATGAGGCTGCTTCTGGACAACTAAAGAAAACCATGGAAGAGGCCAGCCGGGCCGAACTGCGGAAAATGGAAGCTACTTGCAAAGAACGGATTGACATGGCTATTTCCACGGTGGACGAGGTTCGGAAAGCGGATCTTGAGCAGGTGGAGGAGTTGTCCGGGAAACTTGAGGCTGCAGAGCTTGCTCAAGCCAAGTTGAGGGAGGAGATGGAGGCAATGCGGGGATCCCTTCTGGTTGACTGCTCGAGATACCGATTGGAGAGAGATGCTGCCGTTGAAACGTTGTCGGCTTCCGAGGCCCGGATGAGGGAGTTTGAGGAGAATGAGGGGATGATGGACGAAATGCTTCAGGACATGTACTTCCGAACCTGGAAGCAGGGCAACCTATCCTGGATGGATGATTATCCTAGGGTCATGGCTAAGATCTATCTTTGGGCTCTGGAGGAGGCTAAGGCCGATGCAGAAAAAGATGGTGGCGTGGTCTTCAGCATGGATGCGGTCACTGCTCAGTTTGCCAAGGAGGTGAAGGTGGCGGTGAAGGAAGGTATGCGGTTGCTTGCCGCTGAGGAAGTAGGCGTGTAGGTAGAGGATGACGATCAGGATAGTCAAGAAGCAGATGCTAGTAAGTCTTCCTTTTTAGCTTCTCCATTAACTTGGTTGCTTATTGCTAATGAATCATTTCTCTGACTGGACAGGTGGTCAACAGGACAAGGATAAAACTCCAATGCAGCCGGCCCCTTGATCAGACCTGGAAAAACTCTTTTTGTGGACTTGACAGGGTTGTATATGTTAGTCTTAAAACAGTAGAGTAACTTTTAGGTTGTAATATTTTGCCACTTGTAATAAGTAGTCTTATTTTTGACGTGTAATTCTTTAACTTAAGCTGATTTTGTCGTCTTTTGAATGTTTGCTTGTTATTTTGACATGTCGTATGAGAAATATAGCTATGTATATTCTTATAATTGAATTGTGTTTGATGTCGGGTTCTGGTTTAAGACATAATTTCATGACTTGCAATGCTAGTGTGTGGTGTTAACAAATTATAGTCATGTATTTGTACATAAAGGAAGAAAATACCGCCTTTCATGTTCTGTTTGTAGATGGCAGTTTCGAATATCTTGTATGACTGAGCATGGAAAGCAGTCGAATGCCCTGCCATCCGATTGTGAATCCCTTCATCCATTGGCGAGTATCTCCTACTCTGTATCCTGTACTTTAGGGATTGTTATAGTGGATAGAAGGAAAACTCTTTAAGAAACAATTGAAATATGTGAAAAGGTAAAACTTCCAATCACGGAAGGCCTTCGATGTGCTTAGGTTCGTGGCAAACAGGTTTTGTAGTCACTTTCCCTAGCTGTGGGTCTTGGAGACATTTGTCACCCATCTTACGCCTCCGCGGGGAGTTAATTCTTTTTTACCACAGCCGCACCTAAGACACATCTGAGCCGAGATCGCGCACAGTAACTACCCGGGCCATTATGGCCCGTAATCGTGGGTATTATTCGATTTACTGTGGCCGGCTAGCGTGGGTGCCGATCGTCAACTGTGAACTGCCCCTGGCTGGCCACACCTTATGTTGGGGCTTATAGTCGGTTCACAGTTGCCGGCGAGCTTAACGCCGTAATGAGCTGCCTCGGCTATAGTCGGCCTTCTCGGTGGCTTATAATCGGCTCATTACAGTTGGCTTTAAGGGCCGTCGCGAGCAATGAGTTAACCCGCAGCAAAGGGATGCTGGAGCAAAAGTGTCTCATTGGCGAGGGCATAGATTCGCATAGTACCTATTACGTTTTGCCCAGGCGAAGTTGCGCCGTGGAGTGCTTTGAGTGGAAATGCTATACGCATAGGATTTTGTTCAACAGAAAAGGTTAAAGTTAACAAGTAGCCAAGATATAAAGGAACAAGTTAAAAAAGAGACAAAGTTTTTTAAAGTGGTTCGGCATGAAAAGGCCTACGTCCACTGATTCTCTTTGTTAATTCACTTCATATGGGCAATACAAGTTAAGAAAAGTATCGACGGAGGTGTTGGATGTTCCATGCCCTCTGGAACACCTCTCCGTCCACTGTTGACAAAATATAGGCTCCGTTGTGGAGATCTTTATGAATTACATATGGTCCATCCCAGATTGGGTCTAGTGCTCCGGGGCGAGGGAAGATTCGCTTGAGGACAAGATCTCCTTCTTGTAAGGTACGATGCTTGACTTTGGAGTTGTATTGTGCTGCCACTTTCTGCTTGTGGGCTGCTGCTTTAAGGACTGCATCATTCCTTCTCTCCTCAACTAGATCCAAAGACATGTGGAGGAGTTCTTCATTCTCTTCTGGGTTATAGTGGATCCTACGGTGGGAAGGCACAATGGTTTCAACTGGGAGCATAGCCTCCGATCCGTATGCCAAAGAGAAAGGAGTGTGCCCTGTTGATGTTCTGAAAGATGTGCGGTAGGCTCATAGTGCCGTAGGGAGTTCGTCCACCCAAGCGCCCTTCGACTTTTCGAGCTTCTTTTTTATCAGAGTTTTCAGAATTTTGTTGACTGCTTCGACTTGTCCGTTTGCCTGGGGATATGCTACGGATGAGAAGCTTTTATGAATTCCGTGCTCTCGGCACCAGTTAGCGAATTCCTCGCTGTCAAACTGAAGTCCATTGTCTGATATGATTTTGAGTGGGACTCCGTACCTGCACAGAACATTTTTGATTAAGAAGTTGATAACTTTTGCTGAAGATACTTTATTCAGAGGTTCCGCTTCCACCCATTTGGTGAAATAATCAACTGCCACTATAGCATATTTGGCCCCGCCTCGGCCCATCGGTAACTCGCCGATTAAGTCAATTCCCCATATTGCGAAGGGCCAGGGGCTGGTCATCTGAGTAATCTCGGTTGTTGGTAGCCGAGGAATCTTAGCAAATTTTTGGCATCTGTCACACTTCTTGACAAAATCTAAGGCGTCCTTGCTTAAGGTGGGCCAGAAATATCCATATCGGAGTATCTTTTTTGCTAATGTTTGCCCTCCGGTGTGATCTCCGCAGCTTCCCTGATGGATGTTGGACAAGATTTCCTTGGCTTCTCTCCCAGCGACACACCTTAATAACGGGTTAGAGAATCCGCGCCGATAGAGGATGTCTTCTTGTATTGTGTAGCGGGATGCTTTCCTCAAGATTTTCTTGACTTTGTTACGCCCATTGGGTAGAGTGCCACTTCGTAGGTAGTCTCGGATGGGAGTCATCCAAGTTGCTTCTTCGGTTGCAGCTATCAGATTCACTTGCTCAAAACTTGGGGCCAGTTGCTTTGAGATGGTTACTGCCCCAAAGATGGTGATGTCTCTCACACTTGCTTGCTTTGCTAATTCGTCGGCCTCTCGGTTCTCCTCCCGAGGGATGTGTTTGACTAAGTAGTGGTCCAATCGGCTGAGAAGAAACCTGGTCTTGTTTAGATATGCTATGAGTCGTTCTTCTCGAGCTTGGAATTCTCCTAGTATTTGATTAACAATAAGTTGAGAATCGCTGTGAAGACACAAAGAATTGGCCCCGATTTCTATGGCAATTTCTAGTCCAGCTATCACTGCATCATATTCTGCATCGTTGTTGGTGGCAGCGAACTCCAACCTTATAGCATAGTGCAGTTTGTTTCCCCTGGGAGTGATTATTACCACACCTGCCCCCGAGCCTTGTTCGTTTGATGCACCATCCACAAAGAGATTCCACTTGATATCTTCTGTTATTTCCAATTGCTCCTGATCTTCGTTGGTAGTGAACTCTGCAATGAAATCAGCTATGGCCTGTCCCTTGATGGCGGTGCGAGGGTGATAGGTGATATCATACTGACTCAGTTCAATGCACCATTTGAGTAATCGCTCAGAAGTGTTGGGACGATGGAGTACCTGCCTCAGTGGTTGATCGGTCAGAACTTTGATGGAATGGGATTGGAAGTAGTGACGTAGTTTTCGTGAAGTGATTAGTAAACAGTATGCTAACTTCTCAAGTTTAGGATATCTAACTTCTGCCCCAGTAAACCTTTTGCTGACGAAGTAAACTGGCCGTTGCGTGCGGTTGTCTTCCCTTACCAAGGCAGCGCTTAGGGCGTGAGATGACATAGCGAGGTATAGGTATAATTCTTCTCCTTCGCTTGGAGTTGAGAGTACCGGTGGTTTCTGGAGGTGTTCGATTAAGTGAAGGAAAGCGGTCAGGCATTCGCTAGTCCATTCGAACTTTCCCTTGTCTTTCTTTAGGGCTTCAAAAAAGGGGACGCACTTGTCCGTCGCCTTGGAGATGAATCGGCTTAGAGCGGCCACTTTTCCGTTCAAACTTTGCATTTCCTTCCGAGTGGAAGGTATCTTGATATCCCTTAGCGCTCGGACTTGTTCAGGGTTTGCTTCTATCCCTCTGGCATGAACGATGAATCCTAAGAACTTTCCTGATGACACTCCGAAGGAGCATTTTAGTGGATTCAACTTCATTCCATATTGTCGAAGTACTTGAAACATCTTGCCTAGGTGGCTTACGTGATCTTTGGCTTTCCTTGACTTTACCAGCATGTCATCCACATATACTTCCATAGTTTGTCCTATTAGCCCCGCAAACATCTTGTTGACGAGGCGCTGGTAGGTGGCTCCTGCATTTTTAAGTCCGAAAGGCATTACCTTATAGCAGTATAAACCTCGATCGGTGATGACACTAGTGTGGTCTTGGTCGGGAGCATGCATAGGAATTTGGTTATATCCTGAGTATGCATCCATAAAAGATAGGAGTTCGTGCCCGGCTGTGCTGTCTACAAGTTGGTCGATTCTGGGAAGTGGGAAGCAATCCTTTGGGCAGGCGTTGTTTAGGTTGGAAAAGTCAATGCAGGTTCGCCACTTCCCATTAGCCTTTTTTACCAGCACCGGGTTGGCGATCCATTCCGGGTAGATAGCTTCTCGTATGAAGTCATTGGCGAGTAGGTTTTTTACTTCTTCATCGAGGGCTGCTGATCGCTCTGCCCCCATACTTCTCTTCCTTTGTTTTACAGGCGCCTTGGTAGGATCAATGTTTAATACGTGGCATGCTATGTCGAGGGAGATTCCGGTCATGTCAGCGTGTGACCAAGCGAATACATCCAAGTTGTGGCGGAGAAAATCGATGAGCTGTTCCTTCAATTCGGCTTTTAGTTGGGACCCAATTTTTAATAGTCTACTTGAGTCATGCTTGTCTACAGATATAAACTCCATAGCCTCTGCAGGCTCGGCGGTGGCCTCCTCCTCTTTGCCCCTAGGGTCTAATTCATTGAAAGGGTCGCTGGTATATCGAAGAGGAGGGGCTTTCTTTAATTGCTATGCTTCTAGGCTTTTTGTGCAGAGGGAAATCTCTACACCCTTCCCTTTATCCTTCCTGTGGTTGTTGCGAAGTTCAGTTACATAGCAGTCTCGAGCAACGTCCTGGTCTCCTTCCACTTCCCCTACTCCATTGTCTGTTGGGAATTTCATCTTTAGGCACCATGGGGCTAAGACAATTTGGAAGTCAGACAAGGATGGCCATCCTAAGAAGGCGTTGTAGGCCGACTAGTTTTCTATTAGCACAAACGTTTGTTTCCGTACAGCAAAGCGGGGATGGCTTCCAATTTCAACAAAAAGGTCCAGTTGCCCGAGGGGCATCTTCGCATCTCCAGTGAAGCCGTGTAGTGGTTTATCGCAGGGGGATACATCCTTCATTGATAGCTTCATTTTGTCGAACGCGTGTTTGAACAGGATGTTTACCGAGCTTCCAGTGTCTACCAGGATTCGGTATACTTCGGCGGGACCAAGTCAGGCAGAGATGACCATGGGATCCATGTGAGGGTACTGCCTTCCTTCTAGGTCACGCTTACCGAACGTGATGTCATTACTTTCTTTCCGCTTCGGGTGGCGCTCTTCTATAACTGAATTGACATAGTCTTTATTGTCTCTAAGCGACTTTCCGTATCTTTCCATCTCTTTCCAGCTTCTGTCTGCGATGTGTGGCCCTCCTGAGATGGTATGGACCACTATCTTTTCTTGGCTAGAGCTGCTAGTGTTGCGGTTTCCTCTGTCGGCCCCCGGTGAGGGTAGCCTTGGGTTTCCATTGGCAGGAGCTGGGGTCCTGTCCTGACCTTTTACATAACGTTCCAGTTTCTTTCTTCTGATGTGTTCCTCAATCAGATCTCGGAGATGATGACATTCGTTGGTATCATGCCCGTGAGATTCGTGGAAGCGGCAGAATTTTCCAAACTTCTGTGCGTTATCTGATTCTTTCTTGTATGGTGGGCGTTTGTATCTAACTTCGCCTTGGGTGGCAAGGAAGATATTTTCGACGGTCTCGTTCAAAGGGGTGTAAGTGTCGAATCTTGGTCCTGGCCGATATAGGCGCTTTTCTCCCTTCTTGCCCCCAGCATTGTCTCTGGAATCATTTCTTCGAACGTCCCTTGCCACAGCAGGGGCGTTGCCATGGGTTGTCTTATTTTGCTGTCCTGACTGCCCCTCAACGGCAGCATCCTCAAGCCTCATGTATTTCCCGGCTTCATGGAAGAAATCGGGTAAAGTAGCTGGTTTTTCTTTTGTCAACCTTCTAGCAAATTTAGTGTCCGGATGCACACCACTGCAGAGGGCCATTAGGATAAGCTTCTCATCGGCATCTTGGACTGCGGCTGCTGCGGCGTTGAATCTGGTTAGGTATTGCTGCAGCTTTTCTCCAGGTTTCTGTTTGACGCTAGATAAGGAATAAGCGTCCTTAGGTTGCTCCACATGAATGCGGAACTGACTGATAAATTTCTCTTTCAACATTTCCCACGAGCTGATGGATCCTTGGGGTAGATGACAGAACCAGGAGGTAGCAAGATCTGCTAAGAAGAGCGGAAAGCATTTGCACAGTACTCCCTCTGTCGCTCCACTCATGAGCATATGCTGCGTGTACCTCTGTAAGTGTACAACGGGATCAGAGGTTCCTTTGTAGGGTTCCATTGTTGGCATCTTCCATTCTCGGGGGGTGATAGCAATTTCGATATTGCGGGCGAAAGGGCTGGTTACCCTAGCGCCTATCCCTCGATCTCTTTGCTCCCGTTGGACACACTCTCTAAATAAGCGTTCCATCCTTTCATCAGAACTTGGAGCAGATAGAAATGAGTTTGGTTCTGTTCTGTAGGATTGATTCCGTCCAGATGACCTGTAGGGATGGTATCGTCTATCATTCCTCATATTTTCCAGTGGCTGCCTTTGATCTTCTGGGAGCATGCTTGGGTCAGCTACAGTTGGCCCTTGCCTTGATCTCCCCCTGTTGGGTTCTGATCTAAGCACTTCCTCGGGTCCAACTTCGGGCTGGACTCTAGCTCGGCCCCGTTCACTGGCGTTTCTGTGGTTAGGCAGCATGACAGGCTCAGCTACAGTTGACCTTCGCCCGGTACCTTCCCCGTTGGGTTCGATACCAAACGTTTCCTCAGGCCTAACTTCGGGTTGTGCTCGGTCTCGGCTCCTACCACGGCTACTTCTGCCATTAGCTCCTTCGAAAAAGGAAGATCTTTGTTGTCTCTGAGATCCTCCAGACTGGGACTCGCCCCATGATTCAGTGTTGCGGTTGGATTCTTCAGCGTCCCTTAAGCGTGACATGAGATGGTCCACCAAGGCTTCCTGCTGGGACGTGAAGCGGTTAGTTACTTCAACCACAACTCTGTCCAGATCTGCTCTAGTAATTGCTGCAGGCTGTTCTATGGCAGGAGTAGTTGGGTTAGCCTGTTCTTCATTTGTTACTGTTGCTGGAGGAGGACGATTTACTTGATTCGTGACTGCTGGATCTGGAAGACTGCTGGATGCGATGTTTTTTCCTTTGTTAACATCTTTTCTCTGTTTGGGAGGCATGTTTTCCAAGTGGCGGACGATGCTGTTAGGAAAACTTGTTAAGCAGATGAAGCTGAAGCTTCGAGCTTCTAGCTCTCAGTGAAAGCACCAAAAATTTTTGCACAAAAAATGGACAAACACCTCGAAGTTGTATGATTTAGCAGATCTTATGTTATTCTTAGTGATTTGAGCGATTTATGCAAATATATGAAAAACAGGGGCTAAACTGTAAAAAGACACGCAGATTTATAGTGGTTCAGCCAGAATGTGCCTACGTCCACTTTATATGTTATTTCTCTTCTCTTATTCTGATTACAAGTACAAAGCTTTGATACAAGTAAAAGAAAGAAGTTTGAGAGCTCAAGCACGGAAGGAACTTTCAAACAACTTTCTTTTACTTGTATCAAAGCTTTGTACTTGTAATCAGAATATGAGAAGAGAAATAACATATAAAGTGGACGTAGGCACATTCTGGCTGAACCACTATAAATCTGCGTGTCTTTTTACAGTTTAGCCCCTGTTTTTCATATATTTGCATAAATCGCTCAAATCACTAAGAATAACATAAGATCTGCTAAATCATACAACTTCGAGGTGTTTGTCCATTTTTTATGCAAACACCTATGCTGTTTTACAATGAGAAATTCTATTAAATTCAGTCTTATCAAGAGCACAGATCAAAGCATTCATAGCTTAAGCACTTGTAGTTTTTAATTTCTTATCGTTAGCATCCCACCTATGCCTAGGTTTAGGAATCTCAGTATCACCTACAGTTATAGTGGGAGATGTATAGCCAGTTTCAATAATGTCCCAAACATCATAATCAACAGAACTAAGATAAATACTAATCATAACTTTCCAGTAAGCATAATCATTCCCATTAAACATTGGTGGCCTAGCAATAGATTGACCCTCAGAAAAAGCATTATTTGATGGATTCATGACTCTAGAGTTAAAGTAAAAAATACCAGGCTCTGATACCACTTGTAGGATCTAGATTAACCCTAGAGGGAGGGTGGGTGAATAGGGTTATAGCAAATTTTCTTGAATTAAACACGAAATCAAACCGCAGATAAATAAATAAGCTGAAAAGTAAATCACACACAAAATTTACCCAGCTTCGGCAACCCCTGCCTACTGCTGCATTCCCAGATTTCTATTAGAGTTAAACAGTATCCCGCTTACAAACACTCTAACAGACTCGCACACCCTGCTACTGCTTATAGAGTTTTGCAAACTCGCACACCCTTCTCACTGAACTAATCCTAACTAGACAATCTGACACTACCTAAACCCTAGGTGGTGATTTACCCAGATTTGTTTTGAAAAATACAGAAAATAAAAACAAGAATAACTCGAAAAACCCTAATTTAAAATGGAGCCTTATATAATTAATTAAACAAATAAACCAGGCCCAAAAATTAAAACTAAAATAAAAACAAAAGCCTTGATCAAATTATTAAGGCCGGCCCTCTTTTTTCTTTAGCCCGTTTCTTTGCTTGTGATAATGGTGGCTTCTCTTTCGTTCGTTCCTCTTTCTGAAATTAGGGCTTTGGCTCCCGTTCGTTTCCTCTTTGAACAAAATTAGGGTTGTGAAATTGAGGTTGCCGACTCTATATTCTCGATCGAAAGATGATTTCGAACTTCGTTGCTTTTGTCGATCGATTGTTTCTTCGTAGCTTGGCTTCGGCTTCTCCTCGTTGATCGAATTTGTCTCTGACTTAGGTATGTAATTTATGCCTTTAGTTTACTGGATTGAATACTTGAATTCGATTGTTCTTGCTTTGCTTTGTTCTATTCGAGTCGATGATGATTTTTGGGTCTATATATATAGGGTTTTCGAAACCCTTAAACTTGCCTGAGTTGATTTACGTGATTTCCACGTTGTTGAATCTTTCCATTTTTATGCTTGCTATTTTGAGAAGGTACATACTTTGTTCCCACGGCTTTGATTTAAAACGTTCGATGATTGATACGGCCGAAACTTTCCCTTTTTACTTAGATTTCTGATACTTGATTTCTTTATGACTGATATTTCAGAAACTTTCCTAAAATCTGACTTTGACTTTATCAATTTGTAAACGTGATTATAATATACGACTTTGACTTGAATTTTCTTGACTTCGACCATCTTCTTTGGTTATATTGGTCTGCTCGAATCATCACTTGATTTACTTATTTAAAACATACGGCTTTGATATTTGTTTGTGGCCATTTGTTTTTGCGATTTTCTATCTTCCTGTTGCATGCATGTATGAACTGTAACTTCTTGAAGCAGTTAACTTTACTTTGGCATTTGAACTTTGTATTGTTTTTGTTCTGTTATCTCTTTGCCTCTGCGTAGCCAAACATCTCTGTAGTATTGCATTTACTGTTCGGTGATGATCACCCGACTTTGTCTTCACTGCTGTACATGTTTGACCTAGAGTTTGTTATGCACTTATACTCTGATGTTTGAACTTATTCTTCACTGACTTGTACATTCTGACATCACCTGACTTTGGTCTTTTTGTCTCTGACCATCTGACCATCTGTGTTTATCCCTGACTTGATCAACTAGTTGCTGTGCATTGTTTTCCTGTTGCATTTGTACTTGATACCATTCATGTATTTGGTCTGGTTTAATGTGCATGAGTTTCCCTGTGCATTTATTGTGCACTGACTTGTAGTTGTTTCTGGCCATTCTTTGTGCTACCATTCATGTTGTGGCTTGCATTGTCACTTGAACCTGTTTCTCTGATCAGTTGGATATACATATGTTTACTAGTATCACTTGTCAATTTGAATTGCAGTACTTGAGTGTATTTCATTTGCAGTTTGCATTGAATCTGGTATCATTCTTTGAGACAGTTTGCATTACCATTGTGCACTGATGGTTGACACACTTCAAGTAGTCTTCATGTAGTAGTTTGATGTACTTAAGTCCGTGTTGTTCATTTGATGTTCATGTGTGTGCTGATGGTTGACTTCATTGATATCATTGGTGCATTTATGTTGCTGCTGCCTTGTTGGATTAGTGTACATGTTGCTCTGTCCAGTTTTGGTCGAACTACTTGTAGATGTGTTTTTGTCTTTGTGTATCACCATACATCTGTTGTATCCATTGTGTCATGTTGCTGTTTACTTGATGCACTTGATCATATGGACTTCAGTGTTGTAATTTTGGTCATGTTGATGATGAGGCTTGCATTTAGTTGTAGCTGCTGTCCATTTTGGTTTTGCTAGATGTACTTGTGTTCACTTGAACTTGAGTGACTACCTCTGTTTGTCTGACATTGCTGTTGGGTTGCTTCACCTGTTGACATGTGCATTGCCTTATTGTTCATGTGTACATTTAGATTTTGGTCGAGGCCATTTGCACTTGAGTTGAATCTGATTTGGATTTGACCTTGTTTTTGGTTGACTGTGTGCACGAGTTGGCGAGGCAGTGCACACGTGTATGAATGTACACGTGTGTATTGCAGCCACTCAAGATTATCTGTCCCTGATATAAATACCGATATGCACAGATATTACACAATCAAAGATGATGACAATAACCCATATATTTGAGACAACGATAAAAACAAATTTTATATTTTTGCAAATTCAAATTTGTTTATTTTCAGATTACTACTTTATTTGCTAATTATACAGTTACACAGGAGACAGGACAAGAACTAGAGCTGGACAATGCAGATAGATGCAGATAGATAAAACTGAGTGTTGAGTGTTGTAGTGAGGAAACAAATGTAAATGTGAAATGTATGAAATCAGTGTAATGTATAAAATCATGAAATGTATGAAATCAGTGTTTGAGCTAAAAACTTTGTATTGTATAAAATATTATATTGAATAAAAATACTGATTGAATTTGTTAAATTCTGTGAAATAGTATTATTATTCAATTATGAATATTTATTCTTGTATAGTAAGATCCGCAAACACATCTATAATTTGATATATATTTTGTTATCATCAAACAAGAAACACACATCAAACAAACCCATGAACTATCGAAGATTTGGTAAATGATTCCGTTGTCGAGAAGTTTAAGGATTTCATCACGCACCGCATCTTTCATTTTTGGATTAAGCCTTCGTTGCACGTCGCGAATAGGCTTGGCATCGTCGATTAAATGAATGCGATGTTGAACAAGAGCGGGACTAATTCCCTTAATACGGAGATCGACCATCCCATCTCTTCCTTGTTTTTCGAAAGAATAGAGAGTAACGAGGTTTCTTGATCAAGAGAGAGAGTTGCGGAAATTATGACGGGCAACGTTTCGTTATCACCTAAGTATGCGTACTTAAGGTGATCGGGAAGTGGTTTGAGGTCCAACTTTGGGAGTTTCTTCATCGAAGAATTAGGTTGAGATTCAAACTCAACTGGAAGTGATTCAAAGGGAATAGTGTATTCAATTTCGTTGGGAATTTCATGAAACAATTTGTCGTACTCGGCCTCGCGTTCATCGTTAAGGTCAAGTGACTTGTTTTCGAAGTTTTTGTGAATGGCACTAACTTCCAATGTTTGGTCATGAGGTTCGTTCGATTGGCTTTCAAGATTGAAAATGTTGAGATCCAAAGTCATGTTTCCAAAAGAAATTTTCATTGATCCATTACGACAATTGATTAAGGCATTTGAGGTGGCTAAGAATGGTCGGCCTAAAATCAATGGAATTTGACTCGAGGGATTCGTCAAGGGTTGTGTTTCGAGATCGATAAAATCAACGAGGAATATGAATTGCCCTACTCGAATGAGCCCATCCTCGATTTCTCCCACGGGCTTCTTAATGGAGCGATCGGCGAATTGAAGCGTGACTTTGGGGGTTTGAGCTCACCTAAGCCTAATTGTTCGTACACTGAGTATGGAATTAAGTTGACACTCGTGCTTAAGTCTATCAAACATTTGTTAATCGTCTTGTCTCCAATTGTACACGAAATCGTAGGGCAGCCAGGATCTTTGTATTTAACGGGCATGGATTGGGACAAGACTTCACTCAAACTGGCGGCTAAGAAGACTTTTTGGCACTTGAGTGTGTCGCTTTTGGGTATACAAGTACTTAAGAAATTTCACATACATTAGGACTTGCTGAACGATATCAAGAAGTGGAATGTTAACTTTGACTTGTTTAAAAATTTCCAACATCTTTTCCATTTAGTCCGAGTGTTTCTTTGGTCGAAGACGATGTGGAAATGGAACACGATACTCGGTTGTGAGAAATGCGGATTAAGGATCTTAAGGCTAGAATTAACACTAGAGGGGGGGGGGGGTGAATAGTGTTTTAAGAAATTTGTTAATCTTTTTGAGTTTACCTAACTTTATTAACAATGTATACACTAATTAGACACAGATATGAACACAGAATCAAACATAGATGCAAATATAAAGTAAAAGCAGTAAAGGAAAGAGCACACCGGATTTTATACTGGTTCGGAGTTACCCTACATCCAGTCCCGTATAACTAAGTACGGATTTCCTTTCAAAAGCAATTCAACAATTACAACCATCGATTTCAAGGCTATGAGGTACACCCTCCAGAATACCAATCCTCTGGGTAGAGATACTTGATTTCCCGGGCAACAAGTTCACCCAATTGATTTCCAAGGCTACAATCACACCTTTTCTCGCTTAATTGATTTCAAAGGCTACAATCACACCTTTTCTCGCTAATATATTACAAAGAAGTCTATAACTCTGAATAGCACTGAGAACCTTGTAGAGATAGTGATGTAGAATCAAACTAGAAGTAATCGAGTATGATTCGATGTTGATTTCGGCAGAGTAATGGTATGATTTTGTAATAAGAAATGTGGAAGATGAAAAGGAGTGAAAATCAGAAAAATATGATTTAAAATTCGTTGAAACTGACCCCTATTTATAGAAAACCAACAGCCATGACCATTCATGAAGAGTTATGGCGAATAGACACTTCTTTTGAAATTTGAATTTGAACTTCAACTATCACTATGTCGACATACTACCTAGGGGCATGTCGACATCCCTCAGCCAAAAATGATAATTTGAATTTCTATAAAAACAATATTTATCTTATATAAAAACTATTTAAAACTTTATAAATATACTTGAATATAGTTGAATTTCGTAAGTAAATATAAAGAACAATAAATACATAATTTAACTATAATTTTATATTTAAATCTAAGTATAAATATTAAAAGTTAAATATATTATTTGAAAAGACATTTAAAAACAGGAGTATTTTGACTTTGAAATTAAAGATGTTTTGAGGCTAAAATTATTTAAAATCAGGATAGAGAGTCTTGAATCTTTTAAAAGGAAAGTTTTGAAATCATTTTGAGAACAAGATAATTTTGTAAAATCATTTGAATTAAAATTAGTGGATACAAAACAATGTCCCACTAGATTTTCGTAGGTTCCATCCTAATTAGGGTTCCATCCCTTTAACGGACTCGAAGTGGATTCCATTCCACGAATAAATTGGATATTAAGATGCCAGTGCTTTTCTACGAGTTTTAACAAATATTCCTAATAAAACAGACTTAACCTTGAACTCTTGATAATCTTGATACTCATGAGTCTTCTATCTCTGTATCTTGAATCTCTATACCGTACAGTCTTCATTCTTGATACCTGCATGGTTAAATCCTGCAAATACATATATATCTAAACTTGTAATGTTAGTATTTATATTTTATAATCTATTTTAAGGTTGTTGTCATCAAAACCATCATCTCAAGGACTAACATCGGTATGTGGGTCTACTCAAGTAGAAGAAGAAGAATTTTGATTGGCATTTGATTCAACGTTTGGCTCCACGTTCTGTTCTGAGTCGTTCGTTGTTTTAGAAGTGTCGAGTGAGGTTTCCGATAAATCGTTTGGATTAACGACTTGATTATCAATTTGTTTACCGGAACGTAAAGTTGTGATAGCATTCAATTGGGTGACATTGCTATCTTGAACAACATGGGCTTGATTTGAATTTGCGTTTTGATTTCTGGGATTTGGAAGTGGCTGGCTTGGGAATGTTCCACGTTCGCGTTCACTTACAAAAGTGGCTAATTGACTCATTTGCATTTCGAGTTTTGCAATCGATTGGTTTGTGTTTTGCATATATGAAGTCAATAAATTTTGCAAATTGCTGTTTGATTGAAGGTTTTGAGTAGTTGCTTTAGCCAACGTTTCAAGAGTTTTCTCAAGCGAAGTTAAACGTTTATCGTCTTGGGGAGGATGAGCAGAATTTGGTTGAAAATTTGATTGTTGCGGTCGATTATGGGATGGGCGCGCAAAGTTTGGTTGAACATTGTTGGGTTGAAAGGATGGATTCGAAGCATTATTCGGAAATGCTTGAAAATTGGGACGAATCGTATTTGTGTTGGGATTGTTTTGGTTCCACGCAAAATTTGAATGATTTCTCCAACCAGGGTTGTACGTTGGAGAAAACGGGTCGTTTTTGGCTTTATTGAAAGCATTGATTTGTTCGACAGAATTGGGACACTGATCGGCTATATGATTAGGATCATTGCATTTATAACACATTGGTTGGGAAGCTTGGTTCATTTGATTCGATGAGAAAACGTTATCGAATTTTTTAATCATTGCGTCGATCTTAGCTTCCAAAGCAAAAGAAGATCCTATCGAGTTTGCACTCGATCGTGAGTAAATTGATTTTTCGTTCGATCGTTCCCATTGGGATGATTTTTCGGCGAGGTTTTCAAGAAATTGCCAAGCATCGTCGTGATGTTGGGCAAGAAAGTTGCCTTGGCACATTGATTCGAGCATGGTACGTGAGCTATTTTCGAGTCCAACGTATAAAATTTGGCAAATCGTCCATTTTTCGAAATTATGATGTGGACATTTTATCAAAAGCTCTTTGGATCTTTCAAAATATTTTTCAAATGGTTCTCCCTTGAATTGATGAAAGTTTACAATTTCGTTTCGGATTCTACTTGTATTTTCCAAAGGGTAGAATTTTTTTAAGAAAGCTCGTACGAATTCTTCCCACGTTTTAATCGAGTTCGATGGTAAGCTGTACAACCATTTTTCAACGTAATCTGTAAGAGCGAATGGGATTAATCGAAGTTTGATTCCATCATCGGAAAGTTGTTGGAGTTTAATGGTTGCACAAACTTATTCGAATTTAGTCAAAAAGATGTAGGGGTCATCGTGCTTGAAATTGCCAAATTTTGGGAGCGTGGCAATATGGTTAGAGTGAATTTCGAAGTGGTTACTCGTAGGGGCGGGTAACGTGATGCAAGATGGAATAGAAACTCTATCAGGAAAGATTCTATCCATAAGAGTTCGAGGGGCGTTCTCGTTCGCCATTTCGGGAGGATCGTCTGTTCGAGTTAAACGATTTGTAGAAGGGTCGCTGTAACGACCCTGAATTTTTAACATTTGAAATATGAATATTTAATTGAGTTTAAATATTCGAATGATAGTTTAATTTGAAATTCATTATATCAGAATGAATTTGGCGATTTAATTATTGAATTTAATTATTGAAACTGGATTAAAATTTGAATCTTCAGTTTTAAGCTGATTAAAAATAATCTGAAGGCTTGGAAAATCTATATTGATAATTCTGATGGTACTGGAACTTTCAGAATTGGATTTGAAACTGTTTTGTTCCGTTTTGAAATTGTAACGTTTAAATCGATATTTGAAAAATAGCGTTCCGGAGCACAGTCTCAGAATTCGATGAAATCAGTTACATTGGATCCGTAATATTGTATTATCATCGGATTTCAATTTTCGTAATGTTTGGAGTGATCGTTTGGCCGTACGATAAGCAAACGCCTTGGAAAATATATCGAAATTTAATATTTTAACTGGGTCCAGTAAGCTATCTTCTCCATACGATCGAATTTGGACTCGGAACCTTTTCCATTGCGTTCGGAATAAGCGTATAACATTACGAACGCTTGGCGGCACGCCTTAATAGGAGATCAAAATTTCGAGTTGCGTTTATTGAGACAATTTGAATTTGAATTTAAATTAAATAATATATTTATATACTTAGTCAACACAGCAGAGATTCCTGGCTTTATTTCACTTCAATGCCGACCTACTCTCTGCTTAATCACGTTCTCTTGTCTCCTCTCCATTCGTTCAAAATGAACGAAACATTTTCTTCGTTCAAAAGAAAACCATCTCGTTCGAAATCAAATAATGGCCGAGCTTCTCAAAATTTCAGGGAAAATTTAATTCATTCAATTTAAATTCGCAAGCCCTTTTCTCCTCACCTCATCCCCATTTCGTTCCCCTTTTCATTTTCTTAACAGTTTGAATCAAAATTTTCAAAATAAAACTTAATAAGGACAGCAAAGACGAGGGCGATGTCCTTCCTCGTTCGAATTCGAGGGGATGATTCCACATACCCGCAGTCGATTTGTGAGCTTGGCATCGTCGCCGCGTCGTGACGGGGAGCTAGCTCGTCTCTGATCGAGGAGATGGGGGTAGGGTTAGGAAGCGGGGCGATAAGGCAGGTCATAAGGGGAGTTTTGATCTGAGTTTCTGTTTGGCCGATGGTAGTCGACGAAGCCACGAAGTCGAGATCGTGGGCCGTGAAGTCGTCGAGTTCGCTGCAGGCAGCGACGTTGAGGCAAGCCAGGGCTTGGGTTGTAGCTACGACATCGGCGAACGCGAGATGAAATCAATCGAGGGTGGTTCGATTCATTCGAGGTTTGAGCAGTAAGGTCTGTAAATCGAGAAAACAAGTCGAATTGGAAAATGGACTGCGAATTAAAAGCTAAGGTGAGATCTTCTCACTCAAATGAAAAGTTGATTTTTGCAGTTATTAATTGATTGCTGTTTGGATGTGATATTAGATATAGTAGGATATATATATATTGCAATATATATATATATATTGGCATATGTATATATTGCAGTTGTTGATTTCCCGCATTATATAGCGGATGAGACCCTATTGCGCCGCATAATAGCGGAATGATATTTTTATAAATCCCATATACCGCGATATTCCACCTCGAAGTGGAATTGGTATTGTGCTAACATTTGTGGATGCAAGGAAATAGGTTGGAGGGATCCAACTGGATTCCTTAAATTGTTTTATATTATTTCATATGTGAATGATGTGATTTATTGATAATCTGTGGATGATTTATTGATAATTGAAACTGTTGAAGGCTAAAATTTAGCCGAATGTATTTTTGGTATCGTTGGATACCAGAAACGAATATAAATTGGATTTTGAAATTAAAGTGGGAAAACTTTAAGTGAATTTATTTTTAAGAATTGAATTTATTGAAAGAAGGAATTTTAAGGTATAAAAATTGATTTTTTGAAATCTTACCGAATAAATTCCAAAATATAGGAAAAGATATTAATGAATGAGTGTTGAATAATATTGTTAAAAAGTTGAAGAATTCATTTAAAATGGAATTTTGAATAATTTGGAAAGAACAATGGAGTTTATTTAAAAGTGATAAATTTTTAGAAATCAAATTGTAATTGATTTGGAATTTGAAAATGAATCTTTGAGAAATCGATATGGAAATTTATTTGGAGTTGAAATAAATTTAGAAACCAAAATTGTAATAAATTTGGTGATGGAAAATAAATCATTGGAAAATTTGTTTGAAATTGATTTAGTGTTGTAAAATAAATCTGGGAATTGATTTGCAAATGATTTGTTATTTGGAGATAAATTCAGAAATAAATTGCAATGTTTTTTTCTATTGAAATAAAACTTAGAAATCAATTTGTAATTGATTTGATATTGAAATAAAATTAGAAATCAATTTGGAATTTGATTTTGGGGTTAAAAGCGAATATTTGGGAATGTAAATTAAAAATGGAATTTATGAAATGAAAGGGAAATTTGTTTTAAAAATAAATGCTCATTTATTTTTAAAGTGTGGAAATAAATTTACGGATTTGGAACGTAAATTTGAAATAAATCGATAAGGATTTATTAAATTGGTTTAAATGGACCATTTTGAAATGGAAGTGTATTTTCCTTGAAAAACCGAGTATATTCCAAAGTACCTTTTAAAATGTAAATTAAAGGTTCTTAAGTTGGTTTTTAAAAGAAATATTTGGAAATATATTCTGTGTAAGGAAATTGATTTGAAATTGATTTTTCAAAAAAATTGAAAGGTGAAAAATGATTTGAAATAGTTTCCAAAGTGTTGAATGTGGAAAATATATATCTCGTGAAGATATTTTGAAATTAAATAATTTGGGAAAATTATTTAAATCTGATGATTGTTGTGAATGTTGTTGATAGTTAAATCACCGACTATAAATATTTGCCTTTGAAATGGCACTTGAATTTGTTTTTAAAACAAACGATTATTATTTGGTATAGCCGGGAAAGGACCTTTGTGTCAGATAACCCATTCCAAATAATGATACGACGTGTATGAATCGTATTGAAGACCGGTGTTGAAGACCGGGTATTTGTGAAAATGAAAGGACAACTTGTCGAATGTCTCTGCACCGAGTTGCTCCGGTATAGAGATTTATATCACTCTTTTTGTGATGGGAAGTCCGATCGGGATTGTGAATACCCGGATTGCAAGGGCTTCTTCGGAAGTGCCTTCGGTTCTGTTCGAACCCGAAACAGACTTGTATGGTTACAGGTCTGACATTACGTTTTGAGATATAAAGCCGATTTCTTTCAAATACATTTCTGTTGGTGGCAAAGAATTTATTCTCTTAGCTTAACACCCTTCTCTGAGACGTACGAGCTCAGAGGTTATGTAGTTGAAGGTTATCAGCGATATATTCACAATTTGGTAATGTGGCATGCTGAGTGTTGTTGTGTGTTGATCATTTATTGATCAATTGTGATCAAAGCACGGCTTTGTGAAAAAGCGTAGCTTTGTGGACGAGACTTCGTCAGACCTCACACCCCGGAAATGGTCGAAACAGGAATATGCGGCAAGGTTATGAGGGTCGCGCCCTTTAGGGTATGTCATTTCCTTCTGGAAAAGGGTGGTATCAAGTATGGAGCCCTGGTATTTAAACTATGTGGATACTCCGATCTCATTTATTGTGTGATTGTGTGTTTATCGAGGCGCCTCGGATAAAGGTCCCAAAGGACCGGGGGGTGGCATATTCGTGAGTTACCTAGTTACAGGGGTAACTCGGCCTTGTGTTGGCAGAGAGCAGTTGTCTCTCGGGACGTCCAGCTAGAGGCGATCCCATGTGGTAGTAGGAAAGGAAGTTCCTTAGCCTGACCATTTGTTGGAAATCCATTTCCCAATACGAAACTTGTACGGTTTTAGTTGTAGAACCTGCTATTTAACATAGCATCTATAGTAGGCATAGTATAATGGTACCTATGCTGGCTAAGATTAGTATTATACTTTCGAAATGTTTTCTACACTAGACATTAATAATAATACCCAATGATTTGCATAGTAAGCATCTTTGACTATCATAAGAAGAAATCTCCTCCAATTCTGCGTTTGCATTATGTGTGTGGCGGGAGGTCTTATGGTAGTTTCATTTTCCAAAAGCATTGCGAACTAATTTGATTTCTTTGTGAAAATAACTGTTTTACGATCTCACACCAGTCACCATGACTAACTCGGAGTTTATTGTTTCCTTTCTAAACTCTGGGTGCCCAAAATTTTCCACACGGGCAGCCTAGAGTTATGTTATCAAGATATTCTGGAGATTTGGAGATGAGCTGGATGGCGAGACGTACTCTCGTACTTGTTTATTTATTCCGCCGTGTATTCTGTATGAGGACAAGTTTATATAACTGTCCATTGTTGTATTGAGTAGTATATTTACTCTGATTGATGTATTGTATAAAACTGATATAGTTCTATGTTTAAAAGATTATTGATTCATCTATTATATATTATTCTGCTGCGAATGTGAGATTCTGATTTTGTTTTTGTTTTTCTGTTCTCATTTTCTTCTTTTTTCTTCTGTTTTCTTCTACCTCTTCTTTTTAACCCTAATGGTTCGGTTTTCCGGAATTCGATTGCGTGGCATTTGATACAGTGGACGTATTAATGTCGACTTTCGAGCGTCGAAAAGTCGTATCGTTACAAGTGGTATCAGAGCAGCCGGTTAAGCGATAACCCTGGCTCTGTTGGGTGTTACTCATTAGAGATAGAGTCAGTAGTACTCTAGAATGAGTGTGAGTGTAATAATAGATATGAGCGCGTATTTATTAGTGAATACAAAAATTTTTTGTATTGTGTTGACTTATCGGTTGATTGTTTATAGATTCTGGTCGGTGCAGTCTAGCTAACTGTAATCGATAGGGGTTTCTAAACTCTTAAACAAGATAAACTGACACAGTATTGTTTTAAAATAGGTTAAATGAAATAATTTTACCCAAAACTATTTTTGTAGAAAATAAATCATTTTCTATAAATTATTATAGTATATGGATGTTTGGTTGTTAGGAAAAGATAATATTGAATTATTATCACTGTTATATGAAAAAAAAAAGAAATAAAATGGTATAACCAAAGATTTGAAGATAAATCCATTTAACAAATGAAATTCAAAATATGAATTGAAAATATAAGGAATTGAATTCATATACAAATGAGATTTGTAAAATGTAAATTGTAAACGTAATTTATAATTGGAAATAGAATTCCAGAGAGAATATTTGAAAATAAATTCATTAATGGAATAATAAATGAGTTGATAACTTATACAATTTGAATTTTGATAGAATAAATTTAACTTAAAGGATGAAGTTAAATTAAAGAAAGTATAAATGAATCAATTAAATAAAGTGAAAGTTGATTTGGAATAAGATTCAAATTGTAAAGGAATGAATTTGTGAATGAACAAATGAGTTTACATTTGTAAATAAATGAATTGAAGAAATGGAATGAAATTTGATTTGAATAAAGTTGAATAAAAATCCAAACTTGGAAAAAATAAATAAGATAAAGTGGATTGAATTCAAGTAAACTAACTTGATAAATTGTTAATTCATAAAGTAATGAATTGGAAGTTAGTTAAATTAAAGTTGAGTTGTGAACTAAATTTAAAATGGGTTGAATTTGCAAATAAATTCAAGTAAGCAGAAATTAATTGTAATTTCCTTGTTATTAATTAAGTGAATTCGAGATGAATTGAATATGGAAATTGAAATTCAAAATGAATAAGTGAATGTACTAATTGAATTAAATTAGTGAATGGAATAGATTTGATAAATGAAAATCAAATCAAGAATTGAAATTGGAAATTGTTTACAAGAAAATGAACTTGAGTTTTGAAGTGAAATAGCTTAAGTAAATATTGAATAAATGCTCGACTTAAGAAAATTTTTGTGAAATGAATTCAAATGAAATGAATGAGAATATAGAATGTAAGTTAAATTAAATGGAATCAATTACAAATGAAGTGGAATTAAAATAAATTGAATTGGTATCAATTTAAATTAGTTATAAACTAGAATGAATATTCTATTAAGTGAATATCATTGAATTTGCATAGAAACGATTGTCATTTGACGCAAACGAGATTGTATGAAATTCTATGAGGTATTAAAAAAAAATTTAATTTTTGAATCAATTGAAATGGTATGAATTCGTTTCTCTTAAAAATGAATTGAATGTAAGAAAGTGAGTTGTTAATCACTTGAATTGAATAGAAATTGAATGTGAATTAGATGGAAGCGATTTAAGTTGAATTGAAACCTTATGAATTGCTAATGGAATTTATTTTGGATGTATGGCTAATGAAATATATATATTTGTTATTGAAATAAGTGAATTGTTAAATAGATTTCCTATATTTGTCACTTACCTGTTTAAATTGAGTAAGTGCAGGTTTTTGGAAGCCGTTTGGCTGCATTTTGGGTTGCGCAAATGCTAATAATAAACCGCTTTGCTTAAAATGCTAAAAAGGTAAGCCTACGCAATAAAAATAGGAAATATGAACTGTTTTTCTACTTTTCCGACCGAGTGGGTCGATGGATATATATTTATATCTTTTGTCATATTGCAAAAGCTCCTCCGTACAAAGGAGACTCCGCCAAAATTTTCTGAAAATTTTGGGAGTTAGAAAAATTTTGAAAATTTTCACTTAACGACAAAAAGGTTTAAAATTGGGAATTGAGATAAAAGTGAATAAAACTCAATATTCAAAATTAAAAGATGAATCGAATTCAAGTAAAATTCGAAATGGAAATTTGAATGAAATTTTTTGGAAATAAAAGTATTGAGATTTGAAATAAATTCCAAATAGAATTGAAATTGTCAATTGAATTCAAATGAAATTGAAATGAAAAATTGAATGAAAATGGATATATAACTTCAACAGTGAAGTAACCAAATGGTATAAGAAGTATATATTGAAAATTTTGTAATGGAATTGGCAAAATGGTTTGAATGTTGTAATTGGATACTACTGCTGGTAGGATATACAGGTGATTTAAATACAAAAGGAATTGGATTTAGATTTCGAAGATGAATTTGAATTTCTCAACAATAAGGTATGTGTTTAAATTTCAGTATGAAAATTTGATGAGTTTCTAATTTTGCCACTTGGCATTTTGTTTTCTATTGAGATTTGGGAGTCCGTAGGGACGTTTTGTAGTCGTACCGTGTTAGCCGCGCAAAGGAGACACTGGTGAAATTTTTCGAAAATTTCGAGAGTTAGAAAAATTTGAGAAAATTTTGAATTAAAAATTTGAATTTGAAATGAAATTTGAATTGTTAAGAAAATCATATTATTTGAAACTTATGGTTGATTTTGGAAAATGAGTTAAAGTGATAACGAATCTTTAATAAAAAGATTTGTTTTGAAATATTAATAAAACTATTTGGATTTGAGAAAATAGTTAACGGGGATTGAAGCATTCTTCTTAACTTGTAATTTCGGGACGAAATTCTTTTAAGGGGGGAAGATTGTAACGACCCTGAATTTTTGACATTTGAAATATGAATATTTAATTGAGTTTAAATATTCGAATGATAGTTTAATTTGAAATTCATTATATCAGAATGAATTTGGCGATTTAATTATTGAATTTAATTATTGAAACTGGATTAAAATTTGAATCTTCAGTTTTAAGCTGATTAAAAATAATCTGAAGGCTTGGAAAATCTATATTGATAATTCTGAAGGTACTGGAACTTTCAAAATTGGATTTGAAACTGTTTTGTTCAGTTTTGAAATTGTATCGTTTAAATCAATATTTGAAAAATAGCGTTCCGGAGCACAGTCTCAGAATTCGATGAAATCAGTTACATTGGATCCGTAATATTGTATTATTATTGGATTTCAATTTTCGTAATGTTTGGAATGATTGTTTGGCCATACGATAAGCAAACGCGCTGGAAAATATATCGAAATTTAATATTTTAACTGGGTCCAAAAAGCTATCTTCTCCATACGATCGAATTTGGACTCGGAACCTTTTCCATTGCGTTCGGAATAAGTGTATAACATTACGAACGCCTGGCGGCACGCCTTAATAGGAGATCAAAATTTCGAGTTGTGTTTATTGAGACAATTTGAATTTGAATTTAAATTAAGTAATATATTTATATACTTAGTCAACACAGCAGAGATTCCTGGCTTTATTTCACTTCAATGCCGACCTACTCTCTGCTTAATCACGTTCTCTTGTCTCCTCTCCATTCGTTCAAAATGAACGAAACATTTTCTTTGTTCAAAAGAAAACCATCTCGTCCGAAATCAAATAATGGCCGAGCTTCTCAAAATTTCAGAGAAAATTTAATTCATTCAATTTAAATTCGCGAGCCCTTTTCTCCTCACCTCATCCCCATTTCGTTCCCCTTTTCATTTTCTTAACAGTTTGAATCAAAATTTTCAAAATAAAACTTAATGAGGACAGCAAAGACGAGGGCGATGTCCTTCCACGTTCGAATTCGAGGGGACGATTCCACATACCCGCAGTCGATTTTCGAGCTTGGCATCGTCGCCGCGTCGTGATGGGGAGCGAGCTCGTCTCTGATCGAGGAGATGGGGGTAGGGTTAGGAAGCGGGGTGATAAGGCAGTTCGTAAGGGGAGTTTTGATCTGAGTTTCTGTTTGGCCGATGGTAGTCGACGAAGCCACGAAGTCGAGATCGTGGGCCGCGAAGTCGTCGAGTTCGCTGCAGGCAGCGATGTTGAGGCAAGCTAGGGCTTGGGTTGTAGCTACGACATCGGCGAATGCGAGATGAAATCAATAGAGGGTGGTTCGATTCGTTCGAGGTTTGAGCAGTAAGGTCTGTAAATCGAGAAAACAAGTCGAATTGGGAAATGGACTACGAATTAAAAGCTAAGGTGAGATCTTCTCACTCAAATGAAAAGTTGATTTTTGCAGTTATTAATTGATTGCTGTTTGGATGTGATATTAGATATAGTAGGATATATATATAGCAATATATATATATATTGGCATATGTATATATTGCAGTTGTTGATTTCCCGCATTATATAGCGGGTAGACCCTATTGCGCCGCATAATAGCGGAATGATATTTTTATAAATCCCATATACCGCGATATTCCACCTCGAAGTGGAATTGGTACTGTGCTAACATCTGTGGATGCAGGGAAACAGGTTGGAGGGATCCAACTGGATTCCTCAAATTGTTGAATATTATTTCATATGTGAATGATGTGATTTATTGATAATCTGTGGATGATTTATTGATAATTGAAACCGTTGAAGGCTAAAATTTAGCCGAATGTATTTTTGGTATCGTTGGATACCAGAAACGAATATAAATTGGATTTTGAAATTAAAGTGGGAAAACTTTAAGTGAATTTATTTTTAAGAATTGAATTTATTGAAAGAAGGAATTTTAAGGTATAAAAATTGATTTTTCGAAATCTTATCGAATAAATTCCAAAATATGGGAAAAGATATTAATGAATGAGTGTTGAATAATATTGTTAAAAAGTTGAAGAATTCATTTAAAATGGAATTTTGAATAATTTGGAAAGAACAAAGGAGTTTATTTAAAAGTGATAAATTTTTAGAAATCAAATTGTAATTGATTTGGAATTTGAAAATGAATCTTTGAGAAATCGATATGGAAATTTATTTGGCGTTGAAATAAATTTAGAAACCAAAATTGTAATAAATTTGGTGATGGAAAATAAATCATTGGAAAATTTGTTTGAAATTGATTTAGTGTTGTAAAATAAATCTGGGAATCGATTTGCAAATGATTTGTTATTTGGAGATAAATTCAGAAATAAATTGCAATGTTTTGTTCTATTGAAATAAAACTTAGAAATCAATTTATAATTGATTTGATATTGAAATAAAATTAGAAATCAATTTGGAATTTGATTTTGGGGTTAAAAGCGAATATTTGGGAATGTAAATTCAAAATGGAATTTATGAAATGAAAGGGAAATTTGTTTTAAAAATAAATGCTGATTTATTTTTAAAGTGTGGAAATAAATTTACGAATTTGGAACGTAAATTTGAAATAAATCGATAAGGATTTATTAAATTGGTTTAAATTGACCATTTTGAAATGGAAGTGTATTTTCCTTGAAAAACCGAGTATATTCCAAAGTACCTTTTAAAATATAAATCAAAGGTTCTTAAGTTGGTTTTTAAAAGAAATATTTGGAAATATATTCCGTGTAAGGAAATTGATTAGAAATTGATTTTCAAAAAATTGAAAGTTGAAAAATGATTTGAAATAGTTTCCAAAGTGTTGAATGTGGAAAATATATATCTCGTGAAGATATTTTGAAATTAAATAATTTGGGAAAATTATTTAAACCTGATGATTGTTGTGAATGTTGTTGATAGTTAAATCACCGACTATCAATATTTTCCTTTGAAATGGCACTTGAATTTGTTTTTAAAACAAACGCTTATTATTCGGTATAGCCGGGAAAGGACCTTTGTGTCAGATAACCCATTCCGAATAATGATACGACGTGTATGAATCGTATTGAAGACCGGTGTTAAAGACCGGGTATTTGTGAAAATGAAAGGACAACGTGTCGAATGTCACTACACCGAGTTGCTCCGGTATAGAGATTTATAACACTCTTTTTGTCATGGGAAGTCCGATCGGGATTGTGAATACCCGGATTGCAAGGGCTTCTTCGGAAGTGCCTTCGGTTTTGTTCGAACTCGGAATAGACTTGTATGGTTACATGTCTGACATTACGTTTTGAGATATAAAGCCAATTTCTTTCAAATACATTTCTGTTGGTGGCGGAGAATTTATTCTCTTAGCTAACACCCTTCTTTGAGACGTACGAGCTCAGAGGTTATGTAGTTGAAGGTTATCAGCGATATATTCACAATTTGGTAATGTGGCATGCTGAGTGTTGTTGTGCGTTGATCATTTTTGATCAATTGTGATCAAAGCACGGCTTTGTGAAAAAGCGTAGCTTTGTGGACGAGACTTCGTCAGACCTCACACCCCGGAAATGGTCGAAACAGGAATATGCGGCAAGGTTATGAGGGTCGCGCCCTTTAGGGTATGTCATTTCCTTCTGGAAAAGGGTGGTATCAGGTATGAAGCCCTGGTATTTAACCTATGTGGATACTCCGATCTCATTTATTGTGTGTTTATCGAGGCGCCTCGGATAAAGGTCCCAAAGGACCGGGGGTGGCATATTCGTGAGTTACCTAGTTACAGGGGTAACTCGGCCTTGTGTTGGCAGAGAGCAGTTGTCTCTCGGGACGTCCAGCTAGAGGCGATCCCATGTGGTAGTAGGAAAGGAAGTTCCTTAGCCTGATCATTTGTTGGAAATCCATTTCCCAATACGAAACTTGTACGGTTTTAGTTGTAGAACCTGCTATTTAACATAGCAGCTATAGTAGGCATAGTATAATGGTACCTATGCTGGCTAAGATTAGTATTATACTTTCGAAATGTTTTCTACACTAGACATTAATAATAATATCCAATGATTTGCGTAGTAAGCATCTTTGACTATCATAAGAAGAAATCTCCTCCAATTCTGCGTTTGCATTGTGTGTGTGGCAGGAGGTCTTATGGTAGTTTCATTTTCCAAAAGCATTGCGAACTAATTTGATTTCTTTGTGAAAATAACTGTTTTACGATCTCACACCAGTCACCATGACTGACTCGGAGTTTATTGTTTCCTTTCTAAACTCTGGGTGCCCATAATTTTCCACACGGGCAGCCTAGAGTTATGTTATCAGGATATTCTGGAGCTTTGGAGATGAGCTGGATGGCGAGACGTACTCTCGTACTTGTTTATTTATTCCGCTGTGTATTCTGTATGAGGACAAGTTTATATAATTGTCCATTGTTGTATCGAGTAGTATATTTACTCTTATTGATGTATTGTATAAAACTGATATAGTTCTTTGTTTAAAAGATTATTGATTCATCTATTATATATTGTTCCGCTGCGAATGTGAGATTCTGATATTGTTTCTTTTTTTCTGTTCTCTTTTTCTTCTGTTTTCTTCTACCTCTTCTTTTTAACCCTAATGGTTCGGTTTTCCGGCATTCGATTGCGCGGCTTTTGATACAGTGGACGTATTAATGTCGACTTTCGAGCGTCGAAAAGGCGTATCGTTACAGTCGCGAGTCCAATGATTTGTTGTTGTGTCACGAGTCTAAGTACTCATGCACAAGTGAAAGTCTAGAAGAGAAAGAAATTAGAATCGAGTTCAGTGAAGATTTGTAAAACGAAGTGAAAATTTGTTTTTATTTTTGTTTTTTTTAAAGGAAGAAAAATATTTACCAAGTGAAATTTATTTTCAAAAGAGAAGTTTATTTTTTTTTGTTTTTGGCTTTTGTAATTTTTTTTTAATTTTCAAATATTTACCAAAAGGATTTTTGTTTTTTTGGTTTTTAGAAAATGGAAATTTGATTTTTGTTTTTGAATTTTGAATTTTTTTTCTTTTTGAAAAGATCTTATATATATATATATTTGGATTTTTGTTTTTGGTTGAAAATTTTCAAAGGAAAGCAAAAAAGGAATTTTTTTTTCTTTTTTGGATTAAAAACTAAGTTAAGTAAAATTTACAATTTTTTGATTTTTTTAAATATGCATGAACTAATGCAACAAAATGAATGCAAAGGACTTAATTACAGTTTTCTGTCCTTAGTAGCTCCTAACCCAAAATTGTATAATCACACTTTGTCTTAAATCAACAAAAATATTTCTCAACCAGGTAACGGGCAGGGTTATCGGTGCACCACGAATCACCGTAGCAATGCAACCGAAGGTTTAAGTACCTTCAGAGGAACAACCAGTATAATATTTACGAATCACCGTAATTTTTATAACTGGTTATTACTCTGCCGTAGCCTAGACACCAAGAAATAAAATTGTTCAAAAAAACAATTGTGAAGATACAATTAAGCCTTAGATGAGCTCGCGACACCCTTAAGTCGAATGTCTAACCTTTATTATTAGTCAAATTCTACGATGAAATATGTTTGTGGGCTAATGAAAGGGTGATGAAATCCCTCACCTTATGTGAATTGGGGTATTGCCCTTAGAAAAGAAAATAAGATGAGATGAATGCAAAACAAAAATTAAACGTGAATTTACAATGCAACTAAAATAATATTTGTTTTTGTTTTTGGATTTTGAATTTTTTATATATATTTATAAATGCAAATGCACACAACCAACAATGCAATTCAAATAAAAACAAAGGATGAAAGCACGATACCAGAGCGTGTAGATTATTAGCAATTCTTTTAGCGACGATTTTTTATAAGCAAGCAATTTATTTATTTTAGCAAGCGGACCTTCTCTTTTTTCGATTTTCTTCTTTGACAACCTGAAATGAAAAACAATATATATACAATATTTTTATATTTATTATTTTTTTTAAAATGAAACTTAAAATAAAGCAAAACAAATTGAAAAACTAATTTTTTAAGAGAAAAATAGATTAAAACAAAACAAATTCAAAGAGAAAAACAGATTAAAAAATTTCCGCTTTGGCGTTTACAATGTTTTACCCCTATTCCGAACATAATGGAATAGGTTTCGAGGCCTAATTCGATCATATGTGGAACATAGGTTTTCAAATTGAATTATTTTAATTAAATTTCCAATATTAATTTCAATGCGTTTCTATCCCGTACGACCAAACGTTAACTCCAAATGCTACAAAATTTGAAATCCGATAATAATACACAATTACAGATCCAATGGAACTGGTTTCGTCGAATTCTGAGACTATGGCCTGAAAGGCTATTTTAACGCGTCGATAAAATCCAGCGATTTTCAAAACCGACGAAATTACTTGAAATTCAAATTTTAAAATCTTACTAAATCCATTATAATTCAAATAGAATTTATATCCATATTAGAAACCATTCCAATTCATATTAAATAACAAATTCAATTATTTACACTATTCCAAATATTAAATTTACTATTTACTAAATCCATTAAATCGCTATATTCGAAATTTTTAACCATTTCACTAATTCAACCAAAATCTCCACATTCAAAATCAATTAATATTTCAAATTCAACATCTAAAAAAATATTACACGTTCAAAACCAAACGACCAAAATCCCGGGTTGGACATTCCCCCCTCCCCCCCTTTAAAAGAATTTCGTCCCCGAAATTGCTAAGGTCGGGAAAATGCTTCAAACCCATTTCTTTTCAAAACCCATTTGGTTAAAATTCTATTATTACCATTTCCTAAGTCTTTTAGACTTACCCAAATCCATTAATCCTTATTTATTCATCGAATTCCATTATTTAAAGCAATAATTTCAAATCAAATTTAGTTAACAAAATTTTCCAAAAATTTTCTAAAATTTTCTAACATCCTAAATTTACGAAATTTTTTAATAGAGTCTCCCCTATACGGAGAGCCTTTTACAATATCACAAATATGATAAATATAATATACTTCAACCCACGTGATCAGAAACACAAAAAATATCAATATTTATCTCATTTTTGCTTTTAATTCGTAGGCGTACCTTATATTAGCATTATTAAACGAGTTCGCTTAATTTATATGCAATTACGTAACCAAAATCTATCCAAACAGCTTCCTGTACCTGTACTTACTCAAGTGAAGCACATAAGTTTAATAACCTTGAAATTTTCATAACATTCCATTCCTTTAACGAACTTAAACACATGTTTTTCATAAAACAACCATATTATAACATGTATATTTTGAATGCGTAAACATGTACCAGGTTCAAACATTCAATTATCCATTTTCAATCAATGTATATTTAATTTCAAATTGATTCACAATCAATTCATTTGCATTCCATTCATATCTACATTCATTATATTCAAATCCATTTTATTAATCTCAGAATCATTCCATGTTAATTGATTCTCGAACAATTCAGCTCAGGTTCATGCACTTGCATTCATATTAATTTCACTTCCAACTTATATTATGTCTTGTCCATTCACTTTCATTTAATCCACATAGTGTTATTCACTTCACTTTGTAGGATCTAGATTAACCCTAGAGGGTGGGGGTCAATAGGGTTATAGCAAATTTTCTCGAATTAAACGCGTAATCAAAATGCAGATAAATAAATATGCAGAAAAGTAAATCACACACAGAATTTACCCAGCTTCGGCAACCCCTGCCTACTGCTGCATTCCTAGATTTCTATTAGAATTAAACAGTATCCCTCTTACAAACACTCCTACAGACTCGCACACCCTGCTCCGCTTATAGAGTTTCGTAAACTCGCACACCCTGCTCACTGAACTAACCCTAACTAGACAATCTGACACTACCTAAACCCTTGGTGGTGATTTACCCTTACTTGACTTGAAAAGTAAAAACTGAAAGTAAAAACAAATTAAAAACAACCCTAATTTAAAAAGATAATCAAGCGTAATTAATATATTAACTCAAGCTATTATCACTTAAACAAGAAAAAGCAGCCCTTTTCTTTTATTAGATGTCGGCCCGTTTCCTTGTTTAATCTCGTGAATAATGACTGCTGATCGATTTCGAGAATTCAAGAATTAGGGCTTCGACAGTCTGGGCTTTGCTCGACTTCGATCCTCTGACAATTTGCAGCTTTGATCGACTTCGATCCTCTGATAATTTGCAGCTTTGATCGACTTAGATCCTCGGATAATTTGCGACTTTGTTCGACTTCGATCTTCTGATAAATTGCAGCTTTGTTCGACTTTGATTGTTTCTTCGTACTGAAAATTAGGGCTTGCAAAAAATTAGAAGTGCCGCTCTGTCAAATTTGATGTTGATGCTTGCGGCTCCTCCTCTCGAGTTCGTATGTGATACTGGTATGTGATTTCCTTTTGCTTTTCTGGTTATTGCTTGATTGAACTCGATACTTGATTTGATTCGAAATGAATTATTACTTGTTCTCTGTTTTTCTCAAACTCGAATAGATTTAATTGCCAATGATGATGGGTTTATATAGGATTCTATCTCCTTGTTTTTCGTTCGTCTGATAGTTATTTGATTTCGTCAATCACTTTTGCTTGCCGTTCGATTTCACTTGAATGATGATGATTTGCACTGACTCGTTCAAATGCGTATATTTGTTTACTTGATGATCACGGCTTGACCTTGATATGTTGTTCATGACGTCTCCGACTTCTTTAAGTTTGACACTTCGTATATTCGATGTTTACTTGGATAACACGATGTTGATTTTGAGACTGCGATATTTCTGACTTGGTTGCGTTCTTCGGCTTTGCTGGCATTTTTGGTTTTATGAAATTCTTCGGTCTTGACTTTAAACTTAATCGTGGTTGACTTCGGCCTTTAGTTTTCATCATGTTGTTTACTGCGTATGGCTTCTCTTGTATACTTGAAATGTCCATTCACGTCTGCACTTTTGCATTTGTAGCCTTGGTCGAGTCTTGTATTTTGTGTAGACTAAAACTTCTTTCTGGTTTGCATTGTTTTCATGTACATTCTACTTGTCTTTTTCTTGTGGCACTTGCTTGAACTTGGATCTGGTTTGTATTGAGTTGTAGCTGATCATCTTGAACTTGTTGCATTTCATTTTCATGTGTACATCTCTCTGACTTTTACATGCAGTTAATGTATATTTCTGCAGATTGCTCAGATGCTGGATTCACATTGGAATGAAGTTGAAGATAAATACGAGTGTGAGTGATATGTAGTGAGGAACTGATGTAACTATGAAATTGTGATGTAATTGTATTGTATAGTTATAGTGAGAGCTTGAAATTGTACTATCAAAATTGTAATAAATATTTGTTTGAATAAAATATTCGTTTTGAATTTCAATTCTGTGTTATTTATTTTATTCAGCAAATATTTATTTTATCTGTGGAAAATAAAATAGTACAATATCAAATACATTTAAATGAATGTATATATGTTTATTATCATCAAACAAAAAGCATATACATGCATATTCCACAATCTCCCCCTTTTGATGATAACAAACATATATTTAAGATTTTGACTATTGTAAATGTATTTGATTATTCAATTTGCTTCCCCCATTTAAATGCTCTCTTTCTACACAATACTCCTCCTACATATATGCATGAGAATAAAATATGCAATATGAATCTATATGCAAATAGAAAATATGTGAATTTTATTTTCCAAAATCTTAACCTTTCTCTCCCCCTTTTGTTATCAGCAAAAGAATAATAGTAATAGAAAAATAGAGATATAGTGATAGACATTAATACAATATTAAAGCTCAATCGAGTGTAATTATTAATTTCAATACAAAAATCAAACAAAAATCATAAATACTTTAATTGATGCATATTCCTCTTTAGAATGATATGAATGATTTCATCGAATAAAACCATATAGTTGTGTCTTTTTGTGGTATATCTATTTAAGGAAATTTGAACATCTACTAACCATGCATAACCGTTAGGACTTTTAAATGAGATTAGTAGTATTCCCAATTTTTATTTTAAAAATGAATTCAAGTATCTTCTAATCACGCATAACCGTGAGGACTTTTAAATGAGATTAGAATCAACTTGTCTATTTAATCAATTAATTTTGATATGCGTTCCATACATGCATAACCGTGAGGACTTTTAAATGAGCATGGAAGCACATAATCAAAAATCCAAGTAATTCACCCATGCATAACTGTGAGGACTTTTAAATGAGAGTGAATATTTTGGATATTTTAATTTATTGTTAGAAATATAATAAAATTGAAGCACAAATGATTTCCCGTTTAAACTACCACATATTGACATACTATATTGTCTTTTTGATGAGTGATGGTTGATAGAAAAATGATAGAAATAGAAATGATCATGGAATTTTTTGTCAACAAAAGTTTTTATAACTCTTGTTTAAATTTCTAAAGAAATTTTCTAATTATACTTCCTTAAGTCATAATATATGATTAATATCAACACTTATCTTATTTTCAATCACTATATATCTTTTTAGACAATTATTAGGGGATCAGATTAGTTAATTATGTCATCAATTTCAAAAATAATTATAAAATCAATTTTTTCTAAAAAAAAACTAATCTGAAAAGTGGTTAACAGAAATTATTTTCTAGAAGGGGTTTAAGAAAAAATTTCTGCTAAATTGAAAAATTATTTCAAGTGAAAAATGTGCAGATATTTTCTTTGAAAAATGATGCAGATAATGAAAGTCAATAAATAATCATATTTCACTAGTAATTTTTCTAACAACTACATTTCCAGTGAAATCTGCATCTGATTTTTACTTTCACTCAGTAATCACTCGTTTGAAGTCATAGACCAGATTGTGAAATTTCAACAAACTATCTCAGAATTATTTTCAACAATCTTTAAACGAAATTTTCTTGAAATTGAATTGAAGCCGTGTAAACAATCAAACAAACATTATAGTGTCAAATTTAGAAACCGTAGGATCAACAGTCATTAAACCATCATCATTATTTCAAAAACAATTTCTTGAAGCTTCACCAATTTCACAAAGTTTCAACAATTTCAACAATTTCTCAAAAAACCTTTTTATAGCATGAGTAATCAATCAACATCATAATTTGACCAAACAGATTAAATTCAATGATGAAAATGGTTGGTCAACTTTTAAGCACAAATCAAAGTCATGGATTAGAGCAAGTCATGTAAGGTCATATCAAGTAAATTAGAATCTGTCAACCATCATAATTACTTCGAGTAAATCCATTTAAAGATGAAATCAGAATTAATCATCATCAATCATTTCACATAACTGGCTGATTTAATTCAGATTATGGTGCAGATTTTCACATTTTATCTATTGTTTGAAAATAAATACAATTACCTGTTTTACCTGTACGATAATCTTTCGTTGTTTGCCCATTGTGAATCTGTCACCTTTATACTAGGCTAAGGAACATTGATTTGTTGCCTGTTGTGTATCTGGAACAGCCAGAATCCAGATAACACTAATGTTGTTCCTTAGCCTGCCACCACACCTACGCGGTTAAAGATTTATGTGACCTATTTGTTTTTATAGGTCCATGATTGTTAGTGGCAGAATAATTGTGAATAAACAATCCCTTTGGAACCCAAATTTTTTTTGTCCTTTCATTCTTGTTCCAATAGACATGAAATTTATTTGTAGAATTTTTATGAACCCAAACTTGTATAAATTTTGTGTTCTTGTTCCTATGACTATGATGCCCATTTATTTCACATCCAGTAAAGACACTCTTTCCTTTAGCACTATCAACTTGTGTTTTTCCAAAACCTAGTCCTTTTCTATTGTTAGCAAACAATTGATTTCCCATTAACATATTGAATGATTTTTCTCCTCTTGAAAAGTTACTCGGTGATTTCTCAAGATCTTGGACTTTGGTTTTCAGTGTTGTGTTTTCAGTCACAAGTGAGGTGCATCTGTTTATAAAGTCCTTCTTCCTAGTTTCAATGGTTTCCTTTAGATTCAAGTTTTCTTTTTCAAGATTCTCAAAGTTATTCTTCAGTTTTGATAATTCTGAATCTAAAGTTTTATAGTTTTTACAGTCTAGGTTTTGAATATTTTCAAGTTCAGTTTCTAACCTAAAATTTTCACGGGCAAGTTCTCTCCTATCAGATTTCAGTTTTTCAATTTTAGAATCTAGAGCACCAACTGTTTTAGTAAGATCAAGGCACATAAAAACAAGTTCTTTGTATGAATACTTACTTACCTCACTAGATTCCTCTGAGCTTGCTTCTGAATCTGATCTTGCCGTAAGACACAAGTTAGCCTCCTCTGAGCTATCAGTCGAAACTTCCTCTCCTTCCTCATCATCCCAAGTTGTTGCAAATGCCTTTTTCTTCATTTTCTTTCCTTTGGTGTTTTTGAGAAGTGGACAATTTTATTTGAAGTGGCCAGGCTTGTTGCAGTTATAGCAGGTTAATTCATTTTCTGAACTGTCAGAATCTTTTGATCTATAACCATTCGTTTTCTTCTTGCGTGGCCTGAATCTCGATAATTTTCTAAGATTATTGACAGCCATTGCAAGTTCTTCAATTGGATCTTCTGCTTCATCATCGCTCTCTTCTTTGCTCTTTAAGGCAATCATCTTCTTCTTTGATTCGGGGTTGTTGCGTTCCTCCTTTGCTTTTAGCTCAAGCTCATACGTCATCAAGTTTCCGATCAAATCCTTCATGCTTAATTTACTCAAATCTTTCGATTCTTGTATTGCTTTGACTTTTGCCTCAAAGTTCATCGGTAAGACTCGTAGTATCTTCCTCACTAGCTCTACCTCGGAGAATACCTTTCCAAGCGCTCTAGCATTGTATACCAAGGTTGAGAAGCATCCAAACATGTCCTTTATGCTCTCGCCTTTGTCCATCACAAAGTTCTCGTATTCATTGCTGAACAGGGCTAGACGAGACTCCTTGACTTGAGAAGTTCCTTCGTGTGTCACCTCCAAAGTATGCCAAATATCCTGTGCTGTTTTACAATGAGAAATTCTATTAAATCCAGTTTTATAAAGAGCATAGATCAAAGCATTCATGGCTTTAGCATTTGTGGTTTTAAATTTCTTATCGTTAGCATCCCACCTATCCCTAGGTTTAGGAATCTCAATATCACCAACAGTTATAGTGGGAGGTGTATAGCCAATTTCAATAATATCCCAAACATCATAATCTACAGAACTAAGATAAATACCCATCCTAACTTTCCAGTAAGCATAATCATGTGTTATCAATATCTCTACGTGTGATTCGGCAGAACATTATTATTTTCCCTCTTTTCTAGAACTAGAAATAGAATTCCCATTAAACATTGGTGGCCTAACAATAGATTGCCCCTCAGAAAAAGCATTATTTGATGAATTCATGACTCTAGAGTTAAAGAAAAATACCGGGCTCCGATACCACTTGTAGGATCTAGATTAACCCTAGAGGGGGGGGTGAATAGGGTTATACAAAATTTTCTTGAATTAAACGCGTAATCAAAATGTAGATAAATAAATATGCAGAAAAGTAAATCACACACAGAATTTACCCAGCTTCGGCAACCCCTGCCTACTGCTGCATTCCCAGATTTCTATTAGAATTAAACAGTATCCCGCTTACAAACACTCCTACAGACTCACACACCCTTCTCCGCCTATAGAGTTTCGTAAACTCGCACACCCTGCTCACTGAACTAACCCTAACTAGACAATCTGACACTACCTAAACCCTTGGTGGTGATTTACCCTTACTTGACTTGAAAAGTAAAAACTGAAAGTAAAAACAAATTAAAAACAACCCTAATTTAAAAAGATAATCAAGCCTAATTAATATAATAACTCAAGCTATTATCACTTAAACAAGAAAAAGCGGCCCTTTTCTTTTATTAGATGTCGGCCCGTTTCCTTGTTTAATCTCGTGAATAATGTCTGCTGATCGATTTCGAGAATTCAAGAATTAGGGCTTCGACTGTCTGGGCTTTGCTCGACTTCGATCCTTTGACAATTTGCAGCTTTGATCGACTTCGATCCTCTGATAATTTGCAGCTTTGATCGACTTAGATCCTCTGATAATTTACGACTTTGTTCGACTTCGATCTTCTGACAAATTGCGGTTTTGTTCGACTTCGATTGTTTCTTCGTACTAAAAATTAGGGCTTGCGAAAAATTAGAAGTGCCGCTCTGTCAAATTTGATGTTGATGCTTGCGGCTTCTCCTCTCGAGTTCGTATATGATACTGGTATGTGATTTCCTTTTGCTTTTCTGGTTATTGCTTGATTGAACTCGATACTTGATTTGATTCGAGATGAATTATTACTTGTTCTCTGTTTTGCTCGAACTCGAATAGATTTAATTGCCAATGATGATGGGTTTATATAGGATTCTATCTCCTTGTTTTTCGTTCGTCTGATAGTTATTTGATTTCGTCAATCACTTTTGCTTGCCGTTCGATTTCACTTGAATGATGATGATTTGCACTGAATCGTTCAAATGCGTATATTTGTTTACTTGATGATCACGGCTTCATTTCGTGATGACCATGGCTTGACCTTGATATGTTGTTCATGACGTCTCCGACTTCTTCAAGTTTGACACTTCGTATATTCGATGTTTACTTGGATAACACGATGTTGATTTTGAGACTGCGATATTTCTGACTTGGTTGCGTTCTTCGGCTTTGCTGGCATTTTTGGTTTTATGAAATTCTTCGGTCTTGACTTTAAACTTAATCGTGGTTGACTTCGGCCTTTAGTTTTCATCATGTTGTTTACTGCGTATGGCTGCTCTTGTATACTTGAAATGTCCATTCACGTCTGCACTTTTGCATTTGTAGCCTTGGTCGAGTCTTGTATTTTGTGTAGACTGAAACTTCTTTCTGGTTTGCATTGTTTTCATGTACATTCTACTTGTCTTTTTCTTGTGGCACTTGCTTGAACTTGGATCTGGTTTGTATTGAGTTGTAGCTGATCATCTTGAACTTGTTGCATTTCATTTTCATGTGTACATCTCTCTGACTTTTACATGCAGTTAATGTATATTTCTGCAGATTGCTCAGATGCTGGATTCACATTGAAATGAAGTTGAAGATAAATACGAGTGTGAGTGATATGTAGTGAGGAACTGATGTAACTATGAAATTGTGATGTAATTGTATTGTATAGTTATAGTGAGAGCTTGAAATTGTACTATCAAAATTGTAATAAATATTTGTTTGAATAAAATATTCATTTTGAATTTCAATTCTGTGTTATTTATTTTATTCAGCAAATATTTATTTTATCTGTGAAAAATAAAATAGTACAATATCAAATACATTTAAATGAATGTATATATGTTTATTATCATCAAACAAAAAGCATATACATGCATATTCCACACACTTTATAGTGAACGGCATTTCATTCCATGCTAATTCATTAACAAACCATTTCATCAAATCCAATTTATCCATTTCAAATTGATTTAAAATCAATTTATCTATTTTCCATTGATTCCCATTCAAGTTATTCTCCAACCTTTGTTCGCTTCATTTTATATTCAAAACATTCCAATCCATGTCAATTTATTTATGAATCATTTCATAAATAATCACTCAAGTTAAGTTTCCATTCCAATCAAATTCCATTTCATTTTAAATTGATTCTCATTCAATTTATTCGCTTCCAATTGCTTAGTATATCCAATTTATACTTTATCACTTGGAAATCATTCCATTAATTCATTTCAATCACTATCAATTTCATTTGACTCATTCAAGGAGTTCGCTTCACTACCTCACTTTTTAAGTGATTTTTATTCAATTTACTCAATTCCAATTCACCCTCCATTTAAAATTCAAAATTTTGAATTTCCATTTCTTTACCATAACATCAAACCATTTTCATTTTGGTTTTACCATTGAATTTCTCAATTCATAAGTTCAAGAATTTATTTACTTAAAATCTCATATTGCTTGCTTGAGTCCATTCACATCTTATAATCATAACCCTGGATTATATATATTACTTTATAGCTTAAGTGTATCCATTCCATTCGATAATCATAACTTATAGTTATATAATCATTTTACATTTCAAATTTTATATTTAATTCAATTCAAATCCAATTCAATTTTATTTAACTTATCTTAGGTTAAATTTCAACCCATTATATTCATTTTAACTTACCCAAGTTAAATTTTAATTCTAGGATAAAAATCCACATTTTCCTTTTTATCTATATCAATTCAAATTATAAGTTCAATAACTGATTTTCTCCTGACTTCACAAATCATTTAAATGGAAATGCCAGAATTCAATCACTCGGTTTTATTTCAAATCATTTTGAAATCATAAATATACATATATCCACCTTTGTATATCAAATCATACTTTCAAAATTTTAAAACAACTTAGTTTTTCCCAAAACAATTTCCTTTTGGAATTCCTAAAACAAACTTATTTTTCTCAAAAAAATCCAAAAACATTACTATGGTAGTAATCCGTCAGTTAGAAACTCGAAAATGAAGTCTGATGCTGCGGCCATCATCATCAGAATTATTTTCCACCGACTGAAGTGAGTTCAGTGCTTCCTTACTTCCAAACCAACTCAAAACATTTCCATCCAGATATATGTCCAAAATAATATCACCATTCTTCCTTTCAAACACTTTGGAAAACATTTCCAATATCTCCAAGATTTAAAAATTCCCAAATACTTAGTTTGAATTAATTTAAAACATTTCCCAAAATTTTCGAAATTCAAATTCTGGTTTAAATCCACTTTTAGTTACAACTCATATATATAATCATACTTATACAATTTCTATTTGGTTATATAAACCATTTCAATTTTTATAATCTTGTTTTTGATTGTAATAATACCAACCAAACACTCCAAATATATACACTATAATAATTTCGGGGAAATATTTCTTTTATATCAAAATATAGTTTGGGTAAAATTATTTCATTTACCCTCTCCAAAACAATACTATGTCAGTTTACCTTGTTTAAGAGTTTAGAAACCCCTATCGATACGGTTGTACTTCTCGTACCGACCAGAATTCATAAACACTCAACTGATAAGTCAACACAATATAATTTTTTTTATATTCACTAACAAATACGCGCTCATATCTATTAATACACTCAAACTCATTCTAGGGTGCTACTAACCCTATCTCTAATGAGTAATCCCCACCAAAGCCTATGTATATCGCCAACCTAAGCTCTGATACCAACTGTGACGACCCACATTTCGAAAGGTTTAAATCTACAATAATCCACACATGTACAAATTAAACAATCCAAAACATAGATAATCAATGGGGTAAATTAAGAAAAATAAGAAAAGAAGAAGAAAACAAACACAGAATCTCCCAGCGGAACGACAAAATATAATAATCAAATAAACAGTCCATGAAGCTGTTTATATTGTACATTTGATTATAATCTATACAACATTTATCAGAGTTATATATACATCAGAGATAAATAGATAATGCAACAGAATAGCATGATGCAGAGAATAGTAATAGTAATAATATACCAAATCTTCATCTTCGTCCTCCGGAAAAATGATCTACAATGCGCTGAAAAACTCAAGGCTGACCCAAGCGTATTGAAAAGACAAAACATTCGAGTCAGGACTAAAATATCCTTATGTGAGTCAAATTGATATCACATAACATGAGTGTAATAACGCCAAAGTTGTTTACGGGATTTCTGTAGCGACCTGCAATTCCGTACCCTTTAAGTTGATAATAAAATTCACTCCTATTCAACCCAAATTGTACGGAAGAGCGAATAACTAGGGTAGAAGAAGAAGAAAAACAACAACATAGAATCTCACAATCGTAGCGGAACAAAATATAATATATAATAACAGATTTTTAATACAAGAACTGTACTGTTAAGATACATATCATTATCAGAGTACATCGATCAATACATCAATTTGGACAGTTATAATAACTTGTCCTCTCACAGCGGATACTAAAATACGTCTAAACTCCTCCAGCTCGTCTCTAGAGCTCCATAGCTTTTAAACCTGAATCAGTAATACTCGGTCTGACCTGAGCTTATAATAAAATAACACCCGAGTCCGTCTGGAAAACTAGCATGAGAAAACACACTCAACTTGAATTATTAGAGTTATCAAATCCTTTGAAAAGCAAAGGTATCTCATAAGACCGCGTCACACATAAACACGACGGGTTTTTCCCTTACGATAACCAAAGCATTTTATAGAAAATCCAGTGATATTATAATAGTGTCTAAATACAAATACTTATTCAAATAGCTGAAAGTGTTACATTAATTAAATTCCATCATACTAGGCTCTACAAACAAAACCGTAAGCTCGTATTGGAGAATGGATTCCAACGAATGATTGGGCCATTGGGGTACCGCCCGTCACAATACACTTCTAGAACAATGTACCGAGTACCACGCCGGGATCCCCTGCTATATAAGACCGGCCTACCCTTGACCTGGATAGACCGAATATGTTATCACCCCGGGTGTTCCCACCCTTACTATCAAGCACTTCTTCTTTTATATATACCCATACCTAAGATAAATAGGGTTCCGAGGACATCTAGAAAAGTGATAACTTACCCTACTTGGGTGCGGCTCACTTAGCTATGTTGCATCTCCCCTGTTTTAGTCATTCCCAGTCGACGAGGCTCGAAGCTAAGCATTACCTTTCAAGAAAAATTCTACTTAGAATGCTCATCGTTTTCCAATGACAATGTTCTGACAGCATTCGTCCATACAAGTTGTCCTGAGTAAGGACAAATCGAATCACCGTCTTCATTATCTTCACGGTATTCATCCGTTACGTTCAAACCGGATCGAAGTGGTTTTCGAGTAATTAAATCCGATCCCGGTCTCTTCGAAACGATTAACGAAATTGACCAATATTGATAGTCGATTATTTAACTATCAAATAACATCCGAAAGCAACACTAGGCCTTACTTTATAAACCTCCAGAATATTTATTCCAAAACATCTTCCCTAGATATATATTCAATCTCTTTAATATTCTATATTCGGAAACAATTTCAACAATAGTATCCATAACAAGATATTTCACCATTTCAATACTTAAAATATTCCCCACTAAAATATTTCCAAATCCTCCCTTTCAATACTTAGGAAATTATTTATACGTATAATTTTCCAAAATCATTTTGATATTTAACTTGGAAATATTTCATACTTATCCCATAAGTATCCGGAATTTAAAAACATACTTCTTACGATTTCCAAACCGATTATACCTATTTATAATCCCAACCAACCACTTTTATAGCTCCTTTAAACGAATTCATAATCTTTCTGAAGTTATTGCATTCTAAACATCGGAAATTTTCTTAATCTCTAAATTCCATTATAATAGTTCTCATACAAAATCTCATCTTTAAAATAAAAACCTATTTACACGTCTCGAGAGGATTTTATAATTAAATTTCCAATCTCTTCATACTATATTTATATATATGAGTATTTTTAAAGAATAGTAATTTCTTTTATTTTTTTTAAAATATGTTTTTAAATTATTATTTTAAAATGTTAAAGGCTTTTAATAAACCATCGACTCATTTAAAATTAACAAATCAACTTACAAAGCTAATTACAAAATTAAATTTTTATTTCAATAAATATTAATATTTAAAAATCAATTTTTCGAAGTATTCCAATATTAACTAATTTAAAATTTTATGGTTTTAAATAATAAAGTTATCCTTTTGTAACGAACTTAACTTTTTAAAAATATATTTTTAAGATCTCGATAACCAAATTTAATTTATAACTTCCTCTCGATTTCACAACATATCGATTTGTTTTCGATTCCCTAACCATTCTCACTTCAAAATAAAATCTACTATTTTCCCAACCCTGCTTCCATAATCTAATATAAATTCACCCTATGAATTTATATTTCTAATTATTATCTGATATCGAATTCCTTTATTTATAAACACCGTTTATCAATTTTTATAACCCCTTTGGTCTTACCTATTTATAAAGCAAATCTTATTTCATAAAATTCCATTATATATTCTTATAAATTCCTTTTATACTTCCAATATATTTTTAATATTCATTCTAACTCCTTTTTTTTATTTCTAGAATATCATTTATAAATTTTCTTGTATAATTCATTTTTAAAATCCCATTAAATAATTCACAATAGTTAGGTGTAACCAAAAATCAATATATATTTTTCTAATTCGATTCTTTAAGATAACTCTAGTTCCAATATATATATTTTATATCAAAATTCTTTCTATTCCTTAAATTTTAAAAAAATATTTATAGTATTTAAATTATCAAAATTCAGGCCAGTGTAACAATAGTATCTAAAATTTCAAATCACTACAATAATCTATAACAGATTATTCTACACAAATCATACATCACTATATATGAAAAATAAACAATATATTTGAGCAATCCAGTTAGATCCCTCCAACCTGTTTCCCTGCATCCACAGATGTTAATACAACATAAAAATAATACCAATCCCACTTCGAGGGGGATATCGCGGTATACAGGGTCATCCGCTATTATGCGGAGCGCATATGGTCTCATCCGCTAAAATATGCGGGAATATCACTCCAATACTAATATATATACTACTATATATATAGTCATCCAACAGATAAATTATAAATTTATCAATCAATCAAGCATCCAATAATTTAAATTTAAGCATTTAAATTTAAATATGGTAATCCAAATGAGTGAGAAATTCTCACCTTGATTTAATTTGCAAACTATTTCCATCTTGTTAACTCCCTTTTAGCAACGAGTTACGAGTTAAGAAATGGATGACTCAGATTGCCGTGATTCAAGAAGCTAACGAGTTAAAAAGCCTACGACCTAAGTGGTCTTGACGACTTACGACCTAGCAACTGAAGAGAGCTTACGACCTAAAAGTTTTAACAAGTTAGCGGACTACAACCTATAGCGTCTTACGACTTAACAAGTTTACGACTCAGAGGATCTACGACTTAAGAGCTTCATGACTCAGCAGGATAAGCTTCTTACGACTCAGAGGATCTACGACTTAAGAGCTTCATGACTCAGCAGGATAAGCTTCTTACGACTCAAGGGAGCTACGACTTAAGGAGTTGGACAACTTACAACTTAAGAGACAGGATTGAGCTTAGGTCGTCCACAACCTAATAATGTACGAGTTAAAATGTCTGCGAGTTAAGAAGTCTGCGACCTAAAATGTCTACGACCTAGGACTCAGCGGCTTAACTGGCCTAGCGACCCAACCTAAAGACAACGACTTAAGAAGAGCTCCGACTTAACAGTTTGCGAGTTAAAAGGTTGACGACCTACGACCTAAGAACATGGCGACCTAAAGAATGTCGCGACCTAACTGTTAAAGGAGGCTCTGCGACCTAGGGGAGTCTGCGACCTAACTATCAGAAGACCTTGCGACCTAAAGACTTAAGAAAGGTCTGCGACCTAGCTACAGGAAAGGTTTGCGACCTAAGGACTTGGGAGAAGTTTGCGACCTAAGAGGCTAACGAGTTAGGGCTTCAACGACCTAGAGCTCCCACGGCTATCCCTTAACTCGCCTGCGACCTACCACTTAATCAAATAAAACCAAGCACTGCTTCACTAGCTAATCTTTTAAGCCGCAAGGAGACTGCGACCTAGCTTAGGTCGCTCGCGACCTACGACTTAACTAAGGTCGTACGCGACCTAAGACTTGGGCGAATTTTCTGAATCCAAATCAGCTCCTATAAATACCCCACCACTTCCAACATCAGGGGGACTTTTGGCCATTCATTTCTCCAAGCGCCGTTACGCTGTCGAAGCCTCCTCTCATTCAGCAATCAAAGATCTTCAAGCATTCGAGACACTACAACAATCTTCGAGAAGAGCTCCTAACATCCAACACGGATTCGTCGAGCTTCATCATCAAAGATCGAGCTAGTAGTCAAGAGTGCTTTCATGATCAAGTTGTATTGTATTTTGAAGGATATTGTATCAAATTGTAACCGAATCAGCAATAAAAGACTATAAAGTGGACGTAGGCTCAATTACGGGCCGAACCACTATAAAATTGCTGTCTTTTACTGCATTTCTGCTTTTTTCTGCTTGATTTCTGTTCCCATCACACGGGTGGTGCTTTCACGATCTTATTACACACACCGGGTGTTATCGTTCATATTTTAACGTTAACATTTTGGTGCTTTCACTGAGAACCCAACTCAGGCGATCATCCACCGTTGCTTCGCAAAGATTCATAAAAAGAACCTCTCTTAAAAACCAGATCCGAAATAATGGCTCCTGGAAGAAGAGGTAGACCTATCAGATCCGGAAATGCTCACGAAGGAACTTCCGCTTCCCCAATAACAGACCAAGCAACTCCAACCGTTGGAGTCACCAGGGCTGAATTGGATGACGCAGTTTCTGGATTATACTAACAAATTGAAACTCAAAACGCTTTGATGATGGATAGATTAACTGCTCTGCTCGGGGCAAATCGTCAACCAGAAAACCATCAAACCACTCTTCCTGAAATGCCACCTTTCCAAGCTGATGGTTCTATGCTGCAACCAACTTGTCATGAGCATATGCCCGGGAAAACTTCCGAGGGAAGAACTAATGCTTGCCCGGAGGTGTCTTTGAACAATAAAGAGTACCTGTCTGAAATGGTTGGCCGCATCATGAAAGAGAGCATGCAAAGGGAAGAGGATGAGGCTGACTGGGGATTTGCGCCAAGCAGAACTCCGTTTACTGAAAGGATCCTGAGAGCGGAATTTCCAAGGAAATTTGCACCTCCTACTATCCAAACCTATAGGGGAACCAGTGACCCTAATCATTTCCTCTACAAGTACGATTGGCATATGACCGGTGCAAGAGCGTCAGACGAGATCAAGTGTCGATACTTTCCGGTATACCTAGAAGGTGTGGCTTTACTTTGGTTCACAAAGCTTCCAGTTCGGTCTGTAGATAAATTCTCCGACTTAACGCAAAAGTTTAAAGAACAGTTCAGATTGTATGCTTCAAAAGCTAAGGATATAATGTCATTGTCTAACCTTGAACAAGCGCCCGGAGAATCAATCAAATCTTTCTTGAGCCGTTTCAATATAGCTTTAGCCGAGGTAGAAAATGCAGAACCACGCATGATCCTGACTTATTTGATGTGAGCCATTGACAAATCGAGTAAATTTGGGATATGGCTAAAGATGAAGGAACCGAAATCACTTGATAAATTTTATAAAAAGGCCGACGAGTTCATTCGCCTTGAAAGCCTATCTGCAACATCGATAGTGGTTGCTGCCCAAACTGATAATAACAATGTCCCATCTAAGAAAAGAGAATCTGAAAGTCAAAAAAGGGAGAATGAAGGAGGAAAAAGCCAGGGAAATGAAAAGAAACCTCGCCGCTTTAATCCTTCGGACTTTACTCCTTTAACTGATACACCAAGAAATATCTTTTTTGCAACAAAGGACGTTGTCAAGTATCCTAAGCCACCTGAGATGACGAGAGGGGCAAAGCGTAATGGAAAATTCTGCCAATTTCACAATCAACCTGGCCATGACACTGACCAATGTCGCCAATTAAAGAAGGTGATTGAAGAATTGCTAGAGCAGGGTAAACTCCAACAATACGTTAAAAGGAACGGAGTCGATCCAACCTCATCCACTCGGGATCAACAACACCCTACCCATCAATCTGATTCTCACAACAACACTGCAGTGCAAGATTTAGAGAAGCTTGTCATTAATGCTATCACAGGGGGACCATACCCAGCAAGCAGAAGTTGGGATGACTACTAATTACCCACAAAACTGCGACTGGGGCATCTCTCACTTTCTCTGACATAAAAATCCAAAAGCTATGAATCAAGCACAAATGGAAATCCAGCTTGGAGATTCTGAAACAACAATAACTAGCATTCATTTTTACTTAACAACATTGCTTGAATTTGTAAAGATAATGATGGATGTGTAACTTCTGCATTGTAAACCGCTGAGAAATCAGCGTGACTCAATAATGAAAAACTATGCATTGTGTTTTCTATTATAAAATGCCTGTTATATTTCGATGTGTAAATACTCTAAATGTATTGCTAAAATATCGATCTAATACTGTAGGTCATTAAAGCAAAGCTCACCCATCGCAAAGCTAAGCGAGCCTTACAAATCATTTATTAAAGCAAATTTCAAGCAACAAAAATTTCAAACTCAAATCCCATACAAGAGGAACTTCACATAAAAAGTTGACGGCTCCACTATGTCAAGCCCTCGTTAACTGGTTGCGATCGTTGATATAAAAAGGCATCCAACCAAATAACTTGCGTTTACTCTGTGGAATCATTCAACAGTGAAGTCTACTTCTTCGGATAAAGCAATTTACTTGCAAAAGAAAGGAAGACGCGCTTGGAAACGATGATAAAGGATCGCAGATTGGCGGATGATGATACAACATGAGCGGGCAAACATGGAAGCAGCCAAAGGGAGGTATGTCTCTCAACAGGAAAGCAGGTAGATCCACTAAAGGGATACCTTCCCAAGCAGAAGGAATAAGACCCTCGCTAACTGATTGTGATGCATCCGATCAGGCAGCTTGTGTCCATCCCATGGATCTACTTGCCCCTAAGACGCAACCTTCCTGGCACACCAACCAACTGATGCTCCTCCCCAAGGGTCAACAAAGCCCTCTAACGAGGCACACCAATAAATGGAGAGCTTTCCTCAATCAAAAAGATCGGAGGGACTACCAAAGGGGCACCTTGTTAATTGATTGCGATCGTTTGTACAAATAAACATCCAATCAAACAACTTACGCCTGTCCTGTGGACCCCTCCGACCATGAGAAAGTAACTTCTAGGCAATCACAAGCCCTCTTCGGAGGCACAAGCCCTCTTCGGAGGCACAAGCCATCTTCGGAGGCAAAAGCCCTTTTCGGAGGCACATTTCACCCGTGTAGAAGTGCAAAATGCTTCTCTTCGGAGACCCACTACACCTATGATGAAATACTAAAAAGCCCTTTTCGGAGGCACATTTCACCCGTGTAGAAGTGCAAAATGCTTCTCTTCGGAGACCCACTTCACCAGAGATGAAATGCCAAAACTGCTTCTCTTCAGAGACCAAAACTGCTTCTCTTCGGAGACCAAAATTGCTTCTCTTCGGAGACCAAAACTGCTTCTCTTCGGAGACCAAAATTGCTTCTCTTCGGAGACCAAAACTGCTTCTCTTCGGAGACCAAAATTGCTTCTCTTCGGAGACCAAAATTGCTTCTCTTCGGAGACCAAAATCGCTTCTCTTCGGAGACCAAAAGACCTCTTCAGAGGCGTACTTCACCTTGCTTGAAGTACCCAAAAATAAACCCTTTACTGGGGCACAAAAATCAAAACCTTCTTCAGAAGCTCATTTCACTGTGCAGGAAAATTCACTTTCAAACAAATAAAAGTGATCATTCCCAGAAGTCGAAGTGTTCTTCAGAAAGAAAAAGAAAATAAAAATTTCTCCAAAGACAAGATATACTCTATTAAAAGCAGAATAATTCTTCCCTGAAAAAGTGGAAAGTTATTCTCTAAAATAAGAGTATCGGTCTTGTGAAAGCAAGAAATATTACAATATACTTGTGGTATGGGGGCAACATTATACAATTCAGTTACATTAATAAAAGTAATATACAAGCGACATACCACAAGTTCATTGCAATATCACGTAATAAAGATATGGAGTAAATGCGTTCTTGAAACACAGACAAAAAGTTTGTACAAATAGAAAGAATCGTTTACTCTACACTTCAAATGAAAAACAGATGTATTCCTACATACACAAGGATTTGTACAAGAAAAATATCTATTTATTTCAACACTATGAGAAATTTTTACATTGTACAGGTTACAAAAAGAAGCGGAGACCGGTATCTGCACAATCCCCGGTCAATACAAAAAGCAGAAAAGACAAAATCAAACTCATTTCTCCTTCTTCCCACCCTTGGAGCTTTTACCCGGCCTGGTAATTAGCTTCGTAGGCCGTATCAGAGAAGAAGGAGAAAGAGACTCAGCCGGATCAATCTCTGCTTCATCCCCAGCAGCAGAAGAACTCTTCTTTCCTTTCTTCGAAACTGCACGCTTTCCCTTCTTCTTGGAAGAAGAGTCGCTCCCCGGAGCAAGAAATGTAGAAAGCTTTGTGTCGTAGTCAAAAGACCGCTCCGGGGTCTTCTCGCTATCTTCCAGACCTTCTGCCTTCTGTTCTTCGGAAGCAGGTGGTTCGTCTAAACCTTGAAGGGTTGCTATTGGTTCTTCCTGTGAACCTGGTTGAGAAGCTGGAAGAGGTATAACTTGAGAAGGAGGAGGAACGACAGCTGAAGAAGGAAGAATTGGTGCAGTTTCCGGCACGACTGCTGCATAATAAAAGAAATCAAAATCAGTATTCTCCGAAAAAAAAGAAGACCGTGAATCATCAAAGTTACCTGGAGAAGCCGGTTTAGCGAGATCAATCTCAAATTCCCGAGCTTGGAAGTCCTTCATTGCCTCTTCCTCTGTAGGGGTGGTTACAGTTTCTTTGTCAACCTTAGCGGGAGGCGTGGAATGAGAACTAGAGCCAGTAATATCCGTGTAAGCTAAAGCCGAAGTATAAGCAGGAGCAATAGGAGGTGTTTCTTTCTCAGGAAGCTTCTCTCCCGTCGCCTCGGCCTGCACTCGGATAAGCTGCTCTTTTCCTTTGGCAAGGGCAGCGCGATCGCTCTCACCTAAGTAGGTAGCTTGAAGATCTGTTTCAGAATATCCGGCACCACCAAATAAGTCAATGATTGCCTCCCATACTTCCGCTAAGGTGACTTCATATTCTGGTCCCAAAAATGAAAGGCTCCCACGCCCCAAGACACAATGCATGTAAAAGTCGAACAGAGTCGCGTCAATGGTGGCTATGGTCGCCTTATGGGATTCTTCGGCTGCAGCTTTACCAGAGAGAGCTTCATCACGTTCTCTTTCAGCCTTCAGTAGCTGAGATTGCAGTCTTATAATTTCTAAATCTTGAGAGCTGACTTTCTCTCGAAGCTGAACGGCATCATCGCGGTATTTTCTCATAACCTGCTGTTCTGCTTCGAGTTTCACCTCAATATCTCTCTGAGCAGCATGGGCATCTCGAACTTGTTTTTGAAGCATTTCTTCTTTTTGAGAATAAGAAGTGGAAGAAGTAGCAAGCTCTTTTTTAAGTTTTTCAACCTCAGCTTCGAGCTTCCCATAACCATCGCTAATGCTTTTCATCTCCGCGTCATGCTGCTTACGCCATTTGTCCCACTCAGATTTATCATTTTCCATGGTCATCATCGCCTCAAGGTTCATATGGTTGACCCTTTGAAGCTCATCAACCAGCTTCTGCCATCCAGACATTCTTTCGATGTCAAGTTTCACAGCATCGACATTTTTCAGCATCGCCTGCTTATCAATGGGGACCAAATCCAAATCAAAACGCACTCCTTTCAGACACCAATTCGGAAATCGGCTCTGGAGTGTGGGAGGACCATCTCCAGCTTGGTACTATGGCCTATTAATGATTGTCTGGATGTCAGACTCCTTAAGGGCAGGAGAACTGGAAGATGTATTAGGAGGAATAGGAGCGGTAGTCTTTTCCGAGATATTAGATGTATCTTTCTCGCCAAGTCTGATCCGCTTGCTGGAATAATCGGAAGTATGACTCTTCCCCTTGTCATCGTAAGATTTCCTCTTGTAAGGATCGTCGCTTCTGCGGGAAGAGTCACGTCGCTTGTCCCTACTCCCATAGTATTCCTCATCTTCTCTTCGACGACGCTCTTCATGAGCTCGCCTCTCATGAGCCTTTCTGGCAGCCCTCTCCTCATCAGTTTCCTTCACGGCACCGATATAACTCCTAAAGTCATAAGCCTCACGGCTTCCGTAACGCTGGAATTTGTTGAAGTAAGAGCCGCTTCGCCCCATCAGAGAACCTGAAATTGAAGAAAAAGACCAGTTTTAGAAATCCTCAAATTGAAGAAGCTAAGTGCATATAAGTGCCAAAATCCTAAGTGTGTGATGTGCAAACTACGCGCGTCAGACTACAAACCACTTTTGGGTGTAGAAATGGCAATAAGTTGTGTGGAAGGCGTTGTGGTTTGTTGCAAAGAAGAAGTTGCTTCGATAACAGGAGGAACCACTTTAGAAACATCATCTTTAAAGACCTCCTGAGAGGTTATCATGATGTCGCTCAGACTGTCAAAAGTATCATCGCCATGGTGCATGGGAGAATTATCTTTTTCAACTTCCACCTCAGCCGTCTTTTCAAGAATGTGAAGATTTTCCTCCTCTTCAATAACCGGGGCAAGTGCTAACTTACTGGACGACCCCGCAATGTCGGTAAGAGTAGAACACTTCACCAATGAAGTCTCAACGGTAAATTCTTTCGGTGAAGGTTCTTTAGCAGAAGCGAGGACATCTGACTCCTCAGCCGAAGAATCAGGGACTTCATGTGGCTGAGTGGAACGGGAAGGATGTAAGAGTCCAAATTCGTGGAGGAACTCATCTCTCAATAGAAATTGAACACTCCTCTCCTCGACCGGCACAGCCATAAGCCTCTCGAAGGTAGTTTTGTGACGAGTTTCCCTAGAGGGAGGAGGAAGCGCTGAAACAGTAGAAAAAGAGGTTAACACTTGACAATTTGAACTTCGAAGAATTTTAGAAAACACAGGGAAAAGATAGATAGTCTTACTTCCCACTCTCCAAATGGCGTAAAATCCCGGGGGACAGCGGACAAAGAAAAACTGGCTTAGAAACCCAGGAACGCTTTCAGGAAGACCAATAATCAGTTTACGGTTCCTGGCACTCCTTACAACTGTGATAGAGGGATGATCTTTGTTCTTTGTAAATGAGCACAGGAAGCAAATTTCTCCAAAACTGGGAAAGCGGTCCAGCATTCTCCTAAAAAGCACACACAGTCCCAGCAGGATGGCGTAGCCATTAGGATGTAGTTGAAAAGGGGAGATAGATAATCGAAGGAGAAGTTCTCGGAGACAGTCATTAAACGGGGGAATCGCTCCACTCAAGCACATTTGGCGGTTCACTGCAACAAAGCCGTGGGGCGGCCTATCAGCAGTGTCATTTACTCCAGGGAGCAAAGCGTCAGATTCAGCAATGCCAAACTGAGTGCATAGTTGACGGAAGACTTTATGACTCAGAGTGGTAGGAATCCTTTCCGGGGGATCATTCAACGGAGTAGCAATTGGAAAAGCTTCTCCACTTGGTTCCAAGTCTTCTTGATGAGACGCCATTCTACACAATCAGCTGAATGTTCAAAAGTGAAGGTGCACGTTTCCTAGAAGCGTGAAGTGCTGTGCAAAACTAATGAAAACAAGAAAAAACAAGTATAACTGGAATTAAACTAGCTGACAATCAGGCGAATACGAGATTTCAGAACTTGTTAATACTCAAGTGTAGTGTTAATGCAGACAAATCAGTTTTAATTTACCATTATGATTTTGCTTTAATACTTCACTTGAGATTGGTTATTGTGTAGCATTTCACTCATACAGTTCATTTAATTTAATTTTCTCTTTATCAACTAATCTGTCATTCGATGTGGGCATTCAGTGGCAGTATATTCGTCCCAGTATTCTGTGAATGTTGTGTTAAGCAGGTTATTAGCATTAAAGTCAAGACAGTGTGAGAGGTAACACAACACAGTTTAAATTCAGGAGTTCAGCCAACTTCTGTGCAAAATCATCTAAGTCTTAAGTCGTTAAACGACCTGTCATAAGTTGGGACTTGTAGGTCGTATTAGGCAAGTCAAGATGTTCAAGGCATGTTCTCTTAAGTCAGGTCATTCAAGTCCAAGAATTCGAAGTCATAAAGTTCAAGTTATTAAGTCGTTCGGATGGGTTCGCGAGTTACGAGTTAAGGGCTATCTCATCCACGACCTAGTCATTCAGATGTGCTTGCGAGATTAAACCTTAAGTGCTAACTCGGCGACGACCTAAGGGGTAAGCTATGAGTTAAGTCAAGTCGTCAGTCCTTAAGTCGCACTGTAAGGAAAAAGTTTCAAGTCTGAATGCGAAAATGCAATGTCCTAGGTCGTTACCGACCTACGACCTACGACCTACTTAAGGTCGTCAAAAATTAAGTCGCGATTTCTGTTCAAAGGTGTTAAGGCGTTCATTCTCCCCAGTACATCAATTCGCCGAACTCCTAACCCGTTAACCCATTAGCCTCTCCTTCAACCAAAACTCTCGTCCCCTCAATGCATTCAATCATCCCGAAATCACCATACACCTAGTGTAATGATATTCCATCACAAATCACAAATCAGTCAAACGGAATCACCGCAATCCATCGTCTTGTTCTAACCGACTACCCAAAACCAGGACCGGCCGTCTCAAACCCATCAGTAATTAATTGAAACGAGGATTGCAGAGAAGCACGGCATGAGAAAAGGGGGTCGATGGCGAAAATGGGATTCGTAATTAGGTGATAATCGAGGAATGAATAGCAATCGAATCCACTTACGCAATACGAAATTGAAGATGTCTGGCGATCGAGTAATTGAGTTTGTCTGAGAAAAACTTGAATGCTTGCAAATGACGGAATGAAACAGGTAAAGGGGAAGAAGGAACGACCTAAGCCATTTGTACCCTAACACAGTGAAAGGGGAATCGACACATCTGACTTACGACTTATGCTAAGTCGTTAGTGACCTACGACTCATCTTAGGTCGGTCGCAATTTAGCGCACTCATCAAGAAGCGAGCTAAGGAAATCGAAGCACACGACTTACGACTTAAGGCGTGTACTTCGAGGGGCAAATGTTAACTCCCTTTTAGCAACGAGTTACGAGTTAAGAAATGGATGACTCAGATTGCCGTGATTCAAGAAGCTAACGAGTTAAAAAGCCTACGACCTAAGTGGTCTTGACGACTTACGACCTAGCAACTGAAGAGAGCTTACGACCTAAAAGTTTTAACGAGTTAGCGGACTACAACCTATAGCGTCTTACGACTTAACAAGTTTACGACTCAGAGGATCTACGACTTAAGAGCTTCATGACTCAGCAGGATAAGCTTCTTACGACTCAGAGGATCTACGACTTAAGAGCTTCATGACTCAGCAGGATAAGCTTCTTACGACTCAAGGGATCTACGACTTAAGGAGTTGGACAACTTACAACTTAAGAGACAGGATTGAGCTTAGGTCGTCCACGACCTAATAATGTACGAGTTAAAATGTCTGCGAGTTAAGAAGTCTGCGACCTAAAATGTCTACGACCTAGGAATCAGCGGCTTAACTGGCCTAGCGACCCAACCTAAAGACAACGACTTAAGAAGAGCTCCGACTTAACAGTTTGCGAGTTAAAAGGTTGACGACCTACGACCTAAGAACATGGCGACCTAAAGAATGTCGCGACCTAACTGTTAAAGGAGGCTCTGCGACCTAGGGGAGTCTGCGACATAACTATCAGAAGACCTTGCGACCTAAAGACTTAAGAAAGGTTGCGACCTAGCTACAGGAAAGGTTTGCGACCTAAGGACTTGGGAGAAGTTTGCGACCTAAGAGGCTAACGAGTTAGGGCTTCAACGACCTAGAGCTCCCACGGTTATCCCTTAACTCGCCTGCGACCTACCACTTAATCAAATAAAGCCAAGCACTGCTTCACCAGCTAATCTTTTAAGCCGCAAGGAGACTGCGACCTAGCTTAGGTCGCTCGCGACCTATGACTTAACTAAGGTCGTACGCGACCTAAGACTTGGGCGAATTTTCTGAATCAAAATCAGCTCCTATAAATACCCCACCACTTCCAACATCAGGGGGACTTTTGGCCATTCATTTCTCCAAGCGCCGTTACGCTGTCGAAGCCTCCTCTCATTCAGCAATCAAAGATCTTCAAGCATTCGAGACACTACAACAATCTTCGAGAAGAGCTCCTAACATCCAACACGGATTCGTCGAGCTTCATCATCAAAGATCGAGCTAGTAGTCAAGAGTGCTTTCATGATCAAGTTGTATTGTATTTTGAAGGATATTGTATCAAATTGTAACCGAATCAGCAATAAAAGACTATAAAGTGGACGTAGGCTCAATTACGGGCCGAACCACTATAAAATTGCTGTCTTTTACTGCATTTCTGCTTTTTTCCGCTTGATTTCTGTTCCCGTCACACGGGTGGTGCTTTCACGATCTTATTACACACACCGGGTGTTATCGTTCATATTTTAACGTTAACACATCTCGATATGTTCTTTCACGGTTTTTAGGTGTACAATGGATTATAAATTTATTAACATTTAAATAATTTAAAATAACTTCACATTAATTAAAATAAATTTAAAAATTAATCGCTATATACCTTCAATAGCTTCCTCCTCACGAGTCTGCTCTGCCTTTACATCGCGCCACCCAAAAAGTAAACTCCTACCCTTAGGTGATCACCACGACGCTCGCGGCCACAACCCACTCGAGAAACCCACGTCTTCATACGCGTGCACTCCATCTTCGACCTCGGACTCGAGTTCAAGCTCTCCTTTCACCACTACATGTGTGCGCTCTATTTTACGCGCCTTCTCCACCAACCTCACGATAGTAATCGATCGTGACCATCCTTTAATTGAACGCTTACCGCCGTCGTCCATCCCTCGTGGCTTCGCCTGGCCACAAACGACCGCGCCTCCTCCTCTCGGCGATTCGAGCCTCACCCCACTCGCGATTAAATCGAGAAGTCTTATTTATTTTTATTATTATTTTTGTACAGCGATTTCGATTTCCTTCGGAATGAAACAGAATGAATGCGCGTTTTATATTAAAAAAATGAAGAAGGCGGCTTCCATTTTATTCTCTTTTTCTTTTTTTTTCTTGAAGCTTTTAAACTTTTCTCATGGCTGTTGATTGAATGAGAAGGACATGATTTAAAAAGAAAAGGAGAGGGGAAATGATGGAAGTGTGTTTGAATGGGTTAGTGAACAGTGATTTGAATTTGAGGGGAAACGACTGATGTGAAAATTTTAGTCAAGTCAGTCATATAAATACATTATTTAAATTACGAAATGTCTCGATTCCGTAGCTTAAAATCTTAACCTCTTATCGAGGCGTGCTGCTAGGCTTCTTCTTCACGAAGTTATGCCCCATTAATAGAAGTGAATCTGTAACGACCCGATATTTTGGACCATTCGCATCCATTATAAGTGTATAGGTAGATACTCATGCCGGAGTTGAATTGCTCAAAATACCGCGTTGTTAATTTAAATTGGCAAAACTGAACATGTACAGTAAATAATATAATCACAGATCACAGACATAGAGTAATAAATGCAGCGGAAATAAAAGAGATAGTAGTTCATGAAGCTACTATATGAATATATAAGATACATCATAGTTTACAACAGAAGAGTAATACGATACATCAGAGTTAAACCAGATACAATGGAAGAGTAACACGATATATCAGATACAAATCAGAATACATCACTGGAATCATCGAATACTGAAAGCAGAATAGATGGCTGGATCTTCAAGCAAAGCTCCAACTCCAAAGGTGAGTCTCGAATACTGGTGCACTCAGTCTGACCCGAGCGCAAAGCAAAACACAAGACACTCGAGTCAGGATTAACGTTCTTATATTAATAAATCCAACTCAAGTGAAATAGCAATTGAAATACAAGTAACTCAAAGGATGTTTGGAATAACCATCCTTTAAGGATCCGTTAAACTATCTACTATGTAGTAATGTACGATAAGTAGATAATGTCTATCAGTAATATAAAGTATCAAAATAGAGTTAAGTCATGGCCCATTCCACCCTTAACACATTTTTATTCCCAAGAGCATATACAAGACCGTAGTTTCTCCAAAACCGGAAGTCACCAGAGGGCAATCCATATACTAAAGGTACAAAACAAATCATAGTGGTCGCGTATAGGATAATCAGTATGACAAGGTACATGAGGCGATACCAACTAGGATACTAGTAGTTGCCTGATCCGGACTGATGTTGGGCATAGCAGCTACTACCCCAACACCGCGAAACAACACTCCCATAATCGAGGGGTGCACCCAAATCGAATCACAAAAGTAATAGATATGGTATCGAAGAAGTGTGTCCGCTAGAGATGGCGATCCTCAATGGCCCGGCGCGGCTCCTGTTTTAGTCATGTCAGGGGTCATCCAAAATCGTTCACTTTCTTCAGTCAACGCGTTCACCAAAATCATCCACTTCGTTCTGGATCAACACTCCGCGTATATTAGTTATTAAAGTGGTTTTCGGTATCGACAGAGAGTATGTCCATAACCGATCCCGGTCTCTTTAATAACTACGTATTAATTACCCGATGGTCATTTAATAATTAAAGTTTAAACAAATCAGAGATCAAAAGTCAAGTTGCAAGTTTGACTTTTAAAATTTGACATTTCGACATTTAATTTATTTCGAAGATTTAAAATCATATTTCCAAATGGAGTTTTAGTTCAAGTCCTTGAGTTAACGATACTTAAGTATTCAATTTCAATTTAATTCCTATTCCCATTCATCGTTACATTAAATTTTATCAACACTTTGATTTAATCAATTTCAAAAGCTAAATCAACTCCGTAAATTTAGTTGGTTTTACATTCCTTTAGGTCACTTTGTTACTTAATCTCATTTATGACAAATTTCAAATTTATTAAATTTATCCAAATTAGATTTTATTCCGAATCTAATAAATTCACTTTATTAGATTCTAAAACTTACTTAATCAAATCTGTAACGACCCGTATTTTTAACGGATCGACAAGTTCGACAGAATTTGGAATTTTAGAGTTTTTGAGCCATTTCAGATTTTAGGCGAAAATGGCTAAGTCCTGAGTCGTGAACGACTTAGTGTAAGTCGTGAGTCGTATACGACTTAGGGGATAGGAGCGACTCAGGGATTTGGCTAGTTAAGGGTGTAAGGATAAGTCGTTTGAACGACTTAAGGGGTAGGCGCGACTTAAGGACTGGGCGAGATAAGGCTTAAGTTGTAACAGTTAAGTCGTGACCGAGTTAAGGTGATGAGTCGTACCCAAGTCATCTGATGAGTCGTACCCAAGTCATCTGATGAGTCGTACCCAAGTTATCTGATGAGTCGTACCCAAGTCATCTGATGAGTCGTACCCAAGTTATCTGATGAGTCGTACCCAAGTTATCTGATGAGTCGTATCCCTGTTGTTTGATGAGTCGTAGAATGGGTTATCTTGTCTAACCAGTTAAGTCGTGGACGAGTTAAGGGATGAGTCGTAAGCTGTTGAGTCGCGTGTAGGTGATAACTCGCACAAGTGGATGAGTCGTAGCCTTTGTGATAAGTCGTATACGAGTTAGTAGTTGAGTCGTCTAACCAAGTAAGGCGTGCGCATTTAAGTCGTAGACAGGGGGTCTGGTGAGTCGTAGGCGCATGCTATAAGTCGGAGACGACTTAGGAGATAACTGTTTTGTCGTGAGTCATAGCCAGAAGTGTGTTAAGTCGTTGAGTCGTAGGGCTTTGAGTCGTGAGTCGTAAACGACTCATGGAGGCAGACGAGATAGGGATTTCAGCTATAAATAGGAGAGCTTCTCTTCATTTTTGGGATCCGGATTTTGAAGCGACGAAGTGCTGCCATTTTGAGAGCTCGACTTCTACACTTCTTCACTTCTTTTCTCCACTCTAATCTAGTGCTTCCTTCCATCCAAATCAAAGATCAAGATTGAAGATTCAAGAGCTAAAGTTGAATATCTTCATCTTTTCAAGAGAGATTTCTTCGTTTGAAGCGGATTCGTGATAGATCAAGCTTCATCCTTCGCTGTCCAGATCTGAAGCGTGTTGATTTGGGTTTGTTTTGGTGATTTGGTGAGTGGTGATTATCTCTCACACGGATCCAAAGGAGTATATCGGATTGTTGGCTCGATTTGGTGTTAAAATAGTGATTTCTATGCATTTTCTTCATCCTAAGTGTAGATCCATGTAGATCCATTGTTCATGATGATGTTACATCCATTTTATCACATGTTAACCTATGCAAGTTTATTCATCAAGTTTGTAGAGATATTGTTCATGTTTTCATGCTTATTGGACTTTCAACTCTTTAATTACGAAAATGCCATTATTGTTATAATTGTCTACTTAGATCATATTTGAATGCTTGATTGTTTGGATTAATGTTTGATTTGATTGATTGATATGAATTAGATGATTGATGGTTTGATTTAGACCGAAGACGATTCAAAAGCTAAGGGGAAGGCTCTTGAATTGGGAAAGCTGCTCGTGGCATATGTAGCGGGATGATGAAGCTCTTATGCATAGATTTGATGATGTGATGTTGAGATGAGACTTCGCGAGGATGTGATGAAGCGAGGCAATCATGTGATGAAGACTTGGTCTAATCCAGATGGGATCATTCCAAGCATGTTGATAACTCGGTGATATGATTCGAGTTGAAGATAATGAATGGATATGAGAATAGTCGTCGAGGAGGATGACTAGGAGGCTTGGATAGCATCGTTGTTGAAGGTTCTAGCATGCTCTAAGCAAGAGTACGTTTGGGCAGATTCGATAGTCCCAACGGCCAACTGTTGATGGTCGAGTACTCTGGGCAGATTCGATAGTCCTAGGCACGGGCTGCGACGACGTGCGGGAGTTATGTCTAGAACCGGGGTTTCCATTAGCCCTTGACGGACGGCTGAAAGAATGTGCCGGTCATTCAATTAACGGTGATATCGAAGCAATGATAACAGTGATAGCCAGAGTCATGGATGTTTGGTTGTATCGTCATTCGGACTCAAGAGCGGTATTTTCTGGGTGCTTATCTGATTTAGGCCTTGGTACTTGGAAAACATCGCCCTTGACTCGAGTGATAGTAGCTTTACTTTAAATTGTATGCTCTGCTATGTTTGCTTCTGCTTAGTGTGTGTCTGGGGGCTATCACTGTAGAATGAGGTTGGAGTGGGAGGGTTGTATTCCTATTCCTTTTCCTTTATGCTCTTTTGGTATGTTGTTAGTTAATTTACTGCTCACTAAGACTGTTGTCTGACTCAAGGCTTTATGTTTTAATTCTTATTGCCTTGGGCTGTTCGTCCATTTTTGGGACGGGCAGACTAGGTAGCAGGTGACAGGTGCCGTTCTCTTCTCACGATGCTGATATCGAAGACGAACTGGAGGGTTGCATATTATCTTCTTATTATATGTACTGGATGTTCCGCTGTTTTGTATTCTCTGAGAGATATGTAGTGAGGCTTGATGTATTGACTATTTGGATGCTTGTATTCAACTATTATGGAGTTTTATATGATGGCATTTTGTTCTGTAAAGCTTCACTATACATATGTTCTATTGTATTTTGTCCATGCGCTGTGAGCAATACGATAGATTCTGTTGTTTTTTAATGTACCTTGACAATCGTCCATGGTCGCCTGGCACACTTTACAGCGCACTTTCTCTAGATTCGGTGCAGGGGTCATGGGCGGTCGTCACATTTGGTATCAGAGCATTGGTTAATCGATTTTACCCAACGCTCGCCGTCGTAACTACGTATGAGAGACATAATTGTATTTTGATGGATGATTACTATATATAATATAGTAGCTTAGTAGAGTTTGAATCCTTTATGCAGTTGTTTCTCTAGATGTTCTGATCATTCCTTTTTATAGATATTGAGAATGAGTCGAAGAGGGAGACCAGCTGCTAGGGAAGGCCGTGCTACTGAAGAGGCTGCTGATTATGCAGCCATGTTCGAAGCTATGATGACTTCGATCATGAGGAGGATTCCAGTTCCGGGGGCGGCAGTTGATGTTGGAGTTCAAGTCCAAACTCCGAAACCAGTGGATTTTGCTAAGTTGTGCAAGGATTATACTGCTCTTGGAGGGAAGGTTTTCTTGGGAACAGAATCAACTATTGAGGTCCAGAGGTGGATAGATGCTTGTAGAAGGATCTTTGGTGATTTGGGAATTGATGATGCAACTAAGAGGAAGTTGGCATCAAGGCAGCTTCAAGGGAGAGCTTCTGATTGGTGGAACTCTATTACCATCGATACTCCGGAGGAAGAGATTACTTGGGAGCAATTCCAAGTCAGATTTGAAGCTAAGTTCATTTCTACAGCTCGGAAGTCTGTTCTGTTCAAGAGGTTTGTGGAGCTCAAGCAAGGTGGAAGATCAGTTCTTGAGTATGTTTCTGAGTTTGAAGCTTTGTCCAAGTATGCCCGGTCATATATTGAGTCTGCATATCAGAAGAATGAGAAGTTTGTGACAGGCTTAGACAGTTATTTGGGGAGACAGTTGGTGGATCATTTGGACGATTCATTTGAGAAGCTTGTGGAGAAAGCTCTTAGGCATGAGAGTCTGTTTCCTAAGGAAGGATCTATTGTTGCTGTGACCAGGGAAGAGTCTAAACCCTAGCAGGGTGGAAACAAGAAGAGGAAGCAGCAGCAGCAGAAGGGTAAGGATGGCCAGAAGAAGCCGAAAGGCGAGGTGACTTGCTACAATTGTCAGCAGAAGGGCCATTTCTCGAAGGATTGTAAGAATCCTAAGGTGCCGATGAAGTGTCACAACTGTGACAAGCCGGGGCATTTCAGGAAGAATTGTCCAGAACCGAGGAAGGACAGGCAGATTGTGCAAGCCTATGCTTTAGGAGCTGTTCCGTCGTCTTCGAAAGCTCCTACTGCTGAAGAGAAGGGAAAGAGTGTGGTTGTTCAAGGTACTCTTTTCCTATGTGGTGTTCCAGTTAGAGTTCTGTTTGATACTGGAGCGTCGCATTCATTTGTTTGTAGTGAACTCGTAAGCCGGTTGGGTTTGGAACCGGATATTGTTGATAGGCCATTGGTTGTGACTAATCCAGTTGGGGGTTCGTCTTGTTTGTGTATGTTATGTCGTGGTCTAGTTGTATCGAGTCATGGTTGCCCTTTTGTTTGTGATTGTTTTGTTCTGAACTTTGCGGGGTTCGGAATTATTTTGGGTATGGACTGGCTTAGGAAGTATGCGGCTAAGGTTGATTGTGAGAGGCTGGAGGTGACAGTCGAGAATGTGGAGGGGCGAAAGATTGTGATACGATGTAAGCATGAGGAAGGCGTCTTCATGAGCTTCATGTATTCGCTAGTTGTTCCACGGGATGGACTGTATTTAGTGCCAATCGCAAATGGATTCGAGAATGTCTTTGACGAAGTCAAAGGGTTGCCGCCGCATAGAGAGATCGAGTTTCGTATAGATCTAGTTGAAGGAGACAGACCTGTTGTGATGCCTCTTAGGCGGATGGCGCCTAGGGAGCAGCAGGAGTTGAGGGTGCAAGTTGATGACCTTTTACAGAAAGGATTCATTCGGCGTAGTGTGTCCGAGTGGGGTGCACCAGTTGTGTTTGCAACCAAGGCAGATGGGTCGTTGAGATTGTGTGTGGATTATCGTGAGCTGAATAAGGTGACTAAGAAGAACAAGTATCCATTGCCGAGGATAGATGACTTGTTTGATCAGCTTCACGAAGCTATGGTGTTTTCTCAGATGGATTTGGCAACGGGATTTCACCAGTTGAGAGTAGCCAAGGATAGTGTGCCGAAGACTGCTTTTAGGACACCATCCGGTTTCTTTGAGTGGCTGGTAATGCCGTTTGGATTGACTAACGCGCCAGCATATTTTGTGGATCTTATGAATAGAGTGTTCAGAGATCAGTTGAACAAGTTCGTACTTGTGTTTGTGGATGATATTCTGATTTATTCCGGAACGGAAGAGGAGCACAAGACGCACTTGCGTATGGTTTTGGAAATCTTGCGGAAACATCAGTTGAAGGCTAAGTTTTCGAAGTGTCACTTCTGGAAGAGTGAAGTGAGGTTCTTAGGCCATGTGATTTCTGGAAGTGGAATAGCGGTTGATCCCGCTAAGGTGGCAGCAATCCAGGATTGGGTTAGACCTAAGAATGCATCTGATGTGAGAAGTTTTCTTGGATTAGCAGGATATTATCGACGGTTTATCAAAGACTTCTCCAAGATAGCTGCACCATTAACAGGATTGACGAAAAAGAACCAAGTGTTCAGTTGGGATGCTAAGTGCGAGCAAGCTTTCGGAATCCTGAAAGAGAGATTGACGAGTGCTCCTGTTTTGACTATTCCTAGTGGGAATGATGAGATGGTGGTTTACACCGACGCATGTGGTACTGGACTTGGAGCAGTGCTGATGCAGAAGGATAAAGTTGTTGCGTATGCCAGTCGACAACTGAAGCCGCATGAAAGGAATTACCCAACTCATGATTCGGAATTAGCGGCGATTGTATTTGCTCTGAAGATGTGGAGGCATTATCTGTTGGGAGTTCGATTCGAGTTGTTTACGGATCACAAGTCGTTGAAGTATCTTTTCTCCCAAAAGGATTTGAATCGGCAGCAACGTTGGCTAGAGTTTTTGGCATCATATGATTTTGGTATAGCTTATACTCCGGGAAAAGGTAACGCAGTGGCAGATGCGTTAAGTCGAAGACATGCAGGATTGGGAGCCATGTTTTCAGAATGGAAGAGTCTCGAGTATTTAGCTGGATTTGACTTCAGGCCTAGATGTGAATTGGAACCTGAGATGTTGGCAAACTTATCAATAAGACCGACTCTTGTGGAAAGGATTGGTGAGAGTCAAAAGCGAGATGATAAGCTTGTCAAGATTATCCGTGATTTGGAATCTGGAGTGGATCCAGAAAAGGATAAAGGATTCGAGGTCGATCGAGAGGGTTGGCTTCGAAAGCAAGGACGACTAGTTGTTCCCGATATAGATGAATTGAGGAGTGAAGTTTTGAAGGAAAGTCATCACTCGAAGTTGACAATTCATCCAGGTGGAAATAAGATGTATCGGGATATGAAGAGAACCTACTACTGGGAAGGTATGAAGAAGGATGTTGGAAATTTTATTTCCAAATGTATGAACTGCCAGTTGGTAAAAGCCGAACAGAAGAAGCCAAGTGGATTGCTTCAGCCATTAGAAGTTCCTACATGGAAGTGGGAACAAGTGTCGATGGATTTTATCGATGGATTACCTAGAACCAGGACGGGAAATGAAGGGATTTGGGTCATTGTGGATCGTCTGACTAAGAGTGCACGATTCATTCCTGTTCGATCGACTAGGACTGCATCAAAGTTGGCTGAGTTGTATGTTAAGTGGATAGTTCGTTTCCATGGTATTCCGAAGAGTATAGTGAGCGATCGAGATCCATTGTTCACTAGTGGATTTTGGAAGAGCTTCCAGGAAGTTTTGGGAACCGAGTTATGTTTGAGTACAGCTTATCACCCTCAAACAGATGGTCAGACCGAGAGAGTCAACCGAGTTTTGGAAGATCTTCTTAGAGCTTGTGTTTTGGACTTCGGAGGATCATGGGAAGATCACCTTCATTTGGTGGAGTTTGCGTACAACAACAGTTACCAGTCAAGCATTGGTATGGCACCGTATGAGGCATTGTATGGAAGACCGTGTAACTCTCCAACATGTTGGTTGGAAACTGGAGAAAAGCTGATACTTGGGCCAGAGATGATTCGGCAGACCTCAGATTGTATAGAGATCATTCGGCAACGAATGAAGGCAGCCCAAGACCGTCAGAAAAGTTATGCCGGTAAACATCGAAAGGATTTGGAATTCGACATAGGAGATATGGTTTTTGTAAAGATTTCTCCACTGAAGAATGTTATTCGATTCGGAAAGAAAGGAAAATTGACTCCGAGATTTGTTGGACCATTCCCGATCATCGAGCGTATTGGAAAGCTCGCCTATAGGTTGGAGTTACCTGAGAAGATGTCGGGTGTGCACAATGTTTTTCATGTATCATATCTACGGAAGTATGTGCACGACTCGAATACAGTGGTTTCTGCTGATAGCTGTGAAGACTTCGAAGTTGATCCAGTCGATAGAAGACCTCGTAAGCCGCTTCGGGTTGTTGAAACCGACACGAAACAGCTTAGGAGGAAGGTAGTTAAGTTGCTCAAGATACAATGGAGTGACGATGATAACGACTGTACGTGGGAGGTGGAAGAGAGGATGAAGGCAGCTCATCCTGAACTCTTCAAGGTATGGCCCTAAGGTGTCGTATCATCTAACAAAATTGTAACTTGTTCTAAGTCTTAGAATTCTGTACGCTAAGCTAGAATTGGATGCATGGTTTGATGATTGTTATGGTTGGTAGGCGTACAGAATAGTCTTCGATTGCTTTGTTTGTTTGGAATTTCGGGGGGCGAAATTCCTAAGGGGGAGAGAATGTAACGACCCGTATTTTTAACGGATCGACAAGTTTGACAGAATTTGGAATTTTAGAGTTTTTGAGCCATTTCAGATTTTAGGCGAAAATGGCTAAGTCCTGAGTCGTGAACGACTTAGTGTAAGTCGTGAGTCGTATACGACTTAGGGGATAGGAGCGACTCAGGGATTTGGCTAGTTAAGGGTGTAAGGATAAGTCGTTTGAACGACTTAAGGGGTAGGCGCGACTTAAGGACTGGGCGAGATAAGGCTTAAGTTGTAACAGTTAAGTCGTGACCGAGTTAAGGTGATGAGTCGTACCCAAGTCATCTGATGAGTCGTACCCAAGTTATCTGATGAGTCGTACCCAAGTCATCTGATGAGTCGTACCCAAGTCATCTGATGAGTCGTACCCAAGTTATCTGATGAGTCGTACCCAAGTCATCTGATGAGTCGTACCCAAGTTATCTGATGAGTCGTACCCAAGTCATCTGATGAGTCGTACCCAAGTTATCTGATGAGTCGTACCCAAGTTATCTGATGAGTCGTATCCCTGTTGTTTGATGAGTCGTAGAATGGGTTATCTCGTCTAACCAGTTAAGTCGTGGACGAGTTAAGGGATGAGTCGTAAGCTGTTAAGTCGCGCGTAGGTGATAACTCGCGCAAGTGGATGAGTCGTAGCCTTTGTGATAAGTCGTATACGAGTTAGTAGTTGAGTCGTCTAACCAAGTAAGGCGTGCGCATTTAAGTCGTAGACAGGGGGTCTGGTGAGTCGTAGGCGCATGCTATAAGTCGGAGACGACTTAGGAGATAACTGTTTTGTCGTGAGTCATAGGCAGAAGTGTGTTAAGTCGTTGAGTCATAGGGCTTTGAGTCGTGAGTCGTAAACGACTCATGGAGGCAGACGAGATAGGGATTTCAGCTATAAATAGGAGAGCTTCTCTTCATTTTTGGGATCCGGATTTTGAAGCGACGAAGTGCTGCCATTTTGAGAGCTCGACTTCTACACTTCTTCACTTCTTTTCTCCACTCTAATCTAGTGCTTCCTTCCATCCAAATCAAAGATCAAGATTGAAGATTCAAGAGCTAAAGTTGAATATCTTCATCTTTTCAAGAGAGATTTCTTCGTTTGAAGCGGATTCGTGATAGATCAAGCTTCATCCTTCGCTGTCCAGATCTGAAGCGTGTTGATTTGGGTTTGTTTTGGTGATTTGGTGAGTGGTGATTATCTCTCACACGGATCCAAAGGAGTATATCGGATTGTTGGCTCAATTTGGTGTTAAAATAGTGATTTCTATGCATTTTCTTCATCCTAAGTGTAGATCCATGTAGATCCATTGTTCATGATGATGTTACATCCATTTTATCACATGTTAACCTATGCAAGTTTATTCATCAAGTTTGTAGAGATATTGTTCATGTTTTCATGCTTATTGGACTTTCAACTCTTTAATTACGAAAATGCCATTATTGTTATAATTGTCTACTTAGATCATATTTGAATGCTTGATTGTTTGGATTAATGTTTGATTTGATTGATTGATATGAATTAGATGATTGATGGTTTGATTTAGACCGAAGACGATTCAAAAGCTAAGGGGAAGGCTCTTGAATTGGGAAAGCTGCTCGTGGCATATGTAGTGGGATGATGAAGCTCTTATGCATAGATTTGATGATGTGATGTTGAGATGAGACTTCGCGAGGATGTGATGAAGCGAGGCAATCATGTGATGAAGACTTGGTCTAATCCAGACGGGATCATTCCAAGCATGTTGATAACTCGGTGATATGATTCGAGTTGAAGATAATGAATGGATATGAGAATAGTCGTCGAGGAGGATGACTAGGAGGCTTAGATAGCATCGTTGTTGAAGGTTCTAGCATGCTCTAAGCAAGAGTACGTTTGGGCAGATTCGATAGTCCCAACGGCCAACTGTTGATGGTCGAGTACTCTGGGCAGATTTGATAGTCCTAGGCACGGGCTGCGACGACGTGCGGGAGTTATGTCTAGAATCGGGGTTTCCATTAGCCCTTGACGGACGGCTGAAAGAATGTACCGGTCATTCAATTAACGGTGATATCGAAGCAATGATAACAGTGATAGCCAGAGTCATGGATGTTTGGTTGTATCGTCATTCGGACTCAAGAGCGGTATTTTCTGGGTGCTTATCTGATTTAGGCCTTGGTACTTGGAAAACATCGCCCTTGACTCGAGTGATAGTAGCTTTACTTTAAATTGTATGCTCTGCTATGTTTGCTTCTGCTTAGTGTGTGTCTGGGGGCTATCACTGTAGAATGAGGTTGGAGTGGGAGGGTTGTATTCCTATTCCTTTTCCTTTATGCTCTTTTGGTATGTTGTTAGTTAATTTACTGCTCACTAAGACTGTTGTCTGACTCAAGGCTTTATGTTTTAATTCTTATTGCCTTGGGCTGTTCGTCCATTTTTGGGACGGGCAGACTAGGTAGCAGGTGACAGGTGCCGTTCTCTTCTCACGATGCTGATATCGAAGACGAGCTGGAGGGTTGCATATTATCTTCTTATTATATGTACTGGATGTTCCGCTGTTTTGTATTCTCTGAGAGATATGTAGTGAGGCTTGATGTATTGACTATTTGGATGCTTGTATTCAACTATTATGGAGTTTTATATGATGGCATTTTGTTCTATAAAGCTTCACTATACATATGTTCTATTGTATTTTTTCCATGCGCTGTGAGCAATACGATAGATTCTGTTGTTTTTTAATTTACCTTGACAATCGTCCATGGTCGCCTGGCACACTTTACAGCGCACTTTCTCTAGATTCGGTGCAGGGGTCATGGGCGGTCGTCACAAAATCTCATTTCAATTTAATGTGTAAATCCGTTTATCTAATTAAATAGATTTATTAATCCGTTTCAATTTAATCCATTAATTTATTTCAATTAGGTCCACTTATTAATTCATTACAATTGAATCCATTTATTTATTACAATTAAGTCCATAAATTTATTACAATTAATCATATTAATTTAATAACATTACATCCATTGATTTATTTCAATTAAATCCATTCATTTACTACAATTAAATCTATCGTTTTATTTCAATTAAATCTATTCATTCATTATAATTAAATCTACCGTTTTATTTCAATTAAATCTATCCATTCATTACAATTAAATCTATCGTTTTATTTCAATTAAATCTATTCATTCATTACAATTAAATCTATCGTTTTATTTCAATTAAATCCATAAATTCATTACAATTAAGTCTATTCATTTACTACAATTAACTCCGTTCATTCATTACAATTAAATCTATCGTTTTATTTCAATTAAATCTATTCATTCATCAATTACACTGTTAATATTTTGTTTTAGATTATTATATATTAACATTTTCCTTTCATTAAAATTCAAATTTCAACTTCATTTCAAAACCATATTATTTATTCAAATAAAATCTTCGTTTTATTTTTAAATCGAATTATTGACCAATCGGGTTTTATTTAATTTTCTATCCTAGGTCAAAGTTCAATTTGGGTATTTATAATTTCAACCCGATTCCAATTCAATTCAAAATCAAAGCATAACAAAGGGAACTTGCAGTGTGATAACTGGGATGGTGTCAAAGTAAATAAACAAGCAATAACAACAAACAATAACAATCCAATAATCAATTCAAATAATCCCGAAATAACCGTATTAATTCGCATTGTTATTTTTACGAATTAATATAATTATTTCTAGAATCTACACTATCATTTCATGTAGATTAAAGATTATTACATTATAGTTCTTCACTTGTCATCTATTTACAATTTCATACATCATTAATTTAACAACATACATTCAATGGTTAAAAATGTAATTAAACAAATCCTACGTGTTAATAAATTTAACAGTAAAAGGGGTCATATTATACAAATGTCAGTTAATCGAATTTAACATTTAATTATCCTATATCAAGTTCAATTTCATACTGTTTATCATTTTAACATTAACAATTTAACGTCCAATATAAACATCAACAATCAATCAATTATCAGCCAAACTGTATTATCATCGCATAAATAATTAACAGATAATGGTGTCAGATGTCACAGGTGAACTAATACAGGTAATAGCATATAAAACAGTGTAATTAACTAACAGCAGCATATTTCAATTGTCGTTTCAATTGAAATCAAATAACGTAATTTCAACTGTTTTAATAACGTAATTAGTTGAAATTTTGTGAAATTTTAAACGATAAAATTTTGGAATAAAAAATTTAATATTTGGAATACGTCTAATTAAACATAGCAACTGGTAAATTTTCGTCAGAAAATACGAAAGTTTATTTCGCGCGTAAATTCACTTCAAATTTATCAGTTAAAAAGCGTTGGAAATAAAACGTTTTCAAAACCTAAATATTTTTACATAGAAAAATTCTAAATCATCTTTTGAGCAAGATTTCAGTTTGTCGTTTTTCCAAATTCGGACATCTTTGGCTCCGTCGTTCTTATTTTCTGCAAAATAGCAGTATTCTGGTACCGATATCGATTTTTATCGGATGATCGTACCACTGATTTCTATATACCGTTTTGATTGTCTCGTCGTGCTAATTTTCGCAGTATATTCATTTGTATATTTCGGGGTTCGGTATCCCACGAAATCAGTAAAACGATTACTATATCGGTAATCGTTTTCAACCCTTTCATTTATCTTCTGGCCGAAAATTTAGAAAGTCGCTCACCTTTATTAATTAAATTGCTGAGTCCAATGCTTGTGACGTTTGTTTTTCCAAAGTTTAAAAAAAAAAACTTCCCTTTTCAAAATTCTAATCGGTTCACATTGCCTCGTCTTCACACTTCTCTCCTCTGTTATATTTTATTTTCCTTTTTCCTACTTCATTCTGTTCGCTTCTTTAAGAAAAATATAAACAATACATATAATTGTATATGTTAGAGGAGCACGTCATCTTCCCACTTGCAATTTTCTTTTCATTGCCTGAACCCATTTTGCCAACCTCTACCGTGTTTTGCCCTACTCACGCAACCTCTCTGCATCCCTCCATTTTGCAACCTTATCTCCACCACCTAAGCTCGCCTCTGACCACGCCTGACAGCCTCTGGCCGCAAACTCAGATCTTCACCAAATCCACACCATAGTGACCGCCGCCTCCAAACCATGCTCCTTTTTTTCCTCATGCGACCGCCCCTCTCCTCCTTGCTTCGCCTTGTCTTCCGACCCACAACCTCCGCGACTCCCTCCCTCAGCCGAACGCCACCCACCATATCTGCTCCTATCCCCATCAACTGCCGCGGTTCTATGACCTCCCCTGATCATCAGCAGTGTGTCGTGCCCCTTGGTTGCCGAACCCACGCATGTACCTCCGAACCCACGTCAGCCGACCCTTCAGCCCGCTTTCTTTTGCAACCGCCAGTGCCTCTCCACCTTTTCTTGACTGCCCTCACCTCGGCTAACACCTCCTGACAGCACCGAGATCCGCTATTTTTCCTCCACCACCCTAACATCCGATCAAGCCAAGCCTCCTACCATATAAAGGTTATATGCTTAAATAGTTACAACGTATATTATATGATAAGTATCGTCTACTTTATCTTTTGTTTACTATCATAATATGTTGGTTATATGCAAAGTTCACGTCAGTTCTATAGAGTTGTTTATTGAGTCTACATATTTTCCTGAAGTATAAATATATTTAGTATATATAATTGATACTGCCTGGAAGAATATTGATATTAATATTGCAAATCTTTTGAAAAGAAAATATGGGTTTTATAAATTTAAAAGGGAATTTAAGAAAAGTATATGTCTTGATTTGAAATTTAAAATGTAATATATAGATAAGGTCTGGTTTACAACGTTATAGTATAAAAGTATTTTTTTATTCAAGTTTAAGTGTAGTTGTATTCATGTGTCCTGCATGCATATGTGAGTATATATTTTATTTTAAAGTATAGATTACACGTTATATACATATGTGAGTTTTGAATGGATTGGTGAAGTCTGCCTATGGGTTTAGTCTACGTGTGATTTCAGTAATAAAAGTGTTTAAAAAAAAAATTAGTTTATAAATTTATTTTCATATTCAAGTTATAAAGTATAAGTTGAATAAAATATGATTTTTATAAAATATAGTTATGTGTATATGAGTTCACTTATACTTTATCTCCGTCGTTTCAATTCTGATTTGTTTTCCTCAATTTCAAATTCTCAGCTTTGTCTCATCGATCTCAATTCCATCTGCTTCGCTTTGAGATTTGTCGTTGGATTAGTCGATTGGCTGGTTCACGATTCAATTCGTATCTTGTTGGGTTGTCAAATTCCTCTAGCCTCGAAAGGTGAGCACTCACTCACGATTAACGTTCTTTTATTTATTAGATTTGATTTCAATTGAAACGACAATTGAAATATGCTGCTGTTAGTTAATTACACTGTTTTATATGCTATTACCTGTATCAGTTCACCTGTGACATCTGACACCATTATCTGTTAATTATTTATGCGATGATAATACAGTTTGGCTGATAATTGATTGATTGTTGATGTTTATATTGGACGTTAAATTGTTAATGTTAAAATGATAAACAGTATGAAATTGAACTTGATATAGGATAATTAAATGTTAAATTCGATTAACTGACATTTGTATAATATGACCCCTTTTACTGTTAAATTTATTGACACGTAGAATTTGTTTAATTACATTTTTAACCACTGAATGTATGTTGTTAAATTAATGATGTATGAAATTGTAAATAGATGACAAGTGAAGAACTATAATGTAATAATCTTTAATCTACATGAAATGATAGTGTAGATTCTAGAAATAATTATATTAATTCGTACAAATAACAATGCGAATTAATATGGTTATTTCGGGATTATTTGAATTGATTATTGGATTGATATTGATTGTTGTTATTGCTTGTTTATTTACTTTGACACTATCCCAGTTATCACACTGCAAGTTCCCTTTGTTATGCTTTGATTTTGAATTGAATTGGAATCGGGTTGAAATGATAAATACCCAAATTAAACTTTGACCTAGGATAGGAAATTAAATAAAACCCGATTGGTCAATAATTTGATTTAAAATAAAATGAAGATTTTATTTGAATAAAAATATGGTTTTGAAATGAAGTTGAATTTGAATTATAATGAAAGGAAAATGTTAATATTTAATAATCGGAAACAAAATGTTAACAATGAAATTGATGGAAAAAGGTGGTTTAATTTGAGAAATGAATGAATTAAGTTTGAAATGATTAAATAATTAAGTTTGAAATTATAATTAAGTTTGAAATTATTAACTTTGAAATGATTTAATAATTAAGTTTGAAATTATAATCAAGTTGAAATTATTAAACTTTGAAATTATTCAATAATTAAGTTTTGAATTATTTAGTAATTAAATAAGATTGAATTATTTAATAATTAAATTGAATTGAATTCTTTAATAAGAAAAATTGAACTTTTGAACAAGTGAATTTTACTTCGTAAATAATTGAAATTGAGTTTTCTTTATTAAGTGAGTTTTGGAAAATTATTCAAGAAAGTAAATAAGCGAAATGGAATTTCTTTAACAAGAAATAAAATTGTGATTTATTGAAATTAATGTAAGACTTGAAAATTTAAGGATTTGATTTGACGAATTTAATTTAATTCAAAATTGTAAGTTTTGTTTTAATGAAGTTGAACTTAAGAATTGATTTAATGAATTGGAAATTTAATAGAATTGTTTTGAATGATAAATTAATTTAACGAATATTGAATGAAATCGATAAATGAATTTAAATTGATTTAAATGTTAAATTAAATTAATTTAAATGTTTTCGAAATGAAACTTATATACGAACTTGAATCAATATTTGAATTGTTTTAAATAGAAATTGAATTTGAATTATAAGATTTTGAAATGGTAATTTGGAAGTTTTGAAATGTAAATTTTGGAAATTGGTTTTTGAAAGACAAATGAAATGTTGGTTTACGAATTGAAATTGAAATTGAAATTGATTTGGTTTTTGAAATATATAAACGACCAATCGGTGTAATAATTACGAAAGTTATTAATGAGACCGGGATCGGTAATGGATATACTCTCTATCTGAACCGAAACCACTTTAATAACTATACGCGGAGTGATGATCCAGAATGAAGTGGTTGGAATGATGTACGTGTTGACTGAAGAAAGAGAACGATAATGGATAGCCTTGACACTTGTGTCAAATTGGAAATGACTAAAACAGGAGCTGTGCCGGGCCAATGGAGGATTAGCTACCTCAAGTGGACACACTTCTTCGAACTACTTATTACTTGTTGTCGATTGGTGCACCCTTGATTTTGGGAGTGTTGTTTCACGGTGTTGCGGGCGCTGCGGCGTTGCGTTCTCACCAGTCCGGATCAGGCGAACGGTAGTATCACTACCTTGGGTATAGCCTCATGTGCCTTGTCATACTTGTATTCCATTTATGCGCGACCACTACGATTTTGATTTGTACCTTTAGTATATGGATTGCCCTCTGGTGACTTCCGGTTTTGGGGAAACTACGGTCTTGTATATGCTTTTGGGAATAAAAATGTGTTAAGGGTGGAATGGGCCATCACTTAACACTATTTTGATATCTTATTATTACTGATAGACATTATCTACTTATCGTACACTACTACATAGTAGATAGTTTAACGGATCCTTAAAGGATGGTTATTCCAAACATCCTTTGAGTTACTTGTATTTCAATTGCTATTTCACTTGAGTTGGATTTATTAATATAAGAACGTTAATCCTGACTCGAGTGTCTTGTGTTTTGCTTTGCGCTCGGGTCAGACTGAGTGGTTCAGCTTTCGAGACTCACCTTTGGAGTTGGAGCTTCGCTTGGAGATCCGGCTATCTATCCAGCTTTCAGATATTCGATGATTCCAGTGATGTATTCTGATTTGTATCTGATGTATCGTATTACTCTTCTGTTGTAAACTCTGATGTATTTTATATATTCATATAGTAGCTTCATGAACTACTATCTCTTTTATTTCCGCTGCACTTATTACTCTGTGTCTGTGATCTGTGATATTTATTTACTGTATATGTTCAGTTTTGCCAATTTAAATTAACAACGCGGTATTTTGAGCAATTCAATTCCGGCATGAGTGTCTACCTGTACACTTATAATGGATGCGAATGGTCCAAAATTACGGGTCGTTACAGTTGGTATCAGAGCTTTGGTAGCTCTAGGCAAAACTCAACATATAGGGTAAATGTATTTACAGAATCACTCTCATTCGAGTTTCAACCTCTTCCCTTGACTCAATTCCTTTGAATTTTGGAACGTTCCCCTCGGTTTTGAGATTCATTCGTGTCCCTCACTAATCGTCTTCTTTCAATTCTGGAGCTCCCCATAACTCCATTTTGAATGATACCTATAATAGATCGGCGGTCTCGCCAATCTTCAAATGATTGTAAAGGGGTGAAACTCCTTTACAATAGGCATTGATTAACCGGAGATTTCTGTATCCTCGGTTTACGATGCTATCTATTACCTCTATACCTGAATTCCATCTCTTGAGATCGAGTGTTGATTTACCTCAGGACTCAGCATCGATCTTATTCTTGAAGTTACGGACGACCCGGTTAAGGTTGCCCATGAATTAAATAAACTCATCCATCTCCCGATTGTGGTAATTGAATTATCTTATCTTCTGTTTCAAACCTATCTTCGAATCAAATTTCTCTTTGATTTAAGTCCATCAAATTTGAATCTCTATCTTTGCCTTGAAATCCATTATTGTATCGTCGAGCGAGGAAGTGTATTTTTAAATAAATAGTTAAAATGTTTTAAAATATTGTTTTCAAATTTGGTAGATAAAATAAAAGTTTTGTATGATTATATTATATATAAATATAAGTTTTCTAAAATTAAACTGTTAATAAATTTGTTGTCAGAAATGATAATATTTGATTTTCATTTATTGTTTTGTAAACCTTTGACTATTGCATAATAAAAATGAATGAATTTATAAACTTGGTTATAAATTGATTGAAATTTGAAACTGATTTAATTCAGAAATTTGAGAATTTATTAGTTTCCGGTGATTTCGAACTTTGGTTTTCAAAATTTTAAAGTATATATTATTGAAAGTATTTTCGAATAGAAATCGTTTCCAAAGAATTATAAATGTTGAAATCAGTGCTCTTCTCTTTGTCGTTGGAAAATAAATTTCGGTGATGGCGGCCGCATCATCGACGTTCATTTTCGAGTTTCGAAGTGGAGAAACTATTCTGTAGCTTTGCTACGGTTTTGTTTTGAAAAATATTTTGATTTAAACTTCTTCAGTATAATTTGATTTATATATATAAGTATCTTATTTTAAAATTTAATTTGATTTGGTATAAATATATTATATATATCTCTAAATTGTTTAAAGTTAATCGGAAATCTAATTCTTAAATGTTGTTAAAGGATGATTTTAATTATAAATAAAACCAAAATTTGGAACAAATATTTAAGCTTGAATAATTGAATTGGGAAAATTTTATTTGTATATTGTTCAACTGCATTCTAATACAACTTACCTAAATCGTTCAGAGGTTGAATATGTAATTGGATAATATATAAGATAAATTGAATTTATAAATAAAATTGAGTGTTTATAATAAATGTTATACACTAAATTTTGATTATAATGATGTTAATAGAGTTAGATAGGATAATAAGTAAAACTCAGTTAATAATGAAATAAATTTGTTTTGAAAGAATTAATAAATTTTTTTTGAAAGAATTAATAAATTGAAATTTGATCAACATATGAAAATACCTTGAATTTAAAAGAAATTAATAGATGTAAATTAATTTAATCAAAACTTTTATGTTTTAAATTAATTTATATGGGTTAAATATATGTGGTTAGATATATTAAATAGAATAAATTTAACAATAATTTGGAATAAAGAAGAATTTAAATTGTTGAAAATAAATATGATTATAATTAAAGACTATTCTTTATGGTTTTAGAAATTGTAAATTTAAGATAATTGGATAATAAGATAATGAATTTAGAAATAGTTGAGATTAATTTTAGTAAAATCAAATGGATTAAATCAATTATTGAATATCAATTAATTTAAATTTGAATTTATATGGTTTATATTAATTGTTATTTTGTATTTCAAATCTGTTTTTCTTTCTGGTTGTTTCTATTCTCCTACCTCGTTCCTTTTTGGGGACGAAAAGTTTTGAGTGGGGGAGAGTGTAACGACCCGTAAATTTCAACTGTTTTAATAACGTAATTAGTTGAAATTTTGTGAAATTTTAAACGATAAAATTTTGGAATAAAAAATTTAATATTTGGAATACGTCTAATTAAACATAGCAACTGGTAAATTTTTGTCAGAAAATACGAAAGTTTATTTCGCACGTAAATTCACTTCAAATTTATCAGTTAAAAAGCGTTGGAAATAAAACGTTTTCAAAACCTAAATATTTTTACATAGAAAAATTCTAAATCATCTTCTGAGCAAGATTTCAGTTTGTCGTTTTTCCAAATTCGGACATCTTTGGCTCCGTCGTTCTTATTTTCTGCAAAATAGCAGTATTCTGGTACCGATATCGATTTTTATCGGATGATCGTACCACTGATTTCTATATACCGTTTTGATTGTCTCGTCGTGCTAATTTTCGCAGTATATTCATTTGTATATTTCGGGGTTCGGTATCCCACGAAATCAGTAAAACGATTACTATATCGGTAACCGTTTTCAACCCTTTCATTTATCTTCTGGCCGAAAATTTAGAAAGCCGCTCACCTTTATTAATTAAATTGCTGAGTCCAATGCTTGTGACGTTTGTTTTTCCAAAGTTTAAAAAAAAAACTTCCCTTTTCAAAATTCTAATCGGTTCACATTGCCTCGTCTTCACACTTCTCTCCTCTGTTATATTTTATTTTCCTTTTTCCTACTTTATTCTGTTCGCTTCTTTAAGAAAAATATAAACAATACATATAATTGTATATGTTAGAGGAGCACGTCATCTTCCCACTTGCAATTTTCTTTTCATTGCCTGAACCCATTTTGCCAACCTCTACCGTGTTTTGCCCTACTCACGCAACCTCTCTGCATCCCTCCATTTTGCAACCTTATCTCCACCACCTAAGCTTGCCTCTGACCACGCCTGACAGCCTCTGGCCACAAACTCAGATCTTCACCAAACCCACACCATAGTGACCGCCGCCTCCAAACCATGCTCCTTTTTTTCCTCATGCGACCGCCCCTCTCCTCCTTGCTTCGCCTTGTCTTCCGACCCACAACCTCCGCGACTCCTTCCCTCAGCCGAACGCCACCCACCATATCTGCTCCTATCCCCATCAACTGCCGCGGTTCTATGACCTCCCCTGATCATCAGCAGTGTGCCGTGCCCCTTGGTTGCCGAACCCACGCATGTACCTCCGAACCCACGTCAGCCGACCCTTCAGCCCGCTTTCTTTTGCAACCGCCAGTGCCCCTCCACCTTTTCCTGACTGCCCTCACCTCGGCTAACACCTCCTGACAGCACCGAGATCCGCTATTTTTCCTCCACCACCCTAACATCCGATCAAGCCAAGCCTCCTACCATATAAAGGTTATATGCTTAAATAGTTACAACGTATATTATATGATAAGTATCGTCTACTTTATCTTTTGTTTACTATCATAATATGTTGGTTATATGCAAAGTTCACGTCAGTTCTATAGAGTTGTTTATTGAGTCTACATATTTGCCTGAAGTATAAATATATTTAGTATATATAATTGATACTGCCTGGAAGAATATTGATATTAATATTGCAAATCTTTTGAAAAGAAAATATGGGTTTTATAAATTTAAAAGGGAATTTAAGAAAAGTATATGTCTTGATTTGAAATTTAAAATGTAATATATAGATAAGGTCTGGTTTACAACGTTATAGTATAAAAGTATTTTTTTATGCAAGTTTAAGTGTAGTTGTATTCGTGTGTCTTGCATGCATATGTGAGTATATATTTTATTTTATAGTATAGATTACACGTTATATACATATGTGAGTTTTGAATGGATTGGTGAAGTCTGCCTATGGGTTTAGTCTACGTGTGATTTCAGTAATAAAAGTGTTTAAAAAAAATTAGTTTATAAATTTATTTTCATATTCAAGTTATAAAGTATAAGTTGAATAAAATATGATTTTTATAAAATATAGTTATGTGTATATGAGTTCACTTATACTTTATCTCCGTCGTTTCAATTCTGATTTGTTTTCCTCAATTTCAAATTCGCAGCTTTGTCTCATCGATCTCAATTCCATCTGCTTCGCTTTGAGATTTGTCGTTGGATTAGTCGATTGGCTGGTTCACGATTCAATTCGTATCTTGTTGGGTTGTCAAATTCCTCTAGCCTCGAAAGGTGAGCACTCACTCACGATTAACGTTCTTTTATTTATTAGATTTGATTTCAATTGAAACGACAATTGAAATATGCTGTTGTTAGTTAATTACACTGTTTTATATGCTATTACCTATATCAGTTCACCTGTGACATCTGACACCATTATCTGTTAATTATTTATGCGATGATAATACAGTTTGGCTGATAATTGATTGATTGTTGATGTTTATATTGGACGTTAAATTGTTAATGTTAAAATGATAAACAGTATGAAATTGAACTTGATATAGGATAATTAAATGTTAAATTCGATTAACTGACATTTGTATAATATGACCCCTTTTACTGTTAAATTTATTGACACGTAGGATTTGTTTAATTACATTTTTAACCACTGAATGTATGTTGTTAAATTAATGATGTATGAAATTGTAAATAGATGACAAGTGAAGAACTATAATGTAATAATCTTTAATCTACATGAAATGATAGTGTAGATTCTAGAAATAATTATATTAATTCGTACAAATAACAATGCGAATTAATACGGTTATTTCGGGATTATTTGAATTGATTATTGGATTGATATTGATTGTTGTTATTGCTTGTTTATTTACTTTGACACCATCCCAGTTATCACACTGCAAGTTCCCTTTGTTATGCTTTGATTTTGAATTGAATTGGAATCGGGTTGAAATGATAAATACCCAAATTAAACTTTGACCTAGGATAGGAAATTAAATAAAACCCGATTGGTCAATAATTTGATTTAAAATAAAATGAAGATTTTATTTGAATAAAAATATGGTTTTGAAATGAAGTTGAATTTGAATTATAATGAAAGGAAAATGTTAATATTTAATAATCGGAAACAAAATGTTAACAATGAAATTGATGGAAAAAGGTGGTTTAATTTGAGAAATGAATGAATTAAGTTTGAAATGATTAAATAATTAAGTTTGAAATTATAATTAAGTTTGAAATTATTAACTTTGAAATGATTTAATAATTAAGTTTGAAATTATAATCAAGTTGAAATTATTAAACTTTGAAATTATTCAATAATTAAGTTTTGAATTATTTAGTAATTAAATAAGATTGAATTATTTAATGATTAAATTGAATTGAATTCTTTAATAAGAAAAATTGAACTTTTGAACAAGTGAATTTTACTTCGTAAATAATTGAAATTGAGTTTTCTTTATTAAGTGAGTTTTGGAAAATTATTCAAGAAAGTAAATAAGCAAAATGGAATTTCTTTAACAAGAAATAAAATTGTGATTTATTGAAATTAATGTAAGACTTGAAAATTTAAGGATTTGATTTGACGAATTTAATTTAATTCAAAATTGTAAGTTTTGTTTTAATGAAGTTGAACTTAAGAATTGATTTAATGAATTGGAAATTTAATAGAATTGTTTTGAATGATAAATTAATTTAACGAATATTGAATGAAATCGATAAATGAATTTAAATTGATTTAAATGTTAAATTAAATTAATTTAAATGTTTTCGAAATGAAACTTATATACGAACTTGAATCAATATTTGAATTGTTTTAAATAGAAATTGAATTTGAATTATAAGATTTTGAAATGGTAATTTGGAAGTTTTGAAATGTAAATTTTGGAAATTGGTTTTTGAAAGACAAATGAAATGTTGGTTTACGAATTGAAATTGAAATTGAAATTGATTTGGTTTTTGAAATATATAAACGACCAATCGGTGTAATAATTACGAAAGTTATTAAAGAGACCGGGATCGGTAATGGATATACTCTCTATCTGAACCGAAACCACTTTAATAACTATACGCGGAGTGATGATCCAGAATGAAGTGGTTGGAATGATGTACGTGTTGACTGAAGAAAGAGAATGATAATGGATAGCCTTGACACTTGTGTCAAATTGGAAATGACTAAAACAGGAGCTGTGTCGGGCCAATGGAGGATTAGCTACCTCAAGTGGACACACTTCTTCGAACTACTTATTACTTGTTGTCGATTGGTGCACCCTTGATTTTGGGAGTGTTGTTTCACGGTGTTGCGGGCGCTGCGGCGTTGCGTTCTCACCAGTCCGGATCAGACGAACGGTAGTATCACTACCTTGGGTATAGCCTCATGTGCCTTGTCATACTTGTATTCCATTTATGCGCGACCACTACGATTTTGATTTGTACCTTTAGTATATGGATTGCCCTCTGGTGACTTCCGGTTTTGGGGAAACTACGGTCTTGTATATGCTTTTGGGAATAAAAATGTGTTAAGGGTGGAATGGGCCATCACTTAACACTATTTTGATATCTTATTATTACTGATAGACATTATCTACTTATCATACACTACTACATAGTAGATAGTTTAACGGAACCTTAAAGGATGGTTATTCCAAACAACCTTTGAGTTACTTGTATTTCAATTGCTATTTCACTTGAGTTGGATTTATTAATATAAGAATGTTAATCCTGACTCGAGTGTTTTGTATTTTGCTTTACGCTCGGGTCAGACTGAGTGGTTCAGCTTTCGAGACTCACCTTTGGAGTTGGAGCTTCGCTTGGAGATCCGGCTATCTATCCAGCTTTCAGATATTCGATGATTCCAGTGATGTATTCTAATTTGTATCTGATGTATCGTATTACTCTTCTGTTGTAAACTCTGATGTATTTTATATATTCATATAGTAGCTTCATGAACTACTATCTCTTTTATTTCCGCTGCACTTATTACTCTGTGTCTGTGATCTGTGATATTTATTTACTGTATATGTTCAGTTTTGCCAATTTAAATTAACAACGCGGTATTTTGAGCAATTCAATTCCGGCATGAGTGTCTACCTATACACTTATAATGGATGCGAATGGTCCAAAATTACGGGTCGTTACAGTTTTTATACGTGAATTGGAATTTAATAGGGGAGTTATTCACGCCTAATCAAGTGCAATGAATTGTTAAGTAATTAAGTGCTTAAATGGCTAGAGATTTGAAGGGATTTATTTCCTTTTAAATAAAAAGAAACAATGGAACAAAATGGGGTAAGTTACTTGCTTTTTCACGTGAATTGATAGGTTATGAATGGCTAAAGAGGAGTAAATGATAGAAAAACAAAAAACTAGGAAATAAAAGGAAAGAAATAAGAAGAAAGAAACGCGCACACACACACACACACATATATATATTATTCTTAAATGCAATTGAAAAAAAGATATTTTGAGATGTTTGTACGCGATTAATAAGAGCAATTCATGGCTATGAATGGTGAATGGCTAGGGTAAGTAATAAAGAGGGTAGGTAAATAAAAAAGGCAAGCATTAAAGAAATGTAACGCATGTCTCCTTGATTTCTTCCAAGCCTTTTATGAAAAGATATATACACAAGTGAAATCCAATAAATAAAGTTTAGATAAACAAAATAGAAAAATAAAATAAAATAACATAGAAAATAAAATATAGAAACGCACATAGAAAACTAGAAATTGAAATACAGAAAATAACTGCGTGTAAAAACGCTGTAATTTATCTAATTTAAAAAGTATAACTCAGAATTTAACGAAACGAAAAGCAGAACAGATATCACAAATATATTCTGCTTCAAAGAAAAAGATTAAAATTTAAAATTCAAAATTTTTTTTTACTGAAAATTTGAATTTTGACCAAAATTCAAAATTTTCAAAAATCGTTTATTTATTGCATTTGGAAAATAAATTACAAACACATTCCAAACTTACATTGGAAAATTTCTAAAAATTCACTTTTAAATGATTTTAAAAATCAAAATTTCAAATAAAAATTTAATTAAAAATATTCACAAAATTATGGGTTGTTACAGAATCCAGGCCAGACAAGCTAACTAATCCAAACTTAATGAGGAACTTAGGACTGGCCTTGATGTAGCTTATCGTGAAAGAAAGAGAATCGTTGAAAGTCGGGTAATTGAATAAGGCTCTTCCAATAGTTGCTTATTCGTAGTCGACAATGTTATACCCCTATTCCGAACGAAATGAAAAAGGTTTCGAGTCCTAATTCGATCGTATGGAGAAGATAGCTTTTTGGATCCAATTATTATATTGAATTTCGATATAAATTTTAACGCGTTTATATCCCATACGATCAAACGATAACTCCAAATACCACAAAATTTGGAATTCGATAATAATACATTATTACAGATCCAATGGAACTGGTTTTGTCGAATTCCAAGATTGTGCCTCGGAAGGCTATTTTAAAATATCAATTTAAACGATATATTTTTAAAATTGAATAGATCACTTTTAAAATTCAATTTTAAAACTTTTATTATCTTCATTATTAGTAATATAAATTTTAAAAAGCCTTTAAATTATTTTTATCGAGCTTAAAACTCAAGATACAATAATTACCCAATATTCAATTTTAAAGTCAAGCACAATAGCTCCAGGTACCTGTACTTACTCAATTTAAACACGTAAGTACCAAATATATGAAATTCACTAACATTTCATTTATTTAAACAACTACAACACATGAATTTCAATGACCAATCACGCTAAACATGTATTATAAGCAATTATAAGGTTCTGACATTCATTTTATCACTTTCAATCAATCCATACATCATTTCATTCAATCTGAAATGATTTACAACCCAATTTGCTTACATTCAATTCACATTTGTACTGAACAAATAAATATTCATTCCAAATTGATTAAAAATCAATTTATTCACTTCTATTAATTTATAAATTTTTATTTACTTCCATTTATGTCAAACACCAAATTTTCTATGCAAATTCGGTGATATTCATTTAATAAAATAGTCATTTTAGTTTATAACTATTTTTAAATTGATTCCAACTCAATTTATATCTAATTCTATTCCATTTCTGATTGATTTTCAATCAATTCATTTTGCATTCCATTTAAATCAACTTTTACTTGGCTTGAAATCATTCCATGCAATTTTATTTAATGGCCATTTCACAAATTTACTTGAAGTCAAGCTTCTATTAAATATTAACTTTAGTTATTTATTTCAATCATTTTAAACAACACTTAAGTTCATTTCTATTTGCAACAAACTCCATTTCAATTTAATTTGGTTCTTATCCAATTAATTCCATTCCATATACTAATTTATTTAATTAGTTCATTCACTCAATCCACTTCATATTTCTAATTCCACGCTCGAATTCATTCCTGAATTCTTTCAAATAATATCAAGGCCATATTTAATTCATTTACACTTCAATTGGATTTATTTATAACTTGAGTCATTACCGTTTCAATCCAATTTCATTTCATTCGATCACGTTTCCAATTATATTTAATTCGCTTACAATTTTAGTCAAATTTTATTTATAACTCACGTTTCATTTCCATTGGTAATCCACAATCCAAATTCTAACTTGACCAAGTCAAATTCTATCTTCATATTCGATTAACTAATTAATTATCTAATTAGTTCACTGCCCTTTTTATAATTCCACATCTGATTTTACTTCAAAAATCACTTCTTTCAAGTTACTTGAGTTCAAATTCATTTTAAATTCAAGTTTGGATTTTTATTTCCTCACCAAAAATAACAAATCATTTTTATTTTGGATTTTCTATTTTACTTTTCAATTTTATAAGTTACACAACTTATTTTCCACATTTCCATCAATTTTATACTCGAGTATGTTCCTATTTTATTTTTAACTCAAGACTATACATTTATTTATAGCCTAAATATATTTTTATTCAATTCATTTCAATTTTTATAAACCATTGAAGTTTATTTACTCCATTCAAAATCATATATAACTCGATTCAATTTTATTTCAATTCAATCCAAATTCAACCAAATTTTTATTAACTTAGCTTAAGTTAAATTTAATTCATTCAATTTAACTTAACTCACTTAAGTTAAAATCCCATTTATTATAAGCACTTCATTTATTGAATTCATTTACTTTGCTCAAGTTAAATTCAAATTTTCTTTTACCAATTTAATCTATTTAACTTTCATGAGTCAAATTCAATTCATTTTATTTATTTCAATTTGCTTTGCTTAAGTTTAATTTTATCCATTTTCACTTTACTCCAGTTAAAATTCATTTCCAAAACTCAAATTCCATATTTTTCCTTCCTTATTAAGAATCATTCTCAATTTATAAGTTTAAAAATTATTTTTCGATGATTTTTAAATTATTTAAATAAAGATTCCAGAAATCAAACACCCGATTTTTATTTCAAATCATTTTGAAATCTTAATATTCCAAATCACACTTTTTAAATTTTTAACCAACCATGGTTTTTATCCAAACAAATTCCCTTTGAAATTTCCCAAAACAAAACTGGTTTGCCTAACAAATTTAAACAATCCATTACGGTAGCAATTCGTCACTTAGAAACTCGAAAATGAATACCGATGATGTTGCAGTCATCACCAGGATTATTTTCCAGCGACTGAAGTGAGTTCAAGCTATATCACTTCCAAATTCGATTTAAAACAAATTTCTCTTCAAAAATATCTCCAAAATAATATTACTACTATTTACCTTCAAACACTTTGGAAAATACTTTCAAAAATCTCCTAGATTTAATTTTTCAAACTCTGGTTTTAATTAAGTCTTAGTTTTTAATCTAATTGTATAACCCATACTTATACAATTCCATTTGGTTATATATATATATAACTAACTCCAGATTTTATAATCTTGCTTTGATTATAATATTATCATCCAAACACTCCAAATATACCATAATAATTTTAGAAAATTATTCCTTTTATATAAAAAATATAATTTGGGTAAAATTATTTTATTTACCCGCTTCAAACCCATACTGTGTTCATTTATCGCGTTCAAGTGTTTAGAAACTCCTATCGATTTAGTGGCGTCCCACTATTCGACAAGAATTTATATACCACTCAACCAATAAGCTAACACAATATAAAACTGTTTTATATTCACTAACAAATACGTGCTCATATCTATTATTACACCCAAATCATTCTAGAGTACTCCTGACTCTATCTCTAATGATTAATTTCCACCAGAGCCAAGGTTCTCGCTTAACCTTCAGCTCTGATACCAACTGTAGCGACCCGCAGTTCCGTACCCTTTAAGTTGATAATAAAATTCACTCCCGGTCAACCCAAATTGTATGGAAGAGCGAATAGCTAGGTGTAACGACCCGGAAATTTTCGATCCCGAAAATTCCAGATAGTTAGGAAAAGAAGAAAAGAGGTAGAAGAAGAAACAGAAAATAAAACACAGAATCTCACATTCACAGCGGATCAAAATATAATATCAAATAATAACAGTTATACAAATGAAATCTGTATTTGTCAAATTACACTTTAATACATCAGAGTTACAACATATACACAAACACTGGACAGATACAATCAACATGTCCAAGACAAACTACCATATATCACAGCGGAATACACTACATACGTTCCTGCCATCCAGCTCGCCTCCTGAGCTCCAGAACGTCCTTACCTGAAAACCTGTAATACTCGGTCTGACCCGAGCATTACATCAAAGTAACACTCGGGTCAGGCTGGAAACCAGCGTGAGTAAACCCATCTAACATGGAATACAACAACACCAAAACTTACATAAAACCCGGGGTAACTCGTGTTAATTTACAATTTCACAATTTGTTAGAGACATCACTTATTTCACTCATCAATTTCTAAGTACCAAAACTTAGAGTTAAATGGTCCAATTTACTTAAATCATTGCATTCCGGTCAATTGATTTCACATTTCAATCTATAAAGAATTATAGAAGATTTCAAATCGAAGTGGTTTCGGGTATTTACTAATACCCGACTCCGGACTCTTCGAATTTAATATCATCTTAAAAACAAAGCTGTTTAAGTTAAATAATTCCATTAATATTTAGAATTACATATTTACATTGCCATTTTATCACAGATAGACAAACCATATTATCACAGTTTAACCCAAATATAACATATCATATAACATCACAAATCAGATAATTCCATGCATTCAATCATTCATAAGCAAGATTAATTGGTCACACCCTTTCTTATTAATTTGAATAAATTAAATAAATTTCTTCAACACTTTTAATCCTGCTTACTTAACACAAATTAATTACAACCTATTACTTAATCATCCCTTACTTATCCCCTTTAATTACATTAAGTAATTAGCCTTTAATTAATTACACAAATTAATTATTCTTTAACCACTCACATTAATTAACCTTTAATTACTCACATTAATTAACTGTAATTAATTACATTGATCTTTAATTAATTACATTAACTAATCATACGCAAATTACTTATATTGATTAATTACCCCTTTTAATTAATCACATTCATAAATTAACTAACCCTTTCATTTATTACCTTAATTAACCAATTCTTTAATCAATTACACTAAGAATAAAACCTTAATTACTCCCACTGAGTAATTACCCTTCAATTACTTTCATTAAGTAATCATCCATTAATAACTAATTTAACTAATCCCTGATTACAAATTCATTAACCCATAATTACTAATTTAACTAAATCCTTAATTTACTCAAGCCCTTAATTATATTTTAGATGAATCATTTACCCTAATCAAAACCTTAATTACTTCATTTAAATTGCATTTGGAAAATATTTCAAATTAAAATAATATACCTTAAAACCTTTTACTTAAAATTTAAATATCGAAGCATGTTTGATAATTTATCTCTACCCTTATGCTTTCGAAATCACTTCAACATTTGCTTTGAAAACTTGAACTTATACACTTCGTCTTCTTAAAACATGGCTAACATAAAGAACTCGAGTCTACAGCAGATATTCCCGAGCTACGACTCGAGCTAACCACTCCTCTTTCCCTTCTCGATCAAAACACGAGATTACTTCGAGTCGAAAATCCAACTTTGCTGAGAAAACGTCTAGCAAAATGCTTCCTTTCCTCTTCATCTACTTCTTCTTCCCCAATCTCAATCACCTCTGATACACCGTGCACCTATGCACGTACACAACGCTGCAACCATCGTCGATCAACGCTACAACTCTCGACGAGCCATCAATCAACTCGCCGACCCTCACAGTCACCCAGAACAAGCTTCGATCTCCTACATCGAAAATGGACAAATTCGAATACCACTGGAAGAACTCGATCACCCAAAACGTCTCGTACTGACACCCAAGATCACCAGCAACCATGTGATTTGGTCCTGAGCTTCGCCACATCATGGCGCCTCTATCCAATTTGTTCCGATCACCGATAGTCCATCGACGACTTCGAATTTCTCCGCCAACCCAGACAAATCAAAACCACTTCTAAAACCCTAATTATCAACGTATCATCACCAACGATGATCAGAAAAATAAAAACCCATTTTTCCCAACATCGCTAGCCTACCACCTTCCTCCGACCCCAATCCCTATCCCTCCAGTCTACACGATCATCAGAAAAACCCCAAAACTTTTTGTCTGGTAATACACGAAATGCCCACTCAGTAACAATCTTAAAATTGAGACTTAACTCTTAAAATTCATGAATCTTGATGATGATCAGGATTTTATCTATGAAACATTAAATTCAGATACTTGAATTTTTTTACAGGTTTTTAATTCCTACTGTATGGCCTTGATTTACAGAAAGATATGAACTTATGATACTTGTATATATTTTTAAAACTTAATTTATATTCAAATGAACATACTTTGTTTGAATTCTAAGGCCTATCAATGGTTAGTTAAGGATATTTTGAATTTTTGATCAAGAACAGAGTTCACCCCGGTTCATCAAGTATGCATACTTCTACTCAATCATATAAACAGAAATCATACTTCTTATTTATACATGTATACCATAATTTATTTCAGGAATTCACATGCATCAGGCATTATCTACTTTAAATTTTTAAATAAAATGTTTACTCACATTTCTATATGAACAGAGCAGATTTTGTATTGAAAATTTAAAACTGGTTTGAACACAGGCTTTGGCTTCTTTGGTTTGCTTATGATTTTCCTGTTTTTATTTTAAATGAGAGAACTTTGCTTTATAATATTCGAGTGGTATGATCCAGGCAGGGGTTAACAGTTATATTTATATAGGAGAGGAGGAAGTGTATTATACAAGCCATAGGGTGGCTGCAGAGTCAGTACAAGCATTTATAGAAGAGTAGGAGTTTATATTTTTTATTTCTCTTTTCCTGACCTGATATTTATATTTTGTATGCTAAGCCTAAAACTTGTCTCTTTTTTTGTTTACATGCATTTATGTGAATTGATGTATGTGTACATATCTATCATTTATGTGTAAAATATGTTTGCCTCTCGCCTATTCAATGTATACACATAAGTTACTAGTATTTGATTTCTCATAGGCTTATAGATACATTTATATCCTTATATATGTATATACTGATATGTGTATATATTTTCAACATCAAAGAGCCTGTTTATTCGTATTCATTATATACATATTTAGATCCCTTTTTATGCATATATATCTTTGGATGTTTTATCCTAATTTAAATGGTGCAGTTTTTATTTTAGTTTCCAAATCAACGTCTATATTCAAATACCTTTAATTATCAAAAATTCATTTGTTTGATTAGTAAATATTAATATTTCAATGATTTTAAACTAGTTAATTACCAATCAACATCCGTTAAAAATCCGGGTTGGCACATTCCTCTCCCCTTTAGAACTTTTCGTCTTCGAAAAGGAACGAAGAGAGAATTTTTAATTTACTGTGTATTTTAGTTAAATTATTATTTAAACATTTTTAACTCTTTTTACTCTTTTATTTCAAAATTTCAAAATTTTAAACACTTTTGAATCTATATAATATTGCCAAAATAGTTTTTATAAAATATTTTTATAACTCGATGTTTCGACAAGTCCATCCTTGTTCTCATAGAAATTTGGTCATACGTTGATCAGGCGTAGGATTGAAAATCTATAAGTACCTGGTAAACTCGTTTCCAACACTCAGTGAAAATACTTTGGAAAATAATTTTATTGAAAACATAGAAAACAGAGGAAATATCTTTGGTAAAAAAAAATGCTCTGGAAATCATCACCCCCATCCATGGTCGCAGTTAACTCGATGGTTACATTGCCATCCCGGCAAAATCCACAGATCACTATAGGTCTCCGCGCTCCTCGATTATGCCATGGAACCCGATACAGATCGCAGTTATACCCGGGCCTTACGTTGCTATCACAGCACAAACCCATATAACTGTAGGCATCAGCGCCACCGAATTTCGCTGCCAAAAGAATGAAACTCCTCCACTTGACCATAGACCGCAGTCTACCGATGTTGCGCTGCCATCTCGGCAAAATCAAGTGTAGACTGTTGGCACTCATCCTCCACACGATTTTCGCTATGGTCCCCACAGTAGATCGCAGCGACATCGAATTACACTGTCGTCATAGTATAACCCAAATGCCTCTGTATGTAGCAGCGCCATCGACTTTCGCTACCAAATAATCCTCAGGAACTAGTTTGTCCGGACTCCTTACAGGATCAACTTTATAACCTCCCCTTTAGAGGCTCAAGGTAGTACCACCCTGTGGCACTCCTGAGAAGTTCATTCAAGGGAGCGCCTTTTTCCCCAGAGCCACTTTCAAAACACTTTATACTATACACATATAGTATTTTCCAAATCAAACACCAAGTATGAATCTCATATAAAGCTCCTTTCTCAAAATCGATTCCCAAAATCGATGATTCTCAAATTAGGTTTTTCCAAATTCCAAATTTGATTTTCCTCAAAATCAAAAGCCTTTTCAGAAATCCATAGGTTCCCAAAATATTTCCTCAAAATCATTTTCATAAATCCTTTTTATATATACATATATATAATAATCTTGGAAAATCTTTGATTTAATTCAAACTTGTATAAATTCCCTTTTTATACTTCAAATACTTTCGAAAATCTTTTTCTTCTGGCAGTAGATTCAATAAGGGGAGTCTACCATATATAACCATATATAACCAGATATATAACTTTGTTTATCAAATATTCAAATTTGATTACTCTTTATAAAGTTATTAACCACATTACTTATATTTCTGAAATGACCCTCCTATTTCTACCCTAATTTCATCAGGATTTTTTTTTACAGAGATGATATATAGATATATCATTCATTACAAATATATTTCCCAGGGCCATTTTCTTTTTCCAATAGACAAAATATATCCAGGATCAAAATAATTAACCAATATAAATATATCAGTACATTCACAAAGATAAGCACATACATGTGAGGATGTATATGCCTCTCTTGTTTGAATCAGAGTTCTGGAAAACAAGAGGATATTGGATTGATTGAATTTAATCAATCCACACATAGTTCAGTGCAATAAAAATTCCATTCATGCATGAATACCTATATATATATTTTTAAACTCCTGATTTCTTGCTAAATCCTCTAAGGAGTATAAATTCTAGAGACTAGATAAATGTGTTATGATTGTCTATAAATTAAGGGTCTGGTGCTTGGGTTCTGAAGATGATAGAAGTGTTTATCATTATCCATGTTTGATTTTCTTCTTATAAAATATGTCTGGAATTTAAAATGCCTTTGATTAAAATCTGAGTGAAATTCAGATTCCTATTACAAATACAAAGGAAAAGGTGTGTTAATATTTGCACAAAACATGTTTATGTGCGTATATAACTGCAACTATTTGGATCTGGCTTTCAACTCCCTTATTACAGATCCATTCTTTATTTAAAAATAAGACATGAAACATTTGTATGAAACAAGTTAAATTATGGGAACGTTGCAGTCATATAAGAACATTCAACCTATGCCTATTATCTTTTGTATACATATGCCATGGTAGAAAGATAAAACCATTTAATTTTTTTCTGAGAATCAACTATCCAGATTTCCCAAAACTAAAATCCTTTCTAAAGACTCAAGATTGACTAATACATTTATAAAATGTAATCATTCAATTTTTAACATGGTGTTCTTACTAAATTCACTTACAATATTTTGATTAACTTCTTTAGTATCAGATATTAACTAGATTTATAAATTCCAGATACAAGTCAATCTCTTAATAAAATGCTTAACAAAATATCCATCCCATATTCAACACTTAATACAAGTAACAATTTAAATCATTAATACATGCGTATTTTATCATTTAGGCTCTTATCTAACTAAGTTTAGCATGCTATAATCTTCTTCTCAAAGCCTTGCTACTACTCCTACTTAGTTGCTGCAATCCCTGAAAAAGCATTTGAAACTGCCTCATTTTAAATGAGACACCCCAGATGCCATTAGCACACTAGGGTCAGACACATGTCTGGTATGAGAAAATTCACAAAAGCAATTAGTTAATTAGGTTAGAATCAAGTTAAGTACATATACATAAAGTTCTGCCCTTTGGAATCAGGTCATACTTGTGTGCATGCTCTGTGTCATTGTGCATGTGCACACTTTAATTTTTCTTTCCAGAGACTACATATATAAATATGGCACATACAATCAAGCATACAATTCAGTCATAGACAAACAATCATTCACACCAAACAGGAAAATAACCAATATGAGTTAAATCATTTATTCCATCCTCATATTTCAATTCTGGGAAAAACTCTAGTTTTCTCATCATCTCAAATATTTTTCCCTTGGTATATTTATCTATCCTGGTCTCATCTGCAATATTTATGAATCAATGGACACACTGTAATGAACTAATTCACTCCATTTCACAAAGATCTCAGGACTTAAACAAGCCATGTGTCAACTTGTGTTACTCAAGAACACAAGTCATTCCTGCAGTGTTCTTGACCCCCATTTCCTAATCAGGTTTTAAGTCAGTAATAACCCTTTTAATATTTCCGGAATAAACCAATCAGTGATCCATTTCCCTAACTAAAACATCCATATCATGGCATCTTATATTAGTCATAACCAAGCAGAGATAACTAGGCAAACAGACATTGTTATCCATTTAAATGGGATTCTACATCTGCATACATATGTTCTGATACTTTAAAGAAGTAAAGGCAACTAACAGTGGCTTATGGCTTTTAAGAGAGTTTTTTTTTTCTTTTGCAAGTATTTGTGCTTGAGTTAAACTTAGATTGACCAAGTTTCACCGAACCACAAAATTTGTTTGCTATGTGTATATATCTTTATGCATTTTTATTAAATTAGGAGCATCAGCACATAGGCAACCCTATTGCACCCCTAATTCCTTTTTGTCTCAAGCCTCAGCACTTATACATGAGTATATTGCAGCTCAATATGTTTTCATTTCTCTGAGTTAAGCCAAAACCAATACTTCTTGCCTATATTCAACATTTATTTTTCTGGGTATTTGTTTATGTTCCTAAACATTTACATATCAGAGATCTGGGTTCATAAAACATATATTTATACTAACAACACATAAAGCTTTCTTATAATAAAACAAGTGAACAACCAAAGAGAATCAAAACATTTTAAGTTTTAAAATCACAGATAAGCATTCTCATATGAAAATACATTTTTAAGAAAATTACTTATAACTGGCTGCCTACATTAGGACTTATTGCCTTAGATTTTGAGTGAGTTTTCTCACCTAGCTCTCTTCTTTGCTTCCTTAATTAATTGATGAACTTCTGCCTTTAGCCTCAAGCTCTCTTCCTTCCCTGGCCTTATGATTTCTATGGTGTTGTTTTTTTTTCAAAGTTCTTTTTCTGAGAGGGAGAGGAGGCTGCTGCATATACATGTATATATACAGGGTCTTCCTTAGGGTTTTGGGTATTGGCTAAAGCCATTTTTGCCCACCAGAAAAATCATGTTATCTGTATTTTATTTGAACCCAAAATTCTACCCTTCCCGGCTTAATTTAGGTGAAGAGAAAAGTGGTTACATTCTTTTTGGCTAATTTCAGAATTTTGCTTTTCAGAAAATACTTTTTTTTCCTTTGTCTACAATCATGCTAAAAATTTGACTTGATTTTGTTATTTACCAAATACTCTTCCTAATTCTGCCTATACCAAGCATTTCCCTGTTTTGTCTTATTTTTCCTATTTTTAGCTTTCATGTAAATGGTATGTACCTCCTTTATTTATTTACAAGAGGACTACTGTGATATCCCGGGTTTTTGAGCAATATAATTTAATAATCTGTATTGATAATTCAATTAAATTGATAATTTTCCTTTATAATTTTAGTTTAAATTGGTAATTTAATCTTTAAAGAATAATCAATATTTAATCTGGCAATATTAATTCATATCTTTTCCAATAATTCAAAATGGAAAAAATTTATCTTTGAAAGCTAAATAAATTTTATTCAGTATATAATATATATATTTGATATATATTGTGAATAGGATATCTTTTGTTTTAACTAAAAGATGAATTTTTCAAATTGTAATATATATGTAAGTATATGTTATAATTTGAAATTGTTTGAAATTTAATTTAATCTATTGATATAAATATAGTAGGAATATATTGTTATTTAAGCTTTGTTTTAAATTTAATATCTTTCAAAAGTTAAAGATTTATTCAATTATTTTAAAAATATAAGATAATTATTTATTTTAAAAACATGATAGTTTAAATAAAGTTTTATTTTGTATTCTTAAAATTGTTTAAATTTAAGTGGTTATAAATATATATATAGATTTAATTAGACATTTCTTTTAATATCTCTTAAACTAAAATAGTTTGTAAGTAAATAAATAAAACTTAAATTGATATAAATATCAATACATATTCATATTACATAATTAAGAAAACATAAATACTTTTAAGACAAGGATTTAAACATAATTAGGCATTGATTTTAACACTTGTAAACACATAGACCAAGTTGGGACACTTGTAATACTAATAAAAATACAAGTGGCAACGTTTTCTTTTATTTAGGAATTTAGATTTATAAAAGGAATATTGTGTTAGAGAAACCGGTTTATTTTTCTTTCCAATTCAAATCTTTCTCCTTTCTAAAATATTTTCTTCTTCCTAAACTAAAAACTGAAAAGAAATAAAATCAAAGTGCTTTCCAATCTTCAACCTGGAATACAAATCTACAAACAAGTAGAAGATCAAGCAATTAAATCAAATATGTGACGCCCCACCTCTATACCCATGCTAACCAAGAACACTACGATGTAGTGCTGTCAATTAGCACAGAGAATAAGGCTGTGGAGGAGCGACCATCCATGTAACTTCTTTGTGCGAGCACCGATACGCCAGATAGAGTAGAATTCATATCCTTTAAGGAGGAAATCCGACATACCGATACAAACACAAAGCTATCACACGGTGGCTATATATATAATCTTCGGAAACAAACATAGAAATAATCATAACATAAATCAGTCACAGACATCCATATCACAAAGGCGGAAGAAGATATGAATAAATATATAACACATGAAAGTGTACATCAGAGTAGTGGTCGGAAAGATCCACGATAATACAAAAGAATAGCATCACGTGCTATACAAAAGAATAGATACACAACATAGGGTCTATATCTCGAATGTGTACAACCAAAAACTGCTAATCTAAGTAGTTAGCCAAAAGTCAGAGTAATCCAGAAGAGAAGTCAAGCAGAAGCACCTGTAACATCTCGGTCTGACCCGAGTATTATTTATAAGAAAATAATAAACGGATCAGTCTAACTATAAATATCAGATGACATGATATAGGATAAAAGGTATGGCATAAGCATATAATAACCATGATGGCATACTACTATAAGTATGTAAATGATAATCAACAAGGGATTAATCAATGTCACAAGAATCTTCTCAAAGATCCAAACACATAAAAAGGGTAATGACACACAAATTCACCAATACACAAAAACTGATATCATATCAGTGAAAACCACAAAAGTTGGTGAAGCACTAAATCCAGAAATCAACACACGAAATCCAGAACAAATCCCAGAAATCAACACACGAAATCCAGAAATCACTAAAAGGGGGAAGTCCGACACACGGACGAGAAGTTATCTCATGGAAGCTATCCATTTAAATTTTCCGAACACACGGATGGCCCGAAGGCAAGTCCGACACACGGACGAAGAGACAGCGCACATTGCTAGTCTAAACCATAAAATGATCATCATGATCAGCGAGAAGTGTCAATCACACCAAGCTAGTAAATATATGAGTTTAGCTTCATGTCCCATAACCACTTGCTTAACTTAAATATTTACGAACAAGCTGTAAATCTTCACTAGGAAATTGTCACGAAAAGGGTTCAATCGAACAAGTCCAAGAGCTAACCGACGAAGTGAACGCAAGCGTTTCATACCACTCGTTTTACTAAGTCGTTTAAGTCGATTTCTCATTCGAGTGAAGTAAAGGCTTGTATATACTAGTAGATTGAAAATCGGTTTGAGAAAACGAACTTTAGATATTTGAAATAGTGTTGAAATCGCTTTGATGAAAGAGTTTTGATATTTACTATTAGTATTGAAACCTTCATATATCTTTAAAGTGACAAGTCATAAAACGATTGTAGAACAAATCAATTCACGTTCGAAGACGTGAGTAAAGTCCAAAGAAGTCAATCCCAAAACCATCAAAGTAGAAATTCTGATAAATGTTTTTCAGAAGAGATTGCCTACGCAGAGTAATACGGGGTTCGACCTGCCCGGTCAGGTCGCGGGGGTCCAGGGGGCAGCGCCCACGGCGGGGTGCGGGGCAGCGCCCCGTCACGGTACGACTTAGTGAAGGCAAGCTGGTCCAGCGACCTAAGGAAAAGTAGGTCATACGACCTAAGGGAAGACTGCCGTGCGACCTAGCAGAAGAACAGGTTAAATGACCAAGTACTAACTCGCGCGCGACCTAACGAAGGTATTCGACCTAAAATTCGCGACCTAAGGAGGGTGCGCGACCTAACTGGTTCGCGACCTAAGGAGGGTGCGACCTAACTGGTTCGCGACCTAAGGATGGTGCGACCTAACTGGATCGCGACCTAAGGTCTTGCGACCTAAGGAGGGTGCGCGACCTAAAGTGAACGACCTAACGAGGTCCAGGGGAAGCGACCTAAAATGCTTCGACCTAAAGGTGCACGACCTAAGGTCTATACGACCTAACGACCTAAGGATGGTGCGACCTAACTCCGAGCGAGCTAAAAATGGCCAGAACGACCTAAGTCCTTAACTCGTGAGCGACCTAACACTTAACTCGTGAGCGACCTAACTCCGAGCGAGCTAAAAATGGCCAGAACGACCTAAGTCCTTAACTCGTGAGCGACCTAACACTTAACTCGTGAGCGACCTAACTCCGAGCGAGCTAAAAATGGCCAGAACGACCTATAGCCCAGATTTTGCCAAAAATGCTGAAAAATTGGGTTTCTCGCCAATTCAATCCAAACCAAAAGCGAATATGCATGCTAAAGCGATGGGGAATCATTCCCAACAACCCAATGACAATATAGGCAAGATGTGAGATTAAAAATCTCACCTTTTCACGGAATTTGATGAAGATGGAGCTTGAGAGCAAAGCAAGAACACCAACAAGCTTGAATCAATGTTCTTCACGTGAATTTGATGTTGAATCTCGGATTTGCAATAGAATATAAGTTTGGAGTTTTAATTTCCACTTCCCACCACCATTTTTGATGAAGCTTGAATGTGAAACAAATGGTGAATGAAGGGAGGAAGAGGGTTGGGCTGAACTAAGAAAGGTGCAGTCCAAACCAAAGTTACAAGCGGGAAAAGTGACGAAAATTTCACTATCTCCAAACATATCGAAGTTTACACTCAAAAAGATCGCAAACGTCATTTTGAACTCAGTGGGGGTGGTCTCGAGTCCTAATTTGACCGTATGCAAAAAGTAGCTTTTCGGACTAACATCCGACTAACGATAGAACATTTAAATAAAATATTTAAAATATAAAATCGATAGATATGCGGGTTGTTACAAAATAGCAACAACAGTTTTTACATATCCAACCTTAGCAAGCATTCGATTTCAACTCAATATAATTCAAATCAAAGGTCTGGCATGCAAGGATTCAATTCCAACAACAAACAAAATCAAATGCAAAATTTCCAGAAAATAGAACAAAACCAGTTCTCTGTTTTACAGGTGAGTAAATTATTTTAAAAACAGTTTGAGATGGTTTAGACTCTAATGCATGTGTTAAATCTGTGGATTGATCTTGGTGATTGCATGAAAATCTTTTCAGTATTTATATTATTGAATCTATATGATCTGTATATATGTGAAATAGGCTGTTTATATATGAATCTCTGTTTCTGTTTTATTTAAGATCCAAATTCTCTTCAAAATTTCAAATCTTCCACTATACATCATTATTTGACATTGATGATTGAATAGAAGTTGTTTGATATGGTTTGTTGTAAATTTTAAAAATAGTTTCTTAATTTAAAACACAACAAATAATTTTTAAATTGGAAAATACAGTAAATCTTGATTTATGTCAGGAAATCAATAATCTTAATTCTTGCTTTGGATCATATAATTAGATTAGTGGTTGGAAATGATGAATTTTAACATGCATTTCAAAAATTTTAAGTTGATATCCAATTGTGAATTTGGGAATGAAGAGTTTCGGCAATTTGATCAATTGCCGATGATAAACTACATGATTTAAGCTAAAATTTTGATCGAAGCTTGCTTTAGTGATGTGGATGATGGGAAAAATACAATTGAATTTTTCCAATTGTTGAATTGTTCGAATTCGAACAAATTAGGGTTTAAGGGTGGTATCGACTTTGGTGGCGTCGCGATGATTTCGAGAGATGGTGGTGCGATCGCGAGTTGAGGGATGGTGGAGTGGTGATGCTTCGGTGCTCTGGAGGGAATACCAGAGTTTCCAGTCAACATGATCGACGGTGGCGAGAGTTTTTGGGTGGATCGAGTTGCTCCAGAATTTGATCAATGGTCGAATTTCGTTTCGATGATGGAGATTGGTTTCTGGGTTGGGTTAGGGATGTCGAGGCTAAGGGTGACTGTTCGACGTTCAGAGCGATGGTCGGAGCGGCGTTAGATGATCGTGCACGTGCACGTGTGCACGTTTGGGTAGGATTGCCTGTGTCTTTGGGGAAGAAGGAAGAGACTCGGAGTTGCTCTCGTGTTGTTTGCAGATTGACTCGAAGCAGATGAGCGTGGTGGAAGACTCGGGGCAGGCTCGTGTTTTTGGTGGGGTTTGCTCGGGTTGGTTTCGTACTGTATCTAGTTTAAATAATTTAACAAGGAACAATGTTATAAAGTTTTAATGTGAAGTAAATTTAGTTCCAGGTTTATAGTTTTTAAGTAAAACATGTACAGGTTTTTAAATTTTAAATAAAACATAATCCAGATTTATATTAAGCAAAGGAAATCAAGTTTAAAAGTAAAGAAATTATTTAACAAGTTCAGAACTAAATAAAAATGAAACAAGTTTCTTGTAAGAAGAAGTTTAGCCATGTTTTAAAATGTATTTAAAATGAATAGGTTTCAAAAGGAATGTTTAACCAAGTTTTAAATATATTTAAAATAAATAAGTTTTAAAGGATTGATATTTAAGTTTTCAAAGAATAAGTATTTATTTAATTTATTAAACAAGTTTCAAAGATTTTAAATGTTAAAATTAAAAATTTAAATTATTTTGTTTCTAAGTTTTTAATTATATAATTGATTTCTAAATATTTTCTAATGAAGATTAAATGATGTAATTAAGTATTTAATTAAGATAAAAGAATTTATCTTAAATGAATTAAGGTTGTAATTAATTAGGATAATTAATTAGTGGGATTAATTAGAGTTAATCACTTAATGTAAATTAAAGGATAATTACTTAATGTAAGTAATTAAATGGAAGTGAATAAGGGTTAACCACTTGATGTTATTAATTAAAGGATAATTAATATAATTGAATTGAAGTTAATTAATTAAAGAGTAAGTAATTAATTAAAGGATTAAGGTTAATTAATTAAGGTAATTAATTAAGGAAGTAATTAAGGATCATTAATTTATATAATAAATAATGTAATTAAGGATTGATTAATTAAGATTAATTAATCAATAATAACTGATTAAAGAGTAGTAAAATTAATATAATTAATTAAGGAGTTAATTAATTAAGGTAAGTAATTACAAGATGGTTAATTACTGTTTAAGATTAATTAAGGTTAATTAATGAATGTAGTTAATTAAAGATTAATTAATTAAAGGTTAATTAATTAATAAAGTTATTAGAGGATTATTAATATAATTAATGGAATTAATCAAGGTTGATTAATAAAAGTAATTAATTTAAATATGATTAATTAATTATAATTAATTGAGGATTAATATAATTAATTATAGTTAATAAATAAATGAAGGTTCATTAATTATTGTAATTAATGATAGTAATTAAAGGTTAATTACTGTATATGGTTAAGGATAATTACTTGATGTAATTAAAGATAATTAATCAAAGGAGATTAATTAAGGAAGATCATTTAGATGTTTAATTAATTAATTTGTAATTAATTAATGATAGTGAGCAGGATTAAGATAATCCAAGTAATTAAAGGATAGTAATTAATTTAATTAAAGGTTAATTAAATTGATTAGAGTAAATCAATTCTGTTTAGATAATTGATTAATACTGGATGTTTGATATTGGGTGATTGGTTGATATTGGATGATTTGTATGTCTCTGATATATATATGATATATGCTGCTTTGTGAGATGAATGTTGATATGAATTATCTATTGTGATAATGTTATTTATCTATCTGTTTATATCATCCTGAATAAGTTTAAATGTTTAAACCTTTAAACAACTTGGCCTTAAAAGATACGCTTTGGATTTCGATGAGACCGGGATCGGGTTTCCGTATACCGGATTTCCAGGACTGGAGACCCGAATACCACATTGATCCAAATTAACGATAGGTCGTGAATCAAGTGAAGATGAAGATTCAGAGTGCAAGGGTTATTGTCGTTAACTCTGAGGGTGATTCCAAAAATGAGTGTAACGAGATAATGCCTTCGGTTTCGTTCGAACCCGGAACGAACTTGTATGGATTGAATGCTTTCAGCACATCGTCAGGCGGACGATGAGCATTCTAAGTGATATGTTCTGATTAAAGGTAATCGTAACCTCAAGCCTCATCAACCGGGAATGGCTAAAACAGGGGAGGTGCAGCAAGGCTTCGTGGGTAGCACCCACTGAGAGCAAGATAGATCCCTGTCTAGAGGTCCCTTTTCTTTTATTCGGCTTAGTGTGTGGTTGGTCGCGCCAACTACGGGATTATCTTGTTCGGGATTATCCAGTAAGGGATGGTTCCGGCTTTGTGTTGCAGGGGAGCGGGCGTACTCCTCGGTACGGTGATCTAGGCCACGTACTGTGACGGGCGGTACCCCAGTAGCCCTGCCATTGTATGGAATCCAAACTCCAATAAGTGCCGTACATATTAGTTGTGCCCAACTATGTTGGAATGTGAGATGTAAGCATTTCAGCTATTTCTGTATTTTACTTGAAAACCCTAGACCCTATTATAATACAATCAGATTTCCTATCAAACGTTTTAGTTAGCGTAAGGTAAAAACTTACCCATATTTATTTGTGGGGAGTCTTACGTGATACTTTTGTTTTCAAAAGTTTTCAAAGTTAAGCAATCTAACCGTTTACTCACACCAGACCCATGTCTGACCCAAGTGTTTATTTTCTGTTTTATTAAACTCTTGGGTACTCAATATTGTATTGAGTAGTCGAGGGATTCAGGTTAGCTTTGACGAATTCTGGAGGAGATTTGGAGCAGGAGGCTTCACCGTGTAGATATATGATGATTCCGCTGTGTATATGTTGTGTCTGTATCTGTGATACTTGAGTTGTATGAATTAGACAGATGTTTATAACTGTCTAATATGGGTTGTATAAGTTGTGTAACTCTGATGTATATGATACTATGTAATATTTTATATGATATATTATATTTCATTCGTTCCGCTGTGAGTTTCTGATGTTGTTGTTCTTTCTTCTTTTCTTTCTTTTCTTCTTCTATCCCTTTCTTTCTTAATTCACGATACGTCTTTCTGGGCATAGAAAGTCGGGTCGTGACAGTTGGTATCAGAGCAGTAGGTTGAGTGAATACCTAGGCTCTGAAGTGGTGTCTATCTTGAGAGCGCGTAATTGTTAGTTACATAAAAATGGTTTTATATTGTGTTAATTGATCGGTTGAGTGGTATATGGATTCTGGTCAATACGAGTAGCTAACGTTATTGATAGGGATCTCTAAACACTTGAACCAGGCCAACAGACACAATATTGTTTTAAAGAGGTAGATGAAATAATTTTACCCAGAAATAATTTCTATATAAAAAAAAAATCATTTTAAATATATATATATGTATTTCTACCTATTTATTGGGTTACCTGTTCGGATTTTCCAATATAAGTTATAAAGGTAGATAAGGTGGTAGTGTGTGTAACACAATTACCAATAGTTGGAGTTTGAATGTTTGAGGTTGGAAGTATATATCAAGACTGTAAACCCAATATCGTCTCGAGTAAGCTGGCAGTATGGAGTAAGGATGTCTCGGATCTCTGAAGGAAATCCTTTTCAAGATTCGGAGTCCATTATTGGAATGTAAGATTGGTTGAGCTCGGGTGAGCAGATTTTCTAGAGTTGAATCTATCAGTTGTGCAGAAGTAAGTGATGGTAGCTTGGCGACTTCAGGAAGGAGCAGTTGTGTGATAAGACGCAGTATCTATGGATGTTCCCGAAGGAGATTTTCTTTTTGGAACAAGATTAGGAAGGTACTGGAGGAACAGTTGATGTCTACCACAGGAAAGACTCGACTGTATAGGAATTCTCTGATATCAAGTAAGAGAGTTTTGTCTATTTTGAAGTATGGGACTAAGGTCGATTAGTTGTTCTTCGGACATGGTCTCATTGTTCCCTTAAGAAGAGTAAGTTATTGGCGATTGGTTTGGAGCCCGAGTTTCTTTTGGATGTCTGCCATCTCGGAGATTCGTTGAGAGGTTTGTTGATGGTTTTAGTTTTGAGAAGCCTTTGGATTAGAAGTTCTTGGTTAGCTGTGATAGCAGTGCAGCTCGGAGTGTTCGGTGTGCTGTCGAGATAGAGTTTGGAAGCAGCAGTGTGGTTCATTTCTTCGATGGTTCCGGAATCTTTGTGGTTCTTCTATCAGCAGTCCGGGAAGATGGTGAATGTTTTCTTGAAGGGTTAACCTTGTTCGGAAAAGTTTAAGGCTGTTTTAATTAGTAAAGAGAGAACAGTTTCTTTGGAATCCGAACTAGGTAGGATAGCAAAAGTGAATTGCGATTATTTTGAGAGTTCATCTTGAGTAATCTTTTGTATGAAATTGAGACATCTCAAGAGGAAGTAAAAGTTATCGAAGAGGTCAAAGGTTGCCCGTAGGTAAAGATTTAGTTTATATCGATTTGTTCCTAGAAAAGGATTGGTGAAGCATCTTAGAATTTTATGGAGTATCTGTGTTTTCTCTTCTACTTCTAGTTTCGAGTTTCCTCTAGCCAAGGATAGCTGAAGACAGTACCCTTGACCGAGGACTCGTCTATTATTTGAGAAGTTGGTTATGTCTTTAAGATAACCAATGTTCCCGCTTGTTTGTGGATCTAGTTTGTGCTCGAGTTCATCGACATTCTCATCTATTTCAAAATCAGAGTTGTGCAGCGGAAGCAAAGGTAGTAGCTGTGCAAGAAAGGAAGTAACCTCAGATTTCTACAAGAAGTTTATGTGAATTTCTAAGTGTGTATAGAATTTTCTGGAATCGGGAAGAAGGAAGTTCAGTCTTCTATTTCTTGTGGAGTAGATTTTGTGGATTTCAGTAGATTTTGGAATATCATCTTGTTGATAGGATCTGGAAATCATTTTGTTCTTGGTCCAGTTGTTTCAAGAAGCATCAGCAAAGGTTAAGTTGATCAGGAAGAGATGAGGTAGCTCGGGATCGTCTGGTGAGCTATGCAGATATGAGTCAGAGTTTGGAATTCGGAGTTGGAAATTGGAAACTGTTTAAATTTTCCTCGATTATAAGAGCTATAAGATTTGGTAAGTCTGAAAGCTAGCTCCAAAATATTTTGGAATTTTCTTGTGTTCTTGAGAGGAGTAATTCTTTGTCTACAGGGTTGAATGGTCAGTTTGGATATCTGGAATCCATTCTATTTCACTGATCTCTGAGGGAGTACGTGTATGATCTATTATTGATTGTAGAATCTGCAGTTCAGATGGATTTGGAAGTTGAGTTGGACTTGGGTATGATCTGATATTTTGTTCAGATTGGTGAATCTAAAGAAGAGAGGAGCTCTGGATTATGGTGTGTAGTTTATTTAGCTTCTGTAGAGCGAGTCTCCCGGTGATTTTTACTCGGGAAAACTCGAGATAGTATTATGAAGTCTATTCTGATTTATGTCAGAATAGTTAGTTAGATTAGATTGTTTGATTGGTTAATTTGATTGATAGGAATTGGATGATAGGTTTGTGTTTAAAATTAAAAATCTTTGCTGGGTTATTAAATTAACTTTGCTTTTAATTTCGGGGACGAAATTATTTTAAGGGGGGAAGAATGTGATATCCCGGGTTTTTGAGCAATATAATTTAATAATCTGTATTGATAATTCAATTAAATTGATAATTTTCCTTTATAATTTTAGTTTAAATTTGTAACAACCCTGTATTTTACAAATATTCTTAAATTGATTTTTCCAGATTCAAAAGCTTTATTTATGAAAAAGAATAAATTTTGTTATTTTAAATATAAACTTTGACTTTGATGTGGATTTGAATTCCAAATATGACTAAATTTAATATTTCCAGAAAATGTGAATTTTAGTCAATTAGTCAAACTTTGACTTTTAAATTTAAATTTTAAATAGTTTGAAATTATAAATTTTATCTTTTATTATGAAAATAGATTTAATAAATTGAATACAGCTTTTCGTTTCGTTGGAAACGGAGTTAAATTGTAGAAGTTATGTAATTTTCAATTTTGTGTATAAACTGTTTATTTTGCAATATTATTTATTTTAAATCATATAAATTATATTTTTATTGTCATATTTTGTTTTAATATGTGTTAATAGGTTATTTAATGTCTTTTAATATTTTTAAAATGATAATATAATTTTTTAAAGTTTACTTGAATTTATTTCAATTTATGAAACCTAGTTTCCATTTTCTTTACTATTTTTTTAATTTAATTATATATAATTAAAATTTATTTAATTATTTTATGCCTTCACTTTTATTTGCTGTTTTTACTTTATTTATATGCATTCTACATGTATTTAAATTAAAATAGATTTTTCCAAAGTGTACTGAAGTTATTTCTAATTTTTAAAGCCTAGTTTGCATTTTTAAGCCATTTTCTTAATTTAAATTATATTTATTCAAAAATTTAATTATTTATTTTATATATTTATTTTATTTCTGAGTTGTTATTTTTATTTCTCAGTTTTTATATGTATTTATAAATTACAAATATATATAAAAGAAATTTGAAAGGTTTGTGTCTTTTTAGTTGCTTTTGTCCCTTTGTTTTCCCGTCTCTTCAATTTCCTTAGTCTTTTCATTTGCCTTGAGTTGGCCGTGCATTTTCATTTGATAGCCGTGAGTTTTAACTCATTTTCACGTGAGAAAAGCACCATTCCTCATTTCATTCATGGCTACAAAGATTTGTAATGGCCTCCCCTCTCTTTTTCACTTTTCTCTTCATTTTTCCTTTTGATTTTGCCTTGATTTTTGCCTTGTTTCTTCTTGCTTGGTTCGGCCATACACCTCCACATCTTCACCAACCACCACCATCCCTTCTTTCCCACTTCATCCACGCCCAAATCATCCCCCTCCTCTGACCTGAAGTTGCCTTGACCATCTCATGTTGCAAACACCACAAAAAACATTGCTATACTCCAAAACATTGCCTACCCGAGCACATATCACCTCACCACCTTCATTGTTGACCATGGCCACCCCCTTAGCCACCACCACCAGCTTGTTTACCACCTCTGAACATCACCCTCCCCTCTGTCCAGATCTGACCTGACCCATAGACCCTATGGTCGAGCCTAAGGGTTGAACCAAAAACTCCATTTTGCCTTGTCCCTTTGCATTCTAGGCTTGCAAACTCCTTCCTCTTCATATTCTTGACTTAGTCATGCCATTTGTGGTCCAAACCTGATCCATTTCAACCTAAAACATGTTGAGGCCGAACCTAATACATGTATGGTCGAGCAAAAGTTGAAGCAAGATCAAGCAAAGTTGATTTAAAGACTTGGTGATGTTCACTTATCCATTCTATCTCAATTTTGTTTCAACACTTTGGTATTGTAATTATTTATATGGTGCTTTGTTTTGTTTTTGTATACAAGAGTAACATCTTGGTTCTCATCCACTTGAATCCATCGTTGTGCCATATCGTGCTTGTTTGGATCCCATTCGTGCAGTCGTCGTCGTTTCTCCAGCACAAAACGGTGAGTTATTCTCACCAGACAATATGTACCTATATAAGTGATAAACCGACACCATTTGAATCTGTAATGTATATCATCATGTTATATATGTTTATATTATTATCATATGATGTTCACACCTGTTATTACACTTATTATATCATATGTTACTATTATTTAATGTTATTCTGTTATTTATATCTGTTATCACCATTGCAAGTTCCCTGTAGATTAGAATCACTATGGGTTGAAATGATACATACCCGAACGGACTTTAGAATAGGGAAAAATCGTTATGGGATGAAATGATAGGCCTGAATGATTTTTATTTAAATTATTTTAACTTGGGATTGCGGGTTTGAAATGATAGAACCCGGATTTTTCTTTTTTAACTGCGGATTGAAATGATACATATCCGTATCACTTGACCTAGGTTAGAAAATTATATACAGGCCCGTGGTTATTTTATAAAGTGTTTTGAATATTTTTAAGTATTTTAAAAATATATATTTATGAAATTTGATTTAAATAGATTTTGAAATGTTTAAAATAAAGAAATTATGATTTTTCTATGTGTTAAAAATGTAATTAATGAATGGTTTAACTGGATTTTTGAAATATAACTTAAGTTGGAAATTTGGAATTTGGTTAAAAATGATATTTAAGTTATATAAATAAAATGGATATTAAGTTTTATTTGGAAATGGTAAATATGATAATTTGATTAAATGTGAATTTAAGTGATTTATTAAAGTATTATTGATTTTTTCTATGAATTTAAGTGGTTAAATAAATGAATGTTTAAAAGTGATCTTTTAAAATATAACTTGACTTGGAAATGTGAAATTTGGTTTTAATTAAAGGTTTTAGTTAATTAAATAAAATTGGAAATTTAGTTAAATTTGTGAAATGGTAATTTAAATTTGAAGTGTTAAGTTATTTGTTGAAATGTGAAGAATTGGAAACTTTTACACTTAAATTTATTAAGAAAATTGTTGAAAATTGGATTTAATTATAAGAAATTTATTGTGAAAAAGATACATGTTAAATGATATGTAAATGAACATTTTAAATGTTAAATTATGATTTTTAAAATGTTTAAAGAGTTTAAAATGAAGTTATTTAATTGCTGGAAATACACTAAAAAGCTGGAAATCACTTTTAATAGCATTCAGAAATGCTATGGTTCTGAATTACACTGAAAATTGAATAAAAGGGCTACTACAGCATTTCTGAAATGCTGCAGTTGCTGTAGTTGAACTTGTAGGCTAATATTGAACCCAGGTCTATTATAGCATTTTCTGGAAATGCTATAATGGTCTGCAGTCTTTGCTAAAACCAAATTTAACCCTTGTTTTGAAATCTGAACTACCGCAACACTTCTGAAATGCTGTCTTTTCTGTTTTTGAACTATAATTCAACTAAAACTGAGTTTAACAGTAGTTTTAAGTGCTGTCTTTGCTGAATTAAAAATGTTTTCAAACATAACTTATAGCAGTTGTTTTTAAATGCTATGAAATGCTGAAATTTTAATAATTAGGGTTTTTGACTTAGTAAACGAACTCAGAATGGTTTGAAACTTTGGAAATTGAATACTTGATCTGAAAGTATAATAATTACACTTTTAAAAGGGTTAAATGAATTATTTTGATTGAAATATAAACTATTTAAAGATGATTTGAAATGACAATAAATGAACAATATCTTTGAATATAAAAGGTATTTAAAGTTGAATATTTGGATTTGAACTGATACGATATTTTATTATATTAAAATGATTTGAAGTGAAGTTTTGTAAGGATATGATATTTTATTATATTAAATGATTTGAAATGAAGATTTGGAAAGATTGATATTTGATATATTAAAATGATTTGAAATGAAGTTTTGGAAAGATATGATATTTTGATATATTGAAATGATTTGATATTTGGATTTGAAATGATATGATATTTTAAATATAAGGAAATGGTTTGGAATTGATTTAATCTTTATTTTGATAAATATATGGTTTTGAAATGATATTTTATTTTGAAGTAAAGTATTGTTTTAAAAGTTATAACCACGGGTTATAATAACGATTGGTTGTTAAAGAGACCGGGATCGGATATGGACATACTCTCTGTCTTACCGAAAACCACTTTGGCAACCGTGTACACGGTGGAGATTCCAGAATGAAGTAGGATGGTGGCGACGATCCTAAGGTATATACGTGGACCCAACTCCCATGAGTTGGCATAAGGTGGCTAAAACATGAGCGATTGACGGACCAATGAGGTAGCACCTCTGATCGGACACACTTCTTCGATACCATTCTATTACTTGTGATTGATTTGGTGCGCACCCTTGATTTGGGAGTGTTGTTCGAGGTGGGCGGTAGTGGCTGCTATGCGTTACCACCAGTCCGGATGCGTAATTGGTATATCTACCCTGGCATTGCCTAGTTGTGCCGTGTCACCTACCATATCGAGCTTTACTACGATTATGATTTTAAGATCCGACCGCGTTAAGGTTCTCCATCCCCTTAACGCTATTTTCTATATGATTATACTTTACTGATTAGACACTACTGTATATAGCGTATATTACTACATAGTAGATAGTTTAACGGATCCTTAGAGGATGGGCGGTCCCAAGCATCTTCTAAGTTACTTGTACCCTTATTACAGTTCGCTTGAGTTGGTTTACATTATATAAGTATATATTGTCCTGACTCGAGTGTTTTGTGTTTTGCTTTACGCTCGGGTCAACCTGAGTTATTCACAGATTTGGATTTCCACTCTCTTGGAGATTTGAATCGCTGGAGATTTTCTGCTTGTCATGTCCTATCTATTCCAGTTCCGTTGTTCTACTCAGCTTGTACTTGGTTATTTTATTGAGACTTTTGTTGTACTCTATTTCTTCTGTTGTATCTTATGTAACTCTGATATATTTATATAGTAGCTTCATGAACTACTATTTCTTTTACTTCCGCTGCATTATTTTACTCTGTGTCTGTGATCTGTGATTATATTTATTTACTGTATATTCTGAGATTTGCCAAATTTTATTTACAACGCGGTATTTTGAGCAATTCAACTCCGGCATGAGTGTCTACCTATACACTTATAATGGATGCGAATGGTTGAAAATATCGGGTCGTTACAGTTGGCATCAGAGCTTTGGCTTTGAGGCAAAACTTAGAACGTATGGTAAATTTATTTACAGAATCACTTTCGTTCGAGTTTGAATCTCTTCCTTTGATTCGTTTTCCTTTGAATTTTGGAACGTTCCCTGCGGTTCCGAAATTTATTCGTGTCCCTCACTATTCATCATCTTTTGATTCTGGAGTATCCCATGACTCCACTTCCAAGGATCTTTATAGTGAATTGGCGGTCTCGCCAATATTCTAATTTTCTTGTAAAAGGGTGAAAATTCTTTATAATCAGCATCGATTCACCAGAGATTTATATTTATCCTTGGTTTAGATGCTAATATCTTTTATTATTCCAAACTCTATCTCTTGAGATTGAAGGTAGATTTACCCCAGAAAATCCACATTTGATCTTATCCATTGAGTCACGGTTGACCCGGTTAAGGTTGTCCGCGATTTATCTAAGCTTACCCATCTCTCTACTCTGTTTAACCATCTTGCCTTTTGTTTCTAAATTGTCTCCAAACATTTTGAATCGTACTTGAAAATCTATGTTTTGTTTTATATGTTGTGTTGTTTGGGTTGTTGATGTTGATTTGGGTTTCCGATCGATTCGTCTGATCAACGCTATCGATAGGATTTCTAAAACACTTTGACAGAACAAACTGACACAATATTATTTTAAAATTTGGTTAATGAAATAAATTTGGATATATAATTTTATGGAACTTAATAAATTGATTTAAATTGATAATTTGAAATGATAATACTTGATTTATCATTTATTGTTCTACAAATGAATTTATAAATAGTTGTTTATAAATTTATTTGGGAACTGAAATGAATTTAAAAACAAGAAATTTAAAGAATTTAATTTCCAATGGTTTCAAACCTTGTGTTTAAATTTTTTTTTAAAAAGGATATTATTTAAAGTATTTTGAATAAAAATTTGTCTCTAAAGGATTTTAAAGTTTAAAAATTAAGTGCTCTTCTCTTTGTCGCTGGAAAATAATTTCGGTGATGACTGCAGCATCATCGACGTTCATTTTCGAGTTTCGAAGTGAAGAGACTGTTCTGTAGTCTTGCTACAGCTTTGTTTTGGAAAATCTAATTGATTTGAATTTCTAAATATGACTGGATTATAATATATATAGATATATGATTTAAATATTATTTGACATATTATATACATATATTTATTTATCTCTTAGTGGTTTGAAGGGAATCGGAAATTTAATTCTTACATTTTATCTTAAAGAATAATTTCAGTTATAAGAAGAAAATAAAAATTTGAATAAATGATTCAAACTTGAGATAATTGAATTGGAAAGTTTTACTTGTATAACACACAATTTATTTCCAATATAACTTACCTAAATTACACAGAAGTTGAATATGAAATTGGATAATATACAATATAGAAAGGATTTTTATAAATAAAATTTGAGTGGTTATAATAAATGTTATACACTTAAATTTTAGTTATAAAAGATTAACAGAGGTAAATATTGAAAAAGGAATCTAAAAAGATTTTATTTAAATAACTTAATAATCAAATTGATTTAATATGGAACCTTAAGTCTAACCTAGAAATTTTAATAAAGGTTATTTCCTGAAATGAATATGTTGTATAATAAATAATGTATCTTTGAATAGATAAAATAAAATACATTTGAATTAGACATTTTGTAATAAAGTTATTTAACTTGAATTCATAGTTTAATTGATGTCTAAATGAATAAATGTGTAAAGAAATTTGATTGTTATATTTGCTATATAAATATTTTATTTATGAAATAGATATGTCTTGAAAAATGAGTAATTATGATTTAAAGAGTTAAAATGTATTTTAACATCACTAAAATTTGATAATTGAGAATTTGGTTTCCAAATGGAATAATAAGTGTAACTTATTAAAGGAATATCTATTTGGGAAATGGGTATTTTAAATAAAGAGTTAGGCTGTGTATTAAATTAAGAGTTAAGTAAAATAGTGAAATTTTGACTTAATAAACGAAGTATAGTTTAATTTAGATATTCTATTCATAAAGGTTTGTTTTAATAAGTCATAAGTTAAATGATATCCAAATGAATATTTCTGAAATTAAACTGATTTGAAATATTAATATATCTACTGTAGCATTTTATAAGTGCTGCTGTTTTGAAAATACAATGTTTTGGAAATTTTTATAATTGAATGAACTTAGAAATGTTACAGCTTTGAAATGAATATTATTTGACATTGGATTAAAATGGTTTGAATGAAGATTTTTTTAGGGTGTTATGATTTTCTAAGTATTATGTTTTTTTTTAAAGAATAACTTTTCCAAAGTGTTATGATTTTAGTAGTGTGATTTCCAAATGATAAACATCCCTAAATTGTTATGATTTCAAAGCATTATGGTTTTAAATTTATTATCTTGTTTTGTTTTTCCAAACTATCTTTTGGTTGTCCTTATTTCTCTTATCTTGTTACAGAATGGGAAGGCTATTGCTTATACCAGTCCGTTTAGAAATCTTTCTGTAATCTTTGATAATCTTTGTTACTCATCTAGATCTGAACACTGTTTTTCCATTCATAGACCATCGGTCAAGTGAAAAGGGTGATTCAGACTCTAGAGGATCTTTTTCGTGTTTGTGTTCTTGATTTGATCACCTCCATCTTGTTAAACTTACCTATAACCATAGTTATCATGCGTAATTTAAATCTCCTTGTCATCTTATTTTAATCTTATTTCACTATATCTTTTTCTGTGCTTTCCCGTACCTCGTTCCTTTTCGGGGACGAAAAGTTTTGAGTGGGGGAGAGTGTAACAACCCTGTATTTTACAAATATTCTTAAATTGATTTTTCCAGATTCAAAAGCTTTATTTATGAAAAAGAATAAATTTTGTTATTTTAAATATAAACTTTGACTTTGATGTGGATTTGAATTCCAAATATGACTAAATTTAATATTTCCAGAAAATGTGAATTTTAGTCAATTAGTCAAACTTTGACTTTTAAATTTAAATTTTAAATAGTTTGAAATTATAAATTTTATCTTTTATTATGAAAATAGATTTAATAAATTGAATACAGCTTTTCGTTTCGTTGGAAACGGAGTTAAATTGTAGAAGTTATGTAATTTTCAATTTTGTGTATAAACTGTTTATTTTGCAATATTATTTATTTTAAATCATATAAATTATATTTTTATTGTCATATTTTGCTTTAATATGTGTTAATAGGTTATTTAATGTCTTTTAATATTTTTAAAATGATAATATAATTTTTTAAAGTTTACTTGAATTTATTTCAATTTATGAAACCTAGTTTCCATTTTCATTACTATTTTTTTAATTTAATTATATATAATTAAAATTTATTTAATTATTTTATGCCTTCACTTTTATTTGCTGTTTTTACTTTATTTATATGCATTCTACATGTATTTAAATTAAAATAGATTTTTCCAAAGTGTACTGAAGTTATTTCTAATTTTTAAAGCCTAGTTTGCATTTTTAAGCCATTTTCTTAATTTAAATTATATTTATTCAAAAATTTAATTATTTATTTTATATATTTATTTTATTTCTGAGTTGTTATTTTTATTTCTCAGTTTTTATATGTATTTATAAATTACAAATATATATAAAAGAAATTTGAAAGGTTTGTGTCTTTTTAGTTGCTTTTGTCCCTTTGTTTTCCCGTCTCTTCAATTTCCTTAGTCTTTTCATTTGCCTTGAGTTGGCCGTGCATTTTCATTTGATAGCCGTGAGTTTTAACTCATTTTCACGTGAGAAAAGCACCATTCCTCATTTCATTCATGGCTACAAAGATTTGTAATGGCCTCCCCTCTCTTTTTCACTTTTCTCTTCATTTTTCCTTTTGATTTTACCTTGATTTTTGCCTTGTTTCTTCTTGCTTGGTTCGGCCATACACCTCCACATCTTCACCAACCACCACCATCCCTTCTTTCCCACTTCATCCACGCCCAAATCATCCCCCTCCTCTGACCTGAAGTTGCCTTGACCATCTCATGTTGCAAACACCACAAAAAACATTGCTATACTCCAAAACATTGCCTACCCGAGCACATATCACCTCACCACCTTCATTGTTGACCATGGCCACCCCCTTAGCCACCACCACCAGCTTGTTTACCACCTCTGAACATCACCCTCCCCTCTGTCCAGATCTGACCTGACCCATAGACCCTATGGTCGAGCCTAAGGGTTGAACCAAAAACTCCATTTTGCCTTGTCCCTTTGCATTCTAGGCTTGCAAACTCCTTCCTCTTCATATTCTTGACTTAGTCATGCCATTTGTGGTCCAAACCTGATCCATTTCAACCTAAAACATGTTGAGGCCGAACCTAATACATGTATGGTCGAGCAAAAGTTGAAGCAAGATCAAGCAAAGTTGATTTAAAGACTTGGTGATGTTCACTTATCCATTCTATCTCAATTTTGTTTCAACACTTTGGTATTGTAATTATTTATATGGTGCTTTGTTTTGTTTTTGTATACAAGAGTAACATCTTGGTTCTCATCCACTTGAATCCATCGTTGTGCCATATCGTGCTTGTTTGGATCCCATTCGTGCAGTCGTCGTCGTTTCTCCAGCACAAAACGGTGAGTTATTCTCACCAGACAATATGTACCTATATAAGTGATAAACCGACACCATTTGAATCTGTAATGTATATCATCATGTTATATATGTTTATATTATTATCATATGATGTTCACACCTGTTATTACACTTATTATATCATATGTTACTATTATTTAATGTTATTCTGTTATTTATATCTGTTATCACCATTGCAAGTTCCCTGTAGATTAGAATCACTATGGGTTGAAATGATACATACCCGAACGGACTTTAGAATAGGGAAAAATCGTTATGGGCTGAAATGATAGGCCTGAATGATTTTTATTTAAATTATTTTAACTTGGGATTGCGGGTTTGAAATGATAGAACCCGGATTTTTCTTTTTTAACTGCGGATTGAAATGATACATATCCGTATCACTTGACCTAGGTTAGAAAATTATATACAGGCCCGTGGTTATTTTATAAAGTGTTTTGAATATTTTTAAGTATTTTAAAAATATATATTTATGAAATTTGATTTAAATAGATTTTGAAATGTTTAAAATAAAGAAATTATGATTTTTCTATGTGTTAAAAATGTAATTAATGAATGGTTTAACTGGATTTTTGAAATATAACTTAAGTTGGAAATTTGGAATTTGGTTAAAAATGATATTTAAGTTATATAAATAAAATGGATATTAAGTTTTATTTGGAAATGGTAAATATGATAATTTGATTAAATGTGAATTTAAGTGATTTATTAAAGTATTATTGATTTTTTCTATGAATTTAAGTGGTTAAATAAATGAATGTTTAAAAGTGATCTTTTAAAATATAACTTGACTTGGAAATGTGAAATTTGGTTTTAATTAAAGGTTTTAGTTAATTAAATAAAATTGGAAATTTAGTTAAATTTGTGAAATGGTAATTTAAATTTGAAGTGTTAAGTTATTTGTTGAAATGTGAAGAATTGGAAACTTTTACACTTAAATTTATTAAGAAAATTGTTGAAAATTGGATTTAATTATAAGAAATTTATTGTGAAAAAGATACATGTTAAATGATATGTAAATGAACATTTTAAATGTTAAATTATGATTTTTAAAATGTTTAAAGAGTTTAAAATGAAGTTATTTAATTGCTGGAAATACACTAAAAAGCTGGAAATCACTTTTAATAGCATTCAGAAATGCTATGGTTCTGAATTACACTAAAAATTGAATAAAAGGGCTACTACAGCATTTCTGAAATGCTGCAGTTGCTGTAGTTGAACTTGTAGGCTAATATTGAACCCAGGTCTATTATAGCATTTTCTGGAAATGCTATAATGGTCTGCAGTCTTTGCTAAAACCAAATTTAACCCTTGTTTTGAAATCTGAACTACCGCAACACTTCTGAAATGCTGTCTTTTCTGTTTTTGAACTATAATTCAACTAAAACTGAGTTTAACAGCAGTTTTAAGTGCTGTCTTTGCTGAATTAAAAATGTTTTCAAACATAACTTATAGCAGTTGTTTTTAAATGCTATGAAATGCTGAAATTTTAATAATTAGGGTTTTTGACTTAGTAAACGAACTCAGAATGGTTTGAAACTTTGGAAATTGAATACTTGATCTGAAAATATAATAATTACACTTTTAAAAGGGTTAAATGAATTATTTTGATTGAAATATAAACTATTTAAAGATGATTTGAAATGACAATAAATGAACAATATCTTTGAATATAAAAGGTATTTAAAGTTGAATATTTGGATTTGAACTGATACGATATTTTATTATATTAAAATGATTTGAAGTGAAGTTTTGTAAGGATATGATATTTTATTATATTAAATGATTTGAAACGAAGATTTGGAAAGATTGATATTTGATATATTAAAATGATTTGAAATGAAGTTTTGGAAAGATATGATATTTTGATATATTGAAATGATTTGATATTTGGATTTGAAATGATATGATATTTTAAATATAAGGAAATGGTTTGGAATTGATTTAATCTTTATTTTGATAAATATATGGTTTTGAAATGATATTTTATTTTGAAGTAAAGTATTGTTTTAAAAGTTATAACCACGGGTTATAATAACGATTGGTTGTTAAAGAGACCGGGATCGGATATGGACATACTCTCTGTCTTACCGAAAACCACTTTGGCAACCGTGTACACGGTGGAGATTCCAGAATGAAGTAGGATGGTGGCGACGATCCTAAGGTATATACGTGGACCCAACTCCCGTGAGTTGGCATAAGGTGGCTAAAACAGGAGCGATTGACGGACCAATGAGGTAGCACCTCTGATCGGACACACTTCTTCGATACCATTCTATTACTTGTGATTGATTTGGTGCGCACCCTTGATTTGGGAGTGTTGTTCGAGGTGGGCGGTAGTGGCTGCTATGCGTCACCACCAGTCCGGATGCGTAATTGGTATATCTACCCTGGCATTGCCTAGTTGTGCCGTGTCACCTACCATATCGAGCTTTACTACGATTATGATTTTAAGATCCGACCGCGTTAAGGTTCTCCATCCCCTTAACGCTATTTTCTATATGATTATACTTTACTGATTAGACACTACTGTATATAGCGTATATTACTACATAGTAGATAGTTTAACGGATCCTTAGAGGATGGGCGGTCCCAAGCATCTTCTAAGTTACTTGTACCCTTATTACAGTTCGCTTGAGTTGGTTTACATTATATAAGTATATATTGTCCTGACTCGAGTGTTTTGTGTTTTGCTTTACGCTCGGGTCAACCTGAGTTATTCACAGATTTGGATTTCCACTCTCTTGGAGATTTGAATCGCTGGAGATTTTCTGCTTGTCATGTCCTATCTATTCCAGTTCCGTTGTTCTACTCAGCTTGTACTTGGTTATTTTATTGAGACTTTTGTTGTACTCTATTTCTTCTGTTGTATCTTATGTAACTTTGATATATTTATATAGTAGCTTCATGAACTACTATTTCTTTTACTTCCGCTGCATTATTTTACTCTGTGTCTGTGATCTGTGATTATATTTATTTACTGTATATTCTGAGATTTGCCAAATTTTATTTACAACGCGGTATTTTGAGCAATTCAACTCCGGCATGAGTGTCTACCTATACACTTATAATGGATGCGAATGGTTGAAAATATCGGGTCGTTACAAAATTGGTAATTTAATCTTTAAAGAATAATCAATATTTAATCTGGCAATATTAATTCATATCTTTTCCAATAATTCAAAATGGAAAAATTTTATCTTTGAAAGCTAAATAAATTTTATTCAGTATATAATATATATATTTGATATATATTGTGAATAGGATATCTTTTGTTTTAACTAAAAGATGAATTTTTCAAATTGTAATATATATGTAAGTATATGTTATAATTTGAAATTGTTTGAAATTTAATTTAATCTATTGATATATATACAGTAGGAATATATTGTGATTTAAGCTTTGTTTTAAATTTAATATCTTTCAAAAGTTAAAGATTTATTCAATTATTTTAAAAATATAAGATAATTATTTATTTTAAAAACATGATAGTTTAAATAAAGTTTTATTTTTTATTCTTAAAATTGTTTAAATTTAAGTGGTTATAAATATATATATAGATTTAATTAGACATTTCTTTTAATATCTCTTAAACTAAAATAGTTTGTAAGTAAATAAATAAAACTTAAATTGATATAAATATCAATACATATTCATATTACATAATTAAGAAAACATAAATACTTTTAAGACAAGGATTTAAACATAATTAGGCATTGATTTTAACACTTGTAAACACATAGACCAAGTTGGGACACTTGTAATACTAATAAAAATACAAGTGGCAACATTTTCTTTTATTTAGGAATTTAGATTTATAAAAGGAATATTGTGTTAGAGAAACCGGTTTATTTTTCTTTCCAATTCAAATCTTTCTCCTTTCTAAAATATTTTCTTCTTCCTAAACTAAAAACTGAAAAGAAATAAAATCAAAGTGCTTTCCAATCTTCAACCTGGAATACAAATCTACAAACAAGTAGAAGATCAAGCAATTAAATCAAATAGCAACAACAGTTTTTACATATCCAACCTTAGCAAGCATTCGATTTCAACTCAATATAATTCAAATCAAAGGTCTGGCATGCAAGGATTCAATTCCAACAACAAACAAAATCAAATGCAAAATTTCCAGAAAATAGAACAAAACCAGTTCTCTGTTTTACAGGTGAGTAAATTATTTTAAAAACAGTTTGAGATGGTTTAGACTCTAATGCATGTGTTAAATCTGTGGATTGATCTTGGTGATTGCATGAAAATCTTTTCAGTATTTATATTATTGAATCTATATGATCTGTATATATGTGAAATAGGCTGTTTATATATGAATCTCTGTTTCTGTTTTATTTAAGATCCAAATTCTCTTCAAAATTTCAAATCTTCCACTAAACATCATTATTTGACATTGATGATTGAATAGAAGTTGTTTGATATGGTTTGTTGTAAATTTTAAAAATAGTTTCTTAATTTAAAACACAACAAATAATTTTTAAATTGGAAAATACAGTAAATCTTGATTTATGTCAGGAAATCAATAATCTTAATCCTTGCTTTGGATCATATAATTAGATTAGTGGTTGGAAATGATGAATTTTAACATGCATTTCAAAAATTTTAAGTTGATATCCAATTGTGAATTTGGGAATGAAGAGTTTCGGCAATTTGATCAATTGCCGATGATAAACTACATGATTTAAGCTAAAATTTTGATCGAAGCTTGCTTTAGTGATGTGGATGATGGGAAAAATACAATTGAATTTTTCCAATTGTTGAATTGTTCGAATTCGAACAAATTAGGGTTTAAGGGTGGTATCGACTTTGGTGGCGTCGCGATGATTTCGAGAGATGGTGGTGCGATCGCGAGTTGAGGGATGGTGGAGTGGTGATGCTTCGGTGCTCTGGAGGGAATACCAGAGTTTCCAGTCAACATGATCGACGGTGGCGAGAGTTTTTGGGTGGATCGAGTTGCTCCAGAATTTGATCAATGGTCGAATTTCGTTTCGATGATGGAGATTGGTTTCTGGGTTGGGTTAGGGATGTCGAGGCTAAGGGTGACTGTTCGACGTTCAGAGCGATGGTCGGAGCGGCGTTAGATGATCGTGCACGTGCACGTGTGCACGTTTGGGTAGGATTGCCTGTGTCTTTGGGGAAGAAGGAAGAGACTCGGAGTTGCTCTCGTGTTGTTTGCAGATTGACTCGAAGCAGATGAGCGTGGTGGAAGACTCGGGGCAGGCTCGTGTTTTTGGTGGGGTTTGCTCGGGTTGGTTTCGTACTGTATCTAGTTTAAATAATTTAACAAGGAACAATGTTATAAAGTTTTAATGTGAAGTAAATTTAGTTCCAGGTTTATAGTTTTTAAGTAAAACATGTACAGGTTTTTAAAATTTAAATAAAACATAATCCAGATTTATATTAAGCAAAGGAAATCAAGTTTAAAAGTAAAGAAATTATTTAACAAGTTCAAAACTAAATAAAAATGAAACAAGTTTCTTGTAAGAAGAAGTTTAGCCAAGTTTTAAAATGTATTTAAAATGAATAGGTTTCAAAAGGAATGTTTAACCAAGTTTTAAATATATTTAAAATAAATAAGTTTTAAAGGATTGATATTTAAGTTTTCAAAGAATAAGTATTTATTTAATTTATTAAACAAGTTTCAAAGATTTTAAATGTTAAAATTAAAAATTTAAATTATTTTGTTTCTAAGTTTTTAATTATATAATTGATTTCTAAATATTTTCTAATGAAGATTAAATGATGTAATTAAGTATTTAATTAAGATAAAAGAATTTATCTTAAATGAATTAAGGTTGTAATTAATTAGGATAATTAATTAGTGGGATTAATTAGAGTTAATCACTTAATGTAAATTAAAGGGTAATTACTTAATGTAAGTAATTAAATGGAAGTGAATAAGGGTTAATCACTTGATGTTATTAATTAAAGGATAATTAATATAATTGAATTGAAGTTAATTAATTAAAGAGTAAGTAATTAATTAAAGGATTAAGGTTAATTAATTAAGGTAATTAATTAAGGAAGTAATTAAGGATCATTAATTTATATAATAAATAATGTAATTAAAGATTGATTAATTAAGATTAATTAATCAATAATAACTGATTAAAGAGTAGTAAAATTAATATAATTAATTAAGGAGTTAATTAATTAAGGTAAGTAATTACAAGATGGTTAATTACTGTTTAAGATTAATTAAGGTTAATTAATGAATGTAGTTAATTAAAGATTAATTATTTAAAGGTTAATTAATTAATAAAGTTATTAGAGGATTATTAATATAATTAATGGAATTAATCAAGGTTGATTAATAAAAGTAATTAATTTAAATATGATTAATTAATTATAATTAATTGAGGATTAATATAATTAATTATAGTTAATAAATAAATGAAGGTTCATTAGTTATTGTAATTAATGATAGTAATTAAAGGTTAATTACTGTATATGGTTAAGGATAATTACTTGATGTAATTAAAGATAATTAATCAAAGGAGATTAATTAAGGAAGATCATTTAGATGTTTAATTAATTAATTTGTAATTAATTAATGATAGTGAGCAGGATTAAGATAATCCAAGTAATTAAAGGATAGTAATTAATTTAATTAAAGGTTAATTAAATTGATTAGAGTAAATCAATTCTGTTTAGATAATTGATTAATACTGGATGTTTGATATTGGGTGATTGGTTGATATTGGATGATTTGTATGTCTCTGATATATATATGATATATGCTGCTTTGTGAGATGAATGTTGATATGAATTATCTATTGTGATAATGTTATTTATCTATCTGTTTATATCATCCTGAATAAGTTTAAATGTTTAAACCTTTAAACAACTTGGCCTTAAAAGATACGCTTTGGATTTCGATGAGACCGGGATCGGGTTTCCGTATACCGGATTTCCAGGTCTGGAGACCCGAATACCACATTGATCCAAATTAACGATAGGTCGTGAATCAAGTGAAGATGAAGATTCAGAGTGCAAGAGTTATTGTCGTTAACTCTGAGGGTGATTCCAAAAATGAGTGTAACGAGATAATGCCTTCGGTTTCGTTCGAACCCGGAACGAACTTGTATGGATTGAATGCTTTCAGCACATCGTCAGGCGGACGATGAGCATTCTAAGTGATATGTTCTGATTAAAGGTAATCGTAACCTCAAGCCTCATCAATCGGGAATGGCTAAAACAGGGGAGGTGCAGCAAGGCTTCGTGGGTAGCACCCACTGAGAGCAAGATAGATCCCTGTCTAGAGGTCCCTTTTCTTTTATTCGGCTTAGTGTGTGGTTGGTCGCGCCAACTACGGGATTATCTTGTTCGGGATTATCCAGTAAGGGATGGTTCCGGCTTTGTGTTGCAGGGGAGCGGGCGTACTCCTCGGTACGGTGATCTAGGCCACGTACTGTGACGGGCGGTACCCCAGTAGCCCTGCCATTGTATGGAATCCAAACTCCAATAAGTGCCGTACGTATTAGTTGTGCCCAACTATGTTGGAATGTGAGATGTAAGCATTTCAGCTATTTCTGTATTTTACTTGAAAACCCTAGACCCTATTATAATACAATCAGATTTCCTATCAAACGTTTTAGTTAGCGTAAGGTAAAAACTTACCCATATTTATTTGTGGGGAGTCTTACGTGATACTTTTGTTTTCAAAAGTTTTCAAAGTTAAGCAATCTAACCGTTTACTCACACCAGACCCATGTCTGACCCAAGTGTTTATTTTCTGTTTTATTAAACTCTTGGGTACTCAATATTGTATTGAGTAGTCGAGGGATTCAGGTTAGCTTTGACGAATTCTGGAGGAGATTTGGAGCAGGAGGCTTCACCGTGTAGATATATGATGATTCCGCTGTGTATATGTTGTGTCTGTATCTGTGATACTTGAGTTGTATGAATTAGACAGATGTTTATAACTGTCTAATATGGGTTGTATAAGTTGTGTAACTCTGATGTATATGATACTATGTAATATTTTATATGATATATTATATTTCATTCGTTCCGCTGTGAGTTTCTGATGTTGTTGTTCTTTCTTCTTTTCTTTCTTTTCTTCTTCTATCCCTTTCTTTCTTAATTCACGATACGTCTTTCTGGGCATAGAAAGTCGGGTCGTGACAACTACTCCTTTTTCTATCCTCAGTTTTTCTTTCTTTCTGCCTATATACTAAAATATGTCTGTATATTTTATCTTACTAATTTGAACTCTAGTATTTTATTAACATATATATATATATATTTATATATAAGTCTTACTGAAATAATTAGCACACCCATATATATATATATATTTACACATCATTCTGTATTGACACACACATGCACATGTATACTCAAAAATATTCAGTAGTATCCATATATGTATATTTACTCATGCATACAACTTTTAAGGGTTTAATCTATATATATATATTCCCATACATATCAATATGTATTTATTCTTAGAGTTCAGGGACTTTTAGCTTTAGTTCATGTGCATTTCCTGTGCACACATGTACACACATACTGATACACTATCAAGCTATATCAATCCCCTTTCAAAATTTATTCAAAAATTATTTTGAATTCATTTATATTTTTCAGAATAAATTCCTAAAATCTTGGGTCATTACATACACCCCTCCTTTTATAAATTGTGTCCCACAATTTTCCTAAGCTTAAAATAAGTTTTAAACTTAATTCAGAGAACAAGTACATTCTCAACCAAATAGATTTTTAGTTCTTTAATAACTGAAAACATATGCATCTAAAAAAAACAATCAAAAATCAGAATTACCTTTAATCTAAAAATAGCTTAGGATAATTCATCCTAACTTTGTCTTCTAATTCCCATGTGCAATCACTAGGATCAAGACTCCACTGTACCTTCACAAGTTTCAGAGATTTATTTCTCAACTTCTTCACATCTTTTGCCAAAATTCCCACTGGATCCTTTTCATAAATCAAATTAGAATTTATCTGCACTTGGGTTGGGGTCTCAAGAATTTCTGCCTTGTCATGGACCCACCTTCTCAATTGTGATACATGAAAAACATCATGTATACCTTGCATGTTTTCTGGTAATTTCAACTTATATGCCAAGGGACCAATTCTTTTCAGAATTTTGTATGGTCCAATATATCTTGGGGTTAACTTGCCTTGTTTTCCAAACCTCACCACATTTTACATAGGTGAGATTTTGATGAAAACAAAATTTCCCACTTCATATTCTACCTGCCTCCTTTTCATGTCTGCAAATTTCTTCTGCCTATCTTGAGCTGCTGCCATTCTTCTTCTTATCAACTCAATTTTCTCCTTAGTTTCTTGTATGTACTCAGGTCCTAAAATAGACCTTTCTCCTGCTTCTACCCAACAAACAGGTGACAAACAGGGTTTACCATATAAGGCTTCAAATGGAGCCATTCCTATGGTGCTTTGGTAGCTGTTGTTGTATGTAAATTCAACTAGATGAAGATAATCTTCCCAGTTGCCCCCAAAATCCAGTATACATGCCCTCAACATGTCCTCCAATACTTTGTTTACTACCTCAGTCTGCCCATCTGATTGAGGATGGTAGGCAGTACTTAAACATAGTTCACTTCCCATTGCTTCTTGAAAGCTTCTCCAGAATTTTGAAGTGAAGATGGTATCCCTATCACTCACAATGGTTTTGGGAATGCCATGTAACTTTACCACTTCCTTTATAAAAATTTGAGCTAATTTTGGTGCTGTTCTTTCTGACTTGACTGGGATGAAGTGTGCTACCTTGGTTAGCCTATCAACTATCACCCATATACTTGTATTACCTCTCTTAGATCTAGGCAGTCCATCTATGAAGTCCATAGATACGTCTTCCCACTTCCACTGTGGTACACTAAGAGGCTGCATCAACCCTGATGGCCTTTGGGTTTCAGCCTTGACTTGTTGGCAAGTCATACATTTGGCAATGTATTTAGCTACATCAGATTTCATCCCCTTCCACCAGAAGTCTCTTTTCAAATTTTGGTACATTTTTGTGTTGCCTGGGTGTATGGAGTATTTACTTCTGTGATATTCATTCAATATCTCTTTCTTCAATTCTGTGTCCTCTGGTACACACATCCTATTTTGGTATCTCATATAACCATTTTTATCAATATGGTGATTCATCACTTCCTCCCCTCTTGAGAGGAGCATTTTCTTCTCTAATAAGTTGGCATCCTGTTCTTGCATTTTTCCTACCTTCAGAATTAAATCTGGTTGAAGTGTCATTAAGCTTAACTTCCCTTTATCTTCTTGTGCACCATGCATCTGCTCATCAATGTGCACACAACCATTCTCCCCAATTTGTAACTCAGTTAGCAAATACAAGCCCTTAAATTCTTCTATCATCATCATAGCCAATTTAGCATGCTGTCTACTTAGAGCATCTGCAACTTTGTTTGCTTTGCCTGGTGTATAGAGTATGTCAAAGTCATAGGCAGCTAAGAACTCCACCCATCTATGTTGCCTCATGTTCAAATCTTTTTGTGAAAATAAATATTTTAGAGACTTGTGGTCAGTGTAAAGTTCAAACTTTGTGCCTAACAAATAATGTCTCCAAAGTTTTAAAGCATAGATCACAACTGCTAATTCGAGATCATGTGTGGCATACCTTACTTCATGGGGTTTAAGTTGTCTGGATGCATATGCAATGACTTGGCCTTGTTGCATCAACACTGCACCCAAGCCAAATCCACTAGCATTAGTGTATACAACTAGTTCTTCATTTCCATGAGGTACCTTTAAAATTGGAGCATTCACCAATGCCTCCTTCAACTGTTCAAAAGACTTTTCACATTTTTCTGACCAAACAAAAGCTTGGTTCTTCCTGGTTAGGTTAGTGAGTGGTGTAGAAATTTTTGAAAAATCTTTTATAAACCTCCTATAATACCCTGCCATCCCCATAAATGATCTCACTTCACTCACAGTGCTTGGCCTCTTCCATGCTTGAATAGCCACTACTTTATTGGGGTTCACAGAAATTCCTTGAGCAGATATAACATGGCCAAGGAAATGTACTTCCTCTCTCCAAAATACACATTTTGAAAATTTTGCCTTTAAATCTTTTTCCCTTAATCTAGACAAAACCAGGTGCAAATAATGCTTATGTTCTTCCACTGTTTTGGAGTAAATCAAAATGTCATCTATAAAAATAAGCACAAACTTGTCTAAATAATCTCTAAAGGTTCTGTTCATTAAATCTACAAAGTATGATGGTGCATTGGTCAAGCCAAATGGCATAACCAAAAATTCATACAACCCATACCTAGTGTTAAAGGTAGTGTACTTGATGCTTGATTCTTCCACCTTCATTTGATGAAAACCAGATGCTAAATCTAGTCTAGAAAATACTTTTGCCCCTGCTAATTGATCAAAAAGATCATCTATTCTTGGCAATGGGTATTTATTTTTAACAGTTACTTTGTTTAATTCACTATAATCTATACAGAGTCTTAAGGTTCCATCTTGTTTCTTAACAAACACTACTGGTGCTCCCCAGCAAGAATTACTTGGTCTTATAAAACCCTTTTCTTCCAATTCTTCTAACTGTTTCTTTAATTCTTTTAGTTCATTTGGCCACATTCTAGTTGGCTTTTTAATCACTAGGCTTGCTCCTGGAACTAGATTGATCTGGAACTCTACTGGTCTATGGTGTGGAACACCCTTGACCTCACCAAACACATCCAAATATTCATTGACTATGGGAATTTCTTCAATGGTTAGTTCATTGAAATCTTTTTCTGAGTCAACTAAATGATATAGTTTTCCTTCCTTAGCTACTTCACATAAAACGGTGATTCTCTGACCTCTAGAATTTTGCAATGATATGGTGGATGAGTCTAAATTAATTATGGCTTTAAATTGCCTTAACCAGTCTACCCCCAATATAACACCTATATTTGGGTAATTCAAAACATATAAATTGGAAATAAAAATATTTCCTCCTATGTTTAATTCCACATCCACACAAATCATATTTAAAACACTAGAACTCCACAGTGGACTTTGTATATGCAATGGGGTTTCAACCAATATGCAATTTAGTTTTAGCATTTTAACTAGTTCATAAGAAATTAAAGAGTGAGTTGCCCCAGTATCATATACTACTGCTATGGGTATGGTACAAATAAGTAATGTACCTTCCACTTGGCTATGGTTTTCTGTGTTACTCTCCACTGTGGCTTTGCCTTTTCCTTCCAAATTTGCCAATTTTCCTTGCTGTTTGTACTCAGGACAATTCCTCTTTATATGTCCCTCTTTCCCACATAGATAGCACTTGAAAGCTACTCCTTTCAATTCTGGACATCTTGGTTTGATATGTCCTTCTTTTCCACACTGATGGCACATAATTTTCTTCTTGGTTTCCTTAGCTTTGACATCTCCAGTGCCTTTGTTACTGTAACGACCCGGTATTTTGGACCATTCAAATCGACAATAAATCCACACATGTCAGACTTGAATAATTCAAAATAATAGATTGTTAATTTAAATTTGGCAAAACTCAGCATATGCAGTAAATAAATCAATCACAGAATCACAGACACAGAGTAATACAATAATACGCAGCGGAATAGATAAAATAGTAGTTCATGAAGCTACTATATAAACATCAGAGTTAGAAATAAAATACAACAGAATATTTAAAATACAGTGAAGTCTCCAGTACAATAGATGACTTCTCTAAACAAATCAACTAGAAGAGCTAAAAGCTGAGGCGATAGATGGATCTCCAAAGGAAGTTCCAAACTCCAAAGGTGAGTCTCAAATGTTGTATTACTCGGTCTGACCCGAGCGTAAAGCAAAACACAAAACACTCAAGTCAGGATTAACATTCTTATATAAATAAATCCAACTCAAGTGAAATATCAACTGAAATACAAGTAACTTAAAGGATGTTTGGGATAACCATCCTCTAAGGATCTTCAGAACTATCAACAAGGTAGAAATATACATTATAACACCGTGGTCGTTTCAATTTACTTTATACTTCAAAACCCAAATATCATTTTATTTCAAATATAACTATTTTCCAAGATAGTATATATATTAATTAATTTATAAAGTAAAGCATTGAATTTTCTCAAGTCTCGCAAATCGATTCAAATCAACTTCAAATTCCAAATTCAAATTTATTTAAAGCTCAATTCATCAATTCAATTCAGTTCTAAATATACCATTTAAATTTTCAATATATTTCAAAGCTTTAACATTCAACATTTTCAAAGTTAAATTTAACAGTTTCATATAGCTCTTGATTTAACTTCATTATTATTTAATCAGGGAATATTCACTTAATAGATTCAATATCATTTACTAGCCTTAAATCACATTTTTACTAAATATTTCCTTAAATTTTATTTAAACAAGAAATATTCATTAAATTACTTATAAATCAAACCCCAGTTATAAATCATATCTTACATCTCAATTTCAATAAGTTTCTAATTGGTTTAATTAAATAAAATCCTTTATTGAATCAATTTCAACTAAATTCAAATTATCTTCCTAACCTTAACTTATTCAAATTTTTACCAAAATCTATTTTGAAACATATTTAAATACTCAACATATTATATGTATTTAAATCAATCATTCCCATTTATATATAATAATTTAAGGCTCAACATTTATTAAAACCATATATTTCTTTCCAAACCATAGAATTCATTTTCAAAATATTTATATATATGGACCAACGGTGTCTGTATATATATTTATCACATGGTTAAGTGATACGGATATTTATCATTTCAATCCGAAATTTAAATATATACGGGTAGATATCATTTCGACCCGTAATCCCAATTTCAATTCAAATGAAAATCACTTGGGTTTATCATTTCAACCCATAATGAATTCTATACTAACAGGGAACTTGCAGAGTGATAACAGATACTAAAAAAAATATAACAACAGGCATATATCATCAGTATAAATAACAGATACGGGTGTCAGATGTCACAGGTGAACAGATACAAATAATAGTAATAACAGGCATATAATACTAGATACTGGTGTCAGATGTCACAGGTGGACAGTTATAGATAATAGCATATATAACAATGTAAATAACTACAGCAACATATTTCAATTGCTATTTCAAATGAAATCAAATTTAAATAATAAAAGAACGTTAATCGTGAGTGATTTCTCACCTTTCGAGGCTAGAGGTATTTGACACTGAAATAGGCTAAGAACACCAAAGCAAAGCTGGATTAACACGAATTCGACGAACATAGCTAAAAGCTTGGAATAGACGAAATCGAATCAAACTGGATTGATGAAGATAAATGGTATAAGTGAATTTATATATATATAACTATATATAGATAAAATCATATTCTAAATACAAATACATTCAAAATAATAATAATAATAATAATAATAATAATATATATGTGTTTCAAAATATATTGTTTGAGTCTTAAAATACATGTATTAAACTCAGTATATATGTATATATACATCATATACTTAAAAATACTATACTTACACTGCCATATTCAAAATTAGAATTTATAAATCAAATATTATTATATATACATTTTTTTAAACATACAATAGAATTAATATATATATATATATTATAATAAAACCCGACTCATGCATGTAAGTCAAAAGTGTATAAATATACAATGCAGCCTAATAGTATATATATATACAATAAAATATGTTTGCAGACCCGTAACCATATATACAACCAACCTATTATTACCAGATTTAAAATATATAAATATACACGTGAATTGTCACATATAATAGATGTATATACATTGTATACTTTTTAGAAATAAATCTATTTTGTGCCGTGACTATACAACCTACAAGAGCACTTAACAGGACACACCACTATAAGCTAATATATAGTTACTTTATAGCTATAAATATATATATAAACAGATGTTCGTTAAAACCGATATACAACTAACAGACAACCCATACAACAACCTATATACTAGACTCATATTGATTAAAAATATATGCAAACCATCACCAAGCTAAGTGCAGACCTGATTTGAAATCTACTAACATATACAACCAACATGTGCAGACTATTAAACAAATATATAATATGCATATTTTATTCGTAAGTTATAACCCAACCTATGTTACACAATCCCTTATACAGCTTACATGTACCATATGTATATGATAAAAAAAAATCTAACACACTATATGCAGCTATACCAATTTTGAAATCAACAAATACAAAAGTGAGTATAGATATATAACTTAGATAACCTTTAAATAACAGATCTATACGACATAGATAAGTAGATTTATTACAAAATATATATAAGCAGGTTTGTACAATATACATAAGACAAATTTTCTTTCCTTTTAACTAATATTAAAACATATTTACTTATATCATAAACTAGACTATATATATTACAAGTATACTATTGGAAAAATATATGTATATAAAACTGTTCTTTCAAAAACTAATATATATAAAGACTTGTGTGGTAATCGCATAACTTAATATATACAAACTAATAAAATATAATATATACTGTATAAGCTTAACTATATATATATATATAAATCTATACATGCATACTTACAACAGGGACAAGGGATGCTCAACAGGAAGAAGGGAAGATGAAGGCCGAAAGTGGAGGCGGAGGCTAGGTGTGACAGGTCGGAGGTGGAGGGAGGGTGGTGACTGTGCCGGCGGTGACGTTCGAGTTTGTTAGAATGAACATGACGCTGATGGTGGAGAACGTGATGATACGGAGCAGTGGAAGAGATTAGAGTTGCCTGGCCATGGTGGGGCGCCGGAGAACGTGAACTCGGTGCTGAACGTGATTGGGAGCACGGGGAGAAGAATGGACGCGGGTTTACTCGGCGCGGAGCAAGTGGAATTGAGGTGAACGGTGATGGGATCTCGTGTTGGAATTGGCGGAGGTCATGAGGAAGTGAAGGCTGACGAGGGAGGGATGATGGAGGGAGATTTGGCCGGAGCTAGGTGTTCACGTGGTAGGGTCATGCGGCGGAGGAGGGAGAGCTTGGACGGGGAAGTTCGGTGCACAGACATGCCATGGGTTTTTACAGAGAGAAGAAATATGTAAGGGAGGAAAGAAGGTCAGGCTAAAATGCATGTGCTCTCTGATATGTTAATACATATACTTCAAATGAGACCCGATAGAAAGTGAAGAGGCAAGTACTAAAATGAATTGAACAGTGGAAATTTGAGAAGAGGATTTGAGTAAAATGGAATGGATCCTGGGAGATAAAGTTATAAAGGATATGAACAGTTCAACTAATAAATGTAACCTATAATTACAGAAATCCAAACATACACAAATAAACGAGATGGTATGGCATGGCATCAATGCATTGAAAAGATGGAAAGGTAACAAATGCATTGAAAAGATGGAAAGGTAACAGCTCATAATAAATGACTCCAGCCGTTTGAAATCCGAATGGACACCAAAAGTGGTACCGCTATGAAGAGCTGTTTATAGTCTCCGTTGCATACCGGACCTCAAAATACAGAATTAAATATACCGTAGAGATCAGCGCGACGAGACGATCAAAACGGTATATAGATATTGGTGGTACGATCATCCGATCAAAAGTCGATAATCGGTACCGGAAATGCTGCTATTCTGCCAGAATTAAGATAAACGGAGCAGTAGAAGTCCAAATTTGGAAAAACGAATTTCGCAGTCTGATTCAGAATGATCTGAATAAATTTTCTCCTGTTGACATATTTTGGTTTCGGAAAACTTTTAAATTCACTGTTATTAACCGGTTTGATTTGAAATGAAATTTCACAGGAAAATAAACTTCAATATTATCAGATGAAAATTTACCAGTTGCTATATTAAAATAGACGTATTCCAAATAATAAATTTTTAATTTCAAATTTTATTGTTTAAAATTTCACAAATTTCCAGTTAAATATACTTTTAAAACCATTAAATTTTGCGGGTCGTTACACTCTCCCCCACTCAAAACTTTTCGTCCCCGAAAAGGAAGGAGGTAGAAGAATAGAAACAACTAGACAGAAAAGATAGATTGAAAGTCAAGATTAAACAATTAATTTAAACTATATAAATTTTACTTAAAATTTGAAAACTTCATTTGCAATTCAATTATCTTATATAATTTAATACTTTCCATTTGTAAAATTTCTTTCTTCCTTTATAAATACCATTTATATGTTTAAATAACAACTTTATAGATATACGAAAACTATTTGAAAACAATTATTTACATTATTACTTATATTTACAAAGAAGCTATTTGAAAACATTAAATCCATAATTCATAATTTATTAATTTTTTTTTATCTCAAGATACCTTTCAAATATTATTAATAATCAATAATCATTTACTTTAAATATGTTTTATAACCTCAAAATATTTTTAACACTAAAATTTCTATTAAACCATGTAGTCTATAATTAAACAATACTTAAAAGAATATAGTCAACAAGGAAAAGAAGGAGTATTTGGAAACAGAATATAGGTGAATAAATAAAGCTGAGCAGATAAGGTAGATTCAAAAGAATAGAATCGGGCACGAATAATTAATTTAAACCATGAGAATTTCAATTTCGAATATTAGTACAGAATTTCTTTGTTGGAAATACTCTTATAATAAAATACCTTTATAATAAAATACTTTTACATCGAAACAAATTTTCCTTCCGAAAATACTTTTATAACTCGATGTTTCAACAAGTTTATCCTCGTTCCTGTAGACTCTGGCAGTGCGTTGATCAGGCGCAAAACTAGAATTCTCCAAGTACTTAGTAGCCTTGTTTCAACACCCAGTGAAAATACTGGAAAAACTTTTAAAAACAGATATGGAAAGTACAATCCAATCAAAACACAAACAAAACCTTTGTCTAACCATGGTTCGCAGATACACAATGGTTACGCCTGGTTCCCCCAGGAAACAATCCATATCCGTAAGCTTTCTCAGCCCTGCGAGTTACGCCATGATGACTAGTAGAATGCAGGATACACAATGGTTACGCCTGGATCCCCCAGGAAACAATCCGTACCCCCAGGCAAGACTCAGCCAAGCATTTGCGCTACTATTCGCGACCTACACAGATTGCAGGATACACAATGGTTACGCTTGGATCCCCCAGGAAACAATCCGTACCCCTAGGCAAGACTCAGCCAGGCAGTTTCGCTATGCAGTCACGAGAGGAAAAAAATAAGACCATGGGTAACGCCATGGAATTCGAAGGACACTCGAGTATCATATCCGGAAAACCAAAAATCAGAGAAATATCGATAGAATGAATCCAAGATGTGGCCACAAATCGGATATCAAGCAGAAGGCACTTTCCATATCTTTACTTCGAAAATATGTATCATATAGTACCTTTTTCAAATCACTTCAAATATCGTACTTATATAAAATCCATTATATATAAGATTTAATTTTCAAATCAAATACCTTTCCAAAATCAAAAGTATATCAAATCACACTTATATAGACTTTAATTATATAAGATTTCACTTTTCAAATTGTGTACCTTTTCGAATCTATAGTTTTCGAATCAATTTTATACTTATACAAATCAATTTTATATAAGTTCGACAACTCCAAATCAAGTTTTAGTAACATAAGGTTCTCAAATTTCAATTTGTTTCAATATCAGTTCAATTTCAAAATCATATACAATTTCACCAAATTATTTCTTCTCAATTTAAATTTCTTTAGTTTCAAAGTTTCCAACATAATAAATTTAGAAAATAATCCAAGTTTCTAAATCAAAATAATTAAGTCAAACAATTCATTTCCAAAATCAATGGTTTTCAAAATCATCTTATATTTACATAAGGTCCATCTTATATCAGGATCAAAATTTCAAAAATAAATTTCGCTGTATGAAGAGCCATATGGGATTGAATATCTTTGCTTTTGTGGGTTATATATCTTTGTAATTTAAATTGGAATTTTCTTTTAGTAAGCAAAGATATTTTAACTCGACAGCTTTCAATTTCAGCGTCAAAATATATAAATGATATTAGGATATAAGATGTACATACGTCATCGTTTCGCAAAATTACATTTGATCGCTCGCTCGATCACACAAGTTCGCTTTCGAACTAGTATTGTCCATTCGACTTCCCTAATGCGGATTTCGATATGGTTTCTCGACTAGAAGCCATCAGTCTCCTTGCATAGTCATATACTACGATAGAGAATTCTAGAATCAAGCCCAAAATCCATATCAAATATTCGCCATCAAGAATCGAATGAAAAATCCTAACACTAAATGGTGTAATTCACCTCGAACTTGTGTACTCAAACCTGGATCAAATTAATTATGCGAGTAGCATACGTACAACCTATATATTTATTCCAACTTGTTAAATATATAGTTTCATAAAGATGTTACTAAGTTAAAACATTTAACTAAAATTTATTCAAAATATTTTGAAGACCAAATTCTTTTCAAAACATTTCAAATCTAAATTTCATATTAGAAAAAGTTAACATTGCCTTATTCATTTACTTAACAAAACAGCTTCAACTTATTTAAATCATATTACTACATATTTTAACATACATACCAAACTTACATGTTTTATACTTTTCAAAATTTCTTAGCTTTGAAAAGTTAACCTTGATTTGGAAGTGCTCGAACCTTCAAAATAGTCGAAGAAATCATTTTCGAATTCAAGAGTTGGAAATCAGCAACAATCAGTAAATCAATTTTAATAGATAGGGTTATATCAAATCCGAACTCGAGGACTGAACACCGGCTTACTTCAAATCATTTCAAATATATATATATATACATATATCTTTCGAATATCAAATCTTACTTTGGAATTTGAAATCAAAATGGTTTCACAAAATCACTCGAATTGCAAAGCTACTGAAGTGGCATATCCCCCACTCTGAAACTCGAAAATCAATGTCGATGATGCGTGCACTCATCACCGAAATTATTTTCCAGCGACATAAGTGAGTTCTGGACTTCTATTTTCTCAAACTTCTTTTGAAATTTCTTCGAAATCATTCGAAACTTATTAAAAAACATTTGAAACATTTCTTATTCGGAAAAATACTTTTAAATCATATTGTTATTATATATTTCAAAATCTAAAAACCAATTTCAAAATACCGGAGTTCAATCTTCGAATTTCAAATTTTTAAATCCTTCAGTCATAAATCATTTTTTTGATAAATCAAATTTGTTATATAATTTTTTCAAAATTGCAAATCCTTTCGAAACCTCAAATTCTCATTTTAAAAAGGGTACTAAATCTTTATCGAAAACATTTCACTTTTATATATAGGATATAATAATTTCGATATATAAAACAATTTCCAAAATATAAATAAGCCTGATTTTTCAAAGGATGGTTCAAGAATGGATTTCAAACAAAGATAGAAATTCAACTTAGAGGGACTCTAATCAAATAGGATTCTGATTCGAAGATAGGCTCGAATGAAGATGAGATAATTAATTACAAAACAGTAAATGGATACACTTATATACATCGCGGGCGACCTTAACCGGGTCAACCGTGACTTCAAGAATATAATCGATGCGGAAATCTAAGGCAAATCGACATTCGATCACCAGAGATAGAATTCGGCATAACAAGAGATGGCAACATCAAAACCGAGGGATATATAAATCTCCGGTGAATCAATGCCTATTGTAAAGGAGTTCCACCCCTTTACAATCATTCAAAGATTGGCGGGATCGCCTATTCTTATAGAGATCATTCGAAGTGGAGTTATGGGATACTCCAAAATCAAAAGAATACAAATAGGGAGAGACAAGAAAGAATTTTGGAACCGCAAGGAACGTCCAAAGTTCAAAGGAAATCGAGTCAAAAGGAAGAGATTCAAACTGGAACGAAAGTGATTCTGTAAATAAATTTACTATATATGCTAAGTTTGCCTAGAGCCAAAGCTCTGATACCAACTGTAACGACCCGGTATTTTGGACCATTCAAATCGACAATAAATCCACACAAGTCAGACTTGAATAATTCAAAATAATAGATTGTTAATTTAAATTTGGCAAAACTCAGCATATGCAGTAAATAAATCAATCACAGAATCACAGACACAGAGTAATACAATAATACGCAGCGGAATAGATAAAATAGTAGTTCATGAAGCTACTATATAAACATCAGAGTTAGAAATAAAATACAACAGAATATCTAAAATACAGTGAAGTCTCCAGTACAACAGATGACTTCTCTAAACAAATCAACTAGAAGAGCTAAAAGCTGAGGCGATAGATGGATCTCCAAAGGAAGTTCCAAACTCCAAAGGTGAGTCTCAAATGCTGTATTACTCGGTCTGACCCGAGCGTAAAGCAAAACACAAAACACTCGAGTCAGGATTAACATTCTTATATAAATAAATCCAACTCAAGTGAAATATCAACTGAAATACAAGTAACTTAAAGGATGTTTGGGATAACCATCCTCTAAGGATCTTCAGAACTATCAACAAGGTAGAAATATACATTATAACACCGTGGTCGTTTCAATTTACTTTATACTTCAAAACCCAAATATCATTTTATTTCAAATATAACTATTTTCCAAGATAGTATATATATTAATTAATTTATAAAGTAAAGCATTTAATTTTCTCAAGTCTCGCAAATCGATTCAAATCAACTTCAAATTCCAAATTCAAATTTATTTAAAGCTCAATTCATCAATTCAATTCAGTTCTAAATATACCATTTAAATTTTCAATATATTTCAAAGCTTTAACATTCAACATTTTCAAAGTTAAATTTAACAGTTTCATATAGCTCTTGATTTAACTTCATTATTATTTAATCAGGGAATATTCACTTAATAGATTCAATATCATTTACTAGCCTTAAATCACATTTTTACTAAATATTTCCTTAAATTTTATTTAAACAAGAAATATTCATTAAATTACTTATAAATCAAACCCCAGTTACAAATCATATCTTACATCTCAATTTCAATAAGTTTCTAATTGGTTTAATTAAATAAAATCCTTTATTGAATCAATTTCAACTAAATTCAAATTATCTTCCTAACCTTAACTTATTCAAATTTTTACCAAAATCTATTTTGAAACATATTTAAATACTCAACATATTATATGAATTTAAATCAATCATTCCCATTTATATATAATAATTTAAGGCTCAACATTTATTAAAACCATATATTTCTTTCCAAACCATAGAATTCATTTTCAAAATATTTATATATATGGACCAACGGTGTCTGTATATATATTTATCACATGGTTAAGTGATACGGATATTTATCATTTCAATCCGAAATTTAAATATATACGGGTAGATATCATTTCGACCCGTAATCCCAATTTCAATTCAAATGAAAATCGCTTGGGTTTATCATTTCAACCCATAATGAATTCTATACTAACAGGGAACTTGCAGAGTGATAACAGATACTAAAAAAATATAACAACAGGCATATATCATCAGTATAAATAATAGATACGGGTGTCAGATGTCACAGGTGAACAGATACAAATAATAGTAATAACAGGCATATAATACTAGATACTGGTGTCAGATGTCACAGGTGAACAGTTATAGATAATAGCATATATAACAATGTAAATAACTACAGCAACATATTTCAATTGCTATTTCAAATGAAATCAAATTTAAATAATAAAAGAACGTTAATCGTGAGTGATTTCTCACCTTTCGAGGCTAAAGGTATTTGACACTGAAATAGGCTAAGAACCCCAAAGCAAGGCTGGATTGGCACGAATTCGACGAACATAGCTAAAAGCTTGGAATAGACGAAATCGAATCAAACTGGATTGATGAAGATAAATGGTATAAGTGAATTTATATATATATATAACTATATATATAGATAAAATCATATTCTAAATACAAATACATTCAAAATAATAATAATAATAATAATAATAATAATAATAATATATGTGTTTCAAAATATATTGTTTGAGTCTTAAAATACATGTATTAAACTCAGTATATATGTATATATACATCATATACTTAAAAATACTATACTTACACTGCCATATTCAAAATTAGAATTTATAAATCAAATATTATTATATATACATTTTTTTTAAACATACAATAGAATTAAAATATATATATATTATAATAAAACCCGACTCATGCATGTAAGTCAAAAGTGTATAAATATACAATGCAGCCTAATAGTATATATATATATATATACAATAAAATATGTTTGTAGACCCGTAACCATATATACAACCAACCTATTATTACCAGATTTAAAATATATAAATATACACGTGAATTGTCACATATAATAGATGTATATACATTGTATACTTTTTAGAAATAAATCTATTTTGTGCCGTGACTATACAACCTACAAGAGCACTTAACAGGACACACCACTATAGGCTAATATATAGTTACTTTATAGCTATAAATATATATATAAACAGATGTTCGTTAAAACCGATATACAACTAACAGACAACCCATACAGCAACCTATATACTAGACTCATATTGATTAAAAATATATGCAAACCATCACCAAGCTAAGTGCAGACCTGATTTGAAATCTACTAACATATACAACCAACATGTGCAGACTATTAAACAAATATATAATATGCATATTTTATTCGTAAGTTATAACCCAACCTATGTTACACAATCCCTTATACAGCTTACATGTACCATATGTATATGATAAAAAAAAAATCTAACACACTATATGCAGCTATACCAATTTTGAAATCAACAAATACAAAAGTGAGTATAGATATATAACTTAGATAACCTTTAAATAACAGATCTATACGACATAGATAAGTAGATTTATTACAAAATATATATAAGCAGGTTTGTACAATATACATAAGACAAATTTTCTTTCCTTTTAACTAATATTAAAACATATTTACTTATATCATAAACTAGACTATATATATTACAAGTATACTATTGGAAAAATATATGTATATAAAACTGTTCTTTCAAAAACTAATATATATAAAGACTTGTGTGGTAACCGCATAACTTAATATATACAAACTAATAAAATATAATATATACTGTATAAGCTTAACTATATATATATATATAAATCTATACATGCATACTTACAACAGGGACAAGGGATGCTCAACAGGAAGAAGGGAAGATGAAGGCCGAAAGTGGAGGCGGAGGCTAGGTGTGACAGGTCGGAGGTGGAGGGAGGGTGGTGACTGTGCCGGCGGTGACGTTCGAGTTTGTTGGAATGAACATGACGCTGATGGTGGAGAACGTGATGATACGGAGCAGTGGAAGCGATTAGAGTTGCCTGGCCATGGTGGGGCGCCGGAGAACGTGAACTCGGTGCTGAACGTGATTGGGAGCACGGGGAGAAGAATGGACGCGGGTTTACTCGGCGCGGAGCAAGTGGAGATGAGGTGAACGGTGATGGGATCTCGTGTTGGAATTGGCGGAGGTCGTGAGGAAGTGAAGGCTGACGAGGGAGGGATGATGGAGGGAGATTTGGCCGGAGCTAGGTGTTCACGTGGCAGGGTCATGCGGCGGAGGAGGGAGAGCTTGGACGGGGAAGTTCGGTGCACAGACACGCCATGGTTTTTACAGAGAGAAGAAATATGTAAGGGAGGAAAGAAGGTCAGGCTAAAATGCATGTGCTCTCTGATATGTTAATACATATACTTCAAATGAGACCCGATAGAAAGTGAAGAGGCAAGTACTAAAATGAATTGAACAGTGGAAATTTGAGAAGAGGATTTGAGTAAAATGGAATGGATCCTGGGAGATAAAGTTATAAAGGATATGAACAGTTCAACTAATAAATGTAACGTATAATTACAGAAATCCAAACGTACACAAATAAACGAGATGGTATGGCATGGCATCAATGCATTGAAAAGATGGAAAGGTAACAAATGCATTGAAAAGATGGAAAGGTAACAGCTCATAATAAATGACTCCAGCCGTTTGAAATCCGAATGGACACCAAAAGTGGTACCGCTATGAAGAGCTGTTTATAGTCTCTGTTGCATACCGGACCTCAAAATACAGAATTAAATATACCGTAGAGATCAGCGCGACGAGACGATCAAAACGGTATATAGATATTGGTGGTACGATCATCCGATCAAAAGTCGATAATCGGTACCGGAAATGCTGCTATTCTGCCAGAATTAAGATAAACGAAGCAGTAGAAGTCCAAATTTGGAAAAACGAATTTCGCAGTCTGATTCAGAATGATCTGAATAAATTTTCTCCTGTTGACATATTTTGGTTTCGGAAAACTTTTAAATTCACTGTTATTAACCGGTTTGATTTGAAATGAAATTTCACAGGAAAATAAACTTCAATATTATCAGATGAAAATTTACCAGTTGCTATATTAAAATAGACGTATTCCAAATAATAAATTTTTAATTTCAAATTTTATTGTTTAAAATTTCACAAATTTCCAGTTAAATATACTTTTAAAACCATTAAATTTTGCGGGTCGTTACAGTTACTGGCCTCTTCCTTCTTCTTATCATAAGGGTGATACCTCCCCTTACCCTTCTTGGTATTATTGTTCTTAAAATTTCTGAACTTCTCCCTTTCCTTGTCATGCTGTTCCAACCTCAAAGCTAAGTCTATCACATGGTCAAAAGTCCTGTCTACATAGGGTAACATGGCTCTGCTAAGTCCTGGGTTCAACCCTTTTATGTACCTATCATTTTTGGATGCCTCATCTACCACAAGCATTACTCCATATGTGGAAAGCCCCTCAAACTTTTGAGTGTATTCTGTGACAGTCATGGTTCCTTGTCTAAGTCTAATAAATTCTTCTAGCAAGGTAGTCTTTGCTGATGCTGGTACAAACCTTGCTTCCAACATCTCTTTGAATTGATTCCAAGTGATTTCATTCTCATTTCTTCCTGCAATGATTACTTCCCACCAGCCTAAAGCTACTCCTTTTAGCTGTCTTGAAGCCACTTGCCTCTTTCTTTGATCATCAAGTTGCATGTCATTGAAAATTCTTTCTAATGTTCTCAACCATGTTTGAATTTCCATGATACTCTCTGTCCCTTCAAAGCTTTTGCCTCCTAAATGAGTATATGTCTTAAGTAATTTTGAGAGTTCTTCATAGGGATTTTCTTGCCTTGGTCCTGCCCCATCCCTAAATGCTCTCACCAAGTCTTGCAGATTGACCATTGGTGGTGCATGGGAAGATCCTGCTCCCTGATTTGGTGGTCTCCCTACCATAGTTTGCTAATAATAATTTACATAGCTGGTTAGTTTGATTGGTAATTTTTATTATTTCAGTGGTTTTTTTTTCACACTGAAAACATAGATATATATATTTAGTTCCTTTAAATTTTATTTCTATCTAAGAACTTGATCTTTACTTCTACTATGTTGAATAACATAGCTCTGATACCAAATGAAATGACCCTCCTATTTCTACCCTAATTTCATCAGGATTTTTTTTTACAGAGATGATATATAGATATATCATTCATTACAAATATATTTCCCAGGGCCATTTTCTTTTCCCAATAGACAAAATATATCCAGGATTAAAATAATTAACCAATATAAATATATCAGTACATTCACAAAGATAAGCACATACATGTGAGGATGTATATGCCTCTCTTGTTTGAATCAGAGTTCTGGAAAACAAGAGGATATTGGATTGATTGAATTTAATCAATCCACACATAGTTCAGTGCAATAAAAATTCCATTCATGCATGAATACCTATATATATATATTTTTAAACTCCTGATTTCTTGCTAAATACTCTAGGGAGTATAAATTCTAGAGACTAGATAAATGTGTTATGATTGTCTATAAATTAAGGGTCTGGTGCTTGGGTTCTGAAGATGATAGAAGTGTTTATCATTATCCATGTTTGATTTTCTTCTTATAAAATCTGTTTGGAATTTAAAATGCCTTTGATTAAAATCTGAGTGAAATTCAGATTCCTATTACAAATACAAAGGAAAAGGTGTGTTAATATTTGCACAAAACATGTTTATGTGCGTATATAACTGCAACTATTTGGATCTGGCTTTCAACTCCCTTATTACAGATCCTTTCTTTATTTAAAAATAAGACATGAAACATTTGTATGAAACAAGTTAAATTATGGGAACCTTGCAGTCATATACGAACATTCAACCTATGCCTATTATCTTTTGTATACATATGCCATGGTAGAAAGATAAAACCGTTTAATTTTTTTCTGAGAATCAACTATCCAGATTTCCCAAAACTAAAATCCTTTCTAAAGACTCAAGATTGACTAATACATTTATAAAATGTAATCATTCAATTTTTAACATGGTGTTCTTACTAAATTCACTTACAATATTTTGATTAACTTCTTTAGTACCAGATATTAACTAGATTTATAAATTCCAGATACAAGTCAATCTCTTAATAAAATGCTTAACAAAATATCCATCCCATATTCAACACTTAATACAAGTAACAATTTAAATCATTAATACATGTGGATTTTATCATTTAGGCTTTTATCTAACTAAGTTTAGCATGCTATAATCTTCTTCTCAAAGCCTTGCTCCTACTCCTACTTAGTTGCTGCAATCCCTGAAAAAGCATTTGAAACTGCCTCATTTTAAATGAGACACCCCAGATGCCATTAGCACACTAGGGTCAGACACATGTCTGGTATGAGAAAATTCACAAAAGCAATTGGTTAATTAGGTTAAAATCAAGTTAAGTACATATACATAAAGTTCTGCCCTTTGGAATCAGGTCATACTTGTGTGCATGCTCTGTGTCATTGTGCATGTGCACACTTTAATTTTTCTTTCCAGAGACTACATATATAAATATGGCACATACAATCAAGCATACAATTCAGTCATAGACAAACAATTATTCACACCAAACAGGAAAATAACCAATATGAGTTAAATCATTTATTCCATCCTCATATTTCAATTCTGGGAAAAACTCTAGTTTTCTCATCATCTCAAATATTTTTCCCTTGGTATATTTATCTATCCTGGTCTCATCTGCAATATTTATGAATCAATGGACACACTGTAATGAACTAATTCACTCCATTACACAAAGATCTCAGGACTTAAACAAGCCATGTGTCAACTTGTGTTACTCAAGAACACAAGTCATTCCTGTAGTGTTCTTGACCCCCATTTCCTAATCAGGTTTTAAGTCAGTAATAACCCTTTTAATATTTCAGGAATAAACCAATCAGTGATCCATTTCCCTAACTAAAACATCCATATCATGGCATCTTATATTAATCATAACCAAGCAGAGATAACTAGGCAAACAGACATTGTTATCCATTTAAATGGGATTCTACATCTGCATACATATGTTCTGATACTTTAAAGAAGTAAAGGCAACTAACAGTGGCTTATGGCTTTTAAGAGAGTTATTTTTTTCTTTTGCAAGTATTTGTGCTTAAGTTAAACTTAGATTGACCAAGTTTCACTGAACCATAATGTTTGCACAAAAAATGGACAAACACCTCAAAGTTGTATGATTTAGTAGATCTTATGTTATTCTTAGTGATTTGGGTGATTTATGCAAATATATGAAAAGCAGGGGCTAAACTGTAAAAAGACACGCAGATTTATAGTGGTTCAGCCAGAATGTGCCTACGTCCACTTTATATGTTATTTCTCTTCTCTTGTTTTGATTACAAGTACAAAGCTTTGATACAAGTAAAAGAAAGTTGTTTGAAAGTTCTCTCCGTGCTTGAGCTCTCAAACTTGTCCCCCATTGTTGTACCCCTGCCTCTCTATTTATAGAGTGAGGTTGGGGGCAGGGGTCTTGGATGTATACAACTGCTGGTGGGCCTGGGCTGAAGTGATCTGGCCTGGCAGTCTGGTTCGGTATTCTCTTGGTTCGGTGAAGTATGGAGTTGGTCTGGTTGGGCTTCATCCGGTGAAGTGTGGAGTGGTGAGGTTGGACCGGTGGCAGTTGCCGGATGAAGGTCTACCGAATGGACACGAGGGAGGGCTGCCGAATGGGTTATGCCGAATGGACTCGGGGGAGAGCTGCCGAATGAATCATGCCGAATGGACTCGGGGGAGAGCTGCCGAATGAATCACGTCTCTGGGTCTCGAGGTCTTCCGGGTAAGAATTCACCCAACATTTGCCCCCCAAAGTAGGGCATATGTCTAACATATGTCGTGCTTTGTCTTCCTTCGTTCGGTCTTGGTTGCGCCGAGCCAGTTGGTCCGGTCGATGTGCTTCGCTTATAAATAAGGGCGCCACTCTACTATTGTTTCTTCACTTTTCGAGATAGCCGAACCACTTGACTCCCATTTTTTCCGAACTAGACCCTTATCATTGCCGAATCAGGTGAGATTTTATTCTGCCGAATGAGATCTTATTCTCGTATTACCGGACGAGAACGGGAGACACCGAATGAACCCATACTTGAACCACCGAATGGACCTTGAGAGTTCGAGAATTTCCATTGTCTTTACCGAATGACGATGGGAGTTTGAGCACTTTGAACTTTCTTTGCTTACACTCGAGACACCGAATGAACCCATACTTGAACCACCGAATGAAAATGATACTGAATATGTTTTTACCGAATGAAGTCATATACTTGTTTATATCCTCTGTTCTAAATGTGTTTTTCCGGTATTGTAGATAATGTCTCGCAAAGTAGAAACTCGATCAGACAAGAAGCGATCCGTGGGTGAAGGAGAGTCATCGGCTGTGCCCCCAGCTCAATCAGGATCGGAGCGTCATGGGCCCGCCCCGAGGTCATTAGTGGATGGATATGGTCCCCAGGAGTTGCTGGATTCCCCGCCTGACTGCTTTCCTAGCCTTCTCAAAGAGGAGCAACTCGATGTTATATCTCGTTCTTTTGGGATTGATAGAGCCCTCATGCTGCTGCCGGGTCCAGGAGTCATGCCATACAGTCCTCCCGAAGGATACTTCGCTTATAGCAGGTACCATTGCATGTGTGGTGCTATCCCGCCTCTCAATGCTTGGATAGTTAGCTTCCTCACGTACCTGAAGGTGGCCCCATTTCAGCTTCAGCCCAACTCTTACGCCATACTGGTGAGCCTTTTCGTTATTTTTCGGAGGAAGTATGGTCGCGCTCCCTCCAACCGGGAGATCCGGTACTTGTACAACTTAAGGGGCTACAAGAAGGGGTCCCCATATATTAACTTGGAATCTGCTGTGACCTTCAAGCCGGTCCTGGACCTTTATTCCAAATTCAGCATGTTCAAGAAAGAATGGTTCTTTGTTAGGGACGACTCCGTCTCTATCCGGCGCTTTACCTCTGGATGTAAGTTGATGCTTTTACTTATAATTTCTATCCTGATTGTGATGCTTCTTCTCATACTTTCTCATTTTTGCTAGCGACAGGTGGCTTTCCTGTTGTGGAAACTGACCGCCTGGTTCAGACGGCGGCGGAGATAGAAGGCATTCTTGGGAAATACAGATCATCTGCTTACTTGATTAGAAATGCGATCCTTCTAGAATACAACTTGATCCTTCCGCAGCAGTCTGTAGTTAAGTTGAGGGAAACGGCGGAAGAGAGGGCGGCCGCTCAGGCCAAGGGAGGCGTTGCGGCAGAGGGTGGAAAGAGAAAACCATTCACGAAACCTCCAGCCGTTGGAGGTAAGAAACTTAAGAGGTCAGACGGTCCTTCTCCCAGCAATTGTCCACTTACTCAGGGGGAGATAGACGCGGAGGAGGAAAGAGGTGAGGCGGAGGGCGGGAGTGACGTTGAGCGTCTTGGTGACGAGGGTGGCGATGGACAGGGTGGTGATGGTTCCAGGGCTTTGTCTTCTGGGCAAGTAGGCGAGATGCAAGAGTGGACGGACGATGCTCTCCGTCAGGCTTTTGAGGAGTTGGGTGATGATCCGGCTTTGGTAGAGAAGACCGGGGAGGCGGACAAAACCGGGACTGGTGCAAGTGAGTCTTCTCCGACTATTCCGGCCAAGGTGGCTCTGACAACTCAAGGTGAACTCTTGACCCCTGCATGCTTCACTAATGATAGGGACTTAGGAATATTTTATTACCCGCTCCCGTCCTGGAATGAAATCCGGGACTTATTGCAGTATCCCACTCCTCCCCAGGGTTCGTTCAACCACAGCTGTGTTTCTTTTCCTTTTCTAATCTTGCAATTTACCGCGTTCCTTGAATCATATTGTAATGTAAGATTATGACACTTGTTCTTTATATCAGGAGCAGGCAAGACGCCCAAAGCTTCAGACCTTCGACACAGGCTCGAGCAATATAAACTTTCCAAAATTTCTGCTAAGCCGAAGCCCTCAGCCCAACGCTCCGGGGATGTAGTCGGGTACCGTCCTCTTCTTGGGGTCATCGAAGAGGGTATTCAGCAGAGGAAGAGGAGTCATCCTTTATCCGAAACTTCGCTCGGTTCTCAGCCTCCGGCTCAGCCTATTCATGATATTACTGAGGAGGGCAGCGAGTTTGTATCTTCTCCACACCCATCCGGAAACCCTTCTGTTGTTCATATCGACCGTCCCGATCTGGCCCGTAATCCATTTGCCGGTCATCCTGATCTGGATCCGGGTTCTCAGGATATTAATTTTGACGAAGTTACTGGTGAACACCTTCTCCCCCGTAACCCCATGGTACGAGTACTTGACGAAGCCAAGTCCTTAGACCTCGATCTACTCACCACTCGTATAGTCACTATGGGAGACGAGGCCAAGGCCAACATTGATCGGGTGGCGGAGGAGGCCAAGAAGCTGATGGGGCATCACGCTCGGCTGGTTAAGGCCGGAGAGGAGATAGGGAGCGCCAATATCCGACTTCGATTGGTGGTCTCGGATCAGGCCAAGCAGCTTGCGGATCAGGCTATCCAGATTTCTCAGCATGAGGCTGCCACTGGGCGATTAAGGAGAACCATGGAAGAGGCTAGTCGGGCCGAATTGCGGAAAATGGAAGCTGCTTGCAAAGAGCGGATTGATATGGCTATTACCACGGTGGATGAGGTTCGGAGAGCGGATCTCGAGCAGGTGGAGGAATTGTCCGAGAAGCTTGAGGCTGCCGAGCTTGCTCAAGCTAAGTTGAGGGAAGAGATGGCGGTGATGCGGAGGTCCCTTCAAGCTGATTGCTCGAGATACAGACTGGAGAGAGATGCTGCCGCGGAAAGGTTGTCGGCCTCCGATGCCCGGATGAGGGAGTTTGAGGAGAACGAAGGAATGATGGATGACATGCTCCAGGACATGTATTTCCGGACTTGGAAGCAGGGTAACCTCTCTTGGATGGATGATTATCCCAGAGTCATGGCCAAGATATATCTTCGGGCTTTGGAGGAGGCTAAGGCTGATGCAGATAAAGAGGGTGGAACGGTCTTCAGTATGGATGTGGTCACGGCCCAGTTCACCAAGGAGGAGAAAGTGGCGGTAAAGGAGGGTATGCGGCTGCTTGCTGCTGAAGAGGCGGGTGTGCAGGTAGAAGATGACGACCAGGATGGTCAAGAAGCTAGTACTGGTAAGTCTTCCTTTCTAGTCTTTCTGTTAACTTGGTTACTCATCACTAATGAACCCTTTTTATGACCGGACAGGTGGGCAAAAGAACAAGGACAAGACTTCGACGCAACCAGCTCCATGACTGAACCTGAAAAATTCTTTTTGTAGGCTTGGCATTGTTGTATCTGTTAGTCTTAAGACAGTAGGGTAACTTCCAAGTTGTAATTCTTGCTACTTGTAATAACATTATTCTTGACGTGTAATTTTTTAGCTCAAGTTGATTTTGTCATTTCTTGAATATTTGTTGCTATTTCGACATATCGTATGAGAAATGTAGCTATGTGTATTCTTGTAATTAAATTGTGTTTGATGTCAGATTCTGGTTTTAAATCATAATCTCATGACTTGCAATGTTAGCGTGTGGTGTGGAAAAATCAAATTATAGTCATGCATTTGTACATAAAGGAAGAAAATACCGCCTTTCATGTTCTGTTTGTAAATGGCAGTTTCGAATATCTTATATGACCAAGCATGGAGAGCAGTTGACTGCCCCGCCATCTGATTGTGAATCTCTGCATCCATTGGCGGGTACCTCTTACCCTGCATCCTGTACTTTATGGTTTGTTATAGAGGATAGGAGGAAAGTTTTTTAAGTAAAATTGAAATATGTGAAATAGTAAAACTTCCAGTCACGGAAGGCCTTCGATGTGCTTAAGTTCGTGGCAAACGGGTTTTGTAGTCACTTTCCCTAGCTGTGGGTCTTGGAGACATTTGTCACCCATCTTACGCCTCCGCGGGGAGTTAATTCTTTTTTACCACAGCCGCACTTAAGACACACCGGAGCCGAGATCGCGCACAGTAACTACCCGGGCCATTATGGCCCGTACTCATGGGTATTATTCGACTTACTGTGGCCGGCTAGCGTGGGTGCCGATCGTCAACTGTGAACTGCCCCTGGCTGGCCACACCTTATGTTGGGGCTTATAATCGGTTCACAGTCGCCGGCGAGCCTAACGCCGTAATGAGCTGCCTCGGCTATAGTCGGCCTTCTCGGTGGCTTATAATCGGCTCATTACAGTTGGCTTTAAGGGCCGTCGCGAGCAATGAGTTAACCCGCAGCAGAGGGATGCTGGAGCAAAAGTGTCTCATTGGCGAGGGCATAGATTCGCATAGTACCTGTTGGGGCTTGTCCACGTGGAGTTGCATTGTGGAGTGCTTTGAATAGAAATGCTATATGCTCAGGATTTTGTTCAACAGAAAAGGATAAAGTTAACAAGCAGCCAAGATACAAAGGAACAAGTTAAAAAGAGACAAGGCTTTTTTAAAGTGGTTCGGCACGAAAAAATGCCTACGTCCACTGATTCTCTTCGTTAATTCACTTCATATGGGCAATACAAGTTAAGAAAAGTATCGACGGAGGTGTTGGATGTTCCATGCCCTCTGGAACACCTCCCCGTCCACTGTTGACAAAATATAGGCTCCGTTGTGGAGATCTTTATGAATTACATATGGTCCATCCCAGATTGGGTCTAGTGCTCCGGGGCGAGGGAAGATTCGCTTGAGGACAAGATCCCCTTCTCGTAAGGCACGATGCTTGACTTTGGAGTTGTATTGTGCTGCCACCTTTTGCTTGTGGGCTGCCGTTTTTAGGACTGCATCATTCCTTCTCTCCTCGACTAGATCCAAAGACATGTTGAGGAGCTCTTCGTTTTCTTCTGGGTTATAGTGGATCCTACGGTGGGAAGGCACAATGGTTTCAACTGGGAGCATAGCCTCCGATCCGTATGCCAAAGAGAAAGGAGTGTGCCCTGTTGATGTTCTGAAAGATGTGCGGTAGGCCCATAGTGCCGTAGGGAGTTCATCCACCCAAGCGCCCTTTGACTTTTCGAGCTTCTTTTTGATCAGAGTTTTCAGAATTTTGTTGACTGCTTCGACTTGTCCGTTTGCTTGGGGATATGCTACGGATGAGAAGCTTTTGCGAATTCCGTGTTCTTGGCACCAGTTGGCGAATTCCTCGCTGTCAAACTGAAGTCCATTGTCTGATATGATTTTTAGTGGGACTCCGTACCTGCACAGAACATTTTTGATTAAGAAGTTGATAACTTTCGCTGAAGATACTTTATTTAGAGGTTCTGCTTCCACCCATTTGGTGAAATAGTCGACTGCTACTATAGCATATTTGGCGCCGCCTCGACCCATTGGCAGTTCACCGATTAAGTCAATTCCCCATACTGCAAAGGGCCAAGGGCTGGTCATCTGGGTAATCTCGGTTGTTGGTAGCCGAGGGACCTTAGCAAACTTTTGGCATCTGTCACACTTCTTGACGAAATCTAAGGCGTCCTTGCTTAAGGTGGGCCAGAAATATCCGTATCGGAGTATCTTTTTTGCTAATGTTTGCCCTCCGGTGTGATCTCCGCAGCTTCCTTGATGAATGTTGGATAAGATTTCCTTGGCTTCCCTTCCGGCGACACACCTTAATAATGGGTTAGAGAACCCACGCCGATAGAGGATGTCTCCTTGTATTGTGTAGCGGGACGCTTTCCTCAAGATTTTCTTGACTTCGTTACGCCCGTCGGGTAGTGTGCCATTTTGTAGGTAGTCTCGGATGGGAGTTATCCAAGTTGCTTCTTCGGTTGCAGCTATCAGATTCACTTGTTCAAAACTCGGGATCATTTGCTTTGAGACAGTTACTGCCCCGAAGATGGCGACGTCTCTCATACTTGCTTGCTTTGCCAATTCGTCGGCCTCTTGGTTCTCTTCCCGAGGGATGTGTTTGACTAAGTAGTGGTCCAATCGGCTGAGAAGTAACTTGGTCTTCTTTAGATATGCTATGAGTCGTTCTTCTCGAGCTTGGAATTCCCCTAGTATTTGATTAACAATAAGCTGAGAATCGCTGTGAAGACACAAAGAATTGGCTCCGATCTCGATAGCAATTTCTAATCCGGCTATTACTGCTTCGTATTCTGCATCGTTGTTGGTGGCAGTGAACTCCAACCTTATAGCATAGTGCAGTTTATTTCCCCTGGGAGTGATGATTACCACACCTGCCCCCGAGCCTTGTTCGTTAGATGCACCGTCCACAAAGAGATTCCACTTGATATCTTCTGTTATTTCCAGTTGCTCCTTATCCTCGTTGGTAGTGAATTCTGCAATGAAATCAGCCATGGCTTGTCCCTTGATGGCGGTGCGAGGGTGATAGGTGATATCATATTGACTCAGCTCAATACACCATTTAAGTAGTCGCCCGGAAGTGTCGGGACGATGGAGTACCTGCCTCAGTGGTTGATTGGTTAGAACCTTGATGGAATGGGATTGGAAGTAATGACGTAGCTTTCGTGAAGTGATTAGTAAACAGTATGCTAACTTTTCGAGCTTAGGATATCTGACTTCCGCCCCAGTAAACCTTTTACTGACGAAGTAAACTGGTCGTTGCGTACGGTTATCTTCTCTTACCAAGGCAGCGCTTAGAGCGTGAGATGACACAGCAAGGTATAGGTATAATTCTTCGCCTTCGCTTGGGGTCGAGAGTACTGGTGGTTTCTGGAGGTGTTCGATTAGGTTAAGGAAAGCGGTCAAGCATTCGTCCGTCCATTCGAACTTTCCTTTATCTTTCTTTAGAGCTTCGAAAAAGGGGACGCACTTGTCCGTTGCTTTGGAGATGAATCGGCTTAGGGCAGCCACTTTTCCATTTAGGCTTTGCATTTCCTTTCGGGTGGAAGGTATCTTGATGTCTCTTAATGCTCGGACTTGTTCAGGGTTTGCTTCTATCCCTCGGGCATGGACGATGAATCCTAAGAATTTTCCTGATGACACTCCGAAGGAGCACTTTAGTGGATTCAACTTCATTCCATACTGTCGAAGTACCTGGAACATCTCGCCCAGGTGGCTTACGTGATCTTTGGCTTTCCGTGATTTTACCAGCATGTCGTCTACATATACTTCCATTGTTTGTCCTATTAGCCCTGCGAACATCTTGTTGACGAGGCGCTGGTAGGTGGCTCCTGCGTTTTTAAGTCCGAAGGGCATCACTTTGTAGCAGTACAAACCCCGGTCGGTGATGAAACTAGTGTGATCTTGGTCGGGAGCATGCATAGGAATTTGGTTATATCCTGAGTATGCATCCATAAAAGACAGGAGTTCGTGCCCGGCTGTGCTGTCTACAAGTTGGTCGATTCTGGGAAGCGGGAAGCAATCCTTTGGGCAGGCGTCATTTAGGTTGGAGAAGTCAATGCAGGTCCGCCACTTCCCATTAGCCTTCTTTACTAGTACCGGGTTGGCGATCCATTCTGGGTAAATAGCTTCTCGTATGAAGTCATTGGCGAGTAGATTCTTTACTTCTTCATCGAGGGCTGCTGATCGCTCTGCCCCCATACTTCTCTTCTTTTGTTTTACGGGTGCCTTGGTAGGATCAATTTTTAATACGTGGCACGCTATGTTGGGGGAGATTCCGGTCATGTCAGCGTGTGACCAAGCGAATACATCTAAGTTGTGGCGGAGAAAATCAACGAGTTGTTCCTTCAATTCGGTTTTCAATTGCGACCCAATTTTCAGTAGCCTACTTGAGTCGTGCTTGTCTACAGATATAAACTCCATAGCCTCTGCAGGCTCGGCGGTGGCCTCCTCCTCTTTGTCCCTCGGGTCTAATTCATTGAAAGGGTCGCTGGTGTATCGAAGAGGAGGGGCTTTCTTTAGTTGCTATGCTTCAAGGCTTTTTGTGCAGAGAGCAATCTCTACACCTTTCCCTTTATCTCTCCTGTGGTTGTTGCGAAGTTCGGTTACATAGCAGTCTCGTGCAATATCTTGGTCTCCTTCCACTTCCCCTACCCCACTGTCTGTTGGAAATTTCATTTTTAGGCACCACGGGGCTAGGACAATCTGGAAGTCAGATAGGGCTGGTCTTCCTAGGAAGGCGTTGTAGGCCGAATGGTTTTCTATCAGCACAAACGTCTGTTTCCTTACAACGGAGCGGGGATGGCTTCCGATTTCAACGAAGAGGTCCAGCTGCCCGATGGGCATTTTCGCATCTCCAGTGAAACCGTGTAGCGGTTTATCGCAGGGAGATACGTCCTTCATTGACAACCTCATTTTGTCGAATGCGTGTTTGAACAGGATATTTACAGAGCTTCCAGTGTCTACCAGGATTCGGTAAACTTCGGCGGGACCGAGTCGGGCAGAGATAACCATGGGATCCATGTGAGGGTACTGTCTTCCTTCTAGGTCGCGTTTACTGAATGTGATGTCATCACTTTCTTTCCGCTTTGGGTGGCGCTCTTCTATAACCGTATTGACACAGTCTCTATTGTCTCTGAGCGACTTCCCATATCTTTCCATCTCTTTCCAACTTCTGTCTGCGATGTGTGGACCTCCTGAGATGGTATGGACCACTATCTTCTCTTGACTAGAGCTGCTAGCGTTGCGGTCGCCTCTGCCGGTCCCTGGTGAGGGTAGCCTTGGGTTTTCATTGGCAGGATCTGGAGTCCTGCCTTGACTTTTTACATAGCGTTCCAGTTTCTTTCTTCTAATGTGTTCCTCAATCAGATCTCGGAGATGATGGCATTCGTTGGTATCATGTCCGTGGGATTCGTGGAAGCGGCAGAATTTTCCAGATTTCTGTGCGCTATCTGATTCCTTCTTGTATGGTGGGCGTTTGTATCTAACTTCGCCTTGGGTGGCAAGGAAGATGTTTTCGACGGTCTCGTTCAAAGGGGTGTAAGAGTCGAATCTTGGTCCTGGCCGATATAGGCGTTTCTCTACTTTCTTGCCCCCAGCATTGTCTCTGGAATCATTTCTTCGAACGTCCCTTGCCACAGCAGGGGCATTGCCATGGGTCGTCTTACTTTGCTGTCCTGACTGCCCCTCAATGGCAGCATCCTCAAGCCTCATGTATTTCCCGGCTTCATGGAAGAAATCGGGTAAAGTAGCTGGTTTTTCTTTTGTCAATCTCCTAGCAAATTTAGTGTCCGGATGCACCCCACTGCAGAGGGCCATTAGGATAAGCTTCTCATCGGCATCTTGAACTGCGGCTGCTGCGGCGTTGAATCTGGTTAGGTATTGTTGCAGCTTTTCTCCAGGTTTCTGTTTGACGCTGGATAAGGAATAAGCGTCCTTAGGTTGCTCCACATGAATGCGGAACTGACTGATGAATTTTTCTTTCAACATTTCCCATGAGCTGATGGATCCTTGGGGTAGATGACAGAACCAGGAGGTAGCAAGATCTGCTAAGAAGAGCGGGAAGCATTTGCACAGCACTCCCTCTGTTGCTCCACTCATGAGCATATGCTGCGTGTACCTCTGTAAGTGTACAACGGGATCGGAGGTTCCTTTGTAGGGTTCCATTGTTGGCATCTTCCATTCTCGGGGGGTGATAGCAATTTCGATATTGCGGGCGAAAGGGCTGGTTACCCTAGCGCCTATCCCTCGATCTCTTTGCTCCCGTTGGACACACTCTCTGAATAAGCGTGCCATCCTTTCATCAGAATTTGGAGCGGACAGAAATGAGTTTGGTTCCGTTCTGTGGGGTTGACTCCGACCAGACAACCTGTAGGGATGGTATCGTCTATCATTCCTCATATTTTCCAGTGGCTGCCTTTGATCTTCTGGGAGCATGCTTGGGTCAGCTACAGTTGGCCCTTGCCTTGATCTTCCCCTGTTGGGTTCTGATCTAAGCACTTCCTCGGGTCCAACTTCGGGCTGAACTCTAGCTCGGCCCCGTTCATTGGTGTTCCTGTGGTTAGGCAGCATGACCGGCTCAGCTGCAGTTGACCTCCGCCCGGTACCTTCCGCGTTGGGTTCGGCACCAAACGCTTCCTCAGGCCTAACTTCGGGCTGAGCTCGGTCTCGGCTCCTACCATGGCTACCCCTGCCGTTAGCTCCTTCGAAGAAGGAAGATCTTTGCTGTCTCTGAGATCCTCCAGATTGGGACTCGCCCCATGATTCAGTGTTGCGGTTGGATTCTTCAGCGTCCCTCAAGCGTGACATGAGATGGTCTACCAAGGCTTCCTGCTGGGACGTGAAGCGGTTAGTTACTTCAACAACAACTCTGTCCAAATCTGCCCTAGTAATTGCTGCAGGCTGTTCTGTGGCAGGAGTGGCTGGGTTAGCCTGTCCTTCATTTGTTGCCGTTGCTGGAGGAGGACGGTTCACTTGATTTGTGGCAGCTGGATCAGGAAGGCTGCTGGATGCGATGTTTTTTCCTTTGTTAACATCTTTTCTCTGTTTGGGAGGCATGTTTTCCAAGCGGCGGACGATGGTGTTAGGAAAACTTGTTAAGCGGATGAAGCTGAAGCTTCGAGCTTCTAGCTCTCAATGAAAGCACCAAAAATGTTTGCACAAAAAATGGACAAACACCTCAAAGTTGTATGATTTAGTAGATCTTATGTTATTCTTAGTGATTTGGGTGATTTATGCAAATATATGAAAAGCAGGGGCTAAACTGTAAAAAGACACGCAGATTTATAGTGGTTCAGCCAGAATGTGCCTACGTCCACTTTATATGTTATTTCTCTTCTCTTGTTTTGATTACAAGTACAAAGCTTTGATACAAGTAAAAGAAAGTTGTTTGAAAGTTCTCTCCGTGCTTGAGCTCTCAAACTTGTCCCCCATTGTTGTACCCCTGCCTCTCTATTTATAGAGTGAGGTTGGGGGCAGGGGTCTTGGATGTATACAGCTGCTGGTGGGCCTGGGCTGAAGTGATCTGGCCTGGCAGTCTGGTTCGGTATTCTCTTGGTTCGGTGAAGTATGGAGTTGGTCTGGTTGGGCTTCATCCGGTGAAGTGTGGAGTGGTGAGGTTGGACCGGTGGCAGTTGCCGGATGAAGGTCTACCGAATGGACACGAGGGAGGGCTGCCGAATGGGTTATGCCGAATGGACTCGGGGGAGAGCTGCCGAATGAATCATGCCGAATGGACTCGGGGGAGAGCTGCCGAATGAATCACGTCTCTGGGTCTCGAGGTCTTCCGGGTAAGAATTCACCCAACACATAAAATTTGTTTGCTATGTGTATATATCTTTATGCATTTTTATTAAATTAGGAGCATCAGCACATAGGCAACCCTATTGCACCCCTAATTCCTTTTTGTCTCAAGCCTCGGCACTTATACATGAGTATATTGCAGCTCAATATGTTTTCATTTCTCTGAGTTAAGCCAAAACCAATACTTCTTGCCTATATTCAACATTTATTTTTCTGGGTATTTGTTTATGTTCCTAAACATTTACATATCAGAGATCTGGGTTCATAAAACATATATGTATACTAACAACACATAAGCTTTCTTATAATAAAACAAGTGAACAACCAAAGAGAATCAAAACATTTTCAGTTTTAAAATCACATATAAGCATTCTCATATGAAAAAACATTTTTAAGAAAATTACTTATAACTGGCTGCCTACATTAGGACTTATTGCCTTAGATTTTGAGTGAGTTTTCTCACCTAGCTCTCTTCTTTGCTTCCTTAATTAATTGATGAACTTCTGCCTTTAGCCTCAAGCTCTCTTCCTTCCCTTGCCTTATGATTTCTATGGTGTTGTTTTTTTTTCAAAGTTCTTTTTCTGAGAGGGAGAGGAGGCTGCTGCATATACATGTATATATACAGGGTCTTCCTTAGGGTTTTGGGTATTGGCTAAAGCCATTTTTGCCCACCAGAAAAATCATGTTATCTGTATTTTATTTGAACCCAAAATTCTACCCTTCCTGGCTTAATTTAGGTGAAGAGAAAAGTGGTTACATTCTTTTTGGCTAATTTCAGAATTTTGCTTTTCAGAAAATACTTTTTTTTCCTTTGTCTACAATCATGCTAAAATTGTGACTTGATTTTGTTATTTACCAAATACTCTTCCTAATTCTACCTATACCAAGCATTTCCCTGTTTTGTCTTATTTTTCCTATTTTTAGCATTCATGTAAATGGTATGTACCTCCTTTATTTATTTACAAGAGGACTACTCCTTTTTCTATCCTCAGTTTTTCTTTCTTTCTGCCTATATACTAAAATATGTCTGTATATTTTATCTTACTAATTTGAACTCCAGTATTTTATTAACATATATATATTTATATATAAGTCTTACTGAAATAATTAGCACACCCATATATATATATTTACACATCATTCTGTATTGACACACACATGCACATGTATACTCAAAAATATTCAGTAGTATCCATATATGTATATTTACTCATGCATACAACTTTTAAGGGTTTAATATATATATATATATATATATATTCCCATACATATCAATATGTATTTATTCTTAGAGTTCAGGGACTTTTAGCTTTAGTTCATGTGCATTTCCTGTGCACACATGTACACACATACTGATACACTATCAAGCTATATCAATCCCCTTTCAAAATTTATTCAAAAATTATTTTGAATTCATTTATATTTTTCAGAATAAATTCCTAAAATCTTGGGTCATTACAATTTCCATAAAGTAAATTTTTACCATAGAAATATCCAATTTCCACTTTACTTCATCATATATTTCACAAAATATACTTTCAATCCCAAAAATCATTTACAGTTCTTATCCACAAATTTTCAATATCCATTTATTCAAATCCGTACGATGTACACATATCATCCGTACGCTATATCAATCTGGTCGCTCACTCGATCACACAATTTCACTTCCGAACTAGTATTGTCCACCCGACTTCCTAGTGCGGACTCAGATCTGATTTCTTGATCAGAAACCGTAATTCTCCTTGCATAGTCACAACTATGATAGAGAATATCCAGAACCAAATCAAAAATCCATATCCAGGTTCGCCTTCGAAAATCGAGTGAAAAATTCCAAATCAGATTGATAATACTATCTCGAAATTCTGTGCTCGAATCTGGATCAAATCACTATGCGAATAGAATAATATACGTACATCCTACGTATTATCTTCATTGATTATCAGTTAAATCAATTTCCTTTCTATTCATCCTCACTTTGATCTTATTCAATTACCTTAATCCCCATTTGGATTATCACTTCAATTCTTTATCTCAGTTGGGTATTTAATCAATAACAGTTTGAACTTCGACCAGTTTATATTTAGAAAATAGCTTGGAAATTCATAAAAATAGATAAGTAGTTGAAAAATAATTATTAGTTTGTAAAATAGCTGTAGAACAGTCAAGTAATTGTAAGATAGTTGTAAAACAGTAATCAGTTATAAACTAGTAGAAAAATAGTAATTAGTTTATTAAACAGTTGTAAAATAGCTAAATAGTTTCAAAAGTAGTTGCTAAATAAATATAAGATAGTCTTGAAATTTAAAAAGAAAAGTTGCATAGTAAATAGTTAGGAAAATAGATTTGAAATAGGGTATATCAAAATAATTTATTTAAAATAGTCCAGAGCCAAACTGTTCAACTTCCCAATCTCCATTTCCAATCAATTGCCAATTTCCAATTAACTTTCTATTTCATTTCACTTTAACCCATCTCGAATTATACCAATTCGAGTTATTATTCCAAATATTGATTTAATCCCATAAATCAAATTAACCTGTACTTTTAATTTAACAGCCTAAACATTTAATTCTGAGTTCAAATTTCAAAATTCCATTTTAATTTATCTTTACTTCTACATAAACTTATTTCTATGTTCAAATAAGAGTTCAAAACAATTTTATCTTAAAAATTCAATTTATTACCCAATTTTATTTCCCAGTTTTAAAACCAGTTTTTAAACGAATTTTAATTTACAAATTCAATTATTCAAATTTTCAGTTCAAAGTAGTTCCATATCCTTAATTTCAAATGAAAATTTAATTTCTCATTTTTTTATAGTGGATATCTCACCACAATCCATTTCTTCATTCATTTAAACAAATCCAATTCACAATGTAAGGATTATCAATAACAATAGGATGACATCATCTAATTTATTCCAAAACATCCATCCATTTCCAATTTCCAGACCTCAAACCCATTTTGAGATCACACAAACTCCCAATTCAAATTAACCATTTAACTTCCCAAGTTAAATCTAAATTTCATCTTGAAATTTCCAATTCAGGTTGCTTGTTCCAAACTTATTTATCTTCCTTTAATTTAAATTCAATTTAATCTCATCAAACTTACTCAAATTTGAATTCCCACTTCAAATTTTAAACTTCACATTAATAATCTTATAAGTTCAAAAACTTATCACCTTGGATATCACATCTCATTTCCCAAATTTAAAACTCAACATTTAGGGTTTATTTCAAACCATCTTTGTATCCATATATACATATTTATTTCTTAGCCCACCAGGCTATACTTTAAAATTTAAACCACCTTTGGTTTTAATTTTAAGACAGATCTCTTTTTAAGTTTTCAAACAACTTCTTATTTTAAAATAAGATCACATTCAAGTATATTCTGAACAATATTATTTATTCTTTTCTTTTAACACTTTGAAACAATTCAAATGTTTCTAGACTTAGGTTTAAACTTCACAATTTAAATCCGTTATAATTTACAAGTTATACTCATCTAAGTTTATATCCTTAACAAATTTTATTTTGCTTACTCATTAACACACATTCCACTATTAAATACAACAACCATTTATGATAATAACCAAGATTATCATATCTGGAAACCAATTCATTATCATCTTTATTCTGAAAACATTTCTACAAATTCAGGATTTTAATTTCAGTTTGGATCCATTTCAAATTTATCTTCATTCAATTTCAATTTGATTATATTACTATTAACACTTAATTCTCATTATTTTATTTAATTCGAATAATTTTTAACAACCAATTACTTTAACATTTATTAGTAAGAAATATCGCTTTATATATATCAAAATATATTCTTACATAAAATCATTTAAAATCTTTATATAAGAAAATAACAAGTACGCTCTCTCATATATATATATATACTCAACTCATTCTAGGGCACTACTGACCCTATCTTTATGAGTATACCCACCAGAGCCAAGGTTCTCGCTTAACCTTCACTCTGATACCAAGTGTAACGACCCGGAAATTTTCGAACCCGAAAATTCCAATTAGTTAGCAAAAGAAGAAAAGAGGTAGAAGAAGAAACAGAAAATAAAACACAAAATCTCACATTCGTAGCGGATCAAAATATAATATCAAATAATAACAGTTATACAAATGAAATCTGTATTTGTCAAATTACACTTTAATACATCAGAGTTACAACATATACACAAACACTGGACAAATACAATCGACATGTCCCAGACAAACTACCATATATCACAGCGGAATACACTCCATACGTTCCTGCCATCCACCTCGCCTCCTGAGCTCCAGAACGTCCTTACCTGAAAACCTGTAATACTCGGTCTGAACCGAGCATTACATCAAAGTAACACCCGGGTCAGGCTGGAAACCAGCGTGAGTAAACCCATCTAACATGGAATACAACAACACCAAAACTTACATAAAACCCGGGGTAACTCGTGTCAATTTACAATTTCACAATTTGTTATAGACATCACTTATTTCACTCATCAATTTCTAAGTACCAAAACTTAGAGTTAAATGGTCCAATTTACTTAAATCATTCCATTCCAGTCAATTGATTTCACATTTCAATCTATAAAGAATTATAGAAGATTTCAAATCGAAGTGATTTCAGGTATTTACTAATACCGGACTCCGGACTCTTCGAATTTAATATCATCTTAAAAACAAAGCTGTTTAAGTTAAATAATTCCATTTATATTCAGAATAACATATTTACATTGCCATTTTATCACAGATAGACAAACCATATTATCACAGTTTAACCCAAATATAACATATCATATAACATCACAAATCAGATAATTCCATGCATTCAATCATTCATAAGCAAGTTTAATTGGTCAGACCCTTTCTTATTAATTTGAATAAATTAAATAAATTTCTTCAATCACTTTTAATCCTTCTTACTTAACAAAAATTAATTACAACCTATTACTTAATCATCCCTTACTTATCCCCTTTAATTACATTAAGTAATTAGCCTTTAATTAATTACACAAATTAACTATTCTTTAACCACTCACATTAATTAACCTTTAATTACTCACATTAATTAACTGTAATTAATTACATTGATCTTTAATTAATTACATTAACTAATCATACGCAAATTACTTATATTGATTAATTACCCCTTTTAATTAATCACATTCATAAATTAACTAACCCTTTCATTTATTGCCTTAATTAACCAATTCTTTAATCAATTACACTAAGAATAAAACCTTAATTACTCCCACTGAGTAATTACCCTTCAATTACTTTCATTAAGTAATCATCCATTAATAACTAATTTAACTAATCCCTAATTACAAATTCATTAACCCATAATTACTAATTTAACTAAATCCTTAATTTACTCAAGCCCTTAATTATATTTAGATGAATCATTTACCCTAATCAAAACCTTAATTACTTCATTTAAATTGCATTTGGAAAATATTTCAAATTAAAATAATAAACCTTAAAACCTTTTACTTAAAATTTAAATATCGAAGCATGTTTGATAATTTATCTCTACCCTTATGCTTTCGAAATCACTTCAACATTTGCTTTGAAAACTTGAACTTATACACTTCGTCTTCTTAAAACATGGCTAACATAAAGAACTCGAGTCTACAACAGATATTCCTGAGCTACGACTCGAGCTAACCACTCATCTTTCCCTTCTCGATCAAAACACGAGATTACTTTGAGTCAAAACCCAACTTTCCAGAGAAAACGTCTAGCAAAACGCTTCCTTTCCTCCTCATCTACTTCTTCTTCCCCAATCTCAATCACCTCTGATACACCATGCACCTGTGCACATACACAACGCTGCGACCATCGTCGATCAACGCTACAGCTCTCGACGAGCCATCAATCAACTCGCCAACCCTCACAGTCACCTAGAACAAGCTTCGATCTCCTACATCAAAAATGGACAAATTCGAATACCACTGGAAGAACTCGATCACCCAAAACGTCTCGTACTGACACCCAAGATCACCAGCAACCACGTGATTTGGTCCTGAGCTTCGCCACATCATGGCGCCTCTATCCAATTTGTTCCGATCACCGATAGTCCATCGACGACTTCGAATTTCTCCGCCAACCCAGACAAATCAAAACCACTTCTAAAACCCTAATTATCAACGTATCATCACCAACGATGATCAGAAAAATAAAAACCCATTTTCCCAACATCGCTAGCCTACCACCTTCCTCCGATCCCAATCCCTATCCCTCCAGTCCACACGATCATCAGAAAAACCCCCAAACTTATTGTCTGGTAATACACGAAATGCCCACTCAGTAACAATCTTAAAATTGAGACTTAACTCTTAAAATTCATGAATCTTGATGATGATCAGGATTTTATCTGTGAAACATTAAATTCTGATACTTGAATTTTTTTACAGGTTTCTAATTCCTACTGTATGGCCTTGATTTACAGAAAGATATGAACTTGTGATACTTGTATATATTTTTAAAACTTAATTTATATTCAAACAAACATACTTTGTTTGAATTCTAAGGCCTATCAATGGTTAGTTAAGGATATTTTGAATCTTTGATCAAGAACAGAGTTCACCAAGGTTCATCAAGTATGCATACTTCTACTCAATCATATAAACAGAAATCATACTTCTTATTTATACATGTATACCATAATTTATTTCAGGAATTCACATGCATCAGGCATTATCTACTTTAAATTTTTAAATAAAATGTTTACTCACATTTCTATATGAACAGAGCAGACTTTGTCTTGAAAATTTAAAACTGGTTTGAACACAGGCTTTGGCTTCTTTGGTTTGCTTCTGATTTTCCTGTTTTGATTTTAAATGAGAGAACTTTGCTTTATAATATTTGAGTGGTATGATCCAGGCAGGGGTTAACAGTTATATTTATATAGGAGAGGAGGAAGTGTATTATACAAGCCATAGGGTGGCTACAGAGTCAGTACAAGCATTTATAGAAGAGCATGAGTTTATATTTTTTTATTTCTCTTTTCCTGACCTGATATTTATATTTTGTATGCTAAGCCTAAAACTTGTCTCTTTTTTTGTTTACATGCATTTATGTGAATTGATGTATGTGTACATATCTATCATTTATGTGTAAAATATGTTTGCCTCTCGACTATTCAATGTATACACATAAGTTACTAGTATTTGATTTCTCATAGGCTTATAGATACATTTTTATCCTTATATATGTATATAATTATATGTGTATATATTTTCAACATCAAAGAGCCTGTTTATTCGTATTCATTATATACATATTTAGATCCCTTTTTATGCATATATATCTTTGAATGTTTTATCCTAATTTAAATGGTGCAGTTTTTATTTTAGTTTCCAAATCAACGTCTATATTCAAATACCTTTAATTATCAAAAATTCATTTGTTTGATTAATAAATATTAATATTTCAATGATTTTAAACTAGTTAATTACCAATCAACATCCGTTAAAAATCTGGGTCGTCACACTAAGGTAAAGAAGAAAAAGGGTAGAAGAAGAAGAAAAACAACAACACAGAATCTCACAATCGCAGCGGAACAAAATATAATATATAATAACAAATTTTTAATACAAGAACTATACTGTTAATATACATATCATTTTAAGAGTACATCGATCAATACATCAATCTGGCAGTTATAATAACTTGTCCTCTCACAGCGGATACGAAAATACGTTTGAACTCCTCCAGCTCGTCTCCTGAGCTCCATAGCATTTAAACCTGAATCTGTAATACTCGGTCTGACACGAGGATTATAATAAAATAACACCCGAGTCAGTGACGTAGCGGATATTACAAAAATGATGTAGATCGGTGAAAGTAGCAGTCGATGGATTGATGAATGCTGAATTGCCCGAATTATTTGATCCGAAGATACCGAACTCTAGCTATCTCGAACTCGTTGATCGCGCACGATACCGGGTTCAAAGATCTTCAATTCTTCAAGTGTTGATCAAGCGCACTTGATTCCGCGAATCGGCTTCTACAATCGTTGAATCGAGCGCACTCGATTAACCGAAAGAGGAGATAGGAGATTACACTCAACTACCAATTTGAATGAAAGCACAAAGCAATCAAAAGAGAATTTTATTCAAAAAATCAACAACCATTACAAATGAGACTCACGGCCTATTTATAGGCATTTTACAACTCACACAAAAAAACAACAAAAATTCACTAACTCCTAAGTCGGCTCCGACTTATAACAAGCGACTGAAAAATAGCCGTCCTACCATAAGTCGTATACGACTCAACAGTTTACAACACAACCGACTTACGACTTATGCAAAACATACGACTTAAAGAAATTACAACACAGTACAACAACCCTTAACTCAGCTTCGACTTAAGATATCCTCCGACTTAGCATATGGCGACATACGACTTAAAGACAGAAAAGTACAAACAGACAACATTACTTAAGTCGTTGCCGACTTAACAACATAACACGATTCAACAATAGCAGTGACTTCAGAAACAGCGGTCCAGATTAACTTGGCAGGAAATCCATGGCTTCAGGGCTTCAGCGACTTAAAATCATGCGGCGTTCTAAAGAGTTCAAAGGTAGAGATTAACTCGGCAGAGAATCAATGGTTTCTATCCTCAACGACTTAACTCCTGACTCGTTAGGTCGTTCAAGAGACTTAACTAAGTCGTAACTCGGTAACGACTTATAACCTGCTCCGATAAGTCGTACATTAATCAAAACACTTCCCTTAAGTCGTTGCCGACTTAAGCCTTCACATTTTCCACCTTGTGTTGCTCCTCCTATAGTTTTAGGTCGTAGCTTGTTCGAGTTGAGTCGGTCACGACTTATGTCTTCTCTCCAGTTAAGTCGGTCACGACTCATGCCTGTTTCTATAAGTCGGAGACGACATATATCTTCCTTAAGTCGGTCACGACTTATACCTTCACCTTCCATAAGTCGGTCACGACTTATGCATTCGCCTTTCTTAAGTCGGTCATGACTTATGTCCTTTGCTCTGATAAGTCGGCTACGACTTATGCCTTGGGAAATTATAGCTTGGCCTACATCATCCTCCCCAGGTTGAAAGAAATTCGTCCTCGAATTTGCACTTTCCTTCCCCTCTATATGCTCATCCCCGTGATATGGTACGAGATGCTTCACATTGAATACGTCGGACGTATACACATCATCTGGCAGCTTCAATTTATAAGCATTTTCATTAATTCGTTTCACGACTTCCACCGGACCAATTTTCCGTGCTTTCAATTTATTGTAAGCGCCTACTGGAAAACGATCTTTCGTTAAAACTGCATAAACCAAATCACCTTCATGAAATTCAACACTTCGTCGTTTCAAATCTGCAGATCGTTTATATTTTTCATTTGCTTTTTCCAATCGTTCCTGAACGATTTTATGACATTCTGACAACCCTTCAACAAAATCAGCAGCTTTCTTAACTGTCTTCTTTGATTGTGGCACTACAGTTAGATCCAATGGTCCCTTGGGTAAGCTTGAATATACTATCTGAAATGGACTGAACCCAGTACTTCGATTCACAGCATGATTATGGGCAAATTCTGCCTGGCATAACTTCACATCCCAACTCTTCAGATTATCTTGAACAAGACACCTCAACAAGTTTCCCAATGATCTATTAACCACCTATGTGTGTCCATCAGTTTGCGGATGATAAGCACTACTGAACTTCAGCTTTGTTCCCACCATTTTCCACAAACTCAACCAAAAATGACTCAGAAATCGAGTATCTCTATCCGACACAATAGATTCTGGCAATCCATGAAGTCGATAGATCTCCTTAAAAAACAACTGAGCAACATGAACAGCATATGCCGTCTTCTTACAAGCAATAAAATGTGCCATCTTCGAAAATCTGTCAATCACCACATAAATGGAATCATTACCACGCTGCGTTCTCGGCAATCCCAACACAAAGTCCATACTGATATCCACCCATGGTTTTACCGGCACGGGTAACGACATATATAAACCCGCATTAGTTGCAGTTCCTTTCGAAACCTGACAAATATGACAACGCTCCACAAACCTCTCTACCTCTTTCCTCATCGATGGCCAAAAGTAGGATTGTGAAATCAACTGTAAGGTACGGTCTCTCCCAACATGTCCTTCTTCGTGTAACTCTTTGATAATCTTCATTCTCAGACTACCCTCCGGTATGCACAATCGATTTCCTTTAAAAAGAAAGCCATCAACCATCATAAACTCATCAGTCTTCCCTTCATTGTCCCTTTCAACAAATTTCTTAAAATAAGAGTCTTCTGCAATCTGCTCCGGCAATAGTTCAAAACCAGTCACCTCAACTTTCATCGTTGTCAACAAATGACTCCTTCTACTTAAAGCATCAGCCACTCGATTCATCACTCCTGACTGGTGTTTAACAACAAAAGTAAACTGTTGCAGATATGCAATCCACGATGCATGTCTCGCTGAAATCTTATCTTGTCCTTGCAAATGCTTCAATGCTTCATGATCAGTATACAGAACAAACTCCTTCTGAAATAGATAGTGTCTCCAGTGTTTAATAGATTGTACAACAGCATAGAATTCCACATCATATGTACTGTAAAGCATCTTCGCTCCTGACAATTTCTCACTGAAATATGCAATTGGACATCCCTTCTGACTCAACACCCCTCCAATCCCAACCTTGGATGCATCAGTATGTAGTTCAAACACCAACTGAAAATCAGGTAATATTAGAATTGGTGCAGATGTCAGCAACTCCTTGATCTTCTCAAAAGCATTCCCTGCTTCCTCTGACCATGTAAATTGTTTACCCTTCATACAATCAGTAACAGGTGCCATCACACTACTGAAGTGTGGTATAAATCTTCGATAGAATGAAGCCAACCCATGAAAACTACGAACTTCTGTTATCGTCTTGGGCTGCGGCCATTCTCTGATAGCTTCAACTTTACTTTGGTCAACCTGTATACCTTCCTTCGAGACAACATATCCCAAAAATAAAACACTGTGCGTCATGAACACGCATTTCTTTGTAGCAGCATAAAATTGTTCTTGTCTCAGTACCATCAGCACTTCTCTAAGATGATTCAGATGTTCCTCTGAACTCCCACTGTAAATCAGAATATCATCAAAATACACCACCACAAATTTCCCAATGAACGGTCGAAAAATCTGATTCATCACGCTCATAAAAGTACTCGGTGCATTGGATAAACCAAATGGCATGACCAACCATTCGTATAGACCCTCCCTGGTTTTAAAAGCAGTCTTCCACTCATCTCCTGGTCTGATACGAATTTGATGATATCCGCTCTTCAAATCAATCTTCGAAAATATAGTAGCTCCGCTTATTTGATCTAACAAGTCATCCAACCTCGGCATTGGAAATCTATATCTCACGGTAATCTTATTCAATGCTCGACTGTCAGTGCACATCCTCCACGTCCCATCCTTCTTGGGTACCAATAAAGCTGGTACAGCACAAGGACTCAGACTCTCCTGCACACGGCCTTGCTCAAGCAATTCCTCTACCTGCCTTCGCAACTCTTCATGTTCCTTCGGACTCATTCGATAATGTGGTTTGTGTGGCAACACAGCACCTGGAACAAGATCTATCTGATGTTGTATGTCCCTCAATGGTGGCAACTCCGTTGGTAATTCCTCTGGAAATACATCGTCAAATTCTTTCAAAACTGGTTTAACTTCTTCTGGAATTTCAACTTCTTCACTGCTCTCACGTCCAATCAACAAGAATACTTCAGGCTCTTCCTCAACCTCCTTAACAAACTCCTTCAAGGATAATAAAGTTTTCAGCTCTTCAATTTCTTCTGACTTACTTTCTCCTTGTGGTCTCTTCTTTGGAACTAGGATAATCTTCGTGCCTTCAAACATAAAACTGTAGCTATTGGTCCGACCGTCATGTAGTACTGCTCGATCATATTGCCATACTCTTCCCAATAATAAGTGGCAAACATCCATCTCTACTACATCACACCATATTTCATCTTTGTATTTCTTCCCAATAGAGAATGGAACACGAACTCGTCTATCCACTTTCACTTCTCCTCCTTTTCTCAACCATGCTAACTTGTATGGACTCGGATGTTTCTCTGTCTTCAATTTCAACTTTGTCACAGCCTCGGTCGAAATAATATTATCACAGCTTCCTGCGTCAATTACAAACTTACACACCTTCCCCAGAATAGTACATGTTGACTAAAAAATATTACTTCTCAACCAACTAGCTTCCTCCTGCTTCGGTGTTAAACACGATCTTCTTAGCATTAGATTACAACCTTCATCCCCTGACGCAATATCCTGCTTATCCTCCTCAACTGGACTAGAACAATCCTCATCAACATCCTCATCTTCAACCTCTACAATCATGGTTCTCTTCTTTGGTTTTGGACACTCACTACTTTTATGCCCCAATTCCTGACAATTGTAACATTTAAACCCATTGTTAACTTTCGCCTTCTCAACCTCCTTCACCGCTGGTCTACTGATAGGTTTAGAAATGTTAGAACCCCCACTAACACCCTTCATTTGGTTGCTGGAATTAGTAAACACACCACCTCCTCGTCTACCCTGCTTCTCCCAAGCCAACGCTTTCTGATGTGCTTCCGCTACAGATCTTGGATCGAACATATTCACCATATCCTGAATCTGCATTCTCAATCCCCCAATGAATCTAGATGTCAGCTGCTCTTCTGTTTCCATAATATCATTCCTTGCAATGAGTTGATAGAATTCATCAGCATAGTCATTCACAGTTTTCGTCCCTTGTCTCAAGTTTTGCAAACGTTGATACATCAAAGATTGATAATTGTAAGGTAAGAACGTTGCTTTCATCAATTTCTTCATCTTCTCCCAAGATTCAACTTTTGACTTCCCCATACGTTCACGTGTAAGCTTGGTTTGCTGCCACCATGCCAAAGCTCTACCCCTCAGCCTCGTAGCAACCAACTTCACTCTACGATGTTCTGGTACTTCTTTGAAGTCAAAAATCTCCTCAACATTAGCTACCCAATCTAGAAACTCCTCCGCTTGCATACCACCCTTGAATTCAGGAATTTCTGTCTTCATCCCCGACTCCCATTTGTGATCATACTCAGAATAGTTTCTTCCTTGACCTCTTCCTTGAATACTACCACCATCATACTCCTCTTCAAAATCAGATGCATAACGATGTCGATTCTGACCACCAACATCTCTACTACCATTACGTCTTCCACCTTCATCCCTTCTATCGACATTCCTCCGTTCACGATCATTCACGTTCCTCCCACGTCCTTGATCATTTTCAACACTTCTGTCTCGATTGGAATGTGGCGAGACTCTACTACCCCCATGGTTAGATTCTGGTGAAACCCTTCTCTGATTTTGATTCATCTCCGTCATAAGCTTTTCTAACCGGCCAATTCCTTCGTTAAGCTTTTCACTAAAATTCTCATTGATTCTTTGCTCCATCTCATCAGCTTCTTCTCTTCGATATAAAGCTTCTACGTTTTGGTGGCGATTAGCTCTTCTTGGCGGCATACTCGAAAACTTCACAAATTCTTCAACACTTCAAATTCAAACACTTTCCGGATTTTGATCCAAAATGAAACGGATCGAAAACTTCCACTTTGTAGCAAATCGTGATGAACACGATGGACAAAGTTTCGGCCTCCAATGCAAATCCGATCAAACAATCTTTGAACAATGATGACTCTTCTTCCTCTTACTCTCGGCCTCACTTGCTTACCACGGCCCAACTTCAAAATGATTAGGCTCCAAGTCTCGATCTAGCTATGATTGGCTAGAACAAGCTCTGATACCAAACTGACGCAGCGGATATTACAAAAATGATGTAGATCGGTGAAAGTAGCAGTCGATGGATTGATGAATGCTGAATTGCCCGAATTCGTTGATCCGAAGATACCGAACTCTAGCTATCTCAAACTCGTTGATCGCGCACGATACCGGGTTTAAAGATCTTCAATTCATCAAGCGTTGATCAAGCGCACTTGATTCCGCGAATCGGCTTCTACAATCGTTGAATCGAGCGCACTCGATTAACTGAAAGAGGAGATAGGAGATTACACTCAACTACCAATTTGAATGAAAGCACAAAGCAATCAAAAGAGAATTTTATTCAAAAAATCAACAACCATTACAAATGAGACTCACGGCCTATTTATAGGCATTTTACAACTCACACAAAAAGAAAACAAAAATTCACTAACTCCTAAGTCGGCTCCGACTTATAACAAGCGACTCAAAAATAGCCGTCCTACCATAAGTCGTATACGACTCAACAGTTTACAACACAACCGACTTACGACTTATGCAAAACATACGACTTAAAGAAATTACAACACAGTACAACAACCCTTAACTCAGCTTCGACTTAAGATATCCTCCGACTTAGCATATGGCGACATACGACTTAAAGACAGAAAAGTACAAACAGACAACATTACTTAAGTCGTTGCCGACTTAACAACATAACACGATTCAACAATAGCAGTGACTTCAGAAACAACGGTCCAGATTAACTCGGCAGGAAATCCATGGCTTCAGGGCTTCAGTGACTTAAAATCATGCGGCGTTCTAAAGAGTTCAAAGGTAGAGATTAACTCGGCAGAGAATCAATGGTTTCTATCCTCAACGACTTAACTCCTGACTCGTTAGGTCGTTCAAGAGACTTAACTAAGTCGTAACTCGGTAACGACTTATAACCTGCTCCGATAAGTCGTACATTAATCAAAACACTTCCCTTAAGTCGTTGCCGACTTAAGCCTTCACATTTTCCACCTTGTGTTGCTCCTCCTGTAGTTTTAGGTCGTAGCTCGTTCGAGTTGAGTCGGTCACGACTTATGTCTTCTCTCCAGTTAAGTCGGTCATGACTCATGCCTGTTTCTATAAGTCGGAGACGACATATATCTTCCTTAAGTCGGTCACGACTTATACCTTCACCTTCCATAAGTCGGTCACGACTTATGCATTCGCCTTTCTTAAGTCGGTCACGACTTATGTCCTTTGCTCTGATAAGTCGGCTACGACTTATGCCTTGGGAAATTATAGCTTGGCCTACATCAGTCAGTCTGGAAAACCAGCGTGAGAAAACACACTCAACTTGAATTATTAGAGTTATCAAAATCCTTTGAAAAGCAAAGGTGTCTCGTAAGACCGCGTCACACATAAACACGATGGGTTTTTCCCTTACGATAACCAAAACATTTTATAGAAAATCCAGTGATATTATAATAGTGTCTAAATACAAATACTTATTCAAATAGCTGAAATTGTTACATTAATTAAATTCCAGCATACTAAGCTCTACAAACAAAACCGTAAGCTCGATTGGAGAATGGATTCCAACGAATGACTGGGCAACTGGGGTACCGTCCGTTACAGTACACTTCTAGAACAATGTACCGAGGACCATGCCGGATCCCCTGCTATACAAGACCGGCCTACCCATAACCTGAATAGACCGAATTTGTTATCACCCCGGGTGTTCCCACCCTTACTATCGAGCGCTTCTTCTTTCATATATACCCATACCTAAGATAAATAAGGTTCCGAGGACATCTAGAAAAGTGATAACATACCCTACTTGGGTGCGACCCACTTGCTACATCTCCCATGTTTTAGTCATTCCTGGTTGATGAGGCTCGAAGCTTAGCGTTACCTTTCAAGAAAAATTCTACTTAGAATGCTCATCATCCTCCAATGACGATGCTCTGATAGCATTCGTCCATACTAGTTTTCATGGGTCTGTACAAACTAAATCACCGTCTTCATCATCTTCACGGTATTCATTCGTTACGTTCAAACCAGATCGAAGTGGTTTTCGGATAACTAAATCTGATCCCGGTCTCTTCGAAACGATTAACGAAATTGGCCAATATTGATAGTCGGTTATTTAACTATCAAATAACATCCAAAAGCAACACTAGGCCTTACTTTATAAATCTCCAGAATATTTATTCCAAAACATCTTCCCATGGTATATATATTCAATCTCTTCAGTATTCTATATTCGAAAACAATTTCAACACTTGTATCCATAACATGATATTTCACCATTTCAATACTTAGAAATATTCCCCACTAAAATATTTCCAAATCCTCCCTTTCAATACTTAGGAAACTATTTATACGTATAATTTTCCAAAATCATTTTGATATTTAACTAGGAAATATTTCATACTTATCTCATAAGTCTTCGAAATTTTTAATAAATTCTTCTTACGATTTCCAAACCAACTTATTTATAATCCCAACTAACCACTTTTATAGCTCCTTTAAATGAATTCATAATCTTTCCGAAGTTATCGCATTCTAAACATCGGAAATTTTCTTAATCTCTAAATTCCATTATAAGGGTTCTCATACAAAATCTCATCTTTATAATAAAAACATGTTTACACGTCTCGAGAGGATTTTATAATTAAATTTCCAATCTCATCAAACTATATGTATATATATGTGAGAATTTTTAAAGAATAGTAAATTTTTTATTTTTTTTTAAAATATGTTTTTAAATTTTTATTTTAAAATGTTAAACGCTTTTAATAAACCATCGACTCATTTAAAATTAACAAATCAACTTACAAAGCTAATTACAAAATTAAATTTTTATTTCAATAAATATTAATATTTAAAAATCCATTTTTCGAATTATACCAATATTAACTAATTTAAAATTTTATGGTTTCAAATAATAAAGTTTTCCTTTTGAAACGAACTTAACTTCTTAAAAATATATTTTTAAGATCTCTATAACCAAATTTAATTTATAACTTCCTCTCGATTTCACAACATATCGATTTATTTTCGATTCCCTAACCATTCTCACTTCAAAATAAAATCTACTATTTTCCCAACCCTGCTTCCATAATCTAATATAAATTTACCCTATGAATTTATATTTCTAATTATCATCTGATATCAAATTCCTTTATTTATAAACATCATTTACCAATTTTTATAACCCCTTTGGTTTTACCTGTTTATAAAGCAAATCTTATTTCATAAAATTCCATTATATATATTCATTTCTTGTAAATTCCTTTTATACTTTCAATCTATTTTTAATATTCATTCTAACTTCTTTTTTTAATTTCTAGAATATCATTTATAAATTTTCTTGTATAACTCATTTTTAAAATCCCATTTAATAATTCACAATAGTTAGGTATAACCAAAAATCAATATATGTTTTTCTAATTTGATTCTTTATGATAACTCCAGTTCCAATATATATTTTCATATCAAAATCCTTTTTATTCCTTAAATTTAAAAAAAAATTATAGTATTTAACTTATCAAAATTCAAGCCAGTGTCACAATAGCATCCAAAATTTCAAATCACTACAATAATCGATAACAGATTATTCTACACAAATCATATATCACTATATATGAAAAATAAACAATATATTTGAGGAATCCAGTTGGATCCCTCCAATCTGTTTTCCTGCATCCACAAATGTTAATACAATATAAAAATAATACCAATCCCACTTCGAGGGGGATATCGCGGTATACAAGGTCATCCGCTATTATGTGGGGCGCATAGGATCTCATCCGCTAAAATGTACGGGAATATCACTCCAGTAATAATATATATACTACTATATATATAGTCATCCAACGGATAAATTATAAATTTATCAATTAATCAAGCATCCAATAATTTAAACTTAAGCATTTAAATTTAAATATGGTAATCCAAATGAGCGAGAAATTCTCACCTAGATTTAATTTGCAAACCATTTCCATCTCAATATGTTCTTTCACGATTTTTAGACCTCATAACAATGGATTATAAATTTATTAACATTTAAATAATTTAAACTAAATTCACATTAATTAAAATAAATTTAAAAATTAATCGCTATATACCTTCAATAGCTTCCTCCTCACGAGCTTGCTCTACCTTGACATCGCGCCACCCAAAAAGTAAACTCCTACCCTTAGGCGATCACCAATATGCTCGCGGCCACAACCCACTCGAGAAACCCACGCCTTCATACGCACGCACTCCATCTTCGACCTCACGCTCGAGTTCGAGCTTTCCTCCCACCACTATGTGCGCGCGCTCGGTTTGACGTGCCTTCCCCACCACCCTCGCGACAGTAATTGATCGTGACCACCCTTCAATCAAACGCTTGCCACCGTCACCTATCCCTCGTGGCTTCGCCTAGCCACAAACAACCGCGCCTCCTCCTCTCGGCGATTCGCGCCTCACCCCACTCTTGATTAAATCGTGAAGTCTTATTTTTTTTACAGCGATTTCGATTTCCTTCGGAATGAAACAGAATGGATACACGATTTATATAAAAAAATGAAGAAGGCGACTTCCATTTTATTCTCTTTTTCCTTTTTTTTCTTGAAGCTTTTAAACTTTTTCCTCGGCTGTTGATTGAATGAGAAGGACATGATTTAAAAAGAAAAGAAGGGGGGAAATGATGGAAGCGTGTTTGAATGGGTTAGTGAACAGTGATTTGAATTTGAGGGGAAACGACTGATGTGAAAATTTTAGTCAAGTCAATCATATAAATACATTATTTAAATTACGAAACGTCTCGATTCTGTAGCTTAAAACCTTAACCTCCTATCGAGGCGTGCCGCTAGGCGTTTATAATGTTATACCCCTATTCCGAAAGAAATGGAAAAGGTTTCGAGTCCTAATTCGATCGTATGGAGAAGATAGCTTTTTGGATCCAATTATTATATTGAATTTCGATATAAATTTCGATGCCTTTATATCCCGTATGATCAAACAATAACTTCAAATACAATGAAATTTGGAATCCGATAATAATACACTATTACGGATCCAATGGAACTGGTTTCATCGAATTCTGAGATTTTTCCTAGGAAGGCTATTTTTAAATATCAATTTAAACGATATATTTTTAAAATTGAACAAATCACTTTTAAAATTAAATTTTAAAACTTTTATTATCTTCATTATTATTAATATAAATTTTACAAGCCTTTAAATATTTTTATCGAGCTTAAAACTCAAGATACAATAATTTACCCAATATTCAATTTTAAAATTCAATAATTAAATTATTCAATAAATCGCTATGTTTAAAATATGAATTTATTTTATAAATAAAAACCAAATTTCCATATTCCAAATCAATCTAAAATGCAAATTCAATATTTAAAACAATTTAAATATTCCAAATCAAACGTCTAAAAATCCAGGTCGTTACAATTTGACATCTCCTATCTAGTGTATAACGTGCGTGCAAAAATTCAAGAGATGTTACAAGATTTTCCATCTCTTAAGGATCCGTCAAAATATTTATATATAGTAGAAAACGCTACATATATAATGTCTAATCAGTAAAATAAATATCAAAATAGCGTTAAGGCTTTACATTGATCCCCCTTAATGCGTTTTTAAGCATTGTCGTACAGTTTTCATATAAAACACCAGTAAACCGTCGGTGGATAAGGATGCGCCGTGATACAACAACACTAAACAAAAATCTTAGTGGTCTCGAATAAGGATAAAAGTATGACAAGGCACGTGAGGCAATGACCAAGGTAGGATACTACCAGTTTACCCTTCCTAGCTGGTGGTAACCCCTAATGGCTCACCGCGTCCAATACTCCCAAAATCCGAGGGTGCACACTAATTGATAACAATGTCATGATAGTAATATGAAGAAGTGTATCTGCTAGAGGTAACTAACCTTATTGGCCGGTACGGCTCCTGTTTTAGTCATTTCAAATTGACACAAGTGTCAGGCTAATCCGTCATCGTTCTCTTTCTTCAAATCCAGCAAACGACGCCAAATCCTACCACTTCGTACAAGAGTCTCCTCCGTATACACGGTTGTTAATGTGCTTCCAATATTGACAGAGAGTATGCCAAAAAAAGGCCCCAGTCTCTTTAACAACCAAACGTCGTATTACACACCGGTTGGTGCTTTTAGATTTCGAAAACAATTCGTACTTGATATCAAAATATCATGTTCGGTTCAAAAATCAAATTCATTTCGAAATCATCATATTCACATCACAAATCATATTTTACTTCAAAATATCAATTCAGTTCGATATACCGATTTCACTTCAAAATTTTGATTCGAATTACAGTTTAGTTTATAACTTCACTTTAACCCAATTCGCATTTAAATCCATGATTTTAATATATAACATTTCACCCTTTTGACCAGTTTGAATTTTTAGAAAATAGTTTAAATAATTTTAAAATAGCTAAATAGTTTAATAGAAAATAGCTTGAATATTAAAAATGGTTTATATAGTAAAATAGTTTGGAAAATCAAAATAATTTGAATATTTAAAGCATATAGATTTTAAACCGTTTATACTAAAATAATTCATATGAAAATAGTTTCAAAGTCAAACCAATTCAATTCCAAATTTCCCAACTCATGTAATACCCCAAGATTTTGAGGAAAATTCTTTTAATAAATGATTAAAATTCTGGGGGAAAAATCAGAATTATTATATAGGTGGGATTTTCAGTGGTGCAAGGTTGTGTGCATGTGTGCACGTGCACACTAGTTATGGCACTAAGAGAAAATCCAGAATTCCTGGATAATAAAACAAGGAAGGAAAACATTTAGATAAAATGTTTTAAATAAAGAAAATATAGACTTAGACATGAGTATTAAAAATTCCTGAGGATGTGTGTATATATATATATATATCCATATATATATATGCCTATGTATGACTTGTCTGAAAATTTAGACAGAAGAAAACATTGATTTATAATGAATAAGTGAAATTTTAAATAGGTGTAGAAATGCACATAAGTATGCACATGTTTTCTGCAAATAAATGGTTAAAATTAAATTAACACCCATGGTTGTATAAATGTATATATATATATATATCCAGATATTATGGAGCAGAAAATAAATAAAGGAAGCACTAAAACAGTAAGAACCAAAGTGCAAGAAAGCAAATGTACATAGGCAGAAAAATAGAAAGTCACACCATTATCATGTTTGAGGTAAATATAATAAAAATACTTAAAGTTATCACTTTCTGAAAAGAAAGGAAAATAGGCACAATTTAGTCTTGTTTTAAAATATTGGCCGGGACATTAAGGGTTAGGAGGGAAGGAATGTGCAATGCCAAATGCATGATTCTGGTCTGGGCTAAAATAGGGATTTTGCATCACCCAAAACCCTAGACAGAACCCTTATTTAAACCAAGAGCCCAATCAGAAAACTGCTCTCTCACTAATTAATTAACCTAAGGAAGAAGAGGAAGATAAGGCTAAAGATTTGAAGGGTTTTCTGGTTTGAGTTTGTGTAAGCATTTAGGTGAGTATCCTCACTCATATACATGGCATTAAGACCTGGGATTAGGCAGCCAAGCTTTTATATGTTATATTTTGCATGTTTTGATTTACAAACTATGTTGGCTGCTGATGGTTTCATGAATGTTTGATGAGATATGATCTGCTATGCTGGATGTATAACTTTGTTGTTCTATTTTTCATCTCTGTATATTATACCAAAACCTTAAGGAACATATATCAGAGTATTTGTAACTAGTTTGAATAATGGCTTAAGACAAAGAATGAAAAGATAAAGAAAACTATGAGCTGCATATACATTGGTATGGTGCTGAGGCTTGAAATAATTGGTTGAGGGTGCAATGGAGTTTTTCTCTATAAGTGCTGAGCCCTTAAACTAAACAGAAATTTACAAGCCTAAAAACTATGTTTAAACAAGATTGAAAATCTGGCTAAATATAGTTGCTTGCAAAATCAAAATAAACTCAATAGAGCCATGTATTTATTTTTAGTTGCAAACATTCTGGTATATGCTTGAATAGGGTGTTTATATGCTAAATAATGTGAGATGGAATGACTGGGGTGTTATAGCTCTAGAAAGTAACCTTTAACTTGCTTGCAATATTATGTCTGCAAGGTAACTAGTATGTTTCATGAGTACTGGTGGTATGTACACCTAGCTATCATTGATAGAATGAACATAAATACACTTAGTGATATAACTAAGGATTTTGTGCCAAGAAGGCTGCTGGAATGCTTGTCCTATTTGAAGTAGACAAGTTGGCACATGGCTTGTTTAAGTCCTGAGATCTTTGTGCCATAATGTTAATTAGTTCATGGCAATGTGTCCCTTTGATTCCTTATAGCAGATGAGGCCAGGAATTTATAAGAAAAAGAAAAGGCAACCTAGTAGTCCCAGATAAAAGTTGTTGTATTGCATATGTTTGCTCTTATGTATTGTACATGATAATACCTGTCAAGTATGTAAAGTATATTCATGCTGTATCCTTAGCTTAATATCATGGATATGTTAGAAATGCTCACACCAGATCATAGATCTGACCCTTATTTGCTCATGGCACATGGGGGTGTCTCATTTATAATGAGGCAGCCACTAATGCTTTTGCAGGTTATGATGGAGCTAAGTAAGCAAGATTAAAAGATATGGAATAGAGGATGCTAAGATAACTAGAAATAAAAGCTAGAAAGTGTTAATTTATGCATGTATTCCCTGATTAATATGGCTATCTAAATGTATTAAGTAGGAAGAACTTGTAAGAGACATGTGCTATGTTGTTTCTGGTTGTTTCTGATTTGGTATGTACTAAGGATCTTGATATTAAACAGATTTGAAAACCTATTTGCTAAAGTTGTTTTGATTTTGAGGAAAACCTGGATTTTAAAGCATAATTATTTTATGATGATTTCAGTAAATCCTGAGTTCTTTCAAAAAGAATAAAGATATATAGAAAATTTTATTGAGCACACCCAGAAAAGAATTAAACTGCTATATCTTCAATTTATAATATTGACATAAGTCCAGATGCAAGAAAAAGTGTTCATGCCCTGAAGATGTATTTGTTTTAAAAGAGAAGTATGATTAGGAAGAATGATATATATCTGATCACAAAATGTCTGATTCATACAAATATATATATATATGCTTTTGGAAAGGAAAGGTATCAATGTTTTGTGTATAGTCTGGGTTTTAAAAAAATGCAAACAAAAGACTGGCCAGGGTAACCATATGGTTAGGCCATAGGCTGGGCCAAATGTTTCACTTCAAATCAATGAAGCAAGGGAACAATTGAGCTCAGTTTTCTGGAAAAAGAACAAAAACACTGACATGTACATGTATATCTGTGTACATGCTGATATTGGGCAAAAATATAAATGTAGATTCTTAAAACAGTTGAAAGAATGGGTTTTAAAAATAGTTATGCAAGAAGAATTGTTTTGTATGTTAGGTTATAGGCAAAAATTAAATATATATGTACAATTATAGGTAAGTATCAGATTTCAGCCTTACAGGAGAAAATAAAAAAGAAAAACAAAAATTGTGTTTGAACCGACCAGCATAGTACTCGAACTAGTGACTTTGTATGAATAAGTTAGGCGCGTTTCCATTACGCCTAGATGTTGCTTGTGTTCACTTAGGATCCACTTTCTTTTAACCTGAGTTTGATAATATTCAGACTTTAAGAAAATCATCTATATTATAAGCTTGCTTTCCACTGATTATTGTTTGATCATTTCTTAAGTTTATTAACAGCCTAAAGTACATGTTTTCAGTAGACACTATAGTCAAAAATCAGGATACATTAAGTTTTAATTTAAAAAGGGAATTTATCACATTTATGCAAATTTAAAAAGGATTTCTACTTATTATCATGCTCTGATTCAAGTAGAATATAACATAGATATCTTCATATATGTATGTTAAAAATGATTTAGAATTAAAACAATATTTCTATATTGTGAAAGATCCTGGATATATTTTTGTTTATTAGAGAAAAGAAAATGACCCTGGAAAACATATTAGAAAAAAAAAATCACCAATAAAAACAATGATTAAATAGGAGGGTCTTTTCATTTGGTATCAGAGCTATGTTTTAATTAACATAGCAAATGTTTGTATGCTTATGTTTATACTAGGTTTGTTTGTATATTTGACTGCTTATAAGTATTCCCTGAATGTATGTATGTGTGTGCATGTGACATACACAATGATTAAATAGGAAAGATACAATCAATTTAAAATTAAAGCTAAGTGTTATAAACTAATAAGATGAAATACATATACTTTTAGAAATATGGTAGGAAGAGGGTCTCATCATCAAGGAGGATCTAGCACACCACAAATGCTTGACATGCAAGAATTTGTGAGAGTTTTGAGAGATGGAATTGGGCACAGACCTGAGAACCCACATGAGGAGCTCTCCAAGTTAGTGAAGACTTATACCAACTTGGGAGGTAAGAGCTTTGAAGGAACTGAAAGTGTAATGGAGATTCAAGCATGGCTGAGGACATTAGAGAGGATCTTCACTGATATGCAACTAGATGACCAAAGGAAGAGGCAAGTGGCCTCAAGGCAATTAAAAGGTGCAGCTTTGAGTTGGTGGGAGGTGATCATAGCTGGCCGGAATGAAAATGATATTAATTGGAATCAATTTAAGGAGATGTTAGAGGCAAGGTTTGTTCCAGCCTCAGCAAAAACCACTTTACTTGAGGAGTTCATCAAACTTAGACAGGGGACTATGAATGTCACAGAATACACCCAGAAGTTTGAGGGATTGTCTACCTATGGGGCAATGTTAGTGGCTGATGAAGCATCCAAAAATGATAGATACATCAAGGGATTGAACCCAGGGCTTAGCAGGGCTATACTACCTTATGCTGACAGAACTTTTGATCAAGTGATAGATTTGGCTCTGAAGATTGAGCAGCATGACAAGGAAAGAGATAAGTTCAGGAACTTCAAAAACAATAGTAACAAGAAGAACAAAGGAAAGTACCACCCTTATGATAAGAAGAAAGGAGAGGCAGATGGTAAGAAGGCAGTAGATGCAAAGCCCAATGAAGCCAAAAGAAAAATAGTTTGCAACCATTGTGGGAAAGAAGGCCATATTAAGCCAAGATGCCCAGAGCTAAAAGGGGGAGCTTTCAAATGCTATCTATGTGGGAAGGAAGGGCATATGAAAAGAAATTGCCCAGAATACAAGCAACAAGGAAAAGTGGAAAACCTGGAAGGTAGGGGCAAGGCCATAATTGAGGCAAATGCTGAAAACCATGGTCAAGTGGAAGGTACACTATTTATTTGTACCATACCTTTAGCTGTAATATATGATACCGGGGCAACCCACTCACTCATTTCCCATGAAATAGTTAAAAGGTTGAAAATGAACTGCAATTTGGCTAAAGTACCTCTGTTAATACAAAGCCCTTTAGGAAGTTCTAGTGTATTAGATATGATCTGTGTGGATGTGAATTTGAACATAGGAGGAAACACATTTGTTTCCAATTTATATGTTCTAAACTTCCCAAATATAGGAGTTATATTAGGGGCAGATTGGCTAAGACAATTCAAAGCCATAATTGATCTAGATGCATCCACCATTTCACTACAAAATTCTAAAGGCCAAAGGGTTACAATTCTATGTGAACCAATCAAAGAAAACAGTCTAAATCATTTAATTGAATTAGAAAATAATCCCAAGGAAATAGCTATTAATGAAATCCCCATAGTTAAAGAATACTTGGATGTATTTGGGGAAGTAAAAGGTGTCTCACACCATAGACCTGTTGAATTCCAGATTAACCTTATGCCTGGGGCTAGCCCAGTTATCAAAAAACCTACAAGGATGGGGCCAAGTGAATTAAAGGAGCTAAAGAACCAGCTGGAAGAATTAGAAGCCAAGGGGTTTATAAGGCCAAGTAATTCATGCTGGGGTGCTCCTGTAGTATTTGTTAAAAAGCATGATGGTACTTTAAGAATGTGTATAGATTACAGAGAATTAAACAAAGTAACCATCAAAAACAAATACCCATTACCCAGGATAGATGATCTCTTTGATCAGCTCAGTGGAGCTAAAGTGTTTTCTAGGCTAGACTTGGCATCTGGGTTTCATCAGATGAAGGTTGAGGAATCAAGTATTAAATATACAGCATTCAACACAAGATATGGTTTGTATGAGTTTCTGGTTATGCCATTTGGGCTAACAAATGCCCCTTCTTACTTTGTAGACCTAATGAATAGGATATTCAGAGATTACTTAGACAAATTTGTTCTGATTTTTATAGATGATATTCTAATCTACTCTAAAACAATAGAGGAACATGAGAACCACTTACATTTGGTCTTATCTAGATTAAGAGAAAAAGATTTGAAAGCAAAGTTCTCTAAGTGTGTGTTCTGGCAAGAGGAAGTACACTTTCTTGGACATGTTGTCTCTGCTAGAGGAATTTCAGTAAACCCCAATAAGATAGTAGCAATCCAAGCATGGAAGAAGCCTAACAATGTTAGTGAAGTTAGGTCATTCATGGGGATGGCAGGATACTATAGGAGGTTCATACAAGGATTTTCTAAAATAGCAATGCCACTCACTAACCTGACTAGGAAGAACCAAAAGTTTATATGGACTGATAAGTGTGAACAAGCTTTCACCCAAATCAAGGAGGCTTTGGTAAAATCACCAGTGTTGAGAGTACCAGAAGGCAATGAGGGATTGGTTGTACATACAGATGCATGTGGGTCAGGGCTAGGGGCTGTGTTGATGCAGCAAGATCAGGTCATAGCTTATGCATCTAGACAACTAAAACCCCATGAAACTAGATATGCAACTCACGATCTTGAGTTGGCAGCAGTAGTATATGCCTTAAAGCTCTGGAGGCATTATTTATTGGGTGCAAAGTTCATTTTATACACTGATCACAAGGCCTTAAAATATCTCTTTTCACAAAAAGATTTAAATATGAGACAACACAGATGGGTCGAATTTCTTGCTGCTTATGACTTAGATATACTTTATACACCAGGCAAGGCTAATAAAGTGGCAGATGCATTGAGTAGGCAGCATGCAAAAGTGGCCATGTTGATGATGGAGGAGTTTAGAGACTTGACCATGCTCACTGATTTGGAAATAGATGAGAGCAGTGGGATAAGTATGGAGATAATTGAGGAAGAAAAGAGTAAAGGAAGGTTAAGTTTAATTACTTTACAATCAAATTTGGCCTTGAAGGTGGCAAAAATGCAAGAAGAAGATCAAGACTTAGCAGAAAAGAGGTCTCTCCTATTAAAGAAGGAAGAAGTGAAGGATTATCACATAGATGAAAAAGGATACTTAAGGTACAAGGGAAGGATATGTGTCCCAAACATCATAGAATTGAAAGAAGAAATCCTTAATGGGTACCATAGGAGCAAATATTCCATACATCCAGGCAGCACCAAAATGTACCAAAACTTAAAAAGGGATTATTGGTGGAAGGGAATGAAGTCTGATGTAGCCAGATATGTTGCTAAGTGCATGGTTTGTCAACAAATAAAAGCTGAGACCCAAAGACCTTCAGGGTTATTGCAGCCACTTAGCATACCACAGTGGAAGTGGGAAGACATATCTATGGATTTCATAGATGGTCTTCCTAGATCCAAGAGGGGAAATACAAGTATTTGGGTGATTGTAGATAGGCTGACTAAAGTAGCCCACTTCATACCAGTGAAAGCAGACAGAAATGCACCTAGGTTAGCCCAAACTTTTATGAGAGAAGTGGTAAAACTGCATGGTGTTCCTAAAACTATAGTGAGTGATAGGGATACAATCTTCACTTCAAGATTCTGGAAGAGCTTCCAAGAAGCTATGGGGAGTGAATTGTGCCTAAGCACTGCTTATCACCCCCAATCAGATGGGCAAACAGAAGTGGTAAACAAGATTTTAGAGGATTTGCTTAGAGCATGTGTGTTAGACTCTGGAGGAAATTGGGAGGACCACCTCCATTTGGCTGAGTTCACATACAATAATAGCCACCAAAGTACAATTGGAATGGCACCCTTTGAAGCCCTATATGGGAAGCCATGTCTATCACCTATGTGTTGGGCTGAGGCAGGAGAGAAAGCTATCCTAGGGCCAGAATATGTCAAAGACATCACAGAGAAAATTGGACTGGTGAGAAAGAGGATGGCAATAGCTCAAGATAGGCAAAAGAAGTATGCTGATGCAAAGAGGAAGACAGTGGAATTCAAAGTAGGTGATTATGTCTTCATTAAGGTTTCACCAATGAAGAAAGTCTTGAGATTTGGCAAGCAGGGGAAACTCAGACCCAGATATGTTGGACCATACAAGATTTTGGAAAGGATAGGCTCACTAGCCTATAAGCTGGAGCTTCCAGAGAAGATGAGTGCAATGCACAATGTGTTTCATGTGTCACAACTGAGGAGATGGGTACATGACAAGGAGGAAATCTTAGAAAAGCCTACTGAAGTTCAGATTAATCCAGATCTAATCTATGAAAAAGAGCCAGTGGGAATTGTGGCAAGGGAAGAAAAGAAATTAAGAAACAAGACATTGAAGCTTGTGAAAATTCAATGGAGTATAGATCCTAGTGATTGTACTTGGGAGCTAGAGGATAAAATCAGGATGGATTACCCTAGGCTCTTTGCAAATTTGAAAGGTAAATTCTTAGATTACTAAGAAAGTTTGATATGTATGATAGACAGTGACTATTTGAATTGCTCATGCATATTTGAATAATTTTCCTAAGAAAGTAGGAGTACTCAAAGAATATGTTGTGAATTGTGAGGGCACAATTCCTAAAAGAAGGGGTGATTGTAATACCCCAAGATTTTGAGGAAAATTCTTTTAATAAATGATTAAAATTCTGGGGGAAAAATCAGAATTATTATATAGGTGGGATTTTCAGTGGTGCAAGGTTGTGTGCATGTGTGCACGTGCACACTAGTTATGGCACTAAGAGAAAATCCAGAATTCCTGGATAATAAAACAAGGAAGGAAAACATTTAGATAAAATGTTTTAAATAAAGAAAATATAGACTTAGACATGAGTATTAAAAATTCCTGAGGATGTGTGTATATATATATATATCCATATATATATATATGCCTATGTATGACTTGTCTGAAAATTTAGACAGAAGAAAACATTGATTTATAATGAATAAGTGAAATTTTAAATAGGTGTAGAAATGCACATAAGTATGCACATGTTTTCTGCAAAAAAATGGTTAAAATTAAATTAACACCCATGGTTGTATAAATGTATATATATATATATATCCAGATATTATGGAGCAGAAAATAAATAAAGGAAGCACTAAAACAGTAAGAACCAAAGTGCAAGAAAGCAAATGTACATAGGCAGAAAAATAGAAAGTCACACCATTATCATGTTTGAGGTAAATATAATAAAAATACTTAAAGTTATCACTTTCTGAAAAGAAAGGAAAATAGGCACAATTTAGTCTTGTTTTAAAATATTGGCCGGGACATTAAGGGTTAGGAGGGAAGGAATGTGCAATGCCAAATGCATGATTCTGGTCTGGGCTAAAATAGGGATTTTGCATCACCCAAAACCCTAGACAGAACCCTTATTTAAACCAAGAGCCCAATCAGAAAACTGCTCTCTCACTAATTAATTAACCTAAGGAAGAAGAGGAAGATAAGGCTAAAGATTTGAAGGGTTTTCTGGTTTGAGTTTGTGTAAGCATTTAGGTGAGTATCCTCACTCATATACATGGCATTAAGACCTGGGATTAGGCAGCCAAGCTTTTATATGTTATATTTTGCATGTTTTGATTTACAAACTATGTTGGCTGCTGATGGTTTCATGAATGTTTGATGAGATATGATCTGCTATGCTGGATGTATAACTTTGTTGTTCTATTTTTCATCTCTGTATATTATACCAAAACCTTAAGGAACATATATCAGAGTATTTGTAACTAGTTTGAATAATGGCTTAAGACAAAGAATGAAAAGATAAAGAAAACTATGAGCTGCATATACATTGGTATGGTGCTGAGGCTTGAAATAATTGGTTGAGGGTGCAATGGAGTTTTTCTCTATAAGTGCTGAGCCCTTAAACTAAACAGAAATTTACAAGCCTAAAAACTATGTTTAAACAAGATTGAAAATCTGGCTAAATATAGTTGCTTGCAAAATCAAAATAAACTCAATAGAGCCATGTATTTATTCTTAGTTGCAAACATTCTGGTATATGCTTGAATAGGGTGTTTATATGCTAAATAATGTGAGATGGAATGACTGGGGTGTTATAGCTCTAGAAAGTAACCTTTAACTTGCTTGCAATATTATGTCTGCAAGGTAACTAGTATGTTTCATGAGTACTGGTGGTATGTACACCTAGCTATCATTGATAGAATGAACATAAATACACTTAGTGATATAACTAAGGATTTTGTGCCAAGAAGGCTGCTGGAATGCTTGTCCTATTTGAAGTAGACAAGTTGGCACATGGCTTGTTTAAGTCCTGAGATCTTTGTGCCATAATGTTAATTAGTTCATGGCAATGTGTCCCTTTGATTCCTTATAGCAGATGAGGCCAGGAATTTATAAGAAAAAGAAAAGGCAACCTAGTAGTCCCAGATAAAAGTTGTTGTATTGCATATGTTTGCTCTTATGTATTGTACATGATAATACCTGTCAAGTATGTAAAGTATATTCATGCTGTATCCTTAGCTTAATATCATGGATATGTTAGAAATGCTCACACCAGATCATAGATCTGACCCTTATTTGCTCATGGCACATGGGGGTGTCTCATTTATAATGAGGCAGCCACTAATGCTTTTGCAGGTTATGATGGAGCTAAGTAAGCAAGATTAAAAGATATGGAATAGAGGATGCTAAGATAACTAGAAATAAAAGCTAGAAAGTGTTAATTTATGCATGTATTCCCTGATTAATATGGCTATCTAAATGTATTAAGTAGGAAGAACTTGTAAGAGACATGTGCTATGTTGTTTCTGGTTGTTTCTGATTTGGTATGTACTAAGGATCTTGATATTAAACAGATTTGAAAACCTATTTGCTAAAGTTGTTTTGATTTTGAGGAAAACCTGGATTTTAAAGCATAATTATTTTATGATGATTTCAGTAAATCCTGAGTTCTTTCAAAAAGAATAAAGATATATAGAAAATTTTATTGAGCACACCCAGAAAAGAATTAAACTGCTATATCTTCAATTTATAATATTGACATAAGTCCAGATGCAAGAAAAAGTGTTCATGCCCTGAAGATGTATTTGTTTTAAAAGAGAAGTATGATTAGGAAGAATGATATATATCTGATCACAAAATGTCTGATTCATACAAATATATATATATATGCTTTTGGAAAGGAAAGGTATCAATGTTTTGTGTATAGTCTGGGTTTTAAAAAAATGCAAACAAAAGACTGGCCAGGGTAACCATATGGTTAGGCCATAGGCTGGGCCAAATGTTTCACTTCAAATCAATGAAGCAAGGGAACAATTGAGCTCAGTTTTCTGGAAAAAGAACAAAAACACTGACATGTACATGTATATCTGTGTACATGCTGATATTGGGCAAAAATATAAATGTAGATTCTTAAAACAGTTGAAAGAATGGGTTTTAAAAATAGTTATGCAAGAAGAATTGTTTTGTATGTTAGGTTATAGGCAAAAATTAAATATATATGTACAATTATAGGTAAGTATCAGATTTCAGCCTTACAGGAGAAAATAAAAAAGAAAAACAAAAATTGTGTTTGAACCGACCAGCATAGTACTCGAACTAGTGACTTTGTATGAATAAGTTAGGCGCGTTTCCATTACGCCTAGATGTTGCTTGTGTTCACTTAGGATCCACTTTCTTTTAACCTGAGTTTGATAATATTCAGACTTTAAGAAAATCATCTATATTATAAGCTTGCTTTCCACTGATTATTGTTTGATCATTTCTTAAGTTTATTAACAGCCTAAAGTACATGTTTTCAGTAGACACTATAGTCAAAAATCAGGATACATTAAGTTTTAATTTAAAAAGGGAATTTATCACATTTATGCAAATTTAAAAAGGATTTCTACTTATTATCATGCTCTGATTCAAGTAGAATATAACATAGATATCTTCATATATGTATGTTAAAAATGATTTAGAATTAAAACAATATTTCTATATTGTGAAAGATCCTGGATATATTTTTGTTTATTAGAGAAAAGAAAATGACCCTGGAAAACATATTAGAAAAAAAAAATCACCAATAAAAACAATGATTAAATAGGAGGGTCTTTTCAACTCAAATCAATTCCAATTACTATTTCTATTTAATCGATTCAATTCCAATTTTAAGTCGAATTTTACTTCGATTCCAAATTAGTTTTAATTTCAATTCCAAATTAATTTCAATTCCAATTCCAAATTAAAACCATTTCGATTTATATCAATTTCGAGTTCGATTTTCAAAATATCGATTCAAAACACTTAAATCCAATTAACCTTCAATATCGAATTTAAAAATCCAAATCTTCAAATAAAATACAATTCTAAGCCCAATTTTGAAATTTCGTTTTATAACTTTTACTTAACAATATTCAAAGTTCGAATAAAAATCTAATCTTTTAAAACAAATCAACTTCTAAAATTCAAATCACATTTCGATTATAACTTCAAAATCACAACTTTTATTATTTAAACAACTATTGTTATCAACTTAAATTTCAACACTTCGAGCTCAAGTTCGAAAATAGTTCGATTTCCATAAATTTGATTTTTCTATTTCTTAAAATCAAATCATTTTAAAAAAATTCAAAACAAAAATTTTAAAATCATTTAATTTAACCAATCTGGTGTCCGTATATAGTTTTCTATCCTATGGCCAAGTGAATCAGTTATTCAATTTAATTCAGGGATGGATATATATCATTTCAATCCAAAATAAATGCCATAGGTATATATCATTTCAACCTATTTCTTAATTTAGTCAAAATAATTCAATTTACGGTTTTATATACTATAAATAATATACAGGATGATGACATGATATATCAAAATAAATAAACATCCAAATCATCCAAAATATCAACCAATAACATCCATCATAATCAATCATCCAAACAGTCAATATAATTCACAACAATCACATAGTTATCAATATCGGGTATTTTACTGAGAATTAAATTCAAATTTCAAATTTAACTGTCAATTTAATTTTTAACAGTTAATTCAAATGACAATTAAATTTATCAAACAACGATCAATAAATCTATATCACTTCATAATTTTAAATTTAACTAGCATCAAAATATTCTAGTACTTCATGAGCGTTATTAAACACTCACCTTTATTTGAAACTGAAAATATTTCACCTTTAAATAAATGCCACTTCGGTTCCATGCCAAAGACTTTGTCGATACGATCCAACGTCGCTTGTTTCGTCCAATTTCGACCTCGTATGACAAAGATATACATTTTTAAAGATTTGAATATAATTTATATAAATAAATTTCCTTTCTTTTTATATTTTAATTTTAAACCTCATCAGGGTCGTTCATCCTTAGATTTGAAACCTTGGCTGCTGATTCCATCTTCCTTGTTCCCAGTTAAATGCACGTGAACCCATATACGTCGCCTCCGTTCATCCAATTATCGCGACCACCACGATCATCTAGGAGTTGATCGGCCACCACCATTCGAACCCTCATTACGAACTCCACCCACGCCATGAGTATTATCAAGCTTGGCCATCACTACACGACGTAGCACCTCCACGAATGCGCACTGAATGCGGTGATATTCTGGCCTCCATTCGATGTATAGATCTCGCTACGCTCTACGACATTCTAGTTGATGGCGAGTCCTAAAAGTCGATGGATGGAGAGATCGGAGGGAGAGAAGTCAAGAACATTTCGGCCATTGGAAATAAATGGAGGCGTAGGTGGTAGATATTAGTGTTTGGCTGTGTGCACGCGATTATATATATATGAATATATTATTTTAATATTATTTCGACTATTCACTCGAAATTTTGGACAAACTCCAATCGAGGCGTGCCGCCTGGCGTTTATAATGTTTTACCCTATTCCGAACATAATGGAACAAGTTTCGAAAAACTAATTCGATCATATGTGGAAGATAGGTTTTAGAATCGAATTATTTTAATTAAATTTTCAATATTAATTTCAACACGTTTCTATCTCGTACGACCAAACGGTAACTCCAAATGCTATGAAATTTGAAATCCGATAATATACACTATTATGGATCCAATGAAACTGGTTTCGTTGAACTCTAAGACCATGCCCTGGAAAGCTATTTCAACACGTCGATTAAATCGAGCGATTTTTAAAATCGACGAAATTACTTGAAATTCAAATTTTAAAAACTTACTAACTTCATTATAATTCAAATAGAATTTATATCCATATTAGAAACCATTCCAATTCATATTAAATCACAAATTCAATTATTTACACTATTTTAAATATTAAATTTACTATTTACTAAATCCATTAAATCGCTATATTCGAAATTTTTAATCATTTCACTAATTCAACCAAAAACTCCATATTCAAAATCAATTAATATTTCAAATTCAATAGCTAAAAATAAATTAAACGTTCAAAACCAAACGACCAAAATCCCGGGTCGTTACATGCTTATACATCCATGCCTGATTCTTCAATCCCTGATTGCTACCTCGTTTCCCGACTAATTGACAAACCGCCTTCACCATCGCACTCTATGACCAAATCTTCACCTCCCCATTACCATAAATCAAAGATCAGACCATCCCCTAAATCACGATCATAGCTTCCAGATCGCGCTAAACGTCCGACCACGAACTACCAAAGCGAGCCACACTTCACCAAAATCACAGCATCAAAGCTCTTCACTATGCTAAAACCAAAACCAATCCCAATACGCCCATCGACGCCTATAAACCACGAAATCTGAAGCCCTAGTTTGGCCATGGCAAAGTCGATCATTGCAAAACTTGATCGCACACGAAAACATGACCCTGGATTCAATGGTCAAGTTATGACGATCTCAACGGAACAAATTTCAAGATTTTTAGTTGCGTATTTAATTTGATTTGGAATTTTGAATTGTTCGACCATCATTTGCTTTTGTTTCACCGTGTAACGATGAATTTGAATAACAAAGAGGAGGGAAAGGTTACCAAGTGAATAAAAGGTGTTGGCTTCATTTAATTTTTATAAACCAAGTTAAATTTTCAACCTTCTAATACAAGTTAAACCACATTCTCAAGCAATTATCACAATCTAAACCATTTTTCCCAGCAAGATATCAAATCAAAATCAAGTGACCATTAATTTAAGATCAAAATTTTGAATCTGATTTAATTTTACAAAGGTTTTAAAAAGAAAGTTTCATGGTATCCCACTGCACAACATTTCGTTCGCATATGAACCGTAAACAAAAATATAAAAATTCGATTATGTACCAAATTGTGTCATGATCACAAATCATCAATAAAATAGGCAGATTATTTGATTCTGGTAAATTTCAAAAATATCATCGTTTGCCGAAAAATTGTCAAATGACAATCTAAACATTTTTCAAATTAAAAATTATAGAAAAATTCTATAAATTAAATTAAAAATAGCACAATAAATCAACTCGTTTTATTAACAATTAATTTTCTTGTTAATTATTCGAGCTATTTATTACTGCAAATAAATTGACAAAATGAATTCACCATTATTAATTATGAATTAAAAGGAGTTATAAAGCTATTGAATCCATTTAATTAATGTTTAATTCATAATTCAGATATTCAAATAGTCCCAATATTTGAATTTAAATTATTAAACTTTAAAAACAAATTATTCAAATATTTAAAATTAATTAAATATTCAAAAATCAAAATGAAAAAATTATAGGATGCTATATTCTCTCGTCATAAAAGAATTTAGTCCCCGAAATTCCTAAGGAGGAAAATGTCATCAAACCTTTTAGTTTAAAAACTATTAATTAAAATGAGTTATTAAACTTTTAAAGTTCCTTATACTACCAAAAATTTCTACAGCACCACCTTTGCGTGCTTAGATCTGTAAAACTAAAACTCACCACCACTGGTCTAAATCAACCAAAAGAAACAAAAGCCATACATAACTATTTCTATCATAGGCATCAACAACATAATCAATAAAACATCCATTTGCAAGTACAGAGAATACTCCTTAATAAAATAATAAGCATCCAATCTTTTCAAAAGATAAATCTTGAACTAAATACCCAAGTTTTTTTTCATAATATATTTTCAAGTTCCTTCAAAGGGAAATAAATCAAAACCAAACATCAAGTATGACAAGGAAAGGGCTCCTCCTACCAAAGCAAGGTATAATTCTAAAATCAAAATAACATGGAGCATCCAGTGGCATTCCGGTTCCTTTTGAAACAACAACTAGAGTAAACAATTATACCTGGCGAGTCTCCTGAATTGGAAAACTCCCAATCGCCCAACTTTAGTCATAACCATAAAATTTGAAAATTCACTTGACAAATTTTTTTTCAATATCTTAAAATAATAATACTTTACCAAAAATTTCAAAATAATAATATTATTATTTCATTCATAAACTCTTTTTGAAATCAACTTTTTCAAAAGCACTAGATTTAAGTCCTAATAAGCAACAACTTCAAAAGCTACAGTCTATAAAGTCACACTAACAATCAAACCAAATTCTATACAGGAATAAACTAATAATTAACATTATTTAAAATGTCAATTGTCTAACAAACAAGATTTAGGATTTTTTTAAACTCACACTTTCGAAAGTCACACCTTAAGTATACAAATATACTTAAGCTTGTATGATATACATAAATCATCTGTATGTTATATTTCATATGATCACCTGCTCGAATACATAGACTTTTACTTCCAAACTAGTATCGCTCACTCGACCTTGCTAGTGCAGACTCCAATAAGGGTTATCGACTAAAAACCTCCATTCCCCTTACATAGCCACATATTATGATAGAAAACCTCAGTTTCATATCGAGAATCTGATCAGTTGTTCGTTGACAAGAATCAAGAGAAAAATCCTTTTTCGAGCTGGCGTGAATAACCCCGAAGCTATATATTCAAAACTTAGATCCAGAACCATGCAAATAAAATGATATACGTATAAATTACGTGCTCAATTCGATTGGTTTCTTAGTTATACTAGTTCTTTCTAAATCCTTTTCATTTTCATTTATAATATTTTATACATCACTAAAATTATTTATGAATTACTTCATAACTTTTCACTTAAGTTTAAAAATATTTTATAAAGATACATCTTTAGAAAACATCAAACTAAAAACATATTTCACTATTATTTACTTGGATAACCTCTTCTATATCCTAAGAGTATATACAAAATGTCAATTTTATTATTTATTATTTATTAATTTTTATTTTTAAAAAATTCAACTGAGGCCCAAACAAAATATGATTCTTTAAACTTAGCCAACTACTTTGACCTTTTACCTTAGAGTGTCCTAAGGAAAAATGTTTATAAGTTGGCCCAATATCACCAATTGGATTACGAAACTTAAATATTTAAATAAAACTACGGTTTTAGTAAAATAAATTTTACCAAAACCTTTCTATCCAGTTAACCCATTTAAAGCTCGAGCTAATTTATCTCTTTTCTATCCAAGAATTAGAAATTCCTCATTTATCAAGTTATTTATCAAAATGCCCTTTTCTTTTAAATCTGTTTCTTTTTAAGGAAAATTAAGAAATTAATACCCGGTTTTTATTTTAGATCATTTTTGAAATAACAATAATATACATATTTCCCATTTGTATATCAAATCATAATTTTGGAGTTTAAACAAAATTTTGTTTTACCAAAACAACCCTATAGCAAATTACTATGGTAGCATTTCCCTACTTAGAAACTGGAAAATGAATGCTGATGATGCTGCACTAGAATTATTTTCAAATGGTAGATGTAACGACCCGTAATTTTCGATAATTCAATTTATTAAATTTAATAAGATTTTGTAATTCGATATTGGAAGAAATTAAAATTTAAGATTTAATAATGAAAAGAATAACTAGAATGTAATGTTAGTAATATTAATTTAAGGCAATTGATAACTATTTTAATGTAAGTCCAATTGATTAGAATGATTGTAAAGTCAGAATAGGTTATAGATTGTAAATAAAGAAATAAATTTAATATTGGAGTCAATGTTGAAATTATATGTAATAAATTGGAATTGGTTAATATTGAAAATAAAATCAGTACTGTGCAAGTAGTTATAACATTTGTTTATAGATAATAAACTTATAAATGTGATTAAATTAAGTAAAAGTGGACAATTGTTATACGTTACCTATTTGTTTAATCTCTTGAATTAAATTGAAAATCAATTGCAATTAAATGCAATTAAATATTACATTAACGTAAACTAAGATGATAATTGTAGTATATTAGTGTAATAAGATATAAACTAACGTTAACTATGTCCATAGAGTAATGACTGATAAAATAAAAAGATTGAAATCAAAGTAAATCAATTTATTGGGTTTTAAGTGTATAATTAATGAATATATTGCAATTAAAATTGAAACACTGTAACTAAAATATTAATAATTGAAATTGACCTTGAAAATTTGTTTTAAAGGATTATAAGTTTATATGTTGTCAAAAGAATTAAAAAAATTTGACTTTTAAATATAAAATATAAAAGGTGATTTAATTAATTTAATAATAAATTATTTAATTAACGTGAAAATAACCATTTTGGCCACTATCTTGGATTTCGACGAAACCAGTTTCATCGGATTCGTAACAGTGAATTATTGTAAGGTTTCTAGTTTCATGGCGATCGGACTTGTCGTTTATCGTATGGACTCGAAAGGCGTAGAAATCAATTTAATTGAAATCAATTTGAAATAAGCTAATTTTAAAGACAACTTATATATACGATGGAATTAGGACTTGAAACCTGTTTCATTGAATTTAAAAATATCGAAAACATCTGTTTTATATATGCGATGACCTATTTTCATTTCGGGGTCAGAACGGGCTTTTTGGGTCGCGTAGTCGTTTCGATCAATCCAATCTGGTCCATTCATTTGTAATCCAGATCTGTTTATATATAGGCTGTTATAAACCCTAATCGTTTCCCATTTCTTATTTATGTATGTACTATTACTTCTACCAGTTCCTCCTTTCAAACGACAGAATATGAAACCCTAAATTCCAAATTAAAATTCAATTTTCAAATCAATTTCAAAATCAAACTCCTCCAAACCCTATCATATTATATACCGATTCGAAGCTCTCGACAAGCGCAATTCAAATCTGCAGTTTTTTTGATTTGGGTCTCCATGTGTCCAGAATTTGGCGATTAAATCTCGGCCATTCATTGGGGTTTGATCATCGACCACAGATCGTCGAATCAAAGGTACCATCGTTGGAGAGGGTCGAGTGTAGTTCATAAGTTCCAGTCATTTGTCGAATCATTGGTTGGATCATCGAAAAAAATTGGGTTAAGGATCATTTTTCACGGTGGCGGCTGTGTGATTTGGAGGCGTTCGAGCATGAGCTCGCGGTCGTGGGGCTTGGGCGAAGGCGGCGGTCCACCTGGAAGTGGGCGCGGTGGCGTTGGGCTTGGCCAGGAGGCGCGCGAACATCAGGTGGCGGCTTCATTTGGTTGAGCGTAGGGTTTCGAACAGCAGGTCGAACGAACGAGAGTAAAGCGTGAAGTAGATGACGTGGCCAGGTATAATTGTGTACGTTTTCCGTTTTCTTTTATTTTATTTAAATTTTAATTTCGAAACTTAGAATCGTCATATCTTTTACACACGAGGTCGGATTTGCGCGTGGTTTGTTTCATTGGGATCTTATCGGAATTCCAAGCATTACGGAATTTGTTTGGATGAATTCTAAGACTGTTGAAATTTAGGCCTTATTTTGGATTTCAAATCAATTTGAAATCAAAGGTGGGTACTTTAACCCACTCACAACTACTAAATTATCTTATGTTAGTTAAATTAAATTTATGATGTGATTAGATGTTGATTGATTGCTGTTTGATATATTTAAATTGTCATTCCAGTTAAATCCGAATTTATTGAATATAATTGCCATTTAATTTAATATAAAATTTTAATTTGCCAGTTTATACCCGTTATTGATAATCAGCACTTGTTATTGTTTATTGATTGGTTTGAATGATGATTGTGATGGATGTTTGATTATTGATATTGGATGACTGGATGTTATATTTTTATATATTGTTATAACACCGCAAGTTCCCCACGTGTTGAAATGATACATACCCGAACAATCTGATAGATTAGGTTGGAATTGTTATGGGTTGAAATGATAGACTCGAGCGATTTCATGGATTTGGAATTAAATTTGGGATTGCGGGTTGAAATAATATATACCCGTAAAATTTAAATATTTGCGGATTGAAATGATAAATATCCGTATCACTTGACCATAGGATAAAAATTAATATGGACACTGGATTGGTTAAATTAAATGATTTTAAATCTTTAAATTTTGAATTCGGCTAAATAATATTTTGAAATAGAATTTGATTTATATAAACTGAATTGTTTTAAATGAATTGTTTAAAAGATTAAATTTGAAATTTTGGAATTATTTTAAGTAAATTGGTTAAAGAGTTTAATTTGGAATTCTAAAGTTGAATTTGAAGTATAAACGAAATTTATCGAAATTGAGTTATTGAAGAAGTTTGAAATTGTAACCTTGAAATATATTAAAATTGGAATAGCTTAAAATTGATATTTAAGATTTGAAATTGGGTTTTGATTTGAAATCTGGATACGCTCCAGATTTGTTGAAATGGAAGAAATAGTTAAATTGGATGCTAATTTCAATTTTATTACTTTAATATAAACTGTTTGAAGATATATCCTTTTAAAAATCCTGATTATTAAGATTTTCAAACTATTAAACAAATTTGATCCATTTTAAACTATTTTGATCAGTTTAAACTATTTTAACTTATTTTAAATCTATTTATCTATGTAATCCAATTTAATCTATTTTATCCTATTTTATACTAATTAATCCATTTTATCTATTTTAATCTATTTTAGAACCATTTAACTATTTTAAAGCATTTTAGATCTATTTATTCTATTTTAAATATATTTAATCTATTTTAAATCTATTTAAACTATCTTAAATCCATTTAATTAACCTATTTTATCGATATGATTTCAAAAATGAATATGATTTCGAAAACGAATATGATTTTGAAAGTGATATGGTTTTAATTGAATATAATATTTTGATATCAGTTATGAATCGGTTTTTTAAATGTAAAAGAACCATCCGGTGTGAAATAAGCATTTGGTTGCTAAAGAGATTGGGATTGGATATTGTCATACTCTCTGCCAATACCGAAAACCACTTTAACAACTGTGTACGTGGTGGATGTGAGAAATGCGGATTAAGGATCTTAAGGCTAGAAATAACACTAGAGGGGAGGGGGGTGAATAGTGTTTTAAGAAATTTGTTAATCTTTTTGAGTTTATCTTAATTTGCTAACGATGTATGCACTAATCAGACACTGATATGAACACAGAATCAAACACAGATGCAAATATAAAGTAAAAGCAGTAAAGGAAAGAACACACTGGATTTTATACTAGTTCGGAGTTACCCTACATCTAGTCCCGCACAACTAAGTACGTATTTCCTTTCAAAAGCAATTCAACAATTACAACCCTCGGTTTCAAGGTTACGAGGTACACCCTCCAGAATAACAATCCTCTGGGTAGAGATACTTGATTTCCGGGGCAACAAGTTCACCCAATTGATTTCCAGGGCTACAATCACACCTTTTCCCTTTTGATTGATTTCCAAGGCTACAATCACACCTTTTCTCGCTAATAGATTACAAAGAAGTCTATAACTCAGATTAGCACTTGGATCTTGTAGAGATAGTGATGGAGAATCAAACTAGAAGTAATCGAGTATGATTCGATGTTGATTTCGGCAGAGTAATGGTATAAATTTGTATTAAGAAATGTGGAAGAAGAAGAGGAGTTAAAACCGGAAAAAAGTGATTAAAAATTCATTGAAACTGGCCCCTATTTATAGAAGAGCAACAGCCATGACCATTCATGAAGAGTTATGGCGAATAGACACTTCTTTTGAAATTTGAATTTTGAATCAAACTGACATCCCACAGCCTTTTTTGATGTTTTGAATTTCTTTGAAAATAACATTTATCTTATATAAAAACTATTTTAAACTTTATAAATGTACTTGACTTTAGTTGAAATTCATAAGTAAATATAAAGAATAATATATACATAATTTAACTATAATTTTATATTTAAATCTAAGTATAAATTTTTAAAAGTTAAATATATTATTTGAAGATAGTTTAAAATCAGGAGTAATTTGACTTTGAAATTAAAGATGTTTTTTAGGCTAAAATTATTTAAAATCAGGACAGAGAGTTTTGAATCTTTTAAAAGGAAAGTTTTGAAATCATTTTGAAAATAAGATAATTTTGTAAAATCATTTGAATTAAAATTAGTGGATACAAAACAATGTCCCACTAGATTTTCTTAGGTTCCATCCTACTTAGTGTAACGACCCGATATTTTGGACCATTCGCATCCATTATAAGTGTATATGTAGACACTCATGCCGGAATTGAATTGCTCAAAATACCGCGTTGTTAATTGAAATTTGGCAAAACTAAACATATATAGTAAATAAATAATCACAGAAGACAGAGTAATAATTGCAGCGGAAATAAAAGAGATAGTAGTTCATGAAGCTACTATATAAATATATAAGTTACATCAGAGTTAAACCAGATACAACGGAAGAGTAATACGATACATCAGATACAAAGCAGAATACATCACTGGAATCATCGAATACTGAAAGCAGAATAGATGGCTGGATCTTCAAGCAAAGCTCCAACTTCAAAGGTGAGTCTCGAATACTGGTACACTCAGTCTGACCCGAGCGTATAGCAAAAACACAAGACACTCGAGTCAGGATTAACATTCTTATATCAATAAATCCAACTCAAGTGAAATAGCAATTGAAATACAAGTAACTCAAAGGATGTTGGAATAACCATCCTTTAAGGATCCGTTAAACTATCTACTATGTAGTAGTGTACGATAAGTAGATAATGCCTATCAGTAATATAAGATATCAAAATAGTGTTAAGGCGTTACCATTATCCCCCTTAACACATTTTATATAAGCGTTATAGTCTATACAGCACTGTAAACTCCACCGTAAACTAGTGGGCTATCAGGGAGTACTCCATAGGTATAACACAAAACAAATTCGTAGTGGTCGCGAATAGGGAATACAAGTATGACAAGGCACATGAGGCAATACCCAAGGTAGTGATACTACCGTTTGCCTGATCCGGACTGGTGAGAACGCATCGCCGCAGCGACCGCAACACCGTGAAACAACACTCCCAAAATCAAGGGTGCACCAATCGACAACAAGTAATGAGTAGTTCGAAGAAGTGTGTTCACTTGAGGTAGCTGACTTCCATTGGCCCGGCACGACTCCTGTTTTAGTCATTTCCAATTTGACACAAGTGTCAAGGCTATCCATTATCGTTCTCTTTCTTCAGTCATCACGTACATCATTCCAACCACTTCATTCTGGATCACACTCCGCGTGTAGTTATTAAAGTGGTTTTTGGTTTAAACAGAGAGTATGTCCATAACCGATTCCGGTCTCTTTAATAACTTTCGTAATTATTACACCGCTGGTCGTTTAATATATTTCAAAACCAAATCAAATTCAATTCAATTAGAATTCGTAAATCAACATTTCATTTGTCTTTCCAAACCAATTTCCAAAATTTACGTTTCAAAACTTCCACATTCATAATTTCAAGATCTTACAATTCAATTTCAATTTTTATTTAAAACACTTCAAATATTGATTCAAGTTCGTATATCAGTTTCATTTCGAAATCATTTACATTAATTTAATTTATCATTTAAATCAATTTAAATTCATTTATCGATTTCATTTAATATACATTAAGTAAATTTGTCATTCAAAACAATTTCTACTAAATTTCCAATTCATTAAATCCATTATTTAAATTCAACTTCCTTATTTCAAAACTTACAATTTGAATTAAATTAAATTCATCAAATCAAATTCTTTAAATTTCAATTCTTACATTAATTTCAATAAATCACATTTTATTTCTTGATAAAGAAATTCAATTTCACTTATTTACTTACTTAAATGATTTTCCAAACTTAATTAATAAAGAAACTCAATTTCAATTATTACGAAGTAAAATTCACTTATTCAAAAAAATTCAATTTAATTTAATCATTAAATAATTCAATCTTATTTAACTATTAAATAATTCAAAACTTAATTATTAAATAATTTCAAAGTTTAATAATTTCAGACTTAATTATAATTTCAAACTTAATTATTAAATCATTTCAAACTTAATTCATCATTTCTCAAATTAAACAACATTCTTTCATCAATTACATTGTTAATATTTTGTTTCAGATTATTAAATATTAACCTTTTCCTTTCATTAAAATTCAAATTTCAACTTCATTTCAAAACCATATTATTTATTCAAATAAAATCTTCATTTTATTTTTAAATCAAATTATTGACCAATCGGGTTTTATTTAATTCTCTATCCTAGGTCAAGTTCAATTTGGGTATTTATCATTTCAACCTGATTCCAATTCAATTCAAAATCAAAGCATAACAAAGGGAACTTGCAGTGTGATAACTGGGATGGTGTCAAAGTAAATAAACAAGCAATAACAACAATCAATAACAATCCAATAATCAATTCGAATAATCCCGAAATAATCGTATTAATTCGCATTGTTGTTTGTGCAAATTAATATAATTATTTCTAGAATCCACACTATCATTTCATGCAGATTAAAGATTTTTCCACTAATTATTTATACGGTTTTTCACTTGTCATTCGATTTCAATTTTAACACTACAATAATTAATCCAATATACGTCGATGGTTCAAAGTGTAATTATCACTATTCTACATGTCAATTAAATTAACAATTAAAAAGGGTCATATTCACTAATCAAATTTAACATATAAATCAGTTTTAAAATTTGTTAACTATCCTATATCCATTTCAATTTTGCATACTATTTATCATTTATCACTAACAATTTAACGTCCAATATAAACATCAACAATCAATCAATTATCAGCCAAACTGTATTATCATCACATAAATAATTAACAGATAATGGTGTCAGATGTCACAGGTGATATGATACAGGCAATAACATATATAACAGTGTAATTAACTAACATCAGCATATTTCAATTGTCGTTTCAATTGAAATCAAATTTAAATAAATAAAAAAACGTTAATCGTGAGTGATTGCTCACCTTTCGAGTCTAGGGATGATTTGACGGGTAAAATAAGCTACGAATTCCAAAGCAATGCTAGTTGGACATGATTCGATGAAGAAAATAGGCACGACGAACAAAGCTGATAAAAGGAAAATTAATGAACTGAATCAGAATCAGCTTGATATGTACAGAATTAAAATTTATATTGTATTCTTTATTATAACTTAATTAAAAATCAATACAACAACTTACAAAAAATTTAGTTTAAAGTCTATATATGTTTCAGCATTCAAATAACTGTATGTGTACAGTTTAAGATCAATAATTAAAACTAATACACTATGCAGACAATGATATGTACATGCAGATCATAACAACAAAATATCTATATAACATAAACACTAAACTCGCATATATATAAGCTATAAATATACCTAACAGTAAATCTCATAAACTAATACATTACTAATTTAAAATATCAGTAAAATACTTATCAAATAATTGGTTCACATAACATTCATATATATGTTATAAAATTTGTTACAAAGCTAGTTTTATAACAAGCAAAACAAAATAGAGGAAATGGTTTTGTAATTGTAACAGGGTACATGTAGTTTCATGCAAACATACCAAACAAACAAATATATATGCTGTTGGATTCTATTTCAAAAAAACTATTTCAAAGAAATACTTTAAACATACCGCTTGCTCGGAGGGGAAAGAAGGGAAGAATGGTTGTGGCAACCGCTGTCAGGGGAGGAGCGGGTCTGGGCTGTAGTGGGGAAGGGTACGGCGGTTACGGACATGCTTCAGGCGACGTGGAGCCCACAGCAGAGATGAGAGTATGCTATTGGTCTGGGTTCTCTCGGGTAGGTAGGGAAGTGACGTGGAAAAGCTTGGGGTCAGGTCGACAAATGTGTGGCGTACGGTGGCAGCAGGGTAGTGGTGCGAGGCAGACTGTTGGGTTCAAGGGGGGCGGAGGTAAGTTGTCGACTGATAGGTGAGGTCAGAGGAATGAATGGTGGAGGTGGTGGTCGTGCTCGGTCAAGGGGCGGTGGTGGCAGCTGTGCTAAGTCGGCTGCTAGAAGACGAGGTGGGGAGTGTGATCAGAGGCTTGGCAATTGGAGAGAAAAATCTGGGAAGAGATGTGGCCGAGAAAGCTACAGGCAAAGCAAATATGGATGGGAGTGTTTTGGTGAATTTGGTGGAGAAATGAAGAAAGGTGAGGAGATAAGGCAAAAGGAGCAGGTATGAGATGGCATGCAGGCTACTCGAATTCCTTTATTTTTCTTATTTATCAAATTTTCATTCTAAAAAAAACATGAACAGAAGTTGGAATATTAACAGCCATATATGGTGAATTCAATGAACATTAATCTCTGCTGGCTGTTGGCTGTTGGGTTTCCAAAGTGGATAATGAATCAATAGAGAATTCAAAAAGGTTCGAAAACGGTTAACGATGCGGTAATCGTTTTACTGATTTTTGTCGTGTCTCGAATTCTGAAACACATGAATGAATATACAACAGGGATCAGCACGACGGGACGATCAAAACGGTATACAGATATCAGTGGTATGATTGAATTATAAAAATTCGAATTTTCTACTGGTGGAAAATGCAAGAAAAACGCAAAGAAATAAGATCGACGGAGCTAAAGAAGTCCGAATTCCGAAAAACGAAAAATGGCGTCTTGCTCAGAAGACGGTTTAGAATTTTTCTATGTAAAAATATTTAGGTTTCGGAAACATTTTATTTTCATCGCTTTTTACCTGATTAAAATGAAGTAAATTTACGCGCGAAATAAACTTCCATATTTTTAGACGAAAATTTACCAGTTGCTATGTTTGACTAGACGCATTCCAAATATCAAATTTATATTTCAAAATTTTATCGTTTAAAGTTTCACAAAATTTCAAATAATAACGTTATTAAAAACCGGTTAAATTTACGGGTTGTTACACTCTCCCCCACTCAAAACTTTTCGTCCCCGAAAAGGAACGAGGTAGGAGAATAGAAACAACCGGAAATAAAATAGATTTGAAATACAAAATAACAATTAATTTAAACTATATAAATTCAAATTTAAATTAATTGGTATTCAATAATTGATTTAATCCATTTTATTTCACTAAAATCAATCTCAACTATTTCTAAATTCATTGTCTTATTATCCCATTTTCTTAAATTTACAATTTCTAAAATCATAAACTTGAATAGTCATTTATTACAATCATATTTTATTCAACACATTTAATTCTTCTTTATTCCAAATTATTATTAAATTTGTTCCACTTAATATATCTTATTACATATATTTAAACCATATAAATTAATTTAAACCGTATAAATTTCAATTTTAAATTAATTTATATTCAATAATTGGTTTAAATTTAAGGTATTTCCATAAGTTGATCTAATTTCAATTTGTTAATTCTTTCAGAACAAAATTATTATTTTTTCAATTATCTTATTATTCTATTTATCTCTATTAACATTTTATAATCAAAATTTAGTGTATAACATTTATTATAAACACTCAAATTTTATTTATAATTTTTTTTATATTGTATATTATCCAATTACATTTTAACTTATGAATAATTTAGGTAAGTTATATTGAAATGCAATTTAGGACTATACAAATAAAATTTTCAAATTCAATTATCTCAAGTTTAAATACTTATTCAAAATTTAGCTTTATTTATAATTGAAAACATCCTTTAACATGATTTTTAAGAATTAATATTCCGTTTAGTTTCAAACCCATTAGAAATAATTATGTGTATACTATATATATTGAATCAAATTAAATTTAAAATAATATACCTATATATATATATAAATCAAGTCATACTTAAGAAATTCAAATCAAAAATATTTTTTTTCAAAACAAAACCGTAGAAAAGCTACAGAATGGTTTCTCCACTTCGAAACTCGAAAATGAATGTCGATGATGCGGCCGCCATCACCGAGATTATTTTCCAGCGACAAAGAGAAGAGCACTGATTTCAACATTAAAAATTCTTTGAAACGATTTTTATTCAAAAATATTTAAATACTATACACTTTAAAACTTTCAAATCAAAGTTTGGAATCACCGGAAATTTAAATTCCCAAATTCTAATTTAAATACATTTCAAATTTCAAATCAATTTATAACCAAGTTTTATAAATTTATTTATATTATGCGATAATCAATGGTTTACAAAACAATAAATGAAAACCAAATATTATCATTTTTGACAACAAATTCATTAAGAATTTAATTTCAGAAAACTTATATTTATATATAATATAATCATCCAACTATTTTGTTTACCAAATTTGGAAACACATTGTGTCAATTTGCTCTGTTCAAGTGTTTTGGAAATCCTATCGATAGCGTTGATCAGTCGAATTGATCGAAAATCCAAATCAACATCAACAACTCAAACAACACAATGTAAAACATTTTAAAATTAATTTACAAATACACTTTCTCGCTTGACGATACAAGAATGAATTTTCAAAATAAGGATAGGGTTTCAAATTTGATGGACTCAAATCAAAGAGAATTTTTTTTTTCGAAGATAAGTTCGAAACAAAGATATGATGATTAAATAACAAAGTAGAAAGATTGATAAGTTTATATAAATCGCGGGCAACCTTTACCGGGTTGACCGTGACTTCGAGAATAAGGTCGATGTAGAATTTCGAGGCAAACCTACATTCGATCTCAAGAAATAGAATTCAGGTATAGCAGAAGATAGATAGCATCGTAAACCGAGGATACAGAAATCTCCGGTAAATCAATGCCTATTGTAAAGGAGTTTCACCCCTTTACAAACCATTCAAAGTTTGGCGAGACCGCCAATTCACTATAAGGGTCATTCAAAGTGGAGTTATGTGATGCTCCAGAATTGAAAGGAGACGAATAGTGAGGGACACGAATGAAATTTGGAACCGTAGGGAACGTTCCAAAAATTTAAAGGAATTGATTCAAAGGAAGAGATTGAAACTCGAATGAGAGTGATTCTGTAAATACATTTACCATATATGTTGAGTTCTGCCTAGAGCTACCAAAGCTCTGATACCAACTGTAACGACCCGATATTTTGGACCATTCGCATCCATTATAAGTGTATAGGTAGACACTCATGCCGGAATTGAATTGCTCAAAATACCGCGTTGTTAATTTAAATTTGGCAAAACTGAACATATACAGTAAATAAATAATCACAGAACAGAGACACAGAGTAATAATTGCAGCGGAAATAAAAGAGATAGTAGTTCATGAAGCAACTATAAAAATATATAAGTTACATCAGAGTTAAACCAGATACAACGGAAGAGTAATACGATACATCAGATACAAAGTAGAATACATCACTGGAATCATCGAATACTGAAAGCAGAATAGATGGCTGGATCTTCAAGCAAAGCTCCAACTTCAAAGGTGAGTCTCGAATACTGGTACACTCAGTCTGACCCGAGCGTAAAGCGAAAACACAAGACACTCGAGTCAGGATTAACATTCTTATATTAATAAATCCAACTCAAGTGAAATAGCAATTGAAATACAAGTAACTCAAAGGATGTTGGAATAACCATCCTTTAAGGATCCGTTAAACTATCTACTATGTACTAGTGTACGATAAATAGATAATGCCTATCAGTAATATAAGATATCAAAATAGTGTTAAGGCGTTACCATTATCCCCCTTAACACATTTTATATAAGCGTTATAGTCTATACAGCACTGTAAACTCCACCGTAAACTAGTGGGCTATTAGGGAGTACTCCATAGGTATAACACAAAACAAATTCGCAGTGGTCGCGAATAGGGAATACAAGTATGACAAGGCACATGAGGCAATACCCAAGGTAGTGACACTACCGTTTGCCTGATCCGGACTAGTGAGAACGCATCGCCGCAGCGACCGCAACACCGTGAAACAACACTCCCAAAATCAAGGGTGCACCAATCGACAACAAGTAATGAGTAGTTCGAAGAAGTGTGTTCACTTGAGGTACCTGACCTCCATTGGCCCAGCATGGCTCCTGTTTTAGTCATTTCCAATTTGACACAAGTGTCAAGGCTATCCATTATCGTTCTCTTTCTTCAGTCATCACGTACATCATTCCAACCACTTCATTCTGGATCACACTCCGCGTGTAGTTATTAAAGTGGTTTTCGGTTTAAACAGAGAGTATGTCCATAACCGATTCCGGTCTCTTTAATAACTTTCGTAATTATTACACCGCTGGTCGTTTAATATATTTCAAAACCAAATCAAATTCAATTCAATTAGAATTCGTAAATCAACATTTCATTTGTCTTTCCAAACCAATTTCCAAAATTTACGTTTCAAAACTTCCACATTCATAATTTCAAGATCTTACAATTCAATTTCAATTTTTATTTAAAACACTTCAAATATTGATTCAAGTTCGTATATCAGTTTCATTCCGAAATCATTTACATTAATTTAATTTATCATTTAAATCAATTTAAATTCATTTATCGATTTCATTTAATATACGTTAAGTAAATTTGTCATTCAAAACAATTTCTACTAAATTTCCAATTTATTAAATCCATTATTTAAATTCAACTTCCTTATTTCAAAACTTACAATTTGAATTAAATTAAATTCATCAAATCAAATTCTTTAAATTTCAATTCTTACATTAATTTCAATAAATCACATTTTATTTCTTGATAAAGAAATTCAATTTCACTTATTTACTTACTTAAATGATTTTCCAAACTTAATTAATAAAGAAACTCAATTTCAATTATTACGAAGTAAAATTCACTTATTCAAAAAAATTCAATTTAAATTAATCATTAAATAATTCAATCTTATTTAATTATTAAATAATTCAAAACTTAATTATTAAATAATTTCAAAGTTTAATAATTTCAGACTTAATTATAATTTCAAACTTAATTATTAAATCATTTCAAACTTAATTCATCATTTCTCAAATTAAACAACATTCTTTCATCAATTACATTGTTAATATTTTGTTTCAGATTATTAAAAATTAACCTTTTCCTTTCATTAAAATTCAAATTTCAACTTCATTTCAAAACCATATTATTTATTCAAATAAAATCTTCATTTTATTTTTAAATCAAATTATTGACCAATCGGGTTTTATTTAATTCTCTATCCTAGGTCAAGTTCAATTTGGGTATTTATCATTTCAACCCGATTCCAATTCAATTCAAAATCAAAGCATAACAAAGGGAACTTGCAGTGTGATAACTGGGATGGTGTCAAAGTAAATAAACAAGCAATAACAACAATCAATAACAATCCAATAATCAATTCGAATAATCCCGAAATAATCGTATTAATTCGCATTGTTGTTTGTGCAAATTAATATAATTATTTCTAGAATCCACACTATCATTTCATGCAGATTTAAGATTTTTCCACTAATTATTTATACGGTTTTTCACTTGTCATTCGATTTCAATTTTAACACTACAATAATTAATCCAATATACGTCGATGGTTCAAAGTGTAATTATCACTACTCTACATGTCAATTAAATTAACAATTAAAAGGGGTAATATTCACTAATCAAATTTAACATATAAATCAGTTTTAAAATTTGTTAACTATCCTATATCCATTTCAATTTTGCATACTATTTATCATTTATCACTAACAATTTAACGTCCAATATAAACATCAACAATCAATCAATTATCAGCCAAACTGTATTATCATCACATAAATAATTAACAGATAATGGTGTCAGATGTCACAGGTGAACTGGTACAGGCAATAACATATATAACAGTGTAATTAACTAACAGCAGCATATTTCAATTGTCGTTTCAATTGAAATCAAATTTAAATAAATAAAAGAACGTTAATCGTGAGTGATTGCTCACCTTTCGAGGCTAGGGATGATTTGATGGGTAAAATAAGCTACGAATTCCAAAGCAATGCTAGTTGGACATGATTCGATGAAGAAAATAGGCACGACGAACAAGGCTGATAAAAGGAAAATTGATGAACTGAATCAGAATCAGCTTGATATGTACAGAATTAAAATTTATATTGTATTCTTTATTATAACTTAATTAAAAATCAATACAACAACTTACAAAAAATTTAGTTTAAAGTCTATATATGTTTCAGCATTCAAATAACTGTATGTGTACAGTTTAAGATCAATAATTAAAACTAATACACTATGCAGACAATGATATGTACATGCAGATCATAACAACAAAATATCTATATAACATAAACACTAAACTCGCATATATATAAGCTATAAATATACCTAACAGTAAATCTCATAAACTAATACATTACTAATTTAATATATCAGTAAAATACTTATCAAATAATTGGTTCACATAACATTCATATATATGTTATAAAATTTGTTACAAAGCTAGTTTTATAACAAGCAAAACAAAATAGAGGAAATGGTTTTGTAATTGTAACAGGGTACATGTAGTTTCATGCAAACATACCAAACAAACAAATATATATGTTGTTGGATTCTATTTCAAAAAAACTATTTCAAAGAAATACTTTAAACATACCGCTTGCTCGGAGGGGAAAGAAGGGAAGAATTGTTGTGGCAACCGCTGTCAAGGGAGGAGCGAGTCTGGGCTGCAGTGGGGAAGGGTACGGCGGTTACAGACATGCTTCAGGCGACGTGGAGCCCACAGCAGAGATGAGAGTATGCTATTGGTCTGGGTTCTCTCGGGTAGGTAGGGAAGTGACGTGGAAAAGCTTGGGGTCAGGTCGACAAATGTGTGGCGTACGGTGGCAGCAGGGTGGTGGTGCGAGGCAGACTGTTGGGTTCAATGTAACGATTCGGGTTTTGCACGCTCGAAAATCAACATCCGTACTTCACATTGTACTAGAATGCCGCAGATTCGACCGTTCAAATCCGATTTGCCGGAGCTATAACACAATTAAGTAAATAACACAGCGGAAGAAAAGAATAATACATTGATATACAATATCTGATACAACAGAGTGATACAATGAATATCAATATACATCAGAGATATGACACAAGAAATAGGAGCGGAAAAGAAAAGATAACAACAGCAGCGGAACAATATCAATAGAAATGATAACTCCAAAATGATCTTCAGACAAGAATGAATCCACAACTCCAAGATAAGCAACCCCGATGAATGAACTAGCTCCAGATAATCTACTAAACCTGAATATCTGAAAAGAAACCTAACTCTAGACTGCCCGTGTGGAAAATAGTGGGCACCCAGAGTTTAGGAAGGGAACAATAAACTCCGGGTCAGTCGTGGGACTGGTGTGAGCAACAAAAATAGTTTATCTTTAAACAATCAACAAAAGAATTTTAAACATTGAAATCCGCAATGCTTTTTAGAAAATGAAACTACCATAAGACCACCCGCCACACACACAATGCAAACGCGGAATTGGAGGAGATTTCTTCTTATGATAGTCAAAGATGCTTACTACGTAAAATCATTTTGATATTATTATTAGTGCATAGTGCAGAAAACATTTCGAAAGTATAATATTAATCTTAGCCAACATACGACCAGTATCGTATGCCTACTATAGCTACCATCTAAACAGTGGTGACCACCGTACGTAAATGGCAGGTTCTACAACTAAAACCGTACAAGTTCCGTATTGGAGAAATGGATTTCCGACAAATGGTCAGGCTAAGGAACTTCCTTCCGCCGCATGGGTACGCCTCTGGCGGGACGCCCCGAGAGACAAACTGCTCTCTGCCAACACAAGGCCGGGTTATCCCTGTAACAGGTAACTCACGAATATGCCACCCCCCGGTCCTTTGGGACCTTTATCTGAGGCGCCTCTAAACCAACATCACACATAATAAAGTGTATCCACATGAGTAAGTATCTAGACTCCATACCATGATACTACCCTTTTCCAAAAGGAAATGACATACCCTAAAGGGCGCGACCCTCATAACCTTGCCGCAACATTCCTGTTTCGACCATTTTCGGGTTGTGAGGCCCTGACGAAGTCTCGTCCACAAAGCTACGCTTTGGGTCAATAGATGATCAACCTATGATCACAAAGATAAATGATCAAACAAATGATCATATCACAAATGATCAAACACTGATCATCACACAGCAACACTCAACATGTCACATTACCAAATTGGGAATATATCGCTGATAAATTTCAACTACATAACCTCTGAGCTCGTACGTCTCAGAGAAGGGTGTTAATCTAAGAGAATAAATTCTCCGCCACCAATAGAAATGCATTTGAAAGAAATCTGCTTTATATCTCAAAGTGTAATGTCAAACATGTAACCATACAAGTCTGTTCCGGGTTCGAACAGAACCGAAGGCACTTCTCACGAAGCCCTTGCAATTCCGGATAATTTCCAATCACGTCCGGACTTCCCATCACAAAGGGTGCTAAAATCTCTATACCGGGGACCAGTCGATACAGAGACATTCGACGAGTTGTCCTTTCGTTTTCGAAAATATCCGGTCTTCAAATGCGATCCATATACGACGTATCATTATTCGGAACGGGTTATATGACACAAAGGTCCTCTCCCGGCTAAACCGAATAACGAGCGCAATCTTTTAAAACATATGGATATTGGGATTTCAATTAAGTCACAACTTAAACCCAAACTTTCTTTAAATGGTTTAACAGATTACCATTTTTAAATCTTTAAACAAAAAGATTAATTTTAACCACCTTCAACGGTTTAACAATTTCCATACTTTAATCTTTTAAACAAAAGATTCATTCACAGATTTTCCAAATTAATTTCCATTTCAATTTAACTCGTTAAATCTTTAAAACAAAGATTTAACTCATAGCTTTCAAACCAATTCCATTTCAAATGGTTTACACAAATCATCATTTTAAATCTGTTAAAGATAACAGATTCAAATCATAGCTTTTCAAAACAATTCATTCATAACATGGAAAACCATCTTTCAATTCAATCTTGAAATTCCTTTAATTAAACTGGAATTTCATTTCTTATCTGAAAGCTTTTATCATTTGAAAACAAACAGTTTTATTTTAGAAAATCTGATTCATTCATACGAGTTGAGGTTCTTGGATTAAATCCAAATTCTCAAAATTATACTTTTAAAATGTTTAGATTCGTCCAAACACATTTATATCATCTTTAATCCCTAGTTTCAAATCATAGGATTCAATTTCAAATTTGAATTCAAATTTAAATCAAATTATTTAAATTTTCAAAACTCGATTAAGTTATTCAAAATAACTTTTATCTTTGAAATTCTATTTCAAAAGCTTTTCACTTTAAACCAGAATTTCTAATTTCAAAATAAATTGAAATTAAAATTTCAATTTCAAAAATATTAATTTTAAATCATCTGTGACTTAACCAATTTCCACGTGAAATCCATATTTGTGTGTGTAAAAGTGTGGTCCAGGGGTTTCACACAATAGTGCAACACAATGAATCATCACAAATCAAAATACAGGATATAGTTGATAAGCGATATAAACTATAACGCTTATCTTCATGCACAGACCACAGATATATAAATATCACAGATAAGTAAATTACAGATCACAACATAAATCAGGGTGTATAACAAAGCATCATATATCAGGGATATCAAACAACTCGACAATCAATATAATCCAAACATCCATAGGTAAGGTCAGTTAATATCTGATAAATAAAAATCAGATCAATTTCATATGAGTTAACTACAAATCTTGGTTAATTAATCATAAATTAATTATAAACCATTTTAATTAATTGACCTTTTATCATTTATTAATTAACCTTTAATTATTAAAGAATTAACTTTTAATTATTTAATTCACTATTTAATTAATTATCTTCAATAAATAAATTAACCTTAAATTAATTAATTACCATTTTTTTTATTACATTAATTAATCCTTAATTAATCTCTATAGATCAATTATTTCTTATTCATTAATTGATTAATAAAACCAATTTATTAATCAATAAAACTCAATTTCAAACTAAGTACTTCTTAATTTCACCGAATATTTAATTTCACAATTATTGTTATTAAGTAATTTTACTTAATAGTTCCACCATTGATTGTTATTGAATTAATCAATCTAAATTTATTGTTAAAATTTATCACATTAATTAATTTTTCAAATAAAATCTTAGTTAATGATCTTTATTAAATTTCTTTAATTTCCTTTCCAAAGAAATTTCTTATATTAAATTTTAACATCTGATTTAGGATTATTTCCAGGTTTTACTTTTAAATTCAACTTGTTTAAATTTCATTTTCAATTTCCATTCTATTTTAAATTCAAATTCTCCATACATTTAATTTCTTTTATTTTAAATAAACAAATTGAATTTTAAAACTTTATTTATCTTCAAAACTGAATTCTATTTCAATTGGAATCTTTATTTACAGTTTTGGTTTTAAACTCAGTTTAATAACCTTGCTTGATAAATTTGAATTTGGTTTTAAAAATTTCAAACAAAACAGTTTCAGTTTGAAGTCTGTAACTAAAATTTTGACCCGAGATCCCACGAATTTACTTCGAGTAAACTGCTCGATCTACTCGAGTACGACGCGAGGAAATTCAACTCTTCCCAGACAACATACCCACACTGACACTCTCAACCTCGTGCACGTTCACATCATCGTTCGCCACTTCCGGTCGCCACCCATGATTCGAGCAAGTCGAAGGTCATCCCCAGCTCCGCTTCCAACCACCCAACTCCGGCCAGTTCAACTCGAACGCGAATTCGAGTGAAATTCGAAACCTGAACACTCACCCGCCTCGACTTTCCAACCTGTCAACGCCGTTCGCTTGACGCTCCGACCACCGTAGGCCACCAAACTCCGGCCATAGACTCATCATCGACCCAGCTTCCATCACCTCGAAACTCGCTACACTCGATCAACCTTCGACATCGAACGAGATGAAATACCACCACGCCTTAAAACTAGGTTTACGAAAACAAATTCGACGTCGTCGCCTCCACCGTTGACGAACCACCACCGCACCATTTTTCCATGAACCACTGGTCACCCCTCTACCCCCAGACGAAAACTCGACAACTCTAGACGACGCGATCGACCACGGCAACCCAAAACACTTAAAACAGTCAAGCCAAAACTGCTCTTCACCCCCTTCTTTAAAAATTATAATTCTTGTTTTAAAAATCTTGTTTTTCTATGTAGTTTCGCCATATACTCCTGAATTCTTAAAACAATAAATTTATTTTTAAACTTATTTGATGTTGGATGTTGTTTACTTGATTTCCAGAGGCAAATACAGTTTGTTTCCACTTTAATAAATTTTTACTACTTAAATCATAACCAAACTAACCACTTTTGTTTACAACTCAAATCCTAACTGGGATTAAATCAAGTGTAAAGACCTCTTTATCAAAATCTTAGTTTTAAACAAACACAGGCAAAACAGATTCTTAGCAATACTTATATATTTGCATATACACACAGAGGTATCATCACAAACCAAACATTTAAAAGCATATTCATTCTAGTTATCTACCTGCAAATGCTAGTTAACATTTATGGTTTAAAATGTGAAGTTACTCACCTAGATTTGAAAGAACAGAGCACCCTGATGAAAACCGTTTGGAACTTTAAAGGCTGAAAAATGTATTTACTTTGATCTTCCTGCCAAATCATCTTGCTTCTCTGTTTTGCATTGAGTTGCTTGCTTGAGAATGTTTGCTTAAGTCTTGAAATGGAGTTTTATTTTGGTTTTACTTAGTTCGAAAGGAAAATGAAAACTGGAATGGAAAAAACAGTTTACAGGTTGATATATGAAACAGGGTATCATTTTCTTTAGGCAAAACAGTGGTAGACTTGTACAATTTTCAGAGATACTTTTATGTTTTGGTGGCCGAGATTGTATACTAATGTACTAGAGGAGATATTGTCTTAGCAAGCATTTAATGACAATGTCCTTTATGTCTACAAATTATCTTATACTTTACATTTCGTATGCACTTGATGTTTCATCCTATACTTATCTATATTTTCTTATACTTGCCTAAGTCTTATTTAACAAGTTATAAACATGTGGTATTTTACTTTGTGCTTTGATTCTTTTCTTTTGCAGCCTACACTCTTTTGGTTTTGTTGCCTTGAAGTTTGCCTGTATATCATTTCGAACATTAGTTTCCCCTATGCAAGTTTAGTTATAAAATCTTTTTCTTGTTTGATGAATTCTATTTTATACTTATTTCATTCCTTTGCAATACTATATATATATACTTACTTGTTTACACCCTTATATGTTTTCTTGTTTACATGTTTGAGTGTATTTTATTCCTTTACTTTTGCTTTGTACAAAATTCACTTTATTTTATATTGAGGCTGAAATGATTTTGTTTTAGTGGCCGGAGACATTGTCTCATTTTTATTCCTCTTTTATTTTAACTTAAATTATTTATTTTACTTTTATTCAAGTTGTATTTGTTATTTTATTTCATGTATTACTATATATATTTTATTAACCCAAATATTTATTAAACCATAAATTCAAAATTATTTATTATTATTATTTATATTTTAAAACATCTATCTAAGATTCAAATCACCTATATATATTCACATATATGTACAATATTTACCATATTATTAAATTTAAATGATTTATTCCAATTCAAATTTTAGTTCGGGGAAACTCGCTTCAATTTATCAATTTAATTTTACAATTTTTATTCAAAAATTCAATAAATTATCGATTTAAATAAATTTAAATCTGGGGTCATTACAAACTTCCCCCCTTAAAAGAATTTCGTCCTCGAAATTCACAGGCACGAAAACAAAGACAGATGAAGAATGTTTCATCTAATCAAACTGAATATCTATTCTGCATTTGGCTTACCAAATCAGAATATCAAAATCAGATACATGAACGAATCTGTTTAAAACTTCTTAAGTTACTCGAGTCATCCAGATCTACGAAATATGCAGTGGCATCGGTTAGTTCAAAAGGATAACTAACCATTCGTAGAACATATCGGGACCCAAAGAATAGATAGATATATGGATACAATTTCAAAACTTTCAGTTTAAAAACCAAAATGTACCTATCAACTATAGCAATCAAAGCAACCAATACATCCAAACAAACAAGTCTGGCCTATCTGGAGTTTATTGTCCCATATTGATATATCGAATCTCCTTTCTGGATCCACCAGAAATTATCGAAGAATTGAGAAAAGAGATGTTGAACAAAAGAGATTGATAGAGAAAAGATTGCTTCCTTGTTGTTACAGAGTATTGACCAATTATAGTCGTATTCCCCTGTCCCCTATCTCGTCCACTTCTCGAACTCATACTTACTATCAGTGGATAGTAAGAGAATTTACTAAGACGTACGGACGGATATCTGAGAATTACTCATTCTAGGGTATACTTCACCCTATCTCTAATGAGCTACTTAACGTGTTATACTCCTGACCTAAAGTTCAACCTTAGCTCTGATACCACGTGTAACGATTCGGGTTTTGCACCCTCGAAAATCAACATCCGTACTTCACATTGTACTAGAATGCCGCAGATTCGACCGTTCAAATCCGATTCGCTGGAGCTATAACACAATTAAGTAAATAACACAGCGGAAGAAAAGAATAATACATTGATATACAATATCTGATACAACAGAGTGATACAATGAATATCAATATACATCAGAGATATGATACAAGAAATAGCAGCGGAAAAGAAAAGATAACAACAGCAGCGGAACAATATCAATAGAAATGATAACTCCAAAATGATCTTCAGACAAGAATGAATCCACAACTCCAAGATAAGCAACCCCGATGAATGAACTAGCTCGAGATAATCTACTAAACCTGAATATCTGAACAGAAACCCAACTCTAGACTGCCCGTGTGGAAAATAGTGGGCACCCAGAGTTTAGGAAGGGAACAATAAACTCCGGGTCAGTCGTGGGACTGGTGTGAGCAACAAAAACAGTTTATCTTTAAACAATCAACAAAAGAATTTTAAACATTGAAATCCGCAATGCTTTTTAGAAAATGAAACTACCATAAGACCTCCCGCCACACACACAATGCAAACGCAGAATTGGAGGAAATTTCTTCTTATGATAGTCAAAGATGCTTACTACATAAAATCATTTTGATATTATTATTAGTGCATAGTGCAGAAAACATTTCGAAAGTATAATATTAATCTTAGCCAACATACGACCAGTATCGTATGCCTACTATAGCTACCATCTAAACAGTGGTGACCACCGTACGTAAATGGCAGGTTCTACAACTAAAACCGTACAAGTTCAGTATTTGGAGTTCAGGACTGCACTTGCTTCTCTTTGTGGTTCGCGCTTGACATTGAAGATCATTTTGGAGTCAGTCTCTCTGACTGATCATTTGGAGTTATCACTTCTTTTATTTCCGCTGTATCATTATTACCTCTGATATTGTTGTATCATATTGAGATCATTGTTGTATATCATACTGGATATTGTATTCATCAGATTGTATATGATATCATCTATTTTTATTCCGCTGTGTTATTATGCTTAATGGTGTTATAAGCTCCGGTGAACCAGATTCGGCGTTTGAATCTACGGCATTTTGAGTACAAGTGAGGTACGGGTGCCGATTTTCGAAGGCCAAGTTTTTGGGTCATTACATTCAAGGAGGGCGGAGGTAGGTTGTCGACTGATAGGTGAGGTCGGAGGAATGAATGGTGGAGGTGGTGGTCGTGCTCGGTCAGGGGGCGGTGGTGGCAGCTGTGCTAAGTCGGCTGCTAGAAGACGAGGTGGGGAGTGTGATCAGAGGCTTGGCAATTGGAGAGAAAAATCTGGGAAGAGATGTGGCCGAGAAAGCTACAGGCAAAGCAAATATGGATGGGAGTGTTTTGGTGAATTTGGTGGAGAAATGAAGAAAGGTGAGGAGATAAGGCAAAAGGAGCAGGTATGAGATGGCGTGCAGGCTACTCGAATTCCTTTATTTTTTTATTTATCAAATTTTCATTCTAAAAAAAAACACGAACAAAAGTTGGAATATTAACAGCCATATATGGTGAATTCAATGAACATTAATCTCTGCTGGCTGTTGGGTTTCCAAAGTGGATAATGAATCAATAGAGAATTCAAAAAGGTTCGAAAACGGTTAACGAAGCGGTAATCGTTTTACTGAATTTTGTCGTGTCTTGAATTCTGAAACACACGAATGAATATACAACAGGGATCAGCATGACGGGACGATCAAAACGGTATATAGATATCAGTGGTATGATTGAATTATAAAAATTCGAATTTTCTACTGGCGGAAAATGCAAGAAAAATGCAAAGAAATAAGATCGACGGAGCTAAAGAAGTCCAAATTCCGAAAAACAAAAAATGGCGTCTTGCTCAGAAGATGGTTTAGAATTTTTCTATGTAAAAATATTTAGGTTTCGGAAACATTTTATTTTCATCGCTTTTTAACTGATTAAAATGAAGTAAATTTACGCGCGAAATAAACTTCCATATTTTTAGACGAAAATTTACCAGTTGCTATGTTTAACTAGACGCATTCCAAATATCAAATTTATATTTCAAAATTTATCGTTTAAAGTTTCACAAAATTTCAAATAATAACGTTATTAAAAACCGGTTAAATTTATGGGTTGTTACACTTAGGGTTCCATCCCTTTAACGGGCTCGAAGTGGATTCCATTCCACGAATAAATTGGATATTAAGATGCTAGTGCTTTTTTACGAGTTTTAACAAATATTCCTAATAAAACAAAACCTTGAAATCTTGAACTCTTGATAATCTTGATACTCATGAGTCTTCTATCTCTATATCTTGAATCTCTATACTGTACAGTCTTCATTCTTGATACCCGCATGGTTAGATCCTGCATATACATATATATATAAACTTGTAATGTTAGTATTTATATTTTATAATTTATTCTAAGGTTTTTGTCATCAAAACCATCATCTCATGGACTAACAATCTCCCCCTTTTTGATGATGACAACCTTTATTTATAAAATATTCCTTCTATCCTAATAACTCCCCCTAAAACTAACAACTCCCCCTTAATCTATGCCTAACTATCCTTTTTTATATTTCTCCCCCTTTGTCATCAACAAAAACTTACTCACCCTTATTCTTGTACTTTAGTACCTGCATTGATAAACTATACAACGAAATATGTAATATATAGATTAAGAAATAATGATACTTATGAGCATAATAACTTAATTAAAGACTATATTCATTTTAGTGTATATATATATGTTTCACACATCAAACTTCAAACTAAATAAAATCAATCCACACAAAGTATCAATTCAAACCAAATTAAATCAAACAAATTAATTCAAACAAATCAAACAAAGAAAGAAGATTAAACGTCACGGGGAACATCTACCCATCCATCTTCTCCAAATATAGGGTCTGCTTTAATTGCATCCCAATTCTCATTGTCATTGGTGAGAGAGACAGGAGGATGTGCTTCATTATCATCCTTGTGTAGAGAGGAGATCATCTATCGTATTGCATCAAAGTGTCTCTCTTGTTCCTTTCTCATCTACATTTGACTCAATTTTAAGTGACGCTGGTTTCGTAGAATAAAAGAGAGGATATTCTTGAATGAATTGAGTGTTTCTTCAAGATTTTCAGATAGATTGTGAATAGGATTGGCCATAATTGAATTAGAGAAAGAAATGAAGGATATAGATAACGAGAAATAAATTTCAGTGAAGATTTCTGGAAGAAAAAGGTATATATAGGTGTAGAAATTCGTTTGAAATGAATAGACATTTGGTAGTTATTCATATTTCAAATTCAAAATCAATAATCACTTCTGACCAGTACATGTCGACATGGTCTTCTAGGGGATGTCGACATGGGTTAGTGAAAATTTATGACAACTTTGATTTTGTGAATAATTGTGTATATGTATATATTTATATAATATACTAACATTTATTTTAGAGATAAGATAAGATAGATAACAGAAAGGAAATTTCATTTCATTATGATAATACAAAGATTAAGCATAATGAACTACATGAACATTCGAAAAAAACAAACTAAGACAAATACAATAAGATACTAAAAGATAAAACTAGCTAGAAGATGAAGATGATGAAGATAGTCCAAATTTCTTGCTGACTTTTGAAAAGAACTTGTTCATCTTCGAAGAAATGTTATCCAACTTCTTACTAACGGATCGTTTTAAAATCCGTTGATTCTCCAAAATTATCTTTTTGTTTTCGAGAAGGGTTTTATGGAAGGATTGGAGGGATATTCAATACTTTCTAGGGATGTTTCACCTTCTTCTTCTTCTTATATTTCCATTTCATCCCTTTCTTCTTCTTCTTCTTCCTCTACCATTTCTTCATGAGCCAAACACTCTTCCTTTTCGGTAAGGGTTTCATAAGGTTGAAAAACATATGGGATTTTCATGAAAGAAATGTTTGAGATATTAAAAACTTTTCTTGAAATAAATTCTTCTCCTTTGAAATTTACTCCAAAATAGTTGAAAATCCGAGTAAGGTAAATTCCATGATATAAAGTGTTTTGTCCCATTTCAGAATTTTTAGGACAAAGTTCATCCAAAATAACTTGCGCCCAATTGATATCATAATTTCCAAAAATAGCAAAAAGTTCTTTGCACACCTTTGAAGTATGATTGTTAAAATTTCCCGATCTTGGGGTCAAAGTATATTGTAAGAGAAGATTGACAATTCTTGCTTTAGGACGAAAGTTTCGGTTTTTAAATTCAAAGTTTTCATCTCCTTCAAAAATATGATGAAATGTCTCACGATCATGTTCATCGATTTGAAAACTAGAAAGATCCAATCCTGTGCTTTTTCAATTGAGAATGTTACCCAAAAGATCACAATTTAAAACAATTTGAGTGCCTTTGACACTACTCCAAATTTCATTCTCATTTCCAATATAAAAACTACGGTTTAAATTAGCATAGAAGATTTTGACAAGATTAGGATAGCAAACAAAACATTTTGAGAAGAGTCAATAAGACTTAAAACACCATTGTTTGCAAAAAGAGAATCAATTTCATAAGAAGAAAAATCTTGAAAAATAGCAAATTTTCCGAAATGGACTTTGTCATAATTAGCATAATTGATGTATGCTTTAATTGCCTCCGGATCATTGAATAATTGCTCTTTGATTTTTCTGGAAATTCTCATGGTTGAGGGGTTGCTTGAAGAAGCCATTAGAGTAGAGAGTAGAGAGCTTGAAGATATGAAGAGAGAGTTTGAATTTGAAAATGAAAGTGAAAAGATATGATAAAAGATAGTGAATAAATAGACTTTCAAAGGACATATTCTCTGGTCAAAAGGTATCTTTTCAGAGAAATAAATGAAGTGAAAAGGTGGAGGGAAATTCAAACATTTGAATTCAAAATTTGAAATTCAAATTCAGGTAGGCATGTCGACATCATGGTAGGGGCCATGTCGACATGTGGCTTTGAATTTTCATGACATGATTTTTCCTAAGTTATCTAATATACATATATTATTGTTAATGTCTATATTTCTGAAATATTATTGTACTTATAATATATTTCAGAATGTGTCAAAAAATAATAATAAAATAATAAAATAAAATAAAAAATAGAAAATAAATTTTAAAATTCAAACAGCATATCAATTCAAAATCAATCAATCAATTCAAGCATGCAATTTCAACCAATGTATTGTAAACGTGTACCTTTTTCAGAGTCCGTGTCTTTGGTATCGACTAAATCGAGAATTGCTGTGAAACACAGATTTGAATTATCTTTCTTCTGTTCATCGTCGCTGGAGGATGAGTCAGAGTCATCTAGAGTAGCAGTGAATGCACATTTCCGTTTCTTTGCAGAATCATTGTTTATAAAAGGGTTTTCCTTATCTGGATGCGGACAATCTCTTTTGATATGACCTGGTTCGTCATAATTGAAGCATTTGATAAAGTTTGGTACCGTAGTCTGATTACTAGAATTTTTAAAGTTGTTTCTCTTGGAACTATTCAATTTTCTGTACTTCAGGAATTTTCGAAAATTCCTGGTCATAAATGTTATCTCTTCATCATTATCACTGTTTGAGTCTGATCCGTCGATTAATGCATTGAATGCCATAGATTTCTTTTCAGATGCTTTGCTTTCTCTTCTCCCGATCATTTGAACTTCAAACGACATTAGATTTCCAACCAATTCTTCTATCTTTAAAGTACTGATGTCATTTGCCTCTTTAATTGCAAGTGTCGTTTGATCCCATTCTGGAGTGAGAGAATTTAAAATTTTTCTGACTTGATCCTTCCGAAAATTCCTTTCCCAAAGATATTAAAGAATGCACAATATCTTGAAATCGACTATACATATCTGAAATAGACTCATTAGTATTCATTTTAAATAACTGAAACTGATTTGTGAGCATGGAAATTTTAGTCTGTTTAACTTTGCTTATTCCTTCGTGAGTTACTTGCAAAGTTTTCCAGATTTCATATGCAGACTTACAAACTGACACTCTATTAAATTCATTTCTTTCAAGTGAACAAAACAGAATATTCATTGCTTTAGAATTATTTTGTGCAACAGTCTTTTGCTCAGTGGTCCACTGTGCAAAATTAGTTGTGGGTTCAGAATATTCAGTTTGTGTGATATTCCAAGTATCTAATCCTACAGATTGTAAATATATTTTCATCCTACATGCCCAATATGCATAGTTACTGCCATTAAAAAGTGGTGATCTAGCAGTAGACTGACCTTCTATAAATGAACTAGTGTTGGTGGTAATAGCAGTACTAGTGTTAGTAGCCATTTTGAAAATTTTCAAAATTCAGATAATGAAACTTTTGAAAACAAGGCTCTGATACCAAATGCGAGAAATGCGGATTAAGGATCTTAAGGCTAGAATTAACACTAGAGGGGGGTGAATAGTGTTTTAAGAAATTTTTTAATCTTTTTGAGTTTATCTTAATTTGTTAACAATGTATGCACTAATCAGACACTGATATGAACACAGAATCAAACACAGATGCAAATATAAAGTAAAAGCAGTAAAGGAAAGAACACACTGGATTTTATACTAGTTCGGAGTTACCCTACATCTAGTCCCGCACAACTAAGTACGTATTTCCTTTCAAAAGCAATTCAACAATTACAACCCTCGGTTTCAAGGTTACGAGGTACACCCTCCAGAATAACAATCCTCTGGGTAGAGATACTTGATTTCCGGGGCAACAAGTTCACCCAATTGATTTCCAGGGCTACAATCACACCTTTTCCCTTTTGATTGATTTCCAAGGCTACAATCACACCTTTTCTCGCTAATAGATTACAAAGAAGTCTATAACTCAGATTAGCACTTGGATCTTGTAGAGATAGTGATGGAGAATCAAACTAGAAGTAATCGAGTATGATTCGATGTTGATTTCGGCAGAGTAATGGTATAAATTTGTATTAAGAAATGTGGAAGAAGAAGAGGAGTGAAAACTAGAAAAAAGTGATTAAAAATTCGTTGAAACTAACCCCTATTTATAGAAGAGCAACAACTATGACCATTCATGAAGAGTTATGCTGAATAGACACTTCATTTGAAATTTGAATTTTGAATCAAACTGACACCATTTCGACATGGTACCTATAGGCATGTCGACATCCCACAGCCTTTTTTGATGTTTTGAATTTCTTTGAAAATAACATTTATCTTATATAAAAACTATTCTAAACTTTATAAATATACTTGACTTTAGTTGAAATTCATAAGTAAATATAAAGAACAATATATACATAATTTAACTATAATTTTATATTTAAATCTAAGTATAAATATTTAAAAGTTAAATATATTATTTGAAGATAGTTTAAAATTAGGAGTAATTCGACTTTGAAATTAAAGATGTTTTTGAGGCTAAAATTATTTAAAATCAGGATAGAGAGTTTTGAATCTTTTAAAAGGAAAGTTTTGAAATCATTTTGAAAATGAGATAATTTTTTAAAATCATTTGAATTAAAATTAGTGGATACAAAACAATGTCCCACTAGATTTTCATAGGTTCCATCCTACTTAGGGTTCCATCCCTTTAACGGGCTCGAAGTGGATTCCATTCCACGAATAAATTGGATATTAAGATGCCAGTGCTTTTCTACGAGTTTTAACAAATATTCCTAATAAAACAAAACCTTGAAATCTTGAACTCTTGATAATCTTGATACTCATGAGTCATCTATCTCTATATCTTGAATTTCTATACTGTACAGTCTTCATTCTTGATACCTGCATGGTTAGAACCTGCATATACATATATATCTAAACTTGTAATGTTAGTATTTATATTTTATAATCTAGTCTAAGGTTGTTGTCATCAAAACCATCATCTCATGGACTAACAGTGGAGATTCTAGAATGAAGTAGGATGGATTGACGAACGATTCTGTATGAGGTATTAATGTAGCCTTGACTCCCGCGAGTCAACTTAATGTGACTAAAACAAGAGCCACGCCGGGCCAAGTAAGGTCACACCTCCTATTGAACATGCTTCTTCGATACCATATTATGACTTTGTAATTGATTTGGTGGCCATCCCTCGATTTTGATTATGGGAGTGTGTTCCGAGGTAGGCGCGCGCGGTAGTAGCTGCTATACGTTACCACCAGTCCGGATCTGCAAAACGGTAGTATCGTACCCTGGGCATTGCCTCGCGTGCCTTGTCACATGCCTTATCGCGCCTTCTACGAGTTCGTTTTGTACTGTACCTATGGAGTGCCCTTTGGGTAAATCACCGGTTTGGTGGAGCTTACGATACTGTATAAACTACGGGAATATATAAAATGTGTTAAGGGGAATATGTGTAACGCCTTAATGCTATTTTAATACTTTACTTTACTGTAGACACTATTATAATAGCATATTGTACTATGTATGTAGATAGTTTAACGGATCCTTAGGAGGTGGAAATCCCAACATCTCTTAAGTTATTACACTCACATTAGACACTGGATAGGAGATGTCAAACCCCGTAAACATCTCCGATGCTGTTACACTCATATTTATTTACTGTTGATTTAACTTACATAAGATATTTTAGTTCTAACTCGAGTGTTTTGTCTTTTCAATTCGCTCGGGTCAGTCTGAGCTTTTCAGTGTATCGAAGACTGCTTTTCTGGAGGACGAAGATGGCGATTTGTATACTATATGATTTATTTATTATATTCATCCCACTGCATCATTTTATTCTGCTGCATTTTTTTATTTATTTATTCCTATTGTATGTACTTCGATTGGTATTGTAAAAGTGTAATCAAACGTTATTTGTAAAACAGCTTCATGAACTATTTATTTGATTATTATATTTTGTCATTCCACTAATCCACTGTGAGATTCTGTGTTTTGTTTTTCTTTCTTTTCTCTTCTTTTTTTCTTATTACCCCATAACAATCCTTCCTTTTGAATGGTTTGAGTTAGACATGTGTGGTTTATTGTCGATTTAAACCGTCCAAAAAGGTAGGTCGCTACAGTTGGTATTAGAGCTTTGGTTTAGTGATAACCTTAGCTTTGTGGGGTCTGACTACCTTTTGTATTGTGTTAATTTGTTCTATTTTTTATTTATATATTCCAGTTGGTACATAGGATGCTATGACATCGATAGGGATTTCTAAACACTTAATAGGGTAGACCGACACAATATTGTTTTAAAATATGGATAAATGAAATAATTTTACCTAGTATTATATTTTGTATATAAATGGATAACTTTATAAATGATATAGTTGGATGTTATATGTTGTTGTTAGGAAATGAAAATTTTATAGACATTTGTTGTAAAATGAGATTATAAATAAAATGAATATAAATTGAAATTCGAGAACTTAAGTTTCGGGATTTTTGAAAATTGCTTTCAAAGGATTTTGGAATATAATATTAGTATTATTTGGAAGTAGTTTCTTTTGTAATGACCCTAGATTTTTAATTAATTTAAATTGATAATTAAATGAATTTTTGAATAAAAATTTGTGAAAATTATTATAAAGTGATGCGAGTTTCCCCGAGTTCGAATGAATTCTGTATAAATCATTTGAATTTATAATATTACAATTGATGGTTAATAATAATAATTTGAATTTATATATTTAATATAAAACAATAAATATTAAAGTAAATTAAATAATTGAGTTTATAAAATAATACAAGGCAATAAATGTAAGTTAAACAAATAAATAAAATAGTTATACATAGTTAAAATTCAAATAATACGTTAATAAATTTTGTAAAATATAAAATTAACACATTAGCAAATTCTAACAACTATAGAAGTTTATTTATATTTTCAAAGTGATGAAACAAAGCAAAAAGAAAAAGAAGAAATACAAACCAAAATTTATAAGTACCTATATACAAATACAAATACAAATATAAGTAAGGAATGAAACAAATAAACACGTGTATGCAAGAAGATAGCAAAAATATATATATATAAATGTGTTTCCAAACAAAACCAAGTACACCATATAATACATATCAGCCGAGTCATTAATGCAAGCCACCAAAGTAACATACCTCTAGAAATTAATGTATACCATCTGCCATATCTTTTGTACACAACAATATCACCTGCACAATATTAAGTAAAGGCAAAAGAAGAAATAAACAAATGTAAATGTACAAAGCAATTTATACTAGCACTATCATCAGCCACCAAGTCATAAATGCAGCCTGTAAAGCACCATGCCTCTAAAGCAACTTCAGCCGTGCTTGTTGTACAAAACATTACAATACCCTGTACACTTTTTCTTATATACATCACCTTCCTCATTTTCAATTCGTTTATTGAGAAAAAAAAGAAGCTGAAACAAACAACTTAAATCAATTCAAACTGAAGATTAAAAAGCTTCAGCAAGCAAAGACACTTGAGCCTGTAGTATAATCTATAGTTCATGCAAGATCAAGCTTCAACAAGCTTTAGATTTAAAAGTTTCGAAATTCAAACCCAAAGTAAAGATTCAAATGCAATTTCCAGTTTTTCAAAACACATCATTTCCAGGCATAAATCTTCACTGTCTCTGCTTCATAATTCTAAGGTGAGTAACATTTTGTTTTAAAACTTTAAAAAAATATGATTTGGTGAGCAAACCTTCATTTCCTTGTTCTTTATATGATACATATGTGGAAGTCTGTTGTTATCTCTTTCTTTGCTTTCATGCCTGTGAGTAAACTTTGATTTAAAACCTTTAGATTGTTTAATAACCTGAATATGTGATGATCATTGAAGTTATAAGTATGAATGAATGTTTATATGGCTGGATTATGGTTGATGTATATATATATGTGAAAACAGTCTGTGCATGTCTGTTTAAAAGTATATTTAGATCCTTGTTCTAAATATACAGGTTTCAAACCTGTTTAAAAATCAACATCTTTCCCCCCTTAAATCTTTTAGGCTATGATTTGTGAATGAAAAATGATTGTAACTATGTAACATCAATTTTAAAAATAAATTCAGGTGGATTTATTGAATAGTTAATTCAAAATCAGGAACTTACAGTAATAATCAAACTCAAGTCAAAAATCGATAATTACGATTTCCTGTTTGGATCTTATGAAGCGATTCGTAATAGAAAACTATGATTTTAGAATCTAGTTTCAAGATTTTTAGTTTATTATTTAGTGAGGAAAAGTGAGTTGATCGGAAATCGATCGAGAGGCAAATTCTGGCGAACGCAAAGTTTTGGAAGGTCGTGATCAATGGTGAAGGAAGCTGACGTATAGGGGAGCATGGGAAAAATGCTCGTTGGATTTTTAAATCGTCGAGGCGACGGCTGTAACGACCCGTAAATTTCAGTGGTTTTATTTATTTAATTAATTGAATTTTTGTGAAATTTTAAACAATAAAATTTTGAAATTTAATATTTGGAATACGTCTATTTTAACATAGCAACTGGTAAATTTTCATCTGATAATATGGAAGTTTATTTTCTAATGTAATTTTATTTCAATTCACATAAGTTAAAATTGATGATAATAAAATGTTTTTTTTCAAACTTGAATATTTTTCTATAGAAAATTTGTAAATCATCTTCTGAGTGAGACGTCATCTTTCGTTTTGTCAAATTTGGACTTCTATTGCTCCGTTCATCTTATTTCTGACATTTTTGCAGCATTTCGATACCAGATATTGACTTTTGATAAGATGATCATACCACATATATCTGTATACCATTTTGATCATCTCATCATTCTGACCTCTGCGGTATATTTATTTCTGTATTTTTGAGGTCCGGTACGCGATGGAAACGATGATAACGATCCGTTGTAATGGTATCAAAATCTATGACTTTCCACTTTCTTATCTTTTCCAATTTGAAACATGCAGCCCACGCAAGCAAAATTGCCTTAATTATTCAGCTAAGAAGATGCTGACCGTTGACACTTCTTTCCCTCAATATTAATTTGCTCACTGTTCGCTTTTATTAGCCGGTACAATTCTTTTAACATTTCCTTATCATATTTATTTCTTGCCATCTGCTCATATACTGTTCATATTCCCTAGTTCGAAAGTAACCTGCTCATTTGCTTGTCTCTTCACTTTTGTCTCTTCACTTGCTTTCGTACTCCCAGATAAATAATAATGTATAAATTTGATCACATGCATACAAATCTATGTTTTACTGAGAATTGAATCCATCCTCCCTTCTTCCTTTGTTGCCTTCCTCCACCATGAAACCCATCACCATCAACCGACCCTCCGCCATCTCCCTCCTTTTCCCTTGGGTGCAGACAAAATAATCACCTTCCCTCGCCACAGACTTCGCCTCCACCATGAGCATGCCGCAGCCTCCTCTTCAATCTCAGCCGACCTTCCCCCCCCTTGCCTCTCCTCCGACAAATAACAGCCCAAAACTGAAGTCAGAACCCAACATCCACGTCCCACCGCCACCATACGACCATCCTCTCCTAGTTCACTTCGGCAAGCCCTCCAGCTCGCACGTTCCAAATCTGTCTCGCCTTCCCCTCATCTGCTCCGATCAACCCCAGCCTGCCGAACACCCGACTCTACGCGTTCAACCCCAAAACAACCTACATCTTGCGCTCTACCCCGCCCGTACTTTCCATCATCCGAACACTCAGCCGAGGCCATGCTCCCCTACTACCACCGAAGCCTTCAACCGGCTACCCACTGTCTCACCCATCACCTGCTCCTCTCACCTCTCCCTCCCTGACCGAGTTCAGCCTCACCCTCCCTCATGAGCCTGCTTCCCCGCTTCATTTGCAAATCGCGCATGTACTGGTATATAATTTTATTGATAAACATATTTCTGTAGTTTATATATTTACAAAATAGATACAATTACTGTAGTACATATATTTGTTGTACAGTATTATGTAATACGTTTAAGGGTATATAAATAGTTATATATGTTAGATTATATAAACTTTATACACATTAGTTTACCTAAGTTAAAATCTGTCAATATATGTATTATGTATGTTGAACTGTATATATTCATAAATTGGCTTATTATATATAGGTAAGAGGATCGTTAGTCGATATAGATTTACATAATTTATGTGAGATCTGTTGAGTTAAGATATATAACCAGTTAAGCCTATATTGTTTTTCATATAAATATTGATGTTTATTTTATATGTAAATTTAAAATACTGTATATATATATATATATATAATTTATATAAGTTTTATACTTATAGGTTGGTTCATATATGTATATTATGTTTGGATACTGATCGGAATTTTTGAAAGAAATAAGGTGTAAATATATATATGCCTGTATATATATTTAAATGTATATTATACGCTGGAAGTAGTTTTGTAATAGCTGTAAAAAAAAATATAATATCAAAAAACATATATATATATATAATGGTTTGCAATTCCTATAACTAGGTAAATACATACTGTTTTGTTTGAAGGCTGCAGCTCCTTTCTTGGACAGGTTTTATCTTAAATAGATGTATATTATATAATATGTGGGTATATATATATTAGTTAATGTAAGGTATATGGGTGTTAGTTTATATATAGTAGTGTCAGACATGTTATTTATGTATATAATGTTTATGTCTTATTTTGGAGAATATACATACATCTATAATATGTTTTGTTAACTAGTGGCCTTGATTAGTTTTAAATATAATGAGTTTGAATTATAACATATTTATTTTTATTTTAATAATTTTCGTTTTGATTTTTAATAAAATAATAATAATAATAATACAATTTACATTTCGTTTCTGTTACGTCGAACTTATTTTGGTTCTTGATTTCCAATTTATCAGCCTTGCTCGTCAATTCGTGCCAACCTTGTTTGTTTTGGATTCATGCTCAGATTTCGTAACTCAATTCCTTTGTCTATTCTCTCTGGCCTCGAAAGGTGAGCAATCACTCTGATTAACGTTCTTGTATTTATTAAATTTGATTTCAATTGAAATGTCAAATTGAAATATGCTGCTGTTAGTTATTTACATTGTTATATATGTCATTATCTATATCTGTTCACCTGTGACATCTGACACCATTATCTGTTATTTATATTGTTGATATATGCCTGTTGCTGTTGTTATTTTATTATCATATATGTTACACTACGCCATAAATGGCCTACTGCAACACAAAAAAAATGTTGGCTCAGGCCCGAAAAATGTTGCCATAGGTCTATGGCAACACTTTTAGGGTGATGCAATTTTTGCCGTTGCCTTAGACCTCAAAGGCAACATTTTGACTATCTAAGGCAACATAAGTAATATTGTTGCAATAGAACCCTATTTGGGTCTATGGCAACACCCATAGGTATCTATAGCAACATTCCAAAATGTTGCTATAGATATGAACTTTTTGAATTTGTGGGGCCCACAATGTAGAGCATATTTGATTTTTTAATAAAAATAAATATTTTATTTAATAAAATGCTATTGCACAGAATTTGATATTTAAACAGTAATTTATTTAAATAAATATTTTATTTCAACATTTGAAATAGTACAAATTCCAGACTCCACTATTTTACAATTCAATGATATATAACACTAATATTCACATATACAGATATTCCTCACTACATCACTCAGTTCACTCATTACATATGCAGTTTCAATTTATACAGACACTGACAAATATATGCCGAGCCGAAGGCGAGCTGAGTGCCGAGCCGAAGGCGAGCCGAGAAGCGGGTCCGGGCGCAGCGCCGGCGGGGGTCCGGGGCACCGCAGTCCCGGCGGGGATCGACCTTCTTTGAAACCTGTCTTCAAGCTCATGCACATTTGATTTGACTCTGTCTTCAAGCTTATATCCAGCTGTCCAGTCTTCAATACCTGTCACATATAATTCAAAAGCAGTAATCTGGAAAATAATATTTAACTCGAACAGAAAATGAAAATATTTTTGTTATATTATTTGCCTCAGGTATTTGGGTTGTTTCTTTTCATAAGTGCATAAGCCAAACATGAATGCAACACATGGATACAAGGCAGTATGGAAGACAGCAAGCAACAGTTCAGGAAAAAATGCACAAAGGAGAAGCCAAGTGCACAAAGTAGTACTCAACACAGCAAGCAACATAACATGACCAAGAAATGCATGTACATGGATGAACATACATGCATCATAAGGCTTGGTACAAGAAACTACTCAAGTGCAACTACTCAAGTGCAAGTTCATACTCAAGTGCAGCCAGATATGTAGACAAGCCAAAAAAACGGACACGGCACAAGGTCAAACCCGAGTCATCGACTGGATTCAACTCAGGGCCAAGCAACCAACAAAACAAACAAGAACCAGGTTCAGCAAAATATAGACAAGCCATTGCAAGAAACACAGCAGTACACATAGGCAGCCCATCAAGCAAAAACAGTGAATGCATCAGGCATGTACAAGAGAAACCTAGGTAGTAACATGATATACAGAGGACTTGGAGCATCAGTTCATGTTAAAGAACAAGGTTAGCATGGTACCAGTTCAGTCCGGACCAAGCAAAACCAACAAAGCTCAACACACATATGTTTGTATTCATCATTGTAATCCAACATACCAGATTTCTCAAAGTCCAACAGAAAGATTAAACTCGAGATTATAGGAAATAAAGCCTATAAATAAATCCCAATTCATCATCGGCAAAAGCGTGCGAGTGTAACCAATATCAAGAATATTCAAGTAAACCTGAAGGCAGAAAACATACCAAATAATATCACATCGCACCCGACGACGAAGTCAAAGCAATTCGAGCAATCAATCAAGGAGAACGAAGGAGCAAGCTACCAGGAACGTTTCTCACACTAGATTCGATCAATCAGAGCATCAAAGCAATTAGAATCGCGTGCCCTAGTTTTCACCGAAACCAATTCGACTACCCCCTGCCACTCTGACATCAGGCCCCAACCACGAAATTGCGACCAAATCAGCAACTCCCTGAACCATCGCAATCCCACAACCTTACCTCGAATCACCAGAATCGCCAAAAACCTGAACAAAATCGCAAATCCGGAAGTAGTGAGGAAAACTGACGCGAGGCGAAAGAAAATAACGGAAATTGATATGGCCGACAAGGGATAAAAGCAAAGCCAGTTATTCTCCAGATCGAAGAAACAAGGAGGAGCGGAATAAAAATTAGGGATTGGAAAATTGGGGGTGAGAAACGAAAGCGGATGAGTGAAAAGTAAAGCGGGAAATGGAAATTGGTAAGGTGTGGATCGATGGTGTGAATCGACGGTTGAGATTTTGTTTTAAATGGTGGTGTGGATCGCTGAGGTGTAATTTTTTTTTTAATTTTTTAATCTGAAAACATCTATGGCAACACTATATAAAAATGTTGCATCGTGTTACACTTGTTTAGCTAGAGCAACACATTTCTATGGCTAAGGTAACACCAAAAATACAACGTTGCAGTAGGACCAAAATTCTATAGCTATCGCAACATTTTAGCTGGCAACACCTTGCAAAAATGTTGCAGAAGGTCATTTATGGCGTAGTGTTATCACTCTGCAAGTTCCATATTAGTATAGAATCACTATGGGTTGAAATGATACATACCCGAACGATCTGTAGAATAGGAGAAAATCGTTATGGGTTGAAATGATAAACCCAAGCGATTTTCATTGAATTGAATTTGGGATTGCGGGTTGAAAGGATATATACGCATATATATAATTTAAATTGCGGATTGAAATGATAAATATCCGTATCACTTAACCATAGGATAGAAAATTATATACAGGCACCGTTGGTCTATATATAAATGTTTTGAAAATGACTTCTTTGGTTTTGAAAAGAAATATATGGTTCTGATAAATATTGATTTTTAAAGATTCATTAAAGTTGATTTAATAAAGTTGATAAATAATATGTTTAAGTATTTATTTAATATCTATATTTTCAAATATAGAATTTTTAATGATTTGAAATTGATTGAAATTATATTTATTTAAGAATTATACTTAAATAAGTTTGATTTGAAATGTATTGAATTTGAAATTTAAAGAAGTGTTTTACAACTTGAAATTTGAAAAGGTGACTTAAATGGATATTTCAAACTTATATATATTTAAATGGGATATTTTGTTTATTTAAATGTGTAAATTGAAATTGTATTTAAATGTTATGGAATGATTAAGTTAATATTTCAAAACTAAATAATTTTAAAGTGAATCTGATATGTATAAAAACTTATCGAATTTAGTTTTGAAATATTGAATATTTAAAGCTTTGAAATATATTAAAATTGAAATGGCTTATTTTATGGTTCAGATATGTATTTGAAATTGATAATTTAAAATGGTTGATTTAGAAGCTGAATCGAGTTGAAACTGATGATTTGAGATTTGATTAAATTAAATTTTTGGAATTCGGGTTAATTTGAACCGATTTGTGAAATTTGAAGAACTACCTTATTTTATAAAGAAATTTTAAATTATATTTAAAACTATTGATACTTTACTTTATAAATTATTTGGTTTTATTTAAATGAGATATTATTGAATTGTTTTGGAAATGGAAATGATATATTATTGAATTGGGTTTTGAAATGGAAATAATACATTGATAATTTGGATTTGAAATAGTAATAATATTTTGGTTTAAAGTATATACTATTTTGAAGTAAAGGATATGTTTTGAAATGGCAAAAATTGTGTTTTTAAAGGTATATATATTTGTAAATGACCATGGTGTTATAATAACGATTGGTTGTTAAAGAGACCGGGATCAGATATGGACATACTCTCTGTCGATACCGAAAACCACTTTGACAACTGTGTACGCAGTGGAGTTTCCAGAATGAAGTAGGATGGTGGCGACGATCCTAAGGTATATACGTGGACCCAACTCCCGTGAGTTGGCATAATGTAACAACCCGGGATTTGCATTACCAACTAATAAATAAAAGTTAGGATTTTTATTTATTTTAATGAAGCATAAAAGAATTTGGAATAACAAAATTTATGTGAAAAAGGCTATTTTAATTAAATGGGAAATATGGGATTTTAAAATGAGGATAAAATGTTATTTTTGGAAAGTTAAATATTTTAGGAGAGATTTTAAAACGGGTTTGGATAAGAAAAATGAGTTTTATAAACATACATGAACACTTAGACTAATTTTTGGAAAACATATAAATAACTCTCTTCTTATTGGGTTTCTAAACCTAGCCCAATAACCCACCCTAAACCTCCTCTATAAATTATCTCATACTCTCCAAACCTCATTCATTCCAACCCTAATCAAATTCCTAAAACCCTAAACCTAAAAATGGCCTCCATGCTTAGGAAAGCTCCATCCTCTCTTATATTGGCTTAAGCTAGTTAAAGTAAGGGAAGGTAATGCAAAAACCCTCTTGTAATCCATTTCTAACTCTCTTTAATTTCTGGAAATCATGTTGTAACTCTTGGTTTTATATGTTTTGGTATTTTTCTAGCTCCTTGATCATCATCTCTTAGCTTTGGTTAGTGCCATATAGGTGTTTGTTCTTTTGCTTGAGAGGAATACTAGGTAAACCCTCTCCTAATCTATGTATAAGCATCTCTTAATTTCTGAAATTATTTTGTAATCTTTTTTTTTTGTGCATTTAGATTGTGAAACTCTTTGATCTTCTTTTCATTGCTTGGAAAGAGGTAATATATGCTAGCTGAAATTATAATTAGTTTATTGTTGTTAGTAAATTAGGCATATCTCATTCATCTTAAATCAGAATTAAGATTTTCTTGATGTTCTGGAAAGCTTATTCTGTAGGCTATAACTTTTATGTTTTGAGCTTTGCCTAATTTTGTGGTTTGAATGGTAGAAATCACATTTGTTTATCGCTGACCTGACAACAAACTACAGGGTTGAGAAACTAAAAAACTGAAATTGATTTGGCCATAAGTTACTCGTTTCTTATCCAAATCTAATAATTTTGGATGTTCTGAAAATCTTAGATTTAGAGCTAAAACTTTCATGTTTTGAGTTTCATGAAATTTCGAAGTTAATTTGATCAAAACTGTGCATTCTTACCACTGTCCCGAGAGCACAACGACAGTGATATAAAATTTAGATCTGAGAATTGTTTTAGTCATAGAATTTTCATCTCTGGTCGGAATTTGACGATCTTGGTCATTCCGGAAAGCTTAGAAACTAAGATACAACTTTCATTTTATTCATTTTGCCAGAATTTGAAGTTTACTATGCCAAAATTGTGGTTTTTCATCTCTGGCCAGTTAGTGCATAGCTATAGGCCTTAGTCTCTTTTCTCCCATTGTTTTCAACGTAGAACCCCGACTTTGCGACGCCATCCCGGGCTCGTCCTTTGTCGGATTTCATCGTTATTAGTCTCGTTAAAATGATGAGATTGAGATCTTTAACCATGCAAAGTTTGGTTTAGATCTGGGTGCATTAGATACTTCGTTTCTATTGCCGAAGTAGCACCCAGAAACTGTTTTACAATAGTGATCATTTTCAGTTATCGTCGGACCAACTTTGAAACATTGTCGTTTCTTCGTTTCAAGTCGGAACCGAACGATTCTTGTTGCATATCAAAGTAGGAGTAATTTACTATGCTCCTGCAAATTTTCATCATGATCTGAGTTCATGTGACCCTTCGACCATGTCGTCGAAGTGGGTCCTTTACACTGTTTTGACACAGTAAAGTTTTATGATTTTTGTCCGACTTTGAGACGACGCCGTTTCTTCGTTTCAAGTCGGAATATCCCGATTCTTTTTGCATTTTGGAGCAGGGATGTTGGGCTATATGTCTACCAATTTTCATGTCATTCGGATTCAGTTTGCTAGTCCGAATAATTTTCCGAACTTGAGTTCGCGTCATTTTTGGACTATTTTCCAACACTTAGAATATTTTCAGTGATTTTCTGGTTTTATTGATTTCTTTGAGATTTGTCTCTAGATTTCGTACACGGGTTTTATGAATTATTTTCAAAGGATTTTTCACTCCTAAATGGCTTTAGAAATTATTATATAATATTATTTTTAATTATTAAATTAATTACTCTATAATAGGAGAGTTTTCAAAAGCCGTTTTAAAGTGATTTCAAAATCAATTATAAATCCGTTTCGCACCATTATTTTCTATAATAAAAATCTCACACTCACTTTTTAGCACGTCGAGCGAAGTGGAAAGGTGCTTAAACGGTTAGGAAATCTCCGGCCTATGGAACCGTGTGTATTTCCTTTCCGGTTAATCCCTGACCTATTCGATTGATCGTTTTGACCTTTGGGTCTAGTTTACCGATGATACGAGGTGGACTTTTTATTGTTTGGAGTGTGAGCTTGCTATTGGTTAGTAAACCGTTTAGTGCGAACATGGGGTATGGGACTCATTGTTAACACTTTACGGGTTCCTCTCCAAGAAGTTAGTGACACATTAGCCTCTGGGCGGCCAGTACTGGACCTCTGGGTTACCACGCCTCTGGGCAACCGTCTCTGGACACCTGCTCTATGGAGCAGTTTATTTTTCGGCATGTGCCTCTGGGCCTTTATCCTTCTGGGAAGGATCTTGTCGTCTCGCGTGTTCCGCATCTGTGCGAGTGATCGATCACAACTCTACAGTACTTGGCAACAACGACTCTGGTCGGTGCACGTGCAATATTGTTATTATTTGATGATTTTTACATCCATTCGAGTATCGCCATTCGGTGTTGGTTCTATGGATCCATACGATGTAAGTACGATTACCTTGTGGATTCAAAGTGTCTCTGGACACTGCTTTTCAGTGTTTGATTTCTTTGACTTTTCAGTATATCCTCATTGCTCTTTGGAGCATCGATCTTTGCTTGGGCATTGATTACAAACTCTGGTCACTCTTGGGATTATTGCCTATGGGCATTTTTTTATAGCTTTGGCTACGCCGATGATATGAGGCGATTTTATTTATTCTACACTTTGGTGTTGATTTCTCTTTGGAGATTTTTATTGTTTATTGATGATTAGGGATCGTCATTATATTCATGTGGTTCATAATATACTTCTCTTTGGATAAGTACTGTTTTATTTATGTACCGCATTATTCTATATCTCAGTTATTACTGATTGTTTAGCTAGCCTAACCCGAGTGTTTTCGCTCGGGTCAGACCGAGTTGTTTCAGGTTAGGTCTCTGGACTTAGCTTTTGTGCTTCCGCTTGGACATTATCTGCTATGCTGATAGATAGCGCTTTTATTTGTCCACTATTCTGCTACTCTGTTATTATTCAGACTTTGATATGTACATATTTTTGACTCACATGTGTGAGCAGTGGCTTTGTACCCACTTATAGTATTTGGATCTGTATTGACGATGTATTGTTCTGGGATTTTACATCTGTTATGTGATTCTGTTCTGTGATGTTTTATCATTTATTATTGTGCTTTGTCCTGATAGATCTTTAGCCATTTGTAATTTCGTTATAAGTATTTACCGAATATATCGAACCACCTGATTGAGAAAAATTTAAATAGATTCCACCTTTCGACGTATTCGGTAGATAGTTATAGCTTGATTACAAATGGTCGCTTCCACTATACTCTATTCTCCGCTTTAACAGACAGTATTACTCCCGTAATACTCTTTGTTACAGTGGGTCTCAGAGTGGGGCGTTACAGCTTGGTATCAGAGCCTGGTTTCAGGAATAAGCATAACAAACACAGAACAAATACACTTAGTACAATACATTTTAATTAGATCCGAATTAAATCAAATCCCTTCCTTATGTTATTGATAGATAAGTTAGGAATATGTATAGGAATCCGTTATATTTAGTAGTATTCCTTAATTAATTATCTATCATTGTATCATGGCTACTCTGCTGGATTGGCTCGCTCAGTACGACGCCAAAATCATTTGTTCGGAGCGGATATTATTCATTCATCACCCTAACTCGTCCTCTCCGTTAGCTATTGTTCTTCAAGATGTTGGGCTTTCTGAGGTTACTTTATTCTCTCTCGATTCACGAGATGAGGAATTGAACTTATCTCGTATTCCTGTTGTTCGGGATTTCCCCGACGTTTTCGAGCCAGTATCTGGACTGCCGCCAAAGCGAGCTATTGAGTTCCGCGTCGATCTCATTCCAGGCTCTCATCCAGTTGGGCGTCCTCCTACGAGAATGTCTACTAAGGAGAATGAGGAACTCAGGAAGCAGTTAGTTGAGCTTGAAGCGAAGCAGTTCATCCGATCCAGTTCTTCACCATGGGGTGCTGCTATGGTCTTCGTTAAGAAGGCTGATGTTTCTCTTAGGCTTTGCATTGATTATCGCAAGCTCAATGAGCTGACCATCAGAAATCGCTACCCACTTCCTCGGATAGATGACATGTTTGACCAATTGAGCGGTGCGAAGGTCTTCTCTCGGCTTGACCTTGCCACCGGATTCCATCAGCTACGAGTCGCAGAAGACAGCATTCCTCTTACAACATTTCGCACTAGTTATGGTTCTTTTGAGTGGTTGGTCATGCCGTTCGGCTTGACGAACGCTCCGGCTTTCTTTGTCGATCTCATGAATTGAGTATTCCGAGAATACATCGATAGATTCGTTCTGGTTTTCATCGACGACATTCTTGTTTATTCTAGATCCGAGGCAGAGCATGCTCGTCATCTGCGGATCGTCTTGGATACTCTTCGTCAGCATTAGCTTAAGGCCAAGCTCTCCAAGTGCCATTTCTGGGAGAGTAAGGTCAAGTTCTTGTGTAACGACCCGTATTTTTACGGATCGAAAAGTTTGTCAAAATCTGGAATTTTAGTGTTGTTGAGCCATTTCAGATTTTAGGCAAAATATGGCTAAGTCCTAAGTCGTTCACGACTTAGTATAGGTCGTAAGTCGTATACGACTTAGGGGATATGAGCGACCCAGGGATTTGGAGAGTTAAGAGTTAAGTCGTAGCCGACTTAAGTGGGTTAGATGACCTAAGGGTTTTGGTGAGTTAAGTGTTAGGTCGGCAGGGCGGGTTAGCGACCTAAGGAACTGACCGACTTAAGGAGATGGCGACTCAAGGGTAGGCAGACCTAGTGGAGTTAGCGACCTAGTGGTTACCGGGTTAGCATAGTTAGGTCGGCAATGACCTAGAGGAGCTGGGGTAGCAGGTTAGCGACTTAGTAGAGTGAGCGACCTATGGGATTGACCGACCTAAGAAATAAGCTAGTTAACGACTTAGTAGTTAAGTCGTTGGATGACTTAAGGAGTTAAGTCGTACGAGTTAAGAAAGTTAAGTCGCTAGGAGATAGGTCGCGAGATTGTTGAGTCGCGTAAGTTTTAGGTCACGTGCCAGCGTTGTTGAGTCGTTGGGGCGCGCTAAGTCGTAAGTTGCTAAGTCGCGCATAGGCTAAGTCGTTAAGTCGAAGACTATTATGTCGCACGCTATGTTAAGTCGGAGACCCAGTTGGGTCGTAAGTCGTAGGACTGCTAAGTCGTATAGGAGCAGGTGTTAAGTCGCAACCGACTTAGGGGTTAGCTGCTAAGTCTTATGTCGTAAGTTCACTAAGTCGTAGTCTGTTATGTTGGAGGCTTTGTTAAGTCGGAGGTGTCTTAGGTCGTAAGTCGGAGACGACTTAGGAGATAGCCGAGTTACGACTTAGTGGATTTTCAGCTATAAATAGGAAGGGTTTTTCTCACTTTTTGGGATCCGAATTTCGAAGCGACGAAGTGCTGCCATTTTGAGAGCTCGACTTCTACACTTCTTCACTTCTTTTCTCCACTCTAATCTAGTGATTCCATCCATCCAAATCGAAGATCAAGATTGAAGATTCAAGAGCTTAGATTGAAGATCTTCATCCATTGAAGTGAGGTTTCATCGTTTGAAACGGATTCGTGATAGATCAAGCTTGATCCTTCGCTGTCCAGATCTGAAGCGTGTTGATTTGAGGTTGTTTAGGTGATTTGGTGAGTGGTGATTATCTCTCACACGGATCCAAAGGAGTATATCGGATTGTTGGCTCGATTTGGTGTTAAAATAGTGATTTCCATGCATTTTCTTCATCCTAAGTGTAGATCCATGTAGATCCATTGTTTATGATGATTTGACAACCATTTTATCACATGTTAACCTATGCAAGTTCATTCATCAAGTTTGTAGAGATATTGTTCATGTTTTCATGTTTGTTGGACTTTCAACTCTTTAATTACGAAAATGCCATTATTGTTATAATTGTCTACTTAGATCATATTTGAATGCTTGATTGCTTGGATTAATGTTTGACTTGGTTGATTGCTATGAATTAGATGATTGATGATTTGATTTAGACTGGAGACGATTCAAAAGCTAAGGGAAAGGCTCTTGAATTGGGAAAGCTGCTCGTGGCATATGTAGCGGGATGATGAAGCTCTTATGCATAAATTTGATGATGTGATGTTGAGATGAGGCTTTGCGAGGATGTAATGAAGCGAGGCATCATGTGATGAAGACTTGGTCTAATCCAGACGGGATCATTCCAAGCACGTTGGTAACTCGGTGATATGATTCGAGTTAAGGGTAATGGATGCTTGAGAGGCGCTTGAGCTAGTATGGGAATAGTCGTCGAGGAGGATGACTAGGAGGCTTGGATAGCATCGTTGTTGAAGGTTCTAGCATGATCTAAGCAAGAGTACGTTTGGGCAGATTCGATAGTCCCAACGGCCAACTGTTGATGGTCGAGTACTCTGGGCAGATTCGATAGTCCTAGGCACGGGCTGCGACGACGTGCGGGAGTTATGTCTAGAACCGGGGTTTCCATTAGCTCTTGACGGACGGCTGAAAGAATGTGCCGGTCATTCAATTAATGGTGATATCGAAGCAATGATAACAGTGATAGCCAGAGTCATGGATGTTTGGTTGTATCGTCATTCGGTCTCAAGAGCAGTGTTTTCCAGGTGCTTATCTGATCTTGGTTTAGGCCTTGGGGGTTTGTGCTTGGAAAACATCGCCCTTGACTCGAGTGATAATTACTTTACTTTAAATTGTATGCTCTGCTATGTTTGCTTCTGCTTAGTGTGTGTCTGGGGGCTATCACTGTAGAATGAGGTTGGAGTGGGAGGGTTGTATTCCTATTCCTTTTCCTTCATGCTCTTTTGGTATGTTGTTAGTTAATTTACTGCTCACTAAGACTGTTGTCTGACTCAAGGCTTTATGTTTTAATTCTTATTGCCTTGGGCTGTTCGTCCATTTTTGGGACGGGTAGACTAGGTAGCAGGTGACAAGTGCTGTTCTCTTCTCACGATGCTGATATCGAAGACGAGCTAGAGGGTTGCATATTATCTTCTTATATGTACTGGATGTTCCGCTGTTTATAAAATCTCTGAGTGTTATGTAGTGAGGCTTGATGTATTGACTATTTGGATTCTTGTATTCAACTATTATGGAGTTTTATATGATGGCATTTTATTCTATAAAGCTTCACTATACATATGTTCTATTGTATTTTGTCCATGCGCTGTGAGTAATACGATAGATCCTATTATTTTAATCTACCCTGACAATCGTCCATGGTCGCCTGGCACACTTTACAGCGCACTATCTCTAGATTCGGTGCAGGGGTCATGGGCGGTCATCACATTTGGTATCAGAGCATTGGTTAATCGATTTTACCCAACGCTCGTTGACGTAACTACGTATGAGAGACGTAATTTTAATTTTAATGGATGATTACTATATATAATATAGTAGCTTAGAAGAGTTTGAGTCCTTTATGCAGTTGTTTCTATAAGATGTTCTGATCATTCTTTTTTATAGATATTGAGGATGAGTCGAAGAGGGAGACCAGCTGCTAGGGAAGGCCGTGCTACTGAGGGGACTGCTGACTATGCAGCTATGTTCGAAGCTATGATGACTTCGATCATGAGAAGGATACCAGTTCCGGGGCAGCAGTAGATGTTGGGGTTCAAGTCCAAACTCCGAAACCAGTGGATTTTGCTAAGTTGTGCAAGGACTATACTGCTCTTGAGGGAAGGTTTTCTTGGGAACAGAATCAACTATTGAGGTCCAGAGGTGGATAGATGCTTGTAGAAGGATCTTTGGTGATTTGGGAATTGATGATGCAACTAAGAGGAAGTTGGCATCAAGGCAGCTTCAAGAGAGAGCTTCTGATTGGTGGAACTCTATTACCATCAATACTCCGGAGGAAGAGATTACTTGGGAGCAATTCCAAGTCATATTTGAGGCTAAGTTCATTTCTACAGCTCAGAAGTCTATTCTGTTCAAGAAGTTTGTGGAGCTCAAGCAAGGTGGAAGATCAGTCATTGAGTATGTTTCTGAGTTTGAAGCGTTGTCCAAGTATGCCCGGTCATATATTGAGTCTGCATATCAGAAGAATGAGAAGTTTGTGACAGGCTTGGACAGTTATCTTGGGAGACAGTTGGTGGATCATTTGGACGATTCATTTGAGAAACTTGTGGAGAAAGCTCTCAGGCATGAGAGTCTGTTTCCTAAGGAAGGATCTGTTGTTGCTGTGACTAGGGAAGAGTCTAAACCTCAGCAAGGTGGAAACAAGAAGAGGAAGCAGCAACAGCAGAAGGGTAAGGATGGCCAGAAGAAGCCGAAAGGCGAAGTGACTTGCTACAATTGTCAACAGAAGGGCCATTTCTCGAAGGACTGTAAGAATCCTAAGGTGCCGATGAAGTGTCACAACTGTGACAAGCCGGGGCATTTCAGGAAGAATTGTCCAGAACCGAGGAGGGACAAGCAGATTGTGCAAGCTTATGCTTTAGGAGCCGTTCCGTCGTTTTCGAAAGCTCCTACTGCTGAAGAAAAGGGAAAGAGTGTGGTGGTTCAAGGTACTCTTTTCCTATGTGGTGTTCCAATTAGAGTTCTGTTTAATACTGGGGCGTCGCATTCGTTTGTTTGTAGTGAACTCGTAGGCCGGTTAGGTTTGGAACCGGATATTGTTGATAGGCCATTGGTTGTGACTAATCCAGTTGGGGGTTCGTCTTGTTTGTGTATGTTATGTCGTGGTCTAGTTGTATCGAGTCATGGTTGCTCTTTTGTTTGTGATTGCTTTGTTCTGAACTTTGCAGGGTTCGGAATTATTTTGGGTATGGACTGGCTTAGGAAGTATGCGGCAAAGGTTGATTGCGAGAGGTTGGAAGTGACAGTCGAGAATGTGGAGGGGCGAAAGGTTGTGATACGATGTAAGCATGAAGAAGGCGTCTTCATGAGCTTCATGTATTCGCTGGTTGTTCCACGGGATGGACTGTCATCAGTGCCGATCGCTAATGGATTCGAGGATGTCTTTGACGAAGTCAAAGGGTTGCCGCCGCATAGAGAGACCGAGTTTTGTATAGATCTAGTTGAAGGAGCCAGACCTGTTGTGATGCCTCTTAGGCGAATGGCGCCTAGGGAACAGCAAGAGTTGAGGGTGCAAGTTGATGATCTTTTACAGAAAGGATTCATTCGGCGTAGTGTGTCCGAGTGGGGTGCACCAGTTGTGTTTGCAACCAAGGCAGATGGGTCATTGAGATTGTGTGTGGATTATCGTGAGCTGAATAAGGTGACTAAGAAGAACAAGTATCCATTGCCGAGAATAGATGACTTGTTTGATCAGCTTCACGAAGCCAAGGTGTTTTCTCAGATGGATTTGGCAACGGGATTTCACCAGTTGAGAGTGGCTAAGGATAGTGTGCCGAAGACTGCTTTTCGGACACCATTTGGTTTCTTTGAGTGGCTGGTAATGCCGTTCGGATTGACTAACGCGCCAGCATATTTTGTGGATCTTATGAATAGAGTGTTCAGAGATCAGTTGAACAAGTTCGTACTTGTGTTCGTGGATGATATTCTGATTTATTCCAGAACGGAAGAAGAGCACAAGACGCACTTGCGAATTGTTTTGGAAATCTTACGGAAGCATCAGCTGAAGGCTAAGTTTTCGAAGTGTCACTTCTGGAAGAGTGAAGTGAGGTTCTTAGGCCATGTGATTTCTGGAAATGGAATAGCGGTTGATCCCGCTAAGGTGGCAGCAATCCAGGATTGGGTTAGACCTAAGAATGCATCTGATGTGAGAAGTTTTCTTAGATTAGCAGGATATTATCGACGGTTTATCAAAGACTTCTCCAAGGTAGCTGCACCGTTAACAGGATTGACGAAAAAGAACCAAGTGTTCAGTTGGGATGCTAAGTGTGAGCAAGCTTTCGGAATCCTGAAAGAGCGTTTGACGAGTGCTCCTGTCCTGACTATTCCAAGTGGGAATGATGAGATGGTGGTTTACACCGACGCATGTGGTACTGGACTTGGAGCAGTGCTGATGCAGAAAGATAAAGTTGTTGCGTATGCCAGTCGACAACTGAAGCCGCATGAAAGGAATTACCCGACTCATGATTTGGAGTTAGCGGCGATTGTTTTTGCTCTGAAGATGTGGAGACATTATCTATTGGGAGTTCGATTCGAGTTGTTCACAGATCATAAGTCGTTGAAGTATCTTTTCTCCCAAAAGGATTTGAATCTTCGGCAGCAACGTTGGCTAGAGTTTTTGGCATCATATGACTTTGGTATAGCTTATACTCCGGGAAAAGGTAACGCAGTGGCAGATGCGTTAAGTCGAAGACATGCAGGATTGGGAGCCATGTTTTCAGAATGGAAGAATCTCGAGTATTTAGCTGGATTTGACTTTAGGCCTAGATGCGAATTGGTACCTGAGATGTTGGCAAACTTATCGATAAGACCGACTCTTGTGGAGAGAATTGGCGAGAGCCAAAAGCGAGACGATAAGCTTGTCAGGATTATCCGTGAATTGGAATCTGGATTGGATCCGGAAAAGGATAAAGGATTCGAGGTCGATCGAGAGGGTTGGCTTCGAAAGCAAGGACGACTAGTTGTTCCCGATATAGATGAATTGAGGAGTGAAGTTCTGAAGGAAAGTCATCACTCGAAGTTGACAATTCATCCAGGTGGAAATAAGATGTATCGGGATATGAAGAGAACCTACTACTGGGAAGGCATGAAGAAGGATGTTGGAAATTTTATTTCCAAGTGCATGAACTGCCAGTTGGTAAAAGCCGAACAGAAGAAGCCAAGTGGATTACTTCAGCCATTAGAAGTTCCTACATGGAAGTGGGAACAGATATCGATGGATTTTATTGATGGATTACCTAGAACAAAAACGGGGAATGAAGGGATTTGGGTCATCATAGATCGTTTGACTAAGAGTGCAAGATTCATTCCTGTTCGATCGACTAGGACTGCATCAAAGTTGGCTGAGTTGTATGTTAAGTGGATAGTTCGATTCCATGGTATTCCGAAGAGTATAGTGAGCGATCGAGATCAATTGTTCACTAGTGGATTTTGGAAGAGCTTCCAGAAAGTTTTGGGAACCGAGTTGTGTTTGAGTACAGCTTATCACCCTCAAACAGATGGTCAGACCGAGAGAATCAACCGAGTTTTGGAAGATCTCCTCAGAGCTTGTGTTTTGGATTTCGGAGAATCATGGGAAGATCACCTTCATTTGGTGGAGTTTGCGTACAACAACAGTTACCAGTCAAGCATTGGTATGGCACCGTATGAGGCATTGTATGGAAGACCGTGTAACTCTCCGACATGTTGGATAGAGACTGGAGAAAAGTTGATACTTGGGCCAGAGATGATTCGTCAGACTACGGAGTGTATAGAGATCATTCGGCAACGAATGAAGGCAGCCCAAGACCGTCAGAAGAGTTATGCCGATAAGCGTCGTAAGGATTTGGAATTCGACGTTGGAGATATGGTTTTTGTGAAGATTTCTCCACTGAAGAATGTTATCTGATTCGGGAAGAAAGGGAAATTGACTCCGAGATTTGTTGGACCATTTCCGATTATAGAGCGAATTGGAAAGCTCGCTTATAGATTGGAGTTACCAGAGAAGATGTCGAGTGTGCATAATGTTTTTCATGTATCATATCTATGGAAGTATGTGCACGACTCGAATATAGTGGTTTCTGCGGATAGCTGTGAAGATTTCGAAGTTGATCCAGTCGATAGAAGACCTCGTAAGCCGCTTCGTGTTGTGGAAACCGACACGAAACAGCTTAGGATAAAGGTAGTTAAGTTGCTCAAGATACAATGGAGTGACGATGATAACGACTGTACGTGGGAGGTGGAAGAGAGCATGAAGGCAGCTCATCCTGAACTCTTCAAGGTATGGCCCAAAGGTGTCGTGTCATCTCACGATATTGTAACTTGTATTAGTGTTAGAATTCTGTACGCTAAGCAAGAATTGGATGCATGGTTTGTTGATTGTTATGGTTGGTAGGCGTACAGAATAGTCTTTGATTGCTTTGTTTGTTTGGAATTTCGGGGGCGAAATTCCTAAGGGGGAGAGAATGTAACGACCCGTATTTTTACGGATCGAAAAGTTTGTCAAAATCTGGAATTTTAGTGTTGTTGAGCCATTTCAGATTTTAGGCAAAATATGGCTAAGTCCTAAGTCGTTCACGACTTAGTATAGGTCGTAAGTCGTATACGACTTAGGGGATAGGAGCGACCCAGGGATTTGGAGAGTTAAGAGTTAAGTCGTAGCCGACTTAAGTGGGTTAGATGACCTAAGGGTTTTGGTGAGTTAAGTGTTAGGTCGGCAGGGCGGGTTAGCGACCTAAGGAACTGACCGACTTAAGGAGATGGCGACTCAAGGGTAGGCAGACCTAGTGGAGTTAGCGACCTAGTGGTTACCGGGTTAGCATAGTTAGGTCGGCAACGACCTAGAGGAGCTGGGGTAGCAGGTTAGCGACTTAGTAGAGTGAGCGACCTATGGGATTGACCGACCTAAGAAATAAGCTAGTTAACGACTTAGTAGTTAAGTCGTTGGACGACTTAAGGAGTTAAGTCGTACGAGTTAAGAAAGTTAAGTCGCTAGGAGATAGGTCGCGAGATTGTTGAGTCGCGTAAGTTTTAGGTCGCGTGCCAGCGTTGTTGAGTCGTTGGGGCGCGCTAAGTCGTAAGTCGCTAAGTCGCGCATAGGCTAAGTCGTTAAGTCGAAGACTATTATGTCTCGCGCTATGTTAAGTCGGAGACCTAGTTGGGTCGTAAGTCGTAGGACTGCTAAGTCGTATAGGAGCAGGTGTTAAGTCGCAACCGACTTAGGGGTTAGCTTCTAAGTCTTATGTCGTAAGTTCACTAAGTCGTAGTCTATTAGGTTGGAGGCTTTGTTAAGTCGGAGGTGTCTTAGGTCGTAAGTCGGAGACGACTTAGGAGATAGCCGAGTTACGACTTAGTGGATTTTCAGCTATAAATAGGAAGGGTTTTTCTCACTTTTTGGGATCCGGATTTCGAAGCGACGAAGTGCTGCCATTTTGAGAGCTCGACTTCTACACTTCTTCACTTCTTTTCTCCACTCTAATCTAATGATTCCATCCATCCAAATCGAAGATCAAGATTGAAGATTCAAGAGCTTAGATTGAAGATCTTCATCCATTGAAGTGAGGTTTCATCGTTTAAAACGGATTCGTGATAGATCAAGCTTGATCCTTCGCTATCCAGATCTGAAGCGTGTTGATTTGAGGTTGTTTAGGTGATTTGGTGAGTGGTGATTATCTCTCACACGGATCCAAAGGAGTATATCGGATTGTTGGCTCGATTTGGTGTTAAAATAGTGATTTCCATGCATTTTCTTCATCCTAAGTGTAGATCCATGTAGATCCATTGTTTATGATGATTTGACAACCATTTTATCACATGTTAACCTATGCAAGTTCATTCATCAAGTTTGTAGAGATATTGTTCATGTTTTCATATTTGTTGGACTTTCAACTCTTTAATTACGAAAATGCCATTATTGTTATAATTGTCTACTTAGATCATATTTGAATGCTTGATTGCTTGGATTAATGTTTGACTTGGTTGATTGCTATGAATTAGATGATTGATGATTTGATTTAGACTGGAGACGATTCAAAAGCTAAGGGAAAGGCTCTTGAATTGGGAAAGCTGCTCGTGGCATATGTAGCGGGATGATGAAGCTCTTATGCATAAATTTGATGATGTGATGTTGAGATGAGGCTTTGCGAGGATGTAATGAAGCGAGGCATCATGTGATGAAGACTTGGTCTAATCCAGACGGGATCATTCCAAGCACGTTGGTAACTCGGTGATATGATTCGAGTTAAGGGTAATGGATGCTTGAGAGGCGCTTGAGCTAGTATGGGAATAGTCGTCGAGGAGGATGACTAGGAGGCTTGGATAGCATCGTTGTTGAAGGTTCTAGCATGCTCTAAGCAAGAGTACGTTTGGGCAGATTCGATAGTCCCAACGGCCAACTGTTGATGGTCGAGTACTCTGGGCAGATTCGATAGTCCTAGGCACGGGCTGCGACGACGTGCGGGAGTTATGTCTAGAACCGGGGTTTCCATTAGCCCTTGACGGACGGCTGAAAGAATGTGCCGGTCATTCAATTAACGGTGATATCGAAGCAATGATAACCGTGATAGCCAGAGTCATGGATGTTTGGTTGTATCGTCATTCGGTCTCAAGAGTAGTGTTTTCCGGGTGCTTATCTGATCTTGGTTTAGGCCTTGGGGGTTTGTGCTTGGAAAACATCGCCCTTGACTCGAGTGATAATTACTTTACTTTAAATTGTATGCTCTGCTATGTTTGCTTCTACTTAGTGTGTGTTTGGGGGCTATCACTGTAGAATGAGGTTGGAGTGGGAAGGTTGTATTCCTATTCCTTTTCCTTTATGCTCTTTTGGTATGTTGTTAGTTAATTTACTGCTCACTAAGACTGTTGTCTGACTCAAGGCTTTATGTTTTAATTCTTATTGCCTTGGGCTGTTCGTCTATTTTTGGGACGGGCAAACTAGGTAGCAGGTGACAGGTGCTGTTCTCTTCTCACGATGCTGATATCGAAGACGAGCTAGAGGGTTGCATATTATCTTCTTATATGTACTGGATGTTCCGTTGTTTATAAAATCTCTGAGTGTTATGTAGTGAGGCTTGATGTATTGACTATTTGGATTCTTGTATTCAACTATTATGGAGTTTTATATGATGGCATTTTATTCTATAAAGCTTCACTATACATATGTTCTATTGTATTTTGTCCATGCGCTGTGAGTAATACGATAGATCCTATTATTTTAATCTACCCTGACAATCGTCCATGGTCGTCTGGCACACTTTACAGCGCACTATCTCTAGATTCGGTGCAGGGGTCATGGGCGGTCGTCACATCTTGGGTCATATTGTTTCTTCTGAGGAATTTCTGTTGATCCTGTCAAGATTGAAGCTATTCAGAATTGGAAGCAGCCTGAGAACGTTCATGATATATGCAGCTTCCTTGGGCTGGCGGGTTATTACCGTCGATTTATCAAGGATTTCTCTCGTGTTGCACTTCCCCTCATGACTCTAACTCGTAAGGGGGTTCTCTTTATTTGGTCTGATAAGTGTGAAGTTTCTTTCCAGCGATTGAATGAACTCCTCACTCATGCTTCTATCCTTGTAATTCCTGAGAGTAACCAGGATCTTGTTGTTTACACCGACGCTTGTGGTAGCGGCCTCGGTGCTGTGCTTATGCAGAAGGATCAGGTAGTTGCTTACGCTTCTAGGCAGCTACGTCCGAATGAGGTTTGCTATCCTACTCATGATCTTGAGTTGGCTGCTATCGTCTTTGCCTTGAAGACGTGGCGTCATTATCTATTGGGAGAACGTTTCATTCTCTACACCGATCACAAGTCGTTGAAGTATCTTTTCAGCCAGAGAGATCTCAATATGAGGCAGCAGCGATGGCTTGAGTTTCTCGCCTCATATGACTTAGATATTCAGTATACCCCTGGCAAGGGTAATCGTGTGGCTGATGCACTCAGTCGCAAACACTCGGCAGTAGTTTCTATGATGATAGCCAAGTGGGATATTCTTGAGACTCTTTCTATGTGTGATATTCGAAATCAAGCACCGTCTTCTGATCCTCAGATCTTGCTATTCAGCTTGGAAGCTCTACCTATTCTATTGGATTGCATTGCCCATGCTCAGCGGCAGGATCCAGACTTGGTGCGATATATTCATCTCCTTGAGTCGGGATCCAGTGATGAGACATTGTCGGATTATTCTATTGATTCTCATCGGTATCTCCGCAGGAAGAACCGTATTTTGGTACCATCTGATTTATCACTTAGGCGTGACATTCTAGACGAGTGTCATCGCACTAAGTACACTATACATCCCGGGTCGAGTAAGATGTATGCCGACATGTGTCGCCTATTTTATTGGGAGGGCATGAAGAGTGATGTTGCAAGTTATGTAAGCCGTTGCATGACTTGTTAACAGATCAAAGCTGAGCATCAGCGTCCATCTGGTCTTCTTCAGCCGCTAGAGACTCCATTATGGAAATGGGATCAGATATCCATGGATTTTATTGACGGTCTGCCTCGACCGAGGTCAGGCCATACTTCTATTTGGGTCATCGTCGATCGCTTGACCAAATCAGCTCATTTCATTCCTATTAAGTCCACTCGGACTGCTCCTCAGCTTGCCAAGCTATATGTGAAGGAAGTCGTTCGACTTCATGGCATTCCTAGCTCTATCGTATGTGATCGAGACACTATCTTTACTAGTCACTTCTAAAAGTTCCTACAGTCAGCTTTGGGCTCAAAGCTGAATTTCTCGACTACTTATCATCCTCAGACCGACGGTCAGACAGAGAGGGTGAATCGTGTTTTAGAGGATCTTTTGCGCTGTTGTATTCTGGATTTCGGAGGTAGTTGGGAGGATCACTTACCGCTTGTAGAGTTCTCCTACAACAACGGCTTCCAGTCTAGTATTGGCATGGCTCCTTTCGAGGCTCTTTACGGAAGACCATGTCGTTCTCCTTCGTGTTGGTTAGAATCTGGCGAGAAGCTTCTTCTTGGTCCAGATTCAGTTAGGGAATCTTCGGAGAAGATTATTCTTATTCGTCAGAGAATGAAAGAGGCGCATAACCGCCAGAAATCCTATGCGGACAACCGTAGGAAGCCTCTTGAGTTCTCCATTGGCGATTCTGTCTTTATTCGGGTCTCTCCCATGAAGGGGGTTGTGCGTTTCAGCTCTACAGGGAAGTTGGCTCCTCGCTATGTTGGACCATTTCCTATTACGGAACGCATTGGACCCGTTGCTTATCGTGTGGCTCTACCTGCTCACTTCTCTGGAATACACGACGTGTTCCATGTTTCCCAGCTTCGCATGTGTGTCCGCGATCCCGATTCTATCATTGAGCCGCATGCTGTGCCTGATTTAGAGATCTTACCTGATTTATCTTTGGAGCGGCAACCTCTTCGTGTGCTTGATTCAGAGGTTAGACGCCTTTGCAACAAAGAGGTTCCACTCGTGAAGATTCAATGGTCACCGAATCCTAAGGACTGCACTTGGGAGACCAGAGAATCTATTGAACGCTCTTATCCTGGCTTTCTCCCATCATCTTCTGCGGGTGAGAATTCTCTATTTTATCTCTGTTTGCACAAAAAATGGACAAACACCTCTAAGTTGTATGATTTAGTAGATCTTATGTTGTTCTTAGTGATTTGGGTGATTTATGCAAATATATGAAAAACAGGGGCTAAACTGTAAAAAGACACGCAGATTTATAGTGGTTCAGCCAGAATGTGCCTACGTCCACTTTATATGTTATTTCTCTTCTTTTGTTGTGATTACAAGTACAAAGCTTTGGTACAAGTAAAAGAAAGTTGTTTGAAAGTTCCTTCCGTGCTTGAGCTCTCAAAAACTTGTCCCCATTGTTGTATCCCTGCCCCTCTATTTATAGAGTGAAGCTGGGGGTAGGGGTCTTGGAGGTATATAGCAGCTGGCGGGCCTGGGCTGAGACAATCTGGCCTGGAACACCTTGGTTCGGCATCCCTTGATTCGGTGGTAGGTTGATTCGGTGAAGAGTTGGTCCGGTCGTGTAGTTCGGACCGGCGTGTAGGTTGATTCGGCATAGACTGATTCGGTGGGGAGTTGTTCCGGTCGTGTAGTTTGATTCGGCGAGGAGTTGGTCCGGTCGTGTAGTTTGGACCGGCGTGTAGGTTGATTCGGCATAGACTGATTCGGTGGGGAGTTGAACATGGTGGATGTTTGGTCCGGTAGGGTCAAAATATACCCAACACTTGCCCCCAAAGTAGGGTAGGTGCATGCACGTATCCTGCTTTGTTTTTGACCATCCTAATTCCCCGTTTTTATCTGGTCCGGTAGCCCGCTTTTGTCTATAAGTAGATGGTTAGGGCCTTCGTTTTTCCGTCTACCGAACCATTCCGTTGTCTCTTGCCGAATCAAAGTGTATCCGAATCAATCTCGAGCGTTTGCCAAATCCAAGCAATTTAGCCGGACCAAGCAACTTAGCCGAACCAGGTGAGATTTTTTCTGCCGAATGAGACTTCGTAATGAGAACACCGAATGAGTTTTTACCGAATCGACTCATGGATACCGAGTGCCGAATAAAATCCCATTCGTGAATAGCCGGATGAACTCGGGTAACCCGAGATTACCGAATGAACTGTGCATCTGTTTCCCGAATGAACTTGTACCGAGTGAACATGTGTTTTATACTTCGATCTTCCAGTGAAATTCCAAATTATACTGCTTGTATATTCTAACGATATATTTTTCCCATTTTTGCAGATAAATGTCTCGAAAAGTTGAAACTCGATCAGATAAGAGGAGATCCGGGGGTGAAGGAGAGTCCTCGGCCGTGCCCCCAGCTCAATCAGGATCGGAGCGTCATGGGCCTGCCCCAAGGTCATTAGTGGATGGATATGGTCCCCAAGAGTTGCTGGACTCCCCTCCTGACTGCTTTCCTAGCTCTCTCAAAGAGGAGCAACTCGATGTTATATCTCGTTCCTTTGGGATCGATAGAGCCCTCATGCTGCTGCCGGGCCCAGGAGTCATGCCATACAGTCCTCCCGAAGGATACTTTGCTTATAGTAGGTACCATTGCATGTGTGGTGCTATCCCGCCACTCAATGCTTGGGTAGTCAGCTTCATCACGTACCTGAAGGTGGCCCCGTTCCAGCTTTACCCCAACTCTTATGCCATATTGGTGAGTCTCTTTGTTATTTTTCAGAGGAAGTATGGTCGCGCCCCCTCCAACCGGGAGATCCGGTACTTGTATAATTTAAGGGGCTATAAGAAGGGGTCCCCATATGTTAGCTTGGAGTCTGCTGTGACCTTCAAGCCGGTCTTGGACCTGTACTCTAAATTCAGCATGTTCAAGAAAGAGTGGTTCTTTGTTAGGGACGATTCCGTCTCCATCCGGCGCTTTACCTCTGGATGTAAGTTGATGCTTTTACTTATAATTCCTATTCCGATTGCGATGCTTCTTCTCATACTTTCTCATTTTTGCTAGCGACAGGTGGTTTTCCGGTTGTGGAGACTGACCGCCTGGTTCAGATGGCGGCGGAGATAGAAGCCATTCTTGGGAAATACAGATCATCTGCCTACTTGATTAGAAATGCGATTCTTCTGGAATATAACTTGATCCTTCCGCAGCAGTCTGTATTTAAGTTGAGGGAAACGGCGGAAGAGAGGGCGGCTGCTCAGGCGGCAGAGGGCGGAAAGAGAAAACCATTTACGAAACCTCCAGCCGTCGGAGGTAAGAAGCTTAAGAGGTCGGACGGTCCTTCTCCCAGCAATTGTCCACTTACTCAGGGGGAGATAGATGCGGAGGAGGAAAGAGGTGAGGCGGAGGGCGGAAGTGACGTTGAGCGTCTTGGTGACGAGGGTGGCGATGGACAGGGTGGAGATGGACAGGGTGGTGATGGTTCCAGGGCTCTGTCTTCTGGGCAAGTAGGCGAGATGCAAGAGTGGACGGATGATGCTCTCCGTCAAGCTTTTGAGGGGTTGGGTGATGATCCGGCTTTGGTAGAGAAGACCGGGGAGGCGGACAAAACCGGGACTGGTGCAAGTGAGTCTTCTCCGACTATTCCGGCCAAGGTGGCTCTGACAACTCAAGGTGAACTCTTGACCCCTGCATGCTTCACTAATGATAGGGACTTAGGAATATTTTATGACCCGCTCCCGTCCTGGAATGAAATCCGGGACTTATTGCAGTATTCCACTCCTCCCCAGGGTTTGTACAACCACAGCTGTGTTTCTTTTCCTTTTCTAACTTGTAACCTACCGCGTTTCTTGAATCATATAGTAATGTAAGATTATGACACTTGTTCTTTATATCAGGAGCAGGCAAGACGCCCAAAGCTTCAGACCTTCGACACAGGCTCGAGCAATATAAACTTTCCAAAATTTCTGCTAAGCCGAAGCCCTCAGCCCAACGCTCCGGGGATGTAGTCGGGTACCGTCCTCTTCTTGGGGTCATCGAAGAGGGTATTCAGCAGAGGAAGAGGAGTCACCCTTTATCCGAAACTTCGCTCGGTCCTCAGCCTCCGGCTCAGCCTATTCATGACATTACTGAGGAGGGTAGCGAGTTTGTACCCTCTCCACACCCGTCCGGAAACCCTTCTGTTATTCATATCGACCGTCCCGACTTGGCCCGTAATCCCTTCGCGGGTCATCCTGATCTGGATCCAGGTTCTCAGGATATTACTTTTGACGAAGCTACCGGTGAACACCTTCTCCCCCGTAACCCCATGGTACGAGTACTTGACGAAGCCAAGTCCTTAGACCTCGATCTACTCACCACTCGTATAGTCACTATGGGAGACGAGGCCAAAGCTAATATTGATCGGGTGGCAGAGGAGGCCAAGAAGCTGATGGGGCATCATGCTCGGTTGGTTAAGGCCGGAGAGGAGATAGGGAGCGCCAATATCCGACTTCGATTGGTGGTCTCGGATCAGGCCAAGCAGCTTGCGGATCAGGCTATCCAGATCTCTCAGCACGAGGCTGCTACTGGGCGATTGAGGAGAACCATGGAAGAGGCCAGTCGAGCCGAATTGCGGAAAATGGAAGCTGCTTGCAAAGAGCGGATTGACATGGCTATTACCACGGTGGATGAGGTTCGGAGAGCGGATCTCGAGCAGGTGGAGGATTTGTCCGAGAAGCTTGAGGCTGCAGAACTTGCTCAAGCTAAGTTGAGGGAAGAGATGGAGGTGATGCGGAGGTCCCTTCAAGCTGATTGCTCGAGATACAGACTGGAGAGAGATGCTGCCGTGGAAAGGTTGTCGGCCTCCGATGCCCGGATGAGGGAGTTTGAGGAGAACGAAGGAATGATGGATGACATGCTCCAGGACATGTATTTCCGGACTTGGAAGCAGGGTAACCTCTCTTGGATGGATGATTATCCCAGAGTCATGGCCAAGACATATCTTCGGGCTTTGGAGGAGGCTAAGGCTGATGCAGATAAAGAGGGTGGAACGGCCTTCAGTATGGATGTGGTCACTGCCCAATTCACCAAGGAGGAGAAAGTGGCGGTAAAGGAGGGTATGCGGCTGCTTGCTGCTGAAGAGGCGGGCGTGCCGGTAGAAGATGACGACCAGGATGGTCAAGAAGCTAGTACTGGTAAGTCTTCCTTTCTAGTCTTTCTGTTAACTTGGTTACTCATCACTAATGAATCCTTTTTATGACCGGACAGGCGGGCAAAGGAACAAGGACAAGACTTCGACGCAACCAGCTCCATGACCGAACCTGAAAAATTCTTTTTGTAGGCTTGGCATTGTTGTATCTGTTAGTCTTAAGACAGTAGAGTAACTTCTAAGTTGTAATTCTTGCTACTTGTAATAACATTATTCTTGACGTGTAATTTTTTAGCTCAAGTTGATTTTGTCATTTCTTTGAATATTTGTTGCTATTTCGACATATCGTATGAGAAATGTAGCTATGTGTATTCTCGTAATTAAATTGTGTTTGATGTTAGATTCTGGTTTTCAATCATAATCTCATGACTTGCAATGTTAGCGTGTGGTGTGAAAAAATCAAATTATAGTCATGCATTTGTACATAAAGGAAGAAAATACCGCCTTTCATGTTCTGTTTGTAAATGGAAGTTTCGAATATCTTGTATGACCAAGCATGGAGAGCAGTTGACTGCCCCGCCATCTGATTGTGAATCTCTGCATCCATTGGCGGGTATCTCATACCCTGCATCCTGTACTTTATGGTTTGTTATAGAGGATAGGAGGAAAGTTTTTTTTTTAAGTAAAACTGAAATATGTGGAATAGTAAAACTTCCAGTCACGGAAGGCCTTCGATGTGCTTAAGTTCGTGGCAAACGGGTTTTGTAGTCACTTTCCCTAGCTGTGGGTCTTGGAGACATTTGTCACCCATCTTACGCCTCCGCGGGGAGTTAATTCTTTTTTACCACAGCCGCACTTAAGACACACCGGAGCCGAGATCGCGCACAGTAACTACCCGGGCCATTATGGCCCGTACTCATGGGTATTATTCGACTTACTGTGGCCGGCTAGCGTGGGTGCCGATCGTCAACTGTGAACTGCCCCTGGCTGGCCACACCTTATGTTGGGGCTTATAATCGGTTCACAGTCGCCGGCGAGCCTAACGCCGTAATGAGCTGCCTCGGCTATAGTCGGCCTTCTCGGTGGCTTATAATCGGCTCATTACAGTTGGCTTTAAGGGCCGTCGCGAGCAATGAGTTAACCCGCAGCAGAGGGATGCTGGAGCAAAAGTGTCTCATTGGCGAGGGCATAGATTCGCATAGTACCTGTTGGGGCTTGTCCACGTGAAGTTGCATTGTGGAGTGCTTTGAATAGAAATGCTATATGCTCAGGATTTTGTTCAACAGAAAAGGATAAAGTTAACAAGCAGCCAAGATACAAAGGAACAAGTTAAAAAAGAGACAAGGCTTTTTTAAAGTGGTTCGGCACGAAAAAATGCCTACGTCCACTGATTCTCTTCGTTAATTTGCTTCATATGGGCAATACAAGTTAAGAAAAGTATCGACGGAGGTGTTGGATGTTCCATGCCCTCTGGAACACCTCTCCGTCCACTGTTGACAAAATATAGGCTCCGTTGTGGAGATCTTTATGAATTACATATGGTCCATCCCAGATTGGGTCTAGTGCTCCGGGGCGAGGGAAGATTCGCTTAAGGACAAGATCCCCTTCTCGTAAGGCACGGTGCTTGACTTTGGAGTTGTATTGTGCTGCCACCTTTTGCTTGTGGGCTGCTGTTTTTAGGACTGCATCATTCCTTCTCTCCTCGACTAGATCCAAAGACATGTTGAGGAGCTCTTCGTTTTCTTCTGGGTTATAGTGGATCCTACGGTGGGAAGGCACAATGGTTTCAACTGGGAGCATAGCCTCCGATCCGTATGCCAAAGAGAAAGGAGTGTGCCCTGTTGATGTTCTGAAAGATGTGCGGTAGGCCCATAGTGCCGTAGGGAGTTCATCCACCCAAGCGCCCTTTGACTTTTCGAGCTTCTTTTTGATCAGAGTTTTCAGAATTTTGTTGACTGCTTCGACTTGTCCGTTTGCTTGGGGATATGCTACGGATGAGAAGCTTTTGTGAATTCCGTGTTCTTGGCACCAGTTGGCGAATTCCTCGCTGTCAAACTGAAGTCCGTTGTCTGATATGATTTTTAGTGGGACTCCGTACCCATTTGGTGAAATAGTCGACTGCTACTATAGCATATTTGGCGCCGCCTCGACCCATTGGCAGTTCACCGATTAAGTCAATTCCCCATACTGCAAAGGGCCAAGGGCTGGTCATCTGGGTAATCTCGGTTGTTGGTAGCCGAGGGACCTTAGCAAACTTTTGGCATCTGTCACACTTCTTGACGAAATCTAAGGCGTCCTTGCTTAAGGTGGGCCAGAAATATCCGTATCGGAGTATCTTTTTTGCTAACGTTTGCCCTCCGGTGTGATCTCCGCAGCTTCCTTGATGAATGTTGGATAAGATTTCCTTGGCTTCCCTTCCGGCGACACACCTTAATAATGGGTTAGAGAACCCGCGCCGATAGAGGATGTCTCCTTGCATGGTGTAGCGGGACGCTTTCCTCAAGATTTTCTTGACTTCGTTACGCCTGTCGGGTAGTGTGCCATTTTGTAGGTAGTCTCGGATGTGAGTCATCCAAGTTGCTTCTTCGGTTGCAGCTATCAGATTCACTTGCTCAAAACTTGGGATCATTTGCTTTGAGACAGTTACTGCTCCGAAGATGGCCTCGTCTCCCATACTTGCTTGCTTTGCCAATTCGTCGGCCTCTTGGTTCTCTTCCCGAGGGATGTGTTTGACTAAGTAGTGGTCTAATCGGCTGAGAAGTAACTTGGTCTTCTTTAGATATGCTATGAGTCGTTCTTCTCTAGCTCGGAATCCCCCTAGTATTTGATTAACAATAAGCTGAGAATCGCTGTGAAGACACAAAGAATTGGCTCCGATCTCGATAGCAATTTCTAATCCGGCTATTACTGCTTCGTATTCTGCATCGTTGTTGGTGGCAGTGAATTCCAACCTTATAGCATAGTGCAGTTTATTTCCCCTGGGAGTGATGATTACCACACCTGCCCCCGAGCCTTGTTCGTTAGATGCACCGTCCACAAAGAGATTCCACTTGATATCTTCTGTTATTTCCAGTTGCTCCTTATCCTCGTTGGTAGTGAATTCTGCAATGAAATCAGCCATGGCTTGTCCCTTGATGGCGGTGCGAGGGTGATAGGTGATATCATATTGACTCAGCTCAATACACCATTTAAGTAGTCGCCCGGAAGTGTCGGGACGATGGAGTACCTGCCTTAGTGGTTGATCGGTTAGAACCTTGATGGAATGGGATTGGAAGTAATGACGCAGCTTTCGTGAAGTGATTAGTAAGCAGTATGCTAACTTTTCAAGCTTAGGATATCTGACTTCTGCCCCAGTAAACCTTTTACTGACGAAGTAAACTGGTCGTTGCGTGCGGTTATCTTCCCTTACCAAGGCAGCGCTTAGAGCGTGAGATGACACAGCAAGGTATAGGTATAATTCTTCGCCTTTGCTTGGGGTCGAGAGTACCGGTGGTTTCTGGAGGTGTTCGATTAGGTTAAGGAAAGCGGTCAAGCATTCGTCCGTCCATTCGAACTTTCCTTTATCTTTCTTTAGAGCTTCGAAAAAGGGGACGCACTTGTCCGTTGCTTTGGAGATGAATCGGCCTAGGGCAGCCACTTTTCCATTTAGGCTTTGCATTTCCTTTCGGGTGGAAGGTATCTTGATGTCTCTTAATGCTCGGACTTGTTCAGGGTTTGCTTCTATCCCTCGGGCATGGACGATGAATCCTAAGAATTTTCCTGATGACACTCCGAAGGAGCACTTCAGTGGATTCAACTTCATTCCATACTGTCGAAGTACCTGGAACATTTCGCCCAGGTGGCTTACGTGATCTTTGGCTTCCCGTGATTTTACCAGCATGTCGTCTACGTATACTTCCATTGTTCGTCCTATTAGCCCTGCGAACATCTTGTTGACGAGGCGCTGGTAGGTGGCTCCTGCATTTTTAAGTCCGAAAGGCATCACTTTGTAGCAGTACAAACCCCGGTCGGTGATGAAACTAGTGTGATCTTGGTCGGGAGCATGCATAGGAATTTGGTTATATCCCGAGTATGCATCCATAAAAGACAGGAGTTCGTGCCCGGCTGTGCTGTCTACAAGTTGGTCGATTCTGGGAAGCGGAAAGCAATCCTTTGGGCAGGCGTCATTTAGGTTGGAGAAGTCAATGCAGGTCCGCCACTTCCCATTAGCCTTCTTTACTAGTACCGGGTTGGCGATCCATTCTGGGTAAATAGCTTCTCGTATGAAGTCATTGGCGAGTAGATTCTTTACTTCTTCATCGAGGGCTGCTGATCGCTCTGCCCCCATACTTCTCTTTTTTTGTTTTACGGGTGCCTTGGTAGGATCAATTTTTAATACGTGGCACGCTATGTTGGGGGAGATTCCGGTCATGTCAGCGTGTGACCAAGCGAATACATCCAAGTTGTGGCGGAGAAAATCAACGAGTTGTTCCTTCAATTCCGTTTTCAGCTGCGACCCAATTTTCAGTAGCCTACTTGAGTCGTGCTTGTCTACAGATATAAACTCCATAGCCTCTGCAGGCTCGGCGGTGGCCTCCTCCTCTTTGTCCCTAGGGTCTAATTCATTGAAAGGGTCGCTGGTGTATCGAAGAGGGGGGGCTTTCTTTAGTTGCTATGCTTCAAGGCTTTTTGTGCAGAGGGCAATCTCTACACCTTTCCCTTTATCTCTCCTGTGGTTGTTGCGAAGTTCGGTTACATAGCAGTCTCGTGCAATATCCTGGTCTCCTTCCACTTCCCCTACCCCATTGTCTGTTGGAAATTTCATTTTCAGGCACCACGGGGCTAGGACAATCTGGAAGTCAGATAGGGCTGGTCTTCCTAGGAAGGCGTTGTAGGCCGAATGGTTTTCTATCAGCACAAACGTCTGTTTCCTTACAACGGAGCGGGGATGGCTTCCAATTTCAACGAAGAGGTCCAGCTGCCCGATGGGCATTTTCGCATCTCCAGTGAAACCGTGTAGCGGTTTATCGCAGGGAGATACGTCCTTCATTGACAACCTCATTTTGTCGAATGCGTGTTTGAACAGGATATTTACAGAGCTTCCAGTGTCTACCAGGATTCGGTAAACTTCGGCGGGACCGAGTCGGGCAGAGATAACCATGGGATCCATGTGAGGGTACTGTCTTCCTTCTAGGTCGCGTTTACTGAATGTGATGTCATCACTTTCTTTCCGCTTTGGGTGGCGCTCTTCTATAACCGTATTGACGCAGTCTCTATTGTCTCTGAGCGACTTCCCATATCTTTCCATCTCTTTCCAGCTTCTGTCTGCGATGTGTGGACCTCCTGAGATGGTATGGACCACTATCTTCTCTTGACTAGAGCTGCTAGCGTTGCGGTCGCCTCTGCCGGTCCCTGGTGAGGGTAGCCTTGGGTTTTCATTGGCAGGAGCTGGAGTCCTGTCTTGACTTTTTACATAGCGCTCCAGTTTCTTTCTTCTGATGTGTTCCTCAATCAGATCCCGGAGATGATGGCATTCGTTGGTATCATGTCCGTGGGATTCGTGGAAGCGGCAGAATTTTCCAGATTTCTGTGCGCTATCTGATTCCTTCTTGTATGGTGGGCGTTTGTATCTAACTTCGCCTTGGGTGGCAAGGAAGATGTTTTCGACGGTCTCGTTCAAAGGGGTGTAAGAGTCGAATCTTGGTCCTGGCCGATATAGGCGTTTCTCTACTTTCTTGCCCCCAGCATTGTCTCTGGAATCATTTCTTCGAACGTCCCTTGCCACAGCAGGGGCGTTGCCATGGGTCGTCTTACTTTGTTGTCCTGACTGCCCCTCAATGGCGGCATCCTCAAGCCTCATGTATTTCCCGGCTTCATGGAAGAAATCGGGTAAAGTAGCTGGTTTTTCTTTTGTCAATCTCCTAGCAAATTTAGTGTCCGGATGCACCCCACTGCAGAGGGCCATTAGGATAAGCTTCTCATCGGCATCTTGAACTGCGGCTGCTGCGGCGTTGAATCTGGTTAGGTATTGCTGCAGCTTTTCTCCAGGTTTCTGTTTGACGCTGGATAAGGAATAAGCGTCCTTAGGTTGCTCCACATGAATGCGGAACTGACTGATGAATTTTTCTTTCAACATTTCCCACGAGCTGATGGATCCTTGGGGTAGATGACAGAACCAGGAGGTAGCAAGATCTGCTAAGAAGAGCGGGAAGCATTTGCACAGCACTCCCTCTGTTGCTCCACTCATGAGCATATGCTGCGTGTACCTCTGTAAGTGTACAACGGGATCGGAGGTTCCTTTGTAAGGTTCCATTGTTGGCATCTTCCATTCTCGGGGGGTGATAGCAATTTCGATATTGCGGGCGAAAGGGCTGGTTACCCTAGCGCCTATCCCTCGATCTCTTTGCTCCCGTTGGACACACTCTCTGAATAAGCGTGCCATCCTTTCATCAGAATTTGGAGCGGACAGAAATGAGTTTGGTTCCGTTCTGTGGGGTTGATTCCGACCAGACAACCTGTAGGGATGGTATCGTCTATTATTCCTCATATTTTCCAGTGGCTGCCTTTGATCTTCTGGGAGCATGCTTGGATCAGCTACAGTTGGCCCTTGCCTTGATCTTCCCCTGTTGGGTTCTGATCTAAGCACTTCCTCGGGTCCAACTTCGGGCTGAACTCTAGCTCGGCCCCGTTCACTGGTGTTTCTGTGGTTAGGCAGCATGACAGGCTCAGCTGCAGTTGACCTCCGCCCGGTACCTTCCCCGTTGGGTTCGGCACCAAACGTTTCCTCAGGCCTAACTTCGGGCTGAGCTCGGTCTCGGCTCCTACCACGGCTACTCCTGCCGTTAGCTCCTTCGAAGAAGGAAGATCTTTGCTGTCTCTGAGATCCTCCAGATTGGGACTCGCCCCATGATTCAGTGTTGCGGTTGGATTCTTCAGCGTCCCTCAAGCGTGACATGAGATGGTCCACCAAGGCTTCCTGCTGGGACGTGAAGCGGTTAGTCACTTCAACAACAACTCTGTCCAAATCTGCCCTAGTAATTGCTGCAGGCTGTTCTGTGGCAGGAGTGGTGGGGTTAGCCTGTCCTCCATTTGTTACCGTTGCTGGAGGAGGAGGATTTACTTGATTTGCGATAGCTGGATCAGGAAGGCTACTGGATGCGATGTTTTTTCCTTTGTTAACATCTTTTCTCTGTTTGGGAGGCATGTTTTCCAAGTGGCGGATGATGCTGTTAGGAAAACTTTCTAAGCGGATGAAGCTGGAGCTTCGAGCTTCAACCTCTCAATGAAAGCACCAAAAATGTTTGCACAAAAAATGGACAAACACCTCTAAGTTGTATGATTTAGTAGATCTTATGTTGTTCTTAGTGATTTGGGTGATTTATGCAAATATATGAAAAACAGGGGCTAAACTGTAAAAAGACACGCAGATTTATAGTGGTTCAGCCAGAATGTGCCTACGTCCACTTTATATGTTATTTCTCTTCTTTTGTTGTGATTACAAGTACAAAGCTTTGGTACAAGTAAAAGAAAGTTGTTTGAAAGTTCCTTCCGTGCTTGAGCTCTCAAAAACTTGTCCCCATTGTTGTATCCCTGCCCCTCTATTTATAGAGTGAAGCTGGGGGTAGGGGTCTTGGAGGTATATAGCAGCTGGCGGGCCTGGGCTGAGACAATCTGGCCTGGAACACCTTGGTTCGGCATCCCTTGATTCGGTGGTAGGTTGATTCGGTGAAGAGTTGGTCCGGTCGTGTAGTTCGGACCGGCGTGTAGGTTGATTCGGCATAGACTGATTCGGTGGGGAGTTGTTCCGGTCGTGTAGTTTGATTCGGCGAGGAGTTGGTCCGGTCGTGTAGTTTGGACCGGCGTGTAGGTTGATTCGGCATAGACTGATTCGGTGGGGAGTTGAACATGGTGGATGTTTGGTCCGGTAGGGTCAAAATATACCCAACAATCTCTATCACTTATTTTGTGGATTTGACGTTATAGACGACATCTATCTTAAGGAATTGCGGGGACGCAATTTTCTTAAGGGGGGAGTCTGTAACAACCCGGGATTTGCATTACCAACTAATAAATAAAAGTTAGGATTTTTATTTATTTTAATGAAGCATAAAAGAATTTGGAATAACAAAATTTATGTGAAAAAGGCTATTTTAATTAAATGGGAAATATGGGATTTTAAAATGAGGATAAAATGTTATTTTTGGAAAGTTAAATATTTTAGGAGAGATTTTAAAACGGGTTTGGATAAGAAAAATGAGTTTTATAAACATACATGAACACTTAGACTAATTTTTGGAAAACATATAAATAACTCTCTTCTTATTGGGTTTCTAAACCTAGCCCAATAACCCACCCTAAACCTCCTCTATAAATTATCTCATACTCTCCAAACCTCATTCATTCCAACCCTAATCAAATTCCTAAAACCCTAAACCTAAAAATGGCCTCCATGCTTAGGAAAGCTCCATCCTCTCTTATATTGGCTTAAGCTAGTTAAAGTAAGGGAAGGTAATGCAAAAACCCTCTTGTAATCCATTTCTAACTCTCTTTAATTTCTGGAAATCATGTTGAAACTCTTGGTTTTATGTGTTTTGGTATTTTTCTAGCTCCTTGATCATCATCTCTTAGCTTTGGTTAGTGCCATATAGGTGTTTGTTCTTTTGCTTGAGAGGAATACTAGGTAAACCCTCTCCTAATCTATTTATAAGCATCTCTTAATTTCTGAAATTATTTTGTAATCCTCTTTTTTTGTGCATTTAGATTGTGAAACTCTTTGATCTTCTTTTCATTGCTTGGAAAGAGGTAATATATGCTAGCTGAAATTATAATTAGTTTATTATTGTTAGTAAATTAGGCATATCTCATTCATCTTAAATCAGAATTAAGATTTTCTTGATGTTCTGGAAAGCTTATTCTGTAGGCTATAACTTTTATGTTTTGAGTTTTGCCTAATTTTGTGGTTCGAATGGTAGAAATCATGTTTGTTTGTCGCTGACCTGACAACAAACTACAGGGTTGAGAAACTAAAAACCTGAAATTGATTTGGCCATAAGTTACTCGTTTCTTATCCAAATCTAATAATTTTTGATGTTCTGAAAAGCTTAGATTTAGAGCTAAAACTTTTATGTTTTGAGTTTCATGAAATTTCGAAGTTAATTTGGTCAAAACTGTGCATTCTTACCACTGTCCCGAGAGCACAACGACAGTGATATAAAATTTAGATCTGAGAATTGTTTTAGTCATAGAATTTTCATCTCTGGTCGGAATTTGACGATCTTGGTCATTCCGAAAAGCTTAGAAACTAAGCTACAACTTTCATTTTATTCATTTTGCCAGAATTTGAAGTTTACTATGCCAAAATTGTGGTTTTTCATCTCTGGCCAGTTAGTGCATAGCTATAGGCCTTAGTCTCTTTTCTCCCGTTGTTTTTAGCGTAGAACCCCGACTTTGCGACGCCATCCCGGGCTCGTCCTTTGTCGGATTTCATTGTTTTTGGTCTCGTTAAAATGATGAGATCGAGATCTTTAACCATGCAAAGTTTGGTTTAGATCTGTGTGCATTAGATACTTCGTTTCTATTGCCGAAGTAGCACCCAGAAACTGTTTTACAATAGTGATCATTTTCAGTTATCGTCAGACCAACTTTGAAACATTGTCGTTTCTTCGTTTCAAGTCGGAACCGAACGATTCTTATTGCATATCAAAGTAGGAGTACTTTACTACGCTCCTGCAAATTTTCATCAAGATCTGAGTTCATGTGACCCTTCGACCATGTCGTCGAAGTGGGACCTTTACACTGTTTTGACACAGTAAAGTTTTATGATTTTTGTCCGACTTTGAGACGACGCCGTTTCTTTGTTTCAAGTCGGAATTTCCCGATTCTTTTTGCAGTTTGGAGCAGGGATGTTGGGCTATATGTCTACCAATTTTCATGCCATTCGGATTCAGTTTGCTAGTCCGAATAATTTTCCGAACTTGGGTTCGCGTCATTTTTGGACTATTTTCCAACACTTGGAATATTTTCAGTGATTTTCTGGTTTTATTGATTTCTTTGAGATTTGTCTCTAGATTTCGTACACGGGTTTTATGAATTATTTTCAAAGGATTTTTCACTCCTAAATGGCTTTAGAAATTATTATATAATATTATTTTTAATTATTAAATTAATTACTCCATAATAGGAGAGTTTTCAAAAGCCGTATTAAAGTGATTTCAAAATCAATTATAAATCCATTTCGCACCATTATTTTCTATAATAAAAATCTCACACTCACTTTTTAGCACGTCGAGCGAAGTGGAAAGGTGCTTAAACGGTTAGGAAATCTCCGGCCTATGGAACCGTGTGTATTTCCTTTTCGGTTAATCCCCGACCTATTCGATTGATCGTTTTGACCTTTGGGTCTAGTTTACTGATGATACGAGGTGGACTTTTTATTGTTTGGAGTGTGAGCTTGCTATTGGTTAGTAAACCGTTTAGTGCGAACGTGGGGTATGGGACTCATTGTTAACACTTTACGGGTTCCTCTCCAAGAAGTTAGTGACACATTAGCCTCTGGGCGGCCAGTACTGGACCTCTGGGTCACCACGCCTCTGGGCAACCGTCTCTGGACACCTGCTCTATGGAGCAGTTTATTTTTCGGCATGCGCCTCTGGGCCTTTATCCTTCTGGGAAGGATCTTGTAGTCTCGCGCGTTCCGCATCTGTGCGAGTGATCGATCACAACTCTACAGTACTTGGCAACAACGACTCTGGTCGGTGCACGTGCAATATTGTTATTATTTGATGATTTTTACAGCCATTCGAGTACCGCCATTCGGTGTTGGTTCTATGGATCCATACGATGTAAGTGCGATTACCTTGTGGATTCACAGTGTCTCTGGACACTGCTTTTCAGTGTTTGATTTCATTGACTTTTCAGTATATCCCCATTGCTCTTTGGAGCATCGATCTTTGCTTGGGCATTGATTACAGACTCTGGTCACTCTTGGGATTATTGCCTATGGGCATCTTTTTATAGCTTTGGCTACGCCGATGATATGAGGCGATTTTATTTATTCTACACTTTGGTGTTGATTTCTCTTTGGAGATTTTTATTGTTTATTGATGATTAGGGATCGTCATTATATTCATGTGGTTCATAATATACTTTTCTTTGGATAAGTACTGTTTTATTTATGTACCACATTATTCTATATCTCAGTTATTACTGATTGTTTAGCTAGCCCGACCCGAGTGTTTTCGCTCGGGTCAGACCGAGTTGTTTCAGGTTAGGTCTCTGGACTTAGCTTCTGTGCTTCCGCTTGGACATTATCTGCTATGCTGATAGATAGCGCTTTTATTTGTCCACTATTCCGCTACTCTGTTATTATTCAGACTTTGATATGTACATATTTTTGACTCACATGTGTGAGCAGTGGCTTTGTACCCACTTATAGTATTTGGATCTGTATTGACGATGTATTGTTCTGGGATTTTACATCTGTTATGTGATTCTGTTCTGTGATGTTTTATCATTTATTATTGTGCTTTGTCCTGATAGATCTTTAGCCATTTGTAATTTCGTTATAAGTATTTACCGAATATGTCAAACCACCTGATTGAGAAAAATTTAAATAGATTCCACCTTTCGACGTATTCGGTAGATAGTTATAGCTTGATTACAAATGGTCGCTTCCACTATACTCTATTCTCCGCTTTAACAGACAGTATTACTCCTGTAATACTCTTTGTTACAGTGGGTCTCAGAGTGGGGCGTTACACATAAGGTGGGTAAAACAGGAGCGATCTCGGACCAGTGAGGTAGCACCTCTTATCGGACGCACTTCTTCGATTTCATTCTATTACTTGTTGATTTTTGGTGGCCACCCTTCGATTTGGGAGTGTTGTTCGAGGTGGACGGAAGTGGCTGCTATCCGCTCCATCAGTCCGTGTGCGTAATGGGTATATCTACCCTGGCATTGCCTTGTGTGCCGTGTCACCTACCATATCGAGCTTTACTACGATTATGATTTTAAGATCCGACCACGTTAAGGTTCTCCATCCCCTTAACGCTATTTTCTATATGATTATACTTTACTAATTAGACACTACTGTATATAGCGTATATTACTACATAGTAAATAGTTTAACGGACCCTTAGAGGATGGGTATCCCAAACATCCTTTAAGTTACTTGTATTTCAGTTGATATTTCACTTGAGTTGGATTTATTGAATATAAGAATGTTAATCCTGACTCGAGTTTTTTGGTTTTTCTTTACGCTCGGGTCAGACTGAGTGATACAGCATTTGAGACTCACCTCTGGAGTTGGAGCTTCGCTTAAAGATCCAGCTATCTATCGATCCTGCTTTCAGTTATTCAGTTGATTCCAGTGATGTATTCAGATCTTGTATTTAATTATTGTATTGAGACATCTATTGTATTCGAGACTTCTGTTGTATCTTTTCTAACTCTGTTATATATATAGTAGCTTCATGAACTACTATCCTTTTGTTTCCGCTGCATTATTGTTATATTACTTTGTGTCTGTGATCTGTAATTATTTTATTTATTGTATATGCTGAGTTTTGCCAAATTTTATTTACAATCCATCGTTTTGAATTATTCAAGTCCGACATGTGTGGATTTATTGTCGATTTGAATGGTCCAAAATACTGGGTCGTTACATGTGGTATCAGAGCTCTGGTTTAGGCAAAACTCAGCATATGTAGTAAATTCAATTACAGAATCACTTTCGTTCGAGCTTGAATTCCTTCTTCTTTGACTCGGTTCCTTTGAATTTTGGAACGTTCACGTCGGTTCCAAGTCCATTCATGTCTCCCCATTCGTGTCTTTTGATTCTGGAGTATCCCATAACTCCACTTCGAATGATCCCTATAATAAATCGGCGGTCTCGCCAATCTTCGAATAATTTGTACTGGGGTGAAACTCCTTTACAATCGGTATTGATTCACCGGAGATTTCTGTATCCTCGGTTTACGATACTGCTATCTTATGCTATACCCGAATTCTACCTCTGGTAATCAAATGTCGATTTGCTTCAGAATTCTACATCGATCTTATCTATGAAGTCACGGTTGACCCGGTTAAGGTTGCCCGCGATTTATACAACTTTATCCATCTTCCTGTTTGAAATGCAACCATCTAACCTTCGTTTCGAGCCTATCTATTTTTAGATTAGAATTCTCTTTGATTAGAGTCCCTCTATATTTGGAACTCTATCCTTGTGTTGGAATCCAATTCTGGAATCATCGTGTGAGGTAGTGTATTTGTAATTAATATAAAATAGTTTATGTTTATAGTGTGTTGTTTGAGTTGTTGATGTTGGTTTGGATTTTCGATCGATTCGTCTGATCAACGCTATCGATAGGATTTCCAAATCACTTGAACGGAGCAAACTGACACAATATAATTTTCAAATTTAATAAATGAAATAAATTTGTATGATTATATTATAAATATATATAAGAAAAATTTTCTGGAATTAAAAGTTAAATAATTTGGTTGTTGAAAATGATAATATTTGATTATCATTTTATTGTTTTGTAAGTCATTGACTATTGCAAAATGACTATTGTTTATAAATTTATTTGGAATTGAAATGAATTTAAATTGAGAATTTAAGAATTAAATTTCTGGTGATTTCAAACTTTGTTTTAAATTCTTAAAATGTATGTTATTTAAAGTATTTTCGAATAAAATGGTTTTCAAAGAATTTTAAATGTTTAAATCAGTGCTCTTCTCTTTGTCGCTGGAAAATAATTTCGATGATGACAGCCGCATCATCGACATTCATTTTCGAGTTTCGAAGTGGAGAGACTATTCTGTAGCTTTGCTACGGTTTTGTTTTGAAAAAAAAAAATTTTGATTTGAATTTCTTCAGTATAATTTGATTTATATATATATATATAGGTATCTTACTTTAAAATTAAATTTTATATAAATATATTATATATATCTCTAAATTGTTTGAAGTAAATCGGAGATTTAAATTCTTAAATTTTAGATTTAAGATGATTTCAATTATAAACTAAAGTCAAAATTCTTGGATAAATAGTTAACTGGGAATAACTGAATTGTAAAATCTTATTTGTATAATACTCAATTACATCTCAACATAACTTACCTAAAATTTTCAGAAGTTAAAAATGTAATCGGATAATATACAATATAAAATGACCTTTATAAATAGAATTTGAGTGGTTATAATAAACGTTATACACTTAAAATTTAGTTATAAACATTAATTGAAATAAGTAAGAATTATAAGTTAAGTGGATAATAGATGAGACAAATAAATTTGTTTTGAAGGAATTAATAAATTGAAATTTGATTAAAGTATGGAAATACCTTGAATTTAAAATCAATTATTGAATATAAATTAATTTAAATTGAAATTTATATGGTTTAAAGTAATTTATATTGTTTATCATATGTGATAAGATATATTAGGTGGAATAAACTTAATAATAATTTGGAATAAAAGAATTAAATTTGTTGAATAAAATATGAGTATAATAAATGATTATACAAATTGATGATTTAGAAATTGTTAATTGAGGATGACTAGATAATAAGATAATGAATTTAGAAATAAATAGGTTGGTTTAACTTAAGTGAACTCAAATAGGTTAAAATTAATTAGTTTAATTTGAAACTTATATGGTTTTAATTTAATTGTTTTATTTGTATTTCAATCAATTTCTTTCTGGTTGTTTCTATTCTCCTACCTCTTTCCTTTTCGGGGACGAAAAGTTTTGAGTGGGGGAGAGTGTAACAACCCGTAAATTTCAGTGGTTTTATTTATTTAATTAATTGAATTTTTGTGAAATTTTAAACAATAAAATTTTGAAATTTAAATTTAATATTTGGAATACGTCTATTTTAACATAGCAACTGGTAAATTTTCATCTGATAATATGGAAGTTTATTTTCTAATGTAATTTTATTTCAATTCACATAAGTTAAAATTGATGATAATAAAATGTTTTTTTTTCAAACTTGAATATTTTTCTATAGAAAATTTGTAAATCATCTTCTGAGTGAGACGTCATCTTTCGTTTCGTCAAATTTGGACTTCTATTGCTCCGTTCATCTTATTTCTGACATTTTTGCAGCATTTCGGTACCAGATATTGACTTTTGATAAGATGATCATACCACATATATCTGTATACCATTTTGATCATCTCATCATTCTGACCTCTGCGGTATATTTATTTCTGTATTTTTGAGGTCCGGTATGCGATGGAAATGATGATAACGATCCGTTGTAATGGTATCAAAATCTATGACTTTCCACTTTCTTATCTTTTCCAATTTGAAACGTGCAGCCCACGCAAGCAATAATTGCCTTAATTATTCAGCTAAAAAGATGCTGACTGTTGACACTTCTTTCCCTCAATATTAATTTGCTCACTGTTCACTTTTGTTAGCCGGTACAATTCTTTTAACATTTCCTTATCATATTTATTTCTTGCCATCTGCTCATATACTGTTCACATTCCCTAGTTCGAAAGTAACCTGCTCATTTGCTTGTCTCTTCACTTGCTTTCGTACTCCCAAATAAATAATAATGTATAAATTTGATCACATGCATACAAATCTATGTTTTACTGAGAATTGAATCCATCCTCCCTTCTTCCTTTGTTGCCTTCCTCCACCATGAAACCCATCACCATCAACCGACCCTCCGCCATCTCCCTCCTTTTCCCTTGGGTGCAGACATAATAATTACCTTCCCTCGCCACAGACTTCGCCTCCACCATGAGCGTGCCGCAGCCTCCTCTTCAATCTCAGCCGACCTTCCCCCCCTTGCCTCTCCTCCGACAAATAACATCCCAAAACTGAAGTCAGAACCCAACATCCACGTCCCACCGCCACCATACGACCATCCTCTCCTAGTTCACTTCGGCAAGCCCTCTAGCTCGCACGTTCCAAATCTGTCTCGCCTTCCCCTCATCTGCTCCGATCAACCCCAGCCTGCCGAACACCCAACTCCACGCGTTCAACCCCAAAACAACCTACATCTTGCGCTCTACCCCGTCCGTACTTTCCATCATCTGAACACTCAGCCGAGGCCATGCTCCCCTACTACCACCGAAGCCTTCAACCGGCTACCCACTGTCTCACCCATCACCTGCTCCTCTCACCTCTCCCTCCCTGACCGAGTTCAGCCTCACCCTCCCTCATGAGCCTGCTTCCCCGCTTCATTTGCAAATCGCGCATGTACTGGTATATAATTTTATCGATAAACATATTTCTGTATTTTATATATTTACAAAATAGATACAATTACTGTAGTACATATATTTGTTGTACAGTATAATGTAATATGTTTAAGGGTATATAAATAGTTATATATGTTAGATTATATAAACTTTATACACATTAGTTTACCTAAGTTAAAATCTGTCAATATATGTATTATGTATGTTGAACTGTATATATTCATAAATTGGCTTATTATATATAGGTAAGAGGATCATTAGTGGATATAGATTTACATAATTTATGTGAGATCTGTTGAGTTAAGATATATAACCAGTTAAGCCTATATTGTTTTTCTTATAAATATTGATGTTTATTTTATATGTAAATTTAAAATACTGTATATATATATATATATAATTTATATAAGTTTTATACTTATAAGTTGGTTCGTATATGTATATTATGTTTGGATATTGATCGGAATTTTTGAAAGAAATAAGGTGTAAATATATATGCCTGTATATATATTTAAATGTATATTATACGCTGGAAGTAGTTTTGTAATAGCTGTAAAAAAAATATAATATCAAAAAACATATATATATATATATAATGGTTTGCAATTCCTATAACTAGGTAAATACATACTGTTTTGTTTGAAGGCTGCAGCTCCTTTCTTGGACAGGTTTTATCTTAAATAGATGTATATTATATAATATGTGGGTATATATATTAGTTAATGTAAGGTATATGGGTGTTAGTTTATATATAGTAGCGTCAGACATGTTATTTATGTATATAATGTTTATGTCTTATTTTGGAGAGTATACATACATCTATAATATGTTTTATTAACTAGTGGTCTTGATTAGTTTTAAATATAATGAGTTTGAATTATAAAATATTTATTTTTATTTTAATAATTTTCGTTTTGATTTTTAATAAAATAATAATAATAATAATAATACAATTTACATTTCGTTTCTGTTATGTCGAACTGATTTTGGTTCTTGATTTCCAATTTATCAGCCTTGCTCGTCAATTCGTGCCAACCTTGTTTGTTTTGGATTCGTGCTCAGATTTCGTAACTCAATTCCTTTGTCTATTCTCTCTGGCCTCGAAACGTGAGCAATCACTCTGATTAACGTTCTTGTATTTATTAAATTTGATTTCAATTGAAATGTCAAATTGAAATATGCTGCTGTTAGTTATTTACATTGTTATATATGTCATTATCTATATCTGTTCACCTGTGACATCTGACACCATTATCTGTTATTTATATTGTTGATATATGCCTGTTGCTGTTGTTATTTTATTATCATATATGTTATCACTCTGCAAGTTCCCTATTAGTATAGAATCACTATGGGTTGAAATGATACATACCCGAACGATCTGTAGAATAGGAGAAAATCGTTATGGGTTGAAATGATAAACCCAAGCGATTTTCATTGAATTGAATTTGGGATTGCGGGTTGAAGGATATATACCCGTATATATAATTTAAATTGCGGATTGAAATGATAAATATCTGTATCACTTGACCATAGGATAGAAAATTATATACAGGCATCGTTGGTCTATATATAAATGTTTTGAAAATGACTTCTTTGGTTTTGAAAAGAAATATATGGTTTTGATAAATATTGATTTTTAAAGATTCATTAAAGTTGATTTAATAAAGTTGATAAATAATATGTTTAAGTATTTATTTAATATCTATATTTTCAAATATAGAATTTTTAATGATTTGAAATTGATTGAAATTATATTTATTTAAGAATTATACTTAAATAAGTTTGATTTGAAATGTATTGAATTTGAAATTTAAAGAAGTGTTTTACAACTTGAAATTTGAAAAGGTGACTTAAATGGATATTTCAAACTTATATATATTTAAATGGGATATTTTGTGTATTTAAATGTGTAAATTGAAATTGTATTTGAATGTTATGGAATGATTAAGTTAATATTTCAAAACTAAATAATTGTAAAGTGAATCTGATATGTATATAAACTTATCGAATTTAGTTTTGAAATATTGAATATTTAAAGCTTTGAAATATATTAAAATTGAAATGGCTTATTTTATGGTTCAGATATGTATTTGAAATCGATGATTTAAAATGGTTGATTTAGAAGCTGAATCGAGTTGAAACTGATGATTTGAGATTTGATTAAATTAAATTTTTGGAATTCGGGTTAATTTGAACCGATTTGTGAAATTTGAAGTACTATCTTATTTTATAAAGAAATTTTAAATTATATTTAAAACTATTGATACTTTACTTTATAAATTATTTGGTTTAATTTAAATGAGATATTATTGAATTGTTTTGGAAATGGAAATGATATATTATTGAATTGGGTTTTGAAATGGAAATAATACATTGATAATTTGGATTTGAAATAGTAATAATATTTTGGTTTAAAGTATATATTATTTCGAAGTAAAGGATATGTTTTGAAATGGCAAAAATTGTGTTTTCAAAGGTATATATATTTGTAAATGACCATGGTGTTATAATAACGATTGGTTGTTAAAGAGACCGGGATCAGATATGGACATACTCTCTGTCGATACCGAAATCCACTTTGACAACTGTGTACGCGGTGGAGTTTCCAGAATGAAGTAGGATGGTGGCGACGATCCTAAGGTATATACGTGGACCCAACTTCCGTGAGTTGGCATAAGGTGGCTAAAACAGGAGCGATCTCGGACCAGTGAGGTAGCGCCTCTTATAGGACGCACTTCTTCGATTTCATTCTATTACTTGTTGATTTTTGGTGGCCACCCTTCAATTTGGGAGTGTTTTTCGAGGTGGACGGAAGTGGCTGCTATCCGCTCCATCAGTCTATGTGCGTAATTGGTATATCTACCCTGGCATTGCCTTGTGTGCCGTGTCACCTACCATATCGAGCTTTACTACGATTATGATTTTAAGATCCGACCGCGTTAAGGTTCTCCATCCCCTTAACGCTATTTTCTATATGATTATACTTTACTAATTAGACACTACTGTATATAGCGTATATTACTACATAGTAAGTAGTTTAACGGACCCTTAGAGGATGGGTATCCCAAACATCCTTTTAATTACTTGTATTTCAGTTGATATTTCACTTGAGTTGGATTTATTGAATATAAGAATGTTAATCCTGACTCGAGTTTTTTGGTTTTTCTTTACGCTCGGGTCAGACTGAGTGATACAGCATTTGAGACTCACCTCTGGAGTTGGAGCTTCGCTTGGAGATCCAGCTATCTATCGATCCGGCTTTCAGTTATTCAGTTGATTCCAGTGATGTATTCAGATCTTGTATTTAATTATTGTATTGAGACATCTATTGTATTCGAGACTTCTGTTGTATCTCTTCTAACTCTATTATATATATAGTAGCTTCATGAACTACTATCCTTTTGTTTCCGCTGCATTATTGTTATATTACTCTATGTCTGTGATCTGTAATTATTTTATTTATTGTATATGCTGAGTTTTGCCAAATTTTATTTACAATCCATCGTTTTGAATTATTCAAGTCCGACATGTTTGGATTTATTGTCGATTTGAATGGTTCAAAATACTGGGTCGTTACAACGACGAATGGAGGAAATAGGGTTTTATACCCAAAGGTGGTCAACGAGGTTAGAGAGGGTAGTTCGTCTTCGACGTGGCACCGAAAGGCATCGGACCCGGGGGAAAATAAACGTGGGTTATCGGTGGAGCTCAGGAAGTGATTTCGGGGTCGTTGACGATCCGTGGTGGCGGCACGTGGTGATTTTGGTAACCGAGTTTGGTTCCAGTTTTGAGTGGCAGCGTTCAATTTCGAATTCATGTCGAAGTGAGTGATCTGAGCTTTAGTAAGGGATGGGGAGGTGTTCGTCGTCGTGCCTGAGATCTCGGTGATGATCAGAAGTCAACTAGATGGTCGTGCACGTGCACGGCAATGTATAGGTGTCAGGGGGTCTTTGTGGTGAATGACTCGAGTTATTACTCGAGAAAGATGAGGAGTTGCGCGAGTGGAACCTGGGTGCGTGAGTGTTGCCTGTTATCGAAGTTTATAACTGAGCCTTAAAAATAAAAACGAAAAAAAAGGGAAGAAGAAAAAAAAGTAGGAGAAGAAGAAAGAGTGGGAACTCGGGAAATTCTCATGTGTTTTGAATTTTTGCTCGAAACAAATAGAAGAGGAGCGGGTATATGAGTTTCCAGATTTTAACAACAGAACATTGTCTTGAAATCTAAATTTTAAATCAAGGTTAAAATGGAATTTTAAATCATAGATAAAATATGAATTTCAGATCGGTCTTGAAGTTTAATTAAGGAATGATTTATTTATCAACTTAATAAATTAATAATTTAGATTTATTTAAAATTTGAGATTTATTAAAAGTAGTTAAGAAATGTTATTAGTTAATAAAGATAATTAACTAAGGATTTTTAAGAATTAATTAATGAGATTTATTTTGATAAATAATTAGATAAATTAATTAAGATAATCAACTTTAAATTGTAAATTACTTAATGAAATTGGTTTAAAGGTAAAAAATTTATAATTAAAGGTTGATAAAATTAAATAAATAAACGATTAAAAGACAATTAATCAAATGATTTGAAATTAATTAATGTTAATTAACCATGATTGATGACTTATCTAATTTAAATAAATCAGACAGTTAGCTGATTTTACTTATGAATGTTTGGATTCTATTGAATGTGAATTGTTTGATATCCCTGATATATGATGCTTTGTGATACACCCTGATTTATGTTGTGATCTGTGATAAATTATCTATGATGTAATTTATTATCTGTGATATTTATATATCTATGGTCTGTGCATGAACGATAAGCATTATAGTTTATATCGCTTATCAACTATATCCTGTATTTTAATCTGTGATGATTCATTGTGTTGCACTATTGTGTAAAACCCTTGGACTACACCTTTACACACACAAATATGGATTTCACGTGGAAATCGGGTAAGTCATAGATAATTTAAATTTGATGTTTTTGAAATTGAAATTTTAATTTCAATTGATTTTGAAATTGGAAATTTGGGGTTTAAAGTGAAAAGTTTTTAAAATGGAATTTCAAAGATAAAAGTTATTTCGAATAACTTGATTAAGTTTTGAAATTTAAATAATTTGATTTAAATTTGAATTCAAGTTTGAAATTGAATTCTATGATTTGAAACTAGAGATTTAAGATGCTGTACAAGTTATATGAATTTAAACCATTTTAAAAGAATAATTTTTGGAATTTGAATTTAACCCAAGGATTTCAACTCGTATGAATGAATCAGATTTTCTGAAATAAAACTGTTTGTTTAAAGGAATTTCAAGTTTGAATTGAAAATTGGTTTTCCAAGTTATGAATGAATTCTTTTCGAAAGCAATGAATTAAATCTGTCTATTTTTAACAGATTTAAAATGATGATTTGTTTAACCCATTCGAAATGAAATTGCTTTGAAAGCTATAAGTTAAATCTTTGATTTAAAGATTTAATGAGTTAAATTGAAATGGAAATTGATTTGAAAAATCTATGAATGGATCTTTTATTTAAAAGATAAAAATGTGGAAATTGTTTAAACCGTTGTTGGTTGTTAAAATGAATCTTTTTGTTTAAAGATTTGAAAATGGTAATTTGTTAAACCATTGAAAAGAGAAGTTTGGGTTTAAGTTGTGACTTAATTGAAACCCCAATATCCATATATTTTTAAATATTTCGCTCACTATTCGGGTTAGCCGGGAAAAGACCTTTATGTCATATAACCCATTCTGAATTAGTGATACATCATATATGGATAGCAATTGAAGATCGGTGATGAAGACCGGATATTCACGAGAACAAGAGGATAACTCGTCGATTGTCTCTGCACTGGGTAGCTCCTGGTATAGAGATCCCCTAAGTGATGGGAAATCCGATCGGGATTGTGAATACCCGGGATTGCAAGGGCTTCGTAAGAAGTGCCTTCGGTTCTGTTCAAACCCAGAACAGACTTGTATGGTTAAATGTCTGACATTACATGTGACGACCCGACTTTCCACTCCCGGAAAATCGCATCGACAGTAAGAAAGAAAGGGGTGAGAAGTAGAAAAGAAAAGAAGAGAAAAGAAACAAACACAAATACTCACAGCGGAAACGGAATAAAATATAATATATCACATAACTATTACATAGTACCATATACATCATCTATTAGAGTTACACAGATTACACATCACATACTAGACAGTTATAAACATCTGTCTAGTTATTACAACTCAATACAAAACAAAGATCTAAACAAGATCAACACAGCGGAAACTACTATCTATATCTACAACGCTGAAGCCTCCTGCTCCATTGCTCCTCCACAATTCGTCAAGGCTAAACCTGAATCCCTTGGCTACTCGTAAAAATTTGAGTACCCAAGAGTTTATAAAACAGAAATAAACAACTTGGGTCAGACATGGATCTGGTGTGAGTAACAGGTTAAACTTGTTTAACTTCAAAACCTTTTGAAAGAAAAGGTATCACGTAAGACTCCCCACAAATAAACATGGGTAAGTTTTTACCTTACACTAACCAAAACATTTGATAGGAAATTCGATTGTATTATAATAGGGTCTAGGGTTTTCAAATAAATATGAAATAGCTGAAATTGTTACATTATTAAATTCCAGCATACTAGCCAACAAAGTGGGTTATACAATCAAGTCCTTTATCACTTATTGGAAGTTGGATTTCCATACAATGGCAGGGCTACCGGGGTACCGCCCATCACAGTACGTGGCCAAGATCACCGTACCGAGGATCACTCCCAATCCCCTGCAACACAAGGTCGGAACATCCCTTACTGGATAATTCCCGCACAAGATACCTCACGGTTGGGATTAGCAACCGCACCACTAAGTCGAAAATAGAAAGGGACATCTAGACAGAGGTAATCTTGTCCTACTTGGGTGCTACCCACTAACCTAGCTGCACCTCCCCTGTTTTAGCCATTCCCGGTTTGTGAGGCTTGAGGTCACGATTACCTTTAAATAGAACACATCTATCTTAGAATGCTCATCGTCCACCTGACGATGTTCTGAAAGCATTCAATCCATACAAGTTCGTTCCGGGTTCGAACGAAACCGAAGGCATTATCTCGTTACACTCGTTTTGGAATCACCCTCAGAGTTAACGACAATAACCCTTGCACTCTGAATCTTCATCTTCACTTGATTCACGACCTATCGTTAATTTGGATCGATGTGGTATTCGGGTCTCCAGACCTGGAAATCCGGTATACGGAAACCCGATCCCGGTCTCATCGAAATCCAAAGCGTATCTTTTAAGGCCAAGTTGTTTTAAAGGTTAAAACAATTTAATTCATTATCTTTATACACAAAGAAAGATAATTTACAACAGATAATTAATATTATCAGATAATCCATACAATTCAACTAACATCCATATCATACAGCATATATCTCATCAGAGATATCAATCAATGCCAAGTATTCAATACTAACACCCATTCATAAGTAATGATTTATATCATTTCTAATTAATTTAAATTGAATTAAATTAATTACTTCATTTTATAAATCCATCTTACTTAACCATTAATTAATTACAATTAATTAATAAATTATCCTCTAATAATTCATTTTAATTAATCATCTTTGATTAATTATCTTTTAATTACATCCAAGTAATTTATCTTTAATTAATTACTCAAATTAATTATCCTTAACCACTTATAGTAATTAACCTTTAATTACTTGATTAATTAATTAACTAAAATTAATTAACTTAATCAACTATAATTAATTACATTAATCCTTAATTAATTACATTGATTAATTACTTCATTTATTAATTATTACTTAATTAACCAATCTTAATTACATCATTAATTATATTAATTAATGATCCTTAATTACAACTTAATTATTAATTACCTAATTAAATTAATTACATTAAGTAATTAACCTTTAATTAAACAACATTTATTAATCACCTTGATTAATCTTCAATCGGTAATTAACTACCCTTAATTACTTTCATTAACTAAATTAATTACTCCTTAATTAATTTCTTAATTAATCCCTTGATTAATTATTCAAAGTAATTAACTCAAATTACTTCTATTAATAAAATCATTTATTCAACTAATTACTTCCAGTAATTATCTTATTATTTACTTCCCAAAATAATCTTATCTTAATAATTACATTAAGTAATTATTATCAAATCATCTCTTGATTATTCTAAATTAATTAAACTTAATTAATTAATTTAACTAAATCAAATTAACTTCAATTAATTACAATAAGTAATTAATTCTTAATTACTTCCAATAAGTAATTACATTTAAACAAATTCTATAATTGATTATCTTTAAATTAATTAATCTAATTAACTATTAAAATTAATCCTATTAATTAATTATTTAATAATCCATAGTTAATGACCTCATTAACTATTATTTAATTACTTTCCTTAAGTAATTAACTTATATTAATTATTATTAATTCTAAATTAATAAATCTTAATAACCAATTTATTAATCTCTAATTACTTAATTAATTAAGTGTTAACCATAACTTAATTAATATTTAATTACACTATTAATTAATTCTTAATCATTAATTAATACTCTAATTTACAATCCTTAATTACAAATTAATTATTCCTAATTAATTAATCTCAATCATAAATAAATTAGTTTAAACCTTTAATTACCTATTTAATTAATCCAAATGATTAATTAATCAAATTAAATTAATTATCTATTAAATTTCCTTATAAATTTAATGAACACAAATCTTTAAATTCTAATTTACTTTAAGATAAAACTTTGTTCTTATTAATAATCAAGTTATCACTTACAAAGTATTTTAAATCAATTTACTTTAATTTTACCTTCAAAATTTCATTTTAAATTTAAAGATTTAAAATGAAAACAAATTATCTTTAACAACGTTTTAAACAACATTTCTAAAACTCTTTTATTTTACAAGTTAAAGAAATACTCATTCAATAAAGAAATTTAAAGGGTTCTAAACAAATTCATATTTAAATTTATAAAACTTATTTATTTCCAATCTAAAATTCAAAACCAAACTTGAATTCATATATTAAAAACTTTGATTTCAAATCCTGTCTTAATATTTCTTCATAATTTAAATTCAGTTTAAATTTAAACTGACAGGCTTTTTAAAAACCTGGCAACACAATTACCCGAGACCACTCAAAAACACTCCGAGTCGAATCCTAAATACTTCGAGTCTCACACGAACAAAACTCGAGAAACTCGAGTAGCCTTCCCCTGCTTTAAACCCAGACTTCACCCAGATATTCATGATCTCATGCACGTGCACACCCCACTGCCAGAGCTCCGATCATCACCGAGTATCCCCACATGACGACGAACGACCACAGACCAAACTACGACCATCACCTCTTCGTTTAAAACGCGAAATCGAAATCGAGCCTAAAAACCAAAACTGGAACACAGACTACACTTCCAAAACCTGGCAACAACCCCTCGTGCTCGAGATTCCGACCACCGGAGTTGCTGAAACTCCAGTCACGACCTCGCCTATGCCCTATCTACCATTACCCAGAGTTCGGTTGAACTCGATCATTCATAGAGTTCACAGTGATCAAATTATTATCGACTAAAGAAACTAGGGTTAAAATCTTAGATCCTAAATCATTTCTTCCTCAATGTTTTAATTCGATTTCCAGTAATTTTCCCTATATCCTCGATCATTCCTCCATCACTACTGAAGATTTCAACATCCCAAACTATCGAGATCAACAGAATTACTCACATATTCATTTATAGCTAAAACCAGAACTGCATCTTTAATTCGAAACTAAAAATTATAATTTTTATGCTAAAAATCATGTTATAGTTTATGTATTCCATTTATAATCCTGGAATAGCAATTTATAATATTTGAGTTTTTACTTTTATATACATGCACTTGTTAATTTGGGTTTACAGAGACATTCGAACTTAAATTTGACTTAATTAAAATTTTAAAACATTCTTCTATGATAAATCAACAACTTTTGTTTATAAGTTTAGTCCTAACAAGAATTAGATCAGGTAGTAAGAGATCTAAAAGAGAATTCTTGAGTCTGGGCAAACAGAACAGAACAGAGATCATAGTCATACAGGCATACAATACATCCATATATACCAAACCCAACATGCATTTGAAACCAAACATAATACAGGGAATTTCATCACATTTATTTACTGCAAACATGATTATCACATGAAGAATTCAAGCAACTAAACTTACTTAAGATAGTTATAAATAAAAACTGTTACTCACCTGTTTAAAGATGACAGAGCCTTATTAAATTTTGAAAAGCTTTTGAACTTAAAACTTGCATGCCTCATTGATTTAAAAACTTGAGTTGTTGAGCTTAAAACTGCTTTGAACCACATGCATGCTGGCTTCCAGATTGAAGAAAGAATGCAAGCAGGCTCTTTGATTTTTATAGTTGATTCCAGGTTGAAAAATGAATGCAGACAGTAAGAAATTCCTTCCATAGATGAAAAGAAAGAATGCAGACCTTTTTGATTTCAGATTTGAATAGAAATCAGGCTGAAGACTTTATTACATGCTTTAGATTTAAAAATGGTTTCAGGGTATTGTTCTTTGATTTGGAAAAGAATTACAGGGGTTTGATTTTCTGGTTGAAGAAGATTTACATGCTTTTGTTTTTGGATTGAGGTATTTGATTCTCTGATTTGTTTCAGATTTTAATTAGAGGAAAGACTGAGTTTTTCTTGTTTTGAAAATGAAGATTAGAAAGAAAATGAAGTAAAGAGATAAAATGTTTATATACATGTATATTTATGATTTTATAAAATAAAAGAAAATGGAAATAAATAAGGACACTTGTCCTATACATTTGTTTATTAAATTACACATGTTATAATGAAGCTTTAGATAATGACACTTGTCATTTAAGTAATTACTCATATTTCTATTTATTTTAAAAGTAAATAAAAAGTCCTTTTCTTATTTATTTAAACACTTATCTATATATATTACTTTTTAAAGAGAAACAAAAGCTAATTATATTTATAAATAAAAGTTTATACAAGTATTTTAAAATCCAAAACAATTTAAATATTTATTCTTTTGAATTTCAAAACTTAAATTTCAAATTCAATTTAAATTAAATCCTAAGATTCAATTTAAAAGTCAAGTTATATATATTTACATACACTATTTATTCAATTTAAAATAACAATTCCTTTTAGCATTAAAATTCATACATATTAAAAATAATACATTATACTTATTATTTGAAATTAACATATTTTATAATTTAAACAAGAGATTATATTATCAAGAAATATTTAAAAGAAATAAAACAAACCAATTTTTGTAAATCTTATTTATTTAAACTTAAGTTAAAAATATCTTAAACCAATTAAAATATTTACCTGAAGTATTTTAAAACTATAAAATTACTTATTTAAATATCTTTGAAAAGTCCAGATTAAATTAAATCTAAATTTCCAATTTACCAAAGCTTCTATTAAAATATATACAAATAAATATATATATATATATATTCAAATAGAAAATATCTTATTAGATTTTAAAAGATAAAATTACCAATTAATACTAATTTAATCAGATTATTAAATTAAATTCAAATCTTATTATCAAAGATTATCCATATCAATTTAATTATTCAACAGATTATTAAATTGATATTGTTAAAATTTCCAGGATATTACATTCCTCCCCCCTTAAAATAATTTCGTCCCCGAAATTTAAACAAAGGTAATTTAATAATCTTATTAAAGATTTTAATTTAAAACACAAGCATATACTATCATCCATATGCTAGCAACCATAGCAACCAAATCATCCAATCAAACAATTCTAACTATCTAGACTAAATTCTAGATAAAATTCCTCGAGTTTCCCCAAGTATATATATATACCGGGATACTCGCTCTACAAACAATCTAAACTACTAAGCTATAGATCTCCTATTCATCTAGATCTACAGAACTAAACAGACTATCAGACTACAGACGAGTCTGACTCAACTACCAAACTTCCAGAACTGCTGATTCTAAAACCAGAGATAGATCAAATACGTACTCCCTCAGAGATACGTAAAATACAATGAATTCCAGTTATCCAAACTGACAATTCAATTCAGAAGACCAAATACTTATCCAAATCAGAACACAGACGAGATCCAAACACAACTCTACTTCACAACTATCAGTAGATTCCAAACTTACTTCTCCCATCCAGAGATACACTCCAAACTGCTTTCGCTGCTCAACTCTGATCTAAGGTAGAACACAAGCACAGACTGGACAACTCATTCCAGAAATAAGGTTCACTGATCCATAAAGAAAACTCGGATACTCCAGCAAAACTTGAGCTGCTTCACCAACTCCATCTCTAGGAAACATCCTTCCACTAGACTGAACCACCGGTATCACTCCTGGAATCCAGTCGATAAGAAAACTCAACCTTCAGATGCGGACAAACTCCTGACTTCTCTGAAGACATCCAGAAAAATTCTGACAACCCAAGAGAACACTCAGACAATCGCAAGTCACTTTTGCGATCAACCCAACCTAATTCCAAACAGACTGTTCTCTCTTTACCAATCAGAACAGCTTACACTTATTTATCCAATTTATCGAAGAAATGGATCCACTCTGCTGCTTCTGAACTTCACTTCCAGAAAAACTGCTCATCCAGAAAAACTTCCTGCCATCACAGAATACTCCGAGCTGCACTGCTGACACTGATGCCAAGGACTTCCTATTCCAAAGATCTTCGAGAAACTCGAACTCCAAACCAAACAGAAACACCATGCTGAACTCAGCCACAATACCAAAGCATACACACTTCCTTAATCTTGTTCCAAAGAAAACATCTTCGGGAACATCCATCGTCACTGTATCTCATCATACAGCTACTATTACCTGAGGTATCAAGGTACCATCACTCGCTTCTGTTCAACCGACAGATCCAACTTTACTCATCCAAACTTCAAAGATGAACTCCGAACCTTAACAGGTTTTCTTCAGAGATCGATGAAATCCTCACAATTGCAAAGTTCACTCGAGACGGTATTAGGTCTACAGTCTCGACAAATACACTTCCAACCTCAACACTCAGACTCCTAATCCTAGATGATAAATTATTATCATCTCAACCAATCATTACAAATACCATATACATTTAAAATGATACTTTTTTATATAGAAATTATATTTGGGTAAAATTATTTCATCTACCCTTTTAAAACAATATTGTGTCTGTTGGCCTGGTCCAAGTGTTTAGAGATCCCTATCAATAACGTTAGCTACTCGTATTGACCAGAATCCATATACCACCCAACCGATCAATTAACACAATATAAAATCATTTTATATAACTAACAAATACACGCTCTCGTATATATATATATACACTCAAACAGGTTGCTACAGATCCTATCTCTAATGAACAACCCTTCCGAACCTAGGTATTCACTCAACCTAGTGTTCTGATATTCACTTAACCAAAAGCTTAGGCATTCGCTCAACCTATGCTCTGATACCACGTGTGACGGGACGAGCCAGTGGCGACTGGTAGGCTTTGCAACCATCCCAGACCCACCGTGGCACACAGTGATACCTCGAATTTGCTTTTACGGCCAGCCTCTCGACTCGCAACCAACCCTCACAAGGCCTTTACCTCTCAGGGACATGTAGGGGTAAGAGTCTCCCGTTCGCCACCAAACCGCGAAGCGAGAACCCCCTATCATGCTGTAATGTAGCAAACCCGATCCCGGTCTCATCGAAATCCAAAGCGTATCTTTTAAGGCCAAGTTGTTTTAAAGGTTAAAACAATTTAATTCATTATCTTTATACACAAAGAAAGATAATTTACAACAGATAATTAATATTATCAGATAATCCATACAATTCAACTAACATCCATATCATACAGCATATATCTCATCAGAGATATCAATCAATGCCAAGTATTCAATACTAACACCCATTCATAAGTAATGATTTATATCATTTCTAATTAATTTAAATTGAATTAAATTAATTACTTCATTTTATAAATCCATCTTACTTAACCATTAATTAATTACAATTAATTAATAAATTATTCTCTAATAATTCATTTTAATTAATCATCTTTGATTAATTATCTTTTAATTACATCCAAGTAATTTATCTTTAATTAATTACTCAAATTAATTATCCTTAACCACTTATAGTAATTAACCTTTAATTACTTCATTAATTAATTAACTAAAATTAATTAACTTAATCAACTATAATTAATTACATTAATCCTTAATTAATTACATTGATTAATTACTTCATTTATTAATTATTACTTAATTAACCAATCTTAATTACATCATTAATTATATTAATTAATGATCCTTAATTACAACTTAATTATTAATTACCTAATTAAATTAATTACATTAAGTAATTAACCTTTAATTAAACAACATTTATTAATCACCTTGATTAATCTTCAATCGGTAATTAACTACCCTTAATTACTTTCATTAACTAAATTAATTACTCCTTAATTAATTTCTTAATTAATCCCTTGATTAATTATTCAAAGTAATTAACTCAAATTACTTCTATTAATAAAATCATTTATTCAACTAATTACTTCCAGTAATTATCTTATTATTTACTTCCCAAAATAATCTTATCTTAATAATTACATTAAGTAATTATTATCAAATCATCTCTTGATTATTCTAAATTAATTAAACTTAATTAATTAATTTAACTAAATCAAATTAACTTCAATTAATTACAATAAGTAATTAATTCTTAATTACTTCCAATAAGTAATTACATTTAAACAAATTCTATAATTGATTATCTTTAAATTAATTAATCTAATTAACTATTAAAATTAATTCTATTAATTAATTATTTAATAATCCATAGTTAATGACCTCATTAACTATTATTTAATTACTTTCCTTAAGTAATTAACTTATATTAATTATTATTAATTCTAAATTAATAAATCTTAATAACCAATTTATTAATCTCTAATTACTTAATTAATTAAGTGTTAACCATAACTTAATTAATATTTAATTACACTATTAATTAATTCTTAATCATTAATTAATACTCTAATTTACAATCCTTAATTACAAATTAATTATTCCTAATTAATTAATCTCAATCATAAATAAATTAGTTTAAACCTTTAATTACCTATTTAATTAATCCAAATGATTAATTAATCAAATTAAATTAATTATCTATTAAATTTCCTTATAAATTTAATGAACACAAATCTTTAAATTCTAATTTACTTTAAGATAAAACTTTGTTCTTATTAATAATCAAGTTATCACTTACAAAGTATTTTAAATCAATTTACTTTAATTTTACCTTCAAAATTTCATTTTAAATTTAAAGATTTAAAATGAAAACAAATTATCTTTAACAACGTTTTAAACAACATTTCTAAAACTCTTTTATTTTACAAGTTAAAGAAATACTCATTCAATAAAGAAATTTAAAGGGTTCTAAACAAATTCATATTTAAATTTATAAAACTTATTTATTTCCAATCTAAAATTCAAAACCAAACTTGAATTCATATATTAAAAACTTTGATTTCAAATCCTGTCTTAATATTTCTTCATAATTTAAATTCAGTTTAAATTTAAACTGGCAGGCTTTTTAAAAACCTGGCAACACAATTACCCGAGACCACTCAAAAACACTCCGAGTCGAATCCTAAATACTTCGAGTCTCACACGAACAAAACTCGAGAAACTCGAGTAGCCTTCCCCTGCTTTAAACCCAGACTTCACCCAGATATTCACGATCTCATGCACGTGCACACCCCACTGCCAGAGCTCCGATCATCACCGAGTATCCCCACATGACGACGAACGACCACAGACCAAACTACGACCATCACCTCTTCGTTTAAAACGCGAAATCGAAATCGAGCCTAAAAACCAAAACTGGAACACAGACTACACTTCCAAAACCTGGCAACAACCCCTCGTGCTCGAGATTCCGACCACCGGAGTTGCTGAAACTCCAGTCACGACCTCGCCTATGCCCTATCTACCATTACCCAGAGTTCGGTTGAACTCGATCATTCATAGAGTTCACAGTGATCAAATTATTATCGACTAAAGAAACTAGGGTTAAAATCTTAGATCCTAAATCATTTCTTCCTCAATGTTTTAATTCGATTTCCAGTAATTTTCCCTATATCCTCGATCATTCCTCCATCACTACTGAAGATTTCAACATCCCAAACTATCGAGATCAACAGAATTACTCACATATTCATTTATAGCTAAAACCAGAACTGCATCTTTAATTCGAAACTAAAAATTATAATTTTTATGCTAAAAATCATGTTATAGTTTATGTATTCCATTTATAATCCTGGAATAGCAATTTATAATATTTGAGTTTTTACTTTTATATACATGCACTTGTTAATTTGGGTTTACAGAGACATTCGAACTTAAATTTGACTTAATTAAAATTTTAAAACATTCTTCTATGATAAATCAACAACTTTTGTTTATAAGTTTAGTCCTAACAAGAATTAGATCAGGTAGTAAGAGATTTAAAAGAGAATTCTTGAGTCTGGGCAAACAGAACAGAACAGAGATCATAGTCATACAGGCATACAATACATCCATATATACCAAACCCAACATGCATTTGAAACCAAACATAATACAGGGAATTTCATCACATTTATTTACTGCAAACATGATTATCACATGAAGAATTCAAGCAACTAAACTTACTTAAGATAGTTATAAATAAAAACTGTTACTCACCTGTTTAAAGATGACAGAGCCTTATTAAATTTTGAAAAGCTTTTGAACTTAAAACTTGCATGCCTCATTGATTTAAAACTTGAGTTGTTGAGCTTAAAACTGCTTTGAACCACATGCATGCTGGCTTCCAGATTGAAGAAAGAATGCAAGCAGGGTCTTTGATTTTTATAGTTGATTCCAGGTTGAAAAATGAATGCAGACAGTAAGAAATTCCTTCCATAGATGAAAAGAAAGAATGCAGACCTTTTTGATTTCAGATTTGAATAGAAATCAGGCTGAAGACTTTATTACATGCTTCAGATTTAAAAATGGTTTCAGGGTATTGTTCTTTGATTTGGAAAAGAATTACAGGGGTTTGATTTTCTGGTTGAAGAAGATTTACATGCTTTTGTTTTTGGATTGAGGTATTTGATTCTCTGATTTGTTTCAGATTTTAATTAGAGGAAAGACTGAGTTTTTCTTGTTTTGAAAATGAAGATTAGAAAGAAAATGAAGTAAAGAGATAAAATGTTTATATACATGTATATTTATGATTTTATAAAATAAAAGAAAATGGAAATAAATAAGGACACTTGTCCTATACATTTGTTTATTAAATTACACATGTTATAATGAAGCTTTAGATAATGACACTTGTCATTTAAGTAATTACTCATATTTCTATTTATTTTAAAAGTAAATAAAAAGTCCTTTTCTTATTTATTTAAACACTTATCTATATATATTACTTTTTAAAGAGAAACAAAAGCTAATTATATTTATAAATAAAAGTTTATACAAGTATTTTAAAATCCAAAACAATTTAAATATTTATTCTTTTGAATTTCAAAACTTAAATTTCAAATTCAATTTAAATTAAATCCTAAGATTCAATTTAAAAGTCAAGTTATATATATTTACATACACTATTTATTCAATTTAAAATAACAATTCCTTTTAGCATTAAAATTCATACATATTAAAAATAATACATTATACTTATTATTTGAAATTAACATATTTTATAATTTAAACAAGAGATTATATTATCAAGAAATATTTAAAAGAAATAAAACAAACCAATTTTTGTAAATCTTATTTATTTAAACTTAAGTTAAAAATATCTTAAACCAATTAAAATATTTACCTGAAGTATTTTAAAACTATAAAATTACTTATTTAAATATCTTTGAAAAGTCCAGATTAAATTAAATCTAAATTTCCAATTTACCAAAGCTTCTATTAAAATATATACAAATAAATATATATATATATATATTCAAATAGAAAATATCTTATTAGATTTTAAAAGATAAAATTACCAATTAATACTAATTTAATCAGATTATTAAATTAAATTCAAATCTTATTATCAAAGATTATCCATATCAATTTAATTATTCAACAGATTATTAAATTGATATTGTTAAAATTTCCAGGATATTACATTACACTTTGAGAAATAAAGCCGATTTCTTTCAAATACATTTCTATTGGTGGTAGAGACTTTATTCTCTTAGCTTAACACCCTTCTCTGAGACGTACGAGCTCAGAGGTTATGTAGTTGAAATTTATCAGCGATATATCCCAATTTGGTAATGTGACATGCTGAGTGTTGCTGTGTGATGATCAGTGTTTGATCATTTGTGATATGATCATTTGTTTGATCATTTATCTTTGTGATCATAGGTTGATCATCTGTTGACCCAAAGCATGGCTTTGTGACAAAGCGTAGCTTTGTGGACGAGACTTCGTCGAGCCTCACAACCCGGTAATGGTCGAAACGGGAATTGTGCGGCAAGGTTTCAAGGGTAGCTTCCCTAGGGTATGACCATTCCTTCTGGAAAAGGGTAGTATCATGGTATGGAGCCCAGATATTTACTCATGTGGATACACTTTATTTATGATGTGTGATGTTGGATACCGAGCGCTCGGATAAAGGTCCCAAAGGACCGGGGGTGGCATATCTCAGGTTTTGTATATCCCTTGGGAAAGGGGGTAGCCGGCCTTGTTTGGCAAAGAACGGTTTGGTTCTCGGAGCGTCCCGCCAGAGGCGTTTCTTTCGTGGAATAGGAAGTTCCTTAGCCTGACCATTTGTTGGAAATCCAAACAAAACAATACGAGCTCTGTACGGTCTTAGTTGTATTACCTGCCATGGAATGTGGCGGTAACCTGCTATTGAACATGGTAGCTATAGTAGGCATAAGTGCGAAATGTATATGCTGACTAAGATTTATATTCTACTTTCGAAATGTTTTCCACTATGCACTAATAATAATATCAAATGATTTGATTTTGCGTAGTAAGCATCTTTGACTATCATAAGGAGAAATCTTCTCCAATTCTGCGTTTGCATTGTGTGTGTGGCGGGAGGCCTTATGGTAGTCTCATTTTCCAAAAAGCATTGCGAATTGACTTTAAAATTTCTCTGCTATTTGTTTTAAAGATAAACTGTTTTTGTTGCTCACACCAGTCCCATGACTGATCCGGATTTTATTGTTTCTTTCCTAAACTCTGGCTGCTCAAAATTTTCTACACGAGCAGTCTAGAGTTTGGTTTTTCAGATAGTCAGATTTGTAGATTTATCTGGAGCTAGTTCAGTCTTTGGATACGGACTGCACTTGCTTATCTTTGTGCATCGTTATTGAGAGTTCAAGCTATTTCTGGATTGGTGTTTTGGAGATGGAGATTATCCGCTGCTGATGTTATCGTTTTCTTTTCCGCTGCTATTTGTTGTATCATATCTCTGATGTATATTGATATTCATTGTATCACTCTGTTGTATCAGATATTGTATATCAATGTATTATTCTTTTTCTTCCACTATGTTATTTACTTAATTGTGTTATAAGCTCCGGCGACTCGGATTTGAACGGTCGAATCTATGACATTCGAGTACGATGTAAAGTATTGATGTCGATTTTCGAACGCGAAAAACTGGGATGTTACATTCTGATATAAATATTTTAATATGATTTGAAAGAAATGTTTTCAAGGAATTTTAGAAGGAAATAAGTTATGTACTCCCCTCTCTATCGTTGGAAAATAATTTCGGTGATGAATGCATGCATCATCGACGTTCATATTTGAGTTTAAAAGTGGGAAGACTGTTGTAGTAGTTTTACTGCACATTTATTTTGATAACAAATCTTAATTTCAATTTCTAAATATGATTTGATATATATATATAAGTTATGAGTATGTATATATATTTTAATTGATTTGAATAGGAACCCGATATTTAGCTCTTAAGTTTTCTGTAAATTGGAAATTTTAATTATTGTAATGAATAAAATCTTGACTATATAAAAAAATTGGAAACTACTGAAATGTGAAAATAATAATTTGAGGCTAAGTGATTAAAGCAATATATATAAGGAAATGGAAATTCGTAATTTGTAAATTAAAAGGATATGGAAAAAAAATAAGAAAATGTAACTATTGAACATTTTGTTAACTAAATGAATAAGATAAACTTGTGTAACATTCAATTGCATTCCTAAAACATATATATATATATATAACTTATCAAAATATTTAAAAGTTGAAGTGATTAATGAGAAAATGTAATTAAATATTATACAAGTAAAATTTAGGAAATGAAAGTGTTCAATGGAATTATGTTATAAATGAAGAATTAAGATGTATAAGAATGTTATAAACTTAAGTTAATAATTTGAAATGATAGTAATTATAGTTAATGAAAAGGTTAATACTTTAAGTAAAGGATTACAAACTTAAGTGATGTTTGAAGCCAATTATAATTAAAGTAAATAGTAAAAGTGAATACTATATGTGAAAGAAATAAATGTGAAAAGAAAAAAAATCTAAGTTGAGTTGCCTCACAAATGAATATTGATGCTAAAAAGAAATAAGTAATAGTGGTGCATTAATGTTGCAAAAGTGATGCAACCCAGGTTGAAGTCTTAGGTCGCGTACGACCTAAGGAAGTGATAGGTCGCGAACGACCTAACTTTGCAGTGCAACATGGTGAAAGTTTAAGTCGCAAACAACCTAACTTGTTTTTAGGTCGCATACGACCTAAATGGTTACTACGACCTAACGAGCAGATAGGTCGCGTGGAGGAGGTACGACCTAAAGTGAAACAGGATGTAGCGCTTGGGTTATGCCATAGGTCGCTAACGAGTTACGACCTAACGAAGCCGCGACCTAGCAAGGTAACAAAGCTACACAGTGAAAAAACGGAAGCAACGGAAGTGTTAGGTCGCGTACGACCTAACGAGGCTTTTAAGTCGCTCCAGCGACCTAGTGGAGAATCGCGAGCTATCGAGTTAAGACCAACTTTAGGTCGCAGAGATATGTTACGACCTAAGTTAGGTCGCGAGGAGATGAGGAGAGATAGGTCGTTCGTTATAGGTCGCAAGGCATTAAGTCGCAAGAAGTTAGGTCGTGGAATCTTAAGTCGCGAAGACTTTCTGAAGCCGCTTCTGTTAGGCGCTAATGAAGGGATGCCGTTCATTCTTAGGTCGTGAAGCTCCGGATGCCGTTCATTTGTTAAGTCGTTTATCTGGTGTAACTGTTGGGATATGTCGCATGAAGTGTTAGGTCGCTAACGACCTATACTAAGTCGCTGAAGGAAGCTGATGTATTGAAGTTAGGTCGCATGAGTTATATTTTAGGTCGTGACCGATATATGTGTTGTAAAAGAGTTGTGTTGTACTTATGTTGTATTGTTTTTAGGTCGGACCGTCTTAGGTCGAGATATTTTTTTAAGTCGTGATGTTTTTTTTAGGTCGAAGGTTATAGGTCGGAAACGACCTAAGTGTTGTTGTAATTTGTGTGTGTTGAGTTGTATCGCCTATAAATAGGCCGTGAGTCTCATTTGTAAAAGGTTGTTGATTTTTGAATAAAATTCTCTTTGTTAGCTTTGTGCTTTCATTCAAATTGGTAGTTGAGTGTAATCTCCTATCTCCTCTCTCGGATAATCGAGTGCGCTCGATTCAACGATTGCAGAAGCCGATTCGCGGAATCAAGTGCGCTTGATCAACGCTCGAAGAATTGAAGATCTCTCCTCACGGTATCGTGCGCGATCAACGTGTCAGAGATAGCTAGAATTCGGCATCTTCGGATCAACGAATTTGGGCATTTCAGTATCTTCCAATCCACCGATTACTACATTCATCGATCTACATTGTTTTGATTAATCCGCTGCATCAGTTTTGGTATCAGAGCTTGTTCTAGCCAATCATAGCTAGATCGAGACTTGGAGCCTAATCATTTTGGAGTTTTGAAGAGATCAAGTGATAGCCGAGCTTGAAGTGAGAAGCCGAGCTAAGTAGAAGAGTGGGAGATCAAATTTGCCTCATTTGGAGAAGTTGTGTTCATCGTGTTCATTGCGAAGTAGCAACAAAGTGGGAGTTTTCGATCCATTTCATTTTGGATCAAAGTTCGAATTGTGTTTGAATTTGAAGAGTTTATAAAGTTTCAAGTATGCCACCAAGGAGAGCTAATCGAGATCAAAACGTTGAAGCTTTGTATCGAAGAGAAGAAGCTGATGAGATGGAGCAAAGAATCAATGAGAACTTTAGTGAGAAGCTTAATGAAGGGATTGGACGATTAGAGAAGATGATGTTAGAGATGAATCAAAATCGGAGAAGGGTTTCACCTGAATCTAACCATGGGGGAAGTAGAGTCTCACCACAATCCAATCGAGAAAGAAGTGTTGACAATGATCAAAGGCGTGGGAGGAACGTGGATGATCGTGAACGGAGGAATGTAGATAGAAGGCATGATGGTGGTAGACGTGATGGTAGTAGAGATGTGGGTGGACGAGATAGACAACGATATACATCTGATTTTGAAGAGGAGTATGATGGTGGTAGTGTTCGAGGACAAGGACGAGGACAAGTAATAAATCACTCTGAGTATGATCACAAGTGGGAGTCTGATGTAGCTCAGGCCAGGGATGAAGGCATAAGTCGTACTCGACTTATGGAAGGAGCTATGAGTCGTGACCGACTCAAGGAAGCAGAAGACATAAGCGTAAGTCGTGACCGACTTAACATGATGGGAGACTTAAGTCATGACCGACTTAAGAGAGTGGAAGACCTAACTCATGGAGAGGTGCAGATTATCAAAGATCTTAAGTCGCCAAGAAGACCTACCGGGTTACTCAGTAAGAAGGCAAAGCAAATTGATGAAGAGATAGGTCGTAAACGACTTAACGAGCCAAGTGATAAGTCGGAAACGAGCTACGACTTAGTTAAGTCGCACAGTTTTAAAGCGAACCATCTTATGTAGCTGAAACCTGAAGCCATGGATTTCCTGCCGAGTTAATCTGGACTGTTGTTTCTGAAGTCACTGTTATTGATGAGTCATGATATGTTGTTAAGTCGGCAACGACCTAAGTGAATAACTGTCTGTTGTATTTTCTGTTATAAGTCGTAGGTCGCATCTTTTAAGTCGAACGTTTTGTATAACATGTTGGTAAGTCGTTGAATGATGTAGCTAGGTCGTTACCGACCTAAGTTGAGTCGACATGTATTAAGTCGTGTACTTTGTAAATAAGGAGTATTGTAATTTTTAGGTCGTACCGGGTTAGGTCGACCATGTTTGTTGAGTCGTTGTAAGGTGTTGTAACTGTGTTGTCTTGAGTCATCTAATCTTAAGTCGTAAGTCGAGGGAGTTAGATCGGAGGCTATAAGTCGGAACCGACTTATGAGTTGGACAGAATTGTGAATGAGTTGTAACGCCTATAAATAGGCCGTGTGAGTCATTTGTAAAGGTTGTTGATTTTTGAATAAAATTCTTATTTGATTGCTTTGTGCTTTCATTTAAATTGGTAGTTGAGTGTAATCTCCTATCTCCTCTTTCGGATAATCGAGTGCGCTCGATTCAACGATTGTAGAAGCCGATTCGTGGAATCAAGTGCGCTTGATCAACGCTCGAAGAATTGAAGATCTCTCCTCACGGTATCGTGCGCGATCAACGTGTCAGAGATAGCTAGAATTCGGCATCTTCGGATCAACGAATTTGGGCATTTCAGTATCTTCCAATCCACCGATTACTACATTCATCGATCTACATTGTGTTTGTTTAATCCGCTGCGTCAGTTTTGGTATCAGAGCTTGTTTTAGCCAATCATAGCTAAATCGAGTCTTGGAGCCAATCATCTTGAAGAAGTTGAATCGAAGTGAAGATTTGAGTTTTGTTTATCACGGCCGAGAGCAAGTTGAAGTTGTTCGACTTGTATTGAAGTTTACAGATCGGATCTTATCATTTGGAGAAGTTGTGTTCATCGTGTTCATCGCGAAGTAGCAACAAAGTGGGAGTTTTCGATCCATTTCATTTTGGATCAAAGTTCGAATTGTGTTTGAATTTGAAGAGTTTGTAAAGTTTCAAGTATGCCACCAAGGAGAGCTAATCGACACCAAAACGTAGAAGCTTTGTATAGAAGAGAAGAAGCTGATGAGATGGAGCAAAGAATCAATGAAAACTTTAGTGAAAAGCTTAACGAAGGAATTGGACGGTTAGAGAAGATGATGTTAGAAATGAATCAAAATCGGAGAAGGGTTTCACCTGAATCTAACCATGGGGGAAGTAGAGTCTCACCACAATCCAATCGAGAAAGAAGTGTTGACAATGATCAAAGGCGTGGGAGGAACGTGGATGATCGTGAACGGAGGAATGTAGATAGAAGGGATGATGGTGGTAGACGAGAAGGTAGTAGAGATGTGGGTGGACGAGATAGACAATGATATACTTCTGATTTTGAAGGGGAGTATGATGGTGGTAGTGTTCGAGGACAAGGACGAGGACAAGGAAGAAATCACTCTGAGTATGATCACAAGTGGGAGTCGGGGATGAAGACTGAAATTCCTGAGTTCAAAGGTGGTATGCAAGCGGAGGAGTTTCTAGATTGGGTGGCTAATGTTGAGGAGATTTTTGTACTTCAAAGAAGTTCCAGAACATCGTAGAGTGAAGTTGGTTGCTACAAGGTTGAGGGGTAGAGCTTTGGCATAGTGGCAGCAAACTAAACTTACACGTGAACGGATGGGGAAGTCAAAGGTTGAATCTTGGGAGAAGATGAAGAAATTGATGAAAGCAACATTCTTACCTTATAACTATCAGTCGCTTATGTATCAGAGATTGCAAAACTTGAGACAAGGGACGAAATCTGTGAATGACTATGCTGACGAATTTTATCAACTTATTGCGAGAAATGATATTATGGAAACGAAAGAGCAGCTGACATCTAGATTCATTGGGGGATTGCGAATGCATATTCAGGATATGGTTAACATGTTTGATCCCAGATCTGTAGCGGAAGCACATCAGAAAGCGTTAGCTTGGGAGAAGCAGGGACGACGAGGAGGTGGTATGTTTACAAATTCCAATAATCAAGTGAAGGGTGTTAGTGGAAGTTCTAATGTTTCAAAAGTTGTTGCAAAACCAGTTGTGAATGAGGTTGGGAAGGCAAAAGTCAATAATGGTTTCAAATGTTATAATTGCCAAGAAATGGGCCACAAAAGTAGCGAATGTCCAAAGCCGAAGAAGAGAGCTATGATAGCAGAGGTTGAGGATGAGGATGAAGAAGCTGAATGTTCCAATTCACCACCTGATGAGGAGGAGGAAGAAGTGTCGGGAGACGAAGGTTATAATCTAATGATGAAGAGGTCCTGTTTAACACCAAAGCAAGAGGAGGATTGTAGTTGGTTAAGAAGCAATATTTTTCAGTCAACATGTACCATTCTGGGGAAGGTTTGCAAATTTGTTATTGATGCTGGAAGCTGTGATAATATAATTTCGTTAGAAGCTGTGAGGAAATTGGCATTGAAGACTGAGAAACATCCGAAACCGTACAAGCTAGCTTGGTTGAGGAAAGGCGGGGAAGTGAAGGTTGGACGAAGGGCGTGTGTGAAGTTTTCAATTGGGAAGAAATATAAAGATGAAATCTGGTGCGATGTGGTAGATATGGATGTCTGTCATTTGTTGCTGGGGAGACCGTGGCAATATGATAGGGCGGTGCAACATGATGGGCGTACCAACAGTTACAGTTTCGTGATTGAAGGCACGAAGATTACTCTCGTTCCCAAGAAGCGTCAACAAGAAGAAAACAAGCTGGAGGAGATTGAAGAGCTGAAAACTTTATTAACCTTGAAGGAGTTTGTTAAAGAAGTCGAAGAGGAGCCGGAAGTATTCTTGTTGATTGGACGTGAGAGTAGTGAAGAAGTTGAAATACCAGAAGAAGTAAAACCGGTTTTGAAAGAGTTTGACGATGTATTTCCGGAGGAGTTACCAACGGAGTTGCCACCGTTGAGGGATATACAACATCAGATAGATCTTGTTCCAGGTGCTGTGTTGCCACACAGACCACATTATCGAATGAGTCCGAAGGAACATGAAGAGTTGCGGAGGCAGGTAGAGGAACTACTTGAACAGGGGCGTGTGCAGGAGAGTTTAAGTCCTTGTGCTGTACCAGCTTTATTGGTACCCAAAAAGGATGGAACGTGGAGGATGTGCACAGACAGTAGAGCATTGAATAAGATCACAGTCAGATACAGATTTCCGATGCCGAGGCTTGATGATTTATTGGATCAAATTAGTGGGTCTGTAATCTTTTCTAAGATTGACTTGAAGAGCGGTTATCATCAGATTCGCATTAGACCAGGGGATGAATGGAAGACAGCATTCAAGACGAGGGAAGGATTGTATGAATGGCTGGTAATGCCGTTTGGTCTATCGAATGCACCGAGTACATTCATTAGGGTGATGAATTAAATTTTCAGACCATACATTGGAAAATTTGTGGTGGTTTACTTTGATGATATTCTGATCTACAGTGCTAGTAAAGAAGAGCATGTTCAACATTTGAAGAAAGTGTTAATTATTCTTCGTGAAGAACAATTCTATGCTGCTACAAAGAAGTGTGTCTTTATGGCGAGGAGTGTTTTATTTTTGGGATATGTTGTGTCGGAAGAAGGAATACAGGTTGACCAAAGTAAAATCGAAACTATCAGAGATTGGCCGCAGCCCAAGACGATAACGGAAGTTCGTAGTTTTCACGGGTTGGCTTCATTTTATCGAAGGTTCATTCCACACTTTAGTAGTGTGATGGCACCTGTTACGGATTGCATGAAGAGTAAACAGTTTGCATGGACGGAGGAAGCCGCGGTTGCTTTTGATCGAATCAAAGAACTCTTGACGTCTGCACCAATTCTAATATTACCAGATTTTCAGTTAGTGTTTGAACTACATACTGATGCATCCAAGGTTGGGATTGGAGGAGTGTAGAGTCAAAGGGGACGTCCGATTGCATACTTTAGCGAGAAGTTATCAGGAGCAAAGATGAGATACAGTACATATGATGTTGAATTTTATGCTGTTATGCAATCTATTAAACACTGGAGACACTATCTATTTCAGAAAGAGTTTGTTCTATACACTGATCATGAGGCGTTAAAGCATTTACAAGGGCAAGACAAGATTTCAGCGAGACATGCATCGTGGATTGCATATCTGCAACAGTTTACTTTTGTTGTTAAACACAAGTCAGGGGTGACGAATCGTGTGGCTGATGCTTTGAGTAGGAGGAGTCATTTGTTGACTACACTGAAGGTTGAAGTGACGGGGTTTGAAATGTTGCCAGAACTATTTGTCAATGATCCTTACTTTGCGAAGGTGGTTGATAAAGTCGAGGAGGGAAAGAAGGATGAGTTTTTGATGGAAGATGGTTTTCTGTTCAAGGGAAATCGATTGTGCATACCTGATTGTAGTTTGAGAATGAAGATTGTAAAAGAGCTCCATGAAGAAGGACATGTTGGGAGAGACCGTACATTACAGTTGATTTCACAGTCTTACTTTTGGCCATCAATGAGGAAAGAGGTGGAAAGGTTTGTGGAGCGATGTCATATCTGTCAGGTTTCGAAAGGAACTGCAACTAATGCTGGATTATATATGCCGTTACCTGTACCGACAAAACCATGGGTTGATGTGAGTATGGACTTTGTGTTGGGGTTGCCGAGAACGCAGCGTGGTAATGATTCCATTTATGTGGTGGTTGATCGATTTTCGAAAATGGCACATTTTATTGCTTGTAAGAAGACGGCGGATGCTGTTCATGTTGCTCAATTATTTTTCAAGGAGATCTATCGACTTCATGGATTGCCAGAATCTATTGTGTCGGATAGAGATACTCGATTTCTGAGTCACTTTTGGTTGAGTTTGTGGAAAATGGTGGGTACGAAGCTGAAGTTTAGTAGTGCTTATCATCCGCAAACGGATGGACAGACCGAGGTTGTGAACAGATCATTGGGAAATTTATTGAGGTGTCTTGTGCAAGACAATCTGAAGAGTTGGGATGTAAAGTTATGTCAAGCGGAGTTTGCTCATAATCATGCTGTGAACCGTAGTACGGGTTTCAGTCCGTTTCAGATTGTTTATTCGAGCTTACCAAAAGGACCGTTGGATTTAACGGTAATACCACACTTGAAGGGGACAGTTAAGAAAGCTGTTGACTTTGTTGAAGGGTTGACAGAATGTCATAAAATCGTTAAGGAACGATTGGAGGAAGCAAATGGAAAATACAAACGATCTGCAGATTTAAAACGGAGAAGTTTTAACTTTAATGAAGGTGAATTAGTTTATGCAGTGTTAACGAAAGATCGTTTTCTAGTGGGTGCTTACAATAAGTTGAAAGCCAGAAAAATTGGTCCCGTAAAAATCGTGAAACGAATTAATGAAAACGCTTATAAATTGAAGCTGCCAGAGGGTGTGTACACGTCAGATGTATTCAATGTTAAACATCTTGTACCATATCATGGGGATGAACGAACTGATGTGGAAGAATTTATAAATTCGAGGTCGAATTTCTCTCAACCTGGGGAGGATGATGTAGCTCAGGCCAGGGATGAAGGCATAAGTCGTACTCGACATATAGAAGGAGCTATGAGTCGTGACCGACTCAAGGAAGCAGAAGACATAAGCGTAAGTCGTGACCGACTTAACATGATGGGAGACTTAAGTCGTGACCGACTTTAGAGAGTGGAAGACCTAACTCGTGGAGAGGTGCAGATTATCAAAGATCTTAAGTCGCCAGGAAGACCTACCGGGTAACTCAGTAAGAAGGCAAAGCAAATTAATGAAGAGATAGGTCGTAAACGACTTAACGAGCCAAGTGATAAGTCGGAAACGAGCTACGACTTAGTTAAGTCGCACAGTTTTAAAGCGAACCATCTTATGTAGCTGAAACCTGAAGCCATGGATTTCCTACCGAGTTAATCTGGACCGTTGTTTCTGAAGTCACTGCTATTGATGAGTCGTGATATGTTGTTAAGTCGGCAACGACCTAAGTGAATAACTGTCTGTTGTATTTTCTGTTATAAGTCGTAGGTCGCATCTTTTAAGTCGAACGTTTTGTATAACATGTTGGTAAGTCGTTGAATGATGTAGCTAGGTCGTTACCGACCTAAGTTGAGTCGACATGTACTAAGTCGTGTACTTTGTAAATAAGGAGTATTGTAATTTTTAGGTCGTACCAGGTTAGGTCGACCATGTTTGTTGAGTCGTTGTAAGGTGTTGTAACTGTGTTGTCTTGAGTCATCTACTCTTAAGTCGTAAGTCGAGGGAGTTAGATCGGAGGCTATAAGTCGGAACCGACTTATGAGTTGGACAGAATTGTGAAAGAGTTGTAACGCCTATAAATAGGCCGTGTGAGTCATTTGTAAGGTTGTTGATTTTTGAATAAAATTCTTGTTTGATTGCTTTGTGCTTTCATTTAAATTGGTAGTTGAGTGTAATCTCCTATCTCCTCTTTCGGATAATCGAGTGCGCTCGATTCAACGATTGTAGAAGCCGATTCACGGAATCAAGTGCGCTTGATCAACGCTCGAAGAATTGAAGATCTCTCCTCACGGTATCGTGCGCGATCAACGTGTCAGAGATAGCTAGAATTCGGCATCTTCGGATCAACGAATTTGGGCATTTCAGTATCTTCCAATCCACCGATTACTACATTCATCGATCTACATTGTGTTTGTTTAATCCGCTGCGTCAGAGTCGGGAATGAAGACTAAAATTCCTGAATTCAAAGGTGGTATGCAAGCGGAGGAGTTTCTAGATTGGGTAGCTAATGTTGAAGAGATTTTTGACTTCAAAGAAGTTCTGGAACATCGTAGAGTGAAGTTGGTTACTACAAGGTTGAGGGGTAGAGCTTTGGCGTGGTGGCAGCAGACCAAACTTACATGTGAACGGATGGGAAAGTCAAAAGTTGAGTCTTGGGAGAATATGAAGAAATTGATGAAAGCAACGTTCTTACCTTACAATTATCAATCTTTGATGTATCAACGTTTGCAGAACTTGAGACAAGGGACGAAATTTGTGAATGACTATGCTGACGAATTTTATCAACTTTTTGCAAGGAATGATATTATGAAAACGGAAGAGCAGCTGACATCTAGATTCATTGGGGGATTGAGAATGCAGATTCAGGATATGGTTAATATGTTCGATCCAAGATCTGTAGCGGAAGCACATCAGAATGCGTTGGCTTGGGAGAAGCAGGGTAGACGAGGAGGTGGTGTGTTTACTAGTTCCAACAATCAAATGAAGAGTGTTAGTGGAAGTTCTAATGTTACTAAACCTATCAGTAAATCGGTGGTGAAGGAGGCTGAGAAGGCGAAGGTTAACAATGGTTTCAAATGTTACAATTGTCAGGAATTGGGTCATAAAAGCAATGAGTGTCCAAAGCCGAAGAAACGAACTATGATTGCTGAACTTGAAGATGAGGATGGTGATGGAGAATATTCTAGTCCAGTTGAGGATGAACAGGATATTGCGTCAGGAGATGAAGGTTGTAATCTAATGCTGAGGAGATCGTGCGTGACACCGAAGCAGGAAGAAGCTAGTTGGTTGAGGAGTAATATCTTTCAGTCGACATGTACTATACTGGGGAAGGTGTGTAAATTTGTGATTGACGCGGGAAGCTGTGACAATATCATTTCAACCGAGGCTGTAACAAAGTTGAAGTTGAAGACAGAGAAGCATCCGAATCCATTCAAGTTAGCATGGTTGAGAAAAGGAGGAGAGGTGAAAGTGGATAGACGAGTTCGTGTTCCATTCTCTATTGGGAAGAAATACAAAGATGAGATCTGGTGTGATGTAGTAGAGATGGATGTTTGCCACTTGCTTTTGGGAAGACCATGGCAGTATGATCGAGCAGTACAACATGACGGTCGGACCAACAGCTACAGTTTTATGTTTGAAGGCACGAAGATTATCTTAGTTCCAAAGAAGAGACAACAGGGAGAAAGTAAGTCAGAAGAGATTGAAGAGCTGAAAACTTTATTATCTCTGAAGGAGTTTGTTAAGGAGGTTGAGGAAGAGCCGGAAGTATTCTTGTTAATTGGGCATGAGAGCAGTGAAGATGTTGAAATACCAGAAGAAGTAAAACAAGTACTGGAAGAGTTTGACGATGTATTTCCAGAGGAGTTACCAACGGAGTTGCCACCGTTGAGGGACATACAACATCAGATAGATCTTGTTCCAGGTGCTGTGTTACCACACAGGCCACATTATCGAATGAGTCCGAAGGAACATGAAGAGTTGCAGAGGCAGGTAGAGGAATTGCTTGAACAGGGGCGTGTGCAGGAGAGTTTAAGTCCTTGTGTTGTACCAGCTTTATTGGTACCCAAAAAGGATGGAACGTGGAGGATGTGCACATATAGTAGAGCATTGAATAAGATCACAGTCAGATACAGATTTCCGATGCTGAGGCTTGATGATCTATTGGATCAAATCAGTGGGTCCGTAATCTTTTCTAAGATTGACTTGAAGAGCGGTTATCATCAGATTCGCATTAGACCAGGGGATGAATGGAAGACAGCATTCAAGACGAGGGAAGGATTGTATGAATGGCTGGTAATGCCGTTTGGTCTATCGAATGCACCGAGTACATTCATTAGGGTGATGAACCAAATTTTCAGACCGTACATTGGAAAATTTTGGTGGTTTACTTTGATGATATTCTGATCTACAGTGCTAGTAAAGACGAGCATGTTCAGCATTTGAAGAAAGTGTTAATTATTCTTCGTGAAGAAAAATTCTATGCTGCTACAAAGAAGTGTGTTTTTATGGCGAAGAGTGTTTTATTTCTGGGGTATGTTGTGTCGGAAGAAGGAATACAGGTTGACCAAAGTAAAGTCGAAGCTATCAGAGATTGGTCGCAACCGAAGACGATAACGGAAGTTCGTAGTTTTCACGGGTTGGCTTCATTTTATCGAAGGTTTATTCCACACTTTAGTAGTGTGATGGCGCCTGTGACTGATTGTATGAAGGGTAAACAGTTTGCATGGACGGAGGAAGCCGGGGTTGCTTTTGAGCGAATCAAAGGACTCTTGACGTCTGCACCAATTCTAGTATTACCAGATTTTCAGTTGTTGTTTGAGCTACACACTGATGCGTCAAAGGTTGGAATTGGAGGAGTGTTGAGTCAGAGGGGACGTCCGATTGCATACTTTAGCGAGAAGTTATCAGGAGCAAAGATGAGATACAGTACATATGATGTGGAATTTTATGCTGTTGTGCAATCTAATAAACACTAGAGACACTATCTATTTCAGAAAGAGTTTGTTCTTTACACTGATCATGAGGCGTTAAAGCATTTACAAGGGCAAGACAAGATTTCAGCGAGACATGCATCGTGGATTGCATATCTGCAACAGTTTAGTTTTGTCGTTAAACACAAGTCAGGGGTGACGAATCGAGTGGCTGATGCTTTGAGTAGGAGGAGTCATTTGTTGACTACACTGAAGGTTGAGGTGACAGGGTTTGATGTGTTGCCAGAATTATTTGTCGATGATCCTTACTTTGCGAAGTGTATTGATAAAGTCAAGGAAGGAAAGACGGATGAGTTTATGATGGTAGACGGTTTTCTGTTCAAGGGAAATCGATTGTGCATACCTGATTGTAGTTTGAGAATGAAGATTGTAAAAGAGCTACATGAAGAAGGACATGTTGGGAGAGACCGTACATTACAGTTGATTTCACAGTCTTACTTTTGGCCATCGATGAGGAAAGAAGTGGAGAGGTTTGTGGAGCGATGTCATATCTGTCAGGTTTCGAAAGGAACTGCAACTAATGCTGGGTTATATATACCGTTACCTGTACCAACTAAACCATGGGTTGATGTGAGTATGGACTTTGTGTTAGGGTTGTCGCGAACACAGCGTGGTAATGATTCCATTTATGTGGTGGTTGACCGGTTTTCGAAAATGGTACATTTTATTGCTTGTAAGAAGACGGCGGATGCTGTTCATGTTGCTCAGTTGTTTTTCAAAGAGATATATCGACTTCATGGATTGCCAGAATCGATTGTGTCGGACAGGGATACTCGTTTTCTAAGTCATTTTTGGCTAAGTTTGTGGAAGATGGTGGGAACGAAGTTGAACTTTAGCAGCGCTTATCATCCGCAAACAGATGGACAGACCGAGGTTGTTAACAGATCATTGGGAAACTTGTTGAGATGTCTTGTGCAAGACAATCTGAAGAGTTGGGATGTGAAGTTATGTCAAGCAGAGTTTGCTCATAATCATGCTGCGAACCGTAGTACAGGTTTCAGTCCGTTTCATATTGTATATTCTAGTTTGCCAAAGGGTCCGTTGGAGTTAACAGTCATACCACAACCAAAGAAGACAGTTAAACGAGCTGTAGATTTTGTTGAAGGATGGACAGAGTGTCATAGAATCGTTCAAGAGCGATTGGAAAAGGCGAATGAGAAGTACAAACGTTCTGCAGATCTGAAGCGAAGGAGTGTTGAATTTAATGAAGGTGATTGGGTTTATGCAGTGTTAACAAAGGATCGTTTTCCGGTGGGAACATACAATAAATTGAAAGCACGAAAAATTGGACCAGTAAAAATTTTGAAGAAAATCAATGAGAACACATATCAGTTGGAATTGCCGGATAATGTTCATACTTCTGATGTGTTTAACGTCAAACACTTAGTTCCGTACCATGGAAATGAGTGTGCTACGGAGGAGGAAGATGCAAATTCGAGGACGAATTTCTCTCAACCAGGGGAGGATGATGCAACACAGGTTGAAGTCTTAGGTCGCGTACGACCTAAGGAAGTGATAGGTCGCGAACGACCTAACTTTGCAGTGCAACATGGTGAAAGTTTAAGTCGCAAACAACCTAACTTGTTTTTAGGTCACATACGACCTAAATGGTTACTACGACCTAACGAGCAGATAGGTCGCGTGGAGGAGGTACGACCTAAAGTGAAACAGGATGTAGCGCTTGGGTTATGCCATAGGTCGCTAACGAGTTACGACCTAACGAAGCCGCGACCTAGCAAGGTAACGCAGCTACACAGTGAAAAAACGGAAGCAACGGAAGTGTTAGGTCGCGTACGACCTAACGAGGCTTTTAAGTCGCTCCAGCGACCTAGTGGAGAATCGCGAGCTATCGAGTTAAGACCAACTTTAGGTCGCAGAGATATGTTACGACCTAAGTTAGGTCGCGAGGAGATAAGGAGAGATAGGTCGTTCGTTATAGGTCGAAAGGCATTAAGTCGCAAGAAGTTAGGTCGTGGAATCTTAAGTCGCGAAGACTTTCTGAAGCCGCTTCTGTTAGGCGCTAATGAAGGGATGCCGTTCATTCTTAGGTCGTGAAGCTCCGGATGCCGTTCATTTGTTAAGTCGTTTATCTGGTGTAACTGTTGGGATAAGTCGCATGAAGTGTTAGGTCGCTAACGACCTATACTAAGTCGCTGAAGGAAGCTGATGTATTGAAGTTAGGTCGCATGAGTTATATTTTAGGTCGTGACCGATATATGTGTTGTAAAAGAGTTGTGTTGTACTTATGTTGTATTGTTTTTAGGTCGGACCATCTTAGGTCGAGATATTTTCTTAAGTCGTGATGTTTTTTTTAGGTCGAAGGTTATAGGTCGGAAACGACCTAAGTGTTGTTGTAATTTGTGTGTGTTGAGTTGTATCGCCTATAAATAGGCTGTGAGTCTCATTTGTAAAAGGTTGTTGATTTTTGAATAAAATTCTCTTTGTTAGCTTTGTGCTTTCATTCAAATTGGTAGTTGAGTGTAATCTCCTATCTCCTCTCTCGGATAATCGAGTGCGCTCGATTCAACGATTGCAGAAGCCGATTCGCGGAATCAAGTGCGCTTGATCAACGCTCGAAGAATTGAAGATCTCTCCTCACGGTATCGTGCGCGATCAACGTGTCAGAGATAGCTAGAATTCGGCATCTTCGGATCAACGAATTTGGGCATTTCAGTATCTTCCAATCCACCGATTACTACATTCATCGATCTACATTGTTTTGATTAATCCGCTGCATCAAAAAGAAACTTACATGTTACCTTAAGTATTGATTTTGGACAATCTAAGTAATTGAAATGGAAATAACTTATGTAATCGATGAATGTAAAGTAATAAAAAGAAAAATGGCATTGTATAAATGAACGGGAATGAATTTTGTAAGTAATGAAAGTAAGTTAATGGGAAAATAGCATTGTACGAATGAAAAGAAAAAAATGAACAGTAATAATATGAAAGGAGATTAATAAGAATAAAACTTAATAATATTTGAAATTATTGTTTGTTTGGCTTATAGGATGTTTGGAAAGCGATACTTTAAATTGTTTAGGATGTATAAATAATGTATTAAGTTTTATCGAAGACTGTTGAGTTTATGGTATACTTAGTAGTTTATCTATCATTTTATACAATTAAAAGTTTCTGAATCCGAACAAACCATTTGTTTGGTTGTTATGGATGGATGGTTAATTACTCTGATTGTATGTGATGATTCTATGGTTTTGTTTGCAAGTGGTTGTTGTTATGCTGTGTTGGTTTGTTTGATATTGATTGAAACAACTTAAATATTTCTCTTTTACATAATTATTAACTTCTTCGGATTATATAAGTGAAATACAGGTTATGGAAGCAATTGCTACTACTTTTGGTTTCATAAATAAAGCGTTGTTTGCCCGACAAATAGGTACATTTTTGGATTACGGTTCTCTAGTGATATTCTATTGTTATCCTGTGGTTTGAGATATTTTATTTTGAAATATGGTATATATGTGTTATTATTGATATTACTATTTCTCCCGGACCTCTCCGTACAAATGAGACTGCCAAAATTTTCAATGAATTTTGGACTTAGAAATTTTTTGTGGAAGTGAAAATGTTTTTAAAACTTTTATTAAACATGAATATGAAAGGATTTAATTGTTTATAAATTGATATATTTTATTCAAATTATCTAATTATGTAAATTAATTTTTATAAATTGAATACGTTGAATAAAATATATTAATCCCTTAGTTCCTTCTTTTCCTTTTCGAGAATGAAAAGTTTTGAGTGAGGGAGAGTATAACGACCCATAATTTAGATAATTAAATTTATTAAATTTAATAAGATTTTGTAATTCGATATTAGAAGAAATTAAAATTTAAGATTTAATAATTAAAAGACTAACTAGAATGTAATGTTAGTAATGTTAATTTAAGGCAATTGATAACTATTCTAATGTAAGTCCAATTAACTGAAATGATTGTAAAGTCATAGTAGGCTATAGATTGTAAATAAAGAAATAAATATAACATTGGAGTCAATGTTTGAAATTATATGTAATAAATTAGAATTGGCTAATATTGAAAATGAAATCAGTATTGTGTAAGTAGTTATAACATTTATTTGTAGATAATAAACTTATAAATGTGATTAAATTAAGTAAAATGTGACAATTGTTATATGTTATCTATTTATTTAATCTGTTGAATTAAATTGGAAATCAATTGCAATTAAATGTAATTAAATATTAGGTTAACGTAAATTAAGATGATAATTATAGAATATTAGTGTAATAAGATATAAACCAATGTTAACTATGTCCATAGAGTAATGATTGGTTGAATAAAAAGATTGAAATCAAATTAAATCAACTTTTTGGGTTTTAATTTATAATTAATGAATATATTGCAATTGAAATTGGGACGCTGTAACTAGACCAATATTAATAATTGAAATTGACGTGGAAAATTTGTTTTAAAGGATTATAAGTTTATATGTTGTCAAAACGATAAAAATTGTTGATTTTTAAATATAAAATATAAAAGGTAATTTAATTAATTTAATAATAAATTATTTAATTAACGTGAAAAGAGCCATTTTGGCCATTGTCTCGGATTTGGATGAAACAAGTTTCATCGGATCCATAACAGTGAATCACTGTAAGGTTTCAAGTTTCGTGGCGATCGGACTTGTCGTTTGATCGTACGAACTCACAACACGTAGAAATCAATTTAATTGAAATAAATTTGAAATAAGCTGTTTTTAAAGCCAACTTCTATAATTAGGACTTGAAACTTGTTCCATTGAATTTAAAAATATCGAAAACATCTATTTTGATATATGTGATGACATATTTTCATTTCGGGGTCAGAACGGTCTTTTTAGGTCGCGTAGTCGTTTCGATCAATCCAATCTAGTCCATTCATTTCTAATCCAGATTTGCCTATATATAGGCTGTTATAAACCCTAATTGTTTCTCATTTCTTATTTCTATACGTACTATTACTTCTACCAGTTCCTCCTTCTTAAACGACAGAATATGAAACCCTAAATTCCAAATCAAAATTCAATTTCCAAATCAATTTCAAAATCAAACTCCTCCAAAACCTATCATATTATATACCGATTTGAAGCTCTCGACAAGCGCAATTCAAATTTGTAGTTTGTTTTTCGATTTGGGCCTCTGTGTGTCCAGAATTTGGCGATTAAATCTCGACCGTTCATTGGGGTTTGATCATCGACGACGGATCGTCAAATCAAGGGTACCATCGTGTGGAAAGGGTTATGCGTAGTTCATGAGTGCCAGCCATTTGTCGAATCATTGGTTGGATCGGCGGAAAAAATTGGGTGATGGATCGTTTTTCATGGCGGCGGTTGTGTGATTTGGGGGCGTTCGAGCGTGAGCCCGCGGTCGTGGGGCTTTGGCGAAGGCGGCGGTCCACCTGGACATGGGCATGGCGGCGTTGGGCTTGGCTCGGAGGCGTGCGATCATCAGGTTGTGGCTTCATTTGGTCGAGCGTAGGGTTTCGAACAGCAGGTCGAACGAACGAGAGGTCAGAAGTAGATGACATGGCTAGGTATAGTTGTGTATGTTTTCCTTTTTCTTTTATTTTATTTAAATTTTAATTTCGAAACTTATAATCGTCATACCTTTTACGTATGAGGTCAGATTTCGCGCGGCTTCTTTCGTTGGGATCGTATCGGAATTCCAGAAATTATGGAACTAGTTTTGACGAATTCTTCCGAGACTGTTGAAATTTGGGCCTTATTTTGGATTTCAAATCAATTTGAAATCAATGGTGAGTGCTTTAACCCACTCACAACTACTAAATTATCTTTTGTTAGTTAAATTAAATTTATGATGTGATTAGAAGTTGATTGACTACTGTTTTATATATTTAAATCGTCATTCTAGTTAAATCGAAATTTATTGAATATAATTGCCAATTAATTTAATATAAAATTTTAATTTGCCCGTTTATACCCGTTACTGATAATCAGTCACTTGTTATTGTTTATTGATTGGTTTGAATGATGATTGTGATGGATGTTTGATTGTTGATATAGGATGAATGGATGTTATATTTTTATATATTGTTATAACACCGCAAGTTCCTTACGGGTTGAAATGATACATACCCGAATGATCTGATAGATTATGTAGGAATCGTTATGGGTTTGAAATGATAGACTCGAGATTTTTCATGGATTTGAAATTAAATTTAGGATTGCGGGTTGAAATAATATGTACCCAGAAAATTTAAATATTTGTGGATTGAAATGATAAATATCTGTATCACTTCACCATAGGGTAGAAAATTATATACGGACACCAGATTGGTTAAATTAAATTATTTTAAATCTTTAAAATTTGAATTCAGCTAAATGATATTTTGAAATAGAATTTGATTTATATAAACTGAATTGTTTTAATGAATTGTTTAAAAGATTAAATTTGAAATTTTGGAATTATTTTAAGTAAATTGCTTAAAGGGTTTAATTTGGAATTCTAAAGTTGAATTTGAAGTATAAACGAAATTTATCGAAATTGAGTTATTGAAGACTTTTGAAATTGTAACCTTGAAATCAATTAAAATTGGAATAGCTTAAAATTAATATTTAAGATTTGAAATTGGGTTTGATTTGAAATTAGGATATGGTCCAGATTTGTTGAAATGGAAGAAATAGTTAAATTGGATGTTAATTTCAATTTTATTACTTTAATATAAACTGTTTGAAGATATATCCTTTTAAAAATCCTGATTATTAAGATTTTCAAACTATTAAACTAATTTAATCCGTTTTAAACTATTTTAATCTATTTTGATCAATTTAAACTATTTTAAATCTATTTATCTATGTAACCCAATTTAATCTATTTTAACCTATTTTAAACTAATTAACCCATTATATCTATTTTAATCTATTTTAAAACCATTTAACTATTTTAAAGCATTTTATATATTTTAAATCTATTTTAAATCTATTTAAACCATCTTAAATCCATCAAAACTATTTTAACTATTCATAACTACCTAAATTATTTTCTAAATTTCATATTGTGTAAAGTGGAAGTGTTTATATTTAAATCCTTGGTTTTAAAGTGAATATGGTTAAATGATGTTAACCTAAGTTGGGATTTAAAATGATATTTTCTAGGGAAATGACGTATTTGAGTAAATATGATGATTTTGAAATGAGGAATTAATTAACCTATCTTATCGATATGATTTCAAAACTGATTATGATTTCGAAATTGATATGGTTTGAATTGAATATGATATTTTGATATCAGTTATGAATCGGTTTTGGAAATGTAAAAGAACTATCCGGTGTGAAATAAGCGTTTGGTTGTTAAAGAGACCGGGATTGGATATTGTCATACTCTCTGCCAATACCGAAAACCACTTTAACAACTGTGTACGTGGTGGAGATTCCAGAATGAAGTAGGATGGTTTGGCGAATGATTCTGTATGTGGTATAAATGTAGCCCCAACTCCCACGAGTCAGCTTGATGTGACTAAAACAGGAGCCATGTCGGGCCAAGTTAGGTCGTATCTCCTATTGGACATGCTTCTTCGACACCATATTATGACTTTGTGATTGATTTGGTGGCCACCCCTCGATTTTGATTATGGGAGTGTGTTCCGAGGTGGGCGGTAGTAGCTGCTATGCGTTACCACCAGTCCGGATCTACAAAACGGTAGTATCCTACCCTGGGTATTGCCTCACGTGCCTTGTCACATGCCTTATCGCACCTTCTATGAGTTGATTTTGTACCATACCTATGGAGAGTCCTCTGGGTAAACCACCGGTTTGGTGGAGCTTACGGTACTGTATAGACTACGGAAATATATAAAATGTGTTAAGGGGGATATGGGTAACGCCTTAGCGCTATTTTAATACTTTACTTTACGGTAGACATTATTATAATATCGTATTGTACTATGTATGTAGATAGTTTAACGGATCCTTAGGAAATGGAAATCCCAACATCTCTTAAGTTATTGCACTCACGTTAGACACTGGATAGGAGAAGTCAAACCTCTTAAACATCTCCGACACTGTTATACTCATATTTATTTACTGTTGATTTAACTTACATAAGATATTTTAGTTCTAACTCGAGTGTTTTGTCTTTTCAATTCGCTCAGGTTAGTCTGAGCTTTTCGGTATATCATGCTTTTCTGGAGGACGAAGACGGAGATTTGTATACTATATGATTAATTTATTATATGCATCCCATTGCATCATTTTATTTTGCAGCATTTATTTATTTATTCCCATTGTATGTACTCTGATCGGTATTGTAAAAGTGTAATCAAACCTTATTTGTAAAACAACTTCATGAACTATTTATTTGATTATTATATTTTGTCATTCCGCTGTGAGATTCTTTGTTTTGTTTTTCTTTCTTTTCTCTTTTTTTCTTATTTACCCCATAACAATCCTCTCTTTTGAATGGTTTGAGTCTGACATGTGTGGTTTATTGTCGATTTAAACCATCCAAAATGGTTGGTCGTTACAGTAGAAGTGAGTCTAATGTTTTCTTATCTCTTTTAAAATCCTTTTAAAATATTTCAATATACAAATACTTTTAAATAATAGTATTATTATTTCCACCAAAACAATCAGCTTTCGGAAACATTGGGATTTAAATTATCAAATTCTCCGCTTAAATCCCTTTTTATTTATAAGCTCTGTTTATAAATTATGCTTATAAAATTTCACTTTAATATATTTATTCTCATAAATACTTCCAAGTAACATTACCATTAATTTTCAATAACCTTTTTGAAATCATTTCTAGCAATACCGGGATTTAAATTCAAAAATCCTTCTTAAAACACATTTTATAAATAATATTTATATAAAGTTTCATTTATATAAACTTATCTCATGTTATAATAATTCTCCTTTATTATAATAAAATTTTGTCAAAATTTATCCTCCAAATGTCTTACCTTCCCATTTAGATTATATTAAACAACTTTATTAAAAGTTTACTTTGACTCACCATTATTAAAAGGTGAATTTTAACTTAACATTTTCTCCGAATACCTTATAGTTAAATTGTGAAATTTAATTCACAAAGGGGTTCGTTTTTAAATCAAAGTGATAAATGCTCCTAAATAAGCTGAGCACAATTTAAAATTCAACCAACAACAGTCAATGCTCTTATATTATTAGAGCATGACATGTCAAACAGTAATGATAATAAACAAATATTGTCAAAACCAAAAAATCACTATAAATAACAATATAATTTTTAAAATTATTCCTTTATATATATAAAATATATAATCCTAGGTAAAATATTTCATTTACCAAATTTTCAAAAATCAATACGTGTTCATTGGCCTTGTTCAAGTGTTTAGAAATCCTCATCGATGTCGTGGCATCCCCACGTCTCTATCGGAATTCATAAGAAACTCAATAGACCAATTAACAAATACACTCTCGTATATATTTAATACTCTTAAACTCATTCAAGGGTGCCACTTACCTTATCTCTAATGAGCCATACCAAAGCCAAGGTTCTCGCTTAACTTCAGCTCTGATACCAGCTATAATGACCCACTTTTTCGGCCATCGAAAGTCGATACCAAATACATCTACGTATTCCAATGTCGAACATTCAATCATCAAAAAATAAGATTGTTAGGGTGAATAAAAAGAACAAACGGAGGAAACAGAATCTCACAGTGGAAATGAGAATATATAATATAATAAAGACCATATAATCTGTCACTCCAAGATACAAAGTAAATCCGAGTAAAATAAAAAACCTTATCAGCTGGACAATTATAAATTTCCGACCTTACAATTGCTGATAGGTATATATCGTAGTGGAAAACAAAAATATTACAGCAGATGAACATCCAGCTCTACTCCATGAGCTCCATGTCTGTAACGACCTGCCTTTTTGGATGATTTAAGCAGACACACGCGTCAAACTCAAACCATTCAAAAGGGCAGATTGTTATGGGGTAAATAAGAAAAGCAGAGAAAGAAAGAAAACAAATACAGAATCTCGCAGCGGAATGACAAAATATAATAATCAAATAACAGTCCATGAAGCTGTTTACAATTAAATTGAATTATACTTATACAATACAGAATCAGAGTTATAGACAAAAAGAATAAATAAATAAATGCAGCGGAACAACATGATGCAGTGGAATAAATATATCAAATAATAATAGTACAAATCTTCGTCTTCGTCCTCCAGAATAAGGTCTTCAACCCTGAAATGCTCAGGCTGACCCGAGCGAATTGAAAAGACAAAACACTCGAGTCAGAACTAAAAGATCTTATGTAAGTTAAATCAACGGTAAATAAATATGAGTGGAACGACGTCAGAGATGTTTACGGGGTTTGACATCTCCTATCCAGTGTCTAACATGAGTGCAATAACTTAAGAGATGTTCGGGATTCCCATCTCCTAAGAATCTGTTAAACTATCTACTATGTAGTACAATACGCTATTATAATATGTCTACAGTAAAGTAAAGTATTAAAATCGCATTAAGGCGTTACCCATATCCCCCTTAACACATTTTGTATATTCTCGTAGTCTATACAGTATCGTAACTACTCCGTAAACTGGAGGCTATCAGGGGGCACTCCATAGGTATGGTACAAAACAAACTCATAGAAGGCACTCTAGGGCATGTGAACACGACACTCGAGGCAATGCCAAGGTAGATATACCAATTGCACTCTCGGACTGGTGGTAACGCATAGCAGCTACTACCGCCCACCTCGGATACATTCCCATAATCAAAATCAAGGGGTGGCCACAAAATCAATCACAAAGTCTGTGACGCCCCACCTCTATACCCACGCTAGCCAAGGACGCCACTGGGTGATGCCGTCAACTAGCACGGAGAATAAGGCCGTTGAGGGGCGACCATCCGTGTAATTTCTTTGTGCGAGCCTCGATATGTCAGATAATATAACATCACTAGTACAAAAAGTGCATATTGCTTCGCCTCATTTGCATCATTTGAAGTAAAAACTGATGCAAATAGAACTATTTTCATCAGTTCCATCTTAATAACCAATGCAATTGGTAGTGAATAGCTAATAAAAAATAAAATTTTCATCAGTTGCCACCAACAACCGATGCAATTGGTACGTGCAAATAGTTTTAGTTGCATCGATTTTAAATTCAACCGATGCAACTACATTAGTTTGCATTCATTTTCCATCGGTTTGCTACTCCAACTTTCATTTTCCCACCCCTTAACTTTTCATTTCCCGCTTAGCTTTCATTTATCCCTCCACTTCCCCCGTAACCCGTTAAGAAGAAAACAAAAGCAACTTTATATTCGTTCAATTGAACGACTTCAAATCAAATAAAATCTAATGTCAATTTATAAACTCATGTCTCGATTCGAATTCAAAAGCAAATCTCAAAGCCAAATCAAAATCGGCTATTGTAAGTAATTCTCAAATTCAGTTGCAGATTCTAGGAGATTCGATGCATTGAATTTGATTTGGGGATTTCAGTTGCTGGTGGGTTGGTCACGTGTAGTTGGTCTCAGTGAATTAGGAACTCACGATTTGGAAATCGTTGTTGGTGGAGGCGATAAAACTGCAGTGACGAGGGACAATAGGCAGTGAGCTGGTAAAGTGATTGAAGTCTAGTGTTCGAGTTCGAGTTCGAGTTCGAGGTGAGGTAATTCTAAAATTCGAATATGCGATTGAGGTGAGTCGATTGGTTTCGTGGTTTTTGGTAATAGGAGGTAGCGTTTTTGTTTGGTTACTATGAATTTCAAAAAGAAACTGGGATATGAATTTCTTTAGAAAAATGGACAGATGTTTTGTGTTATTCTATGTTGAAATCTTGAATTGTTTTCGTGTTTAGTCTTGCATTTCTATTTAGCTGGTACTGTTTGTACCTTGGTTTGTTTACTGCTAGTTGCACACTTGATATTGTGCAATGATAATAATCTGAGTATGTGATTGAATATTAAGAAAAAAATTGCTGATATTTAACATGCTATTTATATTCTTTATTTGCTTTCAAAAATATATTCCTATTTTTTTGATTGTGTGATGAAAATTACGTATCAGTACTACCAATTTACCAATTCTTTAATTTTGTTTTCACGTTGTGTAAATAAAATTTTTTTTACATGGTTGGATAAATTTAGTAATTCAATGTATTCTTTGTCTAGCGGTAGTAATGATTGTTGTATAGATACAAAATTTTAAAGATGTATATGTATTTGAATGCGTGATTTAATTTTTTTTAATTAATTGGTAACTTATCTATTTTTTAGGCCTGTGTTTATTTTAGAACAAATAAAAAAATATATAACTGTTCAAAATTATCGTCTAAACAATAAACAAGCAATTATAATGACGATAGCTTAAAACAAGTAATGCAATCTAATAATTAGTCACCAAATTATGAATTTTTACGAAAATTACACTTAAATTTAGAATATGAACACTAGTTTCAGTTTGAATTTAACTTTTACTAGTTAATTTTACTATGTGCAAGATTGTTGAAAGGAAGATCAATGTCAGATTCAGTTATGTTTGGTGCTCGATTTCTCTGTCTACTTAAATTTTAATACGAACCCTGAACATGATGAACTAATGCTTAAAATAGTATTTAAGGCCAAAAGCATGGTTGAGTAATAGCAAATATAAAACCCTCCTTTGAAAATATATGTCGTCAGGGTGATATAATTCCTTTTAACCTTTTTATAAACAAGTAAATAAGTCAAATCCCAAAATCTACAGTGAAATGTAGTCGGATATAAACATAAACATAAACATATATCTCTTTCAGTTAGCCTTAGAATCATCTTCCAAGGCAATGAAAGCAAAATTAAAGCAATTCAAAATTAATGATGTGGTCACATAATTATCTATTAAAAAAGGCTAATTCTATTCAGACTCACAAAATTATTTCATAGCCCCATATTAATTTTAAAAAATTAATTGGACGAAGATGCCCCATTTTACCCTTCTTTAATCAGTCTCACAGTAAGTATATGAGACATCTTTTACTCTAAATCACTTATTTTCACAAACCATATTTTTTATTTTAGCAAAATAAATCCAATTTCTTTTTCAACTTAAGGGATATTTATGAGAATGATTAAATGTTCCAAAAAATTGGAGAAAACGAACCCATTATTATTTTTACTCTTACATTTTAATTCGATTTAAATCTTTGTTCTATCGTAGAAGTCAATGGGAACCATATTTTATTTGGATACTCAACAAAAAGAGGATGTAGCAATTATATTGGTTTTTGGAGCTACTTGGTGATTTTCTAGGTTCAAATAGAATAAATCATTAAAAATCTATAAAATCTAAGAAGCAAGAAAGGCAGCAAGCATGCCTGATAAACTCTGAAATTTATTCCAACTGTGTATGATGCAAAAATACAGTAACCAGATAAAAAATAAAGTAGAAAAGAGAGTAACCATACAATGGTTGAATACACAAACAGTGGGTGTATATATAGTACACAATAGTCTTGGTACACATATCTCCACTCAAGTAGCTCATGAAGAAAGCACTCGACCAACCACTAGTGCAAGGCCAAAGATGATCATTCATAGCCCTTCTAGATTCTTGGATTAAGAGAGAAATTAGTAATGCTAGAATGCAAATATAGATATATTCCAGAAGAGGAATCTACCTATTTTATGCTCTTTTTATTTCTTTTCTTGTAATGTCACTATTTTTTTTGTAAGCACTAATTATAAGTATGTAAGAAGGATGAATGCAAGGATATGAAAACCTTATTTCTTCAAATCTACTCTCCCTACAAATTTCTTCCTCGTGGTTACAATCCTTCTCCTCTACAATCCCCTCCCTCTTCCCCTTAATCTACTTTATAGTAATCTTTAAGGGCCTTAGTCTTCTTAATTTGATTAGTTATCGCTCTTTCGTGGTTGGAAATGATCCAATATGAAGTAAAAAAGAAAATAATTATAACAATAAATATAAATATAAATAATGAAAAAAGGGGCCGTTCAATAGTTTGAACCTTTTGCCTGCTGTAAAGGTTAGGGTTATCCTTCACTCAGATAAGTGCAAACTAAATTTGCACTTTTACAATTTCACACAACTAAAATATATAACTTGCCATAGGTTATATAAAGCTTTAACTAATATCAATGTATAAAGCTTTAACTCTATACACACACATGTGTGTGTGTATGCATGTATAACTTCTCATAGGTTATATAAAGCTTCAACTAATATAGATAATAAAGTGTGATAGGCCCTACATTTAAAAGTCAGATTTCTAGAAGCATAAATTCAATAGTCCGGTATAAATACTTGTATAAACTTCCTAATAAATACTTGTAATAATATCATATTTATCACATTCAAGCTAGCATATTAGAACCACCAATAAAACAAAACCAAAGTATTTATTACATCTTCATTTGCTTTTGAGCTCTTAGCAATGTGGATTGTCCAAGCTAATGTGCTCCATACCAAAGAACTTGCAAAAAGATTGAAGGTTAATTCACTCTATCTTTTCACAGTTTTGCATAATTTACATATATATGCACTATGTGTTGGTAATTATTACTCATATGTTTCTATCATCGACAACTTCACAGAAAATGGAAGCAAATGTGATAGTGAACTGTGTTAATCCAGGCATTATGGTGTGTTTGTTTTGGTGGTTGTCAGTAGTAAAACATTTCACTTTTTAGTAAAAAAGTGGAAAAAAAATCAACTTTTATTGGTAAGGATTACATCTAATAATTAGACTAGCTTTTTTATAAGCAACTGAATCTCTGGAAATATCCAACCCAGACCAAAACTACAGTAAAGAAGAAGACCCTTTATATGAACACGGAAAAAGGAAATCGCTGCAGCTTTCATCAAATGAAAAATAGAATAAGTTATCAGGTACACATTTGTTATGATCATGGCTCAAGAAGAAATATATACAGAGAAAAGATAAGTACCTTTAATAGATCGAGCAACATTCTTCACTCTTCTCTCACAGCCATCACAATCCATCTTCACTTTCAATTCCACAGTCTGATGAACAAATCAAACGATGATTATATTTCTTTAAGCAAGAATGAATGGCATCATATAATATTTTATCAAAAAAATTTCATTGATTATTATGTTCATTGACAAACTACTTGTAATGGCTTTTTTCTTTTTATTCTTAAAAAAGCTCTCTTTGTCACACTGTAAAAGTTTGAGAGATAGTCAAGTGCACCCATTTTTATTTTTATTCACTTTGAGAACTATGAAGTATAGGTGTCTATTTATATGTAGACTCGTAGAGCAAGTGAATAATCTAGCGTTTGTTTATATTATACTTAAGTTGTGGCATTTATGGTGAGTAAATTATATCTAGACATTTATTTGCTTTTAGTTTTGCATATAATACTCGACACAAGGCTTCTTTTTAAAGTATATGATAAATTTTAATTAAGGGATATACATCATTGAGTACATTGTGGAATAGGATATGATAGCTAGTTAAAATTTGATTCCACCTCTACTGTATATAAAAAAGAAACTTTTAGTGCACCGTTACAATATATAAAACCCTGTGGCACTCTATATATAAGCACTGAAAATGTTGATGTAGATATACAAGCATGTATAAGTTTTATTAGTTGATGTGGGAAATTCATCCTTGCTAACATGAAACATGTAAAATCTCTGTTAATCATATCATAGGCCTTTTGTAACTCCGCCTTAATACAGAATTTCTTGACACCATTTTTATTAAAGTTTCTGATATTCTCATGTGCAAGTCGGTTAATATCTGCAATATTCCTACTAGGAATAAAATCTCATTGAGCTTCAGAAATCAAAAAAGGCAGAAATCCCTTAATTCTATTGCAAATCAGTTTGGAAATCACTTTGCACAGGACATTACAATAGGCTATTGGCCTAAAATGTGATGTTCAGGGCATTACTAATTTCTTCCTCTGAAAGGGGCTGCAGTAAGAAAGAGTGGCCTTGATCATTTATCATCTTTCGACACTGGATAAGATTATATTGCATGTGATGTTGAGTCTCTCCATTAAAGAGATTTGTGTAGTACTGAACTGCTTGGTTTTGAATTTGTTCACTATTAAATACTAGTTCACCATCATTGTTGTATAGTGCCTTGATATTGTTTCTATATTTTCTCATGTTCATTTTAGCATAAAAGAACTTAGCATTTGAATCAGCTTCATGTAGCCATGTAATTTTAGATTTCTGCTTGACCTCTACATATTTTTCAAACATTTTTTGCTTTAGTATACATCCTGCATTCATCATTGCCTCGTAAAGTAGAGGATTTTATAGGTCATTATCTTCATCAACTAACTTCTGATTGAAACTTGTTTCGAAGTCTACCAAGTTTTCTCTGTCTTTGTGTCTAGTCTTATTCCACAGTTTAAGTTTTGTTTAATTCTTATGAGCTTTATCATAAATTTCTGAATTGGTGAACCCCATGTGAATTCTGATAAAATTGTAACTACTTGATCTAAATAGCCACTTGATAGATGCCAATTGTTACTATATCTGAAAGGTGTGCCCCTTTAAGTTGAGTAAGTTTAGCAGTCTGATGGCCGATGATTGGATGGAGTTGACAGAACTGTTGTAGCAGCAGATGGGGGATGAAATTGTGGTTGTGGTGACGTTTTATTGGAGATAGTTATGCTGTGAATTGAAGATGGTGGTTCTGGCGGTGGAGGATGCTGCTGTGGATGTTGTGGTTTTGAAGTTGAACTGAAGTAGCAGTGGTATTGTGATTGTGATTAACTGCTGTATTGGTTGATGAACTGCTGCAGTGGAGTTGATGGTCTGATTGGTAATAGAAGTGGTGAACTTTGGTTTGTGGAGAAGCTTGACAGTGTGTGATGAGGTATAGGACAGTGCAGCAGTAGGTGGATATGGTAAGAGCAGTTGTGATCGAATATTGGCAGAGGATGGTGGTTAAAATGGTGCGGTGTGGTAGGAGTTGTAGAAGTGGCAGCTGTTGTACTAAAAATCTAAATTATGCTGCTAAAATGAATGTATGAACCATTATTTTGTATAGATTATTAACACTATAATTGATGATATATGTTTATGTTGGTATTATGTTATTCAGTTTGTATTTGTCATCAAATTTAATTTTGAATGATTGTAATATTGCATGCAATAATTGTTTGTTATAATCAATAATATATATTTATAGTCTATTTGAGTACTGTAATAATGGTTTCTGAGAATGACTTTTTTGCATCAGGTATAAATAGCTGATGTAATAGAAGGATTAGTTTGCATCGGTTGTTATAAAAAAACTGATGCAATAGAGGGATTAGTTTGCATCAGTTGTTAGCAACAACTGATGCAAAAAGGACCTTTTTGCATCGGTTTTAGAACTGATGCAAAAGTGTTAAGCCTGTTGCAGCGGTTGCATATGCATCGGTTGCTGAACTGATGCAAAAGAGGGGTAAACAACCGATGCAAATGGCCTGTTTTGTAGTAGTGCATGCATTTCATCTCAAGAGGAAATCCGACACATCGACACAAACTCAAAGCTACCACACGGTAGCTATACTATCTTCGGAAACAAATATAGAAATAAGCATAACACAAATCAGTCACAGATAATTCATATCACAAAGGCGGAATAAGATATGAATATTACACATAAAAGTGTATATCAGAGTAGTGGTCAAACAAGATCCACGATAACACAAAAGAATATAGATATAAGTGCTAGGCAAAAGAATAAGTATACATCATAGAGTCTATATCTCAAATGTATACAACAAAATAAACTACTAATCTAAGTAGTTAGCCAAAAGTCAGAGTAATGAATCCCTGATGAGGAGTCAAGCAGAAGCACCTGTAACATCTCGGTCTGACACGAGTATTATTTCAATAAGAAAATAATAAACGGATCAGTCTAGCTATAAATATCAGATGATATGATATAGAATAAGAGATATGGTATAAACTTATATAACCATAATGGCATACTGCTAAAAGTATGTAATTGAAAATCAACAAGAGATTAATCAATATCACAAGAATCTTCTCAAAGATAAAAAGGGATATCATACCCTAAATTTGTATTCGCAAAAAGTAAACGACACACAAATTCACCAATGCACAGAAATTGAAAAAATTTATCAATGAAAGTCACAAAAATTGGTGAAGCACAAATTCTAGAAATCATCACAAGAAATCCAAAAACCACAAAAAAGAGGATGGCTAATCCCATAAAACTGAACATCGACGCACCTAGAAAGATACGCCCTATGTAAAGTCTAGCATCGATACACCTAGAAAGATGCACCCCATGCAAAGTCAAACATTGACGCACCTAGAAAGATACGCCCCGTGCTCTAGCATCGACGCACCTAGACAGATATGCCCCATGCATAAATAAACATCGATGCACCTAGAAAGATACGCCCCATGTAATGTCTAACATCGATGCATCTAGAAAGATACACCCCATGCAAATTCGAACATCGACGCATCTAGAAAGAAACGACCTATGCATAGACGAACATCGACGCACTTAGAATAATACGCCCCATGCCCTAACTTATTGAGCCGATTGCTCCACGAAGTAAACAAACATCGACGTACCTATATAGGTACGACCCATGCATAAAGTAAACATCGACGCACCTAAATAGGTACGACCCCTACGATAAGTGAGACGAAGCTCATTAAAACGAGGAACAGTCCTCCACATGGACAAAGAGACATCGCACATTGCTAGTCTAAACCATAAAATGATCGTCATTGATCATCAAGAAGTGTCGATCACACTAAGCTAGTAAATATAAGAGTTTAGCTTCATGTCCCATAACCACTTTCTTAACTCAAATATTTACGAACAAATTGTAGATTTCCACTCGAAAATTGTCACAAGAGTTTCAATCGAACAAGTCCATAAATTAACCGACGAAGTAAATGCAAGCATTTCATACCACTTGTTTTGCTAAGCCGTTTAATTAGATTTTCTCATACGAATGAGGTAAAGGTTTGTATATACTAATAGATTAGAAAACGGTTATATAAACGAGCTTTGTATTAAAAATAGAGTTGAAATCATCTTTGTAAAGAGTTTGAATATTTACTATTGTATAGAAACCTTTGTATTTTTAAAGTGACAAATCATAGAAGTGATTGTAGAAACAATCAATCATAAAAATTCACATCCGAAGACGTGAATCAATTGCAAAGAAATCGATATCAAATCCATCAAAATGGATTTTTCCAAAAATTCCCGAAGAAAATGTCATCAAAGTCAATAATAAATGATAACAACAAAAGGGAAACAACACGAATCGATTAAAGTTGGAAATTCAAACAAATAGGCAATATAGGCATAATTGGTAAAAGGGAGCAGGTCGGTCAACCGACTCACTGAGTTCGGTTGACCGGACCAGAGGCAGAAATGCTCGGGTAGCAGGTCGGTCGACCGGACACTGAGTTCGGTCGACCAAAGCCTGTTACCAGTTCTACCAAACCAGAGGCAGGGAAATGCTCGGGTAGCAGGTCGGTCGATCGGACACTGAGTTCGGTCGACCGGAGCCTGTTACAAGCACTCCCACACCTATCTAATGAATGCCAATCCCTTCCGAATTGCAATCGGTCGAGCAACGACACTAAGGGTTTACGCCCATCGACTACCCGGCCATATAAGCTCTTCGATTCATCACCAAAAACATGATCAAAACATCAAAGTTAGGATTTTCAAAGAATTGAACTCAAAACACTAAAAATTGGAATATTCACCAAATCAATCCAAACCAAAAGCATTTGCACAAGAATAAGTGTTAGGAATTCATACCTAACAATCGAAGATAAATATAGATTAAGATGTGAGATGAAAATCTCACCTTTGAACCCAAAAACAATGGAGGAGAGGCTTGAAGACAAGGGAAGAACAACCACACTTCAATCTCAACACAAGACGCTTGAATCCAAGCTTTAAAAGAAGAACATTCCCAAATTTAGGTTTAGGAATTTCTGAAATTGGAAGGAGAATGAGTTGGAGAAGAAGAAGGAGATGCTTACCAATAGCTTCTTCTAGAATTTGGAGATAAAACTAGGATTTGCAAATGAAATTAGGGCTTAGGAATTTCCATTTCCCATCTCTCCCACCATTGTTGCAAAAGCTTGAATATTAGTGTTCAGAAATGAAGTAATGAAGAGTTGGAGTGGAGTTGGGTTGATAAAACCAGAATTGGGCAAATGGACTGAATCCAAACCCAAAGCCCTATGTGAAAAAGTAGCAAAATTTTACTAACTCCAAACATATCGAAGCTTATACTCAAAAAGGTCACAAACGACATTTTGAACTCAATGGAAGTGGTCTCGAGTCCTAATTCGACTGTTTGCAAAATGTAGCTTTTCGGACTTCAATCCGATTAACGATTCTAAATTTAAATAAAATATTTAAATATTCAATCGTAGAATATGCAGGTTGTTACAGACTCCCCTCCTTAAAGAAATTGCGTCCTCGCAATACTTAAGAAGAAAATAAAGAGTAACAACCGTAAAAGCATATCAACACAAAAGAAAATTTGAAATAAGTAGTTCACCATAAAGAGCACAAAAGAGTAAGTCCGAAAGTTTTCGTTCGATGAATTCTCTAGATTTCCCAAGAGAAATCCTTGGGATTTGAGAACCATAGAACTCACACAAAAAGAACATCTTTATTTCAAAGGTGCTCAACCCTCGAAGAAATGATGCGAATAGGATGTTGCTCAAAAGTCAAATCTGGTGAAACTTCAATCCCTACTATAACACCAAGCTCAAGAATAAAAATCGGAAAGCTTAAGGCATTTCAGTAGTAGAAAGACGTAAGAAAACGTCGTGAATAACAGAAAATTGAGCCGGTGCGACGGCGTAGTACAAAAACGGTACGTCCAATGAACCGAATACCATAAAAGAACATCAGACGCAAGTCCATAAAAGAAATGAGATGAAACTCAATAAAACGAAGTATATCGAAACGTCCGATGTTGGTAAAATGATCATTCCATTTGGACATCATCAAAGAAACAACCACTTGTTGTTTACAACAAAGTGCATTGGCAACACGGTTCCTCTTTCCGAAAATATACAAAGAATATCAAGATCATAAGATGCAAGGAACTCGATCCAATATTAAGTTCCTTATGAGAAAATAAATATTCCAAAGATTTATGATCAGGGTAGAGAACAAATTTCTCACCCAAAAATAATGATGCCAAATTTTTTTAAAAGGGAAAACAATTACCGCGAGCACTAGATCATGAGTGGCATACCTAGTCTCGATCGGCTTTAATGATTTAGAAGCATAAGTGATAGCACGTTCTCTTTTGCAAGAGAACGACATCCAAACCAATACGATTAGCATTGGTACAAAAGATAAAGTCTTGGTTCCCATCGGGAATCACAAGAATAGAAGTATCGGAAAAGAATTCTTTCAAATAATCTTCTTTCCCGAAAAGCTAAAACTTTCAAAATCACAATTATCTTTATGTAAAAATCTTTCTAGAAAATTTGCATTTTACAAGTCAATATATCGTGTCTGATTGTCTCATCAAAGCGTTTAGGAAATTCCTATCGATAATGTTGATCAAGCACATCGACCAGAATTCTTAAAGCACTTAATGGGTAATACAATCACAATATCATCTTCTATATAATAAACATGTTTCTTAAAAAAACATTAAGAATATTCTTTGCTTGTTTAAGAGCAAAGTCAAATTGTACTTATAAATAAATCTTATGAAAAAGATTTGCAAAATTTTAAATTTGTATTTTCATCCAAAATCAATATATACAAGAATGGAGTCATCGAGATCGTAGAATACTCGATTCATAAAATGGATGAAATAAGCTGGAAAAACTGAATGACATAATAAGTCATTCATAAGAATCATAACGAGTGCGGAATGCGGTAAATGGATAACTCCCGCAACTCATAGCAAATGAAAATCGGTGGCAAGGTCGAGCTAAAAAGACCTTAACACCACTCAAAAGATTGCTTAGGTGATAATCTTAAGACAAACTCAAAAATACCAGAAAATTCTCAAAGTACATAAATGAGAAGGATAACACTTTCCTCATCATGCGGGTTTAAATAAAAATTGATGCCACCAAAAATTTGAAATTGGAATCACAAAGAAAAATAGAAATCTGCTTAATGGATTGAAAATGTCGAAACTGAATAGTCCACTCGAGACATAGGATATGGCTATATAAAAATTAAGTCAATCCTTACAAAAATCAATTCCGAAGCCTAAGTAAAAATAGCTCGGAAAGATAAATCACATAAAATAATTTCGACATCAATAAAAAGCAAATTGAGCACCGTGGATCCACCAATCCGGATTCACATTTCTCAAGAGAGTCATCAAGCCCAAAATATTTAAAGAAAAAGAATCGAAAAGTTCTTTTGATATAAAAATAATGAGATGAACCCTTATCAAAAAGAACTCAAATAGGAAGATCACGAAATAAAACAATAGCATCAAGGATTGAATGTAAAATACCTTGACCAAGAGAAGAGTTGCTAGGAGCTTGTACTACATTGAACTTTTCCTCCTTCCTACTTTGAAGTATGGGACATGCAGTTATATGGTGACCCGAATTTTTGCAATAGCGACAATAAAGAGGTTTCGGACACTCTCTTGCATAGTGGTCTGCGGAACCACAATTGTAGCATTGTCCACGACTAGAGGTAGGGGCTTTTTCTACCGAGGTTTCTTGTCTCCCCTTCTTATTGGGAAAGGGGCATTTGTATTTAATTGGCCTCTTCATGTTGTCGTTGAAGTTCTGTTTTGCACTCACAACTTCAACATTACTCTCTCTATCGGCCTCTTCAAGAAGAAGAGCGATATCAATAAGCTGATCAAATGAAACCTCGAGTTTCAGGAGTAATGGCTTCTTAAGATTCTTATTCAAGCCATAGACAAATCTCTAGTTCTTCTTCAACGGGGTGTTAATGTATTCAACCCCGTATTTGGAAAGAGATTCGAAAGATGCGACGTAGTCCGTCACAGAAGATTCACCTTGAACAAGTTCGATAAAACGCCGGGCCAAAGTTACTTTTTCAACCTCCGGCACAAATTTCAATTCGAATCTTTCTCGGAATTGCTCCCAAGTGAGATCGGCTTCAACGATTTCAGAAATAAGAAGCTCATACCAATCCAATGCTCTTTCTTGGAGCATGCTAGAAGCCACTTGGACTCGGTAGAGATCAACAAGATTCATGCGAGAAAAGATGCGGTCGCATGATCTAAGCCAAGCTTGAATTTCAATGACACTCTCGGATCCCCGGAATGGCCTTCCACCCAAATCGGTATAATCTCTACACAAGCGTGCAAAACCGGATCGAGGATGAGTAGGCTCTGGAATGGGTCCGATAGCTTGAGCATTCTTAACAAGATCTAGAAGCTACCGAGCAGACATAAATACTCCCTCCTGAGGAGTAGCACTGGATTGACCGACATTGGTACGGCCAGATCTAACCATTTCTCTTCTTTAAGAAAGAAAGAAAAGAGAAAAAGGTTAATCTCAAAATGAATATCAAAAAACTTGATTGATAAAATAAGGAATCATAAAATGAAATAGGATAGAACGGTACGAAGCCCCGAATTAAATCCTATGGCACGATTCCTAAGAAAGACTTAGGACAATGATCCTTGCTAGATTATTCTACATTGTTCCGAAGTCTGGCTCTGATACCAAGCTGTGACGCCCCACCTCTATACCCACGCTAGCCAAGGACGCCACTGGGTGATGCCGTCAACTAGCACGGAGAATAAGGCCGTTGAGGGGCGACCATCCGTGTAATTGCTTTGTGCGAGCCTCGATATGTCAGATAATATAACATGCATTTCATCTCAAGAGGAAATCCGACACATCGACACAAACTCAAAGCTACCACACGGTGGCTATACTATCTTCGGAAACAAATATAGAAATAAGTATAACACAAATCAGTCACAGATAATTCATATCACAAAGGCGGAATAAGATATGAATATTACACATAAAAGTGTATATCAGAGTAGTGGTCAAACAAGATCCACTATAACACAAAAGAATATAGATATAAGTGCTAGGCAAAAGAATAAGTATACATCATAGAGTCTATATCTCAAATGTGTACAACAAAATAAACTACTAATCTAAGTAGTTAGCCAAAAGTCAGAGTAATGAATCCCTGATGAGGAGTCAAGCAAAAGCACCTGTAACATCTCGGTCTGACCCGAGTATTATTTCAATAAGAAAATAATAGACAGATCAGTCTAGCTATAAATATCAGATGACATGATATAGAATAAGAGATATGGTATAAACATATATAACCATAATGGCATACTGCTAAAAGTATGTAATTGAAAATCAACAAGAGATTAATCAATATCACAAGAATCTTCTCAAAGATAAAAAGGGATATCATACTCTAAATTTGTATTCGCAAAAAGTAAACGACACACAAATTCACCAATGCACAGAAATTGATAAAACTTATAAATGAAAGTCACAAAAATTGGTGAAGCACAAATTCTAGAAATCATCACAAGAAATCCAGAAACCACAAAAAAGAGGATGGCCAATCCCATAAAACTGAACATTGACGCACCTAGAAAGATACGCCCTATGTAAAGTCTAGCATCGATACACCTAGAAAGATGCACCCCATGCAAAGTCAAACATCGACGCACCTAGAAAGATACGGCCCATGCTCTAGCATCGACGCACCTAGACAGATATGCCCCATGCATAAATAAACATCAACGCACCTAGAAAGATACGCCCCATGTAATGTCTAACATCGATGCACCTAGAAAGATACACCCCATGCAAATTCGAACATTGACGCATCTAGAAAGATACGACCTATGCATAGACGAACATCGACGCACCTAGAAAGATACGCTCCATGCCCCGACTTATTGAGCCGATTAATCCACGAAGTAAACAAACTTCGACGAACCTATATAGGTACGACCCATGCATAAAGTAAACATCGACGCACCTAAATAGGTACGACCCCTACGATAAGTGAGACGAGCTTATTAAAACGAGGAACAGTCCTCCACATGGACAAAGAGACATCGCACATTGCTAGTCTAAACCATAAAATGATCGTCATTGATCATCAAGAAGTGTCGATCACACTAAGCTAGTAAATATAAGAGTTTAGCTTCATGTCCCATAACCACTTGCTTAACTCAAATATTTACGAACAGATTGTAGATTTCCACTCGAAAATTGTCACAAGAGTTTCAATTGAACAAGTCCATAAATTAACCGACGAAGTAAACACAAGCGTTTCATACCACTTGTTTTGCTAAGCCGTTTAATTAGATTTTCTCATACGAATGAGGTAAAGGTTTGTATATACTAATAGATTAGAAAACGGTTTTATAAACGAGCTTTGTATTAAAAATAGAGTTGAAATCATCTTTGTAAAGAGTTTGAATATTTACTATTAGTATAGAAACCTTTGTATTTTTAAAGTGACAAATCATAGAAGTGATTGTAGAAACAATCAATCATAAAAATTCACATCCGAAGACGTGAATCAATTGCAAAGAAATTGATATCAAATCCATCAAAATGGATATTTTGCGAAAATTCCCGAAGAAAATGTCATCAAAGCCGATAATAAATGATAACAACAAAAGGGAAACAACACGAATCGATTAAAGTTGGAAATTCAAACAAATAGGCAATATAGGCATAATTGGCAAAAGGGAGCAGGTCGGTCAACCGGCTCATTAAGTTCGGTTGACCGGACCAGAGGCAGAAATGCTCGGGTAGCAGGTCGGTCGACTGGACACTGAGTTCAGTCGACCGGAGCCTGTTACCAGTTCTACCAAACTAGAGGCAGGGAAATGCTCAGGTAGCAGGTCGGTCGATCGGACACTGAGTTCGGTCGACCGGAGCCTGTTACCAGCACTCCCACGCCTATCTAATGAATGCCAATCCCTTCCGAATTGCAATCGGTCGAGCAACGACACTAAGGGTTTACGCCCATCGACTACCCGGCCATATAAGCTCTTCGATTCATCACCAAAAACATTATCAAAACATCAAAGTTAGGATTTTCAAAGAATTGACTCAAAACACAAAAAAATTGGAATATTCACCAAATCAATCCAAACCAAAAGCATTTGCACAAGAATAAGTGTTAGGAATTCATACCTAACAATCGAAGATAAATATAGATTAAGATGTGAGATGAAAATCTCACCTTTGAACCCAAAAACAATGGAGGAGAGGCTTGAAGACAAGGGAAGAACAACCACACTTCAATCTCAACACAAGAAGCTTGAATCCAAGCTTTAAAAGAAGAACATTCCCAAATTTAGGTTTAGGAATTTCTGAAATTGGAAGGATAATGAGTTGGAGAAGAAGAAGGAGATGCTTACCAATAGCTTCTTCTAGAATTTGGAGATAAAACTAGGATTTGCAAATGAAATTAGGGCTTAGTAATTTCCATTTCCCATCTCTCCCACCATTGTTGCAAAAGCTTGAATATTAGGGTTTAGAAATGAAGTAATGAAGAGTTGGAGTGGAGTTGGGTTGATAAAACTAGAAATGGGCAAATGGGCTGAACCCAAACCCAAAGCCCTATGTGAAAAAGTAGCAAAATTCTACTAACTCCAAACATATCGAAGCTTATACTCAAAAAGGTCGCAAACGACATTTTGAACTCAATGGAAGTGGTCTCGAGTCCTAATTCGACTGTTTGCAAAAAGTAGCTTTTTGGACTTCAATCCGATTAACGATTCTATGTTTAAATAAAATATTTAAATATTCAATCGTAGAATATGCGGGTTATTACAAAGTCAAAATATAGTATCGAAGAAATGTGCCCGATAGGAGGGATGACCTCACTTGGCCCTGTATAGCTCCTGTTTTAATCACATCTAATGTAACGACCCGATATTTTCAACCATTCGCATCCATTATAAGTGTATAGGTAGACACTCATGCCGGAATTGAATTGCTCAAAATACCGCGTTGTAAATAAAAATTTGGCAAATCTCAGAATATGCAGTAAATAAATATAATCACAGATCACAAACACAGAGTAAAATAAGGCAGTGGAAGTAAAAGAAATAGTAGTTCATGAAGCTACTATGTAAATATATCAGAGTTACATAAGATACAACATAAGAATACCAAGATACAATAGGAGTAACAGTATGATAATCAGGTACAACTCATAATACAACTGGAATCAACTAGATAACAAGATGAATAGATATTTGGAACTTCAAAGCAAAACTCCAGCTCCAAAGGTGAGTCTCTAATGCTGTATCACTCAGTCTGACCCGAGCGTAAAGCAAAACACAAAACACTCGAGTCAGGACATTATATACTTATATAATATAAACCAACTCAATCTTTATATTTACTGGAGTGACCGAAGTGCTTCCTGAAACAAGGACGAGGAAACGGTAAGGAGTGAACTGTAATAAGGTACAAGTAACTTAAAGAATGCTTGGGATCGCCCATTCTTTAAGGATCCATTAAACTATTTACTATGTAGTAATATACGCTATATACAGTAGTGTCTAATTAGTAAAGTATAATCATATAGAAAATAGCGTTAAGGGGATGGAGAACCTTAACGCGGTCGGATCTTAAAATCATAATCGTAGTGGGTTCGATATGGTAGGTGACACGGCACACAAGGCAATGCCAGGGTAGATATACCAATTACGATAACGGACTGATGGATACGCATAGTAGTCACTACCGTTCCACATCGAACAACACTCCCAAATCAAGGGTGGCCACCAAAAATCACAAAGTAATAGAATGGTATCGAAGAAGTGTGTCCGATACGAGGTGCTACCTCACTGGCCCGAGATCGCTCCTGTTTTAGTCACCTTATGCCAACTCACGGGAGTTGGGTCCACGTATATACCTTAGGATCGTCACCACCATCCTACTTCATTCTGGAAACTCCACCGCGTACACAGTTTTCAAAGTGGTTTTCGGTATCGACAGAGAGTATGTCTATATCCGATCTCGGTCTCTTTAACAACCAAACGTTATTATAACCCGTGGTTATAATTTAAAAACAGTTTATACTTCAAAATAGAATATCATTTCAAATCCAAATCTTTATCAAAATAAAGATTAAATCAATTCCAAACCATTTCAATATATTTAAAATATCATATCATTTCAAAACTTCATTTCAAATCATTTCAATATTTCAAAATATCATATCCTTAAAAAACTTCATTTCAAATCATTTTAATATAATAAATATCATATCCTTACAAACTTCATTTCAAATCATTTGAATATAATAAAATATCCTATCAGTTTAAATCCAAATATTCAACTTTAAATACCTTTTAAATTCAAAGATATCGTTCATTTACTATCATTTCAAATCACCTTTAACTAGTTTATATTCCAATCAAAATAATTCATTTAAACCTTCTAAAAGTGTAATTATTATATTTTCAAATCAATTATTCAATTTCCAAAGTTTCAAACCATTCTGAGTTCGTTTACTAAGTCAAAAACCATAATTATTAAAATTTCAGCCTTTCGCAGCATTTAGAAAAAGCTGTTATAAGTTATACTTGAAAACATTTTTATTCAGCAAAGTTAGCATTTAAAACTGCTGTTAAAACTCAGTTTTTAGTTAAATTATAGTTCAAAATAGAAAAGACAGCATTTCAGAAGTGTTGTGGTAACTCAGATTTCAAAACAAGAGTTAAATTTGGTTTCAGCAAAGACTGCAGACCATTATAGCATTTCCAGAGAATGCTATAATAGGCCTGAGTTCAATATTGGCCTATAAGTTCAATTACAGCAACTACAGCATTTCAGAAATGCTGTAATAGCTCTTTTTACACAATTTTAGTTCAAAACAGAATCTATAGCATTTGTGAATGCTATTAAAAGTAGATTTCAGGTATTAGTGTATTTCCAGCAATTAAATAACTTCAATTTAAAACACATAAACATTTTAAAAATCATATTTTAACATTTAAAATGTTCATTTACATATCATTTAACATATATCTTTTTCACAATAAATTTCTTATAATTAAATCCAATTTTTCAACAATTTACTTAATAAATTTAAGTGTAAAAGTTTCCAATCCTTCACATTTCAACAAATAAACTTAACACTTCAAATTTAAATTACCATTTCACAAATTTAACTAAATTTCCAATTTTATTTAATTAACTTAAACCTTTAATTAAAACCAAATTTCACATTTCCAAGTTAAGTTATATTTTAAAAGATCACTTTTAAACATTCATTTATTTAACCACTTAAATTCATAGAAAAATCAATAATACTTTAATAAATCACTTAAATTCAAATTTAATCAAATTATCATATTTTACCATTTTCCAAATATAATTAAATTTCCATTTTATTCATATAACTTAAATATCATTTTTAACCAAAATTCCAAATTCCAAACTTAAGTTATATTTCAATAATCCAATTTAACCATTCATTAATTACATTTTTTTACTCATAGAAAAAACATAATTTCTTTATTTTAAAACATTTCAAAATCTATTTAAATCAAATTTCATAAATTTATATTTTTAAAAATACTTAAAATCATCCAAAACACTTTATAAAATAACCACGGGCCTGTATATAGTTTTCTAACCTAGGTCAAGTGATACGGATATGTATCATTTCAACCCGCAGTTTAAAAAAAAAGAAAAATTCGGGTTATATCATTTCAAACCCGCAATCCCAAGTTAAATGAATGACTTTGAAAACCGCTCAGGCCTATCATTTCAGCCCATAACGATATTCCCTTATTCTAAAGTCCGTTCGGGTATGTATCATTTCAACCCATAGTGATTCTAGTCTACAGGGAACTTGCAATGTGATAAACTGATATAAATAAACAGAATAACATAAAACAACAGTAACATATGATATAACAGGTGTAATGACAAGTGTGAACATCATATGATAATAATATAAGCATATATAACATGATAATATACATTACAGATTCAAATGGTGTCGGTTTATCAGTTATATAGGTACATATTGTCTGGTGAGAATAACTCACCTATTAAAGCTGGAGATTAGCGATCAAAACACATAGAATAGATTCCAGAAAGCACAACAAGCACGATATAGCATGACTTTTGATTTGAATGTATGGAGAGCCTTGATATTTATCTTGTAAACAATAACCAAACAAGACAATATACACATAAATATTCAACGCAAACAATGTTGAAACAATGAAGATAAGAAGCAACAACGGAATAGATTACTTGACTGTGCTTTAACTGTTTGCACAAAAAATGGACAAACACCTCAAAGTCGTATGATTTAGTAGATCTTATGTTGTTCTTAGTGGTTTGGGTGATTTATGCAAATATATGAAAAGCAGGGGCTAAACTGTAAAAAGACACGCAGATTTATAGTGGTTCAGCCAAAATGTGCCTACGTCCACTTTATATGCTATTTCTCTTCTCTTGTTTAGATTACAAGTACAAAGCTTTGATACAAGTAAAAGAAAATTGTTTGAAAGTTCTCTCCGTGCTTGAGCTCTCAAACTTTTTTCATTGTTGTACCCCTGCCCCTCTATTTATAGAGTGAGGTTGGGAGCAGGGGTCTTGGATGGATATAGCTGCTGGTGGGCCTGGGCTGATGTGATCTGGCCTGGCACGTCTTGGTCCGGTAGCATTTGGTCCGGCTTGGAGTTGGTCTGGCATTGAGTTGGTCCGGCATTAGGTTGGTCCGGTATTGAGTTGGTCCGGCATTGGGTTGGTTCATCATGGAGTTGGTCCGGCATTGGTTGGATAGGTGTTGAGTTGGTCCGGCCTTGGGTTGGTCCGACATTGGTTGGATAGGTGTTGAGTTGGTCCGGCCTTGGGTTGGTCCAGCATTGGGTTGGTCCGGTTATGGAGTCGGTTCAGTGATGGTTGGATAGGTGTTGGTCCGGTGGAGCTTTGATTCGGTGGTTCTGGTGGAAGAGTTGGTTTGCTTTAATTTGGAGGGTGGCTGGTCCGGTTATTCTGGTCTGGTGTTGAGAATTCGCCCAACATTTGCCCCCCAAAGTGGGGCGTATGCTGGCATACGGCTTACTTTGTTTCTAGGTCATCTTCATTCGGTCCCTGAGTGCCGGTCCAGTTGGTCCGGTGTCCTTTATTTGCCTATAAGTAGAGGTGTTAGGCCTTCGTCATTCTTCTACCAAACTTGACAGCTGAATCAGATCCTCCCTTTCCGAAGCTTACCCCACTGCCGAATCACTTTAGCTTGCCGAATCAGGTAATTAGTCTCCTTTCGCCGAATGGCTTTGCAATGTATCACCGAATGGACATGGGGACTTGGCTTACCGAATGAAACTTGTGTGTCCAAGTACCGAATGACACTCTCACACTTGAACTGCCGAACGAAACTCGTGTGTCCAAGTAACGAATGACACTCTCACATTTGAACTGCCGAATAAAACTCGTGTGTCCAAGTACCGAATGACACTCTCATATTTGAACTGCCGAATGAAACTCGTGTGTCCAAGTACCGAATGACACTCCCATACTTGAATTACCGAATGAAACTCGTATTTTGAATTACAAATGAGATTCCAAACTATACTGCTTGTATGTTTTAACGACGTACTTTCTTGTGTCTGCAGATAAATGTCTCAAAGAGTGGAAACCCGATCAGAGAAGAAAAGATCTCAGGATAGAAAAGAGCCTTCCTCAGTGCCCTCGGCTCAGCCAGGACCTGTCCGTCAAGGGCCTACCCCGAGGTCATTAGTGGATGGGTACGGTCCTCAGGAACTTCTTAACTTGCCTCCTGATTGCTTCCCTAGCTTACTCAAGGGCGAGCAACTTGATGTTATATCTCGCTCTTTCGGGATCGACCGAGCACGCATGTTATTGCCGGACGCGGGAGTGATGCCGTATGATCCTCCCGAAGGATATTTTGCCTATAGCAGATACCATTGCATGTGTGGTGCCATCCCGCCTCTCAGCGCCTGGGTAGTCAGCTTTCTCACGTATCTAAAGGTAGCTCCATTCCAACTTCAGCCCAACTCTTATGCCATTCTGGTGAGTCTCTTCGTCATCTTCCAGAGGAGATATGGGCGTCCTCCTTCCAACCGGGAGATCCGGTATTTGTACAACTTGAGAGGCTACAAGAAGGGGTCTCCCTACATTAGCCTGGAATCGGCCGTATCCTTTAAGCCGGTCTTGGATTTATACTCCAAGTACAGCATGTTCAAGAAGGAGTGGTTTTTTGTCAGAGATGATTCTGTTTCTATTCGACGCTTCACCTCCGGATGTAAGTCAAAGCTTTATTTTTAATTCCCGTTCTGGTTGCAATACTTTCTCTTATGTGCTTTTATTTTTTGCTAGCAACAGGTGGTTTTGCGGTCGTGGAGAATGATCGCCTGGTTCAGACGGCAGCAGAAATAGAAGCTATTACTGGGAGAGATAGGTCGGCTGCCTACCTAATCAGGAACGCTACAATCTTGGAGTACAACTTGATCCTTCCGCAGCAGTCCGTGGTCAAGCAGAGGGACATGGCTGAAGAGAAGGCTGCCCAAGCTAAAGAAGGGGCCGAGTCGAAGAGCAGTAAAAGGAGGCCCTTTTCGAAACATCCTGTTGCCGGGGGGAAGAAGCTCAAAAAGTCTGACGGTCCCTCTCCCAGCACATGTCTAGATATCCCAGAGGAGGGAGAGGTGGAGGAGGAGCAAGGCGAAGATGGAGGAGAGGGCGCTGGAGGAGGCGACGGTGTCGGGGCTTTGTCTTCTGGGCAAGTAGGCGAGATGCAAGAGTGGACGGATGATGTTTTCCGCCAAGCCTTCGAAGGTTTGGAGGGGACGGAGAAGTCCAAGAAAGCCGATAAAGTTGGGATCGGCGTTGATTTATCTTCCGAGAGCGCCTCTACTGAAGCAACTTCGGTGGTTCAAGGTGAATTTCTCTTTACTCTTTTAATTCTTGAATGATGGCTTAATACATATTGGTGACACTTTGGTTTTCATATCAGGAGCGGGTAAAACGGCCAAGACTTCAGATCTTCGGCACAGGCTTGAACAATACAAGCTCTCCAAAGCTTCCGCCAAGCCGAAGCCTTCTACTAACCGCCCGGGAGACATAGTTGGCTATCGTCCTCTTCTCGGAGTTATCGAAGAAGATATACAGAAGAGGAAGATGAGTCGATCTTCGTTTGAACCTCTTCTTGATCCCCCGGCCCCACTCCAGCCTATTCACGACATTACAGAGGAGGATACCGAGCTTATGCCCTCTCCCCATCCGTCTGAGAACCCAACCGTCATCCCAATAGATCATCCTGGCTTAGCATGCAATCCGTTTGCGGGTCATCCAGACCTGGACCCGGCATCTCATGACATCTCTTTTGATGAGGTTACTGGCGAGCACCTTCTTCCTCGCAATCCTATGGTAAGGGTGCTTGATGAGGCCAAGTCCCTGGACCTCGATTTGCTTACTACTCGGATTGTTACTATGGGGGACGAAGCTAAGGCAAATATCGACCGGGTTGCTGAGGAGACCAGGAAGTTGATGGGGCATCATGCTCGACTGGTCAAGGCCGGGGAGGAAATTGGGAGTGCCAACATAAGACTGCGGTTAGTGGTTTCCGACCAGGCCAAGCAACTCGCCGATCAGGCCATCCAGATTTCTCAGCACGAAGCCGCCTCCGGACGTCTAAAGAAAACTATGGAAGAGGCCAGCCGGGCCGAACTGCGGAAAATGGAGGCTATTTGCAAGGAACAGATCGATATGGCCATTACCACGGTGGACGAGGTTCGGAAAGCGGATCTTGAGCAGATAGAGGAGTTATCTGGGAAGCTTGAGGCTACAGAGCTTGCTCAAGCCAGGTTGAGGGAGGAGATGGAGGCGATGCGAAAATCCCTTCAGGCTGACTGCTCGAGATACCAATTGGAGAGAGATGCCGCCGTCGTAAGGTTGTTGGATTCCGAGGCCCGGACGAGGGAGTTTGAAGAGAACGAGGGGCTGATGGAGGGGATGCTCCAGGATATGTACTTCCGTACGTGGAGGCAGGGTAACTTGTCCTGGATGGATGATTACCCCCGGGTTATGGCTAGGATCTATCTCAGGGCTCTAGAGGAGGCCCAGGCTGAGGCAGATAAGGAGGGTGGTGTGCCTTTTAGGATGGATGCTGTTACCGCCCAGTTTACCAAGGAGGAGAAGGTGGCGGTGAAGGAGGGCATGCGGTTGCTTGCAGCTGAGGAGGCAAGTGTGCAAATGGAGGATGATGATCAAGTTGATCAAGGAGCAGATGCTGGTAAGTCTTCCTTTCTAGTCTTTCTGTTAACTTGGTTGCTTATTGCTAATGGATTCTTCCTCTGACTGGATAGGTGGGCAACAGGACAAGGATAAGACTCCGACGCAGCCGGCTCCTTGATTAGACCTGGAAAATTCTTTTTGTGGACTTGACATGGTTGTATATGTTAGTCTTAAAACAGTAAAGTAACTCTTAGGTTGTAATTTTTTGCTACTTGTAATAAATAGCTCTATTCTTGACGTGTAATTCTTTAACTTAAGCTGATTTTGTTGTCTTTTGAATGTTTTTGCTATTTTGACATGTTGTATGAGAAATATAGCTATGCCTATTCTTGTAATTAAATTGTGTTTGATGTCAGGTTCTTGTTTAAACATAATTTCATGACTTGCAATGTTAGTGTGAGGTGTGAATAAATTATAGTCACGTATTTACGAAAGAAGGAAATACCACCCTTTATATTTTGCTTGTAGATGGCAGCTTTGAATATCCTATGTGACCGAGTATGGGATGCGGTCCAGTATCTTGTCGTGAACATTTGCTCCCATTAGTGAATGTCTCCTGCTCTGTGTCCTGTACTTCAGGGATTGTTACAGAGGATAGGAGAAAAAGTTGCTTGAGTAAAATTGAAATATGTGAAAAGGTAAAACTTCCAATCACGGAAGGCCTTCGATGTGCTTAAGTTCGTGGCAAACGGGATTTGTAGTCACTTTCCCTAGCTGTGGGTCTTGGTGACATTTGTCACCCATCTTACGCCTCCGCGGGGAGTTAATTCTTTTTTACCACAGCCGCACTTAAGACACATCGGAGCCGAGATCGCGCACAGTAACTACCCGGGCCATTATGGCCCGTAATCGTGGGTATTATTCGATTTACTGTGGCCGGCTAGCGTGGGTGCCGATCGTCAACCGTGAACTGCCCCTGGCTGGCCACACCTTATGTTAGGGCTTATAGTCGGTTCACAGTTGCCGGCGAGCCGAACGCCGTAATGAGCTGCCTCGGCTATAGTCAGCCTTCCCGGTGGCTTATAATCGGCTCATTACAGTTGGCTTTAAGGGCCGTCGCGAGCAATGAGTTAACCCGCAGCAGAGGAATGCCAGAGCAAAAGTGTCACATTGGCGAGGGCATAGATTCGCATAGTACCTGTCAGGTCTTGTCCATGTGAAGTTGCGCTGTGGAGTGCTTCGGGTGGAAATGCTATACGCATAGGATTTTGTTCAACAGAAAAGGATAAAGTTAACAAGCAGCCAAGATATAAAGGAACAAGTTAAAAAAGAGACAAGGTTTTTTAAAGTGGTTCGGCACGAAAAGGCCTACGTCCACTGATTCTCTTTGTTAATTCACTTCATATGGGCAGTACAAGTTAAGAAAAGTATCGACGGTGGTGTTGGATGTTCCATGCCCTCTGGAACACCTCTCCGTCCACTGTTGACAAAATATAAGCTCCATTGTGGAGATCTTTATGAATTACATATGGTCCATCCCAGATTGGATCTAGTGCTCCGGGGCGAGGGAAGATTCGCTTGAGGATAAGATCCCCTTCTTGTAAGGTACGATGCTTGACTTTGGAGTTGTATTGTGCTGCCACTTTTTGTTTGTGGGCTGCTGCCTTAAGGACTGCATCATTTCTTCTCTCCTCAACTAGATCCAAAGACATGTGAAGGAGTTCTTCGTTCTCTTCTGGGTTATAGTGGATCCTACGGTGGGAAGGCACAATGGTTTCAACCGGGAGCATAGCCTCCGATTCGTATGCCAAAGAGAAAAGAGTATGCCCCGTTGATGTTCTGAAAGATGTGCGATAGGCCCACAGTGCCGTAGGGAGTTCATCCACCCAAGCGCCCTTTGACTTTTCGAGTTTCTTTTTTATTAGAGTTTTCAGAATTTTGTTGACGGCTTCAACTTGTCCGTTTGCCTGGGGATACGCTACGGATGAGAAGCTTTTGTGAATTCCGTGCTCTCGGCACCAGTTGGCGAATTCCTCGCTGTCAAATTGAAGTCCATTGTCTGATATGATTTTGAATGGGACTCCGTACCTGCACAGAACATTTTTGATCAAGAAGTTAATAACTTTTGCTGAAGATACTTTATTCAGAGGTTCTGCTTCCACCCATTTGGTGAAATAGTCGACTGCCACTATAGCATATTTGGCCCCGCCTCGGCCCATTGGTAGCTCGCCGATTAAGTTAATTCCCCATATTGCAAAGGGCCAAGGGCTGGTCATTTGAGTAATCTCAGTTGTTGGTAGCCGCGGATTCTTAGCAAACTTCTGGCATCTGTCACACTTTTTGACGAAATCCAAGGCGTCCTTGCTTAAGGTGGGCCAGAAATATCCATATCGGAGTGTCTTTTTTGCTAATGTTTGCCCTCCGGTGTGATCTCCGCAGCTTCCTTGATGAATGTTGGATAAGATTTCCTTGGCTTCCCTCCCAGCGACACACCTTAATAACGGGTTAGAGAATCCGCGCCGATAGAGGATGTCTTCTTGTATTGTGTAGCGGGAAGCTTTCCTCAAGATTTTCTTGACTTTGTTACGCCCGTTGGGTAGTGTGCCGCTTTGTAAGTAGTCTCGGATGGGAGTCATCCAAGTTGCTTCTTCGGTTGCAGCTATCAGATTCACTTGCTCAAAACTTAGGGTAAGTTGCTTTGAGATGGTTACTGCCCCGAAGATGGCGCTGTCTCTCACACTTGCTTGCTTTGCCAATTCGTCGACCTCTTGGTTCTCTTCCCGAGGGATGTGTTTGACTAAGTAGTGGTCCAATCGGCTGAGAAGTAACTTGGTCTTCTTTAAATATGCTATGAGTCGTTCTTCTCGGGCTTGGAATTCTCCTAGTATTTGATTAACAATAAGTTGAGAATCGCTATGAAGACACAAAGAATTGGCCCCGATTTCTAAGGCAAGTTCTAATCCAGCTATCACTGCTTCATACTCTGCATCGTTGTTGGTGAAAGCGAACTCCAACCTTATAGCATAGTGCAGCTTATTTCCCCTGGGAGTGATTATTACCACACCTGCCCCCAAGCCTTGTTCGTTTGATGCACCATCCACAAAGAGATTCCACTTGATGTCTTCTGCTGTTTCCAACTGCTCCTTATTTTCGTTGGTAGTCAATTCCGCAATGAAATTAGCCATGGCTTGTCCCTTGATGGCGGTGCGAGGGTGATAGGTGATATCATACTGACTTAGTTCAATGCACCATTTAAGTAGTCGCCCAGAAGTGTCAGGGCGATGGAGTACCTGCCTCAGTGGTTGATCGGTCAGAACTTGGATGGAATGGGACTGGAAGTAGTGACGCAGTTTCCGTGATGTGATTAGTAAACAGTATGCTAGCTTCTCAAGTTTAGGATATCTGACTTCTACCACCGTAAACCTCTTACTTATGAAGTAAACTGGCCGCTGCGTGCGGTTGTCTTCCCTTACCAAGGCAGCGCTTAGAGCGTGAGATGACACAGCAAGGTATAGGTACAACTCTTCGCCTTCGCTTGGAGTCGAGAGTACCGGTGGTTTCTGGAGGTGTTCGATTAGATTAAGTAAAGCGGTTAAGCATTCGTCAGTCCATTCGAACTTTCCTTTGTCTTTCTTTAGAGCTTCGAAAAAGGGGACAAACTTGTCCGTTGCTTTGGAGATGAATCGGCTTAGGGCGGCCACTTTTCCATTCAGGATTTGCATTTCTTTTCGAGTGGAAGGTATCCTGATATCCCTTAGCGCTCGGACTTGTTCAGGGTTTGCTTCAATCCCTCTGGCATGGACGATGAATCCTAAGAACTTTCCTGATGATACTCCGAAGGAGCATTTTAGAGGATTCAACTTCATTCCATACTGGCGAAGTACTTGAAACATCTCGCCTAGGTGGCTTACGTGATCGTCGGCTTTCCTTGACTTTACCAGCATGTCATCCACGTATACTTCCATAGTTTGCCCTATTAGCCCTACAAACATCTTATTGACGAGGCGCTGGTAGGTGGCTCCTGCATTTTTAAGTCCGAAAGGCATTACCTTATAACAGTATAAACCCCGGTCAGTGATGAAACTAGTGTGGTCTTGATCGGGAGCATGCATAGGAATTTGGTTATATCCTGAGTATGCATCCATAAAAGATAAGAGCTCATGCCCGGCTGTGCTGTCTACAAGTTGGTCGATCCGGGGAATTGGGAAGCAATCCTTTGGGCAGGCGTCGTTTAGGTTGGAGAAGTCAATGCATGTTCGCCACTTCCCATTAGCCTTCTTTACCAGCACCGGGTTATCGATCCATTCCGGGTAGATGGCTTCTCGTATGAAGTCATTGGCGAGTAGATTCTTTACTTCTTCATCGAGGGCTGCTGATCGCTCTGCCCCCATACTCCTCTTTCTTTGTTTTACGGGCGCCTTGGTAGGATCAATGTTTAGTACGTGGCATGCTACGTCGGGGGAGATTCCAGTCATGTCAGCGTGTGACCATGCGAATACATCCAAGTTGTGGCGAAGAAAGTCGATGAGTTGCTCCTTCAACTCTGCTTTTAGTTGGGACCCAATTTTCAATAGTCTACTCGAGTCGTGCTTGTCTGCAGATACAAACTCCATAGCCTATGCAGGCTCGACGATGGCCTCCTCCTCTTTGTCCCTAGGTTCTAATTCATTGAAAGGATCGCTAGTATATCGAAGAGGAGGAGCTTTCTTTAGTTGCTATGCTTCTAGACTTTTCGTGCAGAGGGCAACCTCTACACCCTGCCCTTTATCCTTCCTGAGGTTGTTGCGAAGTTCAGTCACATAGCAGTCTCGAGCAACGTCCTGGTCTCCTTCTACTTCCCCTACTCCATTGTCCGTTAGAAATTTCATCTTTAGGCACCATGGGGCTAGGACAATTTGGAAGTCAGACAAGGCTGGCCTTCCTAAGAAGGCGTTGTAGGCCGAGTGGTTTTCTATTAGCACAAACGTCTGTCTCCGTACAACGGAGCGGGGATGGCTTCCAATTTCAACAAAGAGGTCCAGTCGCCCGAGGGGCATCTTCGCATCTCCAGTAAAACCGTGTAGTGGTTTATTGCAGGGAGATACATCCTTCATTGATAGTTTCATTTTGTCGAATGCATGTTTGAACAGGATATTGTAATGACCCTAAAAATGAAAGTTATATTTACTTTGAGAATTTCTGAAGAAAAAAAAAGTAGAGAAATATATATATATATATATTAAATGACATATTAAAAATGGAAAAGCTTGTTAATAAATTAAATATGCATGGGAGTTCTGCTGGACAAAAATGCAAGGGGTTAAGGTGATTAAAAATTGGGATTTAAAATAAATATAGTTTCATGCCTAAAGAATTACATAAATACATATATTTAATATATGAGGAGTTTCCTGTTTTATCTGAAAATAAAATAAAATAGAGTATTATAAGGACCAAATGACTTATAATTGTGCTAGAAATAATTAGCATAATATATGTGATTTTTTTATTTAGATATAGGAGGAGTTACTGTTTTGACAAAGAGGCAGAGATACATATATACATACAGGATCAAATAAAAATTTCCATATCTTATATTTATTTCAAGCAAATAATATGGGTGAATGATTTTACATTACATGATTAGGTATGATAATATGTATGATTAAATGGAGATAATAGCTAGAGAGAAAACACAAGAAGTTTACAAATTCTTTAAACTTAGAAAAAAAATGAATAAAGGATCACATGCATATGGAATGAATAAAATGGAGACATGAAAATAGCATGCAGTGTTTAAAATGTTTGATTCCCGAAATAACCAATTAAAGTAACCTAATGTGTGCATTTCCAATTTAGGACCACACAGGAGTGTGATATGTGCATGAACATCTAAGGGTATCAGGGGAATTACCCATTTTCTTAAACCCTAGAATGATTTTATAAATAACTGCACATAACCATATCCATCATTCTCTCGGGATCAAAACAAAAAAAATAGGAGAAGCAATAGCTTAAAACACTGAAAGGATCTGCTGTTCAGAGGAGCAAGACAGTAAAAGAAAACACTAGGTGAGCATTAATCCTTTTTTGTGCTATGGCACTAAGTCCTCTGGTAGGCAGCCTATAATGTTATGATTCATTTAAAAGAAGAAAAAAAATCCCTGAAATGATTATTATGGGTGAGATGGATGTTTGGTTGTGTATTCTTGTTTGGTTGTGTATTCTTGTTTGGTTGTGCTTATTGTTTGGAGTTTTTAATCTATATGTGGGTTTTTCAAAGACAAAATGGTTTGGGCACTTTTGTTCTGCTTTATTATTATGAAGTATGGATCTACATTATTTAGGGAATAGGCAGCAAGACAGTGATCTAGCTTATGTCTATTTCTTAGATAATGAAGCATGAAGCTCAATATTCATATCACAAGTCAGAAGAGAATTTCTAGGTTTTTGAGGGGCTTCCTTAATAAAACCCTTATCCATTTATTCACAATAATATAGCAGGATCATGATGCTCAAATTATTTTTAGGAAGACCAAAGGAATGTTGTATTTCCTATAATAAGGCTAATAAATAAAAATCATGGGGTTGAACCAGAAAGTATACAAGCAGTTATATCTTTCTGAAATATGAATGAATGAAAGAGAAACTAAATTGGTCACTTGGGAGTTAGTCAATGATCTGCTTGCTTCAGGTGGGAGCAAGTATATGCATGGTGCAACTACACCCTGAGGCCTTTGTGTGTTGGAATAATTTAAATAACCTGGGAGTTTCCTTCACAATGCATACATAGTGTTCATTTGACAAGGAGATGTAGACCATAAAATAAATAAGGAATGGGATTTATAAATTTGGGTTATGAATATCTAGACAAGGAGTTAAATTAATCAGGATTAATGTGATGTTCTGATTAATTGCTAGGTGAGATTGGGAGAATAAAATCTGAGTTTATTTATCTAAAAATGGAAGTTTGAATATGTGTATAAAATTTTGATTAATTTTTATACCAGTATAAACTAACCCTTTTGGTTGCCCTTGCAATCATCTGGGTGTCTCAAAAATTCTTTGGGGCAGCTAAATGAATTGCTTGCAGGAAATTGAAGTTGGCTTGATGAGTGAAGAAGGCATTAGCTGCTAGTATAAATAAAAGAGTCTTGTTTTAAATTTGCAGATGCTTGTAATGATGTTAATAGTCAGATCACATGTGGTAGTTGGAGTTAATTTGTAGGGAGTTTTTTTGAGTATTTGGATTAAAACTTGTACTTAAGTAAAACTTATTTTAAATGATTTTTGATGGAGTTTGATTACCTATTGATTTTATGATTATCTGATTTGGAGAAAACAAGGGGATGGACATAAAACATAAATATAAAATGTGTATGTGATGATCTCTGGTTTTATTGCCTGAGCTTATTATATAATTTTAAAAAAATGATGGAGTTGACAAGATTTGGATAAGAAATATTCAAGTGGAATAAATGTATGCATGGCAGATAATTGATACTGATTTGTGCATATATTCTGATGAGTCTATAACATTGCATTAATGTACCTGATTTCAAGATAAAAAAAAGATTATAAAAGAAACAAACCTGGAAGCATTTTTTGTTTTTGGTTGTTAGCATAAATGGATGAATTCCCAGGAACATACATAAGGAAGAAATATGCTGGTGTTAGGAGAAGCTTTTGAAGAAGTTTATTTGAGAAACATGGGTCTGAAAGTGGTAAATAAGGGATTATGACCGGCCTAGATGGCCATGGGTCAAACTCTTGGAGCCTGGAACCTCTTCATTTCAATTAGTGAAGTGTAAGTGCTTCCGGGACAAAACAAAGAAAACACCAAGCAGCCCTTAAATAACACCAAGCATTTCCAGTAAAACACCAAGCATTTAAGTCTGCACCATGTTAAACTTAAAAATGCAAAATGACTTCAATTGTTCAACTTGAAATGATAAATGGGAATTAGTTCCAATATCCATGCCTGCAAGTATAATTTGTAAGTAATCTCATGTAAATACTTGATGACTATCATAAGGTCAATTAAATATTATTTTAGTGTTAATAGAATTAGTTGGGCAGAAAGCCTAGATGGCATAAAAAAAAGGATGTACTGTGCTCTGCAAGTCAAATATATATATAGTGTTATAATTTGCCAAAATGTACCTCTGGCAGTAGAACAAGACTTAGAAAAGAAATAAATGGCTATGTCAATAACTTGTATGGTATTTTGATTTCTGTTTGATTTAAATTCCCTCTGATAAAAAAAAAGAGAAACAATTGTATATCATCAAATATATGATAGTCTTAATTTGTTTGTACACTGATATGATTATATTGGTAAGTCCAGGGTCTTGGGAAAAATATTTTGAAATTATATAAATATTCAAAAATAAAAGAAATGGGGTTTAGTGGTGAATTCCTCTTGAATGTTTAGGAAAAAAAAATCTATGTGTTTTAGAGTGAGGGTCACCACAGTTGGTATCAGAGCTATGTTTTAAATAACATAGTAAATGTTGTTGTATGCATATGGATGTTTGAATGCATTGTTTGAATTATTAGTGTTGAATGCTTTTGTTTTATGTTAAAAAAATTATGTGAGTGCATGTGATACATGCACAGTGTGCACAGGAATAAAAATGAACAAAGTAAAGACACCAAGAATGATGGGGGTAAATAAACTAACATAAAAATCACATTTATAGCATTATGGTAGGACCAATGCATCACACAGGTGCAGGATCATCACGTGAGCCACCTGTGATGAGCATGGAGGATTTTGTGAGAGCTTTAAGCGATGGAATGGCACCAAGGCAAGACAATCCTCATGAGGAACTCTCTAAATTGCTTAAGACATGTACTACTTTGGGAGGAAAGGATTTTGAAGGCACTGAAGGAGCTATAGGTGTCCAAACTTGGATAAGAACTATGGAGAGGGTCTTCACAGATATGCAAATCAATGACCAAAGGAAGAGACAGATAGCTTCAAGGAAATTGAAGGGGGTTGCACTGGATTGGTGGGAGGTTGTGACATCAGGAAGACAAGAGGATACCATCACTTGGAATAATTTCAAGGACATGCTTGAGGCCAGATTTGTCCCAGCATCTGCCAAGGCCACACTGCTTGAAGACTTTATTAGGTTAAGGCAAGGAGGCATGAGTGTAAATGAATACACTCAGAAGTTTGAAGCATTATCCAAATATGGAATGGTGTTAATAGGGAATGCAGAAGCAAAGAATGCAAGGTACATTCAAGGCTTGAACCCTAGTCTGTCAAGGGCAATGTTGCCATACAAGGACAAAACCTTTGATCAAGTAATTGATCTAACTCTCTCATTTGAGCAACATGACACCGCAAGGGAGAAATTCAGGAGTATGAAGCTCAATAAGAAGAAGGGTGGTCAGAACAAAGTGCAACCTTATGACAAGAGAAATGCAAGTAAAGGAATTAAGAAAGGGGAAGGAGCAATAGCACCTGAAAGCAAGAAATTCACTCATTGTTTTAATTGTGGAAAAGCTGGACATTATAGTAACCAATGCCCTGACCCTAAAATAACTAGAGGAGGCTGCTATAATTGTGGAAAGATGGGTCATCTCAAGAAGGATTGCCCAGAGACCAATAGGGGAACAGCAAGGGTAGGAACTTTGGCAGCAAGCAACACTGGGAATGTTGGGCAACTTGAAGGTATAATTCTAATTAATACCCAACCAATATCAGTAATATATGACACTGGTGCCTCACATTCACTAATATCTTTGGAAATTGTAAAGAAGTTAACACTTTCTTGTGTTTTTATTGAGCAACCCTTAACTGTACACAACCCCATAGGGAGTCATTGTATATTAGGAATGAAGTGTGTGGGTTTGAAATTAATTATAGGGGGTTATGGCTTTGATTCAGATCTATATACTTTAAATTATCCTGGTATTTGGATTATTTTGGGGGTAGATTGGTTAATGAAAAATAAAGCAATTTTAAATTTAGAAAACCTTACTATTTCTTTGGAGACAAATGAAGGCAAAAGAATCACAGTTCTAAGTGAAACAGCAAAGAAAACAAGTTTTAATAAAATCTGGAGTATTAATGAAGTCCAAAAGGAATTAAAAATAGAGGAAATTCCGGTAGTTAATGAATTTATAGATGTGTTTGGAGAAGTGAGAGGAATTCCTCAGAATAGACTAGTAGAATTTAAAATAAAGTTAATGCCAGGAACAAATCCAATCATTAAGAAGCCTTATAGGATGGGTCCAAAAGAGTTAGTAGAATTAAAACATCAACTAGAAGAATTAGAAGAGAAAGGATTCATAAGATCAAGTAGTTCCAGTTGGGGTTCCCCGGTGCTCTTTGTCAAGAAACATGATGGAACAATGAGGTTGTGTGTAGACTATAGGGATTTAAACAAGGTAACCATTAAAAATAAGTACCCACTGCCTAGAATAGATGACCTATTTGATCAATTGCATGGAGCTAAAATATTTTCAAGGTTAGATTTAGCCTCTGGATTTCACCAAATGAAAGTTGCAGAGGAAAGCATTGAGTACACAACCTTTAACACAAGATATGGCCTTTATGAATTTCTAGTAATGCCATTTTGCTTGACCAATGCTCCCTCCTATTTTGTAGACTTGATGAATAGAATTTTTAGAGACTTTTTGGATAAGTTTGTCTTGGTATTTATAGATGACATATTAATTTATTCAAAAACAGAAAATGATCATGCCATGCAACTACATTTAGTATTATCGAGGCTTAGAGAACATGAATAAAAAGCCAAGTATTCAAAGTGTACATTTTGGCAACATGAAGTGAAATTCTTAGGACACATAGTGTCACAGCAAGGGGTGAGTGTGGATCCAAACAAGGTCATTGCAGTTCAATCATGGAGTAGACCCAAAACAGTGACTGAGGTGAGGTCATTCTTAGGTTTGGCAGGGTACTATAGGAGGTTCATCAAGGATTTTTCAAGAATAGCCGCACCAGTGACCAAGCTAACAAAGAAGAACCAACCATATGTGTGGACTGAGCAGTGTGAACAAGCTTTTGAGAAGTTAAAACAAGAACCGGTGGAAGCTCCTGTCCTACAAATCCCAGAAGCAAATGAAGGAATGGTTGTATATACTGATGCTAGTGGGTCTGGGTTAGGTGCAGTGCTTATGCAACATGGCAAGGTGGTGGCATATGCATCAAGATAGCTTAAACCCAATGAAACCAAATATGTAACTCATGATCTAGAATTAGCTGCAATAGTGTTTGCATTAAAACTTTGGAGGCATTATTTACTTGGAGCAAAATTTGAATTATTCACAGATCATCAAGCATTGAAATATTTATTTTCTCAAAAAGATTTAAATATGAGGCAAGCAAGGTGGTTGGAGTTTCTAGCTGCATATGATTTAGATATTTTGTACACCCCTGGAAAAGCCAATAGGGTGGTAGATGCTTTGAGTAGGCATCAAGTTAGGTTAGCAAGTCTAATGATTGATGAATTTAAAAACCTTGTAATGCTTGGGGAGGCAGATATATATAGCAAGAATGAGAAGAATTTTAGAAAACATGATGATATGGTGGAGTATGGTACACTGGGAATAATCACAGTGAAGTCTAATCTGGTGGAAAAAATTGGTGGCATGCAAGATCAAGATCAAAGTCTAAAGGAGAAGAAAGAAATGTTATTAAATAACATTGAGTCAGAAAATTTTAAAATAGATTCCCAGGGTTATTTGAGGAAAAATGATAAGCTTTGTGTACCAGACATTGCAGAGTTGAAGGAAGAAATCATGAATGAGCATCACAAGACCAAGTACACCATACACACTGGTGGTACTAAAATGTATCATGATTTAAAAAGAAGCTACTTGTGGCTAGGAATGAAGCAAGCAGTGGCAAGATATGTGGCAAAGTGTTTCACATGTCAACAAATTAAAGCAGACTACCAAAAGCCCTCTGGCATGTTGCAATCTTTGGAGGTACCTCAGTGGAAATGGGAAAGTATTTCCATGGATTTTGTGTATGGTTTGCCTAGAACTAAGAAAGGCAATGATAGTATATGGGTAATTGTTGATAGACTAACCAAATCAGCTCACTTTGTCCCTGTCAGGTCAGATAGAAATGCATCTAGGCTTGCACAATTATTTATTAAGGAAGTGGTGAGGCTACATCGTATACCCAAGACTATTGTAAGTGATAGAGACACTTTGTTCACCTCAAGATTTTGGGAGAGCTTCTAAGAAGCAATGGGAGCACAACTTTGTTTAAGCACTGCCTACCATCCTCAAAGTGATGGACAAACAAAGATAGTGAATAAAATACTGGAAGATTTACTTAGAGCATGTGTGCTTGATTTTGGGGGTAATTGGGAGGATCATATCCACCTGGCAGAATTCACTTACAACAATAGCTATCAATCAACAATAGGAATGGATCCCTTTGAAGCCTTGTATGGGAGACCTTGCATGTCTCCTGCCTGTTGGTTGGAAGCAGGAGAGGGTGTAATATTGGAGTCAGATCATGTTAAAGAAACTTCCAACATGATTGAATTAGTTAGGCATAGAATGAAGGCAGCACAATCAAGACAAAAGTCTTATGCAGATAGAAAGAGAAAGCCAATGGAGTTTGAAGTAGGAGAGCATGTTTTTCTGAAGGTATCACCAATGAAGAAGGAGTTCAGGTTTGGGAAATCTGGTAAGCTATCACCAAGATTTGTAGGACCATATGAAATTATGCAAAGAATCGGTGCTAGGGCCTACAGACTTAAGTTACCTGAGGAGTTGAGTGGTGTGCATCAAGTGTTTCATGTTTCTCAATTGAGAAAATGGGTGCATGATGAAGGGGCAATTCTGGAGTCACCTACTCAAATTCAAGTCCAAAAGAATTTGGTTTATACAAATGAACCAGTAGGGATAGTTGCCAAGGAAGAGAAAAAGTTGAGGAACAATGTGATCAAACTGGTAAAAATTCAATGGAGCTTGGACACTAATGATTGTACATGGGAGGTTGAAGATAAAATGAGGGCTAAATACCCCAATTTGTTTACTAATGGAGAGGTATGTTTAAGCAGCTTATGATGATTTTTCTAAATATTCTTATATATTGTTTACTTTCATAAAATGTGAGTATGGGGTTATGGAGTTAAAACAGGCTATAGATTAGTGCTTTTAATTGGAGAAATTAGGTGAAATTATGGGGACATAATTCCTTTAAGGGGGAGGGTATGTAATGACCCTAAAAATGAAAGTTATATTTACTTTGAGAATTTCTGAAGAAAAAAAAAGTAGAGAAATATATATATTTATATATATATTAAATGACATATTAAAAATGGAAAAGCTTGTTAATAAATTAAATATGCATGGGAGTTCTGCTGGACAAAAATGCAAGGGGTTAAGGTGATTAAAAATTGGGATTTAAAATAAATATAGTTTCATGCCTAAAGAATTACATAAATACATATATTTAATATATGAGGAGTTTCCTGTTTTATCTGAAAATAAAATAAAATAGAGTTTTATAAGGACCAAATGACTTATAATTGTGCTAGAAATAATTAGCATAATATATGTGATTTTTTTATTTAGATATAGGAGGAGTTACTGTTTTAACAAAGAGGCAGAGATACATATATACATACAAGATCAAATAAAAATTTCCATATCTTATATTTATTTCAAGCAAATAATATGGGTGAATGATTTTACATTACATGATTAGGTATGATAATATGTATAATTAAATGGAGATAATAGCTAGAGAGAAAACACAAGAAGTTTACAAATTCTTTAAACTTAGAAAAAAAAATGAATAAAGGATCACATGCATATGGCATGAATAAAATGGAGACATGAAAATAGCATGCAGTGTTTAAAATGTTTGATTCCCGAAATAACCAATTAAAGTAACCTAATGTGTGCATTTCCAATTTAGGACCACACTGGAGTGTGATATGTGCATGAACATCTAAGGGTATCAGGGGAATTACCCATTTTCTTAAACCCTAGAATGATTTTATAAATAACTACACATAACCATATCCATCATTCTCTCGAGATCAAAACAAAAAAAAATATAGGAGAAGCAATAGCTTAAAACACTGAAAGGATCTGCTGTTCAGAGGAGCAAGACAGTAAAAGAAAACACTAGGTGAGCATTAATCCTTTTTTGTGCTATGGCACTAAATCCTCTGGTAGGCAGCCTATAATGTTATGATTCATTTAAAAGAAAAAAAAAATCCCTGAAATGATTTATTATGGGTGAGATGGATGTTTGGTTGTGTATTCTTGTTTGGTTGTGTATTCTTGTTTGGTTGTGCTTATTGTTTGGAGTTTTTAATCTATATGTGGGTTTTTCAAAGACATAATGGTTTGGGCACTTTTGTTATGCTTTATTATTATGAATTATGGATCTACATTATTTAGGGAATAGGCAGCAAGACAGTGATCTAGCTTATGTCTATTTCTTAGATAATGAAGCATGAAGCTCAATATTCATATCACAAGTCAGAAGAGAATTTCTGGGTTTTTGAGGGGCTTCCTTAATAAAACCCTTATCCATTTATTCACAATAATATAGCAGGATCATGATGCTCAAATTATTTTTAGGAAGACCAAAGGAATGTTGTATTTCCTGTAATAAGGCTAATAAATAAAAATCATGGGGTTGAACCAGAAAGTATACAAGCAGTTATATCTTTCTGAAATATGAATGAATGAAAGAGAAACTAAATTGGTCACTTGGGAGTTAGTCAATGATCTGCTTGCTTCAGTTGGGAGCATGTATATGCATGGTGCAACTGCACCCTGAGGCCTTTGTGTGCTGGAATAATTTAAATAACCTGGGAGTTTCCTTCACAATGCATACATAGTGTTCATTTGACAAGGAGATGTAGACCATAAAATAAATAAGGAATGGGATTTATAAATTTGGGTTATGAATATCTAGACAGGGAGTTAAATTAATCAGGATTAATGTGATGTTCTGATTAATTGCTAGGTGAGATTGGGAGAATAAAATCTGAGTTTATTTATCTAGAAATGGAAGTATGAATATGTGTATAAAATTTTGATTAATGTTCATACCAGTATAAACTGACCCTTTTGGTTGCCCTAGCAATCATCTGGGTGTCTCAAAAATTCTTTGGGGCAGCTAAATGAATTGCTTGCAGGAAATTGAAGTTGGCTTGATGAAATGACCCTCCTATTTCTACCCTAATTTGATAAGGAATTTTTTTTTTTTGGTAAAGAGGATATATAAATATATAGATATATCATCCATTTCAAATATAATTCTCAGGGTCAATATTTTTTCCAATAAACAAAATTTATCCAGGATCACAATAATCAACCAATATAAATATATCAGTACATTCACAAATATAAGCACATACATGTGAGGATGTATATGCCTCTCTTGTTTGAATCAGAGTTCTAGAAAACAAGAGGATATTGGATTGCTAAATTTTTTTTTTTGACCAAACAATCCACTGGTAACATACATATTAGTCTGTTTATACTAACTAAGAAGTGATCAAGTAATAATCAGTTGTAAACAAGCTTTTAATATAGATGTTTGTGTTAAGCTCTGAATAGTGACAAATTCAGTATAAAAGAAAGTGGATCCTAAGAGAACACAAGCAACATCTAGGCGTAATGGAAACGCGCCTAACTTATACACGAGAAGTCACGAGTTCGAGTACTATGCTGGTTGGTTCAAACACAATTTTTGGTTTTCATTTTTTTTTTCTCTGTACAGTTTGCAATCTATCATCTACCTATATCTGCACATATATATTTTATTTTTGCTTATATTCCAACATACTAAACAATAATCCTTGCTTAATTATTTTTGAAATCCATTCCTATAACCTGGAAGGCTTCAGGATTGATATGAATTGAGAGTATGGTTCTTGGGTTTTTGAGGATGATAAAAGTGTGTATCATTATTCATGTTTGTATTTCTTCTTATAAGATCTGTCTGGCATTTAAAATACATTTGGTTAGAATCTGAGTGAAATTCAGATTCTTATCACAAATACAAAGGAAAAAGGTGTGGTAAAATTTGCACTTAAACATGTTTATGTGCATCTATATCTGCAACTATTTGAATCTGGCTTCCATCTACCTTACTACAGATCCTTTCTTTGTTTAAAAATAGGACATGAAACAATTGTATGGAACAAGTTAAATTATGGAAACCTTGCAGCCACATAAAACATTCAATCTATGTCTATTTCTTTTGCATACATATGATATATTAGAAAATAAAACCATTTAAGTTTCTGAAAATCAACTATCCTGATTTTCCAAAACTTAAATCCTTTTCAAAGATTCATGTTTGACTAATGCATTTATAAAATGTAATCATTCAATTTTTAACATGGTGTACTTGCTGAGTCTACTAACAAGATTTGATTAAAATTCCTTTTTAAACATATCAGAAATTTAACTAGGTTCATAGATTCCAGATACAAGTCAAATTCTTAACAAAATACTTAACAAAATATCCCTCCAATATTCAACACTTAGTACAAGTAGCAATTTAAGTTATCAATACATGCAGATTTCAACATTTAGGCTCTTATCTAACTAAGTCTAGCATGCTATATCTTCTTCTCAAGGCCTTGCTCCTACTTAGTTGCTGCAATCCCTGAAAAAGCATTGGAAACTGCCTCATTTTAAATGAGACACCCCAGATGCCATTAGCACACTAGGGTCAGACGCATGTCTGGTATGAGAAAATTCACAAAAGCAATTTGTTAATTAGGTTAAAATCAAGTTAAGTACAAATACATAAGGTTCTGTCCTTTGGAATCAGGTAAATTCTTGTGTGCATGCTCTGTGTCATTGTGCATGTGCGCACTTTAATTTTTCTTTCCAGAGACTACACATATGAATATGGCACATAAATTCAAGCATACAACTCAATCATAGACAAACAATCATTCATACCAAACAGGAAAATGACTAATATGAGTTAAATCATTTATTCAATTCTCATATTTCAAATCTGGGAAAAACTCTAGTTTTCTCATCTGCTCAAGATTTATTTCCTTGGTATATTTATCTATCCTTGGTCTCATCTGCAATATTTCTGAATCAATGGACACACTGTAATGAACTAATTCACTCCATTACACAAAGATCTCAGGACTTAAACAAGCCATGTGTCAACTTATGTTACTCAAGCACACAAGTCATTCCTGCAGTGTTCTTGACCCCAATTTCCTAATCAGGTTTAAGTTAATAATAACTCTTTTGATTGTTCATGGCAAAACCATTCAGTGATTCATTTCATTAGCTAAAACATCCATAACATGGCATCTCATATTATTCATAATCATACAGAGGCAAACAAGCAACAACCATTTGTGATTACAAAATAAGGTTCTGTATATATATATTTATCCTGGTATTTTAAAAGGAGTTTAGGCAACTAACATTGGCTTATAGCTTCTGGGAGAGTTTTTCTTTTGCAAACATTTGTGCTTGAGTTAAACTCAGGATGACCTGGTTTCACTGAATCACAAAATTTTGTTTGCTATGTATTTTATTGAATCAGGAGTATCAGCACATAGGCAACCCTATTGCACCCCTAATTCCTTTTTATTTCAAGCCTCAGCACTTATACATGAGTATATTGCAGCTCAGCATTATTTACATCTTTCTGGGTTGAGCCAAAACCAATGCTACTTACCTTTTCTCAACATTTTATTTTCTGGGTATTTGTTTATATCCCTAAATATTAACATATCAGAGATCTGAGTGTATAAAACAGACATGTATGCTAACAACACATAAAACTTTGTTATAATAAAACAAGTGATCAACCAAAGAAAATCAAAACATATTCAGGTTTAAATTCTCAGATAAACATTCATATATGAAAATACTCTTTTAATAAAAACACTTTTTATCTGGCTGCCTACATTAGGACTTATTGCCTTAGATTTTTGAGTGAGTTTTCTCACCTAGCTCTCTTCTTTGTTTCCTTAATTAACTGATGAACTCCTGCTCTTATCCTCAAGCTCTCTTTCTTCCCTTGTCTTATGATTTCTGTGGTATTGTTTTTCTTTCTTTTTTTTTTCAAAATTCTTTTCTGAGGAGGAGAGGAGGCTGCTGCATATACATGTATATATACAGGGTCTCTCTTAGGGTTTTGGGTATTGGCTAAAGCCATTTTTGCCCACCAGAAAATCATGTTATCTGAATTTTAAACCCAAAGTTTTACCCCTTCCCGGCTTAATTTGGGTGAAGAGAAAAGTGGTTACACATTTTATTCAGAAATTTGCTTTTCAGAAAATACTTTTCCCCCTTGTCTACAATCATGCTAAAAATGTGACTTGGTTTTGTTATTTATTAAATACTCTTTTCTAATTCTGCCTATACCAAGGACTTCTCTGTTTTATCTTATTTTCCTATTTTTAGCTTTCATGTAAATGGTATGTACTTCCTTCATTTATTTATAAGAGAATTATTCCTTTTTTATATCTCCATTCTTTTCATTTCTGCTTATATTAAAATGTGTCTGTATATTTTATTTCACTAGTTTAAACTCTAGTATTTTATTAACACATATATATATTTGTATATAAGTCTTTCTGAAATAATTAATATACCCACATATATCATTCTATACTGACACACACATGCACATGTATACTTAAGAAAAATATTCAGTAGCATACATATATTTATATTTACTTATGCATTCAGCTTTTAAGAATTTAATCTACATATATATATTTATATATATATATATTTCCATACACATCAATATGTATGTATTCTTGGAGTTCAGGGTTTTAGCTTATATTCATGTGCATTTCCTGTGCACACATGTACACACACTGATACACTATCAAGCTATATCTATTCCTCCTTCAAAATTAATTTAAAAATTATTTTAAATTTATTTATATTTTCCAGAATAAATTCCTAAAATCTTGGGTCATTACACTTGATGAGTGAAGAAGGCATTAGCTGCTGGTATAAATAAAAGAGACTTGTTTTAAATTTGCAGATGCTTGTAATGATGTTAATAGTCAGATCACATGTGGTAGTTGGAGTTAATTGTAGGGAGTTTTTTTCAGTATTTGGATTAAAACTTGTACTTAAGTAAAACTTATTTTAAATGATTTTTGATGGAGTTTGATTACCTATTGATTTTATGATTATCTGATTTGGAGAAAACAAGGGGATGGACATAAAACATAAATATAAATTGTGTATGTGATGATCTCTGGTTTTATTGCCTGAGCTTATTATATAATTTTAAAAAAATGATTGAGTTGACAAGATTTGGATAAGAAATATTCAAGTGGAATAAATGTATGCATGGCAGATAATTGATACTGATTTGTGCATATATTCTGATGAGTCTATAACATTGCATTAATGTACCTGATTTCAAGATAAAAAAAAAGATTATAAAAGAAAAAAACCTGGAAGCATTTTTTGTTTTTGGTTGTTAGCATAAATGGATGAATTCCCAGGAACATACATAAGGAAGAAATATGCTGGTGTTAGGAGAAGCTTTTGAAGAAGTTTATTTGAGAAACATGGGTCTGAAAGTGGTAAATAAGGGATTATGGCCGGCCTAGATGGCCATGGGTCAAACTCTTGGAGCCTGGAACCTCTTCATTTCAATTAATGAAGTGTAAGTGCTTCCGGGACAAAACAAAGAAAACACCAAGCAGCCCTTAAATAACACCAAGCATTTCCAGTAAAACACCAAGCATTTAAGTCTGCACCATGTTAAACTTAAAAATGCAAAATGACTTCAATTGTTCAACCTGAAATGATAAATGGGAATCAGTTCCAATATCCATGCCTGCAAGTATAATTTGTAAGTAATCTCATGTAAATACTTGATGACTATCATAAGGTCAATTAAATATTATTTTAGTGTTAATAGAATTAGTTGGGCAGAAAGCCTAGATGGCATAAAAAAAAGGATGTACTGTGCTCTGCAAGTCAAATATATATATAATGTTATAATTTGCCAAAATGTACCTCTGGTAGTAGAACAAGACTTAGAAAAGAAATAAATGGCTATATCAATAACTTGTATGGTATTTTGATTTCTGTTTGATTTAAATTCTCTCTGATAAAAAAAAGAGAAACAATTGTATATCATCAAATATATGATTGTCTTAATTTGTTTATACACTGATATGATTATATTGGTAAGTCCAGGGTCTTGGGAAAAATATTTGGAAATTATATAAATATTCAAAAATAAAAGAAATGGGGTTTAGTGGTGAATTCCTCTTGAATGTTTAGGAAAAAAAAATCTATGTGTTTTAGAGTGAGGGTCACCACAGATATTTACTGAGCTTCCAGTGTCTACTAGAATTCGGTAAACTTCGGCGGGACCGAGCCGGGTAGAGATAACCATGGGATCCATGTGAGGGAATTGCCTTCCTTCTAGGTCACGCTTACCGAATGTGATGTCATCACTTTCTTTCCGCTTTGGGTGGCGCTCTTCTATAACTGAATTGACACAGTCTTTATTGTCTCTGAGCGACTTTCCATATCTTTCCATCTCTTTCCAGCTTCTGTCTGCGATGTGCGGTCCTCCAGAGATGGTATGGACCACTATCTTCTCTTGACTAGAGCCGCTAGTGTTGCGGTTTCCTCTGCCGATCTCCGGTGAGGGTAGCCTTGGGTTCTCATTGGCAGGAGCTGGAGTCCTGTCCTGACCTTTTACATAGCATTCCAGTTTCTTCCTTCTTATGTATTCCTCAATCAAGTCCCGGAGATGATGGCATTTATTGGTATCATGCCCATGAGATTCGTGGAAGCGGCAGAACTTTCCAGACTTCTGCGCGTTATCTGATTCCTTCTTGTATGGTGGGCGTTTGTATCTAACTTCGCCTTGGGTGGCAAGGAAGATGTTCTCGACGGTTGCGTTCAAAGGAGTGTAAGTATCGAATCTCGGTCCTGGCCGATATAGGCGCTTTTCTCCCTTCTTGCCCCCAGCATTGTCTCTGGAATCATTTCTTCGAACGTTCCTTGCCACAGCAGGTGCGTTGCTGTGAGTTGCCTTATTTTGCTGTCCTGACTGCCCCTCAACGGCAGCATCCTCAAGCCTCATATATTTCCCGGCTTCATGGAAGAAATCGGGTAAAGTAGCTGGTTTTTCTTTTGTCAACCTTCTAGCAAATTTAGTGTCCGGATGCACACCACTACAGAGGGCCATTAGGATAAGCTTCTCATCGGCATCTTGGACTGCGGCCGCTGCGGCATTGAATCGGGTTAGGTATTGCTGCAGTTTCTCTCCAGGTTTCTGTTTGACGCTGGATAAGGAATAAGCGTCCTTAGGTTGTTCCACATGAATGCGGAACTGACTGATAAACTTTTCTTTCAACATTTCCCACGAGCTGATGGATCCCTGGAGTAGATGACAGAACCAGGAGGTAGCGAGATCTCCTAAGAAGAGTGGAAAGCATTTGCACAGTACTCCCTCTGTCGCTCCACTCATGAGCATATGTCGTGTGTATCTCCGTAAGTGTACAACGGGGTCGGAGGTTCCTTTGTAAGGTTCCATTGTTGGCATCTTCCATTCTCGGGGGGTGATAGCAATTTTGATATTGCGGGAGAAAGGGCTGGTTACCCTAGCGCCTATCCCTCGATCTCTTTGCTCCCGTTGGACGCACTCTCTGAATAAGCGTGCCATCCTTTCATCAGAATTTGGAGTAGAAAAAAATGAGTTTGGTTCTGTTCTGTGGGATTGATTCCGTCCAGATGACCTGTAGGGATGGTATCGTCTATCATTCCTCATATTTTCCAGTGGCTGCCTTTGGTCTTCTGGGAGCATGCTAGGGTCAGCTACAGTTGGCCCTTGCCTTGATCTTCCCCTGCTGGGTTTTGATCTAAGCACTTCCCCGGGTCCAACTTCGGGCTGGACTCTAGCTCGGCCCCGTTCACTGGCGTTTCCGTGGTTATACAGTATGACTGGCTCAGCTACAGTTGACCTTCGCCCGGTACCTCCCCCGTTGGGTTCGGTTCTAAACGTTTTCTCAGGCCTAACTTCGGGCCATGCTCGATCTCGGCTCCTACCATGGCTGCTTCTGCCGTTAGCTCCTTCGAAGAAGGAAGATCTTTGTTGTCTCTGAGATCCTCCAGACTAGGACTCGCCCCATGATTCAGTGTTGCGGTTGGACTCTTCAGCATCCCTTAAGCGTGACATGAGATGGTCCACCAAGGCTTCCTGCTGGGACATGAAGCGGTTAGTTACTTCAACCACAACCCTGTCTAAATCTGCCCTAGTAATTGTTGCGGGTTGTTCTGTGGCAGGAGTGGTCGGATTAGCCTGTCCTTCATTTGGTACTGCTGCTAGAGGAGGACGATCTACTTGATCCATGACCGCTGGATCTGGGAGACTACTGGATGCGATGTTTTTTCCTTTGTTAACATCTTTTTTCTGCTTGGGAGGCATGTTTTCCAAACGATGAATGATGCTGTTAGGAAAAAGGTTAAGTGGAAGAAGCTGAAGCTTAGAGCTTCTAGTTCTCAGTGAAAGCACCAAAAATGTTTGCACAAAAAATGGACAAACACCTCAAAGTCGTATGATTTAGTAGATCTTATGTTGTTCTTAGTGATTTGGGTGATTTATGCAAATATATGAAAAGCAGGGGCTAAACTGTAAAAAGACACGCAGATTTATAGTGGTTCAGCCAAAATGTGCCTACGTCCACTTTATATGTTATTTCTCTTCTCTTGTTTAGATTACAAGTACAAAGCTTTGATACAAGTAAAAGAAAGTTGTTTGAAAGTTCTCTCCGTGCTTGAGCTCTCAAACTTTTTTCATTGCTGTACCCCTGCCCCTCTATTTATAGAGTGAGGTTGGGAGCAGGGGTCTTGGATGGATATAGCTGCTTGTGGGCCTGGGCTGGTGTGATCTGGCCTGGCACGTCTTGGTCCGGTAGCATTTGGTCTGGCTTGGAGTTGGTCTGGCATTGAGTTGGTCCGGCATTGGGTTGGTCCGGTATTGAGTTGGTCCAGCATTGGGTTGGTTCATCATGGAGTTGGTCCGGCATTGGTTGGATAGGTGTTGAGTTGGTTCGGCCTTGGGTTGGTCCGGCATTGGTTGGATAGGTGTTGAGTTGGTCCGGCCTTGGGTTGGTCCGGCATTGGTTGGATAGGTGTTGAGTTGGTCCGGCCTTGGGTTGGTCCGGCATTGGGTTGGTCCGGTTATGGAGTCTGTTCGGTGATGGTTGGATAGGTGTTGGTCCGGTGGAGCTTTGATTCAGTGGTTCTGGTGGAAGAGTTGGTTTGCTTTAATTTGGAGGGTGGCTGGTCCGGTTATTCTGGTCCGGTGGTGAGAATTCGCCCAACATTAACCATTCAAAAGCTCGAACAAGGGGTTCATTTTCTCAGCCATGATGATGATGAGTGTGGGAGATACAAGGTTAACTTCCTCGAATACATAAGACAAAACAATACAAACAATATAAGTTTTCAAATGCACAATACGATAGAATAATATAAATTCAACTGCACGAATCAAAGTAGAATTGCTTTGTACTTGCTTCCAACAACCTTCAGGTTCAGCCATATGGTGTACTACAGGTCTAAGGCAAGATTTGGATCAGGTTTTGGTTGCCTAAGGGTCGGCCAAACTTGTTTAGAGGATAGCAAAAGGTGAGTATGCATGAAACAACACAACAAGGCAAAACAATGTCACTTTATCATGGATTCAAGGCTCGACCAAGGCTAATGGGGCACGGCCGGAGGAGTGGGGTCCAAGGAGATGACGTGGCAGGGGGTCCAAGTGGTGCTGGAGGTGGTGGAGGTGGTGTTGGTGGCGGCCATGGGTGGTGGAAGGTGATGGTACCAAAACTAGGTCAGCTTGAGTGCATAGGTGATGGCTAGTGCTAGTTTAGATGGATTTTTTTTGTGATGATCTTCATCATGGCTTGGCTTGGCCTGAGGAGGATAGGTGTTAGGCTGTGTGATGGTCAGAGAAAAGTGGTGGTGGTGGTCAGCCACAGCTTGGAGGAAGGGGAATACAGCTATGAAGGTGGAGAGCATGTGCAAATTCAAGTAGAAAATCATAAAAAGACAAGAAGAAGATAGAATTTTTTTACCTAAGCTTCTCAAAGAGAATAGCCGTGATTTTTTTTGTGAGAGGAGGAGAAATGAATTTCGTGAAAGTGAAAAAAAATGCAGCTGAAATGAGTAGATTACACGCCAAAAACAATTAAGAGAAGAGTTGGGAAAATGAAAGGTCGGGAGATTGAAAGCCTTTAGGAGTTTCAAGAGTTTAAAACTTTTCAAATTTCCTCTATTTCTTTTTAATATGTTTAAATATCTGTAAATACATATAATTTCAGTTAAAATTCGAAAATGTAACAAATAAAAAAATTATAAATAAATAAATATAAATTATAAATAATTAAATCAAGAAAATAGCAAAAATTGTCAACTAGGGTAGAAAAATTGAAAATAAATGGTATAAAATTTATAAAATTCATATGAGCTTGTAATATATTTTTAAACATAAATAATAACATAAAATAAAAATATATTCACAAAATAAATATTAAAAATTTAATTTACATATAATTTTTAATGAAGAAAATAGCAGAAAATAGGGAAACAGCCTTTAAAAATAGGAAATCATCATAGTAAATTTTGGGAAAATTCTATTATTATTTTTGAAAATATTTAGAGATGAAAATATACATAAATTAACATATTGACACATATTAAAATAAAATATAACAAAGAAAAAGTAATTTATACAATTTAAAATAGACAAAATTGTTAAATGAATAGTTTATACTCAAAATTGAAATGTACATAACTTTTACACTTTAACTCCTTTTTCAACGAAACGAAAAGCAGTATTCATGTTATTAAATCTATTTTCATAATAAAAGATAAAATTTATAATTTCAAATATTTAAAATTTAAATTTAAAAGTCAAAGTTTGACTATTTTAACCAAAATTCACTTTTTGGAAAATTATTCTATTCAGTCATATTTGGAATTCTAATCCATATCAAAATCAAAGTTTATATTTAAAATAACAAAATTTATTCTTTTTCATAAATAAAGCTTTTAAATCTGGAAATATAAATTTAAAAATAATTGTAAAATACAGGGTTGTTACACTCTCCCCCACTCAAAACTTTTCGTCCCCGAAAATGAACGAGGTACGGGAAAGCACAGAAAAAGATAGAATGAAATAGAATTAAGACAAGATGATAAGAAGATTGGAATTACACCTGATAACTATTGTTATAGGTAAGTTTAACAAGATGGAGGCGATCAAATCAAGAATATAAGCACGAAAAAGATCCTCTAGAGTCTGAATCTCCCTTTTCACTTGACCGATGGTCTATGAATGGAAAAACAGTGTTCAGATCCAGATGAGTAACAAAGATTATCAAAGATTACAGAAAGATTTCTAAATAGACTGGTATAAGCAATAGCCTTCCCATTCTATAACAAGATAAGAGAAATAAGGACATCCAAAAGATAGTTTGAAAAACAAAATAAGATAATAAGTTTGAAACCATAATGCTTTGAAATCATAACAATTTAGGGATGTTTATCATTTGGAAATCATACTACTAAAATCATAACACTTCGGAAATGTTATTCTTTTTTTAAAAAAAATAAACATAATACTTAGAAAATCATAACACCTTTTAAAAATAATCTTCATTTAAACCATTTAAGTCCAATGTCAAATAATATTCATTTCAAAGTTGTAACATTTCTAAGTTCATTCAATTATAAAATTTCCAAAACATTGTATTCAGCATCACTTATAAAATGCTACAGTAGATATATTAATATTTCAAATCAGTTTAATATCAGAAATATTCATTTGGAAATCATTTAACTTATGACTTATTAAAACAAACTTTTATGAATGGAATATTCAAATCAAACTATACTTCATTTATTAAGTTAAAAGTTCACTATTTTAGTTAGCTCTTAATTTAACACATAACCTAACACTTTATTTAAAATACCCATTTCATAAATAGATATTCCTTTAATAAGTTACACTTAAAATTCCATTTGAAAACCAAATTCTCAATTATCAAGTTTTAGTGATGTTAAAATACATTTTAACTATTTAAATCATAATCTTTCATTTTTCAAGACATATCTATTTCCTAAATAAAATATTTATATAGCAAATATAACAATCAAATTTCTTTACAAATTTATTCATTTAGACATCAATTAAACTATGAATTCAAGTTAAATAAACTTTATTACAAAATGTCTAATTCAAATGTATTTTATTTTATCTATTCAAAGATACATTATTTATTATACAACATATTCATTTTAGGAAATAACCTTTATTAAAATTCCTAGGTTAGACTTAAGGTTCCATAGTAAATCAAATTTGATTATTAAGTGTTTGCACAAAAAATGGACAAACACCTCAAAGTTGTATGATTTAGTAGATCTTATGTTGTTCTTAGTGATTTGGGTGATTTATGCAAATATATGAAAAGCAGGGGCTAAATTGTAAAAAGACGCGCAGATTTATAGTGGTTCAGCCAGAACGTGCCTACGTCCACTTTATATGTTATTTATCTTCTCTTGTTTTGATTACAAGTACAAAGCTTTGATACAAGTAAAAGAAAGTTGTTTGAAAGTTCTCTTCGTGCTTGAGCTCTCAAACTTGTCCCCATTATTGTACCCCTGCCCCTCTATTTATAGAGTGAGGTAGGGAGCATGGGTCTTGGATGTATATAGCTGCTGGTGGGCCTGGGCTGATGCAATCTGGCCTGGCAAATTTGGTTCGGCAATGCCTTGGTTCGGTAGTAGTTGGTTGGAGATGAGGTCTTGGTCCGGTAGTACTTTGGTTCGGTGGGACTTTGGTGGAGTGGGTGGTTCGGCAGTGTTTGGACCGGTAGTGGATGGAGGGTTGCTGGTTTGGTAGCATTCTGGTTCGGTGGAGGTCGATTCGGTAGGGAGGCTTTGCAGTCGGTTCGGTCAAGTCTGGTCCGGTAGGCAGTGGAGTTGGACCGGAGGCAAGTGGTCCGGTGGGAGCTTGGAGAAGCATGGTATGGCGTTGAGTTGGTCCGGCATCTAGATGGTATAGAGATGGTTTGGTCCGGCTATGCTGGTCCGGTGGTGAGAATTCGCCCAACATTTGCCCCCCAAAGTGGGGCGTATGCTCGCATACGGCTTACTTTGTTTTCTAAGTCATCTTTATTCGGTCTTTGAGTGCCGGTCCAGTTGGTCCGGTGTCCTTTATTTGCCTATAAGTAGAGGTGTTAGGCCTTCGTCATTCTTCACAAACCGAGCCAAATCATTTGCCGAATCAAACCCTTGTTTTCGCCTGATCAAAGTGCTAGCCGAACCAGGTGAGAATTCTTTGCTACCGAATGAATTTTTTTACCGAATGGACCCTAGTTGAGAATGCCGAATGAACTTAACTTTACCTTGGGTTACCGAATGAATTCGAGTGCCGAATGGGTCCCTTGTTGGATATGCCGAACGAGATAGGGGAGTTCGAATACCGAATGACCTTTCGACCTTGAACTACCGAATGCACTTCTATGACTTGAATTATGAGCGAAATTCCAGACTGCACACACTCGCTTCTTTACTTCCTTTATTCTAACGACGCACTTCTTTGTGTTTGCAGATAAATGTCTCGAAAAGCAGAAACTCGTTTCGATAAAAAGAAGTCTCAGGGCGAAGGAGAATCTTCCGCAGTTCCCCCTGCTCAGCCAGGACCAGAACGTCACGGATCTACCCCGAGATCACTAGTGGATAGGTACGGCCCTCAGGAGCTTCTGAACTCCCCGCCCGATTGCTTTCCCACCTCCCTTAAGGAAGAGCAGCTTGATGTCATCTCCCATTCTTTCGGTTGCCCATTCCAGCTTCAACCCAACTCTTATACTATACTGGTGAGCCTCTTCGTCATCTTTCAGAGGAAGCATGGGCGTGCTCCTTCCAATCGGGAGATCCGGTATTTATATAATCTGAGGGGCTATAAGAAGGGGTCCCCATACATCAGCTTGGAGTCAGCTGTAACCTTCAAGCCGGTCTTGGATCTGTATTCTAAGTACAGCATGTTCATGAAGGAGTGGTTCTTCGTCAGGGATGACTCTGTTTCTATTCGGCGTTTCACCTCTGGATGTAAGTCGATGCTTTATTTATAATTTCCATTCAGGTTGCGATGCTCCTTCTCATACGTTTTCAATTTTTGCTAGCGACAGGTGGCTTTGCGGTTGTGGAGACTGATCGCCTGGTTCAGATGGCGGCTGAGATAGAAGCTATCCCCGGGAGAAATAGATCGGCTGCTTACCTAATCAGAAATGCGACCCTTCTGGAGTATGATTTGATCCTTCCACGGCAGTCAGTAGTCAAGCAGAGGGAAACGACGGAGGAGAGGGCGGTTGCTCAAGCTAAGGGAGGGGTCACAGTAGAGAGTGGCAAGAGGAAACCTTTCTCAAAATCTCCAGTGGTCGGAGGTAAGAAGCTTAAGAAGTCGGATGGCCCTTCCCCCAGCACTTGTCCACTTACTCTGGGGAAGGAAGATGTGGAGGAGGAGAGAGGTGAGGGTGGAGATGACCGGGAAGGTGGTGACGGTGGCGATGGCATCGGGGCCTTGCTTCCTGGGAAAGCAGGCGAGATTCAGGAGTGGACGGAAGATGCATTCCACCAAGCTTTCGAGGGGCTGGACGGAGAACCAGCTTTGGTAGAGAAATCCGGGAAAGCTGACAAGGCCGGGACCGGTGCAAGCGAGTCTTCTCAGACTATTCCAACCAAGGTGGCTTCGATGACTCAAGGTGAACTTTTGACTCCTGCAGGCTCCATTTATGATAGGGACTTAGGAATATTTTATGATCTGCTCCCGTCCTGGAATGAAATCCAGGATTTATTGCAGTATCCAACTCCACCCCATGGTTTGTATAACAAATGTGTTTCCTTTTTTCTTTTAACTTTTAATTTACCGCGTTTCTCGAATTATGGATCAATGTAAGCTTGTGACACTTGTTCTTCATATCAGGAGCAGGTAAAACGGCCAAGGCCTCAGATCTTCGGCACAGGCTTGAATAATACAAGCTCTCCAAAGCTTCCGCCAAGCCGAAGCCTTCGACCCACCATTCCGGGGATGCAGTCGACAACCGTCCTCTTCTCGGGGTTATTGAAGAGGGTATTCAAAAGAGAAAGAGGAGTCATCCCTTATCTGAACCTTCACTTGGTCCTCAGCCCCCAGTTCAGCCTCTTCATGATATTACGGAGGAGGATACTGAGTTCGCACTCTCTCCGCACTCGTCTGAAAATCCTACCGTTACTCAGATTGATCATCCTGGCTTGGCTCGTAATCCATTTGCGGGTCATCCTGATCTGGATCCAAGTTCCCATGATATTACCTTTGACGAGGTTACCGGTGAGCACCTTCTTCCCCGCAATCCCATGGTACGGGTGCTTGATGAGGCTAAGTCCTTAGATCTCGATTTACTTAATACTCGGATAGTTACCATGGGAGACGAGGCCAAGGCTAATATTGATCGGGTGGCGGAGGAAACTAGGAAGCTGATGGGGCATCATGCCTGGCTGGTTAAGGCTGGAGAGGAGATTGGGAGTGCCAACATCCGACTACGATTGATGGTTTCGGATCAGGCCAAACAGCTGGCTGATCAGGCCATTCAGATTTCTCAGCATGAGGTTGCCTCCGGGCGGTTGAGGAAGACTATGGAGGAGGCTAGTAAGGCGGAATTGCGGAAGATGGAGGCTGCCTGCAAGGAGCAGATAAATATGGCCATCTCGACAGTGGACGAGGTTCGGAGGGCGGATCTTGAGCAGGTAGAGAAGCTGTCGGGGAAGCTTGAAGCCGTAGAGCTTGCTCAGGTCAGGCTAAAGGAGGAGATGGAGGCGATGAGGAGGTCCCTTCAGGCTGACTGCTCGCGATACCGACTGGAGAGGGATGCTGCCATTGCAAGGCTATCGGTTTCTGAGGCTCGTATGAGGGAGTTTGAGGAGAATGAGGGGATGATGGATGATATGCTGTAGGATATGTACTTTCGCATTTGGAAGTAGGGCAGCTTATCTTGGATGGACGACTACCCCCGGGTTATGGCTAGGATTTACCTCAGGGCTCTAGAGGAGGCCAAGGCTGAGGCGGATAAGGAGGGTGGAGCGGCCTTTAGGATGGATGTGGTCACCGCTCAGTTTACCAAGGAGGAGGAGACAGCGGTGAAGGAGGGGATGCGGTTGTTCGCGGTTGAGGAGGCAGGTGTGGAAGTAGGGGATGACGACCAAGACGATCAAGGGGAATTTGCTGGTAACCTCTTCTTCAATAGCTTCTTCTTTTGTTAACTCTGTTGCTTATCACTAATGATTTCTTTTTCTGACCGGACATGTAACGACCCGTATTTTTAACGGATCGACAAGTTTGACAGAATTTGGAATTTTAGAGTTTTTGAGCCATTTCAGATTTTAGGCGAAAATGGCTAAGTACTGAGTCGTGAACGACTTAGTGTAAGTCGTGAGTCGTATACGACTTAGGGGATAGGAGCGACTCAGGGGTTTGGCTAGTTAAGGGTGTAAGGATGAGTCGTTTGAACGACTTAAGGGGTAGGCGCGACTTAAGGACTGGGCGAGATAAGGCTTAAGTTGTAGCAGTTGAGTCGTGACCGAGTTAAGGTGATGAGTCGTACCCAAGTCATCTGATGAGTCGTACCCAAGTCATCTGATGAGTCGTACCCAAGTCATCTGAAGAGTCGTACCCAAGTCATCTGATGAGTCGTATCCTGGTTATCTGATGAGTCGTCTGACTAGTTGAGTCGTAACCACAGATATTTGATAAGTCGTAGAATGGGTTATCTCGTCTAACCAGTTAAGTCGTGGACGAGTTAAGGGATGAGTCGTAAGCTGTTGAGTCGCGCGTAGGTGGTAACTCGCGCAAGGGGATGAGTCGTAGCCTTTGTGATGAGTCGTATACGAGTTAGTAGTTGAGTCCACTAACCAAGTAAGGCGTGCGCATTTAAGTCGTAGACAGGGGGTCTGGTGATTCGTAGGCGCATACTATAAGTCGGAGACGACTTAGGAGATAGTCGATTTGTCGTGAGTCATAAGCTGAAGTGTGTTAAGTCGTTGAGTCGTAGGGCTTTGAGTTGTGAGTCGTAAACGACTCATGGAGACAGACGAGATAAGGATTTCAGCTATAAATAGGAGAGCTTCTCTTCATTTTGGGATCCGGATTTTGAAGCGACGAAGTGCTTCCATTTTGAGAGCTCGACTTCTACACTTCTTCACTTCTTTTCTCCACTCTAATCTAGTGCTTCCTTCCATCCAAATCAAAGATCAAGATTGAAGATTCAAGAGCTAAAGTTGAAGATCTTCATCTTTCAAGAGAGATTTCATCGTTTGAAGCGGATTCGTGCTAGATCAAGCTTGATCCTTCGCTGTCCAGATCTGAAGCGTATTGATTTGAGGTTGTTTAGGTGATTTGGTGAGTGGTGATTATCTCTCACACGGATCCAAAGGAGTATATCAGATTGTTGGCCCGATTTGGTGTTAAGATAGTGGTTTCCATGCATTTTCTTCATCCTAAGTGTAGATCCATATAGATCCATTGTTCATGATGATGTTACATCCATTTTATCATATGTTAACCTATGCAAGTTCATTCATCAAGTTTGTAGAGATATAATCCATGTTTTCATGCTTATTGGACTTTCAACTCTTTAATTACGAAAATGCCATTATTGTTATAATTGTCTACCTAGATCATATTTGAATGCTTGATTGCTTGGATTGATGTTTGATTTGATTGCTTGTTATGAACTAGATGATTGATGATTAGATTTAGATCGAAGATGATTCAAAAGCTAAGGGAAAGGCTCTTGAATTGGGAAAGCTGCTCGTGGCATAGGTAGCAGGATGATGAAGCTCTTATGCATAGATTTGATGATGTGAAGTTGAGATGAGGCTTTGCGAGGATGTAATGAAGCGAGGCATCATATGATGAAGACTTGGTCTAATCCAGACGGGATCATTCCAAGCGTGTTGATAACTCGGTGATATGATTCGAGTTGAGGATAATGAATGGATATGAGAATAGTTGTCGAGGAGGACGACTAGGAGGTTTGGATAGCATCGTTGTTGAAGGTTCTAGCATGCTCTAAGCAAGAGTACGTTTGGGCAGATTCGATAGTCCCAACGACTAACTGTTGGTGGTCGAGTACTCTGGGCAGATTCGATAGTCCTAGGCACGGGCTGCGACGACGTGCAGGAGTTATGTCTAGAACCGGGGTTTCCGTTAGCCCTTGACGGACGGCTGAAAGAATGTGCCGGTCATTCAATTAACGGTGATATCGAAGCAATGATAACAGTGATAGCCAGAGTCATGGATGTTTGGTTGTAACGTCATTTCGGACTCAAGAGCGGTATTTTCTGGGTGCTTATCTGATTTAGGCCTTGGTACTTGGAACACATCGCCCTTGACTCGAGTGACAGTAGCTTTACTTTAAATTGTATGCTCTGCTATGTTTGCTTCTGCGTAGTGTGTGTCTGGGGGCTATCACTGTAGAATGAGGTTGGAGTGGGAGGGTTGTATTCCTATTCCTTTTCCTTTATGCTCTTTTGGTATGTTGTTAGTTAATTTACTGCTCACTAAGACTGTTGTCTCACTCAAGGCTTTATGTTTTAATTCTTATTGCCTTGGGCTGTTCGTCCATTTTGGGACGGGCAGACTAGGTAGCAGGTGACAAGTGTTGTTCTCTTCTCACGACGCTGATATCGAAGACGAGCTAGAGGGTTGCATATTATCTTCTTATTATATGTACTGGATATTCCGCTGTTTTGTATTCTCTGAGAGATATGTAGTGAGGCTGGATGTATTGACTATGTGGATGCTTGTATTCAACTATTATGGAGTTTTATATGATGTCATTTGTTCTGTAAAGCTTCACTATACATATGTTCTATTGTATTTTGTCCATGCGCTGTGAGTAATACGATAGATTCTGTTGTTCTAAATCTTACCTTGACAATCGTCCATGGTCGCCTGGCACACTTTACAGTGCTCTATCTTTAGATTCGGTGCAGGGGTCATGGGCGGTCGTCACATTTGGTATTAGAGCATTGGTTAATCGATTTTACCCAACGCTCACTGAAGTAACCACGTATGAGAGACGTAATTGTATTTTGATGGATGAATACTATATATAATATAGTAGCTTAGTAGAGTTGAGTCCTTTATGCAGTTGTTTCTCTAGATGTTCTAATCATTCCTTTTTATAGATATTGAGAATGAGTCGAAGAGGGAGACCAGCTGCTAGGGAAGGCCGTGCTACTGAAGAGACTGCTGATTATGCAGCTATGTTCGAAGCTATGATGACTTCGATCATGAGAAGGATACCAGTTACGGGGGCAGCAGTTGATGTTGGAGTTCAAGTCCAAACTCCGAAACCAGTGGATTTTGCTAAGCTGTGCAAGGATTATACTGCTCTTGGAGGGAAGGTTTTCTTGGGAACAGAATCTACCATTGAGGTCCAGAGGTGGATAGATGCTTGTAGAAGGATCTTTGGTGATTTGTGAATTGATGATGCAACTAAGAGGAAGTTGGCATCGAGGCAGCTTCAAGGGAGAGCTTCTGATTGGTGGAACTCTATTACCATCGATACTCCGGAGGAAGAGATTACTTGGGAGCAATTCCAAGTTAGGTTTGAAGCTAAGTTCATTTCTACAGCTCAGAAGTCTGTTCTGTTCAAGAAGTTTGTGGAGCTCAAGCAAGGTGGAAGATCAGTTCTTGAGTATGTTTCTGAGTTTGAAGCTTTGTCCAAGTATACCCGGTCATATATTGAGTCTGTATATCAAAAGAATGAGAAGTTTGTGACCGGCTTGGATAGTTATCTTGGGAGACAGTTGGTGGATCATTTGGACGATTCATTTGAGAAGCTTGTGGAGAAAGCTCTTAGGCATGAGAGTCTGTTTCCTAAGGAAGGATCTGTTGTTGCTGTGACCAGGGAAGAGTCTAAACCCCAGCAGGGTGGAAACAAGAAGAGGAAGCAGCAGCAGCAGAAGGGTAAGGATGGCCAGAAGAAGCCGAAAGGCGAGGTGACTTGCTACAATTGCCAGCAGAAGGGCCATTTCTCGAAGGATTGTAAGAATCCTAAGGTGCCGATGAAGTGTCACAACTGTGACAAGCCGGGGCATTTCAGGAAGAATTGTCCAGAACCGAGGAAGGACAGGCAGATTGTGCAAGCCTATGCTTTAGGAGCTATTCCGTCGTCTTCAAAAGCTCCTACTGCTGAAGAGAAGGGAAAGAGTGTGGTTGTTCAAGGTACTCTTTTCCTATGTGGTGTTCCAGTTAGAGTTCTGTTTGATACTGGAGCGTCGCATTCGTTTGTTTGTAATGAACTCGTAGGCCGGTTAGGTTTGGCACCGGATATTGTTGATAGGCCATTGGTTGTGACTAATCCAGTTGGGGGTTCGTCTTGTTTGTGTATGTTATGCCGTAGTCTAGTTGTGTCGAGTCATGGTTGCTCTTTTGTTTGTGATTGCTTTGTTCTGAACTTTGCGGGGTTCGGAATTATCTTGGGTATGGACTGGCTTAGGAAGTATGCGGCTAAGGTTGATTGTGAGAGGCTGGAGGTGACAGTCGAGAATGTGGAGGGGCGAAAGATTGTGATACGATGTAAGCATGAGGAAGGCGTCTTCATGAGCTTCATGTATTCGCTAGTTGTTCCACGGGAAGGACTGTCTTTAGTGCCAAACGCAAATGGATTCGAGGATGTCTTTGACGAAGTCAAAGGGTTGCCGCCGCATTGAGAGATCGAGTTTCGTATAGATCTAGTTGAAGGAGCCAGACCTGTTGTGATGCCTCTTAGGCGGATGGCGCCTAGGGAACAGCAGGAGTTGAGGGTGCAAGTTGATGACCTTTTACAGAAAGGATTCATTCGGCGTAGTGTGTCCGAGTGGGGTGCACCAGTTGTGTTTGCAACCAAGGCAGATGGGTCGTTGAGATTGTCTGTGGATTATCGTGAGCTGAATAAGGTGACTAAGAAGAACAAGTATCCATTGCCGAGGATAGATGACTTGTTTGATCAGCTTCACGAAGCTAAGGTGTTTTCTCAGATGGATTTGGCAACGGGATTTCACTAGTTGAGAGTGGCTAAGGATAGTGTGCCGAAGACTGCTTTTAGGACACCATCCGGTTTCTTTGAGTGGCTGGTAATGCCGTTTGGATTGACTAACGCGCCAGCATATTTTGTGGATCTTATGAATAGAGTGTTCAGATATCAGTTGAACAAGTTCGTACTTGTGTTCGTAGATGATATTCTGATTTATTCCAGAACGGAGGAAGAGCACAAGACGCACTTGCGTATTGTTTTGGAAATCTTGCGGAAACATCAGCTGAAGGCTAAGTTTTCGAAGTGTCACTTCTGGAAGAGTGAAGTGAGGTTCTTAGGCCATGTGATTTCTGGAAATGGAATAGCGGTTGATCCCGCTAAGGTGGCAGCAATCCAGGATTGGGTTAGACCTAAGAATGCATCAGATGTGAGAAGTTTTCTTGGATTAGCAGGATATTATCGACGGTTTATCAAAGACTTCTCCAAGATAGCTGCACCGTTAACAGGATTGACGAAAAAGAACCAAGTGTTCAGTTGGGATGCTAAGTGTGAGCAAGCTTTCGGAATCCTGAAAGAGCGATTGACGAGTGCTCCTGTTTTGACTATTCCAAGTGGGAATGATGAGATGGTGGTTTACACCGACGCATGTGGTACTGGACTTGGAGCAGTGCTGATGCAGAAGGATAAAGTTGTTGCGTATGCCAGTCGACAACTGAAGCCGCATGAAAGGAATTACCCAACTCATGATTTGGAATTAGCGGCGATTGTATTTGCTCTGAAGATGTGGAGACATTATCTATTGGGAGTTCGATTCGAGTTGTTTACAGATCATAAATCTTTAAAGTATCTTTTCTCCCAAAAGGATTTGAATCTTCGGCAGCAACGTTGGCTAGAGTTTTTGGCATCATATGATTTTGGTATAGCTTATACTCCGGGAAAAGGTAACGCAGTGGTGGATGCGTTAAGTCGAAGACATGCAGGATTGGGAGCCATGTTTTCTGAATGGAAGAATCTCGAGTATTTAGCTGGATTTGACTTCAGGCCTAGATGCGAATTGGAACCTGAGATGTTGGCAAACTTATCAATAAGACCCACTCTTGTGGAAAGGATTGGTGAGAGCCAAAAGCGAGATGATAAGCTTGTCAAGATTATCCGTGAATTGGAATCTGGATTGGATCCAGAAAAGGATAAAGGATTCGAGGTCGATCGAGAGGGTTGGCTTCGGAAGCAAGGACGACTAGTTGTTCCCGATATAGATGAATTGAGGAGTGAAGTTCTGAAGGGAAGTCATCACTCGAAGTTGACAATTCATCCCGGTGGAAATAAGATGTATCGGGATATGAAGAGAACCTACTACTGGGAAGGTATGAAGAAGGATGTTGGAAATTTTATTTCCAAATGTATGAACTGCCAGTTGGTGAAGGCCGAACAGAAGAAGCCAAGCGGATTGCTTCAACCATTAAAAGTTCCTACATGGAAGTGGGAACAAGTGTCGATGGATTTTATCGATGGATTGCCTAGAACTAGAACGGGAAATGAAGGGATTTGGGTCATTATGGATCGTCTGACTAAGAGTGCACGATTCATTCCTGTTCGATCGACTAGGACTGCATCAAAGTTGGCTGAGTTGTATGTTAGGTGGATAGTTCGATTCCATGGTATTCCGAAGAGTATAGTGAGCGATCGAGACCCATTGTTCACTAGTGGATTTTGGAAGAGCTTCCAGGAAGTTTTGGGAACTGAGTTGTGTTTGAGTACAGCTTATCACCTTCAAACAGATGGTCAGACCGAGAGAGTCAACCGAGTTTTGGAGGATCTCCTCAGAGCTTGTGTTTTGGATTTTGGAGGATCATGGGAAGATCACCTTCATTTGGTGGAGTTTGCGTACAACAACAGTTACCAGTCAAGCATTGGTATGGCACCGTATGAGGCATTGTATGGAAGACCGTGTAACTCTCCAACATGTTGGTTGGAAACTGGAGAAAAGCTGATGCTTGGGCCAGAGATGATTCGTCAGACTTCAGATTGTATAGAGATCATTCGGCAACGAATGAAGGCAGCCCAAGACCATCAAAAGAGTTATGCTGATAAGCGTCGAAAGGATTTGGAATTTGACGTAGGAGATATGGTTTTTGTGAAGATTTCTCCACTGAAGAATGTTATTCGATTCGGAAAGAAAGGAAAGTTGACTCCGAGATTTGTGGGACCATTCCCGATCATCGAGCGAATTGGAAAGCTCGCCTATAGACTGGAGTTACCTGAGAAGATGTCGAGTGTGCACAATGTTTTTCACATATCATATCTACGGAAGTATGTGCACGACTCGAGTACGGTGGTTTCTGCTGATAGCTGTGAAGATTTCGTAGTTGATCCAGTCGATAGAAGACCTCGTAAGCCGCTTCGTGTTGTGAAAACCGACACGAAACAGCTTAGGAGGAAGGTAGTTAAGTTGCTCAAGATACAATGGAGTGATGATGATAACGACTGTACGTGGGAGGTGGAAGAGAGGATGAAGGCAGCTCATCCTGAACTCTTCAAGGTATGGCCCTAAGGTGTCGTATCATCTAACAACATTGTAACTTGTTCTAAGTCTTAGAATTCTGTACGCTAAGCTAGAATTGGATGCATGGTTTGCTGATTGTTATGGTTGGTAGGCGTACATAATAGTCTTCGATTGCTTTGTTTGTTTGGAATTTCGGGGGCGAAATTCCTAAGGGGAGAGAATGTAACGACCCGTATTTTTAACGGATCGACAAGTTCGACAGAATTTGGAATTTTAGAGTTTTTGAGCCATTTCAGATTTTAGGCGAAAATGGCTAAGTACTGAGTCATGAACGACTTAGTGTAAGTCGTGAGTCGTATACGACTTAGGGGATAGGAGCGACTCAGGGGTTTGGCTAGTTAAGGGTGTAAGGATGAGTCGTTTGAACGACTTAAGGGGTAGGCGCGACTTAAGGACTGGGCGAGATAAGGCTTAAGTTGTAGCAGTTGAGTCGTGACCGAGTTAAGGTGATGAGTCGTACCCAAGTCATCTGATGAGTCATACCCAAGTCATCTGATGAGTCGTACCCAAGTCATCTGATGAGTCGTACCCAAGTCATCTGATGAGTCGTATCCTGGTTATCTGATGAGTCGTCTGACCAGTTGAGTCGTAACCCCAGATATTTGATAAGTCGTAGAATGGGTTATCTCATCTAACCAGTTAAGTCGTGGACGAGTTAAGGGATGAGTCGTAAGCTGTTGAGTCGCGCGTAGGTGGTAACTCGCGTAAGTGGATGAGTCGTAGCCTTTGTGATGAGTCGTATACGAGTTAGTAGTTGAGTCATCTAACCAAGTAAGGCGTGCGCATTTAAGTCGTAGACAGGGGGTCTGGTGAGCCGTAGGCGCATACTATAAGTCGGAGACGACTTAGGAGATAGTCGATTTGTCGTGAGTCATAAGCTGAAGTGTGTTAAGTCGTTGAGTCGTAGGGCTTTGAGTCGTGAGTTGTAAACGACTCATGGAGACAGACGAGATAAGGATTTCAGCTATAAATAAGAGAGCTTCTCTTCATTTTTGGGATCCGGATTTTGAAGCGACGAAGTGCTGCCATTTTGAGAGCTCGACTTCTACACTTCTTCACTTCTTTTCTCCACTCTAATCTAGTGCTTCCTTCCATCCAAATCAAAGATCAAGATTGAAGATTCAAGAGCTAAAGTTGAAGATCTTCATCTTTCAAGAGAGATTTCATCGTTTGAAGCGGATTCGTGCTAGATCAAGCTTGATCCTTCGCTGTCCAGATCTGAAGCGTATTGATTTGAGGTTGTTTAGGTGATTTGGTGAGTGGTGATTATCTCTCACACGGATTCAAAGGAGTATATCGGATTGTTGGCCCGATTTGGTGTTAAGATAGTGGTTTCCATGCATTTTCTTCATCCTAAGTGTAGATCCATATAGATCCATTGTTCATGATGATGTTACATCCATTTTATCATATGTTAACCTATGCAAGTTCATTCATCAAGTTTGTAGAGATATAATCCATGTTTTCATGCTTATTGGACTTTCAACTCTTTAATTACGAAAATGCCATTATTGTTATAATTGTCTACCTAGATCATATTTGAATGCTTGATTGCTTGGATTGATGTTTGATTTGATTGCTTGTTATGAACTAGATGATTGATGATTAGATTTAGATCGAAGATGATTCAAAAGCTAAGGGAAAGGCTCTTGAATTGGGAAAGCTGCTCGTGGCATAGGTAGCGGGATGATGAAGCTCTTATGCATAGATTTGATGATGTGAAGTTGAGATGAGGCTTTGCGAGGATGTAATGAAGCGAGGCATCATATGATGAAGACTTGGTCTAATCCAGACGGGATCATTCCAAGCGTGTTGATAACTCGGTGATATGATTCGAGTTGAGGATAATGAATGGATATGAGAATAGTCGTCGAGGCGGACGACTAGAAGGTTTGGATAGCATCGTTGTTGAAGGTTCTAGCATGCTCTAAGCAAGAGTACGTTTGGGCAGATTCGATAGTCCCAACGACTAACTGTTGGTGGTCGAGTACTCTGGGCAGATTCGATAGTCCTAGACACGGGCTGCGACGACGTGCGGGAGTTATGTCTAGAACCGGGGTTTCCATTAGCCCTTGACGGACGGCTGAAAGAATGTGCCGGTCATTCAATTAACGGTGATATCGAAGCAATGATAACAGTGATAGCCAGAGTCATGGATGTTTGGTTGTAACGTCATTTCGGACTCAAGAGCGGTATTTTCTGGGTGCTTATCTGATTTAGGCCTTGGTACTTGGAACACATCGCCCTTGACTCGAGTGACAGTAGCTTTACTTTAAATTGTATGCTCTGCTATGTTTGCTTCTGCGTAGTGTGTGTCTGGGGGCTATCACTGTAGAATGAGGTTGGAGTGGGAGCGTTGTATTCCTATTCCTTTTCCTTTATGCTCTTTTGGTATGTTGTTAGTTAATTTACTGCTCACTAAGACTGTTGTCTGACTCAAGGCTTTATGTTTTAATTCTTATTGCCTTGGGCTGTTCGTCCATTTTGGGACGGGCAGACTAGGTAGCAGGTGACAGGTGCTGTTCTCTTCTCACGACGCTGATATCGAAGATGAGCTAGAGGGTTACATATTATCTTCTTATTATATGTACTGGATATTCCGCTGTTTTGTATTCTCTGAGAGATATGTAGTGAGGCTGGATGTATTGACTATGTGGATGCTTGTATTCAACTATTATGGAGTTTATATGATGTCATTTGTTCTGTAAAGCTTCACTATACATATGTTCTATTGTATTTTGTCCATGCGCTGTGAGTAATACGATAGATTCTGTTGTTCTAAATCTTACCTTGACAATCGTCCATGGTCGCCTGGCACACTTTACAGCGCTCTATCTTTAGATTCGGTGCAGGGGTCATGGGCGGTCGTCACAGGACAGGTGGGCAACAGGACAAGGACCAGACTCCAACGCAGCCGGCTCCCTGATTAGACCTGGAAAATTCTTTTTGTGGACTTGACATGGCTGTATATGTTAGTCTTAAAACAGTAGAGTAACTTTTAGGTTGTAATTCTTGCAACTTGTAATAAATAGCTCTATTCTTGATGTGTAATTCTTTAACTTAAGCTGATTTTGTCGTTTTTTGAATGTTTTCGCTATTTTGACATGTTGCATAAGAAATATAGCTATGCATATTCTTGTAATTAAATTTTGTTTGATGTCAGGTTCTTGTTTAAAACATAATTTCATGACTTGCAGTGTTAGCGTGAGGTGTGAACAAATTATAGGCATATATGAAAGAAGGAAATACCGCCCTTTATATTTTGCTTGTAGATGGCAGCTTTGAATATCCTGTGTGACCGAGTAAGGGATGCGGTCCAGTATCTTGCTGTGAGTATCCGCTTCTATTAGTGAGTGTCTCCTGTTTTGTGTCCTGCACTTCAGGGATTGTTACAGAGGATAGGAGAAAAGTTTCTTAAGTAAAATTGAAACATGTGAAATAGTAAAACTTCCAATCACGGAAGGCTTTCGATGTGCTTAAGTTCGTGGCAAACGGGCTTTGTAGTCACTTTCCCTAGCTGTGGGTCTTGGAGACATTTGTCACCCATCTTACGCCTCCGCGGGGAGTTAATTCTTTTTTACCACAGCTGCACTTAAGACACATCGGAGCCGAGATCGCGCACAATAACTACCCGGGCCATTATGGCCCGTAATCGTGGGTATTATTCGATTTACTGTGGCCGGCTAGCGTGGGTGCCGATCGTCAACCGTGAACTACCCCTGGCTGGCCACACCTTATGTTGGGGCTTATAATCGGTTCATAGTTGTCGGCGAGCCGAACGCCGTAATGAGCTGCCTCGGCTATAGTCGGCCTTCTCGGTGGCTTATAATCGGCTCATTACAGTTGGCTTTAAGGGCCGTCACGAGCAATGAGTTAACCCACAGCAGAGGGATGCCGGGGCAAAAGTGTCTCATTGGTGAGGGCATAGATTCGCATAGTACCTGTTAGGTCTTATCCAGGTGAAATTGCGCTGTGGATTGCTTCGGGTGGAAATGCTATACGCATAGGATTTTGTTCAACAGAAAAGGATAAAGTTAACAAGCAGCCAAGATATAAAGGAACAAGTTAAAAAAGAGACAAGGTTTTTTAAAGTGGTTCGGCACGAAAAGGCCTACGTCCACTGATTCTCTTTGTTAATTCACTTCATATGGGCAGTACAAGTTAAGAAAAGTATCGACGGAGGTGTTGGATGTTCCATGCCCTCTGGAACACCTCTCCGTCCACTGTTGACAAAATATAAGCTCCATTGCGGAGATCTTTATGAATTACATATGGTCCATCCCAGATTGGATCTAGTGCTCCGGGACGAGGGAAGATTCGCTTGAGGACAAGATCTCCTTCTTGTAAGGTACGATGCTTGACTTTGGAGTTGTATTGTGCTGCCACTTTTTGTTTGTGGGCTGCTGCCTTAAGGACTGCATCATTTCTTCTCTCCTCAACTAGATCCAAAGACATGTGAAGGAGTTCTTCGTTCTCTTCTGGGTTATAGTGGATCCTACGGTGGGAAGACACAATGGTTTCAACTGGGAGCATAGCCTCCGATCCGTATGCCAAAGAGAAAGGAGTGTGCCCCGTTGATGTTCTGAAAGATGTGCGATAGGCCCATAGTGCCGTAGGAAGTTCATCCACCCAAGCGCCCTTTGACATTTCGAGCTTCTTTTTTATTAGAGTTTTCAGAATTTTGTTGACGGCTTCGACTTGTCTGTTTGCCTGGGGATACGCTACGGATGAGAAGCTTTTGTGAATTCCATGCTCTTGGCACCAGTTGGCGAATTCCTTGCTGTCAAACTGAAGTCCATTGTCTGATATGATTTTGAGTGGGACTCCATACCTGCACAGAACATTTTTGATCAAGAAGTTAATAACTTTTGCTGAAGATACTTTATTCAGAGGTTCCGCTTCCACCCATTTGGTGAAATAGTCGACTGCCACTATAGCATATTTGGCCCCGCCTCGGCCCATTGGTAGCTCGCCGATTAAGTCAATTCCCCATATTGGGAAGGGCCAAGGGCTGGTCATTTGAGTAATCTCAGTCGTTGGTAGCCGCGAAATCTTAGCGAACTTCTGACATCTGTCACACTTTTTGACGAAATCCAAGGCGTCCTTGCTTAAGGTGGGCCAGAAATATCCATATCGGAGTATCTTTTTTGCTAATGTTTCCACTCCGGTGTGATCTCCGTAGCTTCCCTGATGGATGTTGAATAAGATTTCCTTGGCTTCCCTTCCAGCGACACACCTTAATAACGGGTTAGAGAATCCGCGTCGATAGAGGATGCCTTCTTGTATTGTGTAGCGGGATGCTTTCCTCAAGATTTTCTTGACTTCGTTGTGCCTGTTGGGTAGCGTGCCGCTTTGTAGGTAGTCTCGGATGGGAGTCATCCAAGTTGCTTCCTCGGTTGCAGCTATCAGATTCACTTGCTCAAAACTTGGGGCCAGTTGCTTTGAGATGGTTACTGCCCCGAAGATGGCGATGTCTCTTACACTTTCTTGCTTCGCCAATTCGTCGGCCTCTTGGTTCTCTTCCCGAGGGATGTGTTTGACTAAGTAGTGGTCCAATCGGTTGAGAAGTAACCTGGTCTTCTTTAAATATGCTATGAGTCGTTCTTCTCGAGCTTGGAATTCTCCTAGTATTTGATTAACAATAAGTTGAGAATCACTGTGAGGACACAAAGAATTGGCTCCGATTTCTATGGCAAGTTCTAGTCCGGCTATTACTGCTTCATATTCTGCATCGTTGTTGGTGGCAGCGAACTCCAACCTTATAACATAGTGCAGTTTGTTTCCCCTGGGAGTGATTATTACCACACCTGCCCCCGAGCCTTGTTCGTTCGATGCACCATCCACAAAGAGATTCCACTTGATATCTTCTGTTATTTCCAATTGCTCCTTATCTTCGTTGGTAGTGAATTCTGCAATGAAATCAGCCATAGCTTGTCCCTTGATGGCGGTGCGAGGGTTATAGGTGATATCATACTGACTTAGTTCAATGCACCATTTAAGTAGTCGCCCAGAAGTGTCGGGACGATGGAGTACCTGCCTCAGTGGTTGATCGGTCAGAACTTTGATGGAATGGGACTGGAAGTAGTGACGCAGTTTCCGTGATGTGATTAGTAAACAGTACGCTAGCTTCTCAAGTTTAGGATATCTGACTTCTGCCCCCGTAAACCTCTTGCTGAAGAAGTAAACTGGCCGCTGCGTGCGGTTGTCTTCCCGTACCAAGGCAGCGCTTAGGGCGTGAGATGACACAGCAAGGTATAGGTATAATTCTTCGCCTTCGCTTGGAGTCGAGAGTACTGGTGGTTTCTGGAGGTGTTCGATTAAGTTAAGGAAAGAGGTTAAGCATTCGTCAGTCCATTCGAACTTTCCTTTGTCTTTCTTTAGAGCTTCGAAAAAGGGGACGCACTTGTCCGTTGCCCTGGAGATGAATCGGCTTAGGGCGGCCACTTTTCCATTCAGGCTTTGCATTTCCTTTCGAGTGGAAGGTATCTTGATATCCCTTAGCGCTCGGACTTGTTCAGGGTTTGCTTCAATTCCCCTGGCATGGACGATGAATCCTAAGAACTTTCCTGATGATACTCCGAAGGAGCATTTTAGAAGATTCAACTTCATTCCATAATGGCGAAGTACTTGAAACATCTCGCCTAGTTGGCTTACGTGATCGTCGGCTTTCCTTGACTTTACCAGCATGTCATCCACATATACTTCCATAGTTTGCCCTATTAGCCCTGCAAACATCTTGTTGACGAGGCGCTGATAGGTGGCTCCTGCATTTTTAAGTCCGAAAGGCATTACCTTATAGCAGTATAAACCCCGGTCGGTGATGAAACTAGTGTGGTCTTGGTCGGGAGCATGCATGGGAATTTGGTTATATCCTGAGTATGCGTCCATAAAAGATAAGAGCTCGTGCCCGGCTGTGCTGTCTACCAGTTGGTCGATTCGGGGAAGTGGGAAGCAATCCTTTGGGCAGGCGTTGTTTAGGTTGGAAAAGTCAATGCATGTTCGCCACTTCCCATTAGCCTTCTTTACCAGCACCGGGTTAGCGATCCATTCCGGGTAGATGGCTTCTCTTATGAAGTCGTTGGCGAGTAGATTCTTTACTTCTTCATCGAGGGCTGCTGATCGCTCTGCCCCCATACTTCTCTTTCTTTGTTTTACGGGCGCCTTGGTAGGATCAATGTTTAATACGTGGCATGCTATGTCGGGGGAGATTCCGGTCATGTCAGCGTGTGACCATGCGAATACATCCAAGTTGTGGCGGAGAAAGTCGATGAGTTGCTCCTTCAACTCTGCTTTTAGTTGGGACCCAATTTTCAATAGTCTACTTGACTCGTGCTTGTCTACAGACACAAACTCCATAGCTTCTGCAGGCTCGGCGGTGGCCTCCTCCTCTTTGTCCCTAGGGTCTAATTCATTGAAAGGGTCGCTGGTATATCAAAGAGGAGGGGCTTTCTTTAGTTGCTTTGCTTCTAGACTTTTTGTGCAGAGGGCAATCTCTACACCCTTCCCTTTATCCTTCCTGTGGTTGTTGCGAAGTTCAGTCACATAGCAGTCTCGAGCAACGTCCTGGTCTCCTTCTACTTCCCCTACTCCATTGTCCGTTGGAAATTTCATTTTTAGGCACCATGGGGCTAGGACAATTTGGAAGTCAGACAAGGCTGGCCTTCCTAAGAAGGCGTTATAGGCCGAATGGTTTTCTCTTAGCACAAACGTCTGTTTTCGTACAACGGAGCGGGGATGGCTTCCAATCTCAACAAAGAGATCTAGTTGCCCGAGGGGCATCTTCGCATCTCCAGTGAAACCGTGTAGTGGTTTATCGCAGGGAGATACATCCTTCATTGATAATTTCATTTTGTCGAATGCATGTTTGAACAGGATGTTCACTGAGCTTCCAGTGTCTACTAAGATTCGGTAAACTTCGGCGGGACCGAGCCGGGCAGAGATTACCATGGGATCCATGTGAGGGTACTGCCTTCCTTCCAGGTGACGCTTACCGAATGTGATGTCATCACTTTCTTTCCGTTTCGGGTGGCGTTCTTCTATAACCGAATTGACACAGTCTTTACTGTCTCTAAGCGACTTTCCATATCTTTCCATCTCTTTCCAGCTCTTGTCTGCGATGTGCGGTCCTCTTGAGATGGTATGGACCACTATCTTCTCTTGACTAGAGCCGCTAGCGTCGCGGTTTCCTCTGCCAGTCTCCGGTGAGGGTAGCCTTGGGTTTTCATTGGCAGGAGCTGGAGTCCTGTCCTGACTTTTTACATAGCGTTCCAGCTTCTTCCTCCTGATGTGTTCCTCAATCAAATCCCGGAGATGATGGCATTCATTGGTATCATGCCCATAAGATTCGTGGAAGCGGCAGAATTTTCCAGACTTCTGCGCGTTATCAGATTCCTTCTTGTATGGTGGGCGTTTGTATCTAACTTCGCCTTGGGTGGCAAGGAAGATATTTTCGACGGTCTCGTTCAAAGGACTGTAAGTGTCGAATCTCGGTCCAGGCCGATATAGGCTCTTTTCTCCCTTCTTGCCCCCAGCATTGTCTCTGGAATCATTTCTTCGAACGTCCCTTGCCACAGCAGGGGCGTTGCTGTGAGTTGCCTTATTTTGCTGTCCTGACTGCCCCTCAACGGCAGCATCCTCAAGCCTCATGTATTTCCCAGCCTCATGGAAGAAATCGGGTAAAGTAGCTGGTTTTTCTTTTGTCAACCTTCTAGCAAATTTAGTGTCCGGATGCACACCACTACAGAGGGCCATTAGGATAAGCTTCTCATCGGCATCTTGGACTGCGGCTGCTGCGGCATTGAACCGGGTTAGGTATTGCTGGAGTTTCTCTCCATGTTTCTGTTTGACGCTGGATAAGGAATAAGCGTCCGTAGGTTGTTCCACATGGATGCAGAACTGACTGATAAACTTTTCTTTCAACATTTCCCACGAGCTGATGGATCCCTGGGGTAGATGACAGAACCAGGAGGTAGCGAGATCTGCTAAGAAGAGCGGAAAGCATTTGCACAGTACTCCCTCTGTCGCTCCACTCATGAGCATATGTTGTGTGTACCTCTGTAAGTGTACAACGGGGTCGGAGGTTCCTTTGTAAGGTTCCATTGTTGGCATCTTCCATTCTCGGGGGGTGATAGCAATTTCGATGTTGCGGGCGAAGGGGCTGGTTACAGCGCCTATCCCTCGATCTCTTTGCTCCCTTTGGACGCACTCTCTGAATAAGCGTGCCATCCTTTCATAAGAATTTGGAGCAGATAGAAACGAATTTGGCTCTGTTCTGTGGGATTGATCCCGTCCAGATGATCTGTAGGGATGGTATCGTCTATCATTCCTCATATTTTCCGGTGGCTGCCTTTGGTCTTCTGGGAGCATGCTAGGGTCAGCCATAGTTGGCCCTTGCCTTGATCTTCCCCTGTTGGGTTCTGATCTAAGCACTTTCTCGGGTCCAACTTCGGGCTGGACTCTAGCTCGGCCCCGGTCACTGGCGTTTCCGTGGTTAGGCAGTATGACAGGCTCAGCTACAGTTGACCTCCGCCCTGTACCTCCCCCGTGGGGTTCGGTTCCAAGCATTTCTTCAGGCCTAACTTCGGGATGTGCTCGATCTAGACAACTACCATGGCTGCTTCTGCCGTTAGCTCCTTCGAAGAAGGAAGACCTTTGTTGTCTCCAAGACCCTCCAGACTAGGACTAGCCCCATGATTCAGTGTTACGGTTGGACTCTTCAGCATCCCTTAAGCGTGACATGAGATGGTCCACCAAGGCTTCCTGCTGGGACGTGAAGTGATTAGTTACTTCAACCACAACCCTGTCTAGATCTGCCCTAGTAATTGCTGCGGGCTGTTCTACGGTAGGAGTGGTCGGATTAGCCTGTCCTTCATTCGGTACTGCCGCTAGAGGAGGACGATTTACTTGATCCGTGACCGCTGGATCTGGAAGACTGCTGGAAGCGATGTTTTTTCCTTTGTTAACATCTTTTTTCTGCTTGGGAGGCATGTTTTCCGAACGGTGGATGATGCTGTTAGGAAAAATGTTAAGTGGATGAAGCTGAAGCTTCGAGTCTTCAAGTTCTTAGTGAAAGCACCAAAAATGTTTGCACAAAAAATGGACAAACACCTCAAAGTTGTATGATTTAGTAGATCTTATGTTGTTCTTAGTGATTTGGGTGATTTATGCAAATATATGAAAAGCAGGGGCTAAACTGTAAAAAGACGCACAGATTTATAGTGGTTCAGCCAGAACGTGCCTATGTCCACTTTATATGTTATTTCTCTTCTCTTGTTTTGATTACAAGTACAAAGATTTGATACAAGTAAAAGAAAGTTGTTTGAAAGTTCTCTCCGTGCTTGAGCTCTCAAACTTGTCCCCATTGTTGTACCCCTTCCCCTCTATTTATAGAGTGAGGTAGGGAGCAGGGGTCTTGGATGTATATAGCTGCTGGTGGGCATGGGCTGATGCAATCTGGCCTGGCAAATTTGGTTCGACAATGCCTTGGTTCGGTAGTAGTTGGTTGGAGATGAGGTCTTGGTCCGGTAGTACTTTGGTTCGGTGGGACTTTGGTGGAGTGGTTGGTTCGGCAGTGTTTGGACCGGTAGTGGATGGAGGGTTGCTGGTTTGGTAGCATTCTGGTTCGGTGGAGGTCGATTCGGTAGGGAGGCTTTGCAGTCGGTTCGGTCAAGTCTGGTCCGGTAGGCAGTGGAGTTGGACCGGAGACAAGTGGTCCGGTGGGAGCTTGGAGAAGCATGGTATGGCGTTGAGTTGGTCCGGCATCTAGATGGTATGGAGATGGTTTGGTCCGGCTATGCTGGTCCGGTGGTGAGAATTCGCCCAACATTAAGTTATTTCAATAAAATCTCTTTAAATTCCTTTTTCACTATTTGCCTCCGTTAATCTTTTATAACTAAAATTTAAGTGTATAACATGTATTATAACCACTCAAATTTTATTTATAAATCCTTTCTATATTGTATATTATCCAATTTCATATTCAACTTCTGTGTAATTTAGGTAAGTTATATTGGAATCAAATTGTGTGTTATACAAATAAATCTTTCCAATTCAATTATCTCAAGTTTGAATCATTTATTAAAAATTTTGATTTTCTTCTTATAACTGAAATTATTTTTTAAAATAAAATTTAAGAATTAAACTTCCGATTCCTTTCAAACCATTTAGAGATAAGTACTTATATATACATAATATGTCAAATCAAATTTAAATCATATATCTATATATATTATAATCCAGTCATATTTAGAAATTCAAATCAATTAGATTTTTCAAAACAAAGCTGTAGCAAGACTACAGAACGGTCTCTTCACTTCGAAACTCGAAAATGAACGTCGATGATGCTGCAGTCATCACCGAAATTATTTTCCAGCGACAAAGAGAAGAGCACTTAATTTTTAAACTTTAAAATCCTTTAGAGACAAATTTTTATTCAAAATACTTTAAATAATATCCTTTTAAAATTTTTAAAAACAATGTTTGAAACCATCGGAAATTAAATTCTTTAAATTTCTTGTTTTTAAATTCATTTTAGTTCCCAAATAAATTTACAAACAACTATTTATAAATTCATTTGTAGAACAATAAATGATAAATCAAGTATTATCATTTCAGATTATTAATTTAAATCAATTTATTAAGTACCATAAAATTATATATCCAAATTTATTTCATTAACCAAATTTTAAAATAATATTGTGTCAGTTTGTTCTGTCAATGTGTTTTAGAAATCCTATCGATAGCGTTGATCAGACGAATCGATCGGAAACCTAAATCAACATCAACAACCCAAACAACACAACAAAACATAGATTTACAAGTACAATTCAAAATGTTTGGAGATAGTTTAGAAACAAAAGACAAGATGGTTAAACAGAGTAGAGAGATGGGTAAGCTTAGATAAATCGCGGACAACCTTAACCGGGTCAACCGTGACTTAATGGATAAGATCAAATGTGGATTTTCTGGGGTAAATCTACCTTCAATCTCAAGAGATAGAGTTTGGAATAATAAAAGATATTAGCATCTAAACCAAGGATAAATATAAATCTCTGGTGAATCGATGCTGATTATAAAGGATTTTCACCCTTTTACAAGAAAATTAGAATATTGGCGAGACCGCCAATTCACTATAAAGATCATTGGAAGTGGAGTCATGGGATACTCCAAAATCAAAAGATGATGAATAGTGAGGGACACGAATGAATTTCGGAACTGCAGGGAACGTTCTAAAATTCAAAGGAAAACGAATCAAAAGGAAGAGATTCAAACTCGAACGAAAGTGATTCTGTAAATAAATTTACCATACATTCTAAGTTTTGCCTCAAAGCCAAAGCTCTAATAACAACTTTAACGACCCGATATTTTCAACCATTCGCATCCATTATAAGTGTATAGGTAGACACTCATGCCGGAATTGAATTGCTCAAAATACCGCGTTGTAAATAAAAATTTGGCAAATCTCAGAATATGCAGTAAATAAATATAATCACAGATCACAGACACAGAGTAAAATAATGCAGCGGAAGTAAAAGAAATAGTAGTTCATGAAGCTACTATGTAAATATATCAGAGTTACATAAGATACAACATAAGAATACCAAGATACAACAGGAGTAATAGTATGATAATCAGGTACAACTCAGAATACAACTGGAATCAACTGGATAACAAGATGAATAGATATCTGGATCTTCAAAGCAAAACTCAAGCTCCAAAGGTGAGTCTCTAATGCTGTATCACTCAGTATGACCCGAGCGTAAAGAAAAACACAAAACACTAGAGTCAGGAGAATATATACTTATATAATATAAACCAACTCAAGTGAACAATAATAAGGTACAAGTAACTTAAAGAATGCTTGGGATCGCCCATTCTTTAAGGATCCGTTAAACTATTTACTATGTAGTAATATACGCTATATACAGTAGTGTCTAATTAGTAAAGTATAATCATATAGAAAACAGCGTTAAGGGGATGGAGAACCTTAACGCGGTCGGATCTTAAAATCATAATCGTAGTGGGTTCGATATGGTAGGTGACACGGCACATAAGGCAATGCCAGGGTAGATATACCAATTACGCACACGGACTGATGGATACGCATAGCAGCCACTACCGTTCCATCTCGAACAACACTCCCAAATCAAGGGTGGCCACCAAAAATCACAAAGTAATAGAGTGGTATCAAAGAAGTGTGTCCGATACGAGGTGCTACCTCACTGGCCCGAGATCGCTCCTGTTTTAGTCACCTTATGCCAACTCACGGGAGTTGGGTCCACGTATATACCTTAGGATCGTCGCCACCATCCTACATCATTCTGGAAACTCCACCGCGTACACAGTTGTCAATGTGATTTTCGGTATCGACAGAGAGTATGTCCATATCCGATCCCGGTCTCTTTAACAACCAAACTTTATTATAACCCGTGGTTATAATTTAAAAACAGTTTATACTTCAAAATAGAATATCATTTCAAATCCAAATCTTTATCGAAATAAAGATTAAATCAATTCCAAACCATTTCAATATATTTAAAATATCATATCATTTCAAAACTTCATTTCAAATCATTTCAATATATCAAAATATCATACCCTTACAAAACTTCATTTCAAATCATTTTAATATAATAAATATCATATCCTTACAAAACTTCATTTCAAATCATTTTAATATAATAAAATATCCTATCAGTTCAAATCCAAATATTCAACTTTAAATACCTTTTAAATTCAAAGATATCGTTCATTTACTATCATTTCAAATCACCTTTAAATAGTTTATATTCCAATCAAAATAATTCATTTAAACCTTCTAAAAGTGTAATTATTATATTTTCAAATCAATTATTCAATTTCCAAAGTTTCAAACCATTCTGAGTTCGTTTAATAAGTCAAAAACCATAATTATTAAAATTTCAGCCTTTCACGGCATTTAGAAAAAGTTGTTATAAGTTATACTTGAAAACATTTTTATTCAGCAAAGACAGCATTTAAAACTGCTGTTAAAACTCAGTTTTTAGTTAAATTATAGTTCAAAACAGAAAAGACAGCATTTCAGAAGTGCTATGGTAACTCAGATTTCAAAACAAGAGATAAATTTGGTTTCAGCAAAGACTGCAGATCATTACAGCATTTCCAGAGAATGCTATAATTGGCCTGAGTTCAATATTAGCCTATAAGTTCAATTACAGCAACTACAGCATTTCAGAAATGCTGTAATAGCTCTTTTTACACAATTTTAGTTCAAAACAGAATCTATAGCATTTCTGAATGCTATTAAATGTAGATTTCAGATGTTAGTGTATTTCCAGCAATTAAATAACTTCAATTTAAAACACATAAACATTTTAAAAATAATATTTTAACATTTAAAATGTTCATTTACATATCATTTAACATATACCTTTTTCACAATAAATTTCTTATAATTAAATCCAATTTTTCAACAATTTACTTAATAAATTTAAGTGTAAAAGTTTCCAATTCTTCACATTTCAACAAATAAACTTAACACTTCAAATTTAAATTACCATTTCACAAATTTAACTAAATTTCCAATTTTATTTAATTAACTTAAACCTTTAATTAAAACCAAATTTCACATTTCCAAGTCAAGTTATATTTTAAAAGATCACTTTTAAACATTCATTTATTTAACCACTTAAATTCATAGAAAAATCAATAATACTTTAATAAATCACTAAAATTCAAATTTAATCAAATTATCATATTTTACCATTTTCCAAATATAATTAAATTTCCATTTTATTCATATAACTTAAATATCATTTTTAACCAAAATTCCAAATTCCAAACTTAAGTTATATTTCAATAATCCAATTTAACCATTCATTAATTACATTTTTTTTACTCATAGAAAAATCATAATTTCTTTATTTTAAAACATTTCAAAATCTATTTAAATCAAATTTCATAAATTTATATTTTTAAAAATACGTAAAATCATCCAAAACACTTTATAAAATAACCACGGGCCAGTATATAGTTTTCTAACCTAGGTCAAGTGATACAGATATGTATCATTTCAACTCGCAGTTTAAAAAAAAAGAAAAATCCGGGTTATATCATTTCAAACCCGCAATCCCAAGTTAAATGAATGACTTTGAAAACCGCTCAGGCCTATCATTTCAGCCCATAACGATATTCCCTTATTCTAAAGTCCGTTCGGGTATGTATCATTTCAACCCATAGTGATTCTAGTCTACAGGGAACTTGCAATGTGATAAACTGATATAATTAAACAGAATAACATAAAACAACAGTAACATATGATATAACAGGTGTAATGACAGGTGTGAACATCATATGATAATAATATAAGCATATATAACATGATAATATACATTACATATTCAAATGGTGTCGGTTTATCAGTTATATAGGTACATATTGTCTGGTGAGAATAACTCACCTGTTAAAGCTGGAGATTAGCGATCAAAACACACAAAATAGATTCCAGAAAGCACAACAAGCACGATATAGCATGACTTTTGATTTGAATGAATGGAGAGCCTTGATATTTATCTTGTAAACAATAACAAAACAAGACAATATACACATAAATATTCAACGCAAACAATGTTGAAACAATGAAGATAAGAAGCAACAACGGAATGGATTACTTGACTGTACTTTAACCATTCAAAAGCTCGAACAAGGGGTTCATTTTCTCAGCCATGATGATGATGAGTGTGGGAGGTACAAGGTTAACTTCCTCGAATACATAAGACAAAACAATACAAACAATATAAGTTTTCAAATGCACAATACGGTAGAATAATATAACTGCATGAATCAAAGTAGAATTGCTTTGCACTTGCTTCCAACAACCTTCAGGTTCAGCCATATGGTGTACTACAGGTCTAAGGCAAGATTTGGATCAGGTTTTGGTTGCCTAAGGGTCGGACAAACTTGTTTAGAGGATAGCAAAAGGTGAGTATGTATGAAACAACACAACAAGGCAAACCAATGTCACTTTAACATGGATTCAAGGCAATTCAAGGCTCGACCAAGGCTCATGGGGCATGACCAGAGGAGTGGGGTCCAAGGTGATGATGTGGCAGGGGGTCCAGGTGGTGCTGGAGGTGGTGGAGGTGGTGTTGGTGGCGGCCATGGGTGGTGTAAGGTGATGGTACCAAAACTAGGTCAGCTTGAGTGCATAGGTGATGGCTAGTGCTAGTTTAGATGGATTTTTTTGTGATGATATTCATCATGGCTTGGCTTGGCCTGAGGAGGAGAGGTGTTAGGCTGTGTGATGGTCAGAGAAAAGTGGTGGTGGTGGTTAGCCACAGTTTGGAGGAAGGGGAATACAGCTATGAAGGTGGAGAGCATGTGCAAATTCAAGTAGAAAATCATAAAAAGACAAGAAGAAGATAAAAATTTTTTACCTAAGCTTTACAAGAAGAATAGCCGTGATTTTTTTGTGAGAGGAGGAGAAATGAATTTCGTGAAAGTGAAAAAAAAATGCAGCTGAAATGAGTAGATTACACGCCCAAAACAATTAAGAGAAGAGTTGGGAAAATGAAAGGTCGGGAGATGGAAAGCCTTTAGGAGTTTCAAGAGTTTAAAACTTTTCAAATTTCCTCTATTTCTTTTTAATAAGTTTAAATATCTGTAAATACATATAATTTCAGTTAAAATTCGAAAATTTAACAAATAAAAAAATATATTAATAAATAAATATTAATTATAAATAATTAAATCAAGAAAATAACAAAAATTGTGAACTAGGCTAGAAAAATTGAAAATAAATGGTATAAACTTTATAAAATTCATATGAGCTTGTAATATATTTTTAAACATAAATAATAACATAAAATAAAAATATATTCACAAAATAAATATTTAAAATTTAATTTACATATAATTTTTAATGAAGAAAATAGCAGAAAATAGGGAAACAACCTTTAAAAATAGGAAATCATCATAGTAAATTTTGGGAAAATTCTATTATTATTTTTGAAAATATTTAGAGATGAAAATATACATAAATTAAAATATTGAAACATATTAAAATAAAATATAACAAAGAAAAAGTAATTTATAAAATTTAAAATAGACAAAATTGTTAAATGAACAGTTTATACTCAAAATTGAAATGTACATAACTTTTACACTTTAACTCCATTTTCAACGAAACGAAAAGCAGTATTCATGTTATTAAATCTATTTTCATAATAAAAGATAAAATTTATAATTTCAAATATTTAAAATTTAAATTTAAAAGTCAAAGTTTGACTATTTTAACCAAAATTCACTTTTTGGAAAATTATTCTATTCAGTCATATTTGGAATTCTAATCCATATCAAAATCAAATTTTATATTTAAAATAACAAAATTTATTTTTTTCATAAATAAAGCTTTTAAATATGGAAATATCAATTTAAAATTAATTGTAAAATACAGGGTTGTTACACCTAAACTGACTCACGGGAGTCAGGGTCACGTCATACCTTTACAGAAATCGTTCGCCAAACCATCCTACTTCATTTCTGGAATCTCCACCACGTGCACGATTGTTAAAGCAGTTTTCGGTATTCGCAGAGAGTATGGCAATATCCGATCCCGGTCTCTTTAATAACCAAACGCTTATTTCACAATGGATGGTTCTTTTAACATTTCAAAAGTCAATTCATACTTAATATCAAAATATCATATTCGATTTCAAACTATTTCACTTTCGAAATCATATTCACTTTCGAAACCATATTCATTTTCGAAATCGTCTTCACTTCCAAAACCATATTTACACAATTATGCCATTTAACAAAAAGTATCCATTCCAAATTCCAACTTAAGTTGTATCATCATCAAGGATTTAAATATAAATACTTCAACTTTACACATTTTGCAATTTTAGAAAATAGTTTATATAGTCATAAATAGTTTAATAGTTTAAAATAGTTTAAATAAATTAAAATAGTTTAAATAGTAAAATAGTTTAAATAGATTTTAATTTGATTCACTAGATTTAAATTGATTTAAATAGATTAAATATAGATTAAATAGATTTAATTAGATTTTAAAATGTTTAAATAGATTAATTATAGATTAAATAGAGTTAAATTATATTAAGTAGATTTTTAAACAAATTAAATGAATTTAAAATAGATTAAATAGATTTAAATATATATTAAATAGATTTAAATTATATTAAATAGATTTAAAATAGATTAAATAAATTTAATTTGTTTAAAATAGGAAAAATAGATTAAATTGTAATATATAGGCTGTAATAGATTAAATTAAATTAAAATGGTTTAAATTGATTAAAATGGTTTAAATTGATTAAAATAGTTAATTCAATTAAAATAGTTGAATTTAGTTTAAAAATAGATTTCAAAGTAATATCCAAACATTTTAATAACTTGATTTCGATAATTCATCTGTATCTGACACTATAACTTTGAAATTCAAATTAAAATCAATTCCAATTCATTAATCAATTCCAATTTTGGATTATCGAAAATAATTCAGTTTATACAAACCAATTTCCATTTCAAAATACCAGTTAACTGAACTCAAAATTAAAAGATTCAAAAATCATTTAATTTAACCAATCCGGTGTCCGTATATAATTTTCTGCCCTAGGGTCAAGTGATACGGATATTTATCATTTCATCCCACAATTTACAATTTTACGGTTATATATCATTTCAAACCGCAATCTGAAATTAAATAAAAATCAATAAAATCGCTCGAGTCTATCATTTCAACCCATAACGATTTTTCCCTAATCTATAGATCATTCGGGTATGTATCATTTCAACCATAGGGAACTTGCAGTTATAACAACATAAAATACAACATCTAGTCATCCAATATCAACAATCAAACATTCATCACAATCATCATCCAAATCAATTAATAAACATCAATGATAACTGATAATCAATAACAGGTATTAAATTGACAACTTAAATTCAATATTAAATTAAACGATGATAAAATGCAATAAAAGTCAAATTTAACTAGATTGACAATTTTAAATATACCAAACATCGATCGATAAATTTCTAACCACATCATAAATTCAATTTAACTAAGATAAGAAATTTTAGAAGTTGTGAGTGGGTTAAAACACTCACCTTTGAATTTCAATCGATTTGAAATTCAAATAAAGGCCCAAATTCAAACAGTCTCAGAATTTGTCCAAACTAGCGTCAAAATGTTTGGAATTTTGATACGATCGCAGCGGAGCAAACCTCGTATGAAACAGACCTCGTATGCAAAATTTATGTAATTCAGAACATTATGCGATTCAAATTAAAACAAATAAAGAATATATATATATATAATAAAAGGAACGTACACGCAACACCTGCCACGTCATTGGAACTTCTTCCACTTCTCGCAGTTCACTGTTCAAACCAACCCTAGCTTGCACTCGTTGCTGCCACCCCAAACTCCATCGTGCATCGCCTGAGGCCAGCCGCGACCAAGGCTACCACCTCCACGCCCTTTGTCGTCGCCTCCCCCACGGCCACGACGTCGCGAACGACCCCGATCGGCCGCAAAAAATGCAGCCGTCGCCGAAAAACCCCAAACCCTAATCAATTTATACGCCACATCCAACTGTCATCTTGTCAAATGTACCACACCGATGAACTCCACTCGGTCCTCTCCACACAACGGTATCCTCCAATCGACGATCCGTCGAAGATCATCAACCACCGATGAACGACCGAGATTAAATCTCTCAATTCCGGCCACAGAAAAACCCAAAATGAAAAACAAACAACAGATTTGACTTGCGCTCATCGAGAGCTTCAAATCGATATATAATTCGATATATTTTGAGGAGTTTTAAATTTCGATTTGATTTTGATTTGCAATTGAATTTGGAATTTGTTTGGTTTGTCTGCCATTGAGAAGAAGAAGGCAGAGAGAATTGTACGTACGGACAAATGAAGATAAGAAGTATCTGGGGTTTATAACAGGCTATATATAGGCAGATCAGAAATAGAAATGAATGGACAAGATTGATTTGAAAGTTGAACGATAAACGACCCGAAAAGCCCGTTCTGCCTCCGGAACGAAATGGGTCATCCCATATATCAAAATAAATGTTTTCAATAATTTTAAATTCAATGGAACAGGTTTCAAGTCCAAATTCCATAGTATGAAGAAGTTACCTTAAAATCATCTTATTCAAAATTGATTTCGATTAAATTGATTTCTAGGTGTTCCAAGCCCGTACGATCTAACGACAAGTCCGATTGCTACGAAACTTGAAATCCTACAATAATTCACCGTTACGGATCCGATGAAACTGGTTTCTTCAAAATCCGAGTCAGTGGACAAGATGGCTATTTTAACGTTAATTAAATAAATTAATAATTAATTAATTAAATCACTTTTTCATTCAAATTTGATAGTTAACAAATTTCATCACTTTTAATCACTTAGACATTCACAATGACTTAATACAAGTTTATATAACAATTTAGTGTTGGTTATTACACTAATTACAATGTTCAATTTCTACTGTAATTAAATCCAATTAATTAATTTTAATCCCAATAAATTGTTTTAATTTGATTTCAGACTTTTATTCTAACAATTATAACTCTACAGACATAGTTACCATTGTCTTATATTTCATTACATTAATACTTTCCAATTTCCATCTTTTGTTTGTATTAACTACCATAATTCAATTATATTGGATTTTTGTCAATTTTATACATTAATTATAATTTAAAATCCCAATTAATTTATTTATCTTGATTTCACTCTTTTATTAAATCAATTATTACCTTATGAATAAAATTAACATTTCCATTCATTTTATTACATTTACAATTTTGCAGTTATTGTCTTAACTCACTTTATGTAACATTTAATTTACATTTAATTGCAATTGATTAAATACATTGGTAACAAACAGTTGTTATAACTACTACTACTCCACTACTATTATCAATTATAATTAATTACACCTTATTTCATTAATTAATCAACAATTGAATTATCAATTGCTCTTTTTAATCTAATTATCCATTAATACATGCATTACTAAAATTCATTTACAACCTACATCAATTTTAACTTTTTAATCCTTTTACTTAATTGTAATTACATCTAAAGCAATTGTCAGTTACCTTAAATTAACACTATTTCACTTTATTTCAGTTATATTTTTATTATTAATTCACAAATTTTATTTCTTCCAACATTAAATCACAATATCTTATTAAATTAACCAATTTTAATTATCGAAAATTTACGGGTCGTTACAATGTCCTACCGACGACAACTTGTAAAAAAACACTGTCTAACCCGAGCACTATAATAAAATAACGCTCGGATTAGTCTGGAAAACCAACACGTGAAAACTCAAGTAATAAGGTGAATATTTAATAACTCTGCGATACCACGCTGCTAATCCTAAAATGGGTTTTTACTTTATAAGAACAACTTCCATATATGAAGAAATGGGAAAAAAATTAGAACAATAATCGAAACAAGAAAAGATGTACACAAACAAGATCCAAATCCAAACTTAAAGAATGGAAAAAATAATTAAATATCAAGAAGAGCTTTAGACACTTCTCGATGCAAATCAAGAAAAAAAATTCAAAGATTTGAATCAAATAAGGAAAAGAAATTTTCCAACAAACGACTAGGAGGGTGCTCTCCCCTTACCGAAAGTATACCTCTAGAAATATACTTCAGAACTATGATGGCTCTCGGGAACTCCAAGCTGGAACCCTCCAACGTTTACCGAGAATCTGAGTATTTCACATCTCCGAAGCTTACAACCAAATACAATCTAGAGTAGATGTGAATATACCCTAATGGGAATATCCCACATAACTCGTCCCCTACTAGTGCTTTAGTTTTAGTCATTTCCGACAAAGGATAGAAAAGCTCAAATGAGCAACATATCATCCTGGATTAACGAAACACAAAAGATGAAAAGATTAATTCCAAGGTTCAAGATAGGAACAAAATAATGAATTTATCCAACATAACTAGGAAGGTGCTCTTCCTACACCAAAAGTATATCTCTAGATAAAATATACTTGAGACCCACGCCACATGTGCAACACTCTCGGGAACTTCCAAGATGGATCCTGTTAAATCCATAGGTATCCGAATATACTCACATCAATGCATGTGTAACAACCCAATATTTTTGCAATTATTTTTAAATTATTTTAAATTAAATTTTATTTCAATTTTTTATTTTTAAAAACATTTTAGAGGTATAGTTATAATTTTTCCAAAGTTAATTGTATTTTTGTTTACAATTTTTAATCTAGTTTCAATATAATAAACTATTTTCTTTATTTACTTTTATTTTATTTTTATTTTTCCTGTGAATAATTATTTATTTTCATTCACTTTATTTTTGTTTGTCTTTTTTTTATTTACTAATTTTTATTTGTTTATATTGAATTAAATAGAAAGTGGAAATTTGAAGAGACTAAAGCTTTAAAACTTTTGACTTTTCATTTGCTTGCCTTTTCATTTCTTTGGTCGTTCCTTTCTATTGTTTAGCCGTGAGTTTTTATTTTCTTTTCACGTGAATAAGCTTCTCATTTTCATCTCAAGTTCGGCCAAAACATTTCTGAAAAACTTTGGCAATGGCTTCTCCTTTTTTCTACTTTTTCTTTCCATTTTTCTATTGATTTTTCAATGATTTTGTTTGACTTCATCCATACATGTGCTCGGCCTAACCCTCCACCATCTCCTCCACCGACCACCAACACTTCCTTCCCCACATCATCCATGGCCTGACCATCTCCTCCTCTTACCATAGATGGCCGTGACCATCCCTTGAAGGCAACACCACAAAACAATGCATAACACTCCAAAAAAATGTACATAGCCGACCCTTGTCTTCACATCCCCTTCATTGTTGACCACGACCACCCCTTTAGCCACCACCACCAGCTAGTACACACCTCTGACCATCACCATGAGACACGACCAGACCTGTACTTGCCCCAGGCCAAGCCATAGATCCTTAGGCCGAGCCTAAAAGATGAACCAAACTCCTTTTTGCCTTGTCAATTTGCCTTCCTTGCTTTGTAACTCCAAACCCCTTCATATTCATTTGCTTAGCCGTGTGTTAGTGCCCAAACCAGACCCTTTTCCACCTATAAGACCATCATGGCCGAGCCTAAAGCATGTTACGGTCAAGCATTGGTTGAGTTAAGATCAAGCAAATTTGATTAAAAGCTTGGTGATGTCATTTGTTGCTTCTATTTTCAAATTGTTTCAATAAACTTTTGTATAGTATTTATATTTATATTTTGCTTTGTTTATTTTGTGAATACAAGATTAACATCTTGGCTCTCTCTCCATTCAAATCTAGTCGAGCTATCGTGCTTTCTGGATTTTCGTTTGTGTGTTTGATTTGCTAACTCCAGCATAAAAAGGTGAGTATTCACACACGACATTTATACTTATATAAATTGTGAAGTGACAACAAGTGAATGTGTATAAACTATTACCTCATGTTATACCTGCCTGTGATGTAAATTATATTATGTTATACCCTGTTATAAACTTGTCACATCATATGTTATGTTATATTTTATTATACTGTTTATTTATTTATGTTAATCACACTAAAAGTTCCATGTAGAATAGAATCACCATGGGTTGAAATGATACATACCCGAACGGACTTTAGAATAGGGAAAAATCATTATGGGATGAAATGATAAGATTGAGTGATTTTTATTTATTGTTATTAACTTGGGATTGCGGGTTTGAAATGATAAAACCCGGATTTTCTTTGTAAATTACAGATTGAAATGATATATTATCTGTATCACTTGACTTAGGTTAGAAAATATTATACAGACCCGTGGTTATTTTATATATTTTTCTAGAAAATTTTAAGTATTTTAAAATGTAAAAATATGATAATTTGATTTAAATTGAATTTAAAATGATTTAATAAAGTGATAATGATTTTTCTATGTATTAAAAATGTTAAATAAATGAATAGAAAATTTGTGATTTGAAACATAACTTAAATTGGAAATTTTGATTTGATTTTAAAGGAAGTTTAAGTTAATTAAATTAAAAATGGAAATTAAGTTTTATTTGTGAAAATGGAAATTCAAATTTAAGTGTTAAAGTAAATTGTTAAAAATGAAAAAAAAATTGGAAAAATGGTACACTTGAATTTAATAAGTGAAACTTGGGAAAATTTTATTTTGATTGTAATTTTTTTTATAAAAACCATAAGTAAAAGGTAATTAAATGAACATTTTTGATGTGGATAATATGATTTTTATAAGTTAAATTGATTTAACTTGAAGTTTATTTGTGGCTGTAATTCTATATAAAATCTGGAAATTCTTTTAGTTACACTTCAGAAATGCTATCGTTTTTGAAAATGAACTAAAAACTGAACTAATAGAATCTGCAGCACTTTGTAAGTGTTGTAGTTGCCGAAGTGAACTAAAAGGCTAAAATTAACTAAGGACTATGACAACAATTTGTAAGTGATGTGGTTGCTTAATTAAAACTAAAATCCAAAACTAATTAAAGGGCTACAGTAGCACTTGATAAATGCTGTCTTTGCTGAATTGAACTAAAATTTTGAATTGAACTCTGAATTACTACAGCAGTTTATAAATGCTGTCTTTTCTGAATTTAACTTGTTTTCAAATGAAACTGAACTACTATAGCAGTTTATAAATGCTATCTTTGCTGAATTGAATTGTTTTCAAATATAACTTACCGCAGCACTTTCTAAATGCTATGAAAGCTGAAATTTTAATGTTTTAATGTATTTAAGTGAATAAATGAACTCAGAAAAGGCTAAATTTTTTGGAATTGAATATTTGATTTAAAAGTATAATGTTTTACTTTTAATGATTTAAATGAAGTATTTGATTTGGAAATATAAACTATTTTGAAATTTATAACCACGGGTTATAATAACGATTGGTTGTTAAAGAGACCGAGATCGGATATGGACATACTCTCTGTCGATACTAAAAACCACTTTAACAACTGTGTACGCGGTGGAGATTCCAGAATGAAGTAGGATGGTGACGACGATCCTATTGTGGTATGAACGTGGACCCAATTCCCGTGAGTTGGCATAAGGTGGCTAAAAAAGGAGCGATCGACGGGCCAATGAGGTAGCACCTCTGACACACTTCTGTGATACCATTCTATTACTTTTATGATTGATTGGGTGCACCCCTTGATTTGAGAGTGTGGCTCGAGGTGGGCGGTAGTGGCTGCTATGCATTTCCACCAGTCCGGATGCGTAATTGGTATATCTACCCTGGCATTCCCTAGTTGTGCCATGTCACCTACCATAGCGAGCTTTACTACGAGTTGTGATTTCTCCCGTAGCCTGTGGAGTATCGAGGGTAGCCCCCATTCTGGGAGTATGCTAATACTGGATAGACTACTGGGACTATTACGTGTTAAGGTGGAAAATGTAAAGCCTTAATGCTATTTAAAAGTATGTTTATTTTATATTAGACATAATTATAATAACGAATATTACTACATAGTAGATAGTTTAACGGATCCTTAAAGAATGGGCGATCCCAAGCATTCTTTAAGTTACTTGTACCTTTATTACAGTTCACTTGAGTTTGTTTATATTGTATAAGTATGTATGTCCTGACTTGAGTGTTTGTGTTTTATTTACGCTCGGGTCAGCCTGAGTATCAGCTTTGGATCTCACCTTCTGGAGCTAGGAGTGTTGGAGATCATCTTTTATCTAGTTGCTATTTTTTTCCGTTCAGTATTTCTATGTCAGCTTTGTATTAGAGACATATGTATTTGGGATTTCTACTGTACTTGTTTCAGAATTGTATTTGTTTTCAGACTATGTATTTTGTATCTGTTTTTGAGACTTTGTATTGTAGTGGCTTCATGAACCACTATTTATTTTATTTTCCACTGCGAGTTATTCTGATATTCTATGTCTGTGATTCTGTGAATGGTTTTATTTGCTCCAAATTTTATTACAATATGTTATTTTGCATTATTCAAGTCCAACATGTGTGGATTATTGTCGATTTGAATGGTCCAAAATAGTGGGTCGTTACATTTGGTATCAAAGTTTGGGTTTTAGGCAAACCTTAGCTTATGGAGCAAAAACTCATTAGAGATAGGGTAGAAATACCCTAGAATGAGTGAAATCAACCTCAGAATCATTTCTTTGTGAGAGGATGTATTTTCAAAGTATAAAATGATTTTAAAATGATTTTTTTTTAAAAAAAAGAATTTTTCAAAGATTATTTTGATATAAATTTTTCTTATTTTAAAAAGCAATTTTTCTAAACGTCCTTCTTTTCATATCTACCTTGTTAGAAATTTCTTTAATTAGGATATTCATCCAAGTAATTTTATCTTGTCTTGTCTTATCTTTGTCCTAAAATTCATTCTTGATATTTTTCAGGATGAATCGTGGAAATGCCAGAGGTAGGGGTCATGGTACTGCCCCAGCTCCTCAAGCTGCTGCACCTGTTAGATTTACTGTTCTCTATAAGGAATTCTCTCAACTTGGTGGTACCAAGTTTACCGGTTCAGAGAGCATTATCGAAGCCCAGCAATGGTTACGGAGTTTAGAGAGGATCTTTACTAGTCTCGAGATTACTGCTGCCCAGAAGCATCATTTAGCAGCTTGGCAGCTGCAAGAGTCAGCCTTGGATTGGTGGGAGTCTGTTACAGCTCACACTAATGAAGGCGATATTGCGTGGGAGCAGTATAGGTATCCTTTGTGTTATCTTGAATTTTGTTCCCATTTTCCTTTCTTTTGAATCTATCTTAAGTTTTGTTTCTGTATCTTCTTTCCAGGAAGGCTTTTGTGGCAAAATGGATGCCCAAAGCTGGGAAATCTCAGCTTTATCGTGAATTCATGGATCTTAAGCAGGGTACCATGACCTTTTCTTAGTATGAGCGGAAGTTCAATGAACTTTCCAAGTTTGGTCCTGGTCTTATTGACACGCATCTTAAGAAAAATGAGAAGTTCATAGCTGGAGCTCGCCCAGAGTTCTACGATCGTCTCATTTCACATGTTCATGGCACTTTCACCGAGCTTATGGATATGGCTATTCGTTACGAGAACCCTACTTCCAAGGGTCCTACTGTTGCTAGTGCTCCTGCATCTCTGTCTTCCTTTGCTAACTCTAAGAAGTGAAAGCCCAATTTCCACCAACAAAAGAAGAATTGGCTCAAGAATCCGGGTTTAGGATCTCCATCATCTTCTCCTTCTCAGAGGCACCCTATCGACCTATCTACCATTACCTGCTTCAAGTGTGATCAGAAGGGACACTATGATAATAGTTGCCCTACTTCAGTTGGTGTTGCTGTTCCTCCACCTCAGGGTACTAGGAACAATCTCTATCATGTCTGTCTACAGCCTGGTCATTTTAAGAATGATTGTCCTTTGTATTAGAAGGGCAAGCCATCTGGTATTTTTGCTGTTACCTTTGCTTCTTCATCCGCTCCACCTGCACCTGCTCCTAGTGATGATCAAGGTACTCTTTAGGGCACCTTTTCTTTATTTAATCATCATGTTCGTGTTTTATTTCATACTGGAGCTTCGCATAGTTTTATTTCTATTGATTTGTGTGATAAGTTTGAGCATCTCCTTTCTCCTAAGTATGCTTCTTTTCCTTTATGTGTTTCAAATCCTATTGGGGGTCCTGCAAATCTTAATAGGATTTGTAAGCATGTGAAACTCTTTCATTCTGGTTATCGATTTTCTAGAGATTTCTATGTTCTTGGTTTCGATGCTTTTGATTTGTTGCTTGGAGATGATTGGTTAAGGAATCATGATGCTCACATCTCTTGTAAATACCGAACGGTTTCTCTTATGGGAGATAAGGGTGATCCTTTGATTATTCAGTGCCACATGCCTCAGGATTTTGCTGGAAACTTTATCTATTCTCTGGATTCTTCTCCTGTTGATCTTCAGTCGACTCGTGTGGTCAAACTTTATCCCGATGTATTTGGTGAAGTCACTGCTTTACCTCCTAAGTGCGAAATCGATTTTTGTATTGATCTTATTCCTGGAGCTCGACCTGTAGTTCTTCCTCCTAGAAGAATGGCACCCCGTGAGAAGGTTGAGTTAAGGAAGAAAATTGAGGACTTGTCCTCCAAGGGTCTGATCAGACCTAGCTATTCAGAATGGGGAGCAGCGGTGGTTTTCATCACTAAGTCTGATGGTTCTCTCCGGATGTGTGTTGATTATAGGGAGCTGAACAATCTCACTATGAAAAACAGATATCCAATGCCTCGCATCAATGATATGTTTGATGAGATTTATGGTGCCACTGTTTTCTCTCAGCTTGATCATGCCTCAGGTTTTCACCAGCTTAGAGTTGCTGAGGAAAGTATTCCCAAGACTTTTTTCCGTACTGAGAATGGATTCTTTGAATGGTTAGTCATGCCTTTCGGTTTGACTAATGATCCTACTTTCTTTGTTGATTTGATGAATTGTGTTTTTCATGATGTGCTTAATAAATTTGTTCTAGTCTTTGTTGATGATATTCTCATTTTCTCTAAATCTGAGGAAGAGCATGAGTCACATTTGAAATCTGTTCTTGAGACTCTTAGAAATCATTAGTTGAAGGCTAAATTTTCCAAATGCCATTTCTGGAAGGATGAAGTCCGATTCCTCGGGCATATTGTTTCTGGTAATGGAGTTTCTGTTGATCCAGTCAAGATCGCTGCGATCAATGTAAGTCTTTCTTTCCTTCTCTTTCCTTGTTTCATTCAATTTATTCTATCTTTCGTGTTGTCCTTATTTATCCCTATTCTGTGCAGGATTGGGAAACTCCTAAGACTCCAACTGATATTCGTAGTTTTCTGGGCCTTGCCGGTTATTACCGCAGATTCAATAAGAATTTTGCTCGGATTGATGCACCTCTCACCGCTTTGACTCGAAAGAATGCTAAGTTTATCTGGAGTGATGAATGTAAAGCCGTATTCAGTGATTTAAAGCACAAGCTTACTTCCGCACCAGTCCTTACCATTCCAAATGGAAATGAGGGACTAGCAGTATAAACTGATGCTTGTCATGAAGGTTTGGGAGCTGTTCTGATGCAGGATGGAAAGGTGATTGCTTATGCTAGTCGTCAGTTGAAGACCCATGAAGCCAATTATGCTGCTCATGATCTAGAGTTTCTTGATGTTGTTTTTGCTTTGAAGCTTTGGAGACATCATCTTTTGGGTACTAAGTTTGAGCTTTTCACAGATCATCAGTCTTTGAGGTATATTTTCACTCAGAAGGATTTGAATCAGAGACAAGTTAGGTGGTTAGAGTCCTTGCTTCTTATGACCTTGACATCAACTATACCCCTGGGAAAGCTAATGTTGTAGCAGATGCTTTGAGTCGGAAGAAGGCTATGTTGTGTCAGCTTGTTGTTTCTTCTCCTCTTTTGGATCGTATCATGGCTAAGCAGGATGAGGATCAGATGCTTAGACTTATTAATGAAAATGTTCATAGTAGGGTTGGAGGTAGTAGTCTTGATGGCAGTGGAGCTCAGATCGATGATAGAGGTATTTTGAGGATTAATAATAGGATTTATGTCCCGAATGTTGATGGATTGAGAAAGGAGTTACTTTGGGAGAATCATCAGTCCAGACTTTCTATCATCCAGGAGTGACCAAGATGTATCAGGATATGGAGAAGTTGTACTGGTGGAGGGGTATGAGGCGAGATATCTCCATTTTTGTTAGTAAGTGTGCGACTTGTCAGCAAGTCAAGGCAGATCATCAGAAGACCCCTGGTTTGTTGCAGCCTCTTGAGATTCCCAATTGGAAGTGGGAACAGGTTTCTATGGATTTCATTGATGGATTACCGAAGACTAGGAAGGGTAATGAGAGTATCTAGGTTATTGTGGATAGACTGACCAAATCAGCTCATTTCATTCCGGTCAAGTCTACCCGTTCTGCTTCTAGTTTGTCTGAGATTTACATGAGGGAGATTGTTCGTCTCCACAGTGTTCCTCTCAATATTGTTTGTGATCGTGATCCTATCTTTACTAGTCAGTTTCGGAAAGCTTTTCAGGATCCTTTAGGTACTCGTCTGAATCTGAGCACTGCTTACCATCCATAGACCGATGGTCAAACGGAAAGGGTGAATCAGATTCTAGAAGATCTTCTTTGTGCTTGTGTGCTTGATTATGGAGGATCTTGTGAAGATCATCTCCATTTTGTTGAATTTACGTATAACAATAGTTATCAGGTATAATTTTTATCTTTTGTTTTAATCTTATCTTAATCCTTTATCTATCTCATTTCTATCTTTGAATTCAGGCCAGTATTAAAACGTCTCCGTTTGCTGCTCTTTACGGACGACCTTGTAGATCTCCATCTTGCTGGATTGAATCCAGTAATCGTTTGGTTCTTGGTCCTGAGATGATTTTGGAGGCTTCTGAGAGAGTTGAGGAGATTAGGAGGAAGATGAGGATTGCTCAAGATAGGCAGAAGAAGTATGCTGATAAGTGTAGGCGGAGTTTAGAGTTTGCTGTTGGTGATTTGGTTTTCTTTAAGGTCTCTACCTTAAGGAATGTCAGTCGATTTGGTCGCAGAGGGAAGCTTTCTCCTATGTTTGTTGGTCCTTTCCGCATTGTGGAAAGAATTGGTTCTTTGGCTTATCATCTGGATTTGCCCGATAAGTTCCCTGGAGTGTATAATGTATTCCACGTTTCTCATCTTCGTCGCTATCTACATGATCCATCTCTTATTGTTCAGCCTTCTGCTCTTGATAGTTTGGATATTGAGCCTAATTTGACTGTCGAGAGGAAGCCACTTCGTATTGTCGACAGAGGTACGAAGCAGCAAATAAGGAAATCTGTTAGTCTGGTCAAACTACAGTGGAGTAATGATGATCGAGACTGTACCCGGGAGACGGAGGAGTGCATTCGTGCTTTAAATCTGGAATTGTTTATTTCAGGTACTATTTGCTTTTCTATCTAGTTTCTCTTTGTTTTTATTATTTCGTTCTTTTCGAGGATGAAAAGATTTGAGTGGGGGAGAGTGTAACAACCCAATATTTTTGCAATTATTTTAAATTAAATTTTATTTCAATATTTTATTTTTAAAAACATTTTAGAGGTATAGTTATAATTTTTCCAAAGTTAATTGTATTTTTGTTTGCAATTTTTAATCTAGTTTCAATATAAAAAACTATTTTCTTTATTTACTTTTATTTTCTTTTTATTTTTACTATGAATAATTATTTATTTTCATTTTCACTTTATTTTTGTTTGTCTTTTATTTTATTTATTGATTTTTATTTGTTTATATTGAATTAAATAGAAAGTGGAAATTTGAAGAGAATAAAGCTTCAAAACTTTTGACTTTTCATTTGCTTGCCTTTTCATTTCTTTGGCCGTTCCTTTCTATTGTTTGGCCGTGAATTTTTATTTGCTTTCCACGTGAAAAATCTTCTCATTTCCATCTCAAGTTCGGCCAAAACATTTTTGAAAAACTTTGGTAATGGCTTCTCCTCTTTTCTACTTTTTCTTTCCATTTTTCTATTGATTTGTCAATGATTTTGTTTGACTTCTTCCATACATGTGCTCGGCCTAACCCTCCACCATCTCCTCCACCGACCACCACCACTTCCTTCCCCACATCATCCACGGCCTGACTATCTCCTCCTCTGACCATAGATGGCCGTGACCATCCCTTGAAGCCAACACCACAAAACAATGCATAACACTCCAAAAAAATGTACATAGCCGACCCTTGTCTTCACATCCCCTTCATTGTTAACCACGGCCACCCCTTTAGCCACCATCACCAGCTAGTACACACCCATGACCAACACCATCAGACACGACCAAACCTGTACTTGCCCCTGGCCAAGCCATAGATCCTTAGGCCGAGCCTAAAAGATGAACCAAACTCCTTTTTGCCTTATCTATTTGCCTTCCTTGCTTTGTAACTCCAAACCCTTTCATATTCATTTGCTTAGCCGTGTGTTAGTGCTCAAACCAGACCCTTTTCCACTTATATGACTATCATGAGCGAGCCTAAAGCATGTTAGGATCAATCATATGTTGAGTTAAGATCAAGCAAATTTGATTAAAAGCTTGGTGATGTCATTTGTTGCTTCTATTTTCAAATTGTTTCAATAAACTTTTGTATTTTATTTATATTTATTTTGCTTTGTTTATTTTGTGAATACAAGATTAACATCTTGGCTCTCTCTCCATTCAAATCTAGTCGAGCTATCGTGCTTTCTGGATTTTCGTTTGTGTGTTTGATTTGCTCACTTTAGCATAAAAATGGGAGTATTCACACACGACATTTATACTTATATAAATTATGAAGTGGCAACAAGTGAATGTGTATAAACTATTACCTCATGTTATACCTGCCTGTGATGTAAATTATATGATGTTAAACCCTGTTATAAACTTGTCACATCATTTGTTATGTTATATTTTATTATACTGTTTATTTATTTCTGTTAATCACACTACAAGTTCCCTGTAGAATAGAATCACCATGGGTTGAAATGATACATACCCGAACAGACTTTAGAATAGAGAAAAATTGTTATGGGCTAAAATGATAAGCCTGAGCGATTTTTATTTATTGTTATTAACTTGGGATTGCCGGTTTGAAATGATAAAACCCGGATTTTCTTTGTAAATTACGGATTGAAATGATATATTATCCATATCACTTGACTTAGGTTAGAAAATATTATACAGACTCGTGGTTATTTTATATATTTTTCTGGAAAATTTAAGTATTTTAAAATGTAAAAATATGATAATTTGATTTAAATTTAATTTAAAATGATTTAATAAAGTGATAATGATTTTTCTATGTATTAAAAATGTTAAATAAATGAATAGAAAAACTGTGATTTGAAACATAACTTAAATTGGAAATATTGATTTGATTTTAATGGAAGTTTAAGTTAATTAAATAAAAAAATGGAAAAATGGTACACTTGAATTTAATAAGTGAAACTTTTGAAAATTTGATTTTTATTTTAATTTTTTTTTATAAAAACCATAAGTAGAAGGTAATTAAATGAACATTTTTGATGTGGGAAAATATGATTTTTATAAGTTAAATTGATTTAAATTGAAGTTTATTTGTGGCTGGAATTCTATTTAAAATCTTGAAATTCTTTTAGTAATACTTCAGAAATGCTATCGTTTCTGAAAATGAACTAAAAACTGAACTAATTGAATATGCATCACTTTGTAAGTGCTGTAGTTGCAGAAGTGAACTAAAAGGCTAAAATTAACTAAGGGCTATGACAGCACTTTGTAAGTGCTGTGGTTGCTGAATTAAAACTAAAATCTGAAACTAATTAAAGGGCTACAGTAGCACTTGATAAATGCTGTCTTTGCTGAATTGAACTAAATTTTTGAATTGAACTCTGAATTACTACAGCAGTTTATAAATGCTATTTTTTTTTTGAATTTAACTTGTTTTCAAATGAAACTGAACTACTACAGCAGTTTATAAATGCTGTCTTTGCTAAATTGAATTGTTTTCAAATATAACTTACCGCAGCACTTTCTAAATGCTGTGAAAGCTGGAATTTTAATGTTTTAATGTATTTAAGTGAATAAACGAACTCAGAAAAGGCTAAATTTTTTGGAATTGAATATTTGATTTAAAAGTATAATGATTTTACTTTTAATGATTTAAATGAAATATTTGATTTTGAAATATAAACTATTTTGAAATTTATAACCATGGGTTATAAGAACGATTGGTTGTTAAAGAGACCGGGATCGAATATGGACATACTCTCTGTCAATACCGAAAACCACTTTAACAACTGTGTACGCGGTGGAGATTCCAAAATGAAGTAGGATGGTGGCGACGATCCTATTGTGGTATGAACGTGGACCCAACTCCCATGAGTTGGCATAAGGTGGCTAAAAAAGGAGCGATCGACGGGCCAATGAGGTAGCACCTCTGATCGGACACACTTCTTCGATACCATTCTATTACTTTTATGATTGATTGGGTACACCCCTTGATTTGGGAGTGTGGCTCGAGGTGGGCGGTAGTGGCTGCTTTGCGTTTCCACCGGTCCTGTAACAACCCGTAAATTTAACCGGTTTTTAATAACGTTATTAGTTGAAATTTTGTGAAATTTTAAACGATAAATTTTGAAATATAAATTGGATATTTGGAATGCGTCTAGTAAACATAGCAATTGGTAAATTTTCGTCCGAAAATACGAAAGTTTATTTTGCACGTAAATTTACTTCAATTTAATCAGTTAAAAAGCGATGAAAATAAAACGTTTTCGAAACCTAAATATTTTTACATAGAAAAATTCTAAACCGTCTTCTGAGCAAGTTGTCAGTTTGTCGTTTTTCCAAGTTCGGACATCTTTGGCTCCGTCGATCTTATTTTCAGCGTTTTTCTTGCATTTTCCGCTATTAGAAAAATTCAAATTTTCATAATTAAATCGTGCCACTAATTTCTGTATACCGTTTTGATCGTCTCGTCGTGCTGATCCCTGTGCTATATTCACTTCCGTATTTTGAGGCCAGATATGTGACGGTAACGACGAAACAGTTCACCGTAGCGGTACCATATCTGACTTTACACTTTCAATTGTTTTCAGATCTATAACGTGCAGCCCAAACAAATAATTAATGGATTGCACGAAATCCGGGAATTTATTGATACAGTTAATTTCATTTCCTTTGTGTCCATTCAACTTTTACATTGGTTACAAACAAAATCAATTGCTCCAGTTATTCTCGTGACTTGGTTTTCCACTGGTTACAATAATTATTAACCGGTTCATTTTTCTATGACCATTGATTTCTTTAAACTGTTTCTTTGAATTATTTGCCTAGAATCCAAACTTACCGTTCTCTTTATCTCATTTCTTTGCTGTAACCTTCTCTCATCCTCTTCCTTTTATTTGCTGTGTGTGTTCACAAATATATATTGATGGTCCATCTTTCCTTTGTAAAAGGAACGTGAGCATACATTCTCAAAACCATCAACACCCATTTTGCATGCACCCCTCCATTACCGTACCATCTTAAATCCCGTTCCTTCCTCTTCTATTATGCTCCGCCTGGCATAACTCCTCAACACAAATTTTCACGCATGCTACTCCAGTGTAAGTCGAGAGCAGAAAACCCGAGCACCATTCTGATCTGGCCTTCAACCCTCCCCCTCCACGCTACAAACACCTCCGCGAGCAAGACCGGACACATCCACCTCTGACGTCCAGCCGAAAGCTACTCCCGACTCCATCTTTGCCGACTAAACTAAATCACCCGCCACCTCGCCGCAACAAAGCTCCGCCCGCATCTACCCACATCCACCCGATCTCAACATTGCCTCCACTCATTTGCGCCCACTGCTGCATGGTCCGACCACACTCCACCTGACCTCCACTTCAAGGCCGAACCACCGCCGCCATAACTCCAAGCCTCGACCGCTTATCCCCTCCTTCTATCTCGTCATGGCCCAAGTCCAGTTTTATGGTTCGTATAAATTTTTTTTTATGATGTGTCGCATATATATATATATTATATAATTTGTTATATATATTTTATAATATCTTATATCATTTGGGAACTGTATATATCGTGGGTATATTTTGGGTTGTATAAATCTATGTTTTGGAATATTAATCTATATGTATACGTTAGGATATATCAATATATTTGCATAAGTCTGTTCTTTTATATGCATGTTTACATAATTAGTCTGTATACGTCAGTGTGTGAGTTGGGTTTTCAGAGATATATGGAGAATAGTAGTTTTGTGTTACATTGATTTTGAGTATTCCTGCCTGTTATATATGGGTTTTGAATTATATAAATTATTGTTTTATTGATATATAAGTTTATACCATTTTGCTGTTCTGTATATATATATTCCTATAAACTCTAAGTCTATACAAGTTATTGATATCTATTCATATTCATTTTAAGTAATGTATATATCTGTTGTTATAGCATTTATATTCTCGAGCATTTAGTCTGCATACGTATATTATTTATATATGTTAATCTATTTCGTTACTTTTTGTAAGCATATTATAAACAGTTAGTTATATATTAATTTAATATACACGGTATTATTTCCAAGGTTGAGATGTTGCTGGTATTTCATGTAGCTCATGTATATATGTTCATATATATATTAGACTATACACCTGTTAGATTTTATAAGGTATATTACATATGTTAATTCATTTCATATCTGATATGCTTTTGTTAGTATACATTATATTAAGTCTGGTCTGCATATTTGCTTGGATATGTAGAGTTGCATATGTGCAGTTATAGTGTACATGTATTTGTCTGCATGTATTGTTTTCTTAAAGTTAGAAATGACATATACATATATATATATATATATATATATATATATATTTAAGTGTATATTTCTAAAATTGATTTTTTTGCAAGATAGGTAGATAATATAAATCTGTTTCAATTTATACCAAACTGATTCGATTATTTTCATTTATTTCGATTTCTCAGCTTGTCTATTGAATTCCTGCCCATCGGGTTTTCTTTGAAATTCGTGCCAACCTTGCTTTACTTTGGAATTCGTGCTTGGGTTTGTAATTCATTTCATCGTCAAATATCTCTAACCACGAAAGGTGAGCACTCACTCACGATTAACGTTCTTTTATTTATTAAATTTGATTGCAATTGAAACGACAATTGAAATATGCTGCTGTCAGTTATTTACACTGTTATATGTATGCTATTACCTGTATCAGTTCACCTGTGACATCTGACACATTTATTTGTTAATTATACGATAATAATCCTGTTTGATTGATAATTGATTGATTTTTGTTGTTTATATTGGATGTTAAATTGAAATGTATAAAGTGATTAATATTATGCAAGTAAATTTGACGTAGGATAATTGAAATTTAAATCGACATATATGTTGAATTTGATTACTTGAATATGACCCCTTTTATTGGTTAAATTAATTGACATGTAAAATAGTGATAATTACACTTTGAACCATTGAACGTATATTGGATTAATTGTTGTAGTGTTAAAATTGTAAATAGATGACAAGTGAAAAAACCGTAGTGCAATAATCTTTAATCTACATGAAATGATAGTGTAGATTCTAGAAATAATTATATTAATTTGCACAAACAACAACGCGAATTAATACGGTTATTTCGGGATTATTTGAATTGATTATTGGATTGATATTGATTGTTGTTATTGCTTGTTTATTTACTTTGACACCATCCCAGTTATCACACTGCAAGTTCCCTTTGCTATGTTTTGATTTTGAATTGAATTGGAATCGGGTTGAAATGATAAATACCCAAATTAAACTTTGACCTAGGATAGAGAATTAAATAAAACCCGATTGGTCAATAATTTGATTTAAAAATAAAATAAAGATTTTATTTGAATAAATAATATGGTTTGAAATGAGGTTGAAATTTGAATTTTAATGAAAGGAAATGTTAATATTCAATAATCTGAAACAAAATATTAACAATGTAATTGATGAGAGTATGTTGTTAATTTGAGAAATGATTGAATTAAGTTTGAAATTTTAATTAAGTTTGAAATTATTAAACTTTGAAATGATTTAATAATTAAGTTTGAAATTATAATTAAGTTGAAATTATTAAATTTTGAAATTATTTAATAATTAAGTTTTGAATTATTTAAAAATTAAATAAGATTGAATTATTTAATGATTAAATTGAATTGAATTCTTTAATAAGTAAAATTGAACTTTTGAATAAGTGAATTTTTCTTCGTAAATAATTGAAATTGAGTTTCTTTATTAATTAAGTTTTGGAAAATTATTTAAGTAAGCAAATAAGTGAAATTGAATTTCTTTAACAAGAAATAAAATGTGATTTATTGAAATTAATAAAAGACTTGAAATTTAAAGAATTTGATTAGATGAATTTAATTTAATTCAATTTGTAAGTTTTGATATAAGGAAGTTGAATTTAAATAATGGATTTATTGAATTGGAAATTTAATAGAAATTGTTTTGAATGGAAAATTTACTTAATGAATATTGAATGAAATTGATAAATGAATTTAAATTGATTTAAATGTTAAATTAAATTAATTTAAATGATTTCAGAATGAAACTTGTATACGAACTTGAATCAATATTTGAATTGTTTAAATAGAAATTGAAATTGAATTATAAGATTTTGAAATTATGAATTTGGAAGTTTTGAAACGTAAATTTAGAAATTGATTTCGAAAGACAAATGAAATGTTGATTTACAAATTCTAATTGAAATTGTAATTGATTTGGTTTTGAAATATATAAACGATTAATCGGTGAAATAATTACGAAAGTTATTAAAGAGACCAGAATCGGTTAGGGACATACTCATTGTCTAAACCGAAAACCACTTTAATAACTATACGCGGAGTGTGATCCAGAATGAAGTGGTTGGAATGATGTATGTGATGACTGAAGAAAGAGAACGATAATGGATAGCCTTGACACTTGTGTCAAATTGGAAATGACTAAAACAGGAGCCGTGTCGGGCCAATGGAGGTCAGCTACCTCAAGCGAACACACTTCTTCGAACTACTCATTACTTGTTGTCGATTGGTGCACCCTTGATTTTGGGAGTGTTGTTTCGCGGTGTTGCGGTCGCTGCGGCGATGCGTTCTCACCAGTCCGGATCAGGAAAACGGTAGTTTCACTACCTTGGGTATTGCCTCATGTGCCTTGTCATACTTGTATCCCTTTATACGCGACCACTACGATTTGTTTTGTACCTTTAGTATATGGATTGCCCTCTGGTGACTTCCGGTTTTGGGGAAACTATGGTCTTGTATATGCTCTTGGGAATAAAAATGTGTTAAGGGTGGAATGGGCCATGACTTAACACTATTTTGATATCTTATATTACTGATAGACATTATCTACTTAGTGTTCATTACTACCTAGTAGATAGTTTAACGGATCCTTAAAGGATGGTTATTCCAAACATCCTTTGAGTTACTGGTATTTCAATTGCTATTTCACTTGAGTTGGATTTATTAATATAAGAATGTTAATCCTGACTCGAGTGTTTTGTGTTTTCTTTACGCTCGGGTCAGACTGAGTGTACCAGTATTCGAGACTCACCTTTGAAGTTGGAGCTTTGCTGGAAGATCCAGCCATCTATTCTGCTTTCAGTATTCGATGATTCCAGTGATGTATTCTGATTTGTATCTGATGTATCGTATTACTCTTCCGTTGTATCTGGTTTAACTCTGATGTAACTTATACATTTATATAGTAGCTTCATGAACTACTATCTCTTTTATTTCCGCTGCATTTATTACTCTGTGTCTGTGATTTGTGATTATTTTATTTACTGTATATGTTCAGTTTTGCCAATTTAAATTAACAACGCGGTATTTTGAGCAATTCAATTCCGGCATAAGTGTCTACCTATACACTTATAATGGATGCGAATGGTCCAAAATATCGGGTTGTTACAGTTGGTATCAGAGCTTTGGTAGCTCTAGGAAAAACTTAGCATATAGGGTAAATGTATTTACTGAATCACTTTCATTCAAGTTGAATCTCATCCTTTTGACTCGATTCCTTTGAATTTTGGAACGTTCCCCGCGGTTCCAAATTTCATTCATGTCCCTCACTATTCATCTTCTTTCAATTCTGGAGCATCTCATAACTCCACTTTGAATAATCTTTATAATGGATCGGCGGTCTCGCCAATCTTCGAAATTTTGTAAATGGGTGAAACTCCTTTACAATTGGCATCGAGTCACCGGAGATTTCTACATCCTCGGTTTAGATGCTACTATCTCTTGTATGCCCTAATTATATCTTTGGAGATCGAATGTTGATTTGCCTTGGAATTCTGCATCGATCTTATTCTTGAAGTCTCGGTCGACCCGGTTAAGGTTTCCCGCGATTTACATAAACCTATCCATCTTCTTGTTTCGTTATTGAATTATCTTATCTTCTGTTTCAAACTTATTTTCGAATCAAAATTCTCTTTGATTTGAGCCCATCAAATTTGAAACCCTATCCTTATTTTGAAAGTTCATTCCTGTAACGTCGAGCAAAGAAATGTATTTGTAAACTAATATATATAAATGTTTATATATATATTGTGTTGTTTGAGTTGTTGATGTTGATTTGGGTTTCCGATCGATTCGTCTGATCAACGCTATCGATAGGGTTTCTAAAACACTTGAGCAGAGCAAACTGACACAATATTGTTTCAAATTTGGTAAATGAAATAATTTTGTATGATTATATTATAAATATATAAGTAAAATTTTTCTGAAAAAAAGAAGAAGTTAATTAAATTGGTTGTTGAAATGATAATAATTGATTATCACTTATTGTTCTATAAATGAATTTTAAACATGGGTTATAAACTGATTTGAAATTTAAATGAATTTAACATTTAGAATTTGAGAATTTAATTTCCAGTAATTTTCAAGCTTTGGTTTTTAAATTTTTAAAATGTATATTATTGAAGGTATTTTCAAACAGAAACTGTTTTCAAAGAATTTTAAAATGTCGAAATCAGTGCTCTTCTCTTTTGTCGCTGGAAAATAATTTCGGTGATGGCGGCCGCATCATCGACATTCATTTTCGAGTTTTGAAGTGGAGAAACAATTCTGTAGCTTTGCTACGGTTTTGTTTGAGAAAAAAAAATATTTTGATTTGAATTTCTTCAATATAATTTGATTTATATATATATAGGTATCTTATTTTAAAATTTAATTTGATTTGATATAAATATATTATATATATCTCTAAATTGTTTAAAGTTAATCGGAAATCAAATTCTTAAATTTTGTTAAAGGATGATTTTAATTATAAATAAAACCAAAATTTGGAATAAATATTTAAACTCGAATAATTGAATTGGGAAAAATTTATTTGTATATTGTTCAACTGCATTCTAATACAACTTACCTAAATCATTCAGAAGTTGAATATGTAATTGGATAATATATAATATAAATTGAATTTATAAATAAATCTGAGTGTTTATAATAAATGTTATACACTAAATTTTGATTATAAAGATGTTAATAGAGTTAGATAGGATAATAAGTAAACTCAGTTAATAATGAAATAAATTTGTTTTGGAAGAATTAATAAATTTGTTTTGAAAGAATTAATAAATTGAAATTTGATCAACATATGAAAATACCTTGAATTTAAAAGAAATTAATAGATGTAAATTAATTTAAATCGAAACTTTTATGTTTTAAATTAATTTATATGGGTTAAATATATGTGAGTAGATATATTAAGTAGAATAAATTTAACAGTAATTTGGAATAAAGAAGAATTTAAAATTGTTGAAGAAAATATGATTATAATAAAAGACTATTCAAATTTATGGTTTTAAAAAAAATTGTAAATTGAAGAAATGGGATAATAAGATAATGAATTTAGAAATAGTTGAGATTGATTTTAGTGAAATCAAATGATTAAATCAATTATTGAATATCAATTAATTTAAATTTGAATTTATATGGTTTAAATTAATTGTTATTTTGTATTTCAAATCTGTTTTTCTTTCTGGTTGTTTCTATTCTCCTACCTCGTTCCTTTTCGGGGACGAAAAGTTTTGAGTGGGGGAGAGTGTAACAACCCGTAAATTTAAACGGTTTTTAATAACGTTATTAGTTGAAATTTTGTGAAATTTTAAACGATAAATTTTGAAATATAAATTGGATATTTGGAATGCGTCTAGTTAAACATAGCAACTGGTAAATTTTCGTCCGAAAATACGAAAGTTTATTTCGCACGTAAATTTACTTCAATTTAATCAGTTAAAAAGCGATGAAAATAAAACGTTTTCAAAACCTAAATATTTTTAAATAGAAAAATTCTAAACCGTCTTCTGAGCAAGTTGTCAATTTGTCGTTTTACCAAATTCGGACATCTTTGGCTCCGTCGATCTTATTTTTCAGCATTTTTCTTGCATTTTCTGCTATTAGAAAAATTCAAATTTTCATAAATAAATCGTGCCACTAATTTCTGTATACCGTTTTGATCGTCTCGTCATGCTGATCCCTGTGGTATATTCACTTCCGTATTTTGAGGCCTGATATGTGACGGTAACGACGAAACAGTTCACCGTAGCGGTACCATATCTGACTTTACACTTTCAATTGTTTTCAAATCTATAACGTGCAGCCCAAATAAATAATTAATGGATTGCACGAAATCCGGGAATTTACTGATACAGTTAATTTCATTTCCTTTGTGTTCATTCAACTTTTACATTGGTTACAAACAAAATCAATTGCTCCAGTTATTCTCGTGACTTGGTTTTCCACTGGTTACAATAATTATTAACCGGTTCATTTTTCTATGACCATTGATTTCTTTAAACTGTTTCTTTGAATTATTTGCCTAGAATCCAAACTTACCGTTCTCTTTATCTCATTTCTTTGCTGTAACCTTCTCTCATCCTCTTCCTTTTATTTGCTGTGTGTGTTCACAAATATATATTGATGGTCCATCTTTCCTTTGTAAAAGGAACGTGAGCATACATTCTCAAAACCATCAACACCCATTTTGCATGCACCCCTCCATTACTGTACCATCTTAAATCCCGTTCCTTCCTCTTCTATTATGCTCCGCCTGGCATAACTCCTCAACACAAATTTTCACGCATGCTACTCCAGTGTAAGTCGAGAGCAGAAAACCCGAGCACCATTCCGATCTGGCCTTCCACCCTCCCCCTCCACGCTACAAACACCTCCGCGAGCAAGACCGGACACATCCACCTCTGACGTCCAGCCGAAAGCTACTCCCGACTCCATCTTTGCCGACTAAACTAAATCACCCGCCACCTCGCCGCAACAAAGCTCCGCCCGCATCTACCCATATCCACCCGATCTCAACATTGCCTCCACTCATTTGCGCCCACTGCTGCATGGTCCGACCACACTCCACCTAACCTCCACTTCAAGGTCGAACCACCGCCACCATAACTCCAAGCCTCGACCGCTTATCCCCTCCTTCTATCTCGTCATGGCCCAAGTCCAGTTTTATAGGTTCGTATAAATTTTTTTTTTGTGATGTGTCGCATATATATATATTATATAATTTGTTATATATATTTTATAATATCTTATATCATTTGGGAACTGTATATATCGTGGTTATATTTTGGGTTGTATAAATCTATGTTTTGGGATATTAATCTATATGTATATGTTAGGATATATCAATATATTTGCATAAGTCTGTTCTTTTATATGCATGTTTACATAATTAGTCTGTATACATCAGCGTGTGAGTTAGGTTTTCAGAGATATATGGAGAATAGTAGTTTTGTGTTACATTGATTTTGGGTATTCCTGCTTGTTATATATGGGTTTTGAATTATATAAATTATTGTTTTATTGATATATAAGTTTATACCATTTTGCTGTTCTGTATATATATATTCCTATAAACTCTTAGTCTATACAAGTTATTGATATCTATTCATATTCATTTTAAGTAATGTATATATATGTTGTTATAGCATTTATATTCTCGAGCATTTAGTCTGCATACGTATGTTATTTATATATGTTAATCTATTTCGTTACTTTTTGTAAGCATATTATAAACAGTTAGTTATATATTAATTTAATATACACGGTATTATTTCCAAGGTTGAGATGTTGCTGGTATTTCATGTAGCTCATGTATATATGTTCATATATATATTAGACTGTACACATGTTAGATTTTATAAAGTATATTACATATGTTAATTCATTTCATATCTGATATGCTTTTGTTAGTATACATTATATTAAGTCTAGTATGCATATTTGCTTGGATATGTAGAGTTGCATATGTGCAGTTATAGTGTACATGTATTTGTCTGCATGTATTGTTTTCTTAAAGTTAGAAATGACATATACATATATATATATATATATATATATTTAAGTGTATATTTCTAAAATTGATTTTTTTGCAAGATAGGTAGATAATATAAATCTGTTTCAATTTATACCAAATTGATTCGATTATTTTCATTTATTTCGATTTCTCAGCTTATCTATTGAATTCCTGCCCATCGGGTTTTCTTCGAAATTCGTGCCAACCTTGCTTTACTTTGGAATTCGTGCTTGGGTTCGTAATTCATTTCATCGTCAAATATCTATAACCACGAAAGGTGAGCACTCACTCACGATTAACGTTCTTTTATTTATTAAATTTGATTTCAATTGAAACGACAATTGAAATATGCTGCTGTCGGTTATTTACACTGTTATATGTATGCTATTACCTATATCAGTTCACCTGTGACATCTGACACATTTATTTGTTAATTATACGATGATAATCCTGTTTGATTGATAATTGATTGATTTTTGTTGTTTATATTGGATGTTAAATTGAAATGTATAAAGTGATAAATATTATGCAAGTAAATTTGACGTAGGACAATTGAAATTTAAATCGACATATATGTTGAATTTGATTACTTGAATATGACCCCTTTTATTGGTTAAATTAATTGACATGTGAAATAGTGATAATTACACTTTGAACCATTGAACGTATATTGGATTAATTGTTGTAGTGTTAAAATTGTAAATAGATGACAAATGAAAAAGCCGTAGTGCAATAATCTTTAATCTACATGAAATGATAGTGTAGATTCTAGAAATAATTATATTAATTTGCACAAACAACAATGCGAATTAATACGGTTATTTCGGGATTATTTGAATTGATTATTGGATTGATATTGATTGTTGTTATTGCTTGTTTATTTACTTTGACACCATCCCAGTTATCACACTGCAAGTTCCCTTTGCTATGTATTGATTTTGAATTGAATTGGAATCGGGTTGAAATGATAAATACCCAAATTAAACTTTGACCTAGGATAGAGAATTAAATAAAACCCGATTGGTCAATAATTTGATTTAAAAATAAAATGAAGATTTTATTTGAATAAATAATATGGTTTGAAATGAAGTTGAAATTTGAATTTTAATGAAAGGAAATGTTAATATTCAATAATCTGAAACAAAATATTAACAATGTAATTGATGAGAGTATGTTGTTAATTTGAGAAATGATTGAATTAAGTTTGAAATTTTAATTAAGTTTGAAATTATTAAACTTTGAAATGATTTAATAATTAAGTTTGAAATTATAATTAAGTTGAAATTATTAAATTTTGAAATTATTTAATAATTAAGTTTTGAATTATTTAAAAATTAAATAAGATTGAATTATTTAATGATTAAATTGAATTGAATTCTTTAATAAGTAAAATTGAACTTTTGAATAAGTGAATTTTTCTTCGTAAATAATTGAAATTGAGTTTCTTTATTAATTAAATTTTAGAAAATTATTTAAGTAAGTAAATAAGTGAAATTGAATTTCTTTAACAAGAAATAAAATGTGATTTATTGAAATTAATGAAAGACTTGAAATTTAAAGAATTTGATTAGATGAATTTAATTTAATTCAATTTGTAAGTTTTGATATAAGGAAGTTCAATTTAAATAATGGATTTATTGAATTGGAAATTTAATAGAAATTGTTTTGAATGGAAAATTTACTTAATGAATATTGAATGAAATTGATAAATGAATTTAAATTGATTTAAATGTTAAATTAAATTAATTTAAATGATTTCGGAATGAAACTTATATACGAACTTGAATCAATATTTGAATTGTTTAAATAGAAATTGAAATTGAATTATAAGATTTTGAAATTATGAATTTGGAAGTTTTGAAACGTAAATTTGGAAATTGATTTCGAAAGACAAATGAAATGTTGATTTACAAATTCTAATTGAAATTGTAATTGATTTGGTTTGGAAATATATAAACGACTAATCGGTGAAATAATTACGAAAGTTATTAAAGAGACCGGAATCGGTTAGGGACATACTCACTGTCTAAACCGAAAACCACTTTAATAACTATACGTGGAGTGTGATCCAGAATGAACTGGTTGGAATGATGTACGTGATGACTGAAGAAAGAGAACGATAATGGATAGCCTTGACACTTGTGTCAAATTGGAAATGACTAAAACAGGAGCCGTGCCGGGCCAATGGAGGTCAGCTACCTCAAGCGAACACACTTCTTCGAACTACTCATTACTTGTTGTCGATTGGTGCACCCTTGATTTTGGGAGTGTTGTTTCGTGGTGTTGCGGTCGCTGCGGCGATGCGTTCTCACCAGTCCGGATCAGGCAAACGGTAATTTCACTACTTTGGGTATTGCCTCATGTGCCTTGTCATACTTGTATCCCTTTATACGCGACCACTACGATTTGTTTTGTACCTTTAGTATATGGATTGCCCTCTGGTGACCTCCGGTTTTGGGGAAACTACGGTCTTGTATATGCTCTTGGGAATAAAAATGTGTTAAGGGTGGAATGGGCCATGACTTAACACTATTTTGATATCTTATATTACTGATAGACATTATCTACTTAGCGTTCATTACTACCTAGTAGATAGTTTAACGGATCCTTAAAGGATGGTTATTCCAAACATCCTTTGAGTTACTGGTATTTCAATTGCTATTTCACTTGAGTTGGATTTATTAATATAAGAATGTTAATCCTGACTCGAGTGTTTTGTGTTTTCTTTACGCTCGGGTCAGACTGAGTGTACCAGTATTCGAGACTCACCTTTGAAGTTGGAGCTTTGCTGGAAGATCCAGCCATCTATTCTGCTTTCAGTATTCGATGATTCCAGTGATGTATTCTGATTTGTATCTGATGTATCGTATTACTCTTCCGTTGTATCTGGTTTAACTCTGATGTAACTTATACATTTATATAGTAGCTTCATGAACTACTATCTCTTTTATTTCCGCTGCATTTATTACTCTGTGTCTGTGATCTGTGATTATTTTATTTACTGTATATGTTCAGTTTTGCCAATTTAAATTAACAACGCGGTATTTTGAGCAATTCAATTCCGGCATGAGTGTCTACCTATACACTTATAATGGATGCGAATGGTCCAAAATATCGGGCTGTTACAGGTCTGAATGCGTAATTGGTATATCTACCCTGGCATTGCCTAGTTGTGCCGTGTCACCTACCATAGCGAGCTTTACTATGAGTTGTGATTTCTCCCTAGCCTGTGGAGTATCGAGGGTAGCCCCCATTCTGGGAGTATGCTAATAATGGATAGACTACTGGGACTATTACGTGTTAAGGTGGAAAATGTAAAACCTTAATGCAATTTAAAATTATGTTTATTTTATATTAGACATTATTATAATAGCGAATATTACTACATAGTAGATAGTTTAACGGATCCTTAAAGAATGGGCGATCCCAAGCATTCTTTAAGTTACTTGTACCTTTATTACAGTTCACTTGAGTTGGTTTACATTGTATAAGTATGTATGTCCTGACTCGAGTGTTTGTGTTTTATTTACGCTCGGGTCAGCCTGAGTATCAGCTTTGGATCTCACCTTCTGGAGCTAGGACTGCTGGAGATCATCTTTTATCTAGTTGCTATTTATTTCCGTTCAGTATTTCTATGTCAGCTTTGTATTAGAGACATATGTATTTTGGATTTCTACTGTACTTGTTTCAGAATTGTATTTGTTTTCAAACTATGTATTTTGTATTTGTTTTTGAGACTTTGTATTGTAGTGGCTTCACTATTTATTTTATTTTCTGCTGCGAGTTATTCTGATATTCTGTGTCTGTGATTCTGTGAATTGTTTTATTTGCTCCAAATTTTATTATAATATATTATTTTGCATTATTCAAGTCCGACATGTGTGGATTATTGTTGATTTGAATGGTCCAAAATAGTGGGTCATCACAGCATGCGTGCTATCGACACTACTGGATACATGTGAATATACCCTAATGGGTGCAACCCACATGGCTTGGCTCCCACTCACGCTTTGGTTTTTATTTTCACGGTGTTGGATGTCAATGCTCAAAACAAGTGACAAATCGTCTTAGATTAATGAACCACAAAGAACAATATCAAATCGATAGTTAGGAAAACAATTATCTGAAGTAAACAAATGATTGTATATAGGAATTAGATCACGCATACTTGCCACCAATAAACGAATCAAGATTCAAAACATTTGATTTTTACTTGTGCTTGATTTTCACATTACAAATATTTGTAAAACACTTTAAAAACACTCTTTAGAAATATTCTTTTAAGGGACAAATTATATTTTAAGTGTATTTAAAAGATGGACCAAAAGAAATTGTCACTAAAACACTATTTACTCAAAAATCCAAAACACTTTACATTTAAGATTATTTTTAATCATTCATTTTTAAAGGATTTTCTCATTTATAAACTACCATTTGTAACTTTTAAAGCAACATTTATCATTTCGATAAGTAATAAATATATTTAAGTACTTTTCTTAATTTAAAACAATGTTGATCATCTTAAAAGGTAATTGTTATAACTCTTTTTAAAATTTTAAAACCACTCTAATTATCTTAAAAGACCATAAATCAAGTTCTAATCTTTATATATATGTATATATATATTAAGCAACATTAATTATCCCGAAGGATAATAAAACAAATTAATAATCTTTTATAAATTTTTAAACAACATAAGATTATCCCAAAGGGTAATTAATCAATTAATAATCATTTATAAATTCAAAACAAAAACAATTATCCTGGAAGATAATAAATCAAATTTATAACTCCTTTTATAAATTTTTAACCAAAACTTAACCTTTATTTTCAAAATTCTAAAAATATTTAAAATATCATTTAAATGATTTTCAAAGTGCAAAAACGCAACCAAATGTTTATTTAGTAAAAATACAAGCATAAATTAAGCCCACACAAGGCTTTAAGGAGATGATAATTTTTATAAGTGACGATATAGCAGAAATCACTATAACAACTATAACGACCTACCTTTCGACCGTCAAAAGTCGACCCGAATACATCCACGGTATTCAAATGCCGAACATCCAATCGCCAAAAAGGCAGATTGTTAGGGTAAAACAAACAAACAAGAATTGAGAATAGGAAAATCAGAATCTCACAGCGGAATCGACAACATATAACATAGCAAAGACAATAAAAACCGTCACTCTAAAATACAAAGTACATCAGAGTTAAAAACAAACCTTATCAACTGAACAGTTATAAAATTCTGACCTTACAAATTGCTGATAGGTATAACAATATAATACGGTGGAAATAAAAGACTACGGTAGGTGAACATCTAGCTCTTCTCCACTAACTCCATATCACCAAAACTAACCTGGGAAAAACTCGGTCTGACCCGAGGATTGTAATAAATAACTGAAAAGACCCTCCTATTTCTACTCTAATTCCATAAGGAATTTTTTTTTTTTTTGGTAAAGAGGTTATATAAATATATTGATATATCATCCATTGCAATTGTAATTCTCAGGGTCAATATCTTTCTCCAATAAACCAAAATATATCCAGGATCACAATAATCAACCAATATAAATATATCAGTACATTCGCAAAGATAAGCACATACATGTGAGGATGTATATGCCTCTCTTGTTTGAATCAGAGTTCTGGAAAACAAGAGGATATTGGATTGCTGATTTTTTTTTTGACCAAACAATCCACTGGAAATATATACATTAGTTTGTTTATCCTAACTAAGAAGTGATCAAGTGATAATCAGTGGAAAGCAAGCTTTTAATATAGATGTTTGTGTTAAGTTCTGGATAGTGACAAAATCAAGCTAAAAAGAAGTGGATCCTAAGTGAACACAAGCAACATCTAGGCGTAATGGAAACGCGCCTAACTTATACACGAGAAGTCACGAGTTCGAGAACTATGCTGGTTGGTTCAAACACAATTTTTGTTTTTTTTTTCATTTTTCTTCTGTACAGTTTGGAACCTGTTATCTACCTATATCTGCACATATATATATACTTTACTTTTGCCTATAGCCTATCATACAAAACAGTAGTTCTTGCTTAATTATTTTTGAAACTCATTTTTTTTCAACCTGGAAGGCTTCATGATTGATGTAAATTAAGAGTCTGGTTCTTGGGTTTTGAGGATGATAGAAGTGTTTATCATTATCCAGGTTTGTATTTCTTCTTATAAGATCTGTCTGGCATTTAAAATGCATTTGGTTAAAATCTGAGTGAAATTCAGATTCCTATTACCAGTGCAAAGGAAAAGGTGTGTTAATGTTTGCACTGAACATGTTTATGTGCATATATATCTGCAACTATATGGATCTGGCTTACTCTTCCCTTGTTACAAATCCTTTCTTTAAAAAAAAATAGTACATGAGACATTTGTATGAAACAAGTTTAATTATGGAAACCTTACAACCATATAAAACATTCAACCTATGCCTATTTTCTTTTGTATACATATGCCATAGTAGAAAATAAACCATTTAATTTTCTGAGAATCAACTATCCAGATTTTCCAAAACTTAAATTCTTTCCAAAGCCTCAAGATTGACTAAAACATTTATAAAATGTAATCATTCAATTTTAACATGGTGTTCTTGCTAAATCCACTTACAAAATTTGATTAAAATTCTTTTTAAACATAACAGATATTTAACTTAGTTCATAGTTTCCAGATACAAGTCAATCTCTTAACAAAATATCTAACAAAATATCCATCCAATATTCAACACTAAATACAAGTAGCAATTTAAATTGTCAATACATGCAGATTTCAACATTTAGGCTCTTATCTAACTAAGTTTTAGCATGCTATATCTTCTTCTCAAGGCCTTGCTCCTACTCCTACTTAGTTGCTGCAATCCCTGAAAAAGCATTTGAAACTGCCTCATTTTAAATGAGACACCCCAGATGCCATTAGCACACTAGGGTCAGACACATGTCTGGTATGAGAAAATTGACAAAAGCAATTTGTTAATTAGGTTAAAATCAAGTTAAGTACATATACATAAGGTTCTGTTCTTTGGAATCAGGTAAATACTTGTGTGCATGCTCTGTGTCATTGTGCATGTGCACACTTTAACTTTCTTTCCAGAGACTACACATATGAATATGGCACATACATTCAAGCATACAACTCAATCATAGACAAACAATCATTCATACCAAACAGGAAAATAACTAATATGAATTAAATCATTTAGTCAATTCTCATATTTCACATCTGGGAAAAACTCTAGTTTTCTCATCATTTCAAGTATTATTCCCTTGGTATATTTATCTATCCTTGGTCTCATCTGCAATATTTATGAATCAATGGACACACTGTAATGAACTAATTCACTCCATTACACAAAGATCTCAGGACTTAAACAAGCCATGTGTCAACTTGTGTTACTCAAGCACACAAGTCATTCCTGCAGTGTTCTTGACCCCAATTTCCTAATCAGGTGTAAGTTAATAATAGCTCTTTTGATTTTTCATGACCATACAGAGGCAAACAAGCAAACAACCATTGGTGATTACAAAATAAGGTTCTGTATATAACTATATTCATCCTGGTATTTTAAAAGGAGTTTAGGCAACTAACATTGGCTTATGGTTTCTGAGAGAGTTTTTCTTTTGCAAACATTTGTGCTTGAGTTAAACTCAGGATGACCTGGTTCCACTGAATCACAAAATATTGTTTGCTATGCATTTTATTGAATCAGGAGCATCAGCACATAGGTAACCCTATTGCACCCCTAATTCCTTTCTATTTCAAGCCTCAGCACTTATACATGAGTATATTGCAGCTCAACATTATTTACATCTTTCTGGGTTGAGCCAAAACCAATACTACTTGCCTATTCTCAACATTTTATTTTCTGGGTATTTGTTTATATCCCTAAACATTAACATATCAGAAATCTGAGTGTCTAAAACAGATATGTATACTAATAACACATAAAACTTTGTTATAATAAAACAAGCAATCAACCAAAGAGAATCAAAACATTTTCAGATTTAAATTCACAGATAAACATTCATATATGAAAATACTCTTTTAAGAAAAATACTTATAACTGGCTGCCTACATTAGGACTTATTGCCTTAGATTTTTGAGTGAGTTTTCTCACCTAGCTTTCTTCTTGTTTCCTTAATTAATTGATGAGCTTCTGCCCTTAGCCTCAAGCTCTCTTCCTTCCCTTGTCTTATGATTTCTGTGGTGTTGTTTTTCTTTTTTTTTTCAAAATTCTTTTCTGAGGAGGAGAGGAGGCTGCTGCATACACATGTATATATATACAGGGTCTCTCTTAGGGTTTTGGGTATTGGCTAAGTCCATTTTTGCCCACCAGAAAAATCATGTTATCTGCATTTTTTTTTAAACCCAAAGTTTTACCCTTTCCGGCTTAATTTGGGTGAAGAGAAAAGTGGTTACACATTTTTTTCAGAAATTTGCTTTTCAGAAAATACTTTTCCCCTTGTCTACAATCATGCTAAAAATGTGACTTGATTTTGTTATTTATTAAATACTCTTTTCTAATTCTGCCTATACCAAGAACTTCCCTGTTTTATCTTATTTTTTTCTATTTTTAGCTTTCATGCAAATGGTATGTACCTCCTTCATTTATTTATAAGAGGATTATTCCTTTTTATATCTCCATTCTTTTCATTTCTGCTTATATTAAAATGTGTCTGTATATTTTATTTCACTAGTTTAAACTCTAGTATTTTATTAACACATATATATTTATATAAGTCTTACTGAAATAATTTGTACACCCTCCTATATATTTCTACATCATTCTATACTGACACACACATGCACATGTACATTCAAAATATTCAGTAGCACTCATATATACATTTACTCATGCATACTACTTTTAAGAATTTAATCTACATATATATATATATATATTTCCATACACATCAATATGTATGTATTCTTGGAGTTCAGGGTTTTAGCTTATATTCATGTGCATTTCCTGTGCACACATGTACACACACTGATACACTATCAAGCTATATCAATTCCTCCTTCAAAATTTATTTAAAAATTATTTTAAATTATTTTATATTTTCCAGAATAAATTCCTAAAATCTTGGGTCATTACATACACCCCTCCTTTTAGAAATTGTGTCCCACAATTTTCCTAAGCTTAAAATAAATTTTAAACTTAATTCAGAGAACAAGTATATTCTTTACCAAATAGATTCTTAGTTCTATACTAACTAAAAATATATTCATCCAAAATAAAGAAAACAATCAAAAATCAGAATTACCTTAATCTGAAAATAGCTTAGGATAATCCATCCTAACTTTGTCTTCTAATTCCCATGTGCAATCACTAGGATCAAGACTCCACTGTACCTTCACAAGTTTCAGAGATTTATTCCTCAACTTCTTCACATCTTTTGCCAAAATTCCCACTGGATCCTTTTCATAAATCAAATTAGGGTTTATCTGTACTTGGGTTGGGGTTTCAAGAATTTCTGCCTTGTCATGGACCCATCTTCTCAATTGGGATACATGAAAAACATCATGTATACCTTGCATGTTTTCTGGTAATTCCAACTTATATGCCAAGGGACCAATTCTCCCCAGAATTTTGTATGGTCCAATATATCTTGGGGTTAATTTGCCTTGTTTTCCAAACCTCAGCACATTTTTCATGGGTGAGATTTTGATGAAAACAAAATTTCCCACCTCATATTCTACCTGCCTCCTTCTCATGTCTGCAAATTTCTTTTGCCTATCTTGAGCTGCTGTCATTCTTCTTCTTACTAACTCAATTTTCTCCTTGGTTTCTTGTATGTACTCAGGTCCTAAAATAGACCTTTCTCCTGCTTCTACCCAGCAAACAGGTGACAAACAGGGTTTACCATATAAGGCTTCAAATGGAGCCATTCCTATGGTGCTTTGGTAGCTGTTGTTGTATGTAAATTCAACTAGATGAAGATAATCTTCCCAGTTGCCCCCAAAATCCAGTATACATGCCCTCAACATGTCCTCCAAAACTTTGTTTACCACCTCAGTCTGCCCATCTGATTGAGGATGGTAGGCAGTACTTAAACATAGTTCACTTCCCATTGCTTCTTGAAAGCTTCTCCAGAATTTTGAAGTGAAGATGGTATCCCTATCACTCACAATGGTTTTGGGAATGCCATGTAACTTTACCACTTCTTTTATAAAAATTTGAGCTAGTTTTGGTGCTGTTCTTTCTGACTTGACTGGGATGAAGTGTGCTACCTTGGTTAGCCTATCAACTATCACCCATATACTTGTATTACCTCTCTTAGATCTAGGCAGTCCATCTATGAAGTCCATAGATATGTCTTCCCACTTCCACTGTGGTACACTAAGAGGTTGCATCAACCCTGATGGTCTTTGAGTTTCAGCCTTGACTTGTTGGCAAGTCATACATTTGGCAATGTACTTAGCTATATCAGATTTCATCCCCTTCCACCAGAAGTCTCTTTTCAAATTTTGATACATTTTTGTGTTACCTGGGTGTATGGAGTATTTACTTCTGTGATATTCATTCAATATCTCCTTCTTCAATTCTATGTCCTCTGGTACACACACCCTATTCTGGTATCTCACATAACCATCTTTATCAATGTGGTGATTCATTATTTCCTCCCCTCTTGAGAGGAGCATTCTCTTCTCTAATAAGTGAGCATCTTGTTCTTGCATTTTTCCTACCTTCAGAATTAAATCTGGTTGAAGTGTCATTAAGCTTAACTTCCCTTTATCTTCTTGTGCACCATGCATCTGCTCATTAATGTGCACACAACCATTCTCCCCAATCTCTAACTCAGTTAGCAAAAATAAGTTTTTAAGTTCTTCTATCATCATCATAGCCAATTTAGCATGCTGTCTACTTAGAGCATCTGCAACTTTGTTTGCCTTTCCTGGTGTATAAAGTATGTCAAAGTCATAGGCAGCTAAGAACTCCACCCATCTATGTTGCCTCATGTTCAAATCTTTTTGTGAAAACAAATATTTTAGAGACTTGTGGTCAGTGTAAAGTTCAAACTTAGTGCCTAACAAATAATGTCTCCAAAGTTTTAAAGCATATATCACAGCTGCTAATTCGAGATCATGTGTGGCATACCTTACTTCATGGGGTTTAAGTTGTCTGGATGCATATGCAATGACTTGGCCTTGTTGCATCAACACTGCACCCAAGCCAAATCCACTAGCATCAGTGTATACCACTAATTCTTCATTTCCATGTGGTACCTTTAGAATTGGAGCATTCACCAATGCCTCCTTCAACTGTTCAAAAGACTTTTCACATTTTTCTGACCAAACAAAAGCTTGGTTCTTCCTGGTTAGGTTAGTGAGTGGTGTAGAAATTTTTGAAAAATCTTTTATAAACCTTCTATAATACCCTGCCATCCCCATAAATGACCTCACTTCACTCACAGTGCTTGGCCTCTTCCATGCTTGAATAGCCACTACTTTGTTGGGGTTCACAGAAATTCCTTTGGCAGATATAACATGGCCAAGAAAATGTACTTCCTCCTTCCAAAACACACATTTTGAAAATTTTGCCTTTAAATCTTTTTCCCTTAATCTAGACAAAACCAGGTGCAAATGATGCTTATGTTCTTCCACTGTCTTGGAATAAATCAAAATGTCATCTATAAAAATAAGCACAAACTTGTCTAAACAATCTCTAAAGGTTCTGTTCATTAAATCTACAAAGTAAGATGGTGCATTGGTCAAGCCAAATGGCATAACCAAAAATTCATACAACCCATACCTAGTGTTAAAGGCAGTGTATTTGATGCTTGATTCCTCCACCTTCATTTGATGAAAACCAGATGCTAAGTCAAGTCTAGAAAATACTTTTGCCCCTGCTAATTGATCAAAAAGATCATCTATTCTTGGCAATGGGTATTTATTTTTAATAGTTACTTTGTTTAATTCTCTATAATCTATGCAGAGTCTTAAGGAGCCATCTTGCTTCTTAACAAATACCACTGGTGCTCCCCAGCAAGAATTACTTGGTCTTATAAAACCCTTTTCTTCCAATTCTTCTAACTGTTTCTTTAATTCTTTTAGTTCATTTGGCCCCATTCTAGTTGGCTTTTTAATCACTGGGCTTGCTCCTGGAACTAGATTGATCTGGAATTCTACTGGTCTATGGTGTGGAATACCCTTGACCTCACCAAACACATCCAAATATTCATTGACTATGGGAATTTCTTCAATGGTTGGTTCACTGAAATCTTTTTCTGAGTCAACTAAATGATATAGTTTTCCTTCCTTAGCTACCTCACATAAAACTGTGATTCTCTGGCCTCTAGAATTTTGCAATGATATGGTGGATGAGTCTAAATTAATTATGGCTTTAAATTGCTTTAACCAGTCTACCCCCAATATAACACCTATATTTGGGTAATTCAAAACATATAAATTGGAAATAAAAATATTTCCTCCTATGTTTAATTCCACATCCACACAAATCATATTTAAAACACTAGAACTCCCCAATGGACTGTGTATATGCAATGGGGTTTCAACCAATATGCAATTCAGTTTTAGCATTTTAACCAATTCATAAGAAATTAAAGAGTGAGTTGCCCCAGTATCATATACTACTGTTATGGGTATGGTACAAATAAGTAATGTACCTTCCACTTGGCTATGGTTTACAGTGTCACTCTCCACTGTGGCTTTGCCTTTCCCTTCCAAATTTGCCAATTTGCCTTGCTGTTTATACTCAGGACAATTCCTCTTCATATGCCCCTCTTTCCCACATAGATAGCATTTGAAAGCTCCTCCTTTCAATTCTGGACATCTTGGTTTGATATGCCCTTCCTTTCCACACTGATGGCACACAATTTTCTTCTTGTCTTCCTTAGCTTTGACATTTCCAGTGCTTTTATTACTAGCCTCTTCTTTCTTCTTATCATAAGGGTGATACCTCCCCTTACCTTTCTTGTTATTATTGCTCTTAAAATTTCTGAACTTTTCCCTTTCCTTGTCATGCTGCTCCAACCTCAAAGCTAAGTCTATCACATGATCAAAAGTCTTGTCTGCATAGGGTAACATGGCTCTGCTAAGTCCTGGGTTCAGACCTTTTATGTACCTATCATTTTTGGATGCCTCAGCTGCCACAAGCATTGCTCCATATGTGGAAAGCCCCTCAAACTTTTGAGTGTATTCTGTGACAGTCATGGTTCCTTGTCTAAGTCTAATGAATTCTTCTAGCAAGGTAGTCTTTGCTGATGCTGGTACAAACCTTGCTTCCAACATCTCTTTGAATTGATTCCAAGTGATTTCATTCTCATTCCTTCCTGCAATGATTACTTCCCACCAGCCTAAAGCTACTCCTTTTAACTGTCTTGAAGCCACTTGCCTCTTTCTTTGATCATCAAGTTGCATGTCATTGAAAATTCTTTCCAATGTTCTCAACCATGTTTGAATTTCCATGATACTTTCTGTCCCTTCAAAGCTTTTGCCTCCTAAATGAGTATATGTCTTAAGTAATTTTGAGAGTTCTTCATAGGGATTTTCTTGCCTTTGTCCTGCCCCATCCCTAAATGCTCTCACCAAGTCTTGCAGATTGACCATTGGTGGTGCATGGGAAGATCCTGCTCCCTGATTTGGTGGTCTCCCTACCATAGTTTGCTAATAATAATTTACATAGCTGGTTAGTTTGATTAGTAATTTTATTATTTCAGTGGGTTTTTTTTTTCACACTGAACACAGAGTTGTATATATATATATAGTTCCTTTAAATTTTATTTCTATCTAAGAACTTGATCCTTACTTCTACTATGTTGAATAACATAGCTCTGATACCAACTGAAAAGACCCTCCTATTTCTACTCTAATTCCATAAGGAATTTTTTTTTTTTTTGGTAAAGAGGTTATATAAATATATTGATATATCATCCATTGCAATTGTAATTCTCAGGGTCAATATCTTTCTCCAATAAACCAAAATATATCCAGGATCACAATAATCAACCAATATAAATATATCAGTACGTTCGCAAAGATAAGCACATACATGTGAGGATGTATATGCCTCTCTTGTTTGAATCAGAGTTCTGGAAAACAAGAGGATATTGGATTGCTGATTTTTTTTTTGACCAAACAATCCACTGGAAATATATACATTAGTTTGTTTATCCTAACTAAGAAGTGATCAAGTGATAATCAGTGGAAAGCAAGCTTTTAATATAGATGTTTGTGTTAAGTTATGGATAGTGACAAAATCAAGCTAAAAAGAAGTGGATCCTAAGTGAACACAAGCAACATCTAGGCGTAATGGAAACGCGCCTAACTTATACACGAGAAGTCACGAGTTCGAGAACTATGCTGGTTGGTTCAAACACAATTTTTGTTTTTTTTTTCATTTTTCTTCTGTACAGTTTGGAACCTGTTATCTACCTATATCTGCACATATATATATATACTTTACTTTTGCCTATAGCCTATCATACAAAACAGTAGTTCTTGCTTAATTATTTTTGAAACTCATTTTTTTTTCAACCTGGAAGGCTTCATGATTGATGTAAATTAAGAGTCTGGTTCTTGGGTTTTGAGGATGATAGAAGTGTTTATCATTATCCAGGTTTGTATTTCTTCTTATAAGATCTGTCTGGCATTTAAAATGCATTTGGTTAAAATCTGAGTGAAATTCAGATTCCTATTACCAGTGCAAAGGAAAAGGTGTGTTAATGTTTGCACTGAACATGTTTATGTGCATATATATCTGCAACTATATGGATCTGGCTTACTCTTCCCTTGTTACAAATCCTTTCTTTAAAAAAAAATAGTACATGAGACATTTGTATGAAACAAGTTTAATTATGGAAACCTTACAACCATATAAAACATTCAACCTATGCCTATTTTCTTTTGTATACATATGCCATAGTAGAAAATAAACCATTTAATTTTCTGAGAATCAACTATCCAGATTTTCCAAAACTTAAATTCTTTCCAAAGCCTCAAGATTGACTAAAACATTTATAAAATGTAATCATTCAATTTTAACATGGTGTTCTTGCTAAATCCACTTACAAAATTTGATTAAAATTCTTTTTAAACATAACAGATATTTAACTTAGTTCATAGTTTCCAGATACAAGTCAATCTCTTAACAAAATATCTAACAAAATATCCATCCAATATTCAACACTAAATACAAGTAGCAATTTAAATTGTCAATACATGCAGATTTCAACATTTAGGCTCTTATCTAACTAAGTTTTAGCATGCTATATCTTCTTCTCAAGGCCTTGCTCCTACTCCTACTTAGTTGCTGCAATCCCTGAAAAAGCATTTGAAACTGCCTCATTTTAAATGAGACACCCCAGATGCCATTAGCACACTAGGGTCAGACACATGTCTGGTATGAGAAAATTGACAAAAGCAATTTGTTAATTAGGTTAAAATCAAGTTAAGTACATATACATAAGGTTCTGTTCTTTGGAATCAGGTAAATACTTGTGTGCATGCTCTGTGTCATTGTGCATGTGCACACTTTAACTTTCTTTCCAGAGACTACACATATGAATATGGCACATACATTCAAGCATACAACTCAATCATAGACAAACAATCATTCATACCAAACAGGAAAATAACTAATATGAATTAAATCATTTAGTCAATTCTCATATTTCACATCTGGGAAAAACTCTAGTTTTCTCATCATTTCAAGTATTATTCCCTTGGTATATTTATCTATCCTTGGTCTCATCTGCAATATTTATGAATCAATGGACACACTGTAATGAACTAATTCACTCCATTACACAAAGATCTCAGGACTTAAACAAGCCATGTGTCAACTTGTGTTACTCAAGCACACAAGTCATTCCTGCAGTGTTCTTGACCCCAATTTCCTAATCAGGTGTAAGTTAATAATAGCTCTTTTGATTTTTCATGACCATACAGAGGCAAACAAGCAAACAACCATTGGTGATTACAAAATAAGGTTCTGTATATAACTATATTCATCCTGGTATTTTAAAAGGAGTTTAGGCAACTAACATTGGCTTATGGTTTCTGAGAGAGTTTTTCTTTTGCAAACATTTGTGCTTGAGTTAAACTCAGGATGACCTGGTTCCACTGAATCACAAAATATTGTTTGCTATGCATTTTATTGAATCAGGAGCATCAGCACATAGGTAACCCTATTGCACCCCTAATTCCTTTCTATTTCAAGCCTCAGCACTTATACATGAGTATATTGCAGCTCAACATTATTTACATCTTTCTGGGTTGAGCCAAAACCAATACTACTTGCCTATTCTCAACATTTTATTTTCTGGGTATTTGTTTATATCCCTAAACATTAACATATCAGAAATCTGAGTGTCTAAAACAGATATGTATACTAATAACACATAAAACTTTGTTATAATAAAACAAGCAATCAACCAAAGAGAATCAAAACATTTTCAGATTTAAATTCACAGATAAACATTCATATATGAAAATACTCTTTTAAGAAAAATACTTATAACTGGCTGCCTACATTAGGACTTATTGCCTTAGATTTTTGAGTGAGTTTTCTCACCTAGCTTTCTTCTTGTTTCCTTAATTAATTGATGAGCTTCTGCCCTTAGCCTCAAGCTCTCTTCCTTCCCTTGTCTTATGATTTCTGTGGTGTTGTTTTTCTTTTTTTTTTTTCAAAATTCTTTTCTGAGGAGGAGAGGAGGCTGCTGCATACACATGTATATATATACAGGGTCTCTCTTAGGGTTTTGGGTATTGGCTAAGTCCATTTTTGCCCACCAGAAAAATCATGTTATTTGCATTTTTTTTTTAAACCCAAAGTTTTACCCTTTCCGGCTTAATTGGGTGAAGAGAAAAGTGGTTACACATTTTTTTCAGAAATTTGCTTTTCAGAAAATACTTTTCCCCTTGTCTACAATCATGCTAAAAATGTGACTTGATTTTGTTATTTATTAAATACTCTTTTCTAATTCTGCCTATACCAAGAACTTCCCTGTTTTATCTTATTTTTTTCTATTTTTAGCTTTCATGCAAATGGTATGTACCTCCTTCATTTATTTATAAGAGGATTATTCCTTTTTATATCTCCATTCTTTTCATTTCTGCTTATATTAAAATGTGTCTGTATATTTTATTTCACTAGTTTAAACTCTAGTATTTTATTAACACATATATATTTATATAAGTCTTACTGAAATAATTTGTACACCCTCCTATATATTTCTACATCATTCTATACTGACACACACATGCACATGTACATTCAAAATATTCAGTAGCACTCATATATACATTTACTCATGCATACTACTTTTAAGAATTTAATCTACATATATATATATATATATTTCCATACACATCAATATGTATGTATTCTTGGAGTTCAGGGTTTTAGCTTATATTCATGTGCATTTCCTGTGCACACATGTACACACACTGATACACTATCAAGCTATATCAATTCCTCCTTCAAAATTTATTTAAAAATTATTTTAAATTTATTTATATTTTCCAGAATAAATTCCTAAAATCTTGGGTCATTACAATAACACCCAAGTCGGTTTGGAAAACAAGTGTGAGAAAACTCAAGTAATATGATGAATATATAAAAGATTTGTGAGACCACGCCGCTAACACGGAACAAGTTTTTACCTTACAAGAACAACATCCATAAATGAAGAAATGAGAAACAAATCTGAACAACAATCTAATCAAGAAAGAATGAAAATAAACAACAAAAACAATCCAAATAAAAGGGTGGGTACTAGTAAGAACAAATCCCATACTGAATGAATGTGCATAAATAATATAAAATTCTTGACTTGAATGAATGGTCACAAATAATTGAACATAGAGAAGAGCACAAGGTAGTTCTCCATCCAATTTAGGAAACAATTCGAGGATTTGAATTAACAACAAGGGAAAGAGAAGTTTTTCTTAACAATGACTAGGAGGGTGCACCCCCTACCGAAAGTATACCTTTAGAAATATACTTAAGAACTCCAATAACTCTCAAAAACCTCCTAGCCGGACCCTGCCAACTGTTACCAAGTATCCGAGTATTTCACATCTCAATGCGCATGTCGAATTCAATTTGGAATGGATGTGAAAATGCCTTAATGGGAGTAACCCTACACAGCTTGGCCCCCACTCGCTCTTTGGGTTTAGTCATTTCCAACAAAGGATAAAATGGCTCAAATAAGCAACACATGGTCTTAGAGTGATGAAATATAAAGAAGAAAGAAGAATCAAAGTCGATAGTCGATAAATCAACTATCGGGAATGATAAGATGGTTGTTTTCACTTGCGCTTGATTTTCACATCATAATGCTTTTAAAGACAATTCAAAAACACACTTCAAAATATTCTTTTAAAGGGGCAAATTTTATTTTCTAAGTGTATTAAAACCAAGGTCAAAACAAATGTCAAAACATTGTTTATTGTAAACCCAAACAATTTACACTTGGCTTTATTTTGAAACACTTATTTTTAAAAGACCTTCTTGTTTATAAGGTATTATATATAAATTTTAAAACAATATCTATTATCCCAAAAGAAAATAAACAATTAAATTACTTTTATAAATTTTAAATCAAAGATCAATCAGCCCGAAGGATAATTTATACAACCATTTTGTAACTTTTAAAACCACATTAATTTTCCCAAAACAAAATAAAGCGAATGAAAAATCCCTTTTATAAATTAAAACAACACTAATATCCCGAAAGATAATTAATCACATTATAATCTTTCATAATTTAAAAAAAAATATTAATTATCCTGAAAGATAATAAATCAAATCTGTAATCTCTTTTAATAAATCGATCAATTATCTTTATTCAGACAGTTAATTATTTCTAAAACACTTTTACTTTATTAGTAAATTAACTTTAAACCACTAAATCAGTTAATTCACTTTAAAACACTTTCATTAAATTAACTTTAATCACTTTTATTAACTTAAATACCTTTTCTAAAAGTATTTATTTAACTTTAAATATCATTAGTTAAAATGATTAATTACATTAAAATATCATTAATTAAAATGATAAATTAGATTTAAACATTGTTACTTAAATTGATTTACTACATTCAAAACATTATTACTTAAAACGATTAATTAAATTCAAACGTCATTAGATAAAATGATTTATTAATTTCAAATATAATCAATTAAAATGATTAATTAACTTTAAACATCTTTAATTAAATATGATTTAATTACTTAAAACATCATTACTTAAAATGATTAACCAAATTCAAATATCATTAATTAAAATGATTAATTAATTTTAAACATCCTTAATTTAAATAATTTGTAAAATTCAAATAATCATTAATTAAAATGATTAATTAAATTAAATATCATAAATCAAAATGATTAATTAATTAAATATCTATTTTGGAAATACAAGCTCAAGACAACACACACGAAGTGTATTGGAGATGATATTCAATAGTTGACGATATAGCGAAATTTGCTATAACGACACTTAAACAATTTAAATAGAATATCACAATTAATTACAACTAAACATCAATATAAACATCATAAGGAAATAAATAACAATTATTGGTGAGAAACCCCTAAGAGACTCTCTACAAATATTCCCTACAAAGTAATGGTTACAAACAATATATATAATCATATGGACTCACCACAATTAAGTTAATATGTCATCCGTTTTACAAAACGGGATTTTCAACCAAACAAATAATCAGACAACAACAAAATATAAACTATCTACCAAGCATTCAACAATAAATTTATAGCATCATAGATATTATATAGCTAATTTAAAGGTGAGTAAACTCATAGAAATGCCAACTATCACCGAAGCGTTCAGGATTGAACTAAAATCGAACGGGCGTTCGACTTTAGCCCAAAATTCCATTAGCTCTGAATTCAACCAATCCAATTCCATCGCATAGCTAATGTCCCACGAGTGCAATGCAGCTGACCGCGTTCGATTTGGACCTCGCATAAGCAAGATATTAATTTTTATAAGTATATGGATTAAATAATTCATTAATTAAACTTAATCCCTTAATTAAATCACCTAATTATCTTCCCAATACAATAATTACATCCCACTTTTGTCCAAATTAGTTTCCTGCACATGCACAGCTCCATGGCCATGCACGCACGAGCATACGCCTCCACCTCTCGACGAAATCCAAATCTGACCGCGCCAACAAACTTATCTACCGATAGCTTCCACCTCGACCACTCAAACTCGAGTTTGATCAACCAAATCAAAAACCGACCGAGGCATTCCCCCTCCATCCATACACTGTCACATTCACGTAGTCAAGGCCGCACCACCTGAAAGTTCATCCCCAGCCGTGTCTTGCCTCCTCGAACTCGAATCAATCCACGAACTCTCCAAACATCGGCTAAAACCACTGAAATCCCAAACTCTAAGCTATTGGCTAATACGTCCAAAACTATCGAGTTGTTCAAATCGACATTGCATGCTAAAGTATGGGTATCACTGTGTGAAACTTGCTCTCATGAACCCAATAAAACGAGTTTCATGATTTATTGTTAAATGTTTGAATTGAATTTGAATTTTGAATGGAATTGCCTTGTTTTGTTTATGGCTACAGCAAATAGAAAGAAAGAGAACAAGAGAGAGAAAAGGAAAAATGGTTAAGTGTTTTAAGGACTTCGTTTTTATAATCAAATAAAATATAATAAAAAACAAAATGATTATGTTTACTTTTTTTCATAATAAAAGGATTTCTCGAGCCACCTAAAATGTCCACGCCATCAAATCGTCATTAAAATTTGATTTTTTTTGATTTTACAATGGTTTTTAAATGAAATATTTAGGGCACCTTGCTATACAATATCTCATCCGAGTATGCACCACGAATGACCGAAATAAAAATATGATCGTGCACCAAAATTCGACAAGATCACAAATCCACAGTAAATACATAGATTATTTTATTATTTATTATATTCGAACCATTTATTATTGTAAATGAATTTACAAAAAGAATTCACCATTATCATTTATTAATAAAAAGAAGTTAAATAAGATGATTAAGTCCATTTAATTAATATTTCACTCACAATTGAAATATTTAATTGATCGCTATATTTGAATTCGAGTTATTGCATTCCAAAACCCAATTGTAACGACCCACCTTTTTGACCATCGAAAGTTGATACCGAACCATCTTCCAATGTCAACTTCCAATCGACAAAAGGGCAGATTGTTAGGGTAAATAAAAAAAGAAAACAACAGAGAACAGAGGAAAAACAGAATCTCACAACGGAATCGATAACATATAATATATCGAGGATAGTAGAAACTGTCACTCCAAAATACATATTATATCAGAGTTAAAAACAAACCTAATCAGCTGGACAGTTATAAAATCCTGACCTTACAAATGTCAATAGGTATATATATAACACATCGGAAAATAAAATACTACGATAGGAGAATCTTCATCTCCCCTCCACGATCTCCAGAACTTCAAAGACAACCTGGGAAAATACTTGGTCCGAACCGAGAATTATAAATAAATAACACCCGGATCAGTTTGGAAATACCAGCCTGAGATAACTCAAACAATAGGGAACATATAAAAGTTCTGTGAGACCATGACGCTAACGCGGAACGGGGTTTTACATCACCAGAATAACATCCAAACTGGCAAGAGCAGAAATAAATATCAGGAAACAAATCCAAATATGAATGGGCATAATTAATATTAAAACCAGACTTGAAAGAATGGAAATAAACCGAGTAAAATCCAAATTGGACAGAATGGATATAACAAGGAAAACAGTCCAACTTGATAGAATGGACTAAATAAGGTAACAATCCAAACTTGGTAGAATGGACTGAATAAGGTAACAGTCCAACTTGATAGAATGGACTAAATTAATACTTAAATGGCATGATGAGGAGTTAGCTCTACTCGTGGCAATTTAAGGCTAAAATAGATTCTGGGTTTCTGAATCAAATAAGGAAAGGAAAATTTCCAACAAATGACAAGGAAGGTGCACCCCCCTTGGAATATACCTCTATTAATGTACTCCTGAGAAGCTCATATACTCTATGGCACGTCTTGGACAATACCAAGCCGGACCCCACTAGACCTTACTGAGTATCCGAATATTTCCACATCTAAGTGCAAACCGAATCCAAACTAGATGAGATGTGAAAATACACTTTTGATGGGAGCAATGCCACATAGCTTGGCTTCCTCTTGCGCTTTGGGTTTAGTCATTTCCGATAAGGGATAACAAAGGTCAAAGAGCAGCAAATTATTTTTTAAGGTGACGATACACCATGAAGAAAGCTGAATCCGATAATTAATAAATCAACTATCGGGGATAATTAAAATGATCGTATATGAAAATTAAATATCATATATTTACCACTACTTGTTGATTCCAAACAAGTGCTAACTCTCGGTCGAAAATGAAGCAGACAAGTTGAGGTAGTGTTACCTATAGGCATTGCCTTGACGATATTTTTAACCTTCAAGATAGAAACGAGTCCAATCCCCCACATTAACCGTTAAAAGTACGACTAGATCCTTTCCATATAAGCGATATTAATTACGGGACTATTTTTTCATAACCGAAATCGAACTTTTAACTTTTAAAAGAACCGAACTTATGCTTGATTTCCATATTTCCATATTGGTAAAACACTCTTAGAATCAGTTATCGATTGCTAAAACGTTAAAAGAATAATTTGTCCAAGTGCTCGAACCCAAGGCCTAAACCAACATCAGATCGACATCCAGAAGATTACCCAAAGGATCATAAAACAATTTATTACCTTTTTCTAACTTTAAAACAATATTAATTATCCCGAAAGATAATTAATCACATTTAAAATCTCTTTTAAACAAACAAATCCATTATCTTTAATAAAATAGACAATTATTTGCAAACATTTTTATAACATTATTAACTTTAAAATCTTTATTAAATCAGTATATTAACTTTTAAATCAATTGATTAACTTAATTTTATTATACTTGTTAATTTACTTAAATCACTTTTATTAAATTGATTAATTAACTTTAAATATCATTAATTACAAAGATAATTAAATTCAAATAACTATTAGTTAAAATGAATAAGTCATCTCAAACATCATTTAGTAAAATTATTAGTAATTGTTAAGTCGTCCAGAGTTTAGGTTGTCCAGAGTTTAGGTTGTCATTAGACTGTTATTAGACTAGTTTAGGTTGTCTAGAGTTTAGGATCGAAACATCGTAAAACAGTTGTTATTAGACTGTTAGTATTGTTAAGTCGTCCAGAGTTTAGGTTGTCCAGAAGTTAAGCCATGTTGTAGCTTAAGTCGTGGGGTAGGTTAGGTCGAGTGAACGACCTAAGAGATTGAAGCAACTCACAGGAGTTGGCGACCTAAGGATATTGGGACGACTTAAGAAGTTGGAGCGACCTAAGAAGATTTCGTGTTGGGACTTAGGTCGTGGAGAAGGTTAGGTCGTGAAGCGACCTAAGGTAAGACAGCGACCTATAGAAGTTAGCGGCCTATAGGAAATTGACGACCTAAGAAAGTTAACGACCTAAGGAATGGAGCGGCTTAAGGGGTTTAGCGACCTAGGGGTTGAGTGAGTTAACGACCTAAGTAAGTTAGGTCATGGACGAGTTAAGGTGTTAGGTCATTGAGTAGCTATGTCGTGTTTAGTTAGGTCGTGGGACGACCTAGTTAGGTCGCGTAAAGGCTAAGTTGTTAGGTCGTATATTTGTTAGGTCGCGCGCGTGTGTTAGGTCGGCAATGCTGTTAGGTCGTAGGTCGCGTAGAGGCTTGAATTGTTAGGTCGGGGATCTGTTAAGTCGTAGGTCGTGGATTTGTTAGGTCGTAGGTCGTGGGATTTTTTAGGTCGTGACCGACCTAAGAGCGAATGACCTAAGGGGATTTCAGCCTATAAATACACGGGTTCTTCTTCATTTTTGGGATCCGGATTTCGAAGCGACGAAGTGCTGCCATTTTGAGAGCTCGAGAACTACACTTCTTCATTTCTTTTCTCCACTTTAATCTTGTGATTCCTTCCATCCAAGATCAAAGATCAAATCGAAGATCCAAGAGCTTAGATTGAAGATCTTCATCCATCGAAGAGAGATTTCATCGTTTGAAGCGGAGTTTTGATAGATTGAGTTAGATTCTTCGCTGTCCAGATCTGAAGTGTGTTGCTTTTGAGGTGTTTAGGTGATTTGGTGAGTGGTGATTATCTCTCACACGGATCCAAAGGAGTATATCGGATTGTTGGCTTGATTTGGTGTTAAAGTAGTGATTTCCATGCATTTTCGTAAACTTAAGTATAGATCTATTGTTCATGATGATTTGACATCCATTTTACTACATGTTAACCTATGTAAGTTCATTCATCAAGTTGTAGAGATATTGCTCATGATTTAATAGTTGTTAGATTTGGACTCTTTATTTACAAGATTGCCATTATTGTTATAATTGTTTGTTAGATCATATTTGAATGCTTGATTACTTGGATTAATGATTGACTTGATTGATTGTTGTAAATTAGTTGATTGACTATTTGATTTAGACAAGATGGTCGAAGATGATTCAAAAGCTAAGTGAAAGGCTCTTGAATTGGAAAAGCTGCTCGTGGCATATGTGGCGGATGATGAAGCTCATATGGACAGGTTTGATGATGATGATGTGGAGATGAGGCTTTGCTATGATGAGATGAAGCGAGGCATGGTATGAGATAGCCTTGGTTTAATCCAGACGGGATCATTCCAAGCATGTTGATAACTCGGTGAAATGGTTCGGGTTTGAGGATAATGGTTGGCTCGAGAGGCGCTTGATCTAGTATGGAAATAGTCGTCGAGGAGGATGACTAGAAGGCTGAGATGTCATCGTTGTTGAAGGTTCTAGCATGCTCAAAGAAAGAGTACGCTGGGCAGATTCGATAGTCCCAAAAGGCTACTGATTGGTAGTCGAGTACTCTGGGCAGATTCGATAGTCCTAGGCATGGGCTGCGACGACGTGCAGAGTTATGTCTAGAACCGGGGTTTCCATTAGCCCTTGACAGACGGCTGAAAGAATGTGCCGGTCATTCAATTAACGGTGATGTCAAAGCAATAATAACAGTGATAGCTAGAGTCATGGATGTTTGGTTGTATCGTCATTCGGTTTCAAGAGCGGTATTTTCTGGATGCTTATCTGATCTTGGTTTAGGCCTTGGGGGTTTGTACTTGGAAAACATCGCCTTTGACTCGAGTGATAATTGCTTTACATTAAATGTTTGCTTTGCTATGTTTACTTCTGCTTAGTGTGTGTCTGGGGGCTATCACTATAGAAAGAGGTGGAGTGGGAGGGTTGGGTTCCTATTCCTTTTCCTTTATGCTCTTTTGGTATGTTGTTAGTTAATTTACCACTCACTAAGACTGTTGTCTGACTCAAGGCTTTATGTTTTTAACTCTTATTGCCTTGGACTGTTCGTCCATTTTAGGATGGGCAGACTAGGTAGCAGGTGACAGGTGCTGTTCTTAGTTTCCAACGATGCTGATGACGAAGACGAGCTGGAGGCTTGCATATTATTTTCTTACTATATGTACTGGATGTTCCGCTGCTTTGTTTAATTCTCTGAGTGATATGTAGTGAGGCTTGATGTATTGACTATTCAGATGTTGTATTCAACTATTATGAAGCTTAATTGATGAGATTCTATTTTGTGATGCTTCACTATATATATTCTCTATTGTATTTTATCCATGCGCTGTGAGTAATACGATAGATTCTGTTGTTTTAACTTTACCTTGGCAACCGTCCATGGCTGCCTGGCACACTTTACAGCACACTATTACCTAGTTCAGTGCGGGGGTCATGGGTGGTCCTCACATTTGGCATCAGAGCATTGGTTAATCGATTTTACCCAACGCTTGCTGACGTAACTACGTATGAGAGACGTAATTGTATTTTGATGGATGATTACTATATATATAATATAGTAGCTTAGAAGAATTTGATTCCTTTATGCAGTAGTTTCTCAAGGTGTGCTGATCATTTCTTTTATAGATATTAAGAATGAGTCGAAGAGGGAGACCAGCTGTTATGGAAGGCCGTTCTGCTGAGGGGGCTGCTGATTATGTTGCTATGTTCGAAGCTATGATGACTTCAATCATGAGAAGGATGCCAACTCCCGGGCCATCAGTAGATGTTGGAGTTCAAGTTCAAACTCCAAAACCGGTGGATTTTGCTAAGCTGTGTAAAGATTATACTGCTCTTGGAGGAAAGGTTTTCTTGGAAACAGAGTCAACCATTGAAGTCCAGAGGTGGATAGATGCTTGTAGAAGGATCTTTAGTGATTTGGGAATTGAGGATGCGACTAAGAGGAAGTTAGCATCAAGACAGCTTCAAGGGAGAGCTTTTGATTGGTGGAACTCTATCACCATTGATACTCCAGAGGAAGAAATTACTTGGGTGCAATTCCAAGACAGATTTGAAGCTAAGTTCATATCTACAGCTCAGAAGTCTGTTCTGTTCAAGAAGTTTGTAGAGCTCAAGCAAAATGGAAGACCAGTTCTTGAGTATGTTTCTGAGTTTGAAGCTCTGTCCAAGTATGCCCGGTCGTATATTGAATCTCTGTGACGACCGCCCATGACCCCTGCACCGAATCTAGAGATAGTGCGCTGTAAAGTGTGCCAGGCAGCCATGGACGATTGTCAAGGTAAATTAAAACAACAGAATCTATCGTATTACTCACAGCGCATGGACAAAATACAATAGAACATATATATAGTGAAGCTTCACAGAATAGAATCTCATCAATAAAACTTCATAATAGTTGAATACAAACATCTGAATAGTCAATACAACAAGCCTCACTACATATCACTCAGAGAATACAAAGCAGCGAAACATCCAGTACATATAATAAAAAGATAATATGTAACCCTCCAGCTAGTCTTCGATATCAGCATCGTGAGGAGAGAACATCACCTGTCATCTGCTACCTAGTCTGCCCGTCCCAAAATGGACGAACAGCCCAAGGCAATAAGAGTTAAAACATAAAGCCTTGAGTTAGACAACGGTCTTAGTGAGCAGTAAATTAACTAACAGCATACCAAAAGAGCATAAAGGAAAAGGAATAGGAATACAACCCTCCCACTCCAACCTCTTTCTACAGTGATAGCCCCCAGACACACACTAAGTGGAAGCAAACATAGCAGAGCATACAATGTAAAGTAAAGCAATTATCACTCGAGTCAAGGGCGATGTTTTCCAAGTACAAACCCCCAAGGCCTAAACCAAGATCAGATAAGCACCCAGAAAATACCGCTCTTGAGACCGAATGACGATACAACCAAACATCCATGACTCTGGCTATCACTGTTATCATTGCTTCGATATCACCGTTAATTGAATGACCGGCACATTCTTTCAGCCGTCCGTCAAGGGCTAATGGAAACCCCGGTTCTAGACATAACTCCCGCACGTCATCGTGACCCGTGCCTAGGACTATCGAATCTGCCCAGAGTACTTGACTACCCAATCAGTAGCCTTCAGGGACTATCGAATCTGCCCAACGTACTCTTGCTTTGAGCATGCTAGAACCTTCAACAACGATGAGATCTCAGCCTTCTAGTCATCCTCCTCGACAACTATCTCCATACTAGCTCAAGCGCCTCTCGAGCATCCATTATCCTCAACTCGAACCATATCACCAAGTTACCAACATGCTTGGAATGATCCCGTCTGGATTAGACCAAGACTATCTCATATCATACTTCGCTTCATCACATCCTCGCAAAGTCTTATCTCAACATCATCATCAAATCTATGCATAAGAGCTTTGTCATCCGCTACATATGCCACAAGCAGCTTTTCCAATTCAAGAGCCTTTCCCTTAGCTTTTGAATCATCTTCGGTCTAAATCAAATCATAGCAATCAACCAAGTTAAACATTAATCCAAACAATCAAGCATTCAAATATGATCTAAGTAGACAATTATCACAATAATGGCAATTTCGTAATTAAAGAGTTGAAAGTCTAATAAGCATGAAAGCATGAACAATGTCTCTATAATCTTGATGAATGAACTTGCATAGGTTAACATGTAATAAAATGGTTGTCAAATCATCATGAACAATGGATCTATATGGATCTACACTTAGGATAAAGAAAATTTATGGAAATCACTATTTTAACACCAAATCGAGCCAACAATCTGATATACTCCTTTGGATCCGTGTGAGAGATAATCACCACTCACCAAATCACCTAAACAACCCCAAATCAAAACGCTTCAAATCTGGACAGCAAAGGATCTAGCTTGATCTATCGCGAATCCGCTTCAAACGAAGAAATCTTACTTCAAAGGATGAAGATCTTCAATCTAAGCTCTTGAATCTTCAATTTGATCTTCAACTTGGATGGATGGAATCACTAGATTAGAGTGGAGAAAAGAAGTGAAGAAGTGTAGAAGTCGAGCTCTTAAAATGGCAGCACTTCGTCGCTTCGAAATCCGGATCCCAAAAATGAAGCCAACCCCCTTCTATTTATAGGCGAAAATCCCTTAAGTCGTAACTCGGAATTAGGTCATCTCCGACCTACGACCTAAGACTCCCACCGACCTAAGCCTTAGCCAACAACTCCGACCTAACAGACTAAGCCTACGACCTAACAGATGTGCGCTTCTTCGTCCTACGACCTAACACTTCTGCGCATCCAAGCACCTAGCGACCTACCACAGACTGCTTCCTCGCGACCTTACAACTATAGTAGTCCACGACCTAACTTAGGTCGTTTACGACCTAACTGCTACAACTCAGTTGGGATATGACCTAATTCCTTAGGTCGTCTAACGACCTAACTCCTTAAGCTAACACGCGACCTAACATAAGTCGCGAACAACTGGGATGCGACCTAACGAACCTACGACCTAACACACACACGCGACCTATCACTTAGCCAGGATACGACCTAACTGACTACTAGCCTAGCGACCTAACTACACAGCTCACTAACTCCTATAGGTCGCTAACTCCTATAGGTCGCGACATTCTATAGGTCGCAACATTCCATAGGTCGCTCTAATACTAACACACGACCTAAAATCACTATACAACCTAACTGCTAGGTCGTTAACTCTCGTAGGTCGCTGCCTTACCGTAAGTCGTCTAACGACCTAACTTCCTTAGGTCGCAAACCTGCCTATCTCCTAAGTCGTTCAAACGACCTATCTCCAAACCGTTAACTCGCCATAACCCTGGGTCGCTCCTATTCCCTAAGTCGTATACGACTTACGACCTATACTAAGTCTTGAACGACATAGGACTTAGCAATTTCGCCAATCAACGTGAAAACTTTTCGACGAAATTTTCTTCGATTTTTCGATCCGTAAAAATACGGGTCGTTACATTCTCTCCCCCTTAGGAATTTCGCCCCCGAAATTCCAATCAAAACTATTCTACACGCCTATCATCCATAGCAATCATCAAACCATGCATCCAATTCTAGCTTAGCGTACAGAATTCTAACATTAGAACACGTTACAATTTCGTTAGATGACACGACACCTTAGGGCCATACCTTGAAGAGTTCAGGATGAGCTGCCTTCATCCTCTCTTCCACCTCCCACGTACAGTCGTTATCATCATCACTCCATTGTATCTTGAGCAACTTAACTACCTTCCTCCTAAGTTGTTTCGTGTCGGTTTCAACAACACTAAGCGGCTTACGAGGTCTTCTATCGACTGGATCAACTTCGAAGTCTTCACAGCTATCAGCAGAAACCACCATATTCGAGTCGTGCACATACTTCCGTAGATATGATACATGAAAAACATTGTGCACACTCGACATCTTCTCAGGTAACTCCAATCTATAGGCGAGCTTTCCAATTCGCTCGATGATCGGGAATGGTCCAACAAATCTCAGAGTCAATTTCCCTTTCTTCCCGAATCGAATAACATTCTTCAGTGGAGAAATCTTCACAAAAACCATATCTCCTACGTCGAATTCCAAGTCCTTTCGACGCTTATCGGCATAACTCTTCTGGCGGTCTTGGGCTGCCTTCATTCGTTGCCGAATGATCTCTATGCAATCCGAAGTCTGTCGAATCATCTCTGGCCCAAGTATCAACTTTTCTCCAGTTTCTAACCAACATGTCCGTGAGTTACACGGTCTCCCATACAATGCCTCATACGGTGCCATACCAATGCTTGACTGGTAACTGTTGTTGTATGCAAACTCCACCAAATGAAGGTGATCTTCCCATGATCCTCCGAAATCCAAAACACAAGCTCTAAGAAGATCTTCCAAAACTCGGTTGACTCTCTCGGTCTGACCATCTGTTTGAGGGTGATAAGCTGTACTCAAACACAACCCGGTTCCCAAAACTTCCTGGAAGCTCTTCCAAAATCCACTAGTGAACAATGGGTCTCGATCGCTCACTATACTCTTCGGAATACCATGGAATCGAACTATCCACTTAACATACAACTCAGCCAACTTTGATGCAGTCCTAGTCGATCGAACAGGAATGAATCTTGCACTCTTGGTCAGACGATCTACAATGACCCAAATCCCTTCATTTCCCGTTCTTGTTCTAGGTAGTCCATCAATAAAATCCATCGATATCTGCTCCCACTTCCATGTAGGAACTTCTAATGGCTGAAGTAATCCACTTGGCTTCTTCTGTTCAGCTTTTACCAACTGGCAGTTCATACATTTGGAAATAAAATTTCCAACATCCTTTTTCATGCCTTCCCAGTAGTAGGTTCTCTTCATATCCCGATACATCTTATTTCCACCTGGATGAATTGTCAACTTCGAGTGATGACTTTCCTTCAGAACTTCACTCCTCAATTCATCTATATCGGGAACAACTAGTCGTCCTTGCTTTCGAAGCCAACCCTCTCGATCGAATCCTTTATCCTTTTCTGGATCCAATCCAGATTCCAAATCACGGATAATCTTGACAAGCTTATCGTCTCGTTTTTGGCTCTCGCCAATTCTTTCCACAAGAGTCGGTCTTATCGATAAGTTTGCTAATATCTCAGGTTCCAATTCGCATCTAGGCCTGAAGTCAAATCCAGCTAAATACTCGAGATTCTTCCATTCAGAAAACATGGCTCCCAATCCCGCATGTCTTCTACTTAACGCATCTGCCACTACATTACCTTTTCCCGGAGTATAAGCTATACCAAAATCATATGATGCCAAAAACTCTAGCCAACGTTGCTGCCGAAGATTCAAATCCTTTTGGGAGAAAAGATACTTCAACGACTTATGATCTGTAAACAACTCAAATCGAACTCCCAGTAGATAATTTCTCCACATCTTCAGAGCAAAAACAATCGCCGCTAACTCCAAATCATGAGTCGGGTAATTCCTTTCATGCGGCTTCTGTTGTCGACTGGCATACGCAAAAACTTTATCCTTCTGCATCAGCACTGCTCCAAGTCCAGTACCACATGCGTCGGTGTAAACCACCATCTCATCATTCCCACTAGGAATAGTCAAAACAGGAGCACTCGTCAATCGCTCTTTCAGGATTCCGAAAGCTTGCTCACACTTAGCTTCCCATCTGAACACTTGGTTCTTCTTCGTCAATCATGTTAACGGTGCAGCTTTCTTGGAGAAGTCTTTAATAAACCGTCGATAATATCCTGCCAATCCAAGAAAACTTCTCACATCAGATGCATTCTTAGGTCTAACCCAATCCTGGATTGCTGCCACCTTCGCGGGATCAACTGCTATTCCATATCCAGAAATCACATGGCCTAAGAACCTCACTTCACTCTTCCAGAAGTGACACTTCGAAAACTTAGCCTTCAGCTGATGTTTCCGTAAGATTTCCAAAACAATATGCAAGTGTGTCTTGTGCTCTTCTTCAGTTCTGGAATAAATCAGAATATCATCCACGAACACAAGTACAAACTTGTTCAACTGATCTCTGAACACTCTATTCATATGATTCACAAAATATGCTGGCGCGTTAGTCAATCCAAACGGCATTACCAGCCACTCAAAGAAACCGGATGGTGTCCTAAAAGCTGTCTTCGGCACACTATCCTTAGCCACTCTCAACTGGTGAAATCCCGTTGCCAAATCCATCTGAGAAAACACCTTAGCTTCGTGAAGCTGATCAAACAAGTCATCTATTCTTGGCAATGGATACTTGTTCTTCTTAGTCACCTTATTCAGCTCACGATAATCGACGCACAATCTCAACGACCCATCTGCCTTGGTTGCAAACACAACTGGTGCACCCCACTCGGACACACTACGCCGAATGAATCCTTTCTGCAAAAGATCATCAACTTGCACCCTCAATTCTTGCTGTTCCCTAGGCGCCATCCGCCTAAGAGGCATCACAACAGGTCTGGCTCCTTCAACTAGATCTATACGAAACTCGATCTCTCTATGCGGCGGCAACCCTTTGACTTCGTCAAAGACATCCTCGAATCCATTTGCGATTGGCACTAATGACAGTCCATCCCGTGAAATAACCAGCGAATACATGAAGCTCATGAAGACGCCTTCTTCATGCTTACATCGTATCACAATCTTTCGCCCTTCCACATTCTCGAATGTCACTTCCAGCCTCTCACAATCAACCTTTGTCGCATACCTCTTAAGCCAGTCCATACCCAAAATAATTCTGAACCTCGCAAAGTTCAGAACAAAACAATCACAAACAAAAGAGCAACCATGACTCGATACAATCAGACCACGACATAACATACACAAACAAGACGAACCCCTAACTGGATTAGTCACAACCAATGGCCTATCAACAATATCCGGTTCCAAACCTAACCGGCCTACGAGTTCACTATAAACAAACGAATGCGACGCTCCAGTATCAATTAGAACTCTAACTGGAACACCACATAGGAAAAGAGTACCTTGAACCACCACACCCTTTCCCTTCTCTTCAGCGGTAGGAGCTTTTGAAGACGACGGAACAGCTCCCAAAGCATAAGCTTGCACAATCTGATTGTCCCTCCTCGGTTCTGGACAATTCTTCCTGAAATGCCCCGTCTTGTCACAGTTGTGACACTTCATCGGTGCCTTTGGATTCTTATAATCCTTCGAGAAATGGCCCTTCTGCTGACAATTGTAGCAAGTCACCTCGCCTTTCAGCTTCTTCTGGCCATCCTTACCCTTCTGCTGTTGCTGCTTCCTCTTCTTGTTTCCCCCCTGCTGGGGTTTAGACTCTTCCCTGGTCACAACAACAACAGATCCTTCCTTAGGAAACAGACTCTCATGCCTAAGAGCTTTCTCCACAAGCTTTTCAAATGAATCATCCAAATGATCCACCAACTACCTCCCAAGATAACTGTCCAGGCCGATCACAAATTTCTCATTCTTCTGATATGCAGATTCGATATACGACCGGGCATACTTGGACAAAGCTTCGAACTCAGAAACATACTCAAGAACTGGTCTTCCACCTTGCTTGAGCGCCACAAACTTCTTGAATAGAACAGACTTCTGAGCTGTAGAAATGAACTTAGCTTCAAATCTAACTTGGAATTGCTCCCAAGTAATCTCTTCCTCCGGAGTATTGATGGTAATAGAGTTCCACCAATCAGAGGCTCTCCCTTGAAGCTGTCTCGATGCCAACTTCCTCTTAGTCGCATCCTCAATTCCCAAATCACCAAAGATTCTTCTACAAGCATCTATCCATCTCTGGACCTCAATAGTTGATTCTGTTCCCAAGAAAACCTTCCCTCCAAGAGCGGTATAGTCCTAGCACAACTTAGCAAAATCCACTGGTTTCAGAGTTTGAACTTGAACTCCAACATCTACTGCTACCCCCGGAACTGGTATCCTTCTCATGATCGAAGTCATCATAGCTTCGAACATAGCTGCATAATCAGCAGCCCCCTCAGTAGCACGGCCTTCCTTAGCAGCTGGTCTCCCTCTTCGACTCATTCTCAATATCTATAAAAAGGAATGATCAGAACATCTAGAGAAACAACTGCATAAAGGACTCAAACTCTACTAAGCTACTATATTACATATAGTATTCATCCATCAAAATACAATTACGTCTCTCATACGTAGTTACGTCAGCGAGCGTTGGGTAAAATCGATTAACCAATGCTCTGATACCAAATGTGACGACCGCCCATGACCCCTGCACTGAATCTAGAGATAGTGCGCTGTAAAGTGTGCCAGGCAGCCATGGACGATTGTCAAGGTAAATTAAAACAACAGAATCTATCGTATTACTCACAGCGCATGGAAAAAATACAATATAACATATATATAGTGAAGCTTCACAGAATAGAATCTCATCAATAAAACTTCATAATAGTTGAATACAAACATCTGAATAGTCAATACAACAAGCCTCACTACATATCACTCAGAGAATACAAAGCAGCGGAACATCCAGTACATATAATAAAAAGATAATATGCAACCCTCCAGCTCGTCTTCGATATCAGCATCGTGAGGAGAGAACATCACCTGTCACCTGCTACCTAGTCTGCCCATCCCAAAATGGACGAACAGCCCAAGGCAATAAGAGTTAAAACATAAAGCCTTGAGTCAGACAACGGTCTTAGTGAGCAGTAAATTAACTAACAGCATACCAAAAGAGCATAAAGGAAAAGGAATAGGAATACAACCCTCCCACTCCAACATCTTTCTACAGTGATAGCCCCCAGACACACACTAAGTGGAAGCAAACATAGCAGAGCATACAATGTAAAGTAAAGCAATTATCACTCGAGTCAAGGGCGATGTTTTCCAAGTACAAACCCCCAAGGCCTAAACCAAGATCAGATAAGCACCCAGAAAATACCGCTCTTGAGACCGAATGACGATACAACCAAACATCCATGACTCTGGCTATCACTGTTATCATTGCTTCGATATCACCGTTAATTGAATGACCGGCACATTCTTTCAGCCGTCCGTCAAGGGCTAATGGAAACCCCGGTTCTAGACATAACTCCCGCACGTCATCGTGACCCGTGCCTAGGACTATCGAATCTGCCCAGAGTACTTGACTACGCAATCAGTAGCCTTCAGGGACTATCGAATCTGCCCAACGTACTCTTGCTTTGAGCATGCTAGAACCTTCAACAACGATGAGATCTCAGCTTTCTAGTCATCCTCCTCGACAACTATCTCCATACTAGCTCAAGCGCCTCTCGAGCATCCATTATCCTCAACTCGAACCATATCACCAAGTTACCAACATGCTTGGAATGATCCCGTCTGGATTAGACCAAGACTATCTCATATCATACTTCGCTTCATCACATCCTCGCAAAGTCTCATCTCAACATCATCATCAAATCTATGCATAAGAGCTTCGTCATCCGCTACATATGCCACAAGCAGCTTTTCCAATTCAAGAGCCTTTCCCTTAGCTTTTGAATCATCTTCGGTCTAAATCAAATCATCTATCATCAAATCATAGCAATCAACCAAGTCAAACATTAATCCAAACAATCAAGCATTCAAATATGATCTAAGTAGACAATTATCACAATAATGGCAATTTCGTAATTAAAGAGTTGAAAGTCTAATAAGCATGGAAGCATGAACAATGTCTCTATAATCTTGATGAATGAACTTGCATAGGTTAACATGTAATAAAATGGTTGTCAAATCATCATGAACAATGGATCTATATGGATCTACACTTAGGATAAAGAAAATGTATGGAAATCACTATTTTAACACCAAATCGAGCCAACAATCCGATATACTCCTTTGGATCCGTGTGAGAGATAATCACCACTCACCAAATCACCTAAACAACCCCAAATCAAAACGCTTCAGATCTGGACAACAAAGGATCTAGCTTGATCTTTCGCGAATCCGCTTCAAACGAAGAAATCTCACTTCAAAGGATGAAGATCTTCAATCTAAGCTCTTGAATCTTCAATTTGATCTTCAACTTGGATGGATGGAATCACTAGATTAGAGTGGAGAAAAGAAGTGAAGAAGTGTAGAAGTCGAGCTCTTAAAATGGCAGCACTTCGTCACTTCGAAATCCGGATCCCAAAAATGAAGCCAACCCCTTCTATTTATAGGCGAAAATCCCTTAAGTCGTAACTCGGAATTAGGTCGTCTCCGACCTACGACCTAAGACTCCCACCGACCTAAGCCTTAGCCAACAACTCCGACCTAGCAGACCAAGCCTACGACCTAACAGATGTGCGCTTCTTCGTCCTACGACCTAACACTTCTGCGCATCCAAGCACCCAGCGACCTACCACAGACCGCTTCCTCGCGACCTACCAACTATAGAAGTCCACGACCTAACTTAGGTCGTTTACGACCTAACTGCTACAACTCAGTTGGGTTACGACCTAATTCCTTAGGTCGTCTAACGACCTAACTCCTTAAGCTAACACACGACCTAACATAAGTCGCGAACAACTGGGATGCGACCTAACGAACCTACGACCTAACACACACACGCGACCTATCACTTAGCCAGGATACGACCTAACTGACTACTAGCCTAGCGACCTAACTACACAGCTCACTAACTCCTATAGGTCGCTAACTCCAATAGGTCGCGACATTCTATAGGTCGCAACATTCCATAGGTCGCTCTAATACTAACACACGACCTAAAATCACTATACAACCTAACTGCTAGGTCGTTAACTCTCATAGGTCGCTGCCTTACCATAAGTCGTCTAACGACCTAACTTCCTTAGGTCGCAAACCTGCCTATCTCTTAAGTCGTTCAAACGACCTATCTCCAAACCGTTAACTCGCCATAACCCTGGGTCGCTCCTATTCCCTAAGTCGTATACGACTTACGACCTATACTAAGTCTTAAACGACTTAGGACTTAGCAATTTCGCCAATCGACGTGAAAACTTTTCGACGAAATTTTCTTCGATTTTTCGATCCGTAAAAATACGGGTCGTTACAATCTCCTTATCAGAAGTACGAGAAGTTTGTGACAGGCTTGGACATTTATCTTGGGAGGCAGTTGGTGGATCATTTGGATGATCCATTTGAGAAGCTTGTAGAGAAGGCTCTCAGGCATAAGAATCTGTTTCCTAAAGAGGGATCTGTTATTGTTGTAACCAAGGAAGAGTCTAAACCACAGCAGGGTGGAAACAAGAAGAGGAAGCAGCAGCAACAAAACGGTAAGGATGGCTAGAAGAAGCCAAAGGGCGAAGTGAACTGCTACAATTGCAAGTAGAAGGGCCATTTCTCTAGGGATTGCAAGAATCCAAAGGTGCTGGTGAAATGCCACAATTGTGACAAGCCGGGGCATATTAAGAAGAATTGTACAGAACCGCGGAAGGACAAGCAAATTGTGCAAGCTTATGCTTTGGGGGTTGTTCCATCATCTTCGAAAGCTCCTACCGTTGAAGAGAAAGGAAAGACTGTGGTGGTTCAAGATACTCTTTCCATATGTGGTGTTCCAGTTATAGTGTTATTTGATACTGGGGCGTCGCATTCTTTTGTTTGTAATGAACTTGTAGGCCAGTTGGGTTTAGAACCGGATATCGTTGATAGGCCATTGGTTGTGACTAATCCAATTGGGGGTTCGTCTTGTTTGTGTATGCTATGCCGTGGTCTGATTGTATCAAGTCATGATTGCTCTTTTGTTTGTGATTTTTTTGTTCTGAACTTTGTGGGGTTGGGAATTATTTTGGGTATGGACTGGCTTAGGAAGTATGCGGCAAAGGTTGATTGTGAAAGATTGGAGGTGACAGTCGAGAATGTGGAGGGGCGAAAGATTGTGATACGATGTAAGCATGAAGAAGGCGTCTTCATGAGCTTCATGTATTCGTTGGTTGTTCCACGGGATGGACTGTCATCTGTGCCAATCGCTAATGGATTTGAGGATGTCTTTGATGAGGTCAAAGGGTTACCGCCGCATAGAGAGATCGAGTTTCGTATAGATCTAGTTGAAGGAGCCAGACCTATTGTGATGCCTCTTAGGCGGATGGCGCCTAGGGAACAACAGGAGTTGAAGGTGCAGGTTGATGATCTTTTACAGAAAGGATTCATTCGGCGTAGTGTGTCCGAATGGGGTGCACCAGTTGTGTTCGCAACCAAAGCAGATGGGTCGTTGAGGTTGTGCGTGGATTATCGTGAGCTGAATAAAGTGACTAAGAAGAACAAGTATCCATTGCCGAGAATAGATAACTTGTTTGATCAGCTTCACGAAGCTAAGGTGTTTTCTCAAATGGATTTGGCAACGGGATTTCACCAGTTAAGAGTGGCTAAGGATAGTGTGCCGAAGACTGCTTTTAGGACAACATCTGGTTTCTTTGAGTGGCTGGTAATGCCGTTTGGATTGACTAATGCGCCAGCATATTTTGTGGATCTTATGAATAGAGTGTTCAGAGATCAGTTGAACAAGTTTGTACTAGTGTTCGTGGATGATATTCTGATTTATTCCAGAACTGAAGAAGAACACAAAACGCACTTGCGTATTGTTTTGGAAATCTTACGGAAACATCAACTGAAGGCTAAGTTTTCGAAGTGTCACTTCTGGAAGAGTGAAGTGAGGTTCTTAGGCCATATTATCTCTGGAAGTGGAATAGCGGTTGATCCCGCTAAGGTGGCAGCAATCCAGGATTGGGTTAGACCTAAGAATGCATCGGATGTGAGAAGTTTTCTTGGATTAGCGGGATATTATCGTCGATTTATTAAAGACTTTTCCAAGGTAGCTGCACCATTGACAGGATTGATGAAAAAGAACCAAGTATTCAGATAGGATGATAAGTGTGAGCAAGCTTTCGAAATCTTGAAAGAGCGATTGACAAGTGCTCCTGTTTTGACTATTCCCAGTGGAAATGGTGAGATGGTGGTTTACACCGACGCATGTGGTACTGGACTTGGAGCAGTGCTGATGCAGAAAGGTAAAGTTGTTGCATATGCAAGTCGACAACTAAAGCCGCATGAAAGGAATTATCCGACCCATGATTTGGAATTAGCGGCGATTGTATTTGCTCTAAAGATGTGGAGACATTATCTATTGGGAGTTCGATTCGAGTTGTTTACAGATCATAAGTCATTGAAGTATCTTTTCTCCCAAAAGGATTTGAATCTTAGGCAGTAATGATGGCTAGAGTTTTTTGCATCATATGATTTTGGTATAACCTATACTCCGGGAAAGGGTAACGCAGTGGCAGATGCGTTAAGTCGAAGACATGCAGGATTGGGAGCCATGTTTTCAGAATGGAAGAGTCTCGAGTATTTAGCTGGATTTGACTTCAGGCCTAGATGTGAATTGGAACCTGAGATGTTGGCAAACTTATCGATAAGACCGACTCTTGTGGAAAGAATTGGCAAGAGCCAAAAGCGAGAAGATAAGCTTGTCAAGGTTATCCGTGATTTGGAATCTGGATTGGACCCAGAAAAGGATAAAGGATTCGAGGTCGATCGAGAAGGTTGGCTTCGGAAGCAAGGACGACTAGTTGTTCCCGATATAGATGAAGTGAGGAATGAAGTTCTAAAGGAAAGTCATCACTCGAAGCTGACAATTCATCCAGGTGGAAACAAAATGTATCGGGATATGAGAGAACCTATTACTGGGAAGGTATGAAGAAGGATGTTGGAAATTTTATTTCCAAGTGCATGAACTGCCAGTTGGTAAAAGCCAAACAGAAGAAGCCAAGTGGATTGCTTCAGCCATTAGAAGTTCCCACATGGAAGTGGGAACAAATATCAATGGATTTTATTAATGGGCTACCTAGAACAAGAACGGGAAATGAAGGAATTTGGGTCATTGTAGATCGTCTGACTAAGAGTGCAAGATTCATTCATGTTTGATCGACTAGGATTGCATCAAAGTTGGCTGAGTTGTATGTTAAGTGGATATTTCGATTCCATGGTATTCCGAAGAGTATAGTGAGTGATCAAGACCCATTGTTCACTAGTGGATTTTGGAAGAGCTTCCAGGAAGTTTTGGGAACCGAGTTGTGTTTGAGTACAGCTTATCACCCCCAAATAGATGGTCAGACTTAGAGAGTTTACCGAGTTTTGGAAGATCTCCTTAGAGCTTGTGTTTTAGATTTCGGAGGATCATGGGAAGATCATCTTCATTTGGTGGAATTTTCGTATAATAACAGTTACCAGTCAAGCATTGGTATGGCACCGTATGAAGCATTGTATGGAAGACCGTGTAACTCTCCGACATGTTGGTTAGAAATAGGAGAAAAGCTGATACTTGGGCTAGAGATGATTCGACAGACTTCAGATTGTATAGAGATCATTCGGCAACGAATGAAGGCAGCCCAAGACCGACAGAAAAGTTATGCCGATAAGCGTCGTAAGGATTTGGAATTCGACGTAGGTGATATGGTTTTTGTGAAGATTTCTCCACTGATGAATGTTATTCGATTCGGGAAGAAAGGAAATTTGACTCCGAGATTTGTTGGACCATTCCCGATCACCGAGCAAATTGGAAAGCTCGCCTACAGATTGGAATTACCAGAGAAGATGGCGGGTGTGCACAATGTTTTTCATGTATCGTATCTACGGAAGTATGTGCACGACTCGAATACAGTGGTTTCTGCTGATAGCTGTGAAGATTTAGAGGTTGATCCAGTCGATAAGAGACCTCGTAAGCCGCTTCGTGTTGTGGAAACCGATACGAAACAGCTTAGGAGAAAGGTAGTTAGGTTGCTCAAGATACAATGGAGTGATGATGATAACGACTATACATGGGAGGTGGAAGAGAGGATGAAGGCAGCTCATCCTGAACTCTTCAAGGTATGGCCCTAAGGTGTCGTGTTATCTAACGACATTGTAACTTGTTCTAGTTTTAGAATTCTACATGCTAAGCTAGAATTGGATGCATGGTTTGTTGATTGCTATGGATGGTAGGCATGCAGAATAGTCTTTAATTGCTCTGTTTTGTTTGGAATTTCGGGAGCGAAATTCCTAAGGGGGAGAGAATGTAACGACCCGTATTTTTATGGATCGAAACATCGTAAAACAGTTAATATTAGACTGTTAGTATTGTTAAGTCGTCCAGAGTTTAGGTTGTCCAGAAGTTAAGCCATGTTGTAGCTTAAGTCGTGGGGTAGGTTAGGTCGAGTGAACGACCTAAGAGATTGAAGCAACTCACAGGAGTTGGCGACCTAAGGAAGTTGGCGACCTAAGGATATTGGGACGACTTAAGAAGTTGGAGCGACCTAAGAAGATTTCGTGTTGGGACTTAGGTCGTGGAGAAGGTTAGGTCGTGAAGCGACCTAAGGTAAGACAGCGACCTATAGGAGTTAGCGACCTATAGGAAATTGACGACCTAAGAAAGTTAACGACCTAAGGAATGGAGCGGCTTAAGGGGTTTAGCGACCTAGGGGTTGAGTGAGTTAACGACCTAAGTAAGTTAGGTCGTGGACGAGTTAAGGTGTTAGGTCGTTGAGTAGCTATGTCGTGTTTAGTTAGGTTGTGGGACGACCTAGTTAGGTCGCGTAAAGGCTAAGTTGTTAGGTCGCGCGCGTGTGTTAGGTCGGCAATGCTGTTAGGTCGTAGGTCGCGTAGAGCCTTGAATTGTTAGGTCAGGGATCTGTTAAGTCATAAGTCATGGATTTGTTAGGTCATAGGTCGTGGGATTTTTTAGATCGTGACCGACCTAAGAGCGAACGACCTAAGGGGTTTTCAGCCTATAAATACACGGGTTCTTCTTCATTTTTCGGATCCGGATTTCGAAGCGACGAAGTGATGCCATTTTGAGAGCTCGAGAACTACACTTCTTCATTTCTTTTCTCCACTTTAATCTTGTGATTCCTTCCATCCAAGATCGAAGATCAAATCGAAGATCCAAGAGCTTAGATTGAAGATCTTCATCCATCGAAGAGAGATTTCATCGTTTGAAGCGGAGTTTTGATAGATCGAGTTAGATTCTTCGCTGTCCAGATCTGAAGTGTGTTGCTTATGAGGTGTTTAGGTGATTTGGTGAGTGGTGATTATCTCTCACACGGATCCAAAGGAGTATATCGGATTGTTGGCTTGATTTGGTGTTAAAGTAGTGATTTCCATGCATTTTCGTAAACTTAAGTATAGATCTATTGTTCATGATGATTTGACATCCATTTTACTACATGTTAACCTATGTAAGTTCATTCATCAAGTTGTAGAGATATTGCTCATGATTTCATACTTGTTAGATTTGGACTCTTTATTTACAAGATTGCCATTATTGTTATAATTGTTTGTTAGATCATATTGGAATGCTTGATTACTTGGATTAATGATTGACTTGATTGATTGTTGTAAATTAGTTGATTGACGATTTGATTTAGACAAGATGGTCGAAGATGATTCAAAAGCTAAGTGAAAGGCTCTTGAATTGGAAAAGCTACTTGTGGCATATGTGGCGGATGATGAAGCTCATATGGACAGGTTTGATGATGATGATGTGGAGATGAGGCTTTGCTATGATGAGATGAAGCGAGGCATGGTATGAGATAGCCTTGGTTTAATCCAGACGGGATCATTCCAAGCATGTTGATAACTCGGTGAAATGGTTCGGGTTTGAGGATAATGGTTGGCTCGAGAGGCGCTTGAGCTAGTATGGAAATAGTCGTCGAGGAGGATGACTAGAAGGCTGAGATGTCATCGTTGTTGAAGGTTCTAGCATGCTCAAAGCAAGAGTACACTGGGCAGATTCGATAGCCCCAAAAGGCTACTGATTGGTCGTCGAGTACTCTGGGCAGATTCGATAGTCCTAGGCACGTGCTGCGACGACGTGTGGAGTTATGTCTAGAACCGGGGTTTCCATTAGCCCTTGACGGACGGCTGAAAGAATGTGCCGGTCATTCAATTAACGGTGATGTCAAAGAAATGATAATAGTGATAGCCAGAGTCATGGATGTTTGGTTGTATCGTCATTCGGTTTCAAGAGCGGTATTTTCTGGATGCTTATCTGATCTTGGTTTAGGCCTTGGGGGTTTGTACTTGGAAAACATCGCCCTTGACTCGAGTGATAATTGCTTTACTTTAAATGTTTGCTTTGCTATGTTTACTTCTGCTTAGTGTGTGTCTGGGGGCTATCACTATAGAAAGAGGTGGAGTGGGAGGGTTGGGTTCCTATTCCTTTTCCTTTATGCTCTTTTGGTATGTTGTTAGTTAATTTACCGCTCACTAAGACTGTTGTCTGACTCAAGGCTTTATGTTTTTAACTCTTATTGCCTTGGGCTGTTCGTCCATTTTGGGACAGGCAGACTAGGTAGCAGGTGACAGGTGCTGTTCTTAGTTTCCGACGATGCTGATGACGAAGACGAGCTGGAGGCTTGCATATTATTTTCTTACTATATGTACTGGATGTTCCGCTGCTTTGTATAATTCTCTGAGTGATATGTAGTGAGGCTTGATGTATTGACTATTCAGATGTTGTATTCAACTATTATGAAGCTTAATTGATGAGATTCTATTTTGTGATGCTTCACTATATATATTCTCTATTGTATTTTATCCATGCGCTGTGAGTAATATGATAGATTCTGTTGTTTTAACTTTACCTTGGCAACCGTCCATGGCTGCCTGGCACACTTTACAGCGCACTATTACCTAGTTCAGTGCGGGGGTCATGGGCGGTCCTCACAGGCTGAGCCCCTAAGCCTCTGGTCGAACCAAGTTGTGGCATAGAGATGTTGTAATTTGCCTTGTACTTGTTGCCTTGTAGTTGTTAAGTGTTGCACCTATATCTCTTCACCATTGAACCCAAGCTAGGCCGACCCTATAGGGACCCAAACCAGACCTTAATTCATGCCTTTGCTGTGCTATTTCAGTTCATAATTGAAGTATGTGAAGTTGAGAACAAGTGCAAAACATTTGTCTTTGTTTTGGGCATTGATTTCTAACATTGTCTAGTGTTGAATTGTTTTGAAACTTATATATATATGCATTGTTTTGTGTAAATGTATCCAAGGAGATTCATCTTTGGCTCTCTCACTCAAATCATATTCGTGTTGTCGTGCCTTCGAAGATTCTGTGTTGTGTGGTTGTGTCGTCATCTCCAGCTTAAACAAGTGAGTAATTCTCACCAGACGATGTGTACTTATATAACTAGTAAACTGACACCATTTGAATCTGTAAAATTATATCATCCTGTTATAACTGTTATATTATGATCATATAATGTTTACCCATGTTATTACATATGTTATATCATCTATTACTGTTATATGATGTTATTTTGTTATTTTATCAGTTTATCACACTGCAAGTTCCCTGTAGATTAGGTTCACTATGGGTTGAAATGATACATACCCGAACGGACTTTAGAATAGGGAAAGATCGTTATGGGCTGAAATGGTAAGCCTGAGCGACCTTTTATTTATTTTATTTAACTTGGGATTGCGGGTTTGAAATGATAGAATCCGGTTTTTCTTTGTAAACTGCGGATTGAAATGATACATATCTGTATCACTTGACCTAGGCTAGAAAATTATATATAGACCCGTGGTTTATATATTTTTCTGAAATTTTTAAAATATTTTAAAAATGTAAATATTATGATATTTTGATTTAAACCTTATTAAAATGATTTCTTTGTGATTTTCTACAAATTAAATAAGTGAATTAAGTAAATGGTGAAGTAGAATTTGAAATATAAGTTAATTTTGGAATTTATGATTTTGTTTATAACTGGAATTTATGTAAAGTAAGGAAATATGAAAAATTTGATTTAAAAGATAATTTAATGATTTTTATTAAGTAATATAATTTTTAAAGTGTTAATGATTTTGTATAAATTAAATATGAAATAATTGAATATTTAAGTTGAATTTGGAAATATAACTTAAATTGAATTTTGTGGAATTTGTTTAAAAGTGAAATTCTAATTAAGTAAAATAAATGGAAATAAGTTATATTTTGTAAATTTAAACTTAGTTGTTAAGTTAAGAATTTAATTAAAGAAATGGAAATTTAATTGTTATTTAATTTGATTTTTTGTATGGAAATTTGACTTTATAAAATCATAGAAATAAAGGTATTTAAATGATTGTTTTTTTTATGTGAAAATATATGATTTTATAAGTTAAAATGATTTATATTAAAAGTTAATTATGTGTGAAATTGTAAATTAAAACTCTGAATTTGATTTTACAACATCTTTGAAATGTAATGTAAAGATATTACAGCATTTGAAAATGCTGTAGTTATTTAAATGAACCAAATAGCAAATTTGAACTAAGGGTTATTATAGCACTTTGTTAGTGCTATAGTTGTTAGATTTAACTAAAATTTTAATTGAAACTAAATTAAGATATTACAACATTTTAAATGCTGTCTTTTGTTAATGAACTGTTTTAAAACATAACATTTCGTAGCAGTTCCTAAGTGCTGCGAAAGTTGAATTTTCATTGTTTTAATAAACTTAAATGGATAAATGATCTTTGAAAAAGATCAAATTTTGGAAATTAAATATTTAATTATTAAATATAATGAATTGACTTTAAATGATTTAAATGGAATAGTTGATTTGGGAAATACAACTATTTTGATCTGTGATTAAATGGTATTTAAATTTAAATTAAATAAATGATGATATTTTGATACTTTCAAATGAATTTGAAATGATAATAAATCTTGGAATGAATAATTGAAGTTTATATTAGCATGAAAATATTTGGTTTACTTGTAATTTGAATCTATTTAAAAGATATTGGACTTATGAAATATAGGATAATAAAGCTTTGGAATTTATTTTATAATTTGGATAGTTATTTTGTGGATTAAATCTATATTTGAAATTTATAAAATTTGAAATGGTCTATGGAAATTTAATTGAAATAAATGATTGAATTGAATTGAAACTTTGGATATTGAATACTTGATTTGAAAGTATAATAATTTCACTTTTAAATGGTTTAAATGAATTATTTTGATTGAAATATAAACTATTTAAAAGGTGACTTGAAATGATAATAAATGAATGATATCTTTAAATTTAAAAAAATGTATTTAAAGTTGAATATTTGGATTTGAACTCCAATGATGATTTGAAATGAAGTTTTGAAAGGATATGATATTTTGATATATTAAAATGATTTGAAATGAAGTTTGAAAGGATATGATATTTTGATATATTAAATGATTTGAAATGAAGTTTTGAAAGGATATGATATTTTGATATATTAAAATCATTTGAAATGAAGTTTGAAAGGATATGATATTTTGATATATTAAAATGATTTGAAATGAAGTTTGGAAAGATATGATATTTTGATATATTAAAATGATTTGAAATGATATGATATTTTAAATATATTGAAATGGTTTGGAATTGATTTAATCTTTATTTTGATAAAGATTTGGATTTGAAATGATATTCTTTTTTGAAGTATAAATTGTTTTTAATTTATAACCATGGGTTATAATAACGATTGATTGTTAAAGAGACCGAGATCGGATATGGACATACTCTCTGTCGATACCGAAAACCACTGTAATAACTGTGTACGCGGTGGAGTTTCCAGAATGAAGTAGGATGGTGACGACGATCCTAAGGTATATACGTGGACCCAAGTCCCGTGAGTTGGCATAAGGTGGCTAAAATAAGAGCGATTGATGGACCAGTGAGGTAGCACCTCTTATCGGACACACTTCTTCGATACCATTCTATTACTTGTGATTGATTTCGTGCGCACCTTGATTTGGGAGTGTTGTTCGAGGTGGGCGGTAGTGGCTGCTATGCGTCACCACCAGTCCGGATGCGTAATTGGTATATCTACCCTGGCATTGCCTAGTTGTGCCTTGTCACCTACCATATCGAGCTTTACTACGAGTTTCTATTTGTGTCGTACCTATGGAGTATCTTCTCGTAGCCTCTCAGGGTATGCAGGTACTGTGTAGACTATTGGTATATTACGTGTTAAGGTGGAAAATGTAGAGCCTTAACGCTATTTAAAAGTATGTTTATTTTATGATTAGACATTATTATAATAGCGAATATTACTACATATTATATAGTTTAACGGATCCTTAAAGAATGGGCGATCCCAAGCATTCTTTAAGTTATTTGTACCTTATTACAGTTCATTTGAGTTGGTTTACATTATATAAGTATATATTGTCCTGAGTCGAGTGTTTTGTGTTTTGCTTTACGCTCGGGTCAGCCTGAGTTATTCATAGATTTGGATTTTCACTCTCTTGGAGATTTGAATCGTTGGAGATTATCTGCTTGTCTTTTCCTATCTATTTTAGTTCCGTTGTTCTACTCAGCTTGTACTTGGTTATTTTATTGAGACTTATGTTGTACTTTATTTCTTCTATTGTATCTTTTTTAACTCTGATATATTTACATAGTAGCTTCATGAACTACTATTTCTTTTACTTCCGCTGCATTATTTTACTCTGTGTCTGTGATATGTGATTATTTATTTACTGTATATTCTGAGATTTGCCAAATTTTATTTACAACGCGGTATTTTGAGCAATTCAAGTCCGACATGTGCGGATGCGAATGGTTGAAAATAGCGGGTCGTTACAGTTGGTATCAGAGCTTTGGCTTTGAGGCAAAACTCAGCATATGGAGTAGATTTATTTACAAAATCACTTTCGTTCGAGTTTGAATCTTTTCCTCTTGATTCGAATTTCGTTTGAATTTTTGGAACGTTCCCTGCGGTTCCAAAATTCATTCTTGTCCCTCACTATTCATCTTCTTTTGATTTTGGAGTATCACATAACTCCACTTCGAATGATCTTTATAGTGAATTGGTTGTCTCGCCAATATTCTAATTTTCTGGTAAGGGGGGAAACTCCTTTACAAATTTGCATTGATTCACCAGAGGTTTATATCTATCCTTGGTTTAGATGCTAATATCTTTTGTTATTCCAAACTCTATCTCTTGAGATCGGATGTAGATTTACCCCAGAAACATCCACATTTGATCTTATTCATTAAGTCTCGGTTGACCCGGTTAAGGTTGCCCGCGATTTATCTAAGCTTATTCATCTTCATATTTTGTTAATTAATCATCTTGTCCTTGTTTCCAAAAATATCTCCAAACATTTTAAAAATTGTACTTGTAAATCTATGTTTTGTTTTGTATATTGTGTTGTTTGAGTTGTTGATGTTGATTTGGGTTTCCGATCGATTCGTCTGATCAACGCTATCGATAGGATTTCTAAAACACTTTGACAGAACAAACTGACACAATATTATTTTAAAATTGCTAATGAAATAAATTTGATATATCTAAGCAAATTTATGGAACTTAATAAATTGATTTAAATTGATTATTTAAAATGATAATACTTGATTTATCATTTATTGTTCTATGAATGAATTTATAAATAGTTGTTTATAAATTGATTTGGGAACTGAAATGAAATTAAATCAAGGATTTGAGAATTTAATTTTCGATGGATTCAAACCTTGTGTTTAAAGTTTTAAAAGGGATATATTATTTAAAGTATTTTCGAATAGAAATTTGTTTCCAAAGAATTTTAAAGTTTAAAATTTTGTGCTCTTCTCTTTGTCGCTGGAAAATAATTTCGGTGATGACTACAGCATCATCGACTTTCATTTTCGAGTTTCGAAGTGAAGAAACCATTCTGTAATCTTGCTACAGCTTTGTTTTAGGAAACTTGATTGATATGAATTTCTAAAAGATGATTTGATTTATAATATAAATAGATATATGATTTAAAATTTGATTTGACAAATTTTGTGCATACATTTATTTATCTCTAAATGGTTTGAAAAGAATCGGAAATTTTATTCTTAAATTCTATCTTAAATAATAACTTCAAGTATAAAAAGAAATTCAAAATTTTGAATAAATAATTCAAACTTGAGATGATTGAATTGGAAAATTTTATTTATATAATACAATTGCATTCAAATATAACTTACCTTAATTTTAGAAGTTAACAATGTAATTGGATAATATACAATATAAAAAGTTTTATAAATAAAATTTGAGTGGTTATAATAAATATTATACACTTAAATTTTAGTTATAAAAAATTAACAAAGGTAAATAGAATAAAAGGTTAACTGAATAATTTACAATATAAATGATGTTAAAGGAACTAAAAATAAATTAAAACAGTTATAATAAGTGTAAGTATATTTAACATAGGTGATAAAATATTGAGAGGGATAAATTTAATTATAATTAGGAATAAAGAGGAATTAAGTTTATTAAGTACATTATGAGTATAATAATGATTTTTCCAATCCATGATTTCTGAAATTTTTAGTTTAAGAATTGGATGATAAGATAATGTAATTAGAGGTAGTTAAGGTTTATTTAACTTGTGTAAAATTAATTATCAATCTAAGCTGAAACTATGGAAATTTCGAACTTATTATCTTATTTTGTTTTTTTAACTTATTATCTTCTTTTGTTTCAAACTATCTTTTAGTTGTCCTTATTTTCCTTATCTTGCTACAGACTGGTGTAGACATTTTTTTTTCTATAATCTTTCTATTTAGAAATCTTCCAATAACCCTTGATAACCTTTGATACTAATTTTAATCTGAGCATTGCTTGCCATCTCCACCTTGTTAAACTTACCTATAACAATAGTTATCAGGTATAATTTTAATCCCTTTGTCATCTTGTCTTAATCTTGTTTCACTCTATCTTTTTTGTGCTTTCCCGTACCTCATTCCTTTTTGGGGACGAAAAGTATGGAGTGGGGGAGAGTGTAACAACCCTAGATTTTACATATAATTTAAAATTTGATTTTTATTTTATTTTGAAATTATTTTTAATCTTGTTTCATTTCAAACATTTCATTTTTAAATATGAATGTTGATGATTATGTGAGTTATAGTTTCAAACTGATATAAATTGAATATTTTACTGAAAAGTGAAATTCTGGTCAAACTGTTCAATCTTTGACTTTTAAATTTCGAATTTAAATTATATAAAATCTTAAATTTTATCTTTTATTATGGAAATAGATGTAATAACTTGAACACTGCTTTTTGTTTCGTTGAAAACGGAGTTAAACTGTAAAAGTTATGTATGTTTCAATATTTAGTGCAATTTGTTTCATTCTGCAATTTTGTTATTTTAAATTGTATAAATTTGATTTTTCTTTGTCATATTTTATTTTAATATGTATTAATATGTTATTTTATGTATATTTTTGTCTTTTAATATTTTCAAAGAGATAATATAATTTTTCTAAAGTTCATTTGAATTTATTTCCAATTTTTAAAGCCCAGTTTGCATTTTAAAGCTATTTTCTTATTTTAAATTCTATTTAATTAAAATTTAATTATTTATTCACTTTTAAAATGTTTTAAAAGTCATTTTTATTTAAAATTTTGTTTTAGAATATTTTTAAAATGAAGTTAATAATTTTTCCAAGACTAGTAGTGATTTATTTGTAATTTCTGGACACTGTTTGCATTTTTAAGCCATTTTCTTAATTTAATTATATTTAATTAAAATTTATTTATTTATTTTTACATTTTATTTTAATTTCTAAGTTTTTATCCTTATTTATCAGTAATTTATATGTATTTATAATTTCAAAATAGATGATGGAAATTTGAAGAGTTTGAGACCTTTTATTTGCCTAAGTCCTTCTGTATTCCACCGTTTCATTTTTTCAATCAATACATCAATTGTTTTGCCCGTATACTTCCTTTTCCCTTCAGCCTCATCTTCACTTTTCACATGAACAACCTTCTCAAATCATTTCTCAACAAAAAAAATCATGGCCATGGTTGTGAAAAGTTTAGGTAAATTTCATCTTCTTCTTCCTTTGTTTTTTCTAGTTTTTTTATTGAATTTTGTACTTGTTCTCCACTTCATAGCTTGGCTCCTCCTCAACCGGATCTGACCTGACCTCCACCACCCCCTTCCTTTGACCATCACCCATCCTACTACCTCTCCATTTCAGGCCGAGACAATCCAAGCTGAAGACCACCACAAAATCCACCAAAAACCATCACAAACTATCACTTATGGCCTAGAATTATCATCACCACCTTCTACCACCATTTGCTGCCACCACCTCCACCACCACCACCTCTGACCTGAGCTCCACCCTCTGCCACATCATCCACCATCACCAGCACCCACTAGCCGAGCCCCTAAGCCTCTGGTCGAACCAAGTTGTGGCATAGAGATGTTGTAATTTGCCTTGTACTTGTTGCCTTGTAGTTGTTAAGTGTTGCACCTATATCTCTTCACCATTGAACCCAAGCTAGGCCGACCCTATAGGGACCCAAACCAGACCTTAATTCATGCCTTTTCTGTGCTATTTCAGTTCATAACTGAAGTATGTGAAGTTGAGAACAAGTGCAAAACATTTGTCTTTGTTTTGGGCATTGATTTCTAACATTGTCTAGTGTTGAATTGTTTTGAAACTTATATATATGCATTGTTTTGTGTAAATGTATCCAAGGAGATTCATCTTTGGCTCTCTCAGTCAAATCATATTCGTGTTGTCATGCCTTCGAAGATTCTGTGTTGTGTGGTTGTGTCATCATCTCCAGCTTAAACAAGTGAGTAATTCTCACCAGACGATGTGTACTTATATAACTAGTAAACTGACACCATTTGAATCTGTAAAATTATATCATCCTGTTATAACTGTTATATTATGATCATATAATGTTTACCCATGTTATTACATATGTTATATCATCTATTACTGTTATATGATATTATTTTGTTATTTTATCAGTTTATCACACTGCAAGTTCCCTGTAGATTAGGTTCACTATGGGTTGAAATGATACATACCCGAACGGACTTTAGAATAGGGAAAGATCGTTATGGGCTGAAATGATAATCCTGAGCGACCTTTTATTTATTTTATTTAACTTGGGATTGTGGGTTTGAAATGATAGAACCCGGTTTTTCTTTGTAAACTGCGGATTGAAATGATACATACCCGTATCACTTGACCTAGGCTAGAAAATTATATACAGACCCGTGGCTTATATATTTTTCTGAAAATTTTAAAATATTTTAAAAATGTAAATATTATGATATTTTGATTTAAACCTTCTTAAAATGATTTCTTTGTGATTTTCTACAAATTAAATAAGTGAATTAAGTAAATGGTGAAGTAGAATTTGAAATATAAGTTAATTTTGGAATTTATGATTTTGTTTATAACTGGAATTTATGTAAAGTAAGGAAATATGAAAATTTTGATTTAAAAGATAATTTAATGATTTTTATTAAGTAATAATAATTTTTAAAGTGTTAATGATTTTGTATAAATTAAATATGAAATAATTGAATATTTAAGTTGAATTTGGAAATATAACTTAAATTGAATTTTGTGGAATTTGTTTAAAAGTGAAATTCTAATTAAGTAAAATAAATGTAAATAAGTTATATTTTGTAAATTTAAACTTAGTTGTTAAGTTAAGAATTTAATTAAAGAAATGGAAATTTAATTGTTATTTAATTTGATTTTTTGTATGGAAATTTGACTTTATAAAATCATAGAAATAAATGTATTTAAATGATTGTTTTTTTATGTGAAAATATATGATTTTATAAGTTAAAATGATTTATATTAAAAGTTAATTATGTGTGAAATTGTAAATTAAAACTCTGAATTTGATTTGACAACATCTTTGAAATGTAATGTAAAGATATTACAGCATTTAAAAATGCTGTAGTTGTTTTAAATGAACCAAATAGCAAATTTGAACTAAGGGTTATTATAGCACTTTGTTAGTGCTATAGTTGTTAAATTTAACTAAAATTTTAATTGAAACTAAATTAAGATATTACAGCATTTTTAAATGTTGTCTTTTGTTAATGAGCTGTTTTAAAACATAACATTTCGTAGCATTTCCTAAGTGCTGCGAAAGTTGAATTTTCATTGTTTTAATAAACTTAAATGGATAAATGATCTTTGAAAAAGATTAAATTTTGGAAATTAAATATTTAATTATTAAATATAATGAATTGACTTTAAATGATTTAAATGGAATAGTTGATTTGGGAAATACAACTATTTTGAACTGTGATTAAATGACATTTAAATTTAAATTAAATAAATGATGATATTTTGATACTTTCAAATGAATTTGAAATGATAATAAATCTTGGAATGAATAATTGAAGTTTATATTAGTATGAAAATATTTAGTTTACTTGTAATTTGAATCTATTTAAAAGATATTGGACTTATGAAATATAGGATAATAAAGCTTTGGAATTTATTTTATAATTTGGATAGTTATTTTGTGGATTAAATCTATATTTGAAATTTATAAAATTTGAAATGGTCTATGGAAATTTAATTGAAATAAATGATTGAATTGAATTGAAACTTTGGATATTGAATACTTGATTTGAAAGAATAATAATTTCACTTTTAAATGGTTTAAATGAATTATTTTGATTGAAATATAAACTATTTAAAAGGTGACTTGAAATGATAATAAATGAATGATATCTTTAAATTTAAAAAAATGTATTTAAAGTTGAATATTTGGATTTGAACTCCAATGATGATTTGAAATGAAGTTTTGAAAGGATATGATATTTTGATATATTAAAATGATTTGAAATGAAGTTTTGAAAGGATATGATATTTTGATACATTAAAATGATTTGAAATGAAGTTTGAAAGGATATGATATTTTGATATATTAAAATGATTTGAAATGAAGTTTGAAAGGATATGATATTTTGATATACTAAAATGATTTGAAATGAAGTTTGGAAAGATATGATATTTTGATATATTGAAATGATTTGAAATGAAGTTTTGAAATGATATGATATTTTAAATATATTGAAATGGTTTAGAATTGATTTAATCTTTATTTTGATAAAGATTTGGATTTGAAATGATATTCTATTTTGAAGTATAAACTGTTTTTAATTTATTACCACGGGTTATAATAACGATTGATTGTTAAAGAGACCGGGATCGGATATGGACATACTCTCTGTCGATACCGAAAACCACTTTAACAACTGTGTACGCGGTGGAGTTTCCAGAATTAAGTAGGATGGTGACGACGATCCTAAGGTATATACGTGGACCCAACTCCCGTGAGTTGGCATAAGGTGGCTAAAACAGGAGCGATTGACGGACCAGTGAGGTAGCACCTCTTATCGGACACACTTCTTCGATACCATTCTATTACTTGTGATTGATTTGGTGCGCACCCTTGATTTGGGAGTGTTGTTCGAGGTGGGCGGTAGTGGCTGCTATGCGTCACCACCAGTCCGGATGTGTAATTGGTATATCTACTGGCATTGCCTAGTTGTGCCGTGTCACCTACCATATCGAGCTTTACTACGAGTTTCTATTTGTGTCGTACCTATGGAGTATCTTCTCGTAGCCTCTCGGGGTATGCAGGTACTGTGTAGACTATTGGCATATTACGTGTTAAGGTGGAAAATGTAAAGCCTTAACACGATTTAAAAGTACGTTTATTTTATGATTAGACATTATTATAATAGCGAATATTACTACATATTAGATAGTTTAACGGATCCTTAAAGAATGGGCGATCCCAAGCATTCTTTAAGTTATTTGTACCTTATTACAGTTCATTTGAGTTGATTTACATTATATAAGTATGTCCTGACTCGAGTGTTTTGTGTTTTACTTTACGCTCAGGTCAGCCTGAGTTATTCACAGATTTGGATTTCCACTCTCTTGGAGATTTGAATCGCTAGAGATTATCTGCTTGTCTTGTCCTATCTATTTCTGTTACGTTGTTCTACTCAGCTTGTACTTGGTTATTTTATTGAGACTTATGTTGTACTTTATTTCTTCTATTGTATCTTATTTAACTCTGATATATTTACATAGTAGCTTCATGAACTACTATTTCTTTTACTTTCGCTGCATTATTTTACTCTATGTCTGTGATCTGTGATTATTTATTTACTGTATATTCCGAGATTTGCCAAATTTTATTTACAACGTGGTATTTTGAGCAATTCAAGTCCGACATGTGCGGATGCGAATGGTTGAAAATAGCGGGTTGTTACATTAATTAACCACTAAACTAAGTACCATCTCCCCTTAATCCATCTTCTCAAATATGATAATGCACATGTCGTGCATTTCCAGTGTGCATAAACCCAAACCCAAGAACTTCAAACGGCGATATCTCCATTGTTTCTCAACGAAACGAGCTCCCGTTTTCGCCAATACGCCCATCTTCGCGAGCTCTTCCTCCCCGACACAACCAAATCAAAGCCACACCACTAGGTCAAAATCTGACCTGACAGCAGCCCCAAGCCTGTAACGACCCGACTTTCATTCCATAGAAAGTCGCATCATCATGATAAGAAAGAAAGGGATAGAAAAGAGAAAAGATAGAGAAAGAACTAAACAATATCAGAATCTCACAGTGGAAACGAAACGAAATATAATATATCACATATCTATTACATAGTCTTTACATAATCAGAGTTACACAGCTTATACAACACAATACATTAGACAGTTATAAAACCTGTCTATCATACAACACAAAATATAACACAGAGATCAACACAGCGGAACACTATATATCTACGAATGCTGAAGCCTCCTGCTCCATATCTTCTCTATAAATTCGTCAAAGCTAACCTGAATCCCTTGGCTACTCGTAAAAATTTGAGTACCCAAGAGTTTAATAAAACAGAAAATAAACACTTGGGTCAGACATGGGTCTGGTGTGAGTAAACGGTTAAAGTTACTTAACTTTAAAAACCTTTGAAACAAAAGGTATCACGTAAGACCCCCCACACATAAACATGGGTAAGTTTTTACCTTACGCTAACCAAACATTTGATAGGAAATTCAGTTATATTACAGTAGGGTCTATGGTTTTCAAATAAATACTCACATAGCTGAAATTGTTACATTATTAAATTCCAGCATACTAGCCACAAAGTGGGTTATACAATCAAGTTCGAGATCACTTATTGGAAGTTGGATTTCCATACAATGGCAGGGCTACTGGGGTACCGCCCGTCACAGTACGTGGCCTAGATCACCGTACCGAGGATTACCCCCAATCCCCTGCAACACAAAGCCGGAACCATCCCTTACTGGATAATTCCGAATAAAATTACCTGTGACGACCGCCCATGACCCCTGCACCGAATCTAAAGATAAAGCGCTGTAAAGTGTGCCAGGCGACCATGGACGATTGTCAAGGTAAGATTTAAAACAAAAGAATCTAACGTATTACTCACAGCGCATGGACAAAATACAATAGAACATATGTATAGTGAAGCTTTACAGAACAAAATGACATCATATAAAACTCCATAATAGTTGAATACAAGCATCCACATCGTCAATACATCAAGCCTCACTACATATCTCTCAGAGAATACAAAACAGCGGAATATCCAGTACATATAATAAGAAGATAATATGCAACCCTCCAGCTCGTCTTCGATATCAGCATCGTGAGAAGAGAACAGCACCTGTCACCTGCTACCTAGTCTGCCCGTCTCAAAATGGACGAACAGCCCAAGGCAATAAGAATTAAAACATAAAGCCTTGAGTCAGACAACAGTCTTAGTGAGCAGTAAATTAACTAACAACATACCAAAAGAACATAAAGGAAAAGGAATAGGAATACAACCCTCCCACTCCAACCTCATTCTACAGTGATAGCCCCCAGACACACACTAAGCAGAAGCAAACATAGCAGAGCATACAATTTAAAGTAAAACTACTATCACTCGAGTCAAGGGCGATGTTTTCCAAGTACCAAGGCCTAAATCAGATAAGCACCCAGAAAATGCCGCTCTTGAGTCCGAATGACGATACAACCAAACATCCATGACTCTGGCTATCACTGTTATCATTGCTTCGATATCACCGTTAATTGAATGACCGGCACATTCTTTCAGCCGTCCGTCAAGGGCTAATGGAAACCCCGGTTCTAGACATAACTCCCGCACGTCGTCGCAGCCCGTGCCTAGGACTATCGAATCTGCCCAGAGTACTCGACCATCAACAGTTGGCCGTTGGGACTATCGAATCTGCCCAAACGTACCCTTGCTTAGAGCATGCTAGAACCTTCAACAACGATGCTATCCAAGCCTCCTAGTCATCCTCCTCGACGACTATTCTCATATCCATTCATTATCCTCAACTCGAATCATATCACCGAGTTATCAACATGCTTGGAATGATCCCGTCTGGATTAGACCAAGTCTTCATCATATGATTGCTTCGCTTCATTACATCCTCGCAAAGCCTCATCTCATCATCACATCATCGAATCTATGCATAAGAGCTTCATCATCCCGCTACATATGCCACGAGCAGCTTTTCCAATTCAAGAGCCTTTCCCTTAGCTTTTGAATCATCTTCGATCTAATCTAATCATCAATCATCTAGTTCATAACAATCAATCAAATCAAACATCAATCCAAGCAATCAAGCATTCAAAAATGATCTAAGTAGACAATTATAACAATAATGGCATTTTCGTAATTAAAGAGTTGAAAGTCCAATAAGCATGAAAACATGGATTATATCTCTACAAACTTGATGAATGAACTTGCATAGGTTAACATATGATAAAATGGATGTAACATCATCATGAACAATGGATCTATATGGATCTACACATAGGATGAAGAAAATGCATGGAAATCTCTACTTTAACACCAAAACGAGCCAACAATCCGATATACTCCTTTGGATCCGTGTGAGAGATAATCACCACTCACCAAATCACCTAAACAATCCAAAAGATATCAACTTCAGATCTGGACAGCGAAGAACTAAGCTAGATCCGACAAGATCTCACTTCAAACGATGAAATCTCTCTTGAAAAGATGAAGATCTTCAATCCAAGCTCTTGAATCTTCAATCTTGATCTTCGATTTGGATGGATGGAAGCACTAGATTAGAGTGGAGAAAAGAAGTGAAGAAGTGTAGAAGTCGAGCTCTCAAAATGGCAGCACTTCGTCGCTTCAAAATCCGGATCCCAAAAAGTGAGAACAACCCCTCCTATTTATAGCTGAAAACTGCTCTAAGTCGTAACTCGGCTATCTCCCTAGGTCGTTTCCGACCTAAGCCTCTCCGACCTAACGACTTAGCCAGACCCAGCGACTCATCGCACGCGCGACCTAACCTCTTACGCGCTTAGCGACCTAACAGGCCTCCCCATCTTACGACCTAACGATGTTACGACCTAACACTTAACTCCTAGGTCGCTTTCGTCTTAAAGCATAGGCTACGACCTAACACTTAAACTATCTAAGCGACTTAACAACCTACGACTCAGTTGGGTTGCGACCTAACAACTTAGGCTCCTACGCGACCTAACACATGTCGACCTAAAACAACATACGACCTAACAGTTAGATCCACGCGACCTAACACTTAAACTATTCTAGCGACCTAACAACTCACGCGACCTACGACTCAGCAAACTCGCGACCTAACACACACGCGACCTAACCATCTTAGGTCGTCTACGACCTAACTCAACACAGATCTAACGACCTAACTACGCTAACACTTAGGTCGGTCAATCCCATAGGTCGCTAACTCTTATAGGTCGCAAACCGCTTATTCCCTAAGTCGTTAACTCTACTAGGTCGCTAACTCGAACTGCCGACCTAACACTTAGGTCGCTCACACATTTTCTTAGGTCGCCAGAACCTCTTAAGTCGGTCACGACTTAACCCCTTAGGTCGTCCACGACCTAGGACTTAGACAAATTTCCACAAAAATCTGAAATGACTTAAAAATGCAAAAATTCCAGATTTTGACGAACTTGTCGATCCGTAAAAATACGGGTCGTTACATTCTCTCCCCCTTAGGAATTTCGCCCCCGAAATTCCAAGCAATCAAAACTATTCTGTACGCCTACCATCCATAGCAATCAACAAACCATGCATCCAATTCTAACTTAGCGTACAGAATTCTAAAATTAGAACAAGTTACAATATCGTGAGATGACACGACACCTTAGGGCCATACCTTGAAGAGTTCAGGATGAGCTGCTTTCATCCTCTCTTCCACCTCCCACGTACAGTCGTTATCATCTTCACTCCATTGTATCTTGAGCAACTTAACTACCTTCCTCCTAAGCTGTTTCGTGTCGGTTTCAACAACACGAAGCGGCTTACGAGGTCTTCTATCAACTGGATCAACTTCTAAGTCTTCACAGCTATCAGCAGAAACCACTGTTCTCGAGTCGTGCACATACTTCCGTAGATATGATACATGAAAAACATTGTGCACACTCGACATCTTCTCTGGTAACTCCAATCTGTAAGCGAGCTTTCCAATTCGCTCGATAATCGGGAATGGTCCAACAAATCTCGGAGTCAATTTTCCTTTCTTCCCGAATCGGATAACATTCTTCAGTGGAGAAATCTTCACAAAAACCATATCTCCTACGTCGAATTCCAAATCCTTTCGACGCTTATCAGCATAACTCTTCTGACGGTCTTGGGCTGCCTTCATTCGTTGCCGAATGATCTCTATGCAATCCGAAGTCTGTCGAATCATCTCTGGCCCAAGTATCAGCTTTTCTCCAGTTTCCAACCAACATGTCGGAGAGTTACACGGTCTTCCATACAACGCCTCATACGGTGCCATACCAATGCTTGACTGGTAACTGTTGTTGTACGCAAACTCCACCAAATGAAGGTGATCTTCCCATGATCCTCCGAAATCCAAAACACATGCTCTGAGGAGATCTTCCAAAACTCGGTTGACTCTCTCGGTCTGACCATCTGTTTGGGGATGATAAGCTGTACTCAAACACAACTCGGTTCCCAAAACTTCCTGGAAGCTCTTCCAAAATCCACTAGTGAACAATGGATCTCGATCGCTCACTATATTCTTCGGAATACCATGGAATCGAACTATCCACTTCACATACAACTCAGCCAACTTTGATGCAGTCCTAGTCGATCGAACAGGAATGAATCGTGCACTCTTAGTCAGACGATCCACAATGACCCAAATCCCTTCATTTCCCGTTCTGGTTCTAGGCAATCCATCGATGAAATCCATCGACACTTGTTCCCACTTCCATGTAGGAACTTCTAATGGCTGAAGCAATCCACTTGGCTTCTTCTGTTCAGCTTTAATCAACTGGCAGTTCATACACTTGGAAATAAAATTTCCAACATCCTTCTTCATACCTTCCCAATAGTAGGTTCTCTTCATATCCCGATACATCTTATTTCCACCTGGATGAATTGTCAACCTCGAGTGATGACTTTCCTTCAGAACTTCACTCCTCAACTCATCTATATCGGGAACAACTAGTCGTCCTTGCTTCCGAAGCCAACCCTCTCGATCGACCTCGAATCCTTTATCCTTTTCTGGATCCAATCTAGATTCCAACTCACGGATAATCTTGACAAGCTTATCATCTCGCTTTTGGCTCTCACCAATCCTTTCCACAAGAGTGGGTCTTATTGATAAGTTTGCCAACATTTCAGGTTCCAATTCGCATCTAGGCCTGAAGTCAAATCCAGCTAAATACTCGAGATTCTTCCATTCAGAAAACATGGCTCCCAATCCTGCATGTCTTCGACTTAACGCATCTGCCACTGCGTTACCTTTTCCCGGAGTATAAGCTATACCAAAATCATACGATGCCAAAAACTCTAACCAACGTTGCTGCCGAAGATTCAAATCCTTCTGGGAGAAAAGATACTTCAACGACTTATGATCCGTAAACAACTCGAATCGAACTCCCAACAGATAATGTCTCCACATCTTCAGAGCAAATACAATCGCCGCTAACTCCAAATCATGAGTCGGGTAATTCCTTTCATGCGGCTTTAGTTGTCGACTGGCATACGCAACAACTTTATCCCTCTGCATCAGCACTGCTCCAAGTCCAGTACCACATGCGTCGGTGTAAACTACCATCTCATCATTCCCACTTGGAATAGTCAAAACAGGAGCACTCGTCAGTCGCTCTTTCAGGGTTCCGAAAGCTTGCTCACACTTAGCATCCCAACTGAACACTTGGTTCTTCTTCGTTAATCCTGTTAACGGTGCAGCTACCTTGGAGAAGTCTTTGATAAACCGTCGATAATATCCTGCTAATCCAAGAAAACTTCTCACATCTGATGCATTCTTAGGTCTAACCCAATCCTGGATTGCTGCCACCTTAGCGGGATCAACCGCTATCCCATTTCCAGAAATCACATGGCCTAAGAACCTCACTTCCCTCTTCCAGAAGTGACACTTCGAAAACTTAGCCTTCAGCTGATGTTTCCGTAAGATCTCCAAAACAATACGCAAGTGCGTCTTGTGCTCTTCTTCCGTTCTGGAATAAATCAGAATATCATCCATGAACACCAGTACGAACTTGTTCAACTGATCTCTGAACACTCTATTCATAAGATCCACAAAATATGCTGGCGCGTTAGTCAATCCAAACGGCATTACCAGCCACTCAAAGAACCCGGATGGTGTCCTAAAAGCAGTCTTCGGCACACTATCCTTAGCCACTCTCAACTGGTGAAATCCCGTTGCCAAATCCATCTGAGAAAACACCTTAGCTTCGTGAAGCTGATCAAACAAGTCGTCTATCCTTGGCAATGGATACTTGTTCTTCTTAGTCACCTTGTTCAGCTCACGATAATCGACACACAATCTCAATGATCCATCTGCCTTGGTTGCGAACACAACTGGTGCACCCCACTCGGACACACTACGCCGAATGAATCCTTTCTGTAAAAGGTCGTCAACTTGCACCCTCAACTCCTGCTGTTCCCTAGGCGCCATCCGCCTAAGAGGCATCACAACAGGTCTGGCTCCTTCAACTAGATCTATACGAAACTCGATCTCTCTATGCGGCGGCAACCCTTTGACTTCGTCAAAGACATCCTCGAATCTATTTGCGATTGGCACTAAAGACAGTCCATCCCGTGGAACAACTAGCGAATACATGAAGCTCATGAAGACGCCTTCCTCATGCTTACATCGTATCACAATCTTTCGCCCTTCCACATTCTCGACTGTCACCTCCAGCCTCTCACAGTCAACCTTAGCCGCATACTTCCTAAGCCAGTCCATACCCAAAATAATTCCGAACCCCGCAAAGTTCAGAACAAAGCAATCACAAACAAAAGAGCAACCATGACTCGATACAACTAGACCACGGCATAACATACACAAACAAGACGAACCCCCAACTGGATTAGTCACAACCAATGGCCTATCAACAATATCCGGCTTCAAATCTAACCGGCCTACTAGTTCATTACAAACAAACGAATGCGAAGCTCCAGTATCAAACAAAACTCTAACTGGAACACCACATAGGAAAAGAGTACCTTGAACAACCACACTCTTTCCCTTCTCTTCAACAGTAGGAGCTTTCGAAGACGACGGAACAGCCCCCAAAGCATAGGCTTGCACAATCTGCCTGTCCTTCCTCGGTTCTGGACAATTCTTCCTGAAATGCCCCGGCTTGTCACAGTTGTGACACTTCATCGGCGCCTTCGGATTCTTACAATCCTTAGAGAAATGGCCCTTCTGTTGACAATTGTAGCAAGTCACCTCGCCTTTCGGCTTCTTCTGGCCATCCTTACCTTTCTGCTGCTGCTGCTTCCTCTTCTGGTTTCCACCCTGCTGTGGTTTAGATTCTCCCTTGGTAACAGCAACAACAGGTCCTTCCTTAGGAAACAAACTCTCATGCCTAAGAGCTTTCTCCACAAGCTTCTCAAATGAATCGTCCAAATGATCCACCAATTGTCTCCCAAGATAACTATCCAAGCCGGTCACAAACTTCTCATTCTTCTGATAAGCAGATTCAATATACGACCGGGCATACTTGGACAAAGCTTCGAACTCAGAAACATACTCAAGAACTGATCTTCCACCTTGCTTGAGCTCCACAAACCTCTTGAACAGAACAGACTTCTGAGCTGTAGAAATGAACTTAGCTTCAAATCTAGCTTGGAATTGCTCCCAAGTAATCTCTTCTTCCGGAGTAGTGATGGTAATAGAGTTCCACCAATCAGAAGCTCTCCCTTGAAGCTGTCTCGATGCTAACTTCCTCTTAGTTGCATCATCAATTCCCAAATCACCAAAGATCCTTCTACAAGCATCTATCCACCTCTGGACTTCAATGGTAGATTCTGTTCCCAAGAAAACCTTCCCTCCAAGAGCAGTATAATCCTTGCACAGCTTAGCAAAATCCACTGGTTTCGGAGTTTGGACTTGAACTCCAACATCAACTGCCGCCCCCGGAACTGGTATCCTTCTCATGATCGAAGTCATCATAGCTTCGAACATGGCTGCATAATCAGCAGTCTCTTCAGTAGCGCGGCCTTCCCTAGCAGCTGGTCTCCCTCTTCGACTCATTCTCAATATCTATAAAAAGGAATGATTAGAACATCTAGAGAAACAACTGCATAAAGGACTCAAACTCTACCAAACTACTATATTATATATAGTAATCATCCATCAAAATACAATTACGTCTCTCATACGTAGTTACTTCAGCGAGCGTTGGGTAAAATCGATTAACCAATGCTCTGATGCCAAATGTGACGACCGCCCATGACCCCTGCACCGAATCTAAAGATAAAGCGCTGTAAAGTGTGCCAGGCGACCATGGACGATTGTCAAGGTAAGATTTAAAACAAAAGAATCTAACGTATTACTCACAGCGCATGGACAAAATACAATAGAACATATGTATAGTGAAGCTTTACAGAACAAAATGACATCATATAAAACTCCATAATAGTTGAATACAAGCATCCACATCGTCAATACATCAAGCCTCACTACATATCTCTCAGAGAATACAAAACAGCGGAATATCCAGTACATATAATAAGAAGATAATATGCAACCCTCCAGCTCGTCTTCGATATCAGCATCGTGAGAAGAGAACAGCACCTGTCACCTGCTACCTAGTCTGCCCGTCCCAAAATGGACGAACAGCCCAAGGCAATAAGAATTAAAACATAAAGCCTTGAGTCAGACAACAGTCTTAGTGAGCAGTAAATTAACTAACAACATACCAAAAGAACATAAAGGAAAAGGAATAGGAATACAACCCTCCCACTCCAACCTCATTCTACAGTGATAGCCCCCAGACACACACTAAGCAGAAGCAAACATAGCAGAGCATACAATTTAAAGTAAAACTACTATCACTCGAGTCAAGGGCGATGTTTTCCAAGTACCAAGGCCTAAATCAGATAAGCACCCAGAAAATGCCGCTCTTGAGTCCGAATGACGATACAACCAAACATCCATGACTCTGGCTATCACTGTTATCATTGCTTCGATATCACCGTTAATTGAATGACCGGCACATTCTTTCAGCCGTCCGTCAAGGGCTAATGGAAACCCCGGTTCTAGACATAACTCCCGCACGTCGTCGCAGCCCGTGCCTAGGACTATCGAATCTGCCCAGAGTACTCGACCATCAACAGTTGGCCGTTGGGACTATCGAATCTGCCCAAACGTACCCTTGCTTAGAGCATGCTAGAACCTTCAACAACGATGCTATCCAAGCCTCCTAGTCATCCTCCTCGACGACTATTCTCATATCCATTCATTATCCTCAACTCGAATCATATCACCGAGTTATCAACATGCTTGGAATGATCCCGTCTGGATTAGACCAAGTCTTCATCATATGATTGCTTCGCTTCATTACATCCTCGCAAAGCCTCATCTCATCATCACATCATCGAATCTATGCATAAGAGCTTCATCATCCCGCTACATATGCCACGAGCAGCTTTTCCAATTCAAGAGCCTTTCCCTTAGCTTTTGAATCATCTTCGATCTAATCTAATCATCAATCATCTAGTTCATAACAATCAATCAAATCAAACATCAATCCAAGCAATCAAGCATTCAAAAATGATCTAAGTAGACAATTATAACAATAATGGCATTTTCGTAATTAAAGAGTTGAAAGTCCAATAAGCATGAAAACATGGATTATATCTCTACAAACTTGATGAATGAACTTGCATAGGTTAACATATGATAAAATGGATGTAACATCATCATGAACAATGGATCTATATGGATCTACACATAGGATGAAGAAAATGCATGGAAATCTCTACTTTAACACCAAAACGAGCCAACAATCCGATATACTCCTTTGGATCCGTGTGAGAGATAATCACCACTCACCAAATCACCTAAACAATCCAAAAGATATCAACTTCAGATCTGGACAGCGAAGAACTAAGCTAGATCCGACAAGATCTCACTTCAAACGATGAAATCTCTCTTGAAAAGATGAAGATCTTCAATCCAAGCTCTTGAATCTTCAATCTTGATCTTCGATTTGGATGGATGGAAGCACTAGATTAGAGTGGAGAAAAGAAGTGAAGAAGTGTAGAAGTCGAGCTCTCAAAATGGCAGCACTTCGTCGCTTCAAAATCCGGATCCCAAAAAGTGAGAACAACCCCTCCTATTTATAGCTGAAAACTGCTCTAAGTCGTAACTCGGCTATCTCCCTAGGTCGTTTCCGACCTAAGCCTCTCCGACCTAACGACTTAGCCAGACCCAGCGACTCATCGCACGCGCGACCTAACCTCTTACGCGCTTAGCGACCTAACAGGCCTCCCCATCTTACGACCTAACGATGTTACGACCTAACACTTAACTCCTAGGTCGCTTTCGTCTTAAAGCATAGGCTACGACCTAACACTTAAACTATCTAAGCGACTTAACAACCTACGACTCAGTTGGGTTGCGACCTAACAACTTAGGCTCCTACGCGACCTAACACATGTCGACCTAAAACAACATACGACCTAACAGTTAGATCCACGCGACCTAACACTTAAACTATTCTAGCGACCTAACAACTCACGCGACCTACGACTCAGCAAACTCGCGACCTAACACACACGCGACCTAACCATCTTAGGTCGTCTACGACCTAACTCAACACAGATCTAACGACCTAACTACGCTAACACTTAGGTCGGTCAATCCCATAGGTCGCTAACTCTTATAGGTCGCAAACCGCTTATTCCCTAAGTCGTTAACTCTACTAGGTCGCTAACTCGAACTGCCGACCTAACACTTAGGTCGCTCACACATTTTCTTAGGTCGCCAGAACCTCTTAAGTCGGTCACGACTTAACCCCTTAGGTCGTCCACGACCTAGGACTTAGACAAATTTCCACAAAAATCTGAAATGACTTAAAAATGCAAAAATTCCAGATTTTGACGAACTTGTCGATCCGTAAAAATACGGGTCGTTACATTACCCCACGGTTGTGATCAGCAACCATACCACTAAGCCGAAAATAAAAAGGGACATCTAGACAAGGATGACCTTACTCTTAGTGGGTGCTACCCATGAAGCCTTGCTGCACCTCCCCTGTTTTAGCCATTCCCGGTTGATGAGGCTTGAGCCTACGATTACCTTAAATCAGAACACATCACTTAGAATGCTCATCGTCCACCTGACGATGTTCTGAAAGAATTCAATCCATACAAGTTCGTTCCGGGTTCGAACGAAACCGAAGGCATTATCTCGTTACACTCGTTTTGGAATCACCCTCAGAGTTATTGACAATAACCCTTACACTCTGAATCTTCATCTTCACTTAAGATTCACGACCTACCGTTAATTTGGATCGATGTGGTTTTCGGATATCCAAATCTGGAAACCCGATCCCGGTCTCATCGAAATCCAAAACGTATCTTTTAAGGCCAAGTTGTTTTAAAGTTAAAACAATTCAATTCTATTATCTATATACACACAGATAGATAATTCACAATATCACAATAGATAAGCTACATTATCATCACAAATAAATAATTCACATTATCATCATACTTCAACCAAAGCATCCATATCACACAACATCACTTATCTCATATCTGAGATCTCAAACCATTCAAGGCAATCAATATCATCCATTCATACATAAGCAATGATCTATACCATCTCTAATTGATTTAAAGTGAATTAAATTAATTACTTCATTTCTAATTAATTTAAAATAAATTAAATTAATTATTTCATCATTATAAATCTTACTTATATAATCATTAATTAATTTCAAATAAATAAATTAATCATTCTCTAATTATCCACTTTAATTTATCACCCTGATTAATTATCCTTTAATTACATTTAAGTAATTGTCCTTTATTAATTTCACAAATTAATTATTCTTAACCAAATACAGTAATTAACCTTTAATTACTTCATTAATTAATTAATTATAATCAATTACTTTAATCCTTAATTAATTAGTTATTCTATAATCACTTATCATTGATTAATTAATCTTAATTAATCAACCCTTATTTACATCATTAATTAATTATAAACTAATGATCCCTAATTACATCTTTAATTATTTATTCTATTTAAATTAATTACATTAAGTAATTAATCCTAATTAAACCACAATTATTAATCACCTTTGATTAATCTCATCCAGTAATTAACTTCTCTTAATTACTTTATTACATAAATTAATTACTCCTTAATTAATTATCTTTAATTAATCCCTTGATTATTACAAAAAAAAATTAAACTCAAATTACTTCCATTAATACATCTCCTTTAATTAATTACATCGAGTAATTACCTTTAATTACTTCCCTAAGTAGTTACACTTCATTAATTACATTTAAATAATTATACTTAATCCATCATCAAATAATTCTCTTTAATTAATTAACTAATTAATTAACTTAAATTAACCACATTAACTTAATTAATTACATTAAGTAATTAATTTCTTTAATTATTTCATTAAGTAATTACCCTAAAAAAATCCTTTTAATATTTAGTAATTAATTTCTAATTACATCCATTAATTAATTATTCCTTAATTAATTAACCTTTGAGTACTTAGGTTAATCAATCCTAAATTAAGTAATCAACTATCTTTAATTAATTACACAAATTAATTTATCTTAATTTAATTTCCTAAATTACGTATCTTAGTTAATTAAGTAATTATACTTTAATTACTTCTGTTAATAAGACTTGATTAAATTAAGATAACCCATATATTACATTAAATTCTTACCTATCATAAAAATTAAATTTGAAAGCTTGAATTTGGTTTATTCAAAATCATCATCCTTTGATTTTATTAAAGTTAAATCCTTTCACTTTAATTAAATCTCAATTTCAACAATTACCTTTTATTTGAAAACATTTATGGACTAAATACATGATTTATCCAAAGTAATACTTATATAAAAAAAACTATATTTAAAACAAAATAAATCTTTAAAATCTATACCTTTAAAAACTTAAACTTGTTTAAACATCATGTTTTAATTCAAACATTTCAAACATCTTTAAAACTGGTTAAAAATTTGTTTAAAATTAAGCTTTGCTTTAAATTTTGAAATTCATTTATATTTTTAAAAAAAAATCTGGACAGTTTAAAATCCTAGAAATAAAATCGTTCCCGAGCAAAAACAACAAAACCCCGAGACAAACACCGAGCAATACTCGCGAGCATCCTCCTCGAGTCGCCCACGATAAAAACTTCAAAAAACCCCAGGCCAAACCCTTCTTCCCAAACCACAAAACTCAGACCTGAACCAGAGTATCACGCGTGCACGTGTACGTCGCAGCCATCCAACTCCGACCATCGCTACGACCCTCTGCACGTCGCCGACACTCTCATCGTCCCTCGCGACCACTCAGATCACCCAAAACGCTAGAGGAACAAAATCGAACACTCGAACCCATAGCATCCAAAAACTCGACCACCAAAACTTACCATAAAACCCTACTTCACCCCTTCCCGATCACCACGGCCATAGATAACCTCATCCACCATTTTTCCAGAGACTCCTGACACCCCGGCCACCTCAATGCTAAACCCCAATCATCCTATCGCCTCCGAACGACAGAAATCGACAAAAAACCCAAAAACAAACAACTCACCAATTCTCGTCAGATGCTAATTTTAAAATTACAAAATTTGTACTAAAATTCATGATTCGTTTATACGAATCAGATTCTATAATCCTGAGATGAAATCATTGATATTGATTTTCACTTATATTTTGATTTTTACTGTAATCTTTAATTTTCCAGAATGTTTACCAAATTTATACACCTAAAATTATTTTTAAAAACAAGATTACATTGTTATTATGATTTCCTTTTCAATGATCAAAGTCTAGTAATGATTAATTGGGAAGATAGGAATTTTTATATAGTTGATCTTGAGCCAGAAGTTCAACAGAGACATATACTAACATACACAAGCAATTTCAATACAAAAAAGAATTTAAACCAGATCTAATTTGAACGTTCATGCAAGCAAACATATTTACATTATCATCACACATATATATTAGCACCAAAAGATTTTTGCTTTAAGTGTTTATTCACCAGTCATGAAGAAACAGAGAACATTGTTATATTTTGTTTAAGTCTTAAATTTAAACCAAGATTAAATCAAGAGATAATGGTTTTTTAAATCAAACAGAAGCTTGAAATCAAAGAAACAGAAATGCTATAGGTAAACAAGCATGCACACATATATATTCATATATATATATATATATATATATTCACAGCAGATTTCATAATATATTCATTTCAAATTAAATAGCATGCAACCAAATTTACCTACTTAAATTTTTAAAAGTGAAGTTACTCACCAGTGAAAGATGAACAGAGCACTTTATTTTGAAAAGCCTATGAAAACTTTGAACTTTAAAAACTTGAGTTGCTGATGTTTTGAAATTTTAAACTTGTTTTTGCTGAAATGCTTTTGCTCCTTGATTTACAGACTACATGCATGCTCCCAGCTTAAAAGAAAATGCAGGCCTAATCATCTCAGGTTTGCATGCAGTAGCCAATTCCAGATTGCATTTGAAAACTTAGGTTGAATGATGAATGCAGGCTAATGGTTTGAAAAATGCAGGCTTTGATTTGAAAAATGGTTTGCATGCAAGCTTGTTCTTGTTTGATTCCAGGTTGTTGAAGAATGGTTATAGATTTGGCTTGATTATCTATTTCGAAAATGTACAGATTCTGGTTTGCAAACTTATTGACTTGCTTTTAGAAAACGAATGAACAAGTTTTGATCTGGTTTGAGGAAATTGATTTCAGATTTTGTTAGAGAATTGGTTTTGAGTTTTTCTTCTTAGCTTTTGAAAAAAATGGAAAAAAAAAATGGAAGAAAGGAAACAAGATTTTATAAAGGCTGAATTGATTTATAAAAATAAAAGAAATTAAAATTAAAAACTTGACATTTGTCATATATCTTTTCTTATTGATTTACACATGTTATTAAGGTGTCTTAATATATTAACACTTGTACAATGAGACTTTAGGAAAATAACACTTGTCTTCGTATTATATTATTTAATTTAAATGTTGATAATAAAGCTTTTTAACTTAATTTATAAAATTTAGAAATACTTATTTAAATGCATATGAATTTCCTTTAAGATAAAAGCTTTTATATATATGTTTTAAAATCCAAAACATTTTAAATATCTATCCTTTGAATTTTAAAACTTTTAAATTCAAATTTAAATTAAAGAAAATCAATCAACTTATATATATACATATATAACTACACATTAAATTTTGAAAATAACAAATTCTATTTCCTTTAAAATCTATATATTTTTATATATAAAACAATACATTATTAATATTGTTTGGAAATAACACATTTGTAAATTTTGAATAATTTATAAAAGACATTATCACATTATCAAGCAATATTTAAAAAGAAATAAAACAAACCTTTTCGTAAATCTTATTTAAATTTAAAACTTAAGTTATAATATAATTTAAACCATTATACATTTACCTTAAGTATTTTAAAACTATATAGTTAACTATTTGAATAATCTTTGAAAAAACTTTATATTAAATTTAATCATAATTCCCAAATTACCAAAATATATTAGAATTTGAAAATTATGTTTTATTTGTTAAATTCAATCCAAAGCTTTTCTATTTACAATTATATATACATTATAAATAGAAAACATTTTATTTGTTTTAAAAGATAAATTTACCAATTAAATATTTATTTAATAAGATTGTTAAACCAATTTAAACATTTTTAATAAAGATTATCGAATCAATTTAATTATTTAAACAGATTATTAAATTGATATTGCCTAAAAATTCCGGGATATCACATTCCTCCCCCCTTAAAAGAATTTCATCCCCGAAATTTAAAACAAAGGTAATTTAATAATCTATTTAAGATTTAATTTTAAAACACAAGCATATATTATCAACCATATGCAAACCATAGCAACCAATTCATACAATCAAAACAAATCTAACTATCCAGACAAAATTCTGGATAGAATTTTCTAGAGTTTCCCAAGTATAAATACTGGGCTACTCGCTTTATAGAATCCAAACAATCAATACTACTAAGCTACAGAGCTACTACTCATCTAGATCTACAAAACTATACAGGATATCAGACTACAGACAAGTCTGACTCAACAACCACATCTTCCTGAACTGCTGGTTCCACAACCAGTGATGGATCATACACGTACTCCCTCAGAGATACGTGAAACACATCGAATCACAGTTATTCAAACTAGAAATTCAATCCTATAGACCAAGCTCTTATCAAAATCAGAACACAGAAGAGATCCAAAATACCTCGGAGCTGACTTCCCAAACTTACCCAATCTTATAGCTCCTTCGATCGGAGAAAACTTATCCAAAAGAAAATCTCCGTCTTCGAAATCCAAATTCCTTCGTCTCTTATATCCACAAAATTTTTAGGACGATCCTGGGCTATCAACGTCCTTCCTGATCAGCTCATCCTTTGCTGATGTCTCTAGAAACAAACTGGACCAAAACAACCTAACACAATGATCTCCTCAAGATCAACTAACAATCAAGAACAAACTCTACTCCTCAAACATCAAAAGACTGAACTTACTTCTCCTATCCGGAAAAGAAAAGCAGATGCACTCCCAAACTGCTTCCGCTGCACAACTCTGATCCGAAGCAGATGAGAATGCTGATGAAGAACATGAGCACAAACTAGACAACACATCCCAGAAATATGGTTCCACAGATCCAAAAAGAAAAACTCAGGAATTCTATTAAAATTTGAGCTGCTTCACCAAACTCCATCTCAAGGAACTGTAATGACCCGTGAATTTCGTTAACTAAGTTTGTCATAATTTCCATAATTATAGTAAAGTGAATGTTAGGAATTAGATGTAGCAATTGTAATTAAAAGTTAACTAAAAAAAATATATTTAAAATGAAATTCCAATTCAATAAAATAATGTAAATGTTATGATTTGATTTTTAAATAGAATATGAGAAACAAGAGTAAGTATTGAATAATATGTTATTTATTTATGGTATTGAATAAAAATTGGTAAACCAATTGTAATTAATGGTAATAATGTGATATAAGCTAATAAATTAGATTTCAATGCAACACCCATTAATGAATGTAATTGAAATAGAATTTAGGTAAATGTACACCAGGTTATAAATCAAATATAAGGAAACAAACGTATATATCGAATTGATTAATGAATAAATATACATTGAATAGTAATTGAATGTACAGTTAATGGAAATTGTGTAAAATCAATAATGATAATTAGATGTGCCTTATTGATAATTAATGCCATAACGGAAAGAGTAAATGTATTCATTTGAATATAAAATTACAATTGGGTAGGGATTGTTAAGTAACAACGTTAATGCAAGGTAAGTGATGCTAAATTAAAGTCAATAATAATGAATAGTGACTAATTCAAAATTTGTAACATATATTTTAAATTACCTGCTTATTTGTTAATGGAATTAGAATTTGTAATAAGTGATAATAAAATAAATGAAGGTTACACTAATGGGAAATGAAATAACGTTCATTAAATGTTGAGTAATCATAGGGTCATATTTATTAAAAGCGTTACTTTAATAATGTGGATTAATTGAGAAATTAATACTAGAAGCAGGTAAAGTAATAACTAAAAGGGAAATATGTTATAAATTGATTTTACCTAAACTTAAGTGTAAGATAAAGGTTGAATTTGGAACTTATCCATTTAATTTGAAACTTATTAGGATAAAATGGGATTCAATTTATAATGAGGGTTTATTTTAAGAAATCGAAATAAATTCTTTAATGAGAGAATTAAGCTACGTTAAACTGAGACGGGAATTTGTTTAAAGAATTACAAATTAATTAGTAAATTTTATAAGATGAAATTAATACTAACCCTATTTAGATTATGACAGTTGGCTAATCTACAGAATAGGAAGCTATATTTATTTATTTAATTGGAAAATTTAATTACTTTCTTTGAAATTATTGTGAATAAATGAAATATAATAGTTAAATGTTAACGTTGAAGGAAGTATAGAGGAAATCTAAGAAAATAAATGTAAACAATAGTGAGCCAATGTAAATTGCATCTTTTTGATAATAATAGACTGAATAATAGAATGAAAGGTAATTAAATGAAATTTTGAAAATTTAATTTACAATTTCTAAATTCAATGAATTTGAGATAAACACTGAAATTGATAAATTTATCAATTTTTAAATTTACTTTTAATTTGGTTAAAACATTGTAATTTACTGAGAAATATAAAAGGGTTAAAATTGGTAAATTTTAAGATTTAAATTAAAAGTTGGATTTTATTAATTTTTTATTTATTTATTTATATAATTGGTGGAAAAATAGTCATTTTGGCCACTGACTCGGATTTCGATGAAATAAGTTTCATCAGATCCGTAACGGTGAATTATAATAGTGTTTCAAGGTTCGTAACAATCGGATTTGTCATTTGATCGTACGGACTCGAAACGCCTTGAAATAAATGCAATTGTAATCAATTGAAATCAATGTGAAATTTTTGATTTTAGCATAACTTCTTCATACGATGGAATTTGGACTTGAAACCTTTTCCATTGCGTTTAAAATATTTTAAAACATCGATTTTGATATATGGGTTTGCCCAATTCCGTTCCGGAGATAGAACGGGCTTTTTGGACCACTTTGGCGTTAGCGCGTAAATCTATCTTATCCATCCATTCAAACGTCAACCCTGCCTATATATTTCCTGTTATAAACCCTAGCCTCCCTAATCTTCATTTGTCTGTACGTACAATTCATCTTCTTCTTAGCTCCTCATTCCAATGACAGACAAAACCTAATTCCCAAATTCCAAAATCTAATTTCAAAAAAAAAAAAAAAAATTTTGAGATTTACGCGCTTTGGGTCGCGCTTGGGGTTTCAAGGGAAAAAACCCTGGAGCTACTTCGAGTCGGGAAGAAAACGACTCGGGTCATCGGGTCGTTTTCGCAAAACTCCAAGCAAGCACCGGGTATTTGAGGCGGCGGACCGGGTTGAACTCGAAGTCGACTCAGCACCAGAATTTTCCAATCTTCAAATTTTCATAACTTTTGCATACGGACTCGGATTTGGACGCGGTTTCTTTTGTTAGGATCGTATCAAAATTTCGGACACTTTGACGCTTATTTGGACGAATTCTGAGACGGTCAAATTTTTGGGTTTAAATTGAATTTAAATTCAAAAGGTGAGTGTTTTAACCCACTCACAACTTCTAAGATTTCTTATGTTTGTTAAATTAAATTTTGTTGTGATTTAAAATTTTCTATGATTGTTTGGGCATATATTTAATCATCATCTCAGTTAGATAACATTTAGTTAAATTTAATTGTTATTTAATTTTATTATTGCATAAAATTTGCGAGTTAAATTTATTTATTATTGCATATAAACTGCCAGTTGAACAGTTATTAAATTTTATTGAATATAAACTATTTGTTGATGCCTGTTATATTTTATATGCTCTATATTGATGTTTTGTTTAAATTGGATGATGATTGTAATAAATGGTTGTTTATTTATATTTGGATGAATGGATGCTATATTTTATATTGTATAAACTACAAGTTATTATGCATTTTTATTTTATTCGGGATTGCGGTTTGAAATGATATATAACCGAAATTTTATTTTAAATTGCGGATTGAAATGATAAATATCTGTATCACTTAACCATAGGATAGAAAATTATATACATGCACCGTGGTCTATATATAAAATATTTTAAGGGATTTTCTATGGTTTGGAAAGAAATATACGATTTAATAAATATTAAATTTTGATATTATATAAATATTATTTTATATATGGTTAAATTCTAAAATTTAAGCTATGTATGACTTGATGATGTTTTAAGTTTGATTTACGAATATTTCAAGTTTGAGCTTTATTTAAGTGATATTGAATTTATTAAATAAATATTTCTAAACTAAATAATAGTAAATTGAATTAAGGTATATATAAGATTATCATATTTGGTTGGGAATTTTGGAATTTTTAAAGATTTGAAATATATCAAAATTGAAATGTTTTATTGAAATTAAGGTATTATTGTTTTTCAAAGTATTTGTTTTCGAAATTGTTATAACTTTGAAAGTAATATGGTTTGAAATGAATTTATTTGAAATAGAATTTATTTAAGAATTATCTTTAAATATATTGATTTGAAACCGATCGAAATTTTGAGATTAAGAATATGACTACATTATGTGATTTGGGCTTAAGATGGTTTTAAAGAATATTTCAAGTTTTATAATTAAAAGTAAGAATAGTGATTGAAATTTGGATTTTATTTAAATGATATATTATTGAATTTGGTTTTTAAGTATATACTATTTTGAAGTAAATGATATGTTTTGAAATAGCAATAATAATTTGGTTTTAAAGTATATACTATTTTGAAGTAAAGGATATGGTTTGAAATGGCAATAATATTTTGGTTTTTGATGTATATACTATTTTGAAATAAAGAATATGTTTTGAAAGGGCAATGATTGTGTTTTTAAAAGTATATATATTTTTTAAAAATGACCACGGTGTTATAATAACGATTGGTTGTTAAAGAGACCGGGATCGGATATGGACATTGTAACATCCCGAAATTTTCGACTTTCGAAAATTCAACATCGATACTCCTTTATCGACTGCTGAGCCATCGAATGCCGGAAACCCGAAAAGTTATGGTTTTAAGAAAGAAGAAAAAGGTAGAAGAAGAAGATAGAAGATAAAGAAAGAAGAACAACAACAGAACAAGAGCAGAAACAGAAACAGAAAACAATATCAGAATCTCACATATCGCAGCGGAACAATATATAATAGATAAATGAATATCATTTAAAAACAAAAGAATTATATCTGTTATTACATTACATCACATCATATCATCAGAGTCAATATACAACCATGGACAGTTATATAACTTGTCCTCATACAGAATACACAGCGGAATAAATACTATCAGATACAAATACTACGTCTCGTCATCCAGCTTATCCCCAAGCTCCAGAATATCCAGAATATCCTGATAATCTAACTCTAGACTGCCCGTGTGGAAATTGGTGGGCACCCAGAGTTTAGAAGGGAAACAATAAACTCCGAGTCAGTCATGGTGACTGGTGTGAGATCGTAAAACAGTTATTTATCTTTAAAATAAACAACAGAAAAATTTTAAAGTCAATTCGCAATGCTTTTGGAAAATGAAACTACCATAAGACCTCCCGCCACACACACAATGCAAACGCAGAATTGGAGGAGATTTCTTCTTATGATAGTCAAAGATGCTTACTACGCAAAATCAAATTCTATTTGATATTATTATTAGTGCATAGTGTAGAAAACATTTCGAAAGTATAATATTAATCTTAGCCAACATACGACCAGTATCGTATGCCTACTATAGCTACTATGTTCAATAGCAGGTTACCGCCACATTCCATAGCAGGTAATACAACTAAAACCGTACACGTCGCGTATTGTTTCTTTGGATTTCCAACAAATGGTCAGGCTAAGGAACTTCCTATCCATGATGGGTACGTCCCTGGAATAGACGACCCGAGAACCTAACCGGATCTCTGCCAACACAAGGCCGGGTTACCTCTGCAAAAATAGGTAACTACTGACACGCGTATGCCATCCCCCGATCGTCACCGATCTTCCCGAGGATCCCCGATTCGCAACAACCACAAAGAAATAAATTTTTGCAGCAACCACAGAGGTTAAGTATCTGGGCTCCATACCATGATACCACCTTTATCCAGAAGGAATGACATACACTAAGGGGCGCTACTCCCTAGAACCTTGCCGCATCCTTCCTGTTTCGACCATTTCCGGAGTGTGAGGCTCGATGAAGTCTCGTCCACAAAGCTACGCTTTCTCAAAAAAGCCCTGCTTCGGGTCAAACAAAATGATCAACCTATGATCACAAAGATATAAGATCAAACAAATGATCATATCACAAATGATCAAACACCGATCATTTCACAGCAACACTCAGTATGCCACGTTACCAAATTGGGATATATCGCTGATGAATTTCAACTACATAACCTCTGAGCTCGTACGTCTCAGAGAAGGGTGTTAAGGTAAGAGAATAAATTCTCCGCCACCAACAGAAATGTATTTGAAAGAAATCAGCTTTATATCTCAAATTGTAACGTCAGACACACAATCCATACAAGTCTGTTCCGGGATCGAACAGAACCGAAGGCACTTCTCACGAAGCCCTTGCACATCCGGATAATTTTCAATCACGTCGGGACTTCCCGTCACTAAGGGTGATAAAACCTCTAAATCGAAGATCAGTCGATGTAGAGTAACTCGACGGTAATCCTTCCGTTTTCAATAATATCCGGTCTTCAACACCGGTCTTCAAATGCGATTCATAACGACGTATCACATATTCGGAATGGGTTATACGACCCCATGGTCCTTTCCCGGCTAACCCGAATAGTGAGCGTTTATTTAAAAACAAGTGTGGCATTCAAATTCATCCAATTCACAACAAATACCTACTCAAGGTAATTATTGATAGTCGGTTATTTAACTATCAATAAAGATGCGCAACATCATCAGATTCCAAATAATTTTCCAAATTATTTCATCTTCCAAAAATATCTTTTACTAGATATAAAATTCCACACTTCTAAAATAAATCAACATTTATTTTTCTAAACAGTTTCCCTTTCCTTCATAAATTCCATAGTGGATTTATATTTCAAAATATCTACTGATATACGATTTTCAAATCGATTTCAATATTCAATTTCAATTTATCTTTAAGAAGATAAATTCTCAAAAACATTTCATTTCATATTGGAAAAGCAATTCCATACTTATATAATAATAAGTAATTCACAAATCTATTTATTTTCAACACTTGAAAATATTCAATATACTTAAATCAAATTAAGTATATATTTCATTCTTTAAGGAAATCATTTACTATAACAACATTTATTTGAGTCAAAACGAATGTTACGTAAAACATCGTTACGACGACTCAAAATCACTAGTATAGGGATTCGGATTTAGATAGATATATAAATCCCAATACTACATTAAAAAAACATTTCCTTTCGGAAATCATTTACTATAACAACAGTGTTATAGTCCACCATTTCCTTATATTTCTCGAAAACGTCTATTTCAACAATAAAAGTTGAAATCTATGATTTCGATATATAACATTTTTAAAACATCGTTAAAACAATTAACTTCCTCTTAAATATCACTTTCCCAAACATATCTATTTTACTTAACAATATATTCACTGTCCAAAATCGTGAATATACTTCACTAATTACATTTCACTATTTTCTACACGTTTTATTTCAATAATAATTCGCTATCCAAAATCGCGAATATATCTCCTTTGATAACCTGCTACATTTAATTTATCAAATTCAATTGATCTCGAATTTATAAAACAACGTTTTATAAATTCTCTTTCTATTTTTATTTTATAACCACTTTGAATTATAAATCTTCTTTATAAATCAATTCGATAGATATTCCATTTAAAGGCAAAAATCCAATTTCCCAGTAACCTTCTTATAATCTTTTATTCTACAATTCCATTCATTTTATAACTTCATACTTTATAAATCTATAAAACTTCAAATTTTATAAATCTGTAAACTTCAAATCTTCACAATTTATAATCCTATAAATTTCCTATCTTTACAACTTATAATTTTATAAGTTTCATATCTTTACAAATTTAACACTTATAAAACTCGTTTAAAATTCCAATAATTTTAATTGATAAATATCAATTTTTTTGTACATCTTTTATATCCATCGTTCTTAATAATTCAAAAATTCAAATTTGAACTATCTTATAAATTACTTAACTATTTACTTCAAAAATCACCCTTTGGTTATATTTCACAAACATTATAATTTCCATAACTTTAAATTTATAACATTTATTTATTTAAAGTAAACCAATTCAAAGATTCAAATAAAACGTACACTTTCAAATAATCACTTTTAAAATCTCTTTTTAAAGTTAAAATCGTTATTTTTAAACTTCAAAATTTGAATCCGATGATGCAACGCATCAATTAGTCAATCACAACAGTCAATATCATATCTCAACATATGATAACAGAATACATCACAATATCTGTAAATAAATAACTACTGGTGAGGAATCCAGTTGGATCCCTCCAACCTGTTTCCCTGCATCCACAGACGTTAGCACAATACCATTCCACTTCGAGGTGGAATATCGCGGTATATAGGTTTTTATAAATCCGCTTACTAACGGCGCAATAGGGTCTCATCCGCTATACGAGGCGGGAAATCATCAATCCAATATATACATATGCCAATATGTATAAACTGCTATATATATAGATATATCCTATCATATCTAATAGCACATTCAAACAAATCAAATCGATAACTGCAATCCAAATATAAATCTGAGTGAGGAGATCTCACCTTAGCATTTATTTTGCAATCCATTTCCATTTTTTTTGATCATTTCTTCACGGTTTAACCTTGTATAAATATTTATACAATTCATTAATATTCGAATAAATTGACAATAAATTATCGTCTGTAAATTTTCTTTAAATCAATTCTTTAATTTTTTTATCAAATGATTTATTTTAAACAAATTCCCTATTAACTATTTCAATTTAATAAATTGATTTCATAAGAAAATTTAAATTCAAAATTTATTCTCCTTTAACAAAATTTATTCTAACAAATTATTTTATTCCAACAAATTTTCCTTTCACCTAAATAAATTAAATTTAAACTGAATTTCTATAAATTTTAAACAGATTACTTTTAACAATTTTACCTAAGTAGAATTAAATTTTAAAACTAAATTTTCTTTCTTTAATTGAAAAATAAATAGTATATACCTATACTTCTTTACTGTTTACATTTAAAATCTACATATTAATATTTAAACTAACCCATCAATTCATTTTCCCTTTGAAAATTTTAAATTACCAAGTAATTTATAGATGTCAAAAATCTAATTTATACAAACCTTCAAATATTTTAAAATTCATATATATCTATTTTCAAACTTAACTATATATATAATTATTTCTGTTCAATCTATATTATTCCTGTATATAACTTTTGAACATAACAGTAATTTAATTTACTGGAAAATCATTTCATAAAACAAATCTATTTATTATTATTTTTTTATAAACTCTACAAAACCAAATTCAGTTATTTAAATTAGAGTAATTAAAAATAAAATGCCCATACCTATACTGACGAGTTTGAAAACCAACGAAACCCCCAAAACTACAAAGACAGCCGATCATCACTCGCGCTGCTTGACATCGCGATCCCTTTTTTTCGTCGCCTGCCTTGTCGCCGCGGCCACCCAACCGAGCCCAACGCGAAACCGCCTGGAACTGCCATCGCGACCTCCATCAAACTCGAACTCAGGTTCGAGTCCCTTCCACCTTCGAACGCGCGAACTCGAGCCACTGACTGGCCTCGCGAATGATATCTGCCACCACCACAGTTCCCTATCCTTCCCAACCGACCCAAAAACGAGATCGCAACCCTAGCTACACGACTTCATCTTGCCGACACCCAAAACCTCACGACATCGCTCGCGAATCCCCTCGCCTCGACCATCACTACCGCGATCTCCACCACGAATTCGAGCTCGCGACCGCGCTGCTCCTTCTCGCTCTTGCGATGCTATCATGAATCGTGGACGCCGTTGAATTTTTTGTTGAACGAGATTTCTATCTCGAACTGATTTTGATTTGCCTGGAGTGTGGCCATTGTTTTATTTTCTTTGTTTTTCGTTCGAATTGATTTATGAAAGGGGGAGAGGGAACGAGATTTTTCTTTTCTTTGTTCGACACTGTCTGATATTTTAAAACGTATGGGAGAACAACTGCGTGATATCAGATGGGAATGGGTACGAACGAGACACAATGGAGGCGGGTTGTACATATTGTCGATAAAAGAAAACAATTATATTTTATTAAACTTCAATTTCCCTCAGAATAAATTTTTATGCGTTTATATATCGTACGCTCAAACCACAACTTCAAATGTTACAAAAATTGAAATCCGATAATAATACAATATTACGGATCCAATGGAACTGGTTTCGTCGAATTCCGAGACTGTGCCTCGGACGGCTATTTTCCAACATAAATTCGACGATTAAATTTCAAACTGAACAATTCACTCCCAAATTCGATTCTGAAACTTCTATTATTTTCAGAATTATCAATACGAATTTTCAAAGCCTTTGAAATATTTTTCTTCAGCTTATGATTGAAGATTTAAATTTTTATTCACCTTACAATAGATTAAATTCTATAATTTAATCGCCGATTTAAAGTTATATTCGGGATTCAAATTAAATCACCGTTCAAATATTTAAAATAAATTAAATATTTTCAATTTAATTCGTTCAAAATTCAGGGTCGTTACAGACTTCCCTCCTTAAAAGAATTTCGTCCTCGAAATTACAAGTTAAGAAAAATGATCCCTAACTCATCTACTATTTTTCACAATCTAATAGTCTTATTAAATTTTCAAAACAAATCTTTCTACTAAAGATTCATTATCATTCAACTAAATTTTCAACTTCAACTATAAGTTCTAAACAACATTGTTTAACTTCTCAATTCAAATTTAAATCCAAATTCAAATTTAAACTTTCAAAATTTTCTCAAAAATTTTCTAACACCCGAAATTTTCGAAAAATTTCGCCAGCGTCTCCTTTGCGCGACTAATACGGTACGACTACAAAACGTCCCTACGGACTCTCAGATTTCAAAAAGAAAAAGAAAAAGCCAAGCGGCTAGACAAGAAATCAGCAAATCTCATATAGAAATTTAAATACATACCTTTTGTCGAGCAATTCAAATTTATCTTTGAAATCAAATCCAATTCATTTCTACTTGTATATCCTACTAGCCATAATATCTAGTTGCATATATTCAAACCATTTCGTACATTCAATTACAAAATTTTCAATATAAACTACTTATATCATCTCTAATTCACTATTGAAGTTATATATTCAATTTCGTTCAATTTTTACATTTCAATTCCATTTGAATTCAATTCCAACATTTAATTGGATTCAGTTCAATTTCTGAATATTGAATTTTATTGATTAGCTTTCATTCATACTGCACCATTTTAAATTAGTTTCAGTTACTAATCCATTCGTCTTCAATTTGAATTTCATTCCACTCAGATTTCAAATATTCTATAAGTTATCAACTTATTTTCATTTCGATTTATATAATCACTTATATATTCATATTACAAATTCATTTCATTAATGAATTTTAAATTTTCCAATATCTATCTGGAATTCCATTTTCATTTAATTGATTCATCTATACTTGCTTTAATTTTAACTTCATTCTTTAAGTTAAATTTATTCTATCAAAATTCAAATTGTATAGGTTATCAGCTTACAATATTTCATAAATATTTTTATATAGCATTCCAGAGTCTTAATAACATTTTCAAAAATGATACCAAATGTAACATCCCGAAATTTTCGACTTTCGAAAATTCAACATCGATACTCCTTTATCGACTGCTGAGCCATCGAATGCCGGAAACCCGAAAAGTTATGGTTTTAAGAAAGAAGAAAAAGGTAGAAGAAGAAGATAGAAGATAAAGAAAGAAGAACAACAACAGAACAAGAGCAGAAACAGAAACAGAAAACAATATCAGAATCTCACATATCGCAGCGGAACAATATATAATAGATAAATGAATATCATTTAAAAACAAAAGAATTATATCTGTTATTACATTACATCACATCATATCATCAGAGTCAATATACAACCATGGACAGTTATATAACTTGTCCTCATACAGAATACACAGCGGAATAAATACTATCAGATACAAATACTACGTCTCGTCATCCAGCTTATCTCCAAGCTCCAGAATATCCAGAATATCCTGATAATCTAACTCTAGACTGCCCGTGTGGAAATTGGTGGGCTCCCAGAGTTTAGAAGGGAAACAATAAACTCCGAGTCAGTCATGGTGACTGGTGTGAGATCGTAAAACAGTTATTTATCTTTAAAATAAACAACAGAAAAATTTTAAAGTCAATACGCAATGCTTTTGGAAAATGAAACTACCATAAGACCTCCCGCCACACACACAATGCAAACGCAGAATTGGAGGTGATTTCTTCTTATGATAGTCAAAGATGCTTACTACGCAAAATCAAATTCTTTTTGATATTATTATTAGTGCATAGTGTAGAAAACATTTCGAAAGTATAATATTAATCTTAGCCAACATACGACCAGTATCGTATGCCTACTATAGCTACTATGTTCAATAGCAGGTTACCGCCACATTCCATAGCAGGTAATACAACTAAAACCGTACACGTCGCGTATTGTTTCTTTGGATTTCCAACAAATGGTCAGGCTAAGGAACTTCCTATCCACGATGGGTACGTCCCTGGAATAGACGACCCGAGAACCTAACCGGATCTCTGCCAACACAAGGCCGGGTTACCTCTGCAAAAATAGGTAACTACTGACACGCGTATGCCATCCCCCGATCGTCACCGATCTTCCCGAGGATCCCCGATTCGCAATAACCACAAAGAAATAAATTTTTGCAGCAACCACAGAGGTTAAGTATCTAGGCTCCTTACCATGATACCACCTTTATCCAGAAGGAATGACATACACTAAGGGGCGCTACTCCCTAGAACCTTGCCGCATCCTTCCTGTTTTGACCATTCCGGGGTGTGAGGCTCGATGAAGTCTCGTCCACAAAGCTACGCTTTCTCAAAAAAGCCCTGCTTCGGGTCAAACAAAATGATCAACCTATGATCACAAAGATATAAGATCAAACAAATGATCATATCACAAATGATCAAACACTGATCATTTCACAGCAACACTCAGTATGCCACGTTACCAAATTGGGATATATCGCTGATGAATTTCAACTACATAACCTCTGAGCTCGTACGTCTCAGAGAAGGGTGTTAAGGTAAGAGAATAAATTCTCCGCCACCAACAGAAATGTATTTGAAAGAAATCAGCTTTATATCTCAAATTGTAACGTCAGACACACAATCCATACAAGTCTGTTCCGGGATCGAACAGAACCGAATGCACTTCTCACGAAGCCCTTGCACATCCGGATAATTTTCAATCACGTCGGGACTTCCCGTCACTAAGGGTGATAAAACCTCTAAATCGAAGATCAGTCGATGTAGAGTAACTCGACGGTAATCCTTCCGTTTTCAATAATATCCGGTCTTCAACACCGGTCTTCAAATGCGATTCATAACGACGTATCACATATTCGGAATGGGTTATACGACCCCATGGTCCTTTCCCGGCTAACCCGAATAGTGAGCGTTTATTTAAAAACAAGTGTGGCATTCAAATTCATCCAATTCACAACAAATACCGACTCAAGGTAATTATTGATAGTCGGTTATTTAACTATCAATAAAGATGCGCAACATCATCAGATTCCAAATAATTTTCCAAATTATTTCATCTTCCAAAAATATCTTTTACTAGATATAAAATTCCACACTTCTAAAATAAATCAACATTTATTTTTCTAAACAGTTTCCCTTTCCTTCATAAATTCCATAGTGGATTTATATTTCAAAATATCTACTGATATACGATTTTCAAATCGATTTCAATATTCAATTTCAATTTATCTTTAAGAAGATAAATTCTCAAAAACATTTCATTTCATATTGGAAAAGCAATTCCATACTTATATAATAATAAGTAATTCACAAATCTATTTATTTTCAACACTTGAAAATATTCAATATACTTAAATCAAATTAAGTATATATTTCATTCTTTAAGGAAATCATTTACTATAACAACATTTATTTGAGTCAAAACGAATGTTACGTAAAACATCGTTACGACGACTCAAAATCACTAGTATAGGGATTCGGATTTAGATAGATATATAAATCCCAATACTACATTAAAAAAACATTTCCTTTCGGAAATCATTTACTATAACAACAGTGTTATAGTCCACCATTTCCTTATATTTCTCGAAAACGTCTATTTCAACAATAAAAGTTGAAATCTATGATTTCGATATATAACAATTTTAAAACATCGTTAAAACAATTAACTTCCTCTTAAATATCACTTTCCCAAACATATCTATTTTACTTAACAATATATTCACTGTCCAAAATCGTGAATATACTTCACTAATTACATTTCACTATTTTCTACACGTTTTATTTCAATAATAATTCGCTATCCAAAATCGCGAATATATCTCCTTTGATAACCTGCTACATTTAATTTATCAAATTCAATTGATCTCGAATTTATAAAACAACGTTTTATAAATTCTCTTTCTATTTTTATTTTATAACCACTTTGAATTATAAATCTTCTTTATAAATCAATTCGATAGATATTCCATTTAGAGGCAAAAATCCAATTTCCCAGTAACCTTCTTATAATCTTTTATTCTACAATTCCATTCATTTTATAATTTCATACTTTATAAATCTATAAAACTTCAAATTTTATAAATCTGTAAACTTCAAATCTTCACAATTTATAATCCTATAAATTTCCTATCTTTACAACTTATAATTTTATAAGTTTCATATCTTTACAAATTTAACACTTATAAAACTCGTTTAAAATTCCAATAATTTTAATTGATAAATATCAATTTTTTTGTACATCTTTTATATCCATCGTTCTTAATAATTCAAAAATTCAAATTTGAACTATCTTATAAATTACTTAACTATTTACTTCAAAAATCACCCTTTGGTTATATTTCACAAACATTATAATTTCCATAACTTTAAATTTATAACATTTATTTATTTAAAGTAAACCAATTCAAAGATTCAAATAAAACGTACACTTTCAAATAATCACTTTTAAAATCTCTTTTTAAAGTTAAAATCGTTATTTTTAAACTTCAAAATTTGAATCCGATGATGCAACGCATCAATTAGTCAATCACAACAGTCAATATCATATCTCAACATATGATAACAGAATACATCACAATATTTGTAAATAAATAACTACTGGTGAGGAATCCAGTTGGATCCCTCCAACCTGTTTCCCTGCATCCACAGACGTTAGCACAATACCATTCCACTTCGAGGTGGAATATCGCGGTATATAGGTTTTTATAAATCCGCTTACTAACGGCGCAATAGGGTCTCATCCGCTATACGAGGCGGGAAATCATCAATCCAATATATATACATATGCCAATATGTATAAACTGCTATATATATAGATATATCCTATCATATCTAATAGCACATTCAAACAAATCAAATCGATAACTGCAATCCAAATATAAATCTGAGTGAGGAGATCTCACCTTAGCATTTATTTTGCAATCCATTTCCATTTTTTTTGATCATTTCTTCACGGTTTAACCTTGTATAAATATTTATACAATTCATTAATATTCGAATAAATTGACAATAAATTATCGTCTGTAAATTTTCTTTAAATCAATTCTTTAATTTTTTTATCAAATGATTTATTTTAAACAAATTCCCTATTAACTATTTCAATTTAATAAATTGATTTCATAAGAAAATTTAAATTCAAAATTTATTCTCCTTTAACAAAATTTATTCTAACAAATTATTTTATTCCAACAAATTTTCCTTTCACCTAAATAAATTAAATTTAAACTGAATTTCTATAAATTTTAAACAGATTACTTTTAACAATTTTACCTAAGTAGAATTAAATTTTAAAACTAAATTTTCTTTCTTTAATTGAAAAATAAATAGTATATACCTATACTTCTTTACTGTTTACATTTAAAATCTACATATTAATATTTAAACTAACCCATCAATTCATTTTCCCTTTGAAAATTTTAAATTACCAAGTAATTTATAGATTTCAAAAATCTAATTTATACAAACCTTCAAATATTTTAAAATTCATATATATCTATTTTCAAACTTAACTATATATATAATTATTTCTGTTCAATCTATATTATTCCTGTATATAACTTTTGAACATAACAGTAATTTAATTTACTGGAAAATCATTTCATAAAACAAATCTATTTATTATTATTTTTTTATAAACTCTACAAAACCAAATTCAGTTATTTAAATTAGAGTAATTAAAAATAAAATGCCCATACCTATACTGACGAGTTTGAAAACCAACGAAACCCCCAAAACTACAGAGACAGCCGATCATCACTCGCGCTGCTTGACATCGCGATCCCTTTTTTTCGTCTCCTGCCTTGTCGCCGCGGCCACCCAACCGAGCCCAACGCGAAACCGCCTGGAACTGCCATCGCGACCTCCATCAAACTCGAACTCAGGTTCGAGTCCCTTCCACCTTCGAACGCGCGAACTCGAGCCACTGACTGGCCTCGCGAATGATATCTGCCACCACCACAGTTCCCTATCCTTCCCAACCGACCCAAAAACGAGATCGCAACCCTAGCTACACGACTTCATCTTGCCGACACCCAAAACCTCACGACATCGCTCGCGAATCCCCTCGCCTCGACCAGCACTACCGCGATCTCCACCACGAATTCGAGCTCGCGACCGCGCTGCTCCTTCTCGCTCTTGCGATGCTATCATGAATCGTGGACGCCGTTGAATTTTTTGTTGAACGAGATTTCTATCTCGAACTGATTTTGATTTGCCTGGAGTGTGGCCATTGTTTTATTTTCTTTGTTTTTCGTTCGAATTGATTTATGAAAGGGGGAGAGGGAACGAGATTTTTCTTTTCTTTGTTCGACACTGTCTGATATTTTAAAACGTATGGGAGAACAACTGCGTGATATCAGATGGGAATGGGTACGAACGAGACACAATGGAGGCGGGTTGTACATATTGTCGATAAAAGAAAACAATTATATTTTATTAAACTTCAATTTGCCTCAGAATAAATTTTTATGCGTTTATATATCGTACGCTCAAACCACAACTTCAAATGTTACAAAAATTGAAATCCGATAATAATACAATATTACGGATCCAATGGAACTGGTTTCGTCGAATTCCGAGACTGTGCCTCGGACGGCTATTTTCCAATATAAATTCGACGATTAAATTTCAAACTGAACAATTCACTCCCAAATTCGATTCTGAAACTTCTATTATTTTCAGAATTATCAATACGAATTTTCAAAGCCTTTGAAATATTTTTCTTCAGCTTATGATTGAAGATTTAAATTTTTATTCACCTTACAATAGATTAAATTCTATAATTTAATCGCCGATTTAAAGTTATATTCGGGATTCAAATTAAATCACCGTTCAAATATTTAAAATAAATTAAATATTTTCAATTTAATTCGTTCAAAATTCAGGGTCGTTACAGACATACTCTCTGTCGATACCGAAAACCACTTTGACAACCGTGTACGCGGTGGAGATTCTAGAATGAAGTAGGATGGTGGCGACGTTCTTAAGGTATGTTACGTGGACCCAACTCCCGTGAGTTGGCATAAGGTGGCTAAAACAGGAGCGATCTCGGACCAGTGAGGTAGCACCTCTTCTCGGACACATTTTTTCGATATTATACTCTTACTTGTGATTTGACTAGATGGCCATCCTCCGATTTGGGAGTGTTGTTCGAGGTGGACGGTAGTGGCTGCTATCCGCTCCATTAGTCCGTGTGCGTAATTGGTATATCTACCCTGGCATTGCCTTGTGTGCCGTGTCACCTACCATATCGAGCTTTACTACGATTATGATTTTAAGATCTGACCGCGTTAAGGTTCTCCATCCCCTTAACGCTATTTTCTATATGATTATACTTTACTTATTAGACACTACTGTATATAGCGAATATTACTACATAGTAGATAGTTTAACGGATCCTTAAGAGAAGTGAATCCCGAACATTTCTTAAGTTACTGCACTCACGTTAGACACTGGATAGGAGATGTCAAACCCCGTAAACATCTCTGACGCTGTTTACACTCATATTTATTTCATTGATTTAACTTACATAAGATCTTTTAGTTCTGACTCGAGTGTTTTGTCTTTTCAATTCGCTCGGGTCATCCTGAGCATTTCAGGATTTGAAGGCTCTATTTCTGGAGGACGAAGATGAAGATTTTATTACTACTATTTATTATATTCCACTACATCATTGTATTCCGCTGCATAATTATCATTCTCTGGTATGTGTAACTCTGATATGTATTGTATAAGTATAATCAAATGTTTTGTAAAACAGCTTCATGAACTGTTATTTGATTATTATATTTTATCGTTCCGCTGCAAGATTCTATTTTGTTCTTTTATTTCTCCACTTTTTCTTATTTACCCCATAACAATCCACCCTTTTGTATGGTTTAAGTTGACATGTGTGTCTGCCTATGCACTTAGAGGGTGCAGCATGATAGAGGGTTCTCGCATTTGGTTTGGTAGCGAGCGGATGACTCTTACTCCTACATGTCCCTGCGGGGTTGGTGCAGTCGAGAGGCTGGCCGTAAAGGCAGAACACAGGTACTGCTGTATGCTACGGTAGGCGTTACCCCACTGACGCGGTCCGTTACAGTTGGTATCATAGCTTTGGTTTAGCGAAAAACCTTAGCCTTATGGGGTTTGACTCTTTACTAATAGGCTAGTAATACCCTATGGGAGTCGCTGAGTGTAAGTATATGAGAGAGCGTATTTGTTAGTGTTATAAAATGGTTTTAATATTGTGTTAATCTGTTCCGTTTTGTATTTATAAATTCTGGTTGGTGCATGGGACGTTATGACATCAATAGGGTTTTCTAAACACTTAATAGGACAGACCGACATAATATTTGTTTTAATATAGGTGAATGAAATAATTTTTCCTATTATATTTTCTATATATAAAGTAAAATAATTTATATAGATATATATATATTTGGTTGCTATAGATTGGGTGTTAGGTAATGAAAATATAAATAATAGTTGAAACTAAGCAAAAAAATAAAATAAATGAAAACTGGAAATTTAGAGCTTAAGTTCCGGGGTTTTTGAAGATTTCTTTCAATTGATTTTGGAATATAATAATAATATTATTAGAAGTATTTTCTGATATAAATATTTCAATAGAATTTGAAAGAAATGTTTTAAAAGAAATTCCGCAAAGAAATAAGTTGTACTCCCCTTTTTGTCGCTGGAAAATAATTTCGGTGATGGCGGCCGCATCATCGACACTTATTTATCGAGTTTCAAAGTGGGAAGGCCACTGTAGTAGTTTTACTACAAGATTATTTTATTTTAAATTGTTTTAAATATAATTGGATATATAAATTATAAGTATATATTATCTATTATTTTAAAACGATTTTTGAATAAAACCCGGTATTTAATTCTTAAGTTTCCATTAATAAATAGTCCTAATTACTGAAGTGAATTGGAACGTAGGTAATTAATAAATTGAAACCTCTAAAGGAAATAAGAGATTTAATGTTAGGATATAAATGGTATTAAATGAAAGTTGAAATTGTAACCTATGAAATAAAGGAAATAATTATTGAACATTAAAATAATTAAAAGAAATGAGAAAACTTGTACAACTTTCAATTTCAGTCTTTAAAAGCATAAATATAACTTACTAAAAATTTATAAAAGTTGAAAATGTTTAATAAGAAAATGTATAGAAAATTGTACGAGTAGACTTATGTAATGAAAAATTCAGTAAATTTCTTTTATTAATAAGAATTAAAGTATAACTGTTATGCCAAGTAACTAAAATTGAACATGAATATTATTAATAAATGAATAAATAAAATCAAGTAAATGAATAAATATGCAAAGTAAATTAATTTAAAAATGAATAAATGAAATTAATAAGTATTGATGTTCTAGTTGTTATGGACTTAAATGTTATATATAAATAATAATAAACTTAAGTAATAGGTTGAAGTTACCTTAGAATAAAAGATGAATACTGGGAAAATGACTGTAAAACTTAAGTAATAAATTTACCTACCAAGGAATTGGTTGAATGGATAAAAATAAATGATGAATAAAGAGGAAATCAAACAACAATATATGGAATGAAATTAATAATAATGAACTTGATCTATTGTTGAATTTGTTATTTGTTTGGCTTATGGTTGTTTGGGCAAGGATACTTTAATATTGTTTGGATGTGGGAATAATCTATTTAGTTTCACCTAAGACTGCTGAGTGAAGGGTACACTTAGTAGTTTATTCTTCATTCTGTATAATTTAAAGTTATGAACCTGAACAACTATTTCTTTTGTTTGATATGAATGAATGATTGATTTTATGGTTGTATGTCTTATTGCAAGTGTTTAAATTGTAATAGAATATTATACAAGTAGAAATTTGAAATAATGAAAGTATTCAATGAAATTGCTATTAAATGAGAATTTAATGTTATAAGCTTAAGTATAATTGAAATTTTACCAAGTAAATATAATTAAAGGTAAGTATGACAAATAGATGAGGTCATACAATTATAAAGGAATGTAATATAAATAAGAGAAATTGTAAACTGAAAGGGTTAAAGTAATTTCTAAATAAAAGTTGGAAGAAATACAATGAAAATAAAAAGATAAATCGTTATATGAATAAAAAGAATCAAACAACAAATGTATGAATGGAATGAATAAGAATAGACTAAAACTATTGCTGAAATTGTTGTTTGTCGTGGTTGTGGTTGTTGGGTAAGGAAACTTTATTTTGTTAGGATGGATGAAAAATCCATTGTGTTTAATCTAAGACTGTTGAGTAAATGATGCATTTGATGGTTTATTCTTCATTCCGTACAATTTAAAAGTTCTGAAACCGAACAACTATTTGTTTGTTGATTGAATGGTTGTTTGTATTTGTGTGTGTATGCTGTTGTGAAATTGATGGTTGTTGTATTGATTTGTTGTTAGTGATTGAAACCACTTACATATTTCACTTTATATAAATTGTTAACCCTTTGGATTTAATAAGTGAAATGCAGGTTATGGAAGCAATTGCTACTGTTTTTGGTTCCATAAATTAAACGTAAATTGCCCGACAAATAGGTATGTTTCGGATTACGATTTATAACGCTATTTTATATATATTTTCTCGTGTTGGGATATAAAATTTTGGATATTATATGTGATATTTTGTTATATTTAATATTATATTTTCTCCCGAGCCTCTCCGTACAAAGGAGACTCTGCCGAAATTTTTCGAAATTTTTGGGACTTAGAAAATTATTTTGAAATGTTTTTCCAAACTTTATTCATTTAAGTATAAAAAGATATAATGATTAAAATGGGTAAATTTTATATAAAGTAATAAATTTTGTAAATTAGTGTTTATAAGTTAATATTTTGAATAAGTTGTATTGTTTATCTAATTCTTCCTTCTCCCTTCTTTTTCCTTTTCGGGGACGAAAAGCTTTGAGTGGGGGAGAGTGTAACGACCCATGAATTTCGTTAACTAAGTTTGTCATAATTTCCATAATTTATAGTAAAGTGAATGTTAGGAATTAGATGTAGCAATTGTAATTAAAAGTTAACTAAAAAAAATATATTTAAAATGAAATTCCAATTCAATAAAATAATGTAAATGTTATGATTTGATTTTTAAATAGAATATGAAAAACAAGAGTAAGTATTGAATAATATGTTATTTATTTATGGTATTGAATAAAAATTGGTAAACCAATTGTAATTAATGGTAATAATGTGATATAAGCTAATAAATTAGATTTCAATGCCATACCCATTAATGAATGTAATTGAAATAGAATTTAGGTAAATGTACACTAGGTTATAAATCAAATATAAGGAAACAAACGTATATATCGAATTGATTAATGAATAAATATACATTGAATAGTAATTGAATGTACAGTTAATGGAAATTGTGTAAAATCAATAATGATAATTAGATGTGCCTTATTGATAATTAATGCCATAACGGAAAGAGTAAATGTATTCATTTGAATATAAAATTACAATCAAGGAATCGATGTCAAGTCCTTGAAATTGAAAGATGATGTAAGAAAAGTCCCTCCCGAATAAGTTATGAAAATTAGATCCCTATTTTCAGATTTTGGCTAATTTATACCGCTTTTTCCCCTGAAAAGAATGCTAAGTCGATTTTCTAAAAGAGGACAGTTTGGTAAAAAATAACAAAATAGAGACCTAATTTACATGTGTTTATGAGCAGGGACTTTTTGTGCATGAGCTTTGAAAATAGGGACCTTTGGTCCAAAACCCCAATTACAATTGGATAGGGATTGTTAAGTAACAACGTTAATGCAAGGTAAGTGATGCTAAATTAAAGTCAATAATAATGAATAGTGACTAATTCAAAATTTGTAACATATATTTTAAATTACCTGCTTATTTGTTAATGGAATTAGAATTTGTAATAAGTGATAATAAAATAAATGAAGGTTACACTAATGGGAAATGAAATAACGTTCATTAAATGTTGAGTAATCATAGGGTCATATTTATTAAAAGCGTTACTTTAATAATGTGGATTAATTGAGAAATTAATACTAGAAGCAGGTAAAGTAATAACTAAAAGGGAAATATGTTATAAATTGATTTTACCTAAACTTAAGTGTAAGATAAAGGTTGAATTTGGAAATTATCCATTTAATTTGAAACTTATTAGGATAAAATGGGATTCAATTTATAATGAGGGTTTATTTTAAGAAATCGAAATAAATTCTTTAATGAGAGAATTAAGCTACGTTAAACTGAGACGGGAATTTGTTTAAAGAATTACAAATTAATTAGTAAATTTTATAAGATGAAATTAATACTAACCCTATTTAGATTATGACAGTTGGCTAATCTACAGAATAGGAAGCTATATTTATTTATTTAATTGGAAAATTTAATTACTTTCTTTGAAATTATTGTGAATAAATGAAATATAACAGTTAAATGTTAACGTTGAAGGAAGTATAGAGGAAATCTAAGAAAATAAATGTAAACAATAGTGAGCCAATGTAAATTGCATCTTTTTGATAATAATAGACCGAATAATAGAATGAAAGGTAATTAAATGAAATTTTGAAAATTTAATTTACAATTTCTAAATTCAATGAATTTGAGATAAACACTGAAATTGATAAATTTATCAATTTTTAAATTTACTTTTAATTTGGTTAAAACATTGTAATTTACTGAGAAATATAAAAGGGTTAAAATTGGTAAATTTTAAGATTTAAATTAAAAGTTGGATTTTATTAATTTTTTTATTTATTTATTTATATAATTGATGGAAAAATAGTCATTTTGGCCACTGACTCGGATTTCGATGAAATAAGTTTCATCAGATCCGTAACGGTGAATTATAATAGTGTTTCAAGGTTCGTAACAATCGGATTTGTCATTTGATCGTACGGACTCGAAACGCCTTGAAATAAATGCAATTGTAATCAATTGAAATCAATGTGAAATTTTTGATTTTAGCATAACTTCTTCATACGATGGAATTTGGACTTGAAACCTTTTCCATTGCGTTTAAAATATTTTAAAACACCGATTTTGATATATGGGTTTGCCCAATTCCGTTCCGGAGATAGAACGGGCTTTTTGGACCACTTTGGCGTTAGCACGTAAATCTATCTTATCCATCCATTCAAACGTCAACCCTGCCTATATATTTCCTGTTATAAACCCTAGCCTCCCTATTCTTCATTTGTCTGTACGTACAATTCATCTTCTTCTTAGCTCCTCATTCCAATGGCAGACAAAACCTAATTCCCAAATTCCAAAATCTAATTTCAAAATTTTTTTTTTTTGAGATTTACGCGCTTTGGGTCGCGCTTGGGGTTTCAAGGGAAAAAACCCTGGAGCTACTTCGAGTCGAGAAGAAAACGACTCGGGTCATCGGGTCGTTTTCGCAAAAACTCCAAGCAAGCACCGGGTATTTGAGGCGGCGGACCGGGTTGAACTCGAAGTCGACTCAGCACCAGAATTTTCCAATCTTCAAATTTTTATAACTTTTGCATACGGACTCGGATTTGGACGCGGGTTCTTTTGTTAGGATCGTATCGAAATTCCGGACACTTTGACGCTGGTTTGGACGAATTCTGAGACGGTCAAATTTTTGGGTTTAAATTGAATTTAAATTCAAAAGGTGAGTGTTTTAACCCACTCACAACTTCTAAGATTTCTTATGTTTGTTAAATTAAATTTTGATGTGATTTAAAATTTTCTATGATTGTTTGGGCATATATTTAATCATCATCTCAGTTAGATAACATTTAGTTAAATTTAATTGTTATTTAATTTTATTATTGCATAAAATTTGCGAGTTAAATTTATTTATTATTGCATATAAACTGCCAGTTGAACAGTTATTAAATTTTATTGAATATAAACTATTTGTTGATGCCTGTTATATTTTATATGCTCTATATTGATGTTTTGTTTAAATTGGATGATGATTGTAATAAATGGTTGTTTATTTATATTTGGATGAATGGATGCTATATTTTATATTGTATAAACTGCAAGTTATTATGCATTTTTATTTTATTCAGGATTGCGGTTTGAAATGATATATAACCGAAATTTTATTTTAAATTGCGGATTGAAATGATAAATATCCGTATCACTTGACCATAGGATAGAAAATTATATACAGGCACCGTGGTCTATATATAAAATATTTTAAGGGATTTTCTATGGTTTGGAAAGAAATATACGGTTTAATAAATATTAAATTTTGATATTATATAAATATTATTTTATATATGGTTAAATTCTAAAATTTAAGCTATGTATGACTTGATGATGTTTTAAGTTTGATTTACGAATATTTCAAGTTTGAGCTTTATTTAAGTGATATTGAATTTATTAAATAAATATTTCTAAACTAAATAATAGTAAATTGAATTAAGGTATATATAAGATTATCATATTTGGTTGGGAATTTTGGAATTTTTAAAGATTTGAAATATATCAAAATTGAAATGTTTTATTGAAATTAAGGTATTATTATTTTTCAAAGTATTTGTTTTCGAAATTGTTATAACTTTGAAAGTAATATGGTTTGAAATGAATTTATTTGAAATAGAATTTATTTAAGAATTATCTTTAAATATATTGATTTGAAACCGATCGAAATTTTGAGATTAAGAATATGACTACATTTTGTGATTTGGGCTTAAGATGGTTTTAAAGAATATTTCAAGTTTTATAATTAAAAGTAAGAATAGTGATTGAAAATTTGGATTTTATTTAAATGATATATTATTGAATTTGGTTTTTAAGTATATACTATTTTGAAGTAAATGATATGTTTTGAAATAGCAATAATAATTTGGTTTTAAAGTATATACTATTTTGAAGTAAAGGATATGGTTTGAAATGGCAATAATATTTTGGTTTTTGATGTATATACTATTTTGAAATAAAGAATATGTTTTGAAAGGGCAATGATTGTGTTTTTAAAAGTATATATATTTTTTAAAAATGACCACGGTGTTATAATAACGATTGGTTGTTAAAGAGACCGGGATCGGATATGTACATACTCTCTGTCGATACCGAAAACCACTTTGACAACCGTGTACGCGGTGGAGATTCCAGAATGAAGTAGGATGGTGGCGACGTTCTTAAGGTATGTTACGTGGACCCAACTCCCATGAGTTGGCATAAGGTGGCTAAAACAGGAGCGATCTCGGACCAGTGAGGTAGCACCTCTTCTCGGACACATTTCTTCGATATTATACTCTTACTTGTGATTTGACTAGATGGCCATCCTCCGATTTGGGAGTGTTGTTCGAGGTGGACGGTAGTGGCTGCTATCCGCTCCATCAGTCCGTGTGCGTAATTGGTATATCTACCCTGGCATTGCCTTGTGTGCCGTGTCACCTACCATATCGAGCTTTACTACGATTATGATTTTAAGATCCGACCGCGTTAAGGTTCTCCATCCCCTTAACGCTATTTTCTATATGATTATACTTTACTTATTAGACACTACTGTATATAGCGAATATTACTACATAGTAGATAGTTTAACGGATCCTTAAGAGATGTGAATCCCGAACATTTCTTAAGTTACTACACTCACGTTAGACACTGGATAGGAGATGTCAAACCCCGTAAACATCTCTGATGCCGTTTACACTCATATTTATTTCATTGATTTAACTTACATAAGATCTTTTAGTTCTGACTTGAGTGTTTTGTCTTTTCAATTCGCTCGGGTCAGCCTGAGCATTTCAGGATTTGAAGGCTCTATTTCTGGAGGACGAAGACGAAGATTTTATTACTACTATTTATTATATTCCACTACATCATTGTATTCCGCTGCATAATCATCATTCTCTGGTATGTGTAACTCTGATATGTATTGTATAAGTATAATCAAATGTTTTGTAAAACAACTTCATGAACTGTTATTTGATTATTATATTTTATCGTTCCGCTGCAAGATTCTATTTTGTTCTTTTATTTCTCCACTTTTTCTTATTTACCCCATAACAATCCACCCTTCTGTATGGTTTAAGTCGGCATGTGTGTCTGCTTAAGCATACAAAAAGGTGGGATGTTACAGGAACCATCCTTCAACTAGCTGAACCACCGATACCACTCCTGGAATCCAAGTCGATAAGAAAACTCAATCTCCAAATGCGGACAAACCTCTAACTTCCCCGAAGACATCCAGAAAAACTCTAATAACCCAAGAGAACACTTAGCAATCGCAAGTCACTTTTGCGATCAACCCAACCTATTTCCAAAGAAAATTTTCTCTCTTTACCAATTAGAACAGCTTACACTTATCTATTCAATCCATCGAAGAAATGGATCCACTCTGCTACTTCTGAACTCCACCTCTAGAAAAACTGCTCAGCCAGAAAACTTCCTGCAACCACACAAAACACTCCGAGCTGCACTGCTGCCACAGATGCAAAAGATTTCCTAATCAAAGCTCTTCGAGAAACTCGAACCTCAACCAAACAGAAACACCATGCTGAACTCAGCCACAACACCGAAGCAGACACACTTCCTTAAACTTGTTCCAAAGAAACATCTTCCGAGACATCCATAGTCACTGCGTCTCATCACACAGCTACTTCTTCCTGAGGTTGCCAAGATACCATCACTTGCTTCAGCTCTTCCGATAGATCCAAACTCTACTCATCCAAACTTCAAAGATGGACTCCGAACCTTAACAGGTTTCCTTCAGAGATTGGTGAAATCCTTATACCATTGCAAAGCTTACTTGAGACGGTATTAGGTCTACAGTCTCGTCAGATACACTTCCAACCTCAACACTCAAACTCCAACCATTGGTAGTCGTCGTGTTACACACACCACTACCCTATCTACCTTTATATCTTATATTGGAAAACCCGAATAGGTAACCCAACAAATAGATAGAAATAATTATATATATATAGCAAAATTACAAATACGCTCTCTCAAGAAAGAAATCACTCCAAAGCCTAGGTATTCACTCAACCTAGCGCTTTGATACCAAAGCCCCTCCAATAGGAGGTCGGACCCTCCAAAATTTTAGCCATAGGAGCTATTCGACCTCCCGAACTCAAATCCAAGCTCTTATTTCCCAATCGATGCTTCAATCGGATCCTAATCCAAACCCTAGCTCACTAACCAAGAACGGCCTCTGCACAAATCACGATCGAACATCACCAAAGCGTACTCAGACGAAGCTAATCACCATACAAATTCAACGAATCAAGAATTAGGATTTTTAGTTTAGTGGATCTTTGGTTTTAGATTTTTGAAGTTTTATTTCAAAAGGGAAAGCTCCATTTCTCATTCATAGGCAAGATTTAATAGAGGACAAAGGAATGGGAGAAGCATGGCTAAGAAATGATGGGGTATAGGCTAATGGTATGGCAGAAATGGTGGGTATGGAGTTGAAAAACATGTACATATATTATTTTATTTAATAAAATATTCAACATAACATACCCAAAAATCTCGAACTCCAAACGAGACATGCCACCTAGTAATCTATACGTTATACCCCTATTCTGAACATAATAGAAATAGTCTTGAGCCCTAATTCGATCGTATGCAGAAGATAGCTTGTCGAACCTAATTATTTATTAAATTTTCGATATTAATTTCCACGCGTTTCGATCTCGCACGATCAAACTATACGTCTGATCACCACGAAATTCATCATCATAAAATAATTCAATAATACAGATCCAATGAAACTAGTTTCGTCAAAATCTGAGACTGTGCCCCGAAAGAAAATATCGTTTTATATTTAATTATCGATATTTATCCGATCTATTTATATTCGTAAATAAATTTACAAATTGAATTCACCAATATTGTTTATTAATTAAAAGGAGTTGAATAAAATTATTAAATCCATTTAATTCACATTTAATTCACAATTCAAATATTTAATTATTTCCTATATTTGAATTATAATTTATTAAATTCCAAAATTCAAATATTTTAAATTTTTGAAATAAATTAAACATTCAAAACCAAATGACCAGAATTTTGGGTTGTTACATCCCCCCCACCTTTAAATGAATTTCGTCCCCAAAATTCCTAAGGAAGAAAATTTTTTCAAACCCTTAAGTTTAAAACTATTAAATAAATGAGTTATTAAACTTATTAACTTTTCAAAACCAATTAGCTAGAATAGATTTTAAACTTTCCAAGTCTTTCAAATCCATTCACCTATACCAACTAATTTCTCATATCCATTCATTTCTCCAAAGTCATAACTCAGAAAATCAAATTTCTAGTTTTCAAACATTTTCCAAAATTCCTAAAAAAAATTCTAACTCTTAAATATTCGTAAAATTTCGCCAACGTCTCCTTTGTGCGGCTCGATCGGAACAACTACAAATTGCCTCTACGGGCTCCAAACCAATCAAAGAAAAAAAAAGCCAAATGGCCTCCATATCTGGGGCATAAAATCACCAACCCATTTAAATTTTCTAAATTTATTATGTAACTTTTGCATTTGATTTATATTTTGGCAAGTAATTCATTATCTCTAAGAAAATGCAGATGTGCAAGAAGTTAAGTGTAATGATCCGTAAATATATCGCTTTAAATAAATGATCGTTTAGCCTTATCGATATAACAACAATTTTGTAAACAATTATTATTATTAATTTATATGTTTATAAATAAAATATGATCATTTTTATTAGTTAAGAATGATAGAAAAATTTATTTTCAAAATTTGTTTAAAAAATATGCATAGAAATTTTAAAAGAGAAAATATGATCGAAAATCAAAATCTGGATTTGTAACGACACAGCATGTGGAAGTTATGCAACGTCGTACTGTTATGTTACATATACATATACATGTACATATGCATACATGTAACATGCACATAAATATATATATATATATATATAAATATATAAATATAAAATTATAATATAAAATATATAGGATATTTTAAGCAAACTTACTCCTTAAGCTTTTATAAGTCAACATATGTACACATGAGAAGATGGAACTGGTGTGCACATGGGGGGAGGCTTCTAACCATGCATAAGAGGGAGTAAGGTGTGTTGGAGAAGCCTTGAAATAGTGATGCAAAGGTGATGTGTACATGTCTTCTTTTACACTCTTCTTTTTCCTAGAAATACCCTACCCTCTTCTCTTCTTTTTCATTCATTCTCTTTTTCATATGCTCAAGCTTTTGCTTCCTTTTTAATGGCTTCCATCCTAAGAGAAATAATGTCAAAAATTATTTCAAAAAGAAACTAAAATTATAATATATAGTTATGTATAGTAAAACTCCTCAAAACGATTCCAAAACTCCTCATTTCTCTTTGATCTTCCCAAACTCCACTTCACTCCACCCTAGGCCAAGTCCACTCATTGCTACACCCTAGGCCGTGCACCCCTAGCCTCCTCAAGACTTGGTCGAGGCATTTAGGAGCTAAAATCCGAAGAATACGAGCTTCGGAACTCGAACGGTGGAGCTATAGCGAATTTTTAAGTAAATCGTTTAAAATCCAAGGTGAGAACTCCTAAACTATTATACTATATGTTGGATGATGACATGATGTTGCAAATTGATGTTTAATATGCTTTGATCATCAAGTTTAGTTGTTTTCATCTGAATGTTGAATATATATGCAGGTCACGAATATACACGTCGGTAACCACAAAGGAAATCACTTTCCTTGAACTAATGAAATGATGTATATGAGATTGTTAAACCTCTTAAAATGGTTTAAAATGTATTTGAAATGTTTTATAAACATTTAAAAGTGTTTTAGTGAAGTTTGAAAATAAATAATAAAAATTTAGTCAAGCACGTCGCGTAACGGCAGTTCGCAATTTCGCGCTATAAAGTCAAACAAGTGTGAAGTTGGAATATAGCTCAGAATTCTTCAAGATAAGAATTTTCTGAACTATTATATCATAGTTTCCAACGAAGAAAGGAAATTGAGATTCCGATAAGTAGATTTTGAAATATGAGTAAAACAAGTTTTGGAAAAATCCTGAATTTGCAGTTTGGAATCCAAAACTGGATTTCTTTGAAAACGATGTTTTAAAATTGTTTAAAAATATGGAATAATTCTTATAAATTTTTTAAAATGTTTTAAAAGTGATTTGAGTAATAAAAATAATATTTCAAATAATAAAAAGTCGTTTTGGTCAATATAGCTTAAAAGGCACTTTCTACAGCATTTTTCTATAACCTTTGGAATATAGTTTTAAACTTAACAACTCTTTTACAAATATTTTGTAAATGTTTTGAAATGGTTTAAGAAGTGTTTTAAATATGATTTTAATAACTTTTGGAATGATTAAAGATTTAGAGTTGATCAAATAACTTGACCGCCTTATGGATGTCAGAGAGATTGTGTTTAGGCTTGAGTTTGGAAAACCAGTTTCCTGCTGTCCCTAGCTATCAGGACTGGCCCGATGGAGGGGATGGTGAATTTGGTTTACTCGGATCAATATCTTCCAAAATAAAAATTAAATGATTTCAAATTGATTCCTAGTAAAAAGAAGTTTAAACGATTACCAAGGGATTTTATAAGAGAGGTTTAATATTCCCGTATATACTGGAAAGAATGCTTTAGAAATATAAATCTCCCAAAAAAGAGGTTTCGACAAAAGAACTTAATTAATCAAAGAATGATTTCCTTATTCACTTGACCTCTTTTATCGATGATTGGTTCGGAGAAACTGAGGTCGGATTTGGATAATTCCTGTCCGAAGACCACTTCGAACAATTTTCCTTTTCAAAGTGAAGACATGAAGATAATTATAGAAGATGGAATGTAGGGCTACTTGTCACCGACCCTCGGGGGAAATTTCCCATCCTATATTATATGGCAATAGTTCTTCATTTAAGATCTTCAATGCATGGACTTCTCGTTACTAATCCTAGGGATAATTCCCGACAGGATGTGGTAGGAGAGTGCCTTCGGTTTTGTTCAGTCCCAGAACGAACTTGTATGGATGGATGTCTGACAATGCATTTTTTGAGATTTCATCGTTGACTTTTATAAACATACATCTGTTTGGTGGTAGAGACGGCAACTTCTCTTAGCTTAACACCCTTCTCTGAGACGTATAAGGTCGGAGGTTGTATGTATGTTGAAGTCAATAGTGATCGATGGAATGGAAATGTGGCATTCAAAGTGAAATGTGCAAAGTAAAAAGTAATTGTTACCTTAAGCCTCATACCCGAAAATGGCCGAAACAGGGTAGATGCGGCAAGGCTATGTGGTTCGCAACCATTAGGGTATGATCATCCCCTTATAGATATATTTCTGCCCGCTATGACATTCGGGTTTAAATTATTGTGGTGTATGCTAAGAGACATCTCGAATTAGGTCGGTAACGACCGAGGTGATGACATATTCGATATTATCTAGTGAGAAAGGTAGGCTGGTCTTGCGTTGGTAGAGGCGCAGATGTTCTGTTAACCTCGGTACATTCCTCTAGAGATGTACTACTGGAAGGTAGTCCCTTCACTTGGTCATTTGTATGGAAATCCGTTCTCCAATAAGTGTCTGCAGTTTGTTTGTAGAACCCGCGTTTGTGGAAAGTATTGCTGGAATTTAATTAATGTAACAATTTCGGCTAAGATTAATAAGTTTACCTGCAAATGTTTTCAAAGATATGTCACTAAAAATAATATCCCTTATTTTTACGTAATAATATTTTGGTTATCATAAGGTAAAAACCTCTTCCGTGTTTATGTGCGGCGTGGTCTTACGAGATACCTTTTTGTTTTCAAAATGCATATTTTGAGTTCTCACACCAGTCCCATGACTAACCCGGAGTTTATTTTTGTTTTCCCTTTAAACTCTGGGTGCCCTATTTTTTTCCGGGCAGCCAAATAGTCAGGATTCTGTTTAGAGCATTTTGGGAGGAGCATGCTGGAAGAGATTTTTGGAGCATGAAGCTAGAGCACCCGATGGGGATATCTATCTATCTATTTTTTTTTCCGTTGTGTCTAAGTTAGTTAATGCCAGCAAGTGTGGGAGCGGATAGTTATAACTGTTCTCGGTTGGGTTAGTGCATACAAAACTCTGATGTACCCTAGTGATGGTAATTGTATGTACTATTTATCTATTTAATGTAATGTGAGAATTTGTGTTTCTATCTTTTACTTTACTTTACCCCTGAAAATCTACCTCCTCGGCACTTGGATTTATGGCATGTGAATACCGTGGATGTATTAGTGTCGATTTCTGAGAGTCAAGGAGATGGGTCTTCACATTAAATTGAAATCTCTTGCTTTCCTATACTTACATAATCTAAAAGAGAATCAGGTTGACAAAAGCATATGATGTAACCTTACATGCAAAAACTAGTCTGATATAAATCTACATGAAACCAATAACCATATTTCAATCATATGCAAAAAATACAGAGAATATTCTGTAATAGATGATATGCATCCAATTATTTCAAATGATAATTTATATCTAAATACCTAGGTTTTTCAATTGAAAATTTTATTTTCAAATTTCTCAGACGAGAAAAAACAAAAATAAAAATGACAAGGAAGGGATTCCACCTAATAAAGTATGGTGAAACTCCAGAATCAAAACAACGTGGAGCGTCCAGTGGTATTCCGGTTCCTTCAAAAAACATCAATTAGAGCGAATAAGTATCATTCCTTTTCCAAAATCTTCAAAAATTAGCTTTTTCAAATTCGCTGGGATTTAGGTCCTAATAACAACAATTTAAAATTCTTTGTCTATAAATTCAAACTTTATAGACAATGGTATATGAAATCACACAACTAACCAATTTGATTCAACCAAATCAACTTAGTCAAATAAATCAAATTCCATGAAGGATTAAACTAACACCAACAATTAGTCAAATTCCATAAGGGAAAACTACCACTTAACGTTGTTTCAAAATGTTAAATGACTAGCAAACAAATCTTAACTTAGGTTCAAAACTTTCTTGATTGTCCTAAAATATAGATAATCATCTAAGTGTACCATTTTTCTCATTAGCCTTTGGTTATTGCTTAGAAGATTACCCAAATTTACTCGGACAAAATGGATACTTATACTCTATATTTTATTAGTTTCTTAATTACATTAAAATTTTTCTAAATCACTTATATTTTCACTTAGTATTTTATTCAATACTAAAATTATTTTTGAATTATTTCATAAATTCACACCCAAGTTTTAATTTTTTTATAAAGTCATTTCTTTATAAAACATCAAATAATAACTTATTATACTTTATTTACTTTTATAATACTCTTCTATATCCTAAGAGTACATACAAATTTATTTTAACCATTTCAAAGATCTAGATGGGGATCAAATCAAAATATGGTTTCTTAAAACCGAGTCAACCTATTAATCTCCTTAACTTAAAGTGTTAAAGCGAATAATATTTATGGGTTGATCCAATTAACAGATAGTTTTTCACAACTTAGATGTTTTAAACAATTATATGGTTTTATTAAAACAATGTTTATCAAAACCTTCTTATTTAATTGAACACAATTTACCTGTGTTAAATTATACCCTATCTTATCAAAGGGAAAAATCTCATTTATCAAAACAATCTTTTATTAGAAATACCTTTTGTTTTGAAACCAATTCTCTTTTAGGGAACTTAAAAATTAGATACCTGGTATTAATTTCAAAACTTATCTATGTAAGCATACTTCATATATTTTTATATATAATAACTTCAAATGATTTATTTATTAAAACTCACTTTGGGTTTATTCGGATTTGAACTTATTTCGGTCGCACAATGATAAAGAGAATAATTTACTAAGTATTCCACAACGTTTGCCTAAGCAAACATATGATCGTCACTTAGAAGATTATTCGGATTATCACAAAACTAATCGAAACGATTTCCTCCGAATTATTCTAAAGAAAATGCATTCCATTTATAAATTTGCTTTCCAAAGTATTTTTTCTTTCAATTACATCCAAAAGTACTGCTATTTCATTTCTCAAAAACCTTTTGAAACTATTTTCAAAAATTCTGGGTTTAGATTCAAAAAAATCCTTTCTGAATGCCTTTTATAAACTAAATTTATATAAAATTTCATTTATATAAAAACCATTTCATATTATAATAATCCTTTTATAAGCTATAATGCTCCTAAATAAACCGAGCATAATTTAATTAATAAACAACAGTCGATTCTTCTTATTTAAATTAGGCATAACCGAACAAACAATAGTTGTAATATATAAATATTATCACATTTAAACCAAAATACTTTATAACTATATAAAGTTTGGAAAAATTTTCCTTGATATATATAAAATATAATCCTAGGCAGAATATTTAATTTTCCACAATTTTCAAAAATTTCAATACCATTTCCGTTGGCTTTGGTCGAGTGTTTAGAAACCCCTATCGATACCGTGGTGTCCCACGTCTCAACCAGAATTCATAAAAACTCAATAGACAAATTCACATAATACGTTTTTATAACATTAACAAATACGCTCTCGTATATATAATCTCTCAAACTCATTCTAGGGTGTCACTTACCCTATCTCTAATAAGCCAAACCCTACCAAAGCCAAGGTTCTCACTTAACCTCGTGCTCTGATACCAAATGGTAACGACCCACCATTTGACCATCGAAAGTCGACACCGAACACTACCACCGTGTTCCAATGTCGACTTCCAATCGACAAAAGGGTAGATTGTTAGGGTAAATAAAAAAAAGAAATGAACAGAGAATAGAGGAAAAACAGAATATCATAGCGGAATCGATAACATATAATACATCAAGGATAGTAGAAACTGTAACTCCAAAATACAGAGTATATCAGAGTTAAAAACAAACCTTATAAGCTGGAAAGTTATAAAATCCTGACCTTACAAATGTCGATAGGTATACTATATAATACAGAAGAAAATAAAAAACTACGATTGGTAAATCTTTAGCTCCCATCCACGATCTTCAAAACATCAAAGACAACCTAGGAAAATACTCGGTCTGACCTGAGCATTATAAATAAATAACACCCGGATCAGTCTGGAAATACCAGCATGAGATAACTCGAACAATAGGGAACATATAAAAGTTCTGTGGGACCATGCCGCAAACGCGAAATGGGTTTTTACCTCACCAGAATAACATCCATATAGGCAAGAGGAGAAATAAATATCAGGAAACAATCCAAATATGAATGGGCATAACAAATATTAAAACAAGACTTAAAAGAATGAAAATAAACCGAGTAAAATCCAAACTGGACAGAATGGGTAGAATAAGGAAAACAGTCCAACTTGATAGAATGGACTAAATAAGGTGACAATCCAAACTTGATAAAATGGACTGAATAAGGTAACAGTCCAACTTGATAGAATGTACTAAAATAATACTTAAATGCCATGATGAGGAGTGGCTCTACTCATGGCAATTTAAAGCTAAAACAGGTTCAAGGTTTTCGAATCAAATAAGGAAAGGAAAATTTCCAAATAATGACAAGGAAGGTGCACCTTGGAATATACCTCTAGTAATATACTCTTGAGAAGCTCATATACTCCATGACACTTCTCGGACAATACCAAGCCGGACCCCGCCAGACCTTACCGAGTATCTGAATATTTCCACATCTAAGTGCACAACCGAATCCAAACTAGATGAGATGTGAAAATACCCTTTTGATTGGAGCAACCCCACATAGCTTGGCTTCCTCTAGCACTTTGTGTTTAGTCATTTCTGATAAAGGATAACAAAGCTTAAAGAGCTGCAAATCATTTTTTAAGGTGACGATACACCATGAAAAAAGCTGAATCTGATAATTATAAATCAACTACCGAGGATAATTAAAATGATCGTATATGGAAATTAAATATCATATATTTACCACTGCTCGTTGATTCCAAACATGTGCTATCTCTCGGTTGAAAATGAAGTCGGACAAGTTGAGGTAGTGTTACCTCTGGGCATTACCTTGATGATATTTTTAACCTTCAAGATAGAAACGAGTCCAATCCTCAACGTTTAGGATTAAAAGTATGACTGGATCCTTTACATATAAGCGATATTGATTACAGAACTATTTTTCCATAATCGAAATCGAACTTTTAACTTTTAGAAGAACTGAACTTATGCTTGATTTCTATATTTGCATATTGTTAAAACACTTTTAGAATTAGTTTCTGATTGCTTTAACGTTAAGAGAATAATTTTTCTAAGTGCTCGAACCCGAAAGCCTAAACCAGCATCAGATCGACACCAAGAAGATTATCCCAAAAGATAATCAAACAATTTAAATACCTTTTTTAACATTAAAACAATATTAATTATCCCGAAAGATAATTAATCACATTTAAAATATCTTTTAAATAAACAAATCCATTATCTTTAATAAAATAGATAATTATTTACAAACACTTTTATAACATTATTAACTTTAAAATCTTTATTAAATCAGTTTATTAACTTTTAAAACAGTTGATTAAAGCAATTTTATTATATTAGTTAATTTACTTAAATCACTTTTATTAAATCGAATAATTAACTTTAAATATCATTAATTACAAAGATTAATTAAATTCAAATAACCATTAGTTAAAATGAATAAGTCATCTCAAACATCATTTATTAAAATGATAAGTAATTTTAATTCCATTAATTAAAATAATTAAGTAAGTTCAAATAATCATAAATTAATTAGATTAATTAAATTCAAGCGTCAATAGTGAAAATGATTAATTAAAATATCATTTGTTAAAATGATTTATTTAATTAAAACATCATCAATTAAAATGATTTAACTAAATTCCAAATACCATTGGTTAAAACAATTAATTAAATTTAAAACAATCATTAATTAAATTGATTAATTAAATTAAAATATCATTATTTAAAATGACTAATTACTTTTAAATATCATTAATTAAAATGATTATTAATTCCGATCATCTTTAATCAAAGTAATTAATTAAGTTCATTAAATTAATTAAACTCCATTATCATTAATTAAAAGAATTAATTAAACTCAAATAATCATTAGTTAAAACGATTAATTAAGTATGAAACATCATTACCAAAAAAGATTAATTATATCTAAAGATAAACCGATTTTAATTATAATTTATTAAATTGGTTAATTAATCTCAAAATTATTAGTTAAAATGATTACTTATTTTAAATTATAATTAGTCAAAATGATTAATGAATTCTAACCTTTTGTTTAGTGGAAACACAAGCTTAAGTTCATATGACAGAGTTTTGGGGGTAAAATTTAATAAATGATGAAATAGCAAAATTGCTATAACGACACTTAATAAATTAAATGGAATTTTAGGATTTTTATTTCAATTAACCATTAATAACAGCATAAGGATGTACATAAATAATTTATGGGTGAGAAACCCCTTTGGGTCTCTTTACAGATTTCCTGCAAAACAATGGTTATGGATAATATATAGATAATCATATGAGTTTATAATGATCAAATTAATATGTCATCCATTTTCCAAATGGAAATTCAACCAAACAAGCAATCAAACAATTTTACTAACATCCAAATAATCAATAAACATTTATAACATCATAGATATGATATGATAAAATTGAACGTGAGTTAAACTCACATTGATTTTCGCTTTCACCGAAACGTCCTAATTTTAGACTAAAACCGAACGGTCGTCCGATTTTAGCCTAAATTTTCACTTACTCCGAATCCAACCAAACCAACTCCATCACGAAGATCTTGATGACATGAGTTTAATGCAAAAAACGGCGTTCGAATTCAACCTCGTATGAGTGAGATACACATTTTATAAGTTATCGAATTAAATTAAATAATAAATAACTTAACTAAGTTAATTAACCACTAAACTAATTACCATCTCCCCTTAATCCATCTTCTCCAATATGCTAATACACAGGCCATGCGTTTCAAGTGTGTACAAACCCAAACCCAAGAACTTCAAACAGCGATATCTCCTTCGTTTACCAAAGAAACGAGCTCCCGTTTTCGCCAATGCGTCCATCTTCACGAGCTCTTCCTCCTCGACACAACCATATCGAAGCCACACCAAAAGGTGAAAATCCGACCTGACAACAAGCCCAAGCCCCTCCAATCGACGCACTTCATCATAGGATGTCGGGCCCTCCAAAATTTTAGCCATAGGAGTTATTCGACCTCCCGAACTCAAATCCAAGCTCCGATTTACCAATCGATGCCTCAGTCGGATCCTAACTCGAATCCTAGCTCACTAATCAAGAACGGCATCCCCTAAACCATGATCTAACATCACCAAAGCATACCCAGACGAAGCTAATCACTGTAAGAATTCAATGAATCAGGAATTAGGATTTTTAGTTAAGTGGATCTTTGGTTTTAGATTTTTGTAGTTTTATTTCAAAAGGGAAGCTCCAATTCTCATTCACAGGCAAGATTAAATAGAGGAAACAGGTATGGGAGAAGCATACTAAGAATTGATGGGGTATGGGTTAATAGTATGATAGAAATGGTGGGTATGGAGTTGAAAAACATGTACATATATTATTTTATTTAATAAAATATTCTACATAACATACCCAAAAATCTTGAACTTCTTATGGAGCTCAGGACAGAAGTGAAGGTCTAAGTCGCACACGACTTAAGGATTCAAGTCACATACGACTTAACGAGGAAGTTATAGGTCGTCCTCGACCTAAGGAGTCACGAGAGGGGGAGCTGCGACTTAACTGGAAACCAGGGGAAGAAGTTATCTCGAGTTTGCGACCTAAGGAAGTGATAGGTCGTGGGAACGACCTAACAAATCACCAGGAAAAGAGCTACGACCTAACGGGTTTGAGAATGGCGAGCTAAAGCAAAGAGATAGGTCGCTGGAACGACCTAACATGTTTTTAGGTCGTGAATGACCTAACGAGTCAAGAGATAAGTCGTTGAAGCCTGAAGCCGTGAATTCCTATGCCGCTTTAATCCAGGCCATTGATCCTGCGAAGCCGCTTCTTTTAGGTCGCGAACGACCTAACTCTACTGCATCTTAGGTCGCAAGAAGAGATCCGAGGCCAAATCCTTAGGTCGCGGACTTGTTAAGTCGCTGAGTTGGATACCGCTTATTTTTAGGTCGCTGCCTTCTATTGTTAAGTCGCTCACTGCTGCCGTTCTTAAGTCGCGAGAAGTGGTAGGTCGTTAACGACCTATACTAGGTCGCTGATGGAAGCTGGAGCATTGAAGTAAAGTCGCATGAGTTGTATTTTAAATCAAAACCGATCTATGTGTTGTAAATATATGTGTAATGTGCTATGTACTGTGTTTCTGTGTTGTTCTTTAGGTCGCAGGCGACCATAGTTAGGTCGTAGGTCGTGATGTTTTATAGGTCGTTGTTGGGTGAATTCTCACCACCGGTCCAAGCTTCGCCGAACCAACCATCTCCAAGCTTCGCCGAACCAACCATCTCCAAGCTTCGCCGAACCAACCACCTCCAAGCTTCGCCGAACCAAGCTGCTCACTCACCACCGAACCAAGCACCTTACTCAACATACCACACCGGACCAACCTCACCATCCCACCACCGGTCCAAGCAACTACCGGTCCAAACTGCACTTCTCATGTTCCTACCGAACAACCTTCTCAAGCTCCTACCGGACCAACCCCAAACCGGACCAAGGTACTCCCACATAGCACCGAATCACCTACAACCGGTCCACTCTACACTCCAACCATCTCCGAACCAAGCAATGCCGAACCAAGACGTACCAGGCCAGATCACGTCAGCCCAGGCCCATCAGCAACTATACACATCCTAGACCCCTACCCCTAGCCTCACTCTATAAATAGAGGGGCAGGGGTACAACAATGGGGAAGGGTTTTGAGAGCTCAAGCACGGAGAGAACTTTCAAATAACTTTCTTTTACTTGTATCAAAGCTTTGTACTTGTAATCAAAACGAGAGAAGAGAAATAACATATAAAGTGGATGTAGGCACATTCTGGCTGAACCACTATAAATCTGCGTGTCTTTTTTACAGTTTAGCCCCTACTTTTCATATATTTGCATAAATCTCCAAAATCACTAAGAACAACATAAGATCTACCAAATCATACGACTTTGAGGTGTTTGTCCATTTTTTGTGCAAACATTTTTGGTGCTTTCATTGAGAGCTAGAAGCTCGAAGCTTCAGCTTCATCCACTTAACAAGTTTTCCTAACAGCATCGTCCGCCACTTGGAAAACATGCCTCCCAAACAGAGAAAAGATGTTAACAAAGGAAAAAACATCGCATCCAGCAGTCTTCCAGATCCAGCTGTCACGAATCAAGTAACAAATGAAGGACAGTCTAACCCAACCACTCCTGCCACAGAATAGCCTGCAGCAATTACTAGGACAGATTTGGACAGAGTTGTGGTTGAAGTAACTAATCGCTTCACATCCCAGCAGGAAGCCTTGGTGGACCATCTCATGTCACGCTTAAGGGATGCTGAAGAATCCAACCGCAACACTGAAACATGGGGCGAGTCCCAGTCTGGAGGATCTCAGAGACAACAAAGATCTTCCTTCTTCGAAGGAGCTAACGGCAGAAGTAGCCATGGTAGGAGCCGAGACCGAGCACAGCCCGAAGTTAGGCCTGAGGAAACGTTTGGTACCGAACCCAACGGGGGAGGTACCGGACGGAGGTCAACTGTAGGTGAGCCTGTCATACTGCCTAACCACGGAAACGCCGGTGAACGGGGCCGAGCTAGAGTCCAGCCCGAAGTTGGACCCGAGGAAGTGCTTAGATCAGAACCCAGCAGGGGAAGATCAAGGCAAGGACCAACTGTAGCTGACCCTAGCATTCTCCCAGACGATCAAAGGCTGCCGCTGGAAAATATGAGGAACGATAGACGATACCATCCCTACAGGTCATCTGGACGGAATCAATCCCACAGAACAGAACCAAACTCATTTCTATCTGCTCCAAATTCTGATGAAAGGATGGCACGCTTATTCAGAGAGTGTGTCCGACGGGAGCAAAGAGATCGAGGGATAGGTGCTAGGGTAACCAGCCCTTTCGCCCGCAATATCGAAATTGCTATCACCCCCCGAGAATGGAAGATGCCGACAATGGAACCTTACAAAGGAACCTCCGACCCCGTTGTACACTTACAGAGGTACACGCAACATATGCTCATGAGTGGAGCAACAGAGGCAGTACTATGCAAATGCTTTCCGCTCTTCTTAGCAGATCTCGCTACCTCCTGGTTCTGTCATCTACCCCAGGGATCCATCAGCTCATGGGAAATGTTGAAAGAAAAGTTTATCAGTCAGTTCCGCATCCATGTGGAACAACCTAAGGACGCTTATTCCTTATCCAGCGTCAAACAAAAACCTGGAGAAAAACTGCAGTAATACCTAACCCGATTCAATGCCGCAGCAGCCGCAGTCCAAGATGCCGATGAGAAGCTTATCCTAATGGCTCTCTGTAGTGGTGTGCATCCGGACACTAAATTTGCTAGAAGGTTGACGAAAGAAAAACCAGCTACTTTACCCGATTTCTTCCATGAAGCCGGGAAATACATGAGGCTTGAGGATGCTGCCGTTGAGGGGCAGTCAGGACAGCAAAATAAGGCAACTCACAGCAACGCCCCCGCTGTGGCAAGGGACGTTCGAAGAAATGATTCCAGAGACAATGCTGGGGGCAAGAAGGGAGAAAAGCGCCTATATCGGCCTGGGCCGAGATTCGACACTTACACTCCTTTGAACGAGACCGTCGAAAATATCTTCCTTGCCACCCAAGGCGAAGTTAGATACAAACGCCCACCATACAAAAAGGAATCAGATAACGCGCAGAAATCTGGAAAGTTCTGCCGCTTCCACGAATCTCACGGGCATGATACCAATGAATGCCATCATCTCCGGGATCAGATAACAGTTCACATTACAATACAATCGCATATTACAACCAACATACAAAACAACATACGACTTAACTTGAGTCGGTAACGACTTATACACATACCCCAGCAGCATCTTCACATGGTTTAAGAATCAATGGCTCAGATCTAAGTGGCATAACAATCTACGGCTACAAGCTTCAGCGACTTAAGAACATACAGCATTCCAGATCAACGACTTAAGGAAATCAATGGCAGGGATTAACTCGCAAACGAATCAACGGCATCCAGAGCTTTGCGACCTAAAAGATAAGTTGTTCCAGAAACTTCGCGACCTAAGTCTCGCGACCTAAATCCTCGCGACCTAACTCCCCAGATCACCCCGCAACCTATCTTAAGTCGTGAATGTTTCCTGCGACCTAGCATAGGTCGTGATTTGTTAGGTCATAGCACTTTGTTAGCTCGTTCCAGCGACCTATTTTCCAACTCGTTAACTCGTACACGAGTTAACTTGTTAAGTCCTTCTTGTGACCTATCTTCTAACTCGCTAAGTCGTATACGAGTTAAAACATGTTAGGTCGTTCCAGTATCTCGTTAGTTTGCCATTCTTCGGTAGGTCGTTGGAGCGACCTAAAGGCCTCGTTAGGTCGTATGCGACCTAACACTTCACCAACTTGGACTGTGCCGCTCTTTAGCTCGCTTAGCGACTTATCATAGGTCGCTAAACCACTCTTCCCAGCATCACTCGCTCCCTCCTCTAACTCCTTGGGTCGTGAGCGACCTACAAACTCCTTAGGTCGTGAGCGACCTATGCCTTTAACATTCTGCGCTGCATCAACTACCCGAATACTATCATATCCTGCTCTAGTCCGTGGCAATCCATCTATAAAATCCATATATATCTGTTCCCATTTCCATTCGAGGATATCTAGTTGTTGTAGCAATCCACTAGGATTCTTCTGCTAAGCCTTCACTAACTGGCAATTCAAACACTTTGAGATGAAATTTCCCACATCCTTCTTCATTCCTTTCCAGTAATAAATCCTCTTCATATCCTTATACATTTTGTTACCACCAAGGTGAATGGTTAATCTAGAATGATGGCATTACCCTAGTACTTCATCTTGTAATCCATTAATAACTGGAACAACCAGTCTCTTATCCTTACGAAGCCAACCATCTCGATCAATCTCATAGTGTCCCAAATCTTCAGATTCTACTCCCATTTCAATCTTTTCCATGATCTCTACTAGCTTAGCATCTTGTTTCTAGCTAGTACCAGTCCTTTCAATGAGAGTAGTTCTTATCGATATACTTGCTAACATCTCAGGTTCGATCTCATAATGTGGCCTGAAATCAAATCCAGTTATATACTCCATATGTTTCCATTCCAAAAACATAGCTCCCAATTCAGCATGTCTTCTGCTTAATGCATCTGCCACTACATCACCTTTTCCTAGAGTGTAGGAAAAATTAAAGTCATAAGAAGCTAGGAACTCCAACCATCGTTGCTGCTGAAGGTTAAGATCCTTTTGAGAGAAAAGATACTTCAAGGATTTATAGTCTGTGAACAGCTCAAATCTTTCTCCTAACAAATAGTGCCTCCACATCATCAAAGCAAATACAATCGCCGCTAGCTCCAAGTCATGAGTTGGATAATTCCTTTCATGCGGTTTCAACTGCCGACTATCATAAGCGACAACTCTCCCTTTCTACATCAACACGGCTCCAAGATTAGTACCACAAGCATCGACCTATACTGTCATCTCTTCATTCCCACCTGGAATAACCAATACAGGTGCACTCGTCAACCTTTCCTTCAAAGTTACAAATGCATACCCACATCTTACATCCCAAGTGAAAGTCTGATTCTTCTTGGTCAAGTTGGTCAATGGTGCTACAATCTTTGAGAATTCCTTTATGTAGCACCTATAATATCATGCCAATCCAAGGAAACTTCTCACATCCGTAGCATTCTTGGGTTGATTCCAATCCTGGATCGCTACAACCTTTGCGGGTCCACCGCTACTCCTTTTTCTGACACGACATGTCCTAAGAATTTCACTTCTTCCTTCTAGAAGTGACATTTAGAGAACTTAGCTCACAACTTGTCCTTCCTCAAAACCCCAAGCACAACCCTCAAGTGTGTCTTTTGCTCTTCTTCAGTTCTAGAGTAAATTAGAATGCCATCCATGAACACAAGTACGAACTTGTTCAACTGATCTCTGAAGACTCTATTCATAAGATCCACAAAGTATGTCGGAGCATTAGTCAATCCAAAAGGCATCACCAACTGAAATGACCCTCCTATTTCTATCTTAATTTCATAAGGATTTTTTTTTCCATCAGAGGGAATTTAAATCAAATAGAAATTAGAATACCATACAAGCTATTGACATAGCCACTTATTTCTTTTCTAAATAGGCAAATTAGGCAAAATCAGTAGTTCAGACGTCTAAATTCTTATGACAGACGTCTAAATTTAATCTCAGACGTCTAAATTATATTGACAGACGGCTCAGAGATCTAAAATTGAAACAGAGAGTAAAAAACATTTTGAACTAAATTCAGACATCTAAATTTTTTGTGACAGACGTCTAAATTTAATCTCAGACGTCTAAATTATTATGACAGACGGCTCAGAGATCTAAAATTGAAACAGAGAGTAAAAAAACATTTTGAACTAAATTCAGACATCTAAATTTTTGTGACAGACGTCTAAATTCTTATGACTGACGTCTAAATTTAATCTCAGACGTCTAAATTTGATCTCTATGTACATGCATATGCACATTTAATTTATATGTGTCTGGATGTCCACCTATATTCATTTGCACTTTTAAGTTTGATTTAAACTTCTTTTGAATTATCAGAGTCATTTTTCTTTCAAACAATTCAACCAGGATTCAAAACTCATTACCAATATAAATATATCAGTGTATCCCTAATAATATACACATACATATGAAGATGTACGTGTTTCTCTTCTTTAAATTCAGAGTATATATTTTTTTGTTAAACAAGAGTATTCTGTTTGATTTGGATTCTAGCAATTCTGACTAAAGTTAATTACTATATACTTTTGAATATTTGTAACAAGTCAGTAAATCCTATGCATATTTAATTTATATGAACTTGCTCATTCTAATTGATAGTTTTTAATATCAATTTACCATGACAGTTAAATCTCAAGATTCTTGAGATTTTTATTTCAGATCATGGATCAAAGGTATTGATATTTAGCTAAGGCCAGAAATGATATATTCACTTATCATTTTCCACTTATGTATTTTCTAAAAACTTTCTTATTTAAGATTCAATCTATGTGACTTGTTTGCCTTAATCTTAGCCCACATGACACCTAGTGAGTTGTGTATTTTCATAAGATTTGCTATGTCAAGAATTTGAACTTAAAAATATTCATAAGAATAATTCCAGGTTTTCATAGCTAACACTTGAGCATGTTTTACTTGTTTATATTCCAGTCAATACTTCAAAAAAGATCAAACCTTAACTTACAACAATCTTGTCAGAACAACTAATTTAAATCTAACACTTTACAAAACATAAGAGCAACTTGATCACTAACCATAGAATATTCATTACATGACTGGAAATCTTAGAAACATAATTTTTCCTGAATACATGTAGATATATTCATTTTAAGCTCTTATTGAAACTAGCTAGCATGTTCATTCATTCCTCCACAATAGCCATAACTTCATTTTCTACTTAGTGCCTGCATTCCCTGAAAGAGCATGAGTGGCTGCCTCATTTTAAAATGAGACACCCCCATATGCCATGAGCAAACAAGGGTCAGATCTAAGATCTGGTATGAGTAACATCAAAATATTCAAAACATTAAGCTCTGGGTGATGAGCCTTAATACTTATTTTGTATGCATGTAATTTCTTTAATTCATTGCTTTATTACGTTACATACACTTTGATACAAGAATGATATCTTTATCTATCATCTATTCACACAAATTTATTTATTCAATCATGAATATCAATCTACAGTGTGTATATTCAATGGAATAACCAGTGTTCCATTCCAACAAACCTCGGAAATACTCATCTTCCTATTTCTTCATTTACAGGTTGTTTTCATTAATTTAAATCTCTAGCCTCATCTGCTAGTAAGGAATCACAGGGACACATTGCAATGAACTAATTCACATCATTGCACAAAGATCTCAGGGCTTAAACAAACCATGTGCCAACTTGCATACTTCAAATATGACAAGCATTCCAGCAGCCTTCTTGGCTCATAGCCCTAGTATATTTACTAGTAGTGTTGGTTAAAATCCTAGCATCAGATAGCTAAATGGACATGTCACAGTGTAAAAAAACACCTCCCTATATCTTGCAAGTAAACTGTTCAAAAACAAACAGATAATCATTTCATAAATATTGCTATAAGATGTCTTAACTTCAAATCATACAAAAGAAACAACTGAGTGTGGAGCCATGGCATGCTATGTTATTATGATTTACAAGTAACTGTGATTGAACTAGATTCAAGATCTAGCTGAATCACAATTTTTATCTTGTGAATTTTGTTATTTCATGAGGGAATCAGCACACAGAAATTTCTATTGCATCCCTTACACTTTCTTTTCTTAAGCCTCAGCACTTATATAAAATATAATGCAGCTCATAATATTTTTTTTTTCTAAAGAATAATTCCCTGCCATAGATCCCCATCAGTTGTGAGTATTCCTTCCTTGATTTTAAGGTATTGTTGCCTTAGTTTTTTTTCAAAATGTAGTAAATAGTAGTATGCACATCCATAGCAACCATTCTAACAGATCAAAGGAATTCATCCAAAGAGCATCCATAATAAACATTATATCAGCTCAAAAAAATCCATTCAACACCATTAATATAACAGTGATTAACAAAAATCAGAAAATATCAATAGCAACATAAAAACTTGGCTGCCTCATATCAGGTCTTAATGCCATGAATCTAGTGAGATTACTCACCTGAATATTTCTTCTTATTAATCCAGAAAATCCCTGAGTATATTTTCTCTTCCTTTAAAATGTTTTCTTCTTTTCCTATTATAAGTAGCTCGGGTAAAACAATTTCTCTGGCCATAACTACTTATTTATAAGCATATTTTTACTAGGGTTTTTCTCAAGACAAAATTCCATTTCTGTCCTGGCTGGCATCATGCATTGTTTGCATTTTCTCATTTTTATCCCTAATTACCCCCGGCCATATTAACCAATTAAAGGCTTCATTTTCTTTTCTTTACTTTTTCAGAAAATGGCCACTCACTCAAGTCATGTTAAAAGTGTGTGACTATATTTATTCATTTGCTTATTTTTGAAAATCCCCCTTCTTTCTATTTCTGCCTATACATAACATACATACCTGTTTAATGTTTCATACCTATTTAATGTTACTCTTTTGCTTAGCTTTGACATTTTCTGCTCACAGAATATACATGTGTAAAAATATTTATTTATTTAATCTCTCCTTGTTTCACAGAAAATACATTTAAGCATATACTTCATTTTTAACTTATGCTTAAATTACAATCCAATGCTTTAGATAAGGAATTTACTTTCTTATATATATATATATATTTTACAAATTTTAAATCTCTTCCTTGTGCTATTTCCAGTGTACATGTGCACACATATCTCTGCACATTATTTAATTTAAAATTCCATCAATATTTGATCCAAATATTTTTAAACTGAATCATTTTATTAAAAATCATTTTCCTCAAAATTTTGGGGCATTACATTCACTCCTCCTTTTAGGAATTATGTCCTCACAATTTTCTAGTATTCGTAACAAGCATTCACTGACCTTATGAAAATCTATCAAGTATATGCATAAACAAAACATATTCAATCATATCAACCATGCATAACAAATTTTTCCAGAAAAAGAAAAAAAATTACCTTTTAATTTGCAAAAAGCTTAGGATAATCCATCCTAATCTTATCCTCTAACTCCCATGTGCAGTCATTAGGATCACTACTCCACTGGACTTTTACTAGTTTCAAAGTTTTGCTCCTTAATTTCTTTTCTTCCTTGGCTATAATCCCCACTGGCTCTTTTTCATAAAACAAGTTAGGATTTATTTGAATTTTGGTAGGATTTTCCAAAATGTCTTCTTTATCATGTACCCATCTTCTAAGTTGGGACACATGAAAAACATTATGCATTGCTTTCATTTCCTCTGGTAATTCTAATTTGTAAGCCAATGAACCAATTCTTTCCAGAATTTTATAGGGTCCAACATACCTTGGTGTGAGCTTACCTTGCTTGCCAAATCTCAAAACCTTTTTCATTGGTGAAACTTTGATAAAAACAAAGTCTCCCACTTCATATTCCACCTGTTTTCTCTTCCTGTCTGCAAATCTCTTTTGCCTATCTTGAGCTGCTGCTATTCTTTTTCTTATTAACCCAATTTTCTCTGTAGTTTCTTTAACATATTCAGGTCCTAGAACAGCCCTTTCTCTAGTCTCTACCTAGCATATAGGTGATAAGCATGGCTTGCCATATAAGGCTTCAAATGGTGCCATCCCTATGGTGCTTTGGTAACTGTTATTGTATGTGAATTCAACTAAATGGAGGTGGTCTTCCCAGTTGCCTCCAAAGTCCAGTGTACATGCTCTCAACAAATCCTCTAAGACTTTGTTCACCACCTCAGTTTGACCATCTGACTGTGGATGGTAGGCAGTGCTTAAGCACAATTCACTTCCCATGGCCTCTTGAAAACTTTTCCAAAACCTTGAGGTGAAGATGGTATCCCTATCACTCACAATGGTTTTGGGTATGCCATGCAACCTTACTACCTCTTTCATGAATATTTGAGTCAATTTTGGAGCATTTCTTTCTGTTTTAACTGGAATAAAATGTGCTACCTTAGTTAGCCTATCCACTATTACCCATATACTTGTGTTTCCCCTCTTAGATCTAGGTAGACCATCTATGAAATCCATAGATATATCCTCCCACTTCCACTGTGGTATACTAATGGGTTGCAATAGTCCTGATGGCCTTTGTGTCTCTGCCTTGACTTGTTGGCAAGTCATGCACCTTGCAACATGTCTGGCCACATCTGACTTCATCTCCTTCCACCAAAGATTTCTTTTCAAATTTTGATACATCTTGGTGCTACCTGGGTGTATGGAGTACTTACTCCTATGGTACTCATTTAATATTTCCTCCTTCAATTCTATATTTTCTGGAACACATATCCTATTTTTATTCCTTAAATAACCATTTTTATCAACTTGATAATTTATTACTTCTTCCCCTTTTGATATGAGCATTTTCTTTTCCACCATGTTTAGGTCTTGTTCCTGCATTTTTCCAACCTTAAGAAGTAAATCTGATTGCACTGATATCATACTTAATTTCCCTTTACCTTCATCTTCTTCAATGGGCATCATTTGTACCTCACTGTTTTCCTCAATTTCCAAATCAGTAAGTATAGACAATTCCTTAAACTCTTCCATCATCAACATGGCTACTTTGGCATGCTGTCTACTCAAGGCATCTGCAACTTTATTTGCCTTGCCTGGTGTATAAAGTATATCTAGATCATAGGCAGCTAGGAACTCTACCCATCTATGTTGCCTCATGTTCAAATCTTTTTGTGAGAATAAATATTTCAATGCCTTATGATCAGTGTACAAAATGAATTTGGCACCTAACAAATAATGTCTCCAAGGTTTCAAAGCATACACAATTGCTGCTAGTTCAAGATCATGGGTTGCATATCTTGTTGCATGTGGCTTTAATTGCCTAGATGCATAGGCTACCACCTGTTCTTGCTGCATCAACACAACCCCTAACCCAGAGCCACTTGCATCAGTGTACACAACTAAGTTTTCATTTCCTTCTGGCACTCTCAATACTGGTGTATTAATCAGAGCTTCTTTTATTTTGATAAAAGCTTGCTCACATTTTTCTGTCCATACAAAGGCTTGGTTCTTTCTAGTTAAATTGGTAAGTGGTGATGATATTTTTGAGAAATCTTTTATAAATCTCCTATAATATCCTGCCATCCCCATAAATGATCTAATCTCACAGATGGTACTAGGCCTTTTCCATGCTTGGATTGCCACTACCTTATTGGGGTTTACTGATATTCCTTTGGCAGAGATAACATGCCCAAGAAAATGTACTTCTTCTTTCCAAAATGCACATTTTAAAAATTTTGCCTTTAAATCATTCTCCCTTAATCTTGACAAAACTAAATGCAAATGATTTTTATGCTCTTCCACTGTCTGGGAATAAATCAAAATGTCATCAATAAAAATCAGTACAAACTTGTCTAAATAATCTCTAAATATTCTATTCATTAAATCAACAAAATATGAAGGAGCATTTGTCAAGCCAAATAGCATAACCATAAATTCATATAAGCCATATCTTGTGTTAAATGCAGTATACTTAACACTTGAGTCTTCAACCTTCATTTGATGGAATCCTGATGCTAAGTCTAGTCTAGAAAATATTTTAGCTTCACTGAGTTGGTCAAAGAGATCATCTATTCTAGGCAATGGGTATTTGTTCTTGATGGTTACTTTATTTAGTTCTCTGTAATCTATGCACATTCTCAAGGTACCATCATGTTTTCTTACAAACACTACTGGAGAACCCCAGCAGGAATTGCTTGGCCTTATAAATCCCTTGCCTTCTAATTCTTCCAACTGATTTTTCAATTCTTTCAGTTCACTTGGCCCCATTCTATAAGGTTTCTTGATTATTGGACTTGCCCCTGGAATGAGATTAATTTGGAACTCAACTGGTCTGTGGTGTGGAACACCCTTAACTTCCCCAAACACATCCAAGTATTCATTAACTATGGGAATTTCTTCAATGGTTAGTTCACTGAGATCTTTTTCTAAGTCAACTAAATGATATAATTTCCCTTCCTTAGCTACTTCACATAAAACTGTGATCCTCCGGCCTCTAGAATTTTGCAATGATATGGTGGAAGAGTCTAAATTAATTATGGCTTTAAATTTCCTTAACCAATCTACCCCCAATATAACTCCTATATTTGGGTAATTTAAAACATATAAATTGGAAATAAAAATATTTCCTCCTATGTTTAACTCCACATCCACACAATTCATGTTCAAAACACTAGAACTCCCTAGGGGACTTTGTACAAGCAATGGAGTTTCAACCAATATGTAGTTTAATTTTAACACTTTAACTATTTCATAAGAAATCAAAGAGTGAGTTGCTCCAGTATCATATACTACTGGTATGGGTATGGCACAAATGAGTAATGTACCTTCAACTTGGCCATGATTTTCAGCATCAATTTTCACTGCAGATTTGCCTTTACCTTCCAAAGTTGCCAATTTCCCTTGCTGTTTATTCTCAGGACAGTTCCTCTTCATATGCCCCTCTTTCCCACATAGGTAGCATTTGAAGGCTCCTCCTTTTAACTCTGGGCACCTTGGTTTGATGTGTCCTTCTTTACCACAATGATGGCAAACCAATTTCTTCTTAGCATCATTGGCTTTTGTGTCTTTGCCCTTCTTGTTGTCTGCCTCCTCCTTCTTTTTATCATAAGGGTGATATCTTCCCTTATCCTTCTTGTTGTTGCTCTTAAAATTCCTATATTTCTCTCTTTCTTTGTCATGTTGTTCCAGTTTCAATGCCAGATCAATTACTTGATCAAAAGTTCTATCTGCATATGGTAGCATAGCTCTGCTAAGTCCTGGGTTCAAACCTTTTATATACCTATCATTTTTGGATGCTTCATCTGCCACTAGCATTGCTCCATAATTAGATAGCCCCTCAAACTTTTGAGTGTATTCAGTGACATTCATAGTTCCCTGCCTAAGTTTGATAAATTCTTCAAGGCAAAGTGGTCTTGGCTGATGCTGGTACAAATCTTGCCTCCAACATCTCCTTGAACTGATTCCAAGTGATTTCATTTTCATTTCTTCCAGCTATGATCACCTCCCACCAGCTTAAAGCTACCCCTTTCAGTTGTCTTGAAGCTACTTGCCTCTTCCTTTGGTCATCTAACTGCATGTCATTGAAAATCCTATCAAGTGTTCTCAACCATGCTTGAATTTCCATCACACTCTCAGTTCCTTCAAAACTACTGCCTCCCAAATTGGAATAAGTCTTCAGTAGTTTTGAAAGCTCTTTATGTGGGTTCTCAGGCCTATGCCCAATTCCATCTCTTAAAACCCTCACAAATTCTTGCATATCAAGCATTTGAGGTGCACTGGGTCCTGCATTGTGATGAGATCCTCTTCCTACCATGGTCTGCTAACTAAGTTCTAGGCAAATGGTATTAGTATATTATGAGTACTTCTATAATTACTATTTTCTTATCTAAATTATTTCATCCAAAACAAACAGACATAATACATTTCTATAATACTTAGCAATCAATGCAACCAAGAGCTCTGATACCAACTGAAATGACCCTCCTATTTCTACCTTAATTTCATAAGGATTTTTTTTCCATCACAGGGAATTTAAATCAAATAGAAATCAGAATACCATACAAGCTATTGACATAGCCACTTATTTCTTTTCTAAATAGGCAAATTAGGCAAAATCAGCAGTTCAGACGTCTAAATTCTTATGACAGACGTCTAAATTTAATCTCAGACGTCTAAATTATATTGACAGACGGCTCAGAGATCTAAAATTGAAACAGAGAGTAAAAAACATTTTGAACTAAATTCAGACATCTAAATTTTTTGTGACAGACGTCTAAATTTAATCTTAGACGTCTAAATTATTATGACAGACGACTCAGAGATCTAAAATTGAAACAGAGAGTAAAAAAAACATTTTGAACTAAATTCAGACATCTAAATTTTTGTGACAGACGTCTAAATTCTTATGACTGACGTCTAAATTTAATCTCAGACGTCTAAATTTGATCTCTATGTACATGCATATGCACATTTAATTTATATGTGTCTGGATGTCCACCTATATTCATTTGCACTTTTAAGTTTGATTTAAACTTCCTTTGAATTATCAGAGTCATTTTTCTTTCAAATAATTCAACCAGGATTCAAAACTCATTACCAATATAAATATATCAGTGTATCCCTAATAATATACACATACATATGAAGATGTACGTGTTTCTCTTCTTTAAATTCAGAGTATATATTTTTTTGTTAAACAAGAGTATTCTGTTTGATTTGGATTCTAGCAATTCTGACTAAAGTTAATTACTATATACTTTTGAATATTTGTAACAAGTCAGTAAATCCTATGCATATTTAATTTATATGAACTTGCTCATTCTAATTGATAGTTTTTAATATCAATTTACCATGACAGTTAAATCTCAAGATTCTTGAGATTTTTATTTCAGATAATGGATCAAAGGTATTGATATTTGGCTAAGGCCAGAAATGATATATTCACTTATCATTTTCCACTTATGTATTTTCTAAAAACTTTCTTATTTAAGATTCAATCCATGTGACTTGTTTGCCTTAATCTTAGCCCACATGACACCTAGTGAGTTGTGTATTTGCATAAGATTTGCTATGTCAAGAATTTGAACTTAAAAATATTCATAAGAATAATTCCAGGTTTTTATAGCTAACACTTGAGCATGTTTTACTTGTTTATATTCCAGTCAATACTTCAAAAAAGATCAAACCTTAACTTACAACAATCTTGTCAGAACAACTAATTTAAATCTAACACTTTACAGAACATAAGAGCAACTTGATCACTAACCATAGAATATTCATTACATGACTGGAAATCTTAGAAACATAATTTTTCCTGAATACATGCAGATATAATCATTTTAAGCTCTTATTGAAACTAGCTAGCATGTTCATTCATTCCTCCACAATAGCCATAACTTCATTTTCTACTTAGTGCCTGCATTCCCTGAAAGAGCATGAGTGGCTGCCTCATTTTAAAATGAGACACCCCCATATGCCATGAGCAAACAAGGGTCAGATCTAAGATCTGGTATGAGTAACATCAAAATATTCAAAAAATTAAGCTCTGGGTGATGAGCCTTAATACTTATTTTGTATGCATGTAATTTCTTTAATCCATTGCTTTATTACGTTACATACACTTTGATACAAGAATGATATCTTTATCTATCATCTATTCACACAAATTTATTTATTCAATCATGAATATCAATCTACAGTGTGTATATTCAATGGAATAACCAGTGTTCCATTCCAACCAACCTAGGAAATACTCATCTTCCTATTTCTTCATTTACAGGTTGTTTTCATTAATTTAAATCCCTAGCCTCATCTGCTAGTAAGGAATCACAGGGACACATTGCAATGAACTAATTCACATCATTGCACAAAGATCTCAGGGCTTAAACAAACCATGTGCCAACTTGCATACTTCAAATATGACAAGCATTCCAGCAGCCTTCTTGGCTCATAGCCCTAGTATATTTACTAGTAGTGTTGGTTAAAATCCTAGCATCAGATAGCTAAATGGACATGTCACAGTGTAAAAAAACACCTCCCTATATCTTGCAAGTAAACTGTTTAAAAACAAACAGATAATCATTTCATAAATATTGCTATAAGATGTCTTAACTTCAAATCATACCAAAGAACAACTACAACTGAGTGTGGAGCCATGGCATGCTATGTTATTATGATTTACAAGTAACTGTGATTGAACTAGATTCAAGATCTAGCTGAATCACAATTTTTATCTTGTGAATTTTGTTATTTCATGAGGGAATTAGCACATAGAAATTTCTATTGCACCCCTTACACTTTCTTTTCTTAAGCCTCAGCACTTATATAAAATATAATGCAGCTCATAACATATTTTTTTAAAGAATAATTCCCTGCCATAGATCCCCATCAGTTGTGAGTATTCCTTCCTTGATTTTAAGGTATTGTTGCCTTAGTTTTTTTTTCAAAATGTAGTAAATAGTAGTATGCACATCCATAGAAACCATTCTAACAGATCAAAGGAATTCATCCAAAGAGCATCCATAATAAACATTATATCACCTCAAAAAAAAATCCATTCAACACCATTAATATAACAGTGATTAACAAAAATCAGAAAATATCAATAGCAACATAAAAACTTGGCTGCCTCATATCAGGTCTTAATGCCATGAATCTAGTGAGATTACTCACCTGAATATTTCTTCTTATTAATCCAGAAAATCCCTGAGTATATTTTCTCTTCCTTTAAAATGTTTTCTTCTTTTCCTATTATAAGTAGCTCGGGTAAAACAATTTCTCTGGCCATAACTACTTATTTATAAGCATATTTTTACTAGGGTTTTTCTCAAGACAAAATTCCATTTCTATCCTGGATGGCATCATGCATTGTTTGCATTTTCTCATTTTTATCCCTAATTACCCCCGGCCATATTAACCAATTAAAGGCTGCATTTTCTTTTCTTTACTTTTTCAGAAAATGGCCACTCACTCAAGTCATGTTAAAAGTGTGTGACTATATTTATTAATTTGCTTATTTTTGAAAATCCCCCTTCTTTCTATTTCTGCCTATACATAACATACATACCTGTTTAATGTTTCATACCTATTTAATGTTACTCTTTTGCTTAGCTTTGACATTTTCTGCTCATAGAATATACATGTGTAAAAATATTTATTTATTTAATCTCTCCTTGTTTCACAGAAAATACATTTAAGCATATACTTCATTTTTAACTTATGCTTAAATTACAATCCAATGCTTTAGATAAGGAATTTACTTTCTTATATATATATATATATATATTTTTCAGAAATTTTAAATCTCTTCCTTGTGCTATTTCCAGTGTACATGTGCACACATATCTCTGCACATTATTTAATTTAAAATTCCATCAATATTTGATCCAAATATTTTTAAACTGAATCATTTTATTAAAAATCATTTTCCTCAAAATTTTGGGGCATTACACCAACCACTCATATAAACCCGACGTTGTCCGAAATGCAGTAATATGCGCACTTTCTTCAGCCACTCTCAACAGGTGGAATCCCGTTGCCAAATCCATCCGAGAAAACATTTTTGCCCCATGTATCTGATCAAACAGCTCATCAATCCATGGAAGCAGATACTTATTCTTCTTCGTAATCTTGTTCAGCTCGTGATAATCCATACATAGCCTCATAGAACCATCCGCCTTCGTTGCGAATACAACGGGTGCACCCAATTTGGATATGCTTCTCCAAATGAATCCTTTCTTCAGTAGATCATCCACTTGCACTTTAACTCTTTCTACTCTCTAGGTGCCATACGCCTCAAAGGAGTAACTATAGGTCTGGCTCCATCCACTAAGTCAATCCGAAACTCGATCTCCCTATGTAGTGGCAATCCTATAACTTCCTCAAAGACATCAAGATACTCTATAGCGATAGGCACAGACGACAATCCTTCCTGTGGAATCTCAAGCGAATAAAGAAAGCTGACTAATACCCCATCCTCTGGTAAGCAGTGTATCACTAACGTTCGCCTTTCCACATTCCCAATTGTCACCTCTAGCTTCTCACAATCCACTACAGCCGCATACCTCTTAAGCCAGTCCATTCTCTAAATAATTCTGAACCCAAAAAAATTAAGAGCAATCACAAACAAAAGAACATCCATGACTCAGTAACACTAGACCACGACAAATCATACAAAGACTAGTAGATTCGCCAACATGGTCCATCACGATCAAAGGTCGGTCTACTATCTCAGGTTCCAAACCTAGTCTGCATACTCGCTCACCATAGATAAAAGAATGCGAAGCTCCAGTATCAAAAAGAACTTTAATAGAAACATCTCGGATGGAAAGCATACCTTACACCACGAATCCTTTCCCCTCATTCTTAGCATTAGGAGCGCAAGATGAAGTCAGGACTGCATCCAAAGCATATGCCTTCACAATTTGCTAATCCTTAGGAAATTCTGGACAATTCCTCTTCATATGCCCAGGTTTATCATAGTTGAAGCACTTTTTAACAACCTTGCATTCCTTAATATAGTGGCCCTTCTCCTTGCAACCATGGCAAACAATTTCACACTTGTTCTTTTTCTGACCTCTTTTTCCTTGTTGTTGTTGCTTCCTTTTTCCATCCCACTTCTTCTTACCACCACCGTCTTGTTGCGTTCTTGGTTCCTCCTTCTCAGCAACAGCCACAATAGCATTCTTAGTCTTCGGGTATAAACTCTTATGCCTAAGGTCTTTCTCTACAAGCTTCTCAAATGGCACCTTGATGTGGTCCACTAGCTTCTCTCCCAAGTGGTCATCCAATCCAGTAATAAACTTCTCATTCTTCTTCAAAGGTGTATCAATAAAAGACATCCCATGTCTCGAAAAAGCATCAAACTCCGCCACATACTCAGAAATAGACATCCCTCCTTGCTTCAACTCTGAAAAATTCTTGAAAAGCACCGACTTCTGAGCTGTAGAAATGAACTTCTCTTCAAATCTAGCTTTGAACTGATTCTAGGAAATCTGATCTTCTGGAGTAGTAATGGTAATAGCATTGCACCAATTCATTACCCGGCCCTGTAGTTGCCTTGAAGTAAGCTTCCTTTTTATAGCATCTTCCACCTCTATATCCTTAAAAATGCGCTCACAAGTATCCATCCAATCTTTCATTTCAGTAGCTAATCTTGTCCCCAAGAATGGCTTCCCTCCTAGAGTAGAATAATCCTTACAAAGCTTGTCGAAGTCGACTCTAGGTACTTGCATAGGAGCACCACCATCAAAAGCCATGCCAGGAGTAGTTTGGGCTCTTCTCATTAGCGAAGCCATCGTTGTACCGAACATGGTTTGAAAATCGGGTGTAGCTGCTCCCGATTCCGCTCCCTCTTCCACTCCTGAAGCAGAGTTATTCCTAACAACGTTTCTTGTGCTCTAATTCATCCTTATCCGTAATAAGAATGATTAGCCTCTTTCCAAGGAAAACAACAACAGTACCCAAGTACATATTATATTGTATAATAATATTATATAGCCTAACATCTTAATTAACAAGTACGCTCCCTCCTTTAGCGTATACTCTCGAATTGCTTCGGTTAACTCGTAACCAAAGCTCTGATACCAAATGTGACGACCGCCCCATACCACCTGCACCAAATGATCTAAAAGAGCGCTGTAAACATGCCAAGCTGATATGGACGATCATCAAGGTTGAGATTTAGAGTGGGAAACCAATTGCATATCTCACGGTGCATGGATAACATATAATATAGAAAATATACAGCAGAAATATAGTGAGCCATAACAAATGAAAGATAACATCTCTACTAGAACATCATGAATTATGGTACAAATGTCATAATATTTCAATACAACATTTCCTCACTACATCCCTTAGAGTATATAACAAAAAACAGCGGAAGATAGAAATATAGAGTAATATGCCATAGCTTGTCCAAGCTCGCCTTCGTATAGCAACTACAACTCCAAACCTGTCATCTAGTCTACTCATTTAAGAGTACCCAAGACGATAAGAGGAAACATAAAACCTTGGGTCAGACAACAATCTGGTGTGAGCACTAAATGACTATCAAAAGCTATACTGGAAAATATGGTACTAGATAGGTGCACAAAACCATACCTGACCTGTCCCTGCAACCAAAGAGTTAGCACACAATAATAAGGTATAATATGCCACTCAAAATAAATGACAAAGGATACTATAACGGAATAGGGTAGAAGAATCTAAGGAGCCTCCTCCTTTAGCCCTATTCCCAATCCCTTCTCCAGCATTCCTATAGATGATAGCCTACCCAATAGAAGACAGCAAACATAGCAACCATAGTAACCATAGCATCCATCAACAAAAACCTAGCTATCACCTTTTAAAGCCTTGAACATATGACAACTCGTATGGCCTCGTCCTCACTCTGCCAGAGACTAATGGCAATCCCGGTTCTCGATTGTGTTCCACCGTACTTTTAGGTCCGAAACCCCACACGGTTGTCTCATGTGATACCTCTGTACCACTTGAACTAGACCCTCTTGGAGCGGTTCATGGTACACGACTGGCGCTACTAGCTCTTGGGTGACACCGCATATAGTACCCCCAGCATATAGTACCTTTGCTTGAACACAATCAGAACACTCCGAGTTATCAACGATTCCTTGGCACGTCGAAACCTTTCGAGCTTTCACAATTCCAATCTGTTTCCGGGCACGAGTCCTACCACTCAACCCATTCCATTATACCACAGCCTCATTCCGTCCCGAGCAGTCTATCAACTCCTTTGATCCTACTCCTTATCCGAGCCACTAACCGAAGAGCTGAAACTTCATCATGTTATAACTTCCATACCGTAGTGTTAGTCCATGAGTTGATAGTTTTGATGACAACAACCTTAGAATAAGATTATAAAATATATATTCTAACATTATAGTTTAGATATATATATATATGTATGTATATGCAGGATTTAACCATGCAGGTACCAAGAATGAAGACTATACAGTATAGAGATTCAAGATATCAAGATTGAAGACTCATGAGTATCAAGATTATCAAGAGTTCAAGATTTCAAGATAAGTATTGAGTATAGAATTATGTTAAAACTTCACAATAGCACTGAAATCTTCACTCCATTTTTCTTTTGGGATGGAACCCATTTCTACCTTTTTAGTGGCTTATAAACCCACGACAAGTGGCTTACAAACCCACGACAAGTGGCTTACAAACCCACGAACATCCTGGTTTTGTACAAGTTCTCGAGTCCTGTCATGATGAGATATTCTGTAGGAAGAAGCTTGCAAAACTACTTCAAAATGATTTTTAAAAACTACTTCAGAATGATTTTCAAAATTGATTTTCAAAATGTTTTAGCCTTAAAAATTATCTTTTCAAATGAATTTCAAAAAGATGTTTTAGCCTTAAATATTCTTGTTTTTAAACTTCGGTTCTATCTTTTAATTATAATATATTTATACTTTGATTTAAATATAAAATTATAGTAAAATGTTATATATATTATTCTTTATATTCATCTATGTATTTTATCTATAGTCAAGTATATTTATAAAGTTTAAAATAGTTTTAATATAAGATAATGGTTATTTTCAAAGAAAAACAAAACATCAAAATTCCCTTTGGGATGTCGACATGCCCTAGTACCCCATGTCGACATAGTGTCAGTTAGATTCAAAATTTGAATTTCAAAAGAAGTGTCTATTCGCCATAACCTTTCACGAATGGACATGACTGTTGTTCTTCTATAAATAGGGGTTAGTTTCAACGAATTTCACATCAATTTTTCTGGTTTTTCACTTCTCTTCTTCTTCCACATTTCCTTATTCAAAATCCTATCATTACTCTGCCGAAATCAACATTGAATCGAACTAGATTATCTCTGGTTTGATTCTCTATTACTATCTCAACAAGATCCAAGTGCTATTCAGAGTTATAGGCTTCTTTGTAATCTATCTAGCGAGAAAAGGTGTGATTGTAGCCTTGGAAATCAATCAAGCGAGAAAAGGTGTGATTGTAGCCTTGGAAATCAATTGGGTGAACTTGTTGCCCCGGAAATCAAGTATCTCTACCCAGAGGATTGTTATTCTGGAGGGTGTACCTCATAGCCTTGAAACCGACGGTTGTAATTGTTGAATTGCTTTTGAAAGGAAATCCGTACTTAGTTGTGCGGGACTGGATGTAGGGTAACCCCGAACCAGTATAAAATCCGGTGTGTTCTTTCCTTTACTGCATTTACTTTATTTCTGCATCTGTGTTTATTTCTGTGATCATATCTGTGTCTGAATATTGCATACATTTGTGTTCAAATTAACATAAACTCAAAAAGATTTAGTAATTTCTTAAAAACACTTTTCACCCCCCTCTAGTGTTATTTTTAGCCTTAAGATCCGAAATCCGCATTCCTCACATTTGGTACCAGAGCAAGGTTTTCAAAAGTTTCATAATCTGATTTTTGAAAAAGTTTTTTTTAATGGCTATTTTTAAGAAATTTGTTAATGCATGTTTAGAAATATTCAGATCATCATTGTCTCTTGAGTCTGCATATAATCAATATTCAAATACAAGTTGTCTACTAAGATTATTTGATGTGCATGAATCATGCTTTATGGGAATTGAGGAATCAATCCAGAACAAACATACTGTGCAGATCAAAAAGAACAAATGGATACTCGATAGTGGATGTTCTAGACACATGACTAGAAATTCAGATATGCTGAATGATATGATATACAAAGACGGAGGACTGGTTAACTTTGGAGACAATTCAAAAGGTTATGTGATCGGCATCGGCAAAGTCGGTAACTCTGAAACTCCTATTATTACTAATGTTTTGCTAGTTAAGAATTTGAAACACAATCTGCTAAGTATAAGTCAACTATGCGATAAAGGATATAAAATTAAATTTGAAAAAGATAAGTGTCACATTGAAGATAATAATTCAACCATAATATTTGAGGGAATTAGGAAAAAGAATATTTATATTCTTAGTATGAAAATTTCAAATGATAACTTGTGTCTTTTGGCAAATGCAAGTGACCCTTGGATTTGGCATAAGAGATTTGGACATTTGAATTTCAGACTCTTATCTAGACTGTCAAAACATGATCTAGTAAGAGGCCTCCCTAAAATGAATTTTAAAGTAGATAGTCTATGTGATGCGTGTCAACTAGGAAAACTTAGAAAAAGTTCCTTTAAATTAAAAGATTTGATATCAACCTCAAAACCTCTTGAATTACTTCATCTTGATTTATTTGGTCCATCTCAAATTCTGTCATTAAATCATAGTAAATATGTTTTTGTAATTGTAGATGATTATTCTAGATTTACATGGACAATATTTTTGAAACATAAAAGTGATACTTTTGAATGTTTTAAGAATTTTTCAAAAAGGGTTCAAAATCAATTTTCTCAAAAAATTATAACCATCCGTAGTGATCACGGTGGTGAATTTGAAAATGAAAATTTTAAAGAATTCTGCAATAAAAAGGGAATAATTCACAATTTTTCATTTCCAAGAACTCCACAACAAAACGGAGTAGTAGAACGTAAAAATAGGACGATTCAAGAGTGTGCGAGAACTATGCTTTCTAATAGTAATTTACCAAAGTATTTTTGGGCAGAAGCAGTTTCTACCGCCTGTTATATTTTAAATAGAATTTTAATTAGACCTTTAACTGATAAGAGATCTTATGAACTTATTTTCTCAAAGAAACCTAAGGTGTCTTATTTTAGAATTTTTGGAAGTAAATGTTTTATTTCAAATACAAAAGATAATTTAGATAAATTTGATCCTAAATCTGACAAAGATATCTTTATCGGATACTCTAATAGAAGTAAAGCATACAGAGTATTTAATTTAAGAACTAATACCATCAAAGAAACAATGCATGTTTCATTTGATGAAAATTTCAAAAATTTTGAAGAAATAAATGATGAAGAGGATTTAATCATTCAAAACCAAGAGTCAACTGAAACTAATAATGAATTAAATCATCCTAATAAAAGGATTAAACTTTTAAAAGATCATCCTATAGAAAATATACTTGGATATATGCAATCTGTTGTTAAAACTAGAAACCAACTAAGTCAAATGAGTAATGTAGCTTTTATATCAACTATTGACACCAAAAATCCAAAAGAAGCATCAACTAATGATTCATGGATTTTGGCTATGCAAGAAGAATTAAATCAATTTACTAGAAATGATGTTTGGGAACTTGTTCCTAGACCTGAAAATAAAACAATAATTGGAACTAAATGGGTTTATAAAAAAAAATGAATAAACAAGGAGAGGTTGTTAGAAATAAAGCCCGATTAGTCGCTCAAGGTTATTGTCAAGAAGAAGGAATAGAATTTGATGAAACCTTTGCTCCCGTAGCAAGATTAGAATCTATTAGGATTCTACTTGCTTTCGCAAATCATAATAATTTCAAATTATTTCAAATTGATGTTAAAAGTGCACTTTTAAATGGTTTTGTAAAAGAAGAAGTATTTGTTAAACAACCACCACTTTTTGAAAATGATAAATTTCCAAATCATGTTTATAAACTTAAGAAAGCTCTATAGGTCTAAAGCAAGCTCCTAGAGCCTGGTATGATAGACTAAGATCTTACTTGTTACAATCAAATTTTGAAATAGGTAAAGTAGATAATACTCTTTTTATTAAAAGAAATAAAAATGATATTCAACTAGTACAAGTCTACGTAGATGATATCATTTTTGGATCAACTAATTTTGAAATGAATAAAGAATTTTCTGAAATAATGACAAAAGAGTTTGAGATGAGTCATATGGGTGAATTAAACTTCTTTTTAGGATTACAAATAAAACAATTAGATAATGGTATCTTTATTAGTCAAGAAAAATATGCTAAAGACCTAGTTAGTAAATTTTGTTTGACTACTGCGAGTGGAAAACCCACTCCCATGGCAACCAATGAGTACCTTAGTAAAGAAGATTTCTCGAAAGATGTAGATCAAAAATTATATAGAGGAATGATTGGATCACTACTCTATATCACTACGAGTAGACCTGATATCATGCATAGTGTCTGTCTCTGTGCAAGGTATCAATCCCAACCTAAAGAAACTCACTTAAAAGCTGTAAAACGTATTATAAGATATGTTAAACACACCTTTGATTATGGTTTATTTTATCCTAAAAATGATTCGTTTGATTTAATATCTTACTGTGATGCTGATTATGCTGGTTGTAAATCAGATCGAAAAAGTACAAGTGGAACTTGTCACTTTTTAGGGCATTCTCTGATTTCCTGGTTTAGTAAAAAGCAAAACACAGTTTCTCTATCAACAACTGAAGCAGAGTATATTTATGCTGCTTTGGCTTGTTCTCAAGTAATATATATGCAACAATCTTTAAAAGATTTTGGTTTAAATATCTCAAAATCACCAATTTATTGTTATAATACTAGCGCAATAAATTTATCCAAAAATACTACTCAACATGCTCGAACTAAACATATTGATATCAGACACCATTTTCTCAGAGATAATATAAGCAGAGAAGTAATTACTCTCGACTATATCAATTCTGAAAATCAAATTGCTGATATCTTAACAAAACCCTTAAATGAATCTACATTTACTAAATTAAGAAGAGAATTAGGTATTTGTTCATTAACTGAAATATAAAATATAAATAGCAAGTATAATTAAAAAAATAAATTCAAAATAAATTAAAAAGGCAAAAATACAAGAATGATGTCGACATCCCCCTTAGACCCATGTCGACATATAACGTTTTTAATTTTAAATTTTTCTTCCCACCAAAATTCAAATAAGTGGTTATAAATTTCTCCTATTTCAAAATTTTCTTCATTCTCTCTGTTCTCTTTCTGTTCTTCCTTCTGAGATCAGTTTATCAATGGCCTCCTCGTCCAAATCAAACTTAAAATCAACTTTTTTGTTCCCATCGCCTACTTTTGGTCCGTGTCAACAATCAACGCTCGCTCGTGTAACGAAAATAGAGGATTCTCTGAAAGTTACCCTTCAATTAATGACTGAAATCCAAGTGATGCAACTTCGAATAGCCAAAGAACAAGAGAGGCAAGGCTACATCCTTAGGAATTTAAAAAAATTTCTTATGGATAATCATGCTAACCCAATCATGATTGACGACGACTCTTCAGGAGATCATGATCAAGAGGAAAGTGAAGAAGAAGAAGAAGAACCCATGGAAGAAGAGATTGCGGAAGATAACGACAAAGTCGTTTGCCTTGGCGAAGTGTGCTTTAACAAAGATGGAAATCTTGTCGAACAACGTGGAAATTTCCGTTTCCACTATCCAAATTTTTCGGTTCATAGATCTCCTATGTTCAAAGACTCACATTAGTTTCTTCTCTTTCTTTTCTATTTGTAGGTTTTTGTTACGATCTCTACAAAAAATGTAAATATAAACAAATATATAATTAATAAATAATGTGTGTTCTTATATATGTTCTATTAAAAGTATTATTATATATATAGATTCTTAGTTAGGAGAGTTTGTAATTTAGGACTAAGTTTTAGGTTTACAAGTAAGTATTGATGATAACACTATCATCATATAGAATATTAAAGTAAGAACTATATAGTTTGAGGTTGTATAGTTTAGAGTTAGTTTGTTTTTGTTGATGACAAAGGGGGAGAAATATAAAATAGGAGAGTTAGGCATAGATTAAGGGGGAGTTATTAGATTTAGGGGGAGTCAATAGGATAGAAGTAATATTTTATAAACAAAGGTTGTCATCATCAAAAAGGGGGAGATTGTTAGTCCATGAGTTGATGGTTTTGATGACAACAACCTTAGAATAAGATTATAAAATATAAATACTAACATTATAGTTTAGATATATATGTATATGCAGGATTTAACCATGCAGGTACCAAGAATGAAGACTGTACAGTATAGAGATTTAAGATATCAAGATTGAAGACTCATGAGTATCAAGAGTTCAAGATTTCAAGATAAGTATTGAGTCTAGAATTATGTTAAAACTTCACAATAGCACTGAAATCTTCACTCCATTTTTCTTTTGGGATGGAACCCATTTCTACCTTTTTAGTGGCTTACAAACCCACGAACATCCTAGTTTTGTACAAGTTCTCGAGTTTTGTCATGATGAGATATTCTGCAGGAAGAAGCTTGCAAAACTACTTCAAAATGATTTTTAAAAACTACTTCAGAATGATTTTCAAAATTGATTTTCAAAATGTTTTAGCCTTAAAAATTATCTTTTCAAATGAATTTCAAAAAGATGTTTTAGCCTTAAATATTCTTGTTTTTAAACTTCGGTTGTTTTAAACTATCTTTTACTTATAATATATTTATACTTTGATTTAAATATAAAATTATAGTAAAATGTTATATATATTATTCTTTATATTCATCTATGTATTTTATCTATAGTCAAGTATATTTATAAAGTTTAAAATAGTTTTAATATAAGATAAAGGTTATTTTCAAAGAAAAACAAAACATCAAAATTTCCTTTGGGATGTCGACATGCCCTAGTACCCCATGTCGACATAGTGTCAGTTAGATTCAAAATTTGAATTTCAAAAGAAGTGTCCATTCGCCATAACCTTTCACGAATGGACAGGACTGTTGTTCTTCTATAAATAGGGGTTAGTTTCAACGAATTTCACATCAGTTTTTCTGGTTTTTCACTTCTCTTCTTCTTCCACATTTTCTTATTCAAAATCCTATCATTACTCTGCCGAAATCAACATTGAATCGAACTAGATTATCTCTGGTTTGATTCTCTATTACTATCTCAACAAGATCCAAGTGCTATTCAGAGTTATAGGCTTCTTTGTAATCTATCTAGCGAGAAAAGGTGTGATTGTAGCCTTGGAAATCAATCAAGCGAGAAAAGGTGTGATTGTAGCCTTGGAAATCAATTGGGTTAACTTGTTGCCCCGGAAATCAAGTATCTCTACCCAGAGGATTGTTATTCTGGAGGGTGTACCTCGTAGCCTTGAAACCGAGGGTTGTAATTGGTTAATTGCTTGTGAAAGGAAATCCGTACTTAGTTGTGCGGGACTGGATGTAGGGTAACCCCAAACCAGTATAAAATCCGGTGTGTTCTTTCCTTTACTGCATTTACTTTATTTCTGCATCTGTGTTTGTTTCTGTGATCATATCTGTATCTGAATATTGCATACATTTGTGTTCAAATTAACATAAACTCAAAAAGATTTAGTAATTTCTTAAAAACACTATTCACCCCCCTCTAGTGTTATTCTTGGCCTTAAGATCCGTAATCCGCATTCCTCACATGTAGAAGCAATCAGCGAGCCACAACTTCTAGCACGATCCATAACCATCCTTGATTCTTCTCTCCAGATCTCATTAACTTTGAAACCCATAATTTGGATCGGTACCGATCTAATTGGATTGGATCAGTACCGATCCGAATACTTAGTCAATTTTGGCTCCATTTCTCTTGCATCCTCTAGAACACTTCCTCTAGATGCCATGGACCCCAAGCTTTCCCTCTTAGCCTCTTAGTCCTTCCATCTATACTCCACAGCTGATCCAACATAGATGATCCAATAAATCCTCAATACTTGGCCTATCCTTCGATCCAACTTCATAGAGCATCACTGGAACCTTTTACCCAATATCCTAACCTGGCTATATTGAACTGATTATGCAAGATACATTCGACTATTATCAAGGAGGATAACCACAGAGCAGTGGCTGTAGGACCCGAAAGTATAGTTTAAATGGTTATTTGAAGCCAGGACTGAACGGAGTTGGTAGACAGACGATGCAGGATGCTAGAAATATGGAAATTAGCTTGGATAAGCAAGGGATTGGCATAGCTTGGTAAACCCTTTGGATCGGCATAGTTAGTTGGATGAGCGACCAGCATGGATGAAGTAATGGAGGATTCGGCATAGGTGATGGGGCATGGATCAGCATTACTTGGTGGAACTCCTAGGGTCGGTATAGATAGAAATGTAAGGTTTGGCATAGTTAGTTGGATAAGGGGTCGGCACAGTTGAAGCAATGGAGGGATCGACATAAATAAGTGTGCATGGATCAGCATAAGTAGAAGGGCATGGATAAGCAGATGGATCACCATAGCATGTAATAGGGATCGGCATACTGGAGTCGACTATGAGGGATCGACATAATCCATTTGGAAGGGTTCGGCAGAAATAACCTCCAAGTGGATTTGAACTAAAGATCAAACAAAAGCATGAGTTCCACTTGTCCAATCAACATGATATTTTACGTACCAACATGTCTAAACATGAAGAAGCTACCATAGGGAACGCTGCCCCAGAATCGACCAATGAAGGGATCAGTACCGATCCCTATTCATTAGGATTTAGCTTAGCGACCCATCTGGTGGGCCCTTATGGATTAGAAGGTCCTATAGCCGAAGTTTCAAAGAGATTAGTGGTCGCCTTCACCTATAAAATTTGGCCTAGGGGGTCATTCTAAGGATCTTTACACTGTTGGTTACATTAGTCTTTATTGTAATCAAATTTTCTCCTAATTTCTTGCTGTTTGCTACTGTAATCAACTATTCATGAATAAATAAGAGAATATTCAAAGTGGATGTAGGCATACAACGCCGAACCACTATAAATCCTTTTGTTCTTGATTATTGCTTTGATTTGCTTGTTAGTTTACTCTATTCCTCTGTTTCAATTTTACTTTCTTCATTTATTTCACTACATAAATATATTCTTGGGTGTTTGTGACCAATTTGGTTTCAAACATTTAGGTTCTTTCACTAAGAACCTGATTCTCAACCTGTTAGGATCCCCTTTGTTGCTACTGGATTAGGCAAATCCCCCGAAGGAGATCCATGGCTATCTTCATAAACTTACTTACACTATTCAGATTTACTACAATCTAAACAAAGAAATTGACAATAGTGAGACATACCAGGTCCACTTCTCAGAATGTTGATGGAAATGAGACTGCTAGTATTCAACAAGGAGGCCCAAGAAGCCAACCTACAAATTTGAATGCTGATCCGATTGAAGTTCAGAACCCTGCTAATTCTATAACTCGAGATGAATTTCATAATCTGATGAGAGAGTTGATGGAAAGCTGTCGACAAGTAAATGAGAAGATTCAGACTAATATTAGCCTGATGAACCAGATTACCCAACAATAGCGTGGGAAGGCCAGGAGGGATCCTACTCCCTACTCGGTATCGGAAAGTTCAAGCTCATCGGATGAATACCAAAGGCTTAAGCGTCGTAGGCTTGAAGGAGATTACGTAGAAACCTCGGAGCGCCGCTTGGTAGACCAATACGGTCTGCCAAGACCGATTAGTGCCGATCCCTCCCTAAGGATCAGTACTGATCCCTCCTTCAGAGGAGGGATTCCCCCATTACACTTAGGGAATCATGCTAGAGTTCTTCCCGGAAGCTTGGATGCTAGGGCTCGATCGAATGCGGACCAGGTACCCCGCCGGAATGACAACGAGATAAATGTTCAAGGTGTGCATAGAGAGGATGGTGAACCAAAAAGGCATGAAACGGCCCATAAATATCGACTGGCCCGCTCACGTGAGGTGGAGCGTGACCACCGCTTGGCACCACCCATCCAGACGCCAGACTTATCAACAATGGTCAGATAGTTGATGAGATAGAATCAAGGCTTGACTAATGATGACTGGGGAATCTCGAGAAGCCATACCTCGTTCACTGATAACTTTCTGCATGTGAAATACCTAAGGAGGTTCAACATGCCATCAATGCCTACCTATGAGGAAAAAACCATCCTCATGCAGCATATTATGAGATATGAATGGTTGATGGATTCTGAGAGAGCTAACGACGTAACCAAGTGCAGATGCTTTCCCATAACCCTTTCCGGGAGGGCAATAATGTGGTTCATGAGATTACCTCCACGGTCAATTTCAAGATTCGATGAGTTGGAAACCAAGTTTTTAGAGCAATTCCAAATGCATTTATTTCGTCCTAAAGACGTGATGTCCCTTTCCAGTGTGATCCAAGCCCTAGGGAAATCATTGAAAGATTACTTGGAGAGATTTCATACCTCCACCATGGAGGTCGATAACCTAAATGATCATGCTATACTCATGGCTGTGACGAGAGGGATTGATCCGGAATCTGAGTTTGGCGACTGGCTAGCTGGAAAACCGCCTGCCTTGTTGGAGCGCTTCTATTCAAAGGCAGCTAAATTTTTGAGGAAGGAGAAGGCCAGATCCTCCAGGAAAAAGAACATTGTATGACCGAGTGGAGAAGCAGTACAAAGTAATATTGAAATAAAACAGTCTGATGACAGTTTTGGGAAAGTTCAGGTAAATGTTCAGAATAAGCCGAATCAACAAAAGAAAGATAGAGACAGGAATCGAGAGCGGAAGAGGGATTTTGGGAGACTAAAGCCTAGGATTCCAATTTATGAAAAATGCCACTAATCACATCCCTAGAGAACATTTATCTATCCACTTGCAATACCAGGCAGTATAGGAAGTCGCAACCAAAAGAGTGGTCAGAGAGACAGAAGCAGACCGGGAAGTATTGTCGGCTTCACGAATGTTATGGGCACAATATGAATGAATGTAGGCACCTCCAAGATGTCATAGAAAAATTGATTTGTGAAAATAAGTTGCAACAGTTTGTGAAAACTCTACAAGATGGTGGACAGGGGACATCCGACCCCAATCGAGGACAAACTCCGCGTAGGGCTGAGGAGCCTGCATAGACCAATGGAAGACTGGTGATTAATACTGTAGTTAGGGGACCGCACCCTGCGGACAGGAGTTGGCAACAGATGGAGTGTTATACTAGAGCGATAAGGCATGTAGATTTTCAATGTTGTTCGAATGCGGAAGATGGAACTTCGGCAAAACAGCAACGCACCATGGCAGATGATATTGTGTTTAGAAGAAGGGATGCAGACAAAGTAGAGGCTCCAACAATTAACCCGATGGTCATTTCAACTATGATTGGTCCTGCATTGGTAAGAAGGATTTTGATTGATTATGGAAGTTCAATGAATATATTCTTCAAAAAGGCATATGGTCAGATGAGAATGGAGGCCAATGAATATAGGCTGTAGGATACGTCGAATTACCTATCGAATGGGGAGAAGGTGAACGAAGGAGAGTGCGAACCTTACCATTTATTGTTTGGACACTGACTCTCCGTACAATGTTTTTCTAGGCCGACCGACCCTGGTTGAATTCCGAGCAGCTCTTTCCCCATGGTGCTTAGCTCAAAAGTTTCCGACAGATAATTGTGTAGGAGTTGTTCATGGCGATCAGGCGACTGGACTTGCCTGTTATGTAGCTAAGTGAGGAAAGCTCGGTGTAAGGAGAAGGGAAAGGGTATGGACAAAGCTATCCTCATCCAAACCACTGAAGATTGACAACCAGCGCCTGGGCCTTGGATCGGGCTCCACAGTCGGTTCTATAGAGATATAGATCCGAGAGATGATGAAGAGGAGCCCAACGAGACCAAGGCTGCACCGGCTAAGCTAATGATTAATATTACGGTCAGCCACGACGACCCATCACGAGTCCTGAAGATTGAGTCACAGCTCAGCCCCTCGATAATGAAAGAACTTGCTGGTTTTCTCCGAGCGAATCTAGATGTATTCGCTTGGACTCACTCTGACATATATGGAATCTCACCTGCCATTGTGAGCCATGCATTGAATATTGATTTGAAGTATGTTTCGGGGAAACAAAACAGATGAGGCACGCACCCGGAGAGGTCTGCCGCTCTTAAAGAGGAGGTGGATAAACTAAAAGTTAACAGGTTTATCCATGACATCTTCTATCCTGAATGGGTATCTAATCTCGTACTTGTGAAGAAGGCAAATGAAAAATGGAAAACGTGCATCGATTATTCAGATCCGAACAACGCATGTCCAAAAGATGGTTTTCCCCTTCCCAAGATTGATCAGCTAGTTGATTCAACTACAGAACATGAATTGTTATCATTTATGGATGCATATTCAGGATATAACCAAATCCCGATGCAACTCCCTGATCAGGAGCACACCGGTTTTGTTACAGATGTTGGGTTGTATTGTTATGTAATAATGCCATTTGGGTTGAAGAATGTCGGAGCAACCTATTGGTGCTTAGTTAACAAGATGTTTAGGGATCAGATTGGAAAGACAATGAAAGTTTACGTGGATGATATGCTCGTAAAGTCACGACGATCAAGCGACCACATCAAATACTTGGCAGAAATGTCTAACATCCTTCGATATTACAAGATGAAAATCAATCCTTTGAAATGTTCGTTCGGTGTTGCATCAGGAAAGTTTCTGAGCTTTATTGTCAATGCTCATGGAATAGAAGCTAATATAGAGAAGATTCAGGCTATCTGTGATATCCAAGTGCCAAGAACCATTAAACAAGTGCAGAGTGTGAATGGGAAGGTTGCTGCTTTAAGTTGATTTATCTGTAGAGCTACTGGCAAATGCATTCCTTTCTTCGATCTAATTAAAAAGGGAAAAGGAAACTTCGATTGGACAAAGGATTGTAAAGAGGCGTTCCGTGATCCGGTGAATCATTTGGAGAGACCCCCTATCTTGTCAAAGCTGGTAGATCATGAGGAGTTGTTCATTTATTTGGTTGTATCAGCACATGCTATAAGTGCCACCTTGGTTCGTGAGAAAAATCGGATCCAGAGGCCGATGATTACGTTAGTAAACGATTGACAAGAGCAGAAAGGAATTATTTGAAAATAGAGAAACTGGTGTACTACTTGCTAATTGCATCATGGAAGCTTTGTCCGTACTTTCAGGCACATTCGATCAATATTTACACCGACTAGCCATGACGACAGGTCCTACAGCCACTTGAGAGATGTTTGGGAGGTTACTCAAATGGAGCATTGAGCTCAGCCAATTCGACATTATTTATCTCCCTCGAAGAGCTATCCAGGGACATGCTTTGGCGAACTTTATAGCTTAGCTTACTGTGCAGGATGATCCTCCAGAAGGAAGTGAAATCCCTACTGTACGATGGAAGTTATATACTGATGGAGCATCTAATGATAATTACACTAGAGCTGGGATTGTGCTTGTAACTCCTGAAAATCGGTCAATTTGTTACGCCCTAAAGCTTAATTTCCCAGTGACAAACAATGAGGCTGAGTATGAAGCTCCGATTGCTGGACTTAAACTCGCTAAAGAACTTGGAGTTAAATCTCTTGTAATCTTTTGTGATTCGTAATTGGTGGTGTATTAAGTTAAAGGAGACTACCAAGCCAAAGGACGACGGCTTTCCCCTTATCTTACCCGAGTTCAGGAGTTGTTGACAAAATTTGAATACTATGACATTTCACATATTCCACGTGATCAAAACGGAGAGGCTGATTCGTTGGCAAAGTTCACTAGTACTGGAAATGCACAGCAGATGGATTTGGTACCGGTCGAAGTATTAGATACCCCAAGTATAAACATGATGGAAATCAATGCAGTACTGGAGGTGGAATCTGAAAGGGAATCATGGGTGACTCCAATTAAAGACTATTTACTGCACGGGTCCTGCCTAATAAAAGAAATAAAAAGCGATAGGTCCTTCGCAAAGCTTCACGATATATTATGCAAGACGGAGTCATGTATAGGAGAGGTTTCTCGGTCCCTCTACTCCGGTGTATCGCTGATGATGAGATAAATTGTGTTTGAAAGAAGTTCATGAAGGAGAATGTTGCAATCATACTGGGGGACAAACTCTGGCAAAGAAGATACTCCGTTATGGTTATTATTGGCCAACCATAAATTGAGACGCAGCTGTTTATGTAAGACGATGTGTTAAATGCCAAATATATGCAAAAGTTCCAAGAGCACCACCAACAAAATCACACAAATGGTCAGCCCATGGTCGTTCGCTATGTGGGCTATAAATATTATCAGTTCATTACCAATCTCTAAAGGAGGCGTTAAGTACGCAATTATAGCGGTTGATTACTTTACCAAATGGGCTGAGGCGGAACCTTTAGCTACAATCACGACCAAGAAAGTAATCAAATTTATTGTCTGAAACATCTTATGTCGCTTTGGTCTTCCATGGACCATTATAACAGACAATGGGACTCAATTCGATAATACTGAGTTTAAAGACTTATGTCGAAGATACCACATCGAAAAGAGATTTGTGGCGGTCCCTCACCCTCAAGCAAATGGACAGGTTGAAGCTATAAATAAAATCATCAAGTTAAAGAAGCGTTTGGCGAAGGCTAGAGGCAAGTGGGTGGATGAACTCCCTACAGCTCTTTGGTCTTACAGAACCACTCATAAGTCCACGACTGGCCATACACCATTCGCCCTCGCTTATGGTTCAGAAGCCGTTATTCCTTTCGAGCTCGAGTTCCCTTCTCATCGAGTGACTTACTACGATCCTAAAACAAATCAAGATCTCCTCTTGGAATCTTTGGACTTTATAGACGAGAAGTGCAAGGAAGCTAATCTGAGGGTAGCCGCACATCGACAACGGGTTGCTCGGTATTAAAACACTAAAGTTTGTCCGAGAACCTTCGAAATTGACGATCCCGTCCATAAACGGGTTTTTCCTACCTCGTCACACATGAATCCGGTTTGGGAAGGACCATATGTCATTGAACAGAGGCTTGGAGAAGGAACATTCAAGCTAGCGACTATCGATGGCATTACACTTCCAAGAGCATGGAATAGCGAACATCTTCGACGCTATTTCACTTAGCTTATTTCCTTTACATTTCAGTTGTATTTATTCTCAGAATTTGCTTTAGCATTTGATTTTCCGAATATGTAATAAGATAGTTTATGTTATTGCCTTCCATTTAATGTATAAAGTTTAAGACTTCCTTATATTTATGTTTGCTAATGCATTACATGATAATTACATAGCAAAAACGATTTATATCGATGTGTATGAACATGCTCCCAGAGTTTGGAATCGATCAATCGTGCTAACTCCCGCTGGTATCAAACAAGATGAGCTCAGTCTACTTGTTCGTTTAATAATTCCTACCCAGACTGTGGGACTGAAACAGAAACCAAAGCGATCAAACTTCGACCGATTGCTTGCTAAATCAAAACCTTAAATTCTAGGGGGAAAATTAATCAACCAAAAAAAGTGCCACCTGACCGCTCTCCAAAACAAATCTAAGTCCCCAGAGTGCGGACTGGAGTATAAACATAAATCGGGCGGATGCCGACTACCCACAAAACAACTCTAAGTCCCCAAAGTGCGGACTGGAGTATAAACATAAATCGGGCAGATATCGACTGCCCACAAAAAAATCTAAGTCCTCAAAGTGCGGACTGGAGTATAAACATAAATCGGGCGGATACCGACTGACCGCAAAAAAAACTCTAATTCCCCATAGTGCGGCCTGGAGTATAAACATAAAATGGGCGGATATCGACTGCCCGCAAAATAATTCTAAGTCCCCAAAGAGTTTTAACGACCTGTAAATTTTTAATAATTTTATTTGTTTTATTTATATATTTAATTGAAATTTTTTGAAATTTAAACAATAAAATTTTGAAATATAAATTTGATATTTGGAATGCGTCTAGTTAAACATAGCAACTGGTAAATTTTCATCCGAAAATATGAAGTTTATTTTCGTGCGTAAATTTATTCAATTTAATTAGTTAGGAATTGATAAAAATAAAATGTTTTCGAAACCCAAATAATTTTATATAAAAAAATTCTAAATCATCTTCTTAGCAAGACGTCATTTTTCGTTTTTCCAAAATTCAGACTTCTTTGGCTCCGTCGATCTTATTTTTCTGCGTTTTTCTTGCATTTTTCGATAGTAGAAAATTCGAATTTTTATAATTCAATCATACCACTGATATCTTTATACCGTTTTGATCGTCTCGTCGTGATGATCTTCATAGTATACTCATATGTATATTTCGTAGCTCGGAACGCCGTGGAAACTGCGAAATGGTCATCCGTATCGGTACGGTTTTGAACCTTTTGAATTCATTTGTCTGTTTGTTTATCCACCATGTAAATTTCAATAGTCATCAACTTCATTATTGCTTCCTTGAATTCATTTGCGGGCTTTCACGATTCCCCTAGATTGACATTTATTTTGGTTCATTGATTTTTTTGTTTGTTCGTGCCTTTACATTATATTTTCATTTGCCTGTTCAAACTGTGCCATCTCCACTCTCCCTTCCATCTTTCTCTTTGCTTCACCGTGCTCACGTCCCTCCACCTCTCAATAGCACCTCACCATCAACCGCTGTTCCACCTCTCTCGACCTTCCCTGACCCATGCGCACTTTTCACTGATCCAAAACCTTCACCTCGACGAGACTCCAGCTCGCCACTAAAACGCCAAACCTCCGCCTCCATTTGCCTGTAGATCCCTTGACCCATCAATTCATGCAACCCATCCTTCCACTTGAACCCGTCCACCTTGCCTCAGCCCTGAGCATCACCACCACTGGCCGACAACCCGTGCCTCCTTCCGAGCCTCACGGCAACCACACAGGCAATCACCCATCAGCCGCCTGCGCACAACAACTCGAACACTCCCTTTCATTTCGAACCTTCTCTACCAGGCAATCATCGGCCTTCCTCCACGCACTTCCTCCACCCTGATTTTTTTTATCTCCAGCTTTGCTCGCCTCGGACTAGATCCATTGGCCAGCAAGCCGCCTCCGAGCAGCTTTCCAGCTCCAACCCGGGCTATGGCCTTCATTCCCGAGCCGATCTGGCCTTCCGTCCCTTCTCACTGCTCCTCGTCGATGGTTGGCAGCATGCTTAGGCACTAGCCGTGAAATTGTGAGGTATATATATATTTAAATATATGATTTATTAAGTTAAACTTTATATGGATGTATACGTTATATTATTGATTTTATCTAGTGTATTTGTAGGTCATGTATATATCTAATTGTTGTATGTTGTTTACAGTCGCTTATACATATACTATACTGTATTTTAGAATATACTTGGCGATATATAGTATTATATATATATATATATATATATATTATGCTTTATAGTGGAATCTGTTATAGATTATACCAAATTTTAATATGTAGTGGTCCATATTGCAGTTATATGTGTAAATATGAATTTGTATTTAGCGCAAGCTATATTTGATTATATTACCTATGCTAGCTTATATGTGTATATTATAAGGTAAAGCTTGCAATCTTAATGGTTATTTGAGTTATATATAGTACGAGTTCTGTTCGTATATTAAAGTATATTTTGATGTGGATAAAATGTCAAGTTTATGGTATTACAGTGATCTGTAGGAAGTAATGTAAGCTATGTGTTCAATATATATGCTTATGATTTTTATATTAAGAGTTATATATATATATATATTTTGTACAGACATCATTTGCATTTGCTTTAGTACTAAATTTTGTAGGATAGGTATATTGATTCATGATTGTCTATATATGTTTATAATATATATATTCAAGTCATAAGTTGTTGGGTTTAAAACTGATTGCCATATATAATTTTTTTTCTTTCAAGTTGTTTTCTTTATAACCTGTTTTGATTTGGAATCCAAGTTAACTACAATTGTTTTGCAAAAAAAAATTCTTATATATATATTTACAGAAATGTTCATGCTCACAGTAGTATATTGATGTTGTATCGTTTGTATATATTTTGTGTAAGGATATAAATAGAATATGCTCTAAAACTATGTTATGTTGATATGTTCCAAAAGTACAGATTTTTCATATATGTATATACGTATGTAAGTTTTATTAGTTTTTTATATATATGTATGTCTACAAAGTATTACATTATAAAGGAAGTGGTTGATATATATATATATGTTAAATATACTTTGCCTACAATCTATTTGATATCATATATATAATATCTATAGTGTATGTTGTGCAAATCTATACCAGTAAGTTGTATTAGATCTGTTGTTCATCTATATAATATTGAAGTGAGTTTTATATAAGTTACATAGTGGTTTGCTGGTTTGTTTATTTATAATAATTTTGATTTTTAAATATAATACATATACTTTGTGTGTACAAGTGTCAGATAGACGTATGTTTATAAACACATATATATTTTGAAGCGAAGTGTATTTATAAAAAAAATTTGTATAAATTTTGGTGTGTGTTTGCATAAAAAATGGACAAACACCTCAAAGTTGTATGATTTAGTAGATCTTATGTTTTTCTTAGTGATTTGAGTGATTTATGCAAATATATGAAAAGCAGGGGCTAAACTGTAAAAAGACATGCAGATTTATAGTGGTTCAGCCAGAATGTGCCTACATCCACTTTATATGTTATTTCTCTTCTCTTGTTTTGATTACAAGTACAAAGCTTTGATACAAGTAAAAGAAAGTTGTTTGAAAGTTCTCTCCGTGCTTGAGCTCTCAAACTTGTCCTCCATTGTTGTACCCCTGCCCCTCTATTTATAGAGTGAGGCTGGGGTAGGGGTCTTGGAGGTATAGAGCAGCTGGCGGGCCTGGGCTGACGTAATCTGGCCTGGCGGATCTGGTCCGGTTTCCTTTGGCTCGGTGGTGAGATGAGTGGTCTGGTTGCTTCGTTCGATGGAGACTTCGTTCGGTGGAGGCTTCACTCGGTGGAGAGGTTTGGACCGGTGGGGAGTTGGTCCGGTATAAGCTGGTCCGGTAGAGGTTGGTCAGGAGTTGGTTCGGTAGAGGTTGGTCAGGAGTTGGTTCGGTAGTGAGGGTGCAGCTTGGTCCGGCAGTGGGTCTCTCGTGGAGTTGGTTCGGTAGAGGTTGGTCAGGAGTTGGTTCGGTAGTGAGGGCGCAGCTTGGTCCAGCAGGTATGGGAGGTAAGTGGACCGGTGGAGCCTGGTTCGGTGGTAGGTGTTAGGGAAGGTACCCAACAATTGCCCCCCAAAGTAGGGCATATTCCCGAATATGATGTGCTTTGTTTTATGTAGCCTTGATATTTTCATTCGGTTCTTGGGTGCCGAATCAGATGGTCCGGTCGTGCCTTTTCGTCTATAAGTAGGGACCGTACGCCTTTGTTATTCCCTACCAGCCGAATTAAACTCCTGTCTTTGCCGGACCAAGTCCTTTCTTTTGCCGAATCAAACGCGTTAGCCGAATCAACTTCCTTACTTTCACCGAATCAAACGTGTTAGCCGAATCAACTTCTTTACTTTCACCGAATCAGGTGAGATCCTTTCTATGTTGGCCGAATGAGTTTTTTTTACCGAATGGACTTAGGGACTCTGAGTGCCGAATGGAGTCATATGCCCGTATAACCGGATGAAGTTGGGAATACCGAATGAAATTGATACCGAATGAACTTTTTATACTGTACTACCGAATGAACTTTTTATACTGTACTACCGAATGAACTTCTACGACTTGAATCATGAGCGAAATTCCAGACTGCACACACTCGCTCCTTTACTTCCTCTACTCTAATGACGCACTTCTTTGTGTTTGCAGATAAATGTCCCGAAAAGCATAAACTCGATCAGATAAAAGGAGGTCTCAGGGCGAAGGAGAATCTTCCGTAGTGCCCCCTGCTCAGCCAGGACCGGAACGTCACGGATCTACCCCGAGATCACTAGTGGACGGGTACTGTAACGACCCACTATTTTGGACCATTCAAATCGACAATAATCCACACATGTCTGGCTTGAATAATTCAAAATAACAGATTGTAAATAAATTTGGAGCAAATGAAATCAAATACACAGAATCATAGACACAGAACATATCAGAATAACTCGCAGCGGAATATAAAAAAACCATAGTAGTTCATGAAGCTACTATAACAAACTCTCAAAACATAATACATAATATCTGCTTGAAAACATATACAATAGACATCTTAAATAAATAGAAGTTTATGAATACCAGAACTGAAATAGAACAACTGAACTGAAAGGAACAGATAACTAGACAAGCAGAATCTCCAGCGATTCCTAGCTCCAGAAAGAAATCCAAAGTTATGCTGTAAATACTCAGGCTGACCCGAGCGTAAAGTAAAACACAAAACACTCGAGTCAGGACAATATATACTTATATAATGTAAACCAACTCAAGTGAACTGTAGTAGAAATGCACAATAACTCAAAGGATGCTTGGGACCGCCCATCCTTTAAGGATCAGTTAAACTATAAATTAAATACATCCCGTGGTTAAAATTTCAAAATGGTATTTTATACTTCGAAATAAAATATCATTTCAAAATTCAATATCATTCAAAAATCCATTTCAAAATATCAAAATATCATATTTCAAAATAGTTTATATTTCAAAACAAATTACTTCATTTTAAATCATAAAATGAAGTTATTATATTTAATAATTAAATTATTAAATTTCCAAAATTTTAACTTTTCAAAGTTCATTCGTTCACTTAAATTAATTAAAACAATGAAAATTCAACTTTCGCAGCATTTAGAAAATGCTACGAAAAGTCACATTTAAAACAGTTCAATTTAACAAAAGACAGCATTTAAAATGCTGTAATAGGGTTACATTAGTTTCAAATAAACTTAGTTAAATTCAACCATTATAACATTTACAAAAATGCTATAATAGCCTTTAATTAAATTTAGCCATTTGGTTCATTATTATCAACTACAACATTTACAAATGTTGTATTATCATTTACATTAGAATTAATAACATTTCAGAAATGCAGTTAATTAACTTCAAATATTCAGTATAATTTCACAAACAATTATATTTTTATATAAATCATTTTTAACTTATAAAATCATATAATTTCACTTTTAAAACAATCATTCAAATACCCTTATATTCATGATTTTATAAAGTTAAACCTCCATTCAAAAATCAAAATTTAATAATAATTCACTTATTAAATTCCAATATTAAATTATAAATTCATTAAATTAAATTAACTTAACACTTAAGTTTAAATTTTCAAATATAACTTAATTCCATTTTTATTTACTTAACTTAAATTTCACTTTTAAGCCAAATTCACAAATTTCCAATTTTAGTTATATTTCAAAATTTCAACTTAAATATTCATTCATTTCACATTTTTACTTTATTCAAAAATCGTTAATATATTATAAAATCATTTAAATTAACTTTAATCCAAATTATCATGAATTTATCATATTTCATATTTAATTTAAATTCCAATTATCACCAAATTAAAATTTCCCAAAATAACTTACATTTCAGATTTTCTAACTTTACCATTAATTTATTTCACTTATAAATTTTCAAAAAAAATCAATAATGCTTTACAAAAATCATTTAAATAAAATTTAAATCAAAATATTATAACGTTTACATTTCTAAAATATTTTAAAATTTTTAGAAAAACATATTTTAACTACAGGTCTGTATTTCATTTTTAGCCTAGGTAAAGTGATACGGGTAATATATCATTTCAACCCGTAATTTACAAAGAAAACCCGGGTTTGATCATTTCAAACCCGCAATCCCAAGTAAATGAAAATAATTGAAAATCATTCAGGCCTATCATTTCAGCCCATAACGATTTTCTCCTATTCTAAAGTCCGTTCGGGTATGTATCATTTCAACCCATAGTGATTCTAATCTAAAGGGAACTTGCAGTGTGATAAACTGATAAAAATAATAGAACAGCATAATATAACAGTAACATATAATATAATAGGTGTTTAAGCATGGGTGAACATCATAAAATCATAACATAGCAGGTGTAACATGATAATGCATTTTACAGATTCAAAAGGGGTCAATTCACTAGTTATATATGTACATATTGTCTGGTGAGAATAACTCACCTGTATAAGCTGGAGATGACAACCAAATGCACAAATAAGGAACTTCAAAAGCACGATAACACAACAATGATTTGAGAGTGGGAGAGCCAAGGCTAATTGCCTTGTTAAATATCAAACAAAACAAAAACAAACATGAATTACAAACCAAAATATTACAAACAATGCTAGGAATAACTATACAATTCAAAGCTAGAGCTTTTGCACTTGCATTCAACCACTTATACTTCAGCTATGGCCTGGAAAGACACTGTAATGGGATTGTTTTGGATCAGGTTTGGATCAAGTTCAGGTCATATAGGGGTCGCCATAGCAATATAAAGAGGAGATGAAGGATATGTGCTTGAATTTCAAAACAAGGCAACACAACTACAAGCAACAACAAGATTTCAAGGCCTAAATGGGTTCGACCAAGGGACTATTGGGCATGGCCTGATCTGGAAGGATAAACTACAGGTGCTACAGAGGTCCAAGGCTCAGGTTATGGCTGGTGGTGGTGGTGTTTGGCCGGCCAAAGTGGAGGAGAGAGGTGGTGGAACAAGTTAGGCTAGGCTATGAACATTAAGGTGGAGTTTTGTTTATTTTTAGGTGGATCTTCTTCATCAAGGGGCATGGCCATGGCTTGGGGCTGAGCTGGAGGAGGTGTTGACCAGATGTGGTGGTGGTGGAGGAGGTCAAGGTGGAGGAGGAAGGAGGAGCTGAGCATAGAAGGTGAGAAAACAAGTGCAAAATCATAAGAAAACAAGTAGAAATTGCATAGAAAAGAAGAAATTTTTTACCAAGCTTTACTTCAGGTTAATGGCCGAATTTTTTGGTGATTGAGAAGTTTAATTTTCGTGAAAATGAAGTGAGGAAGTGGCTGAAAGAATGAGAAAAGAATCGGCCAAAATTGATTACAAGTGGAGGTTGAGAAAATGAAAAGGTGGAAGGTAAAAGGACTTGGAATTTAAAAAGTTTAAAACCTTTCAAATTTCTATATTTTCTTTTCATAAGTTTAATTATCTAAAAATACATATAATTTCAGTTAAAATTCAAATATATAACAAATATACAAAATATAAATAAATAAATATTAATTATATATGATTAAAATAAGAAAATAGTATAAAATGAAAACTAGTCTAGAAAATTTGAAAATAAACAGAATAAACTTTGGAAGATTTATATGGACTTAGAAAATATTTATAAATAAATATAATAACACAAAAAATAAAATGCATTCACAAAAATAAATAAATAAATTTTAATTAAATATAATTTAAATGAAGAAAATAGCAGAAAAATGGTTTAAAAATAGAAAATAAATGCAATATATTTTGGAAAATTTTTATTATCACTTTAAAAATATTAAAAGATAAAAATATACATAAAATAAAATATTAACACATATTAAAATAAAATATAACAAAAAAAATATGATTTATATAATTTAAAATAGGCAAAATAAAACAAATTATACTCAAAATTGAAATGTACGTAACTTTTACAATTTAACTCCGTTTTCAATGAAAAGAAAAGTAGTATTCAAGTTATTACATCTATTTTCATAATAAAAGATAAAATTTAAGAATTTAAATAATTTAAATTTGAAGTTTAAAAGTCAAAGTTTGAACAGTTTGACCAGAAATTCATTTTACAGTAAAATATTCAAATTATACTAGTTTGAACTATAAATCACTTAATAATCAACATTTATATTTAAAAATGAAATATTTGAAATAAACCATTTTAAAAATAATTTAAATAAAAGAAAGTCAAATTTAAAATATATACAAAAATCTAGGGCTGTTACACTCTCCCCCACTCAAATCTTTTCGTCCTCGAAAAGGAAGGGAGCGGAGAAACAACTAGAAAGAACAATAGGTTGGAAGACATCCCGAAAGAAGGTAGGGAAGAAAAGTAGCTAGGAGGGAAAGCAGGTTGAAAGAGAAGGATGAACCATTATTTTAAATTGTTGGTTAAAGAGGTAAAATATTTAAAACACTTTAAAATCCTTTAGGAAGGAAAATAACTGATCAAAATATCCTTTATATAATATTTTATCAAAATACTTTCATAACTCGATGTTTCAACAAGTTTATCCTTGTTCCTGTAGACTCTGGTAGTGCGTTGATCAGGCGCAAAACTGGAATTCTCCAGGTACTTAGTAGACCTGTTTCAACACCTAGTGAAAATACTGGGAAAACCTTTAAAAACAGATATGGAAAGTACAATCCAAACAAAAACGAATCAAATCATGGATCGCAGATACACAATGGTTACGCCTGGGTCCCCCAGGAAACATCCGTACCTTTTAAGCATTCACTGCCTTGCGAATTTCGCCATGCAACAAAACGGTGGACCGCAGGATACATAAAAATGGTTACGCCTGGATCCCCCAGGAAACATCCATACCCCTTAAGCAATCTCTGCCTTGCGGATTACGCCACTAACACGACCATAGATCGCAGATACACAATGGTTACGCCTGGATCCCCCAGGAAACATCCGTACCTTTTAAGCAATCACTGCCTTACGAATTACGCTATGCAGTCGAGTTCGTAAGACCATGGGTAACGCCATGGAATTCGAAGGACACTCGAGTATCATATCCGGAAAACCAAAATCAGAGAGAATAATATCGATAGAATGAATCCAAGATGTGGCCACAAATCGGATATCAAGCAGAAGGCACTTTCCATATCTTTACTTCGAAAATATGTATCATATAGTACCTTTTCAAATCACTTTCAAATATCGTACTTATATAATATCCATTATATATAAGATTTCACTTTCAAATTGAGTACCTTTTCAAATCTATAGTTTTCGAATCAATTTCATACTCATACAAATCAATTTTATATAAGTTCGACAACTTCCAAATCAAGTGTTTAGTAACATAAGGTTCTCAAATTTCAATTTGTTTCAATATCAGTTCAATTTCAAAATCATATACAATTTCACCGAATTATTTCTTCTCCAATTAATTATCTTTAGTTTCAACGTTTCCAGAATAATAGATTTAGAAAATAAATCCAAATTTCCAAATCAATAATTTAAGTCAACCAATTCATTTCCAAAATCAAATGTTTTCAAAATCATCTTATACTTATGTAAGGTCCATCTTATATAAGGATCAAAATTTTCAAAATAAATTTCGCTGTATGAAGAGCCATATGGGATTTGAATATCTTTGCTTTTATGGGTTATATATCTTTGTAATTTAAATTGGAATTTTCTTTTAGTAAGCAAAGATATTCTAACTCGACAGCTTTCAATTTCAGCGTCAAAATATATAAATGATATTAGGATATAAGATGTACATACGTCATCATTTCGCAAAACTACATTTGATCGCTCGCTCGATCACACAAGTTCGCTTTCGAACTAGTATTGTCCATTCGACTTCCCTAATGCGGATTTTGATATGGTTTCTCGACTAGAAGCCATCAGTCTCCTTGCATAGCCATATACTACGATAGAGAATTCTAGAATCAAGCCCAAAATCCATATCAAATATTTGCCATCAAGAATCGAATGAAAATCCTAACACGAAATGGTGTAATCCACCTCGAACTTGTGTACTCAAACTTGGATCAAATTAATTATGCGAATAAAACACCATACGTACAACTTATATATTTATTCCAACTTGTTAAATATATAGTTTCATAAAGATGTTACTAAGTTAAAACATTTAAACTAAATTTTATTCAAAATATTTTGAAGACCAAATTCTTTTCAAAGCATTTCGAATCTAAATTTCATATTAGAAAATTTTAAAATTGCCTTATTCATTTACTTAACAAAACAGTTTCAACTTATTTAAATCATATTACTTCATACTTAAACATTCGAAACAAATTTATATACTTTATCAAATAATTCATACCTTTCAAAATTTCTTAGCTTTGAAAAGTTAACCTTGATTTGGAAGTGCTCGAACCTTCAAAATAGTTGAAGAAATCATTTTCAAATTCAGGAGTTGGAAATCGGCAACAAATCAGTAAATCAATTTTAATAGATAGGGTTATATCAAATCCGAAACTCGAGGACTGAACACCGGCTTACTTCAAATCATTTCAAATATATATATATACATATATCTTTCGAATATCAAATCATACTTCAAAATTTTGAAATCAAAATTGGTTTCGCACAATAACTCGCGTAGCAATGCTACTGAAGTGGCCTATCCCCCACTCTGAAACTCGAAAATCAATGTCGATGATGCGTGCACTCATCACCGAAATTATTTTCCAGCGACACAAGTGAGTTCTGGACTTCCATTTACTTTGAAAACTTCTTTGAAATTCCTTCAAAATCATTAAAACCCATTAAAATCATTGAAACATTACTTATTCGGAAAAATAATTTCAATCATATTATTTATTATTTCAAAATCTTAAAACCAGTTCCAAAATGCCGGAGTTCAATCACTTAAATTCAGATTCAAAACCTTCAGTTATAAATCATTTTATATGAAAACATTTCTTATAAAATTTTCAAAATTTCAAATCCTTTCAAAACTTCAAATTCTCATTTTTTTTAAAAGGTACATAATCCTTATCAAAAACATTTCATCTTTATATAAAAATATGGCCATCCTTATCAAAATAAAAACTACGATGAATACACAATTTTCAAAAGACAATCAACCACAAACTTTCCAACGGACGATTCAAGGATGGATTTCAAAGCAAAACAGAGATTCAAATTTAGAAGGACTCTAATCAAATAGAATTCTAATTCAAAGATAGGCTCAAATGAAGATAAGATAATTAAATTACCAAATAGAAGATGGATAAGCCTATATGAATCGCGGGCGACCTTAACTGGTCAACCGTGACTTTAGGAATATAATCGATGCGAAAATCTAAGGCAAATCGACCTTCGATTGCCAGAGATAGAATCTAAATATAGCAGAAGATAGAAAACATCGTAAACCGAGGATACAGAAATCTCCGATGAATCAATGCCAATTATAATCATTCAAAGATTTGCGGAATCGCCACCCTATAAAGGTCATACAAAGTGGAGTGATGCAATGCTCCAAAATCAAAAGAATACAATTAGGGGAGACAGGAATGGATTTCAGAACAAGTGGGAGCGTTCCAAAATTCAAAGGAATCTTATTCGATAAGAATCCAAACGAAGATTAGAGATATATAACCTATATCGATACAGAAAAATTCCCATAAAAATTTGGAAAGACTCGAATTCATAACATACGAAAACAGAAGCATAAATATCTTTAGTTGGACAACTTTAGCTAAGCAAAAGATACAACAGAGTTTACTCAAAGCATCCTAACAAACTACTGATTTTGCCATACCCAAAATAGATCCCTATCAACAATGGATCTAGATCAATCAAGAGAGAAGTTCAAAATTTTAGAGGATCCTAATCAAAGAAATTACTAACAAGGTGGATACGAAAGGAATGTAGTTTAAGAAATATTTTACTTTTAAAGCAAGGAAATTTATATCAAAATAATCTTTCAAAATTCTTTAAAAATCATTTGAAAATCATTTTATACTTCGAAAATACGTTCTCTCACAAAGAAATGATTCTGAGATTGATTTCCCTCATTCTAGGGTATTTCTACCCTATCTCTAATGAGTTTTTGCTCCGCAGGCTAAGGTTTGCCTAAAACCAAAGCTCTGATACCAACTGTAACGACCCACTATTTTGGACCATTCAAATCGACAATAATCCACACATGTCTGGCTTGAATAATTCAAAATAACAGATTGTAAATAAATTTGGAGCAAATGAAATCAAATACACAGAATCATAGACACAGAACATATCAGAATAACTCGCAGCGGAATATAAAAAAACCATAGTAGTTCATGAAGCTACTATAACAAACTCTCAAAACATAATACATAATATCTGCTTGAAAACATATACAATAGACATCTTAAATAAATAGAAGTTTATGAATACCAGAACTGAAATAGAACAACTGAACTGAAAGGAACAGATAACTAGACAAGCAGAATCTCCAGCGATTCCTAGCTCCAGAAAGAAATCCAAAGTTATGCTGTAAATACTCAGGCTGACCCGAGCGTAAAGTAAAACACAAAACACTCGAGTCAGGACAATATATACTTATATAATGTAAACCAACTCAAGTGAACTGTAGTAGAAATGCACAATAACTCAAAGGATGCTTGGGACCGCCCATCCTTTAAGGATCAGTTAAACTATAAATTAAATACATCCCGTGGTTAAAATTTCAAAATGGTATTTTATACTTCGAAATAAAATATCATTTCAAAATTCAATATCATTCAAAAATCCATTTCAAAATATCAAAATATCATATTTCAAAATAGTTTATATTTCAAAACAAATTACTTCATTTTAAATCATAAAATGAAGTTATTATATTTAATAATTAAATTATTAAATTTCCAAAATTTTAACTTTTCAAAGTTCATTCGTTCACTTAAATTAATTAAAACAATGAAAATTCAACTTTCGCAGCATTTAGAAAATGCTACGAAAAGTCACATTTAAAACAGTTCAATTTAACAAAAGACAGCATTTAAAATGCTGTAATAGGGTTACATTAGTTTCAAATAAACTTAGTTAAATTCAACCATTATAACATTTACAAAAATGCTATAATAGCCTTTAATTAAATTTAGCCATTTGGTTCATTATTATCAACTACAACATTTACAAATGTTGTATTATCATTTACATTAGAATTAATAACATTTCAGAAATGCAGTTAATTAACTTCAAATATTCAGTATAATTTCACAAACAATTATATTTTTATATAAATCATTTTTAACTTATAAAATCATATAATTTCACTTTTAAAACAATCATTCAAATACCCTTATATTCATGATTTTATAAAGTTAAACCTCCATTCAAAAATCAAAATTTAATAATAATTCACTTATTAAATTCCAATATTAAATTATAAATTCATTAAATTAAATTAACTTAACACTTAAGTTTAAATTTTCAAATATAACTTAATTCCATTTTTATTTACTTAACTTAAATTTCACTTTTAAGCCAAATTCACAAATTTCCAATTTTAGTTATATTTCAAAATTTCAACTTAAATATTCATTCATTTCACATTTTTACTTTATTCAAAAATCGTTAATATATTATAAAATCATTTAAATTAACTTTAATCCAAATTATCATGAATTTATCATATTTCATATTTAATTTAAATTCCAATTATCACCAAATTAAAATTTCCCAAAATAACTTACATTTCAGATTTTCTAACTTTACCATTAATTTATTTCACTTATAAATTTTCAAAAAAAATCAATAATGCTTTACAAAAATCATTTAAATAAAATTTAAATCAAAATATTATAACGTTTACATTTCTAAAATATTTTAAAATTTTTAGAAAAACATATTTTAACTACAGGTCTGTATTTCATTTTTAGCCTAGGTAAAGTGATACGGGTAATATATCATTTCAACCCGTAATTTACAAAGAAAACCCGGGTTTGATCATTTCAAACCCGCAATCCCAAGTAAATGAAAATAATTGAAAATCATTCAGGCCTATCATTTCAGCCCATAACGATTTTCTCCTATTCTAAAGTCCGTTCGGGTATGTATCATTTCAACCCATAGTGATTCTAATCTAAAGGGAACTTGCAGTGTGATAAACTGATAAAAATAATAGAACAGCATAATATAACAGTAACATATAATATAATAGGTGTTTAAGCATGGGTGAACATCATAAAATCATAACATAGCAGGTGTAACATGATAATGCATTTTACAGATTCAAAAGGGGTCAATTCACTAGTTATATATGTACATATTGTCTGGTGAGAATAACTCACCTGTATAAGCTGGAGATGACAACCAAATGCACAAATAAGGAACTTCAAAAGCACGATAACACAACAATGATTTGAGAGTGGGAGAGCCAAGGCTAATTGCCTTGTTAAATATCAAACAAAACAAAAACAAACATGAATTACAAACCAAAATATTACAAACAATGCTAGGAATAACTATACAATTCAAAGCTAGAGCTTTTGCACTTGCATTCAACCACTTATACTTCAGCTATGGCCTGGAAAGACACTGTAATGGGATTGTTTTGGATCAGGTTTGGATCAAGTTCAGGTCATATAGGGGTCGCCATAGCAATATAAAGAGGAGATGAAGGATATGTGCTTGAATTTCAAAACAAGGCAACACAACTACAAGCAACAACAAGATTTCAAGGCCTAAATGGGTTCGACCAAGGGACTATTGGGCATGGCCTGATCTGGAAGGATAAACTACAGGTGCTACAGAGGTCCAAGGCTCAGGTTATGGCTGGTGGTGGTGGTGTTTGGCCGGCCAAAGTGGAGGAGAGAGGTGGTGGAACAAGTTAGGCTAGGCTATGAACATTAAGGTGGAGTTTTGTTTATTTTTAGGTGGATCTTCTTCATCAAGGGGCATGGCCATGGCTTGGGGCTGAGCTGGAGGAGGTGTTGACCAGATGTGGTGGTGGTGGAGGAGGTCAAGGTGGAGGAGGAAGGAGGAGCTGAGCATAGAAGTTGAGAAAACAAGTGCAAAATCATAAGAAAACAAGTAGAAATTGCATAGAAAAGAAGAAATTTTTTACCAAGCTTTACTTCAGGTTAATGGCCGAATTTTTTGGTGATTGAGAAGTTTAATTTTCGTGAAAATGAAGTGAGGAAGTGGCTGAAAGAATGAGAAAAGAATCGGCCAAAATTGATTACAAGTGGAGGTTGAGAAAATGAAAAGGTGGAAGGTAAAAGGACTTGGAATTTAAAAAGTTTAAAACCTTTCAAATTTCTATATTTTCTTTTCATAAGTTTAATTATCTAAAAATACATATAATTTCAGTTAAAATTCAAATATATAACAAATATACAAAATATAAATAAATAAATATTAATTATATATGATTAAAATAAGAAAATAGTATAAAATGAAAACTAGTCTAGAAAATTTGAAAATAAACAGAATAAACTTTGGAAGATTTATATGGACTTAGAAAATATTTATAAATAAATATAATAACACAAAAAATAAAATGCATTCACAAAAATAAATAAATAAATTTTAATTAAATATAATTTAAATGAAGAAAATAGCAGAAAAATGGTTTAAAAATAGAAAATAAATGCAATATATTTTGGAAAATTTTTATTATCACTTTAAAAATATTAAAAGATAAAAATATACATAAAATAAAATATTAACACATATTAAAATAAAATATAACAAAAAAAATATGATTTATATAATTTAAAATAGGCAAAATAAAACAAATTATACTCAAAATTGAAATGTACGTAACTTTTACAATTTAACTCCGTTTTCAATGAAAAGAAAAGTAGTATTCAAGTTATTACATCTATTTTCATAATAAAAGATAAAATTTAAGAATTTAAATAATTTAAATTTGAAGTTTAAAAGTCAAAGTTTGAACAGTTTGACCAGAAATTCATTTTACAGTAAAATATTCAAATTATACTAGTTTGAACTATAAATCACTTAATAATCAACATTTATATTTAAAAATGAAATATTTGAAATAAACCATTTTAAAAATAATTTAAATAAAAGAAAGTCAAATTTAAAATATATACAAAAATCTAGGGCTGTTACAGGTACGGCCCTCGGGAGCTTCTGAACTCCCCGCCCGATTGCTTTCCCAGCTCCCTTAAGGAAGAGCAGCTTGATGTAATCTCCAGCTCTTTTGGAATCGATAGAGCGCGCATGCTGTTGCCAGGGAGAGAAGTTATGCCATATGACCCTCCCGAAGGGTACTTTGCCTACAGCAGATATCACTGCATGTGTGGTGCCATTCCGCCTCTTAATGCTTGGGTAGCCAGCTTCCTTACATATCTAAAGGTGGCCCCATTCCAGCTTCAACCCAACTCCTATGCTATACTGGTGAGCCTCTTTGTCATCTTCCAGAGGAAGTATGGGCGTGCTCCTTCCAACTGGGAGATCCGGTACTTATATAATCTGAGGGGCTATAAGAAGGGGTCCCCATATATCAGCTTGGAGTCAGCTGTAACCTTCAAGCCGGTCTTGGATCTGTATTCTAAGTTCAGCATGTTCAAAAAGGAGTGGTTCTTCGTCAGGGACGACTCTGTTTCTATTCGGCGTTTCACCTCTGGATGTAAGTCGACGCTTTATTTATAATTTCCATTCTGGTTGCGATGCTTCTTCTCATACATTTTCATTTTTGCTAGCGACAGGTGGCTTTGCAGTTGTGGAGACTGACCGCCTGGTTCAGACGACGGCTGAGATAGAAGCTATCCCCGGGAGATATAGATCAGCTGCCTACCTGATCAGAAATGCGGCCCTCCTGGAGTATAACTTGATCCTTCCACAGCAGTCAGTAGTCAAGTTGAGGGAAACGGCGGAGGAGAGGGCGGCTGCTCAGGCTAAGGGAGGTGTCACGGTAGAGAGTGGCAAGAGGAAACCTTTCACGAAACCTCCAGCTGTCGGAGGTAAGAAACTTAAGAAGTCGGATGGTCCCTCCCCCAGCAATTGCCCGCTTACTCCGGGAAAGGAAGATGTGGAGGAGGAGAGAGGTGAGGGTGGAGACGACCGGGAAGGTGGCGACGGTGGTGATGGCATCGTGGCCTTGCTTCCTGGGCAAGCAGGCGAGATTCAGGAGTGGACGGATGATGCATTCCACCAAGCGTTTGAGGGGCTGGACGGGGAACCGGCTTCGATAGAGAAATCCGAGAAAGCTGACAAGGCTGGGACTAGTGCAAGCGAGCCTCCTCGGACTATTCCAGCCAAGGTGGCTCCGACGACTCAAGGTGAACTTTTGACTCCTATGGACTCCATTTATGATAGGGACCTAGGAATATTTTATGACCCGCTCCCGTCCTGGAATGAAATCCAGGACTTATTGCAGTATCCTACCCCTCCCCAGGGTTTGTACAATCACAGATGCGTTTTCCTTCTTCTTTTAACTTTTAATTTACCGTGTTTTCTCGAATTATGGATCAATGTAAGCTTGTGACACTTGTTCTTCATATCAGGAGCAGGTAAAACGGCCAAGGCCTCAGATCTTCGGCACAGGCTTGAACAGTACAAACTCTCCAAAGCTTCCGCCAAGCCGAAGCCTTCGGCCCACCGTTCCGGGGATGTAGTCGGCTACCGTCCTCTTCTCGGGGTTATTGAAGAGGGCATTCAAAAGAGAAAGAGAAGCCATCCCTTATCCGAATCTTCACTTGGTCCTCAGCCCCCGGTTCAGCCTCTTCATGATATCACGGAGGAGGATACTGAATTCGTACTCTCTCCGCACCCGTCTGAAAATCCTACCGTCACTCAGATTGATCGTCCTGACTTGGCTCGGAATCCATTTGCGGGTCATCCTGACCTGGATCCAAGTTCCCATGATATCACCTTTGACGAGGTTACCGGTGAGCACCTTCTTCCCCGCAATCCCATGGTACGGGTGCTTGATGAGGCTAAGTCCTTAGATCTCGATTTACTTACTACTCGGATAGTTACTATGGGAGACAAGGCCAAGGCTAATATTGATCGGGTGGCGGAGGAGACTAGGAAGCTGATGGGGCATCATGCCCGGCTAGTTAAGGCTGGAGAGGAGATTGGGAGTGCCAACATCCGATTACGATTGATGGTTTCGGATCAGGCCAAACAGCTTGCTGATCAGGCCATTCAGATTTCTCAGCATGAGGCTGCCTCCGGGCGGTTGAGGAAGACTATAGAAGAGGCTAGTAAGGCGGAATTGCGGAAGATGGAGGCTGCCTGCAAGGAGCAGATTGACATGGCTATTGCCACAGTGGATGAAGTCCGGAAAGCGGATTTGGAGCAGGTAGAGGAGCTGTCGGGGAGGCTTAAGGCCGCAGAGCTCGCTCAAGCTAAGCTGAAGGAGGAGATGGAGGCGATGCGGAAATCCCTTCAGGTTGACTGCTCGAGATACCGACTGGAGAAAGAAACTGCCCTTGGAAGGTTGTCGGCTTCCGAGGCCCGGATGAGGGAGTTTAAGGAGAATGAGGGGATGATGGACGAAATGCTTCAGGACATGTACTTCCGAACTTGGAAGCAGGGCAGCCTATCTTGGATGGATGATTATCCTAGGGTCATGGCTAAGATTTATCTTCGGGCTCTGAAGGACACTAAGGCTGATGTGGATAAAGAGGGTGGCATGGCCTTCAACATGGATGTGGTCACTGCCCAGTTTACCAAGGAGGAGAAGGTGGCGGTGAAGGAGGGCATGCGGTTGCTTGCTGCTGAGGAGGCAGGTGTGCAAGTAGAGGATGACGACCAGGACGGTCAAGAAGCAGGTGCTGGTAAATCTTTCTTTTAATCTCTCCATTAAATTGGTTGCTTATTATTAATGAATCCTTTCTCTGACTGGTCAGGTGGGCAACAGGACAAGGATAGATCTCCAATGCAGCCGGCCCCTTGATTAGACCTGGAAAAACTCTTTTTGTGGACTTTGACAGGGTTGTATATGTTAGTCTTAAAATAGTAAAGCAACCAATTAGGTTGTAATATTTTGCTACTTGTAATAAATAGCTCTATTCTTGACGTGTAATTCTTTAACTTAAGCTGGTTTTGTCGTTTTCTGAATGTTTGTTGTTATTTTGACATGTCTGTATGAGAGATATGGCTATGCATATTCTTGTAATCAAATTGTGTTTGATGTCAGGTTCTTGTTTAAAACATAATTTTATGATTTGCAATGTTAACGTGAGGCGTGAATGAATTATAGTCATGTATTTACATATGAAAGGAGGAAATACTGCCCTTTATATTTTGCTTGTAGAGGGCAGCTTTGAATATCCTGCGTGACTGAGTAAAGGATGCGGTTTGGTATCTTGTCGTGAGCATCTGCTTCCATTAGTAAATGTTTCCTGTCCTGTGTCCTGTACTTCAGGGATTGTTACAAAGGATAGGGGAAAAGTTGCTTAAGTAAAATTAAAATATGTGAAAAAGTAAAACTTCCAATCACGGAAGGCCTTCGATGTGCTTAAGTTCGTGGCAAACGGGTTTTGTAGTCACTTTCCCTAGCTGTGGGTCTTGGATACATTTGTCACCCATCTTACGCCTCCGCGGGGAGTTAATTCTTTTTTACCACAGCCGCACTTAAGACACATCGGAGCCGAGATCGCGCACAGTAACTACCCGGACCATTATGGCCCGTAATCGTGGGTATTATTCGACTTACTGTGGCCGGCTAGCGTGGGTGCCGATCGTCAACTGTGAACTGCCCCTGGCTAGCCACACCTTATGTTGGGGCTTATAGTCGGTTCACAGTTGCCGGCGAGCCGAACGCCGTAATGAGCTGCCTCGGCTATAGTCGGCCTTCTCGGTGGCTTATAATCGGCTCATTACAGTTGGCTTTAAGGGCCGTCGCGAGCAATGAGTTAACCCGCAGCAGAGGGATGCCGGAGCAAAAGTGTCTCATTGGCGAGGGCATAGATTCGCGTAGTACCTGTTAGGTCTTGTCCAGGTGAAGTTGCGTTGTGGAGTGCATCGAGTGAAAATGCTACTTGCACAGGATTTTGTTCAACAGAAAAGGATAATGTTAACAAGTATCCAAGATATAAAGGAACTAGTTAAAAAAGAGACAAGGTTTTTTAAAGTGGTTCGGCATGAAAAAGCCTACGTCCACTGATTCTCTTTGTTAATTCACTTCATATGGGCAGTACAAGTTAAGAAAAGTATCGACGGAGGTTCTGGATGTTCCATGCCCTCTGGAACACCTCTCCGTCCACTGTTGACAAAATATAAGCTCCATTGTGAAGATCTTTATGAATTACATATGGTCCATCCCAGATTGGGTCTAGTGCTCCGGGGCGAGGGAAGATTCGCTTGAGGACAAGATCCCCTTCTTGTAAGGTACGATGCTTGACATTGGAGTTGTATTGTGCTGCCACTTTCTGCTTGTGGGCTGCTGCTTTAAGGACTGCATCATTTCTTCTCTCCTCAACTAGATCCAAAGACATGTGGAGGAGTTCTTCATTCTCTTCTGGGTTATAGTGGATCCTACAGTGGGAAGGCACAATGGTTTCAACTGGGAGCATAGCCTCCGATCCGTATGCCAAAGAGAAAGGAGTGTGCCCCGTTGATGTTCTGAAAGATGTGCGGTAGGCCCACAGTGCCGTAGGGAGTTCATCCACCCAAGCGCCCTTTGACTTTTCGAGCTTCTTTTTTATTAGAGTTTTCAGAATTTTGTTGACGGCTTCGACTTGTCCGTTTGCCTGGGGATATGCTACGGATGAAAAGCTTTTGTGAATTCCGTGCTCTTGGCACCAGTTGGCGAATTCCTCGCTGTCAAACTGAAGTCCATTGTCTGATATGATTTTGAGTGGGACCCCGTACCTGCATAGAATATTTTTGATCAAGAAGTTAATAACTTTTGCTGAAGATACTTTATTCAGAGGTTCCGCTTCCACCCATTTGGTGAAATAATCAACTGCCACTATAGCATATTTGGCCCCACCTCGGCCCATCGGTAGCTCGCCGATTAAGTCAATTCCCCATATTGCGAAGGGCCAAGGGCTGGTCATTTGAGTAATCTCAGTTGTTGGTAGCCGCGGAATCTTAGCAAACTTCTGGCATCTGTCACACTTTTTGACGAAATCTAAGGCGTCCTTGCTTAAGGTGGGCCAGAAATATCCATATCGGAGTATCTTTTTTTCTAATGTTTGTCCTCCGGTGTGATCTCCGCAGCTTCCCTGATGGATGTTGGATAAGATATCCTTGGCTTCCCTCCCAGCGACACACCTTAATAACGGGTTAGAGAATCCGCGCCGATAGAGGATGTCTTCTTGTATTGTGTAGCGGGATGCTTTCCTCAAGATTTTCTTGACTTCGTTACGCCCGTTGGGTAGTGTGCCACTTTGTAGGTAGTCTCGGATGGGAGTCATCCAAGTTGCTTCCTCGGTTGCAGCTATCAGATTCACTTGCTCAAAACTTGGGGCCAGTTGCTTTGAGATGTTTAATGCCCCGAAGATGGTGATGTCTCTCACACTTGCTTGCTTCGCCAATTCGTCGGCCTCTTGGTTCTCTTCCCGAGGGATGTGTTTGACTAAGTAGTGGTCCAATCGGCTGAGAAGTAACTTGGTCTTCTTTAAATATGCTATGAGTCGTTCTTCTCGAGCTTGGAATTCTCCTAGTATTTGATTAACAATAAGTTGAGAATCGCTGTGAAGACACAAAGAATTGGCTCCGATTTCTATGGCAATTTCTAGTCCGGCTATCACTGCTTCATACTCTGCATCGTTGTTGGTGGCAGCGAACTCCAACCTTATAGCATAGTGCAGTTTGTTTCCCCTGGGAGTGATTATTACCACACCTGCCCCCGAGCCTTGTTCGTTCGATGCACCATCCACAAAGAGATTCCACTTGATATCTTCTGCTATTTCCAATTGCTCCTTATCTTCGTTGGTAGTGAATTCTGCAATGAAATCAGCCATGGCTTGTCCCTTGATGGCGGTGCGAGGGTGATAGGTGATACCGTACTGACTTAGTTCAATGCACCATTTAAGTAGTCGCCCAGAAGTGTCGGGACGATGGAGTACCTGCCTCAGTGGTTGATCGGTCAGAACTTTGATGGAATGGGACTGGAAGTAGTGACACAGTTTCCGTGATGTGATTAGTAAACAGTATGCTAGCTTCTCAAGTTTAGGATATCTAATTTCCGCCCCATTAAACCTTTTGCTGACGAAGTAAACTGGCCGTTGCGTGCGGTTGTCTTCCCTTACCAAGGCAGCGCTTAGGGCGTGAGATAACACAGCAAGGTATAGGTATAATTCTTCGCCTTCGCTTGGAGTCGAGAGCACCGGTGGTTTCTGGAGGTGTTCGATTAGGTTAAGGAAAGCGGTTAAGCATTCGTCAGTCCATTCGAACTTTCCTTTGTCTTTCTTTAGAGCTTCGAAAAAGGGGACGCACTTGTCCGTTGCCTTGGAGATGAATCGGCTTAGGGCGGCCACTTTTCCATTTAGGCTTTGCATTTCCTTTCGGGTGGAAGGTATCTTGATCTCCTTTAGCGCTCGGACTTGTTCAGGGTTCGCTTCAATCCCCCTGGCATGAACGATGAATCCTAAGAACTTTCCTGATGACACTCTGAAGGAGCATTTTAGAGGATTCAACTTCATTCCATACTAGCGGAGTACTTGAAACATTTTGCCTAGGTGGTTTACGTGATCTTTGGCTTTCCTTGACTTCACCAGCATGTCATCCACATATACTTCCATAGTCTGTCCTATTAGCCCTGCAAACATCTTGTTGACGAGGCGCTGGTAGGTGGCTCCTGCATTTTTAAGTCCGAAAGGCATTACCTTATAGCAGTATAAACCCCGGTCAGTGATGAAACTAGTGTGGTCTTGGTCGGGAGCATGCATAGGAATTTGGTTATATCCTGAGTATGCATCCATAAAAGATAGGAGCTCATGCCCGGCTGTGCTGTCTACAAGTTGGTCGATTCTGGGAAGTGGGAAGCAATCCTTTGGGCAGGCGTCGTTTAGGTTGGAAAAGTCAATGCAGGTTCGCCACTTCCCATTAGCCTTCTTTACCAGCACCGGGTTGGCGATCCATTCCGGGTAGATAGCTTCTCGTATGAAGTCATTGGCGAGTAGATTCTTTACTTCTTCATCGAGGGCTGCTGATCGCTCTGCCCCCATACTTCTCTTTCTTTGTTTTACAGGCGCCTTGGTAAGATCAATTTTTAATACGTGGCAGGCTATGTCGGGGGAGATTCCGGTCATGTCAGCGTGTGACCATGCGAATACATCCAAGTTGTGGCGGAGAAAATCGATGAGTTGTTCCTTCAATTCGGCTTTTAGTTGGGACCCAATTTTCAATAGTCTACTTGAGTCGTGCTTGTCTACAGATATAAACTCCATAGCCTCTGCAGGCTCGGCGGTGGCCTCCTCTTCTTTGTCCCTAGGGTCTAATTCATTGAAAGGGTCGCTGGTATATCGAAGAGGAGGGGCTTTCTTTAGTTGCTATGCTTCTAGACTTTTTGTGCAGAGGGCAATCTCTACACCCTTCCCTTTATCCTTCATGTGGTGGTTGCGAAGTTCAGTCACATAGCAGTCTCGAGCAACGTCCTGGTCTCCTTCCACTTCCCCTACTCCATTGTCTGTTGGAAATTTCATCTTTAGGCACCATGGGGCTAGGACAATTTGGAAGTCAGACAAGGCTGGTCTTCCTAAGAAGGCGTTGTAGGCCGAATGGTTTTCTATTAGCACGAACGTCTGCTTCCGTACAATGGAGCGGGGATGGCTTCCAATCTCAACAAAGAGGTCCAGTTGCCCGAGGGGCATCTTAGCATCCCCAGTGAAACCGTGTAGTGGTTTATCGCAGGGAGATACATCCTTCATTGATAGCTTCATTTTGTCGAATGCGTGTTTGAACAGGATGTTTACTGAGCTTCCAGTGTCTACCAGGATTCGGTAAACTTCGGCGGGACCGAGTCGGGCAGAGATGACCATGGGATCCATGTGGGGGTACTGCCTTCCTTCTAGGTCACGCTTACCGAATGTGATGTCATTACTTTCTTTCCGCTTCGGGTGGCGCTCTTCTATAACCGAATTGACACAGTCTTTATTGTCTCTAAGCGACTTTCCATACCTTTCCATCTCTTTCCAGCTTCTGTCCGCGATGTGCGGTCCTCCTGAGATGGTATGGACCACTATTTTCTCTTGATTAGAGCTGCTAGTGTTGCGGTTTCCTCTGCTGGTGTCCGGTGAGGGTAGCCTTGGGTTTTCATTGGCAGGAGCTGGAGTCCTGTCCTGACTTTTTACATAACGTTCCAGTTTCTTCCTTCTGATGTGTTCCTCAATCAGATCCCGGAGATGATGGCATTCATTGGTATCATGCCCGTGAGATTCGTGGAAGCGGCAGAACTTTCCAGATTTCTGCGCGTTATCTGATTCCTTTTTGTATGGTGGGCGTTTGTATCTAACTTCGCCTTGGGTGGCAAGGAAGATATTTTCTACGGTCTCATTCAAAGGAGTGTAAGTGTCGAATCTTGGCCCAGGTCGATATAGGCGCTTTTCTCCCTTCTTGCCCCCAGCATTGTCTCTGGAATCATTTCTTCGAACGTCCCTTGCCACAGCGGGGGCGTTGCTGTGAGTTGCCTTATTTTGCTGTCCTGACTGCCCCTCAACGGCAGCATCCTCAAGCCTCATGTATTTCCCGGCTTCATGGAAGAAATCGGGTAAAGTAGCTGGTTTTTCTTTCGTCAATCTTCTAGCAAATTTAGTGTCCGGATGCACACCACTATAGAGGGCCATTAGGATAAGCTTCTCATCGGCATCTTGGACTGCGGCTACTGCGGCATTGAATCGGGTTAGGTATTGCTGCAGTTTTTCTCCAGGTTTCTGTTTGACGCTGGATAAGGAATAAGCGTCCTTAGGTTGTTCCACATGGATGCGGAACTGACTGATAAACTTTTCTTTCAACATTTCCCACAAGCTGATGGATTCCTGGGGTAGATGACAGAACCAGGAGGTAGCGAGATCTGCTAAGAAGAGCGGAAAGCATTTGCATAGTACTCCCTCTGTTGCTCCACTCATGAGCATATGTTGCGTGTACCTCTGTAAGTGTACAACGGGGTCGGAGGTTCCTTTGTAAGGTTCCATTGTCGGCATCTTCCATTCTCGAGGAGTGATAGCAATTTCGATATTGCGGGCGAAAGGGCTGGTTACCCTAGGGCTTATCCCTCGATCTCTTTGCTCCCGTTGGACACACTCTCTGAATAAGCGTGCCATCCTTTCATCAGAATTTGGAGCAGATAGAAATGAGTTTGGTTCTGTTCTGTGGGATTGATTCCGTCCAGATGACCTATAGGGATGGTATCGTCTATCGTTCCTCATATTTTCCAGCGGCTGCCTTTGATCTTCTAGGGGCATGCTAGGGTCAGCTACAGTTGGCCCTTGCCTTGATCTTCCCCTGCTGGGTTCTGATCTAAGCACTTCCTCGGGTCCAACTTCGGGCCGGACTCTAGCTCGGCCCCTTCACCGGCTTTTCCGTGGTTAGGCAGTATGACAGGCTCAGCTACAGTTGACCTCCGTCCGGTACCTCCCCCGTTGGGTTCGGTACCAAACGTTTCCTCAGGCCTAACTTCGGGCTGTGCTCGGTCTCGGCTCCTACCATGGCTACTTCTGCCGTTAGCTCCTTCGAAGAAGGAAGATCTTTGTTGTCTCTGAGATCCTCCAGACTGAGACTCGCCCCATGATTCAGTGTTGCGGTTGGATTCTTCAGCATCCCTTAAGCGTGACATGAGATGGTTCACCAAGGCTTCCTGCTGGGACGTGAAGCGGTTAGTTACTTCAACCACAACTATGTCCAAATCTGCCCTAGTAATTGTTGCAGGCTGTTCTGTGGCAGGAGTGGTCGGGTTAGCCTGTCCTTCATTTGTTACTGCTGCCGGAGGAGGACGATTTACTTGATTCGTGACAGCTGGATCTGGAAGACTGCTGGATGCGATGTTTTTTCCTTTGTTAACATCTTTCCTCTGTTTGGGAGGCATGTTTTCCAAGTGGCGGACGATGCTGTTAGGAAAACTGTTAAGTGGATGAAGCTGAAGCTTCGAGCTTCTCGTTCTCAGTGAAAGCACCAAAAATGTTTGCACAAAAAATGGACAAACACCTCAAAGTTGTATGATTTAGTAGATCTTATGTTTTTCTTAGTGATTTGAGTGATTTATGCAAATATATGAAAAGCAGGGGCTAAACTGTAAAAAGACACGCAGATTTATAGTGGTTCAGCCAGAATGTGCCTACATCCACTTTATATGTTATTTCTCTTCTCTTGTTTTGATTACAAGTACAAAGTTTTGATACAAGTAAAAGAAAGTTGTTTGAAAGTTCTCTCCGTGCTTGAGCTCTCAAACTTGTCCTCCATTGTTGTACCCCCGCCCCTCTATTTATAGAGTGAGGCTGGGGTAGGGGTCTTGGAGGTATAGAGCAGCTGGCGGGCCTGGGCTGACGTAATCTGGCCTGGCGGATCTGGTCCGGTTTCCTTTGGCTCGGTGGTGAGATGAGTGGTCTGGTTGCTTCGTTCGGTGGAGACTTCGTTCGGTGGAGGCTTCACTCGGTGGAGAGGTTTGGACCGGTGGGGAGTTGGTCCGGTATAAGCTGGTCCGGTAGAGGTTGGTCAGGAGTTGGTTCGGTAGAGGTTGGTCAGGAGTTGGTTCGGTAGTGAGGGTGCAGCTTGGTCCGGCAGTGGGTCTCTCGTGGAGTTGGTTCGGTAGAGGTTGGTCAGGAGTTGGTTCGGTAGTGAGGGCGCAGCTTGGTCCGGCAGGTATGGGAGGTAAGTGGACCGGTGGAGCCTGGTTCGGTGGTAGGTGTTAGGGAAGATACCCAACAGTGTGAGTTGGGACTGATTTATATTGAGGAGGCTTTGTTTGTTATATATAATATCGGTAAGGCCTATATATTCTGTAGTCTATCTAGTTGTATGCTTTGGTTTAAAACGTGAAGTTATATTAGTCTATTTATTAATTATATCTACATGAGTTTAGTTTTGTATATTTCCAATATGTGCATATATATATTTTGTTTAAAATTTTAAAATATTGATTTTGACAAAATAATATATATTTCCTGTCTCTATCAAACTGATTGATTGTTTTCATCGATTCCTGTTTATCAGATCTATCCGTCAAATTCGTATCAATCTTGCTTTGCTTTGAAATTTGTGCTTGGATTCCGAACTCATCTGATTCTTGTTCTTCTCTAACCTCGAAAGGTGAGCAATCACTAACGATTAATGTTCTTTTATTTATTAAATTTGATTTCAATTAAAACGACAATTGAAATATGCTGCTGTTAGTTATTTATATTGCTATATATATGCCATCATCTGTATCTGTTCACCTATGACATCTGACACCATTATTTGTTATTTATATTGCTATATATATGCCATTATCTGTATCAGTTCACCTGCGACTTCTGACACAATTATCTATTATTTATATTGATGATATATGTCGGTTATATTATTTCATATCTGTTATCACTCTGCAAGTTCCCTGTTAGTATAGAATTCACTATGGATTGAAATGATACATACCCGAACGAACTATAGAATAGGAGAAAATCGTTATGAGTTGAAATGATAAACCCAAGCGATTTTCATTGAATTGGATTTGGGATTGCGGGTTGAAAAGATATATACCAGTATATATATTTAAATTGCGGATTGAAATAATAAATATCTGTATCACTTGACCATAGGGTAGAAAATTATATATAGACACCATTGGTCTATATATATAAATATTTTTGAAAATGATTTCTATGGTTTTGAAAAGAAATATATGGTTTTAATAAATATTGATTTTAAAGATTTATTAAAGTTGATTTAATAAAGTTGATTTGAATCAATATAAAATATGTTTAAGTATTTATGTAAAATTTATATTTTCAAATATAGAGTTTATAATGTTTCAGAGTGAAAGATAAATTTGAAATTGATTTGGGATTCTTAATTATTTAAGAATTTTACTTAAATAAGTTTGATTTGAAATCTATTAAATTTGAAATTTTAAGATATGTTTTATAACTTGAATTTGATTAAAAAGTGGCTTAAATAAATATTTCAAACTTATATAAATATAAATGGGATATTTTGCTTATATAAATTTGTAAATTGAAGTTGTATTTAGATGTATTGAAATGATTAAAGAAATATCACAAAAACTAAATGTAATGAAATTAAATTGAGATATAAATGGAATTATCAAATTTTGTTTTTTTTGCAATATGGAATATTTAAAGCTTTGAAATATATTGAAATTTAATGGTTTATTTTGTGTTTCAAATCTGTATTTGAAATCGTTATAATTCGAAATGATTTATTGAGAAATTGAATTGAGTTGAAATTTATGAATTGAGATTTAATTAAGTTGAATTTGGAAGTTGAGTTAATTTGAATCGATTTGTGAATTTGTGGAAGCTATTTTATTTTATAAAGTATTTTTTTTAAATATATCTAGAACTATTTATATTTTACTTTATAAATTATTTTAATATAAACTATTTTATATAAATCATTTTCAATATATATTATTTTATTTTAAACTATTTTAACTTATAACTATTTTATATAAACTATTTTTATTTTATAAACTATTTTATTATATACACTAATTTAATATCTAAACTGTTTAAGAGGAAAGTGTTATGAATTCCAAAATGCTACGATTTCAAACTATAGTTTCAAAGTGTTATGAATTTCAAGGTTTTGATTTCCAAGGTGTTTTGATTTTAAAAGACTTACGATTTCGAAAGCGATATAACTTTGGAAAGTGATATGATTTTGGAAATGGTTTTATTTGAAGTGAAAATGATATCGTATGGATATGGTTTTGAAATGGCAATGATATTTCGGTTTTGAAATATAAACTATTTTGAAAGTTTATTAAATGACCAATTGGTGTAATAATTACGTAGTTATTGAAGAGTCCGGGATCGGTTAGGGACATACTCTCTGTCCAAACAGAAAACCACTTTAATAACTATTATACGCGGAGTGTGATGTAGAATGAAGTGGTTGGAATGATGACGTTACTGGAATTGAAGAAAGAGAACGATAATGGATAGCTTTGACACTTGTGTCAAATTGGAAATGACTTAAACAGGAGCCGTGCGGGCCAAATGGGGTTAGCTACCTCGAGCGAACACACTTCTTCGTAAACTACTCATTACTTGTTTTTGATTGGTACGCACCCTTGATTTGGGAGTGTAGTTTAGTTGTGTTGCGATCGCTACGGCGATGCTTTCTCACCAGTCCGGATCAGGCAAATGGTAGTTTCACTACCTTGGGTATTGCCTCATGTGCCTTGTCATACTCGTATCCCTATGCGTGACGACTACGATTTATTTTGTGTTATACCTATAGAGTACTCCCTGATAGCCCACTAGTTTACGGTGGAGTTTACAGTGCTGTATAGACTATGACGCTTATATAAAATGTGTTAAGGGGGATAATGGTAACGCCTTAACACTATTTCATACTTTATATTAGTGATAGGCATTATCTACTTAGCGTACACTACTACATAGTAGATAGTTTAACGGATCCTTAGAGGATGGTTATCCCAAGCATCCTTTGAGTTACTCGTATTTTAGTTGTTATTTCACTTGAGTTGGATTTATTGATATAAGAATGTTAATCCTGACTCGAGTGTTTTGTGTTATGCTTTATGCTCGGGTCAGACTGAGTGTACCAGTATTCGAGACTCACCTTTGGAGTTGGAGCTTCGCTTGGAGATTGTAACAACCCTAGATTTTTCATATAATTTAAAATTTGATTTTATTTTATTTTGAAATTATTTTTAAGCTTGTTTCATTTCAAACATTTCATTTTTAAATATAAATGTTGATTATTTTGTGAGTTATAGTTTCAAACTGATATAAATTGAATATTTTACTAAAAAGTGAAATTCTGATCAAACTGTTCAATCTTTGACTTTTAAAACTTCAAATTTAAATTTTATAAAATCTTAAATTTTATCTTTTATTATGAAAATAGACTTAATTCCATGAATACAGCTTTTCGTTTCATTGAAAACGGACTTATATTGTAGAAGTTATGTAATTTTCAATTTTGTGTATAAACTATTTATTTTGCAATATTATTTATTTTAAATCATATAAATTATATTATTATTGTCATATTTTGTTTTAATATGTGTTAATAGGTTATTTTATGTCTTTTAATATTTTTAAAATGATAATATAATTTTTTAAATTTTATTCGAATTTATTTCAATTTATTAAGCCTAGTTTCCATTTTTCTGCTATTTTCTTCAATTAAATTTTATTTAATTAAAAATTATTTATTTATTTTTGTGAATTAATTTTTATTTTGTGTACTTATCTTTATTTATAAATATTTTTAAGTACATAAAAAATTTTCCAAAGTTCATTGCAATTATTTTTCAAATTTTCAAGACTAGTTGCAAAATTTTGCTATTTTATTTAATTAAATTTTATATAGTTAAAAATTATTTATTTATTTTTGTTTATTTACTAAATTTTCGTATTTTATCTGAGTTTATATATGTATTTCAGTTATATAAAATTTAAAAAGAAATATAGGAAATTCGAAGGGTTTTTAAACTTTTGAAATTCCAAAGTCTCTTTGCATTCCCGACCTTTCACTTTCCAAACTCCTTTCTTAATTGCTTGGCCGTGTATTTCCTTCTCTATTCAGCTGACTTCTTCCATTTTTCACGTGAATAAAACTTTCTCAAACACAAAGAAAAAATATACGACCATTTGTTTGATCATGGATAGGTAATTTCTTCTCTTCTTTTTCCTGTTTTCTATTATTTTCCACTTGAATTTGCACTTGTTCTCATCTTATTTGTTCAGCTCTTCCTCAATCAGACCTGAGGCCGACCTCCACCACCACATATGCTGATCATCATCCACTCCAGTCCATCACCACACCTGGCCGAGCCCACCTTTTGTAACGACCCGTATTTTTAAGGATCGAAAAGTTCGTAAAAATCTGGAACTTTTAGTGTCGAAAAGTCTTCATGAAGTTTGGGCAGAAATTTGAACAAGTCTTAGGTCGTGAGCGACCTAAGGTGTGTGGTAAGTCATGAGCTACTTAGAGCGGTAAGTCGTGGACGACCTAGGGTATGACGTAGGTCGTATGCGACTTAGAGTACGTTTGCAATTTTCATTCAGATTTGTTAGGTCTTAGGTCGTGGACGAGTTAAGAAGGATAGGTCGTAGACGACCTAAGTAGTTAACGACCTATGAAGTTAGGTCGCAGCTTTAGTGGTGACTTAACAAAACTGACGACCTAGGAAGTGACCGACCTATGAAAATGGGCGAGATAATGACTTAAGAAAGTTAAGTCGTTCGAGCGACTTAAGGGAGTTAAGTCGTAAGTCGTTGAGACCCTGTGTGGAGTTAGGTCGTAATCGCGTTTAGTTAAGTCGGAGATGACCTAAAGTCGTTAGGTCGTATCATGTTAAGTCGCGCGTACGTTAGGTTGTAGATTTGTTAGGTCGGCCATAGTTAAGTCGCGCGCATGAGTTAAGTCGTATGCAGTTAGGTCGTAAGTCGTGAGTCGCGCACATGTGATAAGTCGTAGGTCGAAAGTGTTAACCCGACATGTGTTAAGCTGCGCATGTGTTAGGTCGGAGACCTTGTTAGGTCGGAGACGCTGTTAAGTCGCGCATATAAGTTAGGTCGTGAGTTGTTAAGTCGCGTGGGTTTTTAGGTCGGCAATTTTGCTAGGTCGTAGGTCGGAGGGAAAATTAAGTTGGCAATGACTTAAGGGGCGGAAGACCTAAAATCTGCCTATAAATACACGGGTTATCTTCATTTTTGAGATGCGAATTTTTGAAGCGACGAAGTGCTGGCATTTTGAGAGCTCGACCTCTACACTTCTTCACTTCTTTTCTCCATTCTAATCTAGTGATTCCTTCCATCCAATTCGAAGATCGAATCGAAGATCCAAGAGCTTAGATTGAAGATCTTCATTCATCGAAGAGAGATTTCCTCGTTTGAAGCGGATTTGTGATAGATCGAGTTTGATCCTTCGCTGTCCAGATCTTAAGTGGGTTTCTTTTGAGTTGTTTAGGTGATTTGGTGAGTGATGATTATCTCTCACACGGATCCAAAGGAGTATATCGGATCGTTGGCTTGATTTTGTGCTAAAGTAGTGATTTCCATGCATTTTCCTAATCCTAAGTGTAGATCCATATAGATCCATTGTTCATAATGATTTGGCAACCATTTTACTACATGTTATCCTATGCAAGTTCATTCATCAAGATTATAGAGATATTGCTCATGTTTTCATGCATGTTAGACTTTTGACTCTTTATTTACGAAATAGCCATTATTGTTATAATTGTCTATTTAGATCATATTTGAATGCTTGTTTACTTGGATTAATGTTTGATTTGATTGATTGCTATGAATTAGATGATTGATGATTTGATTTAGACAAGATGGTCAAAGATGATTCAAAAGCTAAGGGAAAGGCTCTTGAATTGAAAAAAGCTGCTTGTGGCATATGTAGCGGATGATGAAGCTCATATGGAAAGATTTGATGATGATGTTGAGATGAAGCTTTGCTATGATGATGATGAGGCGAACTATGATATGAGATAGCCTTGGTCTAATCCAGACGGGATCATTCCAAGCAGATTGATAACTCGGTTAAATGTTCGAGTTGAGGATAATGGTTTGCTCGAGAGGCGCTTGATCTAGTATGGAAATAGTCGTCGAGGAGGATGACTAGAAGGCTGAGATCTCATCGTTGTTGAAGGTTCTAGCATGCTCAAAGCAAGAGTACGTTGGGCAGATTCGATAGTCCCTGAAGGCTACTGATTGGTAGTCAAGTACTCTGGGCAGATTTGATAGTCCTAGGCATGGGTCACGACGACGTGCGGGAGTAATGTCTAGAACCGGGGTTTCCATTAGCCCTTGACGGACGGATGAAAGAATGAGCCGGTCATTCAATTAACGATGATGTCGAAGCGATGATAACAGTGATAGCCAGAGTCATGGATGTTTGGTTGTATCGTCATTCGGTCTCATGAGCAGTGTTTTCTGGGTGCTTATCTGATCTTGGTTTAGGCCTTGGGAGTTTGTGCTTGGAAAACATCGCCCTTGACTCGAGTGATAATTGCTTTATTTTAAATTGTATGCTCTGGTATGTTTGCTTCTGCTTAGTGTGTGTCTGGGGGCTATCACTGTAGAAAGAGGTGGAGTGGGAGGGTTGTATTCCTATTCCTTTTCCTTTATGCTCTTTTGGTATGTTGTTAGTTAATTTACCGCTCACTAAGACTGTTGTCTGACTCAAGGCTTTATGTTTTAACTCTTATTTCCATGGGCTGTTCGTCCGTTTTGGGACGGGCAGACTAGGTAGCAGATGACAGGTGTTGTTCTTGCTTTCCACAATGTTGATGTCGAAGACGAGATGGAGGATTGCATATTATCTTCTTACTATATGTACTGGATGTTCCGTTGCTTGTATATTCTCTGAGTGTTATGTAGTGAGGCTTGATGTATTGACTATCCTGATGTTTGTATTTAACTATTATGAAGTTTTATTGATGAGATTCTATTTTGTGAAGCTTCACTATGTATATGTTCTATTGTATTTTGTCCATGCGTTGTGAGTAATACGATAGATTCTGTTGTTTCAATTTACCCTGGCAATCGTCCATGGTCGCCTGGCACACTTTACAGTGCATTATCTCTAGGTTCAGTGCAGGGGTCATGGGCGGTCGTCACATTTGGTATCAGAGCATTGGTTAATCGATTTTACCCGACGCTCGCTGACGTAACTACGTATGAGAGACGTAATTGTATTTTGATGGATGATTACTATATATAATATAGTAGCTTAGAAGTAAGTGAGTCCTTTATGCAGTTGTTTCTCAAGATGTTCTGATCATTCCTTTTATAGATATCGAGAATGAGTCGAAGAGGGAGACCAGCTGCTAGGGAAGGCCGTGCTGCTGAGGGGACTGCTGAGTATGCAGCTATGTTCGAAGCTATGATGACTTCGATCATGAGAAGGATACCAGTTCCGGGGTCAGCAGTTGATGTTGGAGTTCAAGTCCAAACTCCAAAGCCGGTGGATTTTGCTAAGTTGTGTAAGGACTATACTGCTCTTGGAGGAAAGGTTTTCTTGGGAACAGAATCAACCATTGAAGTCCAGAGGTGGATAGATGCTTGTAGAAGGATTTTTGGTGATTTGGGAATTGAGGATGCAACTAAGAGGAAGTTAGCATCAAGACAGCTTCAAGGGAGAGCTTCTGATTGGTGGAACTCTATCACCATTGATACTCCGGTGGAAGAGATTACTTGGGAGCAATTCCAAGTCAGATTTGAAGCTAAGTTCATTTCTACAACTCAGAAGTCTGTTTTGTTCAAGAAGTTTGTGGAGCTCAAGCAAGGTGGAAGACCAGTTCTTGAGTATGTCTCTGAGTTCGAAGCTTTGTCCAAGTATGCCCGGTCGTATATCGAATCTCCTTATCAGAAGAATGAGAAGTTTGTGACAGGCTTGGACACTTATCTTGGGAGACAGTTGGTAGATCATCTAGACGATCCATTTGAGAAGCTTGTGGAGAAAGCTCTCAGGCATGAGAATTTGTTTCCTAAGGAAGGATCTGTTGTTGCTGTGACCAAGGAAGAGTCTAGACCACAGCAGGGTGGAAACAAGAAGAGGAAGCAGCACCAGCAGAAAGGTAAGGATGGCCAGAAGAAGCCGAAGGGCGAAGTGACCTGCTACAATTGTCAGTAGAAGGGCCATTTCTCCAGAGATTGTAAGAATCCAAAGGTGCCAGTGAAGTGTCACAACTGTGACAAGCCGGGTCATGTTAGGAGGAATTGTCCAGAACTGAGGAGGGACAAGCAGATTGTGCAAGCTTATGCTTTGGGAGCTGTTCCATCATCTTTGAAGGCTCCTACCGCTGAAGAGAAAGGAAAGAGTGTGGTGGTTCTAGGTACTCTTTTCATATGTGGTGTTCCAGTTAGAGTGTTGTTTGATACTGGGGCGTCGCATTCTTTTGTTTGTAGTGAACTTGTAGGCCGGTTGGGTTTGGAACCGGATATCGTTGATAGGCCATTGGTTGTGACTAATCCAGTTGGGGGTTCGTCTTGTTTGTGTATGTTATGCCGTGGTCTGATTGTATCGAGTCATGGTTACTCTTTTGTTTGTGATTGTTTTGTTATGAACTTTACGGGGTTCGGAATTATTTTGGGTATGGACTGGCTTAGGAAGTATGCGGCAAAGGTTGATTGTGAAAGGTTGGAGGTGACAGTCGAGAATGTGGAGGGGCGAAAGATTATGATACGATGTAAGCATGAAGAAGGCGTCTTCATGAGCTTCATGTATTCGCTGGGTGTTCCACGGGATGGACTGTCATCGGTGCCAATCGCGAATGGATTCGAGGATGTCTTTGACGAGGTCAAAGGGTTACCGCCGCATAGAGAGATCGAGTTTCGTATAGATCTAGTTGAAGGAGCCAGACCTGTTGTGATGCCTCTTAGGCGGATGGCGCCTAGGGAACAGCAGGAGTTGAGGGTGCAGGTTGATGATCTTTTACAGAAAGGATTCATTCGGCGTAGTGTGTCCGAATGGGGTGCACCAGTTGTGTTCGCAACCAAAGTAGATGGATCGTTGAGGTTGTGTGTGGATTATCGTGAGCTGAATAAGGTGACTAAGAAGAACAAGTATCCATTGCCGAGAATAGATGACTTGTTTGATCAGCTTCATGAAGCTAAGGTGTTTTCTCAGATGGATTTGGCAACGGGATTTCACCAGTTAAGATTGGCTAAGGATAGTGTGCCGAAGACTGCTTTCAGGACACCATCCGGTTTCTTTGAGTGGCTGGTAATGCCGTTTGGATTGACTAATGCGCCAGCATATTTTGTGGATCTTATGAATAGAGTGTTCAAAGATTAGTTGACCAAGTTCGTACTTGTGTTCGTGGATGATATTCTGATTTATTCCAGAACTGAAGAAGAGCACAAGACGCACTTGCGTATTGTTTTGGAAATCTTACGAAAGCATCAGCTGAAGGCTAAGTTTTCGAAGTGTAACTTCTGGAAGAGTGAAGTGAGGTTCTTAGGCCATGTTATCTCTGGAAATGGAATAGCGGTTGATCCCGCCAAGATAGCAGCAATCCAGGATTGGGGTAAACCTAAGAATGCATCGGATGTGAGAAGTTCTCTTGGATTAGCAGGATATTATCGTCGATTTATCAAAGACTTCTCCAAGGTGGCTGCACTGTTAACAGGATTGACGAAAAAGAGTCAAGTATTCAGATGGGATGCTAAGTGTGAGCAAGCTTTCGGAATCCTGAAAGAGCGATTGACGAGTGCACCTGTTTTGACCATTCCAAGTGGAAATGAAGAGATGGTGGTTTACACGGATGCATGTGGTACTGGACTTGGAGCAGTGCTGATGCAGAGGGATAAAGTTGTTGCGTATGCAAGTCGACAACTGAAGCCGCATGAAAGGAATTATCCGACTCATGATTTGGAGTTAGCGGCGATTGTGTTTGCTCTGAAGATGTGGAGACATTATCTATTGGGAGTTCGATTCGAGTTGTTTACAGATCATAAGTCGTTGAAGTATCTTTTCTCCCAAAAGGATTTGAATCTTCGGCAGCAACGTTGGCTAGAGTTTTTAGCATCATATGATTTTGGTATACCTTATACTCCAGGAAAGGGTAACGCAGTGGCAGATGCGTTAAGTCGAAGACATGCAGGATTGGGAGCCATGTTTTCAGAATGGAAGAATCTCGAGTATTTAGCTAGATTTGACTTCAGGCCTAGATGTGAATTGGAACCTAAGATGTTGGCAAACTTATCGATAAGACCGACTCTTGTGGATAGGATTGGCGAGAGCCAAAAGCGAGACGATAAGCTTGTCAAGATTATCCATGATTTGGAATCTGGATTGGACCCAGAAAAGGATAAAGGATTCGAGGTCGATCGAGAGGGTTGGCTTTGGAAGCAAGGACGACTAGTTGTTCCCGATATAGATGAATTGAGGAATTAAGTTCTGAGGGAAAGTCATCACTCGAAGTTGACAATTCATCCAGGTGGAAATAAGATGTATCGGGATATGAAGAGAACCTATTACTAGGAAGGTATGAAGAAGGATGTTGGAAATTTTATTTCCAAATGTATGAACTGCCAGTTGGTAAAAGCCGAATAGAAGAAGCCAAGTGGATTGCTTCAGCCACTAGAAGTTCCTACATGGAAGTGGGAGCAAATATCGATGGATTTTATTGATGGACTACCTAGAACAAGAACAGGAAATGAAGGGATTTGGGTCATTGTAGATCGTCTGACTAAAAGTGCAAGATTCATTCCTGTTCGATCGACTAGGACTGCATCAAAGTTGGCAGAGTTGTATGTTAAGTGGATAGTTCGATTCCATGGTATTCCGAAGAGTATAGTGAGCGATCGAGACCCATTGTTCACTAGTGGATTTTGGAAGAGCTTCCAGGAAGTTTTGGGAACCGAGTTGTGTTTGAGTACAGCTTATCACCCTCAAACAGATGGTCAGACCGAGAGAGTCAATCGAGTTTTGGAAGATCTTCTCAGAGCTTGTGTTTTGGATTTCGGAGGATCATGGGAAGATCACCTTCATTTGGTGGAATTTTCATATAACAACAGTTACCATTCAAGCATTAGTATGGCACCGTATGAGGCATTGTATGGAAGACCGTGTAACTCTCCGACATGTTGGTTAGAGACCGGAGAAAAGTTGATACTTGGGCCAGAGATGATTCGACAGACTTCGGATTGCATAGAGATCATTCGGCAACGAATGAAGGCAGCCCAAGACCGTCAGAAAAGTTATGCCGATAAGCGTCGTAAAGATTTGGAATTCGACGTAGGCAATATGGTTTTTTTGAAGATTTCTCCATTGAAGAATGTTATTCGATTCGGGAAGAAAGGGAAGTTGACTCCGAGATTTGTTGGACCATTCCCGATCATTGAGCGAATTGGAAAGCTCGCCTACAGATTGGAGTTACCAGAGAAGATGTCGAGTGTGCACAATGTTTTTCATGTATCGTATCTACGGAAGTATGTGCACGACTCGAATACTGTGGTTTCTGCTAATAGCTGTGAAGATTTCGAAGTTGATCCAGTCGATAGGAGACCTCGTAAGCCGCTTCGTGTTGTGGAAACCGACACAAAACAGCTTAGGAGGAAGGTAGTTAAGTTGCTCAAGATACAATGGAGTGATGATGATAACGACTGTACATGGGAGGTGGAAGAGAGGATGAAGGCAGCTCATCCTGAACTCTTCAAGGTATGGCCCTAAGGTGTCGTGTCACCTAACAACATTGTAACTTGTTCTAATTTTAGAATTCTGCGTGCTAGGCTAGAATTGGATGCATGGTTTGTTGATTGCTATGGATGATAGGCATGCAGAATAATCTTCGATTGCTCTTGTTTGTTAGGAATTTCGAGGGCGAAATTCCTAAGGGGGAGAGAATGTAACGAACCGTATTTTTATGGACCGAAAAGTTTGTAAACATCTGGAACTTTTAGTGTCGAAAAGTCTTCATGAAGTTTGGGCAGAAATTTGAACAAGTCTTAGGTCGTGAGCGACCTAAGGTGTGTGGTAAGTCGTGAGCGACTTAGAGCGGTAAGTCGTGGACGACCTAGGGTATGACGTAGGTCATATGCGACTTAGAGTACGTTTGCAATTTTCATTCAGATTTGTTAGGTCTTAGGTCGTGGACTAGTTAAGAAGGATAGGTCGTAGACGACCTAAGTAGTTAACGACCTAAGAAGTTAGGTCGCAGCTTTAGTGGCGACTTAAGAAAACTGACGACCTAGGAAGTGACCGACCTATGAAAATGGGCGAGATAATGACTTAAGAAAGTTAAGTCGTTCGAGCGACTTAAGGGAGTTAAGTCGTAAGTCGTTGACACCCTGTGTGGAGTTAGGTCGTAAATCCCGTTTAGTTAAGTCGGAGATGACCTTAAGTCGTTAGGTCGTATCATGTTAAGTCGCACGTACGTTAGGTTGTAGATTTGTTAGGTCGGCCATAGTTAAGTCGCGCGCATGAGTTAAGTCGTATGCAGTTAGGTCGTAAGTCGTGAGTCGCGCACATGTGATAAGTCGTAGGTCGAAAGTGTTAACCGGCATGTGTTAAGCTGTGCATGTGTTAGGTCGGAGACCCTGTTAGGTCGGAGACCCTGTTAAGTCGCGCATATAAGTTAGGTCGTGAGTTGTTAAGTCGTGTGGGTTTTTAGGTCGGCAAATTTGCTAGGTCGTAGGTCGGAGGGAGAATTAAGTCGGCAACGACTTAAGGGGCGGACGACCTAAAATCTGCCTATAAATACACGGGTTATCTTCATTTTTGAGATGCGAATTTTTGAAGCGACGAAGTGCTGGCATTTTGAGAGCTCGACCTCCACACTTCTTCACTTCTTTTCTCCACTCTAATCTAGTGATTCCTTCCATCCAATTCGAAGATCGAATCGAAGATCCAAGAGATTAGATTGAAGATCTTCATCCATCGAAGAGAGATTTCATCGTTTGAAGCGGATTTGTGATAGATCGAGTTTGATCCCTCGCTGTCCAGATCTAAAGTGGGTTTCTTTTGAGTTGTTTAGGTGATTTGGTGAGTGGTGATTATCTCTCACACGGATCCAAAGGAGTATATCGGATCGTTGGCTTGATTTTGTGCTAAAGTAGTGATTTCCATGCATTTTCCTAATCCTAAGTGTAGATCCATATAGATCCATTGTTCATAATGATTTGGAAACCATTTTACTACATGTTATCCTATGCAAGTTCATTCATCAAGATTATAGAGATATTGCTCATGTTTTCATGCATGTTAGACTTTTGACTCTTTATTTACGAAATTGCCATTATTGTTATAATTGTGTATTTAGATCATATTTGAATGCTTGTTTACTTGGATTAATGTTTGATTTGATTGATTGCTATGAATTAGATGATTGATGATTTGATTTAGACAAGATGTTCAAAGATGATTCAAAAGCTAAGGGAAAGGCTCTTGAATTGAAAAAAACTGCTTGTGGCATATGTAGCGGATGATGAAGCTCATATGGAAAGATTTGATGATGATGTTGAGATGAAGCTTTGCTATGATGATGATGAGGCAAAGTATGATATGAGATAGCCTTGGTCTAATCCAGACGGGATCATTCCAAGCAGATTGATAACTCGGTGAAATGTTCGAGTTGAGGATAATGGTTTGCTCGAGAGGCGCTTGAGCTAGTATGGAAATAGTCGTCGAGGAGGATGACTAGAAGGCTGAGATCTCATCGTTGTTGAAGGTTCTAGCATGCTCAAAGCAATAGTACGTTGGGCAGATTCGATAGTCCCTGAAGGCTACTGATTGGTAGTCAAGTACTCTGGGCAGATTCGATAGTCCTAGGCACGGGTCACGACGACGTGCGGGAGTAATGTCTAGAACCGGGGTTTCCATTAGCCCTTAACGGACGGATGAAAGAATGAGCCGGTCATTCAATTAACGATGATGTCGAAGCAATGATAACAGTGATAGCCAGAGTCATGGATGTTTGGTTGTATCGTCATTCGGTCTCATGAGCAGTGTTTTCTGGGTGCTTATCTGACCTTGGTTTTGGCCTTGGGGGTTTGTGCTTGGAAAACATCGCCCTTGACTCGAGTGATAATTGCTTTATTTTAAATTGCATGCTCTGCTATGTTTGCTTCTGCTTAGTGTGTGTATGAGGGCTATCACTGTAGAAAGAGGTGGAGTGGGAGGGTTGTATTCCTATTCCTTTTCCTTTATGCTCTTTTGGTATGTTGTTAGTTAATTTACCGCTCACTAAGACTGTTGTCTGACTCAAGCCTTTATGTTTTAACTCTTATTGCCTTGGGCTGTTCGTCCGTTTTGGGACGGGCAGACTAGGTAGCAGGTGACAGGTGTTGTTCTTGCTTTCCACGATGTTGATGTCGAAGACGAGCTGGAGGATTGCATATTATCTTCTTACTATATGTACTGGATGTTCCGCTGCTTGTATATTCTCTGAGTGTTATGTAGTGAGGCTTGATGTATTGACTATCCTGATGTTTGTATTCAACTATTATGAAGTTTTATTGATGAGATTCTATTCTGTGAAGCTTCGCTATGTATATGTTCTATTGTATTTTGTCCATGCGCTGTGAGTAATACGATAGATTCTATTGTTTTAATTTACCCTGGCAATCGTCCATGGTCGCCTGGCACACTTTACAGCGCATTATCTCTAGGTTCAGTGCAGGGGTCATGGGCGGTCGTCACACCTTTGCAAGAGATCACTACCAATTTGTTCAAAACTATCACCATAGATGCAAGCCTAGCCTAGTTTTGCTCCATCACCTTCAACCACCCTCTAGCCACCACTTCCTCCACCACCACCACCTCTGACCTGACCTCCAACCTCTGCCACATCACCGCCCACCACCTGCACCACTGGTTGGGCCCACACAGCTCATGGCCGAACCTAGTTATAGCTTGAAATGATGTAGCTTTACCTTGTAGTGTAGTATTGTTGCACCTATATACTCCATCACCTTTTACACCATGTTGGCCGACCCTGTTTGAATCAAACCCAGCCCTTAGTCCATGTTTTAGCTGAGCTTAACACACCTATAACTGATCCATGTGAAGTTGAGAACAAGTGCAAACCATTCGATATTGCTTTGGACATTAATTTTCTTGAATTGTTTGGTGATAATTTGGTTTGAAACTTATATATTGTCATATTGTTTTGTGTAAATGTTTGAACAAGGCAATTGGCTTTGACTCTCCACTCCCAAGTCATATCCATGTCATCATGCCTTTGTTGTATCTGTATTGTGTGCTTTGGTGGAAATCTCCAGCTTTGAACAGGTGAGTAAATCTCACCAGACTAATATGTACTTATATAGTTGATAAACTGACATCACTTGAATCTGTAAATTTATATCATCCTGTTATAACTGTTATATTATGATTATATGATGTTCACCTATGCTTATACACATGTTATATCATCTGTTACTGTTATATATTGTATACTGTTTATTTATATCAGTTTATCACACTGCAAGTTCCCTGTAGATTAGGTTCACTATAGGTTGAAATGATACATACCCGAACAAACTTTAGAATAGGGAAAGATCGTTATGGGCTGAAATGATAAGCCTGAGCGACTTTTTATTTATTTCATTTAACTTGGGATTGCGGGTTAGAAATGATAAAACCCGGTTTTTCTTTGTAAACTGCGGATTGAAATGATAGACATCCGTATCACTTGACCTAGGCTAGAAAATTTTATACAGACCTATTCTAAAATACCTATTCTAAAATTTATAAAATATTTTAAAAATATATATTATGATATTTTGATTTAAATTTAAGTAAAAATGATTTTATAGAAATATTATTGATTTTCTATAAATTAAATAATGAATTAAGTAAATGGTAAAGTAGGATTTGAACTATAAGTAAATTTTGGAATTTATGTTTTGTTTTAAAAAGGAAATTTTATGAAGTAAGAAAAATATAATATTTTGATTTAAAAATGTAACTTAAATGATTTTATAAAATTATAATGATTTTGAATAAGTTAAAATGTTAAATAAAATGAATGTTTAAGTAAATTTTGAAATATAGCTTAAAATTGGAAAGTTTTGAATCTTTGTTAAAAGTGAAGTTTTATTTAAGTAAAATAAAAGGGAAATAAGCTATATTTTGGGAATTTAAAACTTATTGGTTAAGTAAAGAATTTAATTAAAGAAATGGAAATTTAATAATTGAATTTAAATAAGTAAATTGTTATTTAATTTGATTTTGTATGGAATTTGACTTTATAAAATCATAAGAATAAATGGTATTTAAATGATTGTTTTTAAGTGTGAAATTATATGATTTTATTAGTTAAAAATGATTTATATTAAAAGTTAATTGTTTGTGAAATTGTAATTTAACTCTGAATTTGATTTGACTGCATTTTTGAAATGTAATTGTTTAAATGAACTAAAGGGGTTAATTTAAACTAAAAACTATTATAGTACTTTGTAAGTGCTATAGTTGATAAAGATAACTAAAGTTTAGTCGAAAATAAAAGAAATCTATTACAGCACTTAAGCATTGTCTTTTGTTACATAACTGTTTTAAACTATAACTTTACGTAGCATTTTATAAGTGCTACGGAAACTATATTTTTGTTGTTTTAATATATTTTAATGAAAATTAATCTTTGGAAAATGATATAACTTTGGAAATTAAATGTTGGATTTCTAAAGATAACGAAGAGACATTTAAATGGTTTTAAATGGAAGAATTTGATTTTTAATGTGAGTTTAAAATGGTATTTAAATTTAATAAAATGAATGGATTAAATGGTATTTTAAATGAATTAAAATGAATGATGTTTTGAATAATATTTTGATACTTTGAAATGGATTTGAAATGATATTTGATTTCTGATTTATCTAATTTATTTGATAAATGAAAATTTGAAGTATATATTATTTGAGTTATTTAAATGATATTAGATTTATGAAATGTGGGATATTTAAGCTTTAAAATTTTCTAAAGATTGAATATTGTATTTTATGGATTAAATCTATATTTGAAATTGATAAGATTTGAAATGGTTGATGATAAACTGAAATTAAATTGAAACTTTGGAAATTGAATACTTGATTTGAAAATATAATAATTACACTTTTAAATGAATTTAAATGAATTAATTTGTGGGAATATAAATTATTTAAAGGTGATTTGAAATAATAATAATATGAATGATATCTTTGAATATAAAGGTATTTAAAGTTGAATATTTGGATTTGAACTCAAATGATATTTTGATATTAAAATGATTTGAAAATGAAGTTCTGAAAGATATGATATTTTGATATTAAAATGATTTGTAATAAAGTTTTGAATGATATGATATTTTGATATTAAAATGATTTGTAATGAAGTTTTGAAAGATATGATATTTTGATATATTAAAATGATTTGAAAGGGAGTTTTGGAAAGGTATTATACCTTAATATATTGAAATGATTTAGAAATGATTTAATCTTCATTTTGATAAAGATTGGATTTGAAATGATATTCTATTTTGAAGTATAAAATATTATTTCAAAAAATTATAACCACGGGTATAATAACAATTTGTTGTTAAAGAGACCGGGATTGGATATGGACATACTCTCTGTCGATACCGAAAACCACTTTGACAACTGTGTACGCGGTGGAGTTTCCAGAATGAAGTAGGATGGTGGCGACGATCCTAAGGTATATACGTGGACCCAACTCCCGTAAGTTGGCATAAGGTGGCTAAAATAGGAGTGATCGACGGGACAAGGAGGTAGAACCTCTGATCGGACAAACTTCTTCGATACCATTCTATTACTTGTGATTGATTTGGTGCGCACCCTTGATTTGGGAGTGTTGTTCGAGGTGGGCGGTAGTGGTTGCTATGCGTCACCACCAGTCCGGATGCGTAATTGGTATATTTACCCTTGCATTTCCTAGTTGTGCCGTGTCACCTACCATATCGAGCTTTACTACGAGTTTCTATTTGTGTCGTACCTATGGAGTATCTTCTCGTAGCCTCTCGGGGTATGCGGGTACTGTGTAGACTATTGGCATATTACGTGTTAAGGTGGAAAATGTAAATCCTTAACGCTATTTAAAAGTATGTTTATTTTATGATTAGACATTATTATAATAGCGAATATTACTACATAGTAGATAGTTTAACGGATCCTTAAAGAATGGGTGATCCCAAGCATTCTTTAAGTTATTTGTACTTTTACTACAGTTCACTTGAGTTGGTTTACATTATATAAGTATATATTGTCCTGACTCGAGTGTTTTGTGTTTTGCTTTACGATCGGGTCTGCCTAAGTTATTCACAGATTTGGATTTCCACTCTCTTGGAGATTTGAATCGCTGGAGATTATCTGCTTGTCTTGTCATATCTATTTCAGTTCTGTTGTTCTACTCAGCTTGTACTTGGTTATTTTATTGAGACTTATGTTGTACTCTATTTCTTCTGTTATATCTTATGTAACTCTGATATATTTATATAGTAGCTTTATGAACCACTATTTCTTTTACTTCCGCTGCATTATTTTACTCTGTGTCTGTGATCTGTGATTATATTTATTTACTGTATATTCTGAGATTTGCCAAATTTTATTTACAACGCGGTATTTTGAGCAATTCAAGTTCGACATGTGCGGATGCGAATGGTTGAAAATACCGGGTCGTTACAGTTGGTATCAGAGCTTTGGCTTTGAGGCAAAACTTAGAATGTATGGTAAATTTAGTTACAGAATCACTTTTCATTCGAGCTTGAATCTCTTCCTTTTAATTCGAATTTCCTTTCAATGTTGGAACGTTCCCTGCAGTTCCAAAATCCATTCTTGTCCCTCACTATTCATCTTCTTGTCATTCTGGAGTATCCCATAACTTCGCTTCGAATGAGCTTTATAGTGAATTGGCAGTCTCGCTAATACTCTAATGACTTGTAAAAAAAGGGAAACTCCTTTACAATTAGCATCGATTCACTAGAGATTTATATCTATCCTTGGTTTAGATGCTAATATCTTTTGTTATACCAAACTCTATCTCTTGAGATCGGATGTAGATTTACCCCAGAAAATACACATTTGATCTTATTCATTAAGTCACGGTTGACCCGGTTAAGGTTGCCCGCGATTTATCTAAGCTTATCCATCTTCATATTTTGATAATTAATCATCTTGTTTTGTTTCCAAAATATCTCCAAACATTTTAAATTGTACTTGTAAATCTATGTTTCTTTTATATATTGTGTTGTTTGAGTTGTTGATGTTGATTTGGGCTTCCGATCGATTCGTCTGATCAACGCTATCGATAGGATTTCTAAAACACTTTGACAGAACAAACTGACATAATATTATTTTAAAATTCGGTTAATGAAATGAATTTTGATATAAGTAAATATTATGAAACTTAATAAATTGATTTAAATTGATTATTTGAAATGATAATAATTGATTTATCATTCTATAAATGAATTTATAAATAGTTGTTTATAAATTTGATTTGGGAACTGAAATGAATTTGAGAATTTAATTTCTGATGGTTTCGAACTTTGTGTTTAAAGCTTTAAAAGGATATATTATATAAGGTATTTTTGAATAGAAATTTGTTTCCAAAGAATTTTAAAGTTTAAAAATTAGTGCTCTTCTGTAACGTCCCGGATTTTCGCGTTCGAAAATCGACATCCATACTTTACATCGTACTCGAGCTCGACCCCGCGTTTCCACCCACAAAACTCGAGAAAGCAGCCGAGTACCCAGCCCATCTTTCCACTGATACGTATCCCAGATCGTGCACGTGCACAGATCATCGTCGACCTCCTGATCATCGTCGCCACTATCTACAGGTCATCAATGACCAACGAAATTCATCCAACCACCCAAATCATCAAAACGAACCGAGAATCAAAATTGAACAATTTAGTCAATGCCTGTAACTCAACCAAACGGAAAAATCCCCATTCGCCATCACCTCCACCCACTGACGAACTCACCGCCGCGCCTACAGCTATGCCAGACCCCCACGAACATATTTTTCCCACCACCGATCTTCTCCACATCACCCATGACCACGCGACAATCACGAGAACCCAACTGTTACCATCCTGACCTTAAACCCTACATTCGATTCGACTCAAAAATTCTTTCATTCGAAATTTTTTTTAGTATTTTTCTTGTGTTCGTGGATCATCAAGCTAGCTATACAACCAATTTCAATGGCTAATATTTGTTAATTCAATAGAAATTGGTGAAATTGCATTTTGAGTTCATACAGGAACGGCCTCATGTATACTCACCTAAAAATCTTCGTTTTTGTTTTAAAAATCTTTTCTTTGTATACTTAATCAAGATATGAAATCAAATTAACAAATTAAAATGTTCAAATTTAACATCAAAATTTCTTTTTACTGTAAACTTAAATGTACCAGAACCCAATTCCACTGTCAAGCTTCAAAACAAAATTCAAGGCTAAGATTTAAGTTTAAACAACTTATTTTGATTAAAATCCTAAGCTTATAATGTTTTGTATGAAGATATATTAGTTTTCTTCTACTTTATTTTGCTCTGTAACTAGAAATACAGGAGAATAAAATTCACAGTTCAACAGAAATACACACAGCAGATTCACACAAAATCATATCAACATCACTGGCATACAACTAAATTTTACTTGAAAGTTGACAAAGGAAAGTTACTCACATACAACCATTCAGGATCAAAGTAGAAAGTTTGCTCACCTGTTTCAGGTAAATAAGAAGAGTTGCTCACTGTATTTCCAGAATGAAAGAATAGAGTTTGAAAATTTGCAAGTTGAAAGCTCTCCTTTTCTTTGTTTTAAATCTGTTGAAGCTTTGGTTTTGCTTTGATGTTTATTTTATTTTTCTTTGCTCAGTTTGAAAACAAACGAATGGAATGAAGTGGTGATGTTGTTTTTCTTTATACAAGGTGATATTATCTTGTACAACAGGTAAGGCTGAAGTTTGAAAGCATTAAATGCAAGCATGTAATGACCATGCTGTTTGATACTTAAAGCATAGGCTGTTTTATTTTATTTTTTTGTTTCACACTTATTTCGGCTGAAGGTGATGTATGTACTTGATGTCTCTATATTTATTGTTTGTTTGTTTGTTTCTACATATATGTTTAAGTATGTGGTCTGGTTTGTAGTTTATTATCTTATTTTATCTTTTGTTTAGTGTCTTCATATTTGAATAGATATTATCTTCATTTGCAATTCTTGACTTTGACTGAGGTAATTTTGTATTGGTTCATAGATATGTTTATTTGTTTTATTACTTTGCAATGTTATATATTTAAGATTCTATATTTACTATGTTGTTTGCTATTTTGCTATTTGACATTTGTGTATATATTGTTATGTTTTCAAGTGTACCTATTTCTTTTGTAAATATATTTTGTTTCTTTCCTTTCTTATTTTCAAATTCACTTACTGATGTATCGGGGAAACTCGCTCCAATTCTCTAATTAAATTTACAATTTTTTATCAAAAATTTATTTTAATTACTCAATTAAATTCAAAAATTCATTTAATTATTAATTTGAATAAATTTAAATTTCGGGATCGTTACAAATTTCCCCCCTTAAAAGAATTTCGTCCTCGAAATTCGCAGGCACGAAACAAAGACAGAGATAGACAGATTCGATCTTCTATAATTCCTCAAACTACGATATGAATTCCAAACTCAAGTCGGAATATCTCAGAATATACGCCAATTTGTCCCTCTTCCAGACTTCGATATTCACAAGAAATTTCAATAGAATTTCAAATTTGATTTTAAACGAAATCGTTTTATCGATATAATTCAATTTTTAGCTTCATATTCTATTAATCAATTTAACTCAATTTAAAATTTTCAATTTCAAATTCATTAAGGTTTAAAAACGAAAAGCTGATAAGAAATCGATGAGGATACGAAGTAAAGATCTTCTACAACTTCGTCTTGTAGCTGGTACGAAGCAGTCAAAAGAATCTGGAAAGACGAATCAAAGAAAATTGATAGAGAAAGATTGTTTCCACTGTTGCAGGGTATTGACCATTTATAGTCGTATTCCCTTGTCCCCTATCTCGTCCTCTTCTTGCACTCATACTCACTATCTGTGGATAGTAAGAGAATTTACTGAGACGTTCAGACTGATATCTTAGGGATTATACTCATTCTAGAGTTTACTTCACTCTATCTCTAATGAGCTACTTAACGTGTTATACTCCTGAGCTAAAGTTCAACCTTAGCTCTGATACCACTTGTAATGTCCCGGATTTTCGCGTTCGAAAATCGACATCCATACTTTACATCGTACTCGAGCTCGACCCCGCGTTTCCACCCACAAAACTCGAGAAAGCAGCCGAGTACCCAGCCCATCTTTCCACTGATACGTATCCCAGATCGTGCACGTGCACAGATCATCGTCGACCTCCTGATCATCGTCGCCACTATCTACAGGTCATCAATGACCAACGAAATTCATCCAACCACCCAAATCATCAAAATGAACCGAGAATCAAAATTGAACAATTTAGTCAATGCCTGTAACTCAACCAAACGGAAAAATCCCCATTCGCCATCACCTCCACCCACTGACGAACTCACCGCCGCGCCTACAGCTATGCCAGACCCCCACGAACATATTTTTCCCACCACCGATCTTCTCCACATCACCCATGACCACGCGACAATCACGAGAACCCAACTGTTACCATCCTGACCTTAAACCCTACATTCGATTCGACTCGAAAATTCTTTCATTCGAAATTTTTTTTAGTATTTTTCTTATGTTCGTGGATCATCAAGCTAGCTATACAACCAATTTCAATGGCTAATATTTGTTAATTCAATAGAAATTGGTGAAATTGCATTTTGAGTTCATATAGGAACGGCCTCATGTATACTCACCTAAAAATCTTCGTTTTTGTTTTAAAAATCTTTTCTTTGTATACTTAATCAAGATATGAAATCAAATTAACAAATTAAAATGTTCAAATTTAACATCAAAATTTCTTTTTACTGTAAACTTAAATGTACCAGAACCCAATTCCACTGTCAAGCTTCAAAACAAAATTCAAGGCTAAGATTTAAGTTTAAACAACTTATTTTGATTAAAATCCTAAGCTTATAATGTTTTGTATGAAGATATATTAGTTTTCTTCTACTTTATTTTGCTCTGTAACTAGAAATACAGGAGAATAAAATTCACAGTTCAACAGAAATACACACATCAGATTCACACAAAATCATATCAACATCACTGGCATACAACTAAATTTTACTTGAAAGTTGACAAAGGAAAGTTACTCACATACAACCATTCAGGATCAAAGTAGAAAGTTTGCTCACCTGTTTCAGGTAAATAAGAAGAGTTGCTCACTGTATTTCCAGAATGAAAGAACAGAGTTTGAAAATTTGCAAGTTGAAAGCTCTCCTTTTCTTTGTTTTAAAACTGTTGAAGCTTTGGTTTTGCTTTGATGTTTATTTTATTTTTCTTTGCTCAGTTTGAAAACAAACGAATGGAATGAAGTGGTGATGTTGTTTTTCTTTATACAAGGTGATATTATCTTGTACAACAGGTAAGGCTGAAGTTTGAAAGCATTAAATGCAAGCATGTAATTACCATGCTGTTTGATACTTAAAGCATAGGCTGTTTTATTTTATTTTTTTGTTTCACACTTATTTCGGCTGAAGGTGATGTATGTACTTGATGTCTCTATATTTATTGTTTGTTTGTTTGTTTCTACATATATGTTTAAGTATGTGGTCTGGTTTGTAGTTTATTATCTTATTTTATCTTTTGTTTAGTGTCTTCATATTTGAATAGATATTATCTTCATTTGCAATTCTTGACTTTGACTGAGGTAATTTTGTATTGGTTCATAGATATGTTTATTTGTTTTATTACTTTGCAATGTTATATATTTAAGATTCTATATTTACTATGTTGTTTGCTATTTTGCTATTTGACATTTGTGTATATATTGTTATGTTTTCAAGTGTACCTATTTCTTTTGTAAATATATTTTGTTTCTTTCCTTTCTTATTTTCAAATTCACTTACTGATGTATCGGGGAAACTCGCTCCAATTCTCTAATTAAATTTACAATTTTTTATCAAAAATTTATTTTAATTACTCAATTAAATTCAAAAATTCATTTAATTATTAATTTGAATAAATTTAAATTTCGGGATCGTTACATCTTCTCTTTGTCGCTGGAAAATAATTTCGGTGATGACTGCAGCATCATCGACGTTCATTTTCGAGTTTCGAAGCGAAGAAACCATTCTGTAGTTTTGCTACAGCTTTGTTTTGGGAAATTTGATTGATTTGAATTTCTAAGAGATGATTTGATTTATTATATATATAGATATTGATTTAAATTTGATTTGACAAATTATGTACATACATTTATTTATCTCTAATTGGTTTGAAAGGAATCGAAAAATTTATTCTTAAATTCTATCTTAAATAATAACTTCAAGTATAAAAAAATCAAAATTCTGAATAAACATTCAAGCTTGGAATGATTGAATTAAAATGTTTATATTGTATATTAATTTTAGAAAGTTTTATATGTATAATTCTCAATTGCATTCAAATATAACTTACCTTAATTTTTAGAAGTTAACAATGTAATTGGATAATATACAATATAGAAAGATTTTATAAATAAAATTTGAGTGGTTATAATAAATGTTATACACTTAAATTTTAGTTATAAAAAGATTAACAGAGGTAAATAGAATAAAAGAGTAATGGAATAATTTACACAATAAAATGATGTTAAAGGAACTAAAAATAAATTAAAGCAGTTATAATAAGTGTAAGTATATTTAACATAGGTGATAAAATAGATTGAGAGGGATAAATTTAATTTTAATTAGGAATAAAGAGGAATTAAATTTATCAAGTACATTATGAGTATAATAAATGATTTTGCAAATCCATGATTTTTGAAATTGTTAGTTTAAGAAAATTTGATGATAAGATAATGAAATTAGAGATAGTAAGATTTATTTAACTTGTATAAAATTAATTATCAATTTAAGATGAAACCATGGAAATTTCAAACCTATTATCTTATTTTGTTTTTCAAACTTATTATCTTATTTTGTTTTCAAACTTTCTGTTTGCTGTCCTTATTTTCCTTATCTTGCTACAGATTGGTATAGGCATCTTTCTATACTCTTTCTGTTAGAAATATTTCTATAATCTTTATAATCTTTGGTACTTATTTTTAATCTGAGCACTGCTTTCATCCATAGACCGTCGGTCAAGCGGAAAGGGTGAATTAGATTCTAGAGGATCTTTTCGTACTTGTGTTCTTGATTCTGGAGAATCTTGGGAAGACCATCTCCACCTTGTTAAACTTACCTATAACAACAGTTATCAGGTATAATTTCAATGTCTTTTTCATCTTGTCTTAATCCTATTTCACTCTATCTTTTCTGTGCTTTCCTGTACCTCATTCCTTTTCGGGGACGAAAAGTTTTGAGTGGGGGAGAGTGTAACAACCCTAGATTTTTCATATAATTTAAAATTTGATTTTATTTTATTTTGAAATTATTTTTAAGCTTGTTTCATTTCAAACATTTCATTTTTAAATATAAATGTTGATTATTTTGTGAGTTATAGTTTCAAACTGATATAAATTGAATATTTTATTGAAAAGTGAAATTCTGGTCAAACTGTTCAATCTTTGACTTTTAAAACTTCAAATTTAAATTTTATAAAATATTAAATTTTATCTTTTATTATGAAAATAGACTTAATTCCATGAATACTGCTTTTCGTTTCGTTGAAAACGGACTTATATTGTAGAAGTTATGTAATTTTCAATTTTGTGTATAAACTGTTTATTTTGCAATATTATTTATTTTAAATCATATAAATTATATTTTTATTGTCATATTTTGTTTTAATATGTGTTAATAGGTTATTTTATGTCTTTTAATATTTTTAAAATGATAATATAATTTTTCTAAATTTTATTCGAAATTATTTCAATTTATTAAGCCTAGTTTCCATTTTTCTGCTATTTTCTTCAATTAAATTTTTATTTAATTAAAAAATATTTATTTATTTTTGTGAATTCATTTTTATTTTTTGTACTTATCTTTATTTATAAATATTTTTAAGTACATAAAATTTTTTCCAAAGTTCATTGCAATTATTTTTCAAATTTTCAAGACTAGTTGCAAAATTTTGCTGTTTTATTTAATTAAATTTTATATAGTTAAAAATTATTTATTTATTTTTGTTTATTTACTAAATTTTCGTATTTTATCTGAGTTTATATATGTATTTCAGTTATATAAAATTTAAAAAGAAATATAGGAAATTCGAAGGGTTTTAAACTTTTGAAATTCCAAAGTCTCTTTGCATTTCCGACCTTTCACTTTCCAAACTCCTTTCTTAATTGCGTGGCCGTGTATTTCCTTCTCTATTCTGCTGACTTCTTCCATTTTTCACGTGAATAAAACTTTCTCAGACAGAAAGAAAAAATATACGGCCATTTGTTTGATCATGGATAGGTAATTTCTTCTCTTCTTTTTTCCTGTTTTCTATTATTTTCCACTTGAATTTGCACTTGTTCTCATCTTATTTGTTCAGCTCCTCCTCAATCAGACCTGAGGCCGACCTCCACCACCACATATGCTGATCATCATCCACTCTAGTCCATCACCACACCTAGCCGAGCCCACCTTTGCAAGAGATCACCACCAATTTGTTCAAAACCATCACCATAGATGCAAGCCTAGCCTAGTTTTGCTCCATCACCTTCAACCACCCTCTAGCCGCCACTTCCTCCACCACCACCACCTGTGACCTGACCTCCAACCTCTGCCACATCACCCACCACCACCTGCACCACTGGTTGGGCCCACACAGCTCATGGCCGAACCTAGTTATAGCTTGAAATGATGTAGCTTTACCTTGTAGTGTAGTATTGTTGCACCTATATACTCCATCACCTTTTACACCATGTTGGCCGACCCTGTTTGAATCAAACCTAGCCCTTTGTCCATGTTTTAGCTGAGCTTAACACACCTATAACTGATCCATGTGAAGTTGAGAACAAGTGCAAACCATTCAATATTGCTTTGGATATTGATTTTCTTGAATTGTTTGGTGATAATTTGGTTTGAAACTTATATATTGTCATATTGTTTTGTGTAAATGTTTGAACAAGGCAATTGGCTTTGACTCTCCACTCCCAAGTCATATCCATGTCATCGTGCCTTTATTGTATATGTAATGTGTTCTTTGGTGGAAATCTCCAGCTTTGAACGGGTGAGTAAATCTCACCAGACTAATATGTACTTATATAGTTGATAAACTGACATCACTTGAATCTGTAAATTTATGTCATCCTTTTATAACTATTATATTATGATTATATGATGTTCACCTATGCTTATACACATGTTATATCATCTGTTACTGTTATATATTGTATACTGTTTATTTATATCAGTTTATCACACTACAAGTTCCCTGTAGATTAGGTTCACTATGGGTTGAAATGATACATACCCGAACGGACTTTAGAATAGGGAAAGATCGTTATGGGCTGAAATGATAAACCTGAGCGACTTTTTATTTATTTCATTTAACTTGGGATTGCGGGTTTGAAATGATAAAACCCGGTTTTTCTTTGTATACTGCGGATTGAAATGATAGACATCTGTATCACTTGACCTAGGCTAGAAAATTTTATACAGACCTGTGGTTAATATATTTTTCTAAAATTTAAATATTTTAAAAATATAAATATTATTATATTTTGATTTAAATTTAAGTAAAAATGATTTTATAGAAATATTAGTGATTTTCTATAAATGAAATAATGAATTAAGTAAATGGAAAGTAGGATTTGAACTATAAGTAAATTTTGGAATTTATGTTTTGTTTTAAAAAGGAAATTTTATGAAGTAAGAAAAATATAATATTTTGATTTAAAAATGTAATTTAAATGATTTTATAAAATTATAATGATTTTGAATAAGTTAAAATGTTAAATAAAATGAATGTTTAAGTAAATTTTGAAATATAGCTTAAAATTGGAAATTTAGAATCTTTGTTAAAAGTGAAGTTTTATTTAAGTAAAATAAAAGGGAAATAAGCTATATTTTGGGAATTTAAAACTTATTGGTTAAGTAAAGAAGTTAATTAAAGAAATGGAAATTTAATAATTGAATTTAAATAAGTAAATTGTTATTTAATTTGTCTTTGTATGGAAATTTGACTTTATAAAATCATAAGAATAAATGGTATTTAAATGATTGTTTTTAAGTGTGAAATTATATGATTTTATAAGTTAAAAATGATTTATATTAAAATTTAATTGTTTGTGAAATTGTAATTTAACTCTGAATTTGATTTGACTGCATTTTTGAAATGTAATTGTTTAAATGAACTAAAGTGGTTAATTTAAACTAAAAACTATTATAGTACTTTGTAAGTGCTATAGTTGATAAAGATAACTAAAGTTTAGTCGAAAATAAAAGAAATCTATTATAGCACTTAAGCGCTGTCTTTTGTTAAATAACTGTTTTAAACTATAACTTTACGTAGCATTTTATAAGTGCTACGGAATCTATATTTTTGTTGTTTTAATATATTTTAGTGAAAATTAATCTTTGGAAAATGATATAACTTTGGAAATTAAATGTTAGATTTCTAAAGATAACGAAGAGACATTTAAATGGTTTTAAATGGAAGAATTTGATTTTTAATGTGAGTTTAAAATGGTATTTAAATTTAATAAAATGAATGGATTAAATGGTATTTTAAATGAATTAAAATGAATGATGTTTTGAATAATATTTTGATACTTTGAAATGGATTTGAAATGATATTTGATTTCTGATTTATCTAATTTATTTGATAATTGAAAATTTGAAGTATATATTATTTGAGTTATTTAAATGATATTGGATTTATGAAATGTGGGATATTTAAGCTTTGAAATTTTCTAAAGATTGAATATTGTATTTTATGGATTAAATCTATATTTGAAATTGATAAGATTTGAAATGGTTGATGATAAACTGAAATTAAATTGAAACTTTGGAAATTGAATACTTTATTTGAAAATATAATAATTACACTTTTAAATGAATTTAAATGAATTAATTTGTGGGAATATAAATTATTTAAAGGTGATTTGAAATAATAATAATATGAATGATATCTTTGAATATAAAGGTATTTAAAGTTGAATATTTGGATTTGAACCCAAATGATATTTTGATCTTAAAATGATTTGAAAATGAAGTTTTGAAAGATATGATATTTTGATATTAAAATGATTTTTAATAAAGTTTTGAATGATATGATGATATTTTGATATTAAAATGATTTGTAATGAAGTTTTGAAAGATATGATATTTTGATATATTAAAATGATTTGAAAGGGAGTTTTGGAAAGGTATTATACCTTAATATATTGAAATGATTTAGAAATGATTTAATCTTCATTTTGATAAAGATTGGATTTGAAATGATATTCTATTTTGAAGTATAAAATATTATTTTAAAAAATTATAACCACGGGTTATAATAACGATTGGTTGTTAAAGAGACCGGGATCGGATATGGACATATTCTCTGTCGATACCGAAAACCACTTTGACAACTGTGTACGCGGTGGAGTTTCCAGAATGAAGTAGGATAGTGGCAACGATCCTAAGGTATATACGTGGACCCAACTCCCGTGAGTTGGCATAAGGTGGCTAAAACAGGAGCGATCGACGGGCCAAGAAGGTAGTACCTCTGATCGGACACACTTCTTCGATACCATTCTATTACTTGTGATTGATTTGGGAAAACACAGGAAAGATAAAATTGAATTTAGATTAAGACAAGATGACAAAGAGATTGAAATTATATCTGATAACCATTGTTATAGGAAAGTTTAACAAGGTGGAGGTGATCTTCCCAAGATCCTCCAGAATCAAGAATACAAGCACGAAAAGATCTTCTAAAATCTGATTCACTTTTTGCGCTTGACTGTAACGCCCCACTCTGAGACCCACTGTAACAAAGAGTATTACGGGAGTAATACTGTCTGTTAAAGCGGAGAATAGAGTATAGTGGAAGCGACCATTTGTAATCAAGTTATAACTATCTACTGAATACGTCGAAAGGATGGTATGTATATATTTTTCTCAAGTGGTTTGACATATTCAATAAATATTTATAACGAAATTACAATGGCTAAAGACCTATCAGAAACAAGCATAGTAATAAATGATAAAACATCACAGAACAGAATCACATAACAGATATAAAATCCCAGAACAATACATCGTCAATACAGATCCAAATACAATAAGTGGGTACAAAGCCACTGCCCACACATGTGGGTTAAAAATATGTACATATCAAAGTCTGAATAATAACAGAGTAGTGGAATAGTGGACAAATAAAAGCGATATCTATCAGCATAGCAGATAATGTCCAAGCGGAAGCACAGAAGCTAAGTCCAGAGACCTAACCTGAAACAACTCGGTCTGACCCGAGCGAAAACACTCGGGTCAGGCTAGCTAAACAATCAGTAATAACTGAGATATATAATAATGCGGTACATAAATAAAACAGTACTTATCCAAAGAGAAGTATATTATGAACCACATGAATATAATGACGATCCCTAATCATCAATAAACAATAAAAATCTCCAAAGAGAAATCAACACCAAAGTGTAGAATAAATATAATCGCCTCATATCATCGGCGTAGCCAAAGCCATAAAAAGATGCCCATAGGCAATAATCCCAAGAGTGACCAGAGTCTGTAATCAATGCCCAAGCAAAGATCGATGCTCCAAAGAGCAATTGGGATATATTGAAAAGTCAATGAAATCCAACACTGAAAAGTAGTGTCCAGAGACACTGTGAATCCACAAGGTAATCGCACTTACATCGTATGGTTCCATAGAACCAACACCAAATGGCGGTACTCGAATGGATATAAAAATCATCAAATAATACCAATATTGCACGTGCACCGACCAGAGTCGTTGTTGCCAAGTACTGTAGAGTTGTGATCGATCACTCGCACAGATGCGGAACGCGCGAGACGGCAAGATCCTTCCCAGAAGGATAAAGGCCCAGAGGCGCATGCCGAAAAATAAACTGCTCCATAGAGCAGGTGTCCAGAGACGGTTGCCCAGAGGCGTGGTGACCCAGAGGTCCAGTACTGGCCGCCCAGAGGCTAATGTGTCACTAACTTCTTAGAGAGGAACCCGTAAAGTGTTAACAATGAGTCCCATACCCCACGTTCGCACTAAACGGTTTCCTAACCAATAGCAAGCTCACACTCCAAACAATAAAAAGTCCACCTCGTATCATCGGTAAACTAGACCCAAAGGTCAAAACGATCAATCGAATAGGTCGGGGATTAACCGGAAAGAAAATACACACGGTTCCATAGGCCGGAGATTTCCTAACCGTTTAAGCACCTTTCCACTTCGCTCGACGTGCTAAAAAGTGAGTGTGAGGTTTTTATTATAGAAAATAATGGTGCGAAACGGATTTATAATTGATTTTGAAATCACTTTAAAACGGCTTTTGAAAACTCTCCTATTATGGAGTAATTAATTTAATAATTAAAAATAATATTATATAATAATTTCGAAAGCCATTTAGGAGTGAAAAATCTTTTGAAAATGATTCATAAAACCCGTGTACGAAATCTAGAGACAAATCTCAAAGAAATCAATAAAACCAGAAAATCACTGAAAAATATTCTAAGTGTTTGTAAACATTCAAAAAAACTGACGCGAACCCAAGTTCGGCAATTTATTTGGACTAGCAAACTGTGTCCAAATGTCATGAAAATTTGCAGGCATGTAGTCCAACATCCCTACTTTAAGATGCAAAAAGAATCGGGAAATTCAGACTTGAAACGAAGAAACGGCGTCGTCTCAAAGTCGGACAAAAATCATAAAACTTTACTGTGTCAAAATAGTGTAAAGGTCCCACTTCGACGACATGGTCGAAGGGTCACAAGAACTCAGATCTTGATGAAAATTTGCAGGAGTGTAGAAAAGTACTCCTAATTTGATATGCAACAAGAATCGTTCGGTTTCGACTTGAAACGAAGAAACGACAATGTTTCGAAGTTGGTCCGACGATAACTGAAAATGATCACTATTGTAAAACAGTTTCTGGGTGCTACTTCGGCAATAGAAACGAAGTACCTAATGCACCCAGATCTAAACCAAACATTGCACGGTTAAAGATCTCGATCTCATATTTTTAACGAGACCAAAAACGATGAAATCCGACAAAGGACGAGCCCGGGATGGCGTCGCAAAGTCGGGGTTCTACGCTGAAAACAACGGGAGAAAAGAGACTAAGACCTATAGCTATGCACTAACTGGCCAGAGATGAAAAACCGTAATTTTGGCATAGTAAACTTCAAATTCTGGCAAAATGAATAAAATGAAAGTTGTAGCTTAGTTTCTAAGCTTTCCGTAATGACCAAGATCGTCAAATTTCGACTAGAGATGAAAATTCTACGACTAAAACAATTCTCAGATCTAAATTTTATATCACTGTCGTTGTGCTCTCGGGACAGTGGTAAGAATGCACAGTTTTGACCAAATTAACTTCGAAATTTCATGAAACTCAATACATGAAAGTTTTAGCCCTAAATCTAAGCTTTCCAAAACATCCAAAGTTATCTAATTCGGATCAAAAACGAGAGAGATACATGCAAAACAATATCAGATTGAAACTCAAGATAACTTGTTAAAGACAGAATTGGTCTTCTGTCTTTGAATGCATTTCAGGTCATCTAAATGGCAAAATTACAGAAAACTCAATGAACAAAAATTGTAGCATATGTTTTAACCTTTCCGGAACATCCAAAATTATCTAATTCGGATAAGAAACGGGTAACTTATGGCCAAATCAATTTCAGGGTTTTATTTTATCAACAATGTAGTTTGTTGTCAGGTTAGCGACAAACAAACGTGATTTCGACCATTCAAACCACAAAATAAGGCAAAACTCAAAACATAAAAGTTATAGTCTACAGAATAAGCTTTCCAGAACTTCAAGAAAATCTTAATTCCGATTTAAGATGAATAAGATATGCCTAATTTACTAACAGCAATAAACTAATTATAATTTCAGCTAGCATATATTACAAGTACCTTATGTGCACACCCCAAAATGAAAGCAAAGATGATCAAAGAGATATGATTCACATGTTACATAATAAAACATGTGTTACTAACTGATTACCAAAATCAAAAGATGATTAAACACATATTAGAAGTGGTTTTTAGCAATATATCTCTCTAGAAAGCAACAAAGACTACTATAGCATCAACCCAAGTTAGCAAAAGATGATTAGGAGGCTATAAGATCAAAAAAACACATAAAACATGTGTTACCAAATCAATTTCAGAAATAAGAAAGATATAAAAATGGATTTGAGGTGGGTATTTGCATTACCTTTGCATAGAATGACTTGCATAAGCTAAAACTAGAAGGAGATGGAGATGGAGGCCATTTTTGTTATGAAAGCTTTAGGAAATGGTTAGGGTTTTGATTAGGGTTTTGATGAATGAGGTTAGGAGAGTTTGAGATAATTTATAGAGGAAGTTTAGGGTGGGTTATTGGGTAAGGTTTAATAACCCAATATGAAGAGAGTTATTTCATGTTTTCCAAAAATTAGTCTAAGTGTTCATGTATGTTTATAAAACCCATTTTTCTTATCCAAACCCGTTTTAAAATCTCTCCTAAAATATTTAACTTTCCAAAAATAACATTTTATCCTCATTTTAAAATCTCATATTTCCCATTTAATTAAAATAGTCTTTTTCGCATAAATTTTGTTATTCCAAATTCTTTTATGCTTCATTAAAATAAATAAAAATCCTAACTTTTATTTATTAGTTGGTAATGCAAATCCCGGGTTGTTACAGACTCCCCCCTTAAGAAAATTGCGTCCCCGCAATTCCTTAAGATAGATGTCGTCTATAACGTCAAATCCACAAAAGAAGTGATAGAGATAAAATAGAGAATTATCACCCGTAGAAGAAGATGGGAGAAAGCCAGGATAAGAGCGTTCGATAGATTCTCTGGTCTCCCAAGTGCAGTCCTTAGGATTCGGTGACCATTGAATCTTCACGAGTGGAACCTCTTTGTTGCGAAGGCGTCTAACCTCCGAATCAAGCACACGAAGAGGTTGCTGCTCCAAAGATAAATCAGGTAAGATCTCTAAATCAGGCACAGCATGCGGCTCAAAGATAGAATCAGGATTGCGGACACACATGCGAAGCTGGGAAACATGGAACACGTCGTGCATTCCAGAGAAGTGAGCAGGTAGAGCCACACGATAAGCCACGGGGCCAATGCGTTCCGTAATAGGAAATGGTCCAACATAGCGAGGAGCCAACTTCCCTGTAGAGCTGAAACGCACAACCCCTTTCATAGGAGATATCCGAATAAAGACATAATCACCAATGGAGAACTCAAGAGGCTTCCTGCGGTTGTCCGTGTAGGATTTCTGACGGTTCTGCGCCTCTTTCATTCTCTGACGAATAAGAATAATCTTCTCAGAAGATTCCCGAACTGAATCTGGACCAAGAAGGAGCTTCTCGCCAGATTCTAACCAACACGAAGGAGAACGACATGGCCTTCCGTAAAGAGCCTCGAAAGGAGCCATGCCAATACTAGACTGAAAGCTGTTGTTGTAGGAGAACTCTACAAGCGGTAAGTGATCCTCCCAACTACCTCCGAAATCCAGAATACAACAGCGTAAAAGATCCTCTAAAACACGATTCACCCTCTCCGTCTGACCGTCGGTCTGAGGATGATAAGTAGTCGAGAGATTCAGCTTTGAGCCCAAAGCTAACTGTAGGCACTTCCAGAAGTGACTAGTAAATATAGTGTCTCGATCACAGACGATAGAGCTAGAAATGCCATGAAGTCGAACGACTTCCTTCACATATAGCTTGGCAAGCTGAGGAGCAGTCCGAGTGGACTTAATAGGAATGAAACGAGCTGATTTGGTCAAGCGATCGACGATGACCCAAATAGAAGTATGGCCTGACCTCGATCGAGGCAGACCGTCAATAAAATCCATGGATATCTGATCCCATTTCCACAATGGAATCTCTAGCGGCTGAAGAAGACCAGATGGACGCTGATGCTCAGCTTTGATCTGTTGACAAGTCATGCAACGACTTACATAACTTGCAACATCACTCTTCATGCCCTCCCAAAAAAATAGGCGACACATGTCGGCATACATCTTACTCGACCCGGGATGTATAGTGTACTTAGTGTGATGACACTCGTCTAGAATGTCATGCCTAAGTGATAAATCAGATGGTACCAAAATAAGTTTCTTCCTGCGAAGACACCGATGAGAATCAATAGAATAATCCATTAATGTCTCATCACTGGATCCCGACTCAAGGAGATGAATGTATCGCAACAAGTCTGGATCCTGCCGCTGAGCATGGGCAATGCGATCCAATAGAATAGGTCGAGCTTCCAAGCTAAATAACAAGATCTGAGAATCAGAAGACGGAGCTCGACTTCGAATATCACACATAGAAAGAGTCTCAAGAATAACCCACTCGGTAATCATCATAGAAACAACTGCCGAGTGTTTGCGACTGAGCGCATCTACAACACAATTCCCTTTGCCAGGGTTATACTGAAAATCTAAGTCATATGAGGCGAGAAACTCGAGCCATCGCTGCTGCCTCATATTGAGATCCTTCTGACTGAATGAATACTTCAACGACTTGTGATCGGTGTAGAGAATGAAATGTTCGCCCAATAGTTAATGACGCCACGTCTTCAAGGCAAAGACGATAGCTGCTAACTCAAGATCATGAGTAGGATAGCGAACCTCATTCAGACGTAGCTGCCTAGAAGCGTAAGCAACTACCCGATCTTTCTGCATAAGCACAGCACCAAGGCTACTACCACAAGTGTCGGTGTAAACAACAAGATCCTGGTTACTCTCAGGAACTACAAGGATAGGAGCATGAGTGAGAAGTTCCTTCAGTCGTTGAAAGGAAGCTTCACACTTATCAAACCAAATAAAACGAACCCCCTTACGAGTCAGAGTCGTGAGGGGAAGTGCAACTCGAGAGAAATCCTTGATAAACCGACGGTAATAACCCGCCAGCCCAAGGAAGCTGCGAATATCATGAACGTTCTCGGGCTGCCTCCAATTCTGAATAGCTTCGATCTTGGCAGGATCGACAGAAATACCCTCAGATGATACAATATGGCCCAAGAACTTGACCTTGCTCTCCCAAAAATGGCACTTGGAGAGCTTGGCCTTAAGCTGATGCTGAAGAAGAGTATCCAAGACGATCCGCAAATGATGAGCATGCTCTGCCTCGGATCTAGAATAAATAAGAATATCGTCGATGAAAACCAAAACGAATCCATCGATGTATTCCCGGAATACTCGATTCATGAGATCGACGAAGAAAGCCGGAGCGTTCGTCAAACCGAACGGCATGACCAACCACTAAAAAGAACCATAACGAGTGCGAAATGCAGTAAGAGGAACGCTGTCTTCCGCAACTCGGAGCTGATGAAATCCGATGGCAAGGTCGAGCTGAGAGAAGACCTTCGCACCGCTCAATTGGTCAAACGGGAATTAGAGATGGACATGATTCAATGATAGATAATTAATTAAAGAATACTACAGAATATAACGGATTCCTAAACATATTCCTAACTTATCTATCAATAAACATAAGGAAGAGATTTGATTTAATTCGGATCTAATGAAAATGTATTGTACTAAGTGAATCTGTTATATGTTTATTATGCTTATTCCTGAAACCAGGCTCTGATACCAAGCTGTAACGCCCCACTCTGAGACCCACTGTAACAAAGAGTATTACGGGAGTAATACTGTCTGTTAAAGCGGAGAATAGAGTATAGTGGAAGCGACCATTTGTAATCAAGTTATAACTATCTACTGAATACGTCGAAAGGATGGTATGTATATATTTTTCTCAAGTGGTTCGACATATTCAATAAATATTTATAACGAAATTACAATGGCTAAAGACCTATCAGAAACAAGCATAGTAATAAATGATAAAACATCACAGAACAGAATCACATAACAGATATAAAATCCCAGAACAATACATCGTCAATACAGATCCAAATACAATAAGTGGGTACAAAGCCACAGCCCACACATGTGGGTTAAAAATATGTACATATCAAAGTCTGAATAATAACAGAGTAGCGGAATAGTGGACAAATAAAAGCGCTATCTATCAGCATAGCAGATAATGTCCAAGCGGAAGCACAGAAGCTAAGTCCAGAGACCTAACCTGAAACAACTCGGTCTGACCCGAGTGAAAACACTCGGGTTAGGCTAGCTAAACACTCAGTAATAACTGAGATATATAATAATGCGGTACATAAATAAAACAGTACTTATCCAAAGAGAAGTATATTATGAACCACATGAATATAATGACGATCCCTAATCATCAATAAACAATAAAAATCTCCAAAGAGAAATCAACACCAAAGTGTAGAATAAATAAAATCGCCTCATATCATCGGCGTAGCCAAAGCCATAAAAAGATGCCCATAGGCAATAATCCCAAGAGTGACCAGAGTCTGTAATCAATGCCCAAGCAAAGATCGATGCTCCAAAGAGTAATGGGGATATACTGAAAAGTCAATGAAATCCAACACTGAAAAGCAGTGTCCAGAGACATTGTGAATCAACAAGGTAATCGCACTTACATCGTATGGTTCCATAGAACCAACACCAAATGGCGGTACTCGAATGGATATAAAAATCATCAAATAATACCAATATTGCACGTGCACCGACCAGAGTCGTTGTTGCCAAGTACTGTAGAGTTGTGATCGATCACTCGCACAGATGCGGAACGCGCGAGACGGCAAGATCCTTCCCAGAAGGATAAAGGCCCAGAGGCGCATGCCGAAAAATAAACTGCTCCATAGAGCAGGTGTCCAAAGACGGTTGCCCAGAGGCGTGGTGACCCAGAGGTCCAGTACTGGCCGCCCAGAGGCTAATGTGTCACAAACTTCTTGGAGAGGAACCCGTAAAGTGTTAACAATGAGTCCCATACCCCACGTTCGCACTAAACGGTTTCCTAACCAATAGCAAGCTCACACTCCAAACAATAAAAAGTCCACCTCGTATCATCGGTAAACTAGACCCAAAAGTCAAAACGATCAATCGAATAGGTCGGGGATTAACTGGAAAGAAAATACACACGGTTCCATAGGCCGGAGATTTCCTAACCGTTTAAGCACCTTTCCACTTCGCTCGACGTGCTAAAAAGTGAGTGTGAGGTTTTTATTATAGAAAATAATGGTGCGAAACGGATTTATAATTGATTTTGAAATCACTTTAAAACGGCTTTTGAAAACTCTCCTATTATGGAGTAATTAATTTAATAATTAAAAATAATATTATATAATAATTTCGAAAGCCATTTAGGAGTGAAAAATCTTTTGAAAATGATTCATAAAACCCGTGTACGAAATCTACAGACAAATCTCAAAGAAAACAATAAAACCAGAAAATCACTGAAAAATATTCAAAGTGTTTGTAAACATTCAAAAAAACTGACGCGAACCCAAGTTCGGCAATTTATTTGGACTAGCAAACTGTGTCCAAATGTCATGAAAATTTGCAGACATGTAGTCCAACATCCCTACTTTAAGATGCAAAAAGAATCGGGAAATTCAGACTTGAAACGAAGAAACGGCGTCGTCTCAAAGTCGGACAAAAATCATAAAACTTTACTGTGTCAAAACAGTGTAAAGGTCCCACTTCGACGACATGGTCGAAGGGTCACAAGAACTCAGATCTTGATGAAAATTTGCAGGAGTGTAGAAAAGTACTCCTAATTTGATATGCAACAAGAATCGTTCGGTTTCGACTTGAAACGAAGAAACGACAATGTTTCGAAGTTGGTCCGACGATAACTGAAAATGATCACTATTGTAAAACAGTTTCTGGGTGCTACTTCGGCAATAGAAACGAAGTACCTAATGCACTCAGATCTAAACCAAACTTTGCATGGTTAAAGATCTCGATCTCATATTTTTAACGAGACCAAAAACGATGAAATCCGACAAAGGACGAGCCCGGGATGGCGTCGCAAAGTCGGGGTTCTACGCTGAAAACAACGGGAGAAAAGAGACTAAGGCCTATAGCTATGCACTAACTGGCCAGAGATGAAAAACCATAATTTTGGCATAGTAAACTTCAAATTCTGGCAAAATGAATAAAATGAAAGTTGTACCTTAGTTTCTAAGCTTTCCGTAATGACCAAGATCGTCAAATTCCGACTAGAGATGAAAATTCTACGACTAAAACAATTCTCAGATCTAAATTTTATATCACTGTCGTTGTGCTCTCGGGACAGTGGTAAGAATGCACAGTTTTGACCAAATTAACTTCGAAATTTCATGAAACTCAAAACATGAAAGTTTTAGCTCTAAATCTATGCTTTCCAGAACATCCAAAATTATCTAATTCGGATCAAAAACGAGAGAGATACATGCAAAACAATATCAGATTGAAACTCAAGATAACTTGTTAAAGACAGAATTGGTCTTCTGTCTTTGAATGCATTTCAGGTCATCTAAATCGCAAAATTACAGAAAACTCAATGAACGAAAATTGTAGCATATGTTTTAACCTTTCCGGAACATCCAAAATTATCTAATTCGGATAAGAAACGGGTAACTTATGGCCAAATCAATTTCAGGGTTTTATTTTATCAACCATGTAGTTTGTTGTCAGGTTAGCGACAAACAAACGTGATTTCGACCATTCAAACCACACAATTAGGCAAAGCTCAAAACATAAAAGTTATAGGCTACAGAATAAGCTTTCCAGAACTTCAAGAAAATCTTAATTCGGATTTAAGATGAATGAGATATGCCTAATTTACTAACAGCAATAAACTAATTATAATTTCAGCTAGCATATATTACAAGTACCTTATGTGCACACCCCAAAATGAAAGCAAAGATGATCAAAGAGCTATGATTCACATGTTACATAATAAAACATGTGTTACTAACTGATTACCAAAATCAAAAGATGATTAAACACATATTAGAAGTGGTTTTTAGCAATATACCTCTCTAGAAATCAACAAAGACTACTATAGCATCAACCCAAGTTAGCAAAAGATGATTAGGAGGCTATAAGATCAAAAAACCACATAAAAAATGTGTTACCAAATCAATTTCAGAAAGTGGGTATTTGCATTACCTTTGCATAGAATGACTTGCATAAGCTAAAACTAGAAGGAGATGAAGATGGAGGCCATTTTTGTTATGAAAGCTTTAGGAAATGGTTAGGGTTTTGATTAGGGTTTTGATGAATGAGGTTAGGAGAGTTTGAGATAATTTATAGAGGAAGTTTAGGGTGGGTTATTGGGTAAGGTTTAATAACCCAATATGAAGAGAGTTATTTCATGTTTTCCAAAAATTAGTCTAAGTGTTCATGTATGTTTATAAAACCCATTTTTCTTATCCAAACCCGTTTTAAAATCTCTCCTAAAATATTTAACTTTCCAAAAATAACATTTTATCCTCATTTTAAAATCTCATATTTTCCATTTAATTAAAATAGCCTTTTTCACATAAATTTTGTTATTCCAAATTCTTTTATGCTTCATTAAAATAAATAAAAATCCTAACTTTTATTTATTAGTTGGTAATGCAAATCCCGGGTTGTTACATTGACCGACGGTCTGTGGATGAAAGCTGTGCTCGGATTCAAAATGAGTAGCAAAGATTATTAAAGATTATAGATAGATTTCTAAATAGAAAGATTATAAGAAGAGGCCTATACCAGTCTGTTTCATGATAAGGAAAAATAAGAACAACCAAAAGATGGTTTGAAAAACAAAATTAGGTAATAAGTTTGAAAAACAAAATTTGATAATAGGTTTGAAATTTCTATGGTTTTAGCTTAAACTGATAATTAATTTTACACAAGTTAAATAAACCTTAATTACCTCTAATTACATTATCTTATCATCCAATTTTCTTAAATTAACAATCTCTAAAATCATGGATTGATTAAAATTAAGTGTATAACATTCAATAAATTTAATTCTTCTTTATTCCTAATTAAAATTAAATTTATTCCTCTCAATATTTTTATCATCTATGTTAAATATACTTACACTTATTATAACTGTTTTAATTTATTCCTAATTCCCTTAACATCATTTATATTGTAAATCATTCAATTAACCTTTTAGTCTATTTACCTATGTTAATCTTTTTATAACTAAAATTTAAGCGTATAATATTTATTATAACCACTCAAATTTTATTTATAAAAATCTTTTTATATTGTATATTATCCAATTACATTGTTAACTTCTGAAAATTAAGGTAAGTTATATTGGAATGCAATTGAGAATTATACAAATAAAACTTTCTAAAATTTATACACAGTATAAAAATTCTAATTCAATCATTTCAAGCTTGAATATTTATTCAATATTTTGATTTTTTTTAACTTGAAGTTATTATTTAAGATATAATTTAAGAATAAAATTTCTGATTCCTTTCAAACCATTTATAGATAAATAAATGTATGTACATAATTTGTCAAATCAAATTTAAGTCATATATCTATATATATTATAAATCAAATCATCCTTTAGAAATTCAAATCAAACAAATTTCCCAAAACAAAGCTGTAGCAAAACTACAGAATGGTTTCTTCACTTCGAAACTCGAAAATGAACGTCGATGATGCTGCAGTCATCACCGAAATTATTTTTCAGCGACAAAGAGAAGATGTAACGACCCGTAAATTTCAACCGTTTTAATAACGTAACTAGTTGAAATTTTGTGAAATTTTAAACGATAAAATTTTGAAATAAAAATTTAATATTTGGAATACGTCTAGTTAAACTTAGCAACTGGTAAATTTTCGTCCGAAAATATGAAAATTTATTTCGTGCGTAAATTCACTTCAATTCAATCAGTTAAAAAGTAATGAAAATAAAATATTTCCGAAACCTAAATATTTTTACATAGAAAAATTCTAAACCATCTTCTGAGCAAGATGTTAGTTTGTCGTTTTTCCAAATTCGGACATCTTTGACTCCGTCGATCTTATTTTTCAGTGTTTTTCTTGCATTTTCCGCCAGTAGAAAAATTCGAATTTTTATAATTCAAATCGTACCACTGATATCTGTATACCGTTTTGATCGTCTCGTCGTACTGATCTTCACAGTATATTCGTTTGTGCGTTTTGAATTTCGGTATCTGATGAAATCGATGAAAACGATTAATCGTACCGGTACCCAATTCTAACTTTTTGGTTTCTTTGTGTCTTTTTAATTTCAACTGTTCAAACCCAACGGTCATTTGCCTTTAATACTTCCTGAATTTGAGTGCGTGACTTTCAATATCCTACTGTTTCATTTACGCTGGCTCATCTTTTCATATTTGCATTTATACTTAATTTAGATTCGTGTACCCATTGCCTCTTCATTTCTCTGCATAAACATTATACAAAATGGAGTGTCTTCATGTTTTATGGGATTTGGAGAACGTATTGCATCTCTTCATTTATCCAAGAGCTATTCCTATCAATGGCCGATAGTCACCGCCATTCACCATATCCCTCCCCGCCTCAGCCAAGTGCCTCCCCTCCGCCGTGAGTAGCACGGCAACCACCTCCAAACTCCTATGCCAAAGCTTCAGCCCACCGCTAACCTATTCCACTCCACGCAAGTCCAACGTCCAGCAAAACCACAGCTCGCACATCAATACTCCGCCATCAACCGAGCCTCCACCAAGACCGCGTGCAGCCCAACCCAAGCCGAAGCACCCCATCATCTGCCACCGCTTGACCCCACCACATCACCGTGTGCAGACATGTGCACAGATCAATCGGCCACCCGGTAGTTTGCCACGCTACCCATCCTCTCGTGCCCACACCAACTGCCGCCCTCACCTCCACGTGCTCATCCAAACTCCGACCCCAAACAGTCGCCTAGGCCTCATCTCGCTCAGCCTTTCCCAGCCTAAAGCTTCTTCACTGCCCACGTCACCACCATCTCAGCGCAACATCCCAGGCAGCCCGACCTCGGAGAACACCACCCTGATCGCTAGATCCACACCACGAACCACCCAGTTCATCTCCTCGGGAAAAAGATATGTACTTGGATCTTTATTTATACTGTTCGAATACATATATCTGTGCAATCTTAAGGAAGGATTGTTAGTTCCTATGCTCACAGTATTTAAATTTTTTGTTTAAAGTATTTATACATATATTTTAAATTTTCATTTATTGTTTAAGTAGTGTTTTAAAATGTAACATTTTGGATATTGTGATTTCGAAGTATACATAGATTTTAAGATATAAGTTTATATAAGTCGTTCATAATCTGTGATATATATAAGTTTACGTCAGTTATATAATATATTAGTTTATATATGATGTTTATATTATAAGTTTAGAACTGTTACAAATTTATATAAGTTATATGTAACCAATTTGTTGTTTATATATACATAAGTTCCTAGATGATCTGTTGAGTTGTTTATAAAGTATAATAAAGTAAGTTTACTTGATTTTATAATAGATTTGGATCTTAAAGATGTAACAGGTGTATATATATTATCAATGAAAGTTATATAAGTATGTTGCTATGTACTATCTGCTATATACGTACGTCTGGAAATATATATTATGAAAATTTTCGTGTGTACTGTATGTTATAAATATATATATATAGCTTATAAATATAAAATATATATCAATACGATGTTTGTTTTGATAAGTGTTAAATTGATTTTTTTGATTTTTACATTCTTATATACCTTATATTATAATATGTTAGTTTATATATGTTTTAAAATATTGACTTTTAAGAAAATAATAATAGTAACAATAATAGTATATATCTTCCGTTTATATCAAGCTGATTCAAATTGTTCTCATCAATACCAGCCTTGCTTTGATCGACGAACTCGTGCCAATCTTGTCTAGCTTTGCTTTGGAAGTCGTGCTTGCTTTTCGTAACTCGATTGCTTTGTCTATCATCTCTAACCTCGAAAGGTGAGCACTAACTCACGATTAACATTCTTTTATTTATTAAATTTGATTGCAATTGAAACGACAATTGAAATATGCTGCAGTTAGTTATTCACACTGTTTTATATGCTATTACCTGTATCAGTTCACCTGTGACATCTGACACCATTATCTGTTATATATATGAAATGATAATCCAGTTTGGTTGTTAATTGATTGATTGTTGATGTTTATATTGGACGTTAAACTGTTAATGTAAAATGATAAATAGTATGCAATTGAACTCGATATAGAATAGTTAAATGTTGAATTTGATTAGTGAATATGATCCCTTTTAATTGTTAAATTAATTGACATATAGAATAGCGATAATTACACTTTGAACCATCGACGTATATTGGATTAATTGTTGTAGTGTAAAAATTGAAATTGAATGACAAGTGAAAACCGTAATGTAATAATCTTTAATCTACATGAAATGATAGTGTAGATTCTAGAGATAATTATATTAATTCGTACAAATAACAATGCGAATTAATACGGTTATTTCGGGATTATTTGAATTGATTATTGGATTGATATTGATTGTTGTTATTGCTTGTTTATTTACTTTGACACCATCCCAGTTATCACATTGCAAGTTCCCTTTGTTATGCTTTGATTTTTGAATTGAATTGGAATCGGGTTGAAATGATAAATACCCAAAATTGAACTTTGACCTAGGATAGAGAATTAAATAAAACCCGATTGGCCAATAATTTGATTTAAAAATAAATGAAGTTTTTATTTGAATAAATAATATGGTTTTGAAATGAAGTTGAAATTTGAATTTTAATGAAAGGAAAATGTTAATATTTAAAAATCTGAAACAAAAGATTAACAATGTAATTGATGAAAGAATGTTGTTTAATTTGAGAAATGATATAATTAAGTTTGAAATTATTAAACTTTGAAATGATTTAATAATTAAGTTTGAAATTATAATTAAGTTTGAAATTATTAAACTTTGAAATGATTTAATAATTAAGTTTGAAATTATAATTAAGTTTGAAATTATTAAACTTTGAAATTTTTAATAATTAAGTTTTGAATTATTTAATAATTAAATAAGATTGAATTATTTAATGATTAAATTGAATTGAATTCTTTAATAAGTAAAATTGAACTTTTGAATAAGTGAATTTTTCTTCGTAAATAATTGAAATTGAGTTTTCTTTATTAATTAAGTTTTTGGAAAATTATTTAAGTAAATAAATAAGTGAAATTGAATTTCTTTAACAAGAAATAAAATGTGATTTATTGAAATTAATGTAAGACTTGAAAATTAAAGGATTTGATTTGATGAATTTAATTTAATTCAAATTGTAAGTTTTGAAATAAGGAATTTGAATTTAAATAATGTATTTAATTAATTGGAAATTAAACAGAAATTGTTTTAAATGAAAATTTAACGAACATTGAATGTTAAATTAATTTAAATGATTTCGGAATGAAACTTATATACGAATTTGAATCAATATTTGAATTGTTTTAAATGGAAATTGAAATTGAATTATAAGATTTTGAAATGGTAATTTGGAAGTTTGAAACGTAAATTATGGGAGTTGTTTTAGAAAGACAAATGAAATATTGGGTTATAAAATTCTAATTGAAATTGAATTGATTTGGCTTTGAAATTTATTAAACGACCAATCGGTGTAATAATTACGAAGGTTATTAAAGAGACGGGAATCGGTTTGGACATACTCTCTGTCTAAACCGAAAACCACTTTAATAACTATACGCAGAGTGATGATCCATAATGAAGTGGTTGGAATGATGTACGTGATGACTGAAGAAAGAGAACGATGATGGATAGCCTTGACACTTGTGTCAAATTGGAAATGACTAAAACAGGAGCCGTGCCGGGCCAATGGAGGTCAGCTACATCAAGTGAACACACATCTTCGAACTACTTATTACTTGTTGTCGATTGGTGCACCCTTGATTTTGGGAGTGTTGTTTCACGGTGTTGCGGGCGCTGCGGCGTTGCGTTCTCACCAGTCCGGATCAGGCAAACGGTAGTATCACTACCTTGGGTATTGCCTCATGTGCCTTGTCATACTTGTATCCCTTTATTCGCGACCCCTACGATTTGTTTTGTACCTTTAGTATATGGATTGCCCTCTGGTGACTTCCGGTTTTGGGGAAACTACGGTCTTGTATATGCTTTTGGGAATAAAAATGTGTTAAGGGTGGAATGGGCCATGACTTAACACTATTTTGATATCTTTATATTACTGATAGACATCATCTACTTATCGTATACTACTACATAGTAGATAGTTTAACGGATCCTTAAAGGATGGTTATTCCAAACATCCTTTGAGTTACTTGTATTTCAATTGCTATTTCACTTGAGTTGGATTTATTAATATAAGAATGTTAATCTTGACTAGAGTGTCTTGTGTTTTTGCTTTACGCTCGGGTCAGACTGAGTGTACCAGTATTCGAGACTCACCTTTGGAGTTGGAGCTTTGCTTGAAGATCCAGCCATCTATTCTGTTTTCAGTATTCGATGATTTCAGTGATGTATTCAGATTTGTATATGATGTATCGTATTACTCTTCCGTTGTATCTGGTTAACTCTGATGTAACTTATACATTTATATAGTAGCTTCATAAACTACTATCTCTTTTATTTCCGCTGCAATTATTACTCTGTGTCTGTGATCTGTGATTATTTATTTACTGTATATGTTCAGTTTTGCCAAATTTAAATTAACAACGCGGTATTTTGAGCAATTCAACTCCGGCATGAGTGTCTACCTATACACTTATAATGGATGCGAATGGTCCAAAATATCGGGTCGTTACAGAAGAGCACTAAAATTTTAAACTTTAAAATTCTTTGGAAACAAATTTCTATTCAAAAATACTTTAAATAATATATCCTTTTAAAACTTTAAACACAAGCTTCGAAACCATCGGAAATTAAATTCTCAAATTCTTGATTTAAATTCATTTCAGTTCCCAAATCAAATTTATAAACAACTATTTATAAATTCATTTATAGAATGATAAATCAAGTATTATCATTTCAAATAATCAATTTAAATCAATTTATTAAGTTCCATAATATTTACTTATATCAAAATATATTTCATTGACCAAATTTTAAAATAATATTGTGTCAGTTTGTTCTGTCAAAGTGTTTTAGAAATCCTATCGATAGCGTTGATCAGACCAATCGATCGGAAGCCCAAATCAACATCAACAACTCAAACAACACAATATATAAAACAAAACATAGATTTACAAGCATAATAAAAAAATGTTTGTAGATATTTTGGAAACAAAGACAAGATGATTAATTAACAAAATATGAAATGGATAAGCTTAGATAAATCGCGGGCAACCTTAATTGGGTCATGTAAGAGTCCAAAAACTCGGCCTTCGAAAATCGGCACCCGTACTTCACTTGTACTCAAAATGCCGTAGATTCAAACGCCGAATCTGGCTTCCCGGAGCTATAACACAATTAAGTAAATAACACAGCGGAAGAAAAGAATAATACATTGATATACAATATCTGATACAACAGAGTGATACAATGAATATCAATATACATCAGAGATATGATACAAGAAATAGCAGCGGAAAAGAAAAGATAACAACAGCAGCGGAACAATATCAATAGAAGTGATAACTCCAAAATGATCTTCAGACAAGAATGAATCCACAACTCCAAGATAAGCAACTCCGATGAATGAACTACAAATACTGAACTAGCTCCAGATAATCTACTAAACCTGAATATCTGAAAACCCCAACTCTAGACTGCCCGTGTGGAAAATAGTGGGCACCCAGAGTTTAGGAAGGGAACAATAAACTCCGGATCAGTCATGGGACTAGTGTGAGCAACAAAAACAGTTTATCTTTAAACAACAGAAAAAGAATTTTAAACATTGAAATCCGCAATGCTTTTAGAAAATGAAACTACCATAAGACCTCCTGCCACACACACAATGCAAACGCAGAATTGGAGGAGATTTCTTCTTATGATAGTCAAAGATGCTTACTACGCAAAATCATCTTGATATTATTATTAGTGCATAGTGCAGAAAACATTTCGAAAGTAGAATATAAATCTTAGCCAGCATAGACATTTCGAACTATGCCTACTATAGCTACCATCCAAACAGTGGGGCGCCACCATAAGTGAATGGCAGGTTCTACAACTAAAACCGTACAAGTTCCGTATTGAGAAATGGATTTCCAACAAATGGTCAGGCTAAGGAACTTCCTTCCACCGCATGGGATCGCCTCTGGCGGGACGTCCCGAGAGACAAACTGCTCTCTGCCAAACAAGGCTGGGTTACCCCTGTAACAGGTAACTCACGAATATGTCATCACCCGGTCCTTTGGGACCTTTATCCGAGCGCTCGATATCCAACATCACACATCATAAAGAAGGTGTATCCACATGAGTAAGTATCTGGGCTCCATACCATGATACCACCCCTTTCCAGAAGGAAATGACATACCCTAAAGGGCGCGACCCTCATAACCTTGCCGCAACGATCCTGTTTCGACCATTTCCGGGTTGTGAGGCCCTGACGAAGTCTCGTCCACAAAGCTACGCTTTTTCAAAAAGCCACGCTTTGGGTCAACAGATGATCAACCTATGATCACAAAGATAAATGATCAAACAAATGATCATATCACAAATGATCAAACACTGATCATCACACAGCAACACTCAGCATGTCACATTACCAAATTGGGATATATCGCTGATAACCTTCAACTACATAACCTCTGAGCTCGTACGTCTCAGAGAAGGGTGTTAAGCTAAGAGAATAAATTCTCCGCCACCAACAGAAATGTATTTGAAAGAAATCGGCTTTATATCTCAAAGTGTAATGTCAGACATACAATCCATACAAGTCTGTTCCGGGTTCGAACAGAACCGAAGGCACTTCTCACGAAGCCCTTGCAAATCCGGATAATTTCCAATCACGTCCGGACTTCCCGTCACTAAGGGTGATAAAACCTCTATATCGGGGATCAGCCGATGCAGAGTAACTCGACGGTAATCCTTCCGTTTTCAAAAATATCCGGTCTTCAACACCGGTCTTCAAATGCTATCCATATACAACGTATCACATATTCGGAATGGGTTATACGACCCAAAGGTCCTCTCCCGGCTAAACCGAATAGTGAGCGTAATATTTAAAAACATATGGATATGCGATTTCAATTAAGTCACAACTTAAACCCAACTTTATTTTCAAATGGTTTAACAAATTACCATTTTAAATCTTTAAACAAAAAGATTCAATCTTTACGGTTTAAACAGTTTCCACACTTTAATCTTTTAAACAAAAGATTCATTCACAGATTTTCCAAATTAATTTCCATTTCAATTTGATTAACTCGTTAAATCTTTAAATCAAAGATTTAACTTGTAGCTTTCAAAACAATCCCATTTCAAATGATTTAGATAAATCATTATTTTAAATCTGTTAAAGATAACAGATTCAATCCATAGCTTTCAAAAAGAATTCATTTATAACTTGGAAAAACCATTTTCAATTCAATATTGAAATTCCTTTAATTAAACTGGAATTTCATTTCTTATCTGAAAGCTTTTATTCTTTTAAAACAATAGTTTCATTTCAGATAATCTGATTCATTCATACGAGTTAAAGTCTTTGGGTTAAATTCAAATTCTCAAAATTATACTTTTAAATGGTTTAAATTCAAATAAACACATTTATAACATTTTCAATCCCTAGTTTCAAATCATAGAATTCAACTTCAAACTTGAATTCAAATTTAAACCAAATTATTTAAATTTTCAAAACTCGATTAAGTTATCAAAATAACTTTTATCTTTGAAATTCCATTTCAAAAGCTTTTCACTTTAAACCCGAATTTCAAATTCCAAAACCAATTGAAATTAAAATTTCAATTTCAAAAACATCAAATTTAAATTATTTGTGACTTAATTGATTTCCACGTGAAATCCATATTAGTGTGTGTAAAGGTGTAGTCCAGGGGTTTTACACACAATAGTGCAACACAATGAATCATCACAGATCAAAATACAGGATATAGTTGATAAGCGGTATAAGAACAACGCTTATCGTTCATTCACAGATCATAGATATATAAAGGTCACAGATAAGTAAACTACAGATCACAACATAAATCAGGGTGTATAACAAAGCATCATATATCAGGGATATCAAACAATTCAATCATTATAGTCAAATCCAATCATCCATAAGTAAGGTAAGTTAATTGTGTGATAAATTCAAATCAGATTTATTACTTATGAATTACTAATCCGGGTTAGTTAATATTACAAATCATTTTGATTAATTATTCTTTAATCATTTATTAATTTACCATTAATAATACATTAATTAACTTTTAATTTTAATTCATCAACCTTTAATTATTAAATAATTAACTTTAAATTATTAATTATCTTTTAATTAATTTTCCTTAATTAATTACATTAATTAATTAATTCCCAATTAATTATTATTCCTTGGCCACCTTCATTAATTAACCTTCAATTAATTATCTAAGTAATTAATCCTTTATCACTTTCCTTAATTACTTCCATAAATTAATCATCCTCTTTAATTAATTACATTTAGTAATTATCAATTTGATTTCTTACACTAAGTAATTACTTAATCAAATTCAAGGTTTTATCCTTAATCACAAATTACTGATCTCGTCATTAACTGCCCATTAATTACTTTGTTTTGGAACTTTAAACAATAATTAACTTGAAAAATGTGTTTTGGATTTACCTTTAAACTTTTTAAAGTTGTTATAAATAATTTAATTTAAAAAAACTTTATCTTATATTTAAAACTGAGATTCAAACTTTATTTGGACCCAAACTAAATTTTGATTTAAACTTAGTTTGAATATCTATTTTATATTTTAAAAATCCAGATTTAAGTTTTATCAAACTTACAGGTTTTAAAACCTGTAGCTAAAATACCCGAGACAACTTCCAGATGACTTCGAGTCATATCGTGATTGCCTTCGAGTTCGAACCCGAGGAACCTCCTCCTTCTTCAAACCCAACACAATACTGACACAAGAATTTTGCACGTATACGTGCACAAACGTCGTGGCTAGTTCTGATCATCGACGCTGATGCCAACAAGTCACCCACGATCTCCCCCATCGACCCCAAGCGCTAAACCAAAAAGTTGAACTCGAATTCGAAATCGAGCAAAAATCAAGACCTGGAGCACAAGAACAGGCCTCACCTCCAAATCTGTCAACGTGTCGTTCTCGACGCCTCGACCACCTGAACACGCGTAATTCCGGCCATGAACTCGTCAACCCCCAAGCTATCACCTCCCAAAAGCATACGCAACTCGATGCACGTATGAGGTTGCGGTGGTCAAATTCCCAACCACCTCAAAATTAGGTTTAGAAGTAAAAACCCTCACGCCGCCGTCACCTCAGTCATCCTTGTCAACTCTGACCATTTTTCCCATGATTGCCTAATCTTCATCCTCCTCTAGCACGAATCCCGATCACCCCGAGTTCATAGATCACCAGAAAAATGTAAAAGTCCATTTCCTGGGCAACTCAACATTTCTCAATAACCCCATTTTTAAAAATCGAGATACTTATACTAAAATTCATTAATTTCCAAGTTAAAACTATTTAAGTGATCGAATTTTGAAATTAAAACATTTAATTCTGGGCAAATTTTAAATCATCACTGTATATTTTCATTTTCTAAATGAATATTCAAAGTAAACACTTGGAATTAAATTTTCCTTTCCTTAGAATGATATCACCTATAACCAACCATCTTTCATTCAGAGTTTATAGCCCAAAATCATTTGGGTGTGGTGCTTTGAAATTCTTTTAACAGGATTTTTTTTTAAAACCTGTAAGCAATGAACAAAAGTGATCACCTTATACAGGCAAGCACATACAATTTTTCACACATATTCATACAAGCATACTGGCATAATTATCAACCAACAATCACTTTTCACAATCTATTTCAAACATTAACTCAGACATCAAAATATATAGATGGGTTTTAAATAAGTTTGCTCACAGGAAAAGATAAACAAGGAAATCTGTTTTAAAAAAAAAGGTTACTCACTTTGTTTTCAGAAAAAGAACATAGTTCTTCCACTTTGAAACAGGCTTTGACAATTGGCAAGTTGAAGTCTTTTTTTCTTTTGATTTCCTTGTTGATCTCTGAGTCTATATTGCTATTTAAATTTGAGTTTTATTCACTTCAGATTTTAACTTAGTTTGATGGAGGAAACTGAGATGAAGCTTGTTTGAATATGAAATAATATTTGCTCAGTTTGGAAGATGAACGAAAGGAAATGAGGAAGACTTGATAAAAATATGAGTTTACAGGGTAATGTATTTGTTTGTACAAGTGATAAAATATTGGTTTGTACAATGGTCAGTGATATTTTCTCAAGTGGTGGCTGAAATGAATTTGTATACAATCGTATAGATTTGTTGGCTGCAAGGATTGAAGGCATTTAATGTTGTGTACTTATGTCTTCATTTTGTACATATCTTATATTTTCTTTTATATACTTGCTTGGCTTCATTGACAAGCTTTGCATTTCGGTTGAGAGATTTGTTGTGGAGGCTAAAGATATGTTTATTTGTTTTATTACTTTGTATCTTATTTATTTGTTATCTCTTCTTTGCATTTTGTTTTACTGATCCACTTTAGTTTGTACATTTGCTTACTTTCTTGAATGTATTTTATTTTCCTTTTCTCTTGTTTTTGCTTGTCTTATAGCTTTGTAATATTAGTGAGATTCTATTTTTTATATGTTGTTTTAATTTAACTAATGTGTTATTTAATATCATTACATAGTTTATTAACACGAGATTAAGATATATATCTTAACTTTATATTCTAACATCTTATATATTTTCATTTCTTAAACCATTTACTTACATTTTAAATTCAAATCAAATACATATTATATTATTTCAAATTTACTCAGATATGTTCGAATACATATATATATATTCTCATATATACAAGAATTTAAATTTTTAAATGATTTATTCAGATATACTTGGATACCGGGGAAACTCGCATCTATTTATCGATAAATTTAACAATTTTAATTCAAAAATTAATTTAATTATCAATTAAATGAAATTAAAATTCGGGGTCGTTACAGACTTCTCCCCTTAAAAGAATTTCGTCCTCGAAATTACCAAGGAGACAAAAAGATAGATGATAAATATGTTTCATCAATTCAAATTGAACAGCTATTCTGCATTTGGCTTACCAAATCAGAATATCAAAAATAGATACAAGAACGAATCTGTCTTAACAATCAACAAAATACTCGGGTTATCTAGATCTACGAAATATGCAGTGACATCGGTTAGTTCGAAATGATAACTAACCATTCGTAGAATATATCCGGACCCAAAGAATAGACAGATATATGGATACAATTTCAAAACTCTCAGTTTACAAACTAAATTATATCTATCAACTATAGCAATCAAAGCAACCAATTCATCCAAACAAACAATTTTGGCTCAGTTGGAGTTTATGTCCCATACAAATATATCGAATTTCTTCCTGGATCTACCAGAAACTATCGAAGAATTGAGAAAAGATGACGAACAAAAGAAATTGATAGAGAAAAGATCGCTTCCTTGTTGTTACAGGATATTGACCATTTACAGTCGTATTTCCCTGTGTCCCCTATCTCATCATCTTCTTACACTCATACTTACTATCAGTGGATAGCAAGAGAATTTACTGAGGCTTTCAGACGGATATATGAAGGATACTCATTCTAGAGTTTACTTCACTCTATCTCTAATGAGCTACTTAACGTGTTATACTCCTGAGCTAAAGTTCAACCTTAGCTCTGATACCACATGTAAGAGTCCAAAAACTCGGCCTTCGAAAATCGGCACCCGTACTTCACTTGTACTCAAAATGCCGTAGATTCAAACGCCGAATCTGGCTTCCCGGAGCTATAACACAATTAAGTAAATAACACAGCGGAAGAAAAGAATAATACATTGATATACAATATCTGATACAACAGAGTGATACAATGAATATCAATATACATCAGAGATATGATACAAGAAATAGCAGCGGAAAAGAAAAGATAACAACAGCAGCGGAACAATATCAATAGAAGTGATAACTCCAAAATGATCTTCAGACAAGAATGAATCCACAACTCCAAGATAAGCAACTCCGATGAATGAACTACAAATACTGAACTAGCTCCAGATAATCTACTAAACCTGAATATCTGAAAACCCCAACTCTAGACTGCCCGTGTGGAAAATAGTGGGCACCCAGAGTTTAGGAAGGGAACAATAAACTCCGGATCAGTCATGGGACTGGTGTGAGCAACAAAAACAGTTTATCTTTAAACAACAGAAAAAGAATTTTAAACATTGAAATCCGCAATGCTTTTAGAAAATGAAACTACCATAAGACCTCCTGCCACACACACAATGCAAACGCAGAATTGGAGGAGATTTCTTCTTATGATAGTCAAAGATGCTTACTACGCAAAATCATCTTGATATTATTATTAGTGCATAGCAGGCTTTTAAATCTCCCCGAGATGGCCGAGATGAAAAATCCGAGATATCAGCCAAAATCCGAGATTTGGCAGCCTATTTAGTTATAAGTGTTTTAAATATCGCCCGAGATAGCCGAGATATTTTCCCGAGATATTGGCCAAAATCCGAGATTTAAAACACTGGTGCATAGTGCAGAAAACATTTCGAAAGTAGAATATAAATCTTAGCCAGCATAGACATTTCGAACTATGCCTACTATAGCTACCATCCAAACAGTGGGGCGCCACCATAAGTGAATGGCAGGTTCTACAACTAAAACCGTACAAGTTCCGTATTGAGAAATGGATTTCCAACAAATGGTCAGGCTAAGGAACTTCCTTCCGCCGCATGGGATCGCCTCTGGCGGGACGTCCCGAGAGACAAACTGCTCTCTGCCAAACAAGGCCGGGTTACCCCTGTAACAGGTAACTCACGAATATGTCATCACCCGGTCCTTTGGGACCTTTATCCGAGCGCTCGATATCCAACATCACACATCATAAAGAAGGTGTATCCACATGAGTAAGTATCTGGGCTCCATACCATGATACCACCCCTTTCCAGAAGGAAATGACATACCCTAAAGGGCGCGACCCTCATAACCTTGCCGCAACGATCCTGTTTCGACCATTTCCGGGTTGTGAGGCCCTGACGAAGTCTCGTCCACAAAGCTACGCTTTTTCAAAAAGCCACGCTTTGGGTCAACAGATGATCAACCTATGATCACAAAGATAAATGATCAAACAAATGATCATATCACAAATGATCAAACACTGATCATCACACAGCAACACTCAGCATGTCACATTACCAAATTGGGATATATCGCTGATAACCTTCAACTACATAACCTCTGAGCTCGTACGTCTCAGAGAAGGGTGTTAAGCTAAGAGAATAAATTCTCCGCCACCAACAGAAATGTATTTGAAAGAAATCGGCTTTATATCTCAAAGTGTAATGTCAGACATACAATCCATACAAGTCTGTTCCGGGTTCGAAGAGAACCGAAGGCACTTCTCACGAAGCCCTTGCAAATCCGGATAATTTCCAATCACGTCCGGACTTCCCGTCACTAAGGGTGATAAAACCTCTATATCGGGGATCAGCCGATGCAAAGTAACTCGACGGTAATCCTTCCGTTTTCAAAAATATCCGGTCTTCAACACCGGTCTTCAAATGCTATCCATATACGACGTATCACATATTCGGAATGGGTTATACGACCCAAAGGTCCTCTCCCGGCTAAACCGAATAGTGAGCGTAATATTTAAAAACATATGGATATGGGATTTCAATTAAGTCACAACTTAAACCCAACTTTATTTTCAAATGGTTTAACAAATTACCATTTTAAATCTTTAAACAAAAAGATTCAATCTTTACGGTTTAAACAGTTTCCACACTTTAATCTTTTAAACAAAAGATTCATTCACAGATTTTCCAAATTAATTTCCATTTCAATTTGATTAACTCGTTAAATCTTTAAATCAAAGATTTAACTTGTAGCTTTCAAAACAATCCCATTTCAAATGATTTAGATAAATCATTATTTTAAATCTGTTAAAGATAACAGATTCAATCCATAGCTTTCAAAAAGAATTCATTTATAACTTGGAAAAACCATTTTCAATTCAATATTGAAATTCCTTTAATTAAACTGGAATTTCATTTCTTATCTGAAAGCTTTTATTCTTTTAAAACAATAGTTTCATTTCAGAAAATCTGATTCATTCATACGAGTTAAAGTCTTTGGGTTAAATTCAAATTCTCAAAATTATACTTTTAAATGGTTTAAATTCAAATAAACACATTTATAACATTTTCAATCCCTAGTTTCAAATCATAGAATTCAACTTCAAACTTGAATTCAAATTTAAACCAAATTATTTAAATTTTCAAAACTCGATTAAGTTATCAAAATAACTTTTATCTTTGAAATTCCATTTCAAAAGCTTTTCACTTTAAACCCGAATTTCAAATTCCAAAACCAATTGAAATTAAAATTTCAATTTCAAAAACATCAAATTTAAATTATTTGTGACTTAATTGATTTCCACGTGAAATCCATATTAGTGTGTGTAAAGGTGTAGTCCAGGGGTTTTACACACAATAGTGCAACACAATGAATCATCACAGATCAAAATACAGGATATAGTTGATAAGCGGTATAAGAACAACGCTTATCGTTCATTCACAGATCATAGATATATAAAGGTCACAGATAAGTAAACTACAGATCACAACATAAATCAGGGTGTATAACAAAGCATCATATATCAGGGATATCAAACAATTCAATCATTATAGTCAAATCCAATCATCCATAAGTAAGGTAAGTTAATTGTCTGATAAATTCAAATCAGATTTATTACTTATGAATTACTAATCCGGGTTAGTTAATATTACAAATCATTTTGATTAATTATTCTTTAATCATTTATTAATTTACCATTAATAATACATTAATTAACTTTTAATTTTAATTCATCAACCTTTAATTATTAAATAATTAACTTTAAATTATTAATTATCTTTTAATTAATTTTCCCTAATTAATTACATTAATTAATTAATTCCCAATTAATTATTATTCCTTGACCACCTTCATTAATTAACCTTCAATTAATTATCTAAGTAATTAATCCTTTATCTCTTTCCTTAATTACTTCCATAAATTAATCATCCTCTTTAATTAATTACATTTAGTAATTATCAATTTAATTTCTTACACTAAGTAATTACTTAATCAAATTCAAGGTTTTATCCTTAATCACAAATTACTGATCTCGTCATTAACTACCCATTAATTACTTTGTTTTGGAACTTTAAACAATAATTAACTTGAAAAATGTGTTTTGGATTTACCTTTAAACTTTTTAAAGTTGTTATAAATAATTTAATTTAAAAAAACTTTATCTTATATTTAAAACTGAGATTCAAACTTTATTTGGACCCAAACTAAATTTTGATTTAAACTTAGTTTGAATATCTATTTTATATTTTAAAAATCCAGATTTAAGTTTTATCAAACTTACAGGTTTTAAAACCTGTAGCTAAAATACCCGAGACAACTTCCAGATGACTTCGAGTCATATCGTGATTGCCTTCGAGTTCGAACCCGAGGAACCTCCTCCTTCTTCAAACCCAACACAATACTGACACAAGAATTTTGCACGTATACGTGCACAAACGTCGTGGCTAGTTCTGATCATTGACGCTGATGCCAACAAGTCACCCACGATCTCCCCCATCGACCCCAAGCGCTAAACCAAAAAGTTGAACTCGAATTCGAAATCGAGCAAAAATCAAGACTTGGAGCACAAGAACAGGCGTCACCTCCAAATCTTTCAACGTGTCGTTCTCGACGCCTCGACCACCTGAACACGCGTAATTCCGGCCATGAACTCGTCAACCCCCAAGCTATCACCTCCCAAAAGCATACGCAACTCGATGCACGTATGAGGTTGCGGTGGTCAAATTCCCAACCACCTCAAAATTAGGTTTAGAAGTAAAAACCCTCACGCCGCCGTCACCTCAGTCATCCTTGTCAACTCTGACCATTTTTCCCATGATTGCCTAATCTTCATCCTCCTCTAGCACGAATCCCGATCACCCCGAGTTCATAGATCACCAGAAAAATGTAAAAGTCCATTTCCTGGGCAACTCAACATTTCTCAATAACCCCATTTTTAAAAATCGAGATACTTATACTAAAATTCATTAATTTCCAAGTTAAAACTATTTAAGTGATCGAATTTTGAAATTAAAACATTTAATTCTGGGCAAATTTTAAATCATCACTGTATATTTTCATTTTCTAAATGAATATTCAAAGTAAACACTTGGAATTAAATTTTCCTTTCCTTAGAATGATATCACCTATAACCAACCATCTTTCATTCAGAGTTTATAGCCCAAAATCATTTGGGTGTGGTGCTTTGAAATTCTTTTAATAGGATTTTTTTTTAAAACCTGTAAGCAATGAACAAAAGTGATCACCTTATACAGGCAAGCACATACAATTTTTCACACATATTCATACAAGCATACTGGCATAATTATCAACCAATAATCACTTTTTACAATCTATTTCAAACATTAACTCAGACATCAAAATATATAGATGGGTTTTAAATAAGTTTGCTCACAGGAAAAGATAAACAAGAAAATCTGTTTTTAAAAAAAAGGTTACTCACTTTGTTTTCAGAAAAAGAACATAGTTCTTCCACTTTGAAACAGGCTTTGACAATTGGCAAGTTGAAGTCTTTTTTTCTTTTGATTTCCTTGTTGATCTCTGAGTCTATATTGCTATTTAAATTTGAGTTTTATTCACTTCAGATTTTAACTTAGTTTGATGGAGGAAACTGAGATGAAGCTTGTTTGAATATGAAATAATATTTGCTCAGTTTGGAAGATGAACGAAAGGAAATGAGGAAGACTTGATAAAAATATGAGTTTACAGGGTAATGTATTTGTTTGTACAAGTGATAAAATATTGGTTTGTACAATGGTCAGTGATATTTTCTCAAGTGGTGGCTGAAATGAATTTGTATACAATCGTATAGATTTGTTGGCTGCAAGGATTGAAGGCATTTAATGTTGTGTACTTATGTCTTCATTTTGTACATATCTTATATTTTCTTTTATATACTTGCTTGGCTTCATTGACAAGCTTTGCATTTCGGCTGAGAGATTTGTTGTGGAGGCTAAAGATATGTTTATTTGTTTTATTACTTTGTATCTTATTTATTTGTTATCTCTTCTTTGCATTTTGTTTTACTGATCCACTTTAGTTTGTACATTTGCTTACTTTCTTGAATGTATTTTATTTTCCTTTTCTCTTGTTTTTGCTTGTCTTATAGCTTTGTAATATTAGTGAGATTCTATTTTTTATATGTTGTTTTAATTTAACTAATGTGTTATTTAATATCATTACATAGTTTATTAACACGAGATTAAGATATATATCTTAACTTTATATTCTAACATCTTATATATTTTCATTTCTTAAACCATTTACTTACATTTTAAATTCAAATCAAATACATATTATATTATTTCAAATTTACTCAGATATGTTCGAATACATATATATATATTCTCATATATACAAGAATTTAAATTTTTAAATGATTTATTCAGATATACTTGGATACCGGGGAAACTCGCATCTATTTATCGATAAATTTAACAATTTTAATTCAAAAATTAATTTAATTATCTATTAAATGAAATTAAAATTCGGGGTCGTTACATCAACCGTGACTTATTGAATAAGATCAAATGTGAATTTTTCTGGGGTAAATCTACATCCGATCTCAAGATATAGAGTTTGGAATAACAAAAGATATTAGCATCTAAACCAAGTTTAGATATAAATCTCTGGTGAATCGATGCTAATTGTAAAGGAGTTCACCCCTTTACAAGTCATTAGAATATTGGCGAGACCGCCAATTCACTATAAAGCTCATTCGAAGTGGAGTTATGGGATACTCCAGAATCAAAAGAAGATGAATAGTGAGGGACAAGAATGGATTTTGGAACCGCAGGGAACGTTCCAAAAATTCAAAGGAAATTCTAATCAAGAGGAAAAGATTCAAACTCGAAGGAAAGTGATTCTGTAAATAAATCTACTCCATATGTTGAGTTTTTGCCTCAAAGCCAAAGCTCTGATACCACATGTAACGACCCGATATTTTCAACCATTCGCATCCATTATAAGTGTATAGGTAGACACTCATGCCAGAATTGAATTGCTCAAAATACCGCGTTGTAAATAAAATTTGGCAAATCTCAGAATATACAGTAAATAAATATAATCACAGATCACAGACACAGAGTAAACTAATGCAGCGGAAGTAAAAGAAATAGTAGTTCATGAAGCTACTATATAAATATATCAGAGTTACATAAGATATAACAGAAGAAATAGAGAACAACATAAGTCTCAATAAAATAACCAAGTACAAGCTGAGTAGAACAGCAGAACTGAAGTAGATAGGACAAGACAAGCAAATGATCTCCAGCGATTCAAATCTCCAAGAGAGTGGAAATCCAAATATGTGAATAACTCAGGCTGACCCGAGCGTAAAGCAAAACACAAAACACTCGAGTCAGGACAATATATACTTATATAATGTAAACCAACTAAAGTGAACTGTAATAAAGATACAAGTAACTTAAAGAATGCTTGGGATCGCCCATTCTTTAAGGATCCGTTAAACTATCTACTATGTAGTAATATTCGCTATTATAATAATGTCTAATCATAAACTAAACATACTTTTAAATAGCATTAAGGCTTTACATTTTCCACCTTAACACGTAATATGCCAATAGTCTACACAGTACCTGCATACCCCGAGAGGCTACGAGAAGATACTCCATAGGTACGACACAAATAGAAACTCGTAGTAAAGCTCGATATGGTAGGTGACACGGCACACAAGGCAATGCCAGGGTAGATATACCAATTACGCATCCGGACTGGTGGTGACGCATAGCAGCCACTACCGCCCACCTCGAACAACACTCCCAAATCAAGGGTGCACACTAAATCAACCACAAGTAATAGAATGGTATCGAAGAAGTGTGTCTGATAAGAGGTGCTACCTCCTTGGCCCGTCGATCGCTCCTGTTTTAGCCACCTTATGCCAACTCATGGGAGTTGGGTCCACGTATATACCTTAGGATCGTCACCACCATCCTACCTCAATCTGGAAACTCCACCGCGTACACAGTTGTCAAAGTGGTTTTCAGTATCGACAGAGAGTATGTCCATATCTGATCCCGGTCTCTTTAACAACCAATCGTTATTATAACCCGTGGTTATAATTTTAAAATAATATTTTATACTTCAAAATAGGATATCATTTCAAATCCAAATCTTTATCAAAATGAAGATTAAATCAATTCCAAACCATTTCAATATATTTAAAATAGCATATCATTTCAAAACTTCATTCCAAATCATTTCAATATATCAAAATATCATATCTTTCCAAAACTTCATTTCAAATCATTTTAATATATTAAAATATTAAATCTTTCCAAAACTTCATTTCAAATCATTTTAATATACCAAAATATCATTTGAGTTCAAATCTAAATATTCAACTTTAAATACTTTTTAAATTTAAAGACATCATTCATTTATTATCATTTCCATGTCACCTTTTAAATAGTTTATATTTCAATCAAAATAATTCATTTAAACCATTTAAAAGTGAAATTATTATACTTTCAAATCAAGTATTAAAATTTCCAAAGTTTCAATTCAATTCAATCATTTACTTCAATTAAATTTCCATGGACCATTTCAAATCTTATAAATTTCAAATATAGATTTAATCCACAAAATAACTATTCAAATTATAAAATAAATTCCAAAGCTTTATTATCTTATATTTCATAAGTCCTATATCTTTTAAATAGATTCAAATTACAAGTAAACCAAATATTTTCCATACTAATATAAACTTTAATTATTCATTCCAAGATTTAATATCATTTCAAATTCATTTCAAAACATCATTCATTTTAATTCATTTAAAATACCATTTAATCCATTCATTTTATTAAATTTAAATACCATTTTAAACTCACATTAAAAATCAAATTCTTCCATTTAAAACCATTTAAATGTCTCTTCATTATCTTTAGAAATTTAACATTTAATTTCCAAAGTTATATCATTTTCCAAAGATTAATTTTCATTAAAATATATTAAAACAACAAAAATATAGTTTCCGTAGCACTTATAAAATGCTACGTAAAGTTATAGTTTAAAACAGTTATTTAACAAAAGACAACGCTTAAGTGCTGTAATAGATTTCTTTTATTTTCGACTAAACATTAGTTATCTTTATCAACTATAGCAGTTACAAAGTACTATAATAGCTTTTAGTTTAAATTAACCCATTTAGTTCATTTTAAACAATTACATTTCAAAAATGCAGTCAAATCAAATTAAGAGTTAAATTACAATTTCACAAACAATTAACTTTTAATTCATTTTTAACTTAAAAAATCATATAATTTCACACTTAAAAACAATCATATAAATACCATTTATTCTTATGATTTTATAAAGTCAAATTTCCATAGAAAATCAAATTAAATAACAATTTACTTATTTAAATTCAATTATTAAATTTCCATTTCTTTAATTAAATTCTTAACTTAACCAATAAGTTTAAATTCCCAAAATTTAGCTTATTTCCCTTTTATTTTACTTAAATAAAACTTCACTTTTAACAAAGATTCAAAATTTCCAATTTTAAGCTATATTTAAAAATTTACTTAAACATTCATTTATTTAACATTTTAACTTATTCAAAAATCATTATAATTTTATAAAATCATTTAAATTACATTTTTAAATCAAAATATTATATTTTTTTTACTTCATAAAATTTCCTTTTTAAAACAAAACATAAATTCCAAAATTTACTTATAGTTCAAATTCTACTTTATCATTTACTTATTTCATTATTTAATTTATAGAAAATCACTAATATTTCTATAAAATCATTTTTACTTAAATTTAAATCAAAATATCATAATATTTATAATTTTAAAATATTTTATAAGTTTTAGAAAAATATATAAACCACAGGTCTGTATATAATTTTCTAGCCTATGTCAACTGATACAGATGTCTATCATTTCAATCCGTAGTTTACAAAGAAAACCCGGGTTTTATCATTTCAAACCCGCAATCCCAAGTTAAATAAAATAAATAAAAAGTCGCTCAGGCTTATCATTTTAGCCCATAATGATCTTTCCCTATTCTAAAGTCCGTTCGGGTATGTATCATTTCAACCCATAGTGATTCTAATCTACAGGGAACTTGCAATGTGATAAACTGATAAAAATGAACAGAATAACATCATATAACAGTAATGGATGATATAACATATATAATAACAGGGGTAAACATTATATGATCATAATATAACAGTTATAACAGGATGATATAATTTTACAGATTCAAATAGTGTCAGTTTACTAGTTATATAAGTACACATTGTCTGGTGAGAATTACTCACTTGTTCAAAGCTGGAGATTACTACCAAAGCACACACACTGACACTATGAAGGCACGGCAACATGGATACGACAAGAGAGTGGAGAGCCAAAGCTAAATCCCTTGAATTCATTTACATAAAACAATGCATATATACATAAGATTTCAACCCAAAATCAATAAACAATGTTAGAAACGGTTGCCTAAAATAAAGCCAAAGTCTTTGCACTTGCTTTCAACCACTTATGCTTCAGCTAGAGATCTGAAATACATGGCTAAGGAGTGGGTTAGGATCTGGTTTGGATTCAAATGGTCGGCCAAACATGTAAGAGATGATGGTGCAAAGATATGTGAGCATGAACTACAACATAAAGGCAAACTACATGGTTTCTAAGCCACATAAGGTCACGGCTAAGGCAATACAAGTCATGGTCAGGTCTGTAGTGGGTCAGGTACAGGTGTGGCAGTGGTGTCAGGGTCAACTATGGCAGGTGGTGGTGATGTAGGTGGCGGCCAAGGAGGAGTTGGAGGTGGTGGTGATGTATGGTGCTCGACTAGGAAGATATAGGTGAAGTTTGCTCATTTTTGTGTGGATCAACATCATGGGAGGCCACGGCTTGGGCTTGGGGTTGGGCTGGAGGAGGTAGTGACAGGTTCAGGTGGTGATGGAGGAAGCCAAGGTGCTGGAGTTGAGAGGAGCCGAGCCTAAAAGGAGAAGAAAGCAAGTGCAAAATCAACAAAACAAGTAGAAAACAATGGAAAAGAAAGGAAATTTTACCAAATCTTTGAACAAGGGAGAGGCCGACATTTTTTTTCAAGTTAGAGGTGAGAATTCACGTGAAAAATGAAGTGAGGAAGTCAGCTGAAGAAAAGATAAGGAATGGCCAAAGAAATGAATGCAAGAGTTAGGAAATGAAAGGTGAAAGTAGGTGAAAAGACTTTAAGCAACTAAAGAGACACACACCTTTTCAAATTTCTTTTATATATATTTGTAATTTATAAATACATATAAAAACTGAGAAATAGAGATAAAAACTCAGAAATAAAAATAAATATATAAAATAAATAATTAAATTTTGAATAAATAGAATTTAAATTAAGAAAATGGCTTAAAAATGCAAACCAGGCTTTAAAAATTAGAAATAACTTCAAGTATACTTTAGAAAAATTATATTATCATTTTAAAAATATTAAAAGACATTAAATAACCTATTAACACATATTAAAACAAAATATGACAATAAAAATATAATTTATATGATTTAAAATAAATAATATTGCAAAACAAACAGTTTATACACAAAATTGAAAATTACATAACTTCTACAATTCAACTCTGTTTCCAACGAAATGAAAAGCTGTATTCAAGTTATTAAATCTATTTTCATAATAAAAGATAAAATTTAAGAATTTTAATATTAAAATTTTAAAGTTAAAAGTCAAAGTTTGACCAGTTTGACTAGAAATCCATTTTTCAGTAAAATATCCAAATTACACCATTTTGAAATTATAATTCACTTAATAATTAACATTTATTTTAAAAATGAAATGTTTGAAATCAAACAGGTTTAAAATAGTTTCAAAAAAAAAGTCACATTTTAAAATATAGGCCAAAATCTAGGGTTGTTACAAATCAAATTTGAATCTCTGTCCTTGCTTTGAAAATTTATTCTTGTATAGAGTATTTGTAAATCTATATTTAAATTTTTTAGATATTGTGTTGTTTGAGTTGTTATTGTTGATTTGGGTTTTCGATCGATTCGTCTGATCAACGCTATCGATAGAATTTCCAAAACGCTTGAACAGAGCAAACTGACACAATATTATTTTTATATTTGGTAAAAAGAAATAAATTTTGAATAATTATATTATATATATAAGTATGATTTTCTGAATTTTGATAGTTAATTGAATTGTTTGTTAGTAAATAACATTGGATTTTAAATATGTCACCTAAACCATTGGCTTTTGTCTCATATATAAATAATTGAAATAAAAACATGGTTTATAATTTATTTTAAAATTGTAATGAATTTAAATCAAGAAACACAGAATTTAAATTTTCGGTGATTTCAAACTTTGATTTGAAAGTTTTAAAGTGTATAGTATTTAAAATATTTTCAAATAGAAATCATTCCAAAGAAATTTTAGATGTTTAATCAGTGCTCTTCTCTTTGTCACTGGAAAATAATTTCGATGATGACGGCCGCATCATCGACATTCATTTTCGAGTTTCGAAGTGGAGAGACCAATTCGTAGCTTTGCTACAGTTTTGTTTTGGAAATTAAATCAATTTAAATTTCTTAAGTATGATTTGATTTATATATATATATATATATATATATGTATATTATTTTAAATTTGATTTGATATATATAGTGTATACATAATTATCTCTAAATGGTTTGAAGTGAATCGGAAATCTAATTCTTGAATTTATGTTAAATGATGATTTTAATTATAAATAAAGCTAAAATTTTGAATAAATACTTAAACTTGAATAATTGAATTAGAAATTTACTTGTATATTACTCAATTACATTCAATATAACTTACCTAAATTGCTCAAAAAGTTAACTATGTAATTGGATAGTATACAATATAAATTGTCTTTATAAATAAAATTTGAGTGCGTATAAAAATGTATACACTTAAAAGTTTAATGGTTAATTGAGATAAATAGAATACTAGGTTAGTTGACTAATAAATGGATTAATAAAATAAATTGTTGTTTGAAATAAATTCTGTAACAAACAATGATAAGTTGAAAATAAACCAAGTTAATGAAATTCCTTGAGTTAAAGTCAAATTGTTGAATATAAATTAATTTAAATTGAAATTTATATGGTTTAAATTAATTGTTTTATTTTGTAATTCAAGTCTATTTTCTTCTGGTTGTTTCTATTCTCCTACCTCCTTCCTTTTCGGGGACGAAAAGTTTTGAGTGGGGGAGAATGTAACGACCCGTAAATTTTTAATAATTTTATTTGTTTTATTTATATATTTAAAAAAATTGTGAAATTTAAACAAAAAAATTTTGAAATATAAATTTGATATTTGGAATGCGTCTAGTTAAACATAGCAACTGGTAAATTTTCATCCGAAAATATGAAGTTTATTTTCGTGCGTAAATTTATTCAATTTAATCAGTTAGGAATTGATGAAAATAAAATGTTTTCGAAACCCAAATATTTTTATATAGAAAAATTATAAATCAACTTTTGAGCAAGAGGTCATTTTTCGTTTTTCCAAATTCGGACTTCTTTGGATCCGTCGATCTTATTTTTCTACGTTTTTCTTGCATTTTTCGATAGTAGAAAATTCGAATTTTCATAATTCAATCATACCACTGATATCTTTATACCATTTTGATCGTCTCGTCGTGATGATCTTCATAGTATACTCATATGTATATTTCGTAGCTCGGAACGCCGCGGAAACTACGAAATGGTCATCCGTATCGGTATGGTTTTGAACCTTTTGAATTCATTTGTCTGTTTGTTTATCCACCATGTAAATTTCAATAGTCATCAACTTCATTATTGCTTCCTTGAATTCATGTGCGGGTTTTCACGATTCCCCTAGATTGACATTTATTTTGGTTCGTTGAATTTTTTTTTTGTTCGTGCCTTTACATTATATTTTCATTTGCCTGTTCAAACCGTGCCATTTTGTAATGACCCAAGATTTTAGGAATTTATTCTGAAAAATATAAATAGGTTTAAAATAATTTTTAAACAAATTTTATAGGGGAATTGATATAGCTTGATATAGTGTATCTATATGTGTGTACATGTGTGCACAGGAAATGCACATGAACTAAAGCTAAATTCCTGAACTCTAAGAATAAATACATGTTGATGTATGGAAATATATATATATAGGTTAAATCCTTAAAAGCTATATGCAAAAGTAAATATATATATATATATATATGTGGATGCTACTGAGTATTTTTGAGTGTACATGTGTGTGGCAGTACAAAATAATGTATAAATATATACAGATGAGTATACTAATTAATTCAGTAAGATTTATATACATATATATAGATAGATATGTTAATAAGGTACTAGAGTTCAACTCAGCAAAATAAAATATACAAACATATTTTAATCATAGGCAGAAAGAAAAAGAATGAGGATATAAAAAGGGGTAGTCCTCTTATAAATAAATGAAGGAAGTACATACCGTTTACATGAAAGCTAAAAATAAGATAAAACAGGGAAATGCTTGGTATAGGCAGAATTAGGAAGAGTATTTGATAAATGATAAAATCAAGTCACACTTATAGCATGATAGTAGACAAAGGAAAAAGTATTTTCTGGAAAAGCAATTTTCTAAAATTAACCAAAAAGAGTACAACCACTTTTCTTTCCACAAACCCAAGCCGGGGAGGGTGAGATTTTGGATTTAAAAACTAAATGCAAATGGCATAATTTTTGATGGGCAAAGATTTCTTTAGATAGTGCCTAAAACCCAAAGAAAAACCCTGCATAAATAGGCAGTGAGAGGAGAAACCTTCTTCTTCCCGGATAGCTCTTGAGAAAAATATATAGATATTATACAAATATAATATAAGTGAAGAAAAGATTTGAAGGCAGAGGCTTACCAGTCAACTAGGAAGTGAAAGAGAGCTAGGTGAGAAAACTCACTCAAAAATCTAAGGCCATAAGTCCTAATGTAGGCAGCCAGTTATAAGTTAATTTTATTAAAATGAATTTTCATATATGATTGTCTATCTGTGATTTTAGAGCTAAAAATGTTTTGATTCTTTTTGGTTGTTCTGTTTGTTTTATTATATGAAAGTCTTAAGTATTATTAGTATATATATGTGTTCTATAAACCCAGATCTCTGATATGTTAATGTTTAGAAACATAAGTAAATACCCAGAAAATAAAATGTTGAATATAGGCAAGTAGTATTGGTTTTGGCTCAACCCAGAAAAATGAAAAAATATTGAGCTGCAATATACTCATGTATAAGTGCTGAGGCTTGAGACAAAAAGGAATTAGGGGTGCAATAGGGTTGCCTATGTGCTGATGCTCCTGATTCAATGAAAATGTATAAAATACTCATACACATAGCAAATAAATTTTGTAATTCAGTGAAACTTGGTCATTCTGAGTTAACTCGAGCGCAAATGTTGCAGAAGGGAAAAACTCTCTCAAAAGCCATAAGCCAATGTTAGTTGCCTATACCCCTTTTTGAAATACCAGAAAATATACTTATACATGTAGAATCTCATTTAAATAGACAACAATGTTTGTTTGCCTGTTTGTCTCTGTTTGGTTATGAATAATATGAGATGCCATGATATGGATGTTTTGGTTAGTGAACTGGATCGCTGAATGGTTTAGTCATGGAAAATTAAAAGATTTATTATTAACTAAAACCGGATTAGGAAATTGGGGTCAAGAACACTGCAGGAATGACTTGTTTTCTTGAGTAATACAAGTTGACACATGGCTTGTTTAAGTCCTGAGATCTTTGTGTAATGGAGTGAATTAGTTCATTACAGTGTGTCCATTGATTCAATTAATTGCAGATGAGACCAGGATAGATGAATATATCAAGGTAAGATAATTTGATATAAAGAGGAACTAGAGTTTTCCTAGAATGAAATCTGGTCAGTGAATAAATGATTTTATTCATTTTGGGTGATTTCCTTGTTTGTATGGATGTTTATTTGATTCATGATTGAATTATATGAATGTATGAATGTGCCATATCTTCTTGAGGTTTCTGGAAAGGCGGATTTAAGTGTGCACCTGCACACTGACACAGAACATGCACACATGAATTACTTGTTTTCTAAAGACAGTGTTGTATACATATATTCATGTATTAACTTTAACTTGATTTACAAATTGTTTTAGTGGATTTTCTCATACCAGACCTGTGTCTGACCCTAGTGTGCTATTGGCATATGGGGTGTCCCATTTAATATGGGGCAGCTTCAAATGCATTTTCAGGGATTGTAGCAACTAAGTAGGAGTAGGAGCAAGGCTTTGATAAGAAGATTATAGCATGCTAAACTTAGTTGGATAAGAGCCTAAATGTTGAAATCTGCATGTATTGATAATTTAAATTGCTACTTGTATTAAGTGTTGAATACTGGATGGATATTTGGTTAAGTATTTTGTTAAGAGATTGACTTGTATCTGGAATCTATATATCTAGTTAAATATCTGATATGTTAAAGAAGTTAATCAAAAATCTTGTAAGTGGATTTAGCAAGAACACTATGTTAAAATTGAATGATTACATTTTATAAATGTATTAGTCAATCTTGAGTCTTTAGAAATGATTTAAGTTTTGGGAAATTTGGATAGTTGATTCTCAGAAAAATTAAATGGTTTTATTTTCTACCATGGCATATGTATACAAAAGATAATAAGCATAGGGAGAATGTTTTTATATGACTGTAATGTTTCCATAATTCAACTTGTTTTATGCAAATGTTTCATGCCTTATTTTTAAACAAAGAAAGAATCTGTAATATGGGAGTTGAAAGCCAGATCCAAAATAGTTGCAGTTATATACACACATAAACATGTTTTGTACAGATATTAACACACCTTTTCCTTTGTATTTTTAATAGGAATCTGAATTCCATTTCACTCAGGTTTTAATCAAATGCATTTTAAGACCAGATGGGTTACAGCAGAACAAAGAGTCTGGTTGAACCATGTGATTGACACCCATGGTTACAGGAAACTCACTCAAGTTTGCACTTCATTTAATTTAAAGCATACTGACATCAAAGAACCAAGTTTTTGAATGTGTTAAATCACTTTAAACTATTCCAAAAAAGAGCCTGTATTCTAGACAGATTGTGTAAGAAAAATCAAACATGGATAATGAAAACACTTATATCATTTTTCAGAACACAAGCCACAAACCATTAATTTATAGACAATAATATTACAATTATCTAGTTTCTAGGATTTATACTCCCTAGAGAATTTAGCAAAGAATCAGGAGTTTAAAAATATATACAAATATATATATATATAGGTATTCATGCATGGATGGAAATTTTATTGCATATGTTTGAACTGTACTATGTGTGGATTGATAAAGCTTAATCAATCAAATAACCTCTTGTTTTCCAGAACTCTGATTCAAACAAGAGAGGCATATACATCCTCACATGTATGTGCATGTCTTTGTGAATGTACTGATATATTTATATTGGTTAATTATTTTGATCCTGGATATATGTTGTTTGATAGAAAAAAAAATGACTCTAGGCTTCAGAAATATGTATATGTATATCTCATGTATATATCTCTAGGTAAAAAAAATTCCTTACAAATTAAGGTATAAAAAGAGAGGGTCATTTCATTTGGTATCAGAGCTATGTTACTAAAACATAGTTGAAAATTAAAAATCAAATCTTTCTATGAAATTAAAAACTTAAGAAAACAAAGTATAAGTAAAATATTTTGTAAGGATTGATCACTGGATGATCAAGTTTGGGTTTAAAAAAAAAACTAACCAGCTATGTAAATTATTACTAGCAAACTATGGTAGGAAGACCACCAAATCAGGGAGCTGGATCCTCCAATGCACCACAAATGGTCAATCTGCTAGATTTGGTGAGAGCATTTAGGGATGGGGCAAGACAAAGGCAAGAAAATCCCCATGAAGAGCTCTCCAAATTACTCAAGACTTCTACTCATTTAGGAGGCAAAAGCTTTGAAGGGACAGAAAGTATTATGGAAATTCAAGCATGGTTGAGAACTTTGGATAGAATTTTCAATGACATGCAGCTGGATGATCAAAGGAAGAGGCAAGTGGCTTCAAGACAGCTGAAAGGAGTAGCTTTAAGCTAGTGGGAGGTAATCATTGCAGGGAGAGGTGAGAATGAAATCACTTGGAATCAATTTAAGGAAATGTTGGAAGCCAGATTCGTACCAGCATCAGCTAAGACCACCTTACTAGAAGAATTTATTAGACTTAGGCAAGGAACTTTAAGTGTCACTGAATACACTCAAAAGTTTGAGGGGCTTTCCACATATGGAGCAATGCTTGTGGCTGATGAAGCATCCAAGAATGATAGATACAATAAGGATTTGAACCCAGGGCTTAGCAGAGCCATGTTACCTTATGCTTACAGGACATTTGATCAAGTAATAGACTTGGCTTTGAGGTTGGAGCAGGATGACAAGGAGAGGGAGAAGTTCAGAAATTTTAAGAACAATAACACCAAGAAGGGTAAGGGGAGATATCACCCTTATGATAAGAAGAAGGAAGAGGTCAGTAACAAAGGCACTGGAGATGTCAAAGCTAAGGAAACAAAGAAGAAAATTGTGTGCCATCAATGTGGAAAGGAAGGACATATCAAGCATAGGTGCCCAGAATTGAAAGGAGGAGCTTTCAAGTGCTATCTATGTGGGAAAGAGGGGCATATGAAGAGGAATTGTTCTGAGTATAAACAACAGGGAAAGTTGGCAAATTTAGAAGGAAAAGGCAAAGCCATAGTGGAGAGTAATGCTGAAAACCATAGCCAAGTGAAAGGTACTACTTATTTGTACCATACCCATAGCAGTAGTATATGATAGTGGAGCAACTCACTCTTTGATCTTATGAATTAGTAAAAATGCTAAAATTAAGTTGCATATTGGCTGAAACTCCATTGCATATACAAAGTCCACTGGGGAGTTCTAGTGTTTTAAATAAGATTTGTGTGGATGTGGAATTAAACATAGGTGGAAACATTTTTACTTCCAATTTATATGTTTTAAACTACCCAAATATAGGTGTTATATTGGGGGTAGACTGGTTAAGGCAATTTAAAGCCATAATTAATTTAGACTCATCCACCATATCATTGCAAAATTCTAGAGGTCAGAGAATCACAGTTTTATGTGAAGTAGCTAAGGAAGGAAAACTATATCATTTAGTTGACTCAGAAAAAGATTTCAGTGAACTAACTATTGAAGAAATTCCCATAGTCAATAAATACTTGGATGTGTTTGGGGAGGTTAAGGGTGTTCCACACCATAGACCAGTAGAGTTTTAAATCAACCTTATCCCAGGAGCAAGCCCAGTGATTAAAAAGCCAACTAGAATGGGGCCAAATGAACTAAAAGAATTAAAGAAACAGTTAGAGGAATTGGAAGAAAAGGGTTTTATTAGACCAAGTAATTCTTGCTGGGGAGCACCAGTGGTATTTGTTAAGAAACAAGATGGTTCCTTAAGACTCTTATAGATTATAGAGAATTAAACAAAGTAACTATTAAAAATAAATACCCATTGCCAAGAATAGATGATCTTTTTGATCAATTAGCAGGGGCAAAAATATTTTCTAGACTAGATTTAGCATCTAGTTTTTATCAAATGAAGGTGGAGCAGTCAAGTGTTAAGTACACAGCCTTTAACACTAGGTATGGGTTGTATGAATTTATGGTTATGCCATTTGGTTTGACTAATGCACCATCATACTTTGTGGATTTAATGAATAGAACTTTTAGAGAATATTTAGACAAGTTTGTGCTGATTTTTATAGATGACATTTTAATTTATTCCAAAACAATGGAAGAACATAAAAATCATTTGCACCTGGTTTTGTCTAGATTAAGGGAAAAAGATTTAAAGGCAAAATTTTCAAAATGTGTATTTTGGAAAGAGGAAGTACATTTCCTTGGCCATGTCATTTCTGCCAAAGGAATTTCTGTAAACCCCAATAAAGTAGTGGCTATTCAAGCATGGAAGAGGCCTAGCACAGTGAGTGAAGTGAGATCATTTATGGGGATGGCAGGATATTATAGGAGATTTATAAAAGATTTTTCAAAAATTTCTACACCACTTACTAACTTAACCAGGAAGAACCAAGCTTTTGTCTGGTCAGAGAAGTGTGAAAAATCTTTTGAACAGTTGAAGGAGGCATTGGTGAATGCTCCAATTCTGAAAGTACCCCAGCAAAATGAAGAGTTAGTTGTATATACTGATGCTAGTGGATTTGGCTTGGGTGCAGTGTTGATGCAACAAGGCCAAGTCATTGCATATGCATCCAAACAACTTAAACCCCATGAAGTAAGGTATGCCACACATGATCTTGAATTAGCAGCTGTGATCTATGCTTTGAAACTTTGGAGACATTATTTGTTAGGCACTAAGTTTGCTCTTTACACTGACCATAAGTCTTTAAAGTATCTATTTTCACAAAAAGATTTAAACATGAGGCAACATAGATGGGTGGAGTTCTTAGCTGCTTATGACTTAGATATACTTTATACACCAGGAAGAGCAAACAAAGTTGCTGATGCTCTAAGTAGACAACATGCTAAGTTAGCCATGATAATGATAGAAGAATTTAAAGACTTGTCTTTGCTTGCTGGATTAGAAATTGGGGAGAAAGACTGTGTGCACATGGATGTACATGTGCATGGTGCACAGGAAAATAGAGGGAAGTGGAGTTTGATAACATTTCAACCTGAACTAACTTTTAAGGTGAGTAAAATGCAAGAACAAGACACAAACTTATTGGAGAAGAAAGTTCTCATATCAAAAGGGGAGGAAGTGATAAATTACCATATTGACAAAAATGGTTATTTAAGAAACCAAAATAAAATATGTGTGCCAGAGAACATGGAGTTGAAGGAGGAAATATTGAATGAATATCATAGAAGTATATACTCCATACACCCAGGCAGTACAAAGATGTATCAAAACTTAAAAAGAGATTTCTGGTGGAAGGGAATGAAATCAAATGTAGTCAAATACATTGCAAAATGTATGACTTGCCAACAAGGCAAGGCTGAAACACAAAAACCATCAGGGTTATTGCAACTTCTTAGCATACCACAGTGGAAGTGGGAAGATATATCTATGGATTTCATAGATGGACTGCCTAGATCTAAAAGAGGAAACACAAGCATATGGGTGATAGTTGATAGGCTAACTAAAGTGGCACATTTCATCCCAGTCAAATCAGAAAGGAATGCACCAAAGTTAGCACAAGTATTTGTGAAAGAAGTGGTAAGATTGCATGGCATTTTCAAAACCATTGTGAGTGATAGGGATACCATCTTCACCTCAAGATTCTGGAGAAGTTTTCAAGAAGCCATGGGAAGTGAATTGTGCTTAAGCACTGCCTACCATCCACAATCAGATGGGCAGACTGAGGTGGTGAACAAGGTTTTAGAGGACTTGTTAAGGGCATGTACACTGGATTTTGGAGGTAACTGGGAAGACTATCTCCATTTAGCTGAATTTACATACAATAACAGCTATCAAAGCACCATAGGAATGGCTCCATTTGAAGCCTTATATGGCAAGCCATGCTTGTCACCTTTATGTTGGGTAGAAGTAGGGGAAAGAGCTATTTTAGGGCCTGAATACATACAAGAAACTAAAGAGAAAATTGAGTTGGTAAGGAGAAGAATGGTAGCGGCTCAAGATAGGCAAAAGAAATTTGCAGACATGAAAAGGAAGCAGGTGGAATATGAAGTAGGAAATTTTGTTTTCATAATAATATCCCCTATCAAAAAGGTATTGAGGTTTGGGAAACAAGGCAAGTTAACCCCAAGATATATTGGGCCATACCAAATTCTAGAAAGAATTGGCTCCTTGGCATACAAGCTGGAATTACCAGAAAACATGCACGGGATGCATGATGTTTTTCATGTATCACAATTGAGAAGATGGGTTCATGACAAAGCAGAAATTCTTGAGACCCCAACCCAAGTGCAGATAAATCCTAATTTGATTTATGAGAAGGATCCAGTGGGAATTTTGGCAAAAGATGTGAAGAAGTTGAGGAATAAATCTCTGAAACTTGTGAAGGTACAGTGGAGTCTTGATCCTAGTGATTGCACATGGGAATTAGAAGACAAAGTTAGGATGAATTATCTTAAGCTATTTTCATATTAAAGGTAATTCTGATTTTTAATTTGTTTTCCTTTTTAGGTGTATATATTTTTAGTTATTATGATAGAACAAAAAAATTAGTTGGTTGAGAATGAATTTGTTCTCTGAATTAAGTTTAAAATTTATTTTAAGCTTAGGAAAATTGTGGGACACAATTTCTAAAAGGAGGGATGTATGTAATGACCCAAGATTTTAGGAATTTATTCTGAAAAATATAAATAGGTTTAAAATAATTTTTAAACAAATTTTATAGGGGAATTGATATAGCTTGATATAGTGTATTTATATGTGTGTACATGTGTGCATAGGAAATGCACATGAACTAAAGCTAAATTCCTGAACTCTAAGAATAAATACATGTTGATGTATGGAAATATATATATATAGGTTAAATCCTTAAAAGCTATATGCAAAAGTAAATATATATATATATATATATGGATGCTACTGAGTATTTTTGAGTGTACATGTACATGTGTGTGGCAGTACAAAATAATGTATAAATATATACAGATGAGTATACTAATTAATTCAGTAAGATTTATATACATATATATATATATATAGATATGTTAATAAGGTATTAGAGTTCAAATCAGCAAAATAAAATATACAAATGTAACGACCCACTATTTTGGACCATTCGCATCCATTATAAGTGTATAGGTAGACACTCATGCCGGAATTGAATTTCTCAAAATACCGCGTTGTTAATTTAAATTTGGCAAAACTGAACATATACAGTAAATAAATAATCACAGATCACAGACACAGAGTAATAAGTGCAGCGGAAATAAAAAGAGATAGTAGTTCATGAAGCTACTATATGAATATATAAGATACATCAGAGTTTTACAACAGAAGAGTAATACGATACATCAGAGTTAAACCAGATACAACGGAAGAGTAACACGATACATCAGATACAAATCAGAATACATCACTGGAATCATCGAATACTGAAAGCAGAATAGATGGCTGGATCTTCAAGCAAAGCTCCAACTCCAAAGGTGAGTCTCGAATACTGGTACACTCAGTCTGACCAGAGCGTCAAGTAAAAACACAAGACACTTGAGTCAGGATTAACATTCTTATATCAATAAATCCAACTCAAGTGAAATAGCAATTGAAATACAAGTAACTCAAAGGATGTTTGGAATAACCATCCTTTAAGGATCCATTAAACTATCTACTAGGTAGTAATATACGCTAAGTAGATAATGTCTATTAGTAATATAAAAGATATCAAAATAGTGTTAAGTCATGGCTCATTCCACCCTTAACACATTTTTATTCCCAAAAGCATATACAAGACCGTAGTTTCCCCAAAACCGGAAGTCACCAGAGGGCAATCCATATACTAAAGGTACAAAACAAATTCGTAGTGGTCGCGAATAAGGAATACAAGTATGACAAGGCACATGAGGCAATACCCAAGGTAGTGATACTACCGTTCGCCTGATCCGGACTGGTGAGAACGCAACGCCGCAGCGCCCGCAACACCGTGAAACAACACTCCCAAATCAAGGGTGCACCAATCGACAACAAGTAATGAGTAGTTCGAAGAAGTGTGTCCACTTGAGGTAGCTAATCCTCCATTGGCCCGGCACGGCTCCTGTTTTAGTCATTTCCAATTTGACACAAGTGTCAAGGCTATCCATCATCGTTCTCTTTCTTCAGTCATCACGAACATCATTCCAACCACTTCATTCTGGATCATCACTCCACGTATAGTTATTAAAGTGGTTTTCGGTTTAGACAGAGAGTATGTCCATAACCGATTCCGGTCTCTTTAATAACTTTCGTAATTATTTCACCGATTAGTCGTTCATTTATTTCAAAACCAAATCAATTTCAATTTCAATCAGAGTTTATAAATCAACATTTCGTCCCTCTTTCGAAATCAATTTCCAAAATTTACGTTTCAAAACTTCCAAATTCATAATTTCAAAATCTTATAATTCAATTTCAATCTTTATTTAAACAATTCAAATATCAATTTAAATTCGTATATAAGATTCATTTCGAAATCATTTAAATCAATTTAATTTAACTTTCAAATCAGTTTAAATTCATTTATCGATTTCACTCAATATTCATTAAGTAAATTTTGCCATTCAAAACAATTTCTATTAAATTTCCAATTCATTAAATCCATTATTTGAATTCAACTTCATTATATCAAAACTTATAAATTGAATTAAATTAAATTCATCAAATCGAATTCTTTAAATTTCAAGTCTTACATTAATTTTAATAAATCACATTTTTATTTCTTGTTAAAGAAATTCAATTTCACTTATTTACTTACTTAAATAATTTTCCAAAACTTAATTAATAAAGAAAACTCAATTTCAATTATTTACGAAGTAAATTCACTTATTCAAAAGTTCAATTTTTTACTTATTAAAGAATCCAATTCAATTTAATCATTAAATAATTCAATCTTATTTAATTATTAAATAATTCAAAAACTTAATTATTAAATAATTTTGAAGTTTAATAATTTCAAACTTAATTATAATTCCAAACTTAATTATTAAATCATTTCAAAGTTTAATTATTTCAAACTTAATTATAATTTCAAACTTAATTATTAAATCATTTCTCAAATTAAACAACCTTCTTTCATCAATTTCATTTTTAATATTTTGTTTCAGATTTTTAAATATTAACATTTTCCTTTCATTAAAAATTCAAATTTCAACTTCATTTCAAAACCCTTTTATTTATTCAAATAAAAACTTCGTTTATTTTTAAATCAAATTATTGACCAATCGGGTTTTATTTAATTCTCTATCATAGGTCTAAGTTCAATTTTGGGTATTTATCATTTCAACCCGATTCCAATTCAATTCAAAATCAAAACATAGCAAAAGGGAACTTGCAGTGTGATAACTGGGATGGTGTCAAAGTAAATAAACAAGCAATAACAACAATCAATAACAATCAAATAATCAATTCAAATAATCCCGAAATAACCGTATTAATACGCATTGTTATTTGTACGAATTAATATAATTATTTCTAGAATCTACACTATCATTTCATGTAGATTAAAGATTATTACATTACGGTTTTCACTTGTCATTTATTACAATTTCATCCATCATCAATTTAACAACATACATTCAGTGGTTCAAGATGTAATTAAACAAATCCTACGTGTCAATAAATTTAACAGTTCAAGGGGTCATATTCACTAATCAAATTTAACATATAAATCAGTTTAAAATTGTTAACTATCCTATATCAATTTCAATTCTGCATACTATTTATCATTTAACACTAACAATTTATAACGTCCAATATAAACATCAACAATCAATCAATTATCAGCCAATATATATTATCGTCGCTTAAATAACAAATGATGGTGTCAGATGTTAAAGGTGAACTGATACAGGTAATGGCATATATAACAGTTTGATTAACTAACAGCAGCATATTTCAATTGTCGTTTCAATTGAAATCAAATTTAATAAATAAAAGAACGTTAATCGTGAGTGGTTGCTCACCTTTCGAGGCTAGAGAGATTGGACACAGAATGAACTACGGATTCCAAAGCAATGCTAGATGGATACGATTCAATGAAGAACAGGCACGATGGACAAAGCTGATAGATAAGAAATAGACGAAATCAAATCAGAACTGGATCGATGCAAATCAATCGAAACAAAAGTATATTATATTAATATTTTCTTAAACCAATATTCAATTTAAATTACATATTATATTCCAAATCATACTATATATCTAAATTACTGGTTATTATATTTTAGAAATCTAAAAGAAACCAAAATATCTATATTCAAAACCAATATTCGGAATAATCAAAATGCCCATATGCTTTAAAGATCAATATTATTATAATATATATGTATAAACCGACACATATATCTACATACTTTATACAACATATAATGATCTTAAAATAGAACACTTTTTACTTTATATATGATATACTGTAAAACTTAAGGCACGGCTAATATATGTATAATATATAAGTCACTATACAACTATGTATACAGTCTTAACAAAATTTACAGGCAATATTTCCCAACCCATACAATACTTCATATATATACATTAACATATAATATATAACTATATAAAATATACATCCTTTACAACTACTAGTATACTACAACCATCAATATATAACAAAACCCAATAATAGACTTCTGTATTTATTTAAAAATCAATGCAACGTGTACATGTATGTTCTACGCACATGTATTATTAGTATTATTATTAGCATAAGTCAATAATGTTATGAACTTCAATGCAAAGCTTCTAAACACCTATGTAAATGGCTAGTGCATGCTACAGGCGAAAATCATATAAACATGAAGGAAAGGCCACGCAACCGCTTACATATGAATATCCCGATATATATTACTTCCCTAAATCAATATCAAAATAAACTTATAAATATGAAAGTAGCCAGTTGCATGAGAAACAATATATATATATATATATATATCTAAAACCATATAAGGCAAAAACATACGTATATACCAAAGCTACTGCAAACATATATGAATAACAATATCATATAAGGCAAAAACAGACTGTAACATATTTGTTCCACTTAACTTTTCTGGAACCTTATCATCCGAGGATCTAATATAAATCAGCAACAGTTACAAAATTATATTCCGAAATTTAGATACGATATAATAACAATATAATAAGATTCAGATCTATCGCTCCAGTAGAACTCAAAATAAGAACGTACGTCAAACTGTAACAGTAGAGTGCTGTTACTACTAACATTTTAGAACCAAAATCTTTTTTTCTCTACGTCCAGATCTATGTCTATAAACTATGTTCATATCTGACTGCCATGTGATTCTCATTCTATATGATACTGATATTGTAGTTACGAATATGTGTTTCTATTTTGTACTGCAACGAAGCTGGAAACAAACATGTATAAATTAAGATGCATGTGATAAACTACTTATATAAGAGATGGAGCTTATTGTTCGGCCACATGTCTGGTCTAATGATTTCTGAACTGACCATCAGGTCCATATAAACTTACTTAGTTTTTTTTTATATATATACAATTCAGCAGGTCAACACAAATTTATACAAATCTATATGCATAACTTATACATGAAATAACAAGTAGATTATACACGTCCTGCTAATATATACTTACGTATTAAAACACACATGTCCTACATATGCAAACCGAGGTGTTTATTAACATTATCAACTGCAAACTATTTTTTTTGTATACATAAATATAAGAATCATGAAATATAGCACAGTTGCAAATATATACATTCATATATATATATACACTACAAATCATAAGATATATAAATACCTTTTGTAGAGACAAATATAGGAGAGGATAAAGGCCTGAACGTGGGAAGGTTGTAGGAGGCCGGCGAATAGGAAGGCACATTGTGGTCGAAGGAGAGAAACTGAGTGTTGTTCACGCGGAGGAGGCTGGTGGCACCGTGCGGTGGTCAGAGTGGCAGAGGTTGGGAGCTCGGTAAGGCCTGATATTGGTCAGAGGGTCGGCGACTGGGTGCGAGGCAGTTGGTGGAGGCATGTTGATGTGGAGGAGCATGGTAGAAAGAGGATGGCGAAGTAGAGGGGAGGGGAGATGGGTTCGTTTGGGTGATGTTTAAGGCGAGGTCTGTGAGAGGAAATAGGAGGAGAGAGGTACTGGAACAATTATTGAAGGAGGCTTATAAATTATAATGGTGGCAGGCAAAGGTAGAAAGAAGAAAGTGTGTAAGAGGAACAAACAAATAGGAATATGCGAATAGCATCTGTTTCAACAGCTGTAATGCCAAAGGTTGGGTAAACATAAATTTTGGGAATAGGAAAAATTATTTGACCATTTTTGTTTCTCACGATGAGGAAAAATCGAATGGTCACAGAGAATCCCAAAAGCCAAATTGCGGAACCGATAACAATTTGTCTCCGTAGATTTCGCCGTTTTCGGACTTTAAAATTTGACAATAGAATATACTGGGGAGATTAGCATGACGAGACGATCAAAATGGTATACTGATATCAGTGGTATGATTGAATTATAAAAATTCGAATTTTTCTACTACGAAAAGTGCTAGAAAAACACAGAAAAATAAGATCGATGGAGCTAAAGAAGTCCGAATTTTGAAAAATGAAAAATGACGTCTTTCTCAGAAGACGGTTTAGAATTTTTCTATGTAAAAATATTTTGGTTTCGAAACATTTTATTTTCATCGCTTTTTAACTGATTAAATTGAAGTAAATTTACGCGCGAAATAAACTTTCACATTTTCGGACGAAAATTTACCAGTTGCTATGTTTAACTAGACACATTCCAAATATCAAATTTATATTTCAAAATTTTATCGTTAAAAATTTCAAAAAATTTCAATTAATAACGTTATTAAACAGTTGAAATTTACGTGTCGTCACACTCTCCCCCACTCAAAACTTTTCGTCCCCGAAAAGGAACGAGGTAGGAGAATGGAAACAACCAGAAAGAAAAACAGATTTGAAATACAAAATAACAATTAATTTAAACCATATAAATTCAAATTTAAATTAATTGATATTCAATAATTTGATTTAATCCATTTGATTTCACTAAAATCAATCTCAACTATTTCTAAATTCATTATCTTATTATCCAATTATCTTCAATTTATAATTTCTAAAACCATAAATTTGAATAGTCTTTTATTATAATCATATTTTTCAGCAATTTAAATTCTTCTTTATTCCAAATTATTGTTAAATTTATTCTACTTAATATATCTTATCACATATATTTAACCCATGTAAATTAATTTAAACCATAAAAGTTTCGATTTAAATTAATTTATATTTACTAATTGCTTTAAAATTCAAAGTATTTTCATAAGTTGGTCAAATTTCACTTTACTAATTCTTTCAAAACAAATTTATTTGTTTCATCTATTATTCAATTACTTATTATCCTATATAAATCTATTAACATCCTTATAATCAAAATTTAGTGTATAACATTTATTATAAACACTCAAATTTTATTTATAAAATTATTTTATATTGTATATTATCCAATTACATTTTAACTTATGAATAATTTAGGTAAGTTATATTAAAATGCAATTTAGTACTATACAAATATAATTTTCAAATTCAATTATCTCAAGTTTAGATACTTATTCAAAATTTAGCTTTATTTATAATTGAAAACATCTTTTAACATGATTTTTAAGAATTAAATTTCCGTTTAATTTCAAACCCTTTAGAAATAATTATGTATATACAATATATATTAGATCAAATTAAATTTAAAATAATATTCCCATGTATATATATATGTATAAATCAAGTCATATTTAAGAAATTCAACTTAAAATATTTTTCCAAAACAAAACCGTAGCAAAGCTACAGAATGGTTTCTCCAATTCAAAACTCGAAAATGAATGTCGATGATGCGGCCGCCATCACCGAAATTATTTCCCAACGACAAAGAGAAGAGTACTGATTTCAATATTTTAAAATTCTTTGAAAACGGTTTCTATTTGAAAACACGTTCAATAATATACATTTTAAAATTTTAAAAACCAAAGTTTGAAATTTTAGGAATTTAAATTCTCAAATTCTTACTTTAAATTCATTTAAATTTCTAATAAATCTATAAACCAACTTTTATAATTCCATTTATTTTTATGTTGGAATAATCAATGATTTACAAAACAAATAGTGAAAGTCAAATATTACCTTTCTGACAACCAATTCAATTAACAATTCAATTTCAACAAAATTATACTTATATATATAATCATACAAGATTATTTTATTTACCAAATTTTTAAAATACTATTGTGTCAGTTTGCTCTGTTAAAGTGTTTTGGAAATCCTATCGATAGCGTTGATCAGACGAATCGATCGAAAACCCAAATCAATATCAACAACTCAAACAATACAATAAAGAAAACATTTTTATATTAATAACAAATGCACTACATCGCTCGACGATACAAGGATGGATTTCAAAACAAGTATAGGGATTCAAATTTGATGACTCAAATCAAAGAGAATTTTGATTCGAAAATAAGTTTGAAACAGAAGATAAGGTAATTCAATTACCACAATCGGGAGATGGATGAGTTTATTAATTCACGGGCAACCTTAACCGGGTCGTCCGTAACTTCAAGAATAAGATTGATGCTGAATTCCGAGGTAAATCAACACTCGATCTCAAGAGATGGAATTCAGGTATAGCAGGGGATTAATAGCATCATAAACCGAGGATACAGAAATCTCCGGTAAATCGATGCCTATTATAAAGGAGTTTTGCTCCTTTATGAATCATTCGAAGATTGGCGAGACCGCCGATCTATTATAGATATCATTCAAAATGGAGTTATGAGGTGCTCCAGAATTGAAAAAAGACGAATAGTAAGAACACGAATGAATTTCGGAACCGAGGGGAACGTTCCAAAATTCAAAGGAATTGAGTCAAAGGAAGAGATTGAAACTCGAATGAGAGTGATTCTGTAAATACATTTACCCTATAGGTTGAGTTTTGCCTAGAGCTACCAAAGCTCTGATACCAACTGTAACGACCCACTATTTTGGACCATTCGCATCCATTATAAGTGTATAGGTAGACACTCATGCCGGAATTGAATTGCTCAAAATACCGCGTTGTTAATTTAAATTTGGCAAAACTGAACATATACAGTAAATAAATAATCACAGATCACAGACACAGAGTAATAAGTGCAACGGAAATAAAAAGAGATAGTAGTTCATGAAGCTACTATATGAATATATAAGATACATCAGAGTTTTACAACAGAAGAGTAATATGATACATCAGAGTTAAACCAGATACAACGGAAGAGTAACACGATACATCAGATACAAATCAGAATACATCACTGGAATCATCGAATACTGAAAGCAGAATAGATGGCTGGATCTTCAAGCAAAGCTCCAACTCCAAAGGTGAGTCTCGAATACTGGTACACTCAGTCTGACCCGAGCGTCAAGTAAAAACACAAGACACTTGAGTCAGGATTAACATTCTTATATCAATAAATCCAACTCAAGTGAAATAGCAATTGAAATACAAGTAACTCAAAGGATGTTTGGAATAACCATCCTTTAAGGATCCGTTAAACTATCTACTAGGTAGTAATATACGCTAAGTAGATAATGTCTATTAGTAATATAAAAGATATCAAAATAGTGTTAAGTCATGGCCCATTCCACCCTTAACACATTTTTATTCCCAAAAGCATATACAAGACCGTAGTTTCCCCAAAACCGGAAGTCACCAGAGGGAAATCCATATACTAAAGGTACAAAACAAATTCCTTTCATGCGGCTTCAGTTGTCGACTTGCATACGCAAAAACTTTATCCCTCTGCATCAGCACTGCTCCAAGTCCAGTACCACATGCGTCGGTGTAAACCACCATCTCATCATTCCCACTTGGAATAGTCAAAACAGGAGCACTCGTCAATCGTTCTTTCAGGATTCCAAAAGCTTGCTCACACTTATCATCCCATCTGAACACTAGGTTCTTCTTTGTCAATCCTGTTAACGGTGTAGCCACCATAGAGAAGTCCTTGATAAACCGTCGATAATATCCTGCTAATCCAAGAAAACTTCTCGCATCAGATGCATTCTTAGGTCTAACCCAATCCTGGATTGCTGCCACCTTAGCGGGATCAACCGCTATTCCATTTCCAGAAATCACATGGCCTAAGAACCTCACTTCACTCTTCCAGAAGTGACACTTTGAAAACTTAGCTTTCAGCTGATGTTTCCGTAAGATCTCCAAAACAGTACGCAAGTGTGTCTTGTGCTCTTCCTTAGTTCTAGAATAAATCAGAATATCATCCACGAACACAAGTACGAACTTGTTCAACTGATCTCTGAACACTCTATTCATAAGATCCACAAAATAAGATGGTGCGTTAGTCAATCCAAATGGCATTACCAGCCACTCAAAGAAACCGGATGGTCTCCTAAAAGCAGTCTTCGGCACACTATCCTTAGCCACTCTCAACTGGTGAAATCCCGTTGCCAAATCCATCTGAGAAAACACCTTAGCTTCGTGAAGCTGATCAAACAAGTCATCAATTCTCGGCAATGGATACTTGTTCTTCTTAGTCACCTTATTCAGCTCACGATAATCCACACACAACCTCAGCGATCCATCTGCTTTGGTTACAAACACAACTGGTGCACCCCATTCGGACACACTACGCCGAATGAATCCTTTCTGCAAAAGATCATCAACTTGCACCCTCAACTCTTGTTGTTCCTTAGGCGCCATCCGCCTAAGAGGCATCACAACAGGTCTGGCTCCTTCAACTAGATCTATACGAAACTCGATCTCTCTATGCGGCGGCAACCCTTTGACTTCGTCAAAGACATCCTAGAATCCATTAGCGATTGGCACCGATGACAGTCCATCCCGTGGAACAACCAGCGAATACATGAAGCTCATGAAGACGCCTTCTTCATGCTTACATCGTATCACAATCTTTCGCCCTTCCACATTCTCGACTGTCACTTCCAACCTTTCACAATCAACCTTTGCCGCATACTTCCTAAGCCAGTCCATACCCAAAATAATTCTGAACCCCGCAAAGTTTAGAACAAAGCAATCACAAACAAAAGAGCAATCATGACTCGATACAATCAGACCACGGCATAACATACACAAACAAGACGAACCCCCAACTGGATTAGTCACAACCAATAGCCTATTAACAATATCCAGTTCCAAACCCAACCGGCCTACAAGTTCGCTGCAAACAAACGAATGCGACGCCCCAGTATCAAACAGAACTCTAACTGGAAAACCACATAGGAAAAGAGTACCTTGAACCACCACACTCTTCCCCTTCTCTTCCGTAGTAGGAGCTTTCGAAGATGACGGAACAGCTCCCAAAGCATAAGCTTGCACAATCTGCTTGTCCCTCCTCGGTTCTGGACAATTCTTCCTGAAATGCCCCGTCTTGTCACAGTTGTGGCACTTCGCCGACGCTTTCGGATTCTTGCAATCCTTGGAGAGATGGCCTTTCTGCTGACAGTTGTAGCAGGTCACTTCGCCCTTCGGCTTCTTCTGGCCATCCTTACCCTTCTGCTGCTGCCGCTTCCTCTTCTTGTTTCCACCCTGCTGGGGTTTAGACTCTTCCCTGGTCACAGCAACAACAGATCCTTCCTTAGGAAACAGACTTTCATGCCTGAGAGCCTTTTCCACAAGCTTCTCAAATGAATCGTCCAAATGATCCACCAACTATCTCCCAAGATAACTGTCCAAGCCTGTCACAAACTTCTCATTCTTCTGATATGCAGATTCAATATATGACCGAGCATACTTGGACAAAGCTTCAAACTCAGAAACATACTCAAGAACTGGTCTTCCACCTTGCTTGAGCTCCACGAACTTCTTGAATAGAACAGACTTCTGAGCTGTAGAAATGAACTTAGCTTCAAACCTGACTTGGAATTGCTCCCAAGTAATCTCTTCCTTCGGAGTATTGATGGTAATAGAGTTCCACCAATCAGAAGCTCTCCCTTGAAGCTGTCTCGATGCCAACTTCCTCTTAGTCGCATCCTCAATTCCCAAATCACCAAAAATCCTTCTTCAAGCATCTATCCACCTCTGGACCTCAATAGTTGATTCTGTTCCCAAGAAAACCTTCCCTCCAAGAGCAGTATAATCCTTGCACAACTTAGCAAAATCCACTGGTTTCGGAGTTTGGACTTGAACTCCAACATCTACTGCTGCCCCCGGAACTGGTATCCTTCTCATGATCGAAGTCATCATAGCTTCGAACATAGCTGCATAATCAGCAGTCCCTTCAGTAGCACGGCCTTCCCTAGCAGCTGGTCTCCCTCTTCGACTCATTCTCAATATCTATAAAAAGGAATGATTAGAACATCTTATAGAAACAACTACATAAAGGACTCAAACTCTACTAATCTACTATATTATATATAGTAGTCATCCATCAAAATTACAATTACGTCTCTCATACGTAGTTACGTTAGTGAGCGTTGGGTAAAATCGATTAACCAATGCTCTGATACCAAATGTGACGACCGCCCATGACCCCTACACTTAAACCTAGAGATAGTGCGCTGCAAAGTGTGCCAGGCAGCCACAGACGATTGGTAGGGTAAATTAAAAACAGCAGAATCTATCGTATTACTCACAGCGCATAGACAAAATACAATAGAATATATATATAGAGAAGCTTCACAGAATAGAATGTCATCATATAAAACTTCATAATAGTTTAATACAAGCATCTGAATAGTCAATACAACAAGCCTCACTACATATCACTCAGAGAATACAAAGCAACGGAACATCCAGTACATATAGTAAGAAATAATATGCAATACACCAGCTCGTCTTCGATATCAGCACCGTGAAAAGCTAGAACAGCACCTGTTACCTGCTACCTAGTCTGCCCATCCCAAAATGGACGAACAGCCCAAGGCAATAAGAATTAAAACATAAAGCCTTGAGTCAGACAACAGTCTTAGTGAGCAGTAAATTAACTAACAACATACCAAAAGAGCATAAAGGAAAAGGAATAGGAATACAACCCTCCCACTCCAACCTCATTCTACAGTGATAGCCCCCAGACACACACTAAGCAGAAGCAAACATAGCAGAGCATACAATTTAAAGTAAAGCTATTATCACTCGAGTCAAGGGCGATGTTTTCCAAGCACAAACCCCCAAGGCCTAAACCAAGATCAGATAAGCACCCAGAAAATACCGCTCTTGAGGCCGAAAGACGATACAACCAAACATCCATGACTCTGGCTATCACTGTTATCTTTGCTTCGATATCACCGTTAATTGAATGACCGGCACATTCTTTCAGCCATCCGTCAAGGGCTAATGGAAACCCCGGTTCTAGACAGTACTCCGCACGTCGTCGTAGCCCGTGCCAAGGATTTTCGCAACTACCCAGGGTACTCGACCATCAATTCATTGTCGTTGGGATTTTCGCAACTGCCCAAACGTACCCTTGCTTTGAGTCTGCTAGAACCTTCAACAACGATGCTATCCACGCCTCCTGGTCATCCTCCTCGACGACTATTTCCATACTAGCTCAAGCGCCTCTCGAGCATCCATTATCCTCAACTCGAATCATATCACCGAGTTACCAACGTGCTTGGAATGATCCCGTCTGGATTAGACCAAGACTATCTCATATCATACTTCGCTTCATCACATCCTTGCAAAGTCTCATCTCAACATCATCATCATCGAATCTATGCATAAGAGCTTCATCACCCGCTACATATGCCACAAGCAGCTTTCCCAATTCAAGAGCCTTTCTCTTAGCTTTTGAATCATCTTCGGTCTAAATCAAATCATCAATCATCTAATTTATAACAATCAATCAAGTCAAACATTAATCCAAGCAATCAAACATTCAAATGTGATCTATGTAGACAATTATCACTATAATGGCAATTTCGTAATTAAAGAGTCGAAAGTCAAATAAGTATGAAAACATGAGTAATGTCTCTATAATCTTGATGAATGAACTTGCATAGGTTAACATGTAGTAAAATAGTTGTCAAATCATCATGAACAATGGATCTATATGGATCTACACTTAGGATGAAGAAAATGCATGAAAATCACTATTTTAACACCAAATCGAGTCAACAATCCGATATACTCCTTTGGATCCATGTGAGATATAATCACCACTCACCAAATCACCTAAACAACCTCAAATCGACACGCTTCAGATCTGGACAGCGAAGGATCAAGCTTGATCTATCACGAATCCGCTTCAATCGATGAAATCACACTTCAAAGGATGAAGATCTTCAATCTAAGCTCTTGAATCTTCAATTTGATCTTCAACTTAGATGGATGGAATCACTAGATTAGAGTGGAGGAAAGAAGTGAAGGAGTGTAGAAGTCGAGCTCTCAAAATGGCAGCACTTCGTCGCTTCGAAATCCGGATCCCAAAAATGAAGCCAACCCCCTTCTATTTATAGCTGAAACTTCCCTAGGTCGCTCGGAGTTAGGTCGTATACGACCTATAGAGCCACGACCTACGACCTATAAACCCCACCGACCTAAAGCCTCTTCGACCTAACAACCTAAGTCCAAGCGCATTTACGACCTACCAGGCCATCCTATCTACGAGTTAAGACTTAGTAGCGCTTTCGACTTAACAATCTTCTTAGGTCGCTCACGACCTACCACCTTAAGTCTTCACGTGACCTAAAACACCACTCTCGCGACCTAACACTTAGACGCGACTTCTTAGCGACCTAACAATGCTACGACATAACTTCTCAGCGACCTAACACATAAGTGTTTCCTCGCGACCTAACAACTAATAGCCTAGCGACCTAACTACACCCAAGACATACGACCTAACTACTCCTACCTTAGGTCGCTGCCGACCTATCCTTCTTAGCTAGGATACGACCTATATTCACTAACTCGCTAGCAATGGCTATCTCTTAGGTCGCTAACAATTAGGTCGTTGACTACTAGTTTCCTTAGGTCGCTTTCCTATAGGTCGCCTAATCCAATAGGTCGCTCCAACCAACCTAGCACTTAACCAATTCACCTTCTTAGGTCATCTAGACGACCTAACTATGCTAACTCGGAACCACTAGGTCGCTCATCACTAGGTCGTTAACTACTGGGTTGTTAACTCGCTACTCCTATAGGTCGCTCCAAACTGTCCACGACTTAAACCACCATACAACTTATCTTCTGAACGACCTAATACTTAGGTACGACTCAAGACAGTGCGACCTACCACTTAACCTGGCTACGACCTAACTTTGCTAACCCAACTACTAGGTCGCTGCCTCCTAACTCTTAGGTCGTTAACCACCTTAGGTCGCTCCAACACCCTACGTCCTAAGCTACCATGACATAACGACTTACGACCTGAAGCCCTTAAGTCGGTCACGACTTAAGACTTAACCAACTTCTACCAAAAATCTGAAACAACTTAAAAATGCTGAAAATTCCAGATTTTGACAAACTTTTCGATCCGTAGAAATACGGGTCGTTACATTCTCTCCCCCTTAGGAATTTCGTCCCCGAAATTCCAAGCAACAAAGCAATCAAAGACTATTCTGTACGCCTACCATCCATAGCAATCAACAAACCATGCATCCAATTCTAGCTTAGCGTACAGAATTCTAAAATTAGAACAAGTTACAATATCACGAGATGACACGACACCTTAGGGCCATACCTTGAAGAGTTCAGGATGAGCTGCCTTCATCCTCTCTTCCTCCTCCCACGTACAGTCGTTATCATCATCACTCCATTGTATCTTGAGCAACTTAACTACCTTCCTCCTAAGCTGTTTCGTGTCGGTTTCCACAACACGAAGCAGCCTACGAGTTCTTCTATCAACTAGATCAACTTCGAAGTCTTCACAGCTATCAGCAGGATTCACGGTATTCGAGTCGTGCACATACTTCCGTAGATACGATACATGAAAAACATTGTGCACACCCGACATCTTCTCTGGTAACTCCAGTCTATAGGCGAGCTTTCCAATTCGCTCGATGATCGGGAATGGTCCAACAAATCTCGGAGTCAATTTTCCTTTCTTCCCGAATCGAATAACATTCTTCAGCGGAGAAATCTTCACAAAAACCATATCACCAACATCAAATTCCAAATCCTTCCGACGCTTATCGGCATAACTCTTCTGACGGTCTTGGGCTGCCTTCATTCGTTGTCGAATGATCTCTATGCAATCCGAAGTCTGTCGAATCATCTCTGGCCCAAGCATCAGTTTTTCTCCTGTTTCTATCCAACATGTCGGAGAGTTACACGGTCTCCCATACAATGCCTTATACGGTGCCATACCAATGCTTGACTGATAACTGTTGTTGTATGAAAACTCCACCAAATGAAGATGATCTTCCCATGATCCTCCGAAATCCAAAACACAAGCTCTAAGAAGATCTTCCAAAACCCGGTTGACTCTCTCGGTCTGACCATCTGTTTGAGGGTGATAAGCTGTACTCAAGCACAACTCGGTTCCCAAAACTTCCTGGAAGCTCTTCCAAAATCCACTAGTGAACAATGGATCTCGATCGCTCACTATACTCTTCGGAATACCATGGAATCGAACTATCCACTTAACATACAACTCAGCCAACTTTGATGCAGTCCTAGTCGATCGAACAGGAATGAATCGTGCACTCTTAGTCAAACGATCTACAATGACCCAAATCCCTTCATTTCCCGTTCTGGTTCTAGGCAATCCATCGATAAAATCCATCGATACCTGCTCCCACTTCCATGTAGGAACTTCTAATGGTTGAAGCAATCCACTTGGCTTCTTCTGTTCAGCTTTTACCAACTGGCAGTTCATGCACTTGGAAATAAAATTTCCAACATCATTCTTCATACCTTCCCAATAGTAGGTTATCTTCATATCCCGATACATCTTATTTCCACCCGGATGAATTGTCAGCTTTGAGTGATGACTTTCCTTCAGAACTTCACTCCACAATTCATCTATATCGGGAACAACTAGTCGTCCTTGCTTCCGAAGCCAACCCTCTCGATCGACCTCGAATCCTTTATCCTTCTCTGGATCCAATCCAGATTCCAAATCACGAATAATCTTGACAAGCTTATCGTCTCGTTTTTGGCTCTCGCCAATTCTTTCCACAAGAGTCGGTCTTATCGATAAGTTTGCCAACATCTCAGGTTCCAATTCACATCTAGGCCTGAAGTCAAATCCAGCTAAATACTCAAGATTCTTCCATTCAGAAAACATGGCTCCCAGTCCTGCATGTCTTCGACTTAACGCATCTGCCACTGCGTTACCTTTTCCCGGAGTATAAGCTATACCAAAATCATATGATGCCAAAAACTCTAGCCAACGTTGCTGCCGAAGATTCAAATCCTTTTGGGAGAAAAGATACTTCAACGACTTATGATCTGTAAACAACTCGAATCAAACTCCCAATAGATAATGTCTCCACGTCTTCAGAGCAAAAACAACCGCCGCTAACTCCAAATCATGATTCGGATAATTCCTTTCATGCGGCTTCAGTTGTCGACTTGCATACGCAACAACTTTATCCCTCTACATCAGCACTGCTCCAAGTCCAGTACCACATGCGTCGGTGTAAACCACCATCTCATCATTCCCACTTGGAATAGTCAAAACAGGAGCACTCGTCAATCGTTCTTTCAGGATTCCAAAAGCTTGCTCACACTTATCATCCCATCTGAACACTAGGTTCTTCTTTGTCAATCCTGTTAACGGTGCAGCCACCTTAGAGAAGTCCTTGATAAACCGTCGATAATATCCTGCTAATCCAAGAAAACTTCTCGCATCAGATGCATTCTTAGGTCTAACCCAATCCTGGATTGCTGCCACCTTAGCGGGATCAACCGCTATTCCATTTCCAGAAATCACATGGCCTAAGAACCTCACTTCACTCTTCCAGAAGTGACACTTTGAAAACTTAGCTTTCAACTGATGTTTCCGTAAGATCTCCAAAACAGTACGCAAGTGTGTCTTGTGCTCTTCCTTAGTTCTAGAATAAATCAGAATATCATCCACGAACACAAGTACGAACTTGTTCAACTGATCTCTGAACACTCTATTCATAAGATCCACAAAATAAGCTGGTGCGTTAGTCAACCCAAACGGCATTACCAGCCACTCAAAGAAACCGGATGGTGTCCTAAAAGCAGTCTTCCGCACACTATCCTTAGCCACTCTCAACTGGTGAAATCCCGTTGCCAAATCCATCTGAGAAAACACCTTAGCTTCATGAAGCTGATCAAACAAGTCATCTATTCTCGGCAATGGATACTTGTTCTTCTTAGTCACCTTATTCAGCTCACGATAATCCACACACAACCTCAGCGATCCATCTGCTTTGGTTACAAACACAACTGGTGCACCCCATTCGGACACACTACGCCGAATGAATCCTTTCTGCAAAAGATCATCAACTTGCACCCTCAACTCTTGTTGTTCCTTAGGCGCCATCCGCCTAAGAGGCATCACAACAGGTCTGGCTCCTTCAACTAGATCTATACGAAACACGATCTCTCTATGCGGCGGCAACCCTTTGACTTCGTCAAAGACATCCTCGAATCCATTAGCGATTGGCACCGATGACAGTCCACCCCGTGGAACAACCAGCGAATACATGAAGCTCATGAAGACGACTTCTTCATGCTTACATCGTATCACAATCTTTCGCCCTTCCACATTCTCGACTGTCACTTCCAACCTCTCACAATCAACCTTTGCCGCATACTTCCTAAGCCAGTCCATACCCAAAATAATTCTGAACCCCGCAAAGTTCAGAACAAAGCAATCACAAACAAAAGAGCAATCATGACTCGATAAAATCAGACCACGGCATAACATACACAAACAAGACGAACCCCCAACTGGATTAGTCCCAACCAATAGCCTATCAACAATATCCGGTTCCAAACCCAACCGGCCTACAAGTTCGATGCAAACAAACGAATGCGACGCCCCAGTATCAAACAGAACTCTAACTGGAACACCACATAGGAAAAGAGTACCTTGAACCACCACACTCTTCCCCTTCTCTTCCGCAGTAGGAGCTTTCGAAGATGACGGAACAGCTCCCAAAGCATAAGCTTGCACAATCTGCTTGTCCCTCCTCGGTTCTGGACAATTCTTCCTGAAATGCCCCGGCTTGTCACAGTTGTGGCACTTCGCCGGCGCTTTCGGATTCTTGCAATCCCTGGAGAGATGGCCTTTCTGCTGACAGTTGTAGCAGGTCACTTCGCCCTTCGGCTTCTTCTGGCCATCCTTACCCTTCTGCTGCTGCTGCTTCCTCTTCTTGTTTCCACCCTGCTGGGGTTTAGACTCTTCCCTGGTCACAGCAACAACAGATCCTTCCTTAGGAAACAGACTTTCATGCCTGAGAGCCTTTTCCACAAGCTTCTCAAATGAATCGTCCAAATGATCCACCAACTGTCTCCCAAGATAACTGTCCAAGCCTGTCACAAACTTCTCATTCTTCTGATATGCAGATTCAATATATGACCGAGCATACTTGGACAAAGCTTCAAACTCAGAAACATACTCAAGAACTGGTCTTCCACCTTGCTTGAGCTCCACTAACTTCTTGAATAGAACAGACTTCTGAGCTGTAGAAATGAACTTAGCTTCAAACCTGACTTGGAATTGCTCCCAAGTAATCTCTTCCTCCGGAGTATTGAGGGTAATAGAGTTCCACCAATCAAAAGCTCTCCCTTGAAGCTGTCTCGATGCCAACTTCCTCTTAGTCGCATCCTCAATTCCCAATTCACCAAAAATCCTTCTTTAAGCATCTATCCACCTCTGGACCTCAATAGTTGATTCTGTTCCCAAGAAAACCTTCCCTCCAAGAGCAGTATAATCCTTGCACAACTTAGCAAAATCCACTGGTTTCGGAGTTTGGACTTGAACTCCAACATCTACTGCTACCCTCGGAACTGGTATCCTTCTCATGATCGAAGTCATCATAGCTTCGAACATAGCTGCATAATCAGCAGTCCCTTCAGTAGCACGACCTTCCCTAGCAGCTGGTCTCCCTCTTCGACTCATTCTCAATATCTATAAAAAGGAATGATTAGAACATCTTATAGAAACAACTGCATAAAGGACTCAAACTCTACTAATCTAATATATTATATATAGTAGTCATCCATCAAAATTACAATTACGTCTCTCATACGTAGTTACGTCAGTGAGCGTTGGGTAAAATCGATTAACCAATGCTCTGATACCAAATGTGACGACCGCCCATGACCCCTACACTTAAACCTAGAGATAGTGCGCTGCAAAGTGTGCCAGGCAGCCATGGACGATTGTCAGGGTAAATTAAAAACAGCAGAATCTATCGTATTACTCACAGCGCATAGACAAAATACAATAGAATATATATATAGAGAAGCTTCATAGAATAGAATGTCATCATATAAAACTTCATAATAGTTGAATACAAGCATCTGAATAGTCAATACAACAAGCCTCACTACATATCACTCAGAGAATACAAAGCAGCGGAGCATCCAGTACATATAGTAAGAAATAATATGCAATACACCAGCTCGTCTTCGATATCAGCACCGTGAAAAGCTAGAACAGCACCTGTCACCTGCTTCCTAGTCTGCCCGTCCCAAAATGGACGAACAGCCCAAGGCAATAAGAATTAAAACATAAAGCCTTGAGTCAGACAACAGTCTTAGTGAGCAGTAAATTAACTAACAACATACCAAAAGAGCATAAAGGAAAAGGAATAAGAATACAACCCTCCCACTCCAACCTCATTCTACAGTGATAGCCCCCAAACACACACTAAGCAGAAGCAAACATAGCAGAGCATACAATTTAAAGTAAAGCTATTATCACTCGAGTCAAGGGCGATGTTTTCCAAGAACAAACCCCCAAGGCCTAAACCAAGATCAGATAAGCATCCAGAAAATACCGCTCTTGAGGCCGAAAGACGATAAAACCAAACATCCATGACTCTGGCTATCACTGTTATCTTTGCTTCGATATCACCGTTAATTGAATGACCGGCACATTTTTTCAGCCGTCCATCAAGGGATAATGGAAACCCCGGTTCTAGACAGTACTCCGCACGTCGTCGCAGCCCGTGCCAAGGATTTTCGCAACTACCCAGGGTACTCGACCATCAATTCAATGTCGTTGGGATTTTCGCAACTGCCCAAACGTACCCTTGCTTTGAGTCTGCTAGAACCTTCAACAACGATGCTATCCACGCCTCCTGGTCATCCTCCTCGACGACTATTTCCATACTAGCTCAAGCGCCTCTCAAGCATCCATTATCCTCAACTCGAATCATATCACCGAGTTACCAACGTGCTTGGAATGATCCCGTCTGGATTAGACCAAGACTATCTCATATCATACTTCGCTTCATCACATCCTCACAAAGTCTCATCTCAACATCATCATCGAATCTATGCATAAGAGCTTCATCACCCGCTACATATGCCACAAGCAGCTTTCCCAATTCAAGAGCCTTTCTCTTAGCTTTTGAATCATCTTCGGTCTAAATCAAATCATCAATCATCTAATTTATAGCAATCAATCAAGTCAAACATTAATCCAAGCAATCAAGCATTCAAATATGATCTATGTAGACAATTATCACTATAATGGCAATTTTGTAATTAAAGAGTCAAAAGTCAAATAAGTATGAAAACATGAGTAATGTCTCTATAATCTTGATGAATGAACTTGCATAGGTTAACATGTAGTAAAATAGTTGTCAAATCATCATGAACAATGGATCTATATGGATCTACACTTAGGATGAAGAAAATGCATGAAAATCACTATTTTAACACCAAATCGAGTCAACAATCCGATATACTCCTTTGGATCCATGTGAGAGATAATCACCACTCACCAAATCACCTAAACAACCTCAAATCGACACGCTTCAGATCTGGACAGCGAAGGATCAAGCTTGATCTATCACGAATCCGCTTCAATCGATGAAATCACACTTCAAAGGATGAAGATCTTCAATCTAAGCTCTTGAATCTTCAATTTGATCTTCAACTTAGATGGATGGAATCACTAGATTAGAGTGGAGGAAAGAAGTGAAGGAGTGTAGAAGTTGAGCTCTCAAAATGGCAGCACTTCGTCGCTTCGAAATCCGGATCCCAAAATTGAAGCCAACCCCCTTCTATTTATAGTTGAAACTTCCCTAGGTCGCTCGGAGTTAGGTCGTATACGACCTATAGAGCCACGACCTACGACCTATAAACCCCACCGACCTAAAGCCTCTTCGACCAAACAACCTAAGTCCAAGCGCATTTACGACCTACCAGGCCAACCTATCTACGAGTTAAGACTTAGCAGCGCTTTCGACTTAACAGTCCTCTTAGGTCGCTCACGACCTACCACCTTAAGTCTTCACGCGACCTAAAACACCACTCTCGCGACCTAACACTTAGACGCGACTTCTTAGCAACCTAATAATGCTACGACATAACTTCTCAGCGACCTAACACATAAGTGTTTCCTCGCGACCTAACAACTAATAGCCTAGCGACCTAACTACACCCAAGACATACGACCTAACTACTCCTACCTTAGGTCGCTGCCGACCTATCCTTCTTAGCTAGGATACGACCTATATTCACTAACTCGCTAGCAATGGCTATCTCTTAGGTCGCTAACAATTAGGTCGTTGACTACTAGTTTCCTTAGGTCGCTTTCCTATAGGTCGCCTAATCCTATAGGTCGCTCCAACCAACCTAGCACTTAACCAATTCACCTTCTTAGGTCATCTAGACGACCTAACTATGCTAACTCGGAACCACTAGGTCGCTCATCACTAGGTCGTTAACTACTGGGTTGTTAACTCGCTACTCCTATAGGTCGCTCCAAACTGTCCACGACCTAAACCACCATACAACTTATCTTCTGAACGACCTAATACTTAGGTACGACTCAAGACAGTGCGACCTACCACTTAACCTGGCTACGACCTAACTTTGCTAACCCAACTACTAGGTCGCTGCCTCCTAACTCTTAGGTCGTTAACCACCTTAGGTCGCTCCAACACCCTACGTCCTAAGCTACCACGACATAACGACTTACGACCTGAAGCCCTTAAGTCGGTCACGACTTAAGACTTAACCAACTTCTACCAAAAATCTGAAACAACTTAAAAATGCTGAAAATTCCAGATTTTGACAAACTTTTCGATCCGTAGAAATACGGGTCGTTACAGAATTCTTTAAATTTCAAGTCTTACATTAATTTCAATAAATCACATTTTTATTTCTTGTTAAAGAAATTCAATTTCACTTATTTACTTACTTAAATAATTTTCCGAAACTTAATTAATAAAGAAAACTCAATTTCAATTATTTACGAAGTAAATTCACTTATTCAAAAGTTCAATTTTTTACTTATTAAAGAATCCAATTCAATTTAATCATTAAATAATTCAATCTTATTTAATTATTAAATAATTCAAAAACTTAATTATTAAATAATTTCGAAGTTTAATAATTTCAAACTTAATTATAATTCCAAACTTAATTATTAAATCATTTCAAAGTTTAATTATTTCAAACTTAATTATAATTTCAAACTTAATTATTAAATCATTTCTCAAATTAAACAACCTTCTTTCATCAATTTCATTTTTAATATTTTGTTTCAGATTTTTAAATATTAACATTTTCCTTTCATTAAAAATTCAAATTTCAACTTCATTTCAAAACCCTTTTATTTATTCAAATAAAAACTTCGTTTATTTTTAAATCAAATTATTGACCAATCGGGTTTTATTTAATTCTCTATCATAGGTCTAAGTTCAATTTTGGGTATTTATCATTTCAACCCGATTCCAATTCAATTCAAAATCAAAACATAGCAAAAGGGAACTTGCAGTGTGATAACTGGGATGGTGTCAAAGTAAATAAACAAGCAATAACAACAATCAATAACAATCAAATAATCAATTCAAATAATCCCGAAATAACCGTATTAATTCGCATTGTTATTTGTACGAATTAATATAATTATTTCTAGAATCTACACTATCATTTCATGTAGATTAAAGATTATTACATTACGGTTTTCACTTGTCATTTATTACAATTTCATCCATCATCAGTTTAACAACATACATTCAGTGGTTCAAGATGTAATTAAACAAATCCTACGTGTCAATAAATTTAACAGTTCAAGGGGTCATATTCACTAATCAAATTTAACATATAAATTAGTTTAAAATTGTTAACTATCCTATATCAATTTCAATTCTGCATACTATTTATCATTTAACACTAACAATTTATAACGTCCAATATAAACATCAACAATCAATCAATTATCAGCCAATATATATTATCGTCGCATAAATAACAAATGATGGTGTCAGATGTTAAAGGTTAACTGATATAGGTAATGGCATATATAACAGTGTGATTAACTAACAGCAGCATATTTCAATTGTCGTTTCAATTGAAATCAAAATTAATAAATAAAAGAACGTTAATCGCGAGTGGTTGCTCACCTTTCGAGGCTAGAGAGATTGGACACAGAATGAACTACGGATTCCAAAGCAACGCTAGATGGATACGATTCAATGAAGAACAGGCACGACGGACAAAGCTGATAGATAAGAAATAGACGAAATCAAATCAGAACTGGATCGATGCAAATCAATCGAAACAAAAGTATATTATATTAATATTTTCTTAAACCGATATTCAATTTAAATTACATATTATATTCCAAATCATACTATATATCTAAATTACTGGTTATTATATTTTAGAAATCTAAAAGAAACCAAAATATCTATATTCAAAACCAATATTCGGAATAATCAAAATGCCCATATGCTTTGAAGATCAATATTATTATAATATATATGTATAAACCGACACATATATCTACATACTTTATACAACATATAATGATCTTAAAATAGAACACTTTTTACTTTATATATGATATACTGTAAAACTTAAGGCACGGCTAATATATGTATAATATATAAGTCACTATACAACTGTGTATACAGTCTTAACAAAATTTACAGGCAATATTTCCCAACCCATACAATACTTCATATATATACATTAACATATAATATATAACTATATAAAATATACAGCCTTTATAACTACTGGTATACTACAACCATCAATATATAACAAAACCCAATAATAGACTTCTGTATTTATTTAAAAATCAATGCAACGTGTACATGTATGTTTTACGCACATGTATTATTAGTATTATTATTAGCATAAGTCAATAATGTTATGAACTTCAATGCAAAGCTTCTAAACACCTATGAAAATGGCCAGTGCATGCTACAGGCGAAAATCATATAAACATGAAGGAAAGGCCACGCAACCGCTTACATATGAATATCCCCATATATATTACTTCCCTAAATCAATACCAAAATAAACTTATAAATATGAAAGTAGCCAGTTGCATGAGAAACAATATATATATATCTAAAACCATATAAGGCAAAAACATACGTATATACCAAAGCTACTGCAAACATATATGAATAACAATATCATATAAGGCAAAAACAGACTGTAACATATTTGTTCCACTTAACTTTTCTGGAACCTTATCATCCGAGGATCTAATATAAATCAGCAACAGTTACAAAATTATATTCTGAAATTTAGATACGATATAATAACAATATAATAAGATTCAGATCTATCGCTCCAGTAGAACTCAAAATAAGAACGTACGTCAAACTGTAACAGTAGAGTGCTGTTACTACTAACATTTTAGAACCAAAATCTTTTTTTTTCTCTACGTCCAGATCTATGTCTATAAACTATGTTCATATCTGACTGCCATGTGATTCTCGTTCTATATGATACTGATATTGTAGTTACGAATATGTGTTTCTATTTTGTACTGCAAAGAAGCTGGAAACAAACATGTATAAATTAAGATGCATGTGATAAACTACTTATATAAGAGATGGAGCTTATTGTTCGGCCACATGTCTGGTCTAATGATTTCTGAACTGACCATCAGGTCCATATAAACTTACTTAGTTTTTTTTTATATATATACAATTCAGCAGGTCAACACAAATTTATACAAATCTATATGCATAACTTATACATGAAATAACAAGTAGATTATACATGTCCTGCTAATATATACTTACGTATTAAAACACACATGTCCTACATATGCAAACCGAGGTGTTTATTAACATTATCAACTGCAAACTATTTTTTTTTTGTATACATATATATAAGAATCATGAAATATAGCACAGTTGCAAATATATACATTCATATATATATATACACTACAAATAATAAGATATATAAATACCTTTTGTAGAGACAAATATAGGAGAGGATAAAGGCCTGAACGTGGGAAGGTTGTAGGAGGCCGCCGAATAGGAAGGCACATTGTGGTCGAAGGAGAGAAACTGAGTGTTGTTCACGCGGAGGAGGCTGGTGGCACCGTGCGGTGGTCAGAGTGGCAGAGGTTGGGAGCTCGGTAAGGCCTGATATTGGTCAGAGGGTCGGCGACTGGGTGCGAGGCAGTTGGTGGAGGCATGTTGATGTGGAGGAGCATGGTAGAAAGAGGATGGCGAAGTAGAGGTGAGGGGAGATGGGTTCGTTTGGGTGATGTTTAAGGCGAGGTCTGTGAGAGGAAATAGGAGGAGAGAGGTGCTGGAACAATTATTGAAGGAGGCTTATGAATTATAATGGTGGCAGGCAAAGGTAGAAAGAAGAAAGTGTGTAAGAGGAACGAACAAATAGGAATAGGCGAATAGCATCTGTTTCAACAGCTGTAATGCCAAAGGTTGGGTAAAGATAAATTTTGGGAATAGGAAAAATTATTTGACCATTTTTGTTTCTCACGATGAGGAAAAATCGAATGGTCATAGAGAATCCCAAAAGCCAAATTGCGGAACCGATAACAATTTGTCTCCGTAGATTTCGCCGTTTTCGGACTTTGAAATTTGACAATAGAATATACTGGGGAGATTAGCATGACGAGACGATCAAAATGGTATACTGATATCAGTGGTATGATTGAATTATAAAAATTCGAATTTTTCTACTACGAAAAGTGCAAGAAAAACACAGAAAAATAAGATCGACAGAGCTAAAGAAGTCCGAATTTTGAAAAACGAAAAATGACATCTTGCTCAGAAGACGGTTTAGAATTTTTCTATGTAAAAATATTTGGGTTTCGAAACATTTTATTTTCATTGCTTTTTAACTGATTAAATTGAAGTAAATTTACGCGCGAAATAAACTTTCACATTTTCGGACGAAAATTTACCAGTTGCTATGTTTAACTAGACACATTCCAAATATCAAATTTATATTTCAAAATTTTATCGTTAAAAATTTCAAAAAATTTCAATTAATAATGTTATTAAACAGTTGAAATTTACGGGTCGTTACAACAAACATATTTTAATCATAGGCAGAAAGAAAACGAATGAGGATATAAAAAGGGGTAGTCCTCTTATAAATAAATGAAGGAAGTACATACCATTTACATGAAAGCTAAAAATAAGATAAAACAGGGAAATGCTTGGTATAGGCAGAATTAGGAAGAGTATTTGATAAATAATAAAATCAAGTCACACTTTTAGCATGATAGTAGACAAAGGAAAAAGTATTTTCTGGAAAAGCAATTTTCTAAAATTAACCGAAAAGAATACAACCACTTTTCTTTCCACAAACCCAAGCCGGGGAGGGTGAGATTTTGGGTTTAAAAACTAAATGCGAATGGCATAATTTCTGATGGGCAAAGATGTCTTTAGCTAGTGCCTTAAACCCTAAGAAAAACCCTGCATAAATAGGCAGTGAGAGGAGAAACCTTCTTCTTCCTAAATAGCTCTTGAGAAAAATATATAGATATTATATAAATATAATACAAGTGAAGAAAAGATTGGAAGGCAGAAGCTTACCAGTCAACTAGGAAGTGAAAGAGAGCTAGGTGAGAAAACTCACTCAAAAATCTAAGGCAATAAGTCCTAATGTAGGCAGCCAGTTATAAGTTAATTTTCTTTAAAATGAATTTTCATATATGATTGTCTATCTGTGATTTTAGAGCTGAAAATGTTTTGATTCTTTTTGGTTGTTCTGTTTGTTTTATTATATGAAAGTCTTAAGTATTATTAGTATATATATGTGTTCTATAAACCCAGATCTCTGATATGTTAATGTTTAGAAACATAAGTAAATACCCAGAAAATAAAATGTTGAATATAGGCAAGTAGTATTGGTTTTGGCTCAACCCAGAAAAATGAAAAAATATTGAGCTGCAATATACTCATGTATAAGTGCTGAGGCTTGAGACAAAAAGGAATTAGGGGTGCAATAGGGTTGCCTATGTGCTGATGCTCCTGATTCAATGAAAATGTATAAAATACTCATACACATAGCAAATAAATTTTGTAATTCAGTGAAACTTGGTCATTCTGAGTTAACTCGAGCGCAAATGTTGCAGAAGGGAAAAACTCTCTCAAAAGCCATAAGCCAATGTTAGTTGCCTATACCCCTTTTTGAAATACCAGAAAATATACTTATACATATAGAATCTCATTTAAATAGACAACAATGTTTGTTTGCCTGTTTGTCTCTGTTCGGTTATGAATAATATGAGATGCCATGATATGGATGTTTTAGTTAGTGAACTGGATCGCTGAATGGTTTAGTCATGGAAAATTAAAAGAGTTATTATTAACTTAAACTGGATTAGGAAATTGGGGTCAAGAACACTACAGGAATGACTTGTTTTCTTGAGTAATACAAGTTGACACATGGCTTGTTTAAGTCCTGAGATCTTTGTGTAATGGAGTGGATTAGTTCATTACAATGTGTCCATTGATTCAATTAATTGCAGATGAGACCAGAATAGATGAATATATCAAGGTAAGAGAATTTGATATAAAGAGGAACTAGAGTTTTCCTGGAATGAAATCTGGTGAGTGAATAAATGATTTAATTCATTTTGGGTGATTTCCTTGTTTGTATGGATGTTTATTTGATTCATGATTGAATTATATGAATGTATGAATGTGCCATATCTTCTTGAGGTTTCTGGAAAGGCAGATTTAAGTGTGCACCTGCACACTGACACAGAACATGCACACTTGAATTACTTGTTTTCTAAAGACAGAGTTGTATACATATATTCATGTATTAACTTTAACTTGATTTACAAATTGTTTTAGTGGATTTTCTCATACCAGACATGTGTCTGACCCTAGTGTGCTATTGGCATATGGGGTGTCCCATTTAATATGGGGCAGCTTCAAATGCATTTTCAGGGATTGTAGCAACTAAGTAGGAGTAGGAGCAAGGATTTGAGAAGAAGATTATAGCATGCTAAACTTAGTTAGATAAGAGTCTAAATGTTGAAATCTGCTTGTATTGATAATTTAAATTGCTACTTGTATTAAGTGTTGAATACTGGATGGATATTTGGTTAAGTATTTTGTTATGAGATTGACTTGTATCTGGAATCTATAAATCTAGTTAAATATCTGATATGTTAAAGAAGTTAATCAAAAATCTTGTAAGTGGATTTAGCAAGAACACTATCTTAAAATTGAATGATTACATTTTATAAATGTATTAGTCAATCTTGAGTCTTTAGAAAGGATTTAAGTTTTGGGAAATCTGGATAGTTGATTCTTAGAAAAATTAAATGGTTTTATTTTCTACCATGGCATATGTATACAAAAGATAATAAGCATAGGGAGAATGTTTTTATATGACTGTAATGTTTCCATAATTCAACTTGTTTTATGCAAATTTTTCATGCCTTATTTTTAAACAAAGAAAGAATCTGAAATATGGGAGTTGAAAGCCAGATCCAAAATAGTTGCAGTTATATACACACATAAACATGTTTTGTACAGATATTAACACACCTTTTCCTTTGTATTTTTAATAGGAATCTGAATTCCATTTCACTCAGGTTTTAATCAAATGCATTTTAAGACCAGATGGGTTACACCAGAACAAAGAGTCTAGTTGAACCATGTGATTGACACCCATGGTTACATGAAACCCACTCAAGTTTGCACTTCATTTAATTTAAAGCATACTGACATCAAAGAACCAAGTTTTTGAATGTGTTAAATCACTTTAAACTATTCCAGAAAAGAGCTTGTATTCTAGACAGATTGTGTAAGAAAAATCAAACATGGATAATGATAAACACTTATATCATTTTTCAGAACACAAGCCATAAACCATTAATTTATAGACAATAATATTACAATTATCTGGTTTCTAGGATTTATACTCCCTAGAGAATTTAGCAAAGAATCAGGAGTTTAAAAATATATACAAATATATATATATATAGGTATTCATGCATGGATGGAAATTTTATTGCATATGTTTGAACTGAACTATGTGTGGATTGATAAAGCTTAATCAATCAAATAACCTCTTGTTTTCTAGAACTCTGATTCAAACAAGAGAGGCATATACATCCTCACATGTATGTGCATGTCTTTGTGAATGTACTGATATATTTATATTGGTTAATTATTTTGATCCTGGATATATGTTGTTTGATAGAAAAAAAAAATGACTCTAGGCTTTAGAAATATGTATATGTATATCTCATGTATATATCTCTATGTAAAAAAAAATTTCCTTACAAATTAAGGTATAAAAAGAGAGGGTCATTTCACATCTCCACTCTCCCCTTCCTCCATCTTTCTCTTTGCTTCACCGTGCTCACGCCCCTCCACCTCACAATAGCACCTCGCCATCAACCACTGTTCCACCTCTCTCGACCTTCCCCGACACATGCCCACTTTTCTCCGATCCAAACCTTCACCTCGACTAGTCTCCAGCTCGCCACTGAAATGCCAAACCTCCGCCTCCATTTGCCTGTAGATCCCTTGACCCATCAATTCATGCAACCCATCCTTCCACTTGAACCCGTCCACCTTGCCTCAGCCCTGAGCATCACCACCACTGGCCGACAACCCGTGCCTCCTTCCAAGCCTCACGGTAACCACACAGGCAATCACCCATCAGCTGCCTGCGCACAACAACTCGAACACTCCCTTTCATTTCGAACCTTCTCTACTAGGCAATCATCGGCCTTCCTCCACGCACTTCCTCCACCCTGATTTTTTTATCTCCATCTTTGCTCGCCTCGGACCAGATCCATTGGCCAGCAAGCAACCTCCGAGCAGCCTTCCAGCTCAAACCCGAGCTATGGACTTCATTCCCGAGCCGATCTGGCCTTCTGTCCCTTCTCACTGCTCCTCGTCGATGGTTGGCAACGTGCTTAGGCACTAGCCGTGAAATTGTGAGGTATATATATATTTAAATATATGATTTATTAAGTTAAACTTTATATGGCTGTATACGTTATATTGTTGATTTTATCTAGTGTATTTATAGGTCATGTATATATCTAATTGCTGTATGTTGTTTACAGTCGCTTATATATATATATTATACTGTATTTTAGAATATACTTGGCGATATATAGTATTTTATATATATATTTTATGCTTTATAGTGGAATCTGTTATAGAGTATACCAAATTTTAATATGTAGTGGTCCATATTGCAGTTATATGTGTAAATATGAATTTGTATTTAGCGCAAGCTATATTTGATTATAATACCTATGCTAGCTTATATGTGTATATTATAAGGTAAAGCCTGCAATCTTAATGGTTATTTGAGTTATATATAGTACGAGTTCTGTTCGTATATTAAAGTATATTTTGATGTGGTTAAAATGTCAAGTTTATGGTATTACAGTGATATGTAGGAAGTAATGTAAGCTATGTGTTCAATATATATGCTTATGATTTTTATATTAAGTGTTATATATATATATATTGTACAGACATCATTTGCATTTGCTTTAGTACTAAATTTTGTAGCATAGGTATATTGATTCATGACTGTCTATATATGTTTATAATATATATATATATATATATATATATTCAAGTCATAAGTTGTTGGGTTTAAAACTGATTTCCATATATAAATTTTTTTTCTTCTTTCAAGTTGTTTTCTTCATAACCTGTTTTTATTTGGAATCCAAGTTAACAGCAATTGTTTTGCAAAAAAAAATTCTTATATATATATTTACAGAAATGTTCATGCTCACAGTAGTATCTTGATGTTGTATCGTTTGTATATATTATATGTAAGGATATAAATAGAATATTCTCGAAAACTATGTTATGTTGATATGTTCCAAAAGTACAGATTTTTCATATATGTATATACGTATGTAAGTTTTATTAGTTTTATATATATGTATGTCTACAAAGTATTACATTATAAAGGAAGTGGTTGATATATATATGTTAAATATACTTCGCCTACAGTCTATTTGATATTATATATATAATATATATAGTGTATGTTGTGCAAATCTATACTAGTAAGTTGTATTAGATCTGCAGTTCATCTATATAGTATTGAAGTGAGTTTTATATAAGTTACATAGTGGTTTGCTGGTTTGTTTATTTATAATAATTTTGATTTTTAAAAATACTACATATACTTCGTGTGTACAAGTGTCAGATAGACATATGTTTATAAACACATATATATTTTGAAGTGAAGTGTATTTATATAAAAAAAATTGTATAAATTTTGGTGTGAGTTGGGATACTGATTTATATTGAGGAGGCTTTGTTTGTTATATATAATATCTGTAAGGCCTATATATTCTGTAGTCTATCTAGTTGTATGCTTTGGTTTAAAACGTGAAGTTATATTAGTCTATTTATTAATTATATCTACATGAGTTTAGTTTTGTATATTTCCAATATGTGTATATATATATTTTGTTTAAAATTTTAAAATATTGATTTTGACAAAATAATATATATTTCTTGTCTCTATCAAACTGATTGATTGTTTTCATCGATTATTTTTTATCAGATCTATCCGTCAAATTCGTATCAATCTTGCTTTGCTTTGAAATTTGTGCTTGGATTCGGAACTCATCTGATTCTCGTTCTTCTCTAACCTCGAAAGGTGAGCAATCACTCACGATTAATGTTATTTTATTTATTAAATTTGATTTCAATTGAAACGACAATTGAAATATGCTGCTGTTAGTTGTTTATATTGCTATATATATGCCATCATCTGTATATGTTCACCTGTGACATCTGACACCATTATTTGTTATTTATATTGCTATATATATGCCATTATCTGTATCAGTTCACCTGTGACATCTAACACCATTATCTGTGATTTATATTGATGATATATGCCTGTTATATTATTTCATATCTGTTATCACTCTGCAAGTTCCCTGTAAGTATAGAATTCACTATGGGTTGAAATGATACATACCCGAACGATCTGTAGAATAGGAGAAAATCATTATGGGTTGAAATGATAAACCCAAGCGATTTTCATTGAATTGAATTTGGGATTGCGGGTTGAAAAGATATATACCCGTATATATTTAAATTGCGGATTGAAATGATAAATATCTGTATCACTTGACCATAGGGTAGAAAATTATATACAGACACCATTGGTCTATATATATAAATATTTTTGAAAATGATTTCTATGGTTTTGAAAAGAAATATATGGTTTTAATAAATATTGATTTTAAAGATTTATTAAAGTTGATTTAATAAAGTTGATTTGAATCAATATAAAATATGTTTAAGTATTTATGTAAAATTTATATTTTCAAATATAGAGTTTATAATGTTTCAGGGTGAAAGATAAATTTGAAATTGATTTGGGATTCTTAATTATTTAAGAATTTTACTTAAATAAGTTTGATTTGAAATCTATTAAATTTGAAATTTTAAGATATGTTTTATAACTTGAATTTGATTAAAAAGTGGCTTAAATGAATATTTCATACTTATATAAATTTAAATGGGATATTTTGCTTATATAAATTTGTAAATTGAAGTTGTATTTAGATGTATTGAAATGATTAAAGAAATATCTCAGAAACTAAATGTAATGAAATTAAATTGAGATATAAATGGAATTATCAAATTTAGTTTTTTTTGAAATGTGGAATATTTAAAGCTTTGAAATATATTGAAATTTAATGGTTTATTTTGTGTTTCAAATCTGTATTTGAAATCGTTATAATTCGAAATGATTTATTGAGAAATTGAATTGAGTTGAAATTTATGAATTGAGATTTAATTAAGTTGAATTTGGAAGATGAGTTAATTTGAATCGATTTGTGAATTTGTGGAAGCTATTTTATTTTATAAAGTATTTTTTAACTATATCTACAACTATTTATATTTTACTTTATAAATTATTTTAATATAAACTATTTTATATAAATCATTTTCAATATATATTATTTTATTTTAAGCTATTTTAACTTATAACTATTTTATATAAACTATTTTTATTTTATAAACTATTTTATTATATACACTAATTTAATATCTAAACTGTTTAAGAGGAAAGTGTTATGAATTCCAAAATGCTACGATTTCAAACTATAGTTTCAAAGTGTTATGAATTTCAAGGTTTTGATTTCCAAGGTGTTTTGATTTTAAAAGACTTACGATTTCGAAAGCGATATAACTTTGGAAAGTGATATGATTTTGGAAATGGTTTTATTTGAAGTGAAAATGATATCGTATGGATATGGTTTTGAAAAGGAAATGATATTTCGATTTTGAAATATAAACTATTTTGAAAGTTTATTAAATGACCAATCGGTGTAATAATTACGTAGTTATTGAAGAGTCCGGGATCGGGTAGGGATATACTCTCTGTCCAAACCGAAAACCACTTTAATAACTATTATACGCGGAGTGTGATCCAGAATGAAGTGGTTGGAATGATGATGTTGCTGGATTTGAAGAAAGAGAACGATAATGGATAGCCTTGACACTTGTGTAAAATTGGAAAAAAAAGCTGTGCCGGGCCAAATGGGGTTAGCTACCTCGAGCGAACACACTTCTTCGTAAACTACTCATTACTTGTTTTTGATTGGTACGCACCCTTGATTTGAGAGTGTTGTTTCGCGGTGTTGCGATCGCTGCGGCGATGCGTTCTCACCAATCCGGGTCAGGCAAACGGTAGTTTCACTACCTTGGGTATTGCCTCATGTGCCTTGTCATACTCGTATCCCTATGCGTGACGACTATGATTTGTTTTGTGTTATACCTATGGAGTACTCCCTGATAGCCCACTAGTTTACGGTGGAGTTTACAGTGCTGTATAGACTATGACGCTTATATAAAATGTGTTAAGGGGGATAATGGTAACGCCTTAACACTATTTCATACTTTATATTAGTGATAGGCATTATCTACTTAGCGTACACTACTACATAGTAGATAGTTTAATGGATCCTTAGAGGATAGTTATCCCAAACATCCTTTGAGTTACTCGTATTTCAGTTGTTATTTCACTTGAGTTGGATTTATTGATATAAGAATGTTAATCCTGACTCGAGTGTTTTGAGTTTTGCTTTACGCTCGGGTCAGACTAAGTGTACCAGTATTTGAGACTCACCTTTGGAGTTGGAGCTTCGCTTGGAGATCCAGCTATATATCGATTCTACTTTCAGATATTCAGTTGATTCTAGTGATGTATTTTGATCTTGTATTTGACTATTGTATTCGAGACTTCTGTTGTATCTTGTTTAACTCTGTTATATATATACATAGTAGCTTCATGAACTACTATTCTTCTGTTTCCGCTGCCTTGTTGTTATATTACTCTATGTCTATGATCTGTGATTATTTTATTTACTGTATATGCTGAGTTTTGCCAAATTTTATTTACAATCCATTGTTTTGAATTATTCAAGTCCGGCATGTATGGATTTATTGTCGATTTGAATGGTCCAAAATATTGAGTCGTTACAAGAGTGGAATGGAGTATGAACATGAATGAATAGATGAGTGGATTTCGACCGTTCTCTATTCCACAAACTCCACAAATAGATGAGTGAATTTCGACCATTCTCTATTCCACAAACTCCGACTTAAAATCGACAAGAGGAGTATAAACTCGCTAAGGATGGAATTTGACCATTTGACTTACGGCATCGCCAAATCAATGCTGGGGACAGAAGCATAGTTATTCAAAAAACCGTTGAATCCGACAGCGTAACACTAAGGCTCGAGCCTAGTGTTTGATACGACCCGAGGCCACGACCACATGGAGGCCTTGAGATGGAGATGGTGGATTGTTAACAGAATTCACAAGAAACGATTACAAGTACATTGAATGGAAAGTAATCGTTCATTAACTTAAATAATAATTCACACGAAGCATGGCAGCAAACAAAAGCTTTTATTTACAAAATAGGTGCCAAAACTTCAGTACAAATTATTTCAAAAGATCGGGATTCATACTCGTACAACTACAACTAGTGAAAGAGACGATTATGCAAACTATGTATATTGATCTGAAGCAATAACTACTTCTTTGACTTTCTTTCTCTTTTGGATTTCTCAGGGATAGAGCCGCTTATGCTTCGCTTTTGGGACCCTTTACCACCTTTGGCCGAAGAGCTTGAGGAGGTAGGAGGAAGTTCATCTAGGATCGACCCACCTAGTGGAATAATTTGCAATGGCACGAGATGAGGATCATCAATGTCCACCTCGGCGGGCTCAATTTTAACCTTTCTTTTCAACATTTCCTTCTTTTCGATCCGCTCCATCATGCTAGTCTTATCAGTGTGTTCCGAGGCACCGAGAATTATCACGTCATCAGATTCATTGGCCGAGGGTGGACCCTCGGTCTTATCTTCGTCAAGGGCGCAGATGATTTGAGCATCGGGTCCCGGAACATTAGCAGCAACCGGATCTTCATCCGTTTCCTCATGTTGTTCCGCAACAACGCAACTTATGGAAGTTTGACTGGGACCCAAAAGACCTATAAAATTTGATAAAACAGGGAGATCAGCTCAGATATTGTGTGTGAAGAACGAAACTTTTCATATACTAAGGAGTAAAGAAAAATACCAGCATCTGGTTGACTCTCCGTCATTGTCGGGGTGCCTTCTTCTAAAATGGGAGATAACATCTTGGGTTCGAAGCTGGGCATGTCCGGATCGTAACCGAGATCCTGCTCCATATTAAGAGAGGTTGATATTCCAACTACTTGGGATGTAGAAGGACCTTTAGGATCAATCTCTGAAGACCTGGCAATATTCTCTCCTCCTTCAGTAGGTGCAGAGGCCTTGAAAAATCAAAGTTCTACGGCAGCTAGATCTGAAGGCTCGTTCCCACGAAGAATTTACTTCACTAATTCTTCCTCGTTGAGATCGGCTCCACCTAGCTCATTCTTCTTTATTTGGTTGATGTGCTCCCAAGCTTCAGCGAGCAATTCGAGGTAACCTTCACCGAGAAAGCTTAAATCGTGATGGATCAGGACTTTGGCATTGTATTGAATAATCGGCGGATCGAATAAGTCCTTAATCTTATTCCTACCGAACTCCATCACAGCTTCTACTTGGGAGTTAATTTGTTCGGTCATCTCTCTTCGGCCCTCCTCTTGAGCTTCTGTTTAAAGAGCTTCAATTTTGGGAAATTGCTCGTCAAGTTTAACCATTAAGCTTCTGGCCTCAACAACTTCCTCACAGTATTTCTGCAATTCCTCCCAAGCTTCAATTTTTTCCTCCCGTTCTTTCTTTAAAAGTTCTTCAAGTTCCTCGAAGCGGCGAGCCAGAGCATCTTTCTCCTTGTGCGGTGAGTCCTTTTCTAAAGCAAGTGTCTTACTATGATGAAGTGTCGCATAAAGTTCCTTTTTTTGAGTAGCTTCAAGATGGCTTACTACCTTTGCCGTTTCCTTGGAGTTCTTCTCTGCTTCAGCAAGTTGGGTTTTAAATTCTAGCAATTTAGCGTCCTGATGCTTGATTATATCTTTGTCGTGTATAGCTTCCAACTTGAGGCGGTCTATCTCGTGTTGTCGCTCAATAGAAACTTTAAAGACTTTCTCTACCAAGTGTATAAATGATTCATGCTGTATAAATACGTCGTTCACACACGCGAGAGAACTTTCCTTGGCATGCCTTGGGATTATATGAATAGAAAGAAGGAATTTAAGGCCATCAAAGCAAATCTTTGGAAAAGTGACCTTGAGCTTGGCCAACTTCTTTGCTGTGGAAACGTCAGAAGAAGTGGCCGGGAAAGGTAGTTCGATGGTAGCAAGAGGATGTTTGCCTGACCGGCACTCATGAGATTGTCTGAAGCTTGAAGAGCTGGAATGTGGCTCATGAGACGCGGCGATATGAGGACCACGATAGGACGACTACTCTCTACTTTAGGCAGGAAAGCCAGACTATTCGCCTTGTCGAGATGTTTGGGACTGAGATTTTCATTTGGAAGAGGAAGAAGATTCCCTCGAATGATAATTCTTATCTCACTCCTCGTCTTTTTCCCTGCGCCAAGTAGACTCTGAATCCCGGCTAGATCGGTGGTATGCAGAAGAACTTCTGAGGCGATAAAAGGCTCTTGATTGGGACATTACACATGTAAAGACTGAATGAGAGCATATTAGTAATTATTAGACGAATGATCAATAAAAGTGTAAAGTGCATGTGGTTGTGAGTGTCCTAGTGCTCCCCCCGACAGACCGATAATAGTAGCTTTTCTCATCGGCGTTTTCTCTCTTTTGTCCAAAGGTTGGATGCCTTCGCCACTTCCGGTGGGAGTGTTGAGTCCTTCTATGTTGATGTTTGAAAAGTTATAGGACATGATGTCGTCCAGAATTTGAAGATTAGAAAACCCCTTTAACGAGCTTTCCAAGTGCAGAGAGGACGATTCCTCCTCAACCGGAGTAATAACAAACTCTGGTCTGAGGCATTTTTTCTTCTGCGAAGCCTGTATGCCAACCTCTTCTTTCTCTTTATAGGTGTTTGGGATTGTCTGACTTACGACGGTTCAACCATTGGCGCTTTACCGAGGTCTGCACCGACATCTCCCGGCTTCTTGGCTTGAGAATCCTTAATCTCTCCCTCCTCGATATCATCCCGAGTCCCCTCAACAGGGGGCATGACGGGGTTAAGAGTATCCCTTTTTTGTTCTTCAACATTCCTTAACAATGCCACACTCCCAAGAAGTCCAATACTACAGCCATCTTCCAATAGCCCGAATAAAGATAGCTGTTCATCAGTTATGAGAAGTTTGACGTCCCTATCCTCAACGGGAGTGGCGCGGATAGCAGCAACGGCTCTAGAAAAACCAGCGCCTTCAGGACACGGGCGAACACCTAAGAGAACTCTAGATGTTAGTCGATTCAAAGGAAAAGTTATGACTTGGATCAGTGGAATTGAGAGAAAAGTGAAAGTAATACTTACGTCCTTCTAACCATCGTCTTGCAAACCTCGGAGGGCAACGCATATAGAACCATTCATGCTTAAATAGTGAGAGTTTGTTCCAAGCACCCATCAGAACATGACAATTAGGCGAATGCTCAAGAAAGACATAGAGGGGCTTCCTGATTGTCATTTGAAGTTATAGATGAATCTTATGTCTTAAGGAGTAGGCAGACAGAATAGAAAGTTCATGAACAACAAGAAGGTTCCATGAATAAAAGCATAACTGTTGGGAGGAAGTTGTGTGGGGACGATCCCAAGATATCTCAACATCTCTCGGACAAACGAATTGAAGGGCGGTACGCATCCAACCCAACACATAAACTTATTGCAAGCTGTATACCCTATTGGGGGCAAGTGAAGTCTATCTTGTCTTGAGGGAACCAAGATGTCCCCAATTGAAATTCCGTGGATATAGCATTACCGACGAAGAGCAGCTTCACCAATTTAAGAGGTTTGTGAATCCACTGGATTATCGAGAAGAATAGCACCTTCTATAGCATCAGGGGCAAGGCTTATGTCCTCCATTGGAAGGACTAGGATATAAGAGAAAAGGTTAGCTTGTGGATTAGAAACTTTTGTTTGCTCTGCATGATGGCTTGGAGAAGGCCTGCCGGATAAAGTTGCAGAACTTGATTTCGCTTCAGAACCAATGTGTCATGTCGCCGAATTAGAAGACATGTCAACTGAATGTTCGAGTGTCAGGGATCTATATCAGCTATACTTAATAGATAATTGAGATCAGAAAATTAACTTGTTCCCCCCCATGCTAAGTGTGAACTAGTGTAGTGCAGTGCAGTACGTAATAGACATAAATAGTTTGAAATCAGAATAGCGAAATAAAATGACGAGGTTTTGGAGTTTTGTGTAGAGAGACCGTCACTGCTGACCGTCTCGACTGACAAGAAACTTGATCGGCAATGAAAGTTTTGGGATCGACTATTGGAATATTTGACCATGAAGTCTGTTACTTAAGTTCATTAGAAAGTCTGTCACTTAGTCCATATTGGAAGTTTCGGAAGTTTGGTTGATCAATTCTAGGTTCGGCAGTTCAAGTATGCATGTTATATTGTTCATTGTCATCGTATATTCAAGGTTAGCAAGGCAAACTAGCGTTAATTGTTCGAACAAGTTGAGTTGGATTAGTTTATAAGTCATATGCCGATCACTAGCATTTAGATACCGATCCCTTTCCCAAGAATTCCTATGCCAATCCCTTGATCAAAGGCCTCTATACCAAACCCTATACCAAAGTAGGGAATGCGATCCCTACATCACTACCCAATATCGATCCCTTTCTATAAACACTCCTCGCCGATCCCTCTCCACAACTAAAGCGATCGGTCCCTATCATTGCCATGTCAAAGTCTACTGATCCCTATGTCACTCAACATCTATCCTTTCCTCTATCAACGCCCTTCGCCGACCCCTCATTTTCTTTATCCTTCTCCTCTCTCAACTCTGGAATCAACTACCGATCCCTCCATCAAGGGGTCGAACCTTCACCCAGAGTCACCAACACCACTGAATCCTTCATCTCTCTACATCCACATCTTTTATTCCTCAGGATCCCTCACCGAACCCCCATTCTATCTCTTCATCTCTTCATCCTATGCATAATGCAACCTACAAAGCCTTTGTTCCAGCAACCATTAACTACTCCGAGATCGGTCGCCACCTTATGCTGACATCAGCAGCTCAAAACTGATAACCTAATCATGTAATTAAAAGAAATATCACAAATCCATACCTATATTAAAACATGGAGGTACGAATTAAGTTAGGGACGAGCATTCGATGGTAATTGAATCGAAGGTGAAGGAGAGATGTGTTAGTGCAATGGCTGAAATTGAGTTTGGATTTGAGGTCGAAGTTCGGAGAGCCTAGGTTCGGAAGGGAAGTTTTATGCAAAGGCAAGTAGAATGGAAAAATAAAGAAGGAAAAGCAGAGAGGCTCGTATTTATATGGATGGGAGAGGGTTCTGCTATGAGAATGTTGAATGAGTAATAATGGAATAGGGGTCGGTATAGGAACCTGCCGATCCCTATTTGCGTAGCTTCAACAATGGATCAGCATGTTGAATGCCGAACCCTATAGATAAAAATATGAATGATGATAGTGATCATGGAGGTTTGACTGTAAACGTGAACATACAAAATATTATAAAAATTGGCAATGACCCGTGAGCATTAGAACGCGTTTAGGGCCAATAACGGAAACATGTATATGAATATACACGTGAATGATTTAAAAGATCGACTTTTTGAAATCAACAGAAATTGAAATCAAACTTGAAACCTTCAAGTTCAAGGCTGGGCTAGATAATAAAAAGTTTATAAGCCTCGCATAACTGGATTTGTATATGCTGATGGAATGTGGAACAGGACTAATATTATTGGAAATCGACCAAGCGTTATGGCATTCAATGGAAGATTCAATGCCTTGGAAAATGATTCGACAAAGGAATAACAATCAATCAGGAAGCTAGATGGACTTCTTTCCGACTATTCAGATTTATTTCGATTCAAAGCACGTCATGTTACTCACAAGACGTACTTTGGAGGGGAGTGTGACCCGGTATCCTGACCCGGCAATATTGAACTGATTGTGCGAGATAGATTCAACTGTTATCAAGGAGGATGACCACGGAGCAATGGCTGTAAGACCAAAAAGTAGAGTTCAGATGGTTATTTAAAGCCAGGATTAAACAAAGTTGGTAGATAGATGATGCAGGATGCTAAAAATATGGAAATTAGCTTGGATAAGCAAGGTATCGACATAGCTTGGTAATACCCTTTGGATCGACATAGTTAATTGGATGTGGGGTCGGCATGGATGAAGTAATGGAGGGTTCAACATAAGTGATGGGGCATGGATCGACATGACTTGGTGGAACTCCTGGGGTCGGTATAGATGGAAATGTAAGGTACGACATAGTTAGTTGGACAAGGCGTAGGCATAATTGAAGCAAAGGAGAGATCGGCATAAATAAGTGTGCATGGATAGGCATAAGTAGAAGGGCATGGATCGGCATGATTGGATAAGCAAATGGATTTCCATAGCATGTAATAGGGATCAGCATACTGAGTCAACTATAAGGGATCGGCATACTCCATTAGGAAGGGTTCGTCAGAAATAACCTCCAAGTGGATCTGAACCAATGATCAAACAAAAAGAATAAGTCCACTTGTCCAATCAACATTATATTTGAAGTACCAACATGTCTAAACATGAAGAAGCCACCATAGAGATTGCTGCCCCAGAATCGACCAATGAAGGGACCAGTACCGATCCCTATTCATTAGGATTTGGGCCTAGAGTCCCCTTTGGCGGGCCTTTATGGATTAGAAGGTCCTGTAGCTGAAGTTTCAGAGAGATTGATGGTCGCCTTCACCTATAAATACTGGCCTAGGGGGTCATTCTGAGGATCTTTGCGCTACTGGTAACATTAGTCTTTATTATAAACAAGTCTTCTCCTAATTTCTTGTTGTTTGCTACTGTAATCAGACCATTCATGAATAAATAAAGATAATCTTCAAAGTGAACGTAGGAATAGTATGCCGAACCATTATAAATCCTTGTTTTCTTGATTATTGCTTTGATTTTCTTGTTAGTTTATTTTATTCCTCTGTTTTAATTTTACTTTCTTCATTTATTTCACTACATAAATCTATTCTTTGGTGTTTTTGGGCAATTTGGTTGCAAATAGAACCCATGCTCTACCATCCCCATAGATCTCACTTCAACTGGTGCACAAGATTTGGATCGGTACCAATCCAATTGGATCGGATCGGTACCGATCCAAATACTTTGCTCCAATCGTCATGAAATTTTTAGGGCGTCGTCCTTGCGTGCTCCAGAGCCTATCCTCCAAGTTTTGTACGATTCTGATGAACTTTACTCTCGATATGCTCTGATCACCAATCTAAGTCCTAAACATGCACAGCACTAGCAAACGAATCAAGCATAGCAAGCAATTTCAAACACGATAGTGAATCAAGCATAGCAAATCCTTCATTTACATTAAATCATAAACATTCAAGTCATCCAATTCAATCAATGATCATGAACAAGCATAGATCCAATCTAAATCATAGAATTACATAGCCATATATGCATAAATGACACTAGCCAATGATATAATCCATATTACATGTTTAATTAGGTTGATCTAGGGTTTCTATATCTGAAATTACCTATGTCTAATCAATTTATAATTTAATTTGACAATCCTAACTTATAATCACCCAATTAGAACATATAATCCATCATAGATTAGTGAGAGATCATAACCACTCACCAAAAAAAATCAAATCTATGAAAATGAGAGGAGATCCAATTCGGACAGTAGAAAATTGGATGTAGGTGTGATCCAATGGACGAGATCAAGCCCCTCGATGAAGATATAGCCTCTAATTTGAACCCGTCGTTCGTAGCTCGGTTGGTTTGGGAGATGGGAGATGGGGACCAAAAGGACTGTGTCCGGGCAGGTTCGAATCCCAGCGCCAAACCATCAGTGGGAGTTTCAATGTTACGCATCCGTGTGCGACGAATAAGTAAAAGCGGGGTAGACACACGGCGTGGGGTTTACTTAAGTGAGTATCAATGAATACCATGATCTTAAGGTTCCCCATGATCTCAAAAAAAAATAGCCTCTAATTTGATATTAGAGACGATTTGTGATGAAATCTATGTAAAGAATGGAGAATTTGAGAGGAGATAGGGTTTTAGGCTGATATGAAATGAGAAACAAAGGTTTCAAATGGTCTCTCTCACCTTATAATTATAGCCAAACCTGATTAGATTAATGGGCTTGCTAATTGACCCATTAATCACATTTCTAATTCTGGCCAGTAGTTTACAAAACTTAAAACTGCTATAACTTCCTAACCTCTTATCTGATATTCCTGTATGACCACTCTACGGAATAGGAAAACACCATCCCGAAGCAATGAACCAGGTTAGAATATCTAATCTAGCTCCTATCAAAAGTTATGGCCGAAATAAGATCTCCAAAAGCAAAATGGTCACATAGAAATTCGAGAAAAATCATTGACGTGTAAAACATTCCTATGAATCATATTTAAAAATAATAGAATGATACGACCTCAAATGAATTAAATAGAATTATTTTACACTCGTTCGATACTAAAAATGCGTGTCGTTACAAGATTCATTTGAATTGCCAGAGAATGAATCCATTGATAATTTTGAAGCTACATTTCTTATATTAAATTCTTCGCTCTCTCCCTCACCAACATCCTCTTCTTCATTCAGAGTTGCCCACCACGGCCTAAATGAAAGAAGTTCAAATGCTTCATGAGTCTTGAAATAACAATTGTAAGTATCACGATATATTTTTATCATTATTGTCTTTCAAGTTTTTAGACGATTGTCCACTCCTTAGTCTTTCTCCTCTTTGTACTTTATACCTTTGTATTTGGTACACATAGTATTCAAGTTATACCATGCTGTCTTTGTGCTCTCAAACATTCGCCTTTTTTGGCATTCTGGATCCTGGTTGTAGATCTCATGTACTCTCAAATAGAAGAACCATCCAGTGAAACGTCCTGATGGAACTTCGAAAGCCTTAGCCCATGCATTGGCCAACACCTTATAGTCATATGCTCTCCACTTCTTACCACTATGAGTGCTTGTATCAGTATGATTAGTGGAATAAGGACTAGGCTTTCTTTTATTGTAAGCTCGTTTTGTCTTGTCTTTCCCTTTGTTACTTGCAGCTCAATCTGAAGGGGTCTCTTGGGTTGTTTTTGCAGGAGGAATTATCGATTGTGAACCAAACATGTTCGGGTTTAGAGAGATTTGATTGATCAAGTTACCAAACTGTTGTGCAAAGATAGTTGGCTAAGCAACTGATTTTCTATGGAGTAAGGAATGTGTCGACAATATTGGTGAAGCTTCTAACTGTGATAGTAAACTTGTAAAGTTTGTGAGAGTTTTATCATACAAGTTCATTTTATGGACATTGTTGTTGTTTAAGTTTGCCATTAATCTGTTTGTTCTTTTGTTTAGTAGAGATAGATTTGTTTGAGTATGAAGCCTGTATGCAATCTGTTATACACCATATATAAAAAAAATTATGCAAATTGCTTTTTGCAATGATTGGTCTTCTCAGCTCATATCTATAGTGTCTAGTCTTATCATCTGTTTTTTGTAGTGTCGGGTCTTATCAGCCGATTTTTACAGTGGCTAGAAAATATAGCTTATTTTTGCAGGGTCTAGACTTATCCACTATCATCATAAATTTGCAGCTTTTATTTGTCATTCAATTGTCATGAAAATAATGTTTGCACTGTCCGGTCTAATTATCTATTTATTGCAGTGTCGAGTCTTATCAACCGATTTTTGCAGTGGCTAGAAAATATAACTAATTTTTGTAGGGTTTAGACTTATCCACTATTATCATAAATTTGCAGCTGATATTTAATATTCAACTACCATAAAAATAATTTTTGTAGTGTTTGGTCTAATCATTTGTTTATTACAGTGTCTAGTCTTATCAACTATTTTTTGTAGTGTCTAGTCTTATCATTTAGTTTTTGTAGTGTCTGGTCTATCAACTATATACAAAAATTGTTTGTTTGCTTCAGAATCATTGAACTTTTTTCTAGCATTGAATAGTTTACCAACTTTATATAGAAATTTGCCAGTAATCTATTCACTTGATGCTTCTTTTCTCTTTAATATTTTTTCTACTATATATATTAATGCAGATTCTTTTTTCGAGCTATTAAATTTCAAAATGACAACTGCAGCATGGACTGTAGCTGATTGCTTATTATTGATAAAAGCATACATTCAGACAGATATTCTTTACATGGAAGAAGAGATTGATCAAGACTTTTGGGTTACCCCTCAATGAAGTGTACAACAATCATTCAGATTGTAGATTAATATGGAGGATTCTGGACACAAGAAGTACATTCGTCACGTTTAATAGGCTGTGTAAGAGGTCCCACAAAATAATAGCTGAGTTGAAAGAGGCGGATATTTTTCAACTATCCCGTTCAACATATGACTCTCGTTACATCTTTGAATACCGTACAAGCTTTGTGGGACATGATGCATACAAGTTATGGAACAACTATATGTTGCAATTTGAGTAACAACCTCATGCGTGTTTGTTAAGTCTAATATCTATTTATCGCTATTTGTATTCTAAGACGTTTGTTTAAGCTATTTATCGAAGTATTAATCTGCTTTCAAAGAAAAAAATAACAGTACTGAAAATAGTGATACAATGTCATACATCATCATCTAACATTATCAAACATAAACACTGGGCCTAATAGCTTAATTTTATCTGCTAATATTTAGTCCACAAAGCTGACTGTGAAGTCTACTATTTTCATTTTTCCACCTAACAAATTGAGTTTGCAATGTTGTTAGTCGGTACTCTAATTCGTTAGCTTAGTCAGCGGCTCATTGAGGAAAAGGATTGTCAATACACTGCCAAAAGCCATAACCTCTTGGACTTAGATGGCATCGGAAATAATGACGATTAATATCATTTCCTCTTTGAATAACATCTTTTATTACGGCGTATCCACATTCACACATTATACTTGGCAGGTCAACTTCTTGTTCAATTTCTGGAAGGATGATTTGTCGTCGTCGATGTCTTGAAGTGTGTCTTTGCTATTGACTTAGTCTTTCTTTACGCCGTCTATGTTCCCTCACTTGTGTTTGAAGTTCTTCCTATTCTTGTTCATGCTCTCACAAATCTTCATAATGTCTACCTTGCATTTTAATATGGAAATTAATATCAGTTTCAGGTGATGATGGATTGGATGGCATTGGGTGCTCAAGGGGACATTCATAGTCGTACGATGAAGGGAGAGAAATGTGACTATAATCCACCATTGTAGAACAAATTCTATGTTGTTGTAAACGAGTAATGAATGGATGTTATTTATAGTGAGTATACTCACACACACCTTAATTAAAGGTTATTGAAAACTAAAACATATTACAAATCTAAAAGATATTTTAATAGGACCAGTCTCCATAAAGGAGATTAGACAGTACAATATTAGAAAAGCTTTATGTAACATCCCGCCCTTCTGACTGCCCCCAGTCGGTAATTAAACCAACTTGAAACGTTCAAAATGATGGATTGTTATTTAGTTTATAGAGTTTAAACAGAATCAGCCACAGAAACACAGAATAATAATAATAATTCAAAAACAAATGAATTTTTATTTCTTTCCCTTTTACAATATCGGAGTTTATACAATGTATTAAATTTATATAGCGGAATATCTTAAAATACAAAATTTCCTGAAAACTAAAGTGAGCGTTTTACCCCCTCTCTCTAACTTCGCTGCTCGAAAATCTTCAAGCTGTAAAATACTCGGTCTGACCCGAGTATTACATTCAAAAGAAAATAATACACAAGTCAGTCTAATTCAAATTCAGTTATTAGTGCATAGAAGCAATAATAATCAAATTGACGATAGTCACAAAAATTCCCGTCTAACCGATTCTTTTAATAAAGAAATCGGGTAACGGTAAATATAACACTTAACAGTGTTAACAACAAATCAAGAGAGATAAAATATCAGCAGAGATAAATGAAAAGATTTTTAAATGAAGATGATTTAGAAAAGAACAGAATTGCTGAAACGGCGATTAACAACAAAATTTATCAATTTAAAACCAAATCAAAATACAATTCAAAATATATTGAATTTGCAACATAAAACAATTCCAGCAACAGAAAACATCAATTAAAACATCAATTCTGATTGGCTGCAGTACACACTCGCGTGAACTGCCTCGCCACTACAGTGATAAATTTCCCAAAAGCTCAATGAAAGTTCACAATCAAGCACAAGGTCAAATCCGAGCGATTTGGCTGGATTCAACTCAATGTACAAACCCATGTACACGTATAGGAAAACAGTCAAGACGACTAAAACAAGTCTCAACCAAACACAGATAACATTTCCAAACGGGTAAATGACACAAAACTCAATCATCAAAGTGAGATTTCAAAATCCTAGAAACTTGAAGCATTTGAGAGCATCATAGGAACCAAAATAATGTATCTATAGAAGCAACATGGAACAAAAAGGCAGAAGTGCAAATTAAATGCAAACAGGCATGCATACGTGACTATACCTTCAATGTGAAGGCTTACATGAACCACTTCCAAGGAAAAGGCACAGGGACGTGTGCAACTTCAAGGCAACAAGGTAAGGAGTATATGCTACTATTCACTAAGGAAAAATTTGCATGTAGGTCCATTTAAATGTGTACAATGTCACATAAGGGTAGGGACTTGATAATTTAAAGCAACTAAACAAGGTGACAGGGACATGTGTCCTTTAGCATGTAAAGAACTATAACTACAAGAAAAATGGGTGAACTAATTGGAAGAACAGGGTAAGGATGCATGAAATCAAACAAGGCACAGGTATGTGATCAATTTTTTTTCTCAATACAACAAATCAATATAAAAATTATAGACAGCACATTCTTTATAAATTTGACGAAAAATGACTAAACATTATATATATACTACTGTGCAAAAATTTCGAATCCAAGCAATATACTATAGCTTATAAAATTCGAAACTTATGTGTGTGTATACATTTCAAAGTAATAGGCATAAAGGACTAAACAAGTTAATGTAGCCCACAAATCACGATGGACGTAAATATGAATTCAAAGCATAAGCAAAGACAAAGGAGATCTACAATTAAATCAAAGCACAGGCAAGTGCAAATCAATGCTACTATTCACCAAAGAAAAATTTGTATTTAGCTCCAACAAAATGTGTTCAATTTCACTTCATTTTAAAGCAATAAATTAAAACATAGGTTGACAGAGGATGCTTGTAATAAATGGAAAAACGATAGATCATTAATAACCACTTATCACTAAATTTAACTAACATTTTAAATCAGTGCTAGAGATGAGTACGTGGTAAAATCAAAGCAAGCTGCATGTACTTCAATGTGAACACGTGGACTACGAGCTAGCATATCAAGCTTCAGATGGTATGCAGTGGACACAAATGATGAATCAGTTATGCAACTACATGGTGACTGGAAACTGGAATGTACACTGAAGCAAATTTGAACATGGATATGCAACAGTAGGATCAAACTCAATGCTCATGATAATGTAGACCTGAGGATACTGCAGTACAGTGAACCTATGTGTAAGCAAAGATTACTCATGCAACAGCCTAACCAATGATCAATGACATACATATAAGCTATCAACCTGAAGACTGTAATTAAACAGTGAAATCAAAATTTGAGTCAAAGCCTTGAAAATCAAGAAATTAGCAATTTCACTAAAATCCAGTTTCACCAAATCAATGGATTAGCAAATTCACCAAACAAAGTGACCGAAGTCAAATAGGAATCAAGCCGAGGAAAACACTATATTATTCAAACAAATAGGAAAATCAGTAATCAAGGCCAAATTCAATTTGAACGCAGCAAGGTACAAGTCGAACAAGCCAAAACCAAACAGTGATGACTACGAAAAACAAACAGCCAAAAATCATCTTTGGCATCTGAACAAAATCGAATGGCCGAAGCCCAATATAGACAAAATCATAAAAAAAATCAAAGCATTGATAACCCAGAAATTTAGCAACGAAATTCACGAATTAGAACAAGACAGAAATCATCTAAATTTAAATTAGATGTGAGTGATATAAAATCACTCACCTTCGTAGGAAGCGCTCAGATTGAAGGAGCCGCGAGTAGAGACGATCAAGCTACTAAAGGTCGGCGACTTTAGAACCAAAGCCCTAATTCCAGACTCGAGGCAAAGAGGAGCTGAAGTTTCAATTCGCCAGAGCAACAGAGAATCGAAAGGAAGACGAGCCGAAGCCCTAATTTAAATCGCCATTTTTTTAATGCTTTTTTTTTCTTTCTCTGTTCGATTTAGGGTTACGAAGTAAATGAAATAGAGAGGGGGGTCGTGTTTTCAGGCATGAACAAAGGAAAGTCGCGTGGTTTTGCAGAGGAAGATCGTGATTTTAGGCATAGTTTTGGGCGTGAATTTTGGCGTGATTTAAGGGTTCGAACGAATGAAAATTAAAATGGGGAACGGGTTTACTTAATCACGACATCAAAGAAACATAGGCCAGTATATTTTTTTTCAAAGCCCACTTAACCCTAGCTCAAATTTTAAATTCAAATATGTTCTTCATATTAAACTTGAAAGTTTCAAACGCTTCACAGTTTCAAAAGAATCTCAATTCGATCTAAAAATTCTAACAGAAATTAACAACCGATATTAAATCGTCAATTGACGAAGATTTTTATTGTTACAAAAATTTAAATTGAATTCGATTCATATTTTCTACACGTTTATCCGTCGTATGTTCACACAACAATTCCGATAAATACGAAATTTGAAATCCAGTAATAATTCAATATTATGGACCCAATGGAACTGGTTTCGTCGAATTCCGAGACTGTGCCTCGGAAGACTATTTTTAAATTCAATTTAAATGATACAATTTCAAAACTGAACAAATCGCTTTCAAATTCAATTCTGAAGCTTCTATTATCTTCAGTATTATCAATAAGAATTTTACAAGCCTTTAAATTATTTTTAGTCTGCTTAAAACTGAAGATTCAAATTTTCAATAGATTAAATTCTAAAATTAAATCGCCAATTTCATTCTGATAATTTGAAATTCAAGTCAATTCATCATTCAAATATTTAAAATTAATTAAATATTTTCAATTTAAATTGTTCAAAATTCAGGGTCGTTACAATCTTCCCTCCCTAAAAGAATTTCGTCCCGAAATTAAAAGTTAGGAAAAATGATTGTTAAAATCTCACTGAAATTTATACCCTACACAATTTTACCAAGTTTGAAACTTTATTAAAAATAAATAAATATAGTGTTCATTCCATTTGTTTTATCTCACTGGCTTTGTTCATTATCTCCTTTGTTCATTGATTTCTGTAATCAAAACGCAAAAGTCTTTTACCAAAATTTTCGACTTACAAAACTCAGATTTTAGCTTGAAATTCTTCATGTTAGAGATTTGCATACTATATCTTTTTCCAAAGCTGTGGACTTTTAAGACATTTTAAAGATCTTCTTCTTTAGTTTATTAGGTAGGAATTATGAAATTTTAATTTCAAACTATTGATTTTCTATTTACAGTTTGAAAATACTTACTAACTCGAAATTTAACAAGTCTATCGTCGTTCTTACAGACATTAGACATACGCTGGCCAGGCGCAGGACTAAAAATCTCCAAGTACTAAATATACTTGTTTCAACTCCTAGTGAAAATACTTAAAAATTCTTTTAAAAATGGATATGGAAAGCACGTTCCCCCATGGATCACAGTTACCCGGCGGTTACGCTACTATCCCAGTAGAATCGCTTGTAATCTGTAGATTTCTCATCTCTTAAATTTCACCATGGTTGTTTCAATAGATCGCAGTTCACACGGCGGTTACGCTACTATCCCAGTAGAATCGCTTGTAACCGTAGGCATCACGCCCCTCAAATTACGCTAATCAATCAATATGATCCCATCGACATGATCCATCCCGAGGGATTCCGATTCAAATAGTCACTCGGACAAATGGAAATTCTACGTAGCTACGAATTTCAAATGGACACTCATCATTGAGTTCCAACACCTTCACAAATTTTAAATGGAAGGTACTTTTCCATATCCTCAGTTTAGAAAACATAATGTCATATATATGTAGTACTTCATTTCACATTTCGTACATATCATATCTATGTAAACTTACAAAAGATTTCCATAACAATTACTTTCCAAACTGACGGGTTTCAAATTTACCGCATTCATATATATATAAGTTCCGAAAACCTACATATCCCATATCCATAACAAAATAGAGGATTTCAAAATTTTCCTCTAAGTCGATTTGGAAATTTAAGGTTATCTCAAACCCAATTCATATTCATAATTCCATTTATTATCGACTTCACATTCGATTTGGATTTCACGTTACTTTGTCAATTCTCAACACAGAATTGATGTCTACCAATATATAACCTCTGAGCTCGTACGTCTCAGAGAAGGGTGTTAAGCTAAGAGAACAAATTCTCCACCACCAAACAGATATATATTTAATAGAGATCAATTGCTATGTCATCAATTCACAATGTTAGACATACAATCCAAACCGATCATCTGAAATTCAAAACTCAACTTATATTGTCTTTGGTGTCAAAGTTAAACTCAATTTAACTCAACGATTCAATCTTCTTGAAAAAATTCAAATTGAACTAATTGTTCAAATTTCTCATTTAACTTTTCAACTTCGACTTTGAAAATGAATTTCAAATCATTTATCACTCACGGGATATATTCACAACATTTCATTTCATATTTAGAAAAACATTTCCATACTTATTTAAAAATAAGTAATTCACAAATCTAATTTATTTTCAACATTTGAAAATATTCGATATACTTAAATCATAATTAAGTATATATTTCATCTTTTAAGGAAATCATTCTCTTTCACACATTTATTTGAGTTAAAACGAATGTTACGTAAAACATCGTTACGACGACCCAAAAATCACTAGTATAGGGATTCGAAATTTAGATAGATATATAAATCCCAATACTGTACAAAATATTTCCTTTTGGAAATCATTTACTATAACAACAGTGTTATAGTCCATCATTTCCTTATTTCTCGAAAACTTCTATTTCAACAATGAATGTTGAAATCTATGGTTTCGATATTCAATGCCTTATAAAACATCTTTTAAAACAATTGACTTCGTTTTAAAATATCACTTTCCCAAAACATGTCCATTTTATTCAATAATATATTCACAACATTTCTATACATTTTTTTTCCAATCTTCTATATAAACCGTTTATAATAATTCAAAAATTCCAATTTAAACTATTGTATAAATTAATCAATTTTCAAAAGAATTTAGAATCAATTTCCCAATTATTACTTTGGAGATATTCAAAATATTTGATTTAAACCAATTCATTAATTTACTTAACTTATATTTTATTTTATTTTCATAAATCTCAGCAATTCGATAATAGGTTTTCGAATGATAGAGACTCAAATCTAAGAAGACCTTACCGAAGAGAAATTATCGCTAACCTACATTTAGAGAGGGGAATTTCCGAAAAGGATTTGAATTTTCAAAAAAAAAATTAATTTCAAAACAATTTTATACTTCTTTAGATTTGAAAAAAAACGTTTTCTTTAAAGTGATTCTAGTAACTATTCATATTAAACACCATAAACTAAGCTTTGTATAAACCAAAGCTCTGATACCACTTTGTTACATCCCGCCCTTCTGACCGCCCCCAGTCGGTAATTAAACCAACTTGAAACGTTCAAAATGATGGATTGTTATTTAGTTTATAGAGTTTAAACAGAATCAGCCATAGAAACACAGAATAATAATTCAAAAACAAATGAATTTTTATTTCTTTCCCTTTTACAATATCGGAGTTTATACAATGTATTAAATTTATATAGCGGAATATCTTAAAATACAAAATTTCCTGAGAACTAAAGTGAGCGTTTTACCCCCTCTCTCTAACTTCGCTGCTCGAAAATCTTCAAGCTGTAAAATACTCGGTCTGACCCGAGTATTACATTCAAAAGAAAATAATACACAGGTCAGTCTAATTCAAATTCAGTTATTAGTGCATAGAAGCAATAATAATCAAATTGACGATAGTCACAAAAATTCCCGTCTAACCGATTCTTTTAATAAAGAAATCGGGTAACGGTAAATATAACACTTAACAGTGTTAACAACAAATCAAGAGAGATAAAATATCAGCAGAGATAAATGGAAAGATTTTTAAATGAAGATGATTTAGAAAAGAACAGAATTGCTGAAACGGCGAATAACAACAAAATTTATCAATTTAAAACCAAATCAAAATACGATTCAAAATATATTGAATTTGCAACATAAAACAATTCTAGCAATAGAAAACATCAATTAAAACATCAATTCTGATTGGCTGCAGTACACACACGCGTGCACTGCCTGGCCACTACAGTGATAAATTTCCCAAAAGCTCAATGAAAGTTCACAAACAAGCACAAGGTCAAATCCGAGCGATTTGGCTGGATTCAACTCAATGTACAAACCCATGTACACGTATAGGAAAACAGTCAAGACGACTAAAACAAGTCTCAACCAAACACAGATAACATTTCCAAACGGGTAAATGACACAAAACTCAATCATCAAAGTGAGATTTCAAAATCCCAGAAACTTGAAGCATTTGAGAGCATCATAGGAACCAAAACAATGTATCTATAGAAGCAACATGGAACAAAAAGGCAGAAGTGCAAATTAAATGCAAACAGGCATACATACGTGACTATACCTTCAATGTGAAGGCTTACATGAACCACTTCCACGGAAAAGGCACAGGGACGTGTGCAACTTCAAGGCAACAAGGTAAGGAGTATATGCTACTATTCACTAAGGAAAAATTTGCATGTAGGTCCATTTAAATGTGTACAATGTCACATAAGGGTAGGGACTTGATAATTTAAAGCAACTAAACAAGGTGACAGGGACATGTGTCCTTTAGCATGTAAAGAACTATAACTACAAGAAAAATGGGTGAACTAATTGGAAGAATAGGGTAAGGATGCATGAAATCAAACAAGGCACAGGTATGTGATCATTTTTTTTCTCAATACAACAAATCAATATAAAAATTATAGACAGCACATTCTTTATAAATTTGACGAAAAATGACTAAACATTATATATATACTACTGTGCAAAAATTTCGAATCCAAGCAATATACTATAGCTTATAAAATTCGAAACTTATGTGTGTGTATACATTTCAAAGTAATAGGCATAAAGGACTAAACAAGTTAATGTAGCCCACAAATCACCATGGACGTAAATATGAATTCAAAGCATAAGCAAGGACAAAGGAGATCTGCAATTAAATCAAAGCACAGGCAAGTGCAAATCAATGCTACTATTCACCAAAAAAAAAATTGTATTTAGCTCCAACAAAATGTGTTCAATTGCACTTCATTTTAAAGCAATAAATTAAAACATAGGTTGACAGAGGATGCTTGTAATAAATGGGAAAACGATAGATCATCAATAACCACTTGTCACTAAATTTAACTAACATTTTAAATCAGTGCTAGAGATGAGTACGTGGTAAAATCAAAGCAAGCTGCATGTACTTCAATGTGAACACGTGGACTACGAGCTAGCATATCAAGCTTCAGATGGTATGCAGTGGACACAAATGATGAATCAGTTATGCAACTACATGGTGACTGGAAACTGGAATGTACACTGAAGCAAATTTGAACATGGATATGCAACAGTAGGATCAAACTCAATGCTCATGATAATGTAGACCTGAGGATACTGCAGTACAGTGAACCTATATGTAAGCAAAGATTACTCATGCAACAGCCTAACCAATGATCAATGACATACATATAAGCTATCAACCTGAAGACTGTAATTAAACAGTGAAATCAAAATTTGAGTCAAAGCCTTGAAAATCAAGAAATTAGCAATTTCACTAAAATCAAGTTTCACCAAATCAATGGATTAGCAAATTCACCAAACAAAGTGACCGAAGTCAAATAGGAATCAAGCCGAGGAATACACTATATTATTCAAACAAATAGGAAAATTAGTAATCAAGGCCAAATTCAATTTGAATGCAGCAAGGTACAAGTCGAACAAGCCAAAACCAAACAGTGATGTCTACGAAAAACAAACAGCCAAAAATCATCTTTGGCATCTGAACAAAATCGAATGGCCGAAGCCCAATATAGACAAAATCATAAAAAAAATCAAAGCAATGATAGCCCAGAAATTTAGCAATGAAATTCACGAATTAGAACAAGACAGAAATCATCTAAATTTAAATTAGATGTGAGTGATATAAAATCACTCACCTTCGTAGGAAGCGCTCAGATTGAAGGAGCCGCGAGTAGAGACGATCAAGCTACTAAAGGTCGGCGACTTTAGAACCAAAGCCCTAATTCCAGACTCGAGGCAAAGAGGAGCTGAAGTTTCAATTCGCCTGTAACAACCCTGTATTTACAATTATTTTTAAATTGATATTTCCAGATTTAAAGGCTTTATTTATGAAATAGAATTAATTTTGTTATTTTAAATATAAATTTGAATTTTGATGTCAATTAGAATTCCAAACATAAATAAATTGATTATTTCCAGAAAATATGAATTTTGTCAATATAGTCAAACCTTGACTTTTAAATTTAAATTTTAAATATTTGAAAATTTAAATTTTATCTTTTATTATGAAAATAGATTAAATATCATGAATACTGCATTTTGTTTCGTTGAAATTGGATTTAAATTGTGAAAGTTATACTTTTTACAATATTGTGTGTATATTGATTTATTTAACAATATTGTTTATTTTAACCTATATAGATAATATTTTATTGGTCATATCTTATTCTAATTTGTATACATATGCCATATTATATATATTTTGTCTTTTAAATATTTTTAAAGTGATAATAAGATTTTTCCAAAGTGTATTGAATTTATTTCTAATTTTTAAAGCCTAGTTTGCATTTTTAAGTTATTTTCTTATTTTAAATTCTATTTAATTAAAATTTAATTATTTATTTCACTTTGAAAATGTTTTAAAAGTCATTTTTATTTCAAATTTTGTTTTAGAATATTTTTAAAATAAAGTTAATAATTTTCCAAAGTCAATGGTGATTTATTTGTAATTTCTGGACACTGTTTTGTATTTTAAGCAATTTCTTTTATTATTTTTCTAATTTCTTTAAATTTTATTATTTATTTTCTTATATCTTTACTTAGTTTCGGCTTGTATAGTATGTTTCTGAAATATTTTGTTTATATAAATATTTATAAGGAAAGAAATGTGAAAGGTTGCGTAACGCTTTGAAACGGAAGCCCTTTTATTTACCAAATCCTTTAATTCCTTTAACTCCTCAAAATTTATTGCCTAGCCATGTAAAACCCTAGTGTAGCCGTCATCTCATTTGGCATTCACGTGAAAAAAATATCCCATCTTCAATTGTTTCTCACGGCTAGAGAAAATTAGGTAATGGCCTCCATCTCTTTCTTCCTACTTTTCTTCTTTTTCTATGCTATTTTGCTTGCCTTCTTCCCTGATTGAGATCGGCCTCTACCCCTATTCCACTGCCACCACCTCCTTCCATCTCTTCCCGACCACCACCAGCCATCACTCCACCAGATCTGACCATAGCCGAACCATTTTGATGGTAAAACCCCCCAAATTTCAACCTAGATGCCTAAAAACCATGTTTATTGACCTCTACATGCTCACCCACCTCAACCACCACCCAAACCACCACCATAGCCACCACCGCCTCCCTGACCTGACCACAACACACCCCTCCCCACCTCTGTCCAGACCTGAACTATGCAAGGGCCGAGCCCCACTTGCCTTTGGATGAGCCAAAAATGCACCAAAACTCCACTTATTTTGCCTTGACCCTTTGTCTTATTCATATGTAACTCCTACCATCATCATCTCCTTGTTGCCATGCTATTTTGATGCCATAACCTGAGATTATGTCCAGCTATGGCTGAGCAAAAGATCCCCTTGGTCAAGCTCTTGAATGGTTAAAGAAAGGTCGAATCACTTTGCCCTCTGTTGCTTTTTATTTCAAGTCATTTCGATATTGTTTTGTGTTACATATTTATGTATACATTGTCTTGTTTTGTTTATATGTATACAAGGCAATTATATTTGGTTCTCCACTCTCAAATAATATTCATGTTGTCGTGCCTTCAAAGATTCTGTGTTGTGTGTTTGGTCGTCATCTCCAGCTTAAACAAGTGAGTTATTCTCACCAGATAATATGTACCTATATAACTAGTAAATTGACACCCTGCGAATCTGTAGAAATATATTATCATGTTATATATGCTTATATTATTATCATATGATGTTCACACCTGTTATTACACCTGTTATATCATATGTTACTGTTATTTAATGTTATTCTGTTATTTATATCTGTTATCACCATTGCAAGTTCCCTGTAGACTAGAATCACTATGGGTTGAAATGATACATACCCGAACGGACTTTAGAATAGGGAAAAATCGTTATGGGCTGAAATGATAGGCCTGAACGATTTTTATTTAATTTATTTTAACTTGGGATTGCGGGTTTGAAATGATAGAACCCGGATTTTTCTTTTTTAACTGCGGATTGAAATGATACATATCCGTATCACTTGACCTAGGTTAGAAAATTATATACAGGCCCGTGGTTATTTTATAAAGTGTTTTGGATATTTTTAAGTATTTTAAAAATTATAAATTTATGAAATTTGATTTAAATAGATTTTGAAATGTTTTAAAATAAAGAAATTATGATTTTTTTTCTATGTGTTAAAAATGTAATTAATGAATGGTTTAACTGGATTTTTGAAATATAACTTAAGTTGGAAATTTGGTTAAAAATGATATTTAAGTTATATAAATAAAATGGATATTAAATTTTATTTGGAAATGGTAAATATGATAATTTGATTAAATTTGAATTTAAGTGGTTTAATAAAGTATTATTGATTTTTCTATGAATTTAAGTGGTTAAATAAATGAATGTTTAAAAGTGATCTTTTAAAATATAACTTGACTAGGAAATATGAAATTTGGTTTTAATTAAAGGTTTAAGTTAATTAAATAAAATTGGAAATTTTGTTAAATTGTGAAATGGTAATTTAAATTTGAAGTGTTAAGTCTATTTGTTGAAATGTGAAGAATTGGAACTTTTACACTTAAACTTATCAAGTAAATTATTGAAAATTGGATTTAATTATAAGAAATTTATTGTGAAAAAGATATATGTTAAATGATATGTAAATGAACATTTTAAACGTTAAAATATGATTTTTAAAATGTTTATGTGTTTTAAATTGAAGTTATTTAATTGCTGGAAATACACTAACACCTGAAATCTACTTCTAATAGCATTCAGAAATGCTATAGATTCTGTTTTGAACTAAAATTGTGTAAAAAGAGTTATTACAGCATTTCTGAAATGTTGTAGTTGCTGTAGTTGAACTTATAGGTTAATATTGAACTCAGGCCTATTATAGCATTCTCTGGAAATTCTATAATTGTGACGACCCGGAATTTTTGTATATTTGAAATGGGAATATTTAATTTATTTTAAATATTCGAAGGTTAAATTTTAACTTTAATTTCACATATACAGTATTTATTGGATAATTTAATTTTTGAATTAAACAATTGAAAATAGGATAAACTAGAGAATCCTCAGTTTTGAGCCTGTTAAAAATAGTTTAAAGGTTCAGAAAATTTATATTGTTAATATTGAAGGTGATGAAACTTTTAAAATTTAAGTTGAAAGTGGTTTGTTCAGTTTTAAAAATGTACTGTTTAAATTAAATTTAAAAACAGCCTTCCGAGGCACAATCTTGGAATTCGACAAAACCAGTTTCATTGGATCCGTAATATTGAATTAATTACCGGATTTCAAATTTCGTAGTGTTTAGGGTTGTTGTGAGAGCGTGAGATATATAAACGTATTGGAAGTTATACTGAGACAAAATTGAATTTAAATAAGACATTTACTTGTCTTTAAACCGACCATACGTACGATCTGCACCCAACTTGTCTCCCTCGTACCCTACCTTCATCATACAACCCCTTTTTCCTTTCCCTTCTTTTTAACACAACTGGATTCTTTCCAAAAAGGGGATCGTTCAAATCAAATGGCCGGGCTTTAAAATGTTTTTCCATCTCCAATATTTGTTCACTTCCGCCTCTTTCGAATCCAAATGCACGGCCTATTCCCTTCTCAAACGAATCAATCGAATAAAAAGGGGGAAACCGATCGAATCAACGCCTCAAGCCTCCACATCCCTAGATCGGTTTCGTCGCTACCCCGTGGTTTGCCAAAGTGTGGTATTCACGATGGGATTGAGAACTCGAGTGCGCGTGGGCCTGGAATTGTAAGCGATGAAGTAGGAAACTCGGCAATTCAAGTTTAGTCTTTCTCGCATGCTATCAAGGTGGTTCGAGCAGTGGGTCGGCGTCAGAGAAGTGGTAGTCGAGGAAGGTTGGCGGAGTTGGAGAAGCTCAATGGAGCATTGGGCTGGGGACATGGTGCTGCAGCAGGCGACTGGTGAGGGTTCGATGGAGGCACTCGTTCGTGCTGGATGCGATGCAGAGAGAGGAGGGATTCGCGAGTGTCTCACGATCGATTGTGATGGTATCGAGTTCGTTTCAGTAAGGTAATCGAAGTTCCTTCCTTTATTTAAGTTTAATATATACATTTGAACAGAAAAAAATATATAAACAAAAGTGTCACAGTAAAGAACAACCCTGTTTTAATCTATATATAAATATGTGTAAGTTAGAAAAAATTTTACAGACGAAAAATGCAGAGGGAGGGGGGATTTTTACAGTAAAGGAAATCTTATAGGTTGAGCAGTTTTATTTTATTATTATTTTAAGCTAGTCCTAATTTAAGTTAAATATATGTGTAGTTAGAACGGTAAGTATATGTATAAGATTTGAAATATAAGAAATTATATAAAGGTTAGGTTTTAAAAACCTATACAGGTTATTTTTATATATAGTCTGAAAATAAAATAAATACACATATACACCTTTTGAAATCTACTAGCTTATTTTAAAACAATGTATTTGGGTAAGTAATTTGTTTTATTTACCTATTCAACTATTTTAGTTACTAAAGGATTTCTGAAGGAAAATATTAGTTTAAATTTATATTATTAGATTAAAATAAATTTATTAAACGGTAATAGATTGTTCGATCTGTTCAAGTATTAATAAATCATATAAATTTTTATTCAAGGTCAAAACTCAAGAAAACAAGTCGAGATTGGATCAGATTGCAATATAAAATCAAAGGTGAGTTAATCTCACTCAGTTAAATTTAAATTTAAATGGTTAAATTTAAATAATTTATTGAATGGTTGATTTGATTGATGTGATATATATAGTAGTATATACCAATATATATATATTGGCATATGTATATATTGGAGTTGTTGATATTCCCACATTATATAGTGGATGAGACCCTATGCGCCGCATAATAGCGGATGATTTTATATAAAACCCATATACTGCGATATTCCACCTCGAAGTGGAATTGGTATTGTGCTAACGTCTGTGGATGCAGGGAAACAGGTTGGAGGGATCCAACTGGATTCCTCAAAATATTTAATTTTGTTTAAATATTCTGTGATATGATTTTTGATATCCTGTGATGAATTATATGGATAATTGGATGTTATGGTTTGGTTGGATCGATTTGGATGTGCTGAATTATCAAAATCTCTAGAATGGAATTTTTGAAAAGAAATAAAAGAGTAAATTTTTAAGTAAAATAATTATAAGAGTTTGGAATAAATTTGAGAATGAATCTGATTAAGAATAAAAGTGATTTCCAAAATTCTAATAAATATGGAAAAGAGGAATTTTGAATAAACAGAGAAATATTGAATTTAAAGAAAGCTTATGTGATATTATTTAAAGGGATAAAAATTTATTTTAATTCAATGTTTAAATGTAATTAAAAAGGAAAGAAGGAATTTGGGGAAATCTGAAACTTGTGTTTCGGTTTAAAGATTTTTAAATCATAATGAGAAATAAAATCTGAAAGTTAATGAATTTGGAAATAAATGGATTAAGTAAAGAAATTTATTTCAAAGTAAAATAAATTGGGAAATCAATTATAAATTTGATTTAAATACTTTGGGATTTGGAATTTAAAGAGAAATGAGATTTTGAAATTTATAAACTGGGTTTATAAAGTAAAATAAAATATCAGTGGATATTTGAGAATATAAATTCAAGGTGGGAATTTATAAAAGAATATGAATTGGTTTAAAAATAAATGTTGATTTATTTTTAAAGGATGTGAAGAGAAGTGTATTTCTCTGGATAGCCAAGTACATTTTCAAAGCAATTTTTAATATAAGTTAAAAGTTCTAATTTGTTTAAAAAGGCATGTTTTAGAAAATTGATTATTTTTAAATGTTAATTTCCAAAGTAAGTATTTTCAAAAATCTATTATTGTAGTAATTATATAAAAGTGATTTGGTATTATGTTTTAAAAAGAGAAATTTAGTTTATATTTGAAAAGTGGTTTCATTTTAAATATTCCTTAAGTATATATTTTGTTAAGGTATTAAAGTAGTTTAATTTCAATGTTATAAAGTATATTTAAAATAAAGTGTTTTAAAATTATTTTAAAATCTAAAAGTATTTTGTACTTGGTGATTCAGTGGAAATAATTATTTGGGAAATGTATTCCGTAAGCGGAAACTGTTTGAAATGGTTTTCAAATGAGCTTTGAAAATTTGGAAATATATCTTGGAAAGATATTTGGGCAAATAAATAATGTGGGAAATTATTTATTGTGTGATGGTTGCTTGTGGATGTTAATTGATAGTTAAATAACCGACTATCAATATTGGCCAAATGCGCTGATCGTTTCGAAGAGACCGGGATCGAGTTTCCGTATACCGGGATTCTAGGTCTGGAGACTCGAATACCACTTCGATTCGGTTTGTACGTTTCGTGTAACGTGTTCAGAGTCGAAGATGGAGCAGTGAAGTGCAAGGGCTAGTCGCTACTAATCCTGAGGATATTTCCAAAATGGATGTAGTAGGAATAGTGCCTTCGGTTCCGTTCGAACCCGGGACGGACTTGTATGGACGAATGCTTTCGAGACATCGTCAGGTGGACGATGGGCATTCTAAGGGATATGTTCTGAAAAGGTATCGTTTAGCCTCGAGCCTCATCAACCGGGAATGACTGAAAATCAGGGGTTATGCAGCAAGGCTTCGTGGGTAGCCCCCACTTGAGAGTAAGGTCATCCCTGTCTAGATGTCCCTTTTTATTTCGGCTTAGTGGTGCGGTTGCTGATCCCAACCGTGGGGTGATTTTACTTGGAATTATCCAGTAAGGGATGATTCCGGCCTTGTGTTGCAGGGGAGCGGGCGTACTCCTCGGTACTGTGATCTAGGCCACGTACTGTGACAGGTGGTACCCCAGTGCCTAGTCATTCGTTGGAAATCCATTCTTCCTACGTGCCTGTACGGTTTTGATTGTGCCCAACTATTGTTGAAATGTGAGATGCAAGCATTTCAGCTAGATTCTATTTTACTTTCTGTAGACACTATTATAATATCAGAGGATTTTGATATAAAGTGTTTTAGCTATCGTAAGGTAAAAACCCGACATGTTTATTTGTGGCGTGGTCTTACGAGATGCTTTTGTTTCCAAAAGGATTTTTGAAACTTTAATAATCAATTGAGTGTGATTTTCTCACGCTGGTATTCCAGACTGACTCGGGTATTGTTTTATATAATGCTCGGGTCAGACCGAGATAAACAGGTTTAGGATATGATGCTGTGGAGCTCAGGAGACGAGTTGGATGACGATACGTACTCTCGTACTTGCTATTATTTTTCCGCTGTGTATTCAGTTGTATGTTATGGATGTTGATGTACTCTGATGATGTATTATATAAACAGATATAGTTTTTGATTTGTGTAAAGATCTGTTGATATATATTATATTTTATTCCGCTGCGATGGTTAGATTCTGATGTTGTTCTTCTATTTTCTTCTTCTACCTCTTCTTTTTAGCACAAATGGTCCGGTTTTTCGTGTATGAAAAACCCGGGTCGTTACAGTGGTATCAGAGCTTAGGCTAGCGATAACCTTGGCTCTGGTGGGAATTTTGAGTGTATAAATAAATATGAGCGCGTATTTGTTAGTGAATATAAAATGGTTTTATATTGTGTTGGCTGGTTTATTGAGTAGTTTATGGATTCTGGTCGATGTGTGGGACGCCACAACATTGATAGGAATCTCTAAACACTTGAATAGAACAATTCAACACAGTATTGTTTTAAAGTAGGGTAAATGAAATAAGTTTACCCAAATTATTTTTGTATAAAAAGAAAGGTTTTGTAAACTATTTCTAGTTAATATATGTATGGTTGTTTGGATGTTAGAAGTGATAATAGGAAATTATTATCATTATTATATGGAAACTTAACTAGAAATTGAAATTTATAACCAAAGTAAAGAATAAAATTTTATAATAAAATAAAATTTGAGAATATAAATTATAAATGTAATTTATAAGTTGAAATAAACTTCATATACAAACGAGATATGTAAATGTAAACTAAATGTCATATATAATGGAAATTAAGATGAAGTTCTAGAGAAATATTTAAAATTGGAATGGGATAAAATTCCAGAGTAACGATGGATATAAAACTGGATGGGTTTTAAATTTGGAATTTTGTGAAGATTAAAATTCCTTTGAGTTGGAAATGGTTTTCAAAGGGGTTTGGAGAAATATTGGTGACATTATTTCGGAAATATTTTGAATTGGATTTGAAATCTGGAGAGATTTGGGATTTAAAAATATTTGGAGGGATTTTAAAGAGATAAAAGCATTTAACTCTCTTTCGGTCGCTGGAAAATAACTTCGGTGATGACTGCAGCATCATCGATGTTCATTTTCGAGTTTCTAGGAGAGAAATTGCTACCGAGTTGTTTGAAATGGGATTTGTTTGCGAACTGGATTTGGTTTTGAAAATTCAAAGGAATAGTTGAATTGCCAAAGAATTTTGGGATATAGTTGATTTCAAAGGGAATTTTGAAATTTTGAAAATTTGTAAAGCTCTGGAACTTTATTTAAAATGTTTATGGGATAATGAATAAATTTTGGACACTTACAAAATTTGAAGTAAGTAAGGAAATGAAAATAAGTTAGAATATAAGCAAATTAATTGTAGTAAATTAAAAGAAGTAAACAAATAGAGGGTAAGTAAATTGGGGAACTTATAGAAACTTACAAAATTGAATTGTAATAAAATGGATGTATGGATATAAAGAAGCTGTGACTTATAAATTTAGAAGTGGGATAAATAAGCCAAAATAAAATTGTTTTGTATTTTGGGAAATGGATAAAAATCAAATATTGGGTAAAGTTAGAGTAAATTATTTGATTAATTAATGGAATATGGAAATGGAACTCGAATTGGTTAATTAAAATTTGAATCGTGAATAAGTGATAAAATTTTAAAGTGAAGCTTGAGTTATAAATGTAAACCTAACTTGAAATAGCAAGTGAATTAAAAATGAATTGCTGTTGAATGGAATTGAATTAAAATAAGAATGATTTGTATTGCAAATAAATTTCTAGTGAGTAGAAATAAAATCGAAGTGGTTTTATTACTAAAATAATTAGTTCGAAAGTAAATAGAAATGTGAAATAAGTTTGAAATGGATTGAATGAGTACTAATTGAATTAAATTAGTAAAATAAAATGGAATTGATTGATAAAAGTAAATAAATTGATTTTTGGAATCATTTAAAATGAATATGGGTTTGTTTGGGTTAAAGGTGAATTGAATATAAGCAATGAAGTGTAAACCATTTCAATGGAACGAAATAAGAATGTATTGAAAGTGATGGTGGGTGAATGAATTGAAAGCATTTAAATTTGTGTTGGAACCTTATAAATTCACTTATGGAAGTATATAACATGCATTGTTTGTTGAATCCATGTTTTAGCAATTTAAATTTTAGTGAAATGTAAATAAACTTTGGATATGTGGCACTTACATGTTGTAATTGAGTTAGTACAGGTTCAGGGAAGCCGGTTGGCTGAATCTGATGGCACAACATGCTAAAATAAATAACCGCTTTGCTTTAAAATGCTAAAATAAGGTACGCTTACGCAAAAAAATTCAAAATAGGAGATATGAACTGCATATATTGATATATATTGTGATTTCCGGCCTGAGGCCGATGTATATATATATTTGTGCATCCTGCGATATCGCAGAAGTTCCTCCGTACAAGGGAGACTCTGCCAAAATTTTCCGTAAATTTTGGGAGTTAGAAAATTTTTGAAAATTTTCGTTAACGATAAATGATTTAAATTTGTTAAGCAAATGAAATTGAAACTGGATATTGAAATCTAATTCAAATGTGAATGTAAGGTGAAGTGAAATCGAAGGAACTAAAGAAGTGAAGTTTGCGAATAAATAGTTAATCGAAATTTAAATTAATTAGTAAGTGCAACTAATTAAATATTCGAGTGGAAGCCAAATTGAAATCAAATGGAATTGTAAAGACAATAGTAAATAGAAATGGATATAAACTTCAATAATGAAGTGAAAATTAATGTAAGAAGTGTATAAATATTTATATTAAACTTAAGGATTGGAAAAATGAAATTCTTTAAGTGAAGTGGGTATCGAGGAAATTATTCTAAGTGGATAATTGCATGAAGGGTTAAATTGGAAGTTGTGAAATGGGATAGTTGTGAATAAGTGAATAACAATCAAATGAATGTGAATAAAAAGGAAATTGATATAATTGATAATCAATTGGAATTTATACGTAGGATGTACGTATATTATTTTATTCGCATAATGATTTGATCCGGATTCGAGCACAGAATTTCGAGGTAATTATACCGATCCGAGTTGGGATTTTTCACTCGATTTTCGACGGTGAACCTGGATATGGATTGTTGATTTATTCTGGATATTCTCTATCATAGTTTGTGGCTATGCAAGGAGAATGACGGTTTCTGATCAAGAAACCAGATCTGAGTCCGCACTAGGAAGTCGGGTGGACGATACTAGTTCGGAAGTGAAATTGTGTTATCGATTGAGCGATCGAATGTGATATTGCGTACGAATGATATATGTGCATCGTACGGGCTTAAGTAAAACAAATATTGTAAATTTGTAAATTTGTAAAGGAAAGTATAAAGTGACTTGGAATTGTGAGTGAATATTATTGCTTAGTAGGATATACAGGTATATAAAAGCAATGGATAATTGGGATTTTTGATTTTAGAAGATAAAAATTTAATGGCCCGACAAAAAGGTATGTATTTGAATTTCTGTATGAAATTTGATTGGGGTTTTGATCCAGCCACTTGGCTTTTTGTTTTCTTTTTGAGATTGGAAGGCCGTAGAGCCATTTTGTAGTTGTACCGAGCTAGCCGCGCAAAGGAGACGCTGGCGAAATTTTTCGAAAATTTAGGGAGTTAGAAAATTTTTGGAAAATTTTGATAATTTAATTTGAAATCAAATTTAAATTTAAATTGATAAGTAAGTTATGTTGTTGGGAACTTATGGATAAGTTGAAAAATTAGAAAATGGTTAGTGTGACTGTGATAAAGAGATTTGTTTGGCAAGTTGTTAGAACTTATTTGAATTTGGGAAATAGTTAACGGGGATTGAATCATTCCTCTTAACTGGTAATTTCGGGGACGAAATTCTTTTAAGGGGGGAGGAATGTGACGACCCGGAATTTTTGTATATTTGAAATGGGAATATTTAATTTATTTTAAATATTCGAAGGTTAAATTTTAACTTTAATTTCACATATACAGTATTTATTGGATAATTTAATTTTTGAATTAAACAATTGAAAATAGGATAAACTAGAGAATCCTCAGTTTTGAGCCTGTTAAAAATAGTTTAAAGGTTCAGAAAATTTATATTGTTAATATTGAAGGTGATGAAACTTTTAAAATTTAAGTTGAAAGTGGTTTGTTCAATTTTAAAAATGTACTGTTTAAATTAAATTTAAAAACAGCCTTCCGAGGCACAATCTCGGAATTCGACAAAACCAGTTTCATTGGATCCGTAATATTGAATTAATTACCGGATTTCAAATTTCGTAGTGTTTAGGGTTGTTGTGAGAGCGTGAGATATATAAACGTATTGGAAGTTATACTGAGACAAAATTGAATTTAAATAAGACATTTACTTGTCTTTAAACCGACCATACGTACGATCCGCACCCAACTTGTCTCCCTCGTACCCTACCTTCATCATACAACCCCTTTTTCCTTTCCCTTCTTTTTAACACAACTGGATTCTTTCCAAAAAGGGGATCGTTCAAATCAAATGGCCGGGCTTTAAAATGTTTTTCCATCTCCAATATTTGTTCACTTCCGCCTCTTTCGAATCCAAATGCACGGCCTATTCCCTTCTCAAACGAATCAATCGAATAAAAAGGGGGAAACCGATCGAATCAACGCCTCAAGCCTCCACATCCCTAGATCGGTTTCGTCGCTACCCCGTGGTTTGCCAAAGTGTGGTATTCACGATGGGATTGAGAACTCGAGTGCGCGTGGGCCTGGAATTGTAAGCGATGAAGTAGGAAACTCGGCAATTCAAGTTTAGTCTTTCTCGCATGCTATCAAGGTGGTTCGAGCAGTGGGTCGGCGTCAGAGAAGTGGTAGTCGAGGAAGGTTGGCGGAGTTGGAGAAGCTCAATGGAGCATTGGGCTGGGGACATGGTGCTGCAGCAGGCGACTGGTGAGGGTTCGATGGAGGCACTCGTTCGTGCTGGATGCGATGCAGAGAGAGGAGGGATTCGCGAGTGTCTCACGATCGATTGTGATGGTATCGAGTTCGTTTCAGTAAGGTAATCGAAGTTCCTTCCTTTATTTAAGTTTAATATATACATTTGAACAGAAAAAAATATATAAACAAAAGTGTCACAGTAAAGAACAACCCTGTTTTAATCTATATATAAATATGTGTAAGTTAGAAAAAATTTTACAGACGAAAAATGCAGAGGGAGGGGGGATTTTTACAGTAAAGGAAATCTTATAGGTTGAGCAGTTTTATTTTATTATTATTTTAAGCTAGTCCTAATTTAAGTTAAATATATGTGTAGTTAGAACGGTAAGTATATGTATAAGATTTGAAATATAAGAAATTATATAAAGGTTAGGTTTTAAAAACCTATACAGGTTATTTTTATATATAGTCTGAAAATAAAATAAATACACATATACACCTTTTGAAATCTACTAGCTTATTTTAAAACAATGTATTTGGGTAAGTAATTTGTTTTATTTACCTATTCAACTATTTTAGTTACTAAAGGATTTCTGAAGGAAAATATTAGTTTAAATTTATATTATTAGATTAAAATAAATTTATTAAACGGTAATAGATTGTTCGATCTGTTCAAGTATTAATAAATCATATAAATTTTTATTCAAGGTCAAAACTCAAGAAAACAAGTCGAGATTGGATCAGATTGCAATATAAAATCAAAGGTGAGTTAATCTCACTCAGTTAAATTTAAATTTAAATGGTTAAATTTAAATAATTTATTGAATGGTTGATTTGATTGATGTGATATATATAGTAGTATATACCAATATATATATATTGGCATATGTATATATTGGAGTTGTTGATGTTCCCACATTATATAGTGGATGAGACCCTATGCGCCGCATAATAGCGGATGATTTTATATAAAACCCATATACTGCGATATTCCACCTCGAAGTGGAATTGGTATTGTGCTAACGTCTGTGGATGCAGGGAAACAGGTTGGAGGGATCCAACTGGATTCCTCAAAATATTTAATTTTGTTTAAATATTCTGTGATATGATTTTTGATAACCTGTGATGAATTATATGGATAATTGGATGTTATGGTTTGGTTGGATCGATTTGGATGTGCTGAATTATCAAAATCTCTAGAATGGAATTTTTGAAAAGAAATAAAAGAGTAAATTTTTAAGTAAAATAATTATAAGAGTTTGGAATAAATTTGAGAATGAATCTGATTAAGAATAAAAGTGATTTCCAAAATTCTAATAAATATGGAAAAGAGGAATTTTGAATAAACAGAGAAATATTGAATTTAAAGAAAGCTTATGTGATATTATTTAAAGGGATAAAAATTTATTTTAATTCAATGTTTAAATGTAATTAAAAAGGAAAGAAGGAATTTGGGGAAATCTGAAACTTGTGTTTCGGTTTAAAGATTTTTAAATCATAATGAGAAATAAAATCTGAAAGTTAATGAATTTGGAAATAAATGGATTAAGTAAAGAAATTTATTTCAAAGTAAAATAAATTGGGAAATCAATTATAAATTTGATTTAAATACTTTGGGATTTGGAATTTAAAGAGAAGTGAGATTTTGAAATTTATAAACTGGGTTTATAAAGTAAAATAAAATATCAGTGGATATTTGAGAATATAAATTCAAGGTGGGAATTTATAAAAGAATATGAATTGGTTTAAAAATAAATGTTGATTTATTTTTAAAGGATGTGAAGAGAAGTGTATTTCTCTGGATAGCCAAGTACGTTTTCAAAGCAATTTTTAATATAAGTTAAAAGTTCTAATTTGTTTAAAAAGGCATGTTTTAGAAAATTGATTATTTTTAAATGTTAATTTCCAAAGTAAGTATTTTCAAAAATCTATTATTGTAGTAATTATATAAAAGTGATTTGGTATTATGTTTTAAAAAGAGAAATTTAGTTTATATTTGAAAAGTGGTTTCATTTTAAATATTCCTTAAGTATATGTTTTGTTAAGGTATTAAAGTAGTTTAATTTCAATGTTATAAAGTATATTTAAAATAAAGTGTTTTAAAATTATTTTAAAATCTAAAAGTATTTTGTACTTGGTGATTCAGTGGAAATAATTATTTGGGAAATGTATTCCGTAAGCGGAAACTGTTTGAAATGGTTTTCAAATGAGCTTTGAAAATTTGGAAATATATCTTGGAAAGATATTTGGGCAAATAAATAATGTGGGAAATTATTTATTGTGTGATGGTTGCTTGTGGATGTTAATTGATAGTTAAATAACCGACTATCAATATTGGCCAAATGCGCTGATCGTTTCGAAGAGACCGGGATCGAGTTTCCGTATACCGGGATTCTAGGTCTGGAGACTCGAATACCACTTCGATTCGGTTTGTACGTTTCGTGTAACGTGTTCAGAGTCGAAGATGGAGCAGTGAAGTGCAAGGGCTAGTCGCTACTAATCCTGAGGATATTTCCAAAATGGATGTAGTAGGAATAGTGCCTTCGGTTCCGTTCGAACCCGGGACGGACTTGTATGGACGAATGCTTTCGAGACATCGTCAGGTGGACGATGGGCATTCTAAGGGATATGTTCTGAAAAGGTATCGTTTAGCCTCGAGCCTCATCAACCGGGAATGACTGAAAATCAGGGGTTATGCAGCAAGGCTTCGTGGGTAGCCCCCACTTGAGAGTAAGGTCATCCCTGTCTAGATGTCCCTTTTTATTTCGGCTTAGTGGTGCGGTTGCTGATCCCAACCGTGGGGTGATTTTACTTGGAATTATCCAGTAAGGGATGATTCCGGCCTTGTGTTGCAGGGGAGCGGGCGTACTCCTCGGTACTGTGATCTAGGCCACGTACTGTGACAGGTGGTACCCCAGTGCCTAGTCATTCGTTGGAAATCCATTCTCCCTACGTGCCTGTACGGTTTTGATTGTGCCCAACTATTGTTGAAATGTGAGATGCAAGCATTTCAGCTAGATTCTATTTTACTTTCTGTAGACTCTATTATAATATCAGAGGATTTTGATATAAAGTGTTTTAGCTATCGTAAGGTAAAAACCCGACATGTTTATTTGTGGCGTGGTCTTACGAGATGCTTTTGTTTCCAAAAGGATTTTTGAAACTTTAATAATCAATTGAGTGTGATTTTCTCACGCTGGTATTCCAGACTGACTCGGGTATTGTTTTATATAATGCTCGGGTCAGACCGAGATAAACAGGTTTAGGATATGATGCTGTGGAGCTCAGGAGACGAGTTGGATGACGATACGTACTCTCGTACTTGCTATTATTTTTCCGCTGTGTATTCAGTTGTATGTTATGGATGTTGATGTACTCTGATGATGTATTATATAAACAGATATAGTTTTTGATTTGTGTAAAGATCTGTTGATATATATTATATTTTATTCCGCTGCGATGGTTAGATTCTGATGTTGTTCTTCTATTTTCTTCTTCTACCTCTTCTTTTTAGCACAAATGGTCCGGTTTTTCGTGTATGAAAAACCCGGGTCGTTACAATAATGGTCTGCAGTCTTTGCTGAAACCAAATTTAACCCTTGTTTTGAAATCTGAACTACCGCGGCACTTCTGAAATGCTGTCTTTTCTGTTTTGAACTATAATTCAACTAAAACTGAGTTTTAACAGCAGTTTTAAGTGCTGTCTTTGCTGAATTAAAAATGTTTTCAAATATAACCTATAGCAGTTGTTTTTAAATGCTGTGAAATGCAGAAATTTTAATAATTAGGGTTTTTGACTTAGTAAACGAACTCAGAATGATTTGAAACTTTGGAAATTGAATACTTGATTTGAAAATATAATAATTACACTTTTAAAAGGTTTAAATGAATTATTTTGATTGGAATATAAACTATTTAAAGGTGATTTGAAATGATAGTAAATGAACGATATCTTTGAATTTAAAAGGTATTTAAAGTTGAATATTTGGATTTGAACTGATAGGATATTTTATTTTATTAAAATGATTTGAAATGAAGTTTTGTAAGGATATGATATTTTATTATATTAAATGATTTGAAATGAAGTTTTGAAATGATATGAAAATTTAAATATATGGAAATGGTTTGGAATTGATTTAATCTTTATTTTGATAAAGATATGGTTTGAAATGATATTTTATTTTGAAGTAAAGTATTGTTTTTAAAAGTTATAACCACGGGTTATAATAACGATTGGTTGGCAAAGTGACCGGGATCGGATATGAACATACTCTCTGTCGATACCGAAAACCACTTTGACAACCGTGTACGCGGTGGAGATTCAAGAATGAAGTAGGATGGTGGCGACGTTCTTAAGGTATGTTACGTTGACCCAACTCCCGTGAGTTTGCATAAGGTGGCTAAAACAGGAGCGATCTCGGACCAGTGAGGTAGCACCTCTTCTCGGACACATTTCTTCGATATTATACTCTTTACTTGTGATTCATTAGATGGCCATCCTCCGATTTGGGAGTGTTGTTCGAGGTGGAACGGTAGTGGCTGCTATGCGTATCCATCAGTCCGTGTGCGTAATTGGTATATCTACCCTGGCATTGCCTAGTTGTGCCGTGTCACCTACCATATCGAGCTTTACTACGATTATGATTTTAAGATCCGACCGCGTTAAGGTTCTCCATCCCCTTAACGCTATTTTCTATATGATTATACTTTACTTATTTAGACACTATTATAATATCGAATATTACTACATAGTAGATAGTTTAACGGATCTTTAGAGGATGGGCGGTCCCAAGCATCTTCTAAGTTACTTGTACCATTATTACAGTTCACTTGAGTTGGTTTACATTATATAAGTATATATTGTCCTGACTCGAGTGTTTTGTGTTTTAATTTACGCTCGGGTCAGCCTGAGTTATTCACAGATTTGGATTCCCACTCTCTTGGAGATTTGAATCGCTGGAGATTATCTGCTTGTCATGTCCTATCTATTTCAATTTCGTTGTTCTACTCAGCTTGTACTTGGTTATTTTATTGAAACTTTTGTTGTACTCTATTTCTTCTGTTATATCTTATGTAACTCTGACATATTTAGATAGTAGCTTCATGAACTACTATTTCTTTTACTTCCGCTGCATTATTTTACTCTGTGTCTGTGATCTGTGATTATATTTATTTACTGTATATTCTGAGATTTGCCAAATTTTATTTACAACGCGGTATTTTGAGCAATTCAACTCCAGCATGAGTGTCTGCCTATGCACTTATAATGGATGCAAATGGTTGAAAATATCGGGTCGTTACAGTTGGTATCAGAGCTTTGGCTTTGAGGCAAAACTCAGCATATGGAGTAGATTTATTTACAGAATCACTTTCGTTCGAGTTTGAATCTTTTCCTCTTGATTCGAATTTCCTTTGAATTTTTGGAACGTTCCCTACGGTTCCAAAATCCATTCTTGTCCCTCACTATTCATCTTCTTTTGATTCTGGAGTATCCCATGACTCCACTTCGAATGATCTTTATAGTGAATTGGCGGTCTCGCCAATATTCTAATTTTCTTGTAAAAAGGTGAAAATCCTTTACAGTCAGCACTGATTCACCAGAGATTTTTATTTATCCTTGGTTTAGATGCTAATATCTTTTATTATTCCAAACTCTATCTCTTGAGATCGAACGTAGATTTATCCCGAAAAAATCCACATCGATCTTATTCTTTAAGTCACGGTTGACCCGGTTAAGGTTGTCCGCGATTTATCTAAGCTTACCCATCTCTCTACTCTATTTAACCATCTTGTCTTTTGTTTCTAAACTATCTCCAAACATTTTGAATTGTACTTGTAAATCTATGTTTTGTTTTATATATGGTGTTGTTTGAGTTGTTGATGTTGATTTGGATTTCCGATCGATTCGTCTGATCAACGCTATCGATAGGATTTCTAAAACACTTTGAAAGAACAAACTAACACAATATTATTTTAAATTTGGTTAATGAAATAAAAATTTTGATATATAAGTAAATTTATGGAACTTAATAAATTGATTTAAATTGATAATTTGAAATGATAATACTTGATTTATCATTTATTGTTCTACAAATGAATTTATAAATAGTTGTTTATAAATTGATTTGGGAACTGAAATGAATTTGAATCAAGAATTTGAGAATTCAAGTTTCCGATGGTTTCAAACCTTGTGTTTTCAAGTTTTAAAAGGATATATTATTTAAAGTATTTCAAATAGAAATTTTGTTTTCAAAGAATTTTAAAAGGTTTAAAATTTAGTGCTCTTCTCTTTGTCGCTGGAAAATAATTTCGGTGATGACTGCAGCATCATCGACGTTCATTTTCGAGTTACGAAGTGAAGAGACCGTTCTGTTGTCTTGCTACAGCTTGGTTTTGGGAAATTTAATTGATTTGAATCTCTAAAATATGACTGAATTATAATATATATATATCTATGATTTAAATTTGATTTGACATATTATGTACATATATTTATTTATCTCTAACTGGTTTAAAGGAAATCGGAAATTAATTCTTACATTTTTTTCTTCTTAAAGAATAATTTCAATTATAAAAAGAAAAATCAAAAATTTGGATAAATGATTCAAACTTGAGATAATTGAATTGGAAAGTTTTACTTGTATAACACACAATTTCATTCCAATATAACTTACCAAAATTACACAGAAGTTGAATTTGAAATTGGATAATATACAATATAAAAAGGATTTTTATAAATAAAATTTGAGTGGTTATAATACATGTTATACACTTAAATTTTAGTTATAAAAGATTAACAGAGGTAAATAGTGAAAAAGGAATTTAAAGAGATTTTATTTAAATAACTTAATAATCAAATTTGATTTAATATGGAACCTTAAGTCTAACCTAGGAATTTTAATAAAAGTTATTTCCTGAAATGAATATGTTGTATAATAAATAATGTATCTTTGAATAGATAAAATAAATAAATACATTTGAATTGGACATTTTGTAATAAAGTTTATTTAACTTGAATTCATAGTTTAATTGATGTCTAAATGAATAAATGTGTAAAGAAATTTGATTGTTATATTTGCTATGATAAATATTTTATTTATGAAATTGATATGTCTTGAAAAATGAATAATTATGATTTAAATAGTTAAAATGTATTTTAACATCACTAAAACTTGATAATTGAGAATTTGGTTTCCAAATGGAATTTTAAGTGTAACTTATTAAAGGAATATCTATTTGGGTATTTTAAATAAAGTGTTAGGTTAGGTGTTAAATTAAGAGCTAACTAAAATAGTGAGCTTTTGACTTAATAAATGAAGTATAGTTTAATTTGGATATTCTATTCATAAAAGTTTGTTTTTAATAAATCATAAGTTAAATGATATCCAAATGAATATTTCTGAAATTAAACTGATTTGAAATACTAATATATCTACTGTAGCATTTTTATAAGTGCTGCTGTTTTGAAAATACAATGTTTTGGAAATTTTTATAATTGAATGAACTTAGAAATGTTACAACTTTAAAATGAATATTATTTGACCTTGAATTAAAATATTTTAAATGAAGATTATTTTAAAAGGTGTTATGATTTTCTAAGTATTATGTTTTTTTTTTGAATAACATTTCCAATGTGTTATGATTTTAGTAGTATGATTTCCAAATGATAAACACCTCTAAATTGTTATGATTTCAAAGTATTATGATTTCAAAGCATTATGGTTTCAAATTATTATCTTATTTTGTTTTTTCAAACCATCTTTTGGTTGTCCTTATTTTCCCTCATCTTGCTACAAACTGGTATAAGCATCTTTCTATAATCTTTCGGTTTAGAAATCTTTCTGTAATCTTTGATAATCTTTGTTACTCATCTAGATCTGAACACTGTTTTTCCATTCATAGACCGTCGGTTAAGTGAAAGGGGTGATTCAGACTCTAGAGGATCTTTTTCGTGTTTGTGATCTTGATTTGATCACCTCCATTTTGTTAAACTTACCTATAACAATAGTTATCAGGTATATTTCCAATCTTCTTATCATCTTGTCTTAATTCTATTCACTTTATCTTTTCTGTGCTTTCCCGTACCTCATTCCTTTTCGGGGACGAAAAGTTTTGAGTGGGGGAGAGTGTAACAACCCTGTATTTACAATTATTTTTAAATTGATATTTCTAGATTTAAAGGCTTTATTTATGAAATAGAATAAATTTTGTTATTTTAAATATAAATTTGAATTTTGATGTCAATTAGAATTCCAAACATAAATAAATTGATTATTTCCAGAAAATATGAATTTTGTCAATATAGTCAAACCTTGACTTTTAAATTTAAATTTTAAATATTTGAAAATTTAAATTTTATATTTTATTATGAAAATAGATTAAATATCATGAATACTGTTTTTTGTTTTGTTGAAATTGGATTTAAATTGTGAAAGTTATACTTTTTACAATATTGTGTGTATATTGATTTATTTAACAATATTGTTTATTTTAACCTATATAGATAATATTTTATTGGTCATATCTTATTCTAATTTGTATACATATGCCATATTATATATATTTTGTCTTTTAAATATTTTTAAAGTGATAATAAGATTTTTCCAAAGTGTATTGAATTTATTTCTAATTTTTAAAGCCTAGTTTGCATTTTTAAGTTATTTTCTTATTTTAAATTCTATTTACTTAAAATTTAATTATTTATTTCACTTTGAAAATGTTTTAAAAGTCATTTTTATTTCAAATTTTGTTTTAGAATATTTTTAATATAAAGTTAATAATTTTCCAAAGTCAATGGTGATTTATTTGTAATTTCTGGACACTGTTTTGTATTTTAAGCAATTTCTTTTATTATTTTTCTAATTTCTTTAAATTTTATTATTTATTTTCTTATATCTTTACTTAGTTTCGGTTTGTATAGTATTTTTCTGAAATATTTTGTTTATATAAAGATTTATAAGGAAAGAAATGTGAAAGGTTGCGTAACGCTTTGAAACGTAAGCCCTTTTATTTACCAAATCCTTTAATTCCTTTAACTCCTCAAAATTTATTGCCTAGCCATGTAAAACCCTAGTGTAGCCGTCATCTCATTTGCCATTCACGTGAAAAAAATATCCCATCTTCAATTGTTTCTCACGGCTAGAGAAAATTAGGTAATGGCCTCCATCTCTTTCTTCCTACTTTTCTTCTTTTTCAATGCTATTTTGCTTGCCTTCTTCCCTGATTGAGATCGGCCTCTACCCCTATTCCACTGCCACCACCTCCTTCCATCTCTTCCCGACCACCACCAGCCCTCACTCCACCAGATCTGACCATAGCCGAACCATTTTGATGGTAAAACCCCCCAAATTTCAACCTAGATGCCTAAAAACCATGTTTATTGACCTCTACATGCTCACCCACCTCAACCACCACCCAAACCACCACCATAGCCACCACCACCTCCCTGACCTGACCACAACACAACCCTCCCCACCTCTGTCCAGACCTGAACTATGCAAGGGCCGAGCCCCACTTGCCTTTGGATGAGCCAAAAATGCACCAAGACTCCACTTATTTTGCCTTGACCCTTTGTCTTATTCATATGTAACTCCTACCATCATCATCTCCTTGTTGCCATGCTATTTTGATGCCATAACCTGAGATTATGTCCAGCTATGGCTGAACAAATGATCCCCTTGGTCAAGCTCTTGAATGGTTAAAGAAAGGTCGAATCACTTTGCCCTCTGTTGCTTTTTATTTCAAGTCATTTCGATATTGTTTTGTGTTACATATTTATGTATACATTGTCTTGTTTTGTTTATATGTATACAAGGCAATTATATTTGGCTCTCCACTCTTAAATTATATTCATGTTGTCGTACCTTCAAAGATTCTGTGTTGTGTGTTTGGTCGTCATCTCCAGCTTAAACAAGTGAGTTATTCTCACCAGACAATATGTACCTATATAACTAGTAAATTGACACCCTGCGAATCTGTAGAAATATATTATCATGTTATATATGCTTATATTATTATCATATGATGTTCACACCTGTTATTACACCTGTTATATCATATGTTACTGTTATTTAATGTTATTCTGTTATTTATATCTGTTATCACCATTGCAAGTTCCCTGTAGACTAGAATCACTATGGGTTGAAATGATACATACCCGAACGGACTTTAGAATAGGGAAAAATCGTTATGGGCTGAAATGATAGGCCTGAACGATTTTTATTTAATTTATTTTAACTTGGGATTGCGGGTTTGAAATGATAGAACCCGGATTTTTCTTTTTTAACTGCGGATTGAAATGATACATATCCGTATCACTTGACCTAGGTTAGAAAATTATATACAGGCCCGTGGTTATTTTATAAAGTGTTTTGGATATTTTTAAGTATTTTAAAAATTATAAATTTATGAAATTTGATTTAAATAGATTTTGAAATGTTTTAAAATAAATAAATTATGATTTTTTTTTCTATGTGTTAAAAATGTAATTAATGAATGGTTTAACTGGATTTTTGAAATATAACTTAAGTTGGAAATTTGGTTAAAAATGATATTTAAGTTATATAAATAAAATGGATATTAAATTTTATTTGGAAATGGTAAATATGATAATTTGATTAAATTTGAATTTAAGTGGTTTATTAAAGTATTATTGATTTTTCTATGAATTTAAGTGGTTAAATAAATGAATGTTTAAAAGTGATCTTTTAAAATATAACTTGACTAGGAAATGTGAAATTTGGTTTTAATTAAAGGTTTAAGTTAATTAAATAAAATTGGAAATTTTGTTAAATTGTGAAATGGTAATTTAAATTTGAAGTGTTAAGTCTATTTGTTGAAATGTGAAGAATTAGAACTTTTACACTTAAACTTATCAAGTAAATTGTTGAAAATTGGATTTAATTATAAGAAATTTATTGTGAAAAAGATATATGTTAAATGATATGTAAATGAACATTTTAAACGTTAAAATATGATTTTTAAAATGTTTATGTGTTTTAAATTGAAGTTATTTAATTGCTGGAATTACACTAACACCTGAAATCTACTTTTAATAGCATTCAGAAATGCTATAGATTCTGTTTTGAACTAAAATTGTGTAAAAAGAGCTATTACAGCATTTCTGAAATGCTGTAGTTGCTGTAGTTGAACTTATAGGTTAATATTGAACTCAGGCCTATTATAGCATTCTCTGGAAATGCTATAATGGTCTGCAGTCTTTGCTGAAACCAAATTTATCCCTTGTTTTGAAATCTGAACTACCGCGACACTTCTGAAATGCTGTCTTTTCTGTTTTGAACTATAATTCAACTAAAACTGAGTTTTAACAGCAGTTTTAAGTGCTGTCTTTGCTGAATTAAAAATGTTTTCAAATATAACATATAGCAGTTGTTTTTAAATGCTGTGAAATGCAGAAATTTTAATAATTAGGGTTTTTGACTTAGTAAACGAACTCAGAAAGGTTTGAAACTTTGGAAATTGAATACTTGATTTGAAAATATAATAATTACACTTTTAAAAGGTTTAAATGAATTATTTTGATTGGAATATAAACTATTTAAAGGTGATTTGAAATGATAGTAAATGAACGATATCTTTGAATTTAAAAGGTATTTAAAGTTGAATATTTGGATTTGAACTGATAGGATATTTTATTTTATTAAAATGATTTGAAATGAAGTTTTGTAAGGATATGATATTTTATTATATTAAAATAATTTGAAATGAAGTTTTGTAAGGATATGATATTTTATTATATTAAAATGATTTGAAATGAAGTTTTGAAATGATATGAAAATTTAAATATATGGAAATGGTTTGGAATTGATTTAATCTTTATTTTGATAAAGATATGGTTTGAAATGATATTTTATTTTGAAGTAAAGTATTGTTTTTAAAAGTTATAACCACGGGTTATAATAACGATTGGTTGGCAAAGAGACCGGGATCGGATATGGACATACTCTCTGTCGATACCGAAAACCACTTTGACAACCGTGTACGCGGTGGAGATTCAAGAATGAAGTAGGATGGTGGCGACGTTCTTAAGGTATGTTACGTTGACCCAACTCCCGTGAGTTGGCATAAGGTGGCTAAAACAGGAGCGATCTCGGACCAGTGAGGTAGCACCTCTTCTCGGACACATTTCTTCGATATTATACTCTTTACTTGTGATTCATTAGATGGCCATCCTCCGATTTGGGAGTGTTGTTCGAGGTGGAACGGTAGTGGCTGCTATGCGTATCCATCAGTCCGTGTGCGTAATTGGTATATCTACCCTGGCATTGCCTAGTTGTGCCGTGTCACCTACCATAGCGAGCTTTACTACGATTATGATTTTAAGATCCGACCGCGTTAAGGTTCTCCATCCCCTTAACGCTATTTTCTATATGATTATACTTTAATTATTTAGACACTATTATAATATCGAATATTACTACATAGTAGATAGTTTAACGGATCCTTAGAGGATGGGCGGTCCCAAGCATCTTCTAAGTTACTTGTACCATTATTACAGTTCACTTGAGTTGGTTTACATTATATAAGTATATATTGTCCTGACTCGAGTGTTTTGTGTTTTTCTTTACGCTCGGGTCAGCCTGAGTTATTCACAGATTTGGATTCCCACTCTCTTGGAGATTTGAATCGCTGGAGATTATCTGCTTGTCATGTCCTATCTATTTCAATTCCGTTGTTCTACTCAGCTTGTACTTGGTTATTTTATTGAAACTTTTGTTGTACTCTATTTCTTCTGTTGTATCTTATGTAACTCTGACATATTTAGATAGTAGCTTCATGAACTACTATTTCTTTTACTTCCGCTGCATTATTTTACTCGGTGTCTGTGATCAGTGATTATATTTATTTACTGTATATTCTGAGATTTGCCAAATTTTATTTACAACGCGGTATTTTGAGCAATTCAACTCCGGCATGAGTGTCTGCCTATGCACTTATAATGGATGCGAATGGTTGAAAATATCGGGTCATTACATCGCCAGAGCAACAGAGAATCGAAAGGAAGACGAGCCGAAGCCCTAATTTAAATCGCCATTTGTTTTTGAATGCTTTTTTTTCTTTCTCTGTTCGATTTAGGGTTACGAAGTAAATGAAATAGAGAGGGGGGTCGTGTTTTCAGGCGTGAACAAAGGAAAGTCGCGTGGTTTTGCAGAGGAAGATCGTGATTTTAGGCATAGTTTTGGGCGTGAATTTTGGCGTGATTTAAGGGTTCGAACGAATGAAAATTAAAATGGGGAATGGGTTTACTTAATCACGACATCAAAGAAACATGGGCCAGTATATTTTTTTTCAAAGCCCACTTAACCCTAGCTCAAATTTTAAATTCAAATATGTTCTTCATATTAAACTTGAAAGTTTCAAACGCTTCACAGTTTCAAAAGAATTTCAATTCGATCTAAAAATTCTAACATAAATTAACAACCGATATTAAATCGTCAATTGACGAAGATTTTTATTGTTACAAAAATTTAAATTGAATTCGATTCATATTTTCTACACGTTTATCCGTCGTATGTTCACACAACAATTCTGATAAATATGAAATTTGAAATCCGGTAATAATTCAATATTACGGACCCAATAGAATTGGTTTCGTCGAATTCCGAGACTGTGCCTCGGAAGACTATTTTTAAATTCAATTTAAACGATACAATTTCAAAACTGAACAAATCGCTTTCAAATTCAATTCTGAAGCTTCTATTATCTTCAGTATTATCAATATGAATTTTACAAGCCTTTAAATTATTTTTAGTCAGCTTAAAACTGAAGATTCAAATTTTCAATAGATTAAATTCTAAAATTAAATCGCCAATTTCATTCTGATAATTTGAAATTCAAGTCAATTCATCATTCAAATATTTAAAATTAATTAAATATTTTCAATTTAAATTGTTCAAAATTCAGGGTCGTTATAATCTTCCCTCCCTAAAAGAATTTCGTCCCGAAATTAAAAGTTAGGAAAAATGATTGTTAAAATCTCACCGAAATTTATACCCTACACAATTTTACCAAGTTTGAAACTTTATTAAAAATAAATAAATATAGTATTCATTCCATTTGTTTTATCTCACTGACTTTGTTCATTATCTCCTTTGTTCATTGATTTCTGTAATCAAAACGCAAAAGTCTTTTACCAAAATTTTCGACTTACAAAACTCAGATTTTAGTTTGAAATTCTTCATGTTAGAGATTTGCATACTATATCTTTTTCCAAAGCTGTGGACTTTTAAGACATTTTAAAGATCTTCTTCTTTAGTTTATTAGGTAGGAATTATGAAATTTTAATTTCAAACTATTGATTTTCTATTTACAGTTTGAAAATACTTACTAACTCGAAATTTAACAAGTCTATCGTCGTTCTTACAGACATTAGGCATACGCTGGCCAGGCGCAGGACTAAAAATCTCCAAGTACTAAATATACTTGTTTCAACTCCCAGTGAAAATACTTAAAAATTCTTTTAAAAATGGATATGGAAAGCACGTTTCCCCATGGATCACAGTTACCCGGCGGTTACGCTACTATCCCAGTAGAATCGCTTGTAATATGTAGATTTCCCATCTCTTAAATTTTGCTATGGTTGTTTCCATAGATCGCAGTTCACACGGCGGTTACGCTACTATCCCAGTAGAATCGCTTGTAACCGTAGGCATCACGCCCCTCAAATTACGCTAATCAATCAATATGATCCCATCGACATGATCCATCCCGAGGGATTCTGATTCAAATAGTCACACCGACAAATGGAAATTCTACGTAGCTATGAATTTCAAATGGACACTCATCATTGAGTTCCAACACCTTCACAAATTTTAAATGGAAGGTACTTTTCCATATCCTCAGTTTAGAAAACATAATGTCATATATATGTAGTACTTCATTTCACATTTCGTACATATCATATCTATGTAAACTTACAAAAGATTTCCATAACAATTACTTTCCAAACTGACGGGTTTCAAATTTACCGCATTCATATATATATAAGTTCCGAAAACCTACATATCCCATATCCATAACAAAATAGAGGATTTCAAAATTTTCCTCTAAGTCGATTTGGAAATTTAAGGTTATCTCAAACCCAATTCATATTCATAATTCCATTTATTATCGACTTCACATTCGATTTGGATTTCACGTTACTTTGTCAATTCTCAACACAGAATTGATGTCTACCAATATATAACCTCTGAGCTCGTACGTCTCAGAGAAGGGTGTTAAGCTAAGAGAACAAATTCTCCACCACCAAACAGATATATATTTAATAGAGATCAATTGCTATGTCATCAATTCACAATGTTAGACATACAATCCAAACCGATCATCTGAAATTCAAAACTCAACTTATATTGTCTTTGGTGTCAAAGTTAAACTCAATTTAACTCAACGATTCAATCTTCTTGAAAAAATTCAAATTGAACTAATTGTTCAAATTTCTCATTTAACTTTTCAACTTCGACTTTGAAAATGAATTTCAAATCATTTATCACTCACGGGATATATTCACAACATTTCATTTCATATTTAGAAAAACATTTCCATACTTATTTAAAAATAAGTAATTCACAAATCTAATTTATTTTCAACATTTGAAAATATTCGATATACTTAAATCATAATTAAGTATATATTTCATCTTTTAAGGAAATCATTCTCTTTCACACATTTATTTGAGTTAAAACGAATGTTACGTAAAACATCGTTACGACGACCCAAAAATCACTAGTATAGGGATTCGAAATTTAGATAGATATATAAATCCCAATACTGTACAAAACATTTCCTTTCGGAAATCATTTACTATAACAACAGTGTTATAGTCCATCATTTCCTTATTTCTCGAAAACGTCTATTTCAACAATGAATGTTGAAATCTATGGTTTCGATATTCAATGCCTTTTAAAACATCTTTTAAAACAATTGACTTCGTTTTAAAATATCACTTTCCCAAAACATGTCCATTTTATTCAATAATATATTCACAACATTTCTATACATTTTTTTTCCAATCTTCTATATAAATCGTTTATAATAATTCAAAAATTCCAATTTAAACTATTGTATAAATTAATCAATTTTCAAAAGAATTCAGAATCAATTTCCCAATTATTACTTTGGAGATATTCAAAATATTTGATTTAAACCAATTCATTAATTTACTTAACTTATATTTTATTTTATTTTCATAAATCTTAGCAATTCGATAATAGGTTTTCGAATGATAGGGACTCAAATCTAAGAAGACCTTACCGAAGAGAAACTATCGCAAACCTACATTTAGAGAGGGGAATTTCCGAAAAAGATTTGAATTTTCAAAATACTTTTTAATTTCAAAACAATTTTATACTTCTTTAGATTTGAAAAAAAAACGTTTTCTTTAAAGTGATTCTAGTAACTATTCATATTAAACACCATAAACTAAGCTTTGTATAAACAAAAGCTCTAATACCACTTTGTAACATCCCGCCCTTCTGACCGCCCCCAGTCGGTAATTAAACCAAATTGAAATGTTCAAAATGATGGATTGTTATTTAGTTTATAGAGTTTAAACAGAATCAGCCACAGAAACACAGAATAATAATAATAATTCAAAAAAAAATGAATTTTTATTTCTTTCCCTTTTACAATATCAGAGTTTATACAATGTATTAAATTTATACAGTGGAATATCTTAAAATACAAAATTTCCTAAAAACTAAAGTGAGCATTTTACCCCCTCTCTCTAACTTCGCTGCTCGAAAATCTTCAAGCTGTAAAATACTCGGTCTGACCCGAGTATTACATTCAAAAAAAATTAATACACAGGTCAGTCTAATTCAAATTCAGTTATTAGTGCATAGAAGCAATAATAATCAAATTGACGATAGTCCGTCTAACCGATTCTTTTAATAAAGAAATTGGGTAACGGAAAATATAACACTTAACAGTGTTAACAACAAATCAAGAGAGATAAAATATCAGGAGAGATAAATGAAAAGATTTTTAAATGAAGATGATTTAGAAAAGAACAGAATTGCTGAAACGGCGATTAACAACAAAATTTATCAATTTAAAACCAAATCAAAATACGATTCAAATATATTGAATTTGCAACATAAAACAATTCCAGCAATAGAAAACATCAATTAAAACATCAATTCTGATTGGTACACGCACGCGTGCACTGCCTCGCCACTACAGTGATAAATTTCCCAAAAGCTCAATGAAAGTTCACAAACAAGCACAAGGTCAAATCCGAGCGATTTGGCTGGATTCAATTCAATATACAAACCCATGTACAAGTATAGGAAAATAGTCAAGACGACAAAAACAAGTCTCAACCAAACACAGATAACATTTCCAAACGGGTAAATGACACAATAATCAATCATCAAAGTGAGATTTCCAAATCCCAGAAACTTGAAGCATTTGAGAGCATCATAGGAACCAAAACAATGTATCTATAGAAGCAACATGGAACAAAAAGGCAAAAGTGCAAATTAAATGCAAACAGGCATGCATTCGTGACTATACCTTCAATGTGAAGGCTTACATGAACCACTTCCGAGGAAAAGGCACAGGGACGTATGCAACTTCAAGGCAACAAGGTAAGGAGTATATGCTACTATTCACTAAGGAAAAATTTGCATGTAGGTCCATTTAAATGTGTACAATGTCACATAAGGGTAGGGACTTGATAATTTAAAGCAACTAAACAAGGTGACAGGGACATGTGTCCTTTAGCATGTAAAGAACTATAACTACAAGAAAAATGGGTGAACTAATTGGAAGAACAGGGTAAGGATGCATGAAATCAAACAAGGCACAAGTATGTGATCATTTTTTTTCTCAATACAACAAATCAATATAAAAATTATAGACAGCACATTCTTTATAAATTTGACGAAAAATGACTAAACATTATATATGTACTACTATGCAAAAATTTCGAATCCAAGCAATATACTATAGCTTATAAAATTCGAAACTTATGTGTGTGTATACATTTCAAAGTAATAGGCATAAAGGACTAAACAAGTTAATGTAGCCCATAAATCACCATGGGCGTAAATATGAATTCAAAGCATAAGCAAGGACAAAGGAGATCTGCAATTAAATCAAAGCACATGCAAGTGCAAATCAATGCTACTATTCACCAAAGAAAAATTTGTATTTAGCTCCAACAAAATGTGTTCAATTTCACTTCATTTTAAAGCAATAAATTAAAACATAGGTTGATAGAGGATGCTTGTAATAAATGGAAAAACGATAGATCATCAATAACCACTTATCACTAAATTTAACTAACATTTTAAATCAGTGCTAGAGATGAGTACGTGGTAAAATCAAAGCAAGCTGCATGTACTTCAATGTGAACACGTAGACTACGAGCTAGCATATCAAGCTTCAGATGGTATGCAGTGGACACAAATGATGAATCAGTTATGCAACTACATGGTGACTGGAAACTGGAATGTACACTGAAGCAAATTTGAACATGGATATGCAATAGTAGGATCAAACTCAATGCTCATGATAATGCAGACCTGAGGATATTGCAGTACAGTGAACCTATATGTAAGCAAAGATTACTCATGCAAAAGCCTAACCAATGATCAATGACATACATATAAGCTATCAACCTGAAGACTGTAATTAAACAGTGAAATCAAAATTTGAGTCAAAGCCTTGAAAATCAAGAAATTAGCAATTTCACTCAAATCCAGTTTCACCAAATCAATGGATTAGCAAATTCACCAAACAAAGTGACCGAAGTCAAATAGGAATCAAGCCGAGGAAAACACTATATTATTCAAACAAATAGGAAAATCAGTAATCAAGGCCAAATTCAATTTGAACGCAGCAAGGTACAAGTCGAACAAGCCAAAACCAAACAGTGATGACTACGAAAAACAAACAGCCAAAAATCATCTCTGGCATCTGAACAAAATCGAATGGCCGAAACCCAATATAGACAGAATCATAAAAAAAATCAAAGCAATGATAGCCCAGAAATTTAGCAACGAAATTCACGAATTAGAACAAGACAGAAATCATCTAAATTTAAATTAGATGTCAGTGATATAAAATCACTCACCTTCGTAGGAAGCGCTCAGATTGAAGGAGCCGTGAGTAGAGACGATCAAGCTACTGAAGGTCGGCGACTTTAGAACCAAAGCCCTAATTCCAGACTCGAGGCAAAGAGGAGCTGAAGTCTCAATTCGCTAAAGCAACAGAGAATCGAAAGGAAGACGAGCCGAAGCCCTAATTTAAATCGCCATTTTTTTTGAATGCTTTTTTTTCTTTCTCTGTTCGATTTAGGGTTACGAAGTAAATGAAATAGAGAGGGGGGTCGTGTTTTCAGGCGTGAACAGAGGAAAGTTGCGTGGTTTTGCAGAGGAAGATCGTGATTTTAGGCATGGTTTTGGGCGTGAATTTTGGCGTGATTTAAGGGTTCGAACGAATGAAAATTAAAATGGGGAACGGGTTTACTTAATCACGACATCAATGAAACATGGGCCAGTATATTTTTTTTCAAAGCCCACTTAACCCTAGCTCAAATTTTAAATTCAAATATGTTCTTCATATTAAACTTGAAAGTTTCAAACGCTTCACAGTTTCAAAAGAATTTCAATTCGATCTAAAAATTCTAACATAAATTAACAACCGATATTAAATCGTCAATTGACGAAGATTTTTATTGTTACAAAAATTTAAATTGAATTCGATTCCTATTTTCTACACGTTTATCCGTCGTATATTCACACAACAATTCCGATAAATACGAAATTTGAAATCCGGTAATAATTCAGTATTACGGACCCAATGGAACTGGTTTCGTCGAATTCCGAGACTGTGCCTCGGAAGACTATTTTTAAATTCAATTTAAATGATACAATTTCAAAACTGAACAAACCGCTTTCAAATTCAATTCTGAAGCTTCTATTATCTTCAGTATTATCAATATGAATTTTACAAGCCTTTAAATTATTTTTAGTCAGCTTAAAACTAAAGATTCAAATTATCAATAGATTAAATTCTAAAATTAAATTGCCAATTTCATTCTGATAATTTGAAATACAAGTCAATTCATCATTCAAATATTTAAAATTAATTAAATATTTTCAATTTAAATTGTTCAAAATTCAGGGTCGTTACACTTTAAGTGGAATTGACTAAACAATACAATATATGGTTGAATGCCAATAAATAATGTTTTAGATGGTTGCACAACATAAATAGTACAACAATCATTATCCAATACATTATACGATATAAAATAATAGTACATAACACAATGGATTACATCACTTATTCCCCTTCAATTGCCATAAATGCTCAACCAGATCATCTGGAAGTTTTTCATGTATTTCTCTGGATCTGATTTTATGCAAATGCCTCAAGAAAACCTCAATAGTTTCTAGATCTCTATTAGCAACAATCGTAGCTGTGTTATCCAGACCGTATCCTAAATAAGATGGAAATGCACCTCTTTCTTCTTTGATGATCATATTGTGTAGTATAATAAATTCTCGCATCACATTGCTCAATGCCTTTGGCTTCCAGGGTTTGATAGGGTTTTTAACAATGGAAAACCTTGCTTGTAAAACCCCTAAAGCACGCTCTACGTCCTTTCTCACAACCACTTGTCTTTGAGCAAAATATTTCTCTTTCTCTTTCTAGATCTGAATTGTTTGGACTAATGTGCCCAATGACGGATATATACCATCTGCTAAATAATATCTCATGTCATACAAATTTCCTACAATACTAAAATTGCATGCAAGTGCTTTTCCATGTGCGAGATTTTTAAACAGATGTGATTGGTGTAACACACTAATATCATTCATGGAACCAGGATATCTGAAGTACGTGTGCCAAAACGAAAGATCGTGTGAGGAAACTGCTTCTAGTATCATTGTAGCTTTGGAATAATGACCGATAAATTGACCATGCCAAGCTTTGGGACAATATTTCCATTCCCATTGCATACAGTCGAGACTACCCAACATTCTAGGAAAAACTTTTGGCTCCTAACTTTTTTAGTTTGTTAACATCGCTTTGCGTTGAAGAATGAAAATATTCTTCACCATATAATTCAATGATAGCTACACCAAATCGTTCTAGACATAAATTAATTGTACTCTCACCCATTTGGACCATCTCATCAAATGCATCAGGGGCTATCCCATAAGCTATAACATGTAATTTTCTGATAAGGTGAACATCCTAAGGTACCATCATTATTACTTTTTTTAAAAAAAATCATCATGTCTGACAAATCCATTAAAAATATGCACAAACATATTCTGAATCGACGACGAAAATCTTCATGGCCTGTTTAACGGCAAATTTTCTATCGAATTAGAAAACCGTCGATAAATTTCAAATTAAAATAACCGCAAGTGCATGGTGTTGGGCATGTTCTCACCCAGAAGATCTCAAGACCAAGAAGCTTGATTCGTCCAGGCTTGCCTAAGCTCCATTCGGCTTCCTACCACTGCCGGACCAACTCCTACTTCCTACCACTGCCGGACCAACTCCTACTTCCTACCACTGTCGGACCAACTCCTACTTCCTACCATTGCCGGACCAACTCCTACTTCCTACCACTGCCGGACCAACTCCATTCGGCTTCCTACCACTGCCGGACCAACTCCATTCGGCTTCCTACCACTGCCGGACCAACCTACTTCCTACCACTGCCGGACCAACTCCTACCGGACTACCTACTACCGGACCAACTCCTACCGGACCACCTACCACCGGACCAAGACATTCCGAACCAACACTACCAGGCCAGATCGTGACAGCCCAGGCCCATCAGCAGCTGTATACATTCAAGACCCCTACCCCCACCCTCACTCTATAAATAGAGGGGCAGGGGTACAACAATGGGAAGAGGTTTGAGAGCTCAGGCACGGAGAGAACTTTCAAACAACTTTCTTTTACTTGTATCAAAGCTTTGTACTTGTAATCTAAGCAAGAGAAGAGAAATAACATATAAAGTGGACGTAGGCACATTCTGGCTGAACCACTATAAATCTGCGTGCCTTTTTACAGTTTAGCCCCTTCTGTTCATACATTTGCATAAATCACCCAAACCACTAAGAACAACATAAGATCTATTAAATCATACGACTTTGAAGTGTTTGTCCATTTTTTGTGCAAACATTTTTGGTGCTTTCATTGAGAGCTAGAAGCTCGAAGCTTTAGCTTCATCCACTTAGCATTTTTCCTAACAGCATCGTTCGCCACTTGGAAAACATGCCTCCCAAACAGAGAAAAGATGTTAACAAAGGAAAGAACATCGCATCCAGCAGTCTTCCAGATCCAGCTGTCACGAATCAAGTAAACCGTCCTCCTCCAGCAACAATACCTAACCCGATTCAATGCCGCAGCAGCCACAGTCCAAGATGCCGATGAGAAGCTTATCCTAATGGCCCTCTGTAGTGGTGTGCATCCGGACACTAAATTTGCTAGAAGGTTGACAAAAGAAAAACCAGCTACTTTACCCGATTTCTTCCATGAAGCCGAGAAATATATGAGGCTTGAGGATGCTGCCGTTGAGGGGCAGCCAGGACAGCAAAATAAGGCAACTCACAGCAACGCCCCTGCTGTGGCAAGGGACGTTCGAAGAAATGATTCCAGAGACAATGCTGGGGGCAAGAAGCGAGAAAATCGCCTATATCGGCCAGGACCGAGATTCGACACTTACACTCCTTTGAACGAGACCGTCGAAAATATCTTCCTTGCCACCCAAGGCGAAGTTAGATACAAACGCCCACCATACAAGAAGGAATCAGATAACACGCAGAAGTCTGGAAAGTTCTGCCGCTTCCATGAATCTCATAGGCATGATACCAATGAATGCCATCATCTCCGGGACTTGATTGAGGAACACATCAGAAGGAAGAAACTGGAACGCTATGTAAAAGGTCAGGACAGGACTCCAGCTCCTGCCAATGAGAGCCCCAGGCTACCCTCACCGGAGATCGGCAGAGGAAACCGCAACACTAGCGGCTCTAGTCAAGAGAAGATAGTGGTCCATACCATCTCGGGAGGACCGCACATCGCAGATAGAAGCTGGAAAGAGATGGAAAGATATGGAAAGTCGCTTAGAGACAATAAAGACTGTGTCAATTCGGTTATAGAAGAGCGCCACCCGAAATGGAAAGAAAGTGATGACATCACATTCGGTAAGCGTGACCTAGAAGGAAGGCAATACCCTCACATGGATCCCATGGTTATCTCTGCCCGGCTCGGTCCCGCCGAAGTTTACCGAATCCTAGTAGACACTGGAAGCTCAGTAAATATCCTGTTCAAACATGCATTCGACAAAATGAAACTATCAATGAAGGATGTATCCCCCTGCGATAAACCACTACACTGTTTCACTGGAGATGCGAAAATGCCCCTCGGGCAACTGGACCTCTTTGTTGAGATTGGAAGCCATCCCCGCTGCGTTGTACGGAAACAGACGTTTGTGCTAATAGAAAACCATTCGGCCTACAACGCCTTCTTAGGAAGGCCAGCCTTGTCTGACTTCCAAATTGTCCTAGCCCCATGGTGCCTAAAGATGAAATTTCCAACGGACAATGGAGTAGGGGAAGTAGAAGGAGACCATGACGTTGCTCGAGACTGCTACGTGACTGAACTTCGCAACAACCACAGGAAGGATAAAGGAAAGGGTGTAGAGGTTGCCCTCTGCACGAAAAATCTAGAAGCATAGCAACTAAAGAAATCCCCTCCTCTTCGATATACCAGCGACCCTTTCAATGAATTAGACCCTAGGGACAAGGAGGAGGAGGCCACCGCCGAGCCTGCAGAGGCTATGGAGTTTGTATCTGTAGACAAGCATGACTCGAGTAGGCTATTGAAAATTGGGTCCCAACTAAAAGCAGAGTGGAAGGAGCAACTCATCGACTTTCTTCGCCACAACTTGGATGTATTCGCATGGTCACACGCTGACATGACCGGAATCACCCGCGACGTAACATGCCATGTACTAAACATTGATCCTACCAAGGCGCCCGTAAAACAAAGAAAGAGAAGTATGGGGGCAGAGCGATCAGCAGCCCTCGATGAAGAAGTAAAGAATCTGCTCGCCAATGACTTCATACGAGAAGCCATCTACCCGGAATGGATCGCTAACCCAGTGCTGGTAAAGAAGGCTAATGGGAAGTGGCGAACATGCATTGACTTTTCCAACCTAAACGACGCCTGCCCAAAGGATTGCTTCCCACTTCCCCGAATCGACCAACTTGTAGACAGCACAGCCTGGCACGAGCTCTTATCTTTTATGGACGCATACTCAGGATATAACCAAAATCCTATGCATGCTCCCGACCAAGACCACACTAGTTTCGTCACCGACCGGGGTTTATACTACTATAAGGTAATGCCTTTCGGACTTAAAAATGCAGGAGCCACCTACCAGCGCCTCGTCAACAAGATGTTTGCAGGGCTAATAGGACAAACTATGGAAGTATACGTGGATGACATGCTGGTAAAGTCGAGGAAAGCCGACGATCACGTAAGCCACCTAGGCGAGATGTTTCAAGTACTTCGCCGGTATGGAATGAAGTTGAATCCTCTAAAATGCTCCTTCGGAGTATCATCAGGAAAGTTCTTAGGATTCATCGTCCATGCCAGAGGGATTGAAGCGAACCCTGATCAAGTCCGAGCGCTAAGGGATATCAAGATACCTTCCACTCGAAAGGAAATGCAAAGTCTGAATGGAAAAGTGGCCGCCCTAAGCCGATTCATCTCCAAAGCAACAAACAAGTGCGTCCCCTTTTTCGAAGCTCTAAAGAAAGACAAACGAAAGTTCGAATGGACTGACGAATGCTTAACCACTTTCCTTAACTTAATTGAACACTTCTAGAAACCACCGGTACTCTCGACTCCAAGCGAAGGCGAAGAATTATACATATACCTTGCTGTGTCATCTCACGCCCTAAGCACTGCCTTGGTAAGGGAAGACAACCACGCAGCGGCCAGTTTACTTCGTCAGTAAGAGGTTTACAGGGGCAGAAGTCAGATATCCTAAACTTGAGAAGCTAGCATACTGTTTACTAATCGCATCACGGAAACTGCGTCACTACTTCCAGTCCCATTCCATCAAAGTTCTGACCGATCAGCCATTGAGGCAGGTACTCCATCGTCCCGACACTTCTGGGCGACTACTTAAATGGTGCATTAAACTAAGTCAGTATGATATCACCTATCACCCTCGCACCGCCATCAAGGGACAAGCCATGGCTGATTTCATTGCAGAATTCACTACCAACAAAGATAAGGATCAATTGGAAATAGCAGAAGACATCAAGTGGAATCTCTTTGTGGATGGTGCATCAAACGAACAAGGCTCGGGGGCAGGTGTGGTAATAATCACTCCCAGGAGAAATAAGCTGCACTATGCTATAAGGTTGGAGTTCGCTGCCACCAACAACGATGCAGAATATGAAGCAGTGATAGCTGGATTAGAACTTGCCATAGAAATCGGAGCCAATTCTTTGTGTCTTCATAGCGATTATCAACTTATTGTTAATCAAATACTAGGAGAATTCCAAGCTCGAGAAGAACGACTCATAGCATATTTAAAGAAGACCAAGTAACTTCTCAACCGATTGGACCACTACTTAGTCAAACACATCCCTCGGGAAGAGAACCAAGAGGCCGACGAATTGGCAAAGCAAGCAAGTATGAGAGACATCGCCATCTTCGGAGCAGTGACCATCGCAAAGCAACTGACCCCAAGTTTTGAGCAAGTGAATCTGATAGCTGCGACCGAAGAAGCAACTTGGATGACTCCCATCCGAGACTACCTACAAAGCGGCACACTACCCAACGGGCGTAACAAAGTCAAGAAAATCTTGAGGAAAGCTTCCCGCTACACAATTCAAGAAGACATCCACTATCGGCGCGGATTCTCTAACCCGTAATTAAGGTATGTCGCTGGGAGGGAAGCCAAGGAAATCTTATCCAACATTCATCAGGGAAGCTGCGGAGATCACACCGGAGGGCAAACATTAGCAAAAAAGATACTCCGATATGGATATTTCTGGCCCACCTTAAGCAAGGACGCCTTGGATTTCATCAAAAAGTGTGACAGATGCCAGAAGTTTGCTAAGATTCCGCGGCTGCCAACAACTGAGATTACTCAAATGACCAGCCCTTTGCAGTATGGGGAATTGACTTAATCGGCGAACTGCCAATGGGCCGAGGCGGGGCCAAATATGCTATAGTGGCAGTCGACTATTTCACCAAATGGGTGGAAGCAGAACCTCTGAATAAAGTATCTTCAGCAAAAGTTATTAACTTCTTGATCAAAAATGTTCTGTGCAGGTACGGAGTCCCACTCAAAATCATATCGGACAATGGACTTCAGTTTGGCAGCGAGGAATTCGCCAACTGGTGCCAAGAGCACGGAATTCACAAAAGCTTCTCATCCGTAGCGTATCCCCAGGCAAACAGACAAGTCGAAGCCGTTAACAAAATTCTGAAAACTCTAATCAAAAAAAACTCGAAAAATCAAAGGGCGCTTGGGTGGATGAACTCCCTACGGCACTGTGGGCCTATCGCACATCTTTCAGAACATCAACAGGGCATACTCCTTTCTCTTTGGCATATGGATCGGAGGCTATGCTCCCAGTTGAAACCATCGTGCCTTCCCACCGTAGGATCCACTATAACCCAGAAGAGAACGAAGAACTCCTTCACATGTCTTTGGATCTAGTTGAGGAGAGAAGAAATGATGCAATCCTTAAAGCAGCAGCCCACAAGCAAAAAGTGGCAGCACAATACAACTCCAAAGTCAAGCATCGTACCTTACAAGAAGGGGATCTTGTCCTCAAGTGAATATTCCCTCGCCCCGGAGCACTAGACCCAATCTAGGATGGACCATATGTAATTCATAAAGATCTCCACAATGGAGCTTATATTTTGTCAACAGTGGACGAAGAGGTGTTCCAGAGGGCATGGAACATCCAACACCTCCGTCGATACTTTTCTTAACTTGTACTGCCCATATGAAGTGAATTAACAAAGAGAATCAGTGGACGTAGGCCTTTTCGTGCCGAACCACTTTAAAAACCCTTGTCTCTTTTTTAACTTGTTCCTTTATATCTTGGCTGCTTGTTAACTTTATCCTTTTCTGTTGAACAAAATCCTATGCGTATAGCATTTCCACTCAATGCACTCCACAGTGCAACTTCACTTGGACAAGACCTAACAGGTACTATGCAAATCTATGCCCTCGCCAATGAGACACTTTTTCTCCGGCATCCCTCTGCTGCGGGTTAACTCATTGCTCGCGACGACCCTTAAAGCCAACTGTAATGAGCCGATTATAAGCCACCGAGAAGGCCGATTATAGCCGAGGCAGCTCATTACGGCGTTCGTCTCGCCGGCAACTGTGAACAGACTATAAGCCCCAACATAAGGTGTGGCCAGCCAGGGTCAGTTCATGGTTGACGATCGGCACCCGCGCTAGCCGGCCACAGTAAATCGAATAATACCCACGATTATGGGCCATAATGGCCCGGGTAGTTACTGTGCGCGATCTCGGCTCCGATGTGTCTTAAGTGCGGCTGTGGTAAAAAAGAATTAACTCCCCGCGGAGGCGTAAGATGGGTGACAAATGTCTCCAAGACCCACAGCTAGGGAAAGTGACTACAAAGCCCGTTTGCCACGAACTTAAGCACATCGACGGCCTTCCGTGATTAGAAGTTTTACTTTTTCACATATTTCAATTTTACTTAAGAAACTTTTCTCCTATCCTCTGTAACAATCCCTGAAGTACAGGACACAGAACAGGAGACACTCACTAATAGAAGCGGATACTCACAGCAAGATACTGGACCGCATCCCTTACTCGGTCACACAGGATATTCAAAGCTGCCATCTACAAGCAAAATATAAAGGGCGTTATTTCCTTCTTTCATATGTAAACACATGACTATAATTTATTCACACCTCACGCTAACATTGCAAGTCATGAAATTATGTTTTAAACAAGAACCTGACATCAAACACAATTTGATTACAAGAATATGCATAGCTATATTTCTCATACAACATGTCAAAATAGCAAAAAAACATTCAAAAGACGACAAAATCAGCTTAAGTTAAAGAATTACACGTCAAGAATAGAGCTATTTATTACAAGTAGCAAAAATTACAACCTAAGAGTTACTTTACTGTTTTAAGACTAACATATACAACCATGTCAAGTCCACAAAAAGATTTTTCCAGGTCCACAAAAGGAACTTCCTTATACCGAAATAGAACGCCTCTGGAAAGACGCCCCGAGAACCTAACTAGATCTCTGCTAAACAAAAGGCCGACGCTACCTCACGCTCTAACCGAGCTGTAACTAGGTAACTAACACATGAGCAATGCCATCCCCCGGTCGTTACCGACCTTTATCCGAGGATCCTCAATCACAAAGCAACAACCACAAGATATAATAAATGTGTGGCATCAACATAGGTAAAATATCTGGGCTCCATACCATGATATCACCTTTTATCCAGAAGGAAATGGCATTCCTTAGAGGCGCTACCCCTACAAACCTTTGCCGCAACATTCCTGTTTCGACCATTACCGGGTTGTGAGGCTCGACGAAGTCTCGTTCACAAAGCTACGCTTTTTCCACAAAGCCACACTTTTCCACAAAGCCACGCTTTGATCAAATAGCACTTCGTGTGCCAAATTACCAAATTGGGAATGTATCGCTAGTAACCATCAACTACACAACCTCCGAGCTCATACGTCTCAGAGAAAGGTGTTAAGCTAAGAGAATAAATTCTCCGCCACCAACAGAAATGTATTTGATAGAAACCAGCTTTACATCTCAAAGTGTAACGTCAGACACACATCCATACAAGTCCATTCCGGGATCGAACGGAACCGAAGGCACTTCCAAAGAAGCCCTGGCAATCCGGATATTCACTAATCACGTCCGAACTTGCCATCACAAAAAGAGTGATATAAATCTCTATACCAGAGCAACTCGGTGCAGAGACATTCGACAGGTTGTCCTTTCATTTTCGAAAATATCCAGTCTTCACCACCGGTCTTCAATACGATCCATATCGTCGTATCACTAATTCGAAATGGGTTATATGACACAAAGGTCTTTTCCTGGCTAACCCGAATAGTGAGCGTTTGTTTTAAAAACAAATCAAGTGCCATTTCAAAGGCAAATATTGATAGTCGGTTATTTAACTATCAAACAACATTCACAATAATCAGCCAATTTAAATAATTTTTCCCAAATTATTTATTTTAAAAATATCTTCATAAGATATATATTTTTCACACTTCACATTTGAAAATCAATTTCAAATCATATTTCACACTTCACATTTGAAAATCAATTTCAAATCATATTTCACACTTTAAAAATAAATCAATATTTATTTTTAAAACAAATTTCCCTTTCCTTTATAAATTCTATTCTGAATTTACATTCTCAAATATTCACTTTTTTACACCAAATCAACTTTCAAATTGATTTCTCAATTTATTTCAAATCCCAAATCGAATTTCAAATTGATTTCTGAATTTACTTCAAAACCGAATCACATTTCAAATTGATTCTAACTTTTAATCCCAAATACCAAATCATTTTTACAAATCGATTTCCAAATTTATTCTCAACACAAAAATCAATTTTCATTCAACATCAAATAAGTTTTCATATCGATTTCTCAAAGATTTATTTCAAATACCCAATCAATTATCAATTTCATTTCAAACAAATTTATCTCCTTTTAAATAAATTCTTTTATTCTTCCAAACTGTCTAAAATTCAATTTTTAATTTCAGAAATCCAATTTCATTTATTTCTGGTATCCAACGATACCAAAAATACATTCGACTAAATTATAGCCTTCAACAAATTCAATCACAGATATAATCATACAGAGATTATAAATAATCTATCACACAACATATGAAATCAATTCAAATGTTTTGAGGAATCCTGTTGGATCCCTCCAACCTGTTTCCCTGCATCCACAGATGTTAGCACAATACCAATTCCACTTCGAGGTGGAATATCGCGGTATATGGGATTTATAAAATATCATCCGCTATTATGCGGCGCAATAGGGTCTCATCCGCTATATAATGCGGGAAAATCAATCACCAATATATACATATGCCAATATATATATATATATATATATATTGCTATATATAGATATATCCTACTATATCTAATATCACAATCCAAACAGCAAACAATCAATAACTGAAAATTCCACTTTTCATTTGAGTGAGAAGAACTCACCTTAGCTTTTATTTTGCAATCCATTTTCCATTTTTACCATTTCTTCACGGTTTTAAACCTTGTATAAACAATTTATACAATTTATTAATATTCGAATTAAATCGAACAATTCAATTTGCCATTTAAAGATTTTAATTCGACTAATAATTTTATTTTATTTCATCATCATTTTTTTTCAACTTAACTATAAATATAGTCATTTACAGTTCAATATAAATTTTAAATTCACAATACGCTGTTAAAACAAAAGCAAAAAATATTTTTCATTGAAACTAAAATTTTAATTCAACTAAAAATTTAGTTTTAAACAAACTTTCTTTACTGTAAACTGCATATATTTACAAAACTGTTCTATATAGATAATAATCAAATCTTTTTATATAAATCCCTAGTTCTTTCCAAAGTCTTATCTATATATATTTCTGCTTAAATAGTTTATACTAAAAGTATATATTATTTTTCTTTGAACAGGTAAAATTAATTTCTAGTGTTCATCACTTAAAATTTCAAAACAAAGGGAAAAACAAAAATTAATACCTTACTGTTAGAAAACTTCCCCTAAGTATGCTCGAACACCCAGACTACGCTGCTACTACAAACGACGTCATCTCTGATCGTCGACGAGCCCACTTGCTTCCCCACTCGCACGTGCATGGTCGCGAACCCTAGCTCTGCCTGCTCCATGACTTCACGCAACACGCGATGCAAGAGAAGTCGTCCCCAACTCAACGTCGAATGCTACGCTTCCATTAGGGCATCCTTGACAAAACCCTAAACCAGTTCACCCAATCACGCGACAGTCGCGCCATCACCAGAAATGTCTCTCCGCCCCCCAATCGACATACTAAGTCGCCGACTTTGCGTTCGAGCCTCGAGCTCACGTCGCCTCTACGCGATTTTTTGCTTCCGCCACTTTAATTTATACCAACGTGATTTTGAAGTTAAGGAAGGCTCAACATTGATTTTTGAATGAAAATGAACGGGAAGCGATTTTAATTTAGAAGGGGAGGGATTGGGAAACATCAGCCATTGTTTTTTTTTGAGTTTATTTCGAGGAGAGGGGGTTTCGTTTGAAAAGGAAGGGGAACGAGATTAAATTTTGAAGAGAGGACGTGATTTTCTTACAGGCTTCGGCCATTGTTTTCTTTGAATGAAAACGAACAGATTTTGTTTTGAACGAAATGATTTCGTATGAGATTTGTAAAGGGATAGGGAGACAAGGAGTACGTGACTTTGCATAGAATACGTGCTTGCCTTACTTTGCCACAGTATTTTGATGGAAAGGCAAAGTACTGATATTTGACTAAATTCGAATTTAAATTTCAATTGAATTCGATTTAAAATTTCAACGCGTTTATGTGTCGTACGCTCACATAACAACTCCGAAAAATACGAAATTTGAAATCTGATAATAATTCAATATTACGGACCCAATGGAATTGGTTTCGTCGAATTCCAAGACTGTGCCCCGGAATGCAATTTTCAAAGATAGATTTAAACGACAAAATTTCAAAACTGAACAAAGCATCTCAAAATTCAATTCTGAAGCTTCTAATATCTTCAGTATTATCATTACGAATTTTAAAAACTTTTGAAATATTTTTCTTCAGCTTAAACTGAAGATTCAAATTTTTATTCAACTTACAATAGATTAAATTTTATAATTTAATCGCCAATTTATTCTGATAATTTGAAATTCAAGTTAAATTATCATTCAAATATTTAAAATTAATTAAATATTTTCAATTTAAATTGTTCAAAATTCTGGGTCGTTACACATAAAGTAGACATATTGCACTACGACCAAATGCACAGATGCATCAAGTAGTATACATACATCAAGCACTATATAAACAAATGCAAATAAAACCACTACAAATCCTCCAAACATAATGGATCCTTATTCTTTCTGCTTTTACTTGCTTTCCCTTTTCCCTTTAAATAGAGATGCTATCTTACTTACAATTCCACCACCCTTTTTTTTCCTTTATCTATATTCTTTCCACGCACCAAATCTGTAGTAACAATCAAATATAGAATTGAATATATGGAGTATATTTGATTTTAAAAATATAAATTAAAATTGTACCCGTAGTAGAAGGTGAAGTGGTTGGAATTCTGAACTTAACCTCATACTTATTTGTGTGCACAGACCCACCATTGCCTCCGCCATCATCGTCGTTGTCGTCATCGACATCTTCATCGTCATCTTTATCCTCCTTTTCGTCTTCGTCTTCATCTTCATCTTCGTCTTCCTATGCGTCTCATCTTCGTCTTCCACGTCATAATGATTTGATGGATCATTTTTCTATTTTTATGAGATTTCAAGTGACCCGTTGATTTGGTATTAAGATACAACTCGGGTTCCCGCCTAATCTCCATAATCTATAAGAAATGAAGATCAAACAACATAAATTTGCCACACCATTTATCCTACACAATCCATCTTTATAATACTGTGATTCTTAAAGAGCTAGATGACGCATACCCATATTCATCTCCCATACACTATCGACTGAGTAGTGCGACAAAACCGGGGGTTAGTCAGGAAATGTGGGATAGGTACTAGATCTTGTCATGTCCACTGCATATACCACCCAGGAACCTTTACCCAATTTACATGCTAGAGAGGTGGATAAAACTGTGATTAATAATTGACTTTTGAAGACATAAGATGAGGGCTTGAATTCCTGATTTCAAACAGAAGGGCAGAAAAATCCATATTCCCAATACGAATTGCAGCATCAAGTAATGGACCAACATCTTTAGCAATTAACTTCCAATATGTGTTGTAGTCAAAGTCTTGGCCTGTAACGACCCAGTGTTTTGGACCATTCAAATCGACAGTAAATCCACACATGCCGGACTTGAATAATTCAAAACGATGGATTGTAAATAAAATTGGTAAAACTCAGCATATACAGTAAATAAAATAATTACAGATCACAGACACAGAGTAATATAACAATAATGCAGCGGAAGCAAAAGGATAGTAGTTCATGAAGCTACTATGTATATATATAACAGAGTCAAACAAGATACAACAGAAGTCTCGAATACAATAGATGTCTCAATACAATAATCAAATACAAGATTTGAATACATCACTGGACTCAACTGAATACTGAAAGCAGGATCGATAGATAACTGGGTCTCCAAGCGAAGCTCCAACTCCAAAGGTGAGTCTCAAATGATGTATCACTCAGTCTGACCCGAGCGTAAAGCAAAACACAAAACACTCGAGTCAGGATTAACATTCTTATATTAATAAATCCAACTCAAGTGAAATATCAACTGAAATACAAGTAACTTAAAGGATGTTTGGGATAACCATCCCTAAGGATCCGTTAAACTATTTACTATGTAGTAATATTCGCTATTATAATAGTGTCTAAATAAGTAAAGTATAATCATATCGGAAAATAGCGTTAAGGGGATGGAGAACCTTAACGCGGTCGGATCTTAAAATCATAATCGTAGTAAAGCTCGATATGGTAGGTGACACGGCACAACTAGGCAATGCCAGGGTAGATATACCAATTACGCACACGGACTGATGGAGCGCATAGCAGCCACTATCGTCCACCTCGAACAACATTCCCAAATCGGAGGATGGCCATCTAGTCAAATCACAAGTAAGAGTATAATATCGAAGAAATGTGTCCGAGAAGAGGTGCTACCTCACTGGTCCGAGATCGCTCCTGTTTTAGCCACCTTATGCCAACTCACGGGAGTTGGGTCCACGTAACATACCTTAAGAACGTCGTCACCATCCTACTTCATTCTGGAATCTCCACCGCGTACACGGTTGTCAAAGTGGTTTTCGGTATCGACAGAGAGTATGTCCATATCCGATCCCGGTCTCTTTGCCAACCAATCGTTATTATAACACCGTGGTCATTTCAAAATAGTTTATACTTCAAAACCAAAAGATCACTATCATTTCAAAACCCAATTTAATACGATATCATTTCACTTCAAATATATCCATTTTCAAAATCATATTACTTTCCAAAGTTATAATGTTTTCAAAATCATAGTCTGGAAATCACAGTATTTTGGAAATCATAACACTTTTCTTTTAAACAGTTTAGATATTAAAATTTCGTTATAAAATAAATTAGTTTCCTCAAATTTCACAAATCGATTCAAATAACTCGAATTCAAAAAATTTAATTTAATCAAATCTCAAATTATTAGTTTCAACTCGATTTAGCTTCTATATAAAACCATTTCAAATTATTGATTTCAATTACATATCTGAACCATAAAATAAGCCATTTCAATTTTTAATATATTTCAAAGCTTTAAATATTCAACATTCCATAACATTTGAATACAATTTCATTTTACAATTCAAATAAACAAAATATCTCATTTAAATATTTATACGTTTGGAATATCCATTTAAGTCACCTTTTCAAATTTCAAGTTGTAAATCACTTCTTTAAATTTCAAATTCGATACATTTCAAATCAAACTTATTTAAGTATAATTCTTAAATAAATATAATTTCAATCAATTTCAAATCATTATAAATTCTATATTTGAAAATATAGATATTAAATAAATACTTAAACATATTATTTATCCACTTTATTAAATCAACTTTAATAAATCTTTTAAAATCAATATTTATCAAAACCATATATTTCTTTTCAAAACCATAGAAATCATTTTCAAACATTTATATATAGACCAACGGTGCCTGTATAAAATTTTCTATCATATGGTCAAGTGAAACGGATATTTATCATTTCAATCCGCAATTTAAATATATACGGGTATATATCATTTCAACCCGCAATCCCAAATTCAATTAATTGAAAATCGCTTGGGTTTATCATTTCAACCCATAACGATTTTCTCCTATTCTACAGATCGTTCGGGTATGTATCATTTCAACCCATAGTGATTCTATACTAACAGGGAACTTGCAGAGTGATAACAGATATGATAATAAAATAACAACAGTAACAGGCATATATCATCAATATAAATAACAGATAATGGTGTCAAATGTCACAGGTGAACAGATACAGATAATGGCATATATAACAATGAAATTAACTAACAGTAGCATATTTCAATTGACGTTTCAATTGAAATCAAGTTTAATAAATATAAAACGTTAATCAGAGTGATTGCTCACCTTTCGAGGCTAGAGAGATTAGACTATGCGACAGGTTACGATTCCAAACCCGAATTTCAAAGAAAGCATGATGGGCACGAGTTTGACGATCAAAGCTGATGACAAGGAATTGACGAAATCGAATTAGAACAGAAGCTATATATATATAACAATTATTATTATTTCCACGAAATAAATATTGAATTTAAACAAATATGAAAATACATAAATAGATATAATTACAATCATTGTTTTTATTAAACACATATATTAAAATAAAACACCCATGTTCACAAAACCAAAATATATACATATACTTATTATAATTTAAATCAATACCTAACATTCAATATTATCATTTCATATTAAAATAAATATTTGAGTCTGGACATATATATATTATATCATAGTCACTATATATTACATATAGAGTAATATAAAAATCAACCTATTATCGAAATCAATGTTTAAACAACATTATTTATTTAAACAAAAATATATAAGTTATTATATATATACATGCAGGCTTACAACTTACATAACCAATATGATATATATATACAAAATAGTCAGATAATATATATATAGGCCCAATTCAGTTTATATATATGAGGCAAATGTAAAACATCTCAAAATATAAAAGACCTCTATGTTACTGCCACTATTGTTTAAAACTATATATATCAAAAACTGTTTCAAACCATAAAATGTTGTCACCACTATATATATATATAACTATACTATATGCCACAGTACAACTTCCAATGTTTCAAAAGATAAACAACAGCTTGCAATATATAAACTGTACAAAATATATTTTGAAACACAACAGACTTGCAAAAAATTTGTATATATAAATATTAAAATTTATAACAATAATATATACACCCTTCATTTATAATTAAACTAGCAGATACGTATGCAATATATACGAGACTTACATATAATATACAATCTTGATTAGAAACACCGAACTTACATTTAGTAGATACTTATTTTTATATAAACACGTGAATATATATATATATACCGTACTCAGCAAAACACCAAAAATATATAATAACTAATATATAACAGCTTGTATAGTATAACTTTTAAACAAACAAACTAGTGTATAAAATATAAGTACAACATTATACGTATAAATACTTACCGAAAGAAACTTCTAATACATATATATTAGTGCAACTAAGTCCCAAAAGCAAGAATATAAGCAAACTATATAAAACTAGATATATTATACTTTATCCATATTTTTAACACGTATTATATTTAGTATAATAACTAAACCAATATTGAAATTCCCAGAAACAAAGAAATCTGGAAACAGCAAAAACGTTGTGTATATATAATATATATCTAAACCAATATAACTAATATAAATCTTTGCATAAAACATAGCAGACAAATTTATATACTATATATGTTATACTACAGACTCTAGCTTATATACAATATATATGTATGACCAAAACTGGTATACTGGATACATATAAAACTACTCACCGTGCTATATAGGCTGCACACACACGTGAGAGAGAAGCATGAAGGCACGGGTGGAAGGGAGAGCAAGATGGGGAGGAGCAAGTGGTTCTCTGTGGTGTTGTGATGGGTCTCGGCTGAACTGGGTTGAAAACAAGGGGCGATTGGTGGAGGAACATCAGGGGTTTCTCGGCAAACAAAGCAGGCAAAGGGAGGGAGATCGAGATGCACGTGCTGGTGCTTTTGTGCAGGGTGGAGACAAGCTGCATAGATCGGCCAGAGGGGAGAACACGGATGCGAGGTGGAAGGCAGTGATGGTGGTGGAGGGTATGGTGGGGTCTTGGCCTCCAGCGATGGGAGGAAGAGGCATGGGTGGCTGCTGGTCTCGGCATGAGGTTGGAGGAGTTTCGGTGTGGGGTTGGGGGTGGGCTGTCGCGGAGTTGCCTGGGTGGAAGCGTGGGGTTCGGTTGGGTAGGTGGTGGTAGGTCTCGATCTGGCAAAGGGGATTGGGAAAAAAATAATAAAAGTAAAATAAACGAACGAAGGCAATGGTACAGCCAACAAAACAAGGACCACAAAACAATTGAAATACAAATAAAAAGGGAAGGAGAAGTGACAGCAACAGGTTGCAATTAATGGTTTTCTCATCTTTAAAGCAACCGTGAATGGGAATAGGCAACGAAAGAACAGGTCCACAAATACTGAACAGTAGAAATAGAATTAGTCACCCCTTGATTTCTGGAGAACTATTAAACCAATTAATTGTTGTTGGGCTGCACGTTATAGATTTGAAGTCTAAGGGAAAACGTAAAGTCAAAATTCGGTACCGTTACGATGAACTGTTTATTCTTTTCGACGTGTACCGGATCTCAAATTGCAGAATTAAATATATCGTGGAGATCAGCACGACGAGACGATCAAAACGGTACACAGATATTAGTGGCACGATCATCCGGTCAAAAGTCGATAATCGGTACCGAAAATGCTGCTATTCAGCCAGAATTAAGATAAACGGAGTAATAGACATCCAAATTTGATGAAACGAAAGATGACGTCTCACTCAGAAGATGATTTACAAATTTTCTATGTAAAAATATTCAGGTTTGGAAAACATTTTATTATCACCAATTTTTAACTGATTAAATTGAAGTAAATTTACGCGCGAAATAAATTTTCATATTTTCGGACGAAAATTTACCAGTTGCTATCTTTAATTAGACGCATTCCAAATATCAAATTTATATTTCAAAATTTTATCGTTTAAAATTTCACAAAAATCCAATTTATTAAATAAATAAAACCACTGAAATTTACGGGTCGTTACACTCTCCCCCACTCAAAACTTTTCGTCCCCGAAAAGGAAGGAGGTTTGTGACGACCTGTAATTTTTGAATATTTGAAATTGGAATATTTAATTAATTTTAAATATTCAATGGTTAATTTTAACTTGAATTTCAAATATAGATATTTACTGGATAATTAATTTTTGGATTTAATTATCGGAATTGGGTAAATTATTGAATCTGGAGTTTTAAGCCTGTTAAAAATAAATTGAAGACTTGTAAAATTCATATTAATAATTCTGAAGGTAATAGAACTTTTAAAATGGAACTTCAAAGTGTTTTGTTCAGTTTTGAAAATATAACATTTGAATCGAATTTAAAAATAGCCTTCCGGGGCACAGTCTCGGAATTCGACGAAACCAGTTCCATTGGATCCGTAATATTGACTTATTACCGGATTTCAAATTTCGTAGTGTTTGGAGCTGCCGTGTGAGCGTACGACGTATAAACGCGTTGAAATTTTAAAATGAGTCCAATTTTAATTTAAATTTAAATTGGTCAATATCAGCATCCCTAAAATCACGCCAAAGATCACGGGACGAAATCGTGCAAAGCATGCCTCGATCGATTTTAAATATCTCGTTCCTTTTTACTCAGTTTAAAATCTCAAAAGAAATAATGGCCGAAGTAAAAATCCTCTCCTCTTCAATTCAGCTTAAATCAATTCGGCCCCATGTTTTCGTTCAAATCGACTCGCGAGTTCCTCGACTTCTTCAAACCCCACAACATCTCGAAGGGCAGGGGAGGCGACGCGAGTACAGTTGGATTCGGCCGAAGCGGTTGGGGGTTTTGGGGGTGTCGAATTCGAAATTTGTTCACGTGGAAGGAGGCGGAAGTCGCGAGCAAGGGCAGAGCATCGATGGGTTCAGGCACGTCATGGGATAATCAGAGCGACGCTGACTTCGTGCATTGGGTGTCGAATCTCGCTAGGGTTTCGAACTCGTGATCGAGTTCGATGAGATTGACGCCGCGTTCTCGTGTTCGCTGGGGGTTGTGACTTCACGTACGCGTGGGATTGGGAGGAGCTTACATCGATTCTGGGAAGTCAAATTCTCGCCTAGAGGAGTTGATCACCGCATGGGGATTTGGTCGGTGTTCGACGTGTGGAAGTCACGATTGGGGATGGCAAGTCGACGATCTTCTCTGTCGAAGGCAGCGTGGGCAAGCTGGGTCAGTTCAGGGTCGTGGCAGGGGATTCGCCGGCAAGCGTGGGATTAGAGGTATTCGAATTTGTTATTGGCATATTTATCTCTGTTTTAAGATTTGATTTAACAATATATATATACACTTAAAGATAGAAAATATATATGTATATAAGTTAAAACAGAAATTTGATTACAGTAAGAAATAAAAGCTTTTCTGTTTTAAAATTTTATATATGTATATTTAAACCGTTGGGAAAATATAGAAATCTGAAAAGTGTTGAAGAGTGTATATATATATATAACAAATCTATTATTTCTATACAGTAAACAGACGTACACTTACCATTAATTTTTAAATTGCTTATCCAAATTTTTAGTTGCTAAGAGATTTATTTAAAAGAAATTGGAATATTAATAAATCATATAAATTTTTGTTTAAGGTCTAAAATTTGTGAAGAAACAAGTCGAGATTGGATTGGGATTGCAAATGAAATAAGGTGAGTTAATCTCACTCAGTTAAATTATAATTTAAATTTAATTGGTTAAATTTAAATAATTGATTGGATGATTGCATTGATTGATGTGCTATATTATATATAGTAGTATATAGAAATATATACATATTGGCATATGTATATATTTGAGTTGTTGATATTCCCGCATTTATATAGCGGATGAGACCCTATGCGCCGCATAATAGCGGATGATATTTTATAAAACCCATATACCGCGATATTCCACCTCGAAGTGGAATTGGTATTGTGCTAACGTCTGTGGATGCAGGGAAACAGGTTGGAGGGATCCAACTGGATTCCTCAAAATATTTAATTTTGTTTAAATATTCTGTGATATGATTGTTGATATCGTGATGATTTATATTGGATAATCTGGTTGGATTGAATTTCCCAGTATAATGAGTTATCAAAAGCAATTGGATTGAATTTTGGAAAGAAATAAAAGAGTAAAATTTAAGTTAAATAATTCTAGTGAATTCGAATAAATTAAATAAGGAATTGTAAAAGAAATAAAGAAATTTCTTAATTCGAACAAATATGGGGAAAGAGGATTTTGAATTTAACAGGGAAGAAATAAATCTTTAACTAAAGTGATATTATCTAAAATATAAAAGAATTGATTTTATTGAAATTTAAAGATTTAATTTAATTAAAATATTAATTGAAGAAGTTTGGAAATCCGAAATTGGTATTTTAGTTAAAAAGGGTTTTAACTCATAATAAGGAAATAAAAGGTGAAAGTTAATGTATTTGAAATAATTGAAGTAAATAGGAAAATTTACTTCAAAGTAAAGTAAAATGGAAATCAATTGGAAATTGATTTAAGTGTTTAAAACTTGGATTTTTAAAAGAGAAATGAGATTTTGGAGATATAAACTGGGTTTATAAAGTAAAATAAAATATCAGTGGATATCTGAGAATATAAATTCAGGACGGGAATTTATAAAAGGGATATGAATTGGTTTAAAAATAAGTGTTGGTTTATTTTTAAAGGAAGTGAAGAGAAGTGTATTTCTCTGGATAGCCAAGTAAGTTTTCAAAGCAATTTTTAATATAAGTTAAAAAGTTCTAATTTGTTAAAAATGCATGTTTTAGGAAATTGATTATTTCTAAAGGTTAATTTCCAAAGTAAGTATTTTCAAAAATGTATTATTGTAGTAATTATATAAAAGTAATTTGGTATTATGTTTTAAGGAGAAAGTTAGTTTATATTTATAAAGTAGTTTTATTTTAAATATTCTTGAAGTATATATTTTGATAAAGTATTTAAGTAGTTTTAATTTTCAATGTTATAAGGTATATTTATAATAAAGTGTTTTAAAATTATTTTAAAAATCGAAAGGTGTTTTTGTACTTGGTGATTCAGTGGAAATAATTATTTGGGAAATGCACTTCCGTGAAAGGAACTGTTTTGGAATTGTTTTCAAAGGAGTGAAAATGAAATATATCTTGGAAAGATATTTGAGGCAAATAAATAATGTGGGAAATTATTATTGTGTGATGGTTGGTTGTGAATGTGAATTGATAGTTAAATCACCGACTATCAATATTGGCCAATGCGCTGATCGTTTCGAAGAGACCGGGATCGAGTTTCCGTATACCGGGATTCTAGGTCTGGAGACTCGAATACCACTTCGATTCGGTTTGTACGTTTCGTGTAACGTGTTTGGAGTCGAAGATGGAGCTGTGAAGTGCAAGGGCTAGTCGCTACTAATCCTGAGGATATTTCCAAAATGGATGTAGTAGGAATAGTGCCTTCGGTTCCGTTCGAACCCGGGACGGACTTGTATGGACGAATGCTTTCGTGACATCGTCAGGTGGACGATGGGCATTCTAAGGGATATGTTCTGTAAAGGTATCGTTTAGCCTCGAGCCTCATCAACCGGGAATGACTGAAAATCAGGGGTTATGCAGCAAGGCTTCGTGGGTAGCCCCCACTTGAGAGTAAGGTCATCCCTGTCTAGATGTCCCTTTTTATATTTCGGCTTAGTGTTGCGGTTGCTGATCCCAACCGTGGGGTGATTTTACTTGGGATTATCCAGTAAGGGATGATTCCGGTCTTGTGTTGCAGGGGAGCGGGCGTACTCCTCGGTACTGTGATCTAGGCCACGTACTGTGACAGGTGGTACCCCAGTGCCTAGTCATTCGTTGGAAATCCATTCTCCCTACGTGCCTGTACGGTTTTGATTGTGCCCAACTATTGTTGAAATGTGAGATGCAAGCATTTCAGCTAGATTCTATTTTACTTTCTGTAGACACTATTATAATATCAGAGGATTTTGATATGAAGTGTTTTTAGCTATCGTAAGGTAAAAACCCGACATGTTTATTTGTGGCGTGGTCTTACGAGATGCTTTTATTTTAAAAAGGATTTTTGAAACTTTAATAATCAAATTGAGTGTGATTTTCTCACGCTGGTATTCCAGACTGACTCGGGTATTGTTTTATATGATGCTCGGGTCAGACCGAGATAAACAGGTTCAGGATATGATGCTGTGGAGCTCAGGAGACGAGCTGGATGACGATACGTACTCCCGTACTTGCTATTATTTTTCCGCTGTGTACTCAGTTGTATGTTATGGATGTTGATGTACTCTGATGATATATTCTGATGTTATATTGTGTAAAACAGATATAGTTTTGATTTGTGTAAAGATCTGTTGATATATATATTATATTTTATTCCGCTGCGATGGTTAGATTCTGATGTTGTTTTCTATTTTTCTTCTTCTACCTCTTCTTCTTAACCAAAATGGTTCGATTTTCCGGGACAGGAAAGTCGGGTCGTTACAGTGGTATCAGAGCTTAGGCTAGCGATAACCTTGGCTCTGGTGGGAATTTTGAGAGTGTTAATAGATATGAGCGCGTATTTGTTAGTGAATATAAAATGGTTTTATATTGTGTTGGTTGATTTATTGAGTGGCATATGAAACTTCGTCGGCACAGCCTCGAAAACTGGATCGAAGGGGTTTCTAAACACTTGAATAGAACAGTTCGACACAGTATTGTTTTAAATAGGGTGAATGAAATAATTTTACCCAAATTATTTTTGTATACAAAAAGGTATAATTTTTGTAAATTATTATGGTATTTGGTTGCTTGGTTGTTAGGAAGTGATAATATTAAATTATTATCATGTAAGTGTAAAATTGAATAAGAAATTGAAAGATTATAACCAAGTTGAAGTATAAATTTATATAACAAAATGGAATTTGAAATATAGACTATAAATGAAATTTATAAATTGAGATAAACTTTATATACAAATGTGAATTACAAATGTGATTTATAATCAAATGAGATAAATTCATAAACAAATGAAATTTGTAAATGTAAATTTGTAAATGTGACTTATAACTTGAAATAAAATGTGATAGAATTCCAGAGTAATGTTTGGATATAAAATTGAATGGATTTTGAATTTGAAGTTTTGGGAAAGGTTTAAATTCCTTTGGATTTAAAAATAGTTTCAAAGGTTTTGGGGAGATAATGGTGATATTATTTCAGGAATATTTTTGAAATTGAATTGAAATCTGTTGGGATTTGGGATTTAAAAATGTTTGAAATGTTTTAAAGTGATAAAAGCATTAAATTCTCTTTCGGTCGCTGGGAAATAATTTCGGTGATGACTGCAGCATCATCGATGTCTATTTTCGAGTTTCCAAAGAGAAATTGCTACCACACTGTTTTAAATTGGAAATGATTGTGAACTGGATAGTTTTGAAATTCAAAGGGAAAATTGTTTGGTAAAAGCAGATTGTTTTGGAAATTGGGATTTGATGTGATATACCAGATGTGTATGAGTTATTTATGGATTCAAAATGGTTCTGAAATAAAACCGGGCAATTGAATTTTGGGAATTCTATTTAAAATATAAATGTGGAAAATTTAAATGAATCAACAATATAAAGTATAGAATGAAGTTGATTGAAATAAGAAGGGAATGAAAGTTTAATTCTGGGATTATAATTATGAGATGAAAATAACTAAATGAGTAATATAAGTTGGTAAATAAAAGAGTTAGAGAACTTGAAGGTGAATGAATTGTAAAACTTGTATAAAAGTGTATCCTAGAATTAAAATTTAATTCGAGTATATGAAGGTGAATAAAATTGAGAATTGGAATTGAATTAAATGTAAATAAGTTGAAGTCGAATTGAATTGGATATAAAGGTAATGTAAAATGCTTATAATTGTGTAAGGAAATTCATATTCTTAAGCTCTTGAGTGTAATAATTTGAGATTTGATTGTAAAGATGAAAATGGACTTAAATGAATAGTCCCAGGTCTTCAGCAAGTAAGTTAAAACTTATGAATAGAAATGAAATTGTAAGTCATAAATGAGAATTCATTTCTTTGAACCATTAAGAGTTATAATTTGAAATTGTAATTATCAAATGGAAACGACTAAGATGAGCAATCTTAATTTTTAAATAAATCCAAACTTGAGTTATAAAATAAATTGAACTCAAGATGATTAAGTGAAGTGATATTTGGGATTTAAAAAGCAAGTATTTAATTTTAACCAGCGAAGGAACTAATTTGATAATAAATTAGTTAATGAAATTGAATTGTGAGTTAATGAAATTGGATTAACAGAGTGATGGTTTGGATTGCGAATGGAATCCAAATAAGTGAAATTTTTTTTTTTTTTGGAAATGACCTGGTTATTAATAAAATAATTCCAGATGAATTGAGTATGGGAATTAAAATTCATAATGATGGAGTGAATGAACCAATTATATTAAATAAATAAATGGATGGAATTTGATTAAATAAGAATCAAATGAAAGATGGAAATAAAACTTTAAAGGGTTGGTTAAGTGGAAAATAAACTTAAGTTATTGACTTAAGTAAATGTTGAATGGAAATTGAACTCAAACAGAGGAGTGGTTTAAATAAGTTGAGAAATAGTTATTGAATGAATTAACTTGGATTGTTTTCAAGCTAAATAAAATTCAATATTCATAGGTTGGAGATGAATTGAATTTAGGAAAGAAAAAATTGGAAATGGAAATCTGAATGAAATGTGGAATAAGTATTTATATTTGAAATGAAGTAGTAAATTGAAGTAAGTTGAAATTCATATGAAATGGGAGTTCAATTAGAATATATACACTTCAGTGGTGAAGTAGTAAATAAATATAAGAAAAATTTATATTGAACTTAAGAATTGAAGAATGAAATTCTTAAGAAAATTGGTATTGGAAATATACTTAGTAATTTTGGAATGGGAAAAAAATATATATACTAAGTGAATAGTTGAATGAAGACTAAAACTGAAGTTGTGAATAAGGGGATAACAATCAAAAAGGAATGTGAATAAAAGAGAATTGATATAATTGGTAATCAATTGGAATTTATACGTAAGATGTACGTATATTATTTTATTCGCATAGCTATTTGATCCAGATGTCGAACACAGAATTTCGAGATAGTTTTATCGATCCGAATTAGGATTTTTCACTCGATTTTCGACGGCGAACCTGGATATGGATTGTTGATTGATTCTGGATATTCTCTATCATAGTTTGAGGCTATGCAAGGAGAATGACGGTTTCTGATCAAGAAACCGGATCTGAGTCCGCACTAGGAAGTCGGGTGGACGATACTAGTTCGGAAGTGAAATTGTGTGATCGATTGAGCGATCGAATGTGATATTGCGTACGGATGATATATGTGCATCGTACGGGCTTAAGTAAAGCAAATATTTGAAATTTGTAAAGGAAAGTATAAAATGACTTTGGAATTGTGATTGAATATTATGGCTTAGTAGGATATACAGGTGTCTAAAAGCAATGGATAAATTGGGATTTTTGATTTTCGAAGATAAAAATTTAATGGCCCGACAAAAGGTACGTATTTGAATTTCTATATGAAATTTGATTGGGTTTTGGATCCAGCCACTTGGCTTTTTGTTTTCTTTTTGAGATTGGGAGGCCATAGAGCCATTTTGTAGTAGTACCGAGCTAGCCGCGCAAAGGAGACGCTGGCGAAATTTTTCGGAAATTTAGGGAGTTAGAAAGATTTTGGAAAATTTTGATAATTCAAAATTTGAATTCAAATTTAAATTTGAATGGATAAGTAAGTGGTATGGGTTGAACTTATGAATAAGTTTGGAAAGTTAAAAGATGATTAGTGTATCATTAATAAAAGATTTATTTTGCTAAGTGGTTAAAAACTATTTGGGTTTGAGGAGATAGTTAATGGGTTATGGATCATTCTTCTTAACTGGTAAATTCGGGGACGAAATTCTTTTAAGGGGGGAGGAATGTGACGACCCGTAATTTTTGAATATTTGAAATTGGAATATTTAATTAATTTTAAATATTCAATGGTTAATTTTAACTTGAATTTCAAATATAGATATTTACTGGATAATTAAATTTTGGATTTAATTATCGGAATTGGGTAAATTATTGAATCTGGAGTTTTAAGCCTGTTAAAAATAAATTGAAGACTTGTAAAATTCATATTAATAATTCTGAAGGTAATAGAACTTTTAAAATGGAACTTCAAAGTGTTTTGTTCAGTTTTGAAAATATAACATTTGAATCGAATTTAAAAATAGCCTTCCGGGGCACAGTCTCGGAATTCGACGAAACCAGTTCCATTGGATCCGTAATATTGACTTATTACCGGATTTCAAATTTCGTAGTGTTTGGAGCTGCCGTGTGAGCGTACGACGTATAAACGCGTTGAAATTTTAAAATGAGTCCAATTTTAATTTAAATTTAAATTGGTCAATATCAGCATCCCTAAAATCACGCCAAAGATCACGGGACGAAATCGTGCAAAGCATGCCTCGATCGATTTTAAATATCTCGTTCCTTTTTACTCAGTTTAAAATCTCAAAAGAAATAATGGCCGAAGTAAAAATCCTCTCCTCTTCAATTCAGCTTAAATCAATTCGGCCCCATGTTTTCGTTCAAATCGACTCGCGAGTTCCTCGAATTCTTCAAACCCCACAACATCTCGAAGGGCAGGGGAGGCGACGCGAGTACAGTTGGATTCGGCCGAAGCGGTTGGGGGTTTTGGGGGTGTCGAATTCGAAATTTGTTCACGTGGAAGGAGGCGGAAGTCGCGAGCAAGGGCAGAGCATCGATGGGTTCAGGCACGTCATGGGATAATCAGAGCGACGCTGACTTCGTGCATTGGGTGTCGAATCTCGCTAGGGTTTCGAACTCGTGATCGAGTTCGATGAGATTGACGCCGCGTTCTCGTGTTCGCTGGGGGTTGTGACTTCACGTACGCGTGGGATTGGGAGGAGCTTACATCGATTCTGGGAAGTCAAATTCTCGCCTAGAGGAGTTGATCACCGCATGGGGATTTGGTCGGTGTTCGACGTGTGGAAGTCACGATTGGGGATGGCAAGTCGACGATCTTCTCTGTCGAAGGCTGCGTGGGCAAGCTGGGTCAGTTCAGGGTCGTGGCAGGGGATTCGCCGGCAAGCGTGGGATTAGAGGTATTCGAATTTGTTATTGGCATATTTATCTCTGTTTTAAGATTTGATTTAACAATATATATATACACTTAAAGATAGAAAATATATATGTATATAAGTTAAAACAGAAATTTGATTACAGTAAGAAATAAAAGCTTTTCTGTTTTAAAATTTTATATATGTATATTTAAACCGTTGGGAAAATATAGAAATCTGAAAAGTGTTGAAGAGTGTATATATATATAACAAATCTATTATTTCTATACAGTAAACAGACGTACACTTACCATTAATTTTTAAATTGCTTATCCAAATTTTTAGTTGCTAAGAGATTTATTTAAAAGAAATTGGAATATTAATAAATCATATAAATTTTTGTTTAAGGTCTAAAATTTGTGAAGAAACAAGTCGAGATTGGATTGGGATTGCAAATGAAATAAGGTGAGTTAATCTCACTCAGTTAAATTATAATTTAAATTTAATTGGTTAAATTTAAATAATTGATTGGATGATTGCATTGATTGATGTGTTATATTATATATAGTAGTATATAGAAATATATACATATTGGCATATGTATATATTTGAGTTGTTGATATTCCCGCATTTATATAGCGGATGAGACCCTATGCGCCGCATAATAGCGGATGATATTTTATAAAACCCATATACCGCGATATTCCACCTCGAAGTGGAATTGGTATTGTGCTAACGTCTGTGGATGCAGGGAAACAGGTTGGAGGGATCCAACTGGATTCCTCAAAATATTTAATTTTGTTTAAATATTCTGTGATATGATTGTTGATATCGTGATGATTTATATTGGATAATCTGGTTGGATTGAATTTCCCAGTATAATGAGTTATCAAAAGCAATTGGATTGAATTTTGGAAAGAAATAAAAGAGTAAAATTTAAGTTAAATAATTCTAGTGAATTCGAATAAATTAAATAAGGAATTGTAAAAGAAATAAAGAAATTTCTTAATTCGAACAAATATGGGGAAAGAGGATTTTGAATTTAACAGGGAAGAAATAAATCTTTAACTAAAGTGATATTATCTAAAATATAAAAGAATTGATTTTATTGAAATTTAAAGATTTAATTTAATTAAAATATTAATTGAAGAAGTTTGGAAATCCGAAATTGGTATTTTAGTTAAAAAGGGTTTTAACTCATAATAAGGAAATAAAAGGTGAAAGTTAATGTATTTGAAATAATTGAAGTAAATAGGAAAATTTACTTCAAAGTAAAGTAAAATGGAAATCAATTGGAAATTGATTTAAGTGTTTAAAACTTGGATTTTTAAAAGAGAAATGAGATTTTGGAGATATAAACTGGGTTTATAAAGTAAAATAAAATATCAGTGGATATCTGAGAATATAAATTCAGGACGGGAATTTATAAAAGGGATATGAATTGGTTTAAAAATAAGTGTTGGTTTATTTTTAAAGGAAGTGAAGAGAAGTGTATTTCTCTGGATAGCCAAGTAAGTTTTCAAAGCAATTTTTAATATAAGTTAAAAAGTTCTAATTTGTTAAAAATGCATGTTTTAGGAAATTGATTATTTCTAAAGGTTAATTTCCAAAGTAAGTATTTTCAAAAATGTATTATTGTAGTAATTATATAAAAGTAATTTGGTATTATGTTTTAAGGAGAAAGTTAGTTTATATTTATAAAGTAGTTTTATTTTAAATATTCTTGAAGTATATATTTTGATAAAGTATTTAAGTAGTTTTAAATTTCAATGTTATAAGGTATATTTATAATAAAGTGTTTTAAAATTATTTTAAAAATCGAAAGGTGTTTTTGTACTTGGTGATTCAGTGGAAATAATTATTTGGGAAATGCACTTCCGTGAAAGGAACTGTTTTGGAATTGTTTTCAAAGGAGTGAAAATGAAATATATCTTGGAAAGATATTTGAGGCAAATAAATAATGTGGGAAATTATTATTGTGTGATGGTTGGTTGTGAATGTGAATTGATAGTTAAATCACCGACTATCAATATTGGCCAATGCGCTGATCGTTTCGAAGAGACCGGGATCGAGTTTCCGTATACCGGGATTCTAGGTCTGGAGACTCGAATACCACTTCGATTCGGTTTGTACGTTTCGTGTAACGTGTTTGGAGTCGAAGATGGAGCTGTGAAGTGCAAGGGCTAGTCGCTACTAATCCTGAGGATATTTCCAAAATGGATGTAGTAGGAATAGTGCCTTCGGTTCCGTTCGAACCCGGGACGGACTTGTATGGACGAATGCTTTCGTGACATCGTCAGGTGGACGATGGGCATTCTAAGGGATATGTTCTGTAAAGGTATCGTTTAGCCTCGAGCCTCATCAACCGGGAATGACTGAAAATCAGGGGTTATGCAGCAAGGCTTCGTGGGTAGCCCCCACTTGAGAGTAAGGTCATCCCTGTCTAGATGTCCCTTTTTATATTTCGGCTTAGTGTTGCGGTTGCTGATCCCAACCGTGGGGTGATTTTACTTGGGATTATCCAGTAAGGGATGATTCCGGTCTTGTGTTGCAGGGGAGCGGGCGTACTCCTCGGTACTGTGATCTAGGCCACGTACTGTGACAGGTGGTACCCCAGTGCCTAGTCATTCGTTGGAAATCCATTCTCCCTACGTGCCTGTACGGTTTTGATTGTGCCCAACTATTGTTGAAATGTGAGATGCAAGCATTTCAGCTAGATTCTATTTTACTTTCTGTAGACTCTATTATAATATCAGAGGATTTTGATATGAAGTGTTTTTAGCTATCGTAAGGTAAAAACCCGACATGTTTATTTGTGGCGTGGTCTTACGAGATGCTTTTATTTTAAAAAGGATTTTTGAAACTTTAATAATCAAATTCGTATAATCATTTATTATACTCATGATTTATTCAACAAATTTACTTCTTTTATTCTCAATTATTATTAACTTTATTCCACTTAATATATCTTACCATATATTTTTAAACCATATAAATTAATGTAAACCATATAAATTTCAATTTAAATTAATTTATATTCAATAATTGACTTTAAATTCAAGGTATTTCCATAGGTTAATCTAATTTAAATTTTATTAATTTTTTTCAAAACAGATTTTTTTTTTATTTGTCTCATCTAATATTCAGTTAACTTATAATTCTTATTTATTTCAATTAATGTTTATAACTAAATTTTAAGTGTATAACATTTATTATAACCACTCAAATTCTATTTATAAAGGTCATTTTATATTGTATATTATCCGATTACATTTTTTTTAACTTCTGAAAATTTTAGGTAAGTTATGTTGAGATGTAATTGAGTATTATACAAATAAGATTTTACAATTCAGTTATTCCCAGTTAACTATTTATCCAAGAATTCTGACTTTAGTTTATAATTGAAATCATCTTAAATCTAAAATTTAAGGATTTAAATCTCCGATTTACTTCAAACAATTTAGAGATATATATAATATATTTATATAAAAATTTAATTTTAAAATAAGATACCTATATATATAAATCAAATTATACTGAAGAAATTCAAATCAAAAATATTTTTTTTTTCAAAACAAAACCGTAGCAAAGCTACAGAATAGTCTCTCCACTTCGAAACTCGAAAATGAATGTCGATGATGCGGCCGTCATCACCGAAATTATTTTCCAGCGACAAAGAGAAGAGCACTGATTTAAACATTTAAAATTCTTTGAAAACCATTTTATTCGAAAATACTTTAAATAATATACATTTTAAGACTTTAAAACAAAGTTTAAAATCACCAGAAATTTAATTCTTAAATTCTCAATTTAAATTCATTTCAATTTCAAATAAATTTATAAACAATAGTCATTTTTCAATAGTCAATGACTTACAAAACAATAAAATGATAATCATATATTATCATTTTCAACAACCAAATTATTGAACTTTTAATTCCAGAAAATTTTTCTTATATATTTACAACATAATCATACAAATTTATTTTATTTATCAAATTTGAAAATTATATTGTGTCAGTTTGCTCTGTTCAAGTGTTTTGGAAATTCTATCGATAGCGTTGATCAGACGAATCGATCGAAAACCCAAATAAACATCAACAACTCAAACAACACAATATATAAAACATTTTAATATTAATTACAAATACACTCCCTCACACGATGATTCCAGAATTGGATTTCAACACAAGGATGGAGATCCAAATAGAGGGACTCTAATCAAAGAGAATTCTAATCTAAAATAGATAGGCTCGAAATGAAGGTTAGATGATTGCATTTCAAACAGGAAGATGGATAAAGTTGTATAAATCGCGAGCAACCTTAACCGGGTCAACCGTGACTTCATAGATAAGATCGATGTAGAATTCTGAAGCAAATCGACATTCGATTACCAGAGGTAGAATTCGGGTATAGCTTAAGATAGCAGCATCGTAAACCGAGGATACAGAAATCTCCGGTGAATCAATACCGATTGTAAAGGAGTTTCACCCCAGTACAAATTATTCGAAGATTGGCGAGACCGTCGATTTATTATAGAGATCATTCGAAGTGGAGTTATGGGATACTCCAGAATCAAAAGACACAAATAGGGGAGACACGAATGGACTTTGGAACCGAAGTGAATGTCCCAAAATTCAAAGGAACCGAGTCAAAGAAGAAGGAATTCAAGCTCGAACGAAAGTGATTCTGTAATTGAATTTACTTCATATGCTGAGTTTTGCCTAAAACCAGAGCTCTGATACCACATGTAACGACCCAGTGTTTTGGACCATTCAAATCGACAGTAAATCCACACATGCCGGACTTGAATAATTCAAAACGATGGATTGTAAATAAAATTGGTAAAACTCAGCATATACAGTAAATAAAATAATTACAGATCACAGACACAGAGTAATATAACAATAATGCAGCGGAAGCAAAAGGATAGTAGTTCATGAAGCTACTATGTATATATATAACAGAGTCAAACAAGATACAACAGAAGTCTCGAATACAATAGATGTCTCAATACAATAATCAAATACAAGATTTGAATACATCACTGGACTCAACTGAATACTGAAAGCAGGATCGATAGATAACTGGGTCTCCAAGCGAAGCTCCAACTCCAAAGGTGAGTCTCAAATGATGTATCACTCAGTCTGACCCGAGCGTAAAGCAAAACACAAAACACTCGAGTCAGGATTAACATTCTTATATTAATAAATCCAACTCAAGTGAAATATCAACTGAAATACAAGTAACTTAAAGGATGTTTGGGATAACCATCCCTAAGGATCCGTTAAACTATTTACTATGTAGTAATATTCGCTATTATAATAGTGTCTAAATAAGTAAAGTATAATCATATCGGAAAATAGCGTTAAGGGGATGGAGAACCTTAACGCGGTCGGATCTTAAAATCATAATCGTAGTAAAGCTCGATATGGTAGGTGACACGGCACAACTAGGCAATGCCAAGGTAAATATACCAATTACGCACACGGACTGATGGAGCGCATAGCAGCCACTATCGTCCACCTCGAACAACATTCCCAAATCGGAGGATGGCCATCTAGTCAAATCACAAGTAAGAGTATAATATCGAAGAAATGTGTCCGAGAAGAGGTGCTACCTCACTGGTCCGAGATCGCTCCTGTTTTAGCCACCTTATGCCAACTCACGGGAGTTGGGTCCACGTAACATACCTTAAGAACGTCGTCACCATCCTACTTTATTCTGGAATCTCCACCGCGTACACGGTTGTCAAAGTGGTTTTCGGTATCGACAAAGAGTATGTCCATATCCGATCCCGGTCTCTTTGCCAACCAATCGTTATTATAACACCGTGGTCATTTCAAAATAGTTTATACTTCAAAACCAAAAGATCACTATCATTTCAAAACCCAATTTAATACGATATCATTTCACTTCAAATATATCCATTTTCAAAATCATATTACTTTCCAAATTTATAATGTTTTCAAAATCATAGTCTGGAAATCACAGTATTTTGGAAATCATAACACTTTTCTTTTAAACGGTTTAGATATTAAAATTTCGTTATAAAATAAATTAGTTTCCTCAAATTTCACAAATCGATTCAAATAACTCGAATTCAAAAAATTTAATTTAATCAAATCTCAAATTATCAGTTTCAACTCGATTTAGCTTCTATATAAAACCATTTCAAATTATTGATTTCAATTACATATCTGAACCATAAAATAAGCCATTTCAATTTTTAATATATTTCAAAGCTTTAAATATTCAACATTCCATAACATTTGAATACAATTTCATTTTACAATTCAAATAAACAAAATATCTCATTTAAATATTTATACGTTTGGAATATCCATTTAAGTCACCTTTTCAAATTTCAAGTTGTAAATCACTTCTTTAAATTTCAAATTCGATACATTTCAAATCAAACTTATTTAAGTATAATTCTTAAATAAATATAATTTCAATCAATTTCAAATCATTATAAATTCTATATTTGAAAATATAGATATTAAATAAATACTTAAACATATTATTTATCCACTTTATTAAATCAACTTTAATAAATCTTTTAAAATCAATATTTATCAAAACCATATATTTCTTTTCAAATCCATAGAAATCATTTTCAAACATTTATATATAGACCAACGGTGCCTGTATAAAATTTTCTATCATATGGTCAAGTGAAACGGATATTTATCATTTCAATCCGCAATTTAAATATATACGGGTATATATCATTTCAACCCGCAATCCCAAATTCAATTAATTGAAAATCGCTTGGGTTTATCATTTCAACCCATAACGATTTTCTCCTATTCTACAGATCGTTCGGGTATGTATCATTTCAACCCATAGTGATTCTATACTAACAGGGAACTTGCAGAGTGATAACAGATATGATAATAAAATAACAACAGTAACAGGCATATATCATCAATATAAATAACAGATAATGGTGTCAAATGTCACAGGTGAACAGATACAGATAATGGCATATATAACAATGAAATTAACTAACAGTAGCATATTTCAATTGACGTTTCAATTGAAATCAAGTTTAATAAATATAAAACGTTAATCAGAGTGATTGCTCACCTTTCAAGGCTAGAGAGATTAGACTACGCGACAGGTTACGATTCCAAACCCGAATTTCAAAGAAAGCATGATGGGCACGAGTTTGACGATCAAAGCTGATGACAAGGAATTGACGAAATCGAATTAGAACAGAAGCTATATATATATAACAATTATTATTATTTCCACGAAATAAATATTGAATTTAAAAAAATATGAAAATACATATATAGATATAATTACAATCATTGTTTTTATTAAACACATATATTAAAATAAAACACCCATGTTCACAAAACCAAAATATATACATATACTTATTATAATTTAAATCAATACCTAACATTCAATATTATCATTTCATATTAAAATAAATATTTGAGTCTGGACATATATATATTATATCATAGTCACTATATATTACATATAGAGTAATATAAAAATCAACCTATTATCGAAATCAATGTTTAAACAACATTATTTATTTAAACAAAAATATATCAGTTATTATATATATACATGCAGGCTTACAACTTACATAACCAATATGATATATATATACAAAATAGTCAGATAATATATATATAGGCCCAATTCAGTTTATATATATGAGGCAAATGTAAAACATCTCAAAATATAAAAGACCTCTATGTTACTGCCACTATTGTTTAAAACTATATATATCAAAAACTGTTTCAAACCATAAAATGTTGTCACCACTATATATATATATAACTATACTATATGCCACAGTACAACTTCCAATGTTTCAAAAGATAAACAACAGCTTGCAATATATAAACTGTACAAAATATATTTTGAAACACAACAGACTTGCAAAAAATTTGTATATATAAATATTAAAATTTATAACAATAATATATACACCCTTCATTTATAATTAAACTAGCAGATACGTATGCAATATATACGAGACTTACATATAATATACAATCTTGATTAGAAACACCGAACTTACATTTAGTAGATACTTATTTTTATATAAACACGTGAATATATATATATATATACCGTACTCAGCAAAACACCAAAAATATATAATAACTAATATATAACAGCTTGTATAGTATAACTTTTAAACAAACAGACTAGTGTATAAAATATAAGTACAACATTATACGTATAAATACTTACCGAAAGAAACTTCTAATACATATATATTAGTGCAACTAAGTCCCAAAAGCAAGAATATAAGCAAACTATATAAAACTAGATATATTATACTTTATCCATATTTTTAACACGTATTATATTTAGTATAATAACTAAACCAATATTGAAATTCCCAGAAACAAAGAAATCTGGAAACAGCAAAAACGTTGTGTATATATAATATATATCTAAACCAATATAACTAATATAAATCTTTGCATAAAACATAGCAGACAAATTTATATACTATATATGTTATACTACAGACTCTAGCTTATATACAATATATATGTATGACCAAAACTGGTATACTGGATACATATAAAACTACTCACCGTGCTATATAGGCTGCACACACACGTGAGAGAGAAGCATGAAGGCACGGGTGGAAGGGAGAGCAAGATGGGGAGGAGCAAGTGGTTCTCTGTGGTGTTGTGATGGGTCTCGGCTGAACTGGGTTGAAAACAAGGGGCGATTGGTGGAGGAACATCAGGGGTTTCTCGGTAAACAAAGCAGGCAAAGGGAGGGAGATCGAGATGCACGTGCTGGTGCTTTTGTGCAGGGTGGAGACAAGCTGCATAGATCGGCCAGAGGGGAGAACACGGATGCGAGGTGGAAGGCAGTGATGGTGGTGGAGGGTACGGTGGGGTCTTGGCCTCCAGCGATGGGAGGAAGAGGCATGGGTGGCTGCTGGTCTCGGCATGAGGTTGGAGGAGTTTCGGTGTGGGGTTGGGGGTGGGCTGTCGCGGAGTTGCCTGGGTGGAAGCGTGGGGTTCGGTTGGGTAGGTGGTGGTAGGTCTCGATCTGGCAAAGGGGATTGGGAAAAAAATAATAAAAGTAAAATAAACGAACGAAGGCAATGGTACAGCCAACAAAACAAGGACCACAAAACAATTGAAATACAAATAAAAAGGGAAGGAGAAGTGACAGCAACAGGTTGCAATTAATGGTTTTCTCATCTTTAAAGCAACCGTGAATGGGAATAGGCAACGAAAGAACAGGTCCACAAATACTGAACAGTAGAAATAGAATTAGTCACCCCTTGATTTCTGGAGAACTATTAAACCAATTAATTGTTGTTGGGCTGCACGTTATAGATTTGAAGTCTAAGGGAAAACGTAAAGTCAAAATTCGGTACCGTTACGATGAACTGTTTATTCTTTTCGACGTGTACCGGATCTCAAATTGCAGAATTAAATATATCGTGGAGATCAGCACGACGAGACGATCAAAACGGTACACAGATATTAGTGGCACGATCATCCGGTCAAAAGTCGATAATCGGTACCGAAAATGCTGCTATTCAGCCAGAATTAAGATAAACGGAGTAATAGACATCCAAATTTGACGAAACGAAAGATGACGTCTCACTCAGAAGATGATTTACAAATTTTCTATGTAAAAATATTCAGGTTTGGAAAACATTTTATTATCACCAATTTTTAACTGATTAAATTGAAGTAAATTTACGCGCGAAATAAATTTTCATATTTTCGGACGAAAATTTACCAGTTGCTATCTTTAATTAGACGCATTCCAAATATCAAATTTATATTTCAAAATTTTATCGTTTAAAATTTCACAAAAATCCAATTTATTAAATAAATAAAACCACTGAAATTTACGGGTCGTTACACTCTCCCCCACTCAAAACTTTTCGTCCCCGAAAAGGAAGGAGGTAGGAGAGTAGAAGCAACCAAAAGAAAAATAGATTAAAAGACAAGATAAGACAATTAATTTAAACCATATAATTTCAAATTAAACTAATTAATATTTAACAATTTGATTTAATCCACTGAGTTCACTTAAGTTAAACCAATTCATCTATTTCTAAATTCATTACCTTATTGTCTAGTCATCCTCAATTAACAATTTCTAAATCATCAAATTCGTATAATCATTTATTATACTCATGATTTATTCAACAAATTTACTTCTTTTATTCTCAATTATTATTAACTTTATTCCACTTAATATATCTTACCATATATTTTTAAACCATATAAATTAATGTAAACCATATAAATTTCAATTTAAATTAATTTATATTCAATAATTGACTTTAAATTCAAGGTATTTCCATAGGTTAATCTAATTTCAATTTTATTAATTTTTTTCAAAACAGATTTTTTTTTTATTTGTCTCATCTAATATTCAGTTAACTTATAATTCTTATTTATTTCAATTAATGTTTATAACTAAATTTTAAGTGTATAACATTTATTATAACCACTCAAATTCTATTTATAAAGGTCATTTTATATTGTATATTATCCGATTACATTTTTTTTAACTTCTGAAAATTTTAGGTAAGTTATGTTGAGATGTAATTGAGTATTATACAAATAAGATTTTACAATTCAGTTATTCCCAGTTAACTATTTATCCAAGAATTTTGACTTTAGTTTATAATTGAAATCATCTTAAATCTAAAATTTATGGATTTAAATCTCCGATTTACTTCAAACAATTTAGAGATATATATAATATATTTATATAAAAATTTAATTTTAAAATAATATACCTATATATATATAAATCAAATTATATTGAAGAAATTCAAATCAAAAGTATTTTTTTTCAAAACAAAACCGTAGCAAAGCTACAGAATAGTCTCTCCACTTCGAAACTCGAAAATGAATGTCGATGATGCGGCCGTCATCACCGAAATTATTTTCCAGCGACAAAGAGAAGAGCACTGATTTAAACATTTAAAATTCTTTGAAAACCATTTTATTCAAAAATACTTTAAATAATATACATTTTAAGACTTTAAAACAAAGTTTAAAATCACCAGAAATTTAATTCTTAAATTCTCAATTTAAATTCATTTCAATTTCAAATAAATTTATAAACAATAGTCATTTTTCAATAGTCAATGACTTACAAAACAATAAAATGATAATCATATATTATCATTTTCAACAACCAAATTATTTAACTTTTAATTCCAGAAAATTTTTCTTATATATTTATAACATAATCATACAAATTTATTTCATTTATCAAATTTGAAAATTATATTGTGTCAGTTTGCTCTGTTCAAGTGTTTTGGAAATTCTATCGATAGCGTTGATCAGACGAATCGATCGAAAACCCAAATCAACATCAACAACTCAAACAACACAATATATAAAACATTTTAATATTAATTACAAATACACTCCCTCACACGATGATTCCAGAATTGGATTTCAACACAAGGATGGAGATCCAAATAGAGGGACTCTAATCAAAGAGAATTCTAATCTAAAATAGATAGGCTCGAAACGAAGGTTAGATGATTGCATTTCAAACAGGAAGATGGATAAAGTTGTATAAATCGCGGGCAACCTTAACCGGGTCAACCGTGACTTCATAGATAAGATCGATGTAGAATTCTGAAGCAAATCGACATTCGATTACCAGAGGTAGAATTCGGGTATAGCTTAAGATAGCAGCATCGTAAACCGAGGATACAGAAATCTCCGGTGAATCAATACCGATTGTAAAGGAGTTTCACCCCAGTACAAATTATTCGAAGATTGGCGAGACCGCCGATTTATTATAGAGATCATTCGAAGTGGAGTTATGGGATACTCCAGAATCAAAAGACACAAATAGGGGAGACACGAATGGACTTTGGAACCGAAGTGAATGTCCCAAAATTCAAAGGAACCGAGTCAAAGAAGAAGGAATTCAAGCTCGAACGAAAGTGATTCTGTAATTGAATTTACTTCATATGCTGAGTTTTGCCTAAAACCAGAGCTCTGATACCACATGTAACGACCCAGTGTTTTGGACCATTCAAATCGACAGTAAATCCACACATGTCGGACATGAATAATTCAAAACGATGGATTGTAAATAAAATTGGTAAAACTCAGCATATACAGTAAATAAAATAATTACAGATCACAGACACAGAGTAATATAACAATAATGCAGCGGAAGCAAAAGGATAGTAGTTCATGAAGCTACTATGTATATATATAACAGAGTCAAACAAGATACAACAGAAGTCTCGAATACAATAGATGTCTCAATACAATAATCAAATACAAGATTTGAATACATCACTGGACTCAACTGAATACTGAAAGAAGGATCGATATATAACTGGGTCTCCAAGCGAAGCTCCAACTCCAAAGGTGAGTCTCAAATGCTGTATCACTCAGTCTGATCCGAGCGTAAAGCAAAACACAAAACACTCGAGTCAGGATTAACATTCTTATATTAATAAATCCAACTCAAGTGAAATATCAACTGAAATACAAGTAACTTAAAGGATGTTTGGGATAACCATCCCTAAGGATCCGTTAAACTATTTACTATGTAGTAATATTCGCTATTATAATAGTTTCTAAATAAGTAAAGTATAATCATATCGGAAAATAGCGTTAAGGGGATGGAGAACCTTAACGCGGTCGGATCTTAAAATCATAATCGTAGTAAAGCTCGATATGGTAGGTGACACGGCACAACTAGGCAATGCCAGGGTAGATATACCAATTACGCACACGGACTGATGGAGCGCATAGCAGCCACTATCGTCCACCTCGAACAACATTCCCAAATCGGAGGATGGCCATCTAGTCAAATCACAAGTAAGAGTATAATATCGAAGAAATGTGTCCGAGAAGAGGTGCTACCTCACTGGTCCGAGATCGCTCCTGTTTTAGCCACCTTATGCCAACTCACGGGAGTTGGGTCCACGTAACATACCTTAAGAACGTCGTCACCATCCTACTTCATTCTGGAATCTCCACCGCGTACACGGTTGTCAAAGTGGTTTTCGGTATCGACAGAGAGTATGTCCATATCCGATCCCGGTCTCTTTGCCAACCAATCGTTATTATAACACCGTGGTCATTTCAAAATAGTTTATACTTCAAAACCAAAAGATCACTATCATTTCAAAACCCAATTTAATACGATATCATTTCACTTCAAATATATCCATTTTCAAAATCATATTACTTTCCAAAGTTATAATGTTTTCAAAATCATAGTCTGGAAATCACAGTATTTTGGAAATCATAACACTTTTCTTTTAAACAGTTTAGATATTAAAATTTTGTTATAAAATAAATTAGTTTCCTAAAATTTCACAAATCGATTCAAATAACTCGAATTCAAAAAAATTAATTTAATCAAATCTCAAATTATCAGTTTCAACTCGATTTAGCTTCTATATAAAACCATTTCAAATTATTGATTTCAATTACATATCTGAACCATAAAATAAGCCATTTCAATTTTTAATATATTTCAAAGCTTTAAATATTCAACATTCCATAACATTTGAATACAATTTCATTTTACAATTCAAATAAACAAAATATCTCATTTAAATATTTATACGTTTGGAATATACATTTAAGTCACCTTTTCAAATTTCAAGTTGTAAATCACTTCTTTAAATTTCAAATTCGATACATTTCAAATCAAACTTATTTAAGTATAATTCTTAAATAAATATAATTTCAATCAATTTCAAATCATTATAAATTCTATATTTGAAAATATAGATATTAAATAAATACTTAAACATATTATTTATCCACTTTATTAAATCAACTTTAATAAATCTTTTAAAATCAATATTTATCAAAACCATATATTTCTTTTCAAAACCATAGAAATCATTTTCAAACATTTATATATAGACCAACGGTGCCTGTATAAAATTTTCTATCATATGGTCAAGTGAAACGGATATTTATCATTTCAATCCGCAATTTAAATATATACGGGTATATATCATTTCAACCCGCAATCCCAAATTCAATTATTTGAAAATCGCTTGGGTTTTTCATTTCAACCCATAACGATTTTCTCCTATTCTACAGATCGTTCGGGTATGTATCATTTCAACCCATAGTGATTCTATACTAACAAGGAACTTGCAGAGTGATAACAGATATGATAATAAAATAACAACAGTAACAGGCATATATCATCAATATAAATAACAGATACTGGTGTTAAATGTCACAAGTGAACAGATACAGATAATGGCATATATAACAATGAAATTAACTAACAGTAGCATATTTCAATTGACGTTTCAATTGAAATCAAGTTTAATAAATATAAAACGTTAATCAGAGTGATTGCTCACCTTTCGAGGCTAGAGAGATTAGACTACGCGACAGGTTACGATTCCAAACCCGAATTTCAAAGAAAGCATGATGGGCACGAGTTTGACGATCAAAGCTGATGACAAGGAATTGACGAAATCGAATTAGGACAGAAGCTATATATATATAACAATTATTATTATTTCCATGAAATAAATATTGAATTTAAACAAATATGAAAATACATATATAGATATAATTACAATCATTGTTTTTATTAAACACATATATTAAAATAAAACATCCATTTTCACAAAACCAAAATATATACATATACTTATTATAATTTAAATCAATACCTAACATTCAATATTATCATTTCATATTAAAATAAATATTTGAGTCTGGACATATGTATATTATATCATAGTCACTATATATTACATATAGAGTAATATAAAAATTAACCTATTATCGAAATCAATGTTTAAACAACATTATTTATTTAAACAAAAATATATAAGTTATTATATATATACATGCAGGCTTACAACTTACATAACCAATATGATATATATATATACAAAATAGTCAGATAATATATATATAGGCCCAATTCAGTTTATATATATGAGGCAAATGTAAAACAGCTCAAAATATAAAAGACCTCTATGTTACTGCCACTATTGTTTAAAACTATATATATCAAAAACTGTTTCAAACCATAAAATGTTGTCACCACTATATATATATATAACTATACTATATGCCACAGTACAACTTCCAATGTTTCAAAAGATAAACAACAGCTTGCAATATATAAACTGTACAAAATATATTTTGAAACACAACAGACTTGCAAAAAATTTGTATATATAAATATTAAAATTTATAACAATAATATATACACCCTTCATTTATAATTAAACTAGCAGATACGTATGCAATATATACGAGACTTACATATAATATACAATCTTGATTAGAAACACCGAACTTACATTTAGTAGATACTTATTTTTATATAAACACGTGAATATATATATATACCGTACTCAGCAAAATACCAAAAATATATAATAACTAATATATAACAGCTTGTATAGTATAACTTTTAAACAAACAGACTAGTGTATAAAATATAAGTACAACATTATACGTATAAATACTTACCGAAAGAAACTTCTAATACATATATATTAGTGCAACTAAGTCCCAAAAGCAAGAATATAAGCAAACTATATAAAACTAGATATATTATACTTTATCCATATTTTTAACACGTATTATATTTAGTATAATAACTAAACCAATATTGAAATTCCCAGAAACAAAGAAATCTGGAAACAGCAAAAACGTTGTGTATATATAATATATATCTAAACCAATATAACTAATATAAATCTTTGCATAAAACATAGCAGACAAATTTATATACTATATATGTTATACTACAGACTCTAGCTTATATACAATATATATGTATGACCAAAACTGGTATACTGGATACATATAAAACTACTCACCGTGCTATATATGCTGCACACACACGTGAGAGAGAAGCATGAAGGCACGGGTGGAAGGGAGAGCAAGATGGGGAGGAGCAAGTGGTTCTCTGTGGTGTTGTGATGGGTCTCGGCTGAACTGGGTTGAAAACAAGGGGCGATTGGTGGAGGAACATCAGGGGTTTCTCGGCAAACAAAGCAGGCAAAGGGAGGGAGATCGAGATGCACGTGCTGGTGCTTTTGTGCAGGGTGGGGACAAGCTGCATAGATCGGCCAGAGGGGAGAACACGGATGCGAGGTGGAAGGCGGTGATGGTGGTGGAGGGTACGGTGGGGTCTTGGCCTCCAGCGATGGGAGGAAGAGGCATGGGTGGCTGCTGGTCTCGGCATGAGGTTGGAGGAGTTTCGGTGTGGGGTTGGGGGTGGGCTGTCGCGGAGTTGCCTGGGTGGAAGCGTGGGGTTCGGTTGGGTAGGTGGTGGTAGGTCTCGATCTGGCAAAGGGGATTGGGAAAAAAATAATAAAAGAAAATAAAACGAACGAAGGCAATGGTACAGCCAACAAAACAAGGACCACAAAACAATTGAAATACAAATAAAAAGGGAAGGAGAAGTGACAGCAACAGGTTGCAATTAATGGTTTTCTCATCTTTAAAGCAACCGTGAATGGGAATAGGCAACGAAAGAACAGGTCCACAAATACTGAACAGTAGAAATAGAATTAGTCACCCCTTGATTTCTGGAGAAGTATTAAACCAATTAATTGTTGTTGGGCTGCACGTTATAGATTTGAAGTCTAAGGGAAAACGTAAAGTCAAAATTCGGTACCGTTACGATGAACTGTTTATTCTTTTCGACGTGTACCGGATCTCAAATTGCAAAATTAAATATATCGTGGAGATCAGCACGACGAGACGATCAAAACGGTACATAGATATTAGTGGCACGATCATCCGGTCAAAAGTCGATAATCGGTACCGAAAATGCTGCTATTCAGCCAGAATTAAGATAAACGGAGTAATAGACATCCAAATTTGACGAAACGAAAGATGACGTCTCACTCAGAAGATGATTTACAAATTTTCTATGTAAAAATATTCAGGTTTGGAAAACATTTTATTATCACCAATTTTTAACTGATTAAATTGAAGTAAATTTACGCGCGAAATAAATTTTCATATTTTCGGACGAAAATTTACCAGTTGCTATCTTTAATTAGACGCATTCCAAATATCAAATTTATATTTCAAAATTTTATCGTTTAAAATTTCACAAAAATCCAATTTATTAAATAAATAAAACCACTGAAATTTACGGGTCGTTACATGGCCTTGATAGGTGTACTGTTGGAAGTTATCTTGGTATAGCTCTTGTTGCATTTCCGCATAGGTATTGTGTGTCATTCTATGTGTCATGTGCAAAGGAGGATCTAAACGGATGGCCATAAGGCCGATTAACTATCGCAAGCACCGCTCTCCTAAAAACAACTCATAAAACTATCTTGGAGGAACAAGTAAAGACAATCGTTCCATCGATAGGTTACACGTAACAACAACATCATTCAAACTAGATGCGACTGAGGTATTCCATGGATTCTAATTAATATGACTTGTCTATTGATGATCGATATGATAATGGGTGCTGGAACACAAATGGGCTGCAGTATCATCTGTTTTGGCTCTATTTCCTTTCCCCTAAACTTTCAATCTAGGGTAAGATGACCGCTTCACACTTTCATTTACGATATAACTGCAAATAGTCATATACTCGACGAATCAGTGTTGCAAAACACAATATTTTTATGTTAAATAATTGAATAATTCGACGAGTAAGATAAAATAATTCAATTATATGATAAGTTAATATACCTGCAACAGCTCGAAAAGTCTGGTGATATGACCTCTCTTGGTCATAGCTAAATCCAGGCTTTGGTATAGATATCCCAAAATAGTTGAACCCTAATCATACTACCAAGCTAATTCCAAACCCATAACCGACTCCAAATACCCAAGACTAATTGTATCATTTGTTGCTGTGAAAAAAGAGTCCCCATCATGTATAACATAAATATTCTAGCAATATGATCGAGACTATTCAAATTAGCCGCTATGTAGTCCTTAGCTAAATATTTAACTAGATGGGATATAGCAACATTTCCGATCTTGATATTGGTCTCAACAAGAAGCGGTAGAAATTCACTAGCGTTACCAAATCGACTCCAATTCTCTTCATATGATATGCTAAGTGTGTTTAATCCAACAGGTATGGATGTCAACATCGTAAAATCTAATGGTGTAAAACCAATCTCAACTTTCGAAAAAATGTATATGCGGTTGCCACCATCGCTCGACTATAGCATATATACATCTATTATCTTAGTTTTTCGATTCAATATCAATAAATCTACCTATTAACCTAGAAAATAAATCAATGCCCTAGATTGAGTGTGAAAGCACAAGCCCTATTTTTCAGGGAAAAAAATATAGAAAATGAATGAAAAAGAGCAGAAATAGTAAAGAGACACAAGAATTTTATAGTGGTTCGGTTGTTAACGAAGCCTACATCCACTTTATATCTTTTATTAATTGACTGTTGTTTAAGGATTGATTTGGATTACAATATGATTGAATCTCCTAAGTTAGATCTAAATCATAAGTACTTGGAGGCAACCAGAGGATCTCAGTTGCTCTTTTGTGACTATTGTGTGGTAGAAAAAGAGTGAAGAATAGTAATGGCAGAGTTGCAGTAGCTAATCCAGAGATCCCTTTCATGTTGTAGATGGGATGGTATTTATCGAGGCTGGAGAGCACTTGGTCCAGAGCCTCTTTGCCAGAAGCCTATAGTCGTCATTTGTGCAGTTAATGCCCCACTATCACCCCGCTATAATTCTGCCATATCTCATAGCGAATTTCCACCGCTACGATTTTTCCATATAGCCCCAAATATAGCCTTCCGCTTTAAGCCCCGCTATTTCTGCTATATCTCGTTATTCCCGCTATATTCCGTTATTTGCGCTATATCTTTTTTAAAAGAAATGAACTAAAAAATCACATTTATACATTATAAATATTATGTAATTTATTTATTTGATTGAATTTTTAATATATTTTTAGAAATGAAAATACTCTAATATTCTACTAAATTCAATTATGTTATATAACAGTTTTACATTTATTTACAATATATTCGCACATGTTTTTTTTTAAAAATTATTTATGTATTAGTTATAATTCAATTAAATGTTAATTTTTCATTTAATTTCCATTTATATATTTGTAAAAACATTAAGTACGAGTTTTATATTCTATTTAGAGTCATCTACTATATCTCGCTATATCCTTGCTATATCCCCACTATGACTTTTTGCACCTCCGCCGCATTGAATCTGTCGAGCGCTTTATCTGCACAGGTCGTCATGTAGAGGAAGCCTAAGAAGTTTGGAGGTTATCGAAGCAAACTATTTGGATGGGTTCGGTACTGATCCAAATAGTTAATCATTTTTGATGCTTTGACTACTTGGTTGTCTTCCTTGCTTCGGTATCATGCTCTCCATGTAATTTCATAGCATGTTGGTTTGTTTAGATGATGATTCACCTTTGAGTTAGAGTGAACTGTATTCTGAATCAGATGAACCTTCACTTCTTGAAATCAGATGCTTGGAATGTTACCAAACTTGTTGGGTGAGCTTAGTGGAGTCATAGGAGTGTGATGCAAGAGATTTGGAAGACCAATGATCAACCAATTTAGATCGGTACCGATCCAATTGGATCGGATCGGTGCCGATCCTAAAAGTTAGGATATTTTTAGCCCATATTTCTTGAAGACTTTTGTGATGCAATTTAGGTAATTGGTTAAGTTCCGAGTTATTCTAGCTTAATCTAAATGTTCTAGGTCCTTTTCAATTCTGCTGAGTTAAAACCCGGTTAACATTTGCCCCCAAAGTACGCTTTCGTTCAAGACAAGGTGTGCTCTGGTATTGATTATCTTAGGGTTTCTGTTTCGAGGAGTTTTGAGGTTCGTGTCGAGCTATCTTGAAAAGCTACATACGAACTACCGGTTATCTGTTTAGTCCTTAGTGTGAATCCTCATCGTTTGTAATTACATAGTGATCTTGATTTCATAATTTCCAGAATGCATATGAACATCATGTAGAACATGTAAGAGGAATTTGGGATCATTTAGAAACATTAATTTAGGTCGGTACTGATCCAATTGCATCAGATCGGCACCGATCTGAACATTTTGAATTTTTTAGCGAATTTTGGCTTGCTTAAACCTTACTCTGAACCAAGTCATTTCACTTTTGAATAGTTATCCAGTTTGACTTCAATTCTAATTTGACTTCTCAATACCGAGGATGCAATCTTTGGCCCTAAATTTACACGTGGCCTTTGGTCGATAAGTAGTCCCAACATGATGAGTTGGAGTTAAATAGGGTTGAAAAATTTTCGAAAGAACTTTCCTTCACTTATACTGCTTTTGATCAATTACTTGGTTGATTGTTCATTAACCGTTTATTCTAGTTTTAATTAGAAGTCATCTCATCTATATGACAAAGCTATCTATACCCCGGAGATTACGTAGTGCTTCAGTTTGGTATAGAAACTCCTTGCGATGATTTCGAGACGGCGGTAATCTCGAATGGAGATAGTAGAATTTTGGACTGTACTCGGTCGGTGGTGAAGCTGAGTTTTTGCCTCGGAGCCAAATTGTGATGCCCCACCCCGAGACCCACACTAACAAAGAGTATTACTGGATAATACTATCTGCTAATGCAGAGAATAGGGCTGGTTAGGAGCGACCATCTATAGTCTTGTCTTAAATATCTGTTGAATACGTCGATTAGTGCTTTATTTTTTTCTTCTAATTCAAGTGGATTGACATATCCAATAAATGCTTAATACAAAACTACATGTGACTATAGGATCTATCAGAACAAAATACAACAACTCAAATGCATAACACATCACAGAACAACAAACAGATATACATATACATATATACTGATACATCCCAATACAATACAAATAATACATCGTAAGTGGTATGAAGACCACAATATACACACGAGTCAAAACAATAAATACATATCGGAGTCATACAAAATGACTATAAAACTACAAAAAGAGATAAGCTGATATCCAAGGCGAAAGCATCAAGTAAAGTCCAAAGGCAGGTATCTAACCTAAAACAACTCGGTCTGACCCGAGTATAAAATGCACGGGCCAATCTAACTAAACATATTAGTTTAAAAGGATAAGCAGTAATAGATGCATAAGGATAAGGGTAATGTTCTTCTTAGACAAGAAGGAACAATACTGAGTATAAGTGTTCGGACGGCTAAATGTCTATCGAGTTAGAAAATAACCGAACGAATTTTGAAATTAAATTTTAACCGCAAGCGCACGGCATGCTATTGAAGTACATGTGAGTATGGATCGATCCGCATGGAATTGATTGAGTTTAAAAATCTATTCAATCAAATTAGACCAAATGTAGGAGAAATTGTTAACTAGAAATAAAATGAAGCTAAACTAGAATAAAAATTTGATTTAAAAAACTATTGAACTAGAGAGCAATTTAGAGGCAAATCCACTCTCATAAATTTTGTAAATCAACAAACATACAATTTGTGATCTCTAGCTTTTGATATTAAGTAAAATATTGTTGTATTTATCATAAGTATGATTTGTTTATGTTATTAATTAACATAACTCAAACCATCAAACTATAATACAACAAATAAACAACTTGTAATTCTCATGAAAATGAAGCCAAAGCAAAAGCTATTTTAAGTATGATCTATTTACTATTGTAACTAGTAATATAGATCATCAAATTTCATTTTAACTTTAATTTCACAATCAAAAATGGATTAGCAAATGATGATGCAAATTGTGTTTATGTTGAATAAGAATAGTACATTTGCATAAGCAATATGAGCTATCAAACCCACTTGTATAAACTGGCATCAAAATTCACTTTCATAAAGCACAAATAAAGAGATCAAAAATCATAACAAATGTTGAAATTACATAACATTTGAGAGCTTCATAACCCCTAAATTGAAGGGGTTTAGCTATTCATTTATGGCATTGAAGAAACACAGGTAAATTTCAACATTAAAAAGAGAAGAAAATAGAAAAATAGCAAAGAAGAGAATGTAATTAAACTACTTATAACAAAAGGAATTAAGCTACACTACTTGCATGAATGTAAAACTATTCTACTAACAAAGAAAAGAACATAAATAAAAGCATTAACATGAAAACAAAGAGAAGCATGTAGAAAAGAGAGGAAAAAGAGGCTTGGAAGCCATTTTTATTTCATATAACATTGAGCTTACAATTTGATCTCTTAATTTCCTAAGTAAAATGAAAGAGTAGATAATAGTTTTATGTACATAAGAGGGCTATATATAAATGCATAAAACCCTAATTCTATTTTTAGAGGGCTTCCTAAAATGTTCTTTATGAAGTGTGGCCACCAAGTAACCATTAGCCACTAATTAATCCATCATTTGTTGTGCATGAAGCTTTAACCTGCACTTAGTTGTCCATTAGCTCATAATTGTACATTTAGGTAAGTGGTTGGGGTCCTCCATGATCTTGAACTTGAATTATTTCCTCTTCATTCCTTTGTATTTCATTTGTGCATGCATGTATCTTCATACAAGCCTCTTCCATATGCATCCAAATTCCTATAAAAATTATCAAAAAATGTTCAATAAAAATTATTAAATTGACACAAGCACAAAAATGTCTATTTTGCCCCTGAATGAAGATGAAAATATGATGGTTTGAAAATAATTGAATTTTGATTTTAAACATGTTAAAATGTCCAAATATGATGTTTATTTAAATAAAAAGAGATAAAATATGGATGTAAATATATGCACATTGACGTGCACATCAAATACCCCCACACTTATCTTTTTATTCATCCTCGAATAAAGGAAAACTAAGATAAATCCTTTTTCGTAGGTAGTACGATTGCATTGAGCGTATGCAACAAGCTGTTAAATCTCTGGGTGTCCCCAGTAGGACGAGTGTTGTCTCGTGAGGGTTTTCAGCGGATACTACCCACAAAATCCAGATGCAAAGTGAAAATATTTACAAAATGCAAGATTTATTTACAATGGGATGAATGCAAGTTCTTGAAAATATTTACAAATGACGGATTTACTCTTATATCGACACAAAGAAGTTAAATATAAGTCTTGGTCATTATCTTGAAAATTTAAGTCATTTACTCGTCAAAATTTCCAACAAAAATCAAGTCATCATAACAAATAGACAATAGTTTAACTCGTTGTTTTGGTTGATAACAAAGTGTAACTATGAAATAAATCCTTAGTTGATTATCAAAGTTTGTCAAAGTGGTATTCTCGTTTCTTTTCAATAAGAAGTTAAATCAAACAAGTTAAAATGGTGCTTGGATCTCAATTGCTTACTCTCTCTTACTTGAAAATTTCATTGATATTGACAATATTTACGTATGCCTAACTTAGGTAAACTGAGGCCAGATATATTACTCGTGCACTGCCTTGCGGACTGATGTGAAGGGAATACAGAGCGTGGCGAGTGAACATACAAGTGTGAACATTTATCGACTGTAGGCGTTATTAAAAAGAATTTTTATATACATGCACCTAATTCAGATAAACTGAGACCAGATATACCGATCATGCACTACCTTTCGGGCTTACGTGAGAAGAGTACAGAGCATGGCGAGTGAACACACGAGTGTGAACACATGACTCTAGGTGTTAAAAATATATATATATAAATATATACAAATGTTTTTTTAGAAAAGGAGAGCTTTGCAAAATCTTCTTAGCACCATTTAACTTAGAAGATAAAAATGTTATATCCTTTACTTTAAATTTACCATTTTTTAAACAAAGATTTTCAATTAGAACATACTTCATAATTAACACATATGAACCTTCCTATATACTAGTTAAATCATTGCTATTTGTAATCAAACTTCATTTTTATTTTTGCTAAGACAAATAAATTTGCAAAAATTTTAATTTATTAACCAAAACTTATACTTATCCCATAGTGTTTCTCAAATATAAATCAAAATGCTAAAAAGAAAATGTTTTTGAGATTTTGAAATTTTGAGATTTTTTTCACTACACCAAAAAGGTGTATTTGTAACGAATATAGTCGTTACAAATGAAATTTATAACAGATATAGTCGTGAGCGGTACAAGCGTGAGGTATGTCGTTACAAATATTTATAACGGCCTCTACCCGTTATTAGATATATCACTTACCAATGGACTTTGTCGTTAGAAATCTAAATTTTTGTAACGAAAAAGTTTGTTATTAGTTGCATCGGTTTGTAACGGGTATTTTCCGTTACTTTGTTTCCCCTTTCATGGTGGAAGAAGGGGTTGTCATTCTAAATTATCACGACCTTGTCCGTTACAAATTTCATCATTAGTAACGCACTTGTCCGTTACAAATTTCATCATTACTAACAAACTTGTCCGTTATAAATTTCATCATTAGTAACGCACTTGTTCGTTACAAATTTCATCAATAGTAACGACTATGCTCGTTATAAATTTCGTCTTTAGTAACGAATATGTTCGTTACAGCTACCAAACCATGTAAAGCTGCATTTTTGCTAGCATTTACACTACATAATTGTCTATTATAATATAGTAGATACATACATATCAAAAATTACAGAATTTCGATAACAATAAGCAATTACGCATCCAAACATACAACTTAAATTGCACAAATATTTGACAACAAATTAAAGGAAGATTCGAAATTTCACAAGTTCATCATACATAACTAAAGAGTATAAAATCAAAATATTACAAGTTCTAACACTACTTCAAAATAAATTCTAGATCCTACAAACAATGAATACGACACTCAGGCCAAATAACAAAACCTCCATCAATTATATCAAATAGCTTGTAATTACCATTTTGTGGTGCTTCATAAATAGGTGCTTCTGCATCAAACACTTTCTCCACCCATACAACTTTTTCCCCATTCATCACCTCTCTATGGTGGCATATTTTCCGTGTCTCAAAATGGCCCTTAGCAACCTCTTTCAACTCTTCTGACAATAAGACTACAGATTGCCTATCTCTTGTGGAAGATCTAATAGCACCATTGGATTGAACACCCAAGCTAGCTCTAGGACTATCATGCTGACTGTTGGAAGCAACTTCATTTCTTGATGTCGCATTCCCTCCAAACTGATTCATAAATTGTAACAAACTTTGTTGCATACTCATCATAGTCGAATGCATCGATCTAAATTCTTCGGTTAGTCTATTTTGATTGTTCTTCATCTTTGCTTTCCATTTTCTATCTTCGTCTTCCTTGAAATTAGCTATTGCTTTTGATGCTTGTGTAAGCTTCACTTGCTTCATATTCGATGTAGAGCTAATTGCACTACAATAGTTTTTTCTTTTCTCCTTTCCAAACACTTCAGCAATAGGATCATTCTCAAAATCTTCAAAACTTCTACTTCCATTGCTACCATTGACACTAGAGTTTTCCTTTTGTCTTTCCTCCGCTGCTTCAACTAATGCCTGCATAATACCCAAATAAATTATAAACAAAAGTTGAACATGAAAATATTTTGCATATTGCATATTAAATAAATCAATACATAGATTTGCAGGAATATAAGGTTATTTATAACTAACAAAGTTGAAAGTCCAATCTAAGTAAAGTGTGTATATATGTATGTACGGCAGTTGATAAACAAAAGAGGTGATAGGTTAAAACTGATTTACTAAATGTCCATTGATATCTCATAGTTAACACTTAAATGACAGAGAATACAACACAATTGCAGTGCAATACATCACCAGGACGAAATCCTCAAACAAAGCGAAGTTCAAGTTCAAACAACAGAACAAGTGGAGACACAAAATCACAACAGGACAGAAAAAAATCAAAGAACAGGGCCATGGGAAACGTGAGTGACCAATTCATGACAAAGGCAAGGCACAGGCGCACAAAAATCAAATAAATAGCAAAAGCAAGGTAATTACTTATGATCGTATTGAGTACATTATGACATCTGTATATACTATTAACATCACAAAATCAACACAAACCATGGGTCCTAGTTTCAATATTATGTTCTAATGGCATTCCAATTCACACTCAAGCATAAATATCATACTATGTTTATCCATGGCTTATCCAATTTCGAAGTAACTTTGTTGCAGATGAGAAACCGTTAATAATTTTGACGTATCTTCTATACGTTTGTGATACTGTTAATGAATCATCAAGCCTAAGCATTCTGTTACACAAAAACCACTCATTGAAAAACTCATCATTGTAAGATATATTTGCATTGGTCTATAGTTGGGTTTTCTGTGAGGCACCTGACTAGTTGTAGGTTCCATTTTATAACAAAAAACAAAAAAATGGCAGTGTTAAAGAAACCAAACTAAAAAGAACTCAATTTAGGCAACGTATTCATCAAAAAGGTAATGCAGATAAGACAATTGCTATAAAAACACACCACATTTGTTCTATTGCACAAAAGAGTGTCAGGTTTTCTTCTCCATATTTCCTAGCTAAGTTGCTTAAGCCTTAGCATGTTCCATAAATCCATCATCTCTATAACAAACGACCACAAAAAATGCAGATTAAGTTTTAGTCAAACAATAAAATACTGTGTGCACATCCTCCTACAACTGTTGCCTGCAACACCCCTTACAATTTACATCAGTTCAACAGTCATCACCACCTACCTTCACAACAAACTCAACTTGCCTGACAAACAACCATCAACTCAAACTCCACCATCACCATTACACTCCACAGCTATTGACATTAACATCTTCCAGCTTACAACGCTCCATTATATCATTATGTGTAAATGTATTTCACACACAATGTGCATAGGAGATAGTCAATTGATAGTGTTTGTGTGATGTTAGGAAGTGCTAATGGGAAAAGACGACTACTTGCAATCATTCAAAGCAAGGGCAGATAATTTTATATGTTCCCTGCTACCGGGAATATCTCTGTTTGTGTGATGTTAGGAAGTGCTAATGGGAAAAGACGACTACTTGCAATCATTCAAAGCAAGGGCAGATAATTTTATATGTTCCCTGCTACCGGGAATATCTCGACACCCACAAATCCAATATTCAGCGGGTAATACATTCATTCACTTTTATTCTACTTGCATAAAAAAGAATGTTATCCTGCTAATTAATTTAATAATGTCCACTTAATCTATCCTAATTAATGACAGCTAATTAAACTCAAAAATCTTTGTAATTATGTAGGAGGGCTACTGTTTAAAGTAGGAGGAAGTAACATGCAGCACGTGACTTCGCTCTCCTTTTTGGTTCTCGCCTACTCCAATTACCTCAGCCACGCCGATGCTCACGTGGCTTGTGGTGGGTCCACTGTTACGCCAGCTCAGCTTAAGCGTGTCGCCAAAAGACAAGTAATACTTTATTTTGCATAATTAAGTTGGGTGCGTACGGTGTTTAAACCATAACTAATTTACAGGTTGATTACATTCTTGGGGATAATCCGCTTAGAATGTCTTACATGGTCGGATATAGGGAGAAGCTCAGCAGTCCTATAAACAACAACTACTACTTGCAACTTGCATCAACTTGCAACAACTTGCACACAAACTTGCAACTTGCAACTGCCAACACTACTTCTTCTACTTCATTCAACATCACCCCTACCTCTCCTCATGACTACAACTAGGCCTGTCAAATTTCAGATTGACCCTTTAACCCAACCTGTATAACCCAGTATAAATAAGGCTGGGTCGAACCCGTTTTCTCTTGTTTCTTAATTGGGTGAAGACCCATTCAGTCTGACGTTAAACGCATACCGACCCATATTACCCGCTAAACCTTCAAAACCCTAATTGTTACATCTTCTCGTAATTTCACGGCGATTTTTTCGGCCAATTTTTTCAAAACATATACCAGCTCTATGTCTATTTTCTCGATCGCTTCTCTGAAATTCGTTCGATCTTAAAGTAGCTCCAACCCTAAAACGAATATCTATTGACAATCAAAATGGTATGAATTTTTATTTGTAAATTTCTGAATTTAAAAGATGGTTTTCTTATTTGAGTTGGGTTTGGTTCATCTCTCAGGAACTGGTTAAGCTCGCCGATTGATGATTGTTGGACATTTTGAGTGCACTGCTGTTTGTTACATCAAATCAACTTATTTCGGGTATTTGGATTCTTCATTTTGATACTTTTTCTTTCTTATCTCCCGAATTGGTCGTTATTTTGTTAGATATTTCATTTTGAACTGCGCCTATGTCATAAATGCTATTGTCTCTTATTTGCTTTTGCAATTCAATTTAATCGATTACCAGCCGAATTAACTGGAATCAATTTGGTTCAGTTTAGATTTCAATCTTTTCTGTTCCAGTTTGGTTTGATTTTTAATGAAACTTTTGGTATTTATTTTTAGTTTTTATTGTCTTAAATTCTGTTTTGAATTCTGTTGTTTCTACTTCGTTTTTGGCACATGGATGGCATTTTTGATTTGGTGAAAGAAATTTCTGGTAAATTCTGGTACAAGCCAATGTATAACAACTACTGTGTACAAGTTGAAAAGCTAGTTTCAACTCAAATAAAATCGTAGAGTCCCATAAGAGCAAATAATTTTTACAAATAGAAATCAAACATAAATCAGGAATACATTTTGGGAATAAAAATCAAATTTTGGAATCATAATAGGTTATTTTGCTAGAGTATATATGGTTCCTCAATACAAAGAGTCATTTTTAAAAATTCTAATATACATTTGGTCCTAGGTTTTAGTTATTGATTTCTCTAATTTTTTTCTATTATACTTTATTAATCTACTATGTTTACTTACATTGCATAAAAGACTTGCTTACATGATTTAGTGAAATAATTTTCCCTTTTCTCTAAGTTCTGATATGTTTAATTCATGTCATACTTATTTTATCTACTATCTTTACTTTTGCAACACCATGTTAACTTCATTCAAGAAAATTTTATTTTTGGCTTGGACAAGTAGAATTAACTACTGTTCCTTTTTAATTTTGAGACTTATGTTAGTGTTTGCCAAATTATAATACTGTCCAAAAATAAAAATGGCTCCTACTTTTTGAATCATTTTGTGTTCCCAATTTTTTGAGATATTTCAAAATATTGTATATGTATCTTTATATGAAGTATCTACAAACCATTTTGAACTTTTCTGAATCTCATTTTCTTTTACAGTTTTTTATATACATTTTTAGCCCTTCATGTAATTTTCTAGTTCCTGATTGTTTCCAAGACCAGTTAACAAAATATAACCAACAAATCATGAAAATAGTACTTAGCGTAGGTCCTAGGACAGTTTCTTCTGTAATGTATACATTTTTACCTAAAGAAACAAAACAAATGGTTTACATAACTAAGGTTTTGATGGTAAATAAATATGGCACGAGCTAGTTATTTATCATTTTGTTCTCGTGGCACAAATAGGAGCCAGGCAATGCTGCTAATTTTGTATACATTTAGATTATGGAATTGAAAAGTTAATCGTGTTCTTATTTATGGCTGTTACTCATTACTTGATTCAGGCAGATGAGCTGAGGAAAAATGCTTCAATAATTACACTTATGGTACTACTCAAAATGTTCATGTTGTCACTTCTTCGGTATGACTTCTTTTTTATCAAGTTAGTATATGTCACTTTTTCGGTATGACCTTTCTTTCTCACAAATTTCACAGCATATGCTTACACAATTACAACATTTGACATTCACATACAACTATTAACTACATAAATTTTTAATCCACCGTTAAATTTTTATTTTTACTTCTGATGACTCTTAAAATACTTTTAGACATTTGGAATCTATATGCTGCCCTCACATTTTGAGTTACACCAGAAAATTTGTTGTCTCTTGAAAAGTTTGAGTTTTTAGTCTGTCCTTTATTTTTTTTCAATCTTTATTAACAGTTATTACAAAATTCAAAAAAAACTTAAAAAAAAAACCAGAAACAGTCCTTTATAAACCAAATATCAAAAGCCACATCCATTCACTATGTACGCAGTAAAGGCCAACCTTGCTCATAATATCTTAATCAGCATAACAAAGTACATTCATTTATAGTATTTATAACATATCATGACCATATTACTAAATCATCAATAATTTATGTGGACTAATTTTGTTATAATTATTAGACTTTATGAAATAGGATAAAATACTAATTCCTCAATGTAATTTCTCATTTTCAATTATAGTTATGAAATTAAACTTCATTGGAAAACACAGTAGCAAAAAGTATAAAGTAACTTTTCCAATTCCATACATAGTGTAGACTTTGTTACAACTTATACAGATATATCTGATCTTGGAAGTTTTAAGTATGTATCTGAATTTGAATATGTCAAGCTTTTAGATGTATACTGAAGTATAAATATGACAGTTTATATTGTATAAATATGCCAAGCTTTCAAAAGCTAAAACTTGTTTTTCCCTGTAATGTGATTATATACTCTTGTCGGTTCATGTTTATATACTGAAACCTTTTATTTGTATGTGCAGGTATTTCTAGATGACTGTGAAGAAGTGTATTGTATGTGCATGATTCGGTTTCAGTAATTTTGAAGGCCATTTTTTTAGTCTACATCTTTGTTTTTTATTTTTGGTTTTTATATTTGATGCACTGATATACCGCAGTGTTAGTTGGTCGCAGTGTTATATTGGTATTATTTAGTGCAGTTCTATCACAATCTGCAGTTTCAAAGTTATATTCATGCACTTTCACCCAACTTTATGTATGATATTTCATGATATTCTTGTTATCTTAGTGCATTTTTAGTGTTATATTGTTATTTGATTCAGTTTTATATGGTCAGTTTACATTAATGTTATATGACTATATCATAATGCATTTCCACTGTTATATGCAGTTTCAATTTTACGTTTTATGTATATCTTGTGATATTTGATGTTTTAAGTGATGATGTTTTAAATGGGCTAAATGGGTTGTCCCTAAAAACAAATGGGTTGGGTCTAATTTTTCATTTAATAAACATGGCAAATGGGTTAGGGTCATAAAAGGGTCAAGTCAAATTTGACCCGACCCATTATGACCCGACCCGACCCATTTGACAGGTCTAACTACAACTTCACAACCTAAACCCATCAGCCAACATCTCCTCACTGCCTTATCACAGCCATCTTCCTACATCCACTTCATCTTACTGCCCTTTGACCATCTTCAACAGCAACTGCTACTTCATACACCTTCATGTGCACTGTCACCTTCTTGTGCATTTTCTGTGCACTTCTATGCACAGTCCATTCCTGCTACTACCACATACCAAGCTGCCTTGCCACCTGCCAATCCAAACAACTTCATCACCCCATCCCACTGCATACAACTGTGCATACCTATACCACTGCAATTCATCTGTTACAGGTTTAAGGGTTTTTATTTTTCTGTCATTTTTTTGAAAAATAAATTTTTTACCCCTTATTAAAGATTGGAGTACGGCCTTTATATATTTATTCTCCAAACTTCCTCATCAACTAAGTACTATGCTATTGCAAATTTGTATTTTTTAATTAGTGATGAAAATACAAACTGTGAACCTCATAGCATTTGTAGATTTCATTGTTCATTGTTCAACTTAATTAATTAGCATTTGTAGATTTCAAACTGCTCCTGTACAAACGTTTTTATTTTTTCATTGTTCAACTTAATTAATTAGCATTTGTAGATTTCAAACCTGATAGTTATTTTTTAACATCAAAATGAAGCATAAACAAGCATTTGAATAGATGTTGAAGTACTTACAAAATTTTCGGCAGCACATGGAATCACCTTTCCCGTTTTTCTACCTGTATGAGCCACTTTCCATGCCACTGTACGTGTGATCTTCTGTCCTGGATTCTCAGCTGCCTGCATTTGAATAATTTCATAAAGTATATTTTTGTCACTGAAATATTAACCTAAAAAATGTTTACATATACCAATTCTTCATATAGTCTAAGATAAGGTTTCCTTCCCAATGTATGAGTTAGAGTACTTTTGGCCTTGTTTTCAGAATTTGTCTTGCATTGTTTCATTTTCTTGTCACTATATTCGATGTCAACAAACCTCTGCCACCATACTTTATCAACGTCATCAGGACAACTATTAAGTGCAACATGTTTGGGCATGAATTGTCCATCTTTTTTGAGGAATCTCTGACGTACCGTTGCTTTGAATGTTCGATAACGTTGTGAAAACTTCTTCTCCAATATCGGTCTAGCTACCATGTGATCGATATTCAAGTCAAACTCTTTCTGTTGAAACAAAAAAATCAAATAACAATGTCAATTTCTACATAATGAAGGGGGCAAATTATATGGGATCATGTATACGGGACAACAACTATAACTATTAGATTGAGCTCCACTAGGATTAAATCCATCAGTAGCAATGCCAAGCCAAACATTTCTTCCGTTAGTAGCAAAATCCGGCTATCTATTTTTAAGCGATCTCCATTCAGCCGAATCAATAGGATGGCGCATGGAGTCCCAAGAAGGCTTTGCTTCACTATGCCATAACATTTTTCGGGCTATCCAAGGTACAATGTACAACCTAGTTAATCTAGGAATGATGGGAAAATATTTCAAAACTTTTCTTGGTTGTTTTGTGACTTCGACTATTTTCCCATGTTCTTTAACTTAAATCTCGAAGTATTACAGTGTGGACATTCCAATGCATCTTCATACCCCTTCCAAAATAATATACAATCATTTTCACAAGCATGTATTCCTTTTACATTCATTCCTAGATCTTTTAATATTTTTTTCATTGTAGGGTACTTATCGGGTAGTGTATTTTTCTTTGGAAGCCATAGTTTCAACCTCTTCAACAACTCGGTCATACTATTTCCTGACCAGTTGAATTCTTTTTTCAAGCCATGTAGCTCTATGAGGACACTTAATGTTGTAAGACCATCTTCACAAGAAGGATATAATTTTTCGCTTGCTTTTCTTTTGTATTCATTATACTTTTTTTCATGGTTTCCACCAAAAGTTGCTTGTGTACCATGAGAATGAGATAATCCATATACATCATCAACAAGATTTCCAAGACCGCCTTCTATTGGGTTTTCCTCTTGAAATTGATGAGACACGAAATCATCATTGACAACATAGGGTGTAGGATTGACCATTACTTCAATGCCATTACTTTCTCCATGAAAAAACCATTCATCGTATGCTGGATCCATACCATAAAGAATTAAGTGCTTCTCAACTATTTCAAAAGGCAATTTTTTAGAATTTCTACACTTTATACAAGGACAACAACATATTTCAAAATCATGTGGTGAATGACGCTTCACGAAATTCATAAAATATCGAACACCTTGTATATATTCGTTTGTGTTCCTATGTCGAATTCTGATCCAATCTCTCGAGGTAGGTTCTGACATTAGCAAAAACTCGTGGATCACCTAATTCATTATGAAAATAAAGATTATTAATTCAATGTCGTTTCTTATATGAATGGAGCAAAAGCACATATAATAAAATATTACGGCAAAAAATAGCACAACGATTCAAATTCAGTCAAAGTTCTCAAAATAAGATTCAAATTCAGAATTACCATTGTATACACATTTATATTTCTAGTAAAATATTATAATTTATACATTTAAAACAGCCAATTGTTTATGATGGTGAAAATATATGAACTTCACCATCCTCTGTGCATTGCCTAATAAGTGCACTGTGCCTTATACCACATCCTCAAATAAACAACAATTACCACATACTTCACTCGCTACTGCCAACTTGCACAGATCACAGAATCCCCTTCCATTTATGCACTGTTCTAGGTACATCATATTGTGCACTGTTCTCACATACCACTTCACTTCCTTTATTATCGCCTTCACATTTACATACATCAGCCACTGCCATAATTGACCATCCCACATACATACTGCAGCATTCACTGCAACTCAACACTGTCAAAACAACTCTGCATACTTCAAACAATCATCACCACTTCAACTCGCTACTGTTGCAAACACCACCACTATGCTACAAACAGCGTACAGCAAACTCAACTTTACTGTGTATATTCTGAGAAAGTATGTTCTCTGTACTCAGCTCTAGACTTCTGGTATATTGGCATGTGCATTGTAGTCGACGAACTTTTGATCCACCGACTACCTCTCAAATCTACTGCACTACCATGTGCCGCTAAGCCATTCGACAATATATATTATGTTGTGTTGAAGTAAACAAATCAAAGAACTTAAAAGGAAAAGTACAAGGACTTTAGATTGGCTGTTTTGAAAATTTCACATACAGTAAATCGATTTCAAACTTTTTTGTTTTTTTATTAATTCAGATCTCTTATGATGAAATTAGGGTACTTTTTCCACAAGTATATGATGAAAAATCAGCATCAATATCCAAATCCAAATACAAAAAAAAGCAGTTTCATGGCATCAACTTCTGTGATAAGTAGCCAAAAGTACACATAATCAATTTGAACAGAAAACTTATACCTATCAAGTTTGTTAGGTAATATGCTAGCTGTTAAATGGACTGGAAACAGCTTACATCATGCCCCAGAAAAAACAGCTGCTGCAACTAGTCCATCGCAATAATGGTGGTTGTAAGTAATTATCTAAGAAATAACAAATACTGGCATCCAAATTGCATTTGAATACCGTAAAAAGTGTATTAATAATGATAATACATGAATTGCATTTGAATTACCCCAAAAACAATAGCAATCGTACATGCACCTCAACACTCTTTTTAACCCAGTCCGAAAATCATCCAACCAAATACTAAAAAAACACCCTTTATTATCTTACATTTCAAAAGAAAAAAACACTTCATTCTTCCTTTAACTTATTTTTATTTTCCGTATTTTGAAAAAATAACAAACAATTCATTTCTAAATCAAACACTGTCTAAATTTTGACTGACAATGTTAAAAGCGTAATGAACCAATTTTTTTTTTACACCAAAGTTCTAAATACTTTATTGCTGACAAAAGCAAATATATACAGCCGTCCAAAGTAATGAAATATGTACACATATTTCCGCAAGATTTAATCTCTCTTTTATATCAAATATTGAAAATATGGCCTCGTCTCAAAGAAAAATAAACCAGAAACAACCAAAAAGATTCTGCCGTAGAATCAATTCTCTAAAGTTGGATTATAAAAGTAAATAGCAATACCTTTCTACATACCTTGATTCTGCCGAAGATTTTAAAAAAATGAAAGCGGTTCCAAAAATATGTTGCCCTAGGAAAATTATTTGGAATTTGGGAAAGATGCGGCCGATGAAAGCGGAAGCGTGATAAGTGTCGTGAGGCATGATGTTTACCGTTTTCCATCTTTATCCTTTCGTTTTTATTTTATTTTCATTTTTACCAAATGTTGTAACGGTCCGATGGCGTGAAAAAATGAATACTTTTTGTTGGAGAGGGCTTCCTAAAATGTTCTTTATGAAGTGTGGCCTAACCATTAGCCACTAATTAATCCATCATTTTGTTGTGCATGAAGCTTTAACCTCCACTTAGTTGTCCATTAGCTCATAATTGTACATTTAGGTAAGTGGTTGGGGTCCTCCATGATCTTGAACTTGAATTATTTCCTCTTCATTCCTTTGTATTTCATTTGTGCATGCATGTATCTTCATACAAGCCTCTTCCATATGCATCCAAATTCCTATAAAAATTATCAAAAAATGTTCAATAAAAATTATTAAATTGACACAAGCACAAAAATGTCTATTTTGCCCCTGAATGAAGATGAAAATATGATGGTTTGAAAATAATTGAATTTTGATTTTAAACATGTTAAAATGTCCAAATATGATGTTTATTTAAATAAAAAGAGATAAAATATGGATGTAAATATATGCACATTGACGTGCACATCAAATACCCCCACACTTATCTTTTTATTCATCCTCGAATAAAGGAAAACTAAGATAAATCCTTTTTCGTAGGTAGTACGATTGCATTGAGCGTATGCAACAAGCTGTTAAATCTCTGGGTGTCCCCAGTAGGACGAGTGTTGTCTCGTGAGGGTTTTCAGCGGATACTACCCACAAAATCCAGATGCAAAGTGAAAATATTTACAAAATGCAAGTTTTATTTACAATGGGATGAATGCAAGTTCTTGAAAATATTTACAAATGACGGATTTACTCTTATATCGACACAAAGAAGTTAAATATAAGTCTTGGTCATTATCTTGAAAATTTAAGTCATTTACTCGTCAAAATTTCCAACAAAAATCAAGTCATTATAACAAATAGACAATAGTTTAACTCGTTGTTTTGGTTGATAACAAAGTGTAACTATGAAATAAATCCTTAGTTGATTATCAAAGTTTGTCAAAGTGGTATTCTCGTTTCTTTTCAATAAGAAGTTAAATCAAACAAGTTAAAATGGTGCTTGGATCTCAATTGCTTACTCTCTCTTACTTGAAAATTTCATTGATATTGACAATATTTACGTATGCCTAACTTAGGTAAACTGAGGCCAGATATATTACCCGTGCACTGCCTTGCGGACTGATGTGAAGGGAATACAGAGCGTGGCGAGTGAACATACAAGTGTGAACACTTATCGACTGTAGGCATTATTAAAAAGAATTTTTATATACATGCACCTAATTCAGATAAACTGAGGCCAGATATACCGATCATGCACTACCTTTCGGGCTTACGTGAGAAGAGTACAGAGCATGGCGAGTGAACACACGAGTGTGAACACCTGACTCTAGGTGTTAAATATATATATATATATATACAAATGTTTTTTTTAGAAAAAGAGAGTTTTGCAAAATCATCTTAGCACCATTTAACTTAGAAGATAAAAATGTTATATCCTTTACTTTAAATTTACCATTTTTTTAAACAAAGATTTTCAATTAGAACATACTTCATAATTAACACATATGAACCTTCCTATATACGAGTTAAACCATTGTTATTTGTAATCAAACTTCATTTTTATTTTTGCTAAGATAAATAAATTTGCAAAAATTTCAATTTATTAACCAAAACTTATACTTATCCCATAGTGTTTCTCAAATATAAATCAAAATGCTAAAAAGAAAATGTTTTTGAGATTTTGAAATTTTGAGATTTTTTTTAAGTTAAAAGAAAAATGAAAGTTCAAAAATGCCATGAAACTAAAAAAAATTGAAAATGAGACTCCCCCCACACTTAATTTTGACTGTGTCCCCACAGTCAATGCATGATATAATGCGTGTAACGGAGAAAACTATGTACATATATACAAAGGAGGGTTAACATTCTTACTATATGTAGCTTGGCTCATGAAGGATCATGAGCTCCTCCTCTTGGTTATTTGGCAATTCCAAGAAAGGTTTCAGACGATGACCGTTGACTTTGAAAACCGATCCATCCTTAGGGTTTTCTATTTCTACGGCACCATGTGGAAAAACAGTTCGTACCACAAATGGTCCGGTCCATCCCGATTTAAGTTTCCCAGGGAATAAATGAAGTTTTGAGTCATATAAAAGAACTTTTTGGTTAGGCGAAAATGTTTACCTTAGGATTGACTTGTCATGAAAAACTTTAGTTTTTTCTTTGTAAATTTTCTTGTTTTCATATGCGTCGTTCTTAAGTTCTTCTAGTTCGTTGAGTTGTAGTTTTCGGTTTTCGCCAGTGTTAACGTTAAAAAGTGAACGCTAACACTCGGTGTGTGTAATAGAATCGTGAAAGCACCACCCGCGTGACGGGAACAGAATTTAAGCAGTAAACTGGCAGAAAAGCAGTAAAAGACAGCAATTTATAGTGGTTCGGCTTGAGATTAAGCCTACGTCCACTTTGAATCTCTTTATTACTGAATCAGGTTACAAATCGATACAAATCTCTTATCAAAACAGTACAATTTGATCAAAAGAAACAATCTTGACTACTAGCTCAATCTTCGTCGATGAAATTCGATGAATTCATGTTGAATGCAAGGAATTATCTCTTGAAGATTGTTGTAGCGTCTTGAATGTTTGAGGATCTTTGATTGCTGGTTGAAATGGAGACTTCGACGGAGTAACGGCGCTTGAAGAAATGATTTCGCAAAAAGTCCTTTGAATGTTGGAAGTGATGGGGTATTTATAGGAGCTGATTTTTGGGCAGGAATTTTGCCTAAGTCTTAGGTCGCGTACGACCTTAGTTAAGTCGTAGGTCGCGAGCGACCTAAGCTAGGTCGCTGTCCCCTTGCGGCTTCAGAAGTTAGCTGGTAAAGCTGTGCTTAGCTTCATTTGATCAAGTAGTAGGTCGCAAGCGAGTTAAAGAATAGCCGTGGGAGCTCTAGGTCGTAGGGCGCTGAACATGCTTTAACAGTTAGGTCGCTAACCTCTTTAGGTCGTCAAGTCCCTTAGGTCGCTAACTACCTTAGGTTGTTAAGTCCTTTAGGTCGCTAGCTACCTTAGGTCGTTGAGTTCCATAGGTCGCAATCCTTTCTGTTGCTAGGTCGCAAGGCTTCTGCTCTTAGGTCGCGAGCCCTTCTGGATCTTAGGTCGCGAAGCTTTTTGGATCTTAGGTCGCAAACTTTCCTGAAACCTTAGGTCGCAAAGTCTCTTAAGTCCTTAGGTCGCAAAGCTTCCTTACAGTTAGGTCGCGAGGTCCTCCTGGATCTTAGGTCGCAAACTTTCCTGAAACCTTAGGTCGCAGTCTCTTAAGTCCTTAGGTCGCAAAGCTTCCTTACAGTTAGATCGCGAGGTCCTCCTGGATCTTAGGTCGCAAACTTTCCTGAAACCTTAGGTCGCAAAGTCTTCTGTTCTTAGGTCGCTAAGTTTTAGGTCGCTGAGATAAAAGGATTAACATTTGCCCCTCGAGGCATATGACTATGCCATAGGTCGTATGCTTCGATTCACCCTTACTAAGTCGCAAACGACCTGGAACTTTACGCGCCTGTTCGCCTCCCATTCTTAACTTCATATAAATTGGTTAGGTCGCACCTTCTCCCTCACCCTACTGTTTTGAGCCTCCATCGCCATTAGCAGTTTTTCGAGCTTCTAGAGACAAATTGGACTCAATCAGCCAACGATTCCTCCTCGCCAATCATAATTCGTAAGTGGATCGGCTTTTATTCATCCATAATCATCACTCGATCACGAATTGCTGCTACCTGTTCCAAGCTTAATTTTGTGCATTGTGCTTTCTGAACGGTTGTTTCCAATAACTTTTGCTTATCAATTGACGTGTTGTGGCGATTCATGATCGTATGAAAGCCTTTTACTACGGATCTGTGGGGTTTGCAATTGATTTGCTGGTTAATTGGTGGTGTGTTAAGGTAGAACGAAGGGGAAGATCAATTCTTCTGGTTTGGCGGTATTGGGTTATCGGATCCAATGTGACATTGCTTGGAGAGGAAGTCACCAGCCTGCCAGATTTGAACGACCTAGGAGTTAGGTCGCGTGGGGAAGCTTAGCGACTTAAGCTTTTGCGATCTGACAACATTTGCGACCTAGAGAGTTCTCAACCTTAAACAATTGTGCACGACCTAGGACTTAGAGAAAATTGCCCCACCCTAATCCATTCAGTTGCAACGTGCGACCTACAGAAATCCTCTCATAATAGGTCGTTGAACGACCTACCACTTAGACAATTCTCACAGTCCTGAACTTTCAACCTGAACAACATTACATAAGAACACTGTAACCTGGGTTAGGTCGTAAGCGACCTAACACTTAGAACTTTGAACAGCTTTTGACTGATTTTTTTTTTTTTAAATTTGGATTCGAATTGTTTTGGACTTTGTACTTCTTTTCAGATCCCTTAACTTTAACGCTGATAACCTGTTTAGAAGCAACATTCGCAGAAAAATGGGACGAATATACTGCTATTGATTGCCCACATCAAACAACAGATTAGTTGACAAAGAATATCAAACTTAAATGAACTTTGTGAATGGAATGCCGTGAACTAACAAATCTAAGTGAAGTATTAAAGCAAAATTGAAGTGATCAACCAAAGCTGATTTATTTGCATCAACACAACACTATTCTTGGACTTAGGATATCAAGCCCTGAAACTTTATAATTGACAAGTATCAATTAGTTTGGCTTCATTTATATTTGCTTGTTATTGTATTAGTTTTGCACAACACTTCACTCTTTTTAGGAAACGTGCACCTTAATATTTGATCGTCCAGTTCCTTGTGTAGAATGGAATCTCAACAGGAAGACTTGGAAACAGCTGGAGAAGGTTTTCCAATTGCTACTCCATTAAATGATCCTCCGGAAAGGGCTCCTACCACTTTGAGTCATAAAGTCTTCCGACAATTGTGCATCCAATTTGGCATTGCCGAAGCAGATGCTTTACTTCCTGGGTCAAGCGACACTGCTGACAGACCGCCTCTTGGTTTTGTTGCTGTGAACCGTCAGATGTGTTCGAGTGGAGCCATTCCCCCATTTAACGACTGTCTTCGAGAACTTCTCCTTCGGCTATCTATTTCTCCCTTTCAACTACACCCTAATGGATATTCCATCCTGTTGGGATTGTGCGTGCTTTTCAGAAGAACGTTGAGCCGCTTTCCCACTTTTGCTGAAATTCGCTTCTTGTGTACATTCGCAAAGAACAAAGACCATCCCTCTATCATACTTGTGAGGGGTGCGAGGAACCGTAAACTAATCCTGGACTTGCTCGAAAGCGCCCATGGATTCTTGACTCAATTCTTTTATGTCCGCTGTCCTTCGGGATTTTATGCCATCTGGAGGGTCGGAAGTATGATTGCCTTTCTCTGATTTGTTTTTTCTAGACTTTTCAGAGTTCAAACTGTCAAACGCTTAACTCCATTCTTTCTTTTTGCAGCACTTCCTCCTCCACTTCGAGATATCAGTCACAAATCGATTTTAGATACTCTAAGTGCCGTTGATGTTGAAGAGAGAAGTGCCAAATTCTTACTGAAAGATGAATTTCTGCACCAGTTTGGTCTTTTACATCCTTCTAGATCGACTCAAATTCATGAAATCTCTGGTTCTGACGCGGAAACGTTAGCTGCTTCAGGTTCCCAAGCAGAGGCCTCGAATGCCCCAGCTTCTGTAGAAGAAACTGCATCAGAAGCACCCGGCGTGGAGGCTGCTTTGATAAAATGTTCCGCGTCTACCGATGTTGTAGGGTCAGTTAACAAATCGGCACTTGCCCCAATTATTGAGGAGGAAGAAAATCCTCGAATTTCTGAAAAATCAATTGATACGGAAGTTGAAAAAGAGAAGTCTGCTGAACACCTGGGTGATGACACCTTTGATGGCTTGAGCGATATCATGATAACTTCTCAAGAGCTTTTCGGGGATAACAATCCAAAAACGACTTCTCCCGTTGTCGAGGCAACTTCCACCTTTAAACAAACCCAGACGCCTACTACGCCAGTCGTCTCTGTTTCCACACTAAAGCGTGGTCTGTAGTTTGACGCATGTAGTTTGCACGCCACACACACTTAGGATTTTTCAGCATAAGCATTTATCCTCTTTCTCCTGGAAATTTCTAAACTTTACTCCTTTTCTGCTTTCAGGTTCTCCAATGGGACGTACAGGTTCATACTATGACTCATTCAAGTACCGTGGAGGCCGCGGATCCTATGACTTTAGGAAGTACCTTGATACCCTAAAAGAAACAGATGAGGAGAGGGCTCGAAGGAAAGCCCAGGAGAAGCGGGATTACGATCAGCGGCAAAGAAGGAAAGATGCCGAGCGATATGACTCTTCGCATAGAAGTGACTACTCTCATAAGCGGAAGTCTTACGATGATAAGGGAAAAACTCAGATTGCTGACGAACCGAGCAAGCGATCTAAGCCGATTGACGCGTCTGAAATTTCTGAAAAGACTGACGCTCCCATTTCTTCCGATATTTTGGCCAGCTCTCCTCCTCTGAAGAAATCTGACATTCAGACTATCATTAACAGACCACAATATCAAGTCAAAGACGGCCCCCAACACTTCAGAGCCGTTTTCCAAATTGGTGCCTAAAAGGGGTGCGCTTTGACTTGGACTTAGTTCCGATTGATAAGCAAGACATGCTTAGCAGTCTTGACGCAGTCAGGCTTAATATCGAGAGGATGTCGTAGTGGCAGAAGCTCGTTGACGAACTCCAAAGAGTCAATCGTGCAAACCTTGAAGCGATGCTGACCATGGAAAACGACAGGGCGGAGTGGGACAAAATTTGCAAACAGCATAATGTCGAGATGGCAAGTATTGCTGATGGTTATGCAAAACTTGAATCCGAGGTTAAACAACTTAAGGAAGATCTTGCCTCTTCTTCTGCATCTCATACTCAAAAAGAAGAAGTCTTTCAAAAACAAGTGCGGGATGCACATGCTGCACAGAGAGATGTCGAAATGAAGCTTGCCGCTGAACAGCATATTACTGAGAAATATCGTACAGAAAACACCGATCTGCGGGAAAAAGTCACCTCCCAGAACGTAGAGATTGAGTTACTAAAGTCTCGACTTGCTAAAGCTGAGGAAGAGCGTGATGAGGCTACCGCTGGTCGGGTTGCTGCCGTTGCCGAAAAGGAAGCGGCTGAGCAATCACACGAGGCGACGAAAGCAGATATCAGCTCTACCTTATTCGACTTTTATTTACACAGCGTTCTGGGTCGTGGGAGCCTCTCTTTTCTTGGCCCCGATTACGAAATTACTTTGGCTGAAGTGTGGGAAGTCGCAATGGATATGCTTGGCGGGGCCGGCTATGATGAGTCGGAGCTTGAGGAGCGCTATCTCGATGATGAGGCTCATGCCGCTCTTGTTAAGGGGAAGGAGCAGCTTGCTAAAGTACGAGCTGAATCAACGGGAGGAGAGCCTCCGAAGGTAGAAGCTCCTTTAACTGCCCCCGTTCATGCTTCTGCCTCAACTGACGTTAATATTATGGATTTCGGCTCTCATTCTTCCCATTCAGCTAAAGTTGCCCAAGAAACTGTGACCACTCCTGCTGAGGATGAGACACCAGACGATATTGAAGCCGAGAAATTTGAGATTGATCTTGCAAAGCCAACTCCTCCAGGTAATTTTGGCGTCGTCTCGGGCCCAACGAACCAGTTGTTTGATTTAACCGAATTCGATGACCTTCTTTCTTGTTACTTAAACTTTGGTGAACCGATACCTTCTCTATTTCCGGAAGATGTTGATTTTAACTTCTTTTCTTCTACAGCGGAGGCACCAAATACTGCGCAAGTTTCCACTCCTTCAGTTGCCGTCCCTTCATCTTTACAGGTTACTCCTCCTTCTGCTTCCCAGCCGGGATCACAGGCAGAGAAAATCGAAGCCCTTCAAGGCCTGGATGACCCGGCAGCTTCGCAGGAACAGAAGGCGGAGGACCTTGAAGACGTCGAGAAGACCCCGGAGCAGTCCCTTGATGATGACACGAAGCTTTCAACACTGCTTGCTACTCCGGGGAGCGAATCTTCTTCAAAGAGGAAGGGGAAGCGTGGCATAAGGAAGAAGAAGAGAAGTGCTTCAACTGGGGAGGAAGCAGAAGTTGATCCAGCCTCGCCTCTTTCTCCTTCTGCCCTGACCCGTCCACAACGGCTCCAAAAACTAATCATTATGCCGGGGAAAGGATCCAAAGGTGGCGAGAAGAAGGGATAACAAGCTAGATTTTTTACTCCTTACTTTTGCTTTTTGCATGTATCGACCGGGGATTGTGCGGGTATCGGTCCCTGCTTTTGCTCTTTTGAAATATCTGCACATGTAAAGAATTTTTATAGTACTAAATAAAGCAGTAATTTTACTTGTATAAATTCTTGTGTATGTGAGAATGCATCTATTTCTCTTTCTAGTGTAGAATAAACGATTCCTTTTACTTGTACAAACTTTTTGTCTGTGTCTGGGAATACATTTATTCCACGTCTATTTTTCGTGGTATTGCAATGAACTTATGGCATGTTGTGCTTATTAATATAATCGAATTATACAGTATTGCCCCCATGCCATAAGTATATTGCAATATTCCTAGCTTTTTCAAGACTAATATTCTTATTTTAGAGAATAATTACTCCGCTTTTAAGGGGAGAATTATTCTGCTTTTAATAGAGTATATCCAGTCTTTAAAAGAATTTTTATTTTCTCTTTCTGAAGAACGCTTCAACTTTCGGGGATAATCACTTTCATTTACTAAGAAGTGAATTTCCCTATGAAGTGAAATGAACTTTTTTGAAAGAATTTTGTAGCATTTCAACTTTTTTAGGAGGAACTTTTTTTTTTGAGATGAACAAGTTAATCCTTCCTTTGAGAGTTGAACTGTGCTTCTGGACAATGCTCTTTGTTTGAGTATTTTATTTTGGGACATGCCTTCGGAGAGGGTTCCTCTTAAAGAGTTGTGCCTCCGAAGAGGTCTTGTGCCTTCGAAAAGGGCTTGTGCCTCCGAAGAGGGCTTGTGCCTCCAAAGAGGGCTTGCGGTGCCTTGGGAAAGGGCTTTTGCCTCCGAAGAGGTCATGTGCCTCCGAAGAGGGCTTGTGGTGCCTTGGGAAAGGGCTTTTGCCTCCGAAGAGGTCATGTGCCTCCGAAGAGGGCTTGTGGTGTCTTGGGAAAGGGCTTTTGACTCCGAAGAGGTCATGTGCCTCCGAAGAGGGCTTGTGCCTCCGAAAAGGGCTTTTGAGTGCCTGGGAGTTGCTTTCTCATGGTCGGGTGGGTCCGCGGGGCAGGCGTAAGTTGCTTGATTGGATGTTTGTTTGTACAAACGACCGCAATCAATTAACAAGGTGCCCCTTCGGTGGTCCCACCGATCTTTTTGTTTGAGGAAAGCACTCCCATTTATTGGCGTGCCTCGTTAGAGGGCTTTGGTTGGTTGGTGTGCCAGGTAGGTTGCTTCTCAGGGGCGAGTGGATCCACGGGACGGACGTAAGCTATCTGATCGGATGCATCACAACCAGTTAGCGAGGGTCCTGTTCCTTCCGCTTGGGAAGGTGTCTCTTTAGTGGATCTTCCGGCCTTCCTGTTGAGATGCATACCTCCCTTTGTCTGCCTCTCTGTTTGGTTGGCAACTTTCTCTTATCATCTGCCCATTAGCGATCTCTTATTATCGTTCCCAAGCACATCTTCTTTTTCTCTTTCAAGTAAATTGCTTCATCCGAAGGAGTGGACTTCACTGTTGAATGACTTCACGAGACAAACGCAAGTTATCTAGTTGGATGTCGATTCATAGCGACAATCTCAACTAGTGAACTAAGGTTTGTCACAGTGGAGTTGCCAACTTTTATGTGAAATTTTCCTTGCTTGGGATTTGAAAAAAAAAAAGAAATTTTGTTGCTTGGTTTTCGTGTAATAGCTGATTTATAGAGGTCGCTTAGCTTTGTGACGAGTAAGCATTGTTTTGATGTCCTGCAATTTTGAATCGACAGTTTAGCAATACATTTAAAGTACTTATTTATCGAAATAAAACAGGCATTATGAAATAGTAAAGAACACAAGATTTATAGTGGTTCGGCCAAGAATCGGGCCTACATCCACTTTATAGCTTTCATTCATTCACACTGATTTACAATATTTTACAATACAATTGATACATTCATCATTATTTTACAATTCTGAACCAAGCTTTTTCCTTCAAGTAAAATAAGGACGTAAGTGGTTGCTGTTCCAGGCTCTTGGAATTGGATCTCCTTCAACAGTTATGAGTTTGAATGTGCCATCAAGAAGTTTAGTGCCTATGACATATGGTCCTTCCCAGTTTGGCCCAAACACACCAGTTGCTGTCATGATCCTTTTCAAAACCAAGTCTCCGATCTCAAAGCTGCGTTGGCGGACCTTAGAGTTGAAATGCCTGGATATTCTCTGCTGATGAGCTGAAACTCTGAGTCTAGCTTCTTCTCTTTTCTCATCAAGAAAATCAAGTGCTTCAAGTTGTAGTTTCTCATTTTCAGCTTCGTTGAAATAAACTCTTCTATGTGAAGGAACTTCTACTTCCACTGGAATCATTGCCTCTGATCCGTATGCCAGTGAAAATGGAGTGTGCCCAGTCGCAGTTTTGTGAGTAGTTCTGTACGCCCATAGTGCTAATGGAAGTTTATCAACCCAACCACCTTTTGCTTTTTCGAGCTGCTTTTTGATAGTTGACTTGATGATCTTACTAACTGCTTCCACTTGCCCATTTGCTTGCGGATGAGCCACTGCTGAGAAGCTTTTTCGAATTCTGAACCGTTTGCAGAAATCCTGGAATTCTTCACTTTCAAACTGAGCACCGTTGTCTGTGATTATCTTCTGTGGCACACCATATCTGCAAATGATATTCTTCGTTACAAAATTTATCATCTTTTTAGAAGTGATGGTGGCCAAAGGTTCAGCTTCAGCCCATTTGGTGAAATAATCAACAGCAACAATAGCATATTTAATCCCTGATTTGGCGATCGGTAATGGTCCAATTAGGTCTATCCCCCAAATGGCAAATGGCCATGGGCTGACCATCTGTGTGAGTTCGGTGGAAGGCGCTCTTGGGATTTTTGCAAATCTTTGGCATTTGTCGCACTTCCTGGAATAAGCTGCAGCATATCGATTAATATCCGGCCAGAAATACCCATATCGGAGAACTTTCTTGGCTAAAGTTTGACCAGCTGAATGATCTCCACATTCTCCTCCGTGTACCTCGGCTAGAATTGTCTTGGCTTCTTCCTTAGTTACACATCGGAGCAGAGGCATTGAAAATCCCCGTCTGTATAATCGGCCATCTTGAAGTATATATCTCGACGCTTTTCTCAATAATTTTCGACGTTCCTTAGAACTTTCTGGCAGGGAACCATTGAGTAAGTATTCTTTGATTGGAGTCATCCATGATTCATGCTCTTGAGACGTAGTCATAATCCAATCAACATCCATTTCATCAATGCTTGGAGCTGACAGAACTTCTACAGGAACTAATCCCAGTAATTGAGCTTCTCCAGAACTTGAGTACTTTGCTAGAGAATCTGCTTTCATGTTCTCTACTCGAGGAATATGACTTATCGTGTAGTGATTGAAATCTTCGAGTAATTCACATGCCTTTGACAAATATGCGGGCAGATTTCCACCTTTAGCCTGGAACTCTTTCTTTACCTGGCAAACGATGAGTTGAGAATCGCTGAAAATTTGCAATACTTTGATGTTTAGTTCCTTGGCAATTCTTAAACCGACGATAAGTGCTTCATATTCTGCTTCATTGTTTGTTGAAAGAAATTCCAGTCTCAATGCATAACACAATGATCGTCCTTCGGGAGTTTCAAGCACAACCCCTGCCCCAGAACAGTAATCATTTCTTGATCCATCAACATACAACTTCCACTGGATTGGAATGCTGTTAGTTGTTTCGTTTTCACTATCGCCTTTGTCGGTAGATTCTGCGATGAAATCTGCTAAAGCTTGTCCGTTGATTGCTCTTCGTGGGTGATAAGTGATGTCATACTGGCTAAGTTCAATGTTCCATTTCAAAAGACGACCCGAAGTTTCAGGACGAAACAAGACTTGCTTTAGCGGTTGATCAGTAAGAACTTTGATAGGATGAGCTTGAAAATATGGCCTCAATTTCCTGGAAGCAATTAGCAAACAATAGGCGAGCTTTTCTATCTTCGAATAATTCATCTCTGCCCTAGTGAACCGTTTACTGATGTAATAGACTGGACGCTGTATTTTCATATCTTCCCGTACAAGTGCTGCGCTGAGGGCGTGAGATGAAATTGCTAAATAGATGAAAAGATCTTCACCGTCAGTGGGCTTGGAAAGAACCGGAGGTGTTTCCATGTGATGAATTAGTTCATCGAAAGCATTCTGGCATTCTAGCGTCCACTCAAAAATTTTCTTTCCTTTCTTTAAAGCGTCAAAGAAGGGAATACATTTGTCTGTGGCCTTGGAAATGAAGCGACTCAGAGCGGCGACTTTTCCATTGAGACTTTGCATTTCTTTCTTTGTTTTAGGGGCTTTGACTTCCCTTAGAGCCGTGATTTGAGTAGGATTGGCTTCAATGCCCCTGACACTCACAATGAAACCCAAAAATTTCCCAGATTCTACTCCGAATGAACATTTCAATGGATTGAGCTTCATTCCGTACTTTCGAAGAATTGCGAACATTTCCTCCAAGTGCCCCATGTGATCTACAGCTTTCTTTGATTTTACCAACATATCGTCGACATAAACTTCCATGGTTCTACCAATCTGAGGCTTGAACATTGCATTGACGAGTCTTTGGTAGGTTGCCCCAGCATTTTTCAACCCGAAAGGCATAACTTTGTAGCAGTAGAGACCCACATCTGTAATAAAGCTTGTGTCTTCCTGATCCGGCTCATGCATCATAATCTGATTGTATCCGGAGTAAGCATCCATAAATGATAACAACTCATGCCCAGCTGTTCCATCCACCAATTGATCAATTCTGGGCAGCGGGAAGCAATCCTTGGGGCATGCTTTGTTTAGATCTGAGAAATCTATGCATACTCTCCACTTTCCATTTGCCTTCTTGACCAATACTGGATTTGAAACCCAATTTGGATAAGTGGAATTTCTGATAAAGCCGTTCTCCATGAGCCGATCAACTTCTTCCTTTAGTGCTGTCGATCTTTCTAGGCCTTGAGTTCTTCTCTTCTGCTTCACTGGTGTGAATTTCGGATCTATGTTCAGAGTATGCACAGCAACTTCCGGGGAGATCCCACACATATCAGCGTGACACCAAGCGAACACATCTAGATTGGCTTTCAAGAATGATATCAGTGTGTTTTGAACTGTTATACTTAGCTGTGAACCCACATTGAGTACTTTGTTCGGGTCTCTAGAGTCTACAGATACTGGTACCGTTACCTCCACGGGTACCACTCTATTCTCCCCTGTACTGGCTTTCCTGGGATCCATTTCTTTTCTTGCATTGCTGTGTTCGCCAGTACAGGGGCCGCTCCGTAGTTGCTACAGGGTCGGTTCCTTGATGCGGAGCGGAGCTGCCGCATCTTTCCCCATTTCTCTTCTCCTGGCCTCTCGGAGTTCTACAAGATAACATTCTCGTCCTGCGCTCTGATCTCCTTTAATAACAGCAATCCCATTATCAGTAGGAAATTTCATTGTTAAGCACCAAGGAGTGAGGACGGCCCTGAAAGCAGCAAGAGTAGGCCGGCCCAAGAAAGCGTTATAGGCGGAGAATCCATCAACAATTACAAAAGTTTGCTTCCGAACCAATTTCTTGTGTCCTTCGCCCATTTCAACAAACAAGTCCACCGTTCCAATCGGCTGTTTCAGCTCCCCTGTAAACCCGGCAATCTTGTGTGAAGAAGCTTGTACATCAGTCATCGGGATTTTCATTTGGTCAAACGTCCTTTTAAAGAGAATGTTGCATGAGGCACCACTATCTACCAACACTCTTCTGACAATAGCCGGCCCAATACCGACAGAGACAACCAAAGGGTCCTCAGTAGGAGCTTCCACATTAATAGAGTCCCTGGCTCTGAACATAATATCATCATGAAAAGTCTTCTGCTGCTTTAGAGGTGAAGCATCTTCCAAGATTAAGACACTTTCCTCGGTTGGTGCATACTTCAAAGCTTTTGCATACCTTTCCATTTCACCCCAACTCCTGCCAGCCGAGTGAGGTCCCCCTATGATCACATTGATAACAGGTCTTTCCTTTCCCGCAGGCCTCTCTCCTGAATCAGATGAATTAGTTGGAGGTAACTGCCCTTGGCTGGATGAAGATGGATCCTTTCTATTCCTCTTGACGTATTGCTGCAACTTATTCTCTCTTAGCAATTCTTCAATCAGGCTTTTCAAATGGCGGCACTCATTGGTATCATGCCCTGGTTGGTTGTGAAACTTGCAAAATCTTCCGCTTTGAGCAGCGTTCTTCCCAACTTTCACGGCCGGTGGCTTTGGAAATTCAACAGCATCCTTAGTGGCGATGAAAATATTCTCCGGGGTATCGGCCAGTGGAGTAAAGTCTGAAGGTTTAAGGAAGCGGGGCTTTTTGAAGTCTTTCTGCCTTTTCCCACCATTACTTTCCCTTTTCTGATCTGCCGGTTCTTTCTTGCTTTGAACAGTAGCACTATTTTCCACCACCGTTGTCACAACTTTAGCTGGTGCGGAAAGATTCTCTAAGCGTATAAATTCGTCAGCCTTTTTGTAGAATTTCTCGAGCGAATTTGGCTCCTTCATCTTCAGCCATTTTCCAAATTCGCTCGATTTGTCGATAGCACGCATCAAATAGGTCAAGATCATCCGTGGCTCTGCGTTATCAACTTCCGCCAGAGCTATATTGAAACGGTTCAGGAATGATTTAATAGGTTCTCCCGGATTCTGTTCAAGACTGGACAATGACATTATGTCCTTTGCCTTTGAAGCGTATAGCCTGAATTGCTCTTTGAACTTTCGGGTCAGATCGGAAAACTGATCAACTGATCGGATAGGAAGCTTGGTAAACCAGAGGAGTGCCACTCCTTCCAAATAAACTGGGAAATACCGGCACTTGATTTCATCGGTTGCTCTTGCGCCGGTCATATGCCAGTCGTATTTATACAAGAACTGATTTGGATCACTTGTTCCCCGATAAGCAGGAATGGTGGGGGGAACAAATTTTCTAGGAAATTCAGCCTTCAGAATCTTCTCGGTAAACGGAGTTCTACTTGGTGCGAATCCCCATTCGCTTTCGTCTTCATCTCTTTGCATGCTCTCTTTCATTATTTGCTTGATCATACCAGAAAGATATTCCTCATTGTTCAGAGATTTCGCAGAATAGACCTCAGCCATCTTTTCGGGGGTTTGTCCAGGTAAATGTTCATGAAGAACTGGTGACGGCCTGGACCCTTCGGCCTGGAGGGGTGCCCCTTCGGCAGCACCTGATCCCCCGTGAGGAATATTTCTTTCCTCGGAATTGGGAGCAGCATTAGCAAAGTCTCCCTCATTATTTACCGGTCTTCGATTCGTACCAAATAGAGCATTCAGCTTTTCCATCATCAGGTTATTCTGAGTTTCAATCTGCTGGTAAAGTCCGGATACAGCAGCATCTAACTCCTGTCGCGTAACACCGACGCTCGGAGCTGCCTGATTTGGAGAGAGAGAAGTGGCAGTATTATCACGGTCATCATCAGTTCTGACAGACTTTCGTTTCCTTCCAGGAGCCATTATGTCTGATAAACTTCTGGTTTTGTAGGAAATTCTTTCAGCAAACTTCTGCGAAGCAATGGTGAGTAGTAGCCTGAGTTGGGTTCTCAGTGAAAGCACCAAAATGTTAACGTTAAAAAGTGAACGCTAACACTCGGTGTGTGTAATAGAATCGTGAAAGCACCACTCGCGTGACGGGAACAGAATTTAAGCAGTAAACTGGCAGAAAAGCAGTAAAAGACAGCAATTTATAGTGGTTCGGCTTGAGATTAAGCCTACGTCCACTTTGAATCTCTTTATTACTGAATCAGGTTACAAATCGATACAAATCTCTTATCAAAACAGTACAATTTGATCAAAAGAAACAATCTTGACTACTAGCTCAATCTTCGTCGATGAAATTCGATGAATTCATGTTGAATGCAGGGAATTATCTCTTGAAGATTGTTGTAGCGTCTTGAATGTTTGAGGATCTTTGATTGCTGGTTGAAATGGAGACTTCGACGGAGTAACGGCGCTTGAAGAAATGATTTCGCAAAAAGTCCTTTGAATGTTGGAAGTGATGGGGTATTTATAGGAGCTGATTTCTGGGCAGGAATTTTGCCTAAGTCTTAGGTCGCGTACGACCTTAGTTAAGTCGTAGGTCGCGAGCGACCTAAGCTAGGTCGCTGTCCCCTTGCGGCTTCAGAAGTTAGCTGGTAAAGCTGTGCTTAGCTTCATTTGATCAAGTAGTAGGTCGCAAGCGAGTTAAAGAATAGCCGTGGGAGCTCTAGGTCGTAGGGCGCTGAACATGCTTTAACAGTTAGGTCGCTAACCTCTTTAGGTCGTCAAGTCCCTTAGGTCGCTAACTACCTTAGGTTGTTAAGTCCTTTAGGTCGCTAGCTACCTTAGGTCGTTGAGTTCCATAGGTCGCAATCCTTTCTGTTGCTAGGTCGCAAGGCTTCTGCTCTTAGGTCGCGAGCCCTTCTGGATCTTAGGTCGCGAAGCTTTCTGGATCTTAGGTCGCAAACTTTCCTGAAACCTTAGGTCGCAAAGTCTCTTAAGTCCTTAGGTCGCAAAGCTTCCTTACAGTTAGGTCGCGAGGTCCTCCTGGATCTTAGGTCGCAAACTTTCCTGAAACCTTAGGTCGCAGTCTCTTAAGTCCTTAGGTCGCAAAGCTTCCTTATAGTTAGATCGCGAGGTCCTCCTGGATCTTAGGTCGCAAACTTTCCTGAAACCTTAGGTCGCAAAGTCTTCTGTTCTTAGGTCGCTAAGTTTTAGGTCGCTAAGATAAAAGGATTAACAGCCAGCTTTCTCAAGATCAAAGTTTAAGTTCTTAATTGCCCACAACACTTTGTGTTCGATTTCAACGGGTAAATGGCAAGCTTTACCGTAAACTAAACGAAATGGGGACATCCTAAGGTTAGTTTTAAAAGAAGTACGATAAGCCCAAAGTGCGTCGGTCAATTTCTGAGACCAATCTTTTCGATTTTTATTGACAGTTTTCTCGAAGATTTGTTTTATTTATCGATTTGAAACTTCAACTTAGCCACAAGTTTGAGGATGATACGGAGTGGATAACTTAGGGGTTATCGAGTATTTTTTCATTAAAGTTTCAAAAGAACGGTTGCAAAAATGGGTCCCATTACCACTGGTTATTGTGCGAGGTGTGCCAAACCTTGAAAAGATGTTTTCTTTGAGAAATTTCTCAACAATTTTATGGTCGTTGGTTTTGCAAGGAACAACTTCGACCCATTTTGAAACGTAATCGACAGCGAGAAGGATATACAAGTTTCCAAAAGAATTGGGAAAAGGTCCCATAAAGTCTATACCCCATACATCAAAGATTTCGATCGTAAGAATGGGGTTTAGAGGCATCATATCTCGTCGAGGAATTCGTCCAAGCATTTGACATCGATCTCAAGTTTTACAAAATTCAAACGAGTCTTTGAAAAGAGTAGGCCAATAGAAACCACACTGAAGCACTTTTTCGTAGTTTTTCGAGGACCGAAATGTCCACCACACGCTTGATCGTGGCAAAATGAAAGAACACTCCTAATCTCATTATCCGGAATGCAACGTCAGATGATTTGGTCGGGACAATATTTGAACAAGTATGGATCGTCCCAATAGAAATACTTCACTTGGGACATGAATTTTCATTTGTCCTGTTTGGACCACGATGATGGACTTTCTTTAGTGACTAAGTAGTTCACTATATCAGCGTACCATGGGTCCATAGAAATTGAAAGGAGTTGTTCATCAGGGAAGTATTCATTGATTGGCAAAGAAGATGGTGCGTTAGGAAGATGAGACAAGTGATCGTCTATGACGTTATCGGATCCTTTTTTGTCTTTAATTGTAAGGTCAAATTCTTGAAGTAAAAGTATCCAACGAATCAAGCGGGATTTGGCATCCTTTTTAGCGAAGAGATATCGAAGCGCAGAGTTGTTCGTGTACACAGTAATGTGTGACCCTATCAAGTATTGTCGGAATTTTTCGAGATCAAATACGACAACTAGAGGCTCTTTTTCGGTTGTTGTGTAGTTGAGGTTAGCGTCGTTCAAAGTCATACTCACGTAGTAAATCACGTGAAGGATCTTGTTGATGCATTGTCCTAAGACAACACCAACAAAAAAGTTCGAAGCATCACACATTATTTCGAAAGGAAGATCCCAATTGAGCGCACAAATGATTGGAGCAGAAATGAGTTCGTTCTTAAGACGTTCAAAAGAAGAGATACAATCAGAGTTAAAATCGAAAGGAACGTCTTTTCCAAGAAGAGTCGTCAAAGGACGAGCAATTTTGCTAAAGTCTTTCACAAATCGTTGGTAAAAGCCAGCGTGTCCAAGAAATGATCGAATGTCCTTAATAATTTTGGGAATGGGTAGATTTGCAATGACATCGATTTTCTCTTTATCTACCTCAATGCCTTTATTTGAGATGATATGTCCAAGGACTATGCCTTGTTTGATCATAAAGTGGCATTTTTCCCAATTCAAAGTCAAATGTTTTTCTTTACATCGATTTAGAACCAATTCGAGATGATGTAAACATTGGGAAAAAGAATCGCCAAAGATTGAGAAATCGTCCATAAAAACTTCTAGAAAGCGTTCAATCATGTCGGAAAAGATTCCAACCATGCATCGTTGGAAGGTCGTAGGAGCGTTACAAAGTCCGAATGGCATACGTCGATAAGCAAAGGTACCGAATGGACACGTGAAAGTTGTTTTCTCTTGATCTTTAAGAGCGATAGGAATTAGGTTATAGCCGGAATAACCATCAAGGAAGCAGTAAAATTCGTGGCCGGCTAAACATTCGAGCATTTGGTCAATGAAGGGAAGGGGGAAGTGATCTTTTCGTGTTGCGGCATTTAGTTTTCGATACTCAATGCAAACACCCAACCCATTTAAGTACGAGTTGGAATAAGTTCATTTGAATCATTCTTGACAATGGTTAGCCCAGACTTTTTCGGTACAACATGAATTGGGCTAACCCATGAACTATCAGAGATTGGGTAAATGATTCCGTTGTCGAGAAGTTTAAGAATTTCATCACGCACCGCATCTTTCATTTTTGGATTAAGCCTTCGTTCCGCGTCACGAACAGGGTTGGCATCGTCGATTAAATGGATGCGATGTTGAACAATAGTAAGGCTAATCCCCTTTATATCGGAGGTCGACCATCCAATCGCTTCCTTGTTTTTTGAAAGAACAGAAAGTAAGGAGGTTTCTTGGTCAAGAGAGAGAGAGAGAGTCGTAGAAATTATGACGGGTAACGTTTCGTTATCACCTAAGTATGCGTACTTAAGGTGATCGGGAAGTGATTTGAGGTCCAACTTCGGGAGTTTTTCGATCAAAGAATTGGGTTGAGATTCGGACTCTACTAGAGGCAATTCAAAGGGAAGAGTGTATTCAATTTCGCTGGGAATTTCGTGAAACAATTTTTCATATTCAGCCTCGCGTTCGTCGCTAAGGTCAATTGTCTCATTTTCGTGAATGGCACTAACTTCCAACGTTTGGTCATGAGGTTCGTTCAATTGGTTTTCAAGATTGAAAATGTTGGGATCCAAAGTCATGTTTCCAAAAGAAATTTTCATCGATCCGTTACGACAATTGATTAAGGCATTTGAGGTGGCTAAAAATGGTCGGCCTAAAATCAATGGAATTTGACTCGAGGGATTCGTTACGGGTTGTGTTTCGAGAACGATAAAATCAATAGGGAATATGAATTTCCCTACTCGAATGAGCACGTCCTCGATTTCTCCCACGGGTTTCTTAATCGAGCGATCGGCAAATTGAAGCGTGACTTTTGTGGGTTTGAGCTCACCTAAGCCTAATTGTTCGTACACAGAGTATGGAATCAAATTGACACTCGTGCCTAAGTCTATCAGACATTTTTTAATTGTCTTGTCTCCAATTGTACATGAAATCATAGGGCAGCCAGGATCTTTGTATTTTATGGACATGGATTGGGACAAGACTTCACTCAAACTGGCGGCTAAGAAGACTTTTTTGGGCACTTGAGTGTGTCGCTTTTGGGTACACAAGTCCTTAAGGAATTTCGCGTATGTTGGGACTTGCTGAACGATGTCAAGAAGCGGAATGTTAACTTTGACTTGTTTAAAAATTTCCAATATCTTTTCCATTTGGTCCGAATGTTTCTTTGGTCGAAGACGATGTGGAAACAGAACACAATACTCGTTAGGCGGGTCTACTCGAGTAGAGGAAGAAGAATTTTGGTTAGAATTTGATTCAACGTTTGGCCCCACAATCTATTCAGATTCGTTCGTTGTTTTAGAAGTGTCGAGAGAGGCTTCCGGTTAATCATTTGGATTAATGACTTGATTATCGATTTGTTTACCGAAATGGAGAGTTGTGATAGCATTCAATTGGGTGACGTTGCTATCTTGAACAACATGGGCTTGATTTGAATTTGCGTTTTGATTTCTGGGATTTGAAATGGGTTGGCTTGGGAATGTTCCTCGTTCATGTTCGCTCACAGACGTGGCTAATTGACTCATTTGCATTTAGAGTTTTGCAATTGATTGGTTCATGTTTTGCATATTTGAAGTCAATAAATTTTGCAAATTGCTGTTTGATTGAAGGCTTTGAGTGGTTGCTTTAGCCAACGTTTCAAGAGTTTTCTCAAGTGAAGTTAAATGTTTATCATCTTGGGGAGGATGAGCACCATTTTGTTGCGGTTGATTATGCGACGGACCCGTAAGGTTTGGTTGAAAATTGTTGGGCTGAAAGGGAGGATTCGAAGCATTATTCGAAAATGCTTGAAAATTGGGACGAATCATATTTGTGTTGGGATTGCTTTGGTTCGACGCAAAATTCGGATGATTTCTCCAACCAGGGTTGTACGTTGGAGAAAACGGGTCATTTTTGGCTTTACTGAAAGCATTGATTTGTTCGACAGAATTGGGACACTTATCGGCTATATGATTAGGATCGTTGCATTTATAACACATCGGTTGGGAAGTTTGGTTCATTTGATTCGATGAGAAAACGTTATTGAATTATTTAATCATTGCGTCGATCTTAGCTTCCAAAGCAACAGAAGATCCTATCGAGTGTGCACTTGATCGTGAGCAAAATTGATTTTTCGTTCGATCGTTCCCATTGGGATGATTTTTCGGCGAGGTTTTCAAGAAATTGCCAAGCATCGTCGTGATGTTGGGCAAGAAAGTTGCCTTGGCACATTGATTCGAGCATGGTATGTGATCTATTTTCGAGTCCATCGTATAAAATTTGGCAAATCGTCCATTTTTCGAAATTATGGTGTGGACATTTTATCAAAATCTCTTTGAATCTTTCAAAATATTTTCTAAATGGTTCTCCCTTGAATTGATGAATGTTTACAATTTTGTTTCGGATTCTACTCGTTTTTCCAAAGGGTAGAACTTTTTTAAGAAAGCTTTTACGAATTCTTCCCACGTTTTAATCGAGTTCGATGGTAAGTTGTATAACCATTTTTCAGTGTAATCCGTAAGAGCGAATGGGATTAATCGAAGTTTGATTCCGTCACCAGAAAGTTGTTGGAGTTTAATGATTGCACAAACTTGTTCAAATTTAGTCAAGAAGATGTATGGATCATCGTGTTCGAAATTGCCAAATTTTGGAAGAGTGGCAATATGGTTTGAGTGAATTTCGAAATGGTTACCCGTAGGGGTGGGTAACGTGATGCAAGATGGAATAGAAACTCTATCGGGAAAGATTCTATCCATAAGAGTTCGAGGGGCGTTCTCGTTCGCCATTTCGGGAGGATCCTTTGTTCGAGTTAAACGATTAGTTGTCGAGTCGCGAGTCCAACGGTTTCTTGTTGTGTCACGAGTCCAATTACTCATGCATAAGTGAAAGTCGAGAAGAGAAAGAAGTTAGAATTGAGTTTAGAGAATGAAAGAGATTTGAAAAATGGGGTGAAAAAATTGTTATTGTTTTTTCTATTTTTTTTAAAGGAAGAAAAATTTTACCAAATGAAATTTATTTTCAAAAGAGAAGTTTGATTTTTGGTTTTTCAAATTTTTTATATTTTTTTTGTAATTTTTTTTGTTTTTGTTTTTGAATTCATATATTTACCAGAATTTTTTTTTGTTTTTTTTTGAAGTTTTAAAGTTTTTTTTTTCTTTTTGGAAAGATTTTATATTTTTTTTGGATTTTTGTTTTTGATTGAAAGGATTTTTTTGGATTAAAAACTAAGTTAAAATTCACAATTTTTTTGGATTTTTATTTTTTATTTTTTTTAAATATGCATGAACTAATGTAACTAATTGAATGAAAAGGACTTAATTACAGTTTTCTATCCTTAGTAGCTCCTAACCCAAAATTGTATAATTACACTTTGTCTTAAATCAAAAAAAATATTTCTCAGCCAGGTAACGGGCAGGAGTTATCGGTGAACCACGAATCACTGTAGCAATGCAACCGAAGGTTTAAGTACCTTCAGAGGAACAACCAGTATAATATTTACGTATCACCGTAATTTTTATAACTGGTTATTACTCTACCGTAACCTAGACACCAAGAAATAAAATTGTTCAAAGAAAACAATTGTGAGGATATAATTAAGCCCTAGATGAGCTCGTGACACCCTTAAGTCAAATGTCTAACCTTTATTATTAGTCAAATTCTACGATGAAATGCGTTTGTGGGCTAAGGAAAGGGTGATGAAATCCCTCACCTTATGTGAATTGGGGTATTGCCCTTAGAAAAGAAAATAAGATGAGATGGATGCAAAATAAAAATTAAACGTGAATTTAAAATGCAACTAAAATGAAGTTTGTTTTTATTTTTGGATTTTGAATTTTTTTTGTATATATAAATGCAAATGCAAGCAACCAACAATGTACTAGAGATGAAAGCACAATACCAAAGCATGCAGATTATTAGCAATTTTTTTTAAGCGGCAATTATTTTTGGTCAAGCAATTCTTCCTTTTAATTTGCTTTGGCAACTTGATATGAAAAACAAGATATATTCAACAATTATTATTATTATTATTTTTAGTATGTTTATCAAAGATGAAAAACAAAATAAGCGAAAAACAAAACAATTGAAATAAAATAAATGAAAACTAAAACAAGTGAAAACAAATGAAAAATGAAAATTAAACAAAGTTGAACTTTTTTTTCGGATTTTTTTTTAATTTTTTAATTTTTATTTTTTTTGGAGAGGAAACTAAAATTAAGCCCACAAGCAAGCCCCCAGCCCTATTAAAAATTAGCAACCAAACAAGTTAAAAAAATTTCATAGTTGACAAAACTCTTCCCAGTTCACACTTCACTGAAATAAAATATTCTTCACAGTAGAACACGGCTCCTCATTTCACTGTTAAAAATTATCGAAATTCCTCAATCAAGATTTTCAAAATAAAATTCACAACCTCAAATGTTTTTTTTCTTCAATTCAGTAAATCCAACAATTGGTTTTGTGGAGAAACGAATGGGATTAAGTGAATTTGAGCTCTATTGCAAAGGTGAAGTTGCGGTCGCGAAGAGTTGCAGTTAGGCAGTGAATTTGGGTACAAAGTGATCGATAGCTGATAAGGTTGGTCGTACGCGACTTGGGGATAGGGTTGCGGTTGGGATCGCTTGGCTAGCGAGTTGCGGTGGTAGTCAGCGAGGCTGTGGTGGCCATTACGGTTGGAGTTTGTGATTTTCCTCCGTGATGGAACGTTTGCAGATTTGGGTTGATTTTGGGTTTGGTGAAGAGATGATTGAGGGCGGGGAGGATGATGTAGGAGTTCGGTTGCAATTGCAGGAGGTGGTCGTGATTTCGGATTGCTAGTTCTGGTCGGAAGCTAGAGATGGTGGGTTCAAAATGATTTGGTGGCAGTAGTATTGATGGGTGTGGTTTTGATAAAGAAGGCATGTTGTCAAGGCAGATAAAGAAGGATGGTGTATTGTATTGATGGAAGCACTGGTGGGTGAGTATGGTGACAGGGCAAAGTATGGTCAGAGGAGGTAATATGGTGGGAAATTATGGTGTTATCATGTGAATGAGCAAATGTGGGATGTTGAGTTGGATGTCTGGTGAGATGTTGATATGAAATGGAAGTGGTACTGTTGTGTAGTGGTTAGGTAAGGCACTGATGGTTTGAAGTGTTTGTATGCTGGAAATTTGATAGCTTTGTGACTACAGTGTTTGTCGTTGCTGGTTAATGGAAGGAGAGGCAGGGGCAGCAATGGCTTGTGTGGAGATAGGTGATGAATGTTGTGTTGGAGAGATGGGTTAATGTGCACAATGCACAGTGGGTAATGTTGAGAGCAGAGTTGATGGTAGGGGAAAGTGATGTGGTTTGATGACAGTGTATGATTGAGTGGCGAAATGAAAGTAATTGAGTTTTGTATGGCTGATGTGTAAGGATGTAAGATTGTTTGAAGTCAGTGAGTTGTTGCTTGTAACTATTATGCAACAGTTTTCTGGAAGTTGATGGAGGGGCAGATAGTTGTACTGAAGTGTTGTTTTGTGATGAAGTAGGGCAGAGCAGAAGTGTTTGAAAGGGGAGTCTGGTAACAGAGGTGTAGTGGGATGTTGAAGATGAGAGAGAATTTTTGTAGACAGTGTTGTAGCAGTTTTCTTGGTGGAGCAACAAGTCTAGGTAGTTTGGTTGTTGTTGAATGGTGGAGATGAGGTTGAAGTGTAGATGGTAGATGTGGTGTGTAACTATGTTTCGAGGGAGGTGCAAGTATGGTATGTGAATGTAGTTCAGAGATGTCGATGTTTCAGGGAGTTGAATGACAGTCAGGGAGGAAAAGAAGCGGTTGTGGACTTGTTGATGGCAGTAAATGTTGTATGGAGTATGAATGGTGTCGATGGGGTTTAGCAGTGATTTAGAGGATTCTTACTTGCCAGAATTTGTTTCAATATGAACTGTAACAACGGTTTGGTGGATTAAGTTAGGGGTAATGAAGTATGGATAGTGGTAGTAGGAAGTTTGTCAACAAGCTGGTGGTTGTTGGTCGGAGTGTGGTCAGAGAGGAATGAGGCAATAGAGTGGTGATGAGAACAATGTAACAGTGGGTTAAACAGTTTTGTATAACAGAGAACAGTGAAAAGAGAGTAATGTATTTGTAATAGTGAAAAGAGAGTAGTGAAATGTAGAATATGAAAGTAATGTTGAAATAGAAATGAAATGAATAAAAACTTCTCTTTTTTTGTATGTTTTTTTTGGAATGAGAATGCAATGTTCACTGCACAGAAAATGAAAATTGCAAATGCACAGGAAATGAAACTAGAAGAAATGGAAGTGCAAATTGCAATGAAAAACAGTGATAGAAACTAGGCAGAGAGTGAAATGCACAGCAAATGCCAATTGCAGAAACTAAAAATGAGAAACATGGAAAAAAAATTGTTTTGAATGCAAACACACACAAAAAATAAAAATCACACAAAAGTCAAACAAAGAAAAATAATCCGAAGAATAGAAATTTAAAATCAAAACAGTTCCCCAGTAACGGCGCCAAAAACTTGTTCGGACAGCTAAATGTCTATCGAGTTAGAAAATAGCCGAACAAATTTTGAAATAAAATTTTAACCGCAAGCGCACGTCGTACTATTGAAGTACGTGGCGAGTATGGGTCGATCCGCAGGGAATTGATTGAGTTTAAAATCTATTCAAATAAATTAGACCAAATGTAGGAGAAATTGTTAACTAGAAATAAAATGAAGCTAAATTAGAATAAAAATTTGATTTAAAAAACTATTGAACTAGAGAACAATATAGAGGCAAATCCACTCTCATAATTTTTGTAAATCAACAAACAAACAATTTGTGATCTCTAGCTTTTGATATTAAGTGAAATATTATTGTATCTATCATAAGTATGACTTGTTTATGTTATTAATTAACATAACTCAAACCATCACACTATAATACAACAAATAAAACACTTGTAATTCTCATGAAAATGAAGCCAAAGCAAAAGCTATTTTAAGTATGATCTATTTACTATTGTAACTAGTAATATAGATCATCAAATTTCATTTTAACTTTAATTTTACAATCAAAAATGGATTAGCAAATGATGATGCAAATTGTGTTTATGTTGAATAAGAATAGTTCATTTGCATAAGCAATATGAGCTATCAAACCCATTTGTATAAACTTGCATCAAAATTCACTTTCATAAAGCACAAATAAAGAGATCAAAAATCATAACAAATGTTGAAATTACATAACATTTGAGGGCTTCATTACCCCTAAATTGAAGGGGTTTAGCTACTCATTTGTGGCATTGAAGCAACACAAGTAAATTTCAACATTAAAAAGAGAAGAAAATATAAAAATAACAAAGAAGGGAATGTAATTAAACTACTTACAACTAAAGGAATTAAGCTACACTACTTGCATGAATGTAAAACTATTCTACTAACAAAGAAAAGAAAAGAACATAAATAAAAGCATTAACATGGAAACAAAGAGAAGCACATAGAAAAGAGAGGAAAAAGAGGCTTCGAAGCCATTTTTATTTCATATAACATTGAGCTTACAATTTGATCTCTTAATTTCCTAAGTAAAATGAAAGAGTAGATAATAGTTTCATGTACATAAGAGGGCTATATATACATGCATAAAACCCTAATTCTATTTTTAGGGGGCTTCCTAAAATGCCCTTTAGGAAGTGTGGCCACCAAGTAACCATTAGCCACTAATTAATCCATCATTTGTTGTGCATGAAGCTTTAACCTCCACTTAGTTGTCTATTAGCTCATAATTGTACATTTAGGTAAGTGGGTGGGGTCCTCCATGATCTTGAACTTGAATTATTTCCTCTTCATTCCTTTGTATTTCATTTGTGCATGCATGTATCTTCATATAAGCCTCTTCCATATGCATCCAAATTCCTATAAAATTATCAAAAAATGTTCAAGTAAAAATTCTTAAATTGACACCAGCACAAAAATGACCATTTTGCCCCTGAATGAAGATGAAAATATGATGGTCTGGAAATAATTCAATTTTGATTTTAAACATGTTAAAATGTCCAAACATGATGTTTATTTAAATAAAAAGAGATAAAATATGGATGTAAATATATGCACATTTACGTGCACATCAATAAGCATGAATATAAGTATGGTATGGTTACTTTAAGTGATGAGATGATATCACTTACACAAACATATAATCTCAAAAGAGATAAGACAATCCATAAAATGCTAAATATAGCAAGCCTCGTATCATCCGTATATCACAAATCATCAATAATGGTTTAGGGAAAATATAACTCCTAAAAAGGAGAAATCCCAAACCCGCCATATCGGCAAACTCAAAGAAATCTCAAAGAAATCACCATCTCCAAAATGTTGATACACGAAGATTTTGATCAATCACAATGTGCTTCAACAAAAAGGAAGAGATATATGCAAAATCAGAGGAAGATCGATGAAGACCAAAGTGTAAACATAAGTATGATTTTTATAGGTCTAAAGTCTAGATTATTTGTTAAAATCTATCCTCAAGAGATTTGCACACACATTAAAGCACATTCGTAAAACTTCATTTTTATGCACACATTCACTGTGCAGATTCTTATTGTTCAGTCGACTGAACAGGCATGGCCAGTCGACTGAAACTGGCACAGAATTACAAATATGCACAGTTTCAGTCGACTGAATTTCCTGCCCAGTCGACTGAATTCATTCCTGAAAATTTCTCTGTATATTTTCAGTCGACTGAATTTCCTGCTCAGTCGACTGAATCTATAACTGCGAATTTTCTCTGAATAGACACCTTCCTCTTCCCAAGAGTTGCAACCATTCTCCAATGGAAATGGAAGCATCTCTTGCATGCACCTCTAGCAAACAAATGCACCTCTTCTACAAGTATAAATACATGGTTTTAACAATTGCAAATCATAAATTCTAATTGCTTTAATCTTTCTATTTACTTGAACATACTTTCAGATTTCTTAAGTTTTCAAAAGCAATCACAAACCAATTGCTTGAATCTCTGTTTTAACTATAACATCTTTTTGATTCATAGCAATTCACATTTCCTAAATCTTCACAAACACTTTGTATACTCTCGAGGATAAGATTATAGGAAAGTTGTACTCAATTTGACTCATTAGTGTTATCAAGAACACAACAAGTCATAAATACCTTTTGTATCCAGTTTGAAGTCCTCTTCGGTAGTTGAGGCAAGAAATCCCGTTCGGTTGTTCAGGTAAGTTGTAAACCTATTCCTCCGGGTTAAGTGAGGGTTGTTGGTTAGTTGAATTCCTAAGAGGAGCTTAGGGACTGGACGTAGGACAAGAGGTCCGAACCAGTATAAAGTCTTGGTGTCTACTTTACTTACTACTTATTACTATCTACCTAGAGCATTTTACTATTCCATATTATACGATCCTACCGCATAGACTCTTTCAATTGGTATCAGAGCAAGGCAGTCCTATAACCATAAAACCGTTATTTGACATATTGATAATATGGAAAACAACACAAGCACAACATCTACCTACAACTCTACATTTGCGGAAGGACAATCTACTCAAAGACCCCCTCTATTCAATGGACTAAACTATAATTATTGGGCTATAAGGATGAGGATTTATATGCAAGCAACAAGTTTTGAAGCCTGGAATGCAACACAAGCAGAACTCGTTGTACCAACAACGGAATATTCTACATGGACGCAAGCTCAGAAGAATGAAGTTAGTGCAAATGCCAAAGCTATGAATATGCTATTTTGTGCTATGGATAGAAATGAATTCAATCGTGTTAGCATTTGTACTACTGCACATCAGATATGGAGTACACTTAAAACCATACATGAAGGCACAAACAAGGTTAAACAAACAAAGATCTCCATGTTAAAGAACCAGTTCCAAAACTTTAGAATGCGACAGAATGAATCCATCAATGACATGTACTCGAGATTTCAAGACATTCATCATGCCTTAATAGGATTAGGAAAAAAGTATACGGATTTTGATATTGTATCTAAGGTCCTAAATTCACTTACTGATGAATGGGAGAGAAAAGTCTTAGCAATCGAGGAAGCAAACGATCTATCTACAATGAAACCAGAAGAATTAATTGGAAACCTTATTTCTTATGAAGTTAACATGCAAGCTAAGAAAGATCAAGCACATGAAATAAAAAATGTGGCTTTTCACGCAGAAAAGGAAGAATCAAAGTCTAAAGATGAGGATCTAGAATTTATTGCCAAAAATTTCAAGAAGTTCTTAAAATATAGAAAAGGAAATGAAAACGGTTTCAAAAAGAATTTCTTGAACAAACCTTCATCCTCAAATATGGAATGTTTTAATTGTCACAAGAAAGGTCATATGATAAAAGACTGTCCGGAGCTAAAGAAGGAGAATCAGAAAAACTTCAACAACAAGAATAAGAAAGACAAATGTAAAAAGAAGGCATTCTCTGTAACATGGGACGATTCAGATTCATCTTCATCTGAAAGTGATAATAATAACGACAATGAACAAGCGAATGTATGCTTTATGGCTCAAGAATCTGAGGTTAGTAATTTAACTTTTGACGATTTAATTGATGTAAACACAGAACTTTTGAGCACAATAAAAACTCTTAAAAAGAAACTCAAGGAAACTCGTGAAAATCAAAACAAAGCTGAATTTGAAAGAGATATGTTAAAAGATGAAAAGAAAATTCTAGAAGAAGAACTTGAAAAAGTTCAAGAGTCTCTTTCAAATTCGGAAACTCAATTATCACTTTTAAGTCAAGAAATTGAAACTCAAAAGACAAAGAATGATATAATTGTCTCTGAAAATCATGAGTTAAAAACTAAGATTAGACAAGTTGAGTTAGAAAATAATAGTCTTCAAGTTAGATTAGATAACATCACTAAAAATGTCTCTAATTTTAACAAAGGAAGAGAAAATTTATCTAAGATTTTAGAAAATTCGCAATCCTCCTCAAATAAACATGGATTAGGATATATAAAAGAGTCAAAAATTCCTAAAATGAAAAATACAAATTTTAAGAGGAATATTGATTTAAAACAACAAATGTTATTAAGAGAACCTATTAGAACAAAAGAAGAAACTAAGATAGTTAAAATTTGGGTTCCAAAGACTAACAATATTTTAATTAGGAATAAATATATTAAAGCATTTATGGATAGTGTTCATAATAATAAAAATTATATTTATAAAAAGGATACTGAACCAAATTGGGTTTGGTTTCCTAAGTTCTAACTTTTAGGACCCTATTGAAAGGTGGGTACCAATATTGTAATTATTTTTTACAGGTCCCACTCAAGAAAAGAAAATGGATTTTGGATAGTGGTTGCTTTGTTTGACAGTTATATACTTCTACAAATTATTACTTCCTTTTTGTCGATGACAAAGGGGGAGAAATCTATGTAGCTAACTTTGTTTTGTAGGAAAGATAAGTGCATACATTCAGGGGGAGAATATTAGTAAATACATCTCTATAACACATTAGTGTTGTCATCAATCAAAAAGGGGGAGAATGTTGATACACGAAGATTTTGATCAATGACAATGTGCTTCAACAAAAAGGAAGAGATATATGCAAAATCAGAGGAAGATCGATGAAGACCAAAGTGTAAACATAAGTATGATTTTTATAGGTCTAAAGTCTAGATTATTTGTTAAAATATATCCTCAAGAGATTTGCACACACATTAAAGCACATTCGTAAAACTTCACTGTGCAGATTCTTATTGTTCAGTCGACTGAACAGGCATGGCCAGTCGACTGAAACTGGCACGGAATTACAAATATGCACAGTTTCAGTCGATTGAATTTCCTACCCAGTCGACTGAATTCATTCCTGAAAATTTCTCTGTATATTTTCAGTCGACTGAATTTCCTGCTCAGTCGACTGAATCTGTAACTGCGAATTTTCTCTGGATAGACACCTTCCTCTTCCCAAGAGTTGCAACCATTCTCCAATGGAAATGGAAGCATCTCTTGCATGCACCTCTAGCAAACAAATGCACCTCTTCTACAAGTATAAATACATGGTTTTAACAATTGCAAATCATCAATTCTAATTGCTTTAATCTTTCTATTTACTTGAACATACTTTCAGATTTCTTAAGTTTTCAAAAGCAATCACAAACCAATTGCTTGAATCTCTGTTTTAACTATAACATCTTTTTGATTCATAGCAATTCACATTTCCTAAATCTTCACAAACACTTTGTATACTCTCGAGGATAAGATTATAGGAAAGTTGTACTCAATTTGACTCATTAGTGTTATCAAGAACACAACAAATCAGAAATACCTTTTGTATCCAGTTTGAAGTCCTCTTCGGTAGTTGAGGCAAGAAATCCCGTTCGGTTGTTCGGGTAAGTTGTAAACCTATTCCTCCGGGTTAAGTGAGGGTTGTTGGTTAGTTGAATTCCTAAGAGGAGCTTAGGGACTGGACGTAGGACAAGAGGTCCGAACCAGTATAAAGTCTTGGTGTCTACTTTACTTACTACTTATTACTATCTGCCTAGAGCATTTTACTATTCCATATTATATGATCCTACCGCATAGACTCTTTCACAAAATACGCCACAAGGCAATCAAATATAACTCTCCAACATAGGAGAATATAATCCCAAATGAACGCCAAAAGGCAAATCTCATGTAATAACGTCAATAGGCAAATCTCAATAATAACGCCAAAAGGCAAATCTTAAATAACGCCAGTGTAGGCAACTCAAATCTCAAAAATAGAACTCCCAAGAGTTCAAATTCCCGAAAGGTTGTGACGACCGCCCATGACCCCTGCACCGAATCTAGAGGAAGTGCGCTGTAAAGTGTGCCAGGCGACCATGGACGATTGTCAAGGTAGATAAAAACAACAGAATCTATCTTATTACTCACAGCGCGTGGACAAAATACAATAGAACATATGTATAGTGAAGGTTTACAGAATAAAATGCCATCATATAAAACTCCATAATAGTTGAATACAAGCATCCAAATAGTCAATACATCAAGCCTCACTACATAACACTCAGAGATTATACAAACAGCGGAACATCCAGTACATATAATATGAAGATAATATGCAACCCTCCAGCTCGTCTTCGATATCAGCATCGCGAGAAGAGAAAAGCACCTGTCACCTGCTACCTAGTCTGCCCGTCCCAAAATGGACGAACAGCCCAAGGCAATAAGAATTAAAACATAAAGCCTTGAGTCAGACAACAGTCTTAGTGAGCGGTAAATTAACTAACAACATACCAAAAGAGCATAAAGGAAAAGGAATAGGAAAACAACCCTCCCACTCCAACCTCTTTCTATAGTGATAGCCCCCAAACACACACTAAGTAGAAGCAAACATAGCAGAGCATACAATGTAAAGTAAAGCAATTATCACTCGAGTCAAGGGCGATGTTTTCCAAGCACAAACCCCCAAGGCCTAAACCAAGATCAGATAAGCACCCAGAAAACACTGCTCTTGAGACCGAATGACAATACAACCAAACATCCATGACTCTGGCTATCACTGTTATCATTGCTTCGATATCACTGTTAATTGAATGACCGGCACATTCTTTCAGCCGTCCGTCAAGGGCTAATGGAAACCCCGGTTCTAGACATAACTCCCGCATGTCATCGTGACCCATGCCTAGGACTATCGAATCTGCCCAGAGTACTTGACTACCCAATCAGTAGCCTTCAGGGACTATCGAATCTGCCCAACGTACTCTTGCTTTGAGCATGCTAGAACCTTCAACAACGATGAGATCTCAGCCTTCTAGTCATCCTCCTCGACGACTATTTCCATACTAGCTCAAGCGCCTCTCGAGCAATCCATTATCCTCAACCTGCTTGGAAAGATCCCGTCTGGATTAGACCAAGACTATCTCATATCATACTTCGCTTCATCACATCCTCGCAAAAGTCTCATCTCAACATCATCATCAAATCCATGCATAAGAGCTTCATCATCCGCTACAAATGCCACAAGCAGCTTTTCCCATTCAAGGGCATTTCCCTTAGCTTTTGAATCATCCTCGATCTAAATCAAATCATCAATAATCTAATTCATAGCAATCAACCAAATCAAACATTAATCCAAGCAATCAAGCATTCAAATATGATCTAAGTAGACAATTATCACAATAATGGCAATTTCGTAATTAAAGAGTTGAAAGTCTAATAATCATGAAAACATGAACAATGTCTCTATAATCTTGATGAATGAACTTGCATAGGTTAACATGTGGTAAAATGGTTGTCAAATCATCATGAACAATGGATCTATATGGATCTACACTTAGGATAAAGAAAATGTATGGAAATCACTATTTTAACACCAAATCGAGCCAACAATCCGATATACTCCTTTGGATCCGTGTGAGAGATAATCACCACTCACCAAATCACCTAAACAACCTCAAATCAACACGCTTCAGATCTGGACAGCGAAGGATCAAGCTTGATCTATCACGAATCCGCTTCAAACGAAGAAATCTCACTTCAAAGGATGAAGATCTTCAATCCAAGCTCTTGAATCTTCAATTTGATCTTCAACTTGGATGGATGGAATCACTAGATTAGAGTAGAGAAAAGAAGTGAAGTAGTGTAGAAGTCGAGCTCTCAAAATGGCAGCACTTCGTTGCTTCGAAATCCGAATCCAAAAAAATGGAGCAAAGCCCTCCTATTTATAGCTGAAATCCTAAGTCGCTAGCTCGGAATTAGGTCGTCCACGACCTACGACCTAAAACCCCACCGACCTAAAGACTTCGACTTACCCAAACCTTACGACCTACGACCTAGCGCAAGTGCGCGACTCATAGATCCAACGACTTAAGAAGTGCGCGCGTCCTACGACTTAAGAAGTGCGCGACTTAACTGGGTATACGACTTACGACCTAACAGCCAAACTCCTAAGTCGCTCGCGACTTAACATATGTGCGCGACTTAACTGGGTATACGACTTACGACCTAACAGCCAAACTCCTAAGTCGCTCGCGACTTAACATATGCGCGCGACCCAGGACTCAACGAGATACGACCTAACAACTAAACTCTTAAGTTGCTCACGACCTAACACTGCCCCAGCGACCTAACGCATCAGCACCTCTACGACCTAACGACCTAACGCTCCTGCGACTTAACACAGGTACACTACCTCGCGACCTAACAAACCTACGACTTAACATACCCACGCGACCTAACACTTAGCATGCATACAACCTAATTCAACACAGAGACTTACGACTTAACTCTTACGACTTAACTCCTTAAGTCGCCTACGACCTAACTACTCTAACACGCTAACTACTAGGTCGCTAAATTCTGGGTTGTTAACTCGCTAACTCTTAGGTCGCTAACATCTTATAGGTCGCTCCAAAATACTAGGTCGCTCACTGCTACCCCAACTTCCTTAGGTCATCGCCGACCTACCCCTTAGGTCGTTAACTCACCAAATCTCTTAACTCGGTCAGGTCCTATAGGTCATCCCAAACCATCCTACGACCTAAACCAAAATCCTTAGGTCGCCAAATTCTATAGGTCGCTCTCCACTTTACTTAGGTTGTCTACTACGACCTAACCACTAACCGACCTATCTTCTACACGACCTAAGACTTAGACTATGGATGACCTATCAACAATGTGACCAAACGTCAATTGTTTTACGATGTTTCGATCCGTAAAAATACGGGTTGTTACAAAGGTAATCGCCACAAATATATATCAAATGGTTCAAAGGACTAATTCTGGAAAAGGGCAATACGCTAGGGAAAATAGTCAAAGAAATCATCTCAAAAGTTATAGCACGTGCTTTTGGCTGAAGCTTGCCCCATTGTGACGTATTTGCCTTTCTGCGTGGTACCATATTTGAGATGGAAAATGCTGCAATGGTAAATACGCCACAATGGCAAACGCTGCAATGGGAAACGTCTCGAACACAAATACGCCGCATCGGCAAATGCCGCAATGGCAATGACCCAAAGGTCCAGTACTAGCAATACGCTGTAATGGCAAATGTGTCATAGACTCTCGGATAGGAACCCGAACAGTGTTAGCGTGTGTCCCATACCATACGTTTGCACTAAACGATTTACTAACCGCTAGTAAATTTCACACTCAAACCAGTAAAAAGTTTACCTCATCTCATCAGTAAACTCAACCCGAAGGTCAAAACGATCAAATGTACAAGTTGGGAATTAACCGATAAGATAAATGCACGTGTCCCATACCACGTGTTTTACCAAATCGTTTAATTCTCCTTCTCATTCGCTCGAATAGTGCAAAAACGTGTATTATATATATATATATAAAATAATTTACTTGAGAAAACAAGCTTTTAATACCAATTTCCGAAATCATATTTGGAATCAAACTTTGAAAATTCCCTTATTATAGAGAATATATGGACTATATAGCTCACAAAAATAATTTAAAAAATATTATATAATAATTATTTAAAATGTCAATTTATTTTAAGAATTATTTCAAAATCGTTTGGAGAAAACCGTGCTCGAAAACAATAAAAAGAAAAGAAAATACCTCAAAACCGGTAACTCAAACTCAATTCAAATTCAACTCAAAATCAATACAAATTTGAATTTCAAATTCTCCAAGTTTAGCTAGCTTATTGATAGGCATCACAGCCATCAAAACAGCACAAAAATATCTCTAAAATGAGAAGTAGAAGTCAAAAAAACAAGCTGGAAACACATCGGGAAACAAAAGAGCCAAAACAAAAATACACAGGAAGCTATTGCCCCCTAGGTCGACTTGCATGTAGACTTGTGTGTGCGAGTTTCTGGGCAATTTCCTTCTTACTTCCAGTAGCTTTTTGTGCCTTTGTGCTATGCTTTTACTACTTGTTCTTGTGCACTTTTGTGATGTTTTTGAATGTGATTGAGGGCTATGATGCCTACTAATATGCTAGCCAAGATTTGGTGAGTTTGAAATTCAAATTTGAATTGAATTTGAATTGAATTATCGGTTTTGAGGTACTTTTCTTGTTTTTCATTGTTTTCGAGCACGGTTTTCTTTAAACGATTTTGAAATAATTTTTAAAATAAATTGGCATTTTAAATAATTATTATATGATATTTTTAAATTATTTTAAGTTATAATAATTATTTTCTATAATAAAGGAATTTCAAATATTGGGGCGTCTAACGTCCCACCTCGAGACCCACATTAACAAAGTGTATTACTGGGTAATACTATCTGCTAATGCGGAGAATAGGCCAAGTTAAGAGCGACCATCTATAGCCTTGTCTTAAATATCTATTGAATACGTCGACTAGTGCTCTATATTTTTTCTTTGATATCTTAAGTGGATCGACATATCCAATAAATGCTTAATACAAAAATACATGTGGCTATAACATCTATCAAAACAAAATACAACAACTCAAATGCATAACACATCATAGAACATCAAATAGATATATACACACACACATATATACTGACACATCCCAATACAATACAAATAATACATCATAAGTGGTATGACGACCACAATATACACATGAGTCAAAACAATAAATACATATCAGAGTAACGACAAAAGGACTACAACGAAAAGGGCTAGAAGATAAGTCCATGCGAAAGTAGAATAGGCGAAGTCCATAAGGGTACCTAACCTGGAACACCTCGGTCTGAATTTGCTATATGGAGGAGTGGGTTTCTATTTCTCATTATCTAGTTTTAAGAAGGGAGAAAGTGAAGAATAGAATGTATAGGTGATTTCCTTTTCTCACTTTCTCAATATTTGCCTATGTGCTAATGGGATTTGGACCCATTAGTAAAAAGAAAATAAATAGCCTATAGGTTAATTAAACAACACTTAACCAAAATATATGCATATATCACTTATACACAAAAACAAAATTGCATTTTATACAAGTTTGATGTGTGTGTGTGTATGGTGGTATGCTTCACATTTTGGTCGCTGGTTTGCTTTGAGTTCCATTTCAGTCTGTCTGCATCGCATGATTGTATCATCATCTCTTTTAGTTAAGGGTGTATGCGTCATATTGTCGGTGCCTAAATCATTTAATTCTCTTTCTCATACACTCGAATAGTGCAAAAATGTGTATTTTATATTTAAAATAATTTACTTTAGAAAATAAGCTTTTAAAACCAATTTACGAAATCAGTTTTGAAAACCATATTCAGAAATTCCCTTATTATAGAGAATAAGTAGATTTTTATATTTGGAAACACTTTTAAAATACTATATAATAATTTTTTGAATTGCCCCTTTTACTTAAGAATTATTTCAAAATCGTTTGGAGAAAACCGTGCTAAAAAACAATGAAAAACCCATAATTACTAAAAACTGATAACTCCAATTCAATTCGAATTCAACTCAAAAATTAATTCAAATTCAATTCAAATTTGAATTTCAAATACTCAAAATTTAGCTAGCCTATTGGTAGGCATCATAGCTATCAAAAATAGCACAAGTACGTCATCAAAATCAAGCAAAGAAGTGAGCAAAACAAGCTAGAATCAACCGGGAACAAAAGAACAGCACAAGGGAAAATAGGGACAATAAGGGTCGACCTAGGGGAGAATTTGTTGCCCTATTTTCCCTTGTGCTGTTCTTTTGTTCCCGGTTGATTCTAGCTTGTTTTGCTCACTTCTTTGCTTGATTTCGATGACGTATTTGTGCTGTTTTTGATAGCTATGATGCCTACCAATAGGCTAGCTAAATTTTGAGTATTTGAAATTCAAATTTGAATTGAATTTGAATTAATTTTTGAATTGAATTCGAATTGAATTGCAGTTATCGGTTTTGAGTATTTATGGGTTTTTCATTGTTTTTAGCACGGTTTTCTCCAAACGATTTTGAAATAATTCTTAGGTAAAAGGGGCAATTCAAATAATTATTATATAGTATTTTAAAAGTATTTCTAAATATAAAAATCTATTTATTCTCTATAATAAGGGAATTTCTAAATACGGTTTTCAAAAATGATTTCGTAAATTGGTTTTAAAAGCTTATTTTCTAAAGTAAGTTATTTTAAATATAAAATACACATTTTTGCACTATTCGAGTGTATGAGAAAGAGAATTAAACGATTTGTATGTATATATATTCCATGATGCTTTTCTGTGTCTTGTGATTGTTGTAGTTATTATATTTTGTTTCTGAATCGATCCTGTAGCCATCATAGTAATGTATTGGATAGGAATTAAGTATGTCGAATATTCGAGATGAAAATGAAAAAAATAAGTGGAAAAACCGACATACTTAGCTCTTATCTAATGCAAGACTATGATGGTCGCCCTTAACCAGCCCTATTCTCCGCATTATCAGACATAATTACTATGCAATTCTCTTTGTTAATGTAGGTCTCGGGATGGGGTGTTACAACTTGGTATTTATATATATGATGTTTACTGTTCTGTGATGTGATATGCATTCTATTATTGTATTTTGTTTTGATAGATCCATTGCCACTTATAGTTTTGTATTAAGAATTTATTGGATATGTCGATCCACAAGAGATAGAAAAAATATAGAGCATTTATCGATGTATTCAGTAGATGTTTAAGATAAGATTATATATGGTCTCTCCTAACCAGCTATATTCTCCGCATTAGCAAGCAAAATTACCCAGCAATTCTCTTTGTTAATGTGGGTCTCGGGGTGGGGCATCACAACTTGGTCAGCCTAAGGGTAAGCATGATCGACCTAGCGGTAACTGCTTACTGTTTATTGTATATGTATTTATATATATGATGTTTACTGTTTCGGTTAATTCCGGACTTGTACGATCGAAACTATTCGAGTTTTGCCATTTAATGGCGTATTTTGAGTTTTATAATTCTGTTTTATAGGAATTATCTGGGATGGCCAATATTTGGCGAATTTTATGGTTTGAGATCTCCTATTCTAGGATTTATGGTCGATGAGAGCCATCACGATGTTTATTTACACTTGTCGATGAGATGAGACAAGTCATGAGTTTTCTAAGGTTTTTGAGTTTTCAAATGTGGCATTGGCTAGTGGTTAGTAAAACACATGGTATGGGACACGTGTGTTTACTAAATCATTTAATTCTCTTTCTCATATGATCGAATAGTGCAAAAATGTGTGTTATTATATTTAAAATAATTTACTTTTGAAAATAAGCTTTTAAAACCAACTTACGAAATCAGTTTTGAAAACCGTATTTAGAAATTTCCTTATTATAGAGAATAAACAGGTTTTTATATTTGGAAATACTTTTAAAATACTATATAATAATTATTTGCATTGCCCCTTTTATTTAAAAATTATTTCAAATCGTTTGGAGAAATCCGTGCTCGAAAACAATGAAAAACCAATAAAATACTCAAAATCGATAACTCCAATTCAATTCAAATTCAACTCAAAAATCAATTCAAATTCAATTCAAATTTGAATTTCAAATACTCAAAATTTAGCTAGCCTCACTACAAGAAAATCTACTATAGGCAGCACTGTAGCGCAGCCTTTATAGTGAATATGTTGCCTATTCTAAATTAAAATAGAAAGTAAAACAGTAAAATGCTGCTTAAGTAGAAGGCTGGACTTATTCTTTTCTTCCTTGTCTTTCCCTCTCTTTTTCAAAGTTTTTTATTTTACTCTGTCCGTCTTCTTCATATTCTTCCTATCTTATTCACCTCAACCCTTCTTCAAACTCTCCCTCCTCTAGACTCCACATTCATGTAGACTCCACCCTCGTATAGAGTTTGTTCCCACCACCCCTATCTAGTATCTTAACCATAACCCCAAATCGAAATTAATCTCTAACCCTAATTCCAAATTGTACTAATATTCTAATCGGGTGCCTGTAGAAGATGCTAAGGAGTTCGAATTCTATTAATAACAAGAAATTCAGGAGATTCCAAAGTGACTAAGTCACCATCAAAACGGTAAAAGAGATTAAATAAAAAGGATGGAAAAAGAAGCTTGGTCAGATTTCTCCATATGCTTTTCATTTATGATGTATATTTGTTTTACCACTTTTCATTCTTTTTTGGGTTTACTGGTAAGACTCAGGTCTTATTACCCTTGGCAAATATGATGTTGTCTTACCTATTATGTTAATTTACAGGTACTTTTCATAATAATGATAGTTTACGTATAAATTTAGCGAATAGACTGTTGTTTATTAAGACTGAACATGAGTATTTTGCTATTTACTTCTTATTTCTACATGATTTGGTTTCATTGTATGATGTAGAATTATCTTTTTTTAGCATGGTATAATTATTTTTTATGAATAAATTGGGTTTGTTTTGTGTTCAACTTGTAATAATTATGAATTTATCCGATCCTTCTTAATTTCAGCATAAATTGGGTTTCATTGTTAAGGTACTCTACACTCATTTATGTTTGACTTAACTAAATATTGGTATTCTTTAATCTTTTATATTTTTAGATGAAGTATTTTCTTATGTTTAACTTCCTCCTAATTTCTTCTTTAATTATAGGCTGTTTTGAAAAATTAAGAGTACTTTCATATTTTTCTCTATTAGTTTTAGTGTTTCTTTAGTTTAAACTATGCATACAAACTATTTGTGTAAATGTCAAGTAATATTCAGGCTGTCCTCCATGTATTGAAATTATTAGTGCCTATATTTTGCTTAGACATTGTCTATAAATTAGATTGCGATTGGAATAGTTTTTCTATACAAGCTATAGGTTCTTAAAATGATTTATATCATACATTGATGATTTTTAGTCGATGTTGCATTTTTTTTATGTTTGAAGTACCAAAAACTGAGTATTAATTTGACATGCAGCAATCCTTATATTATTTTTACTTTGAAAAACATTATTATTTTCACTTTGCAAATATTTTGCTTTCATTTTTTGTATGATTGGCTAAGATTATTGAAGTAGAATCATGCTCTTAGACAAGTTAGGGGCAGAAAAATCATTGGAAAAATTGTTCGACTAGGGCATTGAATACCATAGGGCCGAAACCGTTTGCATGGAGCAGAATTTTAGAATGAAATGGAACACAAAATATGAATAGATTCCGTGTAAGTACATGATATTTTGGTCCATCCAAATCTGTAAATTGCACTTTACAGGCATGTGACACATTAGTTCCATATTTGAAGCACATTCCTCATTGTATATTCTTTACTAAAATAGGTCTATTTTCAAAAGAATATGCATTTTTATGCTTGGGCCTTTATAGTGTTCCAATGTAGTCACTTTAGTGATTGTATCAGTTTTGATGACACAATGCAATAAAATTATATGTAGATTTGTTTGTTATGCACCGATGGATAGAAGTCGCCGATGCATCAATGAAAAAGTTATCTGACCCTTCTCTCATTCGATTGGTTAATGGTATTGCTGTAGAAACCGCTAATATCATAAAATATGCAACACCCTGCAAAATCTCAAAATATTTACCAATTATCTCACTGCTCCTGAATAATACTGAAACCTTAATAATTGATTAACTACTATGCATCATTTCAGTTAAGCTTATAGATTGCTTCTTGGATTTGTACGTTTGTATGAATGCTTAGGTGATGTCAATATAAAATGTTAATGAATATGGACAAACAAACAAAATTGGGAGATGTCATTGTCGATAGGTGTTGATACTTGTACATTTTGCTTAAATATGAGCCTCTAAATCAGTTGAAACACCGGTCTCTCTACGTTTGGCCACCAAATTAGTTAGAACATTAATCTCCAGATTTACAAGTCACGACATACAAGGGGTGATTCTCGAATTCAGTGGGAGTTGCTAGTAATTATATTGGTAGGCCATTCATCTTGTTATCTTTTCAGTATTTCGTGCACCGAGCTCAGCTTGATGTAGCCATGTCCAAATAAATCTATGTTCATAATTTACATGGTGAAGCAGAAACATCTTCCTACCTCTACTTGACTCTTAATTATTATTTTTTCATTATGGCTTCAACATCTTCAGAATTCTATTACTTTCATTTTCTCATCGATACTTTGATTTAAGTTTTTCATATCCTTAAATTTTAATGTATTCTCTTTGATACAGTCATTAACATTTTTACTTAAATCCAGCACATCTTCAAAATTGTCATTCGCTTAAATACAAAAATTTCAATTTTGTTACAATTAATCATTGATGTCAACAAATCAATTATATACCAAATAACAAACTCAAAAATTATATAGATACATATTCGTCTCATTGAAAATTAACAATTTTGGATCCATGTTAATCTAGTGGATATATTTAACCGATACCTATCTATTCACATAACAAATGTTAAATGCAGGAAAAAAAATCAATCTATGTTGTTGGTGTAAACGAAATTAATAAATTTTTTTTTTTGACCTAAAAATGCATATTTGATGTTAAAAAAAATAAACCTATGATGAAATATTTGTAGTTTCTTTAACATTATATTCTATAAATATTATTATGTGATACATATAGTTACAAAATAGTTTATATGAAGTAAACATATAGATGTTATTATAATCTACTCATAACTCTAAGTGATTAATTAATCCAAAGCTATAAGCTGCATAGCAATCAATAATTTTATAACGCAAAAAGGTATTAATTTTTGAAACATTTTTCACAGATTATACTTTCAATTAAATAAAAATTATATGCATCTAAGAATCATGCAATCTGTTGGGAAACAGACAGTCAAATTCTAACATAAAGCAAATAGGCTGACTTGACTCCTATTACCAGTTTCAATACCTAGACTATTCCATCATGGAAATTTCCATTCACTAAGAACTGAAATTTGTTTATGGTTATATCATCATTATCTTCGACATTTTCAATCTCTAGGAGTGGTTTAATCTTGAAATGGAGTAAATTAATATACTCGAACATATAAATTTACATGGATGTTATAATATAATACTTTCTCTATGCAGTCAGATGCATAACAATGGAAGTGTTTCTTTTCAGTACTACATTGAAAGCAAACATGTATATTACATAAGTTCCGTAGAATCGTAAGCAATCATATTTGAACATAATAATTAGCACGCTGATGATGCCTTACACTCTTCTCCCCTTCGACATTTGAATAAGTTTCATTTCCCTCTTATCTTATAGCTAGGTTGTATGTTCTAGTAATTATTTTTAGGCTTGTACATTTCAATTTAGGAACTTGCAACATGCTAAGGATGATTCATGCATGTTAGTCATTTAAGTTTCTAACAGTTTTATCATATTCTATCAGGTAAAACAATGGGTCAAAACAAGTCTTGCTCCAGGATCTGGAGTTGTCAAGACGTACTTGGGCAAAAGGTAAAAATTAACATCAGTAACTCAATCAACTGGTTTCCACAAAGTTGGATACGGTTGCACAACTTGCATTAGCAACTCCAAAGACCAAGATTAGTCAGTGTTAGCTGCCATTTCTAAGAATGGTAAATGACTGCATATAAAATGTTTTAAATTTTGAAATGTACATAAACTCACATGTGTGTATGTTCAGATATTGCAGTAGTTGTGATATTTAGGAGTAGAAATTTCGAAGGTTGTGCATTCTTTGACGAGCAGATTATCTCGCATCTCCTCCCCTTATTGTCGCTTATACTCTTGCTAAAACTGTAAGTAATTTTATCAAATGTTTTTTGACACGTCTCTACCATTATTACAGAATTGACTTGGATGATGATGTAAATAGTTTTTAATGCTGTTCAATTTTAATTTTTTAGCAGTTGAGGCATAAACTGTCTACTTTAACTATTGAGGGCATTGTATCTATAGATGGAGATAACGTGAAGGGGTTGTGATTCAATTTGCTAGATGTAGAGCTGAAAGTATATGCAGTGATGTTAACGGTAATCTCTGCATATTTGAAGGTACCGTTACTCTTTTTACTTTATTTTGAGAATAGTTCATTAGGAGTTTGTATCATACCAGATTATTCTTTATTCAAAATAAAATATAAATTAAAATGGCAGTAATCATTTTATATATAACAAATTAAATAAGTTCATAAAATTTAACTAAGTTCAAACTTTAAACTGAAATATATTCGAATCATAAAACATAGAATTTAAGTGATTCAATTTTTATTATATATACATACTTATATGCTAAATCTTGCTTTACATTGGCTAATCAATGAAATTTAAGTACATAAAAACATCTAGTTTATATATTTGAAATTGAATTTGATGCTTGAGCTTTTACATCTAAAACTAAAATTAACGTTCTGGTATTTATATGAAACAGAAAAGATATGTTTAGGTTTAAGTAAGTACACTGATATTTTTTATTTTTGCATATATTGAATGATTTAACTGAATTTCAGTTTTAATGTGGACTTAAATCAAAACTTGAGAATGAAATCTGAAGGGAAGGGCTTTGACACAATAATCTATTTTCAGCTTTAATCAAAATATGGGTCATATGAAATTAGTAACAGAGAGGATGCATCGGAGTATCCCAACATCAAGATATATTACAACTTCATGATACAATCATCTTTAAATATTTAGGTGTATGGACATGTGAATCAAACACTTAGTTTGAACATAGTTATAATTACCCTCTTGTTCTTATCATGGTTGTAGTACCTCTCCTTTGTGTATGTATTCTTGCGAGCCCCACCACTGTCTTACCAGACAAGTGTGGTTCATGGCCCAAAATAAACGAATCAAATGCATATTCACCAACTGGGTGCTTAACGGGCCTAGTTGGTCGCCTTTGCATCCGCTTATTAATATCCTATAGTGTTACATCCTCTTCATGTCCGATTGGCTTCACCAATGCAAAGGGATACATTATCTTGCACTTGCTTCTTTCACTCTCATGTTTTACAGGTTCCTTGCCTAGTGTCAAAAAATGATGGTATGAACTTTTGTATAGACTTAGTGCTCCTTTGAGAACTTTTACAAATAAAAATCAAGACATATACCTTTGATAAGACCATGAAATTTAGGATCATTTGAGTTTCTGCTATGAATTTCATCCGTATTCTTGGACATTTCCCCCATTACACAAGTTGAACAAACATTGGAGCTGGGATCTTGTTGGGAGCTTGTATAAAGGATTTTCACTAAAATACAAAGTTAATCGACAAGTTTAGTAACATACTTAACTTTAGTTTTAGGTTTAGCTAAGTTTAGTTGCTTTCTATGTTCATCTTGGTTCTATTTAGATGCCCAAAAAACCTATCTAATTTGCATTAGTGCTAAATATAGGGTATTTTTCTTTGGATTCGCTAGAAGAAAACAAAGTCTTACGTATGTTGTTAATCTAAGTTTACCCCAAAAAATTACAATGGTAAGGATTTCATTAGGATTCATTACTAGCTACATAACTCTACAGTAATAATTATCGACATTCAAGTGAATATCTGGAGAATATAACTTGGGTGATGAAACATTATATCCTAAAGAATTCCACACCAACTTCCAAGTTAAGTTAGAAAGACTGTGCACAAATTCGAAGTAAATTCCATTTTAGCTTACATGTTTAATAAAACATTATACACAATAGTTTTTCTATTTTCTAATTCTTTCAACTTATTATCATGAACTAATTAATCTGACATAAGTAATATACAAGGTTACTAACAATATGAACACAATCATGAACTTAATGGCAACTTCAACATAACAGGATTGCCACTTGCACTTTTGTAAAAATGTCCGAACATACTAAATTGGAAGTATGTGTTGTGAGTTTGGTGTATACATCCTCAAAGTTTACAGACGAAACTTGATTCTCGCATCTAAGAAAAAGAAGACCCATCACCGTCTAGCTATAAAATTGAATCTCTCATTTGAAAATTGCTATATTCACAAAATGCATTACAACCATTTTTGGTAGAAACCAAGTATAAAGAACACTCCCCAATCTCCATGGTAGCAAAATTAGAAATGTAATTCATGGAAAGAATGTGAATGAGAACAGATGCATGCATGGTGAAGGAGTTTTAATTAAAGAGTCATAGTATAAGAACACCAGGCTAGTCAAAATAGATTCCTCAATATAACCTTGTTTCAACCTAGCACAGCCAACTTGCTGAGCAATTCAACCTTAAGTTTTACAATTAGATTCTTATTTTTTACAAAACTGTCTGTTTTTAGTCATTTTTATTGCAATATATGTACGACAAAAAAACACATGTTTATTAAACCTGTTACGATATTGTTATTTTAATGTTCTACCCAACTACTTGGAACATACTCTTATTGTTAAGTTTTTTATATAATCTTGATTATCTACTCATCTTGTCTTGTACATAATAGGAGAGCATTTGTAATATATCGCTTCATAAATCCTATTGGTTTTCCAAGAGCTACTTGCTGTTGAAGTTTGCAAATAATATAAATATAAATTTCTTTGGTAAGTCTTCTTCTCACATAGATAATTCTGAGGTATTTAATCTTCGTGAAGATCCTGCAATTATGAATATCGAATGTCAGATAGTTTTTATAATATTATTAAAAAGATGTAAGCCGTTTTCCCCTTTTATTTGTAAAAATTTCAAATGTATAGATCAATATGAATTATGATATAGGCATGTATACATTGGATGTGTTTTGGCATTTTATGGATCTCCAAAAGCTTTCATTTGTTTTATGTCCTGATTTTTACTTCCTAAAATTAAATATATATCCTGCTTGTGTTTTGTAGTGCATACATATTCTTTCTAATAAATTTTATTAATAGTATCATGATGACATGGATTATATTTCCTTAACAAGGCAGAAGATAAATATTTTATTGTTTGAAAAAATTTATTTAAAATATAACCAATTTTTACAGTATTCTTGTTGTTCATATAAATCCTAGCAGAAGAAATCCAAATTTTTATATGGTTCATGTGCATATTTTTAGAGACACCATCAATGGAGAATAAAGCAGCAACCAATAATCTTCTTCAAAAGAATGCATCTCTCTAAAAATTCCATTTGAAGGTAGAAATCATTCTTCTAAAGTGGCTGCTTCAAACAAAATCAACGTAAGCTTTCATAACCTTTTTATTAAAAAAAAACTTCCATAGTGTTGATAGTTGATGAAGTTAATTTTCATATGTATAATATCAATAAAATCTTAGGTACCTAGTCGCTCCTACTCTATTTCTATTGCAATGCCATCATCTCCTTCCAAACTAGATCAATTAAAAAGCACGAGTATATCTAAAGAGAAAACCATTCAAAATCCTTTAACATTGACACGCAATTCGGACAGTCAGTCAAGGATTTCTACAAGCTCTAGTATGAAAGACAAAAGATTTGATTCATTTAAAACTTGGTCTAGAAGGCTAGAAAGATAGTTCTCGAGTCTAAGAGGAAAAACAAATGAAAACAATGACATAGAAGCTGGTGATTCTTAACCCAAAGTTGAACATGTGCTAGAAGTCGATCGATACTTTGCTGCCTTACAAGGCCCTGAACTCGACACTCTCAAGGTACACATGTTTGCGCCAAAAATGGTCACAAACCCCAAGCGTTGTGAAAGCACCAGTGTATGAATACAAGTCAGCAATATTCAGACACAAATATCAAATCTAAGCAAGCAACAAACAGCAATCCAGAAATAATGAACAGTGACGCACAATTTATAGTGGTTCGGCTATCTCCGGCCTACGTCCACTTCAAGGTTTTTATGATTTTATTGCTCGATACTTGAAGATTACAATTTCTTATTGCGTAGTACAACAGACTTTATGATTCTAATCTGGATTCTAAGGCGGCAATGGTGATCTGGAGTGAATCTGGCGGAATCTGGGCGCTCCTTAGCTCTTAGAATTGTCTGACCCCTTTTCTGAATGACCAGGGGCTCTATTTATAGGTGTAGGAGGCTGATATTTCGCCTAAATTGAGGGGAGACCAGTTCTGGTACGTCAGGGGGCCCACATGCCCTGCTTTCTGGAAATCCGGGCCCACTTTGGGATCGATTCGAAGCTATGTTCGAATCGATCAAGAAATTGTCCAATCGAGCTGAAATTTGGTGTGAACATTCTTCATCATGTGTTGAAGCTTCTGTGAAAATTTCATAGCATTTGGATGTGTAGATCTCAAGTTATGATCGATTCAAGGTTGCATTTCTGGTTGACTAGCCTGGTTCGAATCGATCTAGTTCGAATCGATTCGTTCGAATCGATCCTGGTTCGAATCGATTCGGTCGACTCGATGCTTACTGCGACGTGGCGCGTGTCTCTCGCTTCGATCCGTTTTGTACTCCGGTTTGACTGGGTCGAATCCACGGCTTGGATTCGAGGTAATGGATTCGAAGGATTCTCAGTTGAAATGGATTCGAAGATGATGGAGTTGAAGCAAGGGAAGTTCGATGGAGTCGAGGCAAGGGAAGTTCGATGGAGTCGAGGCAAGGGAAAACCGATGGAGTCGAGGCAAGGGAAGTTCGATGGAGTCGAGGCAAGGGAAGATGATGGAGTCGAGGCAAGGGAAGTTTGATGGAGTCGAGGCAAGGGAAGATGATGGAGTCGAGGCAAGGGAAGATGATGGATTCGAATAGTACCTTCTTCCTACCTTGTATCGATCGTATCTTCTTCGTACAAACTCCGATTAACCTGAAACTTGAAACGTAGCCTCTCCTAGTCCTCATCATCATTTCCAATCGATTCCGTCCTGATTGGAGCTCGACCAAATTTTGACGATATCCATTGCAGCCTTGTTTCCAATTGAACTCCAATCCTGATATCCAGTCGATTTGTTGATATTCCAGCTTTGACCAAAAAGCGGGATAACATTTGCCCCCCAAAACATGCCTTGTGATAAGAAGGCGTGTTTTGAATAATTCCGTATCCGATATCCAAAGTCCGTAGCCAATTCCATGTCCATCCGAACTCGAAGACCGAGCCTTTGATCCATTCTTATCCAACAGCCAATAGCCAAATCCAGGACCTCTCCGGGCCGATATCCAAATCTATAACCTCTCTGGGCTCTTGTCAAGCGCAATCCACACACGACGACCGTGGTCCAGTGTCCCTGGACGCTGATGTAACCTCTCCGGGTTCTTGCCAAGCGCAATCCACACCTGACGACCGTGGTCCAGTGTCCCTGGACGCTGATGTAACCTCTCCGGGTTCTTGCCAAGCGCAATCCACACCTGACGACCGTGGTCCAGTGTCCCTGGACGCTGAGCTAACCTCTCCGGGTTCTTGCCAAGCGCAATCCACACCTGACGACCGTGGTCCAGTGTCCCTGGACGCTGAGCTAACCTCTCCGGGTTCTTGCCAAGCGCAATCCACACCTGACGACCGTGGTCCAGTGTCCCTGGACGCAAGTAATGCCGTGGCTTAAGTCCTAAGCCGAATCCTGGTCGCTCCGGACCCTTGCTGAGCATAGTCCATACTCAACGACCTGAAACAATAATTGATAATAGGAGGCCTAAGTCCTAGGCCGAATCCTGGTCACTCCGGACCCTTGCCGAGCATAGTCCATACTCGACGACCATTTATCAAAAACAATAAAGAATCCAATCAAAATCCAATCCGAAAATCAGAAATCCAAACCGACATCCAAAACAGAAAACCCAAAACAAAAACCAGTCATCCGAACGAAAATCCAAAGCAGAAAGCAAACAAAAACCAGGAGTTCAATCCAAACTCCAAAACCAAACCAGAAAACTAAGTGTCCAATCCAAAAACAAAAGACAGATTTCGCAAAACATGGCTTTGCGGTTTATCATCATTCAGAGCATGCCTAGGGGCTATCTCCGTCCCCATACATGTGTAAATGACTCGGTTGCTCGCCAATGGTTTGCTACTTATTTCATATTATCCTGATCAATTGATTACCAATCGACCATTATTCCTGTACCTCATATCCTCATGGTTTGAGGTAGGCGGTGGTTGCTCCTGCTCCACCGCTGCATTCCGAGCCCCAACATACTGCCTCAACTGCCCATTCCTCACATGCTCCTCAATTATATCCTTTAGGTGCCTGCAGCTGTTGGTATCATGCCCGTCCAAATCGTGGAAGAGACAATGCTTTCCAGATGCCCTCTCCCGCTCGGATGATTCTCTCCTAGCCGGCCTCCGGTAAGGAAGGCGATTCCGAGTTTCCATGAATATCCGCTCCTGCGTCTCGTTTAATTCTGTGTATGTGGAAAACTTTGGATCCTTCCATTGCTTCCTGGATTTTCCTGAATCGTCGCCCAACTTCCTTTTTCCTTTATCTTTGTCCGAGCTTCCGTTGGATGGTCCTCCACCCTCAGTCACATTCACCTCTTTTAACTTTAAGTCCATACATGCATCTTCTTGCCGAAGGAACCTTTCAGCTTCGTGGAAGAATTCCCCGAGATCCAGTGGCGGGTCTCGTACTAAAGATACTTTAAAATCTGAATCCTCTCTGACTCCCGACACTGCCGCCATCAAAACCATCGATGGATCCGGCCGATCCACCGAAGCAACCGCCGCATTAAATCGAGTCAAAAATGCTCTAAGTGATTCATCCGTCCTTTGCTTTACCGATGTCAACGTCATCACGTTCTTAGGTCTTTTGATATGAACCCGAAACTGTCCCAAAAACCTGTCCACCAATTCCCTCCAAGTCCTGATAGATCCTTCTTCCAGCTGCCTAAACCACATTGCCGCTAGATCTGTCAAGTATAAAGGGAAACATCTGGCCATCACTTCCTCCGATGCCCCCAGTACTTCCATGTGTCTAGTATATCTCATCAAGTGATCAGTTGGGTCAGCTTTGCCATTATATGCTTCCACACTAGGTAACTTGAACTTAGGCGGATTCTGAGCTACCCTGATTTCTCGAGCGAACGGACTCCTGTTCACTCCTTTCGAATCTCTATTGGTCAAACCTCCACGCATAGTCTTCCTAATAATTTCCATTAATCCAGCGTTGCCTGTTAGGGGTTGCCCCCCATGCTCTCGTGGGAACTCCGGCACATATTCCTCATGTGGCTCATTAGCCGCAACGTTGGCTCTAGCTTGCTGTACCCCCTCCAAAGGTCCTTCTGCGTTAGATCCTGCGGGCCTGCCCCCAAGCCCTTGTTGATTGCCTTCCGGTTCTGTATTCTGTACTCCATTAGGTTCCGCAACCCTAGTTCCTTGTTCCACATTTGTAGTTGCTGTAGTTGGTCCAAGGTTCTGTGTTCCTGCAGCTCTTATCTGCTCGAAGAAAGTCTGCATCATATCCTGTTGACTCTTCAGCAACCTCTCATGTAACGAATTTGCCATAGCTTCCATTTCATCTCTGGTAATGTAAATCGAAGCTTGTCCTTCTCCAGCACCAGAGGATGCCTCTTGACTTCCTCCCTGTTGGCTTCTCTCAGCTCTTTGCCTTCTACTTGTCTGTCGAGTCATTGTCTTTCAAATGTAAACTCTTCACGCTTTCTAAATCTGAACTTCAATCCGATGTAGCGGGTGCTAGTCGTTCTCAGTGAAAGCACCAAAGTGTTTGCGCCAAAAATGGTCACAAACCCCAAGCGTTGTGAAAGCACCAGTGTATGAATACAAGTCAGCAATATTCAGACACAAATATCAAATCTAAGCAAGCAACAAACAGCAATCCAGAAATAATGAACAGTGACGCACAATTTATAGTGGTTCGGCTATCTCCGGCCTACGTCCACTTCAAGGTTTTTATGATTTTATTGCTCGATACTTGAAGATTACAATTTCTTATTGCGTAGTACAACAGACTTTATGATTCTAATCTGGATTCTAAGGCGGCAATGGTGATCTGGAGTGAATCTGGCGGAATCTGGGCGCTCCTTAGCTCTTAGAATTGTCTGACCCCTTTTCTGAATGACCAGGGGCTCTATTTATAGGTGTAGGAGGCTGATATTTCGCCTAAATTGAGGGGAGACCAGTTCTGGTACGTCAGGGGGCCCACATGCCCTGCTTTCTGGAAATCCGGGCCCACTTTGGGATCGATTCGAAGCTATGTTCGAATCGATCAAGAAATTGTCCAATCGAGCTGAAATTTGGTGTGAACATTCTTCATCATGTGTTGAAGCTTCTGTGAAAATTTCATAGCATTTGGATGTGTAGATCTCAAGTTATGATCGATTCAAGGTTGCATTTCTGGTTGACTAGCCTGGTTCGAATCGATCTAGTTCGAATCGATTCGTTCGAATCGATCCTGGTTCGAATCGATTCGGTCGACTCGATGCTTACTGCGACGTGGCGCGTGTCTCTCGCTTCGATCCGTTTTGTACTCCGGTTTGACTGGGTCGAATCCACGGCTTGGATTCGAGGTAATGGATTCGAAGGATTCTCAGTTGAAATGGATTCGAAGATGATGGAGTTGAAGCAAGGGAAGTTCGATGGAGTCGAGGCAAGGGAAGTTCGATGGAGTCGAGGCAAGGGAAAACCGATGGAGTCGAGGCAAGGGAAGTTCGATGGAGTCGAGGCAAGGGAAGATGATGGAGTCGAGGCAAGGGAAGTTTGATGGAGTCGAGGCAAGGGAAGATGATGGAGTCGAGGCAAGGGAAGATGATGGATTCGAATAGTACCTTCTTCCTACCTTGTATCGATCGTATCTTCTTCGTACAAACTCCGATTAACCTGAAACTTGAAACGTAGCCTCTCCTAGTCCTCATCATCATTTCCAATCGATTCCGTCCTGATTGGAGCTCGACCAAATTTTGACGATATCCATTGCAGCCTTGTTTCCAATTGAACTCCAATCCTGATATCCAGCCGATTTGTTGATATTCCAGCTTTGACCAAAAAGCGGGATAACAACACAGTATGCACTTACTTATTTATTTATTTAAACTTTTAGATTAAACAATTCTTGGGAATTCCTTTTTTTAATTATTGTTTATTATATGCAGCCTTCGGAGATTTCTATGCTTCCAGAAGACAAACTGTGGCCATTTCTTCTTCGCTTTCCAATTTCATCATTTGGTATATGCCTAGGAGTGAGCAGTCAAGCTATACTATGGAAAAGCATAGCTGAACACGGCTCATTATTTTCTCCATAAGCATGTCTATTCATAAACTTCATCTTATGCTGCGTATCAATTGCACTAATGTCCACTATATCAATCATATACATCCTTAAAGCAATATTATACTTCGAAGCTGTAAAAAGAGAGTATTACCATCCAATAAGAGTTAACTTCTTCTTCGCACCATGGATCGCTTTCCTCTTCTTAGCTCAAGGGGTCCCTCCATTAGTTGTCCTTAAACTCATTCCAGTTTTATAGTACATGCTAATGACTCCTATATTTTGCCTAGAGTTAAGGATTTATCCAAATAAAAAATTAACTAAGTTGTTAATAATAATAATAATAATAAATTATAAAATATTAATAATGTTAATTAAATTTTATAAAATTAACTAAACTTATAATAATGATAATAATAATTTAACTAAGTTAATTAAGTTTTATAAATAATAATAGTAAAAAATTAACTAAGTTATTAATAATAATAATAAATCATAATATATTAGCCATGTTAACTAAGTTTTATAAAAGTTAACTAAATTTGTAATAATGATAATAATAATTTTGCTAAGTCAATTAATTTTTATAAATAATAATAATAGTAAATTAGCTAAGTTAATAATAACAACAACAACAACAATAAATTATAAAATATTAACAAAGTTAACTAAGTTTTATGAAAATTAACTAAATTTATTATAATAATAATAATAATAAGAATAAGAATAATAACAGTTAAACTAAGTTAACTAAGTTCTATAAATAATAATAATAAGTTAACTAAGTTTTTAAAAATTAACTAAGTTTATAATAAATATTAAATTATAAAATATTAGCCAAGCTTATTAATTTTTATAAAAATTAACTAAATTTATAATAATAAGAATAATAATTTAGATAAGTTAACTAAGTTTTATAAATAATAATAATAAATTAACTAAATTTCTAAAAATTATCTAAGTTTATAACAAGAACAACAATAATTACAAGTTTATGACAAATAATTTCAATTTGGTTAAAGCATTTGAAAGTTTTTTTCTTGATATAAGAATAGTTTACTAGATGTGGAACTATTTTCTTATGAAGATAATATAATGTTTATTACATTGATTTATGATAAAATATATTTCATTCATGATCATAATTAATATATAATATGTTAAGGATAATTATTAGATGTAATCTTAACTATATTCTATGAAAATGTATTATTTAATCTATAGATAAGCCATGACACATACAATTTAGATAGTAAACTTAATTAATATTATCAACATGTTTAATATTACAATTAGCTTGTATGTAGTCACACTGTGATGAATATTAACATCAACTATTTTTTGAACATAGAATACATCTACACTACTAGAGAATTCCAGCCATCATAGTTTGCTAGGCCATATCCACCTGGGTTGTAACGACCCGTAAATTTTAGTGGTTTTATTTATTTAATTAATTGAAATTGTGTGAAATTTTAAACAATAAAATTTTGAAATATAAATTTGATATTTGGAATGCGTCTAATTAAACATAACAACTGGTAAATTTTCGTCCGAAAATATGAAAATTTATTTCGCGCGTAAATTTACTTCAATTTAATCAGTTAAAAATAGGTGATAATAAAATGTTTTCCAAACCTAAATATTTTTACATAGAAAATTTGTAAATCATCTTCTGAGTGAAACGTCATCTTTCGTTTCGTCAAATTTGGACTTCTGTTGCTCCGTTTATCTTATTTCTGTTAAAATAGCAGCATTTCTGGTACCGGTTATCGACTTTTGATCGGATGACCGTACCACAAATATCTGTGTACCGTTTTGATCGTCTCGTTGCGCTGACCTCTACGGTATATTCAACTCTGTATTTTGAGGTCCGGTACGCGACAGAAATAATAAAACAGTGCGTCGTACCGGTACCCTGAATTGTGACCGTTAGCTTTCGTTTGCCTTTTTCAAGTTTGAACGTGCAGGCCAAGCAATATAATAAATTGCTTTGATAATTTTTGCTGATTCAATGGTCATCGGTTACATCTCCATTATTTCGAATTCTGTTGAATCGCTCTCTCCTAGACCGAAACGCTAGCCCATTTATTTCTCCTTTTCATTCTTCTCGGATCTGTCTCTTCGAATCTAAATTTGTATTAGATTAGCCTGCCACCTCCTTCATTTCAATTGCTCTTCCTCTTTCCCCACGTTCTCCAACCGAGATCTGCCACCTCGTCGAACTCCTCAGCCTTCCACCCCACTCAGCCTCTTCGAAGACCCACCACCACAAACGTCAGCTCGCAACACCATCACCACCATCGACTCCACGCCCCACCACCACGACATGCCAGTCCACCTCACGCCACTCGCCTGAGCCACCGTCTCCTCCACTTCGTGCTTCCCAACCCACAACCGCCACCAGCCCACGCCTCCCTTCATCCGTGCCCAAACCCCTCGTCACAAATCAAACTCCTCCCTACAACCCCTAACCCACGTCACTGAAACTCCACCCAGGCAACTGCCACCATAACAGCCTTGCTCGAGCCTTCCTCCACCCATCTTCCTCCACCAGACCGTGCCACGACCTTACGCCCTGCCACCACCACAGTCACGGCCGAGAACCACCACGACAGCCCTAGCCTCGCCATCTCCTACTCTCCCCACCGTGCCTAGCAAACCACCCGCACTCACCCTAGATCTGCCTCAGATCCGATCTCTGCCCAGATTTCGCCAGCCTTCGCTCCTCTGCTCTGGCCAGTCGCTGTCCCTACGTCGTCAATGCCGGCCTATCTCTTCCCTCATCTGCCTGTGCTTGATAACTCAGCTGTGGCACGCATCTTAGGTATATTGATTTTTTATAAGTTGTTTTATCATAATACGTATAATATCAAATACAGTTTAGATAGTAAACTTAATTAATATTATCAACATGTTTAATATTACAATTAGCTTGTATGTAGTCACACTGTGATGAATATTAACATCAACTATTTTTTGAACATAGAATACATCTACACTACTAGAGAATTCCAGCCATCATAGTTTGCTAGGCCATATCCACCTGGGTCCTTGATGAAGCCGAACTAAATTTATGGTATTTTGCTTTGGATAAGAACTTAAGGTGAATCTGGGATGTTATATTGGTAACACCGAGTGAAGTGAATGATAATCTTGTTTTTTAACTGATTGCACACTATTTTACACTTGAATTTGAGTTTTTTAAGTCAACTTTCTTTTTAATCGGATCAAATGCTTGGGTTTTTTGAGTTAGTAGTAAACAAAAAGTAGAAAGAGAAATGATAACAGAATATGTGAAAATTGACATGATAATGGATCACTATCTGTATCTCATTTCCTTTTTGGCTTTTATATAATAAATTCATATTTGTTATCTTCTAATGCCGATCTGCCTTTTTTTCCTATAGGCATATTGGACTATTGAAGGAGACGAGCTTGGACTTTCCATTATTTATATTTTCTCTTTTAACAAGATCTTTTTGTAAGATTTTATGTCATTAACATTTGTGCTTAATTTTTTTTTCATGAAACGTTGTATATGACTAAATTTTATGGTATATGAAATTGATGTAGCTTTGATTATGTTTAATCGTTATAATTGCTTACGATATCAAATTATATATATTCATGTCTTATAAGTTGAGCTGTTTTGAATACATTATTCATGGTTTATATAATTGTTTTAAAACTGCTGTAGTAGTTGTAAAATGTAGCAAAAATGTTGATATACCACAGCGTTTCAAAAAGGCTGCATAACCACTTTTGCAGCATTTCAAAACTGCTGCTATATTATTGTTTCTCCTAAAGTAATGATTTTAGAATGCGTTGGCAAAATGATGCTAAATGAGTTCACAGCTTTTAATTACGCTGCAAATATTAGTTTACTGCAGCATTTTTTGAATGCATCGATAGCCATTTATTCAGCAACATTTCAAAAACGCTGCAGAATTTCCTAACTCTATTGCAGCATGATATAAGGCATCGTTCTTTGAAATGCCGCTAATGATTATGGAGCACTTTTAAAACGCTGTGAAAGGTCCATTTTGTTATAGTGCCTATTGATAGGCATCATAGCTCTCAAAATAGCACAAATACGTCATTAAAATCAAGCAAAGAAGTGAGCAAAATAAGCTAGAATTAACCGAGAACAAAAGAACAGCATAAGGGAAAAGTAGGACAAATAAATGCCCCATAGGTCGACCGCCAGGGCGACCTCTATTGTCCCTATATCGACCGTACGGTTAACCTAAGGATAGGCCTGGTCGACCTAAGCAACCATCTCACGCGATTTTCATCCCAGTCGTTTTTCCTGCGACGCACCGATTTTCCGACCAACTTTTAGCATAGCAAATGAAAGTATATTTCAACCAAATTTTGCAGGCATATAGAGCAACATATAAACTACAAACTGGAAGAAATCCGACAGCATTTCGTTGCCGTAATTGGAAGTTACCAGCATGCAAAGTAGAGACTCAGATCATATTTCACAAAAGAGAAAAACTGAAACAAAAATTATTTACAGAGTATGTATTTTGCACAGAAACTTCTCTTTGAGCATTGCAGTAGCTAGAAAATGTGAGTTATCAACCCACCTGATGATTTAGCAAAGTTTTTAGGTGCAAGCAATGATTTTTTGAGAAGAATTGAGGCTCCAGCGACCTGAAATAGCTAAAACTGAAACATCCACTAAAAAGAAGCAAAAGAAAATCAATGGCTTCTTCAAATTAAATTCAAACCTCACCAATTTTGCTGCTAATTAAAAGAAGAAAATCATCAAACTAGAGAATATTAAAGGTAATCAGACCCAATACTAAATAATTTCATTACAAATCTTAGCCCAATGAAAGAATTGACCCAACATCCCAATAAAAAGGATGGACCCAACAATCCAATAAGAACCCAACAACTCAAATCTCAAAATATGCACGTGCAAAACTATTGTCCAGTACTATATAAATTATATTTTGATGAGTTTTCCATTTGGCGTAGTTTTGAGTTTTTAAATCAGTCTTTTATGAGTTTATATTTGTGTTTGTCATTTACGGTGTTTTCTCGAATTTTGAGTATAAGACTTCTCCTTTTTAGGGGATATGGTTCATTGAAACCATTATAGATGTTTTGGGATGTCGCCGATGATATGAGGAATTTATTTCTATATGTGAGTGTTATTGTTGAGTTACCTCTTTCGAGGTCTTTCTATACTTAAGTGACATTGGGCCACTTAAGGCATGAGTGTGTATTCTTTCTATTGCCTCTTCTCATTCGAGAAGAATTATCACCTTGTATCATATGCTTCATATTATCGTCTATTCTTATAACTGATTTTTTAGCTAGACTAACCCGTGTATTTTATACTCGGGTCAGACCGAGTTATTTCAGGTTAGCTACCAGTTTGGGACTTAGCTTTGATGCATCTGCTTGGATATCAGCATAGCACTTTTGTGTAGTTTATATTTCTTTCCGCTTGACTCTGCTGTATGTTTTTGACTCGATGCATATAGTGTGGTCTTTGAACCACTTTTGTGTATCATTTTGTATTGCACTGGGATGTATCAATGTATATGTATGTCACGATCTAAATTTCAGCATTCGAAAATCGACACCCGTACTTCACTTATACTCGAATGTCGCAGATTCAATCGTTGAAACCCGAGTCGTGCCAGAGCTTATAACACAGTAAGTACAACAACACATCGGAATAAAGAAATGGATGATATCATATACAACTCCAATGAATACAATATCCAGAATGATATACAACAATGATATCTATATGATACAAGAATATCAAAGACAACTAATGATGTTACAGTGGAAACAACAGAAGTGATAACTCCAAACCATCTCTTTAAAAGAGAATGAGTCCAACAACTCCAACATCAAGCTCGAACCACCATCACGTTGCACCAAGATAAGCAAGGTCGGTCGACCGGACGAACTCCACAAATTGAACTAGCTCCAACTAATCTACTGAACCTGAATATCTGAAAAACCCAACTCTAGACTGCCCGTGTGGAAAATTGTGGGCACCCAGAGTTTAGGAAGGGAACAATAAACTCCAGGTCAGTCATGGGACTGGTGTGAGTAACAAAAATAGTTTATCTTTAAAACAAACAACAAAAGAATTTTAAACATTGAAATCCGCAATGCTTTTTGGAAAATGAAACTACCATAAGGCCTCCCGGCACACACACAATGCAATCGCACACATGGGGGAGATTTCTCCTTATGATAGTCAAACATGCTTCCTACGCAAAAACTCTTTTGATATTATTACTAGTGCATAGTGGAAAACATTTCGAAAATATAATATTAATCTTAGCCAGCATGGGTACCATTATACTATGCCTACTATAGCTACCATTTTAAATGGCAGGTTCTACAACTAAAACCGTAAAAGGTTCGTATTGTTTCTTTGGATTTTCCAACTAATGGGCAGGCTAAGGAACTTCTTATGCCACATGGGAACGCCTTTGGAGGGATGCCCCGAGAACCACCTGGCTCTCTGCCAACACAAGGCCGGTTACCCCCTTCCCGGGAAGTAAACCTAAGATATGCCACCCCTGGTCATTTGCGACCTTTATCCGAGGCGCCTCGATCACAAAGCAACAATTACACAGTAAATGAGATTAGAGCAACCACACAGGTAAAATATCTGGGCTCCATACCATGATACCACCTTTTTCCAGAAGGAATGGACATACCTTAGGGGAGCTACCTCTGAAACCTTGCCGCATCTTTCCTGTTTCGACCATTTCCGGGGTGTGAGGTCCGATGAGGTCTCGTCCACAAAGCTATGCTTCTTCACAAAGCCATGCTTTGATCAACAAATGATCAGCAACACACAGTAACACTTAGCATGCCACACTACCAAATTGAGAATATATCACTGATAACCTTCAACTACATAACCTCTGAGCTCATACGTCTCAAATAAGGGTGTTAAGCTAAGAGAATAAATTCTCCACCACCAAACAGAAATGTATTTGAAAGAAATCCGCTTTATATCTCAAAGTGTAATGTCAGACATACGGCCATACAAGTCTGTTCCGGGTTTGAACAGGACCGGAGGCACTTCGAAAGAAGCCCTTGAAAATCCGGATAATTTCTAATCACGTCCGGACTTCCCATCACAAAGGGCGCTAAAATCTCTATACCGGGGATCAGCCGATGTAGAGACATTCGATGGTAATCCTTTTGTTTTCGAAAGTATCCAGTCTCAACCACCGGCCTTCAAAAGCTATCCATATACGTCGTATCATTATTCGGAATGGGTTATATGACACAAAGTCCTCTCCCGGCTAAACCGAATAATGAGCGCAATATTTGAAAACATATGGATATTGGGATTTCAGTTAAGTCACAACTTATTACCCAAAACTTCTCTTTCAAATGGTTTAAACAAATTACCATTTTAATCTTTTACACAAAAAGATTCATCTCACAAAATTCACTCAGTTTCACAAAGATCTATTCATAGATTTTCAAATCGATTTCCATTTCAATTGGATTAACTCATTTAAATCTTTAAATCAAAGATTTAATTCATAGCTTTCAAAACAATTCCATTTCGACCTTTTATACAAAAGGTACACCTTTCCAATTTCAAAACAAAGTTCAACAATCTTTCACAAAGATTTATTCATAACTCCGAAAACCATTTTCATTTCAAACTTGAAATTCCTTTGACACAAGTTGGAAATTCATTCCTTATATGAAAGCTTCTATTATTTGAAAACAAATAGTTTTCATTTTGGAAAATCTGATTCATTTATACGAGTTAAAGTCCTTGGGTTAAATTTAAATTCTCAAAACCATATTTTTAAAATGGTTTAAATTCATATAAACACATTTATAACATCTTTAACCATAATTTCCAATCATGGAATTCAATTCCAAATTTGGAATTCAAATTCAAATTAAATTTTTTAAATTGAAAAAACTTTACCAAGTTATTCAAAATAACTTTTATCTTAAAAACTCCTTTTCAAAAGCTTTAACATTTAACCCAAATCCATTTCCAAAATCAATTGAAATTAAAATTTCAATTCCAAAAATATTAAATTTAAATCATCTGTGACTTAACCGATTTCCTCATGAAATCCATATTTGTGTGTGTAAGAGTGTGGTCCTAGGGTTTTACACAGTAGTGCAACATTACAAATCATCACATCATCACAGGTTTATGCATATCAATATCGACAAGCGGTATAATCCATATCGCTTACCTTTATTCACAGATAAAGTAAATTTATCGATCACAAAGATTCACCATTACGATTCGATGTGGGTTTCGGATAACCCACTGGAATCCGACTCCGTGTCGCATCGAAATTTAAATGTCGTTTTATGGGCAAATGGGTTTTCATATTCATACAACAGTATATTCATCACAGATAAATAACTACATTACAGGTCACAAAAATCAGAATATATCACAAAGCATCACAGATCAGGAAATATCAACAATTCAATCATTCAGTCAGGTCCAAACATTCAATCAACTGATTAATTTAAATCAGATGTATTATTTAGGAATGAATCATTAATCTGGGTTAACCATCATAGTTAATTACAAATTATTTGAAAGAAATTTCCCTTTCAAATTCATTGGTTAACCTTTAATTATCAACAAATCAATCTTAATTAACGAATCAATTAATCTTTAATTATTAAATAAATCTTAATTAATCACCATTATTAATTAATCCTTTAATTATTAACAAATAATTATACTCAAACTTCAAATTATCATTCAATTTATTACATCCAATAATTATCTATTAATTACTTCTCTAAGTAATTATATTTCCAAAATTTTCAAGTGATTATTCTGAATTAATTAACTAAGTAATTAACCTGAACCTGAAGTTATATTTAACTCTGATTGTAAACCCAGCTTAAAACTTTGTTTTATAATTTAATTTTAAAACTTCAGGAACAAAATGGGTTTTTGTTTTTAAAAATATAGGCAAACTTCTACCCGAGCCTCACGAGTCCTGCTTCGAGTCTACACCTAAAAACTTCGAGTAAATTACTCGAGTTACTCGAGAAAATCCCGAGTTCAAAGCCTCTGCACATTTAACGGTTCACCAGGAAAGAAAAGTGCATGGTGCACTTGCACCGTGACTCTGACCAACTCCAGCCATCACCCATACGTTCATCACATCGGCGATCACCCCCAGATCCATTCGCGACGACCTAAACTTCAAGATCAACTCGAAATCAAAATCGAGCTCACAAAGCAAAACCTGGAAACTCGAAAGCAACATCCTCTCAAAACCTGGCAATGCCTCGTGCTCGACGCTCCAACCACCAGAATATCCGCGACTCCAGCCACACATTCGTCGACGCTTCCTCTTCCATCTCCCAAAATTGCGTGCAACTCGATGCACTATGGAGGTCGTGGCAATCAAAAATTTAACCACTATAAAATTTAGGTTTACCAACTAAAAACGCATGTCGCTGTCGCCACCGTGGCCGTAGCCACCTCCGACTATTTTTACCATCACCACCATAGCCTCCCCTATCACCACGAGAAAACCCGACCCCTACAACTTAGTCGATCGCCAGTTATCGCCAAAACTCTGAAATCTGGACAATCCAAAACTACTCCTTCATTACTCATCTAAGAATCATGATTTTAACTTTAAAAATCATGTTAAAGTTTGTGAATTCAAGGTATGTACCTGAATCCATGAATTAAGAGATTAAAATTTTGACTTATTAAAGCCTTTGCTCAGTTCTTTGATTTCCAGAGACTTTAAAAGGTTATTTTAACTTAAATTGATTTTTAAAATTTAGTTCATGGCCAAACAAACAGTTGTTGTTTTGATCTTAAATCCAAATAGTGAGTGGATTGTGCAGAAAATATTTTTTTTTGAACTGAAATCTTTGTTTATGAGCTGAGACAGGGAACACATGAAAACAACAGCCTGTTACCAATACTTCAGTCATGTAAATATTCACAAAGTATTCAGATATAGATATATATGTGTAAATATCTCCATTCACAGATATATGCAACAGCTTATACTTTTAAGTTTAATCAAAACAAAAGTTACTCACCGTGTTTTGAAGAAAGAACAGAGCTTCAAGTTGAAACAGGTTTTAAGAAAATGCAAGCTGAAGCTTCCCTTTTGATCCTCTGGTTTGATTTTATATATATTGTTGTTTTAAAGTGAAGTTTGTTTAAGTTTGAATGATTTTTTTACTTCAGATTTTTCACAGCTTTGAAATGGACGAAAATGAAATGAAGAAGACTGATATGTATAAAATGAGTACAGGTGATATTAATTGTATGTACAATAGGTCAGGGATATTTCTTTGTTTGGTGGCTGATAGATGGTATTGTGATGTACTAGAGACATTGGGATTAATTAGGCTTGTCTTTATTTTCATGTGAACATAGTTGAATATACATTAGTGTCTTCTTTTGCAAGTTTATAGATATATATATTTTTTTCTTTTACAAGTATACATATATATATTTTATTTTTTGTTGTTGTCTAGTTCCACACTTATCCAATTTGTTCATATTGGAATGTATTTTATTTTCTTCTTGTACTTATTATTTTGTAATATAAATGAATTTCTATGTTGTTAAAATTCAGCTAATGTTTACTTTATATTTTTATAATTTATCTTATTAATTTCTATTTCTATTTTTATTTTTGTAGTCTATTTTTGTTTGTATTAATACATATTATTTGAAAGAGAATGATTTGAAATTAAATAAATACTAAATGAATTACATAGATATATTTTATAAATTCAAATTATTTTTAAACCATTTACTTAAACTTTAAAATTCAAATCACATATATACAATATTTAAATTCATATGATTTAATATATATTCTATTTGAATTAGGGAAACTCGCTTCAATTTACAATTAATTTTACAATTTTAATTCAGAAATTCAACTAATTATCAATTTAAATTTAATTAAAATCTGAGACCGTTACAGTTTCCCTCCATAAGAAATTTCGTCCTCGAAATTTGCCAGGGAGACACAAAGATGGATGAAAAATGTTTCATCAAATCTAACTGAACATCTATTCTGCATTTGGCTTACCAAATCAGAATATCAGTAATAGATACGAGAACGAATTTTTTAATAATTTTTCACAAGATACTCGGGTTATCCTGATCTACGAAATATGCAGTGGCATCGGTTAGTCCGAAGGGATAACTAACCATTCGTAGAATATATTGGGACCCAAAGAATAGATAGATATATGGATACAATTTCAAAACTTTCAGTTTAGAACTAAAGTATACCTATCAACCATAACAAACAAAGCAACCAATTCATTCAAACAAACAAGTCGACTTATTTTGAGTTTATGTCCTATACAAATATATCAAATCTTCTTCTTCTTCCTGAATCTACCAGGAACCATTGAAGAATTGAAAAAAGAGATGACGAACAAAAGAGATTGATAGAGAAAAGATTGTTTCCTTGTTGTTACAGGGTATTGACCATTTATAGTCGTATTCCCCTGTCCCCTATCTCATCCTCTTCTTGCACTCATACTCACTATCAGTGGATAGTATGAGAATTTACTGAGGCATACAGACGGATATCTTAGGGATTACTCACTCTAGGGTATACTTCACCCTATCTCTAATGAGCTACTTAATGTGTTATACTCCATATCTAAAGTTTAACCTTAGCTCTGATACCAAAAATGTCACGATCCAAATTTTAGCGTAAGAAAATCGACACTCGTACTTCAGTTGTACTCGAATGTCGCAGATTCAATCGTAGAAACCCGAGTCGTGCCGGAGCTTATAACACAGTAAGTATAACAACACAGCGGAATAAAGAAATGGATGATATCATATACAACTCCAATGAATACAATATCCAGAATGATATACAACAATGATATCTATATGATACAAGAATATCAAAGACAAATAATGATGTTACAACGGAAACAATAGAAGTGATAACTCCAAACGATCTTTAAAAGAGAATGAGTCCAACAACTCCAACATCAAGCTCGAACTACCATCACGTTGCACCAAGATAAGCAAGGTCGGTCGTCCGGACGAACTCCACAAACTGAACTAGCTCCAACTAATCTACTAAACCTGAATATCTGAAAAACCCAACTCTAGACTGCCCGTGTGGAAAATTGTGGGCACCCAGAGTTTAGGAAGGGAACAATAAACTCCATGTCAGTCATGGGACTGGTGTGAGTAACAAAAATAGTTTATCTTTAAAACAAACAACAAAAGAATTTTAAACATTGAAATCCGCAATGCTTTTTTGGAAAATGAAACTACCATAAGGCCTCCCGGCACACACACAATGCAATCGCACACATGGGGGAGATTTCTCCTTATGATAGTCAAACATGCTTCCTACGCAAAAACTCTTTTGATATTATTACTAGTGTATAGTGGAAAACATTTCGAAAATATAATATTAATCTTAGCCAGCATAGGTACCATTATACTATGCCTACTATAGCTACCATTTTAAATGGCCAGTTCTACAACTAAAACCGTAAAAGGTTCGTATTGTTTCTTTGGAATTTCCAACAAATGGTCAGGCTAAGGAACTTCCTATGCCACATGGGAATGCCTCTGGAGGGATGCCCCGAGAACCACCTGGCTCTCTGCCAACATAAGGCCGGTTACCCCTTCTCGGGAAGTAAACCTAAGATATGCCACCCCCGGTCGTTTGCGACCTTTATCCGAGGCGCCTCGATCACAAAGCAACAATCACACAGTAAATGAGATTGGAGCAACCACACAGGTAAAATATCTGGGCTCCATACCATGATACCACCTTTTTCCAGAAGGAATGGACATACCCTAGGGGAGCTACCCCTGAAACCTTGCCGCATCTTTCCTGTTTCGACCATTTCCGGGGTGTGAGGTCCGATGAGGTCTCGTCCACAAAGCTACGCTTCTTCACAAAGCCATGCTTTGATCAACAAATGATCTGCAACACACAACAACACTTAGCATGCCACACTATCAAATTGGGAATATATCACTGATAACCTTCAACTACATAACCTCTGAGCTCATACGTCTAAGAGAAGGGTGTTAAGCTAAGAGAATAAATTCTCCGCCACCAAACAGAAATGTATTTGAAAGAAATCCGCTTTATATCTCAAAGTGTAATGTCAGACATACGGCCATACAAGTCTGTTCTGGGTTTGAATAGAACCGAAGGCACTTCGAAAGAAGCCCTTGCAAATCCGGATAATTTCTAATCACGTCCGGACTTCCCATCACAAAGGGTGCTAAAATCTCTATACTGGGGATCAGCCGATGCAGAGACATTCGATGGTAATCCTTTCGTTTTCGAAAGTATTCGGTCTTCACCACCGGTCTTCAAAAGCTATCCATATACGTCGTATCATTATTCGGAATGGGTTATATGACACAAAGTCCTCTCCCGGCTAAACCGAATAATGAGCGCAATATTTGAAAACATATGGATATTGGGATTTCAGTTAAGTCACAACTTATTACCCAAAACTTCTCTTTCAAATGGTTTAAACAAATTACCATTTTAATCTTTTACACAAAAAGATTCATCTCACAAAGTTCACTCAGTTTCACAAAGATCTATTCATAGATTTTCAAATCGATTTCCATTTCAATTGGATTAACCCATTTAATTTATAAATCAAAGATTTAATTCATAACTTTCAAAACAATTCCATTTCGACCTTTTATACAAAAGGTACACCTTTCCAATTTCAAAACAAAGTTCAACAATCTTTGACAAAGATTTATTCATAACTCCGAAAACTATTTTCATTTCAAACTTGAAATTCCTTTGACACAAATTGGAAATTCATTCCTTATATGAAAGCTTCTATTATTTGAAAACAAATAGTTTTCATTTCGGAAAATCTGATTCATTTATACGAGTTAAAGTCCTTGGGTTAAATTTAAATTCCCAAAACCATATTTTTAAAATGGTTTAAATTCATATAAACACATTTATAACATCTTTAACCATAATTTCCAATCATGGAATTCAATTCCAAATTTTGAATTCAAATTCAAATTAAATTATTTAAATTGAAAAAACTTTACCAAGTTATTCAAAATAACTTTTATCTTAAAAACTCCTTTTCAAAAGCTTTAACATTTAACCCAAATCCATTTCCAAAATCAATTGAAATTAAAATTTCAATTCCAAAAATATTAAATTTAAATCATCTATGACTTAACCGATTTCCTCGTGAAATCCATATTTGTGTGTGTAAGAGTGTGGTCCCGGGGTTTGGCACAGTAGTGCAACATTACAAATCATCACATCATCACAGGTTTAAGCACATCAATATCGATAAGCGGTATAATCCATAACGCTTATCTTCATTCACAGATTCACAGATAAAGTAAATTTATCGATCACAAAGATTCACCATTACGATTCGATGTGGGTTTCGGATAACCCACTGGAATCCGACTCCATGTCGCATCGAAATTCAAATGTCGTTTTACGGGCAAATGGGTTTTCATATTCATACAACAGTATATTCATCACAGATAAATAACTACATTACAGGTCACACACAAATCAGAATATATCACAAAGCATCACAGATTTGGAAATATCAACAATTTAATCATTCAGTCAGGTCCAAACATTCACAAATAAACTTATTAATATACTGATTAATTTAAATCAGATGTATTATTTAGGAATGAATCATTAATCTGGGTTAACCATCATAGTTAATTACAAATTATTTGAAAGAAATTTCCCTTTCAAATTCATTGGTTAACCTTTAACTATTAACAAATCAATCTTAATTAACGAATCAATTAATCTTTAGTTATTAAATAAATCTTAATTAATCACCATTATTAATGAATCCTTTAATTATTAACAAATAATTATACTCAAACTTCAAATTATCATTCAATATATTACATCTAGTAATTATCTATTAATCACTTCTCTAAGTAATTATATTTCCAAAATTTTCAAGTGATTATTATGAATTAATTAACTTAAATAATTAACCTGAACTTGAAGTTATATTTAACTCTGATTTTAAACCCAGTTTAAAACTTTGTTTTATAATTTAATTTTAAAACATCAGAAACAGAACGGGTTTCTGTTTTTAAAAATCTGGGCAAACTTCTACCCGAGCCTCACGAGTCCTGCTTCGAGTCTACACCTAAAAACTTCGAGTAAATTACTCGAGTTACTCGCGAAAATCTCGAGTTCAAAGCCTCTGCACATTTAAAGGTTCACCAGGAAAGAAAAGTGCACGGTGCACTTGCACCGTGACTCTGACCAACTCCAGCCATCACCCATACCTTCATCACATCGGCGATCACCCCCAGATCCATTCGCGACCACCCAAACTTCAAGATCAACTCGAAATCAAAATCGAGCTCACAAAGCAAAACCTGGAAACTCGAAAGCAACATCCCATCAAAACCTGGCAACGCCTCGTGCTCGACGCTCCCACCACCAGAATATCAGCAACTCCGGCCACACATTCGCCGACGCTTCCTCTTTCATCTCCCAAAGTTGCATGCAACTCGATGCACTATGGAGGTCGCGGCAATCAAAAATTCAACCACTATAAAACTTAGGTTTACCAACTAAAAACGCATGCCGCTGTCGCCACCGTGGCCGTGGCCACCTCCGACTATTGTTCCCATCACCACCATAGCCTCCCCTATCACCACGAGAAAACCCGACCCCTTCAACTCAGTCGATCGCCAGTTATCGCCAAAACTATGAAATCTGGACGATCCAAAACTACTCCTTCATTACTCATCTAAAAATCATGATTTTAACTTTAAAAATCATGTTAAAGTTTGCGAATTCTGGGTATGTACCTGAATCCATGAATTAAGAGATTAAAATTTTGACTTATTAAAGCCTTTGCTCAGTTCTTTGATTTCCAGAGACTTTAAAAGGTTATTTTAACTTAAATTGATTTTTAAAATTTAGTTCATGGCCAAACAAACAGTTGTTGTTTTGATCTTAAATCCAAATAGTGAGTGGATTGTGCAGAAAAGATTTTTTTTTGAACTGAAATCTTTGTTTATGAGCTAAGACAGAGAACACATGAAAACAACAGCCTGCTACCAATACTTCAATCATGTAAATATTCACAAAGTATTCAGATATATATATATATATATATATATATGTGTGTGTAAATATCTCCATTCACAGATATATGCAACAGCTTATACTTTTAAGTTTAATCAAAACAAAAGTTACTCACCGTGTTTTGAAGAAAGAACAGAGCTTCAAGTTTAAACAGGTTTTAAGAAAATGCAAGCTGAAGCTTCCCTTTTGATCCTCTGGTTTGATTTGATATATATTGTTGTTTTAAAGTGAAGTTTGTTTAAGTTTGAATGATTTTTTTACTTCAGATTTTTCACAGCTTTGAAATGGACGAAAATGAAATGAAGAAGACTGATATGTATAAAATGAGTACAGGTGATATTATTTTGTATGTATAATAGGTCAGGGATATTTCTTTGTTTGGTGGCTGATAGATGGTATTGTGATGTACTAGAGACATTGGCATTAATTAGGCTATCTTTATTTTCATGTGAACAGAGTTGAATATACATTAGTGTCTTCTTTTGCAAGCTTATAGATATATATATATTTTTCTTTTACAAGTATACATATATATATATATATATTTATATTTTTGTTGTCTAGTTTCGCACTTATCCAATTTGTTCATATTGGAATGTATTTTATTTTCTTCTTGTACTTATTATTATGTAATATAAATGAATTTCTATGTTGTTAAAATTTAGCTAATGTTTACTTTATATTTTTATAATTTATCTTATATATTTCTATTTTTATTTTTATTTTTGTAGTCTATTTTTGTTTGTATTTATAAATATTATTTGAAAGAGAATGGTTTGAAATTAAATACATACTAAATGAATTACGTAGATATATTTTATAAATTCAAATTATTTTTAAACCATTTATTTAAACTTTAAAATTCAAATCACATATATACAATATTTAAATTCATATGATTTAATATATATTCTATTTGAATAGGGGAAACTCGCTTCAATTTACAATTAATTTTACAATTTTAATTCAAAAATTCAACTAATTATCTGTAACGACCCGATATTTTGGACCATACGCATCCGCACATGTCGGACTTGAATGATTCAAAATACCGAATTGTTAATTTAAATTGGCAAAACTGAACATATACAGTAAATAAATTAATCAGAGATCACAAACACAGAGTAATAATTGCAGCGGAAACAAAAGATAGTAGTTCATGAAGCTACTATATACATATCAGAGTTAAATAAGGTACAACAGATGTCTCGAATACAATAGTCAAATACAAGAATCAGAATACAATCATTGGAATCAACTGGATATCTGAAAGCTGGATAGATAGCTGGATCTCCAAGCGAAGCTCCAACTCCAAAGGTGAGTCTCGAATACTGGTACACTCAGTCTGACCTAAGCGTAAAGCAAAACACAAAACACTTGAGTCAGGATTAACATTCTTATATCTATAAATCCAACTCAAGTGAAATAGCAACTGAAATACAAGTAACTCAAAGGATGTTTGGAATAACCATCCTTTAAGGATCCGTTAAACTATCTACTATGTAGTAGTGTACGATAAGTAGATAATGCCTATCAGTAATATAAAATATCAAAATAGTGTTAAGGCGTTACCATTATCCCCCTTAACACATTTTTATAAGCGTTATAGTCTATACAGCACTGTAAACTCCACCGTAAACTAGTGGGATATTAGGGAGTACTCCATAGGTATAACACAAAACAAATCGTAGTGGTCGCGTATAAAGGGATTCAAGTATGACAAGGCACATGAGGCAATACCCAAGGTAGTGAAACTACCGTTTGCCTGATCCGGACTGGTGAGAACGCATCGCCGCAGCGATCGCAACACCGCGAAACAACACTCCCAAATCAAGGGTGCACCAATCGACAACAAGTAATGAGTAGTTTTCGAAGAAGTGTGTTCGCTCGAGGTAGCTAGCCCCCATTTGGCCCGGCACGACTCCTGTTTTAGTCATTTCCAATTTGACACAAGTGTCAAGGCTATCCATTATCGTTCGCTTTCTTTAGTCATCACGTACATCATTCCAACCACTTCATTCTGGATCACACTCCGCGTATAGTTATTAAAGTGGTTTTCGGTTTAGACAGTGAGTATGTCCCTAACCGATTCCGGTCTCTTTAATAACTTTCGTGATTATTACACCGATTGGTCGTTAATAACTTTCAAAAACCAAATCAATTACAATTTCAATTAGAATTTGTAAACCAACATTTCATTTGTCTTTCTAAATCAATTTCCATAATTTACGTTTCAAAACATCCAAATTACCATTTCAAAATCTTATAATTCAATTTCAATTTCTATTTAAAACAATTCAAATATTGATTCAAGTTCGTATATAAGTTTCATTCCGAAATCATTTAAATCAATTTAAATTCATTTATCGATTTCATTCAATATTCGTTAAGTAAATTTATCCTTCAAATCAATTTCTATTTAACTTCCAATTTATTAAATCAATTATTTAAGTTCAACTCCATTTTATCAAAACTTATAATAACATTAAATTAAATTCATCAAATCAAATTCTTTACATTTCAAGTCTTACATAAATTTCAATAAATACATTTTATTTCTTATTAAAGAAAATTCAATTTTACTTATTTGTTTACTTAGTTACAATTTCAAAACTCAATTTATAAAGAAACTTAATTTCACTTATTCAAGAAGTTCAATTTCACTTAACAAAGAATTCAATTTTTATTTAATTATTAAATAATTCAATCTTATTTAATTATTAAATAATTTCAAAACTTAATTATTAATTGATTTCAAACTTAACTATTAATAATTCCAAATTTTAAAACAACGTTCATTCATCATCTACTATGTTAATATTTTGATTCAGATTTTTAATTATTAACAGTTCCTTTCATTAAAATTCAAATTCCAACTTCGTTTCAAACTATATTATTTATTTAAATAAAATCTTCATTTTATTTTTAAAACAAATCATTGACCAATCGGGTTTTATTTAATTCTCTATCCTAAGTCAAGTTCATTTGGGTATTTATCATTTCAACCCGATTCCAATTCAATTCAAAATCAAAACATAGCAAAGGGAACTTGCAGTGTGATAACTGGGATGGTGTCAAAGTAAATAAACAAGCAATAACAACAATCAATATCAATCCAATAATCAATTCAAATAATCCCGAAATAATCGTATTAATTCACATTGTTATTTGTGTAAATTAATAAAATTATTTCTAGAATCTACACTATCATTTCATGTAGATTAAAGATTATTACACTAATATTAATACGGTTCTTCACTTGTCATTCGATTTCAATTTTAACACTACAATAATTAATCCAATATACGTTCAATGGTTCAAAGTGTAATTATCACTATTCTACATGTCAATTAATTTAACAATTAAAAAGGGTCATATTCAACTAATCAAATTCAACATATATGTCGATTCAAATTTTAATTATCCTACGTCACATTAATTTGCATAATATTTATCACTTTATACATTACAATTTAACATCTAATATAAACAACAAACAATCAATCAATTATCAATCAAACGGGATTATCATCGTATAACTAACAAATAACGGTGTCAGATGTCACAGGTGTACTGATACAAGTAATAACATATATAACATTGTCAATAACTAACAACAGCATATTTCAATTGCCGTTTCAATTGAAATCAAATTTAATAAATAAAAGAACATTAATCGTGAGTGATTGCTCACCTTTCGAGGCTAGAGATATGAATAGACAACGAAGTTGAGTTACGAATTGCAAGCACGGCTTCCGAAATAAACTAGATTGGCACGAGTCGACGAGCAAAGCTGTTAAATAGGAATTGCCGAAATCAAATCAAAACATTCAACATAGCAACAAATAAAAACATGTCCTGCGTCAAAGTTTAACAATATAATTCTATGTGCTACCGAGATCGAAATGGTCTGAAATTTGGTATGAATAAAGATCAAAACTTGTATTTCAAACTGCAAAAGAATCACTTGATTTGGACAAGAGACGAGAAAAGTTAAGATGTCACGAACATAGACTCAGGCCATGTTGCGACTGTCAAATATTCAGGTCTGAAAACCCCTCTGGGTCTGACTTTCAGGTAAGAAACAGAGGACTGAACCACCTCGTAAGAAGCTAAAATTTTATATACAAAAAGTAGAAAACTTTATCTTTAATTTAAACAAAAAGGGAATCACTGTATTCCGACGTAAGACGGAAGAGATACGATGCATCAAACATGAACTCAGGTCGTGTTTGCAGCAGTGTAAAGTAATTTCAAGTACAAAAGAACAGCTGCCTGTGTCTAACTTCCAGATCCTCGACCACTAATCAAACGATGTTGGATTTTGCTGGAATTTGACAGGCATAAACTAGGTAACTTCGACTCTTTTTCAAAAATAGAATCAACCCATTCCGACAAAATATGAGTGAGATATGATATCGTGAACATGAAGTCTAACTGCTGTTCAGAAAAAAATAAAAATAAAATAAACATGCAAACAAGTGCAAAATCAATTTGGTTGCAACTTTCAGGTATAAAACAGAGGACCAAACTACCTTGAATTGGACTGAAATTTTACATGGATAAACTAGAGGATCTCATCTTTCAATGAAAAAAAGAATCATTGAATTTCGATAGGAAATGAAAGAGATACGCTGCGTCAAACATGGACACTAGTCGTGTTTGTAACAACACGAATAATTCTAAGTACAACTGAAAACATTCAACAGTCCAACTTACGGACACAAAACGGTGTAACAAATTACATTCGAATGAAATGAATTTTTTCAAGCATATACTAGAGAATCTCAACTTTCAAACAAAAAAGAATCATCGAATTTTGACAAGAAATACAGAAGATACGCTGCGTCAAACATGGTCACTGGTCGTGTTTGTAACAGCGCGAATAATTCTAAGTACAACTGAAAACATTCAACAGTCCAACTTTTGGACATCAAAACGGTGTAACAAATTACATATACACCAAAAATGATGAGTCTCGCTGTTTCAAGAATACAAAAGCAAACAACCGATATGTATACAGTAGATAAAATGACAAATAAAATCAATAAGCTTAGCAGTGAAGGCAATATGGACTCATATATAAACTTACTAGACAACAAAATAATACAGAACTTATATAAAACTCTATATACAAAGACAATAGATCTTATGAAAGAAAACTACTGTAAAATTCCCAAACATACATAATTTGTCCTATAATAACTTATACTCTATAAATTTTAAAACTTTATAACATTATAAACTTGGTGTATACATATGTGATAACAACTTTATATAAAACCTTATACAACTTATATGAAATTTTTCTTTTTATATAAAGCTAAATATAGAACATAAGTATCATTTAATACGATATATATATATATATATATTCTAAAATATATAACAACCCTTCATAATAAAAAAAATATAGTATACCCTAAAATACATAACAACTTCAAGCAAAACTAACTGTATATAAGAATATAAAAAAAACTTAGTGCTAACCTAAGAAAAGGAAAGCCTGATAAATGGAGCTGCTACAGGGGTCACGCAAAGGCTTAGGTGGACAGCTGGCGGTGGAAACGTGGCCACGCGGGCGGAGGACGAAGTTCCGTGGGCCAGTGCGCGGGTAGGAGAGAGGGACTACACTCGACATGAGGGAGTGGCGGACCCGGAGGAGAACCATGGGCGTGTGTTGTCGGAGGTGTGGATCTTGGCAGGTGGTTGCGGGTGTATGAGGAGCAAGGCAGGGTTGCTTGGCCGATGGTGTTAATACATGCTATAGGAATATATATAAAATTTCACTTTTTCTTATCATTAGAAGGAGTAGAGGGACGCTTGGTTTTTGAAGTATGAAGGAGTAGTGTTTGGTTGAGTAGAGACAATGAAATGGATTTCAAGGAGAAGAGCACAGTTGTGATCAGTGTGGAGTTGCGGCACCAAGAAGATAACATGGCTATGGGGAGATGAGGAAAAGATGAGATCTGAAACCCAATTGTGAGCAACAGTCAATGTCAATTTTTTTTTCTTTTCCTCCAATAGAAATGAACGAAATGGAAAGAAAATAAAAATATTAAATTTTGAAACCTTGAGAATATAAAAAGTCATTATGCTTGAATTCAAGGAAATATTAAAAGCTGATGACTGTTACATTTTTGAACGGTGGAATATGAAAGAATGGATGGAAACCCAAAAGATGTTACAAAACGGTACCGATATGGATGATTGTTTCGCAGTTTTCCCAGCGCATCAAACTTTAAAACACAGAGTCGAATATACCGCAGAGATCAGCACGACGAGACGGTCAAAACGGTATATACAGATATCAGTGGTATAATTGAATTATAAAAATTCGAATTTCTCTACTAGCGGAAAATGCAGCAAAAACGCTGAAAAATAAGATCGATGGAGCTAAAGAAGTCTGAATTTGGAAAAACGAAAATTGACGCCTTGCTCAGAAGATGGTTTAGAATTTTTCTGTGTAAAAATATTTAGGTTCCAAAAATATTTTATTTTCATCGCTTTTTAACTGATTAAATTGAAGTAAATTTACGCGCGAAATAAACTTTCATATTTTCGGACGAAAATTTACCAGTTGCTATGTTTAACTAGACGCATTCCAAATATCAAATTTATATTTCAAACTTTTATCATTTAAAATTTCACAAAATTTCAATTAATAACGTTATTAAACCGGTTAAATCTGCGGGTTGTTACACTCTCCCCCACTCAAAACTTTTCGTCTCCGAAAAGGAAAGGGGTAGGAGAATAGAACCAACTACAAGAAAATAGATTGAAAACAAAACAAAATAATTAATTTAAACCATATAAATTCAAATTTAAATTAATTGATATTCAATAATTGATTTAATCCATTGATTTCACTAAAATCAATTCAACTATTTCTAAATTCATTATCTTATTATCCAATTATCTTAAATTTACAATTTCTAAAACCATAAATTGGAATAGTCTTCTATTATAATCAATTTTTTTCCAACCATTTATATTCTTCTTTATTTCAAATTATTGTTAAATTTATTCCACTTAATATATCTTATCACATATATTTAACCCATATAAATTGATTTAAACCATAAAAGTTTCAATTTAAATTAATTTATATTCACTAATTGCTTTTAAATTCAAGGTATTTTCATAAGTTGATCCAATTTCAATTTATTAATTCTTTCAAAACAAATTTATTTGTCTCATCTATTATTCAATTAACTTATTATTCTATTTCTCTCTATTAACATCTTTATAATAAAATTTAAGTGTATAACATTTATTATAACACTCAAATCTTTCCTTATAAAGTTATTTTATATTGTATATTATCTAGTTACATTTTAACTTCTGAATAATTTAGGTAAGTTATATTGGAATGCAATTGAGTATTATATAAGAAAATTTATCAAGTCAATTATTTCAAATTTAAACATTTATTAAAATTTTTGGCTTCATTTTAATAATTGAAAACATCATTTAAGAATTAAATTCCCGATTCACTTCAAACCATATAGAGATAATTATGTATATACCATATATATCAAATCAAATTAAATTTAAAATAATATACTTATATATATAATCAAATCATACTTGAGAAATTCAAATCAAATTAATTTCTAAAACAAAATATAGCAAAGCTACAGAATAGTCTCTCCACTTCGAAACTCGAAAATGAATGTCGATGATGCGGCCGTCATCACCGAAATTATTTTCCAGCGACAAAGAGAAGAACACTTATTTAAACATTTAAAATTCTTTGAAAATGATTTCTATTCGAAATATTTAAATACTATACACTTTAAAACTTTCAAATCAAAGTCTGAAATCATCGAAAATTAAAATTATTAGTTTCTTGATTTAAATTCATTTCAAATTTCAATCAAATTATACCCAAGTTTACAAATTCATTTATTTATATTATGAAATAGTCAATGGTTTATAAAACAATAAATGAAAATTAAATACTATCATTTCAGACAAAAAATTCATTAACAATTTAATTTTTTTGAAACTTATATTTATATATAATATAATCATACAAAACTGTTTTGTTTATCATATTTTGAAAACAATATTGTGTCGGTTTGTTCTGTTCAAGTGTTTTGGAAATCCTATCGATAGCGTTGATCAGACGAATTGATCGAAAACCCAAATCAACATCAACAACTCAAACAACACAATATATAAAACATTTTTAATATAAATTTACAAATACACTTCCTCGCTCGACGATACAAGAATGGATTCAAAGCAAGGATAGAGATTCAAATTTGATGGACTCAAATCAAAGAGAATTTTTGATTCAAAAATAAGTTTGAAACAGAAGATAAGATAATTCAATTACCACAATCGGGAGATGGATGAGTTTATTTAATTCACGAGCAACCTTAACCGGGTCGTTCGTAACTTCAAGAATAAAATTAATGCTGAATTCCGAGGTAAATCAACACTCGATCTCAAGAGATGGAATTCAGGTATAGCAGGGAATAGATAGCATCGTAAACCAAGGATACAGAAATCTCCGGTAAATCGATGCCTATTATAAAGGAGTTTTGCTCCTTTACGAATCATTCGAAGATTGGCGAGCCCGCCGATCTATTATAGATATCATTCAAAATGGAGTTATGGGGTGCTCCAGAATTGAAAGAAGACGAATAGTGAAGGACACGAATGAATTTCGGGACCGAGGGGAACGTTCCAAAATTCAAAGGAATTGAGTCAAAGGAAGAGATTGAAACTCGAATGAGAGTGATTCTGTAAATACATTTACCCTATATGCTAAGTTTTGCCTAGAGCTACCAAAGCTCTGATACCAACTATAACGACCCGATATTTTGGACCATACACATCCGCACATGTCGGACTTGAATGATTCAAAATACCGAATTGTTAATTTAAATTGGCAAAACTGAACATGTACAGTAAATAAATTAATCACAGATCACAAACATAGAGTAATAATTGCAGCGGAAACAAAAGATAGTAGTTCATGAAGCTACTATATACATATCAGAGTTAAATAAGGTACAACAGATGTCTCGAATACAATAGTCAAATACAAGAATCAGAATACAATCACTGGAATCAACTGGATATCTGAAAGCTGGATAGATAGCTGGATCTCCAAGCGAAGCTCCAACTCCAAAGGTGAGTCTCGAATACTGGTACACTCAGTCTGACCCGAGCGTAAAGCAAAACACAAAACACTCGAGTCAGGATTAACATTCTTATATCAATAAATCCAACTCAAGTGAAATAGCAACTGAAATACTAGTAACTCAAAGGATGTTTGGAATAACCATCCTTTAAGGATCCGTTAAACTATCTACTATGTAGTAGTGTACGATAAGTAGATAATGCCTATCAGTAATATAAAATATCAAAATAGTGTTAAGGCGTTACCATTATCCCCCTTAACACATTTTTATAAGCATTATAGTCTATACAGCACCGTAAACTCCACCGTAAACTTGTGGGATATTAGGGAGTACTCCATAGGTATAACACAAAACAAATCGTAGTGGTCGCGTATAAAGGGATACAAGTATGACAAGGCACATGAGGCAATACCCAAGGTAGTGAAACTACCGTTTGCCTGATCCGGACTAGTGAGAACACATCGCCGCAGCGATCGCAACACCGCGAAACAACACTCCCAAATCAAGGGTGCACCAATCGACAACAAGTAATGAGTAGTTTTCGAAGAAGTGTGTTCGCTCGAGGTAGCTAACCCCCATTTGGCCCGGCACGGCTCCTGTTTTAGTCATTTCCAATTTGACACATGTCAAGGCTATCCATTATCGTTCTCTTTCTTCAGTTATCACGTACATCATTCCAACCACTTCATTCTGGATCACACTCTGCGTATAGTTATTAAAGTGGTTTTCGGTTTAGACAGTGAGTATGTCCCTAACCGATTCCGGTCTCTTTAATAACTTTCGTGATTATTACACCGATTGGTCGTTAATAACTTTCAAAAATCAAATCAATTACAATTTCAATTAGAATTTGTAAACCAACATTTCATTTGTCTTTCTAAATCAATTTCCATAATTTACGTTTCAAAACATCCAAATTACCATTTCAAAATCTTATAATTCAATTTCAATTTCTATTTAAAACAATTCAAATACTGATTCAAGTTCGTATATAAGTTTCATTCCGAAATCATTTAAATCAATTTAAATTCATTTATCGATTTCATTCAATATTCGTTAAGTAAATTTATCCTTCAAATCAATTTCTATTTAACTTACAATTTATTAAATCAATTATTTAAGTTTAACTCCATTTTATCAAAACTTAAAATAGCATTAAATTAAATTCATCAAATCAAATTCTTTACATTTCAAGTCTTACATAAATTTCAATAAACACATTTTATTTCTTGTTAAAGGAAATTCAATTTTACTTATTTGTTTACTTAGTTACAATTTCAAAACTCAATTTATAAAGAAACTTAATTTCACTTATTCAAGAAGTTCAATTTCACTTAACAAAGAATTCAATTTTTATTTAATTATTAAATAATTCAATCTTATTTAACTATTAAATAATTTCAAAACTTAATTATTAATTAATTTCAAACTTAATTATTAATAATTCCAAATTTTAAAACAACGTTCATTCATCATCTACTATTTTAATATTTTGATTCAGATTGTTAAGTATTAACACTTCCTTTCATTAAAATTCAAATTCCAACTTCGTTTCAAACCATATTATTTATTTAAATAAAATCTTCATTTTATTTTTAAAACAAATCATTGACCAATCGGGTTTTATTTAATTCTCTATCCTAAGTAAAGTTCATTTGGGTATTTATCATTTCAACCCGATTCCAATTCAATTCAAAATCAAAACATAGCAAAGGGAACTTGCAGTGTGATAACTGGGATGGTGTCAAAGTAAATAAACAAGCAATAACAACAATCAATATCAATCCAATAATCAATTCAAATAATCTCGAAATAATCGTATTAATTCACATTTTTATTTGTCTAAATTAATAAAATTATTTCTAGAATCTATACTATCATTTCATGTAGATTAAAGATTATTACACTAATATTAATACGGTCCTTCACTTGTCATTCGATTTCAATTTTAACACTACAATAATTAATCCAATATACGTTCAATGGTTCAAAGTGTAATTATCACTATTCTACATGTCAATTAATTTAACAATTAACAAGAGTCATATTCAACTAATCAAATTCAACATATATGTCGATTCAAATTTTAATTATCCTACGTCACATTAATTTGCATAATATTTATCACTTTATACATTACAATTTAACATCTAATATAAACAACAAACAATCAATCAATTATCAATCAAACGGGATTATCATCGTATAACTATCAAATAATGGTGTCAGATGTCACAGGTGTACTGATACAAGTAATAACATATATAACATTGTCAATAACTAACAACAGCATATTTCAATTGCCGTTTCAATTGACATCAAATTTAATAAATAAAAGAACATTAATCGTGAGTGATTGCAAGCAACAAATAATTTGAGTTACGAATTGCAAGCACAGCTTCCGAAATAAACTAGATTGGCACGAATCGACGAGCAAAGCTGTTAAATAGGAATTGCCGAAATCAAATCAAAACATTCAACATAGCAACAAATAAAAACATGTCCTGCGTCAAAGTTTAACAATATAATTCTATGTGCTACCGAGATCGAAATGGTCTGAAATTTGGTATGAATAAAGATCAAAACTTGTATTTCAAACTTCAAAAGAATCACTTGATTTGGACAAGAGACGAGAAAAGTTAAGATGTCACGAACATAGACTCAGGCCATGTTACGACTGTCAAATGTTCAGGTCTGAAAAACCCCTCTGGGTCTGACTTTCAGGTAAGAAACAGAGGACTGAACCACCTCGTATGAAGCTAAAATTTTATATACATAAAGTAGAAAACTTTTTCTTTTAAACAAAAAGGGAATCACTGTATTCCGACGTAAGACGGAAGAGATACGATGCATCAAACATGAACTCAGGTCGTGTTTGCAGTAGTGTAAAGTAATATCAAGTACAAAAGAACAGCTGCCTATGTCTAACTTCTAGATCCGCGACCAATAATCAAACGATGTTAGATTTTGCTGGTATTTGACCGGCATAAACTAGGTAACTTCGACTCTTTTTTAAAAATAGAATCAACACATTCCGACAAAATATGACTGAGATATGATATCGTGAACATGAAGTCTAACTGCTGTTCAAAAAAAAAACATGCAAACAAGTGCAAAATCAGTTTGGTTGCAACTTTCAGGTATAAAACAGAGGACCAAACTGCCTTGAATTGGACTGAAATTTTACATGCATAAACTAGAGGATCTCATCTTTCAATAAAAAAAAGAATCGTTGAATTTCGATAGGAAAAAAAGATACGCTGCGTCAAACATGGACACTGGTCGTGTTTGTAACAACGCGAATAATTTTAAGTACAGCTGAAAACATTCAACAGTCCAACTTACGGACACAAAATAGTGTAACAAATTACATTCGAATGAAATGAAATTTTTCAGGCATATACTAGAGAATCTCAACTTTCAAACAAAAAAGAATCATCGAATTTTGACAAGAAATACAGAAGATACGCTGCGTCAAACATGGACACTGGTCGTGTTTGTAACAGTGCGAATAATTCTAAGTACAGCTGAAAACATTCAACAGTCCAACTTTCGGACATCAAAACGGTGTAACAAATTACATACACCAAAAATGATGAGTCTCGCTGTTTCAAGAATACAAAAGCAAACAACCGATATATATACAGTAGATAAAATGACAAATAAAATCAATAAGCTTAGCAGTGAAGGAAATATGGACTCATATATAAACTTACTAGACAACAAAATAATACAGAACTTATATAAAACTCTATATACAAAGACAATAGATCTTATGAAAGAAAACTACTGTAAAATCCCAAACATACATAAGTTGTCCTATAATAACTTATACTCTATAAATTTTAAAACTTTATAACACTATAAACTTGGTGTATACATATGTGATAACAACTTTATATAAAACCTTATACAACTTATATGAAATTTTTCTTTTTATATATAGCCAAATATAGAACATAAGTATCATTTAATACGATATATATATATATATATATTCTGTAATCTATAACAACCCTTCATAATATAAAAAAAAAATATAGTATACCCTAAAATACATAACAACTTCAAGCAAAACTAACTGTATATAAGAATATAAAAAAAAACTTAGTGCTAACCTAAGAAAAGGAAAGCCTGATAAATGGAGCTGCTACAGGGGTCACGCAAAGGCTTAGGTGGACAGCTGGCGGTGAAAACGTGGCCACGCGGGCGGAGGACGAAGTTCTGTGGGCCAGTGCGCGGGTAGGAGAGAGGGACTACACTTGACATGAGGGAGTGGCGGACCCGGAGGAGAACCATGGGCATGTGTTGTCGGAGGTGTGGATCTTGGCAGGTGGTTGCGGGTGTATGAGGAGCAAGGCAGGGTTGCTTGGTCGATGGTGTTAATACATGCTACAGGAATATATATAAAATTTCACTTTTTCTTATCATTAGAAGGAGTAGAGGGACGCTTGGTTTTTGAAGTATGAAGGAGTAGTGTTTGGTTGAGTAGAGACAATGAAATGGATTTCAAGGAGAAGAGCACAGTTGTGATCAGTGTGGAGTTGCGGCACCAAGAAGATAACATGGCTATGGGGAGATGAGGAAAAGATGAGATCTGAAACCTGTCACATACCGAAATTTTCGACTTTCGAAAATTCGACATCGATACTCACTTTATCGACTGCCGAGCAATCAAGTGCCGGAAACTCCAATAGTGAGGGTTTTAAGAAAAAGAAAAAGTAGAAGAAGAAGAAGATAGAAGAAAAAGAGAAGAAAGAAAGAAGAACATCAGAACAGAAAACAATATCAGAATCTTACACATCGCAGCGGAACAATATACAATAGATAATTACTAGTCTTTTAAAACAAAGAACTATATCAGTTATACATACATCAATCAGAGTCAATATACGACTCAATACAACACAGCACATCAATGGACAGTTATATAACTTGTCCTCATACAGAATACACAGCGGAATAAATACTATCAGATATAAATACTACGTCTCGCCATCCAGCTTGCTTCCAAAGCTCCAGAATATCCAGAATATCCTGATAACATAACTCTAGGCTGCCCGTGTGGAAAATGGTGGGCACCCAGAGTTTAGAAGGGAACAATAAACTCCGAGTCAGTCATGGTGACTGGTGTGAGATCGTAAAACAGTTATTCTTCTTTAAAATAAACAACAGAAGAATTTTAAAGTCAATTCGCAATGCTTTTGGAAAATGAAACTACCATAAGACCTCCCGCCACACACACAATGCAAACGCAGACTTGGAGGAGATTTCTTCTTATGATAGTCAAAGATGCTTACTACGCGAAAATCAAATTCTTTTTGATATTATTATTAGTGCATAGTGTAGAAAACATTTCGAAAGTAGAATATAAATCTTAGCCAGCATAGGTACCATTATAGTATGCTTGCTATAGCTGCCATATTAGATGGCAGGTTCTACAACTAAAACCGTACAAGTCTCGTATTGTTTCTTTGGATTTCCAACAAATGGTCAGGCTAAGGAACTTCCTATCCACGATGGGTACGTCCCTGGAATAGACGACCCGAGAACCTAACCGGATCTCTGCCAACACAAGGCCGGGTTACCTCTGCAAAAATAGGTAACTACTGACACGCGTATGCCATCCCCCGATCGTCACCGATCTTCCCGAGGATCCCCGATTCGCAACAAACCACATAGATAAAAATAATGCAGTAACCACAGAGGTTAAGTATCTGGGCTCCATACCATGATACCACCTTTATCCAGAAGGAATGACATACACTAAGGGGCGCTACTCCCTAGAACCTTGCCGCATCCTTCCTGTTTCGACCATTTCCGGGGTGTGAGGCTCGACGAAGTCTCGTCCACAAAGCTACGCTTTCTACAAAAAGCCCTGCTTCGGGTCAAACAAAAATGATCAACCTATGATCACAAAGATATAAGATCAAACAAATGATCATATCACAAATGATCAAACACTGATCATTTCACAGCAACACTCAGTATGCCACGTTACCAAATTGGGATATATCGCTGATAAATTTCAACTACATAACCTCTGAGCTCGTACGTCTCAGAGAAGGGTGTTAAGCTAAGAGAATAAATTCTCCGCCACCAACAGAAATGTATTTGAAAGAAATCAGCTTTATATCTCAAATTGTAACGTCAGACACACAATCCGTACAAGTCTGTTCCGGGATCGAACAGAACCGAAGGCACTTCTCACGAATCCCTTGCATATCCGGATAATTTTCAATCACGTCAGGACTTCCCATCACTAAGGGTGATAAAACCTCTAAATCGAAGATCAGTCGATGTAGAGTAACTCGACGGTGATCCTTCCGTTTTCAAAAATATCCGGTCTTCAACACCGGTCTTCGAATGCAATTCATAACGACGTATCACATATTCGGAATGGGTTATACGACCCCATGGTCCTTTCCCGGCTAACCCGAATAGTGAGCGATTATTCAAAAATAAGTGTGGCATTCAAATTCATCCAATTCACAACAAATACCTATCTAAAGGTAATTATTGATAGTTGGTTATTTAACTATCAATAAAGATGCGCAACATCATCAGATTCCAAATAATTTTCCCAAATTATTTTATCTTCCAAAATATCTTTACTAGATATAAAATTTCCACACTTTAAAAATAAATCAACGTTTATTTTTCTAAACAGTTTCCCTTTCCTTTATAAATTCCATATTGAATTTACATTTTTCGAATATCTACTAATATTCGATTTTCAATCGTTTTCAAATATTCATTTTCGATTTATCTTTAAGAAGATAAGATCTCAAAACGTTTCATTTCATTTTGGGAAACATTCCATACTTATTTAATAATAAGTGTTTCACAAATCTTTTATTTTCAACATTTGAAAATATTCGATATACTTAAATCAAAATTAAGTATATATTCATTCTTTAAGGAAATCATTTACTATAACAACATTTATTTGAGTCAAAACGAATGTTACGTAAAACATCGTTACGACGACTCAAAATCACTAGTATAGGGATTCGAAATTTTAAGGTAGATATATAAAAATCCCAATACTACATAAAACATTTTCTTTTCGAAAATCGTTTACTATAACAACAGTGTTATAGTCCATCATTTCCTTATATTTCTCGAAAACGTCTATTTCAACAATAAATGTTGAAATCTATGATTTCGATATTTAACACGTTTTAAAACATCTTTTAAAACAATTAACTTCATTTATAATATCGCTTTCCCAAACATAACCATTTTTACTTAAAAATATATTCACTGTCCAAAATCGTGAATATACTTCATTTAACCCAATTCCAATCATTTCTACACATTTTCATTTCAATAGGAATTCGCTACCCAAAATCGCGAATATATCTACTCTGATAATCTTCTATATTTAATTCATCAAATTCCATCGCTTTCGAATTTATAAACACGGTTATAAATTCTACTTCTATTTTAATAACACTTCGACTTATAAATCTTCTTTTTATCAACTTCTATATTCTACTTATCAAAATAAGTGATTTCGGATTTATAACCAACTTTTATAAATTCCAATTCCATTTATTAAAACTTCAATACCAAATCAATTTCAATATTGATTTCTAAATTTATTTTCAACTTTAAATAAAAGATTCCATACTGATTTCTCAAAGTTCTTCTCCAAATACTAAATCAATTACAGATTGATTTCTAATTTTATTTATCACTACTAAATAAATTCCTTATTTTTCTCAAATTACTCAACATCCTGTTTTTAAATGGATTCTTTAAATTGAAATCATTTTACATTGATTTCCCAAATCGTTTCAACTTACCAATTAAATTTCTAATTGGATTTCCAACTTATCTCCTTTTAAATAAATTCCTTTCAAAGAAAATATATTTCAATTGTTTCTTTCAGTCTATTTAAAAATCCAAATTCTTAAATTAAATTCTTCAATTTATAATCACTATTTTACGAAATCCATTTATTTAACATTTTCACTTGATTCTGGAATTAATTCGATAAGATTATAAAAAATTAACTTTTTATACTTTAAAATTTTCTTTCTTCAAAATTTATTCAATTTCAAAAAATTGATTCACTTAGAAATTTTCTGCTTGAATTTCAAAAATTCAATTTCGTTTATCTTTGGAATCCAATGATGTCAAAACATCCATTCAGCTAAATTTTAGCTTTCAAACAATTTCTAGATATCAATATGATTAATAGCATCACTATAATCATTCACAGATTCATATCACAATAGAAATAAATTCAATCAATGTGAGGGGTCCAGTTGGATCCCTCCAACCTGTTTCCCTGCATCCAAAGACGTTAGCACAATACCAATTCCGCTCCAGTGCGGAATTATCGCGGTATATGGGTTTTATAAAAATCCGCTTACTAACGGCGCAATAGGGTCTCATCCGCTATACGAGGCGGGAAATCAATCAATCCAATATATACATATGCCAATATGTATATATTGCTATATATATATATATCCTACTATATCTAATATCACATCCAATAGCAATCAAATCAATCAATAATTTCAAAGCAAAATTTTTCCTTCGAGTGAGAAATTCTCACCTTAGCCATTTTTATTCTGCAATCCATTCCAGCTTGTTTTCTCGACTTTATTTAACCTTGTATAAACAATTATATAAAATTCATTAATATCCGAAATAAATCGAATAACCAAATTTTCGTTTGGTATTTTTATTTTATCTAACTATTTAATTTCCAACTAATTCCCTTTTTAACAAATTTAATACAATTGATTTTAAATCAGTCCCTTTTAATAGTTTATTAAATTTAAATTCAAAACTAATCTTCTTTTCAAAATAAAAATTTATAAATTCGAATTGATCCCTTTTTAAATAAATCCTATCCGACCAAGATTTTTTTTATTTTAAACAAACATCTTTCTTTTAAATCAAATTTCTTTTAATAAATTTGTTTAACTAAAATTTAAAATTTTGAACTAATGATTTTATTTAAACGACTCATAAATTTTAAACTAAGTTTTCCTTTAAAAATTTATTTAACTAAACAAATTAAATTTAAAACTAAACTTCTTTAAATAAATTTAATTAACTATAAATTCTTTTTTTTTTATAATATAAATTCCACCCACTTTAAAATCCCAATATTCTTTTCCAAATTATTTATACATTCTCTGTTTTTATATTACGATATGTATGTGGATATATTTTATATTCTTCTTTATATATATCTTTGATAAAACAGTAATTTTCTTTCAAAATTATATATTTATATATATATTTAAAAACTCTATACGTATATATATTAAATTAATAATAAACAAAACCAAAAGCTAATACCTCGACCTTCGTTCGACGTCATCTCCGAACGACGACGAGCCCACTTGCACGCGCGTGGTCGTGAACCCTAGCTCCGCCTCCGATCAATCTATCTGCTGCTGTCACGATCGCGATTTAAATCGCGCAACCATCCATCTGACCTCGGCCTGCCTGACTCCCCACGTCGCCGAGTCGAAGTCGCCCCCCTTTTCACACGTGCCCTACGGCCACGCGACTTCGAGCCTCCCCGATTCGCCAGCCCCTACGCGCCTCCATTTCCAGATCATCGCCGCTCTGCTCCACATCGCGATGAAATCAAATCGCGTGTCGAGCCTCCCCTACGAATACCGCCGCGCCTCGCGAACAACTTGAAACCCACGCGAGACCCCCTTCGATTTCGATTTTTCGAATTAAAGAAGAAACGCGGCTGTTTGATTTTTTTATTTTAGAGTGAGGAGGGAACGAGAGAGGAGAAAAAGAAAACTATCGGCCATTGATTTGCTTTCGTTTTAAAATTTTTATCTGCTTTGAAATGAAGTTGCGTGATCTATAATAGAAATGGGAGGAGACGGGATATCGTGGTTTTGCAGAGGGAAGGTTGTGCTTGCACGATAAATTTCATTGTCTTCAGCGTGATTTTCTCCGTGATTAAAGGAGACAACGTACTGCCTTTGAACAAAAATTTAAATTTTAAATTTAAATTGAATTTGATTAAATTCCAATGCATTTACCCACCGTGTGCTCACGTATTAACACCGAAAAATACGAAAATTGAAACCCGGCAATAATTCAACGTTATGGACCCAATGGAACTGGTTTCGTCGAATTCCGAGACTGTATGAAAAATGACTATTTTTAAATATCGGTTCAAACAATAAAATTCAAAACTGAGTAAAACAGTTTAAATTTCAATTCTGAAGCTGCTGTTATCTTCAGTGTTATCAATATAAATTTTACAAGCTTTCGAAATATTTTTCTTCAACTGTAAATTGAAGATATAAATTTTTATCCAACTCTCAATCGATTAAATTTTATAATTTAATCGTCAAATTCAAAGTTATATTCGGGATACAAATTAAATTACCGTTCAAATATTTAAAATTAATTAAATATTCTCAATTTAATTTGTTCAAAATTCTGGGTCGTTACAGACTTCCCCCCTTAAAAGAATTTCGTCCCCGAAATTACAAGTTAGGGAAAAAGGTCCTTAACTCGTCTACTATTTTTCAACATCCAATAGTTTTATCAATTTATCAAAACAAATCTCTCTACTAAAGATTCGTTATTCATTCAACTAAATTTCCAACTACCATTATAAGTTTCAAACAACATGGTTTACTCTCAATTTTCAAATTTAAATTCAAATTCAAATTTTAACTTTCAAAATTTTTCTAACGCCCTAAATTTCCGAAAAATTTTGCCAGCGTCTCCTTTGCGCGGCTAATACGGCACGACTACAAAACGTCCCTACGGACTCTCAGATTTCAAAAAGAAAAAGAAAAAGCCAAGCGGCTAGAGAGAAATCATCAAAAACTCATATTAAAACTCAAATACATACCTTTTTCGAGCAATTCGAATTATCTGTGAAATAAATTTTCCAATCCCTTTATACACCTGTATATCCTACTAGCCATTATATCTAGTTACAGCATTCAATCATTTTGCAAATTCGATTACAAATTTTCAATATATACTTCTTATATCCTTTTTAAATTCGCTATTGACGTTACATATTCAATTCCTTTCAATTTTTCATTTCACATTCATTTGAACTTATAATTCACATTTTCAATTCTATTGGAATTCAATTTATCTTCATTTATAATCATTGAATTTAATTCGTTCAAACCTTATCCATTTGGTCAATAATCAATCAGCTTCACTTACTAACTTTCAGTTTAATACTTCATTTATCAAATTCAATTCCAGTTCTATTTACTTTCAAATTCAAAATGAATTTTAACATTCAATTTCATTTTCTGGCACTTGCAATCGCAATTTATTCATTCATTCACTAATTCATTCGTTTTTCAATTTGAATTTCATTCTAATCAAATTTCAATATTCTATAAGTTATCAACTTATTGATATTTCGTAAGTATTTTAAATAGGATTCCAGAGTCTTACTAACATTTTCAAAATCATTTTTGAAAACAATTCAATTTATCCCTTGAATTTTCAAAACAAAACCCAAATTTTTCAAACAACTTTCATTTAAAACAATTTAGCAGCAATTTCTCTTTTGGAAACCCGAAAATGAACACCGGTGATGTCGCGATCATCATCGGAATTATTTTCCAGCGACCGGAAAGAGTTTAGAGCTCTCATCTCTCCCAAAATATTTTTCAAACCTTCGAAATTCATTTTCAAACCAAAAATAATTTAACTTTCCAAATCTCCAAATTTTACAAATTCTTTTCAAAACATTTTCAAATACTTCTCTGGAATTCCGTTTCAAATTACAAATCACATTTATAATTTATATTCTTAAATTTCATTCGTATGTGAATTTATTTCTTTATGCTTCAATTCGCATTTATAAATTTCATTTGTTAATTGAATTTATCTCCACATCCTTGGTTATTATTTTAATTTCTCATTCCATTTCATATAACAATGATAACATTTCAATATTATTATTTTATAACAACCATTCATCCATATACTGTAATAATTTACAGAAAAACATTTCTTTTATATACAAAAATAGTTTTGGGTAAAATTATTTCATTCACCCTATTTAAAACAATACTGTGTCGTCTTGCCTCGTTTAAGTGTTTAGAAATCCCTATCGATAATATGGCGTCCCATATACCGACCAAAACTCATAAACATCTCAACGGATAAGCAAACACAATACAAAACATTTTTTTTTATAATCACTAACAAATACGCGCTCGTATCTATTATTACACTCAACTCATTTTAGAGTACTGCTGACTCTATCTCTAATGAGTAACACCCAACAGAGCAGGGTTGTCGCTTAACCATATGCTCTGATACCACTTTGTCACATACCGAAATTTTCGACTTTCGAAAATTCGACATCGCTACTCACTTTATCGACTGCCGAGCAATCGAGTGCCGGAAACTCCAATAGTGAGGGTTTTAAGAAAAAGAAAAAGTAGAAGAAGAAGAAGATAGAAGAAAAAGAGAAGAAAGAAAGAAGAACATCAGAACAGAAAACAATATCAGAATCTTACACATCGCAGCGGAACAATATACAATAGATAATTACTAGTCTTTTAAAACAAAGAACTATATCAGTTATACATACATCAATTAGAGTCAATATACGACTCAATACAACACATCACATCAATGGACAGTTATATAACTTGTCCTCATACAGAATACACAGCGGAATAAATACTATCAGATATAAATACTACGTCTCGCCATCCAGCTTGCTTCCAAAGCTCCAGAATATCCAGAATATCCTGATAACATTACTCTAGGCTGCCCGTGTGGAAAATGGTGGGCACCCAGAGTTTAGAAGGGAACAATAAACTCCGAGTCAGTCATGGTGACTGGTGTGAGATCGTAAAACAGTTATTCTTCTTTAAAATAAACAACAGAAGAATTTTAAAGTCAATTCGCAATGCTTTTGGAAAATGAAACTACCATAAGACCTCCCGCCACACACACAATGCAAACGCAGACTTGGAGGAGATTTCTTCTTATGATAGTCAAAGATGCTTACTACGCGAAAATCAAATTCCTTTTGATATTATTATTAGTGCATAGTGTAGAAAACATTTCGAAAGTAGAATATAAATCTTAGCCAGCATAGGTACCATTATCGTATGCTTGCTATAGCTGCCATATTAGATGGCAGGTTCTACAACTAAAACCGTACAAGTCTCGTATTGTTTCTTTGGATTTCCAACAAATGGTCAGGCTAAGGAACTTCCTATCCACGATGGGTACGTCCCTGGAATAGACGACCCGAGAACCTAACCGGATCTCTGCCAACACAAGGCCGGGTGTAACGTCCCTACAATTTTCGACTTTCGAAAATTCAACATCGATACTCGCTTTATCGACTGCTGAGCCATCGAATGCCGGAAACCCGAAAAGTTATGGTTTAAGAAAGAAGAAAAAGGTAGAAGAAGAAGATAGAAGAAAAAGAAAGAAGAACAACAACAGAACAAGAGCAGAAACAGAAACAGATAACAATATCAGAATCTCACATTCGCAGCGGAACAATATATAATAGATAAATGAATAATCTTTAAAACAAAGAACTATATCATTTTATACATACATCAATCGTCAGAGTCAATATACAACAATGGACAGTTATATAACTTGTCCTCATACAGAATACACAGCGGAATAAATATATCAGATACAAATACTACGTCTCGCCATCCAGCTTGCTTCCAAAGCTCCAGAATATCCAGAATATCCTGATAATATAACTCTAGGCTGCCCGTGTGGAAATTGGTGGGCACCCAGAGTTTAGAAGGGAACAATAAACTCCGAGTCAGTCATGGTGACTGGTGTGAGATCGTAAAACAGTTATTCTTTATAACAACAAAATAAATTTTTAAGTCAATTCGCAATGCTTTTGGAAAATGAAACTACCATAAGACCTCCCGCCACACACACAATGCAAACGCAGAATTGGAGGAGATTTCTTCTTATGATAGTCAAAGATGCTTACTACGCAAAATCAAATCCTTTTTGATATTATTATTAGTGCATAGTGTAGAAAACATTTCGAAAGTATAATATTAATCTTAGCCAACATACGACCAGTATCGTATGCCTACTATAGCTACCATCTAAACAGTGGTGACCACCGTACGTAAATGGCAGGTTCTACAACTAATACCGTACAAATCACGTATTGGAGTTTGGATTTCCAACAAATGGTCAGGCTAAGGAACTTCCTATCCACGATGGGTACGTCCCTGGAATAGACGACCCGAGAAATAACCTAACATTACGGTTAGATCTCTGCCAACACAAGGCCGGGTTACCTCTGCAAAAATAGGTAACTACTGACACGCGTATGCCATCCCCCGATCGTAACCGATCTTCCCGAGGATCCCCGATTTCCAACAAACCACATAGATAATAATGCAGCAACCACATAGGTTAAGTATCTGGGCTCCATACCATGATACCACCTTTATCCAGAAGGAATGACATACACTAAGGGGCGCTACTCCCTAGAACCTTGCCGCATCCTTCCTGTTTCGACCATTTCCGGGGTGTGAGGCTCGACGAAGTCTCGTCCACAAAGCTACGCTTTCTCAAAAAGCCCTGCTTCGGGTCAAACAAAATGATCAACCTATGATCACAAAGATATAAGATCAAACAATGATCATATCACAAATGATCAAACACTGATCATTTCACAGCAACACTTAGTATGCCACGTTACCAAATTGGGATATATCGCTGATAAATTTCAACTACATAACCTCTGAGCTCGTACGTCTCAGAGAAGGGTGTTAAGCTAAGAGAATAAATTCTCCGCCACCAACAGAAATGTATTTGAAAGAAATCAGCTTTATATCTCAAATTGTAACGTCAGACACACAATCCATACAAGTCTGTTCCGGGATCGAACAGAACCGAAGGCACTTCTCACGAAGCCCTTGCATTTCCGGATAATTTTCAATCACGTCAGGACTTCCCGTCACTAAGGGTGATAAAACCTCTAAATCGAAGATCAGTCGATGTAGAGTAACTCGACGGTAATCCTTCCGTTTTCAAAAATATCCGGTCTTCAACACCGGTCTTCAAATGCGATTCATAACGACGTATCACATATTCGAAATGGGTTATACGACCCCATGGTCCTTTCCCGGCTAACCCGAATAGTGAGCGATTATTCAAAAATAAGTGTGGCATTCAAATTCATCCAATTCACAACAAATACCTATCTAAAGGTAATTATTGATAGTCGGTTATTTAACTATCAATAAAGATGCGCAACATCATCAGATTCCAAAAAATTTTCCAAATTATTTATTTTCAAAATATCTTTACTAGATATAAAAACCTTTCCACACTTCAAAAATAAATCAACGTTTATTTTTCTAAACAGTTTCCCTTTCCTTTATAAATTCCGTAGTGAATTTATATTTTCGAATATCTACTGATATTCGATTTTCAATCGATTTCAATATTTATTTCGATTTATCTTTAAGAAGATAAATCTCAAAACGTTCATTTCATATTGGAAAAGCAATTCCATACTTATATAATAATAAGTAATTCACAAATCTATTTATTTTCAACACTTGAAAATATTCGTTATACTTAAATCAAAATTAAGTATATATTCATTCTTTAAGGAAATCATAATTTTAACATCTCTTTGAGTCAAAACGAATGTTGCGTAAAACACCGTTACGACGACTCAAAATCAATAGTATAGGGATTCGGAATTAAGATAGATATATATAAATCCCAATACTATATCAAAACATTTCCTTTCAGAAATCATTTACTATAACAACAGTGTTATAGTCCATCATTTCCTATATTTCTCGAAAACGTCTATTTCAACAATAAATGTTGAAACCTATGATTTCGATAGTTCACACATTTTAAAACATCTTTTAAAACAATTAACTTCATTTATAATATCGCTTTTCCAAAACTATCCATTTTACTTAACGATATATTCACTATCCAAAATAGTGAATATACTTCAATAATTACATTTCAATCTTTTCTACACGTTTTATTCCAAGAATTATCCACTATCCAAAATCGTGGATAAAATTCCCTTAATAACTTCTATATTACATTCATCAAATTTGGTTGATTTCAAATTCATAAAACAACGTTTATAAATTCACCTTTATATTTTCTAACAACTTCGATTTATAAAATTCTCCTCTTATTAACTTCTAAAATTACTTATCAAAATAAGTGATTCCAGTTTTATAAACAACGTTTATAAATCACATTTATACTTCATAACAATTTCAACTTATGAAATCTTTTCATTTAGCAATTTCTATTTATATCCCAATTAAGTGCAAAAATCTAATTTATAGGTAAATTACTTATAAATCGTTTATTCTACAACATTTATTCCCTTTATAACTTTACGTTATAAATCTATTAATTTCATTCACTTATGAAATCCTTTTATACTTCTTTTCAACACTTATAAAAATTCGTTTTATAAGTCCAATATTTTTATTAATAAAATATCCATTTTATAAATCTTTTTATACAAATCGTTTATAGTTATTCAAAAATCCCAGCTTAAAGCATTTTATAAATAAATCGACTTTTATTTCAAAAATCACCTTACGGTCATAATTCACAAAAATCTTAACTTTTATAACTTCAAAATTTCAAACGTTTATTTATTAAAAATAAATCAATTCAACAATTCAATAAAACATATAATTTCAAAGATCACTTTAAAAATCCTTTTTAAAGTAAAAGTCGTTATTTTTACTTTTCAAAACTGAATCCGATGATGCCACAACACCAATCAGTCCATCACAACAGTCAATATCATATATCAATATGATAACAGAATATATCAAAATATCGGTAAATAATCAATACGGTGAGGAATCCAGTTGGATCCCTCCAACCTGTTTCCCTGCATCCACAGATGTTAGCACAATACCAATTCCGCTCCAGTACGGAATTATCGCGGTATATGGGTTTTTATAAATCCGCTTACTAACGGCGCAATAGGGTCTCATCCGCTATACGAGGCGGGAAATCATCAATCCAATATATACATATGCCAATATGTATATACTGCTATATATAGATATATATATCCTACTATATCTAATATCACATCCAAACAGTCAATCAATAAATAACTGTAAATTCCACTTTAAATTTTGAGTGAGAAGATCTCACTCTGAGTTTCGGCGAGCGTTCGAAATTTTGAATTAAACCGGACGACGTCCGATTTAACCCAAATTTCTACTTGCCCGGAATGGTTCCAGAACTGTTCTACTGCGTAGTACGCGTTCCTGCGATTCCAACGCTTCGAAAATCGTCTCAACCTGAGATCGTATGAAATAGTTACGGATTATTAAAGTTTGAATAACATTTTAAAACAAATTTTTTTTTTTTTTTTTATACCATAAGCAACACGGCCGAAGCCATCATCTTCTCCAAACGTGCTACAGGCATGCTCGAACCCAACATCCCATACTAGGGTTAGATGTCGCACCCTCTACCATCGACGAGCACTTGATCAGGGACCACCACATCGAAGGCCACACCTCACTCCACCTCCGCCGTGAGCCACGCAAAGCTCGGCCTCCCCCTGAGCTCGAAAATCGAGCTCGAACTGGGCCACAAACGGGCTGCGATACACCCTCCACGCGACATTGAAATCCATCACGACCGTTGATATGGAAGATCTTCGTACCCTCTTCGAATCTCTAGTTGAAATTTTTTGATAATAAAACGTGGATGGAAAGAAAAACGAGGGGGAAAGGAAGAGCACGCCGGCCATTGATTTAGATAGAAACGGCGGCCTGAGTGATTCACTAGGGTTTTGCAAATATACGTGATATAAAAATAATTTAATATTATTTTATTAATAAAATTCCACAATTTAACAGTTAATGCAAACGACCTTAAATTTTCACATTCCGACAGGCTATCCTGGGGTTTTTCTGCGTTCCAGACACAATGGAACAGGTTTCGGAAGCTAATTCAATCGTATGTGTGAGATATGACAATAAACGATCAATTTAAATTAAACCGATTTAAATCGATTTCGAGGCGTTTTGGCTTGCCCCGAACAAACCGTAAATCCAAAAATTACGAAATTTGAAATCTTACAATAATATCACATTACGGATCCGATGAAACTGGTTTCGTCGAAATCCGAGACTTTCTGAAAAATGACTATTTTAACTCGACGATTTAAAATTAAAATGATATCGATGCGTTTCGAGTTGCCACGGTCAAACGACAACTCCGATTGATACCAAAATTGAAATCCGATAATAACTAACTATTACGGATCCAATGGAACTGGTCTCGTTCAATTCTGAGACTGTTCGAAAATTGGCTATTCTTACAGTCGATAATTAAATATTAAAATATTCAATTTTCACAGATTAACTCCAAATTCAATTTTAAAAGTTCTAAAATATTTCTATAACTCCAGTATGATTTAATATAACTTTATAAATCATTTCCAGCACATTAAACCATATTTCAATTATTTCTGGAATTTCAATCATTAATATATCGATTTAATTATCAAATTAAATCCAATATTCGAATAATAAATTATTCGACTTCTTAATTCCACTTATTAATATTTAAAATAAATTAAATATTCGAATTTTAATTATCAAAAATTCAGGGTCGTTACACCGGGTTACCTCTGCAAAAATAGGTAACTACTGACACGCGTATGCCATCCCCCGATCGTCACCGATCTTCCCGAGGATCCCCGATTCGCAACAAACCACATAGATAAAAATAATGCAGTAACCACAGAGGTTAAGTATCTGGGCTCCATACCATGATACCACCTTTATCCAGAAGGAATGACATACACTAAGGGGCGCTACTCCCTAGAACCTTGCCGCATCCTTCCTGTTTCGACCATTTCCGGGGTGTGAGGCTCGACGAAGTCTCGTCCACAAAGCTACGCTTTCTACAAAAAGCCCTGCTTCGGGTCAAACAAAAATGATCAACCTATGATCACAAAGATATAAGATCAAACAAATGATCATATCACAAATGATCAAACACTGATCATTTCACAGCAACACTCAATATGCCACGTTACCAAATTGGGATATATCGCTGATAAATTTCAACTACATAACCTCTAAGCTCGTACGTCTCAGAGAAGGGTGTTAAGCTAAGAGAATAAATTCTCCGCCACCAACAGAAATGTATTTGAAAGAAATCAGCTTTATATCTCAAATTGTAACGTCAGACACACAATCCATACAAGTCTGTTCCGGGATCGAACAGAACCGAAGGCACTTCTCACGAAGCCCTTGCATATCCGGATAATTTTCAATCACGTCAGGACTTCCCGTCACTAAGGGTGATAAAACCTCTAAATCGAAGATCAGTCGATGTAGAGTAACTCGACGGTAATCCTTCCGTTTTCAAAAATATCCGGTCTTCAACACCGGTCTTCGAATGCAATTCATAACGACGTATCACATATTCGGAATGGGTTATACGACCCCATGGTCCTTTCCCGGCTAACCCGAATAGTGAGCGATTATTCAAAAATAAGTGTGGCATTCAAATTCATCCAATTCACAACAAATACCTATCTAAAGGTAATTATTGATAGTTGGTTATTTAACTATCAATAAAGATGCGCAACATCATCAGATTCCAAATAATTTTCCCAAATTATTTTATCTTCCAAAATATCTTTACTAGATATAAAATTTCCACACTTTAAAAATAAATCAACGTTTATTTTTCTAAACAGTTTCCCTTTCCTTTATAAATTCCATATTGAATTTACATTTTTCAAATATCTACTAATATTCGATTTTCAATCATTTTCAAATATTCATTTTCGATTTATCTTTAAGAAGATAAGATCTCAAAACGTTTCATTTCATTTTGGGAAACATTCCATACTTATTTAATAATAAGTGTTTCACAAATCTTTTATTTTTAACATTTGAAAATATTCGATATACTTAAATCAAAATTAAGTATATATTCATTCTTTAAGGAAATCATTTACTATATCAACATTTATTTGAGTCAAAACGAATGTTACGTAAAACATCGTTACGACGACTCAAAATCACTAGTATAGGGATTCGAAATTTTAAGGTAGATATATAAAAATCCCAATACTACATAAAACATTTTCTTTTCGAAAATCGTTTACTATAACAACAGTGTTATAGTCCATCATTTCCTTATATTTCTCGAAAACGTCTATTTCAACAATAAATGTTGAAATCTATGATTTCGATATTTAACACGTTTTAAAACATCTTTTAAAACAATTAACTTCATTTATAATATCGCTTTCCCAAACATAACCATTTTTACTTAAAAATATATTCACTGTCCAAAATCGTGAATATACTTCATTTAACCCAATTCCAATCATTTCTACACATTTTCATTTCAATAGGAATTCGCTACCCAAAATCGCGAATATATCTACTCTGATAATCTTCTATATTTAATTCATCAAATTCCATCGCTTTCGAATTTATAAACACGGTTATAAATTCTACTTCTATTTTAATAACACTTCGACTTATAAATCTTCTTTTTATCAACTTCTATATTCTACTTATCAAAATAAGTGATTTCGGATTTATAACCAACTTTTATAAATTCCAATTCCATTTATTAAAACTTCAATACCAAATCAATTTCAATATTGATTTCTAAATTGTCACATACCGAAATTTTCGACTTTCGAAAATTCGACATCGATACTCACTTTATCGACTGCCGAGAAATCGAACGCCGGAAACTCCAATAGTGAGGGTTTTAGAAAGAAGAAGTAGAAGAAAAAGAGAAGAAGAAGAAAGAAAGCGGAGAAGAAGAACAACAGAACAACATCAGAATCTCACATATCGCAGCGGAATAATATACAATAGATAATTACTAGTCTTTTAAAACAAAGAACTATATCAGTTTATATATACATCAATCATCAGAGTCAATATACAACAATGGACAGTTATATAACTTGTCCTCATACAGAATACACAGCGGAATAAATACTATCAGATACAAATACTACGTCTCGCCATCCAGCTTATCTCCAAAGCTCCAGAATATCCAGAATATCCTGATAATATAACTCTAGGCTGCCCGTGTGGAAAATAGTGGGCACCCAGAGTTTAGAAGGGAACTATAAACTCCGAGTCAGTCATGGTGACTGGTGTGAGATCGTAAAACAGTTATTCTTTAAAACAAACAACAGGATAATTTTAAAGTCAATTCGAAATGCTTTTGGAAAATGAAACTACCATAAGATCTCCCACCACACACACAATGCAATGCAGACTTGGAGGAGATTTCTTCTTATGATAGTCAAAGATGCTTACTACGCAAAAATCAAATTCTTTTGGATATTATTATTAGTGCATAGTGTAGAAATCATTTCGAAAGTATAATATAAATCTTAGCCAGCATAGGTACCATTATATTATGCCTGCTATAGCTGCCTCCTGAGGAGACAGGTTATACAATTGAAATCGTAAAGGCTCGTATTGTTTCTTTGGATTTCCAACAAATGGTCAGGCTAAGGAACTTCCTATCCACGATGGGTACGTCCCTGGAATAGACGACCCGAGAACCTAACCGGATCTCTGCCAACACAAGGCCGGGTTACCTCTGCAAAAATAGGTAACTACTGACACGCGTATGCCATCCCCCGATCGTCACCGATCTTCCCGAGGATCCCCGATTCGCAACAAACCACATAGATAATAATAATGCAGTAACCACAGAGGTTAAGTATCTGGGCTCCATACCATGATACCACCTTTATCCAGAAGGAATGACATACACTAAGGGGCGCTACTCCCTAGAACCTTGCCGCATTCGTCCTGTTTCGACCATTTCCGGGGTGTGAGGCTCGATGAAGTCTCGTCCACAAAGCTACGCTTTCTACAAAGCCCTGCTTTGGGTTCAACAAAAATGATCAACCTATGATCACAAAGATATAAGATCAAACAAATGATCATATCGCAAATGATCAAACACTGATCATTTCACAGCAACACTCAGTATGCCACGTTACCAAATTGGGATATATCGCTGATAAATTTCAACTACATAACCTCTGAGCTCGTGCGTCTCAGAGAAGGGTGTTAAGCTAAGAGAATAAATTCTCCGCCACCAACAGATATGTATTTGAAAGAAATCAGCTTTATATCTCAAATTGTAACGTCAGACACACAATCCATAAAAGTCTGTTCCGGGATCGAACAGAACCGAAGGCACTTATCACGAAGCCCTTACATATCCGAATAATTTTCAATCACGTCAGGACTTCCCGTCACTAAGGGTGATAAAACCTCTAAATCGAAGATCAGTCGATGTAGAGTAACTCGACGGTGATCCTTCCGTTTTCAAAAATATCCGGTCTTCAACACCGGTCTTCGAATGCAATTCATAACGACGTATCACATATTCGGAATGGGTTATACGACCCCATGGTCCTTTCCCGGCTAACCCGAATAGTGAGCGATTATTCAAAAATAAGTGTGGCATTCAAATTCATCCAATTCACACAAAACATCCATTCAGGGTAATTATTGATAGTCGGTTATTTAACTATCAATAAAGATGCGCAACATCATCAGATTCCAAATAATTTTCCCAAATTATTTATCTTCCAAAATATCTTTATTAGATATAAAATTTCCACACTTCTAAAATAAATCAATATTTATTTTTAAACATCTTCCCTTTCTTTTATAAATTCCATAGTGAATTTATATTTCAAAATATCTTCTGATATACGATTTTCAAATCGTTTTCAATATTCAATTTCAATTTATCTTTACAAAGATAAATTCTCAAAACGTTCATTTCATATTAGAAAAACATTTCCATACTTATTTAAAATTAAGTATTTCACAAATCATTTATTTTCAACATTTGAAAATATTCGATATACTTAAATCAAATTAAGTATATAGTTCATACTTTAAGGAAATCATAAATTTTAACATCTATTTGAGTCAAAACGAATGTTGCGTAAAACATCGTTACGACGACTCGAAATCACTAGTATAGGGATTCAGAATTTAGATAGATGTGTAAATCCCAATACTATATAAAACATTTCCTTCCGGAAATCATTTACTATAACAACAGTGTTATAGTCCACCATTTCCTTAAATTTCTCGAAAACGTCTATTTCAACAATGAATGTTGAAATCTATGTATTCGATACTTAACACGTTTTAAAACATCTTTTAAAACAATTAACTTCATTTTTATAATATCGCTTTCCCAAAACAAATTCATTTTACTTAACAATATATTCACTGTCCAAAATCGTGAATATACTTCACTAACCCAATTTCCATCATTCCTGCACATTTTTATTTCAATAAAAATTCGCTATCCAAAATCGCGAATATATCTTCTGTAATAATCTTCTATATTTAATTTATCAAATTCAATCGATTTCGAATTTATAAAACAACGTTTATAAATTCTATTTCTATTTTCTATTTTCTAACAACTTTGATTTATCAATCTCCTTTATAAATTAATTCGATAAATATTCCATTTAAAGGCAAAAAAAATCCGATTTATAAGTAAACTTCTTATAAATCTTTTATTTTAAAATTTCATTTATTATATAACTTCACACTTTATAAATCTATAAACTTCATATCTTCACAATTTAAAATTCTATAAATTTTCTATCTTCACAATTTATAACTCCATAAATTTTCTATCTTCACAATTTATAACTCCATAAATTTTCTATCTTCACAATTTATAACTCCATAAATTTTCTATCTTCACAATTTATAAAACTCGTTTAAATTCCAATAATTTTAATTGATAAATATCAATTTTGTACATCTTCTATATACATCGTTTTAATAATTCAAAAATCCAAATTTAAACTATTTTATAAATTACTTAACTATTTATTTCAAAAATCCTCTTTTGGTTATATTTCACGAACATTTTAATTTCCATAACCTTAAATGTATAACATTTATTTATTTAAGATAAATAAATTCAAAAAGTTAATAAATCGTATACTTTCCAAAAATCACTTCAAAAATCCTTTTTAAAGTAAAATCGTCATTTTTAAAACTTCACAAGTTTGAATCCAATGATGCAACGCACCAATTAATCCATCACACATCAACATCATATATCATCATATGAGAACAGAATATATATCAATATCTGTAAATAAATAAATACAGTTGAGGAATCCAGTTGGATCCCTCCAACCTGTTTCCCTGCATCCACAGACGTTAGCACAATACCATTCCACTTCGAGGTGGAATATCGCGGTATATAGGTTTTTATAAAAATCCGCTTACTAACGGCGCAATAGGGTCTCATCCGCTATACGAGGCGGGAAATCATCAATCCAATATATACATATGCCAATATGTATATATTGCTATATATAGATATATCCTAAAATATCTAATATCAACAATCCAAACAGACAATCAAACAATAACTGAAAATTCCACTTTTCAATTTGAGTGAGAAAATAATCTCACCTTAGCTTTTTATTTGCAATCCCACTTCGATTCCAGTTTGTTTTTCACGATCTTTTGACCTTGTATAAATATTGTACAATTCATTAATATTCGAACAGATCGAATAAGAAATTTTCATTTGATAAATTTGATTCGTCGGTGATTTCGTTCTAAACAATTAATTTAAATTTTTAACTGATTTCCTTTTGAAATAACTTATTTAACTAAGATTTCATTTTTTTTTCTTTTTCACTGTAAAAATGTTATTTTCTATAAATAACAAAATATCAAATTTCCTTTACTACAACTATAAATTTTTTTTCCTTCTAATATTTTAACTCCAAACAAAAATTTCTTTCCCATAACTAAAGTCATTACTGTGAATATAAAACCTTACTCAGATATGTTCAAATCAAAATAGGTATATATATATATATATATATATATTACTGTTATGTTTAAATTCGATAAATAAATTATCTTAAAAAAACTTACTGCGAAATCACCAAGCTCGAACTTGAGCTCACAGCCATGTGACACTAGCACACATACTACCTCGACATCAAACCTCCCCAGGCGTCGCACCTCTGATCGATTACGAGAGCCCAAATCAAACGCGAACGAACTCACGACCACCTCTCTGCTTGACGTCGCGATTCCCATCACCGAAGTCACTTCCACCGTCTCTACTCTCGATTGAAATCGAGAATCTCTACCAGCCTTCATCGCCACGCCTTGCTGCCGCGATTCCTTCCAGGTCGCGATTCATGTTCGCTCGAGTCGTTGCCACGAATCCTATCGACTCCGACCCCACAGTAATCGCCGAACCCATCCATCAATCGGTCGCTCGAAATCACGACGTGCGCTCCCAGTTCCATCACGTCGTCGACCCCGCCTGAACGCCGCAGCCATCGCCTACGCGTGTGCCGTCGCCTACCTCGCGACCTCGAAATCGCGATGCCCTCCTGTTTGAATCCCGATTTGTTCTCCCTTTATAATTTCGAGAAGAGGCGCTACCTTCCAGTCGTCCCCTACGCGAGTCTCGTGATTCATTCAAGGAGGCTGTCGATAAATTTTAAGGAGAGTAATTGTTCTCCTTTCGATTCGATTTTTTTTTTCTTTTTGTTCTGTGACTTTGAACTGAACGGAGAGAATTTAAAATTGAAAGGAACGTGATTTGGGTATGGGGTGGGGTACTTGAGGTATGTTATTATTTTATTTTATTTTTCTTTTTATTTATTTATAAATTTTCTTCAAAATATCTCGTATTGTGTAACTTGAAATCTCGAATCTCGATTTCAGCGTGCCGCCAGGCATCCCTAATGTTTATCCCCTATTCCGAACGCGATGGAAAAAGTTTCGAGTCCAAATTCGATCGTATGGAGAAGATAGCATTTTAAATCAAACAAATTTCAATTTAAATTTCAGTGCGTTTGCTTGTCGTACGATCACACGACAACTCCAAATATTATGAAATTTGAAATCCGATAATAATACAATATTACGGATCCAATGGAACTGGTTTCGTCGAATTCCGAGACTGTGCCTCGGACGGCTATTTTTAAATATTGATTCGAACGATATAATTTCAAAACTGAACAAATTGTTTCCAAATCAATTTCTGAAACTTCTATTGTTTTCAGTATTATCAATATGAATTTTTACAAGCCTTTGAAATATTTTTCTTCAGCTTAAAACTGAAGATTTAAATTTTTATTCAGCATTCAATAGATTAAATTTTATAATTTAATCGTCAAATTCAAAGTTATATTCGGGATTCAAATTAAATCATCGTTCAAATATTTAAAATCAATTAAATATTCTCAATTTAATTTGTTCAAAATTCTGGGTCGTTACAGACTTCCCCCCTTAAAAGAATTTCGTCCTCGAAATTACAAGTTAGAAAGAAAGGTCCTTAACTCGTCTACTATTTTTCACAATCAAATAGTTTTATCAATTTATCAAAACAAATCTTTCTACTAAAGATTCGTTATCATTCAACTCGTTTTCCAACTTCAATTATAAGTTTCAAACAACATTGTTTAACTTCTCAATTCAAATTCGAGTTTAAATTCAAATTTTAAACTTTCAAAATTTCTCAAAAATTTTCTAACGCCCGATATTTTCGAAAAATTTCGCCAGCGTCTCCTTTGCGCGGCTAATACGGCACGACTACAAAACGTCCCTACGGACTCTCAGATTTCAAAAAGAAAAAGAAAAAGCCAAGCGGCTAGACAAGAAATCATCAAAAACTCATATTATAATTCAAATACGTACCTTTTTCGAGCAATTCAAATTATCTTTGAAATCAAATTCAATTCCCTTTATACCTGTATATCTACTAGCCATAATATCTAGTTATAACATCCAACTATTTTGCAAATTTTATTACAAACTTCTAATATCAACTTCTTATACCATTTCTAGTTTACTATAGAAGTTATATCCATTATCATTCAATTTCACATTTCACATTCATTTGAATTTAATCTACACTTTCAATCTAATTTAGATTCAGTTTACTTCTGAATATTGAATTTCATCAATTATCTTTAGTTCACTTCAAACTAATCTTAAAGCTTCATTTTATTTCACACAATTCAAATTTGTTTCAACATTCAGTTCCAATTTTATTCACTTACAATTGTAAATTCCATTCATTTGAAATTTATTTCTTCTTACTTGAATTTATTTGCAATTCCGAACCATTCTTTTATTTAGTTCACAATTCAAGTTTCAATTTAACTAATTCAACTTCCATTTCTGTATTTCGTGAATTAATAAATTATCAAAGTAGCTTATTCGGATTCAAGTCTCATTTCATTTTCAATTTCAATTCTATCGCTTACAGATTCGCAATGAATCTCAACTTTCAATTTTACTTTCATTACATTGATTCACTTATACTTTCTTTAATTTAACTCCAATCTTTAAATTGAATTTATTCTATCAATATTCAAATTGCATAAGTTATCAACTTAATAATATTTCATAAATATCTTTATATAGCATTCCAGAGTCTCTTCAACATTTTCAAAAATCATTTTTGAAAACAATTCAAATCATCCTTTGAATTTTCTAAAACAAAATCCAAATTTTCCAAACAACTTCCATTTAAAACAATTTGGCAGCAATTCCTCTTTTGGAAACCCGAAAATGAACACCAACGATGCCGCGGTCATCATCGAAGTTATTTTCCAGCGACCGAAAAGAGTTTAGAGCTTTTCATCTCTTCAAAATACTTTTTCAAAATCCTTTGAAATTCATTTTCAACTCCAAAAAGAATTTAAACTTTCCAAATCTCAAAAATTTCAAATTCTTCTCAAAACATTTCCAAAAACTTTTATGGAATTCCGTTTTAAATTACAATTCACATTTATAATTTATATTCTCAAATTTCATTTGTATGTGAATTTATTTCTTAACTTTGGAGTTACGGTTTCAATTTCTTATTCAGTTTCAATAGTAATGATAACATTTCAACACTATCACTTTCCTAACATCCATGCAACCATATACTATAGTAATTCATAGAAAATCATTTCTTTTCTATACAAAAATAGTTTTGGGCAAAATTATTTCATTTACCCTATTTTAAAACAATACTGTGCCGAATTGTTCTATTCAAGTGTTTAGAGATCCCTATCAATGATCGTTAATTACTCGTATTGACCAGAATCCATATACCACTCAACAAATCAATCATCACAATATAAAACAATTTTATATTCAAATAACAAATACGCGCTCATATCTATTATTACACTCAACTCATTCTAGAGTACTACTGACTCTATCTCTAATGAGTAACACCCAACAGAGCAGGGTTGTCGCTTAACCATATGCTCTGATACCACTTTGTCACATACCGAAATTTTCGACTTTCGAAAATTCGACATCGATACTCACTTTATCGACTGCCGAGAAATCGAACGCCGGAAACTCCAATAGTGAGGGTTTTAGAAAGAAGAAGTAGAAGAAAAAGAGAAGAAGAAGAAAGAAAGCGGAGAAGAAGAACAACAGAACAACATCAGAATCTCACATATCGCAGCGGAATAATATACAATAGATAATTACTAGTCTTTTAAAACAAAGAACTATATCAGTTTATATATACATCAATCATCAGAGTCAATATACAACAATGGACAGTTATATAACTTGTCCTCATACAGAATACACAGCGGAATAAATACTATCAGATACAAATACTACGTCTCGCCATCCAGCTTATCTCCAAAGCTCCAGAATATCCAGAATATCCTGATAATATAACTCTAGGCTGCCCGTGTGGAAAATAGTGGGCACCCAGAGTTTAGAAGGGAACAATAAACTCCGAGTCAGTCATGGTGACTGGTGTGAGATCGTAAAACAGTTATTCTTTAAAACAAACAACAGGATAATTTTAAAGTCAATTCGAAATGCTTTTGGAAAATGAAACTACCATAAGACCTCCCACCACACACACAATGCAACGCAGACTTGGAGGAGATTTCTTCTTATGATAGTCAAAGATGCTTACTACGCAAAAATCAAATTCTTTTGGATATTATTATTAGTGCATAGTGTAGAAATCATTTCGAAAGTATAATATAAATCTTAGCCAGCATAGGTACCATTATATTATGCCTGCTATAGCTGCCTCCTGAGGAGACAGGTTATACAATTGAAATCGTAAAGGCTCGTATTGTTTCTTTGGATTTCCAACAAATGGTCAGGCTAAGGAACTTCCTATCCACGATGGGTACGTCCCTGGAATAGACGACCCGAGAACCTAACCGGATCTCTGCCAACACAAGGCCGGGTTACCTCTGCAAAAATAGGTAACTACTGACACGTGTATGCCATCCCCCGATCGTCACCGATCTTCCCGAGGATCCTCGATTCACAACAAACCACATAGATAATAATAATGCAGTAACCACAGAGGTTAAGTATCTGGGCTCCATACCATGATACCACCTTTATCCAGAAGGAATGACATACACTAAGGGGCGCTACTCCCTAGAACCTTGCCGCATTCGTCCTGTTTCGACCATTTCCGGGGTGTGAGGCTCGATGAAGTCTCGTCCACAAAGCTACGCTTTCTACAAAGCCCTACTTTGGGTTTAACAAAAATGATCAACCTATGATCACAAAGATATAAGATCAAACAAATGATCATATCGCAAATGATCAAACACTGATCATTTCACAGCAACACTCAGTATGCCACGTTACCAAATTTGGATATATCGCTGATAAATTTCAACTACATAACCTCTGAGCTCGTGCGTCTCAGAGAAGGGTGTTAAGCTAAGAGAATAAATTCTCCGCCACCAACAGATATGTATTTGAAAGAAATCAGCTGTATATCTCAAATTGTAACGTCAGACACACAATCCATAAAAGTCTGTTCCGGGATCGAACAGAACCGAAGGCACTTATCACGAAGCCCTTACATATCCGAATAATTTTCAATCACGTCAGGACTTCCCGTCACTAAGGGTGATAAAACCTCTAAATCGAAGATCAGTCGATGTAGAGTAACTCGACGGTGATCCTTCCGTTTTCAAAAATATCCGGTCTTCAACACCGGTCTTCGAATGCAATTCATAACGACGTATCACATATTCGGAATGGGTTATACGACCCCATGGTCCTTTCCCGGCTAACCCGAATAGTGAGCGATTATTCAAAAATAAGTGTGGCATTCAAATTCATCCAATTCACACAAAACATCCATTCAGGGTAATTATTGATAGTCGGTTATTTAACTATCAATAAAGATGCGCAACATCATCAGATTCCAAATAATTTTCCCAAATTATTTATCTTCCAAAATATCTTTATTAGATATAAAATTTCCACACTTCTAAAATAAATCAATATTTATTTTTAAACATCTTCCCTTTCTTTTATAAATTCCATAGTGAATTTATATTTCAAAATATCTTCTGATATACGATTTTCAAATCGTTTTCAATATTCAATTTCAATTTATCTTTACAAAGATAAATTCTCAAAACGTTCATTTCATATTAGAAAAACATTTCCATACTTATTTAAAATTAAGTATTTCACAAATCATTTATTTTCAACATTTGAAAATATTCGATATACTTAAATCAAATTAAGTATATAGTTCATACTTTAAGGAAATCATAAATTTTAACATCTATTTGAGTCAAAACGAATGTTGCGTAAAACATCGTTACGACGACTCGAAATCACTAGTATAGGGATTCAGAATTTAGATAGATGTGTAAATCCCAATACTATATAAAACATTTCCTTCCGGAAATCATTTACTATAACAACAGTGTTATAGTCCACCATTTCCTTAAATTTCTCGAAAACGTCTATTTCAACAATGAATGTTGAAATCTATGTATTTGATACTTAACACGTTTTAAAACATCTTTTAAAACAATTAACTTCATTTTTATAATATCGCTTTCCCAAAACAAATTCATTTTACTTAACAATATATTCACTGTCCAAAATCGTGAATATACTTCACTAACCCAATTTCCATCATTCCTGCACATTTTTATTTCAATAAAAATTCGCTATCCAAAATCGCGAATATATCTTCTGTAATAATCTTCTATATTTAATTTATCAAATTCAATCGATTTCGAATTTATAAAACAACGTTTATAAATTCTATTTCTATTTTCTATTTTCTAACAACTTTGATTTATCAATCTCCTTTATAAATTAATTCGATAAATATTCCATTTAAAGGCAAAAAAAATCCGATTTATAAGTAAACTTCTTATAAATCTTTTATTTTAAAATTTCATTTATTATATAACTTCACACTTTATAAATCTATAAACTTCATATCTTCACAATTTAAAATTCTATAAATTTTCTATCTTCACAATTTATAACTTCATAAATTTTCTATCTTCACAATTTATAACTCCATAAATTTTCTATCTTCACAATTTATAACTCCATAAATTTTCTATCTTCACAATTTATAAAACTCGTTTAAATTCCAATAATTTTAATTGATAAATATCAATTTTGTACATCTTCTATATACATCGTTTTAATAATTCAAAAATCCAAATTTAAACTATTTTATAAATTACTTAACTATTTATTTCAAAAATCCTCTTTTGGTTATATTTCACGAACATTTTAATTTCCATAACCTTAAATTTATAACATTTATTTATTTAAGATAAATAAATTCAAAAAGTTAATAAATCGTATACTTTCCAAAAATCACTTCAAAAATCCTTTTTAAAGTAAAATCGTCATTTTTAAAACTTCACAAGTTTGAATCCAATGATGCAACGCACCAATTAATCCATCACACATCAACATCATATATCATCATATGAGAACAGAATATATATCAATATCTGTAAATAAATAAATACAGTTGAGGAATCCAGTTGGATCCCTCCAACCTGTTTCCCTGCATCCACAGACGTTAGCACAATACCATTCCACTTCGAGGTGGAATATCGCGGTATATAGGTTTTTATAAAAATCCGCTTACTAACGGCACAATAGGGTCTCATCCGCTATACGAGGCGGGAAATCATCAATCCAATATATACATATGCCAATATGTATATATTGCTATATATAGATATATCCTAAAATATCTAATATCAACAATCCAAACAGACAATCAAACAATAACTGAAAATTCCACTTTTCAATTTGAGTGAGAAAATAATCTCACCTTAGCTTTTTATTTGCAATCCCACTTCGATTCCAGTTTGTTTTTCATGATCTTTTGACCTTGTATAAATATTGTACAATTCATTAATATTCGAACAGATCGAATAAGAAATTTTCATTTGATAAATTTGATTCGTCGGTGATTTCGTTCTAAACAATTAATTTAAATTTTTAACTGATTTCCTTTTGAAATAACTTATTTAACTAAGATTTCATTTTTTTTTCTTTTTCACTGTAAAAATGTTATTTTCTATAAATAACAAAATATCAAATTTCCTTTACTACAACTATAAAAATTTTTTCCTTCTAATATTTTAACTCCAAACAAAAATTTCTTTCCCATAACTAAAGTCATTACTGTGAATATAAAACCTTACTCAGATATGTTCAAATCAAAATAGGTATATATATTACTGTTATGTTTAAATTCGATAAATAAATTATCTTAAAAAAACTTACTGCGAAATCACCAAGCTCGAACTTGAGCTCACAGCCATGCGACACTAGCACACATACTACCTCGACATCAAACCTCCCCAGGCGTCGCACCTCTGATCGATTACGAGAGCCCAAATCAAACGCGAACGAACTCACGACCACCTCTCTGCTTGACGTCGCGATTCCCATCACCGAAGTCACTTCCACCGTCTCTACTCTCGATTGAAATCGAGAATCTCTACCAGCCTTCAACGCCACGCCTTGCTGCCGCGATTCCTTCCAGGTCGCGATTCATGTTCGCTCGAGTCGTTGCCACGAATCCTATCGACTCCAACCCCACAGTAATCGCCGAACCCATCCATCAATCGGTCGCTCGAAATCACGACGTGCGCTCCCAGTTCCATCACGTCGTCGACCCCGCCTGAACGCCGCAGCCATCGCCTACGCGTGTGCCGTCGCCTACCTCGCGACCTCGAAATCGCGATGCCCTCCTGTTTGAATCCCGATTTGTTCTCCCTTTATAATTTCGAGAAGAGGCGCTACCTTCCAGTCGTCCCCTACGCGAGTCTCGTGATTCATTCAAGGAGGCTGTCGATAAATTTTAAGGAGAGTAATTGTTCTCCTTTCGATTCGATTTTTTTTTTCTTTTTGTTCTGTGACTTTGAACTGAACGGAGAGAATTTAAAATTGAAAGGAACGTGATTTGGGTATGGGGTGGGGTACTTGAGGTATGTTATTATTTTATTTTATTTTTCCTTTTATTTATTTATAAATTTTCTTCAAAATATCTCGTATTGTGTAACTTGAAATCTCGAATCTCGATTTCAGCGTGCCGCCAGGCATCCCTAATGTTTATCCCCTATTCCGAACGCGATGGAAAAAGTTTCGAGTCCAAATTCGATCGTATGGAGAAGATAGCATTTTAAATCAAACAAATTTCAATTTAAATTTCAGTGCGTTTGCTTGTCGTACGATCACACGACAACTCCAAATATTATGAAATTTGAAATCCGATAATAATACAATATTACGGATCCAATGGAACTGGTTTCGTCGAATTCCGAGACTGTGCCTCGGACGGCTATTTTTAAATATTGATTCGAACGATATAATTTCAAAACTGAACAAATTGTTTCCAAATCAATTTCTGAAACTTCTATTGTTTTCAGTATTATCAATATGAATTTTTACAAGCCTTTGAAATATTTTTCTTCAGCTTAAAACTGAAGATTTAAATTTTTATTCAGCATTCAATAGATTAAATTTTATAATTTAATCGTCAAATTCAAAGTTATATTCGGGATTCAAATTAAATCATCGTTCAAATATTTAAAATCAATTAAATATTCTCAATTTAATTTGTTCAAAATTCTGGGTCGTTACATAAATTTATTTTCAACTTTAAATAAAAGATTCCATACTGATTTCTCAAAGTTCTTCTCCAAATACTAAATCAATTACAGATTGATTTCTAATTTTATTTATCACTACTAAATAAATTCCTTATTTTTCTCAAATTACTCAACATCCTGTTTTTAAATGGATTCTTTAAATTGAAATCATTTTACATTGATTTCCCAAATCGTTTCAACTTACCAATTAAATTTCTAATTGGATTTCCAACTTATCTCCTTTTAAATAAATTCCTTTCAAAGAAAATATATTTCAATTGTTTCTTTCAGTCTATTTAAAAATCCAAATTCTTAAATTAAATTCTTCAATTTATAATCACTATTTTACGAAATCCATTTATTTAACATTTTCACTTGATTCTGGAATTAATTCGATAAGATTATAAAAAATTAACTTTTTATACTTTAAAATTTTCTTTCTTCAAAATTTATTCAATTTCAAAAAATTGCTTCACTTAGAAATTTTCTGCTTGAATTTCAAAAATTCAATTTCGTTTATCTTTGGAATCCAATGATGTCAAAACATCCATTCAGCTAAATTTTAGCTTTCAAACAATTTCCAGATATCAATATGATTAATAGCATCACTATAATCATTCACAGATTCATATCACAATAGAAATAAATTCAATCAATGTGAGGGGTCCAGTTGGATCCCTCCAACCTGTTTCCCTGCATCCAAAGACGTTAGCACAATACCAATTCCGCTCCAGTGCGGAATTATCGCGGTATATGGGTTTTATAAAAATCCGCTTACTAACGGCGCAATAGGGTCTCATCCGCTATACGAGGCGGGAAATCAATCAATCCAATATATACATATGCCAATATGTATATATTGCTATATATATATATATATCCTACTATATCTAATATCACATCCAATAGCAATCAAATCAATCAATAATTTCAAAGCAAAATTTTTCCTTCGAGTGAGAAATTCTCACCTTAGCCATTTTTATTCTGCAATCCATTCCAGCTTGTTTTCTCGACTTTATTTAACCTTGTATAAACAATTATATAAAATTCATTAATATCCGAAATAAATCGAATAACCAAATTTTCGTTTGGTATTTTTATTTTATCTAACTATTTAATTTCCAACTAATTCCCTTTTTAACAAATTTAATACAATTGATTTTAAATCAGTCCCTTTTAATAGTTTATTAAATTTAAATTCAAAACTAATCTTCTTTTCAAAATAAAAATTTATAAATTCGAATTGATCCCTTTTTAAATAAATCCTATCTGACCAAGATTTTTTTTATTTTAAACAAACATCTTTCTTTTAAATCAAATTTCTTTTAATAAATTTGTTTAACTAAAATTTAAAATTTTGAACTAATGATTTTATTTAAACGACTCATAAATTTTAAACTAAGTTTTCCTTTAAAAATTTATTTAACTAAACAAATTAAATTTAAAACTAAACTTCTTTAAATAAATTTAATTAACTATAAATTCTTTTTTTTTATAATATAAATTCCACCCACTTTAAAATCCCAATATTCTTTTCCAAATTATTTATACATTCTCTGTTTTTATATTACGATATGTATGTGGATATATTTTATATTCTTCTTTATATATATCTTTGATAAAACAGTAATTTTCTTTCAAAATTATATATTTATATATATATTTAAAAACTCTATACGTATATATATTAAATTAATAATAAACAAAACCAAAAGCTAATACCTCGACCTTCGTTCGACGTCATCTCCGAACGACGACGAGCCCACTTGCACGCGCGTGGTCGTGAACCCTAGCTCCGCCTCCGATCAATCTATCTGTTGTTGTCACGATCGCGATTTAAATCGCGCAACCATCCATCTGACCTCGGCCTGCCTGACTCCCCACGTCGCCGAGTCGAAGTCGCCCCCCTTTTCACACGTGCCCTACGGCCACGCGACTTCGAGCCTCCCCGATTCGCCAGCCCCTACGCGCCTCCATTTCCAGATCGTCGCCGCTCTGCTCCACATCGCGATAAAATCAAATCGCGTGTCGAGCCTCCCCTGCGAATACCGCCGCGCCTCGCGAACAACTTGAAACCCACGCGAGACCCCCTTCGATTTCGATTTTTTGAATTAAAGAAGAAACGCGGCTGTTTGATTTTTTTATTTTAGAGTGAGGAGGGAACGAGAGAGGAGAAAAAGAAAACTATCGGCCATTGATTTGCTTTCGTTTTAAAATTTTTATCTGCTTTGAAATGAAGTTGCGTGATCTATAATAGAAATGGGAGGAGACGGGATATCGTGGTTTTGCAGAGGGAAGGTTGTGCTTGCACGATAAATTTCATTGTCTTCAGCGTGATTTTCTCCGTGATTAAAGGAGACAACGTGCTGCCTTTGACCAAAAATTTAAATTTTAAATTTAAATTGAATTTGATTAAATTCCAATGCATTTACCCACCGTGTGCTCACGTATTAACACCGAAAAATACGAAAATTGAAACCCGGCAATAATTCAACGTTATGGACCCAATGGAACTGGTTTCGTCGAATTCCGAGACTGTATGAAAAATGACTATTTTTAAATATCGGTTCAAACAATAAAATTCAAAACTGAGTAAAACAGTTTAAATTTCAATTCTGAAGCTGCTGTTATCTTCAGTGTTATCAATATAAATTTTACAAGCTTTCGAAATATTTTTCTTCAACTGTAAATTGAAGATATAAATTTTTATCCAACTCTCAATCGATTAAATTTTATAATTTAATCGTCAAATTCAAAGTTATATTCGGGATACAAATTAAATTACCGTTCAAATATTTAAAATTAATTAAATATTCTCAATTTAATTTGTTCAAAATTCTGGGTCGTTACAAAACCCAATTGTGAGCAACAGTCAATGTCAATTTTTTTTTCTTTTCGTCCAATAGAAATGAACGAAATGGAAAGAAAATAAAAATATAAAATTTTGAAACCTTGAGAATATAAAAAGTCATTATGCTTGAATTCAAGGAAATATTAAAAGCTGATGACTGTTACATTTTTGAACGGTGGAATATGAAAGAATGGATGGAAACCCAAAAGATGTTACAAAACGGTACCGATATGGATGACTGTTTCGCAGTTTTCCCAGCGCACCAAACTTTAAAACACAAAGTCGACTATACCGCAGAGATCAGCACGACGAGACGGTCAAAATGGTATACAGATATCAGTGGTATAATTGAATTATAAAAATTCGAATTTCTCTACTAGCGGAAATTCAGCAAAAACGCTGAAAAATAAGATCGACGGAGCTAAAGAAGTCCGAATTTGGAAAAACGAAAATTGACGTCTTGCTCAGAAGATGGTTTAGAATTTTTCTATGTAAAAATATTTAGGTTCCGAAAATATTTTATTTTCATCGCTTTTTAACTGATTAAATTGAAGTAAATTTACGCGCGAAATAAACTTTCATATTTTCGGACGAAAATTTACCAGTTGCTATGTTTAACTAGACGCATTCCAAATATCAAATTTATATTCCAAAATTTTATCGTTTAAAATTTCGCAAAATTTCAATTAATAACGTTATTAAACCGGTTAAATCTACGGGTTGTTACACTCTAAAATTCAAATTATTTTTAAACCATTTACTTAAACTTTAAAATTCAAATCACATATATACAATATTTAAATTCATATGATTTAATATATATTCTATTTGATTAGGGAAACTCGCTTCAATTTACAATTAATTTTACAATTTTAATTCAAAAATTCAACTAATTATCAATTTAAATTTAATTAAAATCCGAGACCGTTACAGTTTCCCCCCATAAGAAATTTCGTCCTCGAAATTTGCCAGGGAGACACAAAGATGGATGAAAAATGTTTCATCAAATCAAACTGAAATCTATTCTGCATTTGGCTTACCAAATCAGAATATCAATAATAGATACGAGAACGAATTTTTTAATAATTTTTCACAAGATACTCGGGTTATTCAGATCTACGAAATATGCAGTGGCATCGGTTAGTCCGAAGGGATAACTAACCATTCGTAGAATATATTGGGACCCAAAGAATAGATAGATATATTGTAATGCCCCAAAATTTTAAGGAAAATTATTTTAATAAAATAATTCAGTTCTAAAAATATTTAGATTAAATGTTGAAGGATTTCTTGATGAAATAATGTGCAAGAGTATGTGTGCACATGCACATTGGAAATGGCACAAGAAAAAGGTTTAAGATCTCTGAAAAAAAACGATGATAATAAAATAAATAAACAAAGAAAGGAAGCATTTCAAATATGATTTTGAAATATAAATTATTAAATCAATTAAAATATGTTTTTCTGTATACATTGAAATTAAATACCCTTTATGAAATTGGATATGCATACACACTGAAATTAAAAATATATTAGTATTAAAAAAAATATGAAACCTATGATGTGAATATTTTTACAGGAAATAAGGAGGAATTAAATAAATATATATATATATACATATGCTTATACCCAGATACATTTCCTTTTAGCAGAGATATATTGAAACTAAGCAAGAAAAATAACACTAAAATGGTATAAGGTAAAATACAAGCAAATATGTTATGTATAGTCAAAAATAGAAAGAGTGGGAATTTCCAGAAATAAGCAAATGAGTAAATATAGTTAAGTCACACACACTTTTAACATGACTTGAGTGAGTGGTCATTTTCTGAAAAAGAAAAGAAAAGAAAATTCAGCCTTAACTAATTGATATGGCCGGGGTAATCAAGAATGAAAATATGAAAACTTAAGAAAATGCAAAATACATGATTTTAGCAAGGACAAAAGTGGAATTTTATCTTGGTAAAACCCTAGAGGAAAACATTTATATAAATAGGCAGTTATAACCAGAAAATCATTTTACCCGAGTCGCTTATAAAAAATAAGAAAGAAAAAGAAGAAGAAGAAGGAGAAACATATAGGGATTTTTGAACAAAGGCAGGAAGAATTTAGGTGAGTAATCTCACTAGATTCATGGCATTAAGACCTGATATGAGGCAACCAAACTATTATGTTGCTATTGATATTTTCTGTTTTTGTTAAAGCAGTTTTATTAATATTCTTTGAATGGTTTTGATTTGATATAATGTTTTGTTATGGATGCTCTTTGGATGGCCTTGATCTGATAAGATGTTTTATTATGGATGTGCAAGCTACTGTTTTATTATATTCTGAAAACCTAAGGCATCAGATCTTGAAATCAGGGGAAGAATACTTATATATGATATGGAATCATGGCAAGTAAAATCACAACAGAGAAAATAAAATAAGCTGCAATATACATTGTATAAGTGCTGAGGCTTTAGAAAAGATATTAGGGGTGCAATAGAGATTTCTATGTGCTGAATCCCTGATCAAATAGCAAAAATCTACAAGACAAAAATTATGATTCGGCTAGATCTTGAATCTGGCTCAATCATAGTTATTTGCAGATCATAATAAATTCATTATGCCATGTTTCTATTCCTAGTATAAATATTCTTGTACTTGATTCAAAGACAAAATATATGTTAGCAATATTCTTGAAAATAACTATTTGTTTGCCTTTGGAAAATATGCTTTCAGTATTATAGGGGTGTTTCAATTAGGGCTGTATATAGGACATGACAGTCCGTTGTCCGACTCGGTCCGAGGCTGTAAGATGTCCGGTCCGTGTCCGTACGATTCTCATTTAGGACACGAATTAGGACAAGAAAAAATGTACGAAAAAACGTCCGTCCGAAAATGTTCGATGTTTTTCTATTGTCCGAACATTGTCCGTCCGTTGTCCGACTCGTACGAACAATGTTCGAAGTTAAAGTTTGTCCGGTCCGTGTCCGTTCGAATCTCTTATAGGACAGGACTAGGACATACCTCCGTCCGGTCCGGTCCGACCCGTTTACACCCCTAGTTTCAATGAACACAGTGACATGTTCACTTACCCATCCGATGATAGGATTAAATAAATATAAATTAGTAAATGAACTACGAACTGTGAGCTAAGGAGGCTGCTGGAATGCTTGTCATATTTGAAGTATGCAAGTTTGGCACATGGTTTGTTTAAGCCCTGAGATCTTTGTGAAATGATGTGAACTAGTTCATTGCACTACAACAAAACAGGCTTTTTACAACGGGCAATGCCCGTTGTAATATGTGTTCCACAACGGGCAGCCGACCGTTGTAATAGGCGATGTTGTAATAGGTTGACCATATTTTACAACGGGCAATGCCCGTTGTAATAAATCTTTTTACAACGGGCAATGCCCGTTGTAATACACATTTTTACAACGGGCAATGCCTGTTGTAATATAACTTTTTACAACGGGCAATGCCCGTTGTAATACATGATAATGCAACGGTTTCTGACCGTTGCAAAATAAATGCAAATTTAAAAAAAAAATTACAACAGCATACATCCATACCAATAATGAATAATTTAACTAGTAATAAATATTATCATAAAACAACCAAAATCATTTCATTTCAAGTGTGTTTAACTACCAGTCTACCATCTCTAACTACAGCAACCAATCCACTGCTACACTACAACCAACAATCTTTCCGCCTTACTATCTTACTGTTCTACCAACACATATAACATCATCTTTGACTGCCTGTAACTCCAACCTTGCCGCAACTCCCTTCAGTCTAACACTGTCTTCAGTGTGCACGTCTTCAAACTACAACCCAACTTCTTTCCTGCCTTTGAAGCCCTTGAACATAATCAAAGTGCAAAACAAAATCTGCAATGGTAATCTAAGGTAAAGATAAACATCGATATTTAGTGGATCTCTGCGACAAGGTAAAAGCTAGCTAAAAGCATATCAAATCGTACACGTAGCTCTACTTTCTTTACTTTATTAGTGTCATGCTAAACATGCTTTCAATCATATTTTGAAATAATGCAAGGTTCTACCGTCATCAAATCCAAATGCTCCTATTATCGATTATGACACAAGCTATATGTTCTACATAGTATGATATGTACATGAAGTATAATTCAAAGGAAATCCAGGCAACAATGGAAGCGAAGTAACAACTTATCTAATTTATGTCAATCAGTGTACAATTGGTCCACTTGACATCACATCAACTCCACCATATAATGCTGCCCAACCTAACTTACTATTTGGTTTGCTTAAATAGCCACTAATAAGGATTTAATCTATCTTACTATTTAGATGTTTACATTTTCAGCAATTATTGATTTGTTATAGACTATTGTTGATAACGATCAATAGGAAAAAGAAAAGTATGCTTGTTTAATTTTAAAAAAGAAAATGTATTTTAGTTACAGCTTCATTTTAGGTCTGTAAAAATTGCAATTTTGTTTAGCTCTAATCTGTGGGGTTTGGTGTAACATGGAAAAAAAGATGTATGCATAAACTAGTAGTTCTGCAAACAGTATGGTGCTGCTCTGTTCACAGGACAAATAATATCTGAGCATAAAGAGAAGAAAGTACCTAGATTGACCTATACAGATGTAGTAGATATGAGGACGACATACCCCGGTAATCGCTACATGTGATAGGTAAATGGGTCATCGCCAAATCCAGGGAGCATAGCAGTTAAGTCGTATAAGTATCCTATTACAAAATGTGAATGTCAGTTCGAACTTCAACCAAAATATCGAGTAACACATACAAGCAAAAATGTTCTTAGATACCAATAACTGTCGTCGATTGATAAAAAAATGGGTTATACCTATACAACTACAGATGTGTGTATAGTAACTATTAGGTGCTTAGCGATGTCATATGGTGAAAAATACATATTTACAAGCTCATCATATATATATATATTGGATTTGATTGCAACCCCTTTAGATCCACACTGTGACTGTCTTCCCACTTTACTAGTATGTAATTATCAAATTGTATCATTAACATACACAATTTAGTTTGGCATAATTGAAAATAAATAGGGATTTCTGATGATACTTGAAACTTTGGATACAACTACTTTATATTCTCATATATAAGGCATGTTTGGAAAGATGTATTATATATTTCTGATCTCAATTATTGCACTATTTTTAGGATGCGATACATAGTTTTTGAGCTAATCCTGTGACCGTACCTTATTACCACTAGACAAGACTGCCAAATTGGTGTTGTATATTGCTTAATTGATATTCATCATTATTCATTAGTTTAATTATACTTTGATCAATGCATTAATTCTTTGCATTGCTAATTAATTAATAATTCATTCCTGTCATATATGACAGTTTCTTGGTTTAAAATGACAGCTACCAAAGTAGCAGGCAAGCTTTTGAGTTATCGTGCATATAATGGTTAGTTTATATATTCTAAGTCTTTCTTGTTATTACTTGTTTATATATACGTGACCCCTAGGAATAAAAAATGGATATATTTGATCCGAAGTTCATTTTGCTCAAAGAATGTTATAACCATTTCTTGAAGTACGTCAGTCTAATCCATTGATTTAACAACAAAGAGTCTTCAGCCTCTAAAATATGTTGTTGGATACTAATTTTTTACTCCTGATCATGATTTTGCACTCCCTCTGTTCTGTTAAATGATTTGAGCAATTTCTAGAAGCACATCAGTCTAACCCACTGAATTCAGTATACATGTTCATTTAATTTTAGCGAGATATTAACCAACATGAATTAAATGCTCTCTTGTTGTAATCTGACTTGTATATACAGAGATGAAAAGAATGAACATATCATAAAGTGTTATATAACAACCATTTGCCATATGACTCAAATGTGAAAGTCTAAGTTGTCAGTTCACGTATGCAATAATTTATCCAATGAGAAAGATTCCAAATACTTCCTTTTCATATCCTGTTTCGGACAAAATTGAACGTGGGAGGGAACAGGTGGATTTTAATCTTTTGTAAAATATTGGTATATGCAGTGAGATTCTATAGTTGTATGAAAATACTGCATATACGGAAGGGGGAAAAAACATCAGTAGAAATACTTACCAGGCGAAGAAAATTGTTCAGTGCAACAAATTCTACAAAGAACCATACAATAAAGTAAACACTAATTAGTTTAATTAGTAAACAAAAACAAGATAGATAAACTATATCTGAGCAAACCTTGAAATTCATGGTGCCATTCATATCAAAATCATACATCCTGATCATCTATTGAAAAATTGATAGAGAAAAGACCAGGTTTCCAACTTCGAGAGCTCTCTGATCAACATTAATATGTTGAATCAAGTCAAATAAACGCATGATCAACGCTAGGGATTAGTTAGGGGTAAAAAAATTAAAGTATAGAATGAAGAAGAAGATGAAATCAAAAATTAACCTGAAGTTGAAGAGCAGTAATATTTCCAGTATTATTTGAGTCGACTCTTCGAAACCATTCTCTTAGAGCGGTAGTGTAATTGTTCTACATGAATCGATGAACTACAATCCAGCAGCAATATCAGTGCAGCAAACAGCTACGGAGATGTGCGACATTTCAGACGAGCTTCTCCAGATCTGAGCTACCAATTTTGGGATTCAACCGACATTTCAGGCGAGCTTCGAAGATGGTTTGGGATTCAAGCGACATAGCCCAGATCTCGGCTACCAATTTTGAGAAGCATTTCAAATCAAGACGTGAGCCACATCACTCGAGCAAGATCTAATAGAAATCAAGACGAAGTGAGAAGATGTCTTCAAAGCATGATCTTCGCACAGTAGAAAAAATATCAAAGTAAATTTTCTTTTACCAAAGATCAAAGAAAAAACACTAAAGACTCTAATCCATTTATTCCTTTAATCTGCGCACAGTAGAAAAAATATCAATACGAGCCAAAGAAGGATACTCCCTTAGAATTCTCAGGCCACCAACATTTATCAAACAATCAAACATTGGACATTTTTTCAAAATAACTCCCTTAGAAGATGTTTTCAGTAATACCTCCATTTTTTTCAAAATAACTCATTTAATTGATTTAATGACTGAGGTGACAGAGCATCAGTTTTAAAAAGCTCAATTTTTATATTTCAAAGACAAGTCTCAATACCATAATAGTATTATCATCATCTGCTGATCATGCTGGCCTCAGACATTGACCCATTGCGAATGACTAATCATTATGTTCTTCAATTAATGGAAAAGATGGACAAATTAAATACAAAAGAGAAGATATCCAAATGGAATGCAGACATAGAAACGAAGTGCACAATGTGCAATCAAGTTAACGAAACAAGGAATCATCTTTGACTTCCAATACCCCAAAGCTCTATTATGCAATTTATTTTGGAAGCTGTAGTTAACAACGGGTGGAAACTATGCAATTGGTGAGATTTTCGAATATATGCTCTGTCTAAATAAGAGAAATAAGGCATTTTGGCAACATAAAAACATCGTGTTCACTGTGCTTATCATATACTGGTGGAACGTAATTCTATAGGATTCAGACAGATCGAAACTACATCTAATATTCATTTGGAACTAATAAGCATCGATATCAGACAATTACTACAATAATCAAACATTTCAAAAGAAGATACAAGGGCATGGAACTTATCTTTCGTGATAAACCCTTGACTACCAAACAACACACTACCGTTTCTAGTCATACAGCTAACTTGACCAACAATGGATGAACGTACACCGAATCGATGCTTGGCCAGAGATGAACAACTAAGGAAGGAACTGTAAGATTGGAGCTAAGAACAACAGATGCTGATGGAGAGTCGAAAGGGGAGAGGAGTAATCCAGCTGCGACGTCGAGATGCGGTCGCTCATAGAAGCTGCGTAGATGAAGCTGAAGTGTGGAGAGGGTTGTGACGGCTTTTGATGGAGCAAGAGGTGATTTAGGGTTTAGTTCTAGGGATTTCTTAACGTCTTTCGATTTGGCTGCTTGTATGAATGAGGGAGGCAGCGATAGGTTTTTTAATTTGAAGCTTCTAAAAGCGGGTCGGGTTTCCTCTTGCAACGGACATGTTTTACCGTTGTAAAATTGGTATCTATTACAACGGGCATGAAATGACCGTTGTAATATCATTCTATTACAACGGGCAGTCATTCCCCGTTGTAAAAGGGGCATTGTATAGAGCATCTATTACAACGGGCCTGAATGGACCGTTGTAATAGCCTTCTATTACAATGGGCAACCAATGCCCGTTGTAAAAAGGACGTTGTAAATGGCTGTTTTGTTGTAGTGTTGCAATGTGTCCCTGTGATTCCTTGATAGCAGATGAGGCTAGGATTAAAGTGATATATATGTAAAGGCTATGCAAAGTTATGAAATAAGAATATGGGTATTTCTTATATTGTTAATTTGGAACCATGAGTGTTCCAGGGCATCTGAGTGCTGCAGATTGATGTGAATGCTTGCATAAACATGCTTGTGCTAATGGTTAATTTATGAAGTCGTTGCATTTTCATAACAATTTATCTGAAACATAGTAACATAATAGGTTTAAGAAAATTGCTTAAGCAACTGGCCAGTATTTATGCATCAGTTATTTGCTTAATATCATGAATATATTGATGTTGCTCATACCAGATCATTGATCCGACCCTTATTTGCTCATGGCATATGGTGGTGTCTCATTTCAAACTGAGGCAGCCACCAATGCTCTTTTAGGGGATGCAAGACTTAGGTAGGGAGGAAGATTATGGCTAATGAGAAAAATGGATGAGCGTACTTGTTAGTTTTAATAAGAGTATAGAATGAGATATCTGCATGTAATCATGGAAATAGAATTTTTAAATTTCTTGTCATGTAATGAATTTGCTATGTTTGTCTGAACTGGTTGTTTTCTGTTGCATTTTGTTATGTATTAAGGTTTGAGAATTTAAAGATTATTTGAGTTATGAACAAGAGAACAAGCTTTAAAGTATTATGTATCGAAATCTGAAAGAAATTATATATGTACTTAAGCAATTAACTAACATATTCTATACTTTGCATTAGGCAATCTGGTGTTATTTAAAAACATTAAGTTTGGGGTAAAATATGGTTTAACCCAGGGTAATCTTTCAGGTATTTAGTTACCTTTCATTGGAGAATTTTGTAAAAGAATTCAAGTCCATTATGAGTTTTTTTGTTAGGTGTATATATCTTAAATAAGGCATCAAGTAGTTTTCATATGAATAACATTTTAAAGAGACATGGTTGATGTTTGTTTGGTTGATCATATTGGTCTGTAATTCAATGGTGAAATGCATTACAAAACCCCATGTCCATTTAGCAAGTGTTCAACCCAAAACTTCCTTTCAAATGCTATAAACATATGTGCATTTTGGAACTGGTTTGTACTATCAAACCAGAGAACACTCTGCAATCAAACCTGGCTCACCAAAAATCCAGGGATTGCACCATTTACAAACACTTCCAGAAAATTTAGAAACCAATATGCATAAGAACAAAACATGGTTCGATTTATAGGCTGAGTTAAAAGCAGATGAATCTCAAAGAAAAATCATGAGCCAAAAATGATATATGTAAATATCATTTTCTGCTCTTAATCAGATATCAAATATTTGAACTGTACAAAAAAAAAAATATTCTCAAGCATTCAGAGATTATTTTGTCAAGATAAATTATTGATAAATCTTAATTTGAATGATCAAAGTTATCATTATAAATAAATATGAGCAGGATCTACTCACATATTATAAGCATCAAGAACATGAAAATTTATAATAGGAATTTAAAATTCAATTCAAATCAAACAGAATATGCTCTTGTTTACATATTTAAATATATATATATATATACTCTGATTTAAACAAGAGGGACGTATAATTCATCATATGTATATGTATATTTTTATGATTAAACTGGTATACTGATATTAGTAGGAATTTTAAAATCTTGGACAAATTGTTTGAAAAGAAAATGACTCTGAGAATCAAATATAGAAATGTAAAAAAAATTATCAAAATTAAGGCAAAACTTGGAGGGTCATTTCAGTTGGTATCAGAGCAAACGGTTGCATTGATTGTTGAATACTATAGAAATGTATTATATCTGTTTGTTTTGGATGGAATAATTTAGATAGGAAAATATTAACTATAGAAAATACTCACTGTACACTATTACTATTTGCACATAACTTGGTTAGCAAACCATGGTAGGAAGGGGATCACATCATGCAGGAACAAGTGCACCACAAATGCTTGATATGCAAGAGTTTGTAAGGGTTTTAAGGGATGGAATTGGGCATAGGACTGAGAATCCACATGAGGAACTTTCAAAACTATTAAAGGCTTATACAAACTTGGGAGGCAAAAGTTTTGAAGGGACTGACAATGTGATGGAAATTCAAGCATGGTTGAGAACACTGGATAGGATTTTCTATGACATGCAGCTTGATGATCAGAGGAAGAGGCAAGTGGCTTCAAGACAGCTGAAAGGAGTAGCTTTAGGCTGGTGGGAGGTGATTATAGCTGGGAGAATTGAAAATGAAATCACTTGGAATCAATTCAAGGAGATGTTGGAGGCAAGATTTGTACCAGCATCAGCTAAGACCACATTACTTGAAGAATTTATTAGACTCGGGCAAGGAACTTTGAATGTCACTGAGTGTACTCAAAAGTTTGAGGGATTATCCAAGTATGGAGCAATGCTAGTGGCAGATGAAGCATTCAAAAATGATAGGTACATTAGAGGTTTGAACCCAGGACTTAGCAGAGTCATGTTACCATATGCATATAGGACTTTTGATCAAGTAATAGATCTGGCATTGAAATTGGAACAACATGACAAGGAAAGAGAGAAGTACAGGAATTTTAAGAACCAAAATAACAAGAAGAATAAGGGAAGATATCACCCTTATGATAAAAAGAAGGAGGAGGCAGACAACAAGAAGGCCAATGACACCAAGGCTAATGATGCTAAGAAGAAATTGGTCTGCCATCACTGTGGAAAGGAAGGACACATTAAACCAAGGTGCCCAGAGTTAAAAGGATGATGCAGCTAAACCCAGAGATGAAGTCCTGAGTCGTCCATGAGATAAAACTAACACGGCAGATATAAGTCGTCTACGACTTAAGGGCAATGCTATGAGTCGTCCACGACTCATAGAGACAGGCATGAATCGTATGAGACGTCTACGACTCAAGGAGGCGGTGATGAGTCGTCCACGACTCATCTGGAAAACCAAAGGGGAAAGCATAAGTCATCTACGACTTAAGGAGGCGGTGATGAGTCGTCCACGACTCAACTGGAAGACCAAAGGGAAAGTTGTGATGAGTTTACGACTTAACGAAGCAACTATAACTCGTCTACGACTTAACAGGGAGATGAGTCGCTCACGACTCAAGGGGAAGAATACACAAGTGATAAGTCGTCTAAGACTCAAGGAAGGTGAGGAGATAAGCCATCCACGACTCAAGGGCGAGGCTGGTATAAGTCGTCCACGACTTATCGAAACTGGGTTAAGTCGTAGAGGCCTAGAGCTGTATATTCTGATGCCGCTTTAATCCATGCCGTAGATTCTCCTGACGAGTTAATCTGAACCGTTGTTTTCTAAGTCGCTACTAGAGTATAAGTCGTATGGCGTCTGTTGTAAATAAGTTGAGTCGAATGGAGTTGATAAGTCGGCAACGACTTAAAAGATGTATTTTTCTATGTTGTATTTTCTGTTTGCTAAGTCGCTAGGCTTTCTTGTAATAAGTCGTGAGTCGTATGCTTTGTAAATAAGGAGTGTTGATTTGTTAAGTCGTTAAGTCGTGTACCTGGTTGTGACATTTGTATTGTAAGCTGATAAGTCGTATACGGCTTATGATGAGTCGTAGGTCATAGATGATGAGTCGGAAACGACTTAAGACTTAGGAAATTTTCTGGATTTGTGTTGTAGCCTATAAATAGGCAAGTGAAGTCATTTGTAAAGGTTGTTGATTTTTGAATAAAATTCTCTTTTGATTGCTTTGTGCTTTCATTCCAAATTGGTAGTTGAGTGTAATCTCCTATCTCCTCTTTCGGATAATCGAGTGCGCTCGATTCAACGATTGTAGAAGCCGATTCACGGAATCAAGTGCGCTTGATCAACGCTTGAAGAATTGAAGATCTTTGAACCCGGTATCGTGCGCGATCAACGAGTTCGAGATAGCTAGAGTTCGGTATCTTCGGATCAACGAATTCGGGCATTCCAGTATTCTTCCAATCCACCGATTACTACATTCACCGTTTTACATCGTTTTGATTAATCCGCTGCGTCAAAGGAGGAGCCTTCAAATGCTACCTATGTGGGAAAGAGGGGCATATGAAGAGGAACTGTCCTGAGTACAAGCAGCAAGGGAAGTTAGCAAATCTAGAGGGCAAAAGCAAATCTACAGTGGAAATTAATAAACCATAGCCAAGTGGAAGGTACATTACTTATTTGTACCATACCCATAGCAGTAGTATATGATACTGGGGCAACTCACTCTTTGATTTCTTATGAACTAGTTAAAATGCTAAAATTAAATTGCATATTGGTTGAAACTCCATTGTTTATACAAAGTCCACTGGGGAGTTCTAGTGTTTTATATATGATTTGTGTGGATGTGGAATTAAACATAGGAGGAAATACTTTTATTTCCAATTTATATGTTTTAAACTACCCAAATATAGGTGTTATATTGGGGGTAGACTGGTTAAGGCAATTTAAAACCACAATTAACTTAGATTCATCCACCATATCATTGCAAAATCTTAGAGGCCACAGAATCATAATTTTATGTGAAGTAGCTAAAGAAAGGAAATTATATCATTTAATTGATTTGAAAAAAGATTCCAGTGAACTTACTATTGAAGAAATTCCCATAGTCAATAAATACTTGGATGTGTTTGGGGAGGTTAAGGGTGTTCCACACCATAGACCAGTAGAGTTCCAAATCAATCTTATTCCCGGAGCAAGCCCAATAATAAAGAAACCTTATTGAATGGGGCCAAGTGAACTGAAAGAATTGAAAAACCAGTTAGAAGAATTAGAAAGCAAAGGATTTATAAGGCCAAGTAATTCATGATGTGGTGCTCCAGTAGTGTTTGTAAGAAAACATGATGGTACTTTGAGAATGTGTATAGATTACAAAGGGCTAAATAAAGTTACTATTAAAAATAAATACCCATTGCCTAGAATTGATGATCTCTTTGATCAACTCAGTGGAGCTAAAATATTTTCTAGGTTAGACTTGGCATCTGGGTTCCATCAGATGAAGGTTGAGGACTCAAGTGTTAAGTACACTGCATTTAACACTAGATATGGTTTGTATGAGTTTCTAGTTATGCCATTTGGGTTAACAAATGCCCCTTCATATTTTGTAGATTTAATGAATAGAATATTTGGAGATTATTTAGACAAGTTTGTGCTAATTTTTATTGATGATATTTTGGTATTCCAAAACAGTGGAAGAGCATAAAAATCATTTGCATCTGGTTTTGTCTAGATTGAGGGAAAAAGATTTAAAGGCAAAATTTTCAAAATGTGCATTTTGGAAGGAGGAAGTACATTTTCTTGGCTATGTCATTTCTGCAAAAGGAAATTCAGTGAACCCCAATAAGGTTGTAGCAATTCAAGCATGGAAAAGACCAAATACAGTGAGTGAGGTTAGATCATTTATGGGGATGGCAGGATATTATAGGAGATTTATAAAAGATTTTTCTAAAATGTCATCACCACTTACAAATTTAACTAGAAAGAATCAAGTGTATATATGGACAGAAAAATGTGAGCAAGCTTTTATCAAAATAAATGAAGCCTTAGTTAATGCACCAGTGTTGAGAGTACCTGAAGGAAATGAGGGATTAATTGTGTATACTGATGCAAGTGGCTCTGGGCTAGGGGTTGTGTTGATGCAACAAGACCAAGTAATAGCCTATGCATCTAGGCAATTAAAGCCACATGAAACTAGGTATGCAACCCATGATCTTGAACTAGTAGCAGTAGTGTATGCCTTAAAGCTTTGGAGACATTACTTATTAGGTGCAAAATTTATTTTGTACACTGATCATAAGGCACTGAAATATCTATTCTCACAAAAAGATTTAAACATGAGGCAACATAGGTAGGTGGAGTTTCTAGCTGCCTATGACTTAGATATACTCTATACACCAGGTAAAGCAAACAAAGTTGCTGATGCTCTAAGTAGACAACATGCTAAATTAGCTATGATGATGATAGAAGAGTTTAAGGACTTTTCTTTGCTTGCTGAGTTAGAAATTAGGGAGAATGGCTGTGTGCACATGGATGTGCATGTGCATGGTGCACAGGAAAATAGAGGGTAGTTGAGCTTGATGACACTTCAATCTGAATTAATTTTAAAGGCAAGTAAAATGCAAGACCAAGACCCTATTATAGCTGAGAAGAAAATTCTCATATCCAAAGGGGAAGAAGTGACAAATTACCATATTGATAAAAGTGGTTATTTGAGAAACAAGGATAGAATATGTGTTCCAGAAAACATAGAATTTAAGGAGGAAATTTTAAATGAGTATCATAGGAGTAAGTACTCCATACACCCAGGTAGTACAAAAATGTATCAAAATTTGAAAAGAAATTTTTGGTGGAAGGGAATGAAATCAGATGTGGCCAAACATGTTGCAAAGTGTATGACTTGCCAACAAGTTAAAGCAGAAACACAAAGACCATCAGGGTTGTTACAACCTCTAAGCATACCAAAGTGGAAATGGGAGGATATATCTATGGATTTCATAGATGGCCTGCCTAAATCTAAAAGAGGAAACACAAGCATATGGGTAATAGTGGATAGGCTAACTAAAGTAGCACATTTTATCCCAGTGAAATCAGAAAGAAATGCACCAAAATTGGCTCAGGTATTCATGAAAGAGGGGGTAAGATTACATGGCATTCCCAAAACCATTGTGAGTGATAGGGATACCATCTTCACCTCAAGATTCTGGAAAAGTTTTCAAGAGGCCATGGGGAGTGAGTTATGCTTAAGCACGGCCTACCATCCACAATTAGATGGACAAACTGAGGTGGTGAACAAAGTTCTAGAAGACTTATTGAGAGCATGTGCATTGGATTTTGGAGGCAACTGGGAGGATCATCTCCATCTATCTGAGTTTACATACAATAATAGTTATCAAAGCACCTTAGGGATGGCTCCATTTGAAGCCTTATATGGCAAGCCATGTTTATCACATGTATGTTGGGTAGAGACAGGAGAGAGGGCTGTTTTAGGGCCTGAATATGTAAAAGAAACTACAGAGAAAATTGGGTTAATAAGAAAAAGGATGGCAATAGCTCAAGATAGGCAAAAGAAGTTTGTAGACATGAAGAGAAAGCAGGTGGAATATGGAGTGGGAGACTTTGTTTTCATAAAGGTTTCACCCATGAAAAAAGTCCTGAGGTTTGGCAAGCACGGAAAACTCACACCAAGGTATGTTGGACCCTATAAAATTCTGGAGAGAATAGGCTCTTTAGCATACAAATTAGAACTGCCAGAGGAAATGAAAGCAATGCACAATGTGTTTCATGTGTCACAACTTAGAAGGTGGATACATGATAAAGAAGAAATTCTGGAAAAGCCTACCCAAATTCAAATAAATCCTAATTTGGTTTATGAGAAGGAACCAGTGGGAATTTTAGATAAAGAAGAAAAGAAATTAAGAAGTAAACTTTGAAACTGGTGAAGATCCAGTGGAGTCTTGATCCAAATGACTGCACATGGGAGTTAGAGGACAAGATTAAGATAGATTATCCTAAGCTTTTTGCAGATTAAAGGTAATTTTAAAATTTCTGGAAAATCTAATATATATATATATATATGGTTGTTATGATTTAATTTGTTTGCTTATGCATATGTTTAATAGATTCCTTAGAATCAGTAAATGCTTGTTATAAGTATTAGGAAAATTATTCTAATAAAATAATTCAGTTTTAAAAATATTTAGATTAAATGTTGAAGGATTTCTTGATGAAATGATGTGCAAGAGTATGTGTGCACATGCACACTAGAAATGGCACAAGAAAAAGGTTTAAGATCTTTGAAAAAAAATGATGATAATAAAATAAATAAACAAAGCAAGGAAGCATTTCAAATATGATTTTGAAATATGAATTATTAAACCAATTAAAATATGTTTTTCTGTATACATTGAAATTAAATACTCTTTATGAAATTAGATATGTATACACACTGAAATTAAAAATATATTAGTATTAAAAAAAATATGAAACCTATGATGTGAATATTTTTATAGGAAATAAGGAGGAATTAAATAAATAAATAAATATATATATACATATGCTTATACCCAGATACATTTTCTTTGAGCAGAGATATATTGAAACTAAGTAAGAAAAATAACACTAAAATGGTATGAGGTAAAATACAAGCAAGTATGTTATGTATAGTCAAAAATAGAAAGAGGGGGAATTTCCAGAAATAAGCAAATGAGTAAATATAGTTAAGTCACACACACTTTTAACATGACTTGAGTGAGCGGCCATTTTCTGAAAAAGTAAAGAAAAGAAAATGCAGCCTTAACTAATTGATATGGCCGGGGTAATCAAGAATGAAAATATGAAAACATAAGAAAATGCAAAATACATGATTTTAGCTAGGACAAAAGTGGAATTTTATCTTGGTAAAACCCTAGAGGAAAACATTTATATAAATAGGCAGTTATAACCAGAAAATCATTTTACCCGAGTTGCTTAAAAAAATAAGAAAGAAAAAGAAGAAGGAGAAACATATAGGGATTTTTGAACAAAGGCAGGAAGAAATTAGGGAGTAATCTCACTCGATTCATGGCATTAAGACTTGATATGAGGCAGCCAAACTATTATGTTGCTATTGATATTTTCTGGTTTTGTTAAACACAGTTTTATTAATATTCTTTGAATGGTTTTTATTTGATATAATGTTTTGTTATGGATGCTCTTTGGATGGCCTTGATCTGATAAGATGTTTTATTATGGATGTGCAAGCTACTGTTTTATTATATTCTGAAAAGCTAAGGCATCAGATCTTGAAATCAAGGGAAGAATACTTATATCTGATATGTAATCATGGCAAGTAAAATCACAACAGAGAAAATAAAATAAGCTGCAATATACATTGTATAAGTGCTGAGGCTTTAGAAAAGATATTAGGGGTGCAATAGAGATTTCTATGTGCTGAATCCCTGATCAAATAGCAAAAATCTACAAGATAAAAATTATGATTCAGCTAGATCTTGAATCTGGCTCAATCATAGTTATTTGCAGATCATAATAAATTCATTATGCCATGTTTCTATTCTCAGTATAAATATTCTTGTACTTGATTCAAAGACAAAATATAGGTTAGCAATATTCTTGAAAATAACTATTTGTTTGCCTTTGGAAAATATGCTTGTAGTATTATAGGGGTGTTTCAATGAACATAGTGACATGTTCACTTACCCATCTGATGATAGGATTAAATAAATATAAATTAGTAAATGAACTAGGAACTGTGAGCTAAGAAGGCTGCTGGAATGCTTGTCATATTTGAAGTATGCAAGTTTGGCACATGGTTTGTTTAAGCCCTGAGATCTTTGTGCAATGATGTGAACCAGTTCATTGCAATGTGTCCCTGTGATTCCTTGATAGCAGATGAGGCTAGGATTAAAGTGATATATATGTAAAGGCTATGCAAAGTTATGAAATAAGAATATGGGTATTTCTTAGATTGTTAATTTGGAACCATGTGTGTTCCAGGGCATCTGAGTGCTACAGATTGACGTGAATGCTTGCATAAACATGCTTGTGCTAATGGTTAATTTATGAAGTCACTGCATTTGCATAACAATTTATCTAAAACATAGTAACATAATAGATTTAAGAAAATTGCTTAAGCAACTGGCCAGTATTTATGCATCAGTTATTTGCTTAATATCACGAATATATTGATGTTGCTCATACCAGATCATTGATCTGACCCTTATTTTCTCATGGCATATGGGGGTGTCTCATTTCAAACTGAGGCAGCCACCAATGCTCTTTCAGGGGATGCAAGACTTAGGTAGGGAGGAAGATTATGGCTAATGAGAAAAATGGATGAGCATGCTTGTTAGTTTTAATAAGAGTATAGAATGAGATATCTGCATGTAATCATGGAAATAGATTTTTTAAATTTCTTGTCATGTAATGAATTTGCTATGTTTGTCTGAACTGGTTGTTTTCTGTTGCATTTTGTTATGTATTAAGGTTTGAGAATTTAAAGATTATTTGAGTTATGAACAAGAGAACAAGCTTTAAAGTATTATGTATCAAAATCTGAAAGAAAATATATATGTACTTAAGCAATTAACTAACATATTCTATACTTTGCATTAGGCAATCTGGAGTTATTTAAAAACATTAAGTTTGGGGTAAAATATGGTTTAAGCCGGGGTAATCTTTCAGGTATTTAGTAACCTTTCATTGGAGAATTTTGTAAAAGAATTTAAGTCCATTGTGAGTTGTTTTGTGAAGTGTATATATCTTAAATAAGGCATCAAGTAGTTTGCATATGAATAACATTTTAAAGAGACATGGTTGATGTTTGTCTGGTTGATCATATTGGTCTGTAATTAAGTGGTCAAATGCATTACAAAACCCCATGTCCATTTAGCAAGTGTTCAACCCAAAACTTCCTTTCAAATGCTATAAACATATGTGCATTTTGGAACAGGTTTGTACTATCAAACCAGAGAACACTCTGCAATCAAACCTGGCTCACCAAAAATCCAGGGATTGCACCATTTACAAACACTTCCAGAAAATTTAGAAACCAATATGCACAAGAACAAAACATGGTTCGATTTATAGGCTAAGTTAAAAGCAGATGAATCTCAAAGAAAAATCATGAGCCAAAAATGATATATGTAAATATCATTTTCTGGCCTTAATCAGATATCAAATATTTGAACTGTACAAAAAAAAATATAATCTCAAGCATTCAGAGATTATTTTGTCAAGATAAATTATTGATAAATCTTAATTTGAATGATCAAAGTTATCATTATAAATAAATATGAGCCGGATCTACTCACATTTATAAGCATCAAGAACATGAAAATTAATAATGGGAATTTAAAATTCAATTGAAATCAAACAGAATATGCTCTTGTTTACAAAATTTAAATATATATATATACTCTGATTTAAACAGGAGGGACATATACATCATCATATGTATATGTATATTTTTATGATTAAACTGATATACTTATATTAGTAGGAATTTTAAAATCCTGGACAAATTGTTTGAAAAGAAAATGACTCTGAGAATCAAATATAGAAATGTAAAAAAAAAATTATCAAAATTAAGGCAAAACTTGGAGGGTCATTTCATATATGGATACAATTTCAAAACTTTCAGTTTAGAACTAAAGTATACCTATCAATGATAACAAACAAAGCAACCAATTCATTCAAACAAACAACTCGACCTATTTGGATTTTATGTCCTATAAAAATATATCAAATCTTCTTCTTCTTTCTGGATCTACCAGGAATCATCGAAGAATTGAAAAAAGAGATGACGAACAAAAGAGATTGATAAAGAAAAGATTGTTTCCTTGTTGTTACAGGGTATTGACCATTTATAGTCGTATTCCCCTGTCCCCTATCTCATCTTCTTCTTGCACTCATACTCACTATCAGTGGATAGTAAGAGAATTTACTGAGGCATACAGACAGATATCTTAGGGATTACTCACTCTAGGGTATACTTCACCCTATCTCTAATGAGCTACTTAATGTGTTATACTCCATAGCTAAAGTTTAACCTTAGCTCTGATACCAAAAATGTCACGATCGAAATTTTAGCGTTCGAAAATCGACACCCGTACTTCACTTGTACTCGAATGTCGCAGATTCAATCGTTGAAACCCGAGTCATGCCGGAGCTTATAACACAGTAAGTATAACAACACAGCAAAATAAAGATATGCATGATATCATATACAACTCCAATGAATACAATATCCAGAATTATATACAACAATGATATCTATATGATACAAGAATATCAAAGACAAATAATGATGTTACAGCGGAAACAACAGAAGTGATAACTCCAAACGATCTTTAAAAGAGAATGAGTCCAACAACTCCAACATCAAGCTCGAACCACCATCACGTTGCACCAAGATAAGCAAGGTCGGTCGTCCGGACGAACTCCACAAACTGAACTAGCTCCAACTAATCTACTAAACCTGAATATCTAAAAAACCCAACTCTAGACTGCCCGTGTGGAAAATTGTGGGCACCCAGAGTTTAGGAAGGGAACAATAAACTCCAGGTCAGTCATGGGACTGGTGTGAGTAACAAAAATAGTTAATCTTTAAAACAAACAACAAAAGAATTTTAAACATTGAAATCCGCAATGCTTTTTTGGAAAATGAAACTACCATAAGGCCTCCCGACACACACACACACAATGCAATCGCACACATGGGGGAGATTTCTCCTTATGATAGTAAAACATGCTTCCTACGCAAAAACTCTTTTGATATTATTACTAGTGCATAGTGGAAAACATTTCGAAAATATAATATTAATCTTAGCCAGCATAGGTACCATTATACTATGCCTACTATAGCTACCATTTTAAATGGCAGGTTCTACAACTAAAACCGTACAAGGTTTGTATTGTTTCTTTGGATTTTCCAACAAATGGTCAGGCTAAGGAACTTCCTATGCCACATGGGAACGCCTCTAGAGGGACTCCCCAAGAACCACCTGGCTCTCTGCCAACACAAGGCCGGTTACCCCCTTCCCGGGAAGTAAACCTAAGATATGCCACCCCTGGTCGTTTGCGACCTTTATCCGAGGCGCCTGGATCACAAAGCAACAATCACACAGTAAATGAGATTAGAGCAACCACACAGGTAAAATATCTGGGCTCCATACCATGATACCACCTTTTTCCAAAAGGAATGGACATACCCTAGGGGAGCTACCCCTGAAACCTTGCCGCATCTTTCCTGTTTCAACCATTTCCGGGGTGTGAGGTCCGATGAGGTCTCATCCACAAAGCTACGCTTCTTCACAAAGCCATGCTTTGATCAACAAATGATCAGCAACACACAGCAACACTTAGCATGCCACACTACCAAATTGGGAATATATCACTGATAACCTTCAACTACATAACCACTGAGCTCATACATCTAAGAGAAGGGTTTTAAGCTAAGAGAATAAATTCTCCGCCACCAAACAGAAATGTATTTGAAAGAAATACGCTTTATATCTCAAAGTGTAATGTCAAACATACAGCCATACAAGTCTGTTCCGGGTTTGAATAGAACCGAAGGCACTTCGAAAGAAGCCCTTGCAAATCCGGATAATTTCTAATCACGTCCGGACTTCCCATCACAAAGGGCGCTAAAATCTATATACTGGGGATCAACCGATGTAGAGACATTCAATGATAATCCTTTCGTTTTCGAAAGTATCCGGTCTTCACCACCGGTCTTCAAAAGCTATCCATATACGTCGTATCATTATTCGGAATGAGTTATATGGCACAAAGTCCTCTCCCGGCTAAACCGAATAATGAGCGCAATATTTGAAAACATATGGATATTGGAATTTCAGTTAAGTTACAACTTATTACCCAAAACTCCTCTTTCAAATGGTTTAAACAAATTACCATTTTAATCTTTTACACAAAAAGATTCATCTCATAAAGTTCACTCAGTTTCACAAAGATCTATTCATAGATTTTCAAATCGATTTCCATTCCAATTGGATTAACTCATTTAAATCTTTAAATCAAAGATTTAATTCATAGCTTTAAAAATAATTCCATTTCGACCTTTTATGCAAAAGGTACACCTTTCCAATTTCAAAACAAAGTTCAACAATCTTTCACAAAGATTTATTCATAACTCGGAAAACCATTTTCATTTCAAACTTGAAATTCCTTTGACACAAATTGGAAATTCATTCCTTATATGAAAGCTTCTATTATTTGAAAACAAATAGTTTTCATTTCGGAAAATCTGATTCATTTATACGAGTTAAAGTCCTTGGGTTAAATTTAAATTCTCAAAACTATATTTTTAAAATGGTTTAAATTCATATAAACACATTTATAACATCTTTAACCATAATTTCCAATCATGGACTTCAATCCAAATTTTGAATTCAAATTCAAATTAAATTAATTAAATTGAAAAAACTTTACAAAGTTATTCAAAATAACTTTTATCTAAAAACTCCTTTTCAAAAGCTTTAACATTTAACCCAAATCCATTTCCAAAATCAATTGAAATTAAAATTTCAATTCCAAAAATATTAAATTTAAATCATCTGCGACTTAACCGATTTCCTCGTGAAATCCATATTTGTGTGTGTAAGAGTGTGGTCCCGGGGTTTTACACAGTAGTGCAACATTACAAATCATCACATCATCATAGGTTTAAGCATATCAATATCGATAAGCGGTATAATCCATAACGCTTATCTTCATTCACAAATTCACAGATAAAGTAAATTTATCGATCACAAAGATTCACCATTACGATTCGATGTGGGTTTCGGATAACCCACTGGAATCCGACTCCCTGTCGCATCGAAATTCAAATGTCATTTTACGGGCAAATGGGTTTTCATATTCATACAACAGTATATTCATCACAGATAAATAACTACATTACAGGTCACACACAAATCAGAATATATCACAAAGCATCACAGATCGGGAAATATTAACAATTCAATAATTCAGTCAGGTCCAAACATTCACAAATAAACTTATTAATATACTGATTAATTTAAATCAGATGTATTATTTAGGAATGAATCATTAATCTGGGTTAACCATCATAGTTAATTACAAATTATTTGAAAGAAATTTCCCTTTCAAATTCATTGGTTAACCTTTAATTAATAACAAATCAATCTTAATTAACGAATCAATTAATCTTTAATTATTAAATAAATCTTAATTAATCGCCATTATTAATTAATCCTTTAATTATTAACAAATAATTATACTCAAACTTCAAATTATCATTCAATTTATTACATCCAATAATTATCTATTAATTACTTCTCTAAGTAATTATATTTCCAAAATTTTCATGTGATTATTCTGAATTAATTAACTTATGTAATTAACCTGAACTTGAAGTTATATTTAACTCTGATTTTAAACCCAGTTTAAAACTTTGTTTTATAATTTAATTTTAAAACTTCAGAAACAGAACGGGTTTCTGTTTTTAAAAATCTGGGCAAACTTCTACCCGAGCCTCACGAGTCCTACTTCGAGTCTACACCTAAAAACTTCGAGTAAATTACTCGAGTTATTCGAGAAAATCCCGAGTTCAAAGCCTCTGCACATTTAAAGGTTCACCAGGAAAGAAAAGTGCACAGTGCACTTGCACCGTGACTCTGAACAACTCCAGCCATCACTCATACCTTCATCACATCGGCGATCACCCCCAGATCCATTCGCGACCACCCAAACTTCAAGGTCAACTAGAAATCAAAATCGATCTCACAAAGCAAAACCTGGAAACTCGAAAGCAACATCCCCTCAAAACCTGGCAACGCCTCATGCTCGACGCTCCAACCACCAGAATATCAGCGACTGCGACCACACATTCGCCGATGCTTCCTCTTCCATCTCCCAAAGTTGCGTGCAACTCGATGCACTATGGAGGTCGCGACAATCAAAAATTCAACCACTATAAAATTTAGGTTTACCAACTAAAAACGCATGCCGTTGTCGCCACCGTGGCCATGGCCACCTCCGACTATTTTTCCCATCACCACCATAGCCTCCCCTATCACCACGAGAAAACCCGACCCCTACAACTCAGTCGATCGCCAATTATCGCCAAAACTATGAAATCTGGACGATCCAAAACTACTCCTTCATTACTCATCTAAAAATCATGATATTAACTTTAAAAATCATGTTAAAGTTTGCGAATTCAGGGTATGTACCTGAATCCATGAATTAAGAGATTAAAATTTTGACTTATTAAAGCCTTTGCTCAGTTCTTTGATTTCCAAAGACTATAAAAGGTTATTTTAACTTAAATTGATTTTTAAAATTTAGTTCATGGGCAAACTAATAGTTGTTGTTTTGATCTTAAATCCAAATAGTGAGTGGATTGTGCAGAATTTTTTTTTTGAACTAAAATCTTTGTTTATGAGCTGAGACAGAGAACACATGAAAACAATAGCCTGCAACCAATACTTCAATCATGTAAATATTCACAAAGTATTCAGATATAGATATATATATGTGTAAATATCTCCATTCACAGATATATGCAACAACTTATACTTTTAAGTTTAATCAAAATAAAAGTTACTCACCGTGTTTTGAAGAAAGAACAGAGCTTCAAGTTGAAATAGGTTTTAAGAAAATGCAAGCTGAAGCTTCCCTTTTGACCCTCTGGTTTGATTTGATATATATTGTTGTTTTAAAGTGAAGTTTGTTTAAGTTTGAATGATTTTTTTACTTCAGATTTTTCACAGCTTTGAAATGGACGAAAATGAAATGAAGAAGACTGATATGTATAAAATGAGTACAGGTGATATTATTTTGTATGTACAATAGGTCAAGGATATTTCTTTGTTTGGTGGCTGATAGATGGTATTGTGATATACTAGAGACATTGGCATTAATTAGGCTTGTCTTTATTTCATGTGAACATAGTTGAATATACATTAGTGTCTTCTTTTGCAAGCTTTTATATATATATATATATATATATATATATTTCTTTTACAAGTATACATATATATATATATTGTTGTCTTTCACACTTATCCAATTTGTTCATATTGGAATGTATTTTATTTTCTTCTTGTACTTATTATTTTGTAATATAAATGAATTTCTATGTTGTTAAAATTTAGCTAATGTTTAGTTTATATTTTTTTAATTTATCTTATATATTTCTATTTCATTTTTTATTTTTGTAGTCTATTTTTGTTTGTATTAATACATATTATTTGAAAGAGAATGGTTTGAAATTAAATACATACTAAATGAATTACGTAGATATATTTTATACATTCAAATTATTTTTAAACCATTTACTTAAACTTTAAAATTCAAATCACATATATGCAATATTTAAATTCATATGATTTAATATATATTCTATTTGAATTGGGGAAACTCGCTTCAATTTACAATTAATTTTACAATTTTAATTCAAAAATTCAATAATTATCAATTTAAATTTAATTAAAATCTGGGATCGTTACAGTTTCCCCTCCTTAAAAATTTCGTCCTCGAAATTTGCCAGGGAGACACAAAAATAGATGAAAAATATTTCATCAAATCAAACTGAACATCTATTCTGGATTTGGCTTACCAAATCAAATATCAATAATAGATACGAGAACAAATTTTTTAATAATTTTTCACAAGATACTCGGGTTATCTAGATCTACGAAATGTGCAGTGGCATCGGTTAGTCCGAAGGGATAACTAACCATTCCTAGAATATATTGGGACCCAAAGAATAGATAGATATATGGATACAATTTCAAAAATTTCAGTTTAGAACTAAAGTATACCTATCAACCATAACTAACAAAGCAACCAATTCATTCAAACAAACAACTCGACCTATTTGGAGTTTATGTCCCATACAAATATATCAAATCTTCTTCTTCTTCTTGGATCTACAAGGAACCATCGAAGAATTGAAAAAGAGATGACGAACAAAAGAGATTGATAGAGAAAAGATTGTTTCCTTGTTGTTACAGGGTATTGACCATTTATAGTCGTATTCCCCTATCCCCTATCTCATCCTCTTCTTGCACTCATACTCACTATCAGTGGATAGTAAGAGAATTTACTGAGGCATACAGATGGATATCTTAGGGATTACTCACTCTAGGGTATACTTCACCCTATCTCTAATGAGCTACTTAATGCGTTATACTCCAAAGCTAAAGTTTAACCTTAGCTCTGATACCAAAAATGTCACAATCCAAATTTTAGCGTTCGAAAATCGACACCCGTACTTCACTTGTACTCGAATGTCGCAGATTCAATCGTTGAAACCCGAGTCGTTCCGGAGCTTATAACACAGTAAGTATAACAACACAGCGGAATAAAGAAATGGATGATATCATATACAACTCCAATGAATACAATATCCAGAATGATATACAACAATGATATCTATAGATACAAGAATATCAAAGACAAATAATGATGTTACAGCGGAAACAACAAAAGTGATAACTCCGAACGGTCTTTAAAAGAGAATGAGTCCAACAACTCCAACATCAAGCTCGAACCACCATCACGTTGCATCAAGATAAGCAAGGTCGGTCGTCCGGATGAACTCCATAAACTGAACTAGCTCCAACTAATCTACTAAACCTGAATATCTGAAAAACCCAACTCTAGACTGCCCGTGTGGAAAATTGTGGGCACCCAGAGTTTAGGAAGGGAACAATAAACTCCAGGTCAGTCATGGGACTGGTATGAGTAACAAAAATAGTTTATCTTTAAAACAAACAACAAAAGAATTTTAAACATTGAAATCCGCAATGCTTTTTGGAAAATGAAACTACCATAAGGCCGCCCGGCACACACACAATGCAATCGCACACATAGGGGATATTTCTCCTTATGATAGTCAAACATGCTTCCTATGCAAAAACTCTTTTGATATTATTGCTAGTGCATAGTGGAAAATATTTCGAAAATATAAAATTAATCTTATCTAGCATAGGTACCATTATACTATGCCTACCATAGCTACCATTTTAAATGGTAGGTTCTACAACTAAAACCGTAAAAGGTTCGTATTGTTTCTTTGGATTTTCCAACAAATGGTCAAGCTAAGGAACTTCCTATGCCACTTGGGAACGCCTCTGGAGGGATGCCCCGAGAACCACCTGGCTCTCTGCCAACACATGGCCGGTTACCCCCTTCCCCGGAAGTAAACCTAAGATATGCCACCCCTGGTCGTTTGCGACCTTTATCCGAGGCGCCTCGATCACAAAGCAACAATCGCACAGTAAATGAGATTGGAGCAACCACAAAGGTAAAATATCTGGGCTCCATACCATGATACCACCTTTTTCCAGAAGGATTGGACATACCCTAGGGGAGCTACCCCTGAAACCTTGTCGCATCTTTCCTGTTTCGACCATTTCCGGGGTGTGAGGTCCGATGAGGTCTCGTCCACAAAGCTACGCTTCTTCACAAAGCCATTCTTTGATCAACAAACGATCAGCAACACACATCAACACATAGCATGCCACACTACCAAATTGGGAATATATCCCTAATAACCTTCAAGTACATAACCACTGAGCTCATACGTCTTAGAGAAGGGTGTTAAGCTAAGAGAATAAATTCTCCACCACCAAACAGAAATGTATTTGAAAGAAATACGCTTTATATCTCAAAGTGTAATGTCAGACATCCAGCCATAAAAGTCTGTTACGGGTTTGAATAGAAACGAAGGCACTTCGAAAGAAGCCCTTGCAAATCCGGCTAATTTCTAATCACGTCCGGACTTCCCATCACAAAGGGCGCTAAAATCTATATACCGGGGATCAACCGATGCAGAGACATTTGATGGTAATCCTTTCGTTTTCGAAAGTATCCGGTCTTCACCACCGGTCTTCAAAAGCTATCCATATACGTCGTATCATTATTTAGAATGGGTTATATGACACAAAGTCCTCTCCCGGCTAAACCGAATAATGAGCGCAATATTTGAAAACATATGAATATTGGAATTTCAGTTAAGTTACAACTTATTACCCAAAACTTCTCTTTCAAATGGTTTAAACAAATTACCATTTTAATCATTTACACAAAAAGATTCACTCACAAATTACACTTAGTTTCACAAAGATCTATTCATAGATTTTCAAATCGATTTCCATTTCAATTGGATTAACTCATTTAAATCTTTAAATCAAAGACTTAAATCATAGCTTTCAAAACAATTCCATTTCGACCTTTTATACAAAAGGTACACCTTTCCAATTTCAAAACAAAGTTCAACAATCTTTCACAAATATTTATTCATAACTCGGAAAACCATTTTCATTTCAAACTGGAAATTCCTTTGACACAAATTGGAAATTCATTCCTTATATGAAAGCTTCTATTATTTGAAAACAAATAGTTTTCATTTCGGAAAATCTGATTCATTTATACGAGTTAAAGTCCTTGGGTTAAATTTAAATTTTCAAAACCATATTTTTAAAATGGTTTAAATTCATATGAACACATTTATAACATCTTTAACCATAATTTCCAATCATGGAATTCATTTCCAAATTTTGAATGCAAATTCAAATTAAATTATTTAAATTGAAAAAACTTTTCCAAGTTATTCAAAATAACTTTTATCTTAAAAACTCCTTTTCAAAAGCTTTAACATTTAACCCAAATCCATTTCCAAAATCAATTGAAATTAAAATTTCAATTCCAAAAATATTAAATTTAAATCATCTGTGATTTAACCGATTTCCTCGTGAAATCCATATTTGTGTGTGTAAGAGTGTGGTCCCGGGGTTTTACACAGTAGTGCAACATTACAAATCATCACATCATCACAGGATTAAGCATATCAATATCGATAAGCAGTATAATCCATAACGCTTATCTTCATTCACAGATTCACAGATAAAGTAAATTTATCGATCACAAAGATTCACCATTACGATTCGATGTGGGTTTCGGATAACCCACCGGAATCCGACTCCCTGTCGCATCGAAATTCAAATGTCGTTTTACGGGAAAATGGGTTTTCATATTCATACAATAGTATATTCATCATAGATAAATAACTACATTACAGGTCACACACAAATCAGAATATATCACAAAGCATCACAGATCAGGAAATATCAACAATTCAATCATTCAGTCAGGTCCAAACATTCACAAATAAACTTATTAATCAATTGATTAATTTAAATCGGATGTATTATTTAGGAATGAATCATTAATCTGGGTTAACCATCATAGTTAATTACAAATTATTTGAAAGAAATTTCCCTTTCAAATTCATCGGTTAACCATTAATTATTAACAAATCAATCTTAATTAACGAATCAATTAATCTTTGTTTATTAAATAAATCTTAATTAATCACCATTATTAATTAATCCTTTAATTATTAACAAATAATTATACTCAAACTTCAAATTATCATTCAATTTATTACATCCAATAATTATCTATTAATGACTTCTTAAGTAATTATATTTCCAAAATTTTCAAGTGATTATTTTGAATTAATTAACTTAAGCAATTAACCTGAACCTGAAGTTATATTTACTCTGATTTTAAACCCAGTTTAAAACTTTGTTTTATAATTTAATTTTAAAACTTTAGAAACATAACGGGTTTCTGTTTTTAAAAATCTAGGCAAACTTCTACCCGAGCCTCACGAGTCCTGCTTCGAGTCTACACCTAAAAACTTCGAGTAAATTACTCGAGTTACTCGAGAAAATCCCGAGTTCAAAGCCTCTACACATTTAAAGGTTCACCAGGAAAGAAAAGTGCACGGTGCACTTGCACCGTGACACTAACCAACTCCAGCCATCACCCATACCTTCATCACATCGGCGATCACCCCCAGATCCATTCGCGACCACCCAAACTTCAAGATCAACTCGAAATCAAAATCGAGCTCACAAAGCAAACCTGGAAACTTGAAAGCAACATCCCCTCAAAACCTGGCAACGCCTCGTGCTCGATGCTCCAACCACCAGAATATCAGCGACTCCGGCCATACATTCGCCGACGCTTCCTCTTCCATCTCCCAAAGTTGTGTGCAACTCGATGCACTATGGAGGTCGTGGCAATCAATAATTCAACCACTATAAAATTTAGGTTTACCAACTAAAATGCATGCCGCTGTCGCCACGTGGCCGTGGCCACCTCCGACTATTTTTCCCATCACCACCATAGCCTCCCCTATCACCACGAGAAAACCCGACCCCTACAACTCAGTCGATCGCCAGTTATCGCCAAAACTATGAAATCTGGACGATCCAAAACTACTCCTTCATTACTCATCTAAAAATCATGATTTTGACTTTAAAAATCATGTTAAAGTTTGTGAATTCAGGGTATATACCTGAATCCATGAATTAAGAGATTAACATTTTGACTTATTAAAGCCTTTGCTCAGTTCTTTGATTTCCAGAGACTTTAAAAGGTTATTTTAACTTAAATTGATTTTTAAAATTTAGTTCATGGTCAAACAAACAGTTGTTGTTTTGATCTTAAATCCAAATAGTGAGTGGATTGTGCAGAAAAGATTTTTTTTGAACTGAAATCTTTGTTTATGAGCTGAGACAGAGAACACATGAAAACAACAGCCTGCTACCAATACTTCAATCATGTGAATATTCACAAAGTATTCAGATATAGATATATATGTGTAAATATCTCCATTCACAGATATATGCAACAACTTATACTTTTAAGTTTAATCAAAACAAAAGTTACTCACCGTGTTTTGAAGAAAGAACAGAGCTTCAAGTTGAAACAGGTTTTAGGAAAATACTGAAGCTTCCCTTTTGATCCTCTGGTTTAATTTGATATATATTGTTGTTTTAAAGTGAAGTTTGTTTAAGTTTGAATGATTTTTTTACTTTAGATTTTTCACAGCTTTGAAATGGACAAAAATGAAATGAAGAAGACTGATATGTATAAAATGAGTACAGGTGATATTATTTTGTATGTACAATAGGTCAGGGATATTTCTTTGTTTGGTGGCTGATAGATGGTATTGTGATGTACTAGAGACATTGGCATTAATTAGGCTTGTCTTTATTTTTATGTGAACATAGTTGAATATACACTAGTGTCTTCTTTTGCAAGCTTATAGATATATATTTTTTTTTCTTTTACAAGTATACATATATAGATATATATATATATATATATATATATATTTGTTGTCTAGTTTCACACTTATCCAATTTGTTCATATTGGAATGTATTTTATTTTCTCCTTGTACTTATTATTTTGTAATATAAATGAATTTCTATGTTGTTAAAATTTAGCTAATGTTTATTTTATATTTTTATAATTTATCTTATATATTTCTATTTTTATTTTTATTTTTGTAGTCTATTTTTGTTTGTATTAATACATATTATTTGAAAGAGAATGGTTTGAAATTAAATACATACTAAATGAATTACGTAGATAAATTTTATAAATTCAAATTATTTTTAAACCATTTACTTAAACATTAAAATTCAAATCACATACATACAATATTTAAATTCATATGATTTAATATATATTTATTTGAATTGGGGAAACTCGCTTCAATTTACAATTAATTTTACAATTCTAATTCAAAAATTCAATTAATTATCAATTTAAATTTAATTAAAATTTGGAATCGTTACAATGTATTTGTATATATGATGTTTAATTTTCTGTGATGTGATATGCATTCTGTTATTGTATTTTGTTCTGATAGATCCATTAGCCAACTATAGTTTTGTATTAAGCATTTATTGGATATGTCGATCCACGAGGGAAAAAATATAGAGCATTTATCGACATATTCAGTAGATGTTTAAGGCAAGATTATAGATGGTCGCTCCTAACCAGCCCTATTCTCTGCATTAGCGGACATAATTACCCAGTAATTCTCTTTGTTAATGTGGGTCTCGGGGTGGGGCGTTACAGCTTGGTATCAAAGCTAACTAAAACCAAAAATAGTGCTGGTAAACATCATATATATAAGTACAACACTCACAATTGCGAACTAAAACTAGTGCTGCTGTAAAGAAATTTTGCTCAGAAAAGTTACTGTATACGTTCTATTCCATGTTCCCTGTTTCTATGTTTTTCTGGTTTCTGGTTGATACTTTGAGTGGCTATAACTCTTTGATTTTTCCATGAATTGCTGCCGGATCTTTTTCGGATTAGAGTTTAGTTGTTGTTCTTAGTGAATGTCAAATTTCATGGCAAAACGCCTCTGTTTGATATGTCAAAACGATGCTAGAAAATCAGTAAGAGCAAGAATCAGCAGGTTAGAAGATCCCTAGCCTGGGTCGACATGCAGGTCGACCCAGAGCTTTCCAGGTCGACATGGTTGTCGACCTAAGCCTTGTTAGGTCGGCATGGAGGTTGACAGGCCTGTCGACCTGCATGTAGACCTGTGTGTGTGAGTTTCTGGGCAATTTCCTTCTTACTTCCAGTAGCTTTTTGCCCCTTTTTGCTATGCTTTTACCACTTGTTCTTGTGCACTTTTGTGATTTTTTTATGTGATTGAGGGCTATGATTCCTATCAGTAGGCTAGCCAAGATTTGGTGAGTTTGAAATTCAAATTTAAATTAAATTTGAATTGAATTTGAATATCGGTTTTTGAGGACTTTCTATGTTTTTCTTCGATTTCGAGCACTGTTTCTTCCAAACAGGTTTTCAAATAATTTTTATAATAAATTAGCTTTTGAATTTAGTATTATATAATACTTTTTAATTATTTTAAGGTTATTAAAATATATTTATTTCCTATAATAAGAAGAAATATCAATAAATTGATTTCAATTCAAACTCACCAAATCTTGGATAGCCTATTGATAGGCATTATAGCCCTCAATCACATTAAAAAACATCTCAAAAGTGCACAACAACAAGTGGTAAAAGCATAGCACAAAGGGGCTAAAGGCTGTAGAAAGTATGAAGGAAATTACCCAGAACTCACACACACATGTCTACATGCAGGTCGACAGGCCTGTCCACCTCCATGTCGACCTAAGGAGGCCCAGGCCGACAGCTATGTCGACCTAGAAGGCTCTGGGTCCACCTGCCTGTCGACCCAGGCTACGGGGTTTTATAGTCTACTGATTTCTTGCTCGTACTGACTTTCCAGGCCATTTTTAACATAACAAATGAACACTTCTGGCCATGAAATTTTGCACACTACAAATACAACATATGAACTGCTTTTAGAAGAAAATTCAGCAGCATTTTGTAGCCGGAAGTGGAAGAAAATAGCATGCAAAGATCAACTCAAACTCAGATTACGTAGAGAAAGAAAATCAATAGAAACAAATTACAAAACTTATAATTTTTGCTCAGATTATTGCTTGCATGGATTTTCTTTAGCTAGAAGATGTGAGTTTTACTCGGGTCAGACCGAGTTGTTTCAGGTTTGATACATACTTTTGGACTTAGCCTTGATTGATGCTTCCGCTTGGATATTAGTTTATCATCTTTTATGGGGCGTCATGGCTTGGTATATGTTAATATTAAATTATAACTACCGTTATAATTTAATATTAACAGGTAATCTCCAAAACCAGGGTTGTTACACAAATCTTGATTTCTGTCTTCAACTGTCTCTTTTTGAGGAATTGGATAAGTTTTGATCTTCGTTTTGAATGCTAGCATGACAATTTATTCCAAAACTGGATATAGTGGATGATTCCATCACATTTCTTTTCTTGTTTATGCACTTCCAATGATCCTGAAAAAAGAAGCTTTCTACGTCGCTTCGGACAGCGGTTCCGTTATCGATTTCTCATCGATAACAGGTAAGTTCTAAGAAAGATAATCTTAAAGTACAACATGGGTTAGCTTTGTAAAATGGATGGTCCGTTCGTGGTGCTTGCCGGACCAACTTTGTATAGATAACATATGCTCTTGCCCCGGTCAATGCCCTTCGACTTACGTCGACTTCCTATGGATTTCGGGAGTTGGTCATATAGCAATTTTATTTAAAGTAAAACTACCTGACAACGTTGAATGCCAAGTCTTGTTGTTGAAGATGACTTTCTGGTCATCCCATGTTTAGTCTAGCAGAGGAACTTCCATTCCTCTAGGAGCTGGACCCTCTACAGCTTAGGTTTCGCCTTTTATTCTCTTTGTGTCGGGACGATTGATTATGGTTGAATTATAAGGCACAATTATTCTTGTAGAGTTGTAGTTGAAGTTTGATCAGACACAGCTTCAGTCTTCGAAAACTAATGCATGAGTTATTCAGTTGTGAATATCCTTCCTTTGTGGTTTTTGGAATTCAACCTACAAGCCATCTTCTGTCTGCGGGGACTATTAGCTTAATTGCTCAGTTTTGAGGATTTCCTTTTCTAAAACTATGAGGTAGCTTATCTTAGCCCGTTCTGTGACTGTTCTTGTTTATGCTCAGTTGAGTTTGTTCGACAAAGTGTTGGTGTATATGCCCCGGTCCATTGGGCTGATTACTTTGAATACTAAGTCATATATTTTGGGAGAGTAGGTCTCTAGAGCAATACATTTGATTTCCCCAGTTTGGTTGACACGATAGATCCTATCTTCGAGAAAGCTCTGCATTTTATAGTGATGTCGGTATGTATTGGAAAGATGTGTTTCCGAAATCATTTACTAAAGTAAATTTTTATGAGTCTATTGTTGAGATCCTAATCATGTGTTAGTTTCTATCTTCGGAAACTCATGTACGGATGACCCAACTCTGTGGATTTTTCCTTGATGCTGTGGATCTCCGGATAACGCGAGATTCCAAAAGGTAGAAATAAAGTCTCGATCAAGCTCTTGCTTCTATTTCTAAAAGCCAATGTACCGATAGTTTCATTTTATAGGTCTCTACTTAGCATCTCCAATCTTTGGGCAATGGAATTCCCTTTGCGAGTCAGGACTAAGTGATCTAGTCGGACCTTAAGTAGATCATCAACCCTTCTCCTCATCGCCTGGCTATGAGCGGCAGTAAATTTATAAACGTTAAATCCTTCATTTCCTTGGTTAGTAATTTCTTGCCGACATGTTCTATTTGTCAAGACGAAACAGTTATCTAACCAATCTCGCGGTTATTCATTTTTGGACTTGACGACGCTTCTTTTGACCTGGTATTTGTGCGTTCATCCCTATTCAAGGGACTAGCTATTTCGAATGCCTGTATTTGGGCATTTGTGAGAGACTGAAAGTTGTGAGATAAATGAGTCAATTTCCCCAATTTGGCTCCCAATATATTCTGGGACCGACGAAGTCTGACGATTTCTGATTGTCTAGGAAATTTCTCTGCTTGTTCATAGCCGTGCATGCCTTGCTTAACTACCAACATCGTCATGGAAGTCATGTTCATGTGTTAGCTACTACCTTCAAGAGCTGGCAACTTAGCTGCTTGGTTCCCAGCAAACTTCTCTTGAAGTTGTCTATCTCTGGACGACATCAAATTTCTTCTGTGCGATGTAAGGTCGAACCATTCGATGGACCTTTGGAATGTTATGTCTTCATGTTGTTGCAAAGCTTCGGGCAACAGTAGTTTTTCAAAGACAACAGTAGTTGGGGACCAACTTCTATCTTCATAAGCTAGTGCATCGATGGTTCACTACGTTGAGTGTTTCTCATTGACATGTAGATTAAAGTTTCCTGGCATTGCCAAGGCGCTAGTACTTATTGAATAACAAATTTCCTGGTATTGCTGGGGCAGTACTTAGGAAGCAGAAAGTTTCCCGACATTGCCGGGGCAACACCAGTACTTAAGAAATAGAAAGTTTTCCAACGTTGCTGGGGAAACACCAGTACTTAAGAAATAAGAGAAGACCTCGTATTTGCCGGGGCAACACCTACACTCAGGAGGTTGGGATCGGTTTTCCCATCAGTCTGTTGGTGCCTTTAATCCAGTTGGGTACTAGTTTTGGTCTTCAAGAACTAGCACTTCGATGATTGGAATGTTGAAGTCTTTTCTTCGTGTTGGATGTCCTTGGGAAGCGTTAAAGTCATGTTGATTAGGATTGAATCACTCATTCGATGCTATAAAGTTAAGTAGATTCCTTTTAACCCAATATGGTTGCTTTCTCAACGTTGCTTAACTCCGGGATACGCTACGTTTTGGAAGGAAGAGAGTCCCAAGCTTGTCCATTACTTAGCTTTGTTTATAACTGTCAAGTGCTCCCTTTGACAATATAGGGTCGTTTGCTTAACCAATTCCATGGTTACTCTTGTTTGTGCAGGGTCGAATTTCCTCCGATCGATTTTTGTTGCAAACTGACTTCCATTTGCAGAACCCGTTACTCCCAAGTGCTAAACTCTGAGCACTTATAAAAGATTAGATATTGTAGGGCGATTCGTTACATTGCCCTCAGTACACTTGCGCTCTTCCCATCGTGATGATAGATCGGAAGAGTTTGGTAGTGCTTGACTTGAGTCAACGATAATTAACTTTGCTTGTTCGATGCTATATGTGCTCTACTAGGCTGTTAATGTTATCGCAAGTACCCTCCTTATTCATTGGTTTCAATATTCAAGAATCAACGGTTTAGCTTCTCGATTCTAAGTGTTCTCTCCTTGTTGTTGTCAATCTTAAGAAAATAGTTGGTTTTCCACAAGCAGGAGTCAAGGCATCCGATCGATCCCTGCATGGTTAATTATACCAAGCGTACCTAAAGTCTAGGCCACGATGAATATATGATGATCGGGAGTTATCCTTCCTAATGTCACAAGCGATGTCAAATTGTTGAAAGACAAGTTATTCCCTCCGAGCATTGCCAATCTTTGGGCTACGCTGGATTCTCGCAATTTGGGGTTTGGGAGCTCAGTGGAGCTCTTGCTTCTACTTTGGAAACGGGTGCGTCGATGACTTGATTCTGGAAACGTCTTCCGTCATCGTCCATATCTAGTCGATGGTAAGTTCCTCCTATTATCTCCTATTTCTCAGCGATGATGAATTTTGAGGAGTTCGATTTTCTTGTAGATATGACAGTCTGGAGTTCTCGATGTTGAGGCAATGGTTGGAGCAGTTTCCCTTTCAATTCTAGATTCATTCATCATACTATACTTCTCTATTGCAATTGCCAAAATTCTCTGTACATCGTAATAGAACCATGGAGCAATTTTTTATCCTGACCAAGTGTTAGTGTGTTATGTGTGCCCCAGCCCACAGGGTAGGTTATTCTGAACACTTGATGTTCTAGGTGGCTATCTGGATGCACCCAGTCCAAGTTGCATCGCAGCTCCTATCTCCAATGGTTTTGGTCACTTGAATGCCTTGACTTTAGACATTTTGCGTAGTGAATTTGGTCAAAGATTAGATTTCTTCGCCGATCTTTTGGTTTGGGAGCTTTAAGGCATTACTAGAGCAATGATGGTACTCCTTTTTGGTAGCAGGGAGTGATTCCTGTTAACCTTGAATGTGGTTCCACTGATCCATGAAGCGACGCATGTCTTATGGAATGCATGCAAAAGCTTCAGGCCTTCTCGATGCTGCCGAAGTGGCACCGTTTCTTAGAAGTACATGAGATCGATATGACATGTCGATCCGGAACGGTTGAGACCTTCTCGATGTCGCCAGCCTTCGGGCAAAGTAAGGAGCTCACACTTCAAGAACATAGTTCCAAGGCTCAAGAAGCAATGCGGGACTTGTAGACACACGCGTAAGAGTTTTGACGCTTGCTTGAAGTGACCCCACTGATCCAGGAAGCGATGTGTGGCTTATCATAAGCTTTCTTAGAAGCGATTTCACTGATTCAAGAAGCGATGCGGGGCTTATGAGATGCGTGGCCTAGGAAGTGCACGGCTTCTGAGATGCATGGCTTAGGAAATGCGTGACTTTTGAGATGCATGGCTTAGGAAGTGCGTGGCTTATGAGACACGCAGCTTGGGAAGTGCATGGCTTCTGAGATGCGCGGCCTAGGGAGTGGGTGGCTTCTAAGATGCGCGACTTCCGAGATGCACGGCCTAGGAAGTGCGCGGCTTAGAAAGTTTGGGCCTCCCCTATGCTACCGAGGCGACATCAGTTTTTGGGAGGCATGGATTGAATTTTCCCACCAATTCGGCGGTTTGACTTCATTGGAATGTGGCTTCGCCGGTTCCAAGAGGTAAGCAGCTTTTGAATCGGGTAACCACGGCTTGGATGATCCTTATGTGTTTCAAGACAATATGCATGACCAAACAGATCGGGTTGCCATGGTGGAGAGACCTATAGCTGATCGTATGAAAATGGATATGAAAAGGAGCCTATGGGAGTTCAGGGCAAGACTCTTAGCTTTTGGTTCAAACTGCCTTCAAAGATTCGGTCTCCAACTAGCACACAGTCTAAGAGGAAGAGGAACGAGTCACTAAGGGTGGTAAAGGAAGAGTTAGGAATGAGTAAGCGAGTATTATGCTTTTATTTTATTATTTGCCCTATCCAGGTCGTTAAGTCCATAGTTGTCGGAATGCCAGAATTTTCGATTGCGCATAACAGAACTACGGTATAATTAGTCTCCGCCTTTCTTGTGGCTATTCAAGTGTGTGTGGTGCCCCCTGTGCAGTTAATGTCCCACTATTACTGTAACGACTCGACCTTTCGACGCTCGAAAATCGACATTAATACGTCCACTGTATCAAATGTCGTGCAATCGAATGCCAGAAAACCGAATTGTTATGGAGAAAAAGAAGAGGTAGAAGAAGACAGAAGAAAAAGAAAGAAAAAGAAATAGAAACAATATCAGAATCTCACATTCGCAGTGGAACAACATATAATAGATAAATGAATAATCTTTAAATCAAAGAATTATATCAGTTTATACATTACATCATCATCAGAGTTTACAACAACAATACATCAATGGACAGTTATACAAACTTGTCCTCATGCAGAATACACAGTGGAATAAATAAAATCATATACAAGTGATACGTCTCGCCATCCAGCTCGTCACTGAGCTCCACAACATCTCCTGAATCCAGAATGACCTGATAACCTGACTCTAGACTGCCCGTGTGGAAATTGGTGGGCACCCAGAGTTTAGGAAGGAAACAATAAACTCCAGGTCAGTCATGGTGACTGGTGTGAGAACTAAAACAGTTTATCTTCACAAAGAAAATAAAACAATTTCGCAATGCTTTTGGAAAATGAAACTACCATAAGACCTCCCGCCACACACACAATGCAAACGCAGAATTGGAGGAGATTTCTTCTTATGATAGTCAAAAATGCTTACTACGCAAAATCATTCGATATTATTATCATTAGTGCATAGTGTCGAAAACCATTTCGAAAATATAATATTAATCTTAGCCAGCATACAACCATTATTGTATGCCTACTATAGCTACCATGTTCAATAGCAGGTTACCGCCACATTCCATAGCAAGTAATACAACTAAAACCGTACAGGGTTCATATTGTTTCTTTGGATTTCCAACAAATGGTCAGGCAAAGAAACTTCCTTACACCGAAATAGAAACTCCTATGGAAAGATGCCTCGAGAACCTAACCGGATCTCTGCAAACACAAGGTCGACGTTACCTCACACTTTAACCAAGCTGTAACTAGGTAACTAACACACGAGCTATGTCATCCCCCGGTCGTCACCGACCTTTATCCGAGGATCCTCAACCACAAAGCAACAACCACAAAGTATAATAAATTTGCAGCATCAACATAGGTAAAATATCTAGGCTCCATACCATGATATCACCTTTTATCCAGAAGGAAATGACATACCCTAGGGGCGCTACCCCTAAAAATCTTTGCCGCAACATTCCTGTTTCGACCATTACCGGGTTGTGAGGCTCGACGAAGTCTCATCCACAAAGCTACGCTTTTTCACAAAGCCACGCTTTTTCACAAAGCCACGCTTTTTCACAAAGCCACGCTTTTTCACAAAGCCACGCTTTTTCACAAAGCCATGCTTTTTCACAAAGCCACGCTTTTTCACAAAGCCACGCTTTTTCACAAAGCCACGCTTTTTCACAAAGCAACGCATTTTCACAAAGCAACGCTTTGACCAACAAATGATCAACAGCACTTCGTATGCCACATTACCAAATTGGGAATGTATCACTAGTAACCATCAACTACATAACCTCTGAGCTCGTACGTCTTAGAGAAGGGTGTTAAGCTAAGAGAATAAATTCTCCGCCACCAACAGAAATGTATTTGATAGAAACCAGCTTTACATCTCAAAGTGTAATGTTAGACACACAACCATACAAGTCCGATCCGGGATCGAACGGAACCAAAGGCACTTCCAAAGAAGCCCTTGCAATCCGGATATTCACTAATCACGTCCGGACTTCCCATCACAAGAAGAGTGATATAAATCTCTATACCAGAGCAACTCAGTGCAGAGACATTCGACAGGTTGTCCTTTCATTTTCGAAAAAGTCTGGTCTTCACCACCGGTCTTCAATACGATCCATATCGTCGTATCACTAATTCGGAATGGGTTATATGACACAAAGGACTTTTCCCGGCTAACCCGAATAGTGAGCGTTTGTTTTAAAAACAAATCAAGTGCCATTTCAAAGGCAAATATTGATAGTCGGTTATTTAACTATCAACAACATTCACAACAATCAACCAATTTAAATAATTTCCCCAAATTATTAAATTTCAAATCTCTTCGCGAGATACGGTTTAACACTTCAACCATTTGAAAACAAATTTCAAATCACTTTCATTTAAACCAATTAAATAAATCCTTATCGATTTATTTCAAGTTTACATCCCAAATCTGTAAATTCATTTCCACACTTCACATTTGAAAACAAATTTCAAATCACATTTTCACACTTCACATTTGAAAACCAATTTCAAATCACATTTTCACACTTCACATTTGAAAACCAATTTCAAATCACATTTTCACACTTCATCACAAAATGGGCCATTTAAACCAATTAAATAAATCCTTATCGATTTATTTCAAATTTACGTTCCAAATCTGTAAATTTATTTCCATACTTAAAAATAAATCAATGTTTATTTTCAAAACAAATTTCCCTTTCCTTTATAAATTCCATTGTGAATTTAAATTTCCAAATATTCACTTATACACGATTTTCAAGTCGTTTTCCAAATATTCACTTTCAAACACCAAATCAATTACAAATTGATTTCTAAATTTATTTCAATCCTAAATCATTTTACAAATCGATTTCCAAATTTATTTGAACACAAAACTCATTTTAATTCAACACCAAATAAATTTTCATATTGATTTCCCAAAGATCTATTTTCAAATACCAAATCAATTATTAATTGGATTTCAAGAAATTCATCACCCTTTTAAAATAAATTCATTTATCTCTTCCAAACCATTTAAAATTCCATTTTAAATAAATTTTCCAACTTTCGAATAATACTATTCAAAATCCATTTATAAAAAAAATCTTTTACCATATTCTAGAAATAATTCGATAAGATTTCGAAAATCAACTCTATGCTTTTAAAATTCCTTCTTTTAAATTCACCCAATTCTTTCAAAAGAATTTACTTAAAATTTCAACTTTAATTTCAAAAATCCAATTTATTCATTTCTGGTATCCAACGATACCAAAAATATATTCGGCTAAATTATAGCCTTCAACGAATTCAATCACATATATAATCATTCATAGATTATAAATAAATAATCACACGGCGATTATAAATAAATCAACACACAACATTGAAATAAATTCAAATGTTTGAGGAATCCAGTTGGATCCCTCCAACCTGTTTCCTTGCATCCACATATGTTAGCACAATACCAATTCCACTTCAAAGTGGAATATCGCGGTATATGGGATTTATAAATATTATCCGCTATTATGCGGCGCAATAGGGTCTCATCCGCTATATAATGCGGGAAATCAACTCCAAATACATATATAATACCAATTCCACTTCACAGTAGAATTATCGCGATATATGTTTTTATTAAATAACCTCCGCTTAATATACGGCGTATAGGGTCTATTTAACACAATAAATAGCAACCATCATTCAATTCAAACAATCAACACTATCATCAAATTTTAAATCTAACTATTTAAAATTTAAATCGAAACACAATATTCGATTGAGTGAGGAGTTCTCACCCTGCTTTCAATAACGGTTGCAGTATTTTATTTTCGGATAAAATTAAACAGACGTTTAATTTTACCCAAAATTTTCACTGACTCCAAATGACCCCAAATCAGCTTCATTGCTTAGTGCTTGACAAAACGAACCCGACGCAATTCGTTTCGTCGAATTTCGACCTCGTATCAAAAAGATATGCAGTTTTAAAGTTATACGATTTTATTATAAATCAATTTACAATTTATTAATTTTTTTCAAACCCTACAATCACATCTGGCCGTTCGTTTTCGAGACAACAGATCTAGGCCGTGATTCCCTTCTTCCTCTATCACGTTTCCACCAGGTTTTGAACACAAGAAACAACCCATTGGCCGCCAAACTTCCAACGAATTATACTCCCCCCTCGACAACTTCTACGACGATCAAGGACCTCCATTCGAATGCTCGTCACAAACTCCACCTCCACCTTCAACAATGATGAACTCGGCCTCTCCTACAACATGAAAAACGTGCCGAAACACCTGAAGAATGCGGGCCCCTAGCCTCCAATCCGCTTCACTAAACTTGATCATCACCATATGGATTTAATGGTCTCACCTAGATCTACAACATTGTAGTTGAAACTTTTTCTTAATTCTTTATGGATTGAGATATTTTGGAGGAAGAAATTTCGAAATTTCTGGCCATTGAATATGGGAAGTGGCGGCTGGAACAAAACCCTAGGGTTTGTGTGCAAATGTGAATTCTGATGTCCTTTTATAGAAAATTGCCAAAACACTATTCATCGAAAATTTTCCAAACTCCAAACAAAGCGTGCCGGCTGGCGTTTCTAGGGTTTTACCCGCATTCCGAACACAATGGAACGTATTTCGGGAGCTAATTCAATCGTATGTGAGAGTTACGGAAATAAACGATCAAATTTAAATTAAACCGATTAAACCGATTTCGATGCGTTTTGGCTTGCCTCGGACAAACCGTACATCCGATTGACACGAAATTTGAAACCATACAATAATTTCACATTACGGATCCGATGAAACTAGTTTCGTCGAAATCCGAGACTGTTTGAAAAATGGTCATTTTTAGTCGTCAATTAAATATTAAAATATTCAATTTTCACAAATTAACTTTTAATTCGATTTTAAAAGTTCTATAATATCGTTCTAACTCCATTATGATTTAATATAACTTTATAAATCATTTTTAATCACATTTAATTCAGATTTCAATTATTTACCCAATTTCAAGTATTAAATTAATAATTTAATCACCCAATTAAATCACTATATCGAATTTAATTAATTCGTCTTCAAAATATTACTTATTAATATTTAAAATCAATTAAATATATGAATTTCAAATGACAGAAATTCTGGATCGTTACAAACTTCCCCCATTAAAAGAATTTCGTCCTCGAAATTGCAAAGTAAGAAAAATTCCTCAAATTCATTGACTTTCCAAAAATCCACTTCGTGAAAATTTTATATTCAACTTTTTCCAATACCTTTAACTTCAACCTAAACAATGGTTTTCCATTTTCTAGTTCAATTCCTATAATTTCATTACAATTTAGAAATTGACTTTTCGTTTAACAAAAAATTTCCAAAAGTTCAAAAATTTTCTAACGCCTTAAATTTTCCGAAAAATTTGCCAGCATCTCCTTTGCGCGATTCGATCGTAGTAGGATCACAATAGACATAAATATGTATACATCGACCCACACGGTCGAAAAAGCAGAAAAACAGTTCATATTTCCTATTTTTATTGCGTAGGCGTACCTTTTTATCATTTTTAAGCAAAGCAATTATTTATTAGCATTTTAGCGCAACCAAATCAGCCGAACGGCAGCCACGGCACCTGTACTTACTCAATTTAAATAGGTAAGTGACATATATAAGAAATTATTAACAATTTACTCTTTTAAACAACTACATCACATGCATATTAAAAGAAATGCATACTAAACAAGATTTATAAGTAACTTATAAAATTTCGATATCACTTGTAATTGTTTACCACCCATTTATACACAACGACATTCAATTCTTCATTTTCAATTAGTTTACATTCACTAATTTAGATTCAAGTTGATTCGCTTTCAATTTAAATTCCATCACATAGCTATCAATTTTTTTATCAATTCAATTTCATTAACACTTAATGAATTATACTATATACAATCAACCAACAATCAAATAACAACCAATGTCATATTCAACACAACCAAATTAATTTAATTCACATTCAATTCGGTTCAACACTTTTAATTCCAATTGGTTTAATATTAAATTGACTTCCATTCAATTATTCAATTTCCAATTTATTAGCTTTAATGAATTAACACTTACATCCATTATTCCATATCAATTCATTCACATTCGATTGATTAACATTCAATCCATTTATTAATTCAATTGCTAATTCATTTTACAAATAAGGTTGAATTTCATTTATATAACTCAAGTTCACATTCATTTAATAAATTCACTTTATTAATTTACTTTGATATCAAAATCAACTTCATTCAACATCACTTAAGTTATATTCCAATTAAACATCATTTGTTTAACTTCACTTAAATTTCCACTATGCAACTTAAGTTCATTGCTGATTTAACTCAAATTCAATTTTATTTAACTTTTACTTAAGTCAAATTCATTACTTAATCAAAATAAAATTTTATTTTGCTTAACAAAACTTGTTTAACCATTTTATCATTTGGTTTCACTTACACCTTCTCATTTTATAAGTTACACAACTTATTTATTTAACTTCCAAATCATATTATAAGTTCAAAACTCATTTCACTTATATTCATCAATTACAACTTGGATTTTAATTTCAAATTTGTTTATAACAACAAAACTTCAATTTTTCAATTAATTATGGTAGCAAATCCATCACATAGAAACTCGAAAATGATACTGATGATGCTGCAGTCATCACCCTTATTATTTCCCAGCAACACTAGTGAATTCAGTGCTTAAAATTCTTTCAAAATTTCCTTTTTATTTATAAATCACATTTATAAATCTTTTTCTCATATAATTCACTATTCCACTTTACTTATACAAGATTATTTCACAACTGCAAATCATTTTAATTATAATTCCATACTGAATAATTCATTTGCTTATATACTTCATTCTTTTACACTTGTTGTTTTTATTTAGATTATTCAAACAACTTTCATTAATTTATATATATGCATATTTTCAACAACCAACAATCAATTTATATACACTTTAATAATTCTGAAAAAATTATTTCCTTTATATATAAAATATAACCAAGGTAAAATTATTTCATTTACCCAATTTAAAATGATACTATGTCGACTTGCCTCGTTTAAGTGTTTAGAAACCCCTATCGATAATATGGCGTCCCACATACCGACCAGAATTCACAAACAGCTCAACGAATAAGCAAACACAATATAAAACACTTTCATATTCACTAACAAATACGCACTCGTATCTATTATTACACTCACACTCATTCTAGAGTACTACTGACTCTATCTCTAATGAGTAATTCCCAACAGAGCCAAAGTTATCGCTTAACCATATGCTCTGATACTAAATGTAACGACTCGACTTTTCGACGCTCGAAAATCGACATTAATACGTCCACTATATCAAATGCCATGCAATCGAATGCCAGAAAACCGAATTGTTATGGAGAAAAAGAAGAGGTAGAAGAAGACAGAAGAAAAAGAATGAAAAAGAAACAATATCAGAATCTCACATTCGCAGCAGAACAACATATAATAGATAAATGAATAATCTTTAAATCAAAGAATTATATCAGTTTATACATTACATCATCGTCAGAGTTTACAACAACAATACATCAATGGACAGTTATACAAACTTGTCCTCATACAGAATACACAACGGAATAAATAATATCATATACAAGTGATACGTCTCGCCATCCAGCTCGTCACTGAGCACCACAGCATCTTCTGAATCCAGAATGACCTAATAACCTGACTTTAGATTGCCCGTGTGGAAATTGGTGGGCACCCAGGGTTTAGGAAGGAAACAATAAACTCCAGGTCAGTCATGGTGACTGGTGTGAGAACTAAAACAGTTTATCTTCACAAAGAAATTAAAACAATTTCGCAATGCTTTTGGAAAATGAAACTACCATAAGACCTCCCGCCACACACACAATGCAAACGCAGAATTGGAGAAGATTTCTTCTTATGATAGTCAAAAATGCTTACTACGCAAAATCATTTGATATTATTATCATTAGTGCATAGTGTCGAAAACCATTTCGAAAATATAATATTAATCTTAGCCAGCATACAACCATTATTGTATGCCTACTATAGCTACCATGTTCAATAGTAGGTTACCGCCACATTCCATAGCAGGTAATACAACTAAAACCGTACAGGGTTCATATTGTTTCTTTGGATTTCCAACAAATGGTTAGGCAAAGGAACTTCCTTACACCGAAATAGAAACGCCTCTGGAAAGACGCCCCGAGAACCTAACCGGATATCTGCAAACACAAGGCCGACGTTACCTCACGCTTTAACCAAGCTGTAACTAGGTAACTAACACACGAGCTATGTCATCCCCCGGTCGTCACCGACCTTTATCCGAGGATCCTTAATCACAAAGCAACAACCACAAAGTATAATAAATTTGCAGCATCAACATGGGTAAAATATCTGGGCTCCATACCATGATATCACCTTTTATCCAGAAGGAAATGACATACCCTAGGGGCGCTACCCCTAAATCCTTTGCCGCAACATTCCTGTTTCGACCATTACCGGGTTGTGAGGCTCGACGAAGTCTCGTCCACAAAGCCACGCTTTTTCTCAAAGCCACGCTTTTTCACAAAGCAACGCTTTTTCACAAAGTAACGCTGTGACCAACAAATGATCAACAGCACTTCATATGCCACATTACCAAATTGGGAATGTATCACTAGTAACCATCAACTACATAACCTCTGAGCTCGTACGTCTCAAAGAAGGGTGTTAAGCTAAGAGAATAAATTCTCCGCCACCAACAGAAATGTATTTGATAGAAACCAGCTTTACATCTCAAAGTGTAATGTCAGACACACATCCATACAAGTCCGTTCCGGGATCGAACGGAACCGAAGGCACTTCCAAAGAAGCCCTTGCAATCCGGATATTCACTAATCACGTTTCGACTTCCCATCATAAGAAGAGTGATATAAATCTCTATACCGGAGCAACTCGGTGCAGAGACATTCGACAGGTTGTCCTTTCATTTTCGAAAATGTCCGGTCTTCACCACCGATCTTCAATACGATCCATATCGTCGTATCACTAATTCGGAATGGGTTATATGACACAAAGGTCTTTTCCCGGCTAACCCGAATAGTGAGCGTTTGTTTTAAAAACAAATCAAGTGCCATTTCAAAGGCAAATATTGATAGTCGGTTATTTAACTATCAACAACATTCACAACAATCAACCAATTTAAATAATTTTCCCAAATTATTAAATTTCAAATCTCTTCGCGAGATACGGTTTAACACTTCAACCATTTGAAAACAAATTTCAAATCACTTTCATTTAAACCAATTAAATAAATCCTTATCGATTTATTTCAAGTTTACCTCCCAAATCTGTAAATTCATTTCCACACTTCACATTTGAAAACCAATTTCAAATCACATTTTCACACTTCACATTTGAAAACCAATTTCAAATCACATTTTCACACTTCATCACAAAATGGTCCATTTAAACCAATTAAATAAATCCTTATCGATTTATTTCAAATTTACATTCCGAATTTGTAAATTTATTTCCACACTTAAAAATAAATCAATGTTTATTTTCAAAACAAATTTCCCTTTCCTTTATAAATTCCATTGTGAATTTAAATTTCCAAATATTCACTTTCAAACACCAAATCAATTACAAATTGATTTCTAAATTTATTTCAATCCCAAATCATTTTACAAATCGATTTCCATATTTATTTGAACACAAAACTAATTTAAATTCAACACCAAATAAATTTTCATATTGATTTCCCAAAGATCTATTTTCAAATACCAAATCAATTATTAATTGGATTTCAAGAAATTCATCACCGTTTTAAAATAAATTCATTTTTCTCTTCCAAACCATTTAAAATTCCATTTTAAATAAATTTTCCAACTTTCGAATAATACTATTCAAAATCCATTTATAAAAAAAATCTTTTACCATATTTTAGAAATAATTCGATAAGATTTCGAAAATCAACTCTATGCTTTTAAAATTCCTTCTTTTAAATTCACCCAATTCTTTCAAAAGAATTTACTTAAAATTTCAACTTTAATTTCAAAAATCCAATTTATTCATTTCTGGTATCCAATGATACCAAAAATATATTCAGCTAAATTATAGCCTTCAATGAATTCAATCACATAAATAATCATTCACAGATTATAAATAAATAATCACACGGCGATTATAAATAAATCAACACACAACAATGAAATAAATTCAAATTTTTGAGGAATCCAGTTGGATCCCTCCAACCTGTTTCCCTGCATCCACAGATGTTAGCACAATACCAATTCCATTTCAAAGTGGAATATCGCGGTATATGGGATTTATAAATATTATCCGCTATTATGCGGCGCAATAGGGTCTCATCCGCTATATAATGCGGGAAATCAACTCCAAATACATATATAATACCAATTCCACTTCATAGTAGAATTATCGCGGTATATGTTTTTATTAAATAACCTCCGCTTAATATACGGTGTATAGGGTCTATTTAACACAATAAATAAAACCATCATTCAATTCAAACAATCAACACTATCAACAAATTTTAAATCTAACTATTTAAAATTTAAATCGAAACACAATATTTGATTGAGTGAGGAGTTCTCACCCTGCTTTCAATAACGGTTGCTGTATTTTAATTTCGGGTAAAATTAAACAAACGTTTAATTGTACCCAAAATTTTCACTGACTCCAAATGACCCCAAATCAGCTCCATTGCGTAGTGCTCGACAAAACGAACCCGACGCAATTCGTTTCGTCGAATTTCGACCTCGTATCAAAACGATATGCAGTTTTAAAGTTATACGATTTTATTATAAATCAATTTACAATTTATTAATTATTTTCAAACCCTACAATCACATCTGGCCATTCGTTTTCGAGACAAAAGATCTAGGCCGTGATTCCCTTCTTCCTCTATCACGTTTCCACCAGGTTTTGAACGCAAGAAACAACCCATTGGCCGCCAAATTTCCATCGAATTATACTCCCCCCTCGACAACTTCTACGACGATCAAGGACCTCCATTCGAATGCTCGTCACTAACTCCACCTCCACCTTCAACAATGATGAACTCGGCCTCCCCTACAGCATGAAAAACGTGCCGAAACACCTGAAGAACGCGGGCCCCTAGCCTTCATTCTGCTTCACTAAACTTGATCATCACCATATGGATTTAAAGGTCTCACCTAGATCTACAACATTGTAGTCGAAATTTCTGGTCATTGAATATGGGAAGTGGCGGCTGGAACAAAACCCTAGGGTTTGTGTCAAATGTGAATTCTGATGTCCTTTTATAGAAAATTGCCAAAACACTATTCATCGAAAATTTTCCGAACTCCAAACGAAGCATGCCAGCTGGCGTTTCTAGGGTTTTACCCGCGTTCCGAACACAATGGAACGTGTTTCGGGGGCTAATTCGATCGTATGTGAGAGTTACGGAAATAAACGATCAAATTTAAATTAAACTGATTTCGATGCGTTTTGGCTTGCCTCGGACAAACCGTACATCCGATTGACACGAAATTTGAAACCATACAATAATTTCACATTACCGATCCGATAAAACTTGTTTCGTCAAAATCCGAGACTGATTGAAAAATGGTCATTTTTAGTCGTCAATTAAATATTAAAATATTCAATTTTCACAAATTATCTTTTAATTCGATTTTAAAAGTTCTATAATATCGTTCTAACTCCACTATGATTTAATATAACTTTATAAATCATTTTTAATCACATTTAATTCAGATTTCAATTATTTACCCAATTTCAAGTATTAAATTAATAATTTAATCACCCAATTAAATCATTATATCGAATTTAAATTAATTTGGCTTCCAAATCTTACATATTAATATTTAAAATCAATTAAATATACGAATTTCAAATGACAGAAATTCTGGGTCGTTATAATTACCCCGCTATAAACCTGTTATATCTCATAGTGGATTTCTACCGCTACGATTTTTCCATATAGCCTCAAATATAGCCTTTCCGCTTTAAGCCCCGCTATTTTTGCTACATCTCGTTATTCCCGCTATATTCCGCTATTTCCGCTATATCTTCTTTAAAAGAAATGAATCGAAAAATGACATTTATACATTATAAAAATTATGAAAATAATTTATTTAATTGAATTTTTAATATTTTCAGAAATGAAAATACATTAATATTCTACTAAATTCAATTATGCTATATAACAGTTTTATGTTTATTTACAGTATATTCGCACATGTTTTTATTTAAAATTATTTATGTATTAATTATAATTCAATCGAATGTTAATTTTCATTTAATTACCATTTATACAGTTGTAAAAACATTAAGTACGAGTTTTATATGCTATTTTAGAGCCATCCGCTATATCCCGCTACATTCTCGATGTACCGCCGCTATGACTTTTTGCACCTCTACCTCATTGAATCTGCCAAGCGCTTTAACTGCATATGGTGCCACCCATGCCGTAGGGCTATTCATGCACTTGAACTGTATCCAGGGTTTCTTCACAACTTTTCTAGTTGCCCCTGGTCCAGTGGATATGGTAGTGTCTTCTAGATGATTAAAGCATGGGAAAGCCTCTATCTTCGAAGACTTATACATTAGGGATCTAAGATACATGATTCTCTTGGGTGTTAAATCTCGGCTTGATTCATGTCGGCCTCTGATTAATCACAAGGTCGGTTCATTTTTGGCTTAGTTCTTTGAGCGACTTCGAAGCTCTGGAATTCAGCACTGTTTATTTCATCGATCGTTGGAAGTGACTCCATTAATTTTGCAGCGTAATTGATGTGATTGTCGATTCATGGCCCCTGAGCATGACTTTACTGACTTCGGGGAGCTCTGGATCAGATGACCGCTGAACTTCCAGTTCGCCTTCACGACGCTTTATTTCATGGAGGGAATTTGGATCAGATGACCACTGATCCACTGGTTCGCCTTTACGACGCTTTAGTTCCTGAAGGACCTTCATGACACTTTAGTTCATGAAAGACCTTTGGATTATATGACCATTGATCTACCGGTTCGCCATCAGCCGCTTTAGTTCGTGAAGGACCCTCACGATACTTCAGTTTGTGAGGGATTTTTTTGGATCAGATGACCGCTGATCTATTGGTTCACCTTAACGACACTTTAGCTTATGAATTGTTTTTTGGATTAGATGATCGTTGAGATATCGGTTCGCATTCACGATGCTTTAGTTCATCAAGGACCTTTGGATCAGATGACAGCTGATCTACTAGCTTGCCTTTATGACACTTTTGTTCATGAAGGACCTTCGTGATGCTTTAGTTCGTTAAGGGTTTTTTTGGATCAGATGACCACTGATCTACTGGTTCGCGTTCACAACACTTTATCTCATGAAGGACCTTAGCAGCACTTTAGTTCGTGAAGGGTTGTTTTGGATCAGATAATTGCTGATCTACCAGTCTACCTTCATGTCACTTTAGTTCCTGAAGGACCTTTGTGACACTTTAGTTTGTGAAGGATTTTTTGGATCAGATGACCACTGATCTACCAGTTCGCCTTCACGGCACTTTAATTTGTGAAGGACCTTCGCGACGCTTTAGCTCGTGAAGGGTTTTTTTAGATCAGATGGCCACTGATCAACAAATTTTCCTTCACGACGCTTTAGTTCATGAAGGACCTTCACGATGCTTTAGTTCGTGAATGGTTTTTTATAGTCGATGTCCAGCAACCAGACGGCCTTGAAGTGATTATTCATCGACTCCAAGAAGAATTTTGTTCGGATGTCAGCGACCAGACGGCATTGGAGTGATAAATCATCGACTCCAAGAAGAGTTTGGGGATATGGCTTGTGGGAACATAGTTTTATCGGTACCCGAAGACCAGGGAGTTGGATCTGTTCATTCGACGATCCTTCGGACAGGCCTTTTCGGCACTATTAGAGCAATGCCAGTTCTTAGAAGGAGGGATCGATATGACCCGACAATCCGGCAGTTAGTAGGACTATGCTCTTCATTCATAGTTCGATGGCATATAAGTGTTTCCTTTGCTGTTTTGTCTGCAATGCCCCCAATGTCCCGGTAAGGCTCATTTGGAAAGGAAAATAGATAAAAATGGATGAGAAGGCATCGCATTAGGCTGTTGCCCCTTTTTCCATAGCTAGCTGGCCAGAATGTTATTTGATAGTCATCCTTTTGCTAGTTAGCCGGGACGCCTCTCCGTTGGGTCTTAGTGGTCTTTCTTGAGTAGAAAGTCCCCAAGGGCCTATAGCTTCTTCACAGTTTGTTGTGTTTATTAGAAAATGGCTGGGGCCCTTTTTCATGAATCTTTTTTAGCACTATGTATTTGCACTTTTTATTTTATTTGAAACTGTGAAACTATGTTGTATCAAGTATAGTGCTTTGGATTTGTTTATTATTTTCTTCTTTTGTATCATGTGTCACATGAGTAGAGAGAGAATCAATGTAACAACCCGGGGGTTTGCACCAGTTAATTATCATCATTAGACGATTAATTCCGCTGGCTAATTGCTATTAGGAGTGTTTAAATCAGGTTGTAATTCATTTATAAATTTGTTAAGGGTTATGCGGGCTTTAAAATTTAATCTCGGCCCACGTTATTCTTGGTGCCGTGTTATCTCAAGTATACCCATTCCCCCATTCATTTTTCGCTTTGCAAACCCTAAGCAATACATACGAAAAGAAATAAAATGGCGGCCCGTCCTTCTTATTTGTGAAAATGTTTCTTTGCTCGTTCGTTTAGAAATTAGGGCTTGTGAAATACGAAGAAGCCGACTTTGATTAGATTGATCGAATATGTGATTTCGCATGTAGCTTTGGTCAAGTTCGAATGTTGTGTGAATCGGCTTTGATTCTGAACTGTTGGATTTGGATTCTCCGAGTAAAGGTGAGTGATTTTCACTCACAATTTTAATTCAAACTTAGTGCTTTGCTACGGCAATTCGATTTTGTTTGATTGCTTGGGATGATTTCTGACTTCTTCAATTTCGTATATTTTTGTTACTTTGTGCTCTGTTTTTGTTGGTTCTCATGTGTACTGATGTATTGTATTTGCACTTGTCTTTGAGCCTGGGCAGTTTGGTTCATGTATGATCTTGTGAACTGTTTTGAGCCGTTGCATTGTATATTCATGTTGTTTTCACTGTATCCATTGTTCTTGTGCATATTGTTATTCAGTATGAATTTGTTGCCTTGGTCATTAGGGCACTGACTTTGGTTACAATGATTTTGTTATTGATTTTTGAAGATATTTTTCAAACTGTACATAAGTTTTGATTCTCTTGTTGAAGCTTCATTGACCTGCACACTTGTTTATGCTTGGTTTACTTCAAGTTGTCTATGCATACTGCCTCCATCTTTATATTACATAAACTATTCATTTGAACTGTGTTTGCAGTGATGCCATATTGGTTTGTCCCTTCGAGTTTGAGTTTGCATTGTGATCTTGATTAGTCTGTTCTTCCCTATCTACTGCTTGACTCGAAGTCTGGTCCTCATGTATCTTATCTGCACTCAGATACATATATGCATGCATCACTATTATCTTGATGCACTTCGTTCGAGGCAGTTTGCATACAGTTGCATTATTAGCCTTGTAATTACGTCTCAGTGATGCATTGCATTTGTTGTTGGTTTGATGTTGAAATCACAGTGGCATTTGCTATCTGATGCATATGTATTTATCCACTTGTGTACATACGTGAATGTATGTATGTTTCTGAACTGTCTTTGAGTTTTGGTTCCATTGGTGGCTTCACTTTGGTATTGTGCACTGTGCTTTGAGTCTGGTACCTTGATTCACTGTTGTCTGCATTTGTTCGTATACTTATCTTCATATATTTAAAATTGCTGTCACATTCACTTGTTTACATTGTAGTCTTGATCGACCATTTCGATTCACTGGTCTTTGGCTTGTGAACTTCCTGGTTGTCTGTTTGTGACTTCATCACTACATTGTCTTCGACATTTCCTTTTCATGTGTGATAAGTTGATGCCATGTACATGAGTTTGGTGTGTTTGTTTCACTAGTCTAGTTGGTCTTGAGACTGTAGCATGCATGATGCCATGTAGTTCCATGAATTTTATTATAGCCTTTTCAATGTTGCTGATGTTGGTTTGGATCCTCTGATTCATTGTTGTAGTTGATGCTAGTTGCCTCTGGTTTGAGTTTTGCTTATCTTGGAATTGCAGACCTATAGCATTATGTTGACACTGTTTTTGCTGGAAAATATTTGCTGTGCTCATTTTTAACTTGTACCTATGTTGAACCCAGCTAATAGCTCAGGCTTGACCTTATGCTCGTTTGTGAATTTTCGTTGTGCATTCTTGTGCACTTTGTTCATTGGTGGTTACTGGGTGGACACTGTGCTAGTTCTTGCAGTTCCATCTGGTTCATTTTGATTGGATTTGGTGCCATTTGCTTTTGATTCATTGAGCTTTGGTGTAATTCATCACTGTAGTGGCGAGGCAGTGCACGCGACCGTGTACTGCAGCCAAAACGGTATTAACTTTAATGTGATATTTCAATTGTTTGAATTGTTTCGTGTGTTCAATTCAATATTTTGAAATTGTATTTCTATTTGATTTAATTTGCTCATATTGTTGCTATCTAATTATCTACTGGATAATTAGATTATGTGTTTTCTAATTATCGTATCGATAATTAGATATTGTTGTTTCTGTTGCTTTACTGGCTTGAGTTTTGCTTTGGCCACTTGCTGTTAATTGTTGTTTGGGCAATTCTGTTGTTTCTAAATTATCTTCATTGATAATCTTTTTATTTATCTTTGTTGATGATTTGAATTTGTTGATTTGTTGTTTTATGCTATTTCGTGATATATCTACCGTTATCCGATTCTCTTATTGAAGGGTTGGATATACGAGATTTATTGTGACTGTCGTCTAGTTGTTATTTAATTATTATTGCTTCCGTGCATTAATAACTGAGTTTGAATTAGACTGACCCATGTATTATTTTATTTTGAATTAATACTCGGGTCAGACCGAGTTATTTCAGGTTGTTGATATCTTGCTTTGGGTTGTTGCTTGAGCTATGAAGTCTCTTCATATCTTTTGGAGTAGTCATTGTCATAGTATAGGATGATATGTATTCATGTATATTATTCACAATAATGTACTTGTATATGTAACTTCCAGTGTCGACAATTGTAGTTATTTCATATGTATTGTATCACATGTATTGTAACTGACTTTAGTTATATATATATATATATATATGAGATTTTATATTATCTGTGTTCCGCATTTAGCTTATCTGTGTTATTATTATATATGTTGTCCTAAACTATTATGAACCATCGTAGTTCGTTTTATACTAGAATTGAATATGTCGATGGGAGTAAATAAACAAAGATTAAAAATATGAAAGAATATATACCACTCCTATCGAGATAATCAATACTAGTGTAAGGCCTAACTATGGATGGCCGCTCCTATCAAGCCTTATTCTTCGTAATAACAGACAGTATTTCTTTTAATACTCTTTGCTATTGTGAGCATAGAGGTGGGGCGTCACAGTTGGTATCAGAGCGAGTGGTTTAGGGACATAATATAAAACATAACTTAGATGGAACATATGTTACAACTATTTGTTGATGTTTTTATTTGTGCTTTGAGTCAAAACTAAAGTTTTGAAATTATGATGAAATTTTTGAATGTCATTATTTAAAAATAAAAGTGAAATTGTGTTTTGATGATTGATTAATTTGTGTTCTGTTTATCAGAGTGCGCAGTGGAAATAGTAGGGTTGTCTTCACTGTTTACGGCTGATAACCCTTTTGATTTAAAAATCAAAATCTGAAAATGAAATTAGTTTCATTGTGTTGTTTAACCAGTGGTCTTGATTTTGTTGAGATTTTTGCTGGTTTTCTTTTATGCTAATCAATTATTGATTAGATTTTTGTTGTTTCAAATATATCTTCATTAAAGATATAATCAAGTGATTTCTTTGCTCATCTTTTGGTGTGCGTGCAAATATGAGTTGCACGTTACTGCATTGACTTTACGTTGAACCGGTGTTTGGTTTAAACGTATTTTGTTGCCGTTATTTTTATAACGGGATTTTTACACCGATGTTAAATTTTTGAAGCACGGTGTTTTGTTGACATTTTAATGAATGAAAATTCACTGGTATTATATTTTGATGTGAATTATTTTGATGATATTTTGACGTATAAAAATTGCTGTCGCTTTGACTTTAGTAACCGTTAAATTTTAAAGTGGATTTTCAAGCGGTTATTCCGCAATGCTGATTTGATATCCATTTTTACGGTGTTTTGTGAAGTGCAATTTCCTTATTGAAATTGCTACTGATGTTGCTGTTTTAATCACGGGTTTTCAAATCGTTTTAAAATAAATTTGTTTTCAAAATTTTTACAGTTTGCGCTTTCAAAAGAATGAGGAAGCGATTTAAACGCTTCAGCAAAATTGAGGACTATGAACCCTCACTTTTACCGATTCGCTTAATTCTGGACTTGTCCATTTGAGAACGTAAAATGTTAATAATTTAAAATACACAATTTTGGACTTTCAAGGAAACGATGAAGAGATTTAAACGATTTAGTAAAACACGTGGTATGGGACATGTGCGTTCACTATTTCGGTTAATTCCAGACTCGTTAATTGAAATATTTGCTTTTTGATGATTTTGAGTGCTTTCGAGCTACTATATTGGACCTTCGGGTCATATGTTGGACCTTCAGGTCATATGCTGGACCTTCGGGTCATCTGATGTACCTTCGGGTCAAATACCAGTACTAGACCTTCGGGTCACTCTGCGGACCTTCAGGTCATCTGATGAGCGCCAAAATTTATAGTACTTGGTAGGCTTCGGCCATATGTTGTTGCACGTACGGCGTAGCTTAGACTCGCCATATGCTGGGATGGATCCACCTTTTATGTTGATTTTCTAGATCATCTTAATTGATTTCTAGATATTTGTTGTTTCTAATTATCTGCAGGTAATTAGATATTTGCTGATTTGAGTTCTAATTATCTTTGTTGATAATTAGATATTTGCTGATTTGAGTTCTAATTATCTTTGTTGATAATTAGATATTTGCTGATTTGAGTTCTAATTATCTTTGTCGATAATTAGATATTTGATGTTTTCTGATTATCATTTTTGATAATTAGATATTTGTGTTTTTTGATTATCGTTTTTGATAATTAGATATTTGTTGTTTCTGATTATCGTTGTTGATAATTAGATATTTGATGTTTTCTGATTATTGTTTTTGATAATTAGATATTTGTGTTTTCTGATTATTGTTTTTGATAATTAGATATTTGTTGTTTCTGATTATCGTTTTTGATAATTAGATATTTGTTGTTTCTGATTATCGTTTTTGATAATTAGATATTTGTGTTTTCTGATTATCGTTTTTGATAATTAGATATTTGTTGTTTATGATTATCATTTTGATAATTGGATATTTGCTAATTTTGCTGATTATAAGATTTTCTAGTCTCTAATTGATTCTAGATTATGTTGATTATATTGGATTGCTATTTTCTATCTATCTCTGTTGATAGTTAGAGTTTGCTGATTATGAAGTTTGTGTTTTCTAGTTATTTATTGGATAACTAGATATTTGCGGTTTTGCGATTTGTGATTAGTGTTTTCTAATTGTCTTTGTTGATAATTAGATATTTGCTAATTTGAGTTCTAATTATCTTTGTTGATAATTAGATATTTGATGTTTTCTAATTATCGTTTTTGATAAATAGATATTTGTGTTTTCTGATTATTGTTTTTGATAATTAGATAATTTTTTGTTTCTGATTATCATTTTTTGATAATTAGATATTTGTTGTTTCTGATTATCGTTGTTGATAATTAGATATTTGATGTTTTTTTATTATCGTTTTTGATAATAAGATATTTGTGTTTTCCGATTATTGTTTTTGATAATTAGATATTTGTTGTTTCTGATTATCGTTTTTGATAATTAGATATTTGTTGTTTCTAATTATCGTTTTTGATAATTAGATATTTGTGTTTTCTGATTATCGTTTTTGATAATTAGATATTTGTTGTTTCTGATTATCGTTTTTGATAATTGGATATTTGCTAATTTTGCTGATTATAAGATTTTCTAGTCTCTAATTGATTCTAGATTATGTTGATTATATTGGATTGCTATTTTCTACCTATCTCCGTTGATAGTTAGAGTTTGCTGATTATGAAGTTTGTTATTTCTAGTTATTTGTTGGATAATTAGATATTTGCGGTTTTGCGATTTGTGTTTTCTAATTGTCTTTTTTGGTAATTAGATTTTGCTGTTTTCTAATTATCGTATCAATAATTAGATATTGCTGTTTTGTGATTTTTGTATTCTAATTTGCTAATTGATAATTAAATATTGCTGATAATTGTATTTATTCAATTTTGCTATTTTCTGATTATCTATTTGATAATTAGATTTTGTTGAAAATTTGTGAATTTCTTTTATGAAATTAAAAGATTTCTTTGGCGTTTGTGTCCTTGACCTTTACTTTTCTAGCTTAACCAGTTTATGTTAGAAAAATAATTGTTATGGACGACTTTAATTATGAAAATTACGGGGACGCAATTTTTATAAGGAGGGGAGTCTGTAACAACCCGGGGGTTTGCACCAGTTAATTATCGTCATTAGACGATTAATTTCGCTGGCTAATTGCTTTTGGGAGTGTTTAAATCGGGTTGTAATTCTTTTATAAATTTGTTAAGGGTTATGCAGGCTTTAAAATTTAATCTCGGCCCACGTTATTCTTGGTGCTGTGTTATCTCAAGTATACCCGTTCCCCCATTCATTTTTCGCTTCGCAAACCCTAAGCAATAAATATGAAAAGAAATAAAATGGAGGCCCGTCCTTCTTCTTTGTGAAAATGTTGCTTTGCTCGTTCGTTCAGAAATTAGGGCTTGTGAAATACGAAGAAGCCGACTTTGATTAGATTGATCGAATATGTGATTTCGCGTGTAGCTTTGGTCAAGTTCGAATGTTGTGTGAATCGGCTTCGATTCTGAATTGTTGGATTTGGATTCTCCAAGTAAAGGTGAGTGATTTTCACTCACAATTTTAATTCAAACTTAGTGCTTTGTTACGGCAATTCGATTTTGTTTGATTGCTTGGGATGATTTCTGACTTCTTCAATTTCGTATATTTTTGTTACTTTGTGGTCTGTTTTTGTTGGTTCTCATGTGTACTGATGCATTGTATTTGCACTTATCTTTGAGCCTGGGCAGTTTGGTTCATGTATGATCTTGTGAACTGTTTTGAGCCGTTGCAATGTATATTCATGCTGTTTTCACTGTATCCATTGTTCTTGTGCATATTGTTGTTCAGTATGAATTTGTTGCCTTGGTCATTAAGGGAATGACTTTGGTTACAATGATTTTGTTATTGATTTTTAAAGATATTTTTCAAACACTGTACATAAGTTTTGATTCTCTTGTTGAAGCTTCATTGACCTGCACACTTGTTTATGCTTGGTTTACTTCAAGTTGTTAATGCATACTGCCTCCATCTTTATATTACATAAACTGTTCATTTGAACTGTGTTTGCAGTGATGCCATATTGGTTTGTCCCTTCGAGTTTGAGTTTGCATTGTGATCTTGATTAGTCTGTTCTTCCCCATCTACTGCTTGACTCGAAGTCTGGTCCTCATGTATCTTGTCTGCACTCATATACATATATGCATATATCACTATTATCTTAATGCACTTCATTCGAGGCAGTTTGCATACAGTTGCATTATTAGCCTTGTAATTACGTCTCAGTGATGCATTGCATTTGTTGTTGGTTTGATGTTGAAATCATATTGGCATTTGCTATCCGATGCATATGTATTTATCCACTTGTGTACATACGTGAATGTATGTATGTTTCTGAACTGTCTTTGAGTTTTGGTTCCATTGGTGGCTTCAGTTTGGTATTGTGCACTATGCTTTGAGTTTGGTACCTTGATTCACTGTTGTCTGCATTTGTTCGTATACTTATCTTCATATATTTAAAATTGCAGTCACATTCACTTGTGTACATTGTAGTCTTGATCGACCAATTCGATTCACTGGTCTTTGGCTTGTGAACTTCCTGGTTGTCTCTTTGTGACTTCATCATTGCTTTGTCTTCGACATTTCCTTTTCATGTGTGATAAGTTGCTGCCATGTACATGAGTTTGGTGTGTTTGTTTCACTAGTCTGGTTGGTCTTGAGACTGTAGCATGCATGATGCCATGTAGTTTCATGAATTTTATTATAGCCTTTTCAATGTTCCTGATGTTGGTTTGGATCCTCTGATTCATTGTTGTAGTTGATGCCAGTTGCCTCTGGTTTGAGTTTTGCTTATCTTGGAATTACAGACCTATAGCATTATGTTGACACTGTTTTTGCTGGAAAATATTTGATGTGCTCATTTTTAACTTGTACCTATGTTGAACCCAGCTAATAGCTCGGGCTTGACCTTGTGCTCGTTTGTGAATTTTCGTTGTGCCTTCTTATGCACTTTGTTCATTGGTGGTTACTGGGTGGACACTATGCTAGCTCTTGCAGTTCCATCTGGTTCATTTTGATTGGAGTTGGTGCCATTTGCTTTTGATTCATTGAGCTTTGTTGTAATTCATCACTGTAGTGGCAAGGCAGTGCACGCGACCGTGTACTGCAGCCAAAACGGTATTGACTTTTTATGTGATATTTCAATTGTTTGAATTGTTTCGTGTGTTCAATTCAATATTTTGAAATTGTATTTCTATTTGATTTAATTTGCTCATATTGTTGCTATCTAATTATCTTCTGGATAATTAGATTATGTGTTTTCTAATTATCGTGTCGATAATTAGATATTGTTGTTTCTGTTGCTTTACTGGCTTGAGTTTTGCTTTGGCCACTTGCTGTTAATTGCTGTTTGGGCAATTCTGTTGTTTTCTAAATTATCTTCATTGATAATCTTTTTATTTATCTTTGTTGATGATTTGAATTTGTTGATTTGTTGTTTTATGTTGTTTCGTGTTATATCAACCGTTATCTGATTCTCTTATTGAAGGGTTGGATATACGAGATTTATTGTGACTGTCGTCTAGTTGTTATTTAATTATTATTGCTTCCATGCATTAATAACTGAGTTTGAATTAGACTGACCAGTGTATTATTTTCTTTTGAATTAATACTCGGGTCAGACCGAGTTATTTCAGGTTGTTGATATCTTGCTTTGGGTTGCTGCTTGAGCTCTGAAGTCTCTTCATATCTTTTGGAGTAGTCATTGTCATAGTATAGGATGATATGTATTCATGTATATTATTCACAATAATGTACTTGTATATGTAACTTCCAGTGTCAACAGTTGTAGTTGTATTATATGTATTGTATCACGTGTATTGTAACTGACTTCAGTTATATATATATATATATATATATATATATGAGATTTTATATTATCTATGTTCTACATTTAGCTTATCTGTGTTATTATTATATATGTTGTCCTAAACTATTATGAACCATCGTAGTTCGTTTTATACTAGAATTGAATATGTCGATGGGAATAAATAAACAAAGATTAAAAAGATGAAAGAATATATACCACTCCTATCGAGATAATCAATACTAGTGTAAGGCCTAACTACGGATGGCCGCTCCTATCCAGCCTTATTCTTCGAAATAACAGACAGTATTTCTTTTAATACTTTTTGTTATTATGAGCATAGAGGTGGGGCGTCACAATCAAAACTCGAGTTTCTACATCATTCGATTCAACCTTCTTCTTTTTTAATTAGTTTGGATCGATGGTTTTGTCGAATCAAATATTTGCACTCTAATCATCTATAGGTAATCCAAGAATTGATGATTAAATAGATAGTTGAATAAATGGCATAGCTTGGAGCAGGTTTCCATTTATTAGCTTCAGTTTGGTGGGTGTTTTCTTCATCACTAAAAAGCATTGTTTATACAGCCCTTCCAGATGCAGACCTTTTCTTGGGAGCCATAAGAACAGCAAATCTCTAACTTTCTTCAAGCTAATTTTTTGGATCTAACTTCTAGATCAAAGCAATCCAAAGTAGATAGTTAGATCTAAGTCTGGATTTCAGGTTCTCAGTGAAAGCACCAAAATGTTAACCCAAAAATGGATCAACAGTCTGGATTGAGTGCGAAAGCACTAGCTATGTTTCTTAGAGCAAACAATATGGAAAATGAATGAAAAAGAGCGGAAATAGTAAAGAGACACAAGAATTTTATAGTGGTTCAGCTGTTAACGAAGCCTACATCCACTTTATATCTTTTATTAACTGACTGTTGTTTCATGATTGACTTGTATTACAATATAATTGAATCGCCTAAGTTAGGTCTAAATCACAAGTACTTGGAGGTAACAAAAGGATCTCAGTTGCTCCTTTATGACTATTGTGTGGGAGAAGAAGAGTGAAGAATAGAAATGGTAGGGTTGCAGCAACCAGTCCAGAGATCTCTTTCATGTTGCAGATCGGATGGTATTTATAAGGGTTGGAGAGCACTTGAACCAGATCCAATTTGCCAAAAGCCTGTAGTCGTCATGCAGAGGAAGCATATGAATTTTGTAGGCTATCGAAGCAAACTATTTGGATCGATACTGATCCAATTGGATCCGATCGACGCTAATCATGAAAGTTAGGCTATTTTTAGCCCATACTTCTTAGAGACTTTTGTGATGCTCTTTTAGGTTTTTTGGTCAAGTTTCTCGTCGTTCTAACTTAATCTAAGTGTTCTAACTCCTTTCGAATTCTGTTGGGTTAAAAACCCGATTAACACTACCAAATATTTTCACTACCAGATCTCAAATCTATGGATGTACATTAAGCTTTTTCAACCATTTTAACATAGTTGTGAAAGCTCTGTGACATCTCTATCTATCGCGATTCTATTTATAATACGGTTTGAACATAAATTAGTAATATATAAAAAGAAATTAACGCATTAACAACATGAAATGATATATCGTGAACTCTTTCCCATTCATTAAAATATGATGTACTCCTCCTTGAAGCATCGTGACCGACCTATATGGGAATCAGTGAAATCACATTGCTACACCCACTCCAAATCCACCGTCGTCCCCACCAAAAGCCCTTCTGCTCATTTTGCTATTTTTCTTCTACGAATAAGGGATGAGAAGCTAGACCCTTCAATATTTATATTTTCCATCTTCAAAATCAAACCTAATTTTCAAAACTCTAGAATTTGGGGATTTAATTTGTAGGCTTAAATTTGACAAATTAAATGAATTATGGGGGAGATTGGATTGGAGAATGAAGCTATATGTTTAAATTTGAATTTAGTGGAATATTTTTGGATTTGAAAAGTTGTATTTAGGATTCAAAAGGCTGGCATTAACATAGTTGAACAAGTGGAAGTATAGAATGGCTCGGGATAATTAGGTTATAGGGTTTAAAAAAACCTATAAATAATTTTGTAAAACTGTTTATAGGTATTTAAACAAATAAAAAAAATTCCCTCACTCGATGCTGGATGAGTGGGGTTTCTCGTGCTTTTTTTACTTACGCCTTCGGCTTTTAGAAACCCTGCTAGAGATGCGCTTAGTGGGAATGTTAGCACCTGTATACTGCATGTAGGGAATGCATAAAGGTGTCCCACGGCTGCAGCAAGCATCTCCACACAACAATTTTTTTTGTATATTAGCAGCTTCTTCTACATTTTTATGAATAATAGAGATAAAGTATCGATTATCATAGCATGGTCACGGTCTTATTTCAAAATAGCAAATATGGATAGAAAGGAGTTACATACCCGACCCTTATGTTTATCACCATTATATTGTATGCTATAAAAGAGTTATCTCATGTAACAATAATATCTAATATTTACATTTTAACAAAGAATAAAGCAAATACATTCTCTATCAAATTCACTCTATTCGGTTTACTCAATATGGTATCGGAGCCTAAAGCATAATGGCATAAGTGCCTGGCCATAATCATCATCAGAGTTTAGCATCGTCACTTGACGATTGGCTGCACAATTTTCTCATTAGTGCAAAAGCATCATCATTTGAGAGAGTTTAACCCAAAAATTTCAAATACCTCATCAAGAACTTACCCACTTCATTTGTGCCTCGCCAAGAACAATCAGCCAAAGTTAATTCATCATCATGAAAGTCTGACTGCACCTTCTTGATCATCAGAAAGTTGTTCTTGAATCTTTTCATCATTTGATTATCCTACTAAGTTTGTTTTTAGTCAACTATTGTTTCTTTTCTCTCCCTAAGATATCATTATGGCCAGAGAAGATGATAACAAATCAGCAACCTCTGTTGAAGAACCTGAAACATCTTCACTCACTGATGTAAGTACCTAAGGATTAGGTTTTGATGACAATAAATTTAGGAAACCATATAAAATGTAAATACTAATGTTTTATCAAGGTATATAGTATATAGTGCAGGATATTAGACAGGTGTTGATACAAGAAGACTATACAATATCAGGTGAAGATTGAAGAGTTAAAGATGTTGATAAAGAGACTCAAGAATGAAGACTCATGAGTATTTAAGTGACGCAGCGGATTAATCAAAACAATGTAGATCGGTGAAAGTAGCAGTCGATGGATTGATGAATGCTGAATTGCCCGAATTCGTTGATCCGAAGATACCGAACTCTAGCTATCTCGAACTCGTTGATCGCGCACGATACCGGGTTCAAAGATCTTCAATTCTTCAAGCGTTGATCAAGCGCACTTGATTCCGCGAATCGGCTTCTACAATCGTTGAATCGAGCGCACTCGATTAACCGAAAGAGGAGATAGGAGATTACACTCAACTACCAATTTGGAATGAAAGCACAAAGCAATCAAAAGAGAATTTTATTCAAAAATCAACAACCTCAAAAGTTACAACTCATCCACTATTTATAGTAGTTACAACTCAACACACATAAAGAACAGAAAAAAAAAACAAAGTCCTTAGGTCGGTTACGACCTATCTAAGGTCGGCAACGACTTAGCTCGGCTCCGACTTATCAATACTAGTTTGCGACCTAAATTACTCGTTCGCGACTCGATGAAGAAGGCATCAGCTTATCTCGGCAACGACTCATGGGAGCTTATCTCGGCAACGACTTATGAGTATCTCGGTCGCGACTCAGGATTTAGGGCTTCAGCTAATCTCGGCAACGACTTATGGCTAGGTCGGAAATGGAGTTAGGTCGTGGGATGGAAACTAGGTCGGAAGGTCGCGTGATGGAATCTGGAGATAGGTCGGTAATTGATAAGTCGTGAAGCGGTGATAGGTCGGCAGTGGTTGTTAGGTCGCTGAAATTAGGTCGGAGGGAGATGCGTCGTAGGTCGGTAAAGGAGGCTGGAGATAGGTCGGAGCTTTTGGTCTTCAACTCGAGATATGCTGCTTCATCATCTAGGTATGCTGCTTCATCATCCTCCCCTTGTTGACAAAAATTCGACCTCGAATTTGTACTTCTCTCTTCTTCAACAAGCTCATCTCCATGGTACGGAATCAAATGTTTAACGTTGAAAACGTCAGTAGTGTGAATATGATCTGGCAACTTTAACTGATAAGCATTGTCATTGATTTTCTTCAAGATTTCTACTGGTCCAATCTTTCGAGCTTTCAATTTGTTGTAGGCTCCAACCGGAAAATGATCTTTCGTCAAAACCGCGTAAACAAAATCACCTTCTCTGAAGACTACACTTCTTCGTTTCTTATCCGCCATTTGTTTATACTTCTCGTTTGCCTTTTCCAATCGTTCCTGAACGATTCTATGGCAGTCTTTCAACCCATCAACAAAATCAACAACCCGTTTAACTGTTCCCTTCAAATGTGGCACTATTGCTAAATCCAATGGTCCACTGGGTAAATTGGAATATACAATCTGAAATGGACTGAAACCTGTACTTCGATTGACTGCGTGATTGTGTGCGAACTCAGCTTGACACAATTTCAAATCCCAACTTTTCAAATTATCCTGTACAAGACATCTCAACAGATTTCCCAATGATCTATTCACAACTTCAGTTTGCCCATCCGTCTGAGGATGATATGCACTACTAAACTTCAGCTTCGTTCCCACCATTTTCCATAGACTCAACCAAAAGTGACTCAGAAATCGAGTATCTCGGTCAGAAACAATAGATTCGGGTAAACCATGTAAACGATATATTTCTTCTAAGAATAACTGTGCCACTCGAACTGCATCCGCGGTCTTCTTACAGGCTATAAAATGTGCCATCTTCGAAAACCTGTCCACCACAACAAATATAGAATCATTTCCCCTCTGAGTTCTTGGCAATCCCAACACGAAATCCATGCTGATATCAACCCATGGTTTGGTAGGCACGGGTAACGGCATATATAACCCCGCATTCGTCGCTGTTCCTTTCGAAACCTGACAAATATGACACCTCTCCACAAATCTTTCTACCTCTTTCCTCATTGACGGCCAATAATAAGATTGAGAAATTAACTGCAACGTACGATCTCTACCCACATGGCCTTCTTCATGTAGTTCTTTAACAATCTTCATTCTCAAGCTACAGTCTGGGATGCACAAACGATTTCCCTTAAACAGAAAACCATCCACCAACACAAATTCATCCGTATTTCCTTCCTTTACTTTTTCAACAAATTTCACAAAGTAAGGATCTTCTTCAATCAATTCTGGCAATAATTCAAAACCTGTCACTTCCACTTTCATTGTTGTCAACAAATGATTCCTCCTACTCAAAGCATCAGCCACACGATTGGTTACCCCTGACTTGTGCTTAACGACAAAAGTAAACTGTTGCAAATAAGCAATCCACGATGCATGTCTCGCTGAAATCTTGTCTTGTCCTTGTAAATGTTTCAACGCCTCGTGATCAGTGTATAAAACAAATTCTTTCTGGAATAAGTAATGTCGCCAGTGCTTCACCGCTTGAACAACAGCATAAAATTCCACATCATAGGTACTGTACCTCATCTTTGCTCCTGACAACTTCTCGCTGAAATATGCAATAGGACGCCCATTCTGACTCAACACCCCTCCAATTCCAACCTTTGACGCATCAGTATGCAGTTCAAACAATAACTGAAAATCTGGTAATACAAGAATTGGTGCAGAGGTCAAAAGATCTTTGATTCGTTCAAAAGCAACCCCGGCTTCCTCCGTCCATGCAAACTGTTTACCTTTCATGCAATCTGTAACAGGCGCCATCACACTACTAAAGTGTGGTATAAACCTTCGATAAAATGAAGCCAACCCATGAAAACTACGAACTTCCGTTATCGTCTTGGGCTGCGGCCAATTTCTGATCACCTCAACTTTACTTTGGTCAACCTGTATTCCTTTCTCTGAAACAACATACCCCAGAAATAACACGCTATGCGTCATGAACACGCATTTCTTCGTTGCAGCATAGAATTGTTCTTGTCGCAATACCATCAGCACTTCTCTAAGATGATTCAAATGTTCCTCCGGACTCCCACTGTAAATCAGAATATCATCAAAATACACCACCACAAATTTCCCAATGAACGGTCTAAAAATCTGATTCATCACCCTCATAAAAGTACTCGGTGCATTGGATAAACCAAATGGCATGACCAACCACTCGTATAGACCTTCCCTGGTTTTAAAAGCAGTCTTCCACTCATCTCCTGGTCTGATACGAATTTGATGATATCCGCTCTTCAAATCAATCTTCGAAAATATAGTAGCTCCGCTTATTTGATCTAACAAGTCATCCAACCTCGGCATTGGAAATCTATATCTCACGGTGATTTTATTCAATGCTCGACTGTCAGTGCACATCCTCCACGTCCCATCCTTCTTGGGTACCAATAAAGCTGGTACAACACAAGGACTCAGACTCTCCTGCACACGCCCCTGCTCAAGCAATTCCTCTACCTGCCTCCGCAACTCTTCATGTTCCTTCGGACTCATTCGATAATGTGGTCGGTGTGGCAACACAGCACCTGGAACAAGATCTATCTGATGTTGTATATCTCTTAATGGTGGCAATTCCGTTGGTAACTCCTCTGGAAATACATCGTCAAATTCTTTCAAAACTGGTTTAACTTCTTCTGGAATTTCAACCTCTTCACTGCTTTCTCGTCCAATCAACAAGAATACTTCTGGTTCTTCCTCAACCTCCTTAACAAACTCCTTCAAAGATAATAAAGTTTTCAGCTCTTCGATTTCTTCGGACTTACTTTCTCCTTGTGGTCTCTTCTTTGGAACTAGGATAATCTTCGTGCCTTCAAACATAAAACTGTAGCTATTGGTCCGACCGTCATGTTGTACTGCTCGATCATACTGCCATGGTCTTCCCAATAATAAATGACAAACATCCATCTCTACGACATCACACCATATTTCATCTTTGTATTTCTTCCCAATAGAGAATGGAACACGAACTCGTCTATCCACTTTCACTTCTCCTCCTTTTCTCAACCATGCTAACTTGTATGGACTCGGATGTTTCTCTGTTTTCAATTTCAACTTTGTCACAGCCTCGGTTGAAATATTATTATCATAGCTTCCTGCGTCAATCACAAACTTACACACCTTCCCCAGAATAGTACATGTTGACTGAAAGATATTACTCCTCAACCAACTAGCTTCCTCCTGCTTCGGTGTTAAACACGATCTTCTTAGCATTAGATTACAACCTTCGTCTCCTGACGCAATATCCTGCTCATCCTCCTCAGCTGGATTAGAACAATCTCCATCAACATCCTCATCGTCAACTTCTGCAATCATGGTTCTCTTCTTTGGCTTTGGACACTCACTGCTTTTATGACCCAATTCTTGACAATTGTAACATTTAAACCCATTGTTAACTTTCGCCTTCTCAACCTCCTTCAACACTGGTCTACTGATAGGTTTGGAAACATTAGAACTTCCTCCAACATTCTTTGCTTGATTGCTAGAATTAGTAAACACACCACTTCCTCGTCTCCCTTGTTTTTCCCAAGCCAATGCTTTCTGAAGTGCTTCTGCCACAGATCTTGGATCGAACATATTAACCATATCCTGAATCTGCATTCTCAATCCTCCAATGAACCTAGATGTCAGCTGCTCTTCTGTTTCCATAATATCATTCCTTGCAATGAGTTGATAGAATTCATCCGCATAGTCATTAACTGTCTTTGTGCCCTGCCTCAAGTTCTGCAAACGTTGATACATCAAAGATTGATAGTTGTATGGTAAGAACGTTGCTTTCATCAATTTCTTCATCTTCTCCCAAGATTCAACTTTTGACTTCCCCATACGTTCACGTGTAAGCTTGGTTTGCTGCCACCATGCCAAAGCTCTACCCCTCAGCCTCGTAGCAACCAACTTCACTCGTCGATGTTCTGGAACTTCTTTAAAGTCAAAAATCTCCTCAACATTAGCCACCCAATCTAGAAACTCCTCTGCTTGCATACCACCCTTGAATTCAGGAATTTCTGTCTTCATCCCCGACTCCCATTTGTGATCATACTCAGAATAGTTTCTTCCTTGACCTCTTCCTTGAATACTACCACCATCATACTCCTCTTCAAAATCAGATGCATAACGATGTCGATTCTGACCACCAACATCTCTACTACCATTGCGTCGTCCACCTTCTTCCCTTCTATCGACATTCCTCCGTTCACGATCATTCACGTTCCTCCCACGTCCTTGATCATTCTCAACACTTCTGTCTCGATTGGAATGTGGCGAGACTCTACTACCCCCATGGTTAGATTCTGGTGAAACCCTTCGCCGATTTTGATTCATCTCTGTCATAAGCTTTTCTAACCGGCCAATTCCTTCGTTAAGCTTTTCACTAAAATTCTCATTGATTCTTTGCTCCATCTCATCAGCTTCTTCTCTTCGATACAAAGCTTCTACGTTTTGGTGGCGATTAGCTCGTCTTGGCGGCATACTTGAAAATCTTCCAACACTTCAAAATTCAAACACAATTCGGACTTTGATCCAAAATGAAACGGATCGAAAACTTCCACTTTGTAGCAAATCGCGATGAACACGATGGACAAAGTTTCGGCCTCCAATGCAAATCCGATCAAACAATCTTCGAACAATGATGACTCTTCTCTTGCTCACGGCTCAACTTCAAAATGATTAGGCTCCAAGTCTCGATCTAGCTATGATTGGCTAAAACAAGCTCTGATACCAAAACTGACGCAGCGGATTAATCAAAACAATGTAGATCGGTGAAAGTAGCAGTCGATGGATTGATGAATGCTGAATTGCCCGAATTCGTTGATCCGAAGATACCGAACTCTAGCTATCTCGAACTCGTTGATCGCGCACGATACCGGGTTCAAAGATCTTCAATTCTTCAAGCGTTGATCAAGCGCACTTGATTCCGCGAATCGGCTTCTACAATCGTTGAATCGAGCGCACTCGATTAACCGAAAGAGGAGATAGGAGATTACACTCAACTACCAATTTGGAATGAAAGCACAAAGCAATCAAAAGAGAATTTTATTCAAAAATCAACAACCTCAAAAGTTACAACTCATCCACTATTTATAGTAGTTACAACTCAACACACACAAAGAACAGAAAAAAAAACAAAGTCCTTAGGTCGGTTACGACCTATCTAAGGTCGGCAACGACTTAGCTCGGCTCCGACTTATCAATACTAGTTTGCGACCTAAATTACTCGTTCGCGACTCGATGAAGAAGGCATCAGCTTATCTCGGCAACGACTCATGGGAGCTTATCTCGGCAACGACTTATGAGTATCTCGGTCGTGACTCAGGATTTAGGGCTTCAGCTAATCTCGGCAACGACTTATGGCTAGGTCGGAAATGGAGTTAGGTCGTGGGATGGAAACTAGGTCGGAAGGTCGCGTGATGGAATCCGGAGATAGGTCGGTAATTGATAAGTCGTGAAGCGGTGATAGGTCGGCAGTGGTTGTTAGGTCGCTGAAATTAGGTCGGAGGGAGATGCGTCGTAGGTCGGTAAAGGAGGCTGGAGATAGGTCGGAGCTTTTGGTCTTCAACTCGAGATATGCTGCTTCATCATCTAGGTATGCTGCTTCATCATTAAGACTTCAAGATTCCAAGATATTCCAGATTCCAAGATATTCCAGATAAGTTATAGAGTCTAGAATGCTTGTTAAAATTATGATAGCACTTGATCTCTCACTCTCTCTCACTATTTTAAGTTTTAAAATAGTTTTAAAATGTTTTGGTTTTTAAATATTCTTTTCAAAATAGCTTTTAATATTTTTTAAAATTCTTATACTTATTATTTTAGGTTTTATTATTTTACCAAGTTATTGTTTCTATTAGATTTTGATTTATATTAGTTTATTTTTAAAAATTCTTGTCATATAGTTTTACTTAAGTTTTATTATGATTATAATGTATATATATTATATTAAAACATATTTAAAAATTATAAAATTATTTCACAAAGCAATACATTTTCAAAATAATATGTTAAAATGTTTTTCAAAATTACAAAGACTATGTCGACATACTCTAACCCTATATGTCGACATACTAGCTGTGAATTTCAAAATTCAATATTCAAAAGAAGTGTCTATTCATCGTATCTCTTCATGAATAGGCATGACAATTATTCCTTCATAAACACCCTTGTTTCCAAAGAATTTTCCAATCACTTTTCATTTTTCTCCTCTCCTCCTTCTCTCTTATTTTCTAAAACAAATTATAACCATACTCTGCCGAATTTCAATCAGAATCAAACTCCATTGCCATTAGTTTGATTCTCTATCATTTGCTCTCTGGTTTCTATCATCTCTCTCACTCCAATCAAGATCTAAGTGCTATTCAAGGATTATAGGATCATTTGCAATCAAGATTGAAGTTCTGAGTTTGTAAATCTCTATCAAATAAAATCGATATACTTATGGGTGTTATTGTAGCCCGTGAAATCAATGGGGTGTGCTTAGTAGCCCGTAAATCTAGTGCGTGTGCTCGTAGCCTGGAAATCAAGCAGCTCTACGCAGAGGCGGGGATTTTGTGATAGAGTTAGGGATATGCCCTAGGGGCAATTATGTAATTTCTTACATATATCTAACTCATTGACCAATCTTGTTCGAAATAAAGGTATTTTCTTTCTATTATATACTTGATATAATGTGGTTATATTAATTAATCAATTTAATTAAAAGTATATTTAATAGAAAATCCATAAATGGTATGTTTATGATAGTAGTTACAAAGTGTTGTAACCATGAGTAATTTATCCCAATGAAACAAATGTACCATTTTAAATGTTCCTAGTCAAGGTGCATTGAGATTGGATATCGATGTATCCATTGAGACAAGAGTACGTAACGCTCTCCAAATGTTGGGCAGTGTATTACTCATGATTGTTGGGGGCACCAAGGGATTACGTACATATAGTTATTGGATAACTATGGAATAACTCACTCGATAGTTTTCTGTTGGTTAATATAACTAAGGTTAAGCAGAGGATATTGATGTGACTAATTTACACAGTTCTCTCAACTTGAGAATACTGTTAATCTTCAATGTGGAAGCTCCGCTTTGATTATAGTTAAATCATGGCATGGCGTCCATCAAACGGCTATAGTTAACTCGAGCGGAAGCATTGGAAGTGAAACACTATTCAAGAGAGAATTCGTCTCCTCAATTATATGAGGTTAGTATCATGGTCAACTGAAGTCAACTCAAAGTCTCTACCTAGAGCATATCGGTTAATAATAATTGTTATTATTGAACCAAGGACGTGTTTGGACTATAAAGTTGACTTGAATGTGGATGATACTAGAATTTGGACCATTACCAAATTCCACAAATCCAAAGTGATATAGTTTTGACGAAGAGAATTGGTGTAAATATTTGTCACTATTAGGTACCGCTTATAATAAGTAAAATTGGATTTTACTAAAAGATGTGTAAGCGATAAAATCAGTCAAAATGTCACACCACCTGCTAAGTGACGTGTGAATGTTAATATTCGAATAGTTTGATATTAATCGCTGGCTGAATTTACATCTTTGAGTCGCACAACCGTAATGATGAATTCTTTGAAAAACCACTTGATTTAATTAATTTATAAAATGTTGAAAATTGATTAAATTAACTGATATTTGAGAAATATTAATTATTATTTATTTGATGTTTGGAAGTTTTTTGTAATTATTTAAATGCATTTAGAAAAGTTATATTTGCATGCATCGATATACAATGTTGATGTAATTTAAAGATAATTGCATGAAATGATTTATGGAAATTTTATGTCATTTGATGACATGATTTGTGGAAACTTTATGTCAATCGATGACATACATGTAAAGAAAGTATTTGAGAGAGAAACAATCAAGGAAATTAAGAATGGAAAAGATTTCAATCTTCCAGATAAAACATATTCTCTAATTCATTCTGTACGTACAATTCATTCTTTCTCTCTCCCCCCTTCATGGCAGAAACAAAAAAAAAATTTCTCCAAAATCTTTTAATTCCAAATAAAAAGATCAAATAAAATTAAATAAAAAGTGGTTCATCCATCTCTTGCAAGGATAGGATGTGGATCTGGAAAATCTGAGGAGATATCATTATTCAAGGTGTGATTTCTAGGCCACATCCTAAGGTAATTCAATCGGATCTAGAAGCATTCTTCTTTCAAGGTGAAAATCAAAGGCAACATCAACAAGGTGTGTTTTAAGGATTGGGTAACATTAAGGTATGTCATTTTCTATATATAAATAGTGATTTCGCAATGTTCGATAGAAATTTAATTTGACTTTCATAATTTGTATGATGTCTTGCTGTCTTGCTTAATTAAAAAATTATTTATGAAGATTGAATTATTTGTTGAATGATATGATTGATTTTTCATTTGATAGATCAAAACTAAATTTGTTTAAGTTTTAAAACAATATTTGAGTGTAGATCTATGTTTTTAAACATTCTAATTAAAGTATAATTCTTCAGATCTGAATGTTTACATGTTCGAATTGTTTAGCTACTTTTCTTCACTTTGTTAAATTGAAACTAAATCTATATATTTTAAAATACAATGTTTTATTTTAATTCTATGTTTTAACATTTAATTTAAATTCCATTTCTTTAAATCTGGAAATTTACAATTTCATGTTGTTTGGTTGAATTATATTTGAAGTTAAAAATTAAATTTATATGAAATCAATACAATGTTTCAATTGTAGATCTATGTTTTAATCTTCCATAACGAAGTGTAAATTTAGTTTTAATGTTAATATATGTAAGTATGTATGTATGCATGCATGCATGCATGTATTACTTGCACTTTTTGTTGCATTAGATATTTACATATGAATAAAAGGAATTTTAACAACATATTAAAGTTTTGAAATTAACTGTAATAACTATCTAAAAAGCTTTGATTGAATTTCATATATACATATTTGGATCTACTTGTATGTGTTAATATAAACTTTATTCTTCTTTACATATATTATCATGGTATGAAATCATTTCTCTGTTTTAATTAAGACAATAATGTGTACATACAATTCATTGTTTACCTTCTATATTCTTACAACTTTGTACCTATTGGTTGTCATTAATTTGTTGCATTTATTATGTTTACTAAAAGGGAAACTGTATCAATCACCCTTGTCATCCCTTATTTAATTCCATTTCAATTCCTATGTAATAACCATTCAAATTGTTCTTGTTTATTTTATGTATACATATCAGTTACCACTGACTATGCACACTCCCAATATGTTGCACCTGCACAATATTTACTGTGAATATATTTACAATTCATGTCATATTTAGATTAGTCATTAATGTTATTTTATTAATCAATTATTTAATTTAATTAAGAGAAGGAAATGAAAAGTTTCATTCTCTAACTAAATTTATGATCCCTCATTAATTAAATAATTTCAGAGAAAGGAAATGAAAAGTTCCATTCTTTAAATAAATTTATGCCCCCTCATTAATTGAATAAGTTAAGAGAAAGGAAATAAAACATTCCCTTCTCCGAATAAATTTGAAAAGGTTTCCTTCTCTAATGAAATTTATGATCCCTCATTAATTGAATAATTTAAGAGAAAGGAAATGAAAAGTTTCCTTATCGAAATAAATTTATGCCCCCTTATTAATTAAACAAGTTAAGAGAAAGGAAATGAAATATTTGAATAAATTTGAAAAGTAAACGTTACACACAAATTTGTATATAAGAGTATATTTGATATACTCTAATTTACATACACATTAAATTAAAGTGAAACTTTATTTATGAAGTTAAATAAAATATTGATTTATTTAAAAGAAACTTGGAAAAGTTCCAAATGAATTTAGACTTCATAGGCCCATTAAAGATCCAAAATGGCTAAATTTTTTGAAATTCACCTATTTCTTCCACTGCAGGCTAGCCTAGTTCCTTCAATGGTATAAGAGCCTAATAGCCTATGCTGTCTAAATTAGTCATATTTGGGCTAACTAATTAAGCTTGCACTTAGTACAGTGTCTAGATAGGTGATGTCTAGGATTGGAATTGGGTAATCAAGTACCATGTTCTACCTGGTTACCTGCCTGGCCTTAAAGCTGATGTGAGCCCAAAGGTTGCCCCTAATAGAAAAAGCCCAATTTGAATTGGACCTTGGGCTAATTTTTGAAATAGTTTTGAAAATTAAGACATGATTTTAAATTTAAAAGTTAAATTTAAAATAAAAACACGTTTATTATAAAAGGTTATAATATAACATAAATTTTCAAAATGTTTGAAAATGTAATGAAAAGTTCAAAATGTTTGAAACTATATAAATTTTAATTTCAAAATATAAAATTATTAATAAAATTAATAATATATTTAATTAAACGAGTTAATTGATTAATACTGATATGCATGTATTATATATGTTGTTATATGTTATGTTATTTTAAAGTGTTTAAAATAACATAAGCATACACGTATGTATATAAGTTAAATTTTCAAAATTAATATAATTTAATTAAAATTGTTTAATTAATAAAGTAATTAAAGGTCAGTTAATTAACTAAAAATATGCATATATAAGATATGTATGTCTTACTATAAAGGTTATAGCAGATATGTCCAATATAAAAGTTGTATTGGAATACTAATTTAAAATTAATTGAAGAGTTAATTAATTAAAATTAATTAAATAAGATTTAATTAATAAAATATCATACATAAGACTATTATATGAGTAATATGAATTATAAAAGTTATATAACAATAAAAGTTATATGATATGAGTGTATAAATTAGAGATGGAACATTAAAGAAATCCAAATAGACTTAAGGAATAAATACATACGTAAATGTACGTATATTGTGATTTCTGATAGGTCTGACACTTGAATCATGTGGGTATTTCATAAGAAATATATTATTCCATAAGTCGATATCACTCGATATAATAAATTGAAGATTATGAATCTTCAACATATACTACAACAAATAGACCTTTTTATAGCGTTTAAAAACCGCTATTAAAGCCTTCTATAGTGTAATATCCCGGAAATTTATGGGCAATAATCAATTTAATAATCTGTTTAAGTAATTAAATTGATTGATAATTTTTGATAATAAATTTTGAATTAGTTTAATAATCTAATTGAATAAATATTTAATTAGTGGAATTTATCTTTTAAAACTAATAAAATGATTTCTATTTATAATGTATATATATATAAGTATATATATATATTGTAAATAGATTAGCTTTGGGTTGAAATATAATAAGTAAATAAAATCTTGTTTTTAAATTTCTAATATATATATATTGATAGTTTGGAGATTTGGATTTATTTAATATTAGCTTTTCAAAGCTATTTAAACAAATAACAAATATGGTTTTAAATAAGATTAGTAATAAGGTTTATTTTATTTTCTTATTAATTTCTAAATAAATATGATTTAAGAGTATATCTATATAAGTTTAAAATACAAATTATATATAGATAAGTAATTAATAAATTAAGAAAAGGCATTTTATTTACATTTAAAATAAATAAGTGTTACTTAAAAGACAAGTGTAATTTTCTAAAGGCTTATTAGTAACAAGTGTTAGTTAATGAAGTTAAGTAAATGACAAATGTCAAGTTTTAGATTTTTGTTTTTCTTTTATTTGAATAAATCATTTTCACTTATATATGCATCTACTTCTTATCTACATTTCCTTTTATTCTTTTTCAAAACTAAGAAAACATTCAGCTGTAAACAAAATATAGCTGAAGATAAATTCTCCTCTCAAACCACAATCTGTAATCAACATTCCTCTTAAACCAAAATCCTCAAAACAATAATCTGTAATCAAATCTTCAGCTTGCAAATGTAAACCTTTCCTCAATCTCAAAATAAGATCTGTAAAACATTTCCAAATCAAAGTCTGTAGCCTGCATTTTCTTTAATCTGGAATCAATTCAAAGGCTTGCATCATTTTCAAAAGATCACCAACCCTGTAATGCATTTCTTCAAAATCTGAAAGCATGTTCAATCAAGGCACCTCTGCATGCAACTGCAACCTTTTCAAACTAATGCTAGCATTCCAGTTTTCAAGTTTAAAAGGTTTTAAAGATCAAAGGGCATCTCAATTTAAAAGTATTCAAAAGTTTTTCAAAAGCAGTTTCAAAGAGGCTCTGTTTTCTTTTAAAATCGGTGAGTAACTTTCATTTTTAAACTTAAGTATATGATATATGCTTGCATGTGATGATATTGGCTTGTATTGGAGTTCTTAATTTGAATTTATATGAATGGGTACAAATATGTTTGTGAATGCATTTATAAGTATATCTCTGTATAATTATATGGATGAATTGATGTGCATATGTGATTGTGTGCTCTGTTCTTATTTTGTTTTCCCAGGATCAAGGTTTCATTTTAAATCCCTTACCACCTGACCTAGTTTTTGTTAGGACTTAGTTTACAAACAAAAGTTGTTTGTTTTATCATAGACTATTATTTAAAAATTTAATTGAGTCAAAATTTAAACCTGAGTGTCTCTGAAAAATTAAAATCATCAGTGCATGTTCAAATAAAGTAAAACTCAAACTTTTTAATTTATAAATTCAGGGTTATAAATTAAACACTTTAACTGAAACATGATTTTTAAAATAAGAATCATAGTTTTTAGTGTGGGAATGGGTGTACAGTTCTTGTATGAACTGGAAATGAAACATTGGGATTTTCTGATGATCTTGTTGACCGGAGAAGTCGTGATCTTCTCTGGTGATAGAGGAGTGATAGGGGATTGTGAGAAAAATAGTGGATGGCCGTATAATTCACTGTGGCGATGGTAGGAGATTGATTTTGTTTTTAACCCTAGTTTATAGGTTGGTCGGAATTTTGGTCTTCGCGACTGCTCTGGTGGATCGAGCTCCACCAGACTGTGGGAAATTGAAGTGGGGACATTGACGAAGCTTTGACTGGAAGATCAGACGATCTGATGAACGGAGGAGTAAGTTCGAGGAAGTTTCCAGGTTGGGACTGTTTCCAGGATTTGATCGAGATTTCTCGAATTCGATGGTGATGCTTGTTCGTGGTTCTGGTGATTGGGATCGCGAGTAGTGGTCGTAGACGACATGTCGGCGTTGGCATCGGTGGTCGGAGGCGATCGACTCGCCTGTGCACGTGCACGAGATACTTTGGAGCCTGGGTTGTTTTCTTGGTTTGGGAAGATGAAGTCTCTGTTCGACTCGAAGAAATTGCGTGAGTGGCTCGAAGATTTGTGAGTTTGGCTCGAAGATGTTAGGGTTGAGGCTCGGGTAGATTTGATGATAACAGAAGTAAAGCCTGACAGTGTTTTAAAATTTAAAATAAGTTTAAATGTGTAGAGTAGGATTTTAAATAAAGTTTTGGATTCAATTTAATTTGAATTCTAGATGTGAAATAAATAAATTTGTATTAAAATGTTTAAACATCTTTAAAAATGTTTAAAGTATAATTTAAAAAGGTTTGAATAAATAAATTGGTTTAAAAATCTTATAAAATTCTTTTATAAATGTTAAGTGTTTCTTAACATTTGAATTTAAGAAGATTTTGTAAATTTGATTTAAATTTGGTTAAAGTTAAATTTGTAATTTATTTTAAATCTTTAATTTAAAATGAATTAAAAGAAGATTTTAAAGTAAAATGTTTTAAAGTCTTTGTTAATAATAATTAAAGTGGTTAAAGGTTAATACTTTAATTTAGAAAGTAATTAAGGTTTAATGATATAGGAGTCATTAAATTAATGGGTTAAAGAATAATTTAATAATTTAATTAATTAATGGTTTAGTGTTAATTAATTAAATAATTAAGATTATAAGTTAATTAATTAAGGGTTAATTAATTTGGGATTAAGAATCATTTAATTAGATAAGTATAGATTTTTAATAAATGATTAGAAATTTATTAATCAAGTGATTAAAGATTAATTAAGAAATTAATTTAGTAATTAGGAATTAATTAATTGGTAATTAAGAATTAATTAATTTGTAATTAGTAATAGTTGATTTAGGTTTAATTACTTAAGGAAAGTAATTAAAGAATTATTAATAATTAATGAGAGATCATTAATTAGGAATTATTAAATAATTAATTAATGTGATTAATTTTTGATAATCAATTAGATTAATTAATTAATATAAATTGGTTAAGTATAAATTACTTAATGAAAGTAATTAAAGAAATTAATTACTTAAGGTAATTAATTAAATAAATTTGATAAGTTTAAATTAATTAGTTAAATTAATTTAAGATAATGATTTGGAAATTTGATAATTACTTAAATGTAATTAGTGAAAGTATAATTACTTAGGAAAGTAATTAAAGTTAATTAGTGGATGTAATTAACTAAAGATGATTTAATAAAAGTAATTTGAGTTTAATTACTTTAAATAAATTAATCAAGGGATTAATTAAAGGATAATTAATTAAGGATTAATTAATTATGAAGTGGAGTAATTAAGAGTAGTAATTACTAAATGAGATTAATCAAAGGTGATTAATAAATGTGACTAATTAATTATTGAATGTAATTAATTTAAATAGAGTAATTAATTAAGAAGTAATTAAGGATCATTAATTAATTAATATAATTAATGATGTAATTAAGAATTGATTAATTAAATTAATTAATCAATAATAAAGGATTAAAGTAATTAATTAATTGTAATTAATTAAAGATTAATGTAATTAAGTACAATTAATTAATGAAGTAATTTAAGATAAATTACTGAAATGGTTTAAGTTAATTAATTTGTGAAATTAATTAGGGATTAATTACTTAAAGTAATTAAAGTATAATCAATCAGGAATGATTAATTAAGATGATACTTAGAGTAATGATTAATTAATTGGTTTAATTAATGATTAAGTAAGCATGATTTATTGAATGAAGTAATTAGTTTAATTCACTTTAAATTAGTTAGAGATGATATAAATCATTACTTATGATGGATGAGTAGTATTGAATGTATTTCATTATTTAATATCTCTGATGAGATATGATTGATATATGATATGGATGTTTGGTTGAATTATAATGATAATGTGAATTATCTGTTTGGGATGATAATGTAGATTATCTATTGAATTATCTATCTTTGTGTATATAGATAAGAATTGAAATGTTTTAACCTTAAAACAACTTGACCCTTAAAAGATACGTTTTGGATTTCGATGAGACCGGGATCGGGTTTCCGTATACCGGGATTCCAGGTCTGGAGACCCGAATACCATATCGATCCAAATTAACGATAGGTCGTGAATCTCAAGTGAAGATGAAGATTCAGAGTGCAAGGGTTATTGTCGTTAACTCTGAGGGTGATTCCAAAACGAGTGTAACGAGATAATGCCTTCGGTTTCGTTCGAACCCGGAACGAACTTGTATGGATTGAATGCTTTCAGCACATCGTCAGGCGGACGATGAGCATTCTAAGTGATATGTTCTGATTAAAGGTAATCGTAACCTCAAGCCTCATCAACCGGGAATGGCTAAAACAGGGGAGGTGCAGCAAGGTTTCGTGGGTAGCACCCACTGAGAGCAAGATAGATCCCTGTCTAGAGGTCCCTTTTCTTTTATTCGGCTTAGTGTGTGGTTGGTCGCGCCAACTACGGGATTGTCTTGTTCGGGATTATCCAGTAAGGGATGGTTCCGGCTTTGTGTTGCAGGGGAGCGGGCGTACTCCTCGGTACGGTGATCTAGGCCACGTACTGTGACGGGCGGTACCCCAGTAGCCCTGCCATTGTATGGAATCCAAACTCCAATAAGTGCCGTACGTATTAGTTGTGCCCAACTATGTTGGAATGTGAGATGTAAGCATTTCAGCTATTTCTATATTTTACTTGAAAACCCTAGACCCTATTATAATAAAATCAGATTTCCTATCAAATGTTTTGGTTAGCGTAAGGTAAAAACTTACCCATGTTTATTTGTGGGGAGTCTTACGTGATACCTTTTCTTTCTAAAGGTTTTGAAGTTAAACAAGTTTAACCTGTTACTCACACCAGACCCATGTCTGACCCAAGTGTTTATTTCTGTTTTATAAACTCTTGGGTACTCAAATTTTTACGAGTAGCCAAGGGATTCAGGTTTAGCTTTGACGAATATTCTGGAGGAGCAATGGAGCAGGAGGCTTCGGCGTTCGTAGATATAGTATTCCGCTGTGTTGATATCTGTGATAGTGTCTTGTCTTGTATTTGAGTTGTGATGTCTAGACAGATGTTTATAACTGTCTAGTAAGTGATGTATATGCTGTGTAACTCTGTAAATTGTTGTATACTATGTAATAGTTTATGTTATTAATATAATTTATTCGTTCCGCTGTGAGATCGTTGTTGTTGTTTCTTTCTTTCTTCTCTTCTTTTCTATTTTCTACCCCTTTCTTTCTTCATAATGATGCGACTTTCTGGGCATAGGAAGTCGGGTTGTTTCATATAGCCTTTCTATAAACACCATAGATCAACAAGTTGTAATAATTCTGATAGATACAATAGCATTTTGAAATTGCAATGGAAAACGGACTTTTAACAGCGTATTTGTTGCCATCTTAGACTAGACGTGTCAGTACAACTACTTTTCCATAGCGTTTTGAAGCTTGCTATAAAACTTTTACTTAAAGTAGCGTTTTATGAAACTAAGAATTATGACATCATTTAATTGCTTAGTATGTTGACATGCCATATTATTATAGCGTCTACAAACGCTGTGGAAATATTTTGTCAATCTTTTATTACGCATTGAAACGCTATAGAAAATTCATTACTATATACTATAGCATTGTTTTTTGCTATGAAAACTGTATAATCCTTGCAGAATATTTTGTATAGCACTAGCATAATGCTATAGTATATTAAAGCTGTAACAATTTTTCTTTTCGTAGCATAGTTAAAACGCTATAAAAAATTTCCATTGCATTTTTTATTGCCATATATATTCAAGCTTACAATTTTCAATTCTACTAAAATTAATTCAACCAGTATATTATAATAATTCAAAAAACCACATTTATCACATTGTAATGTACGTAATCAAATGGAGTCATAAGCCACAACACAAAAAATATATATCCATAATATTTCATACACGAAGTATTAAGCATATAAATATTTGTGACCAAAAGTAACAATACATACAACTGTAGCTAACCAAAATGATACATACTAAAAACAAAGACGTATGAACATCGATAGACAATACATTAATGCAAGCATGATCGATTTGAAGGAGAAAGAGTGCGACATCATGTAGCAACCTCAAAAGCATCATACAACACCTATAAAAAAGAAGCGAGATAAAATTAGTCATCCATACTTCATACACTTAATCAAACCATGGTTAACTAATGTAGAAATAATGATATATAAAAATTTAGTCATCCATACACTTAAACAAACCATGGAGGATTTCTTTTTCTTCATAATCTGCCAAGCATATTGAACACCTGATAAAATAAATATAGTTTTAATTAGAAAGAAAATGGGAAGGAACCATGATTAAAATATTTGGCTTTTCAAATTTTTACTGTACAAAAAAAATCAATATTGGAGTTAGCTTGGACTGGAACTATTATGAGTTTGTCAGTTACAGGTTAAGACAAATGTGTCTACCATCACTCAAAACTAATTATAACTAATTGTTTGAATACTGAGTTTGGACAATAGTTTAGATATTAATACTGACTTTAATATTAACCATTGGATTTGAGTTCAAGTAACTCGGTGATTTTTCACATATAATAATCACATATTATAATGCCATGTGCCTAAGATTTGATATTCAAAATTGCCAAGTTGGAAAATTAATTACTTACTTTATTTAACTTATGTATAATCTAATAATTTAATCAAAGTTTGAGTTGATTGACTAACAAACTCAAATATAAATTTGTTTTACAATAATATGTCTAGTATTAGGTGATATGCCAATCCTTTATGTAAGCATACAATTATTTTAATGTGCACTTCTGTCAATTTCTTCTCGATCTCTTCCAAATGTGAAATCAATTCAGATTTGAGTTTAGAGGATCCATGTAACATCAAACATCTAAAAAACGGTTTTTTAACATTGAAGAAAAATTTAAGTTCAATAAGCACAATAACTTCAATGTTTGAATCTGAGCTAATTGAGTTACATGTCAGATCTTCTTTTTAATTTAATGTCACGGTATAAACTATAGATTATACTACAATGCAACAAATAGGTTTCTAATCTAGAGGAGCTTTCTTAGTTTAGATTTAGCATTCATTATGTTCAACTATATACACAAGTATAATCCAGACTAGTCAATTTTTGATCTCTAATAACACCAAAAAAAGATTAAAACTTACTGTGCATCTTCACTGTAACGACCCGTAAATTTTAGATAATTTTATTTGTTTATTTATATATTTAATTGAAATTTTGTGAAACTTTAAACAGTAAAATTTTGAAATTTAAATTTAATATTCGGAATTCGTCTAATTAGACATAGCAACTGGTAAATTTTCATCAGATAATTTGGAAGTTTATTTCTAGTGTAATTTTATTCCAATTTATATCAGTTAAAATTGATGATAATAAAATGTTTTCCAAACCTAAATATTTTTACATAGAAAATTTGTAAATCATCTTTTGAGTGAAACGTCATCTTTCGTTTCGTCAAATTTGGACATCTATTGCTCCGTCGATCTTATTTTTTGCAAAATGGCAGCATTTTCGTACCGATATCAATTTTGATTGGATGATCATATCGCTGATATCTGTGTACCGTTTTGATCGTCTTGTCGTGCTGATCTTCACAGTATATTTGGTTGTGTGTTTCAAAGTTCGGTACTCGACGAAATCAATAAAGCGATTGATCGAACCGGTACCCAATTCTAACTTTTTGGTTTGTTTGTGCCTTTTATTTTTCAACCGCACAAACCTAACATTCACTAGCGTTTATATTTCTAAAAATACAACCGTGACTTTTACTATTCCTATACATTCAATGTATTATCGCCCGTTAAAAATTTTATTCGTCCGGTTCCAAATTCTATTCTTCACGTTCCAATATAATTCTTCTTTTCATCCTGTAGCTTTTATATTCATTCCACCACCGTTCGAAGCCATGCCTTCCACTATTCTCAACTACAAGCCAATCATTAGCATCTTGCCTTCGCCCCTCCCTGATCTCAGCCTGCCCTGTGCCACCGCATCAGCCGAACCCGACTTCGCCTTGCCTTCTCTCCTCTAGTTTCCACCCCACAACCCTCCACGCGAGCGCCCACAGCCACCATTTTCACCCATGGCCGAGGCTGCTTTATTGATGTGGGGAAATTTGTAAGTTTATACATATTCTAGTTTATATATATTTCAGTGGGTTTAAAATGTTATTAAGTTTTGCAAACTGTTTATATATGAGTTTGGTTTATATATATATTCGTTTTGTTTAGAGTACTATGTGATAAGTTGTTTTATATATTATTGAGTTATACAGTTTTGTATATATGTTGTACAGTATTGTATATTACTTTTTTTTCGTATGTAGCTTAATGATTGTCTTATATATATATATTTCAGTTTGTTTATATATTAAGATATATCAACACTTATTTTACCTGTTAGTGTTTGTTCTATATTTTCTTTTAGCATTATAAGTGGTATATATTTATATATTAAAAATGTTTTCTTATATATATATATATATATATTACTAGTTATATAATCTTTTGGGTGTCAGTTTTATAACACTGGAAACATGATGTCGGAGAAAGAAGATTTTTTCACGTATGTTTAGATTGTGTATATATAGATCTATATATATAAGTGTATATATATTTTGAAAGGCAGTACATTTTTACAGTTTTACAATTATATAAGGAAGTATATATATACTGGATATTGACTAAAAATATTTGTAAGTTGTATACTATATATATACTGAGTTTTATATATTCTGTTATATACATTGTTTGTAGTACCGTGATATGTATAGTTATACAACTGGTCACATTTACGTGTTTTAGGTATTATATATATTTTATCATGTTAGTTATATGTTATATATAAAGGTTATAAAATATTTATAATATAAGTCTTACTGTATAATATAAAAATAAGTTTACTGTATAATATAAGTTTAAAGGTATAACTATTTATAACTGTATAATATAAAGGATATATCGTGATGACTCTGATATAACTGTTTATATAACCTTATATGTGTCTTATTGTATACTAAAATATATCGTGATGACTCTATATATATATCTTATTGTATCGTTTATATAACTGTATATATATATTATAATATATATATTTTAATATATGAGTTGGTGTATTTATACCTGTTAGTTATAAAATTTTAGTTATGAGTTATATTTGTATAAAGATGATACGTGTAAGTATGCTGGAATTATATATATATATACTGTTTGATTTTTCAAACTATTCATATAAGCCTCGTCACGTAAGTCTTAGTAGTGGTGTTTATATATATTAAGTTTTACTTAAGCTTATACATATTGGTATGATAGTATTTTAGATATATATATATAGTTACCAAAGTTTATAAAGTTATAACCTATTCACTATATAAATATTTTATAATATATTATGTAATAGATATTAAAGTATATTAAAGTGTATATGTTATACTAGCCTACCTATGGTTGTTGTATATGTATGTTTATATACTGGCCTATATATCTACCCGTTTATTTAATTATTGATTTTTTTACAATATATTTATATATTTTACTGTGTTATTAGAGTGTGTGTGTGTGTATATATAGTTTATATAAAAATTATTTTAGTATTTGTTTCAAATTTAATATTGATAATAGTATATAGATATTTTATGGCTCTATTAAACTGATTTGATTTTCATCGATTCGCATATATCAGCTTTGTCCGTTGTGCCTGTTCTTCATCGAATCGGGTTCATCTAGTTTTGCTTTGGGGTTCGTAACTCGTTTGTCGAATATCTCTAGCCTCGAAAGGTGAGAAATCGCTCACGATTAATGTTTATTAAATTTGACTTCAATTGAAACGTCAATTGAAATATGCTACTGTTAGTTATTTACATTGTTATATATATGCCATTATCTGTATCTGTTCACCTGTGACATCTGACACCATTATTTGTTATTTATATTGGTGATATATGACTTTTACTTTTGTTATTTTATTATCATATCTGTTATCACTCTGCAAGTTCCCTGTTAGTATAGAATCACTATGGGTTGAAATGATACATACCCGAACGATCTTGTAGAATAGGAGAAAATCGTTATGGGTTGAAATGATAAACCCAAGCGATTTTCAATTAATTGAATTTGGGATTGCGGGTTGAAATGATATATACCCGTATATATTTAAATTGCGGATTTAAATGATAAATATCCGTATCACTTGACCATATGATAGAAAATTTTATACAGGCACCGTTGGTGTATATAAATATTTTGAAAATGATTTCTATGGTTTGAAAAGAAATATATGGTTTTGATAAATATTGATTTTAAAGATTTATCAAAGTTGATTTAATAAAGTTGATATATAATATGTTTAAGTATTTATAATATATATATATATATATATATATATATATTTCAAATATAGAGTTATAATGATTCAGTTTGAAAAGATAAATTTGAAGTTGATTTGAAATTATATTTATTTAAGAAATTTACTTAAATAAGTTTTATTTGAAATTTATTGAATTTGGAATTTTAAAAGATATGTTTTATAACTTGAATTTGATTAAAAGTGACTTAAATGAATATTTCAAACTTATATAAATTTAAATGGGCTATTTTATTTATTTAAATTTGTAAATTGAAGTTGTATTTAGATGTTATTGAAGTGATTAAGTAAATATTTCAAAACCAAATAATAGTAAAGTGAATTTGATATATATATGAAATTATCCAATTTAGTTTTGAAATATTGAATATATAAAGCTTTGAAATATATAAAAACTGAAATGGCTTATTTTATGGTTCAAATATGTATTTGAAATCGATAATTTGAAATGGTTTATTTGGAAGCTGAATTGAGTTGAAATTTACAAATTTAAATTGAATTAAATATGAATTTTGGAATTCGAGTTGATTTGAATTGATTTATGAATTTGTGGTAACTATTTGATTATATAAAGTCTTTTAAATTATATTTAAACTATTTTTATATTATTTTATAAACTATTGTAATATAAACTATTTTTAATTATTTATATATATATTGTTTTAACTATAACTATTTTATATGAATTATTTTATATTTATAAACTATTTTATTATATATACAAATTTTAATATCTAAACTGTTTAAGAGGAAAGGGTTATGATTTCCAAAATGCTATGATTTCAAAGCTGTGATTTCCAATGTGTTTTGATTTCAAAAAAAAGGACTATGATTTCGAAAGCGTTATAACTTTGGAAAGTGATATGATTTTGAAAATGGATATATTTGAAGTGAAAATGATATCGTATTAAATTGGGTTTTGAAATGATAATGATATTTTGGTTTTGAAGTATAAACTATTTTGAAATGACCACGGTGTTATAATAACGATTGGTTGTTAAAGAGACCGGGATCGGATATGGACATACTCTCTGTCGATACCGAAAACCACTTTGACAACTGTGTACGCGGTGGAGTTTCCAGAATGAAGTAGGATGGTGGCGATGATCCTAAGGTATATACGTGGACCCAACTCCCGTGAGTTGGCATAAGGTGGCTAAAACAGGAGCGATTGATGGACCAAGGAGGTAGCACCTCTGATCGGACACACTTCTTCGATACCATTCTATTACTTGTGATTGATTTGGTGCGCACCCTTGATTTGGGAGTGTTGTTCGAGGTGGGCGGTAGTGGCTGCTATGCGTCACCACTAGTCCGGATGCGTAATTGGTATATCTACCCTGGCATTGCCTAGTTGTGCCGTGTCACCTACCATATCGAGCTTTACTACGATTTTGATTTAAAGATCCGACCGCATTAAGGTTCTCCATCCCCTTAACGCTATTTTCTATATGATTATACTTTACTGATTAGACACTACTGTATATAGAGTATATTACTACATAGTAGATAGTTTAACGGATCCTTAGGGGATGGTTCTCCCAAACATCCTTTAAGTTACTTGTATTTCAGTTGATATTTCACTTGAGTTGGATTTATTTATATAAGAATGTTAATCCTGACTCGAGTGTTTTGTGTTTTTCTTTACGCTCGGGTCAGACTGAGTGATACAGCATTTGAGACTCACCTATGGAGTTGGAGCTTCGCTTGGAGATCCAGCTATCTATCGATCCTGCTTTCAGTTATTCAGTTGATTCCAGTGATGTATTCAGATCTTGTATTTGATTATTGTATTGAGACATCTATTGTATTCGAGACTTCTGTTGTATCTTGTTTAACTCTGTTATATATATAGTAGCTTCATGAACTACTATCCTTTTGTTTCCGCTGCATTATTGTTATATTACTCCGTGTCTGTGATCTGTAATTATTTTATTTACTGTATATGCTGAGTTTTGCCAATTTTTATTTACAATCCATTGTTTTGAATTATTCAAGTCTGACATGTGTGGATTTATTGTCGATTTGAATGGTCCAAAATACCGGGTCGTTACATCACTGGACTTGAAAGCCTTATGACTATTTTTCACTGTAGGAATAGCAGAAACAACAATAGGCTCCAATCCATGGTTTGCATGTTCCATCTACATCAAATTAATACTCATTAATTATCTTCATGTTGTGATATCAGTTGATCGCTATATGCATCATAACCAGAATGTTGTAGTTCCTAATACCCATACTTCTACTAGTTACCAATGTTTCTCTGAACTTTATCATATGGTAGAAACAGAAACAAACTTGAAGTCATGGATGATATGTCAATAGTGGAACACTTGAAGCATCCTATACATCACTGAAGGTTCTTATACAAACATCAAGGGTACTACTTACTGAAGGTTCTTATACAAACATCAAGGTTACTTCTAGCTCTCTTTATTTAGACTTTGTATTCCATAAGCCTATTATCAGTGTATATGGATGTGTGGATTTCCAACTCAGTATCCCTATTGAAATTTTTAAATGTTATAACCCCAAAATATTGATAGGACAAGGGGGGTTCCTCTTTTATTATATTGTTGTATTATTCTATGATCATTTTAGCTCACTTTTCAAAACATATAACAAATTTAGAGGCATTTCAAAATAATATTTTTCCACGTTAACTCTTTTAAGATATTTGTTAACCTGGTGTAATGACCCGGTATTTTGAACCATTCGCATCCACACATGTCGGACTTGAATTGCTCAAAACAACAGATTGTAAATTTTATATTTGGCAAAAACTCAGCATATGCAGTAAATAAATCAATAACAGAATCACAGACATAGAGTAATATAACAATAAGCAGCGGAATAGATAAATAGCAGTTCATGAATATACCATAAAACATCAGAGTCTGAAACAAATACAACAGAATCTCAAATACAAATGAACCTTAGATACGTAAGCAACTGACGAGTCTGAACATAGATGACTGGAATAAACTGGAATAATAGAAAGTTGGATAGATAGATCTTCAAACAAAACTCCAATCTCCAAAGGTGAGTCTCAAATGTTGTGACACTCAGTCTGACCCGAGCATAAAGAAAAACACAAAACACTCGAGTCAGGATTAACATTCTTATATAGTAAATTCAACCCAAGTGAAATGTCAACCGAAATACAAATAACTTAAAGGATGTCTGGGATTCCCATCCTCTAAGGATCCATGGAACTATCTACTATGTAGTAATATACACTATTATAATAGTGTCTACAGTAAAGTAAAAGTATTAAACTAGCGTTAAGGCGTTACCCATATCCTCCTTAACATATTTTATATATTCCCATAGTCTATATGTTTGTGCCAAAATTGGTCACAAACCCCGAATGTTGTGAAAGCACCAGTGTATGAATATAAATCAACAGTATTCACACACAAATCTAAAATCTAAGCAAACAGAGTATCACAATTCAGAAATAATGAACATAAACACGAGATTTATAGTGGTTCGGCGATCTTGCCTACGTCCACTCTGAAGTTGATGATTTTATTGATGTTTTTTTGATGATTACAGTTTCTTCTGAGATAGTACAACTGATTATATGATTACAATCTGAATCTAAGGAAGCAGTGGTGTTCTGGAGTAAATCTGGCAGAATCTGGGCGCTCTTCAGTACTTAGAATTCTCCGACCCCTTTTCTGAATGACTAGGGGCTCTATTTATAGGTGTAGGAGGCTGATATTTTGCCTAAAATGAGGGGAGACCAGTTCTGGTACGTCAGGGGGCCCACATGGCCGAAATCTGGAGATCCGGGCCCACTTTGGGATCGATTCGACCCTTGGTTCGAATCGATCAAGAAATCATCCAAACGAGCTGAAATTTGTCGTTGACATTCTTCATCATGTGCTCAAGCTTCTGTGAAAATTTCATAGCATTTGGATGTGTAGATCTCAAGTTATGATCGATTCAAGGTTGCATTTCTGGTTGACTAGCCTGGTTCGAATCGATCTAGTTCGAATCGATTCGTTCGAATCGATCCAGCGCGTGCTTCTGTGACGACGTGGAGCGCCTCCTTCGTGTCGATCCATCTTGTGCTCCGAGTTGCCCGGGTCGACTCCATGTTTCTAGCTGCCGTTTTGACTGGGTCGAATCCTTGTTCTTAGCCACGTTTATTTGATGGACTCGAGATGCTGGATTCGAAGGTTTACTTCCTTCGAATCGATGGAAACTGTGCTTGTTCGAATCGATGATGTTGGTGCTATGGAATAGAGTCGGAGCTCCTCTACCCGCATGGATTCGAAGGATCCTTCCTTTGCTGGATTCGAACTGGAGCTCGATGCCGATGGATTCGAACCAAAGCCTCGAGGATGGATTCGAAGCAATGGGTGTTTGATGGATTCGAAGCATGGTCTTCTTCTGATCGATTCGAGCCTGTACTATTCTCGAGGGATTCGAACTCAAGGCTGGGCTTATGGATTCGAAGTAAGTTGACTTCCCATGGATTCGAGGCAATATACGTTTGATGGATTCGAATATAGGCTTCGCCTATGGATTCGAACTAGGGATGGTCTACTCCATCTTTTGTCGACGATATCTTGAGCGTACGAACTCGGATTGACTTCAAACTTGGAACGTTGGTTTGCATGGCTTTACTTGTCATGTCTTATCAATTGTAGCCCGATCCGGACTCGGACAAAATTCATCGATATCCATGGTGAACTTGTGATGTAACCGTCCTACAGGATGGACTGTCATTGATTTCTAGTCAATTTTTTGGTGTCACGGCCTTGCCAAAAGGCGGGATAACATTTGCCCCCCAAAACATGCCTTGCGATAGGAAGGTGTGTTTTGTAGTTTCATAAGTTGGATGTTCATATCCTGCTGATGACCTGCAAAGACATTGATAGTTTTATTTGACCTTAAATGACGACCGTTCGCGATCTAGCCATTTTGAGGTGGAATGCGACCGTTCGCGATCTAGTATTTTTTGTACGGCCCCAAATGACGACCGTTCGTGATCAAGCCATTTGAGGTGAGGGGTGCCGTTCGAGGCGAGTTGTGATCATTCGTGGTCGAGTTGTGACCATTCGCGGTCGAGTGTAGTTCGTGGCGAAGTGTGATCGTTCGCGATCGAATTGTGACCGTTCGCGGTCGGGTGCCGTTCGTGGCGAAGTGTGATCGTTCACGATCGAATTCTGACCGTTCGCGGTCGGGTGCCGTTCGTGGCGAAGTGTGATCGTTCGCGATCGAATTGTGACCGTTCGCGGTCGGGTGCCGTTCGTGGCGATTTGAGTGTGCCCGGGGAGGGACTTAGTATCATCAATACCAGGTTTCACGTTCGGGTGAATTCCCGGATTGTTTGTTGCAACGGTTTATCGCCATCTCAGAGCATGCCTAGGGACCGTTCGCGATCTCGTACATGTGTAAGTGACTTAGCCGTTATGAAATCACAAGTAGCAATTTTTTCATTGAGAATAAGTTTCTAGCAGAAATGTTAAACAAAATTAAGTTCAAATGTTCAAATCAAGACGAAACAAAAACAAAGCAAGGATGTCAAAGTGTAAACTCCCACAACGATAGGGTTAATAGTCATTCAGAGCATACCTATGGACCGCTCGTGATCTTGCACATGTGTAAATGACTTACCCGGGTTGGTGAGAGGTTTACGACTTGTTCATCGTTATTTAAATTAATTTATAATCATACGGTGTCCCGGCTCGGGGGCACCCCTAGCTGATGTAGATGGTGGTCGCTCTGGCTCCACTACTGGAGCTCGCCTTCTCACATACTGAAGTAGCATATCGTTCCTGATGTGCCCTTCCACCTCATCCTTCAGATGTCTACAGTCGTTAGTGTTATGACCATTCAGTTCGTGGAATAAGCAGTATCTGTCTGATTTCCTCTCGTCAACAGTGGGATCCCTTCGTATTGGCCTACGGTAGGGAACTTGCTCTCGAGTATCTTGGTAGATTCGCTCCAAACTCTCATTCAGCTCTGAATAAGTGGTGAATCGTGGCTCTCTCCGCATTCGCTTTGACCTGTCACCATTGTCCTCAGCCTTTCGTTTTCCTTTATCCTTATCTGAATCATTTTCGAGAGGCTTTTTGTCTTTAAGTGCATAAACTTCTATTCCCTCTCCTTCTTCTCTTTCAGCATTAGCGTCTTCCAATTGCAAAAAATTTTCTGCCTCGTGATAGAATTCCCCTAGATCCATAGGCGGATCCTTAGTTAATGAATTTTTGAATTCTGTGCCGTCAGCTATTCTGGACACAGCTGCCATCATAACCATGGATGGATCTGGCCGATACACCGATGCTGCTGCCGCATTGAACCGCGTCAAGAAATTCCTCAAAGACTCCCCAGCTTTCTGCTTTAGCGTTGCCAAACTCATCACATTCTTGGGTCTTGAAATATGAACCCTGAATTGCCTCATAAATTTCTCAATCAAATCGGTCCATGTCCCAATGGAGCCGCTCTCTAGCTGTCTGAACCATAAAGCTGCTGTGTCTGTCAAATATAATGGGAAGCATCGGACCATGACTTCCTGTGATGCCCCCAGCACTTCCATGTGCCTTATATACCTCGTTAGATGGACCGCAGGGTCTGTCCTCCCATCATACATTTCTACTGTTGGCAGCTTGAATTCTGGTGGGTTCCTAGCCAACCTAATCGCAGGAGAAAAGGGACTCTTGTTCACGTCTTCAAGATCTTTGTTTACTAATCCGCCTCTCATGGCTCGTCTGACCATCTCTGCCAATCTATCATTATCTCCAAGCTGTAGTCCTTGTTCACTACCTTCGATCTGCCCCCCGAGTCCGTGTGAGGTCTCGGGTGTCTGCCCCCTGGCTGAGCGTTCATCCCTCTATTGCCGCCAGGTTGCTCGGATGTCCTTGTCTCTCTTCCCAGGTTCGGATCAACATGTCCTAAGTGTATGCCCCCCAGCTCCGGCGCTGCGCCAGATGGTCCTGCTCCGTTCTGGATTCTGGTTGTTCCTTGATTTTGCGCTCCAAGCTGTCCAATTTGTTGAAGCAAATTCTGGATCATCTCCTCCTGTCTCTTCATCATTGTCTCCATCTCATCCCTGGTGATGAAGATCGATGCTTGGTTTGCTCCTGAGGAAGCCTCTTGACTCCCTTCGTGCTGACTTCGCTCTGGTCTCTGCCTTTTACTAGTTTGTCTCGTCATGATTCTTCGGATCTTAAATCTCTTAGCCTTCTGATTCAACTTTCAAATGATAGAACTCCTGAGTTCAGCTCTCAATGAAAGCACCAAAGTGTTTGTGCCAAAATTGGTCACAAACCCCGAATGTTGTGAAAGCACCAGTGTATGAATATAAATCAACAGTATTCACACACAAATCTAAAATCTAAGCAAACAGAGTATCACAATTCAGAAATAATGAACATAAACACGAGATTTATAGTGGTTCGGCGATCTTGCCTACGTCCACTCTGAAGTTGATGATTTTATTGATGTTTTTTTGATGATTACAGTTTCTTCTGAGATAGTACAACTGATTATATGATTACAATCTGAATCTAAGGAAGCAGTGGTGTTCTGGAGTAAATCTGGTAGAATCTGGGCGCTCTTCAGTACTTAGAATTCTCCGACCCCTTTTCTGAATGACTAGGGGCTCTATTTATAGGTGTAGGAGGCTGATATTTCGCCTAAAATGAGGGGAGACCAGTTCTAGTACGTCAGGGGGCCCACATGGCCGAAATCTGGAGATCCGGGCCCACTTTGGGATCGATTCGACCCTTGGTTCGAATCGATCAAGAAATCATCCAAACGAGCTGAAATTTGTCGTGGACATTCTTCATCATGTGCTCAAGCTTCTATGAAAATTTCATAGCATTTGGATGTGTAGATCTCAAGTTATGATCGATTCAAGGTTGCATTTCTGGTTGACTAGCCTGGTTCGAATTGATCTAGTTCGAATCAATTCGTTCGAATCGATCCAGCGCGCGCTTCTGTGACGACGTGGAGCGCCTCCTTCGTGTCGATCCATCTTGTGCTCCAAGTTGCCCGGGTCGACTCCACGTTTCTAGCTGCCGTTTTGACTGGGTCGAATCCTTGTTCTTAGCCACGTTTATTTGATGGACTCGAGATGCTGGATTCGAAGGTTTACTTCCTTCGAATCGATGGAAACTGTGCTTGTTCGAATCGATGATGTTGGTGCTATGGAATGGAGTCGGAGCTCCTCTACCCGCATGGATTCGAAGGATCCTTCCTTTGCTGGATTCGAACTGGAGCTCGATGCCGATGGATTCGAACCAAACCCTCGAGGATGGATTCGAAGCAATGGGTGTTTGATGGATTCGAAGCATGGTCTTCTTCTGATCGATTCGAGCCTGTACTATTCTCGAGGGATTCGAACTCAAGGCTGGGCTTATGGATTCGAAGTAAGTTGACTTCCCATGGATTCGAGGCAATATACGTTTGATGGATTCGAATATAGGCTTCGCCTATGGATTCGAACTAGGGATGGTCTACTCCATCTTTTGTCGACGATATCTTGAGCGTACGAACTCGGATTGACTTCAAACTTGGAACGTTGGTTTGCATGGCTTTACTTGTCATGTCTTATCAATTGTAGCCCGATCCGGACTCGGACAAAATTCATCGATATCCATGGTGAACTTGTGATGTAACCATCCTACAGGATGGACTGTCATTGATTTCTAGTCAATTTTTTGGTGTCACGGCCTTGCCAAAAGGCGGGATAACACTATATAATTCCGTACGCTCCACCAAACTAGTGGTTTACCCAGAGGACACCACATAGGTACGGTACAAAACAAACTCGTAGAAGGCGCGATAGGGCATGCGACAAGGCACTCGAGGCAATGCCGGGGTAGATATACCATTTGCACTCCCGGACTGGTGGTAACGCATAGCAGATACTACCGCCCACCTCGTGACACACTCCCAAATCAAAGGTGCACCCAATCAAATCACAAAAGCAATAGAATGGTATTGATGAAATGTGTCCGATAGGGGGAATGACCCCACTTGGCCCGGTATAGCTCCTGTTTTAGCCACATCAAGCTGACTCACGGGAGTCAGGGCTACGTAAATACCATATAGAATCGTCTCCAAACCATCCTACTTCATTCTGGAATCTCCACCACATACACATTTGTTATAGTGGTTTTCAGTATTGGCAGAGAGTATGACATTATTCGATCCCGGTCTCTTTAACAACCAAACGCTTATTTCACACCGTGGTCATTCAATTTCAAATAGTTCATACTTCATAACAAAATATCATATTCATTTCAAACCCATATCAATTCGATATCATTATTTACCTTAAAAAATATTCTTTTCCAAAATCGTAACACTTTCACTTTATAACCCTTTCGAAATTATAATACTTTTGAAAACTTAAAACTTTAGAAATCATAACACTTTCGACTTAAACAGTTTAGATATTTAAAATAGTATATATAGTAAATAGTATAAATTAAAATAGTTTATATATTTAAATAATTTATATTAAAATAGTTTATATATTAAAAATACTTTATATAATAAAATAGTTTCCTCCAATTTCGCAAATCGATTCAAATTATCTTAAGTTCCAAAAAATTCAATTTGAATCAATTCTAGTTTAACCATTTCAATTTAAAGTTCAAAGATTCAGGTTTAAATATTAAAACATTTACAAAATATAAATTTCATTTATATTTCAACATTTAACTTTAATTTTTATTCAACTTGGAAATTATCCACTTAACCATTTTAATAACAATTTATTTAAATCCCAATTTATATATTGAAATCAATATTAAATACTCAACCTCAATTTTATTTAAAGATGAGAATATTCATTTAATCACTTGTAATGACCCGTATTTTTATGGATCGAAACATAGTAAAACAGTTGTCATTAGGTCGCAATGTTGATAAGTCGTCCAGAGTCTAAGTCGTTCAGAGTTAAGTCGTCCAGGGTCTAAGTCGTTCAGAGTTAAGTCGTCCAGGGTCTAAGTCGTGGACGAGGTAAGGCTTAGGTCGTATAATAGTGAGGTCGGAGTAGACGACTTATAAGATTTGGCGACTTATAGGAATTGGCGACTTATAGGAGTTGGCGACTTATAGGAGTTGGCGACTTATAGGAGTAGACGACTTATAGGATTGGCGACTTAAGATAGTGGCGACTTAAGAAGACGACGACCTAAGAGTTAGCGGCATAGGAAACTAAGCGGGTTAACGACCTAGGGAGTTTGAGTCGTTCGAGCGACTTAAGGAGGGTTGTAGTTAGGACGTGAGCGACCTAAGTCTAGCAGTTAAGTCGTAACCCAGTTAAGTCGTGTAAAGGTGATAAGTCATAACCTAGCTAAGTCGTGGGGTTGTTGAGTCGTAGAGTTGTTAAGTCGTTAAGGCGTATCCCAGTTGAGTCGTTAAGTCGCAAGGAAGGTTGAGTCATTGAGTCTTAGGTCGTGCCTAAGGGTTAGGTCGCGCGTATGTGTTAAGTCGCGCAAGTGGTTGAGTCGAAGGATCTGCCAAGTCGAAAGTCTTAAGTCGTGGGGTTTTAGGTCGTAAGCTTTCATGAGTCGTAGGTCGTAGGATCTGATGAGTCGTAAGTGGTGAGGTTTCTATGAGTCGTGGACGACTTAAAAGAGAGCATACGACTTATGGATTTCAGCCTATAAATACCCGGTTTCTCTTCACTTTTTGGGATTCGGATTTTGAAGCGACGAAGTGCTGCTATTTTGAGAGCTCGAGTTCTACACTTCTTCACTTCTTTTCTCCACTTTGATTTAGTACTTCCTTCCATCCAAGATCGAAGATTCAAGAGCTAAAGTTGAAGATCTACATTCTTCGAAGAGCGATTTCATCGTTTGAAGCGGAATTTTGATAGATCGAGTTAGATTCTTCGCTGTCCAGATCTGAAGTGTGTTGCTTTTAAGGTGTTTAGGTGATTTGGTGAGTGGTGATTATCTCTCACACGGATCTAAAGGAGTATATCAGATCGTTGGTTTGGTTTGGTGTTAAAATAGTGATTTCCATGCATTTCCGTAAACATAACTATAGATCCATTGTTCATGATGATTTGACATCCATTTTACTACATGTTAACCTATGCAAGTTTATTCATCAAGTTATAGAGATATTGCTCATGTTTTCATACTTGTTAGATTTGGACTCTTTATTTACAAGATTGTCATTATTGTTATAATTGTTTATTAGATCATGTTTGAATGTTTGATTACTTGGATTAATGATTGACTTGATTGATTGTTATGAATTAGTTGATTGATGATTTGATTTAGACAAGATAGTCAAAAATGATTCAAAAGCTAAGGGAAAGGCTCTTGAATTGGGAAAGCTGCTCGTGGCATATGTAGCGGATGATGAAGCTCATATGCATAGATTTGATGATGATGTTGAGATGAGGCTTTGCTAGGATGTGATGAAGCGAGGCATGATATGAGATAGTCTTGGTCTAATCCAGACGGGATCATTCCAAGCATGTTGATAACTCGGTGAAATGGTTCGAGTTTGAGGATAATGGTTTGCTCGAGAGGCGCTTGAGCTAGTATGGAAATAGTCGTCGAGGAGGATGACTAGAAGGCTGAGATTTCATCGTTGTTGAAGGTTCTAGCATGCTCAAAGCAAGAGTACGCTGGGCAGATTCGATAGTCCCTAAAGACTACTGATTGGTAGTCAAGTACTCTGGGCAGATTCGATAGTCCTAGGCACGGGTTTCGACGACGTGCGGAGTTATGTCTAGAACTGGGGTCTCCATTAGCCCTTGACGGATGGTTGAAAGAATGTGCCGGTCATTCAATTAACGGTGATATCGAATCAATGATAACAGTGATAGCCAGAGTCATGGATGTTTGGTTGTATCGTCATTCGGTCTCAAGAGCGGTATTTTCTGGGTGCTTATCTGATCTTGGTTTAGGCCTTGGGGGTTTGTACTTGAAAAACATCGCCCTTGACTCGAGTGATAATTGCTTTACTTTAAATGTTTGCTTTGCTATGTTTGCTTCTGCTTAGTATGTTTCTGGGGCTGTCACTGTAGAAAGAGGTGGAGTGGGAGGGTTGGATTCCTATTCCTTTTTCCTTTATGCTCTTTTGGTATGTTGTTAGTTAATTTACCGCTCACTAAGACTGTTGTCTGACTCAAGGCTTTATGTTTTAACTCTTATTGCCTTGGGCTGTTCGTCCATTTTGGGACGGGCAGACTAGGTAGCAGGTGACAGGTGCTATTCTTAGTTTCCGACGATGCTGATGATGAAGACGAACTGGAGGCTTGCATATTATTTTCTTACTATATGTACTGGATGTTCCGCTGCTTGTATAATTCCGTGAGTGATATGTAGTGAGGCTTGATGTATTAACTATTCAGATGTTTGTATTCAACTATTTTGAAGTTTATATGATGACATTCTATTCCGTGAAGCTTCACTATATATATGTTCTATTGTATTTTATCCATGCGCTGTGAGTTATACGATAGATTCTGCTGTTTTAATTTACCCTAACAATCGTCCATGGCTGCCTGGCACGCTTTACAGCGCACTATCTCTAGATTCAGTGCTGGGGTCATGGGCGATCGTCACATTTGGTATCAGAGCTTTGGTTAATCGATTTTACCCAACGCTCGTTGACGTAACTACGTATGAGAGACATAATTGTATTTTGATGGATGATTACTATATATAATATAGTAGCTTAGAAAGATTTGAGTCCTTTATGCAGTTGTTTCTCAAGGTATGTTAATCATTCCTTTTTATAGATATTAGGAATGAGTCGAAGAGGGAGACCAGCTGCAAGGGAAGGCCGTGCTATTGAGGGGGCTGCTGATTATGTTGCTATGTTCGAAGCTATGATGACTTCGATCATGAGAAGGATGCCAGCTCCGGGGCCATCAGTAGATGTTGGAGTTCAAGTCCAAACTCCAAAACCAGTGGATTTTGCTAAGCTGTGTAAAGATTATACAGCTCTTGGAGGAAAGGTTTTCTTGGGAACAGAGTCAACTATTGAAGTCCAGAGGTGGATAGATGCTTGTAGAAGGATCTTTGGTGATTTGGGAATTGAGGATGCGACTAAGAGGAAGTTAGCATCCAGACAGCTTCAAGGAAGAGCTTCTGATTGGTGGAATTCTATCACCATTGATACTCCGGAGGAAGAAATTACTTGGGTGCAATTCCAAGACAGATTTGAAGCTAAGTTCATTTCTACGGCTCAGAAATCTGTTCTGTTTAAGAAGTTTGTGGAGCTCAAGCAAGGTGGAAGACCAGTTCTTGAGTATGTTTCTGAGTTTGAAGCTTTGTCCAAGTATGCCCGGTCGTATATTGAATCTCCTTATCAGAAGAACGAGAAGTTTGTGACAGGCTTGGACAGTTATCTTGGGAGACAGTTGGTGGATCATTTGGACGATTCATTTGAGAAGCTTGTTGTAATATCCCAGAAATTTGAGCAATATCAATTTAATAATCTGTTAAATAATTAAATTGATATTGATGATCTTTGAAAATAAAATTTGAATTTAATTTAATAATCCAATTAAATAAGTATCAAATATGTTATTTCCAAATAATAAGTATAATGTATTATTTTTATAAATATGAATGGATTTTAAAGACTATGGAATTGTTATTTTAAATTGATAAGTAGTTGTATATGAATATATATAACTTAATTTTTTTTAATTGAATCTTAGGATTTAATTTTATTTAAATTTGAATTTAAAGTTGAAGTTCAAAAGAATAAATATTTAAGTTGTTGAATATTATAATATTTGTATAAACTTATATTTATAAAATATAATTAGCTTTTGTTTCTCTTTAATATATATAGATAAGTGTTTAAATAAATAAGAAAAGGGCTTTTCATTTACTTTTAAAATAAATAGAAATATGAGTAATTACTTAAATGACAAGTGTCATTATCTAAAGCTTCATTATAACATGTGTAATTAAATAAACAAATGTATAGGACAAGTGTCCTTATTTATTTTCATTTTCTTTTATTTTATAAAATCAAAAATATACATGTATATAAACAATTGCATTTCTTCATTTCCCATTCTTTTCTAATCTTCATTCTTTTTCAAAACCAAGAGAAATCAGATTTTCTCTCTAATTCAAATCTGAACAAATACGAAATTCAAATGCCTCAAACCAAAAACTAAATTCAACAATTTGTAAACAAGTTTCCAAAATCAAATCTCAAGTCAGTCTGCATTTTTCAAAACCTGCAAACATCTTCATTTTCCAATCTGGAATCAACTCAGAGCAACTGATGCATTTTTCATCTCTGGAAGCAATTCAAACTGCTTGCAGTCATTTTTCAACCTGGAAGCCAACTTGCATGTAGGTTTAAAGCAATCTAAAGCTCCAGCAACTCCAGTTTTTAAATCAATGAGGCATTCCAGTTTAAGATTCCCAGTTTCAAAAAGCTTTTCAAAATAAGGCTCTGCCTCTGTTTCATCTTTAATCAAGTGAGTAACAATTTTATTTAAAAATAACCTAAATAAGTTGCTTGATCTCTTCATCTGATAATCCTGTTTACAGTAAATAAATGATGCAATTCTCTGTATTCTGCTTGGTTTTGAATGCATGTTGATTTTGGTATGTTCTTGCCTGTTATCAAATGCCAGTTTCAGATATTGATCAAAATAAATGATTTCATGTTAAGTCCTAGTCTATAAACTGATTTCATGTGAATGTTTATAGATAGTTCTGTATATATATATGTGTATTGTGAAATTCTTCTTGTATGTATATGTGGATGTATTGTGCGCCTGAATGTCAGTGTACCCTGTTATTGTTTTGGTCTGTCCAGGCTTTCAAAAATTCTATTTGAAATTCTTAACACTTAATCTAGCCGTTATTAGGACTAAATTTATAAACAAAAATTGTTTGTGTGATCATAAGTTTGAGATTAAAATTGTAATTAAGTTAAAATAAATACAAACTCTTTCTGGAAACCAAAAATGAACTGGAAACATGTGTTTTGTTTAAAACTTAAATTCTTTAATTTATTAAACTTAGATTGTGATCTGAAACCTTAACAGGAAATATGATTTTTAAATCAGAAAACACAATTTTTAGTATAGGATTTAGGGAGCAGTTCTGGTTTTAACAAAAAGAGGGAAACTAGTAAATCCTGGTGATCTTGGAATTGTGGAAGCTTGGGTTTCTTCGTGTTGATGGAGGAGAGTTAGGAGTTGCTTAGAAAAATGGGTATTTGTGATAAAATTCATCAGAGAGGATGCGACAGTGAAAATCTTTTTGGAACCCTAGTTAGACTGGGTTAGTTTGGTCGGTCGATTACGTCTTCTATAATGGTTCGAGTGATTCAAGATTTTGGGAATTGGTAGTTTGGTCGTGGATGAAGGCGAGGCCGGAGAGGTTGGTTGTCAGGTGGTCGGAGCGGCAAGTTTTAGCTGTTGACAGGTTTGGGATGGTGATGTGTTGGCATTTCCAGGTTTTGGATACAGGCTCGTTTTTGCTTTCGAGTTCGTTTTGATGATCTGATGATCGTGGGATGGTGCAGAGATGATTGTTGATGTGGGGAGGTCACCGGAGGTGGCTGGCGTCAGTCGGAGAGTGGTGCACGTGCACGCGGTCATGGATACATATCTGGGTGAACTCTGTTATACTGGAGAAGGCAATTCGAGTTTCTTGGGTATTGTTCGTGAGAAACTCGAAGTTTTGAAGGGTGCGACTCGAAGCTAATTAGTTTGGTCTCGAGAAATCTTTAGTGTTGCCAGGTTTTTAAGAAACCTGTCTGTTTCAATTTTAAACTAAAGTTAAATTTGTTAAAGTAATATCTTAACAGGGTTTTAAATCAAAGATTTAGTTAGATTCAAGTTAGTTTGAATTTTAGATTAGATATAAATAAGTTATAAATTTATATGTTTTAAATAAGTTTTAAATGGTAGTTAGATTTAAATGTTTGAAATTAAAAAGGAATTTGGTTTAAACTCTTTTTAAAATTCTTTTATAAGAGATAAGGGATTTTTAATAAGTAAAAGTTTTTAATTTGGTTTTAAAAACTTAGTTAAAAATAAATTGGTATTCATTTTAAATACAGAATTTAAAATGAAATTTAAAAGTAGATTTGAAATGGATGTTTCAAATATGAATGGTAAATGATAACTTGTTTATCAATAAGAATAAAGTTTATCTTAAAATAATTAAAGACTTGTGTTTATTTAATTTATTTGGAGATTTAATAGATAATTAATTTAATTTGATTAATTAATCATTTGGATTAATTAAATAGGTAATTAAAGGTTTAAACTAATTTATTTATGATTAAGATAAATAAATTAGGAATGATTAATTTATAATTGAGGATTATAAATTAGAGTATTAATTAATGGTTAGGAATTAATTAATAAGTAATTAAATATTAATTAAGTTATGGTTAACACTTAATTAATTTAGTAATTAGAGATTAATAAATTGGTTATTAAGATTTATTAATTTAGAATTAATAATATTAATATAAGTTAATTACTTAAGGAAAGTAATTAAATAATAGTTAATGAGGTCATTAACTAGGGGTTATTAAATAATGAATTAATAGAATAAATGTTGATAATTAATTAGTTAAATTAATTTAAGATAATCAATTATAGAAATTGTTTAAATGTAATTACTTATTGGAAGTAATTAAGAATTAATTACTTATTGTAATTAATTGAAGTTAATTTGATTTAGTTTAATTAATTAATTAAGTTTAATTAATTTAGAATAATCAAGAGATGATTTGATAATAATTACTTAATGTAATTATTAAGGTAAGATTATTTAGGGGAGTAAATAATAAGATAATTACTGGAAGTAATTAGTTGAATAAATGATTTTATTAATAGAAGTAATTTGAGTTAATTATTTTGAATAATTAATCAAGGGATTAATAAAGAAATTAATTAAGGAGTAATTAATTTAGTTAATGAAAGTAATTAAGGGTAGTTAATTACTGATTGAAGATTAATCAAGGTGATTAATAAATGTTGTTTAATTAAAGATTAATTACTTAATGTAATTAATTTAATTAAGTAATTAATAATTAAGTTGTAATTAAGGATCATTAATTAATATAATTAATGATGTAATTAAGATTGGTTAATTAAGTAATAATTAATAAATGAAGTAATTAATCAATGTAATTAATTAAGGATTAATGTAATTAATTATAGTTGATTAAGTTAATTAATTAATGAAGTAATTAAAGGTTAATTACTATAAGTGGTTGAGGATAATTAATTTGAGAAATTAATTAAGGATAAATTACTTGGATGTAATTAAAAGATAATTAATCAAAGATGATTAATTGAAAAAGGTAATTAGAGGATAATTAATTAATTAAATTATAATTAATTAATGGTTAAGTAAGAAGGATTTATAAAATAAAGTAATTAATTTAATTCACTTTAAATTAATTAGAGATGATATAAATCATTACTTATGAATGGGTGTTAGTATTGGGTACTTGACATTGATTGATATCTCTGATGAGATATATGCTGTACGATATGGATGTCAGTTGAATTGTATGGATTATCTGATAATGTTGATTATCTATTATCTTTCTTTGTGTATAAAGATAACAAATTGAATTGTTTTAACCTTTAAAACAACTTGGCCTTAAAAGATACGTCTTTGGATTTCGATGAGACCGGGATCGGGTTTCCGTATACCGGATTTCCAGGTCTGGAGACCCGAATACCACATCGATCCAAATTAACGATAGGTCGTGAATCAAGTGAAGATGAAGATTCAGAGTGCAAGGGTTATTGTCGTTAACTCTGAGGGTGATTCCAAAACGAGTGTAACGAGATAATGCCTTCGATTTCGTTCGAACCCGGAACGAACTTGTATGGATTGAATGCTTTCAGCACATCGTCAGGTGGACGATGAGCATTCTAAGATAGATGTGTTCTTTTTAAAGGTAATCGTGACCTCAAGCCTCATCAACCGGGAATGGCTAAAACAGGGGAGGTGCAGCAAGGTTAGTGGGTAGCACCCAAGTAGGACAAGGTTACCTCTGTCTAGATGTCCCTTTCTATTTTCGACTTAGTGGTGCGGTTGCTGATCCCAACCGTGAGGTATCTTGTGCGGGAATTATCCAGTAAGGGATGTTCCGGCCTTGTGTTGCAGGGGATTGGGAGTGATCCTCGGTACGGTGATCTAGGCCACGTACTGTGACGGGCGGTACCCCGGTAGCCCTGCCATTGTATGGAATCCAATTTCCAATAAGTGATAACGGACTTGATTGTATAACCCACTTTGTTGGCTAATATGCTGGAATTTAATAATGTAACAATTTCAGCTATTTCATATTTATTTGAAAATCCTAGACCCTATTATAATACAATCGAATTTCCTATCAAATGTTTTGGTTAGCGTAAGGTAAAAACTTACCCATGTTTATTTGTGGGAAGTCTTACGTGATACCTTTTCTTTCAAAAGGTTTTGAAGTTAAACAAGTTTAACCTGTTACTCACACCAGACCCATGTCTGACCCAAGTTGTTTATTTCTGTTTTATAAACTCTTGGGTACTCAAATTTTTACGAGTAGCCAAGGGATTCAGGTTAGCCTTGACGAATTGTGGAGGAGCAATGGAGCAGGAGGCTTCAGCGTTGTAGATATAGATAGTAGTTTCCGCTGTGTTGATCTTGTTTAGATCTTTGTTTTGTATTGAGATGTAATAACTAGACAGATGTTTATAACTGTCTAGTATATGATGTGTAATCTGTATAACTCTGATAAGTGTCGTATATGATACTATGTAATATTTATGTGATATAATATATTTTGTTCGTTTCCGCTGTGAGTATTTGTGTTTGTTTTCTTTCTCTTCTTTTCTTTTCTACTTCTCACCCCTTTCTTTCTTACTGTCGATGCGATTTTCCGGGAGTGGAAAGTCGGGTCGTCACACGTGGTATCAGAGCATTAGGTTGAGTGAATACCTAAAGCTCTGGAGTGGTGTCTATCGTGAGAGAGTGTATTTGTAATTTTTATATAACTATATATATATATTCTACCTATCTGTTGGGTTACCCGTACAGGTTTTCCAATATAAGAGATAAAGGTAGATGGGGTGGTGGTGTGTGAAACACGACTACAAATGGTTGGAGTTTGAGTGTTGAGGTTGGAAGTGTATCTGTCGAGACTGTAGACCCAATACCGTCTCGAGTAAGCTTTGCTATGGTAAAGGATTTCATCGATCTCTGAAGGAAACCTTTTAAAGGTTCGGAGTTTATCTTTGAAGTGTGGATGAGTAGAGTTGGATCTGTCGATGAGGCAGAAGTGAGTAATGGTATCTTGATACCTCATGTAATAGTAGCTGTATGATGAGATACAGTGACGATGGATGTTCCCGAAGATGTTTTCTTTGGAACAAGCTTAAGGAAGTGTATCTGCTTCGGTGTTGTGGCTGAGTTCAGCATGGTGATTCTGTTTGGCTTGAAGTTCGAGTTTCTCGAAGAGCTTTGGTAAGGAAGTCTTTGGCATTTGTGGCAGCGTTGCAGCTCGGAGTATTCTTGGATTGGCAGGAAGTTTTTCTGGCTGAGTAGTTTTTCTGAAGTGGAGTTCAGAAACAGCAGAGTATATCCATTTCTTCGATGGATTGGATAGTTAAGTATGAGCTGTTCTGATTTGTTAAGAGAGAACAGTTTTTCTTTGAAATTAGGATGGGTTGATCGCAAAAGTGACTTGCGATTGCTGAGTGTTCTCTTGGGTTGTCAGAATTTTTCTGGGTGTCTTCAGAGAAGTCAGAAGTTTGTCCGCATCTGAAGGTTGAGTTTTCTTATCGACTGGATTCCAGGAGTGATATCGGTGGTTCAGTCTAGTTGAAGGATGTTTTCCTAGAGATAGAGTTGGTGAAGCAGCTCAAGTTTTGCTGGAGTATCTGAGTTTTATTTATGGATCAATGAACCTTATTTCTAGAATGAGTTGTCCAGTCTGTGTTTGTGTCCTACCTCAGGTCAGAGTTGAGCAGCGAAAGCAGTTTGGAGTGTATCTCTGGATGGGAGAAGTAAGTTTGGAATCTACTGATAGTTGTGAAGTAGAGTTATGTTTGGATCTAGTCTGTGTTCTGATTTGGATAAGTATTTGGTCTTCTGAATTGAATTGTCAGTTTGGATAACTGGAATTCATTCTGTTTTACGTATCTCTGAGGGAGTACGTGTTTGATCTATCTTTGGTTTTGGAATCTGCAGTTCTGGAGGATTTGGTTGTTGAGTCAGACTCGTCTGTAGTCTGATATCTTGTTTAGTTCTGTAGATCTAGATAAGTAGAAGTTCTGTAGCTTAGTAGTATTGATTGTTTGGATTTTGTAGAGCGAGTATCCTGGTATATATATATACTTGGGGAAACTCGAGGAAATTCTATCCAGAAGTTTTGTCTGGATGATTAGAATTGTTTGATTGGATGATTGGTTGTTATGGTTGCTAGCATATGATTGATAATATATGCTTGTGTTTTAAATTAAAATCTTTAATAAGATTATTAAATTACCTTTGTTTAAATTACGGGGACGAAATTATTTTAAGGGGGAAGGAATGTAATATCCCAGAAATTTGAGCAATATCAATTTAATAATCTGTTAAATAATTAAATTGATATTGATGATCTTTGATAATAAAATTTGAATTTAATTTAATAATCCAATTAAATAAGTATCAAATATGTTATTTCCAAATAATAAGTATAATGTATTATTTTTATAAATATGAATGGATTTTAAAGACTATGGAATTGTTATTTTAAATTGATAAGTAGTTGTATATGAATATATATATAACTTAATTTTTTTTAATTGAATCTTAGGATTTAATTTTATTTAAATTTGAATTTAAAGTTGAAGTTCAAAAGAATAAATATTTAAGTTGTTGAATATTATAATATTTGTATAAACTTATATTTATAAAATATAATTAGCTTTTGTTTCTCTTTAATATATATAGATAAGTGTTTAAATAAATAAGAAAAGGGCTTTTCATTTACTTTTAAAATAAATAGAAATATGAGTAATTACTTAAATGACAAGTGTCATTATCTAAAGCTTCATTATAACATGTGTAATTAAATAAACAAATGTATAGGACAAGTGTCCTTATTTATTTTCATTTTCTTTTATTTTATAAAATCAAAAATATACATGTATATAAACAATTGCATTTCTTCATTTCCCATTCTTTTCTAATCTTCATTCTTTTTCAAAACCAAGAGAAATCAGATTTTCTCTCTAATTCAAATCTGAACAAATACGAAATTCAAATGCCTCAAACCAAAAACTAAATTCAACAATTTGTAAACAAGTTTCCAAAATCAAATCTCAAGTCAGTCTGCATTTTTCAAAACCTGCAAACATCTTCATTTTCCAATCTGGAATCAACTCAGAGCAACTGATGCATTTTTCATCTCTGGAAGCAATTCAAACTGCTTGCAGTCATTTTTCAACCTGGAAGCCAACTTGCATGTAGGTTTAAAGCAATCTAAAGCTCCAGCAACTCCAGTTTTTAAATCAATGAGGCATTCCAGTTTAAGATTCCCAGTTTCAAAAAGCTTTTCAAAATAAGGCTCTGCCTCTGTTTCATCTTTAATCAAGTGAGTAACAATTTTATTTAAAAATAACCTAAATAAGTTGCTTGATCTCTTCATCTGATAATCCTGTTTACAGTAAATAAATGATGCAATTCTCTGTATTCTGCTTGGTTTTGAATGCATGTTGATTTTGGTATGTTCTTGCCTGTTATCAAATGCCAGTTTCAGATATTGATCAAAATAAATGATTTCATGTTAAGTCCTAGTCTATAAACTGATTTCATGTGAATGTTTATAGATAGTTCTGTATATATATATGTGTATTGTGAAATTCTTCTTGTATGTATATGTGGATGTATTGTGCGCCTGAATGTCAGTGTACCCTGTTATTGTTTTGGTCTGTCCAGGCTTTCAAAAATTCTATTTGAAATTCTTAACACTTAATCTAGCTGTTATTAGGACTAAATTTATAAACAAAAATTGTTTGTGTGATCATAAGTTTGAGATTAAAATTGTAATTAAGTTAAAATAAATACAAACTCTTTCTGGAAACCAAAAATGAACTGGAAACATGTGTTTTGTTTAAAACTTAAATTCTTTAATTTATTAAACTTAGATTGTGATCTGAAACCTTAACAGGAAATATGATTTTTAAATCAGAAAACACAATTTTTAGTATAGGATTTAGGGAGCAGTTCTGGTTTTAACAAAAAGAGGGAAACTGGTAAATCCTGGTGATCTTGGAATTGTGGAAGCTTGGGTTTCTTCGTGTTGATGGAGGAGAGTTAGGAGTTGCTTAGAAAAATGGGTATTTGTGATAAAATTCATCAGAGAGGATGCGACAGTGAAAATCTTTTTGGAACCCTAGTTAGACTGGGTTAGTTTGGTCGATCGATTACGTCTTCTATAATGGTTCGAGTGATTCAAGATTTTGGGAATTGGTAGTTTGGTCGTGGATGAAGGCGAGGCCGGAGAGGTTGGTTGTCAGGTGGTCGGAGCGGCAAGTTTTAGCTGTTGACAGGTTTGGGATGGTGATGTGTTGGCATTTCCAGGTTTTGGATACAGGCTCGTTTTTGCTTTCGAGTTCGTTTTGATGATCTGATGATCGTGGGATGGTGCAGAGATGATTGTTGATGTGGGGAGGTCACCGGAGGTGGCTGGCGTCAGTCGGAGAGTGGTGCACGTGCACGCGGTCATGGATACATATCTGGGTGAACTCTGTTATACTGGAGAAGGCAATTCGAGTTTCTTGGGTATTGTTCGTGAGAAACTCGAAGTTTTGAAGGGTGCGACTCGAAGCTAATTAGTTTGGTCTCGAGAAATCTTTAGTGTTGCCAGGTTTTTAAGAAACCTGTCTGTTTCAATTTTAAACTAAAGTTAAATTTGTTAAAGTAATATCTTAACAGGGTTTTAAATCAAAGATTTAGTTAGATTCAAGTTAGTTTGAATTTTAGATTAGATATAAATAAGTTATAAATTTATATGTTTTAAATAAGTTTTAAATGGTAGTTAGATTTAAATGTTTGAAATTAAAAAGGAATTTGGTTTAAACTCTTTTTAAAATTCTTTTATAAGAGATAAGGGATTTTTAATAAGTAAAAGTTTTTAATTTGGTTTTAAAAACTTAGTTAAAAATAAATTGGTATTCATTTTAAATACAGAATTTAAAATGAAATTTAAAAGTAGATTTGAAATGGATGTTTCAAATATGAATGGTAAATGATAACTTGTTTATCAATAAGAATAAAGTTTATCTTAAAATAATTAAAGACTTGTGTTTATTTAATTTATTTGGAGATTTAATAGATAATTAATTTAATTTGATTAATTAATCATTTGGATTAATTAAATAGGTAATTAAAGGTTTAAACTAATTTATTTATGATTAAGATAAATAAATTAGGAATGATTAATTTATAATTGAGGATTATAAATTAGAGTATTAATTAATGGTTAGGAATTAATTAATAAGTAATTAAATATTAATTAAGTTATGGTTAACACTTAATTAATTTAGTAATTAGAGATTAATAAATTGGTTATTAAGATTTATTAATTTAGAATTAATAATATTAATATAAGTTAATTACTTAAGGAAAGTAATTAAATAATAGTTAATGAGGTCATTAACTAGGGGTTATTAAATAATGAATTAATAGAATAAATGTTGATAATTAATTAGTTAAATTAATTTAAGATAATCAATTATAGAAATTGTTTAAATGTAATTACTTATTGGAAGTAATTAAGAATTAATTACTTATTGTAATTAATTGAAGTTAATTTGATTTAGTTAAATTAATTAATTAAGTTTAATTAATTTAGAATAATCAAGAGATGATTTGATAATAATTACTTAATGTAATTATTAAGGTAAGATTATTTAGGGGAGTAAATAATAAGATAATTACTGGAAGTAATTAGTTGAATAAATGATTTTATTAATAGAAGTAATTTGAGTTAATTACTTTGAATAATTAATCAAGGGATTAATAAAGAAATTAATTAAGGAGTAATTAATTTAGTTAATGAAAGTAATTAAGGGTAGTTAATTACTGATCGAAGATTAATCAAGGTGATTAATAAATGTTGTTTAATTAAAGATTAATTACTTAATGTAATTAATTTAATTAAGTAATTAATAATTAAGTTGTAATTAAGGATCATTAATTAATATAATTGATGATGTAATTAAGATTGGTTAATTAAGTAATAATTAATAAATGAAGTAATTAATCAATGTAATTAATTAAGGATTAATGTAATTAATTATAGTTGATTAAGTTAATTAATTAATGAAGTAATTAAAGGTTAATTACTATAAGTGGTTAAGGATAATTAATTTGAGAAATTAATTAAGGATAAATTACTTGGATGTAATTAAAAGATAATTAATCAAAGATGATTAATTGAAAAAGGTAATTAGAGGATAATTAATTAATTAAATTATAATTAATTAATGGTTAAGTAAGAAGGATTTATAAAATAAAGTAATTAATTTAATTCACTTTAAATTAATTAGAGATGATATAAATCATTACTTATGAATGGGTGTTAGTATTGGGTACTTGACATTGATTGATATCTCTGATGAGATATATGTTGTACGATATGGATGTTAGTTGAATTGTATGGATTATCTGATAATGTTGATTATCTATTATCTTTCTTTGTGTATAAAGATAACAAATTGAATTGTTTTAACCTTTAAAACAACTTGGCCTTAAAAGATACGTCTTTGGATTTCGATGAGACCGGGATCGGGTTTCCGTATACCGGATTTCCAGGTCTGGAGACCCGAATACCACATCGATCCAAATTAACGATAGGTCGTGAATCAAGTGAAGATGAAGATTCAGAGTGCAAGGGTTATTGTCGTTAACTTTGAGGGTGATTCCAAAACGAGTGTAATGAGATAATGCCTTCGGTTTCGTTCGAACCCGGAACGAACTTGTATGGATTGAATGCTTTCAGCACATCGTCAGGTGGACGATGAGCATTCTAAGATAGATGTGTTCTTTTTAAAGGTAATCGTGACCTCAAGCCTCATCAACCGGGAATGGCTAAAACAGGGGAGGTGCAGCAAGGTTAGTGGGTAGCACCCAAGTAGGACAAGGTTACCTCTGTCTAGATGTCCCTTTCTATTTTCGACTTAGTGGTGCGGTTGCTGATCCCAACCGTGAGGTATCTTGTGCGGGAATTATCCAGTAAGGGATGTTCCGGCCTTGTGTTGCAGGGGATTGGGAGTGATCCTCGGTACGGTGATCTAGGCCAAGTACTGTGACGGGCGGTACCCCGGTAGCCCTGCCATTGTATGGAATCCAATTTCCAATAAGTGATAACGGACTTGATTGTATAACCCACTTTGTTGGCTAGTATGCTGGAATTTAATAATGTAACAATTTCAGCTATTTCATATTTATTTGAAAACCCTAGACCCTATTATAATACAATCGAATTTCCTATCAAATGTTTTGGTTAGCGTAAGGTAAAAACTTACCCATGTTTATTTGTGGGAAGTCTTACGTGATACCTTTTCTTTCAAAAGGTTTTGAAGTTAAACAAGTTTAACCTGTTACTCACACCAGACCCATGTCTGACCCAAGTTGTTTATTTCTGTTTTATAAACTCTTGGGTACTCAAATTTTTACGAGTAGCCAAGGGATTCAGGTTAGCCTTGACGAATTGTGGAGGAGCAATGGAGCAGGAGGCTTCAGCGTTGTAGATATAGATAGTAGTTTCCGCTGTGTTGATCTTGTTTAGATCTTTGTTTTGTATTGAGATGTAATAACTAGACAGATGTTTATAACTGTCTAGTATATGATGTGTAATCTGTGTAACTCTGATAAGTGTCGTATATGATACTATGTAATATTTATGTGATATAATATATTTTGTTCGTTTCCGCTGTGAGTATTTGTGTTTGTTTTCTTTCTCTTCTTTTCTTTTCTACTTCTCACCCCTTTCTTTCTTACTGTCGATGCGATTTTCCGGGAGTGGAAAGTCGGGTCGTCACACTTGTGGAGAAAGCTCTCAGGCATGAGAATCTGTTTCCTAAAGAAGGATCTGTTGTTGCTGTGACCAGGGAAGAGTCTAAACCACAGCAGGGTGGAAACAAGAAGAGGAAGCAGCAGCAGCAAAAGGGTAAGGATGGCCAGAAGAAGCCGAAGGGCGAAGTGACCTGCTACAATTGTCAGCAGAAGGGCCATTTCTCCAGGGATTGCAAGAATCCGAAGGTGCCAGTGAAGTGCCACAACTGTGACAAGCCGGGGCATGTCAAGAGGAATTGTCCAGAACCGCGGAAGGACAAGCAGATTGTGCAAGTTTATGCTTTGGGAGCTGTTCCATCATCTTCGAAAGCTCCTACCTTCGAAGAGAAAGGAAAGAGTGTGGTGGTTCAAGGTACTCTTTCCATATGTGGTGTTCCAGTTAGAGTGTTGTTTGATACTGGGGCGTCGCATTCTTTTGTTTGTAGTGAACTTGTAGGCCGGTTGGGTTTAGAACCGGATATCGTTGATAGGCCATTGGTTGTGACTAATCCAGTTAGGGGTTCGTCTTGTTTGTGTATGTTATGCCGTGGTCTGATTGTATCGAGTCATGATTGCTCTTTTGTTTGTGATTGTTTTGTTCTGAACTTTGCGGGGTTCAGAATTATTTTGGGTATGGACTGGCTTAGGATGTATGCGGCAAAGGTTGATTGTGATAGGTTGGAGGTGACAGTCGAGAATGTGGAGGGGCGAAAGATTGTGATACGATGTAAGCATGAAGAAGGCGTCTTCATGAGCTTCATGTATTCGCTGGTTGTTCCACGGGATGGACTGTCATCTGTGCCAATCGCTAATGGATTTGAGGATGTCTTTGACGAGGTCAAAGGGTTACCGCCGCATAGAGAGATCGAGTTTCGTATAGATCTAGTTGAAGGAGCCAGACCTGTTGTGATTCCTCTTAGGCGGATGGTGCCTAGGGAGCAGCAAGAGTTGAGGGTGTAGGTTGATGACCTTTTAAAGAAAGGATTCAATCGGCGTAGTGTGTCCGAATGGGGTGCACCAGTTGTGTTTGCAACCAAAGCAGATGGATCGTTGAGATTGTGTGTGGATTATCCTGAGCTGAATAAAGTGACTAAGAAGAACAAGTATCCATTGCCGAGAATAGATGACTTGTTTGATCAGCTTCACGAAGCTAAGGTGTTTTCTCAGATGGATTTGGCAACGGGATTTCACCAGTTAAGAGTGGCTAAGGATAGTGTGCCGAAGACTGCTTTTAGGACACCATCCGGTTTCTTTGAGTGGCTGGTAATGCCGTTTGGATTGACTAATGCGCCAGCATATTTTGTGGATCTTATGAATAGAGTGTTCAGAGATCAGTTGAACAAGTTCGTGCTAGTGTTCGTGGATGATATTTTGATTTATTCCAGAACTGAAGAAGAGCACACGACGCACTTGCGTATTGTTTTCGAAATCTTACGGAAACATCAGCTGAAGGCTAAGTTTTCGAAGTGTCACTTCTGGAAGAGTGAAGTGAGGTTCTTAGGCCATATTATCTCTGGAAATGGAATAGCGGTTGATCCCGCTAAGGGGGCAGCAATCCAGGATTGGGTTAGACCTAAGAATGCATCGGATGTGAGAAGTTTTCTTGGATTAGCAGGATATTATCGTCGATTTATCAAAGACTTTTCCAAGATAGCTGCACCGTTAACAGGATTGACGAAAAAGAACCAAGTGTTCGGATGGGATGCTAAGTGTGAGCAAGCTTTCGGAATCCTGAAGGAGCGATTGACAAGTGCTCCTATTTTGACTATTCTAAGTGGAAATGATGAGATGGGGGTTTTCACCGACGCATGTGGTACTGGACTTGGAGCAGTGCTGATGCAGAAGAATAAAGTTATTGCGTATGCAAGTCGACAACTGAAGCTGCATGAAAGGAATTATCCGAATCATGATTTGGAGCTAGCGGCGATTGTTTTTGCTCTGAAGATGTGGAGACATTACTTATTGGGAGTTCGATTCGAATTGTTTACGGATCATAAGTCGTTGAAGTATCTTTTCTCCCAAAAGGATTTGAATCTTCGGCAGCAACGATGGCTAGAGTTTTTAGCATCATATGATTTTGGTATAGCTTATACTCCGGGAAAGGGTAATGGAGTAGTAGATGCGTTAAGTCGAAGATATGCAGGATTGGGAGTCATGTTTTCAGAATGGAAGAATCTCGATTATTTAGCTGGATTTGACTTCAGGCCTAGATGTGAATTGGAACTTGAGACGTTGGCAAACTTATCGATAAGAACGACTCTTGTGGAAAGAATTGGTGAGAGCCAAAAGCGAGACGATAAGCTTGTCAAGATTATCCGTGATTTGGAATCTGGATTGGATCCAGAAAAGGATAAAGGATTCGAGGTCGATCGAGAGGGGTGGTTTTGGAAGCAAGGACGACTAGTTGTTCCCGATATAGATGAATTGAGAAATGAAGTTCTGAAGGAAAGTCATCACTCGAAGTTGACAATTCATCCAGGTGGAAACAAGATGTATCGGGATATGAAGAGAACCTATTACTGGGAAGGTATGAAGAAGGATGTTGGAAATTTTATTTCCAAGTGTATGAACTGCCAGTTGGTAAAAGCCGAGCAGAAGAAGCCAAGTGGATTGCTTCAGCCATTAGAAGTTCCTACATGGAAGTGGGAGCAAATATCGATGGATTTTATTGATGGACTACCTAGAACAAGAACGGGAAATGAAGGAATTTGGGTCATCGTAGATCGTCTGACTAAGAGTGCAAGATTCATTCATGTTCGATCGACTAGGACTGCATCAAAGTTGGCTGAGTTGTATGTTAAGTGGATAGTTCGATTCCATGGTATTCCGAAGAGTATAGTGAGCGATCGAGATCCATTGTTCACTAGTGGATTTTGGAAGAGCTTCCAGGAAGTTTTGGGAACCGAGATGTGTTTGAGTATAGCTTATCATCCCTAAACAGATGGTCAGACCGAGAGAGTCAATCGAGTTTTGGAATATCTCCTTAGAGCTTGTGTTTTAGAGTTCGGAGGATCATGGGAAGATCACCTTCATTTGGTGGAATTTTCGTATAATAACAGTTACCAGTCAAGCATTGGTATGGAACCGTATGAAGCATTGTATGGAAGACCGTGTAACTCTCCGACATGTTGGTTAGAGACAGGAGAAAAGCTGATACTTGGGCCAGAGATGATTCGACAGACTTCAGATTGTATAGAGATCATTCGGCAATGAATGAAGGCAGCCCAAGACCGTCAGAAAATTTATGCCGATAAGCGTCGTAAGGATTTGGAATTCGACGTAGGTGATATGGTTTTTTTGAAGATTTCCCCACTGAAGAATGTTATTCGATTCGGGAAGAAAGGAAAATTGACTCCGAGATTTGTTGGACCATTCCCGATCATCGAGCGAATTGGAAAGCTCGCCTATAGATTAGAATTACCAGAGAAGATGGCGGGTGTGCATAATGTTTTTCATGTATTGTATCTACGGAAGTATGTGCACGACTCGAATACTGTGGTTTCTACTGATAGCTGTGAAGATTTAGAGGTTGATCCAGTCGATAAGAGACCTCGTAAGCCGCTTCGTATTGTGGAAACCGACACGAAACAACTTAGGAGAAAGGTAGTTAAGTTTCTCAAGATACAATGGAGTGATGATGATAACGACTGTACATGGGAGGTGGAAGAGAGGATGAAGGCAGCTCATCCTGAACTCTTTAAGGTATGGCCATAAGGTGTCGTGTCATCTCACGATATTGTAACTTGTTCTAGTTTTAGAATTTTGCATGCTAAGCTAGAATTGGATGCATGGTTTGTTGATTGCTATGGATGGTAGGCATGCAGAATAGTTTTGATTGCTCTTGTTTGTTTGGAATTTCGGGGGCGAAATTCCTAAGGGGGAGAGAATGTAACGACCCGTATTTTTACGGATCGAAACATAGTAAAACAGTTGTCATTAGGTCGTAATGTTGATAAGTCGTCCAGAGTCTAAGTCGTTCAGAGTTAAGTCGTCCAGGGTATAAGTCGTTCAGAGTTAAGTCGTCCAGGGTCTAAGTCGTGGACTAGGTAAGGCTTAGGTCGTATAATAGTTAGGTCGGAGTAGACGACTTATAAGATTTGGCGACTTATAGGAATTGGCGACTTATAGGAGTTGGCGACTTATAGGAGTAGACGACTTATAGGATTGGCGACTTAAGATAGTGGCGACTTAAGAAGACATCGACTTAAGAGTTAGCGGCATAGGAAACTAAGCGGGTTAACGACCTAGGGAGTTTGAGTCGTTCGAGCGACTTAAGGAGGGTTGTAGTTAGGACGTGAGCGACCTAAGTCTAGCAGTTAAGTCGTAACCCAGTTAAGTCGTGTAAAGGTGATAAGTCATAACCTAGCTAAGTCGTGGGGTTGTTGAGTCGTAGAGTTGTTAAGTCGTTAAGGCGTATCCCAGTTGAGTCGTTAAGTCGCAAGGAAGGTTGAGTCGTTGAGTCTTAGGTCGTGCCTAAGGGTTAGGTCGCGCGTATGTGTTAAGTCGCGCAAGTGGTTGAGTCGAAGGATCTGCTAAGTCGAAAGTCTTAAGTCGTGGGGTTTTAGGTCGTAAGCTTTCATGAGTCGTAGGTCGTAGGATCTGATGAGTCGTAAGTGGTGAGGTTTCTATGAGTCGTGGACGACTTAAAAGAGAGCATACGACTTATGGATTTCAGCCTATAAATACCCGGTTTCTCTTCACTTTTTGGGATCCGGATTTTGAAGCGACGAAGTGCTGCTATTTTGAGAGCTCGAGTTCTACACTTCTTCACTTCTTTTCTCCACTTTGATTTAGTACTTCCTTCCATCCAAGATCGAAGATTCAAGAGCTAAAGTTGAAGATCTACATTCTTTGAAGAGCGATTTCATCGTTTGATGCGGAATTTTGATAGATCGAGTTAGATTCTTTGCTGTCCAGATCTGAAGTGTGTTGCTTTTAAGGTGTTTAGGTGATTTTGTGAGTGGTGATTATCTCTCACACGGATCCAAAGGAGTATATCGAATCGTTGGTTTGATTTGGTGTTAAAATATTGATTTCCATGCATTTCCGTAAACTTAAGTATAGATCCATTGTTCATGATGATTTGACATCCATTTTACTACATGTTAACCTATGCAAGTTCATTCATCAAGTTATCGAGATATTGCTCATGTTTTCATACTTGTTAGATTTGGACTCTTTATTTACAAGATTGCCATTATTGTTATAATTGTTTATTAGATCATGTTTGAAAGTTTGATTACTTGGATTAACGATTGACTTGATTGATTGTTATGAATTAGTTGATTGATAATTTGATTTAGATAAGATATTCGAAGATGATTCAAAAGCTAAGGGAAAGGCTCTTGAATTGGGAAAGCTGCTCGTGGCATATGTAGCTAATGATGAAGCTCATATGCATAGATTTGATGATGATGTTGAGATGAGGCTTTGCTAGGATGTGATGAAGCGAGGCATGATATGAGATAGTCTTGGTCTAATCTAGACGGGATCATTCCAAGCATGTTGATAACTCGGTGAAATGGTTCGAGTTTGAGGATAATGGTTTGCTCAAGAGGCGCTTGAGCTAGTATGGAAATAGTCGTCGAGGAGGATGACTAGAAGGCTGAGACTTCATCGTTGTTGAAGGTTCTAGCATGCTCAAAGCAAGAGTATGCTTGGCAGATTCGATAGTCCCTAAAGACTACTGATTGGTAGTCAAGTACTCTGGGCAGATTCGATAGTCCTAGGCACGGGTTTCGACGACGTGTGGAGTTATGTCTAGAACCGGGGTTTCCATTAGCCCTTGACGGACGGCTGAAAGAATGTGACGGTCATTCAATTAACGGTGATATCGAAGCAATGGTAACAGTGATAGCCAGAGTCATGGATGTTTGGTTGTATCGTCATTCGGTCTCAAGAGCGGTATTTTCTGGGTGCTTATCTGATCTTGGTTTAGGCCTTGGGGGTTTGTACTTGAAAAACATCGCTCTTGACTCGAGTGATAATTGATTTACTTTAAATGTTTGCTTTGCTATGTTTGCTTCTGCTTAGTATGTGTCTGGGGGCTACAATTGTAGAAAGAGGTGGAGTGGGAGGGTTGGATTCCTATTCCTTTTTCCTTTATGCTCTTTTGGTATGTTGTTAGTTAATTTACCGCTCACTAAGACTGTTGTATGACTCAAGGCTTTATGTTTTAACTCTTATTGCCTTGAGCTGTTCGTCCATTTTGGGACGGGCAGACTAGGTAGCAGGTGACAGGTGCTGTTCTTAGTTTCCGACGATGCTGATGACGAAGACGAGCTGGAGGCTTGCATATTATTTTCTTACTATATGTACTGGATGTTCCGATGCTTGTATAATTCTCTGAGTGATATGTAGTGAGGCTTGATGTATTGACTATTCAGATGTTTGTATTCAACTATTATGAAGTTTATATGATGACATTCTATTCTGTGAAGCTTCACTATATATATGTTCTATTGTATTTTATCCATGCGCTGTGAGTTATACGATAGATTCTGCTGTTTTAATTTACCCTGACAATCGTCCATGGCTGCCTGGCACGCTTTACAGCGCACTATCTCTAGATTCAATGCTGGGGTCATGGGCGGTCGTCACATCACTTTTTATCAAATCAAGTTATAAATCATTTCTTTCAAAATCTCAAAACTAACAAGTTCAATTCAATTCTTATTTAAATTCAATTTTTGACCAATTTAAATTCCAAGTCAACATTAATTTATCTTCCCTACCTTTTATTATTAAAGTTATAAAAATCTATCTTTAAAATATTAATATAAATTTAAATAAATACTTTAACATATTAAAAATAATTAAATTAATTTTTTTTAAGTTAAATCTTATTATTAAATGTATTTTTGCATTAAATCTTATTATATATATTTTTAAAATAATAAAATTATAAGAAAATCTTAAATTTTATTTTTCCAAAACTAACTTATAAATTTAGAATTTCCAAAACATATAAATTTAAAATCTAAAATTTAGACATATATAAAAATAACATCTATATATTATATTCTAAAAAATCAATATTAATTAAAACTCAAATATTTCCCTTCAAAACTTTGGAAATCATTTTCAAAATATAGACCAACGGTGTCCGTATATAATTATCTATCCTATGGTCAAGTGATACGGATATTTGTCATTTCAATTCACAATTTAAATATTTGCGGGTATATATCATTTCAACCCGCAATCCCAAAAATTTAAAACCAATGAAAATCGCTTGGGTTTATCATTTCAACCCATAATGATTTTCCCCTATTCTACAAAATCATTCGGGTATGTATCATTTCAACCCATAGGGAATTCTAAATTAACAAGGAACTTGCAGAGTGAGAACAATTATGATAAAATATACATATCAATAACATGCATATATCATCAGTGATAAATAAAATAAAATATATACAACAGGATATGGTGTCATATATCATAGGCGAACAATTGCAGATAATGGCATATCATATTTAATAATTAAATAACTAGCAATTTAAATTTAACAGCATATTTCAATTGTCGTTTCAAGTGAAATCAAATTTATTAAATATAATAATGTTAATCGTGAGTGATTTCTCACCTTTTGAGGCTTGAGAACAACGAGAATGAGATTCGACGAACACGGATAAACACGGATCGACAGCGGAATAGCGGGACAAGAGATAAACTGTTGCGATATGGACGGTGGCTAGCACGATCTAGAAGTCAATGGAAAACCAATATTTATTAAAAATTCCAAAAATCAATATTCAATTAAACACATAGAACATATAATGTTATATAAAAGTGAAGACTTGATAAACTTTATAACCTTTATAAACAGGCAAATATAAATCAAAAGCTTTATATATCATGTTTAAGTCAATATATATACTACATGAAATGTATACTAAATGTACAGTACAGGAAATCAGTTCTTAAACCAATATATTATTTATATACTAATATATATTGTTATAAGTATATTAACACTACAGGAAATCAATACTTCAACCCATACATAAACCCAATATGTATACAAATAAAAATACAAACACAAATATATACGTATCCTTTTAAAACTTTTCATATATACCCAACTTAGTTCAAATATATAAGCTAATGTATATACATACAAACAGTTCAAAAATATATAACTATATACAACTTACCTATATATTATATCTTTAAAAATCAATGTTTATAATAAAATTAATATAAACTTTACACTGTATAAACATATATATATGAACTCACATAACATATGGATATATATATATAACTAACATTGACATATATGCCATAACTAATAATATATATAACATATAACTCATATATCAATATATACAGAATTCATATATATATATATACCATCACTTCATAATATAATATACCTTTAAATATACATAACAGGTTTCAAGAAAATCTAACTGTGTATATACACACACACACACTTGAGATCAATTACATATATGAAATCCAATATACTCAAAAAATGTATATATAACATTAAATCCAAGTAAATATATAACCTAAATTTAACTAAAGTACTAAAATATCAATATACATATACTTTTACCAAAAACTTGCTGCTGTGCTATTAGGGGAAGGCATACAAAGCAGATGGTGGAGTATTGACTTCTAGGAATGGCAAAAAGGTGGAGGAAAAGCTGCGGAAGAAGAGAGAGCGGTCGAAGCCGGATTGCATGCGAAAGAAAAAATAGCTCATATACATATGCAAACTTAATATGCTGTCACCTCTATATTTTTTTGAAGGAGGCGAGTTGCAGTTTCGGCCAGGGAGGAGATGGGCTGTTGTTGTGGGTTTGGGCGGAGAGTTGGTCAAGGTAGACGGGTGTGGTCAGCTTGGAAGTGGGAAAGTCGAATGGAAGAGGGGCAGCTAGGTCAGAAGGTCGATGGGCTGTTGCGTTGCTTCGAGTTGTTGGCGGAACGGTGGAAGGTGGTCGGGTGGAGAAGTGGCAGCCAGAGGCTGTGGAGTCAGTGGGCATGGAGATCGGTGAAGGCATAAAGGCGGCGGTGGTCAGTGCTGTCATGTTGTCGGGGTGGGTGTGTCATCGTGGACGTGGAGGTTGAGTCGGGTTCGGCTTTCGTGGGTGACGATGATTGGTGGTTAAGCGGAGAGGGAGGAGGATGGGTATGGTGGCGGTCGATCACGTGAAGGGAGGCGGATCTCAGCAGGTGATGTGGAGTATGCATTCGTCGTGAGAGGGAATGGGAACATGTACGAGCTCAGTTTCAAAGGAAAGAAAAGGCACAGGCAAAATATCAAACCAACAAATAATTTCATATTATATATATTGAGAAGAAGAAGCAGGTCATGAGAATAAGGAAGGGGAAGGGACAGGCTCAATGGAGCCAATAGTATGCAACTTCTATATTTGTTATTATAATTTCACAAATAAATGAATAGATAATGAACATGCCGAGAAATCTAACCAAAAATATAAAATCAAACAAGCGAACAGCAAAAGCCAGACGATGTATCCAAGAATATTTATTGTTAGTGGTTGTTTGTTTTGAACCAGTGGATAACTGAATAGAAACAATGAAGCCCAAAAGTTTAAAATGTGTACCGATACGATTAACCGTTCTACAGATTTCATCATGTACCGGACAAGGAAATTAACAAATGTATATACTACGAAGATCAGTACGACGAGACGATCAAAACGGTATACAAATATTAGCGATACGATCGAATTATAAAAACTCGAATTTTCACTACCGGAAATGCTGCAAAAAGCAGAAAATAAGATAAACGGAGCTATATAAGTCCAAATTTGACGAAACGAAATTTGACGTCTCACTCAGAAAATAATTTACAAATTTACTACATAAAATATTCAGGTTTCGAAAACATTTTATTTACACCAGTTTTAACTGATTTAAATTGAAATTAGAAATTATACAATAAACTAACATATATATTTTCTGATAAAATTTTACCATTTACTATGTTTATATAGACGTATCTCAAATATCAAATTTTTATTTCCAAATTCAGTTATTTAAAATTTCACAAAATTTCAGTTAATTATGTTATTAAAACCGTTAAAATTTACGGGTCGTTGCACCTGGAAAGACATTAATATGTTTGTCTATGCTAACCTTTTACCTATAAAGACTTTCATTTAAAAAACAATGCATTTATCGTTTTTATTTTCTATATATTACTATTCTTTCCAAGCCTATTAGCACTTAGTCATAGTAACCAGTTCTTATAGTTTGTGATCCATGTATTAAGATTCTTAAATAACTCAAAGGTTAAAAGTAATTTTACATCTGAAGAAAGGATTGCCATTGAAATAATGGATTGTTTCAAAATGTGTACAATTTGGTCATTTTACCAATGAAGAAAAATATCAAATACGAAATAATGCTCAGTTTTTAACAAAGCAACATGCTTAGTTTTTAACTGAGCAAACTTGATAAGTTTTTAACTGAGCATATGCTCAGTTTTCAATTAAGCATATGCTCAATTTTCAACTGAGCATGCCTCAGTTTTTAACTAAGCATATGCTCAGTTTTTAACTGAGCAAACCCGCTCATTTTTCAACTGCGCATAGCCAGTTAAACACTCAGTTTTCAAGTGATCACATGCTCAGTTTTTATCTGAGCATACATGCTCAGTCTTCAACTGAGCATAGCTCGCTTTTTAACTGAGAAAATGCTCAGCTAAACACTCAGTTTTCAACTGAGCAGGGGCTCAGTTTTCAATAGAGCAAACTCGCTTAGTTTTAACTGAGCAATCTCTCAGTTTCTAACCCTGTTTTTAACCGAGTTTATGCTCAGGTTTTTACCCAGTTTTTAACCGATCTTATGTCCCATTTTTAACCGAGCTTGTACTCAGTTTTTAGCTGAGCAACCTCACTCAACTTTAAACTGGGCATATGCTCGGTTTTTAACTAAGCATAGACTCGGTTTTTAACTGAGAAAACGCTCGGTTAAATGTTCAGTTTTTAGTTGAGCAAACTTGCACGGTTTTTATCTAAGCGTAGGCATAGTTTTTAACTGACTCGCTCGATTTTTTAACTGACTCGCCTAGTTTTTAACTGAGCATATGTTTAAAAAAAGTTCATGAAAACACTTCATTATATTTGTCTTAGGACATAAATATCATTTTGTGTATTATAATTATTCATTTATTGAATGTGATTTAATTTGTATGAAAAATAATCTTGATCCATTATGATCATTGTACGGTTATATTGTAATTCTTTCCATTGATCCATTACAAATTATGTACAAGTTTATAAATTGATTGTATTAAAAATGCATTTAGTTTTGTTCCACAAATCATTGTGATCTTAGTTGGTCCATTGATCCATTACAAATCATGTACAAGTTTAATGGAGAGTATTTTTACATAAAACTACTGAATTGTGCCTGCTTTCTTTTTTTGAAAACCCAGGAGAACCCGGTGGACCAGTAAACTCTTGAGGAGGGTATAACAAAGCCGTCCGTTGATCCAAGCCCTCATACCTCCGGGTAAATTTATATAGGATAGGGAAGCGCATGGTAGGAATCAAACCTAGGTCTTTTACCATAACCCAAGCCTCCTTTCCACTGTGTCGCACCCGTGGACAAGATTTTGTATGTTATTTATAGTGTTTTTTCTTATAGTGGTTTTTCCATTGATTATGATACTTCAGAATATTTATTTAATGGAGAGTATTTTTACAATCAAACTTCTTAAATCTTACTTACAATTCAATTCAAACATTAAGAGTTAATGATAACTTTAACCTTCTTAATTTTTTCCCACGTTTCTCTCTGTACAATAGTTTTGAACATACAATTATCTTGATTTGATGGTTATTAATTTTAGTATGAATTTGAATTCTGAGCATAAAATCACTTTCTTCGTTTATTTAAAAAAATTAACATGTTAGCTATGAGACAACTCTATAATTAACTTAATTTTTTTAAAATGAAACAGTAGTTAATGAACAAGCTGAGACTTCTTACCATACATCTGAATCTGGCTCTAACGATGCCGAGCTGCAACAACTAGTCTCTGATGCTTTAACCTCCTCAAATTCTGTTGTTAACAAAATTATTAAATGTCTGATTTATGCATCTGATATGCTACAAATGTCTCACTTCAAAAAACCATCAGGAAATGAAAAGGGCGATGCATATATGGCTGAAGAAACACCTGATTTGCCACAGCACTCATTAAATAATGCAGATGACTTGAATGTTTTAGATGATTTCTTTCCTACAGGATGAATGATGTGTCAAACTATGTTAGTCAATAAAGGTTACTAGAAAAGTATAGAAAATTCAAAAGAAAAGTGTAGCATACAAACTCCTTCTAAAAGAGCATTGAGGATTAATTTAAGAAGTAAATGACGATCATCATGGAATGTTAGAGGTATGAACAACGTTAAAAGAATTCAAGACATTTTCATACTTTTAACAAAATATAAACCAACACTAGTTAATTTACTATGATCATCATGGCTTTACTACTGAAGACGGATAAGCATAGGTATTGGAAAGCCTAAGAAAGGAAGCAATAATGAAGCAACAATGAAGATGGCTAAATTCGTATAAAACAGTACAATAACCGATATTGTTTAGCATGGAAGATTCGAGCAAAATTCATCCAACCATTAGTAAACTTATACCTATATAGAATCCAAAATTTATATTTTATTCCATTTTGAGAATTAAACAAGTGTAAACAAATTTTTTTTGGCTCATCAACTGATATAGTCAGAACAAAAATTATACACCATTATTTCCCAAACGGTGAAAATGAAAGGTTATTTGCAACTCAGTTTTGCAAACCGAGTTGCATTTCAGTTTGAAAAACTGAGTTGCAATTTGCAACTCTGTTTGCAACTAAGTTGCAATAAATCGAGTCGCAAATTGCAACTCGGTTTTGCAAACTATGTGCATTGCAGTTTACAAAACTGAGTTGTAAGTTTTGCAACTGAGTTGGTTTTGCTGCTTGGTTCCATTTTGCAACTCAATTGCAAAACCGAGTTGCATTGCAGTTCAGTTGAAGGACCGTTATAATACTAAAATATAATTCAATTGCTTTGCAAACCCATATACTCTATATAATAGAATGATACAACTTTTAATGAAAAATGAGGGATTGTCATTTCAATTTACCCGCATTTCATGTATGCCAAAGTTGTAAATTCTTCCCAACTACACATACAAGTGCCTAAAATATATAGATGCTATAACAATCTCATAGCTACATCTATCTTGATTCATATATACCAATGATCAAAATAACGAATAGTTGTAGTTTAAGTTCCTTAATAAAAATATATACAAAGAAAAATAAACAACACACATAATATTTTAAATGATGAAATATCAAAATGAAAAAAAATACCTGCACATTGTAATCTTCAGCAACTTTTAGAATAATCTCTAAATCAAAATCATTAGCGTATACATGGGCACGGCATGCGACCTAGTGGGTCCCTACCTTGCATATGCCCCTCTCATCCTATTCACCACTCCTACAGTCTATTGCGCCTCCATCATCGACTCACTAGCATCGTATCTCTTCTCACATTTCTTTACCGGTTTCAATTTAGAATCATTCATGTCAACTCAGTACTAGATGAGCTCAATGTTCTCTTCGACCAAAGTAGGAACCGCCAATGGGATTGCTGGATGATGGGGCAATCTCGGAGGATGTGCAACGCAGCTTCGAATGTAATTGTTGTCGATCTCATTATGAAGATGAGAGCCACTAAATTCAATATATGGAGGCTAGCCTTCTTCATTCCAGGAATCAAGAAAACTACGGGTGTTGTTTATGTTTTGACCATGGATCAAGACATACCCAATGGATACTTCAAGAGATAGGAAAAGGCTAGAGATAAACACACAGAAAATTTCTCAATTGTTCTTAAGACACGGAAATAAACTATTGAGGTTGGACTATAGCAGTGACATATGGGTACTTTTATTCAAATATCTAGTAAGTTGATATTTCAGGGTCTCTAGCGTCCTTAAATTCAAATGTGTAATGATACGTCACTGTTATATCAACTGTTAAAGCAAACATCGTGAAATTGGATATCTAAATACATGCAATTGAGTTAAAAACTTCTTAATTCTGCACAATCATCATCAACTTTGCAAAGATCATGAAATTATTTTAAACACTATATCTAATATACTATTTTATACCACACCATTTATTTCAAAGACAATTTTTAGCTCTAATAAAATAATATAGAAATATATTCATGAATTCATAACTTAGTTACCAAACCCTATAACCAAACAGTTATGGACTTGTTATATCTTACACAACAACCGTACCAATTGTTGCATGATGATAAAGAGACATTACCGTAGCAGTTGCATAAGAAGGTCAAATATATAAAGGTAGGTATATATTTGTTCAAAATATTCATTCCGAACATTGCAGCTCTTAGTTCTAGCTAGAACTCAGTTACAACTCCATGTTCCGGCCAAAACAACCTAAAACTTGTATCTCTGGCCAAAACTAGTCTGAAACTTCTATTTATAAAAAGACCAAAATAGTAAAAATTCCTCGATCATAACAAATCTAGTGCTTTAGCTATACTTATTCCTACGTGTTAACCCGCCTTTTGGCAAGGTCGTGGACAGACGGGTTTAACTTAATCAACTGCATGTTCGTCGAGGCTAAAGTACGATGGATTCAGTCGACTGGATGGATGGGTGACGCAACATGCTTGGGAGACGGAAATATGATTGGATAAAGGATGACCGATGGTTCGGCATGATGGGAGTTCGAAACAAATAGTTCGTCTGGCATTCACTATTCACGTTCGAATAGCATTCAAGAGTACTCGGCATGCATAGAGTGTTCGACATACATGAGTGGTTCGGCATTCCAGGAGCACTCGTTATTCAGTAGCGCTCCGCATCCAGGAGCGCTCGGCATTTAGAGGCGCTCGGCATTAGAGATCGTTCGACATGATGGGCGCTCGGCATTAGAAAATGTTCGGCATCAGACATGGTTCGGCATGATGGAGGTTCGGCATTAAGTATCGTTCGGCATTGGATGGAGCGCTCGGCATAAATCTCGTTCGGCATTGGATGGATCGTTCGGCATTAGGGAGCGTTCGGCATTGGATGGATCGTTCGGCATACCTCACCTCGCTCGATATTGCACCTCGCACCTCCATACCTCTGTACCTCGCACCTCCACACCTCGATACCTCACCTCGACACCTCGATACCTCGACACCTCGATACCTCGGTACCTCTGTATCTCGATACCTCGCACCTCCCCTCGTTCGGCATACCAACTGCTCAGGATTGGTCGGCATAATGAAGTAGGGTTCGGCTGTGACCTTGATGGGCCCAAACTACTCAGGAGGCCCAACAACCTGGTTTTGCCTATAAATACAACATGTGGGTCTCCAGATGGAGGATCTTCTTTCTGCTCTCTTACTTTCTCTTTTCTAAGGCTAAGGCAACTCTGCCATTTTGTAACTGTAATCGATTATTACAGCAATAAAAAGAAAACTTCTGGAGTGGACATAGGCCGGAGTTAGCCGAACCATTATAAAATCTGTTGTTCTTTACTGCTTTCATTTCAGTTCTAACTGTTCTTCATATTATTATTCTCTACATACATTCTATCTCTGAGCTGTGACTGGTATTTGGTGCTTTCATCTGGATTTGGGGGTTAGTGACCAATTTTAGCGCTAACACTTTGGTGCTTTCATCGAGAATTGAAACACTCGGGAATTTTGGAGTTAGGAACTTGGACTCTAGAAAGCAATGGCTAGGCCATCAACAAGAAAGCAAGTGACAGAAAGGAGCAATCAGGAGGGAAGTCAAGAGGCTTCCTCTGGAGCTGGAGCAGGTCAAGCATCCATCTACATCACCAGAGAGGAAATGGAAGTCATGATGAAAAGACAAGAGGAGATGATGCAGGCTCTTCTCAGACAATTTACGCAAGGAGGAAATGCGGGGGCTCAGATCCATGGAGCCAGATCAGAAGCGCTCAACCAGCAAGCAGAGGGAATGTTTCAGCAGGGGGCAACCCCCAATCAACATACAACTAACAATCCGGATGGAGCTGGACTCGGGGGCGCACCATCAGATAATGTTGAACCAGTTCATGGAGGGGTTCCAGCTAACACCACGCAACAGGATGCTGGCAGGAATGTAAGAGCAAGAGATGAAGAGTATGTACCAGAATTCCCTCGGGAACTCGGAAGGCATCCCTTGACGGACAATGCTGGATTAGCTGAGATTATCAGGCGAACTATGCGTGGAGGTTTGACCAATAGAGATTTGGAAGGAGTAAACAGGAGTCCGTTTACTCGTGAAGTCAGGATAGCATGGAATCCACCAGAGTTTAAGCCACCTAACGTGGAGGTATACAATGGAAAAGCTGATCCAACTGATCACTTGATGAGATACACAAGACACATGGAAGTGCTGGGGGCATCTGAGGAAGTTATGGCCCGATGTTTCCCTTTGTACTTAACGGATATAGCTGCTATATATGTGGTTCAGACAGTTAGAAGAAGGATCTATCGGGACATGGACAGAATTGGTGGACAGGTTTTTGAATCAATTTCGGGTTCATATCAAGAGGACGAAGAATGTAATGACGCTGACATCGGTAAAGCAAAGAACAGAGGAATCACTCAGGGCTTTCTTAACTCGGTTTAATGCGGAAGTCGCTTCGGTAGATCGACCAGATCCATCTATGGTCTTAATGGCAGCCGTGTCAGGGGTCAGAGAAAATTCAGATTTCAAGGTATCTTTAATACGGGACCCACCAATGGATCTCGGGGAATTCTTTCATGAAGCTGAGAGATTCCTTCGACAGGAAGATGCATGCCCAGATATGAAATTAAAGGAGGTGAACACGGTTAAGGATGGAGGGCCGTCCAACGGAGGCTTGGATAAAGATAAAGATAAAGGAAAACGGAAGCTGGATGATGATTCAGGAAAATCTAGGAAGCGGTGGAGAGAGCCAAAATTCTCCACTTACACGGGATTAAACGAGACGTTGGAACGGATATTCATGGAGACTCGGAACCGCCTTCCCTACCGAAGGCCAGCTAGGAGAGAACCTTCGGAATGTGAAAGGGCGTCAGAAAGGCACTGTCTTTTTCACGACTTGGACGGGCATGATACTAACAGCTGCAGGCATCTGAAGGACATAATTGAGGAACATGTAAGGAATGGACAGTTGCGACAATATGTTGGAGCTCGGAATGCAGCGGTGGAACAGGAGCGACCACCGTCTACCTCAAACAACGATGGCGTGAGGCCCAGGAATGATGGTCGATTGGTTATCAATTGACAGGGGTAATATTAAATAAGTAGCAAACTTTAAGCAAATGGCCAAGTCACTTACACATGTACGGGGATGGAGATAGCCCCTAGGCATGCTCTGAGATGATGACAAACCGCGACGCTCTAGTTTGTGAAATTTGTCTTTTCTTTTTCGGCTTGGACATTTGCTTTTTCTTGGTTTGGTTTGAACTCCTGGTTTTGTTTGTTTTTTGATTTTTTCTTTTGGTTTGGACTTTTATTTGGATGATTGATTTCTGGTTTGGATATTGGTTTGGATTTTTGATATGGATTTTTTGTTTCCTGATTTGATCTGGATTTAGGATTGGCTTTTGATTGGATTTTTATCTGGCTTTTGGTAAATGATCGTCAGGTATGGATCATACCTGGCAAGGGGTAAGTCGCTTTGTCCGAGCATGGCAAATCGACTTATTCAGGTCATCGAGTATGGACTATGCTCGGCAAGGGTCCAGAGAGACCAGGATTCGGCCTAGGACTTAGGCCCCAGGTTATCGGTTACTATTTTAGGTCGTCGAGTATGGACTATGCTCGGCAAGGGTCCGGAGAGACCAGGACTCGGCCTAGGACTTAGGCCCCCATATTATCGGTTACTATTGCAGGTCGTCGAGTATGGAGTATGCTCGGTAGGGGTTCGGAGTGACCAGGATTCGGCTTAGGACTTAAGCCACGGCATTATTCGACGTTCAGGGACACTGAACCGTGATCACCATGGATTTACTTAACATAGGTCGTCAAGTGTGGATCGTGCTTGACAAGAACCCGGAGAGGTTACGGATATGAATATCGGCTATGGACGGTAGAGGATTTGGATATTGACTCGGAGAGGACCTAAAGTCGGTTATTGGTTATTGGATATGGATGAAACATGGACTTTAGATATCGGATTTGAGGTTATTCAAAACACTCCTTCCAATAGCAAGGCATGTTTTGGGGAGCAAGTGTTAACTCGCCTTTTGGCAAGGTCGCGGACAGACGGGTTTAACTTAATCAACTGCATGTTCGTCGAGGCTAGAGTACGATGGATTCAGTCGACTGGATGGATGGGTGATGCAACGTGCTTGGGAGACGAAAATATGATTGGATAAAGGATGACCGATGGTTCGGCATGATGGGAGTTCGACACAAATAGTTCGTCTGGCATTCACTATTCACGTTCGAATAGCATTCAAGAGTACTCGGCATGCATAGAGTGTTCGACATACATGAGTGGTTCGGCATTCCAGGAGCACTCGTCATTCAGTAGCGCTCGGCATCAAGGAGCGCTCGGCATTTAGAGGCGCTCGGCATTAGAGATCGTTCGGCATGATGGGCGCTCGGCATTAGAAACTGTTCGACATCAGACATGGTTCGGCATGATGGAGGTTCAGCATTAAGTATCGTTCGGCATTGGATGGAGCACTCGGCATAAATCTCGTTCGGCATTGGATGGATCGTTCGGCATTAGGGAGCGTTCGGCATTGGATGGGTCGTTCGTCATACCTCACCTCGCTCGGCATTGCACCTCGCACCTCCATACCTCTGTACCTCGCACCTCCACACCTCGACACCTCGATACCTCGGTACCTCGGTACCTCGACACCTCGATACCTCGGTACCTCGACACCTCAATACCTCGGTACCTCTGTATCTCGATACCTCGCACCTCCCCTCATTCGGCATACCAACTGCTCAGGATTGGTCGGCATAATGAAGTAGGGTTCGGCTGTGACCTTGATAGGCCCAAACTACTCAGGAGGCCCAACAACCTAGTTTTGCCTATAAATACAACATGTGGGTCTCCAAATGGAGAATCTTCTTTCTGCTCTCTTACTTTCTCTTTTCTAAGGCTAAGGCAACTCTGTCATTTTGTAACTGTAATCGATTATTACAGCAATAAAAAGAAAACTTCTGGAGTGGACGTAGGCCGGAGTTAGCCGAACCACTATAAAATCTGTTGTTCTTTACTGCTTTCATTTCAGTTCTAACTATTCTTCATATTATTATTCTCTACATACATTCTATCTCTGAGCTGTGACTGGTATTTGGTGCTTTCATCTGGATTTCAGTTCTAACTGTTCTTCATATTATTATTCTCTACATACATTCTATCTCTGAGCTGTGACTGGTATTTGGTGCTTTCATCTGGATTTGGGGGTTAGTGACCAATTTTGGCGCTAACACTACGCAAATAAAAATATCTAGCAAATACGCCGCGGTTAAAACTAAGGCAAATAGTGTGTTTCCTCAGTTTTAACCGAGACGTGTACGCCTCGGTTAAAACTGAGGCATGTCGCTTCAGTAAAAACCGAGTTAAATATGCCTCGGCTTAAATTGAGGCATGTTGCTTGATTTTAAACTGATGCGTGGATGAAACTGAGGCAGATATGCCTTAATTAAAACTGAGTGTGTCGCCTCAAGTTTAAACTGAGGCAGATACGCCTCAGTTAAGACTGAGGCATGTCGCCTTAGTTAAAATTAAGGCAAATATGCCTCAGTTATATCTATCATGTTTGGTAAATAATATAAAGCTCTATAGCTCACTGCCATCCACTCTGATTGTAATTATTTATCTTGTGTTAAGCATGTTCTTTGGTGTTTTATTTAGTAGCATGTATTTGTAATGACCCGGTATTTTGAACCATTCGCATCCGCACATGTCGGACTTGAATTGCTCAAAACAACAGATTGTTAATTTATATTTGGCAAAACTCAACATATACAGTAAATAAATCAATCACAAAATCACAGACATAGAGTAATTTAACAATAAGTAGCGGAATAGACAAATAGTAGTTCATGAAGCTACTATATAAACATTAGAGTTTGAAACAAAGTACAACAGAATCTCAAATACAAATGAATCTCTAATCCTTAAGCAACTGACGAGTCTGAACATAAATGACTAGAATAAACTGAAATAATTGAAAGCTGGATAGATAGATCTTCAAACATGCTCCAATCTCCAAAGGTGAGTCTCAAATGCTGTGACACTCAGTCTGACCAGAGCATAAAGCAAAACACAAAACATTCGAGTCAGGATTAACATTCTTATATTAATAAATTCATCTCAAGTGAAATGTCAACTGAAATACAAGTAACTTAAAGGATGTTTGGAATTTCCTTCCTCTAAGGATCCGTGGAACTATCTACTATGTAATAATATACTCTATTATAATATGTCTATAGTAAAGTAAACTATTAAAATAACATTAAGGCGTTACCCATATCCCCCTTAACACATTTTTTTATATTCCCATAGTCTATACAGTACCGTAATTTCTCCGTAAATTGGAGGGCTATCAGAGGGCACTCTATAGGTATGGTACAAACCAAACTCGTAGAAGGCGCGATAAGGCATATGACAAGGCACGCGAGGCAATGCCAGGGTAGATATACCGTTTGCGGATCCAGACTGGTGGTAACGCATAGCAGCAACTACCGCCCACCTCGAGACACACTTCGAAATCAAAGATGCACCTAATCAAATCACAAAAGCAATAGAATGGTGATGCAGCCCAGCCTGATGATACCTTAGGTCGCGAGCGACCTAGCGATCTCATAAGTCGCGTATGACCTAACGGGGTAAAGGATGATGAAGCGCGCCAGGGTAATTCAATTGTTTTAAGTCATATGAAGATCTTAAGTCAATGGCGACCTAGTGAAGATCACTCGTGAGCTAACAAGATAAAGGATAAGGCGCTCAAGCGACCTAACGAGTTACTCATTCCTTTAGGTCGCTCCGACCTTCCGAGTTTCGACTTTGATGAGTTACGACCTTAGTTAGGTCGCGGGAATGAATTACGACCTATGTTAGGTCGCGGAAACGAGTTACGACCTATGTTAGGTCGCCGATTCATATGCCGCAAGATTACTGAAGTTATGCTATCTTTTAAGTTGCTCCTTTCCTTAGGTCGCTCACTGAAGAAATGCTAATCCTTATGTCGTTGAAGGGTTAGGTTGCTCCAGATGCTAAGTTGTTATCTTGAAGGTCGCTCACAAAGCCGAAGCTCAACCAGAAGAGGTGTTATCTTTTAGGTCGCTCAAGAGTTAGGTCGTAAGTCGTTCATGTTGTAAGTTGTGATGTTGTAACTGTTGTAAATACTTTAAGTCATAAGTCGCACTGCTATGATGTGTTGTATTGTATTTGTTGTTTCTTTTTAAGTCGCGTGTGTTGTAACGTGTTTTTTAGGTCGTTAACGACCTATACTAGGTCGTAAGTCGTAGGTCGGCCATCTGTTAGGTCGTGGAAGTGTGTTGTAAACTGCCTATAAATATGGGGGTTGCGTCATTTGTAAACTCAGTTGATTTTGAATAAAACTTTGTTTTAGTGCTTTGTGCCTCTTCTTAAATTGGTAGTTGAGTGTAATCTCCTATCTCCACCTTCGGCATTCGAGTGTGCTCGAATCAACGATTGTTGAAGCCAATTCACGGTATCAAGTGCGCTTGATCAAAGTTCGAAGAATTGCAGATCTTCTTTCACGGCATCGTGCGCGATCAACGTGACGAAGATAGCTAGATTCCAGTATCTTTGAGATCAACGGAGTTGGGCGTTTGGTATTTTCAATCCACCGATTGCTACTTTCATCGTTTCATCCATTTCAGTTATCCGTTGCTGCATCATTTGGTATCAGAGCTAGACTTAGCCAATCATAGCTAAGCCGAGTCTTTGGAGCCAATTCTTATTGAAGAAGTCAAGGCCGAGAGTTGAAGTATTGAAGTGTAGATCCGAGCTTAGTGAAGAAGCTGTGCATCACTTTGTAGAACAAGGCCGAGTTAAAACTTGAGTTAAGTTGAAGTTTGTGAAGTTTTGACAATGCCGCCGAGAAGAGCTAATCGCCATCAGAATGTTGAAGCGTTGTATAGAAGAGAAGAAGCCGAGCAAATGGAACAACGCATCAATGAAAAGTTTGATGAAGGCATTGGGAAGTTAGAGAAACTGATGAATGATATGAATCAAAGTCAAAGGAGAAGGTCGCCAGTCTCGAACCATGGAGGAAACAGAGTTTCGCCTTCGGTTACGGAAGCGAGGAGGGTGTCGCCACAATCTTATCGAGAAAGAAGAGAATCTTCAGTTTCATTGAGAAGAGAACATCATGAGTATAGAAATGAAGAGAGAAGAACTCCACGTGAGTTTGAACATGGGCCATACCATGATGATGAAAGACAAAGTAGAAGAGATATGCATGATCATAGAGATGTGGGTGGTCGAGATCGTTATCGAAGTACATCTATTTTTGATGAAGATGGTGGTAGATGTAGTGTTCATTCTCGAGATCGAGACCAAGTACGGAATGCATATCGGGACGTTGAAGATGATCGACGATGGGAGTCGGGGATGAAAACTGAAATTCCAGAATTCAAGGGTGGAATGGTAGCGGAGGAATTTTTGGATTGGGTTTCAAATGTTGAAGAAAATTTTGACTTTAAGGAAGTTCCCGAGCATCAAAGAATGAAGTTGGTTGCTACTCGTTTGAAAGGAAGAGCTATGGCATGGTGGCAGCAAACTAAACTTACACGGGAAAGAATGGGAAAGTCAAAGATTGAATCATGGGAGAAGATGAAGATATTAATGATAGCTACATTCTTGCCGTATAATTATCAGTCTCTTATGTATCAACGATTACAGAATCTGAGACAGGGAACAAAGTCTGTGAATGATTATGCAGATGAATTTTATCAATTAATTGCGAGGAATGATATTATGGAGACAGAGGAACAGTTGACAGCTAGATTTGTTGGAGGGTTGAGAATGCATATTCAAGATATGATGAATATGTTTGATCCCAGATCTATTGCCGAAGCACATCAAATAGCTTTAGCTTGGGAGAAGCAAGGCAAGAGAGGTGGTGGTGTGTTTACGAATTCCAACAATCAAATGAAAGGGGCTAGTAGCAATGCGAATGTTTCCAAGGCTGTTGCAAAACCGGTTGTTAATGAAGTTGCTAAGACCAAGGTCAATAGTGGTATCAAATGTTTCAATTGTCAGGAGTTTGGTCACAAAAGCAATGAATGTCCAAAGCCAAAGAAGCGAGCGATGATTGTTGAGGTTGAAGATGAGGATGCAGAAGCTGAATGTTCTAATTCACTACCAATTGAGGAGAAAGAAGAATTGTTGTTAGGAGATGATGGACATACTTTAATGATGAAGAGATCTTGTTTGACACCAAAACAGGAGGAGGAAACTAGCTGGTTGACGAGTAACATCTTTCAATCAACATGCACTATCTTGGGAAGGGTTTGCAAGTTTGTCATTGATACGGGCAGCTGTGACAATATCATCTCTACAGAAGCTGTGAAGAAGTTGGCATTAAAGACTGAGAAGCATTCGAAACCTTACAAGTTAGCTTGGTTGAGGAAAGGTGGGGAAGTGAAGGTTGGACGAAGAGCTTGTGTTAATTTTTCGATTGGGAAGAAATACAAAGATGAAATTTGGTGTGATGTTGTGGATATGGATGTATGCCACCTGTTGTTGGGGAGACCGTGGCAGTATGATAGAGCTGTGCAACATGATGGTCGTACTAACAGTTACAGTTTCATGTTTGAAAATACTAAAATCACTTTAGTTCCCAAGAAGCGACAACAAGAAGAAATCAAGTTGGAGGAGATTGAAGAAATTAAAACTTTGCTATCTTTGAAGGAATTTGTTAAGGAAGTAGAAGAGGAGCCTGAAGTATTTTTGGTGATTGGACGTGAGAGTAATGAAGTGGTTGAAATTCCTGAAGAAGTAAAACCAGTACTGGAAGAATTTGACGATGTATTTCCTGAAGAGCTGCCAACAGAGTTACCACCGTTGAGGGACATACAACACCAAATTGATCTTGTTCCAGGAGCTGTGTTACCACATAGACCACATTACAGAATGAGTCCAAAGGAACACGAGGAGTTGAGAAGGCAAGTGGAAGAGTTGCTTGAACAAAGGCGTGTACAGGAAAGTTTAAGTCCTTGTGTAGTTCCATCTTTGTTAGTGCCGAAGAAAGATGGAACGTGGAGGATGTGTACTGATAGTCGAGCACTGAACAAGATTACTGTGAGGTATAGATTTCCTATGCCCAGATTGGATGACTTGTTGGATCAACTTAGTGGAGCTTCTATCTTTCCAAAGATCGATTTGAAGAGTGGTTATCATCAAATTCGTATAATCGTATAAGACCAGGGGATGAATGGAAAACATCATTCAAAACACGGGAGGGGTTGTACGAATGGCTGGTTATGCCATTTGGTCTTTCGAATGCACCTAGTACATTTATGCGGGTGATGAATCAGATCTTTAGACCTTTTATTGGGAAGTTCGTGGTGGTGTATTTTGATGATATACTGATATATAGTAGAAGCACAAAAGAACACTTGCATCATCTAAAAGAAGTGTTGATGATACTGCGACAAGAACAATTTTTTGCTGCAACGAAGAAATGCATGTTCATGACGCATAGTGTTTTAATTTTGGGATATGTTATTTCAGAAGGAGGTATACAGGTGGTTCAGAATAAAGTTGAAGCAATCAGAAATTGGCCACAACCCAGTACGATCACAGAAGTTAGAAGTTTTCATGGTTTACCATCATTCTACCGAAGATTTATTCCACACTTCAGTAGCGTGATGGCACCAGTTACTGATTGTATGAAAGGGAAGCAATTTTCATGGTCATAAGAAGCAGGAGTTGCTTTTGAGAGGATCAAGGAAGTTTTGACGAAAGAACAATTCTAGTATTACCGGATTTTCAATTGTTGTTTGAGTTACATACGGATGCATTGAGTCGAAGGAATCATTTGTTGACTACAATAAAGGTTGAAGTGACGGGGTTTGATGTGTTGCCAGAATTGTGTGTTGATGATCCTTTCTTTGCGAAGTTTGTAGATGAAGTCAAGGAGGGAAAGACGGATGAGTTTGTGTTGGCGGATGGTTTTCTTTTTAAAGGGAATCGATTGTGTATACCAGAGTGCAGCTTACGAATGAAGATTGTGAAGGAGTTGCATGAGGAAGGTCATGTGGGAAGTGATCGTATGTTGCAGTTGATTTCGCAATCTTATTATTGGCCTTCGATGAAGCGGGAAGTTGAAAAGTTTGTTCGAAGATGTCATGTTTGTCAAGTTTCGAAAGGGACAGCTACAAATGCGGGATTGTATATGCCTTTGCCTATTCCTACAAAACTGTGGGTAGATGTGAGCATGGATTTTGTGTTGGGCTTACCGAGGACACAACGGGGAAATGACTCTATATATGTTGTGGTGGACCGTTTCTCGAAGATGGTACATTTTGTTGCTTGTAAGAAGACGGCAGTTGCAGTCCATGTGGCACAATTGTTCTTTAGGGAGATTTATCGCTTACATGGTTTACCAGAATCTATAGTTTCAGACAGGGATACTAGATTTCTAAGCCATTTTTGGTTGAGTTTGTGGAAGATGGTTGGAACGAAACTGAATTTTAGTAGCGCCTATCATCAGCAAACAGATGGGCAAACGGAAGTGGTAAACAGATCATTGGGAAACTTGTTGCGATGTCTTGTGAAGGATAATCTGAAGAGTTGGGATATGAAGTTATGTCAAGCGGAGTTTGCTCATAATCATGCTATCAACCGTAGTACGGGTTTCAGTCCATTTCAGATTATATATTCAAGCTTGCCAAAGGGGCCGTTAGATTTAATGACGGTACCACAACCAAAGGGGACAGTTAAGCGAGCTGTTGATTTTGTTGATGGATTGACAGAATGCCATAAAATCGTTCAGGAATGATTGGAGAAGGCGAATGAAAAGTATAAACGATCTGCGGATCTGAAGCGAAGAAGTGTTGAATTTAATAAAGGTGATTTAGTATATGCTGTACTAACGAAGGATCGTTTTCCAGTGGGAGCATACAATAAACTTAAAGCTCGAAAGATTGGTCCTGTAAAGATTGTGAAACGAATCAATGAAAACGCTTATAGGTTGAAGCTGCCGGAGGATGTGTACACTTCTGACGTGTTTAATGTTAAACATCTTATTCCTTATTATGGAGATGAACAATCCGATGGGGAAGAACTTTTAAATTCGAGGACGAATTTTTCTCAACCTGGGGAGGATGATGCAGCCCAACCTGATGATACCTTAGGTCGCGAGCGACCTAGCGATCTCATAAGTCGCGTACGACCTAACGGGTTAAAGGATGATGAAGTGCGTCAGGGCAATTCAATTGTTTTAAGTCGTATAAAGATCTTAAGTCGATGGCGACCTAGTGAAGATCGCTCGCGAGCTAACGAGATAAAGGATAAGGCGCTCAAGCGACCTAACGAGTTACTCATTCCTTTAGGTCGCTCCGACCTTCCGAGTTTCGACTTTGACGAGTTACGACCTAAGTTAGGTCGCGGGAATGAATTACGACCTATGTTAGGTCGTGGAAATGAGTTACGACCTATGTTAGGTCGCTGATTCATATGCCGCAAGATTACTGAAGTTATGCTATCTTTTAAGTCTCTCCTTTCCTTAGGTCGCTCACTGAAGAAATGCTAATCCTTATGTCGCTGAAGGGTTAGGTCGCTCCAGATTCTAAGTTGTTATCTTGAAGGCCGCTCACAAAGCCGAAGCTCAACCAGAAGAGGTGTTATCTTTTAGGTCGCTCAAGAGTTAGGTCGTAAGTCGTTCCTGTTGTAAGTTGTGATGTTGTAACTGTTGTAAATACTCTAAGTCGTAAGTCGCACTTCTATGATGTGTTGTATTGTATTTGTTGTTTCTTTTTAAGTCGCGTGTGTTGTAACGTGTTTGTTAGGTCATTAACGACCTATAATAGGTCGTAAGTCGTAGGTTGGCCATCTGTTAGGTCGTGGAAGTGTGTTGTAAACTGCCTATAAATATGGGGGTTGCGTCATTTGTAAACTCAGTTGATTTTGAATAAAACTTTGTTTGAGTGCTTTGTGCCTCTTCTCAAATTGGTAGTTGAGTGTAATCTCCTATCTCCACCTTCGGCATTCGAGTGCGTTCGAATCAACGATTGTTGAAGCCAATTCACGGTATCAAGTGCGCTTGATCAACGTTCAAAGAATTGCAGATCTTCTTTCACGGCATCGTGCGCGATCAACGTGACGAAGATAGCTAGATTCCGGTATCTTTGAGATCAACGGAGTTGGGCATTTGGTATTTTCAATCCACCGATTGCTACTTTCATCGTTTCATCCATTTCAGTTATCCGCTGCTGCATCAAATGGTATCGAAGAAATGTGCCCGATTGGAGGAATGACCTCACCTGACCTGACGTGGCTCCTTTTTAGCCACATCAAGCTGACTCACGGGAATCAGGGTTGCGCTAATGCCTTATATAGAATCATCGCCAAACCATCCTACTTCGTTCTGGAACCTCCACCACGTACACAATTGTTAAAGTGGTTTTCGGTATTGGCAAAGAGTATGACAATATCCGATCCCGGTCTCTTTAACAACCAAACGCTTATTTCACACCGTGGTCATTTTATAATTCAAATAGTTTATACTTCATATCAAAATATCATATTCATTTCAAAACCATATCAATTCGATATCATTTTACACTTTAAATAATATTCATTTCCAGAATCGTAACACTTTTGAAATCATAACACTTTTGAAATCATAACAGTTTTGAAATCATAACATTTTTGAAATCATAACACTTTTGAAATCATAACACTTTTAAAATCATAACACTTTAAACAGTTTAGATATTGAAAATAGTATATATATTAAAATAGTTATAAATTAAAATAGTTTATATATTTAAATAATATATATATATAATAGTTTATATATATTAAAAATACTTTATATAATAAAAATAATTTCCCCCAAATTCACAAATCGATTCAAATCAACTTAGATTACAAAAATTCAATTTAATTCAATCCCAGTTCAACACTTTTTAAATTTAAAAAGGTTAAAGATTCAATTCAAATTCTTAATAAACCATTTCAATCTTTATATCGATTTCAAATCCAGGTTTGAACTATCATTTCAATTCCAATAAGATTCAAAGATTAAATATTCAAACATTTCCAATATAAATTTCATGTAGATTTCAACATTTAACTTTAATTATATTCAAATTGGAAAAATATTCACTTAATCATTTTTATAACAATTAAGAAATCTATATTTATAAATTTAAATCAATATTAAATAATCAGTCTCAATTTTAATTAACGTTGAGAATATTCATTTAATCACCTTTTATCAAATCAAGTTATACAAATATACCTTTAAAATTCTCAAAATAAGTAAGTTCAATCTAACCTTGTAACGATCCGAAATTTTTTACGGTTTTAATAACGTAATTAACTGAAATTTTGTGAAATTTTAAATAAATAAATTTGGAAATAAAAATTTGATATTTGTAATGCGTCTATTTAAATGTATCAAATGTCTAGTTTCCATCTGAATATATGGAAGTTGGTTCTGTTGTGTAATTTTCAATTTCAATTTAAACCGGTTAAAATTTGATTGAAATAAAATATTTTCAAAATCTGAATATTTTTACATAATAAAAATGTAAATCGTTTTCTGAGTGAGACGTCATATTTCGTTTCGTCAAATTTGAACTTCTCTAGCCCCGTTTATCTTATTTTCGATGTTTTAGCAGCATTTTTGCAGTGAATATCGCCTTTTGATAGTTCGGTCGTGTCATTAATATCTGTGTACCATTCTATTCGTCTCGTCATGCTGATCTCTACAGTATATTCATTTGTACATTTTGATATCTGGTACGCGACGAAATCGGTGAAACGATTTGCCGTATCGGTTACGTAATTGTGTCCTTTTGTTTTTCTTTGTCTTTTCAAATTTCCAGCCATATAACTCATCAATCAATCACTGCTTAAATAAATCCCTGAAACCGCCTTCTGACTCTTGCTATTCTTTGGTTTTATTATATATATTCTTATTCGTCCTTTCATTCGTCACTTTGTACCACTTTCAGAAAATAAAGCAGGTAATGTTTCTTCTTCATTCTCCCTGATAACATTTGCCTATTTCAATTTTCTTTTGTTCGGCTTCATACCACAAGAGAAAACACGAAGCACACCCTTTCTTCCCCAAGCCTCGCACGGGTTCCTTTCCCCCTAACCCGAAGTGATTCACGTGTTTTCTTCACTTTTTCCCAAAGCACCCAGGCAGCGTACATCTCCTCTCCCTGCGTTAGCCTTCGCCTCTCTTTTCTCCCATACCCGAGACCACAGCCCTGCTTTCGCTCTTCAAACCCGAAGTGCCACCATCCAAAACCCGGAGCAAGACCCATGCCACCCTCATTCCAGACCCGAGCAACCCATAGTCGTTCCTCCTTTCCAATCATCACTATCCTGCCGCCCACGTTCCTTTCCGCCTCAGTTGACCCAAGTTTTCAGCCCTTCGACCCGAAGCTTCGCTCCTTGCAACCTCCCTTCCTCTGACCCGCGTTTTGCCCTTGATAACCCGAAGTCTAACTCGGGCATAATGTGTTTTAAGCCGAAGCAAGTTTTTTTTTCTTTTCTTCTCATTTTCTTCTTTTGTTTCTGCGACCTGTTTGCTTCCCTGTTTCAAACTTTTGGCTTGCGTGCAATTTTCCTTTCATTGTTTATTTGAGTATTCATATATGCAGTGTTGTCTAGTATGCATAAATCTTATAGAAAATTATATATGTGGTTACCATCAACCTATTACTGCCGCATATCTATATTGCTCAGAGAGGTCAGCAGAAGTATAGGTTGTTCATGCGAATCTAGGCTTAAACCTATAATGCATATTGTATACATATATACTATGTCGACCAGAAGATATGTACACCACATATTTTGGTTGATAGAAGAAATATATGTACAACTGTGTGTTTATGATCTAGTTGATTTCTATCCTAGTCCAAACATACATACATATATATATGTGTATATATATATATATATATATATGTACATACATATATATATACATATATATGTATATATGTATATACATATATATGTATGTATGTATGTCAGCCCATGTTAGGTTGTTAATTGCATGTGTACCAGTTGACAGAAGTATATATTTATACTGTTCGGTTTATGTATATATATAAATACATATAGGTAGCACAGTCCTTCAAACTTCGAGTCATATCTATGTGCTGCGTGTATACATACATATATATATATATGTATGTATGTATATATATGTATGTATGTATGTGTATATATATATATATATATATGTATGTATGTATGTCAGCCCATGTTAGGTTGTTAATTGCATGTGTACCAGTTGACAGAAGTATATATTTATACTGTTCGATTTATGTATATATATAAATACATATATGTATATATGTATGTCAACCCATGTTAGGTTGTTAATTGCATGTGTACCAGTTGACAGAAGTATATATTTATACTGTTCGATTTATGTATATATATAAATACATATAGGTAGCACAGTCCTTCAAACTTCGAGTCATATCTATGTGCTGCGTGTATACATACATACATACATACATATATATATATATATATATATATATGTGTGTGTGTATATATATATATGTATGTATGTATGTATGTCAGCCCATGTTAGGTTGTTAATTGCATGTGTACCAGTTGACAGAAGTATATATTTATACTGTTCGATTTATGTATATATATAAATACATATAGGTAGCACAGTCCTTCAAACTTCGAGTCATATCTATGTGCTGCGTGTATGTATTGATCCAGGTATATATATAGAGATTTTATTTTATATGTGTTTAAATTAACTATTGATTTGAAATTTATGAATATAGATTTTATTTCAAATATATAATATCATAAGTCTGCATATTTTGTATACATTGATCTTGGCTTATTTAATTTTATTATATATATATATATATATATATATTACATATATATTGATTTCAGCATATACTGTGTTTATATTTATTTTCTCGCAGCTGTATATAAGGTAAGTTTGCAAACTTCTATTTATTTATATATAATAGTAGAAATACATATACTATATTAGGTTATACTTGATTTTATTAAGTTCGGTTTATATAAATGGTATATGAACCGCAATCTGTTGAGTATATATAGAGTTGTATAAAGTTGTACTATACCATCTATTGCTACAAAATATAAGTTATATAAGTATATATATATATATATATATATATATATATATATATATATACAAGTAAGTTACATATCTTCTCAATAAACTGGTAGGGGACCAGTTAATCCCGCTTGCCTTCCAAAAAAAGTAAGTTACATATCAGCTTACATATTAGTTATATATATATATATTGTTGATTTCAAAATATACATGTATATAGGTTTATAATAATATTGATTTTTCATTATGTGTGTATATATATATAAAGCTGCATAATGTAAATTTATATTAACTTATGTATACATATAGATATGCATGGGTTTGGTTTTCAAATTATATATATATATATATATTTTATTTTTAATGTATATTTTAAATTGATTTTTGAAAATTTATATATATGAAATATAACTTGTTCATCGATCTCTTGTCCATCTTGACTCACCTTCTCAATATCGAATTTATCGTAGTGATTACTAGCTTGTCGTTATTCCGCTAGTCGCATCTGTGTCCGTATCCGTGTGCGTGTCTGTGTCATCTTCTTGTTTCTCTAGCCTCAAAAGGTGAGCAATCACTTACGATTAACATTCTTATATTTAATAAATTTGATTTCACTTGAAACAACACTTGAAATATGCTGTAAATTTTGAATTGCTAGTTATTAAATTGTTAAATATGATATACCATTATCTGCAATTGTTCACCTGAGATATATGACACCATAGCCTGTTTTATATATTTTAATTTATTTATCACTGATGATATATGCATGTTGTTGATATTTTATATTATTGTCATATTTGTTCTCACTCTGCAAGTTCCCTGTTAATTTAGAATTCCCTATGGGTTGAAATGATACATACCCGAACGATCTTGTAAAATAAGGGAAAATCGTATGGGTTGAAATGATAAACCCAAGCAATTTTCAATGATTTTGAAATTTTGGGATTGTAGGTTGAAATGATATATACCCGTAGATATTTAAATTACGAATTGAAATGATAAATATCCGTATCACTTGACCATAGGATATAAAACTATATACGGACACCGTTGGTCTATATTTTAAAAATGATTTCCAAAGTTTGAAAGGAAATATATGGGTTTCAATAAATATTGATTTTAAAAATAATATATATAAATGTTATTTTATATAAGTCTAAATTTTAGATTTTTAAAATTTTATGTTTTGGAAATTTTAAATATATAAGTTAGTTATGAAAATAAAATGTTTAAGATTTACTTATAATTTTACCATTTTAATATATATATATATATATATTATATAAAATAAATTTATAATAAGATTCAATTTAACAAAATTCAATTTAATTAGTATATAATATGTTTAAGTATTTATTTAAATTTATATTAATATTTTAAAAATAAATTTTTATAACGTTAATAATAATGGTTGGGAAATTAAATTTATGTTGACTGGAATTTAAAATTGTGTTAATAATTGAATTCAGATAAGCATTGATTTAAACTTATTGAATTTGAGATTAAGGATATGATTTATAACTTGATTTTTGATTAAAGGTGACTAAAGGAATATTGTCAAATTTAAATAAATTGAATGGGATATTTAGTTTTATTTAAATTTGAAATTCGAGATTTTATTTAAATGATTATTGGATCGATAAAGTGAATGTTTCAAAATTAAATAATAATAAAGTTGAAGTGTAAATGAAATGTATCAAATCGAGTTATTGTAAATGTTTGAAGAATCAAACTTTGGAACCTATTGAAATTGAAAAGGTTTAATTTGTAGTTTAACTCTATATTTGAAATCTATATAAATTAAAATGGTTTATTGAGAGGTTGAATTGAATTGAAATTGATGAACTGGGATTGAATTAAATTGAATTTTTGGAATTTGAGTTGATTTGAATCGATTTGTGAAATTTGAGGAAACTATTTATTATATAAAGTATTTTAATATATAAAAACTATTTTAATATATAAAAACTATTTTAATATATAAATTATTTAATAAATAAACTATTTTAATTTATAACTATTTTAATATATATACTATTTTATATATCTAATCCGTTAAGTCGAAAGTGTTATGATTTCCAAAGTGTAATAATTCCCAGTGTGTTATGATTTCAAAAGTGTTATGATTTCGAAAGTGTTACTATCTTTGAAAATTTTACTATTCTGGAAATGAATATTATATAAAGTGAATAATGATATCGAATTGATATGGGTTTGAAATGAATATAATATTTTGATATGAAGTATAAACTATTTGAAATGAAATGACCAAGGTGTGAAATAAGTGGTTGGTTGTTAAAGAGACCAGGATCGGATATTGTGCTACTCTCTACCAATACCGAAAACCACTTTAACAATTGTGTACGTGGTGGAGATTCCATAAATGAAGTAGGATGGTTTGGTGATGATTCTATATGGTATTTACGTAGCCCCGACTCCCATGAGTCAGCTTGATGTGGCTAAAACAGGAGCCATGCCGTGCCAAGTGAGGTCATTCCTCCGATCGGACACATTTCTTGGATACCATTCTATTGCTTTTGTGATTTGATTGGATGCACCTTTTATTTGGGAGTGTGTCACGAGGTGGGCGGTAGTAGCTGCTATGCGTTACCACCAGTCTGGATCCGCAAACGGTATATCTACCTTGGCATTGCCTCGAGTGCCTTGTCACATGCCCTATCGTGCCTCTACGAGTTTGGTTTGTACCATACCTATAGGGTGCCCTCTGATAGCCCTCTAGTTTACGGAGGAATTACGGTACTGTATAGACTATGGGAATATATAAAAATGTGTTAAGTGAGATATAGGTAACGCCTTAACGCTATTTTAATAGTTTACTTTACTATAGACATATTATAATAGCGTATATTACTACATAGTAGATAGTTCCACGGACCCTTAGAGGATGGAAATCCCAAACATCATTTAAGTTACTTGTATTTCAGTTGACATTTCACTTGAGTTGAATTTACTGATATAAGAATGTTAATCCTGACTCGAGTGTTTCGTGTTTTGCTTTATGCTCTAGTCACACTAAGTGTCACAGCATTTGAGACTCACTTTTGGAGATTGGAGCTTTGCTTGAAGATTTGTCTTATCTATTCAGCTTTTCCAGTTGATTTGTTCAGAGATGTCATCTATTTGTATTCGAGACTTAATTGTATATGAGATATTCTGTTGTATTTTATTTCAAACTTTGATGTTTATATAGTAGCTTCATGTACTACTATTTATCTATTCCGCTGCTTATTATTATATTACTCTGTATTTGTGATTCCGTGATTGATTTATTTACTGTATATGCTGACTTTTGCCAAATATAAATTAAAAATCTGTTGTTTTGAGCCATTCAAGTCCGACATGTGTGGATGTGAATGTTTTGAATTACCGGGTAGTTACTAACCTTATCAAATTTCAATTTCAGACAGGATCAATTCTTATTTAAATTCAATTCTTAACAAATTAAATTATAAGTCAATTTTATTTAATTTATCTTCCCAACCTTTATTACTAAAGTTTAAAAATATCTATTTTTAAAATATTAATATAAATTTAAACAAATACTTAAACATATTATTTACTAATTAACTTAAATTTTATTAAATTAAATCTTATTGTTAAATTTTATTTTGTATTAAATCTATTTTTATATATTTTCAAAGTAGTAAAATTATAAGTAAAATCTTAAAAATTTTATTTTCAAAACTAACTTATAAATTTAAAATTTCCAAAACATAAAATTTTAAAAATCTAAAATTTAGACTTATATAAAAAAAATAACATTTATATATATGATATTTAAAATCAATATTTATTAATACCGTATATTTCCTTTCAAAACTTTGGAAATCATTTTTCAAAATATAGACCAACGGTGTTCGTATATAATTTTCTATCCTATGGTCAAGTGATATGGATATTTATCATTTCAATCTGCAATTTAATTATTTACGGGTATATATCATTTCAACCCGCAATCTCGAAATTTCAAAATAAATGAAAATCGTTTGGGTTTATCATTTCAAACCATAACGATTTTCCCTTAATCTATAAAATCGTTCGGGTATGTATCATTTCAACCCATAGGAAATTCTAGACTAACAGAGAACTTGTAGAGTGAGAACAAATATGATAACAATATAACATATCAACAACAGGCATATATCATCACTAACAAATTAAATAAAATATACACAACAGGATATGGTGTCATATATCACAGGTAAACAATTGCAGATAATGGCATATCATATTAAAAATTAGATAACTAGCAATTCAAATTTAACAACATTATTTCAATTGTCGTTTCAAGTGAAATCAAATTTAGTAAATATAAGAATGTTAATCGTGAGTGATCGGTCACCTTTCAAAGCTAGAGAAAATAGACAACACGACGAGCTACGATTTGAATCACGATCTAGATGATCAACCAAATCCAAACAACAAATCTCAAGGAGAAGTAAGCTGAACACGGATTCGATGGACAAAGCTGATACATCAGAATCGACGAGAACAATCAAATTAGCTTGATATAACGGAATATATATATATTATTATAAAAATCAAAATTTTAATTTAAGGCAGTATTAAAATAATATATATACAGTTTAAGATCAACAGTTAATAAACAATATCTCATCTTCCAAAATTTCATATAATATATGTAGACACTACGTATGAAAACAAATGTATATACATGCTACAAAAATAAATATGCAGACTACTTACAAATGCAGACTGTCTACAAATATTCATGCTTCAAAATTTTTAACAACATACCAATATATAACTCATAAGTTTAGATATATATATAGCTAAAATATTTTTCATAACTCATACAAATATATATATATAACCGAACAGATTGTTTAAATTTGTATAAGCTTATATATTATAACTAACATGTCATATAAATCTTAGATAAACCTATATATATGCAACAGTATATAAATAACTTATGCCTTATAAATAACGGAATCTGATATACAACAGACTATCTATATATGATACTAATGTAAGCTTATACAAACAGATTATATATATAGTACTAATATAACTTATACAAACAGTTAACTATATATATATATGTAATTTAGAAACCAATACTTAATACTGGTATTATATGCGTACTAACATATATACTGCTACACTGTCACGTATATACTAATATTACAGAAAATATATATAATACGTACATCATGTAGCAAATAATATATAAATATGATATATATATATATGACCAAAATCAAACTAATGAGTGAGTACTAATATATATATAACCAATATAACTAGTATATAAACTTGCATATGAACTAATATATAACTTACATAAGTATATTATTAGAAGAGAGGGGATGGTGCGTGCTCGGCTAGTGTATTTGCATGCGGCTAGAAAACAAAGAGAAGAAGGCTTGTATATATATACATAGCCATATATATAATCACCGAAAAAAATGGCCATAGCTACTATGGGGAGATGAACAACAGTGGGCTCGGTGTTTTGTTGGCGGGACGGAGAGGGCAGTGCGCGAGCTGCGGGGTGTTAGGAGGAAGCAAGTGGCGGAGGTTATGGGGATGGAGGCCGAAGGTGGGCTCTAGTCGTGACTGCTCTTTGGGCGGAAGATGGGGAGGACCAGGTGGCGAAGACTCGGCACAGGCGGTAGAGGGGAGTGGAAGTTGGGTTGTTCGGTGATGATTGCTGTAGGATCGGAGGTGGATCTGACGGTGGAAAGGTGGATCTCGGCAAAGCTGAAGCAGGCTGATAAGGTGAGGATTGGAAGGGTGGTTCAAGGGGAGGATGTGGTGGTTAGGACGGCGGAGGAGGGAGGCCGTACGTGTGGAGGGGAAGGTGGTTCAACGGCGCACGAGTTCAATGAGGAAAAGGTGTGAACATTTGCAACTGGGAAGAAGGAGGAGCAGTAGTTTATAGAAATTTGTACAACCATATATTATATTATAATTTTTCAATTGAATGAAATATGAACAGAACAAAATATGGATAGAGGAGAAAATGAATCACAAACCAGAATAGAAATTGAAACCAGAAAATATAAGGAAATAGTAGGAATAGTAAAAGTCAAACCTAAAAATAAATAAATATTAGTGGCCGTTTATTTCAGCCGTTTGAAATTTGAATGGACACAGACCGTCAAAAGTTCAAAAATGGTATCGATATGGTTAACCGTTTTCATGGATTTCACCGCGTACCGGACTACGAAATACACAATTGAATATACTACGAAGATCAGCACGACGATACAAACAGAATGGTGCACAGATATGGGTGATACAATCATCCTATCAAAAGTCGATATTTCGCTGCCAAACTGCTGCAACTTCGTTGAAAATAAGATAAACGGAGGTAGAGAAGTCCAAATTTGACGAAACGAAATATGACGTCTCACTCAGAAAATAGTTTACATTTTTATTGTATAAAAATATTTAGATTACAAAACATTTTATTTTCAATCAAATTTAACTGATTTAAATTAAAGTTGAAAATTACACAACAAAATTAACTTCCAAATTTTATGATGAAAATCTGACATTTGCTACGTTAAAATAGACGCATTCCAAATATCAAATTTTCATTTCAAAATTTAGTTATTTAATTTCAAGCAAAATTTCAGTTAATTACGTTATAATAACCGTTAAAATTTATGGTTCGTTACACTCTCCCCCACTCAAAACTTTTCGTCCCTAAAAAGAAACGAGATAGGAGAATAGAAATAACCAGAAGAAAAGATAGATTTGAAATATAAAATACCAGATACCACAATAAATTCCAAAACCATATAAGTTTCATTTATTTTTAAATTGGTTTATATTCAACTAATTGATTTCAATTCATTTTATTTGATCAAATTTATTGTGTTCACATTTGATTGATTTCAATTCCATATTTTCATTCAATTGATTAACATTTATTGCAACACAACAAATTTTGTTTTATCTAACTCATTTATTAAATCTATTTGATCAACTATAGTTAATTCCACCTCAACATTCAACTTCAACTATTCCTAAGTTCATATTTATTTGTCTAGATAGCATTTCCTTTTTATTATTCAATTTATTTCACTAACATACCTTGCAATATAGGTTAAGTGTTTAACATTTATTATAATCCCCTAAATTTTTATTCAAAAATTTCCTAACAAAATTCATTTTGGACATCTTATTTATTATTGTATATTATTCAATTACATTCAAACCCTTTTCTAGGTAAGTTTTATTAATGTTTCTGAGTGTAATTAAACACTATACGAATTTACCATTTTATTTACACCCTTTCCATTAATAAAAATTTAGTTTGACCATTTTATTATTTAAATTTCCTCTTGTAGAATCTCCAATTACAAATTCATTAATATTTTAACTTTTTGTTTATTTCAGGTAAGTTATATATATTAGAATGTAATTGATTATTATATAAAATTTATTCTATTTCAACTGTTTCAAGTTATTTCAAATTCCATTTCTTATTTTAAACACTTAAATTAGTAAGAATTTTTCTTTGTTTCAATAATTTGAAAGCTATCACTTTACACAGGATTTAAGACTACATTTCCGGTTCCACTTCAAATCATTTTGAAATAAATATATACATATATATACATTTTACCCCTCAATTATACTCCAGAAATCAAATCAATTCTATTTTCCAAAACAAAAAGTGTAGCAAAGTTACTAACTGGTCTCTCCACTTTGAGACTCGAAAATGAATGTCGATGATGCTGCAGTCATCACCGAAATTATTTTCCAGCGACAAAAGAGGAGATAACTGACTCGCTTCTTTTAGGATTTCTATGGAAACAATTTTCATTAAAAAATACTTTCAAATAATATAATTTCAAAACTTTGAAACCAAATTTTGAAAGGTAGCGGAAATTTAATTCTTAAATCTTAAATTTTAAATTCATTACATTTTCAGATCAGTTTTTTAAACCATAATTTAAATTTCAGTAATAGTTAAGGTTTAGAAATGGTGACAAAACAATAGATGATAAATCTAGTATTATCATTCCTAACAATCAAATTATTTAACTATATAATTTCAGAAAATTATACTTATATATATATAATATAATCATACATAAAATTATTTCATTTACCAATTTCGAAAACAATATTGTGTCAGTTTGCTTTGTTCAAGTGTTTTGGAATTCCTATCAATAGTGTTAGCTAGATGAATCGATCGAAACCCAAAATTCAAACTTAACAACTCAAACAATACAATATAAAACATTTTTATACCAATTACAAATATACTCCCTCACACGATAATCCAAGAATGGATTCTAGAACAAGGACAGAGATTCAAATTTGGAGGAACTCTAATCAAAGAGAATTCTAACCACGAAGATAGACTCAAAAGGAAGATAAAATAATTAAATTACAGAAGGAGAAATAGATAGACTTATATTAATCGTGGGTGACCTTAACCAGGTCAACCAAGATTCCAGAATAAGGTCGCTGCGGAAATTCAATTTCCCGCTTGAGGGGAGGAGAAGTGACTTCGCCAAGGACATCCAGAAATGGTTGGACGACAGAGGTGGAGTGAAGATCACTAGGCTGAGTATCAAACGAAAGGTAGAACTACCTGCATAACCGAAGGCATTCGACATTCAATGATAAAGATTTTTCTTGGGTCGTCTACTAGAAAATGGTTCGGGCTTTGCAAGGAATAACAGCATCGTAAACCGAGGAGATAGAAATCTCCGGTAAATCGACGCTTGTTGTAAAGGAGTTTCACCCCTTTACAAATCATATTTAGGTTGGCGGGACCTCTGATGGGGTTTAGCCACACAAAGGATGAAGTTGATAGTTGAGGTTGGAGCTATGGGATGCTCCAGTATCAAAGAACAAGAACAAGATGAGACAAAAATGGTTTTCAGAACAAAAGGGAGAGTTCCAAAAATTCAAAGGAAACCGAGTCAAAGAGGAAGGAACTCAAGCTCGAACGAAGGTGATTCTGTAATTAAATTTACTCTATATGCTAAGTTTTGACAAAACTAGAGCTTTGATACCAACTGCAACGATCCGGTATTTCGAACCATTCACATCCACACATGTCAGACTTGAATTGCTCAAAACAACATATTGTTAATTTATATTTGGCAAAACTCAGCATATACAGTAAATAAATCAATCACAGAATCACGACACAGAGTAATATAACAATAAGCAGCGGAGTACATAAATAGTAGTTCATGAAGCTACTATTTAAACATCAGAGTTTGAAACAAAATACAACAGAATCTCAAATACAAATGAATCTATAATCCATAAGCAACTAACGAGTTTGAACATAAATGACTGGAATAAACTAAAATAACTGAAATCCGGATAGATAGATCTTCAAACAAGCTCCAATCTCCAACGGTGAGTCTCAAATGCTGTGACACTCAGTCTGACCCGAGCATAAAGCAAATCATAAAACACTCGAGTCAGGATTAACATTCTTATATTAATAAATTCAACTCAAGTGAAATGTCAACTGAAATACAAGTAACTTAAAGGATGTTTGGGATTTCCATCCTCTAAGGATCCGTGGAACTATCTACTATGTAATAATATATGCTATTATAATATGTCTATAGTAAAGTAAACTATTAAAATAGCGTTAAGGCGTTACCCAAATCCCCCTTAACACATTTGTTTATATTGCAATAGTCTGTACAGTACCGTAATTCCTCCATAAACTAGAGGGCTATCAGAGGGCACTCCATAGGTATGGTACAAACCAAACTCGTAGAAGGAGCGATAGGGCATGTGATAAGGCACGCAAGGCAATGCCAGGGTAGATGTACCGTTTGCAGATCCGGACTAGTGGTAACGCATAGCAGCTACTACCGCCCACCTCGAGACACACTCCCAAACCAAAGGTGCACCCAATCAAATCACAAAAGCAATAGAATGGTATCGAAGAAATGTGCCCGATTGTAAGAATGACCTCACTTGACTCGGTGTGGCTCTTGTTTTAGCCACATCAAGCTGACTCACGGGAGTCAGGGCTGCACTAATACCTCATATAGAATCGTCTCCAAACCATCCTACTTCGTTCTGGAACCTCCATCACGTATACAGTTGTTAAAGTGGTTTTCAGTATTGGCAGAGAGTATGACAATATCCGATCCCGGTCCCTTTAACAACCAAACGCTTATTTCACACCGTGGTCATTTTATAATTCAAGTAGTTTATACTTCATATCAAAATATCATATTCATTTCAAAACCATATCAATTCGATATCATTTTACACTTTAAATAATATTCATTTCGAGAATCATAATACTTTTGAAATCATAATACTTTTGAAATCATAACACTTTTGAAATCATAACACTTTTGAAATCATAACACTTTAAACAGTTTAGATATTGAAAATAGTATATATATTAAAATAGTTATAAATTAAAATAATTTATATATTTTAATAATATATATATATATAATAGTTTATATATATTAAACATACTTTGTATAATAAAAATAGTTTCCCCCAAATTCACAAATCGATTCAAATCAACTCAAATTACAAAAATTCAATTTAGTTCAATCTCAGTTCAACACTTTTTAAATTTAAAAAGGTTAAAGATTCAATTCAAATTCTTAATAAACCATTTCAATCTTTATATCGATTTCAAATCCAGGTTTGAACTATCACTTCAATTCCAATAAGATTCAATGATTAAATATTCAAACATTTCCAATATAAATTTCATTTAGATTTCAACATTTAACTTTAATTATATTCAAATTGGAAAAATATTCACTTAATAATTTAATAACAATTAAGTAATCTCTATTTATAAATTTAAATCAATATTAAATAATCAGTCTCAATTTTTGTTAACGTTGAGAATATTCATTTAATCACTTTTTATCAAATCAAGTTATACAATCATACCTTTAAAATTCTCGAAATCAGTAAGTTCAATCGAACCTTATCAAATTTCAATTTCAGACAGGATCAATTCTTATTTAAATTCCATTCTTAACAAATTAAATTATAAGTCAATTTTATTTAATTTATCTTCCCAACCTTTATTATCAAAGTTAAAAAAATCTATTTTTAAAATATTAATATAAATTTAAATAAACACTTAAACATATTATATACTAATTAACTTAAATTTTATTAAATTAAACCTTATTATTAAATTTTATTTTGTATTAAATCTATTTTTATTTATTTTCAAAGTAGTAAAATTGTAACAACCCGCATATTTGTCGATTTTATATTTAAATATTTCATCATTCGTCGGATGTTTGTCCGAAAAGCTACTTTTTGCAAACAGTCAAATTGGGACTCGAGACCACCCCCATTGAGTCCAAAATGCCGTTTGCGACCTTTTTGAGTATAAACTTTGATATGTTTGAAGCTAGTCAAAAATTTGACCATTTGCACTTTGGGTTTGGGTTTAGGTTCAGCCCCTTTGCCAACTTAACCCCCAAATCTGAACCACTTCTCCCCATTCTCCCTCACTTCCTCCTCATTTCAGTTTCAAAGCAAAAATGGTGGGAGAGATGGGAAATTAAAACTCTATGCCCTAGTTCCTCTTGCAAAATCAAGTTCTTGCTCCAAATTCAAAGAGAACCCATTGGTAAGCTTCATCTCCTTCTTCTCCAACACATTCTCTCTTTGATTTCAGAAAATTCCTAAACCTAATTTGGTAAATATTCCTCTTTTAGCTTAGATTCATGCTTCTTGCGTTGAGATTGAAGTGTGGTTGATCCTCCCTTGTCTTCAGGCATCTTCTTCATTCGTTTGGGTTCAAAGGTGAGATTTTTATCTCACATCTTAGCCTATAATTATCTTTGATTGTTAGGTATGAATTCCTAACACTATTTCATGTTCAATTGCTTTTGGTTTGAATTGCTTTAGCGAACATTTCAATTTTTGATGTTTTGAATTCAAAACTTTGAAACTCCTTGCTTTGTATTGTGAACATGTTTTGGTTGTGAATCGGAGAGTCTATGTAACAACCCTAGATTTTTGTATATTATTTAAATTTGACTTTATTTTATTTTAAATTATTTTAGACTTATTTTATTTCAAACATTTCATTTTTAAATATAAATGTTGATTATTAAGTGATTTATAGTTCAAACTAGTATAATTTGAATATTTTACTGTAAAGTGAATTTCTGGTCAAACTGTTCAAACTTTGAATTTTAAACTTCAAATTCAAATTATTTAAAATCTTAAATTTTATCTTTTATTATGAAAATAGATGAAATAACTTGAACACTGCTTTTTGTTTCGTTGAAAACGGAGTTAAAGTGCAAAAGATATGTACATTTCAATTTTGAGTATAAATTGTTTATTTTGCAATTTTGTTATTTTAAATTGTATAAATTATATTTTCTTTGTCATATTTTATTTTAATATGTTTAATATGTTATATTATGTATATTTTGACTTTTAAATATTTTTAAATTGATAATAGAATTTTTCCAATGTTTACTGTGTTGATTTCCTATTTTTAAAGGCTGTTTTCTTATTTTCTGCTATTTTCTTCATTAAAATTATATTTAAATTAAATTTTATATATTTATTTTGTGAATGTATTTTTATTTTATGTAATTATTTATGTTTAAAAATATATTACAAGCTCATATGAATTTTCTAAAGTTTATACCATTTATTTTCAATTTTTCTAGCCTAGTTGACAATTTTTGCTATTTTCTTGATTTAATTATTTATAATTAATATTTAATTATTTATTTATTTTTTAAATTTTCGAATTTTAACTGAAATTATATGTATTTTCAGATATTTAAACTTATTAAAAAGAAATAGAGGAAATTTGAAAAGTTTTAAACTCTTGAAACTCCTAAGGCTTTCCATCTCCCGACCTTTCATTTTCCCAACTCTTCTCTTAATTGTTTTGGGCGTGTAATCTACTCATTTCAGCTGCATTTTTTTCACTTTAACGAAATTCATTTCTCCTCCTCTCACAAAAAAATCACGGCTATTCTCCTTGTGAAGCTTAGGTAAAAAATTCAATCTTCTTCTTGTCTTTTTATGATTTTCTACTTGAATTTGCACATGCTCTCCACCTTCATAGCTGTATTCTCCTTCCTCCAAGCTGTGGCTGACCACCACCACCACTTTTCTCTGACCATCACACAGCCTAACACCTCTCCTCCTTAGGCCAAGCCAAGCCATGATGAATATCATCACAAAAATCCATCTAAACTAGCACCAGCCATCACCTATGCACTCAAGCTGACCTAGTTTTGGTACCATCACCTTCCACCACCCATGGCCGCCACCAACACCACCTCCACCACTTCCAGCACCACCTGGACCCTCTGCCACGTCATCGCCTTGGACCCCACTCCTCTGGCCATGCCCCATGAGCCTTGGCCGAGCCTTGAATTGCCTTGAATCCATGTTAAAGTGACATTGTTTTGCCTTGTTGTGTTGTTTCATGCATACTCACCTTTTGCTATCCTCTAAACATGTTTGGCCGACCCTTAGGCAACCAAAACCTGATCCAAATCTTGCCTTAGACCTGTAGTACACCATATGGCTGAACCTGAAGGTTGTTGGAAGCAAGTGCAAAGCAATTCTACTTTGATTCGTGCAGTTGATTCTATATTATTCTATCGTATTGTGCATTTGAAAACTTATATTGTTTGTATTGTTTTATCTTATGTATTCGAGGAAGTTAACCTTGTCTCTCCCACACTCATCATCATTATGGCTGAGAAAATGAACCCCTTGTTCGAGCTTTTGAATGGTTAAAGCACAGTCAAGTAATCTATTCCGTTGTTGCTTCTTATCTTCATTGTTTCAACATTGTTTGCGTTGAATATTTATGTGTATATTGTCTTGTTTGGTTATTGTTTACAAGATAAATATCAAGGCTCTCCATTCATTCAAATCAAAAGTCATGCTATATCGTGCTTGTTGTGCTTTCTGGAATCCATTCTTTGTGTTTTGATCGCTAATCTCCAGCTTTAACAGGTGAGTTATTCTCACCAGACAATATGTACCTATATAACTGATAAACCGACACCATTTGAATCTGTAATGTATATTATCATGTTATATATGCTTATATTATTATCATATGATGTTCACACCTGTCATTACACCTGTTATATCATATGTTACTGTTGTTTTATGTTATTCTGTTTATTTATATCAGTTTATCACACTGCAAGTTCCCTGTAGACTAGAATCACTATGGGTTGAAATGATACATACCCAAACAGACATTAGATTAAGGGAATATCGTTATGGGCTGAAATGATAGGCCTGAACGGTTTTCAAAGTCATTCATTTAACTTGGGATTGCGGGTCTGAAATGATATAACCCGGATTTTTCTTTTTTTAAACTGCGGGTTGAAATGATATATATCCGTATCACTTGACCTAGGTTAGAAAACTATATACAGGCCCGTGGTTATTTTATAAAGTGTTTTGGATGATTTTAAGTATTTTTAAAAATATAAATTTATGAAATTTGATTTAAATAGATTTTGAACTGTTTTAAAATAAAGAAATTATGATTTTTCTATGAGTAAAAATGTAATTAATGAATGGTTAAATTGGACTATTGAAATATAACTTATGTTTGGAATTTGGAATTTTGGTTAAAAATGATGTTTAAGTTATATGAATAAAATGGAAATTTAATTATATTTGGAAAATGGTAAAATATGATAATTTGATTAAATTTGAATTTAAGTGATTTATTAAAGTATTATTTATTTTTCTATGAATTTAAGTGGTTAAATAAATGAATGTTTAAAAGTGATCTTTTAAAATATAACTTGACTTGGAAATGTGAAATTTGGTTTTAATTAAAGGTTTAAGTTAATTAAATAAAATTGGAAATTTAGTTAAATTTGTGAAATGGTAATTTAAATTTGAAGTGTTAAGTTTATTTGTTGAAATGTGAAGAATTGGAAACTTTTACACTTAAATTTATTAAGTAAATTGTTGAAAATTGGATTTAATTATAAGAAATTTATTGTGAAAAAGATATATGTTAAATGATATGTAAATGAACATTTTAAATGTTAAAATATGATTTTTAAAATGTTTATGTGTTTTAAATTGAAGTTATTTAATTGCTGGAATTACACTAACACCTGAAATCTACTTTTAATAACATTCAGAAATGCTATAGATTCTGTTTTGAACTAAAATTGTGTAAAAAGAGCTGTTACAGCATTTCTGAAATGCTGTAGTTGCTGTAATTGAACTTATAGGCTAATATTGTACTCAGGCCTATTATAGCATTCTCTGGAAATGCTATAATGGTCTGTAGTCTTTGCTGAAACCAAATTTAACCCTTGTTTTGAAATCTGAACTACCGCAGCACTTCTGAAATGATGTCTTTTCTATTTTTGAACTATAATTCAACTAAAACTGAGTTTTAACAGCAGTTTTAAGTGCTGTCTTTGCTGAATTAAAAATGTTTTCAAATATAACTTATAGCAGTTCTTTTTAAATGCTGTGAAATGATGAAATTTTAATAATTAGGGTTTTTGACTTAGTAAACGAACTCAGAATGGTTTGAAACTTTGGAAATTGAATACTTGATTTGAAAGTATAATAATTACACTTTTAAAAGGGTTAAATGAATTATTTTGATTGAAATATAAACTATTTAAAGGTGATTTAAAATGATAGTGAATGAATGATATCTTTGAATTTAAAAGGTATCTAAAAGTTGAATATTTGGATTTGAACTGATATGATATTTTATTATATTAAAATGGTTTGAAATGAAGTTGGAAAGATATGATATTTTGATATATTGAAATGAATTGAAATGAAGTTTGGAAAGATATGATATTTTAATATATTGAAATGGTTTGGAATTGATTTAATCTTCATTTTGATAAAGATTGGGTTTGGAAATGAGATTTTATTTTAAAAGTATATATATTTTTAAAATGACCACGGTGTTATAATAACGTTGGTTGTTAAAGAAACCGGGATCGGATATGGACATACTCTCTGTCGATACCGAAAACCACTTTGACAACTGTGTACGCGGTGGAGTTCCAGAATGAAGTAGGATGGTGGCGACGAATCCTAAGGTATATACGTGGACCCAACTCCCGTGAGTTGGCATAAGGTGGTTAAAACAAGAGCGATTGACGGACCAATGAGGTTGCACCTCTGATCGGACACACTTCTTCAATACCATTCTATTACTTGTGATTGATTTGGTGGCCACCCTTGATTTGGGAGTGTTGTTCGAGGTGGGCGGTAGTGGCTGCTATGCATCACCACTAGTCCGGATGCGTAATTGGTATATCTACCCTGGCATTGCCTAGTTGTGCCGTGTCACCTACCATATCGAGCTTTACTACGATTTTGATTTAAAGATCCGACCGCGTTAAGGTTCTCCATCCCCTTAACGCTATTTTCTATATGATTATACTTTACTGATTAGACACTACTGTATATAGCGTATATTACTATATAGTAAATAGTTTAACGGATCCTTAGAGGATGGGCGGTCCCAAGCATCTTCTAAGTTACTTGTACCTTTACTACAGTTCACTTGAGTTGGTTTACGTTGTATAAGTATGTATGTCCTGACTCGAGTGTTTTTTGTTTTTCTTTACGATCGGGTCAGACTGAGTGATACAGCATTAGAGACTCACCTTTGGAGCTGGAGTTTTGCTTTGAAGAACCAGATATCTATTCATCTTGTTATCCAGTTGATTCCAGTTGTATTCTGAGTTGTACCTGATTATCATACTGTTACTCCTGTTGTATCTTGGTATTCCTATTGTATCTAAATTAACTTTGATGTATTTACATAGTAGCTTCATGAACTACTATTTCTTTTACTTCCGCTGCATTATTTTTCTCTGTGTCTGTGACCTGTGATTATATTTATTTACTGTATATTCTGAGATTTGCCAAATTTTATTTACAACGCGGTATTTTGAGCAATTCAACTCTGGCATGAGTGTCTACCTATACACTTATAATGGATGCGAATGGTTGAAAATTGACGCAGTCTGTTACAGTTGGTATCAGAGCTCTGGTTTTAGGCAAACTCAGCATATAGAGTAAATTTAATTACAGAATCACTTTCGTTCGAACATGAATTCCTTCTTCTTCGATTCGGCTTCCTTTGAATTTTGGAACGTTCCATACGGTTCCAAAATCCATTCTTGTACCTCACTATTCATCTTCTTTTGATTCTGGAGTATCCCATAACTCCACTTCGAATGATCTTTATAGTGAATTGGCGGTCTCGCCAATATTCTAATTTTCTTGTAAAAGGGTGAAAATCCTTTACAATCAGCATCGATTCACCAGAGATTTATATTTATCCTTAGTTTAGATGCTAATATCTTTTATTTTTCCAAACCCTATCTCTTGAGATCGAACGTAGATTTGTCCCAGGAAAATCCACATCGATCTTCTTCTTTAACTCACGGTTAACCCGGTTAAGGTTGTCCGCGGTTATCTAAGCTTACCCATCTCCCTACTTTGTTATTTAATCATCTTGTCTTTTGTTTCCAACCTACCTTCAAAACATTTTGAATTGTATTTGTAAATCTATAATTAATATTTTGTTTTATATTGTGTTGTTTGAGTTGTTGATGTTGATTTGGGTTTCCGATCGATTCGTCTGATCAACGCTATCGATAGGATTTCTAAAACACTTTGACAGAACAAACTGACACAATATTATAAAAAAAATTGGTTAATGAAATAAATTTTGATATATAATTTATGGAACTTAATAAATTGATTTAAATTGATAATTTGAAATGATAATACTTGATTTATCATTTATTATTCTACAAATGAATTTATAAAGAGTTGTTTATAAATTTATTTGGGAACTGAAATGAATATAAAAAAAAATTAAGAATTTAATTTCCGATGGATTCAAACCTTGTGTTAAAAGTTTTAAAAGGATATATTATTTAAAGTATTTCCAAGTAAAAATTTGTTTCTAAAGGATTTTAAAGTTTAAAAATTTAGTGCTCTTCTCTTTGTCGCTGGAAAATAATTTCGGTGATGACTGCAGCATCATCGACGTTCATTTTTGAGTTTCAAAGTGAAGAGACTGTTCTGTAGTCTTGCTACAGCTTTGTTTTGGGGAATTTAATTAATATGAATTTCTAAAAATATGACTTGATTTATAATATATATAGATATATGATTTAAATTTGATTTGACATATTATGTACATATATTTATTTATCGCTAACTGGTTTGAAGGAAATCGGAAATTAATTCTTACATTTTTTCTTAAAGAATAATTTCAATTATAAAAACAAAAATCAAAAAAAAAATTTGAATAAAGGATTCAAACTTGAGATAATTGAATCGGAAAGTTTTATTTGTATAACACACAATTTCATTCCAATATAACTTACCTAAATTACACAGAAGTTGAATATGGAATTGGATAATACAATATAAAAAGGATTTTTATAAATAAAATTTGAGTGGTTATAATACATGTTATACACTTAAATTTTAGTTATAAAAGATTAACAGAGGCAAATAGTGAAAAAGGAATTTAAAGAGATTTTATTTAAATAACTTAATAATCAAATTTGATTTACTATGGAACCTTAAGTCTAACCTAGGAATTTTAATAAAGGTTATTTCCTAAAATGAATATGTTGTATAATAAATAATGTATCTTTGAATAGATAAAATAAAATACATTTGAATTAGACATTTTGTAATAAAGTTTATTTAACTTGAATTCATAGTTTAATTGACGTCTAAATGAATAAATGTGTAAAGAAATTTGATTGTTATATTTGCTATGATAAATATTTTATTTATGAAATAGATATGTCTTGAAAAATGAATAATTATGATTTAAATAGTTAAAATGTATTTTAACATCACTAAAACTTGATAATTGAGAATTTGGTTTTCAAATGGAATTTTAAGTGTAACTTATTAAAGGAATATCTATTTATGAAATGGGTATTTTAAATAAAGTGTTAGGTTATGTGTTAAATTAAGAGCTAACTAAAATAGTGAACTTTTAACTTAATAAATGAAATATAGTTTGATTTGAATATTCCATTCATAAAAGTTTGTTTTAATAAGTCATAAGTTAAATGATATCCAAATGAATATTTCTGAAATTGAACTGATTTGAAATACTAATATACCTACTGTAGCATTTTATAAGTGCTACTATTTTGAAAATACAATGTTTTGGAAGTTTTTATAATTGAATGAACTTAGAAATGTTACAACTTTAAAATGAATATTATATGACCTTGAATTAAAATGGTTTAAATAAAGATTATTTTAAAAGGTGTTATGATTTTCTAAGTATTATGTTTTTTTTAAGAATAACATTTCCAAAGTGTTATGATTTTTGTAGTATGATTTCCAAATGATAAACATCTCTAAATTGTTATGATTTCAAAACATTATGGTTACAAATCTATTATCTTATTTTGTTTTTCAAACTATCTTTTGGTTGTCCTTATTTCTCTTATCATGTTACAGAATGGAAAGGCTATTGCTTATACCAGTCTGTTTAGAAATCTTTCTGTAATCTTTGATAATTTTGGTACTCATTTTGAATCTGAGCACTGCTTTCCATCCACAGACCGGCGGTCAAGCGGAAAGAGTGAAACAGATTCTAGAGGATCTTTTCGTGCTGGTGTTCCTGATTCTGGAGAATCTTGGGAAGATCACCTCCACCTGGTTAAACTTACCTATAGAAATTTGTCATCGGGTATAATTTTAATCTAATTGTCATCTTGTCTAAAATCTATTTCACTCTATCTTTTTCTGTGCTTTCCCGTACCTTATTCCTTTTCGGGGACGAAAAGTTTTGAGTGGGGGAGAGTGTAACAACCCTAGATTTTTGTATATTATTTAAATTTGACTTTATTTTATTTTAAATTATTTTAGACTTATTTTATTTCAAACATTTCATTTTTAAATATAAATGTTGATTATTAAGTGATTTATAGTTCAAACTAGTATAATTTGAATATTTTACTGTAAAGTGAATTTCTGGTCAAACTGTTCAAACTTTGACTTTTAAACTTCAAATTCAAATTATTTAAAATCTTAAATTTTATCTTTTATTATGAAAATAGATGAAATAACTTGAACACTGCTTTTGTTTCGTTGAAAACGGAGTTAAACTGCAAAAGATATGTACATTTCAATTTTGAGTATAAATTGTTTATTTTGCAATTTTGTTATTTTAAATTGTATAAATTATATTTTCTTTTTCATATTTTATTTTAATATGTTTAATATGTTATATTATGTATATTTTGACTTTTAAATATTTTTAAATTGATAATAGAATTTTTCCAATGTTTACTGTGTTGATTTCCTATTTTTAAAGGCTGTTTTCTTATTTTCTGCTATTTTCTTCATTAAAATTATATTTAAATTAAATTTTATATATTTATTTTGTGCATGTATTTTTATTTTATGTTATTATTTATGTTTAAAAATATATTACAAGCTCATATGAATTTTCTAAAGTTTATACCATTTATTTTCAATTTTTCTAGCCTAGTTGACAATTTTTGCTATTTTCTTGATTTAATTATTTATAATTAATATATTTTTTTTTTTTTTACATTCTCGAATTTTAACTGAAATTATATGTATTTTCAGATATTTAAACTTATTAAAAAGAAATAGAGGAAATTTGAAAAGTTTTAAACTCTTGAAACTCCTAAGGCTTTCCATCTCCCGACCTTTCATTTTCCCAACTCTTCTCTTAATTGTTTTGGGCGTGTAATCTACTCATTTCAGCTGCATTTTTTTCACTTTCACGAAATTCATTTCTCCTCCTCTCACAAAAAATTCACGGCTATTCTCCTTGTGAAGCTTAGGTAAAAAATTCAATCTTCTTCTTGTCCTTTTATGATTTTCTACTTGAATTTGCACATGCTCTCCACCTTCATAGCTGTATTCCCCTTCCTCCAAGCTGTGGATGACCACCACCACCACTTTTCTCTGACCATCACACAGCCTAACACCTCTCCTCCTTAGGCCAAGCCAAGCCATGATGAAGATCATCACAAAAATCCATCTAAACTAGCACCAGCCATCACCTATGCACTCAAGCTGACCTAGTTTTGGTACCATCACCTTCCACCACCCATGGCTGCCACCAACACCACCTCCACCACCTCCAGCACCACCTGGACCCTCTACCACGTCATCGCCTTGGACCCCACTCCTCTAGCCATGCCCCATGAGCCTTGGCCGAGCCTTGAATTGCCTTGAATCCATGTTAAAGTGACATTGTTTTGCCTTGTTGTGTTGTTTCATGCATACTCACCTTTTGCTATCCTCTAAACATGTTTGGCCGACCCTTAGGCAACCAAAACCTGATCCAAATCTTGCCATAGACCTGTAGTACACCATATGGCTGAACCTGAAGGTTGTTGGAAGCAAGTGCAAAGCAATTCTACTTTGATTCGTGCAGTTGATTCTATATTATTCTATCGTATTGTGCATTTGAAAACTTATATTGTTTGTATTGTTTTGTCTTATGTATTCGAGGAAGTTAACCTTGTCTCTCCCACACTCATCATCATCATGGCTGAGAAAATGAACCCCTTGTTCGAGCTTTTGAATGGTTAAAGCACAGTCAAGTAATCTATTCCGTTGTTGCTTCTTATCTTCATTGTTTCAACATTGTTTGCGTTGAATATTTATGTGTATATTGTCTTGTTTGGTTATTGTTTACAAGATAAATATCAAGGCTCTCCATTCATTCAAATCAAAAGTCATGCTATATCGTGCTTGTTGTGCTTTCTGGAATCCATTCTTTGTGTTTTGATCGCTAATCTCCATCTTTAACAGGTGAGTTATTCTCACCAAACAATATGTACCTATATAACTGATAAACCGACACAATTTGAATCTGTAATGTATATTATCATGTTATATATGCTTATATTATTATCATATGATGTTCACACCTATCATTACACCTGTTATATCATATGTTACTGTTGTTTTATGTTATTCTGTTTATTTATATCAGTTTATCACACTGCAAGTTCCCTGTAGACTAGAATCACTATGGGTTGAAATGATACATACCCGAACAGACTTTAGAATAATGGAATATCGTTATGGGCTGAAATGATAGGCCTGAGTGGTTTTCAAAGTCATTCATTTAACTTGGGATTGCGGGTTTGAAATGATATAACCCGGATTTTTCTTTTTTTTAAACTGCGGGTTGAAATGATATATATCCGTATCACTTGACCTAGGTTAGAAAACTATATACAGGCCCGTGGTTATTTTATAAAGTGTTTTGGATGATTTTAAGTATTTTTAAAAATATAAATTTATGAAATTTGATTTAAATAGATTTTGAAATGTTTTAAAATAAAGAAATTATGATTTTTCTATGAGTAAAAATGTAATTAATGAATGGTTAAATTGGATTATTGAAATATAACTTAAGTTTGGAATTTGGAATTTTGGTTAAAAATGATGTTTAAGTTATATAAATAAAATGGAAATTTAATTATATTTGGAAAATGGTAAAATATGATAATTTTATTAAATTTGAATTTAAGTGATTTATTAAAGTATTATTGATTTTTCTATGAATTTAAGTGGTTAAATAAATGAATGTTTAAAAGTGATCTTTTAAAATATAACTTGACTTGGAAATGTGAAATTTGGTTTTAATTAAAGGTTTAAGTTAATTAAATAAAATTGGAAATTTTGTTAAATTTGTGAAATGGTAATTTAAATTTGAAGTGTTAAGTTTATTTGTGGAAATGTGAAGAATTGGAAACTTTTACACTTAAATTTATTAAGTAAATTGTTGAAAATATGATTTAATTATAAGAAATTTATTGTGAAAAAGATATATGTTAAATGATATGTAAATGAACATTTTAAATGTTAAAATATGATTTTTAAAATGTTTATGTGTTTTAAATTGAAGTTATTTAATTGCTGGAAATACACTAACACCTGAAATCTACTTTTAATGGCATTCAGAAATGCTATAGATTCTGTTTTGAACTAAAATTGTGTAAAAAGAACTATTACAGCATTTCTGAAATGCTGTAGTTGCTGTAATTGAACTTATAGGCTAATATTGTACTCAGGCCTATTATAGCATTCTCTGGAAATGCTATAATGGTCTGCAGTCTTTGCTGAAACCAAATTTAACCCTTGTTTTGAAATCTGAACTACCGCAGCACTTCTGAAATGATGTCTTTTCTATTTTTGAACTATAATTCAACTAAAACTGAGTTTTAACAGCAGTTTTAAGTGCTGTCTTTGCTGAATTAAAAATGTTTTCAAATATAACTTATAGTAGTTGTTTTTAAATGCTGTGAAATGCTGAAATTTTAATAATTAGGGTTTTTGACTTAGTAAATGAACTCAGAATGGTTTGAAACTTTGGAAATTGAATACTTGATTTGAAAGTATAATAATTACACTTTTAAAAGGGTTAAATGAATTATTTTGATTGAAATATAAACTATTTAAAGGTGATTTAAAATGATAGTGAATGAATGATATCTTTGAATTTAAAAGGTATCTAAAAGTTGAATATTTGGATTTGAACTGATATGATATTTTATTATATTAAAATGGTTTGAAATGAAGTTGGAAAGATATGATATTTTGATATATTGAAATGAATTGAAATGAAGTTTGGAAAGATATGATATTTTAATATATTGAAATGGTTTGGAATTGATTTAATCTTCATTTTGATAAAGATTGGGTTTGGAAATGAGATTTTATTTTAAAAGTATATATATTTTTAAAATGACCACGGTGTTATAATAACGTTGGTTGTTAAAGAGATCGGGATCGGATATGGACATACTCTCTGTCGATACCGAAAACCACTTTGACAACTGTGTACGCGGTGGAGTTCCAGAATGAAGTAGGATGGTGGCGACGAATCCGAAGGTATATACATGGACCCAACTCCCGTGAGTTGGCATAAGGTGGCTAAAATAGGAGCGATTGATGGACCAATGAGGTAGCACCTCTGATCAGACACACTTCTTCGATACCTTTCTATTACTTGTGATTGATTTGGTGGCCACCCTTGATTTGGGAGTGTCGTTCGAGGTGGGCGGTAGTGGCTGCTATGCGTCACCACTAGTCCGGATGCGTAATTGGTATATCTACCCTGGCATTGCCTAGTTGTGCCGTGTCACCTACCATATCGAGCTTTACTACGATTTTGATTTAAAGATCCGACCGCGTTAAGGTTCTCCATCCCCTTAACGCTATTTTCTATATGATTATACTTTACTGATTAGACACTACTGTATATAGCGTATATTACTATATAGTAAATAGTTTAACGGATCCTTAGAGGATGGGCGGTCCCAAGCATCTTCTAAGTTACTTGTACCTTTACTACAGTTCACTTGAGTTGGTTTACGTTGTATAAGTATGTATGTCCTGACTCGAGTGTTTTGTGTTTTGCTTTACGATCGGGTCAGACTGAGTGATACAGCATTAGAGACTCACTTTTGGAGCTGGAGTTTTGCTTTGAAGAACCAGATATTTATTCATCTTGTTATCCAGTTGATTCCAGTTGTATTCAGAGTTGTACTTGATTATCATACTGTTACTCCTGTTGTATCTTGGTATTCCTATTGTAACTAAATTAACTCTGATGTATTTACATAGTAGCTTCATGAACTACTATTTCTTTTACTTCCGCTGCATTATTTTACTCTGTGTCTGTGACCTGTGATTATATTTATTTACTGTATATTCTGAGATTTGTCAAATTTTATTTACTACGCGGTATTTTGAGCAATTCAACTCCGGCATGAGTGTCTACCTATACACTTATAATGGATGCAAATGGTTGAAAATTGACGCGGTTTGTTACAGTTGGTATCAGAGCTCTGGTTTTAGGCAAACTCAGCATATAGAGTAAATTTAATTACAGAATCACTTTCGTTCGAACATGAATTCCTTCTTCTTCGATTCGGGTTCCTTTGAATTTTGGAACGTTCCATACGGTTCCAAAATCCATTCTTGTCCCTCACTATTCATCTTCTTTTGATTCTGGAGTATCCCATAACTCCACTTCGAATGATCTTTATAGTGAATTGGCGGTCTCGCCAATATTCTAATTTTCTTGTAAAAGGGTGAAAATCCTTTACAATCAGCATCGATTCACCAGAGATTTATATTTATCCTTAGTTTAGATGCTAATATCTTTTATTTTTCCAAACCCTATCTCTTGAGATCGAACGTAGATTTGTCCCAGGAAAATCCACATCGATCTTATACTTTAACTCACGGTTAACCCGGTTAAGGTTGTCCGCGGTTATCTAAGCTTACCCATCTCCCTACTTTGTTATTTAATCATCTTGTCTTTTGTTTCCAACCTACCTTCAAAACATTTTGAATTGTATTTGTAAATCTGTAATTAATATTTTGTTTTATATTGTGTTGTTTGAGTTGTTGATGTTGATTTGGGTTTCCGATCGATTCGTCTGATCAACGCTATCGATAGGATTTCTAAAACACTTTGACAGAACAAACTGACACAATATTATAAAAAAAATTGGTTAATGAAATAAATTTTGATATATAATTTATGGAACTTAATAAATTGATTTATATTGATAATTTGAAATGATAATACTTGATTTATCATTTATTGTTCTACAAATGAATTTATAAATAGTTGTTTATAAATTTATTTGGGAACTGAAATGAATATAAAATAAGAAATTTAAGAATTTAATTTCCGATGGATTCAAACCTTGTGTTAAAAGTTTTAAAAGGATATATTATTTAAAGTATTTCCAAGTAGAAATTTGTTTCTAAAGGATTTTAAAGTTTAAAAATTTAGTGCTCTTCTCTTTGTCGCTGGATAATAATTTCGGTGATGACTACAGCATCATCGACGTTCATTTTTGAGTTTCAAAGTGAAGAGACTGTTCTGTAGTCTTGCTACAGCTTTGTTTTGGGGAATTTAATTAATATGAATTTCTAAAAATATGACTTGATTTATAATATATATAGATATATGATTTAAATTTGATTTGACATATTATGTACATATATTTATTTATCTCTAACTGGTTTGAAGGAAATCGGAAATTAATTCTTACATTTTTTCTTAAAGAATAATTTCAATTATAAAAAGAAAAATCAAAAAAAATTTGGATAAAGGATTCAAACTTGAGATAATTGAATCGGAAAGTTTTATTTGTATAACACACAATTTCATTCCAATATAACTTACCTAAATTACACAGAAGTTGAATATGGAATTGGATAATACAATATAAAAAGGATTTTTATAAATAAAATTTGAGTGGTTATAATACATGTTATACACTTAAATTTTAGTTATAAAAGATTAACAGAGGCAAATAGTGAAAAAGGAATTTAAAGAGATTTTATTTAAATAACTTAATAATCAAATTTGATTTACTATGGAACCTTAAGTCTAACCTAGGAATTTTAATAAAGGTTATTTCCTAAAATGAATATGTTGTATAATAAATAATGTATCTTTGAATAGATAAAATAAAATACATTTGAATTAGACATTTTGTAATAAAGTTTATTTAACTTGAATTCATAGTTTAATTGACGTCTAAATGAATAAATGTGTAAAGAAATTTGATTGTTATATTTGCTATGATAAATATTTTATTTATGAAATAGATATGTCTTGAAAAATGAATAATTATGATTTAAATAGTTAAAATGTATTTTAACATCACTAAAACTTGATAATTGAGAATTTGGTTTTCAAATGGAATTTTAAGTGTAACTTATTAAAGGAATATCTATTTATGAAACGGGTATTTTAAATAAAGTGTTAGGTTATGTGTTAAATTAAGAGCTAACTAAAATAGTGAACTTTTAACTTAATAAATGAAATATAGTTTGATTTGAATATTCCATTCATAAAAGTTTGTTTTAATAAGTCATAAGTTAAATGATATCCAAATGAATATTTCTGAAATTGAACTGATTTGAAATACTAATATACCTACTGTAGCATTTTATAAGTGCTACTATTTTGAAAATACAATGTTTTGGAAGTTTTTATAATTGAATGAACTTAGAAATGTTACAACTTTAAAATGAATATTATATGACCTTGAATTAAAATGGTTTAAATAAAGATTATTTTAAAAGGTGTTATGATTTTCTAAGTATTATGTTTTTTTTAAGAATAACATTTCCAAAGTGTTATGATTTTTGTAGTATGATTTCCAAATGATAAACATCTCTAAATTGTTATGATTTCAAAACATTATGGTTACAAATCTATTATCTTATTTTGTTTTTCAAACTATCTTTTGGTTGTCCTTATTTCTCTTATCTTGTTACAGAATGGAAAGGCTATTGCTTATACCAGTCCGTTTAGAAATCTTTCTGTAATCATTGATAATTTTGGTACTCATTTTGAATCTGAGCACTGCTTTCCATCCACAGACCGGCGGTCAAGCGGAAAGAGTGAATCAGATTCTGGAGGATCTTTTCATGCTTCTGTTCCTGATTCTGGAGAATCTTAGGAAGATCACCTCCACCTGGTTAAACTTACCTATAGAAATTTGTCATCAGGTATAATTTTAATCTAATTGTCATCTTGTCTAAAATCTATTTCACTCTATCTTTTTCTGTGCTTTCCCGTACCTTATTCCTTTTCGGGGACGAAAAGTTTTGAGTGGGGGAGAGTGTAACAACCCTAGATTTTTGTATATTATTTAAATTTGATTTTATTTTATTTTAAATTATTTTAGACATATTTTATTTCAAACATTTCATTTTTAAATATAAATGTTGATTATTAAGTGATTTATAGTTCAAACTAGTATAATTTGAATATTTTACTGTAAAGTGAATTTCTGGTCAAACTGTTCAAACTTTGACTTTTAAACTTCAAATTCAAATTATTTAAAATCTTAAATTTTATCTTTTATTATGAAAATAGATGAAATAACTTGAACACTGCTTTTTGTTTCGTTGAAAACGGAGTTAAACTGCAAAAGATATGTACATTTCAATTTTGAGTATAAATTGTTTATTTTGCAATTTTGTTATTTTAAATTGTATAAATTATATTTTCTTTGTCATATTTTATTTTAATATGTTTAATATGTTATATTATGTATATTTTGACTTTTAAATATTTTTAAATTGATAATAGAATTTTTCTAATGTTTACTGTGTTGATTTCCTATTTTTAAAGGCTGTTTTCTTATTTTCTGCTATTTTCTTCATTAAAATTATATTTAAATTAAATTTTATATATTTATTTTGTGAATGTATTTTTATTTTATGTTATTATTAATGTTTAAAAATATATTACAAGCTCATATGAATTTTCTAAAGTTTATACCATTTATTTTCAATTTTTCTAGCCTAGTTGACAATTTTTGCTATTTTCTTGATTTAATTATTTATAATTAATATTTAATTTTTTTTTTTACATTTTCGAATTTTAACTGAAATTATTTGTATTTTCATATATTTAAACTTATTAAAAAGAAATAGAGGAAATTTGAAAAGTTTTAAACTCTTGAAACTCCTAAGGCTTTCCATCTCCCGACCTTTCATTTTCCCAACTCTTCTCTTAATTGTTTTGGGCGTGTAATCTACTCATTTTAGCTGCATTTTTTTTCACTTTCACAAAATTCATTTCTCCTCCTCTCACAAAAAAATCACGGCTATTCTCCTTGTGAAGCTTAGGTAAAAAATTCAATCTTCTTCTTGTCTTTTTATGATTTTCTACTTGAATTTGCACATGCTCTCCACCTTCATAGCTGTATTCCCCTTCCTCCAAGCTGTGGCTGAGCACCACCACCACTTTTCTCTGACCATCACACAGCCTAACACCTCTCCTCCTTAGGCCAAGCCAAGCCATGATGAAGATCATCACAAAAATCCATCTAAACTAGCACCAGCCATCACCTATGCACTCAAGCTGACCTAGTTTTGGTACCATCACCTTCCACCACCCATGGCCGCCACCAACACCACCTCCACCACCTCCAGCACCACCTGGACCCTCTGCCACGTCATCTCCTTGGACCCCACTCCTCTAGCCATGCCCCATGAGCCTTGGCCGAGCCTTGAATTGCCTTGAATCCATGTTAAAGTGACATTGTTTTGCCTTGTTGTGTTGTTTCATGCATACTCACCTTTTGCTATCCTCTAAACATGTTTGGCCGACCCTTAGGAAACCAAAACCTGATCCAAATCTTGCCTTAGACCTGTAGTACACCATATGGCTGAACCTGAAGGTTGTTGGAAGCAAGTGCAAAGCAATTCTACTTTGATTCGTGCAGTTGATTCTATATTATTCTATCGTATTGTGCATTTGAAAACTTATATTGTTTGTATTGTTTTGTCTTATGTATTCGAGGAAGTTAACCTTGTCTCTCCCACACTCATCATCATCATGGCTGAGAAAATGAACCCCTTGTTCAAACTTTTGAATGGTTAAAGCACAGTCAAGTAATCTATTCCGTTGTTGCTTCTTATCTTCATTGTTTCAACATTGTTTGCGTTGAATATTTATGTGTATATTGTCTTGTTTGGTTATTGTTTACAAGATAAATATCAAGGCTCTCCATTCATTCAAATCAAAAGTCATGCTATATCGTGCTTGTTGTGCTTTCTGGAATCCATTCTTTGTGTTTTGATCGCTAATCTCCAACTTTAACAGGTGAGTTATTCTCACCAGACAATATGTACCTATATAACTGATAAACCGACACCATTTGAATCTGTAATGTATATTATCATGTTATATATGCTTATATTATTATCATATGATGTTCACACCTGTCATTACACCTGTTATATCATATGTTACTGTTGTTTTATGTTATTCTGTTTATTTATATCAGTTTATCACACTGCAAGTTCCCTGTAGACTAGAATCACTATGGGTTGAAATGATACATACCCGAACAGACTTTAGAATAAGGGAATATCGTTATGGGCTGAAATGATAGGCCTGAGCGGTTTTCAAAGTCATTCATTTAACTTGGGATTGCGGGTTTGAAATGATATAACCCGGATTTTTCTTTTTTTTAAACTGCGGGTGAAATGATATATATCCGTATCACTTGACCTAGGTTAGAAAACTATATACAGGCCCGTGGTTATTTTATAAAGTGTTTGGATGATTTTAAGTATTTTTAAAATATAAATTTATGAAATTTGATTTAAATAGATTTTGAAATGTTTTAAAATAAAGAAATTATGATTTTTCTATGAGTAAAAATGTAATTAATGAATGGTTAAATTGGATTATTGAAATATAACTTAAGTTTGGAATTTGGAATTTTGGTTAAAAATGATGTTTAAGTTATATGAATAAAATGGAAATTTAATTATATTTGGAAAATGGTAAAATTTGATAATTTGATTAAATTTGAATTTAAGTGATTTATTAAAGTATTATTGATTTTTCTATGAATTTAAGTGGTTAAATAAATGAATGTTTAAAAGTGATCTTTTAAAATATAACTTGACTTGGAAATGTGAAATTTGGTTTTAATTAAAGGTTTAAGTTAATTAAATAAAATTGGAAATTTATTTAAATTTGTGAAATGGTAATTTAAATTTGAAGTGTTAAGTTTATTTGTTGAAATGTGAAGACTTGAAAACTTTTACACTTAAATTTATTAAGTAAATTGTTGAAAATTGGATTTAATTATAAGAAATTTATTGTGAAAAAGTTATATGTTAAATGATATGTAAATGAACATTTTAAATGTTAAAATATGATTTTTAAAATGTTTATGTGTTTTAAATTGAAGTTATTTAATTGCTGGAAATACACTAACACCTGAAATCTACTTTTAATAGCATTCAGAAATGCTATAGATTCTGTTTTGAACTAAAATTGTGTAAAAAGAGCTGTTACAGCATTTCTGAAATGCTGTAGTTGCTGTAATTGAACTTATAGGCTAATATTGAACTCAGGCCTATTATAGCATTCTCTGGAAATGCTATAATGGTCTGCAGTCTTTGCTGAAACCAAATTTAACCCTTGTTTTGAAATCTGAACTACCGCAGCACTTCTGAAATGATGTCTTTTCTAGTTTTGAACTATAATTCAACTAAAACTGAGTTTTAACAGCAGTTTTAAGTGCTGTCTTTGCTGAATTAAAAATGTTTTCAAATATAACTTATAGTAGTTGTTTTTAAATGCTGTGAAATGCTGAAATTTTAATAATTAGGGGTTTTGACTTAGTAAACGAACTCAGAATGGTTTGAAACTTTGGAAATTGAATACTTGATTTGAAAGTATAATAACTACACTTTTAAAAGGGTTAAATGAATTATTTTGATTGAAATATAAACTATTTAAAGGTGATTTAAAATGATAGTGAATGAATGATATCTTTGAATTTAAAAGGTATCTAAAAGTTGAATATTTGGATTTGAACTGATATGATATTTTATTATATTAAAATGGTTTGAAATGAAGTTGGAAAGATATGATATTTTGATATATTGAAATGAATTGAAATGAAGTTTGGAAAGATATGATATTTTAATATATTGAAATGGTTTGGAATTGATTTAATCTTCATTTTGATAAAGATTGGGTTTGGAAATGAGATTTTATTTTAAAAGTATATATATTTTTAAAATGACCACGGTGTTATAATAACGTTGGTTGTTAAAGAGACCGGGATCGGATATGGACATACTCTCTGTCGATACCGAAAACCACTTTGACAACTGTGTACGCGGTGGAGTTCCAAAATGAAGTAGGATGGTGGCAACGAATCCTAAGGTATATACGTGGACCCAACTCCCGTGAGTCGGCATAAGGTGGCTAAAACAGGAGCGATTGACGGACCAATGAGGTAGCACCTCTGATCGGACACACTTCTTCGATACCATTCTATTACTTGTGAATGATTTGGTGGCCACCCTTGATTTGGGAGTGTTGTTCGAGGTGGGCGGTAGTGGCTGCTATGCGTCACCACTAGTCCGGATGCGTAATTGGTAAATCTACCCTGGCATTGCCTAGTTGTGCCGTGTCACCTACCATATCGAGCTTTACTACGATTTTGATTTAATGATCCGACCGCGTTAAGGTTCTCCATCCCCTTAACGCTATTTTCTATATGATTATACTTTACTGATTAGACACTACTGTATATAGCGTATATTACTATATAGTAAATAGTTTAACGGATCCTTAGAGGATGGGCGGTCCCAAGCATCTTCTAAGTTACTTGTACCTTTACTACAGTTCACTTGAGTTGGTTTACGTTGTATAAGTATGTATGCCCGGACTCGAGTGTTTTGTGTTTTGCTTTACGATCGGGTCAGACTGAGTGATACAACATTAGAGACTCACCTTTGGAGCTGGAGTTTTGCTTTGAAGAACCAGATATCTATTCATCTTGTTATCCAGTTGATTCCAGTTGTATTCTGAGTTGTACCTGATTATCATACTGTTACTCCTGTTGTATCTTGGTATTCCTATTGTATCTAAATTATCTCTGATGTATTTACATAGTAGCTTCATGAACTACTATTTCTTTTACTTCCGCTGCATTATTTTACTCTGTGTCTATGACCTGTGATTATATTTATTTACTGTATATTCTGAGATTTGCCAAATTTTATTTACAACGCGGTATTTTGAGCAATTCAACTCCGGCATGAGTGTCTACCTATACACTTATAATGGATGCGAATGGTTGAAAATTGACGCAGTCTGTTACAGTCTATAGGGCCGTATTATCGATTGACAAAAGCCCCGAACTCCATTGCTCGACCGGGTGAAAGTGTGGGAGATTTCTCTCCCACTAGGCTGAAAAACGACTTCAGCTCGTCACTAGACGTCTGCAGGTAGGCTCAGACGTCTGGGGTCTGTTTCAGGAAGTTCCCGAAACTTCCTACAGACGTCTGAGTATTTACCTCAGACGTCTGGAGTCTGTGAACTGCTCTATTTTGCCTGTTTTTGCCTATTTATCTCGAGATTTCAATTTCCATCGATTCAAGGTTATCCGATAGGTCGTACCGTTTTGGTCGAACACCGTAAGCAGGGGCGTTGCCCCCGCACCCCCACCTAGGGGGTTGCCACCCCCCTGGACCCCCCTCCGTAGGGGATCTTATCTGAAAAACATTCTACAAAACTTCCTACTTTGATGGTTTTGGGGATTGATTTCTTTAGACTTTACTCACGTCTTCGAACGTGAATTTTATGTAATTCGATTCGTTTCAACAATCGTTTTGTGACTTGTCACTTTAAAGATATGAAGGTTTCAATACTAGTAGTAAATATCAAAACCCTTTCATCAAAGCGATTTCAACACTATTTTAAATATCAAAAGTTCGTTTTCTCAAACCGATTTCCAATCTACTAGTATATACAAGCCTTTACTTCACTTGGATGAGAAATCGACTTAAACGACTTAGTAAAACGAGTGGTATGAAACGCTTGCGTTCACTTCGTCGGTTAGCTCTTGGACTTGTTCGATTGAATCCTTTTGTGACAATTTTCTAGTGGAGATCTACAATTTGTTCGTAATTATTTAAGTTAAGCAAGTGGCTATGGGACATGAAGCTAAACTCATATATTTACTAGCTTAGTGTAATTGACACTTCTTGATGATCATGATGATCATTTTGTGATTTGATTTAGACTAGCAATTGTGCGATGTCTCTTTGTATGCGAGGGAGACTAGACCTCGTTTGTGTGATGTTTCTACTCACATTCGTGGAGCATTTGGCTCATTGGTCTTCGGACTGCTCATGGAGCATTCGGCTCATTGGTCTTCGAACCGTTCGTGGAGCATTCGGCTCATTGGTCTTCAGACCATTCGTGGAGCATTCGGCTCATTGGTCTTCAGACCATTCGTGGAGCATTCGGCTCATTGGTCTTCGGACCGCTCGTGGAGCATTCGGCTCATTGGTCTTCGGACCGCTCGTGGAGCATTCGGCTCATTGGTCTTCGGACCGCTCGTGGAGAATTCGGCTCATTGGTCTTCGGACCGCTCGTGGAGCATTCGGCTCATTGGTCTTCAGACCGTTCGTGGAGCATTCGGCTCATAGGCCTTTTTCCCCCTTTTTATGTGTTTTCTGGATTTCTTGTGATGATTTCTGGAATTTTGTGCTTCACCAATTTCGTGATTTCCACTGATAAGTTTTATCAATTTTTGTGCATTGGTGAATTCATGTGTTATTGACTTGTTATGAATACAAGTTTAGGGTATGATACCCTATTTTATCTTTGAGAAGATTCTGACGATATTGATTAATCTCTTGTTGATTTTCATTTACATACTTATAGTAGTATGTCATTATGGTTATTATATGTTTATGCCGTATCTCATATTCTATCTCATTTTATCTGATAATTATAGCTAGACTGATCCGTTTATTATTTTCTTATAAATAATACTCGGGTCAGACCGAGATGTTACAGGTGCTTCTGCTTGACTTCGCACCAGGGATCTATTACTCTGACTTTTGGCTAACTACATAGACTAGTAGTTTTTGGATGTACACATTTGAGATATAAACTCTATGTTGTTTACTTATTCTTTTTATATAGCACGTGATGCTATTCTTTTGTATTATCGTGGATCTTTCTGACCACTACTCTGATGTACACTTTCATGTGCTATATATTTATTCATATCTTCTTCCGCCTTTGTGATATGGATGTCTGTGACTGATTTATGTTATGATTACTTCTATGTTTGTTTCTGAAGATTATATATAGCCACCGTGTGATAGCTTTGTGTTTGTATCGGTATGTCGGATTTCCTCCTTAAAAGATATGCCTTCTATTCTATCTGACATATCGGTGCTCGCACAAAGAAGTTACATGGATGGTCGCTCCTCCACAGCTTTATTCTCCGTGCTAATTGACAGCACTACATCGTAGTGTTCTTGGTTAGCATGGGTATAGAGGTGGGGCGTCACAAAAATTATAAGTAAAATCTTAAAATTTTTATTTTCAAAACTAACTTATAAATTTAAAATTTCCAAAACATAAAATTTTAAAAATCTAAAATTTAGACTTATATAAAAAAATAACATTTATATATATTATATTTAAAATCAGTATTTATTAAAACCATATATTTCCTTTCAAAACTTTCGAAATCATTTTTCAAAATATAGATCAACTGTGTCCATATATAATTTTCTATCCTATGGTCAAGTGATACGAATATTAATCATTTCAATCCGCAATTTAATTATTTACGGGTATATATCATTTCAACCCGCAATCCCGAAATTTCAAAATAAATGAAAATTGCTTGGGTTTATCATGTCAACCCATAACGATTTTCCCTTAATCTATAAAATCGTTCGGGTATGTATCATTTCAACCTATAGGCAATTCTAGACTAATATGGAACTTGAAATATGATAACAATATAACATATAAAAAACAAGCATATATCATCAGTAAAAAATTAAATAAAATATATACAACAGGATATGGTGTCATATATCACAGGTAAACAATTGCAGATAATGGCATATCATATTAAAAATTAGATAACTAGAAATTCAAATTTAACAACATTATTTCAAATGTCCTTTCAAGTGAAATCAAATTTACTAAATATAAGAATATTAATCATGAGTGATCGCTCACCTTTCGAAGCTAGAGAAATTAGACAACACAACGAGCTACGATTTGAATCACAATCTAGACGATCAACCAAATCCAAACAATTAATCTTAAGGCGAAGTAAGCTGAACACGGATTCGACGGACAAAGCTGATAAATATGAATCGATGAGAACAATTCAAATTAGCTTGATATAACGGAATATATATATATATATTATTATAAAAATCAAAATTTTAATTTAAGACAATATTAAAATAATATATATATATATATATATAGTTTAAGATCAACAAATAATAAACAATATCACATCTTCCAAAATTTCATATAATATATGCAAACACTACGTACGAAAACAAATGTATATGCGTGCTACAAAAATAAATATGCAGACTACTTACAAATGTAGACTGTCTACAAATATTCACGCTTCAAAATTTTTATCAGCAGACCAATATATAACTCATATGCTTAGATATATATATATAGCTAAAATATTATACATAACTCATACAAATATATATATATATATATAACCGAACAGATTGTTTAAACTTGTATAAGCTTATATATTATAACTAACATGTCATATAAATCTTATATAAACCTATATATATGCAACAGTATATAAATAACTTATGCCTTATAAATAACGGAATCTTATATACAATAGACAATCTGTATATGATATTAATGTAAGCTTATACAAACAGATTATATATATAGTACTAATATAACTTATACAAACAGATAACTATATATATATATATGCAATTTAGAAACCAATACTTAATACTGGTATTATATGCGTACTAACATATATACTGCTACACCGTCACGTATATACTAATACTACATAAAATATATAAATACGTACATCAGATAGCAAATAATATATACATAAGATATATATATATATATATATATGACCAAAATCAAACTCATGAGTACTAATATATATATAACCAATATAACTAGTATATAAACTTGCATATGAACTAATATAAAACTTACATAAGTATATTATTAGAAGAGAGGGGATGGTGCATGCTCGGCTATTGTATTTGCATGCGGCTAGAAAATAAAGAGAAGCAGGCTTGTATATATATATACCCATATATATATAATCACCGAACAAAACAGCCACAGCTACTATGCGGAGATGAAAAACAATAGGCTCGACGTTTCGCTGGTGGGGCGGAGAGGGCAGTGCGCGAGCTGCGGGTGTTAGGAGGAAGCAGGTGGCGGAGGTCGTGATGATGGAGGCCGAAGGTGGGCTCTGGTCGCGGCTGCTCTTTGGGCGGAGGATGGGGAGGACTAGGTGGTGGAGACTCGGCATAGGCGGTAGAGGGGAGTGGAAGTTGGGTTGTTCGATGATGATTGTTGTAGGAATGGAGGCAGATCTGACGTTGAAAAGGTGGATCTCGGCAAAGCTGAAGCAGGCTGATAAGTCATGGATTGGAAGGGTGGTTCAAGGGGAAAAGGTGGTGGTTAGGACGACGGAGGAGGGAGGCCGTACGTGTGGAGGGAAAGGTGGTTCAACGGCGCATGAGTTTGATGAGGGAAAGGTGCGAACAATTGCAACTCGGAAGAAGGATGAGCAACAGTTTATAGAGCAAGTGGAAATTAGCCACAAGGGCCTCTTTAGCAAGTGGAATTAGTTTCTAGGACACACATTCAAAGAAATTACTTTCAAGGCCAAAGTCAGCAGAATAATTACTTTCAAGGACAAAGTCAGCAGTCCAATTACTTTCAAGGACATAATTTCAAAGTTTTTTAGGCCCTAGAATCTAATTATTTTGTGTTTTGTCCTTGAATGTACAACCATATATTATATTATAATTTTTCAATTGAATGAAATATGAACCGAACAAAATATGGATAGAGGAGAAATGAATCACAAACCAGAATAGAAATTGATACCAGAAAATATAAGGGAATAGTAGGAATAGTAAATTTCAAATGTAACGACTTGGTATTTTGAACCATTCTCATCCGCTCATGTCGGACTTGAATTTCTCAAAACAACAGATTGTTAATTTATATTTGGAAAAACGTAGCACATACAGTAAATGAATCGATCACAGAATCACAGACACAGAGTAATATAAAAATAAGCAGCGGAATAGATAAATAGTAGTTCATGAAGCTACTATATAAACAACAGAGTTTGAAATAAAATACAACAAAATATCTCAACTATAATGTAGTCTCGAATACAAACATATGACAAGTCTAAACAAAACAACTGGATAGCTGAAAACTGAATAGTTATAGATGGATCTCCAAGTGAAGCTCCAACTCCAAAGGTGAGTCTCAAATGTTGTGACACTCAGTCTGACTCGAGCATAAAGCAAAACACAAAACACTCGAGTCAGGATTAACATTCTTATATTAATAAATTTAACTCAAGTAAAATGTCAACTGAAATACAAATAACTTAAAGGATGTTTGAGATTTCCATCCTCTAAGGATCCGTGGAACTATCTACTATGTAGTAATATATGCTATTATAATATGTCTATAGTAAAGTAAAATTATTAAAATAGCGTTAAGGTGTTACCCATATCACCCTTAACACATTTTATATATTTCCATAGTCTATACAATGCCGTAAGCTCCACCAAACCGGTGGTTTACACAGAGGACACCACATAGGTACGGTACAAAACAAACTCGTAGAAGGCATGATAGGGCATGCGACAAGGCACTCGAGGCAATGCTAGGGTAGATATACCATTTGCGTATCCGGACTGGTGGTAACGCATAGCAGCTAATATTGCCCACCTCGTGACACACTCCCAAATCAAAGGGTGCACCCAATCAAATCACAAAAGCAAAAGAATGGTATCGAAGAAATGTGTCCGATAGGAGGAATGACCTCACTTGGCCCGACGTGGCTCCTGTTTTACCCGCATCAAGCTGACTCACGGGAGTCAAGGCTACGTAAATACCATATAGAATCGTCACCAAACCATCCTACTTCATTCTGGAATCTCCACCACGTACACAGTTGTTAAAGTGGTTTTCGGTATTGGCAGAGAGTATGAAAATATCCGATCCCGGTCTCTTTAACAACCAAACGCTTATTTCACACTTTGGTCATTTCATTTCAAATAGTTCATATTCATATCAAAATATCATATTCATTTCAAACCATATCAATTCGATATCATTATTCACTTTAAATAATATTCATTTTCAGTATGTAACACTTTCAAAATTTATAACACTTTCGAAATCATAACACTTTGGAAACATAACACTTTGAAATCATAACACTTTGAAATCAAAACACTTTGAAACCATAACACTTTGGAACCATAACACTTTGAAATCATAACACTTTCCACCTGAACAGCTTAGATGTTGAAAATAGTATATATATTAAAATACTTTATAAATTAAAATTATATATATATATATATATATAATAAAATGCTTTATATAATAAAATTAGTTTCCTCCAATTTTGCAAATCAATTTAAATAATCTTAAATTCCAAAATTCAATTTAAATCAATTCTTTCCTAAATTCAATTATTAACCAATTTAAATTCCAAGTCAACATTTATTTATCTTGCTAACCTTTATTATTAAAGTTGTAAAAATCTATTTTAAAATATTAATATAAGTTTAAATAAAAACTTAAACATATTATAAACCAATTAAATTAAATTTTATTAAATTAAATCTTGTTATTAAATTTATTTTATATTAAATCCTATTTTAAATAATTTAAAATAATAAAATTATAAGAAAACCTTAAAAATTATATTTTCAAAACTAACTTATAAATTTAAAATTTCCAAAATATATAATTTTAAAAATCTAAATTGTACAAAATAAAATATTTTTATATTATATTTAAAAATCAATCTTTAACAAAATTTTCCCTTCCAAAACTTTGGAAATCATTTCAAAATTTAGACCAAAGGTGTCTGTATATAATTTTCTATCCTATGGTCAAGTGATACAGATATTTATCATTTCAATCCGCAAATTTAATATTTACGGGTGTATATCATTTCAACCCGCAATCCCAAAATTTAAAATCAATGAAAATCGCTTGGGTTTATCATTTCAACCCATAACGATTTTCCCCTATTCTAGAATATCGTTCGGGTATGTATCATTTTAACCCATAGGGATTTCTAAACTAACAGGGAACTTGCAGAGTGAGAACAAATATGATAACTTAAAACATATCAAGAACAGGCATATATCATCAGTGAGAAATTAAATAAAATATACACAACAAGATATGGTGTCATATATCACAGGTGAACAATTACAGATAATGGCATATCTTATTTAATAATTAAATAACTAGCAATTCAAATTTAACAGCATATTTCAATTGTCGTTTCAAGTGAAATCAAATTTACTAACTATAAGAATGTTAATAGTGAGTGGTTTCTCACCTTTCGAGGCTAGAGAAATGAACGGAAAAGAAGCAAATGGATACAGACAAGCACACAGATTGAACAAGGGGACAATGACAAAGTTAGAACTGCTGTTGCAAATTTGATATTGAGAAAGTAATTCAAGATGTATTAGAGATTGATGAAACAACATATATGTTATATATATATTTTTCTAAAATCAATTGGAAACATATATTCAAAATAAAATCTAGATATATATATTCAAATCAATTTTTAATTCAAACACATATAGAGTAAAATCTATATATATATATATATATATATAAAAACTACTATACAAACATATAGATAAACTTACATACTTTTTTTTCTATATAGTACATAAACAACCATATTACATATATATACCTTTCAAAATATTAACACCTACCCAACATAACATGTTATATATATACTTTTAAATTTTACCCTTTTAAAATACGCTAGCTAGTGTATACACTCGGATATATATAAACATATATATATAAACCAACAATCACGCAAACTATATAAACTTACATATAAATGGATAAATCATATATAAACCTATCTACACAAACAAGTTATATACGCTTTATAGATAATAATATATGAACTATCGTATAAATTTCCATATATATAATATATATATCCTTTCAAATCAAAAGTTATAAACCCATATATTATAAAAGCATATATTTCTTAAAAAAAGTTCCAAAAAAATATCTAACATTTATAAAATACTCCGAACATATAATATATACCTTGGTAAATTGTTGCAATTATATATATATAATACTTCTTTATATAACTTCCTTATATAATATATTCAAACAAACATGATCTATATAAATTTTTGTAAACTTATATAGGAACAACCAGCTTATATATAGCTTATATAAATTTGTGTATAAATCAAACAGATTTTATTTCTTATATTAACATACATTCATAAGCATATATACATAATTAACACGTCTAACACTACCATATATATAAACTAACACACATATAGCCTGCATACACATCTATATATATAAACTGACATACATACGATAATGTATACATGTACCTTCATATATGTTCAAGCATGAGAGAGTTGTAGGCAAGGCTTTGCTGGAGGCGCTCGGGGAGAGCGGATCAGGTGTGAGGGGGACTACTGACGTGTGGTGATGGGCGTCCACTGCAGCGGGAAGCAGTTGCGGCCGATGGAGGTGGCTGTTGCTCGAGGTTGAACGCGGGGCGTAGGAGCGGTCGTCGGTTGCACATGGGGGGAAAACATGATCGGTTCATGGGTCTGGTGGTGTGCGTGGTAGGGTAGGAAGGTGCGGGTCCGGCGAAGGGTCAGGTGGGTTGGAGCCTTAGAGGGTGGTGCTCGGTATGGGATGCGTGGCTAAAAATGGATAGGGGATAAGGAAAGGAAAGTCGGCTATGGGTGGAACTCGGTTGAAGTGGAGTTGCTGAAATGGTGGGGAGATAAGGCTGTCGAGTTGAGATCTGGAAATGGAGATACAAAATGAAGGGACGCTTTCTAATAGTATATGCAACTTCAATAATAATCAAGCCTTTCAACTTATTATATTTTTTTTTTGATGAACGGGAGATGAGGAAGAGGACATAGAGTTTCCCAGAGACCAATATATATATGTATATATATATATATTGTTATATAATTTCCTCTTTTTGAAGAAGCCAGAACAAAAATAGAAGGAGAAGAGAGGGAGTATGAACCAAAGATAATATTTTGAAACCAGAGAATAACAAAAGATAAGGACATTCGTTTCAAAAATTATTAATAGCTAGGAATAGGGAAAGTCTATATGTGAATTCAGGAGAAAATAATGATAGCAAAACGGCTGTCTATTTTTTTCCAACTGTTGGAGAATTTGAATGGACACATGAATCAAAAGGTTAAAATGGATACCGATACCGTTACGCAGCTTTCGTTGCGTACCGGACATCGAAATGCATGAATAAATATACTGCAGAGATCAGTACGACGAGATAAACAGAATGCTACACAGATATCAGCGATACGATCATCCTATCAAAAATCGATATTTGGTGCCCCAAAATGCTGTAAATATGTCGAAAATAAGATAAACGGGGCTAGAGAAGTCCAAATTTGGCGAAACAAAATATAACGTCTCACTTAGAAAATGATTTACAAATTTATTATATAAAAATATTCAGATTTCGAGAACATTTTATTTTCATCAAATTAACTGATTTAAATTGAAATTGAAAATTACACAATAAAACTAACCTTCATATTATATGATGAAAATACGATATTTTCTATGTTTTAAATAGACGCATACTAAATATCAAATTTTCATTTCCAAATTCATTATTTAAAATTTCACAAAAATTCAGTTAATTACCTTATTAAAACCATTAAAATTTACGGGTCGTTGCACTCTCCCCCACTCAAAACTTTTCATCCCCGAAAAGGAGCGAGGTAGGAGAATATGAACAACCAAAAATAAAAGGTAGATTAAAAATACAAAACACAACCATTAATTTCCATTTATTTTTTTCTCTGTATTTAATTAAAAATTGTTAATTCAGAAACCATATAAATCTCATTTATTTTTAAATTGGTTTATATTCAACTAATTGATTTCAATTCATTTTATTTAATCAATCAAATTTGTTGTGTTCACATTTGATTGATTTCAATTCCATATATTTTCATTCAATTGATTTGTTTTCAATTTATTAACATTTATTATAAAATTTCTTTCAAAACAATATTTATTTGATTTAACTTATTTATTAAATCCATTTGGCCCTAGTTAAGTTGATTTCCCTTAAAATTTCAATTTCACTATTCTTAAGTTAATATTTATTTTCTTAAGTAGCAATTTTCTTCTCATTTAATTTATTCCACTTGACATATTTTACAACATATATTAAGTGTATAAACATTTGTTATACCCATTTATTATTCAACCAATTAATTCTCTTTTTATTGTTCAATTCATTATTCAATTTATTATTTATAAATTCCCTTAACAAAATATAATTTTCGGACATCTTATTACTCACATTTACTGTATATTATTCAATTACCTATTCTCATTAACATTTAACTATTTCTAGGTAAGTTATATTAAGTGTAACAGCCCGATATTTTAAACGAAATTTTAATTAAAAATAAAACATTTTGAAATATTGAGTTAAAATTTAAGTGTAGTAATTTGTATAAAACGAAAATTTAAAACGTTACATTTCGTTACGTTTTGTCCGTTCTTAACTTTACTGTAGGATAAAATCTTATTTATGATGATAATAACTATTTTTAAATTCGGTTTAAAAGATACGTTATATTTTTGAGAAACCGTTAACATTTATTAAATTTATTTAATAAAAGAAATAAAACAAATTGTACGTTATTTGGGCGTTTCATAATTTCTTTTGTTTTCACCGTCCATTTGATTTTTGGATGCATTGGCAATTCAAGTCTCAGCTGTTCAAAAATCGTTCACGTGAAGATATATTCGTTCACTTGGCCTCCTATACGTTTCGCATATTTAATAATAATTATTAGCCTTAAATATTCCTTTACCGTTCAAAGCAATAAAACTGGCCCTCTTGGTCACGTTTCATTTCTTAATCGTCCTTGCAAACAAAAACTCCAGACTGCATTTTTCATTTCGTTCTATCAAATTTCAGAACCTTCTTCTAAGGTATGGTCACTTGTCCTTGCTTTTGTTTTATCTTGTTATTCTCTATCCCTTCATGCTTCTACCCCATGCCATCCGCAACCTAGACCACCACCGCCTCCCTACCCCAGGCCACTGACCCGCGTCAGTCCACCATCACGGCAACCCCAGACCGTCACCGCTTCTCCTCCACGTCAGCCTACTCCACCACCCCGAATCCATCAACCACCACCATGAGACCAGACCCTCCTCCACGAACCTACCAGCCTACCCACCCGTGCCGAGATCCCATGCCCAGTCCACCACCAGCCCATCACCTCGACGTCAGCCCTCCATCTCACCACCTGACGTGTCCAATCCAACCTCCCCAGGCCGAAGCCATCACCCCACGCCTGACATCACCACCGCCTCCATACCCAGCCACACCTCCCTACCCCAGGCCACTGACCCACGTCAGACCACCGTACCCGGCAGCTCGAAGAGTTTGCTTTGGCTTTTGGTTGTGTTGCCTCCGCCTTGTATTATTTCCACCAAGCCCTGTTTGAAAAGAATATATGAAGTTATGCTTTTGCCACCTGTATTTGCAACTTTCGTTATTTTTTCACTGACTTTGGTTTTGAAGAAAAAAAAAATGAACAAAAATCTATTTCAGTTTGTTTTCTTTGCAACTGTGAATTTTGTATTACCTCTGTCTTGCTGAAATGAATTGGTGAACAGAAATTTCCACTTCTTGTTTTATTTTGAATGTTGTAAATTCCGTGTGAAAAAGAAAATTTGTGAATAATACAAAATTTTTACTTTGCAAAATTTTAAAATTTATAATCTCCAATAAGAGTGGTCGAACCAATTCCTTCTATTTTTCAACTTGATTTATTTTTCGATCGTTTACTTCAATTTGGGAAATTCGTTATTCGTGCATCTTTGATTGTCTATTTATTCGCTTTATTCTTTCGACTTTAGATCAGAATCAAGTCGGCGAGTCTGCTAACGACTGATCGTGCTATCCGCGTGCTTTCAAATTACATCGTACTTCTTTCTTTCCGAATCTCCAGCTCCGTAGAGGTGAGTAAATCTCACACGAATATCCATACTTATATAATTGTGAAACGACCGCAATTGAATGTGTAGAAAAAAATAAATAAATAAATGATGTTATAATTACCTGTGATTTATTTATAGTAGATGTTAATTGTTAAAACTGCATATCGTATCATCTGTTATATTCTGTTCTTGTTTTACTGTTATTCTACTCTGTTAAATCACACTGCAAGTTCCCTGTAGAATAGAATCACTATGGGTTGAAATGATACATACCCGAACGGACTTTAGAATAAGGGAAGGTCGTTATGGGCTGAAATGATAGGCCTGAGCGATTTTCAATTAAATTTTATTTACTTGGGATTGCGGGTTTGAAATGATAAAACCCGGATTTTTCTTTGTAAATTACGGATTGAAATGATATAGTATCCGTATCACTTGAATTAGGCTAGAAAATATTATACAGACCCGTGGTTATTTTTATGTATTTTCTGAATATTTTAAATCATTTAAGAATTGTAATAATATTTAATTTGATTTAAACCGAATTTTTAAATGATTTATTTAAAATAGAAATGATTTTTTTTATGTGATAAATATAAATAAATGGAGAAATATTGGTTTTAAACGAAACTAAAAAATTCGAAATTTTGATAAAAAGAAAGATGGAAACTTAAGATTAATTTAATTAAAAATGAAATTTAGGTTTAAATTGGTGGAAAAATGAAGTTTAAGTTTAAGTGTTGAAATGAATGTAATAAGCAAATTGGTAAGTTTGGGTTTTAACTTGTAAAATTTCTTTCGAAATAAAATTAGTTAAAGGATTTAAATGAACATTTTTAATGTATAATTTTATAAGTTTTAACTAGGTAGAATCTGTAGCACTTGTTAAGTGTTGTGGATTGCATAAGTGAACCAAAAGACTAAAATGAACTTAGGCTATGATAGTACTTGGTAAGTGCTGTTGTAGCAGAAACTAAAATTTAACCTGAACTAATAAAGGGTTACTGTAGCACTTGTTAAGGACTGCAGTAAGCTGAAAAATCTGATTTGTGTTTAAAACTGAATTGTTATAGCAGTTTATAAATGTTGGTTTGTTGATTAAAAATTGTTTTTAAATATAACTTAACGTTATTGTTTTAAGTGAATAAGTGAACTCCGGAAAGGTTAGATTTTTGAAATTTAATAACTTAATATTTGTTTTAAGGAATAATGTCTTTGTTTTAAAATGGTTTAATTCGAAGTATATTTGATAAATTGTTTTAAATCTATAACCACGGGTTATAATAACGATTGGTTGGCAAAGAGACCGGGATCGGATATGGACATACTCTCTGTCGATACCGAAAACCACTTTGACAACCGTGTACGCGGTGGAGATTCCAGAATGAAGTAGGATGGTGGCGACGTCCTTAAGGTATGTTACGTGGACCCAACTCCCGTGAGTTGGCATAAGGTGGCTAAAACAGGAGCGATTGACGGACCAATGAGGTAGCACCTCTTATCGGACACACTTCTTCGATACCATTCTATTACTTGTGATTGATTGGTGGCCACCCTTGATTTGGGAGTGTTGTTCGAGGTGGGCGGTAGTGGCTGCTATGCGTCACCACTAGTCCGGATGCGTAATTGGTATATCTACCCTGGCATTGCCTAGTTGTGCCGTGTCACCTACCATATCGAGCTTTACTACGATTATGATTTTAAGATCCGACCGCGTTAAGGTTCTCCATCCCCTTAACGCTATTTTCCGATATGATTATACTTTACTGTGATATCCCGGGTTTTTGGGCAGTATAAATTTAATAATCTGTATTGATAATTCAATTGAATTGATAATTTTCCTTTATAATTTTAGTTTAAATTGGTAATTTAATCTTTAAAGGTTAATAAATATTTAATCTGGAAAATATTGATAAGATTTATTTTCAAAGATAATAAAGTTTTAAATCTATTTAAAATATATATATATATATTTGATATTGGGAATGGAAATATCTTTTGTTTTAAATTAAAGATGAATTTTTAAATTGTAATATATATAGTATGTATATGTTATAATTTGATATTGTTTGAAATTTATTTTAATCTATTGATAATATATATATGTATGAATTGTAATTTAAAGCTTTGTTTTAAAATTTATATTTTTCAAAGGTTAGTTTAGATTAATTCAATTTTTTTTCAAAATATAAGATAATTGTTTATTTTAAATGAAATTGTTTACAAAAGATTTAAACAAGCTTTGTTTTGTCTTCTTTTAAAATACTCAAATCAAAATGGTTATAAATGTATAAAGTTAAATGTTTAAATTTTTAAAATACATGTATAAGATATATTTGAATTATAATTAGTTTTAGAATAATTTCTTTTAAAAATAATTTATATATACACATATGTAAATTAAGAAAATTTAAGTATGTAAGTTATATTAACATTTGAATTAAATAAAAATTTAAATTACTTAGGACATGTGTTAATATCTTAACACATGGTAATAACATTTGTAATTCATAGAAACACATATTAACATTTGTATATTCATGCAATTTAACAAGTGGCAACACTATTTTTATTTAAAAATTTAATTTATAAATTATGTAGTTTAGAGAGAAATCTGGTTTTCATTTTTAGTTCAAAATCGTTTCCTGCCTAAACTCTTTCTTCTCTTTTCTTAACTAAAACCTAAAAACAAATCATATCTGAAACCAAAAATCTGGAAAGCAAAATTTAAAGCAAAGCAAAAATCTGGAAACCTGGAATCAAAGAAGAAATGGAATCTGGAATTCAAATATAACTTAAAGAAGATGGAGGCAAATTTAATTAGCAATTTCAAATTCTTCAATCAAACTGAAGACATGCAATTAGAGGAAATAAATCAAACAACAAAGTTTAAATTCAACCAAACAAAAGAAGTTCAAAAATCTGAACATGCAAGCCTGGAAACAGCTTCTATTCTCTGTCCTCTGTCTCAACTAAACTGGTGAGTAAACTCTTATTTAAAAACAGTTTTTAGATGATTGCATGTGATGATTTTGTGTGATAAAGTTATGATATGATTTGCATGCTCATTTATCTGGATATATGTATAAAAACTTGCTTGTTTTTTTAAGTATGTGACTGTATGTGTTTATATGGTGCTTTGTATTTGTAACAGACTCAATCATCATCATCAAAACTTTCCTATCTTCTCGAACAATCAATATTTGACTTTGGTTGCTGAAACAAATTGTTAATAACAATGAGTTCTTGTTTATAAAAATAATTTCAGGTTATTTTATTGGTTAAATATACTGTAAATTTAAAATTTACAGTAAAAATCAGAAAAAGGGTAAATATCAAATATGGAAATTTATATATCTGATTTTATAATCTGGTTAGTGAATCCATATCATGATTTTTAATATATGTTTCATGATTTTTAATTTGATGGATTGTGGGAATTTGGGGTTTATTCGAGTTGGGGTTTTTGACGATTTTCCGTTGATCGACGTGTTGATCGGAGCTGTAACTTTGGTCGAAGCTTGCTAGTAGATAGGGGGAGATAGGAAAAATACAATCGAATTTTTCCAATGTCTGAATTTATCGAATTCGAACAAACTAGAGTTTTAGCTGTTGTTTTTTTGGCTTCGTTGTCGTGAAATTTGCGTTTTGGATTCGTGACTGGAGTCGTTCGCTTTTGGGAAGGACGAAGCTCAGGAACGAGGCGGTTCGATGGAATGGTCGGAGGGGTCTAACGGTGCCAGGTTCGTCGGCAATAGGGGTTTTTGGTGGTTCGAGTTTCTGCAGTAATTCGAGAAATGGATTCGAATTTTGATTCGTGTTCTTTTCGTTAAATCTGGGTGTAGTACCGTTCTCGCGTGTGATCGTGGGATGAACGGCGATGGTCGCGACGATCATCTGTAGTCGGCGGCGATGGTGCAAGTGCACCACATGCACGTGTGCACGTTGGTTTCGTTCTGAAGAACTTAGCGTTGGAGAAGACGAAGAAGTCTCGGGTTTGGTTCGTGCAAATGAAAGGAAGACTCGAAGCAGGTGTAGGTTAGGGGTGACTCGGGGCTTTGCTTAATTTACCCGAGGTCGACGTGTGAAGTTTCTGTGGGTTGCTCGAGTTGTTGAGCGTGTTTCTTTTGGGTTCTGTAGTTTTTAAAGTTAAGTTTAAAAGGGGTTTAAAAATTCAACAGTAAGGTTTATTAATTTAAAACAAAGATAATATGATTTTGTAAATGATTAAAGTTTTAAACAAAAGTTAAACAAGTTTATTTATAAAACTAAATTTGTTTAAAGTTAAGTTTTAAACAAAGTTCTGCTATTTGGAAATATAAAAGTTTTAAAAATAAATAATTAGATTTTAAATAATAAGTTTGCATTAAACTTTTTAAATAACTTTGGGAAGTTCAAAGATTTAAAAAGTTATAATTAGCATGTTTAAATTATTTTAAATTATGATTGATTTCTAAAGTGTTTATTTTAAATAAATAAAATAATTAAGATTTAGAAATCAATTAAAATAAGGATTATCTTTAGTAATTTAGAATTTTGATTTAATTGAAGATAATTAAATTTGTAAAGATAATTAAGGTAATTAAATTATTAACCATTGAAAAGTTATTGGTTAATATAAATGATTTGATAAGATAATGTTTTCTTAATTAAGAATTTTTTTTAAAAGAAGTTAAGAAATCATTTAATTAAATTTAAATGACTAAGTTAAATAATTAATTAAGTAATAAATTTGTGATTTATTAAAGATAATCACTTTGGAGTTAATTAAGTGTAATTACTTGGTGAAGTAATTAAGTAATTAATTACTGAAGGTAATTAAGTAAAGGATAATTACTTTAGGAAGGTAATTAAGGTAGAAGTGATTAAGAGTTAATCACTTGTGTTATTAATTAAAGAATTAATTAATAAAATTTATTAAAGGATTAAATTATTTAATTAATGATTAATTAATTAAGGAGTTAAGGTTAATTTATAATATGATTAATTACTAGTTAAGGTAATTAATTAAAAGAGAGTAATTAATTAAGGATCATTAATTAATATAATAAATGATATAATTAGGGTTGATTAATTAAGATTAATTAATCAGTATTAAGTGATTAAATGAGTAATTAATTAATTAAGGATTAATATAATTAATTAAGGAATTAATTAATTAAGGTAAGTAATTACAAGATGGTTAATTACTAATTATGATTAATTAAGACTAATTAATGAAGGTGGTTAATTAAAGATTTAATTAATTAAAAGGTTAATTAATTAATGAATTATTTAGAGGATTATTAATTAATATAATTAATGAATTAATCAAGGTTGATTAATAAAAGTAATTAATTTAAATATGATTAATTAATTGTAATTAATTGAGGATTAATATAATTAATTATAGTTAATTCATTAATGAAGGATCATTAATTATTGTAATTAATGATAGTAATTAAAAGTTAATTACTGTATATGGTTAAGGATAATTACTTGAATGTAATTAAAGATAATTAATCAAAGGAGATTAATTAAGGAAGATCATTAAGAGATGAATAATTAATTAATTTGTAATTAATTAATGATAGAAAGCAGGATTTTGATAATCCAAGTAATTAAAGGATAATAATTAATTTAATTACAGGTTAATTAAATTGATATTGAGTTAATCAATTATGTTTAGATGATTGATTAATATTGGATGATTGATATTGGGTGATTGGTTGATATTGGATGATTTGGATATCTCTGATATATGTGATATGCTGCTTTGTGAAATGAATGTTGATATGAATTATCTATTGTGATAATGTGATTTATCTATCTGTGATATCATCCTGAATATAAATTTAAATGTTTAAACCTTTAAACAACTTGGCCTTAAAAGATACGTTTTGGATTTTGATGAGACCGGGATCGGGTTTCCGTATACCGGAATTCCAGGTCTGGAGACCCGAATACCACATCGATCCAAATTTACGATAGGTCGTGAATCTCAAGTGAAGATGAAGATTCAGAGTGCAAGGGTTATTGTCGTTAACTCTGAGGGTGATTCCAAAACGAGTGTAACGAGATAATGCCTTCGGTTTCGTTCGAACCCGGAACGAACTTGTATGGATTGAATGCTTTCAGCACATCGTCAGGCGGACGATGAGCATTCTAAGTGATATGTTCTGATTAAAGGTAATCGTAACCTCAAGCCTCATCAACCGGGAATGGCTAAAACAGGGGAGGTGCAGCAAGGCTTCGTGGGTAGCACCCACTGAGAGCAAGATAGATCCCTGTCTAGAGGTCCCTTTTCTTTTATTCGGCTTAGTGTGTGGTTGGTCGCGCCAACTACGGGATTATCTTGTTCGGGATTATCCAGTAAGGGATGGTTCCGGCTTTGTGTTGCAGGGGAGCGGGCGTACTCCTCGGTACGGTGATCTAGGCCACGTACTGTGACGGGCGGTACCCCAGTAGCCCTGCCATTGTATGGAATCCAAACTCCAATAAGTGCCGTACGTATTAGTTGTGCCCAACTATGTTGGAATGTGAGATGTAAGCATTTCAGCTATTTCTGTATTTTACTTAAAAACCCTAGACCCTATTATAATATAACTGGATTTCCTATCAAATGTTTTGGTTAGCGTAAGGTAAAAACTTTTCCATGTTTATGTGTGGGAAGTCTTACGTGATACCTTTGTTTTCAAAAGGTTTTGAAGTTAAACAATTTTAACCCGTTTACTCACACCAGACCCATGTCTGACCCAAGTGTTTATTTTCTGTTTTATTAAACCTTGGGTACTCAATTTTTACGAGTAGCCAAGGGATTCAGGTTAGCTTTGACGAATCTATGGAGGAGATATGGAGCAGGAGGCTTCAGCATTCGTAGATATATAGTATTCCGCTGTGTTGGTTTCTCTGAGTCGTTTGTTTGAGTTGTATCTTGTGTTGTATAATAGACAGGTTTTATAACTGTCTATTTTGTGATGTATAAGTTGTGTACTCTGATTATGTAAAGACTATGTAATAGTTATGTGATATATTATATTTGTTTCGTTCCGTTGTGAGATTCTGATGTGTTGTTGTTCTTTCTTCTTTTCTTTTCTTCTTCTATCCCTTTCTTTCTTAATTCACGATACGTCTTTCTGGGCATAGAAAGCCGGGACGTGACAGTTGGTATCAGAGCTATAGGTTGAGTGAATACTTAGGCTCTGAAGTGGTGTCTATCTTGAGAGCGCGTAATTGTTAGTTATATAAAAATGGTTTTATATTGTGTTAATTGATCGGTTGAGTGGTATATGGATTCTGGTCAATACGAGTAGCTAACGTTATTGATAGGGATCTCTAAACACTTGAACCAGGCCAACGGACACAATATTGTTTTAAAGAGGTAGATGAAATAATTTTACCCAGAAATAATTTCTATATAAAAAAAAAATATATCATTTTAAATATATATATATTTATGTATTTCTACCTATTTATTGGGTTACCTGTTCGGGTTTTCCAATATAAGTTATAAAGGTAGATAAGGTGGTAGTGTGTGTAACACAATTACCAATAGTTGGAGTTTGAATGTTTGAGGTTGGAAGTATATATCGAGACTGTAAACCCAATATCGTCTCGAGTAAGTTGGTAGTATGGAGTAAGGATGTCTCGGATCTTTGAAGAAAATCCTTTTCAAGATTCGGAGTCCATTATTGGAATGTAAAATTGGTTGAGCTCGGGTGAGCAGATTTTCTAGAGTTGGATCTGTCGGAAGTGCAGAAGCAAGTGATGATAGCTTGGCAACTTCAGGAAGGAGCAGCTGTGTGATGAGACACAATATCTATGGATGTTCCCGAAGGAGATGTTCTTTTTGGAGCAAGATTAAGAAGGTATTGGAGGAACAGTTGATGTCTACCATAGGAAAGACTGGGCTGTATAGGAATTCTTTGATATCGAGTAAGAGAGTTTTATCTGTTTGGAAGTATGGGACTAAGGTCGATTAGTTGTTCTTCGGACATGGTCTCATTGTTCCCTTAAGAAGAGTAAGATATTGGCGTTTGGTTGGGAGCCCGAGTTTCTTTTGGGATGTCTGCCATCTCAAAGGTTCGTTGTGAGGTTTGTTGATGGTTTTAGTTTTGAGGAGCCTTTGGATTAGAAGCTTTTGGTTAACTGTGGTAGCAGTACAGTCCGAAGTGTTTGGTGTGTTGACGAGGAGGTCTTTGGCTTAGCAGTGTCCTAGAGATAGAGTTTGGAAGCAGCAGTGGGGTTCGTTTCTTCGATGATTCTGGAATCTTTGTGGTTCTTCTATCAACAGTCCGGGAAGATGGTGAAGGCTTTCTTGAAGGGTTAACCTTGTTTGGAAAAGCTTAAGACTCTTTTTAATTAGTAAAGAGAGAACAGTTTCTTTGGAATCCGAACTAGGTAGATCGCAAAAGTGACTTGCGATTAGTTTGGGAATTTATCTTGGGTAATCTTTTGTTTGAGACTGAGATTTCTCATGTGGAAGTAGGAGCTACTGGAATAGTCAGAGATTTTCCGGATGTATTCGAGGAAGTGGAAGTTTGTCTGCATCTGGATTTGAGTTCCGTATCGACTTGATTCCAAAAGCAATGCCGGTGGTTAGTCTGGTAGTAGGATGGTTCCTAGAGAGTTGGTATAGCAGCTCAGAAATTTTTGGAAATGGATTGGTCAGTTCTAGTTTTCAAGTTTGGATTTTAGCTGATTTTGGAAGGATCATCTTGTTGATAGGATCTAGAGATCATTTTTATTCTTGGTTCAGATTTGTTTCAGAAACATCAGCGAGAGTTAAGCTGATCAGAAAGAGTTGAGATAACTCAGGATCGTCTGGTGAGTTATGCAGATATGAGTCAGAGATTGGAATTCGGAGTTGGAAATTGGAAATTGTTTAAGTTTTCTTCGATTAATAGAACTGTAAGATTTGGTAAGTCTGGAAGCTAGCTCCGAAATATTTTGGATTTTCTTGTGTTCTCGAGAGGAGTAGTTCTTTGTCTATAGGATTGAATGGCCAGTTTGGATAGCTGGAATTCATTGTATTTCACGTATCTCTGAGGGAGTACGTGTATTATTCATCATTGGTGGTGGAATCTGCAGTTCAGATGGATTTGGAAGTTGAGCTGGACTTGAGTGTGATCTGATATTTTGTTCAGAATTGGTGAATCTAGAGATGAGAGGAGCTCTGGATTATGGTGTGTAGATTGTTTAGCTTCTGGAGAGCGAGTCTCCCAGTGATTTATACTCGGGGAAACTCGAGATAGTATTATGAAGTCTATCCTGATTTATATCAGAATAGTTAGTTAGATTAGATTGTTTGATTGGTTGCTTTGATTGTTGGAATTGGATGATAGGTATGTGGTTGCTAAATTAAAAATCTTTGCTGGATTATTAAATTAACTTTGCTTTTAATTTCGGGGACGAAATTATTTTAAGGGGGGAGGAATGTGATATCCCGGGTTTTTGGGCAGTATAAATTTAATAATCTGTATTGATAATTCAATTGAATTGATAATTTTCCTTTATAATTTTAGTTTAAATTGGTAATTTAATCTTTAAAGGTTAATAAATATTTAATCTGGAAAATATTGATAAGATTTATTTTCAAAGATAATAAAGTTTTAAATCTATTTAAAATATATATATATATATTTGATATTGGGAATGGAAATATCTTTTGTTTTAAATTAAAGATGAATTTTTAAATTGTAATATATATAGTATGTATATGTTATAATTTGATATTGTTTGAAATTTATTTTAATCTATTGATAATATATATATGTATGAATTGTAATTTAAAGCTTTGTTTTAAAATTTATATTTTTCAAAGGTTAGTTTAGATTAATTCAATTTTTTTTCAAAATATAAGATAATTGTTTATTTTAAATGAAATTGTTTACAAAAGATTTAAACAAGCTTTGTTTTGTCTTCTTTTAAAATACTCAAATCAAAATGGTTATAAATGTATAAAGTTAAATGTTTAAATTTTTAAAATACATGTATAAGATATATTTGAATTATAATTAGTTTTAGAATAATTTCTTTTAAAAATAATTTATATATACACATATGTAAATTAAGAAAATTTAAGTATGTAAGTTATATTAACATTTGAATTAAATAAAAATTTAAATTACTTAGGACATGTGTTAATATCTTAACACATGGTAATAACATTTGTAATTCATAGAAACACATATTAACATTTGTATATTCATGCAATTTAACAAGTGGCAACACTATTTTTATTTAAAAATTTAATTTATAAATTATGTAGTTTAGAGAGAAATCTGGTTTTCATTTTTAGTTCAAAATCGTTTCCTGCCTAAACTCTTTCTTCTCTTTTCTTAACTAAAACCTAAAAACAAATCATATCTGAAACCAAAAATCTGGAAAGCAAAATTTAAAGCAAAGCAAAAATCTGGAAACCTGGAATCAAAGAAGAAATGGAATCTGGAATTCAAATATAACTTAAAGAAGATGGAGGCAAATTTAATTAGCAATTTCAAATTCTTCAATCAAACTGAAGACATGCAATTAGAGGAAATAAATCAAACAACAAAGTTTAAATTCAACCAAACAAAAGAAGTTCAAAAATCTGAACATGCAAGCCTGGAAACAGCTTCTATTCTCTGTCCTCTGTCTCAACTAAACTGGTGAGTAAACTCTTATTTAAAAACAGTTTTTAGATGATTGCATGTGATGATTTTGTGTGATAAAGTTATGATATGATTTGCATGCTCATTTATCTGGATATATGTATAAAAACTTGCTTGTTTTTTTAAGTATGTGACTGTATGTGTTTATATGGTGCTCTGTATTTGTAACAGACTCAATCATCATCATCAAAACTTTCCTATCTTCTCGAACAATCAATATTTGACTTTGGTTGCTGAAACAAATTGTTAATAACAATGAGTTCTTGTTTATAAAAATAATTTCAGGTTATTTTATTGGTTAAATATACTGTAAATTTAAAATTTACAGTAGAAATCAGAAAAAGGGTAAATATCAAATATGGAAATTTATATATCTGATTTTATAATCTGGTTAGTGAATCCATATCATGATTTTTAATATATGTTTCATGATTTTTAATTTGATGGATTGTGGGAATTTGGGGTTTATTCGAGTTGGGGTTTTTGACGATTTTCCGTTGATCGACGTGTTGATCGGAGCTGTAACTTTGGTCGAAGCTTGCTAGTAGATAGGGGGAGATAGGAAAAATACAATCGAATTTTTCCAATGTCTGAATTTATCGAATTCGAACAAACTAGAGTTTTAGCTGTTGTTTTTTTGGCTTCGTTGTCGTGAAATTTGCGTTTTGGATTCGTGACTGGAGTCGTTCGATTTTGGGAAGGACGAAGCTCAGGAACGAGGCGGTTCGATGGAATGGTCGGAGGGGTCTAACGGTGCCAGGTTCGTCGGCAATAGGGGTTTTTGGTGGTTCGATTTTCTGCAGTAATTCGAGAAATGGATTCGAATTTTGATTCGTGTTCTTTTCGTTAAATCTGGGTGTAGTACCGTTCTCGCGTGTGATCGTGGGATGAACGGCGATGGTCGCGACGATCATCTGTAGTCGGCGGCGATGGTGCAAGTGCACCACATGCACGTGTGCACGTTGGTTTCGTTCTGAAGAACTTAGCGTTGGAGAAGACGAAGAAGTCTCGGGTTTGGTTCGTGCAAATGAAAGGAAGACTCGAAGCAGGTGTAGGTTAGGGGTGACTCGGGGCTTTGCTTAATTTACCCGAGGTCGACGCGTGAAGTTTCTGTGGGTTGCTCGAGTTGTTGAGCGTGTTTCTTTTGGGTTCTGTAGTTTTTAAAGTTAAGTTTAAAAGGGGTTTAAAAATTCAACAGTAAGGTTTATTAATTTAAAACAAAGATAATATGATTTTGTAAATGATTAAAGTTTTAAACAAAAGTTAAACAAGTTTATTTATAAAACTAAATTTGTTTAAAGTTAAGTTTTAAACAAAGTTCTGCTATTTGGAAATATAAAAGTTTTAAAAATAAATAATTAGATTTTAAATAATAAGTTTGCATTAAACTTTTTAAATAACTTTGGGAAGTTCAAAGATTTAAAAAGTTATAATTAGCATGTTTAAATTATTTTAAATTATGATTGATTTCTAAAGTGTTTATTTTAAATAAATAAAATAATTAAGATTTAGAAATCAATTAAAATAAGGATTATCTTTAGTAATTTAGAATTTTGATTTAATTGAAGATAATTAAATTTGTAAAGATAATTAAGGTAATTAAATTATTAACCATTGAAAAGTTATTGGTTAATATAAATGATTTGATAAGATAATGTTTTCTTAATTAAGAATTTTTTTTAAAAGAAGTTAAGAAATCATTTAATTAAATTTAAATGACTAAGTTAAATAATTAATTAAGTAATAAATTTGTGATTTATTAAAGATAATCACTTTGGAGTTAATTAAGTGTAATTACTTGGTGAAGTAATTAAGTAATTGATTACTGAAGGTAATTAAGTAAAGGATAATTACTTTAGGAAGGTAATTAAGGTAGAAGTGATTAAGAGTTAATCACTTGTGTTATTAATTAAAGAATTAATTAATAAAATTTATTAAAGGATTAAATTATTTAATTAATGATTAATTAATTAAGGAGTTAAGGTTAATTTATAATATGATTAATTACTAGTTAAGGTAATTAATTAAAAGAGAGTAATTAATTAAGGATCATTAATTAATATAATAAATGATATAATTAGGGTTGATTAATTAAGATTAATTAATCAGTATTAAGTGATTAAATGAGTAATTAATTAATTAAGGATTAATATAATTAATTAAGGAATTAATTAATTAAGGTAAGTAATTACAAGATGGTTAATTACTAATTATGATTAATTAAGACTAATTAATGAAGGTGGTTAATTAAAGATTTAATTAATTAAAAGGTTAATTAATTAATGAATTATTTAGAGGATTATTAATTAATATAATTAATGAATTAATCAAGGTTGATTAATAAAAGTAATTAATTTAAATATGATTAATTAATTGTAATTAATTGAGGATTAATATAATTAATTATAGTTAATTCATTAATGAAGGATCATTAATTATTGTAATTAATGATAGTAATTAAAAGTTAATTACTGTATATGGTTAAGGATAATTACTTGAATGTAATTAAAGATAATTAATCAAAGGAGATTAATTAAGGAAGATCATTAAGAGATGAATAATTAATTAATTTGTAATTAATTAATGATAGAAAGCAGGATTTTGATAATCCAAGTAATTAAAGGATAATAATTAATTTAATTACAGGTTAATTAAATTGATATTGAGTTAATCAATTATGTTTAGATGATTGATTAATATTGGATGATTGATATTGGGTGATTGGTTGATATTGGATGATTTGGATATCTCTGATATATGTGATATGCTGCTTTGTGAAATGAATGTTGATATGAATTATCTATTGTGATAATGTGATTTATCTATCTGTGATATCATCCTGAATATAAATTTAAATGTTTAAACCTTTAAACAACTTGGCCTTAAAAGATACGTTTTGGATTTCGATGAGACCGGGATCGGGTTTCCGTATACCGGAATTCCAGGTCTGGAGACCCGAATACCACATCGATCCAAATTTACGATAGGTCGTGAATCTCAAGTGAAGATGAAGATTCAGAGTGCAAGGGTTATTGTCGTTAACTCTGAGGGTGATTCCAAAACGAGTGTAACGAGATAATGCCTTCGGTTTCGTTCGAACCTGGAACGAACTTGTATGGATTGAATGCTTTCAGCACATCGTCAGGCGGACGATGAGCATTCTAAGTGATATGTTCTGATTAAAGGTAATCGTAACCTCAAGCCTCATCAACCGGGAATGGCTAAAACAGGGGAGGTGCAGCAAGGCTTCGTGGGTAGCACCCACTGAGAGCAAGATAGATCCCTGTCTAGAGGTCCCTTTTCTTTTATTCGGCTTAGTGTGTGGTTGGTCGCGCCAACTACGGGATTATCTTGTTCGGGATTATCCAGTAAGGGATGGTTCCGGCTTTGTGTTGCAGGGGAGCGGGCGTACTCCTCGGTACGGTGATCTAGGCCACGTACTGTGACGGGCGGTACCCCAGTAGCCCTGCCATTGTATGGAATCCAAACTCCAATAAGTGCCGTACGTATTAGTTGTGCCCAACTATGTTGGAATGTGAGATGTAAGCATTTCAGCTATTTCTGTATTTTACTTAAAAACCCTAGACCCTATTATAATATAACTGGATTTCCTATCAAATGTTTTGGTTAGCGTAAGGTAAAAACTTTTCCATGTTTATGTGTGGGAAGTCTTACGTGATACCTTTGTTTTCAAAAGGTTTTGAAGTTAAACAATTTTAACCCGTTTACTCACACCAGACCCATGTCTGACCCAAGTGTTTATTTTCTGTTTTATTAAACCTTGGGTACTCAATTTTTACGAGTAGCCAAGGGATTCAGGTTAGCTTTGACGAATCTATGGAGGAGATATGGAGCAGGAGGCTTCAGCATTCGTAGATATATAGTATTCCGCTGTGTTGGTTTCTCTGAGTCGTTTGTTTGAGTTGTATCTTGTGTTGTATAATAGACAGGTTTTATAACTGTCTATTTTGTGATGTATAAGTTGTGTACTCTGATTATGTAAAGACTATGTAATAGTTATGTGATATATTATATTTGTTTCGTTCCGTTGTGAGATTCTGATGTGTTGTTGTTCTTTCTTCTTTTCTTTTCTTCTTCTATCCCTTTCTTTCTTAATTCACGATACGTCTTTCTGGGCATAGAAAGCCGGGTCGTGACAGTTACTTATTTAGACACTATTATAATAGCGAATATTACTATATAGTAGATAGTTTAACGGATCCTTGGAGGATGGGCGGTCCCAAGCATCTTCTAAGTTACTTGTATCTTTACTACAGTTCATTTGAGTTGGTTTACATTGTGTAAGTATGTATATCCTGACTCGAGTGTTATGTTTTATTTTACGCTCGGGTCAGCCTGAGTATTCACAGCTTTGGACTTCACTTTTCTGGAGCTCGGAATCACTGGAGATTCTGCTTATCTAGTTATCTTCCTATTTCAGTTTCAGTTGCCTTATTTCAGCTTTTGTTTTAGAGACTTGTGTATTTGGATCTCTATTGTACTTGTTTCAGAACTGTATTGGGTTTCAGACTATGTATTTTGTATTTGATTTGAGACTATGTATTTTAGTGGCTTCATGAACCACTATGGTTATTTTTAAATTCCGCTGCGAGTTATTCTGATATTTCTGTGTCTGTGATTCTGTGAATGATTTTATTTGCTCCAGATTTTATTACAATCTGTTATTTTGCATTATTCAAGTCTGACATGTGTGGATTATTGTCGATTTGAATGGTCCAAAATAGTGGGTCGTTACATTTGGTATCAGAGCGAGGTTTTAGGCAAACCTTAGCATATGGAGCAAAAACTCATTAGAGATAGGGTAGAAATACCCTAGAATGAGTGAAATCAAACTCAGAATCATTTCCTTGTGAGTGAACGTATTTTCAAAGTATAAAATGATTTTTCAAATGATTTTTCAAAGATTATTTTGATATAAAATTTTCTTGTTTTAAGAAGAAATTTTCTAAACTTTCTTCCTTTTGTATCTACCCTGTTAGGAATTTTATTATTAGGATATTCACCCAAGTGACCTTATCGTATTTTATCTTAACTTATCTTTGTCTTCTCTGTACCTTGTCCTAAATTTATTCTTGATATTTCCAGGATGAATCGTGGAAATGCTAGAGGTAGGGGTCGTGGTATTGCCCCAGTTCCTCCACCTGTTGCACCCGTTAAGTTCACAGTTCTTTGCAAAGAATTCTCTCAGCTCGGTGGCACTAAGTTCACCGGTTCAGAAAGTATCATCGAAGCCCAGCAATGGCTAAGAAGTTTGGAAAGAATCTTTACTGGTTTAGAGATCACTGATGCCCAGAAACGTCAGTTAGCGGCATGGCAGCTGCAAGAATCAGCCCTAGATTGGTGGGAGTCTGTTACGACTCGCACTAACGAAGGTGACCTTTCATGGGAGCAGTCAGGTATCCTTTGTGTTAATTTGAATTTTCCCATTTCCTTTCTTTTCAATTTGTCTAAAGTTCTGTTTCTGTATCTTCCTTTCAGGGAGGCTTTTGTGGCAAAATGGATGCCCGAAGCCGGTAAATCTCAGCTTTACCGTGAATTCATGGACCTCAAGCAGGGTACCATGTCTTTTTCAGAGTATGAACGGAAGTTCAATGAACTTTCAAAATTTGGTCCTGGTCTTATCGACACTCAGCTAAAGAAGAATGAGAAGTTCATTGCTGGAGCTCGCCCAGAGTTCTACGACCGTCTTATTTCGCATGTTCATGGCACTTTTACTGAGCTCATGGATATGGCTATTCGCTATGAGAACCCTACTTCCAAGGGTCCTGCTGCTTCCAGTGCTCATGTATCTCAGTCCTCCTCTGCTAATTCCAAGAAGAGAAAGCCCAACTTCCATCAGCAGAAGAAGAATTGGCTCAAACACCCGGGCTTAGGATCTTCAACATCTGCTCCTTCCCAGAGGCACCCTATTGATCTTTCCTCCATTACTTGCTTCAAATGTGACCAGAAGGGTCACTATGCCAATAGTTGCCCTAATCCGTCTGTTGCTGCTGTTCCTCCACCCCAGGTTACCAGGAACGATCTTTGTCATGTTTGTCTTCAGCCGGGTCATTTTAAGAAGGACTGTCCTTTATATCAGAAGGGAAGGCCATCTGGTTATTTGCTGTCACATCTGCTTCATCACCTGCTCCTGCACCTGCTCCTGCTCCTAGCGATGATCAAGGTACTCTTCAGGGCACCTTTACTTTATTTAATCATCCTGTTCGTGTTTTATTTGATACTGGGGCTTCGCATAGCTTTATTTCTGATGTTGTGTGTAATAAGTTTGAAACTCTCCTTTCTCCTGAGTATGTTTCTGTTCCTCTATGTGTTTCAAATCCTATTGGTGGTCCCGCAAATCTAGATAAGATTTGTAAGCAAGTGAGACTCTTCTATTCTAGTCATAAATTTTCTGGAGATTTCTATGTCCTAGGTTTCGATGCTTTTGATCTGTTGCTTGGAAGTGATTGGCTTGATGGACACGATGCCCGTATCTCGTGTAAATCCCGAATTGTTTCTCTTAAGGATGATCGAGGAAATTCTTTGCTTATTCAGGGCCGTATGCCTCATGATTATGGTGGTAGCTTTATCTTTTCTCTAGATGCTTCTATTGATGATCTTCAGTCGACCCGTGTGGTTAATCACTACCCGGATGTATTTGGTGAAGTTACTGCTTTACCTCCCAAGCGGGAAATTGATTTCCGCATTGATCTCATTCCTGGAGCTCGACCTATAGTTCTTCCTCCTAGAAGAATGGCACCCCGCGAGAAGGTTGAGTTAAGGAAACAAATTGAAGACCTATCTTCCAAGGGTCTGATCAGACCTAGTTTTTCTGAATGGGGAGCTGCAGTGGTCTTCGTCACCAAATCCGATGGTTCTCTTCGGATGTGTGTTGATTATAGGGAGTTGAACAAACTCACTATGAAAAATAGATATCCTATGCCTCGCATCAATGACATGTTCGATCAGCTTTATGGTGCTACTGTTTTCTCTCAGCTTGATCTCGCCACAGGTTTTCACCAACTCAGAGTGGCTGAGGAAAGTATTCCTAAGACTGCTTTCCGTACTGAAAATGGATTCTTCGAATGGTTAGTCATGCCTTTTGGTTTGACTAATGCTCCTGCTTTCTTTGTTGACTTGATGAATCGTGTTTTCCGTGATGTGCTTAATAAATTTGTTCTAGTCTTTGTGGATGATATCCTCATCTTCTCTAAGTCTGAAGAAGAACATGAGTCACATTTAAAATCTGTTCTTGAGACCCTTCGCAATCATCAGTTAAAAGCTAAATTTTCCAAATGTCACTTCTGGAAGGATGAAGTCCGATTTCTCGGGCATATTGTTTCTAGTAATGGAGTTTCAGTTGATCCAGTCAAGATCGCTGCGATCAATGTAAGTCCTTCTTTCCTTCTCTTTCATTGTTTCATTTCAATTTACTCTATCTTTTCTATTATCCCTCTTTTTCCCTATTCTGTACAGGATTGGGAAACTCCTAAGACTCCTACTGATATCCGTAGTTTTCTGGGCCTCGCCGGTTATTACCGGAGATTCATCGAGAATTTCGCTCGGATTGCTGCACCTCTCACTGCTTTAACTCGGAAGAATGCTAAGTTTATTTGGAGTAACGAGTGTAAGGCCGCCTTCAATGAGTTAAAAGACAAGCTTACTTCCGCACCTGTTCTTACCGTTCCAAATGGAAATGAGGGATTAACGGTATACACCGATGCTTGTCGAGAAGGTTTAGGAGCTGTTCTGATGCAGGATGGTAGAGTGATTGCTTATGCTAGTAGACAGTTGAAGACTCATGAAGTAAATTATGCCGCCCATGATCTAGAGTTGCTTGCTGTTGTTTTCGCTTTGAAGCTTTGGAGACATCATCTGTTGGGTACCAAGTTCGAGCTTTTCACCGATCATCAGTCTTTGAAGTATATTTTCTCTCAGAAGGATTTGAATCAGAGACAAGTTAGGTGGTTAGAGTTCCTTGCTTCTTATGACCTTGACATCAACTATACACCGGGAAAGGCTAATGTTGTGGCGGATGCTTTGAGTAGGAAGAAAGCTTTGTTGTGCCAGATTGTTGTTTCTTCTCCTCTTGTGGATCGTATTATGGCTAGACAGGATGAAGATCAGATGCTTAGATTGATTAAGGAGAGTGTTCGAAGCAGAGGTGGAAGTAGTAGTATAGATGGTAATGGAGCTCAGATTGACGATAAGGGTGTATTGAGGATCAATAATAGGATTTGTGTCCCGAATGTTGATGGATTGAGACAGGAGTTACTTCGGGAGAATCATCAGTCCAGACTTTCTATTCATCCAGGCGTGACCAAGATGTATCAGGATATGAAGAAATTATATTGGTGGAAAGGTATGAAACGAGATGTTTCCATTTTTGTGAATAGATGTGCGACTTGTCAACAAGTCAAGGCAGATCATCAGAAGAGCCCTGGTTTATTGCAGCCTCTTGAGATTCCCAATTGGAAGTGGGAACAAGTTTCTATGGATTTCATTGATGGTTTAGCAAGGACTAGGAAGGGGAACGAGAGTATCTGGGTTATTGTGGATAGATTGACCAAATCAGCTCATTTCATTCCGGTCAAGTCTACCCGTTCAGCTTCTAGTTTGTCTGAGATTTACATGAGGGAGATTGTTCGTCTCCATGGTATTCCTCTCAGTATCGTTTGTGATCGTGATCCTATCTTTACTAGTAGGTTTTGGAAGGCCTTTCAGGATTCGTTGGGTACTCATCTAAATCTGAGCACTGCTTACCATCCACAGACCGACGGTCAAACGGAAAGGGTGAATCAGATTTTAGAAGATCTTCTTCGTGCTTGTGTGCTTGATTATGGAGGATCTTGGGAAGATCATCTCCATCTTGTCGAATTCACTTATAACAATAGTTATCAGGCCAGTATTGAGACATCTCCATTTTCTGCTCTTTATGGACGACCTTGTAGATCTCCTTCTTGTTGGATTGAATCCGGTAATCGATTGGTTCTTGGTCCTGAATTGGTTTTGGAAGCTTCAGAGAGAGTTGAAGAGATTAAGAGAAAGATGAGGATTGCTCAGGATAGACAGAAGAAATACGCTGATCGTCGAAGACGGAGTTTAGAGTTTACTGTTGGTGATTTGGTTTTCCTTAAGGTCTCTCCCTTAAGGAATGTTATTCGTTTTGGTCGTAGAGGAAAGCTATCTCCTAGATTTGTTGGTCCTTTCCGCATTTTGGAAAGAATTGGCTCTCTTGCTTATCGTCTGGATTTACCCGAGAAATTTTCTGGAATTCACAACGTCTTTCATGTATCTCATCTTCGTCGCTATCTGCATGATCCATCTCTTATTATTCAGCCTTCTGCTCTTGATAGTTTGGATATTGAGCCAAATCTGACTGTTGAGAGGAAGCCACTTCGTATCGTCGATCGAGGTACGAAGCAGCTAAGAAGAAAATCTGTCAACCTGGTCAAAGTGCAGTGGAGCACTGATGAACGGGATTGCACCTGGGAGACGGAGGAGAGCATTCGTGCTTCGAATCCGGAATTGTTTATTTCAGGTACTCTACTATTCTGTCTTATCTTTCTTTGTTTTCCTTCTTCGTTCCTTTTCGAGGACGAAAAGCTTTGAGTGGGGGAGAGTGTAACAGCCCGATATTTTAAACGAAATTTTAATTAAAAATAAAACATTTTGAAATATTGAGTTAAAATTTAAGTGTAGTAATTTGTATAAAACGAAAATTTAAAACGTTACATTTCGTTACGTTTTGTCCGTTCTTAACTTTACTGTAGGATAAAATCTTATTTATGATGATAATAACTATTTTTAAATTCGGTTTAAAAGATACGTTATATTTTTGAGAAACCGTTAACATTTATTAAATTTATTTAATAAAAGAAATAAAACAAATTGTACGTTATTTGGGCGTTTCATAATTTCTTTTGTTTTCACCGTCCATTTGATTTTTGGATGCATTGGCAATTCAAGTCTCAGCTGTTCAAAAATCGTTCACGTGAAGATATATTCGTTCACTTGGCCTCCTATACGTTTCGCATATTTAATAATAATTATTAGCCTTAAATATTCCTTTACCGTTCAAAGCAATAAAACTGGCCCTCTTGGTCACGTTTCATTTCTTAATCATCCTTGCAAACAAAAACTCCAGACTGCATTTTTCATTTCGTTCTATCAAATTTCAGAACCTTCTTCTAAGGTATGGTCACTTGTCCTTGCTTTTGTTTTATCTTGTTATTCTCTATCCCTTCATGCTTCTACCCCATGCCATCCGCAACCTAGACCACCACCGCCTCCCTACCCCAGGCCACTGACCCGCGTCAGTCCACCATCACGGCAACCCCAGACCGTCACCGCTTCTCCTCCACGTCAGCCTACTCCACCACCCCGAATCCATCAACCACCACCATGAGACCAGACCCTCCTCCACGAACCTACCAGCCTACCCACCCGTGCCGAGATCCCATGCCCAGTCCACCACCAGCCCATCACCTCGACGTCAGCCCTCCATCTCACCACCTGACGTGTCCAATCCAACCTCCCCAGGCCGAAGCCATCACCCCACGCCTGACATCACCACCGCCTCCATACCCAGCCACACCTCCCTACCCCAGGCCACTGACCCACGTCAGACCACCGTACCCGGCAGCTCGAAGAGTTTGCTTTGGCTTTTGGTTGTGTTGCCTCCGCCTTGTATTATTTCCACCAAGCCCTGTTTGAAAAGAATATATGAAGTTATGCTTTTGCCACCTGTATTTGCAACTTTCGTTATTTTTTCACTGACTTTGGTTTTGAAGAAAAAAAAAATGAACAAAAATCTATTTCAGTTTGTTTTCTTTGCAACTGTGAATTTTGTATTACCTCTGTCTTGCTGAAATGAATTGGTGAACAGAAATTTCCACTTCTTGTTTTATTTTGAATGTTGTAAATTCCGTGTGAAAAAGAAAATTTGTGAATAATACAAAATTTTTACTTTGCAAAATTTTAAAATTTATAATCTCCAATAAGAGTGGTCGAACCAATTCCTTCTATTTTTCAACTTGATTTATTTTTCGATCGTTTACTTCAATTTGGGAAATTCGTTATTCGTGCATCTTTGATTGTCTATTTATTCGCTTTATTCTTTCGACTTTAGATCAGAATCAAGTCGGCGAGTCTGCTAACGACTGATCGTGCTATCCGCGTGCTTTCAAATTACATCGTACTTCTTTCTTTCCGAATCTCCAGCTCCGTAGAGGTGAGTAAATCTCACACGAATATCCATACTTATATAATTGTGAAACGACCGCAATTGAATGTGTAGAAAAAAATAAATAAATAAATGATGTTATAATTACCTGTGATTTATTTATAGTAGATGTTAATTGTTAAAACTGCATATCGTATCATCTGTTATATTCTGTTCTTGTTTTACTGTTATTCTACTCTGTTAAATCACACTGCAAGTTCCCTGTAGAATAGAATCACTATGGGTTGAAATGATACATACCCGAACGGACTTTAGAATAAGGGAAGGTCGTTATGGGCTGAAATGATAGGCCTGAGCGATTTTCAATTAAATTTTATTTACTTGGGATTGCGGGTTTGAAATGATAAAACCCGGATTTTTCTTTGTAAATTACGGATTGAAATGATATAGTATCCGTATCACTTGAATTAGGCTAGAAAATATTATACAGACCCGTGGTTATTTTTATGTATTTTTTGAATATTTTAAATCATTTAAGAATTGTAATAATATTTAATTTGATTTAAACCGAATTTTTAAATGATTTATTTAAAATAGAAATGATTTTTTTTATGTGATAAATATAAATAAATGGAGAAATATTGGTTTTAAACGAAACTAAAAAATTCGAAATTTTGATAAAAAGAAAGATGGAAACTTAAGATTAATTTAATTAAAAATGAAATTTAGGTTTAAATTGGTGGAAAAATGAAGTTTAAGTTTAAGTGTTGAAATGAATGTAATAAGCAAATTGGTAAGTTTGGGTTTTAACTTGTAAAATTTCTTTCGAAATAAAATTAGTTAAAGGATTTAAATGAACATTTTTAATGTATAATTTTATAAGTTTTAACTAGGTAGAATCTGTAGCACTTGTTAAGTGTTGTGGATTGCATAAGTGAACCAAAAGACTAAAATGAACTTAGGCTATGATAGTACTTGGTAAGTGCTGTTGTAGCAGAAACTAAAATTTAACCTGAACTAATAAAGGGTTACTGTAGCACTTGTTAAGGACTGCAGTAAGCTGAAAAATCTGATTTGTGTTTAAAACTGAATTGTTATAGCAGTTTATAAATGTTGGTTTGTTGATTAAAAATTGTTTTTAAATATAACTTAACGTTATTGTTTTAAGTGAATAAGTGAACTCCGGAAAGGTTAGATTTTTGAAATTTAATAACTTAATATTTGTTTTAAGGAATAATGTCTTTGTTTTAAAATGGTTTAATTCGAAGTATATTTGATAAATTGTTTTAAATCTATAACCACGGGTTATAATAACGATTGGTTGGCAAAGAGACCGGGATCGGATATGGACATACTCTCTGTCGATACCGAAAACCACTTTGACAACCGTGTACGCGGTGGAGATTCCAGAATGAAGTAGGATGGTGGCGACGTCCTTAAGGTATGTTACGTGGACCCAACTCCCGTGAGTTGGCATAAGGTGGCTAAAACAGGAGCGATTGACGGACCAATGAGGTAGCACCTCTTATCGGACACACTTCTTCGATACCATTCTATTACTTGTGATTGATTGGTGGCCACCCTTGATTTGGGAGTGTTGTTCGAGGTGGGCGGTAGTGGCTGCTATGCGTCACCACTAGTCCGGATGCGTAATTGGTATATCTACCCTGGCATTGCCTAGTTGTGCCGTGTCACCTACCATATCGAGCTTTACTACGATTATGATTTTAAGATCCGACCGCGTTAAGGTTCTCCATCCCCTTAACGCTATTTTCCGATATGATTATACTTTACTTATTTAGACACTATTATAATAGCGAATATTACTATATAGTAGATAGTTTAACGGATCCTTGGAGGATGGGCGGTCCCAAGCATCTTCTAAGTTACTTGTATCTTTACTACAGTTCATTTGAGTTGGTTTACATTGTGTAAGTATGTATATCCTGACTCGAGTGTTATGTTTTATTTTACGCTCGGGTCAGCCTGAGTATTCACAGCTTTGGACTTCACTTTTCTGGAGCTTGGAATCACTGGAGATTCTGCTTATCTAGTTATCTTCCTATTTCAGTTTCAGTTGCCTTATTTCAGCTTTTGTTTTAGAGACTTGTGTATTTGGATCTCTATTGTACTTGTTTCAGAACTGTATTGGGTTTCAGACTATGTATTTTGTATTTGATTTGAGACTATGTATTTTAGTGGCTTCATGAACCACTATGGTTATTTTTAAATTCCGCTGCGAGTTATTCTGATATTTCTGTGTCTGTGATTCTGTGAATGATTTTATTTGCTCCAGATTTTATTACAATCTGTTATTTTGCATTATTCAAGTCTGACATGTGTGGATTATTGTCGATTTGAATGGTCCAAAATAGTGGGTCGTTACATTAAGGTTCTGAGTGTAATTAAATACTATACAAATTTACCTTTTATTTACCATATTTTATTAAGCAATAATTTAGTTTGAACATTTTTATTACCTAAATTCCTCTTTTATAATTTTCAATTGCAAATTCATCTTGACATTTCAACTTTTTTGAATATTTTAGGTAAGTTATGTATGTATGTATGTATATATATTAGAACACCATTAAGTATTATACAATTTAAATTTTTATCCTAGTTTAATTGTTTCAAGTTCTTTCAAATTAAATTTCTTATTTTTGACACCCAATTTATTCAAAATTTTGCTTTATTTAAATAATTGAAAACCATCATTTAACATTGAATTTTAGAATTAAATTCCGGTTTCAGTTCAAACTATTTGATATATATATATATATGTATGTATATGTATATCAAATCACACTTAAGAAATTCAAATTAAATTCATTTCCTAAAACAAAAGTGTAGCAAAGCTACTAAGTGGTCTCTCCACTCCGAAACTCGAAAATGAATGTCGATGATGCTACAGTCATCACCGAAATTATTTTCCAGTGACAAATGAGGAGAGTACCGATTTAATTCTTTTAAGATTAGTCATTTAAACCATTTCCATTCGAAAATACTTTCAAATAATATATTCCAAAACTTTAAAATACAAAATTTGAAAAACCCCAGAAATTTAATACTCAAATCCTTAATTAAATTCATTTTATTTGTAAATTAGATTTATAAATCATATTTATAAAGTTATACAACAATAGTTAATGGTTTGGTAATGTTGACAAAACAGTAAATGATAACCTAGTATTATCATTTCTAACAACCAATTAATTTAACTATCAAATTTCAGAAAATTATACCTTTCTATGTAAAATTTGATCAGACATAATTTACAAATTTTGAAAACAATTTTGTGTCAGTTTGCTCTATTCAAGTGTTTTTGAATTCCTAACGATGGCGTTAGCTAGACGAATAGATCGAAACCCAAAATTCAAAATTAACAACTCAAATGACACAACATAAAAAATTATTTTAAATACAAATACACTCCCTTACTCGATTATTCAAATATGGATAAAGATTCACATATAGAGGTATCCTAGTTAAAGAAATTTTATACAATGAAGATTGCTCGAACGGATAAAAGGATAATTAAGTCACAGAAGAGAAAAGATTGATAGACTTATACTAATCGCGGGCGACCTTTACCCGATCAACCGAGATTTCCGGGTTAAGATCAATGCGGAAATTCAATTTCCCGCTTGAAGGAAAGAGAGGTGACTTCACCAAACATTAGGATAATCTTTGATTATCGGAGTGGAGTCAAGATTACAAGGGAATTACCCTGATCGTCTACTAGAGACGGTTCCGGCTTTGCAAGAAATAACAGCATCTAAACCGAGGACGTAGAAATCTCTGGTGGATCGATGCTTGTTGTAAAGGAGTTCCACCCCTTTACAAATCATATTCAGGTTGGCAGGACCGCCGATGGGATTTGTCACCCAAAGGATGAAGTGCTACGTAAATACCATATAGAATCGCCACCAAACCATCCTATTTCATTCTGGAATCTCCACCACGTACACAGTTGTTAAAGTGGTTTTCGGTATTGGCAGAGAGTATGAAAATATCTGATCCCGGTCTCTTTAACAACCAAACACTTATTTCACACCATGGTCATTTCATTTCAATAGTTCATATTCATATCAAAATATTATATTCATTTCAAACCATATCAATTCGATATCATTATTCACTTTAAATAATATTCATTTCAGAATGTAACACTTTCAAAATTTATAACACTTTCGAAATCATAACACTTTGAAATCATAACACCTAGGAAATATAACACTTTGAAATCAAAACACTTTGAAACCATAACACTTTGGAACCATAACACTTTGAAATCATAACACTTTCCACTTGAACAGCTTAGATGTTGAAAATATTATATATATTAAAATACTTTATAAATTAAAATAATATATATATACAATAAAATACTTTATATAATAAAATTAGTTTCCTCCAATTTCGCAAATCGATTTAAATAATCTTAAATTCCAAAATTCAATTTAAATCAATTCCAGTTTAACCATTTCAATTTAAAGTTCAAAGATTCAAGTTTAAATATTCAAACATTTACAATATAAATTTCATTTATATTTCGACATTTAACTTAAAATTTATTCAAATTGGAAATTATTCCCTTAACCATTTTTATAACAATTTATTTAAATCCCAATTTATATATATTTAAATCAATATTAAATATTCAATCTCAATTTTATTCAGAATTGAGAATATTCATTTAATCACTTTTTATCAAATCGAGTTATAATCATATCTTTTTAAAATCTCAAAACTAATAAGTTTAAATCAATTCTTTCCTAAATTCAATTATTAACCAATTTAAATTCCAAGTCAACATTTATTTATCTTCCCAACCTTTATTATTAAATTTGTAAAAATCTATTTTTATAATATTAATATAAGTTTAAATAAATACTTAAACATATTACAAACCAATTAAATTAAATTTTATTAAATTAAATCTTGTTATTAAATTTATTTTATATTAAATCCTATTTTATATAATTTAAAATAATAAAATTATAAGAAAACCTTAAAAATTATATTTTCAAAACTAACTTATAAATTTAAAATTTCCAAAATATATAATTTTAAAAATCTAAATTTTACAAAATAAAATATCTTTATATTATATTTAAAAATCAATATTTAACAAAATTTTTCTATCCTATGGTCAAGTGATACAGATATTTATCATTTCAAAATATAGACCAACGGTGTCCGTATATAATTTTCTATCCTATGGTCAAGTGATACAGATATTTATCATTTCAATCCGCAAATTTAATGTTTACGGGTGTATATCATTTCAACCCGCAATCCCAAAATTTAAAATCAATGAAAATCGCTTGGGTTTGTCATTTCAACCCATAACGATTTTCCCCTATTCCAGAATATCATTCAGGTATGTATCATTTCAACCCATAGGGATTATTAAACTAACAAGGAACTTGCAGAGTGAGAACAAATATGATAAATATAACATATCAACAACATGCTTATATCATCAGTGAGAAATTAAATAAAATATACACAACAGGATATGGTGTCATATATCACATCTGAACAATTACAGATAATGGCATATCGTATTTAACAATTAAATAACTAGCAATTCAAATTTAACAGCATATTTCAATTGTCATTTCAAGTGAAATCAAATTTACTAACTATAAGAATGTTAATCGTGAGTGATTGCTCACATTTCGAGGCTAGAGAAATGAACGGAAAAGAAGCAAATGGATACGGACAAGCGCACGGATCGAACAAGGGGACAATGACAAAGTTTGAACTGCTGTTGCAAATTTGGTATTGAGAAAGTAAGTCAAGATGTATTAGAGGTCGATGAAACAACATATATGTTATATATTTTTTTTTCTAAAATCAATTGGAAACATATATTCAAAATAATATTTATATATTCAAATCAATTTTTAATTCAAACACATATAGAGTAAAATCTATATATATATATATAAACTACTATACAAACATATAGATAAACTTACGTTCTTTTTTTTCTACATATTACATAAACAACCATATTACATATATATAACTTTCAAAATATTAACACCCACCCAACATAACATGTTATATATATACTTTTAAATTTTACCCTTTTAAAATATGATAGCTAGTGTATACACTCTGTAAGGACCCACTATTTTGGACCATTCAAATCGACAATAATCCACACATGTCGGACTTGAATAATACAAAATAACAGATTGTAATAAAATTTGGAGCAAATAAAATAATTCATAGAATCACAGACACAGAAATATCAGAATAACTCGCAGCGGAAATAAAATAAATAGTGGTTCATGAAGCCACTAAAATACAGAGTCTCAAAACAGATACAAAATACATAGTCTGAAAACCAATACAGTTCTGAAACAAGTACAATAAAAATCCAAATACATAAGTCTCTAATACAAATGCTGAAATAGAACAACTAAAACTGAAATAGATAGATAACTAGATAAGCAGAAACTCCAGCGATTCCTAGCTCCAGAAAAGTGAAATCCAAAGCTGTGAATACTCAGGCTGACCCGAGCATAAATAAAACACAAACACTCGAGTCAGGACATACATACTTATACAGTGTAAACCAACTCAAGTGAACTGTAATAAAGGTACAAGTAACTTAAAGAATGCTTGGGATCGCCCATTCTTTAAGGATCCGTTAAACAATCTACTATGTAGTAATATTCGCTATTATAATAATGTCTAATCATAAAATAAACATACTTTAAAATAGCATTAGGGCTTTACATTTAATCTGAACGCACCCTAACACGTAATAGTGCCAATAGTCTATACAGTACATGCATACCTCGCAAGGCTATGAGAAGATACTCCATAGGTACGACACAAATAGAAACTCGTAGTAAAGCTCGCTATGGTAGGTGACACGGCACACAAGGCAATTCCAGGGTAGATTTACCAATTACGCACACGGACTGACGGAAACGCATAGCATCCACTACATCTCCACCTCGAACAACACTCCCAAATCAAGGGGTGCACCCAAAAAATCACAAAGTAATAGAATGGTATTGAAGAAGTGTGTCTGATAAGAGGTGCTACCTCACTGGTCCGAGATTGCTCCTGTTTTAGCCACCTTATGCCAACTCACGGGAGTTGGGTCCACATATATACCTTAGGATCGTCGCCACCATCCTACTTCATTTTGGAAACTCCACCGCGTACAAAGTTGTCAAAGTGGTTTTCGGTATCAACAGAGAGTATGTCCATATCCGATCCCAGTCTCTTTAACAACCAATCGTTATTATAACCCATGGTTATAAATTTAAAACAGTTTATATTTCAAATCAAAATACTTCATTTAAACCATTTAAAAGTAAAGTCATTATACCTTTATATCAAATATTCAATTCCCAAAAATTTAGCCTTTTCTGAGTTCATTTATTCACTTAAAAACATTAAACATTAAAATTCCAGCTTTCACAGCATTTAAAAAGTGGTGCGGTAAGTTATATTTGAAAACAATTCAATTCAGCAAAGACAACATTTATAAACTGCTGTTAATAGTTCAGTTTTAAAGAAAAAAAGTTCAATTCAGAAAAGACAGCATTTACCGAACTGCTGTAATAGTTCAGGGTTCAAATTAAAGGTTTTATTTCAATTCAGCAAAGACAGCGTTTTAAAACTGTTGTAAAAGTTCAGTTATAAACAAAAATCATATTTCAGCCTACTGCAGCACTTAACAAGTGCTCAGTAGCCCCTTCATTAGTTTCAGGTTCAATTTTAGTCCCTGCCACAACAACACTTACCAAGTGCTACCATAGCCTTAGTTCATTTATGCAACAACAACACTTACCAAGTGCTGCAGATTCTACTTAGTTCAGAATTAGTTCATTTCCAGAAATGATAGCATTTCTGAAGTGCTATTAATTGAATTTCCAGGTTTTTAAATACAATTCCAGCCATAAATAAACTTCAATTTAAATTATTTAAACATATAAAAATCATATTTTTCCACATTAAAAATGTTCATTTAAATCCTTTAACTTATGATTTTTATAAAGAAGAATTTTACAAATAAAAATCAAAATTTTCCAAAGTGCACTTATTAAATTCAAGTGTGTCAATTCCCATTTTTCATTTTAAACAATTTATTTCAACACTTAAATTTAAATCTCCATTTTTTCACCATTTAAACTTAATTTTCATTTTTAATTTAATTAACTTAAATTTCCATTTAAAAAAAATCAGTCAAATTTCTAATTTAAGTTACACTTTAAAATCACCATTTCTATCCATTTATTTACATTTAAAACATAGAAAAACATTTCCAATTTAATAAATCTTTTAAAAAATTCAATTTAAATCAATTTATCATATTTTTACGTTTTAAAATACTTAAAAATTTCCAGAAAAATATATAAAATAACTACGGGTCTGTATAATTTTTTCTAGCCTAAGTCAAGTGATACGGATAATATATCATTTCAATCCGTAGTTTACCAAGAAAATCCAGGTTTTATCATTTCAAACCCGCAATCCCAAGTAAATAAAATTAATTAAAAGTCGCTCAGGATTATCATTTCATCCCATAATGATCTTTCCCTATTCTAAAGTCCGTTCGGGTATGTATCATTTCAACCCATAGTAAACCTAATATACAGGGAACTTACAGTGTGATAAACTGATAAAAATGAACAGTATACAATATATAACAGTAACAGATGATATGACAGGTAATTAAACAAGTTTAACATCATATAAATAAATCACAGGCAATTATAACATCATTTTTAATTCTACACATTCAGTTGTTGTCGTTTCACAATTGCATAAGTATGAATAGTCGTGTGAGATTTACTCACCTCTAAATGATGGAGATAACAAAACCAATGACACAACGAAAATCAAAGCACGATGACAAGATTACAGACTTGAGTGGAGAGCAAATCCAATGCTATAGATCTTGTGTTACAACCCAAACAAAAAAATCAAAGCAAACCATAAATTTCAATACACTAGAAATGAAATAACTTTTAAATAAAAAAAGATACGAATGCCAAATCTTTTGCCTTGCTTTCTCTATTCTTTTGTCATGGTTTTGGCTCTAGTTTGAAGAAGTTTGGCTCAGGTTTGGTCATGTGTATGCACGGCCTAGGTAGTAGAATATGGGGAGGAAGTTTATACAAAGGAATATGAAGGTTTTACGCAAAATAGGTGGGTTTTGTTCACAAAAATGGCTGGGCGATGGGCTTGTGTGGCTCGGCCAGAGGGACATGGGTTAGGTCAGAGGAAGGAAAGGTGTGGGGTGGTCTGGTCAGAGGTGGTGGAGGCGGCCTAAGGTGGTGGTGGTGGTGGAAAATGGAGTGGTGAAGCAAATAGTGGTCAACACATTGTTTTTAAGGCTTGTTTTGCAATTTTTGTGGAGTTTTGGCTTCATGGTGGCTCGGCCTTAGTCAAGACCAGAGGAGTAGCTGGTGTTGATGGTAGGAAGAGATGTCTGGAGTGGTGGTCGTGGATATGAAGGAGAGGCCTACCCAAAAACAAGAGAAAACAAGACAAAAATGACATGAAAATAAGAAGAAAAGAAGAAAAATGAAGCCATTACCCAAAGCTTTTGCTTCAGATCTGAAGTGGTCGAATGATGAAATGAAAAATGAGGTTTTTCATGTGAAAACAAAAGTAAAAATCACGGCCAAAGCATAAAGGAGGGGTTATGTAACGACCCGTATTTTACGGATCGGAACATCGTAGAACAGTTGACAATTGGTTACATTGTTGATAAGTCATTCAGAATTTTTCTAAGTCCTAAGTCGGTTTGGACGAGTTAAGAGAAGTCTGGGTCGAGTTGCCGACTTAAGAGATTAACTGGGTTAAGGTGGTGACATATGAGTTTTAGGCAAAAATATGGCTAAGTCCTAAGTCGTTCACGACTTAGTATAAGTCGTAAGTCGTATACGACTTAGGGGATAGGAGCTACCCAGGGAAATGGCGGGTTAAGAGATTGGAGATAGGTCGTTTGGACGACTTAAGAGGTAGGCGCGACTTAAGGATAGTGGCGAGTTAAATTGTGACCGAGTTAAGAAACAGCGAGTTAGCAAGTTAAGTAATAGTGCGACTTAAGTGAGTTAGCGACTTAAGGAGGGTACGACCTATGGGAGTTAAGTCATGGACGAGTTAAGGTGTTAAGTCGTAAGCGACTTATGTATGGGTTGTTAGGTCGCAGGGTATAGCTTAAGTGTTAGGTCGCGTGATTTCTAAGTCGTAAGTCGCGCACTTGTTAAGTCGTAGGTCGCGCGAGTTGCTAGGTCGCTGGGCTTTGGCTTAGTAGTTAGGTCACAGTCCAGTTGTTTGCGACTTATGTTAGGTCGCGTGGTAGCTTAAGGAGTTAGGTCGTAATGTTGTTAGGTCGCTTCTCAATTGAGTCGTAGGCGCGCATGCTATAAGTCGTGACCGACTTAGGAGATAGCTGTTATGTCGTGAGTCATAGACAGGTAAGTGTTAGGTCGTAGGAGTTGGGGCGCGCGTGCATATCTGTTAGGTCGGAGAGGCTTAGGTCGGAGAGGCTTAGGTCGGAAACGACCTATGGAGATAGCCGAGTTACGACTTAAGGAAATTTCTGCTATAAATAGGAAGGGTTTTTCTCACTTTTTGGGATCCGGATTTTGAAGCGACGAAGTGCTGCCATTTTGAGAGCTCGACTTCTACACTTCTTCATTTCTTTTCTCTACTCTAATATAGTGATTCCTTCCATCCATATCGAAGATCAAGATTGAAGATTCAAGAGCTTAGATTGAAGATCTTCATCTTTTCAAGAGAGATTTCTTCGTTTGAAGCGGATTCGTGATAGATCAAGATTGATCCTTCGCTGTCCAGATCTGAAGCGTGTTGATTTGGGGTTGTTTAGGTGATTTGGTGAGTGGTGATTATCTCTCACACGGATCCAAAGGAGTAGATCGGATTGTTGGCTTGATTTGGTGTTAAAATAGTGATTTCTATGCATTTTTGTAAACTTAAGTGTAGATCCATGTAGATCCATTGTTCATGATGATTTGACAACCATTTTTGTATATGATTAACCTATGCAAGTTCATTCATCAAGTTGTAGAGATAAATCTCATGTTTTCATGCTTGTTAGACTTTCAACTCCTTAATTACGAAATTGCCATTATTGTTATAATTGTCCATTTTGCTTATATTTGAATGCTTGGTTACTTGGATTGATGTTTGACATGATTGATTGCTGTGAATTAGATGATTGTTGATTGGTTTTAGACAAGGTGGTCGAAGATGATTCAAAAGCTAAGGGAAAGGCTCTTGAATTGGGAAAGCTGCTCGTGGCATATGTAGCGGGATGATGAAGCTCTTATGCATAGATTTGATGATATAATGTTGAGATGAGGCTTTGCGAGGATGTGATGAAGCGAAGCATCACGTGATGAAGACTTGTTCTAATCTAGACAGGATCATTCCGAGCACGTTGGTAACTCGGTGATATGATTCGAGTTAAAGGTAATGGATGCTTGAGAGGCGCTTGAGCTAGTATGGAAATAGTCGTCGAGGAGGATGACTAGGAGGCTTGGATAGCATCGTTGTTGAAGGTTCTAGCAGACTCAAATCAAGGGTACGTTTGGGCAGTAGCGAAAATCCCAACGACAATGAATTGATGGTCGAGTACCCTGGGTAGTTGCGAAAATCCTTAGCATGGGCTGCGACGACGTGCGGAGTTCTGTCTAGAACCGGGGTTTCCATTAACCCTTGACGGACGGCTGAAAGAATGTGCCAGTCATTCAATTAACGGTGATATCGAAGCAGTGATAACAGTGATAGCCAGAGTCATGGATGTTTGGTTGTATCGTCGTTCGGACTCAAGAGCGGTATTTTCTGGGTGCTTATCTGATTTAGGCCTTGGTACTTGGAAAACATCGCCCTTGACTCGAATGATTATTACTTTACTTTAAATGGTATGCTCTGCTATGTTGCTTCTGCTTAGTGTGTGTCTGGGGGCTATCACTGTAGAAAGAGGTGGAGTGGGAGGGTTGTATTCCTATTCCTTTTTGTCAAGACCCGCAAATCCGTACCTCTTGATTAACCACTAATCTCCATTGATTAACTCAAAATGCATGGAAATACGAACCCTGAGGGTTTAAGAAAAAGAAAAAGTAGAAGAAGAAGAAAGCAGAAGAAGAGAAGAAAGAAGAAGAACAACAGAACAACAGAACAACATCAGAACAGAAAACAATATCAGAATCTTACACATCGCAGCGGAACAACATATAATAGATAAATTAATAATCTTTAAACAAAGAACTATAGCCTTTTATACATACATCAATCAGAGTCAATATACAACAATGGACAGTTATATAAACTTGTCCTCATACAGAATACATAGCGGAATAAATAATATCAGATACAAATACTACGTCTCGTCATCCAGCTTATCTCCAAAGCTCCAGAATATCCTGATAACATAACTCTAGGCTGCCCGTGTGGAAAATAGTGGGCACCTAGAGTTTAGAAGGGAACAATAAACTCTGAGTCAGTCATGGTGACTGGTGTGAGATCGTAAAACATTTATTTTTCATAAGGAAAATAAAATAGATTCGCAATGCTTTTGGAAAATGAAACTACCATAAGACCTCCCGCCACACACACAATGCAAACGCAGAATTGGAGGAGATTTCTTCTTATGATAGTCAAAGATGCTTACTACGCAAAATCAAATTCTTTTTGATATTATTATTAGTGCATAGTGTAGAAAAACATTTCGAAAGTATAATATAAATCTTAGCCAACATACGACCAGTATCGTATGCCTACTATAGCTACCATCTAAACAGTGGTGACCACCGTACGTAAATGGCAGGTTCTACAACTAATACTGTACAAAGTTCGTATTGAAGTTTGGATTTCCAACAAATGGTCAGGCTAAGAAACTTCCTATCCACGATGGGTACGTCCCTGGAATAGACGACCCGAGAAATAACCTAACATTACGGTTAGATCTCTGCTAACACAAGGCCGGGTTACCTCTGCAAAAGTAGGTAACTACTGACACGCGTATGTCATCCCCCGATCGTAACCGATCTTCCCGAGGATCCCCGATTTCCAACAAACCACATCAAAATAATAATGCAGCAACCACATAGGTTAAGTATCTGGGATCCATACCATGATACCACCTCTATCCAGAAGGAATGACATACACTAAGGGGCGCTACTCCCTAGAACCTTGCTGCATCCTTCCTGTTTTGACCATTTCCGGGGTGTGAGGCTCGACGAAGTCTCGTCCACAAAGCTACGCTTTCTACAAAGCCATGCTTCGGGTCAAACAAATGATCAACCTATGATCACAAAGATATAAGATCAAACAAATGATCATATCGCAAATGATCAAACACTGATCATCACACAGCAACACTCAGTATGCCACATTACCAAATTGGGAATATATCGCTGATAAATTTCAACTAAATAACCTCTGAGCTCGTACGTCTCAGAGAAGGGTGTTAAGCTAAGAGAATAAATTCTCCGCCACCAACAGAAATGTATTTGAAAGAAATCAGCTTTATATCTCAAATTGTGACGTCAGACATACAATCCATACAAGTCTGTTCCGGGATCGAACAGAACCGAAGGCACTTCTCACGAAGCCCTTGCATATCCGGATAAATTTCTAATCACGTCCGGACTTCCCGTCACTAAGGGTGATAAAAACTCTAAATCGGAGATCAGCCGATGTAGAGTAACTCGACGGTAATCCTTCCGTTTTCAAAAATATCCGGTCTTCAACACCGGTCTTCGAATGCAATTCATAACGACGTATCACATATTCGGAATGGGTTATACGACCCCATGGTCCTTTCCCGGCTAACCCGAATAGTGAGCGATTATTCAAAAATAAGTGTGGCATTCAAATTCATCCAATTCACAACAAATACCATTCAAGGTAATTATTGATAGTCGGTTATTTAACTATCAATAAAGATGCGCAACATCATCAGATTCCAAATAATTTTCCAAATTATTTATTCTTCTAAAATATCTTTACTAGATATAAAATTTCCATACTTCAAAAATAAATCAACGTTTATTTTTAAACAACTTCCCTTTCTTTTATAAATTCCATAGTGAATTTATATTTCAAAAATATCTACTGATATACGATTTTCAATCGTTTTCAAATATTCAATTTCAATTTATCTTTAAAAAGATAAAATCTCAAAACGTTTCATTTCATTTTGGAAATGCATTTCCCTACTTATTTAATAATAAGTATTTCACAAATCATTTATTTTCAACACTTGGAAAATATTCGATATACTTAAATCAAATTAAGTATATATTTCATTCTTTAAGGAAATCTATTTTCTATAACAACATCAATTTGAGTCAAAACGAATGTTACGTAAAACATCGTTACGACAACTCAAAAATCACTAGTATAGGGATTCGAAATTAAGATAGATATGTAAATCCCAATAATATATAAAAACATTTCCTTTCGGAAATCATTTACTATAACAACAGTGTTATAGTCCACCATTTCCTTATTTCTCGAAAACGTCTATTTCAACAATGAATGTTGAAATCTATGATTTCGATATTCAATATATTTGAAAACATCTTTAAAACAATTAACTTCATTTCAAATATCACTTTCCCAAAACCATACCCATTTTACTTAAAAATATATTCACTGTCCAAAATCGTGAATATACTTCACTAACCACATTTCAATCTTTTCTACACATTTATTTCAAGAATTTATCCACTATCCAAAATCGTGGATAAAATTCCCTTAATAACCTTCTATATTCAATTCATCAAATTTGATTGATCTTCGAATTTATAAAACAACGTTTATAAATTCTATTTCTATTTTGTAACAACTTCAATTTAATAAATCCCCTTTATTAACAATTCGATTCATAACTCAAATCTTATACCAACAATCCATATTATAAGTTAAATACTTATAATTCCTTTATTTTACCAAAACATTTCCATTTATAAGTTCATAATTTATAAATTCCATTTATTTATAAATTCTTAAAAATTCATTTTAACGCTTATAAAAACTTGTTTTATAATACCAACATTTAAAAGTTTAAAATATCAATCTTGTACATCTTTTACATACATCGTTTTTAATAATTCAAAAATTCCCATTTAAAACCATTTTATAAATTTCTTAACTATTTATTTCAAAAGAAATTACCTTTTGGTTATAATTCACAAATCTTAACTTTTATAACTTTAAAGTTTGAACGTTTATTTATTTAAAATAAGTCACTTCAAAAATTAAATAAAACGTATAATTTCAAAGATCACTTTAAAAATCCTTTTAAATTAAAAGTCGTTATTTTTAAAACTTGAATCCGATGATGCAACAGCACCAATTAGTCAATCACAACATAAACATCATATATCAATATGATAACAGAATATACATCAATATCTGTAAATAAATAAATACTGGTGAGGAATCCAGTTGGATCCCACCAACCTGTTTCCCTGCATCCACAGACGTTAGCACAATACCAATTCCACTTCGAGGTGGAATATCGCGGTATATGGGTTTTATAACAATATCCGCTTACTAACGGCACAATAGGGTCTCATCCGCTATACGAGGCGGGAAATCAATCAATCCAATATATACATATGCCAATATGTATATATTGCTATATATATATAGATATATCCTACTATATCTAATATCACATCCAATAGCAATCAATCAGTCAAAAACTACAATTAATTTTGAGTGAGAAAAATCTCACCTTAGCTTTTTATTTGCAATCCATTTCCAATCCAGTTTGTTTCTTCGTTGTATTAGACCTTGTATAAACATTATACAATTTATTATAATTCGAAATAAATCGAACATCTAAATTCTCATTTGATAAATTTAATTAACTTTAGTCAATTTCCATATAAATAAATTCAATTAACTAAAAATTTACTTTCCACCAAAAATTTTCCTCTTAAAAATCTTTTAATAGCTAATAAATTAAATAAGTCAATTGTACCATTTAAATCACCAAATCATTTATTCTCAAAATTTTAACTTCAGTAATTATTAGAGCTATTTGCATGCATATTAAAATTTGAAAACTGTATATTATTTTATTAATTATATATTTTTTTTCCATAGTTACAATAACTTATTGTAACTGTAAATTTTTTTTAAAGCAGGTTTGTATATTAAAATAGGTGAGTATATTTACTAAACTAAACTAAAATAGAATTAATTCATGGTTCACTATAAAAATCAAACCTTAGTTAATTTACCTAAATATTATTCCTGTATATATATATATATATATATTTAGATAAATAATTTCTTCACAGCAAAGTATATATATCATTAAATTAAATTGGAACAAATACCTCACGGAACAAGACGAACCCAGATCGAAGCCTAGGCTCGACCATCGACTTCGTCGATCGTCACTATTTGTAGCCGTGGAGCAACTGCTGTAGTCACCTCGAGGCCAACATCCCACGCAACCATGAACTCGCGACATCGGCGTTTGCCACGCGCCTCGTGACTCGACTCGCGTACGCGAGCGACCATCGCCTCGCGCCTACTCCAGGTTGTCGCCATCGCGATTACGAACTCCCCAAACGCCGCCCACTTTTGGTTCGAACGAAGAGAACCCTCGCCTTCCCAGTCGAGCACGCGCGCCGCCTGAACGTGAGCGACCCCGCTTGATTTCTCCCCTTCCCAGCTCGACGCGATTTTTTGAAATGGAAACCCCTTTTTTTTCGAAACGAATATGATTTCGTCCTCGTTCGATTTAAAAGAGGGCAGTGGGGAATTTTAATTTTTAATCTGTAGAGGGAATGGCTGCGTTCGAAAGAAGGAAGTTTAATTTCTTCAGTTTATCCACTGTCGATTTGTTTTGTTTTAAACGAAGACTACCATTTTTATTATTCTTTGTTTTGATTTTTGAATTGAGGGAGGAACGTGATTTATCAGAGAAGAGTCGTGCAAGCACGTCTTTGTATCGCGATTTTAGGCATATTTTTAGGGAGGAATAGCATTTTGATTTTGACCAATTCGAATTTTAAATTCAAATTGAATCTCGATTTAATCTCAACGCGTTTACTTACCGTTTGCTCACAAAACAACTCCAAATGCTACGAAATTTGAAATCCGACAATAATTCAATATTACGGACCCAATGGAACTGGTTTCATCGAATTCCGAGACTGTGTGAAAATTGACTATTTTTAAATATCAGTTCAAACAATTAAATCCAAAACTGAGCAAAACAGTTTCAAACTCGATTCTGAAGCTTCTATTATCTTCAGTATCATTAATATAAATTTTAAAAGCTTTCGAAATATTTTTCTTCAACTTAAAATTAAAGATTCAAATTTTTATCCAGTTCAATAGATTAAATTTTATAATTTAATCGCCAAATTCAAAATTATATCGGGAATTCAAATTAAATCATCGTTCAAATATTTAAAATTAATTAAATATTCTCAATTTAAATTTGTTCGAAATTCTGGGTCGTTACAAACTTCCCTCCTTAAAAGAATTTCGTCCCGAAATTACAAGTTAGGAAAAGTGGTCCTTAACTCGTCTATCATTTTTCACAATCAATAGTTTTATCAAATTTTCAAAACAAATCTCTCTACTAAAGATTCATTATTATTTCAACTATAATTTCCAATCTTCAATTATAAGTTCCAAACAACATTGTTTTCTTAACAATTCAAATTTAAATTTCAAATTCAAATTTAAACTTTCAAAATTTTCTCAAAAATTTTCTATCACCCGAAATTTTCGAAAAATTTCGCCAGCGTCTCCTTTGCGCGGCTAATACGGTACGACTACAAAATGTCCCTACGGACTCTCAGATTTCAAAAAAGAAAAAGAAAAAGCCAAGCGGCTAGACAAGAAATCATCAAATCTCATATAGAAATTTAAATACTTACCTTTTGTCGAGCAATTCAAATTTTTCTTTGAAAATCAAATCCAATTCCTTTAATACACCTGTATATCCTACTAGCCATAATATCTAGTTACAACATTCAAACTATTTTGCCAATTCCATTACAAGATTTTCGATATATGCTTGTTATATCATTTTTACTTCACCATTGAAGTTACATATTCATTATCATTCAATTTTACATTTCAAATTCATTTGAATTCAATTCACAATTCCAATCTAATTTGGATTCAGTTTACAATTTCAATTCTATTTGAATTCAATTTTATCTTCTATTCTGAATATTGAATTTTTTTATCGATTATCTTTAGTTCACTTCATTTGTAGTTGATTCCATTCAATTTATTCATTCACTAATTCATTTACATTAGACTGATTCAACATTTAATTAGTTCAATATCTTAATTCATTTATCAATCCAATTCAGATTCTCAATTTTTATTTAACTTTACCAAGGTCAAATTTCATCACTTAATCAGAATCACATTTCATTTTGCTTAATAAAATTGTTTAACCACTTTTAACAATTCGTTTCACTTCTATTTTCTCATTTTATAAGTTATATAACTTATATTCAAAAATTACCACTTGGATTTTTATTGATTCACTTATACTTACTTTAATTCAACTTAAAATTCCTTAAGTTAAATTTATTCAATCTAAATTCACAACAAATTGTATAAGTTATCAACTCATTTATTATTCTCATAAATATTTTTATATAGCATTCCAGAGTCTTAATAACATTTTCAAAACCATTTTTGAAAACAATTCAATTTATCCCTTGAATTTTCAAAACAAAAACCAAATTTTCAAACAACTTCTATTTAAAACAATTTGGCAGCAATTCCTATTTTGGAAACCCGAAAAAGAATTCTAATGATGTGGCCATCATCATCAGGATTATTTTCCAGCAACCGAAAAGAGTTTAGAGCTTTTATCCCTTCAGAATACTTTTAAAAACCTTTGAAATTCATTTTCAAATCAAAAAGAAATTTAAATTTCCAAATCTCCAAAATTTTCAAATTCTTTTCAAAACCTTTCCAAATATTTCTCTGGAATTCTACTTCCAATTATAAGTCACATTTATAATTTACATTCTTAAATTTCATTTGTATATGAATTTATTTCTTAACTTTGGAGTTATGATTTCAATTTCTTATCCGATTTCATATAATAATGATAATATTTCAATGTTATTATTTCCTAACAACCAAGCATCCATATACTATGATAATTCATAGAAAATCATTTCTTTTCTATACAAAAATAGTTTTGGGCAAAATTATTTCATTCACCCTATTTAAAATGATACTATGTCGTCTTGCCTCGTTTAAGTGTTTAGAAATCTCTATCAATAATATGGCGTCCCACATACCGACCAAAATTCATAAACATCTCAACGGATAAGCAACACAATATAAAACATTTTTATATTCACTAACAAATACGCGCTTGTATCTATTATTACACTCAACTCATTCTAGAGTACTACCGACTCTATCTCTAATGAGTAACACCCAACAGAGCAGGGTTGTCGCTTAACCATATGCTCTAATACCACGATGTCAAGACCCGCAAATCCGTACCTCTTGATTAACCACTAATCTCCATTGATTAACTCAAAATGCACGGAAATACGAACCCTGAGGGTTTAAGAAAAAGAAAAAGTAGAAGAAGAAGAAAGCAGAAGAAGAGAAGAAAGAAGAAGAACAACAGAACAACATCAGAACAGAAAACAATATTAGAATCTTACACATCGCAGCGGAACAACATATAATAGATAAATTAATAATCTTTAAACAAAGAACTATAGCCTTTTATACATACATCAATCAGAGTCAATATACAACAATGGACAGTTATATAAACTTGTCCTCATACAGAATACACAGCGGAATAAATAATATCAGATACAAATACTACGTCTCGTCATCCAGCTTATCTCCAAAGCTCCAGAATATCCTGATAACATAACTCTAGGCTGCCCGTGTGGAAAATAGTGGGCACCTAGAGTTTAGAAGGGAACAATAAACTCCGAGTCAGTCATGGTGACTGGTGTGAGATCGTAAAACAGTTATTTTTCATAAGGAAAATAAAATAGATTCGCAATGCTTTTGGAAAATGAAACTACCATAGGACCTCCCGCCACACACACAATGCAAACGCAGAATTGGAGGAGATTTCTTCTTATGATAGTCAAAGATGCTTACTACGCAAAATCAAATTCTTTTTGATATTATTATTAGTGCATAGTGTAGAAAAACATTTCGAAAGTATAATATAAATCTTAGCCAACATACGACCAGTATCGTATGCCTACTATAGCTACCATCTAAACAGTGGTGACCACCGTACGTAAATGGCAGGTTCTACAACTAATACTGTACAAAGTTCGTATTGAAGTTTGGATTTCCAACAAATGGTCAGGCTAAGGAACTTCCTATCCACGATGGGTACGTCCCTGGAATAGATGACCCGAGAAATAACCTAACATTACGGTTAGATCTCTGCCAACACAAGGCCGGGTTACCTCTGCAAAAGTAGGTAACTACTGACACGCGTATGTCATCCCCCGATCGTAACCGATCTTCCCGAGGATCCCCGATTTCCAACAAACCACATCAAAATAATAATGCAGCAACCACATAGGTTAAGTATCTGGGCTCCATACCATGATACCACCTCTTTCCAGAAGGAATGACATACACTAAGGGGCGCTACTCCCTAGAACCTTGCTGCATCCTTCCTGTTTTGACCATTTACGGGGTGTGAGGCTCGACGAAGTCTCGTCCACAAAGCTACGCTTTCTACAAAGCCATGCTTCGGGTCAAACAAATGATCAACCTATGATCACAAAGATATAAGATCAAACAAATGATCATATCGCAAATGATCAAACACTGATCATCACACAACAACACTCAGTATGCCACGTTACCAAATTGGGAATATATCGCTGATAAATTTCAACTACATAACCTCTGAGCTCGTACGTCTCAGAGAAGGGTGTTAAGCTAAGAGAATAAATTCTCCGCCACCAACAGAAATGTATTTGAAAGAAATCAGCTTTATATCTCAAATTGTGACGTCGGACATACAATCCATACAAGTCTGTTCCAGGATCGAACAGAACCGAAGGCACTTCTCACGAAGCCCTTGCATATCCGGATAAATTTCTAATCACGTCCGGACTTTCCGTCACTAAAGGTGATAAAAACTCTAAATCGGAGATCAGCCGATGTAGAGTAACTCGACGGTAATCCTTCCGTTTTCAAAAATATCCGGTCTTCAACACTGGTCTTCGAATGCAATTCATAACGACGTATCACATATTCGGAATGGGTTATACGACCCCATGGTCCTTTCCCGGCTAACCCGAATAGTGAGCGATTATTCAAAAATAAGTGTGGCATTCAAATTCATCCAATTCACAACAAATACCATTCAAGGTAATTATTGATAGTCGGTTATTTAACTATCAATAAAGATGCGCAACATCATCAGATTCCAAATAATTTTCCAAATTTTTTATTCTTCTAAAATATCTTTACTAGATATAAAATTTCCACACTTCAAAAATAAATCAACGTTTATTTTTAAACAACTTCCCTTTCTTTTATAAATTCCATAGTGAATTTATATTTCAAAAATATCTACTGATATACGATTTTCAATCATTTTCAAATATTCAATTTCAATTTATCTTTAAAAAGATAAAATCTCAAAACGTTTCATTTCATTTTGGAAATGCATTTCCCTACTTATTTAATAATAAGTATTTCACAAATCATTTATTTTCAACACTTGGAAAATATTCGATATACTTAAATCAAATTAAGTATATATTTCATTCTTTAAGGAAATCTATTTTCTATAACAACATCAATTTGAGTCAAAACGAATGTTACGTAAAACATCGTTATGACGACTCAAAAATCACTAGTATAGGGATTCGAAATTAAGATAGATATGTAAATCCCAATACTATATAAAAACATTTCCTTTCGGAAATCATTTACTATAACAACAGTGTTATAGTCCACCATTTCCTTATTTCTTGAAAACATCTATTTCAACAATGAATGTTGAAATCTATGATTTCGATATTCAATATATTTGAAAACATCTTTAAAACAATTAACTTCATTTCAAATATCACTTTCCCAAAACCATATCCATTTTACTTAAAAATATATTCACTGTCCAAAATCGTGAATATACTTCACTAACCACATTTCAATCTTTTCTACACATTTATTTCAAGAATTTATCCACTATCCAAAATCGTGGATAAAATTCCCTTAATAACCTTCTATATTCAATTCATCAAATTTGATTGATCTTCGAATTTATAAAACAACGTTTATAAATTCTATTTCTATTTTGTAACAACTTCAATTTAATAAATCCCCTTTATTAACAATTCGATTCATAACTCAAATCTTATACCAACAATCCATATTATAAGTTAAATACTTATAATTCCTTTATTTTACCAAAACATTTCCATTTATAAGTTCATAATTTATAAATTCTTAAAAATTCATTTTAACGCTTATAAAAACTTGTTTTATAATACCAACATTTTAAAGTATAAAATATCAATCTTGTACATCTTTTACATACATCGTTTTTAATAATTCAAAAATTCCCATTTAAAACTATTTTATAAATTTCTTAACTATTTATTTCAAAAGAAATTACCTTTTGGTTATAATTCACAAATCTTAACTTTTATAACTTTAAAGTTTGAACGTTTATTTATTTAAAATAAGTCACTTCAAAAATTAAATAAAACGTATAATTTCAAAGATCACTTTAAAAATCCTTTTAAATTAAAAGTCGTTATTTTTAAAACTTGAATCCGATGATGCAACAACACCAATTAGTCAATCACAACATCAAACATCATATATCAATATGATAACAGAATATACATCAATATCTGTAAATAAATAAATACTGGTGAGGAATCCAGTTGGATCCCTCCAACCTGTTTCCCTGCATCCACAGACGTTAGCACAATACCAATTCCACTTCGAGGTGGAATATCGCGGTATATGGGTTTTATAACAATATCCGCTTACTAACGGCGCAATAGGGTCTCATCCGCTATACGAGGCGGGAAATCAATCAATCCAATATATACATATGCCAATATGTATATATTGCTATATATATAGATATATCCTACTATATCTAATATCACATCCAATAGCAATCAATCAGTCAAAAACTGCAATTAATTTTGAGTGAGAAAAATCTCACCTTAGCTTTTTATTTGCAATCCATTTCCAATCCAGTTCGTTTCTTCGTTGTATTAGACCTTGTATAAACATTATACAATTTATTATAATTCGAAATAAATCGAACATCTAAATTCTCATTTGATAAATTTAATTAACTTTAGTCAATTTCCATATAAATAAATTCAATTAACTAAAAATTTACTTTCCACCAAAAATTTTCCTCTTAAAAATCTTTTAATAGCTAATAAATTAAATAAGTCAATTGTACCATTTAAATCACCAAATCATTTATTCTCAAAATTTTAACTTCAGTAATTATTAGAGCTATTTGCATGCATATTAAAATTTGAAAACTGCATATTATTTTATTAATTATATTTTTTTCCTTAGTTACAATAACTTATTGTAACTGTAAATTTTTTTAAAGCAGGTTTGTATATTAAAATAGGTGAGTATATTTACTAAACTAAACTAAAATAGAATTAATTCATGGTTCATTGTAAAAATCAAACCTTAGTTAATTTACCTAAATATTATTCCTGTATATATATATATATTTAGATAAATAATTTCTTCTCAGCAAAGTATATATATCATTAAATTAAATTGGAACAAATACCTCACTGAACAAGACGAACCCAGATCGAAGCCTAGGCTCGACCATCGACTTCGTCGATCGTCACTATTTGTAGCCGCGGAGCAACTGCTGTAGTCACCTCGAGGCCAACATCCCACGCGACCATGAACTCGCGACATCGCCGTTTGCCACGCGCCTCGCTACTCGACTCGCGTACGCGAGCGGCCATCGCCTCGCGCCTACTCCAGGTTGTCGCCATCGCGATTACGAACTCCCCAAACGCCGCCCACTTTTGGTTCGAACGAAGAGAACCCTCGCCTTCCCAGTCGAGCACGCACGCCGCCTGAACGTGAGCGACCCCGCTTGATTTCTCCCCTTCCCAGCTCGACGCGATTTTTTGAAATGGAAATCCCTTTTTTTTTCGAAACGAATATGATTTCGTCCTCGTTCGATTTAAAAGAGGGCAGTGGGGAATTTCAATTTTTAATCTGTAGAGGGAATGGCTGCGTTTGAAAGAAGGAAGTTTAATTTCTTCAGTTTATCCACTGTCGATTTGTTTTGTTTTAAACGAAGATGACCATTTTTATTATTCTTTGTTTTGATTTTTGAACTGAGGGAGGAACGTGATTTATCAGAGAAGAGTCGTGCAAGCACGTCTTTGTATCGCGATTTTAGGCATATTTTTAGGGAGGAATAGCATTTTGATTTTGACCAATTCGAATTTTAAATTCAAATTGAATCTCGATTTAATCTCAATGCGTTTACTTACCGTGTGCTCACAAAACAACTCCAAATGCTACGAAATTTGAAATCCGACAATAATTCAATATTACGGACCCAATGGAACTGGTTTCGTCGAATTCCGAGACTGTGTGAAAATTGACTATTTTTAAATATCCGTTCAAACAATTAAATCCAAAACTGAGCAAAACAGTTTCAAACTCGATTCTGAAGCTTCTATTATCTTCAGTATCATCAATATAAATTTTAAAAGCTTTCGAAATATTTTTCTTCAACTTAAAATTAAAGATTCAAATTTTTATCCAGTTCAATAGATTAAATTTTATAATTTAATCGCCAAATTCAAAATTATATCGGGAATTCAAATTGAATCATCGTTCAAATATTTAAAATTAATTAAATATTCTCAATTTAAATTTGTTCGAAATTCTTGGTCGTTACACTTTTCCTTTATGCTCTTTTGGTATGTTGTTAGTTAATTTACTGCTCACTAAGACTGTTGTCTGACTCAAGGCTTTATGTTTTAATTCTTATTGCCTTGGGCTGTTCGTCCATTTTTGGGACGGGCAGACTAGGTAGCAGGTGACAGGTGCTGTTCTCTTCTCACGATGCTGATATCGAAGACGAGCTGGAGGGTTGCATATTATCTTCTTATTATATGTACTGGATGTTCCGCTGTTTTGTATTCTCTGAGTGTTATGTAGTGAGGCTTGATGTATTGGCTATTTGTGTAAAGACCCAAAAGTTGGCCTTCGAAAATCGGCACCCGTACTTTACATCGTACTCGAATGCCGTAGATTCAAATGCCAAATTTGGTTCTCCGGAGCTTATAACAACATTAAGTAAATAACACAGCGGAATAAAAAGAATAATACATTGATATACAATGACAGATACAAAATCTGATACAACAGAGTGATACAATGAATATCAATATACATCAGAGATATGCTACAACAAATAGCAGCGGAAAAGAAAAAAATAGATAACTAACATCAGCAGCGGAACAAATAACTCTAAGATAGTCTTCAAAAGAGAACTCCAGCAATAGCTCGAACTCCCAATAACGATACACCAAGATAAGCAAGTGCAGTCCATATCCAAAGACTGAACTAGCTCCAGAAAATCTACTGAACCTGACTATCTGAAAAACCCAACTCTAGACTGCTCGTGTAGAAAATTATGAGCACCCAGAGTTTAGGAAATGAACAATAAACTCCGGATCAGTCATGGGACTGGTGTGAGCAACAAAAACAGTTTATCTTTAAACAACACAAAAGAATTTTAAAGTCAATTCGCAATGCTTTTGGAAAATGAAACTACCATAAGACCTCCCACCACACACACAATGCAAACGCAGAATTGGAGGAGATTTCTTCTTATGATAGTCAAAGATGCTTACTACGCAAAATCAAATCATTTTGATATTATTATTAGTGCATAGTGGAAAACATTTCGAAAGTATAATATTAATCTTAGCCAACATACGACCAGTATCGTATGCCTACTATAGCTACCATCTAAACAGTGGTGACCACCGTACGTAAATGGCAGGTTCTACAACTAATACCGTACAAAGTTCGTATTGGAAGATGGATTTCCAACAAATGGTCAGGCTAAGGAACTTCCTATCCACGATGGGTACGTCCCTGGAATAGACGACCCGAGAACCTAACCGGATCTCTGCCAACACAAGGCCGGGTTACCTCTGCAAAAATAGGTAACTACTGACACGCGTATGCCATCCCCCGATCGTCACCGATCTTCCCGAGGATCCCCGATTTCCAACAACCACAAAGTAATAAACTTGTAGCAACCACAGAGGTTAAGTATCTGGGCTCCATACCATGATACCACCTTTATCCAGAAGGAATGACATACACTAAGGGGCGCTACTCCCTAGAACCTTGCTGCATCCTTCCTGTTTTGACCATTTCCGGGGTGTGAGGCTCGACGAAGTCTCGTCCACAAAGCTATGCTTTGTACACAAAGCCATGCTTCGGGTCAAACAAATGATCAACCTATGATCACAAAGATATAAGATCAAACAAATGATCATATCGCAAATGATCAAACACTGATCATCACACAGCAACACTCAGTATGCCACATTACCAAATTGGGATATATCGCCGATAAATTTCAACTACATAACCTCTGAGCTCGTACGTCTCAGAGAAGGGTGTTAAGCTAAGAGAATAAATTCTCCGCCACCAACAGAAATGTATTTGAAAGAAATCTGCTTTATATCTCAAAGTGTAATGTCAGACATGTATCCATACAAGTCTGTTCCGGGTTCGAACAGAACCGAAGGCACTTCTTACGAAGCCCTTGCAATTCCGGGTATTCACAATCCCGTCCGGACTTCCCATCACAAAGGGTGATAAAATCTCTATACCGGGGACCAGTCGGTGCAGAGACATTCGACGATTTGTCCTTTCGTTTTCATAAATATCCGGTCTTCACCATCGGTCTTCAAATGCTATCCATATGCGACGTATCATTATTCGGAATGGGTTATATGACACAAATGTCTTTTCCCGGCTAACCCGAATAACGAGCGAAATCTTTAAAAACATATGGATATTGGGACTTCAATTAAGTCACAACTTATTACCCAAAATCTTTTCTTCAAATGGTTTAAACCAATTTCCATTTCAAATCTTTTAAACAAAAAGATTTATTTCACAAAGTTAACCCCATTCACAAAGATACATTCATAGATTTCAAAACAACTTCTGTTTCAATTGGATTAACTCGTTAAATCTTTAAATTAAAGATTCGACTTATAGCTTTCAAAACAATTTCATTTTGAATGGTTTAAACAAATCATCATTTTAAATCTGTTAAAAATAAACAGATTCAATTCATAGTTTTCAAAAAGAATTCATTTATAACTTGGAAAACCATCCTTCAATTTATACTTGAAATTCCTTTAAATTGGAATTTCATTTCTTATATATACGAAAGCTTTTATCATTTGAAAACAAACAGTTTTTATTTAAGAAAAATCAAATTTTATTTGCATGGGTTAAAGTCCTTGAATTATATTCATATTTCAAAATCAATACTTTTAAAATGGTTTAACCCTTATATAACGATATAACTTCTTTAATCCCTAGTTTCAAATTATAGAATTCGATTTCAAATCTTGAATTTAGGTTTAAATCAAATTATTTAAACTTCCAAAACTTTATCAAGTTATTCAAAAATAAATCTTATCTTTGAAATTCCATTTCGAAAGCTTTTCATTTTTAACCCAAATTTCTAATTTCAAAATCAATTGAAATTAAAATTTCCATTTCAAAAACATCAAATTTAAATTATCTGTGACTTAACCGATTTCCACGTGAAATCCATATTTGTGTGTGTATGGTGTAGTCCAGGGGTTTTACACACAATAGTGCAACATCAATCATCACATAACAAAATACAGGATATAGTTGATAAGCGATATAAACTATAACGCTTATCGTTCATGCACAAACCATAGATATATAAATATCACAGATAATAAATCACATCACAGAATAATTTTTATCACAGATCACAACATAGATCAGGGTGTATCACAAAGCATCATATGTCAGGGAATATCAAGTAATTCAATCATTCAATAGAATCCATACATTCACAAATGAATTTATAAATCAACTGATTAATTTAAATCAGATGTATCAATTTGTTTATCCGGGTTAATTATCATAAGTTAATTTCAATTTGTTTGGAATAAAATCCCTCTTTATCATTTATTAGTTCAATTTTAATTATTGACAAATAAATCTTAATTAATGAATCAATTTTAACCTTTAATTTATCTCAATTAATTTCAAGTATTTATTTAATTCTTTAATTAATAAATTTGATTAACCCCTTGATTAATAACAAATATTTATGTCCAAATTACCAATTGTCATTCAATTAATTACATCCGATAATTGTCAATTAATTACTTTTTCTAAGTACTTATATTTTCCAAATGGTTAAATGATTATTTTGAATAAATTTAAACTTAGGTAATTGACTTAACAAATCCAATTAACTAAATAAATTTCACTAAGTAACTACTTTCCTTTAATTCCTTACCATTAAGTAATTATACTTTTTAAATTAACTATTTATCTTCATTTCTGCTTTAAGATTTAAATTAAAACAAACAAACAAAATAAATTAAAAACTGTTATAACTGGTACAGTTTGAACCCTGCACAAAAATTCTACTCGAGTCTCCCCTGGTTTGCTTCGAGACAAACACCTATCTGCTTCGAAGAAAAAAAAAATTAACAGTTTAAAAAAAACAAAAACTTAAACGTAGTCAGGTTTAAACAAAAGCCTAAAAAAACAAATCCTCGAGCCATTCCGTTCCTTGCTTCGAGTCCCATACACTTCTGCTCCGAGAAAACAACCCAACGCCTTCGAGTATACCAAAATTTTCTCGAGGCCAAACTGAAACCAGAGATCATCAGAACCTAGTGCAAATGTGCACGGTGCACGTGAACAACGACGACGTTCGTCTCCAGGAGGTGCTGTGTCGTCGAGCACGTCGACGATGATCCATGCTCCTCTCCCCGACCGCCAGCGCTACGTTCCCACTTCAAATTCGAAAAACAACCCAACCTCAGACCTAAAAAAAACAGCGCCACCCCACCATCAAACCTGAAAACATCTCGTCCTCGCCTTCCCGACCACCGTTCGCCACCAAACTCCGGCCGCAGCTTCGACTATGCCCCAGCATCCACCTCCCCAAGTTCTAGCGAACTCGATCAACCATAGTGATCGAACTGACCAACCTCATCAACCCAGACCAAAACTAGGTTTACAGAACGAATTTGACCCCCACCATCACCACAGTGACCAACCACCACTTCCACCATTTTTCCCTTAGTCACTGACCACTCCACCGTCATCAGAGAGAAACTCGGCCTTCCAGACGATCTAGATCAACAGAGACACTCGAATTTCTATTTTCTGGTAAACCCAGAATTTCTATCAATCCCCTCTACTAAACACTTCCATTTTTGTTTCAAAAATCGATTTTTGTTTTAAGTATTTGATTCCTATACCTGATTCAAAGACTTTTGACAATTTATTTTTTTTCCTTATTTTTTAGTTTACTATGAAGTTCTGTATTTCCAGAGCTAAATTCAATTTGTTTTAACTTAAACAAATTAAAACTAAAGCCTATGACATAACAAATATATTTGATTCAACACTTAAGTCATAACATAGATTGGATTATTAGCAAATGATTTTTTTTTTCTTTTGAACCTGGAACTAAAGCCAGAGACAAGAAATTAAACACACAGCATTTCACACACTAACATACCACCCATATCCAAGTTATCATTATCACAGACTTAAGATAATAAGGAAGATCAAGTAAAAAAGAATGGAAGTTTGCTCACCAGAGATTGAAGCAGAGAAGAACAGAGAACTTTTGCTTTGAATCAGACTTGAGAAATTTGCAGTGAAATCTCTAATCTCTGATTTGTTTTGAATTTGAAAACTGGAAACTGTTTTGTTTTGAAACTTAAAACTGAAGCTTTTAAAAACTTGAGACTTCAAACTGAAACATTTGGGTACAAGCATTAATGACCATGTCATGTATAGCCATACTTATCTTCTTTAATTCATTTCGTATGGTACTATGTGTTACTTTACTTCTTTTCTTGCCTGCAAATCTAGAGGCTATAGTACAAATATTTATTTTACTTTGACTTGTTACTTTGCATATACAAATGGTGATAGTTTATACATGTTGCTTTATTTTCTTGCCTGCGAATATAGATACTTAGTACATATATTAATTTTACTTTGACTTGCATATATCTTTATTTCCTTTCTTTGCTTTAGTCTGGTTGCTTAGCAATATGAATGAAGTTCTATTCTTATCATATTAAAATTTAGCTAATTTGTATTTGAATTTGCAAAACAGTGATGTTTGCTTCTTTTTCCTTTTTTTCTTCTTTCCAGGCTTGTTAAATTATTTTACTTGCTTTACAAACTTGTCTCGGCTAAGATAATATGAGAAGTTGATGTATATATGTCTACTTTGTTTTGTATGTTTACTTAATATATGTTTAAAAATGTGTGGTCTGGTTTGTTGTTATGCTTTTGTTTGTACAAAGATATTTTTATTTTCTTTGCTTTGTTCTTATTTTATTTATTTTGGTTTCACACTTGCTTCATTTGTTTTATTCCTTTACAATGTTATCTTACTTATATATTTATTATCTTATATTTACTTTATAATTTCAAATTATTATTAACCATAAATTTTAATATTTAAATATTATTATCAATTATTTATTTACAATTTAAACTCAAGTCAAATATATATTTATTATTTTCAAATTCACTCTTATATCACGTATAAATGATTTATTCCAGATTGATTTGGGTTCGGGGAAACTCGCTCAAATTTTATAATTAAATTTACAAATTTTTATCCAAAAATTCATTTAATTACTAAATTAAATCCAAAAATTCATTAATTTATTAATTTAAATAAATTTAAAATTCGAGGTCGTTACAAACTTCCCCCCTTAAAAGAATTTCGTCCTCGAAATTCGCAGGCACGAAACAGCACAGAGATAGATAGATTCGATCTCCTATAATTCCTCAAACTAACGATATGAATTCCAAACTCAAGTCGGAATATCTCAGAACACGTATCAATTTGTCCCTCTTCGGACTTCAGTCTTCACAAGAAATTACTATAGAATTTCAAATTTGGTTTTAAACAAAATCGTTTTATTGATTCAATTTAATTTAGCCTTCATATTCTATTAATCAATTTAATTCAATTTAAAATTTTCAATTCATATTCATTAAGGTTTAAATCGGAAAGCTGATACGAAAAAATCAAAAGAATTTGGAAACGAATCAAAGAAAATTGATAAGAAGGTTATTTCCACTGTTGCAGGGTATTGACCATTTGTAGTCGTATTCCCTTGTCCCCTATCTCGTCCTCTTCTTGCACTCATACTCACTATCAGTGGATAGTAAGAGAATTTACTGAGACATTCAGACGGATATCTGAGAATTACTCATTCTAGAGTTTACTTCACTCTATCTCTAATGAGCTACTTAACGTGTTATACTCCTGAGCTAAAGTTCAACCTTAGCTCTGATACCACTTGTAAAGACCCAAAAGTTGGCCTTCGAAAATCGGCACCCGTACTTTACATCGTACTCGAATGCCGTAGATTCAAATGCCAAATTTGGTTCTCCGGAGCTTATAACAACATTAAGTAAATAACACAGCGGAATAAAAAGAATAATACATTGATATACAATGACAGATACAAAATCTGATACAACAGAGTGATACAATGAATATCAATATACATCAGAGATATGCTACAACAAATAGCAGCGGAAAAGAAAAAAATAGATAACTAACATCAGCAGCGGAACAAATAACTCTAAGATAGTCTTCAAAAGAGAACTCCAGCAATAGCTCGAACTCCCAATAACGATACACCAAGATAAGCAAGTGCAGTCCATATCCAAAGACTGAACTAGCTCCAGAAAATCTACTGAACCTGACTATCTGAAAAACCCAACTCTAGACTGCTCGTGTAGAAAATTATGAGCACCCAGAGTTTAGGAAATGAACAATAAACTCCGGATCAGTCATGGGACTGGTGTGAGCAACAAAAACAGTTTATCTTTAAACAACACAAAAGAATTTTAAAGTCAATTCGCAATGCTTTTGGAAAATGAAACTACCATAAGACCTCCCACCACACACACAATGCAAACGCAGAATTGGAGGAGATTTCTTCTTATGATAGTCAAAGATGCTTACTACGCAAAATCAAATCATTTTGATATTATTATTAGTGCATAGTGGAAAACATTTCGAAAGTATAATATTAATCTTAGCCAACATACGACCAGTATCGTATGCCTACTATAGCTACCATCTAAACAGTGGTGACCACCGTACGTAAATGGCAGGTTCTACAACTAATACCGTACAAAGTTCGTATTGGAAGATGGATTTCCAACAAATGGTCAGGCTAAGGAACTTCCTATCCACGATGGGTACGTCCCTGGAATAGACGACCCGAGAACCTAACCGGATCTCTGCCAACACAAGGCCGGGTTACCTCTGCAAAAATAGGTAACTACTGACACGCGTATGCCATCCCCCGATCGTCACCGATCTTCCCGAGGATCCCCGATTTCCAACAACCACAAAGTAATAAACTTGTAGCAACCACAGAGGTTAAGTATCTGGGCTCCATACCATGATACCACCTTTATCCAGAAGGAATGACATACACTAAGGGGCGCTACTCCCTAGAACCTTGCTGCATCCTTCCTGTTTTGACCATTTCCGGGGTGTGAGGCTCGACGAAGTCTCGTCCACAAAGCTATGCTTTGTACACAAAGCCATGCTTCGGGTCAAACAAATGATCAACCTATGATCACAAAGATATAAGATCAAACAAATGATCATATCGCAAATGATCAAACACTGATCATCACACAGCAACACTCAGTATGCCACATTACCAAATTGGGATATATCGCCGATAAATTTCAACTACATAACCTCTGAGCTCGTACGTCTCAGAGAAGGGTGTTAAGCTAAGAGAATAAATTCTCCGCCACCAACAGAAATGTATTTGAAAGAAATCTGCTTTATATCTCAAAGTGTAATGTCAGACATGTATCCATACAAGTCTGTTCGGGGTTCGAACAGAACCGAAGGCACTTCTTACGAAGCCCTTGCAATTCCGGGTATTCACAATCCCGTCCGGACTTCCCATCACAAAGGGTGATAAAATCTCTATACCGGGGACCAGTCGGTGCAGAGACATTCGACGAGTTGTCCTTTCGTTTTCATAAATATCCGGTCTTCACCATCGGTCTTCAAATGCTATCCATATGCGACGTATCATTATTCGGAATGGGTTATATGACACAAATGTCTTTTCCCGGCTAACCCGAATAACGAGCGAAATCTTTAAAAACATATGGATATTGGGACTTCAATTAAGTCACAACTTATTACCCAAAATCTTTTCTTCAAATGGTTTAAACCAATTTCCATTTCAAATCTTTTAAACAAAAAGATTTATTTCACAAAGTTAACCCCATTCACAAAGATACATTCATAGATTTCAAAACAACTTCTGTTTCAATTGGATTAACTCGTTAAATCTTTAAATTAAAGATTCGACTTATAGCTTTCAAAACAATTTCATTTTGAATGGTTTAAACAAATCATCATTTTAAATCTGTTAAAAATAAACAGATTCAATTCATAGTTTTCAAAAAGAATTCATTTATAACTTGGAAAACCATCCTTCAATTTATACTTGAAATTCCTTTAAATTGGAATTTCATTTCTTATATATACGAAAGCTTTTATCATTTGAAAACAAACAGTTTTTATTTAAGAAAAATCAAATTTTATTTGCATGGGTTAAAGTCCTTGAATTATATTCATATTTCAAAATCAATACTTTTAAAATGGTTTAACCCTTATATAACGATATAACTTCTTTAATCCCTAGTTTCAAATTATAGAATTCGATTTCAAATCTTGAATTTAGGTTTAAATCAAATTATTTAAACTTCCAAAACTTTATCAAGTTATTCAAAAATAAATCTTATCTTTGAAATTCCATTTCGAAAGCTTTTCATTTTTAACCCAAATTTCTAATTTCAAAATCAATTGAAATTAAAATTTCCATTTCAAAAAACATCAAATTTAAATTATCTGTGACTTAACCGATTTCCACGTGAAATCCATATTTGTGTGTGTATGGTGTAGTCCAGGGGTTTTACACACAATAGTGCAACATCAATCATCACATAAAAAAATACAGGATATAGTTGATAAGCGATATAAACTATAACGCTTATCGTTCATGCACAAACCATAGATATATAAATATCACAGATAATAAATCACATCACAGAATAATTTTTATCACAGATCACAACATAGATCAGGGTGTATCACAAAGCATCATATGTCAGGGAATATCAAGTAATTCAATCATTCAATAGAATCCATACATTCACAAATGAATTTATAAATCAACTGATTAATTTAAATCAGATGTATCAATTTGTTTATCCGGGTTAATTATCATAAGTTAATTTCAATTTGTTTGGAATAAAATCCCTCTTTATCATTTATTAGTTCAATTTTAATTATTGACAAATAAATCTTAATTAATGAATCAATTTTAACCTTTAATTTATCTCAATTAATTTCAAGTATTTATTTAATTCTTTAATTAAGAAATTTGATTAACCCCTTGATTAATAACAAATATTTATGTCCAAATTACCAATTGTCATTCAATTAATTACATCCGATAATTGTCAATTAATTACTTTTTCTAAGTACTTATATTTTCCAAATGGTTAAATGATTATTTTGAATAAATTTAAACTTAGGTAATTGACTTAACAAATCCAATTAACTAAATAAATTTCACTAAGTAACTACTTTCCTTTAATTCCTTACCATTAAGTAATTATACTTTTTAAATTAACTATTTATCTTCATTTCTGCTTTAAGATTTAAATTAAAACAAACAAACAAAATAAATTAAAAACTGTTATAACTGGTACAGTTTGAACCCTGCACAAAAATTCTACTCGAGTCTCCCCTGGTTTGCTTCGAGACAAACACCTATCTGCTTCGAAGAAAAAAAGAAAAAGAAAAATTAACAGTTTAAAAAAAACAAAAACTTAAACGTAGTCAGGTTTAAACAAAAGCCTAAAAAAACAAATCCTCGAGCCATTCCGTTCCTTGCTTCGAGTCCCATACACTTCTGCTCCGAGAAAACAACCCAACGCCTTCGAGTATACCAAAATTTTCTCGAGGCCAAACTGAAACCAGAGATCATCAGAACCTAGTGCAAATGTGCACGGTGCACGTGAACAACGACGACGTTCGTCTCCAGGAGGTGCTGTGTCATCGAGCACGTCGACGATGATCCATGCTCCTCTCCCCGACCGCCAGCGCTACGTTCCCACTTCAAATTCGAAAAACAACCCAACCTCAGACCTAAAAAAAACAGCGCCACCCCACCATCAAACCTGAAAACATCTCGTCCTCGCCTTCCCGACCACCGTTCGCCACCAAACTCCGGCCGCAGCTTCGACTATGCCCCAGCATCCACCTCCCCAAGTTCTAGCGAACTCGATCAACCATAGTGATCGAACTGACCAACCTCATCAACCCAGACCAAAACTAGGTTTACAGAACGAATTTGACCCCCACCATCACCACAGTGACCAACCACCACTTCCACCATTTTTCCCTTAGTCACTGACCACTCCACCGTCATCAGAGATAAACTCGGCCTTCCAGACGATCTAGATCAACAGAGACACTCGAATTTCTATTTTCTGGTAAACCCAGAATTTCTATCAATCCCCTCTACTAAACACTTCCATTTTTGTTTCAAAAATCGATTTTTGTTTTAAGTATTTGATTCCTATACCTGATTCAAAGACTTTTGACAATTTATTTTTTTTCCTTATTTTTTAGTTTACTATGAAGTTCTGTATTTCCAGAGCTAAATTCAATTTGTTTTAACTTAAACAAATTAAAACTAAAGCCTATGACATAACAAATATATTTGATTCAACACTTAAGTCATAACATAGATTGGATTATTAGCAAATGATTTTTTTTTTCTTTTGAACCTGGAACTAAAGCCAGAGACAAGAAATTAAACACACAGCATTTCACACACTAACATACCACCCATATCCAAGTTATCATTATCACAGACTTAAGATAATAAGGAAGATCAAGTAAAAAAAAATGGAAGTTTGCTCACCAGAGATTGAAGCAGAGAAGAACAGAGAACTTTTGCTTTGAATCAGACTTGAGAAATTTGCAGTGAAATCTCTAATCTCTGATTTGTTTTGAATTTGAAAACTGGAAACTGTTTTGTTTTGAAACTTAAAACTGAAGCTTTTAAAAACTTGAGACTTCAAACTGAAACATTTGGGTACAAGCATTAATGACCATGTCATGTATAGCCATACTTATCTTCTTTAATTCATTTCGTATGGTACTATGTGTTACTTTACTTCTTTTCTTGCCTGCAAATCTAGAGGCTATAGTACAAATATTTATTTTACTTTGACTTGTTACTTTGCATATACAAATGGTGATAGTTTATACATGTTGCTTTATTTTCTTGCCTGCGAATATAGATACTTAGTACATATATTAATTTTACTTTGACTTGTATATATCTTTATTTCCTTTCTTTGCTTTAGTCTGGTTGCTTAGCAATATGAATGAAGTTCTATTCTTATCATATTAAAATTTAGCTAATTTGTATTTGAATTTGCAAAACAGTGATGTTTGCTTCTTTTTCCTTTTTTTCTTCTTTCCAGGCTTGTTAAATTATTTTACTTGCTTTACAAACTTGTCTCGGCTAAGATAATATGAGAAGTTGATGTATATATGTCTACTTTGTTTTGTATGTTTACTTAATATATGTTTAAAAATGTGTGGTCTGGTTTGTTGTTATGCTTTTGTTTGTACAAAGATATTTTTATTTTCTTTGCTTTGTTCTTATTTTATTTATTTTGGTTTCACACTTGCTTCATTTGTTTTATTCCTTTACAATGTTATCTTACTTATATATTTATTATCTTATATTTACTTTATAATTTCAAATTATTATTAACCATAAATTTTAATATTTAAATATTATTATCAATTATTTATTTACAATTTAAACTCAAGTCAAATATATATTTATTATTTTCAAATTCACTCTTATATCACGTATAAATGATTTATTCCAGATTGATTTGGGTTCGGGGAAACTCGCTCAAATTTTATAATTAAATTTACAAATTTTTATCCAAAAATTCATTTAATTACTAAATTAAATCCAAAAATTCATTAATTTATTAATTTAAATAAATTTAAAATTCGGGGTCGTTACAATTTGGATGCTTGTATTCAACTATTATGAAGTTTTTATATGATGGCATTTTATTCTGTAAAGCTTCACTATATATATGTTCTATTGTATTTTGTCCATGCGCTGTGAGTAATACGATAGATTCTGTTGTTTTAATCTACCCTGACAATCGTCCACGGTCGCCTGGCACACTTTACAGCGCACTATCACTAGATTCGGTGAAGGGGTCATGGGCGGTCGTCACATTTGGTATCAGAGCATTGGTTAATCGATTTTACCCAACGCTCACTGACGTAACTACGTATGAGAGACATAATTGTATTTTGATGGATGAATACTATATATAATATAGTGGCTTAGTAGAATTGAGTCCTTTATGCAGTTGTTTCTCTAGATGTTCTAATCATTCCTTTTTGTAGATATTGAGAATGAGTCGAAGAGGGAGACCAGCTGCTTGGGTAGGCCGTGCTACTGAGGGGGCTGCTGATTATGCAGCCATGTTCGAAGCTATGATGACTTCGATCATGAGAAGGATACTAGTTCCGGGGGCGGCAGTTGATGTTGGAGTTCAGGTTCAGACTCCAAAACCAGTGGATTTTGCTAAGTTGTGCAAGGACTATACTACTCTTGGAGGGAAGGTTTTCTTGGGAACAGAATCAACTATTGAGGTCCAGAGGTGGATGGATGCTTGTAGAAGGATCTTTGGTGATTTGGGAATTGAGGATGCAACTAAGAGGAAGTTGGCATCAAGGCAGCTTCAAGGGAGAGCCTCTGATTGGTGGAATTCTATTACCATCACTACTCCGGAGGAAGAGATTACTTGGGAGCAATTCCAAGTTAGGTTTGAAGCTAAGTTCATTTCTACAGCTCAGAAGTCTGTTCTGTTCAAGAAGTTTGTGGAGCTCAAGCAAGGAGGGAGATCAGTTATTGAGTATGTTTCTGAGTTTGAAGCGTTGTCCAAGTATGCCCGGTTATATATTGAGTCTGCATACCAGAAGAATGAGAAGTTTGTGACAGGCTTGGACAGTTATCTTGGGAGACAGTTGGTGGATCATTTGGACGATTCATTTGAGAAGCTTGTGGAGAAAGCTCTTAGGCATGAGAGTCTGTTTCCTAAGGAAGGATCTGTTGTTGCTGTGACCAGGGAAGAGTCTAAACCCCAGCAGGGTGGAAACAAGAAGAGGAAGCAGCAGCAGCAGAAGGGTAAGGATGGCCAGAAGAAGCCGAAAGGCGAGGTGACTTGCTACAACTGTCAGCAGAAAGGCCATCTCTCCAGGGATTGCAAGAATCCGAAAGCGCCGGCGAAGTGCCACAACTGTGACAAGCCAGGGCATTTCAGGAAGAATTGTCCAGAACCGAGAAGGGACAAGCATATTGTGCAGGCTTATGCTTTGGGGCTGTTCCGTCATCTTCGAAAGCTCCTACCGCGGAAGAGAAAGGAAAGAGTGTGGTGGTACAAGGTACTCTTTTCCTATGTGGTGTTCCAGTTAGAGTTCTGTTTGATACTAGGGTGTCGCATTCGTTTGTTTGTAATGAACTCGCAGACCGGTTAGATTTGAAGCCGGATATTGTTGATAGGCCATTGGTTGTGACTAATCCAGTTGGGGGTTCGTCTTGTTTGTGTATGTTATGCCGTGGTCTAGTTGTATCGAGTCATGGTTGCTCTTTTGTTTGTGATTGTTTTGTTCTGAACTTTGCGGGGTTCGGAATTATTTTGGGAATGGACTGGCTTAGGAAGTATGCGGCAAAGGTTGATTGCGAGAGGTTGGAAGTGACAGTCGAGAATGTGGAGGGGCGAAAGGTTGTAATAAGATGTAAGCATGAGGAAGGCGTCTTCATGAGATTCATGTATTCGCTGGTTGTTCCACGGGATGGAGTGTCATCGTTGCCAATCGCTAATGGATTCGAGGATGTCTTTGACGAAGTCAAAGGGTTGCCGCCGCATAGAGAGATCGAGTTTCATATAGATCTAGTTGAAGGAGCCAGACCTGTTGTGATGCCTCTTAGGCGGATGGCGCCTAGGGAACAGCAGGAGTTGAGGGTGCAAGTTGATGATCTTTTGCAGAAAGGATTCATTCGGCGTAGTGTGTCCGAGTGGGGTGCACCAGTTGTGTTTGCAACCAAGGCAGATGGGTCGTTGAGATTGTGTGTGGATTATTGTGAGCTGAATAAGGTGACAAAGAAGAACAAGTATCCATTGCCGAGAATAGATGACTTGTTTGATCAGCTTCACGAGGCTAAGGTGTTTTCTCAGATGGATTTGGCAACGGGATTTCACCAGTTGAGAGTGGCTAAGGATAGTGTGCCGAAGACTGCTTTTAGGACACCATCCGGTTTCTTTGAGTGGCTGGTAATGCCGTTTGGATTGACTAACGCGCCAGCATATTTTGTGGATCTTATGAATAGAGTGTTCAGAGATCAGTTGAACAAGTTCGTACTTGTGTTCGTGGATGATATTCTGATTTATTCCAGAACGGAAGAGGAGCACAAGACGCACTTGCGTATTGTTTTGGAAATCTTGCGGAAACATCAGCTGAAGGCTAAGTTTTCGAAGTGTCACTTCTGGAAGAGTGAAGTGAGGTTCTTAGGCCATGTGATTTCTGGAAATGGGATAGCGGTTGATCCCGCTAAGGTGGCAGCAATCCAGGATTGGGTTAGACCTAAGAATGCATCTGATGTGAGAAGTTTTCTTGGATTAGCAGGATATTTTCGACGGTTTATCAAAGACTTCTCCAAGATAGCTGCACCGTTAACAGGATTGACGAAGAAGAACCAAGTGTTCAGTTGGGATGCTAAGTGTGAGCAAGCTTTCGGAATCCTGAAAGAGAGATTGACAGGTGCTCCTGTTATGACTATTCCAAGTGGGAATGATGAGATGGTGGTTTACACAGACGCATGTGGTACTGGATTGGAGCAGTGCTGATGCAGAGGGATAAAGTTGTTGCGTATGCAAGTCGACAACTGAAGCCGCATGAAAGGAATTACCCGACTCATGATTTGGAGTTAGCGGCGATTGTATTTGCTCTGAAGATGTGGAGACATTATCTGTTGGGAGTTCGATTCGAGTTGTTTACGGATCATAAGTCGTTGAAGTATCTTTTCTCCCAAAAGGATTTGAATCTTCGGCAGCAACGTTGGCTAGAGTTTTTAGCATCATATGATTTTGGTATAGCTTATACTCCGGGAAAAGGTAACGCAGTGGCAGATGCGTTAAGTCGAAGACATGCAGGACTGGGAGCCATGTTTTCAGAATGGAAGAGTCTCGAGTATTTAGCTGGATTTGACTTCAGGCCTAGATGTGAATTGGAAACTGAGATGTTGGCAAACTTATCGATAAGACCTTCTCTTGTGGAAAGGATTGGCGAGAGCCAAAAGCAAGACGATAAGCTTGTCAAGATTATCCGTGAATTGGAATCTGGATTGGATCCAGAAAAGGATAAAGGATTCGAGGTCGATCGAGAGGGTTGGCTTCGAAAGCAAGGACGACTAGTTGTTCCCGATATAGATGAATTGAGGAGTGAAGTCCTGAAGGAAAGTCATCACTCGAAGCTGACAATTCATCCAGGTGGAAATAAGATGTATCGGGATATGAAGAGAACCTACTACTGGGAAGGCATGAAGAAGGATGTTGGAAATTTTATTTCCAAGTGCATGAACTGCCAGTTGGTAAAGGCTGAACAGAAAAAGCCAAGTGGATTACTTCAGCCATTAGAAGTTCCTACATGGAAGTGGGAGCAAATATCGATGGACTTTATTGATGGATTACCTAGAACCAGAACGAGAAATGAAGGGATTTGGGTCATTGTGGATCGTCTGACTAAGAGCGCAAGATTCATTCCTGTTCGATCAACTAGGACTGCATCAAAGTTGGCTGAGTTGTATGTTAAGTGGATAGTTCGATTCCATTGTATTCCGAAGAGTATAGTGAGCGATCGAGACCCATTGTTCACTAGTGGATTTTGGAAGAGCTTCCAGGAAGTTTTGGGAACCGAGTTGTGTTTGAGTACAGCTTATCACCCTCAAACAGATGGTCAGACCGAGAGAGTCAACCGAGTTTTGGAAGATCTTCTTAGAGCATGTGTTTTGGACTTCGGAGGATCATGGGAAGATCACCTTCATTTGGTGGAGTTTGCGTACAACAACAGTTACCAGACAAGCATTGGTATGGCACCGTATGAGGCATTGTATGGAAGACCGTGTAACTCTCCGACATGTTGGTTGGAAACTGGAGAAAAGCTGATACTTGGGCCAGGGATGATTCGGCAGACTTCAGATTGTATAGAGATCATTCGGCAACGAATGAAGGCAGCCGAAGACCGTCAGAAGAGTTATGCTGATAAGCGTCGTAAGGATTTGGAGTTCGACGTAGGTGATATGGTTTTTGTGAAGATTTCTCCACTGAAGAATGTTATTCGATTCGGGAAGAAAGGAAAATTGACTCCGAGATTTGTTGGACCATTCCCGATCATCGAGCGAATTGGAAAGCTCGCCTACAGATTGGAGTTACCAGAGAAGATGTCGAGTGTGCACAATGTTTTTCATGTATCATATCTACGGAAGTATGTGCACGACTCGAATACAGTGGTTTCTGCTGATAGTTGTAAAGACTTCGAAGTTGATCCAGTTGATAGAAGACCTCGTAAGCCGCTTCGTGTTGTTGAAACCGACACGAAACAGCTTAGGAGGAAGGTAGTTAAGTTGCTCAAGATACAATGGAGTGATGATGATAACGACTGTACGTGGGAGGTGGAAGAGAGGATGAAGGCAGCTCATCCTGAACTCTTCAAGGTATGGCCCTAAGGTGTCGTCTCATCTCACGATATTGTAACTTGTTCTAAGTTTTAGAATTCTGTACGCTAAGCTAGAATTGGATGTATGGTTAGTTGGTTGCTATGGATGGTAGGCGTACAGAATAGTCTTCGATTGCTTTGTTTGCTTGGAATTTCGGGGGCGAAATTCCTAAGGGGGAGAGAATGTAACGACCCGTATTTTACGGCGGAACATCGTAAAACAGTTGACAAGTGGTTACATTGTTGATAAGTCATTCAGAATTTTTCTAAGTCCTAAGTCGGTTTGGACGAGTTAAGAGAAGTCTGGGTCGAGTTGCCGACTTTAGAGATTAACTGGGTTAAGGTGGTGACATATGAGTTTTAGGCAAAAATATGGCTAAGTCCTAAGTCGTTCACGACTTAGTATAAGTCGTAAGTCGTATACGACTTAGGGGATAGGAGCTACCCAGGGAAATGGCGGGTTAAGAGATTGGAGATAGGTCGTTTGGACGACTTAAGAGGTAGGCGCGACTTAAGGATAGTGGCGAGTTAAATTGTGACCGAGTTAAGAAACAGCGAGTTAGCAAGTTAAGTAATAGTGCGACTTAAGTGAGTTAGCGACTTAAGGAGGCTACGACCTATGAGAGTTAAGTCGTGGACGAGTTAAGGTGTTAAGTCGTAAGCGACTTATGTATGGGTTGTTAGGTCGCAGGGTATAACTTAAGTGTTAGGTCGTGTGATTTCTAAGTCGTAAGTCGCGCACTTGTTAAGTCGTAGGTCGCGCGAGTTGCTAGGTCGCTGGGCTTTGGCTTAGTAGTTAGGTCGCAGTCCAGTTGTTTGCGACTTATGTTAGGTCGCGTGGTAGCTTAAGGAGTTAGGTCGTAATGTTGTTAGGTCGCTTCTCAATTGAGTCGTAGGCGCGCATGCTATAAGTCGTGACCGACTTAGGAGATAGCTGTTATGTCGTGAGTCATAGACATGTAAGTGTTAGGTCGTAGGAGTTGGGGCGCGCGTGCATATCTGTTAGGTCGGAGAGGCTTAGGTCGAAGAGGCTTAGGTCGGAAACGACCTATGGAGATAGCCGAGTTACGACTTAAGGAAATTTCTGCTATAAATAGGAAGGGTTTTTCTCACTTTTTGGGATCCGGATTTTGAACCGACGAAGTGCTGCCATTTTGAGAGCTCGACTTCTACACTTCTTCATTTCTTTTCTCTACTCTAATCTAGTGATTCCTTCCATCCATATCGAAGATCAAGATTGAAGATTCAAGAGCTTAGATTGAAGATCTTCATCTTTTCAAGAGAGATTTCTTCGTTTGAAGCGGATTCGTGATAGATCAAGATTGATCCTTCGCTGTCCAGATCTGAAGCGTGTTGATTTGGGGTTGTTTAGGTGATTTGGTGAGTGGTGATTATCTCTCACACGGATCCAAAGGAGTAGATCGGATTGTTGGCTTGATTTGGTGTTAAAATAGTGATTTCTATGCATTTTTGTAAACCTAAGTGTAGATCCATGTAGATCCATTGTTCGTGATGATTTGACAACCATTTTTGTATATGATTAACCTATGCAAGTTCATTCATCAAGTTGTAGAGATAATTCTCATGTTTTCATGCTTGTTAGACTTTCAACTCCTTAATTACGAAATTGCCATTATTGTTATAATTGTCCATTTTGCTTATATTTGAATGCTTGGTTACTTGGATTGATGTTTGACATGATTGATTGCTGTGAATTAGATGATTGTTGATTGGTTTTAGACAAGGTGGTCGAAGATGATTCAAAAGCTAAGGGAAAGGCTCTTGAATTGGGAAAGCTGCTCGTGGCATATGTAGTGGGATGATGAAGCTCTTATGCATAGATTTGATGATATAATGTTGAGATGAGGCTTTGCGAGGATGTGATGAAGCGAAGCATCACGTGATGAAGACTTGGTCTAATCCAGACGGGATCATTCCAAGCACGTTGGTAACTCGGTGATATGATTCGAGTTAAGGGTAATGGATGCTTGAGAGGCGCTTGAGCTAGTATGGAAATAGTCGTCGAGGAGGATGACTAGGAGGCTTGGATAGCATCGTTGTTGAAGGTTCTAGCAGACTCAAAGCAAGGGTACGTTTGGGCAGTTGCGAAAATCCCAACGACAATGAATTGATGGTCGAGTACCCTGGGTAGTTGCGAAAATCCTTGGCACGGGCTGCGACGACGTGCAGAGTTCTGTCTAGAACCGGGGTTTCCATTAACCCTTGACGGACGGTTGAAAGAATGTGCCGGTCATTCAATTAACGGTGATATCGAAGCAGTGATAACAGTGATAGCCAGAGTCATGGATGTTTGGTTGTATCGTCGTTCGGACTCAAGAGCGGTATTTTCTGGGTGCTTATCTGATTTAGGCCTTGGTACTTGGAAAACATCGCCCTTGACTCGAATGATTATTACTTTACTTTAAATGGTATGCTCTGCTATGTTGCTTTTGCTTAGTGTGTGTCTGGGAGCTATCACTGTAGAAAGAGGTGGAGTGGGAGGGTTGTATTCCTATTCCTTTTCCTTTATGCTCTTTTGGTATGTTGTTAGTTAATTTACTGCTCACTAAGACTGTTGTCTGACTCAAGGCTTTATGTTTTAATTCTTATTGCCTTGGGCTGTTCGTCCATTTTTGGGACGGGCAGACTAGGTAGCAGGTGACAGGTGCTGTTCTCTTCTCACGATGCTGATATCGAAGACGAGCTGGAGGGTTGCATATTATCTTCTTATTATATGTACTGGATGTTCCGCTGTTTTGTATTCTCTGAGTGTTATGTAGTGAGGCTTGATGTATTGGCTATTTGGATGCTTGTATTCAACTATTATGAAGTTTTTATATGATGGCATTTTATTATGTAAAGCTTCACTATATATATGTTCTATTGTATTTTGTCCATGCGCTGTGAGTAATACGATAGATTCTGTTGTTTTAATCTACCCTGACAATCGTCCATGGTCGCCTGGCACACTTTACAGCACTATCACTAGATTCAGTGCAGGGGTCATGGGTGGTCGTCACAGGTTATGGCAATTGAAAAGACTTAAGGAGGTAAAAGGACATCAGTTTCTAAGCAATTGTAAACTCTTCATATTTCTTTTTCTTTTTAATTCCAATAAAACAAAAATAAACTCAGAAATAAGCTCTAACAACTGAAACAAAATATTATAAAATAAAAATAAATAATTTATTTTGAAGAAAATAGAAAAAGAATTACAGAAATTACTTAAAAATTGAAAACTGTGTACAGAAATTACAAATAAATCACCATTTACTTTGGAAAATTATTTACTTCATTTTAAAAATATTCTAAAACAAAGTTGGAAATAAAATGATTTTTAAAACATTTTCAAAGTGAAATAAATAATTAAATTCAGAGAAAATAGCAAAAGAATTGAAGAAATTGTTTAAAAATAGGAAACAGAACATGAAAATTACAACAAAATACCATTAATTCTAGAAAAATTTCTACTTCACTATAAAAATATTTTAAAATGAAATAAATGCAAATTAAAAATAATTTCCAAAATATTGGGTTGTTACACTCTCCCCCACTCAAACCTTTACGTCCTCGAAAAGAACGGAAACAAAGAAAATAAGGAAAACAAGATAGAAAACAAAATAGTACCTGGAAAAAACAATTCCGGATTCGAAGCACGAATGCTCTCCTCCATCTCCCAAGTACAATCACGATCATCAGTACTCCACTTTACTTTGACCAGACTAACAGATTTCCTTCTTAGCTGCTTCGTACATCTATCGACAATACGAAGTGGCTTCCTCTCAACAGCCAGATTAGGCTCAATATCCAAACTATCAAGAGCAGAAGGCTGAACAATAAGAGATGGATCATGCAGAGAGCGACGAAGATGAGAAACGTGGAATACATTATGCACTCTAGAGAACTTCTCGGGCAAATCCAAACGATAAGCCAAAGAACCAATTCTTTCCACAATGCGGAAAGGACCAACAAATCTAGGAGAAAGCTTCCCTCTACGACCAAAACGAATAATATTTCTTAAGGGAGAGACCTTAAGGAAAACCAAATCACCAACAACAAACTCTAAACTCCACCTACGCCTATCAGCATACTTCTTCTGCCTATCCTGAGCAATCCTCATCTTCCTCCTAATCTCCTCCACTCTCTCAGAAGCCTCTAAAATCATCTCAGGACCAAGAACTAAACGATTATCAGATTCAATCCAGCAAGAAGGAGATCTACAAGGTCGTCTGTAAAGAGCAAAAAACGGAGACATCTTGATACTGGCCTGAATTCAAAGATAGAAATAAGAAAGATAAAAGATTAAGATAAGATTAAAACAGAAGATAGAAATTATACTTGATAACTATTGTTATAGGTGAATTCGACAAGATGGAGATGATCTTCCCAAGATCCTCCATAATCAAGCACACAAGCACGAAGAAGATCTTCGAGAATTTGATTCACCCTTTCTGTTTGACCGTTGGTCTGTGGATGGTAAGCAGTGCTCAGATTCAAACGAGTACCCAAAGAATCCTGAAAGGCTTTCCAAAATCTACTAGTAAAGATAGGATCACAATCACAAACAATACTGAGAGGGACACCATGGAGACGAACAATCTCCCTTATGTAAATCTTAGATAAACTAGAAGCAGAATGGGTAGACTTGACCGAAATGAAATGAGCTGATTTGGTCAATCTGTCCACAATAACCCAGATACTCTCATTACCATTCCTAGTCCTCGGTAATCCATCAATGAAATCCATAGAAACTTGTTCCCACTTCCAATTTGGAATCTCAAGAGGTTGCAATAAACCAGGGGTCTTTTGATGATCTGCCTTGACTTGCTGACAAGTCGCACACCTACTAACAAAAATGGAGATATCTCGCCTCATACCCTTCCACCAGTACAACTTCTTCATGTCCTAATACATCTTGGTCACAACTGGATGAATAGAAAGTATGGACTGATGATTCTCTCGAAGCAACTCCTGTCTCAATCCATCAACATTCGGGACACAAATCCTATTATTAATCCTCAACACACCTTTATCATCTAACTGAGCACCACTGCCATCAAGACTATTACCTCCAGCTCTACTTCGAACATTCTCCTTAATCAATCTAAGCATCTCATCCTCATCCTGCTTAGCCATGACACGATCTAAAAGAGGAGAAGAAACAACCAACTGACACAACAAAGCCTTCTTCCTACTCAAAGCATCTACCACAACATTAGCTTTACCAGTATTATAGTTGATGTCGAGTTCATAAGAAGCAAGGAACTCTAACCACCTAACTTGTCTCTGGTTCAAATCCTTCTGAGAGAAAAATATACCTCAAAGACTGATGATCTGTGAAAATCTCAAACTTAGTACCCAAAAGATGATGTCTCCAAAGCTTCAAAGCAAAGACAGGAGCAAGCAACTCTAAATCATGGGCAGCATAATTTGCTTCATGGGTCTTCAATTGACGACTAGCATAAGCAATCACCTTACCATCCTGCATCAGAACAGCTCCCAAACCTTCTCGACAAGCATCAGTGTATACCGTTAATCCCTCATTTCCACTTGGAACGGTAAGAACTGGTGCGGAAGTAAGCTTGTGCTTCAACTCATTGAATGCAGCCTTACACTCATCACTCCAAATAAACTTAGCATTCTTCCGAGTCAAAGCAGTGAGAGGTGCAGCAATCCGAGCTAAATTCTCAATAAATCTCCGATAATAACCGGCGTGGCCTAGAAAACTATGGATATCAGTAGGAGTCTTAGGAGTTTCCCAATCCTGTATGGAATAGGGATAAATAAGGACAACAAGAAAGATAGAATAAATTTAATGAACAAGGAAAGAGAAGGGGAGAAAGACTTACATTGATCGCAGCGATCTTGACTGGATCAACAAAAACTCCATTACTAGAAACAATATGCCCGAGGAATCGGACTTCATCCTTCTAGAAATGGCATTTAGAAAATTTAGCCTTCAACTGATGATTTCTAAGAGTTTCAAGAACAGATTTCAAATGCGACTCATGCTCTTTCTTGGTCTTAGAGAAGACAAGGATATCATCAACAAAGACTAGAACAAATTTATTAAGCACATCACGAAAAACATGATTCATTAAATCAACAAAGAAAGCAGGAGCATTAGTCAAACCAAAAGGCATGACTAACCATTCAAAGAATCCATTCTCAGTACGGAAAGCAGTCTTGGGAATACTTTCCTCAGCAACTCTGAGCTGGTGAAAACCTGTGGCAAGATCAAGCTGAGAGAAAACAGTAGCACCATAAAGCTGATCAAACATATCATTGATGCGAGGCATTGGATATCTGTTTTTCATAGTGAGCTTGTTCAGCTCCCTATAATCAACACACATTCGGAGAGAACCATCGGACTTGGTGACAAAAACCACCGTCCCTCCCCATTCAGAATAGCTAGGTCTGATCGGACCCTTGGAAGACAAGTCCTCAATTTGCTTCCCTAACTCAACCTTCTCGCGGGGTGCCATTCTTCTAGGAGGAAGAACTATCGGTCGAGCTCCAGGAATAAGATCAATGTGGAAATAAATTTCCCGCTTAGGAGGTAAAGCAGTAACTTCACCCAATACATCAGGATAGAGTTTGACTACACGAGTCGACTGAAGATCAAAAGGAGAAGAATCCAAAGAATAAATAAAGCTACTAGCACAATCATGAGGCATACAACACTGAATAACCAAAGAATTACCCCAGTTATCCTCAAGAGAAACAATTCGGGATTTACAAGAGATACGAGCATCATGATTCCTTAACCAATCATCTCCAAGCAATAAATCAAAAGTATCAAAACCAAGAATATAGAAATGACTACTAAAGCGATGATCAGAATGGAGGAGTTTCACTCCTCTAAAAATCCTACTAAGGTTCGCGGGACCCCCAACAGGATTAGAAACACATAAAGGAACAGAAGCATACTCAGGAGAAAGGAGATGCTCAAACTTATCACAAATAGCCATAGAAATAAAACTATGCGAAGCTCCAGTATCAAATAAAACACGAACAGGATGCTGAAATAAATAAAAAGTGCCCTGAAGAGTACCTTGATCATCACTAGGAGCAGGAGCAGGTGCAGCAGGTGAAGAAGCAGATATGACAACAAAAACACCAGATGGCTTTCCCTTCTGATACAAAGGACAGTCATTCTTAAAATGACCTGGCTGAAGACAAACATGACAAAGATTGTTCCTGGTAACCTAAGGTGGAGGAACAACAACACTAACCGAAGTAGGGCAACTATTAGCATAGTGTCCCTTCTGGTCACATTTGAAGCAGGTAATGGTAGATAGATCAATAGGGTGCCTCTGAGAAGGAGAAGATGATGAAGATCCCAAGCCCGGATGCTTAAGCCAATTCTTCTTCTACTATTGGAAATTGGGCTTTCTCTTCTTAGAATTTGCAGAGGAAGACTGAGATGCAGGAGCACCAGAAGCAACAGGACCCTTGGAAGTAGGGTTCTCATAACGAATAGCCATATCCATAAGCTCAGTAAAAGTGCCATGAACATGTGAAATAAGACGATCGTAGAACTCTGGGCAAACTCCAGCTATGAACATCTCATTTTTCTTAAGCCGAGTGTCAATAAGACCAGGACCAAACTTGGAAAGTTCATTGAACTTCCGCTCATACTCTGAAAAAGACATGGTACCCTGCTTAAGATCCATGAATTCTCGATAAAGCTGAGATTTCCCGGCTTCTGGCATCCATTTTGCCACAAAAGCCTCCCTGGAAAAAGATACAGAAACAAAACTTAAGATAGATTCACAAGAAAAGAAAATGGGTAAAAATTCAAGATAACACAAAGGATACCTGAACTGCTCCCACGAAAGATCACCTTCGTTAGTGTGAGCTGTAACAGACTCCCACCAACCTAAGGCTGACCTTGCAGCTACCAAGCTGCTAACTAACGCTTCTGGTCATCAGAAATCTTAAGACCAGTAAAGATCCTCTCTAAACTCTGTAACCATTGCTGGGCTTCGATAATACTCTCTGAACCGGTGAACTTAGTACCACCGAGCTGAGAGAATTCCTTACAGAGAACAGTAAACCTAACAGGTGCAACAGGTTGAGGAGCTGGGGCAGTACCACAACCCCTACCTCTAGCATTTCCACGATTCATCCTGAAATATCAAGAATGAATTTTAGGACAAAGGTACAGAGAAGACAAAGATAAGGTAAGATAGACAAAATAAGATCACTTGGATGAATATCCTAATAACAGAAATTTCTAACAAGGTAGATACGAAAAGAAGGAAGTTAAGAAAAATTGCTTTTAAAACAAGAAAATTTTATATCAAAATAATCTTAGAAAATCATTTGAAAAATCATTTAAAATCATTTTAAAATCATTTTATATTTTGAAAATACGTTCACTCACAAAGAAATGATTCTGAGGTTAATTTCACTCATTCTAGGGTATTTCTACCCTATCTCTAATGAGTTTTTGCTCCATAGGCTAAGGTTTGCCTAAAACCAAAGCTCTGATACCAAATGTAACGACCTACTATTTTGGACCATTCAAATTGACAATAATCCACACATGTCGGACTTGTATAATACAAAATAACATATTGTAATAAAATTTGGAGCAAATAAAATCATTCACAGAATCACAGACAAAGAAATATCATAATAACTCACAACGGAAATAAATTAAATAGTGGTTCATGAAGCCACTAAAATATAGAGTCTCAAAACAGATACAAAATACATAGTCTGAAAACCAATACAGTTCTGAAACAAGTACAATAGAAATCCAAATACATAAGTCTCTAATACAAATGCTGAAATAGAACAACTGAAACTGAAATAGATAGATAACTAGATAAGCATAAACTCCAGCGATTCCTAGCTCCAGAAAAGTGAAATCCAAAGCTGTGAATACTCAGGCTGAACCGAGCGTAAATAAAACACAAACACTCGAGTTAGGACATACATACTTATACAGTGTAAACCAACTCAAGTGAACTGTAATAAAGGTACAAGTAACTTAAAGAATGCTTGGGATCGCCCATTCTTTAAGGATTCGTTAAACTATCTACTATGTAGTAATATTCGCTATTATAATAATGTCTAATCATAAAATAAACATACTTTAAAATAGCATTAGGGCTTTACATTTAATCTGAACTCACGCTAACATGTAATAGTGCCAATAGTCTATACAGTACCTGCATACCTCGCAAGGCTATGAGAAGATACTCCATAGGTACGACACAAATAGAAACTCGTAGTAAAGCTCGCTATGGTAGGTGACACGACACACAAGGCAATGCCAGGGTAGATATACCAATTACGCACACGGACCGATGGAAACGCATAGCAGCCACTACCGCTCCACCTCGAACAACACTCCCAAATCAAGGGGTGCACCCAAACAATCATAAAGTAATAGAATGGTGTCGAAGAAGTGCATCCGATAAGAGGTGCTACCTCACTGGTCCGAGATCGCTCTTGTTTTAGCCACCTTATGCCAACTCACGGGAGTTGGGTCCACGTATATACCTTAGGATCGTCGCCACCATCCTACTTCATTCTGGAAACTCCACCGCGTACACAGTTGTCAAAGTGGTTTTCGGTATCGACAGAGAGTATGTCCATATCCGATCCCGGTCTCTTTAACAACCAATCGTTATTATAACCCGTGGTTATAAATTTAAAACAGTTTATATTTCAAATCAAAATACTTCATTTAAACCATTTAAAAGTAAAGTCATTATACCTTTATATCAAATATTCAATTCCCAAAAATTTAGACTTTTCTGAGTTCATTTATTCACTTAAAAACATTAAAACATTAAAATTCCAGCTTTCACAGCATTTAAAAAGTGTTGCGGTAAGTTATATTTGAAAACAATTCAATTCATCAAAGACAGCATTTATAAACTGTTGTTAATAGTTCAGTTTTAAAGAAAAAAAGTTCGATTCAGAAAAGACGGCATTTACCGAACTGCTGTAATAGTTCAGGGTTCAAATTAAAGGTTTTAATTCAATTCAGCAAAGACAACATTTTAAAACTGTTGTAAAAGTTCAGTTATAAAAAAAAATCATATTTTAGCCTACTGCAGCACTTAACAAGTGCTACAATAGCCCATTCATTAGTTTCAAGTTCAATTTTAGTTCCTGCCACAACAGCACTTACCAAGTGCTGTCATAGCCTTAGTTCGTTTTAGTCTTTTAGTTCATTTATGCAACCACAACACTTACCTAGTGCTGCAGATTCTATTTAGTTCAGAATTAGTTCATTTCCAGAAATGATAGCATTTCTGAAGTGCTATTAATTGAATTTCCAGGTTTTTAAATACAATTCCAGCCATAAATAAACTTCAATTTAAATCATTTAAACATATAAAAATCATATTTTTCCACATTAAAAATGTTCATTTAAATCCTTTAACTTATGATTTTTATAAAGAAGAATTTTACAAATCAAAATCAAAATTTTCCAAAGTGCACTTATTAAATTCAAGTGTGTCAATTCCTATTTTTCATTTTAAACAATTTATTTCAACACTTAAATTTAAATCTCCATTTTTTCACCATTTAAACTTAATTTTCATTTTTAATTTAATTAACTTAAATTTCCATTTAAAAAAAATCAGTCAAATTTCCAATTTAAGTTACACTTTAAAATCACCATTTCTATCCATTTATTTACATTTAAAACATAGAAAAACATTTCCAATTTAATAAATATTTTAAAAAATTCAATTTAAATCAATTTATCATATTTTTTACATTTTAAAATACTTAAAAATTTCCAGAAAAATATATAAAATAACCACGGGTCTGTATAATATTTTCTAGCCTAAGTCAAGTGATACAAATGATATATCATTTCAATCCGTAGTTTACCAAGGAAATCCAGGTTTTATCATTTCAAACCCGCAATCCCAAGTAAATAAAATTAATTAAAAGTCGCTCAGGCTTATCATTTCAGCCTATAATGATCTTTCCCTATTCTAAAGTCCGTTCGGGTATGTATCATTTCAACCCATAGTGAACCTAATATACAAGGAACTTGCAGTGTGATAAACTGATAAAAATGAACAGTATACAATATATAATAGTAACAAATGATATGACATGTAATTAAACAAGTTTAACATCATATAAATAAATCACAGGCAATTATAACATCATTTTTAATTCTACACATTCAGTTGTTGTCGTTTCACAATTTCATAAGTATGAATAGTCGTGTGAGATTTACTCACCTCTAAATGTTGGAGATAACAAAACCAATGACACAACGGAAACCAAAGCACAATGACAAGATTATGGATTTGAGTGGAGAGAAAATCCAATGCTATAGATCTTGTGTTACAACCCAAACAAAAAAATCAAAGCAAACCATAAATTTCAATACACTAGAAATGAAATAACTTTTAAATAAAAAGAGATACGAATGACAAATCTTTTGCCTTGCTTTCTCTATTCTTTTGTCATGGCCTAGGGATGGTTTTGGCTCTGATTTGAACAAGTTTGGCTCAGGTTTGGTCATGTGTATGCACGGCCTAGGTAGTAAAATATGGGGAGGAAGTTTATACAAAGGAATATGAAGGTTTTAGGCAAAATAGGTGGGTTTTGTTCACAAAAATGGCTCGGCCATGGGCTTGTGTGGCTCGGCCAGAGGGACATGGGTCAGGTCAGAGGAAGGAAAGGTGTGGGGTGGTCTGGTCAGAGGTGGTGGAGACGGCCTAAGGTGGTGGTGGCGGTGGAAAATGGAGCGTTGAAGCAAATAGTGGTCAACACATTGTTTTTAAGGCTTGTTTTGCAATTTTTGTGGAGTTTTGGCATCATGGTGGCTCGGCCTTGGTCAAGACCAGAGGAGTAGCTGGTGTTGATGGTAGGGAAGAGATGTAGGGAGTGGTGGCTGTGGATATGAAGGAGAGGCCTATCCAAAAACAAGAGAAAACAAGGCAAAAATGACATGAAAATAAGAAGAAAAGAAGAAAAATGAAGCCATTACCCAAAGCTTTTGCTTCAGATCTGAAGTGAGTACTAATATATATATAACCAATATAACTAGTATATAAACTTGCATATGAACTAATATATAACTTACATAAGTATATTATTAAAAGAGAGGGGATGGTGCGTGCTCGGCTAGTGTATTTGCATGCGGCTAGAAAACAAAGAGAAGCAAGCTTGTATATATATATACATACCCATATATATATAATCACCGAACAAAACGGCCTCAGCTACTATGGGAAGATGAACAACAGTGGGCTCGGCATTTTACTGGCGGGGAGGAGAGGGCAGTGCGCGAGCTGCGTGTGTTAGGAGGAAGCAAGTGGCGGAGACTCGGCACAGGCGGTAGAGGGGAGTTTTATTAATGTTTCTGAGTGTAATTAAACACTATACGAATTTACCTTTTTAATTACACCCTTTCCATTAATAAAAATTTAGTTGGAACATGTTATTATTTAAATTTCCTCTTGTAGAATCTCCAATTACAAATTCATTAATCTTTTAACTTTTTGAATATTTCAGGTAAGTTATATATATTAGAATGCAATTGATTATTATAAAAAAATTATTCTATTTCAACTATTTCAAGTTATTTCAAATTCCATTTCCTATTTTAAACACTTAAATTAGTAAGAATTTTGCTTTGTTTCAATAATTTGAAAGCTATCACTTTACACAGGATTTAAGACTACATTTCCGGTTCCACTTCAAATCATTTTGAAATAAATATATACATATATATATATTTTACCCCTCAAATCATACTCAAGAAATCAAATCAATTCTATTTTCCAAAACAAAAGTGTAGAAAAGTTACTAACTGGTCTCTCCACTTTGAGACTTGAATATGAATGTCGATGATGCTGCAGTCATCACCGAAATTATTTTTCAGCGACAAAAGAGGAGAGTACCGACTCACTTCTTTTAAGATTTCTATGGAAAGCTTTTTCATTCGAAAATACTTTCAAATAATATAATTTTAAAACTTTGAAACCAAATTTTGAAAGGCACCGAAAATTTAATTCTTAAATCTTAAATCTTAAATTTATTACATTTTCAAATCAGGTTTTTAAACCATAATTTAAATTTCAGCAATAGTTAAGGTTTAGAAATGTTGACAAAACAATAAATGATAAATCTAGTATTATCATTCCTAACAACCAAATTATTTAACTATATAATTTCAGAAAATTATACTTATATATATACAATATAATCATACATAAAATTATTTCATTTACTAATTTCGAAAACATTATTGTGTCAATTTGCTCTATTCAAGTGTTTTGAAATTCCTATCGACATCGTTAGCTAGACGAATCGTTCGAAACCCAAAATTCAAACTTAACAACTCAAATAACACAATATAAAATGTTCTCACACGATAATCCAAGAATGGATTCTATAACAAGGACAGAGATTCAAATTTGGAGGAACTCTAATTAGAGAGAATTCTAACCACGAAGATAGACTCTAAAGGAAGATAAAATAATTAAATTACAGAAGGAGAAATGGATAGACATTTTAATTGCAGATGACCTTAACCAGGTCAACCGAGATTCCAGGAATATGGTCGCTGAGGAAATTCAATTTCCCACTTGAGGGGAGGAGAAGTGACTTCACCAAGGACATCTAGAAACGGTTGGACGATAGAGGTGGAGTGAAGATCACTAGGCTGAGTATCAAACAAAAGGTAGAACTGCCTGCATAACCGAAGTCATTCGACATTCGATCATAAAGATTTTTCTTGGGTCGTCTACTAGAAAATGGTTCGGGCTTTGCAAGGAAAAACAACATCGTAAACCGAGGACATGGAAATCTCCGGTAAATCGACGCTTGTTGTAAAGGAGTTTCACCCCTTTGCAAATCATATTTGGTTGGCGGGACCGCCGATGGGGTTTAGCCACACAAAGGATGAAGTTGATAGTTGAGGTTGGAGCTATGGGATGCTCCGGTATCAAAGAACAAGAACAAGATGAGACAAAAATGGTTTTCAAAACAAAAGGGAGAGTTCCAAAAATTCAAAGGAAACCGAGTCAAAGAGGAAGGAACTCAAGGTCGAACGAAGATGATTCTGTAATTAAATTTACTCTATATGCTAAGTTTTGCCTAAACTAGAGCTCTGATATCAATTTTAACGACCCGGTATTTCGAACCATTCGCATCCGCACATGTCGGACTTGAATTGCTCAAAACAACAGATTGTTAATTTATATTTGGCAAAACTCAGAATATACAGTAAATAAATCAATCATAGAATCACAGACACAGAGTAATATAACAATAAGCAACAGAATAGATAAATAGTAGTTGTTGGGCGTGTTTCCATCTCCTACCAATCCAACACTCTTCCCACACAGAGCCGAACCAGTCCTTGTTCCACTGTCTGCCGAATCAAAGCAAGATGCCCCTACCGAACCATCTCCCTCCTCGTGACTACCGAACCACCACCCAAGACCAAAGGTGTCGGACCAACCCCTACCGAACCATCACCCCAGGCCAAGGATGCCGAACCACCACCTACCGAACCAACACCACTCCACCCATTACCGGTCCAAACAACATACCACCTCCTACCGAACCAAAGCTCCACCGGTCCACTCATCTCCTTCCACCGAACCAGCCTATACCGGACCAACTCCCCACCGGTCCAAACCTCTCCACCGAATGAAGCCTCCACCGAACGAAGGAACCGGACCACTTATCTCACCACCGAACCAAAGGAAACCGGACCAGATCCACCAGGCCAGATTACATCAGCCCAGGCCCGCCAGCTGCTATATACCTCCAAGACCCCTACCCCCAGCCTCACTCTATAAATAGAGGGGCAGGGGTACAACAATGGGGGACAAGTTTGAGAGCTCAAGCGCGGAGAGAACTTTCAAACAACTTTCTTTTACTTGTATCAAAGCTTTGTACTTGTAATCAAAACAAGAGAAGAGAAATAACATATAAAGTGGACGTAGGCACATTCTGGCTGAACCACTATAAATCTGCATGTCTTTTTACAGTTTAGCCCCTGCTTTTCATATATTTGCATAAATCACTCAAATCACTAAGAATAACATAAGATCTACTAAATCATACGACTTTGAGGTGTTTGTCCATTTTTTGTGCAAACATTTTTGGTGCTTTCACTGAGAACTAGAAGCTCGAAGCTTCAGCTTCATCCACTTAACAAGTTTTCCTAACAGCATCGTCCGCCACTTGGAAAACATGCCTCCCAAACAGAGAAAAGATGTTAACAAAGGAAAAAACATCGCATCCAGCAGTCTTCCAGATCCAGCTGTCACGAATCAAAGCAAGATGGGATTGATTCCGTCCAGATGACCTGTAGGGATGGTATCGTCTATCGTTCCTCATATTTTCCAGCGGTTGCCTTTGATCTTCTGGGAGCATGCTAGGGTAACCAGCCCTTTCGCCCGCAATATCGAAATTGCCATCACCCCCCGAGAATGGAAAATGCCAATAATGGAACCTTACAAAGGAACCTCTGACCCCGTTGTACACTTACAGAGATACACACAGCATATGCTCATGAATGGAGCGACAGAAGGAGTGCTGTGCAAATGCTTTCCACTATTCTTAGCAGATCTAGCTACCTCCTGGTTCTGCCATCTACCCCAAGGATCCATCAGCTCATGGGAGATGTTAAAAGAAAAGTTCATCAGCCAGTTCCGCATTCATGTGGAACAACCTAAGGATGCTTATTCCCTATCCAGTACCAAGCAGAAACCTGGAGAGAAGCTGCAGCAATACCTAACCCGATTCAATGCCGCAGCGGCCACAGTCCAAGATGCCGATGAGGAGCTTATCTTAATGGCCCTCTGTAGTGGTGTGAATCCGGATACTAAATTTGCTAGAAGATTAACAAAAGAAAAACCAGCTACTTTACCCGATTTCTTCCATGAGGCTGGGAAATATATGAGGCTTGAAGACGCTGCCACTAAAGGGCAGTCAGGGCGACAAAATAAGGCAGCTCATGGCAACACGTCCGCTGTAGCAAAGGACGTTCAAAGGGATGCTTCTAGAGACAATGCCGGGGGCAAGAAGGGAGAAAAGTGCCTATATCGGCCAGGACCGAGATTTGATGCTTATACTCCTTTAAATGAAGCGATCGAAAACATCTCCCTGGCCACTCAAGACGAGGTTAAATACAAACGCCCCCCGCACAAGAAGAAACCAGATATCCTAAACTTGAGAAGCTAGCCTATTACCTGCTAATCACATCACGGAAACTGCGTCACTATTTCCGATCTCATTCCATCAGAGTTCTGACCGATCCACCACTAAGGCAGGTACTCCATCGTCCCGACGCTTCTGGGCGACTACTTAAATGGTGCATTCAACTAAGTCAATATGATATCACCTACCATCCTCGCACCGCCATCAACGAACAAGGCTCGGGGGCAGGTGTGGTAATAATCACTCCCAAGGGAAATGAACTACACTATGCTATAAGGTTAGGATTCACTGCCACCAACAACGATGCAGAGTATGAAGCAGTGATAGCTGGATTATAACTTGCCTTAGGAATCGGAGCCAATTCTTTGTGTCTTCATAGCGATTCTCAACTTATTGTATATCAAATACTAGTAGAATTCCAGGCTCGAGAAGAACGACTCATAGCATATTTAAAGAAGACCAAGTTGCTTCTCAATTGATGGGATCACTATTTAATCAAACACATCCCTCGGGAAGCAGAACCCCTAAATAAAGTATCTTTAGTAAAAGTTATTAACTTCTTGATCAAAAATGTTCTATGCAGGTACGGAGTTCCATTCAAAATCATATCGGACAATGGACTTCAGTTTGACAGCGAGGAGTTCGCCAACTGGTGCCAGGAGCACGGAATTCACAAAAGCTTCTCATCCATATCTTATTCCCAGGCAAACGGAAAAGTCGAAGCCGTCAACAAAACTCTCAAAACTCTAATCAAAAAGAAACTCGAAAAGTCAAAAGGCGAATGGGTGGATGAACCTCCTACGGCACTATGGGCCAACCGCACGTCTTTCAGAACATCAACGGGGCATACTCCTTTTCTCTTTGGCATACGGATCGGAGGCTATGCTCCCAGTTGAAACTATAGTGCCTTCCCACCGTAGGATCCACTACAACCTAGAAGAAAACGAAGAGTTCCTCCTCATGTCTCTGGATCTAATTGAGGAAAGAAGAAATGATGCAGCCCCACAGGGCAGCAGCTCACAAGCAAAAAGTGGCAACGTAATACAACTCCAAAGTCAAGCATCATAGCTTACAGAAAGGAGATCTTATCCTCGAGCGAATCTTCCCGCGCCCCGGAGCGCTAGATCCAATCTGGAACGGACCATATGTAATTCATAAAGATCTTCGCAATGGAGCTTATATTTTGTCAACAGTGGACGGGGAGGTGTTCCAGAGGGCATGGAACATCCAACACCTTCGTCGATACTTTTCTTAACTCATACTGCCCATATGAAGTGAATTAACAAAGAGAATCAGTGGACGTAGGCATTTTCGTGCCGAACCACTTTAAAAAACTTGTCTCTTTTTAACTTGTTCCTTCATATCTTGGCTGCTTGTTAACTGTATCCTTTTCTGTTGAAAAAAATCCTGTGCAAATAGCATTTTCATTCAAGGTGCTCCACAGCGCAACTTCTCCTGGACAAGACCTAATAGGTACTATGCGAATCTATGCCCTCGCCAATGAGACACTTTTGCTTCGGCATCCCTCTGCTGCTGGTTAACTCATTGCTAGCGACGGCCCTTAAAGCCAACTGTAATGAGCCGATTATAAGCCACCGAGAAGGCCGACTATAGCCGAGGCAGCTCATTACGGCATTAGGCTCGCCGGCAACTGTGAACCGACTATAAGCCCCAACATAAGGTGTGGCCAGCCAGGGGCAGTTCACAGTTGACGATCGGCACCCACGCTAGCCGGCCATAGTAATTCGAATAATACCCATGATTACGGGCCATAATGGCCCGGGTAGTTACTGTGCGCGATCTCGGCTCCGATGTGTCTTAAGTGCGGCTGTGGTAAAAAAGAATTAACTCCCCGCGGAGGCGTAAGATGGATGACAAATGTCTCCAAGACCCACAACTAGGGAAAGTGACTACAAAGCCCATTTGCCACGAACTTAAGCACATCGAAGGCCTTCCGTGATTGGAAGTTTTACTATTTCACATATTTCAATTTTACTTAAGAAACTTTTCTCCTATCCTCTGTAACAATCCCTGAAGTGCAGGACACAAAACAGGACACTCACTAATAGAAGTGGATACTCACAGCAAGATACTGAACCACATCCCTTACTCGGTCACACAGGATATTCAAAGCTGCCATCTACAAGCAAAATATAAAGGGCGGTATTTCCTTCTTTCATATATGCATGTAATTTGTTCACACCTCACACTAACACTGCAAGTCATGAAATTATGTTTTAAACAAGAACCTGACATCAAACACAATTTAATTACAAGAATATGCATAGCTATATTTCTTATGCAACATGTCAAAATAGCAAAAACATTCAAAAGACGACAAAATCAGCTTAAGTAGCAAGAATTACAACCTAAAAGTTACTCTACTGTTTTAAGACTAACATATACAGCCATGTCAAGTCCACAAAAAGAATTTTCCAGGTCTAATCAGGGAGCCGGCTGCGTCGGAATCTTGTCCTTGCCCTATTGCCCACCTGTCCGGTCAGAAAAAGAATTCATTAGTGATAAGCAACCAAGTTAACGGAAAGACTAGAAAGGAAGACTTACCAGCACCTGCTTCTTGACCATCCTAGTCGTCATCCTCTACCTGCACACCTGCCTCCTCAGCAGCAAGCAACCGCATACCCTCCTTTACCGCCACTTTCTCCTCCTTGGTAAACTGGGCAGTGACCACATCCATGCTGAAGACCGTTCCACCCTCTTTATCCGCATCAGCCTTAGCCTCCTCCAGAGCCCGGAGATAGATCCTAGCCATGACCCTGGGATAATCATCCATCCAGGATAGGTTGCCCTGCTTCCAGGTACGGAAGTACATGTCCTGGAGCATCTCGTCCATCATCCCCTCATTCTCCTCAAACTCCCTCATCCGGGCCTCGGAAGCCTACAACCTTGCAACGGCAGCATCTCTCTCCGATCGGTATCTCGAGCAGTCAACCAGAAGGGATTCCCGCATTGCCTCCATCTCCTCCTTCAGCTTAGCCTGAGCAAGCTCTGCGACCTCAAGCTTCCCAGATAACTCCTCTATATGCTCAAGATCCGCCTTCCGAACCTCATCCACCGTAGCAATAGCCATATCGATCCGTTCCTTGCAGGTAGCCTCCATTTTCCGCAATTCGGCTCGGCTGGCCTCTTCCACAGTTTTCTTTAGACGTCCGGAGGCGGCCTCATGCTGAGAGATCTGGATAGCATGATCAGCAAGTTGCTTGGCCTGGTCGGAAACCACTAACCGCAGTCTTATGTTGGCGCTCCCAATTTCCTCCCCAGCCTTGACCAATCGGGCGTGATGCCCCATCAACTTCCTGGTCTCCTCAGCAACCCGGTCGATATTCGCCTTAGCTTCGTTCCCCATAGCAACAACCCGAGTAGTAAGCAAATCAAGGTCCAGGGACTTGGCCTCATCAAGCACCCTTACCATAGGATTGCGAGGAAGTAGGTGCTCACCAGTAACCTCATCAAAAGAGATATCATGAGACGCCGGGTCCAGATCCGGATGACCCGTAAACGGATTGCATGCTAAGCCCAGATGATCTATTGGGATGACGGTTGGGTTCTCAGACGGATGAGGGGAGGGTATAAGCTCGGTATCCTCCTCTGTAATGTCGTGAATAGGCTGGAGTGGGGCCGGGGGTTCAAGAAGAGGTTCAGACGAAGATCGACTCCTCTTCCTCTTCTGTATATCTTCTTCAATAACTCCGAGAAGAGGACGATAGCCGACTACGCCTCCCAGGCGGTTAGTAGAGGGTTTCGGCTTGGCTGAAGCTTTCGAGAGCTTGTATTGTTCAAGCCTGTGCCGAAGACCCGAGGTCTTGGCCATTTTACCCGCTCCTGATATTAAAACCAAAGTGTCACCGGTATGTTTTAAGCCATCATTCAAGGATTAAAAGAGTAAAGAGAAATTCACCTTGAACCATCGAAGTTGCTTCAGTAGAGGCGCTCCCGGAAGATAATTCAACGCCGGTCCCCACTTTATCGGCTCCCTTGGACTTCTTCATCCACTCCGAGCCTTCGAAGGCTTGACGGAAAGCGTCATCCGTCCACTCTTGCATTTCGCCTACTTGCCCGAAAGACAAAGCCCTTGGGCCATCACCACCCTATCCATCGCCACCATCATCACCATGACGATCACCGTCACTTCCGCCCTCAGCCTCACCTCCTTCGTCCTCACCTTTCTCCTCCTCCTGAACATCCGGGTGTGTGCTGGGAGAGGGACCGTCGGACCTTTTGAGCTTCTTCCCCCCAGCAACCGGATGTTTCGAAAAGGGCCTCCTTTTACTGCTCTTCGACGCGGCCCCTTCTTTAGCTTGGGCAGCCTTCTCTTCAGCCGTGTCCCTCTGCTTGACCACGGATTGCTGTGGAAGGATCAAGTGGTACTCCAAGAGTGCGCGTCCCTGATCAGATAGGCAGCCGACCTATCTCTCCCAGTAATAGCTTCTATCTCCGCTGCCGTCTGAACCAGGCGATCATTCTCCACAACCGTAAAACCACCTGTCGCTAGCAAGAAATAAAAGCACGTAAGATAAAGCACTGCAGTTATAATGGAAATTATAAATAAAGCTTCACACTAACAGCCGGAGGTGAAGCGACGAATGGAAATAGAGTCGTCCCTGATGAAGAACCATTCTTTCTTAAACATACTGAACTTCGAGTATAAGTCCAGGACGGGCTTAAAGGATACGGCAGATTCCAAGCTGATGTAGGGAGACCCCTTCTTGTAGCCTCTCAAGTTTTACAAATACCGGATCTCCCGGTTGGAAGGAGGACGCCCATATCTCCTCTGAAAGATGACGAAGAGACTCACCAGAGTGGCATAAGAGTTGGGCTGAAGCTGGAATGGAGCCACCTTTAGATATGTAAGAAAGCTGACTACCCAAGCGTTGAGAGGCGGGATGGCACCACACATACAATGGTATCTGCTGTAGGCAAAATATCCTTCAGGAGGATCATACGGCATCACTCCCGCAGCCGGCAATAACATGCACGCTCGATCGATCCCGAAAGAGCGAGATATAACATCAAGTTGCTCGCCCTTGAGTGAGCTAGGGAAGCAATCAGGAGGCAAGTTGAGGAGCTCCTGAGGACCGTACCAGTCCACTAATGATCTCGGAGTGGGCCCACGTCGTTCTGGATTCGGCTGAGCTGGGGGCACGGCGGAGGACCCTCCTTCGCCCTCGGATTTCTTTTTGTCTGATCGAGTTTCTGCTTTGCGAGACATTATCTGCAACATCGGAAAAACATATTGTTAGAACAGAGGATGTAAACAAGTAAGTGTATAATATGAAATTTCACTCATAAAATCAAAATGCTCAAACTCCCGTTGTCATTCGGTAAAGTGAATACAAAATTCTCAAGGCCATTCGGTAGTACTCATGTCCATTCGGCATTTAAAGTCACCGGTTCCATCCGGTACTTAAAGCCCCTTGCCCATTCGGCAAACCAAAATCAAAAGAAAAAAAGAGAGGAAGCCATTCGGCGAGGGAAGGCAAAATCACCTGATTCGGTATTCTAACACGGTTCGGCAGTGGGTTTGATTCGGCAAGGAAATCAGATTCGACTATCCCTCTGGGTAAGGAATGAACCATAACTTACAACCCCTATTTATAAGCCAATGCCAACAACCGGACCAATGGATTCAGCACACAGGACCGGATAAGAATTCCTCCAAGCTAAGTGGCATCAAACAAAGCGCGACATATGCTGACATATGCCCCATTTTGGGGGGCAAATGTTGGGCGTGTTTCCATCTCCTACAAATCCAACACTCTTCCCACACAGAGCCGAACCAGTCCTTGTTCCACTGTCTGCCGAATCAAAGCAAGATGCCCCTACCGAACCATCTCCCTCCTCGTGACTACCGAACCACCACCCAAGACCAAAGGTGTCGGACCAACCCCTACCGAACCATCACCCCAGGCCAAGGATGCCGAACCACCACCTACCGAACCAACACCACTCCACCCATTACCGGTCCAAACAACATACCACCTCCTACCGAACCAAAGCTCCACCGGTCCACTCATCTCCTTCCACCGAACCAGCCTATACCGGACCAACTCCCCACCGGTCCAAACCTCTCCACCGAATGAAGCCTCCACCGAACGAAGCAACCGGACCACTTATCTCACCACCGAACCAAAGGAAACCGGACCAGATCCACCAGGCCAGATTACATCAGCCCAGGCCCGCCAGCTGCTATATACCTCCAAGACCCCTACCCCCAGCCTCACTCTATAAATAGAGGGGCAGGGGTACAACAATGGGGGACAAGTTTGAGAGCTCAAGCGCGGAGAGAACTTTCAAACAACTTTCTTTTACTTGTATCAAAGCTTTGTACTTGTAATCAAAACAAGAGAAGAGAAATAACATATAAAGTGGACGTAGGCACATTCTGGCTGAACCACTATAAATCTGCGTGTCTTTTTACAGTTTAGCCCGTGCTTTTCATATATTTGCATAAATCACTCAAATCACTAAGAATAACATAAGATCTACTAAATCATACGACTTTGAGGTGTTTGTCCATTTTTTGTGCAAACAGTAGTTCATGAAGCTACTATATAAACATCAGAGTTTGAAACAAAATACAACAGAATCTCTAATACAAATGAATCTCTAATCCATAAGCAACTGACGAGTATGAACATAAATGACTGGAATAAACTGAAATAACTGAAAGCTGGATAGATAGATCTTCAAACAAGCTCCAATCTCCAAAGGTGAGTCTCAAATGCTATGACACTCAGTCTGACCCGAGCATTAAGAAAAACACAAAACACTCGAGTCAGGATTAGCATTCTTATATTAATAAATTCAACTCAAGTGAAATGTCAACTGAAATACAAGTAACTTAAAGGATGTTTGGGATTTCCATCTTTTAATGATCTGTGGAACTATCAACTATGTAATAATATATGCTATTATAATATGTCTATAGTAAAGTAAACAATTAAAATAGCGTTAAGGCATTACCCATAACCCTCTTAACACATTTTTTTATATTCCTATAGTCTATACAGTACTGTAATTTCTCCATAAACTATAGGGCTATCAAAGGACACTCCATAGGTATGGTACAAACCAAACTCGTAGAAGGCACGATTTGGTTTGTGACTGTTGGGTACATTTCCTACGCACCACCGATCCAGGAAGAGTAGACCACCGGTCCACCATACACCTTCCACCGAACCAAATTACACCGGTCCACCATACACCTTCCACCGAACCAAAGTACACCGGTCCACCATTCACCTTCCACCGAACCAAAGTACACCGGTCCACCATACACCTACCACCGAACCAAAGTACACCGGTCCAACATACACCTTCCACCGAACCAAAGTACACCGGTCCACCATTCACCTTCCACCGAACCAAAGTACACCGGTCCACCATACACCTACCACCGAACCAAAGTACACCGGTCCACCATACACCTTCCATCGAACCAAAGTACACCGGTCCACCATACACCTTCCACCGAACCAAAGTACACCGGTCCACCATACTCCTACCACCGAACCACAGCTCCACCGGTCCACTCACCTACCACCGAACCAAGGTAAACCGGACGAACTCTACCAGGCCAGACTACATCAACCTAAGCCCGCCAGCTGCTATATACATCCAAGACCCCTGCCCCCAACCTCACTCTATAAATAGAGGGGCAGGGGCACAACAATGGGGGACAAAGTTTGAGAGCTCAAGCACGGAGAGAACTTTCAAACAACTTTCTTTTACTTGTATCAAAGCCTTGTACTTGTAATCTGAACAAGAAAAGAGAAATAACATATAAAGTGTACGTGGGCACATTCTGGCTGAACCACTATAAATCTGCGTGTCTTTTACAGTTTTGCCCCTACTTTTCATATATTTGCATAAATCACCCAAATCACTAAGGACAACATAAAATCTACTAAATCATACGACTTTGAGGTGTTTGTCCATTTTTTGTGCAAACATTTTTGGTGCTTTCACTGAGAACTAGAAGCTCGAAGCTTCAGCTTCTTCCACTTAACCTTTTTCCTAACAGCATCATCCATCGTTTGGAAAACATGCCTCCCAAGCAGAAAAAAGATGTTCACAAAGGAAAAAACATCGCGTCCAGCAGTCTTCCAGATCCAGCGGTCACGGATCAAGTAAATCATCCTCCTCTAGCAGCAGTACCAAATGAAGGACATGCTAATCCGACCACTCCTGCCACAGAACAGCCCGTAGCAATTACTAGGGCAGATCTAGACAGGGTTGTGGTTGAAGTAACTAACCGCTTCACGTCCCAGCAGGAAGCCTTGGTGGACCATCTCATGTCACGCTTAAGGGATGCTGAAGAGTCCAACCGAAACACTGAATCATGGGGCGAGTCCCAGTCTGGAGGATCTCAGAGACAACAAAGATCTTCCTTCTTCGAAGGAGCTAACGGTAGAAGCAGCCATGGTAGGAGTCGAGATCGAGCACAACCCGAAGTTAGGCCTGAGGAAACGCTTGGAACCGAACCCAACGGGGGAGGTACCGGGCGGAGGTCAACTGTAGTTGAGCCTGTCGTACTGCCTAACCATGGAAACGCCAATGAGCGGGGCCGAGCTAGAGTCCAGCCCGAAGTTGGACCCGAGGAAGTGCTTAGATCAGAACCCAGCAGGGGAAGATCAAGGCAAGGGCCAACTGTGGCTGACCCTAGCGTGCTCCCAGAAGACCAAAGGCAGCCACTGGAAAATATGAGGAATGATAGACGATACCATCCCTACAGGTCATCTGGACGGAATCAATCCCACAGAATAGAACCAAACTCGTTTCTATCCACTCCAAATTCTGATGAAAGGATGGCACGCTTATTCAGAGAGTGCGTCCAACGGGAGCAAAGGGATCGAGGGATAGGCGCTAGGGTAACCAGCCCTTTCGCCCGCAATATCGAAACTGCTATCACCCCCCGAGAATGGAAGATGCCAACAATGGAACCTTACAAAGGAAACTCCGACCCCGTTGTACACTTACAGAGATACACACAACATATGCTCATGAGTGGAGCAACAGAGGGAGTACTGTGCAAATGCTTTCCACTATTATTAGCAGATCTCGCTACCTCCTGGTTCTGTCATTTACCCCAGGGATCCATCAGCTCGTGGAAAATGTTGAAAGAAAAGTTTATCAGTCAGTTCCGCATTAATGTGGAACAACCTAAGGACGCTTATTCCTTGTCCAGCATCAAACAGAAACCAGAAGAGAAACTGCAGCAATACCTAACCCGATTCAATGCCGCAGCGGCCGCAGTCCAAGATGCCGATGATAAGCTTATCCTAATGGCCCTCTGTAGTGGTGTGCATCCGGACACTAAATTTGCTAGAAGGTTGACAAAAGAAAAACCAGCTACTTTACCCGATTTCTTCCATGAAGCCGGGAAATATATGACGCTTGAGGATGCTGCCGTTGAGGGGCAGTCAGGACAACAAAACAAGGCAACCCACAGCAACGCGCCTGCTGGGGCAAGGGACGTTCGAAGAAATGATTCCAGAGACAATGCCGGGGGCAAGAAGGGAGAAAAGCGCCTATATCGGCCAGGACCAAGATTCGACACTTACACTCCTTTGAACAAAACCGTCGAAAACATCTTCCTTGCCACCCAAGGCGAAGTTAGATACAAACGCCCACCATACAAGAAGGAATCAGATAACGCGCAGAAATCTGGAAAGTTCTGCCGCTTCCACGAATCTCATGGGCATGATACCAATGAGTGCCATCATCTCCGAGACTTGATTGAAGAACACATCAGAAGGAAGAAACTGGAACGCTATGTAAAAGGTCAGGACAGGACTCCAGCTCCTGCTAATGAGAACCCAAGGCTACCCTCACCGGAGATCGGCAGAGGAAACCGCAACACTAGCAGCTCTAGTCAAGAGAAGATAGTGGTCCATACCATCTCAGGAGGACCGCACATCGCAGACAAAAGCTGGAAAGAGATGGAAAGATATGGAAAGTCGCTTAGAGACAATAAAGACTGTGTCAATTCGGTTATAGAAGAGCGCCACCCGAAACAGAAAGAAAGTGATGACATCACATTCGGTAAGCGTGACCTAGAAGGAAGGCAATACCCTCACATGGATCCCATGGTTATCTCTGCCCGGCTCGGTCCCGCCGAAGTTTACCGAATTCTAGTAGACACTGGAAGCTCAGTAAATATCCTGTTCAAACATGCATTCGACAAAATGAAACTATCAATGAAGGATGTATCTCCCTACGATAATCCACTACACGGTTTCACTGGAGATGCGAAGATGCCCCTCAGGCAACTGGACCTCTTTGTTGAAATTGGAAGCCATCCCCGCTCCGTTGTACGGAAACAGACGTTTGTGCTAATAGAAAACCACTCGGCCTACAACGCCTTCTTAGGAAGGCCAGCCTTGTCTGACTTCCAAATTGTCCTTGCATTATGGTGCCTAAAGATGAAATTTCCAACGGACAATGGAGTAGGGGAAGTAGAAGGAGACCAGGACGTTGCTCGAGACTGCTATGTGACTGAACTTCGCAACAACCACAGGAAGGATAAAGGGAAGGGTGTAGAGGTTGCCCTTTGCACGAAAAGTCTAGAAGCATAGCAACTAAAGAAAGCCCCTCCTCTTCGATATACCAGCGACCCTTTCAATGAATTAGACCCCAGGGACAAAGAGGAGGAGGCCACCGCCGAGCCTGCGGAGGCTGTGGAGTTTGTATCTGTAGACCAGCACGACTCGAGTAGACTATTGAAAATTGGGTCCTAACTAAAAGCAGAGTTGAAGGAGCAACTCATCGACTTTCTCCGCCACAACTTGGATGTATTCGCATGGTCACACGCTGACATGACCGGAATCTCCCCCGACGTAGCATGCCATGTACTAAACATTGATCCTACCAAGGCGCCCGTAAAACAAAGAAAGAGAAGTATGGGGGCAGAACGATCAGTAGCCCTCGATGAAGAAGTAAAGAATCTACTTGCCAATGACTTCATACGAGAAGCCATCTACCCAGAATGGATCGCCAACCCGGTACTAGTAAAGAAGGCTAATGGGAAGTGGCGAACATGCATTGACTTCTCCAACTTAAACGACACCTGCCCAAAGGATTGCTTCCCACTCCCCCGAATCGACCAACTTGTAGACAGCACAGCCGGGCACGAACTCTTATCTTTTATGGACGCATACTCAGGATATAACCAAATTCCTATGCATGCTCCCGATCAAGACCACACTAGTTTCATCACTGACCGGGGTTTATACTGCTATAAGGTAATGCCTTTCGGACTTAAAAACGCAGGAGCCACCTACCAGCGCCTCGTCAACAAGATGTTTGCAGGGCTAATAGGACAAACTATGGAAGTGTATGTAGATGACATGCTGGTAAAGTCAAGGAAAGCCGACGATCACGTAAGCCATCTGGGCGGGATGTTTCAAGTACTTCGCCAATATGGAATGAAACTCAATCCTCTAAAATGCTCCTTCGGAGTATCATCAGGAAAATTCTTGGGATTCATCGTCCATGCCAGAGGGATTGAGGCAAACCCTGAACAAGTCTGAGCGCTAAGGGATATCAAGATACCTTCCACTCGAAAGGAAATGCAAAGCCTGAATGGAAAAGTGGCCGCCCTAAGCCGATTCATCTCCAAAGCAACGGACAAGTGCGTCCCCTTTTTTGAAGCTCTAAAGAAAGACAAAGGAAAGTTCGAATGGATTGACGAATGCTTAACCGCTTTCCTTAACTTAATCGAACACCTCCAGAAACCACCGGTACTTTCAACTCCAAGCGAAGGCGAAGAGTTATACCTATACCTTGATTTGTCTGTTAGTCCATAGGATAGTGGTTTTGATGACAACAACTATAGAAGTGTTATAAAATATATATGTGCAGGAAATCTATATGCAGGTGTCAACAAAAGAAGACTGTACAGTAAAGAAAACAAAATTGATGAAGACAAAGATCAAGAGTTCAAGATTGAAGACTCATGAGATTCAAGATATTCAAGAGTTCAAGACAAATAATATAGTTAGGTTAGATATTTGTTAAAACTCCTTGAAAGCACTATCATTCTTTTTTATCCAATTTACTCGTGGAATGGAATCCACTTCGTTCTTGTTAAAGGGATGGAACCCTAGTGAGATGGAACTCACGAAATATCTAGTGGAATGGATAGTAGCCCTATTTTGTTATCCACTAATTTTGATTCAAAATGATTTTCAAAATTATCTCTTGTTTTATAAAATGATTTTCAAATATTCCTTTTCAAAAGAAAAACCTTCGTTCACATTTCCAAAAATGTTTTAGCCTCAAATTCATATTTATCATTTTGTTATATTTTGATTTCAAAATTGTCCTTGATATTTTAGCCTCAAAATCTATTTTAATATTATATTTACTTTAGTTTATTTACTTTGATTTTAAATATATTTTAGTATATATACATATATACATTCATAAGTATTTCTACTTCTAAATACCTTCTACAAATACATAGAGTCCATTTGAATAAAGTTGCATATGTTTTAAATCATCATTTTCAAAGTAAAGCAAATCATCACTTTTTACTAGACCATGTCGACATCCTTTTTACTTGTCATGTCGACATACTTCCCGTTACAGCAAAGGTTGTTTTCAAAAGAAGTGTCTATTCGTTTAAACCTCTTCGAATGGACACATCCATTCATTCTCTATAAATAGAGACTATTATGGACGTTTTCCAAAAACTACTTTCTTTATTTTCTCTCCTCTTTACTCTCTTATCTTATTTTCTAATCATCCTATCCATATTCTGCCGAAATCTTAAGTGAATCAAACCAGAATATCTCTAGTTTGATTCTCTGCCACTCTCTTCAAAGAATCTCAGTGCTTATCAGAGTTATAGATACATTTGTACTCAAAGAAACTTGTGTAGGGTTTTAAAGGTGTGATCGTGTCCTTGGAAATCGATCGGGTGAACTTGTGTCCTGTGAATCAAGTGGTTCTACCCAGAGACCTGAGAATCTGGAGGGTGTACCTCGTTGCCTTGGAATCGAGGGATTGTAATCTAGATTATTGTTGAATAGAAAGCCGTACGGGTTGTGCGGGACTGGATGTAGGGTAACACCGAACCAGTATAAAATTCCTGGTGTGTTCTTTCCTTTACTTGCTTTTTATTTATATTTGCATTTGTTTGTGATTCTGTGATTTGATCTGTGATTGTGTATTTGCATTAAGTTAGTTAATTCAATTTAAATCAAAGAAGTTTTAAAAGAAATCCTTAAAACACTATTCACCCCCCTCTAGTGTTAAATAGCCTTAAGATCATCTTCCGCGTTCCTTTCATTTGGTATCGGAGCAAGTTTTTCAAAGTATTCATAACCTGATTTTTGAAAAGTAACAATGGCTACCAACACTGGTATTTCTAGTTCATTTGTAGAGGGTCAGTCCACTGCCAGACCACCACTTTTCAATGGCAGTAACTATGCATATTGGGCATGTAGAATGAAGATATATTTACAACCCATTAGTTTAGAAACATGGAATATGACACAAACTGAATACACTGAGCCCACAACTGATTTTGCTCAATGGATGACCGTTCAAAAAGAAGTGGCTCAAAACAATTCAAAAGCCATGAATATTTTATTTTGTTCACTAGATAGAAATGAATTTAATAGGGTATCTGTTTGTAAAACTGCATATGAAATCTGGAAAACTCTGCAAGTTACTCATGAAGGAACAAGCAAAGTTAAACAGACCAAAATTTCTATTCTTACTAATCAATTTCAATTATTTAAGATGTTGCCTAGTGAATCTATTCCAGATATGTATAGTCGTTTTCAGGATATTGTTCATTCAGTAGTATCTCTGGGAAAAGCAATCTCCGAAGAAGATCAAGTCAGGAAAATTCTGAATTCACTCACTCCAGAATGGGATTTGAAGACACTGGCGATTGAAGAAGCAAATAACATCAGTACCTTGAAGATTGATGAATTAATTGGAAATCTGATGTCATATGAAGTTCAAATTCAAGGAAGAAGGGAGAATAAGTCATCAGAAAAAAAAGTCCATTGCCTTCAATGCACTAACTGGTGAATCAGACTCTAGTGATGATGATGAAGAAATAGCCTTCATGACATGGAACTTTCGAAAATTCTTGAAGTATAGAAAAATGAATAATCACAAGAGAAAAAGTTTTGGAAATAACACTGAATCACTCAACAACATCAAATGCTTCAGTTGCAATGAGTTTGGTCATTATCAAAGAGACTATCCACATCTAGAAAAGCAAACTCCTCAATCAAACAAAGAATATTCAAAGAAAAGAAAGAAAGCATTTGCAGCAACACTGGATGATTCAGATACGACCTCAAGTGATGATGAACAGAAAACAGAATTGGAAAATATGTGTTTTATGACAACTCAGAATTCAGATAATCAGGATGATATGGAACTCAAACAAGGTACACGTTTACTATTTTAATTGGTTGAAAATTGGTTGCTTAGAATAGTTTATTAGTTAAGTATATAATTGACTTTATTAACTTAAATTTTAATAAATATCTTTTAAAAAATTTATAAAATATTATTTTTATATATTTTCTGTATAATATATTTTCAAAATATATTCAGACAATAATCATAATATATATAAGTATATATATATATATATATATATAAATCTTGTACATGCTTGAAATCATTTTTGCAAAATCTGATGTGCATGTCGACATGGCACTTATTGGTAATGTCGACATACCTGTAGCAAATCAGATTTCTAAATTTGAATTCAAAATTCAAATTTCCCTCCACATTTTCACTAACTCCTATGTTCTGAATAGTTATGACTCTTTGACCAGAGAATCCACCTATTCAACCTCTTTATATCTATCTTCTATCAACACTTATCTCCATCTTCAATTCAAATTCAAAACAACTTTTATCTTCAAACACTCTTATCTCTTCAAAAATGGCATCCACTAGCAACGTAGCCGGAATGAGGCTGTCAAGAGCCACCAAAGATCATCTCTACAATAATAGAGACGCCATACTTGCATACATTAATTATGCAACTTATGGAAAAGTTCATTCGGGTAATTTTGCTATTTTTAATGACTTCGCTTCTTATGAAATTGATGCTCTCTTTCAAAACAATGGTATTCTAAGCTTGGTTGACAATAACCAAAATGATTTTGTTTGCTATCCAAACCTTGTCAAAATGTTTTATGCAAATTTAAATCGTGGTTTTTATAATGGAAGGGATGATGAAGTGTGGAGTAGTGTCAAGGGGACACAAATTGTTTTGGATACCGATGTTTTAGGAACCATACTTGAGTGTAAAAGTACCGGTTCCAATCTTTCTTCTTTTGAAATCGAGGAAACCGATCGTGAAACTTTTCACAATATTTTTGAGGAAGAAATGGATTTCAAAAACAAATTTTTTCGACCAAAAGCTCGTATTGTTAATCTTCTCCTTCAACGCACTATTACTCCGAGATCGGGAAATTACAATAACCCGACTCAAAAAGTGTGTAAGGCTCTTTTTGCAATTTTGGAAATTATGATATTAATTGGGCACAAGTTATCTTGGATGAATTTCGACACAAAAACTTGGATTCGGGAGAGAATGCATTATATCATGGAATATACCTCACTAGAATTTTTAATTACTTTGGAGTGGATATGAGAGGTGAAGAATTCTTTCCACGAAAAGTTTTTAATCATTCCAATATTTCACTTATGAAAATTCCGCACGTGTTTCAACCATACGAAACACTAACGGAAAAAGAAGCACGATTGGGGCATGAGGAAATGCAAGAAGATGAGGAGGAAGAAGAAGAAGAGGAAGAGGAGGAAGAAGAAAGTGAGGAAGAAGAAGGTGAGGAAGAAGAAGAGGAAGAAAGTGAAGAAACTTCCTTAGAGAGTATTGATTTTCCCACACGACCATCAAACAAGACTCTCCTTCACAATCAACGAGTGATTGTGAAAAATCAAAAAGCTCTCAAACACTCCGTAAACAAAAAATTGGACAAAATGTCCAATACTATGAACAAGTTCTTCTCCAAAGTCAACAAGAAGCTCAATATCTCATCATCTTCATCCTCATCTACTAGTTTCTAGAGTTTACTTTTTGTATATCAATGAAATTTGGTGTATTGAAAGTTGTATCTTTATGTTTTCTTTATGAAATTCATGTACTTCTCTGTTCTAGTATGAAATGAAGCTTATTCTCTGTTTATCTTACTGTTACTCTTATCTATATCAAGTAATATATATAAATCATATGTATATACACTGAAAATTCAAAAATAAGATGTGCAAAATCTGCTATGTATGTCGACATACTGTATAGAGGTCTTGTCGACATATACTGGTAATATTCTGAATGGACATTTCAATTTGAAATTCAAAATAACTCCTTATGTCTATTCATTTCAAACGACTTTCCTGTCTATTTAAGTCCTATTTTCTTCCAGAAAACTTCTCATAACTTCTCTCTACTCTTATCTACTTATTTCCTTCTTACTTATCATCAAAATGGCTTCATCCTCTTCAAATCTAAGTGATAATCTTGAAGAGACTCTCAAATCCTTCAAAGATATTCTTACTTTTATTCTACGAAATCAGAGGCACTTAGAACTGAGTCAAATGCAGATGATAAAGGAACAAGAAAGGCATTTCGATGCACTACGATGGATGATCTCCACTCTCAACAAAGAGGATCTCCAAGTAAATCCACCGAAGACATTGCTCCAGGACGATGAAGATTGGGAAGTAATCAAAGCGGATCCTATCTTTGGAAAAGAGGGATGGGTTGAAGTTCCACGTAACATTTAACTTGTTTGATTTGGTTTAAAATTGATTTGATTTGAAATACTTGATTTGGTTTGGTTTTAAACATGATTGATTTATGATAACTTACTATATTGATTATGTAATAAGAACTAAATAGGTGTGCTTATGTTTGATTGATTTGTCTACTTATTGTATGCATTTTCTTTTCATTTAACAGTCATGTATATAGTAATATTGAAATGAATAAAATAATCTATGGTTACACTTATTATTCTCATTCTTATATTACTCATATATATCATTCTGAGTATACAATATTTAGCATTGTTATATCTAGTTTCAGTATTATTAATGATAACACTATCATTAATATCATAGATTTAGGGGGAGTTAGTGTCATTTTTTTTGTTGATGACAAAGGGGGAGAAGTATAAAATAGGTTAGTTAGGCATAGATTAAGGGGGAGTTATTAGATTTAGGGGGAGTTATAAGGAGAATATAAATATTTTATAAACAAAGGTTGTCATCATCAAAAAGGGGGAGAATGTTAGTCCATAGGATAGTGGTTTTGATGACAACAACTATAGAAGTGTTATAAAATATATATGTGCAGGAAATCTATATGCAGGTGTCAACAAAAGAAGACTGTACAGTAAAGAAAACAAAATTGATGAAGACAAAGATCAAGAGTTCAAGATTGAAGACTCATGAGATTCAAGATATTCAAGAATTCAAGACAAATAATATAGTTAGGTTAGATATTTGTTAAAACTCCTTGAAAGCACTATCATTCTTTTTTATCCAATTTACTCGTGGAATGGAATCCACTTCGTTCTTGTTAAATGGATGGAACCCTAGTGAGATGGAACTCACGAAATATCTAGTGGAACGGATAGTAGCCCTATTTTGTTATCCACTAATTTTGATTCAAAATGATTTTCAAAATTATCTCTTGTTTTATAAAATGATTTTCAAATATTCCTTTTCAAAAGAAAAACCTTCGTTCACATTTCCAAAAATGTTTTAGCCTCAAATTCATATTTATCATTTTATTATATTTTGATTTCAAAATTGTCCTTGATATTTTAGCCTCAAAATCTATTTTAATATTATATTTACTTTAGTTTATTTACTTTGATTTTAAATATATTTTAGTATATATACATATATACATTCATAAGTATTTCTACTTCTAAATACCTTCTACAAATACATAGAGTCCATTTGAATAAAGTTGCATATGTTTTAAATCATCATTTTCAAAGTAAAGCAAATCATCACTTTTTACTAGACCATGTCGACATCCTTTTTACTTGTCATGTCGACATACTTCCCGTTACAGCAAAGGTTGTTTTCAAAAGAAGTGTCTATTCGTTTAAACCTCTTCGAATGGACACATCCATTCATTCTCTATAAATAGAGACTATTATGGACGTTTTCCAAAAACTACTTTCTTTATTTTCTCTCCTCTTTACTCTCTTATCTTATTTTCTAATCATCCTATCCATATTCTGCCGAAATCTTAAGTGAATCAAACCAGAATATCTCTAGTTTGATTCTCTGCCACTCTCTTCAAAGAATCTCAGTTTATCAGAGTTATAGATACATTTGTACTCAAAGAAACTTGTGTAGGGTTATAAAGGTGTGATCGTGTCCTTGGAAATCGATCGGGTGAACTTGTGTCCTGTGAATCAAGTGGTTCTACCCAGAGACCTGAGAATCTGGAGGGTGTACCTCGTTGCCTTGGAATCGAGGGATTGTAATCTAGATTATTGTTGAATAGAAAGCCGTACGGGTTGTGCGGGACTGGATGTAGGGTAACACCGAACCAGTATAAAATTCCTGGTGTGTTCTTTCCTTTACTTGCTTTTTATTTATATTTGCATTTGTTTGTGATTCTGTGATTTGATCTGTGATTGTGTATTTGCATTAAGTTAGTTAATTCAATTTAAATCAAAGAAGTTTTAAAAGAAATCCTTAAAACACTATTCACCCCCCCTCTAGTGTTAAATAGCCTTAAGATCATCTTCCGCGTTCCTTTCAGTGTCATCTCACGCCCTAAGCGCTGCCTTGGTAAGGGAAGACAACCGCACGCAGCGGCCAGTTTACTTCGTAAGTAAGAGGTTTACGGGGGCAGAAGTCAGATATCCTAAACTTGAGAAGCTAGCATACTGTTTACTAATCACGTCACGGAAACTGCGTCACTACTTCCAGTCCCATTCCATCAAAGTTCTGACCGATCAACCACTGAGGCAGGTACTCCATCGTCCCGACACTTCTGGGCGACTACTTAAATGGTGCATTGAACTAAGTCAGTATGATATCACCTATCACCCTCGCACTGCCATCAAGGGACAAGCCATGGCTGATTTCATTGCAGAATTCACTACCAATGAAGATAAGGAGCAATTGGAAATAGCAGAAGACATCGAGTGGAATCTCTTTGTGGATGGTGCATCAAACGAACAAGGCTCGGGGGCAGGTGTGGTAATAATCACTCCCAGGGGAAATAAGCTGCACTATGCTATAAGGTTGGAGTTCGCGGCCACCAACAACGATGCAGAATATGAAGCAGTGATAGCTGGATTAGAACTTGCCATAGAAATCGGAGCCAATTCTTTGTGTCTTCATAGCGATTCTCAACTTATTGTTAATCAAATACTAGGAGAATTCCAAGCTCGAGAAGAACGACTCATAGCATATTTAAAGAAGACCAAGTTACTTCTCAGCCCATTGGACCACTACTTAGTCAAACACATCCCTCGGGAAGAGAACCAAGAGGCCGACGAATTGGCAAAGCAAGCAAGTGTGAGAGACAGCACCATCTTCGGAGCAGTAACCATCTCAAAGCAACTGATCCCAAGTTTTGAGCAAGTGAATCTGATAGCTACAACCGAAGAAGCAACTTGGATGACTCCCATCCGAGACTACCTACAAAGCGGCACACTACCCAACGGGCGTAACGAAGTAAAGAAAATCTTGAGGAAAGCTTCCCGCTACACAATACAAGAAGACATCCTCTATCGGCGTGGATTCTCTAACCCATTATTAAGGTGTGTCGCTGGGAGGGAAGCCAAGGAAATCTTATCCAACATTCATCAGGGGAGCTGCGGAGATCACACAGGAGGGCAAACATTAGCAAAAAAGATACTCCGATATGGATATTTCTGGCCCACCTTAAGCAAGGATGCCTTAGATTTTGTTAAAAGGTGTGATAGATGCCAGAAGTTTGCTAAGATTCCGCGGCTACCAACAACTGAGATTACTCAAATGACCAGCCCTTGGCCCTTCGCAATATGGGGAATTGACTTAATCGGCGAGCTACCAATGGGCCGAGGCGAGGCCAAATATGCTATAGTGGCAGTCAACTATTTCACCAAATGGGTGGAAGCGGAACCTCTAAATAAAGTATCTTCAACAAAAGTTATTAACTTCTTGATCAAAAATGTTCTGTGCAGGTACGGAGTCCCACTCAAAATCATATCAGACAATGGACTTCAGTTTGGCAGCGAGGAATTCGCCAACTGGTGCCGAGAGCACGAAATTCACAAAAGCTTCTCATCCGTACCGTATCCCTAGGCAAACGGACAAGTCGAAGCCGTCAACAAAATTATGAAAACTCTAATCAAAAAGAGACTCGAAAAGTGAAAGGGCGCTTGGGTGGATGAACTCCCTACGGCACTGTGGGCCTATCGCACATCCTTCAGAACATCAACGGGGCATACTCCTTTCTATTTGGCATACGGATCGGAGGCTATGCTCCCAGTTGAAACCATTGTGCCTTCCCACTGTAGGATCCACTATAACCCAGAAGAGAACGAAGAACTCCTTCACATGTCTTTGGATCTAGTTGAGGAGAGAAGAAATGATGCAGTCCTTAAAGCAGCGGCCCACAAGCAAAAAGTGGCAGCACAATACAACTCCAAAGTCAAGCATCGTACCTTACAAGAAGGGGATCTTGTCCTCAAACGAATTTTCCCTCGCCCTGGAGCACTAGATCCAATCTGGGATGGACCATATGTAATTCATAAAGATCTCCACAATGGAGCTTATATTTTGTCAACAGTGGATGGAGAGGTGTTCCAGAGGGCATGGAACATCCAACACCTCCGTCGATACTTTTCATAACTTGTACTGCCCATATGAAGTGAATCAACAAAGAGAATCAGTGGACGTAGGCCTTTTCGTGCCGAACCACTTTAAAAAACCTTGTCTCTTTTTTAACTTGTTCCTTTATATCTTGGCTGCTTGTTAACTTTATCCTTTTCTGTTGAACAAAATCCTATGCATATAGCCTTTCCATTCAAAGCACTCCACAGCGCAACTTCATCTGGACAAGACCTAACAGGTACTATGCGAATTTATGCCCTCGCCAATGAGACAATTTTGCTCCAGCATCCCTCTGCTACGGGTTAACTCATTGCTCGCGACAGCCCTTAAATCCAACTGTAATGAACCGATTATAAGCCACCGAGAAGGCCGACTATAGCCGAGGCAGCTCATTACGGCATTCGGCTCGCCGACAACTGTGAACCGACTATAAGCCCCAACATAAGGTGTGGCCAGCCAGGGGCAGTTCACGGTTGACGATCGGCACTCACGCTAACCGGCCACAGTAAATCGAATAATACCCGCGATTACGGGCCATAATGGCCCGGGTAGTTACTGTGTGCGATCTCGGCTCCGATGTGTCTTAAGTGCGGCTGTGGTAAAAAAGAATTAACTCCCCGCGGAGGCGTAAGATGGGTGACAAATGTCTCCAAGACCCACGGCTAGGGAAAGTGACTACAAAACCCGTTTGCCACGAACTTAAGCACATCGAAGGCCTTCCGTGATTGGAAGTTTTACTTTTTCACATATTTCAATTTTACTTAAGAAAATTTTCTCCTATACTCTGTAACAATCCCTGAAGTATAGGACACAGAACAGGAGACATTCACTAATAGAAGCGGATACTCACAGCTAGATACTGGACCGCATCCCTTACTCGGTCACACAGGATATTCAAAGCTGCCATCCACAAGCAAAGTATAAAGGGCGGTATTTCTTTCTTTCATGTATAAACACATGACTGTAATTTATTCACACCTCACGCTAACATTGCAAGTCATGAAATTATGTTTTAAACAAGAACCTGACATCAAACACAATTTAATTACAAGAATATGCATAGCTATATTTCTCATACAACATGTCAAAATAGCAAAAACATTCAAAAGACGACAGAATCAGCTTAAGTTAAAGAATTACACGTCAAGAATAGAGCTATTTATTACAAGTAGCAAAAATTACAGCCTAAGAGTTACTTTACTGTTTTAAAACTCACATATACAACAATGTCAAGTCTACAAAAAAAAACCTTTCCAGGTCGAATCAAGGAGCCGGCTGCATCGGAGTCTTATCCTTGTCCTGTTGCCCACCTGTCCGGTCAGAGAAAGAATTCATTAGTGATAAGCAACCAAGTTAACGGAAAGACTAGAAAGGAAGACTTACCAGCATCTGCTCCTTGATCAACTTGATCATCATCCTCCACTTGCACACCTTCCTCCTCAACTGCAAGCAACCGCATGCCCTCCTTCACCGCCACCTTCTCCTCCTTGGTAAACTGGGCCGTAACAGCATCCATCCTAAAGGCCACACCACCCTCCTTATCTGCCTCAGCCTGGGCCTCCTCTAGAGCCCTGAGATAGATTCTAGCCATAACCCGGGGGTAATCATCCATCCAGGACAAGTTACCCTGCCTCCAAGTACGGAAGTACATATCCTGGAGCATCCCCTCCATCAGCCCATCGTTCTCTTCAAACTCCATCATCCGGGCCTCGGAATCCGACAACCTTACGACGACGGCATCTCTCTCCAATTGGTATCTCGAGCAGTCAGCCTGAAGGGATTTCCGCATCACCTCCATCTCCTCTCTCAACTTGGCTTGAGCAAGCTCTACAGCCTCAAGCTTCCCAGATAACTCCTCTATCTGCTCAAGATCCGCTTTCCGAACCTTGTCCACCGTAGCAATGGCCATATCGATCCGTTCCTTGCAAGTAGCCTCCATTTTCCGCAGTGCGGCCCGGCTGGCCTCTTCCATAGTTTTCTTTAGACGTCTGGAGGCGACCTCGTGCTGAGAGATCTGGATGGCTTGATCAGCGAGTTGCTTGGGCTGGTCGGAAACCACTAACCGCAGTCTTATGTTGGCACTCCCAATTTCCTCCCCGGCCTTGACCAGTCGAGCATGATGCCCCATCAACTTCCTGGTCTCCTCAGCAACCCGGTTGATATTTGCTTTAGCTTCGTTCCCCATAGCAACAACCCGAGTAGTAAGAAAATCAAGGTCCAGGGACTTGGCCTCATCAAGCCCCCTTACCATAGGATTGCGAGGAAGAAGGTGCTCACCGGTAACCTCATCAAAAGAGATGTCATGAAGTGCCGGGTCCAGGTCCGGATGACCCGCAAACGGATTGCGTGCTAAGCCAGGATGATCTATTGGGATGACAGTTGGGTTCTCAGACAGATGGGGAGAGGGCATAAGCTCGGTATCCTCCTCTATAATGTCGTGAATAGGCTGGAGTAGGGCCGGGGGTTCAAGAAGAGGTTCAGACGAAGATCGACTCCTCTTCCTCTTCTGTATATCTTCTTCGATAACTCCGAGAAGAGGACGATAGCCGACTATGTCTCCCGGGCGGTTAGTAGAAGGCTTTGGCTTGGAGGAAGCTTTGGAGAGCTTGTATTGTTCAAGTCTGTGCCGAAGATCTGAGGTCTTGGCCGTTTTACCCACTCTTGATGTGAAAACCAAGTGTCACCAATATGTATTAAGCCATCATTCAAGAATTGAAAGAGTAAAGAGAAATTCACCTTGAACCGCCGAAGTTGCTTCAGTAGAGGCGCTCCCGGAAGATAAATCAACGCCGGTCCCAACTTTATCGACTCTCTTGGACTTCTCCGTCCCCTCCAAACCTTCGAAGGCTTGGCAGAAAGCGTCATCCGTCCACTCTTGCATCTCGCCTACCTGCCCAGAAGACAAAGCCCCGACACCGTCGCCACCTCCAGCGCCTTCTCCTCCATCTTCTCCTTGCTCCTCCTCCACCTCTACCTCCTCCGGGATGTTTGGACATGTGCTGGGAGAAGGACCGTCAGACTTTTTGAGCTTCTTCCCCCTGGCAACCGGGTGTTTCGAAAAGGGCCTCCTTTTACTGCTCTTCGACTCGGCCCCTTCTTTAGCTTGGGCAGCCTTCTCTTCAGCTGTGTCCCTCTGCTTGACCACGGACTGCTGTGGAAGGATCAAGTTGTACTCCAAGAGTGTAGCGTTCCTGATCAGGTAGGCAGCCGACCTATCTCTCCCAGTAATAGCTTCTAATTCTGCTGCCGTTTGAACCAGGCGATCATTCTCCACGACCGCAAAACCACCTGTCGCTAGCAAAAAATAAAACACATAAGAAAGAGTATTGCAACCAGAACGGGAACTAAAAATAAAGCTTTGACTTACATCCGGAGGTGAAGCGCCGAATAGAAACGGAATCATCCCTGACAAAAAACCATTCCTTCTTGAACATGCTGTACTTGGAGTATAAATCCAGGACCGGCTTAAAGGTTACGGCCAATTCCAAGCTGATGTATGGAGACCCCTTCTTATAGCCTCTCAAGTTGTACAAATACCGGATCTCCCGGTTGGAAGGAGGACGCCCATATCTCCTCTGGAAAATGACGAAGAGACTCACCAGAATGGCATAAGAGTTGGGCTGAAGCTGGAATGGAGCTACCTTTAGATATGTGAGAAAGCTGACTACCCAGGCATTGAGAGGCGGGATGGCACCACACATGCAATGGTATCTGCTGTAGGCAAAATATCCTTCGGGAGGATCATACGGCATCACTCCCGCATCCGGCAATAACATGCGTGCTCGGTCGATCCCAAAGGAGCGAGATATAACATCAAGTTGCTCGCCCTTGAGTAAGCTAGGGAAGAAATCAGGAGGCAAGTTAAGAAGTTCCTTAGGACCGTATCCATCCACCAATGATCTCGGGGTGGGCCCATGACGGGCAGGTCCTGGTTGAGCCGGGGGCACTGAGGAAGGCTCTTCTCTGTCGTGAGATCTCTTTTTCTCTGATCGGGTTTCCACTTTGTAAGACATTTAACTGCAAACACAAAAAGGCACGTTGTTAGAATGAAGGATGAAGAAGTATAAAACAAGCAAGTTTACATCAAGACCGTCCGGTATTAGGGTTCATTCGGCAATTCTAGCCCAGGTTTCATTCGGCAATTCAAGCCCAGGGTTCATTCGGCAATTCTAGCCCAGGGTTTCATTCGGCATTCCAACTCTCAGCTTCATTCAGCGGTCCAAACACCCATCTCCGTTCGGCAATTCAAGTGTAAGAGTATCATTCGGTACTCAGAACCCTAAAGCCCATTCGGTAGTACGGTAAAAAAAAATTTCATTCGGCAGCAAAGAGGTCTCACCTGGTTCGGCTAGCACTTTGATTAGGCGAAAACGAGAGTTTGATTCGGCAAAAGATTTGGCTCGATTAGTAAGAAATAACGAAGGCATGTGGTCCCTATTTATAAGCGAACCGGATGCCTCGGCGTCAGAAACCGGACCACGCTAAAACAAAGCACGCCATATTCAGGAATATGCCCTACTTTGGGGGGCAATTGTTGGGTACATTTCCTACGCACCACCGATCCAGGAAGAGTAGACCACCGGTCCACCATACACCTTCCACCGAACCAAAGTACACCGGTCCACCATACACCTTCCACCGAACCAAAGTACACCGGTCCACCATTCACCTTCCACCGAACCAAAGTACACCGGTCCACCATACACCTACCACCGAACCAAAGTACATCGGTCCACCATACACCTTCCACCGAACCAAAGTACACCGGTCCACCATTCACCTTCCACCGAACCAAAGTACACCGGTCCACCATACACCTACCACCGAACCAAAGTACACCGGTCCACCATACACCTTCCACCGAACCAAAGTACACCGGGGTCCACCATACACCTTCCACCGAACCAAAGTACACCGGTCCACCATACACCTTCCACCGAACCAAAGTACACCGGTCCACCATACACCTTCCACCGAACCAAAGTACACCGGTCCACCATACTCCTACCACCGAACCACAGCTCCACCGGTCCACTCACCTACCACCGAACCAAGGTAAACCGGACCAACTCCACCAGGCCAGACTACATCAACCCAAGCCCACCAGCTGCTATATACATCCAAAACCCCTGCCCCCAACCTCACTCTATAAATAGAGGGGCAGGGGCACAACAATTAGGGACAAAGTTTTGAGAGCTCAAGCACGGAGAGAACTTTCAAACAACTTTCTTTTACTTGTATCAAAGCCTTGTACTTGTAATCTGAACAAGAAAAGAGAAATAACATATAAAGTGGACGTAGGCACATTCTGGCTGAACCACTATAAATCTGCGTGTCTTTTACAGTTTAGCCCCTGCTTTTCATATATTTGCATAAATCACCCAAATCACTAAGGACAACATAAAATCTACTAAATCATACGACTTTGAGGTGTTTGTCCATTTTTTGTGCAAACAGTGACAAGGCACGCAACGCAATGCCAGGGTAGATATACCATTTGCAGATCCGGACTGGTGGTAATGCATAGCAGCTACTATAGCCCACCTCGAGGCATACTCCCAAATCAAAGGTGCACCCAATCAAATCACAAAATCAATAGAATAGTATTGGAAAATTGTGCCCGATCGGAGGAATGACCTCACTTGGCCCGACGTGGCTCCTGTTTTAGCCACATCAAGTTGACTCACGGGAGTCAGGGCTTTGCTAATGCCTCATATAGAATCATCGCCAAACCATTCTACTTCATTCTAGAACCTCCACCACATACACATTTGTTAATGTGGTTATCAGTATTGGCAAAGAGTATGGCAATATCTGATCCCAGTCTCTTTAACAACCAAACGCTTATTTCACAGCGTGGTCATTTTATATTTCAAATTGTTTATACTTCATATCAAAATATCATATTCATTTCAAAACCATATCAATTCGATATCATTTTACACTTTAAATAATATTCATTTCCAGAATCGTAACACTTTTGAAATCATAACACTTTTGAAATCATAACACTTTTAAAATCATAACACTTTAAACAGTTTAGATATTGAAAATAGTATATATATATTAAAATAGTTATAAATTAAAATAGTTTATATATTTAAATAATATATATATATATAATAGTTTATATATATTAAAAATACTTTATGTAATAAAAATAGTTTCCCCCAAATTCACAAATCGATTCAAATAAATTCAAATTACAAAAATTCAATTTGATTCAATCTTAGTTCAACACTTTTTAAATATAAAAAGGTTAAAGATTCAATTTAAATCTTAATAAACAATTTCAATCTTTATATCGATTTCAAATCCAGGTTTGAACTATCACTTCAATTCCAATAAGATTCAAAGATTAAAAATTCAAACATTTCCAATATAAATTACATTTAGATTTTCAACATTTAACTTTAATTATATTCAAATTGGAAAAATATTCACTTAATCATGTTAATAACAATTAAGTATTCTCTATTTATAAATTTAAATCAATATTAAATAACCAGACTCAATTTTTGTTAACGTTGACAATATTCATTTAATCACTTTTTATCAAATCAAGTTATACAATCATACCTTTAAAATTCTCAAAATCAGTAAGTTCAATCTAACCTTATCAAATTTCAATTTCAAACAGGATCAATTCTTATTTAAATTCAACTCTTAACAAATTAAATTATAAGTCAATTTTATTTAATTTATCTTCCCAACCTGTATTATTAAAGTTAAAAAATCAATTTTTTAAAATATTAATATAAATTTAAATAAATACTTAAACATATTATATACTAATTATCTTAAATTTTATTAAATTAAATCTTATTATTAAATTTTATTATGTATTAAATCTATTTTTATATATTTTCAAAGTAGTAAAATTATAAGTAAAATCTGGAAAATTTTATTTTCAAAACTAACTTATAAATTTAAAATTTCAAAATCGTAAAATTTTAAAAATAAAAAATTTAGACTTATATAAAAAAATAGCATTTATATATATTATATTTAAAATCAATATTTATTAAAACCATATATTTCCTTTCAAAACTTTGGAAATCATTTTTCAAAATATAGACCAATGGTGTCCGTATATAATTTTCTATCCTATGGTCAAGTGATACGAATATTTATCATTTCAATCTGCAATTTAATTATTTACGGGTATATATTATTTCAACCCACAATCCCGAAATTTCAAAATAAATAAAAATCGCTTGAGTTTATCATTTCAACCCATAATGATTTTCCCTTAATCTATAAAATCGTTCGGGTATGTATCATTTCAACCCATAGGGAATTGTAGAATAACAGGGAACTTGTAGAGTGAGAACAAATATGGTAACAATATAACATATCAATAACATGCATATATCATCAGTAACAAATTAAATAAAATATACACAACTGGATATGGTGTCATATATCACAGGTAAACAATTGCAGATAATGGCATATCATATTAAAAACTAGATAACTAGTAATTCAAATTTAACAGCACTATTTCAATTGTCGTTTCAAGTGAAATCAAATTTACTAAATATAAGAATGTTAATCGAGAGTGATCGCTCACCTTCGAAGCTAGAGAAAATAGACAACACAACGAGCTACGATTTGAATCACGATCTAGACGATCGACCAAATCCAAACAACAAATCTCAAGGCGAAATAAGCTGAACACGGATTCGACGGACAAAGCTAATAAATAGGAATCGATAAGAACAATTCAAATTAGCTTGATATAACGGAATATATATATATATATATTATTATAAAATTCAAAATTTTAATTTAAGACAATTTAAATTAATATATATATATACAGTTTAAGATCAACAGTTAATAAACAATATCTCATCTTCCAAAATTTCATATAATATATGCAGACACTACGTATGAAAACAAATGTATATACATGCTACAAAAATAAATATGCAGACTACTTACAAATACAGGCTGTCTACAAATATTCACGGTTCAAAAATTTTATCAGCGGACCAATATAGAACTCATATGCTTAGATATATATATATATATATATATATATATAGCTAAAATATTATACATTACTCATACAAATATATATATATATAACCGAATAGATTGTTTAAACTTGTATAAGCTTATATATTATAACTAACATGTCATATAAATCTTATATAAACCTATATATATGCAACAGTATATAAATAACTTATGCCTTATAAATAATGGAATCTGATATACAATAGACTATTTGTATATGATACTAATATAAGCTTATACAAACATATTATATATATAGTACTACTATTACTTATACAAACAGATAACTATATATATATATTTATATATATATATATATGCAATTTAGAAACCAATACTTAATACTGGTACTATATGTGTACTAACATATATACTAATATTAAAGAAAATATATATAATACGTACATCAGATAGAAAATAATATATACATAAGATATATATATATATATATATATATGACCAAAATCAAACTCATAAGTACTAATATATATATAACCAATATAACTAGTATATAAACTTGCATATGAACTAATATATAACTTACATAAGTATATTATTAGAAGAGAGGGGATGGTGCATGCTCGGCTAGTGTATTTGCATGCGGCTAGAAAACAAAGAGAAGCAAGCTTGTATATATACATACCCATATATATATATATATAATCACCGAACAAAACGGCCTCAGCTACTATGGGGAGATGAACAATAGTGGGCTCGGCGTTTTATTGGCGGGGCGGAGAGGGCAGTGCGCGAGCTGTGGGTGTTAGGAGGAAGCAGGTGGCCGAGGTCGTGAGGATGGAGGCCGAAAGTGGGCTCTGGTCGTGGCTGCTCTTTGGGCGGAGGATGGGGAGGACCAGGTGGTGGAGACTCGGCACAGGCGGTAGAGGGGAGTGGAAGTTGGGTTGTTCGGTGATGATTACTATAGTATCGGAGGCGGATCTGACGGTGGAAAGGTGGATCTCGGCAAAGCTGAAGCAGGCTGATATGGCGTGGATTGAAAGGGTGGTTCAAGGGGAGGAGGTAGTGGTAGGGATGGTGGAGGAGGGAGGCCGTACGTGTGGAGGGGAAGGTGGTTCAACGGCGCATGAGTTCGATGAGGAAAAGTTGCGAACATTTGCAACTGGGAAATATGATATTATATTATAATTTTTCAATTGAATGAAATATGAACATAACAAAATATGGATAGAGGAGAAAATGAACCACGGACCAGAATAGAAATTTAAACCAGAAAATATAAGGAAATAGTAGGAATAGTAAAATTCAAAACTGAAAATAAATAAATGTTAGTGGCCGTTTATTTTAGCCGTTTGAAATTTGAATGGACACAGACTGTCAAAAGTTCAAAAATGGTACTGATACGGTTAACCGTTTTCACGGATTTCACTGCGTACCAGACTCTGAAATACACAATTGAATATACTACAGAGATCAGTACGAAGATACGAACAGAATGGTACACAGATATGGGTGATACGATCATCCTATCAAAAGTCGATATTTTGCTGCCAAACTACTGCAAATTCGCTGAAAATAAGATAAACGGAGGTAGAGAAGTCCAAATTTGACGTAACGAAATATGACGTCTCACTCAGAAAATATTTTACATTTTTATTGTATAAAAATATTTAGATTTCGAAACATTTTATTTTCAATCAAATTTAACTGATTTAAATTAAAGTTGAAAATTACACAACAGAATTAACTTCCAAATTTTCTGATGAAAATCTGACATTTGCTACATTAAAATAGACGCATTCCAAATATCAAATTTTCATTTCAAAATTTGATTATTTAATTTCAAGCAAAATTTCTATTAAATACATTATAAAAACCGTTAAAATTTACGGGTCGTTACAATATTGCTGACTATTCAATAAATGTTACAAGATATTCCAACGATTGAAAAAATTAGTATATACCTGAATGGATTCCCATAAAACAACTTATAATTCGTCGCTTAATTACTTCTGTTCTTGAACAGACCTCTTCCTTTTAACCATTTCCTGCATATAAAACAAAAATGCCAATTGATTAGTGGACCTAAATTTATTGCATTATATAATTAAATAACTTTTTTCATGCCAGTTGCTTCGTACATAGTATAAATTAGAACAGGTTGAAAGTTTATTTTCACAAATAAATGCAATGCAGTGTGTCGTAGGAACAACTAATCAAATAGCAGTTCTTGTCATAATTTTACTAGATATGGAGAGTGTAATATTGATATTACTTCCTTTGATTTTTCTTGCTATCTACATGCTCTGATCATAGATGATAATATATTTGGAGAGAGAGTTAAGGAGGTAAATTGTTCAGGTAAAAAATGTGTGTGTCATTGCAGCAAATGGAAAAACCAACTAAATACCAAATACACTAAAATTTTATAGTTGTAAATGTTTAATAATATGCTACATTAGACATATGACTATTACTACAAATCCTTAGCATATATATTAGCTTTCTCAAATGATTTTTATAGCTAAAAGCCTAAAAATATCTAGGCAGAGGCAAATTTTAGTTGATAAGCACTCTTAGACGTCAAATGGTTTGCTTTGAAATAAAATTATCATAGGATTCAATCTATAATTTTTGTGACCACATCTAAAGAAAACTTTATTTAGATGGTACCACTTCAGAGCAACAGGAAATTTAAGGATAATTAATAAATTTCTAAGTATATTGAACATGATAATTTAATAATTTATATCAAGTTGAATAAGCAAGTCACTTAGATTCTTCAATATTCAAGCATGAAAGGAAAGCAAATATTGCATGAGTGGTAAAAACGACAGTTGTTTATAAACCAATGTAAATGATAATGGACAAATCAAGTACTGACTTATTTTAAGTTGCTTAAACCGAAACAGAGGTGGCTCTAAGCTACAGAAGTATGCTTTATATTCTTCAAGCATGCTCCTGAAATAATTCATCTAAAAGGCCAAATATACCCTCATATAGCCTTTACATAAACCTTATCATAGGAAGAAAAAACAACCAATTTTCTAAAAGCATGCATCTGCTTGTTGATTCCCCTAGTAGTCCTCAGTCGCATGCATCAGTTCCTCAGTAAATATATATTTTGTCGAAGTCCTACAGGGAGCATCTAAGCAATCCAAGACATTATGCACACCTGCAATTTAACTCATTCTGAAATTTTCTATATCTCAGTTTCAATCCTATCTGAGTGCGCTGTTTACATTTGTGCACTGAAGTATGTAAAATGTAACGACCTAATTTTTCGACTTCCGAAAGTCGACATCAATACGCCCACTGTATCAAATGCCGAACCATCGAATGCCGGAAAACCGAATCATTAGGGTTAAAGAAGAAAGAGGTAGAAGAAGAAACATAAACAATAACAGAATCTCACATTCGCAGCGGAACAATATATAATAGATAAATGAATAATCTTTAAACAAAAGAACTATATCAGTTCATGCAATACATCATCAGAGTTTACAACAACAACCCACAACACTGGCAGTTATAATAACCTGCCCATATGATTAAATACACAGCGGAATGATAATAGTATACGGAAGTACGTCCCGCCATCCAGCTTGCCTCCTGATCTCCACAGCATACTTTTCGGACTTCGCTGCAGAACAACTATAACGACCCGATATTTTCAACCCTTCGCATCCGCACATGTCAGACTTGAATTGCTCAAAATATCGCATTGTAAATAAAAATTTGGCAAACTCATCATATACAGTAAATAAATAATCATATATCACATACAAAGAGTAATATAATGCAGTGGAAACAAAGAAATAGTAGTTCATGAAGCTACTATATAAATACATCAAAGTTAAGTGAGATACAATAGGAATACCAAGATACAACAGGAGTAACAGTATGATAATCAGGTACAACTCAGAGTACTACTGGAATCAACTGGATAACAAAATGAACAGATATCTGGATCTTCAAAGCAAAACTCCAGCTCCAAAGGTGAGTCTCTAATGCTGTATCACTCAGTCTGACCCGAGCGTAAAGCAAAACACAAAACACTCGAGTCAGGACATACACACTTATACCATGTAAACCAACTCAAGTGAACTGTAATAAAGGTACAAGTAACTTAAAGAATGCTTGGGATCGCCCATTCTTTAAGGTCCGTTAAACTATCTACTATGTAGCAATATTCATTATTATAATAATGTCTAATATAAAATAAACATACTTTTTAATAGCTTCAAGGGGTTACCCATATAGCCCTTAACACGTAATAGTCCCAGTAGTTTATCCAGTATTAGCATACTCCCAAAATGGGGGCTACCCTCGATACTCCACAGGCTACGGGAGAAATCACAACAAGTAGTAAAGCTCGATATGGTAGGTGACATGGCACACAAGGCAATGCCAGGGTAGATATACCAATTACGCACACGGGCTGATGGAAACACATAGCAGCCACTACCGATCCACCTCGAACAACACTCCCAAATCAAAGGGTGCACCCAAACAATCATAAAGTAATAGAATGGTATCGAAGAAGTGCGTCCGATCAGAGGTGCTACCTCATTGGCCCGAGATCGCTCCTGTTTTAGCCACCTTATGCCAACTCACGGGAGTTGGATCCACGCATATACCTTTAGGATCGTCGCCACCATCCTACTTCATTCTAGAAACTCCACCGCGTACATAGTTGTTAAAGTGGTTTTCGGTATCGATAGAGAGTATGTCCATATCCGGTCCCGGTCTCTTTAACAACCAATCGTTATTATAACCCGTGGTTATAAATTTAAAAACAGTTCATATTTTAAATCAAAATACTTCATTCAAACCATTTCAAAATCATATAATTTATTTCAAAATAATACATACTTTCAAACCCAAAACATATCCATTTCAAAACCAATTCAACAATATATCATTTCCATTTCAAAAACCAATTCAATAATATATCATTTCCATTTCAAAAATCAAAGCAATAATATCTCATTTAAATTCCAAAAACAAAATCAATACATCATCTATATTTCAAGAATCAAAGCAATAATATATCATTTAAATTCTAGTACCAAATCAATATATCATTTATATTTCAACAAAAATTTCAAATCACTGAAAGTTTCTTTCAATTTATTAAACTTGAAATATTCTTTTAAATCATCTTAAGTCAAACCACCTTATAAAGCCATATCCTTAAATCTTTAATTTCCACAAGTTTCACATTAATATATATTTAAAGACAATTCTTAATTAAATATAATTCCAATTAATTTCATTTCCAACCATAGTACTTTTAAAGTCATAACAATTCTGAAACCAAACTTTTTGAAACCAAAATACTTGGAAATAATTACACTTGAAACATTGTCATTAGGACCTCACAATACTTAGAAAAATCATAATACTTCTAAATTAATATTCATTACCAAAGTTATAACACTTTAAGTTCATTCATTCAATTATACCAATTTCAAACATTGTATTAACTCATAAATTTCAAAGTGGTTTATATTCAAATCAAAATAATTCATTTACACCGTTTAAATATGAAGTCATTATACTTACAAATCAAATATTCAATTCCCAAAATTTTAGCCTTTTCTGAGCTCATTTATTCACTTAAATACTTCAAACAATTTAAATTTCAGCTTTTGCAGCACTTAGAGAATGCTACTGTAAGTTACATTTAAAACAATTCAATTTAGCAAAGACAACATTTAAAACTACTGTAATAGTTCAGTTTTTAGTTGAAAAATAGTTCAATTCAGAAAAGACAACATTTGCAAAACTGCTGTAATAGTTCAGGGTTCTATTTAAAGATTTTAGTTCAATTCAGCAAAACAACACTTGCAAAGTGCTATGATAGCCCTTAGTTAAATTTCCTTTTAGTTTACTTCTGTAACTATAGCACTTACAAAGTGCTGCAGATTCATTTAGTTCAGATTTTAGTTCATTTCCAAAAACGATAGCATTTCTGAAGTGCTCCTAAATGAATTTCCAGATTTTAAATAGAATTCCAGCCATAAATAAACTTCAATTTAAAACATTTAAACTTATAAAAATCATATTTTTTACCACATCAAAATGTTCATTTAAATACCTCTAACTTATGATTTTTATAAAGTGAATCTTTACAATAAAATCCAATTTTACAAAAATTAATTCAAGTGTACCATTTCCATATTTCTTTCATCTTTAACAAATTCTCTTTACACTTAAATTTTAAAATTTCATTTCATAAAGAAAACTTAATTTCAATTTTATTTAATTAACTTAAACTTTCATTAAAAATCAAATCACGAATTTCCAAATTAAGTTATGTTGATAATCACAAATTTTCCATTCATTTATTTAACATATTTAACACATAGAAAAATCATTTTCACTTTATTAAATCATTTTAAAAACCAAATTTAAATCAAAATATCAAAATTTACATTTTAAAAATACTTAAAACTTCAAGAAAAATATATAAAATAACCACGGGTCTGTATAATATTTTCTAACCTAGGTCAAGTGATACGGATAATATATCATTTCAATCCGAAATTTACAAAGAAAAATCCGAGTTCTATCATTTCAAACCCGCAATCCCAAGTTAAATAGAAATAAATAAAAATCATCAGGCCTATCATTTCAGCCCATAATGATTTTCCCTTATTCTAAATTCTGTTCCAGTATGTATCATTTCAACCCATAGTGATTCTATTGTATAGGGAACTTGCAGTGTGATTAACAGAAATAAATAAACAATAAAATAAAAATAAAATATAACAAATGATGTGACAAGTTAATAACATGGTTTAACATCATATAACAGGTAGGTATAACATAATATAATTATTTCTACACTTTCACTTGCTATCAATTCACAATTATATAAGTATGAATGTCAGGTGTGATTACTCACCTTTTCAAGCTGGGTTTCGCAAAACAAAATACACAGGTGGATTCCAGAAAGCATGATAGCACGAATTTTGATTTGAGAGGAGAGATCCAAGATATAAATCTTGTCACAACTCATAAACAAAACAAAATATAAATTCAATACAACATATTATGAAACAACTTTGAAATAGAAGTAACAAATGAAACAAATTGCATTGGCCATGCTTTCTACCATCGATTTCTCGACCTAGGGATCTTGTAGGCTCGGGCATAACATGGTTTTGGTTCAGGTTTGAACCTAAAAAGGCATGGCTACAAGAAATAGGAAGTGGTAGAGGTTACATAACATGAATACAAAGGGGCAAGCATAAGAGGAAGGTTTTGGTTCATCACTTTGGCTCGGCTACATGGGTCTATTGGCTCGGCCATTCATGCTACAGATCTGGACAAAGGTAAGGCTGAGAGTAAATGGTCAAATCATTGTGGTGGTGGAGCATGGGGAGGTGGCCAAGGCAATCTAAGGTGATGGTGATGAAGACTAGGCTCAGTTAGGCATGTTTTAAGGAGTTTGCAACATTTTTGTGGAGTTTTTGGTCATGGGAAAGGTATGGCCAGATCTGGTCAGAGGAAGAGGAGGTGATAGGCGGTGGATAGTGAAGAGGACGAGGTGGTGGAGGTCATGGCCGTGGCAAACAAGGTGGTGGCCGAACACAAATGAGAAGAAATCAAGGCAAAACATAGGAAAATCAATAGGAAAAGAAGAAGAAAAGGTAAAAGGGAGAAGAGGCCATTGCTTACTTTTTTTTAGATCTAAAGTGCCTTGCAAAAATGACGATGGGAAGAGATTTATCATGTGATATAGGCGGCTAGGAATCAAGGAAATAAACGGCAGCAAATATTGAGGAGTTATGGTATGAAATCAATGGATGGAAAGCTAAAGAGGTAATAAATCAAAACGTAACGTATGCCTCCACTTAAAAATAGATAACATATCTTAATTGATACGTTTCCTATATAATAAAGAAAGATGTATACAAGAAACCTTCTAAACCAAATAAATACAAGAAACGTTTAAATAAATACATTTAAAAGATATGCCTTTTAAAGCAATAACATATATATTGAAACTAGACTTAAAATTTCAAACAAAATGCAATTAACTTTGGAAAATTATAACAACCCTTCTATATAAAGTAAATAAAATAAGTGCTGAAAAAAATAAAGTGGGAATGAAAATAAAATAAGGTTTTAAGAAAATAGAAAAATAAATAAAGAATTACTTTGATTAATTGAAACTAGAAATTAAAAATTGTAAACAAAATACAACTGACATTAGAAAATTTCAATTACACTTTTTAAAATGTTTTAAACTAAAATATATATACATAACATCATGATACACATGTAAACATAAATTAGAACATGACATGACAAAAAAATATTATTTATATAAAATTAAAATTACAATTTTGTTAAATACAAATTACATCCAATAGTGTAAAAGACATAACTTTCACAATATTAATCATATTTCAACGAAACGAAAAGCAGTATACTTGAAATTTTATTTACTTTCATAATAAAAGATCAAATTCAAAAATTCAAACTTTTAAATTTTTAAATTAAAATTCAAAGTTTGAACATATTGACCAAAATTCATAGTTCTGGAAAATACTCTATTTATTCATGTTTGGGATTATAATTCACATACAAATCATAATTAATATTTAAAATAACAAAATTTTCCATTTAACAAATAAAATAAAGTTTTTAAATCAGGAAATTAAATTTAAAATAATTACAAAATACAGGGTTGTTACAACAACTGATAACCTGACTCTAGGTTGCCCGTGTGAAAAATTATGGGCACCCAGAGTTTAGAATGGGAACAATAAACTCCAGGTCAGTCATGGGACTGGTGTGAGATCTTAAAATAGTTATTTGCACAAAGGAATAAAAATAAATCCGTTATGCTTTTGGAAAATGAAACTACCATAAGTAAATGGCAGGTTATACAACTAAAACCATACAGGGCGCGTATTGTTTCTTTGGATTTCCAACAAATGGTCAGGCTAAGGAACTTCCAACACCACATGGGTACGCCTCTGAAGGGACGCCCCCAAGAACTTAACCAGCTCTCTGCTAACACAAGGCCGAGTTACCTCACGCTTCTGGTGCAATGAAGCTGTAACTAGATAACTCCACACACGAGTATGCCATCCCCGGTCGTTACCGACCTTTATCTGAGAATCCTCAACACCAACAACCACAAAGTAATAAATTTGCAGCAACCACATAGGTTAAATATCTGGGCTCCATACCATGATACTACCTTTTTCCAGAAGGAAATGGACATACCCTGAGGGCGCTACCCCAAAACAACCTTGCCGCATCCTTCCTGTTTCGACCATTTGCGGGGTGTGAGGTTCGATGAAGTCTTGTCCCACAAAGCTACGCTTTTCACAAAAGCCATGCTTCGATCAACAAATGATCAGCAACACTTAGCATGCCACATTACCAAATTGGGAATATATCACTAGTAACAATCAACTACATAACCTCTGAGCTCATACGTCTCAGAGAAGGGTGTTAAGCTAAGAGAATAAATTCTCCGCCACCAACAGAAATATATTTGATAGAAACTAGCTTTATATCTCAAAGTGTAATGTCAGACATACAACTATACAAGTCCATCCTGGGTCTGAATGGAACCGAAGGCACTTCAAAGAAGTCCTTGCAAATCCGGATATTCCATAATCACGTCCGGACTCCCCATCACATAGGGTAATCAAAATCTCTATACCAGAGCAACTCAGTGTAGAGACATTCAACAAGCAATCCTTTCGTTTTCGAAAATACTCGTTCTTCAATCACCGTCTTCAAATGCGATCCCATTTCGTTGTATCATTATTCGGAATGGGTTTTATGACATAAAGTCCTCTCCCGACTTAACCGACTAACGAGCGTTTATTTTTAAAAACACGTGGATAAATAAGTCACAAAGATTCACTATTAAGATTTGATGTGGGTTTCGGATAACCATCTGGAATCCGACCCCCTATCGCATCGAAATTCAAATGCCGTTTAAAGGCCAATATTGATAGTCGGTTATTTAACTATCAATCACTATTCACAACAATCACCAAATTTTAAATAATTTTTACCCAATTATTTATTTTCAAAATATCTTTGCAAGATATATTTTAACACTCCAACACTTTGAAAACCAATTTCAAATCACTTTTCTTTTTCGGAATAAATTTCCAAATGTTATTTATTTCCATTGAAGATTTGTCGAGTCTGAATACTTTAAAATAATTTAAACACTTATCCAAAAGTATATGTATATTTGGAAACATTTGAGATAAAAACTATTTTTAAACACTTTATCAAAAATATTAGTTATGAAAATATTATACTAATATCTCATATAAACTTCAAGCCCAAACTAATTTTAAAAATGAAATTATTAGATAGAGTATAATTATTTAAATATCCATTTTCTAAATCAAATCTCAATTTGATCTTTAAAATAATCACTTCTATAATTAACCAAAAATCCATATCCTAGTTCACCATTGAAAATCGAGTGAAAAATCCCAACTCGGATCGATATAATTATCTCAAAATTTTGTGCTCGAATTCTGGATCAAATCGTTATGCGAATAAAATAATATACGTACATCCTACGTATTTTATTCCAATTGATTATTAGCTATGTCAATTTTCTTTTCTTTTATTCATATTTATTTTCATTTCTATCCACTTATTTACAATCACCATTTTACTACTTCCAGTTTAATTTTCATTCACTTATTAACTTAGAATATTTCCTCAATTCTAAATTTTACTTAAGAAATTCACCATTTTGGCTTATAACCACTTATGTTTAACTGGATTTCCGATTCCACATGAATTCAATTTACCTTTAATTCAATTCATTTTAAACCATATTAAATTTGTCATTCCTTCAATTAGTTTCACTTACTAATTTTATTTCAATACTTTGCTTCATTTGATCCAACTTGGCAAATTTTCCACTTCACTTTGTTATCACAGATCAAATTCAATTTCCAATATTCAGCTTCAATTTCATTTACTTACAAATTCTAAACGAATTTCAACATTCAGTTTCAATTTCATTTGCTTGCAATTGTAAATTTATTTATTCGTTTACAATTTATTTTCCACCTTAATAAATTTTATTCCAATCCATTTAGTCTACTAGACTTACTTCTCAAATTTACCTTTATACAAATTAACTCAAGTTAATTTCAGTTTAAATTTGAATTTTCTAAGTTTTCAAACTTATTTATTATTCCATAACTATTTTTAATAAGATTCCAGAGTCTTTCCAAAATCATCTTTGAAATTAATTATATCTAAATTCAAACTCAATTTCGCAAACAACTTCAATTTTTTAAAATAAATTGGGCTGCAATTCCTCTCTTGGAAACTCGAAAATGAACACCGATGATGTTGCAGTCATCACTGAAATTATTTTCCAGCTACCGAAAAGAGTTTAGTGCTTTTATCCCTTCAAAAACATTTTTCAAATATTTTTAATTCCAAACTCCACCAGATTTCAAATCCAATTCAAAAATATTTCCCAAATAATTTCACCATTCTTTTTCCAAACCTTTGAAAATCATTTTCAAACTCAAAAGAATTTAAAGTTCCCAAATCTCAAACTCCAAATCCTTTCAATCTATTTTCAAATATTACTCTGGAATTCTATTTCAAATTATAAATCACATTCACAATTCACATTTACAAATCCCATTTGTATATGAATTTATTTCTTAGCTTTTAGTTATGGTTTCAATTCCTTATTTAATTTCCATACAACAATGATAATAATTTAATATTATCACTTCCTAACAATCAAGCAACCATATACTATAATAATTTATGGAAAATGATTTCTTTTCTATACAAAAATAGTTTGGGTAATATTATTTCATTTACCCCATTTTAAAACAATACTATGTTGGTTTGCCTAGTTTAAGAGTATAGAAATCCCTATCGATACAGCTGTCCAGACTGTACCGACCAGAATCTATAAACAATCAACCGATAAGTCAACACAATACAAAACAATTTTTATATTCAATAACAAATACGCGCTCATATCTATTATTACACTCACACTCATTCTAGAGTACTACTGACTCTATCTCTATTGAGTAATCCCCACCAGAGCCAAGGTTGTCGCTTAACTAATTGCTCTGATACCACTTTTCGACCATCGCGACTTTGCTTCCTTCGACTCCGCCTTCACATGCAGGTCGCTGATCCCTAATTCGTTCGTATGGAGAAGATAGCTTTTTGAACCTTATTATTATATTGAATTTTCGATTTAATTTCAGCGCGTTTATAATCCGTACGGTCACACGACAACTCCAAATGCTACGGAAATTGAAATCCGATAATAATACACTATTACAGATCCAATGGAACTAGTTTCGTCGAATTCTGAGACTGTGCCCCGGAAGGCTATTTTTAAATATCGATTTAAATGATAAAATTTCAAACTAAACAAAACACTTTCAAATTCAATTTTAAAATTTCTATTATCTCCAATATTGTCAATATAGATTTTATAAGACTTCAAATTATTTTTAACAAGCTCAAAACTAAAGATACAATATTTTACCCAGTTTCAATAATTAAATTTAATAATTAAATTGCCAAATAAATCCTAATATTTGAAATTTAAGTTAAACTATCTTCCAGATATTTAAAATCAATTAAATATTTCAATTTCAAATGTTCAAAATTTCTGGGTCGTCACATTCTTCCCCACTTAATAGAATTTCGTCCCGAAATTACTAGTTAATAAGAATGATCCATAACCCGTTTATAATTTTCCCAAAACCAAATAGTTTCAACTTTCCAAAACAATTTTTTAATTAAAGACACTATCATTCTTACTAACTTCCTAAACTCAACCATAAGTTCCAAACAATATGATTTTCTCAACAATTCTAATTTCAATTCAAATTCAAATTTTAAATTATCAAAATTTCTCAAAATATTTCTAACTCCCTAAGTTTTCAAAAAATTTCGTCAGTGTCTCCTTTGCACGGCTAGCTCGGTACGACTACAAAATGCCACAACGGGCCCCCAAATTTCAAAAGAAAACAAAAGGCCAAGTGGCTAGACCAGAAAATCATCAAATTTCATACAGAAATTTAAATACTTACCTTTTGTCGAGTAATTTAATTTATCTTCCGAAATAAAAAACATCTATTTATCCTTTGCCTTTAGATACATGTACTTATCTACCAGTAGTGTTTACTAGTACAGTCAAATTTATTTTACTCATCTCTTTACAAAATTTCAATATTCATTTCATTCAAGTCTGTACGATGTCTGTATATCATTCGTACGCAATACAAAAATCCAATCGCTAACTCGATCACATAATTTCCCTTCCGAACTAGTATCGTCCACCCGACTTCCTAGTGTGGACTCAAATCTGGTTTCTTTATCAGAAACCGCCATTCTCTTTGCATAGCCACAAACTATGATAGAGAATTTCCAAAATCAACCAAATATTTACTTTCAAACACCAAATCAAATTCAAAATTGATTTCCAAATTTATTTCAAACACCAAATCAAATTTCAAAATTGATTTCCAAATTTATTATTTTTTTAAAACCAATTCCTTTATTTCTCCCAACTATTTAAAATCTAAATTTTAAATAAATTCTCCAACTTTTAGACAATATCACTCGAAATCCATTTATAAAAATCTTTTTCCCATATTTTGGAACTGATTTGATAAGATTACAAAAATCAACTTTTATACTTTTAAATTCCTTCCTTTAAATTTATCCAATTTTCTAAAATTAATTTTACTCCAAATTTTCTACTTTAATTTCCAAAAATCCAATTTTATTTATTTCTAGTATCCTACGATACCAAAAATATATTCGGCTAAACTATAGCCTTCAAATAAATTCCATTTACCAATATAATCATTCACAAATTATCACATCACAACATATACAAATAAATTCAACAATGTGAGGAATCCAGTTGGATCCCTCCAACCCGTTTCCCTGCATCCATAGATGTTAGCACAACAATTAAATACCAATTCCACTTCGAGGTGGAATATCGCGGTATATGGGATTATATGATATCATCCACTATTATGCGGCGCATAGGGTCTCATCCGCTATATAATGCGGGAAATCAATCACTCCAATATATATATATATATATATATACACACACACACACACTACTATATACAACATACCAATCCAATTGATAACAATTATCAATCCAAGCAAACAACCAATAATTTAAATTTAACTATTTAATTTAAATCGGATAATCCGATTGAGTGAGAAGTTCTCACCTTTGCCCTTTTTATTTGCAATCTGAACCACCTCGTCTTGTTTCTTCTTCTATCTTCTCCTTTAACCCTACCTACTCACATCCAACAATCAGTAATACCTGCCCATGTCTTCAGGCTTCCCAAAGCGATAGCAAGGCCAATAGCTACAGGTCTTTAACCGCAGGAATTAATATACTGGGGGCGAAAACTCTTGAAAGCAACCACTAGCAGCAGTTCGTGCTTCGCAAAGCAGTAAGGCTTGGAATTGGCTAGTAGAAAGCAAGAACTGATATGAAGGTGCAAATGCTTTTTGTGTCTCGATCTACACTTAAATCAATGAATTCCGCCCTCCCTATTTCTTTCTTTCCCTACTGCTATTTCGTGCCCCTACTTGTTGACTGGATTGGAAACATCAGCATGAGCCGACTCTCTTGACCCCAATGACTTCCCTTTCGGGGATAGCTCTCCTTCGGACCCTTGCCTTGACTGCTTAGCCTTCCTTTCCTACCGGCACTTGGCTTTCTTCCGTTGGCTTTCATTCTAACCCCCTTCAGTTGAGAGGCTTGCTTCGGTCCTATCAGCACTCTCTACTTGCCTGCCTCTCTGGAACTATCACCTACTTCTAGCCTTCGAGCTGATACAGTCGACTACGAATAAGCAACTGTTGGAAGAGCCTTATTCAATTACCCGACTTTCAGCGATTCTCTCTCTTTCACGATAAGCTACATCAAGGCCAGTCCTACTTGCACTTGAAGCTACAGTTGTTACAGTCCGCGCGAGAATAAGGGAAAGGGGCAGCTATGGTTTAGAATATCCATGAGCTCACGAGTGGATTCCCACAAGCCGGTATGGTATCTTCGACAGCCCTCGACCTTTCGTAGGTGTGAAGCGAACCTGACAACAACCATTCGGTTTTCCGGCATTCGATGGTTCGGCATTTGATACAGTGGATGTATTGATGTCGACTTTCGGAAGTCGAAAAATTGGGTCGTTACATAAAACCTTCCAATTGAATGAAGGCACTCATTCTCAGCTTCAGCTCTTGTGAGCCTACACTGACTTGCTGTACTAGCATGCCTCAGCATGCTCAGTCCGTGCATGTCCTGGTATCATCATGCTCCAGCTCGCCTCAATATTGCTGGTCTTGTGTTTTAGTTCGTGCATCCTCCAGCACGTTTGGTATCGACCTTGGTTCGTGCATATCCTGGTTACAGGATTCCTGGTTTCATCATGACGTAGTTCACTTGTACTTTCCAGATATAGTCCTTTGCTTGAGCATGCTTCCGCTATTAATTTGGGTTCAGCTGCGTCCTTTCGTACCCTTTTATGTATATCCAAAGCCATGCTTCATCTTATTCATCATGATCTTTTGTGCATTGCCATTTAGTGTTTGCCTTAGATGTTCCCTATGGGACTTCGATAGAATAGACGTCCACTAAGGGGTAGTGGTAAGCAACTGAGGGCTGCTGGGCGAATTAGTAGGTAGATCAATTTGCTGAAAAACAACCGAATTCATATAGTGACATTAAAGTCCTTCTTTAAGCATGCATCACTAATAACTGGAAAATTTCTAATACAAAATGCATAGTTCAATCATGAAGACGCATAACATTAAGGGCTAAAGTAAAAAATTAGGCAAACATAATTAATTAAAGTAAAAATTCAGGCAGACTGAATAAGTAAAAAAAAAATTGATCTAAAAACACCTGACAAAAGATAAAGATTAATACATTTTCGATCATTATAGGATTTAGAGCTTTAACGGTTTTAAATTTCCTTTTTTACCTTTAATATGAGAGTGTCATGGATAAAAGCTAGAAAATAAGTGCATTGGAAGGCATGCATCATCATTACTATAACTCATATTAGGCAGCATGGGTTATATCTTTAGGATAATTTAAAATGCATAATAAATTTGGTTAAGTCCGACTAAAGTATAAATTATCGTTTGTATTTGGACATGAGTCCGATTAAAGCTATAATTTGCACAAAAATAGGCAACCTAATTCCGTGAAACACAACTAAATTTATATGACATAATCACATTAAGGGCTAAAATAACCTATTCGCCTATTCGATGTATTTCCTTGAATTTAAACAGAAAGACCTCATTTTTTATACTTTTTGTTGTAAAGCACTAGTAACTTATGTGTTTTAAATAAGCTCATTTAGCTATAAGTAAAACATTGAGCTGTCAAATTTACAAAATGGTTCCTCACTGCAGTATAGTTTTTAACTTCTAGAGTGATAGTGGGAAACCAAAAAAATTAAGCTAAACAGGATAAGCAAGAATATCACATTATTAAATGTAGACACAACATCTACAGCTAATATGTTTAGTCATATCTAATAGAGGATGTATTTGAATAACCAATTCAGAAAAAGAAGAGAAAAAACTCATTATTTCATCTAACTAGTGACAACTGCTATATGTACTCAAGGGGAGAATGGCACATTATGCTAACAGTTAACCACATTCTGTATTTTGTAGAAACAAATTATGTTGTTAATGTTTCCATAAACATATTATTTGCATTAGGAAAAAAGTTATGTTTTCCCAAGTTACAGTACTATTTTCATTAGGAACCAAATTAACTTGCTCCAACTTTATGCACTTTATTCATGTTTCACGAGCCAACACTAATTGTATGACTATTAAGTAATCGACGAAATAATTGCAAATTACATGTTCAGAAGTTGTGGTCAAATACAGTACACACTGTATTATTAGAGCTTTTAACAAGAATGATTTATTATTTCGGTACCATAACCTATGCATCAAAAGGTTAAAAACGATGAATAATGATGCCATATGAATTACTACCACAATAAGAAATAATAATTCATCTAATAAGAACAAAAGGATTACTTAACTTCAGCTCAGAAAATCAATTATCCATAAGCTATCAAAAGAAAACATGGAGTATATACCTAAAAGTTGACAAATATATACCTAAAAGTGGTCGAAGTTTGCCATGGTTGAGGAATCGAAGCACAATATTGCATGGTGTAGTTGGTAGATTGGAGTAGCGGCGAAGGTAAGGAATCAGAGTAGTAGTGAGTAGTTGGATTGAGGAACAACGAGTAGCGAAGTTGAGGAAACAGTTAGCAGCAAAGTGGAGGAACACTAATCTAGGGGATTTGAGAGTGATGAATAATTTAGGGCTTTGGAAGTGAAGCATGAAATGAGTTATTCGCAGTAAAGATTGAAATATGAGAGGGAGAGTAAAAAATTCTAGGCTAACTTTTTCCCTTTAATTAATAGTGTGTTAGTTAGCTATAATTCTAATATAAATGACAATTAAATAAGTAACAATAGCAAGTCATGTTACATTGCTATCCCCTCATGCTATTAATAAGCCCTTCTTTTGTAGTGATAATGTTGTCCTCTACCATATATATATATTAATAAATTACTGGCATACTTCTTAGTTGTTGAGCAAACTCAAGTTGAGGATGTTATGTGTAGTATTATTAATATATTGAACAAATGAGGTAAGATAACTATATGCATTTGTTGAGCAAACTCAAGGTACATATACTATACTTAGGCCATCATGATATGGTAGGTAAGAGTGGATAATCTCTTTTGATTTGATGAGCAAACTCAAGGTCGAAATGAGATTAGGACAAGGAAAATGGGTTAAGAGTTGTATGTGATACAACCAATAAGGAGTTATCCATCGTTTGTGGGGCTATGATTTGTTTAGCAAACTCAAGGTCAGAATACCAAGACAGACGAGTCTTAACTCCCACTAGTAAAGTCAAAAGACTTCTAGGTTTCATCTTAGGGTTTGGAGAAATATAAAAGACTAGTGGGAGCCTTATTAGAAAAATGAAATGGTAACATTTAACCTTTCTAATATTGTAAGAACATATGCTAAATAATATTATAATTATCTACAATGATAAATTTGTGCCTCTAATATGATTGATAAAATGTTTATCAATTAACATAAACAAACGAACTGAATTGGAAGTTGACAAATGGAAATATAATACCCACTATTAAATTCCTATTGCATGTTAACATTTCACCCAAGCAAGTGCCTGATTTTGCAACTACTGAATACATTCGTGGTTTGGTCACTTATGCGTTTATTTAGTCAAGACCATGTATTGCACTCTATGAGTTTCGAACTCTAAAATCAATACAAGATTATGGATTTGATCCATATACAATTGCATATAAATGTTATGTGGTGAATGGTAAAAGTTTGTAATGTACAATATTTCGATGAAATTAGTTCATCCGAAAAATCAAATAAGTCTTAGTGTGAGATCGAGTATTCAATCTGATTAATTGCAAAAGGGATCATATTGTGTTGATGTAACACAAGACCAAAAATTACAAGATAGATCTAAGAACTCGATCGATGAAATGTCATTTTGATCGATTTACGTAAAGTGCAACATATTTGATGTCCTTAAATGTTAAGGATAATCGAATGTGCTTTTGTAAAGAGTTTGTTATGATATTGTAGTAAGGTTTTCTTTTGAATAACTTGACCATTTGAAAGGAAAATGAATGTATAAGAATGAATGTAATTTAAGGTACAGTTGGGATGAAGAGAATGAATAGTCACTTCTACTTGATAGAGAAACATTGGAAATAGGAATCGTAATAATAATTGATACTTAATATTAGAATAAGAAATATGATTTCTATTCCGTAATGCATTTTCATATAGAAAATTGTTTTCTATGAGATTTACTTCTTTGAGCTCAAGATGTTTGATCAACAAACTCTCGACTGTAAATATTTGTAGTGTATGAAATAAAAAAATTGTATTAAGTAAATGATGGACATCCGAATTTAGTACACTATTATAGTAATGGTGGAAAAAGTGGGAGCATGCCATATAGCACTTATTAATTGCGTCATAGTACGAAAATTGTTTTCGTGAAACTTACCATACATTATTTGTGAAATAACGATTAGTTTTTGGTATCGACTGAAAAAAAATAGACATAGTTATATTTCAATATGAATATTATGAATATTCTTGCGAAATAAAACTATAATATGGTAATTTTTATAACAAAAGTGATGCATTGGAAAGTACAAAAGTATCTAATATTATTTACAGTTGTTTTGGAATTATATACTAAGCCGTAGTTTTGAGAAATAATTTTATTGTATGATTTTGAATCATATGATACTTGTTAATTATATCTCAAAAAATAAATGGCTATGCACCCATTTAGAGGAAGTATTATAAGAGTTGATGAACTCTTCGGATTGGTACATATAGAAGTATGTAATCATAATTCTATAAATACCAAAACAGTTCCACGTACTTCGTCATAATCACCGATGAGTTATCGTCGACATGGACATGTGTATTTCATACACACGTAGTATGTCTATGGTAAACTTATAGAATATAAAACAGAAGTAAATAAAATAACATGCAATAAAAATGATTTGATTGATAGAATGAGTGAGTATATTGGAAAATGTTTCGAACGTAACTAAAATGAATAAAGATTCAATCTCAAAATTACTCCTTCATGTGATACATAATGATGCATCGATATGAAGTAATCGAACTTTGTTGGACAATGGACGATTAATTGTGAGTGAAGTTGAGTTAGTTTCTTTCTATAAGGTAATGTACTTAAGGGTAGTACACAAGGTTAATATTATTTCATATGAATAATAGTTTATAAAATTTTATAAGATAAGGGTTTATAAGAAACTCCAACATATCCTAGGCCGTGGAGTTGGCAGGTTGTGCGAGTCGAAAGAGTGCACGTAATAATTGTTCATGAGGGATCTTGTATGAATCTCCCCAAAGGATTTTGAAAAGACTGTCATTGGATGACATATTTATGTTTCAAACATAATTTTTGTAAACTAATACCAAATCAGTTTTATAAATAAAGATATTCATAAAACGTTTATGAGTACCTATTCTATTGCACTGAAAAACGATTGTTGATTTAAGATATACCAACTTCATTGTGAAGAAATTTCTTTGAGGAATTATTGGTTGTAAAATGGAATCGGATACGATCCATAGATAGAACGAAATTATGAGATGAAATGAAATTATCTAACCTAAATGAATACATAGCATTTGAATGTCTAATAAGTGTTCTAGGACATCGAAGAGAAACTATAAGTTTCCTATTAATGTCGAAAATATATAATCCTAGATTATTTAATTAAACCATTGAGAGTGTTGACTCTATATGGAATGATGTGCAAATTCGAAAGAATTCCATGTACGCTATCAAAATATAGATTTTGGCGGTTGTAACCGAAGGGATGTGATCCATCGGTCAAGATTGTGTCTTTATGAGAAAAATAATGCAGTTGGAATTAAATGATAAATGTTGATAAGAATAATATCCCAAATTTCAATTGTTTGAAATTAGAATAATTGATCCGGTATTCAACATACTCAAGTTAATTTGGATTTACTCACAAAATTATCACTTGATAAGACTTAGTGTTTTGGTACATAGTATTGGAACAGAAAATTCTAAATAACGATTTAGAATAAGCTGTTTACACATATTAACCAAAAATGTCTCGAAGTCAGTGGGAGCGATATTGAGTTCGTGAGTCTTTGGATATGATCCAAGAAATGATACGAAAGTATTATTTTATAAGCATGAAGATTGAATAAGTATTTTGATAGAAATATCAAATAGTATGATTTTCAATCAAAGTGCAGAGGAAGCGTGTGTTCATAAGAAAGAATGTTAAAAGGTACATTGGTATTTCTAACTATAAGTAAACAACACGTTGTTGATTTTAACGATGTACTTGTGTTAAAATCAGCCTTAGTTGTTTTAATACTCAACATTGGATTAATAAATGATGTCTTTTATAGTAAGTATAAAAGATGTCGGGAATGTCCCAAATGATATGCATGGACACCTTATTAAAATGTTTAATACGAACATGTAAAATTGATTCCTTTGCATTAGATAAATGGAATTATCATACATGTTATGTTGTCTACGATATCATGATTTATTTATGTATTTGATACATGAAGCAAATATCAAATCCAAATTGATATCACTAAATGCTTGTTTGAAGTGATCTCATGTATTTATGAAATGCTAGAGAATTATTTACAGAAACAAAAACACCTTATGAAGGAGTGTTTAGACTAGAACTTCATAAGTGATATTGAGTATAATATGTCAATAATAAATTCATTTTAAGAATCTTTAAGTTGGAAATGTTCCAAATGAAAGACCATGGCTAATTCAATGAAAAAGGCTAAGTACATCGCCTAGAATTGCGCCACAATAAAGACAATGTATATAAAAATATAAGTGCACAAATTTATAACCGAGCCTATTCCAAATGTTGAGAATCTCCTGACATAGTTATCTGATAACAATGTCATAATATAGTTCATAACAAAACTTAGAGCTCACTTGTAGTCGAGAGACATACTCTGAATTGTTCCATATGATAAAACAGTTTGTCATCGTCGGAGAGAGTTGATTGATAGAGTAGATAATTAAAACATAATAGCATACCCGTTCACAAAGGGACTGACCTAATTGGTTTTGAGAAAACCAATTGGAGAAGTTGGAATAAGATACATAATTAACCCCAAGTACAAGTGGGAGATTGATAGAGTTAGGGGTACGACCTAGGGGCAATTATGTAATTTGTTACATATATCTAACCCGTTGACCAATCTTGTTTGAAATAAAGGTATTTTCTTTCTATTATATACTTGATATAATGTGGTTATGTGAAGCCCCACCTCTATACTCACACTAGCCAAGGACACTACTGGGTAATTTTGTCGACTAGCACGAAGAATAAGGCCGTTGAGGAGCGACCATCTGTGTAATTGCTTTGTGCGAGTACTGATATGTCAGATAATATGACTCGCATTTCATTTCAAGAGGAAATCCGATATATCAAATACAAACTCAAAGCTACTACACAGTGGCTATGTGGGCTTCAGAAACAAATATAGAAATAAGCATAACACAAATCAGCACAGATATTCATATCACAAAGGCGGAAACATATATGAATATAACACATAAAAGTGTACATCTTTACTACTAATAAAGAGAATTCATTGAATAGATTTACTCGGTGTCTTTTTGAAATTCCAAATATACCCTTTTACATCTCATAGAGAAATAGTATTCAAATATGGGAATATAGCCTGTTAATTTCTAAGTACAACTGTCAGTCTTCATGGAGAACTACAGTATGCGTTTATAAGATGAAGTATCCGAGTGTACCTTATTGTCCATAATTTAGGTGGGAGTTCATCGGTCGAAGTTTTGTCAAATTCCAAGTTAGTATGAAGAAGTTATTACAGTCTGAACAAAAATAATGGCGGCTTTTGCACTAGGCGGTGTTCAAATATTGGGATGTGATAGCCTGTTATTTTCCAAGTACAACTGTCAGTCCCCATGGAGAACTACAATGTACGTTCACAAAATGAAGTATCGGAGTGTTTCATATAGTCTGTAATTTAGGTGGGAGTTAATTGGTCGATGTCTCGCCGGATTCCGAGTTAGTATGAAGAAAATATTGCAGTCTGAACCAAAAAAATAGCGGCTTCTGCACTAGGCGGAGTTCAAATGTGGGGATGTGGTATCCTGTTATTTTCTAAGTACAACTGTCAGTGCCCATGGAGAACTACAGTGTGCGTTCACAAGATGAAGTATCCGAGCGTTCCATATTGTCCGTAATTTAGATGGGAGTTAATTGGTCGAAGTCTCACCGGATTCTGAATTAGTATGAAGAAGTTATTGCAGTTTGAATAAAAAAAATAGCGGCTTCTCCACTAGGCAGAGTTCAAATATGGGGATGTGGTAGCTTGTTATTTTCCAAGTACAACTCTTAGTCCCCGTGGAGAACTACAGTGTTCGTTCAGAAGATGAAGTATCCGAGTGTTCCATATTGTCCGTAATTTAGGTGGGAGTTAATCTGTCATAGTCTCGCCAGATTCCGAGTTAGTATGAAGAAAATATAGCAGCCTGAACAAAAAAATAGCGGCTTCTGCACTAGGCGGAGTTCAAATACGGGGATGTGGTAGCCTGTTATTTTCTAAGTACAAATGTCAGTCCCCATGGAGAACTACAGTGTGCATTCACAAGATGAAGTATCCGAGTGTACCATATTGTCCGTAATTTAGGTGGGAGTTCATCGGTCGAAGTTTTGTCAGATTCCAAGTTAGTATGAAGAAGTTATTACAGTTTGAACAAAAAAATAGCGGCTTCTGCACTAGACGGTGTTCAAATATTGTGATGTGATAGCCTGTTATTTTCTAAGTACAACTGTCAGTCCCTATGGAGAACTACAATGTACGTTCACAAAATGAAGTATCCGAGTGTTTCATACTGTCCATAATTTAGACGGGAGTTAATCGGTCGAAGTCTCGTCGGATTCTGAGTTAGTATGAAAAAAATATTGCAGTTTAAACAAAAAACATAGCAGCTTCTGCACTAGGCGGAGTTCAAATGTGGGGAGGTGGTATCTTGTTATTTTCTAAGTACAACTGTCAGTGCCCATAGAGAACTATAGTGTGCGTTGACAAGATGAAGTATCCGAGTGTTCCATATTGTCCGTAATTTAGGTGGGAGTTAATTGGTCGAAGTCTCACCGGATTCTGAATTAGTATGAAGAAGTTATTGCAGTTTGAACAAAAAAATAGCGGCTTCTACACTAGGAGGAGTTCAAATACGGGGATGTGGAGTCCCCATGGAGAACTACAGTGTGCGTTCAGAAGATGAAGTATCCGAGTGTTCCTTATTGTCCGTAATTTAGGTGGGAGTTAATCTGTCGAAGTCTCGCCGGATTCCGAGTTAGTATGAAGAAAATATAGCATTCTGAACTAAAAAATAGCGGCTTCTGCACTAGGCGGAGTTCAAATACGGGGATGTGGTAGCCTGTTATTTTCTAAGTACAACTGTCAGTCCCCATGGAGAACTATAGTGTGCGTTCACAAGATGAAGTCTCTGAGTGTACCATATTGTCCGTAATTTAGGTGGGAGCTCATCGGTCGAAGTTTTGTCAGATTCCAAGTTAGTATGAAGAAGTTATTGCAGTCTGAACAAAAAAAATAGCGGCTTCTGCACTAGGCGGAGTTGAAATATGGGGATGTGGTAGCCTGTTATTTTTTAAGTACAACTGTCAGTCCCCATGGAGAACTGCAGTGTGCGTTCATAAGATGAAGTATCCTAGTATTCCATATTGTCCGTAATTTAAGTGGGAGTTAATCTGTCGAAGTCTCGCCGGATTCCGAGTTAGTATGAATAAAATATAGCAGTGTGAATAAAAAAAATAGCGACTTCTGCACTAGGCGGAGTTCAAATAAGAGGATGTTGTGCCATGTTATTTTCTAAGTAAACTGTCAGTCCCCTTGGAGAACTACAGTATGCATTCACAAGATGAAGTATCCGAGTGTACCATATTGTGTGTAATTTAGGTAGGAGTTCATCGGTCGAAGTTTTGCCTGATTTCGAGTCAGTATGAAGAAGTTATTGCAGTCTGAACAAAAAAAATAGCGGTTTCTGCCTAGGCGGCATTCAAATGTGGGGATGCTACTATCAAAATCTACTTCCACTGGTACAAATAAAAATGCATGCACAATGTGGTTAAATGCAGGCCCACCAAGGCGCGCATATGTACTCGTCAAAATAGTGGTTATATAAGATCCATTACATCACAAAAGAAAATGTACAAGTACTAGCAAAAGAACATGTATACATCAAGGAGTCTTTATCTCAAATGTATAAAAGCAAAAACTACTAAGCTAAAGTAGTTAGCCAAAAGTCATAAGCTAGCCGCTGCTAAGAAGTCAAGTGGGAGTACCTATAACACCTCGGTCAGACCCAAGTATTATTTAAGAAGAAAAATAATAAACGGATCAGTCTAGCTATAAATATCATATAAGATGAGAAAGGATAAGAGATACCACAAAAATGTATGATAACAATAATGTCATACTGTGACAAGTATACATTCGATAACAATAAAAATCATACAATATCTCAAATCTCGTCAAATATCCAAAAAGAATATCACATTCTTAAGTTTATTCACCAAACCCCAAATATTGAAATTGGTGAAACATAAATTCCAAAAATCAACAATTAGAAATCCAGAAAACACAAAGGGGAGGCCTATCACAAACGGGAGCATGAAAACTCACCAACACGTGTATCACAAACGGGTTGCTATCCCATAGAGCCGGTGCAACGGCATAGTGCAATAACGGTACGCCCGAGGAACCTGAAACTCATGTGAGCTGGAACAACGACGTAGTGCAATAACGGTACGCCCGATGAACCTGAAACTCAAATAATTCGGAACAACGACGTAGTACAATAACGGTACACCCGATGAACCGAACACCATAAAACCCATAGGTCGCTAGCCTATAAAAATGAGACGAAGCTCAATAGAATGGGGTACAGTCCCCCACGTGGACAAAGAGACATCGCATATCATTAGTCTAAACCATAAAATGATCATCATTGATCAACAAGAAGCGTAAATTACACTAAGCTAGTAAATAAATGAGTTTAGCTTCATGTTCCATAACCACTGGCTTAACTTAAATATTTACGAACAAATTGTAGATTTCCACTCGAAAATTGTCACGAGATTTCAATCGAACAAGTCTAAGAATTAACCGACAAAGTAAACGCAAGCGTTTCATACCACTTGTTTTGCTAAGTCGTTTAATTGGATTTCTCGTACGAATGAGGTAAAGGTTTGTATATACTAATAGGTTGGAAAACGGTTTTAAAACGAGCATTGTATTTAAATGTAATGTTGAAATCATTTTTGTGAAAGAGTTTGAGTATTTACTACTAGTATAGAAACCTTTGTATTTAAAAGTGACAAATCACAGAAATGAATGTAAAAACAATCTATCACCAAAAATCCACATTCGACGACGTGAATTCAAACCATAAAAATCGATATCAAATCCCAATCAAATGGATATTCCTAAAATTCCATAAATTAAGTCATCAAAGTCGATAATAATTGACAACAACTAACCGGATCAATAAAAATCGATAAAATTTGGAAATCCACTCAAAAACAGCCAAAATAGGCAAAATTGAACGGTTCCAGACGTCTGAAATTACCAACCAGATGTCTGAACCACTAACCAGACGTCTGGTTAGATTTCCAAATGTCTGGATTTTGCCTCTGCCTTTTTCCTTTTCCAGGGACCAATTCCAGACGTTTGGAATTTTCAACCAGACGTCTGGATTTTCAACTAGATGTTTGGATTTTCAATCTAGACGTTTGAAATTTCCTACTAGGCAAAAATCAGTCTAGCCCAAAACGAGCAAAAATCCAAACCGAGATGCGATCGAACGAGCGATGGATGCTAGGGAATTATGTCAAGCGACAACCTAGCCTTATAGGCTCTTCGGTACACCCTAAATAACATGTCCAAACATCCAAGATAGGATTTTTAAAGATTTTGACTTCAAAACACCAAAATTTGGAAAATTAACAAAATCAATTCAGATCAAAAGCAACATGAAATAGATGTTAGGAATTCATACCTAACAATAATGAAAGCTATAGACATAGATGTGAGTTCAAGAACTCACTTTTAAACTCAAATATAGAAATGAGAAGCTCTAAAACAAGCTAAGATTGATTTCTCTTTAACAATACCTCTAGAATCTTCAATCTATTATCAAATGAAATGAATTTCCTAAGTTAAGTTATAGGAATTTCTGAAAATTGAAGAGAGATTGAGATGGAGAAGATGAAGAGGATTCTTACCTAAGATTCACTTTGATTTATAACTTGAATTTGAATTTCTAAGAGAAACTAGGGCTTAGGAATTTTAATTTCCTCTTCCCACCATTCTTTCTAGGGCTTGAGAGTGTTAGGAAATGTTATGAATGAATGAAGAGGAGTGGAGTTGGAGTTGTTATTGTAGAGGAGTTGGGGTTACATTGTTAGGTTAGTGGGCTGAAACCCAAAGCCCAATAGAAAAATAGCATAATTCTACTCAACTCCAAACATATCGATGTTTATACTAAAAAAGGTCGCAAACGCCATTTTGGACTCAATGGAAGTGGTCTCGAGTCTGGGTTCGACCGTTTACGAAAAGTCACGTTTTGGACTTTTAAATTCAACTAACGATGCTATATTTAAATAAATCATTTAAATATATTATCGTAAAAATATGCAGGTTGTTACAGGTTATATTAATTAATCAATTTAATTAAAAATATATTTAAGAGAGAATCCATAAATGGTATGTTCGTGATAGTAGTTACAAAATGTTGTAACCGTGAGTAATTTATCACAATGAAACAAATGTACCATTTTAAATGTTCTGTAACGACCCGTAAATTTAACCGGTTTTTATAACGTTATTAATGGAAATTTTGTGAAATTTTAAACGATAAAATTTTAAAATGTAAATTTGATATTTGGAATGCGTGTAGTTAAACATAGAAACTGGTAAATTTTCGTCCGAAAATACGAAAGTTTATTTCACGCGTAAATTTACTTCAATTTAATCAGTTAAAAAGTAATGAAAATAAAATGTTTTCGGAACCTAAATATTTTTACATAGAAAAATTCTAAACCATCTTCTGAGCAAGATGTCAGTTTGTCATTTTTCCAAATTCGGACATCTTTGGCTCCGTCGATCTTATTTTTCAGTGTTTTTCTTGCATTTTCCGCTAGTAGAAATTCAAATTTTTGTAATTCGATCGTACCACTGATATCTGTATGCCGTTTTGATCGTCTCGTCATGCTGATTTCCATAGTATATTCAATTGTAAATTTCGAAGTCTGAGAAACAGCGAAATTTACGAACGATTCCCGTATCGGTCATGAAATCTTAAAATTCTGCGACCATTCGTTTAATTGGCTGTTCAAAATTAACATCCAACTGTCTTTTAGAGTTCCTAGAGAATTTAATTTGGCTCTCTCACTTCAATACCTTTCCATCTATTCAAGAATGTTGCTTCACATTCTTTTTCCAGTTCATATCTACTGTACGCATTCTTATTTGCTAAATATCTTCTGCTCTTCATCTCTTTCCCTCTTCATTGCTTTGTAATCTTCACTCTGTCAAAATGAAAAAAATGGGTGACATCTAAATTTTTCCTGAAGCCAGCACATATATATATTTGCAAACCTAAAGCCTATCCTTTTGCATGCGGGTGATTTGCCTGAAGCCTAGCATGAGAATTTGCTTGCCCTCTTTCATTTTCACATCACCTAGCAGCACACATATAATTGAAGTTTGCCTCCTTCATTTTATTTCTTTTGTAACCACCTGATGCTAGCTGCATATGGCCACCTACACTCCCCTTCTTCCTTTCCGATCAAATCATCTCCAACTTTCTCCTCCCGCCACCTACCGCCTACACCGTCAACCAAACCCATCACCGTCCCTGCTTCGCCCACCGTGAACCGCGGCAACCACCCATGAGTCTCAGCATGCCATCCCATGTGTCAGCCTTCTCCAACCCAAGCGCCTGGCTGCAAACGCCTGTCACAAACCTTCCATCAACATTCTGCTTGCTCGTGCTCCACCCAGCAGCCGCCTTGGCAAGTGTACACCCACCACCGAAGCTTCAACCCCGTCCAACACCTGCTCCACTTCACCTCGTGCCGCCTACCATGCCCTCCGCTCTTTTCCCACCAATAACGGCCACGCGAAAACTCCCAACAACCGCACCTAGTTTCCTCCGCCATCTCACTTGCGCTGTCCCTCTTTGCTCGGCCTAACTTCGTCCCTCAAGCGAGCTCATCCCTCGACAACAGCTGGCGCATTCCTTTCTCTTTTAGGTATTATATAAATATTCTTCTAAGCTTTTGTGAATTCGTACGAGTATTATATATATATATAGTTTATGTATTGTATGAAGTTCAAAATTCTGTCACCCCACCCTGTGCTTTACCCAAAATGTGGTGCTCGGCCATTCCTATTGTGTATATAAGTTATAAATGTTTTGCGTATTCTGTTATATTTTTCTTTATATTTTATTACTAAGATACATACATATATAGTTTAGACTTTTATTAGTTATATTGATTTATAATTCGTTAGCTATATGTGTTGTTTTATAGGCTGCGTGTGTTATATAAATAGTTTGTTATAGTTTAAAGTGTATTTGTATTTGACAATATATGATATATTATAATAGAGTATATAAAAGTTTAAATGCTAGCATATAATATTTTAAATATTTTATTCGTAATCCTGTTTTAAATATATTCTATGGGTCTTATAATAGGCAGATGGTTTTAGTTTGGATTTGTTTATTTTGGTACAGAAAATGATGGCGATAGTCTATTATGTAAGTCTATGACATTTTTATACATTTTATACAATGTATACATAATATGAAGGTTTTAGATTTGTGTATCTAAGTGGTATATTATTTTAAAGCTTTGGTCGGTTATATTCATACATACACATTTGCTATTTTGGAAGTTCTGTAATATATATATATATATATAGTTGATTCCTATAAAACAGTTATTTCAAATTATATTGTGTATGTACGTTGACTTTAAAATACGAAATTTAATGGAAACAATGGATTTTGATATATGTATATATATATATATAGGCTCACTTGTTCGATTCATCATTTTCGATATAGCTCTGATTTGATTTCGTCAATTCTGATTTATCAGCCTCGCTCGTCAATTTGTACCAATCTAGCTTGTTTGGAAGTCGTGCTCGCATTCGTAACTAAATTTCAGTGTCTATCATCGCTAGCCTCGAAAGGTGAGCAATCACTCACGATTAATATTCTTTTATTTATTAAATCTGATTTCAATTGAAACGACAATTGAAATATGCTGCTGTTAGTTAATTACACTGTTATATATGCTATTACCTATATCAGTTCACATGTGACATCTGACACCATTATCTGTTAATTATTTATGCGATGATAATACAGTTTGGCTGATAATTGATTGATTGTTGATGTTTATATTGGACGTTAAATTGCTAAATGTTAAATTTGATTAACTGACATTTGTATAATATGACCCCTTTATCTGTTAAATTTATTGACACGTAGCATTTGTTTAATTACATCTGAACCACTGAATGTATGTTGTTAAATTGATGATGGATGAAATTGTAATAGATGACAAGTGAAGAACCGTAATGTAATAATCTTTAATCTACATGAAGTGATAGTGTAGATTCTAGAAATAATTATATTAATTCGCACAATCAACAATGCGAATTAATACGATTTTTCGGGATTATTTAAATTGATTATTGGATTGTTATGGATTGTTGTTATTGCTTGTTTATTTACTTTGACACCATCCCAGTTATCACACTGCAAGTTCCCTTTGTTATGCTTTGATTTTTGAAGTGAATTGGAATCGGGTTGAAATGATAAATACCCAAATTGAACTTTGACCTTAGATATAGAGAATTAAATAAAACCCGATTGGTCAATAATTTGATTTAAAAATAAACGAAGATTTTATTTGAATAAATAATATGGTTTTGAAATGAAGTTGAAATTTGAATTTTTGATGAAAGGAAAATGTTAATATTTAATAATATGAAACAAAATATTAAAAATGTAATTGATAAAAGAATGTTGTTTAATTTGAGAAATTATTGAATTAGTTGAAATTATAATTAAGTTTGGAATTATAATTAAGTTTGGAATTATAATTAAGTTGGAAATTATTAAACTTTGAAATGATTTAATAATTAAGTTTGGAATTATAATTAAGTTGGAAATTATTAAACTTTGAAATGATTTAATAATTAAGTTTGGAATTATAATTAAGTTTGAAATTATTAAACTTTGAAATTATTTAATAATTAAGTTTTTGAAATTATTTAATAATTGAATAAGATTGAATTATTTAATAATTAAATAAAAATTTGAATTCTTTGATAAGGGAAATTGAACTTTGAATAAGTAAATTTGAACCTCTTAAATGTTAAAAAAATTAAGTTTTGGAAAATTATTTAAGTAAATAAGTGAAATTGAATTTCTTTAACAAGAAATAAAATGTGATTTATTGAAATTAATGTAAGACTTGAAATTTAAAGAATTTGGTTTGATGAATTTAATTTAATCAAATTTGTAAGTTTTTATATAATGAAGTTGAATTTAAATAATGGGTTTAATGAATTGGAAATTTAATAGAAATTGTTTTGAATGGAAATTTACTTAATGAATATTGAATGAAATCGATAAATGAATTTAAATTAATTTAAATGTTAAATCAAATTAATTTAAATGATTTCGAAATAAAACTTATATACGAATTTAAATTGATATTTGAATTGTTTTAAAATAAAGATTGAAATTGAATTATAAGATTTTGAAATGGTAATTTGGAAGTTTTGAAACGTAAATTATGGAAACTGATTTAGAAAGACAAATGAAATGTTGATTTATAAACTCTGATTTAAATTGAAATTGATTTGGTTTTGAAATAAATAACGACCAATCGGTGAATAATTTCGGAAGTTATTAAAGAGACCGGAATCGGTTATGGATATACTCTCTATCTAAACCGGAAACCACTTTAATAACTATACGCAGAGTGATGATCCAGAATGAAGTGGTTGGAATGATGTACGTGATGACTGAAGAAAGAGAACGATAATGGATAGCCTTGACACTTGTGTCAAATTGGAAATGACTAAAACAGGAGCCGTGCCGGGCCAATGGAGGATTAGCTACCTCAAGTGGACACACTTCTTCGAACTACTCATTACTTGTTGTCGATTGGTGCACCCTTGATTTTGGGAGTGTTGTTTCACGGTGTTGCGGGCGCTGCGGTGTTGCGTTCTCACCAGTCCGGATCAGGCAAATGGTAGTATCACTACCTTGGGTATTGCCTCATGTGCCTTGTCATACTTGTATCCCTTTATTCGCGACCACTACGATTTTGGTTTGTACCTTTAGTATATGGATTGCCCTCTGGTGACTTCCGGTTTTGGGGAAACTACGGTCTTGTATATGCTTTTGGGAATAAAAATGTGTTAAGGGTGGAATGGGCCATGACTTAACACTATTTTGATATCTTTTTATATTACTGATAGACATTATCTACTTATCGTACATTACTACCTAGTAGATAGTTTAACGGATCCTTAAAGGATGGTTATTCCAAACATCCTTTGAGTTACTTGTATTTCAATTGCTATTTCACTTGAGTTGGATTTATTAATATAAGAATGTTAATCCTGACTCGAGTGTCTTGTGTTTTTGCTTTACGCCCGGGTCAGACTGAGTGTACCAGTATTCGAGACTCACCTTTGAAGTTGGAGCTTTGCTTGAAGATCCAGCCATCTATTCTGCTTTCAGTATTCGATGATTCCAGTGATGTATTCTAATTTGTATCTGATGTATCGTATTACTCTTCCGTTGTATCTGGTTTAACTCTGATGTAACTTATACATTTATATAGTAGCTTCATGAACTACTATCTCTTTTATTTCCACTGCATTTATTACTCTGTGTCTGTGATCTGTGATTATTTATTTACTGTATATGTTCAGTTTTGCCAAATATAAATTAACAACGCGGTATTTTGAATTATTCAAGTCCGACATGTGCGGATGCGAATAGTCCAAAATAGCGGGTCGTTACATGTTCCTAGTCAAGATGCATCGAGAGTGGATATCAATGTATCTATTGAGACTAGAGTACGTAACTCTCTCCAAATGTTGGGCAATGTATTACTCATGACTGTTGGGGCACCAAGGGGTTACATATCGATAGTTATCGGATAACTATGGAATGACTCACTCGATAGTTTTCTGTTGGTTAATATAACTAAGGTTAAGCAAAGAATATCGATGTGACTAATTTACACAGTTCTCTCGACTTGAGAATACTGTTAATCGTCAACGTGGAAGCTCCACTTTGATTATAGTTAAATCGTGGCATAGCGTCCATCGAACGACTATAGTTGGGTCGAGTGGAAGCATTGGAAGTGAAACGCTATTCAGTTGCTCCGTTATGACTATTGTGTGGGAGAAGAAGAGTGAAGAATAGTAATGGAAGAGTTGTAGAAACCAGTCCAGAGATCCCTTTCATGTTGCAGATGGGATGGTATTTATAAGGGTTGGAGAGCACTTGAGCCAGATCCAATTTGCCAGAAGCCTATAGTCGTCATGCAGAGGAAGCCCAAGAAATTTGAAGGTTATCAGAGCAAACTATTTGGATCGATACCAATCCAATTGGATCAGATCGGTGTTGATCTTAAAAGTTAGGCTATTTTTAGCACATACTTCTTGGAGACTTTTGTGATGCTCTTTTAGGTTTTTTGGTCATGTTTCGAGTCGTTATAACTTAATCTAAATGTTTTAACTCCTTTCGAATTCTGTTGGGTTAAAAACCCAATTAACACTACCAAATATTTTCACTACCAGATCTCAAATCTATGGATGTACATTAAGCTTTTTCAACCATTTTAACATAGTTGTGAAAGCCCTGCGACATCTCAGTCTATCGTGATTCTATTTATAATACGGTTTGAACGTAAATTAGTAGTATATAAAAAGAAATCAACGCATTAACAACATGAAACGATAAGAAACGATAAAAAACGATATACCGTGAACTCTTTCCCATTCATTAAAATATGATGTTGTAACGACCCGATATTTTGGACTATTCGCATCCGCACATGTCGGACTTGAATAATTCAAAATACCGAATTGTTAATATAAATTGGCAAAACTCAACATATACAGTAAATAAAATAATCACAGATCACAGACACAGACACAGAGTAATATAACAATAATGCAGCGGAAACAAAAGAATAGTAGTTCATGAAGCTACTATATATATAACAGAGTTAAACAAGATACAAAAAAAAAGTCTCGAATACAATAGTCAAATACAATATCAGAATACATCATTGGAATCAACTGAATATCTGAAAGCTGGATAGATAGCTGGATCTCCAAGCGAAGCTCCAACTCCAAAGGTGAGTCGAATACTGGTACACTCAGTCTGACCCGAGCGTAAAGAAAACACAAAACACTCGAGTCAGGATTAACATTCTTATATCAATAAATCCAACTCAAGTGAAATAACGACTGAAATACAAGTGACTCAAAGGATGTTTGGGATAACCATCCTCTAAGGATCCATTAAACTATCTATATATACAGTAGAATACGCTAAGTAGATAATGTCTAATCAGTAAAGTACGATATCAAAATAGCGTTAAGTCATGGCTCATTCCACCCTTAACACATTTTTATTCCCAAGAGCATATACAAGACCGTAGTTTCCCCAAAACCGGAAGTCACCAGAGGGCAATCCATATACTAAAGGTACAAACCAAAATCGTGGTGTTCGCGAATAGGATAATCAGTATGACAAGGTACATGAGGCAATACCAACTAGGATACTAGTAGTTGCGTGATCCGGACTGATGTTGGGCATAGCAGCTACTACCCCAACACCGCGAAACAACACTCCCATAATCGAGGGGTGCACCCAAATCGAATCACAAAAGTAATAGATATGGTAACGAAGAAGTGTGTCCGCTAGAGATGGCGATCCTCAATGGCCCGGCGCGGCTCCTGTTTTAGTCATGTCAGGGGTCGTCCAAAATCGTTCTCTTTCTTCAGTCAACGCGTTCACCAAAACCATCCACTTCGTTCTGGATCAACACTCCGCGTATATTAGTTATTAAAGTGGTTTTCGGTATCGACAGAGAGTATGTCCATATCCGATCCCGGTCTCTTTAATAACTACGTATTATTACACCGATGGTCATTTAATAAATTTTCAAAATAGTTATATTTCAAAACCGACATATCATTGCCATTTCAAAACCATATAAATACGATATCACTTTTCCTTCAAATAAATCCGTTTCAAAATCATATCACTTTCTAAAGTTATATCGCTTTCGAACTCATAAGTCTTTTAAAATCATAACACTTTGGAAATCACAGCTTTGAAACCACAGCATTTTGGAAATCATAACACCTTCCTTTTAAACAGTTTAGATATTAAAATTAGTATATATAATAAAATATAAAATAATTTATATTAAAAATGATTTATATTAAAATAGTTTATATTAAAATAATTTAAGAAGTAAAATATCAATAGTTTAAATATAATTTAAAATTACTTTATAAAATAAAATAGTTTCCTCAAATTTCACAAATCGATTCAAATTAACTCGAATTCCAAAATTTTAATTTAATCAAATCTCAAATCATCAATTTCAAATTGATTCAGTTTCTAAATAACCATTTCAATCTATCGATTTCAAATTCATATTTAAACCATAAAATAAGCCATTTCAATTTCAATATATTTCAAAGCTTTAAATATTCAACATTTCAATAACATCTAATACAACTTCAATTCACGAATTTAAATACACAAAATATCCCATTTAAATTTATATCTTTTGAAATATTCATTAAAGTCACTTTTAATCAAATTCAAGTTAAAACATATCTTTAGAATTTCAAATTTTATAAATTTCAAATCAAACTTTATTTAAGTATAATTCTTAAATAAATATAATTTCAAATCAATTTCAAATCATTACAAACTCTATATTTGAAAATATAGATAAATAAATACTTAAACATATTTCATATTGATTCAAATCAACTTTATTAAATCAACTTTAATAAATCTTTAAAATCATTATTTATTAAAACCATATATTTCTTTCAAAACCGTAGAAATGTTTTTCAAAACGTTTATATATAGACCAACGATGTCTGTATATAATTTTCTATCCTATGGTCAAGTGATATGGATATTTATCATTTCAATCCGCAATTTAAATTATATTCGGGTATATATCTTTTCAACCCGAAATCCCAAATTCAATTTAATTTGAAAATCGCTTGGGTTTATCATTTCAACCCATAACGATTTTCTCCTATTCTAAAGTCCGTTCGGGTATGTATCATTTCAACCCATAGTGATTCTATACTAACAGGGAACTTGCAGAGTGATAACAGATATGATAATAATATAACAACGGTAACAGACATATATCATCAGTATAAATAGCAGATAAGGGTGTCAGATGTCACAGGTGAACAGATACAGATGATGACATATATATCAATATAAATAACAGAAAATGATGTCGGGTGTCACAGGTGAACAAATACAGATGATGTCATAGATATAGCAATATCAATAACTAACAGCAGCATATTTCAATTGTCGTTTCAATTGAAATCAAATTTAATAAATATAAGAACGTTAATCGTGAGTGATGCTCACCTTTCGAGGCTAGAGATGCACGAGAAGATGACACGGATACGCACACTGATACGGACATAGAGATTGAGTTACGAATCCAAGCAAAACAAATCGGCACGAATTCAACGATCAAAGCTGATAACAAAAATCGATGAAATCAAATCAAAACATTCAACATAGCAACAAATAAAACATGTCCTGCGTCAAAGTTTAACAATATAATTCTATGTGCTACCGAGATCGAAATAGTCTGAAATTTGGTATGAATAAAGATCAAAACTTGTATTTCAAACTGCAAAAGATTCACTTGTTTTGGACAAGAGACGAGAAAAGTTATGATGTCACGAACATAGACTCAGGCCATGTTTGCAGCAGTGTAAAATAATTTCTAAGTACAAAAGAATAGCTGTCTGGGTCTAACTTCCAGATCCTCGACCACTAATTAAACGATGTCGGATTTGGCTGAAATTTGACAGGCATAAACTAGTTAACTTTGACTTCTTTTTAAAAATAAAATCAACCCATTCCGACGTAAGACAGAAGAGATACGATGCGTCAAACATGAACTCAGGTCGTGTTTGCAGCAGTGTAAAATAATTTCTATGTACAAAAGAATAGCTGTCTGGGTCTAACTTCCAGATCCTCGACCACTAATCAAACGATGTCGGATTTGGTTGAAATTTGACAGGCATAAACTAGGTAACTTTGACTTCTTTTTAAAAATAAAATCAACCCATTCCGACGTAAGACAGAAGAGATACGATGCGTCAAACATGAACTCAGGTCGTGTTTGCAGCAGTGTAAAATAATTTCTATGTACAAAAGAATAGCTGTCTGGGTCTAACTTCCAGATCCTCGACCACTAATCAAACGATGTCGGATTTGGTTGAAATTTGACAGGCTTAAACTAGGTAACTTTGACTTCTTTTTAAAAATAAAATCAACCCATTCCGACGTAAGACAGAAGAGATACGATGCGTCAAACATGAACTCAGGTCGTGTTTGCAGCAGTGTAAAATAATTTCTAAGTACAAAAGAATAGCTGTCTGGGTCTAACTTCCAGATCCTCGACCACTAATCAAACGATGTCGGATTTGGCTGAAATTTGACAAGCATAAATTAGGTAACTTCCACTTCTTTTAAAAAAAAAAATCAACCCATTCCGATAAAACATGAGTGAGATATGATATCGCGAACATGCAGTCTAACTGCTGTTCAGAAAAGAAAAAAAAAATGACTAACTACTTCTATTAAAAATATATGCATGCAAACTTGATGAGCAAATAGTATTTATACGAAGACTTTATATATCTAACCCATAGATTTTAGCTTATATAACCTGTATAAATTTATATCTATACATATACACAACAGACAATTATCATATAAAACTATATATATGTTCATATATATATACAACTTTTCCAGAGAACAACAAACAAACCCAATCTTATATGTATACCAACTCAGGTAAAGCTTACAATATGACATATACTTTGAAAATAAAACTGCTGTTTCAATTTTTATATATGTATAACACATCCTATATGCCGACTAGTTTATATAACTTCTTATATATTGTATACATCGACATGTTATAAAATACTTACTTACACTTACACATAAACATCTAAATCCAACAGCAAACTAATATAACTATAAATAACTTGTATAAAACCTCATGCGAACAACAAACATACATATACTACCAGATATGTATAATTTTTTTTAATATATACTCAAATATATTTATACATACCACTTTAAAGCAAAAATTAACACATATACGTAAGTTTATACATATCAAACAAATATATATATATATAGGACATATATAGTACTTATAAAACATACCCTGAAACTATGCAAGCTCGGCTAGGAAAGTGGAATGTTTGGGTTCACGGCAAGGCAAAGGGTGATGAGGGGGTCTCGGCCGAAGGGGATAGAGGATTTGGGAAGTCGAACAAAGAGGGTGGTAGCAGGTCGGAGCGGAGGGTGGAAGTTGACGAGGTGCTGCGAGGGCGGTGATCTCGGTTGTGCCTGTGGGTGGAGGAATGCATGGTGGAGCGGAGCACGTGAGGTGGCTAGTGGGTTGGGTCGTGGTGGATGAGGGGAGAAGAATGGTTTTGTTAGAAGCCAAACATGCATGGGTAGAGAGGAGGGTGAAGAAGAAGAGGAAAAATGCTCTGCAAAATGAGAGGCACGAAATTTGCTATAGGAATTTGCTAGAAATAATAATATGCAAGCTGTATTTAATGATAAATTTCGTTTCTCAAATGAAATGAGCACTGTACCCGAGCAATAAAAGCAACCGGTGGGAAAAGCAAAAGTCGCATCTACTGCAGTGGTAAAGCAAAGGTCACATCTATCGAATTCAAGAATTTTAATGACCAACGGCTAATTTATGTATACGGTGGAAAGTGAATGGTCATTGCAAACCAAAAGGCGTACCGGTGTGGTTAACCGTTTTACGGGTTTCGCCACGTACCAGACATTAAAACACATAATTGAATATACTGTGGAGATCAGCACGACGAGACGATTAAAATAGTATACAGATATTAGCAGTACGATTTAATTATAAAAATTCGAATTTTCTAATAGCGGAAAATGCAAGAAAAACGCTGAAAAATAAGATCGACGGAGCCAAAGATGTCCGAATTTGGAAAAACGATAAACTGAAAACTTGCTCAGAAGATGGTTTAGAATTTTTCTATGTAAAAATATTTAGGTTTCGGAAACATTTTATTTTCATCGTTTTTTAACTGATTAAGTTGAAGTGAATTTACGCGCGAAATAAACTTTCATATTTTCGGACGAAAATTTACCAGTTGCTATGTCTAATTAGACGCATTCCAAATATCAAATTTATATTTCAAAATTTTATCGTTTAAAATTTCCTAAAATTTCAATTAATAACGTTATTAAACCGGTTAAATTTACGGGTCGTTACATTCTCCCCCACTCAAAACTTTTCGTCCCCAAAAAGGAACGAGGTAGAAGAATAGAAATGACCAGAAAGAAAACAGATTTGAAATACAGAATAACAGTTAATTTAAACCATATAATTTCAAATTTAAATTAATTGATATTCAATAATTGATTTAATCCATTTGATTTCACTAAAATCAATCTCAACTACTTCTAAATTCATTATCTTATTATCCCATTTTCTTCAATTTACAATTTCTAAAACCATAAATTTGAATAGTCTTTTATTATAATCATATTTTCTTCAACAATTTTAAATTCTTCTTTATTCCAAATTATTGTTAAATTTATTCTACTTAATATATCTAATCACATATATTAAACACATATAAATTAATTTAAACTATAAAAGTTTTGATTTAAATTAATTTATATTTACTAATTGCTTTTAAATTCAAGGTATTTTCATAAGTTGATCAAATTCAATTTGTTAATTCTTTCAGAACAAAATTTATCATATTCATCTCATTCAATTAATTATTTTATCATCTTTATTAGCATTTTTTTTATAATTAAAATCTAGTGTATAACATTTATTATAAACACTCAAATTTTATAAAATCATTTTATATTGTATATTACCCAATTACATTTTAACTTCTGAATAATTTAGGTAAGTTATATTGAAATGCAATTTAGTACTATATAAATAAAATTTTCAAATTCAATTTTCAAGTTTAAATATTTATCCAAAATTTAGCTTTATTTATAATTGAAACAACCTTTAACATAATTTTAAGAATTTAATTTCCGTTTAATTTCAAACCCTTTAGAGATAATTATGTATATACTATATATATTAAATCAAATTAAATTTAAATAATATACTATATATATATATAAATCAAGTCATACTTAAGAAATTCAAATTAAAATATATCTTTTTTCCAAACAAAACCGTAGCAAAGCTACAGAATGGTTTCTCCACTTCGAAACTCGAAAATGAATGTCGATGATGCGGCCGCCATCACCGAAATTATTTTCCAGCGACAAAGAGAAGAGTACTAATTTCAACATTTTAAAATTCTTTGAAAACGATTTCTATTCGAAAATACCTTTAATAATATACACTTTAAAACCAAAGTTGAAATCACCGGTAATCAAATTTTCAAATTCCCGATTTTTTTAAAATTCAATTCGATTCCAAATCAATTTATAAACCATGTTTATAAATTCATTTAGAACAATAAATGATAATCAAATATTATCATTCAACAACCAATTTAATTAACTATTTAATTCCAGAAAAATTTTACTTATATATTTATAATATAATCATACAAAATTATTTCATTTACCAAATTTGAAAACAATATTGTGTCAGTTTGCTCTGCTCAAGTATTTTGGAAATCCTATCGATAGCGTTGATCAGACGAATCGATCGGAAATCCAAATCAACATCAACAACTCAAACAACACAATATATTTTAAAACATTTAAATATAGATTTACAAATACTCTATCCAAGAATAAATTTTCAAAGCAAGGACAGCGATTCAAATTTGATTAATTCAATCAAAGAAAATTTTGATTTGAGAATAAGTTGGAACGAAAGATAAGATGATTATTTAACCGAATAAGGAAATAGATAATCTTATATAAATCGCGGGCAACCATAACCGGGTCAACCGTGACTTCAAGAATAAGATCGATGTGGAATTCCGAGGTAAATTGACATTCGATCTCAAGAAATAGAATTCAAGTATAGCAGGAGATAGATAGCATCGTAAACCGAGGATACAGAAATCTCCGGTAAATCAATGCCTATTGTAAAGGAATTTCACCCCTTTACAAATTATTCGAAGATTGGCGAGACCGCCGATTCATTATAAGGGCCATTCGAAGTGGAGTTATGAGATGCTCCAGAATCGAAAGAAGACTAATAATGAGGGACACGAATGAATTTTTTTGGAATCGCAGGGAACGTTCCAAAAGCCAAAGGAATCGAGTCAAAAGGAAGAGGTTGAAACTCGAATGAGAGTGATTTTGTAAATACATTTACCCTATATGTTAAGTTTTGCCTAGAGCTACCAAAGCTCTGATACCAACTGTAACGACCCGATATTTTGGACTATTCGCATCCGCACATGTCGGACTTGAATAATTCAAAATACCGAATTGTTAATATAAATTGGCAAAACTCAACATATACAGTAAATAAAATAATCACAGATCACAGACACAGACACAGAGTAATATAACAATAATGCAGCGGAAACAAAAGAATAGTAGTTCATGAAGCTACTATATATATAACAGAGTTAAACAAGATACAAAAAAAAAGTCTCGAATACAATAGTCAAATACAATATCAGAATACATCATTGGAATCAACTGAATATCTGAAAGCTGGATAGATAGCTGGATCTCCAAGCGAAGCTCCAACTCCAAAGGTGAGTCGAATACTGGTACACTCAGTCTGACCCGAGCGTAAAGAAAACACAAAACACTCGAGTCAGGATTAACATTCTTATATCAATAAATCCAACTCAAGTGAAATAACGACTGAAATACAAGTGACTCAAAAGATGTTTGGGATAACCATCCTCTAAGGATCCATTAAACTATCTATATATACAGTAGAATACGCTAAGTAGATAATGTCTAATCAGTAAAGTACGATATCAAAATAGCGTTAAGTCATGGCCCATTCCACCCTTAACACATTTTTATTCCCAAGAGCATATACAAGACCGTAGTTTCCCCAAAACCGGAAGTCACCAGAGGGCAATCCATATCTAAAGGTACAAACCAAAATCGTGGTGGTCGCGAATAGGATAATCAGTATGACAAGGTACATGAGGCAATACCAACTAGGATACTAGTAGTTGCGTGATCCGGACTGATGTTGGGCATAGCAGCTACTACCCCAACACCGCGAAACAACACTCCCATAATCGAGGGGTGCACCCAAATCGAATCACAAAAGTAATAGATATGGTAACGAAGAAGTGTGTCCGCTAGAGATGGCGATCCTCAATGGCCCGGCGCGGCTCCTGTTTTAGTCATGTCAGGGGTCGTCCAAAATCGTTCTCTTTCTTCAGTCAACGCGTTCACCAAAACCATCCACTTCGTTCTGGATCAACACTCCGCGTATATTAGTTATTAAAGTGGTTTTCGGTATCGACAGAGAGTATGTCCATATCCGATCCCGGTCTCTTTAATAACTACGTATTATTACACCGATGGTCATTTAATAAATTTTCAAAATAGTTATATTTCAAAACCGACATATCATTGCCATTTCAAAACCATATAAATACGATATCACTTTTCCTTCAAATAAATCCGTTTCAAAATCATATCACTTTCTAAAGTTATATCGCTTTCGAACTCATAAGTCTTTTAAAATCATAACACTTTGGAAATCACAGCTTTGAAACCACAGCATTTTGGAAATCATAACACCTTCCTTTTAAACAGTTTAGATATTAAAATTAGTATATATAATAAAATATAAAATAATTTATATTAAAAATGATTTATATTAAAATAGTTTATATTAAAATAATTTAAGAAGTAAAATATCAATAGTTTAAATATAATTTAAAATTACTTTATAAAATAAAATAGTTTCCTCAAATTTCACAAATCGATTCAAATTAACTCGAATTCCAAAATTTTAATTTAATCAAATCTCAAATCATCAATTTCAAATTGATTCAGTTTCTAAATAACCATTTCAATCTATCGATTTCAAATTCATATTTAAACCATAAAATAAGCCATTTCAATTTCAATATATTTCAAAGCTTTAAATATTCAACATTTCAATAACATCTAATACAACTTCAATTCACGAATTTAAATACACAAAATATCCCATTTAAATTTATATCTTTTGAAATATTCATTAAAGTCACTTTTAATCAAATTCAAGTTAAAACATATCTTTAGAATTTCAAATTTTATAAATTTCAAATCAAACTTTATTTAAGTATAATTCTTAAATAAATATAATTTCAAATCAATTTCAAATCATTACAAACTCTATATTTGAAAATATAGATAAATAAATACTTAAACATATTTCATATTGATTCAAATCAACTTTATTAAATCAACTTTAATAAATCTTTAAAATCATTATTTATTAAAACCATATATTTCTTTCAAAACCGTAGAAATGTTTTTCAAAACGTTTATATATAGACCAACGGTGTCTGTATATAATTTTCTATCCTATGGTCAAGTGATATGGATATTTATCATTTCAATCCGCAATTTAAATTATATTCGGGTATATATCTTTTCAACCCGAAATCCCAAATTCAATTTAATTTGAAAATCGCTTGGGTTTATCATTTCAACCCATAACGATTTTCTCCTATTCTAAAGTCCGTTCGGGTATGTATCATTTCAACCCATAGTGATTCTATACTAACAGGGAACTTGCAGAGTGATAACAGATATGATAATAATATAACAACGGTAACAGACATATATCATCAGTATAAATAGCAGATAAGGGTGTCAGATGTCACAGGTGAACAGATACAGATGATGACATATATATCAATATAAATAACAGAAAATGATGTCGGGTGTCACAGGTGAACAAATACAGATGATGTCATAGATATAGCAATATCAATAACTAACAGCAGCATATTTCAATTGTCGTTTCAATTGAAATCAAATTTAATAAATATAAGAACGTTAATCGTGAGTGATGCTCACCTTTCGAGGCTAGAGATGCACGAGAAGATGACACGGATACGCACACTGATACGGACATAGAGATTGAGTTACGAATCCAAGCAAAACAAATCGGCACGAATTCAACGATCAAAGCTGATAACAAAAATCGATGAAATCAAATCAAAACATTCAACATAGCAACAAATAAAACATGTCCTGCGTCAAAGTTTAACAATATAATTCTATGTGCTACCGAGATCGAAATAGTCTGAAATTTGGTATGAATAAAGATCAAAACTTGTATTTCAAACTGCAAAAGATTCACTTGTTTTGGACAAGAGACGAGAAAAGTTATGATGTCACGAACATAGACTCAGGCCATGTTTGCAGCAGTGTAAAATAATTTCTAAGTACAAAAGAATAGCTGTCTGGGTCTAACTTCCAGATCCTCGACCACTAATTAAACGATGTCGGATTTGGCTGAAATTTGACAGGCATAAACTAGGTAACTTTGACTTCTTTTTAAAAATAAAATCAACCCATTCCGACGTAAGACAGAAGAGATACGATGCGTCAAACATGAACTCAGGTCGTGTTTGCAGCAGTGTAAAATAATTTCTATGTACAAAAGAATAGCTGTCTGGGTCTAACTTCCAGATCCTCGACCACTAATCAAACGATGTCGGATTTGGTTGAAATTTGACAGGCTTAAACTAGGTAACTTTGACTTCTTTTTAAAAATAAAATCAACCCATTCCGACGTAAGACAGAAGAGATACGATGCGTCAAACATGAACTCAGGTCGTGTTTGCAGCAGTGTAAAATAATTTCTAAGTACAAAAGAATAGCTGTCTGGGTCTAACTTTCAGATCCTCGACCACTAATCAAACGATGTCGGATTTGGCTGAAATTTGACAAGCATAAACTAGGTAACTTCCACTTCTTTTAAAAAAAAAAATCAACCCATTCCGATAAAACATGAGTGAGATATGATATCGCGAACATGCAGTCTAACTGCTGTTCAGAAAAGAAAAAAAAAATGACTAACTACTTCTATTAAAAATATATGCATGCAAACTTGATGAGCAAATAGTATTTATACGAAGACTTTATATATCTAACCCATAGATTTTAGCTTATATAACCTGTATAAATTTATATCTATACATATACACAACAGACAATTATCATATAAAACTATATATATGTTCATATATATATACAACTTTTCCAGAGAACAACAAACAAACCCAATCTTATATGTATACCAACTCAGGTAAAGCTTACAATATGACATATACTTTGAAAATAAAACTGCTGTTTCAATTTTTATATATGTATAACACATCCTATATGCCGACTAGTTTATATAACTTCTTATATATTGTATACATCGACATGTTATAAAATACTTACTTACACTTACACATAAACATCTAAATCCAACAGCAAACTAATATAACTATAAATAACTTGTATAAAACCTCATGCGAACAACAAACATACATATACTACCAGATATGTATAATTTTTTTTAATATATACTCAAATATATTTATACATACCACTTTAAAGCAAAAATTAACACATATACGTAAGTTTATACATATCAAACAAATATATATATATAGGACATATATCTATACTATACTATTATTAGTGAGTTGAATTCAAGCTCACACAGAGCCCCTTGAAATTTGGCATCCGAACGGTCACTTTTATACTTTTTCTCTCTTCCTCCGAACCCTGGATACTAAACAGTCGCGTTTTATATTTTTCTTTCTCCTACCAGCTATCTGTTTCCTCCTTCATTCGTCAGCTGCAAACAAAATAGCTAGGGTTTTTACCGCCTGTTTTCTCCGCATTTTCTAATTGTTCTTCCCCTTTCTCTCTTCTTCTTTCTAACCCTAAATATTCGTCTGCCCTGATTTGAGATATGCTCTCTGAATCCCGTAGCTTCAATTTCCGGATAAACCAACAGCCATCATTGACCATTCCTCCTACCAGTGCCGCCATGCGACTTCGAATCAAAAACTCTGGATTCATCAACTGATGATTTCCATTAGCTCGATACCCATTGATCCGCCATCGCTTGATTTGCCGGAGTTACCCACAGTCCACCATCATCTTCGGTCTCCTTGCATTCAAATCACCTTCGATTTCTTGCCATTCCTCATCCTTCGATCATCGATGACTATCGTGCTTTTCTGTCTGGGGCCATATGCATTAGGGTGTTGCTTCGATCTGTCCATTTCGGCGTTTAGGTAAATCTTTTATGCCAGTTTTCCATGTTCTCCATTTTATTTCTTTTTTTTGGCCAAAAATCATTGTCTTTTAGTTTATAAAATGTTTTTTATGCCGAGAAGCTCCATGGTTATGTTGCTATCTGGAATAGAAAATGCGTTTGAGTCAAAGTTAGTGTACTGTGTATAATATGCATCTACTTAATGGCACAAAAAGTTTATATTGAGGTTTCGGCATACTTTTAATCCTTACCAATTGAATTTGTGGTATTGTAGCAACAACTCAAGTTAGAATCCTTACCAAATGAATATGTGGTCATTGGTCAATTTGACGATGAGTTGTCTACTGAATAATAATATTAGGTGTTTAATTTTTACTTGAGTTTGATATAGAATCCAATAAAACAACATATGATGTTAAACTGTAAGCATTCACTATATAACTATTTCGTATTTTCTATCAGTTGGTATGATTTACTTTATATTTGGTTTCCCTTAATATTCTTTTGTTTTGATGACTTCAAACTCACGTCAAGGTGGTTTCAAGCTCACATCAAGGTAGAATTAAGTAATTGTTTGATCTAGAGAAGGGTGCTCAGTATACTGTGAACAATTGCAATTCCAAAAATTATTAGGCTAAAATAGGCAAACAAACAGATTGAGAAAGAGATTGCACAATTATGTGCACAGATGTAACAGACTAAATACGATGACATTTCTCATGTGCACAAATGTCACATACCTAACATTTATAATAGTGGTTCAATTTTACATTACTTTGACAAAATTTCAATAATATCTTTACTAAATTTTTAAACCTTATTCCATATTAGCATTCGAACCAACCGTCTTGAGCTGTGTTTGCATTGACACTAAAAAATTGTTCAATTTTAGATGGTGATAGAATTTGTGATGTTGCAGCTTTCAAAATATTAGTGGATCATAATTTTTATACATATAAAAATATATAAGTATAGCTAACTAATGTTGTGACCTTGGAAAACTGCAGGATCATACTTCCTGGAGGAAAAGGGATATCATTAAGCAATTCAGAAGCTAGAAATCAAGTTTATTATGCTCAGTTTCCATCTCTGAACCATTATTCATATAGAGGTGAACATTTTAACATAATATTTAGATTTTTTTCAAAGAAATCTCCAACATTTTCGACCATATAAACTATTATTTACTCCGGTTTGATATCCTAACTCTGATTTTATATTTAATTTTTCATTTTTGGCCAATTACAGTTAATTTTTCCATCAATTATAGAATGATGCTATGCCCAGTGATCCCTAATCATCTATTGTTAAAAGAAATTGCTACAGTTTTGTTAACTTCAAATTTCAGAATTTTTAGTTAGTTATTATTTGATTAATGGGAAATTTCTTATTTATCGTTTTCAGTTTTATGGCTTCCACATTCAACATGAAATGTACTATTTTATTACATAATCTAAATTACATTATGTTATGTGTCTTGATCATTGTTACGCTTATTGCAAAATAAGGTCTGACAATGGATACATTTTGATTTGGATAGTGTCGCATCCCTATCGAAAACATTTTCGAATATCAGATATCTGTATCCGTTGATACGGACGAATATCGAATATTTATCCGTTCTATTCATAATTAATAAACTCAAAAAAGTAATGGAATGTTTCAGGTAAGGCATAAATCCTTTTCAGTGGCAATGCTAAAATAAATACAAAAAATAAAAAAATATGATAGTAAAAGTAAAATTTGACAGCAAATATTAATTTATACAAGCTTAACATGAATTATTACTTTCACATAACTGTAAATACTAAACATTTTTGTATTAAAATACACATTATCTCAAACTACTGTTATGATAAAAACCGGATGGATAATTTTTGAATGTAGATACCATCATATCTATATTTGTGCCCCTTTTTCGGATTTCGGATACTTTTTCAATTTTTGGATATTAATGTGGACAAATTTATGATGTTTCAGGTAATCCATTGACAGCCCTAAAATCATTCATTATTCTTTGCAATTCAAATGTTGTTGCCTACAATGAATGATATATTTTGTCAATTTAGAAAATTGAATTGACATTGGTCATGGGTGATAGTTTGAGATAAATTGAATGCTCGGTATACAAATCATAAAATTGGTAATCGTAGGTTCATAACTCAGTGAATTATCATGAAAATAATGATGAAAATGTAGTTCAACATAATAAAATTGGAGAAGCTACCGGAAACTTCACTTTTTTTTAAGCGAGGTTCAAGTAACAATGATGATGCTAAACTTTTTTGACTGTTTGAATGACAGTTGAAGCTAAAACGTCTTTGAGTTTATGAAGACAAAGTTTATATTATATAGTCGCCTAAACATAGCACTACTAAACTTTTACCCCAATTGCTTGAAACTCATTATGTTGCAAACTGCATGGTCACGTAAAGAGATCCCAAAAATGAATTGACTTCTCTCAATCTTGGTCAGTTACAATTAAAGTTCAAATATAGTTTTCATTTCTTTAGCTCAATTGGTTAACTTTCTTCTTAAGTTTTAAATAGGTAATGTTGATAAGAGTATCGATGTTAAAACATTCCGATGGTCTGTGAATTTGAGAATGCATATAACTTGGTATTTTATTTTCAAAATTAATTTGTTAGGTCATGACCATTCCACTCTCGATCTAACTATCCCCTAATTTTACATATGCAGATCACAAGTGGCATGTTCATGTACTGAACTACTTTTACACACAAACTCACTTCTGTTATAGCTTGAATTAGACAGTTTCATTAGTTTATAACCCAATGTGTGAACACAATAACTATTAAAAAATTGTAGTAGAATTCATTGTTTCTCAAAATAGTAAGTTTAACCCTGTAATATGCTAACATGCAAAAAAGTAAACCACGCAGATGTTAATGAACATGCGCAATTTTTATTTTATTATAATGACAATGCTTTATCGGTTGAAACTAATTTATCGTCCTTAAATTCCATGTACTATATGTCAGGTATAATTGCTTCATATTCTTCTGTAAATGATCAATTTGTATTTTAACCATCAAATCACCCATGAGACCAATATACTCTCCAACCCATTGCATCTGCAGTTATCATATAGATCATTCAATTTTTTTCGTTTAACTAATTTTGGGATGAAAGTCAACTCTTTTCCTATTTTACTTTTTCATCCGCTAAACTTTTTCCATCTTCTCAAAAAAAGTTCTTAGGGTGAAAGAAAAACTACATGTACTGTGGAGGCAAACCAATAATAGTTCAGTATGAATTATTATGTATAATCTTGATTTTTTTATTTTTATTTTTGCATCTTTGTACCTTCGCTATTGTCATCCAAATTTTACCAAATAATTGTCATTTGTTTATAAAGAATCACATAATTGATTTAGAATTGCCTACACTTGATGGGTTAGGTATGGATCATTTCTAGCTCATTACAATTATGAATGTTTATTGTATTATGATTGTGAGACTGCTAAAATAATGTCTTTTATAATTGCAAAAGGTTGAATTTTGAATGCATGTTTATTTAGTTAAGGAAATAGATAATAGATTTGGTAACAACAGGGATCTTTCTTTTGTTGATGAACCTTCTATAAAAGGATTTTCACACAGTTTACTCCCTTCTGATCAGGGGGAATTTATATTAAGCCCATATGGAGCAGTTGATAATCCTCGAACATTGACTTATTATTTACAAATACTATTTTGTGATATTGTGCTTATATAAGCATGGTATATCTAAACCACACAACCTTCCGCCCCCGTCAAATTTTGATCCTCATAAAATGGACGGTTAGAGTCACCCTTACTTCACATATTCATACTTTCTATCCGGGAGTCCAAACCATTTCACTTCTTTAGCATTTTCGGTTTTTTATGGTTTCTTTCTATGTAGGATGCATGTCTTAAAGATTGATTGTTCGATTTTTTCTGTTATTTATATATTTGGATATAATACATTAGAATGAATATCATATCAAGAAGCATTTTTAATCATCAACCCCTTTCACATTAACATATAATTCCCTTTTAGAGTATATATGAAAATTTTAAAATATACAATGGCATATATTCTGTGTTTAGAATCAAATTAGAAAAGTTTTCTACATGGACCTTTTAGAATCATAATTATTTTGTAGCAAGGTGTTATCTTACCATCAAAATGGAGGACTCCATATCTCAAATCTTATTATAAGTCCAGAAATGTAAACTTAAAAATTTAATAAATTGTCAACCATTGCCTTTTATCAAGCATTTTATATTCAAGATTGTAGAAATATTACAGCTTAGGCTTTAGTGAAAATGTTGTTTTTTTGATACTATGACATATGTTTTGCTACAATTTTTTTTCATTTAACACCTAATTTATTAAAATGGCATTATGATTTATTTCAAATAATCACGCTATGTTATTATGCGCTGTAACTGGCTAACATGGCAAAACAACACATTAACTGTTTTTAAGGTATGATTTCAATGGTGGTAAAATTACATATGTCTGTTCTACTATGCAATTGTGGGAAACACCTCGAACCTTACAATTATTCATAGTATTACTGTAAAAACAACACATGTGAATATTAGACAATATTTAGATGACTTAGAGAACAAATCGAATGTGCCAAAAATGGTTGTTAATTATTTATATTCACTCGATATTATTTTTTGCACATTTTCTTGAATTAAGGGATTCGTATTATGGATAATGGCTTGACAAAAGGAACGATTAAAGCACCAAGGATTGCGGAAATAATTTTGTTGGGTATGGGTATTTTTATGATTTTTTATTATAATCGTATTTGAGTTTATGGAATGTGTACCTCAAAACACAAGAGCATAACTAAATTAACACTAAAAGAACTTATATAAAATCTAAATGGAGCAATCCAAGTATACAGATGCAAGCAATGATTCAATCTATTATCCTCTACTTTAGGTATCCTAATTCATCTCTTCTGCCATAGTTTTTTCCATCTTTTCTATGGATATTTTCATCATTTTTTATAGAAATATGTTCATATGTGTTCGTAAGGTACATGTTAATTTAGGGAAAATTACTAAAATCTTCCTCATTATTTTTATCTTCTATGGTTATTGAAATTGGTAATTTTGGATTTACAAATTACGTACATGCTATATTTTTTTGAAAAATTAGCAACTAGAAGTGACATAACGAAATTTTTGACCTTCAACTGTAAAGAAACTATAAAATCAGTCAACTTTACCAATAAGTTATGAACAGTATTAGATTTATAATTTCAACAACAATTCTTAGATATTACATGTTTTTTTCTATGTTATTATATTGTAACTTTCTTTTATTGTTTGATTTATACATTCAGGTGGATTTTGTAGGATACTTTCTGTAGGAGAAAAGATCAGTACTGATCTTGGAGTGCAAGAAAATACAATTATATTTTGACCATGTTTAGTTGATTGTCTGAGAAACCAAAGTAGATACAAATGATTTAGTCACTCTTTATACATAGAACAAGAAGAAATGCTTCAGAGAAAATGAAAGAGACCTTATAGGGGAGGCTATTGACAAATCAAGAATTCAAAATGGTTTGCAAGCAAAGACTAAAAGAGTCATCGTACAATATTCCAAGTGGGAAAAACTTTACGAGCACCAAGTAGAACAAGTAAAAAGATTTCAACTTGCTTATGCATGATCAAAAGATAATGTTAGGAGGTGCAAAAGCTACATCAAGGACTATTGATGCATTACGAACTACAGCATCTGCAATGATCGACTTGCAAATAGCAACCTAAGTAAATATGATCTTTTACATAACCGAGGTTGTGCATAATTTATATTAAAATTTGATGTCATTAAGGAATGTGTCAAGGTTCATAAACTTAATCTGAAGGTTGCCTGATAGTAATTACTGAGATCAGAATTCAATTCTTTTTACTTAGATTTGTTCTGATTTGGTGGTCTCACTTTGTTGTATAAACAGTGATGATGTTAACAAAAGTATGATGCAAAATGACATAACATACATATATATATATATATATATGTATGTATGTATGTACATGCATAAAGACATTGTCAATTAAGTTTTTATGATTGACTTAGCTTTCAGCTTTCTTGAATTTGATGCAAAATTTAACAAAGCTGATGTACATTTACTGGTATGAATCACTAAACAAACATGTGAGACTGTGTTATGTAAAAAATTAATAAGCACAATTGAAAACACTATATTTATTATAAATATGAGCTTTAATATATAAACAACATCGTGTATTTATTATAAATATGATTTCTAATATATAAATAATATGATTTCTAATATATAAACATCACCGTGTGCGTAGCACGGGTTCACACTTATCTCATATTTTAGAAATTATAGTATAGATTACCTTAGCTTTCCCCAATTTAAATCTCCCACTTAATAATTGGTTCAATATAACATGAACCATGGTTACAGCATATGCAATTTCAAAATATGAAATAGAACTTCAGTTTTGCACAATCACTTCAAACATTTCCTTCTTACTAACCTTTGTTAGACAACATGATGGATGCAATTAGGAAACCAATACTGAAAGTGGGATCATAATTCTCGCATCAGGATTCAAGAAGTCATAAACTTACATATCATGAGCAAATCCATTTTTATAAGATAAGTGGAAAAGATGGACATCGAGCTTTTTTGCGTACGGGCAGCAAAAGCTTGCAAATATTCACATGCAAATTAGCTTTCCAACCGGTTTTAGGGAAAATGGATGGGTAGAATTATAGAGATCTACAACTATAAGGACCTCTTATGGTCTATTTACACTAAATAATAACATCAAGTAAGGTTACATTTTTCTATATTAATATAGTCCTAAATTATACCCTTTAGAAAAGATGGTAACTTGCATGTATTTAATACGAAGGAGATGATATTATAAGGGTTTGTTATTCACTGTGGTTCTTGGAGCTTATCTTATCGGCAACACGGCTCTCAATTAATAGTAGAAGGTTTTGAAGTAGAAAGATCCAAGAAGATATCAAGTGACACATGTGCTTATAATATGGAAGAGGGGAACTATATATATAGGAATTGTATATTCTACCAAGTATGCATGTAAATTTGCACTTGGGGTACGTAGATCTAATTTCCATCTATTAGCTTGCTGCATTTATCATAATTTTGAATTCTTTCGATGAATTCTTTTTTGATTGTTTAAAGATTTTGAATCTCTTTGTAGGCCATAAATATAAAATGTTCCGTTATTCAAGCGTGTTTTTCAGACTATTTCATTAGATGGTAAGTATTACTTTCTATGGACCAACAACATTAATCCCTCTAATTTGATCATTGTTTTTCTGCCACTCATTCTACTTAGTGATTAAACATGTATACTCTGACTCTTAATTTTTATCATTTTTATGTATTCCAGTTCATGGAGAACAATATCATGTTACAGTTGTAATCGTTTCATGATTATTTCAGTGTTCCATCCCATTTCTTTTATGTTTAACATGATCATATTTGCCTATGGGATTGTCATCATTGATGGAGCAAGGACCGAGGCATCATGTGAATAGCTTTCTTTCATACCGATGATTCATATTGCTTAAGTTCCATATGTGCAATAAAGAAAATACAAATATGTGGGATCAAATTTTACGACTATGTATATAGATAGATGTAATTATCGAAAAAATTTACTTAATGATACATGGTCATTTTGCTAACTTATTTTTACGGAACATATAATTAGAGTTACTATTACCCACATAATGCATTCGATTAACTATACTATGATGGGATTATTTTGTTCATGATAGCTGCATTTTTGCGCTTAGGTGTTAATCTTCTTTATTTTTAAGTAGATATACTAAGATGGGATTAGTTTGTTTATGATAGTTGCATTTTCGCTCATAGGTATTTCTCTTCTTTGATTTTTAATAGCGATTGTGACTGAACTCAAGAAATACATCTTAGAAAAAATTATAGAATTTACCATAAAGAAAGCAATTGATCTAAAAAATAAGTAGGTAAATTTATTCTTATTTGAATAGTTTGTGTCCAACATTGGGTGTTATTTTTGTTTTAGGTGCAACTCTAAACGGTCCAAGCTAAAATCAATTTGGTGGTAAAATAAACATTTAGGTTATGGAAACAATTTAATTCTAAAAATAAATTCTACAATATTAAATATTATGGCTTAAAATAATTAAAATTTAAAATGGTTTCCAACTAATATATTTAATGTAATACTCATCTTAATTTTCATCACAATAATAATTTTACACAAACGAAAGATTATATGTAACCGGAGTAAAATATATAAATACAACCGTGTGCTATCGATTACAGATTACTAACCTAATTGTTAGTTTCAATACAATGCCACCTTGCTTTTATATGTAATTGGAGAAGAACTAATAATATAGCATATGATATTGTAATAATGTTTCTAATTCCTTCCTGTAAATAGTATATTTTGATTATTTTACAAAATAATTTAATTTTCTTACTGCATCTACAATAATTTTGCCATGCCCGTGTGCGAAGCACGGGTTCACACTAGTAGTACTTATAAAACATACCCTGAAACTATGCAAGCTCGGCTAGGAAAGTGGAATGTTTGGGTTCACGGCAAGGCAAAGGGTGATGAGGGGGTCTCGGCCGAAGGGGATAGAGGATTTGGGAAGTCGAACAAAGAGGGTGGTAGCAGGTTGGAGCGGAGGGTGGAAGTTGACGAGGTGCTGCGAGGGCGGTGATCTCGGTTGTGCCTGTGGGTGGAGGAATGCATGGTGGAGCGGAGCACGTGAGGTGGCTAGTGGGTCGGGTCGTGGTGGATGAGGGGAGAAGAATGGTTTTGTTAGAAGCCAAACATGCATGGGTAGAGAGGAGGGTGAAGAAGAAGAGGAAAATTGCTCTGCAAAATGAGAGGCACGAAATTTGCTACAGGAATTTGCTAGAAATAATAATATGCAAGCTGTATTTAATGATAAATTTCATTTCTCAAATGAAATGAGCACTGTACCCGAGCAATAAAAGCAACCGGTGGGAAAAGCAAAAGTCGCATCTACTGCAGTGGTAAAGCAAAGGTCACATCTATCGAATTCAAGAATTTTAATGACCAACGGCTAATTTATGTATACGGTGGAAAGTGAATGGTCATTGCAAACCAAAAGGCGTACCGGTGTGGTTAACCGTTTTACGGGTTTCGCCACGTACCAGACATTAAAACACATAATTGAATATACTGTGGAGATCAGCACGACGAGACGATTAAAATAGTATACAGATATTAGCAGTACGATTTAATTATAAAAATTCGAATTTTCTAATAGCGGAAAATGCAAGAAAAACGCTGAAAAATAAGATCGACGGAGCCAAAGATGTCCGAATTTGGAAAAACGATAAACTGAAAACTTGCTCAGAAGATGGTTTAGAATTTTTCTCTGTAAAAATATTTAGGTTTCGGAAACATTTTATTTTCATCGTTTTTTAACTGATTAAGTTGAAGTGAATTTACGCGCGAAATAAACTTTCATATTTTCGGACGAAAATTTACCAGTTGCTATGTCTAATTAGACGCATTCCAAATATCAAATTTATATTTCAAAATTTTATCGTTTAAAATTTCCTAAAATTTCAATTAATAACGTTATTAAACCGGTTAAATTTACGGGTCGTTACAGATGTACTCCTTCTTGAAGCATCGTGACCGACCTAAATGGGAATGTCGGTGAAATCACATTGTCTACACTCGCTCTAAATTCACCGTTGTCAGCACCAAAAGCCCTACTGCTAATTTTTCCTTTTTTTCTTTTACGAATAAGGGATGTGAAGCTAGACCCTTCAATATTTATGTTTTCCATCTTCAAAATCAAACTTAATTTTTAAAACTCCAAAATTTGAGGATTTAATTTGTAGGTTTAAATTGGACAAATTAAATGAATTGTGGAGGAGATTGGATTGGACAATGAAGCTATATGTTTAAATTTGAATTTAGTGGAATTTTTTTGGATTTGAAAAGTTGGATTTAGGATTCAAAAGGCTAACATTAACATAATTGAAAAAGCAGAAGTACAGAATGGCTCGGGATAATTAGGTTACAGGGTTTAAAAAAATTTATTAAACAATTTTGTAAAAGGGGCATTTCACCAGAAGGACAAACTTTGCAGTCCAATTAGTTTCTAGGACACACATTCAAAGAAATTACTTTCAAGGACAAAGTCAGCAGTCCAATTACCTTCAAGGACAAAGTCAGCAGTCCAATTACTTCCAAGGACATAGTTTCATAGGTTTTTAGGCCCTAGAAACTAATTATTTTACGTTTTGTCCTTGAAAGTAATTATTTCAGTTGTGTGTCCTAGAAACTAATTCCACTTGCTAAAGAAGCCCTTGTGGCTAATTTCACTTTGTAAAAACCGTTTATAGGTATTTAAACAAATAAAAAAAATCCCTCACTCGCTGCTGGATGAGTGGGGTTTCTCATGCTTTTTTTCCATACACCTCGGCTTTTAGACACCCTACTAGAGATGCGCTTAGTGGGAATGTTAGCACCTGCATATTGCTTGTAGAGAATTTATAAAGGTGTCTCACGGCTGCATCAAGCATCTCCACACAGCACAAAATTTTGTATATTAGCAGCTTCTTCTACATTTTTTATGAACAATAGAGATAAAGTATCAATTATCATAGCATGGACCCAGTCTTATTTCATAATAGCAAATATGGATAGAAAGGAGTTACATACCCGACCCTTATGTTTATGACCGTTATATTGTATGCTATAAATGAGTTATCTCATGTAACAATAATATCTAGTATTTTCATTTTAACAAAGAATAAAGCAAATACATTCTCTTTCAAATTCACTCTATTCGGTTTACTCGATATGGTATCGGAGCCTAAAGCCTAACGGCATAAGTGCCTGACCATAATCATCATCAGAGTTTAGCATCGTCACTTGACGAATGGCTGCACAGTTTTCCCATTAGCGTAAAAGCATCATCATTTGAGAGAGTTTATCCCAAAAATTTCAAGTACCTCATCAAGAACTTACCCACTTCATTTGTTCCTCGCCAAGAACCATCAGCCAAAGTTAATTCATCATCATGAAAGTCTAGCTGCAACTTCTTGATCATCAGAAAACTGTTCTTGAATCTTTTCATCATTTAATTATCCTACCAAGCTTTATTTTTAGTCTACTATTGTTTCTTTTCTTTCCTTAAGATATCATTATGGCTAGAGAAGATAATAACAAATCAGCAACCTCTGTTGAAGAATTTGAAACATTTTCACTCACTGATGTTAGTACCTAAGGATTAGGTTTTGATGATAATAAATTTAGGAAACCATATAAAATATCTTTACTACTAATAATGAGAATTCCATGAACTAAATTTCAACCGTGTCTTTTTGAAATGCCAAAAATACGCTTACATTTTCACGTCCATGCTCAATTAGTCGTACCTCCCAACGCGTCTGTTCCTCCTATTCCCATTCTCCCTTCCTAACCATATTCGTGTTCATTCATGAATTCATCCTCAAAATACCAAATTTCATTCATCCCCAATTCCTTTCATCCTCAAATTTTATCTCATCGGCGAGACAGCATCCACGACAGCCTTCCTAAACACCGATCTTCCTTATCTATGAATTACCAAATTCGATCCCATAATCTATGACAATGACAGAACACTCAATCCTATAACAGCGGTGATGATGTGAGCTCTGGCAGTTAATACAGGTGTTGATAGTGTGTACAAGTGCTGTGTGCTACTTCCGCTCCTGTCATTTTGTTTTATTATAGTTTATTTTTGTATTTTGATTTGGTATATAATGTTACAGCCTATATTCTGATTTTATCATTTGGATGAATTATACTTGATTTGAAATTTGGCCCATAGTGTAATGAATGGAATAGCGATTCCAAAATTTGTCCATCTAAAAAATTCATGTAATGCTTTGTATAGTTAAAAATGAGAGTTGGTGTTGTGCACTTCAAACGATTAAGATGTTAGTCTCATGTATAAGGTAGACAACAATTATGAGGCTAAATTGACTCGTGAAAAAAACAAGAGGATTGGGCTGGGCATGGTTTGAATTTGCAATCAGGATGTTTAAAATTTTTCTTTTTTAAAATAATCTTTTACTAATTTTTCTGGTATAAATTATGATATATTTAGTAAAGATTATGAATGGTGTTAAATAAAATAACTACACTATCAAACTATATAATCTTATAATTGCATAATGATTTCATTATAGAGTTTATTTCATTTTGCGCTGCCAAAATCAATCAAACTTTTTTATTGCATTGCAGCTGAAGAGATCGGTGGGCAAGCTTCAATTAACGGGTCTAAAGCCTTTGTTGAGTCTATGGTCAAAGGGAATCATAATCTTCCAAGTTTGAGTCTGGCTCAGGTTTGATAGCAGATTGAGTTCAAAAGACTAATCGAAATAGAAGATCCATGATGGTGCTGCTCCGTCTAGAGGGTACAGCTACAAGTGGATCTACCTTCTTTCAATTAAGTTTGAAGAAAAAACAAGGACCCCAGTCTCTATTTTGGCAGTGCCAAAAAGTTCGTTAGCAGCTTTGGTACACTGATTTTGGTCATTTCCCATGCTCCTAATTATGCTACTTGGTTAAATCTGATAATTGAACAAATACATTATTTTTTCTTAGAAAAAGTAAACAAATTTATTTTTAGTTATTCAAAATAGAACTTAAATTTTTTTAGTGTGAAGACTTAAGATATTGTAGTATACAGCTCAAAAAATTAAGAGATAGTATTAGTGGAAAATGATAAACAATGTAATAAACATACAAGTAATAGAGAAAGTTACTGAATTGCCTTTCATCCCTTTCACCTCATTCTTATTAGAGCAGTCGACAATCTTCAAGGTTTTGGCATGAGGAAAGGAGAAATCTTCCTGGCAGTTATTTGAAAAATAAATTGAATTGTGTTTTTTAGAGCTTGAGATAATTAAATGGGGTCTCGCATGATTAGCGCTACATTCAACCGTACTACTTAGCGGTTAATATGTTACTTCCCGATTTGATGAGATAACTTGGCTAAGTATACGAATGCATTAGCATTTAACATGGACCGATCATACAATGAAAAGATTAGGTGCTGTATCGAGGATAAAAGTAGATGCACGGTTTGAGTTTTGGGTCGATACATGTGCTGTGGTGGAATAATGTTGATAAGCACCTAAATGTGTTTATTTTTACATTGCGAGCTAAATTCTGAAATCACTTGCACCACTATAAAATATAGTTAGAGAAGTAGGTACTTATAGTATATTTATAACGAATAATTTTTCTTTCAGTGTAAGAATGCATTCAAGCTCCCAAACAACAAAATTTGAAGTCAACGGCTATTAAAGAAAAGTGGAAGTAGCAACTTTATTAAAAAAAATTCTTTTAAAATACTGATTGTATTTGGCTTCAACAATAAGGAAACAGCAAATCACACAGGATCAGTATAACAATTTATGGCTTTTCAAGTTGGTATGCTTATAAGTCCATTGACAAAAGATATACAAGTATGAGGATTTTCTTACAAGTCTCATTTTTGACAAAAAAAGGTATATGGTACATAGTGGTGAAAAAAGTCTTCATGAATATTTGTTTTCCAGTTCTCCTATGTAATATAGTCCTTTTATCTTATGTTGACTTCAAAACATGGTGTTTAGTTCTTCTATTATTGTTTTTCTGAATGGCTGTTCTGTTTTCTTCGTACTAATACAATATATGTATTGTATATTATAATGTTTATATTTGCAGAGTTATCATAATGCATTTATCTACCAAGTACATATACGATATGTAAACTTCTTTTTGTTTAGAAAAAAAAGCCATGATTCATGAATTATTGATCCCTTTTTTTAAAAAACGTATGTCCATAATCTTTATCTCTACTATTAATAAAGAGAATTCAATCAACATGATTTACATGGTGTCTTTTTGAAATTTCAAAATTACCCCCATTCGTTAATGGAATCTCACCACCCTTTCCGTCTACCCACCAACGGAATTTTACTATCGATTTGTCATCGATATCACCAATAAAACAACTTGAAATGTGTTGTGACTATAAAAACATTCGCACACACATCCATTCAAGGTAAACATCTTTGGATATTAGATGCACGTACGTGCGTTTTTATACTAGTGATTACTAATGTCTTATTAAGGTACATAGTATATAGTGTTGGATAATAGACAGGTGTTGATACAAAAAGACTGCACAATATCAAGTGAAGATTGAAGAGTTAAAGATGTTGATAAAGAGACTCAAGAGTGAAGGCTCATGAGTATTCAAGACTTTAAGATTACAAGATATTCCAGATTCCAAGATATTCCAAATAAGTTATAGCGTCCAGAATACTTGTTAAAATTCTGATAGCACTTGATCTCTCTCTCTCTCACTATTTTAAGTTTTAAAATGTTTTGGTATTTAAATATTCTTTTCTAAATAGCTTTTAATATTTTTAAATTTCTTATACTTATTATTTAGTTTTTAATATTTTACCAAGTTATTGTTTTTATTAGATTTTGATTTATATTAGTTTAATTTTCAAAATTCTTATCATGTAGTTTTACTTAAGTTTTATTATGATTATAATGTATATATATTATATTTAACCATATTTACAAAGTCTAAAATTATTTCACAAAGCGGTACATTTTCAAAATAATATTTTAAAATGTTTTTAAAAATTACAAAGAGTATGTCGACATACTCTAACCCTATATGTCGACATACTAGCTTTGAATTTCAAAATTCAATTTTCGAAAGAAATGTCTATTCGTCGTATCTCTTCACGAATAGGCATTACTGTTATTCCTCTATAAACACCCGTGTTTCCAAAGAATTTTTCAATAATTTTTCATTGTTCTACTCTCCTCCTTCTCTCTCATTTTCTTAAACAAATTATAACCATACTCTGCCGAATTTTAATCAGAGTCAAACTCTATTGCCATTAGTTTGATTCTCTATCATTTCTCTCTGATTTCTATCATCTCTCTCACTCCAATCAAGATCTAAGTGATATTCAATGATTATAGGATCATTTGCAATCAAGATTGAAGTTTTGAGTTTGTAAATCTCTATAAAATAAAACCGATATACTTATGGGTGTGATTGTAGCTCGTGAAATCAATTGGGTGTGCTTAGTAGCCCGTAATCTAGTGCATGTGCTTGTAGCCCGGAAATCAAGCAGCTCTACCTAGAGAAGGGGATTCTATGATAGAGTTAGGGGTATGCCCTAAGGGCAATTATGTGATTTGTTACATATATCTAATTCGTTGATGAATCTTGTTTGAAATAAAGGTATTTTCTTTCTATTATATACTTGATATAATGTGGTTATATTAATTAATCAATTTAATTAAAATTATATTTGATAGAAAATCCATAAATGGTATGTTTATGATAGTAGTTACAAAGTGTTGTAATCATGAGTAATTTATCCCAATGAAACAAATGTACCATTTTAAATGTTCCTAGTCAAGATGCATCGAGACTGAATATCATTGTATCCGTTGAGACAAGAGTACGTAACGCTCTCCTAATGTTGGGCAGTGTATTACTTATGATTGTTGGGGCACCAAGGGGTTACGCACTTACAGTTATTGGATAACTATGGAATGGCTCACTCAATAGTTTTCTGTTGGTTAATATAACTAAGGTTAAGCAGAGAATATCGATGTGTCTAATTTACACATTCTCTCGACTTGAGAATACTGTTAATCGTCAATGTGGAAGCTCCACTTTGATTACAGTTAAATCGTGGCATGGCGTCCATCGAACGACTATAGTTGGGTCGAGTGGAAGCATTGGAAGTGAAACACTATTTAAGAGAGGATTCGTCTCCTCGGTTATATGAGGTTAGTATCATGGTCAACTGAAGTCAACTCAATGTCAAAGTCTCTACCAAGAGCATTTCGGTTGATAATAATTGTTATTATTGAACCAAGGACGTGTTTGGACTAAAGTTGACCTGAATGTGGATGATATTGGAATTTTGACCATTACCAAATTCCATAAATCCAAAGTTATATTGTTTTAACGAAGAGAATTGGTGTAAATAATTGTCACTATTAGGTACTGCTTATAATAAGTAAAATTGGATTTTACCAAAAGATGTGTAAGCGATAAACTCGGCCAAAATGTCACACCACCTGCTAAGTGACGTGTGAACATTAATATTCAAATAGTTCGATATTAATCACTGGCTGAATTTACATCTTTTAGTCGCACAACCGTAATGATGAATTCTTTTAAAAACCACTTGATTTAATTAATTTATAAAATGTTGTAAATTGATTAAATTAATTGATATTTGAGAAATATTAATTATTATTTATTTGATGTTTGGAAGTTTTTTGTAATTATTTAATTGCATTTATAAAAGTTATATTTGTGCGCATTGATATACGATATTGATGTAATTTAAAGATAATTGCATGAAATGATTTATGGAAATTTTATGTCATTTGATGACATGATTTATGGAAATATTATGTCATTTGATGGCATGATTTGTGGAAATTTTATGTCATTCGATAACATACATGTAAAGAAAGGATTGGAGAGAGAGAAATAATCAAGGGAATTAATTAGGGAAATTTTAATTAAAGAATGGAAAAGGTTTATATCTTTCAAATAAAACATATTCTGTAATTCGTTATGTACGTACAATTCATTCTTTCTCATTCATCCTTTCTCTCTCTCTCCTAACTTTTCATGGAAGAAACAAAAAAAGAAAAACAAATTTCCAGAATCTTTCAATTCCAAATAAAAAGATCGAATAAAATAAACAAAAGTGGTTCATCCATCTCTTGCAAGGATAGGATGTGGATCTTGAAGATATGAGGTGATATCATCATTCAAGGTGTGATTTCAAGGCAACATCCTAAGGTGATTCAATCGGATCTAGAAGCATTCTTCATTCAAGGTGCAAATCAAAGGCAACATCAACAAGGTGTGTTTTAAGGATTGGGTAGCAAGGTATGTCATTTTCTATATATAAATAGTGATTTTGCAATGTTTGATAGAAATTTAATTTGACTTTCATAATTTGTATGATGTCTTACTGTCTTGCTTAATTAAAAAAATTATTTATGAAGATTGAATTATTTGTTAAATGATATGATTGAGTTTTCATTTGATAGATCAAAATTAAATTTGTTTACATTTTAAAACAATATTTAAGTGTAGATCTATGTTTTTAAACATTCTAATTAAAGGGTAATTATTCAGATCTGAATGTCCACATGTTAGAATTGTTTAGCTGCTTTTCCCTAGTTTGTTAAATTGAAACTAAATCTACATATTTTAAAATACAATGTTTTATTTTAATTCTATGTTTTAACATTGAATTTAAATTCTATTTCTTTAAACCTAGAAATTTACAATTTCATGTTGATTGATTGAATTATATTTAAAGTTAAAAATTAAATTTATATGGAATCCATATAATGTTTCAATTGTAGATCTTTGTTTTAATCTTTCAAAACAAAGTGTAATTTATTAATCTTTCAAAACAAAGTGTAATTTAGTTTTGAATGTTAATATATGTATGTATGTATGCATGCATGCATTAGTTGCACTTTTTGTTGCATTAGATATTTACATATGAATAAAAGGAATTTTAACAACATATTAAAGTTTTGAAATTGACTGTAATAACTATCTAATTTATATTATTAGAAAGCTTTGATGGAATTCCATATATACATATTTGGATCTACTTGTATGTGTTAATATAAAACTTATTTTTCTTTACATATATTGTCATAGTATGAAATCATTTCTCTTTTTTAATTACGACAATAATGTATACATACAATTCATTGTATACCTTCTATATTCTTACAATTTTGTACCTATTGGTTGTCATTAATATGTTGCATTAATTATGTTTATGAAAAGGAAAAATATATCAATCACCCTTGCCATCCCTTATTTATTTCCATTTCAATTCCTATGTAATAACCATTCAAATTGTTCTTGTTAATTTTTGTATACATATCAGTTACCACTGACTATGCACAGTCCTTATATGTCACACTTGCACAATATTTACTGTGAATATATTTACAATGCATGTCATATTTAGATTAGTCATTAATGCTATTTTATTAATGAATTATTTAATTTAATTAAGAGAAGGAAATGAAAAGTTTCATTCTCTAACTAAATTTATGATCCCACGTTAATTAAATAATTTAAGAGAAAGGAAATGAAAAGTTTTATTCTCTAAATAAATTTATGCCCCTCATTAATTGAATAAGTTAAGAGAAAGGAAATGGAATATTTCCTTCTCTGAATAAATTTGAAAAGTAAACGTTACACACAAATTTATATATAAGATGATATTTGATATACCCTAACTTACATACACATTAAATTAAAGTGAAACTTTAGTTATGAAGTTAAATAAATTATTGATCTTATTTAAAAGAAACCTGGAAAGGTTCTAAATGAATAATTTAGAGAAAGGAAATAAAACATTTCCTTCTCTGAATAAATTTGAAAAAGTTTCCTTCTCTAACTAAATTTATGATCCCTCATTAATTGAATAATTTAAGAGAAAGGAAATGAAAAGTTTTCTTCTCTAAATAAATTTATGCCCAAATTAATTGAATAAGTTAAGAGAAAGGTAATGGAATATTTCATTCTCTGAATAAATTTAAAAAGTAAACGTTACACACAAATTTATATATAATAGTATATTTGTTATACTCTAACTTACATACACATTAAATTAAAGTGAAACTTTAGTTATGAAGTTAAATAAAATATTGATCTTATTTAAAAGAAACTTGGAAAGGTTCCAAATGAATTTAGACTTCATAGGTCCATTAAAGATTCAAAATGGCTAAATTGTTTGAAATACACTCATTTTTTCCGCTACGGGCTAGCCCGGTTCCTTCATTCTGGAGGATGTGTCTCGTAGCCTTGAAATCAAGATTGTATTTGCATTTACTATTTGAAAAGAAATCGATACAAGGTATTGTATGGGACTGGATGCAAGGTAACTTCGAACCAGTATAAAATCATAGTGTGTTCTTTCCTTTTAATCTTACTGCATTCATTGTTTATCTGTGTTTTGATTCTATGATTGTTTCTGTGATTGTTAATCTCATTATTTATGTATAATTTAAAAGATTTCAAAAAGATTCATATATATTAGAAAACACTACTCACCCCCTTCTAGTGTTAATTTAGCTTTAAGATCCATATTCCGCAATCTAACATTTGGTATCAAAGCATTGGTTTTCAAAGTATTCATAAACTGATTTTCGAAAGAATAATTTGTAAAATCATCATTACAATGTTTCATATATTTGCATATATTCATCATGAAAAGTCACATGATGTGACGACCGCCCATGACCCCTGCACCAAGTCTAGAGATAGTGCACTTTAAAGTGTGCCAGGAGACCATGGACGAGTGTCAAGGTAAATCAAAATAACATAATCTATCGTATTACTCACAGCGCATGGACAAAATACAATAGAACATATGTATAGTGAAGCTTTACAGAATAAAATGCCATCATATAAAACTTCATAATAGTTGAATACAAGCATCCAAATAGTCAATACATCAAGCCTCACTACATAACACTCAGAGATTATACAAACAGCGGAACATCCAGTACATATAAGAAGATAATATGCAACCCTCCAGCTCGTCTTCGATATCAGCATTGTGAGAAGAGAACAACACCTGTCACCTGCTACCTAGTCTGCCCGTCCGAAAATGGACGAATAGCCCAAGGCAATAAGAATTAAAACATAAAGCCTTGAGTCAGACAACAGTCTTAGTGAGCGGTAAATTAACTAACAACATACCAAAAGAGCATAAAGGAAAAGGAATACGAATACAACCCTCCCACTCCAACCTCTTTCTACAGTGATAGGCCCTAGACACACACTAAGCAGAAGCAAACATAGCAGAGCATACAATTTAAAGTAAAGCAATTATCACTCGAGTCAAGGGCGATGTTTTCCAAGCACAGACCATCAAGGCCTAAACCAAGATCAGATAAGCACCCAGAAAATACCGCTCTTGAGACCGAATGACGATACAACCAAACATCCATGACTCTGGCTATCACTGTTATCATTTCTTCGATATCACCATTAATTGATTGACCGACACATTCTTTCAACCGTCCGTCAAGGGCTAATGGAAACCCCGGTTCTAGACATAACTCCCGCACGTCATCGTGACCCGTGCTTAGGACTATCGAATCTGCCCAGAGTACTTGACTACCAATCTGTAGCCTTCAGGGACTATCGAATCTGCCCAACGTACTCTTGCTTTGAGCATGCTAGAACCTTCAACAACGATGAGATCTCAGCCTTCTAGTCATCCTCCTCGACGACTATTTCCATACTAGCTCAAGCGCCTCTCGAGCATCCATTATCCTCAAACTCGAACCATATCACCGAGTTATCAACCTGCTTGGAATGATCCCATCTGGATTAGACCAAGACTATCTCATATCATGCTTCGCTTCATCACATCCTCGCAAAGTCTCATCTCAACATCATCATCAAATATATGCATAAGAGCTTCATCAACCGCTACATATGCCACAAGCAGCTTTCCCAATTCAAGAGCCTTTCTCTTAGCTTTTGAATCATCTTCGGTCTAAATCAAATCATCAATCATCTAATCCATAGCATTCAACCAAGTCAAACATTAATCCAAGCAATCAAGCATTCAAATATGATCTAAGTAGACAATTATCACAATAATGGCAATTTCGTAATTAAAGAGTTGAAAGTCTAATAAGCATGAAAACATGGACAATATCTCTATAATCTTGATGAATGAACTTGCATAGGTTAACATGTAGTAAGATGGATGTCAAATCATCATGAACAGTGAATCTATACGGATCTACACAAGTGATTAGGAAAATGCATGGAAATCACTATTTTAACACCAAATCAAGCCAACGATCATATATACTCCTTTGGTTCCGTGTGAGAGATAATCACCACTCACCAAATCACCTAAACAACCTCAAATCAACACGCTTTAGATCTGGACAGCGAAGGATCTAACTCGATCTATCACAAATCCGCTTCAAACGATGAAATCTCTCTTCGAAGAATGTAGATCTTCAATCTAAGCTCTTCGATCTTCGATTTGATCTTCAATATGGATGGAAGAAATCACTAGATTAGAGTGGAGAAAAGAAGTGAAGAAGTGTAGAAGTCGAGCTCTCAAAATGGCAGCACTTCGTCGCTTCGAAATCCGGATCCCAAAAATGAAGAGAAACTCTCCTATTTATAGCTGAATTCCTTAGGTCGTCTGCCTTCATAAGTCGTCCACGACTTATCCCTCTCTCCAACCTACGACTCAACAATTCAACGACCTAACGCCTAACGACTTAAAACAATGCGCATCTGCGACTTAATATGCCAACGACCTACGACCTAATGCACGCGACTTAACTATTGCCGACCTAACGGCTTAACATATGCGCGCATCCTCGCATCCTACGACTTAACAGCTACGACTTAACTTTTAGCTAGGGTACGACCTAACCAGGATCTGACTTAACTGGGTTACGACTCAACTCCTAAGTCGTCTACGACTCAGCGACCTAACACTTAAGCCAGATGTGACCTAACCATGTTACGACTTATGACTTAGTGGTCCTGCGACTTACGACTTAGAAATCACGCAACCTAACACTTATGTCGTCTACGACTTAAGCCAAAACACACGCTACAGCAACCCAACAACTCAACTGCTTTTCTGACCTACGACATAACGAGGTTACGACCTAACCCCTTAATCTTCCTCGCGACCTATCATAAGTCGCGAACAACTAGGATGTGACCTAACCAAGATAACACCTTAGGTTGCTAACTCGCCTAGTTTCTTAGGTCGTTGCCGACCTAACTCTACCCCACGACTTAAGTTATCACACGACCTATCTCCCCTACGACCTAACCCCAGAATACTTAGGTCGCCAACTACACTTCCTTAGGTCGCCTAAACCACTTAAGTCGGTCACGACTTATCACTTAGGTCGTTTACGACCTAGGACTTGAACAAAATTCTGCCTAGAATCTGAAATTACTCAACAATGCTAAGAATTCCAGATTTTGACGAACTTTTCGATCCGTAAAAATACGGGTCGTTACATTCTCTCCCCCTTAGGAATTTCGCCCCCAAAATTCCAAACAACCAAGAGCAATCAAAGACTATTCTGCACGCCTACCATCCATAGCAATCAACAAACCATGCATCCAATTCTAGCTTAGCATGCAGAATTCTAAAACCAGAACAAGTTACAATATCGTGAAATGACACGACACCTTAGGGCCATACCTTGAAGAGTTCAGGATGAGCTGCCTTCATCCTCTCTTCCACCTCCCACGTACAGTCGTTATCATCATCACTCCATTATATCTTGAGCAACTTAACTACCTTCCTCCTAAGCTGTTTCGTGTCGGTTTCCACAACACGAAGCGGCTTACGAGGTCTCTTATCGACTAGATTAACTTCGAAATCTTCACAGCTATCAGCAGAAACCATTGTATTCGAGTCGTGCACATACTTCCGTAGATATGATACATGAAAAACATTGTGCACACTCAACATCTTCTCTGGGAACTCCAATCTATAGGCGAGCTTTCCAATTTGCTCGATGATCGGGAATGGTCCAACAAATCTCGGAGTCAATTTTCCTTTCTTCCCGAATCGAATAACATTCTTCAGTGGAGAACTCTTCACAAAAACCATATCACCTACGTCGAACTCCAAATCCTTACGACGCTTATCGGCATAACTCTTCTGACGGTCTTGGGCTGCCTTCATTCGTTGCCGAATGATCTCTATGCAATCCGAAGTCTGTCGAATCATCTCTGGCCCAAGTATCATCTTTTCTCCGGTTTCTAACCAACATGTCGGAGAGTTACATGGTCTTCCATACAATGCCTCATACGGTACCATACCAATGCTTGACTGGTAACTGTTGTTGTATGCAAAGTCCACCAAATGAAGGTGATCTTCCCATGATCCTCCGAAATCCAAAACACAAGCTCTGAGGAGATCTTCCAAAACTCGGTTGACTCTCTCAGTCTGACCATCGGTTTGAGGGTGATAAGCTGTACTCAAACACAACTCGGTTCCCAAAACTTCCTGGAAGCTCTTCCAAAATCCACTAGTGAATAATGGATCTCGATCGCTCACTATACTCTTCGGAATACCATGAAATCTAACTATTCACTTAACATACAACTCAGCCAACTTTGATGCAATCCTAGTCGATCAAACATGAATGAATCTTGCGCTCTTAGTCAGACGATCTACGATGACCCAAATCCCTTCATTTCCCGTTCTTGTTCTAGGTAATCCATCAATAAAATCCATCGATATCTGCTCCCACTTCCATGTAGGAACTTCTAATGGCTGAAGAAATCCACTTGGCTTCTTCTGTTCAGCTTTTACCAACTGGCAGTTCATACACTTGGAAATAAAATTTATAACATCCTTCTTCATACCTTCCCAGTAATAGGTTCTCTTCATATCTCGATACATCTTATTTCCATCTGGATGAATTGTCAACTTCGAGTGATGACTATCCTTCAGAACTTCACTCCTCAATTCATATATATCGGGAACAACTAGTCGTTCTTGCTTCCGAAGCCAACCCTCTCGATCAACCTCGAATCCTTTATCCTTTTCTGGTTCCAATCCAGATTCCAAATCACGGATAATCTTGACAAGCTTATCGTCTCGCTTTTGGCTCTCGCCAATCCTTGCCACAAGAGTAGGTCTTATCGATAAGTTTGCCAACATCTCAGGTTCCAATTCACATCTAGGCCTGAAGTCAAATCCAGCTAAATACTCGAGATTCTTCCATTCTGAAAACATGGCCCCCAATCCTGCATGTCTTCGACTTAACGCATCTGCCACCGCGTTACCTTTTCCCGGAGTATAAGCTACCAAAATCATATGATGCTAAAAACTCTAGCCAACGTTGCTGTCGAAGATTCAAATCCTTTTGGGAGAAAAGATACTTCAACGACTTATGGTCCGTAAACAACTCGAATCGAACTCCCAGTAGATAATGTCTCCACATCTTCAGAGCAAAAACAATCGCCGCTAATTCCAAATCATGAGTCAGGTAATTCTTTTCATGCGACTTCAGTTGTTGACTGGCATACGCAACAACTTTATCCTTCTGCATCAGCACTGCTCCAAGTCCAGTAACGCATGCGTCGGTGTAAACCACCATCTCATCATTCCCACTTGGAATAGTCAAAACAGGAGCACTCGTCAATCTTTCTTTCAGGATTCTGAAAGCTTTCTCACACCTATCTTCCCACTTGAACACTTGGTTCATCTTTGTCAATCCTGTTAACGGTGCAGCTATCTTGGAGAAGTCTTTGATAAACCGTCGATAATATCCTGCCAATCCAAGAAAACTTCTCACATCAGATGCATTCTTAGGTCTAACCCAATCCTGGATTGCTGCCACCTTCCCGGGATCAACCGCTATTCCATATCCAGAAATCACATGGCCTAAGAACCTCACTTCACTCTTCCAGAAGTGACACTTCGAAAACTTAGCCTTCAGCTGATGTTTCCGCAAGATTTCCAAAACAATACGCAAGTGCGTCTTGTGTTCTTCTTCAGTTCTGGAATAAATCAGAATATCATCCACGAACACAAGTACAAACTTGTTCAACTGATCTTTGAACACTCTATTCATAAGATCCACAAAATATGCTGGCACGTTAGTCAATCCAAACGGCATTACCAGCCACTCAAAGAAACCGGATGGTGTTCGAAAAGCAGTCTTCGGCACACTATCCTTAGCCACTCTCAACTGGTGAAATCCCGTTGCCAAATCCATCTGAGAAAACACCTTGGCTTCGTGAAGCTGATCAAACAAGTCATCTATTCTCGGCAATGGATACTTGTTCTTCTTAGTCACCTTATTCAGCTCACGATAATCCACACACAATCTCAACGACCCATCTGCCTTGGTTGCAAACACAACTGGTGCACCCCACTCGGACACACTATGCCGTATGAATCCTTTCTGCAAAAGATCATCAACTTGCACCCTCAACTCTTGTTGTTCCCTAGGCGCCATCCGCCTAAGATGCATCACAACAGCTCTGGCTCCTTCAACTAGATCTATACGAAACTCGATCTCTCTATGCGGCGGTAACCCTTTGACTTCGTCAAAGACATCCTCGAATCCATTCGCGATTGGCACTAATGACAGTCCATCCCGTGGAACAACTAGTGAATACATGAAGCTCATGAAGACGCCTTCTTCATGCTTACATCGTATCACAATCTTTCGCACCTCCACATTCTCGACTGTCACTCTCAGCCTCTCACAATCAACCTTTGACGCATACCTCCTAAGCCAGTCCATACCTAAAATAATTCTGCACCCCGCAAAGTTCAGAACAAAACAATCACAAACAAAAGAGCAACCATGACTCGATACAATCAGACCACGACATAGCATACACAAACAAGACGAACCCCCAACTGGATTAGTCACAACCAATGGCCTATCAACGATATCCGGTTCTAAACCCAACCGGCCTACAAGTTCACTACAAACAAACGAATGCGACGCCCCAGTATCAAACAACACTCTAACTGGAACACCACATAGGAAAAGAGTACCTTGAACCACCACACTCTTTCCCTTCTCTTCAGCGGTAGGAGCTTTTGAAGACGACGGAACAGCTCCCAAAGCATAAGCTTGCACAATTTGCTTGTCCTTCCTCGGTTCTGGACAATTCTTCCTGAAATGTCCCGGCTTGTCACAGTTGTGACACTTCATCGGTGCCTTCGGATTCTTACAATCCTTCGAGAAATGGCCCTTCTGCTGACAATTGTAGCAAGTCACCTCGCCTTTCGGCTTCTTCTGGCCATCCTTACCCTGCTGCTGCTGCTGCTTCCTCTTCTTGTTTCCACCCTGTTGGGGTTTAGACTCTTCCCTGGTCACAGCAACAACAGATTCTTCCTTAGGAAACAGACTCTCATGTATGAGAGCTTTCTCCACAAGCTTCTCAAATGAATCGTCCAAATGATCCACCAGCTGTCTCCGAAGATAACTGTCCAAGCCTGTCACAAACTTCTCATTCTTCTGATATGCAGATTCAATATATGACCGGGCATACTTGGACAAAGCTTCAAACTCAGAAACATACTCAAGAACTGGTCGTCCTCCCTGCTTGAGCTCCACGAACTTCTTGAACAGAACAGACTTTTGAGCTGTAGAAATGAACTTAGCTTCAAACCTGACTTGGAATTGCTCCCAAGTAATCTCTTCCTCCGGAGTATTGATGGTAATAGAGTTCCACCAATCAGAAGCTCTCCCTTGAAGCTGTCTTGATGCCAACTTCCTCTTAGTTGCATCCTCAATTCCCAAATCACCAAAAATCCTTCTACAAGCATCTATCCATCTCTGGACTTCAATAGTTGATTCTGTTCCGAAGAAAACCTTCCCACCAAGAGCAGTGTAGTCTTTACACAACTTAGCAAAATCCACTGGTTTTGGAGTTTGGACTTGAACTCAAACATCTACTGCTGCCCCCGGAACTGGTATCCTTCTCATGATCGAAGTCATCATAGCTTCGAACATAGCTGCATAATCAGCAGTCCCTTCAGCAGCTTGGCCTTCCCTAGCAGCTGGTCTCCCTCTTCGACTCATTCTTAATATCTATAAAAAGGAATGGTTAGAACATCTTGAGAAACAACTGCTTAAAGGACTCAAACTCTACTAAGCTACTATATTATATATAGTAATCATCCATCAAAATACAATTACGTCTCTCATACGTAGTTACGTCAGCGAGCGTTGGGTAAAATCGATTAACCAAGGCTCCGATACCAAATGTGACGACCGCCCATGACCCCTGCACCGAGTCTAGAGATAGTGCGCTATAAAGTGTGCCAGGAGACCATGGACGAGTGTCAGGGTAAATCAAAATAACAGAATCTATCGTATTACTCACAACGCATGGACAAAATACAATAAAACATATGTATAGTGAAGCTTTACAGAATAAAATGCCATCATATAAAACTTCATAATAGTTGAATACAAGCATCCAAATAGTCAATACATCAAGCCTCACTACATAACACTCAGAGATTATACAAACAGCGGAACATCCAGTACATATAAGAAGATAATATGCAACCCTCCAGCTCGTCTTCGATATCAGCATTGTGAGAAGAGAACAGCACCTGTCACCTGCTACCTAGTCTGCCCATCCCAAAATGGACGAACAGCCCAAGGCAATAAGAATTAAAACATAAAGCCTTGAGTCAGACAACAGTCTTAGTGAGCGGTAAATTAACTAACAACATACCAAAAGAGCATAAAGGAAAAGGAATACGAATACAACCCTCCCACTCCAACCTCTTTCTACAGTGATAGCCCCCAGACACACACTAAGCAGAAGCAAACATAGCAGAGCATACAATTTAAAGTAAAGCAATTATCACTCGAGTCAAGGGCGATGTTTTCCAAGCACAGACCCCCAAGGCCTAAACCAAGATCAGATAAGCACCCAGAAAATACCGCTCTTGAGACCGAATGACGATACAACCAAACATCCATGACTCTGGCTATCACTGTTATCATTTCTTCGATATCACCGTTAATTGAATGACCGGCACATTCTATTAACCGTCCGTCAAGGGCTAATGGAAACTGCGGTTCTAGACATAACTCCCGCACGTCATCGTGACCCCTGCCTAGGACTATCGAATCTGCCCAGAGTACTTGACTACCAATCTGTAGCCTTCAGGGACTATCGAATCTGCCCAACGTACTCTTGCTTTGAGCATGCTAGAACCTTCAACAACGATGAGATCTCAGCCTTCAAGTCATCCTCCTCGACGACTATTTCCATACTAGCTCAAGCGCCTCTCGAGCATCCATTATCCTCAAACTCGAACCATATCACCGAGTTATCAACCTGCTTATAATCCCGTCTGGATTAGACCAAGACTATCTCATATCATGCTTCGCTTCATCACATCCTCGCAAAGTCTCATCTCAACATCATCATCAAATCTATGCATAAGAGCTTCATCATCCGCTACATATGCCACAAGCAGCTTTCCCAATTCAAGAGCCTTTCTCTTAGCTTTTGAATCATCTTCGGTCTAAATAAAATCATCAATCATCTAATCCATAGCAATCAACCAAGTCAAACATTAATCCAAGCAATCAAGCATTCAAATATGATCTAAGTAGACAATTATCACAATAATGGCAATTTCGTAATTAAAGAGTTGAAAGTCTAATAAGCATGAAAACATGGACAATATCTCTATAATCTTGATGAATGAACTTGTATAGGTTAACATGTAGTAAGATGGATGTCAAATCATCATGAACAATGAATCTATACGGATCTACACATGTGTTAGGAAAATGCATGGAAATCACTATTTTAACACCAAATCAAGCCAACGATCCGATATACTCCTTTGGATTCGTGTGAGAGATAATCACCACTCACCAAGTCACCTAAACAACCTCAAATCAACATGCTTCAGATCTGGACAGCGAAGGATCTAACTCGATCTATCACAAATCCGCTTCAAACGATGAAATCTCTCTTCGAAGAATGTAGATCTTCAATCTAAGCTCTTCGATCTTCGATTTGATCTTCAATATGGATGGAAGAAATCACTAGATTAGAGTGGAGAAAAGAAGTGAAGAAGTGTAGAAGTCGAGCTCTCAAAATGGCAGCACTTCGTCGCTTCGAAATCTGGATCCCAAAAATGAAGAGAAACTGTGATATCCCGGAATTTTGGGCAATATCAATTTAATAATCTGTATTAAAAATTAAATTGATTTGATAATTTTGTAAATAAATTTGAATTAATTTAATAATCTAATTTAATAAATATTTGATTAGTGAATTTATCTTTTAAAAACTAATAAATTGTTTTCTATTTATAATGTATATATATATTTGTATATATTGTAAATAGATAAGCTTTGTTTTAAATTTAATTTATAAAGCATATTTTCTAATTCTAATATCTTTGGTAAAATGGGAAATTATGATTTATTTAAAATTAAACTTTTCAAAGCTATTTAAATAAATAATTATATGGTTTTTAAATACTCAAGATAAATGTTAATTGTTTAAATTTATTTTAGCTGAAGTTTAAAATAGAAATTAATTAACAAAAAGGTTTGCTTTATTTTATTTCTGAATATAGCTTAATAAATATGATTTGTAAATAGATATGAAAGTTTAAAATACAATTAGTATATGAAACATTAATCCATTCAAGTAATAAGTAATTTATAATTTCTTTTATAAATTATATAAAATTGTCAAAGATGTTATTTTCAAAAAAATGATATATGTATTGTTTTTATTTATGAATATACTTTGTTTTATTTCTTTAAAATTAGCTATATATATAACTAAGTATTTATAAACTAATTAATTAAGTTAAAAAGCTTTTATTTACATTTAAACTAAAAGGAAATTACTTGAGAGACATGTGTCATTATCCTAAAGTTTTATATAACATGTGTCATTTAACTAATTAAGGAATTTGACAAATTTTGTAATATTAGACAAGTGGCATTTTTAAATTTAGTTTTTCTTTTATTTTTATTAAAAATCATTTATTAAGTTATATAAGCACACATCTCCATTTTTCTTTTTCTTTCTCTCATTTAATTTCTAAAACAAAGAAAACTTCAGCTGAAACTTATTTCTCAAAATCAAATCTGAGAATCAAAAACCAGAAAACCAAAGCTTTTCATCAACCTTGTAATACATTTTCCAAATCAATAAGCCTGTAATCATTTTCCAAGTTTTCAAATGCAATCTGGAATTTGGTTACTGCATGCAAACCTGAGAACTAAAGCTTCCATTCCAGTTTCAAATCAAAATCAGTTCCTCCTCAAACCAGAAATCAATTCAAAAGCCTGAACTAAATTCTTCAACCAAAAATTCATTTTCAAAAGAAAATGTAACCATAAGCCTGCAAGCAAACCTGGAATTTTGTCTGAAGCAAGCTCAAAATCAAGTCTTCAGTCATCTTTACAAGTTTCAATAGCATGCAGTTTTCAAAAGAAAAGGGAGCTCAAAGTTTTAAAATCAAAGAAGCTAAGGAATTCAAGTTTTCCCAGTTTCAAGTTTTTCAAATACTAAGTGCACTGCTCTCTGTTTCATGCATGCCTGGTGAGTAAATTCTTTTAAAAACAGATTAAACCTGATCTTATGCTTGATGCTTGTTGAAGTAATATAGTATATTAAGTCTATATAAATGCATAGATGTGAATGTATATGTATATAGTGTGATGCATGTGAAATATTTGAAATCTATACAGACAAGTTCTCTGTTTTATAATCTTGTGAGCAAACTCAACTTAAAATATATCTAAATGATCTATGAATTGAAATCTCAGAAAAGTGAGTAACTTTATTTTTAAAAGTTAAATATGAAATATGGTTGCATGCAAATATTTTTGAAATAAATCTGTATGGTGAAATATGTTGTGTACATATGAATGTTTGATATGCATGCTGTTCATATGTGTGCTTTGTTCTGTTTGGTTATTCCCAGGTTCAAAAAAATTCCAATTAAATCCATTACACTTAATCTAGTTTCTGATAGGATTTGATTTATGAATAAATGTTGTTTGATTTAACATAAATTAATGTTTAAAAATTTAAGTTAGTCAAAATAACGCCTAATTGTCTCTGGAAGTAGGAAAAACATCAGTGCATGTTAAATAATGTGAAAATTCAAATATTGTAATTTATAAATTCAGTATTATAAATTGAATTCATAAACAAAAACATGATTTTTAAAACTAAAATCATAATTTTTAATGATGGAATGAGAGTGTAGTTCTGGGATGAACTGGAAATGGAAATATGGGGTTTTCTGATGATCTATGTGGTCTGGGAGGAAGGGGTTCTATCTGGTGATAGTCCGATGATCAGTGGATAGGGGAAAAATGCCAGGATGTTGATCAGAGCTTTGTGGTTATGGTGGTTGATTATTGAAGTTTGTAACCCTAGTTCCTACTGGGTTGAGTGTTTTGTTTGGTTCGTCATCTTTGGACGATCGAGTGTAGCCAAACTTAGGGGAATGGTAGAGGATGAGTTGACAATGGTATGACCCGAAGCACAAGTGTTCGGGTGATCGGAGGCGATGGCTATGGAGGTTTCTCCATCGATGGTTGGGTTCCTGAGTGTGGTCGAAAGTCTCGTTTTCATTTTCCGGCGAGTTAGACGAAGCTGAGTGGTCGAGTACATCAGCGAGTTCCTAGGCGACTGGTAGATGATCGGAGAGATGGTCGGAGTCGGGTAAGTTCAACGTGCACGTGCACGAGTGCACGTATGTGTCTGGCGATGATAGGATTTGGGAAGAAGCTGGAAACTTGGGATTGACTCGTGAAGGTTGCGTGGTTTTCTCGAAGCAGTGGGATGAGCGAAATACTCGAGTCTGAGCTAGGGGATCTGGAGTGTTGGCTCGGGTAGTCTTTTTGTTCTCGTTTTTTTTTATAATGTGTGTAGAAATTTTGTAACCGGGTTTTGGAAAATTAAGTTTTAAAATAACAAAATGTTTAAAACAAGTGTAAGGTTTTAAAAGTTATTAAAATGATATAGTCGACCCAAAGTAGAGTTTAAACAGTTTTAAAAGAGTTTTAAACGAGATTTTGAAAATATAAATAATTTAGTTTAAAACTTTTCTTATATAAATTTCTTTTATATAATAAATGTTTTCTTAACATTTGATTTGGAAGTTATAAAATTTGTTAACTTTAATTTGGTAAGTTAAAGGATTATTTTATTTTAAACTTAATTAAATGATTTAATTAAGACTATTAATTATAAGATAAAATGTTTTAATGTTAATGATAATTATGTCATTTATATAAATAATGTTTTACCTTAAGGTTAATTAGTTAATGAGTTGAGATTAATTAAATTAATAAGGTAATTAAAGAGTAATTAATTAACTTAATTAATAATTTAGGATAAAGAAGTAAATAATTAAGAGTTGTAAGTTAATTAATTTAGGGATCATTAACTAGGGATTAAGGAATAATTAATTTAAGATAATAAATTAGTTTAACTAATTTAGGATAATTACTTTGAAAATTGATTAAGTATAATTACTTAATATAATTAATAAAGTATAATTACTTAGTATAAGTAATTAGTGGTTAATTAATGAATGTAATTAATAAAAGATAATTACTTAACAAAGTAATTAGAGGTTAATTTCTTAATGGAAGAAATTAAGAAATTAATTACTTAATGTAATTAATTAAGTTTAAATGTAATTTGTTTAAGTTGATTAATTAATTTTAATTAATTTAAACACTTGATGATTTGATAAATAATTACTTAATTTAATTAATGGATTGAAATTACTTAGTAAAGTAATTAATGGTAATTACTGGATGTAATTAATGGAAGATAATTTAAGAATGGAAGTAATTTGAGTTTAATTACTTTTTGTAATTAATCAAGGGATTAATTAAATATAATAAATTAAGGAGTAATTTATTAATTTATGAAGTAATTAAGGGAAGTTAATTACTAGATGAGATTAATCAAAGGTGATTAATAAATGTGGTTTAATTAAAGATTAATTACTTAATTAGGATAATTAAATAAGAGTAATTAGGGATCATTAATTAATATAATTTATGATGTAATTAAGAATTGATTAATTACGATTAATTAATCAATATAATAAGTAATTAAAGAGTAATTAATTAATGTAATTAATTAAGGATTAATGTAATTAATTTTAGTTAATTAATCTATAGAGTAATTAAAGGTTAATTACTATAAATGGTTAAGAATAATTAATTTGTGAAATTAATTAAAGGCTAATTACTTGAATGTAATTATAAGATAATTAATCAAGGATGATTAATTGAAATGAATAATTAGAGGATAATTAATTAATTAATTTATAATTAATTAATGGTTAAGTAAGCAGGATTTATAGAATGAAGTAATTAATTTAATTTATGTTAAATTAATTAGAGATAGTGTAAATCATTACTTATGAATGGGTGATAGTATTGAATACTTGGCATTGATTGATATCTCTGATGAGATATATGCTGTATGATATGGATGTTAGTTGAATTGTATGGATTATCTGATAATGTTGATTATCTGTTGTGAATTATCTTTCTTTGTGTATAAAGATAATGAATTAAATTTGTTTTAACCTTTAAAACAACTTGGCCTTAAAAGATACGCTTTGGATTTCGATGAGACCGGGATCGGGTTTCCGTATACCGGATTTCCAGGTCTGGAGACCCGAATACCACATCGATCCAAATTTACGATAGGTCGTGAATCAAGTGAAGATGAAGATTCAGAGTGCAAGGGTTATTGTCGTTAACTCTGAGGGTGATTCCAAAACGAGTGTAACGAGATAATGCCTTCGGTTTCGTTCGAACCCGGAACGAACTTGTATGGATTAAATGCTTTCAGCACATCGTCAGGTGGACGATGAGCATTCTAAGATAGATGTGTTCTATTTAAAGGTAATCGTGACCTCAAGCCTCATCAACCGGGAATGGCTAAAACAGGGGAGGTGCAGCAAGGTTAGTGGGTAGCACCCAAGTAGGACAAGATTACCTCTGTCTAGATGTCCCTTTCTATTTTCGACTTAGTGGTGCGGTTGCTGATCCCAACCGTGAGGTATCTTGTGCGGGAATTATCCAGTAAGGGATGTTCCGACCTTGTGTTGCAGGGGATTGGGAGTGATCCTCGGTACGGTGATCTAGGCCACGTACTGTGACGGGCGGTACCCCGGTAGCCTTGCCATTGTATGGAATCCAAACTCCAATAAGTGCCGTACGTATTAGTTGTGCCCAACTATGTTGAAATGTGAGATGTAAGCATTTCAGCTATTTCTGTATTTTACTTGAAAACCCTAGACCCTATTATAATACAATCGAATTTCCTATCAAATGTTTTGGTTAGGGTAAGGTAAAAACTTACCCATGTTTATTTGTGGGGAGTCTTACGTGATACCTTTTCTTTCAAAAGGTTTTGAAGTTAAACAAGTTTAACCTGTTACTCACACCAGACCCATGTCTGACCCAAGTTGTTTATTTCTGTTTTATAAACTCTTGGGTACTCAAATTTTTACGAGTAGCCAAGGGATTCAGGTTAGCCTTGACGAAATTGTGGAGGAGCAATGGAGAAGGAGGCTTCTGCGTTGTAGATAGATAGTAGTTTCCGCTGTGTTGATCTTGTTTAGATCTTTGTTTTGTATTGAGTTGTAATAACTAGACAGATGTTTATAACTGTCTAGTATGTGATGTGTAATCTGTGTAACTCTGATAAGTGTTGTATATGATACTATGTAATATTTATGTGATATAATATATTTTGTTCGTTTCCGCTGTGAGTATTTGTGTTTGTTTCTTTTCTCTTCTTCTCTTTTCTACTTCTCACCCCTTTCTTTCTTATTAGCGATACGACTTTCTATGGAGAGAAAGTCGTGGTCGTTACAGAAACTCTCCTATTTATAGCTGAATTCCTTAGGTCGTCTGCCTTCATAAGTCGTCCACGACTTATCCCTCTCTGCAACCTACGACTCAACAGTTCAACGACCTAACGCCTAACGACTTAAAACAATGCGCATCTGCGACTTAATATGCCAACGACCTACGACCTACGACCTAATGCGCGCGACTTAACTATTGCCGACCTAACGGCTTAACATATGCGCGCATCCTCGCATCCTACGACTTAACAGCTATGACTTAACTTTTAGCTAGGGTATGACCTAACCAGGATCTGACTTAACTGGGTTACGACTCAACTCCTAAGTCGTCTACGACTCAGCGACCTAACACTTAAGCCAGATGTGACCTAACCATGTTACGACTTACGACTTAGTGGTCCTGCGACTTACGACTTAGAAATCACGCGACCTAACACTTATGTCGTCTACGAGTTAAGCCAAAACACACGCTACAGCAACCCAACTACTCAACTTCTTTGCTGACCTACGACATAACGAGGTTACGACCTAACCCCTTAATCTTCCTCGCGACCTATCATAAGTCGCGAACAACTGGGATGCGACCTAACCACGATAACACCTTAGGTTGCTAACTCGCCTAGTTTCTTAGGTCGTTGCCGACCTAACACTACCCCACGACTTAAGTTATCACACGACCTATCTCCCCTACGACCTAACCCCAGAATACTTAGGTCGCCAACTACACTTCCTTAGGTCGCCTAAACCACTTAAGTCGGTCACGACTTATCAGTTAGGTCGTTTACGACCTAGGACTTGAACAAAATTCTGCCTAGAATCTGAAATGACTTAACAATGCTAAGAATTCCAGATTTTGATGAACTTTTCGATCCGTAAAAATACGGGTCGTTACATATGATCTATTAAAAAGGAATAAATTGCAGGAAAAGATGTGTTACGTGGCTTTAGATGAACAAACATCTGATAATCAGACACTACAGATCAAAAAGGATAAATAGATATTGGATAGTGGTTGTTCAAGACGCATGACTGAAAATTCAGAGATTTTGAAAGATATAGTTTACAAAGATGGAGGACCGGTCAATTTTGGTGATAATTTCTAAAGGATATGTGATTAGCATCGACAATGTCGATAATTCTAAAACTCCTACTATTTCCAATGTTTTGTTAGTTAGGAATTTAAAACATAATCTATTAAGTATTAGTCAGTTGTGTGATAAAGGTTTTAAAATTAAATTCGTAAAAGATAAATGTCACAATGAAATAATGAGTCAAAAATTATCTTTGAAGGTATTAGGAAACGGAACATTTATATATTAAGTATGAAAATCTCAAATGATAACTTATATCTTTTGGCTGAAACAAGTGACTCTTGGATTTGGCATAAAAGATTTCGGCATTTGAATTTCAAACTTATTTCTAATATTGCTAAAAATGATTTAGTTAAAGGTCTTCCTAAAATGAATTTTAAAGTTAATAATTTATGCGATGCATGTCAATTAGGTAAACTTAGAAAAAAATCATTTAAATCAAAAGATATGATTTATACTTCTCATCCCCGTGAACTTCTTCACTTAGATCTTTTTGGTCCACCTCAAATACAATATATAAATCATAATAGATATGTATTTATAATCGTAGATGACTATTCTAGGTTTACGTGGACGATTTTCTTAAAACTTAAAAATGATGCTTTTGAGTTTTAGATATTTGTTAAACAAACTCAAAATCAAATGTCCAGAAAAATTAAAACTATTCGAAGTGATCATGATGGAGAATTCGAAAATGAAAATTTTGAGAATTTCTATGATAATAAAAGTAACGACCTGCCTTTTTGGAAGTTTTAAGCAGACGTGCATGCCATACTCAAACCATTCAAAAGGGCAGATTGTTATGGGGTAAATAAGAAAAAGAGAAAGAAATAAACAAATACAGAATCTCACAGCGGAATGACAAAATATAACAATCAAATAATAGTTCATGAAGCTGTTTTACAAATAAATTTGATTATACTTACAACACAAACATCAGAGTTACATAAACATGAATAAATAAATAAATGCAGCAGAACAACATGATGCAGTAGAATACATATCATAAATAATAATAGTGCAAATCTTCGTCTTCGTCCTCCAGAAATAAGGTCGTCAACCATGAAATGCTCATGCTGACCCGAGCGAATTGAAAAAACAAACACTCGAGTCAGAACTAAAAGATCTTATGTAAGCTAAATCAATGGTAAATATGAGTGTAAACGGCGTCAGAGATGTTTATGGGGTTTGACATCTCCTATCCAGAGTTTAACGTTAGTGCAATAACTTAAGAGATGTTCGGGATTTCCATCTCCTAAGGATCCGTTAAACTATCTACTATGTAGTACAATATGCTATTATAATAATGTCTACAGTAAAGTAAAGTATTAAAATAGTGTTAAGCCATTACCCATATCCCCCTTAACACATTTTATATATTCCCATAGTCTATACAATGCCGTACGCTCCGCCAAATCGGTGGTTTACCCAGAGGAGATCACATAGGTATGGTACAAAAAAACACGTAGAAGGTGCACTAGGGCATGTGAACACGGCACTCAAGGCAATGCCAGGGTAGATATACCAATTGCACTCCTGGACTGGTGGTAACGCATAACAGCTACTACTGCCCACCTCGGACACACACCCATAATCAAAATCAAGGGGTGGCCACCAAATCAATCACAAAGTCAAAATATGGTATCGAAGAAATGTGCCCGATAGGAGGAATGACCTCACTTGGCCCGGTATAGCTCCTGTTTTAGTCGCATCTAAGCTGACTTGTAACAACCTGTATTTTGTGATTATTTTTAATTATATATTTTAATTACTTTAATTTAATTCCTAGTTTAAACTTTATTTTATTTATTATAATGAATGACTTTTGTTATTTTAAATATAAATTGTGTTTTGAATGTGAATTATAATTTCAAACATGAATAAATAAGATATTTTCCAGAAATGTGAATTTTGGTCAATATGGTCAAACTTTGAATTTTAATTTAAAAATTTAAAATGATGAAATTTTGAATTTTATCTTTTATTATGAAAGTAAATAAAATTTGAAGAATACTGCTTTTCGTTTCGTTGAAATCTGATTTATAATGTGAAAGTTATGCCCTTTTAATTATTGTGTGTAATTTGTTTTATTTAACAAAATTGTTTATTTTAAATTATATAAATAATATTTTATTTAGTCATGTAATGTTCTAAATTATATTTATATGGGTAAATAACATGCTATGTATATATTTTAGTTTTAAAACATTTTAAAAAAAAGCGTAATTGACATATTCCAGTGTTAGTTGTATTCTGTTTATAATTTCTAATTTCTAGTTTCATTTAATTAAGGAAATTCTTTGTTTATTTTCTATTTTCTTAAGATTTTATTTTATTTTCATTTACACTTCATTTTGTTCAGCATTATTTTATTTTACTTGACTTTTTATTGGTTTAGAAGTAAAGTTAAAAATTTTCTAAAACTAGTGATATTCTATTTGAAAATTTTAAGTCTTGTTTTCAATTTTTAAGCAATTTCTTTAATTCTTTTTCCATTTTCTTTAAAATTAATTATATATTTTTATTTTATAATATTTTTTTTCAGTTGTTAAAGCTTATTTTTGAGTTTATTTTTTTTATTTAAAATTAAAAAGAAAAAGAAATATGAAGAGTTTATATTGCTTTGAAACTGAAGTCTTTTCAATTCCCAAACTCTTCATTTTCCGCAACTCCTCCTTTATTTCTCTTAGCAGTGTAATATTTTTTTGGTTTTCCGTGTATTCCCTTCAAAATTCACGTGAGAAACTCCTTCTCCATTTCATTTTGCACGGCTAAGAAAATTATTGGTAATGGCATCTCTTTTTTTCTACTTTTCTCCTTATTTTCTATGTATTTTGCCTTGTTCTTCTTGCTTTTTGGATCGGCCTCTCCTCCATATCCATCGCCACAAACTCCTACACCTCTTCCCTGCCATCAACACCACCTACACTTCTAGCCATGACCATGGCCGAGCCCTCCATGGTGACCAAATCCACTAAAAATGCAACCTATAGCCCAAAAACATGGAATTTGACCACTTTGGCTTCATCCACTTCAACCACCACCCTAACCACCACCTAGGCCGCCTCCACCACCTCTGACCAGACCACCACACACCTTTCCTTCCACTGACCTGACCCATGCTTCTCTGGCCAAGACAAACAAGCCCATAACCGAGCCCTACGTTGAACCAAAAACCCACTACTTGCCTTAAAACTCTTCACATGCCTATGTTGTAACTTCCCCATCATTTATAGCTTGTAGCCGTGCATCCCTTAGTCCAAACCAGACCCAAATCATGATCAAACCTGAGCCAAAGCATGTCCAAACTTGAACCAAAACATCCCCTAGGCCGTGCAAGCATATGTAGAAAACAAGGCAAAAGTTTGTGTGTTCGATTTGCTTTTCATTTCAAAGTTATTCAAATTCAATGTTGTATTGAATTTTGATTTATCTTGGTTTTGTTTTAGGTTGTAACACATGTTCCTTAGCTTGGTTCTCTTCCACTTGAATCCATCGTTGTGTCATCGTGCTTTCTGTTATCCGTTTGTATCATTTGAATTGATAAATCGAGCACAAAAAGTGAGTAAATCTCACTAGACATTTATACTTATGCAATTGTGAAACGACAACAATTGAATGTGTAGAATTTTATATGATGTTATAACTGACTGTGATGATTTATTTATATGATGTTAAACCTGTTTAATTACCTATCATATCATCTGTTACTGTTATATATTGTATACTATTCATTTATACTTGTTTATCACACTACAAGTTCTCTGTAGATTAGATTCACTATGGGTTGAAATGATACATACCCGAACAGACATTAGAATAGGGAAAAATCATTATGGGCTGAAATGATAGGCCTGAACGGTTTTTATTTATTTTATTTTGACTTGGGATTGCGGATTTGAAATGATAGAACCCGGATTTTTCTTTGTAAACTGCGGATTGAAATGATACATATCCGTATCACTTGACCTAGGTTAGAAAACTATATACAGGCCCGTGGGTATTTTATAAAGTGTTTTTGGAATTTTTTAAGTATTTTAAAATGTAAATTTATGAAAATATAATTTAAATAGATTTTTAATGGTTTGAATAAATAATTTATGATATTTCTATAAGTTAAAAATGTTGAATAAATGAATGGTTAAATTGAATTTTGAAATATAACTTAAGTTTGGAAATTTAGATTTTGGTTTAAAATGATATTTAAGTTATGAATAAAATGGAATTTAATTATATTTGGAAAATGGTAAATATGATAATTTGATTTAAATTTTAATTTAAATGATTTAATAAAGTATTATTGATTTTTCTATGAACTAAAATGGTTAAATGAATGAATGCTTAAAAGTGTAATTTTAAATTTTAACTTGACTTGGAAATGGGAAATTTGGTTTTAGTTAAAGGTTTAAATTAATTATTTAAATTGGAAATTTAGTTTAAATTGTGAAATGGTAATTTGAAAATGTAAGTGTTAATAAATTGTAAAGGTAAAAATGGGAAAATTGTACATTTGAATTTGTTAAGTAAAATTATTGGGAAATTGGATTTTATTGTAAAGTTACTTTATAAAAATCATAAGTAAAAAAGATATTTAAATGAACATGTTTAAATGTTAAAAATATGATTTTTATAATGTTAAAAGGGTTTAAAATGAAGGTTATTATTTGCTGGAAATACAGTAAAATCTGAAAATTACTTTTCATAGCATTCAGAAATGCTATGGTTTCTGTAAATGAACTAAAACTTAAATAAGAGGCTATTACAGCAGTTCTGTAATGCTGTAGTTGCTGAAGTAAATTAAAAGGCTAAAAATTAATAAAGGCCTATTACAGCAGTTCTGTAAATGGTGTAGTGGTCTGCTTTCTTTGCTGAATTTAATTAAAACCCTAATTTTGAAACCTGAGCTATTACAGCATTTCTGGAAATGCTGTCTTTGCTGTTTAAACTAAATTTCAACTAAAACTGAGATTTAATAGCATTTTTAAATGCTGTCTTTGCTGAATTAAAATGTTTTCAAGTATAACTTATAACAGCTTTTTCTGAATGCTGTGAAAGGCTGAAATTTTCAATGTTTATGGTTTTTTACTTAGTAAATGAACTCAGAATAGTTTAAAAATTTGCTAATTGAATACTTGTTTTGAAAGTCTAATAATTACACTTTAAAATGGTTTAAATGAATTATTTTGATTGAAATATAAAGTATTAAAAAGGTGACTTGAAATGATAATAAATGAATGATATCTTTAAATTTAAAAAGTATTTAAAGTTGAATATTTAGATTTGAACTCAAATGATATTCTGAAATATTTAAATGATTTGAAATGAAGTTTTGGAAAGATATGATATTTTGATATATTAAAATGATTTAAAATGAAGTTTTGGAAAGATATGATATTTTGATACATTGAAATGATTTGAAATGAAGTTTTGAAATGAGATGATATTTTAAATATATTGAAAGGGTTTGGAATTGATTTAATCTTTATTTTGATAAAGACTTGGATTTGAAATGATATTCTATTTTGATGTATAAAATATTATTTTAAAATTATAACCACGGGTTATAATAACGATTGGTTGTTAAAGAGACCGAGATCGGATATGGACATACTCTCTGTCGATACCGAAAACCACTTTGACAACTGTGTACGTGGTGGAGATTCCTGAATGAACTAGGATGGTGGCGACGATCCTAAGGTATATACGTGGACCCAACTCCCATGAGTTGGCATAAGGTGGCTAAAACAGGAGTGATCTCGGGCCAATGAGGTAGCACCTCTTATCGGACACACTTCTTCGATACCATTCTATTACTTTGTGATTGTTTGGGTGCACCCCTTGATTTGGGAGTGTTGTTCAAGGTGGAGCGGTAGTGGCTGCTATGCGTTTCCATCAGTCCGTGTGCGTAATTGGTATATCTACCCTGGCATTGCCTTGTGTGCCGTGTCACCTACCATATCGAGCTTTACTACGAGTTGTGATTTCTCCCGTAGCCTGTGGAGTATCGAGGGTAGCCCCCATTTTGGGAGTACGCTAATACTGGATAGACTACTGGGACTATTACATGTTAAGGTAGAAAATGTAAAGCCTTAATGCTATTTAAAAGTATGTTTATTTTATATTGGACATTATTATAATAGCGAATATTACTACATAGTAGATAGTTTAACAGATCCTTAAAGAATGGGCAATCCCAAGCATTCTTTAAGTTTACTTGTACCTTTATTATAGTTCACTTGAGTTGGTTTACCTTGTATAAGTATGTATGTCCTAACTCGAGTGTTTTGTGTTTTGCTTTACGCTCGGGTCAGACTGAGTGATACAGCATTCGAGACTCACCTTTGGAGCTAGAGTTTCGCTTTGAAGTTCCATATATCTATTCATTTTGTTATCCAGTTGATTCCAGTTGTATTCTGAGTTATACCTGATTATCATATTGTTAATCCTGTTGTATCTTGGTATTCCTATTGTATCTTAATTAACTGTAATGACCCGTAAATTTTAATTGGTTTTAATAACGAAATTAACTGAATTTTTGTGAAATTTTAAATAATAATATTTCGAAATGAAAATGTAATATTTGAAATACATCTATTTTAGCATAGAAAATGGTGAATTTTCAATTAATTATATGGGAGTTATTTTATTGTGTAATTCTATTCAATTCAAATAAGTTAATAATTGATGGTAATAAATTAATTTTCAAAACTAAATATTTTTCTATAGAAAATTTCTAAATCATCTCCTAAGTGAGACGTCATCTTTCGTTTTCCAAATTTGGACTGCTATTGCTCCTATTTCTGGTAAAATAGCAGCATTTTCGGTACCGATTATCGGCTTTTGATCGGATGATCGTACCATTAATATATGTATACCGTTTTGATCGTCTCGTCGTGCTGATCTCTACGGTATATTCAATTATGTGTTTTGAGGTCCGGTACACGACGGAAGCGAAATAATGGTTCGTCGTAACGGTACCAAAATTTATGACTCTATAATTTCCTTTGGTTTCAAAATTTGAAGCGTACTGTCCTATCAGGCAATAAATTGCTTTAATTATCTGCCCATTAATCAAGTGTGTGATATCCCGGAATTTCTGGCAATATTAATTTAATAATCTGTTTAAATAATTAAATTGATTTGATAATCTTTGTTAATAAATATTTAAATTGGTTTAACAATCTTCTTTAATAAATATTTAATTGGTAAATATTTATGTTTTAAAATTAATAAAATGATTTCTATTTATAATGTATATATATTTGTATATATTGTAGATAGAAAAGCCTTGGTTTGAATTTAATAAATAAAAACATATTTTTCAAATTCTAATATATTTTGGTAATTTGGAATTTATGATTTAAATTTAATATAAAGCTTTTCAAAGCTATTTAAAAGTTAATCATATAGTTTTAAAATATTTAAAGAAAATGTTTAATTGTTCGAAACATATCTTAGCTTTAGTTTAAATTTAAATAAGATTTACAAAAAGGTTTGTTTTATTTCTTTTTAAATATTATTTAATAAATATGATTTATAATTTGATATGGAAGTTTAAAATAAAATTAATATATGAAACATTAATTCAATTAAGTAATATAAGTAATTTATATATATAGATAAGTATTTATAAATTAATAATTTAAGTATAAAAGCCTTTATTAATATTTTAAAATAAACATTAATTACTTAAATTACAAGTGTAAATTTATTAGTCTTGGTTTTAACATGTGTTAACGAATAAACAAGGGTATGTGACAAATGTTAACAACTTATACAAGTGTCCCTTATTTATTTTATTTTCTTTAATTTTTAATAAATCCAAATTTAATCTATATATACATCTCTTTTCCCTTCTCATTCTTTTTCTCATTTCCAAAAGCAAGAAACTCAAACCCTTTCTCAAAAACAATCTGGTAATCAACGTTCACAAACCATAAATTAAAGTCAAAACTGCAAACATCTTCCTCAAACCAAAGCTAATCCAATTCAATAATTATGTAAACCATTTTCAACATCATATTCAAAAGCCTGCAAGCATTTTCTTCCTGGAAACAAAGCAGTTCAACTATGTTTTCAAGCTAAAGCATTCTTTAGCAATTTCAGTTTATAAAACAAAGAAGCATATCACAGCATGTCAACAAAACAATTTCAACCCAGTTTCAGGCTTTTCAAAATAGAAATGGAAGCTCTGTTCTTTTCTTATTCAATCAGTGAGTAACTTCACCTTTAAAACTTTAAGTAAAATTTTGGTTACATGTCATTGCTGTGTTCAATATTGTATTGTGAAGTATATTTGTGTATTTATATTATTGAATTGTTGAAGTATGATGTATGCATGCAATTGAATATATGTAACTTCTCTGTTTCCAGTTTTGGTTCTTGTTTTGATTTAAATTCAAAACCTATTTATTTTGGTCTCTGTTAAACTTGAGTTTGAAATCAAACTTGTTTGATTCATTCCAAACTTTAGTTTAAAATTTATACTTAAGTTAAAAGAAACATTTAAATGACTCTGGAAATCAAATAACTGATCAAATCTAAAAATAAGTGAAAATTTAAACTTCATAAATTATTGTTTCAGGGTTAGGATCTGAAACATCATGTAAAAATATGAATTTTAAAACTAAAATCATAGTTTTTAGTTTGGAATTGAGGCTGCAGTTCTAGTTTGAACTGGAAATGGAAATCTGAGATTTTCTGGTGATCCAAGTGTTAGGAGAGGTTGGGATTTTGGGTAATGATTGAGGAGTGATCGTAGTTGATGAGAAAAATACTTGATGGTGATGCATTTCATCGAGGGGATAGCAACTGTGGATTTTTGTTTAGAACCCTAGTTTTAACTAGGTTAGAAAAATCGGTCATCATGGCTTCTACCGTGGATCGAGTGCTTCAAGGTTTTGAGAGATGGAAGCTTGGTCGTAGATGAGGGCATCTCCGGAGTTGCAGAGTTTCTGGTGGTCGGAGGGTCGTGGTCGAGGCGTTGCCAGGTTTGGGATGGGAAGGCTCCTGTTGTTCTAGGTTTGAGATAAAGACCTCGAATTCGATTTTGAGTCTAGATGCACGATCTGATGATCGTGTAGTGGTGTTTGGGTGGTTGGTGATTTAAGAAGATCATCAGCGATGAACTGAGATGGTCGGCGGCACTGTGCACATGCACGGTGCACTTCTTTGATCTATGGTGTTTGGTCTGAGCAAGGGTGTTGTAGTCTCGAGTTAATTGATGATTGACTCGAAGTGAAATGGTTTTGGACTCGAAGCAATATAGGGTTGTCTCAGGTTAAAATTTGGTTACAGGTTTTAAATGGAAAACCTGTTCTGTTTTTAAAATTTTAAAATAAAATTTAAACTGAAGTTTAAATGAAAAGCAAAGTTTTAAAACAAGTTTTAAATCTATGTTTTAAATCTGGTTCAAGTTAGTTTTAATATCAGTTTAAAAATAATTTAAAGTTTTTAAATTTAAATTGTTTTAACTACTTTAAAATGGTTAAAAGGTTTGAATTTTAAAATGAAGATTTAAAATGTAAGTAGGTTTTAAAATCTAAAGTTTAATCTGGAATCAAAGTTTAATTTGCATTCCAGTTTTGAAATAAAAGAAAGTTTTCAAATTTAAATTGTTTTAAATAACTTTGAATGTTTCAAGTATATTTTAAATATGGTTTGAATTGAAAATGAATTTGGTTTTAAATTCTTTTAAACTTCTTTTATAAAATGAGTATTTCCTTAACATGAGAATTTAAAAGGTTTTAAATTATTTTAAACTTTGTTAAAGTTAATTTGTATTCATTTTAAATCTTAAATTTAAAATGAATTTGAAAATGAAATTTAAAAGTAAATTTGAAAGCAAATTGTTTTTAAATGCTTTTGATAATGATAGTTTAATCATTAATAAGAATAATGTTTTTTCTTAAATTTGTTTATAATGTTTTGTGATTCATTAAATTATTAAGTTAATTAAAATGGGTAATTTATTTATTTAATTAATTAATGATTTGGATTAATTAAATAAGTAATTAAGGGTTTTAATTAATTAATTAAGGTCTAAGATTAATTAATTAGGAATAATTAATTTGTAATTATGGATTATTAATTAGATTTTAATTAATGATTAAAGATTAATTAATCAAGTAATTAAGGATTAATTAAGTTATAGTTAAGCGCTTAATTAATTAAATAATTAGAGATTAATTAATTGATAATTAAAGATTAATCCATTTGAAATTAATAATGGTTAATCTAAGTTAATTACTTAAGAAAAGTAATTAAAAGAATTGATAATAGTTAATGAAGGTTATTAACTTGAGATTATTTAACAATTAATTAATGTGATTAATTTTAATAATTAATTAGATTAATTAATTTAAAGATAATCATTTGTGAAATGTTTAAGTGAAATTACTTAATGGAAGTAAATAAGAAATTAATTACTTAATGTAATTAATTGAGTTTAATGTGATTAATTTAAGTTAATTAATTAATTTTAATTAATTTAATCACTTGATAGTTTGATAAGTGTAAATTACTTAATGTAATTAATGGAATATAATTATTTAGTGAAGTAATTAATGATAATTACTGGATGTAATTAATTGAAGATAATTTAATAATGGAAGTAATTTGGATTAAATTACTTTGTAATTAATCAAGGGATTAATTAAGAAGTAATTAATTTATTTAATGAGTAATTAAGGGTAGTAAATTACTGAATGTGATTAATCAAGGGTGATTAATAATTATGGTTAATTAAGATTAATTACTTAATGTAATTAATTTAAATAAAGTAATTAATTAAGATGTAATTAGGGATCAATAATTAACATAATTAATGATGTAATTAAGAGTTGATTAATTAAGATTAATTAATCAATAATAAGTTATTAAAGGTAATTAATTAATGTAATTAATTAAGGATTAATGTAATTAATTAAGGATTAATGTAATTAATTATAGTTAATTAATTAATGAAGTAATTAAAGGTTAATTACTGAATTTGGTTAAGGATAATTAATTTGTGAAATTAATTAAAGGATAATTACTTGAATGTATTTAAAGGATAATTAATCAAGGGTGATTAATTAAGGTGGATAATTAGATGGTGATTAATTAATTGATTTGTAATCAATTAAATGGTTTTGTAAGCAAGATTTTTAATGATGAAGTAATTAATTTAATTTACTTTAAATTAATTAGAAATGAAAGTAATTAATTTAATTCATTTTAAATTAATTATAAATGATGTGATTAAGTAAATCATTGCTTATGTATGGATGATATTGATTTCCTTGAATGATTTGAGATCTCAGATATGAGATAAGTAATGTTGTGTGATATGGATGCATTGGTTGCATTGTGATGATAATATGGATTATCTATTTTGATGATGGTATGGATTATCTGTTTATAATGATAATGTGGATCATCTGTTTATGATGATAATGTTAATTATCTATTGTGATATGTGAATTATCTATCTGCGTGTATATAGATAATGGATTTGAATTGTTTTAACTTTAAAACAACTTGGCCTTAAAAGATACGTTTTGGATTTCGATGAGACCAGGATCGGGTTTCCAGATTTGGATATCCGAAAACCACATCGATCCAAATTAACGATAGGTCGTGAATCTCAAGTGAAGATGAAGATTCAGAGTGCAAGGGTTATTGTCGTTAACTCTGAGGGTGATTCCAAAAGGAGTGTAACGAGATAATGGCTTCTGTTTCGTTCGAACCCGGAACGAACTTTTATGGATTGAATGCTTTCAGCACATCGTCAGGTGTACGATGAGCATTCTAAGTGTTGTGTTCTGATAAGGTAATCGTAGCCTCAAGCCTCATCAACCGGGAATGGCTAAAACAGGGGAGGTGCAGCAAGGTTAAGTGTGTAGCACCCAAATAGGACGATAATTTCCCCTGTCTAGAGGTTCCTTTTTATTCGGCTTAGTGGGCGGTTGCTGATCCCAACCGCGGGGTTGTCTTGTTCGGGATTATCCAGTAAAGGATGGTTTCGGCCTTATGTTGCAGGGGATTGGGAGTGATCCTCGGTACGTTGATCTAGGCCACGTACTGTGACGGGCGGTACCCCAGTAGCCCTGCCATTGTATGGAATCCAATCTCCAATAAGTGCCGTACGTTTTAGTTGTGCCCAACTATGTTGGAAGGTGAGATGTAAGCATTCCAGCTATTTCTGTATTTTATTTGAAAACCTTAGACCCTATTATAATATCATTGGATTTCCTAACAAATGTTTTGGTTAGCGTAAGGTAAAAACTTACCCATGTTTATTTGTGGGGAGTCTTATGTGATATCTTTTGTTTTCAAAGGATTTTTAAAGTTAAGCAACTTTAACCTGTTACTCACACCAGACCCATGTCTGACCCGGAGTTTATTTCTGTTTTTCTTAAACTCTTGGGTACTCAAATTTTTACGAGTAGCCAAGGGATTCAGGTTAGCTTTGACGAATTCTGGAGGAGATATGGAGCAGGAGGCTTCAACGCGTAGATATATAGTAGTTCCGGTATGTTGATCTCTATATTATATTGAGTTGTAGTAACTAGACGGGTGTTTATAACTGTCTAGTATGTGATGTATAATCTGTGCAACTCTGATAGTCGTTGTATATTATATAATACTTATGTTATTAATATAATTTATTCGTTCCGCTGTTGAGATTCTGATGTTGTTTCTTCTTTCTTCTCTATCTTTTCTCTTTTCTATCCCTTTCTTTCTCAATAATGATGCGTCATTCTGTGGAATGAATGGCGGGTCGTTACAGTGGTATCAGAGCATAGGTTGAGATAATACCTAAGCTCTGGAGTGGTGTCTATTTTGAGAGCGCGTATTTGTAATTTTTATAACTATATATATATTTATTTCTACCTATTAGTTGGGTTACATGTTCGGGTTTTCCAATATGAGTTCTAGAGGTAGAAAGGTAGTGGTGTGTGAAACACGAATACTACCTATGATTGGAGTCCAAATGTTGAGGTTGGAAGAGTAGTTGTCGAGACTGTAGACCTAATACCGTCTCGAGTAAGTTTTGCAATGGTGTAAGGATTTCATCAATCTCTGAAGGAAACCTGTTAAGGTTTGGAGTCCGTCTTTGAGGGTTGGATGAGTAGAGTTTGGATCTATGGATGTGCAAAAGTTAGTGATGGTATCTTGGCAATCTCAGGAAATTATAGATGTGTGATGAGACGCAGTGACTATGGATGTTTCCGAAGATGTTTCTTTGGAAAAAGTTAAGGAAGTGTGTCTGCTTCGGTGTTGTGGCTGAGTTCAGCAGGGTCTTTTCTGTTTGGTTTGGGGTCCGAGTTTCTCAAAGAGCTTTGGATAAGGAAGTCTTTGGCATATGTGTTAGTAGTGCAGCTCGGAGTGATCTGTGTGCCGACAAGGAGATCTTTGGCTAAGCAGTTTTCTAGTGGTGGAGTTCAGAAGCAGTAGAGTGGATCCATTTCTTCGATGGATTCGCTAGATAAGCCTAAGCTGTTCTGTTCAGTAAAGAGAGAACAGTTTTTCTTTGGAATTAGGCTGGGCTAATCGCGAAAGTGACTTGCGACAGATGAGTGTTCTCTTGAGTTATCAAAGAATTTACGGATGTCTTCAGGAAATTCAGAGGTTTGCCTTAGCATTTGGAGATTGAATTTTTGTATCGACTAGGATTCCAGGAGTAGAACAGGTGGTTCAGCTAGTTGAAGGTTGATTCCTAGAGATAGGGTTTGGTGAAGCAGCTCAGGTTTTGATGGAGTATCTGAGTTTTTTTTTATGGATCTGTTGAACCATATTTCTGGGATGTGTTATCCAGTCTGTGTTCGATGTCATCATCAGCATTTTCATTTGCTCCAGATCAGAGTTGTGCAGCGGAAGCAAGATTAGTAAGTGCTCCTGTTTATCTTTTATGGATAGGAGGAGTAAGTTTAGTCTTCTGATGTTTGAGGAGTAGAGTTGGTGTTCTTGGTCTTGGTTGATCTTGAGGATCATTCTATTGGGTTGTTTTTGGTCTAGTTTGTTTTTAGAGGCATCAACGAAGGTTGAGCTGATCAGGAACGATGTAGTCAGCCCAGGATCGTCAGAAGAATTTTGTGGATAAGAGGCGGAGGAATTTGGATTTCGAAGTCAGAGATTTGATTTTGGATAAGTTTTGGTCTATAGGATTGAATTGTCAGTTTGGATGACTGGAATTCGATGTGATTCATGTATCTCTGAGGGAGTACGTGTTTGATCTATCTCTGGTTTTGGAACCAACAGTTAATGAAGATTTGGTAGTTGAGTCAGACTTGTCTGTGGTCTGATATCCTGTTTAGTTTTGTAGATCTAGATGAGTAGGAGCTCAGTAGCTTAGTAGTGTAGATTGTTTGATTCAGTAGAGCGAGTATTCCAGTATTTACCTGGGAAACTACAGGAAGTTCTATCCAGAATTTTGTTTGGATAGTTAGATTTGATTGTTAGAATAAATTGGTTGCTATGGTTGTTAGCATATGATTGATAATATATGCTTGTTGTTTAAAAATTAAATCTTAGATAGATTATTAAATTACCTTTGCTTTTAAATTTCGCGATCGAAATTCTTTTAAGGGGGGAGGAATGTGATATCCCGGAATTTCTGGCAAAATCAATTTAATAATCTGTTTAAATAATTAAATTGATTTGATAATCTTTGTTAATAAATATTTAAATTGGTTTAACAATCTTCTTTAATAAATATTTAATTGGTAAATATTTATGTTTTAAAATTAATAAAATGATTTCTATTTATAATGTATATATTTGTATATATTGTAGATAGAAAAGCCTTGGTTTGAATTTAATAAATAAAAACATATTTTTCAAATTCTAATATATTTTGGTAATTTGGAATTAATGATTTAAATTTAATATAAAGCTTTTCAAAGCTATTTAAAAGTTAATCATATAGTTTTAAAATATTTAAAGAAAATGTTTAATTGTTCGAAGCATATCTTAGCTTTAGTTTAAATTTAAATAAGATTTACAAAAAGGTTTGTTTTATTTCTTTTTAAATATTATTTAATAAATATGATTTATAATTTGATATGGAAGTTTAAAATAAAATTAATATATGAAACATTAATTCAATTAAGTAATATAAGTAATTTATATATATAGATAAGTATTTGTAAATTAATAATTTAAGTATAAAAGCCTTTATTAATATTTTAAAATAAACATTAATTACTTAAATTACAAGTGTAAATTTATTAGTCTTGGTTTTAACATGTGTTAACGAATAAACAAGGGTATGTGACAAATGTTAACAACTTATACAAGTGTCCCTTATTTATTTTATTTTCTTTAATTTTTAATAAATCCAAATTTAATCTATATATACATCTCTTTTCCCTTCTCATTCTTTTTCTCATTTCCAAAAGCAAGAAACTCAAACCCTTTCTCAAAAACAATCTGGTAATCAACATTCACAAACCAGAAATTAAAGTCAAAACTGAAAACATCTTCCTCAAACCAAAGCTAATCCAATTCAATAATTCTGTAAACCATTTTCAACATCATATTCAAAAGCCTGCAAGCATTTTCTTCCTGGAAACAAAGCAGTTCAACTATGTTTTCAAGCTAAAGCATTCTTCAGCAATTTCAGTTTATAAAACAAAGAAGCATATCACAGCATGTCAACAAAACAAGTTTCAACCCAGTTTCAGGCTTTTCAAAATAGAAATGGAAGCTCTGTTCTTTTCTTATTCAATCAGTGAGTAACTTCACCTTTAAAACTTTAAGTAAAATTTTGGTTACATGTCATTGCTGTGTTCAATATTGTATTGTGAAGTATATTTGTGTATTTATATTATTGAATTGCTGAAGTATGATGTATGCATGCATTTGAATATATGTAACTTCTCTGTTTCCAGTTTTGGTTCTTGTTTTGATTTAAATTCAAAACCTATTTATTTTGGTCTCTGTTAAACTTGAGTTTGAAATCAAACTTGTTTGATTCATTCCAAACTTTAGTTTAAAATTTATACTTAAGTTAAAAGAAACATTTAAATGACTCTGGAAATCAAACAACTGATCAAATCTAAAAATAAGTGAAAATTTAAACTTCATAAATTATTGTTTCAGGGTTAGGATCTGAAACATCATGTAAAATATGAATTTTAAAACTAAAATCATAGTTTTTAGTTTGGAATTGAGGCTGCAGTTCTAGTTTGAACTGGAAATGGAAATCTGAGATTTTCTGGTGATCCAAGTGTTAGGAGAGGTCGGGATTTTGGGTAATGATGGAGGAGTGATCGTAGTTGATGGGAAAAATACTTGATGGTGATGCATTTCATCGAGGGGATAGCAGCTGTGGATTTTTGTTTAGAACCCTAGTTTTAACTAGGTTAGGAAAATCGATCATCACGGCTTCTACTGTGGATCGAATGCTTCAAGGTTTTGAGAGATGGAAGCTTGGTCGCAGATGAGGGCATGGCCGGAGTTGTAGAGTTTCTGGTGGTCGAAGGGTCGTGGTCGAGGCGTTGCCAGGTTTGGGATGGGAAGGCTCCTGTTGTTCCAGGTTTGAGATGAAGACCTCGAATTCGATTTCGAGTCTAGATGCACGATCTGATGATCGTGGAGTGGTGTTTGGGTGGTTGGTGATTTAAGAAGATCATCAGCGATGATCTGAGATGGTCGGCGGCACTGTGCACATGCACGGTGCACTTCTTTGATCTGTGGTGTTTGGTCTGAGCAAGGGTGTTGTGGTCTCGAGTTAATTGATGATTGACTCGAAGTGAAATGGTTTTGGACTCGAAGCAATATAGGGTTGTCTCGGGTTAAAATTTGGTTACAGGTTTTAAAGGGAAAACCTGTTCTGTTTTTAAATTTTTAAAATAAAATTTAAACTGAAGTTTAAATGAAAAGCAAAGTTTTAAAACAAGTTTTAAATCTGGTTCAAGTTAGTTTTAATATCAGTTTAAAAATAATTTAAAGTTTTTAAATTTAAATTGTTTTAACTACTTTAAAATGGTTAAAAGGTTTGAATTTTAAAATGAAGATTTAAAATGTATGTAGGTTTTAAAATCTAAAGTTTAATCTGGAATCAAAGTTTAATCTGCATTCTAGTTTTGAAATAAAAGAAAGTTTTCAAATTTAAATTGTTTTAAATAACTTTGAATGTTTCAAGTATATTTTAAATATGGTTTGAATTGAAAATGAATTTGGTTTTAAATTCTTTTAAACTTCTTTTATAAAATGAGTATTTCCTTAACATGAGAATTTAAAAGGTTTTAAATTATTTTAAACTTTGTTAAAGTTAATTTGTATTCATTTTAAATCTTAAATTTAAAATGAATTTGAAAATGAAATTTAAAAGTAAATTTGAAAGCAAATTGTTTTTAAATGCTTTTGATAATGATAGTTTAATCATTAATAAGAATAATGTTTTTTCTTAAATTTGATTATAATGTTTTGTGATTCATTAAATTATTAAGTTAATTAAAATGGGTAATTTATTTATTTAATTAATTAATGATTTGGATTAATTAAATAAGTAATTAAAGGTTTAAATTAATTAATTAAGGTCTAAGATTAATTAATTAGGAATAATTAATTTGTAATTAAGGATTATTAATTAGATTTTAATTAATGATTAAAGATTAATTAATCAACTAATTAAGGATTAATTAAGTTACAGTTAAGCACTTAATTAATTGAATAATTAGAGATTAATTAATTGATAATTAAAGATTAATCCATTTGAAATTAATAATGGTTAATCTAAGTTAATTACTTAAGAAAAGTAATTAAAAGAATTGATAATAGTTAATGGAGGTCATTAACTTGAGATTATTTAACAATTAATTAATGTGATTAATTTTAATAATTAATTAGATTAATTAATTTAAAGATAATCATTTGTGAAATGTTTAAGTGAAATTACTTAATGGAAGTAATTAAGAAATTAATTACTTAATGTAATTGATTGAGTTTAATGTGATTTATTTAAGTTAATTAATTAAGTTTAATTAATTAATCACTTGATTGTAACAACCCTGAGATTGCAATTACCGAATAATAAATTAAAATTATGATTTTAAGTTGAAAAGGGAGCTAAACAAAAATTTTGGGAATTTAAATTTGCAATTGGTTTGCAAATTAAAGTATTTTGGGTTGAAATGGGGAATTTTTAAATAAAAAGTGATTATGGGTTAATGAGCCAAATGATATAATTACATGGTTTTAATTAAAACTAGGATGCTTATTAGGATTTTGTTCACATGATAACTTAGAAAATAAACTAAGTCCTAATGGGTTTAAAACCCCCTTACCATAACCCATTAGCCTAACCCCCTCCTATATAATATCTTAAACCCATAACCCTAACCCTCCTCCTCTTCATAAATTCCTAAAACCTAGATCTAAACAAAATAATGGCCTCCATTTAGAAGCTCCTTCTCCTTCTCTTCATAATTTGATTAGTTTAATCCTAGAAAAAAAAGAAAGGTAATGCAATCTCTCATATTATCTAATCCTCCTTCTTAACCCATATTTATCTCAACCTTCATGTTGTAATTATTGTTTTATTTTTTTGTTGATTTTGGGTCCTTGAAGTCTCTTGATCTTTGCTTGGAGGTTGAGGCTTTTGGCTTGTTTAATTGTGCACAAATACTATTTGTTCTTTTGCCTCATTAAGGTAATTACTATTGATTAGTAATTAATGCTAGTTGTAATTTTGATAATTACTAATTATTAATGATTATTGCTAGTTAATTTTGGTGATAATTTTGATGCTCAAAACTGAAAAAAACACCCCTAAAGCACCAAAAATCAATATTTATGCTGGCTGTTTTGTTCAGCCTGAAAACAGGCTGAAACTGAGATCTGGGTGCACCAGGACAGACCTGGGTGCACCCAGGCTGATGCAGGCTAGCCCAGCTGGGCTAGCCAAGAACAGGCCAGCCCCTAGTGGGCTGGCACTCACTTATCCCCACCCAGCCGCCCGGGCTGGGTAAGGGCCCAGCCCGCCCAGGCTGGGTCAGGACCCCAGCCCAGGCGGGCTGGGGCCTTGGAGGACCCAGCCCGCCCGGGTTGGGTAAGGACCCAGCCCGCCCGGGCTGGGTCAGGTCCCCAGCCCAGGCGGGTTGGGACCTTGGAGGACCCAGCCCGCCCGGGCTGGGTCAGTGTCCCCAGCCCAGGCGGGCTGGGGCCTTGCAGGACCCAGCCCGCCCGGGCTGGGGCCTTGCAGGACCCAGCCCGCCCGGGCTGGGTCAGGTCCCCAGCCCAAGCGGGCTGGGGCCTGGTGAGACCCAGCCCGCCCGGGCTGGGTCTGGTACCCAGCCCAGGCGGGCTGGGGCCTTGAAGCACCCAGCCCGCCCGGGCTGGGTCTGCTCCCCAGCCCAGGCGGGCTGGGCTGGACAAGGGCTGCACCCATGGTGCAGCCCGAGAAAAAAAAAAAAAAAAAAAAAGAAAAAACAAATAATAATAAATATTTTTTTTAAGCCCTGTTTCAGATTTTTTATCTCCACTTCGCGATGCCGCCACGATCGCATCCGAAGTCGGAATTCGACGTTTTTGCTCTCGTTGGAAAGGTGGAGTTTCGAACTCCATCTCTGTAAAATTTAGGCATCATCGGCATTCTTTTGGTACTTCGAATTTCGTGTCGAAGTTGAACTCTTGTCACTGTTTGTAAACAGTGTGAATCTTGTTCTGGGTCCAACTTTGAGACGTCGCTGCTACTTCGTCTCAACTCGGATTCCAGAAATTCTTTTTGCATCTTATAGTAGGGATGTTGGACTATATTCCTACCAGTTTTCATGTCATTTGGATTCAGTTTGCTGGTCCAAATAAATTGCCGAACTTGGGTTCGCAGCAGTTTTTGAATGGTCAAACACTTAGAATGAAAATCAAATATCCCTTCTGTTTCCAGCTTTTGAGCGCCACTCCGCGATGCCACCACGTTCGCATCGGAAGTCGGAATTCAACGTTTTTGGTCTCGTTAGAAAGGTGGAGTTCCGAACTCCATCTCAGGAATATTTGGACAACATTGGAGTTCGTTTGGTACTTCGAATTTCGTGTCGAAGTTGAACTCTAGTCGTTGTTTGTAAACAGTGTAAATCTTGTTCTGGGTCCAACTTTGAGACGTCGCTGCCACTTCGTCTCAACTCGGAATCCAGAAATTCTTTTTGCATATTAAAGTAGGGATGTTGGACTACATGCCTGCAAATTTTCATGACATTTGGACACAGTTTGCTGGTCCAAATAAATTATCGAACTTGAGTTCACAGCTGTTTTTGAATGCTTACAAACACTTAGAATATTTTTGATGATTTTCTGGTTTTCATTGACTTCTTTGAGATTTGTCTCTAGATTTCGTACACGGGTTTTATGAATCATTTTCAAAAGATTTTTCATTCCTAAATGGCTTTTGAAAATTATTATATAATATTATTTTAATTATTAAATTAATTACTCCATAATAGGAGGCCTTTCAAAAGACCGTTGTAAAAGTGATTTCGAAAATCAATTATAAATCCGTTTTACACCATTATTTTCTATAATAAAAATCTCACACTCACTTTTAGCACGTCGAACGAAGTGGAAAGGTGCTTAAACGGTTAGGAAATCTCCGGCCTATGGAAACCGTGTGTATTTTCTTTCCGGTTAATCCCCGACCTATTCGATTGATCGTTTTGACCTTTGGGTCTAGTTTACCGATGATATGAGGTAGACTTTTTATTGTTTGGAGTGTGAGCTTGCTATTGGTTAGGAAACCGTTTAGTGCGAACGTGGGGTATGGGACTCATTGTTAACACTTTACGGGTTCCTCTCCAAGAAGTTAGTGACACATTTGCCTCTGGGCGGCCAGTACTGGACCTCTGGGTCACCATGCCTCTGGGCAACCGTCTCTGGACACCTGCTCTATGGAGCAGTTTATTTTTCGGCGTGTGCCTCTGGGCCTTTATCCTTCTGGGAAGGATCTCGCCGTCTCGCGCGTTTCGCATCGGTGCGAGTGATCGATCACAACTCTACAGTACTTGGCAACAACGACTCTGGTCGGTGCACGTGCAAAACTTGTATTATCTGATGATTTTTATATCCATTCGAGTACCGCCATTCGGTGTTGGTTCTATGGAACCATACGATGTAAGTGCGATTGCCTTGTGGATTCACAGTGTCTCTGGACACTGCTTTTCAGTGTTTTGATTTCATTGACTTTTTAGTATATCCCCATTGCTCTTTGGAGCATCGATCTTTGCTTGGGCATTGATTACGGACTCTGGTCACTCTTGGGATTATTGCCTATGGGCATCTTTTTATAGCTTTGGCTACGCCGATGATATGAGGCGATTTTATTTATTCTACACTTTGGTGTTGATTTCTCTTTGGAGATTTTTATCGTTTATTGATGATTAGGGATCATCATTTTATTCATGTGGTTCATAATATACTTCTCTTTGGATAAGTACTGTTTTATTTATGTACCGCATTATTATATATCTCAGTTATTACTGATTGTTTAGCTAGCCTGACCCGAGTGTTTTTGCTCGGGTCAGACCGAGTTGTTTCAGGTTAGGTCTCTGGACTTAGCTTCTGTGCTTCCGCTTGGACATTATCTGCTATGCTGATAGATAGCGCTTTTATTTGTCCACCATTCCGCTACTCTCTTATTATTCAGACTCTGATATGTACATATTTGACTCACATGTGTGAGCAGTGGCTTTGTACCCACTTATGATATTTGGATCTGTATTGACGATGTATTGTTCTGGGATTTTATATCTGTTATGTGATTCTGTTCTGTGATGTTTTATCATTTATTATTATGCTTTGTCCTGATAGATCTTTAGCCATTTGTAATTTCGTTATAAGTATTTACCGAATATGTCGAACCACCTGATTGAGAAAAATTTAAATAGATTCCACCTTTCGACGTATTCGGTAGATAGTTATAGCTTGATTATAGATGGTCGCTTTCACTATACTCTATTCTCCGCTTTAACAGACAGTATTACTCCCGTAATACTCTTTGTTACAGTGGGTCTCGGAGTGGGGCGTTACAGCTTGGTATCAGAGCCTGGTTTCAGGAATAAGCATAATAAACATAGAACAGATACACGTAGTACAATACATTTTTATTAGATCCGAATTAAATCAAATCCCTTCCTTGTGTTTATTGATAGATAAGTTAGGAATATGTTTAGGAATCCGTTATATTCCGTAGTATTCCTTAATAAATTATCTATCATTGAATCATGTCTAACTCTAATTCCCGTTTGACTTTCAGTATGTCTGGAAGGGGAAGAGGGAGACCCACACGTCAGACCAGTGCTGCTGGGCAGTCCAGCAACACTCATCCTGAGGGCGTGTTCATGACCACCGACCAGATCATGGAGCTGGTTCGGAATTCCCAGTCTCATTCTCAGTCTCCAGCCCCAGTTGCTGATGTTCCGCGCAAATCTGCTTTTGCGCGTCTCTGCAGTGATTTTACCCATCTCGGAGGGAAGCCGTTCAGTGGCTCTGAGAATGTCCTAGAGGTCCAGGCTTGGATTCGGATATGCGAGCGCATTTTCACTCGTATGGATATCTCGGATCATGACCGTGTTCTTATTGCTTCTAGTCAGCTTCTGAGTCGTGCCCTGGATTGGTACGAACTTCTTATTGCCGAGGTCGATGAGACTACACTTACTTGGGCTCAGTTTCGTGAGGGATTTGAGCTCAAATTCATTCCAGAGTCAGAGAAGAACTCCCTTGCTCGCCGCTTTCTTGATCTCAAACAGGGGAAATCCTCTGTATCCGACTATGTCTCTTCCTTCGAGGCCCTGTCCAAGTACGGCCTTGAGTTTATTGCTACTCCTTATAAGAGGAACCTCAAATTTGTTGAGGGCTTGAAGAAATATCTGAAGAGGCAGCTTATGCTTCAGCTTGAGCTCTCATTCGAGAAGCTAGTCGATGCAGCTCTACATCTTGAGTCCGTCGAGATGGAGCATAGTGATGATGGTGGTGTGGAATCCACAAACCCCACCAAGAAGAGGTTTCCTCCTGACCTGTCTGGCTCTTCTTTTCAGCACAAGAAGAAGATAGCGATCAGCTCTAGTTCTGAGCCTCAGACTGAGTCCCAGACTCTTGCTCTGCCTAGTGGGACCCGTCCTCCGATGAAATGCTTCAATTGCGGTTCTCCTGATCACTTTATTCGGGAGTGTCCCAAACCTCTATTGCACCTTCTGTAAGAAGGAGGGACACAGGATCACCACTTGTCCTATTGCTCCAGCTAGTGCCAAGCCTGGCAGGCTTAATGCTGCCAAGGCTCCTACCACTTCTTCTCAGCCTAAAGGTACACATCCTTCCGTTCTTGAAGGCTCTATTTTATTTCATGGTAGATCTTTTAGAGTTCTTTTGATACGGTTGTCTCTCACTCATTCGTATCAAAGGAACTAGTTGATACTTTATCTTTGGATGTTACTTGTATGGTTTCTTCACTAAGGATTGTGAATCCTATTGGTGGATCCACGACCCTTAGCTTGCTCTGTGAGAATATAAATATTGATCTTTGTGTATTTTCTTTCCGTGCGAATCTGCACGTTGTGGATTAGATGTTATAGACGATTTCTATATTTAAGGAATTGCGGGGACGCAATTTTCTTAAGGGGGGAGTCTGTAACAACCCTGAGATTGCAATTACCGAATAATAAATTAAAATTATGATTTTAAGTTGAAAAGGGAGCTAAACAAAAATTTTGGGAATTTAAATTTGCAATTGGTTTGCAAATTAAAGTATTTTGGGTTGAAATGGGGAATTTTTAAATAAAAAGTGATTATGGGTTAATGAGCCAAATGATATAATTACATGATTTTAATTAAAACTAGGATGCTTATTAGGATTTTGTTCACATGATAACTTAGAAAATAAACTAAGTCCTAATGGGTTTAAAACCCCCTTACCATAACCCATTAGCCTAACCCCCTCCTATATAATATCTTAAACCCATAACCCTAACCCTCCTCCTCTTCATAAATTCCTAAAACCTAGATCTAAACAAAATAATGGCCTCCATTTAGAAGCTCCTTCTCCTTCTCTTCATAATTTGATTAGTTTAATCCTAGAAAAAAAAGAAAGGTAATGCAATCTCTCATATTATCTAATCCTCCTTCTTAACCCATATTTATCTCAACCTTCATGTTGTAATTATTGTTTTATTTTTTTGTTGATTTTGGGTCCTTGAAGTCTCTTGATCTTTGCTTGGAGGTTGAGGCTTTTGGCTTGTTTAATTGTGCACAAATACTATTTGTTCTTTTGCCTCATTAAGGTAATTACTATTGATTAGTAATTAATGCTAGTTGTAATTTTGATAATTACTAATTATTAATGATTATTGCTAGTTAATTTTGGTGATAATTTTGATGCTCAAAACTGAAAAAAACACCCCTAAAGCACCAAAAATCAATATTTATGCTGGCTGTTTTGTTCAGCCTGAAAACAGGCTGAAACTGAGATCTGGGTGCACCAGGACAGACCTGGGTGCACCCAGGCTGATGCAGGCTAGCCCAGCTGGGCTAGCCAAGAACAGGCCAGCCCCTAGTGGGCTGGCACTCACTTATCCCCACCCAGCCGCCGGGGCTGGGTAAGGGCCCAGCCCGCCCAGGCTGGGTCAGGACCCCAGCCCAGGCGGGCTGGGGCCTTGGAGGACCCAGCCCGCCCGGGCTGGGTAAGGACCCAGCCCGCCCGGGCTGGGTCAGGTCCCCAGCCCAGGCGGGTTGGGACCTTGGAGGACCCAGCCCGCCCGGGCTGGGTCAGTGTCCCCAGCCCAGGCGGGCTGGGGCCTTGCAGGACCCAGCCCGCCCGGGCTGGGTCAGGTCCCCAGCCCAGGCGGGCTGGGGCCTGGTGATACCCAGCCCGCCCGGGCTGGGTCTGGTACCCAGCCTAGGCGGGCTGGGGCCTTGAAGCACCCAGCCCGCCCGGGCTGGGTCTGCTCCCCAGCCCAGGCGGGCTGGGCTGGACAAGGGCTGCACCCATGGTGCAGCCCGAGAAAAAAAAAAAAAAAAAAGAAAAAAAAAATAATAATAAATATTTTTTTTAAGCCCTGTTTCAGATTTTTTATCTCCACTTCGCGATGCCGCCACGATCGCATCCGAAGTCGGAATTCGACCTTTTTGCTCACGTTGGAAAGGTGGAGTTTCGAACTCCATCTCTGTAAAATTTAGGCATCATCGGCATTCTTTTGGTACTTCGAATTTCGTGTCGAAGTTGAACTCTTGTCACTGTTTGTAAACAGTGTGAATCTTGTTCTGGGTCCAACTTTGAGACGTCGCTGCTACTTCGTCTCAACTCGGATTCCAGAAATTCTTTTTGCATCTTATAGTAGGGATGTTGGACTATATTCCTACCAGTTTTCATGTCATTTGGATTCAGTTTGCTGGTCCAAATAAATTGCCGAACTTGGGTTCGCAGCAGTTTTTGAATGGTCAAACACTTAGAATGAAAATCAAATATCCCTTCTGTTTCCAGCTTTTGAGCGCCACTCCGCGATGCCACCACGTTCGCATCGGAAGTCGGAATTCAACGTTTTTGGTCTCGTTAGAAAGGTGGAGTTCCGAACTCCATCTCAGGAATATTTGGACAACATTGGAGTTCGTTTGGTACTTCGAATTTCGTGTCGAAGTTGAACTCTAGTCGTTGTTTGTAAACAGTGTAAATCTTGTTCTGGGTCCAACTTTGAGACGTCGCTGCCACTTCGTCTCAACTCGTAATCCAGAAATTCTTTTTGCATATTAAAGTAGGGATGTTGGACTACATGCCTGAAAATTTTCATGACATTTGGACACAGTTTGCTGGTCCAAATAAATTATCGAACTTGAGTTCACAGCTGTTTTTGAATGCTTACAAACACATAGAATATTTTTGATGATTTTCTGGTTTTCATTGACTTCTTTGAGATTTGTCTCTAGATTTCGTACACGGGTTTTATGAATCATTTTCAAAAGATTTTTCATTCCTAAATGGCTTTTGAAAATTATTATATAATATTATTTTAATTATTAAATTAATTACTCCATAATAGGAGGCCTTTCAAAAGACCGTTGTAAAAGTGATTTCGAAAATCAATTATAAATCCGTTTTACACCATTATTTTCTATAATAAAAATCTCACACTCACTTTTAGCACGTCGAGCGAAGTGAAAAGGTGCTTAAACGGTTAGGAAATCTCCGGCCTATGGAAACCGTGTGTATTTTCTTTCCGGTTAATCCCCGACCTATTCGATTGATCGTTTTGACCTTTGGGTCTAGTTTACCGATGATATGAGGTAGACTTTTTATTGTTTGGAGTGTGAGCTTGCTATTGGTTAGGAAACCGTTTAGTGCGAACGTGGGGTATGGGACTCATTGTTAACACTTTACGGGTTCCTCTCCAAGAAGTTAGTGACACATTTGCCTCTGGGCGGCCAGTACTGGACCTCTGGGTCACCATGCCTCTGGGCAATCGTCTCTGGACACCTGCTCTATGGAGCAGTTTATTTTTCGGCGTGTGCCTCTGGGCCTTTATCCTTCTGGGAAGGATCTCGCCGTCTCGCGCGTTTCGCATCGGTGCGAGTGATCGATCACAACTCTACAGTACTTGGCAACAACGACTCTGGTCGGTGCACGTGCAAAACTTGTATTATCTGATGATTTTTATATCCATTCGAGTACCGCCATTCGGTGTTGGTTCTATGGAACCATACGATGTAAGTGCGATTGCCTTGTGGATTCACAGTGTCTCTGGACACTGCTTTTCAGTGTTTTGATTTCATTGACTTTTTAGTATATCCCCATTGCTCTTTGGAGCATCGATCTTTGCTTGGGCATTGATTACGGACTCTGGTCACTCTTGGGATTATTGCCTATGGGCATCTTTTTATAGCTTTGGCTACGCCGATGATATGAGGCGATTTTATTTATTCTACACTTTGGTGTTGATTTCTCTTTGGAGATTTTTATCGTTTATTGATGATTAGGGATCATCATTTTATTCATGTGGTTCATAATATACTTCTCTTTGGATAAGTACTGTTTTATTTATGTACCGCATTATTATATATCTCAGTTATTACTGATTGTTTAGCTAGCCTGACCCGAGTGTTTTTGCTCGGGTCAGACCGAGTTGTTTCAGGTTAGGTCTCTGGACTTAGCTTCTATGCTTCCGCTTGGACATTATCTGCTATGCTGATAGATAGCGCTTTTATTTGTCCACCATTCCGCTACTCTCTTATTATTCAGACTCTGATATGTACATATTTGACTCACATGTGTGAGCAGTGGCTTTGTACCCACTTATGATATTTGGATCTGTATTGACGATGTATTGTTCTGGGATTTTATATCTGTTATGTGATTCTGTTCTGTGATGTTTTATCATTTATTATTATGCTTTGTCCTGATAGATCTTTAGCCATTTGTAATTTCGTTATAAGTATTTACCGAATATGTCGAACCACCTGATTGAGAAAATTTTAAATAGATTCCACCTTTCGACGTATTCGGTAGATAGTTATAGCTTGATTATAGATGGTCGCTTTCACTATACTCTATTCTCCGCTTTAACAGACAGTATTACTCCCGTAATACTCTTTGTTACAGTGGGTCTCGGAGTGGGGCGTTACATTGATGGTTTGATAAGTGTAAATTACTTAATGTAAATAATGGAGTATAATTATTTAGTGAAGTAATTAATGGTAATTACTAGATGTAATTAATTGAATATAATTTAATAATGGAAGTAATTTGGATTAAATTACTTTGTAATTAATCAAGGGATTAATTAAGATAATTAATTAAGAAGTAATTAATTTATTTAATGAGTAATTAAGGGTAGTTAATTACTGAATGTGATTAATCAAAGGTGATTAATAAATATGGTTAATTAAGATTAATTACTTAATGTAATTAATTTAAATAAAGTAATTAATTAGGATGTAATTAGGGATCATTAATTAACATAATTAATGATGTAATTAAGAGTTGATTAATTAAGATTTATTAATCAATAATAAGTGATTAAAGGTTATTAATTAATGTAATTAATTAAGGATTAATGTAATTAATTATAGTTAATTAATTAATGAAGTAATTAAAGGTTAATTACTGAATTTGGTTAAGGATAATTAATTTGTGAAATTAATTAAAGGATAATTACTTGAATGTATTTAAAGGATAATTAATCAAGGGTGATTAATTAAGGTGGATAATTAGATGGTGATTATTAATTGATTTGTAATCAATTAAATGGTTATGTAAGCAAGATTTTTAATGATGAAGTAATTAATTTAATTTACTTTAAATTAATTAGAAATGGAAGTAATTAATTTAATTCATTTTAAATTAATTATAAATGATGTGATTAAGTAAATCATTGCTTATGTATGGATGATATTGATTTCCTTGAATGATTTGAGATCTCCGATATGAGATAAGTAATGTTGTGTGATATGGTTGCATTGGTTGCATTGTGATGATAATATGGATTATCTATTTTGATGATGGTATGGATTATCTGTTTATAACGATAATGTGGATCATCTGTTTATGATGATAATGTTAATTATCTATCTGTGTGTATATAGATAATGGATTTGAATTGTTTTAACTTTAAAACAACTTGTCCTTAAAAGATACATTTTGGATTTCGATGAGACCGGGATCGGGTTTCCAGATTTGGATATCCGAAAACCACATCGATCCAAATTAACGATAGGTCGTAAATCTCAAGTGAAGATGAAGATTCAGAGTGCAAGGGTTATTGTCGTTAACTCTAAGGGTGATTCCAAAACGAGTGTAACGAGATAATGCCTTCGGTTTCGTTCAAACCCGTAACGAACTTGTATGGATTGAATGCTTTCAGCACATCGTCAGGTGGACGATGAGCATTCTAAGTGTTGTGTTCTAATAAGGTAATCGTAGCCTCAAGCCTAATCAACCGGGAATGGCTAAAACAGGGGAGGTGCAGCAAGGTTAAGTGGGTAGCACCCAAGTAGGACGAGATTTTCCCTTGTCTAGAGGTTGCTTTTTATTCGGCTTAGTGGGCGTGTGATATCCCGCTGTGACGCCCCACCTCAATACCCACGCTAGCCAAGGACACTACGATGTAGTGCTGTCAACTAGCACGGAGAATAAGGCTGTTGAGGAGCGACCATCCATGTAATTGATTATCACATGGTGGCTATAAAATAATCTTCGGAAACAAAAATAGAAATAAACATAACTCATAGCAGTCACAAACATCCATATCACAAAGGAGGAAGAAGATATGAATATATAACTAACACATGAAAGTGTACATCAGAGTACTGGTCAAAAAGTTCCACAATAATACAAAAGAATAGCAACACGTGCTATACCAAAAGAATACAACTATGAGTCCATATCTCAAGTGTATACAACAAAAACTGCTAAACTAAATAGTCAGCCAAAAGTCAGAGTAGCAAATCCCGGAAAGAAGTCAAGCAGAAGCACCTGTAACATCTCGGTCTGACCCGAGTATTATTTAAGAAAATAATATACGGATCAGTCTAACTATAAATATCAGATGACATGATATATAATAAAAGACATGGCATAAACATAGAATATCCATACTGACATACTACTATAAGTATGAAAATGATGATCAACAGGAGATCAACCGATGAGAAATGATCAATATCACGAGAATCTTCTCAAAGATCCAAAGAGGGCATCATACCCTAAACTTGTACTCATAACAAGTCAATGACATAAAAATCCAGAAATCAAACAAGAAATCCAGAAATCATAAAAAAAAGAGAAAGAGGCCTATCACATGATGGTCCGAAGACCATGGGGCGCTACCCCATATGTGTGAGTCGGAATCACACTGATTGAGGCCTAGGCTAACCAAAAAGCAAAATGGTATGTGTGAATGGAATCACACAAGTGGTGTCTAGCCTAACCTCGCAAACAAAAAGATATGTGTGAGTCGGAATCACACTACTGCGGTCTAGACTAACCTTGCAGACAAAGAGATGTGTGTGAGTCGGAATCACACTACTGCGGTCTAGTCTTACCTTGCAAACAAAGAGACATCGCACAATTGCTAGTCTAAATCATAAAATGATCATCATGATCAGCGAGAAGTGTCAATCACACCAAGCTAGTAAATATATGAGTTTAGCTTCATGTCCCATAACCACTTGCTTAACTTAAATATTTACGAACAAGCTGTAAATCTTCACTAGGAAATTGTCACGAAAAGGGATCAATCGAGCAAGTCCAAGAGCTAACCGACGAAGTGAACGCAAGTGTTTCATACCACTCGTTTTACTAAGTCGTTTAAGTCGATTTCTCATTCGAGTGAAGTAAAGGCTTATATATTAGTAGATTAAAAATCGGTTTGAGAAAACGAACTTTTGATATTAAAAATAGTGTTGAAATCGATTTGAAGAGTTTTGATATTTACTACTAGTATTAAAACCTTCATATCTTTAAAGTGACAAGTCATAAAACGATTGTTGGAACAATCTATCACAAAAATTCACATTCGGAGACGTGAATAAAATCCAAGGAAATCAGCTTAAAATGCATCAAAGTGGAAGTTCTGATGAATGCTTTTCAGATAAGATTGCCTTCGCAGAGTAAATGGTCCAACGACCTAACTCGAACGACCTAGAGGGTCGAACGACTTAACTGGAGGATAAGTCGGAGACGACCTACGAGATATACTGGCCGACCTAACTCGAGCGACTTAAAGACTTAGCAGGGTCGAGCGACTTACGAGCTACGACCTAAGGTGATGAGGGGCGTTAGGTCGGAGACGACCTAACACTTGACTCGCGAACGACTTATGGAAAAGAAGCTTAGGTCGGAGACGACCTACGAGATAAGCCAGTGCGAGCGACCTAAAGTTTGCCTAGGGGATTATAGGTCGGCAACGACCTAACGTTTTGCCTGGAGATTATAGGTCGGCAACGACCTAAGACTTAAGGGCGAACGACTTTTGCCTGGGGATTATAGGTCGGCAACGACCTAAGACTTAAGGGCGAACGACTTTTGCCTGGGGATTATAGGTCGGCAACGACCTAACGTTTTGCCTGGACGACCTAAGGAGTTAACTCGTGGACGACCTAGCAATGGCCAGAAACGACTTAAGGCCAGAAACTCACCAAAACGCCAAAATTTGTAGTTTTTCGCCAATCCAATCCAAACCAAATGCAAACAAACATGCTAAAGTGATGAGGGATCATCCCCAACAGTCCAATGACAATTATAGGCAAGATGTGAGATCAAAAATCTCACCTTTTCATGGAATTTGATGAAGATGGAGATTTGAGAGCAAAGCAAGAACACCAACAAGCTTGAATCAATGGTCTTCACGTGAATTTGATGTTGAATCTCGGATTTGCAATAGAATTTGTGTTTGGAGTTTTAATTTCCACTTCCCACCACCATTTTTGACAAAGCTTGAGGTGTTTTGATAGAGTGAGGAAGATGGTTGGGCTGAACTAAAGGGGTGCAGTCCAAACCAAAGTCAAAGGCGGGAAAAAGTGTTGAAAATTTCACTATCTCCAAACATATCGAAGTTTACACTCAAAAAGATCGCAAACGTCATTTTGAACTCAATGGAAGTGGTCTCGAGTCCTAATTTGACCGTATGCAAAAAGTAGCTTTTCGGACTAACATCCGACTAACGATAAAATATTTAAATAAAATATTTAAATATAAAATCGATAGATATGCGGGTTGTTACACCCGGATTTTAGGACATCAGATAATTGGATAGTTATCTGATTTTACTTTCAAAAATACTGATTTATAAATCGAACAAATTCAAATGTGATAATCTCCATTTTAAAATTTATTTAAAATTTGGTAAGATTGTTAATTTCAAATCAATAATAATAGTATGTTGTATATATTCATGTATAGAGAATTATTATATACAAATTGAATTTGTGTTTGTTTAAATATATATGATATATATATATATATATATATATATATATCAAATTGATTTTTAAATTGAATTTGAATTTGAATCTAGATTTAAATTTGGAAATTCAAAAGATAGATATTTTAAATATTTTAAAATAATATATAAGCTTTTATTTATCAATATAATTGGTTTTATTTTCTTTAAAGTAATTTCAAGTTTTCTAGATTTAGTTTTAAAATTTCATAATTTTAAATTATCTTCAATTCCAATTTATAATTCATACTTAACCAAAAGTTTATTTCCCTAAAACATTTCATTTTACTTAACCATTTACCCATTTCATTATTAAACACAACAACCATTTATGATAATAACCAAGATTATCATATCTGGAAACCAATTCATTATTATCTTTATTCTGATAACACTTCTACAAATTCAAGATTTTAATTTCAGTTTGGATCCATTTCAAACTTATCTTCATTCAATTTCAGTTTGGTTGCATTACTATTACCACTTAATTCTCATTATTTTATTTTATTCTAATTATTCAACAACCAATTTCTTAATATTTATTAATTAGAAAATTATTTCTATATATATCAAAAGATAAACTTATATAAAAATCATTTATTTTTAAAACCATTTTAAAACCTTTATATAAGAAAATAACAAGTACGCTCTCATATATATATATATACACACACACTCAACTCATCTTAGGGTACCATTGACCCTATCCTTAATGAGTAAACCCACCAGAGCCAAGGTTCTCGCTTAACCTTCAGCTCTGATACCAACTATAATGACCCGGAATTTTCGAACCCGAAAATTCCAAATAGTTAGGAGAAAAAGAAAAGAGATAGAAGAAAGAAACAGAACAAGACATAGATTCTCACATTCGTAGCGGATCAAAATACAATATCAAATAAAAATATCAGTTATACAAAGAAAACTGTATTTTGTTAATTTTCATCAATACTTCAGAGTTACAACATATACACAAATCACTGGACAAATACAATTAACATGTCCCAGATAAAATAACAATGTATCACATCGGAATACACTCCATACATTCCTGCCATCCAGCTCGCCTCTTGAGCTCCAAAACATCCTTACCTGAAATCTGTAATACTCGGTCTGACCCGAGCATTACAACAAAGTAACACCCGGGTCAGGCTGGAAACCAGCGTGAGTAAACCCATACAAATTAAATACTAGGTGCAAACCATAAAGAAAAACCCGGGGTAACTCATACTTCACTACGAGTTCATTACTTGTTATGCTCAATACTTACTTCACATATCGATCTATAAAGAATCGAAGTGGTTTCGGGTATTTACTAATACCCGACTCCTGTCTCTTCGAATCCAATGTCGTCTTAACCCAAGTTATTCAAATGAAATACAATTCCAACTTTAAATACAAGATGTCAATGTTTTAACCCAAACATATTATATCACATAGCATTCCACATCACATACCAGAGATATCAACTAATCTAAGGCATACAATATCATTCAATCATTCATAGCAGGATTAATCAACCATACCATCTCTAATTAATTTAATTAACCACAAATGAATTGAATTAATTACTTCAATTACTTTTAAACCTTGGTTATTAATTACAAACCAATTAATTTATCATCGAAAATTTTTCCATTTTAATTAATCATCCTTGATTAATTATACTTTAATTACATTAAGTAATTAGCCTTTAATAAATTTCACAAATTAATTATCATTAACCATTTACAGTAATTATCCTTAATTAATCACTTAAATTAATTATCTTATAATCACTTATATTGATTAATTATCCTTAAATTAATCAAACTCGTTAATTAACTAACCCTTAATAAGTTTCCTTAATTAATCAAACCTTTAATTACTTTAAGTAATTATCCTTTAATAAATCACATTTAGTAATTGTCTATTAATTACCCACCTTAACTAATGACATTAAGTAATTAACCTTTTGTTAATTACTGTAACAACCCGACCTTCCAGACCCGGAAAATCGAACCATTTGTGTTAAAGAAGAAGAGGTAGAAGAAGAAGAAACAGAAAATCAACAACAGAATCTCACATCGCAGCGGAATAAAATATAATATATACAAAACAGATCTTTACTCAACCAGAAAAATATATCTGTTTATACAATATATTTACAGAATACATCATCAGAGTTCATCACATCAATGACATACATCCAAATACACAGCGGAACAATAAACAAATACGGAAGTACGTATCGCCATCCAGCTCGTCTCCTGAGCTCCCCAGCTACAATCTGAACCTGTTTATCTCGGTCTGACCCGAGCATCATATAAAACAATACCCGAGTCAGTCTGGAATACCAGCGTGAGAAAATCACACTCAAATTGATTATTAAAGTTTCAAAATCTTTTGAAAACAAAAGCATCTCGTAAGACCACGCCACAAATAAACATGTCGGGTTTTTACCTTACGATAGCTAAAACACTTTATATCAAAATCCTATGATATTATAATAGTGTCTACAGAAAGTAAAATAGAATCTAGCTGAAATGCTTGCATCTCACATTTCAACAATAGTTGGGCACAATCAAAACCGTACAGGCACGTAGGGAGAATGGATTTCCAACGAATGACTAGGCACTGGGGTACCACCTGTCACAGTACGTGGCCTAGATCACAGTACCGAGGAGTACGCCCGCTCCCCTACAACACAAAGCCGGAATCATCCCTTACTGGATAATTCCAAGTAAAATCACCCCACGGTTGGGATCAGCAACCGCAACACTAAGCCGAAATAAAAAGGGACATCTAGACAGGGATGACCTTACTCTCAAGTGGGGGCTACCCACGAAGCCTTGCTGCATAACCCCTGATTTTCAGTCATTCCCGGTTGATGAGGCTCGAGGCTAAACGATACCTTTTTTAGAACATATCCCTTAGAATGCCCATCGTCCACCTGACGATGTCACGAAAGCATTCGTCCATACAAGTCCGTCCCGGGTTCGAACGGAACCGAAGGCACTATTCCTACTACATCCATTTTGGAAATATCCTCAGGATTAGTAGCGACTAGCCCTTGCAGTTCACTGCTCCATCTTCGACTCCAAATCGTTACACGAAAACGTACAAACCGGATCGAAGTGGTATTCGAGTCTCCAGACATAGAATCCCGGTATACGGAAACTCGATCCCGGTCTCTTCGAAACGATCAACGCATTTGGCCAATATTGATAGTCGGTTATTTAACTATCAATTAACATCCACAAGCAACCATCACACAATAAATAATTTCCCACATTATTTATTTTCCCAAATATCTTTCCAAGATATATTTCCAAATTTTCAAAGCTCATTTTGAAAACAATTTCAAACAGTTTCCACTTACGGAAAACATTTCCCAAATAATTATTTCTCTGAAACACCAAGTACAAAATACTTTAGATTTAAAAATAATTTAAAAGCACTTTACTATAAATATACTTTATAATATTGAAATTTAAAGACTACTTTAATACCTTACCAAAATATATACTTAAGGAATATTTAAAATGAAACCCCTTTACAAATATAAACTAAATTTCTCTTTTAAAACATAATAGCAAATCACTTTTATATAATTACTACAATAATATATTTTTGAAAATACTTACTTTAGACTTTAACATTTAGAAATAATCAATCTTCTAAAATATGCTTTTTAAAACATATTAAACTTTTAACTTATATTAAAAATTGCTTTGAAAACGTACTTGGCTATCCAGAGAAATACACTTCTCATTTCCATCTTTTAAAAATAAATCAACATTTATTTTTAAACCAGTTCATATCCCTTTATAAATTCCCACCTTGAATTTATATTTTCAAATATCCACTGATATTTTATTTTACTTTATAAACCCAGTTTATAAATTCCAAAATCTCATTTCTCTTCAAAAATTCCAATTTTAAACAACTAAATCAATTTCCAATTGATTTCCCAATTTACTTTACTTACTTTGAAATAAATTTCCTTTGCTACTTCATTTATTCCAAAATACATTAAATTTTAGATTTTTATTCCTTATTACGAGTTAAACCCCTTTTTACCAATATCAATTACAGATTTCCAAAACTCCTTATTGATTCTTTAATTAACTTTAATCCTTAATTTCAAAAATAACTTCTTTTATTCTTCAATAATATCACTTAAGTATAAAATTTATTATCCCTTGTAAATTCAAAATCCCCTTTTTCATATTTGTTAAAATTCCAAATCACCTTATTTTTATTCCAATTCGTTATAAATTTTATCCCAATTCCTCGAATTATTTTACTTAAACTTTTATTCCTTTATTTCTTTTCAAAAATTCAATTCCATAGATTTTATAATTTATTATACTGGACAATTCAAATCAACCACATCATCCAATATAAAATCATCACATGATATCAAATATTCAGAACACAGAATATTAAATAATCTAATAATTTTGAGGAATCCAGTTGGATCCCTCCAACCTGTTTCCCTGCATCCACAGACGTTAGCACAATATAAAATACCAATTCCACTTCAAGGTGGAATATCGCGGTATATGGGTTTTATAAAATATCATTCGCTATTATGCGGCGCATAGGGTCTCATCCGCTATATAATGCGGGAATATCAACAATTCCAATATATACATATACCAATATGTATATATTGCTATATACTACTATATATATATAGCACATCAATCAATGCAATCATCCAATCAATGATTTAAATTTATCCATTTAAATTTAAATTCAACTGAGTGAGATTAACTCACCTTTTACTTTGCTGTTTGCAAACCATTTCCATCTCGTCTTGTTCCCTTTACAATTTCAAACTGAATAAACATTTATACGATTTACTAATATTCGAAATAAATCAAACAATAAATTTTTGTTTGATAGTTTAATTATCTAATAGTTTTATTTTTACACTGTTATATATAATTTCTTCAAAACCTATCTGTATAAATAATTTTATCTGTAAAATTTCTGATTCTCATATTTATATAAACTGTTTTGAAGCTACATGTATTTTCTTCCCAAATCTGAATATACATATTTAGTAAACTTTAAATATCTCTAAAATAAATTCCTACATACCATTCCAAAAACTGTTTCTATATATGTATACAATTTCCTTGTTTACCCATTTATAACATTAAATTGAAACAGACTTGTATTTATATACCAATTTCTAAAAATCCTAAATTCAACTATATGCATTTTAAACCTGTATATATATATAATTATTAAATCAAATTTTAACCGAGAATTTAAACTCAAATACCTCACAGTACAAGCCCCACCAGCGATCGCCAGAGCCGATTCTCGCCTTAACCCATACCAGAAATTACTACAGTCGCTTCACATGAACAAACCGATCCCATCCTCCTAGCGAACCCCAATAGCCCTGACATCGACATCGCGCACACTACCAACGGCCACGAACTCGCCGCCCACGAATCCAAACCCTAAACTACCCAAACCCTCAACCACGTCGCTCGAAATCGCCGATCGCCTAGTAGTCGAGAAAAGCTGCTGCGACCCAAGCTCCAACGCCATCACACACGAAATCGAACGCCTCCACCACATCGTCGCGTACTCCCCTTTCTCATATGCGATACAAGCTGTCGCGACCTCCTTAGCTTCGAACGAGATACAGGGCTCGACCAGCTGCGACTGGAAATGAAGCAGGGAACATCGCGACTTTGGCTCGAATTTGGGGACGAACGAGCTTGGATTCGAACGCTCGAACATCGGCCTTCAAATTTTATTTTATTTTAACTGGTTCGATTTGCTTGAACAGACAAAGAGGGAGATTTCAAATTTCGTTAGTGGATTTAAGGAGGAAAGGGAAGAGTAAGCTATTTTAAAATGAAGGGAGGAAGACTTCGAAATGAAGAAGGGATAAAGAAGTGTCGGCCATTCTCTTCTTTGAATTTCTGAATTGAACGATAAAGGAAGAAAGGGAACGAGATATTTAAAATCGAATGAGGTATGCTTTGCACGATTTATTTCGTGATCTTCGGCATGATTCAAGGAGACAACGTGCTGGTGGAAAAGGAATTTCAGCTGATGTTGACAAATTTAAAATTTAAAATTTAAATTGAATTAGATTTAATTTTCAACGCGTTTACTCATCGTGTGCTCACATAACAACTCCGAAAAATACGAAACTTGAAATCCGATAATAATACAATATTACGGATCCAATGGAACTGGTTTCGTCAAATTCCGAGACTGTGCCCCGGAAGGATATTTTTAAATTCAATTTAAACGATATATTTTTAAAACTGAACAAAACTCTTTCAAATTCAATTTTAACAGTTCTAATATCTTCAGTATTATAAATATAAATTTTACGAGCTTTCAAATTATTTTTATCAAGCTTAAAATTTCAGATTCACTAATTTACCCAATTCCGATAATTAAATTCAGCAATTAATTATCCAATAAATACTGATATTTGAAATTAAAGTTAAAATTTAACCTTCGAATATCTAAAATAATTTAAATATTCCCATTTCAAATATACAAAAATTCCGGGTCGTCACATTCCTCCCCCCTTAAAAGAATTTCGTCCCCGAAATTACTAGTTAGGAAGAATGTCTCATATCCCGTTAGCTATTTCCTAAATTCAAACAGTTTTAACAACCCCAAGACAATCTTTTATTAATGATACACTAATCATCTTTTAACTTTCCAACTTATTCATAAGTTCAACCCAAATCACTTACTTATCAATTCAAATCTAAATTTGAATTCAAATTTTAAATTATCAAAATTTTCTCAAAATTTTTCTAACTCCCTAAATTTCCGAAAAATTTTGCCAGCGTCTCCTTTGCGCGGCTAGCTCGGTACTGCTACAAAATGGCTCTACGGCCTCCCAATCTCAAAATGAAAACAAAAAGCCAAGTGGCTGGATCAAAAACCCAATCAAATTTCATATAGAAATTCAAATACATACCTTTTTGTCGGGCCATTAAATTTTATCTTCAAAAGTCAAAAATCCCAATTTATCCATTGCTTTTATACACCTGTATATCCTACTAAGCAATAATATTCAATCACAATTCCAAAGTCATTTTATACTTTCCTTTACAAATTTCCAATATTTGTTTTACTTAAGCCCGTACGATGCACATATATCATCCGTACGCAATATCACATTCGATCGCTCAATCGATCACACAATTTCACTTCCGAACTAGTATCGTCCACCCGACTTCCTAGTGCGGACTCAGATCTGGTTTCTTGATCGGAAACAGTCATTCTCCTTGCATAGCCACCAACTATGATAGAGAATATCCAGAATCAATTAACAATCCATATCCAGGCTCGCCGTTGAAAATCGAGTGAAAAATCCTAATTCGGATCGATAAAACTATCTCGAAATTCTGTGTTCGACATCTGGACCAAATAGCTATGCGAATAAAATAATATACGTACATCTTACGTATAAATTCCAATTGATTATCCGTTATATCAATTCTCTTTTATTCACTTATCCACAACTATCCCATTTCACAACTTCAGTTTTAGTCTTCATTCAACTATTCACTTAGTATATATTTTTTTTCCAAAATTACTAAGTATATTTCCAATACCAATTTTCCCAAGAATTTCATTCTTCAATTCTTAAGTTCAATATAAATTTTTCTTATATTTATTTACTACTTCACCACTGAAGTGTATATATTCAAATTGAACTCCCATTTCATATGAATTCCAACTTACTTCAATTTACTACTTCATTTCCAATTTTTTTCTTAAATTCAATTCATCTCCAACTTCTGAATATTGAATTTTATTTAGCTCGAAAACAATCCAAGTTAATTCATTCAATAACTATTTCTCAACTTATTTAAACCACTCCTCTGTTTGAGTTCAGTTTCCATTCAACATTTACTTAAGTCAATAACTTAAGTTTATTTTCCATTTAACCAACCCTTTAAAGTTTTATTTCCATCTTCCATTTGATTCTTATTTAATCAAATTCCATCCATTCATTTATTTAATATAATTGGTTCCCTCGCTCAATCATTATGAATTTTATTTTCCATACTCAATTCATATGGAAATATTTTATTAATAACCAGGTCATTTCCAATTTATTTTCACTTATTCGGATTTCAATCACAATCCAAACCATCACTATGTTAATCCAATTTCATTAACTCACAATTCAATTTCATTAACTAATTTATTATCTCATTAGTTCCTCCGCTGGTTAAAATTAAATACTTGTTTTTTTTTAATTCCAAATATCGCTTCACTTAATTTTCTTAAGTTCAATTTATTTTATAATTCAAGTTTGGATTTATTTAAAAATTAAGATTGCTCATCTTATCGTTTCCGTTTGATAATTACAATTTCAAATTATAACTCTTAATGGTTCAAAGAAATGAATTCTCATTTATGACTTACAATTTCATTTTTTATTCGTAAGTTTTAACTTACTTGCTGAAGACCTGGGACTATTCATTTAAGTCCATTTTCATCTTTATAATCAAATCTCAAATTATTACACTTAAGAACTTAAGAATATGAATTTCTTTACACAATTATAAGCATTTTACATTACCTTTATATCCAATTCAATTCGACTTCAACTTATTTAATTCAATTCCAATTCTAAATTTTATTTAACTTATCTTAAGTTAAATTCAAATATATTTTATTTACTTCATATACTCAAATTAAATTTTAATTCCAGGATACACATTTACGAGTTTTACAATTCATTCACCTTCAAGTTCTCTAACTCTTTTATCTACCAACTTATATTACTCATTGAGTTATTTTCATCTCATAATTATAATCCCAGAATTAAACTTTCATTCCCTTCTTATTACAATCAACTTCATTCTATACTTTATATTGTTGATTCATTTAAATTCCCACATTTATATTTTAAATAGAATTCCCAGAATTCAATTGCCCGGTTTTATTTCAAAACCATTTTGAATCCATAAATAACTCATACACATCTGGTAAATCACATCAAATCCAAATTTCCAAAACAATCTGCTTTTACCAAACAATTTTCCCTTTGAATTTCAAAACTACCCAGTTCACAATCACTTCCAATTTAAAACAGTTTGGTAGCAATTTCTCTTTGGAAACTCGAAAATGAACACCGATGATGTCGCGATCATCATCGGAATTATTTTCCAGCGACCGTAAGAGAATTTAATGCTTTTATCACTTTGAAACATTTCAAACATTTTTAAATCCCAAATTCCACCAGATTTCAATTCAATTTCAAAAATATCCATGAAATAATATCACCATTATTTCGCCAAAACCTTTAAAACTATTCTTAAATCCAAAGGAACTTAAACCTTTCCCAAAACTTCAAATTCAAAACCCATTCAATTTTATATCCAAACATTACTCTGGAATTCTATCACATTTTATTTCAAGTTATAAGTCACATTTACAATTTACATTTACAAATTTCATTTGTTTATGAATTTATCTCATTTGATTATAAATCACATTCATAATTCACATTTGTATATAAAGTTTTATCTCAATTTATAATTTCATTTATAGTCTATATTTCAAATTCCATTTTGTTATATAAAATTATTCTTCAACTTAGGTTATAAGTTTCAATTTCTGATTCAATTTTTTACACAATGATGATAATAATCTAATATCATCGCTTTCTAACAACCAAGCATCCAAATATATAACTATAATAATTTCAAATAATTATTTCTTTTATATACAAAATAATTTGGGCAAAATTATTTCATTCACCCTATTTAAAACAATACTGTGTCGAACTGTTTTATTCAAGTGTTTAGAAACCCCTTCGATACAGTTGTCCAGACTGTGCCGACGAAGGTTCATATGCCACTCAATAAACCAACCAACACAATATAAAACCATTTTATATTCACTAACAAATACGCGCTCATATCTATTAATACTCTCAAAATTCCCAACAGAGCCAAGGTTATCGCTAGCCTAAGCTCTGATACCACTGTAACAACCCGACCTTCCAGACCCGGAAAATCGAACCATTTGTGTTAAAGAAGAAGAGGTAGAAGAAGAAGAAACAGAAAATCAACAACAGAATCTCACATCGCAGCGGAATAAAATATAATATATACAAAACAGATCTTTACTCAACCAGAAAAATATATCTGTTTATACAATATATTTACAGAATACATCATCAGAGTTCATCACATCAATGACATACATCCAAATACACAGCGGAACAATAAACAAATACGGAAGTACGTATCGCCATCCAGCTCGTCTCCTGAGCTCCCCAGCAACAATCTGAACCTTTTTATCTCGGTCTGACCCGAGCATCATATAAAACAATACCCGAGTCAATCTGGAATACCAGCGTGAGAAAATCACACTCAAATTGATTATTAAAGTTTCAAAATCTTTTGAAAACAAAAGCATCTCGTAAGACCACGCCACAAATAAACATGTCGGGTTTTTACCTTACGATAGCTAAAACACTTTATATCAAAATCCTCTGATATTATAATAGTGTCTACAGAAAGTAAAATAGAATCTAGCTGAAATGCTTGCATCTCACATTTCAACAATAGTTGGGCACAATCAAAACCGTACAGGCACATAGGGAGAATGGATTTCCAACGAATGACTAGGCACTGGGGTACCACCTGTCACAGTACGTGGCCTAGATCACAGTACCGAGGAGTACGCCCGCTCCCCTGCAACACAAAGCCGGAATCATCCCTTACTGGATAATTCCAAGTAAAATCACCCCACGGTTGGGATCAGCAACCGCAACACTAAGCCGAAATAAAAAGGGACATCTAGACAGGGATGACCTTACTCTCAAGTGGGGGCTACCCACGAAGCCTTGCTGCATAACCCCTGATTTTCAGTCATTCCCGGTTGATGAGGCTCGAGGCTAAACGATACCTTTTTCAGAACATATCCCTTAGAATGCCCATCGTCCACCTGACGATATCACTAAAGCAATCGTCCATACAAGTCCGTCCCGGGTTCGAACGGAACCGAAGGCACTATTCCTACTACATCCATTTTGGAAATATCCTCAGGATTAGTAGCGACTAGCCCTTGCACTTCACTGCTCCATCTTCGACTCCGAAATCGTTACACGAAAACGTACAAACCGGATCGAAGTGGTATTCGAGTCTCCAGACCTAGAATCCCGGTATACGGAAACTCGATCCTGGTCTCTTCGAAACGATCAACGCATTTGGCCAATATTGATAGTCGGTTATTTAACTATCAATTAACATCCACAAGAAACCATCACACAATAAATAATTTCCCACGTTATTTATTTTCCCAAATATCTTTCCAAGATATATTTCCAAATTTTCAAAGCTCATTTTGAAAACAATTTCAAACAGTTTCCGCTTACGGAAAACATTTCCCAAATAATTATTTCTCTGAAACACCAAGTACAAAATACTTTAGATTTAAAAATAATTTAAAAGCACTTTACTATAAATATACTTTATAATATTGAAATTTAAAAACTACTTTAATACCTTACCAAAATATATACTTAAGGAATATTTAAAATGAAACCCCTTTACAAATATAAACTAAATTTCTCTTTTAAAACATAATAGCAAATCACTTTTATATAATTACTACAATAATATATTTTTGAAAATACTTACTTTAGACTTTAACATTTAGAAATAATCAATCTTCTAAAATATGCTTTTTAAAACATATTAAACTTTTAACTTATATTAAAAATTGCTTTGAAAACGTACTTGGCTATCCAGAGAAATACACTTCTCATTTCCATCTTTTAAAAATAAATCAACATTTATTTTTAAACCAGTTCATATCCCTTTAAAAATTCCCACCTTGAATTTATATTTTCAAATATCCACTGATATTTTATTTTACTTTATAAACCCAGTTTATAAATTCCAAAATCTCATTTCTCTTCTAAAATTCCAATTTTAAACAACTAAATCAATTTCCAATTGATTTCCCAATTTACTTTACTTACTTTGAAATAAATTTCCTTTGCTACTTCATTTATTCCAAAATACATTAAATTTTAGATTTTTATTCCTTATTACGAGTTAAACCCCTTTTTACCAATATCAATTACAGATTTCCAAAACTCCTTATTTATTCTTTAATTAACTTTAATCCTTAATTTCAAAAATAACTTCTTTTATTCTTCAATAATATCACTTAAGTATAAAATTTATTATCCCTTGTAAATTCAAAATCCCCCTTTTCATATTTGTTAAAATTCCAAATCACCTTATTTTTATTCCAATTCGTTATAAATTTTATCCCAATTCCTCGAATTATTTTACTTAAACTTTTATTCCTTTATTTCTTTTCAAAAATTCAATTCCATAGATTTTATAATTTATTATACTGGACAATTCAAATCAACCACATCATCCAATATAAAATCATCACATGATATCAAATATTCAGAACACAGAATATTAAATAATCTAATAATTTTAGGAATCCAGTTGGATCCCTCCAACCTGTTTCCCTGCATCCACAGACGTTAGCACAATATAAAATACCAATTCCACTTCAAGGTGGAATATCGCGGTATATGGGTTTTATAAAATATCATTCGCTATTATGCGGCGCATAGGGTCTCATCCGCTATATAATGCGGGAATATCAACAATTCCAATATATACATATACCAATATGTATATATTGCTATATACTACTATATATATAGCACATCAATCAATGCAATCATCCAATCAATGATTTAAATTTATCCATTTAAATTTAAATTCAACTGAGTGAGATTAACTCACCTTTTACTTTGCTGTTTGCAAACCATTTCCATCTCGTCTTGTTCCCTTTACAATTTCAAACTGAATAAACATTTATATGATTTATTAATATTCGAAATAAATCAAACAATAAATTTTTGTTTGATAGTTTAATTATCTAATAGTTTTATTTTTACACTGTTATATATAATTTCTTCAAAACCTATCTGTATAAATAATTTTATCTGTAAAACTTCTGATTCTCATATTTATATAAACTGTTTTGAAGCTACATGTATTTTCTTCCCAAATCTGAATATACATATTTAGTAAACTTTAAATATCTCTAAACTAAATTCCTACATACCTTTCCAAAAACTGTTTCTATATATGTATACAATTTCCTTGTTTACCCATTTATAACATTAAATTGAAACAGACTTGTATTTATATACCAATTTCTAAAAATCCTAAATTCAACTATATGCATTTTAAACCTGTATATATATATATATAATTATTAAATCAAATTTTAACCGAGAATTTAAACTCAAATACCTCACAGTACAAGCCCCACCAGCGATCGCCAGAGCCGATTCTCGCCTTAACCCATACCAGAAATTACTACAGTCGCTTCACATGAACAAACCGATCCCATCCTCCTAGCAAACCCCAATAGCCCTGACATCGACATCGCGCACACTACCAACGGCCACAAACTCGCCGCCCACGAATCCAAACCCTAAACTACCCAAACCCTCAACCACGTCGCTCGAAATTGCCGATCGCCTAGTAGTCGAGAAAAGCTGCTGCGACCCAAGCTCCAACGCCATCACACACGAAATCGAACGCCTCCACCACATCGTCGCGTACTCCCCTTTCTCATATGCAATACAAGCTGCCGCGACCTCCTTAGCTTCGAACGAGATACAGGGCTCGACCAGCTGCGACTGGAAATGAAGGAGGGAACATCGCGACTTTGGCTCGAATTTGGGGACGAACGAGCTTGGATTCGAACGCTCGAACATCGGCCTTCAAATTTTATTTTATTTTAACTGGTTCGATTTGCTTGAACAGACAAAGAGGGAGATTTCAAATTTCGTTAGTGGATTTAAGGAGGAAAGGGAAGAGTAAGCTATTTTAAAATGAAGGGAGGAAGACTTCGAAATGAAGAAGGGATAAAGAAGTGTCGGCCATTCTCTTCTTTGAATTTCTGAATTGAACGATAAAGGAAGAAAGGGAACGAGATATTTAAAATCGAATGAGGTATGCTTTGCACGATTTATTTCGTGATCTTCGGCATGATTCAAGGAGACAACGTGCTGGTGGAAAAGGAATTTCAGCTGATGTTGACAAATTTAAAATTTAAAATTTAAATTGAATTAGATTTAATTTTCAACGCGTTTACTCATCGTGTGCTCACATAACAACTCCGAAAAATACGAAACTTGAAATCCGATAATAATACAATATTACGGATCCAATGGAACTGCTTTCGTCAAATTCCGAGACTGTGCCCCGGAAGGATATTTTTAAATTCAATTTAAACGATATATTTTTAAAACTGAACAAAACTCTTTCAAATTCAATTTTAACAGTTCTAATATCTTCAGTATTATAAATATAAATTTTACGAGCTTTCAAATTATTTTTATCAAGCTTAAAATTTCAGATTCACTAATTTACCCAATTCCGATAATTAAATTCAGCAATTAATTATCCAATAAATACTGATATTTGAAATTAAAGTTAAAATTTAACCTTCGAATATCTAAAATAATTTAAATATTCCCATTTCAAATATACAAAAATTCCGGGTCGTCACAATTAACCTCTAATTAATTAATCTCTAATTTCTTTCATTAATTAATCTCTTTATTAATTACATTCAATAATAGTACTTAATCAATTTCCAAAGTCATTATCCTTAATTAATTAAACTAATTAATTATCTTAAGTTAATTACATTAATTAATTATTCCCACATCATTAGTTATGGTCCTTAAATTAAGTGATTAACTTTTAATTAATTCCACTAATTAATTATCATATTTCTTTAAAACTTATTTCCTTTAATATATTTTAAAACTTGGTTAAACATTTTTCTTTTGAAAACTAATTATTTTAATAACTTTAAAACTTGTTTTAAACACTTTGTTTTGGAACTTTATTTAAAATTTGGTAAGATTGTTAATTTCAAATCAGTAATAATAGTATGTTGTATGTATTCATGTATAGAGAATTATTATATACAAATTGAATTTGTGTTTGTTTAAATATATATGATATATATATATATATATATATCAAATTGATTTTTAAATTGAATTTGAATTTGAATTTGAATCTAGATTTAAATTTGGAAATTCAAAAGATAGATATTTTAAATATTTTAAAATAATATATAAGCTTTTATTTATCAATATAATTGTTTTTATTTTCTTTAAAGTAATTTCAAGTTTTCTAGATTTAGTTTTAAAATTTCACAATTTTAAATTATCTTCAATTCCAATTTATAATTCATACTTACCCAAAAGTTTATTTCCCTAAAACATTTCATTTTACTTAACCATTTACCCATTTCATTATTAAACACAACAACCATTTATGATAATAACCAAGATTATCATATCTGGAACCCAATTCATTATTATCTTTATTCTGATAACACTTCTACAAATTCAAGATTTTAATTTCAGTTTGGATCCATTTCAAACTTATCTTCATTCAATTTCAGTTTGGTTGTATTACTATTACCACTTAATTCTCATTATTTTATTTAATTCTAATGATTCAACAACCAATTTCTTAATATTTATTAATTAGAAAATTATTTCTATATATATCAAAAGATAAACTTATATAAAAATCATTTATTTTTAAAACCATTTTAAAACCTTTATATAAGAAAATAACAAGTACGCTCTCATATATATATACACACTCAACTCATCTTAGGGTACCATTGACCCTATCCTTAATGAGTAAACCCACCAGAGCCAAGGTTCTCGCTTAACCTTCAGCTCTGATACCAACTATAATGACCCGGAATTTTCGAACCCGAAAATTCCATATAGTTAGGAGAAAAAGAAAAGTGATAGAAGAAAGAAACAGAACAAGACACAGATTCTCACATTCGCAGCGGATCAAAATACAATATCAAATAAAAATATCAGTTATACAAAGAAAACTGTATTTGTTGATTTTCATCAATACTTCAGAGTTACAACATATACACAAATCACTGGACAGATACAATTAACATGTCCCGGATAAAATAACAATGTATCACAGCGGAATACACTCCATACGTTCCTGCCATCCAGCTCGCCTCTTGAGCTCCAGAACGTCCTTACCTGAAATCTGTAATACTCGGTCTGACCCGAGCATTACAACAAAGTAACACCCGAGTCAGGCTAGAAACCAGCGTGAGTAAACCCATACAAATTAAATACTAGGTGCAAACCATAAAGAAAAACCCGGGGTAACTCATACTTCAGTACGAGTTCATTACTTATTATGCTCAATACTTACTTCACATATCGATCTATAAAGAATCGAAGTGGTTTCGGGTATTAACTAATACCCGACTCCTGTCTCTTCGAATCCAATGTCGTCTTAACCCAAGTTATTCAAATGAAATACAATTCAAACTTTAAATACAAGATGTCACTATTTTAACCCAAACATATTATATCACATAGTATTCCACATCACATACCAGAGATATCAACTAATCTAAGGCATACAATATCATTCAATCATTCATAGCAGGATTAATCAACCATACCATCTCTAATTAATTTAATTAACCACAAATGAATTAAATTAATTACTTCAATTACTTTTAAACCTTGGTTATTAATTACAAACCAATTAATTTATCATCCAAAAAATTTCCATTTTAATTAATCATCCTTGATTAATTATACTTTAATTACATTAAGTAATTAACCTTTAATAAATTTCACAAATTAATTATCATTAACCATTTACAGTAATTATCCTTAATTAATCACTTAAATTAATTATCTTATAATCACTTATATTGATTAATTATCCTTAAATTAATCAAACTCATTAATTAACTAACCCTTAATAAGTTTCCTTAATTAATCAAACCTTTAATTACTTTAAGTAATTATCCTTTAATAAATCACATTTAGTAATTGTCTATTAATTACCCACCTTAACTAATGACATTAAGTAATTAACCTTTTGTTAATTAACCTCTAATTAATTAATCTCTAATTTCTTTCATTAATTAATCTCTTTATTAATTACATTCAGTAATAGTAATTAATCAATTTCCAAAGTGATTATCCTTAATTAATTAAACTAATTAATTATCTTAAGTTAATTACATTAATTAATTATTCCCACATCATTAGTTAATGGTCCTTAAATTAAGTGATTAACTTTTAATTAATTCCACTAATTAATTATCATATTTCTTTAAAACTTATTTCCTTAAATATATTTTAAAACTTGGTTAAACATTTTTCTTTTGAAAACTAATTATTTTAATAACTTTAAAACTTGTATTAAGCACTTTGTTTTAGAACTTTATAAAATATCTTAACTTGGAAAACTTGTTTTTATTTTTCTTTTAAACTTTGAAACCTTTGAAAAGCTTGAGTTCTTTCATTTAAAACCTAGTATACTTAAATTACCCGAGCCAACTACGATCTTTCCCGAGATACACGCGAGCAAATCCTGACGAAAACTCGAACACTCCAGATCGTCCATTGCTCCGAGACACACACGCAAACTTCATGAGTAAACCCCCGAGCCATCCCCAATTCTCCCCAAACCAAATAACTCAGACAACAACATACACGCGTGCACCGTGCACACCGATCTGGTCAGCTCCGACCATCGTCGACACCTCCAACACAACGTCGACTACCTCTACTTACAATCCCGACCACCTGATCTCCATCACAAGGCCAAAATCAGGATCGAGCAAATTTGAAGAAGCTTGGAACGAACCCATCGCTTGAAACTTCCTCGACCTGTCGATGCCTACCACCAGCATCCATGAAATTCCATCCATAGCTCCGCCAGCCATCCATGCTTCCATCCCCCAACCTCCGATGAACCCCAAAGCTCCAAAGACAACGCAGCTATCAATTTTCCAGTTATGTCCAAAACATTGGTCGAAACCCTAAATTGATCTCGTATGATCATCCTGGTTTATTATCAATTCGATGATTATTTTTCCAATAATCTACGATCCTCCATCTTCATCCAGAAACAATTTCGAGATTTTACAATCACGCGATCATCAGAAATTGATCAAAAACCCTCTTTCCGTTCATTTGACAGATGCTTGCCATTTAATAAGTTAAAAATCATGAATTTTTCATTAAAAATCATAGTTTGCGAAGACGAACATGATCGAGCAATTAAAACTCAAATCTTAATCGATTGAATTTTTAATAGAATTTGATTTGGTGGAGTTTTTCTTGTTTTCCAGTAACCTTTTTTTATTTTAAATATTAAAAATTATTTTTAGGATTAAGATCTTGCCAAACCCTATATGTTCTCTTCAGACATCAAGTTCAATAGTAGATCAAAGAATGAGTTTTCAATTTTTAAACAGGTTTAAAACCTGTAAATGTTTAGAACATAGAACTTATGTATGTTCTCTGACATGCACAGGCATTCTTGCATATATCTACTTATATCTGCTTGCATGTAAACACATTACGATTTTATTTCAATCATCATCACAAACAACCAGTAACATTTCAAATTTTAAAGGAGTTTACTCACTGATTCAGTTTAAACAGGGACTTGTTTTTCATGTTTCCAGTCATTGTATATAAATATTCACACACACACACACACACATATATATATATATATTAAAAATCATTTTTAAATAACATGCATAGCATAATTCAAATCATACTTTAAGTTTCTATCACAAGCAATCAAGATTTAACAGAGTAAAACTTTAAAATGTTAGTTTACTCACCTGCATTTTGAAATAACAGAGAATAGCCTGGAAGTGTTTGAATTTGGAAAACTGGAAAGCTTGTTACAGGAAACCCTTTGAAACAGAAATGATCTTGACTTTATTAAAGTTGTTGTCTTGATTTCTTTTAACGGGAAAATACTTGTTGTTGGAAGGATCAAGCTCTTTTTAAAACTGAATTGATGTAGCTTTAAAATTTAAGAAGATTGCTTGCTTGATAACCCAGGTAGTTGATTGCTTGTTTAAAGTTTCTGGTTTGATTTTGTTTTAGGCTATCTCTCTGGTTTGTAAAAAATGTGTACAGGTTTTATTCTTTTAGTTTTGAATATAGTTTACAGGCTCTTATTTTCATGGTTTGAAAATGGGAAGATAGAAAACGAAATGAAGAGAAGAGATAGATGTTTATATAGGCTTAATTAGGATTTTAAGAAATAAAAGAAAAATAAAATAAATTATGACACTTGTTAAATTTACCAACATTTGTCATTTACATTAGTTTATCATCTTACACACGTTATTTACAGATCTCATAATTTAACACTTGTAAAATAAGTAATCTTTACTTATTTTTAAATATTAATAAAAGCTTTATACTTAATTTATTAATTTACAAATACTTATCTATATATAAAAATTACTTTAAAGAAAATAAAATCAATTATATTGATAAATAAAAGCTTATATATTATTTTAAAATATTTAAAATATCTATGTTTTGAATTTCCAAATTTAAATCTAGATTCAAATTCAAATTCAATTTAAAAATCAATTTGATATATATATATATATATATATATATATATCATATATATTTAAACAAACACAAATTCAATTTGTATATAATAATTCTCTATACATGAATATATACAACATACTATTATTATTGATTTGAAATTAACAATCTTACCAAATTTTAAAATGGAGATTATCACATTTGAATTTGTTCGATTTATAAATCAGTATTTTTGAAAGTTAAATCAGATAACTATCCAATTATCTAATGTCCAAAAATCCGGGATATCACATTCCGAAAATATTTGAAGTATAAAAGAGGTTTTATACAAGTTTGAAATGATCCAAAGATTTTCAAAGTTATATATATCTATATATATATATATATAAAGGATCTTATGAGAATGATTTTGGAAAAGGTTTTGGAACCTATGGATTTTGGAAAGGCTTTTGATTTTTGAGAAAAAACAGTTTTGGGAATTTGGAAAGCCAAGTTTGGAACTATCGATTTTGGATATCGATTTTGTGTAAAGGAGATTTTGATATAAATCATAAAGGGTATGATTTAAAGATACTATAAGTGTGTAGTATAAAGTGTTTTGAGATTGGCTCTTGGAAAAAGGCGCTCCCTTGAAATGAACTTCTCAGGAGTACCACAGGGTGGTATTGCCTTGAACCCTAAGGGGGGGTTTCTAAAGTTGATCCTATGAGGAGTCCTGACAAAACTAGTTCCTGAGGATTATTTGTGTAGCGAAAGTCGAGGGGATGGTGCCCACGGAGGCATTTAGGTTATGCTGTGACGATAGTGTAACTCGATGTCACTACGATCTACTGCAGACCATAGCGAAAGTCATGTGTGCCGCTGAGAGCCAACAGTCTACGTTTGATTTTATATCGGTAGACTGCGACACTATGGTAACATAGCGAAAGTCGTGTGTGTCGCTGAGAGCCAACAGTCTACGTTTGATTTTATATCGGTAGACTGCGACCTATGTTAGAGTGGAGAAGTTTCATTATTTGGCAGCGAAATTCGAGGGCGCTGATGCCTACAGTTACATGGACTTTTGCTGTGATGGCAACGTAACCCTGGATGTAACTGCGATCTGTAGCGGGTTCCATGATGTAATCGAGGGGTGCAGAGACCTATAGTGATCTATGGATTTTGTCGGGACGGCAACGTAACCATCGGGTTAACTGCGACCATGGATGGGAGTGATGATTTCCAGAGCATTCTTACCAAAGATATTTCCTCTATTTTCAAAAATTTTTTCTATATTTTTGTAACAACCCAATATTTATCAATTTTATATTTAAATATTTTATCGTTAGTCGGATGTTAGTCCGAAAAGCTACTTTTTGCATACGGTCAAATTAGGACTCGAGACCACCCCCATTGAGTTCAAAATGACGTTTGCGATCTTTTTGAGTGTAAACTTCGATATGTTTGGAGATAGTGAAATTTTCGTCACTTTTTGTGTTGGGCTTTTGGTTTGGGCTGCACCTCTTCTAACTCAGCCCAACCCCTTCCTTCTCTTCATCACTTCATCTACTTGCATAAACTTTGAAGCTTTAGCAAAAGTGGTGGAGGGAATAGGAAATTAAAATTCCAAGCTCAAGTTCTTTAGCAAATTCAACATCTTACTCCAAATTCAAAGTGAAGACATTGATTCAAGCTTGTGGTTGATCTTTGCTTTGCCCCGAGCTTCGTCTTCATCAAATTCCGTGAAAAGGTGAGATTTTTGATCTCACATCTTGCCTATAATTGTCATTGGACTGTTGGGGATGATCCCTCATCACTTTAGCATGTTTGTTTGCATTTGGTTTGGATTGGATTGGCAAAAAACTACAAATTTTGGCGTTTTGGTGAGTTTCTGGCCTTAAGTCGTTTCTGGCCATCGCTAAGTCGTTCTCGAGTTAAGCCTAAGTCGTAAGTCGTTCGCGTTGAAAAGTCACACGGAGCATAAGTCTTTCCAGGCCTTAAGTCGTTCTGGGTGTGCTAAGTCGTTCGCGAGTTAAGGGCTTAAGTCGCGCGCGTTGAAAAGTCACCGCCTTCGTATTTCTGTTCGCCTGTGCTAAGTCGTTCACGAGTTAAGCCATAGGTCGTCCACGAGTTAACATCTTAGGTCGCCCCCGAGTTAAGAGTTAAGTCGTTGCCTTCTGCTATCTCGCCCTGGCTTAGGTCGTACTGAGATAAGTCGTTAGGTCATATAGACCTTAGCTCGTAGCTCGTATTTGAGCTTAAGTCGTTAAGTCGTATCGACTTTAAGTCGTTGGGTCGTACACCCTCTTAAGTCGTAAGTCGTTCGCGAGATAAGCAAGTATTAAGTCGTTCGCGAGTTAAAACCTTAAGTCGTAGGTCGTCTCCGACCTAATATTTCCCCTGCTATTTCACTAGGTCGCTTGACCTTAAGTCGTAGGTCGTCTCCGACCTATGCCCCACTAAGTCGCATCCCACTTAGGTCGCAGGACTTTGTTAAGTCGTAGGTCGTCTCCGACCTTATCCTTAGTCCTGTTAGGTCGCGTGAACTCTTAGGTCGTATGACCTACTTTTCCTTAGGTCGCTTGACCAGCTTGCCTCCACTAGGTCGTACCGTGACGGGGCGCTGCCCCGCACCCCGCCGGGGGTGCTGCCCTCTGGACCCGCGCGACCTGACCGGGCAGGTCGAACCCCGTACAACTCTGCGTAAGCGATCTTATCCAAAAAAAACATTCAACCGAACTTCTTATTTTGATGGTTTTGGGATTGATTTCCTTGGATTTTGTTCACGTCTTCGAATGTGAATTTTTATGATTGATTGTTTCTACAATCACTTCTATGATTTGTCACTTCAAAATATAAAGGTTTTCTATACTAGTATTAAATATCAAAACTCTTTCATCAAAGCGATTTCAACACTATTTAAAATATCCAAAGTTCGTTTTCTCAAACTGTTTTCCAATCTATTAGTATATACAAACCTTTACTTCATTCGTATGAGAAAATATAATTAAACGGCTTAGCAAAACAAGTGGTATGAAACGCTTGCGTTTACTTCGTCGGTTAATTGATGGACTTGTTCGATTGAAACTCTTGTGACAATTTTCTAGTGGAGATCTACAATTTGTTCGTAAATATTTGAGTTAAGCAAGTGGTTATGGGACATGAAGCTAAACTCTTATATTTACTAGCTTAGTGTAATCAACACTTCCTTATGATCGATGATGATCATTTTATGATTTAGACTAGCAATTGTGCGATGTCTCTTTGTCCGTATGAAGGACTGTACTTCATTTTATTGAGCTTCGTCTCATTTCTTTGTGGGCTGGCAACCCAAGTACTTTTAATGTGTTTCGATTCATCTGATGTACCGTTTGTACTACATCGATGTCCCCGCCTTCTGATTCATTGGACGTACCGTTTGCACTGCGTCAATGTTCTAAATTGTATTGTCTTTCCGGTTCATTGGACGTACCGTTTGCACTACGTCAATGTTCAATTCATTGGACGTACCGTTTGCACTGCGTCAATATTCGATTCATCTGATGTACCGTTTGTACTACATCGATGTCTCGGCTTTCCAATTCATTGGACGTACCGTTTGCACTGCGTCATTGTTCAATTCATTGGACGTACCGTTTGCACTGCGTGACTCTCCCACTCCAGTCGTTGCTTTTCTTTCTCAATGTTCGATTCATCTGATGTACCGTTTGTACTACATCGATGTCTCGGCTTTCTGGTTCATTGGACGTACCGTTTGCACTGCGTCAATGTTTCGGCTTTCATGCTCCTGTTTGGGATTGGCCATCCTTTTCTTGTGATTTCTGGATTTCTTGTTGTGATTTCTGGGATTTATGTTTCACCACCTTTTTCAGTTGGCATTGATATGTATGTCATTTATTGTGGTTTGGTGAATTAAATTAAGAATATGACATTCTTTTAATCTTTGAGAAGATTCTTGTGATATTGATTAATCTCTGGATTTATTTTCGATTAGATACTTATCACAGTATGACTTTATAGTTATCATACGTTTTTATTATATCTCTTATTCTATATCACTTTATCTGATATTTATAGCTAGACTGATCCGATTATTATTATCTTCTTAAATAATACTCGGGTCAGACTTAGATTTTACAGGTGCTTCCTCATGACTTCTTATCTGGAGCCATCTTCTGACTTTTGGCTAACTACTCTAGTTTAGTAGTTTTTGTTGTATGCATTTGAGATGAGACTCCTTGATGTATACGTATTCTATTGTCTTGCACTTGTATCTATTCTTTTGTGTTATTGTGGATCTTATTTGACCACTACTCTGATGTACACTTTCATGTGTGTTATATTCATATCTATTTCCGCCTTTGTGATATGAATTGTCTGTGACTGATTTGTGTTATGTTTATCTCTATATTTGTTTCTGAAGATTATATATATAGCCACCGTGTGATAGCTTTGTGTTTGTATCGGTATGTCGGATTTCCTCTTTAAAAGATATGCATTCTATTCTATCTGACATATCGGTGCTCGCACAAAGAAGTTACACGGATGGTCGCTCCTCAACAGCCTTATTCTCCGTGCTAATTGACAGCACTACATCGTAGTGTTCTTGGTTAGCGTGGGTATAGAGGTGGGGCGTCATAGCTTGGTATCAGAGCCAAACTTCGGAACAATGTAGAATAATCTAGCAAGGATCATTGTCCTAAGTCTTTCTTAGGAATCGTGCCATAGGATTTGATTCGGGTCTTTGTACCGTTCTATCCTATTTTCATTTTATGATTCCTTGTTTTATCAATCAAGATTGTTTGATATTCATTCTGAGAATAACTTTTTCTTCTTCTTTCTTTCTTAAAGAAGAGAAATGGTTAGATCTGGCCGTCCCAGCGCCGGTCAATCCAGTGCTACTCCTCAGGAGGGAGTATTTATGTCTGGCCAGCAGCTTCTAGATCTTGTTAAGAATGCTCAAGCTATCGGACCCGTTCCAGAGCCAACTCATCCTAGATCTGGATTTTTCATGCCTGTGCAGAGACTATACCGATTTGGATGGAAGGCCATTCAAGGGATCCGAGAGTGTTATTGAAATTCAAGCTTGGCTTAGATCATGCGATCGCATCTTTTCTCGCATGAATCTTGTTGATCTCCACCGAGTCCAAGTGGCTTCTAGCATGCTCCAAGAAAGAGCATTGGATTGGTATGAGCTTCTTATTTCTGAAATCGTTGAAGCGGATCTCACTTGGGAGCAATTCCGGGAAAGATTCGAATTGAAATTTGTGCCTGAGGCTGAAAAAAACTTTGGCCCGGCGTTTTATTGACCTTGTTCAAGGTGAATCTTCTGTGATGGACTACGTCGCATCTTTCGAATCTCTTTCCAAATACGGGGTTGAATACATTAACACCCCGTTGAAGAAGAACCAGAGATTTGTCTATGGCTTGAATAAGAATCTAAAGAAGCCATTACTCCTGAAACTCGAGGTTTCATTTGATCAGCTTTTCTATCCTTGATGACATTTATTTTGTGATCATTTTTTTATTCGAGTTCTTTTTGATATGGGTTTCGTCTCATTATTTTATAACAAAAGAACTTGTTGATTCCTTTTCTTTAGACATTTTTGGGCTTGTTGACTTCTTTGAGGATTGCGAATCCGGTTGGCGGATCTGCAACACTCAATTTTCTTTTTATTGATGTCGAAATTATTTTATGTGATTTTTCTTTCCGAACCGATTTCTACTTATGCTTCGGAATTGACTTTTGTAAGGATTGGCTTAATTACTATGAAGCCATATCCTTTGTCCCGTGTGGGATATTCATCTTCGACATTTTCAATCTGTTAAACAGATTTCTGTTTTTCCTTTGTGATTTTGATTCCAATTTGAGGGCATCATTTTATTCTTGTAGTTTGAGAATTTCCGGTATTTTTGAGTTTGTCTTAGGATTATCTCCTAAGCAATCTTTTGGTAGGTGTTAAGGTCTTTTTAGTTCGACCTTGCCACCGATTTTATTTGCTACGAGTTGTGGAAGTTAGCATTCCACTTACCACATTCCAAACTCGTTATGATTCTTATGAATGACTTATTATGTCATTCATTTTGTCCAGCTTATTTCATCCATTTTATTAATCGAGTATTCTATGATCTCGATGACTCCATTCTTGTATATATTGATTTTGGATGAAAACAACAATTTAAAATTTTGCAAATCTTTTTCATAAGATTTATTTATAAGTAAAATTTGATTTTTGCTCTTAAACGAGCAAAGAATATTCTTAAAGGTTTTTAAGAAACATGTTTATCATATAGAAGGTGATTTTGTGATTGTATTGCCCATTGAGTGCTTTAAGAATTCTGGTCGATGCGCTTGATCAACGTTATCGATAAGCATCTCCTAAACGCTTTGATGAGACAATCAGACACGATATATTGACTTGTAAAAATGTAAATTTCTCTAGAAAGATTATTACATAAAGATAAATGTAATTTTGAAAATTTTAGCTTTTCGGGAAAGAAGATTATTTAAAAGAAATTCTTTCTTTTCCGATACTTCTATTCTTGTGATTCCCGATGGGAACCAAGACTTTATCTTTTGTACCAATGCTAATTGTATTGGTTTGAATGTCGTTCTCTTTCTTTTGCTTCTAAATAGTTATAGCCTATCGAGACTAGGTATGCCACTCATGATCTAGTGCTCGCGGCTATTGATTTCGCTTTTAGAGTTTGGCATCATCATTTTTGGGGGAGAAATTTGTTCTCCACCTCGATCATAAATCTTTGGAATATTTATTTTCTCTTAAGGAACTTCATGTTGACTCGAGTTTCTGGCAGCTTATGATCTTGATATTCTTTTTATTCCCAGAAGGGAAATCATGTTGCCAATGCACTTTGTTGTAAGCAACAAGTGGTTGATTCTTTGATGATGTCTGAATGGAATTATCTTTTTATCAAGTCCATCGGACGTTTTGATATACTTCGTTTCATTGAGCTTTATCTCATTTCTTTTATGGCCTAGCGTCCGATGTTCTTTTATGGTGTTCGGTTCATTTGACGTACCGTTTGCACTACGTCGATGTTCTGAATTATTTGAGCTTTGGTTCATCTAGCGTACCGTTATTGTACTATGCCGTTGTTCCAAATTATTCGAGTTTCTAGTTTCTTGGGCGTACCGCTTTTGTGCTACGTCGTTGCACCGGTTCAATTTTCTGCTATTCATGATGTTTTCCACGTCTTTTATTTTACGGAAATGCCTTTTGGATTCCGTTTTTTTTTCTTGTGCCCGGTGTTATTGTTGAAATTGAAGTTTCACCTAATTTGACTTTTGAGCAACATTCTACTCGCATCATTGCTTCGGAGGTTGAGCGCCTTCGAAATAAAGATGTTCTTCTTGTGAAAGTTCTATGGTTCTCAAATCCCAAGGATTGCTCTTGGGAAATCTAGAGAATTCACCAAGCAAACTCGTCCGGGTTTTCTCTTTCATGCTCTTTTTGGTGAACTTCTCATTTCAAATTTTCTTTGGTATTGATATGCTTTTATGGTTGTTACTCTTTTATTTCCATCTTACTTATTGCGAGGACGCAATTTCTTTAAGGAGGGGAGTCTGTAACAACCCGCATATTTATCGATTTTATATTTAAATATTTTATCGTTAGTCGGATGTTAGTCCGAAAAGCTACTTTTTGCATACGGTCAAATTAGGACTCGAGACCACCCCCATTGAGTTCAAAATGACGTTTGCGATCTTTTTGAGTGTAAACTTCGATATGTTTGGAGATAGTGAAATTTTCGTCACTTTTTGTGTTGGGCTTTTGGTTTGGGCTGCACCTCTTCTAACTCAGCCCAACCCCTTCCTTCTCTTCATCACTTCATCTACTTGCATAAACTTTGAAGCTTTAGCAAAAATGGTGGAGGGAATAGGAAATTAAAATTCCAAGCTCAAGTTCTTTAGCAAATTCAACATCTTACTCCAAATTCAAAGTGAAGACATTGATTCAAGCTTTTGGTTGATCTTTGCTTTGCCCCGAGCTTCGTCTTCATCAAATTCCGTGAAAAGGTGAGATTTTTGATCTCACATCTTGCCTATAATTGTCATTGGACTATTGGGGATGATCCCTCATCACTTTAGCATGTTTGTTTGCATTTGGTTTGGATTGGATTGGCGAAAAACTACAAATTTTGGCGTTTTGGTGAGTTTCTAGCCTTTAGTCGTTTCTGGCCATCGCTAAGTCGTTCTCGAGTTAAGCCTAAGTCGTAAGTCGTTCGCGTTGAAAAGTCACACGGAGCATAAGTCGTTCCAGGCCTTAAGTCGTTCTGGGTGTGCTAAGTCGTTCGCGGGTTAAGGGCTTAAGTCGCGCGCGTTGAAAAGTCACCGCCTTCGTATTTCTGTTCGCTTGTGCTAAGTCGTTCACGAGTTAAGCCATAGGTCGTCCACGAGTTAACATCTTAGGTCGCCCCCGAGTTAAGAGTTAAGTCGTTGCCTTCTGCTATCTCGCCCTGGCTTAGGTCGTACTGAGATAAGTCGTTAGGTCATATAGACCTTAGCTCGTAGCTCGTATTTGAGCTTAAGTCGTTAAGTCGTATCGACTTTAAGTCGTTGGGTCGTACACCCTCTTAAGTCGTAAGTCGTTCGCGAGATAAGCAAGTATTAAGTCGTTCGCGAGTTAAAACCTTAAGTCGTAGGTCGTCTCCGACCTAATATTTCCCCTGCTATTTCACTAGGTCGCTTGACCTTAAGTCGTAGGTCGTCTCCGACCTATGCCCCACTAAGTCGCATCCCACTTAGGTCGCAGGACTTTGTTAAGTCATAGGTCGTCTCCGACCTTATCCTTAGTCTTGTTAGGTCGCGTGAACTCTTAGGTCGTATGACCTACTTTTCCTTAGGTCGCTTGACCAGCTTGCCTCCACTAGGTCGTACCGTGATGGGGCGCTGCCCCGCACCCCGCCGGGGGCGCTGCCCTCTGGACTCCCGCGACCTGACCGGGCAGGTCGAACCCCATACAACTCTGCGTAAGCGATCTTATCCAAAAAAAACATTCAACCGAACTTCTTACTTTGATGGTTTTGGGATTGATTTCCTTGGATTTTGTTCACGTCTTCGAATGTGAATTTTTATGATTGATTGTTTCTACAATCACTTCTATGATTTGTCACTTCAAAATATAAAGGTTTTCTATACTAGTATTAAATATCAAAACTCTTTCATCAAAGCGATTTCAACACTATTTAAAATATCCAAAGTTCGTTTTCTCAAACTGTTTTCCAATCTATTAGTATATACAAACCTTTACTTCATTCGTATGAGAAAATATAATTAAACGGCTTAGCAAAACAAGTGGTATGAAACGCTTGCGTTTACTTCGTCGGTTAATTGATGGACTTGTTCGATTGAAACTCTTGTGACAATTTTCTAGTGGAGATCTACAATTTGTTCATAAATATTTGAGTTAAGAAAGTGGTTATGGGACATGAAGCTAAACTCTTATATTTACTAGCTTAGTGTAATCAACACTTCCTTATGATCGATGATGATCATTTTATGATTTAGACTAGCAATTGTGCGATGTCTCTTTGTCCGTATGAAGGACTGTACTTCATTTTATTGAGCTTCGTCTCATTTCTTTGTGGGCTGGCAACCCAAGTACTTTTAATGTGTTTCGATTCATCTGATGTACCGTTTGTACTACATCGATGTCCCCGCCTTCCGATTCATTGGACGTACCGTTTGCACTGCGTCAATGTTCTGAATTGTATTGTCTTTCCGGTTCATTGGACGTACCGTTTGCACTACGTCAATGTTCAATTCATTGGACGTACCGTTTGCACTGCGTCAATATTCGATTCATCTGATGTACCGTTTGTACTACATCGATGTCTCGGCTTTCCAATTCATTGGACGTACCGTTTGCACTGCGTCATTGTTCAATTCATTGGACGTACCGTTTGCACTGCGTCAATGTTCGATTCATCTGATGTACCGTTTGTACTACATCGATGTCTCGGCTTTCTGGTTCATTGGACGTACCGTTTGCACTGCGTCAATGTTCCGGCTTTCATGCTCCTGTTTGGGATTGGCCATCCTTTTCTTGTGATTTCTGGATTTCTTGTTGTGATTTCTGGGATTTATGTTTCACCACCTTTTTCAGTTGGCATTGATATGTATGTCATTTATTGTGGCTTGGTGAATTAAATTAAGAATATGACATTCTTTTAATCTTTGAGAAGATTCTTGTGATATTGATTAATCTCTGGATTTATTTTCGATTAGATACTTATCACAGTATGACTTTATAGTTATCATACGTTTTTGTTATATCTCTTATTCTATATCACTTTATCTGATATTTATAGCTAGACTGATCTGTTTATTATTATCTTCTTAAATAATACTCGGGTCAGACTGAGATTTTACAGGTGCTTCCTCATGACTTCTTATCTGGAGCCATCTTCTGACTTTTGGCTAACTACTCTAGTTTAGTAGTTTTTGTTGTATGCATTTGAGATGAGACTCCTTGATGTATACGTATTCTATTGTCTTGCACTTGTATCTATTCTTTTGTGTTATTGTGGATCTTATTTGACCACTACTCTGATGTACACTTTCACGTGTGTTATATTCATATCTATTTCCGCCTTTGTGATATGAATTGTCTGTGACTGATTTGTGTTATGTTTATCTCTATATTTGTTTCCGAAGATTATATATATAGCCACCGTGTGATAGCTTTGTGTTTGTATCGGTATGTCGGATTTCCTCTTTAAAAGATATGCATTCTATTCTATCTGACATATCGGTGCTCGCACAAAGAAGTTACACGGATGGTCGCTCCTCAACAGCCTTATTCTCCGTGCTAATTGACAGCACTACATCGTAGTGTTCTTGGTTAGCGTGGGTATAGAGGTGGGGCGTCACAATTTTTAATAAAATTATTTTCCTAGTATTTTCACTGGGTGTTGAAAACGGGTTTTCCAAGTACTTATAGATTTTCAGTCTTACGCCTGATCAAAGTATGACCGAATTTCTGTGAGAACGATGATAGATTTGTTGAGACATCGAATTATAAAAGTATTTTTATAAAAACTAATTTAGTAATATTATAAAGATTTTAAAGTGTTTTAAAAATGTGTTCAAAGAGAAAATTTAACTGATATTAAGAATTTTAAATAAATTCTGGCTTCGTTTCTTTTCGAGGACGAAAAGATTTAAAGGGGGGAGGAATGTGATATCCCGGATTTTCGGACATCAGATAATTGGATAGTTATCTGATTTAACTTTCAAAAATACTGATTTATAAATTGAACAAATTCAAATGTGATAATCTCCATTTTAAAATTTGAAATGGGAATTCAAATTGGGTAAAGTTGACTGGATTAAATTGAATTTAATTTAAGGAAAGTTAAATAAGTTTAGAATGAACAACTTGAATTGGAAATTTCAAGATAAAATTGAAATTTAACCCGGGAAGTTAAATGGTTGATTTTAAATGGGAGTTATGAGTGATCTCAAAATTGGTTTGAGATCTGGAAATTGAAAATGGATGTTGTTAATTGATGTTTGGATAAATTTGTATGTTTATTTATCCTGATATCATTCTATTGTTATAAATAATCCATGAAACTGAGAATTGGTTTTGAAGTTAGAAATGGATAATAAATTAGAATCTGAAGATTAAATTGTTTTTGAATTCTTATTTGAACTTTGTAATAAGTTAAGTAAAGATAATTTTAAAAATGGAACTTTGGAATTTGGATTCAGAATTAAATGGTTTAAAGATTTAAGTTGTTAAATTAAAAATTAAGGTTGATTTGATTTAAAAAGTAAAGGTTAATTTGATTTAAAGGATTAAATCAACATTTAAAATTTAACTCAAAATTATAATTCGAGATGGTTTAAAGTTGAGATTTAAATTTAATTAGTTCAAATTGGATTTGATTTGAATTAATTTGGAATTTGTTTAAAGTTGAATAAGTTTAAAATTCAAATGGGAGATGATTTGAATGTGGGATAGAAATTGAGGTTAATTTAAATTGAATTAAAATTGAATCAATTTAAATGGAATTGGAAATTGGAAATTGATTGGAAATGGGGATTGGAAAGTTGGACAGTTTGGCTCTAGACTATTTTCAAAATAATTTGGTTTAATATAAACCTATTTTTCCAAGCTACTTGCTATACAATCTTTCTTTTTAAAGCCAAACTATTTTATACTTATTTTACAATTATATTTGGAACAAATTACTATTTTTTAACTGTTTTATAACTAATTCCTATTTTACAACTATTTTACAATTACCTAAATATTCTATAACTATTTAACTATTTTACAACTATTTTACAATTACTTAACTATTTTACGGCTATTTTAAAAACTAAAAATTATTTTTCAACTACTTATATATTTTTAATTTTTCGAGCTATTTTCTAAATTTAAGCTGGATAGAGTTCAAACTGTCTATAATTGAATACCAATTGAGATAAGAATTGAAGTGTTAACCCAAATGGAAATGGGGAGAAATTGTGAATAAGTGAATGAAAATCAAGATGAATGTGAATAGAAAAGAGGGTTGATTTAACTAATAATCAATGAAGATAAATACGTAGGATGTACGTATATTATTCTATTTGCATAGTGATTTGATCCAGATTCGAGCACAGAATTTCGAGAAAATATTATCGATATGAGTTGGGATTTTTCGCTCAATTTTCGACGGCGAACCTAGATATGGATTTTTGATTGGTTCTGGATATTCTCTATCATAGTTGTGACTATGCAAGGAGAATGATGGTTTCTGATCAGGAAACCAGATCTGAGTCTGCACTAGGAAGTCGGGTGGACGATACTAGTTCGGAAGAGAAATTGTGTGATAGAGTGAGCGATCAGATTGATATTGCGTACGGATGATATGTGTACATCGTACGAGTTTGAATGAAATTAATATTAAAAATTTGTGGATAAGAACTGTAAAATGGTTTTTGAAATAAAAAAGTAATATGGTTAATAACTTTATAAAAGATTTATCAAATTTGAATATTTGATTTGGAATAAAATAAAGTTATATATCCTTGTTATATAAGATAAATCTTCCCTTGTTGAATCTATTGCTAGAAGAAAAGAGTTAATAATCTTCCCACTTATAAGTTCAAAAACTTATCACTTTGGGTTTTCATATCACATTCCAAGGAAAAATTTAAAACTCAACACTTAGAGTTTATTTCAAATCACCTTTGATATTATGTATATCCTCATTTATACATATTTATTTCCTTTATACACCAAGTTATACCTTAAATTTTTAAACCACCTTTGGTTTTAATTCAAAACAAATTTTTATACCTTAAATTGATGTAGCTTTAAAATTTAAGAAGATTGTTTGCTTAATAACCCAGGTAGTTGATTGCTTGTTTAAAGTTTCTGGTTTGATTTTGTTTAGGCTATCTCTTTGGTTTGTAAAAATGTGTACAGGTTTTATTCTTTTAGTTTTGAATATAGTTTACAAGCTCTTGTGTTCCTGGTTTGAAAATGGGAAGATAGAAAAAGAAATGAAGAGAAGAGATAGATGTTTATAGAGGCTTAATTAGGATTTTAAGAAATAAAAGAAAAATAAATAAATTGTGACACTTGTTAAATTTACCAACATTTGTCATTTACATTAGTTTATCATCTTACGCATGTTATTTACATGTTCTCATAATTTAACACTTGTAAAATAAGTAATCTTTACTTATTTTTAAATATTAATAAAAGCTTTATACTTAATTTATTAATTTACAAATACTTATCTATATATAAAAATTACTTTAAAGAAAATAAAACCAATTATATTGATAAATAAAAGCTTATATATTATTTTAAAATATTTAAAATATCTATCTTTTGAATTTCCAAATTTAAATCTAGATTCAAATTCAAATTCAATTTAAAAATCAATTTGATATATATATATATATCATATATATTTAAACAAACACAAATTCAAATTGTATATAATAATTCTCTATACATGAATATATACAACATACTATTATTATTGATTTGAAATTAACAATCTTACCAAATTTTAAATAAATTTTAAAATGGAGATTATCACATTTGAATTTGTTCGATTTATAAATCAGTATTTTTGAAAGTTAAATCAGATAACTATCCAACTATCTGCTGTCCGAAAATCCGGGATATCACAGAGCGGTTGCTGATCCCAACTGCGGGGTTGTCTTGTTTGGGATTATCCAGTAAGGTATGGTTTCGGCCTTGTGTTGCAGGGGATTGGGAGTGATCCTCGGTACGTTGATCTAGGCCACGTACTGTGACGGGCGGTACCCCAGTAGCCCTGCCATTGTATGGAATCCAATCTCCAATAAGTGCCGTACGTTTTAGTTGTGCCCAACTATGTTGGAACGTGAGATGTAAGCATTCCAGCTATTTCTGTATTTTATTTGAAAACCCTAGACCCTATTATAATATCATTGGATTTCCTAACAAATGTTTTGGTTAGCGTAAGGTAAAAACTTACCCATGTTTATTTGTGGGGACTCTTACGTGATATCTTTTGTTTTCAAAGGATTTTCAAAGTTAAGAAACTTTAACCTGTTACTCACACCAGACCCATGTCTGACCCGGAGTTTATTTTTGTTTTTCTTAAACTCTTGGGTACTCAAATTTTTACGAGTAGCCAAGGGATTCAGGTTAGCTTTGATGAATTCTGGAGGAGATATGGAGCAGGAGGCTTCAGCGTGTAGATATATAGTAGTTCCGCTGTGTTGATCTCTGTATTGTATTGAGTTGTAATAACTAGACGGGTGTTTATAACCGTCTAGTATGTGATGTATAATCTGTGTAACTCTGATAGTCGTTGTATATTATATAATACTTATGTTATTAATATAATTTATTCGTTCCACTGTTGAGATTCTGATGTTGTTTCATCTTTCTTCTCTATCTTTTCTCTTTTCTATCCCTTTCTTTCTTAATAATGATGCGTCATTCTGTGGAACGAATGGCGGGTCATTACAAAGTGTCCTGCTGTTACTTTTGAAATGAATTGCACGTTTCTTTACAGCCTGGAACATACTCCAACCTTTATTATTCCAAACGTTCAAATTTATTTTATTGTACTTCTTTCATTCTGTATATATCTCCTCATCTCTTCGTCTACTTCATTTCCCTGCCATTTGCTATCCACGCGAACAACATCCCATGGCCTTCGCCCACACTTCAGCCGCCGCAAATTCTTCCGCCCGACCCGACCACCTTCGATCTCTTCTCTGCTCCACTGAGCTTCCAGCCTTCGCTTGCTTCTTCCCCTTCCCTTCCATCCGCCTCATCTCCCAAGGCACGCAAGCCTCGTCTCCACCAACCACCAGCCGTCGTTCGCCTACCAGCGCCTGCTCCTTGCCCACCGCCACCTGAGATCTCCGCAAACAGCCGAAGCATCTCTCCCCTGCATCCGTGCTCTGACCACCTGGCCGTGCTCCCTCCTCTTCAAACTTCGGTCGAGTATTCTTCCCTTTTTTCTCTTCTCCTGAGGTATATAGATCTGTCCTTTATATATGTTAGTTTGTGTTCTGGCTTTGATATAAAGGGTTAGTATTTTATTATTATATAGTCTTTTTTGTTTTTGTTTTGTTATATATACAGAGAGAAGCAGATATGTGTAAGTCTAGATATATCAAAGAGGTATATATATGAGTTAGTATATATACGTGTACTTGTATATTTTATTTAATACTTTAGAGTATAAGTTTATACATATGTAATAGACCGGTTAGTATATATATAAATGCAAGTTCATAGTTCCTGTATATTGTTTATAGTTTATCTCCATACAGTAATTTGTAAATGTAAAGTTTATATAGATATCAGTTTACACATCTAATATATAATGTAAATATGTAGTAAGTTTATATGTATTATTATTAAAGTATGTTATATAGGATCTATTACTTGTATATACATTAGCGTATGCATCGTCTATATATAGAGTTTGGTAAATTCAAAAAAAAAATGATGTTTTGTTGTAGGAAAGCATAGTTATTTGTTAATAGGTCAGTTCATATTTTAAGTTTGTATAAATGAGTTGGGTTCGTATATTTTAGTTGCATTGTTCTGATATATTATATGTGTAGGATCTAGATTAACCCTAGAGGGGGGGTGAATAGGGTTATAGCAAATTTTCTCGAATCTAAACACAAAAAAAAACTACAGATAAGTAAATATGCTGTAAAATAAATCACACACAAAATTTACCCAGCTTCGGCAACCCCTGCCTACTGCTGCATTCCCAGATTTCTATTAGAATTAAACAGTCTCCCGCTTACAAACACTCCAACAGACTTGCAAACCCTGCTACCGCCTATAGAGTTTTGCAAACTCGCAAACCCTGCTTACTGAACTAATCCTAACTAGACAATCTGACACAACCTAAACCCTAGGTGGTGATTTACCAAGATTTGGTTTGAAAAGTTCAGTCTTTAAAACATAAAAAAAAGAGCAGAAATAAATTGAAAACTTGAGACAAATGTTTTCCCTTAAACAAAACAACTTGACCCAAATTATTATCACAAAAAAAATGCGGCCCTGTTTTATTTCTTTATTTGGCCTGTTGTCTTCTTTGTTTGAGATAATGGTGGCTCGTTCGTTTTCCTCTTCGCTCTGAAAATTAGGGCTTGCGAAAGCTTGAAGGCGCCGCTCTGTCGAATTTATTGTTGATGCTTCAATTTCTTTCTCTGATCAATTTGAAAGTTCGCGGCTCCTCCTCTCGAGTTCGTCTGCGATACCGGTATGTGATTTTCTCCTTTTGCTTTGCTGGTTTTGGCTTGATTGAACTCGATTATTAAAAGTGCTGATGATGATTGGTTTATATAGGAGTCTAGTTCCTATAATTTCATTCGTACGTATTCATTTGAATTTGTCAATTCTTTTTCTCGGCCGCTTGATAATGCTTGAACGATTGTGATATTTGTGACTTAGTCAAATACGTATATTTTTGACTTGATTCACATGGTTTTGATTTCGAAGCGTTTGATCTTTTCCTTGATCGATACGGTAGAAACTTTCCTCTTTTATTTGGATGACACGGTTTTGATTTTAATTTCGTGATGACCATGGCTTTGATTTTATTGCTCCGTGAATTTCTTGCTTTGACTTGATCGACTCACGACTTCGACTTCGATCATATTTTGACTTTGTCCATTTTTGATTTTGTGATTTTCTTGCTTCCTGTTGCTCACGGCTTCGACTCCCTGACACTTGATTGCTTGCATATATGTATATATGTTCTATCATCTTGTACATCTCTTTGAGTTGTTCTGCATATACTCTTGTAGTTGTGTTGTTGTTACCAGACCTGAGTTGTACCATTTTTCATGTCTTCTGGCCACTGTGTACTTCACTGTTGCACTTCCTGAACTAGTCTTTTGTGGCCTGTTGCACTGTGAAGCATTCGAGTCTGTTTTGATCATTGCTCCATGTAAACTTGATGTTGTAGTTCCTTTTCTTGGAAATTTTGGCAGCTTCCATTTGACTTGTGTACAGTGTCTTTGAGCGTTGGTTTGTTGCTGTGCCCTTGAGTCTTTTGTGTAGTTGTCTTCATGTACATGACTTGATCACTGTTTTTAAACCTGGACATATATGTATATGCCTCTGTTGACTTTGTGAAGTGCTTGCATTGAGTTTGGTTGATGGACTGTTTCATATTCATCAAGTCACTTGTACTTGATAGCTGTTTTGGACTTTCAGACCATATATGTGTGTTCATAAATGTTTGCATCTACTTGTTTTGATACAACTGCCCTTGTGCACTGTTGCTTGGATCTGGCCATTGGTTCAAGTATGTTTTGGTTGTTGTTATGTTGGTTCGGTCTTGCATTTGAGTTGAGTCATGGTTGCAGTGGCTTTTGTTGACTGTGCACACGAGTTGGCGAGGCAGTGCACACGTGTATAAATGTACACGTGTGTATTGCAGCCACTCATGATTACCTGTTCCTGATAAGAATACTGATATGCACAGATATTACACAATCGAAAATGATGATAATAACCCATATATCTGAGGCACTAATAAAAACAAATTTATATTTTTGCAAATTCAAATTTGTTTATTTTCAGATTACTGATGTAGTTGCTTAATTATACAGGTACACATAAGACAGGACAAGAACTGGCGTTGGACAATGCAGATAGATGCAGATGTGTAGACAGAGTGAAAAACTAAGTGTTGAGTGTTGTAGTGAGAAATAAATGTGAATGTGAAATGTATGAAACCGATGTATGTATATAGAGAGAGCTGAAAACTTTGTATTGTTTAAGTGTTGAAATAAAATATTATTTTGAATAAAAATACTGATTGAATTATATAAATTCTATGCAATAGTATTATTATTCAATATGAATATTTATTCCTATATGTGTATAGTACAATCTGCAAACACATATGTAAATTGATATATGTTTGTTATCATCAAACAAAAAATCACATCAAACAATATGTACGTATGCATATAGGTTAGCTGTATATATTATAGATAGGTTAGTAAATAGACCAAGTATGTATATATAATGATATGTAAAGTCGCATGCATATGTTTCCATAGTACTTCGCATGGTAGCGGTATCTTGATTTTTAATACATATAGACTTTGATTTGGATATGTACATATATATAGTTTGATAAAATTTGTAACCTGCTTTGTATTTAAATAGATTCTTGTAATATTAACATATATTGGTTTAAATTATAGTTTTAGATGATGTTATTTCCGTATATATAATTTGGATTTGTCGAAGCCTGTATATAAGTATTTGTTGCTCAATAAGTATATATATAAAAGTGGATTTTGTTAGTTAAATATTTAATTCAACCTGACTTTTACATATATGATTTTATAATAAAGGGTATTTATATATATTTTGTACTTATATTATATTATATATATACTAGTCGGTTTGTTTAAGGGTTATGCTATATACTAGTTTAAACAAATTCAGGTACTGTTAAATGTCAGATGTTATGTATATATATTAATTTTAATATAGGTGTTAATTTAAAGAAATGGATTTTCAAATACGTATATATTTAAGTATTAAACATGTTTGAATTTAGAATACGATTCTTTTCTTTATATATATAGTTATATATAGTAGTATATATGAATTCACTTATGTCATTTATCATCATCGACCCAGTTCTGATTCATTTTATCAATTCTTGAATATCAGCCTTGTTCGTCCATTTCACGTTCAATCTTGCTTTGCTTTGAAATCCGTGTCTGGAATCGTAACTCACTATATCGTCGAATCTCTCTAGCCTCGAAAGGTGAGCAATCACTCTCGATTTAACGTTCTTATATTTATTAAATTTGATTTAAATTGAAACGACAATTGAAATATGCTGCTGTAGTTATTTAAATTGTTATATATGCTATTATCTGTAATCGTTCATCTATGTGATATGACACCATATCCTGTTGTTCATATTATATTGTTATTGATGATCTATGCATGTTATATTATTACCGTATCTGTTATCACTCTGCAATTTCCCTGTTAGTATAGAATTCACTATTGGTTGAAATGATACATACTGAACGAACTTTAGAATAGGAGAAAATCGTTATGGGTTGAAATGATAGACCCAAGCGATTTTCATTTGAATTGAATTTGGGATTGCAGGTCGAATGATATCTACCCGTATATATTTAAATTACGGATTGAAATGATAAATATTCGTATCACTTGACCATAGGATAGGAAATTATATACAGACACCGTTGGTCTATATGTAAATATTTTAAAAATGATTTCTATGGTTTTGGAAGGGAATATATATATGGGTTATTTAATATTAGATTTTTTTAAGTTTTATATAAAGTAGATTTAATAATAAACTTTAAATCTAATAATGTGATTTAATTAATATAATAGGTCTAAGTATTATATCTTTGAACGGATTTTCAATGATTTGTATAAGTTAAGTAAGATAAGGTTGAATTAAGAAAAATTGTATCTAATTAAGAATTCTACTTAATTAAATTGATTTGAAATATTGAATTTGAAGTTTAAAATTTGATTTTATAACTTGATTTTTGATTTAAAGTAATTAAATGGATATTTCAAGCTTAAACAAATCGAAAGGAATATTTAGTTTAATGGTAAATTTAGGTTATTTAAATAATATTGGATCTATTAAATGAATACTCCCTGATTAAATAATAATGAAGTTAAATCAAGAGCTATATGAAACCATTAAATTTAACTTTGATAATATTGAATATTTAAGCTTTGAAATATATTGAAATTTAAATGGTCTATTGAGAACTGAATTGTATTGATGAATTGAGCTTTGAATAAATTGAATTTGGAATTTGAGTTGATTTGAATCGATTTGTGAGACTTAAGGAAATTTTAAATACTTTACTTTATAAATTATTTAATATATATATACTATTTTGGAAAACAGATATATTTGAAATGAAATGATATTTGGGTTTTGAAGTATAAATTAAATTGAAATGACCACGGTGTTAGAGTGTATATTTCTACATTGTAGATAGTTCCACGGATCCTTAGAGGATGGTTATCCCAAACATCCTTAAGTTACTTGTATTTCAGTTGATATTTCACTTGAGTTGGATTTATTGATATAAGAATGTTAATTCTGACTCGAGTGTTTTGTGGTTTGCTTTACGCTCGGGTCAGACCGAGTGATACAGCATTTGTGACTCACCTTTGGAGTTTAAAGCTTCGCTTGGAGATCCAACTATCGATTCAGCTTTCAGATATTCAGTTGATTCCAGTGTTGTATTCGTATTTGATTATTGTATCGAGACTCCCGTGTATTCGAGACTTCTGTTGTATTTTGTTTACTCTATTATATATAAATGGTAGCTTCATGAACTACTATTCTCTTTATTCCGCTGCGTATTATTGTATTACTCTGTGTCTGTGATTCTGTGATTGATTTATTTACTGTATATGATGAGTTTGCCAAATTTTAAATTAACAATCTGATATTTTGAACAATTCAAGTCCGACATGTACGGATGCGAATGGTCCAAAATACTAGGTCATTACAGTTGGTATCAGAGCTTTGGCTCTAGGCAAAACTTAGCATATTTGGTAAATTTATTTACAGAATCACATTCGTTCGAATTTGAATCTCTTCCTTTTGACTTGACTTCCTTTGAACTTTGGAACGTTCCCTGCGGTTCCAAAATTCATTCTTGTCTCTCCCTATTTGTATTCTTTTGATTATGGAGTATCCCATAACTCCACTTCGAATGATCTCTATAAGAATAGGCGATCCAGCCGATCTTTGAATGTTTTGTAAAGGGGTGAAACTCCTTTACAATTGGCATTGATTCACCAAAGATTTATATATCACTCGGTTTAGATGCCGCTATCTCTTGTTATGCCGAATTCTATCTCTGGCGATCGAATGTCGATTTGCCTCAGAATTCTACACCAATCTTATTTTGAAATCACGGTTGACCGGTTAAGGTCGCCCGCAATTTATATAAGTATATCCATCTACTGTTTTGTAATTTATTATCTCATTTTCGTTCGAACTTATCTTCGAATCAGAATCCTATTTTATTAGAGTCCCTCTAATTTGAATTTCTATCTTTGTTTTGAAATCCATTCTTGAATCATCCTTTGAAAAATCGTGTTTGTTTGTATTTTTAGAAAGTGTTTTATATAACGAAACTATTATTTTGATAAGTATGATTATATTCTATATATAAAAGTGAAATGTTTTCGATAAAGATTATATACCCTTTTTAAAATGAGAATTTTGAGGTTTCGAAAGGATTTGTAATTTTGAAAAATAATTTAAGAAATTTGATTTATCTAATAATGATTTATAACTGAAGGATTTTAAATTTGAAAATTCGAGAATTGAACTCCGATGTTTTGAAATTGGTTTTAAGAAATTGAAATATATAATAATAATATGATTTAAAAGTATTTTCCGAATAAGAAATGTTTCAAATGATTTTAATGAGTTTTGAATGATTTCGAAGAAATTTCAAAAGAAGTTTGAGAAAATAGAAGTCCAGAACTCACTTATGTCGTTGGAAAATAATTTCGGTGATGAGTGCACGCATCATCAACATTGATTTTCGTGTTTTAGAGTGGAGGATAGGCCACTTCAGTAGCTTTGATATGCGAGTAATTTTGTGAAACCATTTTGATTTCAAATTTCAAAGTAAGATTTGATATTCGAAAGATATATGTATATATATATATTTGAAATGATTTGAAGTAAGCCGATGTTCAGTCCTGGAGTTTCGGATTTGATTTGATATAACCATATCTTTTGGAAGTGACTTACTGATTTGTTGGTGATTTCCAACTCTTGGATTGAAATATGATTTCTTCGACTATTTTGAAGGTTCGAGCACTTCCAAATCAAGGTTAACTTTTCAAAGCTAAGTAATTTTGAAAAGTATAAAGTATATAAGTTTGGTATGTATGTTTAAAGTATGTAGTAATATGATTTAAATAAGTTGAAACTGTTTTGTTAAGAATAAGGCTATTTTGAATTTTTCTAATAGGAAACTTAAATTTGAAATGTTTTGAAATAATTTGGTCTTCAAAAATATTTTGAATAAAATTTAGTTTAAATGTTTTAACTTAGTAACATCTTTATGAAACTATATATTTAACAAGTGGAATCGATACAATAAGTTGTACATATGCTATTTTATTCACATAAATAATTTGATCCAAGTTTGAGTACACAAGTTCGAGGTGAATTACACCATTTCATGTTAGGATTTTTCATTTGATTCTCGATGGCGAATATTTGATATTGATTTTGGGATTGATTCTAGAATTCTCTATCATAGTATATGGCTATGCAAGGAGACTGATGGCTCTAGTCGAGAAACCATATCGAAGTCCTCATTAGGGAAGTGAATGGGCAATACTAGTTTGAAAGTGAACTTGAGTGATTGAGTGAGCGATCGAATGTGATGTTGCGAAATGATGACATATGTACATCTTATGTTCTAATATCATTGATATATTTTGACGCTGAAATTGGAAGTTGTTGGGTTGGATATCTTTGTAATTTAATTGGAATTTTCTTTTATGAAAAACTACTATCAATTTTAAAACCATTTTTCAAAACTATTTTTCTTTTATTTTTCTTAAACAAACTATTTTATTCTATTTTACATACAAAACTATTTTATATACAAAACTATTTTTCAACTATTTTTATATACAAAACTATTCTAAATTCAAAACCTTTTAGTAAGAATGATATTCAATCCCATATGGCTATTCATACAGCAAAATTTATTTTTGAAATTTTTGATCCTTATATAAGATGGACCTTATGTAAGTATAAGATGAATTTGAAAACCACTGATTTTGGAAATGAATTGGTTGACATAAATTATAATTGATTTAGGAATTTGGATTTATTTTCTAAAATTATTATTTTGGAAACTTTGGAACTGAAGATATTTGATTTGGAAGAATAATTTGGTGGAATTGTATATGATTTTGAAACTGAACTGATATTGAAACAAATTGAATTGAGAACCTTATTTTAAATACTTGATTTGGGAGTTACCGAACTTATATAAAATTTGGTTTGTATAAGTATGATGTTGGTTTGAAAACTATGGATTTGAAAAGGTACTCAATTTGAAAAGTGAAATCTTATATAATTGAAGTCTATATAAGTGTGATTTGATATACTTTTGATTTTGGAAAGGATTTGATTTGAAAATAAAATATTATATATAATGGACTTTATATAAGTACGATATTTGAAAGTTATTTGAAAAGGTACTATATGATACATATTTTCGAAGTAAAGATATGGAAAGTTCCTTCTGCTTGATATCCGCTTTGTGGCCACATTGTGGATTCATTCTATCGATATTTCTCTGATTTTTAGTTTTCCGGATATGATACTCGAGTTTCCATCGAATTCCATGGCGTTACCAATGGTCTTACGAGCGTGACTGCATAGCGTAATTCTTATGGCTGGATGGCCCAGGGGTACGAATGTTTCCTGGGGGATTCAGGCGTAACCATTGTGTATCCTGTGATCTATGTAGGTCGTATTAGTAGCGAAATCCGCAGGGCTGAAAAAGATTATGGATACGGATGTTTCCTGGGGGATTCAGGCATAACCATTGTGTATCTGCGGTCTACTAGTCATCATGGTGCAATTCGCAGGGCTGAGAAAGCTTACGGATACATATGTTTTCTAGGGGACACAGGCGTAACCTTTGTGTATCTGCGATCCATGGTTAGAAAAAGGTTTTGTCTGTTTTTTGTTTTGATTGTACTTTCCATATATGTTTTTAAAAGTTTTCCAGTATTTTCACTGGGTGTTGAAACAAGTCTACTAAGTACCTGGAGAATTCTAGCTTTGCGCCTGATCAACGCACTGCCAGAGTCTGCAGGAACGAGGATAAACTTGTTGAGACATCGAGTTATAAAAGTATTTTCGAAAGAAAATTTGCTTTGATATAAAGGGATTATATTACAAAAGTTTTTTTCAGCAAAGAAATTCTGTATTAATATTTGAAATTAAAATTCTTATGGTTTGAAATAAACTATTCATGCCCGATACTATTGTTTTGAATCTACCTTATCTACTCAGCTTTATTTATTCACCTATATTCTATTTTTTGGAATCTACCTTCTTTTCCTTGTTGACTATATCCTTTTTAAATATTATTTATTTATATACTACATGGTTTAATAGAAAATTTTTGTGTTATAAATATTTTAGAAGTTATTGATTAAATAAACATATTTAAAGTAAATGATTATTGATTTATTAATAATATTTGAAAAGTACCTTGAGATAAAAAAATTAATAAATTTATTAATTATGGATTTAACGTTTTCAAATAGCTTCTGTGTAAATATAAGTAATAATGTAAATAATTGTTTTCAAATAGTTTTCATATATTTATAAAGGTGTTATTTAAACATAAAAATGGTATTTATAAAGGAAGCAAGAAATTTTACAAATGGGTTTTGGAAGGTATTAAAGTATTAAAGATAATTGAATTGCAAATGAAGTTTTCAAATGAATATTTCAAGTAAAATTTAAAATAGTTTGTAAAATTTATATAGTTTAAATAAATTGTTTATCCTTGTCTTTTAATCTATTTTTTCTGTCTGGTTGTTTCTATTCTCCTACCTCCTTCCTTTTCGGGGACGAAAAGTTTTGAGTGGGGGAGAGTGTAACGACCCGTAAATTTCAATTGGTTTTAATAACGAAATTAACTGAATTTTTGTGAAATTTTGAATAATAATATTTCCAAATGAAAATGTAATATTTGAAATACATCTATTTTAACATAGAAAATGGTGAATTTTCAATTAATTATATGGGAGTTAATTTATTATGTAATTCTATTCAATTCAAATCAGTTAATAATTGATGATAATAAATTAATTTTCAAAACTGAATATTTTTCTATAGAAAATTTCTAAATCATCTCCTGAGTGAGACGTCATCTTTCGTTTTCCAAATTTGGACTGCTATTGCTCCGTTTATCTTATTTTTGGTACAATAGCAGCATTATCGGTACCGATTATCGACTTTTGATCGGATGATCGTACCACTAATATCTGTATACCGTTTTGATCGTCTCGTCGTGTTGATCTCTATGGTATATTCAATTATGTGTTTTGAGGTCCGGTACACGACGGAAGCGAAATAATGGTTCGTCGTAACGGTACCAAAATTTATGACTCTATAATTTCCTTTGGTTTCAAAATTTGAAGCGTACTGTCCTATCAGGCAACAAATTGCTTTAATTATCTGCCCGTCAATCAAGTGTCCTGCTGTTACTTTTGAAATGAATTGCACGTTTCTTAACAGCCTGGAACATGCTCCAACCTTTATTATTCCAAACGTTCAAATTTATTTTATTGTACTTCTTTCATTCTGTATATATCTCCTCATCTCTTCATCTACTTCATTTCTCTGCCATTTGTTATCCACGCGAACAACATCCCATGGCCTTCGCCCACACTTCAGCCGCCGCAAATTCTTCCACTCGACCCGACCACCTTCGATCTCTTCTCCGCTCCACTGAGCTTCCAGCCTTCGCTTGCTTCTTCCCCTTCCCTTCCATCCACCTCATCTCCCAAGGCACGCAAGCCTCGTCTCCACCAACCACCAGCCGTCGTTCGCCTACCAGCGCCTGCTCCTTGCCCACCGCCACCTGAGATCTCCGCAAACAGCCGAAGCATCTCTCCCCTACATCCGTGCTCCGACCACCTAGCCGTGCTCCCTCCTCCTCTTCAAACTTCGGTCGAGTATTCTTCCCTTTTTTCTCTTCTCGTGAGGTATATACATCTGTCCTTTATATATGTTAGTTTGTGTTCAGGTTTTGATATAAAGGGTTAGTATTATATTATTATATAGTCTTTTTTGTTTTTGTTTTGTTATATATACAGAGAGAAGCAGATATGTGTAAGTCTAGATATATCAAAGAGGTATATATATGAGTTAGTATATATACGTGTACTTGTATATTTTATTTAATACTTTAGAGTATAAGTTTATACATATGTAATAGACCGGTTAGTATATATATAAATCCTAGTTCATAGTTCATGTATATTGTTTATAGTTTATCTCCGTACAATAATATGTATATGTAAAGTTTATATAGATATCATTTTACACATCTAATATATAATGTAAATATGTAGTAAGTTTATATGTATTATTATTAAAGTATGTTATATAGAATCTGTTACTTGTATATACATTAGCCTATGCATCGTCTATATATAGAGTTTGGTAAATTCAAAAAAAATATGATGTTTTATTGTAGGAAAGCATAGTTATTTGTTAATAGGTCAGTTCATATTTTAAGTTTGTATAAATGAGTTGGGTTCGTATATTTTAGTTGCATTGTTCTGATATATTATATGTACGTATGCATATAGGTTAGCTGTATATATTATAGATAGGTTAGTAAATAGACCAAGTATGTATATATAATGATATGTAAAGTCGCATGCATATGTTTCCATAGTACTTCGCGTGGTAGCGGTATCTTGATTTTTAATACATATAGACTTTGATTTGGATATGTACATATATATAGTTTGATAAAATTTGTAACCTGCTTTGTATTTAAATAGATTCTTGTAATATTAACATATATTGGTTTAAATTATAGTTTTAGATGATGTTATTTCCGTATATATAATTTGGATTTGTCAAAGCCTGTATATAAGTATTTGTTGCTCAATAAGTATATATATAAAAGTGGATTTTGTTAGTTAAATATTTAATTCAACCTGACTTTTACATATATGATTTTATAATAAAGGGTATTTATATATATTTTGTACTTATATTATATTATATATATACTAGTCGGTTTGTTTAAGGGTTATGCTATATACTAGTTTAAACAAATTCAGGTACTGTTAAATGTCAGATGTTATGTATATATATTAATTTTAATATAGGTGTTAATTTAAAGAAATGGATTTTCAAATACGTATATATTTAAGTATTAAACATGTTTGAATTTAGAATACGATTCTTTTCTTTATATATATAGTTATATATAGTAGTATATATGAATTCACTTATGTCATTTATCATCATCGACCCAGTTCTGATTCATTTTGTCAATTCTTGATTATCAACCTTGTTCATCCATTTCGCGTTCAATCTTGCTTTGCTTTGAAATCTGTGTCTGGAATCGTAACTCACAATATCGTCGAATCTCTCTAGCCTTGAAAGGTGAGCAATCACTCATGATTTAACGTTCTTATATTTATTAAATTTGATTTAAATTGAAACGACAATTGAAATATGCTGCTGTAGTTATTTAAATTGTTATATATGCTATTATCTGTAATCGTTCATCTGTGTGATATGACACCATATCCTATTGTTTATATTATATTGTTATTGATTATTTATGCTTGTTATATTATTACCATATCTGTTATCACTCTGGAAGTTCCCTGTTAGTATAGAATTCACTATGGGTTAAAATGATACATACCCGAACGGACTTTAGAATAGGAGAAAAACATTATGGGTTGAAATGATAGACCCAAGTGATTTTCATTTGAATTGTATTTGGGATTGCGGGTCGAATGATATCTACCCGTATATATTTAATTACGGATTAAAATGATAAATATTTGTATCACTTGACCATAGGATAAAAAATTATATACAGACACCGTTGGTCTATATGTAAATATTTTAAAAACGATTTCTATGGTTTTGGAAGGGAATATATATATGGTTTATTTAATATTGGAAATATTTTAAGTTTTATATAAAGTAGATTTAATAATAAACTTTAAATCTAATAACGTGATTTAATTAATATAATAGGTCTAAGTATTATATCTTTGAACAGATTTTCAACGATTTGTATAAGTTAAGTAAGATAAGGTTGAATTAAGTAATATTGTATCTAATTAAGAATTCTACTTAATTAAATCGATTTGAACTATCGAATTTGAAGTTTAAAATTTGATTTTATAACTTGATTTTTGATTTAAAGTAATTAAATGGATATTTCAAGCTTAAACAAATCGAAAGGAATATTTAGTTTAATGGTAAATTTAGGTTATTTAAATAATATTGAATCTATTAAATGAATACTCCCTGATTAAATAATAATGAAGTTAAATCAAGAGCTACATGAAACCGTTAAATTTAACTTTGATAATGTTGAATATTTAAGCTTTAAAATATATTGAAATTTAAATGGTCTATTGAGAACTGAATTGAATTGATGAATTGAGCTTTGAATAAGTTGAATTTGGAATTTGAGTTGATTTGAATCGATTTGTAAGGCTTGAGGAAATTTTAAATACTTTACTTTATAAATTATTTAATATATATATATATATATATACTATTTTGGAAAATAGATATATTGGAAATGAAATGATATTTGGGTTTTGAAGTATAAATTAAATTGAAATGACCACGATGTTAGAGTGTATATTTCTACATTGTAGATAGTTCCACGGATCCTTAGAGGATGGTTATCCCAAACATCCTTTAAGTTACTTGTATTTCAATTGATATTTCACTTGAGTTGGATTTATTGATATAAGAATGTTAATCCTGACTCGAGTGTTTTGTGTTTTGCTTTACGCTCGGGTCAGACCAAGTGATACATCATTTGCGACTCACCTTTGGAGTTTGGAGCTTCGCTTGGAGATCCAACTATCGATTTAGCTTGCAGATATTCAGTTGATTCCAGTGTTGTATTCAAACTTGATTATTGTATCGAGACTCCCGTGTATTTGAGACTTCTGTTGTATTTTGTTTACTCTATTATATATAAATGGTAGCTTCATGAACTACTATTCTCTTTATTCTGATGCGTATTATTGTATTACTCTGTGTTTGTGATTCTGTGATTGATTTATTTACTGTATATGATGAGTTTGCCAAATTTTAAAATAACAATCTGATATTTTGAACAATTCAAGTCTGACATGTGCGGATGCGAATGGTCCAAAATACCGGGTCGTTACAGTTGGTATCAGAGCTTTGGCTCTAGGCAAAACCTAGCATATTTGGTAAATTTATTTACAGAATCACTTTCGTTCGAGTTTGAATCTCTTCCTTTCGACTCGACTTCCTTTGAACTTTGGAACGTTCCCTACGGTTCCAAAATTCATTCTTGTCTCTCCCTATTTGTATTCTTTTGATTCTGGAGTATCCCATAACTCCACTTCGAATGATCTCTATAAGAATAGGCGATCCCGCCGATCTTTGAATGTTTTGTAAAGGGGTGAAACTCCTTTACAATTAGCATTAATTCACCGAAGATTTATATATCACTCGGTTTAGTTGCTGCTATCTCTTGTTATGCTGAATTCTATCTCTGGCGATCGAATGTCGATTTGACTCAGAATTCTACACCAATCTTATTTTGAAATCACGGTTGACCGGTTAAGGTCACCCGCGATTTATATAAGTATATCCATCTACTGTTTTGTAATTTATTATCTCATTTTCATTCGAACTTATCTTCGAATCAGAATCCTATTTTATTAGAGTACCTCTAATTTGAATTTCTATCTTTATTTTGAAATCCATTCTTGAATCATCCTTTGAAAATCAGGTTTGTTTGTATTTTTAGAAAGTGTTTTATATACCGAAATTATTATTTTGATAAGTATGATTATATTCTATATATAAAAGTGAAATGTTTTCGATAAAGATTATATACCCTTTTTAAAATGAGAATTTTGAGGTTTCGAAAGGATTTGTAATTTTGAAAAATCATATAAGAAATTTGATTTATCTAAAAATGATTTATAAATGAAGGATTTTAAATTTGAAAATTCGAGAATTGAACTCCGGTGTTTTGAAATTGGTTTTAAGAATTTGAAATATATAATAATAATATGATTTAAAAGTATTTTCCGAATAAGAAACGTTTCAAATGATTTTAATGAGTTTCGAAAGATTTCGAAGAAATTTCAAAAGAAATTTGAGAAAATAGAAGTCCAGAACTCACTTATGTCGCTGGAAAATAAATTCGGTGATGAGTGCACGCATCATCGACATTGATTTTCGAGTTTTAGAGTGGGGGATAGGCCACTTTAGTAGCTTTGCTATGCGAGTAATTTTGTGAAACCATTTTGATTTCAAATTTCGAAGTAAGATTTGATATTCGAAAGATATATGTATATATATATATTTGAAATGATTTGAAGTAAGCCGACGTTCAGTCCTTGAGTTTCAGATTTGATTTGATATAACCCTATCTTTTGGAATTGATTTACTGATTTGTTGGTGATTTCCAACTCTTGGATTGAAATATGATTTCTTCGACTATTTTGAAGGTTCGAGCACTTCCAAATCAAGGTTAACTTTTCAAAGCTAAGTAATTTTGAAAAATATAAAGTATATAAGTTTGGTATGTATGTTTAAAGTATGTAGTAATATGATTTAAATAAGTTGAAACTATTTTGTTAAGAATAGGGCTATTTTGAATTTTTCTAATAGGAAATTTAAATTTGAAATGTTTTGAAAGAATTTGGTCTTCAAAAATATTTTGAATAAAATTTAGTTTAAATGTTTTAACTTAGTAACATCTTTATGAAACTATATATTTAACAAGTGGAATAGATACAATAAGTTATACATATGCTGTTTTATTCGCATAAATAATTTGATCCAAGTTTGAGTACACAAGTTCGAGGTGAATTACATCATTTCGTGTTAGGATTTTTCATTTGATTCTCGATGGCGAATATTTGATATGGATTTTGGGATTGATTCTAGAATTCTCTATCATAGTATATGGCTATGCAAGGAGACTGATGGCTCTAGTCGAGAAACCATATCGTAGTCCGCATTAGGGAAGTGAATGGACAATACTAGTTCGAAAGCAAACTTGAGTGATCGAGCGAGCGATCGAATGTGATGTTGCGAAATGATGACATATGTACATCTTATGTTCTAATATCATTGATATAATTTGACGCTGAAATTGGAAGTTGTTGGGTTGGATATCTTTGTAATTTAATTGGAATTTTCTTTTATGAAAAACTACTATCAATTTTAAAACCATTTTTCAAAACTCTTTTTCTTTTATTTTTCTTAAACAAACTATTTTATTCTATTTTACATACAAAACTATTTTATATACAAAACTATTTCTCAACTATTTTTATATACAAAACTATTCTAAATTCAAAACCTTTTAGTAAGCAAAGATATTCAATCCCATATGGCTCTTCATACAGCGAAATTTATTTTTGAAATTTTTGATCCTTATATAAGGTGGACCTTATGTAAGTATAAGATGATTTTGAAAACCATTGATTTTGGAAATGAATTGGTTGACTTAAATTATAATTGATTTAGGAATTTGGATTTATTTTCTAAAATTATTATTTTGAAACTTTGGAACTGAAGATATTTGATTTGGAAGAATAATTTGGTGGAATTGTATATTATTTTGAAACTGAACTAATATTGAAACGAATTGAATTGAGAAGCTTATTTTAAATACTTGATTTGGGAGTTATCGAACTTATATAAAATTTGGTTTGTATAAGTATGATGTTGGTTCAAAAACTATGGATTTGAAAAGGTACTTAATTTGAAAAGTGAAATCTTATATAATTGAAGTCTATATAAGTGTGATTTGATATACTTTTGATTTTGGAAAGGATTTGATTTGAAAATAAAATCTTATATATAATGGACTTTATATAAGTAAGATATTTGAAAGTGATTTGAAAAGGTACTATATGATACATATTTTCGAAGTAAAGATATGGAAAGTGCCTTCTGCTTGATATCCGCTTTGTGGCCACATTGTGGATTCATTCTATCGATATTTCTCTGATTTTTGGTTTTCCGGATATGATACTCGAGTTTCCATCGAATTCCATGGCGTTACCCATTGTCTTACGAGCGTGACTCCATAGCATAATTCACCTGGCTGGATGGCCCAGGGGTACGGATGTTTCCTGGGGGATTCAGTCGTAACCATTGTGTATCCTGTGATCTATGTAGGTCGTATTAGTAGCGAAATCCGCAGGGCTGAGAAAGCTTATGGATACGGATGTTTCCTAGGGGATTTAGGCGTAACCATTGTGTGTCTGCGGTCTACTAGTCATCATGGCGCAATTCGCAGGGCTGAGAAAGCTTACGGATACAGATGTTTTATGGGGGACCCAGGCGTAACCTTTGTGTATCTACGATCCATGGTTAGACAAAGGTTTTGTTTGTTTTTTTGTTTGGATTGTACTTTCCATATCTGATTTAAAAAGTTTTCCAGTATTTTCACTAGGTGTTGAAACAAGTCTACTAAGTACCTGGAGAATTCTAGCTTTGCGCCTGATCAATGCACTGCTAGAGTCTGCAGGAACGAGGATAAACTTGTTGAGACATCGAGTTATAAAAGTATTTTCAAAAGAAAATTTGCTTTGATATAAAGGGATTATATTACAAAAGTATTTTTCAACAAAGAAATTATGTATTAATATTTGAAATTAAAATTCTTATAGTTTGAAATAAACTATTCATGCCCGATACCATTCTTTTGAATCTACCTCATCTGCTCAGCTTTATTTATTCACCTATATTCTATTTTTTGGAATCTACCTTCTTTTCCTTGTTGACTATATCCTTTTTAAATATTGTTTATTTATATACTACATGGTTAAATAGAAATTTTTTATGTTATAAATATTTTAGAAGTTATTGATTAAATAAACATATTTAAAGTAAATGATTATTGATTTATTAATAATATTTGAAAAGTATCTTGAGATAAAAAAATTAATAAATTTATTAATTATGGATTTAATGTTTTCAAATAGCTTCTGTGTAAATATAAGTAATAATGTAAATAATTGTTTTCAAATAGTTTACATATATTTATAAAGGTGTTATTTAAACATATAAATGGTATTTATAAAGGAAGCAAGAAATTTTACAAATGGGTTTTGGAAGGTATTAAAGTATTAAAGATAATTGAATTGCAAATGAAGTTTTCAAATTAATATTCAAGTAAAATTTAAAATAGTTTGTAAAATTTATATAGTTTAAATAAATTGTTTATCCTTATCTTTTGTGATATCCCGGGTTTTTGGGCAATATAAATTTAATAATCAGTATTGATAATTTAATTGATTTGATAATTTTCTTTATAATTTAAATTTAAATTGGTTAATTTAATATTTTAAAGGTTAATAAATTATAATCTGGAAATTGATAAGATTTGTTTGTCAAAGCTAATAAAATTTTATTCTATTTATAATATATATATATTTGATATATATTGTGAATGGAAATATCTTTTGTTTTAAATAAAAGATGAATTTTCAAACTGTAATATATATGTATGTATGTATATGTTATAATTTGGATTGTTATGAATTTAATTTAATCTATTAATAATATATATAGTATGAATATATTGTGATTTAAGCTTTGTTTTAAATTTAATATCTTTCAAAAGTTAAAGATTAATTCATTTGTTTTCAAAATATAAGATAATTGTTTGTTTTAAATATGATAGTTTAAATAAAGTTTTATTTTGTATTCTTTAAAGTGTTTAAATTTAAAAGGTTATAAAAATACATGTATAAGAATTTGTTTGTATTATAATTGGTTTTATAATATTTTCCCTAAAGTAATTTATATACATATATACTAAGATAAGTGTTTATTAATTAGTAAATTAAGTATAAAAGCTTTATATTAACATTTAAATTAAATAAAAATTTATTTAAAATACTTAGGACATGTGTTAATATCTTAACATATGGTAATAACATGTGGAAGCCTTGTATAATCCAATTTAACAAGTTGGACATTTGTCTAATGTATAAAAAATACAAGTGGCAAGGTTATATTTTCTCTAAAAATTAGTTAATATAATGTGGTATAGAGAAACCTGGTTTTCATTTCTCAGTTAAAAATATTTTCTTTCTTCCTCTAAAACTAAAAACAAATCAAAACAGAAATCTGAAAACAAATCCTCAAAATAAAACCCTGTAAAATTCTCAATACAAATGAAGTTAGAAATCTGGAATTCAAACATGCATTTCAAATGAAGATCAGCAGCAGTTTAAATCATCAACATTAAACAAGCATGCAAAGTATCACAACAACAATCAAGTTAAAGACTCAAATATTTACAAGCATGCAGTAGGATTTCAAATTCAACATTTTCCAGATCAAATTTTAGAAGCCTGGAAAACTGCTCTGTTTGTTCTCTGCTTCTTTAAATATAAGGTGAGTAAATATTTATTTTAAAAACAGTTTGAAACTTGGGATTTGAACTTAGTTGCTTGTGATGAAATGATATAAATTTTTATAGAAAATGCCTTGATATGAATGCATGTAAGTAATAAGTATTGAATGCCTGTGTGAATAAAAAAAATATAGGCTCTGTTGTTTAACAGATTATGATTTTTTTTTTCTCTCTAAATTAAATTTCTCATCATCTAGTCTCTATTAGCTTTGGGTTTGTGGATGAAAAATGTTCGAAAACATGTAGCATAACTCTTAAAAATAAGATCTGGAATTTATATTAAATATTCATCTCGAAATTTTATTAGTAACAGTAAAATTGTAATTTGGGTCAAATTCTTATCAATAAAATTTTAAGTATTGATTGCATAGCTGAATTTGTTATAGAAAATGATGAATTTTAATGTGAATATCATAATTTTTAGAGTGGTATTCGTCGAGATATGTGGAGTTGAACAGTTTCGACATTTTCGTCGATTTACGTTGATCGGCGACTCTGGAGTGTTTGATATTTGGGCTGGAGAAGGTCGGAAGCTTGGAGATCTCTGGAAAAATACTAGTGGGTTTTCTGGTTGGCCGTGGTGATGGGATTAGATCGAACTAGGGTTACAGAGGCATTGTGAAACGATGATGTTTAAGGGGTTCTCGCGATGGCCATGGGAAATCGGAGATGATCGCGAGTGTTTGGATAGTTGCATGGATCGGTGAAGATGCTCTGGTCGGAGTCTCAACGTTTCTGGTGGTCGGAGGCGACAAGGGGAAGCAAATTCCGGCAATGGTGTTTCCAGATTTTTGGTTGTTGGGTTCGATTTTGATGACGAAGTGATATCGTCGTTCTGGGTGGACGTATGGGTAGTGGAGGTCAGCATGGATTGGTCGATGGTCGGGGAGATCGCCAGAGGTGGTCGGAGTGATGTGCAACGTGCACACGTGCACGTCGTATCTGGTTGGTGGTGTAGTTCGGTGACGAGCTCGTGAGAAATGAAGTTCGACTCGAAGCAGCCATGGTACGCGAGTGACACGAGTTAGGGCTCGGGGAAATGAGAGTTTGTCTCGGGTGTTGCTCGAGTTTTGTGAGAGTAGGCTCGGTTTGTTTTTAAGCAATCAAGTTTAGACTGTACAATAAGTTATTCAAAGCAAATGATGGTCAAAGATTTTAAGGGTGTTTTAATCTAATATATTTTCAAATTGAAAAGTCTAAAAATATTTGAATTTAAAAAATTAAACTAAATTATTTTTAAAATTGAATTTAAAGGTATTTTCAAATTTAAATATTAGATCAAATTTTAAGAAACTCAATCAAATTTAAATAAAGATGTTTTATGTTGAAAGGATACATTCAAAGTAACGTTTAAACTATATTTCAAATTTATATTTTTAAATAGATAAGATTAAAGAATATGATAATTGAGTTTCCAAAGATTAATATTGGTTTAATTCAATTAAATATGATTGAAAAGGGTTTTCAAAGATTTTGAGTATATTAAAATTAAGTGTTTGAATTGTTTTATTTTAAAAGTAAAAATCATATTGATTTTTTAATTTATTTTAATGAAGTAATTAGTGGATGGTTAATGGATTAATTAGGAATTAATTTTAGGTTAATTAATTAGTCTAATTAATTAAAGATAAATTACTTATTGATTAATTGAATATAATTACTTAGTAAAGTAATTAATGAATAATTACTATATGTAATTAAGAAAAGAGAAATTAATTATGAAAATAATTAAATGGAAGTGATTAAGGGTTAATCACTTGATGTTATTAATTTAAGAATAAATTAATATAATTGAATTAAAGTTAATTAATTAAAGAGTAATTAATTGATTAAAGGATTAAGGTTAATTAATTAAGGTAATTAATTAAGGAAGTAATTAAGGATCATTAATTTATATAATAAATAATGTAATTAAGGATTGATTAATTAAGATTAATTAATCAATAATAACTGATTAAAGAGTAGTTAATTAATATAATTAATTAAGGAGTTAATTAATTAAGGTAAGTAATTACAAGATGGTTAATTACTGTTTAAGATTAATTAAGGTTAATTAATGAATGTAGTTAATTAAAGATTAATTAATTAAAGGTTAAGTAATTAATAAAGTTATTAGAGGATTATTAATTAATATAATTAATAAAATTAATCAAGGTTGATTAATAAAAGTAATTAATTTAAATATGATTAATTAATTGTAATTAATTGAGGATTAATAAAATTAATTATAGTTAATTGATTAATGAAGGTTCATTAATTATTATAATTAATGATAGTAATTAAATGTTAATTACTGAATATGGTTAAGGATAATTACTTGAATGTAATTAAAGTATAATTAATCAAGGAAGATTAATTAAGGAAGATCATTAAGATGTTTAATTAATTAATTTATAATTAATTAATGATAGTAAGCAGGATTATGGTAATCCAAGTAATTAAAGGGTAGTAATTAATTTAATTAAAGGTTAATTAAATTGATTTGGAGTTAATCAATTCTGCTTATAGATGATTGATATTGGGTGATTGGTTGATATTGGATGATTTGTATGTCTCTGATATATATATGATATATGCTGCTTTGTGAGATGAATGTTGATATGAATTATCTATTGTGATAATGTTATTTATCTATCTGTTTATATCATTCAGAATATAAGTTTAAATGTTTAAACCTTTAAACAACTTGGCCTTAAAAGATACGTTTTGGATTTCGATGAGACCGGGATCGGGTTTCCGTATACCGGTATTCCAGGTCTGGAGACCCGAATACCACATCGATCCAAATTAACGATAGGTCGTGAATCTCAAGTGAAGATGAAGATTCAGAGTGCAAGGGTTATTGTCGTTAACTCTGAGGGTGATTCCAAAACGAGTGTAACGAGATAATGCCTTCGGTTTCGTTCGAACCCGGAACGAACTTGTATGGATTGAATGCTTTCAGCACATCGTCAGGCGGACGATGAGCATTCTAAGTGATATGTTCTGATTAAAGGTAATCGTAACCTCAAGCCTCATCAACCGGGAATGGCTAAAACAGGGGAGGTGCAGCAAGGCTTCGTGGGTAGCACCCACTGAGAGCAAGATAGATCCCTGTCTAGAGGTCCCTTTTCTTTTCATTCGGCTTAGTGTGTGGTTGGTCGCGCCAACTACGGGGTTATCTTGTTCGGGATTATCCAGTAAGGGATGGTTCCGGCTTTGTGTTGCAGGGGAGCGGGCGTACTCCTCGGTACGGTGATCTAGGCCACGTACTGTGACGGGCGGTACCCCAGTAGCCCTGCCATTGTATGGAATCCAACTTCCAATAAGTGCCATCGGATTTGATTGTATAACCCACTTTGTGGCTAGTATGCTGGAATTTAATAATGTAACAATTTCAGCTATTTCATATTTATTTGAAAACCCTAGACCCTAATTATAATATAACTGGATTTCCTATCAAATGTTTTGGTTATCGTAAGGTAAAAACTTTTCCGTGTTTATGTGCGGAAAGTCTTACGAGATACCTTTTCTTTCAAAGGTTTTTCAAAGTTAAACAAATTTTAACCGTTTACTCACACCAGACCCATGTCTGACCCAAGTGTTTATTTTCTGTTTTATTAAACTCTTGGGTACTCAATATTGTATTGAGTAGTCGAGGGATTCAGGTTAGCTTTGACGAATTTTGGAGGAGATTTGGAGCAGGAGGCTTCACCGTGTAGATATATGATGATTCCGCTATGTATATGTTGTGTCTGTATCTGTGATACTTGAGTTGTATGAATTAGACAGATGTTTATAACTGTCTAATATGTGTTGTATAAGTTGTGTAACTCCGATGTATATGATACTATGTAATATTCTATATGATATATTATATTTCATTCGTTTCCGCTGTGAGATTCTTTTGTGTTGTTGTTTCTTCTTTTCTATCCTTTCTTCTTCTATCCCTTTCTTTCTTCATGATGATACGACTTTCTGTGGAGAAAAAGTCGGGTCGTTACAATTGGTATCAGAGCATTAGGTTGAGTGAATACCTAGGCTCTGAAGTGGTGTCTATCTTGAGAGCGCGTAATTGTTAGTTATATAAAAATGGTTTTATATTGTGTTAATTGATCGGTTGAGTGGTATATGGATTCTGGTCAATACGAGTAGCTAACGTTATTGATAGGGATCTCTAAACACTTGAACCAGGCCAACGGACACAATATTGTTTTAAAGAGGTAGATGAAATAATTTTACCCAGAAATAATTTCTATATAAAAAAAATATATATCATTTTAAATATATATATATTTATGTATTTCTACCTATTTATTGGGTTACCTGTTCGGGTTTTCCAATATAAGTTATAAAGGTAGATAAGGTGGTAGTGTGTGTAACACAATTACCAATAGTTGGAGTTTGAATGTTTGAGGTTGGAAGTATATATCGAGACTGTAAACCTAATATCGTCTCGAGTAAGTTGGCAGTATGGAGTAAGGATGTCTCGGATCTCTGAAGAAAATCCTTTTCAAGATTCGGAGTCCATTATTGGAATGTAAGATTGGTTGAGCTCGGGTGAGCAGATTTTCTAGAGTTGAATCTATCAGTTATGCAGAAGTAAGTGATTGTAGCTTGGCGACTTCAGGAAGGAGCAGTTGTGTGATAAGACGCAGTATCTATGGATGTTCCCGAAGGAGATTTTCTTTTTGGAACAAGATTAAGAAGGTATTGGAGGAACAGTTGATGTCTACCGCAGGAAAGACTCGACTGTATAGGAATTCTCTGATATCAAGTAAGAGAGTTTTGTCTATATTGAAGTATGGGACTAAGGTCGATTAGTTGTTCTTCGGACATGGTCTCATTGTTCCCTTAAGAAGAGTAAGTTATTGGCGATTGGTTTGGAGCCCGAGTTTCTTTTGGATGTCTGCCATCTCGGAGATTCGTTGAGAGGTTTGTTGATGGTTTTAGTTTTGAGAAGCCTTTGGATTAGAAGTTCTTGGTTAGCTGTGATAGCAGTGCAACTCGGAGTGTTCGGTGTGCTGTCGAGATAGAGTTTGGAAGCAGCAGTGTGGTTCGTTTCTTCGATGGTTCCGGAATCTTTGTGGTTCTTCTATCAGCAGTCCGAGTAGATGGTGAAGTTTTTCTTGAAGGGTTAACCTTGTTTGGAAAAGCTTAACGCTGTTTTAATTGGTAAAGAGAGAACAGTATCTTTGGAATCCGAACTAGGTAGGATCGCAAAAGTGACTTGCTATTAGTTTGAGAGTTCATCTTGAGTAATCTTTTGTATGGAGTTGAGGTATCTCAAGAGAAAGTAAAAGTTATCGAAGAGGTCAAAGGTTGCCCGTAGGTAAAGATTTAGTTTATATCGATTTGTTCCTAGAGAAGGATTGGTGAAGCATCTTAGAATTTTATGGAGTATCTGTGTTTTCTCTTCTGTTTCTAATTTTGAGTTTCCTCTAGCTAAGGATAGCTGAAGACAGTACCATTGACCGAGGACTCGTCCATTCTTTGAGTAGTTGGCTATGTCTTTAAGATAACCAATGTTCCTGCTTGTTTGTGGATCTAGTTTGTGCTCGAGTTCATCGACATTCTCATCTATTTCAAAATCAGAGTTGTGCAGCAGAAGCAAAGGTAGTAGCTGTGCAAGAAAGGAAGTAACCTCAGATTTCTACAAGAAGTTTATGTGAATTTCTAAGTGTGTATAGAATTTTCTGGAATCTGGAAGAAGGAAGTTCAGTCTTCTATTTCTTGTGGAGTAGAGTTTGTGGATTTCAGTAGATTTTGGAATATCATCTTGTTGATAGGATCTGGAAATCATTTTGTTCTTGGTCCAGTTGTTTCAAGAAGCATCAGCAAAGGTTAAGTTGATCAGGAAGAGATGAGGTAGCTCGGGATCGTCTGGTGAGCTATGCAGATATGAGTCAGAGTTTGGAATTCGGAGTTGGAAATTGGAAACTGTTTAAATTTTCCTCGATTATAAGAGCTATAAGATTTGGTAAGTCTGGAAGCTAGCTCCAAAATATTTTGGAATTTTCTTGTGTTCTTGAGAGGAGTAGTTCTTTGATCTACAGGATTGAATGGCTAGTTTGGATGGCTGGGATTCATTGTATTTCAAGTATCTCTGAGGGAGTACGTGTATGATTCATCGCTGGTTGTGGGATCTGCAGTTCAGTTGGATTTGGAGTTGAGCTGGACTTGGGTGTGATCTGATATTCTATTCAGATTGGTGGATCTAGAAATGAGAAGAGCTCTGGATTATAGTGGTGTTGTTTTAGCTTCTGTAGAACGAGTCTCCCTGTAATTTATACTTGGGAAACTCTAGATAGTATTATAAAGATCTATCCTGATTTGTATCAGAATAGTTAGTTAGGTTTGTTTGTTTGTTTGATTGATTGCTATGGTTGTTAGAAACTGGATGATGGGTATGTGGTTGCTGTTTTAAAAATCTTTGCTGGATTATTAAATTAACTTTGTTTTAAATTTCGAGGACGAAATTATTTTAAGGGGGAAGGAATGTGATATCCCGGGTTTTTGGGCAATATAAATTTAATAATCAGTATTGATAATTTAATTGATTTGATAATTTTCTTTATAATTTAAATTTAAATTGGTTAATTTAATATTTTAAAGGTTAATAAATTATAATCTGGAAATTGATAAGATTTGTTTGTCAAAGCTAATAAAATTTTATTCTATTTATAATATATATATTTGATATATATTGTGAATGGAAATATCTTTTGTTTTAAATAAAAGATGAATTTTCAAACTGTAATATATATGTATGTATATGTTATAATTTGGATTGTTATGAATTTAATTTAATCTATTAATAATATATATAGTATGAATATATTGTGATTTAAGCTTTGTTTTAAATTTAATATCTTTCAAAAGTTAAAGATTAATTCATTTATTTTCAAAATATAAGATAATTGTTTGTTTTAAATATGATAGTTTAAATAAAGTTTTATTTTGTATTCTTTAAAGTGTTTAAATTTAAAAGGTTATAAAAATACATGTATAAGAATTTGTTTGTATTATAATTGGTTTTATAATATTTTCTCTAAAGTAATTTATATACATATATACTAAGATAAGTGTTTATTAATTAGTAAATTAAGTATAAAAGCTTTATATTAACATTTAAATTAAATAAAAATTTATTTAAAATACTTAGGACATGTGTTAATATCTTAACATATGGTAATAACATGTGGAAGCCTTGTATAATCCAATTTAACAAGTTGGACATTTGTCTAATGTATAAAAAATACAAGTGGCAAGGTTATATTTTCTCTAAAAATTAGTTAATATAATATGGTATAGAGAAACCTGGTTTTCATTTCTCAGTTAAAAATATTTTCTTTCTTCCTCTAAAACTAAAAACAAATCAAAACAGAAATCTGAAAACAAATCCTCAAAATAAAACCCTGTAAAATTCTCAATACAAATGAAGTTAGAAATCTGGAATTCAAACATGCATTTCAAATGAAGATCAGCAGCAGTTTAAATCATCAACATTAAACAAGCATGCAAAGTATCACAACAACAATCAAGTTAAAGACTCAAATATTTACAAGCATGCAGTAGGATTTCAAATTCAACATTTTCCAGATCAAATTTTAGAAGCCTGGAAAACTGCTCTGTTTGTTCTCTGCTTCTTTAAATATAAGGTGAGTAAATATTTATTTTAAAAACAGTTTGAAACTTGGGATTTGAACTTAGTTGCTTGTGATGAAATGATATAAATGTTTATAGAAAATGCCTTGATATGAATGCATGTAAGTAATAAGTATTGAATGCCTGTGTGAATAAAAAAAAATATAGGCTCTGCTGTTTAACAGATTATGATTTTTTTTCTCTCTAAATTAAATTTCTCATCATCTAGTCTCTATTAGCTTTGGGTTTGTGGATGAAAAATGTTCGAAAACATGTAGCATAACTCTTAAAAATAAGATCTAGAATTTATATTAAATATTCATCTCGAAATTTTATAAGTAACAGTAAAATTGTAATTTGGGTCAAATTCTTATCAATAAAATTTTAAGTATTGATTGCATAGCTGAATTTGTTATAGAAAATGATGAATTTTAATGTGAATATCATAATTTTTAGAGTGGTATTCGTCGAGATATGTGGAGTTGAACAGTTTCGACATTTTCGTCGATTTACGTTGATCGGCGACTCTGGAGTGTTTGATATTTGGGCTGGAGAAGGTCGGAAGCTTGGAGATCTCTGGAAAAATACTGGTGGGTTTTCTGGTTGGCCGTGGTGATGGGATTAGATCGAACTAGGGTTACAGAGGCATTGTGAAACGATGATGTTTAAGGGGTTCTCGCGATGGCCATGGGAAATTGAAATGACCCTCCTATTTCTACTCAAATTCCATAAGGAATTTTTTTTTTAAGGTAAAGAGGATATATATATATAGATAGATATATCATCCATTGCAATATAATTCTCAGGGTCAATATCTTTCTCCAATAAACCAAATATATCCAGGATCACAATAATCAACCAATATAAATATATCAGTACATTCACAAAGGTAAGCACATACATGTGAGGATGTATATGCCTCTCTTGTTTGAATCAGAGTTCTGGAAAACAAGAGGATATTGGATTGCTAATTTTTTTGACCAAACAATTCACTGGTAACATACACATTAGTCTGTTTATCCTAACTAAGAAGTGATCAAGTAATAATCAGTAGTAAACAAGCTTTTAATATAGATGTTTGTGTTAAGTTCTGAATAGTGACAAAATCAAGCTAAAAAGAAGTGGATCCTAAGTGAACACAAGCAACATCTAGGCGTAATGGAAACGCGCCTAACTTATACACGAGAGGTCACGAGTTCAAGTACTATGCTGGTTGGTTCAAACACAATTTTTGTTTTTTTTTCCATTTTTCTTCTGTACAATTTGGAATCTGTTATTTACCTATATCTGCACATATATGTTTTATTTTTGCCTATATTCCAACATACTAAACAATAATCCTTGCTTAATTAATTTTGAAATCCATTCCTACAACCTAGAAGGCTTCATGATTGATGTAAATTAAGGGTCTGTTGTTTGGGTTTTGTAAATGATAAGAGTGTTTATCATTATTCAGGTTTGTATTTCTTCTTGTAAGGTCTGTCTGGCATTTAAAATGCCTTTGGTTAAAATCTGAGTGAAATTCAGATTTCTATTACAAGTGCAAAGGAAAAGGTGTGTTGACATTTGCACAAAACATGTTTATGTGCATATATATCTGCAACTATTTGAATCTGGCTTTCATCTACCTTACTACAGATTCTTTCTTTATTTAAAAATAGGACATGAACAATTGTATGGAACAAGTTAAATTATGGAAACCTTGCAGCCATATAAAAACATTCAACCTATGTCTATTTTCTTTTGTATACATATGCCATAGTAGAAAATAAAACCATTTAATTTTCTGAGAATCAACTATCCTGATTATCCAAAACTTAAATCCTTTTCAAAGACTCAAGATTGACTAATATATTTATAAAATGGAATCATTCAATTTCTAACATGGTGTTCTTGCTAAATCCACTTACAAGATTTGATCAAAATCCTTTTTAAACATAACAGATATTTAACTTAGTTCATAGTTTCCAGATACAAGTCAATCTCTTAACAAAATATCTAACAAAATATTCATCCAATATTCAACACTTAATACAAGTAGCAATTTAAATTGTCAATACATGCAGATTTCAACATTTAGGCTCTTATCTAACTAAGTTTTAGCATGCTATATCTTCTTCTCAAGGCCTTGCTCCTACTCCTACTTAGTTGCTGCAATCCCTGAAAAAGCATTTGAAACTGCCTCATTTTAAATGAGACACCCCAGATGCCATTAGCACACTAGGGTCAGACACATGTCTGGTATGAGAAAGCTCACAAAAATAATTAGTTAATCAGGTTAAAGTTAAGTTAAGTGCATATACAGAAAGTTCAGCCCTTTTGAATCAGGCAAATACTTGTGTGCATGCTCTGTGTCATTGAGCATGTGCACACTTTAATTTTCTTTCCAGAGACTACATATATAAATATGGCACATACATTCAAGCATACAACTCAATCATAGACAACCAATCATTCATACCAAACAGGAAAATAACCAATATGAGTTAAATCCTTTATTCAATTCTCATATTTCAAATCTGGGAAAAACTCTAGTTTCCTCATCATCTCAAGTATTATTCCCTGGGTATATTTATCTATCCTTGGTCTCATCTGCAATATTTATGAATCAATGGACACACTGTAATGAACTAATTCACTCCATTACACAAAGATCTCAGGACTTAAACAAGCCATGTGTCAACTTATGTTACTCAAGCACACAAGTCATTCCTGCAGTGTTCTTGACCCCAATTTCCTAATCAGGTTTTAAGTTAATAATAACTCTTTTGATTGTTCATGGCAAAACCATTCAGTGATTCATTTCATTAGCTAAAAACATCCATAACATGGCATCTCATATTATTCATAACCATACAGAGGCAAACAAGCAAACAACCATTGGTGATTACAAAATAAGGTTCTGTATATACATATATTCATCTTGGTATTTTAAAAGGAGTTTAGGCAACTAACATTGGCTTATAGCTTCTGGGAGAGTTTTTCTTTTGCAAACATTTGTGCTTGAGTTAAACTCAGGATAACCTGGTTTTACTGAATCACAAAATTTTGTTTGCTATGCATTTTATTGAATCAGGAGCATCAGCACATAGGCAACCCTATTGCACCCCTATATCCTTTTTATTTCAAGCCTCAGCACTTATACATGAGTATATTGCAGCTCAGCATTATTTACATCTTTCTGGGTTGAGCCAAAACCAATACTACTTACCTATTCTCAACATTTTATTTTCTGGGTATTTGTTTATATCCCTAAATATTAACATATCAGAGATCTGGGTGTATAAAACAGATATGTATACTAACAACACATAAAACTTTGTTATAATTAAAACAAGTGATCAACCAAAGAAAATCAAAACATATTCAGGTTTAAATTCACAGATAAACATTCATATATGAAAATACTCTTTTAATAAAAATACTTTTATCTGGCTGCCTACATTAGGACTTATTGCCTTAGGTTTTTGAGTGAGTTTTCTCACCTAGCTCTCTCCTTTGTTTCCTTAATTAACTGATGAACTCCTGCTCTTATCCTCAAGCTCTCTTTCTTCCCTTGTCTTATGATTTCTGTGGTATTGTTTTTCTTCTTTTTTTTTTCAAAATTCTTTTCTGAGGAGAAGAGGAGGCTGCTGCATATACATGTATATATATACAGGGTCTCTCTCTTAGGGTTTTGGGTATTGGCTAAGTCCATTTTTGCCCACCAGAAAATCATGTTATCTGCATTTTTTAAACCCAGAGTTTTACCCTTCCCGGCTTAATTTGGGTGAAGAGAAAAGTGGTTACTCATTTTTTTCCAGAAATTTGCTTTTCAGAAAATACTTTTTCCCCTTGTCTATAATCATGCCAAAAATGTGACTTGCTTTTTATTATTTATCAAATACACTTCCTAATTCTGCCTATAGCAAACATTTCTCTGTTTTCTCTTATTTTTTTCTATTTTTAGCTTTCATGTAAATGGCATGTACTTCCTTTATTTATTAATAAGAGGATTAGTTCTTTTTATATCTTCATTCTTTTTATTTCTGCTTATATTAAAATATGTCTATATATATATTTTATTTCACTAGTTTGAACTCTAGTATTTTATTAACACATATATATATATATATATATTTATTTATATATATATATCATTCTGTATTGACACACACATGCACATGTATACTTAAGAAAAATATTCAGTAGCATATATTTATATTTACTTATGCATTCAGCTTTTAAAGATTTAATATATATATATATATATATTCCCATACATATCAATATGTATTTATTCTTAAAGTTCAGAGATTTTTAGCTTTAGTTCATGTGTATACCCTGTGCACACATGTACACACATACTGATACACTATCAAGCCATAACAATCTCCTTCCAAAATTTAATTCAAAAATTATTTTGAATTCACTTATATTTGTCAAAATAAATTCCTAAAATCTTGGGTCATTACATACACCCCTCCTTTTAGAAATTGTGTCCCACAATTTTCCTAAGCTTAAAATAAATTTTAAACTTAATTCAGAGAACAAGTTTATTCTCTACCAAATAGATTCTTAGTTCTATACTAACCAAAAATATTCATCCAAAATAAAGAAAACAATCAAAAATCAGAATTACCTTAATCTGAAAATAGCTTAGGATAATTCATCCTAACTTTGTCTTCTAATTCCCATGTGCAATCACTAGGATCTAGACTCCACTGTACCTTCACAAGTTTCAGAGATTTATTCCTCAACTTCTTCACATCTTTTGCTAAAATTCCCACTGGATCCTTTTCATAAATCAAATTAGGATTTATCTGCACTTGGGTTGGGGTTTCAAGAATTTCTGCCTTGTCATGGACCCATCTTCTCAATTGTGATACATGAAAAACATCATGTATACCTTGCATGTTTTCTGGTAATTCCAACTTATATGCCAAAGGACCAATTCTCTCCAGAATTTTGTATGGTCCAATATATCTTGGGGTTAATTTGCCTTGTTTTCCAAACCTCAGCACATTTTTCATGGGTGAGATTTTGATGAAAACAAAATTTCCCACTTCATATTCTACCTGCCTCCTTCTCATGTCTGCAAATTTCTTTTGTCTATCTTGAGCTGCTGTCATTCTTCTTCTTATTAACTCAATTTTCTCATTGGTTTCTTGTATGTACTCAGGTCCTAAAATAGACCTTTCTCCTGCTTCTACCCAGCAAACAGGTGACAAACAGGGTTTACCATATAAGGCTTCAAATGGAGCCATTCCTATGGTGCTTTGGTAGCTGTTGTTGTATGTAAATTCAACTAGATGAAGATAATCTTCCCAGTTGCCCCCAAAATCCAGTATACATGCCCTCAACATGTCCTCCAAAACTTTGTTTACCACCTCAGTCTGCCCATCCGATTGAGGATGGTAGGCAGTACTTAAACATAGTTCACTTCCCATTGCTTCTTGAAAGCTTCTCCAGAATTTTGAAGTGAAGATGGTATCCCTATCACTCACAATGGTTTTGGGAATGCCATGTAACTTTACCACTTCTTTTATAAAAATTTGAGCTAGTTTTGGTGCTGTTCTTTCTGACCTGACTGGGATGAAGTGTGCTACCTTGGTTAGCCTATCAACTATCACCCATATGCTTGTATTACCTCTCTTAGATCTAGGCAGTCCATCTATGAAGTCCATAGATATGTCCTCCCACTTCCACTGTGGTACACTAAGAGGTTGCATCAACCCTGATGGTCTTTGAGTTTCAGCCTTGACTTGTTGGCAAGTCATACATTTGGCAATGTACTTAGCTATATCAGATTTCATCCCCTTCCACCAGAAGTCTCTTTTCAAATTCTGATACATTTTTGTGTTACCTGGGTGTATGGAGTACTTACTTCTATGATATTCATTCAATATCTCCTTCTTCAATTCTATGTCCTCTGGTACACACATCCTATTCTGGTATCTCACATAACCATCTTTATCAATGTGGTGATTCATTACTTCCTCCTCTCTTGAGAGGAGCATTCTCTTCTCTAATAAGTGAGCATCTTGTTCTTGCATTTTTCCTACCTTCAGAATTAAATCTGGTTGAAGTGTCATTAAGCTTAACTTCCCTTTATCTTCTTGTGCACCATGCATCTGCACACAACCATTCTCCTCAATCTCTAACTCAGTTAGCAAAGACAAATCTTTAAATTCTGCTATCATCATCATAGCCAATTTAGCATGCTGTCTACTTAGAGCATCTGCAACTTTGTTTGCTTTACCTGGTGTATAGAGTATGTCAAAATCATAGGCAGCTAAGAACTCCACCCATCTATGTTGCCTCATGTTCAAATCTTTTTGTGAAAACAAATATTTTAGAGACTTGTGGTCTGTGTAAAGTTCAAACTTAGTGCCTAACAAATAATGTCTCCAAAGTTTTAAAGCATATATCACAGCTGCTAATTCGAGATCATGTGTGGCATACCTTACTTCATGGGGTTTAAGTTGTCTGGATGCATATGCAATGACTTGGCCTTGTTGCATCAACACTGCACCCAAGCCAAATCCACTAGCATTAGTGTATACCACTAATTCTTCATTTCCATGTGGTACCTTTAGAATTGGAGCATTCACCAATGCCTCCTTCAACTGTTCAAAAGACTTTTCACATTTTTCTGACCAAACAAAAGCTTGGTTCTTCCTGGTTAGGTTAGTGAGTGGTGTAGAAATTTTTGAAAAATCTTTTATAAACCTCCTATAATACCCTGCCATCCCCATAAATGACCTCACTTCACTCACAGTGCTTGGCCTCTTCCATGCTTGAATAGCCACTACTTTATTGGGGTTCACAGAATTCCTTTGGCAGATATAACATGGCCAAGAAAATGTACTTCCTCCTTCCAAAACACACATTTTGAAAATTTTGCCTTTAAATCTTTTTCCCTTAGTCTAGACAAAACCAGGTGCAAATGATGCTTATGTTCTTCCACTGTCTTGGAATAAATCAAAATGTCATCTATAAAAATAAGCACAAACTTGTCTAAACAATCCCTAAAGGTTCTGTTCATTAAATCTACAAAGTAAGATGGTGCATTGGTCAAGCCAAATGGCATAACCAAAAATTCATACAACCCATACCTAGTGTTAAAGGCAGTGTACTTGATGCTTGATTCTTCCACCTTCATTTGATGAAAACCAGATGCTAAGTCTAGTCTAGAAAATACTTTTGCCCCTGCTAATTGATCAAAAAGATCATCTATTCTTGGCAATGGGTATTTATTTTTAATAGTTACTTTGTTTAATTCTCTATAATCTATGCAGAGTCTTAAGGATCCATCTTGCTTCTTAACAAACACCACTGGTGCTCCCCAGCAAGAATTACTTGGTCTTATAAAACCCTTTTCTTCCAATTCTTCTAACTGTTTCTTTAATTCTTTTAGTTCATTTGGCCCCATTCTAGTTGGCTTTTTAATCACTGGGCTTGCTCCTGGAACTAGATTGATCTGGAATTCTACTGGTCTATGGTGTGGAATACCCTTGACCTCACCAAACACATCCAAATATTCATTGACTATGGGAATTTCTTCAATGGTTAGTTCACTGAAATCTTTTTCTGAGTCAACTAAATGATATAGTTTTCCTTCCTTAGCTACCTCACATAAAACTGTGATTCTCTGGCCTCTAGAATTTTGCAATGATATGGTGGATGAGTCTAAATTAATCATGGCTTTAAATTGCCTTAACCAGTCTACCCCCAATATAACACCTATATTTAGGTAATTCAAAACATATAAATTGGAAATAAAAATATTTCCTCCTATGTTTAACTCCACATCCACACAAATCATATTTAAAACACTAGAACTCCCCAATGGACTGTGTATATGCAATGGGGTTTCAACTAATATGCAATTCAGTTTTAGCATTTTAACCAATTCATAAGAAATTAAAGAGTGAGTTGCCCCAGTATCATACACTACTGTTATGGGTATGGTACAAATAAGTAATGTACCTTCCACTTGGCTATGGTTTATAGTGTTACTCTCCACTGTGGCTTTGCCTTTTCCTTCCAAATTTGCCAATTTGCCTTGCTGTTTATACTCAGGACAATTCCTCTTCATATGCCCCTCTTTCCCACATAGATAGCATTTGAAAGCTCCTCCTTTCAACTCTGGACATTTTGGTTTGATATGCCCTTCCTTTCCACACTGATGGCACACAATTTTCTTCTTGTCTTCCTTAGCCTTGACATCTCCAGTGTTTTTGTTACTAGCCTCTTCTTTCTTCTTATCATAAGGGTGATACCTCCCCTTACCTTTCTTGTTATTATTGCTCTTAAAATTTCTGAACTTCTCCCTTTCCTTGTCATGCTGCTCCAACCTCAAAGCTAAGTCTATCACATGATCAAAAGTCTTGTCTGCATAGGGTAACATGGCTCTACTAAGTCCTGGATTCAAACCTTTTATATACCTATCATTTTTAGATGCCTCATCTGCCACAAGCATTGCTCCATATGTGGAAAGCCCCTCAAACCTTTGAGTGTATTCTGTGACAGTCATGGTTCCTTGTCTAAGTCTAATGAATTCTTCTAGCAAGGTAGTCTTTGCTGATGCTGGTACAAACCTTGCTTCCAACATCTCTTTGAATTGATTCCAAGTGATTTCATTCTCATTCCTTCCTGCAATGATTACTTCCCACCAGCCTAAAGCTACTCCTTTTAGCTGTCTTGAAGCCACTTGCCTCTTTCTTTGATCATCAAGTTGCATGTCATTGAAAATTCTTTCCAATGTTCTCAACCATGTTTGAATTTCCATGATACTCTCTGTCCCTTCAAAGCTTTTGCCTCCTAAATGAGTATATGTCTTAAGTAGTTTTGAGAGTTCTTCATAGGGATTTTCTTGCCTTTGTCCTGCCCCATCCCTAAATGCTCTCACCAAGTCTTGCAGATTGACCATTGGTGGTGCATGGGAAGATCCTGCTCCCTGATTGGGTGGTCTCCCTACCATAGTTTGCTAATAATAATTTACATAGCTGGTTAGTTTGATATTTAGTTCCTTTTAATTTTATTTCTATCTAAGAACTTGATCCTTACTTCTACTATGTTGAATAACATAGCTCTGATACCAACTGAAATGACCCTCCTATTTCTACTCAAATTCCATAAGGAATTTTTTTTTAAGGTAAAGAGGATATATATATAGATAGATATATCATCCATTGCAATATAATTCTCAGGGTCAATATCTTTCTCCAATAAACCAAATATATCCAGGATCACAATAATCAACCAATATAAATATATCAGTACATTCACAAAGGTAAGCACATACATGTGAGGATGTATATGCCTCTCTTGTTTGAATCAGAGTTCTGGAAAACAAGAGGATATTGGATTGCTAATTTTTTTGACCAAACAATCCACTGGTAACATACACATTAGTCTGTTTATCCTAACTAAGAAGTGATCAAGTAATAATCAGTAGTAAACAAGCTTTTAATATAGATGTTTGTGTTAAGTTCTGAATAGTGACAAAATCAAGCTAAAAAGAAGTGGATCCTAAGTGAACACAAGCAACATCTAGGCGTAATGGAAACGCGCCTAACTTATACACGAGAGGTCACGAGTTCAAGTACTATGCTGGTTGGTTCAAACACAATTTTTGTTTTTTTTTCCATTTTTCTTCTGTACAATTTGGAATCTGTTATTTACCTATATCTGCACATATATGTTTTATTTTTGCCTATATTCCAACATACTAAACAATAATCCTTGCTTAATTAATTTTGAAATCCATTCCTACAACCTAGAAGGCTTCATGATTGATGTAAATTAAGGGTCTGTTGTTTGGGTTTTGTAAATGATAAGAGTGTTTATCATTATTCAGGTTTGTATTTCTTCTTGTAAGGTCTGTCTGGCATTTAAAATGCCTTTGGTTAAAATCTGAGTGAAATTCAGATTTCTATTACAAGTGCAAAGGAAAAGGTGTGTTGACATTTGCACAAAACATGTTTATGTGCATATATATCTGCAACTATTTGAATCTGGCTTTCATCTACCTTACTACAGATTCTTTCTTTATTTAAAAATAGGACATGAACAATTGTATGGAACAAGTTAAATTATGGAAACCTTGCAGCCATATAAAAACATTCAACCTATGTCTATTTTCTTTTGTATACATATGCCATAGTAGAAAATAAAACCATTTAATTTTCTGAGAATCAACTATCCTGATTATCCAAAACTTAAATCCTTTTCAAAGACTCAAGATTGACTAATATATTTATAAAATGGAATCATTCAATTTCTAACATGGTGTTCTTGCTAAATCCACTTACAAGATTTGATCAAAATCCTTTTTAAACATAACAGATATTTAACTTAGTTCATAGTTTCCAGATACAAGTCAATCTCTTAACAAAATATCTAACAAAATATTCATCCAATATTCAACACTTAATACAAGTAGCAATTTAAATTGTCAATACATGCAGATTTCAACATTTAGGCTCTTATCTAACTAAGTTTTAGCATGCTATATCTTCTTCTCAAGGCCTTGCTCCTACTCCTACTTAGTTGCTGCAATCCCTGAAAAAGCATTTGAAACTGCCTCATTTTAAATGAGACACCCCAGATGCCATTAGCACACTAGGGTCAGACACATGTCTGGTATGAGAAAGCTCACAAAAATAATTAGTTAATCAGGTTAAAGTTAAGTTAAGTGCATATACAGAAAGTTCAGCCCTTTTGAATCAGGCAAATACTTGTGTGCATGCTCTGTGTCATTGAGCATGTGCACACTTTAATTTTCTTTCCAGAGACTACATATATAAATATGGCACATACATTCAAGCATACAACTCAATCATAGACAACCAATCATTCATACCAAACAGGAAAATAACCAATATGAGTTAAATCCTTTATTCAATTCTCATATTTCAAATCTGGGAAAAACTCTAGTTTCCTCATCATCTCAAGTATTATTCCCTGGGTATATTTATCTATCCTTGGTCTCATCTGCAATATTTATGAATCAATGGGCACACTGTAATGAACTAATTCACTCCATTACACAAAGATCTCAGGACTTAAACAAGCCATGTGTCAACTTATGTTACTCAAGCACACAAGTCATTCCTGCAGTGTTCTTGACCCCAATTTCCTAATCAGGTTTTAAGTTAATAATAACTCTTTTGATTGTTCATGGCAAAACCATTCAGTGATTCATTTCATTAGCTAAAAACATCCATAACATGGCATCTCATATTATTCATAACCATACAGAGGCAAACAAGCAAACAACCATTGGTGATTACAAAATAAGGTTCTGTATATACATATATTCATCTTGGTATTTTAAAAGGAGTTTAGGCAACTAACATTGGCTTATAGCTTCTGGGAGAGTTTTTCTTTTGCAAACATTTGTGCTTGAGTTAAACTCAGGATAACCTGGTTTTACTGAATCACAAAATTTTGTTTGCTATGCATTTTATTGAATCAGGAGCATCAGCACATAGGCAACCCTATTGCACCCCTAATTCCTTTTTATTTCAAGCCTCAGCACTTATACATGAGTATATTGCAGCTCAGCATTATTTACATCTTTCTGGGTTGAGCCAAAACCAATACTACTTACCTATTCTCAACATTTTATTTTCTGGGTATTTGTTTATATCCCTAAATATTAACATATCAGAGATCTGGGTGTATAAAACAGATATGTATACTAACAACACATAAAACTTTGTTATAATTAAAACAAGTGATCAACCAAAGAAAATCAAAACATATTCAGGTTTAAATTCACAGATAAACATTCATATATGAAAATACTCTTTTAATAAAAATACTTTTATCTGGCTGCCTACATTAGGACTTATTGCCTTAGGTTTTTGAGTGAGTTTTCTCACCTAGCTCTCTCCTTTGTTTCCTTAATTAACTGATGAACTCCTGCTCTTATCCTCAAGCTCTCTTTCTTCCCTTGTCTTATGATTTCTGTGGTATTGTTTTTCTTCTTTTTTTTTTCAAAATTCTTTTCTGAGGAGAAGAGGAGGCTGCTGCATATACATGTATATATATACAGGGTCTCTCTCTTAGGGTTTTGGGTATTGGCTAAGTCCATTTTTGCCCACCAGAAAATCATGTTATCTGCATTTTTTAAACCCAGAGTTTTACCCTTCCCGGCTTAATTTGGGTGAAGAGAAAAGTGGTTACTCATTTTTTTCCAGAAATTTGCTTTTCAGAAAATACTTTTTCCCCTTGTCTATAATCATGCCAAAAATGTGACTTGCTTTTTATTATTTATCAAATACACTTCCTAATTCTGCCTATAGCAAACATTTCTCTGTTTTCTCTTATTTTTTTCTATTTTTAGCTTTCATGTAAATGGCATGTACTTCCTTTATTTATTTATAAGAGGATTAGTTCTTTTTATATCTTCATTCTTTTTATTTCTGCTTATATTAAAATATGTCTATATATATATTTTATTTCACTAGTTTGAACTCTAGTATTTTATTAACACATATATATATATATTTATATATATATATCATTCTGTATTGACACACACATGCACATGTATACTTAAGAAAAATATTCAGTAGCATATATTTATATTTACTTATGCATTCAGCTTTTAAAGATTTAATATATATATATATATATATATATATATATTCCCATACATATCAATATGTATTTATTCTTAAAGTTCAGAGATTTTTAGCTTTAGTTCATGTGTATACCCTGTGCACACATGTACACACATACTGATACACTATCAAGCCATAACAATCTCCTTCCAAAATTTAATTCAAAAATTATTTTGAATTCACTTATATTTGTCAAAATAAATTCCTAAAATCTTGGGTCATTACAGAAATCGGAGATGATCGCGAGTGTTTGGATAGTTGCATGGATCGGTGAAGATGCTATGGTCGGAGTCTCAACGTTTCTGGTGGTCGGAGGCGATGAGGGGAAGCAAATTCCGGCAATGGTGTTTCCAGATTTTTGGTTGTTGGGTTCGATTTTGATGACGAAGTGATATCGTCGTTCTGGGTGGACGTATGGGTAGTGGAGGTCAGCATGGATCGGTCGATGGTCGGGGAGATCGCCAGAGGTGGTCGGAGTGATGTGCAACGTGCACACGTGCACGTCGTATCTGGTTGGTGGTGTAGTTCGGTGACGAGCTCGTGAGAAATGAAGTTCGACTCGAAGCAGCCATGGTACGCGAGTGACACGAGTTAGGGCTCGGGGAAATGAGAGTTTGTCTCGGGTGTTGCTCGAGTTTTGTGAGAGTAGGCTCGGTTTGTTTTTAAGCAATCAAGTTTAGACTGTACAATAAGTTATTCAAAGCAAATGAAGGTCAAAGATTTTAAGGGTGTTTTAATCTAATATATTTTCAAATTGAAAAGTCTAAAAATATTTGATTTTAAAAAATTAAACTAAATTATTTTTAAAATTGAATTTAAAGGTATTTTCAAATTTAAATATTAGATCAAATTTTAAGAAACTCAATCAAGTTTAAATAAAGATGTTTTATGTTGAAAGGATACATTCAAAGTAACGTTTAAACTATATTTCAAATTTATATTTTTAAATAGATAAGATTAAAGAATATGATAATTGAGTTTCCAAAGATTAATATTGGTTTAATTCAATTAAATATGATTGAAAAGGGTTTTCAAAGATTTTGAGTATATTAAAATTAAGTGTTTGAATTGTTTTATTTTAAAAGTAAAAATCATATTGATTTTTAAATTTATTTTAATGAAGTAATTAGTGGATGGTTAATGGATTAATTAGGAATTAATTTTAGGTTAATTAATTAGTCTAATTAATTAAAGATAAATTACTTATTGATTAATTGAATATAATTACTTAGTAAAGTAATTAATGAATAATTACTATATGTAATTAAGAAAAGAGAAATTAATTATGAAAATAATTAAATGGAAGTGATTAAGGGTTAATCACTTGATGTTATTAATTTAAGAATAAATTAATATAATTGAATTAAAGTTAATTAATTAAAGAGTAATTAATTGATTAAAGGATTAAGGTTAATTAATTAAGGTAATTAATTAAGGAAGTAATTAAGGATCATTAATTTATATAATAAATAATGTAATTAAGGATTGATTACTTAAGATTAATTAATCAATAATAACTGATTAAAGAGTAGTTAATTAATATAATTAATTAAGGAGTTAATTAATTAAGGTAAGTAATTACAAGATGGTTAATTACTGTTTAAGATTAATTAAGGTTAATTAATGAATGTAGTTAATTAAAGATTAATTAATTAAAGGTTAAGTAATTAATAAAGTTATTAGAGGATTATTAATTAATATAATTAATAAAATTAATCAAGGTTGATTAATAAAAGTAATTAATTTAAATATGATTAATTAATTGTAATTAATTGAGGATTAATAAAATTAATTATAGTTAATTGATTAATGAAGGTTCATTAATTATTATAATTAATGATAGTAATTAAATGTTAATTACTGAATATGGTTAAGGATAATTACTTGAATGTAATTAAAGTATAATTAATCAAGGAAGATTAATTAAGGAAGATCATTAAGATGTTTAATTAATTAATTTATAATTAATTAATGATAGTAAGCAGGATTATGGTAATCCAAGTAATTAAAGGGTAGTAATTAATTTAATTAAAGGTTAATTAAATTGATTTGGAGTTAATCAATTCTGCTTATAGATGATTGATATTGGGTGATTGGTTGATATTGGATGATTTGTATGTCTCTGATATATATATGATATATGCTGCTTTGTGAGATGAATGTTGATATGAATTATCTATTGTGATAATGTTATTTATCTATCTGTTTATATCATTCAGAATATAAGTTTAAATGTTTAAACCTTTAAACAACTTGGCCTTAAAAGATACGTTTTGGATTTCGATGAGACCGGGATCGGGTTTCCGTATACCGGTATTCCAGGTCTGGAGACCCGAATACCACATCGATCCAAATTAACGATAGGTCGTGAATCTCAAGTGAAGATGAAGATTCAGAGTGCAAGGGTTATTGTCGTTAACTCTGAGGGTGATTCCAAAACGAGTGTAACGAGATAATGCCTTCGGTTTCGTTCGAACCCGGAACGAACTTGTATGGATTGAATGCTTTCAGCACATCGTCAGGCGGACGATGAGCATTCTAAGTGATATGTTCTGATTAAAGGTAATCGTAACCTCAAGCCTCATCAACCGGGAATGGCTAAAACAGGGGAGGTGCAGCAAGGCTTCGTGGGTAGCACTCACTGAGAGCAAGATAGATCCCTGTCTAGAGGTCCCTTTTCTTTTCATTCGGCTTAGTGTGTGGTTGGTCGCGCCAACTACGGGGTTATCTTGTTCGGGATTATCCATTAAGGGATGGTTCCGGCTTTGTGTTGCAGGGGAGCGGGCGTACTCCTCGGTACGGTGATCTAGGCCACGTACTGTGACGGGCGGTACCCCAGTAGCCCTGCCATTGTATGGAATCCAACTTCCAATAAGTGCCATCGGATTTGATTGTATAACCCACTTTGTGGCTAGTATGCTGGAATTTAATAATGTAACAATTTCAGCTATTTCATATTTATTTGAAAACCCTAGACCCTAATTATAATATAACTGGATTTCCTATCAAATGTTTTGGTTATCGTAAGGTAAAAACTTTTCCGTGTTTATGTGCGGAAAGTCTTACGAGATACCTTTTCTTTCAAAGGTTTTTCAAAGTTAAACAAATTTTAACCGTTTACTCACACCAGACCCATGTCTGACCCAAGTGTTTATTTTCTGTTTTATTAAACTCTTGGGTACTCAATATTGTATTGAGTAGTCGAGGGATTCAGGTTAGCTTTGACGAATTTTGGAGGAGATTTGGAGCAGGAGGCTTCACCGTGTAGATATATGATGATTCCGCTATGTATATGTTGTGTCTGTATCTGTGATACTTGAGTTGTATGAATTAGACAGATGTTTATAACTGTCTAATATGTGTTGTATAAGTTGTGTAACTCCGATGTATATGATACTATGTAATATTCTATATGATATATTATATTTCATTCGTTTCCGCTGTGAGATTCTTTTGTGTTGTTGTTTCTTCTTTTCTATCCTTTCTTCTTCTATCCCTTTCTTTCTTCATGATGATACGACTTTCTGTGGAGAAAAAGTCGGGTCGTTACATCTTTTAATCTATTTTTTGTGTCTGTTTGTTTCTATTCTCCTACCTCCTTCATTTTTGGGGACGAAAAGTTTTGAGTGGGGGAGAGTGTAACGACCCGTAAATTTTAATTGGTTTTAATAACGAAATTAACTGAATTTTTGAGAAATTTTGAATAATAATATTTCGAAATGAAAATTTAATATTTGAAATACATCTATTTTAGCATAGCAAATGGTGAATTTTCAATTAATTATATGGGAGTTATTTTATTGTGTAATTCTATTCAATTCAAATCAGTTAATAATTGATGATAATAAATTAATTTTCAAAACTGAATATTTTTTTATAGAAAATTTCTAAATCATCTCCTGAGTGAGACGTCATCTTTCGTTTTCCAAATTTGGACTGCTATTGCTCCGTTCATCTTATTTCTGGTAAAATAGCAGCATTTTCGGTACCGATTATTGACTTTTGATTGGATGATCGTACCACTAATATTTGTATATCGTTTTGATCGTCTTGTCGTGCTGATCTCTACGGTATATTCAATTATATGTTTTGCGGTCCGGTACACGACGGAAGCGAAATAATGGTTCGTCATAACGGTACCAAAATTTATGACTCTATAATTTCCTTTGGTTTCAAAATTTGAAGCGTACTGTCCTATCAGGCAACAAATTGCTTTAATTATATGCCCATCAATCAAGTGTCCTGCTGTTACTTTTGAAATGAACAGCACGTTTCTTTACAGCCTGGAACATACTCCAACCTTTATTATTCCAAACGTTCAAATTTATTTTATTGTACTTCTTTCATTCTGTATATATCTCCTCATTTCTTCGTCTACTTCATTTCTCTGCCATTTGCTATCCACGCGAACAACATCCCATGGCCTTCGCCCACACTTCAGCTGCCGCAAATTCTTCCACCCGGCCCGACCACCTTCGATCTCTTCTCCGCTCCACTGAGCTTCCAGCCTTCGCTTGCTTCTTCCCATTCCCTTCCATCCGCCTCATCTCCCAAGGCACGGAAGCCTAGTCTCCACCAACCACCAGCCACTGTTTGCCTACCAGTGCCTGTCCTTGCCCACCGCCACCTGAGATCTCTGCAAACAGCCGAAGCATCTCTCCCCTGCATCCGTGCTCTGACCACCTGGCTGTGCTCCCTCCTCCCCTTCAAACTTCGGCCGAGTATTCTTCCATTTTTTCTCTTCTCGTGAGGTATATAGATTTGTCCTTTATATATGTTAGTTTATGTTCTGGTTTTGATATAAAGGGTTAGTATTATATTATTATATAGTCTTTTTTGTTTTTGGTTTGTTATATATACAGAGAGAAGCAGATATGTGTAAGTCTAGATATATCAAAGAGGTATATATATGAGTTAGTATATATACATGTACTTGTATATTTTATTTAATACTTTAGAGTATAAGTTTATACATATGTAATAGACCGGATAGTATATATATAAATGCAAGTTCATAGTTCATGTATATTGCTTATAGTTTATCTCCATACAGTAATATGTATATGTAAAGTTTATATAGATATCAGTTTACACATCTAATATATAATGTAAATATGTAGTAAGTTTATATGTATTATTATTAAAGTATGTTATATAGGATCTGTTACTTGTATATACATTAGCCTATGCATCGTCTATATATAGAGTTTGGTAAATTCAAAAAAATGATATTTTGTTGTAGGAAAGCATAGTTATTTGTTAATAGGTCAGTTCATATTTTAAGTTTGTATAAATGAGTTAGGTTCATATATTTTAGTTGCATTGTTTTGATATATTATATGTACGTATGCATATAGGTTAGCCTATATATTATAGATAGGTTAGTAAATAGACCAAGTCTGTATATATAATGATATGTGAAGTCGCATGCATATGTTTCCATAGTACTTCGCATAGTAGCGGTATCTTGATTTTTAATACATATAGACTTTGACTTGGATATGTATATATATATAGTTTGATAAAATTTGTAACCTGCTTTGTATTTAAACAGATTCTCATAATATTAACATATATTGGTTTAAATTATAGTTTTAGATGATGTTATTTCCGTATATATAATTTGGAGTTGTCGAAGCCTGTATATAAGTATTTGTTGCTCAATAAGTATATATATAAAAGTGGATTTTGTTAGTTAAATATTTAGTTCAACCTGACTTTTACATATATGATTTTATAATAAAGGGTGTTTATATATATTTTGTACTTATATTATATTATATACATACTAGTCGGTTTGTTTAAGGGCTATGCTATATACTAGTTTAAACAAATTCAGGTACTGTTAAATGTCAAATGTTATGTATATATATTAATTTTAATATAGGTGTTAATTTGAAGAAATGGGTTTTTAAATACGTATATATTTAAATATTAAACATGTTTGAATTTAGAATACGATTCTTTTCTTTATATATATAGTTATATATAGTAGTATATATGAATTCACTTATGTTATTTATCATCATCGACCCAGTTTTGATTCATTTTATCAATTCTTGATTATCAGCCTTGTTCGTCCATTTCGCGTTCAATCTTGCTTTGCTTTGAAATCCGTGTCTGGAATCGTAACTCACTATATCGTCGAATCTCTCTAGCCTCGAAAGGTGAGCAATCACTCATGATTTAACGTTCTTATATTTATTAATTTTGATTTAAATTGAAACGACAATTGAAATATGCTGTTGTAGTTATTTAAATTGTTATATATGCTATTATCTGTAATCGTTCATCTGTGGGATATGACACCATATCCTGTTGTTTATATTATATTGTTATTGATGATCTATGTCTGTTATATTATTACCATATCTGTTATCACTCTGCAATTTCCATGTTAGTATAGAATTCACTATAGGTTGAAATGATACATACCCGAACAGACTTTAGAATAGGAGAAAATCGTTATGGGTTGAAATGATAGACCCAAGCGATTTTCATTTGGATTGAATTTGGGATTGCGGGTCAAATGATATATACCCGTATATATTTAAATTACGGATTGAAATGATAAATATCTGTATCACTTGACAATAGGATAGGAAATTATATACAGACACCGTTGGTCTATATGTAAATATTTTAAAAATGATTTCTATGGTTTCGGAAGGGAACATATATATGGTTTATTTAATATTGGAAATATTTTAAGTTTTATATAAAGTAGATTTAATAATAAACTTTAAATCTAATAACGTGATTTAATTAATATAATAGGTCTAAGTATTATATCTTTGAACAGATTTTCAACGATTTGTATAAGTTAAGTAAGATAAGGTTGAATTAAGTAAAATTGTATCTAATTAAGAATTCTACTTAATTAAATCGATTTGAACTATTGAATTTGAAGTTTAAAATTTGATTTTATAACTTGATTTTTGATTTAAAGTAATTAAATGGATATTTCAAGCTTAAACAAATCGAAAGGAATATTTAGTTTAATGGTAAATTTAGGTTATTTAAATAATATTGAATCTATTAAATGAATACTCCCTGATTAAATAATAATGAAGTTAAATCAAGAGCTATATGAAACTGTTAAATTTAACGTTGATAATGTTGAATATTTAAGCTTTGAAATATATTGAAATTTAAATGGTCTATTGAGAACTGAATTGAATTGATGAATTGAGCTTTGAATAAATTGAATTTGGAATTTGAGTTGATTTGAATCGATTTGTGAGACTTGAGGAAATTTTAAATACTTTACTTTATAAATTATTTAATATATATACTATTTTGGAAAATAGATATATTTGAAATGAAATGGTATTTGGGTTTTAAAGTATAAATTAAATTGAAATGACCACGGTGTTAGAGTGTGTATTTCTACATTGTAGATAGTTCCACGGATCCTTAGAGGATGGTTATAACAAACATCTTTTAAGTTACTTGTATTTCAGTTGATATTTCACTTGAGTTGGATTTATTGATATAAGAATGTTAATCCTGACTCGAGTGTTTTGTGTTTTGCTTTACGCTCGGGTCAGACCGAGTGATACAGCATTTGAGACTCACCTTTGGAGTTTGGAGCTTCGCTTGGAGATCCAACTATCGATTCAGCTTTCAGATATTCAGTTGATTCCAGTGTTGTATTCAGATTTGATTATTGTATCGAGACTCCCGTGTATTCGAAACTTCTGTTGTATTTTGTTTACTATATTATATATAAATGGTAGCTTCATGAACTACTATTCTCTTTATTCCGCTGCGTATTATTGTATTACTCTGTGTCTGTGATTCTGTGATTGATTTATTTACTGTATATGATGAGTTTGCCAAATTTTAAATTAACAATCTGATATTTTGAACAATTCAAGTCCGACATGTGCAGATGCGAATGGTCCAAAATACCGAGTCCTTACATTAACTCTGATGTATTTATATAGTAGCTTCATGAACTACTATTTCTTTGCTTCCGTTGCAATATATTACTTTGTGTCTGTGATCTGTGATTATTTATTTAATATGATGAGTTTGCCAAATTTTTATTTACAACCCGGTATTTTGTGCAATTCAAGTCCGACATGTGCAGATGTGAATGGTTGAAAATATCGGGTCGTTACATGAATCACGGGAGTCAGGGTCATGTCATACCTTATACAGAAATTGTTCGCCAAACCATCCTACTTCATTTCTGGAATCTCCACCACATACATAGTTGTTAAAGTGGTTTTCGGTATTGGCAGAGAGTATGACAATATCCGATCCCGGTCTCTTTAACAACCAATCGCTTATTACACACCGGATGGTTCTTTTAAATTTTCAAATCATTTTACAATTGATATAAAAATATCATATTCTCAAACCATATCATTTTCAAACCATATTCACTTTCAAAGATCACATTCACTTTCAAAATCATATTTACTTTCAACTCATATTTCACTTCCAAAAAATTATATTTACTCGATATGTAAGTTTTCAAAAAGTATAAATCCCAAATTAAAACTTAGGTGGTATCATCATTAAGGAGTTTAAATATAAACACTTCAACCTTACACCGTTTGAGATTTTAGAAAATAGTTAGATAGTCATGAATAGTTTAATAGTTTAAAAATAATTTAAATAAATTAAAATAGTTTAAATAGTAAAATATTTGAATAGGTTTAAAATTGATATAATTGGATTTAAAGTGTTTAAATAGGTTTAAATATAAACTAATACAGAATAAATACATTTAAATTATATTAAGTAGATTTTAAATAGATTAAATGAATTTAAAATAGATTAAATAGATTTAAGATAGATTAAATAAATTTAATTTATATTAAATAGATTTAAAATAGATTAAATAAATTTAATTAGTTTACAATTGGTAAGATAAATTTAATTGGATTAAATAGGTTAAAATAGATCAATATAAATTCAATTAGTTTAAATTGACTAAAATAGTTAATGCACTGAAAACATTTAAAGTAGATTTCAAAGTTCCAACCAAACAATTTCCGAGAAATTCATTTATATTTAAAATTCAACTTTAAACCTTCAATTTAATTTCTTAAAGCGGTTCCTTTAAACCAATTCACATTTCAACATAAAACTTGATTTTCCAATAATAATTCAATTTATATAAATTAAATTTTATTTCAAAATATCATTTAACTGGATTCCAAATCAAGGATTTAAAATCATTTAATTTAACAAATCCGGTGTCTGTATATAATTCTCTACCCTAGGGTCAAGTGATACGGATATCTATCATTTCAATCTGCAATTTAAAATTTTACGGTTATATATCATTTCAAACCACAATCCCGAATTTAATATAAAAATCCACAAAATCGCTTGTGTAAAGACCCAAAAGTTGGCCTTCGAAAATCGGCACCCGTACTTCACTTGTACTCAAAATGCCGTAGATTCAAATGCCAAATCTGGTTCTCCGGAGCTTATAACACAGTTAAGTAAATAACACAGCGGAAGAAAAAAAATAATACATTGATATACAATATCTGATACAACAGAGTGATACAATGAATATCAATATACATCAGAGATATGATACAACAAATAGTAGCGGAAAAGAAAAATAGATAACTAACATCAGCAGCGGAACAAATAACTCTAAGATAGTCTTCAAGAGAGAACTCCAGCAGTAGCTCGAACTCCCAATAACGATACACCAAGAATAAGCAAGTGCAGTCCGATCCAAAGACTGAACTAGCTCCAGAAAATCTACTGAACCTGACTATCTGAAAAACCCAACTCTAGACTGCTCGTGTAGAAAATTATGAGCACCCAGAGTTTAGGAAATGAACAATAAACTCCGGATCAGTCATGGGACTGGTGTGAGCAACAAAAATAGTTCATCTTTAAAAACGAACAACAAAATAATTTAAAGTCAATTCGCAATGCTTTTGGAAAATGAAACTACCATAAGACCTCCCACCACACACACAATGCAAACGCAGAATTGGAGGAGATTTCTTCTTATGATAGTCAAAGATGCTTACTACGCAAAAATCAAATCATTTTTGATATTATTATTAGTGCATAGTGTAGAAATCATTTCGAAAGTATAATATTAATCTTAGCCAACATACGACCAGTATCGTATGCCTACTATAGCTACCATCTAAACAGTGGTGACCACCGTACGTAAATGGCAGGTTCTACAACTAATACCGTACAAAGTTCGTATTGGAGTTTGGTTTTCCAACAAATGGTCAGGCCAAGGAACTTCCTGTCCACGATGGGTACGTCCCTGGAATAGACGACCCGAGAACCTAACCGGATCTCTGCCAACACAAGGCCGGGTTACCTCTGCAAAAATAGGTAACTACTGACACGCGTATGCCATCCCCCGATCGTCACCGATCTTCCCGAGGATCCTCGATTTCCAACAACCACATAATAATAATAATGCAGTAACCACAGAGGTTAAGTATCTGGGCTCCATACCATGATACCACCTTTATCCAGAAGGAATGACATACACTAAGGGGCGCTACTCCCTAGAACCTTGCCGCATCCTTCCTGTTTTGACCATTTCCGAGGTGTGAGGCTCGACGAAGTCTCGTCCACAAAGCTACGCTTTGTCAGAAAGCCATGCTTCGGGTCAAACAAATGATCAACCTATGATCACAAAGATATAAGATCAAACAAATGATCATATCGCAAATGATCAAACACTGATCATCACACAGCAACACTCAGCATGCCACATTACCAAATTGGGATATATCGCTGATAAATTTCAACTACATAACCTCTGAGCTCGTACGTCTCAGAGAAGGGTGTTAAGCTAAGAGAATAAATTCTCCGCCACCAACAGAAATGTATTTGAAAGAAATCGGCTTTATATCTCAAAGTGTAATGTCAGACATGTATCCATACAAGTCTGTTCCGGGTTCGAACAGAACCGAAGGCACTTCTTACGAAGCCCTTGCAATTCCGGGTATTCACAATCCCGTCCGGACTTCCCATCACAAAGGGTGATAAAATCTCTATACCGGGGACCAGTCGGTGCAGAGACATTCGACGAGTTGTCCTTTCGTTTTCGTAAATATCCGGTCTTCAACACCGGTCTTCAAATGCTATCCATATACGACGTATCATTATTCGGAATGGGTTATATGACACAAATGTCTTTTCCCGGCTAACCCGAATAACGAGCGCAATCTTTAAAACATATGGATATTGGGATTTCAATTAAGTCACAACTTATTACCCAAAATCTTTTCTTTTGAATGGTTAAAACAAATTACCAATTCAAATCTTTAAACAAAAAGATTTATTTCACAAAGTTAACCCCATTCACAAAGATACATTCATAGATTTCAAAACAACTTCTGTTTCAATTGGATTAACTCGTTAAATCTTTAAATAAAGATTTAACTTATAGTTTTCAAAACAATTTCATTTCGATGGGTTTAAACAAATCATCATTTTAAATCTGTTAAAAATAAACAGATTCAATTCATAGCTTTCAAAACATTTCAATTTCAAACTTGAAACTTCTCAACCCAAATTGGAAGTTCATTACTTACGTGAAAGCTTTAATTATTTGAAACAAACAGTTTTTATTTTCAGAAAAAAATCCAATTTTATCTACGCGAGTTAAAACTTTTGAATTTAAATTCAAATTCCCAAATCAATACTTTTAAAATAGTTTAACCCATATATAATTGGTATAACATCTTTAATTCCTAGTTTCAAATCTTAAGATTCAATTTCAAACTTGGATTCAAATTTAAAACCAATTATTTAAATTTTCAAAACTCGATTAAGTTATTCAAAATAACTTTTATCTTTGAAATTCCATTTCAAAAGCTTTTCACTTTAAACCCAAATTCCAATTTCAAAATCAATTGAAATTAAAATTTCCATTTCAAAAACATCAAATTTAAATTATCTGTGACTTAACCGATTTCCACGTGAAATCCATATTTGTGTGTGTATGGTGTAGTCCATGGGTTTTACACACAATAGTGCAACATCAATCATCATAGATATATCGATAAGCGGTATAATCGATAACGCTTATCTTCATTCACAGATTCATAGATAAAATAAATTTATCAGTCACAAAGATTCACAATTATAATTCGATGTGGGTTTCGGATAACCAACTGAAATCCGACTCCCTGTCGCATCGAAATTCAAGTGCCGTTTTACGGGCCATGGGTTGCATATTCATATAACAATATATACATCACAGATAAGTAAATTACAGATCACAACATAGATCAAAGTATATCACAAAGCATCACATATCAGGAATATCAAACAATTCATATCATCCAACAGAACCCAAACATTCATAGGTAAGGTCAGTTAATTGTCTGATTGTTTTAAATCAGATTTAAATTCTATGAATAAATTACTAATTCTGGTTAATTAACATTAATAGATTACAAATTATTTTGATTAATTACTCTTTAATCATTTATTAATTAACCGTTAACAATAAATTAATTAACCTTTAATTATAATTCATCAATCTTTAATTATTTAAATAATTAATCCTTTAATTATTAAATTCACCATTAAATAAATTATCTTTAGTTAATAATTTAACCCTTAATAAATTTATTATTTATTATTTCTTAACTAATTATCTTAATCAATTAACTCTTAATTGTTAATTATTTAAATCTTATTTATTCATTCAATCAATCTTTAAAAAAAAAATTACAATTAACTAAGTAATTACATCCTAAGAAATGGTATTAACAAAATCTTTAGTCGTTTTAATAAACCAAGAGATAATTTAATTTCCTTGAATTTTCTTTTAAATTTTATTAAATAATCACCTTTATCACAAAAATTATTAAAAGATTAAGATTTAGTTTTAAACAACAGTTTACTTTAATTTTCCTTTAAATTACAGTATCTATTCAATATAAATAACCTTATAAGAATATTATATTAAACTAAATAAACTAAAATTAATTTCTTCAAAACATTTCACTTAAGTCTTACAGCTTAAAATTTCAAATCGAATCATTGTTTGAACTATTTTTTTTTAATGTCTTAAAATTAATTAAAGTAAAAACTGTTTTCAAATTTTTCTTTCTCGAGATCTGCTTCTGGTCACGCACGAGAAAAAAATCATATTTACTTCGAGTCATTTGAAAAACCAACTCGTACTATATTTTCAAACCATATTTTCAACCCTGAATTTTTTCTAAGTGTATTACTCGGCACACCAACATTTTTACTCGAGTGGATACTCGAGTCATCACACGTTTTTCCCCATGCCTACTTCGAGCTAATATCCTTCTTCCCCAAACCATCACTACTGATACCACCCATCCAAGTGCACGTGCACGTCTACCTTCGCCGCCGTTGGAAGGTGCTGCGGCCATCCACGAGTCGCACTCCATCCCCCAAAACAATACGAACACCCAGAATCTTGAATTAAACTCGAGAGCAAAATCGAGTTGTCTCGACCAAACGAACCCATCAACACATCACCTGAAAACAACCCTGCGCCACCTCCCCAGGCCATTATCGACCACCAACTTTGGACCCTAGCCTCGCCATCGTACAACGCCATGATCGGCACTGGTTACTCGAAGTCCGATCACGCGTGGGTGGCGCAGCACCATCATTCTCGAGCTCGACAGAAATGGGTTCTTATACCCTAAATCGCTCTCGACTCACCAAATTACGCAATAGAAATTTTTTTTATCATTTTTCCTATGATGTTACATCTTCAAGCTTGCATCATACCAAATTTCAAAAATTAAAATTAATTGAATCAACCTATATTGACAAAAATGCAATTTCCGTTCATATTCAAATCGCACCATAACCCCTCACATAAAATTCATAATTTTTATACTAAAAATCCTAACTTTGTGAGTGTAATCAAGATGTGTGATCAAATTCACAAATTAAAATATTCGAATTTCTAGCTTTTGATTCCTTTCAACTGTAAAACTTAAACATATGCAAGCCAGACTCCACTGACATGTTTTCCAGTTATACATGAGCAACTAGTTTAGTTCAAATAAAAAGAATGTTACTCACAATCATCAAGATATCAAAACAGTTAAGCTTCGAAAAAAAGTAGGAGTTGCTCACCTTGATTTCTAGAAATGGACAGAGACAGTAAGGCCTGATTGTTGAAGTTTGAGTTGCCTCAAGTTAAAACAGTTTGATTTCATCCTATTTGTTGATGATGATCTGCTTTAAGTTTGAAGCAGCCCTTTGAATTCTTGCTAGAATCTTTTCTGGTTTCATTTGTTATAAGATTGAAGTTTTTTTGTTTGTCTAAGTCTTAGTTGATATTCACTTCAGATGCTACTCGAAACTGAGATGAATTAAATATAACAAAGAAGTGTGCAGGGTTATTATTTGTTTGTACAAATCCTTTTGCAGTGATATTTTCTTCTTGGTGGCTGAAGAGAACATTTTGGGTGCTAGCATTAATTAACATGTACAAATTCATTTTTTTTTCTTTGGTTTGTTAAACAAGATCTCGGCTGGTAAGTATTATATTGTGTACTTAGATCTTGCTTTTATTTGTTTTGTACTTTGTTTATTTACATACTTAATTACTTGCCTGCATCTTTCTTTACTTGTTTTCCAGTTCACACTTGTTTCTGTTTTGGTTTCACATTTATATGTATTTTATTTACTTTAGATTCTTCTCAGTCGTAACGGTGAACGGAATGGATATGATATACTTTATACAAAAATATGCAGGCTTTGCTTCATATGCTTGTTTAAGGTGATAAAAGAATTAATTGTTTGTACACTTTCTTAGCAGGGATCTTCTTCTATGGTTGTCTGATATAGATTTTCTTGCTTTGGGGCTAAAGATTTCTTGCATAAATTAGCTGCACCATATTACCTTATTTTATACATTGCATTTCGGCTGTACAAGTTGAAGAAAGTTGTGTGGCTTCATTATTTAGCTTGTACAATACTATATTTCCTTTGTTTTGTTTTATTTTTGTCTTGCTTATATACTTGAGTATATTTATTTGTTTGTACTGTAATACTTAGATATTATTTTTATACTTACATATATATATTTTTGTTTTCTTTTCTTTCTTTGTTTATTTTGTATTTTCACACAACCATTTATTTGAATTTTAAATCCAAATCACATTTATACAAATCGTTTAAATTCACATGACTTAATATAGATTCTAAGACAGTCGGGGAAACTCGCTTCCATTTAATCCATAAAAATCAATTTTTACAATATTTTTATTCAAAAATTCAATAAATTATCGATTTAAATAAATTTAATTCTGGGGTCGTTACAAACTTCCCCCCTTAAAAGAATTTCGTCCTCGAAATTCACAGGCACGAAAGCAACGAAGAGATAAACAGATTCGATCTTCTATAATTCCTCAAACTTACGATATGAATTCCAAACTCAAGTCGGAATATCTCAGAATACATACCAATTTGTCCCACTTCGGACTTCGATTAACCCGAGAAATTACAATAAAATTTCAAAATTCGGTTTCAAACAAAATCTTTTTATTAATTTAATTCAATTTTAGTTTCATATTCTATTAATCGATTTAACTCAATTTAAAATTTCCAATTTCAAATTCATTAAGGTTTAAATCAAAAGGCTGATAAAAAACCGATGAAGATACGAAGTAAAAATCTTTTACAACGATTCGCAGAGCCATCATCGCACTGAAACTTCTTTCTTATAGCTGATACGAAGAAATCAAAAGAATTTGGAAACGAATCAAAGAAAATTGATAAGAAGGTTATTTCCACTGTTGCAGGGTATTGACCTTTTATAGTCGTATTCCCTTGTCCCCTATCTCGTCCTCTTCTTGCACTCATACTCACTATCAGTGGATAGCAAGAGAATTTACTGAGACGTTCAGACGGATATCTTAAGGATACACTCATTCTAGAGTTTACTTCACTCTATCTCTAATGAGCTACTTAACGTGTTATACTCCTGAGCTAAAGTTCAACCTTAGCTCTGATACCACTTGTAAAGACCCAAAAGTTGGCCTTCGAAAATCGGCACCCGTACTTCACTTGTACTCAAAATGCCGTAGATTCAAATGCCAAATCTGGTTCTCCGGAGCTTATAACACAGTTAAGTAAATAACACAGCGGAAGAAAAAAAATAATACATTGATATACAATATCTGATACAACAGAGTGATACAATGAATATCAATATACATCAGAGATATGATACAACAAATAGTAGCGGAAAAGAAAAATAGATAACTAACATCAGCAGCGGAACAAATAACTCTAAGATAGTCTTCAAGAGAGAACTCCAGCAGTAGCTCGAACTCCCAATAACGATACACCAAGAATAAGCAAGTGCAGTCCGATCCAAAGACTGAACTAGCTCCAGAAAATCTACTGAACCTGACTATCTGAAAAACCCAACTCTAGACTGCTCGTGTAGAAAATTATGAGCACCCAGAGTTTAGGAAATGAACAATAAACTCCGGATCAGTCATGGGACTGGTGTGAGCAACAAAAATAGTTCATCTTTAAAAACGAACAACAAAATAATTTAAAGTCAATTCGCAATGCTTTTGGAAAATGAAACTACCATAAGACCTCCCACCACACACACAATGCAAACGCAGAATTGGAGGAGATTTCTTCTTATGATAGTCAAAGATGCTTACTACGCAAAAATCAAATCATTTTTGATATTATTATTAGTGCATAGTGTAGAAATCATTTCGAAAGTATAATATTAATCTTAGCCAACATACGACCAGTATCGTATGCCTACTATAGCTACCATCTAAACAGTGGTGACCACCGTACGTAAATGGCAGGTTCTACAACTAATACCGTACAAAGTTCGTATTGGAGTTTGGTTTTCCAACAAATGGTCAGGCCAAGGAACTTCCTGTCCACGATGGGTACGTCCCTGGAATAGACGACCCGAGAACCTAACCGGATCTCTGCCAACACAAGGCCGGGTTACCTCTGCAAAAATAGGTAACTACTGACACGCGTATGCCATCCCCCGATCGTCACCGATCTTCCCGAGGATCCTCGATTTCCAACAACCACATAATAATAATAATGCAGTAACCACAGAGGTTAAGTATCTGGGCTCCATACCATGATACCACCTTTATCCAGAAGGAATGACATACACTAAGGGGCGCTACTCCCTAGAACCTTGCCGCATCCTTCCTGTTTTGACCATTTCCGGGGTGTGAGGCTCGACGAAGTCTCGTCCACAAAGCTACGCTTTGTCAGAAAGCCATGCTTCGGGTCAAACAAATGATCAACCTATGATCACAAAGATATAAGATCAAACAAATGATCATATCGCAAATGATCAAACACTGATCATCACACAGCAACACTCAGCATGCCACATTACCAAATTGGGATATATCGCTGATAAATTTCAACTACATAACCTCTGAGCTCGTACGTCTCAGAGAAGGGTGTTAAGCTAAGAGAATAAATTCTCCGCCACCAACAGAAATGTATTTGAAAGAAATCGGCTTTATATCTCAAAGTGTAATGTCAGACATGTATCCATACAAGTCTGTTCCGGGTTCGAACAAAACCGAAGGCACTTCTTACGAAGCCCTTGCAATTCCGGGTATTCACAATCCCGTCCGGACTTCCCATCACAAAGGGTGATAAAATCTCTATACCGGGGACCAGTCGGTGCAGAGACATTCGACGAGTTGTCCTTTCATTTTCGTAAATATCCGGTCTTCAACACCGGTCTTCAAATGCTATCCATATACGACGTATCATTATTCGGAATGGGTTATATGACACAAATGTCTTTTCCCGGCTAACCCGAATAACGAGCGCAATCTTTAAAACATATGGATATTGGGATTTCAATTAAGTCACAACTTATTATCCAAAATCTTTTCTTTTGAATGGTTAAAACAAATTACCAATTCAAATCTTTAAACAAAAAGATTTATTTCACAAAGTTAACCCCATTCACAAAGATACATTCATAGATTTCAAAACAACTTCTGTTTCAATTGGATTAACTCGTTAAATCTTTAAATTAAAGATTTAACTTATAGTTTTCAAAACAATTTCATTTCGATGGGTTTAAACAAATCATCATTTTAAATCTGTTAAAAATAAACAGATTCAATTCATAGCTTTCAAAACATTTCAATTTCAAACTTGAAACTTCTCAACCCAAATTGGAAGTTCATTACTTACGTGAAAGCTTTAATTATTTGAAACAAACCGTTTTTATTTTCAGAAAAAAATCCAATTTTATCTACGCGAGTTAAAACTTTTGAATTTAAATTCAAATTCCCAAATCAATACTTTTAAAATAGTTTAACCCATATATAATTGGTATAACATCTTTAATTCCTAGTTTCAAATCTTAAGATTCAATTTCAAACTTGGATTCAAATTTAAAACCAATTATTTAAATTTTCAAAACTCGATTAAGTTATTCAAAATAACTTTTATCTTTGAAATTCCATTTCAAAAGCTTTTCACTTTAAACCCAAATTCCAATTTCAAAATTAATTGAAATTAAAATTTCCATTTCAAAAACATCAAATTTAAATTATCTCTGACTTAACCGATTTCCACGTGAAATCCATATTTGTGTGTGTATGGTGTAGTCCATGGGTTTTACACACAATAGTGCAACATCAATCATCATAGATATATCGATAAGCGGTATAATCGATAACGCTTATCTTCATTCACAGATTCATAGATAAAATAAATTTATCAGTCACAAAGATTCACAATTATAATTCGATGTGGGTTTCGGATAACCAACTGAAATCCGACTCCCTGTCGCATCGAAATTCAAGTGCCGTTTTACGGGCCATGGGTTGCATATTCATATAACAATATATACATCACAGATAAGTAAATTACAGATCACAACATAGATCAAAGTATATCACAAAGCATCACATATCAGGAATATCAAACAATTCATATCATCCAACAGAACCCAAACATTCATAGGTAAGGTCAGTTAATTGTCTGATTGTTTTAAATCAGATTTAAATTCTATGAATAAATTACTAATTCTGGTTAATTAACATTAATAGATTACAAATTATTTTGATTAATTACTCTTTAATCATTTATTAATTAACCGTTAACAATAAATTAATTAACCTTTAATTATAATTCATCAATCTTTAATTATTTAAATAATTAATCCTTTAATTATTAAATTCACCATTAAATAAATTATCTTTAGTTAATAATTTAACCCTTAATAAATTTATTATTTATTATTTCTTAACTAATTATCTTAATCAATTAACTCTTAATTGTTAATTATTTAAATCTTATTTATTCATTCAATCAATCTTTAAAAAAAAAATTTTACAATTAACTAAGTAATTACTTCCTAAGAAATGGTATTAACAAAATCTTTAGTCGTTTTAATAAACCAAGAGATAATTTAATTTCCTTGAATTTTCTTTTAAATTTTATTAAATAATCACCTTTATCACAAAAATTATTAAAAGATTAAGATTTAGTTTTAAACAACAGTTTACTTTAATTTTCCTTTAAATTACAGTATCTATTCAATATAAATAACCTTATAAGAATATTATATTAAACTAAATAAACTAAAATTAATTTCTTCAAAACATTTCACTTAAGTCTTACAGCTTAAAATTTCAAATCGAATCATTGTTTGAACTATTTTTTTTTTAATGTCTTAAAATTAATTAAAGTAAAAACTGTTTTCAAATTTTTCTTTCTCGAGATCTGCTTCTGGTCATGCACGAGAAAAAATCATATTTACTTCGAGTCATTTGAAAAACCAACTCGTACTATATTTTCAAACCATATTTTCAACCCTGAATTTTTTCTAAGTGTATTACTCGGCACACCAACATTTTTACTCGAGTGGATACTCGAGTCATCACACGTTTTTCCCCATGCCTACTTCGAGCTAATATCCTTCTTCCCCAAACCATCACTACTGATACCACCCATCCAAGTGCACGTGCACGTCTACCTTCGCCGCCGTTGGAAGGTGCTGCGGCCATCCACGAGTCGCACTCCATCCCCCAAAACAATACGAACACCCAGAATCTTGAATTAAACTCGAGAGCAAAATCGAGTTGTCTCGACCAAACGAACCCATCAACACATCACCTGAAAACAACCCTGCGCCACCTCCCCAGGCCATTATCGACCACCAACTTTGGACCCTAGCCTCGCCATCGTACAACTCCACGATCGGCACTGGTTACTCGAAGTCCGATCACGCGTGGGTGGCGCAGCACCATCATTCTCGAGCTCGACAGAAATGGGTTCTTATACCCTAAATCGCTCTCGACTCACCAAATTACGCAATAGAATTTTTTTTTATCATTTTTCCTATGATGTTACATCTTCAAGCTTGCATCATACCAAATTTCAAAAATTAAAATTAATTGAATCAACCTATATTGACAAAAATGCAATTTCCGTTCATATTCAAATCGCACCATAACCCCTCACATAAAATTCATAATTTTTATACTAAAAATCCTAACTTTGTGAGTGTAATCAAGATGTGTGATCAAATTCACAAATTAAAATATTCGAATTTCTAGCTTTTGATTCCTTTCAACTGTAAAACTTAAACATATGCAAGCCAGACTCCACTGACATGTTTTCCAGTTATACATGAGCAACTAGTTTAGTTCAAATAAAAAGAATGTTACTCACAATCATCAAGATATCAAAACAGTTAAGCTTCGAAAAAAAGTAGGAGTTGCTCACCTTGATTTCTAGAAATGGACAGAGACAGTAAGGCCTGATTGTTGAAGTTTGAGTTGCCTCAAGTTAAAACAGTTTGATTTCATCCTATTTGTTGATGATGATCTGCTTTAAGTTTGAAGCAGCCCTTTGAATTCTTGCTAGAATCTTTTCTGGTTTCATTTGTTATAAGATTGAAGTTTTTTTGTTTGTCTAAGTCTTAGTTGATATTCACTTCAGATGCTACTCGAAACTGAGATGAATTAAATATAACAAAGAAGTGTGCAGGGTTATTATTTGTTTGTACAAATCCTTTTGCAGTGATATTTTCATCTTGGTGGCTGAAGAGAACATTTTGGGTGCTAGCATTAATTAACATGTACAAATTCATTTTTTTTTCTTTGGTTTGTTAAACAAGATCTCGGCTGGTAAGTATTATATTGTGTACTTAGATCTTGCTTTTATTTGTTTTGTACTTTGTTTATTTACATACTTAATTACTTGCCTGCATCTTTCTTTACTTGTTTTCCAGTTCACACTTGTTTCTGTTTTGGTTTCACATTTATATGTATTTTATTTACTTTAGATTCTTCTCAGTCGTAACGGTGAACGGAATGGATATGATATACTTTATACAAAAATATGCAGGCTTTGCTTCATATGCTTGTTTAAGGTGATAAAAGAATTAATTGTTTGTACACTTTCTTAGCAGGGATCTTCTTCTATGGTTGTCTGATATAGATTTTGTTGCTTTGGGGCTAAAGATTTCTTGCATAAATTAGCTGCACCATATTACCTTATTTTATACATTGCATTTCGGCTGTACAAGTTGAAGAAAGTTGTGTGGCTTCATTATTTAGCTTGTACAATACTATATTTCCTTTGTTTTGTTTTATTTTTGTCTTGCTTATATACTTGAGTATATTTATTTGTTTGTACTGTAATACTTAGATATTATTTTTATACTTACATATATATATTTTTGTTTTCTTTTCTTTCTTTGTTTATTTTGTATTTTCACACAACCATTTATTTGAATTTTAAATCCAAATCACATTTATACAAATCGTTTAAATTCACATGACTTAATATAGATTCTAAGACAGTCGGGGAAACTCGCTTCCATTTAATCCATAAAAATCAATTTTACAATATTTTTATTCAAAAATTCAATAAATTATCGATTTAAATAAATTTAATTCTGGGGTCGTTAGAGCTTGAGTCTATCATTTCAACCCATAATGATTTTTCCTAATCTATAGATCGTTCGGGTATATATCATTTCAACCCATAGTGATTTTCCAAATAATAACTAAGGGAACTTGCAGAGTGATAACATTATATAATTCAAACAGGACATCCATCATTCAATATCAACAATCAAACATCCATCACAATGATCATCCAATTCAATTAATAAATATCAACAATTAACAAATTATTAGTTATAGGAAATTAACTGGCAATTTAAATTCAATAATAAATTACATAACAATTTAATTCAAAATAATGCAAATTAAAAGGAATAGCAATTTAAACATACCAAACAGCCATAAATAAATTCCTAATCACATCATAAATTTAATTTAACTAACATAAGAAATTTTAGAAGCTGTGAGTGGGTTAAAACAGCCACCTTTGAATTTAAATCGAATTTAAATCCAAATTAGGGCTCAAATTCAAACTTTATCAGAATTCGTCCAAACCTGCGTCAAAATGTCCGGAATTTCGATAGGATCCCGACAAAACAAACCGCGTGTGAATAGGATCTCGTATGCGAAAGTTATACAAATTAGAACGGTTGAAATTTCAAAATAAAATAAATGAATTAACTAATAAAATAATGCCATGTATACCGAAACACTAGCTGCGCAGAAGAAAAATCGTGATCGAATGAAAATAGCCGCCACCGAGCTCCACCTTCCACTAATTTTCACCGTCACCACAGTTGCCAAGACCCAAATCAGAGGTCGCCATCGGCCTCCCCCCTTCACGCCGCAGCTACGGCGAAGAAACGCCGTCCTCCGGCTGCGCCAGGTGGCCTTGCCACCATCGCCGTTCTCAGCTGAATTCTGGCAATTCCTTTGACCAACTCGACACACGATCAACACCATATGACCTACTCTCAACCGCCTTCCCAACGCCACAACCCGATCTAACTATCGTCGCCAATCCACCGTCCAATCTCATCGACCACCCACGAACGGCCGAGAATAATCTGGCCGATTAGCCACACTGAAACCTAAATCGAGAAACTAACTGCAGATTTGACTTGCGCTCATCGAGAGCTTCAAATCGATATATAATTTGTTTGGGTTGGAGGAGTTTGAACTTTTGACTTGAATTAGATTTGCAATTGAGTTTGGAATTTGTTTGGTTTGTCTACCATTCAGAAGAATAAACCAGAGAGAATTGTACGTACAGACAAATGAAAATAAGAAGTGGCTAGGGTATATAATGGGTTGTTTATAGGCAAAGCTGAAAATAGAATGAATGGACAAGATTTGATTTGGAAGTGGAACGATAAACGACCCGAAAAGCCCGTTCTGTCTCCGGAACGAAAATGGGTCATCCCATATATCAAAATAGATGTTTTTGATGATTTCAAATTCAATGGAACAGGTTTCAAGTCCTAATTCCATCGTATGAAGAAGTTAGTTTAGAATCGACTGATTTCAAATTGATTTCAATTGAATTTAATTAAATTGATTTCTAAGTGTTTCGAGTTTGTACGATCAAACGACAGGTCCGATCGCTACGAAACCAGAAGTCTTACAATTATTCACCGTTACGGATCCGATGAAACTGGTTTCGTCAAAATCCGAGACAGTGGCCAAAATGGCTATTTTCGCATTAATTAAATAAATAAATATTAAATTAATTAAATCACTTTTTCAATTCAAATTTAATAACTGACCATTTATATCATTTTTGATTTCATAGACCTCTATGATAAATTAAAAAAAGTTTACATATAATTCAGTGTTAAATATTTCATAAATTACAGTGTTCAATTAAAATTGTAATTAAATCCAATTTATAAAATTTAATTTCAATAAATTTATTAAATTTAGTTTCAATCTCTTTTTATTTACTCAATTATTATTCTACAGACATAGTTAATATTGTTTTATATTTCATTACATCAATATTTTACCATTTCATCTTACTTTTCATTAACGTAATGTTTAATTACATTTAATTGAAATAAGTTCACTTATTATAATTTAAATTCCAATAAATTGAGCAAGTTGATTCCAATTCTTTTTATTTAGTCAATTTTCATATTATGCATAAAATTTTCATTGGTTACATCTTATTGAATTAACATTCTATAGTTATTAATTTAACCTACATTAACTGCACTAATTAAGTGAATTAAATGCAATTGATTTCCAATTAAATTTAACTGACTAAATAAATAGGTAACATATAATAATTGTTACCATTAACTTTTAATCACACTTATAAGTTATTATTAACAAACAAATGATACAATTGCTTACATAACACTGATTTTATTCAATTACATTAATTATACTATTCCACTAATTAATTAAATATTTACATTTGGTTTCTTATATTCAATTTATAATCAAGCATAACATTTTAAATCACTTCAATTAATTGGAATTTCATACAAATTGTAAATGATTAACTTTAATTAACATTGTTATATTTCATTTTTGTTATTATTTCATTTATATATCACAAATTTTTATTTCTCCCAATATTAAATCACAAAATCTTATTAAATGAACTATTTAAATTATTGAAAATTTACGGGTCGTTACAATAAAGGTATAACCCATAATTTTTCATTTCCAAGAACAGGACAACAAAATAGAGTAGTAGAACGTAAAAATAGAACGATTCAAGAGTGCGCTAGAACTATGCTAAATGATAGTAATTTACCTAAGAATTTTGGGCTGAGGCAGTTGGTACTGCATGTTACATACTAGATAGAATTTTAATAAGACCATTAACTAAGAAAATTCCTTATGAACTATTTTATAATAAGAAACCTAAAGTATCATATTTTAGAGTTTTTGGTAGTAAATTTTTTATTTTAAATACTATAGATAATTTAGATAAATTTGATGCTAAACCAGATAAAGAAATTTTTATTGGATATTTAAATAGAAGTAAAGCTTATAAGTTTTTAATGCTAGAACTAAACATACTGATATAAGACATCATTTTGTAAGAGATAATGTAAATAAAGAATTTATATCACTTGAATTTATAAACATTGAAAATTAAGTAGGTGATATTTTGACGAAACAATTGAATCAAACATCCTTTACCAAGTTAAGAAAAGAATTAGGTATTTGTTCTCTATTAGGAATTTAAAAAATTAGAACATAAATTTTACATAATTAATAATAAAAATAAAATAAACAAAATTTTCCAATGTATGTCGACATACACGACCACTATACATTGACATATAACGGTAAAATTCATTTTTTTTAATTTTCCCTCTAAAATGTAATTTGGTGATTATGTAAACACCAAATTCGACTTTCTTCTTCATTTTCTACCTTTTTACTGTTCTTAACTTATGAATAAATAAATCATGGCATCCTCTTCAAATCAAAACCATAATTCAATATTTTCCTACCATGCTCCTACTCCCGGACCCTTCCAAAACACTACTATGAAAAAAGTTATCAAATTGGAGGAAGATATGAAGAATGTTCTGGAGATGTTGATTGAAACTCAAGTCGTACAACTTTGTAGGTCGAAGGAACAAGAGAAACAAAGTAGGATTCTGTGTAATCTTCAGAAATATCTATTGGATAACCCTACGAATCCAATATTTATTGAAAATGATTCCACAAATTTATTCATTCATAATTCTCTTCAAAGCAGCAAAGAAGAGGAGGAAGAGGAAGAAGAAGAAGAGGAACAATGAGGATGAAGAGGTTCAATGCATTGGGGAAGTTTGTTACGACCAAGATGGAAATCTCATCAAACAAAAGGGAAACTTTTGCCTTCTTTATCCTCATTGTCCCATTCATAAGTCTCCTATCATTAAGAATTCTCATTAGAATAGGACTTCTTCTTCGTTTAATTTAAGAATAGAGTGTATTTTAACTTTAATTTGACTTTATTGTGTGTATGAATTGAGTGGTTTGTAAATATGATAATTGAATGAATATATAGTATGGTTTGGTTACTATTAATGATTTATGCTTCACTTATCATTTCTTATATATCATGCTTGTCATTTTGCATTTCATGATCATATCACTTATCATTTATATATATATATATATATCATTATAAGTATATAGTGTTTATTTAAAGGGAGTTAGATTTGGTATTAAAATTTAGGGTTAGAATTATAGTTTTAGTTAGTTATTTTTGCTGATGACAAAGGGGAAGAAATATATAAAATTTAGGCATAGATTCAGGGGGAGTTATATTATATTTCATATACAAAGTTGTCATCATCAAAAAGGAGAGATCATTAGTACCTAAAGGTTTGGTTTTGATGACAACAACTTTAGGAAATCATATAAAATATAAATACTAATGTTTTATCATGGTATATAGTAGTGCAGGATATTAGACAGGTGTTGATATAGGAAGATTGTACAGTACCAAGTAAAGATTGAAGAGTTAAAGATGCTGACATAGAGACTCAAGAATGAAGACTCATGAGTATTCAAGATTTCAAGGTTCCAAGATATTCTAGATAAGTTATAGAGTCTAGAATGCTTGTTAAAATTCTGATAGCACTTGATCTCTCTCTATTTTAAGTTTTAAAATAGTTTTAAAATGTTTTGGTTTTTAAATACTCTTTTCAAAATAGCTTTTAATAGTTTTTAAAATTGTTATACTTATTATTTGAATTTTCAATATTTTACCAAGTTATTGTTTTGGTTAGATTTTGATTTATATTAATTTATTTTTCACAATTCTTGTCATATAGTTTTACTTAACTTTTATTATGATTATAATGTATATATATTATATTTAAACATATTTACAAAGTATAATTATTTGACAAAGCAATACATTTTCAAAATAATATTTTAAAATGTTTTTCAAAATTACACAGAGTATGTCAACATACTATAACCCTATATGTTGACGACATACTAGCCGTGAATTTCAAAATTCAATTTATAAAAGAAGTGTCCATTCGTTGTATCTCTTCACGAATAGACATGACCGTTATTCCTCTATAAATACATGTGTTTCAAACGAATTTTTCAATCACTTTTCATTGTTCTTCTCTCCTCCTCTCTCATTTTCTAAACCAAATTATAACCATACTCTACCGTATTTTAACCAGAATCAAATCCATTGCTATTAGTTTGATTCTCTATCATTTTCTCTTTGAATTCTATCATCTCTCTCACTCCAATCAAGATATAAGTGCTATTCAAGGATTATAGGATCATTTGTAATCAAGACTGAAGTTTTGAGTTTGTAAATCTCTATCCAATTAAACCGATATGCTTATGGGTGTGATAGTAGCCCGTGAAATCAATTGGGTGTGATTGTAGTCCGTGAAATCAATTGGGTATGCTTAATAGCCCGTAAATCTAGAGGGTGTGCTTGTAGCCCGGAAATCAAGCGGCTCTACCCAGAGGCCGGGATTCTATAGGTGTGTCTCATAGCCTTGAAATCGTGATTGTATAATGTATTTGCATTTACTAGTTGAAAAGAAATCTGTACAAGGAATTGTATGAGATTACATGTAAGGTAACTCTGAACCAGTATAAAATCTTGGTGTGTTCTTTCCTTTTACTCTTACTATATTTACCGTTTATCTATGTTTTGACGCTGTGATTGTTTCTGGGATTTTTAATCTTATTATTCTAAGTATAATTTTAGAAGATTTCAAAAAGATTCATATATATTAGAAAACACTATTCACCCTCCCCTCTCTAGTGTTAATTTAGCCTTAAAATCCATATTTCGCAATCTAACAACTAAATTCACTACCCTGTCCATTATTAAACCCTAATAATTAATCAACATTCAAATCGATGAAAACAACTTATTACAATGGAAGTATCAAGCTGAAATTGCCATAAGAGGATATGGGCTTGAAGAATTTATTAATGGCATTGCTGTTATCCCATTAGAAATGACTACAAACAAGGAAGGTACACTTATAAGGAGTTAAGAATACATCAAATTTCAAAGACAATATAGTTTACTATCATCTTGGATCATCTCCTCAATTAGTGCAAATCTCGAATCACAAATTGTTGGTTGCAAATCAGCACGTGAAATCTAGGTCAAAGTTGAGCAGAATTCAATTCACAATCCGCAGCAAGAATAATGCACTACAAAAGACAATTTCACAATATAAGTAGGGAGCATGTCAATGAGAGAACATCTCACTAGATCTATTGGATACTATAGGCCATAAGATATCTAGAACTGAGCAAATCTTGACCATTATGAATGGTCTTAATCAAGATTATGAACCAATCATAGCAGTTATGTCATCACAAAGAACTTTACCTGATCTTGAGTGTGTTCACTCTACATTACTGGCTCATGAAAGGAGAATGGAGCAGAGGAAATCAGTTAACACTGACTATTCAATTAATTATGCCATAAATTCCAAAAACTACAACCAAGAATGGGGATCAAACAGCAGAATCAATCAAGGCAACAAACAAGAGTGTTACAGTCAGAGGACAAATCAGAATATCAAAGGTAGAGGTGGAGGTAGATGGAGCAATAACAATAGAATAAGATGTCGAATTTGTGAAAAATATGATCGCAAAGCAAATAGGTGTTATTTAAGACTTGATCTAAATTACACACCAAATCAGCAAGGAAGCAACAATCAAAGAAATGCTCAACCCAATGTTAATATAGTGCACACAAATCAAGATGCTAGAAATCAAGGAGATAACTATGAAATTCAAAGTGATATGGAGCATATCACTAGACCAGAAGACATTATGAATGAAGCCTAGTATCCTCATTCAGATGCAACTAATCATATTAGCAATAACATGCAGAATCTCAATCTTGGAAATAAAGAATATAAAGGTATGCAATCTATTTTTATGGGTAATAGTGGGTCAGTCAAAACCACACACAATGGGGATGCACAGATTATAGGTAAGAAAATATTATATTTGAAAAATCTATCAAGAGTTCCTCAAATTAAAAAGAATTTAATGAGCGTCTCACAGTTTGCTAGTGATAATAAGGTTTACTATGAATTTTATCCAAAATACTGCTTAGTTAGAGACTTGTTGAACAAAGAAATTTTGCTACAGGGTAATGTACACAATGGGCTCTATATTTTCAATCTGGTGAAGATAAACAAATCCATTGATGAGAAGAAATATTGTAATTACTCTAGTTCAAATGCTAATGTAAACAGTAGAAGCATATTTGATGTTTGGCACTGCAAATTAGGCCACCCAAGTGTTAATGTTGTAAAGAAAGTTCTAAAAAGTAATAATATCAACTTCAAGAATGTATCTTTACCATATATGTGTGCATACTGTCAAATGGATAAAAGTCATAAACTTGCTTTTTTGATTCATTAACAGAGTATTAAAAAGCATTACAAATGGATTTCACTGATTTATAGGGTCCTTCCCCAATCAATTTTGATTATGGTTTTAATTCTTTTATATCATTTATAGATGCCTATTCTAGATTTACTTGGATATATTTTCTCAAATGAAAGGCAGAAACATGTAATATAGTTTATTAGTCGAGCAAAGGTAATCCTTTAAACATCATGCAAACTGATGGAGGAGCTGAATTCAAGCCATTAAAAGAGTATTTCATAAAGAAAGAGATAGTGCATAGAACTACCTAGCCATACCTTAAAACAGAATGGGCTGGTAGAAAGAAAACATCAACATATTGTAGAAACTGGACTTACACTTATGGCTCAAGCATCTTTGCCCATCAAATTCTGGCCAGATGCGTTTTCCACTGAAGTTCATCTTATAAACAGGTTGCCAACAAAAGTCCTGAAAAACAATGCACCAAATGAAGTGCTCAACAACATCAAAACTGATTACTCAAGCTCAAAACATTTGGATGTCTATGCTTCCCTTGTTTAAGGCCATACAATGCTCACAAGCTAAGCTTCAGATCAGAACCACGTATATTCCTTGGTTACACAACACATCATAAAGGATACAAGTGCCTGACCAACAAAGGTAAACTTATAATATCTAAACATGTTGATTTTAATGAAATGTCTTTCCGTTTGCAGAAAAAGGAGCAAAAACTAGCCAAAAGTTTACAATGTAAGAGCATTTATTCCAATCATACCACTATATTAAGAGAACATGAGAACTGGAAATAATACAGAGGAACAAGATGAATCACACTCACAACACACAGTGCCAACTAGCAGGCCAAGTCATGAGGATACAGATACATCAAATCAAAATGAGACTACCCCACAACACATAGTGCCGACTAGTAGACCAGGTCATTAGTGTACAAATGCATCAAGTCCATCAAGTGATTCTACTCAAACCAATCATGATCAATCTCATATGCAAGAACATAACCAAGCAAATCAAGGCACTACCCAATCATCTGAATCTCAAGAATCACCACTGGCACAAACTGCACATCATATGATTACAAGAGCTAAAAGAGGAATTTTAAGCCCAAAGTATATACATCTACATAAGAATTAGAAGAACCAGTCAGTTATGAGCAAGCGGTAAAATGTAGAAAATAGAGATTAGCAATGATGATGAATACCATGCATTGTTAAAAAATAACACATGGACATTGGTAAAGTTACTAGCAAACAAAAATGTAGTTGGATGCAAGTGGACATACAAGTTGAAGAAACATTCAAATGGAAGCATCAGCAAACATAAAGCAAGGTGTGTTGCTAAAGGGTACACACAGCAATATGGTTTTAACTTCAGGGAGACATTTTCTCCAGTGGTAAAGCCAACTGCTATAAGAATCATACTAACTATTGCATTGCACAATCATTAGAAAATCAAACAACTAGATGCAAACAATGCTTTTCTAAATGGAGAGTTACATGAAGAAGTGTATATAGAGCAGCCAAAGGGATATGTTCAGACAGGACAAAGTGAACTTGTTTGTAGACTTTGCAAAGCCATTTATGGAAACAAACAGGCACCAAGAGTGTGGTATGAAAAGCTCAAACTAACATTGATCATATTAGGTTATATACTGTAACAACCCGGGATTTGCATTACCAATTAATAAATAAATGTTAGAATTTTTATTTATTTTAATGAAGCATAAAAGGATTTGGAATTACAAAATTTATTTGAAAAAGGCTATTTTAATTAAATGGGAAATATGGGATTTTAAAATGAGGATAAAATGTTATTTTTGGAAAGTTAAATATTTTAGTAGAGATTTTAAAACGGGTTTGGATAAGAAAAATGAGTTTTATAAACATATATGAACACTTAGACTAATTGTTGGAAACATGTAAATAACTCTCTTCTTATTGGATTACTAAACCTAACCCAATAACCCACCCTGAACCTCCTCTATAAATTATCTCAAACTCTCCTAACCTCATTCATTCATCCCTAATCAAAACCATAATCATTTCCAAAAGCTTTCATAACAAAAATGGCCTCTATCTTCATCTCCTTCTAGTTTTAGCTTATGCAAGTCATTCTATGCAAAGGTAATGCAAATACCCACCACAAATCCATTTTTATATCTTTCTCATTTCTGAAATTTATTTGGTAACACATGTTTTATGTGTTTTTTGATCTTATAGCCTCCTAATCATCTTTTGCTAACTTGGGTTGATGCTATAATAGTCTTTGTTGCTTTCAAGAGAGGTATATTGCTAAAAACCTCTTCAAATATGTGTTTAATCATCTTTTGATTTCAGTAATCAGTTAATAACACATGTTTTATTATGTAACATGTGAATCATAGCTCTTTGATCATCTTTGCATTCATTTTGGGGTGTGCACATAAGGTACTTGTAATATATGCTAGCTGAAATTATAATTAGTTTATTACTGTTAGTAAATTAGGCATATCTCATTCATCTTAAATCAAAATTAAGATTTTCTTGAAGTTCTGGAAAGCATATTCTGTACCCTATAACTTTTATATTTTGTGTTTTGCCTAATTTTGAGGTATGAATGGTCGAAATCATGCTTGTTTGTCGCTGACCTGACAACAAACTATAGGGTTGATAAAATAAAAACCTGAAATTGATTTGACCATAAGTTACTCGATTTTTATCCAAATCTAATAATTTTGAATTTTCTGGAAAGCTTAGATTTAGGGCTAAAACTTTCATGTTTTGAGTTTCATGATATTTCGAAGTTAATTTGGTCAAAACTATGCATTCTTACCACTGTCCCGAGAGCACAACGACAGTGATATAAAATTTAGATCTGAGAATTGTTTTATTCATAGAATTTTCATCTTTGGTCGGAATTTGACGATCTTGGTCATTCCGGAAAGCTTAGAAACTAAGCTACAACTTTCATTTTATTCATTTTGCCAGAATATGAAGTTTACTATGCCAAAATTGTGGTTTTTCATCTCTGGCCAGTTAGTGCATAGCTATAGGCCTTAGTCTCTTTTATCCCGTTGTTTTCAGCGTAGAACCCCGATTTTGCGACGCCATCCCGGGCTTGTCCTTTGTCGGATTTCATCGTTTTTGGTCTCGTTAAAAAGATGAGATCGAGATCTTTAACCTTGCAAAGTTTGGTTTAGATCTGGGTGCATTAGATACTTTGTTTCTATTGCCAAAGTAGCACCCAGAAACTGTTTTACAATAGTGATCATTTTCAGTTATCGTCGGACCAACTTTGAAACATTGTCGTTTCTTCGTTTCAAGTCGAAACCAAACGATTCTTGTTGCATATCAAAGTAGGAGTACTTTACTACGCTCCTGCAAATTTTCATCAAGATCTGAGTTCATGTGACCCTTCGACCATGTCGTCGAAGTGGGACCTTTACACTGTTTTTATACAGTAAAGTTTTATGATTTTTGTCCGACTTTGAGACGACAACGTTTCTTCGTTTCAAGTCAGAATTTCCCGATTCTTTTTGCAGTTTGGAGCAGGAATGTTGGACTATGCCTACCAATTTTCATGCCATTCGGATTCAGTTTGCTGGTCCGAATAATTTTCCGAACTTGGGTTCGCGTCATTTTTGGACTATTTTCCAACACTTAGAATATTTTCAGTGATTTTCTGGTTTTATTGATTTCTTTGAGATTTGTCTCTAGATTTCGTACACGGGTTTTATGAATTATTTTCAAAGGATTTTTCACTCCTAAATGGCTTTCGAAATTATTATATAATATTATTTTTAATTATTAAATTAATTACTCCATAATAGGAGAGTTTTCAAAAGCCGTTTTAAAGTGATTTCAAAATCAATTATAAATCCGTTTCGCACCATTATTTTCTATAATAAAAATCTCACACTCACTTTTTAGCACGTCGAGCGAAGTGGAAAAGTGCTTAAACGGTTAGGAAATCTCCGGCCTATGGAACCGTGTGTATTTTCTTTCCGGTTAATCCCCGACCTATTCGATTGATCGTTTTGACCTATGGGTCTAGTTTACCGATGATACGAGGTAGACTTTTTATTGTTTGGAGTGTGAGCTTGCTATTGGTTAGTAAACCGTTTAGTGCGAACGTGGGGTATGAGACTCATTGTTAACACTTTACGGGTTCCTCTCCAAGAAGTTTGTGACACATTAGCCTCTGGGCGGCCAGTACTGGACCTCTGGGTCACCACGCCTCTGGGAAACTGTCTCTGGACACCTGCTCTACGGAGCAGTTTATTTTTCGGCATGCGCCTCTGGGCCTTTATCCTTCTAGGAAGGATCTCGCCGTCTCGCGCGTTCCGCATCTGTGCGAGTGATCGATCACAACTCTACAATACTTGGCAATAACGACTCCGGTCGGTGCACGTGCTATACTTGTATTATCTGATGATTTTTATATCCGTTCGAGTACCGCCATTCGGTGTTGGTTCTATGGAACCATACGATGTAAGTGCGATTACCTTGTGGATTCACAGTGTCTCTGGACACTGCTTTTCTGTGTTCGATTTCATTGACTTTTCAGTATATCCCCATTGCTCTTTGGAGCATCGATCTTTGCTTGGGCATTGATTACAGACTCTGGTCTCTCTTGGGATTATTGCCTATGGGCAACTTTATATAGCTCTGACTACGCCGATGATATGAGGCGTATTATTTACTTGACACTTTGGGGTTGATTTTCTCTTTGGAGATTTTATTATTGATTGATGATTATGTTATCGTCCAGTATATTATGTGGTATTCATTGCTCTTCTCTAGGGAGAAATTCCTTACCTTCTATGTTACCGCATTTTTATCTCTCAGTCTATCTAACTGATTTGTTTAGCTAGCCTGACCCGAGTGTTCTTTTCACTCGGGTCAGACCGAGTTGTTTCAGGTTAGGTCTCTGGACTTAGCTACTTTGTGCTTCCGCTTTGGACTTATCTGCTATGCTTTTGAGATAGCTTATCTTAGTGTGCGCCTTATGTTATTATTCAGACTTTGATATGTACATATTTTTGACTCACATGTGTGAGCAGTGGCTTTGTACCCACTTATGATATTTGGATCTATAATGACGATGTATTGTTCTGGGATTTTATATCTGTTATGTGATTCTGTTCTGTGATGTTTTATCATTTATTACTATGCTTGTTCTGATAGGTATTTAGCCATTGTAATTTCGTTATGAATATTTATTGAATATGTCGAACCACTTGAAAAAAATATAGATACCATCCTTTCGACGTATTCAGTAGATAGTTATAGCTTGATTACAAATGGTCGCTTCCACTATACTCTATTCTCCGCTTTAACAGACAGTATTACTCCCGTAATACTCTTTGTTACAGTGGGTCTCAGAGTGGGGCGTTACAGTTTGGTATTAGAGCCAAGGTTCAGAATTAAGCATAACAAACACAGAACAGACACGTAGTACAATACGTTATAATACGATCCAAATTGAACATATCCACCTTTAGATAAATAAGTTAGGAATATGTGTAGGAATCTATTATATTCCGTAATATTCCTTAATGAATTATCTATCTTTGAATCGTGCTTAACTAAATCTACCGATCATATGTTTAAAGAGTGTCCCAAACCACTCTATTGCACCTTCTGCAAGAAGGAGGGACACAGGATCTCCGCTTGTCCTATTGCTCCAGCTAGTGCCAAGCCTGGCAGGCTTAATGCTGCCAAGGCTCCTACCACTTCTGCTCAGCCTAAAGGTACAGATCCTTCCGTTCTTGAAGGCTCTATTTTATTTCATGGTAGATCTATTAGAGTTCTTTTTGATACGGGTGCCTCTCACTCATTCATATCAAAGGAACTAGTTCATACTTTATCTTTGGATGTTACTTGTTTGGTTTCTTCACTAAGGATTGTGAATCCCATCGGCGGATCCACGACCCTTAGCTTGCTTTGTGAGGATATAGATATTGATCTTTGTGGATTTTCTTTCCGTGCAAATCTCCACGTTATGGAGTATTTGAGCTTTGATATGATTCTTGGCATGGATTGGCTCGCTCCGTATGACGCCAAAATCATTTGTTCGGAGCGGATAATATTTCTTCATCATCCTGACTCGTCCGCTCTGTTAGCTATTGCTCTTTAGGATGTTGGGATTTCTGATATTACTTTATTTGCTCTTGATTCACGAGATGAGGATGTGGACATATCTCGTATTCCTACTGTTCAGGATTTCCCCGATATATTCGAGCCAGTATCAGGCCTGCCGCCAAAGCGGGCCATTGAGTTCCGCATCGATCTCATTCCAGGCTCCCACCCAGTTGGGCATCCTTCCACGAGGATGTCTACTAAAGAGAATGAGGAACTCAGGAAGCAGTTAGTAGAGCTTGAGGCGAAGCAGTTCATTCGGTCCAGTTCTTCGCCATGGGGTGCTGCTGTGGTCTTCGTTTAGAAGGCTGATGGCTCTCTTAGGCTTTGCATTGACTATCGCAAGCTCAATGAGCTGACCATCAGAAATCGCTACCCACTTCCTCGGATAGACGACATGTTTGACCAATTGAGCGGTGCGAAGGTCTTCTCTCAGCCTGACCTTGCCACCGGATTCCATCAGGTACGAGTCGCAGAAGACAGCATTCCTCTTACAGCATTTCGCACTCGTTATGGTTCTTTTGAGTGGTTGGTCATGCCGTTCGGCTTGACGAACGCTCCGGCTTTCTTTGTCGATCTCATGAATCGAGTATTCCGGGAATACATCGATAGATTCGTTCTGGTTTTCATCGACGATATTCTTGTTTATTCTAGATCCGAGGCAGAGCATGCTCGTCATCTGCGGATCGTCTTGGATACTCTTCGTCAGCATCAGCTTAGGGCCAAGCTCTCCAAGTGCCATTTCTAGGAGAGCAAGGTCAAGTTCTTGGGTCATATTGTTTCTTCTAAGGGTATTTCTATTGATCCTGTCAAGATTGAAGCTATTCAGAATTGGAAGCAGCCTGAGAACTTTCATGATATTCGCAGCTTCCTTGGTCTGGCGGGTTATTACCGTCGATTTATCAAGGATTTCTCTCGTGTTGCACTTCCCCTCACGACTCTGACTCGTAAGGGGGTTCGCTTTATTTGGTCTGATAAGTGTGAAGTTTCTTTCCAGCGATTGAAGGAACTTCTCACTCATGCTCCTATCCTTGTGGTTCCTGAGAGTAACCAGGATCTTGTTGTTTACACCGACGCTTGTGGTAGCGGCCTCGGTGCTGTGCTTATGCAGAAGGATCGGGTAGTTGCTTATGCTTCTAGGCAGCTACGTCCGAATGAGGTTCGCTATCCGACTTATGATCTTGAGTTGGCAGCTATCGTCTTTGCTTTGAAGACGTGGCGTCACTTTCTATTAGGCGAACGCTTCACTCTTTACACCGATAACAAGTCGTTGAAGTATTTATTCAGTCAGAAGGATCTCAATATGAGGCAGCAGCGATGGCTTGAGTTTCTCGCCTCATATGACTTAGACATTCAGTATACCCCTGGCAAGGGTAATCGTGTGGCTGATGCACTCAGTCGCAAATACTCAGTAGTAGTTTCTATGATGATAGCCGAGTGGGATATTCTTGAGACTCTTTCTATGTGTGTTATTCGAAATCGAGCTCCGTCTTCTGATCCTCGGATATTGTTATTCAGCTTGGAAGCTCGACCTATTCTATTGGATCGCATTGCCCATGCTCAGCGGCAGGATCCAGACTTGTTGCGATATATTCATCTCCTTGAGTCGCGATCCAGTGATGAGACATTGTCGGATTATTCTATTGATTCTCATCGGTGTCTTCGCAGGAAGAACCGTATTTTGGTACCATCTGATTTATCACTTAGGCGTGACATTCTAGACGAGTGTCATCGCACTAAGTACACTATACATCCCGGGTCGAGTAAGATATATGCCGACATGTGTCGCCTATTTTATTGGGAGGGCATGAAGAATGATGTTGCAAGTTATGTAAGCCGTTGCATGACTTGTCAACAGATCAAAGCTGAGCATCAGCGTCCATCTGGTCTTCTTCAGCCGCTAGAGATTCCATTGTGGAAATGGGATCAGATATCCATGGATTTTATTGACGGTCTGCCTCGATCGAGGTCAGGCCATACTTCTATTTGGGTCATCGTCGATCGCTTGACCAAATCAGCTCATTTCATTCCTATTAAGTCCACTCGGACTGCTCCTCAGCTTGCCAAGCTATATGTGAAGGAAGTCGTTCGACTTCATGGTATTCCTAGCTCTATCGTCTGTGATCGAGACACTATCTTTACTAGTCACTTCTGGAAGTGCCTACAGTCAGCTTTGGGCTCAAAGCTGAATTTCTCGACTGCTTATCATCCTCAGACCGACGGTCAGACGGAGAGGGTGAATCGTGTTTTAGAGGATCTTTTGCGTTGTTGTATTCTGGATTTCAGAGGTAGTTGGGAGGATCACTTACCGCTTGTAGAGTTATCCTACAACAACAGCTTTCATTCTAGTATTGGCATGGCTCCTTTCGAGGCCTTTTACGGAAGGCCATGTCGTTCTCCTTCGTGTTGGTTAGAATCTGGCGAGAAGCTGCTTCTTGGTCCAGATTCAGTTCGAGAATCTTCTGAGAAGATTATTCTTATTCATCAGAGAATGAAAGAGGCGCAGAACCATCAGAAATCCTATGCGGACAACCGTAGGAAGCCTCTTGAGTTCTCCATTGATGATCATGTCTTTATTCGGATATCTCCTATGAAAGGGGTTGTGCGTTTCAGCTCTACAAGGAAGTTGGCTCCTCGCTATGTTGGACCATTTCCTATTACGGAACGCATTTGCCCCGTGGCTTATCGTGTGGCTCTACCTGCTCACTTTTCTGGAATGCACGACGTGTTCCATGTTTCCCAGCTTCGCATGTGTGTCCGCGACCCTGATTCTATCATTGAGCCGCATGCTGTGCCTGATTTAGAGATCTTACCTGATTTATCTTTGGAGCAGCAACCTCTTCGTGTGCTTGATTCGGAGGTTAGACGCCTTCGCAACAAAGAGGTTCCACTCGTGAAGATTCAATGGTCACCGAATCCTAAGGACTGCACTTGGGAGACCAGAGAATCTATCAAACGCTCTTATCCTGGCTTTCTCCCATCTTCTTCTGCGGGTGAGTGTAACGACCCGCAAAATATAATGGTTTTAAAAGTATATTTAACTGGAAATTTGTGAAATTTTAAACAATAAAATTTGAAATTAAACATTTATTATTTGGAATACGTCTATTTTAATATAGCAACTGGTAAATTTTCATCTGATAATATTGAAGTTTATTTTCCTGTGAAATTTTATTCAAATCAAACCGGTTAATAACAGTGAATTTAAAAGTTTTCCGAAACCAAAATGTGTCAACAGGAGGAAATTTATTCAGATCATTCTGAATCAGACTGCGAAATTCGTTTTTCCAAATTTGGACTTCTATTGCTCCGTTTATCTTAATTCTTGTAAAATAGCAGCATTTTCTGGTACCGGTTATCGACTTTTGATCGGATGATCGTACCACTGATATCTGTATACCGTTTTGATCGTCTCGTCGCGCTGATCACAACGGTATATTTATTTTTGTATTTTGAAATTCAATACGCGACGGAAACAATAAAATGTTCGTTGTATCGGTACCATAAATTGCAACCGTTAGCTTTCTTGTTTTCCAAACATTGAACCGTGCATCCCAAGCAATGTAATAAATTGCTTTAAATTTTTTTTCCAGCTAAATCAAGACTTGTGACCATTGTCATTCTTTCACTTTATATTTAGTCCACCGGCTACTTTATTTCTACGGTTCACGTCCATTTGTTTTTGCTGTAGCCTACATTCTTCAAAACCTTTCCCCTATCTGTACGTTTCATTTGTGTTGTCTCTGTGTCCTTTCATTTCAACATATATTGTCTTCTGAAGCATTTAGGCATGTTCTTCTTCTCCACTCTTTATCTCTCCCATTTCTCTTCCACTCTCCCTCTTGACCAACCGTTCACTTAAAAATAAACCCATGTGAACCCTCCTCCATTTCGGCCTTCATCCATCACAGCCGCGACTTCGCGTGCCCGTCCTCCTCGCCCCACATCTCTGTCGTCCCGAGCTTCCTGCTCCGCCCATGGCCACAGCCAACCACCCACGTCCCCGAGTCATACCTCCTCTACACCTCCTTCCGAGCTCCGCCTGCTACCTACCCCGCATGCAACCCAAGGCCGGAGCCTTCCCCTCCAAGCAACCATCCCGATCGCCATCTCTGCCTCGCGCCGGATCCAACCACAGCCGCACCTGAACTCCCTGACGTGACTCCGCCTAGACAACCCTTCGTTCTTGTGAATTTCCCCTCCTGTCAACGACCCCGTGCTCCTCTCTCGCCTTCCCGATCTCCCATGGCAGCCGTAGCATATTCCCTCTTTTTTTTATATAAAAGGTATATTCTATATATGCATATATATTATATATTATAACAGATTTTGGTATATATATATATGTTGTAGTATTTTCGGTATATATATCTATTTATATATAATAGCCGAGAGTTGATTGGTTACAAAGTTATATGAGATGTCAATTTGTATACATATGTTGCCGTATGTAGGTTATATGGATTTCATTATATACATGTATATATAGAGTACTTTATAATATGTTCTGGTCCTGTTAGTGATACATTTACTGTATATTAGCTTTGACATATCATTATTAACTTGGTGTTTTCATATATAGGTTAGCATAGTAGATATATCTTGAGAGTAACATATATTTAAGATATATAATTAAGTATATGTATATAAAGGTCCTGTTAATATCCTGAAATATGTTTTGTTTTAACAGATTTGAAGTATAGTTTTATTATGTTAAAGTAATATATACTATATTAAGTTATATATATATACACGTTTGTTTTGCATAGCTTTTATATATCAGCATATATGTTTACAGTATAAAGGTTGCGTGATTCTCCTTTTTTTATGTCAAAACATTTTAGATTATTTTTATTATAAACTGCAAATTTTAGTTTATATACAATATATTAGTTATATTATAAGTTTGTTTTGTTTTGTTGCTCTTGTTATATTCAGCTTTCTTGTTTTATATATATGTTTTAAAATTTAAGGTTGATTTTGTATTAAACATTGAGTTTAAAAATATAATCTGTTTGTAAAGTATATATATATTGGATCTATATATATATTCCTATAAACTCTACAAGTCTATACAAGTTATTCATATCTATTCATATTCATTTTAAGTAATGTATATATCTGCTGTTATAGCATATATATTCTCGAGCATTTGGTCTGCATATGTGATTTTGATCTGGAATATTTATGTGGGTCTGCATATTCAATATATGTATTTTCAGTATAGATATAAGTTGACTATTTATATATATTTAATTTAATTTGTGTTTGAAATATGATTTTATGAAATAGTTAGATGTAGTTATGCACATAAGTTATTTATACCATCTATCCTTATTAATCCGGTTCTGATTCGTTTCCATCAACCCCTAACTTTCAGCTTTGTCCGTCAAATCCAATTCCAGCTTACTTCGCTTTGAGATTGTTGTTGGATTCATTCGACTGTCTTGATCGTGATCCAGTTCGTAGCTTAATTCTTTGTCAAATCTATCTAGCCTCGAAAGGTGAGTAATCACTCACGATTTAACGTTCTTATATTTATTTAATTTGATTTCAATTGAAACGACAATTGAAATATGCTGCTGTAGTTATTTAAACTGTTATTACTATTATCTGTATATGTTCACCTATGACATCTGATACCAGTATCTGTTATTTATATTGATGATATATGCCTGTTATTACTATTATCTGTATATGTTCACCTATGACATCTGATACCAGTATCTGTTATTTATATTAATGATATATGCCTGTTATTACTATTATTTGTATATGTTCACCTATGACATCTGATACCAGTATCTGTTATTTATATTGATGATATATGCCTGTTATTACTATTATCTGTATATGTTCACCTATGACATCTGATACCAGTATCTGTTATTTATATTGATGATATATGCCTGTTATTACTATTATCTGTATATGTTCACCTATGACATCTGATACCAGTATCTGTTATTTATATTGATGATATATGCCTGTGTTATATTTTATATTATCTGTTATCACTCTGCAAGTTCCCTGTTAGTATAGAATTCACTATGGGTTGAAATGATACATACCCGAACGGACTTTAGAATAGGAGAAATCGTTATGGGTTAAAATGATAAACCCAAGCGATTTTCATTTGAATTGAAATTGGGATTTCGGGTTGAAATGACATCTGCCCGTATATATTTAAATTTCGGATTGAAATGATAAATATCCGTATCACTTAACCATATGATAGATATATATACAGACACCGTTGGTCCATATATATAAATATTTTAAAAATAAATTCTACGGATTTGGGAAGAAATATATGGTTTTAAATAAAAGTTGATTTTTAAATTATTGCATATAAATAGTAATGATATATAGATTAAATAATGATATTTAATTTAATTGAGATGGATTTAATACATATAATATGTTTAAGTATTAAATTTATGTTTCAAAAATAGATTTCAGTAATAATTTTAATAAGTTAAAGTTAGGAAGATAATTTGAAGTTAGTTGAAATTGATTCAATAAAGAATTTTATTTAATTAAACCGATTAGAAACTTATTGAAATTGAGATGTAAGATATGATTTATAACTTGGGTTTGATTTATAAGTAATTTAATGGATATTTCTTGTTTAAATAAAGTTTAAGAAAATATTTAGTAAAATGTGATTTAAGGCTAGTAAATGATATTGAATCTATTAAGTGAATATTCACTGATTAAATAATAATGAAGTTAAATCAAGAGGTATATGAAACTGTTAAATCTAACTTTGAAAATGTTGAATATTAAAGCTTTGAAATATATTGAAAATTTAAATGGTATATTTAGAACTGAATTGAATTGATGAGTTGAGCTTTGGATAAATTTGAATTTGGAATTTGAGTTGATTTGAACCGATTTGTGAAACTTGAGGAAATTATAAATACTTTACTTTTTAAATATATATATATATTTGAAACGAAATGATATTTTGGTTTGAAGTATAAATTAAATTGAATGACCACGGTGTTATAGTGTATATTTCTACCTTGTAGATAGTTCCACGGATCCTTAGAGGATGGTTATCCCAAACATCCTTTAAGTTACTTGTATTTCAGTTGACATTTCACTTGAGTTAGATTTATTTATATAAGAATGTTAATCCTGACTCGAGTGTTTTGTGTTTTGCTTTACGCTCAGGTCAGACCGAGTGATACAGCATTTGAGACTCACCTTTGGAGTTTGGAGCTTCCTTTGGAGATCCAACTATCGCCTCAGCTTTCAGCTCTTCTAGTTGATTTGTTCAGAGAAGTCGTCTGTTGTACTGGAGACTTCACTGCATTTGAGATATTCTGTTGTATTTTATTTCTAACTCTGATGTTTATATAGTAGCTTCATGAACTACTATTTTATCTATTCTGCTGCGTATTATTGTATTACTCCGTGTCTGTGATTCTGTGATTGATTTATTTACTGCATATGCTGAGTTCTGCCAAATTTAAATTAACAATCTGATATTTTGAATTATTCAAGTCAGACATGTGTGGATTTATTGTCGATTTGAATGGTCCAAAATAGCGGGTCGTTACAGTGAGAATTCTCTATTTTATCTCTATCACTTCTTTTGGGGATGTGACGTTATAGACGACATCTATCTTAAGGAATTGCGGGGACGCAATTTTCTTAAGGGGGAGTCTGTAACAACCCGGGATTTGCATTACCAATTAATAAATAAAAGTTAGGATTTTTATTTATTTTAATGAAGTATAAAATGATTTGGAATAAAAAAATTTATTTGAAAAAGGCTATTTTAATTAAATGGGAAATATGAGATCTTAAAATGAGGATAAAATGTTATTTTTGGAAAGTTAAATATTTTAGTAGAGATTTTAAAACGGGTTTGGATAAGAAAAATGAGTTTTATAAACATATATGAACACTTAGACTAATTGTTGGAAACATGTAAATAACTCTCTTCTTATTGGGTTACTAAACCTAACCCAATAACCCACCCTAAACCTCCTCTATAAATTATCTCAAACTCTCCTAACCTCATTCATTCATCCCTAATCAAAACCCTAATCATTTCCTAAAGCTTTCATAACAAAAATGGCCTCTATCTTCATCTCCTTCTAGTTTTAGCTTATGCAAGTCATTCTATGCAAAGGTAATGCAAATACCCACCTCAAATCCATTTTTATATCTTTCTCATTTCTGAAATTTATTTGGTAACACATGTTTTATGTGGTTTTTGATCTTATAACCTCCTAATCATCTTTTGCTAACTTGGGTTGATGGTATAATAGTCTTTGTTGCTTTCAAGAGAGGTATATTGTTAAAAATCTCTTCTAATATGTGTTTAATCATCTTTTGATTTCGGTAATCAGTTAGTAACACATGTTTTATTATGTAACATATGAATCATAGCCCATTTGATCGTCTTTGCTTTCATTTTGGGGTGTGCACATAAGGTACTTGTAATATATGCTAGCTGAAATTATAATTAGTTTATTTCTGTTAGTAAATTAGGCATATATCATTCATCTTAAATCGGAATTAAGATTTTCTTGAAGTTCTGGAAAGCATATTCTGTACCCTATAACTTTTATGTTTTGTGCTTTGCCTAATTTTGAGGTTTTAATGGTCGAAATCATGCTTGTTTGTCGCTGACCTGACAACAAACTACAGGGTTGATAAAATAAAAACCTGAAATTGATTTGACCATAAGTTACTCGTTTCTTATCCAAATCTAATAATTTTGGATGTTCTGGAAAGATTAGATTTAGAGCTAAAACTTTCATGTTTTGAGTTTCATGAAATTTCGAAGTTAATTTGGTCAAAACTGTGCATTTTTACCACTGTCCCGAGAGCACAACGACAGTGATATAAAATTTAGATCTAAGAATTGTTTTAGTCATAGAATTTTCATCTCTGGTAGGAATTTGACGATCTTGGTCATTCCGAAAAGCTTAGAAACTAAGCTACAACTTTCATTTTATTCATTTTGCCAGAATTTGAAGTTTACTATCCCAAAATTGTGGTTTTTCATCTCTGGCCAGTTAGTGCATAGCTATAGGCCTTAGTCTCTTTTCTCCCGTTGTTTTCAGCGTAGAACCCCGACTTTGCGACGCCATCCCGGGCTTGTCCTTTGTCGGATTTCATCGTTTTTGGTCTCGTTAAAAAGATGAGATCGAGATCTTTAACCATGCAAAGTTTGGTTTAGATCTGGGTGCACTAGATACTTTGTTTCTATTGCCAAAGTAGCACCCAGAAACTGTTTTACAATAGTGATCATTTTCAGTTATCGTCGGACCAACTTTGAAACATTGTCGTTTCTTCGTTTCAAGTTGAAACCGAACGATTATTGTTGCATATCAAAGTAGGAGTACTTTACTACGCTCCTGCAAATTTTCATCAAGATCTGAGTTCATGTGACCCTTCGACCATGTCGTCGAAGTGGGACCTTTACACTGTTTTGACACGGTAAAGTTTTATGATTTTTGTCCGACTTTGAGACGACAACGTTTCTTCGTTTCAAGTCAGAATTTCCCGATTCTTTTTGCAGTTTGGAGCGGGGATGTTGGACTATGCCTACCAATTTTCATGCCATTCGGATTCAGTTTGCTGGTCCAAATAATTTTCCGAACTTGGGTTCGCGTCATTTTTAGACTATTTTCCAACACTTAGAATATTTTCAGTGATTTTCTGGTTTTATTGATTTCTTTGAGATTTGTCTCTAGATTTCATACACGGGTTTTATGAATTATTTTCAAAGGATTTTTTACTCCTAAATGGATTTCGAAATTATTATATAATATTATTTTTAATTATTAAATTAATTACTCCATAATAGGAGAGTTTTCAAAAGCCGTTTTAAAGTGATTTCAAAATCAATTATAAATCCGTTTCGCACCATTATTTTCTATAATAAAAATCACACACTCACTTTTTAGCACGTCGAGCGAAGTGGAAAGGTGCATAAACGGTTAGGAAATCTCCGGCCTATGGAACCGTGTGTATTTTCTTTCCGGTTAATCCCCGACCTATTTGATTGATCGTTTTGACCTTTGGGTCTAGTTTACCGATGATACGAGGTGGACTTTTTTATTGTTTGGAGTGTGAGCTTGCTATTGGTTAGTAAACCGTTTAGTGCGAACGTGGGGTATGGGACTCATTGTTAACACTTTACGGGTTCCTCTCCAAGAAGTTTGTGACACATTAGCCTCTGCGCGGCCAGTACTGGACCTTTGGGTCACCACGCCTCTGGGAAACCGTCTCTGGACACCTGCTCTATGGAGCAGTTTATTTTTCGGCATGCGCCTCTGGGCCTTTATCCTTCTGGGAAGGATCTCATCGTCTCGCGCGTTCCGCATCTGTGCGAGTGATCGATCACAACTCTACAGTACTTGGCAATAACGACTCCGGTCGATGCACGTGCTATACTTGTATTATCTGATGATTTTTATATCCATTCGAGTACCGCCATTCGGTGTTGGTTCTATGAAACCATACGATGTAAGTGCGATTACCTTGTGGATTCACAGTGTCTCTGGACACTGCTTTTCTGTGTTCGATTTCATTGACTTTTCAGTATATCCCCATTGCTCTTTGGAGCATCGATCTTTGCTTGGGCATTGATTACAGACTCTGGTCACTCTTGGGATTATTACCTATGGGCAACTTTATATAGCTCTGACTACGCCGATGATATGAGGCGTATTATTTACTTGACACTTTGGGGTTGATTTTCTCTTTGGAGATTTTATTATTGATTGATGATTATGTTATCGTCCAGTATATTATGTGGTATTCATTGCTCTTCTCTAGGGAGAAATTCCTTACCTTCTATGTTGCCGCATTTTTATCTCTCAGTCTATCTAACTGATTTGTTTAGCTAGCCTGACCCGAGTGTTCTTTTCACTCGGGTCAGACCGAGTTGTTTCAGGTTAGGTCTCTGGACTTAGCTACTATGTGCTTCCGCTTTGGACTTATCTGCTATGCTTTTGAGATAGCTTATCTTAGTGTCCACCTTATGTTATTATTCAGACTTTGATATGTACATATTTTTGACTCACATGTGTGAGCAGTGGCTTTGTACCCATTTATGATATTTGGATCTGTATTGACGATGTATTGTTCTGGGATTTTATATCTGTTATGTGATTCTGTTCTGTGATGTTTTATCATTTATTACTATGCTTGTTCTGATAGTTCTTTAGCCATTGTAATTTCGTTATGAATATTTATTGAATATGTCGAACCACTTGAAAAAAATATAGATACCATCCTTTCAACGTATTCAGTAGATAGTTATAGCTTGATTACAAATGGTCGCTTCCACTATACTCTATTCTCCGCTTTAACAGACAGTATTACTCCCGTAATACTCTTTGTTACAGTGGGTCTCAGAGTGGGGCGTTACATATACCCACAAAGTCAGATAACTCCTTATATGAAAAGTTAAGTGATACTAGTACAACATATATACTAGTATATGCGAATAATATCATAATTACAGTATGCAGAAATGAGGAAATCGACAACACTGTTCTTCATCTCAATCAAGTTTTCTCAATCAAAGACTTGGGTGATTTAAACTACTTTTTAGGTATAGAGGTCATAAAGAAAAGTGACTCAGAGCTAAAACTAAGTCAAAAAAGGCATATTTATGAAATTTTAGTCAAAGCAAACATGGATCTAGCTAAACCTTTACCTACTCCGCTGATCAGAAGTCTACATCTTTCAAAGAATAAGGGAGAACCATAGTCAATGATAAACAATACAGAAGTGTAGTTGGATCTCTACAGTATGCAACAATTACAAGACCAAAGATATGTTTTAGTGTCAACAAAGTTTCTCAAATTATGCAAATCCCATTAGATGAACACCGGAAAGCTGTAAAATGTATTCTACGCTACTTAAGGGGAATTCTTAATCATGGTTTCATATTAAAATCATGCAGAAATTTAAGTATTCAAGCTTACTCTGACGCTGATTGGGCTACAAATCCAGATGATAGAAGATCTACATCAGGATAATGCATTTCCCTTGGTGATAATTATAGGTTCGTTTTCACCCTGGAGGGGGGTGAATAGGTCTAATAAAAAATTAATGCGGAAATAAAAATAAAAACAGAAAGTACTGTAGTAGAGATAACACACAAATTTACCCAGCTTCGACAAAAACATGCCTATGTGCTACCCCCAAGGTTTCTACTAGAAATTAAGTAATCAGACGCTTACAAAGACACGTAAACTTGCGATACCCACTAACTTGATTAACCTAACTCTAAGCTCAAAACCCTGCCACAAATCAGCCACTGAGTCGTGAATTCTCAAACTACACCCCCTAGTTTGTAAACAGTTTAAACTAGAGTTTGGCTTACAAAACAAAAACAAAAGTACTAATAAAATAAAAACCCTTATAAAATATAACTATTTGGCCCCAATAAAAAGATAAACAGTGCGGCCTAAAGATAAACGCGCTTCTCCCTTTTTTATTTTGTTGCCGCCTTATTCCTTTTGGTTCTGGAATTAGGGTTTTTTGAATTTGAAGATGCCGATCCAAAACTGATCGATTGAGGTGATTAATTCACTTTGATTTGCTTCGTCAATTGACTCTCTGGCTTTGATTGCTCATGGTCGCTTCAATTGTGTCGAGCTGGATGTTGCTTTGAATTGGTACGTGAATTTCCCTTTTTCGATTTTTATTAAGCTCGACTTGATTCCTCTACCGATGATGAATTGGGGGTATTTATAGGGATGAAAACCTTATAATTTCATTCATATATTTTGGTTTGAATTTTTCATGATTTTATCACTTGCGTTGATTTTTGATCGTACGATGTTGTGATTTTTGACTTGTTCATTGCATACTTGTTACTCCATATATTTCTGATAATTCGAAATTGCTTAAACGTAGTTGAGTTGGTTCTGTTCTTTGCTCCTATGACCTATTCATCATTCGCTTACAGCTTGCATTTGAATTTGAGATATATATCGCTTACAGCTCCTACTTCAAGAAGATTGACTGGTTCAGCATGGTATCAACTGCGACTTTTTCTACCCTTTCCTTTCTCTGCTTTGTGATATGTTTTTGACTTGTTCATCGTGTTACCCTCTTGCTCTGACCATATGCATTGCCATTGATGTTTAGTGTATTTTGTGTGCCACCTTATGTTGATTTCATGTTGAGTTGCTGTCATGATTATTTGTTTTGATCTTTATGTGGTTGAGGCTGTTGTCATGTTGGTTGGACCTGAACTGATATGTGTATACATGTGCATTGTTTATCTGTTAGTCTGGTTGTAATAGTCTGTTGGTCTTCATGTTACATTGTGACTTGCCTCGAGTTAAACTGATCTGGTCTAGTTGATCCTTGACTAGACTGTTCCGGTTCCATTTGAATGAAGTCTGGTTCACATGTGTGGTTCCTGAGTATGTCTTTGATTGTGTGTTGTCATGCTCAACTGTTTGCTTTCTGATTTTGTATTCTCTATTGCATATGTATATACATGTATATACGAGCATATTTCCTTGTTTGGTTGCCACTATATATATATATGTGTGTGTGTGTGTGTATACATGTGTGCAACATGTATATATGTATACTGGTTGATTTACTGCATGCACCACTTTGTTATTGTATCTGGTTCAATTTGAAGTTTTGTTGCACATATGCACTGTTCTGGTCTGGTTCCATTTGAGTCTGTCTGATGCACTTTGATTTGAAGTCTGGTTCAATTTGTTTTGAAGTTTGGTTGCACTTTTATTTTTCTGGCCATAAATTCTGTGCTAGTTGCCGGTCGAGTTTCATGTCCAGTTCCTTGTATTCATACATGTTGAACTGCTTGCTCTCCTGTGTGTTCATGTGTGTTCATGCCTTTGTTATTTCATTCCTGAGTGCTTTGACTGGTCTGTTCTTTGCACATTTCTGGTGGTCTGGTTCCATAAGAACTCTGGTTGCATTTGGTGTTTTCATGTGCTCACTTGTTTTTTGCCTCTTAACTCCTGTGCACTGTTGTTGTAGATCTGCATTTTCTCATTGATGTGTTATTGTAGTCTGGTTTCATGTTGAATGAAGTCTGGGCTGGTTCCTGTGCCATTTGAAGTCTACTTGGTGGTCTTTCTCCACTGGCTTGTTGGTTTGAGCATTCATGTTTACTTTTGGTTGTTGTTTTGCACTATATATCCACACTGTTCTGGTTGCAGCCCTTGTGTTCACCACTATTTGTCTGCATTTGCTCTATCCTTTGTACATGTGAGCATGTTGATTTGCTTTGCACCTGAGTTGAATCCAGTCTTGGCTTGGGTTTGACCTTGTGCTCACCTATCCTTGCTATTTTAACAAGCAAATATATCGATGTGCACGACCTTGTGGCATGTGCAGTGATACACTATGCATGTCACAAGTTGTTCGTGTAAGATAAATCCAAAAAATGATGACGGGCAACCCTAATAACTGAGGCAAATAATAGTTTCAAACACACATTTCATTATGCACTACAAAATATTTCTTTTTCAATTTTACTGCGTCAGTGTTTATTTTGCAGATAGTTCAGATGTTGAATACAGGCTGGAACAAAGTTGAAGATCAAATACGAGTGATGAGTGAAAATGTAGTGAGGTGAAACTTGTATGTAAATTGTAAAGTGAAAATTGTGTTGTAATTGAAGTTGTATTGTAACTGAAAAATGTGTAAATGTAGTGAGAGCTCAAATTTGTACTATTTGAATTTGTAATAAAATATTTGTTTGAATAAAATATTTGTTTAAATAGATCCAAGTTATTTATTTTATTCAACAAATATTTATTTAATTATATGGAAAAATAAAATAGTACGATAACAAATTCATTTAAACAAATATATATATATTTATATTTATGTTTATTATTATCAAACAAAAATCATAGGCTATTGTATTCTACAATCTCCCCTTTTGATAATAACAAACATATATTAAGATTTTGACTCTATTAAATGTATGTGTTCTTGATGAATTCTATTAGCTCCCCCTATTTGAATACTCCCCTTACAACCAAGCCCCCCCTTGACATATGCATGAAAATAATAAAAAACAATAGAAAATGCAACGAACCTAGATAAGAATATGCAAATAAAAAATTTGAACTTATTTTCCAAAATCTTAACTTCTCTCCCCCTTTTGTTAACTTCTCTCCCCCTTTTGTTATCAACAAAAGAGTAATAGTGTTAGATAAGAGTGATAAAGTGATAAACATTAATACAACATTAATACCTAATCGAGTATATATATTAAATTTCAATAAAAAAATCAAACAAAAATCATAAATACTCTGTTAGGCGCATATTCCATTTTAGAGTGATAGGGGTGATGTCAGCATAGAAAATCATATAATCGTGTCCATTTGTGGTATATTTTTGACAGGAATCTTTTTAAATACTTACTAACCATGCATAACCGTTAGGACTTTTAAATGAGATTAGTAGTATTTCTTATTTTTTTTTTAAAAAAAGAATTCCAAGCATCTTTTAACCACGCATAACCGTGAGGACTTTTAAATGGGGTTAGAATCAACTCGACTATTTCATCCAATTTTGATATATGTTCCATACATGCATAACCATGAGGACTTTTAAATGAGCATGAAAGCACATAATCAAAGATTCCAAGTAATTCACCAATGCATAACCGTGAGGAATTTTAAATGAGAGTGAGTACACTTGGATGATTTTATTGCTGATTAATTAAAAAAAGAATAATTTCCTATTTAAATACCACATTTTGACATACCATATTGGATGATGAGTGATAGTTGTAGAAATATGATAGGAATAGAGATGGTCATGGAATTTTTACCAACCAAAGTTATTACAAATTTTGTTTAAATTTTTAAAGAAATTTACTAAATATACTCTCTCAAGACATAATGTATGATCAAGATCAACACTCATCACTTTTTTCAGTCACTATTTATCTTTTCGATATCAGTAGGGAGTCAGATTAGTTAACATAGGCATTTAAGATCAAATCCAAAAATATAAAATCAAATTTCTAAAATGCCTAAACTGAGACAAAGTCGATTATTTTTTGGAAGGGGTTTTGTAAAAATGTCTGCCAATTGAGAATCAGTTGAAATGAAGTTTATGTGGATATTTTCTTTGGAAATGTGATGTCTAATGAAATGATGTCTAACATCTATATGCTTGGTGCGAGAATGATGTACAGGATTAATTGCACTTTTGCTATCACACATAAGTGGAACTCATTTAAAATTTAGACCATGGTCTTGCAAAGTTTGTATCATCCATAAAATTTAAGCAGAGCAACCGCTTAAAGCAATATACTCTGCCTTAGTGGTAGATAATGCAATACAATTCTATTTTCGACTCGAATGTCCTAACATAAAACACGTTCCACTAGTACTTTTTCTATCAGCTAGACTTCCAGCATAGTCTGCATTTGAATACCCTTTTAACTCAAAGTTATCATTAGTTGGATACCATAGACCAAAACGTGGGATGTGCAACGGATACCTTATAATCCTTTTTAAGGCTTTTAAATGAGATTCCTTTGGATTTGATTGAAACCGTGCACATAAACAAACAGAGAACATAATGTCCAATCTAGAAGCAGTAAGATAAAGAAGTGATCCAATCATACCTTGGTATTTCTTTTGATCTAAAGGAGGAACGAGTTTGAATTGCAGTAGGATACCTATTACCAATTCTGGAGGATAATCTGCTTTGAATCTCTAGTTCTAGATTTCTTTGGACTTCTTCCACGGTTGCAGTTTCTTTTGGATTTTCACTTTCATCTTTTTCGTTCTCCTCTTCGACATTGCTTTTGATTGTTTCCTTGCTTTGATCATCAACGCCTTCATCAAATTTCACATTTTTTGACTCCATAATTATTCTCGTCCTTTTGTTGTATACTCTATAATCTTTGCTTCTGGAAGAGTATCCCATGAACATTCCTTCGTCACCTTTTGGCTCAAATTTTCTCAGTTGATCACTGGCTGATTGAAATCAGATTATGGTGTAGCTTTTCAGCATATAATACATTGTTGTTACCCATTGTGACTCTGCCACCTCTATACTTCTCTAGGCTAAGGAACTTTGATTCTCGTCCGTCATGTGTCAAGAACAACCAGAATCCAGGTACCACTTTTGTTGTTCCTTAGCCTGCCAACACACCTACACGAGAAATGAGTTTTGTGACCTAATTGTTTTTACAGGTCCATGATTGTTAGTGACAAGAAATTTTGAAAAACAAGTTTGCGTAGAACCAAGACATTCTATTTTTTTTTCTTTTGGCACCCAGATTTGTTTGACTTTAAGAGATTTTACATTCGTGCCTTTAGAAACCCAAATTGATATGGTTTTCGCGTGTTTGGGTCTATACCAGCAATAGTTTTGATTATGTCCAATTTTTCCACAAATCGTGCACTTGGAGTTGACATGACTAATTTCACTTCTAACTCTTTCAGATTGAGTATACCCAAGCCCTTGTCTAATAGTATTAACTATTTGTTTCCCTAATAGCATATTTAGTGATCTTTCTCCTTCGAAGAATTTTCCTAAAGTTGTAGACAATTGTTGGACTTGTTACTTGAGAGATTCATTTTCATTCAATAACAATGTGCACCTTTTAATAGAATTTTCTCTCCTAGTATTTTCACTTTCTTTCAAAATCAGAATTTTATTTTCAACCGATTTAATTTTAGTTTTCGATTTTTTTATTTCCTCTTCTAATGTTGGACACTTATCACTGTGACGACCCGGAATTTTGGACATTTGAAATGAGAATATTTAATTAATTTTAAATATTCAAAAGGATAATTTTGACTTGAATTCCAAATATCTCTATTTATTGGATAATTAAATATTGAATTTAATAATTGAAAATTGGGTAAAATAGTGAATCTGGGGTTTAAAGCCTGTTAAAAATAAATTGAAGTCTTGTAAAATTTATTAATAATACTGAAGGTAATAGAACATTTAGAATTGAATTTAAAAGTGTTTTGTTCAGTTTTGAAATTTATACCGTTTAAATCGACATTTAAAAATAGTTTTCCGAGGCACAGTCTCGGAATTCGACGAAATCAGTTCCATTGGATTCGTAATATTGTATTATTATCGGATTTCAATTTTCGTAGCATTTGGAGTTGTTGTGTGAGCATACGGTATGTAAACGCGCTAAAATTTGAATCGAAATGATTTGAATTGAAATTTAATTATATATATATATATATATATATATATATATATATATATATATATTGGTCAAAATTTTCACTTCAGCCGAAATTTTATCAACATCAGCCTACTTTTGTATTGTAACTAATCGACTGAAGCACGCAACCTCTTCCCTTCCTTTTTAAAACTCGAGCCTCCATTCCTTCTTTCATAATTAAACGAGAAAGAAAATATAGCAATGGCTGCTGTTAAAATCGCAAGCCTGCTCCTCTTTCCCCATTCAGTACAAACGAACGAATCGAAGAGAAAAGGTGGCCACGATTTCAATTCAAGTCGCAATTCCTTTTCTTCTACTTGTTCGAACGACATTTTAAATCAATCGAGATTCCCCTTCAAACAACAGAATGAATGGCCGCAATCCATTTCGAATCACCTCTTCTTTTTCTTTGTCGTTCGAAACCAAGGGGATCTCGTCCTCCTCAAGCAATCGCGATCAAAACTTGATCGACATTGGTGAATTCATCTAGCCGAGGGTTTCGAGTTTGCAAGGGTGGCAGTTAGGTTGTGGAAGCTAGGCGATCTCGTGTGTCTTTTCGAGGAGGCAGCTCGCGTTAGGGTTTGGATACCTGGCATGCACGTATGCTGGGAGGTCGCGAAGTCTTTCTCGACCACGTGAATTCAAAGGAGGCAGTGGCGATAGTGATGAGCTCGTCGAACGAAGGCGGAATCTCGTAGAGCCGGAGTGGAGTACTCGTGATTTTGTTTCCTGCATGTTTAGGTAATTTAAATTTTCAAAACATTTAAGTTTAATGTTTGCTTAGGTTTAAATTATAATTTAATTGTGATTTATTATTTCAACTATCAGAAGATTTTTAACAGGGTTTAAAAATGTGTAGATTCGAAAATATATATGTACATATTTCAGAAAAACAGAGAACTCTATTTTGTCAGTAATATATTTTACAGAAATCTAAGAAATAAAAATGAGCAGAGAAGTATAAAAGTAATGTTGTTTTTAATTTAATATATACACACATACATACATAATTTAATATATATAGCTGAATAGTAGATATATATGGATAAGGCTTGGAAAGGATTTTTAAATGTTAAAGGGAATAAATATACATATATACACATTTTCAAAACTAGTTCATTTTATAATTACAGTGATTGACTTATTTACTTATCTTAAATACTAAAAGTTTTTAAAGGGTAATTGTTAGTCTAAAATAAATTATTAGTTAATTAAATTATAAAAAGGAAATTGAATGTTCGATTTATTTCAAATATTAATAAAACGTATAATGTTTGTTTCAAGGTCTGGAACCCTGAAGAAATGGTCGAAATGGGAATGGATTGCAAAACAAAAATTTAAAGGTGAGTTAATCTCACTCATCTGGTTTTAATTTAAATTTAAGTAGTCAAATTTAAATATTTGGTGAATGATTGGATTGATTGGATGTGATAGTATATATAGTATATATTGGAATTGTTGATATTCCCGTATTTTTATAGCGGATGAGACCCTATGTGCCGCATAATAGCGGATGATAATTTATTAATCCCATATACCACTATATTCCACCTCGAAGTGGAATTGGTATTGTTCTAACATCTGTGGATGCAGGGAAACAGGTTGGAGGGATCCAACTGGATTCCTCAAAATTATTTAGATTGTTTTATATTCTGTGTTATGAATATTGGATATTCTGTGGTGAATAATATTGATAATTGGAATATTGAATGTTATGGGTTGCTTGAATATTCGGTACCCTAAATTACCAAAATATATAGAAGTGGATTTTGAAAGGAAAATAAGGAATGGATTTTCAAGTAAACTAATTATAAAGAATTTGAATAAACTTAAGAACAAATTTGGAAAAGAATAAAAGTGATTTCAAAATTCTAATAAATATAGAAAAGGGGATTTTGAATAAGTAGAGAAATAATGAATATTAAGCTTAAGCAATATTATTTAATAGAATAAAGAATTTATTTTAATTCAAGGTTTAAATTTAATAAAAAAGGAAAAAGAAAGGGATTTGGGAAATCTGAAATTGGTATTCTCATTTTAAAGGGATTTTTCAATCATAATAAAGAAATAAAATTTAAAGATAAAGGATTTTGAAATAAATGGAGTAAGTAAAGAAATTTATTTAAAAGCAAAGTAAATCGGAAATCAAATTTGGGAACTGATTTAAGTGTTAAAACGTGATTTTTAAAAGAGAAGTGAGACTTTGGATTTATAAACTGGGTTTATAAAAGTGAAGAAATATATCAGGGGATATTTGGATGAATAAATTCACAGTGGGAATTTATTATAGAGCTAGGTAAATTTGTTTAGAAATAAATAGTGATTTATTTTGAAAGATGTGAAAGAAAAGTGTATTTCCCTGAATAGCCAAGTACATTTCCAAAGTAAACTTTTAAGTATAAGCTAAAGGTTTAAAAGTTGATTTAAAGTATGTTTTGGGAAAATCTATTATTTTTAAATATTTAAACTTTAAAGTAAGTATTTTTCAAATCTATTTTAATAGTAATTATTTAAAGATGGTTTGGTATTATGTTTAAATGATAAAAGAATCTAGTTTTATATTTTATTATGTAGCTTTATTTTAAATATTCTTAAAGTATATATCTTTGAATAAAGTATTAAAGTAGTTTTAATTTAAATGTTTTAAAGTATATTTTATAATAAAGTGTTTCTAAATTATTTTAAAAATCTAATGTTTTAGTACTTGGTGATTTCAGTGGAAATAGAAATATTTGGAAAATTTATTCCATGAGTGAAGGACGATTTGAAATTGTTTTCAAAGGATTGAAAATGGAAATATGTCTTGCGAAGATATTTTGAGGTTAATAAATAATTTGGAAAATTATTTATTGTTTGATGGATGATTGTGAATGTTAATTGATAGTTAAAGAACCGACTATCAATATTGGCCAATGCGTTGATCATTTCGAAGAGACCGGGATCAGGATTAATTTCTCGAAAACCACTTCGATTCAGTTTGTATGTTTTCGTAGGAAACGAGTTTGGAATTGAAGATGGAGCAGTGAACTGCAAGGGCTAGTCGCTACTGATCTTGAGGATATTTCCAAAATGGATGTAGTAGGAGTAGTGCCTTCGGTTCCGTTCGAACCCGAAACGGACTTGTATGGACGAATGTTTTTGATACATCGTCAGGTACACGATGGGCATTCTAAGGGATATGTGCTGAAAGGTAACGCTTAGCCTCAAGCCTCATCAACCGGGAATGACTGAAAATCAGGGGTTATGCAGCAAGGCTTCGTGGGTAGCTCCCACTTGAGAGTAAGGTCATCCCTGTCTAGATGTCCCTTTTATTTCGGCTTAGTGGTGCGGTTGCTGATCACAACCGTGGGGTGATTTTATTCGGAATTATCCAGTAAGGGATGGTTCCGGCCTTGTGTTGCAGGGGACTTAGGGTGGGTCCTCGGTACTATGATCTAGGCCACGTACTGTGACAGGTGGTACCCAGTGCCTAGTCATTGATGGAAATCCATTCTCCCTACGTGCTTTGTACGGTATTTGTTTGTATTACCCACTTTATGGCTAGTATGCTGGAATTTAATCATGTAACAATTTCAGCTATTTGAATAAGTATTTGTATATAGACAATATTATAATATCAGAGGATTTTAAATAAAAAGTGTTTTAGCTATCGTAAGGGAAAAACCCGACATGTTTATTTGTGGCGTGGTCTTACGAGATGCTTTTGATTTTTAAAGGATTTTGAAACTTTAATAATAAATTTGAGTGTGATTTTCTCACGCTGGTTTTCTAGACTGGCTCGGGTATTGTTTTATTATGATGCTCGGGTCAGACCGAGTATTATAAGATACAGGGTATGATGCTGTGGAGCTCAAGGATGAGCTGGATGGCGTGACGTATCTCCCGTACTTGTTTATTTATATATTCCGCTGTGTTGATTGCTGTACTCTGTTATATTGAGGACATGATATGATTATTGTCCAGTTGTATGTATGTGTACTCTAATGTATACTCTGATGATGTATTGTATAAACAGATATAGTTTGATTTGTGTAAAGATCTGTTATTGTCTATTATATTTTATTCCGCTGCGATGGTTAGATTCTGATATTGTTTCTACTTTCTTCTTCTACCTCTTCTTCTTTAACCCTAATGGTTCGTACTTCCGTTCTCTTTGAGTTGTTCTGATAGAGATTAATGTCAATTTAAGGGGTACGGAACTACGGGTCGTTACAATCACACTTAGGGCTCTTATTTCTATAGTTTTGAACCAATTGATCAAGCTGCTTATTTAATTCTATCAAACTATCTCTTTGTGATTTAATTTTAGCGTACTTCTCCCTAAGTCTTTCAAAACAGCCATTTACTTTATGAAAATATATAAGTAATTGCGAGTGAGTAAGTTTTGATACCTCGCTTGGCTCGTCATCATTGCTATCACTTTTTTCTAAAGGACACTGATTTGCTCTTTCACTCTCACTGTTAGTGCTTTTATCAGCTTCATCACTTTCATCCTAAGTAGCTGCAAATCTTCTCCTTTTCGGTTTCTTTCCTTTGCTGAATTGATTTTACAATTTGGCTTGATATGACCAGGTTTATTGCACTTGTGACTAATGATCTCTTACTCTTCTGAGTTGTCTGGAACTTTGATGATTCGGTTCTTCAGTTTTTTATTTAGGGTAGAATTTCGATATTTGTGGTTCTATCTTTTGAATCTCTTTATTATCAGTACCAGTTTAGCTGCTCCTTCATCATTGTTAATGCTGAAAATTGAACGCTAACACCCAGTGTGTGTAGTAACAATGTGAAAGCACCACCCGTTGGTACGAGAACAAAATATAAGCTGAAAATAGCAGAAAACGGTAAAGGGACAACAGATTTATAGTGGTTCGGCCCGTAATTGAGCCTACGTCCACTTTATACTCTTTTATTGCTGATCTGGTTACAATTTGATACAATGCACTTCGAATACAATTCACTTTGATCACACAAACACTTCAGATTAGTAAATCAAACTTTGACGATGGGATTTGTTGAATTCATGTCGGATATGTAGAATCTCGTTCAAAGCTTGTTGTAGTATCTTCAATGTTTGGAGTTCTTCAAGTCTTGGATGAGTTAAGAATTCGGCAGAGTAATGGCGCTTCAGAAAAATGATTGGCCAAAAGTCCTCCTCATGTTGAAGGTAGCGCTGTATTTATAGAGAAGCCCTAAGTCGTGGCCGACTTAAGATAAGTCGTGGCCGACTTAGCAGGTTAACAGTATCAGTGAAGCGACATAAGCGTCACGGCATTGGATTTTAACTCGGTAGCCTTAGGCCGTGGACGACTAAAACTAAGTCGTGGGTCGTGGACGACTTAAGTTAGGTCGTGGCCGACCTATCGAGTCTAGCTTGTGGCTTGGTAGAAGTTTTCTTACCCATTTGGATCCATGTTACAAGTCCTAAGTCGTTTACGAGTCAACTCCCTCTGGCATAAGTTTTGCGGCAGCGAACTATAACTCTGGCTTTAGGTCGTGAACGACTTAGGCTAAGTCGTGAGTCGTAGATAGTTTTAAGTCATTAACTCGTTTCCTTGTTAGGTCGTGCCATTTCTTGAGTCATTAGGTCTTAACTTTCTTAAGTTGTTAAATCGTCCACTGCTTGACTCGTTAAATCGTCCAGTGCTTGACTCGTTAAGTCGTGGATTGCCTTAAGTCATTAACTCGTTAAACCGTTAAGTCGTAGACTTCCTTAAGTCGTCCAGACCTTAAGTCGTAGACTTCCTTAAGTCGTCCAAACCTTAGGTTGCTTCATCCTTTAGATCGTACCATCTTTAAGTCGTTAGCTGGTAGCTTCCTTAAGGTGTAGGTCATCCACTTCCTTAAGACGTTCGCTCTTTTAAGTCGCATAATCCTTAACTCGTTAAGTCGCATAACTTTCTTGAGTCATGCAGTTCTTAAGTCGTAGAAAATTGAGGGTTAACATTTGCACCTCGAAGTACACGCCTAAGTCGTAGGTCGTGTGCTTCGACTCATCTTAACTCGCATGTGCCGATTCGAGTTCCACTGCCCCGAGATATAAAAGGCTTGAGTCGTTCCTCTTACTTCCTTCTTCTCACTTGCTCTATCGTTTGAAATCACCATTGACGTAATTCCGAGCTTTCAAAGACGAATTCCAACCATCCAATCGCCGATCATCTTTCCGTTTATACTACGTAAGTGAACCCGGTCATCCTTCACCCACGTCCATTGTCAAATTGCTAACTCCCCGTTTTCCGACTTCAATTCACTTTTTGGTGCCGCGTTTCATTGCGAATATTGTTTCGATCGATATGTGATTGCCATCGATCATGTTGTGATTGTGATAGAGCAGCAATGTGTCAGATTCATGGCAAATCTGAGGCGATTCGAATTGGTTTTTTGGGTGATTCAATGGTGTGATAGATCGAGGATCGTTGTTGATTGAGAGGCTATTGGGTTAACGGGTTAGGAGTTAGAAGGGTAACGGATTAGGAGTTAGGGAGAAAAGTCGGTTGGTCAAATGGAATGAGATATTGGCTTGGTCACGACTTAGCAACTTTGTGCGACCCAGTGACTTTCACGACTTAGCTCTGAACCGACCTAGCAGCCTTTGTGACTTAAGCTTTGAGTCGTGGCCGAGTTAGGACTTGGAGAATTTTACATCACTTTGAACTGAAACCTTTTCTTCTTTTCCACGACTTACGACTTAAAGTGCTACCGACTTAAAGCATCAACGACTTAAAATTAAAGCGACCTAACATAACCTGCCTTATAATCCTTAGGTCGTGGACGAGTTAGCCAGAGAACCAATGACTTAAGTTAACCTGTAGGAAAATTTCTTAAGTCGTCGTCGAGTTTGCACTTTTACTTTTAAGCTTTGCCTGAACTTTGAATTATTGTTTGAACTTTGGACTGTTAAACTTTGCTGCATTCTTTCACAAATCACTTTGACTCGCAAGCTAAAAACCTGTTTAATACAACATTTACAGAAAATTGGGATGAATATACTGCCACTGACTGCCCACTTCAAATGACAGATTAGTTAATAACGGATAATCAACTTAAATAGATTGTGTGAACGAAGTGCTTTTAAATCAATCAAATTCGAGCAGAGTATTAAAGCAACATTGAAATAGTCAACTGAAAATGACCGGTTTGCACTAATACCGTACCTGAACTTTAAATTAACAAGTCTTGAAATTTGGTAATCGATCAATTGTCGACTAGCTTTATTCTAGTTATATTTTTGCTTGTTATCTTTATTATTTCCGCACAACACTTCACACTTTTTAGGAAACGTGCACCTTCATATTTGAATACCCAATTGCTTGTGTAGAATGACTTCTCAGCAAGAAGATATAACAGTCCAGACTGGAGAGGCCACTCTTATTCCAGCTCCATTAGTCAATCCTCCAGAAAGAACCCCTACCACTCTATCGTACAAAGTTTTCCGGCAGTTGTGCGCTCAGTTTGGCATTGCTGAAGCTGATGCCATTCTTCCTGAGAAAAGTAACACTGCTGATGTAGCGCCTCCCGACTTTGTAGCGGTCAATCGACAAATGTGCCTGAGCGGGGCCATTCCACCTTTTAACAACTTTCTCTAGCATCTTCTTCGTCAACTGGCCATCTCCCCATTTCAGCTACATCCCAATAGCTATGCCATTCTAATGGGGTTGTGTGTGCTATTCGGGAGAACTCTTGACCGACTTCCGAGCTTTGACGAGATTTGCTACTTTTTCTCTTTTACCAGAACCAAAGATCATCCTTCTATCACTGCCGTGAGAAGCGCCAGAAATCGTAAATTGATTGTCGGCCTCCCTGACAGTGCCCATGGGTTCTTAACTCAGTACTTTTACGTTCGCTGTCCCTCGGGGTTTTATGTTGTGTGGAGGGAAGGAAGTAAGATTATCTATCTTTACTTCTTCTATTCTCTGAGTTTTGTGAAGTCCAAATTGCCAAATGTTAATTTCGCTTTTTCATTTCAGCGCTCCCCCCTCCTTCTAGAGATCCCAGCCACAAGCCAACTCTGGAGAGGCTCATGGTCGTACTAGCTGAAGAGCGGGACGCGAAATTTTTGTTGAAAGACGAATTTCTTTACCAGTTTGGACTTCTTCACCCTTCTCCCTCTACTCAGCCTCGCGAAGTTCCTGATTCCCCAGGAAAGGCGTCTGATGCCCCAGCTTTTGTTGAAGAAACTTTACCGTAAGAACCCATCACTGAGGCTTCACTGGTGAAGTGTTCTGCCTCTACTGACGTTGCGGGTTCGTCGAGCAAGCTAACACTTTCCCCAGTCATCGAAGAAGAAGAGACTTCTCAGCATTCTGGAAAGGTGGCTAATGGGGGAATTGAAAGGGAAAGTGCCATCGGGCATAATGGCGACGATATCTTTGAAGGGTTGAGTGATTTAATGATAACTTCATAGGAGCTATTCAAAGATGACACTTCAAAAATTATTTCTCCTGTTGTCGAGGCGACTTCTTCTTTACAACACGTTTCGACACCTTCTACACCGGTCGTTGCCGTTCCTACATTAAAACGTGGTTTGTAGTTCGACGCGCGTAGTTTGCACACCGCACACACTTAGGATTTTTCGGCACTTATACGCACTTATCCTCTTTTTCCGGAGATTTCTAAACTTCATTTCTTTTCCATTTTCAGATTCTCCGATGGGGCGCTCTGGCTCATACTATGACAAATTTCAGCGCCATGGAGGCCGCGGGACTTATGATTTTAGGCGATACCTCAATGCTCTGTGGGAAACAGATGAAGAAAGAGCTATTAGGAAAGCTCAAGAGAGGCGGGACTATGAGCGTCAATACGGGAGGAGGGATGAGCGATACGACTCTTCTCATAGAGGCGATGATTCTCACAAAAGAAAATCCCATGATGACAAAGGGAAGAGTCACATTACTGAAGATCCAAGTAAGCGGGTCAAGCCTAGTGACGCGTCTGCAATTTCTGAGAAGACCCCTGCTTCAATTCCTCTTGATATCCCCTCTGATTCTCCTGCTCTTGAGAAGTCTGTTATCCAAACAATTATCAACAGACCCCAATATCAAGTTGGACAGGGTCCGCCAACTCTTCAAAGTCGGTTCCCGCAATGGTGCTTAAAGGGGGTACGCTTCGACCTTGACTTGGTCCTGATTGATAAACCGGCTATGTTGCGTAACCTTGATGCCGTCAAACTTGATATCGAAAGGATGTCTGGATGGCAAAAACTTGTTGACGAGCTACAAAGGGTCAATCGTGCGAATCTCGAAGCCATGCTAACCATGGAGAACGATAAGTCGGAGTGGGATAAAATTTGCAAGCAGCACAACGCTGAAATGAAGAGCATCTCTGATGATTATGGGAGGCTTGAAGCCGAAGTTGAAAGACTAAAGAGCGAGCTTGCCACTTCCTCCACTTCTTACTCGCAAAAGGAAGAAATGCTCCAAAAACAAGTTCGAGATGCCCATGTTGCTCAGCGAGATGCTGAAGCGAAACTTGAAGCGGAGCAGCATGTTACTAGGAAATATCGTGATGATGTCGTTCAACTTCGGGAGAAAATTAGCTCCCAAGACTTGGAAATCACTAGGGTGCAGTCTCAGTTGTTAAAGGCTAAAAGAGAGCGTGATGAAGCTGTCGCTGGGAAAGTTGCAGCCGAAGAATCTCATGTGGCTACTAAAGCCAATATCAGCTCCACTTTGTTCGACTTTTATATCCACAGCGTTTTGGGGGCACGAAAGTCTCTCGTTTTTGGGGCCGGACTATGAAGTCAATTTAGCTGAAGTATGGGAGGCGATAATCGATATGCTTGGCGGTGCCGGCAATGATGAGGCAGAGCTTGAGGCACGTTATCTTGACGATGACACTCGTGCCGCTCTTGCTAGAGGAAAGGAGCAACTTGCTAAAGCGCGAGTTGAATCGATGGGAGAAGAACACCCAAAGGAGGAAGCTCCTTTAACTGCCCCCATCCATACTTCAATTTCGGCTGCTGTTAACATTATAGACTCCAGTTCCCATTCTTCGCCTCCTGCTAAAGTTGACAAAGAAATTGTGACCACTCCTACTGAGGATGAGGCCCTGAAAGATATTGAGGCTGAGAAATTCGAGATTGATCTTACAAAGCCGACCTCTCTAGGTAACTTTGGCATCGACCCAGATCCAGTGAATCACTTATTCGATTTAACCGAGTTTGATGAACTTCTTACTTATTACTTAAGCTTTGATGAACCAATATCTTCTCTTTTCTCGGAGAATACCGATTTTAACTTCTTTTCTTCTGCAGCGGAGGCACCGAGCGCTATACACTCTTCTCCTCTTCCAACTATTCCTCCTCCAACCCTTCAAGTTACTCCTGCTTCTCAACCGGGTTCGCAGGAAGAGCAAATAGAAGCCCTTCGAGGCTTGGAGGATCTACCTGCTTCACAAGAACAAAAGGCGGAAGATCTTGAGGACAGCGAGAAGACTCCGGAGCAGTCTCTTGATGATAACACTAAGCTTTCTGCGCTACTTACTACTCCGGGAAGTGAGTCTTCCTCGAAGAGTAAAGGGAAGCGCGTCATGAAGAAGACGAAGAAAAACATTTCTGCTGGAGAAGATGAAGCAGAAGAAGATCCAGCTGCGCCCTCTTCTCCTTCTTCTCCGACCCGTCCCCGCCGGATTCTGAAACTAGTCATCAAACCGGGCAAGGGTACTAAGGGTGGCAGGAAGAAGGAGTGATACTCTGGACTCTACCTTTCTTGTTTTGATTTTTTCTTGTATCGACCGGAGATTGTGCGGGTATCGGTCCCCGCTTTTTTGAGATCTGCACATGTAAAGAATTTTCACAGTATTGAATAAAATAATTCTTTTACTTGTATGAATTCTTGTGTATGTAAGAATGCATCTATTTCTCATTTTAGTGTAAAATAAGCGATTCTTTTTACTTGTACAAACTTTTTGTCTGTGTTTGAGAATGCGTTTATTCCACATCTTTTCCGCGTGATATTGTAATATGCTTGTGGTATGTCGCTTGAATACTACTTTTATTGTTGTAGTTGTATTGTATGATATTGCCCCTATACCACAAGTGCATTGCAATATCTTTTTGCTTTGGTGAGACTTGTACTCTTATTTTTGGAGAATGATTATTCCGTCTTTGAGGAAACAACTATTCTTCTTAAATGGAGCGTGTCTCATTTTTGGAGAAGTTTTTACGCTTCAACCTTCGGAGATGATCACTTCACATTTTTGAGAAGTGAATTCTCCTACGTGGTAGAGCGGGCCTCTAAAGAGGATTTTACTAAGCACTTCAATTTTTGGGGAAGAATTTTTCAAGATGAACAAGTAGATCTTCCTTGAGAGTTGAAGTGTGCCTCTGAGGAGGGATTTTTGGTATTTCTGAGGAGTAGCATTCGGACTCCAAAGAGTAGCATTATGCTTTGTGAAGTAGCGTTGTGCCCCCGGAGAGGTCTTGTGCTTCCGGAGAAGTCTTTTGTTTGTGCTTTCGGAGAAGTCTTGTGCCTCTGAAGAGGTCTTGTGCCTCCGAAGAGGTCTTGTGCCTCCGAAGAGGTCTTGTGTGCCTTGGGGAAGGTCTTCTGCCTCCGAAGAGGGCAGTGTGTGCCTTTGGCGAAGGCTTGTGCCTCGTAAGAGGGCTTGTGGTGCCTCGGAAGAGGTCTTATGCCTCCGAAGAGGTCTTGTGCCTCCGAAGAGGTGTTGTGCATCCGGGGAGGTCTTTATTTGATTGCCTGGAAATTACTTTCTCACGGTTAAATGGATCCACAGGGCGGACGCAAGTTATTTAATTGGATGTTCGTTTGCACAAACGATCACAATTAGTTAACGAAGGCCTTGCCTCAGTGGTTCCACCAACCTTTTTGTTGAGAAGAGCGTTTCCATTTATTGGCGTGCCTCCGAAGAGGGCTTGTGCCTCCGTAGAGGTCTTTATCCTCCGAAGAGTTGCGCCTCCGAAGAGGTCTTGTGCCTCCGAAGAGGGCTTTTGTTGATCAGCTCGCCCATGTCTCTTTGTTGTTTGCTCATCAATTGTCCCCTGTTATTGTCTCCGAGCCTATGTTCCTTTCCTTTGTAAGCAGTTTGCTCTATCCAATGGAGTGTACTTCACTGTTGATTGATTCCATGGGACAGGCGCAAGTTATTCAATCAGATGTCTATTTATACAAACGATCGTAATTAGTTAACAAGCATCCAGTTCCTTTTCTTTGGAAAAGTGCCTCTTCGGTGGAATCATCAACTTTTGGTGTAAATTTCATCTTATGTTGGATTTGAATTTGGAACTTTCTGTGGCTTGAAATTTGTTTATTGAGTGATTTATGGGGTTCACTTGGCATTGCGATGGGTAAGCTTTGTTTTAATGACCTGCAATATTAAATCAATATCTTAGCAATACATTTAGAGTATTTACACATCGAAATAAAACAGGCATTTTATAATAATAAAGAACACAAAATTTATAGTGGTTCGGCCAATAACTGGGCCTACGTCCACTTTATAACTCTTTTATTCATCATCACTGATTTTACAATGGTTTACAATACAATCAATACATCCATAATCATTTTACAATTTCAAGCAAAGCTTTTTAAGTAAAATATGTGCGCAAATGATTGCTGTTCCAGGCTCTTGGGATTGGATCTCCTTCGACAGTTGTGAGTTTGAATGTGCCATCAAGAAGTTTATTGCCTATGACATATGGCCCTTCCCAATTTGGTCCAAATACTCCGATTGCTGTCATGATCCTTTTCAAGACTAAGTCCCCGACTTCAAAGCTTCATTGACAGACTTTAGAGTTGAAGTGCCTTGCAATTCTTTGCTGATGGGCTGCAACTTTGAGTCTAGCTTCTTCCCTTCTTTCATCAAGAAAGTCAAGTGCTTCGAGTTGCAATTTTTCATTTTCGGCCTGGTTGAAATGAACTCTCCTGTGTGAAGGGACTTCTAGCTCTACTGGAATCATCGCTTCCGATCCGTATGCCAGTGAGAATGGAGTATGCCCAGTCGCAGTTTTATGGGTTGTTCTGTATGCCCATAGTGCTAGTGGTAGCTTATCAACCCATCCACCTTTTGCTTTTTCAAGCTGCTTTTTGATGGTTGACTTGATAATTTTGTTTACTGCTTCCACTTGCCCGTTTGCCTGCGGATGAGCCACTGTTGAGAAACTTTTCCGGATTTTGAATAGCTTGCAGAAGTCCTGGAACTCTTTGCTTTCAAATTGAGTACTGTTGTCTGTGATTATCTTTTGTGGCACACCATATCTGCATATGATATTTTTCGTTACAAAATTTATCATCTTTTTAGAAGTAATAGTGGCCAAAGGTTCAGCTTCAGCCCATTTAGTGAAATAATCAACAGCAACAATAGCATATTAGATTCCCGACTTAGCAATTGGTAAAGGTCCGATTAGATCTATCCCCCAAATGGCGAACGGCCATGGGCTGACCATCTGTGTTAGTTCAGTTGAAGGTGCTCTTGGGATTTTTTGCAAATCTCTAGCATTTGTCATATTTTTTGGAGTAGATAGCGGCATCTCGATTAATATCGGGCCAGAAATACCCATACCGAAGAACTTTCTTGGCATGTGTTTGGCCGCCTGAATGATCCCCACATTCTCATCCGTGTACCTCTGCTAAGATTGTCTTAGCCTCTTCCTTGGTTACACATCGGATTAATGGTACTGAGAATCCCCGCCTGTATAACCGGCCGTCTTGAATTACATATCTTGATGCTTTCCTTAACAGCTTGCGTAGTTCTTTAGAATTTTCTGGTAGGGAGCAATTGAGCAGATATTATTTGATTGGGGTCATCCATGACTCTTGTTCTTGAGATACAACCATGATCCAGTCGATATCCATTTCATCAGTGCTTGGAGCTGACAAAACCTCCACAGGAACCAATCCCAATAACTGAGCTTCTCCGGAACTTGAATACTTTGCGAGAGAATCTGCCTTCATATTTTCCTCTCGATGTATGTGGCTTGTTGAATAGTGATCGAAATCATCGAGAAGTTCAGAAGCCTTGGACAAGTATGCAGGCAAATTTCCTCCTCTAGCTTGAAATTCCTTCTTGACCTGACACACAATAAGATGAGAATCTGTGAAGATCTGCAATGCTTTGATATTCAATTCCTTTGCAATCTTTAATCCAGCAATTAAAGCTTCATATTCTGCTTCATTGTTTGTAGAAGGGAATTCCAATCTTAATGCATAACATAATGATCGCCCTTCGGGGGTTTCAAGCACAACCCTAGCTCCGGAACAGTAATCATTTCTTGAGCCATCAACATATAACTTCCATTTGGTCGGGATGTCTACTGTAATCTCTTCCTCTTTATAACCTTTATCTGTATACTCTGCGATGAAATCTGCCAAGGCTTGTCCGTTGATCGCTCTTCGGGGATTATAAGCAATATCATATTGGCTAAGCTCAATATTCCACTTCAGAAGACGGCCCAAAGTTTCAGGGCGAAAAAGGACTTGCTATAGGGGCTGATCGGTGAGAACTTTGATAGGGTGAGCTTGAAAATACGGCCTCAATTTTCTGGAAGCAATCAGTAAACAGTAGGCGAGATTTTCTAGCTTTGAATAATTCATTTCTGCCCCAGTGAGTCTTTTGCTGATATAGTAGACTGGACGCTGAACTTTCGCATCTTCTCGTACTAGTGCTGCACTCAGGGCATGAGACGAAACTGCAAAATATATGAAAAGGTCTTCGCCATTGTTGGGCTTGGAAAGTATTGGAGGCACTTCCATGTGACGGATTAGTTCATCGAAAGCTTTCTGGCATTCAGGTGTCCATTCGAAGTTTTTCTTTCCTTTCTTTAAAGCATCAAAGAAGGGGATGCATTTATCAGTAGCTTTGGAAATGAATCGACTTAAGGCAGCAACTTTCCCATTTAGGCTCTGCAGTTCTTTCTTTGTTCTAGGGGCTTTGACTTCTCTTAGAGCAGTAATTTGAGCAGGATTGGCTTCAATGCCCCTAGCGCTTACGATAAATCCCAAGAATTTCCCGGACAACATTTCAAAGGGTTGAGCTTCATTCCATATTTTCGGAGGATTTCGAACATTTCTGCTAAGTGGTCCATATGGTCAATGGCTTTCTTTGATTTCACTAACATATCATCGACAAAGACTTCCATTGTTTTCCCAAGCTGTGATTTGAACATTGCATTAACAAGCCTTTGATATGTTTCCCCTGCATTTTTTAATCCAAAAGGCATGCCTTTGTAGCAGTATAGACCAACACCTGTGACGAAGCTCGTATCCTCCTGGTCCGACTCATGCATCATAATCTGGTTATACCCGGAGTAAGCATCCATAAAAGATAACAATTCGTGTCCGCCTGTTCCATCTACCAGCTGATCAATCCTTGGTAACGGGAAGCAGTCTTTGGGACAGGCTTTGTTTACATCTGAGAAATCAATGCACACTCTCCATTTTCCATTGGCCTTTTTAACCAGCACAGGATTTGAAACCCAATTTGGATATATGGATTCTCTGATGAAATGATTTTCCATGAGTCGGTCTACCTCTTCCTTTAGCGCTGCTGACCTTTCTGGACCTTGGGTTCTTCTCTTCTGTTTCATAGGCGTGAATTTCGGATCAATATTCAGAGTATGTACAGCAATCTCTGGAGATATTCCACACATATCGGCGTGACTCCAAGCGAATACGTCCAGATTTGCTTTAAAAAATGCTATTAGCATATTTTGGACTGCCATATTGAGTTGCGAACCCACATTTAGCACTTTGTTTGGGTCTTTAAGATCAACAGGTACTGGTACCGTTACCTCCATCGGTACCACCCTATTTTCCTCTGCACTGGCTTTTCTGGGGTCCATTTCTCTCCTTACACCATTATGCTCGCCAGTGCAGGGACCACCCTGTATTTGCTACAAGGTTGGGTTTTTGATGCGGAGGGGGGCTGCCGCATCTTTTCCCATCTCTCTCTTCCTGGCCTCTCGAAGCTCTATAAGATAACATTCCCGCCCAGCGTTTTGATCTCCTTTAATGACACCCACACCATTATCTGTAGGAAATTTCATAGTTAGGCACCACGGGGCCAGAATGGCTCTGAATGCAGCTAAAGTTGGGCGGCCTAGGAAGGCATTATAGGCAGAAAATCCATCGACAATTACAAAAGTTTGTTTCCAAACTACCCTTTTCTGCCCCTCTCCAAGTTCCACAAACAAGTCGACAGTTCCGATTGGATGCTGCGGTTCCCCAGTAAACCCAACAATCTTCTACGATGAAGCCTGAACGTTAGTCATTGGAATCTTCATTTGATCAAATGCTTCTTGAGGAGTATATTGCAGGAAGCACCGCAATCAACAAGAACTCGTCTTACAATAGCTGGCCCAATTCCTACAGAAATGACGAAGGGATCTATGGTTGGAGCTTCAATACCCATAGAATCCCTAGCTTTGAACATAATATCATCATTAGAAGTTTTCTGCTGTTTCAGGAGTGCAGCGTCTTCTAAAACAAAAACATCTTCTTCTGCTGGGGTGTATTTCAAAGCACGAGCATATCGTTCCATTTCACCCCAGCTTCTGCCCGCTGGGTGTGGGCCTCCTGTAATCACATTGATAACAGGCCTTTCGGATTCATGTGCGGTAGTGCCTTTACCCGAGCCAGATGGATGAGTAGGGGGTTGCTACCCCTGAGTAGACAAAGTTGGGTCATTCCTGTTCTTCTTAACATACTGTTGCAGCTTGTTTTCCCTCAACAACTCTTCAATTAAGCTCTTCAAATGACGACATTCGTTGGTATCATGACCGGGTTGGTTATGGAATCGGCAGAATTTTCCATTTCGCATAGCACCCTTTCCAGGTTTTATCTCAGCTGGTTTAGGATACTCCACAGCATCTTTGGTGGCAAAGAAGATATTCTCCGGAGTGTCGGTTAAAGGAGTGAAATCTGAGGGTTTAAAGAAGCGAGGTTTCTTTATGTCCTTTTGTTTCTTCCCGTCATGATTTTCCCTTTTCTGATCTCCAGAATCTTTCTTAGCTGAAGCAGCAATGTTATTTTCTACTCTTGTCGCCACCACTTTTGTTGGTGCCGGAAGATTTTCCAAGCGTATGAACTCATCAGCTTTCTTATAAAACTTCTCGAGTGAATTTGGCTCCTTCATTTTCAGCCATTTCCCAAATTTACTCGACTTATCGATTGCCCGCATTAGATAAGTCAAAACCATCCGTGGTTCCGCGTTGTCGACTTCAGCCAGAGCTATGTTGAAGCGATTCAGGAATGACTTAATAGGCTATCCCAGATTCTACTCAAGGCTAGACAATGACATTATGACTTTCGCCTTTGAAGCGTACAACCTGAATTGCTCTTTAAACTTTCGGGTTAGATCGGAAAACTGGTCTATAGATCGAATGGGAAGCTTGGTAAACCAAAGAAGTGCCACTCCTTCCAAGTATACCGGGAAATACCTGCACTTAATCTCATCAGTTGCCCTTGCTCTGGTCATGTGCCAGTCATATTTATACAAGAATTGGTTTGGGTCACTTGTTCCCCGATAAGCAGGAATGGTGGGGGGAACAAATTTTCTGGGAAATTCAGCTTTTAGAATTCTCTCAGTAAACGGAGTTTTACTCGGAGCAAATCCCCATTTGCTCTCATCTTCACTTCTCAGCATGCTTTCTTTCATTATTTGCCGAATCATGCCGGAGAGATATTCCTCATTGTTTAATGACTTTGCGGAGTAGACTTCGGCCATTTTCTCGGAAGTTTGTCCGGGCAAATGTTCACGGAAAACTGGCGATGGCCTGGATCCTTCAGCTTGGAAGGGTGCCCCTTCGGCAGCACCTAACCCCCCTTGAGGAACATTTCTTCCTTCGGAGTTGTGAAGAGCATCGGTGATGTTTTCTTCATTATTTACTGGCCTTTGACTAGTCCCGAGCAAAGCATTTAACTTCTCCATCATTAGAGTATTTTGAGTCTCAATTTGCTGATACAGCCCAGAAACAGCAGCATCTAACTCTTCTCGCGTAACTCCAACGCTTGGAGCTGTCTGACTTGGAGAAGGAGAAGTGGCAGTATTATCCCGAGCATCCTCAGATCTGATAGACTTGCATTTTCTTCCAGGAGCCATTATATCCAACAAACTTCTGGTCTTGAAAGAAACTTTTTCCATAAAATTTCGTGAAGCAATGATGACGATATCCCGAGTTGGGTTCTCAGTGAAAGCACCAAAATGTTAACGCTGAAAATTGAACGCTAACACCCAGTGTGTGTAGTAACAATTTGAAAGCACCACCCGTTGGTACGGGAACAAAATATAAGCTGAAAATAGCAGAAAATGGTAAAAGGACAACAGATTTATAGTGGTTCGGCCCGTAATTGAGCCTACGTCCACTTTATACTCTTTTATTGTTGATATGGTTACAATTTGATACAATTCACTTCGATCACACAAACACTTCAGATTAGTAAATCAAACTTTGACGATGGGATTTGTTGAATTCATGTCGGATATGTAGAATCTCGTTCAAAGCTTGTTGTAGTATCTTCAATGTTTGGAGTTCTTCAAGTCTTGGATGAGTTAAGAATTCGGCAGAGTAATGGCGCTTCAGAAAAATGATTGGCCAAAAGTCCTCCTCATGTTGAAGGTAGCGCTGTATTTATAGAGAAGCCCTAAGTCATGGCCGACTTAAGATAAGTCGTAAGTCGTGGCCGACTTAGCAGGTTAACAGTATCAGTGAAGAGACATAAGCGTCACGGCATTGGATTTTAACTCGGTAGCCTTAGGCCGTGGACGACTCAAACTAAGTCGTGGGTCGTGGACGACTTAAGTTAGGTCGTGGCCGACCTATCGAGTCTAGCTTGTGGCTTGGTAGAAGTTTTCTTACCCATTTGGATCCATGTTACAAGTCCTAAGTCGTTTACGAGTCAACTCCCTCCGGCATAAGTTTTGCGGCAGCGAACTATAACTCTGGCTTTAGGTCGTGAACGACTTAGGCTAAGTCGTGAGTCGTAGATAGTTTTAAGTCGTTAACTCGTTTCCTTGTTAGGTCATGCCATTTCTTGAGTCGTTAGGTCTTAACTTTCTTAAGTTGTTAAATCGTCCACTGCTTGACTAGTTAAATCGTCCAGTGCTTGACTCGTTAAGTCGTGGATTGCCTTAAGTCGTTAACTCGTTAAACCGTTAAGTCGTAGACTTCCTTAAGTCGTCCAGACCTTAAGTCGTAGACTTCCTTAATTCGTCCAAACCTTAGGTTGCTTCATCCTTTAGATCGTACCATCTTTAAGTCGTTAGCTGGTAGCTTCCTTAAGGTGTAGGTCGTCCACTTCCTTAAGTCGTTCGCTCTTTTAAGTCGCATAATCCTTAACTCGTTAAGTCGCATACCTTTCTTGAGTCGTGCAGTTCTTAAGTCGTAGAAAATTGAGGGTTAACAATCATCACCATCATCTTCACTTTCCACTGTTCCTTTGAGAGCTATTGATTTCTTTCGCGTAGCTCCTCCTTCATGTTCTTCCTTGAATTTTATTTCTAGCTCATAAGTGGTGAGGTTTCCGATGAGTTCTTCAACTTTAACTTGTTTTAGATCCTTTGATTCTTGGATGCCAGTCACCTTTGCTTCAAAATTTCATGGAAATTCTAAGGATCTTTCGGACTATTTCTAGTTCTGTGTATGATCTTCCTAGAGATTTTAATTTGTATACAAGATTAGAAAGACGTCCATACATTTTTTTGACACTTTCATCCTTTGCCATTGTGAAGTTCTCGTATTCGCTACTAAGCATGTCAATGTGAGATTCTTTAACCTGGGAGGTTCCTTCATGAGTCACTTCAAGCGTGTGCCAAATTTCCTACGCAGTTAGACAATGTGAGACACGGTTAAATTCAATTTGATATAATGAGCAAATAATAGAATTCACAGCTTTCGCATTAGCAATTTGCTGTTTATTTTCAAGATCTGTCCATTGATCCATAGGTTTTTCAACTTATTGATTGTCTACATTATTGTTGGTGTGTTATATCCCGTTTCAACAATATTCCATGCATCTATGGTTTTTATAAAGATTTTCATTCTATTTTTCCAATATGAATATTTACCATTGAACATTGGTGGTCTAACTATGGACTAACCTTCAGTAAAATCATTATTAAAAGAAGCCATTGAAAAAATCAAAATTTTTAACAAAAAAAATGGTTTTTGTTCCTAGCTCTGATACCACTTGTAGGATCGTTTTCACCCTAGAGGGGGGGTGAATAGGTTTTACTAAAAAATTAATGCGGAAATAAAAATAAAAACAGAAAGTATATAGTAGAGATTACATACAGATTTACCCAGTTTTAGCAAAAACTTTACTACGTGCAGCCCCCAAGGATTCTACCAAAAATTAAGTAATTAGACGCTTACAAACACACGTAAACTTGCGATACCTGCTAACTTGATTAATCTAATTCTAAGCTCAAAACTCTGCCACAACTCAGCCACTGAGTTGCAAATTCTCAAACTACGCCCCGTAGTTTGTAAACAATTTATACTAGAGTTTGACTTACAAAACAAAAACAAAAGTACTAATAAAATAAAAACCCTAATACAAAAATAACTATTCGGCCCTAATAAAAATATAAACAGTGCGGCCCAAAGATAAACGCATTTCTCCCTTTTTTATTTTGCTGCCGCCTTATTCCTTTTCGTTCTGGAATTAGGGTTTTTTGAATTTGAAGATGCCGATCCAAAACTGATCGATTGAGGTGATTAATTCACTTTGATTTGCTTCGTCAATCGACTCTCTGGCTTTGATTTCTCTCGGTCGCTTCAATTGTGTCAAGCTGGATGTTAGTTTGAACTGGTACGTGAATTTCCCTTTTTCGATTTTGATTATGCTCGACTTGATTCCTCTACCGATGATGAATTGGGTGTATTTATAGGGATGAAAACCCTATAATTTTGTTTGTATATTTTGGTTTTAATTTTTCGTGATTTTATCACTTGCGTTGATTTTTGATCGTACTATCTTGTGATTTCTGACTTGTTCATTGTATACGTGTTACTCCATATATTTTTGATAATTCTAAATTGCTTAAACGTAGTTTAGTTGGTTTCGTTCTTTGCTCCTATGACCTGTTCATCATTCTCTTACAGCTTGCATTTGAATTTGAGATATATATTGGATTGATTTTGACTTCCTGAAGATTGATTGGTTCATCAAGATATCAACTGCGACTTTTTCTACCCTTTCCTTAATTTGTTCTCTGCTTTGTGATATGTTTTTGACTTGTTCATCGTGTCACCCTCTTGCTCTGACCATATGCATTGCTATTGATGTTTAGTATTTTGTGTTTCACCCTATGTTGCTGTCATGTTGAGTTGCTGTCATGTTTATTTGTTTTGATCTTTATGTGGTTGGGGCTGTTGTCATGTTGGTTGGACCTGAACTGATATGTGTATACATGTGCATTGTTTTTCTGTTGGTCTGGTTGTACTGGTCTGTTGGTCTTCATGTTACATTGTGACTTACCTCAAGTTAAACTGATCTGGTCTAGTTGATCCTTGACTGGACTGTTCTGGTTCCATTTGAATGAAGTCTGGTTCACATGTGTGGTTCCTGAGTGTCTTTGATTGTGTGTTGTCATGCTCAACTGTTTGCTTTCTGATTCTGTATTCTCTATTGCATATGTATATACATGTATATACGAGCATATTTCCTTGTTTGGTTGCCACTATATATATATATATGTATATATATATATATGTATGTACGTATACATGTGTGTGTGTAACAATATAATGGACGCATCCTAAAATAATAAAAATGGCGTTCTTTCAAAATTCTCATCTGAATTCATCGGCGATTTTTCATGATCCTCATCTGAAATCTTCGTTGTCCTCTAGAATATCCAATCTATCTTATAGTAATTCTACTCTAATTTCTTACACTCAAGCTGTTATGAATCAATCATCTCGAATTCAAGAATTGCCTCGTAAATCCAAAACAAAATGGATAGATTCCAAGAAAGGAAAGAAATTCTATTTCAGGTGTGGGGATCTCAATCACTTTGCAAACAAATGTCGCGACCCAATTAGATGTTTCGATTGTGGTTCTTTTGGGCATAAGAGGAAAGACTGCGAGAAGAAATTGGTTTCTGTTAATTTCTTGAATTGGACTTTTGTTTCTAATTCGAATTCGATCGACCACGGGTTTCAATTCGCCTTAAAATTTTTGTCGCTAAAAGGAGTTTTGCTTGATTCACTCTGGTATAAGAGAGATATAGGGATCAAATATCTGGACGAATTATTGTATCATTTTAACATCATCAATGAGCCAAACATAGGCAAAGGATACTTGGAAAGATTTGGTAACCCTGAAGAATATTTTGGCAAGTCAGAAGATGGTGAAGTCAGGGATCAGATTGAATTCAACAATTCTTTCTATGGAGAACAAGGCTACTCCACACCAAAACTGGTTAATCACGGATTTCAATTTGCATTGAAATATTTGATGCTGAGGGGATTAATGGTTGAACATCTCTGGTTTAAGAAAACTGAAGGACTCAAATTTTTGGATGAACTATTTTATCATTTTGAAATTATAAATGAACCGAACATTGGTAAAAGATGTAATGTAAAGGAAATTGTTGGCATATCTGAAGACTTGAACACTAAGTCTGATTCTTTGGAGTTAGTAACAGTAAGTTCATACCCTAGCTGTCTCGCTATTAAAAATGATTATTTGGGATTTGACCCTATTCTCTTAGATCCTGATGTTTCACTATGCAAATCTCCTGTGAAAGGATGTGTAAATATTGAAGTACAGTGTCACGACTTTACTTCTTATCAGGGAAAATGTTGTAAGTCCAAGAATCGTATGAAGGAAAACTTTGAGATAAGTATCTTTAACAAGTTCGATTGTTTGTCTTCGAATTCAGAAGATGGTTTTATTGTAGATAGTATAGATGTTGAAGGGGATCAGTTGGATACTACTGAGCAAATAACTTCTGAACAATTGAATTCTTTTGATAGTAGTTATTCGAGTTTAGTGAAGTTGGATTGGTCTGTTGATCTAGAGGTGGTAGATTTTGAATTATTGGTGCATGATACATTGGTAGTAGGCCGCAATAATTCTGGTGATGAGCAGACTTTTGATAATAAGTGCTTTGTTGCAAGGTCTAATTTTGATACGTCAAAATGTTTCGATAAGGTGTTAGATTCATTAAATTCATTTGTGATGCAATCTCCAGTGATGGCGATAAACTCAGAGATATTACATGAAGATATTTTAACTTTTAATACTTCAGTTTTGGATAATGTTTGCTTGGGTGAGCCAAAATCTACTGCAGATATTTCTTTGATTGAAGATAATCTGCAACGACCCAGAATTTTGAACAATTGAAAATGAAAATATTTAATTAATTTTAAATATTTGAACGATGGTTTAGTTTGAATCCCCAATATAGCTTTGAGTTTGGCGATTAAATTATAAAATTTAATATATTGAGAGTTGAATAAAAATTTAAATCTTCAGTTTTAAGCTGAAGAAAAATATTGTAAAGGCTTTTAAAATTCGTATCGATAATACTGAAGATAATAGAAGCTTTAGAATTGAAATCGAAACTGTTTTGATCGGTTTTGAATTTTTATCGTTCGAATTAATATTTAAAAATAGCCGTCCGTGTGCCTCAGTAAATTCTATTACTATCCACTGATAGTGAGTATGAGTGCAAGAAGAGGATGAGATAGGGGATAGAGGAAATACCACCATGAATTGGTCAATACCCTGTAACAACCGTGGAAACAAATTTTCTCTATCAATCTCTTTTGTTCGTCGTTTCTCCTCAATTCTTTGATAGTTCCTAGTAATTCCAGGAAGAGATTCGATATATTAATATGGGACATAAACTCCAAATGGGTCGGAAATTGTTTGATTAGATGTATTGGTTGCTTTGACTGCTATGGTTGATAGGTATACTTTAGTTCTAAACTAAAGAAAATATTGAAATTGTATCCATATATCTGTCTATCTTTGGGTCCGGATATATTCTACGAATGGTTAGTTATCCTTTCGAACTAACCGATGCCACTGCATATTTCGTAGATCTGGATAACCCGAATATCTTGTGAAGAGTTAAATAGATTCGTTCTTGTATCTATTCTTGATATTCTGATTTGGTAAGCCAAATGCAGAATAGATATTCAGTTGAGTTGATGAAATATTCTTCATCTATCCTTTTGTCTCCTTGGCAATTTCGAGGACGAAATTGTTTTAAAGGGGGAAGTCTGTAACGATCCCAGTTTTAAAGACGAATTTAAATTTGTAATTAGATTAAAATTTTGGGTTAAATTGTGGATTTATTTGAATTTTTGGATTTGGAACTCGAATTGAATACCCTTCAAATTAAATTGGATATAAATAAGTTTTTGATTTGGAAATTCAAAATGCATTTTCTTTAAAAGGTTATACTTGGGAAAAATAAAATAAAATATGTATAATTATTTATTAAATGTATAGATTGTATTTTTAATCCGTTTTCTTTATGAAGTTATAAGAAGTATAAAATTTTATCCTTTCAATATAAAAATGTAAGTGTAAGATATAAAAGAAAAATATATGTTATAAATGTAATGTTTGAAAATCAAATTATAAACAGAAATTAAGATCTATAGTCAAAGCAAAGAAGTTTAAATATGTACACTTGCAAAATGAAGAAGCAAGGAATAACGAAATATCTAAGTATCAAAAGAATCAAAGCCTGCAAAAGTATTTATGTACAAAGTAAATAAAGTAAACAAAACAAGAAAATTTACATACATAACAAATAGTAAGTTGTAAACAAAAGTAGAGACATGCATTTAATGCCACATCTATCAGCCGAGATCTTGCATAGTCAACAAGCAACAAAGCAAAGAAATAAGTTAAACAAATAAAATGCAAGATATTTCTAGCCTACAATAATGTATGTCATTGCAGCCATAAACTGTTGTATAATCAACAAAAAATAAGAAATACAAATATAAACAAAATATGGAGGCAAGAAGAAGTATAAAAGAATAAACATCTATGTACAAAAGCATGTGCGTTTAATGCCAGAAATCTTTAATACACCCTAACATCATCTTCAGTCGAAATGAAATCTGCTAGCCACCATAACATATCATTATCAGCCTCCAAGCAAAAGAAAATATCCCTGCTCATCTCTGTACAAAGTTTATACCCTGTCCACTTCATTTCTTATGTATATTATCTTCATCATCACTTCGTTCCTTCAAAGCTAAGAAAAAAAAGACTGAAGCAAGTATCATTTCAAACTTAAACAACAAATCAAGTTCAAGCCTGATTCAAAATCAAACTCTGTTCTTCTTCCAAAAAACATCCAGGTGAGTAACTCCACAATCTAAATAGTTTAATTTTATAGTTCTGTTGCCTGCTTAACTTTGAAAACTTAGTTGCTTGTGAGCAAACTTAACCTATTCCATCTTGATGTTGTGGTTGGCACTTGATAATGTGTGATGAAATGTGGTTGTTTTGCCTGTATGTCTGAATACATATATTTATATGTAGGTCTGTGTGATATGTAAAGCCTGTTATAAGTTACAGGTGCTCAAACATGATTTTAAAAATCCACACCATTCAACAAAAATGATTTTTAGACTATAATCTTTTAATGAAAAATGTTTGTATATATATATGTGACCTCTTTTAAAAATAAAATAAAATATATGTATATATTATCAAGTAAAATCAGTATTATTCCCAGACTTCAAAACTTTTTCCAGGCTCTGCCTTCATCCTAACTGTGAGCATGCCTAAACTAAGATATACAGGTCTTTGTTTATTTCTTACAGGTTAGATAGGTCTAGAAAGAAATCACTTCTTCTTTTCCAATCTTTAATAGACTTTAGTATTTGAACAGAGTTTGTTTGTGGAAGCATACACTAAAATCTAAAGATAGTTTAAAGTTTGTTTGTTTATAAACTATATGAAAGTTAACAAAGGCAGTGAAAATGTAAAACATACCAAACTTTTGATTTAAGTCATTCATTGTTTCAGTTAAATAAAATGGTTTATTATCAGAAATCATGAATTTAGGTATAAAGATTTTTATTTTTAGTTTGGGATTCGATGAGATTTTCAGTGTTGAACGTCTTTGGGTATTATGGCTACCCGGGGTGATCGGAGGCAAACTGGAGCCTTGGGTTTGGCCTGAAGGTGGTCGGGGAGACGAGGGTCTCTGGAAAAATGGCGAAGGGATTTTATATTGGCCGTGGTGGTAGGAATTGGTCGGAGTAGGGTTTTAGTTTGTTTTTGGTCTAACTTGGAAATGAGGTTGCTGTGTAGCCGTTGTAGCATCGGAAGTGACCGGTTAGGTGGCGATCGAAGTATTGGGGTCAGGCGAAGCTTTGGCCAAATTTACGTTCCCTCTGATGGTCGTTCGTGTCGTTGGTGAAGGAATTGTTGATCGGGATATTTCCTGATAGCTTCGAAAGTTTGTTCGAATTCGATTTATGATCGATTTTGAAAATCTGGGTGCTCGAGTTGATTGAGGAGGTCACCAATGATGCTTAGGTGGCTGCGGCGATGCCGGAAGTTGGTCGCGAAGTTCGTACACGTGCACGCGTATCAGTGCACGTGGTTCCAGGCAGTATGTTGATATGCGATGGGTTGTTCGTCGTCGCGTTGGAGGATGAGTGACGTTTTGGGTTCGGCGATTGTCAACGTTGATTCGAGGGAGTGTTGTTTCAGGCGATGTGTCACCGTTCGATTTGGTATGTATTCATGGAGGTGGAATGTAGTGGGTTCAGCAAAGTTTTTGGAGAAGACGAAGCTGCTCTCGGGTCTGGGCTCGAAAAAAAAAGTGAAGTTTGACTCGAAGATGAGTGAGGTGAGGGAAACTCGAAATCACGCTCGAGAAAAATTAGTCTGGGCTCGGGGAATTTTTGTCCAAGGTTATAGAACAGAAATTTGTTCAGTTTTGGTTTTAGAACTTTTAAGTTTAAATTTTAAAAGTTTAAATGTTTTAAAGATTTGATCTTTAAGTTGAAGTATGTTTAAATTTGGTTTTGAGATTGGAAAAAAATGGTATTGGAATGATTATTTTTAAAAGTAAAAAAATAATAATTAAGTAAGATAAATTGTTTACCTTAAGTTTATTAAGACCTTGAGTAATTAAAGATTAATTTATTATGTGATAAATTAAAGGTTAATTAAAAAATTGATTAAGGTTAAGTTAATTTCATGATTACGGTTAATTAATAAATGAAGGTAATTAAAGAATGATAATCAATTGAGGAATAATTAATTAGAGTAATTAATTAAATGATGAATTAAATAATTAAAGGTTAATTATTTAATAATTAAAGGTTGATGAATTTTAACTAAAGGTTAATCAATTTATTATTAATGGTTAATTAATAAATGATTAAAGAATAATTAATCAAAATAATTTGTAATTTATCGATGTTGATTAACCAGGATTAGAAATTCATAAGTAATTAATCTAATTTGAATAAATCAGATAATTAACTGATCTTGCTTATGAACATTTGAATTCTATTGGATGACTTGATTGTTTGATATCCCTGATATATGATGCTTTGTGATACCCCTTGATTTATGTTGTGATCTGTGATAAATTATCTATGATGTAATTTATTATCTGTAATTTATATATCTGTGATTTGTGAATAAAAGATAAGCGTTATAGTTTATATCGCTTATCAACTATATTTCTGTATCGTAATCTATGATGATTGATGATGTTGCACTACTGTGTGAAACCTCTGGACTACACCATACACACACAAATATGGATTTCACGTGGAAATCGGTTAAGTCACAGATAATTTAAAGTTAATATTTTTGAAATTAAAATTTTAATTTCAATTGATTTTGAAAATGGATTTGGGTTAAATGTTAAAGCTTTTGAAAAGGTGGTTTCAAAGATAAAAGCTATTTTAAATAACTTGGTAAAGTTTTCCAATTTAAATAATTTAATTGAAATTGAATTCAAAATTTAAAATTGAATTCAATGATTGGAAATTATGGTTAAAAATGTTATAAATATGTTTAAATGAATTTTAAACCATTTTGAAAATATTGATTTAAGAATTTGGGTTTAACCCAAGAACCTTAACTCGTATAAATGAATCAGATTTCCAAAATGAAACTATTTGTTTCAAAAGAATAAAAGTTTTCAGATAAGAAATGAAATTCCAGTTTAAGTAAAGGAATTTCAAGATTGAATTGAAAAAATGGTTTTCTAAGTTATGAATGAATTCTTTTAAAAAGCTATGAATTAAATCTGTTTATTTTTAACAGATTTAAAATGATGATTTGTTTAAACCATTTGAAATGGAATTGTTTTGAAAGCTATGAGTTAAATCTTGATTTAAAGATTTAACGAGTTAATCAAATTGAAATGGAAATTGATTGGGAAAATCTGTGAATGAATCTTTTGTTTAAAAGATTAACGTATGGAAATTGTTTAAACCGTGAAGGTTGATAAAATGAATCTTTTTGTTTAAAAGATTTGAAAATGGTAATTTGTTAAACCATTTGAAAAGGATGTTGGGTAATAAGTTGTGACTTAATTGAAATCCCATTATCCATATGTTTTTAAATATCGCGCTCATTATTCGGTTTAGCTGGGAGAGGACCTTTGTGTCATATAACCCATTCCGAATAAGTGATACGTCGTATATGGATAGCATTTGAAGACCGGTGTTGAAGACCGGGTATTTGCGAGAACGATAGGATAACCTATCGATTGTCTCTGCACTGGGTAGCTCTTGGTATAGAGATTCCCTAAGTAATGGGAATTCCAATCGGGATTGTGAATACTCGGATTTGCAAGGGCTTCTTCGGAAGTGCCTTCGGTTCTGTTCGAACCCGGAACAGACTTGTATTGTTATATGTCTGACATTACACTTTGAGATATAAAGCTGATTTCTTTCAAATACATTTCTGTTGGTGGCGGAGAATTTATTCTCTTAGCTTAACACCCTTCTCTTAGACGTACGAGCTCAGAGGTTATGTAGTTGAAATTTATCAACGATATATTCCCAATTTGGTAATGTGACATGCTGAGTGTTGCTGTGAAATGATCATTGTTTGATCATTTGTGATATGATCATTTGTTTGATCATTTATCTTTGTGATCATTACTTTGATCATTTGTTTGACCCAAAGCATAGCTTTTGTATAAAGCGTAGCTTTGTGGACGAGACTTCGTCAGGGCCTCAACAACCCGGAAACGGTCGAAACAGGAATGTTGCGGCAAGGTTATGAGGGTCGCGCCCTTTAGCGTATGTCATTTCCTTCTGGAAAGGGGTGGTATCATGGTATGGAGCTGATGCAGGCCAAGCACTAGGTCGTGACCGACCTAGCAAACTCGTAGGTCGTAACCTGCTGATGGTTCGAATCCGACCTAAAGCTAAGGAGTCAACATTTCGTGAAGAAGGGTGGAAAGTTGAAGTCATAGGTCGCGACCGACCTAACGAAGCCTATAAGTCGCTCCAACGACTTAGTGAAGATCAACAACGATCTAGTGGAAAAGCGCTCAGACGACCTAAGACATTTTTAGGTCGTGTACGACCTAACGAATTGGAAGATAGGTCGCTAGCACGACTTACCGAGTTAAAAGTGCTCCGGGTTAAAATGAAACGACCTATACTAAGTCGCAGGAAAATGTCTCGACCTAAGTTAGGTCGCAAGAACTTAGGTCGCATAAAGATGGTTCTGATGCCAGGGTTCTTAGGTCGCGAGGTTTTAAGTCGTACAGACTTAGGTCGCGGAGTTATGTTTCTTAAGTCGCAAAGTCTCATTTTAAGTCGCGAAGCACTGAATGCCGTTGATATGTCTGCCGAGTTAATCTCTGCCTTTGATCCCCTTAAGACGTTGATTTGGGATGCCGCTAAGGTTTTAAGTCGTTGAAGCTCTGGATGCCGTAGAATCTTATGCCGAGTTAATCTCAGCTGTTGATTTCTTAAGTCGTACCGTTTGAAAGTCGTAAGTCGTGGGAAGTTGTTAGGTCGTCAACGACCTAAGTGATATGTTTGTATTCTCTGTTTCTTAAGTCGCAGAAACTTGTAGCCGAAGATCTTGATGCCGCGTACATCTGAACCGTTGTTGTTAAGTCGTCAGTACTCTAAGTCGTGTACGACCTATGTAAGTCGAATGTGCTGTATACTTTCTTAAGTCATAAGTCGGAGGGGTTATAAGTCGGTTGCCGACTTAGGAGTTAATGTAAATTTTCTGTTTTCTTTGCGTGAGTTGTAAAACGCCTATAAATAGGCCGTGTGAGTCATTTGTAAAGGTTGTTGAATATTGAATAAAATTCTCTTTTGTTAGCTTTGTGCTCTCAATTTCAATTGGTAGTCGAGTGTATCTCCTATCTCCACTTACGTCATTCGAGTGCGCTCGAATCATCGTTTGTTGAAGCCGATTCACGGTATCTTGTGCGCAAGATCAACGTCGAAGAATCGTAGATCTCTTTCCCGGTATCTTCGGATCAACGAGTCAGAGATAGCTAGAATTCGGTATCTTCGGATCAACGAATTTGGGCATTTCAGTATCTTCCAATCCACCGATTACTACTTTCACCGATTGAAGATCGTTTTGATTAATCCGCTGCGTCAGTTTTGGTATCGGAGCTTGTTCTAGCCAATCATAGCTAGATCGAGACTTGGAGCCTATTCATTCTGAAGTTTGAAGAGAAGCCGAGCTACGAAGAGTGTAGACCGAGCATCATTGCATTGTCTAGCCGAGAATTGTGATTTGGAAACCGAAACTTTGTCCATCGTGTTCATCGCGGTTTGCTACAAAGTGGAAGTTTCCGGTCCGTTTCACTTTGGATCTAAGTTCGAGAATTGTTTGAATTTTGGCCGTGAAGCTTGCGCGCGCCAAAGGAGAGATTTGAATTTTTTTTTAAGTTGAGTTTGTTGAAGTTTGTACAATTTTCAAGTATGCCGCCAAGAAGAGCTAATCGACACCAAAACGTAGAAGCTTTGTATCGAAGAGAAGAAGCTGATGAGATGGAGCAAAGAATCAATGAAAACTTTAGTGAAAAGCTTAACGAAGGAATTGGCCGGTTAGAGAAGCTTATGACGGAGATGAATCATAATCGGAGAAGGGTTTCACCTTAATCTAACCATGGGGGTAGTAGAGTCTCGCCACATTCCAATCGAGACAGAAGTGTTGAAAATGATCAAGGGCGTGGGAGGAACGTGAATGATCGTGAACGGAGGAATGTAGATAGAAGGGATGATGGTGGTAGACGTGAAGGTAGTAGAGATGTGGGTGGACGAGATAGACAAAGATATACATCTGATTTTGAAGAGGAGTATGATGGTGGTAGTGTTCAAGGACAAGGACGAGGACAAGGAAGAAATCACTCTGAGTATGATCACAAGTGGGAGTCGGGGATGAAGACTGAAATTCCTGAATTCAAAGGTGGTATGCAAGCAGAGGAGTTTCTAGATTGGGTGGCTAATGTTGAAGAAAATTTTGATTTCAAAGAAGTTCCAGAACATCGTAGAGTGAAGTTGGTTGCTACAAGGTTGAGGGGTAGAGCTTTGGCATGGTGGCAGCAAACCAAGCTTACACGCGAACGTATGGGGAAGTCAAAAGTTGACTCTTGGGAGAAGATGAAGAAATTGATGAAAGCAACGTTCTTACCTTACAATTATCAATCTTTGATGTATCAACGTTTGCAGAACTTGAGACAAGGGACGAAATCTGTGAATGACTATGCTGATGAATTCTATCAACTTATTGCAAGGAATGATATTATGGAAACGGAAGAGCAGCTGACATCTAGATTCATTGGGGGATTGAGAATGCAGATTTAGGATATGGTTAATATGTTCGATCCAAGATCTGTGGCAGAAGCACATCAGAAAGCGTTGGCTTGGGAAAAGCAAGGGAGACGAGGAGGTGGTGTGTTTACTAATTCTAACAATCAAGCGAAGGGTGTTGGTGGAAGTTCTAATGTTTCTAAACCTATCAGTAGACCAGTGGTGAAGGAGGTTGAGAAGGCAAGGGTTAACAATGGTTTCAAATGTTACAATTGTCAGGAATTGGGTCATAAAAGCAGTGAGTGTCCAAAGCCAAAGAAACGAACCATGATTGTAGAAGTTGAAGATGAGGATGAAGAAGTTGAATGTTCCAATTCACCACCTGATGAGGAGGAAGAAGAAGTGTCGGGAGACGAAGGTTATAATCTCATGATGAAGAGGTCCTGTTTAACACCAAAGCAAGAGGAGGATTGTAGTTGGTTGAGGAGCAATATTTTTCAATCTACATGCACCATTCTGGGAAAAGTTTGCAAATTTGTTATTGATGCTGGAAGCTGTGATAATATAATTTCGTCAGAAGCTGTGAGGAAGTTGGCCTTGAAGACTGAGAAACATCCGAAACCGTACAAGCTAGCTTGGTTGAGGAAAGGCGGGGAGGTGAAGGTTGGACGAAGGGCTCGTGTGAAGTTTTCCATTGGGAAGAAATATAAAGACGAAATCTGGTGTGATGTTGTGGACATGGACGTTTGTCATTTGTTGCTGGGGAGACCGTGGCAGTATGATAGGGCGGTGCAACATGATGGGCGTACCAACAGTTACAGTTTCATGTTTGAAGGCACAAAGATTACTCTAGTTCCAAAGAACCGACAACAGGAGGAAAACAAGTTGGAGGAGATTGAAGAGCTCAAAACTTTGTTATCGTTGAAGGAGTTTGTGAAGGAAGTAGAGGAGGAACCTGAAGTGTTTTTGTTAATTGGGCGAGAGAGCAGTGAAGAGGTTGAGATTCCAGAAGAAGTTAAACCAGTTTTGAAAGAATTTGACGATGTATTTCCATAGGAGTTACCAACGGAGTTGCCACCGTTGAGGGATATTCAACATCAGATAGATCTTGTTCCAGGTGCTGTGTTGCCACACAGACCACATTATCGAATGAGTCCAAAGGAACATGAAGAGTTGCGAAGGCAAGTGGAAGAATTGCTTGAACAGGGGCGTGTGCAGGAGAGTTTAAGTCCTTGTGCTGTACCAGCTCTATTGGTACCAAAAAAGGATGGAACGTGGAGGATGTGCACTGACAGTCGAGCATTGAATAAGATTATTGTGAGATATAGATTTCCAATGCCGAGGTTGGATGACTTGTTAGATCAAATAAGCGGGGCTACTATCTTTTCGAAGATTGATTTGAAGAGCGGATATCATCAAATTCGTATCAGACCAGGAGATGAGTGGAAGACTGCTTTTAAAACCAGGGAGGGTCTATACGAGTGGTTGGTCATGCCGTTTGGCTTATCAAATGCACCAAGTACTTTCATGAGGGTGATGAATCAGATTTTTAGACCGTTCATTGGGAAATTTGTGGTGGTGTATTATGATGATATTCTGATTTACAGTGGGAGTCCAGAGGAACATTTGAATCATCTTAGAGAAGTGCTGATGGTATTACGACAAGAACAATTTTATGCTGCAACGAAGAAATGCGTGTTCATGACGCATAGTGTGTTGTTTCTGGGGTATGTTGTGTCGGAAGAAGGTATACAGGTGGACCAGAGTAAAGTTGAGGCGATCAGAGATTGGCCGCAGCCCAAGACGATAACGGAAGTTCGTAGTTTTCACGGGTTGGCTTCATTCTATCGAAGGTTTATACCACACTTTAGTAGTGTGATGGCACCTGTTACTGATTGCATGAAGGGTAAACAGTTTGCATGGACGGAGGAAGTCGGAGTTGCTTTTGAACGAATCAAAGAACTTTTGACGTCTACACCAATTCTAATATTACCAGATTTTCAGTTAGTGTTTGAACTACATACTGATGCATCCAAGGTTGGAATTGGAGGAGTGTTGAGTCAGAAGGGACGTCCAATTGCATATTTCAGTGAGAAGTTGTCAGGAGCGAAAATGAGGTACAGTACGTATGATGTGGAATTCTATGCTGTTGTACAATCTATTAAACACTGGAGACACTATCTATTTCAGAAGGAGTTTGTTCTGTATACTGATCATGAAGCATTGAAGCATTTGCAAGGGCAAGACAAGATTTCAGTGAGACATGCATCGTGGATTGCATATCTGCAACAATTTACCTTTGTTGTGAAACACAAGTCGGGGGTGACAAATCGTGTTGCGGATGCGTTGAGTAGAAGAAATCACTTGTTAACTACATTGAAGGTTGAAGTGACGGGGTTTGAAAGATTGCCAGAATTATTTACCGATGATCCTTACTTTGCAAAATTTGTTGATAAAGTCAAGGAGGGAGAGACGGATGAGTTCGTGATGGTAGATGGTTTTCTTTTTAAAGGAAATCGATTGTGCATACCGGAGGGTAGTCTGAGAATGAAGATTATCAAGGAGTTACACGAAGAGGGACATGTTGGAAGAGACCGTACCTTACAGTTGATTTCACAATCCTATTTTTGGCCATCGATGAGGAAAGAAGTAGAGAGGTTTGTGGAGCGTTGTCATATTTGTCAGGTTTCGAAAGGAACTGAAACTAATGTTGGGTTATATATGCCGTTACCTGTACCAATTAAACCATGGGTTGATGTGAGTATGGATTTCGTGTTGGGATTACCGAGGACACAGCGTGGTAACGATTCCATTTATGTGGTAGTTAATCGATTTTCGAAAATGGCACATTTTATTGCTTGTAAGAAGACGGCGGATGCTGTTCATGTTGCTCAATTGTTTTTCAAGGAGATCTATCGACTTCATGGATTGCCAGAATGATGCAGCGCAGAAAGTTAAAGGCCTAGGTCACTCACGACCTAAGAAGTTCGTAGGTCGCTCACGACCTAGCGAGATAGAGGAGGGAGCAAGTAATGCTGGAAAAAGTGGCAGTGTCCAAATTGGTGAAGTGTTAGGTCGCCTACGACCTAACGAGGCTTTTAGGTCGCTCCAACGACCTACCGAAGATTTGCAAGCTAACGAACTAATGGAACGACCTAACATGTTTTTAACCCGTATACGACTTAGCGAGTTAGAAGATAGGTCGCAAGAAGGACTTAACCAATTAACTCATGTACGACCTAGCGAGATAAGGAATAGGTCGCTGGAACGAGCTAAGAAGGTGCTATGAGTTAACAAGTCGCGACCTATGATAGGTCGCAGGAAGATGTTACGACCTAAGTTAGGTCGCAAGGAGTTAGGTCGCGAAGTTTTGATTCGACCTAAGTTAGGTCGCATAAAGGGGTCACGACTTAAGGTAAGTCGCTGGGTGAACTGGGAGTTAAGTCGCAAGGACTTAGGTCGCAAGGCTTAGGTCGCAAAGTTATTCCTGGAACCGCTTATCTTTTAGGTCGCGAAGCTCTGGAAGCCGTTGATTCGTCTGCCGAGTTAATCTCTGCCTTTGATTCCTTTAATACATTGATTTGGGATGCCGCAAGTTTTAAGTCGCTGAAGACTTGTTGCTATGGATTCTATTGCCGACTTAATCTGGACCGTTGCTTCCTTGGGTCGTTGATAGATACAGATGTTATGTCGTATGATTGTAAGTCGTGAGTAGTTAGGTCGCGTACGACCTAAGTGTTGTAAAGACGTTGTGTTTGTAATGGGTGTGTTGTAATAAAGACTGCTAGGTCGCTGGGTTTTATAGGTCGCATCATTGTAGGTCGTAGGTCGTAAACGACCTAAGTACTTGTAATATTTTGAAATTTCTGTTGTGTTGAGTTGTAGCCTATAAATAGGCGTGTATGGTCATTTTGTAAGGTTGTTGATTTTTGAATAAAATTCTCTTTTGATTGCTGTGTGCTTTCATCTAAATTGGTAGTTGAGTGTAATCTCCTATCTCCTCTTTCGGATAATCGAGTGCGCTCGATTCAACGATTGTAGAAGCCGATTCGCGGAATCTAGTGCGCTAGATCAACGCTCGAAGAATTGAAGATCTTTGAACCCGTTATCGTGCGCGATCAACGAGTTCGGGATAGCTAGAATTCGGTATCTTCGGATCAACGAATTTGGGCATTTCAGTATCTTCCAATCCATCGATTACTACATTCACCGATTGAAGATCGTTTTGATTAATCCGCTGCGTCAGTTTTGGTATCAGAGCTTGTTCTAGCCAATCATAGCTAGATCGAGACTTGGAGCCTATTCATTTAGAAGTTGAAGTGATTTGCCGAGCTTGAAGGGAAGATTTGAGTTTGTGTTTATCACGGCCGAGAGTAAGAAGTGTTCATCATTGTTCGAAGTTGTTTGATCGGATTTGAATTGGAGGCCGAAACTTTGTCCATCGTGTTCATCGCGATTTGCTACAAAGTGGAAGTTTTCGATCCGTTTCATTTTGGATCAAAGTCCGAAAAGTGTTTGAATTTTGAAGTGTTGAAGTGTTTGGAAGATTTCAAGTATGCCGCCAAGGAGAGCTAATCGTCACCAAAACGTAGAAGCTTTGTATCGAAGAGAAGAAGCTAATGAGATGGAGTAAAGAATCAATGAAAACTTTAGTGAAAAGCTTAACGAAGGAATTGGCCGGTTAGAGAAGCTTATGATGGAGATGAATCAAAATCGGAGAAGGGTTTCACCTGAATCTAACCATGGGGGTAGTAGAGTCTCGCCACATTCCAATCGAGACAGAAGTGTTGAAAATGATCAAGGGCATGGGAGGAACGTGAATGATCGTGAACGGAGGAATGTAGATAGAAGGGATGATGGTGGTAGACGTAATGGTAGTAGAGATGTGGGTGGACGAGATAGACAACGATATACATCTGATTTTGAAGAGGAGTATGATGGTGGTAGTGTTCGAGGACAAGGAAGAAATTACTCTGAGTATGATCACAAGTGGGAGACGGGGATGAAGACTGAAATTCCTGAATTCAAAGGTGGTATGCAAGCAGAGGAGTTTTTAGATTGGGTGGCTAACGTGGAAGAGATTTTTGACTTTAAAGAAGTTCCAGAACATCGTAGAGTGAAGTTGGTTGCTACGAGGCTGAGGGGTAGAGCTTTGGCGTGGTGGCAGCAGACCAAACTTACACGTGATCGGATGGGAAAGTCAAAAGTTGAATCTTGGGAGAAGATGAAGAAATTGATGAAAGCAACGTTCTTACCTTACAATTATCAATCTTTGATGTATCAACGTTTGCAGAACTTGAGACAAGGGACGAAATCTGTGAATGACTATGCTGATGAATTCTATCAACTTATTGCAAGGAATGATATTATGGAAACGGAAGAGCAGCTGACATCTAGATTCATTGGGGGATTGCGAATGCAGATTCAGGATATGGTTAATATGTTCGATCCAAGATCTGTAGCAGAAGCACATCAGAAAGCGTTGGCTTGGGAGAAACAGGGACGACGAGGAAGTGGTGTGTTTACTAATTCTAACAATCAAGCGAAGGGTGTTGGTGGAAGTTCTAATGTTTCTAAACCTATCAGTAGACCAGTGGTGAAGGAGGTTGAGAAGGCAAGGGTTAATAATGGTTTCAAATGTAACAATTGTCAGGAATTGGGTCATAAAAGCAGTGAGTGTCCAAAGCCAAAGAAGAGAACCATGATTGCAGAAGTTGAGGATGAGGATGAAGAAGCTGAATGTTCCAATTCACCACCTGATGAGGAGGAGGAAGAAGTGTCAGGAGACGAAGGTTATAATCTCATGATGAAGAGGTCCTGTTTAACACCAAAGCAAGAGGAGGATTGTAGTTGGTTGAGGAGCAATATTTTTCAGTCAACATGTACTATTCTGGGGAAAGTTTGTAAATTTGTTATTGATGCTGGAAGCTGTGATAATATAATTTCTTCCGAGGCTGTGAGGAAGTTGGCATTGAAGACTGAGAAACATCCGAAGCCATACAAGCGAGCTTGGTTAAGGAAAGGCGGGGAGGTGAAGGTTGGACGAAGGGCTCGTGTGAACTTTTCCATTGGGAAGAAATATAAAGACGAAATCTGGTGTGATGTGGTGGACATGGACGTTTGTCATTTGTTGCTGGGGAGACCGTGGCAGTATGATAGGGCGGTGCAACATGATGGGCGTACCAACAGTTACAGTTTCATGTTTGAAGGCACAAAGATTACTCTAGTTCCAAAGAAGCGACAACAGGAAAACAAGTTGGAGGAGATTGAAGAGCTCAAAACTTTGTTATCGTTGAAGGAGTTTGTGAAGGAAGTAGAGGAGGAACCTGAAGTGTTTTTGTTAATTGGGCGAGAGAACCGTGAAGAAGTTGAAATTCCCGAAGAAGTTAAACCAGTTTTGAAAGAATTTGACGATGTATTTCCAGAGGAATTACCAACGGAGTTGCCACCGTTGAGGGATATACAACGTCAGATAGATCTTGTTCCAGGTGCTGTGTTGCCACACAGACCACATTATCGAATGAGTCCGAAGGAACATGAAGAGTTGCGGAGGCAAGTGGAAGAATTGCTTGAACAGGGGCGTGTGCAGGAGAGTTTAAGTCCTTGTGCTGTACCAGCTTTATTGGTACCCAAAAAGGATGGAACGTGGAGGATGTGCACTGACAGTCGAGCATTGAATAAGATTACTGTGAGATATAGATTTCCAATGCCAAGGTTGGATGACTTATTGGATCAAATAAGCGGAGCTACTATCTTTTCGAAGATTGATTTGAAGAGCGGATATCATCAAATTCGTATCAGACCAGGCGATGAGTGGAAAACTGCTTTTAAAACCAGGGAGGGTCTATACGAGTGGTTGGTCATGCCGTTTGGCTTATCAAATGCACCAAGTACTTTCATGAGGGTGATGAATCAGATTTTTCGACCGTTCATTGGGAAATTTGTGGTGGTATATTTTGATGACATTCTGATTTACAGTGGGAGTCCAGAGGAACATTTGAATCATCTTAGAGAAGTGCTGATGGTATTACGACAAGAACAATTTTATGTTGCAACGAAGAAATGCGTGTTCATGACGCATAGTGTTTTATTTCTGGGATATGTTGTGTCGGAAGAAGGAATACAGGTTGACCAAAGTAAAATCGAAGCTAGCAGAAATTGGCCGCAGCCCAAGACGATAACGGAAGTTCGTAGTTTTCACGGGTTGGCTTCATTCTATCGAAGGTTTATACCACACTTTAGTAGTGTGATGGCGCATGTGACTGATTGTATGAAGGGTAAACAATTTGCATGGACGGAGGAAGCCGGGGTTGCTTTTGAGCGAATCAAAGAACTTTTGACGACCGCACCAATTCTAATATTACCAGATTTTCAGTTAGTGTTTGAACTACATACTGATGCATCCAAGGTTGGGATTGGAGGGGTGTTGAGTCAGAAGGGACGTCCTATTGCATATTTCAGTGAGAAGTTGTCAGGAGCGAAGATGCGATACAATACATATGATGTGGAGTTTTATGCTGTTGTGCAATCTATTTAACACTGGAGACATTATCTATTTCAAAAGGAGTTTGTTCTATACACTGATCATGAAGCATTGAAGCATTTGCAAGGGCAAGACAAGATTTCAGCGAGACATGCATCGTGGATTGCATATCTGCAACAATTTACATTTGTTGTGAAACACAAGTCGGGAGTGACGAATCGTGTTGCGGATGCATTGAGTAGAAGAAATCACTTGTTAACTACAATGAAGGTTGAAGTGACGGGGTTTGAAATATTGCCAGAATTATTTACCGATGATCCTTACTTTGCAAAGTTTGTTGATAAAGTCAAGGAGGGAGAGACGGATGAGTTCGTGATGGTAGATGGTTTTCTTTTTAAGGGAAATCGATTGTGCATACCGGAGGGTAGTCTGAGAATGAAGATTATCAAGGAGTTACACGAAGAAGGACATGTTGGGAGAGACCATACCTTACAGTTGATTTCACAGTCCTACTTTTGGCCATCGATGAGGAAAGAAGTGGAAAGATTTGTGGAGCGATGTCATATATGTCAAGTTTCGAAAGGAACTGCGACTAATGCTGGTTTATATATGCCGTTACCGGTACCAACTAAACCATGGGTTGATGTGAGTATGGACTTTGTTTTGGGTTTACCTCGAACCCAACGGGGAAACGATTCCATTTACGTGGTGGTTGATCGATTTTCGAAAATGGCACATTTTATTGCTTGTAAGAAGACGGCGGATGCTGTTCATGTTGCTCAATTGTTTTTCAAGGAGATCTATCGACTTCATGGATTGCCAGAATCTATTGTGTCGGATAGAGATACTCGATTTCTGAGTCACTTTTGGCTAAGTTTGTGGAAAATGGTGGGAACGAAGCTGAAATTTAGTAGTGTTTATCATCCGTAGACGGATGGACAGACCGAGGTTGTGAACAGATCATTGGGAAATTTGCTGAGGTGTCTTGTTCAAGATAATCTGAAGAGTTGGGATGTGAAGTTATGCCAGGGAGAATTTGCTCATAATCATGCTGTGAATCGAAGTACTGGGTTCAGTCCATTTCAGATAGTATATTCAAGTTTACCGAAGGGACCATTGGATTTAACGGTAGTGCCACAATCAAAGAAGACAGTTAAGAAAGCTGCTGATTTTGTTGAAGGGTTGACGGAATGTCATAAAATCGTTCAGGAATGATTGGAAAAAGCAAATGAGAAGTATAAACAATCTGCAGATTTGAAACGACGAAATGTTGAGTTTAATGAAGGAGATATGGTTTATGCAGTGTTAACAAAAGATCGTTTTCCAATAGGCGCTTATAACAAGTTGAAAGCCAGGAAATTTGGTCCGGTGGAAGTTGTAAAACGAATTAATGAAAACGCTTATAAGTTGAATCTGCCGGATGATGTGTATACGTCTGACGTGTTCAATGTTAAACATCTTATACCATATCATGGGGATGAGTCTGTTGTGGAAGAAGAAGGTGCAAATTCGAGGTCGAATTTTTCTCAACCTGGGGAGGATGATGCAGCGCAGAAAGTTAAAGGCCTAGGTCGCTCACGACCTAAGAAGTTCGTAGGTCGCTCACGACCTAGCGAGATAGAGGAGGGAGCAAGTAATGCTGGAAAAAGTGGCAGTGTCCAAATTGGTGAAGTGTTAGGTCGCCTACGACCTAACGAGGCTTTTAGGTCGCTCCAACGACCTACCGAAGATTTGCAAGCTAACGAACTAATGGAACGACCTAACATGTTTTTGACCCGTATACGACTTAGCGAGTTAGAAGATAGGTCGCAAGAAGGACTTAACCAATTAACTCGTGTACGACCTAGCGAGATAAGGAATAGGTCGCTGGAACGAGCTAAGAAGGTGCTACAAGTTAACAAGTCGCGACCTATGATAGGTCGCAGGAAGATGTTACGACCTAAGTTAGGTCGCAAGGAGTTAGGTCGCGGAGTTTTGATTCGACCAATGTTAGGTCGCATAAAGGGGTCACGACTTAAGGTAAGTCGCTGGGTGAACTGGGAGTTAAGTCGCAAGGACTTAGGTCGCAAGGCTTAGGTCGCAAAGTTATTCCTGGAACCGCTTATCTTTTAGGCCGCGAAGCTCTGGAAGCCGTTGATTCGTCTGCCGAGTTAATCTCTGCCTTTGATTCCTTTAATACGTTGATTTGGGATGCCGCAAGTTTTAAGTCGCTGAAGACTTGTTGCCATGGATTCTATTGCCGACTTAATCTGGACCGTTGCTTCCTTGGGTCGTTGATAGATACAGATGTTATGTCGTATGATTGTAAGTCATGTGTAGTTAGGTCGCGTACGACCTAAGTGTTGTAAAGACGTTGTGTTTGTAATGGGTGTGTTGTAATAAAGACTGCTAGGTCGCTGGGTTTTATAGGTCGCATCATTGTAGGTCGTAGGTCGTAAATGACCTAAGTACTTGTAATATTTTGAAATTTCTGTTGTGTTGAGTTGTAGCCTATAAATAGGCGTGTATGGTCATTTTGTAAGGTTGTTGATTTTTGAATAAAATTCTCTTTTGATTGCTGTGTGCTTTCATCTAAATTGGTAGTTGAGTGTAATCTCCTATCTCCTCTTTCGGATAATCGAGTGCGCTCGATTCAACGATTGTAGAAGCCGATTCGCGGAATCTAGTGCGCTAGATCAACGCTCGAAGAATTGAAGATCTTTGAACCCGGTATCGTGTGCGATCAACGAGTTCGGGATAGCTAGAATTCGGTATCTTCGGATCAACGAATTTGGGCATTTCAGTATCTTCCAATCCACCGATTACTACATTCACCGATTGAAGATCGTTTTGATTAATCCGCTGCGTCACAGAATCTATTATGTCGGATAGAGATACTCGATTTCTGAGTCACTTTTGGTTGAGTTTGTGGAAAATGGTGGGAACGAAGTTGAAGTTTAGTAGTGCTTATCATCCGCAGACAGATGGACAGACTGAGGTGGTAAACAGATCATTGGGAAACTTGCCGAGGTGTCTTGTACAAGATAATCTGAAGAATTGGGATGTGAAGTTATGCCAGGCAGAATTTGCTCATAATCATGCTGTGAATCGAAGTACTGGGTTCAGTCCATTCCAGATTGTCTATTCGAGCTTACCGAAAGGACCATTGGATTTAACGGTGATACCACACTCAGAGGGGACAATTAAGAAAGCTGCTGATTTTGTTGAAGGGCTGACGGAATGTCATAAAATCGTTCAAGGACGATTAGAGAAAGCAAATGAGAAGTATAAACAATCTGCAGATTTGAAACGAATAAATGTTGAATTTAATGAAGGAGATATGGTTTATGCAGTATTAACAAAAGATCGTTTTCCAGTAGGCGCTTATAACAAATTGAGAGCTAGGAAAATTGGTCCGGTGGAAGTTGTGAAACGAATCAATGAAAATGCTTATAAATTGAGGCTGCCTGATGATGTGTATACGTCTGACGTGTTTAATGTTAAACATCTCGTACCATATCATGAGGATGAACGAGCTGAGGTGGCAGAATTTGCAAATTCGAGGACGAATTTCTCTCAACCAGGGGAGGATGATGTAGGCCAAGCACTAGGTCGTGACTGACCTAGCAAACTCGTTGGTCGTAACCTGCTGATGGGTCGAATCCGACCTAAAGCTAAGGAGTCAACATTTCGTGAAGAAGGGTGGAAAGTTGAAGTCATAGGTCGCGACCGACCTAACGAAGCCTATGAGTCGCTCCAACGACTTAGTGAAGATCAACAACGATCTAGTGGAAAAGCGCTCAGACGACCTAAGACGTTTTTAGGTCGTGTACGACCTAACGAATTGGAAGATAGGTCGCTAGCACGACTTACCGAGTTAAAAGTGCTCCGGGTTAAAATGAAACGACCTATACTAAGTCGCAGGAAAATGTCTCGACCTAAGTTAGGTCGCAAGAACTTAGGTCGCATAAAGATGGTTCTGATGCCAGGGTTCTTAGGTCGCGAGGTTTTAAGTCGTACAGACTTAGGTCGCGGAGTTATGTTTCTTAAGTCGCAAAGTCTCATTTTAAGTCGCGAAGCACTGAATGCCGTTGATATGTCTGCCGAGTTAATCTCTGCCTTTGATCCCCTTAAGACGTTGATTTGGGATGTCGCTAAGGTTTTAAGTCGCTGAAGCTCTGGATGCCGTAGAATCTTATGCCGAGTTAATCTCAGCTGTTGATTTCTTAAGTCGTACCGTTTGAAAGTCGTAAGTCATGGGAAGTTGTTAGGTCGTCAACGACCTAAGTGATATGTTTGTATTCTCTGTTTCTTAAGTCACAGAAACTTGTAGCCGAAGATCTTGATGCCGCGTACATCTGAACCGTTGTTGTTAAGTCGTCAGTACTCTAAGTCGTGTACGACCTATGTAAGTCGAATGTGCTGTATACTTTCTTAAGTCATAAGTCGGAGGGGTTATAAGTCGGTTGCCGACTTAGGAGTTAATGTAAATTTTCCGTTTTCTTTGCGTGAGTTGTAAAACGCCTATAAATAGGCCGTGTGAGTCATTTGTAAAGGTTGTTGAATATTGAATAAAATTCTCTTTTGTTAGCTTTGTTCTCTCAATTTCAATTGGTAGTCGAGTGTATCTCCTATCTCCACTTACATCATTCGAGTGCGCTCGAATCATCGTTTGTTGAAGCCGATTCACAGTATCTTGTGCGCAAGATCAACGTCGAAGAATCGTAGATCTCTTTCCCGGTATCTTCGGATCAACGAGTCAGAGATAGCTAGAATTCTGTATCTTCGGATCAACGAATTTGGGCATTTCAGTATCTTCTAATCCACCGATTACTACTTTTACCGATTGAAGATCGTTTTGATTAATCCGCTGCGTCAGGAGCCCAGATACTTACTCATGTGGACACACCTTATTTATTATGTATGATGTTGGTTACCGAGCGCTCGGATAAAGGTCCCAAAGGACCGGGTGATGACATATTCGTGAGTTACCTAGTTATAGGGGTAACCCAGCCTTGTTTGGCAGAGAGCAGTTTGTCTCTCGGGACGTCCAGCCAGAGGCGATCCCATTCGGCAGTAGGAAAGGAAGTTCCTTAGCCTGACCATTTGTTGTAAAATCTAAAGAAACAATACGAACCCTTTACGATTGAAATTGTAGAACCTGTCTCCTCAGGAGGCAGCTATAGCAGGCATAATATAATGGTACCTATGCTGGCTAAGATTAATATTGTATTTTCGAAAGGATTTTCACACTATGCACTAGTAATAATATCAAAAATGATTTGTTTTGCGTAGTAAGCATATTTGACTAACATAAGAAGCAATCTCTTCCAAGTCTGCGATTGCATTGTGGTGGGAGGTCTTATGGCAGTTTCATTTTCCAAAAGCATTGCGGATTTCAATGTTTAAAATCCTTTGTTGTTGTTTTAAAGATAAACTGTTTTTGTTGCTCACACCAGTCCCACGACTGACTCGTAGTTTATTGTTCCTTTCCTAAACTCTGGGTGCTCATAATTTTCTACACGAGCAGTCTAGAGTTGGGGTTTTCAGATATTCAGGTTGAGTAGATTACCTGGAGCTAGTCAGTCCTTGGACGACTGACCTTGCTTTCCGCTAGCTATGGATTGGAGCATTCTATTGGAGATATTATATCCGCTGCTGATGTTATCTTTTCTTTCCGCCGCTATTTCTTGTATCTCTGATATTGTTGTATCATATTGATATCATTGTTATATATCATACTGGATATTGTATTCATTGGATTGTATATGATATCATCTATTTTTATTCCGCTGTGTTGTTATACTTAATGGTGTTATAAGCTCCGGAGAACCAGATTTGGCGTTTGAATCTACGGCATTTTGAGTATGATGTAAAGTACGGATGTCGATTTTCGAAGGCCGACTGAGCACGCGAGGCTCGGGAAGGCGATGGCTTCGACTGCAACATTCAAATTCGAGAGTAAGGTAAAGTTTTAAGTTAATTTCAGTTAAATCTTATCTGGAGATATATATTATTTCTATACAGTAGGATAGATTACTGCTATTGTTTTCAAAAGCAGATTGAAAAAAGAAAAAGAGAAGAAGAACAACAGAACAACATCAGAAACACAAACAATATCAGAATCTCACATATCGCAGCGAAACAATATATAATAGATAATCACTAGTCTTTTAAAACAAAGAACTATATCAGTTTATACATACATCAATCAGAGTCAATATACAACTCAATATAACACAGCACATCAATGGACAGCTATATAACTTGTCCTCATACAGAATACACAGCGGAATAATACAAAGTATAGGTGATACGTTTCGCCATCCAGCTTGCTTCCAAAGCTCCAGAATATCCAGAACATCCTGATAACAAAACTCTAGGCTGCCCGTGTGGAAAATAATGGGCACCCAGAGTTTAGAAGGGAAACAATAAACTCCGAGTCAGTCATGGTGACTGGTGTGAGATCGTAAAACAGTTATTCTTTAAAACAACAAAAAAAAAATTTAAAGTCAATTCGAAATGCTTTTGGAAAATGAAACTACCATAAGACCTCCTGCCACACACACAATTCAAATGTAGAATTGGAGGAGATTTCTTCTTATGATAGTCAAAGATGCTTACTACGCAAAAATCAAATCCTTTTATTATTATTATTAGTGCATAGTGTAGAAAACATTTCGAAAGTATAATATAAATCTTAGCCAGCATAGGTACCATTATATTATGCCTGCTATAGCTGCCTCCTGAGGAGACAGGTTATACAATTGAAATCGTAAAGGCTCGTATACTTCCCGTCACTAAGGGTGATAAAACCTCTAAATCGGAGATCAGCCGATGTAGAGTAACTCGACGGTAATCCTTCTGTTTTCAAAAATATCCGGTCTTCAACACCGGTCATCAAATGCAATTCATAACGACGTATCACATATTCGGAATGGGTTATACGACCCCATGGTCCTTTCCCGGCTAACCCGAATAGTGAGCGCTTATTCAAAAATAAGTGTGGCATTCAAATTCATCCAATTCACAACAAATACCTATTCAAGGTAATTATTGATAGTCGGTTATTTAACTATCAATAAAGATGCGCAACATCATCAGATTCCAAATAATTTTCCAAATTATTTAATTTCCAAAATATCTTTACTAGATGTATTTTTTCCACACTTTAAAAATAAATCAACGTTTATCTTTAAAACGAATTCCCCTTTTTCTTTTATAAATTCCATAGTGAACTTATATTTCAAATATCTACTGATATACGATTTTCAATCGATTTCAAATATTCACTTTATCTTTACAAGGATAAATTCTCAAAACGTTCATTTCATATTGGAAAAGCATTTCCATACTTATTTAATAATAAGTAATTCACAAATCTATTTATTTTCAACATTTGAAAATATTCGATATACTTAAATCAATATTAAGTATATATTTCATTCTTTAAGGAAATCATTTGAGTCAAAATGAATGTTACGTAAAACATTGTTACGACGACTCAAAATCACTAGTACAAGGATTCGGATTTTTAAGATAGATATATAAATCCCAATACTACATAAAACATTTCCTTTCGGAAATCATTTACTATAACAACAGTGTTATAGTCCACCATTTCCTTATTGCTCGAAAACGTCTATTTCAACAATGGATGTTGAAATCTATGGTTTCGATATTTAACACATTTTAAAACATAGTTTAAAACAATTAACTTCATTTTCAATGTCACTTTTCCAAAACAATATCCATTTTACTTAACAATATATTCACTGTCCAAAATCGTGAATATACTTCACTAATCACATTTCACTATTTTCTACACATTTTATTTCAAGAATTATCCACTATCCAAAATCGTGGATAAAATTCTCTTAATAACCTTCTATATTAAATTCATCAAATTTAATTGATTTTCGAATTTATAAAACAACGTTTATAAATTCTATTTCTATTTTCTAACAACTTCGATTTATAAATTTCTTTTAATGACCCATTCAATTTATAACTCAATGTATACATCAAAAATCCATATTATAAGTTAAATACTTATAATTCATTCATTTTAAAAGAAATCGTTCTTTTAACTTCACAGATTTTAAATCTTATTACTTATAAGATTTCATTTATAACCTTATTTTCAACCATAACTGAACTACTTTTATACTTCCATTGTTTTGATTTATAAAATATATATTTTATAAATCTCATCTATGAACCATTCATACTTATTTAGAAACCTTAATTAAAATGCCAAAATCCGATTTGTAAGTAAATTACTTATAAATCTTTTGTTTTACAAAACCTATTCATTTTGTAACTTCACAATTTATAAATCTATAAATCTCGTTCACTTATGATTTTTTATTCATTCATTCTAACACTTACAAAACTCGTTTTAAAATTTCAATGTTTTAAATTTATAAATATCAACTTATTAAATCTTTTAAGTAAACCGTTTATAATACTTTAAAAATCTCAATTTAACCCATTTTATAAATTTCTTAACTTTTATTTCAAAAATCACAATTTGGTTATATTTACAAATACCTTAACTTTCATAATTTTAAAATTTTAAACATTATTTATTTAAAATATATCAATTCAACAATTTAAATAAAACGTATATTTTTAAAGATCACTTTAAAAATCTCTTTTTAAAATCAACATCGTCATTTTTAAACTTCCAAAAATGAATCCGATGATGCAACGCATCAATTTGTCCATCATGACAACAAATATCATATATCAACATATGATAACAGAATATACATCAATATCTGTAAATAAATAAATACTGGTGAGGAACCTAGTTGGATCCCTCCAAACTGCTTCCCTGCATCCACAAATGTTAGCACAATACCAATTCCACTTCGAGGTGGAATATCGCGGTATATGGGTTTTATAAAAATCATCCGCTTACTAACGGCGCAATAGGGTCTCATCCGCTATACATTGCGGGAAATCAATCAATCCAATATATACATATGCCAATATGTATATATTGCTATATATATAGATATATCCTACTATATCTAATATCACATCCAAATAGCAATCAAATCAATCAACAGCTGTAAAATCCAATTTCATTTGAGTGAGAAAAATCTCACCTTAGCTTTTATTTTGCAATCCCTTTCCATCTCGACTCGATTTTCTCGATTTTTAACCTTGTATAAACAATTATACAATTTATAAATATTTGAATCAATTGACAATAAATTATCATCTGTTAATTTCGATTCATCGGTGATTCCATCTTAATAGTTAAATTAACTGATAATTCTTTTTAAATCAATTTTCTCCTTTAATAATTTATTTAATTTCCATTTAAAATTTATTTAACTAGAATTTTATTTTACTGTAAATACTTCCTTTTAATAACTTAAAACTCTTCAATATTTTTAAATTGTAACTATATATATATATATATTTCAATCCCTTATCTATCTATATATATAAATATATATAACCTAATAAAATAACGGAGAATACTTTAATGTGAATATAAGTTCAATATATAAATTATCTTCAAAAAAAAATCTTACTGTGAAATCACCAAGCTCGAACTCGAGCCCCGTGTACGCGAACCCAATCGCGATTTTGCCAGATTCGCCATCGCGACTCCGTTCGTTCCTCACTGACTCGTCGAACTCACGGCAACGCGATATCCCAACGATCATGTTGTCGAAGTCTGGTCGCGATCCCCCCTACACGCCGCCTCGAGATGCTCCGCCCCTTTCACTGCTGCCTCGCGACGAGAATGAGCTCGACTTTGCCCACACGAGCGCGCGCGACTGTAGATCTCGTGCTCCCCTTCATGATGCTCGAAATTGAGCTCCCCCAAAATCGCAACATCAACTCGATTGAATCGATCTGGAATCGGAGAAGGAAGCTCGAGTGTTTTTCTTTCTTTTTCTTATTGGTGAAGCGGTCTCGTGAATAACTGGAGTGGAAAAGAAATTTGGGGGAAGGAGGATTTGTTCGGCCATCATAATTTTTCTCGTTTGATTTTGAACTGAGCTGATCTCGTATGAGATTTGTAGAGAAATGGGGAAGACAAACGAATGTGATTTAGCAGAGAGCACGTCTGCTAAGAAACTAAGGTGGCTGATGTTGACCAATTATATATATTTAAATTCAAATTCAATTTGATTTAAATTCCAACGCGTTTCCTTAACGTACGTTCACGCGGCAAGTCCGAAAAATACGAAATTTGAATCCCGGTAATAATTCAATATTACGGACCCAATGGAACTGGTTTCAACGAATTCCGAGACTGTGCCTCGGACTACTATTTTTAAATATTGATTCGAACGATAAAAATTCAAAACCGATCAAAACAGTTTCGATTTCAATTCTGAAGCTTCTATTATCTTCAGTATTATCGATACGAATTTTAAAAGCCTTTACAATATTTTTCTTCAGCTTAAAACTGAAGATTTAAATTTTTATTCAACTCTCAATATATTAAATTTTATAATTTAATCGCCAAATTCAAAGTTATATTGGGGATTCAAACTAAACCATCGTTCAAATATTTAAAATTAATTAAATATTTTCATTTTCAATTGTTCAAAATTCTGGATCGTTACATAATCCACTAGGGTGGTTTTCTGAATCTGTAGTAGATGTTGTTTTGTTCGAGAAAGAGGTTTTTGTTCATTTGGACGAGTTGCTAGAGGTTAGAAATGATAAGAGTATATCTTTAAATAAGGTTTCTATAGATATGCACACTTGTTCAGAGGATGTACATGCCTATTTCCCTGCTTCTAAAGAGGACTTTGATGAAGATAAGCAGTGTTCTCACTCAGAGCATTTGTTAGAGAATATTGATGGTGATAGAGAGTCAGGCAATGTTCCAGATTTGACATCAGGAGATATTGATATTTCTTTGAGTTCTTGTGTGATATTAGGAAGTAATGCTGTTAAGGTTTTGGAATCTTCGTCGAAGAAAGTTAAGTGTAAGAAAGCTGTAGCTGCTAGTGGCTCCATTCGCCGAAGTGCCAGCATTCGTAATTGTCAGTTACAGACTATGGGTGAGTTACCTGGTTCGAGTGTCATCTTTGACACTACGAATCCAGGCACATGTATGGTTTCTTTATTGGGTAGTTCGTATTCCACTTATGCATTAGGCAGTCTTTCACCTGCTGAGTTTAGTCAGCTAGCTTTTTACACTTCTTTTATTTTTTTCTGATGTAGAGATAGATAGGGAGTATATTAGACATAAGGAATTAGAGAGGGCTAATATAGTTAGTTTATGAGGATCATTAGTTGGAACATTAAAGGTTTGAACGATTTGAATAAGTGTGATAAGGTTAGAGCGTTCTTTAAAGACTATTCTATTAACATTGCTTTACTTCAGGAGACTAAAGTTAATTGTCCAGACTATTGTTTTTTTAGAAGATTAGGCGGTTATCCTTTTAGAAAATGGGTTTTCCTACCTTCTGTGGGCTCTTCAGGGTGTTTAATGATAGGGTGGCGGGATAATTATTTTAAATTGCTTCAATGTATTACTAAACAGCATTTTCTTCATATTATTTTAATTAATCTTTCTGATAACTTGATTTTAAACATTTCTAATGTATATGGGCCTAACTCAAAAATCAATCGGAGAATTTTATGGAAGGAGTGCCTTGAATTTAGATCATTAGCTCCGGGTTCTTGGATTTTGGGGGGTGATTTTAATGTTACGTGTTTCATAGGTGAGCGTTCTTCCAGGGAAGGGGATTACTCTGCTATGGAGGAATTTGACCATTTTATTATTAATTCTAATTTGATTGAAATTCCCCTTTCAAATAGAGAGTTTACTTGGAGTAATGCAAGAGAGTCTCCTTCCATAGCTCTTCTTGATAGATTTTTTGTTAGTGATGAAATTGAAGATAATTTTCCAATCTGTAGTGTCATCGGTTTACCATACACGTACTCTGATCATTGTCCTATTATCCTCACTTGCCAGCATCATAGAATTGTTATTAATAATTTTAAATTTGAAAAGATGTGGCTTCTGGATTCTAATTTTGTGAATTTAATTAATGGTAAATGGATTTCTTTGAGTTATCATAATATTAGAAATAAGGAAAATTCTGCAAAATCTTTTGTTTCAAAACTTAGAGATCTTAGGATTTTTCTTAAAAATTGGAACAAAAATGTTTTTAGCCATTTAAAAATCAAAAAAGATAATATTCTTAATGAAATCCTTAAAATTAATAAGATTTAAGAATATAGACAATTAAATTTAGGTGAACGTAATGTTCTCACCAATTTAAAAGATGAACTAAATTCTATTTTAGAAAAGGAGGAGGTTATGTGGAAACAGAGATCCAAAATCCAATAGATAAATGAAGGTGACAATAACACTAAATTCTTTCACAATATAGCTAATGGTAGAAAATGTAGTAACACAATTAACTCCATTATTGTTAATAATGAAGAGTTAGTTGATCAAAGAGATCTTAATAAAGCTTTTACTAATTATTATAAGAGTATTTTTGGTTCTAAAATCAAACATAGAATCAATGTTAGATGGAAAGACCTATATCCATCTGATTCTATTGTTGATTTATCTGATCTGGATAACCCTTTTACTGTAGAGGAGATTAGAAAAGCTATTAATGACATGCTAGGGGATAAATGCCCGGGCCCGGATGGGTTTCCTATTTTATTTTATAAAACTTTTTGGGACGTTTTAAAATTTGACTTAGTTAATATGTTTAATGATTTTTATAATGGTAATTTGCAATTAGGGAGATTTAATTTTGCAAATGTTATTTCATTACATAAAAAAGTCGGAGCTAAAAACTTAAAAGATTTTAGACCTATTTCTTTGATTAACTGTTCAGTAAAAATCATTTCTAAAGTTCTAGCTAATAGACTTAGTACAAGAGTGAATGATTTAATTGATTGTTCACAATCGGCTTTTATTAAAGGGAGAAACATCACTGATAGTGTGGCTGTTGTTCAAGAATATATTAATTACTGTTGTAAGAATAACATAACCTGTGCGATTTTAAAACTTAATTTTGCTAAAGCTTTTGATTCGGTGGATTGGGATTTTCTTGTAGATATTTTTCAAGCCTGAGGTTTTGGTCATAGATGGATCACTTGGATTATGACTTTGCTTAGAACTGGAAACTCTAGTATTATGGTTAATGGTACATTAGGTAATAGAATTCAATCTAAGAGAGGTTTAAGGAAAGGGGATCCCTTATCGCCTTTATTATTTAACTTAGCTGCTGATGTTTTTGCTAAAATTATTAAAAGAGCAGTGGATAATGGATCTCTAGGATGTGTAGGCAATGACATATCGCGTAATGGTATATCGGTTCTTCAATTTGCCGATGATACCTTGCTTTTATCTTCCTATCTTCCTAGACACATTATAACCCTCAAGTTTATCCTTTACAGTTTTGAACTTTTATCTGGTTTAAAAATTAATTTTGACAAAAGTTCCGTTTTAGTTTTAAATGATTTTGATAAAGTTGAAAATTTAGTTGCTAATACTCTAAATTGTAAATCTATGAAATTTCCTTTTGACTACCTTGGTTTTGTGATTAGACCCACCAAACTCAAACATGACGATTGGATTATTATCATTGATAAAATCAAAAATAAGATTTCTAACTGGAATGGTAGATTTTTATCTAGAGCAGGTAGGCTAGTTTTAATCAATTCGGTTTTATCAGCCCTTCCGATTTATTGGATGTCCATGCATCTATTTCCAGATTGGGTTATTGATAAAATTGATAAAATTAGGAGAGATTTCTTATAGAGTGGGGATAATCCTAATAATAATATAAAATGTCTTGTAAATTGGGAAACCGTTTGTAAAGCCAAAAAGGAAGGTGGTTTAGGAGTTATTAATTTGCGTAATATGAATTTGTCCTTACTAGGTAAATGGCTTTGGAAGTTTAAGGATAATAATGATAATGCTATTTGGAAAGAGATCATTTCTAAATATTATTACAATGGAAATAGTAATTTATATCAAATTGCTTCTCCAGCAACTCAAAATATATCTAATTTTTGGAAAAACATTTTAAAATGTCATGAGATTTTTAACTTAGGAATAAATACAATTGTTCATTATGGTAATTGTACTTCTTTTTGGCATGATAGATGGATTTCAGTCTTAACTCTTAAATTGGAATTTAAAGAGCTTTATGAAATCTGTAACTTTAAGTTTGCTTTAATTAATGAAGTTTATTCTCCTAAAAATGATCCTCCTTGGAATTTTAGTTTTTATAGAATTTTAGTTGGTTCAACTCTTAGACAACTTTTTTTGCTTTATGCAAGATTAAATCTTTATAATATTGATAATGATAATAATATTATTTGTTGGGAATGGGATAAAAGTAAGAAATATACTTCTAATTCTTTTTACATATTTATTAATTTTTCGGGTACAATAAACAACTCATTTAAATTTATTTGGAAATCTAATGCTCCTCCTAAATCTAAAATTCACATGTGGTTAATACTGCATGGAAAACTAAATACAATAGAATTCTTAAAAAGAAAAAACATTCAAAATAATAATAAATGTTATTTTTGTAATCTGCATCTTGAAGATATAAAACATATATACTATGATTGCTCGGATTCTTATTACATTCTTAATAATATTCTTAATATTTTTAATTTTAATTTAACAACTAAAATTTCGGATTGTGACTTCTATTGGATTAATTTTAGATTTAGGTTCAAAAAGAATATTAGATTTTTGCTTGACACTTTATTTATTATTATTAGTTGGTATATATGGTTCGAAAGAAATCAAAGAATTTTTAATAATAATAATAGTCAATTTAGCAAATTGATTTTTACAATTTCTTTATTTTGTTTTAATTGGATTTCTAATCCCAAATATAAATTAGCTAAAAATAATCTTTTTAAAGGGTATCTTAATAAGGTTAGTTATAATATTAACTTATTCAAACACAATAATTATATTTTTAACATTAACAGTATTAATATTAATAATTTTTCAAATTTTCATGATGACTTTAATGTTAGTCATAACTTACTTATGATTAAAGATTCATAAGTATTTTTTAAGTTTTGTTTTCATTTATTTGTTCTTGTTTTTGGCGGTATTAGTTTATAGGTATTTTTATTCTTTTGCTTTTTGTCTAGTTTTTTCTCATTTAGATTTTATTTCCCATCTCATCTATACATATATATGTATATTAATTATATAAATATACATATAAATGTATAATTCTTATTTTTTTTCCTTAGTCATCCTTCAGATACAGGTACGAGTGATAGGGTGGTAGGCTCTTTTTACAGGTCCTCATATCTTCAGATTGTAGGATTACGGATTGTAGAGAGGCCATCATAGAAGATCCATTCTTCTGCTTGGCACTTCTTCCTTTGTTTAGAGTCTCCAGAGTAGATTCTTCATTCAGCATCATATCCAGTTCCTCTTCAGAGTAGATGCTTCTTCACTCCTTCCGATTCAGACACATAGAGCTTTCTGTGTTGCTTAGAGCTCCTGCTTCAGAGTAGATGCTTCTTCATTCAGTATCATTTTCTTTTGTTTCTAGGTACTCCTAACACCTCGTATTGGGTGGTGTCCATGCCGGAACTCGATATCGGGGTGTGATGGGTGGTGGCCTTGTCAGAACTCATCTTAGGGGTACCTAATTTTTCTTTGATACTAGTATTTAGTTTTTGTTACCTGCCAGGCATGTTGGCAGCACCTTATTTTTGTGATATATATAGTTGCTTGTGTGCTCTCCTCTATTCATAGAGGATCACACATTTTTCTCAAAAAAAAAGTATGTATACATGTGTGCAGACATGTATATATGTATACTGGGTTGATTTACTGCATGCACCACTTTGTTATTGTATCTGGTCCAATTTGAAGTCTTGTTGCACATATGCATTGTTCTGGTCTGGTTCCATTTGAGTGTGTCTGATGCACTTTGATTTGAAGTCTGGTTCAATTTGTTTTGAAGTTTGGTTGCACTTTGATTTTCTGGCCATAAATTCTGTGCTAGTTGCTGGTCGAGTTTCATGTCCAGTTGCTTCGAGTTCCATGTCCAGTTCCTTGTATTCATCCATGTTGAACTGCTTGCTCTCTTGTGTGTTCATGTCTTTGTTATTTCATTCCTGAGTGCTTTGACTGGTCTGTTCTTTGCACATTTCTGGTGGTCTGGTTCCATAAGAACTCTGGTTGCATTTGGTGTTTTCATGTGCTCACTTGTCGTTTGCCTATGAACTCCTATGCACTATTGTTGTAGATCTGCATTTGCTCATTGATGTGTTATTGCAGTCTGGTTTCATGTTGAATGAAGTCTGGGCTGGTTATTGGGCCATTTGAAGTCTACTTGGTGGTCTTGTTCCACTGGCTTGTTGGTTTGAGCATTCATGTTTACTTTTTGTTGTTGTTTTGCACTACATATCCATACTGGTCTGGTTGTAGCCTGTGTGTTCACCACTGTTTGTCTGCATTTGCTCTATCCTTTGTACATATAAGCATGTTGATTTGCTTTGCACCTGAGTTGAATCCAGTCTTGGCTTGGGTTTGACCTTGTGCTCACATGTTCCAGCTATTTTAACAAGCAAATATATCGGTGTGCAAGACCTGTGGCATGTACAGTGAAACACTGTGCATGTCACAAGTTGTTCATGTAAGATGAATCCAAAAAATGACCACGAACAACCCAAATAACTGAGGCAAATAATATTTTCAAACACACACACTTCATTGTGCACTGTAAAATATTTCTTTTTCAATTTTACTACATCGGTGTTTATTTAGCAGATAGTTCAGATGCCGAATACAGGCTGGAACAAAGTTGAAGATCAAATACGAGTGATGAGTGAAAATGTAGTGAGGTGAAACTTGTATGTAAATTGTAAAGTGAAAATTGTGTTGTAATTGAAGTTGTATTGTAATTGAAAATTGTGTAAATGTAGTGAGAGCTCAAATTTGTACTATTTGAATTTGTAATAAAATATTTGTTTGAATAAAATATTTGTTTAAATAAGAATTCTGAGTTATTTATTTTATTCAACAAATATTTATTTAATTATGTGGAAAAATAAAATAGTACAATAACAAATACATTTAAACAAATATACACACACACACACATATGCTTATTATCATCAAACAAAAATCATAGGCTATTGTATTATACAATATTCCAATATCTTGATGCTTGAAAAAGCAATCAACAGTTTCTCGTTCAAGCACCGATGCTGAATATAGATCAGTTGATGGAACAACTATAGAAATCATATGGCTGCTCATTGCTTCATGAAATTGAAATCAAACTTGTTCGAAAGCCGACTATTTGGTGTGATAATCTTAGCATCGTTTCACTATCTTCCAACCAAGTTTTTCACTCACGAACGAATCATATAGAGATTGATCTCGACTTCGTTCGTGAGCAAATGGTCAATAGAAAACTCGAGATCAATCACTTGCCTGCTACACATCAGAGAGCTGCTAAAAATTTCCTAAGATTGAAAGCAGATTTGAAAGTTGAAGATGGCGGCGACAAGGGAGAAAGGGAAAAAACCCTAGATAAAATTGACGGGGGATAATAGAGATAAAGTATTGAATATCACAGCATGGACCCAGTCTTATTTCACAATAGAAAACACGGGTAGAAAGGAGTTACATATCCAACCCTTATGTTTACGACTGTTACATTGTATGCTATAAAAAAGTTATCTCATGTAACAATAACAGGAAATTATTGTCAAGGACAAAATTTCTCAACGTTTTTTGCCTCAAGGACAGACTTTCAATATTTTATCCTGAAGGACAACTTTATTTAGGTATCAGTTTTTAGTCATTGATAGCAGTTTTTAGGTATCAATTTGTAGTTATCGGTAGTAGTTTTTAGATATCAGTTTTTAGCTTGGTAGCAGTTTTGTTGTCCTTATGAATAATTTTGGAAAATGTTTGTCCTTATAAATAATTTTTAGGAGAATGTTTGTCCTTGTGGTAAAAATATTGAAGTTGTGTCCTTGAGGCAAAAAATATACAAATCTTTGTCCTTTAAATTAATTCCCCTAACAATAATATCTAGTATTTTCATTTTAACAAAGAATAAAGCAAATACATCGTCTTTCAAATTCTCTCTATACGGTTTACTCAATAACTAGATATTGCAGCAAGATAAACTAGAACACCCTACAGTATGAAGATATTGATGGATCAACATTCAGAAGTTAGAAATAAACTGAAAGGCATGTAAGAACCAAATGTTTTTTTCCACAGCTGGAACATCCCAAATTATGTTTAAGGTTCAGGAATGACAAAGAAAACAACTATAGTTTTGAAAATGACCAGTGATTGTATTCAACTGTATAAGATAATATGGTATAAAAAAAAGATTTGGTTTTCCCTTTCTTCTACTCAAGTTAACAATTATCCTCAGATCTCTAGTTCTGCCATGGCTATTACACCTCTTTCTCTTCAATCTGTTGTGTTTCTTTTGATAGTTAATGACCAGATTTAATTTCTTACCCACTTTTTCTTATATTCAAATCTCAATTTTACAACTGTTTAACAAGTTCTAAATACTACCTTATCAATTCAAAATAGTAATTGGTTCACAACATTGTGTGGAGCAGCTAATATTTCTTTTGTGATACAGTTTATTCATGCAAAAGATGCCTACTCAAGTATTGAAAATAATTAGTATGGTGAATATTTGATGTGTACGACAACAATTACATATTATAAGTAAACTGTTATAATTTTGACAGATTGGCTAACAATGGAATTGGAGCAAAAATATGTATATTGCTTTGAATTTTAAAGTGGATGGTAATGGTGCATTTAGAATATTATGTGGCTTGATTTTTAGTGATACGTTATTTGAATATATCAGTGACCTGTTTATTTCTATAACTAGTGACCCCTTTTCATTTGTTCAAACATTTATATTTTGAACTTTGGTCAACTGAAATTATTGGCAAACCCATAAATAAGTAGGCCTGTAAACGGTCGAATACGGTTTGGATAGTATCATATCCATATTCGAAATTATTTTGGATTTAGGATATCTGTATCCGCGAATACGAACGAGTGTCGAATAAATGGATATTTATCAGATATTGTTCGACCATTCTGTGACTAATAAATCTAACCAAATAAATGCAAAATTTTGATTCATTATAAATCCATTTCAGTAATGAAATTATATAAAATAATAAATATGCCAAGGCAAGTAATTTTAAGCAGTAAATATTGATTTTTATACACGTAATAAATATTTTTCGCAGATAAAATAGTAAATAACAATCATTTTATGTACTAAAATACATTAAAAAAATAAGTATAATCTTGATAAAAATCGGACAAATAATTGTCGGATGTGGATGTTGTCATGTCCACATCCGTATCTAATTTCGAATATCGAATAATTATTTATATTTCGAATACAGATACAGACGGAATTCAGATTTTTCAAGTACTCATTGACAGTCTTACCAACCGGGAGATTATCCTCAACTATCAAAATTTGCTAAAAAACTTGCATGTATTTGGTTTTAATAAAAGCTGACCATATGCTTACTGCTTACATGTGAATTACTAGGGCATGGACATATAAGGAAATAAACATGACATGTAGGCTCAAAATATCCATGGTCATCATGAATCAAGATGTCAAAGGCCAGAAAGTCATGTCTTATCTACATGTTAATTTTGACCAAAAATCAAAGGAGGATATTCTTGATTGGACATTGGACCAAATTCGAACGAAGACAATGAAAGAGGGCCGAGATATTTTAGATATATCTTTGTTCAATATTTGAATTTTTTGGCTATGTCCACATATATCTTTGTTGGATATTTGAATTTTTTTTAAAACTATGTGCAGCCTTCAGAGAATTTCAGAAGCTCAACATGTTGTCTACTTGGAAAAGATCATCGTATCTTCCAACAAAGAAGAATGTGATCAAATTAGATGGGTTAAGCAGGAGAGTGCTGGACATTAAACATAAAATTGACCCATAAGAAACGTCTAACAACAAAATTGCTAAAGTTAAAAAATAACCAACTTAATGCTTAACATTGTTTCTCAAGGAAGGAAGGAACTATGCAACTGAGTGTTAGAAATAATGAATGGTTCTTTGTTTGTCCCGGTCTTTAGCAATAATATAGGAAAGATCCTATTTCTTAGGTAGTGTTTAGTGTTTATTTACTACTTTATAAATAGCTTTGTAATTTCTAGTTTAGTAAATTAAGAAGTAATAACGATGTAGTTCCTTTTTGTTTACCATTAAATTTCTCTCTTTCTTTTCTTAGTATCAAATTCTAACATGGTATCAAAGCCAGGTTAGAGAAAGAGAAGGGGGAGAGAGCTGCAGTGAGTTAAAAATATACCTATCATCTTTACAAAATTGTTAGCTTTCTCAGATACAGCTCGGAATCCGCCACAATCAGAAATTCACGTAGTCGCTATGGGATTCGTTGACATTACCTGAAGCTATTCGAAGCTTGCAAATTTAAATGCAGATCTGCCGTGAATTGCGATTGCTGGTGATGTTGCCTGACATAGAAAGATCGCGATGTTGTTGATCTGAGTGATGCTGAGAGACGCGTCTGCCTAGGTCGCCAAAGTGTGAAGTTGTTGCCAATTTCAAATTCACTAGAAAGTTGATTTGAATTTTGATGTTGCTGATACTTGGATCTGAGGATGCGGTTGTCATTCAAGGTGGGTTCGTGATCAAAACTTGCAGCAGTGATGAACTCGTGATGCCAGCATCGAATCTGTTTTGTTGTTGATTCGAGATAGTTGATGTTCTTTGAAGTAAAGTTGTTCTCTTTAAATTCGATGATGGGCTGTGTAGAACTCTGGGTTGAATGTTGCGTAATTTGGCTAGAAGTGACAAGGAGGCTGGACTGGACTGTTAGCATGAACTCGGGAGTGGTGCAGATGGATGTGGCTATGAATTAGGAATTTGCAGTTTGGAGATGGAGATGTGATACTGAGGTGTCCGGTGATGTTTGGCAAGATGAGAGTGGAAGATGAATGGTAATGAGATTGCTGTAGGTGGTTGAGCTCGGATTGTACATTTCAGGTTTTTGGTAATTTGTGATTGAAAGAGGAGCAGCGAACTTTTTGCAGCAAGGGATGTGGGGGTATTTGATGGTCTTGTTTGGGAATTCATTTCAGATGAAGGGTGATGAAGTACAGTCGATAGAAAGACACCGCATTTGCATATAGAAGAGTTGTTTAGAGAAAAAAAATAGCTGATGAGTGGGCTTTGAGAGATAAATCTAAAGGATGCTTTCGTAGGACAAGGATGGATTGCACTGATGGCACTGATCAGTTCAAGAAAATGAGTAATGTGGTATTGCCAGATACAGTAAGTGCAAAAATTGATGAAGGTATGAGCCTTGATGAGTGCCAAGATAGTTGTTTGAGGAACTGCTCTTGTACTGAGTTTGCTAATTCTGATGTGTGTTCTGGTGGAAGTGGTTGTGTGATGTATGTTTTTGATCTTAACGATGTCAATGATCTTGGGGATGATGGCCAAGACTTCTATCTCAGGTTAGTTGCAGCTGACTTAGGTTGTTGCTTGGAATACAATGTATAAGGTTTTTGTCAGGTGATGCTTGTAGTTTGGATTGTGCTGGTGTAATTGCAGTGTCAAGCAGAGGGTGGTTGCGTTTGTGATTCAGTGAGGTGAAGTAGAGAGGAAGTTGGTGCACTGATAAGGAATTTTGGTAGAGATTGTTGTTGCTGGTTATTGTAGTGGAATTTGTTGAAGGTTGAGGTTTGAGAATGCGTGCTCTGATGCTTGGGTCAATGTCAGAGTAATCTGCTGAAGTTCACCTGTTTTCTGGACTACTGCTGTGAGCGTCCATTCGATGCTAAAGTTGGTCGGTTGCTGAACTGCCACTGCAATCTAGAGCATAGATGTTAGAGCTTATCATTGCAATCTAGCTAGATTTTAATCCAATGAGGAGTTTGTTAGTCATCTGAACTTGAAGCTTAAGTCAGACGAAGAAGGTTGGGTTGCGGTTGCCGATGGATCAATGTTTGGGCGCTTGATGCTTTGATGTCTAGAATTGCCTCGTGGTAGAGACGGACCTAAATGCTTTGCCGCTACGACTTTGACCACTAGTTGGATTACTTCTCCGCTGCTGTTGATATTTTGAAGAAAACTGCGTTGTCTTGAGAAGTCAGTGGTGCTGAGATGGTGAGCTTTGATCCCATTGAAGTTTTAATGAAATAAAATTTAGTTTGTGCTATGATAATTAATCTGAAATGGTTTGTCCATGATGAGGCTGGTTTGGCTATGAATGAGTTTGAAATGGTTTTGTTTATTAAAAAAAAGGGAACAATGAAAGGATTGAGCACATGAGATGTAGGAAGGAAGTTTGGCAGTTTGTAATTGCTAGTGAATATGATATTAGATGCTGTGATGGTTTTGCAGTGATGGTGAGAAATTAAAATTGGAATTGGGAAGTTTAGTGATGATGAAGTCGTGTGGAACTAGGAAGTTGGTTGAGGTCGTGAAAGACTAGTGGATAAACTAGTTTGCAGAAATGGAGATGAATTGGAGAATGTAATAGAAATGCGTTTGCAGAAATGGAGATGAATTAGGTAGTTGAAGATGGACTGAAAGTGGATGCTGCCAGTTTTATATTAGATGTGGATGTTAGTAGTTTGACTTTTGAGGTGGATGTACAGGTTGGCAAATTGGAGTTGAAGGTTGATAATGTGGAGAGGAAATGAAGTGAAGTAGTTTTGAATGTGGATGTGGAAGAAGAAGAGCGAGGTGTCTGCGATCGTAGTTCTGCGTAGGAGATGATGTCGCAGTTGCGTGCTGTTGACATAGGAGTTTTTGGTTAAGTTACAAGATATGAAGATGAAGACGACGAAGGAAAGTACGTCGCTTATAGGGTTGGATATTTGTAGAGTGCTCGAGGACTGTTTGGTAATATGCCTAAGAGAAGATAGGCATGCCTACAAGTGAAATAGGTAGGACTGTGAGTAAAGCAGTTTTGGTTTTGTGTCATCCAACAAGCAAAGGAAGAAGAGTCGCAGCTCTAGCTTGTTGGGGGGATGACATATATCGCAGTATCAAGGGATGGTCCACATGCAAAGACCAAGAGGTACCCTTAAAGGAAACAAAGAGTTGTTGATGGTTAAAGTACCAATCAACATGAAACAGTTGAGCATGTCCAACCAGGTAGAGATGGAAGATATGACCGAGTTCGTCTATGCAAGGCGATGACGAAACTGAGAACCGCGGTTCTTTATATGTCAGCATTTGTAAGTTTTAAACTGAAAGTTAGACACATTCAGTTTAAGGGAGGGTGTTAGAAATAATGAATGGTTCTTTGTTTGTCCCGGTCTTTAGCAATAATATAGGAAAGATTCTATTTCTTAGGTAGTGCTTAGTGTTTATTTACTACTTTATAAATAGCTTTGTAATTTCTAGTTTAGTAAATTAAGAAGTAATAACGATGTAGTTCCTTTTCGTTTACCGTTAAATTTCTCTCTTTCTTTTCTTAGTATCAAATTCTAACACTGAGGAGGACAAGCACCCACTTCAGCTTTTTGCACAAAAAAAAGTTCTGTTGAAGCAAAAGGAAGAACAAGCTGCATGAGTGAGGAATGAAGAGAGAGAAACGCATACAAAATGTTCAAAAGTCAAGCACTGTAACGACCCAGAATTTTGAACAAATTAAATTGAGAATATTTAATTAATTTTAAATATTTGAACGATGATTTAATTTGAATCCCCGATATAACCGTGAATTTGGCGATTAAATTATAAAATTTAATCTAGTGAATGTTGAATAAAAATTCAACTCTTCAATTTTAAGCCGAAGAAAAATATTTCAAAAGCTTTTAAAATTCATATTGATAACACTGGAGATAATAGAAATTTCAGAATGTAATTTCAAACTGTTTTGTTCAGATTTGAAATTTATATCGTTCGATCGATATTTAAAAATAGCCGTCCGAGGCACAGTCTCAGAATTCGACGAAACCAGTTCCATTGGATCCGGAATATTATATTATTGCCGGATTTCCAATTTCGTATTTTTCAGAGTCGTTATGTGTGCACACGATAGATAAACGCATTTAAAATTTAAACGGATTTGATTTGAATTTAAAGTTTTAATTGGTCACGTCAATTTCTATTCGTTCCTTTAAACACGCTCCGTTGTTCATGCTGAAGACCACGAAATTATCACGCAACCATTCCCTTTCGTTTTCAAATACGTCTTCTCCATTCCCTCCCCAGTTCAAATCGAAAAGAAAATAAAAATGCCGAACTCCTTTTTTTTTCAAAATCAAATTGTAAAACGAAATCAAATGGCCGGCACCCAAATATTTTCCCCAGATTCAAAAATCTCGACATTTCCTCCTCGTTTTAAAACCAGATCCGATGATTCTTATAGACTAATAAAAAAAAAAGACGAAGGGGGGAAGGCTGTAAATCAGAGAGCATAAATGGTGGCGGCATCAGGGGGGCACTCGCGAGTTCAGGGATCGCGTGGTGGTGCCGCGCGCGTGGTCAGAGGTGTAGAAGAAATGGTCGCGTCGCGAGTTGCTCGAGTGGAGGCGGAGGCGCTCGAGCACGGCGTGGTGGCTGGCGATTTCTCGAGTGCGACGGCGAACTTCGAGGCGATGGGTTTCGCGAAGGCTGGGGATTCGCGAAGAACGGCGTGGAGGCGCGATTGAATTCATGAATTAGAGCATGGCCGTGGTGGCGTCGCTCAGCAGCGGCATCTCGGTTCATGGTTTCGTTTCGGTGGTGGCAACTGTCGCGGTGGTCGAGCTGTGTTGGCGTTCGCGATGTGACAAGGTCGAGAAGGGGACTAGCTCGAGAGGGTTTTCAGTTCGATGGTGAGTATAGTTTTTATTTTATTTTATTCGAACCTATATACAGAGAAGAAAATAATTACAATAGGTGAAAAACAATTTTGTTTTGATTTAAGAAATATATATACACACATATATAAGAAGCATTAAATAGATAGACAGTAAACCAGAAATGAATATATATTGGAATTTATTAGCTGTGAATTTACAACTGAAACTGAAATGTATATGTGTTTTCGTTAAAAATATAAACAGGAATTATTTTAGGTAGTTGGGTTTGAAAAGATAAATAAATACGAATTTAGTATATTGACAAGTTTATTTATATATTTTCAAAATAGAAATAGAATTTATTAAAGGGAATTTAGTTTTAAAATTTTAATTTTCAGTTAAATCAATTTATTAAAAAGTGATTGGTTTAGAGAATTAAAGGTTTTAGTTTAAATTAAATAAATTTATTAATAAAGGAAATTTTATAATTAGTTAGATAAATTTATTAAAAGAAAAATTGGTTATTTAATTGGTTCGAATGTTAATTTAAATTGTATAATTGTTTATACAAGGTCGAATACAATGAAGAAAAATAAATCTGGATTTGGCAACGGATTGCAAAATAAAAAAACTAAGGTGAGATCTTCTCACTCAAAATTTAAAGTGGAATTTTTGCAGTTATTGATGATTGCTATTGGATATGTGATATTAGATATAGTAGGATATATCTATATATATATATATATAGCAATATATACATATTGGCATATGTATATATTGATTTGATGATTTCCCGCCTCGTATAGCGGATGAGACCCTATTGCGCCGTTAGTAAGCGGATTTTTATAAAACCCATATACCGCGATAATTCCGTACTGGAGCGGAATTGGTATTGTGCTAACGTCTTTGGATGCAGGGAAACAGGTTGGAGGGATCCAACTGGACCCCTCACTTTGATTGAATTTATTTATACTGTGATATGAATCTGTGAATGATTATATTGATGTTATTGATCATATCGATGTCTGGAAAATTGTTTGGAAGCTAAAATTTAGCTGAATGGATGTTTGATATCATTGGATTCCAAAAATAAACGAAATTGAATTTTTGGAAATCAAAATAGAAATTTCTAAGTGAATTTAATTTTAGAAATTTAATAAATTCGAAGAAAGGAATTTTAAAGTATAAAAAGTTAATTTTTATAATCTTATCGAATTAATTCCAGAATCAAGTAAAAATGATAAATAAATGAATTTCGTATAATAGTGATTTTAAATTGAGGAAATTTATTTAAAATCTGGATTTTTAAATAGATTGAAAGAAACAATTGAAATTTGTTTTCTTAATAAGGAATTTATTTAAAAGAAGATAAGTTGGAAATCCAATTAGAAATTTTAAAATTGGTAAATTGAAATGATTTGGGAAATTAATGTAAAATGATTCCAATTTGAAGAATCCATTTAAACATAGAATATTGAATGATTTGAGGAAAATAAGGAATTTATTTAGTAGTGATAAATAAATTTAGAAATCAATATTGAAATTGATTTAGTATTGAAGTTTTTATAAATAGAAGTGAAATTTATAAAAGTTGTTTATAAATCCGAAATTACTTATTTTGATAAGTAAAATATAGAAGTTAATAAAAAGAAATTTATAAGTTGAAGTTGTTATTAAAATAGAAATAGAATTTATAAACGTTGTTTTATAAATTCGGAATCGATTGAATTTGATAAATTTAATATAGAAGGTTATTAAGGGAATTTTATCCACGATTTTGGATAGTGGAAAATTCTCGAAATAAATGTGTAGAAAAGATTTAATATGGTTAAGTGAAGTATATTCACGATTTGGACAGTGAATATATTGTTAAGTAAAATGGATTCATTTTTGAAGAAGTAATATTTTAAAAAATGAAGTTAAACATTTTAAAGGTGTTTTAAAATGTGTTATGAATCGAAAGCATAGATTTCAACATTTATTGTTGAAATAGACGTTTTCGAGAAATTTAAGGAAATGGTGGACTATAACACTGTTGTTATAGTAAATGATTTCCGAAAGGAAATGGTTTGATGTAGTATTGGGATTTATATACCTATCTTAAAATCCGAATCCCTATACTAGTGATTTTTGAGTCGTCGTAACGATGTTTTACGTAACATTCGTTTTGACTCAAATAGATGTTAAAATTTGTGATTTCCTTAAAAAGAATGAAATATATACTTAATTTGATTTAAGTATATTGAATATTTTCAAATGTTGAAAATAAATAGATTTGTGAATTACTTATTATTTAATAAGTATGGAAATACTTTTCCAATATGAAATGAACTGTTTTGAGAAATTATCTTTGAAAGATAAATTGAAGTTGAATATTGAAATCGATTTGAAAATCGTATATCAGTAGATATTTTTGAAATATAAATTCACTATGGAATTTATAAAAGAAATGGAAATTCGTTTTAAAGAAAATAAACGTTGGTTTATTTTTGAAGTGTGGAAATTTTTATATCTAGTGAAGATATTTTTGAAGATGAAATAAGATGGAAAATTATTTGGAATCTGATGATGTTGCGCATCTTTATTGATAGTTAAATAACCGACTATCAATAATTACCTTTAGATAGGTATTTGTTTTGAATTGGATGAATTTGAATGCCACACTGATTTTGAATAATCGCTCACTATTCGGGTTAGCCGGGAAAGGACCATGGGGTCGTATAACCCATTCCGAATATGTGATACGTCGTTATGAATCGCATTTGAAGACCGGTGTTGAAGACCGGATATTTTTGAAAACGGAAGGATTACCGTCGAGTTACTCTACATCGACTGATCTTCGATTTAGAGGTTTTATCACCCTTAGTGACGGGAAGTCCTGACGTGATTGAAAATTATCCGGAAATGCAAGGGCTTCGTGAGAAGTGCCTTCGGTTCTGTTCGATCCCGGAACAGACTTGTATGGATTGTGTGTCTGACGTTACACTTTGAGATATAAAGCTGATTTCTTTCAAATACATTTCTGTTGGTGGCGGAGAATTTATTCTCTTAGCTTAACACCCTTCTCTGAGACGTACGAGCTCAGAGGTTATGTAGTTGAAATTTATCAGCGATATATCCCAATTTGGTAACGTGGCATACTGAGTGTTGCTGAGAAATGATCAGTGTTTGATCATTTGTGATATGATCATTTGTTTGATCTTATATCTTTGTGATCATAGGTTGATCATTTTGTTTGACCCGAAGCAGGGCTTTTTGAGAAAGCGTAGCTTTGTGGACGAGACTTCGTCGAGCCTCACACCCCGGAAATGGTCGAAACAGGAAGAATGCAGCAAGGTTCTAGGGAGTAGCGCCCCTTAGTGTATGTCATTCCTTCTGGATAAAGGTGGTATCATGGTATGGAGCCCAGATACTTAACCTCTGTGGTTACTGCATTATTATTATCTATGTGGTTTGTTGGAAATCGGGGATCCTCGGGAAGATCGGTTACGATCGGGGGATGGCATACGCGTGTCAGTAGTTACCTATTTTTGCAGAGGTAACCCGGCCTTGTGTTGGCAGAGATCCGGTTAGGTTCTCGGGTCGTCTATTCCAGGGACGTACCCATCGTGGAAAAGGAAGTTCCTTAGCCTGACCATTTGTTGGAAATCCAAACTCCAATACGAACTTTGTACGGTATTAGTTGTAGAACCTGCCATTTACGTACGGTGGTCACCACTGTTTAGATGGTAGCTATAGTAGGCATACGATACTGGTCGTATGTTGGCTAAGGTTAATATTATACTTTCGAAATGTTTTCTACACTATGCACTAATAATAATATCAAAAAGAATTTGATTTTGCGTAGTAAGCATCTTTGACTATCATAAGAAGAAATCTCCTCCAATTCTGCGTTTGCATTGTGTGTGTGGTGGGAGGTCTTATGGTAGTTTCATTTTCTAAAAGCATTGCGAATTGACATTAAAAATTATCCTATTGTTTATTTTAAAGAATAACTGTTTTACGATCTCACACCAGTCACCATGACTGACTCGGAGTTTATTGTTTCCCTTCTAAACTCTGGGTGCCCACCAATTTCCACACGGGCAGTCTAGAGTTAGATTATCAGGATATTCTGGATATTCTGGAGCTTTGGAGATAAGCTGGATGGCGAGACGTAGTATTTGTATCTGATATATTTACTCCGCTGTGTATTCTGTATGAAGACAAGTTATATAACTGTCCATTGTTGTATATTGACTCTGATGATTGATGTATCTATAAAATGATATAGTTCTTTGTTTTAAAGACTAGTAATTATCTATTGTATATTATTCCGCTGCGATGTGTAAGATTCTGATATTGTTCTGTTTCTGTTCTCTGTTGTTGTTCTGTTATTCTTCTTTCTTTTCTTTTTCTTCTCTTTTCCTTCTATCTTTTCTTCTATCTCTTCTTTTAAACATTAAAGTTCGCGTTTCCGCCACCCGATCGTTCGACAGTTGCTACAGTGGACGTAGCAGTGTCGGGTTTTCGGAAGACGGATTTGCGGGTCTTTACATTTGGTATCAGAGCATATGGTTAAGCGACAACCCTGCTCTGTTGGGTGTTACTCATTAGAGATAGAGTCAGTAGTACTCTAGAATGAGTTGAGTGTAATAATAGATATGAGCGCGTATTTGTTATTTGAATATAAAATTGTTTTGTATTGTGTTGACTTATCGGTTGATTGTTTATGGATTCTGGTCGGTGCAGTCTAGCTAACTGTAATCGATAGGGGTTTCTAAACTCTAAACAAGATAAACCGACACAGTATTGATTTTAAATAGGGTAAATGAAATAATTTTTGCCCAAAACTATTTTTGTATATAAAAAAAAATGATTTTTCTGTAAATTATTATAGTATATGGTTGCATGGTTGTTAGGAAAGTGATAATATTGAAATGTTATCATTTTTATATGAAATTGAATAAGAAATGGAAATTGTAACTCCAAAGTTAAGAAATTAATCCATATACAAATGAAATTTGAGAATATAAATTATAAATGTTAATTGTAATTTAAAACGGAATTCCAGAGAAGTTTTTGGAAATGTTTTGAAAAGAATTTGAAAATTTTGGAGATTTGGAAAGTTTAAATTCTTTTTGGAGTTGGAAATGAATTTCAAAGGTTTGAAAAGTATTTTAGAGAGATGAAAGCTCTAAACTCTTTTCGGTCGCTGGAAAATAATTCCGATGATGATCGCGACATCACCGGTGTTCATTTTCGGGTTTCCAAAAGAGGAATTGCTACCAAATTGTTTTAAATGGAAGTTGTTTGAAAAATTTGGGTTTTGTTTTGAAATTCAAAAGATAATTTGATTTGTTTTCAAAAATGATTTTGAAATGTTGGTAAGGTTCTGGAATACCATATGAAAATATCTATGAAATATTATGAAGTTGAATTAGATAAATTGAGACTTGAATTGTGAACTAAATGAAAGAATGGTTCGAAATTGCAAATAAATTCAAGTAAGTAGAAATAAATTTCAAATGAACGGAATTTACAATTGTAAGTGAATAAAATTGAAACTGAATGTTGAAACCGAATTTGAATAAGGGAATTAAAATTTGTAATGAATTTGTAATTGGAACTAATTTAAAATAGTGCAGTTGTGAACTAAAGATAATTGATAAATTCAATATTCAGAAGTTGAATAAAAATCCAAATTTAATGGAAATTGTGAATTGAATTCAAATGAATTTGAAATGTAAAATTGAATAAATGAATATGTGTAACTTCAACAGTGAAGTAAAGAATGTATAAGCAGTTTATATTGAAAATTTTGTAATAGAATTTGCAAAATGGTTTGAATGTGTAACTAGATATTATGGCTAGTAGGACATACAGGTATTGTAAAAGGAATTGGAATTTTGATTTCAAAGATAATTCGAATTTGCTCGAAAAGGTATGTATTTGAATTTCAAATATGAGATTTGCTGATTTCTTGTCTAGCCGCTTGGCTTTTTCTTTTTCTTTTTGAAATCTGAGAGTCCGTAGGGACGTTTTGTAGTCGTGCCGTATTAGCCGCGCAAAGGAGACGCTGGCGAAATTTTTGGAAATTTAGGGCGTTAGAAAATTTTTGAGAAATTTTTGAAGGCTTAAATTTGAATTTGAATTTAAATTTGAATTGAGAAGTTAAACAATGTTGTTTGGAACTTATAGTTGAAGTTGAAAATTTAGTATGAATAATAACGAATCTTTAGTAGAAAGATTTGTTTTGGAAAATTGATAAAACTATTAGATGTTGAAAAGTAGTAGACGAGTTAAGGACCATTTTTCCTAACTTGTAATTTCGAGGACGAAATTCTTTTAAGGAGGGAAGTCTGTAACGACCCAGAATTTTGAACAAATTAAATTGAGAATATTTAATTAATTTTAAATATTTGAACGATGATTTAATTTGAATCCCCGATATAACCGTGAATTTGGCGATTAAATTATAAAATTTAATCTAGTGAATGTTGAATAAAAATTCAACTCTTCAATTTTAAGCCGAAGAAAAATATTTCAAAAGCTTTTAAAATTCATATTGATAACACTGGAGATAATAGAAATTTCAGAATGTAATTTCAAACTGTTTTGTTCAGATTTGAAATTTATATCGTTCGATCGATATTTAAAAATAGCCGTCCGAGGCACAGTCTCGGAATTCGACGAAACCAGTTCCATTGGATCCGGAATATTATATTATTGCCGGATTTCCAATTTCGTATTTTTCAGAGTCGTTATGTGTGCACACGATAGATAAACGCATTTAAAATTTAAACGGATTTGATTTGAATTTAAAGTTTTAATTGGTCACGTCAATTTCTATTCGTTCCTTTAAACACGCTCCGTTGTTCATGCTGAAGACCACGAAATTATCACGCAACCATTCCCTTTCGTTTTCAAATACGTCTTCTCCATTCCCTCCCCAGTTCAAATCGAAAAGAAAATAAAAATGCCGAACTCCTTTTTTTTTCAAAATCAAATTGTAAAACGAAATCAAATGGCCGGCACCCAAATATTTTCCCCAGATTCAAAAATCTCGACATTTCCTCCTCGTTTTAAAACCAGATCCGATGATTCTTATAGACTAATAAAAAAAAAAGACGAAGGGGGGAAGGCTGTAAATCAGAGAGCATAAATGGTGGCGGCATCAGGGGGGCACTCGCGAGTTCAGGGATCGCGTGGTGGTGCCGCGCGCGTGGTCAGAGGTGTAGAAGAAATGGTCGCGTCGCGAGTTGCTCGAGTGGAGGCGGAGGCGCTCGAGCACGGCGTGGTGGCTGGCGATTTCTCGAGTGCGACGGCGAACTTCGAGGCGATGGGTTTCGCGAAGGCTGGGGATTCGCGAAGAACGGCGTGGAGGCGCGATTGAATTCATGAATTAGAGCATGGCCGTGGTGGCGTCGCTCAGCAGCGGCATCTCGGTTCATGGTTTCGTTTCGGTGGTGGCAACTGTCGCGGTGGTCGAGCTGTGTTGGCGTTCGCGATGTGACAAGGTCGAGAAGGGGACTAGCTCGAGAGGGTTTTCAGTTCGATGGTGAGTATAGTTTTTATTTTATTTTATTCGAACCTATATACAGAGAAGAAAATAATTACAATAGGTGAAAAACAATTTTGTTTTGATTTAAGAAATATATATACACACATATATAAGAAGCATTAAATAGATAGACAGTAAACCAGAAATGAATATATATTGGAATTTATTAGCTGTGAATTTACAACTGAAACTGAAATGTATATGTGTTTTCGTTAAAAATATAAACAGGAATTATTTTAGGTAGTTGGGTTTGAAAAGATAAATAAATACGAATTTAGTATATTGACAAGTTTATTTATATATTTTCAAAATAGAAATAGAATTTATTAAAGGGAATTTAGTTTTAAAATTTTAATTTTCAGTTAAATCAATTTATTAAAAAGTGATTGGTTTAGAGAATTAAAGGTTTTAGTTTAAATTAAATAAATTTATTAATAAAGGAAATTTTATAATTAGTTAGATAAATTTATTAAAAGAAAAATTGGTTATTTAATTGGTTCGAATGTTAATTTAAATTGTATAATTGTTTATACAAGGTCGAATACAATGAAGAAAAATAAATCTGGATTTGGCAACGGATTGCAAAATAAAAAAACTAAGGTGAGATCTTCTCACTCAAAATTTAAAGTGGAATTTTTGCAGTTATTGATGATTGCTATTGGATATGTGATATTAGATATAGTAGGATATATCTATATATATATATATAGCAATATATACATATTGGCATATGTATATATTGATTTGATGATTTCCCGCCTCGTATAGCGGATGAGACCCTATTGCGCCGTTAGTAAGCGGATTTTTATAAAACCCATATACCGCGATAATTCCGTACTGGAGCGGAATTGGTATTGTGCTAACGTCTTTGGATGCAGGGAAACAGGTTGGAGGGATCCAACTGGACCCCTCACTTTGATTGAATTTATTTATACTGTGATATGAATCTGTGAATGATTATATTGATGTTATTGATCATATCGATGTCTGGAAAATTGTTTGGAAGCTAAAATTTAGCTGAATGGATGTTTGATATCATTGGATTCCAAAAATAAACGAAATTGAATTTTTGGAAATCAAAATAGAAATTTCTAAGTGAATTTAATTTTAGAAATTTAATAAATTCGAAGAAAGGAATTTTAAAGTATAAAAAGTTAATTTTTATAATCTTATCGAATTAATTCCAGAATCAAGTAAAAATGATAAATAAATGAATTTCGTATAATAGTGATTTTAAATTGAGGAAATTTATTTAAAATCTGGATTTTTAAATAGATTGAAAGAAACAATTGAAATTTGTTTTCTTAATAAGGAATTTATTTAAAAGAAGATAAGTTGGAAATCCAATTAGAAATTTTAAAATTGGTAAATTGAAATGATTTGGGAAATTAATGTAAAATGATTCCAATTTGAAGAATCCATTTAAACATAGAATATTGAATGATTTGAGGAAAATAAGGAATTTATTTAGTAGTGATAAATAAATTTAGAAATCAATATTGAAATTGATTTAGTATTGAAGTTTTTATAAATAGAAGTGAAATTTATAAAAGTTGTTTATAAATCCGAAATTACTTATTTTGATAAGTAAAATATAGAAGTTAATAAAAAGAAATTTATAAGTTGAAGTTGTTATTAAAATAGAAATAGAATTTATAAACGTTGTTTTATAAATTCGGAATCGATTGAATTTGATAAATTTAATATAGAAGGTTATTAAGGGAATTTTATCCACGATTTTGGATAGTGGAAAATTCTCGAAATAAATGTGTAGAAAAGATTTAATATGGTTAAGTGAAGTATATTCACGATTTGGACAGTGAATATATTGTTAAGTAAAATGGATTCATTTTTGAAGAAGTAATATTTTAAAAAATGAAGTTAAACATTTTAAAGGTGTTTTAAAATGTGTTATGAATCGAAAGCATAGATTTCAACATTTATTGTTGAAATAGACGTTTTCGAGAAATTTAAGGAAATGGTGGACTATAACACTGTTGTTATAGTAAATGATTTCCGAAAGGAAATGGTTTGATGTAGTATTGGGATTTATATACCTATCTTAAAATCCGAATCCCTATACTAGTGATTTTTGAGTCGTCGTAACGATGTTTTACGTAACATTCGTTTTGACTCAAATAGATGTTAAAATTTGTGATTTCCTTAAAAAGAATGAAATATATACTTAATTTGATTTAAGTATATTGAATATTTTCAAATGTTGAAAATAAATAGATTTGTGAATTACTTATTATTTAATAAGTATGGAAATACTTTTCCAATATGAAATGAACTGTTTTGAGAAATTATCTTTGAAAGATAAATTGAAGTTGAATATTGAAATCGATTTGAAAATCGTATATCAGTAGATATTTTTGAAATATAAATTCACTATGGAATTTATAAAAGAAATGGAAATTCGTTTTAAAGAAAATAAACGTTGGTTTATTTTTGAAGTGTGGAAATTTTTATATCTAGTGAAGATATTTTTGAAGATGAAATAAGATGGAAAATTATTTGGAATCTGATGATGTTGCGCATCTTTATTGATAGTTAAATAACCGACTATCAATAATTACCTTTAGATAGGTATTTGTTGTGAATTGGATGAATTTGAATGCCACACTGATTTTGAATAATCGCTCACTATTCGGGTTAGCCGGGAAAGGACCATGGGGTCGTATAACCCATTCCGAATATGTGATACGTCGTTATGAATCGCATTTGAAGACCGGTGTTGAAGACCGGATATTTTTGAAAACGGAAGGATTACCGTCGAGTTACTCTACATCGACTGATCTTCGATTTAGAGGTTTTATCACCCTTAGTGACGGGAAGTCCTGACGTGATTGAAAATTATCCGGAAATGCAAGGGCTTCGTGAGAAGTGCCTTCGGTTCTGTTCGATCCCGGAACAGACTTGTATGGATTGTGTGTCTGACGTTACACTTTGAGATATAAAGCTGATTTCTTTCAAATACATTTCTGTTGGTGGCGGAGAATTTATTCTCTTAGCTTAACATCCTTCTCTGAGACGTACGAGCTCAGAGGTTATGTAGTTGAAATTTATCAGCGATATATCCCAATTTGGTAACGTGGCATACTGAGTGTTGCTGAGAAATGATCAGTGTTTGATCATTTGTGATATGATCATTTGTTTGATCTTATATCTTTGTGATCATAGGTTGATCATTTTGTTTGACCCGAAGCAGGGCTTTTTGAGAAAGCGTAGCTTTGTGGACGAGACTTCGTCGAGCCTCACACCCCGGAAATGGTCGAAACAGGAAGAATGCAGCAAGGTTCTAGGGAGTAGCGCCCCTTAGTGTATGTCATTCCTTCTGGATAAAGGTGGTATCATGGTATGGAGCCCAGATACTTAACCTCTGTGGTTACTGCATTATTATTATCTATGTGGTTTGTTGGAAATCGGGGATCCTCGGGAAGATCGGTTACGATCGGGGGATGGCATACGCGTGTCAGTAGTTACCTATTTTTGCAGAGGTAACCCGGCCTTGTGTTGGCAGAGATCCGGTTAGGTTCTCGGGTCGTCTATTCCAGGGACGTACCCATCGTGGAAAAGGAAGTTCCTTAGCCTGACCATTTGTTGGAAATCCAAACTCCAATACGAACTTTGTACGGTATTAGTTGTAGAACCTGCCATTTACGTACGGTGGTCACCACTGTTTAGATGGTAGCTATAGTAGGCATACGATACTGGTCGTATGTTGGCTAAGGTTAATATTATACTTTCGAAATGTTTTCTACACTATGCACTAATAATAATATCAAAAAGAATTTGATTTTGCGTAGTAAGCATCTTTGACTATCATAAGAAGAAATCTCCTCCAATTCTGCGTTTGCATTGTGTGTGTGGTGGGAGGTCTTATGGTAGTTTCATTTTCTAAAAGCATTGCGAATTGACATTAAAAATTATCCTATTGTTTATTTTAAAGAATAACTGTTTTACGATCTCACACCAGTCACCATGACTGACTCGGAGTTTATTGTTTCCCTTCTAAACTCTGGGTGCCCACCAATTTCCACACGGGCAGTCTAGAGTTAGATTATCAGGATATTCTGGATATTCTGGAGCTTTGGAGATAAGCTGGATGGCGAGACGTAGTATTTGTATCTGATATATTTACTCCGCTGTGTATTCTGTATGAAGACAAGTTATATAACTGTCCATTGTTGTATATTGACTCTGATGATTGATGTATCTATAAAATGATATAGTTCTTTGTTTTAAAGACTAGTAATTATCTATTGTATATTATTCCGCTGCGATGTGTAAGATTCTGATATTGTTCTGTTTCTGTTCTCTGTTGTTGTTCTGTTATTCTTCTTTCTTTTCTTTTTCTTCTCTTTTCCTTCTATCTTTTCTTCTATCTCTTCTTTTAAACATTAAAGTTCGCGTTTCCGCCACCCGATCGTTCGACAGTTGCTACAGTGGACGTAGCAGTGTCGGGTTTTCGGAAGACGGATTTGCGGGTCTTTACAAGCACCTCCACACACATCACAAGATTATGTATATCAGCAGCTTATTCTGCATTTTTTATAAAACCCGATTTTGCAGCAAGAAAAACTTAAACACCCTGCATTAGAAATGTATAGATGAATCAAGATTTGGATGTTTAAAAAATAACTATAAGGCTGGTAGAAATTGTCCAATGCATGATTAATAATTTTTAGTTAAGTATTAGTCGGTGATTTTATCATTGATTTCCACTATACCATATTTCAATTTCCAACTAGCACAACAAATGGCAGTAATATCATTTTATTTGAAAATGGTAGCACTCATTTCGAAGAGTTCATACATATAATTTACAAATGCAAATTTTGCATTCAATGCGACTTAAACCTTTAACAACTTCATTTTAAAGAGTTCATATGCATGATTTACTAACATAACTTTGCGTTCAATGAAGTTACAATGAACAATTTTGTGAACTACAATTTTGAGTGTCTAAAACTAAGCATAAAAAAAATAAGGTTGTGTAACATGCAACAAAAAGGTCAAACATGAAACAATTGAATCTACAAAAGTTGTCCCATTTCCAGTAGATTTTGTAAAGATAATTTATCACGTTCAGAAACTAAAACTTAAAATGCATTATGATCCATCAAAAAAGAAGAGAAGTCATCTAACATAATATTCACAATTGTAGCAACATTATTAAGCCGAATGCTTCGAGTGTATATCCATTATATTATAATTTGAAAATTTTAAAAAACTTAAGAAAATTTAATAATTAATCTTCGCATTCTCTACCAACCATTATCTTTTAACCTTTTACATATCCTTCACCTGTTTTCTCAATAATTCACTTCGAACAACAACAACAACAAAGTCATTATTCCCAAACAAGTTGGGGTCGGCTAGAGATGGAACCCAAAACTAAATGACAAAGCTAATTTAAAGATTATAACAATAACAATAATAAAATAAAGTCAAATAAGTAAATTAATAATAACAGTAACTAAGTAAAATAAAAATAAAGATAAAAATACATATATATGTATAATAAATAAATAAATATATAAATGATGATAATAGTACAAATAGTAATAATGGTGCTGATAGTAATATTGATCAAAGACCAAATGCTACGTCTTAGGCTCCTATTCCCTAGTCTTATAATCTAAAACTTATAAAACTCATAGCTCATGATTCTGGTACGTGGATCACTAACTTCCACGCGCTCCTATCCGTTACCCGTTCTTTAGATATATTCCAATCTTTCAAGTTCCTTTTTACTACTTCCTCTCATGTCAACCTTGGTCGACCTCTACCTCTCTTTGAGCATACGACTCGGCCTATAATTCCGACGCGCATAGGTGCCTCGGGCGGCCTTCATTGGAGATGGTCACACCATCTTAAGCGATGTTAAATTAGCTTCTCCTTAATTGGTGCTATTCCAAGTTTTTCACGTATATCATCATTTCTGATTCAGTCTCTTTTTGTATGTCCGCAACTTCATCGCAGCATACGCATCTCTGCTATGTTTATCTTCTGAACGTGTTGGCTTTTAGTAGGCCAACATTCTACACCATACAACATCGCAGGCCTGATTGCCGTTATGTAGAATTTTCTCTTAAGCTTATGTGGGACTTTCATGTCACAGAGAATGACGGATGCTTATCGCCATTTCACCCATCCCTCTCAAATTCTAAAACTAACACTTCATCAATCTCACCATTACACTACAACAATGATCCTAAATATCGAAAGGATTCCTTTTTGGGAATTGTTTGTTCGAACATAATAAAAAACATTGACCTTCCAAACTACATTCACTTTAGTCCAGAATGCTTCATTTAAAATACCGTAAATATTTTAAATGGACTTCTAAATTAAGAAATTATGAAAGTGAAAGGTTTGAAGTTTGAATATTTCTGATATGAATGAATAAATGAAATTGAACCTAAGTACAACTACTATAGTGACATTGCACATGTCATTTAAAAATGAATGCCCATAATTCATTTAAACAATTTTAAGTGATTGGATCAATTTACTGAGATAAACCCATTGATTCGTTTTTAAATAATGGAAAATCTCATATTGAATTTTACAATGATATTAAATAATATATTTTATAAACTTAGTGTTAACCCGTCTTTTGGCAAGTTCGTGGATAGGCGGATCTAACTAAATCGACTACTCGTTTGTCGAGATCGGAATACGATGGGATTGAGCTAGTTGGATGGATAGATGATTGGTCAAGGTCGGTTCGGTGTGGGTCGTTCGGCCAAGGCGGCTCGGTCGTATGTGGCTCGGTCAAGGAGAGGAGGTCATGCATGGGTCGGCATGTTGAAGTGGTTCGGAAAATGTGGTTCGATGGTAGAGTATGGATATGGTTCGGTCTGTGGGTCGGCGTAGGTCGGTCGGCATGTGTGGGTCGACTATACTCAGTCAGCTGAAGAGGGTCGGTGTTAGGTTGAAGGAACTTGGGTTCGGCCTTGGTAGATCGATCGTCTAGGGTCGATTGATTGGAATGGATTAGTGAGTTAAAGTGGCTCGATATGGATGGGTTCGGTCTCAAGGAAATTGGAATGTACGGATCGGCCATACGTGGTTCGACCGCAGTGGGTCGGTCGGCAAGCGAGACATGGGATCCGTAGTTTGGTTTTGGATCGGTGAGTATGGGTCGGCAACTATTCTCACTTCGAGTCGGTGAACTATCTGCTCCGGGTCGGTCAACACTTTTCTTCGAGTTGGCTAAAGTGGATCGGTGTCTTGAAGGAGTGGGTTCGGCATTGAATTACTTCGAGTCGCAGGCAAGTTTACTCCGAATCTTGGATAGGACTGCTTCGAGTCATGCTCGGGGGATGTGGATCGGTTTACCTGGGTCGGTTGTAGTGTTGATTTTTGGATCGGCCATGGTATTGATGGGCCCGGATTACTCAGGAAGCCCAACAACTCAAGTTTCGTCTATAAATACAACATGCGAAGATTCAGATCTTCATTCGGTTTTCCTCCTACTTCCTCATTAAAGCTACTCTACCATTATTGCTTTAAAAACTATGGATTGTAACTGTAATTGATTCTCATATCAATAAAAAGGAAATTTTTGGAGTGGACGTAGGCCGGAGTCAGCCGAACCTCTATAAATCCTCTGTTTTTACTGCTTTCTTTTTAATTTTTACTGTTCTTCATATTTATACACTCTACATACATTCTATCTGTGATATGTGACTGTAACGACCCTGAATTTTTGACATTTGAAGTTTGAATATTTAATTGAGTTTAAATATTCAAATGATAGTTTGATTTGAAATTCGAATATCAGAATGGATTTGGAAATTAAGTTATGGAATTTAATTATTAAATCTGGGTAAAAATTTGAATCTTCGGTTTTGAGCTGATTAAAAATAATATGAAGGCTTAGAAAATTTATATTGATAATTCAGAAGGTAATAGAACTTTCAGAATTGAAATTGAAACTGTTTTGTTAAGTTTTGAAATTTATCGTTTAATCGATATTTAAAAATAACGTTCTGGGGCACAGTCTCGGAATTCGACGAAACTAGTTCCATTGGATCTGTAATATTGTATTATTATCGGATTTCAATTTTCGTAATGTTTGGAGTGATCGTTTGGCCGTACGACAAGCAAACGCGTGGAAATTAAATCGAAAATTTAATTTAATAACTGGTCCAAAAAGCTATCTTCTCCATACGATCGAATTTGGACTAGAAACCTTTCCATTGTGTTCAAAATAGGCGTATAACATTACAAACGCCTAGCGGCACGCCTTGATAGGATATCAAAATTTTGAGTTGCAAATTCGTGACGATTTGAATTTGAATTTGAATGGGATATTTATACTAGTCAACTCTCAGCCGTATTTCTGTCACGTCGTTACTTTTTCCTTTCACCTTAGAAGCACTGTAGCAAGCTGAGTGAAGCACGAAAACATCATATCTTGTCCCCTTTATTTTCTTTTATCACGCAAGCAAAATGAAAACTATCTTCGTTTGAAAATAAAACAATGGCCGAAGGAGATAACCAAAAGGAATCGCCTTCATTTCTTTTCCCTTCATTTGCCAAATAAATTCATGAAATCCCTTCCTCCTAATTTTTAAATCGAGCCATGCCCTTCTTCTTCAAATCGATTCAATTGAAATCGTTCGTTCAAATTAAAATAAATGGCGGCTGCCTGGGCATCGCGCGAGAGGGAGAGCCTCGCCGTGGCTCCGATGGATGGCGCAAGTTAGTCAAACACTCGAGAGGGAGGCAGCGTAGCGAGAGGAGGCGCCGCGTCTTACTGTTCGTCGCGATAGACGAGGCAGTGGTATGGGAAGGTGAAATCGCAAGGATAGGCTGGGATCGACTTCGGTTAGGGCGACGATGATGGCTGTGGTTATGACGTGAGGTTGTACGCCTTGTAGCTGCGATGGTGGCGCGTCGCGATTCAAGGAGGAAGTTCGTATGGAGCATTGGGGTTCGAATTCGAGTCAGTGGGTCGAAGGCCTGAAAGTTCACGACTGCGATTCTTAATTTAGGGTATGACTTCCTTTTTGAATTTTAATCCAGATCCTTATTTTTACAAATATGTATAAAGTTTTAAAAATGTTCAGTAAAGGATTTTTGTTTGGTTTGCAGAAAGGTAAAATATAAAATAGGGATATGCAGAAATAATATATATACATGCAGAAAGTAAATTTTTACAGTAAAAGAAAATATATGTGTATATATTTTTAAAGTAAAGATGGTTTACTATCTAGTTTCAAATTGTAGAATTTTAAATATGGATAGAGAAAAATTTTATACAGTAAAATAAATTTGGTTATTTTAGAAGGAAATTGATTTGAAATCAAATTTTTAGATAAAATAAAATTTATCAAATGAAAATTGGTTATTCGATTTAATTCGAATATTAATAAATTGTATAAATTATTTATACAAGGTTTGAAACCGTGAAGAAATGGTCAAAATGAAAGTGGATTGCAAAATAAAGCAAAGGTGAGATCTTCTCACTCAAATTGAAAGTTGGATTTGCAGTAATTGATTGATTGCTGTGTGGTTGTGATATTAGATATAGTAGGATATATCTATGTATATAGCAATATATATATATTGGCATATGTATATATTGGAGTTGTTGATTTCCCGCATTATATAGTGGATGAGACCCTATTGCGCCGCATAATGGCGGATGATATTTATAAATCCCATATACCACGATATTGCACCTCGAAGTGGAATTGGTATTGTGCTAACATCTGTGGATGCAGGGAAACAGGTTGGAGGGATCCAACAGGATTCCTCAAAACATTTGAATTGGTTTCATATGTTGTGTGATTGATTATTTATAATCTGTGTATGATTATATCTGTGATTGAATGTGTTGAAGGCTATAATTTAGCCGAATGTATTTTTGGTATCGTTAGATACCAGAAATAAATGAAATTGGATTTTTGAAAATTTAAATTGGAAATTTTAAGTAAATTCTTTTGAAAGAATTGGTTGAATTTAAAAGAAGGAGATTTTAAAAGCGTAAAGTTGATTTTTGTAATCTTATCGAATTATTTCCAAATTATGGGAAAAGATTTTTATAAATGAATTTTGAATAGTATTATTCGAAAGTTGGAAAATTTATTGAAAATGGATTTTTAAAATGGTTTGGAAGAGATAAAGGAATTTATTTTCAAAAGCGATAAATTTGTTTGAAATCCAATTGATGAATAATTTGGTATTTGAAAATAGATCTTTGGGAAATCGATATGAAAATTTATTTGGTGTTTGAATGAAAATTGATTTTTGGTGTTGAGAATAAATTTGGAAATCGATTTGTAAAATGATCTGGTATTTGGGATTAAACTTAGAATCAATTTGAAATTTGATTTGGAATTGAAATGAAATGGAGAAATCAATTTGGAATTTGATTTGGTGTTTGAAAGTGAATATTTGGAAAACGATTTGAAAATCGTATAAAAGTGAATATTTGGAAATTTAGATTCCAAATGGAATTTATAAAGGAAAGGGAAATTTGTTTTAAAAATAAACTCTTATTTATTTTTAAAGTGTGGAAATAAATTTACAGATTTGGAATGTAAATATGAAATAAATCGATAAGGATTTATTTAATTGGTTTAAATGGACCATTTTGTGATGAAGTGTGAAAATGTGATTTGAAATTGATTTTCAAAGTGATGAAGTGTGGAAATAAATTTATAGATTTGGGATGTAAATTTGAAATAAATCGATAAGGATTTATTTAATTGGTTTAAATGAAAGTGATTTGAAATTTGTTTTCAAATGGTTGAAGTGTTAAACCGTATCTCGCGAAGAGATTTGAAATTTAATAATTTAGCAAAAATTATTTGAATTGGTTGATTGTTGTGAATGTGGTCGATAGTTAAATAACCGACTATCAATATTTGCCTTTGAAATGGCACTTGATTTGTTTTTAAAACAAACGCTCACTATTCGGGTTAGCCGGGAAAAGACCTTTGTGTCATATAACCCATTCCGAATTAGTGATACGACGATATGGATCGTATTGGAGACCAGTGGTGAAGACCGGATATTTTTGAAAATGAAAGGACAACCTGTCGAATGTCTCTGCGCCGAGTTGCTCCGGTATAGAGATTTATATCACTCTTCTTGTGATGGGAAGTCCGGACGTGATTAGTGAATATCCGAATTGCAAGGGCTTCTTTGGAAGTGCATTCGATTCCGTTAGATCTCGGAACAGACTTGTATGGATGTGTGTCTGACATTACACTTTGAGATGTAAAGCTGGTTTCTATCAAATACATTTCTATTGGTGGCGGAGAATTTATTCTCTTAGCTTAACACCCTTCTCTGAGACGTACGAGCTCAAAGGTTATGTAGTTGATGGTTACTAGTGATACATTCCCAATTTGGTAATGTGGCATACGAAGTGCTGTTGATCATTTCTTGATCAAAGCGTGGCTTTGTGAAAAAGCGTGGCTTTGTGAGAAAGCGTGGCTTTGTGAAAAAAGCGTAGCTTTGTGGATGAGACTTCGTCGAGCCTCACAACCCGGTAATGGTCAAAACAGGAATGTTGCGACAAAGGTTTTTTGGGGTAGCGCCCCTAGGGTATGCCATTTCCTTCTGGTTAAAAGGTGATATCATTGTATGGAGCCCAGATATTTTACCTATGTTGATGCTGCAAGTTTATTATACTTTGTGGTTGTTGCTTTGCGATTGAGGGTCCACGGATAAAGGTCGGTAACGACCGGGGGATGGCATAGCTCGTGTGTTAGCTACCTAGTTACAACTTGGTTAAAGCATGAGGTAGCATCGGCCTTGTGTTTGCAGAGAGCAGGTTGACTCTCTGGGCGTCTTTCCAGAGGCGTTTCCATTTCGGTGTAAGGAAGTTCCTTTCCCTGACCATTTGTTGGAAATCCAAAGAAACAATACGAACCCTGTACGGTATTAGTTGTAGAACCTGCCATTTACTTATGGTGGCGCCCCACTGTTTAGATGGTAGCTATAGTTGGCATAGTTCGAAATGTCTATGCTGGCTAAGATTAATATTATACTTTCGAAATGTTTTCCACACTAGACATTAATAATAATATCAACTGATTTTGCGTAGTAAGCATTTTTGACTATCATAAGGAGAAATCTCCTCCAATTCTGCGTTTGCATTGTGTGTGTGGCGTGAGACCTTATGGTAGTTTAATTTTCCAAAAGCATCGCGAATTTGTTTTATTTTCTTTGCGAAAATAACTGTTTTACGATCTCACACCAGTCACCATGACTGACTCGGAGTTTATTGCTCCCTTTCTAAACTCTGGGTGCCCATAATTTTCCACACGGGCAGCCTAGAGTTGTGTTATCAGGATATTCTGGATATTCTGGAGCTTTGGAGATGAGCTGGATGGCGAGACGTACTCCCATACTTGTTTATTTATTCCGCTATGTATTCTGTATGTGGACAAGTTTATATAACTGTCTAGTGATGTGTACTGTTATAAACTCTGATTGATGTTTTTATAAACTGATATAGTCTTTTATTTTTAAAGACTAGTGATTATCTATTATATATTGTTCCGCTGCGAATGTGAGATTATGTTGTTGTTTCTGTTTCTATTTTACTGTTCTTTCTTTTCTTCTGTCTTCTTCTACCTCTTCTTTTAACCCTAATGGTTCGGTTTTCTGGCATTCGATTGCGTGGCATTTGATATAGTGGACGTATTAATGTCGACTTTCGAGCGTCGAAAAGTCGAGTCGTTACAAGTGGTATCGGAGCAGCCGGTTAAGCGACAACCCTGGCTCTGTTAGGTGTTACTCATTAGAGATAGAGTCAGTAGTCCTCTAGAATGAGTGTGAGTGTAAATAGATATGAGTGCCTATTTGTTAGTGAATACAAAATTGTTTTGTATTGTGTTGGCTTATCGGTTGATTGTTTATAGATTCTGGTCGGTGAAGTCTGGCCAACTATAATCGATAGGAGTTTCTAAACTCTTAAACAAGATAAACTGACACAATATTGTTTTAAATGGGGTAAATGAAATAATTTTACCCAAAACTATTTTTGTATAGAAAAGAAATGATTTTTATGAATTATCATAGTATGGATGCTTGGTTGTTAGGAAGTGATAATATTGAATTATTATCATTGTTGTATGGAAAATGAATAAGAAAAATGGTATAACTAAAGATTTGGAGATAAATTCATTTAACAAATGAAATTTATAAATCTGAATTGAAAGATAAGGAAATAAAATTCATATACGAATGGGATTTGTAAATATAAATTGTAATGAGATTTGTAATTGGAAATAGAATTCTAAGAAGATATTTGAAAACAAAATTCATAAATGGAATGAAATTGGTAGTGTGAATTTATAAATGAGTTTTATAAAATGAAATAAAAGTGCCAAAGTAATATTTGCAATGCGAATTAAAGAATATAATTAATTTCAAAGTTAGTTTTGAAATGTGAGTAAAATTATTTTTAATACTTAAGTATCTGGTTGCTTGATTTAAGTATGAAGATAATGATGTTTTTGTGTATATATATGGTTAAAATTCTGTGTGTTTTTGAAATAGGATATCTGCATGTTGTATAATCCTGTAATACATCTCTGTATTTAAAATTTCAAACTCAGATTTGATTTAAAAGTTCAACTCTGCTTGATCTACTTGTTGTTCTGACCTAGGATCTAAACAAGATATGTTTGCTTGATTATAAAGTTAAGTTTTAAAATTTGATTAAGTTAAAATAACTTTAAATTTGTTCTGGGAATCAAAAAGGAACAGGGAGGTTTGAATTTGTGAAAATTCAAATTCTTTAATTTAACAATTCAGTAACATGAATTAAATCCCTATACTAAATGATGATTTTAGAAAGTAAAATTTCATTTTTTAGTTATGGTTTGATAGTGCAGTTTGAATTTTGGAACTTTAGTTTGTGTAGAAGTATTGAACTCGGGGTAGACTCGAGTTATTCGAGTACATGACTCGAAGTAGAAGAGGTTGTGACTCGAAGCATATTTGTATTGCCTCGAGTTAGTTGTCTGGTTTTAGGTTTTTGAAAACCTGACTGTAATTTGAAAATTTAAGAGCAAATTTAAAGGAAATTCAATATTCAGAGTTTCAGGTTTATAAAAATAAAGTTTAAATAATTTAAATGTTTGGCTTTCAGGTTTATAAAAATACTGACAGTTTTTAGATTTTAAACTTAATTTAAAATTTGAAAAAAAAAACATAATTTAAACAGTGGTTTAAATTCAAAGTTTAAAGTATAGATTCAAATCAAACTTTTGAATCATAAAGTTCTAAAATGAATTTGAATTTTTAAATCTTGAACTTAAGAAATGAATGGAAGATAAAATTCAATATTCAGAATTGTAGATGAATTGAATTCATATGGTAATGGGAAAACTATTTGAATAGAAGTAGATATGAAAACTTCTGTAAGAAAATGTGTGAAATGATTTTTGGAATCTGTAGTTGGATATGGTTAAATTGGATATACAGGTACTATAAAGCAAGTGAGGAAAATTGATTTTGATTTCGAAGATAAATTTGAATTTCTCCACAAAAGGTATGTATTTGAATTTCAGTATGAAATTTGATGAATTTCTAATTTTGCCACCTGGCATTTTGTTTTCTATTGGGATTTGGGAGTCCGTAGGGAAATTTTGTAGTCGTACCGAGTTAGCCGCGCAAAGGAGAAGCTGGCGAAATTTCTCGAAAATTTAGAGAGTTCGAAAATTTTTGAGAAAAATTTTGAATTCAAAATTTGAATTTGAAATGAAATTTGAATTATTAAGAAAACCATATTATTTGGAACTTATGGTTGATTGTGAAAGTTAGTTGAAGTAATAATAGATCTTTAATAAAGGATTATTTTGAGAAGTTGTTGAAAACTATTTGATTTTGGAAAAAAATGATAAACGGGATGAGGCATTGTTCTTAACTTGTAATTTCGTGACGAAATTCTTTTAAGGGGGGAAGATTGTAACGACCCTGAATTTTTGACATTTGAAGTTTGAATATTTAATTGAGTTTAAATATTCGAATGGTAGTTTGATTTGAAATTCGAATATCAGAATGGATTTGGCAATTAAATTATGGAATTTAATTATTCAATCTGGGTAAAAATTTGAATCTTCAGTTTTGAGCTGATTAAAAATAATATGAAGGCTTAGAAAATTTATATTGATAATTCTGAAGGTAGTAGAACTTTCAGAATAGAAATTGAAACTATTTTGTTCAGTTTTGAATTTTATCGTTTAATCGATATTTAAAAATAACGTTCTGGGGCACAGTCTCGGAATTCGACGAAACTAGTTCCATTGGATCCGTAATATTGTATTATTATCGGATTTCAATTTTCGTAATGTTTAGAGTGATCGTTTGGCCGTACGATAAGCAAACTCGCTGAAATTAAATTGAAAATTTAATTTATTAACTGGTCCAAAAAGCTATCTTCTCCATACGATCGAATTTGGACTCGAAACCTTTTCCATTGTGTTCAGAATAGGCGTATAACATTACAAACGCCTAGCGGCACGCCTTGATAGGATATCGAAATTTTGAGTTGCAAATTCGTGACGATTTGAATTTGAATTTGAATGGGATATTTATACTAGTCAACTCTCAGCCGTATTTCTGTCACGTCGTTACTTTTTCCTTTCACCTCAGAAGCACTGTAGCAAGCTGAGTGAAGCACGAAAACATCGTATCTTGTCCCCTTTATTTTCTTTTATCACGCAAGCAAAATGAAAACTATCATTGTTCGAAAATAAGACAATGGCCGAAGGAGATAACCAGAAGGAATCGCCTTCATTTCTTTTCCCTTCATTTGCCAAATAAATTCGTGAAATCCCTTCCTCCAAATTTTTAAATTGAGCCATGCCCTTCTTTTTCAAATCGATTCAATTGAAATCATTCGTTCAAATTAAAATAAATGGCGTCTGCATGGGCATCGCGCGAGAGGGAGAGCCTCGCCGTGGCTCCGATGGATGGCACGAGTTAGTCAAACACTCGAGAGGGAGGCAGCGTAGCGAGAGGAGGCGCCGCGTCTTACTGTTCGTCGCGATAGACGAGGCAGTGTTATGGGAAGGTGAAGTCGCAAGGATAGACTGGGATTGACTTCGGTTAGGGCGACGATGATGGCTGTCGTTATGACATGAGGTTTTACGCCTTGTAGCTGCGATGGTGGCACGTCGCGATTCAGGGAGGAAGTTCGAATGGAGCATTGGGGTTCGAATTAGAGTAAGTGGGTCGAAGGCCTGAAAGTTCGCGACTGCGATTCTCAATTTAGGGTATGACTTCCTTTTTGAATTTTAATCCAGATCCTTATTTTTACAAATATATATAAAGTTTTAAAAATGTTTAGTAAAGGATTTTTGTTTGGTTTGCAGAAAGGTAAAATATAAAATAGGTATATGTAGAAATAATATATATACAAGCAGAAAGTAAATTTTTACAGTAAGAAAATATGTGTATATATTTTTAAAGTAAAGATGTATTATTGTCTAGTTTCAAATTGTAGAATTTTAAATATGGACAGAGAAAAATTTTATACAGTAAAATAAATTTGGTTATTTTAGAAGGAAATTGATTTGAAATCAAATTTTTAGATAAGATAAAATTTATCAAATGAAAATTAATTATTTGATTTAATTTGAATATTAATAAATTGTATAAATTATTTATACAAGGTTTGAAACCATGAAGAAATGGTCAAAATGAAAGTGGATTGCAAAATAAAGCAAAGGTGAGATCTTCTCACTCAAATTGAAAGTTGGATTTGCAGGTATTGATTGATTGCTGTTTGGTTGTGATATTAGATATAGTAGGATATATCTATGTATATAGCAATATATATATATATATATTGGCATATGTATATATTGGAGTTGTTGATTTCCCGCATTATATAGCAGATGAGACCCTATTGCGCCGCATAATAGCAGATGATATTTATAAATCCCATATACCGTGATATTCCACCTCGAAGTGGAATTGGTATTGTGCTAACATCTGTGGATGCAGGGAAATAGGTTGGAGGGATCCAACAGGATTCCTCAAAACATTTGAATTGGTTTCATATGTTGTGTGATTGATTATTTATAATCTGTGTATGATTATATCTGTGATTGAATGTGTTGAAGGCTATAATTTAGCCGAATGTATTTTTGGTATCGTTGGAGACCAGAAATAAATGAAATTGGATTTTTGAAAATTTAAATTGGAAATTTGAAGTAAATTCTTTTGAAAGAATTGGTTGAATTTAAAAGAAGGATTTTAAAAGTGCAAAGTTGATTTTTGTAATCTTATCGAATTATTTCCAAATTATGGAAAAGGATTTTTATAAATGAATTTTGAATAGTATTATTCGGAAGTTGGAAAATTTATTGAAAATGGAATTTTAAATGGTTTGGAAGAGATAAAGGAATTTATTTTCAAAAGTGATAAATTTGTTTGAAATCCAATTGATAAATAATTTGGTATTTGAAAATAGATCTTTGGGAAATCGATATGAAAATTTATTTGGTGTTTGAATGAAAATTGATTTTTGGTGTTGAGAATAAGTTTGGAAATCGATTTGTAAAATGATCTGGTATTTGGGATTAAACTTAGAATCAATTTGAAATTTGATTTGGAATTGAAATGAAATGGAGAAATCTATTTGGAATTTGATTTGGTGTTTGAAAGTGAATATTTGGAAAACGATTTGAAAATCGTATAAAAGTGAATATTTGGAAATTTAGATTCAAAATGGAATTTATAAAGGAAAGGGAAATTTGTTTTAAAAATAAACACTTATTTATTTTTAAAGTGTGGAAATAAATTTACAGATTTGGAATGTAAATATGAAATAAATCGATAAGGATTTATTTAATAGGTTTAAATGGACCATTTTGTGATGAAGTGTGAAAATGTGATTTGAAATTGATTTTCAAAGTGATGAAGTATGGAAATAAATTTACAGATTTGGGATGTAAATTTGAAATAAATCGATAAAAATTTATTTAATTGGTTTAAATGAAAGTGATTTGAAATTTGTTTTCAAATGGTTGAAGTGTTAAACCGTATCTCGCGAAGAGATTTGAAATTTAATAGTTTGGGAAAAATTATTTGAATTGGTTGATTGTTGTGAATGTGGTTGATAGTTAAATAATCGACTATCAATATTTTCCTTTGAAATGGCACTTGATTTGTTTTTAAAACAAACGCTCACTATTCGGGTTAGCCGGGAAAAGACCTTTGTGTCATATAACCCATTCCGAATTAGTGATACGACGATATGGATCGTATTGAAGACCAGTGGTGAAGACCGGATATTTTCGAAAATGAAAGGACAACCTGTCGAATCTCTACATCGAGTTGCTCCGGTATAGAGATTTATATCACTCTTCTTGTGATGGGAAGTCCGGACGTGATTAGTGAATATCCGAATTGCAAGGGCTTCTGTCACGTACCGAAATTTTCGACTTTCAAAAATTCGACATCGATACTCCCTTTATCGACTGCCGAGAAATCGAATGCCGGAAACCCGAAATATGATGGTTTAAGAAAGAAGAAAAAGTAGAAGAAGAAGAAGAAAAAGAAGAAAAAGAAGAAAAGAGGAAGAAGAAACAGAGAAGAAAGAAAGAAGAAGAACAACAGAACAACATCAGAAGCAGAAACAATATCAGAATCTCACATATCGCAGCGGAACAATATATAATAGATAATTACTAGTCTTTTAAAACAAAGAACTATATCAGTTTATACATACATCAATCATCAGAGTCAATATACAACAATGGACAGTTATATAACTTGTCCTCATACAGAATACACAGCGGAATAAATACTATCAGATACAAATACTACGTCTCGTCATCCAGCTTATCTCCAAGCTCCAGAATATCCTGATAACATAACTCTAGGCTGCCCGTGTGGAAATTTGTGGGCACCCAGAGTTTAGAAGGGAACAATAAACTCCGAGTCAGTCATGGTGACTGGTGTGAGATCGTAAAACAGTTATTCTTTAAAATAAACAACAGGAAGATTTTAAAGTCAATTCGCAATGCTTTTGGAAAATGAAACTACCATAAGACCTCCCGCCACACACACAATGCAAACGCAGAATTGGAGGAGATTTCTTCTTATGATAGTCAAAGATGCTTACTACGCAAAAATCAAATTCTTTTTGATATTATTATTAGTGCATAGTGTAGAAAACAGTTCGAAAGTATAATATAAATCTTAGCCAACATACGACCAGTATCGTATGCCTACTATAGCTACCATCTAAACAGTGGTGACCACCGTACGTAAATGGCAGGTTCTACAACTAATACCGTACAAAGTTCGTATTGGAGTTTGGATTTCCAACAAATGGTCAGGCTAAGGAACTTCCTATCCACGATGGGTACGTCCCTGGAATAGACGACCCGAGAAATAACCTAACATTACGGTTAGATCTCTGCCAACACAAGGCCGGGTTACCTCTGCAAAAATAGGTAACTACTGACACGCGTATGCCATCCTCCGATCGTCACCGATCTTCCCGAGGATCCCCGATTTCCAACAAACCACAAAGTAATAAATTTGCAGCAACCACAGAGGTTAAGTATCTGGGCTCCATACCATGATACCACCTTTATCCAGAAGGAATGACATACACTAAGGGGCGCTACTCCCTAAAACCTTGCCGCATCCTTCCTGTTTCGACCATTTCCGGGGTGTGAGGCTCGATGAAGTCTCGTCCACAAAGCTACGCTTTCTACAAAGCCCTGCTTCGGGTCAAACAAAATGATCAACCTATGATCACAAAGATATAAGATCAAACAAATGATCATATCACAAATGATCAAACACTGATCATTTCACAGCAACACTCAGTATGCCACGTTACCAAATTGGGATATATCGCTGATAAATTTCAACTACATAACCTCTGAGCTCGTACGTCTCAGAGAAGGGTGTTAAGCTAAGAGAATAAATTCTCCGCCACCAACAGAAATGTATTTGAAAGAAATCAGCTTTATATCTCAAATTGTAACGTCAGACACACAATCCATACAAGTCTGTTCCGGGATCGAACAGAACCGAAGGCACTTCTCACGAAGCCCTTGCATTTCTGGATAATTTTCTAATCACGTCCGGACTTCAAATGCAATTCATAACGACGTATCACATATTCGAAATGGGTTATACGACCCCATGGTCCTTTCCCGGCTAACCCGAATAGTGAGCGCTTATTTAAAAACAAGTGTGGCATTCAAATTCATCCAATTCACAACAAATACCTATCTAAAGGTAATTATTTATAGTCGGTTATTTAACTATCAATAAAGATGCGCAACATCATCAGATTCCAAATAATTTTCCAAATTATTTATTTTCCAAAATATCTTTACTAGATATAAAATTTCCACACTTTAAAAATAAATCGATATTTATTTTTAAAACGAATTTCCATTTCTTTTATAAATTCCTTAGTGAATTTATATTTTTCAAAATGTCTACTGATATACGATTTTCAATCGATTTCAAATATTCAATTTCAATTTATCTTTAAGAAGATAAAATCTCAAAAACGTTTCATATCATTTTGGAAAATATTCCCATACTTATTTAATAATAAGTATTTCACAAATCTATTTATTTTCAACACTTGGAAAATATTCGATATACTTAAATCAATATTAAGTACATATTCATTCTTTAAGGAAATCATTACTATAACAACATTTATTTGAGTCAAAACGAATGTTACGTAAAACATCGTTACGACGACTCAAAATCACTAGTATAGGGATTCGAATTTTTAAGATAGATATGTAAATCCCAATACTATATAAAACATTTCCTTTCGGAAATCATTTACTATAACAACAGTGTTATAGTCCACCATTTCCTTATATTTCTCGAAAACGTCTATTTCAACAATGAACGTTGAAATCTATGCTTTCGATTCATAATACATTTTAAAACATCTTTAAAATGTTTAACTTCATTTTTAATATCACTTCTTCAAAAATAAATCCATTTTTATTTAACAATATATTCACTGTCCAAAATCGTGAATATAATTCACTTATCCCAATTTAAATCATTTCTACACATTTTTATCTCAATAAAAATTCGCTATCCAAAATCGCGAATATATCTTCTTTAAAAAATCTTCTATATTTAATTTATCAAATTCAATCGATTTCGAATTTATAAACACGGTTATAAATTCTATTTCTATTTTAATAACAACCTCGACTTATAAATCTTCTTTTTATCAACTTCTATATTTTTACTTATCAAAATAAGTGATTTCGGATTTATAAACAACTTTTATAAATTTCAATTCTATTTTGTAGAAACTTCAATACCAAATCAATTTCAATATCGATTTAAAAAATTTATTTATCACTACTAAGTAAATTCCTCATTTTTTCTCAAATGATTCAATATTCTGTTTTAAAATGGATTCTTCAAATTATAATCACTATTTTACGAAATCCATTTATTTAACATTTTCACTTGATCCTGGAATTAATTCAATAAGATTATAAAAATTAACTTTTTATACTTTAAAAATTCCTTTCTTCAAAATTTCTTCAATTTCAAAAATTGATTCACTTAGAAATTTTCTACTTGAATTTCAAAAATTCAATTTCGTTTATCTTTGGAATCCAATGATATCAAAACATCCATTCAGCTAAATTTTAGCTTTCAAACAATTTCCAGATATCAATATGATTAATAGCATCACTATAATCATTCACAGATTCATATCACAATAGAAATAAATTCAATCAATGTGAGGGGTCCAGTTGGATCCCTCCAACCTGTTTCCCTGCATCCAAAGATGTTAGCACAATACCAATTCCGCTCCAGTACGGAATTATCGCGGTATATGGGTTTTATAAAAATCCGCTTACTAACGGCGCAATAGGGTCTCATCCGCTATACGAGGCGGGAAATCATCAATCCAATATATACATATGCCAATATGTATATATTGCTATATATATATAGATATATCCTACTATATCTAATATCACATCCAAACAACAATCAAATCAATCAATAACTGCAAATTTAAACTTTCCTTCGAGTGAGAAAAATCTCACCTTCGCTTTTATTTTGCATTCCATTTTTGTTCTCGGCTTGATTTCTTTCGGACATTGACCTTGTAAAATTTATTTATACAACTTATTAATATTTGAATAAATCAAACTATTAATCACTAGGTATTTATTCTAAACAATAAATTGGATTAACCCCCATAATTTATTGTTAAACACATTTTTCTCTTAACAAAATATCTGACAAAAAAATCAAATTCCATTTGATAATTAATAAATCAAATTTTCAATTTAAACTAATAATTAACTTTCAAAACCAATTCTTTACATGCTGTTCAACATTTTATTTTATAACAGAAATTATCTTGCAGTAAATTTGCAGAGTTCAAGTTCACAGCATATATATAGTGAAGTATTATACCTTCACCAAGTGGCGACCGGGCCAAGAAATCATCACGACTACCCCCAATGCCTTCGTCGATCGCCATACTTCCCACGCCGTCACTTCGAACATTGCAACTACCCATCCTAACTTCGCGACCACATCATCCAATCCCTATTGCGACTCACCGCCAATCCTGGTTCGAGACTGCTGCGATTTCATGTCTGGACGAGACGAGCACTCGCCCACTTCGAGTTCAATCCTCCCAGGCACATCGCGACCCAACTCCTCCATCGCAAGTTCCAAAATTTTTTTTGACATCATCATGCTCGAACCGAGCAACCACCAACCACCGGCCTCTCCTAACCGAAATCGAACATCCCCCTGTCTTCGAGCTCGACTTCGACCATAAATTCGAGCGCCACCCCAGATAAAACTCGCACGCGCCTGTCGCTGCCACACGTACGAACCCCAACTTCGAACCCTAGTCGAACGCGACTGCTGGCCTCATCGACTAACCACAAATCCCCAAAACATTGAACGCGACCGCCCAGACTTTCGATCGAAGATTGCACGAACAACGACGCGGTCCTCTCCATCCCTTCGAAACTCTTCACGAGGCCCTATCTGCTTCGTTCTCGATTTGAAATTTTTTTTGAACGAACGAAAAGGAACGGAGGAGGGAGGAACAGAAGAAAAGGGGGAAGCTGAGGGCGGCCATTATTTTTAAATTGAACGAAATAATTTTCGTTTGTTTGAGGAGGGAAACAAAATCAAGCTTGGCCATTATAAAATGAAGACGACGTGATTTTTAAAGAGAGGGGAACGTGTTTGCACGTTTTTGTTCGTGATTCTCTGCCTTATTTTAGGCGCAATTGAAGGGAAGCTACAGCATTTTGTTGTTGACAAATTTAAAGTTAAATTTAAATTGAATTTAATTTAACTTCAACGCGTTTAACTATCGTGTGCTCTCAAAACAACTCCAAAAATTACGAAAATTGAAATCCGGCAAAAATACAACATTCCGGACCCAATGGAACTGGTTTCGTCGAATTCCGAGACTGCGCCTCGGACGGCTATTTTTAATTTCGATTCGAACGATAAATTTTCAAAACTGAACAAAACAGTTTCAAATTCAATTCTGAAGTTTCAATTATCTTCAGTATTGTCAATATAAATTTTACAAGCATTTGAAATATTTTTCTTTAGTTTTAAATTGAAGATTCAAATTTTTTTATTCAATTCAATAGATTAAATTTTTAAAATTTAATCGCCAAATTCAAAGTTATATCGGGGATTCAAATTAAATCGTCGTTCAAATATTTAAAGTAAATTAAATATTCTCAATTTAATTTGGTCAAAATTCTGGGTCGTTACAGACTTCCCTCCTTAAAAGAATTTCGTCCTCGAAATTACAAGTTAGGAAAAATGGTCCTTAACTCGTCTACTATTTTTCACAATCTAAATAGTTTTATCAATTCATCAAAACAAATCTCTCTACTAAAGATTTGTTATCAATTCAATTAAATTCCCAACTTCAATTTTAAGTTTCAAACAACACTGTTTAACTTCTAAATTCAAATTCGAGTTTAAATTCAAATTTTAACTTCAAAATTTTCTCAAAAATTTTCTAACACTCGAAATTTTCGAAAAATTTCGCCAGCGTCTCCTTTGCGCGGCTATTACGGCACGACTACAAAACGTCCCTACGGACTCTCAGATTTCAAAAAGAAAAAGAAAAAGCCAAGCGGCTAGAGAAATAAGTCATCAAATCTCATATTCAAATTTAAATACATACCTTTTTCGAGCAATTCAAATTATCTTCGGAATCAAAATTCCAATTCCTTTTATACACCTGTATGTCCTACTAGCCATAATATCTAGTTACACATTCAAACTATTTTGTACATTTTATTACAAAATTTTCAATATCAACTTCTTATACATTTTTTTAGCTTACTATTGAAGTTGCATATTCATTATCATTCAATTTCACATTTCAATTTTATTTGAATTCAATTCGCAATTTTAATTCTATTGGAATTCAATTTATCTTCATTTATAATCATTGAATTTAATTCGTTCAAACCTCATTCATTTGGCCAATAATCAATTAGCTTTACTTACTAACTTTTAGTTTAATACATCATAAATCAAATTCAATTCTAGTTCTATTCACTTACAAATTCAAAATAAATCTCAACTTTCATTTTAAATTGAATCTCATTTCTATCAGATTCTCAAATATTTTATAAGTCTTCGACTTACTTACATTTTGATTTATAAGATCATTGATACATTTACCTTACTAATTTCATTCCATTATTGAATTTTAAATTTTCAATTACCTTCTTGAATTCTATTTCAAGTTATAAATTCATTTACAATTTGAATTTCATTCCAATCAGATCTCAATATTTTATAAGTTATCAATTTCATAATATTTTTATATAGTATTCCAGAGTCTTTTCAACTTTTCAAAAATTATTTTGAAAACAATTCAAATCATCCTTTGAATTTCCAAAACAAAACCCAAATTTTCAAACAACTCCTATTTAAACAATTTGGCAGCAATTCCTCTTTTGGAAACCCGAAAATGAACACTGGTGATGCTGCAGTCATTACCGAAGTTATTTTCCAGCGACCGAAAAGAGTTTAGAGCTTTCATCTCTCTAAAATACTTTTCAGAACCTTTGAAATCCATTTTCAAATCAAAAAGAAATTAAACTTTCCAAATCTCCAAAATTTTCCAATTCTTTTCAAAACATTTCCAAAAACTTCTCTGGAATTCCGTTTCATTTATAAATTCATTTATAATTTTTATTCTTTAAATTTCATTAGTATATGGATTTATCTCTTAACTTTGGAGTTACGATTTCAATTTCTTATTCAATTTTAGTGATGATAATTCACTATTATTACTTCCTAACATCCATGCAACCATATACTATAGTACTTAATAGAAAAACATTTCTTTTTTTATACAAAAATAGTTTTGGGCAAAATTATCTCATTTACCCTATTTAAAACAATACTGTGCCGAATTGTTCTATACAAGTGTTTAGAGATTCCTATCGATAGAGTTGTACGGACAATACCGACCAGAATCCATATACCACTCAACAAACCAATCATCACAATATAAAACAATTTTATATTCACTAACAAATATGCACTCGTATCTATTATTACACTCAAACTCATTCTAGAGTACTACTGACTCTATCTCTAATGAGTAACACCCAACAGAGCAGGGTTCTCGCTTAACCATATGCTCTGATACCACTTTGTCACGTACCGAAATTTTCGACTTTCGAAAATTCAACATCGATACTCCCTTTATCGACTGCCGAGAAATCGAATGCCGGAAACCCGAAATATAATGGTTTAAGAAAGAAGAAAAAGTAGAAGAAGAAGAAAAAGAAGAAAAAGAAGAAAAGAGGAAGAAGAAACAGAGAAGAAAGAAAGAAGAAGAACAACAGAACACCATCAGAAGTAGAAACAATATCAGAATCTCACATATCGCAGCGGAACAATATATAATAGATAATTACTAGTCTTTTAAAACAAAGAACTATATCAGTTTATACATACATCAATCATCAGAGTCAATATACAACAATGGACAGTTATATAACTTGTCCTCATACAGAATACACAGCGGAATAAATACTATCATATACAAATACTACGTCTCGTCATCCAGCTTATCTCCAAAGCTCCAGAATATCCTGATAACATAACTCTAGGCTGCCCGTGTGGAAATTTGTGGGCACCCAGAGTTTAGAAGGGAACAATAAACTCCGAGTCAGTCATGGTGACTGGTGTGAGATCGTAAAACAGTTATTCTTTAAAATAAACAACAGGAAGATTTTAAAGTCAATTCGCAATGCTTTTGGAAAATGAAACTACCATAAGACCTCCCGCCACACACACAATGCAAACGCAGAATTGGAGGAGATTTCTTCTTATGATAGTCAAAGATGCTTACTACGCAAAAATCAAATTCTTTTTGATATTATTATTAGTGCATAGTGTAGAAAACAGTTCGAAAGTATAATATAAATCTTAGCCAACATACGACCAGTATCGTATGCCTACTATAGCTACCATCTAAACAGTGGTGACCACCGTACGTAAATGGCAGGTTCTACAACTAATACCGTACAAAGTTCGTATTGGAGTTTGGATTTCCAACAAATGGTCAGGCTAAGGAACTTCCTATCCACGATGGGTACGTCCCTGGAATAGACGACCCAAGAAATAACCTAACATTACGGTTAGATCTCTGCCAACACAAGGCCGGGTTACCTCTGCAAAAATAGGTAACTACTGACACGCGTATGCCATCCCCCGATCGTCACCGATCTTCCCGAGGATCCCTGATTTCCAACAAACCACAAAGTAATAAATTTGCAGCAACCACAGAGGTTAAGTATCTGGGCTCCATACCATGATACCACCTTTATCCAAAAGGAATGACATACACTAAGGGGCGCTACTCCCTAAAACCTTGCCGCATCCTTCCTGTTTCGACCATTTCCGGGGTGTGAGGCTCGATGAAGTCTCGTCCACAAAGCTATGCTTTCTACAAAGCCCTGCTTCGGGTCAAACAAAATGATCAACCTATGATCACAAAGATATAAGATCAAACAAATGATCATATCACAAATGATCAAACACTGATCATTTCACAGCAACACTCAGTATGCCACGTTACCAAATTGGGATATATCGCTGATAAATTTCAACTACATAACCTCTGAGCTCGTACGTCTCAGAGAAGGGTGTTAAGCTAAGAGAATAAATTCTCCGCCACCAACAGAAATGTATTTGAAAGAAATCATCTTTATATCTCAAATTGTAACGTCAGACACACAATCCATACAAGTCTGTTCCGGGATCGAACAGAACCGAAGGCACTTCTCACGAAGCCCTTGCATTTCCGGATAATTTTCTAATCACGTCCGGACTTCCCGTAACTAAGGGTGATAAAACCTCTAAACCGGAGATCAGCCGATGTAGAGTAACTCGACGGTAATCCTTCCGTTTCAAAAAATATCCGGTCTTCAACACCGGTCTTCAAATGCAATTCATAACGACGTATCACATATTCGGAATGGGTTATACGACCCCATGGTCCTTTCCCGGCTAACCCGAATAGTGAGCGCTTATTTAAAAACAAGTGTGGCATTCAAATTCATCCAATTCACAACAAATACCTATCTAAAGGTAATTATTTATAGTCGGTTATTTAACTATCAATAAAGATGCGCAACATCATCAGATTCCAAATAATTTTCCAAATTATTTATTTTCCAAAATATCTTTACTAGATATAAAATTTCCACACTTTAAAAATAAATCGATATTTATTTTTAAAACGAATTTCCATTTCTTTTATAAATTCCTTAGTGAATTTATATTTTTCAAAATGTCTACTGATATACGATTTTCAATCGATTTCAAATATTCAATTTCAATTTATCTTTAAGAAGATAAAATCTCAAAAACGTTTCATATCATTTTGGAAAACATTCCCATACTTATTTAATAATAAGTATTTCACAAATCTATTTATTTTCAACACTTGGAAAATATTCGATATACTTAAATCAATATTAAGTACATATTCATTCTTTAAGGAAATCATTACTATAACAACATTTATTTGAGTCAAAACGAATGTTACGTAAAACATCGTTACGACGACTCAAAATCACTAGTATAGGGATTCGAATTTTTAAGATAGATATGTAAATCCCAATACTATATAAAACATTTCCTTTCGGAAATCATTTACTATAACAACAGTGTTATAGTCCACCATTTCCTTATATTTCTCGAAAACGTCTATTTCAACAATGAACGTTGAAATCTATGCTTTCGATTCATAATACATTTTAAAACATCTTTAAAATGTTTAACTTCATTTTTAATATCACTTCTTCAAAAATAAATCCATTTTTATTTAACAATATATTCACTGTCCAAAATCGTGAATATAATTCACTTATCCCAATTTCAATCATTTCTACACATTTTTATCTCAATAAAAATTCGCTATCCAAAATCGCGAATATATCTTCTTTAAAAAATCTTCTATATTTAATTTATCAAATTCAATCGATTTCGAATTTATAAACACGGTTATAAATTCTATTTCTATTTTAATAACAACCTCGACTTATAAATCTTCTTTTTATCAACTTCTATATTTTTACTTATCAAAATAAGTGATTTCGGATTTATAAACAACTTTTATAAATTTCAATTCTATTTTGTAGAAACTTCAATACCAAATCAATTTCAATATTGATTTAAAAAATTTATTTATCACTACTAAGTAAATTCCTCATTTTTTCTCAAATGATTCAATATTCTGTTTTAAAATGGATTCTTCAAATTATAATCACTATTTTACGAAATCCATTTATTTAACATTTTCACTTGATCCTGGAATTAATTCAATAAGATTATAAAAATTAACTTTTTATACTTTAAAAATTCCTTTCTTCAAAATTTCTTCAATTTCAAAAATTGATTCACTTAGAAATTTTCTACTTGAATTTCAAAAATTCAATTTCGTTTATCTTTGGAATCCAATAATATCAAAACATCCATTCAGCTAAATTTTAGCTTTCAAACAATTTCCAGATATCAATATGATTAATAGCATCACTATAATCATTCACAGATTCATATCACAATAGAAATAAATTCAATCAATGTGAGGGGTCCAGTTGGATCCCTCCAACCTGTTTCCCTGCATCCAAAGATGTTAGCACAATACCAATTCCGCTCCAGTACGGAATTATCGCGGTATATGGGTTTTATAAAAATCCGCTTACTAACGGCGCAATAGGGTCTCATCCGCTATACGAGGCGGGAAATCATCAATCCAATATATACATATGCCAATATGTATATATTGCTATATATATATAGATATATCCTACTATATCTAATATCACATCCAAACAACAATCAAATCAATCAATAACTGCAAATTTAAATTTTCCTTCGAGTGAGAAAAATCTCACCTTCGCTTTTATTTTGCATTCCATTTTTGTTCTCGGCTTGATTTCTTTCGGACATTGACCTTGTAAAATTTATTTATACAACTTATTAATATTTGAATAAATCAAACTATTAATCACTAGGTATTTATTCTAAACAATAAATTGGATTAACCCCCATAATTTATTGTTAAACACATTTTTCTCTTAACAAAATATCTGACAAAAAAATCAAATTCCATTTGATAACTAATAAATCAAATTTTCAATTTAAACTAATAATTAACTTTCAAAACCAATTCTTTACATGCTGTTCAACATTTTATTTTATAACAGAAATTATCTTGCAGTAAATTTGCAGAGTTCAAGTTCACAGCATATATATAGTGAAGTATTATACCTTCACCAAGTGGCGACCGGGCCAAGAAATCATCACGACTACCCCCAATGCCTTCGTCGATCGCCATACTTCCCACGCCGTCACTTCGAACATTGCAACTACCCATCCTAACTTCGCGACCACATCATCCAATCCCTATTGCGACTCACCGCCGATCCTGGTTCGAGACTGCTGCGATTTCATGTCTGGACGAGACGAGCACTCGCCCACTTCGAGTTCAATCCTCCCAGGCACATCGCGACCCAACTCCTCCATCGCAAGTTCCAAAATTTTTTTTGACATCATCATGCTCGAACCGAGCAACCACCAACCACCGGCCTCTCCTAACCGATATCGAACATCCCCCTGTCTTCGAGCTCGACTTCGACCATAAATTCGAGCGCCACCCCAGATAAAACTCGCACGCGCCTGTCGCTGCCACACGTACGAACCCCAACTTCGAACCCTAGTCGAACGCAACTGCTGGCCTCATCGACTAACCACAAATCCCTAAAACATTGAACGCTACCCCCCAGACTTTCGATCGAAGATTGCACGAACAACGACGCGGTCCTCTCCATCCCTTCGAAACTCTTCACGAGACCCTATCTGCTTCGTTCTCGATTTGAAATTTTTTTTGAACGAACGAAAAGGAACGGAGGAGGGAGGAACAGAAGAAAAGGGGGAAGCTGAGGGCGGCCATTATTTTTAAATTGAACGAAATAATTTTCGTTTGTTTGAGGAGGGAAACAAAATCAAGCTTGGCCATTATAAAATGAAGACGACGTGATTTTTAAAGAGAGGGGAACGTGTTTGCACGTTTTTGTTCGTGATTCTCTGCCTTATTTTAGGCGCAATTGAAGGGAAGCTACAGCATTTTGCTGTTGACAAATTTAAAGTTAAATTTAAATTGAATTTAATTTAACTTCAACGCGTTTAACTATCGTGTGCTCTCAAAACAACTCCAAAAATTACGAAAATTGAAATCCGGCAAAAATACAACATTCCGGACCCAACGGAACTGGTTTCGTCGAATTCCGAGACTGCGCCTCGGACGGCTATTTTTAATTTCGATTCGAACGATAAATTTTCAAAACTGAACAAAACAGTTTCAAATTCAATTCTGAAGTTTCAATTATCTTCAGTATTGTCAATATAAATTTTACAAGCGTTTGAAATATTTTTCTTTAGCTTTAAATTGAAGATTCAAATTTTTTTTATTCAATTCAATAGATTAAATTTTTAAAATTTAATCGCCAAATTAAAAGTATATCGGGGATTCAAATTAAATCGTCGTTCAAATATTTAAAGTAAATTAAATATTCTCAATTTAATTTGGTCAAAATTCTGGGTCGTTACAGCTTCTTTGGAAGTGCCTTCGGTTCCGTTCGATCTCGGAACGGACTTGTATGGATGTGTGTCTGACGTTACACTTTGAGATGTAAAGCTGGTTTCTATCAAATACATTTTTGTTGGTGGCGGAGAATTTATTCTCTTAGCTTAACACCCTTCTCTGAGACGTACGAGCTCAGAGGTTATGTAGTTGATGGTTACTAGTGATACATTCCCAATTTGGTAATGTGGCATACGAAGTGTTGTTGATCATTTGTTGATCAAAGCGTGGCTTTGTGAAAAAGCGTGGCTTTGTGAAAAAGCATGGCTTTGTGAAAAAAGCATCGCTTTGTGGACGAGACTTCGTCGAGCCTCACAACTCGGTAATGGTCGAAACAGGAATGTTGCGACAAAGGTTTTTTGGGGTAGTGCCCCTAGGGTATGCCATTTCCTTCTGGTTAAAAGGTGATATCATGGTATGGAGCCCAGATATTTTACCTATGTTGATGCTGCAAGTTTATTATACTTTGTGGTTGTTGCTTTGTGATTGAGGATCCTCGGATAAAGGTCGGTAACGACCGAGGGATGGCATAGCTCGTGTATTAGCTACCAAGTTACAGCTTGGTTAAAGCGTGAGGTAGCGTCGGCCTTGTGTTTGCAGAGAGCAGGTTGACTCTCGGGGCGTCTTTCCAGAGGTGTTTCCATTTCGGTGTAAGGAAGTTCCTTTCCCTGACCATTTGTTGGAAATCCAAAGAAACAATACGAGCCCTGTACGGTTTTAGTTGTAGAACCTGCCATTTACTTATGGTGGCGCCCCACTGTTTAGATGGTAGCTATAGTAGGCATAGTTTGAAATGTCTATGCTGGCTAAGATTAATATTATACTTTTGAATTGTTTTCCACACTAGACATTAATAATAATATCAACTGATTTTGCGTAGTAAGCATTTTTGACTATCATAAGGAGAAATCTCCTCCATTTCTGTATTTGCATTGTGTGTGTGGCGGGAGGCCTTATGGTAGTTTCATTTTCCAAAAGCATTGCGAATTTGTTTTATTTTCTTTGCGAAAATAACTGTTTTACGATCTCACACCAGTCACCATGACTGACTCGGATTTTATTGTTCCCTTTCTAAACTCTGGGTGCCCATAATTTTCCACACGGGCAGCCTAGAGTTGTGTTATCAGGATATTCTGGATATTCTTGAGCTTTGGAGATGAGCTGGATGGCGAGACGTACTCCCGTACTTGTTTATTTATTCCGCTGTGTATTTTGTATGTGGACAAGTTTATATAACTGTCCAGTGATGTGTATTGTTGTAAACTCTGATTAATGTATGTATAAACTGATATAGTCTTTTGTTTTTAAAGACTAGTGATTATCTATTATATATTGTTCCGCTGCGAATGTGAGATTCTGTTGTTGTTTCTGTTTCTGTTTTTCTGTTCTTTCTTTTCTTCTATCTTCTTCTACCTCTTCTTTTAACTCTAATGGTTCGGTTTTCTGGCATTCGATTGCGCGGCATTTGATACAGTGGATGTATTAATGTCGACTTTCGAGCGTCGAAAAGTCGATTCGTTACAAGTGGTATTGGAGCAGCCGGTTAAGCGACAACCCTGGCTCTGTTGGTTGTTACTCATTAGAGATAGAGTCAGTAGTACTCTAGAATGAGTGTGAGTGTAATAATAGATATAAGTGCGTATTTGTTAGTGAATACAAAATTGTTTTGTATTGCGTTGGCTTATCGGTTGATTATTTATAGATTCTGGTCGGTGAAGTCTGGCCAACTGTAATCGATAGGGGTTTCTAAACTCTTAAACAAGATAAACTGACACAGTATTGTTTAAAATGGGGTAAACGAAATAATTTTACCCAAAACTATTTTTGTATAGAAAAGAAATGATTTTTATGAATTATCATAGTATATGGATGCTTGGTTGTTAGGAAGTGATAATATTGAATTATTATCATTGTTGTATGGAAAATGAATAAGAAAAATGGTATAACTAAAGATTTGGAGATAAATTCATTTAACAAATGAAATTTATAAATCTGAATTGAAAGATAAGGAAATAAAATTCATATACGAATGGGATTTGTAAATATAAATTGTAATGAGATTTGTAATTGGAAATAGAATTCCAAGAAGATATTTGAAAACAAAATTCATAAATGGAATGAAATTGGTAGTGTGAATTTATAAATGAGTTTTATAAAATGAAATAAAAGTGCCAAAGTAATATTTGCAATGCGAATTAAAGAATATAATTAATTTCAAAGTTAGTTTTGAAATGTGAGTAAATTTTTTTTTAATACTTAAGTATCTGGTTGCTTGATTTAAGTATGAAGATAATGATGTTTTTGTGTATATATATGGTTAAAATATTATGTGTTTTTGAAATAGGATATATGCATGTTGTATAATCCTGTAATACATCTCTGTATTTAAAATTTCAAACTCAGGTTTGATTTAAAAGTTCAAGTCTGCTTGATCTACTTGTTGTTCTAACCTAGGATCTAAACAAGATATGTTTGCTTGATTATAAAGTTAAGTTTTAAAATTTGATTAAGTTAAAATAACTTTAAATTTGTTCTGGGAATCAAAAAGGAACAGGGAGGTTTGAATTTTTGAAAATTCAAATTCGTTAATTTAACAATTCAGTAACATGAATTAAATCCCTATACTAAATCATGATTTTAGAAAGTAAAATTTCATTTTTTTAGTTATGGTTTGATAGTGCAGTTTGAATTCTGGAACTTTAGTTTGTGTAGAAGTGTTGAACTTGGGGTAGACACGAGTTATTCGAGTACTTGACTCGAAGTAGAAGAGGTTGTGACTCGAAGCATATTTGTATTGCCTCGAGTTAGTTGTCAGGTTTCAGGTTTTTGAAAACCTGACTGTAATTTGAAAATTTAAGAGCAAATTTAAAGGAAATTTAAATTGGTGAGCCAGATTTAGTGAAGTTTAAATCCAGTTTGTAATGTGGATTCAAATTCACTTTTGAATCCTAATATGAAATAAAATAAAGTTTAAATAATTTAAATGTTTGGCTTTCAGGTTTATAAAAATACTGACAGTTTTCAGATTTTAAACTTAATTTAAAATTTGAAAAAAAACATAATTTAAACAGTGGTTTAAATTCAAAGTTTAAAGTATAAATTCAAATCAAACTTTTGAATCATAAAGTTCTAAAATGAATTTGAATTTTTAAGTTTTTATTTGGAAATTCTTTTAATTTTATGACTTTGAATTTGTCAGTTAGTTTTTTCAAAGTTATTTCTATGTTGTCTATTTTGTATAAGTTTAATTTTAAATATTCTTGGTTGTTTGAGATTTGTTTTAGTAACTTGTTCTTCTCAATTATGCCTTCTAATACAAGTTGCATCAAGTTATAATGTTTTTCATTATAGAGATTTAAGTTTTCACTTAGTTCTATGATTAAGTCTGTGAGTGAATTCATATGTTCTATTTCTGAGTCCAGTTTATGTTTGTAATCTGTTTCTCTGATATAACATATGTGTTTTTGTTTGTCTAATGTAATAATTCTTTTTATTGGATTATTAATTTCTAAATTTAAATAATTGAATTTATTATAATTCATTGGGCCAAGAAATCTTCTCAGCTCTGATACCTAAATAAGAGGGAGGTGAGCAAGAAAAGACAGCGTTTAGATATATGCTGCCGGGAAATGTTTTTTTTTATATTGTGGTAAACCACATTTCAACTAAATGTTTTGTAAAAACTTGTATGTAATATCCCAGAGCATAACATGCTATAAATATTACAGTGTGGTTTATTATTTCGTGTAATATGTAGTATTCTTGTACGTGTTTCTTCATATTTTAACTACCTTGCTGGCAGCTTGAAAGTATAATACCCAAGGGTGCAGCAAGTAGGAGTATTTGAACTAGGAATTAGGAACCTTTTCATTCTTAGTTCAGAGTCTTCTAATTTTTTGTTCAAGTCCTTGTAGTATCCCTCTTTAATAAAACTCATTATATGACTCATCTTCATACCAATAATCTGTATCTATGTAAGTTGTTAAGTCTAGGGATCTATTTAACCATTCCCTGTTTTCTTCAAGTATTTCTTGTCTAATCTGTTCATAATGTTCTTTAACAAAAAGGTCTAACATTCTGTTGGTAATCTTCATTTTTGGATTTTTCGTATTAAAGACGAAATAGGTGTTTCTAAGATTTTTTATTACGTTCCTTTTGTTTATCTTAGGTTCATCATCAAGGTTAATGAGTTTTTCTGTATAGTTATGTCTAAATATCTTTGCAATATTATATTGCTGATCTTCGTTTAGTTCTGTTTGCTTTAGAACAATCATGAGTTTAGTCATAAATTTTTGTTCTAAATAGTTCTGTAGGGATTCTATATTCTCAATTTTTGGAAGATCGTTCATTTTTAATTTTCCCAATTATTATTTTTTGTTATGTTGTAATCTGCTTTATTTTTTGTTTCTAAGTAATTTTGCCATTCTCTATAAAATTCTTTAACAAATCTGGATGTTAGTACTATGTTTCCAGGTTCTCTCCAGATATTAAAGTTATTATATATTTCAGTTAAACTTGTTTCACAGTCATAAATACTGATCAACTCATGTGAATATTTTTGTTTGAAAATGCTTATTATTTGGTGTTTTTGGTTTTCTGTAAGGTCTGTATTGTTTTTCATAATGTTTATTATATTCATCATAAATTTATTTTCTAAATATTGCTGTAATTTTTCCATTTTAGTTGTTTCTCCTTTTTATGAAAGATTGGTTGTTTAAGTTAGAGAAAGTAGTCAAAGCTTTTGGAAATACTAAGATACAATTCTGCTTATGAGCATTATGTATTTCTTATGTTGCCATACTGATTTATCATTAATATTATTTTCAGGTTTGTCAAAAATATCCATGAAACCTTTTAAAACCTTTACCAGAACCCTAAATCTTAAATCATTTTTCCTCACCTTGTCATCCTAAGCGTCTACTTTTTTCCCTCACACGGTACTTCTTTCGACTAACGGATTTACGTCTATTGGAAATACTTATTAAGCTTATAGCAACTGGTGTCAATTGTTTAAAAAGATCATAGTCATTTTAACATAGTGATCATAATATTAACGAAAAAAGTAAGGGTAAAACAAAAGAACTTACATAGCTGAAGCAGTCTTGTATCCTTTCTTTCCTTAGCTCTGACTTAATGTTTAGTTACTCATAAACTTTGGAGAAGAAGAAGAGATTTTGGAGAAGGCGGCCATTAACACAAAGCTTATATTATTTTCACGATATGATACAATACTAGTGATTCGATGATATTTACATACAAGGCAGGCTCCTTATATAGATGGAGCAAACATAAAAAAGATACATACAGCTGTCAAGAAAAATAAAAGATGCCTTCCACTCAAAGAAAGAAAAATAATACACATATCTTTACATTTGTTTTATTCAGGATAGTGGGCACTAAAGTCACATCCTTCCTTTAAAGGGGATTCCCACTGAGAAAAGTAGGATACTTTGTGGTTCCTTTTGTCAAATCAGTTTTCGTCGGTGGACATATTGGTTGATTCGACGTCTTCTTTGTCTTCGTTGTTCCTTTTTCTTTATTTTTCTCTTTTGTAGTTTTTTATCATTGAGGACTTTGGATGAAATATATCAAAATTTCTGTAATTTATCCCTTGATCCCTCAAGGCTTTTGTGACGAATATTTTTGTTGTGGGGGTCTCAGCATATAAGTAAGAGCCTTTGTTGTTCCAATCATCTTCTTCCACTATTTTGAGGGCTATGTACCTTTCATAAGTCTGTTCTTTGATTTTTATATAATCCATTTTTTCTGGATTATTTTCCTCTATCCATTCTTCATAATCTGGATCTAGGAATTTTGCCCTGATGTGGACAGTGTGTTTTGTGGGTTCGAAAATATTTTTTCCAAAATATGGAGGTGTGGATGTGAAGTCCATATAAATGTCAGTTGCTAGTATATTTGTTAGTTGTTCTATTATACTTCCAAAAGGTTCTGCAAGATCTTCTTGAATCCATTCATCAAAATAGATTCTTTTAATAAGCCCATAATTTAGTAACATATTTGGGTCAAATATGAAGTTTCCTTGGGTTAGGTATTTATATTTTGTGAGATTGAGGGTGATTTGTGGGACTGCACAGGATATCGTGCATGAGCAGTCATGGGTTATTTGTGGACAAGAGGGAAATCTTTTTGTACAAGGGATATTTGTATTTCTCATGATATCCCATTTTATTTGTAGTCCTTCATTTTTTGTTTTGGAGATATGTGAGAAGAATTCACATATTTTATTGAAATCTTGTAGAGAAAGTTCAGCGGGGTGTTGTATAAAGTGCAACTCCCTTGTCATTTGTTCTGGAAAGTTAGGCAGAGTTATAGGTTTTTGGTTTACATTTGGCGGAGGTGTGTTTTGGTAGACATTTTTGGGATTGCCAAGATTTGTCATTTTTGTGGGATTGGCTTTGGTTATAGTAGCAAAAGAAGTTTGTGGTCTGAAATTTGTAGAGGAAGAAGTTTCAGTGCTTTCTTCTTTGATTTGTTTTCCCAAAGAAATTTGTTGTAGACTTTGTATGTCTTCAGAAATTATATAATCTTTTCCGAAGACCTTTTGTAACTCATTTGTAGCTGCTTCAAAAGTGTTGAAGCCTTTGTATAGTGGTTTCCCATATCTGGGATTTTGTTCAAGATATTTTATTTTAATGATCATTTGTTCCCATGTGGTATAAATACCAGCATCGGGGCCAGTAAACAGGCCATAGTAGAGATATTTTGTTCTTTTCTCATTTGTGAACATTTGTACTAGAGTGTATAAAACACTCAATTTTTGTTTGTTTGACTCTTGAGGAGTCTTCATATTCCAGATATTGTCTAGAATCATTTGTTGGTCTTCAGTGACTTTCGTCTTTGTTTGAAATTTGTTTGTAGTATATATCTTCAAATGCTTGGATGGATTTAATTCTTCCATTTCTGCAAGATAAATGTTAGTGATGGGCATATATGATATTATTTTAGTAATCTTGACAATTGGTCTGGTAAGAAGTTATTTTTTTCCTTTATGTGTTCCCAATTAATGTTAGTTCCGCAATTCGATATGGCATGTTTAAATTTTAACCATCTGTTATTTATGGTTCCTTTTTCTTTTTTATTATCTGTATATTTCACAATTGATTCACAATCTGTTCTAATTGTTATTTCTTTTTGGGAAATTATAAATAATTTAAAGGCTTCTAAAACGTATATTATGGCTAGTATCTCATAATCTAAAGATGTCATATATCCTTTTTCCTTGTATGTTCCTGAGGTATATCTACATATTTTTTCTGTAGATTTATTTTCATATTTGTTATCTTTACTTAATAATATTCCTCCCCATCCTAAGGAAGATCCATCTGTTTCAATTATTAAATATTCTGTCTGTAAAGGTAAACTTAAAGGTTTTAAGTTTTGGGCCAATTTCTTTATTTCTTGGATTTGTTTTATATCTTCTATGTTAAATTCTCTGTTGCCCTTTGGACTTGCCTTGTTATAAAGAGGTCCAGTGTATTTTGAAAGATTTTTTATATAAGGTCTTGCATAATTTACAAGTCCTAAAAAGGCTTGTAATTGTTTCAAACTTTCTAATTTGTCTGGAAACTCTAAAAATTTTCTAGCTATATGTGGCTGTAATTCTATAATTCCTTTACCTATTTTGGCTCCTAAAAATTCTATATTGTTTTTCAATAGTTCTATCTTTTTCTTTGATACAATTAATCTGTGTGCTTCTATAAGTTTTAATACAGTATACAAATGTGATATATGTTCTTGCTTAGTTTTAGAAAATACAAGAATATCATCTATGTATACACAAGTGTATTTGTTGCAATTTTGGAAAACATTATCCATTTTTCTTTGGAATATTTGTGGTGCATTTTTTAAGCCAAATGGCATTACTAACCATTCATAATGTCCTTCACTGCATGTAAATGCAGTCCAAGGTATAGATTCAGGATGCATTTTTACTTGCCAGAATCCTGATTTTAAATCAAATTTGGAGAACCAATTTGATCCTTGTATTTTATTTATTAATACATCTTTATTAGGAATGCAATATCCATCTTCATGAGTATTGTCATTTAATCTAGTGTAGTTCATGACCATTCTAGATTGGCCACGTTTTCTTTCAGATTCCTTTTGGACAATAAATGCTGTTGTCCTATGTCTTGAATCTGTCTTTCTAATAATATTTAGGTTTGTCAAAAAATTTATATGCATCTTGAATTCTTCCATGATCCATGTATCATATTTTGGGGATCCTGTTTTTATAGTTAAATCAGGGTTGATTATATCTAATTTGCATTGTATAGAGTCTCTGTTCCAGTATTTTAATGGTTTTTCTCCTATAATTTCTATTTTTTCTAGTTTAGAGATTAGTTGGTCTATGTCATCTATTGTTAATAACAATCTACTTATGTCCCTTGGATTTATAAGTTGGACATCTTTAATAAATCCCTTTCTTTTATATTCATAATTTTTAGAATTCTCTTGTATAAATTCTTCATTTTCCTTTTCTGTAATTGTGTGTATATTTCCGTAGTTTTTGCATTGTCCTGGTATGGGGCAATTACATTTTTCGTTTTCTCTTTTACTTTCGCTTTTATGTTCTGTTTTTCCACCACGCTTCTCAAGTGCATATTCTGATAGAATTGGGGTTAGTGTAGTCTTTTTTGAAATTTGTATATAATCTTTATTAAATGCAAAACTCCCGTTATCATTTAATAAGAAATCTAATCATAGGATTAGTTTTATTCCTTCAAGGTTTAATTCTAAAACCCATAATTGTTTTATGTTGTAATAAGAAGACCATTCGCCACACGTATTGGTAAAACTTATGTTTATATTTTTTACAACATTTGTAATAATATTAGTAGTTCCATCAAATTGGATACTTTGTTTTGGCCTGTCTGCCTTTGTTACATGTTTGTAAGGTATGAGACTAGAACAAATGGTTGAACTGGTGGCTCCAGTGTCTATAAATGCTAATATCTGAATTTCTAATCCTTTTATATTTAACTTTGTTGGGATACGTAATTCTTTTAGGTTTCCTGAATTACATATTAGTGGAATTTGTATAGGTTTGTCAATGTTATTTAAATTGTTATTATTTTCATATGATGTTGATACATCATGAGTAACCTCTTTCTTTTTTTCTAAGGTTATAATTTTTTCTCTTATTTCTTCTAGTTCCAGTTCAATATTATTTGTTCTTTCTTCAAGTATCTTAATTCTATCTTCATTTATCTTATTTTTATCTGTGTAAACAGGTTTATTTTCTCTGGGTAAATCTATATCGAATTTGTTCTTTGCACATATATGGCATATTTCCATTGTGCATTCTATACATTTAAATCTTTTATCAAAAGCAGGGTACCAAGGACAGAACTCATATTTCGTGGTATCTGTTCCCATTTTATGTTTGAAATTATGTTCGCATAATTCTTTGTTTACAATATTTAGTAAGTATTCATGTGGTATGTTTTCTTGAAAATCTGTTAATTCATCAATTAAGGTGTAATTTGATGTTTGTATTTGTTCTTGTTCCTGTAATCCTTCTAAGGATATTATAGAATATATTGTAGAAGTTTCTGAAACATCAGAAGCAATTTCAATCAAATCTTCTTTGACTGAATCTATAAGGTTAGATTCTCTAGTAAATAAGTTATGTCTTTTTGGACATGAGGAAGATAAATGTCCTTTTTCATTACAAGCAAAACATGTGATTGTATTTGTGTATGTTTTTCTTGGATTATATTTTCTAACATGTCTTTCTTTGTTAAGATAAGGTTTTTTGGCATTTGATTTTCTTAAATAATATTTTTTTGTATACCTCTTTTTAAACTTAGGTTTTCTATCTATGTTGTAATTTCTTGATCCATATTGCTGTGGAGTATATATTTGTCCACAAAATCCGTAATTTTTTTGTTTTAATTCTCTTTGTATTTGTATATAGGTACATTTCTTTTTTAGTTCAGAAATAATATGTGTTATTGTTATTCCAATATTATCATATCCTTTAGGGATATTTGCAGTATTATTTTGGTAATGTTCTATCCAAGATTTATGTATTTCTTTTCCTAAATCACCTGGTAGTTTGGAAAAGAGTCTATTTCCTATTTCAGCACTGTAATAATTCCCTGAAATAGTTGTGTAATGTAAAAATTCTTTTAAGAATTTTATTATGTATTTCCAATCTAACAATTGGATTTGTTCTAAATCTCTCATGGCTTCTTGTTGCCTTATGGTTACTCCTGTATTTACGTCTCTTCCTGTTATTATTCTGTGCATGGTGTAAGCGAAGTTGTAAATATTACTTCCTTGTATTATTAGATTGTTTATTTCTTCAGGAAAAATTTGTTTATAGGCTTCCCATATGGCTTTGGCTATATCTCCTAAGTAGTTTTCAGCAATTCTGATCATTTCTTCACCAGAATTTATGTTTGTATGTCTTGCTGCATAATCTCTTGCTATAGCAGCAGTCCATTGTTCTAGATATGTATCTAGTAACTGGGGATGGCATTCTGTGACATTTAGTATTACTGCATTGTCTTTAAAAAAAGTTGTTTCATTAGGTAACCTTTTACCTATTGTTCTTAGGTTTTTATTTTCATTTGTATATGGTTCAACTGGTTGTCTAGGGGGTTGTCCTAATGTGTAAGGCATTGTTTCTTGGTTTTTATTAGGATATGAAATCCCTGAGCTCCCACTTTCCTCATGGTCAGCTAAGTCTATGTGTTCTGTGAATTCTGATATTATATCATTTAGTATACTTTGTTGTATTGCATTATCTGCCTTTTGGGAATCCTCCAGGAAGTCGTCTAGATTATATACTTCCCTTGTTCTTACATTGTTTTCATCATCAATATAAACAAAAGTATTTTCATTTATTTGGTTTGTTGACCTTAGAGTTTGTTCTAGTTCATATATTTCAGATGGTTCAAGAACCATTCCAAGTTCCTTTGGATATATAATTTTATCCATTAATTCTTTTGTTTAATTCATCAGCTTCTTCATCTGTTTCTATTTCTTGTTGGTTTGAAGGTCCATAATCTCTAAACCTTATGGACATAGATTTATTTAGGTTATTATATGTTACAGCATTGTTTGGTTTTAATGTTGCTGTTGTATTATTCGGATTTTCTATATTCCATTCATGACCAGCAAGAATAGAAGAATCTATTTCCATTGGTTTTATGAAACTTATGCCTGTTGAATTTAAGGCTTCTATGACTTTGTCTAACTTTATTTTTATTTTTGGAGTATATTTGGACATACACTTTCCTAAGAATGTAATGTCTAGAAGAATATTTTTTCCTATGAAATTTTCAAAACCCTTTGTTTGTATTATAATTTTTATGTGTTTGTAAAAATCATTTAATGTCATTGTAAAATTTGGAGCTATATAAACAATACCTATGTTATTGTTCATGTCTACTTCCATCATTCCAAATATGGCTTTATCCATATCTTGGTGTCTATCGTCTATAAGTAGTAATAATAGTTTAGTTCCAATTTTTTGTCTAACTAATCCTCTTATGCCTATGACTATAAGTCCTAGATGCATTAGTTTGTATTTCTGGATTTTTAATTGTTTTATAGCTTCTTGTGATATTAAACTTAATACCTGTTGACTTCCATCTGGAATAGAAAGTATTTCTTCCCTATGGTGTCTATACAATCCTGTTACCGTTGTAAATAGGCCTGTTCTATATATTTCTCTAGGATTTAGAGAATCTAATTGGTTATTTGAAAATATTTCTATATCCCTTTCTAAATTTATTATTTCTTCTAACTGATTTTTGTATTATTGGATCTTCTTAATATATTATCAATCCATCCCATGGATGATAAGCTGTTTGATTCTGTAGGTCTATCTGTTAAGGTTCTAGATGGACCTGTAAAAGACAATCTTCTATTGTTCATATTTGATCAAGTTTCTTATACATTAGAAAATTGATTTTAGTCTTTTTACTTGTTATATGTGTTGTAGGATCATTAGGTCCTAAATTCATTTTTTGTAAGCTTTCTGTGAGTTTGTTTATTTCAAATTCCTGTTCTTTACCATTTTTGTCTATATCAAACATTTGTTTCTGGATGCTTTCTATCTTATCATATTATTCTGTAATATTAGTATCCTATCACTTTTTCCCGGAAATTCATCCTTGTTATATCCAACATTTATGTTAGGGTCACTGAATCTGTAATTGGATTCTACGTATTTAATTGCTTCTTGGTAGTATTTGTTTTCAAAATTCATTAGCTTAGTATTAAATTTTTTATTTCATCTAACATTTTCTCAATTTGTTGTATTTGTTTTTCAAATTGATTTTTATCTTTTTCTGTTTGTTCTTTTAATTCCATTATTAATTTTCTGGAATGTGTTTCTATATCTTTGGGTTTGTTTTCTTCTATTAAATTTTTTAAGTTTACTATATCATTTTTATTTGGAAATTCTTTTAATTTTATGACTTTGAATTTGTCAGTTAGTTTTTTCAAAGTTATTTCTATGTTGTCTATTTTGTATAAGTTTAATTTTAAATATTCTTGGTTGTTTGAGATTTGTTTTAGTAACTTGTTCTTCTCAATTATGCCTTCTAATACAAGTTGCATCAAGTTATAATGTTTTTCATTATAGAGATTTAAGTTTTCACTTAGTTCTATGATTAAGTCTGTGAGTGAATTCATATGTTCTATTTCTGAGTGCAGTTTATGTTTGTAATCTGTTTCTCTGATATAACATATGTGTTTTTGTTTGTCTAATGGGATGAGGCATTGTTCTTAACTTGTAATTTCGTGACGAAATTCAATTAAGGGGGGGAAGATTGTAACGACCCTGAATTTTTGACATTTGAAGTTTGAATATTTAATTGAGTTTAAATATTCGAATGATAGTAGGATTTGAAATTCGAACATCTGAATGGATTTGGCAATTAAATTATGGAATTTAATTATTAAATCTGGGTAAAAATTTGAATCTTTAGTTTTGAGCTGATTAAAAATAATATGAAGGCTTAGAAAATTTATATTGATAATTCTGAAGGTAGTAGAACTTTCAGAATTGAAATTGAAACTATTTTGTTCAGTTTTGAATTTTATCGTTTAATCGATATTTAAAAATAACCTTCCGGGGCACAGTCTCGGAATTCAATGAAACTAGTTCCACTGGATCCGTAATATTGTATTATTATCGGATTTCAATTTTTGTAATGTTTAGAGTGATTGTTTGGCCATACGATAAGCAAACTCGTTGAAATTAAATCGAAAATTTAATTTAATAACTGGTCCAAAAAGCTATCTTCTCCATACGATCGAATTTGGACTCGAAACCTTTTCCATTGTGTTCGAAATAGGCGTATAACATTACAAACGCCTAGCGGCATGTCTTGATAGGATATCGAAATTTTGAGTTGCAAATTCATGACGATTTGAATTTGAATTTGAATGGGATATTTATACTAGTCAACTCTCAGCCGTATTTCTGTCACGTCGTTACTTTTTCCTTTCACATCAGAAGCACTGTAGCAAGCTGAGTGAAGCACGAAAACATCGTATCTTGTCCCCTTTGTTTTCATTTATCACGCAAGCAAAATGAAAACTATCTTCGTTCGAAAATAAGACAATGGCCGAAGGAGATAACCAGAAGGAATCACCTTCATTTCTTTTCCCTTCATTTGCCAAATAAATTCGTGAAATCCCTTCCTCCAAATTTTTAAATTGAGCCGTGCCCTTCTTTTTCAAATCGATTCAATTGAAATCGTTCGTTCAAATTAAAATAAATGGCGGCTGCCTGGGCATCGCGCGAGAGGGAGAGCCTCGCCGTGGCTCCGATGGATGGCGCGAGTTAGTCAAACACTCGAGAGGGAGGCAGCATAGCGAGAGGAGACGCCGTGTCTTACTATTCATCGCGATAGACGAGGCAGTGGTATGGGAAGGTGAATGTGATATCCCGGGATTTTCGGCAATACTTATTTGATAATTTCCATTAATAATTATTTTAAAATATGTAATATTAATTTAATAATCTAATTATCTTTTCAAAAAATTAAAAATAAACTAATAATTTAATTTGGAAATTTATTTTAAAAATATATAAATGAAATATAAAAGTATGTAATTGTATAAAGGTAATTTATATATGGAAACATTAAAGCTCAAATGGGAATAAACATTTAACACAAGTTAATATAAATAAGAAATCAATTTAAAACATTTATAAAATTAAGTAATTATTTTAATATTGAATTGTAACATGTGTAAGGCATTTAACTCTTGAAAATACACTTGTAAACATTCTAACAACTCAAAGTAACAAGTGGCATTTTTAGATTTAATTTTCTTTTATTTTTATTTAAATCATATTTTCAGCTTATATAAACATATATTTCATTCTCTTCATTCTTTCCTATTCTCTTCAATTCAAAGTTAAGAAAACTTCAGTCTGTACAATTTTCAAAACACAATCAGTAATCAACATGCCTCAAACCAAAACTCAAATTCAATACCTTGTAATCTCATTTTCAATATCAATACTAAAGCCTGTAAACATTCTTTTCAATCTGTAATCAAAATCAGATCAGTAGCTTGAGCATTTTCTTTTCAACCTAGAAGCAAGCATGTAGTTTTAAAATCAGTTTAAAGCTCCAGCAACTCAAGTTTTCAGCAAGCAATTCAGGTTTAAAGTTTTCAAATCAAAAGCAAAAGCATTTCAGTTTTAAGGATTCAAAGCTTTTCAAAGCTTTTCAAAAATGAAAGCTCTGTCTTCATTCTAAAATTTGGTGAGTAACTTCACTTTTAAACATAAAGTATAATTTTGGTTGCATGTTATTGCTGTGATCGATATTTTATTATGATTGTGTATTTATATTGTTGAATTTATGATGTATGATGTATGCATGCCTGTAACTTCTCTGTTCTTGTTTTCCTGTGAGTAAACAAATTTAAAAGCTTAAATCTGGTTATATAATTTGATGCATGTGATGAATTTTGTAGAAATATAGTGAAAAATGGTTGCATGAGTGTATGGATGTGAATGCTTGTATATAAATATGATATGCCTATGAATATGTATATATATAAGCTATGTTTGTATTACAGGCTCAACTCCCTTAAAGAAAATTCAATTTCTCTTCATCTAATTGATTTTAGGCTAAGGTTTATAAATGAAAAATGAGTATAACAATGTAATATCAATTTTAAAAATAGTTTCAAGGGTTTAAATTTAGTAATTATTTCAAGGTCAGGAAATTACAGTAATAAACAAATATATGTCAAAAATCAATGATCATAATTCTATGATTCGATCTCATAAACAGATTTATATTGTAAATTGATGAATTTTAGTAATCGAATCATGATTTTTAAGCCTATATTTGATGAGAATTCCAGAGTTGAACGATATATGCTTTATTGTCGAATTCCGACGAACGGAGGAAGGATGGTCGTTGGGCTTTGGTCTGGAGGTAGGGGTTAGCCTGGTGGTCAATGGAAAAATGTTCAGTGGAATTCTCGACCATCGTGGTGGCGTGTAGGCGGCAGATTAGGGTTTCAGAGGTCAATTTGGGTGTGGTCGGACTTGGGTAAACTGCGGCGTCGTGGTAAGGAATGGGAGGTGCGGACCAGGGGGAATCGAAGTGTGGAAGCAAGGCGAAGGTCTGGGCGAAGGGGCGAGTTCTCCGGTGATCGGAGGTAGTGGCGCAAAGTTTTTTTTTGTCGATCAGGTGGGTTCCAGTGTCCACCGATATGCTCGATTTTGATTTCCGACTAAGTTCTGGGCGCTGGGTGATCGTGACGTTCGAACATGTCATCGGCGACTGGCTAGCGATGGTGATGATGGTCGGAGCGTCGTTGTTTGATCGTACACGTACACGTGTGTATGTACGTCTGGGTAAGGCTGTTTGTGTTTTTGGGGAAGAAGGGGAGCAACTCGGGTTTGTTCTCGTGATGTTGGATGGGGGACTCGAAGTATTTAGGGAGTGACTCGGGTTAAAAATTTTGTTATGGGTTTTTAAAGAAACCTGTTTTGTTTAAAAGTTTAAACCTAAAGTTTAAATTGAAGAGCAAAGATTTAAACAAAGTTTAAATCTAAATTAAAATCAGGATTCAAGTTTAGTTTGAATTCTAGTTTTGGAATAAAATAAAGTTTTGAATAAAAATGTTTTAAAACAACTTTGAATGTTTAAAGTGTATTTTAAATTGATTTGAATTTAAAATGAATTTGGTTTTAAATTTCTTTATTTAAGTAAGTATTTCTTTAACATATGATTTAAAAGGATTTAAATTGTTTTAAAACTTTGTTAAAGTTAAATTTGTATTCATTTTAAATATTAAATTTAAAATGAAATTTAAAAGTAAATTTAAAAGTAAATTGTTTTAAATTCTTTATTAATGATAATTTAATCATTAATAAGAATAAAGTTTATCTTAAAGATAATTAAGATTTAATGATTTGGAATAAATTAAATTATTAAGGTAATTAAAAATTAATTAGTGAATTTAATTAATTTATGATTTGGGTTAATAAATTTAGTAATTAAGGGTTTAAATTGATTAATTAAGGTTTAATTAAATTAATTAAAGGTTAATTAATTTGAAATTAAGGATCATTAATTAGATAAGTTAAGATTATTAATTAATGGTTAGGAAAATTAATCAAGTAATTAAGGATTAATTAAGTTATTGTTAGGTACTTAATTATTTAAGTAATTAGAGATTAATTTATTGGTAATTAGAATTAATTAATTTGTAATTAATAATGGTTAATTAAAGTTTAATTATTTAAGAAAAATAATTAAAGAATAGTTAATAGTTAATGTAGATCATTAACTTGGGTTTAATAAATAATTAATTAATGTGATTAATTTTGATAATTAAATAGATTAATTAATTAAGGTTAATCATTTGTGGAATTGTTTAATTAAGTATAAATACTTAATGAAAGTAATTAAAGGAATAAATTACTTAATGTAATTAATGGAGGTAATTACTTAATGAAATAATTAATTGATAATTACTGGATGTAATTAATGGAAGATGATTTAATAATGGAAGTAATTTGGATTTAATTACTTGGAAATTATTCAAGGGATTAATTAAGAAATTAATTAAGGAGTAATTAATTTATTTAAAGAAGTAATTAATGGTAGTTAATTACTGAATGAGATTAATCAAGAGTGATTAATAAATATGGTTTAATTAAAGGTTAATTACATAATGTAATTAATTTAATTACAGTAATTAATAATAAAAATGTAATTAAGGATCATTAATTTATATAATTAATGATGTAATTAAGAATTGATTAATTAATAAATAATTAATAAATGAAGTAATTAATTAATGTAATTAATTAAGGAGTAATGTAATTAATTATAGTTAATTAATTAATGAAGTAATTAAAGGTTAATTACTATAAGTGGTTAAGAATAATTAATTTGTGAAATTAATTTAATGTTAATTACTTGAATGTAATTAAATGTTAATTAATCAAGGATGATTAATTAAAATGAATAATTGGATGATGATTGATTATTTGATTGATAATTAATTAATAGTGATTTAAGCAAGATTGATAATGATGGAAGTAATTAAATTAATTTACTTTAAATTAATTAAAGATGAAGTAATTATTTTAATTCATTTTAAATTAATTATAGAATGGTGATTAATAAATCATTGCTTAGGGATATTGAATGATATTGATTTGCCTTGAATGGTTTGAGATCTCAAATATGAGATAAGTAATGCTGTGTGTTATGGATGCTTTGGTTGAAGTATGATGATAATGTGAATTATCTATTTGTGATGATAATGTAGATTATCTATTGTGATATTGTGAATTATCTATCTATGTGTATATAGATAATAGAATTAAATTGTTTTAACTTTAAAACAACTTGGCCTTAAAAGATACGTTTTGGATTTCGATGAGATCGGGATCGGGTTTCCAGATTTGGATATCTGAATACCACATCGATCCAAATTAACGATAGGTCGTGAATCTCAAGTGAAGATGAAGATTCAGAGTGCAAGGGTTATTGTCGTTAACTCTGAGGGTGATTCCAAAACGAGTGTAACGAGATAATGCCTTCGGTTTCGTTCGAACCCGGAACGAACTTGTACGGATTGAATGCTTTCAGCACATCGTCAGGTGGACGATGAGCATTCTAAGTGATGTGTTCTGATTAAAGGTAATCATAGCCTCAAGCCTCATCAAACGGGAATGGCTAAAACAGGGGAGGTGCAGCAAGGTTAGTGGGTAGCACCCAAGTAGGACAAGATTACCCCTGTCTAGAGGTCCCTTCTTATTATTCGGTTTGTGGGCAGTTGAATTCCAACAACTGATGGGTGTCTTGTGTGGGAATTATCCAGTAAGGGATGGTTCCGGCCTTGTGACGACCACCCATGACCCCCGCACTGAACCTAGAGATAGTGCGCTGTAAAGTGTGTCAGGCAGCCATGGACGATTGTCAGGGTAAAATTAAAACATCATAATCTATCGTATAACTCACAGCGCATGGATAAAATACAATAGAACATATATATAGTGAAGCTTCATAGAATAGAATGTCATCATATAAAACTTCATAATAGTTGAATACAAACATCTGAATAGTCAATACATCAAGCCTCACTACATATCACTCAGAGAATTATACAAGCAGCGGAACATCCAGTACATATAGTAAGAAAATAATATGCAAGCCTCCAGCTCGTCTTCGTCATCAACATCGTTGGAAGCAAGAACAGCACCTGTCACCTGCTACCTAGTCTGCCCGTCCCAAATTGGACGAACAGCCCAAGGCAATAAGAGTTAAAACATAAAGCCTTGAGTCAGACAACAGTCTTAGTAAGCGGTAAATTAACTAACAACATACCAAAAGAGCATAAAGGAAAAAGGAATAGGAATCCAACCCTCCCACTCCACCTCTTTCTATAGTGATAGCCCCCAGACACACACTAAGCAAAACAATCATAGCAAAGCAAACATTTAAAGTACAGCAATTGTCATTCGAGTCAAGGGCTATCACTGTAGAAAGAGGTGGAGTTGGAGGGTTGGATTCCTATTCCTTTTTCCTTTATGCTCTTTTGGTATGTTGTTAGTTAATTTACCGCTCACTAAGACTGTTGTCTGACTCAAGGCTTTATGTTTTAACTCTTATTGCCTTGGGCTGTTCGTCCAATTTGGGACGGGCAGACTAGGTAGCAGGTGACATGAGCTATTCTTGCTTCCAACGATGCTGATGACGAAGACGAGCTGGAGGCTTGCATATTATTTTCTTACTATATGTACTGGATGTTCCGCTGCTTGTATAATTCTCTGAGTGATATGTAGTGAGGCTTGATGTATTGACTATTCAGATGTTTGTATTCAACTATTATGAATTTTTATATGATGACATTCTATTCTGTGAAGCTTCACTATATATATGTTCTATTGTATTTTATCCATGCGCTGTGAGTTATACGATAGATTATGCTGTTTTAATTTTACCCTGACAATCGTCCATGGCTGCCTGGCACACTTTACAGCGCACTATCTCTAGGTTCAGTGCGGGGGTCATGGGCGGTCGTCACATTTGGTATCAGAGCCTTGGTTAATCGATTTTACCCAACGCTTGCTGGCGTAACTACGTATGAGAGACGTAATTGTATTTTGATGGATGATTACTATATATAATATAGTAGTTTAGAAGGATTTGAATTCCTTATGCAGTTGTTTCTCAAGGTGTATTAATCATTCCTTTTTATAGATATTGAGAATGAGTCGAAGAGGGAGAAAAGGTGCTAGGGAAGGCCGTGCTGTTGAGGGGGCTGCTGATTATGTTGCTATGTTCGAAGCTATGATGACTTTGATCATGAGAAGGATGCCAGCTCCGGGGCCGTCAGTAGATGTTGGAGTTCATGTCCAAACTCCAAAACCAGTGGATTTTGCGAAGCTGTGTAAAGATTATACTGCTCTTAGAGGAAAGGTTTTCTTGGGAACGGAGTCAACTATTGAAGTCCAGAGGTGGATAGATGCTTGTAGAAGGATCTTTGGTGATTTGGGAATTGAGGATGAGACTAAGAGGAAGTTAGCATCAAGACAGCTTCAAGGAAGATCTTCTGATTGGTGGAATTCTATCACCATTGATACTCCGGAGTAAGAAATTACTTGGGTGCAATTCCAAGACAGATTTGAAGCTAAGTTCATTTCTACGGCTCAGAAGTCTGTTCTGTTCAAGAAGTTTATTGAGCTCAAGCAAAATGGAAGACCGGTTCTTGAGTATGTTTCTGAGTTTGAAGCTTTGTCCAAGTATGCCCGGTCGTATATTGAATCTTCGTATCAGAAGAATGAGAAGTTTGTGACAGGCTTGGACAGTTATCTTGGGAGGCAGTTGGTGGATCATTTGGACGATTCATTTGAGAAGCTTGTGGAGAAAGCTCTCAGGCACGAGAATCTGTTTCCCAAAGAGGGATCTGTTGTTGCTGTAACCAAGGAAGAGTCCAGACCACAGCAGAGTGGAAACAAGAAGAGGAAGCAGCATCAACAAAAGGGTAAGGATGGCCAGAAGAAGCCGAAGGGTGAAGTGACCTACTACAATTGTCAGCAGAAGGGCCATTTCTCTAGAGATTGCAAGAATCCGAAGGTGTCGGTGAAGTGCCACAACTGTGACAAGCCGGGGCATGTCAAGAGGAATTGTCCAGAACCGCGGAAGGACAAGCAGATTGTGCAAGCTTATGCTTTGGGGGTTGTTCCATCATCTTCGAAAGCTCCTACCGTTAAAGAGAAAGGAAAGAGTGTGGTGGTTCAAGGTACTCTTTCCATATGTGGTGTTCCAGTTAGAGTGTTATTTGATACTGGGGCATCGCATTCTTTTGTTTGTAGTGAACTTGTAAGCCGGCTGGGTTTAGAACCGGATATTGTTGATAGGCCATTGGTTGTGACCAATCCAGTTGGGGTTCGTCTTGTTTGTGTATGCTATGCCGTGGTCTGATTGTATCGAGTCATGATTGCTCTTTTGTTTGTGATTGTTTTGTTCTGAACTTTGCGGGGTTCGGAATTATTTTGGGTATGGACTGGCTTAGGAAGTATGCGGCAAAGGTTGATTGTGAAAGGTTGGAGGTGACAGTCGAGAATGTGGAGGGGCGAAAGATTGTGATACGATCTAAGCATGAAGAAGGCGTCTTCATGAGCTTCATGTATTCGCTGGTTGTTCCACGGGATGGACTGTCATCTGTGCCAATCGCTAATGGATTTGAGGATGTCTTTGACAAGGTCAAAGGGTTACCGCCGCATAGAGAGATCGAGTTTCATATAGATCTAGTTGAAGGAGCCAGACCTATTGTGATGCCTCTTAGGCGGATGGCGCCTAGGGAGCAGCAAGAGTTGAGGGTGCAGGTTGATGACCTTTTACAGAAAAGATTCATTCGGCGTAGTGTGTCCGAATGGGGTGCACCGGTTGTGTTCGCAACCAAAGCAGATGGATCGTTGAGGTTGTGTGTGTATTATCGTGAGCTGAATAAGGTGACTAAGAAGAACAAGTATCCATTGCCAAGAATAGATGACTTGTTTGATCAGCTTCACAAAGCTAAGGTGTTTTCTCAGATGGATTTGGCAATGGGATTTCACCAGTTGAGAGTGGCTAAGGATAGTGTGCCGAAGACTGCTTTTCGGAAACCATCCGGTTTCTTTGAGTGGCTGGTAATGCCGTTTGGATTGACTAATGCGACAGCATATTTTGTGGATCTTATGAATAGAGTGTTCAGAGATCAGTTGAGCAAGTTCGTGCTAGTATTCGTGGATGATATTTTGATTTATTCCAGAACTGAAGAAGAGCACAAGACGCACTTGCGTATTGTTTTGGAAATCTTACGGAAACATCAGCTGAAGGCTAAGTTTTCGAAGTGTCACTTCTGGAAGAGTGAAGTGAGGTTCTTAGGCCATATTATCTCTGGAAGTGGAATAGCGGTTGATCCTGCTAAGGTGGTAGCAATCCAGGATTGGGTTAGACCTAAGAATGCATCGGATGTGAGAAGTTTCCTTGGATTAGCAGGATATTATCGTCGATTTATCAAAGACTTCTCCAAGGTGGCTGCACCATTAACGGGATTGACGAAGAAGAACCAAGTGTTCAGATGGGATGCTAAGTGTGAGCAAGCTTTCGGAATCTTGAAGGAGCGATTAACAAGTGCTCCTGTTTTGACTATTCCAAGTGGGAATGATGAGATGGTGGTTTACACCGACGCATGTGGTACTGGACTTGGAGCAGTGCTGATGCAGAAGGATAAAGTTGTTGCGTATGCAAGTCGACAACTGAAGCCGCATGAAAGGAATTATCCGACTCATGATTTGGAGTTGGCGGCGATTGTATTTGCTCTGAAGATGTGGAGACATTATCTATTGGGAGTTCGATTCGAGTTGTTTACTGATCATAAGTCGTTGAAGTATCTTTTCTCCCAAAAGGATTTGAATCTTCGGCAGCAACGATGGCTAGAGTTTTTAACATCATATGATTTTGGTATAGCCTATACTCTGGGAAAGGGTAACGCAGTGGCAGATGCGTTAAGTCGAAGACATGCAGGATTGGGAGTCATGTTTTCAGAATGGAAGAGTCTTGAGTATTTAGCTGGATTTGACTTCAGGCCCAGATGTGAATTGGAACCTGAAATGTTGGCAAACTTATCGATAAGACCGACTCTTGTGGAAAGAATTGGCGAGAGCCAAAAGCGAGACGATAAGCTTGTCAAGATTATCCGTGATTTGGAATCTGGATTGGACCTGGAAAAGGATAAAGGATTCGAGGTCGATCGAGAGGGTTGGCTTCGGAAGCAAGGATGACTAGTTGTTCCCGATATGGATGAATTGAGAAGTGAAGTTCTGAAGAAAAGTCATCACTCAAAGCTGACAATTCATCCAGGTGGAAATAAGATGTATCGGGATATGAAGAGAACCTATTACTGGGAAGGTATGAAGAAGGATGTTGGAAATTTTATTTCCAAGTGCATGAACTGCCAGTTGGTAAAAGCTGAGTAGAAGAAGCCAAGTGGATTGCTTCAGCCATTAGAAGTTCCTACATGGAAGTGGGAGCAAATATCGATGGATTTTATTGATGGACTACCTAGAACAAGAACGGGAAATGAAGGAATTTGGGTCATTGTAGATCGTCTGACTAAGAGTGCAAGATTCATTCATGTTCAATCGACTAGGACTGCATCAAAGTTGGCTGAGTTGTATGTTAAGTGGATAGTTCGATTCCATGGTATTCCGAAAAGTATAGTGAGCGATCGAGATCCATTGTTCACTAGTGGATTTTGGAAGAGCTTCCAGGAAGTTTTGGGATGGTCAGACTGAAAGAGTCAACCGAGTTTTGGAAGATCTCCTAAGAGCTTGTGTTTTAGATTTCGGAGGATCATGGGAAGATCACCTTCATTTGGTGGAATTTTCGTATAACAACAGTTTCCAGTCAAGCATTGGTATGACACCGTATGAAGCATTGTATGGAAGACCATGTAACTCTCCGACATGTTGGTTAGAAACTGGAGAAAAGCTGATACTTGGGCCAGAGATGATTCGACAGACTTCGGATTGCATAGAGATCATTCGGCAACGAATGAAGGCAGCCCAAGACCGACAGAAAAGCTATGCCGATAAGCGTCGTAAGGATTTGGAATTCGACGTAGGTGATATGGTTTTTATGAAGATCTCTCCACTGAAGAATGTTATTCGATTCGGGAAGAAAGGAAAATTGACTCTGAGATTTGTCGGACCATTCCCGATCATCGAGCGAATTGGAAAGCTCGCCTACATATTGGAGTTACCAGAAAAGATGTCGAGTGTGCACAATGTTTTTCATGTATCATATCTACGGAAGTATGTGCACGACTCGAATACAGTGGTTTCTGCTGATAGCTGTGAAGATTTTGAAGTTGATTCAGTCGATAAGAGACCTCGTAAGCTGCTTCGTGTTGTGGAAACCGACACGAAACAGCTTAGGAGGAAGGTAGTTAGGTTGCTCAAGATACAATGGAGTGATGATGATAACGACTGTACATGGGAGGTGGAAGAGAGGATGAAGGCAGCTCATCCTGAATGAACTCTTCAAGGTATGGCCCTAAGGTGTCGTGTCATCTAACGACATTGTAACTTGTTCTAGTTTTAGAATTCTGCATGCTAAGCTAGAATTGGATGCATGGTTTGTTGATTGCTATGGATGGTAGGCATGCAGAATAGTCTTTGATTGCTCTATTTGTTTGGAATTTCGGGGGAGAAATTCCTAAGGGGGAGAGAATGTAACGATCCGTATTTTTACGGATCGAAACATCGTAAAACAGTTATCATTAGGTCGCATTGTTGATAAGTCATCCATAGTCTAAGTCCTAAGTCGTATAGTGGTTAGGTCGGAGTAGACGACCTAAGAAAGTGGAGCGACCTAAGGATGTTGGAGTTGGCGACCTAAGGATTTTGGGGATAAGTAGTATAGGAGAGGAGTCGTGTGGTGGCTTAGGTCGTGGGGTAGGTTAGGTCGGAGGAGCGACTTAAGAGGTTGGAGCGACCTAAGAGAGTGAGCGACCTATAGGAGTTAGCGACCTATAGGAAGTTGGCGACCTAAGAATTGGAGCGACCTAAGGAGTTAGCGACCTAAGGAAGTAGCGACCTATTAGTTAGCGAGTTAGCGTGGTTAGGTCGTTAGACGGCCTAAGGAGTTAAGTCGTATCCTAGCTAAGTTAGTTAGGTCGTAAGCTTCTGTGTTGAGATATGTCGTAAGCGACCTAAGTTAGTTAGGTCGTGAGCTTCGGTGTGTGTTAGGTCGCGTGTGTGTTAGGTCGTAGAAGCGCGCATGTGTTAGGTCGTAGGTCGCGTGGATGCGCAGATCTGGGTTAGGTCGTAGGTCGCATCGATGCACAGATCTGTTAGGTTATAGAGGCTGGAATTGTTAGGTCGTGGGTTTTTAGGTCGTGAACGACCTAAGAGCGAACGACCTAAGGGAAAATCAGCCTATAAATAGGAGGGTTCTTCTTCATTTTTGGGATCCGGATTTTGAAGCGATGAAGTGCTGCCATTTTGAGAGCTCGACTTCTACACTTCTTCACTTCTTTTCTCCACTCTAATCTTGTGATTCCTTCCATCCAAATCGAAGATCCAAGAGCTTAGATTGAAGATCTACATCCATCGAAGAGAGATTTCATCGTTTGAAGCGGATTTGTGATAGATCGAGTTAGATCCTTCGCTGTCCAGATCTGAAGTGTGTTGCTTTTGAGGTGTTTAGGTGATTTGGTGAGTGGTGATTATCTCTCACACGGATCCAAAGGAGTATATCGGATCATTGGCTTGATTTTGTGTTAAAGTAGTGATTTCCATGCATTTCCATAAGCTTTAGTATAGATCCATTGTTCATGATGATTTGACATCCATTTTACTATAAGTTAACCTATGCAAGTTCATTCATCAAGTTGTAGAGATATTGCTCATGTTTTCATACTTGTTAGATTTGGACATTTTATTTACAAGATTTCCATTATTGTTATAATTGTTTATTAGATCATATTTGAATGTTTGATTTCTTGGATTAATGATTGACTTGATTGATTGTTATGAATTAGTTGATTGATGATTAGATTTAGACAAGATGGTCGAAGATGATTCAAAAGCTAAGTGAAAGGCTCTTGAATTGGGAAAGCTGCTTGTGGCATATGTGGCGGATGATGAAGCTCATATGGATAGGTTTGATGATGATGATGTTGAGATGAGGCTTTGCTATGATGAGATGAAGCGAGGCATGATATGAGATAGCCTTGGTCTAATCCAGACGGGATCATTCCAAGCATGTTGACAACTCGGTGAAATGGTTCGAGTTTTGAGGATAATGGTTGGCTCGAGAGGCGCTTGAGCTAGTATGGAAATAGTCGTCGAGGAGGATGACTAGAAGGCTGAGATTTCATCGTCGTTGAAGGTTCTAGCATGCTCAAAGCAAGAGTACGCTGGGCAGATTCGATAGTCCCTAAAGACTACTGATTGGTAGTCAAGTACTCTGGGCAGATTCGATAGTCCTAGGCATGGGTTTTGACGACGTGCGGAGTTATGTCTAGAACCGGGGTTTCCATTAGCCCTTGACGGACGGCTGAAAGAATGTGTCGGTCATTCAATTAACGGCGGTATCGAGGCAATGATAATAGTGATAGCCAGAGTCATGGATGTTTGGTTGTATCGTCATTCGGTCTCAAGAGCGTTATTTTCTAGGTGCTTATCTGATCTTGGTTTAGGCCTTGGGGGTTTGTACATGGAAAATATCGCCCTTGACTCGAATGATAATTGTTGTACTTTAAATGTTTGCTTTGCTATGATTGTTCTGCTTAGTGTGTGTTTGGGGGCTATCACTGTAGAAAGAGGTGGAGTGGGAGGGTTGGATTCCTATTCCTTTTTCCTTTATGCTCTTTTGGTATGTTGTTAGTTAATTTACCGCTCACTAAGACTGTTGTCTGACTCAAGGCTTTATGTTTTAACTCTTATTGCCTTGGGATGTTCGTCCAATTTGGGACGGGCAGACTAGGTAGTAGGTGACAGGTGCTGTTCTTGCTTCCAACGATGCTGATGACGAAGACGAGCTGGAGGCTTGCATATTATTTTCTTACTATATGTACTGGATGTTCCGCTGCTTGTATAATTCTCTGAGTGATATGTAGTGAGGCTTGATGTATTGACTATTCAGATGTTTGTATTCAACTATTATGAAGTTTTATATGATGACATTCTATTCTATGAAGCTTCACTATATATATGTTCTATTGTATTTTATCCATGCGCTGTGAGTTATACGATAGATTATGCTGTTTTAATTTTACCCTGACAATCGTCCATGGCTGCCTGGCACACTTTACAGCGCACTATCTCTAGGTTCAGTGCGGGGGTCATGGGTGGTCGTCACAGGCCTTGTGTTGCAGGGGATTGGGCGTGATCCTCGGTACGGTGATCTAGGCCACGTACTATGACGGGCGGTACCCTAGTAGCCCTGCCATTATATGGAATCCAGACTCCAATAAGTGCCATCGGACTTGATTGTATACCTATGTATGCTGGAATTTAATGAATGTTACAATTTCGGCTATGTGAATATTTATTTGAAAACCCTAGACCCTATTATAATATAACCGAATTTCCTATCAAAGTTTTGGTTAGCGTAAGGTAAAAACTTACCCATGTTTATGTGTGGGAAGTCTTACGTGATACCTTTTGTTTCAAAGGCTTTACAAAGTTAAGCAATGTTAACTTGTTACTCACACCAGACCCATGTCTGACCCAAGTGTTTATTTTCTACTTTATAAACTCTTGGGTACTCAAATTTTTACGAGTAGCCAAGAGATTCAGGTTATCTTTGACGAATTGTGGAGGAGCAATGGAGCAGGAGGCTTCGGCGCTGTAGATATATATTATAGTTCCACTGTGTTGATCTCTGTATTGTATTGAGTTGTAATAACTAGGCAGGTGTTTATAACTGTCTAGTATGTTGTATAAGTTGTGTAACTCTGATAGTTGTTGTCTATTATGTAATACTTATGTTATTAATATAATTTATTCGTTCCGCTGTTGAGATTCTGATGTTGTTTCTTTCTTTCTTCTCTTCTTTTCTCTTTTCTATCCCTTTCTTTCTTCAAGATGATGCGACTTTCTGGTCAATGAAAGTCGGATCGTCACAATTGGTATCAGAGCGCTAGGTTGAGTGAATACCTAGGCTTTGGAGTGATTTCTTTCTTAAGAGAGCGTATTTGTAATTTATATATATATATATATATATATATATATATATCTACCTATTGTTTGGTTACCTGTTCGGGTTTTCCAATATGAGTTCTAAAGGTAGATAGGGTAGTGGTGTGTGTAACATGAATACTACCAATGGAAGAAGTCTAAGTGTTGAGGTTGGAAGTGTATCTGACGAGACTGTAGGCCTAATACTGTCTCGAGAGAGCTTTGCTGTGATGTAAGAATTTCTCAATCTCTGAAGAAAACCTGTTAAGGTTCGGATTCCATCTTTGAAGTTGGATGAGTGGAGTGTGGATCTGTCGGTTAGGCAGAAGTGTGTGATGGTATCTCAAGAAATTGTAGCTGTGTGATGAGACGCGGTGACTATGGATATTTCCGAAGATGTTTCTTTGGAACAAGTTAAGGAAGTGTGTATGCTTCGGTGTTGTGGCTGAGTTCAGCATAGTGTTTCTGTTTTGTTTGAGGCTCGAGTTTCTCGAAGAGCTTTGGAATAGGAATTCTTTGACATCTGTGGCAGCAGTGCAGCTCAGAGTGTTCTGTGTGTCGGCATAAGGTTATCTGGTTGAGCAGTTTTTCTGAAAAAGGAGTTCAGAAGCAGAAGAGTGGATCCATTTCTTCGATGGACTGGATAGCTAAGTGTAAGCTGTTCTGATTGGTAAAGAGAGAACAGTTTTTTCTTTAGAACTAGTCTGAGTTGATCGCAAAAAGTGACTTGCGATAGTTTGAGTGTTCTCTTGGGTTATCAGAGATTTTCCGGAAGTCTTCAGGGAAGTCAGAAGTTTGTCCGCATCTGGAGATTGAGTTTTCTTATCGACTAGGATTCCAGGAGTGATACCGGTGGTTCAGCCTAGTGGAAGGATGGTTCCTAGAGATAGAGTTTGGTGAAGCAGCTCAGGTTTTGATGGAGTATCTGAGTTTTCTTTATGGACCTGTTGAACCATATTTTTGGGATGTGTTGTCCAGTTGTGCTCGTGTTCTTCATCAGCATTCTTATCTACTTCAGATCAGAGTTGTGCAGCAGAAGCAGTTTGGGAGTGTATCTGTTTGTCTTTTCCGGATAGGAGAAGTAAGTTTGTTTTCTTCTGATGTTTGAAGAGTAGAGTTTGTTCTTGATTTTGGTTTATCTTTAGAGGATCATTCTGTTGGGTTGTTTTTGGTCTAGTTTGTTTCTAAAGGCATCAGCGAAGGTTGAGCTGATTAGTAAGGATGTAGGCAGCCCAGGATCGTCCGAAGAGTTTTGTGGATAAGAGTCGAAGATTTGATTTTGGATAAGTTTTCTCCGGTTAAAGGAGCTATAAGATTGGATAAGACTGGGAAGTTAGCTTTGAGATATTAGATCTTTTTTGTATTCTTGTAAGGATAAGTGTTTGGTCTTCAAGGTTGAACTGCCAGTTTGGATAACTGGGATTCAATGTGTTTCACGTATCTCTGAGGGAATACGTGTTTGATCTATCTTTGGTTTTGGAATCAGCAGTTCAGGAGGATTTGGTTGTTGAGTCAAACTTGTTTGTAGTCTGATATCCTGTCTAGTTTTGTAGATCTAGATGAGTAGGAGCTCTATAGCTTAGTAGTATAGATTGTTTGGGTTCTGTTGAGTGAGTATCTCGGTGTTTATACCCGGGAAACTCTAGGAAGTTCTATCCAGAATTTTGACTGGATAATTAGAATTGTTTGATTGGATGAATTGGTTGCTATGGTTGATTAGCATATGATTGATAATATATGCTTGTGGTTTAAAACTAAAATCTTTAATGAGATTATTAAATTATCTTTGCTTTTAAATTTCGGGGACGAAATTCTTTTAAGGGGGGAGGAATGTGATATCCCGGGATTTTGGGCAATACTTATTTGATAATTTCCATTAATAATTATTTTAAAATATGTAATATTAATTTAATAATCTAATGATCTTTTCAAAAAATTAAAAATAAACTAATAATTTAATTTGGAAATTTATTTTAAAAATATATAAATGAAATATAAAAGTATGTAATTGTATAAAGGTAATTTATATATGGAAACATTAAAGCTCAAATGGGAATAAACATTTAACACAAGTTAATATAAATAAGAAATCAATTTAAAAACATTTATAAAATTAAGTAATTATTTTAATATTGAATTGTAACATGTGTAAGGCATTTAACTCTTGAAAATACACTTGTAAACATTCTAACAACTCAAAGTAATAAGTGGCATTTTTAGATTTAATTTTCTTTTATTTTTATTTAAATCATATTTTCAGCTTATATAAACATATATTTCATTCTCTTCATTCTTTTTCCTATTCTCTTCAATTCAAAGTTAAGAAAACTTCAGTCTGTACAATTTTCAAAACACAATCAGTAATCAACATGCCTCAAACCAAAAATCAAATTCAATACCTTGTAATCTCATTTTCAATATCAATACTAAAGCCTGCAAACATTCTTTTCAATCTGTAATCAAAATCAGATCAGTAGCTTGAGCATTTTCTTTTCAACCTGGAAGCAAGCATGTAGTTTTAAAATCAGTTTAAAGCTCCAGCAACTCAAGTTTTCAGCAAGCAATTCAGGTTTAAAGTTTTCAAATCAAAAGCAAAAGCATTTAAGTTTTAAGGATTCAAAGCTTTTCAAAGCTTTTCAAAAATGAAAGCTCTGTCTTCATTCTAAAATTTGGTGAGTAACTTCACTTTTAAACATAAAGTATAATTTTGGTTGCATGTTATTGCTGTGATCGATATTTTATTGTGATTGTGTATTTATATTGTTGAATTTATGATGTATGATGTATGCATGCCTGTAACTTCTCTGTTCTTGTTTTCCTGTGAGTAAACAAATTTAAAAGCTTAAATCTGGTTATATAATTTGATGCATGTGATGAATTTTGTAGAAATATGGTGAATAATGGTTGCATGAGTGTATGGATGTGAATGCTTGTATATAAATATGATATGCCTATGAATATGTATATATATAAGCTCTGTTTGTATTACAGGCTCAACTCCCTTAAAGAAAATTCAATTGCTCTTCATCTAATTGATTTTAGGCAAAGATTTATAAATGAAAAATGAGTATAACAATGTAATATCAATTTTAAAAATAGTTTCAAGGGTTTAAATTTAGTAATTATTTCAAGGTCAGGAAATTACAGTAATAAACAAATATATGTCAAAAATCAATGATCATAATTCTATGATTCGATCTCATAAACAGATTTATATTGTAAATTGATGAATTTTAGTAATCGAATCATGATTTTTAAGCCTATATTTGATGAGAATTCCATAGTTGAACGATATATGCTTTATTGTCGAATTCCGACGAACGGAGGAAGGATGGTCGTTGGGCTTTGGTCTGGAGGTAGGGGGTAGCCTGGTGGTCAATGGAAAAATGTTCGGTGGAATTCTCGACCATCGTGGTGGCGTGTAGGCGGCAGATTAGGGTTTCAGAGGTCAATTTGGGTGTGGTCGGACTTGGGTAAACTGCGGCGTCGTGGGAAGGAATGGGAGGTGCGGACCAGGGGGAATCGAAGTGTGGAAGCAAGGCGAAGGTCTAGGCGAAGGGGCGAGTTCTTCGGTGATCGGAGGTAGTGGCGCAAAGTTTTTTTTGTCGATCAGGTGGGTTCCAGTGTCCACCGATATGCTCGATTCCGACGAAGTTGTGGGCGCTGGGTGATCGTGACGTTCGAACATGTCATCGGCGACTGGCTGGCGTTGGTGATGATGGTCAGAGCGTCGTTGTTTGATCGTACACGTGCACGCATGTATGTACGTATGGGTAAGGCTGTTTGTGTTTTTGGGGAAGAAGGGGAGCAACTCGGGTTTGTTCTCGTGATGTTGGATGGGGGACTCGAAGTATTTGGGGAGTGACTCGGGTTAAAAATTTTGTTACAGGTTTTTAAAGAAACCTGTTTTGTTTAAAAATTTAAACCTGAAGTTTAAATTGAAGAGCAAAGATTTAAACAAAGTTTAAATCTAAATTAAAATCAGGATTCAAGTTTAGTTTGAATTCTAGTTTTGGAATAAAATAAAGTTTTGAATAAAAATGTTTTAAAACAACTTTGAATGTTTAAAGTGTATTTTAAATTGATTTGAATTTAAAATGAATTTGGTTTTAAATTTCTTTATTTAAGTAAGTATTTCTTTAACATATGATTTAAAAGGATTTAAATTGTTTTAAAACTTTGCTAAAGTTAAATTTGTATTCATTTTAAATCTTAAATTTAAAATGAAATTTAAAAGTAAATTGTTTTAAATGCTTTATTAATGATAATTTAATCATTAATAAGAATAAAGTTTATCTTAAAGATAATTAAGATTTAATGATTTGGAATAAATTAAATTATTAAGGTAATTAAAAGTTTATTAGTCAATTTAATTAATTTATGATTTGGGTTAATAAATTTAGTAATTAAGGGTTTAAATTGATTAATTAAGGTTTAATTAAATTAATTAAAGGTTAATTAATTTGAAATTAAGGATCATTAATTAGATAAGTTAAGATTATTAATTAATGGTTAGGAAAATTAATCAAGTAATTAAGGATTAATTAAGTTATTGTTAGGTACTTAATTATTTAAGTAATTAGAGATTAATTTATTGGTAATTAGAATTAATTAATTTGTAATTAATAATGGTTAATTAAAGTTTAATTATTTAAGAAAAATAATTAAAGAATAGTTAATAGTTAATGTAGATCATTAACTTGGGTTTAATAAATAATTAATTAATGTGATTAATTTTGATAATTAAATAGATTAATTAATTAAGGTTAATCGTTTGTGGAATTGTTTAATTAAGTATAAATACTTAATGAAAGTAAATAAAGGAATAAATTACTTAATGTAATTAATGGAGGTAATTACTTAATGAAATAATTAATTGATAATTACTGGATGTAATTAATGGAAGATGATTTAATAATGGAAGTAATTTGGATTTAATTACTTGGAAATTATTCAAGGGATTAATTAAGAAATTAATTAAGGAGTAATTAATTTATTTAAAGAAGTAATTAAGGGTAGTTAATTACTGAATGAGATTAATCAAGAGTGATTAATAAATATTGTTTAATTAAAGGTTAATTACTTAATGTAATTAATTTAATTAGAGTAATTAATAATAAAAATGTAATTAAGGTTCATTAATTTATATAATTAATGATGTAATTAAGAATTGATTAATTAAGAAATAATTAATAAATGAAGTAATTAATTAATGTAATTAATTAAGGAGTAATGTAATTAATTATAGTTAATTAATTAATGAAGTAATTAAAGGTTAATTACTATAAGTGGTTAAGAATAATTAATTTGTGAAATTAATTTAATGCTAATTACTTGAATGTAATTAAATGTTAATTAATCAAGGATGATTAATTAAAATGAATAATTGGATGATGATTGATTATTTGATTGATAATTAATTAATAGTGATTTAAGCAAGATTGATAATGATGGAAGTAATTAATTTAATTTACTTTAAATTAATTAAAGATGAAGTAATTATTTTAATTCATTTTAAATTAATTATAGAATGGTGATTAATAAATCATTGCTTAGGGATATTGAATGATATTGATTTGCCTTGAATGGTTTGAGATCTCAGATATGAGATAAGTAATGCTGTGTGATATGGATGCTTTGGTTGAAGTATGATGATAATGTGAATTATCTATTTGTGATGATAATGTAGATTATCTATTGTGATATTGTGAATTATCTATCTATGTGTACATAGATAATAGAATTAAATTGTTTTAACTTTAAAACAACTTGGCCTTAAAAGATACGTTTTGGATTTTGATGAGACCTGGGTCGGGTTTCTAGATTTGGATAACCGAATATCACATCGATCCAAATTAACGATAGGTCATGAATCTCAAGTGAAGTTGAAGATTCAGAGTGCAAGGGTTATTGTCGTTAACTCTGAGGGTGATTCCAAAACGAGTGTAACGAGATAATGCCTTCGGTTTCGTTCGAACCCGGAACGAACTTGTACGGATTGAATGCTTTCAGCACATCGTCAAGTGGACGATGAGCATTCTAAGTGATGTGTTCTGATTAAAGGTAATCGTAGCCTCAAGCCTCATCAACCGGGAATGGCTAAAACAGGGGAGGTGCAGCAAGGTTAGTGGGTAGCACCCAAGTAGGACAAGATTACCCCTGTCTAGAGGTCCCTTCTTATTATTCGGTTTGTGGGCAGTTGAATTGCAACAACTGCTGGGTGTCTTGTGTGGGAATTATCCAGTAAGGGATGGTTCCGGCCTTGTGTTGCAAGGGATTGGGCGTGATCCTCTGTACGGTGATCTAGGCCACGTACTGTGACGGGCAGTACCCCAGTAGCCCTGCCATTGTATGGAATCCAAACTCCAATAAGTGCCATCGGACTTGATTGTATACCTATGTATGCTGGAATTTAATGAATGTAACAATTTCGGCTATGTGAATATTTATTTGAAAACCGTAGACCCTATTATAATATAACCGAATTTCCTATCAAAGTTTTGGTTAGCGTAAGGTAAAAACTTACCCATATTTATGTGTGGGAAGTCTTACATGATACCTTTTGTTTCAAAGGCTTTACAAAGTTAAGCAACTTTAACCTGTTACTCACACCAGACCCATGTCTGACCCAAGTGTTTATTTTCTATTTTATAAACTCTTGGGTACTCAAATTTTTACGAGTAGCCAAGGGATTCAGGTTAGCTTTGACGAATTGTGGAAGAGCAATGGAGCAGGAGGCTTCGGCGCTGTAGATATATATTGTAGTTCCACTGTGTTGATCTCTGTATTGTATTGAGTTGTAATAACTAGGCTGGTGTTTATAACTGTCTAGTATGTGTTGTATAAGTTGTGTAACTCTGATAGTGGTTGTATATTATGTAATACTTATGTTATTAATATAATTTATTCGTTCCGCTGTTGAGATTATGATGTTGTTTATTTCTTTCTTCTCTTCTTTTCTCTTTTCTATCCCTTTCTTTCTTCAACATGATGCGACTTTCTAGTCAATGAAAGTCGGGTCGCCACAGTGAAGTCGCAAGGATAGGCTGGGATCGACTTCGGCTAGGGCGACGATGATGGTTGTGGTTATGACGTGAGGTTGTACACCTTGTAGCTGCGATGGCGGTGCATCGCGATTCAGGGAGGAAGTTGGAATGGAGCATTGGGGTTCGAATTCGAGTCACTGGGTCGAAGGCCTGAAAGTTCGCGACTACGATTCTCAATTTAGGGTATGACTTCCTTTTTGAATTTTAATCCACATCCTTATTTTTACAAATATATATCAAGTTTTAAAAATGTTCAGTAAAGGATTTTTGTTTGGTTTGCAGAAAGGTAAAATATAAAATAGGTATATGCAGAAATAATATATATACATGCAGAAAGTAAAATTTTACAGTAAGAAAAAATATATATATATTTTTAAAGTAAAGATGGTTTACTGTCTAGTTTCAAATTGTAGAATTTTAAATATGGACAGAGAAAAATTTTATACAGTAAAATAAATTTGGTTATTTTAGAAGGAAATTGATTTGAAATCAAATTTTTAGATGAAATAAAATTTATCAAATGAAAATTGGTTATTCGATTTAATTCGAATATTAATAAATTGTGTAAATTATTTTTACAAGGTTTGAAACCGTGAAGAAATGGTCAAAATGAAAGTGGATTGCAAATAAAGCAAAGGTGATATCTTCTCACTCAAATTGAAAATTGGATTTGGAGTTATTGATTGATTGCTGTTTGGTTGTGATATTAGATATAGTAGGATATATCTATGTATATAGCAATATATATATATATTGGCATATGTATATATTGGAGTTGTTGATTTCCCGCATTATATAGCGGGTGAGACCCTATTGCGCCGCATAATAGCGGATGATATATATAAATCCCATATACCGTGATATTCCACCTCGAAGTGGAATTGGTATTGTGCTAACATCTGTGGATGTAGGGAAATAGGTTGGAGGGATCCAACATGATTCCTCAAAACATTTGAATTGGTTTCATATGTTGTGTGATTGATTATTTATAATCTGTGTATGATTATATCTGTGATTGAATGTGTTGAAGGCTATAATTTAGCCGAATGTATTTTTGGTATCGTTGGATACCAGAAATAAATGAAATTGGATTTTTGAAAATTTAAATTGGAAATTTTAAGTATATTCTTTTGAAAGAATTGGTTGAATTTAAAAGAAGGATTTTAAAAGCGTAAAGTTGATTTTTGTAATCTTATCGAATTATTTCCAAATTATGGGAAAAGATTTTTATAAATGAATTTTGAATAGTATTATTCGAAAGTTGGAAAATTTATTGAAAATGGAATTTTAAATGGTTTGGAAGAGATAAAGGAATTTATTTTCAAAAGTGATAAATTTGTTTGAAATCCAATTGATAAATAATTTGGTATTTGAAAATAGATCATTGGGAAATCGATATGAAAATTTATTTGTTGTTTGAATGAAAATTGATTTTTGGTGTTGAGAATAAATTCGGAAACCGATTTGTAAAATGATCTGGTATTTGGGATTAAACTTAGAATCAATTTGAAATTTGATTTGGAATTGAAATGAAATGGAGAAATCAATTTGGAATTTGATTTGGTGTTTGAAAGTGAATATTTGGAAAACGATTTGAAAATCGTATAAAAGTGAATATTTGGAAATTTAGATTCAAAATGGAATTTATAAAGGAAATGGAAATTTGTTTTAAAAATAAACATTGATTTATTTTTAAAGTGTGGAAATAAATTTACAGATTTGGAATGTAAATATGAAATAAATCGATAAGGATTTATTTAATTGGTTTAAATGGACCATTTTGTGATGAAGTGTGAAAATGTGATTTGAAATTGATTTTCAAAGCGATGAAGTGTGGAAATAAATTTACAGATTTGGGATGTAAATTTGAAATAAATCAATAAGGATTTATTTAATTGGTTTAAATGAAAGTGATTTGAAATTTGTTTTCAAATAGTTGAAGTGTTAAACCGTATCTCGCGAAGAGATTTGAAATTTAATAATTTGGGAAAAATTATTTGAATTGGTTGATTGTTGTGAATGTGGTTGATAGTTAAATAACCGACTATCAATATTTGCCTTTGAAATGGCACTTGATTTGTTTTTAAAACAAACGCTCACTATTCGGGTTAGCCGGGAAAAGACCTTTGTGTCATATAACCCATTCCGAATTAGTGATACGACGATATGGATCGTATTGAAGACCGGTGGTGAAGACCGGATATTTTGTAAAAGGAAAGGACAACCTGTCGAATGTCTCTGCACTGAGTTGCTCCGGTATAGAGATTTATATCACTCTTCTTGTGATGGGAAGTCCGGGTGTGATTAGTGAATATCCGGATTGCAAGGGCTTCTTTGGAAGTGCCTTCGGTTCCGTTTGATCCCGGAATGGACTTGTATGTATGTGTGTCCGACATTACACTTTGAGATGTAAAGCTGGTTTCTATCAAATACATTTCTGTTGGTGGCGGAGAATTTATTCTCTTAGCTTAACACCCTTCTCTGAGGCGTACGAGCTCAGAGGTTATGTAGTTGATGGTTACTAGTGATACATTCCCAATTTGGTAATGTGGCATACGAAGTGCTGTTGATCAATTATTGATCAAAGCGTGGCTTTGTGAAAAAGCGTGGCTTTGTGAAAAAGCGTGGCTTTGTGAAAAAGCGTGGCTTTGTGAAAAAGCATGGCTTTGTTGAAAAAGCATGGCTTTATGGACGAGACTTCGTCTAGCCTCACAACCCGGTAATGGTCGAAACATGAATGTTACGTTAAAGGTTTTTTGGGGTAGCGCCCCTAGGGTATGCCATTTCCTTCTGGTTAAAAGGTGATATCATGGTATGGAGCCCAGATATTTTACCTATGTTGATGCTGCATGTTTACTATACTTTTTGGTTGTTGCTTTGCGATTGAGAATTCTTGGATAAAGGTCAGTAATGAACGGGGGATGGCATAGCTCGTGTGTTAGCTACCTAGTTACAGCTTGGTTAAAGCGTGAGGTAGCGTCGGCCTTGTGTTTGCAGAGAGCAGGTTGACTCTCGGGGCGTCTTTCCAGAGGCGTTTCCATTTCAGTGTAAGGAAGTTCCTTTCCATGACTATTTGTTGGAAATCCAAAGAAACAATACGAGCCCTGTACGATTTTAGTTGTAGAACCTGCCATTTACTTATGGTGGTGTCCCACTGTTTAAATGGTAGCTATAGTAGGCATAGTTCGAAATGTCTATGCTGGCTAAGATTAATATTATACTTTCGAAATGTTTTCCACACTGGACATTAATAATAATATCAACTGATTTTGCATAGTAAGCATTTTTGACTATCATAAGGAGAAATCTCCTCCAATTCCACGTTTGCATTGTGTGTGTGGCGGGAGGCCTTATGGTAGTTTCATTTTCCAAAAGCATTACGAATTTGTTTTATTTTCTTTGCGAAAATAACTGTTTTACGATCTCACACCAGTCACCATGACTGACTCGGAGTTTATTGTTCCCCTTCTAAACTCTGGGTGCCCATAATTTTCCACACGGGCAGCCTAGAGTTGTGTTATCAGGATATTCTGGATATTCTGGAGCTTTGGAGATGAGCTGGATGGCGAGACGTACTCCCGTACTTGTTTATTTATTCCGCTGTGTATTCTGTATGTGGACAAGTTTATATAACTGTCCAATGATGTGTATTGTTGTAAACTCTAATTGATGTATGTATAAACTGATATAGTCTTTTGTTTTTAAAGACTAGTGATTATCTATTATATATTGTTCCGCTGCGAATGTGAGATTCTGTTGTTGTTTCTGTTTCTGTTTTTCTGTTCTTTCTTTTCTTTTGTCTTCTTCTACCTCTTCTTTTAACCCTAATGGTTCGGTTTTCCGGCATTCGATTGCGCGGAATTTGATACGGTGGACGTATTAATATCGACTTTCGAGCGTCGAAAAGTCGAGTCGTTACAGTGACTGTGATTTGGTGCTTTCATTTGGATTTGGATGCTAGTGACCAATTTTGGCGCTAACACTTAGTTAACTTGGTAAATATCTATAAAACCTAGCTAAGTTTTACAAATTTAGTTAACTCTGTATGCTAACTTATTATTCACGATTGTGTATACAAAATCCCATTTTATGATAATGCTAGGTTATAACTGAATTCTGGTGTATGTACAGAAATTACTTGCATGTCCATTAATAGTGCCATGTTTGGATATAAAATTGAAAAATGATCATAAATTAATCACATAAGCAGGCAATTCTGAAAATTAAATTAAAAACCTTTGGTCAACAGCTCAAGTTACATTATGTACATGCTTTGATGATCTAGTCTGGTCCAATCCAAGACTATGCACAACCTACACATTAAAATTGTATTATATTCTATTTACAGAGTGAATACATGGCTAAATTGAACTTATCGTGTAAATAAAAAGTCATGCACTCCTATTTTATGTGTTAATTTAAGAATTGAAATTGATTTTCAAAACTTCAACTCTTTTTTCTTTTATTTCTTTTATTTTTTTATTTATAACTACATACTCCTTTTCTTATACTTTAGAACAAAAGAAAAACTCTAAATCTTTTCTAATATGGGACGAAGGAAAGTGAAAACCAAATTTAGATGCTATAACATTTTTTAGATTAGCTATTGAGGCAATGCTAGTCAAAATATAACTCTGAAATCGTCCATGGTGCTGATCTGTACCTTGTAGATACACATCAGCAGTAGAAGGAAGGCCCTCTCTTTTACCTAATACTATTACGCAAGATGAACTTGCAAAAACACATATATTAAGTTACAATATCATGAGAAGCAGTAATTATTATGTTGCATCCTTAACATGGATATAATACAATATTAAATAGGCAACATTTATACACTATCTACATTAGCATTCTTGGAGTGCTTTTGCATGTTATCATCATACATGTGTATTAGCAATAAAATGGCATATGTGATGCAAAATTTGAAGTGCCTTTTAGCTAGCCTTGGATGGTGCTAAAAAGTGAAAACCATAAACTGTTAGTTTAATTACATTCTCTTGAAATCTTTTGTAACTTCACAATGCTTGAAGCTCCAAAGAAAATCATAGGATATTCATAAAAATGGAATAGTGTATTCAAATCAAATCAAAATTTATATGTTTTAGATCTGTATTCAAATTAAAATAATGTAATTTCCTTATTTATTAGGTTTAAATGCCATATTGCATTTGAGAATCTTTTACAAGACTAAATTATTAAATGAGAGTGATTAATAAGCTTTAATAGATCAAAATATGTAATTGAATGCGCATGATTAATCTACCCCTTGAGCAATCTCATCAAAATTCTGCTTTTCAAAGCAAACATCATAAGAAAAACATATTATGGTCTCTACTTCAAACAATCTGAATATCACGGGACTTATGAGCAAGTCGAATCGTGAAGCACCCTAGAGCTTCACCATAATGGAAACAGCTAACACTATTTTATCTATTATATCAAAGATCGAACCTTATTGAGACTTAAAAAAATAATACAAAAGAAATAGAGGAATAGCCCTATTTAGACAATTAAAATGAAATCGGGAAACAGTAATCAATAAACACAAAATTGACTGTTGGTCAAAGAGAATCAAAGAGGAAAAATAGAATTGCAAAAATCAAATAGATAAAATCGAGAAAATAGGAAAAGGAAAGTAGTTTACATATAATGACATCATTATTGGTGGTCGAAACACGTTGACTTGGAGGCCAGATCCACCAAAACTGAGGATTTTAAGTATTTTGAGTGAAGCCACTGAAAGATAGGTTTCTAAGTGCTACGCTAGAATAAGAAAAATGATAGTGAAATGAATCTTTTATCCCACCTCTCTTGTTGATTTCAAGTGGGTCCATATTATAGCATGTTAAATTGTTATGCTTAGGACCAAATAACAAAAAGGATAGAAAAAGGCGTTGCAACGCTATACTGCATTGCTATTAATTGTGAATTTTATTGTAGTGAAAATATAGTCTCTACAATAACCATTACATCATTTGTTCAGAAGTATTATTTCATGGGTCCAATAAAAAGCATCATAAATAAATAAAAATAACTGCCACGAGCTTTGCTCACGCTGCCTTTAAGCATCATCATCGTCATCACTTCTTCCTTAACCTGTGTTTAATGAGAAGTGAGTCAGAACAAGTAATGCTTGGTGAATAAAACCTCGAGTCTTTTTATTTCAATATTTGAGCAGTATATGTCAAAATAGGAATATGTCTACGCGCTTTAAAACCATTTAATACTTCATATAAAAAATGGAGGCGGACCCTCAAACAACCACTTAATACCTTCCATTCCCGAAGCAAGTTTCACAATCTCATAACTCATAACCAACATCATAAATGTCTAACAAAGCGAGAGATATAACCCAAGCCACTTAATATCTTTTAATGAAAAATAAGAAGACTCTTACCATTTAAGACCTCACTTGAGGTAGGCTCCCATCATTCAATACTTATTCCTAAGGCGAATTCCACATAGACATCTATCTAGCTGACATTCCATGAAAATCTTTTCGGACATTTAATACTTCCTATTGAAGCCGACCTTTTGAGTTATCCTTAACTGTGCCTAAATCCAATCCCGACCACTTAATACTTCACTTGGGGAGATAGGCGGGCCCTCAAAAAACCACTTAATACCTTTCAAAACCCTGAAGCAAGCCTTCATCTTATAATCCATACCTATGGTGAGGTCTCACATTAGCCCGACTATTCATAGGTATTGGTAGCTAGATTAACCAGACAGATTTACCCTAGTGAATTTGGACTAACCTCGCATCATCGTAGTTACTTAACATAGGTAGTGTTTCACATCAGCCCCAAAGTCACACTACTAGTTGCCAGAATAGCTGGACAGACTTCCATGTGTCTATTGACTGACCTCACACTACTTATGACTTAGTCATATTTTACAACACTCTTAATATATTATCACGCACCTCATTGTGTCTATTAGTTAGGCTATATAAGAATTCCTTCCTATTTTTCCTTAACAAATAAATTATATTTCTAAGGGGGATTTAATGACAGTTATTACCTAACTAACTATGCAATTATACATTATAATTGTAGGCTATGTACAATAATAAATATATAAATAAATACGCACATACTATTTTCTATGCGTGCGGAGATTTAGCCCTAACCGACATTTAAATGTCAATTTATTTTTAGTAACAATATCATAAGTCCTTTACCATATTATCAATTGTGCCAAAATTTCAGTATCCATAACAAGGGATTTCAATATCCTTAACAATGGATTCTACATTTATATCCAAAAACAGACTTATATATTGTAAAAGTCTCAAACTCATTCTATCACATCGAATCAGGAAATAATCTCAAAAATAGAAATTGCTGTTCTAGTTTCCAATCTATATTCAACCCCTCTTTACAAAGAAGTTACAATGAGATTTCTCTTTTATTTTCATATGGAATAAATGGTGTAAACTACGAATAAATTCATACTTTCACACCCTATCCGATAATTGAAACTCCATAATCAAATTAGAATTTTAAAGAGGAGTGGAATAGAAATAAAAATAACCAAAACTACAAAAACTACATATCCCAACATTTTAATGTAAATAATTGAGAATTCCAACTATAATTGACATTTCGAATTATAGTAGTTTTGGGGGTTTCATTTTGTTTTATTTTCGTAAACCCAAAACCCCTAAGGCATATTCAATTCCATAATATACTAAACAAATACTGGAATAAAAACACTAAGGTTTCCACTCACAGATTATCCATAGTCTTTCTTGTATGGATTTGTAAAGCCAAAGCACTCTTTTTTAGATCTCTTCTTTTGATATATATACAATAAGGGATTGATATATATAATTTTGTTAGATTCAGAGAAGTTGGAAAAGAAGAGAATAGATTAAAAGAATAATTAAAAACGAAATAGTATCCTCGCCTGAATTCCTAATTGAATTTATGAATCTAATTAAAAAGAGAAAATGGTAGAGTTTCGCTGAATTCCCAAATATTTTTGTGAATAAAAGTGGAGAGGGTAGGGTCCTATTTTGGAAAGTTAATTATTTTTGTACCGTTGTTTTATTTAATTCCTTTATTATACTTTTAACGTTAATTTTTAACATTAACGATTCTTTAACCCCAAGTCTAATCCCGGTTAATTTTCAAATTTAATTATTTATTTGAATTTGAATTCGAATTGAATTATTTTAAAGTTGAAAACTCCAAATTCCCTAACTTCTTCGTTTGAGCTCCGTTTTCAGCATAATAATATATGAAAACAGATCATAATTTTGTCACGAATGCAACGGTACAACTTTTGTAGCCAAATTCCAAATTTTATAAAATTTTCATTTTTACCCATGCTTAGTTTTAATTTACTTATTTAATTCGTACTGACCGTTATAGTTTCATATTACTAGAAAAATGACCATTCCTCTTTTTCCATATAACAGCAATAAATTTCTTCAAAGTAGACAGAAGAATTTCGCCATTCTTCTTTATCCATCTGGTTGCCTTAAATATATACAGAACCACTTAATTGAAGAATCAGCAACATGATTATGTAACTTAACATGCATCAATACGGGTTTTCATATCTTGAAAGAGTAGAGGCAATCAAAAAATAGGTGGTTAATTTATTTTATTAATCTTATTAATATAGTAATTTTTTAAATTAATGTTCAAATTTTAATTTTCAAACACTTCAAAATTTTATTATATTTTCAAACATTTTGAAAACTAATGTTATAATAAACATATTCCATTTCAAATTTAAAATATTTACTTTAATTTTCAAAACACTTTTGAAAATTAGCCCAAGGCCCAATTCAAATTGGATCTTTTCTATTATGGGTAACTTTTGGGCTCACTTCACCTTCTAGGCTGGGCCGGTAAATAGGTAGGACATGGTACTTGATTACTCACTTCCAATCCTTAACATTACCTTTCTAGACACCATACTAAGTGTGCAAACTTAATGAGTTAGCTCTAACATGACTAATGTAGATTGCATAGGCTATTGGGTTCTAATACCATTGAAGGTCCGGCCCAAACTCCTTTTGGGGTGACACAACTAGGTACCTCATGAGTGAGTTTTACATGTAGGCTTTCAACTAGCACAACCATCAAAGGACATGTATGGGTAAGAAGTAATGTTTCGTCACAGATCATAATGTGAGAACCCTCTATCATGCTAGTTAGTTGTAGGGATCGAACCTGGGACATCCAATGTACCAAGTGAACGCCTCAACCAACATCGCTCTGATATAAATGTTGGAACTGGGCCAGCCTGCAACATAGTTAAAGGGAAAGTTCCAAAAAATCCTCTCTTTGAATTTATTGGGCCTATAAAGTCTAAAGACATTTTATATCCAATCTAAAAGATGTTTTAACAATCCTTCGTTTTATTTGATTGGGTTGAAAAAGTTTGAATTTGATATAGATTTAAATTAATGAGTATATCAAATACGCCCATATGTGCAGTAGTTACTTAATAAAATTAATTTTAGAAGTAAACCTTTTGTTTCCTTCTCCAATACTTATTTAGTCAATTAAGGTAATAAATAGCATCAATTAGAGAGAGAAAGCCTTCGTTTCTCTCTCCCTTTCTCTTTGATTAGATCGATGATTTGTTGAATGCCATTATGATTAATTTAAACATGGCATGAAATGCGAGTATATCCAAATATACACCAATGTATACTGTATAAGTGCAATATATAAGAAGTGTGCATAGATGATGTTTCCTTATATATGTCTTTGTTATCCATAGTATTATTTAACATACATACATAGATGGATGGATGGATGGATCGATGGATGGATGCTTACATACATGCACATACGTATATATATAATAAAGCTTATATATACATGTACATACATACATATAAATGTTTTAAAAAAGTTTCACTATTTTAGAAGTTTGAAACTAAAACTAACAATTTTGAATATAATTTCAAAGTTAGGAAGGGTTTAAGATTAAAATTATGATTTTACATAAAAGTCTATTTTATAAGTCTTAAGTCAAATTAATACACACGCATACTAATCATTTTAAATAATGTTATAAACTTAAAACAACTTCTGTATAATAAAATTTATAATTTAGTATATACTTTAAAATAAAGGAACAAATTGAAATCTAACTTTGATTTAAAAGAAAATCCAAGGGTTTGTGATATTTTGTATAAAAGTCCATTTATGTTTATAAAGTTTTTGTGTACATTCAAACAGAAATGTGTAATAACCAAAATATTGTATTCAAAATGACAAACACAAAATATATATACAAACGTTAATAAACTACAGATGTTTTCTATTTGAATTAGCAAAAGGATTATATTATTAATTAAAACTTAGATTTCGGTCAAACGTTTTTTTATTTAAACAACAAATTTAAAATAATAACAAAATAGATAGGACAAATCAGTTGTACAAACACATACATGCATACACACATACATACATACAAACACACACACATATATATATACACATATGTGTGCACGCTGCAAGGGTTTCAGATCTAAACTATACGGACAATATGAATAATTAATTAAATGTGAAAGCATATGATGTAGATCTAATAATGAGAAATGAATAGATAAGCAATCAAAGTATATCTAAAATGGTTCCAATCAAAATAACATTGTAAACATATATAATTAATTAAGATGCAGCAAAAGTGGAACTAATCTATGTAACCAAATAAACAAATATTCATATGAGATTAAATATGTGATGGATCCAAATCATATAAACAAGATGAATGATGAATAAATGAAATTAGAATTATTACTTTGAGATGTTGCCAAGAGGATGCATCTTGAATGAAGAAATCTCATTAGAACTCCAATATCCACACCCAATTCTTGCAAGAGATGGATGAACCACTTGTGTTTTATTTTATTTGATATTATTTTCGTTAATTTAGGGTTTGTTTGTAGTTTAGATGTGACCTCAATTTTCGTCCATGGCACGTAAGAGAGAGAAAGAAAAATAATCTGGAAAGAGAATGAACTAAGGAAAGAAGGAAAGAAATTTGTTTCTAATGGAACAACTGAAACCTTTTCAAGTTGCACAAATATCATATATCGATGCATACAAATATAACTTTTATTCTTAAGTACACGACCTTACAAATAGAAGTTAACTCAACTTTACTCATGATTAATTGTACTTTATCCAATAAATTCCAATAACCATTTATCAATCATCATTATGTACCATATGGAGGAGTGAATTTTGAGATTGAATTCATTTTTAGGCACTTTTGTGACCCTTTCCGATAAACTCACCTATTCGATCAAATTGAATTTTTTTGATTGCATGTTATGATTTTCTACTTCTGTCTTATATTCAATGAACTTATTATAAATACACTACTTGTGTATCAAATACATGTTATTTCTATGATAATTCATCTGTGAATTTGACAAAGTAGGTGGATCTGTTTTGGTTATATTAGACTTTGAATTGCATAAATATATATGTATCATTCAAAAGAGTTCATTAACTCTTTTGTCGCTCTCACTTAATGAGTGCTTCACACTTAATCTTCTAAATATAATTCATCGATACTGAATGATTTCATAAACATATGATTATTGAACTGTTCCTCAAAGATATGGCTAGGTCCATAATTCCAAAATAATTTTGAAAATTTCAAATACTTCTGTATTTTCTAATGCATCACTTTTATTATAATTACCATTACTGCAAATTTATTTTATAATGAATATTTATAATATTCATATCAAAATAGAACCGTATCTATTCGTAGTCAATACTGAAGACAGTTATTATTTCATAAATTATATTTGGTATAGTTATGAAAATAGCTACTCGTAACTTGATGCATCCATTAAGAAGTGTTATATTGTATGCTCCCACTATTTTTGCCATTAATATAATAGCATTCGAAATAGAAGCTCCATGCAACTGCTTGTTTTGGAATTTTATTTCATACGTTATAAATAGTTTACAATTGAAAGTTTTGATTAAACATCTTGAACCTGAAGAAATAACTTTCATAGAAAACAATTTTGGATATGAAAATACATTTGGAATGTAAATAACTTTTCTTATTCCACATATTAGGTATCCTTTAGTATTTTATACAATTCTTCTTTCTAATGTCTTTTTATGAAGCAAAGGCAACCATTCACTCTCATCATCCCAAACGTGCCTAAATCACATCCACTCTGCTTTCTTTCCTTTCCAAATGTTTGAACTATTCAAAAGGAAACATTAATTACAAGAATGCAACGAATTCTTTACAGAAATGCATTCGGTCATCCTCAACATTTATGGATATCAAATAAGTTGCACTTTACGTAAATTGATCAAACTGACATTTCAATGATCGAATTTCTTGGTACATCTTCTTATTGTCGGTCTATTTCTACCACTAATACAACAAGATCCATATTATAATCAATCGTATTGAATATACGATATCGCATTATGGTTTACTTGCTTATTTCAAATGAGCTAAGTTCATTGGAGTTTTGTACATCACGATCATGACCATTCAACATATGACATTTATAAGTGATCAATTATGGGTTAAATATTCATATTCTTGTATTATTTTAGAGTCAAAACTCATAAAAGACAATACACAATCTTAAAAAATAAACATCTAAGTGACAAAGGTACGAATTTATACATTAGTTGAATAATTTAGCTCTTGTGTGGGTCTGGAATTAACAACATGCCAAAAAAAATTATTGGTAAATATATTTTATATTTCTACGTTAAAACTTAATTCAGTTCATTTATATATTTTAATTGATAAACATTTTATCAATTATGTTGTTTGCACAAAATTATTAAATTAGATTATTTTAATTTAATATAAAATATATTCTTACAATTTAGAATTGTTAAATGTATTTATTTCAATTTTCTAATAAGGCTTTCATAAGATTTTTGTGTTTCTCAAAACTCTAAGAAATACACAGAAATCACTTGATCTCTCTAATGAGCATTAGGACTCCCTTACCTTAGGACTCTAACCTTGAGGATGTTCAATGAATTAAAGGCCCTCAAGTGATGGATAGTACTTTATCAGTTGTATCATATACAATAGCTAACCCATGGTTTTTGTCATAATCTCACCCTAACCTTGAGGATGCTCAACAAATCGAGAGAGATTATTCACTTGTACCCACCATTTCACAATGGCCTAAGTATAATGAACACATCTTAAGGAAGATCAATAAATACGTGCATGTATCTTACCTCATCTTGTCAATATATTAATTATACTACATACAACATCCCTAGCTTGAGAAAATTCAATAACTAAAGAGTATGCAAGTAATCTATTAACATATAAATGATAAAGTGCAACTTTTATATTTTATGACATCGATTTAGGGAATAATGTATTTCTTGTGAATACCTTTGTGATTCAAGTGTCGAACACATTTGGAATCACATAATATGTACAATATGCATGTACTTATTCCATAAATCTAAGTTAGGTTTCTTATAGTTCCACTTACATTATACATTCGTATTATATAAGTTTAATTCATCTATAATAGTTTATAATTTAATTAACATATACAATAGTCTTATATATATTATTAATTAAATCATTTTTAATTAATTTTAATTTATTAATTTAATTAACAAATTAATTTAATTAATTTTAGAGAAATTTAAAATTATATTTGATTCATCCTAAGCAATTTAAGATGAACACTAACTATAATATTTATAGTTTCATATGTATATATACCATTATATATATTTTTTATTTTAAATTTTAATTAATTTATTTAATACATATTTTATTTTATTTAAACAATTTAATTAAATATTTCTAATAAATTTGAATTTTTCATTTATAATTTACTTTAAACAATTTAAGATTCTATACATATATCAACATATATGTTTAATTTAATTAATGAACTATTAATTAGTTATTCATTTAGTTAATCTAATTAACTACATTTTAAATAATTTTTGAAAATATTAGTCTACTTTTAGAATAATTTTAAAAATATTTCCAAGCTTTTATAAAATTTTATTTTTTATTTATACTTAACTTTTCAATTTAAAATATAGTTTAAATTTTCCAAGTAAATTTTGAAAGTTAATTAAAGGCCAAAAAACCATTTGGAACAACCTTTTGGGCTTATTCTATCGGTTGGGTCTAGCAAATAGTCGAAAAGGGTAGAATAATTGATTATTCAAAACCAAGCCTAGGATCTAATTATCTAAGACACCCATTGGATAGATAAGCTTTATTAGTTGTTCCACATATTGATTAATTTAGACCGCATAAGCTATCGGGATCTGGTACCATTATAAGAACCTGCCTAATTGGCAATGGGTAAATTAGGTAAATTTAAAAAACAATCCCTATTTAGTTCTTTATTGGCTTGTAACGTCTAAATATTTTATTAGACTCGATCTAATATATTCAAATAAAACTTATTTTATCTAACTTTTATAATTTGTTTAAAAGATAGATTTGACTAAATTTGTATTTGTTATGTTTGTGAGTATATTATATAAACTCAAGTGTATATAGTGTAAGTGCAACTTTTATATTGTTAACATAGTTATTGTGTATGTAACGACCTACCTTTTCGACCATCAAATATCGACACTAATACATCCACGGTATTCACCTGTTGAACACCCAAGTGCCAAAAAGACCAATTGTTAGGGTAAAAGAAAATCAAGAAAAGAAAACGAACAAGAAAGAGGAGAAAAAATATCAGAATCTTATAGCGGAATAATAATATATAATATGAAAAGATAGAACACTGTGTTACTCTGATATACATAGCATATTAGAGTTACTAATCAAAGTGTTATCATCAGCTTGGATAGTTATAACAGTCTGTCCTTACAATTGCTGATATATATACATAAAGGAATGCATTGGAAATAAGAATACTATGATAGATAAACATCCAGCTCCTCTCTAAGAGCTACAATGTACATAAATGAAAACTTGTCTTTCTCTGACTGCTCAAAAGAGCACTCAAGGAAATAAGAAAAAAATAAAACCACGGGTCAGACAAAAGTCTGGTGTGAGAAACTCAAGAAATATGTGTGACATATAACAGCACCTTTTGAGACCAACCGAATCACCGGATTTGGTTTTCCCCTTAAAAGAGCCAACCATCTAATAGTTACATATTCGATAAAATAGATAATGTCTAGGGTGTAGAATATAAGTATGAAAATAGCTATGTTGCGTGTACACCACAATAATAATAGTTATATAATCAAAACTACTAAGGCACATTCGCTAAATTGTGTAGTGTTTCCATGGAGACGCCCTCAATACACTGAGTCAGAACTTCTGCACAAGGATCAAAGATATCCTTTTGAAGCAGCGTACATCTCTAGTGAATGTACTATAGGGAAAACATAGATGGCCCCTACTACGTGAGACCGAGTACATCGCTCCCTCATGCATATCTTTAAGTATCTCTAAAATTATACCCTCATGGATTCGCTAAACCCCTTGGCTATGCATCATATCTACGGTTTCTGTCATTACCGATGATGAAGTCACGTTCAACATCTCAGTACATGAGTCTTCATCACTCGAACAGAACTCGAATCTCCAAATGGATTCCAGCATCTCGCACAGATCATGAACATAGAATACGTATATGGTTTTGAAGTGGTTATGGTTTTGAGTTATCTCATATAAGTATGGGATCATTTTGAGTAAAAATAGAAAAAGTATATGTTTAAAATATAAAAGAGAGAAGGGTTTATAGTAACAGTTTTAAGTAAAGGGTTTATAGTAACAATGTTTAAGTAGCATTCGTTCTTAACCTCTTTGATTTTAGTTTGAAGTAAGTAAACTTTGTTAAATGATTTATGAATATACTTATACCGTTGAGATAAGTATATGAACACTTTTTTAAGTACGGAAAAGAGTATAGATAAATAGTGAAGTAGTAGAATGCAAGTATATATCTTTTATAAAGAGAAATTAAATATACACACACACACACACACATAAGTAAATAAAAGAGTTTTAGTTAATAAAAGAGTTCTAGTTAATCAAGGAGTTTTAGTTAATAAAAGAGTTTTAATTAATAAAAGAGTTTTAATTAATAAAGGAGTTTTAATTAATTAGGAGTTTAATTAATTTGAAGTTTAATTAGTTAGGAATAACCAATTAGAAAATTGGATTGATGAAAGAAGTTTTATTAGATAAAAAAGGGGTTTTACCTAAAAAAGGGTTTTTAATTAATAAAGGATAAATTAATTAAAATGGGATTAAAAGTTATTTAGACGACCCGATCGTGCTTTTTATGAATTGATAGTGCTTGTGTTTACTTGCTTAGGGAAAGTATAAGGGACTTAGTTTCCTTACTCATTGTTATTGAAATTGACCAAATATTAACTTATGAAATATCTAGAAGGAACACAAGATGATGTTATACCCTGTGTACAAACTCGTCCTACCTTCTAGGATAAATTATAAGGAAATCCATCTGGATAGGAGTGGATCTCCACCCTTATGTATTATCTGTTTATTTCTGAAAGAACCACGGTTGAGTTGATTGGAAACCTATCGATTGGTTTTGGAGCGCCTGGTAAGTGGGGGAGTGTACTTATATAAGATGACTCGAAACTGTAACCACTTCAAACCTATATACGTGTTCTATGCTTTGGAAGAGATTCGTGATATGTGCGAGATGCTATAATCCTTTTGTGGATTCAGGTTCTGTTCAAGTGATGAAGACTCGTATGTTGAGATGTTGAACATGACTTCACCATCGGTAATGATAGAAAACAGAGATATGATGCATAGCCATGCAGTTTAGCGAACCCATAAGGGTGCATGCGACTACATTCTAGAGATACTTATAGATATCCATGCGGAAGCGATGCACTCGGTCTCACTTAGTAGGGGTTAGCTATGTTTTTTCTATGGTACGTTCACTAAAGATGTAGGCCACTTCAGAAAGATATCTTTGATCCTTATGCAGGAGATCTGCATCGTTGTATCAAGGGCGTCTCCGTGGAAACCCTACATAATTTAGCAAATGCGCTTTAGCGGTTTTGATTGTATAAATATTATTATTGTGGTGTGCATGCACCATAGCTATTTTTATACTTATATTCTACACCCTAGACATTATCTATTATATCGAATATGTAACTATTAGATGGTTAGCTCTTTTGAGGGAAAAACCAAATCCGGTGATCTGGTTGGTCTCGGAAGGTGTTATTATACGTCATACATATTTCTTGAGTTTCTCACACTAGACTTTTATCGAACCCATGCTTTTATTTTTCCTTTATTTCCATGGGTGCTCTTTTAAGTAGCCTGAGAAAGGCGGGTTTTCATTGACGTATATTAGAGCTATTGGAGAGGAGCTGGATGTTTACCTACCATAGTTTGCTTATTTCCGCTACATTACTTTATGTATATATATTAGCAATTGTAAAGACAAGCTGCTATAACTGTCTAGACTAATGATAGTACTCTGATTAGTAACTCTGAAATGCTACATATATTCGAGTAACATAGTGTACTATCTTTTGATATTATATGTTATTATTCCTCTATGAGATTATGATGTTTTTGTTCTCCTCTTTCTTGTCCTTTTTTTTCTTCTTTTTCTTTTATACTAACAATCGGCCTTTCCGGCACTTGGTTGCTCAGCACATGAATATTATGGATGCATTAGTGTTGATATTCGAGGGTCGAAAGCGCGGTCGTTACAACCTGGTATCAGAGATCAAAGTTAAGCGAGAACCTTGGCTTCGGTTCGGTATAAATCATTAAGAGGTAGGGTAATTGAATGTCCTATTATCAGTTGAGAGAATTAAATATATGAGAGCATATATGTATTTTGTTGTATATTGGTATTATATAGGTATAAGTTGATAGTGTAGTTAATTTATATAAGGATTAATGGTGTTTATCATTTATCCCCCATTGATTAGCTTAATCATGCTTGACCAGTTTATGAGCATTTACAAGTTTATTAATTTACAACTCATTTACCTTTTTAAAACATGGGTTCAGTAGAAAGTAATTTATGGGAACATTGAAACAAACACCTTGTGAATTAAGTTTCACGGCTTGACTATAAGGTTTTCGGTGACAATGTTGGATTAAAAATTAACATTAATAAAAGATGTTTATTATATTCTAAAGGAAAGAAAGATATTTTGGAATAAATATTTGTGAATTGATTTTATATAAAAAGGCGACTTTATATAAAATATGGTTTATAAGTGTGGTTTATAAATATAGTTTATAAATATGGTTTATAAAAATGGTTTATAAGTATGGTTTATAAAATATGGTTTATATAAAAAAGGATTTAAATTGAGAATTTGTGGACTTAAATTTGGTGTTTCGAAAATTATTTTCCAAGGTTTTTGAGATAACAATAATAGTATTATTTGAAAGTATTTACAGATAGAAATATTTTAAAAAAGGATTTTGAAGGAGATAAAAATTAGCGAACTCACTTTTATTGCTGGAAAATAATTCTAGCGATGACTACAACATCGTTGGTGTTCATTTTCAAGTTTCTAAGTGTGGGATGCTACCATAGTAGTTTTGCTACAAAGTTGTTTTGATAAAATGGATTTTTGATTTAAATCCCAAAAGTATGATTTGATATAGAAAAGTTACAAGCATATATATTATTTCAAAATGATTTTAAATAAAGCCCGGTGTTTAGTTTTAAAGTTTTTGTTAAGTTATATTATGGACACATGTATCCTATGTATTAGGGTAGTTTGATGGTGCATCTTATTATGATATGTTGTTTGTTAGTTTTCAGTTTTTAAAGTAAAACGGAATTCTCAGCGATTTTGGACAGTCAGAAACTTTTGAATTGATATAAGCAAACTTGAATCTATGTGCTTTTGAAAATAACAAATTTAGATTTTTATAACTCTTAATTTGAAAGGATAGTAAGTTAAAGCAAGTTTAAAATTTGTAGAATATTTTGTTAAGTGAAATAAATATGAATGTTTAGTATATACTCTTAGGATGTAGTGGAGTATTATATGAGTAATGAACTTAAGTCCTTAAAAGTTTTAAAATGAAATCGTGTTTTAAGAAAAGTTTTGTAAACTGTTTTAAAAAACTAAATGAGAAATATTTTTTGTAAATGAATGCGATTTAAAATGTAAAGCAACTGGTGTAGTTAAGAAACCAATAGAGTAAAGTATGTAAGTTGTATGTAGATCATTTTATTCACATGGTAGTTCTCGATCTAAGATTCGAGTACATGATTACGAGGTGATTTACACCGGTTCGAGTTAGGATTTTTCACTAGATTCTTGATGATGAATACTTGATACAAATTCTTGATATGATCTTAAGTTTTCTATCATAGTATATGGCTATGTATGAAGAATGGAAGTGTCTAATCAAGGAACTAAATCGGACTCCTTATTAAAGACGTCAAGTGGAATATACTAGTTTGGAAGTGGAATTTATGTGATCGAGCGAGTGATCAAATTTGATATTGCATACGGATGGTCCATGTATATTGTACGGGCTTTAGTCTACTTGTATGCTATGTTTGCTAGTGATTTATAATGCTATTAAGAATTCATATGTGATTGTTTCTTTGGTTGCTTATGTTGGGATTTCGAGGATGAAATATTCTAAGTAGAGAAGGATGTAACGACCCGGAATTTCGAACATTTCATACTTAAATATCTGAACTATTTAAATATTTGAACCTTGGATTAAATATGATTAAATTGATTTAATAATCTTGTTAACACCCTTTTTATTAATAACTAATGAAGAAAAACTTGTTCTTGAAATTTGTTTACAAAATAAATTGTTTGAAGAAATATTGATAATGTGACCGAAAATCATTTTGTTGATAAACGACTTTTTATTCAATAAAAGTTGTTCGAACTTCTTGGACCTATGTAACAAACAAGTAAACACATATGAACACATTAGCAACAATTTAATTCATCTCCTTTTATAAACAAAATATTAATTAAAATAAGAAAGATTAAGGGGACAAAAGGACCTATGTTTTAAGGAGCAAATGGTGGAGAGATTTAAGGAAGACTTGTAATTAAGTATGATGTGCATGTGCAGGCATGGAGAAGAGAGGAAGGGGAGACTTTCTTTGTTGGCTAAGAGGGGTAGGATAGGTCGTTTACCACTTTTCTAAACTCTATAAATACATTCCCATAGTCTTTATGTTTTGGTTGCTAATTCACTAAGTAAAAACAATGTGTTCATCTTTTATTCTCCTCTCTAAAAACAACTCTATCTCTCTTCAAACTTTTTCTATAGTCCTTACACAACATTAAAACACCTTACATCATCTCAAAACATGAAGAAGTGGAGCACAACTCTTCATCCCAATCTTGGCTGTGAGCAATTTATGAGGGAGAAGGATGCTTTGGACATGAGCTTGGTTGAAATGTAGGAGATGTTTTGGTGGCTTGCTAGGTAGAGGTAGGAAGTGGGATCTTGTTCTTGTGTTTGGTTTGAAAATAGGTGAGTTTTCTTACCATCAAAAATATTATAATGATGCTTGTGTTGTTGTTTGAAATATATAATTGTTGCTTGAATTTATATTATGATATTATTTAATTCTTGCTTTGGAAAGAAATGACATATGTAAATGTTGTGTATGGACTTGTGTGACTTGGTTATGACTTGTTACATAGCCTTGAAACAAAGCAAATAATGATTAGTAGGGGACGGAATTGATTTGGACTTAAAATGAAAGTGTTCGTATAGCGTTGGTCACTATAAAAGCACTTTGATGTTGTGCATTTTATTCTTGTTTGAATATTGTGTTTTAATGTATATATGTTTTCTATACTTCTTTGTAATGTGTTTTTAAAGTTGAAAATTGTTAAATGTGCATGTAAATGAACGAAGTTGAACATGAAATTGTTCATATAGCGATAGTCGCTATAAATGCACTTTGAATCCCCTCTCTTCTGTCTTATCTTTTAATGAATGATTTTTGAATGAGATGTTTTATTTGCTTTCTATACTTATAATAGTATAAAAGATAGTAATAAATTGATTTGAAAATATATTTAATTTATAAAGCAAAGTTGTAAAAGTTATGGTCCATATAGCGCTATGGATGCACTTTGAAAATCCTTATTTTTTTGTAAAGTTTAAAATGTTGTTTGTTTAGATATTATATAAAATCTTTTCAAAGGTGTTTTATAAATGGAACATAAGTATTTTAAAATAAGTTTGAAGTTTAAATATATATTTAAAGAGTTTGTTTCGAAATTTGAAAGTAAACGTTTTCTAATTATGTTTGTAAAACTTGTTTACCTTGAAAAAGGTCTTTAAATCAATATTAAGTAATTATTTTTATAGAAATATTTTACATAATTATTTATAACTTATTTATAAGTATTTTAAAAGATATTATATATATATATATATATACATGAATTTATAAAACTAGTTTAATAATTTATTATAATATAAAGAATTTTCCTTTTTTCTTCTTTAAGTTTATTTTAAACTCTATTAAATATAGTAAATTTTTAACTAAACTATTATACATATGTATACCATTTTAAAAACATTTCTAACTTATTTACAAGTATTTTGTAAAACGATTATTTTGGAAGAAGGGATGAGAAGTTACATTGTGTAAAAATGAACGTGCACTTAATTTGCATATGGAATGATAGTAATATTATACTTAACACTAAAAGCCGAGTGAGGTAGACTTCTCTGTTTGTGAGAGTCAAGACTGATGTTTGGGTAGGGATTAGCAATAGCACACCAACCTACAAGCTTCCCTCTTGATCGAGGAATAGTTAAGTTGGAATGTGGGAAATGTGTTAAGTAAATGAACCTCGATTTGTATAAGCAATTGGTTTTAGAATTAGGTAGTCGACTATAGAACTTGACTAAATAAGATAAGTAAATGGTTTTAGGTTGTAATAAACAAGGTTTAAGTAACATTTTTTAACCCTTTTTAATTATAATTAGGACTATAATTTGGAACATAATTAAGACTTTAATAAGGAATACTTTAAGGATAATTATAAATAAATTATTTTGGGTTTATTGTGATAATGTTTAAATAACACTTGTCTTTAACCCTTACAAATGTAATTTGATCTTTAAAAGAGGGTTTTAAAGAAAATGTTTTGACTATAAATTATTTTGGGTTAGTTGTGACAATGTTTAAATAACATTTGTCTTTGATCCTTATAAATATAATAAGATCATTAAAAAGAGTTTTAAAGATAATGATTAAATATGAAGTCATTTGGGGTTTGTAGTAAACAATGTTTTAGTAAAAAAAATTAAACCCTTAAATTATATTTAAAGTGGAAAAATATTGTTAAATGATTATGTATATACTTAGATCTTTAATAAAAGAATTTTAAAGATAATAACAAGTATGGAATATTTTTGACTAAAGATAAAAAAGTATATGTTTAAAATATAAAAGAGAGAAGGGGTTTATAGTGACAGTGTTTAAGTAACATTCGTTTTTATTTTTTATTTTAGTTTATTGTAAGTAAACTTTGTTAAGTGATTTATAAATATGCTTATGCCGTTGAGATAAGTATATGAATACTTTTTGAAGTACTTAAAAGAGTATAAATAAATAAATAGTGAAGTAATAGAATACAAGTTTATATCTTTTATAAAGAGAAATTATATATATAAGTAAATAAAGGAGTTTTAGTTCACAAAAGAGTTTTGATCAATAAAGGAGTTTTAATTAAGTAGGAGTTTAATTAATTAGACGTATAATTAGTGAGGAATATCCAATTAGAAATTTTGATTAATGAAAGAAGTTTTATCAGATTAAAAGGGGTTTTTTAATAAAAAGGGTTTATAATTAATAAAGTATAAATTAATTAAAAATAAGATTAAAAGTCGTTTAGGTGACTTAATCTTACTTTATATGAATTAATAGTGCTTGTGTGTTTACTTGCTTAGAGAAAGTATATGGGACTTAATTTCCTTATGCAATCATTCTCATTGTTATTGAAATTGACCAATATTAACTTAGGAAATATCTAGAAGGAATACAAGATGATGCTATACCTTACGTACATACTCTTCTTGCCTTCTAGGACAAATGATAAGGAAATCCATCCGGATAGAAGAGGATCTCCACCCTTATGTAGTGTTTGTTTATTTTTGAAAGAAGCAGGGTTGAGTTGACCGGAAATCTATTGATTGGTTTTGGAGCGCACGATAAATGGGGGAGTGTACTTATATGAGATGACTTGAAACCATAACCACTTCAAAACCATATACATGGTCCATTCTTTGAAAGAGATTCATGATATGTTCGAGTGCTAGAATCCATTTGGGAATTCAGGTTCTGTTCGAGTGATGTGGACTCATGTATTGAGATGTTCAACGTAACTGCACCACCGATGATGATAGAAATGAGAGATATGATACATAGCCATGGGGTTTAGCAAATACATAAGGGTGCATGCGACTCCATTCTAGAGATATTTACAGATATGAATGCAGGAGCGATGCACTCGGTCTCACTTAGTGGAGGCCATTTATGTTTTTCCTATGGTACATTCATTAGAGATATACGATGTTACGGAAGGATATCTCTGATCCTTATGCAGGAGATCCATCTCGTTCTATCGACGGCATCTTCATGGAAACCCTATACAACTTAGTGAATGCGCCTTAGAATTTTTGATTTATAAATATTCTTATTGTGGTGTACATGCAACATAGCAATTTTCATACATATATTTTCCACCCTAGACATAATCTATTATATTGAATATGTAACTATTAGATGGTTGGCTCTTTTACGGGGAAAACCAAATCCGATGATCCGGTTGGTCTCAGAAGGTGCTGTTATATGTCACACGTATTTCTTGAGTTTCTCACACCAGACTTTTGTCTGACTTGTAGTTTTATTTTTCCCTTATTTCCATGGGTTCTCTTCCGAGCAGTTTGAGAAAGAAAGGCTTTTGTTAATGTACATTGGAGCTCTTGGAGAGGAGCTAGATATTTACCTACCGTAGTATTCTTATTTCTGCTACATTACTTTATGTGTATATTTCAGCAAATGCAAGGACAAGCTGTTATAATTGTGGAGGCTGGTGATTGTACTCTAATTAGTAACTTTGAAATGCTATGATATTAGAGTAGCATAGTGTACTATCTTTCGATATTATATGTGTAACGACCCGTGTTTTTGGGTCTTTGAATTTGAATATTTAATTTGTTTAAATATTCAGATTTGAATTAAATTATAATAAAATCTATGTTTCGAATTTAGACTAGATTTCTAATGACGTATTTTTAATTTAGTTTTTAGAATTTTTCCATAATTTTTAATCTAGAAAACAACAAAATTTTCGTTTGACGCTTTTTGCGGCAAACGTCGGTATATTTGAAACTTCATAGAATAAGATAACATGTCTATTTTATTGTTGTTTTATGATCGTGTCACCTTGTTATAGGCAACCATATTTTTATTTTTGTCGTTCGCGGCTCATACGCGAATGGGTTATTGTTTGATGGGGTACTGCAAAACTTTTTACCATTGAAACAAAGCATTGCACTTGTTTTCTTTTCTTTTTGATTGTTTAGAGCCAAAGTATATTTCCAATATACTGACATACATGCTAACATAAGGGGATGCACAAAACAAAATGTACACCTCATGTACACATTTGTCTGTACTTGCTTGAGCATGAACATTTAATGTTGTACCTTGTATTTTTTGTCAATTATATATATATATATATAGAACACACAACAATATGGAAACACAATTTTTTCTCTTGAATGAAAATACGCAGCATCATATTTCATTTATTATCTTTCCTATTTCATGTATCACATATTCTTAAACTCAGCAAACATTCATTTTCCCCCTCTCATATTCACAGCATGTTATTTCTTCCTTTTCCATTTTCTTCTCTCTTTTCCATTTTTTTCCTCTCCAAAGCTTTATAAGTGTACGTGGGTAAGTGTGTGTATTCATGGAGATGGAGCTTTGGTAAGTTAGAGCTTGCATGAGTGTGCATGGAGAAGGTGGGCCGTGGGCTTGTTGGAGGCGCATACAAAAATATATGGTGGAGGGGAAGTCCTATTGGTGCATGGCCGAGAGGGATGATGTGACGCCCCACCTCTATACCCAAGCTAGACAAGAACACTACGGTGTAATTTTGTCGACTAGCACGGAGAATAAGGCTGTTGAGGAGCGACCATCCGTGTAACTTCTTTGTGCGAGCACCGATATGTCAGATAGTATAGAATGCATATCATTTAAGGAGGAAATCCGACATATCGATACAAACTCAAAGCTATCACACGGTGGCTATGTAAAATCTTCGGAAACAAACATAGAAGTAATCATAACATAAATCAGTCACAGACATCCATATCACAAAGGCGGAAAAAGATATGAATATATATATAACACATGAAAGTGTACATCAGAGTAGTGGTCAGAAAGATCCACGATAATACAAAAAGAATAGCAACATGTGCTATACAAAAGAATACATCAATGAGTCGATATCTCAAATGTGTACAACAAAAACTACTAATCTAAGTAGTTAGCCAAAAGTCAAAGTAATCCAAAAGAGAAGTCAAGCAGAAGCACCTGTAACATCTCGGTCTAACCCGAGTATTATTTATAAGAAAATAATAAACGGATCAGTCTAACTATAAATATCAGATGACATGATATAGAATAAGGGGTATGGCATAAACATATAATAACCATAATGGCATAATACTATAAGTATGTAAATGATAATCAACAAGAGATTAATCAATATCACAAGAATCTTCTCTGAGATCCAAACCCATAAAAAGGTAATGACACACGAATTCACCAATACACAAAAATTGATAAAGCATATCAATGAAAACCACGAAAATTGGTGAAGCACTAAATCCAGAAATCAACACACGAAATCCAGAAATCACAAAAAGGGGGAAGTCCGAGCACACGGACGAGAAGCTATCTCATGGAAGCTATCCATTTAATTTTTCGAACACACGAATGACCCGAAGGCCTTTGACACACGAATGGCCCGAAGACCATGGGGTGCTACCCCATATATGTGATGGTGAAACATCACAAAAGCGGGGTCTAGTCTCCCTCGCAGACAAAGAGACATCGCTCAATCGCTAGTCTAAATCACAAAAATGATCGTCATGATCATAAGGAAGTGTCGATCACACCAAGCTAGTAAATATATGAGTTTAGCTTCATGTCCCATAACCACTTGCTTAACTTAAATATTTACGAAAAACTATAGATCTTCACTAGAAAATTGTCACAAAAAGGTTCAATCGAACAAGTCCAAGAATTAACCGACGAAGTGAACGCAAGCGTTTCATACCACTCGTTTTACTAAGCCGTTTAATTAGATTTCTCATCCGAGTGAGGTAAAGGCTTGTATATACTAGTAGATTGGAAAACGGTTTGATAAACGAGTTTGGTATTTAAACTTAGAGTTGAAAATGTTTTGATAAAAGAGTTTTGATATTTACTACTAGTATTGAAACCTTCATATTTTTAAAGTGACAAAACACAAAAATGATTGTAGAACAATCAATCACAGAAATTCACATATGAAGACGTGAATAAAATCCAAGGAAATCAGCTCAAAATACATCAAAGTGGAAGTTCTGTTGAATGTTTTTCAGATAAGATCCCCTACGGAGGGGGCCCAGGGGGGTGGCAACCCCCTAGGTGGGGGTGCGGGGCAGCGCCGCGTCCAAAACGGTACGACCTAGTGAAGTCAAGCGACCTAGTGAAGACAAACGACCTAAGGGGCCATGCGACCTAATGGGTCATGCGACCTACGACCTAAGTGGAAGACAGGTCGAGCGACCTAAGGGATATGAGGTCCAGCGACCTAGTGGATATAAGGTCCAACGACCTAAGTGAAGCAAGGCCTAGCGACCTAAGGAATATAAGGTCTAACGACCTAAGGAAGAGAGACTCGCGACCTAAGGACTCGCGACCTAAAAATCGTGACCTAAGGACTCGCGACCTAAAACTCGCGACCTAAAGCTCGCGACCTAAAACTCGTGACCTAAAGCTCGCGACTTAGCGACTGAAGCACAGCGAGCGACCTACGACCTAACGTAGCCGCGACCTAGTACCTCCGAGTGATGTAAGGTCGGAAACGACCTAACGACCTAGTGTTGCCGTGACCTAGGGTCTGATGCAGGAACAAGCGACCTAGGACCTAGGCGACCCACAACCTACGACCTAGCGACCTATTTCCATGCGACCTAAGCCCAGACAAAAATCTGCAGTCTTTCTTCTTAGAGGCAGTGCGACCTAAGGCCCAGAATTGCAAACACACACGAAAATTTGGGGTTTTCACCCATTCAATCCAAATCCAATACAAACAAACATGCCAAAGTGATGGGGAATCATTCCCAACAGTCCAATGACGATTATAGGCAAGATGTGAGATTAAAATCTCACCTTTTCACTAAAATGGATGAAGATGAAGCTTGAAAGCAAGGAGAAGCAATCCAAAGCTTGAATCCAATATCTTCTACTTGAATCTGGAGTTGAATGTTGGATTAGCAAATGAACTTGAACTTGGAATTTTAATTTCCCATTCCCACCACCATTTTTGATGAAGCTTAGATGTTTGAACAAAGAGTGAAGTTATGAAGGGAAGAGGGTTGGGTTGAGCTAAAGAAGGGGTGCAGCCCAAACCAAAAGCCCAAAGCAAAAAGTGACGAAAATTTCACTATCTCCAAACATATCGATGTTTATACTTAAAAGATTGCAAATGACATTCCGAACTCAATGATAGTGGTCTCGAGTCCTAATTTGTCCATATGCAAAAAGTAGCTTTTCGGACCAAAATCCGATCAACGATAAAATATTTAAATATAAAATCGATAAATATGCGGGTTGTTACAGACTCCCCTCCTTAAAGAAATTGCGTCCTCGCAATAAGTGAGATGGAAATAAAAAGTAACAACCATAAAAAGCATATAAACGCAAAAGAAATTTGAAATAAGAAGTTTACCTCAAAGAGCATGAGAAAGTAATTCCGGATGTGTACGCTCGATGAATTCTCTAGTCTCCCAAGAGCAATCCTTAGGATTTGAGGACCATTGAACTTTAACAAGCGGAACATCTTTATTTTGAAGTCTTTTGATCTCCGAAGCAATAATTCGAATAGGCTGCTGCTCATAAGTTAAATTAGGCGAAACTTCTATCTCTTCCACAACACCGGACTCAAGAATAGAATCGGAATCCCGAAGACACTTCCGAAATTGAGAAACATGAAATACGTCATGCATAGCAGAAAACTGAGCCGGTAATGAAAGGCGGTAGGCCATGGAACCAATACGTTCAGTGATAGGAAATGGCCCAATATATCGAGGCGCTAACTTTCCCGATCGGCTGAAACGTACAACACCCTTCATAGGTGAAACACGAATAAATACAAGATCTCCCACAAAAAAATCTAATTTTCTTCTTCGGTTATCGGCATAGAATTTTTGTCTACTCTAGGCTTCTTTCATCCTATGTCGAATAAGTTCAATCTTTTCTGTGGAATCACGAATAAAATCTGGTCCTAAAACCAGCTTCTCACCGGTCTCTAGCCAACAAGAAGGAGATCGGCATGGCCTTCCATAGAGTGCCTCGAAAGGTGCCATACCAACACTAGATTAGAAGCTGTTATTATAGGAAAATTCAACAAGTGAAATATGATCTTCCCAACTTGCACCGAAATCAAGCACACAAGCACGAAGAAGATCTTCAAGAGTTTGATTCACACGCTCAGTTTGTCCATCGGACTGGGGGTGATAAGCGGTGCTAAAATTAAGCTTCGTTCCCAAAGCTTTTTGAAGACTCTTCCAAAATCCACTAGCAAACAATGGATCACGATCACTAACAATAGAAGTAGGAACTCCATGCAGTTTAACAATTTCTTTAATAAAGAGTTTGGCCAGAAGAGGAACGGTTCGGTTCGACCGAACGGGAATAAAATGGGCAGATTTAGTAAGTTTGTCAACGATCACCCATAAACTATTATGACCCGAACGAGATCGGGGAAGGCCATCAATAAAATCCATGGAAATTTGATCCCACTTCCAAACTGGAATTTCCAATGGTTGCAATAACCCACCGGGCCTTTGATGTTCGGCCTTGACAAGTTGGCAAGTCATGCAACACTTAGCAAAGTTAGTGATATCAGATTTCATTCCCTCCCAGTAATAAAGTCGCTTCATATCTGCGTACATTTTACTGCTACCGGGATGAATGGAAAATTTGGAATGATGAGAATCTTCTAAAATATCTTTACGAAGATCGCTAATATTTGGTACGATAAGTCTACCAAATTTTCGAATGCCGCCTCGAGAATCGATATCAAAGTCTTTCAAACCTTCAGTATCGGTTTTATTCTTAATATTTTGGCTAAGCAAAGCCAATTCAGGTTCTAGCATTTGAGCTTCAAGAATGTGGTCCAAAAGAGAAGGATGAGCCTCAAGGCTACACAAGACAAAAGATGAACATAAATCGGAGACACGATCTCGAATTTCACAATTGGATAAAACCTCGAGATCCCTCTATTCGGATATCATCATCGAAACAACCGCTTGTTGCTTGCGACTAAGTGCATCGGCAACTCGATTTCCCTTTCCGGGAGTATAAAGGATATCAAGATCATAAGAGGCAAGGAACTCGAGCCAACGCTGTTGACGCAAATTAAGTTCCTTTTGAGAGAATAAATATTTCAAAGACTTATGATCAGTATAAAGTACAAATTTTTCTCCCAAAAGATAATGTCGCCAAATTCGAAGGGCGAAAACGATAGCCGCGAGTTCTAAATCATGTGTGGCATATCTAGTCTCAGCCGGCTTCAATTATCTAGATGCATAAGCAATAACACGTTCTTTTTGCATAAGAACGACACCCAAACCAACGCGACTAGCATCGGTATAAACCACAAAATCTTGATTCCCTTCGGGAATAATAAGAATAGGAGCATCGGAAAGAAGTTCTTTTAATTTCTGAAAAGAAGTTTCACATTTGTCCGACCAAATGTATTTAACACCTTTCTTTGTTAAGCCAGTAAGAGGAACGGCAATTTTAGAAAAGTCCTTAATGAAACGACGGTAATAACCCGCCAATCCAAGGAAGCTACGGATTTCCATTACACTCTCTGGTCTCTTCCAATTCTGAATTGCTTCAATCTTTGAAGGATCCACGGATATTCCGGATTCGGAAATAATATGACCGAGAAACTTCACACTAGATTGCCAAAAGTGGCACTTAGAAAATTTTTCTTTTAACTTATTACTCCTAAGAGTTTCCATTACAATCCGAAGATGCTTTTCATGTTCCTCTTCGGTTTTAGAATACACAAGAATATCATCGATAAAGATGAGAACAAACTAATCGAGGAGATCTTTGAAAACTCGATTCATGAGGTCAACGAAATAAGCTGGAGCATTCGTTAAACCGAATGGCATAACTAGCCATTCATAAGATCCATAACGAGTACGGAAAGAAGTCAAAGGAATACTATCCTCTGCAATACGAAGCTGATGGAAACCGGTAGCCAAGTCTAATTGTGAAAAGTCTCTAGCTTCCCTTAGTTGATCAAACAGATCATCAATCTGAGGTAAAGGATATTTATTCTTAATAGTAAGATCATTAAGCTTGCGGTAATCGACGCAAAGCCTAAGTGTACCATCAGACTTACTTACGAAAATAGCTAAAGCTCCCCAAGGCGAGGAACTAGAGCGAATAAGTTGCTTCGTCTCTAACTCGGATAATTGTTTGCGCATCTCTTCATTCTCCTTATTAGACATGCGATAAGGAGGACGAGTAATAGGTTGAGCTCCAAGTATAAAATTAATTTTGAACTCAATTGCTCTCTTAGGTGGTAGTCCTAAAATAGGCTCAAAGATGTCGGGAAATTCACGAACGACGCGAATAAGAGAAATGACATCTTCCTCATCATCATTATCATTATCACGAGGATTTAAAGAATATAAAGATACAACCAAAGCGGAATCCGAATCTTTAAGAACAATAGAAATCTGATTAACAGATTGTGGATGACGGAGATAAATAGTCCGCTCAGGACATAGGATATGAGCTTCGTAACGAGTAAGCCAATCCATACCCAAAATCATTCCAAAGCCTAAGTAACGCATGACATGCAAATCGGATAGGAAAGAAAAATCACACAAAAAAATCTCGACGTCTTTACAAAGCAAACTAAGAGTTGCGGATCCACCAACCGGATTCGCAATTCTTAAAGAAGTCATTAAAGCAACAACACTTAAAGAAAGAGTGTCTACAAGTTCCTTTGATATAAAAGAATGGGATGCACCCGTATCAAAGAGAACTCTAATAGGTTGATCATGAAATATAATAATGCCATCAAGGACAGAATGAGACATACCTTGACCACGAGATGAGTTGCCAGGGGCTTGAGCAACGTTTAACTTTCCCTCCCTGCTTGGAAGCTTAGGGCATAGATGCATATAATGATCCAGACTTTTACAGTAGCGACAAGAACGGGGCTTTGAACACTTGTTCGCAAAATGACCCCTAGCACCACAGTTGAAGCATTTCCCTTCACCGGAGGAAAAAGTCTTTGCAGCAGGAGTTTCTTGTTTACCCTTTTTGTTGGGATAAGGACCTTTGAACTTATTAGGCCTTTTCTTGTTGTTGAAGTTTGGTTTAGCAGCCACCACTTCAACATCACTGTCCTTATCAGCCTCTTCAAGTCGAAGAGCGATATCAATGAGTTGATCGAAGGAAACTTCTAATTTTAGAAGTAATGGCTTCTTCAGATTCTTGTTTAAGCCATAGATGAATTTTTGGTTCTTCTTCAATGGGGTGTTGATGTATTCAACCACATATTTAGACAGTGACTCGAAGGATGCGACATAATCTGTCACAGAGGATTCACCTTGAACAAGGTCTATAAAACGACGAGCCAATGTCACCTTCTCTGCTTCTGGTACGAACTTTAATTCGAAGCGTTCCCAGAATTGCTCCCAGGTGAGATCTGCTTCATTAATTTCAGAAATAAGAAGTTCGTACCAATCCAGTGCTCTTTCTTAGAGCATACTGGAAGCCACCTGAACACGGTGAAGATCGATAAGATTCATGCGAGAAAAGATCCTATCGCATGTTCTTAACCAAGCCTGGACTTCAATAATAGTTTCAGATCCTTTGAATGGTTTCCCACCCAAGTTGGTATAATCGTTGCACAAACGTGCAAATCCAGACTTAGGATGAGTAGGTTCCTGATTAGGACCAGCTGCCTGAGCATTCTTTACTAAATCAAGAAGCTGTTGAGCAGTCATAAAAACTCCATCCTGGGGAGTAACAGTAGATGGTCCAGCTCTGGGACGACCTGGTCTAGACATTCTCTTCTTTAAGGAAGAGAAAAGAAGAAAAGTTATTCTCCAAATAAATGTCAAGCAAGTCTTGATAGATAAAACAAGGATTCATAAGAGGAAATAGGTGAGTCGGTTCGAAGACTCGACTTAAATCCTAAGGCACGACTCCTAAGTTGGACTTAGGACGATGATCCTTGTTAAGTTATTCTACATTGTTCCGAAGTTTGGCTCTGATACCAAGCTATGACGCCCCACCTCTATACCCACACTAGACAAGAACACTACGGTGTAATGCTGTCGACTAGCACGGAGAATAAGGCTGTTGAGGAGCGACCATCCGTGTAACTTCTTTGTGCGAGCACCGATATGTCAGATAGTATAGAATGCATACCATTTAAGAAGGAAATCCGACATATCGATACAAACTCAAAGCTATCACACGGTGGCTATATAAAATCTTCGGAAACAAACATAGAAGTAATCATAACATAAATCAGTCACAGACATCCATATCACAAAGGCGGAAAAAGATATGAATATATATATATAACACATGAAAGTATACATCAGAGTAGTGGTCAGAAAGATCCACGATAATAAAAAAAGAATAGCAACATGTGCTATACAAAAGAATACATCAATGAGTCAATATCTCAAATGTGTACAACAAAAACTACTAATCTAAATAGTTAGCCAAAAGTCAGAGTAATCCAAAGGAGAAGTCAAGCAGAAGCACCTGTAACATCTCGGTCTGACCCGAGTATTATTTATAAGAAAATAATAAATGGATCAGTCTAACTATAAATATCAGATGACATGATATAGAATAAGGGGTATGGCATAAACATATAATAACCATAATGGCATACTACTATTAGTATGTAAATGATAATCAACAAGAGATTAATCAATATCACAAGAATCTTCTGTGAGATCCAAACCCATAAAAAGGTAATGACACACGAATTCACCAATACACAAAAAATGATAAAGCATATCAATGAAAACCACGAAAATTGGTGAAGCACTAAATCCAGAAATAAACACACGAAATCCAGAACAAATCCCAGAAATCAACACACGAAATCCAGAAATCACAAAAAGGGGGAAGTCCGAGCACATGGACGAGAAGCTATCTCATGGAAGCTATCCATTTAATTTTTCGAACACACGAATGACCCGAAGGCCTTTGACACACGAATGGCCCGAAGACCATGGGGTGCTACCCCATATATGTGATGGTGAAACATCACAAAAGCGGGGTCTAGTCTCCCTCGCAGACAAAGAGACATCGCTCAATCGCTAGTCTAAATCACAAAAATGATCGTCATGATCATAATGAAGTGTCGATCACACCAAGCTAGTAAATATATGAGTTTAGCTTCATGTCCCATAACCACTTGCTTAACTTAAATATTTACGAACAAACTATAGATCTTCACTAGAAAATTGTCACGAAAAGGTTCAATCGAACAAGTCCAAGAATTAACCGACGAAGTGAACGCAAGCGTTTAATACCACTCATTTTACTAAGCCGTTTAATTAGATTTCTCATCCGACTGAGGTAAAGGCTTGTATATACTAGTAGATTTGAAAACGGTTTGATAAACGAGTTTGGTATTTAAACTTAGAGTTGAAAATGTTTTGATAAAAGAGTTTTGATATTTACTACTAGTATTGAAACCTTCATATTTTTAAAGTGACAAAACACAAAAATGATTGTAGAACAATCAATCACAGAAATTCACATACGAAGACGTGAATAAAATCCAAGGAAATCAGCTCAAAATACATCAAAGTAGAAGTTCTGTTGAATGTTTTTCAGATAAGATCCCCTACGGAGGGGGGTCCAAGGGGGTGGCAACCCCCTAGGTGGGGGTGCGGGGCAGCGCCCCATCCAAAACGGTACAACCTAGTGAAGACAAGCGACCTAGTGAAGACAAATGACCTAAGGGGCCATGCGACCTACGACCTAAGTGGAAGACAGGTCGAGCAACCTAAGGGATATGAGGTCCAGCGACCTAGTGGATATAAGGTCCAACGACCTAAGTGAATCAAGGCCTAGCGACCTAAGGAATATAAGGTCTAACGACCTAAGGAAGAGAGACTTGCGACCTAAGGACTCGCGACCTAAAACTCGCGACCTAAGGACTCGCGACCTAAGGACTCGCGACCTAAAACTCGCGACCTAAAGCTCGCGACCTAAAACTCACGACCTAAACCTCGCGACTTAGCGACTGAAGCACAACGAGCGACCTACGACCTAACGTAGCCGCGACCTAGTACCTCCGAGTGATGTAAAGTCGGAAACGACCTAACGACCTAGTGTTTCCGCGACCTAGGGTCTGATCTGAAGCAGGAACAAGCGACCTAGGACCTAGGCGACCCACGACCTACGACCTAGCGACCTATTTCCATGCGACCTAAGCCCAAACGAAAATCTGCAGTCTTTCTTCTTCGAGGCAGTGCGACCTAAGGCCCAGAATTGCAAACACACACGAAAATTTGGGGTTTTCACCCATTCAATCCAAATCCAATACAAACAAACATGCTAAAGTGATGGGGAATCATTCTCAACAGTCCAATGACGATTATAGGCAAGATGTGAGATTAAAAATCTCACTTTTTCACTAAAATGGATGAAGATGAAGCTTGAAAGCAAGGAGAAGCAATCCAAAGCTTGAATCCAATATCTTCTACTTGAATCTGGAGTTGAATGTTGGATTAGCAAATGAACTTGAACTTGGAATTTTAATTTCCCATTCCCACCACCATTTTTGATGAAGCTTAGATGTTTGAACAAAGAGTGAAGTTATGAAGGGAAGAGGGTTGGGCTGAGCTAAAGAAGGGGTGCAGCCCAAATCAAAAGCCCAAAGCAAAAAGTGACGAAAATTTCACTATCTCCAAACATATCGATGTTTATACTTAAAAGATTTCAAACGACGTTCTGAACTCAATGGAAGTGGTCTCGAGTCCTAATTCGTCCGTATGCAAAAAGTAGCTTTTCGGACCAAAATCCGATCAACGATAAAATATTTAAATAAAATATTTAAATATAAAATCGATAAATATGCGGGTTGTTACAGATGAAAGAATGGAGCAGGTATGGGGAGGGAGAAGTGGAGGTATACATGCATGCACATGTAGGAGTGATGAGGAGGAAGGAATGGCGTGAGTGAGGCAGCATGTGCAGGCTTATGGAAAGAAGGGAAATGTAATGTGAGCAGGTGCATGAAAATGGGAATGAGAATAAGATGGAGTTGCTGTTGATTGCAAGGTATTTTGCAGTTAGATCCTTATAAATGTGTTCAATTGCATACTAGATTTTGGAGGAAAGGAAGTGGCAGGGGATGTCGTATCGAGTTTGTTTGATGTTGGGTTGTGCTTTGGGATCAGCTAGCGCTTGGGTGAGGAAATTTCTTTGTTAAATTGATAATTCAAATTCATAAATATGTATTAGTTATGATTTGATAACTTGCTCATATTAAACCCAATTGACATGCGGGTTTTTGCGTTGTACTTGTAATGACGAGTACAACGTTATAGTGCAACGTGTTGATATCTTTGGACAAGTATAAATTTATGGCAAATGAAAACGGACAAGATTTTAATTATGTTATTTTAATTAATAATGTCGTTTAAATTTATATACACCAATTATGGATGTCTATTTAGCCAAATAAATTACTGTTGAGTTAAATTGGATTGAATATGATAATTGGACCCTTGTTAGCGGAATAAAACACCGTTCTGCTAATTAAATTAATTTGGCAATAAATTAGAAGAATAAATCTTCGTTATGCTATTTTATAGTTTTGGACGTTTGATTATATGTCATAAATGATATGCCACTTTGAATTAGTGATATATTAACTAAATATAGTTAATTGTTGGATTTATTTACATAGTCGTGGGTTATGTAAATATCTGTTATTGACTTAAAAAGTTAATTGAATAATATGGTGGTTGTTAAGTACCATGGTAATCGTTAAGCCTCCTTCAAATTTCGAAAATTAATTTTTGAATTGAAAGTTATTTTAAGAATAATTATTTTTATTATAAGGTTTAAAGATAATTATTTTTATTTAGTAATAAGATTTTAAAAGGTAATAACTTAATAATAATATTTTAAAGATAATTTATAATTGTTTTGATAATGATTAAAGTTAATTATTTTATTATTACGATCCTTAAAGGTTATTTCTACAATGTTGTTTATGAATTTTTAATTATTATTTTTAATTATTTAGTTATTATTTTAAAAAAAATTAATTTTATTTTAATTACTTATTTAAAATGGTTTAACAATACTTCAATTTTTAATTAAAGTTAATTAGTTATATTTCTTTAAGTTATTTAATTATATTTAAAGGATAATTAATTTTCATATTAATATTAGTTTAAGGTTAATTAACCATTGTTTTAATAACGTTTAAAGTTAATTAGTTATTATACTAGTATTGTTTTGAAGTTAACTTATTAATACAATAATAATGTTTAAAAATTAATTTAATATGTTTTAATGAGATTTTAAAGTTATTATTCCGAATGAGATTTAAATTAAATGGAATAGAGGGACGCTTATATAATAACTTAATGTTTTAAGTTATTTAAATAATGTATGGTTTATCAAGGGAACCTTGTTGACTTAAGGAATTTATTAAAGAGGTTTGTTAAAATATGAGAAGAGTTTATAAATGGTTTGGATATTTATAAAAGAATTTATAAAAGAGCTTTAGAGATCTGGAAAAGAGAAGTTTTGTAAAATGGGGTTTGAGATTTATTAAGAATGTTTTATGATGGGATCGGAATTTATAAAAAAACTTTGTAAATAGATTTGGTAACATTTATAAATAAAAGGGATTTTGGAAGAAATGGTTGATCTTTATGGCGTAATTCGAGGGGCAGGGATTGCCCATAGTTTATTATGGATTCGCTGGGATAGCGATGTAACCATTGTGTAAGCTGCGATCCATAGTCGATATTGAACGGTACTTTCCATATCTATTTTCAAGAGTTTTAAAGTTTCTAAGTTTTAAAAGTTAAATGGTTTGTGAATATACTTATACCATTGAGATAAGTATATGGTTATATTTTCTAAGTATCGAAAATATAGTGGTTTGTGAATATACTTATCATGTTGAGATAAGTATATGGAAGTGATTTCTAAGTATTTTAAATGCGATTTTAAATTAATAAAAGATTAATTTAAGAGGCTTAGTGATTTCCATGGGAAATATAATCTTTGTTTGGATTGTTTTTTTATTTGATAGTTAAATAACCGACTATCAAATCTTGGCCTAATTATGTAATCCTTCTTAATTATGGTGGTAGGGAAATATTCCCTACTTAACACGGAAGGATTTTAACTCTGGAAATATCTAGGGGAAACACGGCGATTATATGGTACAGTTACCGTCGGTGGTGCTATACTGTACATATAAACTCGTTTCGTTCTTCTAGGACAAATGATAAGGAGATCCGTCCACTTAAACGGTTAGGGGGTGATCCCCGCTCTTATGTATTGTCTGATTATGTAACAACCCTGGTTTTGGAGATTACCTATGAATATTAAATTATAACGGTAGTTATGATTTAATATTATGAATTGAAATAAAATTGGAGAAATTAAATTGTTTATTTGGAATAAACAATGAATTTTGGTAATAAAATGTGAAAATAAAGTTTGTAAACTTTATTTTATTTGTTTGGGTTAATAATGAATGGAAAATGACATTTATTTAGAGAAAATGCAATAATTTTATTAATTATTGCCAATTACTTCTTCTAATAATTTTAAAAGGAAGTATTGATTTTTAAAGGTTGTTATTGAAATAAAAGGTGGAAATTGGGTTAAAAATAATTTTTGGCTATAGATAATATTTTAAAATGGTTTGAAATATTTTTCTAAGTGATAAAATAATATTTTTGGAATTTTAGGAGTTAAAAACATAGTTTTATTCATTTATTTGAGTAATAGTGCATTTTTGTTAAATAAAATAATTTAATAATAAAAATATTTAAAAATAAAAATTTATCATTTTATATGATAGAAAATGTTTTATTTTGTATGTATACAAGTTTTCATATTTTTCTTATGTCTAAATATGGAGAAAATACAATTTTGTTTTGTGTATATATGGCATAGGTTCATATGTTAGTTAACTGTGAATTAATTAACCTTAGCCTTTTTGTTTTCTTTTTTTTGGGTCCATTAGCCCATTAGAGTTCCTTAGCCTGATAAGGAAGTGAGAAAATAGAAAATAGTTTGTACGTACATTTCTTTTGCCCTCTTCTTCTTCCTCCAGTAAACAGAAAAAACAAACTCACTTTTCCTTTCTCAAACAAAGCCATAAATCTCCAAACTTGAGTCAAATCCTTGCTATAATTAACAAATTAGAGATAATATATACAGGTAATCCATCTTTAAAACCAAAATACTTCATCAAATTTTGATTTTTGTAGAAGTTGTTTAATGTAATTAAATATGTGTTGCATGTTTGTAAAGCTCCATTTTTAGGTCATTGAAGCCATTTTCAAGGCCGAAGCTTGCTCATTTCCACCAATTTTCTCTTGTAGCTCAAGTATTCAGCAAGGTGAGTTACAAAACTCACAAAAACTAGCTGATCCAAGCTCAAAATCGCCAAAATTGTTTTGTAATTCGTTTTTACTTTCAATTTTGTTTCTGTGTCAAAACCTTCTCTGGTTGCTACTTTGAATGATTGTAACTTTTGATTCCGGCAACGAAATGCTTCCGGATTTATTGCATTTGATAGATTGCATGTTGAAATTCATTTCTGAAAATTTTGGTTGAATAATATGGTCATTTTTGTGTTCAAATCGTCGCTGTAAAATCAGTGCATAGCTTGGAAATATCCTGTGCACATTTTTGTTTTCTGAGATGTTGCAAACATGGTCTGAGTCCATGTTTGAGACATCCTATCTCTTTCAAATTTCATGGTTCTTTTTTTGTTTGAAAGATGAAGTTCTCTACTTTAGGCTTACCAAATTTCAGGTCATTTTGACATAAGTAGCTTATATTAATCTGTTGTCAAACATTGACCTGAACCATATTTTTGTCCAGAGTTCAACAGTGAAAACACTGTCTGGGTTCAACTTTGAGACATCATAGCTTTTTCATATTTTACCCAAATTTCATCATTATTTTTTTAGTTGAAAAAGGAAGTTTTCTATAGCATACTTACAAATTTTGAGGTCAATTCAATTCGATTTGATCCCCTGTTTCATGCCTGGAAGTTGAGTCCAAGAGAGTTTTAGGCCTGCACATTTTTGTCTTTTTGAACTGTTGCAAACATGGCCTGAGTCCATGTTTGAGACAGCATAACTCATTCGTTTTAAATTAGATTTGAGTGATTCTTTTTGCAGATTGAAGTAGGAGTATTGAGTTATAATTCTAAAAATTTTCATAACAATCTGGGTTGATTTGCTATTTCAAAACGGCTGTCAAACTTGAACCCACAGCCTGCTGAAATTCAGCAATTTTACCTTGTTTTGGTCCGACTTTGAAACGATGCAGATTCTTCGTTTCAAATCAGATTTGAATGATTCTTTTTGCAGATTGAAGTAGGAATGTTGAACTATATTCCTGAAAATTTTCATATTATTTGGACTCTGTTTTCAGGTCCAAACCTGCTGTCTAACTAGTGATCACAGCTTGATTTCAGCGGTTTTATACTTGAATAATTTCCGCCATTTTTGATATTTTCCCGAATTCTTGAGTTCTCTCTAGATTTCGTGCACGGGTTATATAAAGTATTACAAAGTGTTTGTCAAGCAAATTGACTTTTTAAATTATTATTTAATATTATTTTTAAGTATTAAATTAATTACTCCATAATAGGAGAATTTCAAAGGCAATTTCTAAAGCGATTTTGAAGCATTCCTAAAACTCGTTTTCTTCAACCTAATTTCTATATAAAACACACAATTTTGCACTTCGAGTGAAGAGGGAGGAGAATTAAATGATTAGATAAAACGCATGCTATGAACACGTGTGTTTATCTTTTAAGTTAATTCTTAATCTATCTGTTTGATCGTTTTGACCTTCGGGTCTGGTTTACCGATGAGATGAGGTAAACTTTGTACTGCTTTTAGTGTGAAACTGGCTAACGGTTAGTAAACCGTTTAGTGCGAACGTGTGGTATGGGACACACGTTAACACTTTTTGGGTTCCTCCCCGAGAGTTTGTGACACATATTGTCAGTTAGTGGTGTCCAGTTGTGGGCCTTCGGACCTTCGCCACTACGGTTTGTTGCCTTCGGGCTTGTGCCTTCGGGTTTGTGCCTTTGGGCTTGTTGCCCTATAGTATCGCTTTTGGAGTTGGTCCTTCGTCACCGCTCGAGGGATACTTGGGTTTGTCGCCTTCGGGCTTGTGGATCCTTGTTTATACAGTACCGAGCACGTGCATCTTTTGTTTCATTGATATTTATATTTCCCTAGAGTATCGCCTTTCGGAGTAGATCTTTTGAACCACTCGATACATAGCGATTACCTTGTGGAAACTTGTGTTACCTTCATTGGTATTTGTTATTTGCCTTTTTGGCTTGATTTGGGATATTTATATCCTTTGTTTATTTGAGTTGCCGATGATATGAGGCTTGTTATGATTCATCTCTTGTTAGATGATCATGTTATTTCTTTTAGAGATTATTGTGGTACTTTATGACCTTGCATTTTCATTATCATTTAGCTTATCTAACTGATTTGTTTATCTAGACTGACCCGTGTATTTTATACTCGGGTCAGACCGAGATGTTTCGGTTAGGTACATTTGGACTTAGCCTATTCTGCTTCCGCATGGACTTTTCTCCTAGTAACTTTTGTTATAGCTTTTTGTGTAGTCCTTTTTGCTTGTAACTCTGATATGTATATTCTTTTGACTCGCATGTATATTATGGTTGCTACACCACTTGACATATATCATTTTATTTACTCTGTGATGTACCGGTATATGTGTATATGTATGTGATGATCTACTGTTTTGTGATGTGTTTTACATTTGAGTTGTTATATTTTGTTCTGTTAGATCTTATAGCCATTATAGTTTTGTATTAAATATCTATTGGATATGTCGATCCACATGGGAAAAAAAATTATAAGCTACATTTATCGATGTATTCAATAGATAGTTAAGACAAGGCTACGATGGTCGCTCCTATCCAGCTATATTCTTCGTATTAGCAGACGGTATTACCTTGTAATACTCTTTGCTAATGTGGGTCTCGAAGTGGGGCGTTACAGATTACTTCCTAAAGAACCGGTATTGAGCATTCCGAAAATCGACTTTTGGTTTTGTGGAGCACTCGGGAAACGGAAGAGTGTACTCGTAAGAGATGACTCGAACCCGTAACCACTTCGAAAACCTTATACGATTCTATGGAAGAGATTCGTGATATATTGGGATGTTGGGATCCATGTGTGATTCCGAGACCCGTTGGGGTATGGGAATCCGGGTGTGATTCCAAGATCTAATTGAAATGTGGGAATCTATGTGTGATTCCGAGACCCGTTGGGGTATTGGAATCCATGTGGGATTCCGTGATCTATTTTGGTGGTGGTGCATACGCTGGAATGTCGGACATAGCCTCACCAACGGGAATGACTAAAACCAGAGATAGAAGGCATGGCCAGTAGGTTTGGCAAACCTGTAGGGTGTAGTCGGCTCCACCTAGACGTTACCTAAAGTTGTTATGCATGCATGGGGCAATGCACTCGGTCTTAGCGAGATCAGCTATGTTTTTCCTATTGTACATCACTAGGGATGTATGCTGCTTCGGAAGGATATCTCTTATCCTTGTACAGGAGGACCCTTCTTCGAAGTATTAAGGGCACCTTCATGGAAATCCTAGACAATCAGCGAACATGCCTTATCGATTTCGATTATATACCTAGTATTGTTGTGATGTACATTCACGAGCATCACAGCTATTTGATTATTACTATTTTCGCCTTTAGACATTATTATAATATCACTGGATTTATGATATAAAAGATTTTGGTTATCCTAAGGTAAAAACCCGTCCGCGTTTATGTACGGCGTGGTTTTACGAGATACCATTGTTTTGAAAAGTTATTTAAACTTTATGAATCCATTTTATTGTGTTTCTCACGCTGGTTTTACTAGACTGACCCATGCATTGTTTTTCTATAACGCTCGGGTTAGACCGAGCATATTTCTAGGTTTAGCTAGATGTTTGGAGCTTCGGGAGAAAAGCAGGAGCCCAAAGACATATTCACATACATGGTTATTTTTCCGCTGCATTTGTTGTTGTATTTATCAGCTATTGTGAGGATAGGTTGTTATAATTGTCTGTGCTGAATAGGTTAGTATACTCTGATTGATGTCTATATATACATATATTACAATTTCGTTTTTGTGTAAAGATTTGTTATCTATTATAGACTATTCGTTCCGCTTTGAGATTATGTGTTGTTTACTTTCTTCTTGTCTTCTTTCTTCTTTATTTTCCCTAACTATCCACTTTCCCATTCAATTTGGCTTGGAAATGTATGTTTTATTGTCGGCTTAAACTATATGGAAAAGTGGGTCGTTATAGTTGGTATTAAAGCTTAGGTTGAGCGAACAGCTAGGCTGGGTAGGGTTGACTCATTTGAGATAGGGTAAGTGAGACCCTAGGATGAGTTTGATAGTATATATAAGAGCGCATATTTTCTAGTGATATAAAAATGTTTTATATTGTATTGTTTGATCTGTTGAGTGGCATAAGAATTCTGGTCGATGCGTTTGGCCAACGTTATCGATAGGGATTTCCTAAACACTCGAACAAGACCAATTGACACAGTATTGTTTTAAAATGGGCAAATGAAATATATTTTATATATATGAGGATAATTTTTAAATGAAAATTTAATATAGTTATTCTTGGTTATGCTTGGTTGATAGGAAATGATAATATTCTATCATTATCATCTAGGATTTGATCGGTCATGCTCGTCCATTTCTAAGCATTGACCATTATTCATTTATCTATCTAGAATCTTCCTTTTTGAAACCGTGTAACGACCCGTAATTTTCGATAATTAAATTTATTAATTAAATGAGTTTTGGGAATTTAATGTTGTGAAAAATTAAAAATTTAAGATTTAATAATGAGAGATAACTAGAATGTAATTTTAGTGATGTTAAGTTAAAGTATTTAATGGCTACTTTAATGCAAATGCAATTAATTGAAATGATTGTAAATATAAATTTTGGTTATAAATTGTAAATGAGTAAATAAATCAAATGTTGTATTTAAATGGTAAAATTTCACGTAATAATTGGAATTGGTTAATATAGGATAATAAATTAGTATGTGAATTCATTTGTTTTGTTTGTTAACAATAAACATAGAAATTTGTTTGAATTGGTAAGTTATAAAAATGGTTTAATTATAAATTCACTATTTAATTCATCGAAAATAAATTTGACATAAATTGCAATAAGTGTAATTAAATATTACATTAATATGGATTAAGATGATAATTGTAGAATATTAATGCAATAAGATGTAACCCAATGTTAACTATGTTCATAAAGTAAATGTTTGTTTGAATAAAAAGATTGAAATCAGATTAAATCAATTTATTGGGTTTTTAAAGTATAATTAATGAATATATTGCAATTGAAATAGGAACGTTCTAACTAGACCAATATTAATAATTGAAATGACCTGGAAAATTTGTTTTAAAGGATTATTATTTTATGTGTAGTCAAAACGATCAAAATTGTTGACTTTTAAATATAAAATTTAAAAGGTGATTTAATTGATTTAATAATAATTTATTTAATTAGCATGAAATATAGCCATTTTGGCCACTATCTCGGATTTTGACGAAACTAGTTTCATCGGATCCGTAACGGTGAATTATTGTAGGATTTCAAGTTTCGTAGCGATCGGACTTGTCGTTTGATCATACGAACTCGAAATGCGTAGAAATCAATTTGAAATAAGCTTCTTTTAAAAGCTAACTTCTTCATACGATGGAATTAGGACTTGAAACATGTTCCATTGAGTTTAAAAATATCGAAAATATCTATTTCGATATATGGGATGACCTATTTTCGTTTTGGGGTCAGAACGGGCTTTTTGGGTCGCGTAGTCGTTTCGATCAATCCAATCTGGTCCATTCATTTCTAATTCAGATATGCCTATACATAGGCTGTTATAAACCCTAATTGTTTCTCATTTCTTATTCCTGTACGTACTATTACTTCTACCAGTTCCTCCTTCTCAAACGACAGAATATGAAACCCTAAATCCCAATTCAATTTCAAATTTCAAATCGATTTCAAAATCAAACTTCACGAAACCCTATCATATTATATGCCGATTCGAAGCTCGCGACGAGTGCAAGCTAGATCTGCAGTTTATTTTTCAATTTGGGTCTCTGTGTGTCCTAAATTAGTGGAATTAATCTCGGCCATTCATTTGGAGGAAGATCATTGTAGATGGATCGTTGATTGGAGGATACCGTGTTGTAGAGATTCGAGTGGGGAGTTCATTTGTGTAGGTTGCTCGTCGAATCATTGGTCAGATTGGCGGCTAAATTTGATTAGGTCATCAATAACATGGTGGCGGATGTGCAATTGTCGCGAGTTTCATGGTTGTTCGCAGCGTCTAGGGTGACTGGGGAGATTCGGCGCTTAGCCTGGAGTGGCGCGCGTGAGCCACGGTAGGCCGTGGGAAGGTGCGATAATGTTTTCAGGCGGCGCTAGGGTTTTATCGAGGTTCAGGCGGCGTGCTAGGGTACTGAGGAATGAAGATAGCAAGGGAGACGTGTGTTATTTATTATTATTTTATTTATTTTTAACTTCAATCGTGTATGTTATAATGTTAATAACTTTTGAATACGAGGTCGGATTTTTGCGCAGTTTGATTCCATTGAGATCGTGTTGAAATTCCAGACATTTTGGCATTGGTTTGGACGAATTCTGAGACTGTTGAAATTTGGGCCCTATTTTGGATTTCAAATCTGTTTGAAATCGAAGGTGAGTGTTTGACCCACTCACAACTTCTAAATTATCTTATGTTGGTTAAATTAAATTTATGATGCGATTAAAAGTTGATTAATTATTGTTTGATATAGTTAATCGTCATTCCAGTTAAATCTGAATTTATTGAATACAATCGCCATTAATTTAATATTAAATTTTAATTTTCCAGTTTATACCTGTTAATGATAATCATTTATCTATTGATGTTTATTGGTCGATTTGAATGATGATTTTGATGGATGTTGGATTTTTGATATTGGATGACTGGATGTTATATTTCTATATTGTTATAACACTGCAAGTTCCCTATGGGTTGAAATGATACATACCTGAACGATCTGATAGATTAGAGAGAAATCATTATGAGTTGAAATGATAGACTCAAGCGATTTCATGAATTTGTAATTTAATTCGGGATTGCGGGTTGAAATGATATATATCCGTAAATATAAAATAATTGTGGATTAATATGATAAATATCCGTATCACTTGACCATAGGGTAGAAAATTATATACGAACACCGGATTGGTTAAATTAAATGATTTTAAATCCTTAAACTTTGAATTCAGTTAAATGGTATTTTGGAATAAATTGGATTTATATAAACTGAATTATTTTCGAAAATCCAAGCTTGAACGGTTGAAATTAGAATTTGTTTAAAAGAATTGTTTAAAGAAATTGAATTGAAATTCTAAAGTTGAATTTGAAGTATAAACAAAATTTATCGAAATTCAGTTATTGAAACGTTTGAAATTGTAACTTTGAAATCTATTGAAATTGGAATAGCTTAAATTGATACTTCAAGATTTGAAATTGAGTTTTGATTTGTAATCTAGATATGGTCTAGATTTGTTGAAATGGAGGAAATAGTTAGATTTGAGATTAATTTCAAATTTATTATTTTAATATAAATTGTATAAAGATATATCATTTTAATAATTCTGGTTATTAAGATTTTCAAACTACTAAACTAATTTAATCTATTTTAAACTTTTTTAAATCAATTTAAACTATTTTAATTTATTTTAATCTATTTAATCTAATTTAATCTATTTTAATCCATTTAATTTAACCTATTTTAAAATAATTAAACCATTTTAATCTATTTTAAATCTATTTAATCTATTTTAAAACTATTTAATCTATTTTAAATCTATTTAATCTATTTTAAATCTATTTAAACTATCTTAAATCTATTTAAACTATGTTAAATCTATTTAAACTATCTTAAATCTATTTAAAAGCTATTTTAAACTATCTAAACTATTTCTAAAATTCAGACCATGTAAAGTGGAAGTGTTTATACTTAAATCCTTGATTTAAAAGCAAATACAGTTAAATGATGTTATAACCTAAGTAGGGATTTAAATGACATATTTGAATGATTATAATGACTTTAAAATGAGGATTTAATTAACCTATCTTATCGATAATTTCGAAAGTGAATATGATTTCGAAAGTGATATGGTTTGAATTGTATATGTTATTTGATATCAATTATGAATTGATTTTGTAAATTTAAAAAGAACCATCCGGTCTGAAATAAGCGTTTGGTTGTTAAAGAGACCGGGATCAGATATTATCATACTCTCTGCCAATACCGAAAACCACTTTAACAACTATGTATGTGGTGGAGTTTCCAGAATGAAGTAGGATGGTTTGGCGAACGATTTTATATGAGATATTTACGTAGCCCTGACTCCCGTGAGTCAGCTTGAAGTGGCTAAAACAGGAGCTATATCGGGCCAAGCGAGGTCGCTCCTCCTATCGGGCACATTTCTTCAATACCATACTATTACTTTGTGATTGATTTGGTGGCCACCCCTTAATTTTGATTATGGAAGTGTGTTCGGAGGTGGGCGGTAGTAGCTGCTATGCGTTACCACCAGTCCGAGAGTGCAAATTGTAGAATCCTACCCTGGCATTGCCTCGAGTGCCATATCACATGCCTTATCGCGCCTTCTACAAGTTTGGTTTGTACCATATCTATGGAGTGCCCTTTGATAGCCCTCCAGTTTACAGAGGAACTACGGTACTGTATAGACTATGGGAATATATAAAATATGTTAAGGAGGATATGGGTAATGCCTTAACGCTATTTCAATACTTTACTTTACCGTGGACACTATTATAATAGCGTATTCTATTATGTATGGAGATAGTTTAATGGATCCTTAGGAGATGGAATCATGAACATCTCTTAAGTTATTACACTCACGTTAGACACTGTGTAGGAGATGTCAAACCCAGTAAACATCTCCGACACCGTTACACTCATATTTATTTACTGTTGATTTAACTTACATAAGATCTTTTAGTTCTGACTCGAGTGTTTTGTCTTTTCAATTCGCTCGGGTCAGCCTGAGCTTTTCAGTATATCAAAGACTGCTTTCTGGAGGACGAAGGTGGAGATTTGTATACTACTATTATTTATTTTATTCTTTCCATTACATCATGTTGTTCCGCTGCATTATTTTATTTATTTCTATTGTATGTAACTCTGATATGTATTGTAAAAGTGTAATCAAATGTTATTTGTAAAACAGCTTCATGAACTGTTTATTTGATTATTATATTTTGTCATTCGTTGTGGGATTCTTTGTTTTGTTTTCTTTCTTCTCTGCTTTTACTTATTTACCCTATAACAATCCTCCCTTTTGGATGGTTTGAGTATGACGTGTGTGGTTTATCGTCGATTTGAACCGTTAAAAAAAAGGTGGGTCGTTACTGTTAGGAACTGGAGATAGTGGTTTTGATGACAACAACCTTTGTAACTTATTTTATTATAACTATATACTAACACTATTGTCTAGATATATATGAATGTTATTATGCAGGATATATATAAGGCAGGTACTGATTATTGAAGACTTTACAGTATAAATGTAACATCCCGAAAATTTTCGACTTTCGAAAATTCAACATCGATACTCACTTTATCGACTGCTGAGCCATCGAATGCCGGAAACCCGAAAAGTTATGGTTTTAAGAAAAAGAAAAAGTAGAAGAAGAAGAAGATAGAAGAACAACAACAGAACAAGAGCAGAAACAGAAACAATATCAGAATCTTACACATCGCAGCGGAACAATATATAATAGATAACACTAGTCTTTTAAAACAAAGAACTATATCAGTTTTTACATACATCAATCATCAGAGTCAATATACAACAATGGACAGTTATATAACTTGTCCTCATACAGAATACACAGCGGAATAAATACTATCAGATACAAATACTACGTCTCGTCATCCAGCTTGCTTCCAAAGCTCCAGAATATCCAGAATATCCTGATAATATAACTCTAGGCTGCCCGTGTGGAAATTGGTGGGCACCCAGAGTTTAGAAGGGAACAATAAACTCCGAGTCAGTCATGGTGACTGGTGTGAGATCGTAAAACAGTTATTTATCTTTAAAATAAACAACAGAAGAATTTTAAGGTAAATTCGCAATGCTTTTGGAAAATGAAACTACCATAAGACCTCCCGCCACACACACAATGCAAACGCAGACTTGGAGGAGATTTCTTCTTATGATAGTCAAAAATGCTTACTACGCAAAAATCAAATTCTTTTTGATATTATTATTAGTGCATAGTGTAGAAAACATTTCGAAAGTAGAATATAAATCTTAGCCAGCATAGGTACCATTATAGTATGCTTGTTATAGCTGCCATATTAGATGGCAGGTTCTACAACTAAAACCGTACAAGGCTCGTATTGTTTCTTTGGATTTCCAACAAATGGTCAGGCTAAGGACCTTCCTATCCACGATGGGTACGTCCCTGGAATAGACGACCCGAGAACCTAACCGGATCTCTGCCAACACAAGGCCGGGTTACCTCTGCAAAAATAGGTAACTACTGACACGCGTATGCCATCCCCCGATCGTAACCGATCTTCCCGAGGATCCCCGATTTCCAACAAACCACATAGATAATAATGCAGCAACCACATAGGTTAAGTATCTGGGCTCCATACCATGATACCACCTCTATCCAGAAGGAATGACATACACTAAGGGGCGCTACTCCCTAGAACCTTGCTGCATCCTTCCTGTTTCGACCATTTCCGGGGTGTGAGGCTCGATGAAGTCTCGTCCACAAAGCTACGCTTTCTCAAAAAGCCCTGCTTCGGGTCAAACAAAATGATCAACCTATGATCACAAAGATATAAGATCAAACAAATGATCATATCACAAATGATCAAACACTGATCATCACACAGCAACACTCAGTATGCCACGTTACCAAATTGGGATATATCGCTGATAAATTTCAACTACATAACCTCTGAGCTCGTACGTCTCAGAGAAGGGTGTTAAGCTAAGAGAATAAATTCTCCGCCACCAACAGAAATGTATTTGAAAGAAATCAGCTTTATATCTCAAATTGTAACGTCAGACACACAATCCATACAAGTCTGTTCCGGGATCGAACAGAACCGAAGGCACTTCTCACGAAGCCCTTGCAATTCCGGATAATTTTCTAATCACGTCAGGACTTCCCGTCACTAAGGGTGATAAAACCTCTAAATCGGAGATCAGCCGATGTAGAGTAACTCGACGGTAATCCTTCCGTTTTCAAAAATATCCGGTCTTCAACACCGGTCTTCAAATGCGATTCATAACGACGTATCACATATTCGGAATGGGTTATACGACCCCATGGTCCTTTCCCGGCTAACCCGAATAGTGAGCGATTATTTAAAAATAAGTGTGGCATTCAAATTCATCCAATCACAACAAATACCTACTCAAGGTAATTATTGATAGTCGGTTATTTAACTATCAATAAAGATGCGCAACATCATCAGATTCCAAATAATTTCCTAAATTATTTCATCTTTCAAAATATCTTTTACTAGATATAAAATTTCCACACTTAACCGTTTGAAAACAAATTTCAAATATTCAATTTCCACATTTCATTTTATCTTTGAAGATAAAATCTCAAAAACAGTTCATTTCATATTGGAAAAGCAATTCCATACTTATTTAATATAAGTATTTCACAAATCATTTATTTTCAACACTTGGAAAATATTCGATATACTTAAATCAATATTAAGTATATATTCATCCTTTAAGGAAATCATTCTCTTTAAACACAGTTATTTGAGTCAAAACGAATGTTACGTAAAACATCGTTACGACGACTCAAAATCACTAGTATAGGGATTCGAAATTAAGATAGGTATATAAATCCCAATACTACATAAAAACATTTCCTTTCGGAAATCATTTACTATAACAACAGTGTTATAGTCCATCATTTCCTTATTTTTCGAAAACGTATATTTCAACAATAAATGTTGAAATCTATGATTTCGATAATTCACACGTTTTAAAACATCTTTTAAAACAATTACTTCATTTTATAATATCGCTTTCCCAAAACATATCCATTTTATTTAATAATATATTCACTGTCCAAAATCGTGAATATACTTCAATAACCAAATTTCAATCTTTTTTACACATTTATTCCAAGAATTATCCACTATCCAAAATCGTGGAAAAAATTCCCTTAATAACCTTCTATATTCAATTCATCAATTTTGATTGATTTTCGAATTTATTTAAACAACGTTCATAAATTCACCTTTATATTTTCTAACAACTTCGATTTATAAAATTCTCCTTTTATTAACTTCTAAAATTACTTATCAAAATAAGTGATTTCGGATTTATAAACAACGTTTATAAATCACATTTATACTTCATAACAATTTCAACTTATGAAATCATTTCATTTAGCAATTTCTATTTATATCCCAATTAAGTGCAAAAATCTAATTTATAAGTAAATTACTTATAAATCGTTTATTCTACAACATCTATTCACTTTATAACTTCACGTTATCAATCTATTAATTTCATTCACTTATGAAATCCTTTTATACTTCTTTTTAACACTTATAAAAATTCGTTTTATAAGTCCAATATTTCGATTTATAAAATATCAATTTTATAAATCTTTCTATACAAATCGTTTATAGTTATTCGAAAAATCCCAACTTAAACCATTTTATAAATAAATCGACTATTTATTCCAAAAATCACTTTTCGGTTATATTTCACAAATCTATAAATTTTTGTAACTTTAAAATTTGAACGTTTATTTATTTAAAATAAATCACTTCAGAAATTTAATAAAACGTATAATTTCAAAGATCACTTTAAAAATCCTTTTAAATTTAAAAGTCGTTATTTTTAAAACTTGAATCCGATGATGCAACAGCACCAATTAGTCAATCACAACATCAAACATCATATATCAACATATGATAACAGAATATATCAAAATATCTGTAAATAATCAATACGGTGAGGAATCCAGTTGGATCCCTCCAACCTGTTTCCCTGCATCCACAGATGTTAGCACAATACCAATTCCGCTCCAGTACGGAATTATCGCGGTATATGGGTTTTATAAAAATCCGCTTACTAACGGCGCAATAGGGTCTCATCCGCTATACGAGGCGGGAAATCATCAATCCAATATATACATATGCCAATATGTATATACTGCTATATATATATAGATATATCCTATCATATCTAATAGCACATTCAAACAAATCAATCAATAACTGCAATTCAATTATAAATCTGAGTGAGAAGATCTCACCGTGATTTTAATTCTGATTTCAGCGTTTATTTCGAATAAAATTAAACGGGCGTTTAATTTTACCCGAAATTCAAACTAGCTCCAAATGGCTCCAATTCTGTTCCATAGCGAAGAGCTCGACAAAACGAAGCCAACGCTTTTCGTTTCGTAATTTTCCGACCTCGCAGCAAAAAGTTATCGTATTTTAAACATCGTACAAATTTAAATACAAATATATTTACAATTTTATTTAAACTTTTAACCTAAAAATAATTTGGGCCGTTGGATCTTGTTCCCCAAAATCAAAGCCGTGACCTTTCTCTCCCCCCTCACGTTCCCTCCCAGTAAATCACGTACGTGATTAAACCCAACGAAGCCGCCACCTAGGGTTTAGAACCGCTCCACCTACAGACGTCGAGAGTCCATCAACCCTCCACCATTCGAACGCCTCTGCCGCCACCTACTACCGCCCCCAGACCGGCCCCACTCGGTCACGCCCCCAGCACGCAATACGAGATTGAACGCGACGACTTCACACTCGATTTCTGGCCACCACGTCACGATCCAGGCGATCATCGCCGTATGGATCGATAGAACTCACTTCGCTCTTCATCTTGTTAGTTGAGAGTTTGTCGAATCGATGAACGGATTTGAAGATTTTGAGGGAGAAAGGAAATTGCTTTCTGGCCGTTCAGCAATGTTGGTGGCGGCTGGCCATTAGAACTAGGGTTTGTTCTTCTTGTTTGCAAATGAGAAAATGTAGGTGCTTTTATAGAAAATGGCCAAATTTACTATTCATCGAAATTTTCCGAACTCCGAATCGAACGTGCCGACTGACGTTTCTAAGGTTTACCCCGCGTTCCGAACGCAATGGAATAGGTTTCGGAAGCTAATTCGATCGTATGTGTGAGATATGGAATTAAACGATCAATTTAAATTAAACCGATTTAAATCAATTTCGAGGCGTTTTAATTTGTACCGGACAAATGGTATATCCAAAAATTATGAAATTTGAAATCTTACAATAATATCACATTACGGATCCGATGAAACTGGTTTCGTCGAAATCCGAGACCGTTTGAAAATTGACTATTTTAACTCGCCGAATTAAAATTAAAACGATATCGATGCGTTTCGAGCTGCCACGGACAAACGACAACTCCGATGGATACGAAAATTGAAATCCGATAATAACTAACTATTATGGATCCAATGGAATTGGTTTCGTTCAATTCTGAGACTGTTCGAAAATTGGCTATTTTTACAGTCGATAATTAAATATTAAAATATTCAATTTTCACAAATTAACTCCAAATTCGATTCTGAAAGTTCAAAAATATTTCCATAACTCCAGTATGATTAAATAAAATTTTCCAAATCAATTTCAATCATTTTAAGCTCGATTTTCAATTATCTCTCGAATTCCAACTATTTAATTTATCGATTTAATTATCAAACTAAATCCAATATTCGAAAAATAAATCATTCGACTTCTAAATTCCATTTATTAATATTTAAAATTAATTAAATATTCGAATTTTAATTATCAAAAATTCTGGGTCGTTACAGTATAAAGATCAAGAATGAAGAAATCAAGTTTGAAGACTCATGAGTATCAAGATCAAGATTTCAAGATAAGTGTCTAGTTTAGTTAAAACTTCATAATAGCATGGAAATCTTCATTCCAAATTTCATTTGGGATGGAACCCATTTCTACCTTTTTAGTGCCTTACAAACCCACGACAAGTAGCTTACCAACCTACAACAAGTGGCTTACAAACCCACGAATATCCCTGTTTTGTACAAGTTCTCTAGTCCTGATTTGATGAGATATTCATCAGAAAGAAGCTTACAAAACTACTTCAAAATTGTTTTCCAAAATGATTTTCAAAACTGCTTTTCAAAATGTTTTAGCCTGAAAATATTCTTTGTTTTTTTTTGAACTCCTATTTTAAACTTCGTTTGTTTTTAAAACTACCTTCTGATTTTTAAATATTCTTTTATAATATATATACTTGAGATTTAAAATCAAATTTATATATACATTCTAAAAATATATTTTTCTACTCTTCTTTATTTTAAAACATAGGAAAATTAGTTTATTTTACTCCAGAATCATTTCATCTTGTTTTCCTTTCAATACCATTTTTCAAAACAAACTTTACACTGTTTTTAACTGAGGGATGTCGACATCATGGGATACCCTATGTCGACATGGTGGCCATTAAATTCAAAAGTTTCAATTTTCAAAAGAACTGTCTATTCGTTTAAATCTCTTCACGAATGGTTATGACCGTTACTGGTCTATAAATAGCCTTCACAAACGAATTTTTTAACTAACTATTTTCTTATTTCTTCACTCCTTCTTCTCCACAAATCCATATTCTAAAATTTTCATATTTTTAAGATCGTGCCGAAATTCTGCCGAATTCTTAAGTGAATCAAATTAGAATCTCATTCTTGTTTGATTCTCTGCCCTTTCTCGAAGATCAAAGTTCTATTCAGAGTTATAGGATCAATTTGTAATCAAAATTATATCGAGTCTCTCTATAAGGTGTGGTTGTGCCTGGAAATCAATTGGGTGATCTTGTGTCCCGTAAATCAAGAGAGTTTGCTTGGGACTCGAAGACAGGAGGGTACCTCAAGGCCTTTAGAAATTGAGGATTGTACTCTCGACATTGGTATAATAAAAATCTGTACGAGGTGTTTGCCTTGGTGCAGGACTGGACGTAGGGTTACTCCGAACCAGTATAAAATCCAGTGTGTTCTTTCCTTTTACTTCTTTTTATTTACTTTCTGCATCTGTGTTTGATTCTGTGATTGTTCTGTAATTAAGTTCTGCATTTGTTTATATCATAATTTTTCAATTAGTCCATATAAGTCTTAGAATCCATTAAACACTATTCACCCCCCTCTAGTGTTAAATTAGCCTTAAGATCCTTAATCTGCACTCCTTTTCAGTTACAAACCTAGTTTAGGTAGATAGGAATTTTGGAAAATTTGAAATGAATACCTTGTGAATTAAGTTTCACAATTTGAATATAAGGCGTTTGTTGATATTGTTGTTAAAATTTGATTTCTAAGGGTGTTTATTTAGAAGAAAATTTGAATATTTTATAACGAATATTTTGGAAACGATTTTATATAAAGGATTGATTAGATAAAAATTAAGTTTTAATAAATGTTGTTTTATTGAAAGGAATTTGGAATATTTTGAAATAAATATTTTAGGAATAATTGAATGTATAATTTAGTAGTAATTAATTGGGATTTAATAAAAGAAGTTTATTAAAAAAAACTTAAATATTTATGAAATAATACTTGTAAATGATTTATATAAGGAAGCTGGAATATTTTCGCAAAAAATACTTGAGAAATGATTTCCTTTAAAAGGGGATATTTTATAAATTTAAATTATAAAAATGTGTGTATAAATAAAAGGAATTTGAGAATTTAAATCCCGGTGTTTTGGGAAATGGTTTTTAAGGTTACAGGTTAATAATAGTAATTGAAAATGTTCTTGGGATAAAAACATTTATAAGTAGGGGATTGCTACCGTATGGATCTTGCTATAAAATTGTTTTGATAAAATAAATTTTGATTTGGTTTCAAAAGTATGATTTGATTTACCATGGGGTAAATATGTATATAATCATTTTAAACGATTTGTAGAAAAATAAATAATAAATTCATTTGAGATAGTTTTGGAGTATAAATAGGTTTAGTGTATCAATGCTTTGGATATAGTTTACTTAAAAATATATTTTAAGTCTAAATTCTTTTGAAAAGAGAACGTAAAGTAAATGTGTATTCCTTTGGATTTGGGATGGGGAACGAGTCCCGATTTGTCTTGTGATGATCAGAATAATCTTCTAAGTGACGATTATATGTTTGCTTAGGCAAACAGTATTGTGCACTTAGTAAATTATTCTCTTTGTCATTGTACGGTCGGGACGAGTTCGAAGCCGAACAAATCTAAAGCAAATTGGAATTGAATATTTCATTGAAATATTTTGCTAGAAATATATTTATGATATTGTTTCCAAGTGGATTTGAAAAGACAGAAATGTGTTTTTAAGTTAAATCGTACGAGTGGCTCGAAAATAACTAAAAATAGGTAAGAGATACGTTCAGATGGTAAACGTTTCTCTTTAGTATTATCCTTCTTGTAAGGAAGTATATAATACTATTTGGTAGTACCCAGTTCCTTGGTATAATTTTGGGGTTACTCGGGCTATATATATATATATATATATATATATATATATATTGGTTATGGATTAAAATATATATAATATCATTTCAGAAGTTTTTAAAATAAATATCCAAGTATTTGACCCTTAAGTTTCCATAGTATTGGTGTCATTTCAAAAAGTGTTTTGAACAAAACCCCAGGTGTTGAAAAATTGTTAAGTGAATTAAAAATAAAAGCCTGAATTTAATAGTTGTGTATACCCTTGTAATGTGGTAGATTGTTTTATAAGTTTTATGAATTAAATGGAGTAATATGAAATGTTTTTCATAAATATTTTAATGAGAATAGAATTGGTATTAGGAATGACCAATTTAAATAAGTGTGTAAGTTGGACATAGATTATTTTTCTTTCCATATAGTTTTCAATCTAATATTCGAGTAAAAGGTTTTAAGGTGTTTCACACCGTTCCAAATAAGGATTTATTACTCGATTTTTGATGGCGAACACTTGATGAGAGTTTTTGGTATGGGAGCAAAGTTTTTTATCATGACTACAGCTATGTAAGTAAAGCAGAGTCCTAATCAGAGAGCCTGAGCAGGGTCCGCACTAGAAAATCGGATGAGCGATACTGGTTTGGAAGTGAAATTATGTATTCAAGTAGTGATCGAATCCGATTTTGTATATAAATGATCTATGAACATCATGCAGACTTATGAATAGTATTGAGTGTTTTTGTGTTGGAATTTCGGGGACGAAATTCTTTTTTATGGGGGAGAGTATAACGAACCGTATTTTTGGGTCTTCAAATTTGAATATTAATTTGTTTAAATATTCGGATTTGAATTAAATGATAATAAAATCTATGTTTCAAATTTAGACTTGATTTCCAATGACGTATTTTTAATTTAATTTATAGAATTTTTCCATAATTTTAATTTTGAAAATAACTAAATTTTCGTTTGATGTTTTTTGCGGCAAACGTTGGTACTTTTGAAACTTCACGGGATTAGATAACATGTCTATTTTCTTGTTGTTTTATAAGCGTGTCACCTTGTTATAGGCAACCATATTTTTATTTTTGTCGTTCGCGGCTCATACGCGAACAAGATATTGTTTGACAAGGTACCGCAAAACTTTTTACAATTGAAACAAAACACTGCACTTGTTTTCTTTTTCTTTTTGATTGTTTAGAGCCTAAGTATATTTCCAATATACTGACATACACGCAAACATAAGGGGACGCACGAAACAAAATATACAGCCCACGTACACATTTGTTTGTACTTGCTTGAGCATGAACATTTAATGTTGTACCTTGTATTTGTTTTGTCGTTTACATATATATATAGAGCACACAACAATATGGAAACACATTTTCTTTCTCTTGAATGAAAATACACAGCATCACCTTTCATTTATTATCTTTCCTATTTCATGTATCACATATTCTTAAACTCAGCAAGCATTCATTTTTCCCCCTCTCATATTCACAGCGTGTTATTTCTTCCTTTTCCATTTTCTTCTCTCTTTTCCATTTTTTTCCTCTCCAAAGCTTTGCAAGTGTACGTGGGTAAGTGTGTGTATTCATGGAGATATTGGAGCTTTGGTAAGTTAGAGCTTGCGTGAGTGTGCATGGAGAAGGTGTGCCGTGTGCTTGTTGGAGGCGCATACAAAAATATATGGTGGAGGGGAAGTCCTATTGGTGCATGGCCGAGAGGGATGAAAGAATGGAGCAGGTGGGGAGAGAGAAGTGGAGGTATACATGCGTGCACATTTAGGAGTGAGGAGGAGAAAGGTGAGGGAGCATGTGCAGGCTTATGGAAAGAAGGGAAGTGTAACGTGAGCAGGCGCATGAAAATGAGAATGAGAATAAGTTGGAGTTGTTGTTGATTGTAAGGGATTTTGCAGTTAGATCCTAATAAATGTGTTCAATTGCATACTAGATTTTGGAGGAAAGGAAGTGGCAAGGGCTGTCGTATCAGGTTTTGTTTGATGTTGGGCTGGGCTTTGGGATCGGCTAGCACTTGGGTGAGGAAATTTCTTTGTTAAATTGATGATTCAAATTCATAAATATGTATTAGTTATGATTTGATAACTTGCTCATATTAAACCCCATTGACATGCGGGTTTTTGCGCTGTACTTATGTTGACTAGTATGGCATTATAGTGCAACGTAATGATAGCTTTGGTCAAGTATAAATTTATGTCATAAGAAAACGGACAGGATTTAAATTACGTTATTTTAATTAATAACATTGTTTAAATTTATATACACTAATTACGGATGTTTATTTGGCCAAATAAATTACAGTTGAGTTAAATTGGATTGGATATGGTAATTAGACCCCTATTAGCGAAATAAAACATCGTTCCGCTAATTAAATTAATTTGGCAATAAATTAGCAGAGTAAATTCTCATTCTGCTATTTTATACTTTTGGACGTTTGATTATATATCGTAAATGATATGCCACTTTGAATTAGTGATATATTAACTAATGATGGTTAATTAAGTGTTGGATTTATTTACATAGTCGTGGATTATGTAAATATCTGTTATTGACTAAAAAAGTTAATTGAATAATATGGAAGCTTGTTAAGTACAATGGTAAGTGTTAAGCCTCCTTCAAATTCAAAAAATTAATTTTTGAATTGAAATTATTTTAAGAATAATTATTTTTATTATAAGGTTTAAAGATAATTATTTTATTTAGTAATAAGATTTTAAAAGGTAATAACTTAATAATAATATTTTAAAGATAATTTATAATTGTTTTAATAATGAATAAAGTTAATTATTTTATTATTACGATTCTTAATGGTTATTTCTATAATGTTGTTTATGAATGTTTGCTTATTATTTTAAAGTTATTTAGTTATTATTTTAAAAATGTTTTTAATTTTAATTTAATTACTTATTTAAAATGATTTAACAATACTCTAATTTTTAATTAAAGTTAATTAATTATATTGATTTAAGTTATTTAATTATATTTAAAGGATAATTTATTTTCATATTAATATTAGTTTAAGGTTAATTAGTCACTGTTTTAATAACGTTTAAAGTTAATTAATTATTATATTAGTATTGTTTTGAAGTTAACTTATTAATACAATAATAATGTTTAAAAATTAATTTAATATGTTTTAGACAGATTTTAAAGTTATTATTCTGAATGAGATTTAAATTGAATGGAATGGAGGGATGTTTAAATAATAACTTATTGTTTTTAGTTATTTAAATAATGTATGGTTTATCAAGGGAACCTTGTTGACTTAAGGAATTTATTAAAGAGGTTTTTTAAAATGTGGGAAGAGTTTATAAATGGTTTGGATATTTATAAAAGAATTTATAAACGAGTTTTAAAGATTTGGTAAAGAGAAGTTTTGTAAAATGGGTTTTGAGATTTATTGAGAATGTTTTATGATGGAATCGGAAATTTATAAAGAAACTTTATAAATAGATTTGGTAACATTTATAAATAAAAGGGATTTTGGAAGAAATGGTTGATCTTCATGGCGTAATTCGAGGGGCAGGGATTGCCCACAGTTTACTATGGATTCGCTGGGATAGCGATGTAACCATTGTGTAAGCTGCGATCCATAGTCGATATTGAATAGTACTTTCCATATCTATTTTTAAGAGTTTGCAGGTTTCTAAATTTTGAAAGTTAAATGGTCTGTGAATATACTTATACCATTGAGATAAGTATATGGTTATATTTTCTAAATATCATAAATATAGTGGTTTGTGAATATACTTATCCTGTTGAGATAAGTATATGGAAGTGATTTCTAAGTATTTGAAATGTGATTTTAAATGTATGAAAGATTAATTTAAGAGGCTTAGTGATTTCCATGGGAAATATAATCTTTGTTTGGAATGTTCATTTATTTGATAGTTAAATAACTGACTATCAAATCTTGGCCTAAATATGTAATCCTTCTTAATTTTGGTGGTAGGGTAATATTCTCTACATAACACCGAAAGATTTTAACTTTGGAAGTATCTAAGGGAAACACGAGGATTATATGGTACAGTTACCGTTGGTGGTGCTATAATGTACGTATAAACTCATTCGTTCTTCTAGTCCAAATGATAAGGAGATCCGTCCACTTAAACGGTTAGGGGAGATCCCCGCTTTAATGTATTGTCTAATTATTTCCTCAAGAACCGGTATTAGGCATTCCGAAAATCGACGTTTGGTTTTGTGGAGCACTTGGGAAACGGAAGAGTGTATTCATAAGAGATGACTCGAACCCGTAACCACTCCGAAAACCATATACGATTCTATGGAGGAGATTCGTGAGTTATTGAGATGTTGGGATCCATGTGTGATTCCGAGACCCTTTGGGGTATGGGAATCCAGGTGTGATTCCAAGATCTAATTGAGATGTGGGAATCTATGTGTGATTCCAAGACCCGTTGAGGTATTGGAATCCATGTGGGATTCCGTGATCTATTTGTAGGCGGTGCGTAAGCTGGAATGGCGGTTGTAGCCTCACTAGTAGGAATGACTAAAACTATAGATAGGAGGCATGACCAGTAGGGTTGGAAAACCCATAAGGTATAGTCGGCTCCACCTAGACGTTACCTACAGTTGTTATGCATGCATAGGGCAATGCACTCGGTCTTAGTGAGACCAGCTATGTTTTTCCTATGGTACATGAGACGACCCGCAAATCTGTACCATCTGAACCGACAATAAACCGCACATGTCGACCCAATGCGAACAGAATTGCAGATGATCATGAGAAAGAAAAGAGAGGGTGGGAAGAAAGAGAGAGAAGAAGGAAGAAGAGAAAAGAAGAAGGAGAGAGGGAGAGAGAGAAGAAGAACGAAAATAATACAGAATCTCACATCGCAGCGGAATAACATATAATATAGATCAATAATCTTTACAAAGAGAAACTGTTAATATACATAAATCTATACCAGAGTACACAATAAGTAATCTTCAGCTTGGACAGTTATAATAACATGTCCTCCCAAATGCTAATAATTTACAACAACAACAATGAAATGCAGCGGAAAAATAAAAAGATACGTGTATACGACATGAAAATTTCCAACTCGCCTACTGAAGCTCCAAAAGCACCAATTATGAACCTGTAAATATACTCGGTCTGACCCAAGCATTGAATGGGAAGAACGCACGGATTAGTCCGGTAAACCAGCATGAGAAAAACACACCTCAACTGAATTTATAAAGTTACCAAAACTTTTCCTATATCAAAATAAAAGGTATCTTGTAAGACCACGTCCACATATAAACACAGACAGATTTTTCCCTTATGATAACCAAAACCTTTTCATATCAAATCATGTTATATTATAGTAGTGTCTATTATATAAATAATAATCAATATAGCTGAAATTGTCACAGTATTAAATTCTAGCAATACTAGGCTCTACAAACAAAATGGCAGGCACGTAGTGGATTTTGGATTTCCATACAAATGGCTAGGTGAAGTGACTACCTTTCCGAACCAAACTCGGTACACCTCTAGAGGAACGTACCTAGGGTCGAGATACTCGGCGCCTAAACCAACACAAGACCGGCCTACCCATTCCTGGATAGTACCGAAAATGTCATCACTCCAGTCGTTACCGACCTAAATCCATGGCCACAAGCATACATCAACTTTGAATGCCACATTGCCATTCCCATTGACTACTAATTTCCTTCCACAAAAATACAGCCCTTGAGCTCGAATGTCTCAAGGAGGGTGTTAAGCTAAAAGAAGTTGCCTTCTCCACCACCACATGATGCACGTTTGTAAAAACCAATGTACGTAATCTTAGAAACGTAATGTCAAACACTCATCAATACAAGTTGTCCAGCAACAGGACAAACCAAAGGTACTCTCCTACCACATCCTATAGGATTAGTAGAGAAAGCCCTTGCAATGGATATTTTATAACGAAGACTACTGCTACTATATGTATATTGGGATTTTAACCCCAAATGATCAACAAGCAGTCCTTCACTATGAAAATCCTAAATATCAATATCATCCACCAACTTGCACAATCGTTACACATATGTTGGTCCGAAGTGGTTTTTAGATAAATCAGATCTCGGTTTCTTTGCACCAACAACGCAAAAGCATACTCAACTTCATACAGAAACCAAGTCTCATAGACTTATCACGTCTCTAACTTTTAACTTGCTATCCTTCGGCTAAGAAGGAAGCTCGATAGTTTAGAGTAATCACTCCGCACTACACAAATCAACATTCTCAACACAAACGATAATCAAGCCTACACAGTCAATTACGTACTAAGTGTACGACTAATTAGTTTCTACATCAAGTTGAGAAACTAAAATGGCCAAATTTGATAGTCAGTTATTTAACTATCAAAGCAACAAACAAAATCTAGCACATAAGTAGTCACTGGGCCTGATTTTATTAATCGTTTATAAATCAAATCACTTTCCAATTATTGACTTTAAAAATGTGGATATAATTCCTTTACAAAAATCCATACTTAGCTTATCAAATTAAATTGATTTCGCCTTTATAAAACAATGTTATAATCTTGTTTCTATTTTTATAAAACTTATATTTTGTACAACACTTATATATTTATAAAATTCTATTTTATAAATCCATTCTTTTCTAAATTTCATTTGCTATGAAAATCCAATTAGAACTCTTTTTACAAAAAATATAATTTAAATATATAAATCCATTCATAAAATATTGACTTCAAATCCAATATAAAATATTGGTTTCAATTCCAATTATAAACTATTCATCATATTTCAATTTCAAATCCACTTATATATATATATATATATATATATTTATAAAACATCATTTAAAAGCTATTATGCTATTTATAAAATATACTTTTATAAAACCATTCGAAATCTCTATTTAAAGTATTTCACAAAACTATAATTTAATAACATCGAAAATCATACCTTTATTTATTTAAATAAAATCCTTTCTCTTTTGAATCCATTCAAATTATTAAAACGTATATAATTCCAAAATCACTTTGAAATCCATTTTTAAACAAAAACATCATTTTATTATTTTGAAATTCCAAAATATGGCCTAATGCTACAACAGCACTAAATAAGGCGATCCACATGGATAATAACAATCATGGCATCCACACAACAGAAATCATATGATACAGCATATATATCAATATCTGTAAATACAATCAACAATAGTGAGGAATCCTATTGGATCCCTCTAATCTGTAACCGGCAACAAATATGCATATGAGAATATGCACAATGTCTGCTTTGAGGCAAACACGCGTACAAAGGGTCATCTGCTCATACACGGGAACATATAAGGTCTCGTTTGCTCCAATCGGCAGGAATATATCCAACTACTAACTACTATAGCATAACATCCAAACATCCAATATATATATATAACATCCAACAGTCATCAAAACAACATATTAAAAATGTTTCCACTTATATAAAAATATAAGCGGGTCAGAAAGAGTGAGTTTTACTCACTTTGGTTGCAGTCGTCGTTGCAGCGTTTATTTCGATCAAAATTAAACAAGCGTTTAATTTTACCAAAAATTTTCAACAGCTCCAAATCCATCCAAACCAGCTCTAGAATGAAGTGCTCAACAATACAAATCCAGCGCAATTCATTTCGTTCAATTCCGATCTTGTACAACAAAGTTATGAATTTATAAACATTCAATTATCATTAAAATTAATTAACAAATTAAATTAAGTTTAAAATTTAAACCTAATCCATCTCCTTCCCAAGCAAGTTACATGCCCGCGCACCTTTTTTTTGAATCGTGTTTGTAACCATCGCGCCACCACAACCGTCGTCGCTAACGTTGATGCTCCGCCCTGGGAGCCCAACCGCGTGCGCCTCTGACGCCACCACCAACCCCCAGTGTCGCGCCTCCGCCTAGAACCATGCGTGCGCGCGAAAACACCTAGGTCATACCCGAAAACTTTGCTCGAACGGAGGCGTCTAGCCACCTTCATGTTGCTCCAATTCCGATCTCCACCGTTGAGATTATACATCGAGTCGCACTCTTCGTTTTTGTAGTTGGTGTCAAGGTGTGAAAGTGGATGGAGTGGCACAAATTGATGTGGATCATTGGATGATGAGGGTTTAATGGCGGTTGCGTTCTTTTAGATGGCTAGGGTTTGCAAAAGTGAAGAACAAAGGTCCTTCTATAACGCGAAATATTTCTGAACTCCAATCGAGGCGTGCCGTTTGGCGTTTCTAATGTTTTACCCCTATTCCGAACACAATGGAATATATGTCGAAAGCCGATTCCATCATATACAGAAGATAGGTTTTCGAAATCGAATTATTTTAATTAAATTTCCTTTAATTAATTTCTGTATGTTTCAAGCTCGCACGGTCAATTGGTAAGTCCAATCGACACGAAATTTGACGGTATACTATAATTCACTATTACGGATCTAATGAAACTAGTTTCGTCGAAATCCGAGACAGTGTCAAAAATGACTATTTTCGACGTATTAATTAAATATCAAAATTTTCAATTTCTGTAAATTAGCTTTTAATTCAATTTTAAAAGTTTACCAATTCTATTCTAATTCAAATAGGATTTAAAACAACATTGGAAATCATTTTTATTCATATTAGATTCAATATTCAATTAATTAACTGATTTAACTTATAATATTCATTTTTCAATATTTAAATTCAATTAAATATTCTAAACTCGGGCGACTGAAAAAGCGGGTCGTTACATTCTTCCCCCTTAAAAGAATTTCGTCCCCGAAATTACTTAGTAAAAAAGATGCTATAACACCATTAACTTTCAAAACCAATTAGTTAAAATAGATTATCAAATTCTTTTAAGTGTTTAACTTTTCCAAAATCATTTAGTTGCAACTTTTTATAAAAAAAAATCTAAGTTTCCAAATTCATTTATAATTATTAACTAATGCCATTTCAAAAATCAACTAATATCATTTCAATTTATAACTCAAAAATCAAAACTTTTAGTTATTAAAAATTTCCCAAAATCTTCAAAATTCGAAATTTTTTCCCAGAGTCTCCTTTGCGCGGTTCGATCGGAAAAAACCACAATATATATAATATCACAAATATACATCTCATCATCGAGGATGAGGCATCCCGTAGGGAAAAGGTGTAAAATTACGATATGTAATCCGAGATATGTGCCTTATATATTATTAGGGAGCATATATAAGCAATATAGCGCGAAAGCGAGCTCCAAATGCGAAACATACGCCGTCCGCACCTACTAAAACTCTCACAACCAATGAGAAACATGTATAGAAAATAATATCACATATAACATAATTATACAATAATCATATGCAAATGAAACAAATGCAATATAAGCAACTATCAAACAACTAGCATCCAACTAACATCTAATAGATCAATTCATTCGTTTACTATTTAGTTTTCATCCAACTAATTCACATTCAAGTTAACTAACAATCATTTTATTACATTTATTCTCATTTTACTATCATTTGATTCTCAACAAATTAGTTTGCATTCGTTTACACTCATCACTTCAATTTGTTTACTAATAACCAATTAGTTTACATTCTAATAATTTACATTCATTCTAATTCATTTGTTAACATTCACTTTACATTTGTTAACTTTACTTCCAATTCATGTTTAACAACATCTCATTATTCACTTAGTTTATGCACTTCCATTTCTATTAACATTCATTGAATTGATTTTCAGCTTATTCACACTTGTTTTATTGACTTCCAAATTCATTTACACTCAACTTATTAACATCAAATCATTAATCATTCAATGTATTCACCTTCATTTTTCACATTAGTTAACAATCAGGTTCATCTACATTTAAATTAATTCTTCACTTAGTATATTTTCTTTAATACAAATATTAACAACACTTAATAACCATTTCACTTATTAGATAGTTGGAAAACATTTTCATATACTTATTTTAATAATAAGTAATTTTACAGCTCATTTTATTTTCAAACCATTTAAACTCCATTTATAAATATCACTTGCAAAACATTTGCTTAAAATATTATTCACTTCAAAATATCTTTAAAAATATAATATTCAAAACCATTTCCAAATCCTTTCAAAAAAACATCATAAAACCATCGAGTTTAGTCCTCAAAATTCTTTCCGTTTTATAAAACACTTTTATAAAACCATTCTTTATATAAATCACTTTTGTATAAAACCACTTCAAAATATTTATTCTCAAATATTTTTTTTGTTCTCTTTTAAAGGAAAACATTTCATAACATTTCAACTTGAAAACCAATTTTCAAAACAATTCATTAAATTAAAGTGAACCAAATATTAACGCTAAACACCTTAAGTCAAATCGTGAAATAAATCACAAGGCGTTAGCCTACAATTATTTTCAATTTACTAATGGTAGAAAATCCATCACCCAAAAACTCAAAAATGATACTGATTGTGACGACCCATATTTTTAACGGTTGTTAATTGGTAATTAATTTAATAAAATCATTGGAATATAACTTTAGATAAATCGAACAAATAAAATTCTGATAATTAAAATATCTTAATATATATATTGAATTAAAAACTATATTAGAGATTTCATTTTTAATATCTATGGATGAGATAAATCCCATAGATTAGATTAAATATAAACGTTCAAATATATTTATATATATACAGATAAACATATAGACAAGTCTTATGGTGTTCAAATAAAAATATATATAATGATAAAATATGTATAAGTATATAGAAAGTGAGAAAACATAAATGTACATGAGCTATATGGAGTAATGGGTTTGCAAATTTATATAAAGAAAGTAAAATATATATATATATAGGAAGGCACAAATGTGAATATGAAAAAAAAAATACATATATATATATATATATGTATATATATAAGTAAGAAACATATAGCATTTGTAAATATGGGAATGTATAACATATATATTTTCTCAAATATTTTTAAAAGGTTTCTTTTCTGGATTAAGCAAGAGAAGCATTTTTCTATGAGTAATCTCACTAAACCCATGGCATTAAGTCCTGTTATGAGGCAGCAAAGTTTATGTTATTCTTCTACCTATTTTTGATTTTATTACTATGGTTTTAATGGATAATTTAATGGGTGTTTCTGAATGCTTTTGATTGCTTTGATGGTTGAGTATTTTGCTCTGTTTGGTTATACCCAGAAATGTTAAAGTATGAATCATGAAAGTAAATAGAGAATACTTGTAACTGGTTTAGATATGGCATGACAAATATAGAAATCAAAATATATATATGAGTTGTATTACACTTGTGTAAGTGCTGAGGCTCAAATGAAAGATTCAAGGTTGCAATGGAAATATCCAAAAGTGCTGAACCCTTGATCAAATAGAAAACCATGAGCCAGAAATCTTGTTTAAGCTAGATCTTGAATTTAGTTCAAACATGATTGCTTATGAAACAATAATAACCCACATGCCCAGTCTTTATTCCTAGTTGTAAATATTCTTGTATTTTCTTTAATCCAAAATATTTAAAAATATGATTTCCACTGGACATGAATGTTAGCTTGTTCTTGAATTATGCTTGTAAGCTCTATGTAATGTTTCATGTACACTGTGATTCAATCACCTAGCTATCTCATGATAGGATCAAACATGAACACTTAGTTAATAAACTAAGGATTGTAAGCCAAGAAGACTGCTGGAATGCTTATTGTATTTAAAGTATGCAAGTTGGCACATGGCTTGTTTAAGCCCTGAGATCTTTGTGCAATATTGTGAATTATTTTATTGCAATGTGTCCCCGTGATTCCTTTATGGCAGATGAGGCTAGGAATTAATTTGGTAAATGCAACCTTAAATTGATGAAGTAGGAACTTGAGTTATTCCTAGGTTGGTTGGACTGGAGCTATGATAGTTCCTGAGTATCTTTGTTTGAAATGTATGTTTGCATAGTTGAATGTGTGTACATAATTAGTCTTAATACTGATCATATATGCACAATATATCATAAACAAATCAGACAAATTGATCAAAGAAGCTATGCCAACCTATACAAAATGTTTATGTCTCACTTATTTACTTAATATCATGGAAACTTTGATATTGCTCATACCAGATCTTGTATCTGACCCTTGTTTGCTTATGGCATCTGGGGTGTCTCATTTAAAATGGGGCAGCCTCTAATGCTCTTACAGGGAATGCTGGTTCTAAATAGGAAGATGCTATGGCTAATGAATGATTGGATAAGCATGCTAAATTAGAATCAAATAAGAGCTTAGAATGAACTACTTGCATGTAATCTTGGAAGTTTTTATAGATCTGCTTTAGTAGTTATGTAATGATCTTAAATGTTTAGATTTTATTTAGTTGTTTCAAATTGAACCTGGTAATGTATTAAAGTTGGAAAGGAAAAAAAAAAGAAAATCAAAGACTTGGTTGAATCTATGCAAGAAAATATATTTTGTATTAGTCAATCTTGAGTCACTTAAAAGCTTTAAGTTTTGAGGTTAAAATCTGAGTTTGGTTAAGAATATTCTTTAAAAAAATTTGTGTCTATATGCTGAAGTATTTGATAAAAGAAATTATATATCTTTGTGCATTGTATAAAAATGTGTATATGTTCTAAGAGATTCTTCATGTATCTTGTATCTGAATTCACATTGCAATAGCTAGGCACAAATGTTTAGATGGTCTAGTCATAAGGTTAACCCACTTCAAAAATAGTGAGGTCTGGGTTGATCAAGATGACCATAGTTTTTGGGTCTAAAGAAAAAGCAATTTGTAAAATCTGAAGCTTTCTTTGCAAATGCATGTATAAAGATAAGACCAACTATTTAAACAATTTACTTGTATTGTTGAGTAGAATTCTTAGTTCAGATGGCCCAACACATCTGATATACACACAAACCACATAGACACCACCCATGCTTAATGACCATAAATTCTGGATTTCCTAAATCCAATAAAGCAACCCTTAAATTAGTACAAAACTGAGGTAACTCAGGGAGTAGGGAATGGTTTGGATTCAGGGAAACACAACAATATAATTGTGAAAGCATCACTACACTATTTAGGCCTTAAATATATAAGAAGTTGGGAACTAGGTCATTGATGTTGAAAATGATAAATGTGTATATCATTTTCTTTCCAGTTTTGATCAAATACCAAATAATTAAACTAAAAATTACGGTGGCTTGCTATATAATCTAAGATCACTCTGCTATGTCAAACTGACAGGCAATCACCATAGGAATGGTCAAAAATTACTAAGTATAAATTATATATGATTATGGGAATTCACCCCCATAACTTAAATATCTAACAAAGGCAAATGAGCTATGCACTGGTTGACTAGAAATTCATATTCAATCAGGATGCATTCTTGCTTACCAACACTCTTATCTAAGCAAGAGGGTCACATACATCTTCACATGTATGTGAATATATTTATTAATGAACTGATATAAATATATTAGTAGAAAAATTTAGGATCCCGGATAGTTTAATAGAAAGGCTAAATGACTCTAGGAAATTTATTAATGTAAAAAAAATTAGGTGAAATAAATAGGGTCATTTCAACGAATCGAGAGGGTGGGAAGAAAGAGAGAGAAGAAAGAAGAAGAGAAGAGAAGAAGGAGAGAGAGAGAGAGAAGCAGAACCAAAACAATACAAAATCTCACATCGCAGCGGAATAACATATAATATAGATCAATAATCTTTACAAAGAGAAACTGTAATATACATAAATCAATATCAAAGTGCACAATAAGTAATCATCGGCTTGGACAGTTATAATAACATGTCCTTATAAATGCTGATAATTTACAACAATAACAACAATGCAATGCAGCGGAAAAATAAACAGATACATGTATACGACATGAAGATCTCTGGCTCGCTTGCTGAAGCTCCATGCGATAACCCGTATTTTGGACATCTGATAATTGGACATCTAACTGGTTTATTCAATTGAACAGATAAAATTTTAATAATAAAAGATAACTAGATATGTAAATGAATTTGAAATTTCAAAAGATAGATATCTTAAAATATTTTGGATTTTAAAATACATATATATGATTTTTATTAGAATATAATTTGTTTTATATTATTTTCTTTAAAGGGTTTTATTTATATAAATTAAGAAAAGTATTTATTAATTAGCAAATTAAATACAAAAGTTTTATAAAAACATTTTAAAATAAATAAAGACATGCATAATTACACATGTTAGTTAAATGTGTATAGTTTGACAATTGGAAGCAAATTAACACATATTAATGACAAATGTTAAAAAGTTAAACTAGTGTCACCAATTTACTTTATTTTTCTTTTATATTTTATAAAAATCATAAGTAAATCTATATATGCAACTATTTCTTCTCTTCATTACTTTTTCCTATTCTCATTTCAAAACTAAGAAAAGCAAAGCCTGTAAAAGGAAAATCAAACCAGGAAATGAAAAAAAAACAAATCAAAAATCTATAGCAAAGATCATCAGATCAGTTTCAACCTAGAAACCTGTAGCAAACTCAAGCAAAATCATCTCAGATTACAATCAAGATTCAACTTAAAAACATCAACTATAGATCAGTCATCAAGCAGATTCAATTCAACATCATATTTCAGTTTAAAGTAAAGTCTTGTCCTCTATTTATAATTATCAGGTGAGTAAACTACTTCCTTTGAAGTTAAAACTACTCTATACTTTGATGAATGTGAGGAATATTAATAGGGATGCTGTGAAATTGCTTTGCATGAATGTATAAATGTGTTATCTAGTATATATGGATGGAAATACTATATGCCTATCTGTGTGAATACATGCAAACCTCTGTTCTTCTTTAACAGGCCAAAAACCATGTTTAAAAATCTATATCTCAAGATATAAACAATTTAATGATTAGATCTTTAAAAGAAATTGTGTGTATCAACCATATTAAACTTTTAAAAATATTTCCAGGTACATATACCAAATATTTATTTTTAAAATAAGAATGGACAGAAAAAAATAAATTCAAGTCCAGTATTTGATTCTTAAAATTCTAATTTTTGATCATTTGAATCGATTTGTATTTGAAAATGTTGATTTTTGGAAATAATCTGATGATTTTTACGCTTGGGGTTGATGTGTATTAGCAAGATGGCCGAGATTGGGTATTTCGTCAAATTCAGGCGAACGAGATGGTCAGTGACATCGGAATTTGGGCCAGAGGTAGGTTGTAGGCCTGGGGACGAGGGAAAAATGGTATCACATTTTCCTGGGCATCGTGGTGGGTGGTGCGATGGGGTTTAGGGTTTTAGAATCTTCAATTTTGCCCCGGGAACGCGATTTATTTGGGTTAAGGAATCGAAACCGGAACACGAGATTTTGGCATGGGAGGTAGCCACTGGAGTGGCTATCGATCGAGGTTAGTGGTGTATGGGGTAGTGGCTAGACGTGGGTGCAGAAGCTCGATTCGCAGTGGTAGATGGTTTCTGGTTTGGGAATTGGTGGGGATGAAGATCGATTATTCGATCGGAGGTGTTTTATGTTTCGACGTTGCCGCATTTGGAGTCTGGGTGGAAGAGTGACTGGGTGGCGGTGTCGCGATGGTCTGATGGTCGGAAAGGAGGGCGTATAGGTGCACAGTGTGCATGTTCGTCTCCGTGCAAATTGATCTAGTTTGGGTGGCATCTCATGTTTTTAGTGTAAGTGATCGACGAGATCTCGAGTATCGTAGTGGTGCTCAATTCGATCAAGCTGAGTTTGTTTCTGGAATCGATCGTGGGTGATCGTTTTTCGTGTGGATTGGGAAGAATTCTGGTAGCTAAAAGATGATGGAGAAGAAGATGGATTGTTGGTTCGTGTTTGATGCTTAGGGTCTTCGGGTTAGTCACGATGCATTCTCGTGTTGGGCTTCGACCTAGATTGTTTCGTTTTGGCCTGATCGAAGATAAGTGTAGGTTGTTTGTTTGGGCTGTGGGCTTCGGTCCAATAAGTTTTGTTTGAACTAAAAGCAATGTTTGTTTATGAAAGGAATTTGGTTCTAAATTAAAACAAAAAAAAATCCAAAATCAATTTACTTCCCAAAAGTTATAACAAACATGTTATATTTTTTTAAGCAAATGTTTTAAATTTACATAAATAAAAATTAAGTAATTAATTAAGATAAATGTTTTATCTTAGAGTTAATTAAGGTTTCTGATAATTAATGATTAATTAATTGAATGAAGTTATTAAAAAGGAAATTAATTAATTAATGATTAAGGATTAATTAATAAGTAATTAAGGGTTAATTATTGATTAATAAATTAGTAATTAAAGAGTAAATAATTATTAGCAGAAGAATAATTAATAATTGTGATTAATTATTGATTTAGGTTAATTAATCAATGCAATTAATTAAGGTAATTAATTAAGAATGAATAACCAATGGGATAATTACTTGATGAAAGTAACTTGAAGTTAATTACTTAAGGAAGTAGTTAAGAATTAATTACTTAGTGTAATCAATTAAAGGATTGATTAATTAGGGAAATTAAGTAAGGGTTAGTTAATTAATGAGTGTGATTAATTAAGGGATAATTAATCAATGAAGTTGATTATAAGATAATTAATTTGAATAATTAATTAAGGATCAATGTAATTAATATGGATGGGTAATGGTTAATTAATTAGTATAATTAATTAAAAGTTAATTACTTATTGTAATTAAAGGATAATAAATCAAGGATGCTTAATTAAGATGGATAATTAAAAGATGATTAATTAATTGGGTTGTGATTAATTAATGTTAAGTGAGGATAATCTAAATGATTAAAGATTAGTAATTAATTTAATTAGAGATAAATTAAATTAATTTTGGAAAGTGATAAATCTTGCTTATGAATGATTGAATGATGTTAATGCCTTGAATTGGTTGATATCTATGATATGAAATGTTTTGTGATATAATATGTTTGGGTGGACAGTGATAATGTGGTTATCTAATGATGATGAATTGTTGTGTAAAAAAGTAACATCTTGAATTTAAAGTTGAATTGTATTCTACTTGAATAACTTGGGATAAGATGGTATTGAATTCGAATAGACCGGGGTCGGGTATCAGTAAATATCTGAACCCACTTCGATTTGTAACCTACAATGATTCTTTATAGATTGATATATGAAATTAATAGGCTGAAATGGAATAATTTAAACGACTGGACCATTTAAAACCAAGTAAAGGTACTTAGGGATTGTTTAAGTATTGAATATAACAAGTTGTAGTGATGAATGAGTTACCCCGGGTTTTAAATCAGTTCTATGAATTGGAATTTCATGATAGATGAGTTTACTCACGCTGGTTTCTAGCTTGACCTGGGTGTTACTTTGATGTAATGCTCGGGTCAGACCGAGTATTACAGATTTCCAGGTTAGGACGTTCTGGAGCTCAGGAGGCGAGCTGGATGGCAGGAACGTATGGAGTGTATTCCGTTGTGTTATATTGTTTGTATTTCTGGGACAAGTTAATCTTAACTGTCCAATTGATATATGAATGGTTGTAACTCTGATGTATTGGATGTAAAGTGACTGTTAAAGATTTTCTGTATAAATGCTATTATTTGATATTATATTTGATCCGCTGCGAAATGTGAGATTCTGAGTTTGTTTTCTATTCTTCTTCTACCACTTTCTTCTTCTTTCCTTTAACAATCTAAGATTTTCGGGATCGAAAATTCCGGGTCGTTACAGTTAGTATCAGAGCAAAGGTTAAGCGAGAACCTTGGCTCTGGTGGGTTTACTCATCAGGGATAGGGTTAGTATTACCCTAGGATGAGTTGAGTGTATATATATATATATATATGAGAGTGTACTTGTTATTTTCTTATATAAAGGTTTTAAAAATGGTTTTAAAACTGGATGATTTTATAAAAGATTATATCATATTTATAAAGCAATAATTGGTTATTAAATAAGAAATTAAGTAACATATATATACATATCCAAATAAGGATTGGATAAAATGAACTATACAAATAAGATGAATTAAAATGGTTTCAAACCAGAAAATAAATGGTTATTGAGTTTAAATAGGATGATTGTTTTCCAATAAACACATAAATGTTTTAAGGAAGTAACCATTAGATGTGAATAACTCGTAAATTAGAAGGAATGTAAGTGGAGAAGTTTGAATTCTAAGTCTAGAAACATTTTTAATCATTTTTTAAAGTGTTAAAAGAAATGATATTATTCAGAATATTTTTGAAGGTAATCTTATTTTAAATAAGAAGTTGTTTGAAAACTTTGTTTGGAATTAAAAGGTGGTTTAAACTTAAGGTATAACTAGGTAAGTAAATATAAGAGTTGAATTCTTCTTATTATGTCTAATTTATAGGTTAGGAAGTCCCTCTAGAATTCAGTCTTTGAGAGAAATGGCTAAGAGTGAAGAATGGAAGGCAAGGCGTAGGGAACGAAGAGCAGCTGCACGTATGGAACGGGAAATAGCAATTCAGGAGTATGAAAATCAGATTAAGGAAAGAAATGGACCAGGACCTTATGATAATGTCACCTGCTATAGATGCTTCAATAAGGGTCATTACGGAGCTAAGTGTGGTAAAACTAGGAAGGAATTAAAGGGTACATTCCAACGATTTCGCGTCGAGATATTATGCTTTAAGTGTCATAAGAAGGGACATTTCCTTAACCATTATCCTGAAGTGAGGAAGGTGAAGCGGAAACCAATGGAACTGGTTAACGAGTCAACCATTCGCTATCATTGTAAAGGGCTGGGACATATCGCGAGGAATTGTCCCAAGAGACAGAAGAAGAAGATTAAGGTTGTGGAACATCCAGTAGGAAACATGGAGGTCATCCGGATTGATGAGAGGGTAGAAACTTTTTGTGGAAAATGCTATAAGTGGGGATATCTTATTGAAAAATGCATGTTTGGGCTTTGCCCATTGGAAGGAAGTCCATATGAAGGATTCTGATAGAAAATGCTAGGACTATAAAACTTAGGTGATGGTGAAGACATCTAAATTTATGACTTTGTAAGACTTTTATTGTGATAAATGGATGTAATGTTGAACTGCTAATGTGCAGTCTATCAATGTATGAAATATTTTGTGGCAGTATGATCTAATAAAATCACCTTCTTTTGAAATGGAATTTGAAATTAAGGATATGGAATTACTTTGAACTGAAAATTTGAATGTTAAGAATTGAATTTTTAAATTAAAATTGTTTAAGAACTGGTTTTAAAACCGGAAGATAAAATTGGGTAATAAATTGAATTTTTAAGATAAAATTGTTTTGAACTCTTATTTGAACTTTGAAATAAGTTAAGTAAAGATAATTTAAATTGGAATTTTGAGAATTGGACTTAGAATTAAATTGTTTAAAGACTTGGATTATTGATTTAAAAATAAAGGTTAATTTGATTTAAAGGGTTAAATCAACATTTGAAAATTTAACTCGAATTTATATAATTCGAGATGGTTTAAAGTTGAGATTCAGATTTCATTAGTTCAAATTGAATTTAGTTTGAATTAACTAGAATTGAAGATGGATAAGTATAAAATTCAAATGGAAAATTTGAGTTGGATTAATTTGAAATAAAATTGAAGATTGAATGAGTTCAAATTCAAATGGGAATTGGGATTAATTCATATAGAAATTGAAATGATTTGAAATTGAAGTGGATTCAATTTGAAAATTAGTCTAAATTAATTTGAATAATTTGAAATTGTAATTAAAGTGAATATGTTTAAAATCAAATGGAATTTGATCTGAATTTGGAAAGAAATTGAGGTTAATTCAACTTGAATTGGGGATAAATCAAGTTCAAGGGAAATTGAAGTTATTTAAATTAGAAGTGAGTCAATTTAAATGGAAGTGGAAATTTAAATTGAATTGATGGGGAATTGAACAGTTTGACTCTAGACTATTTTCAAAATAAATTGTTTTAATATAAAGCTATTTTTCCAAACTATTTACTATACAACTTTTCTTTTCAAACCTAAAACTATCTTAAACTTGTTTTACAATTATTTTTGGAACTATTTAACAATTTTACAACTAATTTATAAACTAATTACTGTTTTTCAATTGTTTTATAAATAATTACTATTTTCAACTATTTACAATTACTTAACTATTTTACAGCTATTTACAGTTAATAATTATTTTTCAACTACTTATTTATTTTAAAAAATTTCAAGCTATTTTCTAAATTTAAGCTGATTAGAGTACAAACTGTATATGATTAAATACCCAATTGAGATAAGAATTAAAATGGTAATCCATGAGAGGATTGAAGCAAAGGTGAATAAGTGGATAGAGATTAAAAGGAATGTGAATAGAAAAGGAGAAATTGATTTTACTAATAATCAATGAAGATAAATACGTAGGATGTACGTATATTATTCTATTCGCATAGTGAATTGATCCAGATTCATGCACAGAATTCCAAGATAGGTATATCGATCCGAGTTGGAATTTTTCACTCAATTTTCGACGGCGAACCTGGATATGGATTTTTGATTGGTTCTGGAAATTCTCTATCATAGTTGTGACTATGCAAGGGGAATGACGGTTTCTGGTCAAGAAACCAGATCTGAGTCCGCACTAGGAAGTCGGGTGGACGATACTAGTTCGGAAGAGAAATTGTGTGATCGAGTGAGCGATTATATTGATATAGCGTACGGATGATATGTGTTCATCATATGGGTTTGAATGAAACTGATATTGAAATTTTTTGGATAAGAACCGTAAAATGGTTTTTGAAATGAAAAGTATATTTTGTGAAATATATGATGAAATAAAGTGGAAATTGGATATTTCTATGGTAGAAATTTACTTTATGGAAGTAAGTAATATGGTAAGTGACTTTAAAAGAGTAATCAAACTTTAATATTTGAATTGGTATAAATAAAGTTATATATATATATGATAAACACCCCTTGTTGAATCTATAGCCAGAAGAAAAGGTTTTTGAAAGTATATAGTATAAAAGGGACTTTATACAAGTATGAAATGATTCAAAGATTTTTTCAAGATTATATATATATCTATATATATATAAAGGATCTTATGAGAATGATTTTGGGAAAAGGTTTTGGAACCTATGGATTTGGAAAAGGCTTTTGATTTTTGGGAAAAATCAATTTTGGAACTTGGAAAGCCTAGTTTGTGAATTATCAATTTTGGGATAATCGATTTTGAGAAAGGAGATTTATATGAGATTCATACTAGGTGTATGATTTGGAAAATACTATATGTGTATAGTATAAAGTGTTTTGAAAGTGGCTCTGGGTAAAAAGGCGCTCCCTTGAATGAACTTCTCAGGAGTGCCACAGGGTGTACTGCCTTGAGCCCTAAGGGGGGGTTCTAAAGTTGATCCTATGAGGAGTCCGGACAAACTAGTTCCTGAGGATTGTTGGGTAGCGAAAGTTGAGGGCGCTGATGCCTATAGGGGCATTTGGGTTATGCTGTGACGACCGTGTAACTCGATGTCCCTGCGATCTACTGTGTGGACCATAGCGAAAATCGTGTGGAGGATGAGTGCCAACAGTCTACACTTGATTTTGCCGGGATGGCAACGTAACATAGGTAGGCTGCGATCTATGGTCGGGTGGAGGAGTTTCATTCTTTTGGCAGCGAAATTCGAGGGCGCTGATGCCTACGGTTATATGGGTTTTTGCTGTGATAGTAACGTAAAGCCCGGGTATAACTGCGATCTGTAGCGGGTTCCATGGTGTAATCGAGGGGCGCGGAGGCCTACAGTTATCTATGGATTTTGCCGGGATGGCAACGTAACCATCGAGTTAACTGGGACCATGGATGGGGGTGATGATTTCCAAAGCATTCTCACGAAAAGATGTTTCCTCTATTTCAAAAATATTTTCTATATTTTCAATAAATTATTTTCCAAGTATTTTCACTAGGTGTTGAAAATGGGTTTACCAAGTACTTATAGATTTTCAATCTTACGCCTGATCAACGTATGACCAAAATTCTGTGAGAACGAGGATGGACTTGTTGAAACATCGAGTTATAAAATGATATTTTTATAAAACTATTTTGGAAATATTATATAGACTTTAAAGTGTTTTAAAAAAATGATCAAAGAATAATTTAACTAATAATAAGCATTTTAATGAAGTTTGGCTTCGTTCCTTTTCGAGGACGAAAAGATTCAAAGGTGGAGGAATGTGATAACCCGTATTTTTGACATCTGATAATTGGACATTTAACTGGTTTATTCAATTGAACAGATAAAATTTTAATAATAAAAGATAACTAGATATGTAAATGAATTTGAAATTTCAAAAGATAGATCTCTTAAAATATTTTGGATTTTAAAATACATATGTATGATTTTTTATTAGAATATAATTTGTTTTATATTATTTTCTTTAAAGGGTTTTATTTATATAAATTAAGAAAAGTATTTATTAATTAGTAAATTAAATACAAAAGTTTTATAAAAACATTTTAAAATAAATAAAAACATGCATAATTACACATGTTAGTTAAACGTGTATAGTTTGACAAATGGAAGCAAATTAACACATATTAATGACAAATGTTTAAAAGTTAAACTAGTGTCACCGATTTATTTTATTTTTCTTTTATATTTTATAAAAATCATAAGTAAATCTATATATGCAACTATGTCTTCTCTTCATTACTTTTTCCTATTCTCATTTCAAAACTAAGAAAAGCAAAGCCTTTAAAAGGAAAATCAAACCAAGAAATGAAAAAAAACAAATCAAAAATCTATAGCAAAGATCATCAGATCAGTTTCAACCTAGAAACCTGTAGCAAACTCAAGAAAAATCATCTCAGATTTACAATCAAGATTCAACTTAAAACATTAACTACAGATCAGTCATCAAGCAGATTCAATTCAACATCAAATTTCAGTTTAAAGTAAAGTCATGTCCTCTGTTTATAATTATCAGGTGAGTAAACTACTTCCTTTAAAGTTAAAACTACTCTATACTTTGATGAATGTGAGGAATATTAATAGGGATGTTGAGAAATTGTTTGCATGAATGTATAAATGTGTTATCTAGTATAAATGGATGGAAATACTATATGCCTGTTTGTGTGAATACATGCAAACCTCTGTTCTTCTTTAACAGGCCAAAAACCATGTTTAAAAAACTATATCTCATGATATAAACAATTTAATGATTAGATCTTTAAAAGAAATTGGTGTGTATCTACCAGATTAAACTTCTAAAAATATTTCCAGGTACATATACCAAGTATTTATTTTGAAAATAAGAATGGACAGAAAAAATTAATTCAAGTATAGAATTTGATTCTTAAAATTCTAAGTTTTGATCATTTGAATCGATTTGTATTTAAAAATGTTGATTTTTGGAAATAATCTAATGATTTTTACGCTTGGGGTTGATGTGTATTAGCAAGATGGTCGAGATTGGGTATTTCATCAAATTCAGGCGAACGAGATGGTCAGTGACATCGGAATTTGGGCCAGAGGTAGGTTGTAGGCCTGGGGACGAGGGAGAAATGGTATCACATTTTTCTGGGCATCGTGGTGGGTAGCGCGACGGGGTTTAGGATTTTGGAATCTTCAATTTTGCCTTGGGAACGCGATTTATTTGGGTTAAGGAATCACAACCGGAACACGAGATTTTGGCATGGGAGGTAGCCGCTGGAGTGGCTATCGATCGAGGTTAGTGGTGTATGGGGTAGTGGCTAGACGTGGGTGCAGAAGCTCGATTTGCGGTGGTAGATGTTTTCTGGTTTGGGAATTGGTGGGGATGAAGATCGATTATTCGATCGGAGGTGTTTTGTGCTTCGACGTTGCCGCATTTGGAGTCTGGGTGGAAGAGTGACTGGGTGGCCGTGTCGCGATGGTCTGATGGTCGAAAAGGAGGGCGTATAGGTGCACAGCTTGCACATTCGTCTCCGTGCAAATTGATCTAGGTAGAGTGGCCATCTCGTGTTTTTAATGTAAGTGATCGATGAGATCTCGAGTATCGTAGTGGTGCTTAATTCGATCAAGCTAAGTTTGTTTTTGGAATCGATCGTGGGTGATCGTTTTTCGTGTGGATTGGGAAGAATTCCGGTAGCTGAAAGATGATGGAGAAGAAGATGGATTGTTGGTTCGTGTTTGATGCTTAGGGTCTTCGGGTTAGTCACGATGCATTCTCGTGTTGGGCTTCGACCTAGATTGTTTTGTTTTGGCCTGATCGAAGATAAGTGTGGGTTGTTTGTTTGGGCTGTGAGCTTCGGTCCAATAAGTTTTGTTTGAACTAAAAGCAATGTTTGTTTATGAAAGGAATTTGGTTCTAAATTAAAACAAAAAAAAAATCCAAAATCAATTTACTTCCCAAAAGTTATAACAAACATGTTATATTTTTTAAGCAAATGTTTTAAATTTACATAAATAAAAATTAAGTAATTAATTAAGATAAATTTTTTATCTTAGAGTTAATTAAGGTTTCTGATAATTAATGATTAATTAATTGAATGAAGTTATTAAAAAGGAAATTAATTAATTAATGATTAATGATTAATTAATAAGTAATTAAGGGTTAATTATTGATTAATAAATTAGTAATTAAAGAGTAAATAATTATTAGCAGAAGAATAATTAATAATTGTGATTAATTATTGATTTAGGTTAATTAATCAATGCAATTAATTAAGGTAATTAATTGAGAATAATTAACCAATGGGATAATTACTTGATTAAAGTAATTGGAAGTTAATTACTTAAGGAAGTAGTTAAGAATTAATTACTTAGTGTAATTAATTAAAGGATTGATTAATTTTGGAAATTAAGTAAGGGTTAGTTAATTAATGAGTGTGATTAATTAAGGGATAATTAATCAATGCAGTTGATTATAAGATAATTAATTTGAATAATTAATTAAGGATCAATGTAATTAATATGGATGGGTAATGGTTAATTAATTGGTATAATTAATTAAAAGTTAATTACTTATTGTAATTAAAGGATAATAAATCAAGGATGATTAATTAAGATGGATAATTAAAAGATGATTAATTAATTGGGTTGTGATTAATTAATGCTAAGTGAGGATAATCTAAATGATTAAAGATTAGTAATTAATTTAATTAGAGATAAATTAAATTAATTTTGGAAAGTGATAAATCTTGCGTATGAACGATTGAATGATGTTAATGCCTTGAATTGGTTGATATCTATGATATGAAATATTTTGTGATATAATATGTTTGGGTGGACAGTGATAATGTGGTTATCTAATGATGATGAATTGCTGTGTAAAAAAGTAACATCTTGAATTTAAAGTTGAATTGTATTCTACTTGAATAACTTGGGATAAGATGGTATTGAATTCGAAGAGACCGAGGTCGGGTATCAGTAAATATCCGAACCCACTTCGATTTGTAACCTACAATGATTCTTTATAGATTGATATGTGAAATCAATAAGCTGAAATGGAATAATTTAAATGACTGGACCAGTTAAAACCAAGTATAGATACTTAGGGATTGTTTAAGTATTGACTATAACAAGTTGTAGTGATGAATGAGTTACCCCGATTTTTAAATCAGTTCTATGCATTGGAATTTCATGATAGATGAGTTTACTCATGCTGGTTTCCAGCCTGACCCGGGTGCTCGGGTCAGACCGAGTATTACAGATTTCCAGGTTAGGACGTTCTGGAGCTCAGGAGGCGAGCTGGATGGCAGGAACGTATGGAGTGTATTCCGCTGTGTTATATTGTTTTTATTTCAGGGACAAGTTAATCTTAACTGTCCAATTGATATATGAAGGGTTGTAACTCTGATGTATTGGATGTAAAGTGACTGATAAAGATTTTCTGTATAAATGTTATTATTTGATATTATATTTTATCCGCTGCGAAATATGAGATTCTGAGTTTGTTTTCTGTTCTTCTTCTACCTCTTTCTTCTTCTTTCCTTTAACAATCTGAGATTTTCGGGATCGAAAATTCTGGGTCGTTACACTCCAAAAGCACCAAATCTGAACCTGTAAATATACTCGGTCTAACCCAAGCATTGAAAGGGAATAACGCCCAGATCAGTCTGGTAAACCAGCATGAGAAAAAACCACCTTAACTGAATTTATAAAGTTCCAAAACTTTTCCTTTATCGAAACAAAAGGTATCTCATAAGACCACGTCCACACACAAACACAGACGGGTTTTTCCCTTACGATAACCAAAACCTTTTCATATCAAATCATGTTATATTATAATAATGTCTATTATACAAATAATAATAAACATAGCTGAAATTGTCACATTATTAAATTCCAACAATGCTAGGCTCTACAAACAAAATGGCAGGCACATAGTGGATTTTGGATTTCCATACAAATGACTGGGTAAAGGGACTACCTTTCCGAACCAAACTTGGTACACCTTTAGAGGGACGTACCTAGGGTCGAGATACTCGGCGCCTAAACCAACACAAGACTGGCCTACCCCTTCTTGGATAGTACCGTATATGTCATCACTCCGGTCGTTACCGACCTAAATCCATGGCCACAAGCATACTTCAACAATAGTCGGATACACGACGTCATAGCGTGTAAAGATACATCTAGAAGAATGATGATATCTCCTAATGGGAATGACCCACTTAGCCTTGCTGCTTCTATCCCTGTTTCAGTCATTTTTCGGGGAGTGAGGCCAAAAGAGGTATCGATTGCCTTTCACATATCACATCATCTTCATCTTTGAATGCCACATTGCCATTCCCGTTGACTACTAATTGCCTTCCACAAAAATACAACCCTTGAGCTCGTATGTCTTAAGGAGGGTGTTAAGCTAAAAGAAGTTGCCTTCTCCGCCATCACATGATGCACGTTTGTAAAAACCAATGTACGTAATCTTAGAAACGCAATGTCAAACACTCATCCATAAAAGTTGTCCAGGAACAGGACAAACCGAAGGTACTCTGCCACCACATCTTATATGATTAGTAGTGACAGCCTTTGCAATGGATATTTCATAACGAAGAGACTACTGCTACTATATGTATATTGGGATTTTAACCCCAAATGATCAACAAGCAGTCCTTCACTATGAAAATCCTAAATATCAATATCATCAACCAACCTGCACAATCGTCGCATATATGTTGGTCCGAAGTGGTTTTCAGATAAATCCGATCTCGGTCTCTTCACACCAACAACGCAAAAGCGTTTCTCAACCTCTCACAGAAACCAAGTCCCATACACTTATCACGTCTTCAACTTTCAACTTCCTATCCTTCGGCCAAGAAGGAAGCTCAATAGATTGGAGTAATCACTCCGCACTACACGAATCAACATTCTCAACACAAATGATAATCAAGCCTGCACAGTCATTTACGTACTAAGTTTACAACTAATTAGTTTCTACATCAAGTTGAGAAACTAAAATGGTTAAATTTGATAGTCGGTTATTTAACTATCAAAGCAACAAACAAAATCTAGCACATAAGTAGTCAGTGGGCCTTATTTTGTTAATCGTTTATAAATCAAATCACTTTTCAATTATTCACTTTAAAAACGTGAATATAATTCCTTTACAAAAATCCATACTTAGCTTATCAAATTAAATTGATTTCGCCTTTATAAAACAATGTTATAAACTTGCTTCTATTTTTATAAAACTTTTATTTTGTACAACACTTATATATTGATAAAATTCTATTTTATAAATCCATTCTTTTCAAATTTCATTTTCTATGAAAATCCAATTATAAATCTTTTCACAAAAAATCTAATGTAATTATATAAATCCATTCATAAAATATTGACTTCAAATCCAATATAAAATATTGGTTTCAAATCCAATTATAAACTATTCATCGTATTTCAATTTTAAATCCATTTATATATATATTTATAAAACATCGTTTAAAAGCTATTATGCTATTTATAAAATATACTTTTATAAAACCATTCGTAATCTCTATTTAAAGTATTTCACCAGACTATAATTTAATAACATCGAAAATCATACCTTTATTTATTTAAATAAAATCCTTTCTCTTTTAAATCTATTCAAATTATTAAAACGTATATAATTCCAAAATCACTTTGAAATCCATTTTTAAACAAAAGCATCAGTTTATTATTTTGAAATTCAAAAATATGGCACAATGCTACAATAACACTAAATAAGGTGATTCACATGGATAATAACAATCATGTCATCCAACACAACAAAATCACATGATACAACATATATATCAATATCTGTAAATAAAATCAACAATAGTGAGGAATCCTGTTGGATTCCTCCAACCTGTAACCTACAACAAATATGCATTTGACAATATGTACAATGTCTGCTTGGAGGCAGACGCGCGTACAAAGGGTCATCCACTCATACACGGGAACGTATAGTATCTCATCTGCTCCAATCGGCAGAAATATATCCAACTACTAACTACTATAGCATAACATCCAAACATCCAATATATATACATACATATATATATAACATCCAACAGTTATCAAAACAGCATAATAAAAATGTTTCCACTTATATAAAAATATAAGCGGGTCAGAAAGAGTGAGTTTTACTCACTTTGGTTGCAGTTGTCGCTGTAGTGTTTATTTCGATCAAAATTAAACGAGCGTTTAATTTTAACCAAAATTTTCAACAGCTCCAAACCCATCCAAACCATCTCTAGAGTGAAGTGCTTAACAATACAAATCCAACGCAATTCGTTTCCTTTAATCCTGATCTCGTACAAGAAAGTTATGAATTTATAAACATTCGATTATCATTAAAATTAATTAACAAATTAAATTAAGTTTAAAATTTGAACCTAATCCATCTCCTTTCCAGGCAAGCTACAGGCCTGCATGCCTTTCTTCTTTTTTTTGAATCGCGTTCGAAACCATCACGCCACTACAACCTCCATCGCCAACGTTGATGCTACGCCTTGACACCCCAACCGCGTGCGCCTTTGACGCCGCCGCCACCCCCCAATGTCGCGCCTCCACCTAGAACCAAGTGCGCGCGTGAAAACACCCAGGTCGTACCCAAAAACTGTGCTCAAACAGAGGCGCCTATCCACCTCCACGTTGCTCCAATTCCGATCTCCACCGTTGAGATTGTACATCGAGTCGCGCTCTACGTTTTTGTAGTTGGTGTCAAGGCGTGAAAGTGGACGGAGTGGTGCAAATTGATGTGGATCGTTGGATGATGAGGGTTTAATGGCGGCTGTGTTCTTTTAGACGGCTAGGGTTTGCAAAAGTGAAGAGCAAAGGTCCTTTTATAGAAAAAATATCTAAACGCTATTCACGCAAAATATTTCTGAACTCTAATCGATGCGTGCCGCCTTGCGTTCCTAAGGTTTTACCCCTATTTCGAACACAATGTAATATATATCGAAAGCCAATTCCATCATATACAAAAGATATGTTTTCAAAATTGAATTATTTTAATTAAATTTCCTTTAATTCATTTCTGTGCGTTTCAAGCTCACACGGCCAAACGGTAAGTCCAATCGACACGAAATTCGATAGCATACTATAATTCACTATTACGGATCTAGTGAAACTGGTTTCGTCGAAATCCGAGATAGTGTCAAAAATGACTATTTTTGATGTATTAATTAAACATCAAAATTTTCAATTTCTGTAAATTAGCTTTTAATTCAATTTTAAAAGTTTACTATTTCTATTCTAATTCAAATAAGATTTAAAACAACATTGGAAATCATTTTTATTCATATTAGATTCAATATTCAATTAATTAAATGATTTAACTTATAATATTCATTTTTTAATATTTAAATTCAATTAAATATTCAAAATTCAAGCGAATGAAAAACCGGGTCGTTGTAGTATATCACTAGGGATGTACACTACTTCAGAAGGATATCTCTAATACTTGTGCAGGAAGACCATTCCTCGAAGTACTGAGGGAACCTCCATGGAAATCATACACAATTATGGAACGTGCCTTATCAATTTTCGATTATATACCTAGTATTTTTGTGATGTACACTCACGAGAATCACAGCTATTCGATTATTATTATTTTCGCCTTTAGAATTATTATAATATCACTGGATTTATGATATAAAAGGTCTTGGTTATCATAAGGTAAAAACTTGTCCGTGTTTATGTGCGGTGTGGTCTTACGAAGTACCTTTTTGAAAAGTTATTTAAACTTTATGAATCCATTTGATTGTGTTTCTCATGTTAGTTTTACTAGACTGACCCGGGCATTGTTTTCCTATAATGCTCGGGTCAGACCGAGCATATTTCCAGGTTTAGCTGGATGTTTAGAGCTTCAGGAGGAAAGCATTGGCCCAGAGACGTATTTATGTACATGGTTATTTTTCTGTTGCATTCATTGTTATATTTATCAGCAATTGTGAGGACATGTTGTTAAAACTTTTTATGCTGAATAGGTTAGTATACTCTGATTGGTGTATGTATATACATATATTCAATTTCGTTTTTGTGTAAAGATTTGTTATCTATTATAGATTGTTCATTCCGCTATGAGATTCTGTGTTGTTTAGTTTCTTCTTGTCTTCTTTCTTCTTTCTTTTCCTTAACTATACGCTTTCCCATTCAATTTGGTTGGACATGTGTTGTTTATTGTCAGCTTAAACTATATGGAAAAGTGGGTCGTTACAATATGTTATCATTCCACTGTGAGATTCTAATGTTTTTGTTCTCTTTCTTGTTCTTTTTCTTTTACCCTAACAATTGGTCTTTCCAGCACTTGGGTGCTCGACACATGAATGTCATGGATGTATTAGTATTGACATTCAAAGGCCGAAAAAGGTGATCGCTCTAGTGTATATGTGTTGGAATATACACTGCAACCAAATGCATTCAAACTTTTTGTACGCACTAACTATAAAAAACATTGCAATTGTATGTGTGTTCATATGTATATATATTTATATGCATATTTCAAAATTTTATGTTTTCATTAAATCCCTAATAAATATAAATTAATTCTGACCAAATATAAAAATCCAAATTAAATTTTTTATTCATAAAAAATCAAGTAACTTGATTTGGTAAGTAAACAAAATTAGATCTAGATATACAAATTCAAATATAAATTATATATTAATAATTCAAAACAAAATAAAATAAAAATATTCTGTAAAGACAATGTACACATATATTTTTCCTTTGCAAAAAAAATAACCTTTCATTTTTTTCCTTTTGTTCAATTGATATGTCTTACTTTGCAAAACAACTGAAAATTAAATGTGAATATAATTATTAAATTAACATGTTGACCTAAAATGAAAGTCGTATTTTTAAAAATGAAAGGAAAACTTTATTAAACAAAAACTAGGATGTCAATTTATGTGGATTTATACAGCAAAATTGATCTCCTCTAATATATATGTATGTATGTATGTAAATATAAATATTTGTTTTCTTAGTTAAACCATTTATTGTAAAAAAATCAAATTGATTCCAATACACACGCATATGCATATGTGTTTTGAAATCGAAAACTAATTATGAATCAATGGAAGTTAACATTGATATTAACTAAATTAACATATACTTATAAAATAATAACTTAGTGTTAGATCTTGATCTTAAACAACATCAACAATAATAGAAATTAAAAACAAGAACTAATAACCAAAATCATTATTATCAACTTCAAATCGAATCCAAATCAACAAACCCATAAAATTTTGGATCTACACATGTATAGACTAAAGGTGGACAATAAATGCATATACGTATTCATTAATAAATAAATAGCTAGATCTACTGCATCATGATGAAAATATATAAGATAGAATAGGGTAAACCTCATTTATGCTGCTCCTGAATGCACCTTGATTGAAAGATTTGCTCCTAAATCTGAAATCTTAGCTCCTAGCTTTACAAGATAAGGTACCTTTTATTTGTTTGAACCAATTGGATGTCATTAAATATATTTTTCTTTGAGTTTTGGGCCAGAAGCAAAGCTAAAGGAAGATGGAGACTAGGGTTTGAGAGAGTGGGTGATTTTCAAAGGAAATAAGAAGTTAAGTATGGTATTTATAGAGGGAATCAAATATTAGTCGCCTCCTTTAATTCCTTGACCACTTTCTTTCATATTCTATATCCAACCTTTGGATTTTCAAAACCTATTTGCTCAATCCATAGCTAGCCATCACAAGGCAAGATGGACCCTTCAAATGTTCTAGAACATTTAGTAATTAATTTTTTTAAATCAAATTCAAATGTTTATTGATATCGTTTATTAATTAGTACATATAGAACTTTTATATACGCACCCAATTAATTACTAGCGGCTCCTAGAAAACACTAATGGCACCCAATACATAAAATAAATAAAAAATTAATATTTCTTAAATTTTAACTAATTTATAACTTAAATCAAAAAATTGTGTGGTATTTCGAAGAATCTACAAATTAGGTTGTGCAACTCACATGTGTAAATTCAGCCTGCAATTAGTATTGAACAATTTGAATATTAATGTCACACTTTACCTTAGCTAGTGGTATGACAATTTAGTTGATTTTATTGTTTATACATCCTTTCGGTAAAATCCAATTTTATAGTTTTACATTGTAACTTTTAGTAATGATTAATTATTTCAATTCTCTTCATCAACACTGTATTACTTTAGGATTTTTGGAATTTGGTTTTTGTCAAAGTTCCAATATCATCTACATTTAACACCATTGGTCCTTAGTCAAAGTCCTTGTTCAATAATAATGGATTATTAACCATACTATTCTGGTCAGAGACTTTGACTTTGAGTTGACTACGGTTGACTATGGTACAAACCTCACATAATAGAGAAGATGAATTCTCTATTGAATATTGTTTCACTTCCAATGCTTTAATTCAGACCAAATAGTCATTCGATGGACACCATGCCATAATTATCTATATCAAAGTAAAGTATCCACACTGATGTTCTACGCTATTCTCAAGTTGAGAGAACTGTGTAATATCGTTACTTTGAAATTTCCTATTTGACCTTAGATATTATTAACCGACGGGAAACTCTCGAGTGAGTCATACTATAGTTGTCCAATAACCATAAATACATAACCCCTTAGTGCCCCTCAATAGTCATGAATTATCCACTGCCCAGCATTTGAAGAGGGTTGCATATTGTGGTCTTAATAGATGTATCAATAACATTTCTCAAAACATCTTGAATGGGAATATTTAGAATAATACATTATTTTGTTATAATTTTCTTATAATTACAACTCCTTGTAATCATTATCACATAACATATCATTTAAGGATTTCCTAGCTAATGTACTTTAATTAATTTCTTAATAATATATCACAATATAATAAGTATATAATAGAATATTAAAACTTTTGTTATGAACAAGATTGGTTATAAAGTTAGATATATGTAACAAACATAATTGGCCCTAGGGCATACCCCCGGCCCTCTTATAATATATATTAATAGTGTTCAGATCCATTATCAAAAAGCAAGTACTAACACTTTTTATTACTAATCATGTTCATGATCCAAAATCTTGTTACTTTTAATCATGTCCAGGGCTCAAAATCGAATTGGACAACACGTGTAAAAAATTAGGTACAAAATTACAGGTTATCCACAAAAGCTTTGAATATAACTAAAAGTTGTGTCATTTATGTTAGAAAATGTCAAATGTACAAAATATAAAATTTAAAACATTGAATAACTTTCACACTTTTCAGAAAATAAATGTAAAATATTAAATAAATGTGCATGCTAAATGAAATTTTCAAAAGCAACTCGTAAATGCAAATATCAATCACTTTGTAATACAAATGTACAAAATAAACTAGCTATCCACATCTTTATAAAGTGCAATGCAACGATTGCCTTTTTGGACGTTTTAAGCAGATACACACGTCAGACTCAAACCATTCAAAAGGGCAGATTGTTATGGGGTAAATAAGAAAAAGAGAAAGAAATAAAACAAATACAGAATCTCGCAGCGGAATGACAAAATATAATAATCAAATAACAGTTCATGAAGATGTTACAAATAAATTTGATTATACTTATACAATATAGAATCAGAATTACAATCAACAAGAATAAATAAATAAATGCAGCGGAACAACATGATGCAGTGGAATATATATCATAAATAATAATAGTACAAATCTTCGTCTTCGTCCTCCAGAAATAATGTCTTCAACCCTGAAATGCTCAGGCTGACCCGAGCGAATTGAAAAGAAAAAACACTCGAGTCAGAACTAAAAGACCTTATGTAAGTTAAATCAACAGTAAATAAATATGAGTGGAACGGTGTCAGAGATGTTTACGGGGTTTGACATCCCCTATCAAGTGTCTAACGTGAGTGCAATAACTTAAGAGATGTTCGGGATTTCCATCTCCTAAGGATCCGTTAAACTATCTACTATGTTTATATGTCTAACGCTACTATAATATGTCTATAGTAAAGTAAAAGTATTAAAATAACGTTAAGGCGTTACCCATATCCCCCTTAACACATTTTATATATTCCCATAGTCTATACAGTACCATAACTCCTCTGTAAACTGGAGGCTATCAGAGGGCACTCCATAGGTATGGTACAAAACAAACTCGTAAAGGTGCTCTAGGGCATGTGAACACGGCACTCGAGGCAATGCCAAGGTAGATATACCAATTGCGGATCCGGACTGGTGGTAACGCATAGCAGCTACTACCACCCACCTCGAACACACTCCCAAATCGAATCAAGGGCGGCCACCAAATCAATCACAAAGTAATAGAATGGTATCGAAGAAATGTGCCCGATCGGAGGTGCGACCTCACTTGACCCGGCCTGGCTCCTCTTATAGTCACATCTAAGCTGACTCACGGGAGTCAGGGTCACGTCATACCTCACACAGAGCTCGTTCGCCAAACCATCCTACTTCATTTCTGGAATCTCCACCATGTACATAGTTGTTAAAGTGGTTTTTTGTATTCGCAGAGAGTATGACAATATCTGATCCCGGTATCTTTAACAACCAAACGCTTATTTCACACCGGATGGTTCTTTTACATTTCAAAAAGTCAATTCTCCATTTATATCAAAATATCATATTCAATTTCAAAACCATATCAATTCGAAATAATATTCACTTTTAAATCATATTCACTTTCAAGTCATATTTCGCTTTCAAAAATCATATTTACTCAATATGTTAATTTCAAAAAGGTATCAGTTCCAAATTACAACTTAAGTTGTATCATCATTAAGGATTTAAATATACGTACTTCAACTTTACACAATCTGAAATTTTAGGAAATAGTTTAGATAGTCATGAAATAGTTTAAGATAGTTTAAATAAAATAAAATAATTTAAATGGTAAAATAGTTTAAATAGATTTAAATTTGATTTAGCTAGATTTAAGTTTATTTAAATAGATTAAATAGATTTGATTAGATTTTAAAAAATTTAAATAGATTAATTATAGATTAAATAGAGTTAAATTATATTAAGTAGACTTTAAACAGATTAAATAAATTTAAAATAGATTAAATAGATTTAAATTATATTAAATAGATTTAAAATAGATTAAATAAAGGGGCATTTCACTAGAAGGACAAACTTTGCAGTCCAATTAGTTTCTAGGACACACATCCACAGAAATTAATTTCAAGGCCAAAGTCAGAAGAATAATTACTTTTAAGGACAAAGTCAGCAATCCAATTACTTTCGAGGACATAATTTCATAGGTTTTAAGGCCTTAGAAACTGATTATTTTTCATTTTGTCCTTAAAAATAATTATTTCAGTTGTGTGTTCTAGAAACTAATTGCACTTGCTAAAGAGGCCCTTGCGGCTAATTTCCACTATAATAAATTTAATTAGTTTAAAATAGGTAAAATAGATTAAATTGTATTAAATAGGTTATAATAGATTAAAATAAATTAAAGTAGTTTAAATTGATAAATTAGATTAAATTAGTTTAAAATAGATTTCAAAGTTATAACCAAACAAATGCAATAACTCAATTACGATAAATTCATTTATATTTGACACTTCAACTTTGAAATTTCAATTTAATCCTTTGAACAATTCATTAAATAAATTCCCACTTTCAGCATTTACACTTGGATTAACAAAAATAATTCAATTTATAGAAATCAATTCTATTTCAAAATGCCAGTTAACTGAATTCAAAATTTCAAAGATTCAAAAACCATTTAATTTAACCAAATCTAGTGTCCGTATATAATTTTCTACCCTAGGGTCAAGTGATACGGATATTTATCATTTCAATACGCAATTTAAAATTTTATGGTTATATATCATTTCAAACTGCAATCCCGAATTAAATAAAATCCATAAAATCGCTCGAGTCTATCATTTCAACCCATAACGATTTTTCCTTAATTTATAGATCGTTCGGGTATGTATCATTTCAACCCATAGGGAACTTGCAATATTATAACAATATAAAATAGAAAATCCTGTCATCTAATATCAACAATCAAACATTCATCACAATCATCATCAAAATCAATCAATAAACATCAATAGATACTGATAATCAATAACAGGTATTAAATTGACAACTCAAATTCAATATTAAATTTAACGATGATTAAATGCAATAAAAGTCAAATTTAACTAGAATGACAATTTAAACATACCAAACATTAATAAATAAATTCCAAATCACATCATAAATTTAATTTAACTAACATAAGATAATTTAGTAATTATGAGTGGGTTAAAACACTCACCTTCAATTTTAAATCGAATAAAAATCCAATTTAAGGCCCAAATTCAAACAGTCTCAGAAATCGTCCAAACCAGCGTCATTCGATACGATCCCAACGAAACAAACCACGCATGAATTAGAACTCGTATGTGAAAGTTATATAGGTTAGAACATTCGACAATTTGAAATAAAAAAACAAAGCAAAATAAATAAATGAATTACGTCACTTGCCACGTCATGCTCTCTTCCCCTCAGCCCTACCGTTCGAACGCAACCCAAACACGCACTCAACATAGTGCCTCCACCCAAATCATGCTGCTGCACGCCTCCACCGACATCACCACCTCGATCTGACACCTCCTCCAGCCACGCCACGTCCAGGCGTCCACCTACCAGAGCCGCGACCACCCATCAACATCGAAAAACCCCAGCCGCCGCCACGATTCCTCAACCCGAATCGAATCACTCCGCTCGATCCAACCATCAACTCGTCCTGCCAACCACCTGGATGAACTCCCCTCGGCCATCTCCACAACCCAGCACCAACGGCTCGACGATCCGTTGAAGTCGATCGCAACCTAATGAACGGCCGTGACTGTTTTAGGCAATTTCGGCCAAACCACGATCCAAATTGAAAACCAAACCACAGATTTGGGTTGCGCCCGTCAAGAGCTTCAAATCGATATAAAATTTGATAGGGTTTGAGGAGTTTTAATTTTCGATTGAAAATTTGATTTGAAATTGAATTTAGGAAATTGTTTGTCTGCCATTGAAAAGGAGAAGTGGACAGATGAAATTGTACATACAAACAAATAGAATAAGAAATAGCTAGGGTTTATAAATGGGCTACATATAGTGTAACGACCCGTATTTTACAGATCGAAACATCGTAAAACAGTTGACCTTTGGTTGCATTGTTGTTAAGTCATTTTAGATTTTTGAGCAAAATAATGCTAAGTCCTAAGTCGTTCACGACTTAGTATAGGTCGTAAGTCGTTTATGACTTAGGGGATAGGAGCGACCCAGGGATGGTGAGTTAAGGGCTCGGAGATAGGTCGTTTGAACGACTTATGGTAAGGCAACGACCTAAGTAACTAGGAGAGTTAACGACATAAGGAGCTAAGTGGGTTTACGACCTAAGGTGTTATCGTAGTTAGGTCGTGAGCTCTGTTATAGTTAAGTCGCGTAGAGTTAAGTCGAATGGTGCTAAGTTGTTAAGTCGTCCAGGCGACTTAGGAGGGAACGCGCGTGTGTTAGGTCGTGTGTTTGCTAAGTCATAAGTCGTAACCTAGCTAAGTCGTGAGGTTGATGAGTTGTAGAGCTATTAAGTCGTTAAGGCGTATCCTAGTTAAGTCGTAGACTGGTAAGTCGCGCAATGTGTTAAGTCGTAGATTACTGGGTGCGATAAGTCGTAGACGACTTAGGAGTTGAGTCGTAACCCAGTTCTGCTAAGTTATAAGTCGTAGGCTAGTGGGATTTGATAAGTCATAGGTTGGCATAGCAGTTGAGTCGTAAGTCTTCTGGGATGTTAAGTCGGAAGGTTATAAGTCGGAGACGACTTAGGGAAGGCGGACGAGTTAAGGAGGAATTCAGCTATAAATACTCGTCTATTTTCTCACTTTTTGGGATCCGGATTTCGAAGCGACGAAGTGCTGCCATTTTGAGAGCTCGACTTCTACACTTCTTCACTTCTTCTCTCCACTCTAATCTAGTGCTTCCATCCATCCAAGTTGAAGATCAAATTGAAGATTCAAGAGCTTAGATTGAAGATCTTCATCCTTTGAAGTGAGATTTCTTCGTTTGAAGCGGATTCGTGATAGATCAAGCTTGATCCTTCGCTGTCCAGATCTGAAGCGTGTTGTTTTGAGGTTGTTTTGGTGATTTGGTGAGTGGTGATTATCTCTCACACGGATCCAAAGGAGTATATTGGATTGTTGGCTCGATTTGGTGTTAAAATAGTGATTTTCATGCATTTTCTTCATCCTAAGTGTAGATCCATGTAGATCCATTGTTCATGATGATTTGACAACCATTTTACTAAGTGTTAACCTATGCAAGTTCATTCATCAAGATTGTAGAGATATTTCTCATGATTTCATGCTTGTTAGACTTTCAACTCTTTAATTACGAAATTGCCATTATTGTGATAATTGTCTACTTAGATCATATTCGAATGCTTGATTGTTTGGATTAATGTTTGACTTGGTTGATTGCTATGAATTAGATGATTGATGATTTGATTTAGACCGAAGACGATTCAAAAGCTAAGGGAAAGGCTCTTGAATTGGGAAAGCTGCTCGTGGCATATGTAGCGGGATGATGAAGCTTTTATGCATAGATTTGATGATGTGATGTTGAGATGAGGCTTTGTGAGGATGTAATGAAGCGAGGCATCATGTGATGAAGACTTGGTCTAATCCAGACGGGATCATTCCAAGCATGTTGATAACTCGGTGAATGGTTCGAGTTGAGGATAATGGATGGATATGAGAATGGTCGTCAAGGAGGATGACTAGGAGGCTTGGGTCTCATCGTTGTTGAAGGTTCTAGCATGCTCTAAGCAAGAGTACGTTTGGGCAGATTCGATAGTCTAGGCACGGGTCACGATGACGTGCGGGAGTTATGTCTAGAACCGGGGTTACCATTAGCCCTTGACGGACGGCTGAAAGAATGTGTCGGTCATTCAATTAACGGTGATACCGAAGCAATGATAACAGTGATAGCCAGAGTCATGGATGTTTGATTGTATCGTCATTCGGTCTCAAGAGCGGTATTTTCTGGGTGCTTATCTGATCTTGGTTTAGGCCTTGGGGGTTTGTGCTTGGAAAACATCGCCCTTGACTCGAATGATAATTGCTTTACTTTAAATTGTATGCTCTGCTATGTTCGCTTCTGCTTAGTGTGTGTCTGGGGGCTATCACTGTAGAAAGAGGTTGGAGTGGGAGGGTTGTATTCCTATTCCTTTTCCTTTATGCTCTTTTGGTATGTTGATTGTTAATTTACTGCTCACTAAGACTGTTGTCTGACTCAAGGCTTTATGTTTTAATTCTTATTGCCTTGGGTTGTTCGTCCATTTTGGGACGGGCAGACTAGGTAGCAGGTGACAGGTGCTGTTCTTGCTTTCCACGGTGTTGATATCGAAGACGAGCTGGAGTATTGCATATTGTTTCTTTATTACTATATGTACCGGATGTTCCACTGCTTTGTAATCTCTGAGTGATGTAGTGAGGCTTGTTGTATTGACTATCCTGATGCTTGTATTCAACTATTATGAAGTTTTATATGATGTCATTTTGTTCTTTAAGGCTTCCCTATACATATGTTCTATTGCATTTTATCCATGCGCTGTGAGTAATACGATAGATTATGATGTTTAATCTACCTTGGCAATCGTCCATGGTCGCCTGGCACACTTTACAGCGCACTATCTCTAGATTCGGTGCAGGGGTCATGGGCGGTCGTCACATTTGGTATCAGAGCTTTGGTTAATCGATTTTACCCAACGCTCACTGATGTAACTACGTATGAGAGACGTAATTGTATTTTGATGGATGATAACTATATATAATATAGTAGCTTAGTAGAGTTTGAGTCCTTTATGCAGTTGTTTCTCTAGATGTTCTGATCATTCCTTTTTGTAGATATTGAGAATGAGTCGAAGAGGGAGACCAGCTGCTAGGGAAGGCCGTGCTACTTAAGGGGTTGCTGACTATGCAGCTATGTTCGAAGCTATGATGACTTCGATCATGAGAAGGATACCAGTTCCGGGGATAGTAGTTGATGTTGGAGTACAAGTCCAAACTCCAAAACCAGTGGATTTTGCTAAGTTGTGCAAGGATTATACTGCCCTTGGAGGGAAGGTTTTCTTGGGAACAGAATCAACTATCGAAGTCCAGAGATGGATATATGCTTGTAGAAGGATCTTTGGTGATTTGGGAATTGATGATGCAACTAAGAGGAAGTTGGCATCAAGGCAGCTTCAAGGGAGAGCCTCTGATTGGTGGAACTCTATTACCATCAATACTCCGGAGGAAGAGATTACTTGGGAGCAATTCCAAGCCAGATTTGAAGCTAAGTTCATTTCTACAGCTCAGAAGTCTGTTCTGTTCAAGAAGTTTGTGGAGCTCAAGCAAGGAGGGAGACCAGTTCTTGAGTATGTTTCTGAGTTTGAAGCTTTGTCCAAGTATGCCTGATCGTATATTGAGTCTGCTTATCAGAAGAATGAGAAGTTCGTGACAGGCTTGGATAGTTATCTTGGGAGACAGTTAGTGGATCATTTGGACGATTCATTTGAGAAGCTTGTGGAGAAAGCTCTCAGGCATGAGAGTCTGTTTCCTAAGGAAGGATCTGTTGTTGCTATGACTAAGGGAGAGTCTAAACCACAGCAGGGTGGAAACCAGAAGAGGAAGCAGAGGAAGCAGCAGCAGCAGAAGGGTAAGGATGGCCAGAAGAAGCCGAAAGGCGAGGTGACTTGCTACAATTGTCAGCAGAAGGGCCATTTCTCGAAGGATTGTAAGAATCCGAAGGCACCGATGAAGTGTCACAACTGTGACAAGCCGGGGCATTTCAGGAAGAATTGTCCAGAGCCGAGGAGGGACAAGCAGATTGTGCAAGCTTATGCTTTGGGAGCTGTTCCGTCGTCTTCGAAAGCTCCTACCGCTGAAGAAAAGGGAAAGAGTGTGATGGTTCAAGGTACTCTTTTCCTATGTGGTGTTCCTGTTAGAGTTCTGTTTGATACTGGGGCGTCGCATTCGTTTGTTTGCAGCGAACTTGTAGACCGGTTGGGTTTGGAACCGGATATTGTTGATAGGCCATTGGTTGTGACTAATCCAGTTGGGGGTTCGTCTTGTTTGTGTATGTTATGCCGTGGTCTAGTTGTATCGAGTCATGATTGCTCTTTTGTTTGTGATTGCTTTGTTCTGAACTTTGCGGGGTTCGGAATTATTTTGGGAATGGACTGGCTTAGGAAGTATGCGGCGAAGGTTGATTGCGAGAGGTTGGAAGTGATAGTCGAGAATGTGGAGGGGCGAAAGGTTGTGATACGATGTAAGTATGAAGAAGGCGTCTTCATGAGCTTCATGTATTCGCTGGTTGTTCCACGGGATGGACTGTCATTAGTGCCAATCGCGAATGGATTCGAGGATGTCTTTGACGAAGTCAAAGGGTTGCCGCCGCATAGAGAGATCGAGTTTTGTATAGATCTAGTTGAAGGGGCCAGACCTGTTGTGATGCCTCTTAGGCGGATGGCGCCTAGAGAACAGCAGGAGTTGAGGGTGCAGGTTGATGATCTTTTGCAGAAAGGATTCATTCGGCGTAGTGTGTCCGAATGGGGTGCACCAGTTGTGTTTGTAACCAAAGCGGATGGATCGCTGAGGTTGTGTGTGAATTATCGTGAGCTGAATAAGGTGACTAAGAAGAACAAGTATCCATTGCCGAGAATAGATGACTTGTTTGATCAGCTTCACGAGGCTAAGGTGTTTTCTCAGATGGATTTGGCAACGGGATTTCACCAGTTGAGAGTGGCTAAGGATAGTGTGCCGAAGACTGCTTTTAGGACACCATCCGGTTTCTTTGAGTGGCTGGTAATGCCATTTGGATTGACTAACGCGCCAGCCTATTTTGTGGATCTTATGAATAGAGTGTTCAGAGGTCAGTTGAACAAGTTCGTACTTGTGTTCGTGGATGATATTCTGATTTATTCCAGAACGGAAGAAGAACACAAGACGCACTTGCGTATTGTTTTGGAGATCTTACGGAAACATCAGCTAAAGGCTAAGTTTTCGAAGTGTCACTTCTGGAAGAGTGAAGTGAGGTTCTTAGGCCATGTTATTTCTGGAAATGGAATAGCGGTTGATCCCGCTAAGGTGGCAGCAATCCAGGATTGGGTTAGACCTAAGAATGCATCTGATGTGAGAAGCTTTCTTGGATTAGCAGGATATTATCGTCGGTTTATCAAAGACTTCTCCAAGGTAGTTGCACCGTTAACAGGATTGACGAAGAAGAACCTAGTGTTCGGATGGGATGATAAGTGTGAGCAAGCTTTTGGAATCCTGAAAGAGCGATTGACGAGTGCTCCTGTTTTGACTATTCCTAGTGGGAATGATGGGATGGTGGTTTACACCGACGCATGTGGTACTGGACTTGGAGCAGTGCTGATGCAGAGAGATAAAGTTGTTGCGTATGCAAGTCGACAACTGAAGCCGCATGAAAGGAATTATCCGACTCATGATTTGGAGTTGGCGGCGATTGTTTTTGCTCTGAAGATGTGGAGACATTATCTACTGGGGGTTTGATTCGAGTTGTTTACAGATCATAAGTCGTTGAAGTATCTTTTCTCCCAAAAGGATTTGAATCTTCGGCAGCAACGTTGGCTAGAGTTTTTGGCATCATATGATTTTGGTATAGCTTATACTCCGGGAAAAGGTAACGCAGTGGCAGATGCGTTAAGTCGAAGACATGCAGGATTGGGAGCCATGTTTTCAGAATGGAAGAGTCTCGAGTATTTAGCTGGATTTGACTTCAGGCCTAGATGTGAATTGGAACCTGAGATGTTGGCAAACTTATCGATAAGACCCACTCTTGTGGAAAGGATTGGCGAGAGCCAAAAGCGATATGATAAGCTTGTCAAGATTATCCGTGATTTGGAATCTGGATTGGATCCAGAAAAGGATAAAGGATTCAAGGTCGATCGAGAGGGTTGGCTTCGGAAGCAAGGACGACTAGTTGTTCCCGATATAGATGAATTGAGGAGTGAAGTTCTGAAGGAAAGTCATCACTCGAAGCTGACAATTCATCCAGGTGGAAATAAGATGTATCGGGATATGAAGAGAACCTACTACTGGGAAGGTATGAAGAAGGATGTTGGAAATTTTATTTCCAAGTGTATGAACTGCCAGTTGGTAAAAGCCGAACAGAAGAAGCCAAGTGGATTGCTTCAACCCTTAGAAGTTCCTACATGGAAGTGGGAGCAGATATCGATGGATTTTATTGATGGATTACCTACAACAAAAACGGGAAATGAAGGGATTTGGGTCATCGTAGATCGTTTGACTAAGAGTGCACGATTCATTCCTGTTCGATCGACTAGGACTGCATCAAAGTTGGCTGAGTTGTATGTTAAGTGGATAGTTCGATTCCATGGTATTCCGAAGAGTATAGTGAGCGATCGAGATCCATTGTTCACTAGTGGATTTTGGAAGAGCTTCCAGGAAGTTTTGGGAATCGAGTTGTGTTTGAGTACAGCTTATCACCCTCAAACAGATGGTCAGACCGAGAGAGTCAACCGAGTTTTGGAAGATCTTCTTAGAGCTTGTGTTTTGGACTTCGAAGGATCATGGGAAGATCACCTTCATTTGGTGGAGTTTTCATACAACAACAGTTACCAGTCAAGTATTGGTATGGCACCGTATGAGGCATTGTATGGAAGACCGTGTAACTCTCCGACGTGTTGGATAGAAACTGGAGAAAAGTTGATACTTGGGCCAGAGATGATTCGTCAAACTACGGAGTGCATAGAAATCATTCGGCAACGAATGAAGGCAGCCCAAGACCGTCAGAAGAGTTATGCTGATAAGCGTCGTAAGGATTTGGAGTTCGACGTTGGTAATATGGTTTTTGTGAAGATTTCTCCACTGAAGAATGTTATCCGATTCGGAAAGAAAGGAAAATTGACTCCGAGATTTGTTGGACCATTCCCGATCATCGAGCGAATTGGAAAGCTCGCCTATAGACTGGAGTTACCTGAGAAGATGTCGAGTGTGCACAATGTTTTTCACGTATCATATCTACGGAAGTATGTGCACGACTCGAGTATGGTGGTTTCTGCTGATAGCTGTGAAGATTTCAAAGTTGATCCAGTCGATAGAAGACCTCGTAAGCCGCTTTGTGTTGTGGAAACCGACACGAAACAGCTTAGGAGGAAGGTAGTTAAGTTGCTCAAGATACAATGGAGTGATGATGATAACGACTGTACGTGGGAGGTGGAAGAGAGGATGAAGGCAGCTCATCCTGAACTCTTAAAGGTATGGCCCTGAGGTGTCGTGTCATCTCGCGATATTATAACTTGTTCTAATTTTAGAATTCTGTACGCTAAGCTAGAATTGGATGCATGGTTTGTTGATTGCTATGGATGGTAGGTGTACAGAATAATCTTTGATTGCTTTGTTGCTTGGAATTTCGGGGACGAAATTCCTAAGGGGGAGAGAATGTAACGACCCGTATTTTACGGATCGAAACATCGTAAAACAGTTGACCTTTGGTTGCATTGTTGTTAAGTCATTTTAGATTTTTGAGCAAAATAATGCTAAGTCCTAAGTCATTCACGACTTAGTATAGGTCGTAAGTCGTTTATGACTTAGGGGATAGGAGCGACCTAGGGATGGCGAGTTAAGGGCTCGGAGATAGGTCGTTTGAACGACTTATGGTAAGGCAACGACCTAAGTAACTAGGCGAGTTAGCGACATAAGGAGCTAAGTGGGTTTACGACCTAAGGTGTTATCATAGTTAGGTCGTGAGCTCTGTTATAGTTAAGTCACGTAGAGTTAAGTCGAATGGTGCTAAGTTGTTAAGTCATCCAGGCGACTTAGGAGGGAACGCGCGTGTGTTAGGTCGTGTGTTTGCTAAGTCATAAGTCGTAACCTAGCTAAGTCGTGAGGTTGATGAGTTGTAGAGCTATTAAGTCGTTAAGGTGTATCCCAGTTAAGTCGTAGACTGGTAAGTCGCGCAATGTGTTAAGTCGTAGATTACTGGGTGCGATAAGTCGTAGACGACTTAGGAGTTGAGTCGTAACCCAGTTCTGCTAAGTTATAAGTCGTAGGCTAGTGGGATTTGATAAGTCGTAGGTTGGCATAGCAGTTGAGTCGTAAGTCGTCTTGGATGTTAAGTCGGAAGGTTATAAGTCGGAGACGACTTAGGGAAGGCGGACGAGTTAAGGAGGAATTCAGCTATAAATACTCGTCTATTTTCTCACTTTTTGGGATCCGGATTTCGAAGCGACGAAGTGCTGCCATTTTGAGAGCTCGACTTCTACACTTCTTCACTTCTTCTCTCCACTCTAATCTAGTGCTTCCATCCATCCAAGTTGAAGATCAAATTGAAGATTCAAGAGCTTAGATTGAAGATCTTCATCCTTTGAAGTGAGATTTCTTCGTTTGAAGCGGATTCGTGATAGATCAAGCTTGATCCTTCGCTGTCCAGATCTGAAGCGTGTTGTTTTGAGGTTTTTTTGGTGATTTGGTGAGTGGTGATTATCTCTCACACGGATCCAAAGGAGTATATCGGATTGTTGGCTCGATTTAGTGTTAAAATAGTGATTTTCATGCATTTTCTTCATCCTAAGTGTAGATCCATGTAGATCCATTGTTCATGATGATTTGACAACCATTTTACTAAGTGTTAACCTATGAAAGTTCATTCATCAAGATTGTAGAGATATTTCTCATGATTTCATGCTTGTTAGACTTTCAACTCTTTAATTACGAAATTGCCATTATTGTGATAATTGTCTACTTAGATCATATTCGAATGCTTGATTGTTTGGATTAATGTTTGACTTGGTTGATTGCTATGAATTAGATGATTGATGATTTGATTTAGACCGAAGACGATTCAAAAGCTAAGGGAAAGGCTCTTGAATTGGGAAAGCTGCTCGTGGCATATGTAGCGGGATGATGAAGCTCTTATGCATAGATTTGATGATGTGATGTTGAGATGAGGCTTTGCGAGGATGTAATGAAGCGAGGCATCATGTGATGAAGACTTGGTCTAATCCAGACGGGATCATTCCAAGCATGTTGATAACTCGGTGAATGGTTCGAGTTGAGGATAATGGATGGATATGAGAATGGTCGTCAAGGAGGATGACTAGGAGGCTTGGGTCTCATCGTTGTTGAAGGTTCTAGCATGCTCTAAGCAAGAGTACGTTTGGGCAGATTCGATAGTCCCAACGACCAACTATTGATGGTCGAGTACTCTGGGCAGATTCGATAGTCCTAGGCACGGGTCACGATGATGTGCGGGAGTTATGTCTAGAACCAGGGTTACCATTAGCCCTTGACGGACGGCTGAAAGAATGTGCCGGTCATTCAATTAACGGTGATACCGAAGCAATGATAACAGTGATAGCCAGAGTCATGGATGTTTGATTGTATCGTCATTCGGTCTCAAGAGCGGTATTTTCTGGGTGCTTATCTGATCTTGGTTTAGGCCTTGGGGGTTTGTGCTTGGAAAACATCGCCCTTGACTCGAGTGATAATTGCTTTACTTTAAATTGTATGCTCTGATATGTTCGCTTCTGCTTAGTGTGTGTCTGGGGGCTATCACTGTAGAAAGAGGTTGGAGTGGGAGGGTTGTATTCCTATTCCTTTTCCTTTATGCTCTTTTGGTATGTTGATTGTTAATTTACTGCTCACTAAGAGTGTTGTCTGACTCAAGGCTTTATGTTTTAATTCTTATTGCCTTGGGCTTTTCGTCCATTTTGGGACGGGCAGACTAGGTAGTAGGTGACAGGTGCTGTTCTTGCTTTCCACAGTGTTGATATCGAAGACGAGCTGGAGTATTGCATATTGTTTCTTTATTACTATATGTACTGGATGTTCCGCTGCTTTGTAATCTCTGAGTGATGTAGTGAGGCTTGTTGTATTGACTATCCTGATGCTTGTATTCAACTATTATGAAGTTTTATATGATGTCATTTTGTTCTTTAAGGCTTCCCTATACATATGTTCTATTGTATTTTATCCATGCGTTGTGAGTAATACGATAGATTATGATGTTTAATCTACCTTGGCAATCGTCCATGGTCGCCTGGCACACTTTACAGCGCACTATCTCTAGATTCGGTGCAGGGGTCATGGGCGGTCGTCACATATAGGCAGATCCGCAATAGAAATGAATGGACAAGATTGATTTGATAGTTGAACGATAGATGACCCAAAAAGCCCGTTTCGTTCCCGAAACGAAAATGGGTCATCCCATATATCAAAATAGATGTTTTCGATATTTTTAAACTCAATGGAACAAGTTTCAAGTCAAATTCCATCGTATGAAGAAGTTGCTTTAAAATCAGCTTATTTCAAATTGATTTCAATTGAATTTAAATAAATTGATTTCTATGCGTTTCGAGTCCGTACGATCAAATGACAAGTCTGATCGCTACGAAACTTGAATTCTTACAAAAATTCACCATTATGGATCTGATGAAACTAATTTCATCAAAATCCGAGACAGTGGCCAAAATGGCTGTTTTTACATTAATTAAATAAATTAATATTAAATTAATTAATCACTTTTTAATTCAAATTTTATAATTTACAAATTTCTATCACTTTAGATTACTTAGTAATTCATAATCCCTTAAAAGAAATTTCTATATCAATTTAATATTCAATATTGCACAAATTATAGTATTTGATTTCAATTTCAATAAATTCAGTAATTATAAATTAAATTTCCAATAAATCCATTTGTTTGACTTTTCAATCTTGTTATTCAATCAATTATTTCCCTAAGGATATAATTTAACATTAGTTTATCTCTTACTACATTAAAATTTTATAATTTCATCTTAATTTCCATTAACACAGTATTTAATTACATTTAATTGCAAAAATCCATTTATTATAGCTTAAATTCCAATAAATTGATCAAATTTGATTTCAATTCTTTTTATTCAATCAATTATCATATTATGAAAAAAAATTACATTGGTTACATCTTATTGAATTGATATTCTACAATTATCAATTTAATCTACATTAACTGCACTAATTAAGTGAATTAATTGCAGTTGATTTCAAATTTAAGAGCCTAAATAAATAGGTAGTTTGTCACCATTAACTTTTAGTCACATTAATAAGTTTATTATTTACAACCAAATGTTATAATTACTACCACAACACTAAATTTATTTAGTTACAATTCATTACACATTATTTCATTAATCAGTCAACTTTTAAATTATCAATTTCTTCTTTAATCCAATTATCAATTAATACATACATTACTATAATTTATTTACAATCTGTATCCAATTATAACTTTTAATCATTTTAATTAATTAGAATCACCTTCAAAGCAATTATAGGTTACCTTAAATTAATACCATTTCACTTTATTTCAGTTATATTCTTTATTATTAAATCACAAATTTTTATTTCTTCCAACATTAAATTACAACTTTATTTAATTAACAATTTTAATTATCGAAAATTATGGATCGTTACATGCAACTTCTATACGTGTTTGAGAATAAAGAATAATGTGCAAATAGACAAATTATATGTAATAGATTGCAATATAACTAAATGATTACATCATATGCTTAAAAAGAGTATTAAATGCATAAAAAATATCACTTTTAAAAAAAATACATGTATTATGCAGTTTACGAACATATGAGAAAGAATATATGAAAAAGAGTACAATATCTTAAAAAACATGAAATATAACTAATAATCGCATAATTTACATAATAAAAATATATAAATTATGAAAAAAAGAAGAACTAATATTTAAAATATGAATATATTTTACAATTCTCAGAAATGCAAATAAACTAAGGAATAAAAGTACACTGTATACTTAGCATGTAAAATTAAAATTAAAATGTAAAACCTAAACACTTTGATACAATAATATGCAAAAACACATTTTTTACATTTACAAAATATATAGTTTTCTTAATTTTTTGAAATTAAAATTAAAATTTATGTAAACATACCAATTATTTGCATAAAGTTAAATTATAGATGGAAATCACATGTTTTTATATTTTAACAACATATAACATAAACTATTATCAATAAGAATGTATAAAAACAAAAAAAATGAAAAAGTGAATCAGCAAGGTTGGCTGAGTTGGTTGGTAGTTCAGGCTACGAGATTAAAGGACATGAGTTCGATAATCGAGATCGACACTAATTAATATTACCCAACCTTGCTCAAAGAGAAAAGTGTAGAACATTTGCACTTTTTATATATGTAATTTACGCTTGAAAAACGAAGTTGCTATATTTTCGTAATTCTAAAAATAAAACGCATTGTGATAATTTTTAATATTAATGAAAAATACGATAAAAATTGCACAAATTAGCACGATATAATAAATGCACACCTAATTGTTAATACTATGGATTCTATGTTGGTTGATTATTAAATAATCGGCTCATGATAATTAATTTCAAATTTTGTTGTCGACCCCATAATTTCAACCGAAGATGAAAACTTCTGCTACTGTCTTTCACACCCATCGCCATTCCACTTTTCCTACTTTCCCATTTGAATAATTAGTCCCCCTCAACTTCTTTAGTTTTTCACACTGTCATCTTCCTTCAAAATTCATGTTTTTATTCTTCAAATAAACAAGGTTTTCACTATCATCTTTTTTAATATTTGATCTTTAATTTGTGCAACTTTTAGTTTTTAATTTTTAGCAAAATAGGGTTTTTTTATGTTGTGATTTAATGATTTTGGGAGTATGTAGTCATATGTATGTTGGGTTTTGATAAAACTACAAAAGACGACTCTCATACTAGGTTTAACGTGGTTGTTGTAGTTTCTAAGTATAGCTCTAAGGTGATTTAAATTAAACCTTGTATAATCTTAACGTGGTTCGTAATGGATCACCTTAGTTTCATGTTAGTTTTTTTTTCACTTTTCATTTTTTAAGAAAATGCGCTATGGGTTTACTAAGGTCGACCGTCCAATTAGGGATGGTCTTGACAAGGAACTCCACTTACCCATAAGTTCTACAAATCTATTGAGAAGTGGAGGCGGCTTTGCATTTTCCGTAGTATAAAGTTAATTTGCTTATCCTTGCTCGACTCCAGCGGGGACGATGAAACTTAACTCTTTAATAAAACGGAAAATTCTAAAAGAAAATTAAATTTTTTCTCTTCAATCATAAAAATATTATAAATTTCGCATAACTATTATAGAAAATCTAATAGCTTTATTTAATCTTTCTAAATATTTGCTTGTAAATTAGAAAAGGGGAAATTGAAGGAAAATGGATATTTTTGTTTTATATTTAAACTATATCTATTATTATTATTATTTTAAATAAATTGGGATGTGCAATTAGAATTTTTGAGCCTAAGACATATCAATATACCCAATAATCCTCCCAACCAATTATTTTTCCTGACAATAATAATAACAAAAAAAACTTAAATTACCAGCCCAACTGGTTTAGCAGTAATCAAAATAAAAGAGAATATTTGGCAACGGGTAAAATTAGCAGAGGTTTTTTTCCTTTCCTCTGAACTCAAATCAAAGGGTAAGATTTTCAAATGTAGTCAAAAACCACAAGTCTTATATTTTAACAACATATAACAAAAACTTTTACCAATAAGAATGTACAAAAACATATAAATGAAAAAGTGTAGAGCATTATCACTTTTTATACCCGTAGTTTAAGTTTAGAAAACGAAAATGCGATATTTTTGTAATATAAAAAATAAAAGGTATGAAAGAGCCATATATATGTGTATATATATATATGGTGTTTTGATGACAACAACATACAACACAATGATGAAAAAGGTGTAAAATAAAATGGCTAAAAATATGCAAAACTAGGATTCAAACCCGGATGGGTTGAGAGATGAGCACATGTCCTTACCATTGAACCACACAAGCTTTTGAAAAATACTATGATTCATTCAAGTGAAAGCCATGTCTGTGTTGACTATATATGAACAGCTTGTCTACTGTCTTTGGCTATGCTCTCAGGCTCGAATTTTACACTAGCCAGTCGATCAAAGCCTTCTTTTAGTCGACTGACCTAGTATTAAATGACTAGTTTTTTGAAGTGATATCTTTATATCTCTTTGCTCTAGAAGTTGCATCTATTCGCTCCTGCTACCACTTCTCTTTATCAATGGCGAAATTGAAAAGTTGCACCTCTACTTTATCATCCCTACAACATCCATATAAACCCCTAACCATCTCTGAATCAAAATACAACTCTATGCTTTGAATTCTAGGCCTCAAACTCTTAATTCCTAAGAAATACTCCAAATTCCAAGAAATTTATGTGATTTAGAGATTTCGACTAGTGTACTTCAACTCCACATCCTATATTCTAGTCGAATAAACTCCTTAGCCTCTACAGTCTACACCTCCACTCAATATAGTTTGGTCTGGTTATAAGAGTTATTGTACATCAAAGTGACATTCTGTATTTCAAGATACGCTGTGTCAGAAAGTAACATTTGTTATACTGCTTGTAATTGTTGTGAAGTCATGTTTGGTTGTTCAGGCGGAGTTTGTAAACCTGTTCCTTTGGGTGAAGTGAGGGTGTTGACAGTGAAATACCAAAGGGGAGGTTCGAGACTAGACGTAGGATGGGAGGTCCAAACTTGTATAAAATCGATCGACTATGTGATCTACTGTTATACTATTCCTATTCATAGTGAATAACAAGTGGTATTAGAGCCTAGAATTCTATCGATCGTACAACACTATAAAATAATGGCTAGAAAGAGAAGATCCAAAGGATAGTCAAGAAAAAACAAATTTCTAGAAGCGAGCAACTATCTATAGAATCAAGATACAAGTGTTGTGTGGCTAATCTCAGATCAAAATTGGTACACTTAGATCCTATATATAGTGATTTTTTACAAAAGCATGAGAAGTTATTAAAAGATTTAAAGCATCACAAAAGGTAAATTCTATTACATTAGATAAATTAGATGATTATGGGCATAAATTAATATTTTAACAGAAGAAATTAAGCTTTCAGTAAAACAAACTGAAATTTTTGAAAATACATTGGAAGAACTTATTTTACAAAAAGATTTTCTATTAAAAGATATGAGCGATTAAACGATAATAATACCGATCTTTTAAAGGAAATTGAAGTTTTGCAAAATAAAAATATATTTTTAGAAAATTCTTTAAATGATTCTAATTCTAAATTTTTGTCTCTTAAAAAGGAGAATAGGGCTTTAAATAATAAGAATCTAGAATTAATTAAAGAATGAAAAATTTTAAAAGATAATAATATTATGTTGCAAAAAAAAAATTTGTGATTCCAAAGTTGTTTTTGATAAATTAAATGAGAAAATCATAAATTTTACTAGATAAATAGATGACTTATCTTCCTTAACGACTAATAGCAAAGCTCATAATAATAGAACTGGTTTAGACTATAAACAAGATAATTATACAAAAAGTACTAGATATGCATTCCTTTATACACATTTTAATGCTAGTGATAAAAGTAGAGATAGTTCTAAAACCAATCCATGTCATAATATTATCATGCTTAGAAATAGAAAAAAATCCTTTGAATACTAAATCTATGACAATTAATGTTAATATATGAGTTCTTGCTAAATTAATTAATTATGATAAACAATTATATATCAACAATTATTACGACATTATGATTAGTTGTGGAAATTATATTTTTAAGAGATCAACCACATCCAACTGGATATGGTTTCCTAAGTCGTAAACCTTATATCTATTGTAAAATGAGTATCATTTTTCTTACATTTGGCATATCTATTGGATACTCATCCCTTAGCATTAATGTTAAAATTATTTATTTTTGACTTTTCTATGATATTCTCCATTTATTTTTAATTTTCTCATATTTTTTGTTAATTACAAACGGGGGAGAAATAACAAACATATTGATATGGGGAGTACCTAGTTAAAAGTTAAAGAGAAACATTATACTTATGGGAAGTTTTTATCATATAGTATGTCATTGCTCTTATCCCTTTTGTTGATGACAAAGGGGGAGAAGAATGTGTGTTTTACATTTTTTATATTGGCATTTATATGAAATTGAGAGAAATAAACTTACATAACATATAGCTAGGGGGAGTTATTATTTTATTTTATATTAAAGTTGTGTAGTTGTCATCTTCAAAAAGGAAGAGAATGAAAGAACTCTATATACATATACATACATGGTGTTTCGATGATAACAACCATACAACAATTCTACTAATATGTTTATTGAGTTATTTCAGATCAAAACGATGACAGAAAAGGTGTAAAATAAAATGACTAAAATTATGCAAAGCTAAGATTTGAACCCGGGTAGGCTAAGGGATGAGCACATGCCATCACCACTACACCACACAAGCTTTTGCAAAATACTATGATTCGGTCGAGTCAAAGCCTTGTCCAGTCGACTAAATATGAAAAACTTGTGTACTATTTTTGGCTATGCTCTCGGGCTTGAATTTTACACTAAGCCAGTCGACTGAAGCCTTTCAGTCGATTGACCTAGTATAAAACGATTAGTTTTTTGAAGTGATATCTTCATGTCTCTTCGCTCTAGAAGTTGCATCTCTTCGCTTCTGCAGCCACTTCTTTTCATTAGTGGCAAAATTGGAAAGTTGCACCCCTACTTTACCATCCCTACAACATCTATATAAACCCCTAACCATCCCTGAATCAAAATACAACTCTATGCTTTGAATTCCAGGCCTCAAACTCTCAGTTCTTAAGCAATACTCCGAGTTCCGAGAAATTCATGCGATTTAGAGCTTTCGACTAGTGTACTTCATCTCCACATCCAATATTCTAGTCGAATAAACTCCATAGCCTTTACATGTCCACTCAATATACTTCGAGGTTATAGGAGTTATTGTACATCAAAGTGACATTCTGTATATCAAGATATATTGTGTCAGAAAGTAACATTTGTTACACTACATGTAATTGTTGTTGAAGTCATGTTCGGTTGTTCAGGCAGAGTTTGTAAACCTATTCCTCTGGGTGAAGTGAGGGTGTCGAAGTGAAATAATGAAGGGGAGCATCGGGATTGGATGTAGGATGGAAGGTATTAACTAGTAAAATCAACTATATGATCTATTGTTATACTATTCCATTGAATTTACATGGCCATCTTTGATCATATTCATAGTGACTAACAAGATACTATGATAATTTTGCAATATTAACGAAGAAATACGATAAAAATTGAAGAAAATGGCACAATGTAATAAATACACGCCTAACCATTAAAAACTATAAGTTCTATGCCATTTGATTATTAAATAACTAACTCATGGCCGTTTAACTTTAGTTTTTGTTGCCAACACCTCGTAATTCCGACCACCCAAAATTTTAGCCAAGATGAAGGCATCGGCTATTGTCATCCACACCCTACCACCATTCTATTTTTCCCATGTTTTCATTTGAATAAAATAAACCTCTTATCATCTTCTTCCTTAAAAATTCAATCTCCCTTCTTCAAACAAACAAGGTCTTCACATTCATCTTTTCCTTTTAAAATCTAGATGTGCCTATGAAATATAACATAATTTGTTGTATTTTACCTTTAATTTGTATCATTTTTCAGTTCTTATTTTTTTTAGCAAAATAGATGTTATTTATGTTTTGAATTAATGATTTGGGTGTGTATTGCCACATTTAGATGTTGGGTTTGATAAGACTACAAAATACCGTTGTTTAGTGGAAGATGGATTTTAAAGCTAATTTAACACTAGAGGAGGGTGAATAGTGTTTTTTGATTTTTTTGAATCTTTTTGAATCCTTTTAAGATTATAGTTTAAACAATGCAAGTAACAATCACATATTCAAACACAAACAAATGTAAATGCAGTAAAAGTAAAAAGGTATGAATATACCAGGACTTTATACTGGTTCAGAGTTACCCTACATCCAACCCTATACAATTCCTTGTACATATCTCTTTTCAAATAGCAAAAGCAAATATAATCTTGATTTCAAGATAACGTGACCACTCTCCAGACTTTTCGACCTTTGGGTAGAGTTACTTGATTTATACAGACCACAAGCACACCCACTAGATTTCAAGACTACTAAGCACACCCAATTGATTTATATGAGCTACAATCACACCCACAAGTATAACTGTATGATTTGATAGAGTTTTACAAACTCAGACCATTGATCTTGATTACAAATGATCCTATAACCTCTTGAATAACGCTTTTATCTTGTTTAAGTGAGAGTGATGAGAGAAATCAAAGAGTAATCAATAGAGAATCAAACTAATGGAGTTTGAATTTGATTCTAATTGAACTTGAGAATATTTTGAGTAGATTTTCTTTTAGAATTCAAGAGTGTAAAAGAGGAGAGAAAATATGAGAAAGTAGTTAACAAAAATTCATTGGTTTAACCCCTATTTATAGAGAAACAACAGTCAAGTTCATTCACGAAGAGATAAGACGAAAAGACACTTCCATTCAAAATTTGAATTTTGAAAATTACGGTCACTATGTCGACATGTATGAATCGGATATGTTGACATACCTTTCACAACATTTAAAAACACTTTAAAAAAATTATTTTGAAAATATTAAGGTTTATGAAATATTTTGATACTTTGTAAAATCATATAAATATAGTTTATACATATTTTAATCATATCACTTAAGAAAACTTTATGGAAATATATTTAAATATATAAAGGATTTATATATGAATGTTTTTTGAAAATAATAAATATAAAGTAATAGTGAATATATTTTAAATCAAAATAATAATAAATATTATAATAAACTTATATTTAGAAATCTTTAAAAACTAAAATTATAACAAAGTATATTAAATATAATAAAATCAAAAGATAGAAATAAGGCTATTTGAAAAGTTATTTTGAAAAACAAGAATTCTTTTAAAATCATTTTTAAGATTTTTGAAACTCATTTGAAAATCATTTGAAAAAGAGAAATAGAGAGAAAGATCAAAGAAGTGCTATCAGAGTTTTAACCAAAATCCTAAGACTGTAAAACTTATCTAGGATATCTTGAGTTCTTCAATACTCACAAGTCTTAAATCTCTAACTCTTGAATCTCTTTATTTGCCTCTTGAATATGCTTTTGATACTGTGCAGTCTTCTTAATCAATACCTATCTAATATCCTGCACTATATACTAATATAACCTTATAAAAACATTAGTATCTATATCTATATTTTATATAATGGCATATGGTTTGATGCAGCACGAGCTACAAAGTTACAAGACTTAAGTCGCCCACGACTTAGCTTAAGTCGCCCACGACTTAAGGAAGAAGTTTTACGACCTAACGAAGAAGTTATAGGTCGCCCACGACCTAAGGAGTCACGAGAAGGGGAGCTGCGACTTAATTGGAAACCAGGAGAAGAAGTAGTCTCGAGTTTGCGACCTAAGGAAGTGATAGGTCGCGAACGACCTAACTTGGCAGTGCAACATGGTAAAAGTTTAAGTCACAAACGACCTAACTTGTTTTTAGATCGTATATGACCTAACGAACTAAGGCATAGGTCGCGGGAACGACCTAACATGTCACCAGGAAAAGAGCTACGACCTAACGGGTTCGAGAGTAACGAGCTAAGACTTGGGAATAAGTCGTTGGAGGTTGAAGTCTTAGGTCGCTCACGACCTAACGCTATTTTAGGTCGCTTACGACCTAGTAAAGGCAGCACGCGAGTCAAAGGATTCAGCATGATGGCATGCGAACGAGCTAAGAGGTTACGACCTAAGTTAGGTCGCAAGGGGTTAGGTCGTAGGAATATAATTCGACCTACGATAGGTCGTAGGAAAATGTTCCGACCTAAGTTAGGTCGCAAGAAGTTAGGTCGTGGAGTCTTAAGTCGCGAAGACTCTCTGAAGCCGCTTCTATTAGGTCGCTAATGAAGGGATGTCGTTCATTCTTAGGTCGCGGAGCTCCAGATGTCGTTCATTTGTTGAGTCGTTTAGCTGTTGTAACTGTTAGTTAAAGTCGGAGGTCTTGATAGGTCGTGTACGATCTAAGTGTTGTAAAGTCGTTATGTTTTGTAATATGGTTGTGTTGTAATGAAGCCTGTTAGGTCGTTGACGACCTATACTAAGTCGCTGGGATTTAGGTCGTAGGTCGTTCACGACCTAAGAGTTGTGTTGAAATCTTGATTCTGTTTGGCGTGTGAGTTGTAGCCTATAAATAGGCATGTGTGATCATTTGTAATAGTTAAGTTGATTTGAAATAAAACTCTTGTTTTGTTAGCTTTGTGCTTTCGCCAAATTGGTAGTTGAGTGTAATCTCCTATCTCCTCTTTCGGTTAATCGAGTGCGCTCGATTCAACGACTGCAGAAGCCGATTCATGGAATCTAGTGCGCTAGATCAACGTGTGAAGAATCGCAGATCTTTGAACCCGGTATCGTGCGTGATCAACGAGTTCGGGATAGGTAGAATTCGGTATCTTCGGATCAACGAATTCAGGCATTTCAGTATCTTCCAATCCATCGATTGCTACTCTCATCGATCGACATTGTTTTGATTAATCCGCTACGTTAGTTTTGGTATCAGAGCTTGTTTAGCCAATCATAGCTAAATCGAGTCTTGGAGCCAATCATCTTGAAGAAGTTTGAATCGAAGTGAAGATTTGAGGTTATTAATCACGGCCGAGAGCAAGAAGGGAAGTTGTTCAACTTTGTATTGAATTTTGGAGGACGGATTTATCTTGTTTGGGAGTTTGGTTGTTCATCGTGTTCATCACAATTTGCAACACGTGTGAAGTTTCCGATCCATTTTACTTTGGATCTAAGTTCGAATCGTGTTTGAATTTTTGAAGTGTTTGAAAATTTTTGAATCATGCCACCAAGGAGAGCTAATCGTCACCAAAACATAGAAGCTTTATATCGAAGAGAAGAGGCTGATGAGATGGAGCAAAGGATCAATGAAAACTTTAGTGAAAAGCTTAACGAAGGAATTGGTCGGTTAGAGAAGATGATGTTAGAAATGAATCAAAATCGGAGAAGGGTTTCACTTGAATCTAATCATGGGGGAAGTAGAGTCTCGCCATATTCCAATCGAGACAGAAGTGTTGATGATGATCAAAGGCGTAGGAGGAATGTGAATGATCGAGAACGAAGGAATGTAGATAGAAGGGATGATGGTGGAAGACGTGATGGTAGTAGAGATGTGGGTGGACGAGATAGACAACGATATACATCTGATTTTGAAGAGGAGTATGATGGTGGTAGTGTTCGAGGACAAGGACGAGGACAAGGAAGAGATCACTCTGAGTATGATCACAAGTGGGAGTCGGGGATGAAGACTGAAATTCCTGAATTCAAAGGTGGTATGCAAGCTGAAGAGTTTTTGGATTGGGTAGCTAATGTTGAAGAGATTTTTGACTTCAAGGAAGTTCCAGAACATCGTAGGGTGAAGTTGGTTGCTACAAGGTTGAGGGGTAGAGCTTTGGCATGGTGGCAGCAAACCAAACTTACACGTGAACGAATGGGGAAGTCAAAAGTTGAATCTTGGGAGAAGATGAAGAAATTGATGAAAGCAACGTTCTTACCTTACAATTATCAATCTTTGATGTATCAACGTTTGCAGAATTTGAGGCAGGGCACAAAGAATGTTAATGATTACGCGGATGAATTTTATCAGCTTATTGCGAGGAATGATATTATGGAAACGGAAGAGCGGCTGACATCTAGATTCATTGGGGGATTGCAAATGTAGATTCAGGATATGGTTAACATGTTTGATCCCAGATCTGTAGCGGAAGCACATCAGAAAGCGTTGGCTTGGGAGAAACAGGGACGACGAGGAGGTGGTGTGTTTACAAATTCCAATAATCAAGTGAAGGGTGTTAGTGGAAGTTCTAATGTTTCAAAAGTTGTTGCAAAACCAGTTGTGAATGAGGTTGGGAAGGCAAAAGTCAATAATGGTTTCAAGTGTTATAATTGCCAAGAAATGGGCCACAAAAGTAGCGAATGTCCAAAGCCGAAGAAGAGAGCTATGATAGCGGAGGTTGAGGATGAGAATGAAGAAGCTGAATATTCCAATTCACCACCTGATGAGGAGGAAGAAGAAGTGTCGGGAGACGAAGGTTATAATCTAATGATGAAGAGGTCCTGTTTAACACCAAAGCAAGAGGAGGATTGTAGTTGGTTAAGGAGCAATATTTTTCAATCAACATGTACCATTCTGGGGAAGGTTTGCAAATTTGTTATTGATGCTGGAAGCTGTGATAATATAATTTCTTCAGAAGCTATGAGGAAGTTGGCATTGAAGACTGAGAAACATCTGAAACCGTACAAGCTAGCTTGGTTGAGGAAAGGCGGGGAGGTGAAGGTTGGACGAAGGGCTTGTGTGAAGTTTTCAATTGGAAAGAAATACTAGGATGAAATCTAGTGCGATGTGGTAGATATGGATGTCTGTCATTTGTTGTTGGGGAGACCGTGGCAGTATGATAGGGCGGTGCAACATGATGGGCGTACCAACAGTTACAGTTTCATGTTTGAAGGCACAAAGATTACTCTAGTTCCAAAGAAGCGACAACAAGAGGAAAACAAGTTGGAGGAGATTGAAGAGCTCAAAACTTTGTTATCTTTTAAGGAGTTTGTGAAGGAAGTAGAGGAGGAGCCTGAAGTGTTTTTGTTGATTGGGCGAGAGAGCAGTGAAGAGGTTGAAATTCCGGAAGAAGCGAAGCCAGTTTTGAAAGAATTTGACGATGTATTTCCAGAAGAGTTACCAACGGAGTTGCCACCGTTGAGGTATATACAACATCAGATAGATCTTGTTCCAGGTGCTGTGTTGCCACACAGACCACATTATCGAATGAGTCCAAAGGAACATGAAGAATTGAAGAGGCAAGTGGAAGAATTGCTTGAACAGGGGCGTGTGCAGGAGAGTTTAAGTCCTTGTGTTGTACCAGCTTTATTGGTACCCAAAAAGGATGGAACGTGGAGAATGTGCACTGACAGTCGAGCATTGAATAAGATTACTGTGAGATATAGATTTCCAATACCCAGATTGGATGATTTGTTAGATCAGCTGAGCGGAGCTACTATATTTTCGAAGATTGATTTGAAGAGCGGTTATCATCAAATTCGAATCAGACCAGGGGATGAATGGAAAACAGCGTTCAAGATGCGAGAGGGGTTGTATGAATGGTTGGTAATGCCATTTGGACTTTCAAACGCGCCAAGTACGTTCATGAGGGTGATGAATCAGATTTTTAGACCTTTTATTGGGAAATTTGTGGTGGTTTACTTTGATGATATTCTGATCTACAGTGCTAGTAAAGAAGAGCATGTTCAGCATTTGAAGAAAGTGTTAATTATTCTTCGTGAAGAACAATTCTATGCTGCTACAAAGAAGTGTGTTTTTATGGCGAGGAGTGTTTTATTTCTGGGGTATGTTGTGTCGGAAGAAGGAATACAGGTTGACCAAAGTAAAGTCGAAGCTATCAGAGATTGGCCGCAACCCAAGACGATAATGGAAGTTCGTAGTTTTCATGGGCTGGCTTCATTTTATCGAAGGTTTATTCCACACTTTATTAGTGTGATGGCGCCTGTGACTGATTGTATGAAGGGTAAACAGTTTGCATGGACGGGGGAAGTCGGGGTTGCTTTTGATCGAATCAAAGGACTCTTGACGTCTGCACCAATTCTAATACTACCAGATTTTCAGTTAGTGTTTGAACTACATACTGATGCATCCAAGGTTGGGATTGGAGGAGTGTTGAGTCAGAGGGGACGTTCGATTGCATACTTTAGCGAGAAGCTATCAGGAGCAAAAATGAGATACAATACATATGATGTTGAATTTTATGCTGTTGTGCAATCTATTAAACACTGGAGACACTATCTATTTCAGAAGGAGTTTGTTCTTTACACTGATCATGAGGCGTTAAAGCATTTACAAGGGCAAGCCAAGATTTCAACGAGACATGCATCATGGATTGCATATCTGCAACAGTTTACTTTTGTTGTTAAACACAAGTTAGGGGTGACGAATCGAGTGGCTGATGCTTTGAGTAGGAGGAGTCATTTGTTGACTACACTGAAAGTTGAGGTGATAGGGTTTGATGTGTTGCCAGAATTATTTGTCGATGATCCTTACTCTGCGAAGTGTATTTATAAAGTCAAGGAGGGAAAGACGGATGAGTTTATGATGGTAGATGGTTTTCTATTTAAAGGAAATCGATTGTGTATACCTGATTGTAGTTTGAGAATGAAGATTGTAAAAGAACTACATAAAGAAGGACATGTTGGGAGAGACCGTACATTACAGTTGATTTCACAATCTTACTTTTGGCCATCGATGAGGAAAGAGGTGGAGAGGTTTGTGGAGCGATGTCATATCTGTCAGGTTTCGAAAGGAACTGAAACTAATGCTGGTTTATATATGCCGTTACCTGTACCAACTAAACCATGGGTTGATGTGAGTATGGACTTTGTGTTGGGGTTGCCGAGGACACAGCGTGGTAACGATTCCATATATGTGGTGGTTGACCGATTTTCTAAAATGGCGCATTTTATTGCCTGTAAGAAGACGGCGGATGCTGTTTATGTTGCTCAGTTATTTTTCAAAGAGATATATCGACTTCATGGATTGCCAGAATCTATTGTGTCGGATAGGGATACTCGTTTTCTAAGTCATTTTTGGCTAAGTTTGTGGAAGATGGTGGGAACGAAGTTGAACTTTAGCAGCGCTTATCATCTGCAAACGGATGGACAAACCGAGGTTGTGAACAGATCATTGGGAAATTTGTTGAGGTGTCTTGTGCAAGACAATCTGAAGAGTTGGGATGTAAAGTTATGCCAGGCAGAGTTTGCTCATAATCAAGCAGTGAATCGTAGTACGGGGTTCAGTCCATTTCAGATTGTATATTCTAGTTTGCCAAAGGGGCCGTTGGAGTTAACAGTCATATCACAACCAAAGAAGACAGTCAAACGAGCTGTAGATTTTGTTGAAGGATTGACCGAGTGTCATAGAATCGTTCAAGAACAATTAGAGAAGGCGAATGAGAAATACAAACGATCTGCAGATCTGAAGCGAAGGAGTGTTGAATTTAATGAAGGAGATATGGTTTATGCAGTGTTAACAAAGGATCGTTTTCCAGTAGGCACTTATAATAAGTTGAAAGCCAGAAAATTGGTCCTGTAGAAGTCGTGAAACGAATTAATGAAAATGCTTATAAGTTGAAGCTGCCGGAGGATGTGTACACTTCTGACGTGTTCAATGTCAAACATCTCGTACCATATTATGGGGATGAACAATCTGATGTGGAAGAATTTACAAATTCGAGGACGAATTTTTCTCAACCTGGGGAGGATGATGCAGCACGAGCTACAAAGTTACAAGACTTAAGTCGCCCACGACTTAGCTTAAGTCGCCCACGACTTAAGGAAGCAGTTTTACGACCTAACGAAGAAGTTATAGGTCGCCCACGACCTAAGGAGTCACGAGAGGGGGAGCTGCGACTTAACTAGAAACCAGGAGAAGAAGTTATCTCGAGTTTGCGACCTAAGGAAGTGATAGGTCGCGAACGACCTAACTTGGCAGTGCAACATGGTAAAAGTTTAAGTCACAAACGACCTAACTTGTTTTTAGATCGTATACGACCTAACGAACTGAGGCATAGGTCGAGGGAACGACCTAACATGTCACCGGGAAAAGAGCTACGACCTAACGGGTTCGAGTGTAACGAGCTAAGACTTGGGAATAAGTCGTTGGAGGTTGAAGTCTTAGGTCGCTCACGACCTAACGCTATTTTAGGTCGCTTACGACCTAGTAAAGGCAGCACGCGAGTCGAAGGATTCAGCATGATGGCATGCGAACGAGCTAAGAGGTTACGACCTAAGTTAGGTCGCAAGGGGTTAGGTCGCAGGAATATAATTCGACCTACGATAGGTCGCAGGAAAATGTTCCGACCTAAGTTAGGTCGCAAGAAGTTAGGTCGTGGAGTCTTAAGTCGCGAAGACTTTCTGAAGCCGCTTCTGTTAGGTCGCTAATGAAGGGATGCCATTCATTCTTAGGTCGCGGAGCTCCAGATGTCATTCATTTGAATTATAAAATGAATTTTCAAATGATAAAAAGTCGCTTTGATCAAAATAGCTTAAAAAGCACTTTCCGCAACACTTTTCCGCAGCACTTTTCTGTAACTTTGAAATATAGTTTAAACGCAACCATTCTTTTCCAAATCTTTTGTAAATGTTTTTAAATGGTTAACAAAGTATTTTAAAGGATATTTGAAGGATTTATGAAGTGGTTAAATAAATAACTGAAAGTTAGTAGAGTATGTTAAATGATTTAGAGTCGATCAAATAACTTGACCGCCTTATGGGTGATAAACAGATAGTGTTTAGGCTTGAGTTTGAAAAACCAGTTTCCTGCTCTCCTTGGCTATCCGGACTGGCCTGACAGATGGGATGATAAATTTGATTTACCCTGATCAAAATTTTCCAAAGTATAAAGGATATGATTTTCCGAATATAAATAACTTGGATTTTATGGAGATAATCTTCTTGTACTCGGTGTTAAAGCCCGAAGAGGGAACCATTACTATTTGTGGAATTTAAAAGGCAATTTCACCGTTATCCCACCCGTAGTACTGGTTGAATACAGGAATTGATATTGAGTAGAATTAGATGATTTCTATAGATTCTGCTCACTTAATATTTACTAGTTTTGGATTAGCATCCTAGATAACATGGTTTTAACTCAATCAAAGTTTTGAGCTTTGAATTAAGAAATCTTTGTAAAGATTTAAATAAATTTTTTGGAATTATTTTAATTTCTATTACTTGAATTAATTGTTTTGGGTTTGTAGTAAACTATGTCTTAAATAACATCGTTTTTGATCATTTAAAAGTTATTTTTTGGAAATAAGAAATCTTTGATTAAGATTTAATAAATGATTTGGAAATATTTTCCTAAGTAAAAAGTGAATTGATTTGGAATTATTCCAAGATTAAAAAGGTTTAAATTTACCAAATGATTTGATAAATGGGGCATAATGATTCCATATACTTTTAAGAAGATAAAGGGATAAATAAATGAATATATCTCTAAGAGATATTTATAAATGAATAAAAAGATGAATTAAATTGATTAACATTCGAACTTGGATAAATATACAAACTTAACATCTTTTTAATCGATGATTGGTTCAGAGGAACGGGGATCGGATTTGGGTAACTCTTATCCAAAAACCACTTCGAACCAATGTATACATTCGAAAGTGAAGACATGTTGAAGATGATGATTATTGAAGGCCGGAGATCTTCATAGCAGAAGGACTGCTTATTGACATTCTCTGGGTCGCTCCCAATATAGAGACATTTATTATAGCAGTGGTCATATCGTGTTTTGAAATCTTTAGATTGCAAGGACTACTCACTACTAATGGCAGTAGGAGGAGTGCCTTCGGTTTTGTTTAGTCCCAGAATGAACTTGTATGGACGAATGTCTGACATTGCATTTCTACGATCACAACATTGACTTTTCCAAACGTACATCTTCTTGGTGGCGGAGAAGGCAACTTCTCTTAGCTTAACTCCCTTCTCTGAGACGTACGAGCTCAGAGGTTGTATGTTCGTGGAAGTCAATAGTGATCGAAGGAATGACAATGTGGCATTCTAAGTGGAAGGTGCTTTGTGGAAGAATAAAGCGTGGCTTAGTGAAAAGCAAAGCGTGGCTTTGTTAAAATGAGTGTAGCCTCACGAGCCTCACCTCCCCGAGATGATACGGGTAATTATGTGGACTGAAGGGTATATATTTCAGGCTATTGGTTTTATGAGTATGACGGAGTCCGGTGGAGTTTGGATCCTCAAGCCATTTATTTGAACATAGTAGCTAACTTGCGAAAAGTGATAAGACTACTGGATATTGGTAGTGTAGCAAGCGCAGTTCCTAGTGAATTGCTTAAGAAAAGCGATTAAGGCATCGTGGGAACTATGTTTGCTATGCGTGGATTGAAGGAAAAGACCACTAGTTCCCTGTCATGTTAGAAATTCCAATACGAGCTTTATGGTTTTGATTGTATTCCCAAAATAGCTGTAATGCCTTGCAAACATCTCAACTACCCCTTTGGTATATTCCGTTGACCTAGTTCGGAGATATTACCACAGACTTAGTCCGGATATTGATACTTTATTTTGATATATATTACTTGAAAAGTGTTTTCAAACCAATGTCATTAATAATAATATCAAATGTTTTGATATAAAGTATTTTGGTTATCATAAGATAGAAACTCGTCCGTATTTATGTGTGGGTGTAGTCTTATGAGATACCATTCTTTTCAAAGGTTTTGATTTACATCAGCATTTAAAATTTCGAGTATCTCATGCTGGTTTATCAAGCCTGATCCGGGTATTTTTAATACTCGAGTCAGATCCGTGTAGTTTTAGGTTTAGTTGAAGATGCTTGGAGTTTCCAAAGGAGAACTGGAGATCTTCGTCTACGTATGGACGTATTCTATTATCCGCTGCATATACTTCACTTGTTTTGTTGTTTGTCAGCATTTGTAAGGACAGAGGATTTATAACTGTCCAGGCTGAATCTAGGTTAGAATCTAATATTGTATTCAAAATTTTCCATTGTAAAGATTTTATATGAAATAATATATGTTATTCCATTTGGGTGAGATTCTGTTCTATCTTTATTTTCTTTTTCCCCTAACAATTGAGCTTTCCGGCACTTGGATTTGCGGCACGTGAATACCAATGATGTATTAGTGTCGATTTTCGAAGGTCGAAAACCCCGGTCTTTAGAATAGGAGTTAGTGAATAAAATGGAGGGATATTCAAATTTTGAATTTGAATTTGGAATTCAAAATCTGCCTATGTATGTCGACATATGCAATAGGTCGAAACTTTCAAAGGAGAATTTCAACAAATAATTCCTATTTATCTATACTTACAATTGTCTTATAGTTATTATTTAATACAAACACTAAATAATTTACAATTTTTTTAAAATATATTTTATATTATTTTTATTTAATATTTTATAATATATATACATAATATTTAAATATGCACACATTATTCAACAAATATCATTATTAATATATAGGTTATTCCTAGCAATTAAAACCAATCATCAACTAAAATTCAAAATTTTAATTTAAATGCATATATATTTTAGTTCCGTTTCTCCAGACTTCTCATTAAATGCCGTTGTGAAGCATATATTAGCATTCTCTATACCCGGTTCGCTATCACTTGAGGAATTCTCTAAATCGTATAATGTTGCAGCATAAGCCCTTCTCCGTTTTCTAATGAATCAATATTTGATGTGTTTTTAGGTTTCTCGGGATGTGGACAGTCTCTTTTTATGATGCCATGTTTATCACAATTAAAGCATCTAGCGCCATTTTCGCTACTATTCCCACTTGGATTTTTATTATCATATCTCTTGAGAGTATTCATCTTTCTATACTTTAGAAATTTTCTAAAATTTCTTGTCATGAAAGTGATTTCCTCGTCATCATCGTTGTCTGAATCCAGAGATCATCTGTTGTGGCATTGAAAGCGATGGATTTCTTCTCTATTGCCTTGCTTTCTCTCTTGCCCTGCATTTGTGCTTCAAATGGTACTAAATTACCAATTAACTCTTCAATATTCAGAGTGCTAATGTCATTAGCATCTTCAATCGCAAGTCTTTTGGTCCCATTCAGGAATAAGTGAATTGTGGATTTTTCTAACTTGATCCTCTTCAGAAATTTTTTGTCAAGTGCAATTAGTAAATGAACTATATTTGGAAACCTACTATATATATCAAAAATTGACTCATTTGGACTCATATTAAATATTTGAAACTGATTTGTTAACATAGAAATTTTGGTCTGTTTGACTTTATTAGTGCCTTCATGTGTAACTTGCAATGTTATCCATATTTCAAAAGTAGACTTACAGATAGACACTACTAAATTTATTTCTATCCAATGAACAAAACAAAATATTCATGGTTTTAGAGTTACTTTGTGTAATTGCTTTTTGGTCAACAGTCTAAGTCGAAAAATTATACTTGGGCACAATGCACTCATTTTGTGTGATATTCCAAATTTCTAAACCAATTGATTATAAATATATTTTCATTCTACACGACCAATACGTGTAATTATTGTTATTAAAAAGTGGGGGTCTAGCAGTAAATTGTCCTACTGACAAGTGGATTATCAATGCTACTAATAGTGTTGTTAGCCATTAAAACTTTTCAAAAATCAAAATTATAAAAACTTTGAAACCCAATGCTCTGATACCAAATGTTGTTTAGCAGAAGATGGACCTTAAGGTTAATGTAACACTAGAGGGGGGCGAATAGTATTTTTATGATGTTTGTGAATCGTTTTGAATTCTTTTAAGATTATAGTTTAAACAATATAATTAAAAATCATAGATTCAACCACAAATAAATATAAATATAATAAAAGTAAAAAAAGGAAAGAACACAACATAGTTTAAACAATATAATTAAAAATCATAGATTCAACCACAAATAAATATAAATATAATAAAAGTAAAAAAGGAAAGAACACAACATGATTTTATACTAGTTCGGAGTTACCCTACACCCAGTCCTGTACAATTCCTTATACATATTTCTTTTCAAATAGCAAAAACAAATACAATCTCGATTTCAAGGCAACGGGACACACCCTTCAGATTTTCCGACCTCTGGGTAGAGTCACTTGATTTACAGAGGCCACAAACACACCATTAGATTTTCGGGCAACTAAGCACACCGAATTGATTTACACAGGCTACAATCACACCCATAAGTATAACAGTATGATTTGATAGAGTTTTACAGACTCAGATCGTTGATCTTGATTATAAATGTTCCTATAACGTCTTGAATGGCACTTTGAACTTGTTTGATCGAGAGGGATGAGAGAAATCAAAGAGTAATCAATAGAGAATCAAATCAATGGAGTTTGAATTTGATTCTGATTGAATCTAGGAATTTTTTAAGTAGATTTTCTTTTAGAATTCAAGAAAGTAAAAGAGGAGAGAAAATATGAGAAAGTAGTTAACAAAAATTCGTTGGTTTAACCCATATTATAGAGAAACAACAGTCATGTCCATTCGCGAAGCGATACGACGAAAAGACACTTCCATTCAAAATTTGAATTTTGAAAATTATGGTCACTATGTCGACAGATAAGAATTGGATATGTCGACATATCCTTCACAAAATCTAAATACACTTTATAAAAATTATTTTGAAAATATTAAGGTTTGTGAGATATTTTGGTACTTTGTAAAATCATCTAAACATAGTTTATACATATTTTAATCATATCAAAACTTGAGAAAACTTTATAGAAATATATTTAAATATATAAAGGATTTAAATATGAATTTTTTTGGAAATAATAAATATAAAGCAAAATCGAATATATTTGAAATCAAAGTAATAAAAAATATTATAATAAACTTATAGATATTTAGAAATCTTTAAAACCTAAAATTATAATAAAGTATAATATTCAAAGTATATTAAATATAATAAAATCAAAAGATAGAAATAATTTGAAAGCTATTTTGAAAAATTATTTTCAAAACAAGAATTCTTTTAAAACTATCTTTAAGATATTTGAAAATCATTTGAACAAGAGAAGTAGAGAGAGAAAGATCAAAGAAGTGCCATTAGGGTTTTAACAAAAATCCTAAGATGCTATAACTTATCTGGGATATCTTGAGTTCTTTAATACTCATGAGTCTTCAATCTCTAACCCTTGAATCTCTTTATCTGCTTCTTGAATCTTCTCTTAATATTGTACAGTCTTCTTAATCAATATCTGTCTAATATCCTGCACTATATACTAATATACTTGATAAAAACATTAGTATTTATATTTTATATGATATCATATGGTTGTTATCATCAACTAATGCTTAAGGTACAAACAAAGACGACTCTCACGTTATGGTTTAACGTTATTATTGTAGTTCCTAAGTATAGCTCTAATGTGACTTGCGTTTAACGTGGTTCATAATAGATCACTTTAATTCGGTACTACATTTTTTGTATTTTTTAAGAAATCACGCTTAAAGCATGATAATGTTACTGACGATGGTTTTGACAAGGAAACCTATTTACCCATGCATTGCATGGTTCTACAAATCTAGTGTAAATAAAATGGAGGTGGCTTTGCTTCTTCCATAACATGAAAAGAACCTATTAGTTACATATCCTTGATCGACTCCAATAAGGACGATGAAACTCAACTCTTTTATAAAATGGGAAATTCATAAAAATAATAATAATTTAAAATATGTTTTTCTCCTTATATCATACTTGAAATCGTATTAATTTCATATAACTATTAGAAAATCTAGTACCCTTATTTTATCTTTCTAAAAATTTCTTTGTAAAATGAAAGGAGCAAAATTGAAGGAAAACATATAATTGAGTAGTGTTAAATGCACCGCATTACAGTGTCTAAATTACTCAGTTTCATTCGAAAATATACCGTCAGATGAAATTTAGTTTAAAAAAAGAATTTTTTTTATTTCATTCGGCAGTATGACGTCGATCTACTTTACAACCACTCAAGGGTATGCCACCGAATGAATTTCTAAGGTAAAATAGAATACCCAATATGTTGCATTTAGCACACTCTATATTTACTAGTATATTCATTTTTATACATAAAAAACCACCTGCCAATGGTACGGTTTTGATCCAAACCTAGCCCGAACCCACCCTGTAATGCGGGTACGGGTTCGGCTCTAATTACTCAGGCTTGATATAAGCTCGACTCGATTACTATTAGGATTAGATATGGTTTAATCAAATATCCGATTCGGTTTGGGTTCGATTTGATTATTAGTTTTCCATAGTATCAAAACATAAATGTGTCTTATTTGTTTGCATACATATGTTTTAGCATACTTTTACTTTGAATTTGCTTCATCAGTATCCAATTTATATGTTAACATTGTTTGTGTATAATTTTTACAAAAAATGCAAGTTTAAAATATGGTTTTCATCATAAATATTATGAGTTAGCATAAAGGTATTACCCGACGGGTATGGAAAGCCTAAGGAACCGGGCTCCGATACTGTGTTTCAAATATCCAACGTCTTCGGATTCCGATTGTTGTAACCGGGTTCAGAACCATGTTTCAACATACCCGTTTCTACTCTGGTTGTTGCCAGGTCTAACTGCAATGATAATTTTGAGTCCCAGATTTACCTATATAGCCAGAAAATCCTATCAAGAGATTTTTTTCCCGGACGTCATCAATAACAAGACAATTCGAAGTACAAGCCAACTGGTTTACAGCAGTAATCTAAAGGATTTGGCAAAGGATAAAATTAGCAAAAAGGGTTTTCTTCTTTCCCCTGAACTCAAATCGAAGGGAACAATCCAACAAAAAGGAGCAGAAAATCGAAGATACGGTGTTAGTTCGGGGATAACATAATGGATATAATATTATAAATCCTAGAAGACGAATTTGCATGACAAATTGTGATCGAGAGGGTTGCTAACTTCGGATTTCTTCAATCTCCTTTTGTGGTAAGTAATTTTGTTCTTAATAACAATTTGTTTTATACTCAACTGCAATATTTTTCATTTTTCGAGCTCATTCTTGTTATTTTTATTTGATTTTGAATTTCATGGGAAACAGACGACTTATCCGTAACAATTGTTTGCGAGTATAGTTGTCAATGAAATTATCGAACACTTGAACCTTCTAACTAATATGATCAGTTGCAGCTTTAGAGACATGTAAAAAAGGTTGATTGTGATTGAGATGATAAAGTGTGCTTTAGGCAGTTAATGGTATTAAGTTTCATATGCCATTAATCACATTTGTTCTAAAGAAACTCAGGAATAAGCTCAGTGACATGTTTGTAAATCTGTTTTTAGTGTATAGTTAGTCATAAATCCTTCAAACACGCATCAAAGTTGCAAATATTTTATAAACCAAACACATTGTACCATCAGTAGATAATTGCAAAGACACGATTTTTAAAGGATTTTCCATGCGATGTTGGTTGAAATAAATCCAAAGCAATGAAAATAATATGATGCATATTTTATATTTTTACATTAGTAAATGGAGCAAGAGATAGAGAATGCCATATTAGAACAAAACAATGAAGGGGACAAAAATTGTGGTGGTACTAGATGCATAAGCTGTGGCATAAGCTCAAGGGCTACTCCACACATGCGCCGTGGCCCAGAGGGTCGCAGCACTTTATGCAATGCATGTGGGATTGCATGGAGAAAGGGAAAAGTAAGGAAAATAATTGAGACAAATGCTTCTAGGGAAGATGCTGATAACTCAAACATAGTGCCAGAAGTAGGAATGGAGTTCGAAAACGATGAAATGGCATATGAATTCTACAACAAATATGCTGGGATAGTAGGATTCAGTGTCCGAAAGGGCAAGATTTTTAAATGGTCAGGGAATATAAAATCAAGAACATTCGTATGCTCCAGGGAAGGCTATAAAAAGGACAAAAAAGGAGCTAAAGAAGTTAAAAAGCCAAGAGCTGAAACAAGAATAGGCTGCCGTGCGCAACTGATTATTAAACTTTCCACAGACAATGTGTATCGAGTAACTGAATTTGTAGCCGAACACAATCATCCACTTGCACCTCCTTCATCGGTACACTTGTTAAGATCACAACGTGTTCTCACCGAGGTTCGTAGTTCTGAAACTGATTTATCGATCAGTGTGACCCCACCAAATGTGTCTTCTGGTCAAAAAGTGGTTTGTTTCAGAGATATCAACTTTCTACCTAGTGATTATAGAAACTCTATCGGGAAGAAGAGAATGAAAGAAATGCAAAAGGGAGATGCTGAATCTGTATTAAAGTATGTTCAAAGCATGCAGCTTGATGATAGGTCTTTCTTTCATGCAATTCAACTGGATGAAGATGATAAAATGACGAACATATTTTGGGCAGATGCTAAATCTATAGCGGACTTTAGCTATTTCGGAGATGTGGTATGTTTGGATAGCACTTATAAAGTAAATAGTTATGGTAGGCCATTGGCCTTATTTATAGGGGCAAATCACCACAAACAAGCTATTGTATTTGGTGCTGCATTGCTATACGAAGAATCAGTTGAATCATATAAGTGGCTTTTTAAAACTTTTCAAATTGCTATGCATGGAAACCCGAAAACAGTTCTTACACAACGGTCTGCTGCAATAAGTCAAGCACTAACTGTTGTATGGCCAGAGACAAATCATCTTTATTGTGTACGAAATATTTATTTAAGTTCGGCTAGGCACCTTAACCACATCTTCCAAGGTTCAAAAGATTTTGCTATGGATTTTTCCAAGTGTTTATATGAATACGACGATGAAGAAGAATTTACTGTAGCATGGGCATCAATGTTAACTAAGTATGACCTTGTAAACAATGAGTGGCTTTCGAATACATTCAAAGATAGGCATAGTTGGGCTTCTGCATACATAACTCACACATTTTGCGCAGATATAAACAGCACATTACAGAAAGAGAACTTGAATGTTGAACTTAAAAAGTATTTGAATGTTCAACTTGATCTTCTATCATTCTTCAAGCATTATGAGAGATTACTGGATGAGAACAGATACGCAGAGCTGCAAGCAGATTTCCATGCCACTCAAAGTTTTCCTAGAATACCACCTTCAAAAATGTTGACCCAAGCTGCAAAAGTATACACACCTAGTGTTTTTGAACTATTTCGAAAAGAGTTTGAGGTATTTTTGGATAGCGTACTATGCTTTTGCGGTGACGAGGGAACAATGGGTGTGTACAAAGTAGTTGTTGGGGAGAAACCAAAAGAGCACTATGTGAAGTTTGATTCTTCTGATAATTTGATTGTATGCAGCTGCAAAAAGTTTGAGTTTGTTGGAATTCTTTGTGGGCATGCAATAAAAGTACTGGATGTTAGGAATATTAAGGAGATTCCCACTCGGTATATTCTGAAGAGATGGTGTGTGAATGCTAAAGTTGAAGATGGAAGCAAAGAAACCAGTTAATGTCAGTAGATTTGCTTTTGTGCATGGAACTTGATAGCTCTATTATTCATTCTTTCATCTTGGTGCATGCAGGTAAGAGATATTGTAGCAGTTTCTATAAGTTTGAGTAACATTGTTCCTTATTCTGGTCTAATTAGTGTGCTCATTTGTGGGGCACTGGATTAAAGCATGAAACTGAAAATATGTAAATATACCATATGTTGTTAATAATGTTAATATATTCCTATGGTCTCTGATACATAAGCATCTCTTCTTCCATCACTCCACTCGATCAGGGAAGAAGAAGGGAAGAATGAGGCCACCGGTAGAAAAGGAAAATAAAAACAACAATTGCAAGTCAGATGTGCACATAGGAGACAAAATCGTCATGGTTTCAGATCCAATTATGATAGCAGAAGTCGAAGGTTTCCTTACAGAATTACGCACATCTGAAGTAACCTTCTCAAATGAAATAAAATCAGAGATAATTTTACAGCAGTCGAATTTGTTATAGTGTTTGATGCTATCACGGCAACTAGCAATAAGAACAATGAGGCGTTCTCATTCTTTTCACTTGTTTCAATTGATGGAATAAAGACAGCACTCATCAACAGCGAAGCTAGTGGGTAAGGCTACTGCCAACCGAATGAATCGCAGTAGCACATATAATTGGCAAGAGACTATATGCTTTTTCAGGCCTCTGTAATGATGGAGATGTTAAGTACCCTAATGATAAATAGGTTGTGTGTAGATGATGGCACATCCTGTTAGAGATACAGTAAATTATTTGATACATTTTTTATATTAGCATGCCCTTTATGTTATACTAAATTGTTAGTACTCATTTGGATGTCAATAGAAGTTTTATATGTCTTGTCTTGTGTATTGCAATTGCGAAGTGTTCGCAATCATGTGGGTTGAATCGATAATTAAAAACAAGATTTCGAATATTTATAATCAAGTATGTTGAGAGTGGGATAACAATATACTGAATAGATTAGCGTACATAACGCCTTTCTTAATGGGTATATGTTAATTGATTGGTCATGACTCATGGTGTAGAGCGACACCAAAAGGTTGCCTTTATGTTTATTTGAATGACATAAAAGTACTCATTTATGTACTTCTATGTATATGTTTATGTTTACTTTAACTATGTAAATAGAAGAATACATGTACGTGCAGTGGTCTCTTTCACCTGAGAGTGCTATCAACTTATTTACTACTTCAATTATGGTTGGCTCACACCGATCGAGATTGTGATATTTGAATAGTTGGTTATAGTTTGAAACATAAATGATAAACTATTCAAAGAAGGATTCATCTTTCTCGATATATGAGGATTACTGACGTAGGATCATGAAATCCGTAACCAAGCAATATCAGTAGATCGGCAAGTGTTTATCAAGTCGAACCAGTGACTTCAAAAATAATTTATTAGTCAATAACCGCGGATGTTAATCAGAGTTTGAATTTCACCATACTCTGAACATTTTACTAATATAGTATTGATGTAGAGATGCCTGTGCGCACTCGTGTGTATTTATGTGTGTAACTGATAATGAGTGTTGCTATGAAAGATTGAAGTTATCATGGACAGAATCAGGTCAACCATCATTACCGTTTTTGATAGGGAAGCGGAAGGAATAATTGGGCTAAACGTTGATGATGTTATCGAAATGTCTAAAACGGTTTGTTCCTTCACTCTGTGCTCTACCGTATACATGTATGTACTCAAGTATTTACTGAAGTACATGTAGCATTTACACAACTCACTCTCAGAATGAGGACCAACTTACCATTATTAACCTTACACAGTACGTTCTTTGTTTGTCCGTTTACCTATCTATTTACCATTACTATCATTTGGTTTTTCAACATTACTCTTCTGATCATAGTGCCCTATTAAGCTATTTACACTATCTACTCTATTTACATTATCTAGTCTACTCTGATAAATGTTCTACACCACTGACTCTTATTGCAGGAAAATGGACAATCCAAAGTTGAAAACTTATTTCAAAAGGTTGTTGGTTTAGATGCATTATTTGAATTCAAGCCAAGTAATTATGAAATTAACAACCCTGATGCCTTTCTGACTGCATGAAAAATAACGAAAAATATCAACTCCACTCAACCGCCCACTATAATTTCTCAGGTGTTTAAAATTAACTTAATTTTATTTTTTTTACATTGACTTATGCTTAATATTTGCTTTGTCATACACTTATTTTCTTCCCTTTATATTTTTTAAGACTAGACAAACAAGTGAAAACAGCATGACCATTGACGTTGCATCAAGTAATAACACTCAACCGACATCAACCGACATCGACCGAAAAGGGAATAACAAAGTAAATGAGGTAGTCTTGCTAACTTTACACTTTACTCCACACTTCTTCCTTCAAACAAACTACTAACTGTAACTATGCTTGCCCTGATGAGAGTAAGAGGTTTGTTGGATGGTTTTAGCACACATGACAGCTATTTGTAGATGCTTCTCTCCCGTATGCTTTATCCTGTTTCTCTATTGCATCATTTGTCCCGTTTCATAGGAGTGATGCTTCCTGAGAAGTTCAATTCTCAGTCTTGCACTTTTACAAATACATTTATATGAAAATAATTCACATTGACAGTTATACATGACCAATTTCCTACGCAGTCGACTAAGTGGCGAATCATGTTAATATTAATACCTTAATATACAAAGGACATGACATATTCTCCTTTTATTCTTGAGTAGCACAGTTACCCGTATGCACTGACTGTTTGCCTGTATCCAAATTCGATACTAGGAAAATTTTCAACCTGAGTTTGTATATGTATAAATTGGTTAACATAACCATGTTGACTGAATTAAATACGTGTAATACAAAGTTGCTTGGCAACTCTGACAAACCTGCAATTATATGACCAAGTCATAGTTCTCAATAACACTTACCTCCCCGATCACACTACATTAACGCACAGTTTTACTTGTTAGCCCTTGCACCCTTCCCATCAATAAGTGTATCATCTTCCAGTATGCGAAGCATGAGTCTCACACTAGTTTATTAGTCAATAGCCGTATATTGTTATGCCCATCTTTCCTCAACCTTGTACTGACCATGTTGCTGCAATTACTGGCTGCAGGGAGGACAAGTAATGGCTGAAGCTTGGAGTTCTTGGAGTCTGGAAGACAGGAGAATGTAGTTGTAGTGCTTTATTTGATTTAGTGATGTATAATTATTGAAAGAAAAGAGATTGTAAAGAATAATTTGTATATCTGAGAGAAGATGATTGTATATCAGAATTTTATCAAATAAATGAATAAATTCCTTTATTAATCTTTCTCAACAGTTTGTACAATTGATCCACACTCCTATTTATATACATCCATAACGCATTCAAACTTAATACATGACTCATTCACAATTTGAACTGATCAAAACAACTTAATACTGACTGGGTCATAATTGCACAGCTGTGTACACGTGCACACGCTAACTAACACTTTCTGGTCTCAATTGAAATGGCTCCCGCCTTCGTAGAGCCCAATAGGCTTCTCTGATGATTTGAGTCACTCAGCTCCTCCCTTGGTTCGCCTCCGATGGTAGTAGGAATGTTCTGCATCAAGGTGATCGATGAATTGCGCTGTTGGTCTTTTACATCCAAACAGTCTGTTGATTGATCCTCGTCTTCATGCCTCACCTGCTCCAGTTGTGTTGCTCGGACTTGAGGCCTAACATATATGTTAATCAGAGTTTAAATTTCACCATACTCTGAACGTTTTACTTGTAACAAAAATAAAAGAACAACGAAGGAACAAGAAGCAAGAAAGAGATATTATGCTGAATACGAAGGACAAATTTTTTTATTACTGGATACCTGATCAGGGAACTATTATAAGTTATATGTATATATATTCAAAAAGATCCTAAATAATCTCAGCTAACATCATGTCTGAACTTTATTTTCCTAACTAAAAGGACACTAATTGCATAATTCAAAAATAAACTGCTAAATAAATGTAAAGCATTACAACAAAACATGACTTATTCAAATAACACTGCACTTTGACAATAAGTTGCACTAATTTGCAACATCCCACTTTAGTGCAAGCATACCATCAACAACACCAAATGCACTTCTGAACACTTCAAATTTGGCTTTGCTAAGTGCCTTGGTAAATATATCAACAACTTGTTCTTCAGATTGTATTTTCTGTAGCCGAATATCTTGCATCAAAACTTTTTCTCCAACAAAATGGAAACGTTTTTCGATGTGCTTTGTGCGAGCATGAAAAACTGGATTTCCTGGAAGTTTAATTGGCACTTTCATTGTCACAACGAATGGAAACTGGATAGTCCAAAGCAGAAAATATTTCTTCAATAAGCCTCTTCAGCCAAATACACTTTTGAGTGGCCATAGTAGCTGCTACATATTCAGTCTCACAGCTTGAAAGAGAAACAATGGTTTGCTTTTTACTGCACCAAGAAACAGCCGCTGAACCGGTATTGAAATAATACCCTGAAGTGGAGCGCCTATCATTTACATCACCAGCCCAATTTGTATCTACAAAACCAGTCAAAAGGAATGGTGCATTATGTTTATAAAATAATCCGAAGTTCAAAGTGCTAAGAATCCTTTTTGTTGCAATTAAATGACCTTCACATGGCTTATCTATAAATTGAGCAATGACACCTACAGAATAAGAAATGTCAGGTCTTGTTATAATTAAATAATTTAAACTACCAACAAGTTTCCGAAAAAGTGTTGCATCATCCAATCTTTTTCCTTCATCTTTAGCTAGCTTCAAGCATGGCTCCATCGAAGTAGTCATTGCTTTTGACTTCCCCATACTAAAGCGATCCAATAAACTTGCTGCATATCCCTTTTGGGAGACAAAATATCCACATGACTTTTCAATCTCCAAGCTAAGAAAACAGCTAACTTCTCCCAAACTCTTCATTTCAAAGCGAAGAGACAAAGCATCTCGAAGACGAGTAATTTCAGCATCGTCGTCACCAGTAATGATCATGTCATCAATGTAGAGAAGGAGCATTATGCATACTGTGGTTGTTTTCTTAACAAATAAACTTGAGTCTGCATTTGAAGATTTGAACCCACAAAACTCAAGGTATTGAACACTTTTACCGTACCAAGCACGTGGAGCTTGCTTGAGGCCATACAAGGTTTTCTTGAGTCGACACACAAAATCTGGAAACTCTTTCGAAACAAATCCGCGTGGCTGCTCCATAAAAATATCTCACCAACTCACCATAAAGGAATGCATTTTTCATGTCTAATTGATGTAATTTCCAACTCTTACAAGCAACTAGTGAAATTATTGTTCGAATCGTCACCATTTTAGCAACAGGGCTGAACTTCTCCTAGTAATCTAGACCATATTGTTGGGAAAAGCCACGAGCAACAAGACGAGCTTTATATCTGTCAATAGTACCATCAGCTCTTTTCTTTAGCTTGTACACCCATTTGTAAGTTACTAAATCAACATTCTTTGGTATTGGAACAAGCTCCCATGTATAGTTTTTGTTTAGAGCTGATATTTCCTCCTATGTTGCTTTTTCCCACTCAGAAATACCTTTAGCTTCATTGTAAGACATGGGCTCATTTTCACATAAGTCACCCATTAGATAACAAGACACAACAGAGAAACTATTTAGTTGTACTTCATAGTCAGTGAAATAATCCGGTTGTCTTCTTTGTCTAGACGACCTTCGAACAGCAGCTCTTTTAGCTTCATCTTGCTGAATATTTTCTCTAGAAACTGTACTGCTCTCCCTTTCGTTTGATGCACCATTAGTAGAAAAGGGTGATAGATCAGCTTTGCCTCTATTTGTGTTTTCATCAATCCGATGTGATGAACTTTCATCAAACAACACTTCACAAGAAACAACAACTTTCTTTGTTTGTGGATATATACATTTCCAACCTTTTGTGTGAGTGTCATAACCAACAAAAATACAACGCCTTGCCCTTGGGTCAAGTTTAGACCGTTTAGTTTTTGAAACATGAACATAGCAAATGGATTCGAAAACTAGAAAATAACTTACATTAGGTTTATTATAACATAATGCTCCAAAAGGAGATGAGTCCGACCCTGCCCATGTAGGAAAACGGTTTATGACATGACAGGCTGACTGAATAGCTGCTGCCCATAGCTCTCTTAGAAGATTCTTTGCATGCAACCAAGACAAGCACATGGAAGTTAGATGCGCCAATTTGCGTTCAGCAACTCCATTTTGTTGTGGAGTGTCGGGACAAGTCATTTGCCGTTGAATGCCATTTTGTCTCTGCAGTAATCTTGAAACTGATCAGATATGTATTCTTCTCCATTGTCAGCATGAAGACACTTTATTGGCAACGAAAATTCTTTCTCCACTTGCTCATTAAACTGAATGAATTTGAAAAAAAGTCTCACTTTTAGATTTCATAAAATACACCCAAGTAAACCGAGAAAAGTCATCCACAATAACCATAACGTAGCGAAAAGCAGAGCAACGATGCGTTTTTGTTGGCCCCATCAAATCTGAATGAAAAAGTTGTAGTGCTGCAACAGCTTTACTTTTTGAGTTTGGAAAAGGGAGGCGATGTGATTTTCCATATCGACAACCTAGACAAATCACATTATGATGAATTTCCTTAAAAATAGGAACTCGATCAAGAAGATTCTTCATAAAGATTTTTTGCAACAATTGAAACTAACACGGTCTAACCGAGCATGTCGAAGTGCTGCACTAGCATTCTGACCTGTCTTTTCAACATATGCATCACTTGTAGATAATACATACAGTGAGTCTTTTCTTTTACCGGTAAATAAAATTTCATCTTCAAGTTGGTTTATATTGGAAATAATTTTCACTTCGTTTGGACCAAAAAGAACATACCTCCCAGAGTCAACAATCTGAGAAACTGAAGCAAGATACTTCTTTAAACCCGGAACATGATAAACATCTTCGAGAGAGATACCACCAACTTTAGATGCATCCTTCTCAACATTAAAATATCCTTCTTTCACTAGATGATGTGATGAATTATCAGCCGTCGCAATTACTCTATTTCCATGATGGGAGCGAACTTCAGAAAGAAGAGAAACATTTCTAGTTTCATGGTGAGAGCAACCACAGTCAACAACCCAGTCCTTGCTATAGTCTATAGAAGCATTAACATACACATTAATAGGTCGATCAATAGCTTCAATTGATGAGCATTGTTCCCATGTAGATTGTTCTACCTGATTGCTTTCTTGTGCGGTATTTGCTTCTGCTTCTTTGAGATTCACACGACAATTTGGTTTAATATGGCCTTATTTACCGTATCGGTTACACACCACCTTCACACGACAATCACATTTGATGTGTCCCAGCTTTCCTCATTTATAACAACCTTTTGAATTTCCTTTAGATCGCCCTTCAGTTTTGGACTGTATGCTGTCTTCTGAAGAATACTTTGGAAAAGAATTGCCTTTTGATTTGTCTTTTGTATAAAGAGCATCTTCCACCTGGGAGTGAGGTTATTTGTTGCTACCCATCATTTGTTTCACAAAAGCTCCCTGATTTTTGAGTAGATTCTCCAACTCAGCAATAGAAGGTTGATTTACCCACCCTTGTATCAAAGAAATAAAGGGCATAAACTCATTTTGTAGTCCTCGAATGAGATAATGATGCAAATGAGCATTACTAACAGATTCCTCCGTATCTAACTCTAAAATTTCATAGCACCAAGTTTTAGGTGGTATTTGGTTTAAAAACGAATTTTGTGCTTTTAATTTTTAATATGTATGTCAAACATGAGAAAAATGGAGGGACGACGGAGGGAATGAAAGAAAGATGGATGGGAGGACGAATGATATAGAGGGACGATGGTTGAATGGATTGTTTTACGTGCTTGTGTTATTTCCTAAAACGCGGAAAATTAAAAAAAAAGTTGTTTTCTATTTTGTATGTTAATTTCGTTTTCTAAATTAGTCGTTTTCGGCAATATACATGCATCATGTCCATTCTTGTATGGACGAAACCCAAAACTAAAAACAACAAACCAAACACTACCTTAATTTTTAAGAAATATTCTGAAATTGATATGGCACCTTGAGTCATCCCGGCAAGTTCATTTTCTAGATACTACAGCCTTGTCGTGTTCTTTTGACTGAATAACCTTTCAAGTGTGTCCCGCACTTGCTTTGGTGACTTTACATCATGAACATGCTCAATGTACTCTTTGCTAATAGAAGTTCGCAAGGCAAATAAAGCCTTGCCACACTTGATCTTCCACTTCCTTCGTCCCTCAACATTCTGTGGCGTATCTTTTGGAATTACAGCTTCATCGCCAGAGATAAGATCCCAAAAATCCTGCCCTTATAGATAAGTTTCCATGCACAACTTCCAGTAACTATAGTTGTCACTAACAAGCTTGTCTACACAGATATTGCTTCCACTATTTATCTTCATTGAGTACTAGATTTAAACACCTGATAAGCAACCTAGCTCTCATACCATGTAACTAAAATAAAAGAATAGAGAAGGAAGAAAAGAAGAGATATTATGTTGAATACGAAGGACATATGTTTATTATTGGATACCAGCTATTACAAGTTATGTATATACGAGTATAATGGCACGCGCTTCGCGCGTGAATTGTTTTCCTTATAAACTGTATATGTTTAAATCAGTAAAAAAAGGACTTTTTATTTTCAAGTGATTTAAGATTTGTATATTTGTAAAGGACGTTTAATTCTAGATCCTATTTTTAGAAGCGTTTTAAATTTGTAAAGCATGTTTAATTGTTAGATCATACTTTTAGGGGCATTTGAATTTGTAAAATAATTTTAGTATTAGATCCTATTTTTAAGTGATTAAGATTTGATACTATATAGAGGGGCATTTTTGGTAGCCCACGTTGATACCAAAAAAGTGTGACACCAAAGCTATTAGAACTATTAATAGAGTGTTACGGCACGCGCTTAGCGCGTGTATTATTTTTCTTATAAATTGTATATGTTTAAATCAATAAAAAATGATTTTTTATTTTCAAGTGATATTAAGATTTGTATATTTGTAAAGAAGTTGTGACGACCCGGAATTTTGGATATTTGAAATGAGAATATTTAATTAATTTTAAATATTCAAAAGGGTAATTTTGACTTGAATTTCAAATATCACTATTTATTGGGTGATTTAATTATTGAATTTAAATAATTGGAAATTGGGAAAATTGTTGAAGCTTGGGTTTTAAGCTTGTTAAAAATATAATTTGAAGGCTTGTAAAATCTATATTGATAATACTGCAGATAGTAAAAGTGCTAAAATTGAATTTGGAAGTGTTTTGTTAAGTTTGAAATTTTATCGTTTAAATTGATATTTAAAAATAGCCTTCCGAGGCGCAGTTTCGGAATTCGACGAAACTAGTTCCATTGGATCCGTAATATTGTAGTATTATTGGATTTCAATTTTCATAGTGATTGGAGTTGTTGTGTGAGCATACGATATATAAACGTACTGAAATCTATATCGAAATCTAAATATAAAATAACTGGTCCAAAAAGCTATCTTCTCCATACGATCGAATTAGGACTTGAAACTTTTCCATTAGGTTCGAAATAGGGGTATAACATTATAAACGCCTAGCGGCACGCCTCGATAGGAGGTAAAAATTTCGTGTTGCGTTTATCTGGACAATTTGAATATGAATTTAATTAATATATGTATTTAAATACTTTAGTCAACAGCTGAATTCCCTTCCATCAGCCTACTACCTTTCTCCATCTAAACTTTTTGCCTTCTCTAGGGCAAGCAATGACAGGCATGCAAGAATCAAATCACGCCACCTTATAGCGTACGAAGCCGCCTTCCTCCATATTATAATCGCGTGGATCCCTTCTTCTCCAGACAAAATCGAAAGCAAAAAAATGGGGGTCTCTGTTATAAATCACGTTCGTTTCTTTTCTTTCCCCCATTCCCTTTCAATCCAAATTGATGGCCGCAATAAAAAAAAAGAGTGAGAGCTCGGCAAAATCGCGGTAGGGAAGGAGTCGCGAGCGACACTAGGTTGGATAGGGTTGAATCGAGGCGCGCGTGGCGCGTGTGGGTGTAGCGGCGTTCGAGGTTGGGTCGAAGGTGAATCGAAAGGGTGCGAACTCATGGCGATGTAGTGGAGAAGCCGTGGGTTATCGGTCGTAGTCTAGGATTTTAGGATGGCAAATTCGAAGTTCGAACTCGAGGGTGGCGCATTCGTTCGATTGTGTGCCCGAAGTCTGGGGGTTTCAAGGCGTGGCAGCAGCGTAGTGAGGCTAGGGCAACTTGAGGCAAGTCTGGTTGAGGGCGCGATGTGTGGCAGCGTGGATTGTGGAAAGTGTCGCGAGGACATCAGGAAGCTCGTGGCATTGCTGGGTGGGATCGTCTCTGGCCGATGGTTGCTGACTCGACATCGATAGAGCGATGGGTTGAAGGTTCGTGCAGGCGAGGTCGTTGCTGAGGGTGTTGTAGTGAGGTTTGAATTTATTCCTTCCAGATAATTTTAAATTGATAATATATAAGTAGGTGAAAGAAATTTATTTTTAAGTAAGTATATAAAAACAATTATATTTTAGTTTAATGGAATATGTGCATATACAGTTAAAAACAGAATATGTATATAGATAAGGTTTGAAAATATAGGGATTTTGAATGATTGAAAGTTTACATAAAACTAGGTTTTTGAAATCTATAAAAAAAATTTAGTATGTATGTAGTTCCAAAAGATTTTTAAAGGGGAAATTATTAGTTTAAATTAAATTATGTGTAAATTAAATTGGTTAAATGGTAATAATTGTAGTTAATTCAAATGTTAATAAATTGTGAATCGTTTATACAAGGTCTTGAATCGTGAGGAGACCGAGTCAATATTGAAGTGGATTGCAAAACAAAAATCAAAGGTGAGTTAATCTCACTCATCTGGATTATTATTTAAATGGTTAAATTTAAATATTTCGTTGAATGGTTGAATTGATTGGATGTGGTATATTATATAGTGTATATATATATTAGAGTGATTAATTTCCCGCATTATATAGCGGATGAGACCCTATGCGCTGCATAATAGCGGATGATATTATATAAACCCATATACCGCGATATTCTACCTCGAAGTGGAATTGGTATCTTATATTGTGTTAACATCTGTGGATGCAGGGAAACAGGTTGGAGGGATCCAACTGGATTCCTCAAAATTATTTAGATTGTTCTAATAATTATGTGATATGATTATTTGATATTCTGTGATGAATTATATTGATAATTGGAGATGAAGGATGCTATGGTTTGATTGAATATATTTGGGTATACTGTGTTACCAAATATATAGATTGGATTTTTGGAAAGAAATAAAAGAGTAAATTTTTAAGTAAATAATTATAGAGAATTTAAATAAATTAAAGAATGAATTGGGAAAGGATAAAAGTGATTTTTTAAATTCTGTTAAACAAATTCCGAGTAGGGGAAAGGAGATTTTGGAAAAAAAGGGAAATATTAAATTTTTAAACCTAAGTGATATTATTTAGGGAATAAAAGAATTTATTTTAAAAATTCAAGGTTTGAATTTATTTAAAGGGATAAAGAAGGATTTTGGAAAACCTAAAATTGATATTTTCAGTTTAAAGATTTTAAATCATAATAAAGAAAGAAAAGCCGAAGTTAATGGATTTTGAGATAAATGGAGTAAGTAAAGGAATTTATTTCAAAGTGAAGTAAATTGGAAATCAATTTGAAAATTTATTTAGTGTTTGAAACTGTGATTTAAAGGAAGATGAGACTATGGGATTTATAAGGTGAAACAAGATATCAGTGGATATTTGAAAATATAAATTCAAGGTGGGAATTTATAAAGAAATGGGTAAATTTGTTTAAAAATAAATAGTGATTTAATTTTAAAGATGTGAAAGAGAAGTGTATTTCCCTGGATAGCCAAGTGTATACGTTTCCAAAGCAAACTTTTAAGTATGAGTTAAAGGTTTTAAAGTTGTTTTTAAGTATGTTTAGAAAATTTATTATTTTTAAATGTGTAAAGTTTAAAAGTAAGTATTTCTCAAATTTAATTTAGTAGTAATTATTTAAAGGTAACTTGGTATTGTGTTTTAAAAGGATAAAATGTAGTTTTAATATTTTATAAAGTAGTTCAATTTAAATATTCTTAAAATATATATTTTTTAAATAAAGTATTGAAGTAGTTTTAATTTAAATGTTTAAAGTGTATTTTATATTAAAGTGTTTTTATATTATTTTAAAAATCTAAAGTAATTGTACTTGGTGTTTTCAGTGGAAATAAATATTTGGGAATTTATTCCATGAGAAGAGTGTGGTTTGAAAACTGTTTCAAAAAGGTTTGAAAGTGGAAATATATCTTGCGAAGATATTTTGAGGAAAACATAAATTTGAGGAATTATTTATGTTTGATGGATGTTTGTGAATGTTATTTGATAGTTAAATAACCCACTATCAATATTGGCCAATGCGCTAATCGTTTCGAAGAGACCGGGATCGGGATTAATTTCTCGAAAACCACTTCGATCCGGTTTGTACGTTTCATAGGGGAAACGAGTTTGGAGTCGAAGAGGGTATAGAGAAGTGCAAGGGCTAGTCGCTACTAATCCTGAGGGTGACTCCAAAATGGATGTAGTAGGAGTAGTGCCTTCGGTTCCGTTCGAACCCAGGATGGACTTGTATGGATGAATGCTTTCAGGACATCGTTAGGAGGACGGTGAGCATTCTAAGAGATATGTTCTAAAAAGGTAATGCTTAGCCTCGAGCCTCATCAACCGGGAATGACTGAAAATCAGGGATTATGCAGCAAGGCTATGTGGGTAGCACCCATTAGGGTGAGGTCATCCCTGTCTAGATGTCCCTTTTTTTCGGCTTAGTGGTGCGGTTGCTGATCCCAACCGTGGGGTGATCTTACCCGGAATTATCCAATAAGGTGTAGTTCCGGCCTTGTGTTGCAGGGGATCGGGCGTGGTCCTCGGTACGCTGATCTAGACCAGGTACTGTGACAGGTGGTACCCTAGTGCCTAGTCATTAGTTGGAAATCCATTCTCCTTACGTGCCTGTACGGTTTTGATTGTGCCCAACTGTTGCTGAAACGTGAGATGTTTATTTGTATAGACACTATTATAATATCAAACAAATTTGATAAAAGTGTTTTGGCTATCGTAAGGTAAAAACCCGACATGTTTATTTGTGGCGTGGTCTTACGAAATGCTTTTGATTTCAAAGGGTTTGGAAAACTTTAATAATCCAATTGAGTGTGTTTTCTCACGCTGGTTTTCCAGACTGACTCGGGTGTTATTTTATTATAATGCTCGGGTCAGACCGAGTATTATAGATTACAAGAAAGGATGTTGTGGAGCTCAGGAGACGAGTTGGATGGCGAGACGTATCACTCGTACTTGATGTATATTCTGCTGTGATTGTGTATATTATGTATTCTATTTATGGGACAAGTTAATACAACTGTCCAGTATTTGATTCTGATTTTGTTGTACTATGATAATGTAATTGTAAAATAGATATAGTTTCTTTTGTGTAAAGGATCAGTTATTAACTATTATATATTATTCCGCTGCGATGTAAGATTCTGATGTGTTGTTTCTTTTTCTTCTACCTCCTTCTGATTTAACCCTAACGGTTCGTATTTCCGTTCACTTTGAGTCGATATGTTGAAGAATAGTGTCGATTCAAGGGGTACGGGTTTGCGGGTCATCACAGTTGGTATCAGAGCTGAAGATTAAGCGAGAACCTTGGCTCTGATGGGAATTACTCATTTGAAAATAGAGTCCGTAGTACTCTAGAATGAGTTAGACTGTATTAATAGATATGAGCGCGTATTTGTTAGTGAATATAAAAGTTGTTTTTATATTGTGTTGACTTATCGGTTGAGTGTTTATGTATTCTGGTCGATATGTGGGACGCCATGTCATCTATAAGGGTTTCTAAACTCTTGAATGAGATAAACCGACACAGTATGGTTTTCAAATAGGGTAAATGAAATAATTTTACCCCAAATTATTTTCGGATGTAAAAGGAACTTTTTTTGTAAATTTTTGGTTGCTTGGATGTTAAGAATGATAATATTAAATTATTATCATTTAAGTGTAAAATTGAATAAGAAATCAAATTATAACCAAAGTTAAGGAAATAAATTCAGGTAATAAAATGGAATTTGTAAATGTGAATTATAAATGTGATTTATAATTGAAATTGAAATAAAAACTCCAGAGTGATGTTTGAATCTGAATTGGATGGATTTCGAATTTGGAATTTTGGGAAAGATTTAAATTCTTTTGGGTTTGAAAATGGTTTTCAAAAGATTGGGAGTAATAATGGTGATAGTAGTTGAGAAATATTTTGAATTGGATTTTAAATCTGGTGAGATTTGAAATTAAGATTATTTGGAAATGTTTTAAGAGGTAAAAGCACTAAACTATCTTCGGTCGCTGGAAAATAATTCCGATGATGATCGCAACATCATCGGTGTTCATTTTCGAATTTCCAAGAGAGGGATTGCTACCTGGATGTTTTGGATTGGTGTTTGTTTGCAAAAGTCGGGTTTGATTTTAGAAATGCAAAGGATTTTGGATATAATTGAATTCAAAGGTGATTTTGAAATGTTGAAGCTTTGGTTTGGTAAAACTGTTTTGATTTTTGAAATACTTAAGAGATTGTTGAGAACTCTGGAGTTGGTTTAAGTGTTTTGGAATGTTTAAGAAATTTTTTAAAACTCTGGAAGCTTATTTAAAATATTATGGTAATATAAATGGGTTTGTTGAGTTAAAAATGAATTGAATGTAAGCAATTAAGTTGTAAACTATTTAAATTAAATGAAAATAGTATGTGGGTTTATTGAAACAATTGAAATAGTATATGAATGGGTTGTCAACAATTAAAATTAATGTTGGAACATTGGCAATTGCTTCTGAAGGACTGTTTAGTATACATTGTTTATCAAATTCATGTTTTAGATATTTTAAATAAGTGAAATACTAGTGAATTGTATGTATTTAACACTTACATGTTTTAATCGAGTAAGTACAAGTATAGGGAAGCCGTGTGGCTGGATTTGGTTGCGCAAAATGCTAATTAAATAAGCCGTTTGCTTAAAAATGCTAAATAAAGGTATGCCTACGCAATAAAAGATAGGAAATATGAACTGTTGTTTGTTTTCTTGTTTTTCCGACCGTGTGGGTCGATGTATATATATTTATATCTCTTGTCAAATTGCAAAAGCTCCTCTGTACAAAGGAGACTCTGCCAAAATTTTCTGAAATTTTGGAAGTTAGAATTTTTTTATCACTAACGACAAATGATTTAAAATTTGTAAGCAAATAGAATTGAAACTGAATGTTGAAATCAAATTTAAAATTGTATATATGAAGTAAGGTGAAATCGAAGAAATTGTTCGAAGAAACTAAAGGAAGAAAAAGTTTGCAAATAAACTTTTATTTGAGATTTTAAATAAATTAGTAAGTGAAACTAATAAAAGGAAATGCTTAATTAAATATGGGTTGAGATAAGGTGAATAAAATTCAATATTTGGAGTTTAAAGATGAATTAAATTCAAGTAGAATTGAAAATGAAAATTTGGAAAAGATGGAAATAAAAGTATTGAAGTTTGAAAGTAATTAGTATATTGAAGCAAATTGAAATTTATAGGGAATTAGAATTCAATTTGAATATAAACTTCGGTAGTGAAGTAGTAAAAATGAATATAAGAAATATTTATATTGAACTTAAGAAATGAAGGATGAAATTCTTAAGTAAATTGGTATTGGGAATATACTAAGTAATTTTGTAATGGAGAAATATACTAAGTGAATAATTGAATGAAGATTAAAACTGAAAGTTGCGAAAAGGGAAATTGGTAAATAGAACTCAAATGAATGTGAATAAAAAAGAATTGATATAGCTAATAATCAATTGAAATTAATACGTAGGATGCACGTATATTATTTTATTCGCATAGTGATTTGATCCGGATTCGAGCATAGAATTTCGAGGTAATTATACCGATCCGAGTTAGTATTTTTCACTCGATTTTCGACGGCGAACCCTGGATATGGATTTTGATTGATTCTGGAGATTCTCTATCATAGTTATGGCTATGCAAGGAGAATGATGGTTTCTGATCAAGAAACCAGATCTGAGTCCGCACTAGGAAGTCGGGTGGACGATACTAGTTCGGAAGTGAAATTGTGTGATTGAGTGAGCCATCAGATTTGGTATTGCGTACGGATGATATATGTGCATCGTACGGGCTTAAGTATAGTGGATATTGAAAATTTTGAAAGGAAGTGAATAAAATGATTTTGGATTCTATGATTGGTTAGTAGGATACATGTAATTAAAGGCAAAAGGAAAATTGATTTTTGATTTCAGAAGATAAATTGAAATTTTCTCGGAAAAGGTATGTGGTTAAATTTCTGTATGAAAATTTGATGACTTTCTTGTCTAGCCACTTGGCTTTTCGTTTTCTTTTGAAATCTGGGGGCCTGTTGAGGCATTTTGTAGTTGTACCGAGCTAGCCGCGCAAAGGAGACGCTGGCGAAAATTTTCAGAAAATTAGAGAGTTAGAAAAATTTTGAGAAATTTTGATAATTCAAAATTTTGGTTTCAAATTTAAATTTGAATGGTTGAGTAGGTAACATTGTTTGAACTTATGGATAAGTTGGAAAGTTAGAAAGAGGGTTAATGTGTCTTAATAAAAGATTATTTTGGAAAGTTGTTTGAAACTATTTGGATTTGAGAAAATAGTTAACGGGGATTGAATCATTCTTCCTAACTAGTAATTTCGGGGACGAAATTCTTTTAAGGGGGGAGGAATGTGACAACTCGAAATTTTGGACATTTGAAATGAGAATATTTAATTAATTTTAAATATTCAAAAGGGTAATTTTGACTTGAATTTCAAATATCACTATTTATTGGGTGATTTAATTATTGAATTTAAATAATTGGAAATTGGTAAAATTGTTGAAGCTTGGGTTTTAAGCTTGTTAAAAATATAATTTGAAGGCTTGTAAAATCTATATTGATAATACTGAAGATAGTAAAAGTGCTAAAATTGAATTTGTAAGTGTTTTGTTAAGTTTGAAATTTTATCATTTAAATTGATATTTAAAAATAGCCTTCCGATGCACAGTCTCAGAATTCGATGAAACCAATTCCATTGGATCCGTAATATTGTAGTATTATCAGATTTCAATTTTCGTAGTGATTGGAGATGTTGTGTGAGCATACGATATATAAACGCGCTGAAATCTATATCGAAATCTAAATATAAAATAACTGGTCCAAAAAGCTATCTTCTCCATACGATCGAATTAGGACTCGAAACCTTTTCCATTAGGTTCGAAATAGAGGTATAACATTATAAACGCTTGGCGGCACACCTCGATAGGAGGTCAAAATTTCGTGTTGCGTTTATCGGGACAATTTGAATATGAATTTAATTAATATATGTATTTAAATACTTTAGTCAACAGCCGAATTCCCTTCCATCAGCCTGCTTCCTTTCTCCATCTAAACTTTTTGCCTTCTCTGGGGCAAGCAATGACAGGCATGCAAAAATCAAATCACGCTACCTTATAGCGTACGAAGCCGCCTTCCTCCATATTATAATCGCGTGGATCCCTTCTTCTCCAAACAAAATCGAAAGCGAAAAAATGGCGGTCTCTGTTATAAATCACGTTCGTTTCTTTTCTTTCGCCCATTCCCTTTCAATCCAAATTGATGGCCGCAATAAAAAAGGAGAGAGTGAGAGCTCGACAAAATCGCAGTAGGGAAGGAGTCGCGAGCGACACTAGGTTGGGTACGGTTGAATCGAGGCGTGCGTGGCGCGTGTGGGTGTAGCGGCGTTCGAGGTTGGGTCGAAGGTGAATCGGAAGGGTGCGAACTCATGGCGATGTAGTGGAGAAGCCGTGGGTTATCGGTCGTAGTCTAAGATTTTGGGATGGAGAATTCGAAGTTCAAACTCGAGGGTGGCGCATCGGTTCGATTGTGTGGCCAAAGTCTGGGGGTTTCAAGGCGTGGCAGCGGCGTAGTGAGGCTAGGGAAACGTGAGGCAAGTTTGGTTGAGGGCACGATGTGTGGCAGTGTGGACTTTGGAAAGTGCCGCGAGGACATCGAGAAGCTCGTGGCATTGCTGGGTGGGATCGTCTCTGGCCGATGGTTGCTGACTCAACATCGATAGAGCGATGGGTTGAAGGTTCGTGCAGGCGAGGTCGTTGCTGAGGGTGTTGTAGTGAGGTTTGAATTTATTCCTTCCAGTTAATTTTAAATTGATAATATATAAGTAGGTGAAAGAAATTTATTTTTAAGTAAGTATATAAAAACAATTCTATTTTAGTTTAATGGAATATATGTGTATATACAGTTAAAAACAGAATATGTTTATAGATAAGGTTTGAAAATATAGGGATTTTGAATGAATGAAAGTTTACATAAAACTACATTTTTGAAATCTATAATTTTTTTAGTATGTATGTAGTTCCAAAAGATTTTTAAAGTGGAAATTATTAGTTTAAATTAAATTATGTGAAAATTAAATTGGTTAAATGGTAATAATTATAGTTAATTCAAATGTTAATAAATTGTGAATCGTTTATACAAGGTCTTGAATCGTGAGGAGACCGAGTCAATATTGAAGTGGATTGCAAAACAAAAATCAAAGGTGAGTTAATCTCACACATTTGGATTATTATTTAAATTTAAATGGTTAAATTTAAATATTTGGTTGAATGGTTGAATTGATTGGATGTGGTATATTATATAGTGTATATATATATTGGAGTGATTGATTTCCCGCATTATATAGCGGATGAGACCCTATGCACCACATAATAGTAGATGATATTATATAAATCCATATACCACGATATTCCACCTCGAAGTGGAATTGGTATCTTATATTGTGCTAACATATGTGGATGCAGGGAAACGGGTTGGAGGGATCCAACTGGATTCCTCAAAATTATTTAGATTGTTCTAATAATTCTGTGATATGATTATTTGATATTCTGTGATGAATTATATTGATAATTGTAGATGAAGGATGCTATGGTTTAATGGAATATATTTGGGTATACTATGTTACCAAATATATAGATTGGATTTTTGGAAAGAAATAAAAGAGTAAATTTTTAAGTAAATAATTATAGAGAATTTAAATAATTTAAAGAATGAATTGGGAAAGGATAAAAGTGATTTTTTAAATTATGTTAAATAAATTCCGAGTAGGAGAAAGGAGATTTTGAATAAAAGGGGAAATATTAAATTTTTAAACCTAAGTGATATTATTGAAGGGAATAAAAGAATTTATTTTAAAAATTCAAGGTTTGAATTTATTTAAAGGGATAAAGAAGGATTTTGGAAAACCTGAAATTGATATTTTCAGTTTAAAGATTTTAAATCATAATAAAGAAAGAAAAGCTGAAGTTAATGGATTTTGAGATAAATGGAGTAAGTAAAGGAATTTATTTCAAAGTGAAGTAAATTGGAAATCAATTTGAAAATTTATTTAGTGTTTGAAACTGTGATTTAAAGGAAGATGAGACTATGGGATTAATAAACTGGGTTTATAAGGTGAAACAAGATATCAGTGGATATTTGAAAATATAAATTCAAGGTGGGAATTTATAAAGAAATGGGTAAATTTGTTTAAAAATAAATAGTGATTTATTTTTAAAGATGTGAAAGAGAAGTGTATTTCCCTGGATAGCAAAGTACGTTTCCAAAGCAAACTTTTAAGTATGAGTTAAAGGTTTTAAAGTTGTTTTTAAAGTATGTTTAGAAAATTTATTATTTTTAAATGTGTAAAGTTTAAAAGTAAGTATTTCTCAAATTTAATTTAGTAGTAATTATTTAAAGGTAACTTGGTATTGAAAGGATAAAAATGTAGTTTTAATATTTTATAAAGTAGTTTATTTTAAATATTCTTAAAATATATATATTTTTTAAATAAAGTATTGAAGTAGTTTTAATTTAAATGTTTAAAGTGTATTTTATAATAAAGTTTTTTTTAAATTATTTTAAAAATCTAAAGTAATTGTACTTGGTGTTTTTAGTGGAAATAAATATTTGGGAATTTATTCCATGAGAAGAGCGTGGTTTGAAAACTATTTCAAAAAGGTTTAAAAGTGGAAATATATCTTGCGAAGATATTTTGAGGAAAACATAAATTTGAGGAATTATTTATGTTTGATGGATGTTTGTGAATGTTATTTAATAGTGAAATAACCGACTATCAATATTGGCCAATGCGCTGATCGTTTCGAAGAGACCGAGATCGAGATTAATTTCTCGGAAACCACTTCGATCCAGTTTGTATGTTTCATGGGGGAAACGAGTTTGGAGTCGAAGATGGTACAGAGAAGTGCAAGGGCTAGTCGCTACTAATCCTGAGGGTGACTCCAAAATGGATGTAGTAGGAATAGTTCCTTCGGTTCCGTTCGAACCCAGGACGGACTTGTATGGATGAATGCTTTCAGAACATCGTCGGGAGGACGGTGAGCATTCTAAGAGATATGTTCTAAAAAGGTAACGCTTAGCCTCGAGCCTCATCAACCGGGAATGACTGAAAATCAGGGGTTATGCAGCAAGGCTATGTGGGTAGCACCCATTAGGGTGAGGTCATCCCTGTCTAGATGTCCCTTTTTTCGGCTTAGTGGTGCGGTTGCTGATCCCAATCGTGGGGTGATCTTACCCGGAATTATCCAATAAGGGGTAGTTCCGGCCTTTTGTTGCAGGGGATTGGGCGTGGTCCTCGGTACGCTGATCTAGACCAGGTACTGTGACAGGTGGTACCCCAGTGCCTAGTCATTAGTTGGAAATCCATTCTCCTTACATGCCTGTACGGTTTTGATTGTGCCCAACTATTGCTGAAACGTGAGATGCAAGCATTTCAGGTAGATTCTATATTTCTTTCTATAGACACTATTATAATATCAAATGAATTTGATAAAAGTGTTTTGGCTATCGTAAGGTAAAAACCCGACATGTTTATTGTGGCGTGGTCTTACGAGATGCTTTTGATTTCAAAGGGTTTGGAAAACTTTAATAATCCAATTGAGTGTGTTTTCTCACGCTGGTTTTCCAGACTGACTCGGGTGTTATTTTATTATAATGCTCGGGTCAGACCGAGTATTATAGATTACAGGAAAGGATGTTGTGGAGCTCAGGAGACGAGTTGGATGGCGAGACGTATCACTCATACTTGATGTATATTCCGCTGTGATTGTGTATATTATGTATTCTGTTTATGGGACAAGTTAATACAACTATCCAGTATTTGATTCTGATTTTGTTGTACTCTGATAATATAATTATGAAACAGATATAGTTTCTTTTGTGTAAAGGATCAGTTATTAACTATTATATATTATTCCGCTGCGATGTAAGATTCTGATGTGTTGTTTCTTTTTCTTCTACCTCCTTCTTCTTTAACCCTAATGGTTCGTATTTTCATTCACTTTGAGTCGATATGTTGGAGAATAGTGTCGATTCAAGGGGTACGGGTTTGCGGGTCATCACAGAAGTATTTTGAATTTGTAAAAAGTTTAAGTTTAGATCCATTTTTTAGAAACATTTTGAATTTGTAAAGCATGTTTAATTGTTAGACCCTACTTTCAAGGACATTTGAATTTATTAAAGAAATTTAATATTAGATCCTAGTTTAAAGTAATTAAGAAATTATAATATATAGAGGAGCATTTTTGGTAGTTTACGTCGACACCAAAAAAGTGTGACACCAAAGTTATTACAACTATTACTAAAGAAAAGATAATTCAAAAGATCCTAAATAATCTCAGCTAACATCACGTCTGAGCTTTATTTTCCTAACTAAATGGACACTATTTGCATAATTCAGAAATAAACCGCTAAATAAATGGAAAGCATTAAAAAAACATGACTTATTCAAATAACACCGCACTTTGATAGTAAGTTGCACTAATTTGCAACATTACTAATATAGTATTGATGTAGAGACGCCCGTGCGCATGCTTGTGTATATATGTATGTATGTGTGTAGTTGATAACGAGTGTTGCTATGAAGGATTGGAGTTAGTCTTCTTCTAGATGATATAAGCATTTTCTCTTGCAACCACTTAAAATTGTTAATGGATATTGTTAACCCGCCTTTTGGCAAAGCCGTATGCAGGCAGATTTAACCCAATAGGCTTGACGGTTATCAAGGATGGGATATCATGGACTTGGTTCAAATGGATGGAGGGATAATCAACTATGGATAATAATTCGAAACTAGGATTAAACATAGTCGGAGTTAGTAGATAGACGATGCAGGATGCTTGGAAAATGAATGCTAGCTTGGATGGGCAAAAGGATCGGCATGGTCAATTGGAAGGAGGGATCGGCCTGGTTAATGACAAAGGGATCGGTATACTTCGGCATAAAGGGATTGGCGTGGCTCAGTGGAAGGCTAGGGATCGGTGTAGCTCAGATTTCAGGGCTTGGAGGAGGGCATAGCTTGGGTTGGCATGTGAGAAGGAATAATGGTTGGCATGGAGGGTTCAGCATAGTTTGGGATGGGCATGATTGAACTCAGCATAGGTAGGGGTCGGCATGGAAGGGATCGTCAAGACATGGAGCGGCATAAAAGGGATCGACATGGAAAGGGTTAGCATATCTCTAGAAAGGATCGGCATACCTTCTAGGCTACACAAGGAGGGGTCGATATACTCATGAGGAAGGGATGGATTGGCATGCCTTAGAGGGATCGGCATACTTTCATGGATCAAGAGTGTTCGACTTAACTTCATGGATCGGCATGCTTCGTGGAGAATGGATCGGTATGGAATATTGAGATGAGTTGGGTCGGCGTAGCGGCATGGAAAGGAAGAAGTGTCGGCATGAAGGACTCCTCGATAGCAATCGACATTGTCTTGAAGGAAGACGGGTGGACATTAACTCGAGTGAAGGGATAACGTTCAGCATGACTAGGCCGATTATTATTTTTAAATGAATAGGGCTTGCCGATCGTTATGGTGGGCCCATATAGGTATGAAGACCCTGTTGCCGAAGTTTCCCCTATAAATACAACAGGCTTGGCTTTAGAAAGAGGACCTTCATTCTGCTTCTCTTCATCTTCTACCTAGAGGATACTCTGCCATTTTCCTTCTGGAATCTTGGATTGTAACTGTAATCAAATTTCAGTATAATAAAAAAAGGATTGTTTTCATGTGCATGTAGCCCGGAGGTAGCCGAACCACTATAAATCTTGCTTCTTTTACTTGCTTTCATTTTAATTTGATTATTCTTCATATTATATTCTCTACATCATATACTATCTGTGATCTGTGACTGGATATTGGAGCTTTCACGTACAATTGGGTGTTGGTGGTCAATTTTGACGCCAACAATTTGGTGCTTTCACTGAGAAAGCTTGCACTCAAGCATTTGGAAGTTAGGATTTTGGATTTGAAAGCTTAAGAACTTGGATTTGGGAAGCAATGGCTAGACAATCAACAAGGAGACAGAGAACCAAGAGGAGCCATCAGGAAGGATGTCAGAAGGCTTCCTCAGGAGCTAATCAGGCCTCAATCTTCATTATCAAAGACGAGATGGAAACAGTGATGGATGCTATGTAGGAAAGAATGCTGAAGAGATAGGAGGAAATGATGCAGAACCTACTCCGACAGATTGGACAAGCTGGAGTGCAAAACCAGGGAAATGGAGTAGTAGGAGACAATGTATATGTGGATCACGGAGTTAGAGTAGTAGGTGCTGAGGAAGTCCAAAATCAAAACCAAGGAAACAGAACAACCAGGATATGGGGTAGAGTGGAGCCACCAGGAGCAGCCCCTGACCAAGCAAGAATGATCGGCCAAAGCAATGCCGATCGTTATAGAACGATCGGTGCCGATCGCTCCACACTTGGGGGCATGCCCTTGGGTCAAATTGGCACCACTCCAAGCAGGAACCGGGTGGTGCTGTACAGTTTGATGTTGATCGGGATAAGGGTGCTCGTCCAAAAGAGCAGATTTCAGGATTCCCTTACGGACTCAGGGGGCAGGTTGGAGATAACGGACAAAGACTGCCACTTGATGACAATGTTAGGTTGGTGGAAATGATCAGACGAGCCATGAGAGAAGGATTGGTAAATAGAGATTTGGAAGATGTGAATATGAGCCCTTTGCTCTTACGATTAGGAAACCCAGGAATCCACCGGAATTCAAACTACCAATGCTGGAGGCATATGATGGAAGAACGGATCTTGCTGTTCATCTGACAAGGTACATAAGGCATATGGAAGTACTAGGAGCATCAAAGGAGGTTATGGCATGGTGCTTCCCTTTGTATGTGACGGATATAGCAGCACTATGGTTTAGACAATTGGAAAGTGGCTCTATTGGCACATGGACAGAATTGTCCAAAAGGTTTATGAGGCAGTTTAGAGTTCACATCTCGAGACCCAAAAATGTGATGAGTTTGGCAATACTGAAATAGAGGGCCGGAGAGTCCTTAAGGAGTTTTCTAACACGGTTTAATGCTGCGGTGGCATTAGTAGATCGTCTAGATCCATCCATGGTTTTGATGGCAGCTATATATGGCATTGATGATGGCACGGAGTTCAAGGATTCACTAGCATGGGATCCACCTATGGATTTAGGGGAGTTTTACCATGAAGCGGAAAGGTTCCTGCGACAAGAAGATGCACGAGCGAACAAACCAGAGGTAAATGCCGTGCAAAGTGGAGGATCATTAGGAGATGTAAACAAGAACAACAAAGGCAAACGCAAAAGCGAATAACGGCAGTAATATGTCGAAAAGGCAATGGAGAGAACCGAAATTCTCTTCTTACACGAATTTTGCTGAAACTCTGGAAAGGATTTATTTGGATACTCGAGGGCGCCTTAAGTATCAAAGACTGGAAAAAGGGAACCCTCCGAATATGAGCGGACATCAGGAAAGAATTGCCTATTTCATGAGCTGGATGGGCACAATACGAATGAGTGCAGGCATTTGAAGGATATAATTGAGGAACATGTAAGGAATGACATTTGCATTAATATATAAGGAATTTAGTCATGGCAATGGAACAGGAGCAACCGCCGCCCACCTCGAATGAAGATTGCACAGGACCAAGGCATCATCGTCAACTTATCATCAATTGATTGGATTTATGGCATGGAATAAGTAATAAACCCCGCAGTAAAATGGCTAAGTCACTTACACATGTACGGAATCGAGGATGATCCCTAGGCATGCTCTGAGATGACGATGAACCGTGGTGCTCGGGTTTATGAAATTTTGTTTTTTCTATTTACCGCAAGCTCTGGTTTTTCTAATATTATGGCTATTTAGTTTTTTTTGGTTGTATGAGCTTTTATTTTATATTTTACCAACTGGACTATGGAATGATTAAATCTGGATTAATGTAATAAATAACATAGGTCACGGTTATGGCCCCGACTGGAGAGATGGGGCAATAACCGCGAGTTACGAGTCCCTTTGTCGAAAAGCGATAGGATGGACTCGAACACGGATCAAATCCTCGACTGGGGATCGAGGCTGCAGTAGGATCCTCCACGAATCAAGTCCTCGACCGGAGATCGAGGCCAGAGCAGGATACCCTACGGATAAGTCCTTGGTTGGGGATCAAGGCTGGAGTAGGATGCCCCACGGATCAAGTCATCGAACAGAGAGTTGAGGCTGGAGAATAGGACAAAACAGATCACCAGGTATGGACTATGCATGGTAAATAGTAGGCTGCTTCACCGGAGAGCGACAGGATCGGCCTACTCAAATCATTGAGTACGGATTGTGCTCGGCAATGACCCAAAGAGGTCTAAGAATTTGGATATGGACCTGGGGAGGTCCCGGATTTGGATTAAACGACCCGGAGAGGTCTAAGGATTTGGATATGGACCCGGAGAGGTCACATATTTGGATTAAATGACCCGAAGAGGTCCAAGGATTTGGAAATGGACCCGGAGTGGTCCCGGATTTGGATAAAACGACATGGAGAGGTCTAAGGATTTGGATATGGACCCAGAGTGGTCCCGGATTTGGATAAAGCAATTCAGAGAGACCGTGGATTTGGTTAATGGATTTGGGATGGATTTGGAATTGGATATTGACTCGGAATAGTCATGGATTTCACTAATGATTCGGAGACATCAAGGAAATGGATTGGCAATGGATTGGATTCTAGGTTGGATAATATAACAATCAATGGATTATGGACTTCGGATTTTGAATTTATGGCAATTCAAAACACGCCTTCGTACTGCAAGGCATGTTTTTGGGGGCAAAGTATAATCCCACCTTTTGACAAAGCCGTATACAGGTGGATTTAACCCAATAGGCTTCACGGTTATCAAGGCCGGGATATCATGGACTTGGTTCAAATGGATGGAGAGATAATCAACTACGGATAATAATACGAAGCTAGGATTAAACATAGTCGTAGTTAGTACATAGACGATGCAGGATGCTTGGAATATGAATGCTAGCTTGGATGGGCAAAAGGATTGGCATGGTCAATTGGAAGGAGGGATCCGCCTGGTTGATGACAAAGGGATTGGTATACTTTGGTATAAAGGGATCGGTGTGACTCGGTGGAAGGCTAGGGATCGGCATAGCTCAGATCGACAGGGCTTGGAGGAGGGCATAACTTAGGTCGGCATGTGAGAAGGAATAACGATCGGCATGGAGGGTTCAACATAGTTTGGGATCGGCATGATTGGGCTCGGCATAGGAAGGGGTCGACATGGAAGGGATCTGCAAGACATGGAGTGGCATAAAAGGGATCGGCATGGGAAGGGTTGGCATATCTCCAAGAAGGGTCAGCATACCTTTTAGGCTACATAAGGAGGGGTCGGTATACTCATGAGGAAGGGATGGATCGGCATGCCTTAGTGGGATTGACATACTTTCATGGATCAAGAGGGTTCGACATATCTTCATGGATCAGCACACTTCGTGGAGAATGGATATGTATGGAATATTGAGAAGAGTTGGGTCAACGTAGCGGCATGGAAAGGAAGAAGGGTTGGCATGAAGGACTCCTCGATAGCGATTGGCATTTTCTTGGAGGAAAAGGGGTCGGCATTAACTCGAGTGAAGGGATAACGTTCGGCATGACTAGGCCGATTATTATTTTTGGATGAATTGGGCTTGCCGATCGTTATGGTAGGCCCATATAGGTGAGAAGACCCTGTTCCTGAAGTTTCCCCTATAAATACAACAAGCTTGGCTTTAGGAAGAGGACCTTCATTCTGCTTCTCTTCATCTTCTACCTTGAGGTTACTCTGTCATTTTCGTTCTGGAATCTTGGATTGTAACTGTAATCAAATTTCATTATAATAAAAAAAGGATTGTTTTGGAGTGGATGTAGGCAGGAGTTAACCGAACCACTATAAATCTTGTCTCTTTTACTTGCTTTCATTTTAATTTGATTATTCTTCATATTATATTCTGTACATCATATACTATTTGTGATCTATGACTGAATATTGGTACTTTCACATATAATTGGGTGTTGGTGGTCAATTTTGACGCCAACAGATATCCAAAAATTTCAAAATTCATCGTCATTCGTATCCAAAAAGCAGATAAATATCCAATGCTTGAAAAGCGGATACAGATGCGGATATGAAAATTATCCGTTCGATTTTTGTTAAAATTATAGCCTATTTTACGCGTACTTTAATATTCACTTATGTTTATTGTTTTATTAAGCTTATAGTTTATATATGTATTTAATGCATATTAATCGTGCAAAAGTATTTAATATTATCATATTTGTTGGTTTTGCATATTTTATAATTTTATAATAAACGAGATTGAAAAATAATTATATTAAACCTGAATTTTCTATTTATATTTTTTAATTTATCAATTATTGACGATTAAGTTAACTATTTGATATCCTTCTTGTTAACAAGAAAATTTGTCACACCCCAAAGTTGAATTCAAAATGTAGATGAATCTTTCGAGACCTTCTTTCAAAAAGGTAAAAGTATTTGACATCTCCCAATCAGGTTAAGGTGGCTATAATCTATTCTATTCACTTCAGTTTTCCTTTCGTATAGGTTATTAAAGTCGAAACACCTTCTTATTGGACCTTTAGATTTAGACAAAACACTGAAATTCTTCTTATATTGTCTTTTGAACAAGTTAATCTGATTTGGTATCCTTTCGAAACCTCCCTTTCGAATTGGTTGAGTTGGCCTTGAAGTTGGTTCTAATGGTTAAGGACGTGAATCAAATGAATAGGTTCTGATTGGGAACTAAACTCTGGACGACTTGAGGCTAGGATCTAAGGTTCTATGGATATTAGTTGGACTAAGGGTCCAACCTACTCTAATAATGACCCCTCAATCAAATTGACATAAGAAGATTACAAAATGAATCTATTAGAAAAATCAAACCAACCAAATATCCAAAATTTCCATAATCTTGCTTTAATTAAACTCAAGTAGTACAAATTGATCAAATTCCCAATCTAATTTTAAAATTAGGGTTTACAACATTAAGAAAATACAAGTATGGAGTGAAAGAATTCAGATCCCCCAAAACCAGACCCCTAGGATCTTATTTATATGTGCGGGTTGGCACCTTTCGACTCAGTGCTTTCGACTTGGTAGAAAGGCGGCCTTGGAGACCTTTCATTTCCATTAACGGTTGGCATTCTCCTGCATTGCATTTAAATATAATTTAGTGCTTTCATCTTCATTGAAAGGAATAGGTGCACTTCTCCACCCTGTGTTGCTTTGTTGTTGGAAGTAAGAAGAAGCGTGAGCTTTAGACTCTGTCAATAGGTAAATATTTGGGGTTTTGAAGGTGTTGAAAGGCTGAGGGTTCCAATGCGGAAGGTAACTTCCAAAAACATACTTGTGGATTGATGCAGAATCCCTCTTGGTCGTGAAAGGTATCGACTTGTTTGAAAGGCTTAGTTATGCTTTCGAAGGGGCTGCTCTAATAAAACATATTTGTTTGCACAAAAAATGGACAAACACCTCAAAGTTGTATGATTTAGTAGATCTTATGTTGTTCTTAGTGATTTGGGTGATTTATGCAAATATATGAAAAGCAGGGGCTAAACTGTAAAAAGATACGCAGATTTATAGTGGTTCAGCCAGAATTTGCCTACGTCCACTTTATATGTTATTTCTCTTCTCTTGTTTTGATTACAAGTACAAAGCTTTGATACAAGTAAAAGAAAGTTGTTTGAAAGTTCTCTCCGTGCTTGAGCTCTCAAACTTGTCCCCCATTGTTGTACCCCTGCCCCTCTATTTATAGAGTGAGGCTGGAGGTAGGGGTCTTGGATGTATACAGCTGCTGATGGGCCCGGGCTGATACAATCTGGCCTGGCAAATCTGGTTCTGTATCGTCTTGGTCCGGTGGTAAGTATGGTCCGGTAGGAAGCTTGGTCCGGTGGAAGGCTTGGTCTGGTGGAAGGCTTGGTCCGGTGGAAGGCTTGATCCGGTGGAAGGCTTGGTCCGGTAGGAGACTTGATCCGGTGGGAGACTTGTCTTGGTCCGGTGGAAGACTTGATTCGGTGGGAGACTTGATCCGGTGGGAGACTTGATCCGGTGGGAGACTTGGTTCGGCGGTTGGATATAAGGCTTGGACCGGCGATGAGTTTGTTCTGTGGTCTTCGTCCGGTGATGGGGCTAGTTTGGTGTGGGCTTGGCTTGGTGGTGAGAAAATAGCCCAACATTTGCCCCCCAAAGCGGGGCATATGCCAGCGTATGCCTCGCTTTGTTTTGGCTCGGTCATTCTCATCCGGTCCGTATGCCGAGTTTGTTAGTCCGGTCGCCTTTGTTTGCTTATAAGTAGGGGCATCATGCTTTCGTTACTTCCTACCAAACACGACAGCCGAGCCAACTCTTCTTGCCGAATCAAAGTGTTTAGCCGAACCAAAGAACATCTTCTCACCGAATCAGGTATCGTTCTTCTTCTTTCCTGCCGAATGTTTTTTTTTACCGAATGGACACGGGGACTCCAAGTGCCGAATGAAGTCACATACTTGTTTATATTCGAATGAAACTGATACCGGATGGGACTTCTACCGAATGAAGTCATATACAGGTCTATATCCGAATGAAACGAATACCGAATGGGACTTTTTTACCGAATGAACTTCCATATGTGAATGCCGAATGAACCTTTAAACTTCACCTTGCCGAATGACAATGGGAATTTGAGTATTTATGAGTGAAACTCTAGATTGCACACACTCGCTTTTTTACTTCCTTTAGTCTAACGACATTCTTCTTTTTGTTTGCAGATAATGTCTCGTAAGGCGGAAACTCGATCGGACAAAAAGAAATCCGGGGGCGAAGGAAGCTCCTCTGCCGTGCCCCCAGCTCAGCCGAATCCCGAACGTCACGGACCAATCCCGAGATCACTAGTGGACGGGTACGGCCCTCAGGAAATTCTGAACTCCCCGCCCGATTGTTTTCCTAGTTCCCTCAAGGAGGAGCAGCTTGATGTCATCTCTCGTTCTTTCGGAATCGATAGGGCGCGAATGCTGTTGCCTGGGAGAGATGTTATGCCATACGACCCCCCGGAAGGGTACTTTGCTTACAGCAGATACCACTGCATGTGTGGTGCCATTCCGCCTCTTAATGCTTGGGTAGTCAGCTTCCTTACATATCTCAAGGTGGCCCCATTCCAGCTTCAACCCAACTCCTATGCTATCCTGGTGAGCCTCTTCGTCATTTTCCAAAGGAAGTATGGTCATGCTCCTTCCAACCGGGAGATCCGGTATTTGTATAATTTGAGGGGCTATAAGAAGGGGTCCCCATACATTAGCTTGGAGTCGGCCGTGACCTTCAAACCGGTCTTGGATCTGTACTCTAAATTCAGCATGTTCAAGAAAGAGTGGTTCTTTGTTAGGGACGACTCCGTTTCAATCCGGCGCTTTACTTCTGGATGTAAGTTGATGCTTTTACTTGTAATTTCTATTCCGATTGCGATGCTTCTTCTCATACTTTCTCATTTTTGCTAGCGACAGGTGGCTTTCCGATTGTGGAGACTGACCGCCTGGTTCAGACGGCGGCTGAGGTAGAAGCCATTCTTGGGAAATATAGATCATCTGCCTTCTTGATCAGAAATGCGATTCTTCTGGAACATAACTTAATCCTTCCGCAGCAGTCAGTAGTTAAGCTGAGGGAAACGGCGGAGGAGAGGGCGGCTGCTCAGACCAAGGAAGGTGTTACGGTAGAGAGTAGCAAGCGGAAACCTTTCACGAAACCTCCAGCCGTCGGAGGTAAGAAACTCAAGAAGTCGGATGGTCCCTACCCCAGCAACTGTCCACTTACCCAGGAGGAGGAAGATATAGAGGAGGAAAAAGGTGAGGGTGGAGATGGTCGGGAAGGTGATAAAGGTGGTGATGGCATCGGGGCCTTGCTTCCTGGGCAAGCGGGCGAGATTCAGGAGTGGACGGATGATGCGTTCCACCAGGCTTTCGAGGGGCTGGACGAAAATCCGGCTTTGGTAGAGAAAACCGGGAAAGCGGACAAGGCCAGGACCGGTGCAAGCGAGTCTTCTCAGACCATTCCAGCCAAGGCGGCTCCGACGACTCAAGGTGAACTCTTGACTCCTGCATGCTTCATTAATGATAGGGACTTAGGAATATTTTATGACCCGCTCCCGTCCTGGAATGAAATCCAGGACTTATTGCAGTATCCTACTCCTCCCCAGGGTTTGTACAACCACAGTTGTGTTTCTTTTTCCTTTTTTTAACTTGTAATTTACCGCGTTTCTCGAATCATATAGTGATGTAAGTTTGTGACACTTGTCCTTTATATCAGGAGCAGGCAAGACGTCCAAGGCCTCAGATCTTCGACACAGGCTTGAGCAATATAAGCTTTCCAAAACTTCTGCTAAGCCGAAGCCCTCGACCCAACGCTCCAGGGATGTAGTCGGCTACCGTCCTCTTCTTGGGGTCATCGAAGAGGGTATTCAGCAGAGGAAGAGGAGTCATCCTTTATCCGAACCTTTGCCTGGTCCTCAGCTTCCGGCTCAGCCTCTTCATGATATCACTGAGGAGGGTAGCGAGTTTGCACCTTCTCCGCACCCGTCTGGAAACCCTTCTGTTATTCATATCGACCGTCCCGACTTGGCTCGTAATCCATTTGCGGGTCATCCTGATCTGGATCCAAGCTCTCATGATATTACTTTTGACGAAGTCACTGGTGAACACCTTCTCCCCCGTAACCCCATGGTACGAGTACTTGATGAAGCCAAGTCCTTAGATCTCGATTTGCTCACTACTCGTATAGTCACTATGGGAGACGAGGCCAAGGCTAATATTGATCGGGTGGCGGAGGAGACCAAGAAGCTGATGGGGCATCATGCCCGGCTGGTTAAGGCCGGAGAGGAGATTGGGAGCGCCAATATCCGACTTCGATTGGTGGTTTCGGATCAGGCCAAACAGCTTGCGGATCAGGCTATTCAGATTTCTCAGCATGAGGCTGCTACTGGACGATTAAGGAAAAACATGGAAGAGGCCAGTCGGGCCGAATTGCGGAAAATGGAAGCTACTTGCAAAGAGCGGATTGACATGGCTATTGCCACGGTGGACGAGGTTCGGAAAGCGAATCTCGAGCAGGTGGAGGAATTGTCCGAGAAACTTGAGGCTGCAGAGCTTGCTCAAGCTAAGTTGAGGGAAGAGATGGAGGTGATGCGGAGGTCCCTTCAGGCTGATTGCTCGAGATACAGATTGGAGAGAGATGCTGCCGTCGAAAGGTTGTCGGCTTCCGATGCCCGGATGAGGGAGTTTGAGGAGAATGAGGGAATGATGGATGACATGCTCCAGGACATGTATTTCCGAACTTGGAAGCAGGGCAATCTCTCTTGGATGGATGATTATCCCAGGGTCATGGCTAAGATCTATCTTCGGGCTTTGGAAGAGGCCAAGGCCGATGCGGATAAAGATGGTGGAGTGGCCTTCAGCATGGATGCGGTCACTGCCCAGTTTGCCAAGGGGGAGAAGGTGGCAGTGAAGGAGGGTATGCGGTTGCTCGCTGCTGAGGAGGCAGGGGTGCAAGTGGATGATGACGACCAGAGTGGCCAGTAAGCTTATGCTGGTAAGTTTTCCTTTTTTGCTTCCCGATTAACTTGGTTGCTTATTACTAATGAATCCTTTTTATGACCGGACAGGTGGGCAACAGAGCAAGGACAAGACTCCGACGCAACCGGCTCCCTGATTAGACCTGGAAAATTCTTTTTGTAGGCTTGACATGGTTGTATATGTTAATCTTAAGACAGTAGAGTAACTTCTAAGTTGTAATTCTTGCTACTTGTAACAATCAACATTATTCTTGACGTGTAATTTTTTAACTTAAGCTGATTTTGTCGTTTCTTGAATATTTGTTGCTATTTCGACATATCGTATGAGAAATGTAGCTATGTATATTCTTGTAATTAAATTGTGTTTGATGTTAGACTCTGGTTCTAAACCATAATTTTATGACTTGCAATATTAGCGTGTGGTGTGAACAAATTATAGTCATGTATTTGTACATAAAAGAAGAAAATACCGCCTTTCATGTTTTAATCGTAGATGGCAGTCTTGAATATCTTGTAGGACCGAGCATGGAATGTAGTCGAATGTCCTACCACTGTGAGTCCCTACACCCATTGGCGAGTATCTCCTACTCTGTATCATGTACTTTAGGGATTGTTATAGGGGATAGGAAAAAAGCTTTTTAAGTAAAATTGAAATACGTAAAAAAAGGTAAAACTTCCAATCACGGAAGGCCTTCGATGTGCTTAAGTTCGTGGCAAACGGGTTTTGTAGTCACTTTCCCTAGCCGTGGGTCTTGGAGACATTCGTCACCCATCTTACGCCTCCGCGGGGAGTTAATTCTTTTTTACCACAGCCGCACTTAAGACACATCGGAGCCGAGATCGCGCACAGTAACTACCCGGGCCATTATGGCCCGTAATCGTGGGTATTATTCGATTTACTGTGGCCGGCTAGCGTGGGTGCCGATCGTCAACTGTGAACTGCCCCTGGCTGGCCACACCTTATGTTGGGGCTTATAGTCGGTTCACAGTTGCCGGCGAGCCTAACGCCGTAATGAGCTGCCTCGGCTATAGTCGGCCTTCTCGGTGGCTTATAATCGGCTCATTACAGTTGGCTTTCAGGGCCGTCGCGAGCAATGAGTTAACCCGCAGCAGAGGGGTGCTGGAGCAAAAGTGTCTCATTGGCGAGGGCATAGATTCGCATAGTACCTGTTGGGTCTTGTCCAGGTGAAGTTGCGTTGTGGAGTGCTTTGAATAGAAATGCTATATACTCAGGATTTTGTTCAACAGAAAAGGATAAAGTTAACAAGCAGCCAAGATACAAAGGAACAAGTTAAAAAAGAGACAGGGTTTTTTAAAGTGGTTCGGCATGAAAATGCCTATGTCCACTGATTCTCTTTGTTAATTCACTTCATATGGGCAATACAAATTAAGAAAAGTATCGACGGAGGTGTTGGATGTTCCATGCCCTCTGGAACACCTCTCCGTCCACTGTTGACAAAATATAGGCTCCGTTGTGGAGATCTTTATGAATTACATATGGTCCATCCCAGATTGGGTCTAATGCTCCGGGGCGTGGGAAGATTCGCTTGAGGACAAGATCCCCTTCCTGTAAGGTACGATGCTTGACTTTGGAGTTGTATTGTGTTGCCACTTTTTGCTTGTGGGCTGCTGTTTTGAGGACTGCATCGTTTCTTCTCTCCTCGATTAGATCCAAAGACATGTGAAGGAGTTCTTCGTTCTCTTCTAGGTTATAGTGGATCCGACGGTGGGAAGGCACAATAGTTTCAACTGGGAGCATAGCCTCCGATCCGTATGCCAAAGAGAAAGGAGTGTGCCCTGTCGATGTTCTGAAAGATGTGCGATAGGCCCATAGTGCCGTAGGAAGTTCATCCACCCAAGCGCCCTTTGATTTTTCGAGCTTCTTTTTGATTAGAGTTTTCAGAATTTTGTTGACTGCTTCGACTTGTCCGTTTGCCTGGGGATATGCTACGGATGAGAAGCTTTTATGAATTCGGTGTTCTTGGCACCAGTTGGTGAATTCCTCGCTGTCAAATTGAAGTCCATTGTCTGATATGATTTTGAGTGGGACTCCATACCTGCACAGAACATTTTTGATCAAGAAGTTAATAACTTTTGCTGAAGATACTTTATTCAGAGGTTCTGCTTCCACCCATTTGGTGAAATAATCAACTGCCACTATAGCATATTTGGCCCCGCCTCGGCCCATCGGTAGTTCGCCGATTAAGTCAATTCCCCATATTGCGAAGGGCCAAGGGCTGGTCATTTGAGTAATCTCAGTTGTTGGTAGCCGTGGAATCTTAGCAAATTTTTGGCATCTGTCACATCTTTTGACGAAATCTGAGGCGTCCTTGCTTAGGGTGGGCCAGAAATATCCGTATCGGAGTATCTTTTTTGCTAATGTTTGCCCCCCGGTGTGATCTCCACAGCTCCCCTGATGGATGTTGGATAAGATTTCCTTGGCTTCCCTTCCGGCGACACACCTTAATAATGGGTTAGAGAAACCACGCTGATAGAGGATGTCTTCTTGTATTGTATAGCGGGACGCTTTCCTCAAGATTTTCTTGACTTCATTACGCCCGTTGGGTAGTGTGCCACTTTGTAGGTAGTCTCGGATGGGAGTCATCCAAGTTGCTTCTTCGGCTGCGGCTATCAGATTCACTTGCTCAAAACTTGGGACCGTTTGCTTTGAGATGGTTACTGCCCCGAAGATGGCGATGTCTCTCATACTCGCTTGCTTTGCCAATTCGTCGGCCTCTTGGTTCTCTTCCCGAGGGATGTGTTTGACTAAGTACTGATCCAATCGGCTGAGAAGCAACTTGGTCTTCTTTAGATATGCTATGAGTCGTTCCTCTCGAGCTTGGAATTCTCCTAGTATTTGATTAACAATAAGTTGAGAATCGCTGTGAAGACACAAAGAATTGGCTCCGATTTCTATGGCGATTTCTAGTCCAGCTATCACTGCTTCATATTCTGCATCGTTGTTGGTGGCAGCGAACTCCAACCTTATAGCATAGTGCAGTTTATTTCCCCTGGGAGTGATTATTACCACACCTGCCCCCGAGCCTTGTTCGTTAGATGCACCGTCCACAAAGAGATTCCACTTGATATCTTCTGTTATTTCCAGTTGCTCCTTATCCTCGTTGGTAGTGAACTCTGCAATGAAATCAGCCATGGCTTGTCCCTTGATGGCGGTGCGAGGGTGATAGGTGATATCATATTGACTCAGCTCAATACACCATTTAAGTAGTCGCCCGGAAGTGTCGGGACGATGGAGTACCTGCCTCAGTGGTTGATCGGTCAGAACTTTGATGGAATGGGATTGGAAGTAGTGACGCAGTTTTCGTGAGGTGATTAGTAAACAATATGCTAACTTCTCGAGCTTAGGATATCTAACTTCTGCCCCAGTAAACCTTTTGCTGACGAAGTAAACTGGTCGTTGCATGCGGTTGTCTTCCCTTACCAAGGCAGCGCTCAGGGCGTGGGATGACACAGCGAGGTATAGGTATAATTCTTCTCCTTCGCTTGGAGTTGAGAGCACCGGTGGTTTCTGGAGGTGTTCGATTAAGTGAAGGAAAGCGGTCAGGCATTCGTTAGTCCACTCGAACTTTCCTTTATCTTTCTTTAGGGCTTCGAAAAAGGGGATGCACTTGTCCGTTGCCTTGGAGATGAATCGTCTTAGGGCGGCCACTTTTCCATTTAGGCTTTGCATTTCCTTTCGGGTGGAAGGTATCTTGATATCCCTTAGCGCTCGGACTTGTTCAGGGTTTGCTTCTATCCCTCTGGCATGAACGATGAATCCTAAGAACTTCCCTGACGACACACCGAAGGAGCATTTTAGTGAATTCAACTTCATTCCATATTGCCGAAGTACTTGAAACATCTCGCCTAGGTGGCTTACGTGATCTTTGGCCTTCCTTGACTTTACCAGCATGTCATCCACATATACTTCCATAGTTTGTCCTATTAGCCCTGCAAACATCTTGTTGACGAGGCGCTGGTAGGTGGCTCCTGCATTTTTAAGTCCGAAGGGCATCACTTTGTAGCAGTATAAACCCCGGTCGGTGATGAAACTAGTGTGGTCTTGGTCGGGAGCATGCATAGGAATTTGGTTATATCCTGAGTATGCATCCATAAAAGATAGGAGTTCGTGCCCAGCTGTGCTGTCTACAAGTTGGTCGATTCTGGGAAGCGGGAAGCAATCCTTTGGGCAGGCGTCGTTTAGGTTGGAGAAGTCAATGCAGGTCTGCCACTTCCCATTAGCCTTCTTTACTAGTACCGGGTTGGCGATCCATTCTGGGTAAACAGCTTCTCGTATGAAGTCATTGGTGAGTAGATTCTTTACTTCTTCATCGAGGGCTGCTGATCGCTCTGCCCCCATACTTCTCTTTTTTTGTTTTACAGGCGCCTTGGTAGGATCAATGTTTAATACGTGGCATGCTATGTCGGGGGAGATTCCGGTCATGTCAGCGTGTGACCAAGCGAATACATCCAAGTTGTGGCGGAGAAAATCAATGAGTTGTTCCTTCAATTCAGCTTTCAGCTGGGACCCAATTTTCAGTAGCCTACTTGAGTCATGCTTGTCTACAGATATAAACTCCATAGCTTCTGCAGGCTCGGCGGTGGCCTCCTACTCTTTGTCCCTAGGGTCTAATTCATTGAAAGGGTCGCTGGTGTATCGAAGAGGAGGGGCTTTCTTTAGTTGCTATGCTTCAAGGCTTTTTGTGCAGAGGGCAATCTCTACACCTTTCCCTTTATCTTTCCTGTGGTTGTTGCGAAGTTCGGTTACATAGCAGTCTCGTGCAATATCCTAGTCTCCTTCCACTTCCCCTACCCCATTGTCTGTTGGAAATTTCATTTTCAGGCACCATGGGGCTAGGACAATCTGGAAGTCAGATAAGGCTGGTCTTCCTAAGAAGGCGTTGTAGGCCGAATGGTTTTCTATCAGCACAAACGTCTGTTTCCTTACAACGGAGCGGGGATGGCTTCCAATCTCAACAAAGAGGTCCAGCTGCCCGAGGGGCATCTTCGCATCTCCAGTGAAACCGTGTAGTGGTTTATCGCAAGGAGATACATCCTTCATTGATAGCTTCATTTTGTCGAATGCGTGTTTGAACAGGATATTTACAGAGCTTCCAGTGTCTACCAGGATTCGGTAGACTTCGGCGGGACCGAGTCGGGCAGAGATAACCATGGGATCCATGTGAGGGTACTGTCTTCCTTCTAGGTCGCGTTTACTGAATATGATGTCATCGCTTTCTTTCCACTTTGGGTGGTGCTCTTCTATAACCGTATTGACACAGTCTTTATTGTCTCTAAGCGACTTCCCATATCTTTCCATCTCTCTCCAACTTCTGTCTGCGGTGTGCGGACCTCCTGAGATGGTATGGACCACTATCTTCTCTTGACTAGAGCTGCTAGCGTTGCGGTTTCCTCTGTCGGTCCTTGGTGAGGGTAGCCTTGGGTTTTCATTGGCAGGGGCTGGAGTCCTGTCTTGACTTTTTACATTACGTTCTAGTTTCTTCCTTCTGATGTGTTCCTCAATCAGATCTCGGAGATGATGGCATTCGTTGGTATCATGTCCGTGAGATTCGTGGAAGCGGCAGAATTTTCCAGACTTCTGTGCGTTATCTGATTCCTTCTTGTATGGTGGGCGTTTGTATCTAACTTCGCCTTGGGTGGCAAGGAAGATATTTTCGACGGTCTCGTTCAAAGGGGTGTAAGTGTCGAATCTTGGTCCTGGCCGATATAGGCGCTTTTCTACCTTCTTGCCCCCAGCATTGTCTCTGGAATCATTTCTTCGAACGTCCCTCGCCACAGCAGGGGCGTTGCCATGGGTTGTCTTACTTTGCTGTCCTGACTGCCCCTCAATGGCAGCATCCTCAAGCCTCATGTACTTCCCGGCTTCATGGAAGAAATCGGGTAAAGTAGCTGGTTTTTCTTTTGTCAATCTTCTAGCAAATTTAGTGTTCGGATGCACCCCACTGCAGAGGGCCATTAGGATAAGCTTCTCATCGGCATCTTGAACTGCGGCTGCTGCGGCGTTGAATCTGGTTAGGTATTGCTGCAGCTTTTCTCCGGGTTTCTGTTTGACGCTGGATAAGGAATAAGCATCCTTAGGTTGCTCCACATGAATGCGGAACTGACTGATAAATTTTTCTTTCAACATTTCCCATGAGCTGATGGATCCTTGGGGTAGATGACAGAACCAGGAGGTAGCAAGATCTGCTAAGAAGAGCGGAAAGCATTTGCACAGCACTCCCTCTGTTGCTCCACTCATGAGCATATGCTGCGTGTACCTCTGTAAGTGTACAACGGGATCGGAGGTTCCTTTGTAGGGTTCCATTGTTGGCATCTTCCATTCTCGGGGGGTGATAGCAATTTCGATATTGCGGGCGAAAGGGCTGGTTACCCTAGCGCCTATCCCTCGATCTCTTTGCTCCCGTTGGACACACTCTCTGAATAAGCGTGCCATCCTTTCATCAGAACTTGGAGCGGATAGAAATGAGTTTGGTTCTGTTCTGTGGGATTGATTCCGTCCAGACGACCTGTAGGGATGGTATCGTCTATCATTCCTCATATTTTCCAGTGGCTGCCTTTGATCTTCTGGGAGCACGCTTGGGTCAGCTATAGTTGGCCCTTGCCTTGATCTTCCCCTGTTGGGTTCTGATCTAAGCACTTCCTCGGGCCCAACTTCGGGCTGAACTCTAGCTCGGCCCCGTTCACAGGTGTTTCTGTGGTTAGGCAGCATGACAGGCTCAGCTACAGTTGACCTTCGCCCGGTACCTTCCCCGTTGGGTTCGGTACCAAACGTTTCCTCAGGCCTAACTTCGGGCTGTGCTCGGTCTCGGCTCCTACCACGGCTACTTCTGCCGTTAGCTCCTTCGAAGAAGGAAGATCTTTGCTGTCTCTGAGATCCTCCAGACTGGGACTCGCCCCATGATTCAGTGTTGCGGTTGGATTCTTCAGCGTCCCTCAAGCGTGACATGAGATGGTCCACCAAGGCTTCCTGCTGGGACGTGAAGCGGTTAGTTACTTCAACAACAACTCTGTCCAAATCTGCCCTAGTAATTGCTGCAGGCTGTTCTGTGGCAGGAGTGGTTGGGTTAGCCTGTCCTTCATTTGTTACCGTTGCTGGAGGAGGACGATTTACTTGATTCGTGACAGCTGGATCTGGAAGACTGCTGGATGCGATGTTTTTTCCTTTGTTAACATCTTTTCTCTGTTTGGGAGGCATGTTTTCCAAGTGGCGGACGATGCTGTTAGGAAAACTTGTTAAGTAGATGAAGCTGAAGCTTCGAGCTTCTAGCTCTCAGTGAAAGCACCAAAAATGTTTGCACAAAAAATGGACAAACACCTCAAAGTTGTATGATTTAGTAGATCTTATGTTGTTCTTAGTGATTTGGGTGATTTATGCAAATATATGAAAAGCAGGGGCTAAACTGTAAAAAGATACGCAGATTTATAGTGGTTCAGCCAGAATGTGCCTACGTCCACTTTATATGTTATTTCTCTTCTCTTGTTTTGATTACAAGTACAAAGCTTTGATACAAGTAAAAGAAAGTTGTTTGAAAGTTCTCTCCGTGCTTGAGCTCTCAAACTTGTCCCCCATTGTTGTACCCCTGCCCCTCTATTTATAGAGTGAGGCTGGAGGTAGGGGTCTTGGATGTATACAGCTGTTGATGGGCCCGGGCTGATACAATCTGGCCTGGCAAATCTGGTTCTGTATCGTCTTGGTCCGGTGGTAAGTATGGTCCGGTAGGAAGCTTGGTCCGGTGGGAAAGCTTGGTCCGGTGGAAGGCTTGGTCCGGTGAAAGGCTTGGTCCGGTGGAAGGCTTGGTCCGGTGGAAGGCTTGGTCCGGTGGAAGACTTGGTCCGGTGGAAGGCTTGGTCCGGTGGAAGGCTTGATCCGGTGGAAGGCTTGGTCCGGTAGGAGACTTGATCCGGTGGGAGACTTGTCTTGGTCCGGTGGAAGACTTGATTCGGTGGGAGACTTGATCCGGTGGGAGACTTGATCCGGTGGGAGACTTGGTTCGGCGGTTGGATATAAGGCTTGGACCGGCGATGAGTTTGTTCTGTGGTCTTCGTCCGGTGATGGGGCTAGTTTGGTGTGGGCTTGGCTTGGTGGTGAGAAAATAGCCCAACAATATTTCTGAGGAATGTGAATGAAGGCAAAGCCTTCGGTTTCAAAAGGTTTGGCATGCATGTGAGTGGTTGCAATTTGCTCCCTTTGAATGGTGATCTTCCACTTATTCAAAACGTCTTCATGTAGGTGAATGCATCTGCTTTAAAAGGAAGCAATTGAAGCAAAAGGGTGCTTTCGACCCTTTTGACCACTTCAAAAGCTTGTAGCACATCTAACTTTGGCTGTAGCATCCCTTCGACTCCTTCGAAAGGCTTTGTTGATGCTATCATCTCTTGTAAATCCTTCTCTTCTATTCATCTTGGTTTCGACAAGGTTGAAGTGAGAATTAGTGGTAACATTAACCCTCCCCCTTGCAAAGGGATGTTTTTGGCTTTCCAAGTCAACCATTTCGAAACCCACAAAGTTTTCCGCCGTTTGATTTTCTTGGATAGATCCTAACCGTTCTTTTAAATTATCGGACGACTTTCTTTTCGCCTGCTGCTTTTATAAATCGCGCTTTTCTTCTTCTCCTTTTCATTCTCCTGCCATTGAAAACTCACAGCAAAAAATTAAAAATCACAACCTCCTTCTAAATCCTCATTTTATTCAACACAATTTCATTCCCAATGTATGCGCTTGTTGTTCTATCCCTAAAATTGATTTATCGCGTTCGATTTCAATTTAAAAGGTTTTTCTTAAACTTGAATTTGGCTTTTTTCATGATTATTGATTGCAAATCCGTGCTCAAATCATTGTTATTAATAATTTTTTTTAAGTATTGGGTTAAAATTTAATTTGGGGAAGAAAGGTTTTTCCTGTTACTTCATAGAGAAGTTTAAGCCGTATGAATCACAACTCGACATTGTAATTTTACCTTTCCACCCCTTAGAAAGGGGTTAAGGCGGCTAAATTTGTTTTTCTTCCTCAACCTCTTTCCATGGGGTTGAAAGGAGGTCCGACATATATCTCTTAATTGATCTCATTGAAAGTGTTGATGTAACCAATATGAAGTGGACTTCTTTGAAAGCATAAGTATGCTTTAGTATATTCTGATACTTTTCGAAGAAGTTTCCCGATGTGCTTCACCAAATGATTACATAGTATATACTTTCGAAAGTATAATTTTTATTTTATAGGTCTCAAAACCTCTAGTACATGCCTAATTTTAAATTATTTTAGGGCATGTTAGGAGTTAGAAATTCATTCTTCTTTTCATAAAGTAGATTGAGGAAAATATTTTTTTTAAGTTGAAAACCAAACCAAGCCTCTCGACTTGATCGAAACCTGCTATGCTGAATCAGGTTTGGTTGTTGTACATTTTCGAAACCTTACATCCCTTTTTGACTTACTCGAAACCCATTCTATTCAACTGGGATTTGATCATCATTTTATACAAACATTGCCGAAACATCCTAAAGCCTTTTCATTTATATTGATTTTACTCAAACTCAAACCTTTCGACTCAATTGGCATATAGGGTTTCGATAGCATTCATATTCTCTTAGTAAAACAAAGTTCATGGGTTTCGATAGTGTCGAAAGGTTTATTTGTCTTGTTTATTAAATGTTGTTAGTGTATATTTATATTCAAACTAGTTGTGTAGGCTTTATCTACTCCTTTCAAAAATAACTTTTCCTTGGGCTTCCGACATTGTCGAAGGGTGTTAGTTAGAGTTCTAATTCCATTTTCCCTTTCGACACTGTTGGAGGCTCAACGAATTTCGTTTTCCTAAACCGACTCTAACATTCTTTCAAGTATATGAAATTTCATATTTTGGTTAATATTCGAATTGTTGTAATAGGTTTTCAATATCCTTAAAAAATGTTGATTATATAACAAATTATGAATTTTTACTGAGATGATTTCACCCAGCAGAATCCTGTGCATGAAAAATATCTCCCAGAAACCAGAAAAAGATATAGTACCGGTGATGGAATCTTCTCCAAAGAAGATTGAAGCAGTTTCCAAACATTCCTTAATATCCTCCCATGATGAGATGGACGGGATCTTAAACGACTTTTGCATCACTGGGGTAGAAGCTATTCCCCCAAATGATAGCGAAACCATTAAGAATCCTCCTGAAGGATACTTCGCCTATACCGCCATCCATATTTGGCATGGTGGCTTCCTCCATTCCCCGATTTCTTGTCCAAGTTCTTGACCCACCTGAGCATTGCTCTCATCCAGCTATCTCCCAATGTATATACATATCTTCTTTCCTTGGAACTTATGGCTTTGGACACAGGAATTCCTTTGTTGAACGCCGAAATTCCCAACTTTCTGGTCCGCTTAGTCAAATCAGCAACCTAAACAACCAGATCTTCAGAGCTAGCCTCCCCAAAAAACTAATCTTTGAGGGGGTAAACAAATTTAGAGACCGAGAGATGTAATTCTTCTTCGTCAAATGCTTTCCCAACATCGGTGGAGTCTTTTCTTCTCTTGTTAGTTAACATAGTCTTTTTCTTTATTCAGTTACTTTCCTTTCCTAACCTATGCTTCTTTATCAGGTCCTTCTGTTAAATAACTGAATTAAGAAGATAAGAAAACTGTAAATATGCTGATTGCCGCCTCAAGTAGCATCGGGGATAGACTTACTATGTCGAATCCCTCAAAACTTTAAAAGCATTCTCTTCTTCCTGCCAGACAAAGAGTCCTTTGGTCAATCTTCCTTGGTTCAACACAATTCTCGAAGCAAATGCTTCTTGTCCTTGGTTAATCCTAAAAACTTCTCCCCTATGTCTCCTTTTTGCCCTGATCTCTCTGGTAAACTTCGACATAGTATTTACGGTTTGTTTTGTGTTACTTCTCAAATTATTTTACCGACTTTTATTCTTTTGAATTTTCAACAAAAGCTCCTCAGGTTGAATCAATCACAAGTGATCCAGTTCTATCAACTTTCACCTCTTGTGCATCATCCTTGACTCAGGCCATTGCTAGGTCAAAGATGGTTGCTAAAAGAAAATTGGACAAGGTGGCTATTGTGGGCCGACCCCTCAAGAAGGCCAAGATTGTTGAAGTACAAGTTTCTCCGCCACTAGAAAAGGGTGAGACTATTGATATGGGAAAAACTTTGGAGTCCTATTGTTGAAGCTTCTCTAGATCGACCTAAGATGACTCCCTCAAAGGATGATCCCCTGTCTCGCATCGTTGTTTTCTGCTCTCCTCGTGTCATTGAGCAGATGCAAAAAGACTTGGGAACTTCAACTCCCTCCCAAGAGTTGAACCCTTCTAGACCCACGTCACCCATGCCTACAAGTGATTTTGAAAATATAGTTCAATCTATCTTGATCTCTTCATCATTTGCTTCTATTCACCCGCCTTCTTCCATTCCTGACCCAGTGGGTCATTATCCGTCTCTAATAGAATAATAATTGTTGGTATGTGTTCACATTATTTATCCTTCTTATTATTGTTTCTCTCTGAATGCTAACTTGCATCATACTTTCCTTTTCAGATTTCCAAAATCTGACTCTCTCTTTAATAAAATGCGTCAAAATCTTCTATTGAGACCTCCAGGCTTCAGGAGGAAATCTCACCTTTGAAAAGACAAATCACTTTCCTGTCTACTGATAAAGATATTGATATGAAGGAACATGAAAGAAAAAAAGCCTCTCTCGCTTAGGCAAAATCCATTATTTTTGAAGAGAGGAAATCAAAACAACTTCTAGCTGATGAAAATATGGCTTTGAAAATGGCCTTAAAATAAGCCGAAGATGAGAAAGCTCAAATGGTGATCAAACAATCCTCTCTCGTGAAAAAGTTGGAGATAAAGAAAAATTCTCTAATGTTGGCTGTTAATACTATCTCTGATGCTAAGCAATGGGTGTCACAATTTCTGAACACTTCCCTCGATGATATCATTGTAACTCTTATGAGGACGCCTTAATGCTTGCCTATGTCGACAACATTCCGACAACATTGAAAAGTGCCTAGATTTGAGCTTTCCTTCACTTGACCCTGTTCTTGTCAATAGATTTATGGACAAAGTCAGAAGAATAGAGCAGGAAGTTGAATTTCTTGAGAGATAGAAGATTAATGCCTCCAAAATCTTATCTTTCGAAGTCCCTTCTATCGAAATAGACTCAAATTTTGATGAAGAAGGCGACGAAGATGAAGTTGCCATTTAAGAAGCGGCAACGATGACGAAAATGATGGCAGTGATAATGATGATGATAATAATGATAATGATAACGAGGATAGAGGCCAGGGTTCTGGTGGCGACGAAGGTGGTCACACCGATATTTATGAAAAAGATGGTAATGACATCACCGAGGCTTCAGAAAAGGTCAACCCCGATCCAAGTATTCATGAAGCAAGCCCACCTGAACCCCTAGAGCTTTTTGACCTTCAAGAAGAGACTGCGAACATCAACGTTAAAGGAAAAAAAAAAGAGAAAAAGCTGGTCTCTCAAACTATAATTCTCGTTTCTTAGGTATGGGATTCCTTTTCTAAATGGCTTTCACTTCTAAGATAATAATAGTTTACATCTTTATTTTAGATAAGGAGGAAATCCATCCACCTTTATAATACCAAGCTTGAAAGAAAACAAGTAGAAATAAGAACTTGTATAGAGAGTTAGATAAGCAGTTAAAAGAACACAATACCCTCTTTGACAAGTATCATAGGCTTAACAAAAGTGCGGCAGCGTTAGCGTCTTTCAAAGATCAAAAAACTACCCCACGACTGAGGAGGGCACGCCTTCGATATGATAAACTTTTGGAAGAGAGTCGGGAGTTAATTATGCTCTTTTGGATGTTGGTTGAAGAGAGGAACATCCTTGTAGATTTCCTATACAAAGCCTATTGCAGATATCCAACTGCAGACGTTTCGTACTTAGGTGACTTTAGTGGAGGGCTACTTAGGTGTTTACATAAGAGATATCTGGATGAATTTGGATCTGATCCACATCCAGGGGCCTATTGGAATTTACCACGAGTCAAATCGATTTCTCATGAAATGCCTCTTGAAAAACTTAAATATTATAAGGACAAATTTGTTTCAGAGTTATTCAAAAAGTCAATTTTGTATGAATCAGATGAACATTTATAATTTTGTGATAATATCAGTTTATAAATTTCTAGTTCTACCTTTTTTTATGCTTAATGGCATTTTATTACGTTATCGCAGAGTAAATGTTTCATCGGCAGCCTTGTTTCTAGAGATTATTTAAGCAAGTATGTTAAATTAAGAAGAGATTATCTAGAAAAGGCTTCACTTTTAAAATCTTTGAAATTAGCCATATACTTTGTTTCGATTTCCTCGGCGAAGACAAAGAAAAACTTCTTAAGGAAATTCGAACATATCACACCAAATTAATATATGGTTGTAAGAGCCCTCCTGTCGGGGAATGGGATTATAGCAAATATCCTCCAATTATTACCCGATTTAATGCTCCTTTTGATTCAACAGTTATTCTTCCAGCTAATTCCTTGAGTAATGTCAGAAACGCGGTTTTGCAACTTTAAGTGTGAAATAAGTATCCAATGAACTAGTACTTTTTTATTTCATTTCTACTTAAGTTGTAATCCTTTATTGTTATAATAAAAGAGATTGATTATTCAAGACCTTATTTTCTTTTCTTTTTTTCAAATAGGAGTTACAGTTATCTACAATGCCACTTTCGTTAGATTCAACATATCGCTTTATCAGTATTAGAGATAGATTGTTAGAAGATATTGAAAAGAAGAAGCTCCTTAACGATCCTTTGTCTGTTGGTCTTCAAGGCAACACTGAAGTGTTAAAACGGCGTAGGACATTTTTGCTTCAGAAGATGATTGTTAGGGGTATTAAAGATCAGATTACAAGTCTCGAGGTGGACATCAAGTACAAAGATGAAACAATTTCTCAATTAAAGCGTTAAGTTAAATCAAACCCCTTGATTGACTTTGATCAAGATATGTCCAAGCTCCTTCAACAAATAAATGATTTAAGACAGTCAAGCCTTGAGTAAATCGCTGGAGTTTATCATGGGGGACAACATTCAAAATCTCAAATTTGCCAATATCTCTGATTGCCTCGTCTGCTGTGAAATCGACAAGGTCCTCATCTTTGGCTATTCAAAAATTTCCAGCTATGACTAATCCTCCGCCTGGCTTAGATGAGAGTGAAGTAGGAGAATGATGCAGAAAGGTCAAATTCGAAATGATGAGATATTTTGACGACTAACAGAAAGTAAGATACTCACAGCGCATAAATGAGTATGCGACTAGGATTCAGAAACTTGAACATGATAAATATCTTCTTTGATGCACATTGCAAATTTAGAAAGGAAAAACAAAACCCTCAAAGGTGCCAATAAAACTTTTAATCATGCTTTGAAGTCTCACTTGATTCCATTGATGATGATGACGAAGTAAGGAAAAAGGAATAGAAGCTCAAAGAGATTATTTGTATAGCGATTCAGTATATTGTTGATCCCCTAATTGCTGAAGATCTAAATAAGATTATTCGGGACTTATAAAACGTATACTTGTATTGTATACTTGTAAATGAGTTTGTAAATTATGTAAATATCACTTGGTTTGTAGTCCGTTCTTATAATGTTGTTTCTGAATCTGCTTTCTGATAACTTGGACTATGGCTTTATATTTGATGGTCCATCCAGTCTACCTTACTAATTTCATTTCCCTGAAAAGTTCGAAATAAATAATACTGTTTATTGTTAATTTAGAATTTATATAGAAGTTTATCTACATTATTAGCGGAGGTTAACAGATCATTATGTAAACATTTGATAACAAATGAGAAGTAATTCCATAATTGAGTATGGTTGAATTTCTTGAGAACCATCTTCAGTAATGAAGAGAGAGAACCTGAAATCCAACTTCATTTATATAAATAGCATACCCAATGATAGAGAACTGGAAATTCAATTTTGGAACCAATTATAGATGTTTTGAAATTCATTTTCTGGAGAGACAATAAAAAATCAATAATAATCGTGTGACAGAAGTCTAGAAATCATTGTTGAAAGTTTGTAGTAGAAGTTCAGTGATCCTGATTTGATCGTTAGTAAAATAGATCTCGAGCTTAATTGAAGATCTCAATATCAATTATTCTGGAACCCAAATTCGGGCATTAGTGGATGATAACCAGAAATCCACAATAATACTCTTCATAATAGAAATCTTAACCCAGAATCTGGCATTAATAAGTAAAGTTCAGTAATTAATAGTAATAGCACCGAAACCCATATTCGGGTACGATGGAAAACTATAGATTATTAGTAAAGACTCAAAACCTTGATTCGGGTATTAATAAGTGAAGTCCCGAACTTAATAGTGAAAGACCCGGAACCCAGATTCGGGTATTAGTGAGTGAAGTTCAAAAATTATCCATTGATAATTACTCGGAAGCTGTAGATTCTTATTTAAGCCTTCTGTTCTGTACCGCTCATTGGGCTTTGACTCTTTTGACCTGTGTTAACCCCTTAGGCCTTGTATGTAGTTACTGTTTTATTTGCCACTTCTCGAGCTTGGACGCCTTAGTCTGTCGTTTGATATGCTGCTTCTCGGGTTCGGATGTCTTAGTCCGTTGTTTGATATGCCGCTTCTCGGGCTCAGATATCATAGTCTATTGTTTGATATGCTGTTTCTTTGGCTTGGACATCTTATTCCACTGTTGTCTGGTGCACTTGGTTATCTTATCCATAAGCAAGACCCAAGGACTTACTCTACCTCCCTCCAGGAGGCGCCTTAACCTGGCCATAGCATGGCACGATTAAGGGCTTATTCGGTGCCTTGGCCAGGCCATAGCATGGCGTGGATAAAGGCTTACTCTAATCTCCATCTAGGAATTGCTTTGACCTGACATTCTCGGCGCGGACAAAGGCTTTGACCATTTAAGGTAATGTCCAAGTGCAAGGAGAATTGCACTCCCGACTATGTTGATTTTTCTTAGTAAGTTGTTCTTTATTAAATCCAATTAGGATCTCTTTACAAATTCATTGATTTTTCCTTGTCTGAAGAAACTGATCACCATTCCTTCCAATGCTCTACATTGATTTGTCTTATGTCCATTCATCATGTAGTAGTGATAATAGAATCCTCCCCGATTTATTTCATATTTACTTTTTTTTCTTCTGTGATGGCTAATAGTTGAGCTTTTCCTTGGTTAGAGGGTAAACATTCTTGATTGATGTTGTCAAATTGCATTCCTTAGAAAGTCTCGACTTGAATTTGTCTTTTGAGGATGGTTTCTAGGTTTTTTATTACTTGGTTCTTGAACTTCACCCTCAACGACCATATTGTTTTTTAAAACCCTTTGAAATTCATATGTAGGCAATGTCCCACTTGTTGCTTGGTGCCACTTATGTGCAAAGGTGTTGTAATCAACCATTATTCCCTCTTCAAAGATTATACCTTTGGTTTAGAGTTTAATTGTTTTCCTCATTTGGTCAAACAAGTTATTACTTTCATTCTTTGCTCCTTCTAAGGCATAGATAGGTGTGGGACCAATATGAAAAGGGTTTAAACTCCATTTTTTGGATCATAAGATTCAACTTTCTTTTTCTTTATGATCCTTAAAGCTTCCAATCTCAACATTTATTCTTCATGAAGTTTAGAATCATTAACTGTTCTATGGGAGAATCCAATTGGATGTGGCTATGAGGATCCTTGTTCGTACCTTTTGATTTTGCTAAACATGATCATATAAGGTTTAAAGTAGATAAGTTTGGAATAGAATTGGGTTAAAGGAAAGTGGAGTTGGAGGTTCAACAAGATTGTAGGTTCAAGCCCTCCTTCTAGTGCCAAAATGTTAACCAAAAAATTTGTCAACACCCCAAAGTTGAATTCAAAATGTAGATGACTCTTTCTAGACCTTCTTTCAAAAAGGTAAAAGTATTTGACATCTCCCAATCAGGTTAAGATGGCTATAGTCCATTCTATTCACTTCAGTTTTCCTTTCGTATAGGTTATTGAAGTCGAAACACCTTCTTATTGGACCTTTCGATTTAGACAAAACACTGAAATCCTTCTTATATTGTCTTTCAAACAAGTTAATCTGATTTGGTATTTCAAAACCTCCCTTCCAAATTGGTTGAGTCGACCTTAAAGTTGGTTCTGATGGGTTAAGGATGTGAATTAAATGAATAGGTTCCGACTCCTTCGGAAACCGACCTTTCGATGACTTGAGGCTAGGAGCTAAGGCTCTATGGATATTAGTTGGACTAAGGGTTCCGACCTACTCTAATAATGACCCCTCAATCAAATTAACATAAGAAGACTATAAACTGAATCTATTAGAAATATCAAATCAATCAAATATCCAAAAATTCCATAATCTTGCTTTAATTAAACTCAAGTAGTACAAATTGATCAAATTCCCAATCTAATTTTAAAATTAGGGTTTACAATTTTAAGAAAATACAAGTATGGAGTGAATGAATTCGGATCCCCTAAAACCAGACCCCTAGGGTCTTATTTATAGGTGCGGGTTGGCACTTTTTGACTTAGTGCTTTCGACTTGGTCAAAACGCGGCCTTGGAGACCTTTCATTTTCGTTAATGTTTAGGCATTCTTCTGCATTGAATTTGAATGGACTTGAGTGCTTTCATCTTCATCGAAAGGAGTAGGTGTGCTTCTCCACCCTGTGTTGCTTTGTTGTTGCAAGTAAGAAGAGGCGTGAGCTTTAGACTCTATCAACAGGTAAATATTTAGGGTTTTGAAGGTGTTGAAAGGCTGAGGGTTACAACACAGAAGGTAACTTCCGAAAACATACTCGTGGATTGATGCTGAACCCCCTTGGTCGTGAAAGGTTTCGACCGGTTTGAAAGGCTTAGTTATGCTTTCGAAGGGGTTGCTCTAACATAACATATTTTCGAGGAATGTGAATCAAGGCGAAACCTTCTGTTTCGAAAGGTTTGGCATGCATGTGAGTGGCTGTAATTTTCTCCCTTCGAAAGGTGATCTACCACTTATTCAAAACATCTTCATGTAGGTGAAAGCATCTACTTCGGAAGGAAGTAATTGAAGTGAAAGGATGCTTTCGACCCTTCCGACCACTTTGAATGCTTGTAGCACATCTAACTTTGGCTGTAGCATCCCTTCGACTCCTTCGAAAGGCTTTGTTGATACTATCATCTCTTGTAAATCCTTCTCTTCTATTCATCTTGGTTTCAACAAGGTTGAAGTGAGAATTAGCGGTAACACGTCTGTATACGCAGATGTGGATATTCGATATTCGAAAATGATTTCAGATAATAATATGGATATGACACAATCTGTATTCGAAAAAATTCATTAACAAGCCTACATCCATTATTACATAACTTAGCAAAATACACACAAACTTTGACGTCACCAAAAGGCGTATGTCAAATTTAGGAGTTACACAATCGTATCCTTGGGCGATTGACAAATTGTATAAAGTATTAGTGTTATATATGTTTAAAGGGCAAACAAATAAGATGAGTGTGCATATTATTACAGTTCATGTGCGTATTATTACAGTTCAATGTTGTATGATTTAAGTAGGATGATACAAAGTGCTAGTTAGATAGGTCTAAACTTGGCTTAAGGGTTTACAAATGTATAGTGGATTAGTATTGAGTACTTGCCAAAATTTAACACAAATTACAGGCGAGATAACAATATTGTGTTATTAAAATCAATACGGGGATGTTTTCATCAAAAGATTGGAGTGAATGTCATCCCACTTAGATGCCTCATGCCTATAAATAAGTGTTATTTTTTAGTTCTTTCTTTGCAAAAATTCGAAACTATTGATTGTGGCCATGTATAAGGTTTGCTTCTTTGGGTTCTATTTAAAAGTATAGTAGGAACATTGTATTAAAATCAAGAAATCATTATCTCTCTTCCTCTGGATTGCTACAATATCTAGTGGAAGTGAAAGATATTAATCTTAAAGTCGATCACCGAGGGTCATACTATTATCAACCGACCATGATAGTTGATTTTCTATCGCCTCAATAGTGCAGTGAGCTATGGATGTATGAACTTTAACTTTCTTTTAGTAATTGAAGTAGTACAGTGCAAATTTCTATATTAAAAGGATATATAGAAAGTGATATGGGGGGTCAATCAATAGTTAAATATAAAATAGGTCCTGGTTTAATAATTTATGTAAATTAGTTCTCTATTATGTCACAATCTCTCACTTTATCTTCCACACACAATGAACCACTCATTTTAACCCTTCAATATAATATACTTTTATAGAAAGGTTGAGGTTAATATTTATTTTAACTAATAAATCACTAGTTTTGTAAGATACCGAACCAAAGATGTTGAGAAATAAAATTCAACTTTTATATATTATTTTGTTTAGAATTCCATTTTAGTTGCACCAAATCGATGTAGTTTTAACTGCCACAAATATGGTTTTAACTGCATTAGGAAAATATAGCTAAAATTCTTGATAAAATTGAAGGTTTAACTAGCATTAGACAAATGTTGGTTTGATGACACCAGAATGATGATGTTTTAACATTTTGAGAAAGATGCACTTTTAGCTGCTTTAGAAAAATGCAGTTTTATATGCATTCGACGAAGGTAGGGGTGTCGAGTGCACTTTTAAGATTAGCACCAACAAGGGAATTATCACCTCCCTAACACTAGTAAAGTAGGTCATCATCTTGAAAGAATGTAATTTCAAAAAATTTAATAAAACTATAAGGATATAAGAATATGATTTTAAAAATTTTACATTTTCCATATCTATAGTGTATATTATTTGAAAAATCAATGATTTAATGGTAAAAACAGTTTGTCAATCTAATATATTTCCATAAAAAATTATTACATTTTAAAGATTTACTTAAAATGAGGTATTAAGGGTAAACATTGAGTGCGAGAATATGGGTTCGAGATGAAGAGAAGAAATGAGAAAGGAATTGATATATAGATGAGTATAAGGAACAAAATTCTTTCTATTAAAACTAACAATAAAAATGTATCATCCTAGACATCTTTAATATATGTTAATTATTATATAATTAATTAACAAATAACTGATCATTATGCACATAGTTAGATTTATCATAAGTTAGTCGTCTTTGAAATAAGCCTTTGCTTTGGCTACATGGTAATATGCCAACCTTCAATGGTATTAGAGTTATATGAGAAATGGGTTGACTCAAAAATCAAGTCTTATCAGTAGTCATCAATTAATAGTTAAAATCCTCGAAACTATATGTTAACTAAGAAACTATGTTGTGATTAAACTCGAATATTAGGGATTTCCATCGAAAATTTAGTTCTGAAGTTTCGACAAAATTTCAAATGGTAGATTTTTATATTTAGTGAGATATTTCTTTTGAATCTGCACCTTAAAATTTTGAATGTTGATTGAAAGATTGAAAAATGATTATAAATTTATGTCATATTGAAAGATCATAGAATATTACGCCTCTCATATTGTGATTGGTAGTTTATATTATTATCCCGCCTTTTAACCAAGCAGTAATGAACAAACTTGACGAGTCAAACTTACAAACTATCAAGGTAGGAATCCCGGAGAGATAGTCTCGTCCAGAAACCAAGCACAATCAGAGTCGTGAGACAAAGGTTAAACCACCATAAGGAATGAAGTAGCCCAATTAAACCAAAGTGTTGGATCAATACCGATCCAAGAAACTTTACCAAACTTGCCCCTGCTCCTTCTGTCTACCCTACTTGACGTTAGGAGCCTACTTCAAGTGTTATATTATTGATCCCATGCAATTCTCTATTGATCTCCATGAGCTCTTGAAATCAGCAGCTCCATTCATATATAAATCCATCTTTTAACCTCAAAAACAAGATAATAATGATGTAAACAAGTTTGGAATTACAAAACTAACAACAAGACGCACCTATCCAAGATATTCATAACGATCCATAAGTCAATCTTACAGATCGGTACCGATCCATAATGGTTGATGATGTAGCGACCATTTTTTAGGAGAACTAGTCTATGGCATGGAAAACAATATGGAGATCACGGGGGTAAGATTTTAGGTTTCCTACAGCTATAAATAGAGGGGCATGTCTCATTTTTAAGGATATTTTTTTGGCTTCTCTATAACTTCTCTCTAATCTCTTGTAATCATTTATGGATTTATACCGATATGTTATGGATTTATACTGATCTGTAAAAATTGTACTTGAAAAACAACAGTATAATAAAAGAAAACTTTAAGAGGACGTAGGTCGGAGTAAGTCGAACCACTATAAATCTTGTGTATTCTATTTCTTACTCGTTTTTCATTTTTTCTTCACTTTTTATTCTTTACTCAATCTATTGGTGTTTGTGTCATTTTGGTTCAAACATTTTGGTGCTTTCATTGAGAAACACTAGAATTCATTGATTTGATACTTAGAAAGATTCAAAATGACAAGACGATCAAATAGGAAGGCCGTTATTGGAGGAAACCAACAAGAAGGTAGCTAGGAGGCATCCTCAGTAGCTAACCCCCATCCATCTATATAACCAGAGATGAGATGAAGACTATGATGGATGGGTTATAAGAAAGGATGATTGCCCGTCAGGAAGAGATGATGGAGAATTTCTTTAGGAGAATGCGATAAACATGAACAACTAGAGTTGCTGCAAAACATAACCAAGAACTTGAAGCTAGAGCGTAGGCACCTGGAAGCATAATGGAGCAAGCTAGAGCGAACTTCGAGCAAGTTGCATGGATCCATACCATTCCACATGTATGGATCGGTACCCATCCACAAGAACAAGGAGGCATGGTCCATGATGGCTTAGACGGAAATGGTCCATATCCAGGGAATGCAGCTGCGCGTTTGAACGTGAATCAGAATATGGATGAGAGACCTGAAGAGTACGTGCCCGAGTTCCTTCGTGGAAATGGAGGGAAAGCTGAGAATGCTAATTTGAGAATTCCTTTACATGACAATGACAGACTTGCTGAGATAGTGAGACGATAAATGAGAGGCGGATTGCCCAATCGAAACTTGGAAAAGATGAATAGGAGTCCATTCACTCCAAATATTCGGTACGTTAGAAATCCGCTCGATTTCAAGCTGCTAACAATGGAAATGTACGATGGAAAGATGGAACTGACAGTTCATTTGATGAGGTACATCTGGCACATGGAGGTGTTGGGTGCATCGAAAGAAGTAATTGGACAGTGCTTCCCATTGTATTTGATGGATTTGGAAGCGTTATGGTTTTGGCAACTGGAAAATGGTTTCATAAGCCTGTGGACCAAGTTAGTGGATAGATTTATGAGCCAGTTTCGGGTCCATATCTCATGACCCAAGAACATAGTGGCATTGTCGAGTGTGAAGCAGAGGGTCAGAGAGTCCCTCAGGAGTTTTTTGATGAGATTTAATGCGGAGGCTTCCATGGTAGATAGGTTGGATCCATCGGTGGTTTTGATGGCGATAGCTTCTAGAGTGGCTAGTAAGACATATTTTAAGGTTGCTTTGGAGTGAGATCCTCCAATGGACCTCGTAGAATTTTACCATGAAGCTGAAAGGCATCTACATCAGGAGGACACTAAAGTTGAAGAAGAAGAGATTAATGCTTTGTATGGCGGAGGACTACCTGGAGAAGGATCCAACAGAGACAAAGGAAAACAAAAGATGGATGATGGCTTTGAAGGATCAATGTGGAAAAGAAGGGAACCAAAATTCTCTTCTTATACAAATTTGAACAAAACCGCAGAGCGGATACCTTATTGGAAACCAACAAGGAGAGAGCCTACGGACCACGAAAGGACATCTGGAAAATATTACATATTCCATGAGCTAGATGGGCATAACACAAATGACTGTAGCCACCTACACGATCTGATTGAGAAACAAGTCAGAAATAACCAATTGCAGCAGTATGTGAGAAATCAAACTGTGGCAGTGGAACAAGAGCAGCCATCATTCGAAGCAAATGGAAACGGCCTTGGATCGAAGTCGAGGATAGTCATCACATGATCGGGATGGACGAGAGTCGAATTCGTTCGCACACTTTGTTTTTTTCATTTCTTTTCTTACATTTTGCTTTTCATGTTAAGCAATAAAGACAATAATAACCTCAGGCCACTTACACGAGATCCCGAATGGTCCTTAGGCACGCTCTAAGTTAGATGTCTAAGATGACTACTTAGGATAGTAATACCTCAGATTGCTTACACGTGTACCAGACCTAGATTGGTATCTAGGCATGCTCTGAATCGGATGTCTGGGACTAACACTTAAGATTTGCTTGTTTGCTTTGATTTGATTCGAATATTTGGTTTTTTGAAAAATCACATTGAATGTGATGACTGAAATTGATTATTTTAAATTCTCGCCCGGAGAGATGGAACCAAGTGCAAGGTGCAAGTTCCCCTGCCAGAGAGCAAGTGGATGGATTTGTACGATATTGGTTGTTTTAATTCTCGATCGGAGAGCAGGGACCAGAGTGTAGGAGTAAGTCACATCTTCGGAGCATGAGTGGATGGGCTTGCTTGTCATTGAGTCCCCTCGTCGGAGAGTGAGTGGATTGGGATTAGCAAGGGTTCAGAGAGATCATGGATTTGAATCGCTTTATGTCCTGCTCGAAGAGACGGGATCAGAGTGTAGAAAGTAAGTCCCTTCGCCAAAGCGTGAGTGGATTTGCTTGTTTGTCGTTGAGTTCCCTCGTCGGAGAGTGAGCGGATTGGACTCGGCAAGGGTTCGGAGGGACCAAGGATTTGAATAACAACTTGGAGAGATCACAGATTTGATTATTGGCCTCGAATGGCCATAGATTTGATTAATGGTTCGGAGAGACCATGCATTTGACTATCGACCTTGAAACAACCATAAATTCATATAACAATCCGAGATTTAACTACCGGCCCTGAACAGCCACAAATTTGATTAACGATTAAGAAAGATCATGGGTTAATTGTCGGTCTGGAGAGGCTAATAATTTCACTAACGATCCGGAGAGATATAGATTTCAACATACGACCGCTAATTTCCAGGTGAACACGATAGGGGTCTTTGATTTACAGTAAATCCGAAGGAATAAGATGTTTCGCAATGGCCTGATTGGTTGATAACCATAAGATTCAATTACTAATGTTCAATCGACTTCGATATTTGTTCTTGAGTAAAGCTACCTTCCATTTGCAAAGAGTGCTTTGGGGGGTAGGTGTTATCCCGCCTTTTGACCTAGCAGTATATGGACAAACTTGACGAGTCAAACTTGTAAACTATCAAGGCAGAAAGCCCAGAGGTAGCCCTAGAGTGCAGAAAACAAGAACAAACAGAGTCACGAGACGAAGGCCAAACCACCACAAGGAATGAAGTAGCCCAATTCAACCAAAGTATTGGATCGTTACCGATCCAACACTATGGATCGGTACCGATCTAAGAAACTTCACTAAAACTTGCCCTCACTCCTTCTGTTTACTCTACTTGATTCCAGGAGCCTACTTTAAGTGTTATTTTGTTGATCCCATGCAATTCTCTATTGATCTCTATGCAATTCTCTATTGATCTCTACGAGGTCTTGAAATTAGCAACTCCATTCATCCATAAATCCATAATTTAGCCTCAGAAACAAGAATAATGATGCAAACAAGTTTGGAATTACAAAACTAACAAAAAGATTCACCTATCCTAGATATTCAGGGCAAACCATAAGTCAGTCTTATGGATCGATATTAATCCAAGACCATGGATCAGTACTGATCAATAATAGTTGATGATGTGGCGACCATTGTTTTCAAGAGAACTAATATATGGCGTGGAAACCTATGCGGAGATCATAGGGGCGAGATTTTAGGCTTCCTACAGTCATAAATAGAAGGGCAGGGATCATTTTTAAGGATCTTTTTTTGGCTTCTCTACAAGTACTCTCCAATCTCTTGTTATCACTCATGGATTTATACCGATCCGCAAGAACTGTACTTGAAAAACAACAGTATAATAAAAAGAAACTTGAAGTGGATCTAGGTCGGAGTACACCGAACCACTAAATCTTGTGTATTCTATTTCTTACTCATTTTCCATTTATTTTCTTCACTTTTTATTCCTACTCAATCTATTGGGTGTTTGTCACATGTATTGAATTTTTTGGTTCAAACATGTATTGATTTTTTTGGATACTAAATAATTTGTTTATTTATATTTAAGCAACACTTAATGTGTTTAAGTAACTTGTAACCATGGTTGGTAATTATATAATGCACAGACATGCATATAGACATACATATATATGTATATGTATATATAGTTTAAATAACTTGTAATTGTGGTTGGTAATTATATATATGCATAGACATTCATATAGACATATATATACATACATATATATATATATACTAGTGCGAACCCATGCTTCGCACACGGATGTTGAAAAAATATTGTTGTTGCATAGGTCATATCCAAATGTATAAGAAATTTAATACGGTGGTAATGAAAAAACATTGTTAAACGATAGTGTTACATCATAATAACAATTTGGTAGGATAAAGAATACAAAGATATATTTGGTTATGATAATCACAAATAAAATCGAACAAAACAATTACAGTGAATATGTTAAAGTTCACAGACTATTTAGAGGATAATGTGTTAAAAATTTATCCGCTAATGCATAGATATATTCACTGTGGCATATAACGCCAATGTTGTTGCTTTTGCAATTACACAGCTGCTTCAATGTGCATAGATATAGTTGAAGTATTCACTGTGAACCGCAGACACAAAGACACAGTGCAGTTCGATTCAATTAAATAAGAGTAACAAAAGTTTTTTGCAATGGGGAGAAATATAGTAATAGGATGAAATTTGTAAATAGTCAGGAAAAGTATTTGTCAACAGCTGAAAAAAGGGAGCAAAAGAAAAAAGAAAAAAGCAACAGATGTAGTACATGGGAAAAGTAGTAAAACAGAAGATTCAATTGAAATAGAAATGATGATGCAATAAGAAAACAACATGGGTTCCAATATAAATTACTATTGTTCACCGAATCTGATCTATGTCGATGCAGGGTACAAAACACGGCATACAGCTGGTCACAGTAACCAATATTTGAAAATATCCAAAACAAGCAGAAGAGAACAATTGTGAGAAGTCCATTCATTTTTTAGCCTCAGAAATAACTGCTAGCAACGCGTGTATGATATTGGCTTGAGTGCAAATAGGTGATGTTTTCTTGGCCTTAATAGATGCATTACATCAGTCAATTATTTTAACCATTGAAGGTATTTGTACCTGCAGCCAAAAAAGGCAAAAGTGTCATTGATGCAGTATTATTACTAAATTCACTCACTGCTCGTCTGACCTATTAACTATATCTAATAATCAAACTATGACTACATAATCATCTATACAAAGATACATTCATCAATTGTTTTCTAGAAGTTTTTCGACGGTGGTGGTGCAAGTGATTTTAGAATTCACTGCAAAAAATAAAAAATAAACTCTTTTAGGTGGTTATCAACATTATTCTCAGTACAACACATGTTTTGACCCAGCACTTAAACTGTGCATCTACCTTAAGCCCGAATACAACAACTTATATGCTTATTGTATTATTGATCATCGTAGTTGTAAAGGAAATTGAGTAAACTTAGCCAAATTATGTCATCAAACTTGGAAGCAATGTATTAAACGCTGAGTTGCATGGTTGAATCAAGCATTAATTATTTGAAGTCATTATTTAATCATCTCAAGCTATCAAAAATCAAAATTCATTATTCAATTATATTTTCATAATGCGGTTAAATAACTATCGTTAACATCAAACAAAATTATTACTACAGCTTAATTAGTATTGCATCACACAAATGCATTTAAAATATTCAAAAACAATAATTGCTTAATTCCAAAAATACTGCAAAATAATAACCGCTTTTGCTTAATGCATTTAAATTTTAACTACAGTAAGCTCGAATAAATCATCGTGTACAACCAAAATTATTACTGCATCACATAAATATAGCTGAAATAAATTCTACTATGCATAATTCAAAATTGTCATTAAATTATAACTGCATTTTATTAATGTAGTTAAATTTTAATTGTATTAATATTGAATAAATTCTTGAAATGTAGCCAAATTTATTACTTCATCACATAAATGTGGTTAAAAATCTTCAAATATAGTTAAATCTACCCAAAACTTGCTGGTAAATTATAATTGCATTTTCTTAATTTCATTAATATATAACTGTTTTAAAATTGAATAAAATTATCAAATATAGTCAAAATCATCAATAGTAAATGCAATAAAAAATGCTAACGTAGTTAAATTAATTCAAAAAATGCCTATAAATTATTACACCATTTTTGATGGGGTTAAATTATAACTGCACTAAGTTTGAATACTATCAAACACAATCAAGATTATTACTTTATTACATAATGTAGTTACAATATTCAAAGGCAACCATAATTGTATAATTCAAAAAAAATATTCCTTTCAAATATGTTAAAAGATAATAAATACATTATAATAATCTAGGTAAAACTACTATGTAATGTTTATGATCATCATAATAATGCTGTTACAGAAACATGGTACACAGCGGTGACACAAAATAATTGTGCAATTAAAACTGCTATATAAAATTATGATTTTAAAAAATTTATTTTTAGCTATCAACAATGGATATCATTGGAAAGCAAATTAAATTTGAGATTTAATAGTGAAAACGATTCTTAAATCCAATCAATGTAGAAAAAGTTATTACATTTTAAAGTTTGGAATATAAAGAAATTAAAAATGCGACTATTCGGTTGCCATATTTCAAGGGGGCCTGTGTGAGCTTGATATTCAACTCACTAATAATAATATAGTATAGATATATGTATGTATGTATAATGTAATAACTAGTTTGATGATGAGTGCTTATTAATATAAATATGAAGGCTGAAGAAATGAAAAAAATGGAGCTTTGATAAACAAGACGAAAACATCAACCCAAGGTGTAAACTCACAAAGAAGGATACATGACATGAATATTAGACATGGGACTTGAGTTGGAAGAATTTATGTCTGATAAGAAAATAACAACGCATAAAAAATATTAGGACTAGAGGAGTAGGTATTAGAGAAATATCATGTTCGAAATGGAATAATTAAATGTCACAACATTAGATTGCTTAAATAGATGCTTTTGGAAGGCACTAGGGAAGTAAGAAGTATGTGTGGATACTAGAAATAAAGTGAATTGCAACTAACATTTCATTCATTAAACATGCATGAGTCGTTTCTTGATGAGCTAGATCGAACTTTTGGCACCGGAGCTAGATCGAGCTTTTGGCACTAAAGAACATATGAGGATATGGCAGACATGTCTATTAGGTTACCTTTATAGAGAGGAGTATGATCCATTAACGAAAATAGACCATTTGGAGGATCGTTAACAAGAGATAATGTGTATTTATTGCATGAAAAGACGAAGAATCGTTGGGTAATATACCGATCGAACGATGAACAGGCTATCGTTTAGACATCGTTATCCATTGCATAGGATTAACAATTGGCTTGATTGGTTCTTGGAGTTAAAGGACTACTCAAGGATAGAGTACAATTGTTCCTATTGACTAAAGGTTATCGTAAAGATCGTTCTGTTAGTACCAGGTTAAATGAGATATGATGTATGAGTGGTTTGCTAAACCATTTAGGAAGACTAGCGCACAACATAAAATATGCGTTCTTTACGAATAGGATGGACAGTTTCTTATGAAATTTATTGTATTGGCATGATTGACGATGAAAAGTGTATCATTAGCATGTGGTTGAGGATAAAGTAGAGTGTATGGTCTTACCTTAGTGATTGATCGATCGTTTGCTTAAGTTTTTGTGCTGTGTCGTGTGCGCTTTCGTAAGTTTATTGTTATAATACCTCATTTGAATTTCAAGGATGAAATTCCTATATGAAGAGTTCTACAACCATTGGATCAAGCGCAACATGTGGCAAGGTAAAAATATAAATTTTATTAAAGTTGCACAAAATCATCTTGTGAATAAAACTTTATTTTTATATTATATCATATTTAAATTTATTGAGATTTGATTGAAGTATTGTTTAATATTTATCTATGTTATTTGAATCAATTTAGTTTGTTAATACTAATAAGTATCAATGTATATATGTAATATGTATGTTTCCTAATATTATAATAGCCAGTGATATACATACATGTCTACATATACATATATACGTATATACATAATTATTGTAATTTTGAGCTACACTTATACTGTTATACATACATTAGCGACATGCACACTATATGCGTATATATTTGGTATTTAATATATGCATGTATAATTATCCACGAAATTGTGTATAATTTATTTATCATTATTTTTATGAAACATTAATACAAAAATTAAAAATTAAAAATAAATAAAATTTCTAAAGTTGAGTAGTCAAATTGATTTGGGTGTTTAACAAATTTAATCAAAATATAATTAGCTTTGGATTTATCAAATTAAAATAGTTTTTTGTTATATAAAATTTTCAACTATAATAAGATGTGTTTGTAATTTAAATTTTAAATACATAATTTATATATTTAGAATTACAAATCACAGATATATATATATATATATATATATATATATATCTAAAATTTTGGGATAATACAGTTTTAATAAATTATTATCATTTTTAAAGCTCTCAGTTGTTAAAAACGTTTCTCGATTTTAAGTTATTAATTATCTAATTATTATTAGTATTATAATTTTAGTATAATATACAATGTTATGAAGTTATGTTTTCTGAAAAAATTATATATTTTTTATGTCTATGGAATCTGTGAGCGTGCGTATGAATTTTTTAATGTAATTATTTTTTAATTTAACTTATATAGTTCACCATTAAACAATTAATTTTGAAATAAACTAAAAAAATTATTTAATCTACAAATTTAAAATATTTAAAGCAAATTTTGTTGTATCTAAATAATAATTTAATAAATTTGTAAATATAATTTATGTAATTTGCTAAACCAATTTCCCACTAAAATGAAATTATAATAATTAAATAAAAATGTTTTATAATACTAATAAGATTATTATAGCCAAATAATTATGGGCTTAGTGAGGACATATTCAAATCTATGACATAAAATTACAAATTTTAGATCGAGCCTACTTTTATACATGTCAGACTTGTATATTGATCTTCAAAGAACTCCTAAATTATTTAATGAAGGAAAAAGTTCTTTTACAAAATTGATGTGAATAAAATGCACCCCTCGGTTCATATTTGTGGGAGAAATTTTAAGCTGATGACATCATCCTAACTCCACATTTTCCTTAACCTATAGAGAAATAGTTTACCATAATTATCCAAGTTCAAAACCTAAAATAATTTTCACAATTTAGCTTATATGATATCCGCCCTACATAAGTAAATACATACCAAATTATTCATTTAATTCGATTATATTTAAATATTTAAATCTTAACCATTTAATTTATTAAAACCAATTTAAATTGAATAAACATACATAACATTTGTATACATTTTATTAGTTAATGTTTGTACTTTAAAAGTTTAATTAGGTAATCTCCATTGTAGTTTATAACATTTATAAATTATTTCATTAAACATATTTAGTCAAGTACTTCGAATCTCAGTTGTGTGACTTATAGTTGTTAATTCAAAACTCTGTAATATTTAATCAATTTGAATATTAAACCTTATACAAACTTTGTTGAAGTATGACAATTAGCATGAATTCAAATGCTTATCGAACATCTAAGTAAAGTTCTACTTCATAATTACATAAAGTGGTATCCGTAAGCAATGAGATGTGCACTTTATATCTCTTCATCATCATTTTGCCGCTTAGACATATAAAGCTTGGTCAAATCAATATTCTAATAATGTTTGTAATTAATTGCGAAGTTTGATCTTTGAAGTCATTTGTTCCAATTTGATAAAAAAATCGATCGACCAAATTACTCTATTCATAGATTTATAACTTTGTATCAAATACCAATTATGGTGATACTAATCTTCTATAGCAAATGATATGAACCCTTTCTTGAGTAGCATTTCACTTCATGTGTCTCGATACATACCCTATTATGATCGTAAAATTAACCAATAAAACTCGATGACCGTAGTTAATGTGAAGCTCCCACACATAGGGTTCATATTACTCTCAAGTCGAAAGAATATACACATCGTCAACATAATTGCCTCTTGAGCTTACCCTCAACCCTTAACCTTCCACTTGAACTTAGGTTAATTTTTTATTTTGAATAAAAGGGTATGCGACTGATGTCGCAAAACCATACTTGCATAAAAAGTAGGAATATCCGACTAACAAACTTAGTCGGTAGCCCAAATGTTCATAAAGACATAATACGTTTTACACTACTAGAAAACACTGCAGTTTCCTACACAAAATTTCCGACGTCTTCCCTACGCCAAAAGGCGGGGCGTAGGGTAGGCGTAGGAAACTGGTAGAAAGAGGTAAAGGCGTAGGGAAAACGTAAGGAAATTTCCTACGCTTCTCCTACGCCAATTTCAACACGTAGAAAAAAAATCGAGGCGTAAGTAAGGTGTAGGAAATCGTCTACACTAAAATGATACTGTAGAAAAGGCGTAGATAATTTCCTGCGCCATTTCTACGCCTTTGTTAATTTTATACAATTCCACATTGGCGTAGGAAAGACGTAGGAAATTTCCTACGCCATCCCTACACATTCAATTTTTTTTTCCCCGTTAATCACCTTTACTTCCTTCTCCTACCCTCAGTTTTTCACGAATAAAAAAAAAACCGATGCTTGAACCCAAAAAAACTAGGGTTTCAAAAATCAACGCCTTCTAAATAATCATCGCTGCATACTCAGCTATTCCATCAGCCATCGTCGCTTCATCCTTGCCTCCTACGCGATATTTTCTACTGTTGGTTTGAAGTCCTGCTACAGTCTCTTTATCTGCCACTGCTAATTAGGTATGCGAATTTCTTGTTCTGAGTTGTCTAATTTTCTAAAATTGAGTCGCCCTTTTACTGCTTTAGATTTCATTAACATTGAAAACGCCTGAAGCTAATAACTTATTAGTATTTAGTTATAAACAACTAGATTTCTGTAAATAATCGTTTAGGAATTGAAATTGTTTGATTTGATTTTGGTTTGCTCGCGGGTGGTCGTGGATTGACGCGGTTAGTGATTGTGGTGGTTTGGATTATCGATTATGGTGGGGGTTGAGTTGCACACAACATCTGTGTTGATGAACTAGCATTATTAAAAGTGTACCTTAAGCCGGTTCTTAATCTTCCTTTTGTACCCCGTGGCTAAAATTATGGCATCAAAATGATGAACTTTTCCATCAAAAATGTTGCACTGTTGCCTTTTATGCTTTTCAGAGAAGGTAGTACCTGCATTTAGATGAACTTTCTCAATCTTTTTTTTTCTTTTTTCTTTTGGAAGCAATGACTTGATAGTACATAGTTCAAGTATTAATATTTGATTAATTAGACGTATAAACATTTAAAGAAACCTGGATTTCTCCTGTCTTGATTTTCTGAAACGTTCCAGTGTCGATAACGGGATAAACAGGAGTGTTTGCTTTAAGATAAAATGGTCCTTGGACAGGCCTTCGAATGCCAAACTTTGATGTATCTCCATACTTCAAATAACAAAGAAAAAGTGCAATCTTATCAATTGTCTCCAGCGAAAAATACTTCATAAGCTTCATGCAAAACAACCATATGTATCTCGACACTATATGCATCTGCGTTCACAAAACAGACATCAACTCTTGGCAATTAATCACAGATACATTCAATTATTTTTATTTCTTCCTAATATTACCTTTCTCTTGTACTCCATTTCATACCAGATTAACGTCTAGGAAATGTATGATACCGAAAATAAGAACTGAGAGGTACAATGTGCATGTAAATCACAAGTGGATGACCTTCAAATTATAAGAATTAGTTATTTCTATGTGCAATATCATATTTTGATGCACGCACGTACAGTTTGGAAATATCCTACCACGTACAGTAATTTCGTATTTCCAGATGTGGAGTGTTGAAGGCTGTTGTAGGTTGGATTTATGCAAACCAAAATCAAATCAAATCAAGAGAATATATATCAGACAATAGTTGAAGTATTATATTACAGTTTTTGAGTACAAATAGTCTACATATGGGCATCATCATCGTAAGCAAACACATATGAGAGCATTGGCCTTGTGCATTGTTACTCCCTGCTGACTCCTGCGCTTCCATGCTTGTCAAAAAGAATTACAATGGCCCCATTAGAGTTCCTATCCAAGTTGAGTATAGATACATAGTTTTGTTAGCGATGTTCATATAATTATTAAGTTTGGAATTGAAGCATTGAGCATTTCTTTTAACCCAAACAGTCCTGGCAAATGCCAGGACTAGAAGGGCTCCAGCCGAATTTGCTTTGCAGGATCTCAGAGTTTAAACCAGGTATGATCAGAGTTCAGGAAAGAAATGTTTAAATTTGCGGCATAAAGTGTCCAAATCTGAAAGGTGTAGTCACAAGAATAAAAAATATGTGTGCAAGAGTCCACGTAATCTGAACATAGGAAGCAACATTGAGCAGAGCCAATCTACTTGTGGGCAAGATTATCGGTTGTGTTATGCTTGTTTAACATCACCAGCCACATGTGCACTTTTTATACTTTGGAGGAGTTTTAAGCTTTCAAAGGTTGTTAACATTATAGAACGTACTAGAGAATTTATAAAATCAATACTGAGATTTCACGAATATCAGCCCGAGCTAGAGCGGTCCCATTTGAATATGTCTTCCCAGGGACATAAATTGACGGAGCTGGTGAGTTGGAGAAGTGTTATGATTGTAGATATGTTTCTTCCCATGATAGTGTTAGTGAATTCAATATTGCATTTGCCATGCTGGAAGCTGTGCAGTTAAAGCGCTCAGCGGATTCAATGCGGCAGAGGTGCAAAAAGTCATAGAGGGGATATAGCAGATGAGTCTAAAATAGCATATAAAACTCATACTTAATGTATTTACAAATATATAAAAGGTAATTAATGAAAAAGTAACATTCAATTTAACTATAATTAATATATATTTAATTTTAAATAACAATATGTGTAAATATAATGTAAATAAACGTAAACTGACATAATTAAATTTAATAGAATATTAGAGTATTTTTGTTTCTGAAAATATATTAAAAAATTCAATTAAAAAAATTAATTTCGAAATTTATATAATTTATAAATGACATTTTTTAGTTCATTTATTTTAAAGAAGATATAGCGGAATAGCAAAATATAGCGGGAATAATGGGATATAGTGGGGCTTAAAGCGGAAAGTCTATTTTTAAGGCTATTTGGAAAAATCGTTGCAGTAGAAATCCACTATGGGATATAGCAGGGTTATAACGGGGCATTAACTGCACAGGATGGAAGGCCCCATGCACCGTGATCTCCTTTAGGACTGCCAAGTCGAATAAGTCTAGGAATAGAGATTTAAGGGACACACCACCAATCCATGGTTTTGTCCAGAATGAAGTGTGCATACCATTACCATCTTTAACTATCATGTTAATGCATAGCTCTCCATAGAAGGAAAGGATATCCCTCATGGATGCAGATGCCATAGATGGAGGTATAGAGGAGAAGTCAGTGGGCTAAAGACCCCATTGTAGTAATGGTTAACTATCCACGTGACCCAGAGCTTTGAGCAACTAGAGATCAGGGCCTATATCCACTTGGGCCAATTATGGTGTTCTGCACCCATTCTTTCAATGAATTTTACTAAAGCAAACTGAGAAATACCTTAATGGTTTTGCAATATTATTTGTTATATCTGCTAGTTCGACAATTTCTTCTCCATCACGAATAAACCTTTTATCAATGTTACTTATGAGAAATATGTTTCAATATCTTATGTGCTCTTCTTTCCTTTGTAATATGCATTGCACCATTGTTATTACGATACTAATGTATTGGGCTCTCACTTGTAGGGATTACTCCAAGATTAAATTTGTGCACCTATATTGTTTCTAGTGCTACATTATTAAAGGCGATATACTCGGTCTTCATATTTGAATATGCCACAACTTCTTGTTTGGGATATTTCAACTTATAGAATCTTTATTGACGGTGAACACAAACGTTTAAGATTGACTTACCATCATCAATGTCACTTTTTACATTCAAAATCCATTTACCCCTTCATAAGGAGCTTTCCATTTTATATAAAACAATTCTCTAGTACTTCGTAAATACTCGATAATGCTCGTAACTACTACTGTTAAGAGATCTTTGCTCAAATTTGACTGATATCCACTTAAGTGCAGAGTGCATAAGCGATATCGGGTCTGATACACGTTATAGCGTACATGATGGATCAAATTTATTATGCATAAAAAATTATTCTTATACAATAACTTTAGATCTTTGGGTGTGGATTTCTTTTCTTGAAAGGACAGTTCTATGTTGCACGCTAATATTTCGTTGGAATTTTCCATACTAAACATTTTGTTATGTAATTCATATACTTAGATTGTGAAAATCCAATATTATCATTTAACTATCTTTATAGATATTAGTATTAAGTATACATAAGTTGTCTCCCTAAATTTCATAAACGGTAATGTTACTTAAATTTTTTGTAATAAGAAAATATGCTAATCAAGGTTTCTTAGTTTAATCTTGTAATGACCCACTATTTTGGACTATTCGCATCTGCACATGTCGGACTTGAATAATTCAAAATACCGAATAGTTAATTTAAATTTGGCAAAACTGAGCATATACAGTAAATAAAATAATCACAGATCACATACACAGAGTAATAAATGCAGCGGAAACAAAAGATAGTAGTTCATGAAGCTACTATATACATATCAGAGTTAAATAAGGTATAGCAGATGTCTCGAATACAATAGTCAAATACACGAATCAAAATACAATCATTGGAATCAACTGGATATCTGAAAGCTGGATAGATAGCTGGATCTCCAAGCGAAGCTCCAACTCCAAAGGTGAGTCTCGAATACTGGTACACTCAGTCTGACCTGAGCTTAAAGCAAAACACAAAACACTCGAGTCAGGATTAACATTCTTATATCAATAAATCCAACTCAAGTGAAATAGCAACTGAAATACAAGTAACTCAAAGGATGTTTGGAATAACCATCCTTTAAGGATCCGTTAAACTATCTACTATGTAGTAGTGTACGATAAGTAGATAATGCATATCAGTAATATAAAATATCAAAATAGTGTTAAGGCGTTACCATTATCCCCCTTAACACATTTTATATAAGTTTTATAGTCTATACAGCACTGTAAACTCCTCCGTAAACTAGTGGGATATCAGGGAGTACTCCATAGGTATAACACAAAACAAATTGTAGTGGTGCGTATAGGGATACAAGTATGACAAGGCACATGAGGTAATACCCAAGGTAGTGAAACTACCGTTTGCCTGATCCGGACTGGTGAGAACGCATCGCCACAGCGATCGCAACACCGCGAAACAACAATCCCAAAATCAAGGGTGCACCAATCGATAACAAGTAATGAGTAGTTTACGAAGAAGTGTGTTCGCTCGAGGTAGCTAACCCCATTTGGCCCGGCACGGCTCCTGTTTTAGTCATTTCCAATTTGACACAAGTGTCAAGGCTATCCATTATCGTTTTCTTTCTTCAGTCATCATGTACATCATTCCAACCACTTCATTCTTGACCACACTCCGGGTATAGTTATTAAAGTGGTTTTCGGTTTAGACAGAGAGTATGTCCATAACCGATTCCGGTCTCTTTAATAACTTTCGTGATTATTACACCGATTGGTCGTTTATATATTTCAAAACCAAATCAATTTAAATTTCAATTAAAATTCATAAATCAACATTTCATTTGTCCTCCTAAAACAATTTCCATAATTTATGTTTCAAAATTTCAAATTACCATTTCAAAATCTTTATAATTCAATTTCAATTTCTATTTAAACAATTCAAATATTGATTCATGTTCGTATATAAGTTTCATTCCGAAATCATTTAAATTAATTTAATTTAACATTCAAATCAATTTAAATTCATTGATCGATTTCGTTCAATATTCGTTAAGTAAATTTATCATTTAAAACAATTTCTATTTAACTTCCAATTCATTAAATCAATTACTTAAGTTCAACTCCATTATATCAAAACTTACAAATTTGCTTAAATTAAATTCGTCAAATCAAATCCTTTAAATTACAAGTCCTACATTTATTTCAGTAGAACGCATTTTATTTCTTGTTAAAGAATTTCAATTTCACTTATTTATTTACTTAGTTACAAATTTCAAAACTCAATTAATAAAGAAACTTAATTTCACCTATTCAAGAAGTTCAATTTCACTTATTAAAGAATTCAATTTTATTTAAGTATTAAATAATTCAATCTTATTTAATTATTAAATAATTTCAAAACTTAATTATTAAAAAATTTCAAACTTGATTTAATAAATAATTAAATTAAACAACGTTCTTTCATCAACTACAATGTTAATATTTTTGTTTCAGACTATTAACATTTTCTTTTCATAAAAATTCAAATTCCAACTTTGTTTCAAAACCATATTATTTATTCAAATAAAATCTTCATTTTAGTTTTAAATCAAATTATTGACCAATCGGTTTTTATTTAATTCTCTATCCCAGGTCAAAGTTTAATTTGGGTATTTATCATTTCAACCCGATTCCATTTCAATTCACAAATCAAAGCATAACAAAGGGAACTTGCAGTGTGATAACTGGGATGGTGTCAAAGTAAATAGACAAGCAATAACAACAATTAATAACAAACAAATAATTAATTCAAATAGCCCTGAAATAATCGTATTAATTCACATGGTTGTTTGTGCAAATTAATATAATTGTCTCTAGAATCTACAATATCATTTCATGTAGATTAAAAATTATTACATTAATATTAATACGGTTTTTCATTTGACATCTATTATCCAATTTCATACTACATCAATTTTACAACGTACATTCAATGGTTCAAGGTGAACATAACCAAATTTCTACGTGTCAATTAATCTAACATTTAAATGAGGTCATATTATGCAAAAGTCATCGAATCGAATTTAACATATACCAAATCTAACTATCTTACGTCAATTTCAATTTCAAATTATTTATCACTTACAACATTAACAATTTAACGTCCAATGTCAACATTAAACAATAAATCATTTAACAACCAAACTGGATTATCATTGTATATATAACATATAATGGTGTCAGATGTCACAGGTGAACTGATACAGGTAATAACATATATAACAGTGTAATTAACTAACAACAGCATATTTCAATTGTTGTTTCAATTGAAATCAAATTTAATAAATAAAAGAACATTAATCGTGAGTGATTGCTCACCTTTCGAGGCTAGAGATGCACGAGAAGATGACATGGATACGCACACTGAAACAGTCACTGAAATCGAATTGCGAATCCAAGCACGAAATTTAAAGCGAAGCTAGTATTGACACGAATGCAATGATCAAAGCTGATAACAAGAATTGATGGAACAAATCAGAACGGGATCGATGGAGATAAATGGTGTAAGCAAATTTATATAAATATAACTTATATAACTATATATATATATAAAATCTGACATTACTTACTATAACTAGATATAGCATATACTGAAAAATTGGGCAGCACAGCTAGCATATAAATATGTACGTTGAAGATATAGCCGTAAGTTAAAATACATAGCAGACCAAACTTTTGAAATAAAGTATCTATATGAAATCAAGTAGCTATATATATATATATATATATATATATGAAAACAGTGGACCTAGCATACAAATACTGTCATAACTTTACACTTCAAAAGCTAAACAAACCAAAATTTAATATAAGTTATAACAAACAAAACAAAAATGGGAAAAATCTAGTTCAAACCGTTAAATCAAAATATACTGTAATACTTACAAATCACCAATATATCTTTCCATATTTCAGGTCTTGTAGTTCTAATATTTTAAATAAACTACAATCCTTTTCACAAAAATGAAGACAAGTTCAACAAAATGCATTCCGACTAGATAACTACAGTCTACAGACTTACAATACGCATAAACTGATGTATGACCCTCTTATCAAACTGCATATCAACCGCCTAAACCCACTTATATATATAACATATAGTATGAGAAATTAAACTCAATATATTAAAAACAAATACTTATATATGCTTTCACTACAACAAAAAGGACTTTTTATAGCGTGTAAAAACCACTATAAAAACTTTCTATAGCGATTCTATAATCGCCATAGATCAACATGTTGTAAAAAGTCTGGTAGATACTATAGCGTGTCATACTTGCAATGGAAAACGTATTTTTCTTGCCATCTAAAATAGGTCATATTGGTGCAACTGCTTTTCTATAGCATTATGAAACGTGCTATAAAACTTTTTATGACGCATTTTAGTTGCTATAAATATGTCGACATGCTATATTATTATAGCATTTGAACGCGCTATGGAATCATCGTGTCAACCTTTTATAACACATTGAAATGCTATAGAAAATTCATTACTATCTATTATAGCACCGTCTTATTGCTATGAAAACTATTTACTCTTTGCAAAATATTTTATATAGCACTAACATGATGCTATAGTATAACAAAGCTGAACAATTTTTTCTTTTTATTGCATAGTTAGAACGCTATAAAAAAATTCTATTGCACATTTTTTGCTGCCATAACATTCAAAGCTTACAATTTTCAATTCTACTTATATATTATAACTCAAAAACCACATTCATCACATTAACATAAGTACACAAATTGAGTCATAAGCCAAATCACAAAATATATATATATCCATAATATTTCATACATGAAGAATTAAACATAAATATTTGTGATAAAAATTAAACATAAGTACACAAATTGAGTGTAGCATACCAAAACGATACATACTAAAAATATTTTAATGACCGTCGATAAGCATGAACGATTTAAAGGAGAAAGAGTGCGAGATCATGTATCAACCTCAAAAGCATCATACAACAGCTGTGAAGAAGAAACACAAACATACATATGTTAGTCAATATATACAAGTATGTATAAGTACAAAAGATGCATCGCCAAACACTAAGTTACTGAAACTAGCATGCTGTTTCAGAAACATTGCTATGAACATTGTACACGGAGTTTTCAAATTCCTATATCCACATTCATGTGTAGGGTAGGTTATTAATTTGCATGGAAGCAAAGATGTATAAAATGGCATATCAAAAATAGGTAAGTTGATCTGTGAGTAAAATTTTAAGTGTATTATTACCGTTGGTCTTATAAGAATCAAAAGAGTTGATGTAAATTTATGGTTTGCATTTTATCCATATTACTTTTACCTGAATTAACTGTTCCATAAAGGTTGCATGGATTTGAAAGAGATTCATTGTTCATGTCATAATGTGGTACTTTATCTCATGACTTTTACAAGGTTATTTTGGGTACCCAAATATTTTCCCTCTGTTTTTCCTCTCCCTTTTTTTCCCTTTTTCTTTATTGGATAGAAGAGTATTCATATTCATAATAAATTACGAGGTCATGTTTGCTCTTAAGAGCATTTCCACCACTAAAATATCAACTTTCAATATTTGATCACATTTTATGTTATTTTCACATTAACTCACCTTCACCAACACCTAACATCAAAAAGATATACATACACTTTAAAGCGAAAATAGAAAAGGAAAAAAGATCAAATAATACATTATATTTTACAATATAAATAATATATTATATTACAGTTTTTGGTTCGTTTTGAGGTTTAAAATTAATTAAAAGCTTAACCGCCGTTATAAACATCGTGAAACTTTAACTGTGAGTTGCATCAGCAACTAACAGTGTTGATTTTAAATAGAGTTTTAAATCTCCTTTATCTCGTCCGGGATCCCCCTTTTACACTTGGCGAGAGATCTTAAATATATATTTTAACTTGTTTGATACACTCATCTCACCGAGACGCTAAGATTTCTACCTAAGATATGAAGCGAGATGTCTATCTGAGATTTATTTTAAAATTTGAGATTTAAAATCCACTTCTTACTGACCCACACATTGCGAATGGCATGCATTTTCAACTAAGTGATGAATGGCATGCATTTTCAAAATTTGAGATTTAAAATTATTCGCAGTACATACTTTATATACTTACTTCAGAGCTGCTTCACCACATTGCTCCGCAACATCATCAAAAATACATATAGCAATCCTCCTTTCTTCTGGAGTTTTGTCCTTTACCTATACACAACGAAAACATACATCATTCGCATGATTATAAATTACCCAAGCAGAAATGCATATTCTCAAAGCTATAAATATGATTTAATCATGCTCGCTCAGTAGTTAATACTTGTTAATAAAAGATGAGATTACTGTAATGAACATTTGGGCTATTCTGACATGAAAAATATGAGGTGACTATTTAGTCCCTCCAGTATACTGCTAATTAATACTTGTTAATGAAAGATGAGATTACTGCAATGAACATTTGGGCTATTCTGACATGAAAAATATAAGGTGACTATTTAGTCCCCCCAGTATACTGCTAAATTACTATAGCACACAACCAATTGCAAGAAAGATTCAACTGTTTTAGAATACAACGGAAACTAATGTGTTATTGTGGGCTACATACGGGAATGTCGTAAAAATAAAAAATAATTTTAAATTTAAACAATTTTGTTCAGATAATTAATTATGTTATATGATTTATACAGTTTTATGTATAAAATAAATAAACTTTTGTCAAGTTAATGAAGTATAAACCGACATTTTTTTTCCAAAGATTCAGTATCATTATATGAATTGTAAACTGATCAAAGTGCCCAATACATCACCAACTTGAAGGAAAGAAGACACATGTGGAGGAGTTCTAGATCATACACGCTGACTTACATATATGCATATTTGGATAATAAACCTGATCAAGCAATTCTTCCTCTTCTACATTTTCTTCATTTAGCAATTCCCTTTCTTCGGCATCAAAATCTTCCACCTTAGCTCTATCAGCCTTTCTTTTTTCCTACTTGCGCTTTCTGTTATCACATGTTTGATTTCTTCTACAATCAGTTTCACTTGGCTTTCTGCAAGCATTGTCCCCGATAGCTGAAGAATAAAAGGACAGATAGAGTTGTCGATGTATTTTTAAAGTGGTTTGAAGCAGTAGTAAGGTTGTACATGAGCAAATGAAAGTTAGGTATTAGCATACAAGTTGCTCCTAAACAAGCTCGGAGTTTAACTCACATCACAATATCATATGTAAATCATTAACTGTTCAAAAAGTGGTAGCTTCTCACACACTTATAGGGACAGTATCAGGCTATCTATAGATCATTTAACACAATCTAACACAATGCCCGATTTATAAATAAAAGGGTTTATTCAGTTAAAATTTTAAAAGTTGTAAACAAAGAAACAACTGAACCTGGATGCATTGATTCAATGAACCCAACATGCTTTCACAGATTTCTGTTTCAGGTTCCTGTAATAACATGTTCGCGAAAAGGTTCAGTCACAAACTAAAAGATTAAAAATAGTGGTGTAACAGGAAAATCAGGTTAACCTTATGCATAGTTTTAACCAAAGCTGGAATAATATAACCAGATAATTGTTTTACATATGATTCATCACAGCCTGGAGCTTGTCCCTTTTCTACAGCTAGTTTAGCAGAACGCAAGAGCTCGGGCATAGCTACAGAAAAGATAATTATTTTTTAAAAGATGAACTATAATTTATACATGAAAAAAAGGTTAGAGCAAGGTCTTGCCAGAGACTGCAGCCTTTCTGACTTCTTCATGGAAATAAAATTTAAGAAGAGGAACCAAAGTAGGAGCAACCTTCATTAATAAGGAACATAACCTTTTCATTTGCGCAAGGTCAACTTATCAAAAAATTAAATGTAGGAACAGTTTATTATATAAAACAGACCTGATCAATCCATTGGAAAAAAACTTCTTTGAGTTCATCAGCATAACAACAAAGCATGTTGCATGCTGTGGCTTTCTCCTCTAAGACACTAGTATGAATACCTATCCTTTTATCTCCAAGAGTGATAGTTTCAATGCGGCATGGCAATTGTACACTATTGTTTACATGCATATAGTTGGTAGGCTTTTGCAAGGAACTCGGTCAATACTTCAAACAGTCATCATCAAAACAAAGAAAGAAAAATCAAAATTAAACCTTTCATCATCTGATTCATCTATATCTACATCGGAATCAACAGAGGTGATGGTGACATCTGGCTTGAGCTGAGCAGATTGAAGCAGTGGAGGCATAACAACACTCATATAAGGAAGAAAATCTTGACCTAAGCATTTACAGAGTCTAGCCCATGCCTGTTTTTTAGACAAAGAAAAAGGTCTTGGTTACAAAAATCTAAAAGGAAAGGAAAGCGATGCAATCAATTAGGCAACATAAACATACTCGTAGCATGTAGCTTGCAATAGGATCATCTGATTCCATTTGAGATCCTTGTAGTGACATCAAAACTTCCATTACCTGCTTCCAATAAAAAAAGGTGCTATAAAAACAAAAGAGGAAAACTGAATTTTTTTGCGTAAAGCCGTATTTCTATAAAATGACTTTTTGATGCAGCTCATACAAATTGCAAGTTCGAGCGATGGGAAGGAAAATAAATGTACACTTGTATGATCAAATTGCAAGGGTATGTAGTATATATAAAGAAAAGTCAGTGTTACCTGCTTAGCATCATCCATAAATTTATCTTTTCCAACAGCCATGCCTACTAAACTAATGCACTCCATGGACTTAGCACGGAGCATTCAATTGGATTTGTCGGTTGCATTTATCAAAATGGCTTTTAAGTAAGGCACAACATCATCATAGTACTTCTGAAAGTGCTCCTAGGAAATTGAATAAAATAACACAAGTTATCTGAACGCCAAAAAAAAGGCAATAGAAATTCAACCCTCTCCCCAATATATTATTATAGTCTATCGGCAGTGCTTTTTGCATAGTACCTCAGAAGAATCTGCAACAGATGCCAATGCTGTCAAGGCTCCCTCTTGCACCATTTGCTTCCCATTTTGCAAACAACAACAACAAATAAATAAATAAAACACAAATAAATAAATAAAACACACATTGTTATCGAAAATCTTAAAATCTGAATCGGATCTCTATCATTCCGATCCGATTTATATTCCTATTCAAATTCATTCAAAACCACAATTGAGAAAAATCATTCGATTCATACTCATATATTCAATATGTTTATTTGAATCCACAATTCCAATTCTTGTGTTCTATAAACAAAATAAAAATGGAACAAGAGAGAAAGCTGAATTTTAAGTTTAGAGGTAAAAGTTCAAACATCATAATCAATTTAAAAATGAATTATTGTCAGTTAACTGTGCATTTGTCATTCATTACAATTGTCATGTGAAATGAATTATTGTCTAACAATTATTTGTCATGCAATAAATTGCAGTGTACAAATATTTGCACTACTGACATTTGTTGTTTATAAAACAACACCAAATAAGTGCAAATTTTTTGTGTTACACCACTTATATGCAAAATGCTAGCATTACAAAATATATGAGTATTGTTATGCAACAATCCTAATATTTCTAATAACTTTCTTGACAAATTGTTTGCAAATGTTTATCTTGCAAATATTTGTTTGTTGATTATTGAATTGCATGTTAAAATTCAGTGAATTCAAACTATACTCCAATGACATCCAAATTGTCCAATCTAGTGGAAGTGAAGGATTTCGTCAAGTGCGGCTCTTAGCATGGAGCAGCTAATGGTGGTACCATAGCATAAAGATGGTCAGAATTTGATCATCTACAAGGGACGATTGGATGAATCAGGTCAGTGCTGCAAAGTGTGGATTCTGACAAAAAACAATGGATGATTGTTCTTCAAATTTTGCCTAAAGTTAAAGTTGTATTATAATGGAGACATGGTAGCTTAAACATGTCACTGTATTCTGTCAGCTTGCTATCAAGGTTAGTTTTAGAGCTATCGTAGTGCCAAGCTGACAGTTTAACATTATAATACAAGTTTAACAACTGTCATATTACAATACAGTGACAACAACTGTCATATTTTCAGTTCATAAATCGGCATGGGATAGTGTCAAAATTATATCTCCCTACGTTCATTGGTATCATCATGTATGGAATCACATTTGTGTATCAAATATGTCCACTTGCACTTATTTTGCATTATGAACAGACTTGACACTTTGGACAGGGTTAGACAGTGGAACAACAATACTCCAGCAATTTGTAGACTATGTAATAATGCAAACAAAATGATAGATCATCTATTTTTTTGAATATATCTATTTAAACAATACATGGACATGAATCAAGCAGCAGTTCAATATTAATTATCTTCAGCATGACAATTTACTGGAGATTATAAATACAATTTCAAATAGCAGTGGCGGATATAAATAACATAACAACATCATATATGCATGTTTGCTTACTACAATTTGGCATATTTGGTGTAAAAGGTGTAAACGTATGTTTAATATGCCAAATATGCCCTATCAAGTTAGATCCGAGCTAATTAAACATGATATTTCTATGTCTAAACCTAGTAGTAGATAACAAGCAGTGAAGGATTATCAGAATTAAAATCCCAAAGTTTCATAACTATTAAACATCAAATGATATTGTTATTAACAAATATTAAAATAACAAAAAATATTTTCATTATGAATATCTAATCTGTTAGTTATAAATTATCAAGAATATTTCTCACGATAATTTGAACCCGAAATTCTTTTTGACTAATAAATTTGACTAAAAAAACATTAACTATAAATTCCTACGAAAACAAATCTAGATATTTGGGGATAAATTTACATGAACTAATGATTAAAAAAATTCATTAACTATTATTAAATCAATCTTTATTATACTACTATCTCAAATAACAAATTAAACATACCAATTTTGATTTGATCCTTATTATACAAATCAATCCTTAATACACAATTAACCAACTCAAAATTAGAACATAGGGATCAAAATTGAATTCGCATTAGAATTTAGAACATAGTTATGTTGCTTGCAAATTACAATACTAAGTACAACAAAATATGTATCAGAAGATGCAAAAGACCAAATTTATTTACCTTTTCAAAAACAAGCAGGCAGTAGTAGTGCTGTAGTAACCAAAATCAAGCACCAACGATCGAAGTCTCAAGTCTGTCACTGTCCAATCCTATGCCACTATTTGGCTATGCCTTAGCTGCGTTGAGGAGTCGCCATTGCTTCGCCTCCGTCAATTGAATGGAGATGGAATCGCTGTCGAGTGTCGATTGGATGGAGATGGAATCGCCGTTGCCGAGTGAGAATCAAATCATGATTTTGTTTTTTAATCTGTTGCTGCACTAGTGTAGGAAGATGGTGCCCTAGATTTTGATGAGGCCCGGAGCAGTTGCTTTAGCTGCTTTGGTAAAGGGCTGACCCTGCTTGGAATAAGACATCGTCAGATCTGGATGTTAAATCGATGAAGAAAAGAGGTCACAAGAAGGTACCTTGGGCTGAGGATAGTGAAGCCAGAAGTTAGACTAGTGAAGAGAGGAGCAAAAGTTTGGTTTTTGTGAAGAAGAAGACATTACGAGGGATTTGGTCTAAGCGGTGGAAAGAGGGAAATGAAATATTTTGCCGCTTAAGGTTTTAATTAGCGGGATTGAGGATTCAATATGACAGCGTAAGCACGCTGTATATTTAGCACCCTAATCATTAAATATAGAAACACAGTCACCACGCTATCCCCACTTGCAATTAAAAACTAATTTTGTTGTAGTGTTTAAATCGATGTACACATATATTGAAAAATTTAGGAGTACAACTATAATCCACATGTGTGCCTATATATATATAGCTTTATATTATGGCACACAGATTGTATGCTTTTCATAAACAACATTCATATTAATAAATATAACTCATATACAACCACCTAGAGAGAAGAATAGTGCTTACCGTATATATAACCTACATTTATTTATTTATTTTTATTTTTTCAAACTGCACTATACATATATTTACATATTATATATATAAAACTAGAATCATAATCCAATATTCATAAGGACATGGTTCATTTCTATAAATAAACCTGTAAACACACATGACAAATCTACTTATATATAAACTCACATCATCTATTTATGCAAGCTGTCAAAGTATATACCATATACACTTCACAACCAATACATGACAGACCAAAGCCAATTGGGAAACATTTAAAACTACGCAATATAGTTCACACGTATAAACCTATAACAAATATATGATAAAATATATACCTCAACAAATAGATCACGAGAGAAGAAACCTCGGTTGCGGGGTTTTTTTTTCGGCGAGGTCGGGCTGCCGATGTTGATGGCAAAGTGGAGTTTGATGATGTGGGTTTTGTGTGGAGTAGGTGGCCATGGCGGTTGGTGGAGGGTCGGAAGGCGGTCGGAGGAAGGGGGAAAGAAGGAGGCTAAGGGACGAAGCTATGTTTGCATGGATGGAGTTAGATCTGTGAGGAGAAGAAACTAGGCAAACCAAAATGAAAAGAAATAAGTAGAGGAAAAGTGAAAAAGAATATAAGGGAAAAGGTAAGCTACAGAGAGAATAGGTAAGGCTGAGATAAAATATAAATTTCCAATCCTTCGTTAGAAAATAGAGAACATAACCGGCACAATGAAATGGTACGCTTTATATTTTATGATATATAATATTTTGAAACTTGAAAAAGCAAAAGTCACGCCATAAATTATGGAAATAATAAAAGCAACGGTGAAAAGGGGAATGGCAACGGTCACAAGTTTGAAAGCAATTCTTTCGTTTCCGTCGCGTACCTGACCTCAAAATACGAAAATAAATATACCGTAGAGATCAGCACAGTGAGACGATCAAAACGGTATAAAGATATCAATGGTACGATTGAATTATAAAAATTTGAATTTTCTACTAGTGGAAAATGCAGCAAAAACGTAGAAAAATAAGATCGACGAAGCTAAAGAAGTCCGAATTTGGAAAAACAAAAAATGGCGTCTTGCTCAAAAGATGATTTAGAATTTTTCTATATAAAAATATTTAGGTTTCGAAAACATTTTATTTTCATCAATTTCTAACTGATAAAATTTGAAATAAAATTACACACGGAATAAACTTTCATATTTTCGGATGAAAATTTACCAGTTGCTATGTTTAGCTAGTCGTATTTCAAATAATAAATTTAATTTCAAAATTTTATCGTTTAAAATTTCACGAAAATTCAATTAATCACATTATTAAAACAGTTAAAATTATAGGTCGTTACATTCTCCCTCACTCAAAACTTTTCATCCTCGAAAAGGAAGGAGGTAGGAGAATAGAACAACCAAAAAGAAAATAGACTTGAATTACAAAATAAAACAATTAATTTAAACCATATAAATTAATTTATATTCAACGATTGACTTTAAACTCAAGAAATTTCATGAACTTGGTTTATTTTTAATTTATCGTTGTTTGTTACAAAATTTATTTCAAACAACAATTTATTTTATTAATCCATTTATTATTCACTACCCTAGTATTCTATTATCTCTATTAATCATTTTATAATTAAACTTTAAGTGTATAACATTTATTATAAGCACTCAAAATTTTATTTATAAAGAAATTTTATATTGTATATTGTCCAATTATCTTAAATTAACAATTTCAAAGATCATAAATTTGAATAGTCATTTATTATAATCATATTTTATTTGACAAATTTAATTTTTCTTTATTCCAAATTATTATTAATTTATTCTACTTAATATATCTTATCACATATATTAAGTGTATTTACACTTATTATAACTACCCAAATTTTATTTAAAAATCCCTTGGATATTATTTTATATTGTATAATATCCAATTACATAGTTAGCTTTCGAGCAATTTAGGTAAGTTATATTGAATGCAATTGAGTATTATACAAGTAAATTTCCCAATTCACTTATTCCCAGTTTAAATATTTATTCAAAATTTGGTTTTATTTTATAATTAGAATCGCCTTTAAATCAAAATTTAAGAATAAATTTTTTTGATTCACTTCAAACCATCGGAGATAAATATAAAAATATATATAAGCCAAATCAAATCTATACATATACACCTATATTATAAATCAAGTCAAACTTCAGCAATTCAAATCAATTTAATTTCCAAAATAATAGTGCAGTAAGGCTACAGAATGGTCTCTCCACTTTGAAACTCGAAAAAGAATGTAGATTATGCGGCTGCCATCACCGAAATTATTTTCCAGCTACAAAATAAGAGAGCGCTGATTAAAAACTTTAAAATTTAAATGATTTCTATTTGAAAATAATATACCTTCTTAGACTTAAAGACCAAAGTTGAAATCGTCGAAAATTTAAATTCTCAAATTCTTGATTTAAATTCATTTAAACTTTCAAATCTGGATGTTGAAATAGTCAATGGTTTACAAAACAATAAATGATAATCAAACATTATCATTTCAACAATCAATTTATTAACAGTTTAGTTAAAGAAAATTCATACATATATATAATATAATCATACAAACTTTATTTTATTTACCAAATTTGAAAACAATATTGTGTCTGTTTTCCCTGCTCAAGTGTTTTGGAAATCCTATCGATAGCGTTGATCAGATGAATCGATCGAAAACCCAAATCAACATCAACAACTCAAACAAAACAATATATACATATATGAAACATTTAAAAATTAATTTACAAACACACTTTCTCGCTTGACGATACAAGAATGGATTTCCAAGCAAGGATAGAGATTCAAATTTTTATGGACTCAAATCAAAGGGAATTTTGTTTCGAAGACAAGTTTGAAACAAAGATAAGATGATTAAATAAAAAAATAAGGCGATGGATAAGTTTATATAAATCGCGGGCAACCTTAACTGGGTCGACCGTGGCTTCAAGAATAAGATCAATGCAGAATTCCTAGGTAAATTGACATTTGATCTCAAGAAAAAGAATTTAGGCATAGTAGGAGATAGATAGCATCGTAAACCGAGGATATAGAAATCTCTGGTAAATCAATGCCTATTGTAAAGGAGTTTCACCCCTTTACAAATCATTCGAAGTTTGGCGAGACTGCCGATTCATTATAAGGGTCATTCGAAGTGGAGTTATGGGATGCTCCAGAATTTAAAGAAGACGAATAGTGAGGGACACGAATGAATTTTGGAACCGCAGGGAACGTTTCAAAATTCAAAAGCATCGAGGCAAGAAGGACGAGATTTAAACTTGGATGAAAGTGATTCTGTAAATACATTTACCATATATACTAAGTTTTGCCTAGAGCTACCAAAGCTCTGATACCAACTGTAACGACCCACTATTTTGGACTATTCGCATCCGCACATGTTGGACTTGAATAATTCAAAATACCGAATAGTTAATTTAAATTTGGCAAAACTGAGCATATACAGTAAATAAAATAATCACAGATCACATACATAGAGTAATAAATGCAGCGGAAACAAAAGATAGTAGTTCATGAAGCTACTATATACATATCAGAGTTAAATAAGGTACATCAGATGTCTCGAATACAATAGTCAAATACAAGAATCAGAATATAATCACTGGAATCAACTGGATATCTGAAAGCTGGATAGATAGCTGGATCTCCAAGCGAAGCTCCAACTCCAAAGGTGAGTCTCGAATACTGGTACACTCAGTCTGACCTGAGCTTAAAGCAAAACACAAAACACTCGAGTCAGGATTAACATTCTTATATCAATAAATCCAACTCAAGTGAAATAGCAACTGAAATACAAGTAACTCAAAGGATGTTTGGAATAACCATCCTTTAAGGATCCGTTAAACTATCTACTATGTAGTAGTGTACGATAAGTAGATAATGCATATCAGTAATATAAAATATCAAAATAGTGTTAAGGCGTTACCATTATCCCCCTTAACACATTTTATATAAGTTTTATAGTCTATACAGCACTGTAAACTCCACCGTAAACTAGTGGGATATCAGGGAGTACTCCATAGGTATAACACAAAACAAATCGTAGTGGTGCGTATAGGGATACAAGTATGACAAGGCACATGAGGTAATACCCAAGGTACTGAAACTACCGTTTGCCTGATCCGGACTGGTGAGAACGCATCGCCGCAGCGATCGCAACACCGCGAAACAACACTCCCAAAATCAAGGGTGCACCAATCGATAACAAGTAATGAGTAGTTTACGAAGAAGTGTGTTCGCTCGAGGTAGCTAACCCCATTTGGCCCGGCACGGCTCCTGTTTTAGTCATTTCCAATTTGACACAAGTGTCAAGGCTATCCATTATCGTTTTCTTTCTTCAGTCATCACGTACATCATTCCAACCACTTCATTCTGGACCACACTCCGCGTATAGTTATTAAAGTGGTTTTCGGTTTAGATAGAGAGTATGTCCATAACCGATTCCGGTCTCTTTAATAACTTTCATGATTAATACACCGATTGGTCGTTTCTATATTTCAAAACCAAATCAATTTAAATTTCAATTAAAATTCGTAAATCAACATTTCATTTGTCCTCCTAAAACAATTTCCATAATTTTTGTTTCAAAATTTCAAATTACCATTTCAAAATCTTTATAATTCAATTTCAATTTTTATTTAAACAATTCAAATATTGATTCAAGTTCGTATATAAGTTTCATTCCGAAATCATTTAAATTAATTTAATTTAACATTCAAATCAATTTAAATTCATTGATCGATTTCGTTCAATATTCGTTAAGTAAATTTATCATTTAAAACAATTTCTATTTAACTTCCAATACATTAAATCAATTACTTAAGTTCAACTTCATTATATCAAAACTTACAAATTTGCTTAAATTACATTCGTCAAATCAAATCCTTTAAATTACAAGTCTTACATTTATTTCAATAGAACGCATTTTATTTCTTGTTAAAGAAATTCAATTTCACTTATTTATTTACTTAGTTACAAATTTCAAAACTCAATTAATACAGAAACTTAATTTCACCTATTCAAGAAGTTCAATTTCACTTATTAAAGAATTAAATTTTATTAAATTATTAAATAATTCAATCTTATTTAATTATTAAACAATTTCAAAACTTAATTATTAAATAATTACAAACTTGATTTAATAAATAATTAAATTAAACAACGTTCTTTCATCAACTATAATGTTAATATTTTTGTTTCAGATTATTAACATTTTCTTTTCATAAAAATTCAAATTCCAACTTTGTTTCAAAACCATATAATTTATTCAAATAAAATCTTCATTTTATTTTTCAATCAAATTATTGACCAATCGGTTTTTATTTAATTCTCTATCCTAGGTCAAAGTTTAATTTGGGTATTTATCATTTCAACCCGATTCCATTTCAATTCACAAATCAAAGCATAGCAAATGGAACTTGCAGTGTGATAACTGGGATGGTGTCAAATTAAACAGACAAGCAATAACAACAATTAATAACAAACAAATAATTAATTCAAATAGTCCCGAAATAATCGTATTAATTCACATGGTTGTTTGTGCAAATTTATATAATTATCTATAGAATCTACACTATCATTTCATGTAGATTAAAGATTATTACATTAATATTAATACGGTTTTTCATTTGATATCTATTATCCAATTTCATACTACATCAATTTTACAACGTACATTCAATGGTTCAAGGTGAACACAACCAAATTTCTATGTGTCAATTAATCTAACATTAAAATGAGGTCATATTATGCAAAAGCCATCGAATCGAATTTAACATATACCAAATCTTACTATCCTACGTCAATTTCAATTTCAAATTATTTATCACTTACAACATTAACAATTTAACGTCCAATGTCAACATCAAACAATCAATCATTTAACAACCAAACTGGATTATCATTGTATATATAACAAATAATGGTGTCAGATGTCATAGGTGAACTGATACAGGTAATAGCATATATAACAGTGTAATTAACTAACAGCAGCATATTTCAATTGTCGTTTCAATTGAAATCAAATTTAATAAATAAAAGAACATTAATCGTGAGTGATTGCTCACCTTTCGAGGCTAGAGAAGCACGAGAAGATGACATGGATACGCACACTGAAACGGTCACTGAAATCGAATTGCAAATCCAAGCACGAATTTCAAAGCGAAGCTAGTATTGACACGAATGCAACGATCAAAGCTGATAACACGAATTGATGGAAAAATCAGAACGGGATCGATGGAGATAAATGGTGTAAGCGAATTTATATAAATATAACTTATATAACTATATATATATATATAAAATTTGACATTACTTACTGTAACTAGATATAGCATATACTGAAAAATTGGGAAGCATAGCTAGCATATAAATATGTACGTTGAAGATATAGCCGCAAGTTAAAATACATAGCAGACCAAACTTTTGAAATAAAGTATCTATATGAAATCAAGTAGCTATATATTTATATATATATGAAAACAGTGGACCTAGCATACAAATACTGTCATAACTTTACACTTCAAAAGCTAAACAAACCAAAATGTTATATAAGTTATAACAAACAAAACAAAAATGGGAAAAATTCTAGTTCAAACCGTTAAATCAAAATATACTGTAATACTTACAAATCACCAATATATCTTTCCGTATTTCAGGTCTTATAGTTCTAATATTTTAAATAAACTACAATCCTTTTCACAAAAATGAAGACAAGTTCAACAAAATGCATTCCGACTAGATAACTACAGTCTACAGACTTACAATACGCATAAACTGATGTACGACTCTCATATTAAACTGCATATCAACCGCCTAAGCCCACTTATATATATAACGTATAGTATGAGAAATTAAACTCAATATATTAAAAACAAATACTTATATATGCTTTAAATCGATGTACACATATACTGAAAAATTTAGGAGTACAGCTATAATCCATACGTGTGCCTATATATATAGCTTTATATTATGGCACACAGATTGTATGCTTTACATAAAACAACATTCATATTAATAAATATAACTCATATACAACCACCTAGAAAGAAGAATAGTGCTTACCGTATATATAACCTACATTTATTTATTTATTTTTATTTTTTCGAACTACACTATACATATATTTACATATTATATATATAAAACTAGACTCATAATCCAATATTCATAAGGACACGGTTCTTTTCTATAAATAAACCTGTAAACACACATGACAAATCTACTTATATATAAACTCACATCATCTATTTATGCAAGCTGTCAAAGTATATACCATATACACTTCACAACCAATACACGACAGACCAAAGCCAATTGGGAAACATTTAAAACTACGCAATATAGTTCACACGTATAAACCTATAACAAAAATACGATAGAATATATACCTCAACAAATAGATCACGAGAGAAGAAAGCTCGGTTGCGGGGGGTTTTTTTTCGGCCAGGTGAATGATTAATCAAGGGATGGAAGCGAACAGTGGGGAGGCGGTGAAGGTAGGTAAAGGCGGAGTTCGGTGGTGGGTTGCACAGATGAAGGCAGAGCAGGGGACGCGGCGAGGTCGGGCTGCCGACGTTGGTGGCAAAGTGGAGTTTGATGATGTGGGTTTTGTGTGAAGTAGGTGGCCATGGCGGCTGGTGGAGGGTCGGAAGGCGGTCGGAGGAAGTGGGAAAGAAGAAGGCTAAGGGATGAAGCTTTGTTTGCATGGGTGGAGTTGGATCTGTGAGGAGAAGAAACTAGGCAAACCAAAATGAAAAGAATTAAGTAGAGGAAAAGTGAAAAAGAACATAAGGAAAAGGTAAGCTATAGAGAGAATAGGTAAGGCTGAGCTAAAATATAAATTTCCAATCCTCCGTTAGAAAATAGAGAACATAACCGGCACAATGAAATGGTACGCTTTATATTTTATTACGTATAATATTTTGAAACTTGATAAAGCAAAAGCCAGGCCATAAATTATGGAAATAATAAAAGCAACGGTGAAAAGGGGAATGGCAACGGTCACAAGTTTGAAAGCAATTCTTTCGTTTCCGTTGCGTACCTAACCTCAAAATACAGAAATAAATATACCATAGAGATCAGCGCGGCGAGACGATCAAAACGGTATACAGATATCAGTGGTACGATTGAATTATAAAAATTCGAATTTTCTACTAGCGGAAAATGCAGCAAAAACGCAGAAAAATAAGATCGACGGAGCTAAAGAAGTCCGAATTTGGAAAAACAAAAAATGACGTCTTGCTCAGAAGATGTTTTAGAATTTTTCTATATAAAAATATTTTGGTTTCGAAAACATTTTATTTTCATCAATTTCTAACTGATAAAATTTGAAATAATATTACACACGGAATAAACTTTCATATTTTCGGATGAAAATTTATCAGTTGCTATGTTTAACTAGACGTATTCCAAATAATAAATTTAATTTCAAAATTTTGTCGTTTAAAATTTCACGAAAATTCAATTAATCACATTATTAAAACAGTTAAAATTTACAGGTCGTTACAAATCTGCTTTGGTTTGGGTCGACCAGGGTTCAAGCCAGCCTATCATAAGCTACTCCTGAATCAGAAATAGGCCAGCAAGTCTCCTTCGATTATCATCCAGGCGGACCTCCATCAGCACGTCCTCTCGATGAAACTTCATGTTGTGCCTCGATCAGTGCATTTCGAAGCAACAACCAACAACCAATTCATCAAGCAAAGCAAGACATCTACACTACTTGGCCTGATCTTCATCGTGCGGCCTTCCTCTTATGACCAGTTGGCTTCAAGACATCCCGTCTACTTGAGCACCTCCCTCGGCCATCCATCAATCAACGTGTCTCTAGATTGCCTTTGGCATGGCCTACCAATCCGGCTCTGATGCAGCCCCTGAAAGCGACCTTATAATTGTTTCTCTGTATCATTCTAAGTAGTGCAGCCAAACTTGCAATGCTCGACCCGCCCCTTTAGCGCTACCCCTGGCGGTTTCCCACCTCTTTCCATATCCTTAGGAAAATGCTAGCCTGCCCGGTCCACCTTGCCATATCAACATACGGGAATGGCCGGCAAAGAAGTATAACCAAGTATGTTCTTTTCTGACACAGAGCATACCGTGCAACATACAGCTTGTAACGACCCGTAAATTTCAACTGTTTTAATAATAACGTAATTAGTTGAAATTTTATGAAATTTTAAACGATAAAATTTTGAAATATAAATTTGATATTTGGAATGCGTTTAGTTAAACATAGCAACTGGTAAATTTTTGTCCGAAAATATGACAGTTTATTTCGCGCGTAAATTTACTTCAATTTAATCAGTTAAAAAGCGATGAAAATAAAATGTTTCCGAAACCTAAATATTTTTACATAGAAAAATTCTAAAACATCTTCTGAGAAAGATGTCAGTTTGTCGTTTTTCCAAATTCGGACATCTTTGGCTCCGTCGATCTTATTTTTCAGCGTTTTTCTTGCATTTCCGCCAGTAGAAAAATTCGAATTTTATAAATTTAATCATATCACTGATATCTGTATACCGTTTTGACCGTCTCGTCGCACTGATCTCAATGGTATATTTGTTCTATGTTTTTAAGTCCGAAAAACGGCGAAGTCTACAGAACGATTTCCGAATAGGGTTCGAAATTTGGTTTTTAAGAAATTGCGGTGACCATTCATTTACTCACCTATTCAAAGACAACAGCCAACTGGTCTTTTGATATTTCCCAGAGAATTCAATACTGCCATTTACTATTCCTATCGTTCACTTTATTATTTTCTGAACCGTTCATTTACGTTTAGCCTTGCCTACATTATTTCTCTTCACCTACATTCTTTTCCTCTAGTTTCAAAAAGAATACACTCACCTCCTCTTATCTCTCTCTCCCATTATTTCCTGTAGCCTCCATCAAAGCACCCACGCAAGTGCCATAGTCCGCCACCTCATCTCCGTACTTCACTGGCCATAGCCAACACCAAACTCACCCTTCCATTGCCACGCGCAAGCCCGAGCCCACCACCTCCGGTCCTCTGGTCGCCTACATGAGTACCACCATACGGCAGCAACTCGAGCATGCAACCTCCTCCCCACCCATGGCCGCATCCTCCGCCTACTACCGAGACCACTGCCGTGTAACCGCCATCGAGGCCGAGCCTCCAACCTTCCACCGCCCTTCAAATCTAGTACGGCCGAGCCTCTTTGTAAAAAAAAAATGTAACTTGTTTATGTTTCGCCTGTAACCATCTTGCCACCGATCATGACCCACCCACGCCGGAACTGCTCCGCCTCAAACATTGGCCTCACCTGGAACACTTTGTCTGCCTCCTTTACTTCTCCTTTTAAATAAAGGTATATTTTTGTTTTAAAGGGCAAGTATATATACACGTTTAAGTCTACATATAGTTTTATTATGTATACTCTACTCTTTGGTGCTCGGCTTCTTCAGAAAGCAAGAAAGTATGTTACTGAACTTGGAAATAGTTTGCTTCTAAATTTTATACATATAATACATTATAAAAGAAGTACTTATTTCTATTAGTTATATTTCAACATATCGTCTTGTATATATATATAGATATAGATGATTGTACTTGTTCTTTTTGCTGTATATATTAGTATAAATGGTCTACTGTTATAATATGTAAGTATAAGTAAGTTTGTGATTTGTAATATTACATTTTATTCATATATTTAGGTATACATAAGCATACTAAATTTTTAAGATGTAGATTCTATTATAAAATTTTAGTGTTTTGGGTTGATGTGTAAAGTTATAAAAAAAGTGATATTAGTTTCTACTGTACGTGTTAGGTGTGAGTTGTTTTTTTAAAGCTATATATGTATGCGGCTGCTTTTGTTTTACAGAGAGTTGTTCTTGTTTCTTTTTTGATGCTTTTATACGTTTTTTTTTTAAAAATTATTTTTGTTTTATTTTATATTCTTGGTTGTATGTTATAGTGTATATAACAGGGATTTGTTTTAAAGGTTATTTATTAGTTTTAAAATACAAACAGATTTATGTTATGTATTGATTTAAATATGATATTATATATATAATTATGTTATAGTTATGTCCGTCGAATTTTTCTGATTTTATCATACCACTTAACTTCATCGATCCATTTCTGATTTTATCAATTTTTTTTTATCTATCAGTTTGTCCGTCGAATTCGTGCCAATCAGCATTGCTTTGAAATTTGTAGTGCTCTGTTGTCAAACTTCTCTAGCCTCGAAAGGTGAGCAAATCACTCACGATTAACGTTCTTTTATTTATTAAATTTGATTTCAATTGAAACGACAACTGAAATATGCTACTGTTATTTATGCTATTAACTGTATCAGTTCACCTTTGACATCTAACACCATTATCTGTTATATATGCAATGATAATCCAGTTTGGTTGTTAAACGATTGATTGTTTGATGTTTACAATTGGACGTTAAAATTGTAATGTATAAAGTGATAAATATTATGCAAATAAATTTAACGTAGGATAATTAAAATTTGAATCGACACATATGTTGAATTTGATTTAGTTGAATATGACCCCTTTTAATTGTTAAATTAATTGACATGTAGAATAGTGATAGTTACACTTTGAACCATTGAACGTATATTTGATTAATTGTTGTAGTGTTAAAATTGAAATCGAATGACAATTGAAGAACCGTACAAATATTAGTGTAATAATCTTTAATCTACATGAAAGGATAGTGTAGATTCTAGAAATAATTTTATTAATTTACACAAATTACAATGTGAATTAATACGATTATTTCGGGATTATTTGAATTGATTATTTGATTGTTATTGATTGTTGTTATTGCTTGTTTATTTACTTTGACACCATCCCAGCTATCACACTGCAAGTTCCCTTTTGCTATGTTTTGATTTTGAATTAAATTAGAATCGGGTTGAAATGATAAATACCCAAATGAACATGACTTAGGATAGAGAATTTAATAAAACCCGATTGGTCAATAATTTGATTTAAAATTTAATAAAGATTTTATTTGAATAAATAATATGGTTTTGAAATGAAGTTGAAATTTGAATTTTTAATGAAAGGAAAATGTTAATATTTAATAATCTGAAACAAAATGTTAACAATGTAATTGATGGAAGAATGTTGTTTAATTTGAGAAATGATTGAATTAAGTTCGAAATGATTTAATAATTAAGTTTGAAATTATAATTAAGTTTTAAATTATTAAACTTTGAAATTATTTAATAATTAAGTTTTGAATTATTTAATAATTAAATAAGATTGAATTATTTAATAATCAAATAAGAATTGAATTCTTTGTTAAGAGAAATTGAATTTTTGAATAAGTGAATCTTTACTTCGTAAATAATTGAAATTGAGTTTCTTTATTAATTAAGTTTTGGAAAATTATTTAAGTAAGTAAATAAGTGAAATTGAATTTCTTTAACAAGAAATAAAATGCGATTTATTGAAATTAATGTAAGACTTGAAATTTAAAGAATTTGGTTTGATGGATTTAATTTAATTAAATTTGTAAGTTTTGATATAATGAAGTTGAATTTAAATAATGGATTTAATGAATTGGAAATTTAATAGAAATTGTTGAATGGCAAGTTTACTTAACGAATATTGAATGAAATCGATAAATGAAGTTAAACTGATTTGAATGTTAAATTAAATTAATTTAAATGATTTCGAAATGAAACTTATATTTGAACTTGAATCAATATTCGAATTGTTTTAAATAAAATTTGAAATTGAATTATAAGATTTTGAAATGGTAATTTGGAAGTTTTGAAACGGAAATTATGGAAATTGATTTAGAAAGATAAATGAAATGTTGGTTTACAAATTCTAATTGAAATTGTAATTGATTTGGTTTTGAAATATATAAATGACCAATCGGTGTAATAATTTTGAAAGTTATTAAAGAGACCGGAATAGGTTAGGGACATACTCACTGTCTAAACCGAAACTACTTTAATAACTATATGCGGAGTGTGATCCAGAATGAAGTGGTTGGATTGATGTACGTGATGACTGAAGAAAGAGAACGATGATGGATAGCCTTGACACTTGTGTCAAATTGGAAATGACTAAAACAGGAGCCGTGCCGGGCCAATGGAGGTCAGCTACCTCAAGTGAACACACTTCTTCGAACTACTCATTACTTGTTGTCGATTGGTGCACCCTTGATTTTTAGGAGTGTTGTTTCACGGTGTTGCGGTCGCTGCGGCGATGCGTTCTCACCAGTCCGGATCAGGCAAACGGTAGTATCACTACCTTGGGTATTGCCTCATGTGCCTTGTCATACTTGTATTCCCTATTCGCGACCACTACGAATTTGTTTTGTACCTTTAGTATATGGATTGTCCTCTGGTGACTTCCGGTTTTGGGGAAACTACGGTCTTGTATATGCTTTTGGGAATAAAAATGTGTTAAGGGTGGAATGGGCCATGACTTAACACTATTTTAATACCTTATATTACTGATAGACATTATCTACTTAGCGTATATTACTACCTAGTAGATAATTTAACGGATCCTTAAAGGATGGTTATTCCAAACATCCTTTAAGTTACTTGTATTTCAATTGCTATTTCACTTGAGTTGGATTTATTAATATAAGAATGTTAATCCTGACTCGAGTGTCTTGTGTTTTTGCTTTACGCTCGGGTCAGACTGAGTGTACCAGTATTCGAGACTCACCTTTGGAGTTGGAGCTTTGCTTGAAGATCCAGCCATCTATTCTGCTTTCAGTATTCGATGATTCCAGTGATGTATTCTGATTTGTATCTGATGTATCGTATTACTCTTCCGTTGTATCTGGTTTAACTCTGATGTTACTTATACATTTATATAGTAGCTTCATGAACTACTATCTCTTTTATTTCCACTGCAATTATTACTCTGTGTCTGTGATCTGTGATTATTTTATTTACTGTATATGTTCAGTTTTGCCAGATTTAAATTAACAACGCGGTATTTTGAGCAATTCAACTCCGACATGAGTGTCTACCTATACACTTATAATGGATGCGAATGGTCCAAAATATCGGGTCGTTACACAGCCATTTTGCATGAACATTACCTAATGGACATGGCATGATTTTCCCTGCTGATGTTGACCTCCGCCGCTGACTCCCTTCACTTTGCCAGTTGTTCACCATTAATCAGAATTACGACGTAGCGTCTTTCTAACCGGTTTTAAGGCATCATCTCAGCTGTTCTAGCATTAGTTTCAACAACTATAAATACCTCATATATGACCACTTTTAAGAGGTTGTTGGTTGCCGCCTATTAAGAGTCGACTATTCGGTTGTTGGTCACTGCCCGAAAAGCGTTGACTATTCGGTGGTTGGTCGAATGGTCGATTATTCGGCTCTTTGTCGTCGCCCACTAAGGGTCGACTATTCGCTTATTAGTCTTTGCTTGCCAAAGGCCAATTAATCGGTTGTTGGTCCCCACTTGCAATGGTTGATTTGTTCGAAGGATCCATCAATCACTCACGATTCCGCGTCCTTTGCTTAACATCAAGTAGTAGATTCTCACAACAGCTCAACGTCCATGGTCCTAAGCTGAGCAAGCCCTTAAGGTTAGTAGCAGCATTAGTCCTAAGCTGGCCTTTTTATCTTGTTGTATCTCTTGTAATTCAGTGTAATAGTAAGTGAATCGTATAATAAGAGGAATTCATAGTGGACGTAGGCAGCTATGCCAAACCAGTCTATATTATGTGTCATTATTGGATGCTCTTTAGCGCTTAAACCGGATGATTAACAAGCAACCTTTGTTTTTCATGGTGCAATTTTGAAGTTGACAAAAAATACAATCAATGTTTTAGCGTTAGAAGGAGGGACGACCTCTGATCCAGTGGTTAGTAACCTCCCGTGCAAGCTCTTTTCGCACTCATTATCCCACATCCATTATGAAGTATGACAACTGTGAGTGTTGTCCCGCTTGCACCCTCACTTACTGGGAAGACCCCCTCAACATGGGGAATCAGCCTCCCACTGCTCTCCAAGCATGCCCCTATAAAATGCCTTAGTCGATCAGTCTCATAACTAGACTCGGGGGCAGGATGACCATTGTCGGTGATCTTTATCCGTGCCTCGCTCCTCCCTAGAAAATCCTCGAGATCCGGGACTCATGTCAGTATCCAGGGTAGCTATCTCCAAGTGCAGAGTAAATCCCTCCTCCATCATTTCCCTCAAAGGTTCCCAAGAGAAACCAGATGCCTGTCTACATGTTTGAAGGCATCCAAGATCAACAACCATGACTCTATCAAGCTTACTCCTGAGCCTACGGTCTTCTATGAAGAGAGGTGAAGTCTTTAAAGCCCATATTGTTCAGTGCTGATGCCAAGGCTATCCAACGAGGATGAGTTTTCATGTGCTTGTTACCTTATTCGAGGACCGCCGCCCTTCCCCGCCCAAGAGTGCGTGAGCTATTGGTCCCCTCCTAGCCAGTAGGCTATACACGAGGATGAATTACTAAATATTAATTTTCTTGTCGGGAATGCCCAAGCAATCCAACGAGGATGATTTTTCATGTGCTCATTACCTTGTTTAGGGACCGCCGCCCTTCGCCATCCAAGACTGGGCGAGCCATCGCTTCCTTCCTGGTAGGCATGCTATCTATGAGGTTGAATTGCTGAGAATTTATTTCCTTGTTGGGGAATGTTCAAGCTATCCAACGAGGATGAGTTATCATGTTCTCATTACTTTGTTTGTGGACCGTTGCCCTTTGCTGTCTAAGATCGCGTGAGCTGTCGCTCCCCTCCTAGTCTGTAGGCTATCAATGAGGATGAATTATCTTAAATTTATTTCCTTATTGGGGAATGCCCAAACTATCCAACGAGGATGAGTTTTTTGTTCTCAATACCTTGTTTGGGGACCGTCGCCCATGACTGTGCCAACCATCGTTCCTCTTCTTGTTAGCAGGCTATCCATGATGATGAGTTATTGAGAATTCATTTCCATATCAGGGTATGCCTAGGCTATCCAACAAGGATAAGTTTTCATATTCTCATTACATTATTTTGGGACCGCCACTCTTCGTCGCCTAGGACCACGTGATCCGTCGTTCCGTTCATGCCCAGCGGGCTATCCATAAGGATGAATTACGGAGAGTTCATTTTCTATTCGGGGACGGTCAGGCTACTAGCAAAGTTGAATCACCATGCATTCATTTCTTTGTTTGGGTACTGCCCCCAGCCCTGGGAGTGAGACATCTTCCCCTTATGCACCATGGTGCATCGGTGACTGGATGCGCGTCTGCAATGGTCTATATCCCTCGTCCATGATGTCGCTCACCCTCCGAACAAGACAGGACATTGTTGTCTAGACCGACACTGTTACCCCGAGTGACGTTGAAGTTCGAGGTCCATAGTGTGCCTATGTAAAAATAAGTCGGGTTATACTCCGCTTGCAACATGTCACCCAGGGGAACATTCAAGCCTCTCAGCGCTTAGGTCCGAACTAGGACCGCCTACCATTAAAGTAACACACAGATAAGTTCACTTTTAACAATTTCTATCTACTAAGTTCTTGTTAATTATGATGTTAACTATCCACCTCATAATTATCAATCCATCATAAAAGAGTGCTCGGGTCAACCATGTACCTCTGGTCGAACCGGGCCCTACAGTCCTCTAAGAAAAGTTGACGTGTCACCCTGGAGAATTCGCGAACCTCGTGCGCTCCAGATCAAGCCAGGGCCCGTCCACCGCTACACACACGACTGTTTGTCAGCCAAAAGAACCCATGGGAAAGCATGCACTCCCACTCAACGCCAATGTCACCCCACTTGATGCTTGGCAGGCACTCGGCTTGTATCAGTGAACAACCAGACATAGCATGTTGTATGACAATCTTTCTATTAAGCCCCTCAATGCTTAGGTACAAACTGGGATCGCTCGTCGATAAAGAAACACAGTGAGGTTCAACTACCGCACATCGGCCTTGGCACCTAACAAGTACTTGGGTGGCATGGTCAACTCTTGATTTCGAGGCCCTCAACCTGCCCAGGCAGGCAATCGAAGAAATTTGGTCAGACTAGCGCAAAATATTGCTATCTATTTAAAATACGCTACCCTATAAATTTGAAAGAAAGATCAAACTACAATAGCTAGTTTCTCAAACAATAAGTTTGCAATAAAGAATATGTTTTATTTAGTTCAATAGTTGCGAGGGCACAATGCCCGTCTCGCTAGGTTTACAACAGTTTTCAATCGCTAAGTAGTGGAAAAGAAGAAAAAGGAATAGGAAGAAGCAGCAAGTCAACAACGCTCTTCCAAGGCTAGTCAGCACATACTCTTATCACCACTAAGAAAAACGCCCAATAAAGGAAACGATCAAGAACTTGCTAAATACAAATGAGAAAGTTACCATCTTCGAAGCACCTCAGGTGCTTTGACTAATCAAGACCATATTGAAGGAGTGTGCTGCCACCATCAATGACTTAAACATCAATTCTCCAATGACTTCAACATCAATTCTCATAAGAGATAATGAAGAAATCCCAGTAAAACTCGCCAAGGAGCAGACCAAGGTCTCAGCGATGACATCCAAATTAGAGGCCCCGGCCCTTACTCCTTCCAAAAGGGTGCAGAATCTTCCAAACCGACCTGAGGTCGGGAAAATAGAAGCATTAAAATAAGAAAGCGCCCTAACCTCGCTCGGATCCATAGCTCGAGACCAATGTTCAATCAATGCCAGAACTTTGGGTAGGGGACCCGGGCCCTAGCTAAAGGCAAGGTCCATCTCAAGCAGCCGAAATCCAAGAGCAGTAGTTCAAACTACCATCAGCATGCATAGTTCAACACCGAAGAAGGCTACCTCATTTCTAAACCCCGCTAAATCTATGAAAATTCCAAACAAGTTTGATAAAAAGCCAAATGCTCAAGGGCAATTGGAAAGGAAAAGGAAGAAGAAAACGTCTGTTTTTAACAAAGAGGAAACCTTCTAGAATTCCAATTTGCAGAAGAAGTTACATGATCAAAGCTCTATGGGTTTGAAATGGATGGCGAAGAGGGTATTTATATGCTTCTCCCTTGAAGCACAACCGTTGTAATCGAAAAGGTAAAAGAAATCTTAACCGTTCAAAGGTAATAAGTGTTCTATCACACCATGTACATGGACGAAGAGCCATCTTTCTACTGCCTTTTGAGAAGCACAATTGTTATGATTAATGGTGCAAGGTCACATGGATAGTGCATTAACTGCTCAGTAAAACCATCATGGAAGTCTTCTAAATTTTACAATCCTACGCCTGCTCATGGGTACAAGCTTGAGGGGCAAAATGTTACTTAAATTTTTTGTAAATAAGAAGATAGGCTAGTCAAGGTTACTTAGCTTAATCCACTTCAGTCCAGGCTGAACTAGGCCCAAGCCAACCTATCATAAGTTACTCAAGAATTAGAGATAGGCTAGCAAGTCTCCTTCGACTGCAGTGCAGTTTGGACCTCCGTTAGCTCATACTTCCCATGGCACTTCGGTTGGCCTCCGGCTAATGTATCCTTAAGCAACGACCAACAACTAGCTCGTCAAGCAAAGCAAGGCCTCTGCACTACTTGGCCTGGTCCCCATCGTGCGACGCTCTCCTATGACCATCTTGCTCCCAGACAGCCTATCTATTCGAGCACCTCCCTCAGCCCGTTCGTTGATCAACATGTTTCTAGATTGCCTCAGGTACGGCCTTCCCAATGCGGTTCTGATGCAGCCCCCTCAAGCAACCTTATAATTGGTCCTCCGTATCATTCTGAGTAGTGCAGCCAAACCAACCCAGCTCGGCCTACTCCTTCAGCACTACCCATAGCAGTTTTCCACCACTTTCCATATCGTTGGGAAAAGATGGCTTGCGTGGTCCGTCTCTCCACATCAGTATACATGCAAGGCCAATAAAGATGTACAACCAAGTGTGTCCTCTTCTGACACAAAGCATGTTGTGCAACATGCTGCCACTGGGCATGAATATTATCTGAACAATAAGGGCAGGGCATGGTTTTCCCTGTTGATGTTGACCATCACTATTGACTCCCTTCACTTCGCATTTGTCCCTTATTAATCAGATCTATGGTGCATTGCCTTTCTAACCGGTTTTACGGCATTATCTCAACCACCCCAGCATCACTTTGAACCATTATGAATTCCCCATGCATGGCTACTTCTAAGTGGCTATTGGTCACCATCCACCAAGGGTAGACTCTTTGGTTTTTTGTTGTCGACCGTTAAGGGTCAACTATTTGGTTGTTGGTCTCCACCCGCCAAGAGTCAACTATTCGGTTGTTGGTCGCCACCCGCCAAGGGTCGACTATTCGGTTGTTGGTCATTGAGTCGCTGCCCGTCAAGGGTCGACTATTCGGTTGTTGATCACTGCTTGCCAAGGGTTGATTTATTCGAAGGATCCATCAATCACTCATGATCCCATGTACTCAGCTTAGCATCAAGCAGTAGATTCTCACAACAGCTTATCGTCTACAGTCCTAAGCTCAGCAAGCCTTTAAGAGTAGAAACAACATTAGTTTAAGCCACCTCTTTTATCTTATTGTATCTCTTGTAATTCCCTGTAATTGTAAGTAATCCATATAATAAGTGGAATTCATAGTGGATATATGTAGCCCTTCCAAACCACTCTATATCTTATGTCATTTACCAATTAAATGCTCAATTTAGCTCTTAAACCAGATGATTAGCAAGTAACCATTTTTTTCGTAGTGCAGTTCTAAAGTTAACGAAAAATATAGTCAATAGGTAATATGCCTTAATTGATAGCAAAATCTGTCCAACATTACAAATCAATTTAATATTGTCTATACCTAGTATGAGAAAATAACAACACATTTTTATTCTTTTTAATAGACACATATTCCTCTGTATTATGATTGAAATCAAACTATATAATTATCTTGTATAAACCTTCATTCTAACTCTAATGCTTGATTTAGATTATTGATTTATCTTACGAGTCTACAAGCTTATTATTGCTCCCACTGACTATAATAACCCGCACCTTAGTGGGTTCGAATTTTCGCTAAATCTAAAACCAAAGTCCACCAAAGTATGAATCTTTGGTATTCTTATCCTGTAAATGAATAATAGTATATCAAAGCACTATTGATGAATCTCACATTGAATAGTAAAGTAAAAATAAAACATATTATTTATGACCAAAGTTGAGACACCTTTGATCTCTAGTACCCTTGTTAGTGTCGAGCATGCATAGAAATCCATTCTTCCACCGTTCCCACCAGGTACTAGTACTGTCCCTCTAACTCTAACCCGTGGGTTGTAATGAAGAGGGGGTCAGAACAACGTTCTGGTGATTGGTAAATTACACACTTTATACATAATACTAGTTTATGCCGATTGACTTCCATTGCATGCTATGGCTTTTATTTTACTTAGTCGTCTTGACTTCACGTTGTGTAAGATACACCCCATCTACTCGAGGTAGAAAATAACTACATACGCATGTTTATATGTGTGTTTGTATGTGTGTGTATGTGCGTGTGCATATGTGTGTATATAAGTAGCACAGTCCACCTTTGGACAAAGATACTGTCTATGCTAGTATCCTTACTTAGCACCTCGTCAGGATCCATCATCAAAGTAGTGTCACGTCCTCGCCGTCGTGCATACCAAGGAACTGCCGTAGTGCCTAATAACAGCATTACAACTATTTAGCCATAATCTATCTTGTTTTTGAAAGACCTTCATTTAAAAGGTTATCTAGCCTTGCCTCCTAACAACAAACGAACTAACAAACTATTGTAAGACGATGCATGTCCTAAACGTGATCTACACTAGTAGAAGATGTAGTCCGTTTATGCATAATTCTTGTCTTTCTGCTGACCGATGACGACCTCGACCTATGTGAACAGCTCATACTCCTTGTATATATAGTACCAACCTTATTAACATAGTGCTGGGTCAATGCTCACCATCCTACTTAGATTGCCTAATGCAATCAAGGAAATGCCCGTTTGGTTACTTAAAACATGCCCCCTAAAAGGTTGAAGCACAATTGACTTGCCCTTTGACACTTCGACTGGGCGAACCATCCTACTTTGGTATACTCCTTTCACCTATATGCGAACGTACAATTACGGGTCCTATAATTGGTGATGTCTAACATCAAGACAACGTATACACAACCGTTGGTAGCCCCTTTCGGTAGGCAAACTTCTGTTGTGTAACATTAGTGGCCTAGCATCCCAAACCATACTAATGATTTTGTCATTTTTTAATTAATCTAAGTTATTAACTAGATTCAATAATTCACACCCATCATAAACCCATACTTGAGGTTTATATAAACTTTTTAAATTACTACGCCTCTTATGTTCAACTGCTGTGTTCAGTTATTTTTACATAACCATACTTCCCTTTTAATGTCATTTACCGCTTACTTCTTATTTAAATAGATTACTCACCTTTTTCTATTTAACTTCCACTTGATATCATCAAATATGTTCTACTGTTCCTTTTTAACCGTTACTATCTTTATTTGATTAGTATAATCTTCTTACTTACTCGTTGCGTTGTTTTATATATACTTCGTCGCCTATTTTTTATTTTCTGACTTATCGCATATGTCCAATTTATAACTTAATTATTATTATTATCTCTACTTACAATATTTTTGTTATACTTAGGGATTTCTGCAATTTAATGCGTTAGAATTGCATCCCTTAAAAGGAAATATTAACATTGTAAATCTCCATAACTTATCTAAAAGATAACTCGTGTTACGTTTGAAATTACAAAGAATTATCTTTTTTATTATTATTGAAAAAGATGGTACAAAGTATGGTAAACATTCCTGTATTACATCTCTTTCTTTTAGGCATATTTCCTGTTATATGGTATATGTATGTTTATTTATAAACTGAATAATTTATAGAAATTTACATTATGACACACTTCATTATAATGAATTAAAGTACAACTTAAATCCCAATCCAATTTTTAATAACTTCGAATTCACATTTACTCACACATCGTTTGTCAACAAACAAGGAATTACTACACATCTTATTAATTTAGGGACTACTTTCACCTTTACTTTCCAGATTCAGATATATGCAATATAAAAACAATGTTTATCATTCATAGAATATGTAGGCATGATTTATCAATTCATTACACACATACATACATACATACATACATACATACATACATATATATATATATATACTAGTGCCAACCCGTGCTACACGTATGGGGTTGGCATATTTGTTAATTAAACATTTTTAGAGCTTTAAGTTACATGAAGGTGAATATACTCTTTTGGATTGTAATTTTCCAGCATGGGTTTTTCCTGACACTACTATCAAATCTTAAATGATAAATATCCTTCAATAATTTCAAGTCGTACAAAATATGACTAATATTTTGCAGACAATAGCGTTATGTAACAAAAACTAATATCAACTATAAGGTGTTCCTAACGTGGAAGCATAAGTGAGAAAGATTATCAATTTCCTAAATGGAATTATTGGCAATTAATTCATTTTTGGCAATTACACGATAATATCGTTTGTCATAAGTTACTTAAATTTGAAAATGAAATAGAGATATTAAATATTAATTAAGTGGAATTAATTGCGTTTAATTCTAAATAAAATTTAAAATGGTGAGTTTTTTTAGCATAATTTAAAATGTGAAATATGACAATAAATACACTTCAGTTTGTGGCTTATTATTGATATTATAAAAAATACAATACTCATCAAAATAAAACAGGGTGCGAGAATGAATATTTATATGTATATAATTGTATATGCAATGGGGTTAATTGTGAATAATATACTTATTTTATAAATTTGAGAACACACTAACTGGAGAACTAAATACAACTAATTGTAGCTAATTATTGTTTAGAAATTGTACATTAGGTCCGTATTTTTGACCTTGTTATAATAAAAGTCCATTAGTAATGAATATGTAAATTAGATCCCTGATTATGAAATATAGAAATGTGAGCTAATCTGCACTTTTCTAACAGATAATGCAAGTTGGTCTGCAATTTTTAGAAAAAAAAAGATTCTATAAAATTTGATAATGGCGAAATTTGTAACTATTTACTGAAATTATACTTAAATAATGGTTATTACTATTTATTAATAAATAGAAACGCGATCTCATGCTATAGGTCATCATTTGACTCATAATTTTGATTTCTCCGGAAAACAAGTAAGTCATCTCAATACCTGTGACGCCCCACCTCTATACCCACGCTAGCCAAGAACACTACGGTGTAATGCTGTCAACTAGCATGGAGAATAAGGCTGTTGAGGAGCGACCATCCATGTAACTTCTTTGTGCGAGCACCTATATGTCAGATAGTATAGCATGAACTTCATTTAAGGAGGAAGTCCGACATACCGATACAAACCCAAAGCTATCACACAGTGGTTATAAATAATCTTTGGAAACAAGCATAGAAATAAACATAACATAAATCAGTCACAGACATCCATATCACAAAGGCAGAAAAAGATATGAATATATATATATATATATATATATATAACACATGAAAGTGTACATCAGAGTAGCGGTCAGAAAGATCCACGATAATACAAAAGAATAGCAACACGTGCTATACAAAAGAATAAGTACACAACATAGAGTCTATATCTCAAATGTGTACATCCAAAAACTACTAATCTAAGTAGTTAGCCAAAAGTCAGAATAATCCAGAAGAGAAGTCAAGCAGAAGCACCTGTAACATCTCGGTCTGACCCGAGTATTATTTATAAGAAAATAATAAACGGATCAGTCTAGCTATAAATATCAGATGATATGGTATAAAGTAAAAGACATGGCATGAACATGTAATAATCATAATGGCATACTACTATAAGTATGTAATTGAAAATTAACAAGAGATTAATCAATATCACAAGAATCTTCTTAAAGATGAAATAGGGCATCATACCCTAAACTTGTATTCATAACAAGTCAATGACACACAAATTCACCAATGCACAAGAATTGATAAAACGTATCAATGGAAATCACGAAAATTGGTGAAGCACAAAATTCCAGAAATCATCACAAGAAATCCAGAAATCACAAGAAGGGGGAGGCCTATCACAAAACGGGAGTATGAAAACTCACCAACACGTGTAACACAAGACGAGACGCTATCTCATGGTAGCTAACCATTAGTTTTGAGCCGAAGCTCCACAAGAATGGTCCGAAGACCGTGGGGCGCTACCCCACATATGTGATGGTGAAACATCACACAAACGGGGTTTAGTCTCCCTCGTAGACAAAGAGACATCGCAAAATTGCTAGTCTAAATCAAATCACAAAAATGATCGTCATGATCATCGAGAAGTGTCAATCACACCAAGCTTGTAAATATATGAGTTTAGCTTCATGTCCCATAACCACTTGCTTAACTTAAATATTTACGAACAAGCTTTGAATCTTCACTAGAAAATTGTCACAAAAGGTTCAATCGAACAAGTCCAAGAATTAACCGACGAAGTGAACGCAAGCGTTTCATACCACTCGTTTTACTAAGCCGTTTAATTAGATTTCTCATCCGAGTGAGGTAAAGGCTTGTATATACTAGTAGATTAGAAAACGGTTTGAGAAAAAAGAGCTTTGTAGTTAAAACAGTGTTGAAATCGCTTTGATGAAAGAGTTATGATATTTACTACTAGTATTGAAGCCTTCACATTTTTAAAGTGACAAGTCACAAAACGATTGTTGAAACAATCGAATTCACAAAATTTCACATTCGAAGACGTGAGAAAAATCCAAGGAATCCAATTCCAAATCCATCAAAGTAAATGTAGATATTGCGGCCAAGAATGCCGAGCGACCTAACCAAATACAGGTCATACGACCTAAGTATAAAAGGCGAGCGACCTAACGTTTTACCAGAGTCGTGCGACCTAACGTACTTCGACCCAGTGGTCGAGCAATTTAAGGGTCATGCGACCTAAAGAAATTAAGGTCTAACGAACTAAAGAAATCAAGGCCAAGCGACCTAAGGGAGATGCGACCTAAGGTCCAAGCGACCTAAGGTGGAGAGGTCGAGCGACCTAAAGGAAATGCGCGACCTAACTGGGTATGCAACCTAAAGTGGGCGCGACCTAACTGGGTACGCGACCTAAAGTGGGCGCGACCTAACTGGGTACACGACCTAAAGTGGGCACGACCTAACTGGGTACGCGACCTAGAACGACAACAGAATCGAGCGACCTAAATGCCAATGACCTAAAGTTATAAACAAGGCTGAGCGACCTAAGGTCTTAAACAAGGCCAAGCGACCTAAGCCACGCGAGTGACCTAGGGGATAAACGAGCTAACGAGCAGGCAAGGCCGGACGAGCTAATTCCCAACGACCTAGCGACCTAAGCCACGCGAGCGACCTAAATGTCAACGACCTAGTAGTGGAGCGACCTATCTGTCGAACGACCTAAGCCATGCAAACGACCTAAGCCCAGAACGAAGATTTGCTGACCTATCTTCTCCAATGCCGAACGACATAAGCCCAGAATTTTGTCAAAACACTAAAAATTGGGTTTTTCACCAATTCAATCCAAACCAAATGCAAATGCATGCGCACAAGTGATAGGGAATCATTCCCAACAGTCCAATGATAGTTATAGGCAAGATGTGAGATTAAAAATCTCACCTTTGCACCAAAAACCAACGAAGATGAAGCTTGAAGCAAAACAAGGGGAACAACAAGCTTGAATCAATGTCTTCACTTGAATTCAGAGAAGATGTTGGATAAGCAATGAAGATTAAAGCTTTGGAGTTTTAATTTCCCATTCCCTCCACCATTTTTGAAGAAGCTTTGATGTTTTAGAAATAAAGAATGAAGTGGTGAAGAGAAGGAAGGGGTTGGGCTGAGTTAACAAGTGGTTCAGCCCAAACTAAAGGTCCAAAGAAAAAAGTGACGAAAATTCCACTAACTCCAAACATATCGAAGTTTACACTTAAAAAGATCGCAAACATCATTTTGAACTCAATGGGAGTGGTCTCGAGTCCTAATTTGACTGTATGCAAAAAGTAGATTTTCGGACCAAAATCTGATTAACGATAAAATATTTAAATAAAATATTTAAATATAAAATCGATAAATATGCGGGTTGTTACAGACTCCCCTCCTTAAAGAAATTACGTCCTCGCAATATATAAGATGGAAATAAAAAGTAACAACCATAAAAGCATATTAATTCAAAAGAAATTTGAAATAAGAAGTTTACCTCAAAGAGCATGAGAAAGTAAGTCCGGATGTGTTCGCTCGATGAATTCTCTAGTTTCCCAAGAGCAATCCTCAGGATTTGAGGACTATTGAACTTTAACAAGCGGAACATCTTTATTTCGAAGTCGTTTGATCTCCGAAGCAATAATTCGAATAGGATGCTTCTCTTAAGTTAAATTAGGCGAAACTTCAATCTCTTCCACAACACCGGGCTCAAGAATAGAATCGAAATCCCGAAGGCACTTCCGTAATTGAGAAACGTGAAACACGTCATGCATGGCAGAAAACTGAACCGGTAATGAAAGGCGATAAGCCATGGAACCAATACGTTCAATGATAGGAAATGGCCCAATATATCGAGGCGCTAACTTTCCCGATCGACTGAAACGTACTACACCCTTCATAGGTGAAACGCGAATAAATACAAGATCTCCCACAGAAAATTCTAACTTCCTTCTTCGATTATCGGCATAGGACTTTTGTCTACTCTGAGCTTCTTTCATCCTACGACGAATAAGATCAATCTTTTCTGTTGAATCTCGAATAAAATATGGACCTAAGACCAGCTTCTCACCGGCCTCAAGCCAACAAGAAGGAGATCGGCATGGTCTTCCGTAGAGTGCCTCGAAAGGAGCCATACCAATACTAGATTAGAAGCTATTATTATAGGAAAATTCAACAAGTGAAATATGATCTTCCCAACTTCCACCGAAATCAAGCACATAAGCACGAAGAAGATCTTCAAGAGTTTGATTCACACGCTCAGTTTGTCCATCGGACTGGGGGTGATAAGCGGTGCTAAAATTAAGCTTCGTTCCTAAAGCTTTTTGAAGACTCTTCCAAAATCCACTAGTAAATAATGGATCACGATCACTAACAATAGAAGAAGGAACTCCATGTAGTTTAACAATTTCTTTGATAAAGAGTTTGGCCAGAAGAGGAACGGTTCGGTTCGACCGAACAGGAATAAAATGGGCAGATTTAGTAAGTCTGTCAATGATCACCCATAAGCTATCATGACCCGAACGAGAACGGGAAAGGCCATCTATAAAATCCATGGAAATTTGATCCCACTTCCAAATTGGAATTTCCAATGGTTGCAATAACCCACCGGGCCTTTGATGTTCGGCCTTAACAAGTTGGCAAGTCATGCAACACTTAACAAAGTTAGAAATATCAGCTTTCATTCCCTCCCAGTAATAAAGTCGCTTCATATCCGCATACATTTTACTACAACCGGGATGAATGGAAAATTTGGAATGATGAGAATCTTCAAGAATGTCTTTACGAAGATCTCTAATGTTTGACACTATAAGTCTACCAAATTTTCGAATGCCGCCACGAGAATCAATATCGAAGTCTTTCGAACCTTCAATATTGGTTTTATCCCTAACGTTCTGGCTAAGCAAAGCCAATTCAGGATCTAGCTGTTGAGCTTCAAGAATGCGGTCAAAAAGAGAAGGACGAGCCTCAAGACTACATAAAACAAGAGATGAACATAAATCGGAGACACGATCTCGAATTTCACAAGTGGATAAAATCTCGAGATCCCTCCATTCAGATATCATCATAGAAACAACCGCTTGTTGCTTGCGACTAAGTACATCGGCAACTCGATTTCCCTTTTCGGGAGTATAAAGGATATCAAGGTCATAAGAGGCAAGAAACTCGAGCCAACGCTGTTGATGCAAATTAAGTTCCTTTTGAGAAAATAAATATTTCAAAGACTTATGATCGGTATAAAGCACGAATTTCTCCCCCAAAAGATAATGTCGCCAAATTCGAAGGGCGAAAACGATAGCCGCGAGTTCTAAATCATGTGTGGCATATCTAGTCTCATCCGGCTTCAATTGCCTAGAAGCATAAGCAATAACACGTTCTTTTTGCATAAGAACGGCACCCAAACCAACACGACTAGCATCAGTATAGACAACAAAATCTTGATTCCCATTGGGAATAACAAGAATGGGAGCATCAGAAAGGAGTTCTTTTAATTTCTGAAAGGAAGTTTCACATTTGTCCGACCAAATGTATTTAACACCTTTCTTCGTTAAGCCAGTAAAAGGCACGGCAATCTTAGAAAAGTCTTTTATGAAACGACGATAATAACCTGCCAATCCGAGAAAGCTACGGATTTCAGTCACGCTCTCCGGTCTCTTCCAATTTTGAATCGCTTCAATCTTTGAAGGATCCACTGATATTCCGGATTCGGAAATAATATGACCGAGAAACTTCACACTAGATTGCCAAAAATGGCATTTAGAAAATTTTGCCATTAATTGATTGCTCCTAAGAGTTTCCAATACAATCCGAAGATGCTTTTCATGTTCCTCCTCGGTTTTAGAATACACAAGAATATCGTCAATAAAGATGAGAACAAACCGATCGAGGAAATCTTTGAAAACTCGATTCATAAGGTTAACGAAATAAGCCGGAGCATTCGTTAAACCAAATGGCATAACTAGCCATTCATAAGATCCATAACGAGTATGGAATGAAGTCAAAGGAATACTATCCTCTGCAATACGAAGCTGATGAAAACTGGTAGCCAAGTCCAATTGTGAAAAGACTCTAGCACCACTAAGTTGATCAAACAGATCATCAATCCGAGGTAAAGGATACTTATTCTTAATAGTAAGATCATTAAGCTTGCGGTAGTCGACGCAAAGCCTAAGTGTACCATCGGACTTATTTACGAAAATAGCTGAAGCTCCCCAAGGCGAGTAACTAGAGCGAATAAGTTGCTTCGTCTCCAACTCGGATAATTGTTTGCGCATCTCTTAATTCTCCTTATTGGACATGCGATAAGGAGGACGGGTAATAGGTTGAGATCCAGGTATAAGATTAATTTTGAACTCAATAGCTCGCTTAGGTGGTAATCGTAAGACGGGCTCGAATATGTCGGAAAATTCACGAACGACGCGAATAAGAGAAATGACATCCTCCTCATCATCATTGTCATCATCACGAGGATTTAAAGAATATAAAGATGCAACCAAACCGGAATCCAAATCTTTAAGAATAATAGAAATCTGAATAACAGATTGCGGATGTCGGAGATAAATAGTCCGCTCAGGACATAGGATATGAGCTTCATAACAGTTAAGCCAATCCATACCCAAAATCATTCCAAAGCCTAAATAATGCATGACATGCAAATCGGCTAGGAAAGAAAAATCACACAAAATAATCTCGACATCTTTACAAAGCATACTAAGAGTTGCGGATCCACCAACCGGATTCGCAATTCTTAAAGAAGTCATTAAAGCAACAACACTTAAAGAAAGAGTGTCCACAAGTTCCTTTGATATAAAAGAATGGGATGCACCCGTATCAAAGAGAACTCTAATAGGTTGATCATGAAATATAATAATGCCATCAAGGACAGAATGAGACATACCTTGACCGCAAGATGTGTTGCCAGGGGCTTGAGCAACGTTTAACTTTCCCTCCTTGCCTTGAAGCTTAGGGCATAGATGCATAAAATGATCTGGACTCTTACAATAGCGACAAGAGCGGGGCTTTGAACACTTGTTCACAAAATGGCCCTTAGCACCACAATTGAAGCTTTTCCCTTCACTAGGGAAAAGTGTCTTTGTAGTAGGAGTTGCTTGCTTACCCTTTTTGTTGGGATATGGACCTTTGAACTTGTTAGGCCTTTTCTTGTTGTTGAAGTTTGGTTTGGAAGTTACCACTTCAACATCACTGTCCTTATCAACCTCTTCAAGACGAAGAGCAACATCAATCAGTTGGTCGAAAGAAACTTCTAACTTTAGAAGTAATGGCTTCTTGAGATTCTTGTTTAAGCCATAGACAAATCTTTGATTTTTCTTCAATGGGGTGTTGATGTATTCAACCCCATATTTGGACAGTGACTCGAAGGATGCGACATAATCTGTCACAGAGGATTCACCTTGAACAAGGTCTATAAAACGATGAGCCAATGTCACCTTCTCTGCTTCTGGTACGAATTTTAATTCGAAGCGTTCCCGGAATTGCTCCCAGGTGAGATCCGCTTCATTGATTTCAGAAGTAAGAAGTTCATACCAATCCAATGCTTTCTCTTGGAGCATACTGGATGCCACCTGAATACGGTGAAGATCGACAAGATTCATGTGAGAAAAGATTCGATCGCATGTTCTTAACCAAGCCTAGACCTCGATAATAGTTTCGGAACCTTTGAATGGTTTCCCACCCAAGTTGGTATAATCGTTGCACAAGCGTGCAAACCCGGACTTAGGATGAGTAGGTTCCGGATTAGGACCAGCTGCTTGAGCATTCTTTACTAAATCAAGAAGCTGTTGAGCAGTCATAAAAACTCCATCCTGGGGAGTAATAGTAGATGGTCCGGCTCTTGGATTGCCTGGTCTTGTCACATACTGAAATTTTCGACTTTCGAAAATTCGACATCGATACTCACTTTATCGACCGCCGAGCAATCGAATGCCGGAAACTCGAATAGTGATGGTTTAAAAAAAAAGGTAGAAGAAAAGATAGAAGGAAAAGAGAAGAAGAGAAGAAGAAGAAACACAGAAGAAGAAGGAAGAAGAAAGAAGAAGAGAAGAAGAAAATAGAGAAGAACAACAGAACAACATCAGAAGCAGAAACAATATCAGAATCTTACACATCGCAGCGGAACAATATATAATAAATAAACACTAGTCTTTTAAAACAAAGAGCTATATCAGTTTATACATACATCAATCATCAGAGTCAATATACAACAATGGACAATTATATAACTTGTCCTCATACAGAATACACAGCGGAATAATACAAAGTGTAGGTGATACGTTACGCCATCCAACTTGCTTCCAAAGCTCCAGAATATCCAGAATATCCTGATAACATAACTCTAGGCTGCCCGTGTGGAAATTGGTGGGCACCCAGAGTTTAGAAGGGAACAATAAACTCCGAGTCAGTCATGGTGACTGGTGTGAGATCGTAAAACAGTTATTTTTCACAAAGAAAATAAAACAAATTCGCAATGCTTTTGGAAAATGAAACTACCATAAGACCTCCCACCACACACACAATGCAAATGCAGAATTGGAGGAGATTTCTTCTTATGATAGTCAAAGATGCTTACTACGCAAAATCAAATCATTTTTGATATTATTATTAGTGCATAGTGTAGAAAACATTTCGAAAGTATAATATCAATCTTAGCCAGCATAGACATTTCGAACTATGCCTACTATAGCTACCATCCAAACAGTGGGGCGCCACCATAAGTGAATGATAGGTTCTACAACTAAAACCGTACAAGGCTCGTATTGTTTTGTTTGGATTTCCAACAAATGGTCAGGCTAAGAAACTTCCTATGCCACGATGGGTACGTCCCTGGAATAGACGACCCGAGAACCTAACCGGATCTCTGCCAACACAAGGCCGGGTTACCTCTGCAAAAATAGGTAACTACTGACACGCGTATGCCATCCCCCGATCGTCACCGATCTTCCCGAGGATCCTCGATTCGCAACAACCACAAAGTAATAAATTTGCAGCAACCACAGAGGTTAAGTATCTGGGCTCCATACCATGATACCACCTTTATCCAGAAGGAATGACATACACTAAGGGGCGCTACTCCCTAGAACCTTGCCGCATCCTTCCTGTTTCGACCATTTCCGGGGTGTGAGGCTCGACGAAGTCTCGTCCGCAAAGCTACGCTTTCTACAAAACCCTGCTTCGGGTCAAACAAAATGATCAACCTATGATCACAAAGATATAAGATCAAACAAATGATCATATCGCAAATGATCAAACACTGATCATTTCACAGCAACACTCAGTATGCCACGTTACCAAATTGGGAGTATATTGCTGATAAATTTCAACTACATAACCTCTGAGCTCGTACGTCTCAGAGAAGGGTGTTAAGCTAAGAGAATAAATTCTCCGCCACCAACAGAAATGTATTTGAAAGAAATCAGCTTTATATCTCAATCTGTAACGTCAGACACACAATCCATACAAGTCTGTTCCGGGATCGAACAGAACCGAAGGCACTTCTCACGAAGCCCTTGCATATCCGGATAAATTTCTAATCACGTCCGGACTTCCCGTCACTAAGGGTGATAAAACCTCTAAATCGGAGATCAGCCGATGTAGAGTAACTCGACGGTAATCCTTCCGTTTTCAAAAATATCCGGTCTTCAACACCGGTCTTCGAATGCAATTCATAACGACGTATCACATATTCGGAATGGGTTATACGACCCCATGGTCCTTTCTCGGCTAACCAGAATAGTGAGCGATTACTCAAAAATAAGTGTGGCATTCAAATTCATCCAATTCACAACAAATACCATTCAAGGTAATTATTGATAGTCGGTTATTTAACTATCAATAAAGATGCGCAACATATCAGATTCCAAATAATTTCCCAAATTATTTATTTTCCAAAATATCTTTACTAGATATAAAATTTCCACACTTCAAAAATAAATCAACGTTTATTTTTCTAAACAGTTTCCCTTTCCTTTATAAATTCCATATTGAATTTATATTTCAAAATATCTACTGATATACGATTCTCAAATCGATTTCAAATATTCAATTTCATTTTATCTTTAAGAAGATAAAATCTCAAAACATTTCATTTCATTTTGGAAAAGCATTTCCATACTTATTTAATAATAAGTATTTCACAAATCATTTATTTTCAACACTTGGAAAATATTCTATATACTTAAATCAAAATTAAGTATATATTTCATTCTTTAAGGAAATCATTTACTTTGACAACATTTATTTGAGTCAAAACGAATGTTACGTAAAACATCGTTACGACGACTCAAAATCACTAGTATAGGGATTCGGATTTAGATAGATATATAAATTCCAATACTACATAAAAAACCTTTCCTTTTGGAAATCATTTACTATAACAACAGTGTTATAGTCCACCATTTCCTTCTTCCTCGAAAACGTCTATTTCAACAATGAATGTTGAAATCTATGATTTCGATATTTAATCATTTTAAAACATCGTTAAAACAATTAACTCCATTTTTAAAATCACTTCCCCAAAACATATGCATTTTATTCAATAATATATTCACTGTCCAAAATCGTGAATATACTTTACTAATTCACTTAACCATATTTCAATATTCTCTACACATTTTATTTCAATAAAAATTCGCTATCCAAAAACGCGAATATATCTTCTTTGATAATCTTCTATATTTAATTTATCAAATTTGATTGATTTTCGAATTTATAAAACAACGTTTATAAATTCTATTTCCATTTTATAACAACTTCGATTTATAAATCTCTTTATTAACAATTCGATCAATATTCCATTTAAATGCAAAAATCCAATTTATAAGTTAATCTCTTATAAATCTTTTATTCTACAGTTTCATCCATTTTATAACTTCACAATTTATAAATCTATAATTCCATATCTTCACGATTTATAATTCTATAAATTTCATTTTTAACACTTATAAACTCGTTTTAAAATTCCAATATTTTAAATATATAAATATCAACTTTTTAAATCTTTTAAATAAACTGTTCAACAATTCAATAAAACGTCTACTTTCAAAAATTACTTTAAAATCCTTTTAAAGTAAAAGTCGTTATTTTTAAAGTTCAAAACTTGAATCCGATGATGCAACAGCACCAATTAGTCAATCACAACAACAAACATCATATATCAACATATGATAACATAATATACATCACAATATCTATAAATAAATAAATACTGTTGAGGAATCCAGTTGGATCCCTCCAACCTGTTTCCCTGCATCCACAGACGTTAGCACAATACCAATTCCACTTCGAGGTGGAATATCGCGGTATATGGGTTTTATAAAAATAATCCGCTTACTAACGGCGCAATAGGGTCTCATCCGCTATACGAGGCGGGAAATCAATCAATCCAATATATACATATGCCAATATGTATATATTGCTATATATATATATATAGATATATCCTACTATATCTAATATCACATCCAAAACAACAATCAATAACTGCAAATCCAAATTTATTTTGAGTGAGAAGATCTCACCTTGATTTTTCCGATAGAAATTTGTAGCGTTTATTTCGAATGAAATTAAACAGACGTTTAATCTCACTCAAAATTTTCACTGACCCCGATCGTTTCTAATCCAGTTTCATCGCGAAGAGCTCGACAAAACGAAGACAACGCAACTGGTTTCGTAATTTTCTGATAATGTATGAACAAGTTATAGCTTTTTAAAGATCGAACAAATTATAATACAATTAATTTTACATTTTTCTTTTAAAAATTTTACCCCTAACCAATCTGGCCGTTGATCTTGCTTTCCACCCCATCGCAACCGTTCCCTCCTTTCTTCCTCCTACAGGCAATTTGAATGCGAAGAAACCCATATGGTCGGCCCTAACCCTAGATAACGCAACCTCCACGTTCATCTGTTCATCGATCAGGTGATGCCATTCAGAAGCACGCGACGTGCCGCACCTCCACCCAGAACAGCCCCCCAGCTCGGTCACCTCTATTGCACGCATGATGAGGCCGAACGGCAGCACTTCCCTGGCCAGCTGCGCCTCCATCAACGCGCCAATGACGATCACATCCGTATGGATGTGAAGCTCTCCCCTAGATCTACAACTTCCGTGTTGAACACTTCTTGAAATAACGCAGGGATTGGAGGAGATTGACAAAAGAAGTTTAGGAATTTATGGCCGTTCGTTTTGATGGTGGCAGCTCTGAATTGAAACCCTAGGGTTTGTGAGTTGTTTTGCAAAGTGAAGATAGAGGGGGGTCTTTTATAGAAAATTTCATGATTTACTATTCATCGAATTTATTTTCGAACTCCAAATCGAGCGTGCCGACCAATGTCCCTAAGGTTTACCCCACGTTCCGAACGCAATGGAACGTGTTTCGGAAGCTAATTCGAACGTCTGTGTGAGATATGACAATAAACGATCAATTTAAATTAAACCGATTTAAATCGATTTCGAGGCGTTTTGGCTTGCCCCGGACAAATAGTAAATCCAAAAATTACGAAATTTGAAATCTTACAATAATATCACATTACAGATCCGATGAAACTGGTTTCGTCGAAATCTGAGACTGTTCGAAAATTGGCTATTTTTATAGTCGATAATTAAATATTAAAATATTCAATTTTCATAGATTAACTCCAAATTCAATTTTAAAAGCTCTATAACCTTTCTATAACTCCAGTATGATTAAATAAAATTTTACAAATCATTTTCAATCATTTTAAACTCGATTTTCAATTATCTCTGGAATTTCAATCATTAAATTATCGATTTAATTGACCAAATTAAATCCAATATCCTTTAAATAAATTATTCGACTTATTAAATTCATTTATTAATATTTAAAATCAATTAAATATTCGAATTTTAATTATCAAAAATTCTAGGTATTTACAAACTTCCCCCCTTAAAAGAATTTCGTCCTCGAAATTACCAAGTAAGGAAAAGATACAAAATCCGTTAATTTCTCAAAACAAACTGTTCAAATTATATTTTCAAATTTCTTAAGTGTTTAACTTTCCCAAAATTCATAGTTAAACTTTTTACAACATTTTTACTAAGTTTTCCAAAATTTTCAAATTTTCCAATTTCTCAAAAATATTCCAACGCCTTAAATTTTCGAAAAATTTCGCCATAGCCTCCTTTGCGCGGCTAATACGGTACGACTACAAAACGTCCCTATGGACTCTCAGATTTCAAAAAGAAAAGAAAAAGCCAAGCGGCTAGACAAGAAATCATCAAATTTCATATTGAAATTTAAATACTTGCCTTTTGTCGAGAAATTCAAACTTATCTTCAAAATTAAAATCCCAATTCCTTTACACCTGTATATCCTACTAGCCATAATATCTAGTTACAACATTCAAACCATTTTGCAAATTCCATTACAAAAATTTTTGATACTTACTTCTTATACATTTTTACTTCACTGTTGAAGTTATATATCTATTTTCATTCAGTTTTACATTTCAATTTTCATTTGAACTCAATTCACAATTCCAATCTAATTTGGATTCGGTTTAACTTCTGAATATTGAATTTCATCAATTACCAATTCAAACTAAGTTTAACATTCAGTTGTAATTCCAGTTTTATTCTTTTGTTCATTCCCAAAATTTATTACAATTTACTATTTTGGTTTATAACCACTTATATTATACTGGATTTCAAATTTCATACGAATTTTAATTTCTCTTTCATTTAATCAAATTTATTCACTTATACTTTCTTTAATTTAACTCCATCTTTTAAATTGAATTTATTCTATCAATTCAAATTGTATAAGTTATCAATTTAATAATATTTCATAAATATTTCTACATAGTATTCCAGAGTTTACCAACATTTCAAAAACCATTTTTGAAAACAGTTCAAATTATCCTTTGAATTTTCTAAAACAAAATCCAAATTTTCAAAACAACTTCCATTTAAAACAATTTGGCAGCAATTCCTCTTTTGGAAACCCGAAAATGAACATCGATGATGCTGCAGTCATTAGCGAAGTTATTTTCCAGCGACCGAAAAGAGTTTAGAGCTTTTATCTTTCCAAAATACTTTTCAAAACCTTTGAAATTCATTTTCAAATTCAAAAAGATTTAAACTTTCCAAATCTCCAAAATTTTCAAATTCTTTTCAAACATTTCCAAAAACTTCTCTGGAATTCCGTTTTAAATTACAAATCACATTTATAATTTATATTCTCAAATTTCATTTTGTATGTGAATTCATCTCTTTATCTTTCAATTCACATTTATAAATTTCATTCGTTAAATGGATTTATTTCCAAATCTTTGGTTATTATTTTAATTTCTCATTTAATTTCAATGATAATAGTTTAATATTATCACTTCTAACAACCATGCAACCATATACTGTAATAATTTACAGAAAAATCATTTCTTTTATATACAAAATATAATCAAGGTAAAATTATTCCATTTACCCAATTTAAAACAATACTGTGCCGAATTGTTCTATATAAGTGTTTAGAGATCCCTATCGATAGAGTTGTACGGACAATACCGACCAGAATCCATATACCACTCAACAAACCAATCATCACAATATAAAACAATTTTATATTCACTAACAAATACGCACTCATATCTATTATTACACTCAACTCATTCTAGAGTACTACTGACTCTATCTCTAATGAGTAACACCCAACAGAGCAGGGTTGTCGCTTAACCATATGCTCTGATACCACTTTGTAACATACCGAAATTTTCGACTTTCGAAAATTCGACATCGATACTCACTTTATCGACCGCCGAACAATCGAATGTCGGAAACTCGAATAGTGATGGTTTTTTTAAAAAAAGGTAGAAGAAAAGATAGAAGGAAAAGAGAAGAAGAGAAGAAGAAGAAACACAGAAGAAGAAGGAAGAAGAAAGAAGAAGAGAAGAAGAAAATAGAGAAGAACAACAGAACAACATCAGAAGCAAAAACAATATCAGAATCTTACACATCGCAGCGGAACAATATATAATAAATAAACACTAGTCTTTTAAAACAAAGAGCTATATCAGTTTATACATACATCAATCATCAGAGTCAATATACAACAATGGACAGTTATATAACTTGTCCTCATACAGAATACACAGCGGAATAATACAAAGTGTAGGTGATACGTTACGCCATCCAGCTTGCTTCCAAAGCTCCAGAATATCCAGAATATCCTGATAACATAACTCTAGGCTGCCCGTGTGGAAATTGGTGGGCACCCAGAGTTTAGAAGGGAACAATAAACTCCGAGTCAATCATGGTGACTGGTGTGAGATCGTAAAACAGTTATTTTTCACGAAGAAAATAAAACAAATTCGCAATGCTTTTGGAAAATGAAACTACCATAAGACCTCCCACCACACACACAATGCAAACGTAGAATTGGAGGAGATTTCTTCCTATGATAGTCAAAGATGCTTACTACGCAAAATCAAATCATTTTTGATATTATTATTAGTGCATAGTGTAGAAAACATTTCGAAAGTATAATATCAATCTTAGCCAGCATAGACATTTCGAACTATGCCTACTATAGCTACCATCCAAACAGTGGGGCGCCACCATAAGTGAATGATAGGTTCTACAACTAAAACCGTACAAGGCTCGTATTGTTTTGTTTGGATTTCCAACAAATGGTCAGGCTAAGGAACTTCCTATGCCACGATGGGTACGTCCCTGGAATAGACGACCCGAGAACCTAACCGGATCTCTGCCAACACAAGGCCGGGTTACCTCTGCAAAAATAGGTAACTACTGACACGCGTATGCCATCCCCCGATCGTCACCGATCTTCCCGAGGATCCTCGATTTGCAACAACCACAAAGTAATAAATTTGCAGCAACCACAGAGGTTAAGTATCTGGGCTCCATACCATGATACCACCTTTATCCAGAAGGAATGACATACACTAAGGGACGCTACTCCCTAGAACCTTGTCGCATCCTTTCTGTTTCGACCATTTCCGGGGTGTGAGGCTCGACGAAGTCTCGTCCGCAAAGCTACGCTTTCTACAAAACCTTGCTTCGGGTCAAACAAAATGATCAACCTATGATCACAAAGATATAAGATCAAACAAATGATCATATCGCAAATGATCAAACACTGATCATTTCACAGCAACACTCAGTATGCCACGTTACCAAATTGGGAGTATATTGCTGATAAATTTCAACTACATAACCTCTGAGCTCGTACGTCTCAGAGAAGGGTGTTAAGCTAAGAGAATAAATTCTCCGCCACCAACAAAAATGTATTTGAAAGAAATCAGCTTTATATCTCAATCTGTAACGTCAGACACACAATCCATACAAGTCTGTTCCAGGATCGAACAGAACCGAAGGCACTTCTCACGAAGCCCTTGCATATCCGGATAAATTTCTAATCACGTCCGGACTTCCCGTCACTAAGGGTGATAAAACCTCTAAATCGGAGATCAGCCGATGTAGAGTAACTCGACGGTAATCCTTCCGTTTTCAAAAATATCCGGTCTTCAACACCGGTCTTCGAATGCAATTCATAACGACGTATCACATATTCGGAATGGGTTATACGACCCCATGGTCCTTTCCCGGCTAACCAGAATAGTGAGCGATTACTCAAAAATAAGTGTGGCATTCAAATTCATCCAATTCACAACAAATACCATTCAAGGTAATTATTGATAGTCGGTTATTTAACTATCAATAAAGATGCGCAACATCATCAGATTCCAAATAATTTCCCAAATTATTTATTTTCCAAAATATCTTTACTAGATATAAAATTTCCACACTTCAAAAATAAATCAACGTTTATTTTTCTAAACAGTTTCCCTTTCCTTTATAAATTCCATATTGAATTTATATTTCAAAATATCTACTGATATACGATTCTCAAATCGATTTCAAATATTCAATTTCATTTTATCTTTAAGAAGATAAAATCTCAAAACATTTCATTTCATTTTGGAAAAGCATTTCCATACTTATTTAATAATAAGTATTTCACAAATCATTTATTTTCAACACTTGGAAAATATTCTATATACTTAAATCAAAATTAAGTATATATTTCATTCTTTAAGGAAATCATTTACTTTGACAACATTTATTTGAGTCAAAACGAATGTTACGTAAAACATCGTTACGACGACTCAAAATCACTAGTATAGGGATTCGGATTTAGATAGATATATAAATTCCAATACTACATAAAAAACCTTTCCTTTTGGAAATCATTTACTATAACAACAGTGTTATAGTCCACCATTTCCTTCTTCCTCGAAAACGTCTATTTCAACAATGAATGTTGAAATCTATGATTTCGATATTTAATCATTTTAAAACATCGTTAAAACAATTAACTCCATTTTTAAAATCACTTCCCCAAAACATATGCATTTTATTCAATAATATATTCACTGTCCAAGATCGTGAATATACTTTACTAATTCACTTAACCATATTTCAATATTCTCTACACATTTTATTTCAATAAAAATTCGCTATCCAAAAACGCGAATATATCTTCTTTGATAATCTTCTATATTTAATTTATCAAATTTGATTGATTTTCGAATTTATAAAACAACGTTTATAAATTCTATTTCCATTTTATAACAACTTCGATTTGTAAATCTCTTTATTAACAATTCGATCAATATTCCATTTAAATGCAAAAATCCAATTTATAAGTTAATCTCTTATAAATCTTTTATTCTACAGTTTCATCCATTTTATAACTTCACAATTTATAAATCTATAAATTCCATATCTTCACGATTTATAATTCTATAAATTTCATTTTTAACACTTATAAACTCGTTTTAAAATTCCAATATTTTAAATATATAAATATCAACTTTTTAAATCTTTTAAATAAACTGTTCAACAATTCAATAAAACGTCTACTTTCAAAAATTACTTTAAAATCCTTTTAAAGTAAAAGTCGTTATTTTTAAAGTTCAAAACTTGAATCCGATGATGCAACAGCACCAATTAGTCAATCACAACAACAAACATCATATATCAACATATGATAACAGAATATACATCACAATATCTATAAATAAATAAATACTGTTGAGGAATCCAGTTGGATCCCTCCAACCTGTTTCCCTGCATCCACAGACGTTAGCACAATACCAATTCCACTTCGAGGTGGAATATCGCGGTATATGGGTTTTATAAAAATAATCCGCTTACTAACGGCGCAATAGGGTCTCATCCGCTATACGAGGCGGGAAATCAATCAATCCAATATATACATATGCCAATATGTATATATTGCTATATATATATATATATATATATATATATAGATATATCCTACTATATCTAATATCACATCCAAAACAACAATCAATAACTGCAAATCCAAATTTATTTTGAGTGAGAAGATCTCACCTTGATTTTTCCGATAGAAATTTGTAGCGTTTATTTCGAATGAAATTAAACAGACGTTTAATCTCACTCAAAATTTTCACTGACCCCGATCGTTTCCAATCCAGTTTCATCGCGAAGAGCTCGACAAAACGAAGACAACGCAACTGGTTTCGTAATTTTCTGATAATGTATGAACAAGTTATAGCTTTTTAAAGATCGAACAAATTATAATACAATTAATTTTACATTTTTCTTTTAAAAATTTTACCCCTAACCATTCTGGCCGTTGATCTTGCTTTCCACCCCATCGCAACCGTTCCCTCCTTTCTTCCTCCTACATGCAATTTGAACGCGAAGAAACCCATATGGCCGGCCCTAACCCTAGATAACGCAACCTCCACGTTCATCTGTTCATCGATCAGGTGATGCCATTCAGAAGCACGCGACGTGCCGCACCTCCACCCAGAACAGCCCCCAGCTCGGTCAACTCTATTGCACGCGTGACGAGGCCGAACGGCAGCACTTCCCTGGCCAGCTGCGCCTCCATCAACGCGCCAATGACGATCACATCCGTATGGATGTGAAGCTCTCCCCTAGATCTACAACTTCCGTGTTGAACACTTCTTGAAATAACACATGGATTGGAGGAGATTGACAAAAGAAGTTTAGGAATTTATGGCCGTTCGTTTTGATGGTGGCGGCTCTGAATTGAAACCCTAGGGTTTGTGAGTTGTTTTGCAAAGTGAAGATAGAGGGGGGTCTTTTATAGAAAATTTCATGATTTACTATTCATCGAATTTGTTTTCGAACTCCAAATCGAGCGTGCCGACCAACGTCCCTAAGGTTTACCCCACGTTCCGAACGCAATGGAACGTGTTTCGGAAGCTAATTCGAACGTCTGTGTGAGATATGACAATAAACGATCAATTTAAATTAAACCGATTTAAATCGATTTCGAGGCGTTTTGGCTTGCCCCGGACAAATAGTAAATCCAAAAATTACGAAATTTGAAATCTTACAATAATATCACATTACGGATCCGATGAAACTGGTTTCGTTGAAATCTGAGACTGTTCGAAAATTGGCTATTTTTACAGTTGATAATTAAATATTAAAATATTCAATTTTCATAGATTAACTCCAAATTCAATTTTAAAAGCTCTATAACCTTTCTATAACTCCAGTATGATTAAATAAAATTTTACAAATCATTTTCAATCATTTTAAACTCGATTTTCAATTATCTCTGGAATTTCAATCATTAAATTATCGATTTAATTGACAAAATTAAATCCAATATCCTTTAAATAAATTATTCGACTTATTAAATTCAATTATTAATATTTAAAATCAATTAAATATTCGAATTTTAATTATCAAAAATTCTGGGTCGTTACAGGTCTAGACATTCTCTCCTTTAAGAAAGAGAGAAGAAGAAAATTTATTCTCCAAATAAATATCAAGCAAATCTTGATAGGTAAAACAAGGATTCGTAGAAGGAAATAAGATATATCGGTACGAAGACACGAATTAAATCCTAAGGCACGACTCCTAAGTTGGACTTAGGACGATGATCCTTGTTAAGTTATTCTACATTGTTCCGAAGTTTGGCTCTGATACCAAGCTGTGACGCCCCACCTCTATAACCACGCTAGCCAAGAACACTATGGTGTAATGCTGTCAACTAGCACGGAGAATAAGGCTGCTGAGGAGCGACCATCCATGTAACTTCTTTGTTCGAGCACCGATATGTCAGATAGTATAGCATGAACTTCATTTAGGGAGGAAGTCTGACTTACCGATACAAACCTAAAGCTATCACACAGTGGCTATAAATAATCTTCGGAAACAAGCATAGAAATAAACATAACATAAATCAGTCACAGACATCCATATCACAAAGGCGGAAAAAGATAGGAATATATATATAACACATGAAAGTGTACATTAGAGTAGTGGTCCGAAAGATCCACGATAATACAAAAGAATAGCAACACGTGCTATACAAAAGAATAAGTACACAACATAGAGTCTATAACTCAAATGTGTACATCCAAAAACTACTAATCTAAGTAGTTAGCCAAAAGTCAGAATAATCCAGAAGTGAAGTCAAGCAGAAGCACCTGTAACATCTCGGTCTGACCCGAGTATTATTTATAAGAAAATAATAAACGGATCAGTCTAGCTATAAAATCAGATGATATGGTATAAAGTAAAAGACATGGCATGAACATGTAATAATCATAATGGCATACTACTATAAGTATGTAATTGAAAATCAACAAGAGATTAATCAATATCACAAGAATCTTCTCAAAGATAAAATAGGGCATCATACCCTAAACTTGTATTCATAACAAGTCAATGACACACAAATTCACCAATGCACAAGAATTGATAAAACGTATCAATGGAAATCACGAAAATTGGTGAAGCACAAAATTCCAGAAATCATCACAAGAAATCCAGAAATCACAAGAAGGGGGAGGCCTATCACAAAACGGGAGTATGAAAACTCACCAACACGTGTAACACAAGACGAGACGCTATCTCATGGTAGCTAACCATTAGTTTTGAGCCGAAGCTCCACAAGAATGGTCCGAAGACCGTGGGGCGCTACCCCACATATGTGATGGTGAAACATCACACAAACGGGGTTTAGTCTCCCTCGTAGACAAAGAGACATCGCAAAATTGCTAGTCTAAATCAAATCACAAAAATGATCGTCATGATCATCGAGAAGTGTCAATCACACCAAGCTTGTAAATATATGAGTTTAGCTTCATGTCCCATAACCACTTGCTTAACTTAAATATTTACGAACAAGCTTTGAATCTTCACTAGAAAATTGTCACAAAAGGTTCAATCGAACAAGTCCAAGAATTAACCGACGAAGTGAACGCAAGCGTTTCATACCACTCGTTTTACTAAGCCGTTTAATTAGATTTCTCATCCGAGTGAGGTAAAGGCTTGTATATACTAGTAGATTAGAAAACGGTTTGAGAAAAAAGAGCTTTGTAGTTAAAACAGTGTTGAAATCGCTTTGATGAAAGAGTTATGATATTTACTACTAGTATTGAAGCCTTCACATTTTTAAAGTGACAAGTCACAAAACGATTGTTGAAACAATCGAATTCACAAAATTTCACATTCGAAGACGTGAGAAAAATCCAAGGAATCCAATTCCAAATCCATCAAAGTAAATGTAGATAGTGCGGCCAAGAATGCCGAGCGACCTAACCAAATACAGGTCATACGACCTAAGTATAAAAGGCGAGCGACCTAACGTTTTACCAGAGTCGTGCGACCTAACGTACTTCGACCCAGTGCTCGAGCAATTTAAGGGTCATGCGACCTAAAGAAATTAAGGTCTAACGAACTAAAGAAATCAAGGCGAAGCGACCTAAGGGAGATGCGACCTAAGGTCCAAGCGACCTAAGGTGGAGAGGTCGAGCGACCTAATGGAAATGCACGACCTAACTGGGTATGCGACCTAAAGTGGGCGCGACCTAACTGGGTACGCGACCTAAAGTGGGCGCGACCTAACTGGGTATGCGACCTAAAGTGGGCGCGACCTAACTGGGTACGCGACCTAGAACGGCAACAGAATCGAGCGACCTAAATGGCAACGACCTAAAGTTATAAACAAGGCTGAGCGACCTAAGGTCTTAAACAAGGCCAAGCGACCTAAGCCACGCGAGCGACCTAGGGGATAAACGAGCTAACGAGCAGGCAAGGCCGGACGAGCTAATTCCCAACGACCTAGCGACCTAAGCCACACGAGCGACCTAAATGTCAACGACCAAGTAGTGGAGCGACCTTTCTGTCGAACGACCTAAGCCATGCGAACGACCTAAGCTTAGAACGAAGATTTGAAGACCTGTCTTCTCCAATGCCGAACGACCTAAGCCCAGAATTTTGCCAAAACACTAAAAATTAGGTTTTTCACCAATTCAATCCAAACCAAATGCAAATGCATGCGCACAAGTGATAGGGAATAATTCCCAACAGTCCAATGATAGTTATAGGCAAGATGTGAGATTTAAAATCTCACCTTTGCACCAAAAACCAATAAAGATGAAGCTTGAAGAAAAACAAGGGCAACAACAAGCTTGAATCAATGTCTTCACTTGAATTCGGAGAAGATGTTGGATTAGCAATGAAGATTAAAGCTTTGGAGTTTTAATTTCCCATTCCCTCCACCATTTTTGAAGAAGCTTTGATTTTTTAGAAATGAAGAATGAAGTGGTGAAGATAAGGAAGGGGTTGGGCTGAGTTAACAAGTGGTCCAGCCCAAACTAAAGGTCCAACGCAAAAAGTGACGAAAATTCCGCTAACTCCAAAAATATCGAAGTTTAAACTTAAAAAGATCGCAAACTTCATTTTGAACTCAATGGGAGTGGTCTCGAGTCCTAATTTGACCGTATGCAAAAAGTAGCTTTTCGGACCAAAATCCGATTAACGATAAAATATTTAAGTATAAAATCGATAAATATGCGGGTTGTTACAATACCTATCCTCCATCATTACTTTTATTATATTTTATTGAAGAACAACTTTTGGCTTCCATGCTTTTGGTGAAAACATTCTCTCCAATGCCATTAATCATTTATTGGGAGGACAAAATATTAGAAGTGAACTAAATTACTATAAATAACGGAGTTAGTAGTAAAAACCTCTTAATGAATGTGACAATATCTTTAGTTCTAATGATAAATATTCGAAGGGATATTAAAATGAAAAGAAAAATAAAAAAAACAGTACGCACACATAAGTCTAGCGAAGATTTAAATTTTACAATACGCAGCAATCTAGAACATATCACCGTGAGAGAAGAAAAGAAAAGCCATAAACATATGAAACTGTATCATCCATCTAATGAACTGAATTTTTTGCACAACAATCTCATAACACATCACAAAACATGCAAAGAACCGCATTTTACTGTAAACTATATCTTGAACAACAATATAATTTGATATCAACCATACGTGCATGTTTACCATAGAAGAAAGCTGACAAACTAATCAGACCTCAGTGTCCCATGTGATTTCAGGCAATAAAAAAGAGAAAACTTATAAGAGAAACAACCGGTAATAGAATATCTTAATCATTGGTCATTTATCAAAGGATATGTTATTCAAGTACCAGATTACTTCTTGTTCTTGCTCTACACCTGCAAGTGCATCATCCACATTCTTGTAAGTCATTGCAACACCTATCCTTCTCCAGTATACATCATAGCTAACCGAGTAAATATATTACCCAGTTCATAAATAGTTGATTCAATGGTTTTAAGAGTCTACACTAAATGTACGTGAAAAAAGAACTAATGATAACAATCATGCAGTAAGATTTCTTTTTGTTCCTTTACAGGAGAATATTTTGAATAAAACCCAAGATTAAAGTCAATCTGTCCTTTATTTTATTTCATTAATAATATGGCTTATACACTTGCATTGCAATAAATTTATTAAAACTTACCATAGCAGCATACACAACAACGCTCACAAATATACAAATTTCTTTGCAATCATCTACTCGTTTTTTTAATCTTTCCACCATGGGAAAAGTGAGCTATGATATTTTCTGGCAAAACCTAGAGTAAATTGTAAAATATTTTAGTAGTTCTTAAAATATCAAAGTATAGATTTCTATTACAGCAAATTTTCCTTCTAATCATATGACTCATTCCACAGTTATAACATATACCCGTAGAAAATTGCTTTTTGGTTATTTTCAAAAATATGCCATGCAAAGAGAATTTTAAAAATCTAACTAATACTGCAGCAACATCTTGAAAAAATATGAGAAAATATGAAAACGCGTCGAGGTAGAAAGTCACTTCAATATAAGTAAACTATGACCGATAATTTACTAATATGCATAAAGAAAAATTGGAAAAGGAAAAAAAGAGTTATGGCATCATATAGTAATTCAGTATGCTAGAAAGATGTTCTCAATATCTATGTTGCTTATATTTTCATTTTCTCTAGGTAAAAAAATAATATTTCAAAATCATATACTATTTCAGTTATGCTAAGAAACAATGTTATTGCAGCAATCAGTGCATAGAACGTGATCTCCAAAAGAATAATAATCATCAATAACTTAAGTAACTTCGAAATGCAAAAAAAATGCAAAAATATAATAATAATATTATGCTACAGGACACAAAGGAACACATATACATATACCAATTGTACCTTAAGGAAAGAATAAGAAAACCAAGAGCTTGGCGTCGTCTTCAAAGTGTTGGAGATTTTACCCATTAGAAAGATGCCTATGGTAACAAATTGAAATCCAAGATGCAGCTAGCTTTAACATCTCCGCAAGTGCTTCAGCATATCGAATAATGGATGCCCGATGGTAGAAGTTTTGCTTGCTTACTGAATAAATGGAATAAACACATGGAAATTATATCCCTGAATTTTTCATTCAGCTTTATTTCGACACATCTTTTAATTACCTAAAAAAAATCAGAAATAATTGCAAGATTGCCTTTTGGAACTAAATATATAGGAAAACACATATAATTCCAACTAAACTAAAGCAAATGGATGACATTAAAATCAGATTTACCAAAAACCCTTTATGGTTTCATAAATAGCTAAAAAGTTGGCATAAAACACATAATTCTCAATTCTGTTCTTATTCTTGAAACCTACCTTTGAAGAAAATTGGTCACACGAAATATAACTTATAAATACATTATGCTATTTATATTGTCAATTTTTAAGATAAGTTCAATTTAGAAATCTATGGAAAGGATCTCTTTTGCACAATTTACAGCAACCCCTTTTTCTATAAATGATTCAACCAATACAAAAGCAACTTAGAGAACAATTTGTAAGTACGGTAAAAAATAAAATATATAGGTAAGTAAGAACTTTTTTTGCCTACCCAACAATTTAAAATCATGCAGGCATGTGTGTTAGTACCCAGATATGATAAAGCACTTTACATACTACATGATGGAAATAACGCACGATATGATTCATTATTTGAATGAATTGGCACGTAGTAACTCAGAAGAAGATACATGAGTTAGATGTGGAAAAAAAAGAACCAATAATAAAAACTCACGCATGTGCAACATACCTTGACTTCCTAAAGATTCATTCAAATTTTCAGAAATAATACTATATCTTTCTTCTTTCATTGGAAACCAATAAAAGATAATTAATTCACAGAGGAGAAATAATTTGAACATGAAAACAGTCATTTGAACTTCAATGGTGATAAATAAAAGTTGCATAACATATCATGTCACCACTTTTTTCATTGTTTGCTAAAATGTTAATAAAATCCTAACTGTTATGTCACTAACATAATGTTACGGCCTACTTTGAAAATGACAAATGAAATATGTTCTTTCATCTATACATAATGATGTAGAGCAAAAAAAAGTAGGGAGACAATATCATTCAACAGAGTACCAATTACTTAAAGTACATGTATATCATGGTCAATTTCCTTATTAGATATATAAGTCAAATGAATTATTTTATAGTGAGATATACATAACTATTACATTATTAAGCGTAATAAGTTGGTGGATATTCATTACTCATCTGACCAAAACCGTTGAGACAAACCATGACAATTAACACCCAATCAGCCAGTACCAGCTTTGCCAAAAAATAATTAAAGGAAAATATAGTCCTCGACACACACATGCACTAAAAGAAAGCAAGTTTTTTAAATGCATCTTATGGGAAACAAAATTTTGTTTACATGTTAGTGTATTGATTTAAGAAAAATTTAGTTTCAAATAACACTTCCAGCTTATATTGCCTACTTATATAGTGTGCAAAACCTTAGTTTCAAATAACATTTTTAGTAATATGCCTATTTATATTGTCGACTATATGAAGGAATGTAAAAATAAAATAAAAACCAGTTAAACCTATAAAGCATTATATGGTATGCGGAGCTTTATTTTTAACAGAAGAAGCTGACCCAGAAGGCTCAACATTAAGTGTGCCTCTGCATTTATATATTTGCTTTCATCATGCCACTTATAAAAAAAATGATAAGTTAGTCAATGAAATATAACAGTTATAAAGCTGTAGTGTTTCTCCATTAATTCACCTCAAAGCAAATAAACTATTTTGTTACCTATCTAATATTTATGGTGTAAATCTAGCTAATTTTGAATCTCATGTTTAGTGAATATTTTCACCACAACCTGATACATCCACATCTACTATTTTATTAAAAAACTAAATTGTGCTGATAACTTCTTCAAAATAAACAAAGGTATGCAAAAATTCAAGAATTTTAATGGGAAATGTAAAAAAATAAGGGTAAAACAAATAACTTTATCCTATACATATTGGATTTGAATAACGGCAGTAGCCAGTTGAAACAGATCAATTTATATTTTAGGTTTTTTTGGTAAAATAGGAACTGGAAGGGCATAGTATCCAAATAGATTTTTTCATAAGAACTACTTAAAAACAACAGTGCATAATGAATTTATAGATATGATTTTTGAAATATCATTTTACCAAACCCCAACTCGGCATCAAATTCATTACAGCAAGGACTTTATTGACAAGAAGTAAAATAGAAGGGGGAAAAAATGAAACACGAACTTAGAAATTCGATTAGAGGAACAAAATTCGTTAACTGTAAATTAGAAATAACGTAACATCAATATCATACTTCTATCGGTAAAATGTATAAATGAGGGAAAACGCAAAAGCGAGAGGAGCGATACAATCAAAATAATTAAATTTGAACAGAACATACTTGGATTAAAAACTGTAGGTCAAACGAAAGTTGAATCAAAGAGAAGAAAATACGTAAAAGGAGAGGGCAGAAAAAAAACCTACTCGCCGCAATTTTAGGAGAACGATTGACAGAGCGAGGAGTCTGAATTCATCGGGCAATAAGATTAGGCTTTTCATATAAAGGAAGTGGAATGGGGACGATTAATATCTGGAGGATAAGGAAGAAGCGAAGAGTTAGGTAGGAATAAAAGAAAATAAAAAACGTGACTGTTCATTTTTAAAATTTTGAAGAAGGCGCATGTGCTTTTGAAATGCAACTTAGTAATAATATAATAGTGTATATATATATATATATATTGTTTGCGCCAAAAATGGTCACAAACCTCAAGTGTTGTGAAAGCACCAGTGTATGAATACAGATCAGCAATATTCAAACACAAATATCAGATCTAAGCAAGCAACAAACAGCAATCCAGAAATAATGAACAATGACACACAATTTATAGTGGTTCGGCTATCTCCGGCATACGTCCACTTCAAGGTTTTTATGATTTTATTGCTCGATGCTTGAAGATTACAATTTCGTGTGTTGTATTACAACTGATTTTCTGAGCTAAGTCTGAATCTAAGGCAGCAATGGTGATCTGGAGCGAATCTGGCAGAGTCTGGGCGCTCTTTAGCTCTCAAAATTGTCCGACCCCTTTTCTGAATGACCAGGGGCTCTATTTATAGGTGTAGGAGGCTGATATTTCGCCTAAACTGAAGGGAGACCAGTTCTGGCACGTGAGGGAGCCCACATGCCCGCTTTCTGGAAGTCCGGGCCCACTTTGGAATCGATTCGAAGCTACGTTCGAATCTATCAAGAAATTGTCAAATCGAGCTGAAATTTTGTGTGAACAATCTTCAACATGTGCTCAAGCTAGTGTGAAAATTTTATGGTATTTGGACTTATAGATCTTAAGTTATGATCGATTCAATATTGCATTTCTGGTGGACACGAGTGCTTCGAATCGATCCCTTCGACTCGATAGTGTCGAATCGATCGTTTGAGCATGTGCTTGGTGACGTGGCTTGCGCGTTTCCCGAGTCGATCCCACTTTTTCTCCGGGTTAATTGGGTTGAATCCGGGGTTTAAGCTGCGTTTACTTGGCGAATCCGAAGTAATGGATTCGAAGACAGGCCTCTTCGAATCGATCGAATTCGTACTCCTTCGTATCGATCATGGAGTGCTGTGGTTGATCGATACGAAGTCTCCTTTGCTTATTGGATCCGAGGACAACTATGGCATGGAGTCGAGGCTCCCTCAATTGCATGGATTCGAAGGACCTTTCCTCTGATGGATTCGAACTGAAGCAGACGAGGACGGATTCGAAGCACGGTGTCTTCATGGACTTGCAGGTCTTTAAGTCGATGGATATGAAGCAGATGGATACGAAGTAGAGGGGTTCCACGGATTCGAAGCGAGGGAAGGCTGATGGATTCGAACAGAGTACCCATCGATGGATACGAGGTAAATGGAGTCGAACGTGACGGAACCGAACCTGATGGAGTCGAACCTGATGGATTCGAGCTTAGTCGATTCGACCCTTATGGATGCAAACCCGAGGCTATGTCCTCCACTTTCGTCGATGATATCTTGAGCGTACGACCTCGGATTGACTTGATATTTGGAACGTTGTTTTATCTGGCCTTGCTTGACATGTCTTATCAATTGTAGCCCGATCCGGACTCGGAAAAAATTCATCGATATCCACGCTGAACCTGCAATGCACAATCGATGTTCATGACTAATAATCATTGATTTTTAGTTAATCTTTGGGAATCTCGGCTTTGCCAAAAGTTGGGATAACATTTTGCCGCCCAAAACATGCCTTTTTGGTAAAAGGCGTGTTTTGATCAGTCTCAAGTCAAATGCAGTGAGTTCATGTTTTACTCATAGCTTATAGCATTTTTAATCAAGTCCATGGCTGTTCGAAGCCGAATTGTTATCAATTTCTTCGAGCGGAAGTTAAGAATGAAATTCTTCAGTCTCCCCGTACTATCGATGGTCACTCCGGACCCTTACCAAGCCCATTCTAGACTTAGCGATCGAATAGAAAGATCCTATTGCACTCCGGTGTTGCTTTCTACCCCTTGCACTCTGGCCCCAGTTAGGGCGTAAAGCGATGTCTTGGTCGTACTGGACCGATCGTAGCCTCTCCGGGCTCCTTCTGGATCCCACCCTATCACTTTCCGGTGAAGGGGAAATAGCGTTAATTGAGTCAATCCTGTCGCTCTCCGGCGAAGTGACTCACTTCTTGCACTCCAGTTCAGTGTATCTGAACATTAAGCGATGTCATGGCCTAAATCGTGGGCCGATCATAGCCTCTCTGGGCTCTTACCGAATCCCGATCCAATCACTCTCCGGTGAATAGGAAATGATGCTTAAGTGAGTCAATCCTGTCGCTCTCCGGCGAAGCAACTCACTTCTTGCACTCCGGACCCCGCCTCTCCGGGTAAGGTCATAAAGCGATCATGTTTATTTTGATATTTAATGTTCATCCTTTAACTCTCTGGTTAAAAGGTTTATTTTAATAAGTGTTTCTTTATTACATTCGAATCCTTGATGTTCAATCTCAAACACCAGGAAAAACAAGACAATGCCTCTCCGGGCGGAGCGGTCTATTACCATCTTAGAGCATGCCTAGGGATCTCTCCGGTTCCCGTACATGAGTAAGTGGGATAGCCGTTTTATTTTGGAAATCAAATCTAAGAAAACTAATCGACCAGAGTCCAAATCTTGAACTTGGCCCTTGCCATCACAATCAGTTGATGACGAGTCGTGATCCCGATCTAGGATCGTTTCTGTTAGGTGGAGGCGGTAGTTGTTCAGGCCTTACTGCCGCTACCCGTTCTTTGACATATTGTGGCAATCTACCACTCCTGGCATGTTCTTCCACCTCATCCTTTAGGTGGCGGCATTCGTCGGTTGTGTGCCCATCTAACTCATGGAATAGGCAATATTTTCTGGTTCTACGTTCCCGCTCTGTGGGATCTCTCCTCGGTGGTTTTCGATAGGGGAGTTGCCCCCGAGTTTCGGTGTAAATTCGTTCCAGTCCTGCCACCAAGTCTGTGTATTGCCTGAATCTGGGCTCTCGGAATCTCTTCCGTTTATCAGGACCATCATGCGCGTCATCCTGCTTTCTCTTTCCTTTGTCCACCGTGGGCTGTTCCCTGGCGGTTCCTTCGCCTTGTACAGCGTTTATTACCTGCCTCTCGGCTCGTGATTCTTCTAATCGAATGAATCGTTCAGCTTCATGGTAAAACTCTCCAAGATCTTGCGGTGGGTCTCTTGTTAAAGAGTCTTTGAATTCGGTGCCTTCTCTAACTCCTGCCACTGCCGCCATCAAAATCATCGATGGGTCCGGGCGATCTACATAAGCCACTGTTGCATTAAATCGTAACACAAAATCTTTTATGGACTCTCCGGTCCTTTGTTTTATTGATGCCAAAGTCATCACGCTCTTGGGTCGCGTTACGTGAACCCTAAACTGCTTCATGAAGCAATCCATAAGCTCGCCCCATGTCCTGATTGATCCTGTCTCTAGCTGTCTAAACCAAAGCGCAGCCAAATCTGATAAGAATAAGGGGAAACATCGTGCCATTACTTCCTCGGATGCTCCCAGCACTTCCATGTGTATGATATATCTGGTGATATGCATGGTCGGGTCTAACTTTCCGTCATAAGGATCCAACATTGGTAGTTTGAACTTTGGAGGGTTCCTTGCATTCCGGATATTCAAAGCGAACGGACTTCGACTAACCTCTTCCAATCCTCCGCCTGACAATCCCCCTCTCATGATCTGTCTCACTAGGCCAATCATTCTTTCATCTCCATCCAGCGGTTGCCCCCTTGTCATGTCTCTGTCTTGCCCTTCGAGTCTTGTAGGGAATTCTGGTACGTACTCTTCGGGTGGCTCGTTAGCATTTGTGTTGGCCCTAGCCGGTTTAGCTCCTTCCAAAGGTCCTTCTGCGTTGGATCCTGCGGGCCTGCCCCCAAGCCCTTGTTGATTGCCTTCTGGTTCTGTATTCTGTCCTCCGTTGGGTTCCATAGCCCTAGCTCCTTGTTCCACATTCACAGCCGCTGTAGCTGGTCCAAGGTTCTGTGTCCCTGCAGCTCTCATCTGCTCGAAGAAATTCTGCAGCATCTCTTGTTGGCTTTTCATCATTCTTTCCTGCATTAGGTTATTCATAGCCTCCATCTCATCTCTAGTAATGTAGATCGAAGCTTGTCCTTCTCCAGCGCTAGAGGATGCCTCTTGACTTCCTCCTTGTTGGCTCCTCTTAGCTCTTTGTCTTGTTTGTCGAGTGATTGTAGAGCCAAATCTGAATCCTTAAAATTTCAAATCTAAACTTTGAATCTGGTGTAGCGGGTGCTAGTTCTTCTTAGTGAAAGCACCAAAGTGTTTGCGCCAAAAATGGTCACAAACCCCAAGTGTTGTGAAAGCACCAGTGTATGAATACAGATCAGCAATATTCAAACACAAATATCAGATCTAAGCAAGCAACAAACAGCAATCCAGAAATAATGAACAATGACATACAATTTATAGTGGTTCGGCTATCTCCGGCCTACGTCCACTTCAAGGTTTTTATGATTTTATTGCTCGATGCTTGAAGATTACAATTTCGTGTGTTGTATTACAACTGATTTTCTGAGTTAAGTCTGAATCTAAGGCAGCAATGGTGATCTGGAGCGAATCTGGCAGAGTCTGGGCGCTCTTTAGCTCTCAAAATTGTCCGACCCCTTTTCTGAATGACCAGGGGCTCTATTTATAGGTGTAGGAGGCTGATATTTCTCCTAAACTGAAGGGAGACCAGTTCTGGCACTTGAGGGAGCCCACATGCCCGCTTTCTGGAAGTCCGGGCCCACTTTGGGATCGATTCGAAGCTACGTTCGAATCGATAAAGAAATTGTCCAATCGAGCTGAAATTTTGTGTGAACATTCTTCAACATGTGCTCAAGCTACTGTGAAAATTTCATGGTATTTGGACTTATTGATCTTAAGTTATGATCGATTCAATATTGCATTTCTGGTGGACACGAGTGCTTCGAATCGATCCCTTCGACTCGATAGTGTCGAATCGATCGTCTGAGCATGTGCTTGGTGACGTGGCTCGTGCGTTTCCCGAGTCGATCCCACTTTTTCTCCGGGTTAATTGGGTTGAATACGGGGTTTAAGCTGCGTTTACTTGGCGAATCCGAAGTAATGGATTCGAAGACAGGCCTCTTCGAATCGATCGAATTCGTACTCCTTCGTATCGATCATGGAGTGCTGTGGTTGATCGATACGAAGTCTCCTTTGCTTATTGGATCCGAGGACAACTATGGCATGGAGTCGAGGCTCCCTCAATTGCATGGATTCGAAGGACCTTTCCTCTGATGGATTCGAACTGAAGCATACGAGGACGGACTCGAAGCACGGTGTCTTCATGGACTTGAAGGTCTTTAAGTCGATGGATATGAAGCAGATGGATACGAAGTAGAGGGGTTCCACGGATTCGAAGCGAGGGAAGGCTAATGGATTCGAACAGAGTACCCATCGATGGATACGAGGTAAATGGAGTCGAACGTGACGGAACCGAACCTGATGGAGTCGAACCTGATGGATTCGAGCTTAGTCGATTCGACCCTTATGGATGCGAACCCGAGGCTATGTCCTCCACTTTCGTCGATGATATCTTGAGCGTACGACCTCGGATTGACTTGATATTTGGAACGTTGTTTTATCTGGCCTTGCTTGACATGTCTTATCAATTGTAGCCTGATCCGGACTCGGAAAAAATTCATCGATATCCACGGTGAACCTGCGATGCACAATCGATGTTCATGACTAATAATCATTGATTTTTAGTTAATCTTTGGGAATCTCGGCTTTGCCAAAAGTTGGGAGAACATATATATTTAAGCCTACAATTCCAAAATTACTTTTTTTCATAAGGAATAGATTTACAACAATATAAATCCAACATTTTATAAAAAAATATGTTTCTTACTCACCATTAAGCTTCGAAATGTCCAGATCTAAACAATATATTCTTATTTGACTCCCTTTCCTTCCTACCGAAATATGTACCAAAAGAATATACATATTCATTAGAAATTTATCCGGGAAGAGATTTGAAATTAGTTTAGATTTGGATTTATAATTTTATCTTAACTTTGGCGATTTAATTCGATCTTATTCTTCTTCTCTATTATTTTCCGCTATTCTCCTCTCGTATATACGTATATAGATTATAGTTTTATTTAAATTTAAGAATTTATGGAAAAAGGAAGGTGGCAGAGATCCGTCATGCTTCAGAAAATATGAGAAGAAAAATAAGATGTTAGACCCATGTTTATTGGGGTTCGAATTAATGTCATCCGTTAGATTAGATTCTTATAAATCCAGGCCATTTGGCCTAGGTTAATATTTAGGAGCCGCCTACCATCGATCGACCGGTATGATGCCACTAGTTGACCTGCGGTCGATCGATCCCAATACAGGGGTCAACCGGTTGGTTTATTTATATTAATTAATCTTTGTCGTTTTAGTTAATGTCTTTTACGTTGATTTAATTCCTTTTATGACTTAACGAAGATAATTTCTTTCTCCTTTGATTAATGTTATCCTTGCTGAAACGTTAAGTAACTGTTAATGTTAGTTTGTGTTAATTAATTATATTTATTTCCTTAATTACATATATATATATATATTTCCAATTTGAAATATTCAAATGTTAACTTTCTCGTTCGAACTCCGATTGGAAAACTTTATGTATGAAAAGTGATCAGAAAATCGCTATGAACACAACGGTGCAAGTTTCGTAGCCAAAATATGATGTTTGTAATTTTATTTTCGGCATTACTATTAGTAATTTATTTTTAATTTAATTATCGTTTAATTTACGGGGTGTTACAATGACTCGAGTACCTTTCATTGTGATACACACAAAATATTTTCTAAATCATCATTTAGAAGGGTTGTTGCACTATACATACACTATAAATTAATTTTAAAAAGTTTTCCTTTGAAATGGGAAATTTTCTGATTTTTAAATGCCACAAACTAGCGTAAGGAGCATCAATGTATTAGTAAGTATGAATTTTATCGTCCGACTAGGGTTACAGTCTAAACATTGAAAATAACAAGAGCAAAGGCTGTTTTAGCTTTGAAAATTTCTATTTTCATACCTTGTTGATAATGAAATGAAACTTGAGCTTAGGATAATTATGCTTTAACATCTTAAAATAAACCTCCTTGTGCAAATTGTAATTTGAAAAGTTGGAAAAGAATTAGGATAGAAGAGATGGTTTCAAGTTACAACGAAATAGGTATCCAAAAGAAGGGTGGAAATGTAAGAGTTTCCTCCTAAATTCCTTTTTCAGTGTAGGAGTAAAGATTTAGAAATCTAAATTTTCAAAAATTTTGGATGTTAAAAATGATGTGCTAGGTTTTGGATGGTAGGATTGAATGCAAAATTTATTGAATCATATTCTTACTCGGGGGAGTGTGGAAATTTTTGTGTGAAAAATAATTTTTGAAAACTTGCATACATATAGAATTGTCGGTATATCTAGGTTGCTAGCATTATATTTTTAAAATGTTTTAAAAAGAATGCATTCATATAATTGGCGCTGATTTAGAATCATGCTACATGCATGTTTTATATGGTGTGATACACCATGCACTTTACACGTCAGACTATAAAATTGGATGTACACTAATTGGTTGGTCAACTTAGATTGATTGCACGCTACGTTACATAATTTTACCCTTAGGGAATTTCGAAGATGAAATTCTTTTACAGGGAGAATGTAACACCTCGTGAAATTAACGATAATTAATAAATAATTAATATACCTCCAAAAATGGAATATGAGCAAACGTTGGGATTTGGTCACGAAACTTGGACCAATGCGTTTGTGGAAATTTTCTAAGCAACTTTCATATTTAGAGTTTCACAATCGAAGCTCAAACGAGAAAGTTATTAGCGTTTGAAGTTTTAAAAGCAAAAATAACTAAATACAAAAAAGGGAAATAAATAAACATTAACTATGAGACCCCACTAGTTAACCCCCTCCTTGGGCCTATTGACTAGTCACATGGTGGCGGCTTAGGTTTGAATCTTGGCCAATGGCCCGGATTTAATTATTTTAATCTAACTGTTACGATCGATTCGTCACCTATAAATAAAGGTCTAACCCCTCACTTCTCTTCTTATAATTTTCTGATTCAAGCAGTGAAGCTCTTCCATTTTCCCTTCTTCACCATTTTTAAAAATTATAAAATATTATATATATATATAGACACACACACACATTAAAATCGGTGAAGGGTGGAAAATAGAAGAGAAGAAGTGAAGAAGCAAATCGATACCGTGGAAAGGTAAATTTCAATCTTTATTCCTCTTAACTTCCAATATCTTTTCAGATCTATAATTCTAATAACATGTATATAACTTATTATACATGTTCTTTTGGATTAGAATGGAAAAAAGATTCAAGTAAAGGATGGGATTCAGATATGGAGATTTGGAAAACTTGAAAAGGCGAGTGGGAAATTATGTAAATTATTTATAACATTGAAATTTCTCTCCTTGAATTCTTATTTAATTATTATGCCCAAATAAGAAATGATGAATTTTAGGCCTGCATATTCAATAAAATAGGTAATTGGAATAGGAAGAGTATATACAACATGATCTGGAAATTTGGAATCAACCGCAAATATTCATTTGTAGAATGTTAGTAAAGTTGTAAAATTATTCCAGATCTATATCTGGGTTGTAAATTAGTTTGCCCTTGGAATGTTAATTTCTATGTTTTGATTTATCAGGAGCGGGTTCCATGTAATTTCCATAAGTTATCCAATTCTAAAATCTGTATAAAAGCACATCGTTTGAATGAACAAGGGATATACCGAAAAGGGAAAGAGATGTGTAAGATATGGATATTCTTCTTCGTAATTTACACCTTCTATTTAAATGAAAGAAAATAAATAATTTCTTGTAATTTCAAACGAAGCAAAGATCTCACTTTTTGTTAATTTATGAAAAATTATAATGGTAATCCTTTTTAGAAGGATAGCTCTAATAAATTAGAATGTGGAAAGGATAGTTTATAAATTAATAATTAGAAATAAAAATATACATACACACATATAACAACGCTTAATGTTCAAAAATAGAAATATATAAATAGCTTAATTTGCGAATATATACATATTAGTTATTAACAACATAATAATTAATGGACAAGGATTTATGGACATTAATTACAAATTTAACGGGCAAAAAATTTGTGACTAATATAGAGTTAAAAGGGTTATAAATGGGGACTGATTAGGGAAATTAATATGGCATTTATGGGAAAATAAATAGGCATAATTGGTTGATTTTGAAACTAGAAAATAAATGCTATTAGAAAATTTAGTATGGCAGTTATGGAAAATGAGTAGCAAAATAGGTCGATTTTGAAATGGGTAAATAGATTAAAGGAATTAAATGAGGATTAATTAGAGATTGTCCCATTTTGGCATTAATGACTAATTATTACGAGTAATAGACATTTGTTAGACATTATATGAAAACCAAGTCTAAGCGTATAAATTAGGAATAATAACGTAGCGAATAGGTAAGTATTAATACCATTAATTATACATAGAAGGCAATATAATTTTCGTAGTAGAAAATTATACATTTAGGACAATATCTCTTTCAACTTGGATCCCGTGAGGCTGTAACAACCCAAGGTTTTTGCAAATATTTTTAAATTAGATTTTATTTCAAAAATTTATTTTTAAAACATTTTAAAAGTTTAGTTGTAATTTTCCAATATTAGTTGTATTTTATTTACAATTTTTAATTCTAGTTTCAATTAAATAAACTATTTTCTTTATTTATTTTCTATTTTTACTAAGACTATTTATTTATTTTTGTTTTCAATTTATTTTTGTTTGTCTTTTATTTTTATTTACTGATTTTTATTTTGTTTACTTTGAATTTATAAAGTGGAAATCCTAAGAGACAGAAAGCTTTAAAACCTATGACTTTTCATTGCCTAGCCTTTTCAATTCTTGGCCGTTCTTTTTCTTTATTGTAGCCGTGAGTTTTTATTTGTTATTCATGTGAGAAACTCTTTCTCAATGTCATTCTTCATGGCAACTCATTTCTGAAATATTTTTAGGTAATGGCTTCTTCCATTTTTCTACTTTTCTTCTTCTTTTTCCATTGTTTCTGCCTTGAATCATCTACAAGTTGCTTGGCCATACCCTCCACCATCTCCAGCGACCACCACATCACCTTCCTCCTCATCATCCACGTCTTCAACCACCTCCCATCTCCTCTGACCAGTAGTGGCCGTGACCTCCATATAAACAAAACACCACAAAAGTTGCAAAACCCTTCTAATAATGCATAGCCGAGCCTAGTTTTTCCCATCCCCTTCATTTTTGACCACAGCCACACCCTTAGCCACCACCACCAGCAAGTACACCACCTCTGGCCATCACTTCAGCCATCACCAGACTTGTACCTGACCAAGGCCGATCCCACTTGACCTTTGGCCGAGCCTAAATGTTACAACCAAACCTCCTTTTAAGCCTCGCCTTTTGACCTTCCACCTTGTAACTCCCAAACCTTCCACATTCTTGCTAGCCGTGCCCGTGAGTTTTGTGATCCAAACCAGAACCTTTTCCACCTGAAAACATGTTGTGGCTGAACAAATAAAGCATTATGGCCGAGCAAAAGTTGTTAGTGGTCAAGCAAAATTGATTGAAAAACTTGGTGATGTCTTTTGTAAATTCTATTTCCATTTTGTTCCAATAAATTTTGGTATTGTATTTATATTTATATATTGCTTTGTTTTATTTTTTTGTATACAAGATTAATATCTTGGCTCTCTCTCCACTTGAATCCAAAGTCATGTTATATCGTGCTTTCTGGAATTTGTTGTGTGTTTTGATTTGCGAACTCCAGCTTAAAGAGGTGAGTTATTCACAGTTGACATTCATACTTATAGAATTTGTGAAGTGATAGTAAGTGAATGTGTAGAAACTGTTATATCATGTTATACATGCATGTGATATGTATTGTATGATGTTAAACTTCGTTATAAACTTGTCACATCATCTGATATGTTATATTCTTTTGTATTGTTTATATTATTCTGTTTCTCACACTACAAGTTCCCTGTAGAATAGAATCACTATGGGTTGAAATGATACATACCCGAACGGACTTTAGAATAGGGAAAAATCGTTATGGGCTGAAATGATAGGCCTGGGCGATTTTTATTTATTTTTATTAACTTGGGATTGCGGGTTTGAAATGATATAGCACGGATTTTTTCTTTGTAAATTACGGATTGAAATGATATATTATCCGTATCACTTGACTTAGGCTAAATACTATTATACAGACCCGTGGTTATTTTATATAGTTTTCTGGAAAATTTTAAGTATTTTTAAAATGTAAAATATGATATTTTGGTTTAAATTGAATTTAAAATGATTTAATAAAGGGTTAGTGATTTTTCTATAAGTTAAAAATGTTAAATAAATAAATGATTAAATTGTAATTTGAAATATAAATTAATTTGGAAATTTGTGATTTGGTTTAAAATGAAAGTTAAGTAAAGAAAATAAAATGGAAATTAAGTTTATTTATGAAATGGAAATTTAAATTTAAGTGTTAAAGTAAATTGTTAAAAATGAAAAGAATGGGAATGGTACACTTGAATTTAATAAGTGAAATTATTGGAAAATTTGATTTTATTGTAAAAAATTTCTTTATAAAAATCATAAGTTAAAGGGTATTTAAATGAACATTTTTGAAGTGGAAAAATATGATTTTTATAAGTTAAAATGGTTAAAATTGAAGTTTAATTGTTTCTGGAATTTTGTTATAAATCTGGAAATTTAATTAAGCACTTCAGAAATGCTATCATTTCTGAAATTTACTTAAAATCTGAAGTAAAGGATACTGCAGCACTTTGTAAGTGTTGTGGTTGATGCAAATGAACTAAAGGTTAATTAACTAAAGGCTATTGCAGCACTTGGTAAGTGATGTGGTTGCTGAATTAAAACTAAAACCTGAAACTAATAAAAGAGCTACAGTAGCACTTGATAAGTGCTGCAGTTTACTGAAATGAGATTTTTCAAATGAAACTGAACTACTACAGCAGTTCTGTAAATGCTGTCTTTGCTGAATTGAACTAATTTTTCAAATGAAACTAAACTACTACAGTAGTTTATAAATGCTGTCTTTGTTGAATTGAATTGTTTTCAAATATAACTTACTGCAGCATTTTCTAAGTGTTGCGAATGCTGAAATTTTAATGTTTTAAAGTATTTAAGTGAATAAATGAGCTCAGAAAAGGCTAATTTTTTTAGGAATTAAATATTTGATTTGTAAGTATAATGACTTTACTTTTAAATGGTTTAAATGAAGTATTTTGATTTGAAATATAAACTATTATTGAAATTTATAACCATAGGTTATAATAACGATTGGTTGTTAAAGTGACCGTGATCGGATATGGACATACTCTCTGTCGATACCGAAAACCACTTTAACAACTGTGTATGCGGTGGTGTTTCTAGAATAAAGTAGGATGGTGGCGACGATCCTAAAGGTATATTTACATGGACCTGACTCCCGTGAGTTGGCATAAGGTGGCTAAAGCAGGAGCGATTGACAGGCTAATGAGGTAGCACCTCTGATCGGACACACTTCTTTGATACCATTCTATTACTTTTGTGATTGATTGGGTGCACCCCTTGACTTGGGAGTGTGGCTCGAGGTGGGCGGTAGTGGCTGCTATGCGTTTCCACCAGCCTGGATGTGTAATTGGTATATCTACCCTAGCATTGCCTAGTTGTGTCGTGTCACCTACCATATCGAGCTTTACTACGAGTTTGGATTTGTGTTGTAGTCTGTGGAGTATTGAGGGTAGCCCGTGATCTGGGAGTATGCTAATACTGGATAGACTACTGGGACTATTACGTGTTAAGGGGAATATTGGGTCACTCCTTAATGCTATTTTAAAGTAAGATTATTTTATAATTAGACATTATTATAATAGTGACTATTAATACATAGTAGATAGTTTAACGGATCCTTAAAGAATGGGTGATCCCAAGCATTCTTTAAGTTACTTGTACCTTTTATTACAGTTCACTTGAGTTGGTTTACATTGTATAAGTATGTATGTCCTGACTCGAGTGTTTGTGTTTTATTTATGCTCGGGTCAGCCTGAGTATCAGCTTTGGATCTCACCTTCTGGAGCTAGGACTGCTGGAGATCATCTTTTATTTAGTTGTTATCTATTTCCATTCAGTATTTCTATGTCAGCTTTGTATTAGAGACTTATGTATTTGGATTTCTACTATACTTATGTATCCAGACTTCTGTTGTATCTATTTTTCAGACTATGTATTTTGTATCTATGTATTGTAGTGGCTTCATCAACCATTATTTATTTTATTTTCCGCTGCGAGTTATTCTGATATTATGTGTCTGTGATTGGTTTTATTTGCTCCAAATTTATTACAATATATTGTTTTGTATTATTCAAGTCTGACATGTGTGGTTTTATTGTCGATTTGAATGGTCCAAAATAGTGGGTCGTTACATTTGGTATCAGAGCCAGGTTTTAGGCAAACCTTAGCCTATGGAGCAAAAACTCATTAGAGATAGGGTAGAAATACCCTAGAATGAGTGAAATCAACCTTAGAATCATTTCTCTGTGAGAGAACGTATTTTCAAAGTATAAAATGATTTAAAAGGATTTTTCAAAGGATTTTTCAAAGATTATTTTGATATAAAACTTTCTTGTTTTAAAAGCAAATTTTCTAAACTTCCTTCTTTTCGTATCTACCTTGTTAGAAATTTCTTTAATTAGGATATTCATCCAAGTGAATTTATCTTGTCTTATCTTATCTTTGTCTTCTTGTTACCTTTGTCCTAAAATTCATTCTTGATTTTGTAGGATGAATCATGGAAATGCCAGAGGTAGGGGTCGTGGTACTGCCCCAGCTCCTCAACCTGCTGCACCTGTTAGGTTTACTGTTCTCTGTAAGGTATTCTCTCAACTTGGTGGTACCAAGTTTACCGATTTAGAGAGGATTATTGAAGCCCAGCAATGGTTATGGAGTTTAGAGAGGATCTTTACCGGTCTCGAGATTTCTGATGCCCAGAAGCGTCAGTTAGCAGCTTGGCAGCTGCAAGAGTCAGCATTGGATTGGTAGGAGTCTGTTACAGCTCACACTAACGAGGGTTATATTTCGTTGGAGCAGTTTAGGTATCTTTTGTGTTATCTTGAATTTTGTTCCCATTTCCTTTCTTTTGAATCTATCTTAAGTTTTGTTTTTGTATCTTCTTTCCAGGGAGGCTTTTGTGGCAAAATGGATGCCGGAAGCCGGTAAATCTCAGCTTTATCGTGAGTTTATGGATCTCAAGCAGGGTACCATGTCCTTTTCTGAGTATGAGCGGAATTTCAATGAACTTTCCAAGTTTGGTCCTGGCCTTATTGACACCCAACTTAAGAAGAATGAGAAGTTCATAGCTAGAGCTCGACCAGAGTTCTATGCTCGTCTATTTCTCATGTTCATGGCACTTTTACCGAGCTTATGGATATGGCTATCCGTTATGAGAATCTTACTTCCAAGGGTCCTGCTGTTGCTAGGGCTCCTTCATCTCAGTCTTCCTCTGCTAACTCTAAGAAGAGAAAGCCAAATTTCCATCCGCAGAAGAAGAATTGGCTTAAGAATCCAGGTTTAGGATCTTCATCTTCTCCTTCTCAGAGGCACCCTATCGACCTATCTACCATTACCTGTTTCAAGTGTGATCAGAAGGGACACTATGCAAATAGTTTCCCTACTTCATTTGGTGTTGCTACTCCTCCACCTCAGAATACCAGGAACAACCTCTGTCATGTCTGTGTGCGGCCTGGTCATTTCAAGAATGATTGTCCTTTGTATCAGTAGGGCAAGCCATCTGGTATTTTTGCTGTTACCTCTGCTTCTTCACCTGCTCCACCTACTCCTGCTCCTAGTGATGACCAAGGTACTCTTCAGGGCACCTTATCTTTATTTCATCATCATGTTCATGTTTTATTTGATACTGGAGCTTCGCATAGTTTTATTTCTGTGGATCTTTGTGATAAGTTCGAGCATCTTCTTTCTCCTGTGTTTGCTGTTGAATCTTTGTGTGTTAAAAATCATATTGGTGGTCCCGCGAACCTTAATAGGATTTGTAAGCAAGTGAGACTCTTCTATTCTGGCTGTAAATTTTCTGGTGATTTCTATGTTCTTGGTTTCGATGCTTTTGATTTGTTGCTTGGAGGTGATTGGCTAAGAGGCATGATGCTCATATCTCTTGTAAATCCCGAATTGTTTCTCTTGAGGATGATCGGGGAAATCCTTTGGTTATTCAGTGTCGTATGCCTCTTGATTATGCTGGCAGCTTTATTAATTCTTTGGATTCTTCTCCTATTGATCTTCAGTCGACTCGTGTGGTCAAACTTTATCCCGATGTATTTGGTGAAGTCACTACTTTACCTCATAAGCAGGAAATCGATTTCCGTATTGATCTTATTCCTGGAGCTCGACCTGTAGTTCTTCCTCCTAGAAGAATGGCACCCCGCAAGAAGGTTGAGTTGGGAAAGCAAATTGAGGACTTGTTCTCCAAGGGTCTGATTAGACCTAGCCATTTGGAATGGGGAGCAGCGGTGGTTTTCGTCACTAAGTCCGATGGTTCTCTCCGGATGTGTGTTGATTATAGGGAGCCGAACAAGCTCACTATGAATAAAAAGTTATCCAATGCCTCACATCAATGATATGTTTGATCAGCTTTATGGTGCTACTGTTTTCTCTCAGCTTGATCTTGCCACAGGCTTCCACCAGCTCAGAGTTGCTGAGGAAAGTATTCCCAAGACTGCTTTCCGTACTAAGAATGGGTTTTTTGAATGGTTAGTCATGCCTTTCGGTTTGACTAATGCTCCTGCTTTCTTTGTTGATTTGATGAATCGTGTTTTTCGTGATGTGCTTAATAAATTTGTTCTAGTCTTTGTTGATGATATTCTCATTTTCTCTAAGTCTGAGGAAGAACATGAGTCACATTTGAAATCTGTCCTTGAGACTCTTAGAAATCATCAATTGAAGGCTAAATTTGCTAAATGCCATTTCTCGAAGGATGAAGTCCGATTCCTTCGACATATTGTTTCTGGTAATGGAGTTTCTGTTGATCCAGTCAAGATCGCTACGATCAATGTAAGGCTTTCTGTCCTTCTCTTTCCTTGTTCATTCAATTTATTCTATTTCTTCTGTGGTCCTTATTTATCCCTATTCTATGCAGGACTGGGAAACTCCTAGGACTCCAACTGATATCCGTAGTTTTCTGCGCCTTGCCGGTTACTACCGGAGATTCATTGAGAATTTTGCTCAGATTGCTGCACCTCTCACTGCTTTGACTCGTAAGAATGCAAAGTTTATTTGGAGTGATGAGTGTAAAGCTGCATTCAGTGAGTTAAAGCACAAGCTTACTTCCGCACCAGTTCTTATCGTTCCAAATGGAAATGAGGGATTAACGGTATACACTGATGCTTGTCATGAAAGTTTGGGAGCTGTTCTGATGCAGGATGGGAAGGTCATTGCTTATGCTAGTCATCATTTGAAGACCCTTGAAGCCAATTATGCTGCTCATGATTTAGAGTTGCTTGCTGTTGTCTTTGCTTTGAAGCTTTGGAGGCATCATCTTTTAGGTACTAAGTTTGAGCTCTTCACTGATCATCAGTCTTTGAGGTATATTTTCACTTAGAAGGATTTGAATCAGAGGCAAGTTAGGTGGTTGGAGTTTCTTGCTTCTTATGACCTCGACATCAACTATACCCCTGGGAAAGCTAATGTTGTGGTAGATGATTTGAGTCGGAAGAAGGCGATGTTGTGTCAGCTTGTTGTTTCTTCTCCTCTTTTGGATCGTATCATGGCTAAGCAGGATGAGGATGAGATGCTTAGATTGATGAAGGATAATGTTCGTAGTAGAGTTGGTAGTTGTAGTCTGGATGGCAGTGGTGCTCAGATCGATGATAGAGGTATTTTGAGGATTAATAATAGGATTTGTGTCCCGAATGTTGATGGATTGAGATAGGAGTTACTTCGGGAAAATCATCGGTCCAGACTTTCTATTCATCCGGGAGTGACCAAGATGTATCAGGATATGAAGAAGTTGTATTGGTGGAGAGGTATGAGGCATGATATCTCTATCTTTGTTAGTAGATGTGCGACTTGTCAGCAAGTCAAGGCAGATCATCAGAAGACCCCTGGTTTGTTGTAGCCTCTTGAGATTCCCAATTGGAAGTGGGAATAGGTTTCTATGGATTTCATTGATGGATTACCGAGGACTAGGAGGGGTAATGAGGGTATCTGGGATATTGTGGATAGACTGACCAAGTCAGCTCATTTCATTCCGGTCAAGTCTACTCGTTCTGCTTCTAGCTTATTTGAGATCTACATGAGAGAGATTGTTCATCTCCATGGTGTCCCACTCAGTATTGTTTGTGATCGTGATCCTATCTTTACCAGTCAGTTTTGGAAAGCTTTCCAGGAATCGTTGGGTACTCATCTGAATCTGAGCATTGCTTACCATCCACAGACCGACGGTCAAACGGAAAGGGTGAATCAGATTCTAGAGGATCTTCTTCGTGCTTGTGTGCTTGATTATGGAGGATCTTGGGAAGATCATCTCCATCTTGTCGAATTTACCTATAACAATAGTTATCAGGTATAATTTCTATCTTTTGTTTTGATCTTGTCTTAATCTTTTATCTATCTCATTTCTATCTTTGAATTCAGGCCAGTATTAAAATGTCTCCATTTGCTACTCTTTAAGGACGACCTTGTAGATCTCCATCTTGCTGGATTGAATTTGGTAATCGTTTGGTTCTTGGTCCTGAGATGATTTTAGAGGCTTTTGAGAGAGTTGAGGAGATTAGGAGGAAGACGAGGATTGCTCAGGATATGCAGAAGAAGTATGCTGATAGGAGTAGGCGGAGTTTGGAGTTTGCTGTTGGTGATTTGGTTTTCCTTAAGGTCTCTCCCTTAAGGAATGTCATTCGATTTGGTTGTAGAGGAAAGCTTTCTCCTAGGTTCATTGGTCCTTTCCGCATCTTGGAGAGGATTGGTTCTTTAGCTTATCGTCTGGATTTTCTTGAGAAGTTTTCTGGAGTGCATAATGTATTCCACGTTTCGCATCTTTGTCGCTATCTGCATGATCCATCTCTTATTGTTCAGCCTTCTACTCTTGATAGTTTGGATATCGAGCCTGATCTGACTGTCGAGAGGAAGCCACTTCGTATTGTCGACAGAGGTACGAAGAAGCTAAGAAGGAAATCTGTTAGTCTGGTCAAAGTATAGTGGAGTATTGATGATCAAGATTGTACCTGGGAGACGGAGGAGAGCATTCGTGCTTCTAATCCGGAATTGTTTGTTTCAGGTACTATTTACTTTTCTATCTTGTTTTACTTTGTTTTCCTTGTTTCGTTCTTTTCAAGGATGAAAAGATTTGAGTGGGGGAGAGTGTAACAACCCAAGGTTTTTGCAAATATTTTTAAATTAGATTTTATTTCAAAATTTTATTTTTAAAACATTTTAAAAGTGTACTTGTAGTTTTCCAATATTAGTTGTATTTTACTTACAATTTTTAATTCTAGTTTCAATTAAATAAACTATTTTCTTTATTTATTTTCTATTTTTCCTAAGACTATTTATTTATTTATTTTCATTTTAGCTTTATTTTTATTTGTCTTTTATTTTTATTTACTGATTTTTATTTTGTTTACTTTGAATTTATAAAGTGGAAATTCTAAGAGACAAAAAGATTTAAAACCTATGACTTTTCATTGCCTAGCCTTTTCAATTCTTGGCCCTTCTTTTTCTTTATTGTAGCCATGAGTTTTTATTTGTTATTTACGTGAGAAACTCTTTCTCAACATCATTCTTCATGGCAACTCATTTCTGAAATATTTTTAGGTAATGGCTTCTTCCATTTTTCTACTTTTCTACTTCTTTTTCCATTGTTTTTGCCTTGAATCATCTACAAGTTGTTTGGCCATACCCTCCACCATCTCCACCGACCACCACATCACCTTCCTCCTCATCATCCACAGCTTCAACCACCTCCCATCTCCTCTGATCAGTAGTGGCTGTGACCTCCATATGAACAAAACACCACAAAAGTTGCAAAACCCTTCCAATAATGCATAGCCGAGCCTAATTTTTCCCATCCTTTTCATTTTTGACCACTGCCACACCCTTAGCCACCACCACCAGCAAGTACACCACCTCTGGCCATCACTTCAGCCATCACCAGACCTGTACCTTACCAAGGCCGAGCCCACTTGACCTTTGGCCGAGCCTAAATGTTGCAACCAAACCTCCTTTTTAGCCTTGCCTTTTGACCTTCCACCTTGTAACTCCCAAACCTTCCACATTCTTGCTAGCCGTGAGTTTTGTGATCCAAACCAGAACCTTTTCCACCTAAAAACATGTTGTGACCGAACCAATAAAGCATTATGGCCGAGCAAAAGTTGTTAGTGGTCAAGCGAAATAGATTGAAAAGCTTGGTGATGTCTTTTGTAAATTCTATTTCCATTTTGTTCCAATAAATTTTGGTATTGTATTTATATTTATATATTGCTTTGTTTTATTTTTTTGCATACAAGTTTAATATCTTGGCTCTCTCTCCACTTGAATCCAAAGTCGTGCTATATCGTGCTTTCTGGAATTTGTTGTGTGTTTTGATTTGCGAACTCCAGCTTAAAGAGGTGATTTATTCACACTTGACATTCATACTTATAGAATTTGTGATGTGACAACAAGTGAATGTGTTGAAACTGTTATACATTGTTATACGTGCCTGTGATATGTATTGTATGATGTTAAACTCTGTTCTAAACTTGTCACATCATCTGATATGTTATATTCTGTTGTATTGTTTATTTTATTCTGTTTCTCACGCTGCAAGTTCCCTGTAGAATAGAATCACTATGGGTTGAAATGATACATACCCGAACGGACTTTAGAATAGGGAAAAATCGTTATGGGCTGAAATGATAGCCCTAAGCGATTTTTATTTATTTTTATTAACTTGGGATTGCGGGTTTGAAATGATAGAACCCGAATTTTTTCTTTGTAAATTATGGATTGAAATGATATATTATCCGTATCACTTGACTTAGGCTAGAAAATATTATACAGACTCGTGGTTATTTTATATAGTTTTCTAGAAAATTTAAGTATTTTTAAAATGTAAAATTTGATATTTTGATTTAAATTGAATTTCAAATGATTTAATAAAGGGTTAGTGATTTTTCTATAAGTTAAAAATGTTAAATAAATTAATGATTAAATTGTAATTTGAAATATTACTTAATTTACAAATTTGTGATTTGGTTTAAAATGAAAGTTAAGTAAAGAAAATAAAATGGAAATTAAGTTTATTTATGAAATGGAAATTTAAATTTAAGTGTTAAAGTAAATTGTTAAAAATGAAAAGAATGGGAATAGTACACTTGAATTTAAAATGTGAAATTATTGGAAAATTTGATTTTATTGTAAAAAATTTCTTTATAAAAATCATAAGTTAAAGGGTATTTAAATGAACATTTGAAGTGGAAAAATATGATTTTTATAAGTTAAAATGGTTAAAATTGATGTTTAATTGTTTCTGGAATTTTATTATAAATCTGGAAATTTAATTACTAGCACTTCAGAAATGCTATCATTTCTGAAATTTATATAAAATCTAAAGTAAAGGATACTGCAGCACTTTGTAAGTGTTGTGGTTGATGCAAATTAACTTAAGGTTAATTAACTAAGGGCTACTGCAGCACTTGGTAAGTGCTGTGGTTGCTGAATTAAAACTAAAACCTGAAACTAATAAAAGAGGTACAGTAGCACTTGATAAGTGCTGCACTTTGCTAAAATGAGATTTTTCAAATGAAACTGAACTACTACAGCAGTTTTGTAAATGCTGTCTTTGCTGAATTGAACTAATTTTTCAAATGAAACTGAACTACTACAGTAGTTTATAAATGCTGTCTTTGCTGAATTGAATTGTTTTCAAATATAACTTACCGCAGCATTTTCTAAGTGCTGCGAATGCTGAAATTTTAATGTTTAAAGGTATTTAAGTGAATAAATGAGCTCAGAAAAGGCTAATTTTTTTTGGGAATTGAATATTTGATTTTTAAGTAGAATGACTTTACTTTTAAATGGTTTAAATTAAGTATTTTAATTTGAAATATAAACTATTTTTGAAATTTATAACCACGGGTTATAATAACGATTGGTTGTTAAAGAGACCAGGATCGGATATGGACATACTCTCTGTCGATACCGAAAACCACTTTAACAACTGTGTACGCGGTGGAGTTTCCAAAATGAAGTAGGATGGTGGCGACGATCCTAGAGGTATATTTACGTGGATTCGACTCCCGTGAGTTGGCATAAGGTGGCTAAAACAGGAGCGATTGACGGGCCAATGAGGTAGCACCTCTGATCGGACACACTTCTTCGATACCATTCTACTACTTTCATGATTGATTGGGTGCACCCCTTGATTTGGGAGTGTGGATCGAGGTGGGCGGTAGTGGCTGCTATGCGTTTCCACCAGCCCGGATGCGTAATTGGTATATCTACCCTGGCATTGCCTAGTTGTGCTGTGTCACCTACCATATCGAGCTTTACTACGAGTTTGGATTTGTGCCATAGCCTGTGGAGTATTGAGGATAGCCCTCGATGTGGGAGTATGCTAATACTGGATAGACTACTGGGACTATTACGTGTTAAGGGGAATATTGGGTCACTCCTTAATGCTATTTTAAAGTAAGATTATTTTATAATTAGACATTATTATAATAGCGACTAGTACTACATAGTAGATAGTTTAACGGATCCTTAAAGAATGGGCGATCCCAAACATTCTTTAAGTTACTTGTACCTTTTATTACAGTTCACTTGAGTTGGTTTACATTGTATAAGTATGTATGTCCTGACTCGAGTGTTTGTGTTTTATTTACGCTCGGGTCAGCCTGAGTATCAGCTTTGGATCTCACCTTCTGGAGCTAGGACTATTGGAGATCATATTTTATTTAGTTGCTATCTATTTCCATTCAGTATTTCTATTTCAACTTTGTATTAGAGACTTATGTATTTGGATTTCTACGATACTTATGTATCCAGACTTCTGTTGTATCTAATTTTCAGACTATGTATTTTGTATCTATATATTGTAGTGGCTTCATGAACCATTATTTATTTTATTTTCCGTTGTGAGTTATTCTTATATTCTATGTCTGTGAGTCTGTGATTGGCTTTATTTGCTCCAAATTTATTACAATCTATTGTTTTGTATTATTCAAGTCCGACAGGTTTGGTTTTATTGTCGATTTGAATGGACCAAAATAGTGGGTCGTTACAGAGGCGAGCCTTGGAAAGTTTTGGAATAAGAGGGGGAATTCACAGATCCTCTAAACGTAGAGCTCGCAGGACTTTGAAACCGAATACATTACCCACAATGGAAGTAAACTTGTTAGTAACAGAACCTTCTTCAAAAAGGTCTAAAGGATAAGCTATATAAGTAATATATTGATTTTATTCCCCAACAACGGCCTCAATGTGGTAGCATCGTCCTTTGTAACGATCAAGACTGGTAAGTTCATCTGTCCACATAGTTGTCTAGGTACCAGTATGGCGCAGCGGATATTACAAAAATGATGTAGATCGTTGAATGTAGCAATCGGTGGATTGGAAGATGCTGAAATGCCCAAATTCGTTGATCTGAAGATACCGAATTCTAGCTATCCTGAACTCGTTGATCGCGCACGATACCGGGTTCGAAGATCTTCAATTCTTCAAGCGTTGATCAAGCGCACTTGATTCCGCGAATCGGCTTCTACAATCGTTGAATCGAGCGCACTCGATTATCCGAAAGAGGAGATAGGAGATTACACTCAACTACCAATTTGAATGAAAGCACAAAGCAATCAAAAGAGAATTTTATTCAAAAATCAACAACCTTTTACAAATGAGACTCACGGCCTATTTATAGGCGAACAATTTTACAACAGAAATTTCTCCAACTCCTAAGTCGTTTCCGACTCATAGCTACGCTCTACGATTCATCATAAGTCGTATACGACTCATCAAATTACAACATGACTTACGACTTATACAAAACGACTTATCAAACTGTACAAAATAACAACTACAACAACACACGACTCAACATACTCCGACTTATGACTCAGCCAAGGATACGACTTATTACAAACAGACGACTTAAAACAAATGCGGCTTAACAATGCAACACAACAACAGCTTTCTACGACTCAAGAATCAATGGTCTAGATTAACTCGGCATCAGAAACAACGGCATCCATCTTCACGCGACTCAACTAAGTCGTAACTCGTTTCTCCGTCTTCTTGCTTTGTGTTAAGGCGTGGATGACTTATACCTCCAGTTTCGTTAAGTCGTGGACGACTCATACCAACTTCTCCCTTGAGTCGTGGATGGCTTATCTCCTCACCTTCCTTAAGTCGTGGACGACTCATACCAGCTTCTCCCTTGAGTCGTGGAAGACTCATCACCGCCTCCTTGAGTCGCTTACGACTTATACCTTGACGACTCATTACCGCTTCCTTAAGTCGTAGACGTTTCATACGATTCATGCCTGTCTCTATGAGTCGTGGACGACTCATAGCATTGCCCTTAAGTCGTAGACGACTTATATCTTCCCCTTTGGTTTTCCCGTTGAGTCGTGGACGACTCATCACCGCCTCCTTAAATCGTAGACGACTTATGGTTTCCCCTTTGGTTTTCCAGTTGAGTCGTGGACGACTCATCACCGCCTCCTTAAGTCGTAGACGACTTATGCCTTGGCCAAATAAGGGTTGCGCTGCATCATCCTCCCCAGGTTGAGAGAAATTCGACCTCGAATTTGCACACTCTTCATCCCCAACAAACTCATCCCCATGATATGGTACAAGATGTTTAACATTGAATACGTCAGATGTATACACATCATCTGGCAGCTTCAGTTTATAAGCATTTTCATTGATTCGTTTCACAACTTCCACCGGACCAATTTTTCTGGCTTTCAACTTGTTGTATGCGCCCACGGGAAAACGATCTTTTGTTAATACTGCATAAACCATATCACCTTCATGAAATTCAACACTCCTTCGTTTCAAATCTGCAGATTGTTTATATTTCTCATTTGCTTTCTCTAATCGTTCTTGAACGATTTTATGACACTCCGTCAGCCCTTTAACAAAATCAGCAGCTTTCTTAATTGTCTTCTTTGATTGTGGCACTACCGTTAAGTCTAACGGTCCCTTCGGTAAGCTCGAATATACTATCTGAAATGGACTGAACCCAGTACTTCGATTCATAGCATGATTATGAGCAAATTCTGCCTGGCATAACTTCACATCCCAACTCTTTAGATTATCTTGAACAAGACACCTCAACAAGTTTCCCAATGATCTGTTAACCACCTCAGTCTGTCCATCCGTTTGTGGGTGATAAGCACTACTAAACTTCAGCTTCGTTCCCACCATTTTCCACAAACTTAGCCAAAAATGACTCAGAAAACGAGTATCCCCGTCCGACACAATCGATTCTGGCAATCCATGAAGTCGATAGATCTCTCTGAAAAACAACTGAGCAACATGAACATCATCCGCCGTCTTCTTACAAGCAATAAAATGTGCCATTTTCGAAAATCGATCAACCACCACATAAATGGAATCATTACCACGCTGCGTTCTCGGCAACCCCAACACAAAGTCCATACTCACATCAACCCATGGTTTAGTTGGTACCGGTAACGGCATATATAAACCCGCATTAGTCGCAGTTCCTTTCGAAACTTGACAGATATGGCATCTCTCAACAAACCTCTCCACTTCTTTCCTCATCGATGGCCAAAAGTAGGATTGTGAAATTAACTGTAAGGTACGGTCTCTTCCAACATGCCCTTCTTCATGTAATTCCTTGATAATTTTCATTCTCAAACTACCCTCCGGTATGCACAATTGATTCCCTTTGAACAGAAAACCATTTACCATCACGAAATCATCCGTCTCTCCCTCCTTGACTTTATCAACAAATTTTGCAAAGTAAGGATCATTAGTAAATAAGTCTGGCAACTTTTCAAACCCCGTCACTTCAACCTTTAGTGTAGTCAACAAATGACTCCTCCTACTCAAAGCATCAGCCACACGATTTGTCACCCCTGACTTGTGTTTAACAACAAAAGTAAACTGTTGCAGATATGCAATCCACGATGCATGTCTCGCTGAAATCTTATCTTGCCCTTGCAAATTCTTCAATGCTTCATGATCAGTATACAGAACAAACTCTTTCTGAAATAGATAATGTCTCCAGTGTTTAATAGATTGCACAACAGCATAAAACTCCACATCATATGTACTGTATCGGATCTTTGCTCCTGACAACTTCTCACTGAAATAGGCAATTGGACGTCCCTTCTGACTCAACACCCCTCCAATCCCAACCTTGGATGCATCAGTGTGCAGTTCAAACACTAGCTGAAAATCAGGTAGCACTAGGATTGGTGCAGACGTTAGCAATTCCTTGATCTTCCCAAAAGCACTCCCTGCTTCCTCTGTCCATGCAAACTGTTTACCTTTCATGCAATCTGTAACAGGTGCCATCACACTACTAAAGTGTGGTATAAACCTTCGATAGAATGAAGCCAACCCGTGAAAACTACGAACTTCCGTTATCGTCTTGGGCTGCGGCCAATTTCTGATCGCCTCAACTTTACTTTGGTCAACCTGTATTCCTTTCTCTGAAACAACATACCCCAGAAATAAAACACTATGCGTCATGAACACGCATTTCTTCGTTGCAGCATAGAATTGTTCTTGTCGCAATACCATCAGCACTTCTCTAAGATGATTCAAATGTTCCTCTGGACTCCCACTGTAAATAAGAATATCATCGAAATACACCACCACGAATTTCCCAATGAACGGTCGAAAAATCTGATTCATTACCCTCATGAAAGTACTTGGTGCATTGGATAAACCAAATGGCATGACCAACCATTCGTATAGACCTTCCTTGGTTTTAAAAGCAGTTTTCCACTCATCTCCTAGTCTGATACGAATTTGATGATATCCGCTCTTCAAATCAATCTTCGAAAATATAGTAGCTCCGCTTATTTGATCTAACAAGTCATCCAACCTCGGCATTGGAAATCTATATCTCACGGTAATCTTATTCAATGCTCGACTGTCAGTGCACATCCTCCATGTCCCATCCTTCTTGGGTACCAATAAAGCTGGTACAGCACAAGGACTCAGACTCTCCTGCACACGCCCCTGTTCAAGCAATTCCTCTACCTGCCTTCGCAACTCTTCATGTTCCTTCGGACTCATTCGATAATATGGTCTGTGTGGCAACACAGCACCTGGAACAAGATCTATCTGATGTTGTATATCTCTTAACGGTGGCAACTCCGTTGGTAACTCTTCTGGAAATACATCGTCAAATTCTTTCAAAATTCGTTTTACTTCTTCTGGAATCTCAACCTCTTCACTGCTCTCTCGCCCAATTAACAAAAACACTTCAGGTTCCTCCTCTACTTCCTTCACAAACTCTTTCAACGATAACAAAGTTTTGAGCTCTTCAATCTCTTCTGACTTACTTTCTCCTTGTGGTCTCTTCTTTGGAACTAGGATAATCTTCGTGCCTTCAAACATAAAACTGTAGCTATTGGTCCGACCGTCATGTTGTACTGCTCGATCATACTGCCATGGTCTTCCCAATAATAAATGACAAACATCCATCTCTACGACATCACACCAGATTTCGTCTTTGTATTTCTTCCCAATAGAGAATGGAACACGAACTCGTCTATCCACTTTCACTTCTCCTCTTTTTCTCAACCAAGCTAACTTGTATGGACTCGGATGTTTCTCTGTCTTCAATTTCAACTTTGTCACAGCCTCGGTCGAAATAATATTATCACAGCTTCCTGCGTCAATTACAAACTTACACACCTTCCCCAGAATAGTACATGTTGACTGAAAAATATTACTTCTCAACCAACTAGCTTCCTCCTGCTTCGGTGTTAAACACGATCTTCTTAGCATTAGATTACAACCTTCATCTCCTGACGCAATATCCTGCTCATCCTCCTCAGCTGGATTAGAACAATCTCCATCAACATCCTCATCGTCAACTTCTGCAATCATGTTTCTCTTCTTTGGCTTTGGACACTCACTGCTTTTATGACCCAATTCCTGACAATTGTAACATTTGAAACCATTGTTAACCCTTGTCTTCTCAACCTCCTTCACCACTGGTCTACTAATAGGTTTAGAAACATTAGAACTTCCACCAACACCCTTCGCTTGATTGTTAGAATTAGTATACACACCACTTCCTCGTCTCCCTTGTTTTTCCCAAGCCAACGCTTTCTGATGTGCTTCTGCCACAGATCTTGGATCGAACATATTAACCATATCCTGAATCTGCATTCTCAATCCCCCAATGAACCTAGATGTCAGCTGCTCTTCTGTTTCCATAATATCGTTCCTTGCAATAAGTTGATAGAATTCATCAGCATAGTCATTAACTGTCTTTGTGCCCTGCCTCAAGTTCTGCAAACGTTGATACATCAAAGATTTATAATTGTATGGTAAGAACGTTGCTTTCATCAATTTCTTCATCTTCTCCCAAGATTCAACTTTTGACTTTCCCATCCGATCACGTGTAAGTTTGGTCTGCTGCCACCATGCCAAAGCTCTACCCCTCAGCCTCGTAGCAACCAACTTCACTCTACGCTGTTCTAGAACTCCTTTGAAGTCAAAAATCTCCTCAACATTAGCCACCCAATCTAGAAATTCCTCTGCCTGCATACCACCTTTGAATTCAGGAATTTCAGTCTTCATCCCCGACTCCCACTTGTGATCATATTCAGGATAGTTTCTTCCTTGACCTCTTCCTTGAATACTACCATCATCATACTCCTCTTCAAAATCAGATGCATAACGATGTCGATTCTGACCACCAACATCTCTACTACCATTACGCCTTCCACCTTCATCCCTTCTATCGACATTCCTCCGTTCACGATCATTCACGTTCCTCCCACGCCCTTGATCATTTTCAACACTTCTGTCTCGATTGGAATGTGGCGAGACTCTACTACCCCCATGGTTAGATTCTGGTGAAACCCTTCTCCGATTTTGATTCATCTCCGTCATAAGCCTCTCTAACCGGCCAATTCCTTCATTAAGCTTCTCACTAAAATTCTCATTGATTCTTTGTTCCATCTCATCAGCTTCTTCTCTTCGATACAAAGCTTCTACGTTTTGGTGGCGATTAGTTCTTCTTGGCGGCATACTTGAAAATCTTCCAACACTTCAAAATTCAAACACAATTCGAACTTTGATCCAAAATGAAACGGATCGAAAACTTCCACTTTGTAGCAAATCGCGATGAACACGATGGACAAAGTTCGGCCTCCAATGCAAATCCGAACTTCAATCTTCAAACAAATGCGAACAACTTCACTTGCTCACGGCTCAACTTCAAACTTCTCGGCCAAACAACTTCAAACTTCAAAACTCTTCAAAATGATTAGGCTCCAAGTCTCGATCTAACTATGATTGGTTAGAACAAGCTCTGATACCAAATGGCGCAGCGAATATTACAAAAATGATGTAGATCGTTGAATGTAGCAATCGGTGGATTGGAAGATGCTGAAATGCCCAAATTCGTTGATCCGAAGATACCGAATTCTAGCTATCCTGAACTCGTTGATCGCGCACGATACCGGGTTCGAAGATCTTCAATTCTTCAAGCGTTGATCAAGCGCACTTGATTCCGCGAATCGGCTTCTACAATCGTTGAATCGAGCGCACTCGATTATCCGAAAGAGGAGATAGGAGATTACACTCAACTACCAATTTGAATGAAAGCACAAAGCAATCAAAAGAGAATTTTATTCAAAAATCAACAACCTTTTACAAATGAGACTCACGGCCTATTTATAGGCGAACAATTTTACAACAGAAATTTCTCCAACTCCTAAGTCGTTTCCGACTCATAGCTACGCTCTACGACTCATCATAAGTCGTATACGACTCATCAAATTACAACATGACTTACGACTTATACAAAATGACTTATCAAACTGTACAAAATAACAACTACAACAACACACGACTCAACATACTCCGACTTATGACTCAGCCAAGGATACGACTTATTACAAACAGACGACTTAAAACAGATGCGGCTTAACAATGCAACACAACAACAGCTTTCTACGACTCAAGAATCAATGGTCTAGATTAACTCGGCATCAGAAACAACGACATCCATCTTCACGCGACTCAACTAAGTCGTAACTCGTTTCTCCGTCTTCTTGCTTTGTGTTAAGGCGTGGACGACTTATACCTCCAGTTTCGTTAAGTCGTGGACGACTCATACCAGCTTCTCCCTTGAGTCGTGGATGGCTTATCTCCTCACCTTCCTTAAGTCGTGGACGACTCATACCAGCTTCTCCCTTGAGTCGTGGACGACTCATCACCGCCTCCTTGAGTCGCTTACGACTTATACCTTGACGACTCATTACCGCTTCCTTAAGTCGTAGACGTTTCATACGATTCATGCCTGTCTCTATGAGTCGTGGACGACTCATAGCATTGCCCTTAAGTCGTAGACGACTTATATCTTCCCCTTTGGTTTTCCCGTTGAGTCGTGGACGACTCATCACCGCCTCCTTAAGTCGTAGACGACTTATGCTTTCCCCTTTGGTTTTCCAGTTGAGTCGTGGACGACTCATCACCGCCTCCTTAAGTCGTAGACGACTTATGCCTTGGCCAAATAAGGGTTGCGCTGCATCACAGTAGAAGATTCGGCGGCAATTGCAGCCCCTGCTTCTTCAGTGGGAACTCCGAGTTGAGGAGTTACTCGGAATGCTGCTAAATATAAAAATAACTGCAATGTAAATGTATATCATCAATAATTATTATGTATAATAATAAAATTGAAATTAGTCAGATATTTTATTTCTGTTACATTATTAGATCTGTTACATTATTAGAATAGAATTCTATTTAGTCATATTATTCTATTTATTTATTAAATATATTATTAATATTAAATTGCATATTAATTTTATATTTTTTTTAGTTATATTATGTTATGGATAAAATTATGAAGTAGAATATATAATATGTAGTTTATATTAAATAGTTTATATTAAATCCCCCGACCCCGCTACAAAGAAAGACGTTAACTTCTTAAAATATCCTATATATGTAGGTGGGAACAGGGGAAGGGGTCAGATTTATCCTGATGGGAGCAAGAGTAATAATACAGTCTATAATGCAACATCCACGGGTATAGTAAGCACAATAGTATGTAAAGAAAAGGGGGGATATGAAATAACCATAGTTGATGCATCGGATGGTCACCAAGCGGTTGATATTATACCTCCAGGGCCAGAACTTCTTGTTTCAGAGGGTGAATCTATCAAGCTTGATCAACCATTAACAAGCAATCCTAATGTAGGGGGGTTTGGTTAGGGAGATGTAGAAATAGTGCTTTAAGATCCATTACGCGTCCAAGGCCATTTGTTCTTCTTGGCATCTGTTATTTTGGCACAAAATTTTTTGGTTCTTAAAAAGAAACAGTTTGAAAAGGTTCAATTATATGAAATGAATTTCTAGATCCAGAAATTCCTTACCATCAATAGTGGGCCTAGCCCAACACTTAGGCTTTGGGTGGTAGGTTTGGTTTAGTGGGTTGGGATGCGAGATAAGTAGAGTTACACAATAGAAGTCTGCCTTTCACCCAGAGGCTACAACACTTGTGTATACTTACTATTGATGTGGGACATCTCCAACTATAGGACTCTAGGGAAGGGATATGCGTTGTAGATATGGAGAGGAAAATATACCGAGGGTTCACCTCAGATTTGAAGTATTAATTGATCCAGTACCATTTGGGAAATGGAGTCTGCTTCATATCCAATAAGAGGTAGTATGTAACCGAAATGGGCATTTTTTTTGACTTACTTAGGTTAGTCTAAATGGGATGTTAGTTGTGGAGGGTCGGCGGGCTATGCCAGTTGTTGGTATCGATAATTAGTAATAGGTCTGACATGTTGGCTTTGACATCCAGTGATCTCGAGCTAGCGGTAGCAAAGACTCGGGTTATGCCCTGACGGATTTCGCTTCCTACTGGTATAGAATCCATATGGAAGATGCAAGGACCTCAAAGTAGATGGTTAGACAAAAAATTAGTTTAGTGGAGGTGGGCTAGTTAAACTTTAGATGAGTTTTTCAGTTGAGTTAGTACTATGAATATTGAATTATATATTATATTACAAAACCGTATATAGGGGTCATCGGTCTTTATAGCTAGAACTGATTGCTCGTCGTTGATGTTGCGAAGGGTCCGCTTTAGGGGCTTAAGGTAGTAAATGGCCGATGGGTCTGGCTCCTCCCTATTTAAGAAGTATTGAGTGGCCGGGATTTTGGGTAGTTAAATGTTTAGATTAAAATTAATACAAATATATATTTTATATACACACACAAAGTGGTACCTTGAAGAAGGTTAGGTAAGGCATATCATACACACACATAAGAATTAACGGGTTAGCTATAAATAATTCATAAAATTTGAACAAAAATCGATCAACATAAATTAATGATATAGGTAAAGTTTATAATTTTCCAATCACAAGAACGTTGTTCTGACCCCTGTCCTCATAACAACTCACATGTTAGATTTAGAAGGACTGGATGCTAGAGCAAGACATGGACGGTAGATGATAAAGACTTCTTATTCATGCTTGGCATGGACAAGGCTATTAAATATTCAAGGAATGATATTCTGAGGTTGTAGCCTTAGTCAATACATATGTTATATTATATTTTAAATTCCCTTGTGAGTTTATATTTATCGCACTCTGATATATTTGTGTTTATTACAGGTTTCCAAAACTAACGATCCTTGCCTTAATGGACTTGGGTTTCAATTTAGTTGAAATTTGTGTCCATTAAGGTGCGGTGGATACAATCTGCTTGTTCTACAAGTAGGCATTCACAGCGCTGATAGAGTTAACCAGCTCGGCAAAATCAAACTGCACCACTGCAAATAAAAGGGAAAAGAGTTAAGTCAATTATAAATGAAGGAAAATTATAAAGCTATAAACTACAAAGAAAACTAAATGGATCCACCCGTACTTGACCATGCTGCCACCCTCTTATTAAGAATGGTAGGGAGATCCTATATTACCGTTCCTACTTTGTCCCCTTCAAAGGTTTGTGTGCCATGGGGCACGTTGTCATGTGTATCCCCTCGATTGGACCTTGGGGGAAAGTTACTTCAATGCAAAAGCCCATGCTCTCTAGTGTCTTTGGATCTTGCACCTATATATATGTCCTCTCTTCCTTAGGTGTCTCAGGGGCACTTGTATAAGAGGTAGACAATGAGGCTTTACATTCAGCAACCGAGACCCTTGTCGACTAGCCTTCCTAATTGTTGGTTGTCTGCCGCATCTCTAACTTTGAGTATTCATAAATCTGAGGATCATATGCCTACCACTATCCCTCTTTCCCTTAGCGTTCTATACTAATATCCTGCACCGAATCAGTCTGTATGACCTTGACCTCAACCCACTACTAGAAAAAGGCTTAAAACCGACGGCATGGGGCGACGGCTTCCGACGGCAATTTTCCGACGGTTTCCGACGGGCCGTCGGCGGCCGTCGGAAGCCGTCGGAAATTTGCGATTATACCCTTCAGCCGAGAGCCATCTTCCTCCTCCTCTTCATACGAAAATCCTCCCAAAAAACCCCCAAATTCAACCTCCAAACTTCCAATCCCTAATTTCTAGCTTCCGGATCTTCCAAGGCTCCCTAATCAACCTCCGTTACTCTTAATCTCAAGTATAATCTCTTATTTTTGTGAAAAATTCAGTTTTTACCCTAATTCTAGATTTGCATAAATTGATAAATTAGGACGAATTAGTGATTGCAATTGTTTCCAATAGCGTAATAACAGTTTATAGCATCACATGGTATACCGATTTCATCTTTTATCGTGAAATTATGAAAAATACGTATAATTTGTCATTGTTCGTGTATATGTAAATTGTTGTGTATGCCTTGACTCGACGATTGTATACGTTATTTGGAATAAGATAAATTGATTGAATGAATTAGGAGTATTATATTGTGCGCGTATTTACTTAGGAAACAAAAAAAATGCATTACTCTAAATTATATTGTGTGTATTGAAAAATGACAAAAATGTTAAAACAGCCTTAAGTTGATGTAATACGTTGAATAAATGTGTTAAATTAATATATATTTTTGTAAATGTGAACATTGAGTAAAACTGTATTTTTTTGTAAAATGCGCGCATGTAACTGACAAATGTCCCTTAGAGAGTTTTTGGCCCCGTCTGACGAGTGTTGTACATGATCGTTGTATAAATAGTCGTTCTTTTTGAAAAACGACCATTTATATTCATCTGGTACAATGTTTGTCGGATTTGTCCCTGTATTGGACAAGTTATGAACACAGTAAGCATTTATATTTTGTATACTACTTCGTCTCAAACGGTTCATAAAATTTCGGCCTAACTTTTCTTTTTTGTTTCCTGCGTACACGCATTTGTGTACAATGCAGGGAACAAAAGGGAAATGCTACCGAAATTTTGTTGAATCGTTTGAGACGAAGTAATATACGAAATGTAAATGCTTACTGTGTTTGTAATGGGAAGTAGGATGCCTGACCAATGAAGAAAAAAAATTATATATATTTTTAAATCGTTATGTTAAAAAATAAAATGTGCCCTATTTGAAAATATTTTTAAATTTGTGACGCTGTTCTTTAAATTCAAAATATTATACGACCATGAAAATAATCTTTTTCAAATTTGTATTCTTCAAAATAAATATTAAATTTTGAACTTCTCATTTTGTCAAATAGGAAAAATGATTGATTATTTTGTTGATCGGAGGAGATGGATGTACCAAAGAAAAGTACTGAGGGGCTCAATAAAAGAAGATTTTTATAATGGTATAAACGTGTTTGTTGAATTCGCTTTAAGTAATAACGGAAACGATCCAGAAATTCGTTGTTCGTGTAGTAGGTGTAGACATTTGAAGTATTTGTTACCAGATGTTGTGAAAGTTCATTTGTGCAAACACGGTTTCGCACCCGAATATTATGTTTGGGATCGGCATGGAGAAGTTGTAGCAAATACTTTTGTAGAGTCTGAAAGTGTCGTTAACGAAATAGTTTCAACGACCCGTATAGAAAATATTAAGATAACACAGAGTAATTTCCGACAACGCCATTTCCGACGGCAATTTCCGACGGCGGCCGACGGGTTCCAGCGACCGCCGACGGCTTTTGGCCGTCGGAAAACGTGTTTCCCCTTGTAGTGACCTCTTCCTTTACATCGACAACAACAAACTAAGGGCTTCCTTAATTACCACCTTAGAAGGCATTGATGTCCTACTCCTTGAAATACGAGGAGCACCCTCTCTAATCCCCATCGACTGGTCGGGTTCCAACAAACCAGGCCAATAGAGGTTTTCATCCATTATGATAAAGGCCAAGTTCCTAACTGTATTGTCTGTCCTTAGTATACACTGGTGGTAGTCCGTGTAGACGGTCGAGCCTTCCCCAACGCTTGTACGGTTTACTCAATTAATGAGATATTCAACAAACCAAAAAGGAACGGTCTTATATTTGAAAGGACAAAAGGAAATGAAAAGTATACCATGAACTTGGAGTTCCCGCATCTGAAGAGTGGGTTTGATGGTCACCGACACAAAAAATTAGTAGTCTTGGTGTGATATCCCGGAATTTTTGGGCAATATCAATTTAATAATCTGTTTAAATAATTAAATTGATTTGATAATCTTTGATATTAAAAATTTGAATTGATTTAATAATCTAATTAAATAAATATTTATAATGTATATATATGTGTGTATATATAGTAAATAGATAAGCTTTGGTTTGAAATTAAATAAATAAATAAAATCTTGTTTTTATATTTCTATTATACATCTTTGATAATTTGGAAATTATGATTTATTTAATATTAAGTTTTTCAAAGCTATTTAAACAAATAACTATATGGTTTTAAATTAGACTAATAATAAGGTTTATTTTATTTTCTTTTTAAATATTGCCTAATAAATATGATTTAAGAGTATATATATAAGTATAAAATACAATTTACATATGATATGTTAATTCATTTAGTAATAGTAGTAATTTATTAATAATAAGGTAATCTCTTTTATAAATTATTTTAAAATTGACAAATTGTTATTTTCAAATTGAATGTGTTATTTTAAATTGACTTTAAATTAGATTTTTAACTATAATTTGAATTTGAATTTAAATTAATTTTGAAATTAAAAAAAAGGTAATATTTTAAATATTTGGATTTTATAGATATTTGGATAAGCTTTTATTTATAAGTATAATTGGTTTATTTCTTTAAAAGTTATATATATATATAAATAAGTAATTGTAAATTAATAAATAAAGAAAAAGGCTTTTATTTACATTTAAAATAACTAAAGATTACTTAAAGGACAAGTGTAATTTTCTAAAGGCTTTGTTTTAACAAGTGTAAACTAATTAACAAATATAATGACAAATGTCAAGTTTTTTAATTTTAGTTTCCTTTTATTTTTAATAAACTACATTCTAACTTATATATACATATGCTCTCATCTTCATGTTCTTTTCTATTTTTTTTCTATTCAAAGCCAAGAATAAACTTAAGCAAATCATCATAAACAAATCTGAAATAAAATCTTCAGCTGAAACTATTTTCAAAACCAAAATCAATAAACATCTTCCTCAAACCAGAAAACTTCTTCAAATCTGTAATTCATTTTCAAAACCAAGTTTATAAACATTTCTTCAATCTGAAAACAAAAGCCTGCATTTTTTCAAAGTCTGGAAGCAAGCTCAAAGGAAAAATCAAAAGCAAGTAAACCTGAGATCTAAAGCAACACATCTAAATAAGCAAGTTATAACATGCATGCAAGATTCAGTAACAAGTATTCAAGTTAAAAGTTTTCAAATAGGCAAAGGCAACACAAAGTTTTAAAAGTGTCAAAAGCTTTTCAAATAAATCCGGAAGCTCTGTTTTCTGGTGAGTAACATTTTTTTAAAAAAACTTAAGTATATGGATATCTGGTTGCATGTAAATGACTGGAAATAAAATGTGTATTGTATGAATGTATATGATTTAATTTCTGTGTATATATATGGATGTATAGATGCATGTTTGTTGTTGTATTGTTCCTGCCTATTCTTAGTTTAGAAGCCCAAATTTTAATCAAAATTCATTATCTCCTTATCTGATCTCTGTTAGAACTTAGGCTTTAAAACAAAATTGTTTATTTAGTCATGAAGTTATTTTTAAAATTTTAATTAAGTAAAAATAATTTGAATTGGCTCTGGAAACCCAAAATAAACAAGCAAGCTTGAGTATGTTAAAAATTCAAGTATCTTAATTTATCAATTCAGGTTTATAAACTGATTTCTTATTCAAAATAATGATTTTTAAAAGAAAAATCACGATTTTTAATTTGGTAAATCTAGAGAATTAGTAAGATGAACGTGAAATAGGTTTGGTCGAAATTTTGGTGATCGGTGGGTTTTTAGGTTTCGTGATTGAAGTCATAGCTTGCTAAGTGGTTGGGGATCATCACAAAAATCGAAATTTTGGTGATCGGTGGGTTTTTAGGTTTCGTGATTGAAGTCATAGCTTGCTAAGTGGTTGGGGATCATCACAAAAATGCTCGATGATTTTATAAATCATTGTGGAGGATGAACGAGATTAATTTAGGGTTCTAGCTCATGTTTTAGTTAGGATCGAATTTCAAATTACTTTTGTCTCATCATCGCACTAGAGTTGATCGCACCAGTGGCCATCGGACCATGGGAGGAAGACGAAGCTTTGACCAAAATTAAGACATTGTTGGTGGCGTGAGGCGAGCAGACGGGGTAGTTTTTTCGATGATCGTATGTTGTTCCAGTTTGGGTCAGGATGTTCGATGTTGATTGGCTCACGAACTTGTCGATTTGTGGGTTCTGAACGATTAGGTAGCTGATCTGGGAATTGTGGAAGGGGGTGGTGTTGGCCAGAACGCCGTCGATCTTCAGTGCACGTGCACGATTGTGTATATGTCTGAGCATGGTTTATGTCGAAGGAGCCAGGGTCGAACTCGAAGGGGATCGTGGAAATACTCGAAGCAAAAGGAAATGTGGGTGACTCGAAGTCAACCTCGGGGAAGATCAGTTTTTGCTCGGGTTTACTGATGTAATGTAAACAGTTTTGAAAATTTATGGGAAATCAAGTTTAAAAAAAATAAATCTGGTTAAAACAAATTTTCTTTAATATTAGATGTTATCTAAGTTTTTAAAATGGTTTAAGAAGGTTTTTAAATAAATTATTTTAAATTTACCAAGTTTTAAATGGTTTAAAATATACATAACTTTTATTTTGGAAAGTTTATTTTAAATAAACTTTATAATATTAAAGGTTAGTTAATTAATATAAAGAGTGTTTTAATTGTTAATTAACTTTTAAAGTTTAAAATTAATTTAATAATTTAATAAATTAATGATTTGGTGTTAATTAATAAAAAAATTAGGATTATAAGTTAATTAATTAAGGGTTAATTAATTTGAAATTAAGGATCATTAATTAGATAAGTATACATTATTAATAAATGATTAGGAATTAATTAATCAAGTGATTAAAGATTTATTAAGCAATTAATTATGTAATTAGAGATTTATTAATTGGTAATTAAGAAATAATTAATTTGTAATTAATAATGGTTGAATTAATTTTAATTACTTAAGGAATGTAAGTAAAGAATGGTTAATAATTAATGAGAGATCATTAACTAGGGATTATTAATTAATGTGATTAATTTTGATAATCAAATAGATTAATTAATTAATAATAATCATTTATGAAATTGGTTAAGTATAATTACTTAATGGAAGTAATTAAAGGAATTAATTACTTAAGGTAATTAATTAAATAAATTTGATAAGTTTAATTTATTAATTAAATTAATTTAAGATAATCACTTGGTGATGTGATAAGTATAATTACTTAAATGTAATTAATGAAGTGTAATTATTAGGAAAGTAATTAAAGGTAATTACTGGATGTAATTGAATAAAGGAGATTTAATAATGAAAGTAATTTGAGTTTAATTACTTTGTATAATTAATCAAGGGATTAATTAAAAGATAATTAATTAATGAGTAATTAATTTATGTAATGAAGTAATTAAGGGAAGTTAATTACTAAATGAGATTAATCAAAGGTGATAAATAAATGTGACTAATTAAAGATTAATTATTAAATGTAATTAATTTAAATAGGATAATTAATTAAGATTAATTAGGGATCATTAATTAATATAATTAATGATGTAATTAAGAGTTGATTAATTTAAACTAATTAATCAATAATAAGTAATTAAAGAAATTAATTAATTGTAATTAATTAAGGATTAATGTAATTAAGTATAGTTAATTAATTAATGAAGTAATTAAAGATTAATTACTGTAATGGTTTAAGATAATTAATTTGTTAAATTAATTAAGGTTTAATTACTTAAAGTAATTAAAGGATAATTAATCAGGAATAATTAATTAAGATGGATACTTAGAGTATGATTAATTAATTGGTTTAATTAATGATTAAAGTAATTAATTTAATTCACTTTAAATTAATTAGAGATAATATAAATCATTACTTAGGGATGGATGAATAATATTGAATGCTTTGCATTGTTTGATATCTCTGATGAGATATGTGCTGATCTATGATATGAATGTTTTGGTTGAATTATAATGATAATGTGAATCATCTGTTTGTGATGATAATGTAGATTATCTATTGTGATATTGTGAATTATCTATCTATGTGTATATAGATAATTAAATTGAATTATTTTAACTTTAAAACAACTTGGCCTTAAAAAATACATTTTGGATTTCGATGAGACCGGGATCGGGTTCCCAGATTTCGATATCCGAATACCACATCGATCCAAATTAACGATAGGTCGTGAATCTCAAGTGAAGGTGAAGATTCAGAGTGCAAGGGTTATTGTCGTTAACTGAGGGTGATTCCAAAATGAGTGTAACGAGATAATGCCTTCGGTTTTGTTCGAACCCGGAACGAACTTGTATGGACTGAATGCTTTCAGAACATCGTCAGGTGGACGATGAGCATTCTAAGTGATGTGTTCTGATTAAAGGTAATCGTAGCCTCAAGCCTCATCAACCGGGAATGGCTAAAACAGGGGAGGTGCAGCAAGGCTTCGTGGGTAGCACCCACTGAGAGTAAGGTCATCTCTGTCTAGAAGTTCCTTTATTTCGGCTTAGTGTGCAGTTGGCGACGGCCATCTGTGGGGTGATTTTTATTCGGAATTATCCAGTAAGGGATGGTTACGGCTTTGTGTTGCAGGGGATTGGGAGTAATCCTCGGTACGGTGATCTAGGCCCCATACTGTGATGGGCGGTACCCCGGTAGCCCTGCCATTGTATGGAATCCAATTTCCAATAAGTGATAACGGACTTAATTGTATAACCCACTTTGTGGCTAGTATGCTGGAATTTAATAATGTAACAATTTCAGCTATTTCATATTTATTTAGAAACCCTAGACCTATTGTAATATAACTGAATTTCCTATCAAATGTTTGGTTAGCGTAAGGTAAAACATACCCATGTTTATGTGTGGGAAGTCTTACGTGATACCTTTTGTTTTCAAAAGTTTTTTTAAAGTTAAGTAACTTTAACCTGTTACTCACACCAGACTCATGTATGACCCAAGTGTTTATTTTCTGTTTTATAAACTCTTGGTACTCAAATTTTTTACGAGTAGCCAAGGGATTCAGGTTAGCATTGACGAATTGTGGAGGAGCAATGGAGCAGGAGGCTTCAGTGTTTGTAGATATATAGTGTTCCGCTGTGTTGATCTCTGTGATAGTGTCTTGTATGTATTTGAGTTGTAATGTCTAGACAGATGTTTATAACTGTCTAGTATGTGATGTATATGCTGTGTAACTCTGATAAGTGTTGTATACTATGTAATAGTTTATGTTATTAATATAATTTATTCGTTCTGCTGTTGAGATTCTGATGTTGTTTCTTTCTCTCTTCTCTTCTTTTCTCTTTTCTATCCCTTTTTTTCTTATTAATGACACGTCATTCTGGGCTAAGAATGGCGGGTCGTTACACTTGGCATCCTGATACCTTGCTCAGAAAACCAAAAATAGTGGCAGCCTGTTGCAAGCTTAGAGATGGCAATAAAAGTCAAATGAAGCAAGTGCATCCCTCGGTATCTTAAATATCATCTAAATAAAGATTGGGCTAGGCTCAGGGATGCTTAGGTCTTAACAAATAATAAACAGCCTACCCACGTGTAACATCCCTCATTTTGAGGCCCAAAGCTAACTATTACGGATGCTGCAGTCATCCATAGTTATTAATTTCCAGTGATAAAATGCGGCTATGTTAATCTTATCAAAATTCAGAAGCACATGAATATGAAAAAAATTCAAACAGAATTCAGAAATAACTTTTCCATTCCATATTAAAATATGATTTCATATTCATTACATAAACTCATTTATTCGTCCTACTAGGAAACTTGAAAAACCCTTACGGTCAACCTAGTCAAATTAATTTTTACGCACCCGAGAGTTTAAAGGGAAAACATAAACGTCGAGTTAGACAAAAAGTCTGGTGTGAATAATACCCTACCATCCCGAACCAATAGATATCTAATAAGACCACGCAGCTGAGCGGAATGAGTTTTCCCCTCACTAGTATCCTTACCAAAACAGATTAGTCATATACTGTGCCCCTGCATCCACAATGATTAAAACACAATAATAACATAATTATGTATAATCATGCAATGCACATTGGATTACATATCCCAAGTACTTAATTTATCTATCTCAATACATAGTTTTCCTATGGTCACTATAAACCTAATAGATTTCATAAGCCAATTGTTAACATATCTCCAATTACGGTTAGGAGGTATCGGGACGGTCTGTCCTACTTCAGTTCAACTAGATCTAAAAAAGTCTCCAAATATGGTTAGGAGAAATATTCAATACACTAGATACTATTAGGAGTCTATAAACGTGCTCTAGATACGATAGGAGGCTTCCTTCATCAAGGAACTCGAAATGCAGTTAGGAGTTATTCTTTATCATATGTGAGCACATATAACTATGGGTTCCTTCCTATGCATAACCATCCATTCATCTCACCAAGCCCTAGGAATTGGAATCGCAGAGCTTTACCAAACCGAGGGCTAACGGTTGAAGCATATGGAATGACCCTACACCAGTCCCATATTCTAATTATTATCTTGTTTTATGGTATCTTTTGATTAGTCCAAGGCATCCTGATATAATCTTGATCTTCCTGATCTCTGTATGCAATTCTACTTACTCAGGAGTTGGTTTGACCATACCCACTATCGGGACAACCTAGCTGGTTAATCTGCCCTGAATGCCCTAAATATGCAGTTATGGGTCAATAATGATGTGAGTATGACAATAACAATTATGCAAAATAACTAATCAAATAAACACAAGAACATATGACATTCATCATTCAATAAGTTCGATTAGTAAAAAAATTATGTTCACAATTACTTAATCGTAAGTAATATTCTCCTTGAAAATTTAGCTCAAAACTTAGGCTAATTCATCATTTAATTCTTTGAAATAATTTTCATAATGATGTATGATTATTCCCCTTAATTTCATATTTAACCCAAGGAAATATATAGCTGTTTATATTTCCAAAGTCCGATGCCATTTCATATTACCATGGATGTTTACGATGAAGGTATAAGGACTGCGCCCCTCATCCTTATAGGGCGTATCGTCAAAATGAGTAAGGATAGGTTTATCTTTCAAAACAAGCGGCATTAAAACTTTTGTCGACCTATATCAGGTCGAAGACCAAAATCGTAAAACCTATATAAATCATATGGGCCTACTGCGGACGATATAGGGTCATCGACCCTCTAAACATAGGCCTCTTCGCTCCTTTTAAAACAATTTTAGTTGACATAAAAACAAGCCTCTTCAGCCTTAAAAGATGAAGTGCGACGTCATAGACATGAGGCATGAACTCTAAAACATAAGGTCGACGACCTTGATGCAAATCGACCCAAAGACCCTCGACGTCATAATAAAACCTTTAAATTTGATCCACTTCGGCTACTATACCGCTTATTATCTTTATAAAGTTGAAGTCATATGAAGCGGCATCACTGCCATAGTCTTGAAAACAATCAAAGTGATTAAGTGTAGCATCATTGAAAACATCAATGAAGACATGCGGCATCGTCGCTATTGACATTTAGCTTTTTAAACATTATATGGATTGTGTCATCGCGTCCGATACTATATTCTTCATTATGTAAAAATTTTAGGGCCAAACTCCATTATTATTTATTTTAAATAATTAAAACCCGAATATAACTTAATTTCCTCCATAGAAAATTCGTAAAATGTTCTCTTAAATTTGGAAAGTACGAGATTAAAAACTCATCTCCAAAATAATGTCTTACTTGACATATTCAAAAATCAAATCGTTTGGAGATCAAATCTTAGGTTTTACCCTTAAAACCCATTTATACAATTCTATATAATTCCAATAAATCATTATTCTATCGGTTAACGCTAAAAAGTGAACGCTAACACCCGGTGTGTGTAATAGAATTGTGAAAGCACCATCCGTTGGTACGGGAACAGAACATAAGATGAAAATAGCAGAAAAGCAGTAAATGAACAACAGATTTATAGTGGTTCGGCCCGTAATTGAGCCTACGTCCACTTTATAGTCTTTTATTGTTGATTCGGTTACAATTTGATACAATATCCTTCAAAATACAATACAATTTGATCACGAAAGCACTCTTGACTACTAGCTCAATCTTTGATGATGAAACTCGACGAATCCGTGTTGGATGTAAGGAATTCTTCTCAAAGCTTGTTGTAGCGTCTCGAATGTTTGAAGATCTTTGATTGCTGAATGAGTGGAGACTTCGACGAAGTAACGGCGCTTGAAGAAATGAATGGCCAAAAGTCCCCTCCTCGTTGGAGTTTGAGCCCTATTTATAGGAGCTGATTTCTGAGCGGAATATTTGCTAAGTCTTAGGTCGTGTACGACCTTAGTTAGGTCGTAGGTCGCGAGCGACCTAAGCTAGGTCGCAGTCTACTTGCGACTTAAGAAATTAGTAGGTGAAGTTGCACTTGGCTTCATTTGAACAAGTGGTAGGTCGCAGGCGAGTTAAGGAATAGCTGCAGGAGCTTTAGGTCGTAGGAGTCTTAGCTCGTTTGCCTCTTAGGTCGTAGGTCGCTGAGCTGCTTTAATAGTTAGGTCGCAAAGTCCTCCTGTAGTTAGGTCGCAAAGTCTTCCTGTAGTTAGGTCGCAAAGTCTTTAAGTCCTTAGGTCGCAAGCTCTTTAAGTCCTTAGGTCGCAAGGTCTTTAAGTCCTTAGGTCGCAAGCTCTTCCTGTAGTTAGGTCGCAAAGTCTTTAAGTCCTTAGGTCGCAAGCTCTTTAAGTCCTTAGGTCGCAAGGTCTTTAAGTCGCAGAATTCCTTAGGTCGCGAACTTCTCTTAGGTCGCTAAGTTTTAGGTCGCTGAGATAAAGGAATTAACATTTGCCCCTCGAGGTATATGACTATGCCATAGGTCGTATGCTTCGACTCAACCTTGCTAAGTCGCGAACGACCTAGAACTTGCACGCCTGTTCGCCTCCCATTCTCAGTTTCATATAAATTGGTTAGGTCGCTCCTTCTTCCTCATCCTACCGTTTTGAGCCTCCATCGCCATTAACGATTTTTCGAGCTTCCAAAGACAAATTCGACCCATTCAGTTGTCGATTCTTCCTCACCAACATAATTCGTAAGTGGATCATCCTTTATTCACCCATAATCACTGCTTGATCACGAATCGTTGTTACCTGTCCTAAGCTTAATTTCCTGCATCGTGCTTCCTGAATGGTGGTTTAAATTGACTTTTGTTTGTCGTTTGACGCGTTGTGGTGATTCGCGATTATATGGAAGCTTTCACTATGGATCTACGGAGTTTGCGATCGATTTGATAGTTATTTGGTGGTATGTTGAGGTAGAATGAAGGGGAAGACGAATTCTCCTGAATTGGCGGTATTGGGTTATCGGATCCAATATGATGTTGCTTGGAGAGGAAGTTAACGACCTACCAGATTTGGACGACCTAAGAGTTAGGTTGCATGGGAATGCTTAGCGACTTAAGCCTTTACGACCTGACAACATTTGCGACCTAAAGAGTCTTCGACCTAAACCCAGTCGTGCACGACCTAGGACTTAGAAAAAATTGCATCATGTTAATCCATCCAGTTGCAATGTGCGACCTACAGACATCTTGACCTATAATAGGTCGCTGAACGACCTAGCACTTAACAATTTTTCACAGTCCTGAACTTTTAATCTGAACAACATGACTTAAGAATGCTGCAACTTATGTTAGGTCGTGTGCGCCCTAATACTTAGAATTTTGAGCAGAATTTGACTGATTTTTGAATTTGAATTGTTTTGGACTTTGTTGTACTTCTCTTCAGATTGCCTTAACTTTAATGCTAATAACCTGTTTAGAAGCAACATTCATAGAAAAATGGGACGAATATACTGCCATTGATTGCCCACTTCAATTGACAGATTAGTCGACAAAGATTATCAAACTTAAATGAACTTTGTGAATGAAATGCTGTGAACTAACAAATCTAAGTGAAGTATTAAATGATCAACTAAAGCTGATTTATTTGCATCAATACAACACTGTTCTCGGACTTAAGATATCAAGCCCTGAAACTTCATAATCGACAAGTATCAATTAATTTAGTTTCATTTATGTTTGCTTGTTATTGCATTAGTTTTGCACAACACTTCACTCTTTTTTAGGAAACGTGCACCTTAATATTTGATCATCCAGTTCCTTGTGTAGAATGGCATCTCAACAGGAAGACTTGGAAATAGCTGGAGAAGCTTTTCCAATTGCTACTCCACTGAACGATCCTCCGAAACGTACTCCTACTACTCTGAGTCATAAAGTTTTCCGTCAATTATGCATCCAATTTGGCATTGCCGAAGCTGACGCTTTGTTTCCTGGAATAAATGATACTGCTGATAGGCCGCCCCGTGGCTTTGTCGCAGTTAACCGTCAAATGTGTTCGAGTGGAGCTATTCCCCCGTTTAACGACTGTCTTCGAGAACTTCTCCTTCGGCTATCTATCTCCCCTTTTCAACTGCACCCTAATGGATACTCCATCCTGCTGGGACTGTGTGTGCTATTCAGGAGAACGTTGGACCGTTTTCCCTGTTTTGCCAAAATTCGCTTCTTGTGCACATTTGCAAAGAACAAAGATCATCCCTCTATCACACTTGTGAGGAGTGCCAGGAACCGTAAACTAATTCTGGACTTGCCCGAAAGTGCCCATGGGTTCTTGACTCAATTCTTTTACGTCCGCTGTCCTCCGGTATTTTATGCCATCTGGAGAGTCGAAAGTAAGATTTCCTCTTTCCGATTTGTTTTTAAGACTTTTCAGAACTCGAACTGTCAAATGCTTAACTCCATTCTTTCTTTTTGCAGCACTTCCTCCTCCACTTCGAGATACCAGTCACAAGTTAATTTTAGATACTTTGAGTGCCATTGATGTTGAAGAGTGGAGTGCCAAATTCTTGCTGAAAGATGAATTTCTGCACCAGTTTGGTCTTTTACATCCTTCTAGATCGACCCAGATTCATGAAATACTAGTTCTGATGCGGAAACGTTAGCTGCTTCGGGCTCTCGAGCAGAGGCCTCGAATGCCCCAGCTTCTGTAGAAGAAATTGCATCAGAAGCACCCGTCGTAGAGGCTGCTTTGATAAAATGTTCCGCATCCATCGATGTTGTAGGGTCAGTCAGCAAGTCGGAACTTGCCCCAATTATTGAAGAGGAAGAAAATCCTCGAGTTTTTGAAAAATCAATTGATATGGAAGTTGAAAAAGAGAAGTCTGCTGAATACCAGGGTGATGACACCTTTGATGACTTGAGTGATATAATGATAACTTCTCAAGAGCTTTTCGGGGATAATATTCCAAAAGCGACTTCTCCCGTTGTTGAAGCGACTTCCACCTTTAAACAAACTTCGACGCCTTCCACACCTATCGTCTTCGTTCCCGCACTAAAGCGTGGTTTGTAGTTTGACGCACGTAGTTCGCACGTCGCACACACTTAGGATTTTTCAACACTTATAAACACTTATCCTTCTTTTCTGGAAATTTCTAAACTTTACTTCTTTTCTGTTTTCAGATTCTCCGATGGGGCATACCGGCTCATACTACGACTCATTTCAGCGCCATGGAGGTCGTGGATCTTATGACTTTAGGAGATATCTTGGTGACCAGAGAGAGACAGATGAGGAAAGGGCTCAAAGGAAGGCTCAAGAAAAATGGGATTATGAGCAGCGGCAGAGAAGAAGAGACGCTGATCGATATGATTCTTCTCACAGAAGTGACTATTCCCATAAGCGAAAGTCTTATGATGACAAAGGGAAGACTCATATTACTGACGAATCAAGCAAGCGGTCCAAGCCAAGTGATGCATCTGTAATTTCTGAGAAAACTGATGCTCCTATCCCTTCTGATATTCCGGCCGGTTCTCCTCCTTTAAAGAAATCTGATATTCAAACAATCATTAACAGGCCAAAATATCAAGTTAAAGACGGCCCTCCAATGCTTCAGAGCCGATTTCCGAATTGGTGCCTAAAAGGAGTGCGCTTTGACTTGGATTTGGTCCGATTGATAAGCAAGACATGCTTAAAAGTCTTGACGCAGTCAGGCTTAATATTGAGAGGATGTCGCAATGGCAGAAACTTGTCGACGAACTTCAAAGGGTCAACCACATGAATCTTGAGGCGATGATGACCCTAGAGAACGATAAATCAGAATGGGACAAATGGCGTAAGCAGCATGATGCGGAGATGACGAGCATTGCAGACGACAACGCAAAGCTTGAATCTGAAGTCAAGCGACTTAAGGAAGATCTCGCCTCATCTTCTGCATCGTACACTCAAAAAGAAGAAGTCTTTCAGAAGGAAGTGCGGGATGCACATGCTGCACAAAGAGATGTCGAAATGAAGCTTGCCGCTGAGCAGCACATTACTGAGAAATATTGCACAGAAAACACCGAACTGCGGGAAAAAGTCACCTCCCAGAACATGGAGATTGAGTTACTAAAGTCTCAACTCGCTAAAGCTGAGACAGAGCGTGATGAGGCTATTACTGGTCGGGTTGCTGCCGTTGCCGAAAAAGAAGCGGCTGAGCAATCACATGAGGCAACGAAAGCAAACATCAGCTCTACCTTATTCGACTTTCACCTGCATAGCGTTCTGGGTCGTGGGAGCCTCGCTTTTCTGGGTCCTGATTATGAAATTACACTGGCTGAAGTGTGGGAAGTTGCAATTGACATGCTTGGCGGGGCCGGCTATGATGAGTCGGAACTTGAGGAGCGCTATCTTGATGATGAGGCTCGTGCCGCTCTTGTTAAGGCGAAGGAGCAGCTTGCTAAAGTACGAGCTGAATCAACGGGAGAAGAGCTTCCAAAAGAGGAAGCTCCTTTAACCACCCCTGTTCATACTTCAACTTCAGCCGATGTTAATATTATGGATTCCGGCTTCCATTCTTCCCTCCCAGCTAAAATTGCCCAAGAAACTGCGACCACTCCAACTGAGGATGAGGCACCGAACGATACTGAAGCCGAGAAATTCGAGATTGACCTTGTGAAGCCAACTCCTCCAGGTAATTTTGGCATCGTCCCGGGCCCAATGAACCAGTTATTTGATTTAACCGAGTTTGATGACCTTCTTACTTGTTACTTAAACTTTGGTGAACCGATACCCTCTCTATTTTCGGGAGATGTTGATTTTAACTTCTTTTCTTCTACAGCGGAGGCACCAAACACTGCACAAGTTTCCACTCCTTCAGTTGTCGTTCCTCCAACTTTACAGATTACTCCTCCTTCTGCTTCCCAACCGGGATCGCAGGTAGAAAAAATTGAAGCTCTTCAAGGCCTGGACGATCCGGCTGTTTCGCAGGAGCAGAAGGCGGAGGGTCTTGAAGACATCGAGAAGACCCCGGAGCGGTCTCTAGATGATGACCCGAAGCTTTCAACATTGCTTGCTACTCCGGGGAGCGAATCTTCTTCGAAGAGGAAGGGGAAGCATGCCATAAGGAAGAAGAAGAGAGGTGCTTCGACCGGGGAAGACAAAACAGAAGAAGACCCAACCACTCCTCCTTCTCCGTCCCGCCCACATCGGATTCCGAAATTAACTATTAGGCCAAGCAAAGGCTCTAAGGGTGGCGGAAAGAAGGAGTGACAAGCTGAACTTTTTACTTCTTATTTTGCTTTTTACATGTATAGACCGGAGATTGTGCGGGTACCGGTCGCTGTTTTGCTTTTTTGAGATATCTGCACATGTAAAGAATTTTCATAGTACTAAATAAAACAGTAATTTTACCTGTACAAATTCTTGTGTATGTGAGAATGCATCTGTTTTTCTTTTTTAGTGTAGAATAAACGATTCCTTTTACTTGTACAAACTTTTTGTTTGTGTTTGGGAATACATTTATTCCACATCTATTTTTCGTGATATTGCAATGAACTTGTGGCATGTTGCTTTTATTAATATAATTGAATTGTATAGTGTTGCCCCCATACCACAAGTGCATTGCAATATTTCTAGCTTTTACAAGACTGATATTCTCACTTCAGAGAATAACTACTCCACTTTTAAGGGAAGAATCATTCTGCTTTTAATAGAGTATATCTCGTCTTCAGAGAAGTTTTTACTTTCTCTTTCTTCCTGAAGAACACTTCAACTTTTGGGAATGATCACTTTTATTTGTTTAAAAGTGAATTTTCCTGCACAGTGAAATGAGCTTCTGAAGAAGGTTTTGATTTTGTGCCCCAGTAAAGGGTTTATTTTTGGTACTTCAAGCTAGGTGAAGTACGCCTCTGAAGAGGTCTTTTGGTCTCTGAAGAGAAGCGATTTTGGTCTCCGAAGAGAAGCAATTTTGGTCTCCGAAGAGAAGCGATTTTGGTCTCCGAAGAGAAGCAATTTTGGTCTCCGAAGAGAAGCAATTTTGGCATTTCAGCTCTGGTGAAGTGGGTCTCCAAAGAGAACCATTTTGCACTTCTACACGGGTGAAATGTGCCTCCGAAAAGGGCTTTTTAGCATTTCATCACTGGTGAAGTGGGCCTCAGAAGAGGAGCATTTTGCACTTCTACACGAGTGAAATGTGCCTCCGAAGAGGGCTTTTGCCTCCGAAGAGGTCTTGTAATTGTCTGGAAGTTACTTTCTCATGGTCGAGTGGATCCATGGGGCGGACGCAAGTTGCTTGATTGGATGTTCGTTTGCACAAACGATCGCAATTAACTAACAAGGGCCCTGTTCCTTCAGCTTGGGAAGGTGCCCCTCCGGTGGTTCCACCAATCTTTTTTGATTGAGGAAAGCACTTTCATTTTTTGGCATGCCTCGTTAGAGGGCTTTGTTGACCTTTGAGAAGGAGCATCGGTTGGTTGGTGTGCCAGTAAGATTGCGTCTCAGGGGCGAGTAGATCCACGGGACGGACGCAAGCTGCATGATCGGATGCATCACGATCAGTTAGCAAGGGCCCTGTTCCTTCTGCTTGGGAAGGTGTCCCTTCGGTGGTTCTACCGGCCCTTTTTATTGAGTGGCATACCTCCTTTTAGTTGCTTCTATGTTTGGTGGCCCATGTTCCCTCATCATTTTGCTAATCAGCTACCCTTTATTATTGTTTCCAAGCGCGTCTTCCTTTGCAAGTAAATTGTCTTATCCGAAGAAGTGGACTTCACTGTTGGACAACTTCACAGGGCAAACACAAGTTACCTAGTTGGATGTCTGTTCGTATTGACAGTCACAACCACTTAACGAAGGTTTGCCTTAGTGGAGTTGCCAACTTTTTATGTGAAGTCCTTCTTATATGGGATTTGAATATGGAATTTTTGGTTGCTTGGTATTTGCTTAATAAGTGATTTGTAGGGCTTGCTTAGCTTTGCGATGGGTGAGCTTTGCTTTAATGACCTGCAATATTAGATCGACATTTTAGCAATACACTTAGAGTATTTACACATCGAAATATAATAGGCATTTCGTAATAGAAAACACAGAATTCATAGTTTTTTCATTATTCAGTCACACTGATTTCTCAGCGGTTTACAATGCGAAAGTCATACATCCATTATCATTTCTACAAATTCAAGCAATGTTGTTAAGTAAAAAATGGATGCTAGTTATTGTTGTTTCAGAATCTCCGGACTGATTTTCCATTTGCACTAGATTCGCAGCTTCAGATTTATATGCCAGAGAAAGTGAAAGATGCCCCAGTTGCAGTTTTGTGGACAATTAGCAGTCGTCCCAGCTTCTGCCCGCTGGGTGTGGACCTCCTATGACAACATTAATGACAAGCTTTTCTGAATCTTGCACTGCAGTGTTGTTGAGAGAATCGGATTGATAGGTAGGACGTTGTTGATCCCGAGTGGATGAGGTTGGATCGACTCCGCCTCTCTTAACGTATTCTTGGAGTTTACCCTGCTTCAGCAATTCTTCAATCACATTCTTTAATTGGCGACATTGGTCAGTGTCATGGCCAGGTTGATTGTGAAATTGGCAGAATTTTCCATTACGCTTTGCACCTCTGGTCATCTCAGGTGGCTTAGGATACCTGACAACGTCCTTTGTTGCAAAAAAGATATTTCTTGGTGTATCAATTAAAGGAGTAAAATCCGAAGGATTAAAGCGGCAAGGTTTCTTTTCATTTCCCTGGCTCTTTCCTCCTTCATTCTCCCTTTTCTGACTTTCAGATTCTCTTTTATTAGATGGGACATTGTTATTATTAGCTTGGGCAACAACCACTTTCGATGTCGTAGAAAGGCTTTCAAGGTGAATGAACTCATCCACCTTTTTATAAAAAAATTCAAGCGAGTTTGGTTCCTTCATCTTAAGCCATATCCCAAATTTGCTCGATTTATCAATGGCTCGCATCAAATAAGTCAGGATCATGCGTGGTTCCGCATTTTCTACTTCGGCTAAAGCTATATTGAAACGGCTCAAGAAAGATTTGATTGATTCTCTGGGCGCTTGTTCAAGCTTAGACAGTGACATTATATCCTTAGCTTTTGAAGCATACAATCTGAACTGTTCTTTGAACTTTTGCGTTAAGTCGGAGAACTTATCTACAGACCGAACTGGAAGCTTTGTGAACCAAAGTAAAGCCACACCTTCTAGGTATACTGGAAAGTATCGACACTTGATCTCGTCTGATGCTCTTGCACCGGTCATATGCCAATCGTATTTGTATAGGAAATGATTAGGGTCACTCGTTCCCCTATAGGCTTGGATAGTAGGAGGTGCAAATTTCCTTGGAAATTCAGCTTTTAAGATCCTTTCAGTAAACGGAGTTCTGCTCGGTGCAAATCCCCAGTCGTTCTCATTCTCTTCCCTTTGCATGCTCTCTTTCATGATGCGGTCAACCATTTCGGACAGGTACTCTTTATTGTTCAAAGACATCTCCGGGTAGGCATCAGTCCTTCCGTCGGAAGCTTGCATGGGTACCTGTTCACGATCAGTTGGCTGCGGCATAGAGCCCTCAGTTTGGAAAGGTGGCATTTGAGGAAAGGCTGTTTGATGGTTTTCTGGTTGACGATTTGCCCCGAGCAGAGCAGTTAATCTATCCATCATCAAAGCGTTTTGGGTTTCAATCTGTTGGTATAATCCAGAAACTGCGTCATCCAATTCAGCCCTGGTGACTCCAACGGTAGGAGTTTCTTGGTCTGTTGTTGGGGAAGCGGAAGTCCCTTCATGAGTATTTCTGGATCTGATAGGTCTACCTCTTCTTCCAGGAGCCATTATTTCATATCAACTTCTGGTTTTTTAAGAGAGGTTCTCTTTATGAATCTTTGCGAAGCAACGGTGGACGATCGCCTGAGTTAAACTCTCAGTGAAAGCACCAAAATGTTAACGCTAAAAAGTGAACGCTAACACCCGGTGTGTGTAATAGAATTGTGAAAGCACCACCCGTTGGTGCGGGAACAGAACATAAGCTGAAAATAGCAGAAAAGCAGTAAATGAACAACAGATTTATAGTGGTTCGGCCCGTAATTGAGCCTACGTCCACTTTATAGTCTTTTATTGCTGATTCGGTTACAGTTTGATACAATATCCTTCAAAATACAATACAATTTGATCACGAAAGCACTCTTGACTACTAGCTCAATCTTTGATGATGAAACTCGACGAATCCGTGTTGGATGTAAGGAATTCTTCTCAAAGCTTGTTGTAGCGTCTCGAATGTTTGAAGATCTTTGATTGCTGAATGAGTGGAGACTTCGACGGAGTAACGGCGCTTGAAGAAATGAATGGCCAAAATTCCCCTCCTCGTTGGAGTTTGAGCCCTATTTATAGGAGCTGATTTCTGAGCGGAATATTTGCTAAGTCTTAGGTCGCGTACGACCTTAGTTAGGTCGTAGGTCGCGAGCGACCTAAGCTAGGTCGCAGTCTACTTGCGACTTAAGAAATTAGCAGGTGAAGTTGCACTTGGCTTCATTTGAACAAGTGGTAGGTCGCAGGCGAGTTAAGGAATAGCTGCAGGAGCTTTAGGTCGTAGGAGTCTTAGCTCGTTTGCCTCTTAGGTCGTAGGTCGCTGAGCTGCTTTAATAGTTAGGTCACAAAGTCCTCCTGTAGTTAGGTCGCAAAGACTTCCTGTAGTTAGGTCGCAAAGTCTTTAAGTCCTTAGGTCGCAAGCTCTTTAAGTCCTTAGGTCGCAAGGTCTTTAAGTCCTTAGGTCGCAAGCTCTTCCTGTAGTTAGGTCGCAAAGTCTTTAAGTCCTTAGGTCGCAAGCTCTTTAAGTCCTTAGGTCGCAAGGTCTTTAAGTCGCAGAATTCCTTAGGTCGTGAACTTCTCTTAGGTCGCTAAGTTTTAGGTCGCTGAGATAAAGGAATTAACACTATCCAAACATTGATAAGATCAACTTGGCATATCATATTAACATAAACGAATCAAAGACCCATAGGGTTCGAAATCAAACAAGCAAAAGTGAGATGGTTTCATTATTATTCACCTTAGATTTAGATTTTGAAGTTGAGATTTGATATGGCTTAGCTTCCCTAAAATTTTTTCTCTTGAATCCTCTCAATTTCATGCTTCTACTTCCCTAGGCTATGGTCGGCCTTGACTTCCTTTTCTTTAGATTGTTTTGTGAATGTGTAAAATGAAAATGAAATGAAGGGGGAGAGGGTTTAGGGCAAGGGATAGGTCTATTCCCAAAATTTCCCTTCTCATATATTCTTTTATATGTATGCCTTTTAAAATAATCTTACTTAATTAATTAATATGGCACTGCTTTATTAAGTTTCAAATCTCATTCTCCTTAACTATTTATATTATTCTATTTAATTTGTCTAATTAAATGTATAGAATAATGTTTAACTAAAGTAGGGGTGTTACAGGCTCCCCTCCTGAAAAGAATTTCGTCCTCGAAATTTGGTAAGACTACAAAGCAAGCATATCAAACATGCAAACATCTGTAACAACCAATGCTAGTATACCCTATCAACTACTAAGTCTATATAAAAGAACATAACTTACCATCATAGCCCAGGAAGTATCTTTGATCATGCCCTCTGTTTTCCAAGTACAGTCTTTCTCATTGTCAATCCATTGGAATTTCACCAATCTAACTATCTTGTTCCTTAACTTTTTCTCATCTCTCGCTACAACCCAAGCTGAACATCTCACAAAAGTTAGAACCGGTTCTATTACTGAATCATCCAGTGCTGTCGAAGCAATATTAGTCTCTGGATCATGTACATACTTTCTAAGATGAGAAACATGAAATAGGTTATGGACTCCTGCCAAACTACTTGGTAACTCTACTCGATACGCAAGCTTTCCAATCCTCTCTACAATAGTGTATGGTCCAACATATCTCGGTGCTAAATTTCCTGTCTTTTCGAATCACACCGCACCTTTCATCGGTGATTGTAACGACCCTAGATTTTTATTTAGTTTAAATTGATAATTAAATAAATTTTTGAATAAAAAATTCAATAACTATTGATAAATTGATTCGAGTTTCCCCGAATCCAAATTAAAATATATTAAATCATTTAAATTTAAATATTGTATATATGTGTATATATGTGAATATATATATATATATATGTATATATATATGAGTCAATTAGAAATTATAAAATATTGGGTATATATAAATATATTTTGATTTGAATTTAAATTATAAGCAAATGGTTTAAAACAAAGTGAAAATATATAAGATAGATAAAGTATAAAATAAATACATTGGATAAAATCTAATAACAAATTAAATAAATTAAACAATCTATATTAAATATAGAAATCAATATATAAAAGATAAATTATAATAAAAATATAAAGGAAAGCATTAGCTCAAATTTTGACAACAAATTAAAAATAGAAAATTATTTATATTACAAAATAATAAGATTAAAGTAAAATAAAAATACACCCAAACATGAAAATATATATAATAATGATTAAGAAGATGTATTTATAAAATAAAATAAAAAAGTAATATAATTTTTTTTTAAAATCTTTTAATTAATGAGAAACACAAGTGAGTCATTCGAATTGAACAAAACAACAAAATAAACAAGTGTATGCAAGAAGTAGATTAAACAAAAGAATGTAAGTAAGGCAAAAGAAAAATATCTGCAATACAAATAAAAGATCAAATGAAATGATTCATGTAAACTTAAAAGGAAACATTTTACTAAATAAGATCATATCAGCCGAGACAAAGAAATCCAAGGCAAGTAGAAATGATCTGCATAGTTGATAAAGCAAGAAAGGAAAAAATAGATAAGTCTAAGCTTGTAAAAGAAGCACATCAAACTCTCATCTCATATTGGTACAGCTGAACTAAAGAAAAATATATGAATATAAAAAAAATATTATACAAACTAATTAATGCTAGCCTCCTTAGTATTTCCATCAGCCTACAAACAAGGAATATCACTGACTATAGTACAAGAAAATTAATCACCCTGTACAAAGCTTTATACTCTGTAAACTTCATTCCCATATACATCAACTTTCTCACCTCAGCCTCGATTATTCCAAGCTGTGAAAAAGAAAAAAAACTAAAGTATACATCATCTTAAAACTCAAAACAATAATTCAATTAAAACAACAACACAATCAATACAAACAAGCTTCAGCCTGTAACATAGATCAACCAGCTTCAATCTGAATCAACTAGACGATTCAGTTTAAAGGAATCAAAGCATTCAAGGCTTTCAGCTTCAATATCCTGCAAGTTTCGAGTTTTTTTCAAGCCTCCCTATTTTTCAAATTCACAATCTACTTTGTTCATTCTGAAAATCAAGGTGAGTAACATTCAATCTTAAACTTAAATATTTGAATTAGTAGTAGGTTTATATCTAGAAGAAATGTGTGTTGAACTTGTTGCTGTTAATATATATGAAATATATGCATACCTGTATAAAATGAGTTACCTGCTTTTTCCAGATTTGCAAACTAAATTCATGTTCTTTGATTTGATAACCATTGAATCTTAAATTATAAACAAAAAAATTGTTTGTTAGAGTACGTATTAAGTTTTAAAAATATATGTGAGTTAAAAACAACTTCTAACTTTCTCTGGGAATCAAGAAAAAGGAAGACAACTTTCAATAAGTTGAAACTCAAACTTTTTAAAATACGATGTCAGATATGTAAATGGAATTCTCACTTAAAAATATGATTTTTGAGATTCGTATGGAAATTTTTAGGTGAGTATTGTTTGAGAATTTCTGAGTTGTTCGATTTGGGGACTTTTGCCATCTGCCATTGATCGGCGTCGAATGGGAGTTCGTGGTTTGGCGTGATGGTGGCTGGGGTGTCAAGCATCTCTGGAAAAATGGTGGTTGATTTTATCTTAGGCCGTGGTGGTCAGGGAAGGAGGAAATAGGGTTTTGGGTATGGGTTTGTTCGATAGGGTTTGCAAAACTAATTCGTTGATCATGGTGGATTATAGAGGATCGGACCAGGGGGAAAGGGTTCGTGTGTGATAACCCGAATTTTTGGGCATCTGTTAATTGGAAATTAACAGGATTAAATTTATTAAAATACTTATTTGTAAATTGAACAAATAAATGTAATAATCTCCTTTATAAATTATTTAAAATTGGTGAAACTGTGTTTTCAAAACAATAATAATAATGTGTTGTTTTTATATATAAATGGATTTTTAATAGAATTATTATTTACAAATTGAATTTGTGTTTGTTTAAAAATATATGTTTGAGTTGATTTTAATTAAATTTTAATTTTAATTTGAATTTGAACTTGTATTTGAATTTAAATTTAAATATAAAATATCTTAAAAATATCTGGATTCAAAATATTAACATATGTGTATGATTTTATTTATAAATTAGTATTAAAACTTTTTCTTTTAAAGTTGTATAAATATAACAAAGGGATGTGATTATATAAATAGAAAATGCAATTAAAAGAATATACATAAATGTGTTTATAAAATAAGAAGTACAATGTAAATTTATAAAATCATACTAAATACAAGTGTAAGCTATCAATATTATCTAAGCATATGTGTTAACAAAATAGATAAGGAGAATGACAAGTGTCTTTTGTCTTTTATTTTTAAAAAATAGAATTAAAACAAGATTACATATACCTTACTCTAAAAACTCTTTCTCATTTTCTTTCACAAAACTAAGACCTGGAAACTAAGAAAATCAAACCAGAAAAGAAAATAAACAATTCTTTACAATCATCAAGCAATAATATTTCAACTTCAAAATCAAAGATAAGATCATCTCAGATTTAAAACAGGAGCAACCCAACTAAGATTTCGGTTCAAAAATCAAGTATTTTTCTTCCAAGTATTCAACAATCAAGCTTTGGTTTCAAATCAAACAGAGCAGACTTCAGATCAAACTCTGGAAATCAAGTCCAGACCAAAACTGTTCTCTGTTTTCTTCAAATAATGGTGAGTAAACTAAAGCTTAAATCAGTTTAAATCTTGGTGCATGAAGTAAATTCTTGAAGTAAAATTGTGATAAATGTTTACATAAATGTTGCATGATTGTTTTAAGATGAATGCATGTATATAGGTATTGTGTGCATGTCTGTTCATCAGTATATCTGCTCTGTTCTTCATTTACAGGCTTCAGATAAGTTAAAAATTTAATTTCTCTTCCCCTAATCATCTATAAATTATGAAGTATGAACAACATATGTTAGAGATAGCAAGATATTTGAAAAAAAAAATATTTCAAGAAAGATTAAAAGGTAGATTTTAACTGGAAAGAAGAATATTCAGGGAAACTCAAAACTTATCAAAATTTCGACTTGCATGAATTCAAGGTTCACTTATATCATCTAAATCGTTTTCGAAAACCATGAATTTTAAAGGTGAAATCAAGATTTTTGAACTTCTAAATCGAGAGCATTCGTGAGTTGAACGGGAAAGGGGGTTTTGTCGATTTCTGATGATCAGAGGAAGGGAGGTGGTCGAGATTGTTGCCGAAGGTAGTTTGGAAGTTGGTGGTCTCGGTAAAAATGCTCGCAGGATTTATCGGCCATAGTGGTGGTCGGACGGCGTAGTAATAGGGTTTTAAGAGCAGATTGGGTCGACTGGGTTTGCGAGGCGTTTCCAACGTCGATGGAGCATCGGAATCGATCGGGTGTGGGGAAATTGAAGCGTGGGTCTTAGGCGAGGCGATGGACGAGGTGGCGAGAACTCTAGTGACCTGAGGTGGCGGGTCGAGGCGATTTTTGGGTGTCCAGTTTCGTTCCAGTGGAGCTTCTGATGCTCATTTTCGAAGTTCGTGATCGATTGAGGTTTGGGTGGTTGGAATCGAAAGGGAAGGTCGAAGTCGATTTGTTGAAGGTGACTTTGGTGGTCGGAGCGTTGCCATTGATCGGTGCACGTGCACGTGTGTCAGAAGTGTATCGGTGGTTTGGTTTGTTTGCTGTAGATCGGGGAAGATGAAGTTTCCTCGGGTCAGACTCGTAGGTGTTGAGAGTTTGACTCGAAGAAAGAAGGAAAGTGGTTGGCATGAAGGGAACTCGGGGTTTCAGCTGTTTTTGCTCGGGGTTGTCTTCGGGAACGAAAGTGATTACTTGTTCCAGATTTAACTTAAAATCTTAAGTTAGTAGATTAATGATAGTTAATCCCTAGAGTTTATTAAATAGGGTTTTAAATGATAATTCAGAAGTTAAGTAAGATAAACGATTTATCTTTTAATTAATTAATTAATGGATTAATTAAATTAATTGTTTAATAATTAAGGGTTATAAATTAATTAGAGATTAATAAATTATTAATGATTAATAAATGTAAGTAATTAGAGATTAATTACTCAAATGATAATTTCTTAATGTAAGTAATTAAGGATTAATTTGACAAGGGTTAATTAATTAAATTTGTAATTAAAAGATTAATGTAATTAGTTAAAAGAACAACTAATAAATGTAAGTAATTAGAAGATCTTTGATTGATAAGAGTAATTAAGGATGGATAAATGTGAATGGATAAAGAATAATTAAATCATGTGATTAATTAAAGGTGAATTACTTAATGTAATTAACGAATAATTAATCATAGATGATTAATTAAGATGAATAATTAAGGGATGATTTATTAATTGGTTTGAAATTAAATAATCGTTAAGTATGCAAGATTTAAAGGTAATTAAAGTAATTAATTTAAATCATGGGTGGTTAATTAAATTAATTAGAAATGGTGTGACAAATTTATCTTGCTTATGGATGATTGTATGATATGGAATGACTCGAATTAATTTATATCTCTGATATATGATTCGTGATACTATGTGAGATGATATGTTGAGATTGAACTGTGATAATATGGATTATCTATCTGTGATGAAATGTTGTATTCTGAATTTTAAATTGAATTGTATTCACTTAAACAACTGGGTTTTAAGGATGACATTAAATTCGAAGAGACCGGGGTCGGATATCAACAATATCCGGAACCACTTCGATTAGTAATCTTTAATTCTTTATAGATGTGAATATGGAATCTAATAGGCTAGAATGAGATAAATTTAAGTAAACCGGACTATTTAAACTAAGTAACGGTACTTAGTATTGTTTTGTGGAATAAGTGTTGGCTATAACTAGTTAAGAACTCGTACTATGGTACGAGTTACCCCGGGTTTTAAATAAGTTCTATGAATTGAAATTTCATGTTAGATGAGTTTACTCACGCTGGTTTCCAGCCTGACCCGGGTGTTACTTTGATGTGATGCTCGGGTCAGACCGAGTATTACAGATTTCCAGGTAAGGACGTTCTAGAGCTCAGGAGGCGAGCTGGATGGCAGGAACGTATGGAGTGTGATATATTGTTATTTATTGGGACGAGTTATTTTAACTGTCCAGTGATTAAGAAATGTTGTAACTCTGATGTATTAAAATGTAATTGACTGATACAGATTTCTTTGTATAACTGATATTATTTTTGATATTGTATTTTGATCCGCTGCGAATGTGAGAATCTGTGTCTTGTTCTGTTTCTTTCTTCTATCTCTTTTCTTTTTCTTCTAACTATCTGGAATTTTCGGGTTCGAAATTTCCGGGTCATTACACTTGGTATCAAAGCTGAAGGTTAAGCGAAAACCTTGGCTCTATTGGGATTACTCGTTAAGGATAGGGTCAATGGTACCCTAGAACGAGTTGAGTGTATATATATATATATGAGAGCGTACTTGTTATTTTCTTGTATAAAGGTTTTTAAATGGTTTTAAAAAAATAAATGATTTTTATATAAGTTTATCTTTTGATATATATAAAGAAATAATTTTCTAATTATTAAATATATTAAAATATATTAAAGAAATTGGTTGTTGAATCATTGGAATTAAATAAAATAATAAGAATTAAGTGGTAATACAACCAAATTGAAATTAAATGAAGATAAGTTTGAAATGGATCCAAACTGAAATAAAAATCTTGAGTTTATAGAAGTATTTTCAGAATAAAGATAATAGCGAATTGGTTTCTAGATATGATAATCTTGGTTATTATCATATATGGTTGTTGTATTTAAAAATGAAATGTTTAGGGAAGTAAACATTTAGGTGAGTATGAATTATAAATTGAATTGAAGATAATTTAAAAATTGTGAAATTTTAAATCTAAATCTAGAAAACTTGAAATTGTTTTAAAGAAATTTGTTTGAATTAAAACCAAAGGTGGTTTAAAAATTTAAGGTATAACTGGGTGTGTAAAGGAAATAAATATGTATAAATGAGGATATACATTATATTAAAGATGTTTGAAATAAACTCTAAGTATTGAATTTTAAATTTTCCTAGGAATGTGATGTGAAAACCCTAAATGAATTAAGTTTTTAAATTTAAAAAGGGGGAAAGATTATTAATCTGAAGTTTAAAATTTGAATGGGAATTCAAATTTTGTAAAGTTGACCGGATTAAGTAAATTTAACTTAACTTGGAGGAAGTTAAATAAGTTTGAATGAATAACTTGAATTGGAAATTTCAAGATGAAATTTAAATTTAACCTGGAAAGTTAAATGGTTGTTTTTTTAAAAAAGGGGAGTTATGAGTGATCTCAAAATGGGTTTGAGATCTGGAAATTGAATAATGGATACTGTAAATTGGTGTTAGGATAAATTTGGATGTTTATTTATCCTGATATTATTCTATTGTTATAAATAATCAATGAAATTGAGAATTGGTTTTGAAAATTGAAAATGGATAATAAATTGGAATCTGAAGAATAAATTGTTTTGAATTCTTATTTGAACTTTGTAATAAGTTAAGTAAAGATAATTTTAAAATGAAATTTTGGAATTTGGGTTCAGAATTAAATGGTTTAAAGATTTAAGTTGTTAAATTAAAAATTTAGGCTGATTTGATTTAAAAAGTAAAGGTTAATTTAATTTAAAGGATTAAATCAACATTTCAAATATTTAACTCGAATTTATATAATTCGAGATGGTTTTAAGTTAAGATTTTAATAGAATTAGTTCAAATTGAAATTGATTTGAATTAATTGGAATTGTGATTGAAGATGTATAAGTTTAAAAAATTAAAATGGTAAATTAGAATTGAAATGATTTGAAATTTGAAGCTGGTTTAATTTGAAATTAATCCAAATTGATTTGAAATAATTTGGAATTGTGATTAAAATTGAATATGTTTAAAATCAAATGGAATTTGATTTGAATTTGGAAAGGAATTAAGATTAATCCAACTTGAATTGGGATTAAATCAATTTCAATGGAAATTGAAGTATTGAGTCAATTTAAATGGAAGAGGAAATTTAAATTAAATTGATGGGAAATCAATTGGAAATGGAGATTGGGAAATTAAACAGTTTGGTTCTGGATTATTTTCAAAATAAATTGTTTTAATATAAATATATTTTTCCAAACTATTTACTATACAATCTTTCTTCTTAAACCCCAAACTATCTTATACTTATTTTACAATTATTTTGGAACTATTTAACTATTTTGAAACTGTCTTATAAACTAATTACTATTTTTCAGTTATTTATATCTAATCACTATTTTAAAAAAAAAAACTATTTTGCAATTATCTAACTATTTTATACCTACTTAACTATTTTACAGATATTTTACAAACTAATAACTATTTTTCAACTACTAATCTATTTTAAACTTTTTCAAGCTATTTTTAAATTTAATTTGGTCAGAGTTCAAACTGTTTGTAATTGAAGTAATAACTCAATTGGAAATGGAAGCAATTGAGAATAAGTGAATGGAATTAAAGGAAATGTAAATAGAAAAGAGAATTGATTTGGCTGATAACTAATAAAGATAAATACGTAGGATATACGTATATTATTCTATTCGCATAGTGATTTGATCCAGATTCGAACATAGAATTTCGAGATAGTATTATCGATCCGAGTTGGGATTTTTTGCTCGATTTTCGACGGCGAACCTGGATATGGATTTTTGATCGGTTCTGGATATTCTCTATCATAGTTATGACTATGCAAGGAGAATGACGGTTTCTGATCAAGAAACCAGATCTGAGTCCGCACTAGGAAGTCGGGTGGACGATACTAGTTCGGAAGTGAAATTGTGTGATCGATTGAGCGATCAGACTGATATTGCGTACGGATGATATGTGTACATCGTACGAGTTTAAATGAAATTGATATTGGAATTTGTGGATAAGGATTGTAAAATGGTCTTTGAAATGAAAAGTATATTTGTGAAATATAATGGAATTGGATATTTCTTTGGTTGAAATTTACTTTATGGAGGTAAGTAAATGGTAAATAACTTTATAAAGAAATCAAACTTGAATATTTGATTTGGCAATAAATAAAGTTATATTTTGTAATATGATAAACTTCCCTTATTGAATCTAGTCAAAATAAAAAGGGTTTTGAAATATTTGAAGTATATATATATAAAAAAAGTTTTATACAAGTTTGAAATGATCCAAAGTTTTCAAAGTTATATATATCTATATCTATATATATAAAGGATCTTATGAGAATGATTTTGGAAAAGGTTTTTGGAACCTATGGATTTTGGAAAGGTTTTTGATTTTTGGAAAAATCAATTTTGGATTTTTAAAAGCCAAGTTTGAGAATTATAAATTTTGGTAATCGATTTTGTGTAAAGGAGATTTTGATAAATCATAAAGGATATGATTTGAAGATACTATAAGTGTATAGTATAAAATGTTTTGAGTATAGATCTGGGGAAAAAGGCGCTTCCTTGAAATGAACTTCTCAGGAGTACCACTGGATGGTACTGCCTTGAGCCCCAAGGGGGGTTTCTAAAGTTGATCCTGTGAGGAGTCCGGACAAAACTAGTTCCTGAGGATTATTTGTGTAGCGAAAGTCGAGGGGCTGGTGCCCACAGAGGCATTTGAGTTATGCTGTGACAACAATTTAACTCGATGTCACTGCGATCTACTGCAGACCATAGCGGAAGTCATGTGTGCCGCTGAGAGCCAACTGTCTACGTTTGATTTTATATCAGTAGACTGTGACACTATGGTAACATAGCGAAAGATGTTTGAGCCACTGAGAGCCAACAGTCTGCGTTTGATTTTATATCGGTAGACTGCGACCTATGTGGAGGAGTTTCATTTTGACAGCGAAATCGTGTGTGCCGTTGAGAGCCAACAGTTACATGGACTTTTGCTGCGACGGCAACGTAACCCTGGATGTAACTGCGATCTGTTGTGGGTTCCTTGGTGTAATCAGTTACATGGACTTTTGCTGCGATGGCAACGTAACCCTTGATGTAACTATGACCATGGATGGGAGTGATGATTTCCAGAGCATTCTTACCAAAGATATTTCCTCGATTTCAAAAATGTTTTCTATATATTCATCAAAATATTTTCAAGTATTTTCACTAGGTGTTGAAAACGGGTTTACCAAGTACTGATAGATTTTCAGTCTTACGCCTGATCAACGTATGACCGAATTTCTATGGGAACAAGGATAGACTGGTTGAGACATCGAGTTATAAAAAGTATTTTTATAAAAACTATTTTGATAATATTATGTAGCTTTTTAAAATATTTTGAAAAATTTAAATAAAAAGAGTTAAGAGTTAAGATATCTATAATTTAACTAATAATAACCATTATAATAAAATTCTAGTGTCGTTCCTTTTCGAGGACGAAAAGATTCTAAGGGTGGAGGAATGTGATAACCTGAATTTTTGGGCATCTGTTAATTGGAAATTAACAGGATTTAATTTATTAAAATACTTATTTGTAAATTGAACAAATAAATGTAATAATCTCCTTCATAAATTATTTATAATGGTGAAACTGTGTTTTCAAAACAATAATAATAATGTGTTGTTTTTATATATAAATGGATTTTTAATAGAATTATTATTTACAAATTGAATTTGTGTTTGTTTAAAAATATATGTTTGAGTTGATTTTAATTAAATTTTAATTTTAATTTGAATTTGAACTTGTATTTGAATTTAAATTTAAATATAAAATAACTTAAAAATATCTGGATTCAAAATATTAACATATGTGTATGATTTTATTTATAAATTAGTATTAAAACTTTTTCTTTTAAAGTTGTATAAATATAACAAAGGGATGTGATTATATAAATAGAAATGCAATTAAAAGAATATACATAAATGTGTTTATAAAATAAGAAGTACAATGTAAATTTATAAAATAATACTAAATACAAGTGTAAGCTATCAATATTATCTAAGCATATGTGTTAACAAAATAGATAAGGATAATGACAAGTGTCTTTTGTCTTTTATTTTTAAAAAATAGAATTAAAACAAGATTACATATACCTTACTCTAAAAACTCTTTCTCATTTTCTTTCACAAAACTAAGACCTGGAAACTAAGAAAATCAAACCAGAAAAGAAAATAAACAATTCTTTACAATCATCAAGCAATAATATTTCAACTTCAAAATCAAAGATAAGATCATCTCAGATTTAAAACAGGAGGAACCCAACTAAGATTTCGGTTCAAAAATCAAGTATTTTTCTTCCAAGTATTCAACAATCAAGCTTTGGTTTCAAATCAAACAGAGCAGACTTCAGATCAAACTCTGGAAATCAAGTCCAGACCAAAACTGTTCTCTGTTTTCTTCAAATAATGGTGAGTAAACTAAAGCTTAAATCAGTTTAAATCTTGGTGCATGCAGTAAATTCTTGAAGTAAAATTGTGATAAATGTTTACATAAATGTTGCATGATTGTTTTAAGATGAATGCATGTATATAGGTATTGTGTGCATGTCTGTTCATCAGTATATCTGCTCTGTTCTTCATTTACAGGCTTTAGATAAGTTAAAAATTTAATTTCTCTTCCCCTAATCATCTATAAATTATGAAGTTTGAACAACATATGTTAGAGATAGCAAGATATTTGAAAAAAAAATATTTCAAGAAAGATTAAAAGGTAGATTTTAACTGGAAAGAAGAATATTCAGGGAAACTAAAAACTTATCAAAATTTCGACTTGCATGAATTCAAGGTTCACTTATATCATCTAAATCGTTTTCGAAAACCATGAATTTTAAAGGTGAAATCAAGATTTTGAACTTGTAAATCGAGAGCATTCGTGAGTTGAACGGGAAAGGGGGTTTTGTCGATTTCTGATGATCAGAGCAAGGGAGGTGGTCGAGATTGTTGCCGAAGGTAGTTTGGAAGTTGGTGGTCTCGGTAAAAATGCTCGCAGGATTTATCGGCCGTAGTGGTGGTCGGACGGCGTAGTAATAGGGTTTTAAGAGCAGATTGGGTCGACTGGGTTTGCGAGGCGTTTCCAACGTCGATGGAGCATCAGACTCGATCGGGTGTGGGGAAATTGAAGCGTGGGTCTTAGGCGAGGCGATGGACGAGGTGGCGAGAACTCTGGTGACCTGAGGTGGCGGGTCGAGGCGATTTTTGGGTGTCCAGTTTCGTTCCAGTGGAGCTTCTGATGCTCATTTTCGAAGTTCGTGATCGATTCAGGTTTGGGTGGTCGGAATCGAAAGGGAAGGTCGAAGTCGATTTGTCGAAGGTGACTTTAGTGGTCGGAGCGTTGCCATTGATCGGTGCACGTGCATGTGTGTCAGAAGTGTATCAGTGGTTTGGTTTGTTTGCTGTAGATCGGGGAAGATGAAGTTTCCTCGGGTCAGACTCGTAGGTGTTGAGAGTTTGACTCGAAGAAAGAAGGAAAGTGGTTGGCACGAAGGGAACTCGGGGTTTCAGCTGTTTTTGCTCGGGGTTGTCTTCGGGAACGAAAGTGATTACTTGTTCCAGATTTAACTTAAAATCTTAAGTTAGTAGATTAATGATAGTTAATCCCTAGAGTTTATTAAATAGGGTTTTAAATGATAATTCAGAAGTTAAGTAAGATAAACGATTTATCTTTTAATTAATTAATTAATGGATTAATTAAATTAATTGTTTAATAATTAAGGGTTATAAATTAATTAGAGATTAATTAATTATTAAAGATTAATAAATGTAAGTAATTAGAGATTAATTACTCAAATGATAATTTCTTAATGTAAGTAATTAAGGATTAATTTGACAAGGGTTAATTAATTAAATTTATAATTAAAAGATTAATGTAATTAGTTAAAAGAACAACTAATAAATGTAAGCAATTAGAAGATCTTTGATTGATAAGAGTAATTAAGGATGGATAAATGTGAATGGATAAAGAATAATTAAATCATGTGATTAATTAAAGGTTAATTACTTAATGTAATTAACGAATAATTAATCATAGATGATTAATTAAGATGAATAATTAAGGGATGATTTATTAATTGGTTTGAAATTAAATAATCGTTAAGTATGCAAGATTTAAAGGTAATTAAAGTAATTAATTTAAATCATGGGTGGTTAATTAAATTAATTAGAAATGGTGTGACAAATTTATCTTGCTTATGGATGATTGTATGATATGGAATGCCTCGAATTAATTTATATCTCTGATATATGATTCGTGATACTATGTGAGATGATATGTTGAGATTGAACTATGATAATATGGATTATCTATCTGTGATGAAATGTTGTATTCTGAATTTTAAATTGAATTGTATTCACTTAAACAACTGGTTTTTAAGGATGGCATTAAATTCGAAGAGACCGGGGTCGGATATCAACAATATCCGGAACCACTTCGATTAGTAATCTTTAATTCTTTATAGATGTGAATATGGAATCTAATAGGCTAGAATGAGATAAATTTAAGTAAACCGGACTATTTAAACTAAGTAACGGTACTTAGTATTGTTTTGTGGAATAAGTGTTGGCTATAACTAGTTAAGAACTCGTACTAAGGTACGAGTTACCCCGGGTTTTAAATAAGTTCTATGAATTGAAATTTCATGTTAGATGAGTTTACTCACGCTGGTTTCCAGCCTGACCCGGGTGTTATTTTGATGTGATGCTCGGGTCAGACCGAGTATTACAGATTTCCAAGTAAGGACGTTCTGGAGCTCAGGAGGCGAGCTGGATGGCAGGAACGTATGGAGTGTGATATATTGTTATTTATTGGGACGAGTTATTTTAACTGTCCAGTGATTAATAAATGTTGTAACTCTGATGTATTAAAATGTAATTGACTGATACAGATTTCTTTGTATAACTGATATTATTTTTGATATTGTATTTTGATCCGCTGCGAATGTGAGAATCTGTGTCTTGTTCTGTTTCTTTCTTCTATCTCTTTTCTTTTTCTTCTACCTATCTGGAATTTTCGGGTTCGAAATTTCCGGGTCGTTACACTTGGTATCAGAGCTGAAGGTTAAGCGAAAACCTTAGCTCTGTTGGGATTACTCGTTAAGGATAGGGTCAATGGTACCCTAAAACGAGTTGAGTGTATATATATATATATATATATGAGAGCGTACTTGTTATTTTCTTATATAAAGGTTTTAAAATGGTTTTAAAAAAATAAATGATTTTTATATAAGTTTATCTTTTGATATATATAAAGAAATAATTTTCTAATTATTAAATATATTAAAATATATTAAAGAAATTGGTTGTTGAATCATTGGAATTGAATAAAATAATAAGAATTAAGTGGTAATACAACCAAATTGAAATTAAATGAAGATAAGTTTGAAATGGATCCAAACTGAAATAAAAATCTTGAGTTTATAGAAGTATTTTCAGAATAAAGATAATAGCGAATTGGTTTCTAGATATGATAATCTTGGTTATTATCATATATGGTTGTTGTATTTAAAAATGAAATGTTTAGGGAAGTAAACATTTAGGTGAGTATGAATTATAAATTGAATTGAAGATAATTTAAAAATTGTGAAATTTTAAATCTAAATCTAGAAAACTTGAAATTGTTTTAAAGAAATTTGTTTGAATTAAAACCAAAGGTGGTTTAAAAATTTAAGGTATAACTGGGTGTGTAAAGGAAATAAATATGTATAAATGAGGATATACGTTATATTAAAGATGTTTGAAATAAACTCTAAGTATTGAATTTTAAATTTTCCTGGGAATGTGATGTGAAAACCCTAAATGAATTAAGTTTTTAAATTTAAAAAGGGGGAAAGATTATTAATCTGAAGTTTAAAATTTGAATGGGAATTCAAATTGTGTAAAGTTGACCGGATTAAGTAAATTTAATTTAACTTGGAGGAAGTTAAATAAGTTTGAATGAATAACTTGAATTGGAAATTTCAAGATGAAATTTAAATTTAACTTGGAAAGTTAAATGGTTGTTTTTTTAAAAAAGGGGAGTTATGAGTGATCTCAAAATGGGTTTGAGATCTGGAAATTGAATAATGGATACTATAAATTGGTGTTAGGATAAATTTGGATGTTTATTTATCCTGATATTATTCTATTGTTATAAATAATCAATGAAATTGAGAATTGGTTTTGAAAATTGAAAATGGATAATAAATTGGAATCTGAAGAATAAATTGTTTTGAATTCTTATTTGAACTTTGTAATAAGTTAAGTAAAGATAATTTTAAAATGAAATTTTGGAATTTGGGTTCAGAATTAAATGGTTTAAAGATTTAAGTTGTTAAATTAAAAATTTAGGCTGATTTGATTTAAAAAGTAAAGGTTAATTTAATTTAAAGGATTAAATCAACATTTAAAATATTTAACTCGAATTTATATAATTCGAGATGGTTTTAAGTTAAGATTTTAATAGAATTAGTTCAAATTGAAATTGATTTGAATTAATTGGAATTGTGATTGAAGATGTATAAGTTTAAAAAATTAAAATGGTAAATTAGAATTGAAATGATTTGAAATTTGAAGCTGGTTTAATTTGAAATTAATCCAAATTGATTTGAAATAATTTGGAATTGTGATTAAAATTGAATATGTTTAAAATCAAATGGAATTTGATTTGAATTTGGAAAGGAATTAAGATTAATCCAACTTGAATTGGGATTAAATCAATTTCAATGGAAATTGAAGTATTGAGTCAATTTAAATGGAAGAGGAAATTTAAATTAAATTGATGGGAAATCAATTGGAAATGGAGATTGGGAAATTAAACAGTTTGGTTCTGGATTATTTTCAAAATAAATTGTTTTAATATAAATATATTTTTCCAAACTATTTACTATACAATCTTTCTTCTTAAACCCCAAACTATCTTATACTTATTTTACAATTATTTTGGAACTATTTAACTATTTTGAAACTGTCTTATAAACTAATTACTATTTTTCAGTTATTTATAACTAATCACTATTTAAAAAAAAAACTATTTTGCAATTATCTAACTATTTTATACCTACTTAACTATTTTACAGATATTTTACAAACTAATAACTATTTTTCAACTACTTATCTATTTTAAACTTTTTCAAGCTATTTTTAAATTTAATTTGGTCAGAGTTCAAACTGTTTGTAATTGAAGTAATAACTCAATTGGAAATGGAAGCAATTGAGAATAAGTGAATGGAATTAAAGGAAATGTAAATAGAAAAGAGAATTGATTTGGCTGATAACTAATAAAGATAAATACGTAGGATATACGTATATTATTCTATTCGCATAGTGATTTGATCCAGATTCGAACACAGAATTTCGAGATAGTATTATCGATCCGAGTTGGGATTTTTCGCTCGATTTTCGACGGCGAACCTGGATATGGATTTTTGATTGGTTCTGGATATTCTCTATCATAGTTATGACTATGCAAGGAGAATGACGGTTTCTGATCAAGAAACCAGATCTGAGTCCGCACTAGGAAGTCGGGTGGACGATACTAGTTCGGAAGTGAAATTGTGTGATCGATTGAGCGATCAGACTGATATTGCGTACGGATGATATGTGTACATCGTACGAGTTTAAATGAAATTGATATTGGAATTTGTGGATAAGGATTGTAAAATGGTCTTTGAAATGAAAAGTATATTTGTGACATATAATGGAATTGGATATTTCTTTGGTTGAAATTTACTTTATGGAGGTAAGTAAATGGTAAATAACTTTATAAAGAAATCAAACTTGAATATTTGATTTGGCAATAAATAAAGTTATATTTTGTAATATGATAAACTTCCCTTATTGAATCTAGTCAAAATAAAAAGGGTTTTGAAATATTTGAAGTATATATATAAAAAAAGTTTTATACAAGTTTGAAATGATCCAAAGTTTTCAAAGTTATATATATCTATATCTATATATATAAAGGATCTTATGAGAATGATTTTGGAAAAGGTTTTTGGAACCTATGGATTTTGGAAACGTTTTTGATTTTTGGAAAAATCAATTTTGGATTTTTAAAAGCCAAGTTTGAGAATTATCGATTTTGGTAATCGATTTTGTGTAAAGGAGATTTTGATAAATCATAAAGGATATGATTTGAAGATACTATAAGTGTATAGTATAAAATGTTTTGAGTATAGCTCTGGGGAAAAAGGCGCTTCCTTGAAATGAACTTCTCAGGAGTACCACTGGGTGGTACTGCCTTGAGCCCCAAGGGGGGTTTCTAAAGTTGATCCTGTGAGGAGTCCGGACAAAACTAGTTCCTGAGGATTATTTGTGTAGCGAAAGTCGAGGGGCTGGTGCCCACAGAGGCATTTGAGTTATGCTGTGACAAAAATTTAACTCGATGTCACTGCGATCTACTGCAGACTATAGCGGAAGTCATGTGTGCCGCTGAGAGCCAACTGTCTACGTTTGATTTTATATCGGTAGACTGTGACACTATGGTAACATAGCGAAAGTCGTTTGAGCCGCTGAGAGTCAACAGTCTGCGTTTGATTTTATATCGGTAGACTGCGACCTATGTGGAGGAGTTTCATTTTGACAGCGAAATCGTGTGTGCTGTTGAGAGCCAACAGTTACATGGACTTTTGCTGCGACGGAAACGTAACCCTGGATGTAACTGCGATCTGTTGTGGGTTCCTTGGTGTAATCAGTTACATGGACTTTTGCTGCGATGGCAACGTAACCCGTGATGTAACTGTGACCATGGATGGGAGTGATGATTTCCAGAGCATTCTTACCAAAGATATTTCCTCGATTTCAAAAATGTTTTCTATATATTCATCAAAATATTTTCAAGTATTTTCACTAGGTGTTGAAAACAGGTTTACCAAGTACTGATAGATTTTCAGTCTTACGCCTGATCAACGTATGACCGAATTTCTATGGGAACAAGGATAGACTGGTTGAGACATCGAGTTATAAAAACTATTTTTATAAAAACTATTTTGATAATATTATGTAGCTTTTTAAAATATTTTGAAAATTTTAAATAAAAAGAGTTAAGAGTTAAGATATCTAAGGAATAATTTAACTAATAATCAACATTATAATAAAATTCTAGTTTCGTTCCTTTTCGAGGACGAAAAGATTCTAAGGGGGGAGGAATGAGATAACCCGAATTTTTGGGCATCTGTTAATTGGAAATTAACAGGATTAAATTTATTAAAATACTTATTTGTAAATTGAACAAATAAATGTAATAATCTCCTTTATAAATTATTTAAAATTGGTGAAACTGTGTTTTCAAAACAATAATAATAATGTGTTGTTTTTATATATAAATGGATTTTTAATAGAATTATTATTTACAAATTGAATTTGTGTTTGTTTAAAAATATATGTTTGAGTTGATTTTAATTAAATTTTAATTTTAATTTGAATTTGAATTTGTATTTGAATTTAAATTTAAATATAAAATATCTTAAAAATATCTGGATTCAAAATATTAACATATGTGTATGATTTTATTTATAAATTAGTATTAAAACTTTTTCTTTTAAAGTTGTATAAATATAACAAAGGGATGTGATTATATAAATAGAAAATGCAATTAAAAGAATATACATAAATGTGTTTATAAAATAAGAAGTACAATGTAAATTTATAAAATCATACTAAATACAAGTGTAAGCTATCAATATTATCTAAGCATATGTGTTAACAAAATAGATAAGGAGAATGACAAGTGTCTTTTGTCTTTTATTTTTAAAAAATAGAATTAAAACAAGATTACATATACCTTACTCTAAAAACTCTTTCTCATTTTCTTTCACAAAACTAAGACCTGGAAACTAAGAAAATCAAACCAGAAAAGAAAATAAACAATTCTTTACAATCATCAAGCAATAATATTTCAACTTCAAAATCAAGGATAAGATCATCTCAGATTTAAAACAGGAGCAACCCAACTAAGATTTCGGTTCAAAAATCAAGTATTTTTCTTCCAAGTATTCAACAATCAAGCTTTGGTTTCAAATCAAACAGAGCAGACTTCAGATCAAACTCTGGAAATCAAGTCCAGACCAAAACTGTTCTCTGTTTTCTTCGAATAATGGTGAGTAAACTAAAGCTTAAATCAGTTTAAATCTTGGTGCATGCAGTAAATTCTTGAAGTAAAATTGTGATAAATGTTTACATAAATGTTGCATGATTGTTTTAAGATGAATGCATGTATATAGGTATTGTGTGCATGTCTGTTCATCAGTATATCTGCTCTGTTCTTCATTTACAGGCTTCAGATAAGTTAAAAATTTAATTTCTCTTCCCCTAATCATCTATAAATTATGAACAACATATGTTAGAGATAGCAAGATATTTGAAAAAAAAAATATTTCAAGAAAGATTAAAAGGTAGATTTTAACTGGAAAGAAGAATATTCAGGGAAACTAAAAACTTATCAAAATTTCGACTTGCATGAATTCAAGGTTCACTTATATCATCTAAATCATTTTCGAAAACCATGAATTTTAAAGGTGAAATCAAGATTTTTGAACTTGTAAATCGAGAGCATTCGTGAGTTGAACGGGAAAGGGGGTTTTGTCGATTTCTGATGATCAGAGCAAGGGAGGTGGTCGAGATTGTTGCCGAAGGTAGTTTGGAAGTTGGTGGTCTCGGTAAAAATGCTCGCAGGATTTATCGGCCGTAGTGGTGGTCGGACGGCGTAGTAATAGGGTTTTAAGAGCAGATTGGGTCAACTGGGTTTGCGAGGCGTTTCCAACGTCGATGGAGCATCGGACTCGATCGGGTGTGGGGAAATTGAAGCGTGGGTCTTAGGCGAGGCGATGGACGAGGTGGCGAGAACTCTGGTGACCTGAGGTGGCGGGTCGGGGCGATTTTTGGGTGTCCAGTTTCGTTCTAGTGGAGCTTCTGATGCTCATTTTCGAAGTTCGTGATCGATTCAGGTTTGGGTGGTCGGAATCGAAAGGGAAGGTCGAAGTCGATTGGTCGAAGGTGACTTTGGTGGTCGGAGCGTTGCCATTGATCGGTGCACGTGCACGTGTGTCAGAAGTGTATCGGTGGTTTGGTTTGTTTGCTGTAGATCGGGGAAGATGAAGTTTCCTCGGGTCAGACTCGTAGGTGTTGAGAGTTTGACTCGAAGAAAGAAGGAAAGTGGTTGGCACGAAGGGAACTCGGGGTTTCAGCTGTTTTTGCTCGGGGTTGTCTTCGGGAACGAAAGTGATTACTTGTTTCAGATTTAACTTAAAATCTTAAGTTAGTAGATTAATGATAGTTAATCCCTAGAGTTTATTAAATAGGGTTTTAAATGATAATTCAGAAGTTAAGTAAGATAAACGATTTATCTTTTAATTAATTAATTAATGGATTAATTAAATTAATTGTTTAATAATTAAGGGTTATAAATTAATTAGAGATTAATTAATTATTAAAGATTAATAAATGTAAGTAATTAGAGATTAATTACTCAAATGATAATTTCTTAATGTAAGTAATTAAGGATTAATTTGACAAGGGTTAATTAATTAAATTTGTAATTAAAAGATTAATGTAATTAGTTAATAGAACAACTAATAAATGTAAGCAATTAGAAGATCTTTGATTGATAAGAGTAATTAAGGATGGATAAATGTGAATGGATAAAGAATAATTAAGTCATGTGATTAATTAAAGGTTAATTACTTAATGTAATTAACGAATAATTAATCATAGATGATTAATTAAGATGAATAATTAAGGGATGATTTATTAATTGGTTTGAAATTAAATAATCGTTAAGTATGCAAGATTTAAAGGTAATTAAAGTAATTAATTTAAATCATGGGTGGTTAATTAAATTAATTAGAAATGGTGTGACAAATTTATCTTGCTTATGGATGATTGTATGATATGGAATGACTCGAATTAATTTATATCTCTGATATATGATTCGTGATACTATGTGAGATGATATGTTGAGATTGAACTGTGATAATATGGATTATCTATCTGTGATGAAATGTTGTATTCTGAATTTTAAATTGAATTGTATTCACTTAAACAACTGGGTTTTAAGGATGACATTAAATTCGAAGAGACCGGGGTCGGATATCAACAATATCCGGAACCACTTCGATTAGTAATCTTTAATTCTTTATAGATGTGAATATGGAATCTAATAGGCTAGAATGAGATAAATTTAAGTAAACCGGACTATTTAAACTAAGTAACGGTACTTAGTATTGTTTTTTGGAATAAGTGTTGGCTATAACTAGTTAAGAACTCGTACTAAGGTATGAGTTACCCCGGGTTTTAAATAAGTTCTATGAATTGAAATTTCATGTTAGATGAGTTTACTCACGCTGGTTTCCAGCCTGACCCGGGTGTTACTTTGATGTGATGTTCGGGTCAGACCGAGTATTACAGATTTCCAGGTAAGGACGTTCTGGAGCTCAGGAGGCGAGCTGGATGGCAGGAACGTATGGAGTGTGATATATTGTTATTTATTGGGACAAGTTATTTTAACTGTCCAGTGATTAAGAAATGTTGTAACTCTGATGTATTAAAATGTAATTGACTGATACAGATTTCTTTGTATAACTGATATTATTTTTGATATTGTATTTTGATCCGCTGCGAATGTGAGAATCTGTGTCTTGTTCTGTTTCTTTCTTCTATCTCTTTTCTTTTTCTTCTAACTATCTGGAATTTTCGGGTTCGAAATTTCCGGGTCGTTACATCATGGGTCATCGGAGCAGCTGGGGTTGTGGTCGCGTGGCGTCCGGTGGTCGAGGCAGCGAGCGCGAGGTCGTTTCCAGGCTTTGTGGTTGGTGGCAAGTCTGAGTTTCCATATTTTCGATCAAATGTCAATATTTCGATTCGCTTTGAATTTTGAGCTTCTGGGTGTTTGCCTGACGTGGAGTGGTCGGCGACGACGTGCTGAAGGTGTTGGTGGTGGTCGGAGCAATGATGATCGAACGTGCACGTGCACGTTTGGGTCAGTGTGTCAGTGTTTTGGGAAAGGAAAACTGTTTCGGGGAAGGCTGGGTGTTTTCGTCTGTTTAACTCGAAGAGAGAGAGGAGGGTGAGTAGCATGAGAAGTTGCTCGGGAAAATCTAGTGGGTTACTCGAGTAGTTCTATGATGTTTAAAACTTGTTAACTGATTAGCAGTACAGGGTTGAAAAAAAAATTTAAATTTACGGAAGAGTAGATTTTTAAACAGTTTTAAAAAGGGTTTTAAACCATAGTTTTTGAAATTTAAACAAATGAAGTTAGTTAAAACTTCTTATATAAGTTACTTTAAATATAATAAATTGTTTCCTTAAACATTTAATTAAAAAAAATCTTGAAATTCGTTTAAATTAAATTTAATTACGAAAGATTTAAAGTTATTTTAAATCTTAAATTAGAAATGAAATAAAAAGGAAATTTAAAGGTATGATGTTTAAAACATTTAAAGGGAGTTATGTTTCATTAACTTTAATTTATCAAATTAAATGATTATTTTATTTCAAAAACTTAATTGATGATTTAATTAAGTAGAGTAAATTCTTAAAATAAAGTGTTATAATGATAATTAAGTTTATCTTAAAGATAATTATGGTTTTAATGGTTGAGCTTAATGAAGTTAATTAAGAAATTTCAATATAAATTATTTATTTAATTAAGGATAAAGGATTAATTAAGTAATTAATAAAGAATAATTAATTAATTTAATTAACTAATGATTATGATTGATTAACTAATGATTAGAGATTAATGAATCAAAAATTTATTAATTAAAAGTAATTAATGGTTAATTATTATGAATGGTTAAGGATAATTAATTTATGTAATTAATCTTAAGGTTAATTACTCTGTGTTATTTTATGAATGGATAATTAAGATAAGTAATTAAAGGTAATTAATTACTTAAAGATAATTACTTAATTAAAAAAATTGATTAATTAAATGATTAAAGGATAATTAATCAGAATGATTTGTAACTAATTAATGTTAATTAACTAAGATTAGTGGTTTATTCGTAAGTAATAAATTTGATTTAAACTTACCAGATAATTAATTGATCTTACTTATGAATGTTTGGATTCTATTGAATGTGAATTGCTGGATATCCCTGATGTGTGATGCTTTGTTTTAATTCAAGTTGTGATGAATGAAATTTTATTATCTGCGATATATATATCTGCGATCGGTGATCTGTGAATAAAAGATAAGCGTTATAGTTTATACCGCTTATCAACTATATTTCTGTATTCTGACCTGTGATGATTGAATGTTGTTGCACTACTGTGTGAAACCCCTGGACTACACCTACACACACAAATGTGGATTTCACGTGGAAATCAGTTAAGTCGCAGATTGTTGACAATTTTAAAGATCGAATTCTTTAATCCACATGGTTTTGGAAATTGAAATTAAGAGCTTTGAAATGAGTTTTGAATGTAAAAGTTATTTTTAAATAACTTAATAAAATCTGAAATTTAAATAATTTGTATTAAATTCGAATTCAATATTTAGAATTGAATTCAATGATTTGGAAAACTAATTGTTTTCAACTGATAAAAGCTCTTATATAAGAAATTGATTTCCAATTTGAAATAAAGGATTTTTAAGTTTGAATTGAAGATGATTTTCCAAATTATGAACAAATATTTGAAATGTGTTTTTGAAAACTATTAGCTAAATCTTTGTTTCCAAGATTTAAGGAGTTAATCCAATTGAAATGGAAATTGGTTTTGGAAAATTTATGAATGAATCTTTCGTTTAAAAGATTAAAGTGTGGAAAATTGTTAAACCGTTGAAGGTTGTTAAAATGAATCTTTTTGTTTAAAGATTTGAAAATGGTAATTTGTTAAACCATTTGAAAAGGAAGTTTGGGTTTAAATTATGACTTGATTGAAATCCCATTATCCATTTGTTTTTAAATATTGCGCTCATTATTCGGTTTAGCCAGGAAAAGACAATTGTGTCATATAACCCATTCCGAATAGTGATACGTCGTATATGGATCGCATTTGCTATATTACAGCATGATAGGGGGTTCTCGCTTCGCGGTTTGGTGGCGAACGGGAGACTCTTACCCCTACATGTCCCTGAGTGGGATGGGTTGGTTGTGACAATCGAGAGGCTGGCCGTAAAAGTAAATGCGAGGTGCCAGTGTATGCCACGGTGGGGCTGGGATGGTTGCAAAGCCTACCGGTTGCCGCCGACGGTTCGTTCGTTACATTTGGTATCAGAGCTAAGGTAAAACTTTAGCTCAGGAGTATAACATGTTAAGTAGCTCATTAGAGATGGAGTGAAGTAAACTCTAGAATGAGTAATCTCTAAGATATCTGTCTGAACGTCTTAGTAAATTCCCTTACTATCCACTGATAGTGAGTATGAGTGCAAGAAGAGGACGAGATAGGGGACAGGGAAATACGACTACAAATGGTCAATACCCTGCAACAGTGGAAACATTCTTTCTCTATCAATTTTCTTTGATTCGTTTCCAAATTCTCTTGATTTCTTCGTACCAGCCACAAGAAGAAGTTTCGGTGTGATGATGGCTCTACGAATCGTTGTAGAAAATCCTTACTTTGTATCTTCGTCGGTTTCTTATCGGATTTTTGATTCAAACTTTAATGAATTTGAAATTTGGAAATAAAATTTTAAATGAATTGGAAATTTTAAATTGAGTTAAATCAATTAATAGAATATGAAGCTAAATTTGAATAGTATCGATAAAACGATTTCGTTTGAAACCAAATTTTGAAATTTTATTGTGATTTCTTGTGAATACCAAAGTTCGAAGAGGGACAAACTGGTATGTATTCTGAGATATTCCGACTTGAGTTTGGAATTCATATCGTAAGTTTGAGGAATTATAGGAGATCGAATCTGTCTATCTCTGTGTTGTTTTCGTGCCTGCGAATTTTGAGGACGAAATTCTTTTAAGGGGGGAAGTTTGTAACGACCCTAGATTTTTATTTAGTTTAAATTGATAATTAAATAAATTTTTGAATAAAAATTTCAATAATTATTGATAAATTGATTCGAGTTTCCCCGAATCCAAATTAAAATATATTAAATCATTTAAATTTAAATATTGTATATATATGTGTATATATGTGAATATATATATATATATATATTTGTATATATATATATGAGTCAATTAGAAATTATAAAATATTGGGTATATATATATATTTTGATTTGAATTTAAATTGTAAGCAAATGGTTTAAAACAAAGTGAAAATATATAAGATAGATAAAGTATAAAATAAATACATGGATAAAATCTAATAACAAATTAAATAAATTAAACAATCTATATTAAATATAGAAATCAATATATAAAAGATAAATTATAATAAAAATATAAAGGAAAGCATTAGCTCAAATTTTGACAACAAATTAAAAATAGAAAATTATTTATATTACAAAATAATAAGATTAAAGTAAAATAAAAATACACTCAAACATGAAAATATATATAATAATGATTAAGAAGATGTATTTATAAAATAAGAAGAAAAAAGAATATAAAATTTATTTAAAATCTTTTAATTAATGGGAAACACAAGTGAGTCATTCGAATTGAACAAAACAACAAAATAAACAAGTGTATGCAAGAAGTAGATAAAACAAAAGAATGTAAGTAAGGCAAAAGAAAAATATCTGCATACAAATAAAAGATCAAATGAAATGATTCATGTAAACTTAAAAGGAAACATTTGTACTAAATAAGATCATATCAGCCGAGACAAAGAAATCCAAGGCAAGTAGAAATGATCTGCATAGTTGATAAAGCAAGAAAGGAAAAAATAGATAAGTCTAAGCTTGTAAAAGAAGCACATCAAACTCTCATCTCATATTGGTACAGCCGAACTAAAGAAAAATATATGAATATAAAAAAAATATTGTACAAACTAATTAATGCTAGCCTCCTTAGTATTTCCATCAGCCTACAAACAAGGAATATCACTGGCTATAGTACAAGAAAATTAATCACCTTGTACAAAGCTTTATACTCTGTAAACTTCATTCCCATATACATCAACTTTCTCACCTCAGTCTCGATTATTCCAAGCTGTGAAAAAGAAAAAAAACTAAAGTATACATCATCTTAAAACTCAAAACAATAATTCAATTAAAACAACAACACAATCAATACAAACAAGCTTCAGCCTGTAACAAAGATCAACCAGCTTCAATCTGAATCAACTAGACGATTCAGTTTAAAGGAATCAAAGCATTCAAGGCTTTCAGCTTCAATATCCTTCAAGTTTCGAGTTTTTTTCAAGCCTCCCTGTTTTTCAAATTCACAATCTACTTTGTTCATTCTGAAAATCAAGGTGAGTAACATTCAATCTTAAACTTAAATATTTGAATTAGTTGCAGGTTTATATCTAGAAGAAATGTGTGTTGAACTTGTTGCTGTTAATATATATGAATATGAAATATATGCATACCTGTATAAAATGAGTTACCTGCTTTTTCCAGATTTGCAAACTAAATTCATGTTCTTTGATTTGATAACCATTGAATCTTAAATTATAAACAAAAAAATTGTTTATTAGAGTACGCATTAAGTTTTAAAAATATATGTGAGTTAAAAACAACTTCTAATTTTCTCTGGGAATCAATAAAAAGGAAGACAACTTTCAATAAGTTGAAACTCAAACTTTTTAAAATACAATGTCAGATATGTAAATGGAATTCTCACTTAAAAATATGATTTTTGAGATTCGTATGGAAATTTTTAGTTGAGTATTGTTTGAGAATTTCTGAGTTGTTCGATTTGGGGACTTTTGCCATCTGCCGTTGATCGGCGTCGAATGGGAGTTTGTGGTTTGGCTTGATGGTGGCTGGGGTGTCAAGCATCTCTGGAAAAATGGTGGTTGATTTTATCTTAGGTCGTGGTGGTCAGGGAAGGAGGAAATAGGGTTTTGGGTATGGGTTTGTTCGATAGGGTTTGCAAAACTAATTCGTTGATCATGGTGGATTATAGAGGATCGGACCAGGGGGAAAGGGTTCGTGGGTCATCGGAGCAGCTGGGGTTGTGGTCGCGTGGCATCCGGTGGTCGAGGCAGCGAGCGCGAGGTCGTTTCCAGGCTTTGTGGTTGGTGGCAAGTCTGAGTTTCCATATTTTCGATCAAATGTCAATATTTCGATTCGCTTTGAATTTTGAGCTTCTGGGTGTTTGCCTGACGTGGAGTGGTCGGCGACGATGTGCTGGAGGTGTTGGTGGTGGTCGGAGCAATGATAATCGAACATGCACGTGCACGTTTGGGTCAGTGTGTCAGTGTTTTGGGAAAGGAAAACTGTTTTGGGGAAGGCTGGTTGTTTTCGTATGTTTAACTCGAAGAGAGAGAGGAGGGTGAGTAGCACGAGAAGTTGCTCGGGAAAATCTGGAGGGTTACTCGAGTAGTTCTGTGATGTTTAAAACTTGTTAACTGATTAGCAGTACAGGGTTGAAAAAAAAAAGTTTAAATTTATGGAAGAGTAGATTTTTAAACAGTTTTAAAAAGGGTTTTAAACCATAGTTTTTGAAATTTAAACAAATGAAGTTAGTTAAAACTTCTTATATAAGTTACTTTAAATATAATAAATTGTTTCCTTAAACATTTAATTAAAAAAAATCTTGAAATTCGTTTAAATTAAATTTGATTACGAAAGATTTAAAGTTATTTTAAATCTTAAATTAGAAATGAAATAAAAAGGAAATTTAAAGGTATAATGTTTAAAACATTTAAAAGGAGTTATGTTTAATTAACTTTAATTTATCAAATTAAATGATTATTTTATTTCAAAAACTTAATTGATGATTTAATTAAGTAGAGTAAATTCTTAAAATAAAGTGTTATAATGATAATTAAGTTTATCTTAAAGATAATTATGGTTTTAATGGTTGAGCTTAATGAAGTTAATTAAGAAATTTCAATATAAATTATTTATTTAATTAAGGATAAAGGATTAATTAAGTAATTAATAAAGAATAATTAATTAATTTAATTAACTAATGATTATGATTGATTAACTAATGATTAGAGATTAATGAATCAGAAATTTATTAATTAAAAGTAATTAATGGTTAATTATTATGAATGGTTAAGGATAATTAATTTGTGTAATTAATCTTAAGGTTAATTACTCTGTGTTATTTTATGAATGGATAATTAAGATAAGTAATTAAAGGTAATTAATTACTTAAAGATAATTACTTAATTAAAAAAATTGATTAATTAAATGATTAAAGGATAATTAATCAGAATGATTTGTAACTAATTAATGTTAATTAACCAAGATTAGTGGTTTATTCGTAAGTAATAAATCTGATTTAAACTTACCAGATAATTAATTGATCTTACTTATGAATGTTTGGATTCTATTGAATGTGAATTGCTGGATATCCCTGATGTGTGATGCTTTGTTTTAATTCAAGTTGTGATGAATGAAATTTTATTATCTGCGATATATATATCTGCGATCGGTGATCTGTGAATAAAAGATAAGCGTTATAGTTTATACCGCTTATCAACTATATTTCTGTATTCTTACCTGTGATGATTGAATGTTGTTGCACTACTGTGTGAAACCCCTGGACTACACCATACACATACAAATATGGATTTCACGTGGAAATCAGTTAAGTCGCAGATTGTTGACAATTTTAAAGATCGAATTCTTTAATCCACATGGTTTTGGGAATTGAAATTAAGAGCTTTGAAATGAGTTTTGAATGTAAAAGTTATTTTTAAATAACTTAATAAAATCTGAAATTTAAATAATTTGATTTAAATTCGAATTCAATATTTAGAATTGAATTCAATGATTTGGAAAACTAATTGTTTTCAACTAATAAAAGCTCTTATATAAGAAATTGATTTCCAATTTGAAATAAAGGATTTTTAAGTTTGAATTGAAGATGATTTTCCAAATTACGAACAAATATTTGAAACGTGTTTTTGAAAACTATTAGCTAAATCTTTGTTTCCAAGATTTAAGGAGTTAATCCAATTGAAATGGAAATTAGTTTTGGAAAATTATGAATGAATCTTTCGTTTAAAAGATTAAAGTGTGGAAAATTGTTAAACCGTTGAAGGTTGTTAAAATGAATCTTTTTGTTTAAAGATTTGAAAATGGTAATTTGTTAAACCATTTGAAAAGGAAGTTTGGGTTTAAATTATGACTTGATTGAAATCCCATTATCCATTTGTTTTTAAATATTGCGCTCATTATTCGGTTTAGCCGGGAAAAGACAATTGTGTCATATAACCCATTCCGAATAGTGATACGTCGTATATGGATAGCATTTTAAGACCGGTGGTGAAGACCAGATATTCACAAGAACGAAAGGATAACTCGTCGATTGTCTCTGCACTGATTCGCGCCGGTATAGAGATTTCCTAAGTGATGGGAAGTCTGATCGGGATTGTGAATACCCGGATTTGCAAGGGCTTCATAAGAAGTGCCTTCGGTTCTGTTCGAACCTGGAACAGACTTGTATGGTTACATGTCTGACATTACACTTTGAGATATAAAGCCGATTTCTTTGAAATACATTTCTGTTTGGTGGCGGAGAATTTATTCTCTTAGCTTAACACCCTTCTCTGAGATGTACGAGCTCAAAGGTTATGTAGTTGAAATTTATCAGCGATATATTCCCAATTTGGTAATGTGACATGCTGAGAGTTGCTGTGTGATGATCAGTGTTTGATCATTTGTGATATGATCATTTGTTTGATCATTTATCTAGGTGATCATTTCTTTGATCATCTGTTGACCCAAAGCATGGCTTTGTGACAAAGCGTAGCTTTGTGGACGAGACTTCGTCGAGCCTCACAAACCGGTAATGGTCGAAACAGGAATTGTGCGGCAAGGTTTCAGGGGTAGCTTCCCTAGGGTATGACCATTCCTTCTGGAAAAGGGTAGTATCATGGTATGGAGCCCAGATGCTTACTCATGTGGACACACTTTATTTATTATGTGTGATGTTGGTGACGAGCACTCGTTTAAAGGTCCCAAAGGATCGGGGGTGGCATATATGAGGTTTTGTATATTCCCTGGGAAAGGGGGTAGCCGGCCTTGTTTTGCAGAGAGCAGTTTGTCTCTCGGAGCGTCCAGCCAGAGGCGTTCTTTCGTGGAATATGAAGTTCCTTAGCCTGACCATTTGTTGGAAAAATCCAAAGAAACAATACGAGCCTTTACAATTTCAATTGTATAACCTGTCTCCTCAGGAGGCAGCTATAGCAGGCATAATATAATGGTACATATGCTGGCTAAGATTTATATTCTACTTTCGAAATGTTTTCCACTATGCACTAATAATAATATCAAATCAAATTATTTGTTTTTCGTAGTAAGCATCTTTGACTAACATAAGAAGAAATCTCCTCCAAGTCCGCGTTTGCATTGTGTGTGTGGTGGGAGGTCCTATGGTAGTTTCATTTTCTAAAAGCATTGCGAATTGATTTAAAAATTCTCTGCTATTTATTTTAAAGATAAACTATTTTTGTTGCTCACACCAGTCCCATGACTGATCCGGAGTTTATTGTTTCTTTCCTAAACTCTGGATGCTCAAAATTTTCTACACGGGCAGTCTAGAGTTGGGTTTTTCAGATATTCAGATTTAGTAGATTTCCTGGAGCTAGTTCAGTCTTTGGATATGGACTGCACTTGCTTATCTTTGTGCATCGTTATTGAGAGTTCGAGCTATTTCTGGATTGGTGTTATGAAGATGGAGATTATCCACTGCTGATGTTATCGTTTTCTTTTCCGCTGCTATTTCTTGTATCATATCTCTGATGTATATTGATATTCATTGTATCACTCTGTTGTATCAGATATTGTATCAGACATTGTATATTAATGTATTATTCTTTTTCTTCTGCTGTGTTATTTACTTAACTGTGTTATAAGCTCCGACGACTCGGATTTAAACGGTCGAATCTATGACATTCGAGTACGATGTAAAGTATGGATGTCGATTTTCGAACGCGAAAATTCAAATCGTTATAGTGATACTTTGATAAAAACCTTATCTCCAACCAAGAACTCTTGATCTTTACGCCTCTTATCTATGTGACACTTCTGCCTATATTGAGCCTCCTTCATCCTACCCCGGATTAACTTAATCTTCTATGTTTCTTCTCTCACCGAATGTAGACCTAGATCTAATCCGTCTTTGGTCTCTAACCAATACGCCGGTAATTTGCACCGCCTTTCATACAAAGCTTCGAAAGGCGCCATTCCTATACTAGTTTGATAAATATTATTATGAAAACTCAACCAAGTGCAAATGGTCTTCCCACGACCTGCCAAAATCTACTACACAAGCTCTCAATAAGTCCTATAGTTCCTTATTGAGTCCCTCATCTGCCCATCTGTCTGTGGGTGATAAGCTGTACTCATCTTAAGTTCGGTACCTAACACTTTCTGCAGACTCTTACATAATTCACTAATAAAAAAGACATCACTGTCATTGACTATACTACTAGGAATCACATGCAGCCTAACAATGTTTTTCATAAATAAGTTAGCCAAAACAGGTGATGTCCTAGTTGACTTAATGGGAATGAAATGGGCACTCTTGATCGGTCTATCCACTATGATCCATATACTTTCATTTTGTTTACTTGACCTTGGCAAGACATCGATGAAATCCATGGAGATTGAATCCCATTTCCAAACCCGTATGCCTAAAGGCTAAAGCAAACCACTCGGCTTTGATGTTCATCTTTTACTCACTGGCAATTCGCACACTGCCTTACCCATAAGCCTACATACCTTTTCATACCTTCCCAGAAGAAACTCCTTTTCATATCCTGATACATCCTGGTTCCTCCAAGATGAATTGTAAACTTCGATAGATGGCACTCCCTAAGAACTTCCCTCCTTAGGTTTCCAACATCCGGAACACATAATCGTCCCTTCTTCCTTAACCATCCTTTCTGGTCAAGACTGAAATATTTTAGATCATCGATCATGGTTCCTCCTTCCAACCTTCTAATCTTCTTAGCTAGCAATGGATCATCTCTCTATTTAGAACCAATCCTTTCGATCAATACCGGTGCAACTTCCAAGTAGAATAATATGGCTGTATGCTTACTAGAACTAGCAGTCGATCTTAACTGCACACTACAAGTAGTTAATGCCTCTTGATCCATCCATTCTGCCAATATAGCCACCACCACATTCTGATGTTTTCTACTATAGGCATCCACAACTTTATTTCCTTCTCTAGTGTATAATCAATACCGAAATCATAAATTGCTAAAAACTCTTGCCACCTTTGTTGTCTCATATTCTACTCTTTCCGAGAGAATAAATATCTTAAAGACTTATGATTTGTATACAACTCGAATTTTTCTCCTAACAATCAGTGTCTCTACAATTTCAATGCGAAAATCACCGCTGCCAACTCTAGATCATGAATCGAATATCTAACTTCAGGTGGTTTGAGATGCCAAGAAGCATATGCAATCACTTTACCCCTTTGCATCAATACAGCATCGAATCCTATTCCAACTGTATATGTATACACCACCAAATCTTGATTCCCATCTAGAACTACTAACACGAGAGCATTGGTCAACAAATGCTTTAACTTAACGAATGCTTCCTAACATTTGTCAAACCAAATGAACTTCACGTCCTTTCTGGTTAGCTTGGTCAAAGGCACTGCTATCTATGAGAAATCCTTAATGAATTTTCGGTAATAGCCGGTCGGTCTAAGAAAACTTCTTATCTTCCTCACCGTCTCGGGCCTCTTCTAATTGTTAACAGCTTCGATCTTAGCTGGATCGACTGACCGCCAATTTTCAAAAACTACATGACCAAGAAACTTCACCTCTTTCTTCGAAAAATGACACTTTGAAAACATTGTTTTAAGTTAATGCTACCACAATATCTCAAGCACTATTCTAAAATGAAACTTATGATCTTTTTTATCCTTCGAATATATCAAAATGTCATCTATGAATACCTATACGAACCTATCCAAATTCTCTTGAAAAATCCGGTTCATTAATTCTACGAAGAAAGCTGGCGTATTAGTTAAGCCGAATGGCATTGCTAACCACTCGTACGAACCACACCTTTTCTGAAACACCGTCGAAGGAATATTATCCTATGCCACCCTTAATTGATGGAACCCTATCACCAAATCCAACCGGGAAAACACTTTGGCTCCACTCAACTGGTCAAATAAATCATCTATTCTTGACAAAGGATGCATATTCTTTATCATGTTCTCATTCAACTTCAGATAATCAATATTTAATCTCAATGACCCGTCCGCCTTCTTCACAAACACCACAGCCGCTCCACAAGGCAAGCTGCTTCATCTAATAAAACTCTTTTCTTCTAAGTCAACTAGCTACACCTTTAATTCCTTCATCTCGATAGGTGTCATCCTACTAGGAGGTCTACTAACCGGTTCAGCTCTAGGTACAAGATTTATACGAAACTCAATAGCTCATTTCGATGGTAGTCCTGTAACTAGTTCAAACACATTTGTGAATTCTCTCACAACCAAAACCTGATTTACCTCATCTTCTACCTCTATGGCACCCAAAAAAGTAAGACATCCAAACTGGAATTCTCCACTGAGTATATGATTCAATCATGTTAACCCTTAATTTTCTTCGACTCAAGAAGTATACGACTCATAGCCCAGACGACTTAACGAGTTAACACTATCAACGACTTAAGGGCTGCACGACTCAAGGAGTTGAGCTTTCTACGAGTTAAGGACTTACGACTCAGGAGGATGCTACGACTTAAAGGTCTTACGACTTAAGGGTCTTACGACTTAAAGGTTTCGCGACTTAAAGGTCTTACGACTTAAAGGCTATCAGGGTAAAATCCAAAGCCCGTGCCTATACTACTTTTATCTGGTAAGTCGGCTACGACTTAGCACTTGTCTTCAACCGAGCCACAAGATGAACCCAGTATGGCGCCCACGAGATATCTTAAGTCAAATACGAGTTACGACTTACCATAAGTCGGTCACGACTCATGACTTGGCCAAAAAGAGAGTTCAGAATTCAACTCCTATAAATAGGCCACCACTTCCAACATGAAGAGGACTTTTGGCAAATCATTTCTTCAAGTGCCGTTACTCTGTCAAAGACTCCATTTATCCAGCAATCAAAGATCCTCAAACATTCAAGACGCTACAATAATCTTCAAGAGATAATTCCTTACATCCAACATGGATTCATCGAATTTCATCGACGAAGATTGAGCTAGTAGTCAAGATTGTTTCTTTTGATCAAGTTGTACTGTTTTGATAAGAGATTTGTATCGATTTGCAACCGAATTCAGTAATAAAGAGATTCAAAGTGGACGTAGGCTTAATCTCAAGCCGAACCACTATAAATTGCTGTCTTTTACTGCTTTTCTGCCAGTTTACTGGTTAAATTCTGTTCCCGTCACACAGGTGGTGCTTTCACGATTCTATTACACACACCGGGTGTTAGCGTTCACTTTTTAGCGTTAACATTTTGGTGCTTTCACTGAGAATCCAACTCAGGCTACCATTCACCATTGCTTCACACAAGTTTGTTGAAAAAATTTTCTACAAAACCAGAAGTCTATCAGACATAATGGCTCCTGGAAGGAAACGAAAGGCTGTCAGATCTGAAAATGTTCAAGATAATACCACCACTTCTATTTCACCAAGCCAAGCGGCTCCAAGCGTCGGGGTGACGCGAGAGGTGCTAGATGCTGCTGTGTCTGGACTATACCAACAGATTGAAACTCAAAACAATCTGATGATGGAAAAACTGAAGCTCTGCTCGGCGCCAACCAAAGACCAGCGGGTAATGAAGAAAACATCGCTGATGCTCTCCGCAACTCCGAAGGAAAAAATATTCCTCAAGGGGGATCAGGTGCTGCTGAAGGGGCACCCCTCCAAGCTGAAGGATCTAGGCCATCGCCGATTTTCCGCGAACATCTGCCCGGACAAATTTCTGAGAAAATGACCGAGGTCTATTCCGCCAAATCTTTGAACAACGAGGAATATCTTTCTGGCATGATCAAGCAAATAATGAAGGAGAGCATGCAGAGGGATGAAGATGAGAGCGAATGGGGATTCGCACCGAGTAGAACTCCGTTTACCGAGAAGATTCTAAAGGCTGAATTTCCTAGAAAATTTGTTCCCCCCACCATTCCTGCTTATCGGGGAACAAGTGATCCAAATCAATTCTTGTATAAATATGACTGGCACATGACCGGCGCAAGAGCAACTGATGAAATTAAGTGCCGGTATTTCCCAGTATATTTGGAAGGAGTGGCACTTCTCTGGTTTACCAAGCTTCTTGTCCGATCAGTAGATCAGTTTTCCGATCTGACCCGAAAGTTCAAAGAGCAATTCAGGCTATATGCTTCAAAGGCAAAAAACATAATGTCATTGTCCAGTCTTGAACAGAATCCGGGAGAACCTATTAAATCATTCCTGAACCGTTTCAATATAGCTCTGGCAGAAGTTGATAACGCAGAGCCACGAATGATCTTGACCTATTTGATGCGTGCTATCGACAAATCGAGCGAATTTGGAAAATGGCTGAAGATGAAAGAGCCAAATTCTCTCGAGAAATTCTACAAGAAAGCTGATGAATTCATACGCTTGGAAAATCTTCCAGCATCGATGAAGGTGGTGGCAGCAAAGGTGGAAAATAATACTGCCGCTTCGGAAAAGAAAGATTCCGGAGGTCAGAAAAGGGAAAATCACGAGGGGAAGAAACAAAAGGATACAAAGAAACCTCGCTTCTTCAAACCCTCAGATTTCACTCCATTGACCGACACTCTGGAAAATATCTTCTTCGCCACCAAAGATGCCGTGGATTATCCCAAACCGGCTGAGATAAAAACAGGAAAGGGCGCTATGAGAAATGGAAAGTTCTGCCATTTTCACAACCAACCCGATCATGATACCAATGACTGTCGTCACTTAAAGAGTTTAATTGAAGAATTGTTGAGGGAAAACAAGCTGCAACAGTATGTCAAGAGAAACAAAAGTGACCCATCTTCGTCAACTCAGAGGCAGCAACTCCCTACTCAACCATCAGGTTCAGGAAAAGGTACTACGGCACAAGAATCTGAGAGGCCCGTTATCAATGTGATTACGGGGGGCCCACACCCAGCGGGCAGAAGCTGGGGTGAAATGGAACGATATGCTCATGCTTTGAAACACATCCCAGCAGAGGAAGATGTTTTTGCCGTAGAAAATGCTGCACCCCTGAAACAGCAAAAGATTTCAGATGATGATATTATGTTCAAAGCTAGGGATTCTATTGGTATTGAAGCTCCCACCATAGATCCCTTGGTTATCTTTGCAGGAATTGGACCGGCAATAGTAAGACGAGTGCTCATTGATTGCGGTGCTTCCTGCAATATACTCTTCAAGAAAACATTTGACCAGATGAAGATCCCAATGACCGACGTTCAAGCTTCATCACAAAAGATCGTTGGTTTCACTGGGGAACCACAGCAACCAATCGGAACTGTCGAGTTGTTCGTGGAACTTGGGGAAGGGCAGAAAAGGGTAGTTCGCAAGCAAACCTTTGTAATTGTTGATGGATTTTCTGCCTACAATGCTTTCCTAGGCAGGCCAACTCTAGCTGCATTCAAGGCCATTTTGGCCCCGTGGTGCCTAACTATGAAGTTTCCTACAGAAAATGGTGTTGGTGTCATCAAGGGAGATCAAAATGCTGGACGCGAATGTTATCTTATAGAGCTTCGAGAAGCCAGAAAGAGAGAAATGGGTAAAAATGCGGCAGCTCCCCTCCACATCAAAAACCCAACCTTATAGCAAATACAGGGTGGTCCCTGCACTGGTGAGCATAGCGGTGCAAGGCGAGAAATGGACCCCAGAAAATCCAGTGCAGAGGAGAATAGAGTGGTGCCCGTGGAAGTTACGGTACCAATACCTGTCGACTCCAAAGACCCAAATAAAGTACTTAATGTGGGTTCGCAACTAAGTACAACAGTTCAAAACACACTGATATCATTTCTAAAAGCAAATCTGGACGTGTTCGCTTGGTATCATGCTGATATGTGTGGAATCTCTCCAACAATTGATGTTCATACTCTGAATGTCGATCCGAAATTCACACCAGTGAAACAGAAACGAAGAACTCAAGGTCCAGAAAGGTCAGCAGCCTTAAAGGAAGAAGTAGATCGTCTCATGGAGAATAATTTCATCAAAGAATCCACTTATCCAAATTGGGTTTCAAATCCAGTACTGGTTAAGAAGGCAAATGGAAAGTGGAGAGTATGCATTGATTTCTCAGATCTAAACAAAGCTTGCCCCAAAGACTGCTTCCCGTTGCCTAGAATCAATCAACTGGTAGATGGGACGGCTGGACATGAATTGTTGTCCTTTATGGATGCCTATTCCGGATACAATCAGATTATGATGAATGAACCAGATCAGGAAGACACAAGCTTTATCACAGATGTGGGACTCTACTGTTACAAAGTCATGCAATTCGGATTGAAGAATGCAGGGGCAACCTACCAAAGACTTGTCAACGCTATGTTCAAACCTCAGATTGGCAAAACTATGGAAGTCTATGTTGACGATATGTTAGTAAAGTCAAAGAAAGCAGTAGACCACATGGATCATTTGGCGGAAATGTTTACAATTCTTCGAAAGTATGGGATGAAGCTCAACCCATTGAAATGTTCATTCGGGGTAGAATCTGGGAAATTCCTGGGTTACATCGTAAGCGCTAGGGGTATTGAGGCCAATCCTGCTCAAATCACAGCTTTGAGAGAAGTTAAAGCCCCTAGAACAAAGAGAGAACTGCAAAGTCTCAATGGAAAAGTTGCCGCTCTTAGTCGCTTCATCTCCAAGGCCACAGACAAATGCATTCCCTTTTTTGATGCTTTAAAGAAAGGAAAGAAAAATTTTGAATGGACTCCCGAATGTCAGAATGCTTTCGATCAACTGATTCATCATATGAGAACTCCTCCGGTCCTTTCCAAGCCTAGTGATGGCGAAGACCTCTTCATCTATTTAGCAATTTCATCCCATGCTCTAAGTGCAGCACTCGTACGAGAAGATATAAGAATACAACGTCCAGTCTACTACATCAGCAAACGGTTCACTGGGGCAGAGATGAATTATTCAAAGATAGAAAAGCTTGCTTATTGTTTGTTAATCGCCTCCAGGAAGTTGAGGCCCTATTTCCAATCTCATCCTATCAAGGTTCTGACTGATCAACCTCTAAAGCAAGTCCTGTATCGCCCTGAAACTTCGGGTCGTCTCTTGAAGTGGAACATAGAACTCAGCCAATATGACATCACTTACCATCCCCGAAGAGCAATTAACGGACAAGCTTTAGCAGATTTCATTGCAGAGTCCACTGACAAAGGTGACCTCAAGGAAGAAACAACTGACTGCATTCTGATACAGTGGAAGTTGTATGTTGATGGCTCGAGAAATGATTATTGTTCTGGGGCAGGAGTTGTGCTTGAAACTCCCGAAGGACGATCACTATGTTATGCATTGAGACTAGAATTCCCTTCGACAAACAATGAAGCAGAATATGAAGCCCTTATTGCCGGTTTAAAAATCGCCAAGGAACTAAACATCAAAGTGATACAGATTTTCAGCGACTCTCAGCTTATTGTTTGCCAGGTGAAGAAAGAATTTCAAGCCAAAGGAGGGAATTTGCCTGCATATTTGTCAAAAACATCTGAACTTCTCAATGATTTGGATCACTATTCAATAAGCCACATACCCCGAGAGGAAAATATGAAGGCAGACTCTCTAGCAAAGTACTCAAGTTCCGGAGAAGCTCAATTACTGGGATTAGTTCCTGTAGAAGTTCTGTCAGCTCCAAGCATTGATGAAATGGATATTGATTGGATTATGGCTACGTCTCAAGAGCATGAATCATGGATGACTCCCATCAAAGAATACTTACTCAGTGGTTCCCTGCCAGAAAGTTCTAAGGAACGTCGAAAATTATTGGGAAAAGCGTCGAGATATATAATTCAAGATGGCCGATTATACAGACGGGGATTTTCAATGCCTCTGCTCCGATGTGTAACTAAGGAAGAAGCCAAGACAATTCTAGCCGAGGTACACAGAGGAGAATGTGGAGATCATTCAGCTGGTCAAACTTTAGCCAAGAAAGTTCTCCGATATGGGTATTTCTGGCCTGACATTAACCGAGATGCTGCTATCTACTCTAGAAAGTGCGACAAGTGCCAGAGATTTGCAAAAATCCCAAGAGCACCTTCCACCGAACTCTCACAGATGGTCAGCCCATGGCCATTCGCCATTTGGGGGATAGATCTAATCGGACCATTACCAGTTGCCAAATCAGGGATTAAATATGCTATTGTTGCCGTTGATTATTTCACCAAATGGGCTGAAGCTGAACCTTTGGCCACCATCACTTCTAAAAAGATGATAAATTTTGTAACAAAGAATATCATTTGCAAATATGGTGTGCCACAGAAGATAATCACAGACAACGGTACTCAGTTTGAAAGTGAAGAATTCCAGGATTTTTGCAAACGGTTCAGAATTCGAAAAAGCTTCTCAGTAGTGGCTCATCCGCAGGCAAATGGGCAAGTGGAAGCAGTTAATAAGATCATCAAGTCAACTATCAAAAAGCAACTCGAGAAAGCAAAAGGTGGTTGGGTTGATAAGCTTCCATTAGCACTATGGGCATATAGGACTACTCACAAAACTGCAACTTGGCACACTCCATTTTCACTGGCATACGGATCGGAGGCAATGATTCCAGTGGAAGTAGAAGTTCCTTCACATAGAAGAGTTCATTTCAAAGAAGCTGAAAATGAAAAGCTGCAACTTGAAGCACTTGATTTTCTTGATGAGAAAAGAGAAGAAGCTAGGCTCAGAGTTTCAGCTTATCAGCAAAGGATAGCCAGGCACTTCAACTCTAAAGTTCGCCAACGCAGCTTTGAGGTCGGGGACTTAGTTTTGAAATGGATCATGACGGCAACTGGTGTGTTTGGACCAAACTGGGAAGGACCATATGCCATTGGCAGTAAACTTCTTGATGGCACTTTTAAACTCATAACTGTCGAAGGAGATCCAATTCCAAGAGCCTGGAAGAGCAACCACTTACGTCCTTATTTTACTTGAAAGAAAAAGCTTTGTTCAAAATTGTAAAATAATGATGAATGTATCAGTTGTATTGTGAAACATTGTAAATCAGTGTAAATGAATGAAAGCTATAAAGTGGACGTAGGCCCGATTCTTGGCCGAACCACTATAAATCTTGTGTTCTTTACTATTTCATAATGCCTGTTTTATTTTGATATATAAATGCCTTAAAAGTATTGCTAAAATGTCGATTCAAAATTGCAGGACATTATAACAAGGCTCGCTCATCACAAAGCTAAGCGACCTCTATAAATCAGCTATTACACGAAAACCAAGCAACAAAAAATTCCAAACTCAAATCCTATGCAAGGAAAACTTCACGTAAAAAGTTGTTGACTCCACTGTGACAAACCTTTGTTCACTAGTTGAGATTGTCGTTATGAATAGACATCCAACTAGATAACTCGTGTTTGTCTCGTGAAGTCATTCAACAGTGAAGTCCACTCCTCCGGATGAAGCAATTTACTTGTAAAAGGAAAGAAGATGTGCTTGGGAACGATAATAAGAGATCGCTAATGGGCAGATGATGAGAGAAAGTTGCCAAGCAAACAAAGAAGCAGACAAAGGGAGGTATGCCTCTCAACAGGAAGGCCGGAAGATCCACTAAAGGGACACCTTCCCAAGCGGAAGGAACAGGACCCTCGCTAACTGGTCGTGATGCATCCGATCAGATAGCGTACGTCCGTCCCATGGATCCACTCGCCCCTGAGACGCAACCTACCTGGCACACCAACCAACCAAAGCCCTCTAATGAGGCACGCCAATAAATGGGAGAGCTTTCCTCAATCAAAAAGATCGGTGGGACTACTAAAGGGGCACTTTGTTAGTTAATTGCGATCGTTTGTGCAAACAAACATCCAATCAAGCAACTTGCGTTCGCCCCGTGGACCCCTCCGACCATGAGAAAGTAACTTCCAGGCAATCAAAAGCCCTTTTCGGAGGCACAAGCCCTCTTCGGAGGCACAAGCCATCTTCGGAGGCACGCTTCACCATGCTTGAAGCACAAAATCAAAAGCCCTTTTCGGAGGCACAAGCCCTCTTCGGAGGCACAAGCCATCTTCGGAGGCACGCTTCACCATGCTTGAAGCACCAAATAAAAAGCCCTCTTCGGAGGCACATTTCACCAGGGTAGAAGTGCAAAATGCTTCTCTTCGGAGACCCACTTCACCAGAGTTGAAATATCAAAATTCCTTCTCTTCGGAGACCAAAAATGCTTCTCTTCGAAGACCAAAATTGCTTCTCTTCGGAGACCAAAATCGCTTCTCTTCAAAAACCTCTTCACAGGCGCACTTCACCTTGCTTAAAGTACCAAAAATAAGCCCCTTACTGGGGCACAAAATCAAAACCTTCTTCGGAAGCTCATTTCACTGCGTAGGAAAATTCGCTTTTAACAAATAAAAGTGATCATCCCCAAAAGTTGAAGTGTTCTTCAGAAGGAAAGAGAAAGTAAAAAACTTCTCGAAAGACGAGATATACTTTATTAAAAGCAGAATGATTCTTCCCTTAAAAGCGGAATAGTTATTCTCTGGAATAAGAGTATCAGTCTTGAGAAAGTTAGGAATATTGCAATGCACTTGCGGTATGGGGGAATACTATACGATTCAGTTACATGAACAAAGTAATATACAAGCAACATACCGCGAGTTCATCACAATATCATGAAAAATAGATGATGTGGAATAAATGCATTCTCAAACGCAGACAAAAAGTTTGCACAAGTAAAAAGAATCGTTTGTTCCACACCAAAAATAAAAAATAGATGCATTCTCACATACACAAGAGTTTGTACAAGTAAAATAATTGTTTTATTTAGTACTATGAAAATTCTTTACATGTGCAGATATCTCAAAAAGTAAAAGCAGGGACCGGTACCCGCACAATCCCCGGTCGATACATGCAAAAAGCAAAAGTAAGGAGTAGAAAATCTAGCTTGTTATTCCTTCTTCTCGCCACCTTTGGAGCCTTTCCCCGGCCTAATGACTAGTTTTTGGAGCCGTTGTGAACGGGTCGGGGCAGAAGGAGGAAAAGGCGCGGTTGGATCAACTTCTGCTTCGTCCCCAGTTGAAGCACTTCTCTTCTTCTTCCTTATGCCACGCTTCCCCTTCCTCTTTGAAGAAGATTCGCTCCCCGGAGTAGCAAGCGGTGTTGAAAGCTTCGTGTCGTCATCAAGGGACTGCTCCGGGGTCTTCTCGACGTCTTCAAGGTCCTCCGCCTTCTGTTCCTGCGAAGCTCCCGGGTCATCCAGGCCTTGAAGGGCTTCGATTTTCTCTGCCTGTGATCCCGGCTGGGAAGTAGAAGGAGGAGTAACCTGTAAAGATGGAGGGACGGCAACTGAAGGAGTGGAAACTTGTGCAGTGTTTGGTGCCTCCGCTGTAGAAGAAAAGAAGTTAAAATCAACATCTTCCGAAAATAGAGAAGGTATCGGTTCACCAAAGTTCAAGTAACAAGTAAGAAGGTCATCAAACTCGGTTAAATCAAATAACTGGTTCATTAGACCCGGAACTTCGCCAAAGTTACCTGGAGGAGTTGGCTTCGCAAGTTCAATTTCATATTTATCAGCCTCAGTTTCTTCCTGGCTCTTCTCTTCAATTTGGGAAAGAGGAGTCTCGGAAGTATCAATTTTAGCTTCAGCATCTTTTGCAGCAAGTGGAGATTGAGAGCTAGAACCGATGATATCAACATCAGTCAAAGTCGAAGTATGGACAGGGGCAGGTAGTGATGTTGTCTTTTCTGGATGTTCCTCTACCACTGTCCCGGCTCTAGCTTCGGCAAGTTGCTCTTTGCCTCTAATAAGCGCATCACGTGCTTCATCATCTAGATAAAGTGCTACAAGGTCTGCTTCCGCATAACCGGCAAATGTATCAAGTATGGTCTCCCAAACTTCAGCAAGTGTAATCTCATATTTGGGACCCAAGAATTAAAGGCTGCCGCGGCCCAAAATGCTGTGCATGTAGAAATCAAATAGAGTAGAATCGATGCTAGCTTTAGTGGCGTCGTGAGACTCTTCGGCCGCAACTTGTCCAGCGACCGCATCATCACGCTCCTTCTCAACTTTAAGAAGCTTAGCTTTCAGCATCTCAATCTCTGCATTTTGGGACGCAATTGTTCCCCGCAGCTCAGTATTTTCTGTGCGATACTTCTCAGTAATATGCTGCTCAGCTGCAAGCTTCATTTCAGCGTCTCTTTGTGCAGCATGTGCGTCCCGCACTTGCTTCTGAAAAACTTCTTCCTTTTGGGTATGCGATGCAGAAGATGAGGCCAGATCTTCCTTTAGTCGCTTGACTTCAGATGCAAGCTTTGCGTTGTCGTCTGCAATGCTTGTCATCTCCGCATCATGTTGCTTACACCATTTGTCCCATTCTGATTTATCATTCTCCATGGTCATCATCGCCTCAAGATTTATGTGGTTGACCCTCTGAAGTTCGTCGACAAGTTTCTGCAATTGCGACATCCTCTCGATATTAAGCCTGACCGCGTCAAGACTTTTAAGCATGTCTAGCTTATCAATCGGAACCAAATCCAAGTCAAAGCGCACTCCTTTTAAGCACCAATTTGGAAATAGGCTCTGAAGCGTTGGAGGGCCGTCTTTAACTTGATATTGTGGCCTGTTAATGATTGTTTGAATATCAGACTTCTTTAGAGGAGGAGAGCCGGCCGGAATATCAGAAGGGATAGGAGCGTCAGTTTTTTCAGAAATTTCAGACGCGTCCTTCTCATCAAGTTTAACCCATTTACTTGGGTCATCAGTAGCATGCCTCTTCCCTTTGTCATCATGATATTTTCTTTTATGAGAGTCATCGTCTCTCCTTCTTTGCTGTTCTTCGTAAACACGCCTTTCTTGAGCTTTTCTAGCTGCACGCTCTTCGTCAGATTCTTTGCGGGAGGGAAGATAACGTCCATAATCGTAAGAATCACGCCCTCCGTAGCGCCGAAAGTTGTCGTAGTATGAGCCGGTACGTCCCATCGGAGAATCTAAAAAATGGAAAAGAAGTAAAGTTTAGAAATTTCCAGAAAAAAGAGGATAAATGCTTATAAGTGCTGAAAAATCCTAAGTGTGTGCGGCGTGCAAGCTACATGCATCAAACTACAGACCACGCTTTAGTGTGGAAACAGAGACGACTGGCGTAGTAGGCATCAGGGTTTGTTTTAGTGTGGAAGTCGCTTCAACAACGGGAGAAGTCACTTTTGGATTATTATCCCCGAAAAGCTCTTGAGAAGTAATCATGATATCGCTCAAGCCATCAAAAGTGTCATCACCCTGGAGCTCAGCAGACTTCTCCTTTTCAACTTCCATATCAATTGATTTCTCAGAAACTCGAGGATTCTCTTCCTCCTCAATAATTGGGGCAAGTGCCGACTTGCTGACTGAGCCTACAACATCGATGGATGCAGAACATTTTATCAAAGCAGCCTCTACGACGGGTGCTTTTGATGCGATTTCTTCTATAGAAGCTGGGGTATTCGAGGCCTCTGCTCGAGCACCCGAGGCAGCTAACGTTTCCGCATCTGAAGTAGAGATTTCATGAATCTGAGTCGATCTAGAAGGATGTAAAAGTCCAAACTGGTGAAGAAACTCATCTTTCAACAGAAATTTCGCATCCCGTTCTTCAACTGGAACAGCCATGAGCCTCTCCAGAGTTTGCTTGTGACTAGGGTCCCTAGAGGGAGAGAGGAGCGCTGGAATGAGAAAGCAAAGTTAACACTTAGTGATTCGGACTGCAAAATACTCAGAGAATAAGGAGAAGAAAGGATAGGCATTCTTACTTCCTTCTCTCCACACGGCGTAAAACCCAAGGGGACAGCGAATGTAAAAATACTGAGTCAAAAACCCATGAGCAGTATCGGGGAGGCCGACAACCAATTTGCGATTCCTGGCACTTCTTATAACAATGATCGAAGGATGATCTTTGATTCTGACAAAAGAGCATAGATAACAGATTTCGTCAACACTGGGAAGACGGTCAAGCATTCTGCCGAATAATACACACAGCCCCATTAGAACAGCATAGCCGTTGGGGTGTAATTGGAATGGAGCGATTGCCAATTGGCGAAGAAGATGTTGAAGAAAATTGTTAAAAGGAGGAATGGCCCCGCTCGAGCACATTTGTCGGTTGACCGCCACAAATTCAAGAGGTGCTACATCAGCAGTGTTATTCTTCTCGGGAAGGATAGCGTCATCCTCAGCAATGCCAAATTGAGTGCACAATTGCCGAAAAGTTTTGTACAATAGAGTAGAAGAGGCTCTCTCTGGGGGATTGACTAAAGGAGCTGGAATGAGAATGGACTCTCCGGTCTGAACTGTTACATCTCCTTGTTGAGAAGTCATTCTACACAAGCAACTGGATGTTCAAATGTGAAGGTGCACGTTTCCTAAATAGTGTGAAGTGTTGTGCAAAACTAGTCAAAATAACAAATAAATACAAACTGGAATTAAGATAGTCGGTAATTGATCGATCATCAAATTTCAGGACTTGATTAATTTAAAGTTCAGGTACAGTATTAAGTATAAGTCGGTCATTTTCACTGTTTTAATGCTGCCTTAATACTTTGCTTGAATTTGTCGACTTAAAGCACTTCATTCACACGATCTATTTATGTTGATTGTCTGTTATTAACTAATCTGTCACTTGATGTGGGCAGTCGATGACAGTATATTCGTCCCAATTTTCTGTGAATATTGTATTAAGCAGGTTAATAGTTTGCAAGTTAGAGTGATTTGTGGAAAAGTTCAGCAGTTCAAAGTTCAACAGTTCAAAGTCCATGCAGAGCCTAAGTCATGAGTCGCCAACGGCTTACGTGTTAACTCGTCTACGACTTAAGGGTTACAAGGCAAGTCAAGGCAGGTCGCTTCGATTTTAGGTCATTAATGCTTTGAGTCGGCAGTACTTCGAGTCTTGAGTCGTGTGAGAATAAAAAAAAAGGGGCTTCAGTCCAAATCGATGTAAAATCCCAAGTCCTAAGTCGTCCACGACTCATGGCTTATGTCGTAAGAGGCTAAGTCGTCCACGACCCAAGAACTATGTCGTAAGAGGCTTAAGTCGTGGGTCGTACAAAGCTGCTAAACCGTGGCCATTCTAGCCTCTCACTCGTTTGAACCCATTGACTTTTCTCCTAACCCGATAAACTCTCAATCAGACTACGATCCTCATCCTCATTCCACCACACCATGGAGTCATCCAAAAAGCCAAGTTCAGATCACCAAAGCCTCGCCAACCTAATCAATTAAACCTGAAATACAGTAACCCTCCATCTCCATCGCCTCATTCATCTAAAGATGAAATCAAGCAAAATCAGGTTCACGAATTACCGATACGATGAAATTCGCAACAAAACATTGCACGAGGGGATGGATTAAGTATAAAGAGGAGAATTCACGAATCAATGATGATTAAAGGTCGAGGAGGGAGCAGGAACACTTACGCAATGAAGAATCGAGAATCGAATTGGTTGATTGAAGAAATTGCCTTGAGAGAGCTCGGAGGAATATTAATGGCGGATACGACTCAGGAGATAAGTAATGGATAGAAGGAACGACTCAGGCTTTTTATACCTCTGGACAGTGGAACACGAAAAGGCATATGCGAGTTAAGATAAGTCGAAGCACACGACCTACGACTTAGGCGTGTACTTCGAGGGGCAAATGTTAACCCTTAATTTTCTTCGACTCAAGAAGTATACGACTCATAGCCCAGGCGACTTAACGAGTTAACACTATCAATGACTCAAGGGCTGCGCGACTCAAGGAGTTGAGCTTTCTACGAGTTAAGGACTTACGACTCAGGAGGATGCTATGACTTAAAGGTCTTGCGACTTAAGGGTCTTACGACTTAAAGGTTTCGCGACTTAAAGGTCTTACGACTTAAAGGCTATCAGGGTAAAATCCAAAGCCCGTGCCTATACTACTTTTATCTGGTAAGTCGGCTACGACTTAGCACTTGTCTTCAACCGAGCCACAAGATGAACCCAGTATGGCGCCCACGAGATGTCTTAAGTCAAATACGAGTTACGACTTACCATAAGTCGGTCACGACTCATGACTTGGCCAAAAAGAGAGTTCAGAATTCAACTCCTATAAATAGGCCACCACTTCCAACATGAAGAGGACTTTTGGCAAATCATTTCTTCAAGTGCCGTTACTCTGTCAAAGACTCCATTCATCCAGCAATCAAAGATCCTCAAACATTCAAGACGCTACAACAATCTTCAAGAGATAATTCCTTACATCCAACATGGATTCATCGAATTTCATCGACGAAGATTGAGCTAGTAGTCAAGATTGTTTCTTTTGATCAAGTTGTACTGTTTTGATAAGAGATTTGTATCGATTTGCAACCGAATTCAGTAATAAAGAGATTCAAAGTGGACGTAGGCTTAATCTCAAGCCGAACCACTATAAATTGCTGTCTTTTACTGCTTTTCTGCCAGTTTACTGCTTAAATTCTGTTCCCGTCACACGGGTGGTGCTTTCACGATTCTATTACACACACCGGGTGTTAGCGTTCACTTTTTAGCGTTAACAAATCACGACTATATGGGTGCCTTAATGATATTTCCCTATCTTGGCAAAATATCCTAGCATCATACCTATCTAACCAATCCATACCTAATATGATCCAGAAACCCACAAAATCAAGTACATATAAACTGCAAACAAACTTATGACCTAGTAAATCAAGTTCTAAATGGTCACATCTCATCCCTAGAGTTGCATACCCTCCTATTGGATTTACCATCCTTAAGGAAGTAACAAGGCATGATGGTTTTAGCTGTAATTTATCTACCAAACACTGAGATATAAAAGAATGCGATGCTCCTGTATCAAACAATATTCTAATTGGTATGCTATACATCAAAAGCGTACCTTCCATCATAGACTTTCCCTTCTCAGCAGTAGTCGGTTTAGGATATGATGGTTCCAAAAAAACACCTTCCTCTTATCAGTCCAGATTGGTTCTGGACACTCATACTTGAAGTGCCCAACCTGGTTGCAATTGTAGCATTTCACATTCTTCTTTCCCACAACCTTCTTCTCTGAAGCTTTCTTTCCTTTCCCAAAGTGGCACTCGTTAGCATAGTGGCCCTTCTTCTTGTAGCTATAGCAAACTACCTCAGACTTCTTATTTTTGGTGGCTCCGCCTTTCTAAGCCCCTTTCTTCTTAAAGAATTTCCTCTTCTTATTCTGTGGATTCCGAGTCTCCTTTGATTTCTCCTTCCCATAGGTCGAAAGTGTAACACCCCTAATTTTAAATAACATTATTTAGGAGAGTTAATTAGATAAATTAAATAGAATAATGTAGAGGTTAGAGTGATAAGGAAATTGAGATTTGGAAACTAATTAGGGTCGTACCTTAACTAATGAAATTATAAATGTGATTTATAAATTAGAAACTTAAGAGAATAAGGCAAGAGAAAAATAGGAACAGCCGTATACTATAACCTCTAAACCACTTACCTCATTCTCATTTATATTTTCATAAACCAAAAACATAAGCAAAGAGAGTTGAAGGCCAACCATAACACTAAGAATAATAGGAGCACAAAATCCATTTAGAGGCTAACATTCAAGCTAGGAAGATTAAAGCAAGAACAAATCTCAAGTTCCTTACCTAAATAAGGTGAATAATGATATAAACCATCTCATATAAGTCATCTTGAACATTTTAATTCAAGTTTGAGGTTTAAAACCATATGATTGGATGAATGGTGATATGTTTGATAGATTAAATGGATATATATGCTTGTTGATGATTTATATAATTTAATATGAATTTTTTGATAGGTTTTAGACTGAAAAACTTATCATATGACATCCAAAAGTGTTTTGTTTTTTATATATGGTCAAAAATGTTATTTTAGAAGTGGGTTTCAAGTTTCATAATTTTTTAAGTAATTATGGATTTATCATGAATTTCTAAGGGAGAAAGTAATTAATTTTGGATTTAAATTATTTAAGGCATTAAATAATGTTTTCGGGTCTGGAATTTATATATGTAAGAAAACATATTTAATATGAATTATGGTGATTTTGGGGATTTTTCCTAAGTGTATTACCATGGATAGTAAATTATTTAAATTAGAGGACCTAAATGTTTTAAATGTTTTATTAAGGAGACGGGCTTCAGTTTTAAGTTATTTCACGTCCAAATTTGATTTCGGCAGCAAATTCTGAAAAAGGGAATTGATAAAGTTTACTAAACCAATAAGATTGAGACAAATATTGATGGTATATGAAAAGCATTTTCTTTAATAAGAAAAAATGCAGTGTTTATCCAAATTACCTTCACCACTTAACCCTGATGGCTTTTGACTTCATACACACCCACCTCTAACCCTTCCGCATCCATTCGATTCCAATATACATGGTATCAAGCTAGTGGTACGAAGTGTATTGGACCTATGCGAAAGGTAGCAAAGGTGTCGAAAGTATGCATGCGTAAGGGGTAAAGTTGTATTTTACGGTTTCGAATCTATAAACCTACCTTTGATTTAATATCTTCAAAAGTGTTGCTGCTTCTGAACCCTTTCGATAGCCTACCTACCGCATTAAAACCTTTCGCCATAGTAAGAGTCCGCTTTTATAACTCTTTGAATCAATGAGTTCGGAGGGTAGGGTTAATCGATACCCTTCTACAACCATTGAAGCCGCTTTTCTTTTAACTTATACATGCGAAAGGTTGGGTGCCGCTCCCATACCTTTCAACATGGTTGAAGCCGCTTATTTAAACCTAAGTACACACACGGAAGCATGTTGTTGTCACCGTAGGTCTTTCGAAGAGATAGATTTCGAATGTGTCCCTTTTTATATAATTTGTAGTTTGTTTTGTTTTCAAACTATGGTTTTGAAAGAAACACTTTTAATTGGTTTTGAAGGTATGCTTCCATGACTTTTTACTTGAACCCGATGCTTTCGAAATGTATGTTTTAAGTGTTTTGAAAGGCATGTTTTTAAGTGTTTCGAAAGAGATATTTCCAAGTGTTCGAAAGATATATTTTATGGTTTCGAAAGAGGATGTCTAAAATTTTAAGCAATAAATTATGGATATATTTTATGTTTTCGAAAGTGGATCTCCTTAGTAAATAGGTATGTTAAGAGTATTGACCACCTTTCATTAGAAAAATAAATATATGGAAATAAGCTATAGATGTTTATACGGTGTGTATCATTTGATCAGTTACCATGAATGTTGTGTTATCATATTCACTTTATAACCCATATAAGCATGTTGGGGTGTTAAAGGATAGGACGACCTGCTAGGTTGACCCAATAGTAAATTTAAACTGAATCAAAATGCCATGGAGTTAAAAAGGTTATTAGCAAGCCCATAAAAACTATGTTATGGAAATTGTTATTGGCAGGAGCCAATAGGTTCTTAGTGATCCCATAAAAACTATGATTGGATAATGTTACTGAAAGAGATCAATAGGTTCATAGTGATCCCATAAAAACTATAATTGAATAATGTTATTGGCAGGAACCAATATGTTCATAATGATCCCATGAAAACTATGATTGGATAATAGTATTGGTAGAAACCAATAGGTTCATAGTGATCCCATGAAAACTATGAAGTGGATAGGAAATCCATAAAGAATTGAACAGGTTATTAGTCAGCCCATGAAAACTAATAGGTTAATAGTGACCCTAGAAACTATAACTTGAGACAGTTAGTCATGTGAATGGGGATGGGAAGCCAAAGCATATGGCATGTTTGCATATCATTATGATACATTTTATTATGTTTTGCCTTAACCATTGTGGATGTAGGTGCACAATGTATGGTAATTATAAATTGGGTTAAGATACTAATGAGGGGAAAACCCTTCTGCTAAGCGGCGTGACCTCACTAGATATCCATATGGCTCGAGATGGTAGGTTATTATTCACAGCAGACTTTTGTCTGACTCGAATTTTATTTTTTCCCCTTAAATTCTTGGGTGCTCAGTTGATTTTGAGTATTTTGAGAGTTAAGGTTTTCATATTCTCCTTTAGACGAATAAGCTTCCAAAGACGTGCATGAGGCAAGTTAGCTATTAGGAGTTCTTTTTGTTTGATTCTGTTGTGTAATTGGATGCTATGGCAAAGTTGTTTAATGCTTCTATTTACACTCTAATCAACCAAGGAGCATCTTCATATGTTGCTCTTAGCGTATTTTGTAATAAATTGTAACTTCTCTAAACGTGACTTACGTATGGGATTATGTAACAAATCTGAAATGCTATTTGTAATGAAATGAGAAATTTATTTTAAATTGAGTTTAATTTTTTTTCACATTCACGTGTTTATGGTATATCAATGTACCTAATATTACCGCATTTTGTCACTAGAATTAATAACTATGGATGACTACAACATCCGTAGCAGTTAGTTTTGGGCCTCCAAATGGGAGGATTTTACAAGTTGCTATCAGAGCATATGTTTATGTAAATTTAAAAGAAATTTGAACCTAAAAGATTTTCAAAACATAACCCAATGAATTAGAAAATGAGACCGGGGTTTGCGTTAACACTATAGTAACGTACTTGCATTTGTTATATATATATATATATAAGTATGCATTCCTCTTTTCTCTTAGATCGTTCTCTTATATCTTACTAAGGTTCGTATGTAGATATATGAGAAAGGAAGATATGGAGGCAGGAAACGAAAGAGGAAATCTAGGTGGAGAAAGAACCACAACTAATGGAAATGCTTGACCCAATACCAGGAGGAATCTGGGTCGAGAGGCAAATGCTAATCCAAATGCAAATTCCAATGTATGTGCTGGAACCCCACTAGTAGATATAGGGATGGTGTATCAGTTCTTCGTCAATCTGATGTAAGCTGGAGCAGCTGCAGGGTGCTAGGGGAGCAAATTCTATGGCCCTAATTAGAAATAACCATGCCAAGTTGAGCAAGGATTATACTAGTCTTGGTGGGAAGCCATTTTTAGGAACAAAGGATGTTGTTGAAGTAGAAAAGTGGTTATTACACCATGAAAGAATTTTCGCTGACTCTGGAATAGATAATGAGTAAAAGAGGAGACCTGCTTCTAGACAGCTGCCGTAAGCAGCACTTTATTGGTGGAATGGTATTACCGTGGAAGTTCTCAAGGAAGAGTTGACTTGGGCAGAGTTTCAAAGGAAATTCGAAGAGAGGTTCTTTTCTGAAGTTGCCAAGTCAGTATTGCCGAGAAAGTTCATAGAATTAGTGAAGGTGAAATGTCGGTAATTGAGTATGCTACAAAGTTTGATGATTGTCTAGATATGGATGTGCTACCATTGACACCGTCATTAAAAGGAATGAGAATTTTATTTGAGGGTTAAGACTCGAGATTGCCAGGGCGACTATGCCACACCTCCATGATCCAAGTACAGTTGCAGTGGAGATGGCAATCAGGAATAAAATGATGCTTTCTACTTTTGGGAAAGAGAAGCAGGTTGACACCTAGGATTCTCAAGGCAAGAAGAGGAAATTCTTTAAGAAGAAAGAAGCTCAGAAAGGAGGAGCTGCCAAGAAAGGGAAGGCCGATGTAGTTTGCTACAAGTGCGACAAGAAAGGACATTTTGCTCATGAATGTCGAACCGGAAAAGGGAAGAAAGTTGCAGATAAGAAAGGAGTGAAGTGCTTCAACTGTGACCAGATTGGACACTACAAGAATCAGTGTATAAAACTAGGCAGAGTGGACAAGGGAAAGGTTTTCGCCTTGGAACCATCATCTTCTAGACCAACTGCTACTTAGAAGGGAAAGACTGTGGTTAAAGGTACGTTTTTGATTCATAATATACTAGTTAGTGTACTATTTGATACCAGTTCATCACATTCATTTATATCTCGATGTTTGGTAGATAGGTTATGTTTAGAACCCTTATACCTTGTTACTTCCTTAAGGGTTGCAAACCGGATAGGAGGGTATGAAAATCTGGGGATGAGATGTGACTAGTTAGAACTTGATTTGTTAGGTCATAAGTTTGCATGTAGTTTTTATGTTTTTGACTTCGTACGCTTTGGGATCATTTTGGGTATGGATTGGTTAGATAGATATGATGGTAGGATATTTTTTCAAGATAGGGAAATATCGCTAAGACACTCCAATAGGCACAACCAAATTATTTACTCGATGGAGAAGTCAGACTCGTGCTTGTGCTTATGCTTTGCTGAATGCAATGGAAACAGAAGAAGAGTTGAATCAGGTTTTGGTAGCAAAAGATTTTGTAGATGTTTCTGAGCCAGTCACAGGATTACCACCGAAGCGAGGTATTGAGTTTCGGATAAATCTTGTGCCAGTATCGAAACTTGTAAGTAGACCACCTAGCAGGATGACACATCCCGAGATGAAGGAATTAAAGGTGCATCTAGTGGACTTAGAGGGAAAGAATTTAATCAGGTCAAGCAAGTCGCCTTGGGAAGTAGCCGTGGTGTTCATAAAGAAACATGATTGGTCATTAAGGATGTGTATCGACTATCGTAATTTAAACAAGAAGACGATAAAGAATAGGTATCCTTTGCCAAGAATCAGTGATTTATTTGATCAGTTGAGTGGAGCCATAGTATTTTACCAATTAGATTTGGCGATAGGTTTCCATCAGCTAAGAGTGGAAAAGGACAATATTCCATTGATGGTTTTTTGGACTAGGTATGATTCGTACGAGTGGTTAGTGATGCCATTCTGGTTAATGTATGCGCCAACTTTCTTCGTGGATTTGATAAACCAGGTTTTCTAATAGCTCTTGGATAGGTTCATATTGGTATTCATAGATGACATCTTAATACACTCTAAAGATGAAAGAGAGCATGCAGTTCATCTTAGAGTGGGCTTGAGACGGTGAGGCAGCATAAAATGAACTCAATGTTGTTAAAGTGTCATTTTTAGAAGAAAGAAGTTAAGTTTCTTGGTCACGTGGTTTTAGAGAAGGTTTTTTCAATTGATCTGGATAAGGTCGAAGCTGTTAACAACAGGAACCAGAGACAGTTACTGAGATCAGAAGTTTTCTTGGGCTTGTTGGTTACAACCGAAGGTTTATTAAGGATTTATTGTGGAAAGCAGTTGCTTTGATTAAGCTAACCAAAAAGGACGTAAAGTTTATTTGGTTTGAAAAATGTGAGGAAGCATTCCTTAAGTTAAAGCACTTGTTAACTAACGTGTCTGTGTTAGTAGTTCCAGACGGAATCAAGGATTAATAGTGTATACCGATGCATATGGAATCAGATTAGGGGTTGTGTTGATGCAGAAGGGTAAGGTCATTGCCTAAGCTTCTCGACAGCTTAGACTGCATGAAGTGAGATATCCTACTCATGATCTAGAGTTGGTTGCAGTGATCTTCGAACTCGAAACGCTGATCTTATTCTCTGGTACATTCGGATTATGTGGGGATAATACATACATATATTTAGAAAATACAAGTACGTTACTATAGTGTTATCTCATAACCCTAATCTTATTCCCTGTTACATTCGGATTATGCTTCCAAAAACTATTTAATCTTATTAAGTTTTATCATAAACTTGTGCTCTGATAACAACTTGTAACATCCCCCATTTTGAGACTTAAAACTAATCGCAATAGATGCTACAGTCATCCATAGTTATTAATTTCCAGTGACAAAATGCGGTTGTGGTAACCTTATCAATATTTAGAAGCACATGAATATTTGCAACGACCCATAATTTTCGATAATTAAAAATATTTAATTTAATAAGATGTTGGTGTTAATATTGGAAGAAATTAAAATTTGTGATTTATTAATGAGAAAATAAATGGAATGAAATGTAATGATGTTAATTTAAGTAATGGATAACTACATTGATGTAATTTCAATTGATTGTAAAGTAAATTTGGTTATAAATTGTAAATAAGTAAATAAAATAAATGTTGTATTAAACGGTAAAATTGTATGTATTTAATTGAAATTGGTTAATATAGAACGATTAATCAGCATGTGAATTTATTAGTGTTGTTCGTTAACAATAAACATAGAAATGTGTTTGAAATCATAAGTCATAACAATTGTTTAATTACCATTTCATTTATTTATCCATTAAAATTGATTTGGAAATCAACTGAAATTAATGTAGTTAATTATTGCAGTTAATATAAATTAAAAGATGGTAACTGTAGAATATTTATGCAATAAGATGTAAACCAATGTTAACTAGGTCCATAAAGTAAATGATTGATTGAATAATAAGATTAAAATCAAAATAAATTAATTTATTGGATTTTTAAATCATAATTAATGAATTTATTGCAATTGAAATTTGAACGCTGTAATTAGCGCAATATTAATACTTGAATTTTGACATGGTAATTTGTTTTAAAAGGTTATTAATTTCTGTGTAATTAGAAATGATAAAAGTTGTCAGTTATTATATTTGAAATTAAAAGTGGATTAAACTATTTTAATAATAATTTATTTAATTAACGTGAAAATAGCCATTTTGGCCACTGCCTCGGATTTTGACGAAACCAGTTTCATCGGATACGTAACGGTGAATTATTGTAGGATTTCAAGATTAATATCGATCGGACTTGTCGTTTGATCGTACGGACTCGAAACGCGTAGAAATCAATTTAATGAAATCAATTTAAAATAAGCTGATTTGAAAGCTAACTTCTTCATACGATGGAATTAGGACTAGAAACCTGTTTCATTGAATTTAAAAATATCAAAAACATCTATTTTGATATGTGGGATGACCAACTTTCGTTTCGGAGACGGAACGGGCTTTTCGGGTCGTTATTGTCCTTCAAACCAATTCGATACGTGTTCATTTTCTTATCGGGCTTTGTTCATCTAAATTGTTTTATTCTAACCCTAGCAGCCTTTTTATTTCTCATTACTGTACGTACTGAAATTTCTGCCGTTTCTCTCTTTACAATGGCTGAAATCCAAATTCCCAAATCCAAATACAAATCAAAATCAATTACAAAAATTAAAACTCATCAAACCCTATCAAATTTTATATCGTTGGAAAGATCTCGACGTATGGAACCTACATCTGGCATTCGTTTTCAGAGACAATGGTCGGATCGATCAGAAATCGCAGTCAAAGTCAAATTGGGGGTTTTTAAACGGAGGAACAATCGACGAAATTGAGATATGGGTTTTGTAGAGGGGGCTTCTAGGAGTCGATAGGTGGTGGTCGAATAACCTAAATCTACCTGAGGTGGCCTAAAATTGGGGATTAGGGTTCGAAACCCTAAATGCTATGGTGGCGGTGCACATCAGCAGAGGCAACCGGAGGTGATGTCGTGGCCATTGGCAGGTGCGGCGGACGAAGACGAACCCAGTGGAGGTGGCGTGGTCGTCTCCGTTGGTCGTGGGAGTGAGAATTTGGTGGTCAAAGATGGGTTATTTGCTACGTATTAGGTCACTTGGTCATGACATGGATCGAAAGGAGGAGACGCGTTTTTCAGAAAGTGATGACGTGTATTATATTTTTTTTATTTTATTAGTTCTAATTTAAATCATATAATGTTCTAATGTTAATAACTTTTACGTACTAGGTCGGATTTATGCACGGTTTGTTCCACTGCGATCGTATCAAAATTTTGGACATTATGGAACTATTTTGGATGAATTCTGAGACTGTTGAATTTTGGGCCTTATTTTGGATTTCAAATCGATTTGAAATCAAAAGTGAGTGTTTTAACCCACTCACAAATACTAAATCATCTTATGTTAGTTAAATTAAATTTATAATATGATTAGAAATTGATTGATTGATGTTTGGTGTATTTAAATTGTCATTCCTTTTAAATCTGTCTTTTATTGAATTCAACCGCCATTTAATTTAATATTGAATTTTAAATTGCCAGTTAATAAATGTTATTGATAATCAATCAATTGTTGTTATTTATTTGTTGAATGGTGATTGTGATGGATGTTTGATTGTTAATATTGGATCATTGGATGTTATATTTATATTGTTATAACACTGCAAGTTCCCTTAGTTGTTGTTAGAAAATCACTATAGGTTGAAATGATACATACCTGAACAATCTGATAGATTAGGGAGAAATTTCTATGGGTTGAAATGATAGACTCGAGCGATTTCATGAATTTGAAGTTAAATTTGGGATTGCGGGTTGAAATGATATATACCCGTAAAATTAAATTTATTGTGGTTTGAAATGATATATATCTGTACCACTTGACCATAGGGTAGAAAATTATATATGGACATCGGATTAGTTAAATTAAAATGATTTGAAATCCTTAAAATTTGAATTCAATTAAATGATATTTTAAAGTAAAATTTGAGTTATATAAACTGAATTATTTTCGAAAATCCATGTTTTAAATGTTGAAATTGGAGTTGGTTTAATGAATTGTTTAAAGAATAAAAAAATGGAAATTTCAAAGTTGAAATCTAAAATATAAAAGAAATTTATCGAAATTGAATTATTGAAAATGTTTGAATAATTAAAGTTTGAAACCTATGAAATTTAAGTGCTTTAAAATTGTAGTTCAAAATTGAGTTTGAAATCGATATATATTGAAATGATTTTTATGGGAATTTGAATTGAAAGGAAAATTTAGTTTGTTGAAATCTGGATATGGTCCAGATTTGTTGAAATGAAAGAAATAGCTTAATTTATGATATCGATTTCAAAGTATTATTTTAATATAAACTATTTAAAGATTTATTATTTTAAAGATTTCGGTTTCTAAGATTTTCGAATTATTAAACCATTTTAACCTATTTTTAAACTATTAACTATTTTAATTTATTGTAAACTTTATTAAACTATTTTAATCTATTTTAAACTATTTAAACTATATTAAATTATTTTAATCTATATTTAAACCATTTAAACTATTTTCAAGTATTTTAAACTAATTTAAAGTATTTTAAACTATTTTTAAGTATTTAAACTATTTTAAATTATTTTAATCTATTTTAAACTGTAAAAACATTTAAAACTATATTTAAACTATTTTAACCATTTAAAGCTATTTTAAACTATTTTAACTATTTTAAACTATCTAAACTATTTCTAACTTTTAGACTTTGTAAAGTTGAAGTGTTTATATTTAAATCCTTGGTTTAAAAGCGGATATGGAAAAATGATGTTATAACTTAAGTTGGAATTTGAAATGATATTTTCAAGTGAAATGACATATTTGAGTAAATATGATGATTTGAAATGAGAGTTTAACCTATTTGAAAATATGATTTCAAAGGTGATATGATTTTGAAAGTGAATATGATTTCGAAAGTAAATATGATTCCGAAAGTGATATGGTTTTGAGAATATGATATTTTGATATCAATTATGAATTGATTTTGGAAATGTAAAAGAACCATCCGGTGTGAAATAAGCGTTTGGTGGTTAAAGAGACCGGGATCGGATATTGTCATACTCTCTACCAATACCGAAAACCACTTTAACAACTGTGTACATGGTGGAGATTCCAGAATGAAGTAGGATGGTTTGGCGAACAATTCTGCATGAGGTATTTACGTAGCCATGACTCCCGTGAGTTAGCTTGATGTGGCTAAAACCAGAGCCATGTCGGGCCAAGTGAGGTCGCTCCTCCTATCGGGCACATTTCTTCAATACCATATTATGACTTTGTGATTGATTTGGTGGCCACCCCTCGATTTTGATTATGGGAGTGTGTTCCAAGGTGAGCGGTAGTAGCTGCTATGCGTTACCACCAGTCCGAATTCGCAAAACGGTAGTATCCTACCCTGGGAATTGCCTTGCGTACCTTGTCACATGCCTTATCGCGCATTCTACGAGTTTGGTTTGTACCGAACCTATGGATTGCCCTCTGATAGCCCTCCAGTTTACGGAGGAATTACGGTACTGTATAGACTAGGGGAATATATAAAATGTGTTAAGGGGGATATGAGTAACGCCTTAACGCTATTTTAATACTTTACTTTACTGTAGACACTATTATAATAGTGTATTGTATTATGTATGTAGGTAGTTTAACGGATCCTTAGGAGATGTAATCCTGAACATCTCTTAAGTTATTGCACTCACGTTAGACACTGGATAAGAGATGTCAAACTCCATAAACATCTCTAACGCTGTTACACTCATATTTATTTACTATTGATTTAACTTACAAAAAATCTTTTAGTTCTGACTCGAGTGTTTTGTCTTTTCAATTCGCTCGGGTCAGTCTGAGCTTTTCAGTATATCGAAGACTTCTTTTCTAGAGGACGAAGACGGAGATTTGTATACTATTATTATTTATTATATTTATTCCACTACATCATGTTGTTCCGCTACATTTATTTATTTATTCCTGTTATATGTAACTCTGATCTGTATTGTAGAACCGTAATCAACTGTTATTTGTAAAACAGCTTCATGAACTATTTATTCGATTATTATATTTTATCATTCCGCTGTGAGATTCTGTGTTTGTTTTCTGCTTTTTCTTATTTACCCCATAATAATCCTCCCTTTTGAATGGTTTGAGTCTGACGTATGTGGTTTACCATCGATTTAAACTGTCTAAAAAGGTGGGTCATTACATTTGATATCAGAGCTTTGGATTAGCGATAACCTTAGTTTTGTGGGGTCTAACTCAATAGAGAATAGGGTAGTAATACCCTAGAATGAGTCGTTGAGTGTATAAATATGATAGAGCATATTTTTTAGTGTTATAAAATGTTTTATACTGTGTTAATTTGTTATGTTTAGTATTTATAAATTCTGGTCGGTACATAGGATGCTATGACATCGATAGGGATTTCTTAATACTTAATATGGCAGACCGACACAATATTGTTTTGAGATATAGGTAAATGAACTAATTTTACCTAGTATTATATTTTGTATATAAAAGATAATTTTTATAAATGATATAGTTGAATGTGATATGTTGTTGTTAGGAAGTGAAATTTATAAATATTAGTTGCAAAAATGGGGTTGTAAATAAAATGCATATAAATTGGAAATTTGAGAACTTAAGTTCTGGGACTTTTGAAATTGGTTTTCAAAGGATTTTGTAATGTAATATTAGTATTATTTGGAAGTATTTTTAGATATAAATATTTTCAATGTGATTTGAAAGAAAGGTTTTAAATGAATTTTTGAAAGGGAATAAGTTCTGTACTCCCCTCTCTATCGTTGGAAAATAATTTCGATGATGAGTGCATGCATCGTCGACGTTTATTTTCGAGTTTCAAAGTGGGAAGACTGTTGTAGTTGTTTTACTACACAACTGTTTTGATGAATAAGTCTTAATTTTGAATTCCTAAATATGATTTGTTCTATAAAGGATATATATATATATATATATTATTTTCTAAATGACTGAAATGAATCTGGAAATTAGTTCTTAAACTCTCTGATAATTAGTAGTTTTCAGTTATTGTAATAAAATCAGATCTTAACTATTTTAATAATTGGAAACTTCTAAATTGTGTAATTATAAACTAGATGCTAAGTAATTAATGAAATATATAAGAACTTGGAAATTTGTAAATTGTAAATCAAAAAGATATGAAAAATAAGTAAATGTAATTATTGAGCAATTGTTAATTAAAATGAATAAGATAAACTTGTGTAACATTCAATTACATTCTAGAAGACATATATATAACTTACCAAAATGTTAAAAGTTGAAATGTTAAAGAGAAATATGTGATAGATTATAATACAAGTAAAACTTTAGTAATGAAGATATTCAATAGAATTATTTCTGTAAATAAGAATAGGTGTTACAAAAATGTTATAAACTTAAGTTAATAATTTGAAATGCTACTAATAAATGTAGTAGAAAAAGTGAATACTGTAAGTAAATGATTATAAATTTAAGTAATGTTTGAAGCCAATTATAATTAAGGTAACTAGTAAAAGCGAATACTATATATGAAAGGAATAAATATGGAAAGAAAAAGAGTTAAAAATTTAAGCATGAGTTGATTCACAAATGAATAATGGCATAAAAAGGAAATCAACGTAAATAATAGTTGTGAATTAAATTTGTAAAGAAACTTACATAATATTTCAAGAATTAATTATGGATGATCTAAATAATTGAATAAAAATAATTTATGCAAGTAAATGAATCTAAAGTTAATGGAAATTGGCATTATATGAAGGAATGGGAAATGATTTTGTAAGTAATGAATGTAAACTAATAAGCATTGTAAGAATGAATGAAACTGAAGAACGGTAAATAATATGAAAGGGGATTAATAAGAATAAACTTAAATGATATTTGAAATTATTGTTTGTTTTGGCTTATGTGATGGTCGAGAAGGGTACTTCTAACTATATAAAGATGTATGAATAATCTATTAAGTTTTATCTAAGACCGTTGAGTGTATGGTATACATGGTAGTTTATTTATCATTTTATATGATTAAAAGTTTCTGAAACCGAACAAACCATTTGTTTTGGTTGCTATGGATGAATGGTTGATTACTTTGATTGCATGTGATGATTGTATGGTTCTATTTGCAAGTGACTATTGTATGTTGTGTTGTTTTGTTTGTTATTGATTGAAACAACTTAAATATTTCTCTTCCTACATAAATATTAACTTCTTTGGATTTCATAAGTGAAATATAGGTTTACGGAAGCAATAACTACTACTTTTGGCGTAAATAAGCGTTGTTTGCCCGATAAATAGGTACGTTTTCGGATTACGGTTTTATAGCGATGTTATATTGTTTTTCCCGTGGTTTGGGATATTTTATTTTGAAATAAGATATATATATATATATATGTTTATTATTGATATTATTATTTTTCACAAAGGAGACTCTACCGAAATTTTCCGTGAATTTTAGACTTAGAAAATTTTGTGAAAGTAAAGATGTTTTTCCAACTCTATTGAACTTGAATATGAAAGGATTTAATTGTTTATAAATTGATATGTTTTATCTAAATTATTTGATTATGTAAATTAATTGTTTATGAATTTAATAATTTGAATAAAATATATTAATTTCTTAATTCCTTCTTTTTCCTTTTCTAGGACGAAAAGTTTTGAGTGGGGGAGAGTGCAATGACCCATAATTTTCGATAATTAAAGGTATTTAATTTAATAAGATGTTGGTGTTAATATTGGAAGAAATTAAAATTTGTGATTTATTAATGAGAAAATAACTGGAATGAAATGTAATGATGTTAATTTAAGGTAATTTATAACTACATTAATGTAATTTCAATTGATTGAAATGATTGTAAAGTAAATTTGGTTATAAATAGTAAATAAGTAAATAAACCAAATGTTCTATTAAACAGTGAAATTGTATGCATTTAATTGAAATTGGTTAATATATAACGATTAATCAGCATGTGAATTATTAGTGTTGTTCGTTAACAATAAACATAGAAATGTGTTTGAAATCATAAGTCGTAACAATTGTTTAATTACCATTTCATTTATTTATCCATTAAAATTGATTTGGAAATCAACTGAAATTAATGTAGTTAATTATTGCAGTTAATATAAATTAAAAGATGATAACTGTAGAATATTTATGCAATAGGATGTAAACCAATGTGAACTAGGTCCATAAAGTAAATGGTTGATTGAATAATAAGATTGAAATCAAAATAAATTAATTTATTGGATTTTTAAATCATAATTAATGAATTTATTGCAATTGAAATTTGAACGCAATAATAAGCATAATATTAATATTTGAATTTTGACATGGGAATTTTTTTTAAAAAGCTATTAATTTTTGTGTAATTAGAAATGATAAAAACTATCAGTTATTAAATTTGAAATTAAAAGTGGATTAAATTAATTTAATAATAATTTATTTAATTAATGTGAAAGTAGCCCTTTTGACCACTGTATCGGATTTCGACGAAACTAGTTTCATCGGATCCGTAACGGTGAATTATTGTAGGATTTCAAGATTAATATCGATCGGACTTGTCGTTTGATCGTACGGACTCGAAACGCGTAGAAATCAATTTAAAATAAGCTGGTTTGAAAAGCTAACTTCTTCATGCGACAGAATTAGGACTTGGAACCTATTCCATTGAATTTAAAAATATCCAAAACATCTATTTTGATATATGGGATGACCTACTTTCGATTTGGAGACGGAACGGCTTTTCTGGTCGTTATTGTCGTTCGAACCAATTCGATACGTGTTCATTTTCTTATCGGGCTTTGTTCATATAATTAGTTTTTTTCTAACCCTAGCAGCCTTTTTATTTCTCATTACTGTACGTACTGAAATTTCCATCGTTTCTCTCTTCTCAATGGCTGAAAACCTAATTCTCAAATCTAAATACAAATCAAAATCAATTTCAAAAATTCAAACTCATCAAACCCTATCAAATTTTATATCGTTGGAAAGATCTCGACGAATAGAACCTACGTCTGGCATTCATTTTTAGAGAAAACGATCGGATCGATCAGAAATCGCGGTTAAAGTCAAATTGGGGGTTTTTAATCGGAGCAACAATCGACGAAATTGAGATATGGGTTTAGTTGAGGGGGCTTCCAGGAGTCGATAGGTGGTGGTCGCATTACCAGAATCTACCAGAGGAGGCCTGAAATTGGGGATTAGGGTTCAAAACCCTAGATGCTATGGTGGCGGCACATGTCAGCAGAAGCAGCCGGAGGTGATGTCGTGGCCATTGGCAGGTGCGGCGGAGGAAGACGAACCCAATGGAGGTGGTGTGGTCGTCTCCGGTGTTCGTAGGAGTGAGAATTTGGCGAACAAAGTTGGGTTATATGCCGCGTATTGGGTCAGTTGGTCATGACATGGATCGAAAGGAGGAGACGTGTTTTTCAGAAGGTGATGAAGTGTATTATATTTTTTATTATTTTATTAATTCTAATTTAAATCGTATAATGTTCTAATGTTAATAACTTTTACGTACGAGGTTGGATTTACTCGCGGTTTATTCCACTGCGATTGTATCGAAGTTACGGACATTATGGAATATGTTTGGATGAATTCTAAGACTATTGAATTTTGGGCCTTACTTTGGATTTCAAATCGATTTGAAATTAAAAGTGAGTGTTTTAACCCACTCACAACTACTAAATCATCTTATGTTAATTAAATTGAATTTATGATGTGATTAGAAATTGATTGATTGATGTTTGGTGTAGTTAAATTGTCATTCCAGTTAAATCTGACTTTTATTAAATTCAACCGCCATTTAATTTAATAATGAATTTTAAATTGCCTGTTATTGATAATCAGTCAATTGTAGTTATTTATTTGCTGATTTGAATGGTGATTGTGATGGATGTTTGATTGTTAATATTGGATGACTGGATGTTATATTTATATTGCTATAACACTGCAAGTTCCCTTAGTTGTTGTTAAAAAATCACTCTGGGTTGAAATGATACATACCCGAACGATCTGATAGATTAGGTAGAAATCGCTATGGGTTAAAATGATTGACTCGAGCGATTTCAGGAATTTGAAGTTAAATTTGGGATTACATGTTGAAATGATATATACCCGTAAATTTAAATTTATTGCGGGTTGAAATGATATATATGTATCTGTATAACTTGACCATAGGGTAGAAAATTATATACGGACACCGGATTGGTTAAATTAAAATGATTCGAAATCCTTAAAATTTGAATTCAGTTAAATGATATTCTGAAGTAAAATTTGATATATATAAATGAATTATTTTCGAAAATCCAAGTTTTAAATGTTGAAATTGGAGTTGGTTCAAGGAATTGTTTAAAGAATAAAAAAATGGAAATTTCAAAGTTGAGATATGAAATATAAATGAAATTTAACAAAATTGAATTATTCAAAATGTTTGAATAATAAAACTTTGAAATCTATGAAATTTAAGTGCTTTAAATTGTATTTCAAACATGAGTCTGAAATCGATATATATTGAAATGATTTTTACGGGAATTTGAATTGAAAGGAAAATTTAGTTTGTTGAAATCTAGTTATGGTCCAGATTTGTTGAAACGAAAGAAATAACTTAATTTTTGATATCGATTTCAAATTAATTATTTTAATATAAACTATTTAAAGATTTATTATTTTATAAATCCTGATTTCTAAGATTTTCAAATTATTAAACCATTTTGAACAATTTTAACCTATTTTAAAACTATTAAACCATTTTAATGTATTGTAAACTATATTAAACTATCTTAATCTATATTTAAACCATTTATACGATTTTAAAGTATTTTAAACTAATTTAAAGTATTTAAACTATTTTAAAATAATTTAAACTATTTTAATCTATTTTAATCTATTTTAAACTATAAAAAAACCATTTAAAACCATATTTGTAGTACTTTAACCATTTAAAAGCTATTTTAAACTATTTAAACTATTTTAAACTATCTAAATTATTTCTAAATTTCAGATTGTGTAAAGTTGAAGTGTTCATATTTAAATCCTTGATTTAAAAGCGGATATGGAAAAATGATGTTATAACTTAAGTTGGAATTTGAAATGATATTTTCCAGTAAAATGACATATTTGAGTAAATGATGATTAGAAATGAGAGTTTAACTTATTCGAAAATATGATTTCAAAGGTGATATGATTTTGAATGTGAATATGATTTCGAAAGTAAATATGATTCTGAAAGTGATATGGTTTTGAGAATATGATATTTTGATATCAATTATGAATTGATTTTGAAAATGTAAAAGAACCATCCAGCATGAAATAAGCGTTTGGTTGTTAAAGAGACCGGGATCAGATATTGTCATACTATCTGCCAATACCGAAAACCCCTTTAACAATTGTGTACGTGGTGGAGATTCCAAAATGAAGTAGGATGGTTTGGCTAATGATTCCGTATGAGGTATTTACGTTGCCCTGACTCCCATGAGTCAGCTTGATGTGGCTAAAACAGGAGCCATGTCGGGCCAAGTGAAATCACTCCTCCTATCGGGCACATTTCTTCGATACCATATTATGACTTTGTGATTGATTTGGTGACCACCCCTCGATTTTGATTATGGGAGTGTGTTCCGAGGTGGGCGGTAGTAGCTGCTATGTGTTACCACCAGTCCAGATCAGCAAAACGGTAGTATCCTACCATGGGCATTGCCTCGCGTGCCTTGTTACATGCCTTATCGCGCCTTCTACGTGTTTGGTCTGTACCGTACCTATGGAGTGCCCTCTGATAGCCCTCCAGTTTACGGAGGAATTACGGTACTGTATAGACTACGGGAATATATAAAATGTGTTAAGGGGGACATGGGTAACGCCTTAACGCTATTTTAATACTTTACTTTACTGTAGGCACTATTATAATAGCATATTGTACTATGTATTTAGATAGTTTAATGGATCCTTAGGAGATGAAATCCCGAACATCTCTTAAGTTATTGCACTCACGTTAGACACTGGATAGGAGATGTCAAACCCCATAAACATCTCGAACGACATTACACTCGTATTTATTTACTGTTGATTTAACTTACAAAAGATCTTTTAGTTCTGACTCGAGTGTTTTGTCTTTTCAATTCGCTCAGGTCAGTCTGAGAATTTCAGTATATCGAAGACTACTTTTCTGGAGGACGAAGATGGAAATTTTTTATATTATTATTATTTATTATATTTATTCCACTACATCATGTTGTTCCGCTGCATTTATTTATTTATTCCTGTTGTATGTAACTCTGATCTATATTGTAAAAGTGTACTCAAATGTTATTTGTAAAACAGCTTCATGAATTGTTTATTTGATTATTATGTTTTGTCATTCCACTGTGAGATTCTGTGTTTGTTTTCTTTGTTTCCCTGCTTTTTCTTATTTACCCCATAACAATCCTCCCTTTTGAATGGTTTGAGTCTGACGTGTGTAGTTTATCATCGATTTAACCGTCCAAAAAGGTGGGTCGTTACAAATATGAAAAAAATTCAAACACAATTCAGAAATAACTTTTCCATTTCATTTTAAAACATTATTTCTTATTCATTACATAAACTCATTTGTAATTCCACGTTCAGAGAAAACATAAATATAACCAAATACTCCAAGATCGACATATGAAGATCTGACAACGGCGCCAAAAACTTGTTTAATGACTGTTTTTCTATGAGTTAGAAAATCGTTGAAATTTTTTAAATAAAATTACCGCAAGCGCACGGCGTACAATTCTAGTACGTGGAGAGTACATATCGATCCTTAGGGAATTGTTTTTTTTTTTTGCAAGGCAAGCGGGGTTGGATGGTCCCCTACCACTTTATTGGAGCACCATAGACACACATATGTACAAGAGAACATAGATACACAAAGCACTCCAAAGCAGAAAAAACAAAAACAACAAAAACACAAAATAAAAAAACAACTCAAGGGTACACAGCTAGAGATCTTTTAATTCCAGGATCGAAAATGAACCCAAGACATGAAATGTCTGATCTGATGGCTGCATAAACTTTAAACCTTAGCTGCATAAGGGTCAACCTGCTTTCCTGCCTGAACACATTTGTATTTCTTTCATCCCATATAACTCTGACCACCTTTTTAAGCATGTAGAGGAAAGATCTTTTTCTATCTCCAATATCTCCTGTCAGACTATAGATTTGATCCCATAGGTTTGAGTTTGTACCGTTCACAATATTCCCTCCTGTAACCTGCATTAGTTCTGTCCATAGAGAACAGATGATAGGACAAGAGAAGAACAAGTGGTCCCTTGTTTCCTCATTAGCATTGCAAAAGGTACAGGAAGTGTCAATGACCATTCCTCTATCCCTAAGCTTGTCCTTTGTAAATAAAGCTTTATTTAATATTTTCCAGAGATTGATATTTTCTTTAGCAGGATTGTCCTTTTTCCAAACCCTTTTATACCATTTCCATGTTATGAGATTATCAAAACCTGCAAGAGAGCTGTATAACGAAGATATAGAGAAGGCATTGCTACCGGAACCCCACATGACTTTGTTATCCAAACCATTGTGAACTTTTATACTACGAGCTTGCTCACTGCATTGTAGACTACCATTACACACTAACGGTGGCAAAAGAATAGTATTGGAATTGATATAATCTCTAACCTTAGCACTATGACCAATGCCACTCAACAGTTTTTCAAGATAAGAACATGTACAATACAAAGTTGGTACTCGATATGACACCAAAGTTAGGGAATTGTTAGATTTTTAAATTTCTATTCAATCAAATTAGTCAAGATTTGAGAGTGTGTTTAAGCTAAAAATGAAAATTCTAGAAACTACAAAAATTAAAAGTGATAAAAATATGAGAGTAGAAAGGCAATTTAAAGATAAATCCACTCTCTAGATCGCATAGTTCAACAAAACATGAAATTATGATCTCTTTAATTTTGTCATAGTGAGTTTAATTGATGTGTTTATCATAAGTATGGCCTATTTGTGCTATTAATTAGCTTAATATAAGCCATCAGACTATAACACACCCCTTAAACCACTTTCTAACTTTCATGAAAATTGACAACAAGTTGAGGATAAAATCTATTTTAAGTATGGCCTATTAATTATTGATTAGAAATATAGACCATAAAATTTTGATTTAATTTCACTTCATTGACATAATCATATTTAGATGAAGAGGCAATTTGTGATTCTTGTGACTAAGCATAGCCTATTTGTTTTGAATAACAGAAGCTATCAAACTCAATACTAAACACAAAATTACACAAACATCAACTTTTCATTAAGCACAAAAAGTGATCATACATGAACAAATTATGTTGCATCTACATGATTCAAAAGAGCTTCATTACCCTTAAATTGAAGGGGTTTAGCCTCTCATATTTGTTATCATATCAACAAATGTAGAAAGCAACATGAAATAGAAAAAAAGGAAAATACAAGCTAATGAAAAAGAGAGCTAATTAAAAAGAAATAAACACTAATCTACTTGCATGAAAAATAAGCTAACTACTAACATTAAAGTAAAAGAGCATGTAAATAAAAAAGAACAAACTAAAATTGCATATAAAAATTACATGAAAAGAAATGGCTAAGTAGACATGAAAAGAAAGAAAAGAGAGATTTTATTTTTGATCCTAAACTAATGAGCTAAGAGGAAGAGAGGTTTACATGAAACATAAGGGGTATTTATACATGTATGAAACCCTAATCCATATTTTTGGGAAATGCCCAAACTACCCCTCTAAGAAGTGTGGCCACCAAGTTATCATTAGCTTCAAATAATCATCCATTAAGTGTGCATGTAACTTTAATGGTCTTTTAAAATATGCATTAGCTCCTAATGGTAGATCAAGGTAAGTGGGTAGGTGTGGTCCTCCATGTTCATGAGTGTTGAATTATTTCCATCTTCATTTGCTCGTGTTCTCTTGTGCTTGCATATTTCTTCATGAAACCTCTTCCATTTGGTTTCAAATTCCTACAATAAAAATCGTAAAAATGTCCAAGTAATTTTTCTCAAATTAATATATGCACAAAATGACCATTTTGCCCCTATATGAAGTGAATATATGACGTTTTAAAAATAATTTGAATTTTGGTTTAAACATGTTAAAATACCCAATATGATCATTTATTTAATTTAATTAGATTAAATATGGTGGTAAGAATATGCACATTTACGTGCACATCAATGCCCCCTTGATTGATCAGAGTCACATATTTGGCAATTATATAACTTGCCATTACATCCATACAGACAAACTTAAACAATACAATGGATTAGAATAGAACTCCTACATAGCTAGATTTCCTCCCACACATCTCTGGATTCTTATTCGTCCTACTAAGAAACCTGAAAAACCCTTTCTCTTAACCTACTCAAATAATTTTTGAGCACCCGAGAATTTAAGGGGAAAACATAAACTTCGAGTCAGACAAAAAGTCTGGTGTGAATAATAACCTACTATCTTGAGCCAATAGATATCTAGTAAGACCACGTGGGTTTTCCCCTCACTAGTTTCTTTACCAAAACATATTAACCATATACTATGCCCCTGCATCCACAATGGTTAAAACACAATAATAACATAATGATGTATAATCATGCAACGCACATTGAATTGCCCATCCCAAGTACTTAATTTATTTGTCTTAATACATAGTATTCCTGGGGGTCACTATGAACCCAATAGTTTTCATAGGCCAACTATTAACCTATCTCCAATTATGGTTAGGAGGTATTGGGACGGTCTGTCCTACTTCAGTTCGACCAGATGTACAAAAGTCTTTGAATATGGTTAGGAGAAATATTCAGTACTCTAAATATAGTTAGGGGTCTATAGCTATACTCCAGATACAGTTAGGAGGCTTCCATCATCAAGAATCTCCAAATGTAGTTAGGGGTTTTCCTTTATCATATGTGATCATATAGAGCTACCAGTTCCTTCCTGTTCATAACCATCCTTTCATCTCACTAAGCCATACGCATTGGAATCGCAGACCTTTACCAACCGGAGGCTAATGGTTGAAGCATAGGGTGCGACCCTACACCAGTCCCACATTCTACTTGTTATCTGGATTTATGGTATCTTTTGATCAATCCAAGGCATCCAAATATACTCTTGATCTCCTGGATGCAATTCTACTAACTCGGGAGTTAGTCTAACCATACCCACTATTGGGAAAATCTAGTTGGTTACTATCCCCTTAATGCTCCCAAAATGCAGTTATAGGTCAATAATGATGTGTGTGTGATAATAATAATTATGCATAATAACTGCTCGAATAAACACAATAACATATGACATCCATCATTCAATAAGTTCAATCAGTAAACTTTTTATGTTCATAATTACTTAATCATAAATAATATCCTCCTAAGAAATTTTAGCTCAAAACTTATGCTAATTCATCATTTAATTCTTTGAAACCATTTTCATAATCATTATTCCCCTTAATTTCACATTTAACCTAAGGAAATATATAGCTCTTTATATTACCAAAGTCTCATGCCATTTCATATTACCATGGATGTTTACAATGAGGGTAGGAGGACTTCTCCCCTGATCCTTATAGGGCGCATCGCCAAAATAATTAAGGATAGGTTTAACTTTTGAAAACAAGTGACGTTAAAACTTTTTTCGACCTCCATCAGCATCGAAGACCAATACCTTAAAACCTAAATAAATTATATGGCCAATTCCCGAAGATATAAAGTCATCGACCTTATAAAACATAGGCCCCTTCGCCCCTTTAGAACAATTTTAGTTGACATAAAAACAAGCCTCTTCGACCTTAAAAGATGAAATGCGACACGTCGTGGACATGAGGCATCGACTCTAAAACATAAGGTCGCCGACCTTGATGCACATCGACCCCAAGACCCTCGATGTCATAATAAAACCTTTAAATTTAACCCACTTCGGTTATTGTGCCACTTATTATCTTTATAAGGTCGAAGACATATGAAGCAGCATCACTGCCATAGTCTTAAAAATGATCAAAGTGATTAAGTGTGACATCATTGAAAACAGCAATAAAAGCATGCAACACCGTTTAGCTTTTTAAACATTTATATGGATTACAAAGTGCCATCACCTCTGATATTAAATTGTCGATGAGGTCGACTTAGGCCTACTTGGAAACACTACATAGCTACTAAAGTAACTACCCCATGCTTTCTTTCACTCCGACTTCGACAGTCATGGACACGGTGCTTCTATAGGCGCGGAGAGCATACAAGCAGCATGGCATTACCATAATTATCAAGAAAACCAATTTATTTCTATTAAAAGCAATTACTTTAAACCAAATTATTATTCTTGTCAGGTTTCTATTGGAGAATGTGAACTTTAACATTTTCTTTTTCAAAAACCTACCGCATGCAACTTTCAAGATCCATAATATTTATCAACTTTAATTAATAATAGACTTAATTAATTAATAATTTAAATACTTTTCTAGAATATTAAATTCATAATAATTCAAAATCTCTTAGGAAAAACCCCAAAAATTCCAGAAATTCAAAAAAACTACATTCTTCATCATATGAAAATTTTAGGGCCAAACTCCATATTTAATTATTTTAAATAATTAAAACTAGAAAATAACTCAATTTTCTTCTTGGGAAATTCATAAAATATTCTCTTAAATTTGAAAAATTATGTGGTTAAAAACCCGTCTCCAAAATATTGTTTTACTTGACATATTCGAAAATCAAACCGTTTGGAGATCAAAATCTTAGATTTTACCCTTAAAACCCTTTTAGACAATTCCATAAAATTCTAATAAATTATTACTCTATCAAAATAATGATAAGATTAACATGACATATCGTATTAACATAAACGAATCAAAGACCCATAGGGTTTGAAATCAAACAAGCAAAAGTGATATGGTTTTATTATTATTCAACTTAGATTTAGATGTTGGAGTTGAGGTTTGATATGGCTTAGCTTCCCTAAACTTTTTGCTCTTGAATCCTATTGATTTCATGCTTCTACTTCCTTAGGTTATGGCTAGCCTTGACTTCAATTTCTTTTAGCAATGTGTAAAATGAAAATGAAATGAGGGGGAGAGGCTTTAAGGCAAGGGATAGGTCTATTCCCTAAATTGCCCTTCTCATATATTCTTTTGTATGTTTAGCTTTTAAAACAATTTTACTTAATTAATTAATATGACACGACCTTATTAAGTTTCAAATCTCATTCTCCTTAACTATTTACATTATTCTATTTAATTTGTCCAATTAAATGTCCTGAATAATGTTTAACTAAAATAGAGGTGTTACACGAGGAGATTGTAGGTGTTAGAAGAAAGTAGTACAGGGTCCATCCGATGGACTTTAAAGAACTGGATAAAGTAAGCATAAAGAGGAAGCGTCGTCCCACTCCCAATTTGCGGTATCGACCAAGTGAAGTAGTCGTCGAGGGCATGTTAGGCATGTCCATGGCCATAGGATATATGGGCTCGATCAATGACACTCCTTATTGAGCTAAAGAGCTGCCCAAGTCAACTCTCTCTTCCTTGACTGTGATGACCCACCTCCTCGACCCTCAGAAATCGAGAATAATAAATCCGTGATATTCATGTGTCTCAAATCCAAGTGCCGGAGAGGCGGATTATCATGGGATAAAAGAAAATAAATGTAGAAGACAAAAAATAGAATCTCGCATCGTATTCAACATTTAATTATACATATGAGAAGTACATGCAATTACTCCAAATTGCTCCATCAGAGTTCTAGTAAGTTATAATCCAGCCAGGATAGTTATAACTTAGTTCTATATGAGTAATCCAAGTGCTGGTAGATACATAACATATAGTTTCGTGAAATATAGATGACTATCTACATAGGACCCTCTGTGCTTCATGTTTCTCCCAAAATGCTCCATGCTTCTCCCAAAATGCTCAATGCTACCTAACACTTGGCTACCCAAAAACTAGGCACCCAGTGTTTAAGGGGAAAAGAAAATAAACTTCAGAGTTAGTTATGGGACTAGTGTGAGAAACTCAAAATACAAATATTTGAAAACAAAAGGTATCTCATAAGACCGTGCCGCACATAAACATGGAACGGGTTTTTACCTTATGATAATCAAAATATTTGCTATGCAAAATCTAGAATATTAATTTTAATGACATTATTTCAAAAATAATTTTCAGGTAAATGTACATAATCTTAGCTGTATTAAATTCCAGCTTACTAGGCTATACAATCAAGTCCAAAGGCACTTATTACAGAATGGATTTCCATGTAATGGCAGGTAAGGAACTACCTTCCATATAATATATCTTTAGAGCGATGTACCGTGGATCAACGCCTTTGAAACCTCTACACTTGGCAAGACCGGCCTACTGCAGACCCATCTGGTAGCGGATAGAACTGAATATTACATCACCCTGGTCGTAACCGACCTATACGTGAACCTATAGCATTCACAACAAACTCGACATATATAGAGTAATCTAGAAACGAAATGACCATACCCTAATGGTGTGAACCATAAAGCCTTATGTTATGCCTTGTTTAAGCCATTTTCGGGTGATAAGGCCCGAGGTAACGATTACCTTTCACTTAGCACATTCCACTTTGAATGCCATATTACCAATTCCATTGCACACTATTGATTTTCACACATGTACAACCTCTGAGCTCATACATTTCAGAGAAGGGTGTGAGGTATATGAGAGTTACCTCCTACACCACTAAGCAGATATTACGTTTGTAAAAATCAATGTACGTGCATTTTAGAAATGCAATGTCAGACATTTTTCCACACAAGTTGTCCAAGAAAAGGACAAATTGAAGGAACCCTCCTACTACATCCTGTCGGGAATCACCGTAGGATTAGTAGCTAGCAGCCCTTTAATCGAAGATCAAATGGAGATACTACCGCCACCTATAAATGATATGGGAAATTTCACCCGAGGGTCAATGATAGTAGCCCTTCATTCGATTTATTATCGTTCCATATCTGAAGTTCAAACTCATAAATTGCTCTGAAGTGGTTTTCAGATAGGAATCACCCAAATCCGATCATGGCTCCTTTGAACTAATCATCGATAAAAAGATGTTAAGTTTGAGGGTGATTATCATTTCATTCATTAATATATATTACCAAATAAAATATCTCTAAAGAGATATAAATCTTTAAATCATATTCTTTTCCTATATATATGGAATCATTAAACCTCTCTTTAACTTCAGGAATACCAAATCGAAATCATTTCTCATAAATCATATTGCAAAACCTTTTTGAGTAAAAAGGGTTGATATGGATTGTACTAATTCTACTCAATATCAATTTCTATATCCATCCTTTACTATCCATCGAATAATGGTGAAATCACCTTTTAAATTCAGATAGATAGTACGGATTCCCTCCTTGAAATTTAATACCAAGTATAAGAAGATTATTTCTATACAATCTAAATTGTATTAAATTTGTAAATTAAATCTTTTATACTTGCCTCGTTTCCGACATTCTGACCATATATATTCCTCGTCCAGGAAGGAGGCCAAGTGAGCTAGGGAACCGGTTGCTTTTGAACATCTCCTTAGTTTAAGTACCTCACATTCGGATCTCACGAATAAAAAAAATCTAGTTTACTCTTCGTTTTTTGAGCCAAGATTAAATCACTTGATTATAACAGCTTTTCTTTAAATCATTTATTTAGACTTTTTTAAATTAATTATGAAACCTCTAAATCATCTTCAAAATACTTAATTATTTATTTGAAAACATTTATAAAAGATTTGGGAGAGAATACTAAATTTTGAAGTTATATTTCAAAAGTTATTAAAAGTGCTGCAAAAAGTGCTGTATATAGTGCTTTTAAGGCCTATTTGCTCAAAACAACATTTCTATCATTTAGAATTCCATTTTTATAACTCAAATATCTTTTAAAACATTTTAAAATATTTATAACATTTATTCCATATTTTTAAAGAGTGAAAATATCATTTACAAAGAATTTATCGCTTTGGTTTCCGAACTGCTAAACAACGATTTTTTTGAAAACTTGATTTTCTCATATTTCAAAATCTACTAAATAAAATCTCGATCTTTTCTTTTATTTGAAACCAAGATTATAAGTGTTTGAAATATTCTTATTCTAAAGAAATCTTACTTTGAATCAATCGTATAAATGGATTTAACTTTCGACGGCGCGAAATCACGAACTACATTTACGCGACGTGCCTATTTTAACTAAATTTTCATATTCTTTCCTAACTTTGTTGAAACACTTTTACATCACTTTTATAAATTGATTCAGAATGTGATTTCCTTGCGTAATATTGACATGTATTTAAATGACTTGTTTACACAATTAAACATTATATTAAAACAACCAGTACTTGATGATCAAAGCATAGTAAACATCCATAGCAATCATATCACATCATCATTATATATATATATATATATATTTATATATATAGTTTCTTGCTTGATTTTCTATCGGACTAACTTTAAAATGACTATAGCTCCACCATCTCGAAATCGGAGCTCATGACTATTAGCACAAATGCTCCTAGGTGGTTCAGCCTTGGTCTTGGAGGCTTGGAAGGGCTTGGCCTCACTTGGTAAGTTATGGTGGAGGGCTTGGTTGCACACGGCCTTGGTAGAGTAGAAGGAAGAGGTCACTAGCTTGAACTTTGGTTTGAAGTGGTATAGATTTCGATTGATTTTGGTACAACTTTGTTTTTATTTTGTAATATTTTCTTTCTTAGGCTATGAAGCCATTAATGTAGAGAAGAAGAGGATGATAAGCTTAGGAATTTTATGGAAAAAGAAGTGTGAATGAAGTGAAGAGAGGTGGTTGCTATTTATTGGCAAATATAAGGATGCAAATATCATGATATTTACACATAAACACATCATTATTTCATCACCACCACACCTCACCCCCCTACATCATGTTCTGCCGAAATGACCCCCTCCATGTGCATGGCCATGTGCCTCCTTTGGATGGTAAGTTGATTTTTGGTGAGAAGTATCAGATGTTTATTTCTTTTTACCATAAGTGAATTTGTAAATATACATGGGAATTCTTATATGTATATGAATGTGCATGGATGTAGATGTGTATGTGTGTATAAGTGTATATATGTATGTCATTTATAGCCTGGAACGTTGTATAACCTTTCTACGTTAAACCGTTACAATTTCCGATTCTGATTCCTGGTCACATTTTCACTTCTTAGTTAATACATACATACATACATATTTGTAAACAAAGTTTGATAATATTTTTGTCATTATATAATAGTTAAAGGGGCTTATTTAGTAATTAAAATAATTATTAAATCATTTAAACTCAATTTATATTCAAAATTCATTATTCCAATTTATTGATATAATTGATGTTGTCATAAATAAATTTTATTTTCATAAATAAAATAAATAATTTTACTACATATTCTCACTCATATATATAAATGAGTGTATGTATCCTGCTCCGTGCGTGATGTTGAATGGTATAAGAGTTGTTTATTGGTTTTGGTTCATTTTATCGATCTTCCAAAGTATATATTTTTGTAAATATTTATTCAAAATAAGATTACCAATATTATTTATTGTTCAAAACATTATCATTTATGTTAAATAATCTTATATTTGAACATTTTAAAATTTTTCTGAAGTGGTGAATTCGCGGGTCGTTACATACTTCCCCCTTAAAAGAATTTCATCCTCGAAATTAAGGATAAGAAGAAAATGACTTGAAAAGGAATATATATTTTTGAAAAGGGGAAATATATACAGGATATGATAAGTGACCACACTACAGGCGGTGAGTACACTATCTCGATACCACATGCAAACTATACATCCATCCTTAACTCAGGATAAGCTTTCCTCATTCTACCTTTTGTTTCCCAATTGTAGTCTTCAACATCGCCACTCTATTGAACTTTAACCAACCTTACAACCTTCCTTCTCAAGCACTTCTCATCATGATCCATGATTCAAACTGGTCGTCTGATAACTGCCAAATTTGGTTCTACTTCTAAATCTTTTTGGGCAGCTTTTTTATAATCTGTTTTGGATCATGCATGTATTTCCGTAGATGGGATACGTGAAAGACATTGTGCACACCAGACAGCCTTTCAGGTAATTCCACACGATAAGCTAATGGGCCAATCCGCTTAAGAATGGGAAAAGGTTCAATAAATCAAGATGTTAACTTCCCTGCCAATCCAAATCTTACCACTCCTCACATTGGAGAGACTTTCAAGAATACAATCTCCAACTGAAAATTCCAAATTCCTGCGACTTTGATCAGCATAACTCTTCTACTTGCTCCGGGCTTCTTTCATCTTCTTTCTGATCAAGTCTACCTTTTCTGAGGCTTTTCAAATCATAGCAAGCCCTAGTACTAACCGATCTCTTGTTTCAATCCGGCATGCTGGGGATCTACATGGCCGACCATATAAAGCTTCGTATAGTGTCATGCCAATACTTGCCTGATAGATGTTATTGTAGGAGAATTCCACAAGATGAAGATAGTTTCCCCATGAACTTCCAAAATCTAAGATACAAGCTCTCAAAAGATCTTTCAACACTCGATTTACCCTTTCCGTTTGCCCATCAGTCTTGGAATGGTATGCGGTGCTTATACTCAGCTTCCTTCCCAAAGCTGTTGGTAATGCCTCCCAAAACTGACTTGTAAAAATCGGGTCTTGGTCACTCACTATACTGCTTGGAACTCCATACAATCAAACAAATTCCCTCACATATATCTTTGCAAGACTTGCAGCAGTTCTCGTTGGCTTTACTAGGATAAAGTGTGCGCTTTCGATCAATCGATCTATAATAACCCAAATGCCATCATTTTCCTTTCTTGATCGAACTAAGCCATCGATATTTGGTCTCATTTCCAACTTGGAATTTCAAGAGGTTGGAGTAATCTAGCAGTCTTATGCTAATTTCTTTTGATATGTTGGCAATTTGCACATCTGCTAATAAGGATAGAGACATCCCTCTTGATATCATCCCACCAAAAAGTCTTCTTTATATCTCGATACATTTTGGTAACTCCGGGATGTACTAAAAGTCGAGAATTGTGACATTCTATTAAAACTTCTTTCCTTATCCCATCGACATTTGGGATGTTTACTCTTCCATTCATCCTTAATATTCCTTGATTATCAACCTTAAATCGCATCCATCTTCTTTGTACTATGTTTTTATCCACTACTTTGACCATCTTTGGAATAAATGGATCTCTGAGCTGGTTCTCTTTTATACAGTTAACCAAAGTTAGTTGCACTATCAAATAAGATATAACAACATGCTTTCTGCTTAATGCATCCGCTACCACATTGGCTTTCCCGGGTGTATACAGAATATCCAGGTCATATGACGCGAGAAATTCTAACCAACGCTGCTGTCTCATATTCAAGTCCTTCTTAGTGAAAAGATACTTCAATGATTTGTGATCTGTGAAGAGTTTGAACTTCTCACCTATTTAAAGATGGAATACCAAGGTCAAACAAAGTTTATCATAATAAACTATGATAAATTCTTACCCAGTAAATAATGTCTCCAACTCTTTAGTGCGAACACAACGGCTAATAGTTCTAAGTCGTGCATTGCATAATTTCATTCATGCATCTTTAACTGCCTACTAGCTTATGCAAAAACCTTCCCATGTTGCATTAGAACTGCACCTACTACTTCTCCATAAGTATACGTATAAATGGTCAAACCGCCGCTTTCATCAATAACAGTCAGGACTGGAGCAGTAGTTAATCTTTTCTTAAGTTCCTAGAATGCTTCTTCACATTTCGACGTCCATTCAATTTAACATCCTTCATAGTCAACTTCGTTAAGTGATAGGAAATCTTGGAGATGTCCTAAATAAATCTCCAGTAGTATCCCGTCAATCTTAAGAAGCTGCGAATGTCCTTCGGAGCCTGTGGTTCCTTCCAATTTAGAATGGCAGTAATTTTTTCGAGATCAACTGAGATTCCTTCCTTTGACACAAGGAACCTTACCTTTTCTTCCCAAAAGTGGTATTTTGAAAACTTAGCCTTGAGCACATTCCTTCTCCATATTTCTAGTTCAATCTCTAAATTCTTTTCGTGTTCTTCTTCGGTCTTTGAATATATAAGAATATCAATAATAAAAACCAACACGAATTTATGGAGCACATCTCTGAATATCCTATTCATAAGGTCCATAAAATAAGCACGAGCATTGGTTAGCCCAAAAGGCATAACCAACCACTCGTAGAAATCATTTGGTCCTCTAGATGCAGTTAAAGGAATGCAATCTTTTGCTATCCTTAATTGATGGAATCCTATAGCTAGGTCCATTTTGGAGAATATTCGAGCACTATGAAGTTGATCAAACAAGCCATCAATACGGGCTAGAGGATACTTGTTCTTAATCGTTGGGTTATTTAGGTATCGATAGTCTAAACAAAGTCTTAGGGAGTCGTCTGACTTTACAACAGAAACTACTGCTGAGCTCCAACTTGAGCAACTTGGTCTAATTAGCCCCTTCCTTAAAATTCATCTATTTGATGCCTTAATTCATTTACTTTCTTGGGGGCCATTCTTTAAGAAGAGTGAAAAATAGACCTCACACTGGAAATCAAGTGGATTCGAAACTCAATTTCTCTATATGGGGGTAAAATTTTAACTTCCTCAAAAGCATTCAAAATTTCCTTAACAATTGGTATTTCATTTAGACTTTTTTGAAATGAATTTAGGGCATACATAAAACTATCCATTACAGGACTTGATTCTTCACACGTTATTTTAAAAGGTTCACTTAATCTTATTTTTCAAATGCACCATCCTTTTAACATAATCAAGAATAGCCTTATATTCGGATAACCAATTCATACCAAGTATAATCTCAAATCCGATAAAATTAAGGACGATTAGGTCACATGAAATTTTTTATGATTGGTAGGCAACTTGTACTTTTTCAAAAACTATACCAAGATTAGTTTTACCACCTGTGGGATTACAAACATAGGTAGGAGTATCTTATATCTTTATGGCAAGTTTCAATTTATCAACCAATTCTTTAGAAAAAAAATCGGTAAGAAGCCCCAGTATCAAATAATACTCTAACTAGATTTTCATTAATGTAGATAATACCTTCTAGAACTGTGAAGACCCAAATTATTGAGATAAAAATAATTTTAATAAAATCAGAAAATGAGAATTTTTGAGAAAAGAAAATATAGTCTGATAATGATAATATTAGGAGTAAGTGAAATGATTAAATAAGAGGATAGAGATTTTTCAATAAAATATAATGGGAAGAAAATGATCAAATATGAGTGAGTTTCTATATACAAATATCTCATATATATATACATATATATAAGTATATATGTATTAGATATGAGTAGCCAAAGAAGTATAAAATGATAAAGTCCTTTTGATAACTAAATTGCATGAGAACCAGTTTAGTATTATTGTGCATAAATTCCTTCTTAAAAATAAATCAGGAAATAAATGGTTTGAAATAATATAAAAGAACCATTCAGGCCTAACAAGGTATACAATGTATCTGAGTCACACAAAGATGATGTGTAGGTGGATCATGCAATTAGCATGGGCACAGAAAAGCAGAGAAGCAACTGCTTTTACTAGAAATAGAAATCAAGAGAAAATGGCACATTTAGCCATGACAACACACACATAATTCTCTGAGTAATGTGAGGATAAAATCGGTTTTTCCTTTAGTAAAACCCTAGCAAAATGATTTAAATCAAGAGGGAAGCAGAGGTTTTCTCTGAGGAAAAACAGAAACACATTGAAAAAAAAATAGAAAGGAGAGCTCACCCTGTTTTCAAGCTAAGGCATTCTCGGGGAAGAGAGGAGGAAGGTGAGTGATTAATCACTTATGATCTGTAAGGCATTAAGACCCATGTTAAGGGCAGCCAAGTTATTTTATATAAACACTACATTATGTTTTTCTGTTTGATTTTATTCTTTGGATGAAAATATGTTGATCATGGATGGTATTCTGGTTGGGTTTTTGGATGAGATTTTAACTTGTTTTGACTTGTTGTGATGGTTTCAGTTTTTGTTAAACAAATACACTAAACACAGAAATAGATTTTATATATGCTAGTTTTGATATGAAAAATGAATCAAATGTTTTACTGTGGAATAGGGTATCAATGAAAGAAAAGAAGTAGGCAGTGTGAATAATGAGATTCATGCTTATGTCTAGTCTATATTAAAAATGATATGAACAATGCAATATTACAAATATGTGCTGATTTGTTCAGATCATAAACCAATAAGTTTTTATGTGTTTTTCTAAAAAAAAAACCATTCCCTATGTTCACAGTAAAAGAATAAATATAGTTTTGCATATGACTTCTTCAGATTTGTGTAAGCAATGGAAAATTTCTAGAAATAAAAATATAAGCAGGCTTTAGAAAAATGTGATTAAAGCAAAAATGACTCTGAAATAAGGTGTGCAATTTTACATGAATGCTTTGTATGTTTGGATATGATCTTTGGGTGATTTTAATAATTCTTGACCTATATGAGGAAGGAAAGAATACGAGTATCTCTGGAATCAAAAGAGAAATTCCCCAGAAAGAAATAAATAAGCATGGTCTCTAAATTATAAAATAATTTAGGAGTAGTGCCTTGATCTACTCATCAGCAGGTGGTTGATGGGTATGTGCATGACTTGTTTAAGTCCTGTAGGCCTCTGTGTAAAGGGTTAACAGAACTGAGCCCCTTTGCAATGCACACATGGTGTTCAATGGCAAGAGTTCAGACCAAACAAAATGAAAAGACGAGAAAGAAAAATTATGCTATGGAATTTAGAAAGTTAATCCATAGGAGTTTTGTACTTGTACAACTGAATGAAGTGAATGGATGAATGCTTGGATGTATGTTTATAGATAAACTTAAATATACACATTCTCAGATTTTAATTGGGATTTGAATAGCATTTAATAGAAAAGTTCTCTATACAGCCTTAAGAATTTACAAGATATTTTGCATACTTGATTTCACTCACACCAGAATTTATTTCTGACCCTATTTGTTGCCTTTGCAATACTTGGGGTGTCTCATTTTATTGGGGCAGTTCAAAGTTTTGCTGCAGGGAAAGATGCATGAATTGCTTGCTTGCTTGCATGGATAATTGGAGATCTTGAGGAATTTAAAGTGTTTAAGAGAAGTAGCAGTGTCTTTGTAATAATTAAGTTAGGCAAACTCTAATATGTTCTAAGTATTTTCATGAGTGTCTTTTGCTTTGATATCTGGAAAACAGTATGTAAGAAGAAAAAGAAACTTAAATGTTATATGTGTTTGTGAGCTGTGGACTTAAGTAACAAGTTCTGAAATAGTTTTAGTAAATAATGCTAAAGGAGAAGATGCCATTTAATCTGATATGTGAACATGTTTTTCTAGACAGTCTTGAGGCACTTCAGTTATGATACTATAAAACTGATACTAAGTAGGAGAGATCTGATACTATAAAACTGATACTAAGTAGGAGAAATCTGATACTATAAAACTGATACTAAGTAGGAGAGATCTGATACTATAAAACTGATACTAAGTAGGAGAGATCTGATACTATAAAACTGATACTAAGTAGGAGAGATCTGATACTATAAAACTGATACTAAGTAGGAGAAATCTGATACTATAAAACTGATACTAGGTAGGAAATTTCTGATACTATAACTACTGATCTAATACTAGGTTGGGAAAATCTGATACTATAGCTTCAAAACTGATACTAAGTGGTAAGACACCAGATCCAACACTTTTCTAGCTCCAGATATAAGAAGTTGTGTGATTTATAAAGTAGATCACAACACCATCACTCATGTGATGACTATCTGCTTAGTTAACCAGGAAATATGCATTTTGTCTGTCATGATTGGTTTGTGCTTGTTATGTCTAAACCTTGATCACATGTGTTGTTTTTCTCTGCTTAGACTTCAACCTAGTTTATCACCTCAGTATTCATATGATAAGTACCAAATCACAAAAGAATTCCGGAATTTAAAAGTATGGCTTGTAAACCAAGAAACCAATTAATTTGAGAAGTAAGTAAGAAAATAATAAGTGGCAATATTTGAATTTAATATCAATCAAGCTGGAGATCAAAAGGAGAATGCAAAAATAGAAATGGCTATGTGACACCAATTCTCTGAAATATGGGAAATATAGTGTGATTGAATTTTACTTGTTAATTTTAATACTCTGATAAGCAAGGAAACATTTATATATCTTCATATATATAAATGACTTGAATTGACTTATATACTAATATTTTTATATTGGTAAGAATTTGGATCTTGGGTGAAATGAATTAAAGAAGTGATCACTTGGTTTGGAATAAAAAAAAATCTCAACAGTAAATTACTGAAAAATAACAATCCAAAAGAAGTGGGTCACTTCAGTTGGTATCAGAGCTATGTTATTAAAACATAGCATAAATATATTATCCAATTTTCTTGTATGGATAAAATTCTAAAAAATATATATATATATAATAATGATAGAAGTAAATTTCAGAAAATAATTAAATTGGAAATATGACTAACTAGCTATGCAATTGAATAGTGAATCATGGTAGGAAGACCACCAAGTCATGGAGCAGGACCCTCCAATACAACACCAATGGTTAACTTGCAAGATTTGGTGAGGGCATTTAGAGAAGGAGCAGTGCAGAGGGAAGAGATCCTCATGAGGAATTAGCTAAGTTATTGAAGACATTTTCAAATTTAGGAGGTAAGGATTTTGAAGGCACTGAGGGAGTTATGGGAGTGCAGACATGGTTGAGAACTTTGGAAAGGATATTTGCAGATATGCAAATTAATGACCAAAGGAAGAGGCAGGTAGCTTCAAGGAGACTCAAAGGAGCAGCCTTAGATTGGTGGGAGGTGATCATCACAGGAAGGCCAGAAAATGAGATAACATGGGATCAATTCAAGGAGATGCTTGAGGCAAGATTTGTTCCAGCAACAGCTAAGGCAACATTGCTTGTGGAATTCATAAGACTGAGGCAAGGGCCAATGAGTGTGACTGAATACACTCAAAAATTTAAGAGTTTGTCCAAGTATGGAACTATGCTCATAGGGGATGAAGAATCAAAGAATTCAAGATTTATCCAAGGGTTAAATGCAGGTCTGAGTAGAGCAATGTTACCATACAAGGATAAAACATTTGATCAAGTCATAGACCTTGCTCTTTCTTTTGAACAACATGACAATGCAAGGGAAAAATTTAGGAGCATGAGGGCTAATAATCAAAAGAAGGGGAAAAATAGAGCACATCCCTATGACAAAAAGAATATGGATAAGAAAATGGAGGGAGCAGCCACTGGGGAAGCTAAGAAGAAGGTTACTTGTTATAATTGTGGCAAAGAAGGACACATGAGTAATAGGTGTCAAGCAGCCAAGAAGGCATTGTTTAGCTGCTATAACTGTGGGAAAGAAGGTCATATTAAAAGAAACTGCCCAGAGTTCAGAAAGGGAGCAAAGGTAGGAGCACTTGAGGGCAGAGCAAAAGCAACTGCAGTGGGAAGTTCTGGACAATTGGAAGGTATACTACTAATTAAAGATCACCCCATCTCAGTTATATATGACACTGGAGCAACACATTCACTAATATCCCAAGACATAGTGAATAAATTAACTCTCACATGCTATTTAGTTGATAATCCCTTGTTTATTCAGAGCCCACTAGGTAATTCTTGCATGTTAGAGATTAAATGTTTGGGAGTAGAGTTAAACATAGGTGGAAATATGTTTAGTTTTGATTTGTTTGTGCTAAAATATCCTGGAATAGGAATTATTCTAGGAGTAGATTGGCTAAGAAAATACAAAGCAATTTTAAACTTAGAAAATCTTACTATTTCTCTGAAAACAGAAAATGGTAAAAATATTATAGTTATGAGTGAAATTGCTAAAATCAATTACTGTAACCACATATGTAGCATGAATGAGAAAGAATTAACACTGGAAGACATAAAGATTATAAACGAATACCCAGATGTCTTTGGTGAAGTCATAGGTGTTCCAGAAAATAGGCAATTAGAATTTCAAATAAGGCTAATCCCAGGAGCCAGCCCAATCATCAAGAAGCCAACTAGAATGGGTCCTAAAGAACTTGTGGAATTGAAACATCAGTTGGAAGAACTGGAGCAGAAAGGTTTCATAAGGCCTAGTAGTTCAAACTGGGGTTCCCCAGTTGTATTTGTGAAGAAGCATGATGGTACTTTAAGGATGTGTATTGATTATAGAGAACTAAATAAAGTTACCATCAAGAACAAATATCCACTCCCCAGAATTGATGATCTATTCGATCAATTAAATGGAGCTAAGATCTTCTCAAGGCTAGATTTAGCCTCTGGGTTTCATCAAATGAAGGTAGAGGAAGAAAGCATTAAGTATACTGCCTTCAACACAAGGTATGGATTATATGAATTTTTGGTGATGCCTTTTGGATTGACAAATGCACCATCATATTTTGTAGATTTAATGAATAGGACATTTAGAGATTTTCTAGACAAATTTGTGGTTGTCTTTATAGATGACATATTAGTGTATTCTAAATCAGAAAAAGATCATGCAAAGCACTTGCATCTGGTTTTGTCTAGACTGAGGGCACATGATTTAAAAGCCAAATTCTCTAAGTGTACATTTTGGCAGGATGAAGTAAAATTTTTGGGGCACATTGTATCACAACAAGGAGTTAGTGTAGATCCAACTAAGGTGATAGCAGTGCAGTCATGGGGTAGACCCAAATCAGTGACTGAGGTGAGATCATTTTTGGGAATGGCAGGCTACTATAGAAGGTTTATAAAAGACTTTGCAAGAATAGCCATCCCATTGACCAAGTTAACTAAAAAGGAGCAACCATATGTGTGGACAGAGAAGTGTGAACAAGCTTTTTCATCACTAAAGAAGGCACTGGTGGAAGCTCCAGTCTTACAGGTTCCAGAGGGTAATGAAGGGCTAGTGGTTTACACAGATGCTAGTGGATCTGGATTAGGGGCAGTGCTTATGCAACATGGTAGAGTCATAGCATATGCATCAAGGCAACTCAAGCCAAATGAAACCAGGTATGCTACACATGACTTAGAACTAGCTGCTGTAGTATATGCATTGAAACTATGGAGACATTACTTGTTAGGTGCTAAGTTTGAATTGTTTACAGATCACAAGTCACTTAAATACTTGTTTTCCCAAAAAGACTTAAATATGAGGCAACATAGGTGGGTAGAATTTCTAGCTGCCTATGATCTTGATATATTATACACCCCAGGAAAAGCCAATAAAGTGGCAGATGCATTGAGTAGGCATCAAGCAAAAGTGGCAAGCTTAATGATGAGTGAATTCAAAGATTTGACAATCCTCAGTGAAGTAGAAATAAGAGTAGAAATTAGAGTAGCAGATAAGGTACATAGTGATATGATTGAATATGGGAAACTAAGCCTCATTTCTTTAAAGTCAACTCTGGTTGATAAAATAGGAGAAATGCAAAGTCAAGACTTCAATTTAAAGGAGAAAAAGGACATGTTATCACAAGGCATAACAGTAGAGAATTATGAAGTAGATGATAAAGGATACCTAAGGAAAAAGGGGAAGCTCTGTCTGCCAAGTGTAGAGGAACTGAAGCAAGAAGTTATGGATGCGCATCATAAAACAAAATACACCATCCATCCAGGTGGTACAAAAATGTACCATGATCTCAAGAGAAATTACTGGTGGCCAGGGATGAAAGGAGCAGTAGCAAAATATGTGGCAAATTGCTTGACATGCCAACAGGTCAAGGCAGATTATCAAAGACCCTCAGGTTTACTGCAACCATTGGAAGTGCCTACTTGGAAGTGGGAAAGCATTTCAATGGATTTTGTGGATGGTTTGCCAAGAACAAGAAGAGGCAATGATAGTATTTGGGTAGTGGTTGATAGACTCACAAAAACAGCACACTTCATCCCAATAAGTTCAAACAGAAATGCTCACAAGCTAGCTCAATTATTTGTGAAAGAGATAGTGAGATTGCATGGCATCCCCAAGACTATCATTAGTGATAGAGATACTTTGTTTACTTCAAGATTTTGGAGTAGCTTTCAAGAAGCTATGGGGACAGAACTAAGCCTAAGCACAGCCTACCACCCCCAAACAGATGGGCAAACTGAGATTGTTAATAAGGTTTTAGAAGATTTGCTTAGAGCATGTATACTTGATTTTGGAGGCAACTGGGAGGATCATATTTATTTAGCTGAATTTGCTTATAATAATAGCTACCAGTCCACCATAGGAATGGCTCCATTTGAGGCTTTGTATGGAAAGCCTTGTTTATCTCCTGCATGTTGGATGGAGGCTGGTGAAAGGGTGTTGCTTGGACCAGATAATGTGAAGGAAACTTCTGCAAGAATTGAATTAGTGAGGCAAAGAATGAGAGTAGCTCAAGAGAGACAGAAAGCCTATGCAGATAAAAGAAGAAGGCCAGTAGAATTTGAGGTGGGAGACTATGTGTTTCTCAAAGTTTCACCAATGAGGAGAATACTGAGATTTGGCAAAGCAGGGAAACTATCACCAAGGTATATAGGACCATATGAGATTGTTCAAAGAATAGGAACTTTGGCTTATATGTTGAAGTTACCAGAGGAATTGAGCAAAATACATGATGTATTTCATGTATCCCAATTGAGGAAATGGGTGCATGATAAGGAGGCCATTCTTGAATCTCCTACACATGTTGAAATTCAAGAAAATCTGGTTTATAAAAAGGAACCAGTGGGCATTGTGGCTAGAGAAGAAAAGAAACTGAGAAATAAAATAATAAAACTAGTTAAAATCCAATGGAGTATAGATGAAAATGACTGTACCTGGGAGGCTGAAGATAGGATAAGGGATAAGTATCAATCTGTTTTCTACTTAAAGGTATGTTTAAAAATTATGATGAGACCTTAAAATTATTTATGTATGTTTGATTGATTTGGAGTGAATGAGTTTCTGAAATCTCATTCAATTGAAATTATGCTTTGTATACATTTGGATGGAAATGTATGAGAGAATAATTGTGGGACACAATTCCTTTTAGGAGGAGAGTATGTGAAGACCCAAATTATTGAGATAAAAATAATTTTAATAAAATCAGAAAATGAGAACTTTTGAGAAAAGAAAATATAGTCTGATAATGATAATATTAGGAGTAAGTGAAATGATTAAATAAGAGGATAGAGATTTTTCAATAAAATATAATGGGAAGAAAATGATCAAATATGAGTGAGTTTCTATATACAGATATTTCATATATATATATACATATATATAAGTATATATGTATTAGATATGAGTAGCCAAAGAAGTATAAAATGATAAAGTCCTTTTGATAACTAAATTGCATGAGAACCAGTTTAGTATTATTGTGCATAAATTCCTTCTTAAAAATAAATCAGGAAATAAATGGTTTGAAATAATATAAAAGAACCATTCAGGCCTAACAAGGTATACAATGTATCTGAGTCACACAAAGATGATGTGTAGGTGGATCATGCAATTAGCATGGGCACAGAAAAGCAGAGAAGCAACTGCTTTTACTAGAAATAGAAATCAAGAGAAAATGGCACATTTAGCCATGACAACACACACATAATTCTCTGAGTAATGTGAGGATAAAATCGGTTTTTCCTTTAGTAAAACCCTAGCAAAATGATTTAAATCAAGAGGGAAGCAGAGGTTTTCTCTGAGGAAAAACAGAAACACATTGAAAAAAAATAGAAAGGAGAGCTCACCCTGTTTTCAAGCTAAGGCATTCTCGGGGAAGAGAGGAGGAAGGTGAGTGATTAATCACTTATGATCTGTAAGGCATTAAGACCCATGTTAAGGGCAGCCAAGTTATTTTATATAAACACTACATTATGTTTTTCTGTTTGATTTTATTCTTTGGATGAAAATATGTTGATCATGGATGGTATTCTGGTTGGGTTTTTGGATGAGATTTTAACTTGTTTTGACTTGTTGTGATGGTTTCAGTTTTTGTTAAACAAATACACTAAAAACAGAAATAGATTTTATATATGCTAGTTTTTATATGAAAAATGAATCAAATGTTTTACTGTGGAATAGGGTATCAATGAAAGAAAAGAAGTAGGCAGTGTGAATAATGAGATTCATGCTTATGTCTAGTCTATATTAAAAATGATATGAACAATGCAATATTACAAATATGTGCTGATTTGTTCAGATCATAAACCAATAAGTTTTTATGTGTTTTTCTCAAAAAAAAACCATTCCCTATGTTCACAGTAAAAGAATAAATATAGTTTTGCATATGACTTCTTCAGATTTGTGTAAGCAATGGAAAATTTCTAGAAATAAAAATATAAGCAGGCTTTAGAAAAATGTGATTAAAGCAAAAATGACTCTGAAATAAGGTGTGCAATTTTACATGAATGCTTTGTATGTCTGGATATGATCTTTGGGTGATTTTAATAATTCTTGACCTATATGAGGAAGGAAAGAATACGAGTATCTCTGGAATCAAAAGAGAAATTCCCCAGAAAGAAATAAATAAGCATGGTCTCTAAATTATAAATTAATTTAGGAGTAGTGCCTTGATGTACTCATCAGCAGGTGGTTGATGGGTATGTGCATGACTTGTTTAAGTCCTGTAGGCCTCTGTGTAAAGGGTTAACAGAACTGAGCCCCTTTGCAGTGCACACATGGTGTTCAATGGCAAGAGTTCAGACCAAACAAAATGAAAAGACGAGAAAGAAAAATTATGCTATGGAATTTAGAAAGTTAATCCATAGGAGTTTTGTACTTGTACAACTGAATGAAGTGAATGGATGAATGCTTGGATGTATGTTTATAGATAAACTTAAATATACACATTCTCAGATTTTAATTGGGATTTGAATAGCATTTAATAGAAAAGTTCTCTATACAGCCTTAAGAATTTACAAGATATTTTGCATACTTGATTTCACTCACACCAGAATTTATTTCTGACCCTATTTGTTGCCTTTGCAATACTTGGGGTGTCTCATTTTATTGGGGCAGTTCAAAGTTTTGCTGCAGGGAAAGATGCATGAATTGCTTGCTTGCTTGCATGGATAATTGGAGATCTTGAGGAATTTAAAGTGTTTAAGAGAAGTAGCAGTGTCTTTGTAATAATTAAGTTAGGCAAACTCTAATATGTTCTAAGTATTTTCATGAGTGTCTTTTGCTTTGATATCTGGAAAACAGTATGTAAGAAGAAAAAGAAACTTAAATGTTATATGTGTTTGTGAGCTGTGGACTTAAGTAACAAGTTCTGAAATAGTTTTAGTAAATAATGCTGAAGGAGAAGATGCCATTTAATCTGATATGTGAACATGTTTTTCTAGACAGTCTTGAGGCACTTCAGTTATGATACTATAAAACTGATACTAAGTAGGAGAGATCTGATACTATAAAACTGATACTAAGTAGGAGAGATCTGATACTATAAAACTGATACTAAGTAGGAGAGATCTGATACTATAAAACTGATACTAAGTAGGAGAGATCTGATACTATAAAACTGATACTAAGTAGGAGAAATCTGATACTATAAAACTGATACTAGGTAGGAGAGATCTGATACTATAACTACTGATCTAATACTAGGTTGGGAAAATCTGATACTATAGCTTCAAAACTGATACTAAGTGGTAAGACACCAGATCCAACACTTTTCTAGCTCCAGATATAAGAAGTTGTGTGATTTATAAAGTAGATCACAACACCATCACTCATGTGATGACTATCTGCTTAGTTAACCAGGAAATATGCATTTTGTCTGTCATGATTGGTTTGTGCTTGTTATGTCTAAACCTTGATCACATGTGTTGTTTTTCTCTGCTTAGACTTCAACCTAGTTTATCACCTCAGTATTCATATGATAAGTACTAAATCACAAAAGAATTCCGGAATTTAAAAGTATGGCTTGTAAACCAAGAAACCAATTAATTTGAGAAGTAAGTAAGAAAATAATAAGTGGCAATATTTGAATTTAATATCAATCAAGCTGGAGATCAAAAGGAGAATGTAAAAATAGAAATGGCTATGTGACACCAATTCTCTGAAATATGAGAAATATAGTGTGATTGAATTTTCCTTGTTAATTTTAATACTCTGATAAGCAAGCAAACATTTATATATCTTCATATATATAAATGACTTGAATTGACTTATATACTAATATTTTTATATTGGTAAGAATTTGGATCTTGGGTGAAATGAATTAAAGAAGTGATCACTTGGTTTGGAATAAAAAAAAATCTCAACAGTAAATTACTGAAAAATAACAATCCAAAAGAAGTGGGTCACTTCAAGAACTCTCTTGCCCTTCGCATCGGTCGAAGTTGAGGGTTCACCTTCAATGGAAAAAACTTTGAGTTGTTCTCCTTTCTTTATCAGTAGGCAATCCTTCTTCCGGTGCCCCAGTTTGTGACAATCATAGCAATTCCTATCCCGAGCCTTAGGATTCTTACAGGTGGTGGAAAATGATCTTTCTGTTAGCAATTATAACAAGTAATATCCTACAATTTTTTTTATTGCGGTCCTCATTATGGCTTGCCTTGCCATGGCTTCTTCCCAGAATGGTTGAACTTCCTCTTCTTCCAGTTATTGCTGCTGCTTTGAGTTGTGGGTGAATTCTTTTTGTCTAGCGCCTCATATCGGAAACCCATGTCTACTAAATCTACAAAGGTTCCCTTTACATACCCGGTCATCCTGTCCAGATACTACCCCTTCATACCAGCGATAAACATTTCTTTTTTCTTTAAAGGAGTGTCTATCAGGCCCGGCCCAAAACGGGACAATTTACTTAACTTGTTGGAATATTCTTCCATCGACATCTCTCCTTGTTTTAAATCCATAAAACTCTGATAAAGGCAGGATTTTCCTACAGTTGGCATGTATTGTTCTTCCAAGGCTTCCTTGAATCGTTCCCATGAGAAATTATCTTCTGAATCATTCAGAGTTATGGACTCCCACCATGCTAGAGCCACTTCTTGTAACTGCCATGGAGCTAAAAACCTTTTTTGCTCATCATCGATATTCAATCCCCTAAAAATTCTTTCACAAGAGCGGATCCAAACCTGAACTTCAATAATGGACTCCATTTCTTTGAATGGTTTACCACCCAAACTGGTGTAATTCTTGCATAGAGTAGCAAAGTTAATTTGAGGTTGCACAGGGATTACCACCTCCTCAATTACAATAGCATATGTTCATCCGTTGGTGGCTATAGTGTTGCTACCTCCCCTTCGTCCTCTTCTATTACTCATCTCCTACAATCTGAATATAATAAGGAAACATCTTTAGAATTATAGACGAACTATTTTAGGGAATGGATATAAAACTCGAATCTAGTTATTCAGAAAAAATTTCAAATATCCACTCTCTCCGACTAAACTCATTCTAGGGCTTTACTAACCCTGCTCTAATGACTTGACCCCATCCAGGCTTAGGTATTTGCTTAACCATAAGCTCTAATACCAAATGTGACGTCCCACCTCCTCGACCCTCAGAAATTGACATTGATACATCCTCGGTATTCACATGCCTCAAATCTAAGCGCTGAAGAGGTAGATTATCATGGGGTAAAAGAAAATAAAGGTAGAAGACAAAAAAATATAGAATCTCACATTGTATTCAACTTTTAATTATACATATGAGTAGTACATCCAATTACTCCAAATTGCTCCATCAGAGTTCTAGTAAGTACTAATCTAGGCAAGATAGTTATAACTACATATCCACAAGTACTTGTAGATACATAACACATAATACAGCAAAAAATAGATAACTATCTACATAGGACCCTTCGTGCTTCATGTTTCTCCCAAAATGCTCCATGCTTCTCCCAAAATGCTCCATGTTATCTACCTACTTGGCTTCCCAAAAAATAGGGCGCCCAGAGTTTAAGGGGAAAAGAAAATAAACTCCGGGTCAGTCATGGAACTGGTGTGAGAAACTCAAAATATAGATATTTGAAAACAAAGGGTATCACATAAGACCACGCCGCATATAAACATGGAACGGGTTTATACCTTATGATAACCAAAATATTTGCTACGCAAAATCCGGAATATTATTCTTTATTACATTCTTTTGAAAAAATAATTAGGTAAATGGACATAATCTTAGCCAAAATTGTTATATTATTAAATTCTAGCATAATAGGCTCTACAATCAAGTCCGAAGGAACTTATTGTAGAATGGATTTCCACACAATGGCAGGTAAGGAACTACCTTCCATACAGTACATCTCTAGTGGGATGTATGGAGGATCAACACCTTTGAAACCTCTGCACCCGATAAGACCGGCCCATCTTATGACCTATCTAGGATCCCATAGCATACACAACATACTCGTCATATATAGAGTAATCTAGAATGGTTATGACCATACCGTAATGGTTGCGAACCATATAGCCTTATGACATGCCCTTTTTAAGCTATTTTCGGGTAATGAGGCTCGGGTAATGATTACCTTTCGCATAGCACATTCCCTTTGAATGACACATTGCCAATTTCGTCACACACTATTGATTTCCATAAATGTACAACCACTGAGCTCGTACGTGTCAGAGAAGGGTGTTAAGTATAGGAGAGTTACCTTCTACATCACCAAGCAGATGTACGTTTGTAAATATCAATGTACGTGCATCTTATAAATGCAATGTTAGGCATTTGTCCATTCAAGTTGTCCAAGAATAGGACAAACCAAAGGAACTCTCCTCTGCATCCTATCTGGAATCACCCTAGGATTAGTAGTGAGCAGCCCTTGCATCAAAGATCAAATGAAGACACTACCACCACTTATAAATGATATGGGAAATTCCACCCGAGGATCAGTGACAATAGCCCTTCATTCCATTTATTATCATTCCATATCTTCAGTTTGAACGTAAATTGATTCGAAGTGGTTTTCGGATAGGAATCACCCAAATCTGATCCTAGTTCCTTCGAACCAATCATCGATAAAAAGATGTTAAGTTTGAGGGTGATTATCATTTCGTTCATTAATATCTCCTATCAAATAAAATATCTCTTTAGAATATAAATCTTTAAATCATATTCTTTTCCTGTATATACGGAATCATTAAACCACTCTTTAACTTTGGGAATAGCAAATCGAAATCATTCTCATAAACCATATTGCAAAACTTTTTTGAGTAAAAAGGGTCGATAGAGATTATACTAATTCTGCTCAACATCAATTTCCATATTCAACCTTTACTCCCCATCGAATAATGGTGAAATCACCTTTTAAATTCACACTGATAGTAAGGGTTACCTCCTCTAAATTTAATACCAAGTACAAGAGGATTATTTCTATAAATCCAAATTGTATTAAATTTGTAAATTAAATCATTTATACTTGCCTCGTTTACAACATTTCGACCTTATATATTCCTCGCCCAAAAAAGAGGCCAAGTGAGCCAGGGCAATGGTTGCTCCTGAAAATCTTCTTAGTTTAAGCACCTCATATCCAGATGTTAGTAGAAAAATCTAGTTTACTCATCGGCTTTTAGAGCCATGATTAAATCACTTGATTAAACAGCTTTTCTTTAAGTAACTTATTTAAACTCTTTTAAAATAATTATGAAACCTCCAAATCATCTTCAAAATACTTAATTATTTATTTGAAAATATTTATAAAAGATTTGGAAAAGAATACTTAAGTTTAAAGTTATATTTCAAAAATTATTAAAAGTGCTGCAAAAACTACTTCTAATAGTACTGCATATAGTGCTTTTAAGGCTTATTTGCTCAAAACGACTTTTCTATCATTTAGAAATCCATTATTATAACTCAAATCTCTTTTAAAACATTTTAAAAAATTTATAGAATTTATTCCATAAATTTAAAGAATTAAAATATCATTTATAAAGTATTTATCACTTTATATTTCAAAATCTACTAAATGAAATCTCGATATTTTTCTTTTCTTCAAAAACCATGATTATAAGGGTTTGGAAAATTCATATTCCAAAGAATTCTGACTCAGAATCCATCGTATAAATGGATTTAACTTTCTACGATGCGAGATCGCGAACTACCGTTACACGATGCACCAATTATAACTAAATTTTCATATTCTTTCCATACTTTGTCAAAACACATTTAAATGTTTAGAAAACATTTCTAAATCATTTAAAACCATTTTAAAAGGGTTTAATGATTCCAATCACTTTTATAACTTAATTCGGATAGTGATTTCCTTATGTAATATCAATGTGTATTTAATGTGACTTGTTTACACAATTAAACACTATATTAAAACAACCAATACTTGATGATCAAAGCATAGTAGCAATCATATCACATCATTATATATATATATGTATGTATGTATATGTCGAGTTTTCACTTAAATTTTCGATCGAACTAACTTTAAAACGGCTATAGCTCCACTATCTCAAAATCAGATCTCACGACTACTAGCACAAATGCTCCTAGGGGGTTTGGCCTTAGTCTTGGAGGCTTGGAAGGGCTCGGCCTTGCTTGGTAAGTGGTGGTGGAGAGCTTGGTTGCACATGCCCTTGGTGGAGGAGAAGGAAGATATCATTAGCCTGAACTTTGGTTTGAAGTGGTATACGCTTCGATTGATTTTGGTATAACTTAATTTGATTTTGTAATATTTTCTTTCTTAGGCTATGGAAGCCAATAATGTTGAGAAGAAGAGAATGAAGAGCTTAAGAATTTTATGGAGGAAGAAGTATGAATGAAGTGAAGAGAGGTGAGTGTTATTTATTGGTAAATGTAAGGATGCAAATATCATGATATTTCCACACAAATACATCACCATTTCAATACCACCATAATTCACCCCCTACATCATGTTCGGTCGAAATGACCGCCTCCATGTGCATGGCCATGTGCCTCGTTTGGATGGTAAGTTGGTTCGATTTTTGGTGAGAAGTATCTTGATATTTTTTTTACCATAAGTGAATTTGTAAATACATATGGTAACTATTATATGTATTTGAATGTGCATGGATGTAGACGTGTATGTGTGTATAAGTGTATATATTTATGTCACTTATAGCCTAGAACGTTGTCCTTTCTACTTTAAACCATTATGATTTCCGATTCCGATTCTCGATCACATTTTCACTTCTTAGTTAATATATATATGTGTGGGTGTGTGGGTGTGTGTTATCCCGCCTTTTGGCAAGCCGTGATACCGTAGATTTGACTAAAAACGGGTGGTTACCGACCTTGAGAATCAATGATATACAAGACTATGGATGATGGTCGAGTATCTTCAGACCGAGTCCCGATCAAGGTGCAATCAATGTGAATTTAAAAGGAATGCCTCATGAGGCTACGTTTCAGGTTTCAAGTCAATCGGAGTTCGTACGGTCGAGTTATGGACAAGTGAAAAATTTACAAGAATCGATCTAAAATGACATAAAACAACATAAATCGACAAAGATCGATTAATATCTCAAAATCTACAATGCCAATGAACTTGAACTTTCAGAGCAACAGTATATTGAAGAGTGGAGCCCACAAAAACAATCGCATGACAAAACTCTCAAATCTTGGAAAGACATACCGATCGTACAAAACCGGCCAGAACGACCCATCGTTTCAAAGAAAATGCGATATCTCAAAAACGGTACGTCGAAATTGCTTGAAATTTGGAGAGCAGGTATCTTACATCATGAAGAGTCAACTCTATTGATCACACATCAATTAGAGCCCAAAATAACGATCGGCAAAACTTTGGCCGATCGTTCCAAAATATCGAGTTAGGGCCACAGATCGTTATGGTGGGCCCTTATGGATCTAGAGACAGTTCTTGCAAAATTTCAGCCCAATCCATTCACGTCTTCTCCTATAAATATAGCGGCCATTCTCCATAAAGAGGATCCTTCTTTCTGCTAATGTGGCTCTGCCAATTTTATTCTTCTCTCTTGTATTAATGGATCCTAGCTGATCCAAACATTCTTGTAATCATAATCTAGTGCAAGATCAATAAAAATATGAAATGGATGTAAGCCAAGATTGCGAACCACTATAAAAATCTGTGTGTTCATTTACTTTTTCTGCTATGTTTTTAATTTCATTCATCATTTAATCTCTACGAGATTCTATTGGGTGTCGATGCCCATTTTTGGCGTCAGCAATATATTTGTAAACAAAGTTTGATAGTATTTCTATCATTATATAATAAATAAAAGGGCTTATTTAATAATTAAAATAATTATTAAATTTAAACTCAATTTAAATTCAAAAATCATTTATTCCAAAATAGTGATATCATTGACGATGTCACAGAGAGATTTTATTTTCATAAATAAAATAAATAATTTTATTACAAATTCTCACTGTTATCATCCGAAATCAAATTAACTTTGTCGAAACCATGAAGAATATAAAAGAAGGATTACCGAAGAGAGACAGTAATAACAGAGCCTTTCGAAAGAGTCAAAGGGATGCTTCAGCAAAATGTTGGATAAGCAATGGACTTTCGAAGAAGTCAAAAGGAGACAAGGTTGTCCTTAGAATTCAGTTAATTCCTTTTGAAACAGATGGTTTTGCGTGCTAAAAGAGGGTTTCGAATAAGTTGAGGAACATCTTTCGAAGGCATCAGATTACAAGCTTTCACATGCGCGCCAGACCTTTCGAAATAGTGGGTTTCACCATCATTTACATTCCACAAAATAACATTTGGCCAAAGCTACCCCTTCAAAAGCGTAGATTAGCCTTTCGAATCAGTTGAAACCATCCACAATTATAAAAGAAAGCTTACTTAAGTTCAATATAGCATTCTCATACACCAGAGGATAGGTTCCGCATCAGTCAACAAGTATGCCTTCGAAATCTACCTTCTGAATTTAAACCTTCTACTACGTTCCAACTCCTTCGAAGCCCAAAAGATTCACCTATCGACAAAATCGAAAGCATATATCCTTTCATACTTGCAACATCATCGTCAACAACAAAGTGGAAAGCGCATCTACACATTTCGACGAACTCCTAAGCACTCAAGTTCTATTTAAAAGAAAAGTAGAAGGGCGCCCTGATGTTAACAGCAACGAAAGGTCTTCAAGGTACCCTTTCGACTAAGTCGAAAGGACTGATTCGAAAGGGGCCAACCCATGCCTATAAATAAGACCCAGAGGTATTGTTTTGGGGATCCATTTCATTCACTCAATACTTGTTCTTTCTTGAATTTGTAAACCTTAATTATAAAATCAAATTAGGGATTTTTCTTCTTTGTATTACTTAAACTTCTTATAATCAAGAAAAAATATTATCAAAGCAAGTATATGGCATTTCTGGATGTATTAACTGATCTAATGCTTCTATATGATTATGGTTATGGATTTCTTGTATCAATGTTGATCGAAAGGCTACCTTTTGAAGGAGTCGAAATCCATTAATTCAGCTAAAACCCTTAGATCGTTAGGTCCTAACCTCAAATTACCTTTACCACTTCGAATGGAGGTTTTGATAGGATCCTAAGCCAATTCAACTAGATCGAAAGGTATTTTCAAAAGAGATTCAGGTATCTCTACTGTTTCAAAAGGTTGTTAAAAAGGAGTTTCTATTGCCGCAACCTTATCGAAAGGTGAACTTAAGGGAGATCTAAATCACCTACATTGTTTGGTTAAAGGGATTTGAAAGGTTTAAACTATCTTAATCTGTTCGAAAGATAATTCCGAGGGGATCACTTACACTTTGAACTTTACTTTAGGGTGTTGACAAGTTTTCTTGTTAACATTTTTGGCGCTAGAAGGAGGGGCTGAACGGCCGCCTCTGTTGAATTCCCAACCTTACTTTCTTTTATTCCTATCTCATTCCAAGACTCTATACAATAATGCTTAATAAAGTCAAAAGATCTGAGCAGGGATCTTTAGAACCCGGTTAGGTCCTCTAATAAATTGTTTATAATTCAAGGCTATATGAAGAGCAATTGTTAAGGTTAGAGGCTTTGAGAATCATCAAGAAAAAGAAGGCTGAATCTTATGATCCAGACAAGCGGAGCTTAAACCCCTTTCACATTGGCCCTACTCCCATCTTTGCTTTAGGGGGAACAAAGGATGAGAGTGATAACTTGTTTTATTGAATGAAAAAGACAATTAAATTCTATACCAAAGGCACTATCTTCGAAGAAGGGATGATGGCTGATTATTACACCTTTGCACAAAAATGGCATCAAGCAACAAGTCAGACATTGCCTACATGTGAGCTTCAAAAGGTTTTGGAAAGGAAATTGGTCGTTGAGGGTGAAGCTTCAGAATCAAGCCATAAAAATCTAGAAACCATTCCCAAAAGACAAGCTTCATGTTGAGACTCCCTAAGGAATGTAATCTAACTACATCGATTGAGAATTTTTGTTTACTAACCAAGGAGGAACTCAACTATTGGCCATCCCAAAGGAAAAAGCCTAAACTGTAACAATCCGAGGTTTCATATCGATTGATCATCGTCATTAGACGATTGAATTGGTAGCTAATTACTGTTGGTATTTTAAATTGGTTGAATTCATTTAAAAGAATAAATAAATAAAAAAATAAAAATTTAATTAATTATGGTTGGGCTTTAAAAATTAATTTCGGCCCATATTTTTATTCGATACCGTTCCCTTCTTATTGCAGTGCGACCGTCCCCTTTTCCCCATTATTCATTTTCAAAACCCTAGAATAAATCGAACGAATGAAAATAAATGGTGGCGCTCGTTCTCTTCTTCGTCCCTCTGTGAAAAGCTAGGGCTTTGTGACATTCATGATCGCCGCTTGCTGTGGATCGATCAAAGGAGGTTTCTCATTGCTTGCTTATCTCGATCGAGAGTGCTGGCGATCGGTATTTCCTTCGCATCGTGCTCGTTCAAGATTTCTCCGAGTCGCGGCGAAAAAGGTGAGTTTGCTCACATCTATTTCATACTTCAGATGTTTGATTTTCTCGACTATTCGATTTCGTTTGAATATTGGGGCTGATTTCTGGGTTGTTCACTCGTTTCGATGTTGATGATTTCGTTCTCTGTCTATTGCTTACTGCTTTGTTCTGATAATGTCTTCGACATTTTAAAAGTGGCTTCGGCTCTTGATATTGTTCGTTTTTGGTAAACTTGTTTCGATGTATGTTGCTACTTGAGATTTATCTGATATCTCCTGGTTTGTTTTGCCTCTGGTTAACTTCGCTAATATACTTGTGGCCCCGATCCCTCTGATTTGTGGCCATTCGTTTTGGTTTGATGTTGATAAATTGCTTTGATATAACATTGATTCCCTGGTTCACCTGGTTCTAAATTCGGGCAATTGATTTATGCTGGCTTCGGCATTTCTGACTGAGGCCATGGTGACTTGTGATGATATCTTGTTTTCTACTTGAATCTTGTGATAATATATCATTGATTTATATTCCCTGTTTTGATCAAAACTGCTACTTGTTTGCTTGCACTAGCTTGTCGCAATTTGTCGAGTTCTCAGGGGCATTTGTTCCAGTCAGATGCACTTCACTTATACTCGAGCCTGGTCATATTGATGATGAGGCTTTCTTTTTATTGTCATTTGTTTGCATTGTCGACTTTTTCCATTCTTCATACCTATAGTGTTTGTGCCTTACTGTTTATTTTCAGTATACATACAAGTATGTACGTATGTTACTGCATTGACGCGAGTTGTTTTTTTGTCGGTCTGCAACTTTAATCAAGTTAGCACTATTCTCTGGTCTGTTGGTCTTACTACCCTCATACAATTGCAGTTTCTTGTGTTGTAGTGGGACTTTATTCATGTATGTTTCATTTAGAATCTGCAGTGTTTTGAGTGCATGTATCATCCCTTGCATATGTGCCTCTCTACTGTTGCATTATGTGTACCTGTTGGTCATGACACTCCTTATATTTGTAATTCACTTCCACATGAAGTGGTAGCCTATATGCTCGAGTCTGATACTTGCATGATACAATTTCACAGTTGTATACCACATGTCGCCATTACGGCTGTTGCAGTTCCAATTTACAGCGTGGTTCCAATTAGTCATGGTTCCTATAGGGTCGTAGTTGTATTGAGTTTATGGGTCCAGTTTGGTTGACCTTGCATTCACATGCTTATGTTGGTTCATATATATTTCATCTTTGCCATACCTATACTGCTGTGTGTTGCCATTTAGTTCTGTTGCTCCAGGTTGCTTTTGTACAGGTCGTGCCATATATTGGATTGTATATCCAAGTCATGCATTGAGATATTTGATGTTGTTAAGTCATTGGCTTGCCCTTTTGCATTTTATTTGGGGGTCGATGCTAATTTGCTTCCACACTGATCCATTGATCTTCTGTGTTGTTTTGAGTTGCGGTTGCTTTATATCTGGACTTCCTCTGGTTCATTTTTCTGTAGCTGTGTTGAGTCTCATTAGCCGCGACTTGACCTTTGCAATTTCGACGTACGGTAGTGGCGAGGCAGTGCACGCGTGCGTGTACTGCAGCCACACCGAGATTTAATTTGATCTGATGTCATCTGTTTCTGTTTTATTAAGCGTATTTTGAAATGGTTCATTTTGATTTGTGTTGGATTTATTGACTTTCGGATTCATTGATCTTTTGAGTATTTGATACACTATATTGGCGAGGCAGTATACGTTAGCGTGTACTGCAGCCAATCAGCACTGTTGTTTTAAATTGACATTTCAATTGTTTAAATCGATTTGGATTGCTGATTTACTGTTTAACACTGTTTAGTGTTATATCTTCCGTTATCCAATTCTCGTATCGAGAGTTGGATATACGAGGTTCTGTGATTGTCGTCTATTTGATGTTTGATTATTATTGCTTCTATGCACTAATAACTGAGTTTGAATTAGACTGACCCGTGTATTATTTTCTTTTGAATTTAATACTCGGGTCAGACCCGAGTTATTTCAGGTTGTAGATTTTCTTCTTTGAGTTGCTGTTCAGGATATGAAGACTTTTCACATCTTCTGAAGTTGTCAGTGTCATTTTGTAGTAGTCGTGTCATTATATAGAATGATATGTATTCATGTATATTAGTCGATAATGTACTTGTATATATAACTTCTAGAGTCGACAGTTGTAGTTGTATCATATGTATTGTGTCAACTATGTATTAACTGACATCAGTTATATATATATGAGACTTTTGTTTTTATCTGTGTTCCGCATTTATATTATCTGTGTTATTGTTATATCTAATGTCCTAAACTATTATGAACCATCGTAGTTCGTTTTATACTAGTATTGGGTGTGTCGATGGGAGTTAATAAATAATAGATGAAAAATAAAAAGTATATACTACTTCTATCGAGATAACCAATATTAGTGTAAGGCCAATTACGGATGGTCGCTCTTATCCAGCCTTATTCTTCGTAATAATAGACATTATTCCTTTTAATACTCTTTGTTATTATGAGCATAGAGGTGGGGCGTTACAGTTGGTATCAGAGCCTAGGGTTTATGGACATAATATAAAACATAACTTGGATGGAACATATGTTACAACTATTGGTCGATGTTTTATCTGTGATTTGAGTCAAAACTAAAATTTTGAAATTTTGATGAAATTTTTAAATATCTTTATTTAAAAATAAAAGTGGAATTGTGTTTTGTGTTTTGTTGTTTTGATGAAATTGTGTTCTGATGATTTGATTGATTTGTGTTCTATTTATCAGAGTGCGCAGCGGAAACAGTGAAACTGTCTTCGCTGAGTACAACTGATAATCTTTTTGATTTAAAAATCGAAATACGAAATTGATATGAATTTCATTTGTTGTTTACATAGCTGTAATAATTTCGTTTCTTTGAGAATTTCGAATCCGAATTGAGGATTCGAAGAAATTGCAGATATGTGATTTTGTTGAAATTTCCGCTGGCTTTCTTTTGTACTAATCATCTATTGATTAGCTTTTGCTGTTTTGAGTTGTCTTCATTGAAGATACACTCTAATGATTTCCTTGTTTATATTGTAAGGTGCGTGCAAATAAATTGCACGTTACTGTATTTATTTTACGTTGAACCGATGCTAGGTTATGAAACGTATTTTGTTGCCGTTATTTTTATAACGGAATTTTTACACCAATGCTAAATTTTTTGAAGCACGGTGTTTTGTTGACATTTTGATGGATGAGAATTCGCTGATATTACATTTTGATGTAGATTGTTTTGATATGATTTTGATGTTTTAAAATTACTGACGCTTTGGCTTCAGTAACCGTCAAATTTTAAAAGTGGATTTTCAAGCAGTTATTCCGCAATGCTGTTTTGTGACCGTTTTTACTATATTTTGAGAAGTACGATTTCCTTACCGAAATTGTTACTGATTTGCTGTTTTAATCACATGATTGGAAAATTGTTTTATAAAATTTTAGCAGTTTGCATTTTCAAAAGAATGAGAAAGCGACTTAAACGATTCAGCAAAATCAAGGATTATGACCCTTTTTTTTTTACTGATTCGCTTAACTCCGGACTTGTTCAGTTGAGAATGTGAATTGTTATTTTTACAAAATAAATAAAATTGTTTTCAGGAATTTTAACAGTTTGTGCTTTCAAAGGAATGAGGAAGTGATTTAAACGTTTCAGCAAAATCGAGGACTATGACCCCTTTCTTTTACTGATTCGCTTAATTCCGGACTTGTCCGTTTGAGAATGTAAAGTGTATTTTTATAAAATACACAATTTTGCACTTTCAAGGAAACGATGAAGTGATTTAAACGATTTAGCAAAAGTGCGGAGTATGGAACCACACTTTTACTATTTCGGTTAATTCCGGACTCGTTAATTGAATATCTGCTGTTTTGATGATTTTGATGAATTTTACACTTTCAAGGAAACGATGAAGAGAATAAAACGATTTAGTAAAACATGTGGTATGGGACATGTGCGTTTGCTATTTCGGTTAATTCCGGACTCGTTAATTGAAATATTTGATGTTTTCGTGCGCTTTCGAGCCACTATGTTGGACCTTCGGGTCATATGTTGGACCTTCGAGTCATATGTTGGACCTTCGGGTCAAATACCAGTACTAGACCTTCGGGTCATATGTTGGACCTTCGGGTCATTTGTTGGGCGCCAAAATTATGTTGAGTACTTGGTAGGCTTCGGCCATATGTTGTTGCACGTGCGGCGAATTAAAAACTCGCCATCTGATGGGATCGATCCAAGCTTTTATGTTGATTTTCTAGTCTTCTTAATTGATTTCTAGATATTTGTTGTTTCTAATTATCGCTTATGATAATTAGATATTTGTTGATATGAGTTCTGATTATCGTTTTTGATAATCAGATATTTGTTGTTTCTAATTATCGCTTATGATAATTAGATATTTGTTGATATGAGTTCTGATTATCGTTTTTGATAATCAGATATTTGTTGTTTCTAATTATCGCTTATGATAATTAGATATTTGTTGATATGAGTTCTGATTATCGTTTTTGATAATCGGATATTTGTTGTTTTAATTATCGCTTCAGATAATTAAATATTTGTTGATTTGAGATTTAATTATCGCTGTTAGATAATTAAATATTTGCTGATTTGAGATTTAATTATCGCTGTTAGATAATTAAATATTCGTTGATTTGAGATTTAATTATCGCTGTTAGATAATTAAATATTTGCTGATTTGAGATTTAATTATCGCTGTTAGATAATTAAATATTCGTTGATTTGAGATTTAATTATCGCTGTTAGATAATTAATTAATTGCTGATTTGAGATTTAATTATCGCTTTTGATAATCGAATATTTGTTGAATTTGAAATTTGATTATCGCTTGAGATGATCAAATATTTATTGAATTTGGAATTTGATTATCGTTTTTGATAATCGAATATTTGTTGGTTTGAAATTTGATTATCGCTTTAGATAATCGAATATTTGTTGATTTGAAATTTGATTATCGTCTTTGATAATCGAACAATTGTTGATTTGAAATTTTAATTACCGTTTGTGGTAATTAGATATGTGCTGATTTGTTTTCTGATTATCGTCTTTGATAATTTGATATTTGATGAATTGTTTTCTGAGTATCAACTGGATAACTAGATATTTGCAGTTTGCAATTTGTGATTTGTGTTTCATAATTATCTTTATTGATAATTAGATTTGTTGTTTTCTAATTATCGTATCGATAATTAGATATTGCTGTTTTAAGATTTCTGTATCTCTGAATATCTAATTGGTAATTGAATATTGCTGATAATTGCATTTATTCAGCTTTGTGTTTTCAGATTATCTAATTGATAATTAGATTTTGTTGAGAATTTGTGAATTTCTTTATTAGAATTAAAAGATTTCTTTGGCGTTGGTGTTTTTGACTTTTATTTCTCTAGCTTAACCAGTTATGTTACAGAAATAATTGTTATTGACGACCTTAATTATGAAAATTGCGAGGATGCAATTTTTATAAGGAGGGGAGAGTCTGTAACAATCCGAGGTTTCATATCGATTGATCATCGTCATTAGACGATTGAATTGGTAGCTAATTACTGTTGGTATTTTAAATTGGTTGAATTCATTTAAAAGAATAAATAAATAAAAAAATAAAAATTTAATTAATTATGGTTGGGCTTTAAAAATTAATTTCGGCCCATATTTTTATTCGATACCGTTCCCTTCTTATTGCAGTGCGACCGTCCCCTTTTCCCCATTATTCATTTTCAAAACCCTAGAATAAATCGAACGAATGAAAATAAATGGTGGCGCTCGTTCTCTTCTTCGTCCCTCTGTGAAAAGCTAGGGCTTTGTGACATTCATGATCGCCGCTTGCTGTGGATCGATCAAAGGAGGTTTCTCATTGCTTGCTTATCTCGATCGAGAGTGCTGGCGATCGGTATTTCCTTCGCATCGTGCTCGTTCAAGATTTCTCCGAGTCGCGGCGAAAAAGGTGAGTTTGCTCACATCTATTTCATACTTCAGATGTTTCATTTTCTCGACTATTCGATTTCGTTTGAATATTGGGGCTGATTTCTGGGTTGTTCACTCGTTTCGATGTTGATGATTTCGTTCTCTGTCTATTGCTTACTGCTTTGTTCTGATAATGTCTTCGACATTTTAAAAGTGGCTTCGGCTCTTGATATTGTTCGTTTTTGGTAAACGTGTTTCGATGTATGTTGCTACTTGAGATTTATCTGACATCTCCTGGTTTGTTTTGCCTCTGGTTAACTTCGCTAATATACTTGTGGCCCCGATCCCTCTGATTTGTGGCCATTCGTTTTGGTTTGATGTTGATAAATTGCTTTGATATAACATTGATTCCCTGGTTCACCTGGTTCTAAATTCGGGCAATTGATTTATGCTGGCTTCGGCATTTCTGACTAAGGCCATGGTGACTTGTGATGATATCTTATTTTCTACTTGAATCTTGTGATAATATATCATTGATTTATATTCCCTGTTTTGATCAAAACTGCTACTTGTTTGCTTGCACTAGCTTGTCGCAATTTGTCGAGTTCTCAGGGGCATTTGTTCCAGTCAGATGCACTTCACTTATACTCGAGCCTGGTCATATTGATGATGAGGCTTTCTTTTTATTGTCTTTTGTTTGCATTGTCGACTTTTTCCATTCTTCATACCTATAGTGTTTGTGCCTTACTGTTTATTTTCAGTATACATACAAGTATGTACGTATGTTACTGCATTGACGCGAGTTGTTTTTTTGTCGGTCTGCAACTTTAATCAAGTTGGCACTATTCTCTGGTCTGTTGGTCTTACTACCCTCATACAATTGCAGTTTCTTGTGTTGTAGTGGGACTTTATTCATGTATGTTTCATTTAGAATCTGCAGTGTTTTGAGTGCATGTATCATCCCTTGCATATGTGCCTCTCTACTGTTGCATTATGTGTACCTGTTGGTCATGACACTCCTTATATTTGTAATTCACTTCCACATGAAGTGGTAGCCTATATGCTCGAGTCTGATACTTGCATGATCCAATTTCACAGTTGTATACCACATGTCGCCATTACGGCTGTTGCAGTTCCAATTTACAGCGTGGTTCCAATTAGTCATGGTTCCTATAAGGTCGTAGTTGTATTGAGTATATGGGTCCAGTTTGGTTGACCTTGCATTCACATGCTTATGTTGGTTCATATATATTTCATCTTTGCCATACCTATACTGCTGTGTGTTGCCATTTAGTTCTGTTGCTCCAGGTTGCTTTTGTACAGGTCGTGCCATATATTGGATTGTATATCCAAGTCATGCATTGAGATATTTGATGTTGTTAAGTCATTGGCTTGCCCTTTTGCATTTTATTTGGGGGTCGATGCTAATTTGCTTCCACACTGATCCATTGATCTTCTGTGTTGTTTTGAGTTGCGGTTGCTTTATATCTGGACTTCCTCTGGTTCATTTTTCTGTAGCTGTGTTGAGTCTCATTAGCCGCGACTTGACCTTTGCAATTTCGACGTACGGTAGTGGCGAGGCAGTGCACGCGTGCGTGTACTGCAGCCACACCGAGATTTAATTTGATCTGATGTCATCTGTTTCTGTTTTATTATGCGTATTTTGAAATGGTTCATTTTGATTTGTGTTGGATTTATTGACTTTCGGATTCATTGATCTTCTGAGTATTTGATACACTATATTGGCGAGGCAGTATACGTTAGCGTGTACTGCAGCCAATCAGCACTGTTGTTTTAAATTGACATTTCAATTGTTTAAATCGATTTGGATTGCTGATTTACTGTTTAACACTGTTTAGTGTTATATCTTCCGTTATCCAATTCTCGTATCGAGAGTTGGATATACGAGGTTCTGTGATTGTCGTCTATTTGATGTTTGATTATTATTGCTTCTATGCACTAATAACTGAGTTTGAATTAGACTGACCCGTGTATTATTTTCTTTTGAATTTAATACTCGGGTCAGACCCGAGTTATTTCAGGTTGTAGATTTTCTTCTTTGAGTTGCTGTTCAGGATATGAAGACTTTTCACATCTTCTGAAGTTGTCAGTGTCATTTTGTAGTAGTCGTGTCATTATATAGAATGATATGTATTCATGTATATTAGTCGATAATGTACTTGTATATATAACTTCTAGAGTCGACAGTTGTAGTTGTATCATATGTATTGTGTCAACTATGTATTAACTGACATCAGTTATATATATATGAGACTTTTGTTTTTATCTGTGTTCCGCATTTATATTATCTGTGTTATTGTTATATCTAATGTCCTAAACTATTATGAACCATCGTAGTTCGTTTTATACTAGTATTGGGTGTGTCGATGGGAGTTAATAAATAATAGATGAAAAATAAAAAGTATATACTACTTCTATCGAGATAACCAATATTAGTGTAAGGCCAATTACGGATGGTCGCTCTTATCCAGCCTTATTCTTCGTAATAATAGACATTATTCCTTTTAATACTCTTTGTTATTATGAGCATAGAGGTGGGGCGTTACATAAATACAGAAGGAATAGAGATGGATCCTACTGCCACTATCACATGATGAATGGGCACGAAACAAATAAATGTAGAGCACTTAAAGGAATGGTGATCAACTTTTTCAGACAAGGAAAAATCAATGGATTTGTAAAGCGGTCTTAATTGAATTCAATAGAGCACCACTTTTCTAAAAAAATCTACATGGTCAGGAGTAGAATTATCCTCAAACTTGGAAATTACCTTAAACGGTCAAAGCCTTTGTTCGCGCCGAGTTGGTCAGGTCAAAGCACCTCCTAGAGGGAGGTTACAGTCTTTATCCACGACACACTATGGCCAGGTTAAAGCATCAACAAGACCTTGATCACGCCACGCTATGGACAAGTCAAGGCACCCATAGAGGGAGGACAAAGTAATCCCTTGGTCCTGCCATGCTATGGCCTGGCCAAGGCATCGAACAAGTCTTTAGTCCCTCCATGTTATGGTCTAGATGAAGCACTTCTTGGAGAGAGGACGGAGTAAGCCCTTGGTCCTGCCATGCTATGGCCTGGCCAAGGCACCGAACAAGCCATCAGTCCCGCCTATAAGGCTAGGCTGGAGCGCCTCCTGGACGGAGGTTGGGTCAAGATGTCCAAGCCCGAGAAGCGGCATATCAAACAATGACAACACACGAAGTCTAAAGGGTGGCACATGTCAAAAGAATAAAAACCCAAAGAGTGATATAGAACAAAAGGCTCAAATAAGAATCTACGACCTTCGACTAATTTTCTAAAGAGGATTCTTGGACTTCACTTATTAATATCTGAATCTGGGTTTCGGGCCTCTTACTATTAATTTTTGAACTTCACACATTAATGCAAAAATCCAGGCTCTAGGACCTCTATTATTGAGACCTCTTTCATGGATTGCTGGCTATCATTCATTAACACCCGAATCTGGGTTTCGGGTCTTTTAACTTTTTAATTTCGTTTGTTAATGCCCGAATCTGGGTTCCGGTGCAATTAATATTGAGATTCCTATGAATTTCTTTAAACTTGTTACTTTCAAATGATGATCTATTAACTTCCATTACTTAGATTTTTGAATTCTTAATATTATCACTAATAATGTGAACAAATCACTGAACATGTTCTTGCATAGATGGCAAATTAATGATGAGGGATGTTGTCTACTTTGTACCTTTCAGGAAAATGAGACCAAAAAGGAAGACTGAATGCACCAACAAATACAAAAAACCATAGTCCAAATTATCAAAAAAAGCAGATTCCGAAACAACATTGTAAGAAAAAACTACAAACGAGGTGATATGTACATAATGTACAAAATTATTTACAAGAATATAGCACAAGAGTATATTTCATAAATCTTGGACAACTTTTTCTAGATTACCAACAATTAAAGGATCAACAATATGTCGAATTACTATACAAAGAATCTCTTTGAGCTTCTTTTCCATTTTCTTTATTTCATCGACATCATCAATGGATTCAATACGATTCTTTAATGCATGGTTGAAAGCTTTGTTGGCACCTTGTTTTGCCTTTCTAAATTGGCAATGTGGTTTCAAAGAAGATATTTATCATGTTTAAGATTTTAAATTCTAGCTGCACTCTCATTTATGCACAGCAAATACCTCACTATCTGTTGGTCGTCAAAATATTTCATCATTTCAAATTTGACCTTCCAACACCATTCTCCTACTACCTTCCCATCTAAACCGGGAGGAGGGTTGGTCATAGCTGGAAATTTTTGAATGGCTAAAGATGAGGACCTTGTCTATTTCACAATTGAAGAGGCGATCGGAGAAGTTGGTAAATTGATATTGTGAATGTTATCCCCTATGATAAATTCCAAGGATTTGCACTAGGCTTGACTATCTTTTAATTTTATCTCCAAATCGCTTATCTGTTGGAGAAGTTTAGACATATGTTGATCAAAGTCAATTGAAGGGTTTGATTTAATTTGATTTTTAAATTGAGAAATTATTTCATTTGTACTCTTGATCTTTATTTCGAGACTTGTAACCTGATCGTTAAGGTCCCTGTAACGACCCGTATTTTTAAACATTTAAAAATATTAAATTAAATAAGATTTTTGAATAAAATTGTTAGGTATTTTTTTATAAGATTTTACTGATACAAATTTAATTATAATCCAAGTTATGAGCTTAAGTAAAAATTCTATTAATGAAACATGTTTGCAATAATGTAAGGATGATAACAAATGCTAGTGTGTATTTTAATAGCGTTGGTTTGAGTGAAATTAACAATTGTCTGAATGTAAATTTCCAATTGATTGGAATAATAAATGTTAATGAAGAATAATAAATGTTTCTTTATTAAATAAGAAATCATATGTTTATTTATTTGAAATGTTTGGTAGCTGAAAGATTGATTGTAGAGACGAAAAACTATTATTTGGTAAGAAATGTATAATTTCTGTTTGTATCCAATAGTGTGTAATTATGTTTAAATTACTATTAGATAGGAAATAATTGTTCTATTTCTCATTACATTTATTTTGTTCATTTTAAATTCACCTTTGTAAACAATTGAAATTAATGTAATTGAATAATTTCAATTAATGGTAGAGAGGACACCAAATTGTAAATTAATAGGTGTAATTAAACGTAGCTTATGTTTTATGAAAATATAAGGAAAGTTGATTTAATGAAAAGAACATTTATATCAAACGAAATGAATGTTTCATTTGTGAATGTAGGTTTAATTTCATTAAAATAAAGAATAGAATGATTGATTTAAAGGAAGAAATATATGTATATTTGAACTATGTTTTCGCATACAAATGGATTACAAGAGTAGGAAATAATCTATTTAAGCAAGTTAATTTATATCTCTTATGTGTAAACAACGGTTCTATAAATGTATTTAAGTTAGTGTAAAAAGACTTATGCAGTTTTAATTATCTTATGTGTAAACAACAATTCTACAAATGTATTTAAGTTACTGTAAAAAGAATTCAATTGTTTTTATTATCTATCCATTAATTATTTTCCGTTTTAAATTTTAATGTTGAAATTTATTGTCGTGGATTTAATTTGAAATATTTCAATAAAAGGGAAAGATAATTTAATTGAACTTAATGACGTTTAATGAATGAAAAGTACAGGATCCGCTTTAAAGTGTAATTTTGAAACTAATTAAAATTATGTCGATTTGGAATCTTTCAATATTAAAAAGGCAAAAAAAAACCATTAATTGTAATTAATGGATTTAATGAAAGAAATATACGTTATTTGTCACGTACCGGAGTTTTCGATTTTCGAAAATTCGACATCGATACTCACTTTATCGACTGCCGAGAAATCGAGTGCCGGAAACTCCAATAGTGAGGGTTTAAGAAGAAGAAAAAGGTAGAAAAGATAGAAGAAAAAGAGAAGAAGAAAGAAGAGGGAACAACAGAACAAGAGCAGAACAGAAAACAATATCAGAATCTTACACATCGCAGCGGAACAATATATAATAAATAAACACTAGTCTTTTTAAACAAAGAGCTATATCAGTTTATACATACATCAATCATCAGAGTCAATATACAACAATGGACAGTTATATAAACTTGTCCTCATACAGAATACACAGCGGAATAAATACTATCAGACACAAATACTACGTCTCGCCATCCAGCTTGTCTCCAAAGCTCCAGAATATCCTGATAACATAACTCTAGGCTGCCCGTGTGGAAATTGGTGGGCACCCAGAGTTTAGAAGGGAACAATAAACTCCGAGTCAGTCATGGTGACTGGTGTGAGATCGTAAAACAGTTATTCTTTCACAAAGAAAATGAAACAAATTCGAAATGCTTTTGGAAAATGAAACTACCATAAGACCTCCCGCCACACACACAATGCAAACGCAGAATTGGAGGAGATTTCTTCTTATGATAGTCAAAGATGCTTACTACGCAAAATCAAATCATTTTTGATATTATTATTAGTGCATAGTGTAGAAAACATTTCGAAAGTATAATATTAATCTTAGCCAACATACGACCAGTATCGTATGCCTACTATAGCTACCATCTAAACAGTGGTGACCACCGTACGTAAATGGCAGGTTCTACAACTAATACCGTACAAGGTGCGTATTGGAGTTTGGATTTCCAACAAATGGTCAGGCTAAGGAACTTCCTATCCACGATGGGTACGTCCCTGGAATAGACGACCCGAGAAATAACCTAACATTACGGTTAGATCTCTGCCAACACAAGGCCGGGTTACCTCTGCAAAAATAGGTAACTACTGACACGCGTATGCCATCCCCCGATCGTAACCGATCTTCCCGAGGATCCCCGATTTCCAACAAACCACATAGATAATAATGCAGCAACCACATAGGTTAAGTATCTGGGCTCCATACCATGATACCACCTCTATCCAGAAGGAATGACATACACTAAGGGGCGCTACTCCCTAGAACCTTGCCGCATCCTTCCTGTTTTGACCATTTCCGGGGTGTGAGGCTCGACGAAGTCTCGTCCACAAAGCTACGCTTTCTACAAAGCCATGCTTCGGGTCAAACAAAATGATCAACCTATGATCACAAAGATTTAAGATCAAACAAATGATCATATCGCAAATGATCAAACACTGATCATTTCACAGCAACACTCAGTATGCCACGTTACCAATTTGGGATATATCGCTGATAAATTTCAACTACATAACCTCTGAGCTCGTACGTCTCAGAGAAGGGTGTTAAGCTAAGAGAATAAATTCTCCGCCACCAACAGATATGTATTTGAAAGAAATCAGCTTTATATCTCAAAGTGTAACGTCAGACACACAATCCATACAAGTCTGTTCCGGGATCGAACAGAACCGAAGGCACTTCTCACGAAGCCCTTGCACATCCGGATAATTTTCTAATCACGTCCGGACTTCCCGTCACTAAGGGTGATAAAACCTCTAAACCGGAGATCAGCCGATGTAGAGTAACTCGACGGTAATCCTTCCGTTTTCAAAAATATCCGGTCTTTAACACCGGTCTTCGAATGCAATTCATAACGACGTATCACATATTCGGACTGGGTTATACGACCCCATGGTCCTTTCTCGGCTAACCCGAATAGTGAGCGAAATATTTAAAAATAAGTGTGGCATTCAAATTCATCCAATTCACAACAAATACCATTCAAGGTAATTATTGATAGTCGGTTATTTAACTATCAATAAAGATGCGCAACATCATCAGATTCCAAATAATTTTCCCAAATTATTTAATCTTCCAAAATATCTTTACTAGATATAAAATTTCCACACTTTAAAAATAAATCAACGTTTATTTTTAAAACAAATTCCCATTCCGTTTACAAATTCCATAGTGAATTTATATCTTCAAAATATCTACTGATATACGATTCTCAAATCGATTTCAAATATTCAATTTCATTTTATCTTTAAGAAGATAAAATCTCAAAACGTTTCATTTCATTTTGGAAAAGTATTTCCTTACTTATTTAATAATAAGTATTTCACAATCTTTTATTTTCAACACTTGGAAAATATTCGATATACTTAAATCAAATTAAGTATATATATATCATTCTTTAAGGAAATCATTAATTTTAACATCTATTTGAGTCAAAACGAATGTTGCGTAAAACATCGTTACGACGACTCGAAATCAATAGTATAGGGATTCGGAATTAAAATAGATATATAAATCCCAATACTCTATAAAACATTTCCTTTTGGAAATCATTTACTATAACAACAGTGTTATAGTCCACCATTTCCTTATATTTCTCGAAAACGTCTATTTCAACAATAAATGTTGAAATCTATGATTTCGATAGTTCACACGTTTTAAAACATCTTTTAAAACAATTAACTTCATTTCAAATATCACTTTTCCAAAACCATATCCATTTTACTTAACAATATATTCACTGTCCAAAATCGTGAATATACTTCACTAATTACATTTCACTAATTTTTACACGTTTTATTTCAATGATAATTCGCTATCCAAAATCGCGAATATATCTCCTTTAAAAATCTTCTATATTTAACTTATCAAATTCAATCGATTTCGAATTTATAAACACGGTTATAAATTCTATTTCTATTTTAATAACAACCTCGACTTATAAATCTTCTTTTTATCAACTTCTATATTTTTACTTATCAAAATAAGTGATTTCGGATTTATAAACAACTTTTATAAATTTCAATTCTATTTATAAAAACTTCAATCCCAAATCAATTTCGATATTGATTTCTAATTTTATTCATCCCTACTAAAATAAATTCCTTATTTTCCTTCAAATTATTCAATATCCTGTTTTTAAATGGATTCTTTAAATTGAAATCATTTTACATTGATTTCCCAGATCATTTCAATTTACCAAGTAAATTTCTAATTGGATTTCCAACTTATCTCTTTTTAAATAAATTCCTTTTAAAGAAAATAAATTTCTTTCTCTTTTTCAATCTATTTAAAAATCCAAGTTTAAATTGAATTCTTCAATTTAAAATCACTGTTTTATGAAATCCATTTATTTAGCATTTTCACTTTATTCTGGGATTTATTCAATAAGATTATAAAAATCAGCTTTTATACTTTTAAATTCTTTTCTTCGAATTTATTCAACTTCTAAAAATTTATTTACTTAAAAATTCCTATTTTGATTTCAAAAATTCAATTTCATTTATTTTTGGAATCCAATGATATCAAACATCCATTCGGCTAAATTTTAGCTTCAAACAATTTCCAGATATAAATATGATTAATAACATCAATATAATCATTCACAGATTCATATCACAGTATAAATAAATTCAATCAATGTGAGGGGTCCAGTTGGACCCCTCCAACCTGTTTCCCTGCATCCAAAGACGTTAGCACAATACCAATTCCACTTCGAGGTGGAATATCGCGGTATATGGGTTTTATAAAAATCCGCTTACTAACGGCGCAATAGGGTCTCATCCGCTATACGAGGCGGGAAATCAATCAATCCAATATATACATATGCCAATATGTATATATTGCTATATATATAGATATATCCTATCATATCTAATAGCACATTCAAACAAATCAATCAATAACTGCAATAATTCCACTTTAAATTTTTGAGTGAGAAGATCTCACCTTAGCTTTTTATTTTGCAATCCATTTCCAAATCCAGATTTATTTTTCTTCGTTGTATTCGACCTTGTATAAACAATTTATACTATCTATTAATATTTGAATAAATTGGCAATAAATTATCATCTGATAATCTCAACTCATCGGTGATTTCGTTTTAAACAGTTGATTTTTAATGTTAACCGATTTCCTTTTTGAAATAAACTTATTTAACTAAGATTTTATTTTGACCCAATTTCTTTTAATAAATTTATCAAACAAAATTTAAATTAAAACTAAATTTCCCTTAATAAATTATTTTCAGTTGTTAAAATAAGTAAATAAGTTAAGAAATCAAATTCATTACCAAACCATTATTTTTAATATAAACTCTTCAACATTTTAAATTCTGTATAATTTCCAGAAACCTTAACTATATGGATATATTTACTATTTACTGTCTATCTATCAAAAATAGAAATCTTACTGTAAAGATAAATTCTTTATTAGTGTATACTATTTTAATATAAATTATTTAAACAAAACTAAAAATCAAAATTCCTTACTGTAAATTAAATTAAATTTTTTTTTCTTTTTATAAATTGAGAAATAAACAGTTTCATAAACTTTCTTTTTCACCTTAAATTTTTTTTTTTAAATTGCTTTTATTTATATTTACTGTCATTTATCAAAACTGTACCAATATCTCCTATTAACAAAAATCTGAGCTTAAAAAAAAATCCTCTTCCTGTTTTTCTATATTTATATATATATATATACTTATTGTGAAGATATAGATTTATATACACATATTCATATATGAACTATCGTCAAATTATTTACTGTAAACTGCATATTGAAAATAAAATAAATTATAATAAAGAAAATATACCTTACAGCACATCGAGCAAACCCAAAATCGTGATTTCCAAACGTCGAACACACCACTGGCGAACCTCATCGGTCGCCGCCCTAGTCTCGATGCCATCGCGATTGTCCCCTGACCTCGTCGACGCTGCCATGAGATACCCCAATTCGCCATGACGAACTCACAGCCTCCCACGCGCTCTCGCCGTAACTCCACGTCGCGACCACGACCCCACCTCGATTTCGAACTGCCTCGATTCGCCACGAACCCTAGGTCGCTGCTGCCATTGCCTCGACGCCGCTCGAACGCGAGCGACTCCTAAAAATCACGGCCCTGCCCTTGCGAACACGCCGGCCTCCTACCCTGTCGCCGCCATCGCGCGCGACTACTCGAGCCTCATCGAGATTCGAACGAGCTCGAACGAAGACTACTTGAGCGCGGTGATTTCTTTTCGGTGGTGAATGGATTGCGATTTATTTTAGATAGAAGGAACGGCCATTTTTTTTTTCTTGCTTTCGATTTTGAAAAACTGGAGAGGATTCGTTTAATTGTTTGTTTTTAAAAGAAGAGGGAAGGGACAAGAGATCGTGCCTTTGCAGAGGAATACGTGCTTACACGATAAACTTTCGTGATTCTCGGCGTGTTTTAAGGCGTAAGCACAGGGAAGACAATGTGCTGCAATTGATTATGTTAAAAATTTAAATTTAAATCAAATTCGATTTAAAACTTCAACGCGTTTTGCAACCATACGGTCACATATCAACTCCGAAAAATACGGAATTTGAAATCCGGTAATAGTACAATATTACGGACCCAATGGAACTGGTTTCGTCGAATTCCAAGACTGCGCCTCGGACGGCTATTTTTAATTTCGATTCGAACGATAAATTTTCAAAACTGAACAAAACAGTTTCAAATTCAATTCTGAAGTTTCAATTATCTTCAGTATTGTCAATATAAATTTTACAAGCGTTTGAAATATTTTTCTTTAGCTTTAAATTGAAGATTCAAATTTTTTTATTCAATTCAATAGATTAAATTTTTAAAATTTAATCGATAAATTCAGAGTTATATCGGGGATTCAAATTAAATCATCATTCAAATATTTAAAATCAATTAAATATTTTCAATTAAATTTGTTCAAAATTCTGGGTCGTTACATTATTATTAAAAAAAGTATGTTTTAATGAAAACAAATAAACGTTGGTGTTTTTAAAGTAAGTGTAATTTTATAAAAAGAAAAAAATTGAATTTTGAAGCAATATTTTACGGTCGTTGAATAGTAATCTTTGGCAGTATAGAAGTGATTTTAATGCTAATCGTAAAATTTAGAATAAATTAAATATTTTATGTTTATGATTGTGCGTTGAGAATAACGCCGATTTTGAATTGGACTTTGGAATCATGGTTCTCCTTTTATTTTATGTAGCGGTGGTCATCGTTACTTTAATTGGTGTGTTCAAATTTTATTTACTGTATGTTAATAAAACTTTTAGATAGGTGTAAAGTTGAGTTGATTTGGAGTTAAAGAAATTAATTGAATAGAAAAATATTTCCATATTGAATTAATGTGACATTAAATTCCTTTTGAAGTATGAAAGGTGATGTTCATCATGAATTCATATTCATGCATGTTTCATATTCTATTGCGTTTTCTAACTACTATCTCATTTATATTTTTCTGCCTTGTTTACTCTCACATTTCAGCTATTCATATTAAAAAAACCTCTCTCTTTATTTCATAAAACTTTCATTTATTCTCTATATATTCATTTTCCATTCTTATTGTTAGCTATACATTCCCTCACCCACTTTTATTCGACCTAATTCTTATATACCTCTTGTATTTGCATCTAAGCATTTATTCTTACACGTTACAACTTTTAGTATTCACTCTTTTTCATAACTTCTGCCTGCACTAATTCGTCCATTAACAATTCAGATTTAATGCACGTGCATCATTCATGCTAGCCTGTTCATGTTTATATTTATTAAACACATAACCACGTCGTTTCTTTGAAAAGCTTATTTATTTTTGTATTCTTTTATCACCTTCCCACTTTCCAACCTGTTGACTTTTCAATTTCCCACTAGAGAACAAAACCAAAGTACGTACATATTGTTTCTCATTCCTCTATTTGAAGCTTTCTACTGACACTTCCTCCATCCTCAAACCTACATAAACTCCGAAATTTATAAATCCACAAATTCCCCTTGCTTCATCTCTCTAAAAAAAGACGAAGAAAACTCAATCTGTTCGATTTGCATTATCATGCTTTGCTTTTCTATTAGATTGTTGCTATGGATAAGATTGGTTAGCTTGTCGTGTTTGGATTTCAACTAGGATCTACATATTTGTGTTGTCAAAAACTCTCTAACCTCGAAAGGTGAGCAATCACTCACGATTAACATTTTTATTGTTAGGTAAATAAACATCAAAATGTTATAAGAAATGTTTGCTTTAGATATGAATATGTGATATATGTTGTTATGTTCCCTTGAATTTGTGTTATGATATTCACATGCACATGTTGTTTTATATGTCACAAGTAGTATGTTATGTTGATATGATTAATTGTCACATATGTATGTGAAATACATCACATATGATATGTAAAAAAAATGTGTTATGTTAGAAAAATATATTTTTATACGCCATGTTGAAATACATCACATATGATATGTAAAAAAATGTGTTAGGTTAGAAAAAAATATTTGTATATGCCTTGTTGAAATACATCACATATGTTATGTTGAAACAAATGTGTTAGTTAATAAAATCATATGTTGCACATGCTATGTTAATAACATGTCACATATGCTATGTTGAAATAATGTGTTATGTTTGTGAAAAATGATATGCCATGTTAATTTATTGTAAATCACCTTGCAAGTTCCTTGTATATATGTCATGTTATATATTTATATGTTATGTTAGAATTTGAAATATTCACCTATGTTGTTTACGATATGCGACACATGTGATATGTTAGTTATGCATGTGTATATATTAAATTGTTAATTATGCACGCATGTTGGTAATTGACATGTTATGTTATTTATGTTGTTATTGTTCTCACACTCCAAGTTCTCTGATAGTTAGCAAAATCACTTTGGATTGAAATGATACATACCCGATATAAAACCACTTTGGGTTTAAATAAATTGATTTAGAAATAAAATTGGAATATTGTAAGTTTAAATTTATGTTTGAACATGAAATTATGAAATTGAAATTTAATGAAAGTTTTAATTGGATTTTTTAGATTTAAACTTGTTGTTTGATTATAACTTAATAGCTTTAAGTGAAAAATTGAAATCTGAAGTTGGATTTAATAATGAATCGATTGGAAACGAACATAAAGTCGGTATTTGAACTGAACTGATTTATAGTGTGAAAGATGATGTTTATTTAAAACTAAGCATTTCACTTATTGAGTTATCTGTACATTTCACTTGAGTTGACTTACTTAAATAAGAATGTTAGTCCTGACTCGAGTGTTCTTGTTTTACTTTACGCTCGGGTCAGACCGAGTATTTCAGTTTAGCGAAGACACTTATTTTCTGGAGGACGAAGACGAAGATTCAGTATATTATTGCTATTTATTATTTCACTACATTCTGTGTTCTGCTGCATTATTTGTTTATTTCTGATGTATGTATAACTCTGATTTGAATTGTAAAAGTGTAATCAAATGTTATTTGTAAAACAGCTTCATGAACTGTTTATTTGATTATTATATTTTGTTATTCCGCTGTGAGATTCTGTGTTTTGTTTTTTTTTCTTTTTTTCTTATTTACCCCATTAACAATCCTCCCTTTTGAATGGTTTGAGTCTGACATGTGTGGTTTGTTGTCGATTTGAAACATCCAAAAAGGTGGGTTGTTACAGTTGGTATCAGAGCTTTGGTTTAGACATACCTTAGCCTATTGGGGTTAACTCATTAGAGATAGGGTAGTAGTACCCTAGAATGAGTTGTCTAAATATATATACGAGAGCGCGTATTTGTTAGTGTTATAAAAATGTTTTATATAAGTTTTGAAATGAAATTATTTTTCCTAATATTATATGATATATATAAAGGAATAAATTTTTATAACTGATATAGTTATTTGTAATGTGTTTGTTTTATGAAATGGTAATATCTAATTATTATCATTTATTGTTAATTTGTTGTATTTAATCAAATTATAAACATTGGCAATTATCGTTGATTGAAATAATGGACTAAACACTAGTTTAATAATGGTGTATTAAAGAGAATATAATGAATAATTAGGATATTTGTTTATGAAATTGAAATGTTGTGGTGAATTTTGTTGTTTGTTGGCCGGTAGTTTCAACTATTGAAATAAAAAGGAATATCTGGATATTTTGGATAATCGAAACCTTCTAAATTAATATATGAGTTAAAACTTAGAAATTGTGTTGAATTATGCAGTTGAATTTGATAACGTTAATTTGAAAGCAAGTGAAACAAGGATTAATTTGTTATATCCATGTCTAGTAAATGAATAGAATTGTTGTATAAATTCTTGGCATGTAATGTAATAATATAAAAGTGTGAACTTTAAGCCTTGGGATGTTTAAATTGAAATTGTGATTAAGGAAATGTTGTAAATGTGATTAAATTAGAGAAAAATATGTTTATAAATTTAATTAACATAAATAAATTGAAAGGTAAAGGTGAAAGTAAATGGGATAAACAAATATGAATTAAAAGTGAAATGATTATAAATAAAGCCATGATTTGTAAATTGTTATGAAATTAATGGATGTAATAAATGGTTATAAATAAAGTTGTGATAACTTTAAACTCGAACAATGTCTTATAAAAAGGAATTAAGTTTTATAAATTGGTTATGAACTTAAGAAAATTCCTTATGAAAAGATTTGCAAATAAATGTTGTATTAAATGAGAAATATTACATGTGAAATGAATGTAATTTAAAGTGAAGAGAAATATAAGCAATTTTATGAGAATGAATACATTAATGTTTTATATTAATTGGAGAAATTCTGTGAAACAAATATTAAAGTATGAAGTGATATTTGTGTTAATCAATGAGATTAAAAATGAATTTAATTGAAATGTAATTGTGATGAAACAAATTAAAATAATTACGTGTATATTGTTTTATTCGCAAAAATATTCTTATTTGAGTACACAAGTTCTATGTGAATTACACCACTTCGTGTTAGGATTTTTCATTCGATTCTTGATGGCGAATATTTGATACGGATTTTTGGTTTGATTCTAGAATTCTCTATCATAGATATGGCTATGCAAGGAGAATGTTGGTTTCTAGTCAAGAAACCTTATCGAAGTCCGCATTAGGGAAGTCAAATGAAAATTACTAGTTCGAAAGCAAACTTGTGTACTCGAGCGAGCGATCGAATGTGATTTTGTGAAATGATGACATATGTATCTCTTATGTTCTAATATTATCGATATGCTTTGACGTTGAAATTGAAAATCGTTGGGTTGGATATCTTTGTAATTTAAATTGGAATTTTTCTTGTATGCAAAACTACTATTAATTTAAAACCATTTTACAAAACTATTTTCTTTTATTTTTCTTATACAAACTATTTTATTTACAAAACTGTTTTACAAACTATTTTATTTTTACAAAACTGTTTTACAAACTATTTTACAAAACTATTTTATATACAAAACTATTTCACAAAACGATTTTAAGTACAAAACTATTCTAAATTCAAAACCTTTTATAAAGCAAAGATGTTCAATCCCATATGGCTTTTCATACAGCAAAATTGATTTTGGAAAATTTTTGATTCTTGTATAAGACGGACTTTATTTAAGTATAAGGTGATTTTTAAAACTGTTGATTTTAGAAGGTATTCGATCTAAAGAGATAAATCTTACATATAAAGGAATTTATATAAGAATGATTTGATATATTCGAGATTATTGATTTTGGAAAGTACTTTATTTGAAAATGAAATCTTATATATAATGGAATTTATATAAGTGTGATATTTGAAGCTATTATTTTGAAAGGGTACTATATATGGTATGTTATATTTTGAAGTAAAAGGTATGTGGAAGTACCCTCCACGAAGAAGTATAGTGTGATATGCTTCGACCCAGATGGACTTGGGGAATCCAGGAATGGATTCGACCGATAAACCCTAATATACCTGGGTGAATTCAGAAATGGATTCGAACCGATATGGTTGTCCGGACTTAAACTCATGAGTTCCTCGATTTTTTTCAGGGTAGATGGATCTTTAGTTTACCCAATGGAGGCGCTTTCGATCCTGGGATCTGTTGTTTATGGATCTTCCGGGAAGGAAGTGCATCCGTTGCGTAAATCATTGAATCAGTAGTTACCACTGCAGTAGGGGTCGATGGTCCCTTGTTTACAAAATGGCTACGATATTTTTCTGGAATCCGGAAGGTGGAAGGATCTTCTGGAAAGTTTTGTGTCCATTGTGTAAATTCTGGATCAGCAGCGGGCCAATGCTATCGTAACATCATCATTTGACATCAAATTTTGAGCGGTACTTCTCATACCTGTTTTTATGTATTTTTCACTGGGTGTTGAAACAGATCTACTAAGTACTTGGAGAATTCTAGTCTTACGCTTGATCAACGTACAACCAGAGTCTGTAAGAACGAGGATAAACTTGTTAAAACATCGAGTTATAAAAGTATTTTGATAAAGTATTATATAAAATATATTTTGGTTATTTTTTTCATTTCTAAATACTTTAAAATGTTTAAAATATTGTTTATTTATGTAAAACATGGTTTAATAGTAAATTATTAGTGTTGTAAATATTGTGGGAAGTTATTAATTAAATAAAATGTATTTAAAGTTAATGATTATTGATTTATTAATGATGTTTAAAAGTATTTTGAGATTTAAAACTAATAAAATTTATAAATAATGGATTTAAGGTTTTTAATAACTTCTTTTTAAGTATAAGTAATGATGTAAATAATTGTTTTCAAATAGTTTACCTATATTTATAAAGATGTTATTTAAAAATTATAAATGGTATTTATATATGAAGCAAGAAATTTGACAAATGAATTTTTTCGTAAAGTATTAAAGATGATTGATTTGCAAATGAAGTTTTCAAATGAATATTTCAAGTAAAATTTATATAAGTTTCTTTGAATGTATAATTTAAAGGTATTATATAAATGAAAAAAAAAATGATTTGCGAAGTTCATTTATGGTAATATACTTGACAAATGAATTTGAATCTCTATTTTAGAGGTATGGTTTGAAATATTTACTTGCTTTCGAAGTACTAATAGTAAATTTATAGGTTTATTTACTATTTGAAATTTGTATTAAACCATAATAAATGTTTTTCCATGATTTGAATATTTGTTTTAAAACAAGTGTGTACAATTAATTATGAAGATATGAAATTTTATACTTTGATTTGGATATTTAATGTAAGATTTGAGTATACTATTAGTTTCAGTTTAATAATCTAGAGTTTATACTTATTTTAAAATAATGAGTCTAATAAATTATCGAATTTAAGGAACTTTTTTTTTAAAAGCTTATCATATGTTTTGATATAAACTTTTAACATTGTTTAAACCTTTTGGAAAATCCTTGCAAAATGCTATGAGAATGTTTTAAATATATCTTATATTCTTACTAAGTGAATGAGATTAAATGTTTTAATTGAATTTTTAGATATATTGAAATATTTCCTTTCTCTTCAAGAGCGAATACCAAAAACTTAAATTTTTATTCTATAATAGAATTAAGTTATAAACTTAGGTAAGGCAGTAGGAGCTTAAGTAGTATTTTATGAAATGATTCATTAATGACTTAAATCTTTAATGGAAAACAAATTATGCAAGTGATTGATCTTTATATAAATAAATGAATGGAAAGGTAAATGATGAGAAAAAAAACTAGTAGAATAAATTTAAGTAAATTTAAAATTCTTGTTGTTTGGCTGATGGGAAGTTTGGGAAAGAATACTTCTAATTGTTTGAGGTTGTATGAATAATCTATTAAGTGATTATCTAAGGCTGTTGAGCATAAAGTACACTTATTAGTTTATTTATCACCATTGTACGATTAAAAGTTCTGAACCTGAACAAACCATTAGTTTTGGTTGCTATGGATGTGTGATGGATTCTTTGTTGCCTATGATGGTTGTATAGTTTTGTGTGCATATGATTGTGATATATTGTATGTTGTTTGTGCTATTGATTTGAAACAACTGAAATATTATTCTTTCACATAATTTTAACTCTTTGGATTATATAAGTGAAATACAGGTTATAGAAGCAGCTTTTGGTTTCATAAATAAAGTTTGTTTGCCTGACAAATAGGTACGTTTTCGGATTAATAAATTGACTGTTTTAAATAAAATATAACAAATTTTTGAATTCCTTCTTATTTCTTTTCGGGGACGAAAATTTTTTAATGGGGGAGATTGTAACGACCCGTATTTTTAAACATTTAAAAATATTAAATTAAATAAGATTTTTGAATAAAATTGTTAGGTATTTTTTTATAAGATTTTACTGATACAAATTTAATTATAATCCAAGTTATGAGCTTAAGTAAAAATTCTATTAATGAAACATGTTTGCAATAATGTAAGGATGATAACAAATGCTAGTGTGTATTTTAATAGCGTTGGTTTGAGTGAAATTAACAATTGTCTGAATGTAAATTTCCAATTGATTGGAATAATAAATGTTAATGAAGAATAATAAATGTTTCTTTATTAAATAAGAAATCATATGTTTATTTATTTGAAATGTTTGGTAGCTGAAAGATTGATTGCAGAGACGAAAAACTATTATTTGGTAAGAAATGTATAATTTCTGTTTGTATCCAATAGTGTGTAATTATGTTTAAATTACTATTAGATAGGAAATAATTGTTCTATTTCTCATTACATTTATTTTGTTCATTTTAAATTCACCTTTGTAAACAATTGAAATTAATGTAATTGAATAATTTCAATTAATGGTAGAGAGGACACCAAATTGTAAATTAATAGGTGTAATTAAACGTAGCTTATGTTTTATGAAAATATAAGGAAAGTTGATTTAACGAAAAGAACATTTATATCAAACGAAATGAATGTTTCATTTGTGAATGTAGGTTTAATTTCATTAAAATAAAGAATAGAATGATTGATTTAAAGGAAGAAATATATGTATATTTGAACTATGTTTTAGCATACAAATGGATTACAAGAGTAGGAAATAATCTATTTAAGCAAGTTAATTTATATCTCTTATGTGTAAACAACGGTTCTATAAATGTATTTAACTTAGTGTAAAAAGACTTATGCTGTTTTAATTATCTTATGTGTAAACAACAATTCTACAAATGTATTTAAGTTACTGTAAAAAGAATTCAATTGTTTTTATTATCTATCCATTAATTATTTTCCGTTTTAAATTTTAATGTTGAAATTTATTGTCGTGGATTTAATTTGAAATATTTCAATAAAAGGGAAAGATAATTTAATTGAACTTAATGACGTTTAATGAATGAAAAGTACAGGATCCACTTTAAAGTGTAATTTTGAAACTAATTAAAATTATGTCGATTTGGAATCTTTCAATATTAAAAAGGCAAAAAAAACCATTAATTGTAATTAATGGATTTAATGAAAGAAATATACGTTATTATTAATAAAAGTATGTTTTAATGAAAACAAAATAAACGTTGGTGTTTTTAAAGTAAGTGTAATTTTATAAAAAGAAAAAAATTGAATTTTGAAGCAATATTTTACGGTCGTTGAATAGTAATCTTTGGCAGTATAGAAGTGATTTTAATGCTAATCGTAAAATTTAGAATAAATTAAATATTTTATGTTTATGATTGTGCGTTGAGAAAAACGCCGATTTTGAATTGGAATTTGGAATCATGGTTCTCCTTTTATTTTATGTAGCGGTGGTCATCGTTACTTTAATTGGTGTGTTCAAATTTTATTTACTGTATGTTAATAAAACTTTTAGATAGGTGTAAAGTTGAGTTGATTTGGAGTTAAAGAAATTAATTGAATAGAAAAATATTTCCATATTGAATTAATGTGACATTAAATTCCTTTTGAAGTATGAAAGGTGATGTTCATCATGAATTCATATTCATGCACGTTTCATATTCTATTGCATTTTCTAACTACTATCTCATTCATATTTTTCTGCCTTGTTTACTCTCACATTTCAGCTATTCATATTAAAAAAAACCTCTCTTTTTATTTCATAAAACTTTCATTTATTCTCTATATATTCATTTTCCATTCTTATTGTTAGCTATACATTCCCTCACCCACTTTTATTCGACCTAATTCTTATGTACCTCTTGTATTTGCATCTAAGCATTTATTCTTACACGTTACAACTTTTAGTATTCACTCTTTTTCATAACTTCTGCCTGCACTAATTCGTCCATTAACAATTCAGATTTAATGCACGTGCATCATTCATGCTAGCCTGTTCATGTTTATATTTATTAAACACATAACCACATCGTTTCTTTGAAAAGCTTATTTATTTTTGTATTCTTTTATCACCTTCCCACTTTCCAACCTGTTGACTTTTCAATTTCCCACTAGAGAACAAAACCAAAGTACGTACATATTGTTTCTCATTCCTCTATTTGAATCTTTCTACTGACACTTCCTCCATCCTCAAACCAACATAAACTCCGAAATTTCTAAATCCACAAATTCCCCTTGCTTCATCTCTCTAAAAAAAGACGAAGAAAACTCAATCTGTTCGATTTGCATTATCGTGCTTTGCTTTTCTATTAGATTGTTGCTATGGATAAGATTGGTTAGCTTGTCGTGTTTGGATTTCAACTAGGATCTACATATTTGTGTTGTCAAAAACTCTCTAACCTCGAAAGGTGAGCAATCACTCACGATTAACATTTTTATTGTTAGGTAAATAAACATCAAAATGTTATAAGAAATGTTTGCTTTAGATATGAATATGTGATATATGTTGTTATGTTCCCTTGAATTTGTGTTATGATATTCACATGCACATGTTGTTTTATATGTCACAAGTAGTATGTTATGTTGATATGATTAATTGTCACATATGTATGTGAAATACATCACATATGATATGTAAAAAAAATGTGTTATGTTAGAAAAATATATTTTTATACGCCATGTTGAAATACATCACATATGATATGTAAAAAAATGTGTTAGGTTAGAAAAAAATATTTGTATATGCCTTGTTGAAATACATCACATATGTTATGTTGAAACAAATGTGTTAGTTAATAAAATCATATGTTGCACATGCTATGTTAATAACATGTCACATATGCTATGTTGAAATAATGTGTTATGTTTGTGAAAAATGATATGCCATGTTAATTTATTGTAAATCACCTTGCAAGTTCCTTGTATATATGTCATGTTATATATTTATATGTTATGTTAGAATTTGAAATATTCACCTATGTTGTTTACGATATGCGACACATGTGATATGTTAGTTATGCATGTGTATATATTAAATTGTTAATTATGCACGCATGTTGGTAATTGACATGTTATGTTATTTATGTTGTTATTGTTCTCACACTCCAAGTTCTCTGATAGTTAGCAAAATCACTTTGGATTGAAATGATACATACCCGATATAAAACCACTTTGGGTTTAAATAAATTGATTTAGAAATAAAATTGGAATATTGTAAGTTTAAATTTATGTTTGAACTTGAAATTATGAAATTGAAATTTAATGAAAGTTTTAATTGGATTTTTTAGATTTAAACTTGTTGTTTGATTATAACTTAATAGCTTTAAGTGAAAAATTGAAATCTGAAGTTGGATTTAATAATGAATCGATTGGAAACGAACATAAAGTCGGTATTTGAACTGAACTGATTTATAGTGTGAAAGATGATGTTTATTTAAAACTAAGCATTTCACTTATTGAGTTATCTGTACATTTCACTTGAGTTGACTTACTTAAATAAGAATGTTAGTCCTGACTCGAGTGTTCTTGTTTTACTTTACGCTCGGGTCAGACCGAGTATTTCAGTTTAGCGAAGACACTTATTTTCTGGAGGACGAAGACGAAGATTCAGTATATTATTGCTATTTATTATTTCACTACATTCTGTGTTCTGCTGCATTATTTGTTTATTTCTGATGTATGTATAACTCTGATTTGAATTGTAAAAGTGTAATCAAATGTTATTTGTAAAACAGCTTCATGAACTGTTTATTTGATTATTATATTTTGTTATTCCACTGCGAGATTCTGTGTTTTGTTTTTTTTTTCTTTTTTTCTTATTTACCCCATTAACAATCCTCCCTTTTGAATGGTTTGAGTCTGACATGTGTGGTTTGTTGTCGATTTGAAACGTCCAAAAAGGTGGGTTGTTACAGTCCCTAACAATCAACTTCTGAAGAAAAAATTTCCTACGCCATTTTAACGCTTCAGTGTTGCTTCGAAGTCGAGAAGGCAGAGGATCTTTAAGGAGGCTCCTCTTTTCAATATTCACTACCAATCCAGCTTTGGTGCTGGTAAAATGAGATGATGAATCTAAAGAGAGCGCGTGGTAGATAACTGTAACTCCTATTTAAATAAACAAAAAACGAAATTGATACTCAAATCACTAGTTTCTTTTGTTACAATAATGGAAGTTACAACTCAAGAGGAAATAAAACAAAAGGTACAATCTATTTGTTATAATCAAATACTCGTTTAATTACACTTAAAGTTGGGAAACATCATTTTTGACTTTGTTCAAAGAATTAAAAAAGTAACTGTCGAATCGAAAGGGGCATGAAACCCTTCTGGGTAATAATTGGAGGATATTTTCTATAGTCCCATTCCCCGGCAGGTGGACTATCATGGCCGCTTATTATTTGGTATGATATGTTCGAATTTCCTTAAGAAGTTTTTCCTTTTCTTCGTTAAGAAAATCGAAATGAAGGTGAGGATGTTGCATATAAAGCCTCTGATGATCTCTAAGAAAGCAATATCTAGCCAATTTTGAGGATTTCAAGAGCGAGGCCTTTTCTAAATAGTCTCTTCTTAATTTGACATATTTGCTTAAATAATCTCTATTAATAGGACTGCTCAAGAGACATATACTCTGTAATAACATAAGAAAATTCAACTAAGTAGAAAAGGAAACTACTATAGAAAATTAACATTACATAATTACAAATGCTCATCTGGTTCATACAAAGCTGATTTTTTGAATAACTTGGAAATGAATTTATCCATATAATATTTGAGTTTTTCCGGAGGCAATTCACAAGGGATTGATTTGACTCGTGGTAAATTCCAGCAAGCTCTCGAAAGTGGATCAATCCAAATTCATCAAAATATCTCCTATATAGACATCTAAGTGGACCCCTGCTAAAATCACCCAAAAATCTACGGTTGGGTGTCTGCAATAAGCTTTGTATAAGAAGTCTACTAGAATATCCTTTTCTTCGATCAACATCCAAAAGAGTGTTATTAATTTCTGGTTCTCTTCCAAGAGCTTGTCATATCGAAGGCGTGCAACCTTCAGTTGGGGGATAGCTTCCTAGTCTTTAAAGGGTACGCTAACACTGCGGTGCTCTTATTAAGCTTATAATACTTGTCGGAGAGTGCATTATGTTCTTTTAATTGGTTATCCAAATCTCTATACAAGCTATTTATTTCTACTTGTTTTTTATCAAGCTGTGTTTCATAAAGATTGAATTAATTTCTTCTTTATATAAATAGAAATATATCAACTATTGTTATCTTGGAAGTGAAGGCCAATTAGACAAAGAATCACATACCTGAGAAAAAGGAATTGAAGTTTGTGGGGTATGCTTTTCCCCCCTTGTTCTCCAACGTCAATATTGGCGGCTTCTTTGTGGGGATCAGAAGGCTCGGGAAGTTTAGTTTGGCTTGCTTCACGTCCACAAGGATCGGAGTTAACTTTATCTGAATCCCCGAGAATATCATCGCCATCCCCTCTATGGGTCTAACATTATCACCTCTGCTGCCGCCAGAACCCTGACCTTTACCCTCATTGTCAGGGTTATCACCATCATTATCATCGCCGTTTCTGCCTTCTCAACAACGACTACATCATTATCTTCCTCCTCGTCAGAGTTAAAATCTCCTTCTATAGAAGGGACTTCGAAAGATAAAAGTTTTCCATTATCAATTTCTTCTCTCTTGGGAACTTCGATCTCTTGCTCCATTTCTCTGATTTTATCCATGAATCTTTTGACTAAAGCAGGATCAAGTGAGGGGAAGCTTAAATCTGGACACTTTTCGATATTGTCAGAATAAGCAAGCATGAGAGCATTCTCGTAAGAGTTCACGATGATGTCATTAAGAGAAGTATTCAAAAATTGCGACACCTTTTGCTTGGCCTCAGAAATGGTTTTGTTGGCTATTGTTAAAGAATTTTTCTTGTTCTCCAGCTTTTTCTTGAAAAGTGTGCATTTTTTTTTGAGATAAGATTGTTTAACAACCATTCGGGCTTTCTCTTCCTCAAACTCTTTTAAACTTATTTTTAAAGTCATATTTTCATCAGCTAAGACTTGTTTTGCCTTCCTCTCCTTAGAAGTGGTGGATTCCGCTCAAGTAAGGGAAGCGTTGAACCTTTCTTCTTCTCTCACCGCTTATCTTTAGCAGTGGAGAGGGAAGTGTTCTGGTTATTCAGAGTTGAGACTTCTTCTTAAAGCTTAGACATCTCAATGGAAGACTTTGAAGCGCAATCCTGGAGGGAGTACCAGCTTTTAGAAATATGAAAGGAAAGGTACAAAAAGAGTCAGAATTCAGTAAGAAATAAGTAATAAGAAGGTTAATTAGTATGAAACGTTCCAGAAGTTGTTGCTCGATTAGAGATCGACAATATTCTATCGGGTCAGGAACATAAGAAGGCAGATGAATGGAAGTAAATGAGGGAGAATTCAAAATTGGTTGAACCATCATCTCAAAATCATTTGGACAAACTAGTGATGGGGGACTAGAGGGGTTCAACTCCTGAGAAGGAGTTGAAGTGCCTAAATCCTTTTGCATCCGTTTTATGATGCTAGGAGAATCGGACACAACAAAGCGGGACATAAGGTCGTCCTTTGAAAGATTCGTTTTGGATTGGTCAATAGAAGCTCCAAGAGTAGAACGCTCTAGAGTTCTTCCCACATCAACAGTTTCACCTTGTTTTGGAGTAGGAGAAGATTGGACATCGGCAGTTTTAGTTTTCTTGAGAGAAGGACCTGCTACAGTCGTCTCGCTCAATTTTCTTTTAGCAATCATCCTCGACCTAGGGATGGCCTAGGTCAGAGCTGATGCGCTAGATTCAGAAGTTGGAAGGACTGGATCTCTTATGATCAATTCAGTCGGAGGAGCAGTTGCTAAAATCTAAAAAGTATAAGGCAGTAAAACAATCTAAAGAGTAACATGATGGTAAATTACAAATGCTACATTTAAGCTTACCAGGTTGATCCAGACAAATTGGAGACATGAGAAATTTTTTTGTGATTACCCAGAGATAGGAAGTGCTTGCTCTTAGAAGTGTGTTGGACAAGAGAAGGTTGTCAAAGAACTCTTTGACCTACAGGAAGGAGGGAATGTTTTTGAAGATTGTTGGCGTCAATAGTGTAAGTCTATTCATGATGCTACTCGAAGCAACGGTCAACAGCTTCACGATTCTCTTCCCCCCCTCATTGAGATCTTTAGGAGTAGGACCTAATAAGGAAATGTAATTCAGCAAAAGAATGTAATTTAATAAAGATGAAAATTATGATCAACTATGAGGAGAAGAGAAGACTCCATTAATATTTTAAAAAATATTTGATGTAAAAGAATTGCATCTCCCAATCTCTGAACTTATTTACTCCTTCTAAAATTAGTTTCCTATAGGAGTTAGCCCTAAAATTTGGGTATTCAGATTGCTAAGCTTGACTAGACGCGCTAGGTAATTGAGAACTTCAGCGCTTAGAGAATGTAACGACCCGTAAATTTTTAATAATTTTATTTGTTTTAATAATATATTTAATTGAATTTTTGTGAAATTTTAAATAATAAAATTTTGAAATATAAATTTGATATTTGAAATACATCTATTTTAACATAGCAACTGGAAAATTTTCATTAGATATTATGAAGGTTTATTTTCTAATGTAGTTTCATTTCAATTCAAATCAGTTAATAAATGATGATGATAAAAAAATTTCAAAACCTGAAGATTTTTATACAGAAAGTTTGTAAATCATCTTCTGAGTGAGACGCCATATTCCGTTTCTTCAAATTTGGACTTCTATTGCTCCGTTCATCTTATTTCTAACATTTTAGCAGCATTTCTGGTATCGATTATCGACTTTTGATAGGATGATCATACCACTGACATTTGTATACCGTTTTGATCATCTCATCGTGTTGATCTCTGCGGTATATTCAATTCTGTGTTTTGGTGTCCGGAATGCGAAGTAACCCGCGTAATGGATAATCGTATCCGTACCCGATTGCGTCCATTAATTTTCCCAACAACTATTCATTTATTTATCTACTGTATAATCCAATGGTCGCTACCTTTTCATATTTCAAATTAAATGTTTAACTATTAGTCACTAATGTATTTGTCGTGACTGATTGGTTCCCACTGTTTCATTTTTAAGCTAATATGTTATTTACTGTTCATTTACCAATTTATACTAAAACATATAAATCTCTCCCATCTCTTTCGTTTGTAATGTTTCATCTCCTTCTCCACTCCTCTTCCCTTGTTCCACCCCGTCTCTCCTCACCATCGCGTCAGCCATCATGGCCGCGTCTGCTTGCTCCTCACTAATGTCTCATGAAACCACCTCCTCTTCTCCATGAACCGGCATCAACGTCCAGATCCGGCCTTCACCACCAAGCACAGTCCGCCTCGGCCTCCGCCCTAGCATCGTTGGCTGTCACCAATTTTCAGCGAGCCCTGACCACCCTCTCCGGCTTCCTTCCCTTCCCCTCAGGCCTTCCGCCTTCGTGCTGAGCCCTCCAAGCTCTTTCCCCTCTCCTCCCCTGTTTGTTTGGTTGGGTAAGCACGTCTATAAATATATATAGTTTATAAAGTAGGTATATATGATTTAAAGTGTATTTTAATAGATCTCATTGTTCGGTCTCTGTTGCCGAACGAAAGCTTATATAATCATGTGTTTAAATGTATATATATACTATGATCTGGTTTCAGTAAAAATTTTAGTAAAATCTATGTATAACTTCTATTTTATATAAAAAGTTATATAGGTTGTTTTATGTGGTGTATATATACATAAGCTATATTTTATAAAGTGGAAATTAGCCACAAGAGCCTCTTTAGCAAGTGCAATTAGTTTCTAGGACACACAAATGAAATAATTACTTTTAAGGACAAAATGCAAAATAATTAGTTTCTAAGGCCTAAAAACCTATGAAATTATGTCCTTGAAAGTAATTGGACTATGGACTTTGTCCTTAAAAGTAATTATTTTGCTGACTTTGGCCTTGAAATTAATTTTTGTGGATGTGTGTCCTAGAAACTAATTGGACTGCAAAGTTTGTCCTTCTAGTGAAATGCCCCTTTTATAAATTTGTAGACATATTTTAGTAATGTAAATTAGTATTATATTTATTTTAATAAGTGAATAGAGACCATTGCAACTTGCTGTAGAGTTTATATTGATTGATTTTTATATATATTACCTATAAGTATCACATTTTGATATTGCACGTTGGTTTGAAAAGATTTATGTATAAAAAAAATAAAAAAAATCTAAACTTTGCATAGTATGTCTGCATGTAATTTTAGTTTATACATATATATATAGCCTACGTATAGTATATATTTTTACAGTGTATTATATTATAAAAGTAATATATATATATATATATACACACTTTATTTCAAAAGTCTAGTCTGTTGAGTTTTAATGTACAAAAATTATAATAGTGTTTTATATATAAGCTGTTGGATATAATATGTTTGTGCTTACATATATATATGAAAATTTTCATAGGTTAGTCTATATATTTTGTTGTTATAGCATACCTGAGATGTCTGTATATTTTGAACTATTGACCTTATAACGTAAGTCTGTATGTTACATATATGTGTTAGTTTGTATATATAGGCTTATTAGATATCATATGTATTTGATTTAAGGGTATTGTATGTTTGTTTTGCGGCTTATATATATTTACTGTAATATATAGTTTGATTTTTGTTAGTTTATAAATATATAATATGGTTTCATACTGTTATATAATACAAATGTTAACGTTTCGAAAATATCTTCATTGTATATGTATAGGATAGTTGTATGTTGCTTGTTTATATAAATGTTTACTTTCTGAAATGTTTTACTTGAAAACAGTTATATTAGTATACCAGTAGTATATCAATTAGAAAATGATTTCGTGTATTTTGTATACATATATTTTAAAATATATGTGTTAAAAGTTATAACGATCTTGAAATATGCATATAATTGTTTTGGGTTTTTTGTTGTATGGCTGAAATGTATATTGAGTCTGCATATTTGTTTGTCTACCTAGTACATTTAGTTGTAACTGTACCTTTTACCTGCATAGTAGGATAGTCTGCAAATCAACAAAGAATTCTTAATATATGTTTGGCTTTTAAATTAAATATTTATAAGTTTATATATACTAGTTTATATATAAATATATGTAAAGTTAGTTTTTAAATATATATTTGATTTAATATATGTGTTTAATTTAAAAGCAAGGATGTTTGAAATGCATGAATATTAAATTTATATGAATTTGAATTTAGAATATGATTTATAATTATATATGAGTTCACTTACACCATTGATCTTCATCAATCCAGTTGATTTGATCTCGTCAATTCCGAGCTATCAGCTGTGCTCATCAAAGTTATGTTCAATCGTGCATCGTGCTTTGCTTCGCAATTCATGTTTGGATTCGTAATTTGATATTAGTGTGCATATCCGTGTCATCTCCTGTTTTCTCTAGCCTCGAAAGGTGAGCAATCACTAACGATTAACATTCTTATATTTATTAAATTTGATTTCAATTGAAACGACAATTGAAATATGCTGTTGTTAGTTATTTGCATTGCTATATATATGCCCTTTTCTGTATCTGTTCACCTGTGACATCTGATACCATTATCTGTTATTTATCACTAATGATATATGCCTGTTACTGATTGTTATATTATTATCATATCTGTTTTCACTCTGCAAGTTCCCTGTTAGTATAGAATTCACTATGGGTTGAAATGATACATACCCGAACGATCTGTAGAATAGGAGAAAATCGTTATAGGTTGAAATGATAAACCCAAGCGATTTTCATTTGAATTGAATTTGGGATTGCGGGTTGAAATGATATATACCCATATATATTTAAATTACAGATTAAAATGATAAATATTCGTATCACTTGACCATAGGGTAGAAAATTATATACAAACACCATTGGTCTATATATATAAATATTTTTGAAAATGATTTCTATGGTTTGAAAAGAAATATATGGTTTTAATAAATATTGATTTTAAAGATTTATTAAAGTTGATTTGATAAAGTTGATAAATAATATGTTTAAGTATTTATTTAATATCTATATTTCAAATATAGAGTTTATAATGATTTGAAATTGATTTGAAATTATATTTATTTAAGAATTTTACTTAAATAAGTTTGATTTGAAATTTATTAAATTTGAAATTTTAAAGCTATGTTTTATAACTTGAATTTGATTAAAAGTGACTTAAATGAATATTTCAAATTTATATAAATTTAAATGGGATATTTTGTTTATTTAAATTTGTAAATTGAAGCTGTATTTAGATATTATTGAAATGATTAAGTAAATATTTCAAAACTAATAATAGTAAAGTAAATTTGATATATATATAAAATTATCGAATTTAGTTTTGAAATGTTGAATATATTGACTTTGATATATATTGAAATTTGAATGGATTTTTTATGGTTCAAATATGTATATGAAAATCGATAATTTGAAATGATTTATTTAGAAACAGAATCGAGTTGAAATTGATGATTTGAGATTTGATTAAATTTGAATTTTGGAATTCGAGTTGAGTTGAATCGATTTGTGAAATTTGAGGAAACTATTTTATTATATAAAGTATTTTAAATTATATTTAAAACTATTTTTATATTATTTTATAAACTATTTTAATTATTTTAATATATATTATTTTAACTTATAACTATTTTATATAAATTATTTTAATTTTATAAACTATTTTATTATACCTACTATTGTTGATATCTAAACGGTTTAAGGGAAAGTGTTATGGATTCCAAAATGTTATGGTTTCAAGCTATGATTTCAAAGTGTTATGAATTTCAAGGTTTTGATTTCTAAAGTTTTTTGATTTTAAAAGACTTATAATTTTGAAAGTATTATAACTTTGGAAAGTGATATGATTTTTGAAATGGATATAATTGAAGAGAAAATGGTATTGTTTTGATATGGTTAAAAATAGATATGCTTTGATTTTTGAATATAAACCATTTTGAAATTTATAACCACGGGTTATAATAACGATTGGTTGTTAAAGAGACCGGGATCAGATATGGACATACTCTATGTCGATACCAAAAACCACTTTAACAACTGTGTACGCGGTGGAGATTCCAGAATGAAGTAGGATGGTGGCGATGATCCTATTGAGGTATATACGTGGACCTGACTCTCGTGAGTTAGCATAAGGTGGCTAAAACAGGAGCAATTGAAGGGCTAATGAGGTAGCTCCTCTGATTGGACACACTCCATCGTATGCCATTCTATTACTTTGTGATTGATTTGTTGCGCACCTTCGGATTTCGGGAGTGTGGGTCGAGGTGGGCGGTAGTGGCTGCTATGCGTTACAACCGGCCCGAAAGTGTAATTGGTATATCTACCCTGGCATTGCCTAGTTGTGCCGTGTCACCTACCCTAGTGCCCCTTTTACGAGTTTGTTTTGTACCATACCTTTGGAGCGCCCTTTGACGACGCCAGTACGGGGGAGATTACGGTACTGTATACAATATGGGAATATATAAAATGTGTTAAGGTGGAAAATGTAAAGCCTTAATGCTATTTTGATAGTTTACTTTACTATAGACATATTATAATAGCGTATTGCTACATAGTAGATAGTTTAACAGATCCTTAGAGGATGGTTATCCCAAACATCCTTTGAGTTACTTATATTTCAGTTGATATTTCACTTGAGTTGCATTTATTGATATAAGAATGTTAATCCTGACTCGAGTGTTTTGTGTTTTGCTTTACGCTCGGGTCAGACTGAGTGGCTCAGTGTTCGAGACTCACCTTTGAAGTTGGAGCTTCGCTTGGAGATCCAACTATATCTATCGATTCTGCTACCAGTCATTCAGTTGATTCCCGTGATGTATTCAGATCTTGTATTTGACTATTGTATTGAGATATCTATGTATTCGTGACTTCTGTTGTATCTTGTTTAACTTTGTTATATATATATATATATATATATATTAGCTTCATGAACTACTATTCTTTGTTTCCGCTGCATTATTGTTATATTACTCTGTGTCTGTGATTCTATGATTATTTATTTCATTGTCATCGTCGTTTTTCCTTCCTCAACAACAACATCATCATTATCTTCCTCCTCGTCAGAGTTAAAATCTCCTTCTATAGAAGGGACTTCGAAAGATAGAAGTTTTGAAGCATCAATTTCTTCTCTCTTGGGAACTTCGATCCCTTGCTCCATTTCTTTGGTTATATCCATGAATCTTTCGACTAGAGTAGGATCGAGTGAGGGGAAGATTAAATATGGTCACTTTTCGATATTGTCAAAATAAGCAAGCATGAGAGCATTCTCGTAAGAATTCCCGACGATGTCATTAAGAGATGTATTCAAAAATAGCGACACCTTTTGCTTGTCCGTAGAAATGGTTTTGTTGGCCATTGTTAAAGAATTTTTCTTCTTCTCCGGCTTTTTCTTGAAAAGTGTGCATTACTTTTTGAGCTAAGATTGTTTAACAACCATTTGGGCTTTCTCTTCCTCAAACTCTTTTAAACTCATATTTAATGCCAAATTTTCATGAGCTAAGACTTGTTTTTCCTTCCTCTCCTCAGAAACGGTGGATTCCTCTCGAGCAGAAGGAGTCAACAAAGTGGTACATGAGGTCGTCCTTTGAAGGAGTCATTTTGGATTGGTCAATAGAAGCTCCAAGAGTAGAACGCTCTAGAGTTTTTCCCATATCAACAGTCTCACCTTCTTTTGAAGTAGGAGAAGATTGGACATCGGCGGTTTTAGTTTTCTTGAGAGAAGGACCTGCTGCAGTCATCTCGCTCAATTTTCTTTTAGCAATCATCCTCGGCCAAGCGATGGCCTAGGTCAGAGCTGATGCGCTGGATTCGAAAGTTGGAAGAACTAGATCTCTTATGATCAATTCAGTTAGAGGAGCAGTTGCAAAAATCCAAAAAGTATAAGGTAGTAAAATATTCTAAGGAGTAACACGATGATAAATTACAAATGCTACATTTAAGCTAACTAGGTTGATCCGGACAAATTGGAGACATATGAGAAATTTTTTTGGGATTACCCATAGATAGGAAGCGCTTGCTCTTAGAAGTGTGTTGGGCAAGAGAGGGTTATCAAAGAACTCTTTGACCTTCAGGAAGGAGGGAATGTTTTTGAAGATTGTTGGCGTCAATAGTGTAAGTCTATTCCCGATGCTACTCGAAGCAGCGGTCAACAGCTTCACGATTCTCTTCCCTTCATCATTGAGATCTTTAGGAGTAGGACCTAATAAGGAAACGTAATTCAGTAAAAGAATGTAATTTAAAAAAGATGAAAATTATGATCAACTATGAGGAGCCATTATATTTGAAAAAATATTTGACATAAAAGAATTGCATCTCCCTGTCTCTGAACTTATTTACTCCTTCTAAAATTAGTTTCTTATAGGGGTTAGCCCTTAAAATTTGGCTATTCAGATTACTAAGCTTGACTAGATGCACTAAGTAATTGAGAACTTCAGCGCTTAGAGAAAGAATGCCTGATTCTAAGGCCATGAGCTCTAGGGAGATAAGATAAGTATATACATTTGGTGATAGTTGAATAGGTGTTATGCCAAGGTGATTTCGGAATCTAGATAAGAAATCTGGGAATGGAATAAAGCCACCATGCCAGATGTGGATGGCAATATAAGCAAAATATCTTTTGGGGGGATTCTGGATAGTATCACCATCACTGGTAAGATACTCCTGTGATTCTGAAGTCGTTAAGAATGGCATCAACTTCATTTTAAGAAGATATCAGAGAATGTCTTGAGATGGCTTCAACCTTTTAAGGTGAAGATTCTGGTTCTTGAGCTATATACTTTTCAGGTTTCTTGGAAGTCTTTTTCAAACCCATGATCCTGTCGGGTGAAACCATTTCATTAAAAGTTATATTTGTTTCATTATTAACACCTTACGAAGATGTCGAAAACCTATTGTAATAATTTAAGTATCCACTAAGGTATATAATTCCATATATCCTCGAAAGAGTGTTAAAGTTAATTTGAATTATGGAATACATTGAGCTTTCATGATATCGAAGAGGTAGATGGAATAGAAACACCTAAACACACCCCTCGACAATGTCGAAAGCTCGGAAATTTTTTACTATTAATAGATACAACTAACCCTAAAGTACTAATTTGGTTAGAACTATTAACAACATTCCACAATCAAGCTAAATAAACATTTCGACAATGTCGATACCTACAGATTTTATTTCACCCAAAAAATATGAATATTGCTGAAACACTACTCCTATTAAGTCAAAAGACTTACATTCAAGTGGTTTTAATACAAATGAAAGGGCCTTGGAATGTTGCGATAGTGTTTATATTGAGAAAATGATAGTTATTGTCCTGTTGACTATAATGGGTCTCGAATAAGTTGAAAGGGGGGATAGAATTTGGAAAGCATACAGACAACTAAACTTGTCTCAACTTGGGAGGTTTCGATCAAGCCAAAAGGTTTGATAAGGTTTTCAACTTTAACAAAAATGAATATTCTCAATCCAGTTGATGATAGAAAGTATAGATTTCCAACTTTTAACAACTTCTAGAGCAAATCAAAATTGAGCATGATTTACTCGAAATAAAGTCCGATGACAAATTAAATCCACTTTTATATACATTATGTTTTGAATCCTTAAAAAAAGAGTTGGGCCATCAAAAGTATATACCGTGTAGCCATTAAACTAAACCCTTTAAGATGACTTCTTCGAAAGGTGTCAAAATACGTCAAAACATATTTTTGCTTTCGAAGAAGTGCATTTCTTGCCAACCATATCAACCCTTTTGAAAGGGTCCACTTAAAGGTAGATACCCGACTTCCTTTTGACCCTATTGAAAGAGGTTGAAAAAGTAAAGCGGAGTTAACCGCCTCAACCATTTCGAAAAGGTCGAAAAGTTAAGCCATGGTATTGAGTTTTAATTTACACAACTTAACCTTCTCTATGATGCCACTAGAAAAGAATATTCTACCTGATTCATTTTTCTCCCAACGTTTTTAGACGATAATAATTAAATTGATTCGAACATGAATTTATATTTAACAATAATGAAAATACCAAATTTAAGTTCGAACCATAATTGATTCCGTAGATTAAAAAAAAGAGAAGAGTCTTCCCAAACAGGTTAGAATTGACCATAATAGAATTTGAGCTTGGGGAAGAACATAACAATGGCAAATAGCCCCAAATCTGATGAATTCAAAATTCGAACCCAAAATCAACACCATAAATCGAACAAGATAAGCATAGAAATGAACTTAACGATAATTTCATATGAGTAGGAAACTCGAATCATTTTCAAAAAATTGGAACAACAATACAAATTCAAACCCTAGGAATTTAAAATTGGAATTTAACGTGATAAATCGGTTTGAAATATAAAATAATGAATGTATACGTCGAATTCGAACTTACGTTTACTAAAATTAGGGATTTAATAAGAAATTGGAATTTCTGATTCTTGCTTTGAGTTCTTAATTACAAGTAAATGAAAAAGTGGGAGAAGGAAGCATGGTTTATAAGAAAGGCAGAGGGAAAGGACAAACCATTCGATCAAATTTAAAGGAACAGCTAAAAACCATGTAAGTATATGAAAAGGTGGGAAACTTCTTGCTGAAAAAAGAGAGGTGTCGAAATAGTTGACTTGAAAAGTCAAGAGCATCCCTTCGCTAGGGAGGCAAGTGTTTTCATCAGAAATCATATTTACTTTTCAAAACCATGAAGAATATAAAAGAAGGATTTACAAAGAGAGACATCAATAACAGAGCCTTTCGAAAGAGTCGGAGGGATGCTTTAGCAAAATGTTGGATAAGCAATGTACTTTCGAAGAAGTCGAAAGGAGACAAGGTTGTCTTCCAATTCAGTTAATTCCTTTCAAAATGGATGGTTTTGCATGCTAAAAGAAGGTTTCAAATGAGTTGAGGAACATCTTTCGAAGGCAACAAATTACAAGCTTTCACATGCACGCCAAACCTTTCGAAATAGTGGTTTTAGCCATCGTTTACATTCCACAGAAGAACATTTGGCCAAAGCTACCCCTTTGAAAGCATAGATTAGCCTTTCGAATTGATTGAAACCATCCACAATTATAAAAGAAATTTACTTAAGTTCAATATAGCATTCTCATACACCAGAGGATGGGGTTCCGCATCAGTCAACAAGTATGCCTTCGAAAGCTACCTTCTGCATTTGAACCTTCTACTACATTCCAACTTCTTTGAAACCCCAATGATTTACCTATCGACATAATCAAAAGCTTATATCCTTTCCTACTTGCAACAACACGTCAACAACAAAGTGAAGAGTGCATCTACATCTTTTGACGAACTCGAAAGCACTCAAATTCCATTTAAAAGCAAAGTAGAAGGGTGCCTTAATGTTAACAGTAATGAAAAGTCTTCAAGGAATCCTTTCGACTAAGTCGAGAGGACCGATTCGAAATGGGTCAACCCGTGCCTATAAATAAGACCCTAGGGGTATTGTTTTGGGGATCTGATTTCATTCACTCAATACTAGTTCTTTCTTGAATTTGTGAACCCTAATTATAAAATCAAATTGGGGAATTTTCTTCTTTGTATTACTTAAACTTCTTGTAATCAAGAAAAAATATTATCAAAGCAAGTATATGGCATTTCTGGATGTATTAGCTGATCTAATGCTTCTATGTGATTATGGTTATGGATTGCTTGTATCAATGCTGATCGAAAGGCTACCTTTCAAAGGAGTCGAAACCCATTAATTCAGCTAAAACCCGTAGATCGTTAGGTCCTAACCTGAAATTACCTTAACCACTTCGAAAGGAGGTTTTGATAGGACCTAAGTCAATTTAACTAGATTGAAAGGTATTTTCAAAAGAGATTTAGGTATCTCGACCGTTTCGAATGATTGTTAAGAAGGAGTTTCAATTGTTGCAACCTTATTGACAGGTGAACTTAAATGAGATCTAAATCACCTAAATTGTTTAGTTAAAGGGATTTGAATGGTTTAAAGTATCTTAATCTATTCGAGAGTTAATTTTGAAGGGATCACTTACACTTTGAGCTTTGCTTTGGGGTGTTAGCAAGTTTTCTTGTTAACACTCACTCATATATATAAATGAGTGTATGTATCCAGCTCCGTGCACAATGGCGGATGGTCTAAGAGCTGTTTATTGGTTTTTAATCATTTTATTGATATAAAGTGTATATTTTTGTAAATATTTATTCAAAATAAATTTACCAATATTATTTATTGTTCAAAACTTTATCATTTATGTTAAAAAATCTTATATTTGAATATTTTAAACTTTTCTAAAGTGATGAATTTGCAAATCGTTACATTGACCTTCGATGGGCCAACCATAAAAGTTTTCTCGCTAACCATTGGTAGATTCCTTCCCTTTAGCCATTTAGAAATCATCAAACAACTTAGTCAATGAACTGGCCCACCTAAGGCATATAGGTAAACTAGACAGGAGGCAAGCTTCTCCCAGCATGAGCTCAGACGACTCAGACTTTGGCTCACCCCACAAAGGCACCCCACACAAGGTTGATCGATATACTACATTCCCCACCTAAAACTCATTAATATCCTAAGTAGGTCACATGGCCTGTGTCACCTGCACTTTTAACTTAATACAATGCAGAGGTCAATTGCAACAACATGATTCAAAATGCCTCTTCTTTCTGACCAAGGGGAAAGGGGAAGTTCAGTGATTATGACATCTATCTAAGTCATTTATGTAAATAGGGATCTTACGTCGATCAATCAACGTCGACTTCTCAATGTCTACCGATCAATGCAATTCTCAGGGCCATCGTTTAACCTACAGTATCATATCTCAAGAAAATGGACAAGAGAAAACAAGGGAAAAACAGCATTGGCTTTTTTAGCAAAAACTATACACAATAATCATAACTGAAATATGAACAATAACCATTAGATGTGGTCGAGCAAAGAATCAGAGGGTTACTTCCTAATTATATTGAAGAGAGTCGAAAGAACTAGTGAAGATCTCATAAGAAAACTCGAAGAAGAAATGGAAACCTTTTTAGTTGCAATTGCAAAAGTGTAACGACCCGCCTTCCTCCTCGATTCGTACGAGATTCGAATTCGACTCGAATAACCCATCAGCCTAAAAACGAACATCACCAGAACCACTCGCCTCCGATGATCCCTGACCGAAATACCACGCCATCTTCACCATAGCTCTGTCACGTCTCCCAGCATCTCCAGATCACCATGCGATCGACTCCGGTCGCTTCTCATCGTCGCGAAATTCCTCTGAATACTGACGACAAACTAAGGGTGTTAAACCCTACTTCGACAATCTCTGGCCATCACGGCCATTGAAAAATCACCACGACAATTTTCCTGCACTCGTAGACCACTCAACCATCTCCGGCTCGAATATCATCCCCTCCTTCACCGCCGATCAACCATAGTTGACCAATACATCACAAACGTTCAACTCGAAAAAACCCACTAATTTCCAAACTAAAAATCATGATGTACATATTAAAAATCATGATTTTCTATCACTAATTCAACCATGAAATCAAATCTCAAAATTGAATTTATAAAATTTTGACCCAAATTTAATTTTACTGTAAATTTGAAAATTTCGAGCTAATTATTCCATTTAAATTCCTGTAATTATTTTTAGGAGTGATGTTACATGATTTCAAACATCTTTCGTTTACAAATCATAAAGCAATTATGATTCAATGATGAGATATTGGATTTCCTAAGAAATCAAAACAACAGAGCCTATATTTGTATACATACAGGCATTACACAGGCATCAAACATTCATATTCATACACGCATTCATTTTAATCCAAGCATTTCAGGTAACAGCATGATTTTCATTCACAACATCAAAATGAAATCCAGGATTAAACTGTTTTTAAAATAGGTTTACTCACCTGTCAAATAAACAGAGAAGCAGATAACATTTTGTTTCCAGGCTTGCATGTTTGGGTTTGAACTTCTATTTGCCTTGATGAATTTAATTTTGCTGTTGATCTTTGAAATTTGTTGATAGATTTCCTTTTTCATGATCTTCAGGTTGTTTTGAAGATTTTAAAACTGCTATTTGAATTTTGCCTTGATCTTTCTTTGCATTTGAATTTCCAGATTTACTTCTTCTTTTGCTTTGAGTTTTAGATTTCAGGTTTTCATTTTTATTTTTGATTCTAGAATTCGAATTATATTTTAGTGGAGAAAGAAGTGAAGATAGTTTTTAGAGCTGAAGAAAATAAATGTCAGATCTCTTTCTATGTTTTGAAAACTTTTTAAAACTTAATTACCAAAGAGAAAATAAAAATGAAGCCACTTGTCCTCTTTAATTAGCTTACACATATGTTTACAATTTACAAATGTCTTCCAACTATCCTTATATGTTTACAAGTGTAAATTCCCTTTTATTTTGATTTATTTAAATCCTACATGTGTATTTATAAAATATCTATATGTATATAAAAATGTATTTATCCTTTTATAATTTATGCTTTAATCAAATATTTATAACATATTTATAAATGCTTGAGAAATTGAGTTTAACTCTATATATATATTTTTACAAACCTATTTTGACTTATATTTGAATTTTAAAAATGAAAGAGTCTTAAAACCAATTAACTTCTTATTTTAAATCTTATTTAAAAATTAAGCTAAAATATATCTTTATAATAAATAAGAAATTATCCTTGTTATTTAAATCTCAATTATCATTTCCAAAAGTATTAAGTCAAATTACAAATTTCCAAATTACAAATTATATAAATATTAAAGTTTGAAAATACTTTATTAAATTCAAATTCAATATTCTTTTCATTCCAATATATGCAAATATATATATTCTAAATGAAAAGTACTTTTAACATTAGCTTGATAATTATCCTATTGAATTTAATACATAACTTCAAATAACAATATATATATACATATATATTATAATTTGAAAACTTATCCTTTTATTAAATTAAAGACTCCCTATTTATAATATATATACCTATATATATACATTATAAATATAAACACTTATATTAGTTTTAGAAAGATAAAACTTCCCAATTTAAAATTGTTAGAAAAGACATTGCCAAATTAGTTATTATTAGCTTTTTAAAATGAATAAACTTGTCAATTTATAAAATAAAATCAAATAATCAATTTAATTATTTATAAAGATTATTAAATTGATATTGCCAAATTTCCGGGATATCACATTCCTCCCCCCTTAAAATAATTTCGTCCCCGAAATTTAAAAGCAAAGATAATTTAATAACCCAGTAAAATTTTAATTTTAATTTCAAACAGCAACCATACATATCAATCATATTCTAACAACCATAGCAAACAATTTAATCAAACAAATTTAACTATCCAGACAAATTCTGGATAGAATTTCCTCGAGTTTTTCCCAAGTATATATATATATATATATATACCGGGATACTCGTTCTACAGGATCTTAACTAACTATCTACAAAAATCTAGAATTCCTTCCCATCTAGATTACAAATCTGAACAAGATCTCAGACTAAGCTCAAAACCATCCCAACTACCAATTCCTTCTGAACTGCTGATTCCACAACCAATGATGGATCATACACGTATTCCTCAGAGATACGTGAAATAAAATGAATTCCAGTTATTCGAACTGGCAACTCAATCCTATAGATCAAAGAACTAATCCTTTTGAGAACACAGAAAAATCTCATAATACTTCCGGAGCTAGCTTTCTAATCTTACCAAATCTTATATCTCCTTTTATTGGATACAACTTAAACAATATCCAAATTTCAACTTCAAATTCCAAATTCCATCAATTCTTAACTGTTTAACTCTCCTGACGATCCTGAGTCACTTCATCCTTCCTGATCAGCTTAGCTCTTGCTGATGCTTCTTGAAACAGACTAGACCAACATCAAACCAATTTCCGGATCCTACTCAACAAAATAGTTTCCCAAAAATCACCGAAATCCAGAACACAACTCTACTCCACAACATTAGAGCACTTCGAACTACTTCTCCTTTCTGGAATAGCCAAACAGTTGCACTTGACAACCTTACCTCCAAATCCTGAAAAATCCTTCATACTTGGAGGTATACTTGAATTTCCTATAGAAATCTTCTACTCCAAGAAAATCACAACTCCCGGTTGCTCCCACTCTAGAATAGCTGTTATCTTGCTTCCGCTGCACAACTCTGATCTGGAACAGATGAGAATGCCGTCGGAGAAACTTGAGCACAAACTTGATCATCCACAGTTCACCATACCATAAAATCTTAGCGACTCCATTCCATTTGGTCAAAACATCCTAGCAGAATCCCCTCTAGAAAATTAGAACTGATCAATCCCTCTCCAAAGAATCCTGAGCTGCTTCACCAAATTCTTCTCTAGGAGACATCCTTCTACAAAGCTGAATCACGGGTAACTCCACGAATCAAATCGATACAGAATCTCAATCTCCAATAACCCAAGAGAATACTCAAACAATCGCAAGTCACTTTTGCGATCAGCCCGGCCTAATTTCCAAAGATAACTGTTCTCTCTTCACTAATCAGAACAGCTTACACTTAACCATCCAATTCATCGAAGAAATGGATTCACTCTGCTGCTTCTGGACTTTACCTTCAGAAAAACTGCTCAGCCAGAAACTTCCTGCCAATCACAGAACACTCCGAGCTGCACTGCTGCTATAGATGCCAAAGACTTCTTATCCTAAACTCCTCGAGAAATTCGGACTTCAAAGCAACAGAAACACCCTGCTGGACTCAGCCACAACACCGGAACAGACTCACTTCTTCAAACTTGTTCCAGAAGAAACATCTTCAGAAACGTCCATAGCCACCGCGTCTCACCACACAGCTACTACTTCCTGAAGTTGCCAAAATACCATCACTCTCTTCAGCTCATCCAATTTCAAAGATAAACTCAGAACCTTAACAGTTTCCTTCGGAGATCGATGAAATCTTACACCACAACAAAGTTTACTCGAGACGGTATTGGGTCTACAGTCTCGTCAGATACCCTTCCAACCTCAACACTCAAACTCTAATCATTGGTAGTCGTGTTACACACACCACTACCTTATCTACCTTTATAACTTATATTGGAAAACCCGAACAGGTAACCCAACAAATAGGTAGAAATACATAAATATATATATTTAAAATGATACTTTTTATATAGAAATTATTTCTGGGTAAAATTATTTCATCTACCTCTTTAAAACAATATTGTGTCCGTTGGCCTGGCTCAAATTCAAAAAGCCATTTCAAACTAAAGGCTCTGATACCAACTGTCACAACCCGACTTTCTATGCCCAGAAAGACGTATCGTGAATTAAGAAAGAAAGGGATAGAAGAAGAAAAGAAAGAAAAGAAGAAAGAACAACAACATCAGAAACTCACAGCGGAACGAATGAAATATAATATATCATATAAAATATTACATAGTATCATATACATCAGAGTTATACAACTTATACAACACATATTAGACAGTTATAAACATCTGTCTAATTCATACAACTCAAGTATCACAAATACAGACACAACATATACACAGCGGAATCATCATATATCTACATGGTGAAGCCTCCTGCTCCAAATCTCCTCCAGAATTCGTCAAAGCTAACCTGAATCCCTCGACTACTCAATACAATATTGAGTACCCAAGAGTTTAATAAAACAGAAAATAAACACTTGGGTCAGACATGGGTCTGGTGTGAGTAAACGGTTAGATTGCTTAACTTTGAAAACTTTTGAAAACAAAAGTATCACGTAAGACTCCCCACAAATAAACATGGGTAAGTTTTTACCTTACGCTAACTAAAACGTTTGATAGGAAATCTGATTGTATTATAATAGGGTCTAGGGTTTTCAAGTAAAATACAGAAATAGCTGAAATGCTTACATCTCACATTCCAACATAGTTGGGCACAACTAATACGTACGGCACTTATTGGAGTTTGGATTCCATACAATGGCAGGGCTACTGGGGTACCGCCCGTCACAGTACGTGGCCTAGATCACCGTACCGAGGAGTACGCCCGCTCCCCTGCAACACAAAGCCGGAACCATCACTTACTGGATAATTCCGAACAAGATAACCCCGTAGTTGGCGCGACCAACCACACACTAAGCCGAATAAAAAGAAAAGGGACCTCTAGACAGGGATCTATCTTGCTCTCAGTGGGTGCTACCCACGAAGCCTTGCTGCACCTCCCCTGTTTTAGCCATTCCCGGTTGATGAGGCTTGAGGTTACGATTACCTTTAATCAGAACATATCACTTAGAATGCTCATCGTCCGCCTGACGATGTGCTGAAAGCATTCAATCCATACAAGTTCGTTCCGGGTTCGAACGAAACCGAAGGCATTATCTCGTTACACTCGTTTTGGAATCACCCTCAGAGTTAACGACAATAACCCTTGCACTCTGAATCTTCATCTTCACTTGAGATTCACGACCTATCGTAAATTTGGATCGATGTGGTATTCGGGTCTCCAGACCTGGAATACCGGTATACGGAAACCCGATCCCGGTCTCATCGAAATCCAAAACGTATCTTTTAAGGGCCAAGTTGTTTTAAGGTTAAAACAATTCAATTCTTATCTATATACACAAAGATAGATAATTCACAATAGATAATCTACATTATCATTTCAATTCAACCAAACATCCATATCATAGATCAGCATATATCTCATCAGAGATATCAATCAATGCAAAGCATCATTCATCCATTCATAAGTAATGATTTATACCATTTTTAATTAATTTAAATTGAATTTAAATTAATTACTTCATTTTATAAATCCTGCTTACTTAACCATTAATTAATTATAATCAATTAATTATTCTCTAATTACCCTTTAATTTCATTCATGTAATTTATCCTTTAATTAATTACTCAAATTAATTATCCTCAACCATTATAGTAATTATCCTTTAATTACTTCATTTAATTAATTAACTATAATTAATTAAATTAATCAACTATAATTAATTACATTAATCCTTAATTAATTACATTAATTAATCACTTCATTTATTAATTATTCCTTAATTAATCAATTCTTAATTACCTCATTAATTATATTAATTAATGATCCTTAATTACATTTTATCATTAATTAATTACATTAAGTAATTAATCTTTAATTAAACCATAATTTATTAATCACTATTGATTAATCACATTCAGTAATTAACTACCCTTAATTACTTCTTAAAACAAATTAATTATTCCTTAATTTATTTCTTAATTAATCCCTTGATTAATTTCCATTAAGTAATTAAGGGTAGTGGGTTATGGGCCCACCACGCTTCCGCTGCGCAACTCTGATCTGGAACAGATGAGAATGCCGTCGGAGAAACTTGAGCACAAACTTGATCATCCACAGTTCACCATACCATAAAATCTTAGCGACTCCATTCCATTTGGTCAAAACATCCTAGCAGAATCCCCTCTAGAAAATTAGAACTGATCAATCCCTCTCCAAAGAATCCTGAGCTGCTTCACCAAATTCTTCTCTAGGAGACATCCTTCTACAAAGCTGAATCACGGGTAACTCCACGAATCAAATCGATACAGAATCTCAATCTCCAATAACCCAAGAGAATACTCAAACAATCGCAAGTCACTTTTGCGATCAGCCCGGCCTAATTTCCAAAGATAACTGTTCTCTCTTCACTAATCAGAACAGCTTACACTTAACCATCCAATTCATCGAAGAAATGGATTCACTCTGCTGCTTCTGGACTTTACCTTCAGAAAAACTGCTCAGCCAGAAACTTCCTGCCAATCACAGAACACTCCGAGCTGCACTGCTGCTATAGATGCCAAAGACTTCTTATCCTAAACTCCTCGAGAAATTCGGACTTCAAAGCAACAGAAACACCCTGCTGGACTCAGTCACAACACCGGAACAGACTCACTTCTTCAAACTTGTTCCAGAAGAAACATCTTCAGAAACGTCCATAGCCACCGCGTCTCACCACACAGCTACTACTTCCTGAAGTTGCCAAAATACCATCACTCTCTTCAGCTCATCCAATTTCAAAGATAAACTCCGAACCTTAACAGTTTCCTTCGGAGATCGATGAAATCTTACACCACAACAAAGTTTACTCGAGACGGTATTGGGTCTACAGTCTCGTCAGATACCCTTCCAACCTCAACACTCAAACTCTAATCATTGGTAGTCGTGTTACACACACCACTACCTTATCTACCTTTATAACTTATATTGGAAAACCCGAACAGGTAACCCAACAAATAGGTAGAAATACATAAATATATATATTTAAAATGATACTTTTTATATAGAAATTATTTCTGGGTAAAATTATTTCATCTACCTCTTTAAAACAATATTGTGTCCGTTGGCCTGGTTCAAGTGTTTAGAGATCCCTATCAATAACGTTAGCTACTCGTATTGACCAGAATCCATATACCACTCAACCGATCAATTAACACAATATAAAACCATTTTTATATAACTAACAATTACGCGCTCTCAAGATAGACACCACTTCAGAGCCTAGGTATTCACTCAACCTTGCTCTGATACCACTGTAACGACCCGCCTTCGTCCTCGATTCGTACGAGATTCGAATTCGACTCGAATAACCCATCAGCCTAAAAACGAACATCACCAGAACCACTCGCCTCCGATGATCCCTGACCGAAATACCACGCCATCTTCACCATAGCTCTGTCACGTCTCCCAGCATCTCCAGATCACCATGCGATCGACTCCGGTCGCTTCTCATCGTCGCGAAATTCCTCTGAATACTGACGACAAACTCAGGGTGTTAAACCCTACTTCGACAATCTCTGGCCATCACGGCCATTGAAAAATCACCACGACAATTTTCCTGCACTCGTAGACCACTCAACCATCTCCGGCTCGAATATCATCCCCTCCTTCTCCGCCGATCAACCATAGTTGATCAATACATCACAAACGTTCAACTCGAAAAAACCCACTAATTTCCAAACTAAAAATCATGATGTACATATTAAAAATCATGATTTTCTATCACTAATTCAACCATGAAATCAAATCTCAAAATTGAATTTATAAAATTTTGACCCAAATTTAATTTTATTGTAAATTTGAAAATTTCGAGCTAATTATTCCATTTAAATTCCTGTAATTATTTTTAGGAGTGATGTTACATGATTTCAAACATCTTTCGTTTACAAATCATAAACCAATTATGATTCAATGATGAGATATTGGATTTCCTAAGAAATCAAAACAACAGAGCCTATATTTGTATACATACAGGCATTACACAGGCATCAAACATTCATATTCATACATGCATTCATTTTAATCCAAGCATTTCAGGTAACAGCATGATTTTCATTCACAACATCAAAATGAAATCCAGGATTAAACTGTTTTTAAAATAGGTTTACTCACCTGTCAAATAAATAGAGAGGCAGATAACATTTTGTTTCCAGGCTTGCATGTTTGGGTTTGAACTTCTATTTGCCTTGATGAATTTAATTTTGCTGTTGATCTTTGAAATTTGTTGATAGATTTCCTTTTTCATGATCTTCAGGTTGTTTTGAAGATTTTAAAACTTCTATTTGAATTTTGCCTTGATCTTTCTTTGCATTTGAATTTCCAGATTTACTTCTTCTTTTGCTTTGAGTTTTAGATTTCAGGTTTTCATTTTTATTTTTGATTCTAGAATTCGAATTATATTTTAGTGGAGAAAGAAGTGAAGATAGTTTTTAGAGCTGAAGAAAATAAATGTCAGATCTCTTTCTATGTTTTGAAAACTTTTTAAAACTTAATTACCAAAGAGAAAATAAAAATGAAGCCACTTGTCCTCTTTAATTAGCTTACACATATGTTTACAATTTACAAATGTCTTCCAACTATCCTTATATGTTTACAAGTGTAAATTCCCTTTTATTTGGATTTATTTAAATCCTACATGTGTATTTATAAAATATCTATATGTATATAAAAATGTATTTATCCTTTTATAATTTATGCTTTAATCAAATATTTATAACATATTTATAAATGCTTGAGAAATTGAGTTTAACTCTATATATATATATATATATTTACAAACCTATTTTGACTTATATTTGAATTTTAAAAATGAAAGAGTCTTAAAACCAATTAACTTCTTATTTTAAATCTTATTTAAAAATTAAGCTAAAATATATCTTTATAATAAATAAGAAATTATCCTTGTTATTTAAATCTCAATTATCATTTCCAAAAGTATTAAGTCAAATTACAAATTTCCAAATTACAAATTATATAAATATTAAAGTTTGAAAATACTTTATTAAGTTCAAATTCAATATTCTTTTCATTCCAATATATGCAAATATATATATTCTAAATGAAAAGTACTTTTAACATTAGCTTGATAATTATCCTATTGAATTTAATACATAACTTCAAATAACAATATATATATATACATATATATTATAATTTGAAAACTTATCCTTTTATTAAATTAAAGACTCCTTATTTATAATATATATACCTATATATATACATTATAAATATAAACACTTATATTAGTTTTAGAAAGATAAAACTTCCTAATTTAAAATTGTTAGAAAAGATATTGCCAAATTAGTTATTATTAGCTTTTTAAAATGAATAAACTTGTCAATTTATAAAATAAAATAAAATAATCAATTTAATTATTTATAAAGATTATTAAATTGATATTGCCAAATTTCCGGGATATCACAAAAAGGCTCGGTATGGAATAAAGCGAAGGGCTAGTCATGGTTTATATAGCTTTGGTGTTCGATATGAGATGTTCGATTGGATGGGTGGGAAACGATATGAACCATTTAGTTTAAACTGATTGTCTCGTCAAATCAACTGTCACATCAGCGAACTATCTTTGAATCATCTTGATAATAGAATCACCATGACTCGCAAGAAGACAACACGTGTCGATGTCATTAAATCCATGAATGATATGTTTGCCTTTGCCCCCTAGAAGTGAACTTGGGGGAAAATATTGCTCATTTTTCTTGTAGAATAATAAACCGGTCGGCCAGCCAGTTTCACTATGATCACGTCCCTCTCGTACAGCAGCAGCCTCACCATGCGCTGTCCATTATCTTTATAAATGCTTGTGCAGACCGCAAAAGATAATGTAGTCCTTAGGACCAAAAGCTCCTGATAGCCACCAAAATAGTAAAAATTTCCCAATGGACAACGGCTAGTCCGAAGATTGCTCTTACTAGAAGAGATGCCTGTCTAAGAGTATCTGATCGTACAATGAAGGTCACTTTCCCCTTTTAGTTCTCCATTCCGAGCGCTAAGCACTCACTGCCCTGCAACCTATCCAGGGGCCTGCTCGCTCTATATCACTTAGTTTGTCCTTACTCGGCAGGCCTTTGCCTAAAGTGCCCGACCACCCCTACAAAAAGCAGTAACGACTCTTCACTATTCACTAAAAAGCTTGGTATATACGGCACTATTCATCCGACAAAAGTGGTGTTGTTCAACAACCACTCCACATCCTTTACTATCGTAGCAATGGCATTGTTGTTTAACAATTTTTTGTCCCTATGTTTCCATATCGGTAATAGCATGCTTTGGTATGGCTCGCTAGTTGGTCATTATCTAAATCGTTCAATTGAACTTATATCCTAGCTAGCCCATTTATGAACCATTCGACGCCATCAACAGTTGAGAGGATACTTAGAGATTTACCACCATCTGCTCCGCTTTACCCTACTCCACCTCCGGCCCACATGCATGCCTCCTCTTTTTTTCTAACACCTGGAACAAAAAAAACAATTGCCTCTCCTTCCATCACCACCTACCTTTCTTCTCCGCCATGCAACCATGGCCAACTACACCTCCAAACCTTCCTGCACACGACCATCCCATCCAGCCAGCACACAGACTCAACCATGCACATGCAAATACATACGGAGGAAAGAAAAGAAAAGGAATGAGAAAGAAGTGAAGGAAAAATGGAGTATGTTCAAGTAGAGAGTAAAAATGTAAATCCAATAATGTGTCCATACGTTTCATGTAATTCTTCCCCACTCGTATAAGTGCATGCCTTCCATGATAAAAATGTGAATGTATATATATAATAACTAATACTTCAGCTAAGGAAAAATAAATTTCAATAACCTATAAACGCACGTTATGTAAGGAAGGACAAATGGAAGAAATGAAAAGAATTGTTGTGTGTGTTCATTTTTGTGTTGTGTAAATGCATGCATGCATGTGGAAACCAAAGTACAACACTAAATGTTATGCAACCCTAGCACGTAAATAGGAAAATGCAAAAGGATTGTATAAGACTGTTTCAATTTTGAATGTGAAAAGATTGTGCGATACACTACCACACACTAACATTTTCATGTACAAGCCACGAACAACAAAAATAAAAAATACGATCGCATTCAATAATGCGGCATGGTCACAAAACAAAAATAAAATACACCGATTAACTTATTCTGTGCAGTTTCAAAAATATTGAAGTTTGCCGCAAAATGCATCAAACGAAAATTTAATTATTTTCCAAATTAAAAATTATGGATAAATCCAATAAATTAAACCAAAAATAGATCATCAAAATCGGGCAGTTATCAAAAACATAGATTTTATTAAATTTAAATTCAAAATCAAATGTTTAAATAAATTAAATATTTAAATTCGAAGATTCAAAATTATGGGTTGTTACATTTCAAGCACCGTGTGAAGTTTCAATGAATGACATTAACCAATACTTCAAAGCGCATTTAGTTATAATCCTTTGTCATATGTATATGTCATGTGTATAATATATATTTCTAGGAAAATCTGCTCGAAACCATAAAATTTACACATGACGTATACATACTTAAAATTTAGTGTAATTTTAGATTTAGTGTAATTTTAAATTACACTAAATTTTAAATTACACTAAATTCAAAACTAATACATATTTAAAATTACACTAAATTTAAAATTACACTCAAATCGGATTAATCTACAAAATGTTTAGCATTTTAAAGATTAAAATTAAATGAATTGGTGGATGATGTTATTTGTTAGGTGTGGTGTTAAAGGAGTAGTGACCTAATTTAAAAAATTTATTGATAAGACACATTTTACATTTAAAACAACAAATAAGGGTGCAAAGTTAATATTCCCATTAGAAATATTAAATAATAATGTAATCAATTTTCTTAAGATCATCAAAATATGTGGAAAATATACAAATTAATGCTAGAGGTTTCACTATAGAAACTTAAAACCATCGTTTAGAAGCTTTTGATGAGCATCATGATTTTGTACCAAAATACTTTGCCAATGAAATGCATTGTGATTTTTCAAACACGTTCCATCAAATGCATATCCCACGATACATTAATGAAAAAAATCTATCAAAAAAATATATGGTAAAACATTATGAAAACAGTAAACAATTTCATTAATAGCATAACTATAGATACATGATGAAATCGACCATGGGAAATTAGAAGATAATGAATAAAGATAAAATGAACCTTTCCAAAATCAAATTAGGGAACATGAAGAATCATACATCAATTCATTTTACCATTTCCTTTTGCCAAATCTCCCAACTTTAAGACCATATCATTTTAATCTGATATTTTAGCAACTCATTGTCTATTTGTTTGAACAGAGTTCGGATGTGATTTCTTGAGGAGTCACACAAAAGTTCCGAGTCTCTTTGTAACTCTCCTTTGTTGATTTTATTTTTTGATTTGACCATGGTGATTGATTTTTCTTGTGTTTCAAAATTAGGGATTTAACTACAGAAAGCTAGATAGGAGAAAATAATCAATTCAAATAAAAAGTGCACACCTTTAAAAAGTTTAACCACGGGCAAGTCATTAAGTGATGGCTAATGAGTTTCGGGGAATGTAAGCAGAATGTAGGGAATAAGTTGACAGAATTATCCTTAGTTCAGTAGTGTGTTTAATGGGCTAGTATAATAATTTCAAATGCTTTATTTAGATATATTCATAATGCACATACCAGTACTATGACATGTCTGTTTGACGTGTACAAAAAAGTTAATTAACCTATTCTCTTTTTGTTGCAATAAGGAACTTGAATTCTAGGAATGATCAACTCAATATAAGGAATTTCAATAACTGAACTTAGTTTTAGTGTTTTGTATTTGTGCTACTACCAAGATCTTTGTTAAAACCATTGTTTAGGAGATTTAGCACAATCAAATATTAAGGTACTTAGTCAAAGCACAATATGCTTATTCCCAGTCATTAAAGATAGTGTATAGGAGACCAAAATGAAAAGGAAAATGTATATTTTCAAGAAATGCTTGTCTAGGGTATTTAATGCACCTAATAATTTAATCAGGCCTAGTCGCTTGACCCTTTTTGTTAGTTGAAGAATGAAATGGTAACCATAAAATTGAAGTCTTGCATAATTTAGAGCCATGAATAATTGCTAAGGAAAACATCTTTCAATACTGAATCAAATTCAAAGGTGTTATGACGATGGTATCACATAATATTCGACGAATGTGTATGGCTTACAAAGCATGAATGTAAGTAACATATAATGGCACACTGTTATATTTTGTGCATCTCATTATTCATGCAATTGAAAAAAATGCATATTTCTCTTATTAAAATTATAAACAACAAACAACAGTAGTTTAAGTACTCTTATATTTTGGTACATGTTTGAATTACATTGGTTGGAGATGAAACAATGAATGCAAATTAGGGTAGCAATAATGAATACTAAATCCATAACGGAATAGTTGCTAGCCATCTTATAACGCTAAATCTTCTTCATTCTTTGTGAATCTTCTTGTAGTACTTAAAGATAATTGAGGAAGCTCTCTTAGATGCATTATGGATGTTATTTGAGACAACTATGTCTAAATATGCTATAAGAAAACACCATTCTCATTTTATGATCACCATAAATGCTTAAAATGCAATAAAAATTTTGATGGACTTATAATTATGCAACTCTATTACATTATCGCTTCAAGTTATGTAGACAGAGAAAAGAAATATTAGTTTTTTATTTTGAGTGTCTATTTAAAACATGTCTCAAACAATTTAATCAAATTAGACATTCACCCTTAACTTCACAAATAGCATAGTATTTTTTATATCAAAATGTTGGCACAAACAACAGAAAGATTATAGAAGAGAATAAAGTAAAGAAAATAAATGAATAACGAGAGAAAATCACACAAAACAATTATAGTGGTGTGGCTAATCATTGGCATAAGTCCACTTGAACTTTGTTTATGATTCTAAAAAGTTTTTACATAGGTGATCTTAATGATCAGTAGTTTATGGATCGGTATTGACCCAAGAGATTACAATAAAAGTACAAAAAATTTGGATACAAGCAAAATAGATAAACATCCCTAATTTTTGATAACATGATTCAGAAGATTTAATTAGATAAATTAAATAGAATAATGTTATAAGGTGATCGAGATTTGAAAAAAACATATAGGGCCGTGCTTAACCATAAGATAAATGGGTTTTAATTTGGGTTATTAGTTAATTAACTTACACATGGGCATATTAGTAAAATAGCCTCCTTATTATACACGACTATTACTTCTCATTTTGTCCATTCATGTTTCATTTTCTCACGATCACAAACACCAATCTAAAACCTAAAACCAAAGCCGGCCATTATCAAGGAAGGAAGGAAGAAATTTATCAAAAGTTAAAGATCTAAAATCTAGGAAGGATTAATCAACAACAAATCTAAAGTTCCTTATCAAATTTAAGGTGAATAATAATTCATACCATCTCATTTTTGTTTTATAATCATATGATTTCTGATCTGAGTATTTATTTTGTTTCTATGATTATTTTGAATGATGATATGCTTAAATTTATGGATTGTCTGATTTAAACTATTAAATTATGTGGAATCCTTATGGTTTTAGGGTCAAAACCAAGATTTGCTAATTTTAAATTGCTAGGGAAATTCTTTATGTTAAGTAAAACATGATTTTAGAAATGGGTTTTAATTTTCAGAATTTTCCAAGCAATGGAAATTTTATTATGAATTTTCGATGGTAAATACGAAGTATTTGGGTTAGAAAATTATTTCAAATATTCCTGAAAGGATTTAGGTCTAAATTTTTAATATGTTTGATTACATGATGAAATTGAATTTCTGTGATTTTTGGGGATTTTTCCCAATCAATTTACTAAGGGAAATAAATTATTTTGAAAGAAGGGCTTTTCTACAGTTGTCGGTTTTGTTATATGGAAATACATTAACATTAATATCCTTTGACTTAGATCTGGTATAAAAGCGGCAGTTATACAAGTAAACTATTTGAAAAGCTTTTAGGAAAACCAATCACTGATTTCCAAATAGGAAAGTTGTTAAAAAGAAATTACTAGAGTTGCTATATTTCAGCCGTTAAATCAAAAAAAGGTGTTTCGCTTCTAATAGTAGTACCTTTCGACTCCATAGACTCCGCCTCTTCCTAGTCGGAACCAACAAAGTCGAAACCTACATTGTCGAAAATGATACACATGGTATCACTTAGATGGTACGTAGTGGATTGGAAGAAAGGCGGAAGCTATAGTCTCGTAAGGCAAGCTTCCGATGGGGTCGAAACCCTACTTTGTTTTCTAAGTTAAATCCTTACCTTATTTTACTCAAAGCTTCTAACTTAGTGAAAAACCAAATGCTTTCAAAAGAGGTTTTATACATTAGCTTTCAAAGAAGATTTCCATGTTATACTAAAGTACTAGCTTTCAATAGGGTTCCTTTTCTTTAAATAAAAGCTTTCAAAAAGGATTAGTTTCGACCTAGTCAAAGCCTCGCCACTACTCTTCCTTTCGACCATGTTGTCCAGTAATGCCTTCGAAGGGTTGCCCTTATTTTTACCTTAAACCCAACCTTTATCCTAATTGCTTTTGAAAGGGGTTGGGATTTCGAAGGAGATGGAGTCGAAAGGGGGTTTCGATTCAGACCTTTGAAGTTTTGGTTTTAAAGTCTTTTGCTTTCGACTAAGGTGGTTCCGATACCACCAATTTTTCCCAGTTATACTTTTTGTTGGTTTCGAAAGAGATACTTTCATACAACCATCTTGACCCAAATGATGATTTAAGAGTAAAACCCAATGCTTTCGAAAGGGTATTTTATTTGTTTTGAAGCCTGTGTTTTAAAGAATGTTTTTCTTGATACCATCGAAAAGTCTTATTGGTATTGAAAGGTGTATACTTAGAGTTTTGGAAAGAGGTTTTCTATGCTATCGAAGGAGGTCATCCAGGGGTTTCGAAAGTGATGATTTAAGGTTTCAAAACTAATAACCCGTTCTCATTTTTAAGGGAAAAGAAACCATGGCATAAATAATAGATTTTGGGAATAATATTCACCTTGTTATTAACCTATAACTGAATTTTAGGGAAAGGGCAGAATAACCAGTTTGGTTGATCCAGTATTGAATATAACTTAACAGATGTTAAATTCTTAATTTAATTATATTGGTAGGGGCCAATAGGTTTACAGTAAGCCCATGAAAACTGTAAGATATTGGCAAGGGTCAATAGGTTCATAATCAGCCCATGAAAACTATGATTTGATACTAGCAGGGGCCAGTAAGTTTGTAGTTAGCCCATTAAAACTATATCTGGATTATGATATTGGTAGTTAGCCAATAGGTTCCTAGTTAGCCCATGAAAACTAAGATAAGAAATAAGATATTGGAGTTACCAACAGGTTTTTAGTGATCCCATGAAAACTAAGTAATTGGACCAATAGTCATTAATATTTAACAGGTTAATAGTAATCCTAGAAACTATAATTGAGACAGATAGTCAAAATAACTTGGGATGGGTAATCCAGAATTGGTTTAATTTTTTTGCATATCATCATAATATTTTGAAATACTATGTTTTAACCATTGTGGATGCAGGAGGTAATATATGGTTTCACTACGCCATAGATTGCATACTGCAACACACAAGAAGTGATGCAGGAAGTGCCAAAAAATGTTGCTATATGCTAAAAAAGGGCAAAGGCAACACTTTCTCGGTGATGCATTTTGCCGCGTTGCCGCAGACCTCAAAGGCAACATTTTGACTAACTAAGGCAACATAAGAAATATTGTTGCAATAGAACCCTATTTGGGTCTATAGCAACATCCATAGGTGTTTGTAGCAACATTCCAAAATGTTGTTATAGATATTAACTTTTTGAATTTGTGGGGCCCACAATGTAGAGCATATTTGATTTTTTAATATAAATATTTATTTAATAAAATTCTATTGCACAGAATTTGATATTCAAACAGTAATTTATTTAAATAAATATTTTATTTCAACATTTGAAATAGTACAAATTCCTGACTCCACTATTTTGCAATTCAATGATATATAACACTGATATTCACATATACAGATATTCCTCACTACATCACTCAGTTCACTCATTACATATGCAGTTTCAATTTATACAGACACCGACACTGACAAATATATGATGACCCGAGTGCCGAGCCGAAGGCGAGCCGAGTAGCGGGTCCGGGCGCAGCGCCGGCGGGGGTCCGGGGGTCCGGGGCACCGCAGTCCCGGCGGGGATCGACCTAACCGGTTAGGTCGAACAAGTGGGCACCGCCCGATTCATCCGATTTCGGAAGATCGAGCCTTATTTGAAACCTGTCTTCGCTCATGCACTCATAACTCATGCACATTTGATTTGACTCTGTCTTCAAGCTTGTATCCATCTGTCCAGTCTTCAATACCTGTCACATATAATTCAAAAGCAGTAATCTGGAAAATAATATTTAACTCGAATAGAAAATGAAAATATTTTTGTTATATTATTTGCCTCAGGTATTTGGGTTGTTTCTTTTCATATTTTTTTCTAACAAGGACCAAATATTTGCACGGACAACCTATGATATACACAGTGTATCACTGCATATATCACAAGGCCGTTTCCCATTTTTTATCTCATGGACGATTGAAAATTCCCACAAAAATGTACATGGCAGAAAAACCAGTGCAGCAGCAAAACAGTGCACAAGTCAGCTATTCACAAGTGCATAAGCCAAACATGAATGCAACACATGGATACAAGACAGTATGGAAGACAACAAGCAACAGTTTAGGCAAAAATGCACAAAGGAGAAGCCAAGTGCACAAAGTAGTACTCAACACAGCAAGCAACATAACATGACCAAGAAATGCATGTACATGGATGAACATACATGCATCATAAGGCTTGGTACAAGAAACTACTCAAGTGCAACTACTCAAGTGCAAGTTCATACTCAAGTGCAGCCAGATATGTAGACAAACCAAAAAAAATGGACACGGCACAAGGTCAAACCCGAGTCATCGACTGGATTCAACTCAGGGGCAAGCAACCAACAAAACAAACAAGAACCAGGTTCAGCAAAATGTAGACAAGCCAGTGCAAGAAACACAGCAGTACACATAGGCAGCCCATCAAGCAAAAACAGTGAATGCATCAGGCAGAAAGGTATGTGAGCAAGGTACAAAGGTATGTGAACAAGTTTAACAAAGGTTCAAGTTCTGGTTTAACAAATGCAGTAGAAAGGAGCTAACAAGCTCAGATCAGAAATCAAAAACAAGCCAGTGAACCAAAATCCAACATACCAAATAATATCACATCGCAATTCATCATCGGCAAAGCAAAATCAAGCCAGTGAACCAAAATCCAACATACCAATACATCATCGCAATCCAACATAGCAGATTTCTCAAAGTCCAACAGAAAGATTAAACTCGAGATTAGGAAATAAAGCATATAAATAAATCCCAATTCATCATCGACAAAAGCGTGCGAGTGTAACCAAAATCGAGAATAATCAAGTAAACCAGAAGGCAGAATACATACCAAATAATATCACATCGCACCCGACGACGAAGTCAAAGCAATTCGAGCAATCAATCAAGGAGAACGAAGGAGAAAGCTACCAGGAACGTTTCTCACACTAGATTCGATCAATCAGAGCATCAAAGCAACTTGAATTGCGTGCCCTAGTTTTCACAGAGAGGAACGAGAAAGAAAAATCGTGTGCCCTAATTTTCACACGGAGGGGAACGAGAAAGAAAAGTAAAGCGGGAAATGGAAATTGCTAAGGTGTGGATTGATGGTGTGGATTGATGGTTGAGATTTTGTTTTAAATGATGGTGTGGATCGCTGAGGTGTAAAATTTTATTAATTTTTTTAATTTGAATATATTTATAGCTACTGCAACATTTTGCTAATATCTATGCTAACACATTGAAGTGAATGTTGCAATAGACAAAAATCAGCATAGCTATCGTTACATTGTAGCTAGCAACACCTTGTAATTTCGTTGCAATAGGCCATCTATGGCGTAGTGTTTATAAATGTTTTAGGATACAAGTGAGGGGAAAATCCGTTCCGCTAAGCGACGTGGTCTCACTAGATATCTAAATGGTTTGAGATGGTAAATTATTATTCATACCAGGCTTTATGTATGACTCGAAGTTTTGTTTTACCCTTAAACTCTCGGGTACTGAATTGAATTTGAGTAGGTTGAGAGTTAAAGGTTTTCAGGTTTTCTCTTTTGACGAATAAAGATTCCGGGGGCATGCAAGAGGCAGATAGTTATTTAAAGTTATTTTATTTCCGTTGTATGTTTGGTTGTAAAGGAAAACTATTTTAATGCCTTATTATGTACTCTGATCCACTAAGGGGCATCTTCATATTTTACTTTTGGCGTATTTTGTTTTTATATGTTATCTAAACATGGTTTGCGAACTGGGATTACGTAATCAATTTGAAATATGTTGAAATGGAATGTGGATTTTATTTTTTATTTAATTTTTTCCATATTTTTGTGTTTCTGTGTATCAATGTACCTAATATCACCGTATTTGGTCGCCGAGGATTAATAACTATGGATGATTGCTTCATCCATAGCTGTTAGTTTTTAGCCTCCAAGTAGGGGGATGTTACAAGTTGGTATAAGAGCATGGTTTATGAAACTTTGAAATAAATTTAAACCTAAAAGATTTTTCAAACATAATCCAATGAATCAGATAACAAGATTGGAGTTTGGGTTAATGCAATAATAACATACTTGTATTTGATATATATATATATATTTGTGTGTGTGTATGCATGTATGTATATTGTTACATATATAAGTACGTATACCCCGCTCTCTTAGACCGTTCTTCTATATCATACTAAGGCTCGTATGCAGATTCACAAGAAAGGAGATATGGAAGCAGGAAACAAAAGAGCAAATCTAGGTGGAGGAAGCATTATAACTAATGGAAATGCTTGACCCACTACCAGAAGAAACCCGGGTCAACCGGCTTCTGTTAGCAACTAAAATGCAGCAGCCAATGTGAGTGCTGGAAATCCACGAGTAGATATGGGCGCGATGTATCAGTTCTTTTCCGGTTTGATGCAAGATGGAACTGCTGCCGGTGTTGCTCGAAATGTAGGAGGAGCTATCCTATGGCTCCAATTGGGAATATTGCTTTGTTAAGTAGTGATTACACCAGTTGGGTGGAAAGCCATTCTTGAGAACGGGGAGTGCTATAGAGGTTCAAAATTGGTTGTTGCATTGCAAGCAAAAATTTACTGATATGAGTCTGAATGACGGACAAAAGAGAAGGTTGGCATCTAGGCAGTTACAGGGGTCAGCACTACACTAGTGGAACAGTGTCACTACCGAAGTGCTGGAAGACTAGTTAACTTGGGCTGATTTTAAAACGAGATTTGAGCAGAAGTTTGTATCCGAGTTCGCCAAGTCTTAGCTAATGAGCTGTGATGGCCCACCCCGAGACCCACATTAGCAAAGTGTATTATTAGGTAATACCGTCTGCTAATGCGAAGAATAGGGCTGGTTAGGAGCGACCAGCTATAGCCTTGTCTTAGATATCTATTAAATACGTCGATAAATGCTCTCTATTTTTTTCTTTCTAATTCACGTGGATCGACATATCCAATAAATACTTAATACAAAGCCATAGGTGGCTATAGGATCTATCATAACAAAATCAACAACTCAAATGCAAAATACAGCGTAGAACAGCAGATAATCAGATATATACACATATACATCATAGAGTATACAAAATGATACATCATATACTGTGGTATGAGGAAATTTATGGATTTAGTGCAAGGAGATATGTCAGTAGTTGAGTATGTTACTACGTTAGAAGAGCTATCTAGATATGGGTATGCTCTTATAGATACTGACATCAAAAGGAATGAGAAGTTCATTCGGAGACTGAGGTCCGAGCTTGCTAGAATGACCATGACACATGTTCGTGATTCTTGAAATATAGCAGTGGAGATGGCTATTTGCCATGAGGAGTTGCTTATTGATCTAGCTAAAGAAAAGTCGGTGGAAACCCAGGGTTCTCAAGTGAAGAAGAGGAAGTTCTTTAAAAAGAAGGGAGCCCAGAAGGGAGACACAGCTAAGAGGTCGAAGGCTGAGGTAGTTTGTTATAAGTGTGACAAGGAGGGCACTTTGCTAATGAAAGCCGATCAGGAAATGGGAAGAAGGCTGCAGTTAAGAAGAATGTGAAATGCTTTAACTATGATCAAGTTGGGCATTACAAGAATTAGTGTCCAAAGCCAATTAGGGAAGACAAAGGAAATGCCTTTGCTATTAGATCAACTAGGCCTACTGTAGCTGATAAAGGAAAAACTGTGATGGAAAGTATGCTTTTGATTTAGAGTATTTCAGTTAGAGTACTTTTTGATACCGATGCATCACATTCATTTATATCTCAGTGTTTGGTTGATAGATTATGCCTAGAACTCACCTATCTTGTTACTTCCTTAAGGGTTGCGAATCCTATAGGAGGGTATGCAACTCTAGGGTTAAGATGTGACCATTTAGAACTCGACTTATTAGTCGTAAGTTTGCATGCAGTTTGTATGTTATTGATTTCGTAGACTTCAGGATCATTTTGGGAATGGATTGGTTGGGTAGGTATGATGCTATAATATTTTGCCAGGATAGAAAGATATCACTGAGACACCTTGATAGTCATAACCGAGTGATATTCTCGGTAGAGAATACTAACCGGAGTGATAGTACTTTGTTAATGCTAGGAAAGGAGTAAAGTCAGGTATAGGTAGCAAGAGAGTTTGCAGATGTCTTTGAGCCAGTCACTGGATTACCCCCTAAAAGAGTTGTTGAGTTTAGAATAGATCTTGTGCCCGAAGCTGAACCTGTGAGTAAACCACCTAGCAAAATGATACCAACTGAGATGAAGGAATTAAAGGTGTAGCTAGTGGATCTAGAAGGAAAGAATTTTATTAGGCTAAGCAGTTCGCCTTGGGGAGCATCCGCGGTGTTCGTGAAGAAACCAGACGGGGTCATTAAGGATGTGCATTGTCTAGCGCAAGCTGAATGAAAGGACAATTAAGAATAAGTATCATTTTCCCAAGATAGATGATTTGTTCGATCGGTTGAATGGAGCCAGAGTGTTCTCCCAGTTGGACTTAGCGATAGGTTTCCATCAGTTAAGAGTGGCAGAGGATAGTATTCTTTTGACAGCATTTTGGACTTGGTATGGCTCATGTGAGTGGTTGGTAATGCCGTTTGGATTGACGAACGCGCCTGCTTTCTTCGTAGATTTGATGAACCGAGTTTTCTGAGAATACTTAGATAGGTTTGTTCTAGTGTTCATAGATGACATCCTAGTATACTCTAAGGATGAGAGAAAGCATGAAGTTTATCTTAGAGTGGTGCTTGAGGCGCTAAGGTAGAATCAGCTAAAGGCGAAGTTTACCAAGGGTCATTTTTGGAAGAAAGAGGTTAAGTTTCTTGGTCACGTAGTTTCAGAGAAAGGATTGTCAGTCGATCCAGATAAGATTGAAGCTCTTAATAATTGGAAGAGACCAGAGACGGTGACTAAGGTCAGAAGTTTTCTTGGACTTGCTGGATACCACCAGGGATTCATTAAGGATTTCTCGCAGATAGCAGCACTCTAATCTAAGCTGACCAGAAAAGAGGTAAAGTTTGTTTGGTCCGACAAATGTGAGGAAGCATTCCTTAAGTTAAAGCATTTGTTGGCCAATGCACCCATGTTAGTAGTTCCAGATGGAAACCAAGGGTTGGTGGTGTACACTGACGCATGTGGTACTGGTTTAGGAGCATTGTTGATGAAAAATGGTAAGGTCATTGCCTACGCATCCAGGTAGCTTAGACCGCATGAAGTAAGATATCATACTCATGATTTGGAGTTGGTGGCAATGACCTTCGCCTTGAAAATCTGGAGACATTATCTCTTAGGGGAGAGGTTTGAGCTTTACACCGACCATAAGTCTTTACGGTATTTATTCTCTCAAAAAGAGTTGAATATGAGACATCAGAGGTGGTTGGAGCTTTTGGCTGCATATGATTTCGGCATAGAATATACACCAGAAAAAGGTAATAAGGTAGTTGATGCTCTTAGTGGAAAACATCAGAATGTGGTGTTAGCTATGTTGGCGGAATGGAAAGATTTAGAAGGTTTAGCCAGTTGTGGTGTACAGTTAAGATCAACTGCTGGTTTTAGCCAAAGTACCGCCAGATTGTCTTGTTTAGAAGTTCGACTAGTATTGATTGAGAGAATTACTTCTAAGGAGAAGGAGGATCCCGTACAAGCTGAAAGGATTAGAAGACTTGAGGTTGGAACAGAGATTGATGATTTAAAAGATTTTAGCCTTGACCAGAGAGGATGGTTAAGAAAAAAGGGACGGTTGTGCGTTCCAAATGTGGAGGATTTAAGGAAAGGAGTTCTTGGAGAATGTCATCGATCCAAGTTTACGATTCATCGTGGAGGAACCAAGATGTATTAGGATATTAAGAGGATCTTCTGTTGGGATGGCATGAAGAGGGATGTTGGCTTGTGGGTTAGACAGTGTGCAAACTATCAACAAGTGAAAGTTGAACATCAAAAGCCCAATGGATTGCTTCGACCTTTAGAGATTCTAATTTGGAATTGGGATTCAATATCCATGGATTTTATAGACGGGTTGCCAAGGTCAAATTGAGGTAATGAAAGTATATGGGTTATAGTGGACAGGCTGACTAAGAGTGCCCATTTCATTCTAGTTAAGTCAGCCAGAACGACACCTTCTTTAGCTAAGTTGTTCCTGAAGAACATATGTAGACTGCATGGAGTTCCTAGTAGTATAGTCAGTGACAAATATGCATTGTTCACTAGTAAATTCTGGAAGAGTCTAGAGGAAGTAATGGGTACCAAGCTTAATATGAGTATTGCGTATCACCCTCAGATAGATGGGCAAACAGAGATAGTCAATAAGGTACTCGAAGATTTATTGAGAGCTTGTGTATTGGACGTTGGTGGATCTTGGGAAGATCACCTACATTTGGTTGAGTTTTCCTATAACAATAGTTATCAGACTAGTATAGGAATGGCGCCGTTTGAAGCTTTGTATGGAACACCATGTAAATCACCAGCATTTTGGATGGAGACTGGGGACAGATTAGTCTTAGGTCCGGATTTGGTCAGAGAGGCGTCGGAGAAGATTGAGTTAATCTAAAAGAGGATGAAGGAAGCACAGTCAAGACAGAAGAGTTACGTAGATAAGAGGCGTGGAGACCTAGAATTGTCAGTTGGAGACAAGGCTTTCATTAAAGTATCACCTATGAAAGGTGTGGTGCAATTTGAAATGTCAAGGAATTTAGCCCCGAGATACTTCCAGATTTTAGAAAGGATTGGAAAGCTCGCACACAGAATAGAGTTGCCAAGCAGTTTGGCAGGTGTCCATAATGTATTTCATGTGTCTCATCTTCGTAAGTATGTGCATGATCCAGAGACTGTTGTTCCTTCGACAGAGTTGGATGATTTAGTAGTAGAGCCTAATTTGACTTTTGTTAGACAACCAGTTCGGGTTGTAGCTAGAGATGAGAAAAGATTAGGGAACAAGACAATCGGGTTAGTGAAAGTTCAGTGGAGCGACAACGAGAAGGACTCTACTTGGGAGACAGATGATAGAATTAGATATACTTATCCTGATTTGCTTTGAGGGTATGTCTATATTAAATTTTTACAGATAGTTGCTAGTCAGTTAGACTAGTATGGTTGTTAGGTGTTGTTACGGATGATAGCTATGTTTAGTATTTGGTTCTTACTGAATTTCGAGGACAAAATTCTTTAGGGGGGAGCCTGTAACATCCCTAATTTTTGATAAAATATCCAGAAGATTTAATTAAAAAATTAAATAGAATAATGTTGATAAGGTGATCGAGATTTGAATAAAACATATATGGTCGTGCTTAACCATAAGATAAATGGGCTTTAGATTGGGTTATTAGTTAATTAACTTACACATAGGCATATTAGTAAAATAGCCTCCTTACTATACACGGCTATTACTTCTCATTTTGTCCATTCACGTTTCATTTTCTCACGATCAAAAACAAAGATCTAAAACCTAAAACCAAAGCCGGACATTATTAAGGAAGAAAGGAAGAAAGGAAGAAAGTTAGCAAAAGCTAAATATCTAAATGTTAGGAAGGATTAATCAACAACAAATCTCAAATTCCTTATCAAATTTAAGGTGAATAATAATTCATACCATCTCTTTTTGGTTTTATAATCATATGATTTCTAATTTGAGTGTTTATCTTATTTCTATGATTATTTTGAATGATGATATGCTTAAATTTATGGATTGTTTGATTTAAACTATTAATTTATGTGAAATCCGTATGGTTTTAGGGTCAAAACCTAGATCGACTGATTTTAAATTGCCATGGAAATTTTTTATGTTAAGTAAAACATGATTTTAGAGATGGGTTTTAGTTTTCAGAATTTTCCAAGCTATGGAACTTTATTATGAATTTTTGATGGTAAATACGAAGTATTTGGGTTAGAAATTTATTTCAAATATTCTTGAAAGGATTTGGGTCTAAATTTTTAATATGTTTGATTATACAATGAAATCGAATTTCTGTGATTTTTGAGGATTATTCCCCATCAATTTCCTAAGGGAATTAAATTATTTTAAAAGAGGGGCTTTTCTGCAAATTTCGGTTTTGTTATATGAAAGACATTAACGTTAAAATCCTTTGATTTAGATCTAGTATAAAAGTGGCAGTTATACAAAGTATTTAAAAAGCTTTTGGGCAGCCAATCAATGATCTCCTAATAGGCAAGTTGTTAAAAAGAAATTACTAGAGTTGTTATATTTCAGCCTTTAAATCAGAAAAAGGTGTTTCGCCTCTAATAGTAGTACCTTTCTACTCCATAGACTCCGCCTCTTCCTAGTTGGAACCAGCACAGTCGAAACCTACATAGTCAAAACCGATACATATGGTATCACTTAGATGGTATGTAGTTGATTGGAAGGAACGCGGAAGCTATAGTGTCGTAAGGCAAGCTTTCGATGGGGTCGAAACCCTACTTTGTTTTCTAAGTTAAATCCTTGCCTTATTTCACTCAAAGCTTTCAACTTAGTCGAAACAAATGCTTTCTAAAGAGGTTTTATACATTAGCTTTCGAAGAAGGTTGCCATGTTGTACTAAAGTACTAGCTTTCGAAGGGGTTCCTTTTCTTTAAATAAAAGCATTCGAAAGGGATTGGTTTCGACCTAGTCAGAGCCTCGTCGCTACTCTACCTTTTGACCATGTTGCCCAGTAATGCCTTTGAAGGGTTGCCCTTGTTTTTACCTTAAACCAAACCTTTATCCTATTTGCTTTTGAAAGGGGTTGGGGTTTCGAAGGAGATGGATTCAAAAGGGGGTTTTGACTCAGACCTTTGAAGTTTTGATTTTAAAGTCTTTTGCTTTCGACTAAGGTGGTTCCGACACCACCTATTTTTCCCAATTCTAGTTTTTGTTGGTTTCGAAAGAGATACTTTCATAAACAACCATCTTGACCCAAATGATGATTTTAGAGTAAAACCCAATGTTTCGAAAGGGTATTTTATTTGTTTCGAAGCCTGTGTTTTAAAGAATTTTTTTCTTGATACCATCGAAAGGTCTTATTGGTTTCGAAAGGTGTATACTTAGAGTTTTGGAAAGAGATTTTCTATGCTATCGAAGGAGGTCATCCAGGGGTTACGAAAGTGATGATTTAAGGTTTCAAAACTAATAACTCGTTCTCATTTTAAGGGAAAAGAAACCATGGCATAAATAATAGATTTTGGAAATAATATTCACATTGTTATTAACCCATAAATGAATTCTAGGGAAAGGACAGAATAACCAGTTAGGTTGACCCAGTATTGAATATAACTTAATAGATTTTAAATTCTTAATTTAATTATATTTTAGGGGCCAATAGGTTTACAGTAAGCCCATGAAAACTGTATGATATTGGCAGGGGACAATAGGTTTATAGTCAGCCCATGAAAACTATGATTTGATATTGGCAGTCAGCCAATAGGTTCCTAGTTAGCCCATGAAAACTAAAATAAGAAATAAGATATTGGAGCTACCAATAGGTTCTTAGTGATCCCATGAAAACGAAGTAATTGGACGGATAGTCCTTAATATATAACAAGTTATTAGTAATCCTAGAGACTATAATTGAGGTAGATAGTCAGAATAACTGGGGATGGGTAATCCAGAATTGTTTAATTGTTTTGCATATCATCATAATAATTTGAAATACTATGTTTTTACCATTGTGGATGCAGAAGCACTGTAACGATACGACTTTTCGATGCTCAAAAGTCGACATTAATACGTCCATTGTATCAAATGCCACGCAATCGAATGCCGGAAAACCGAACCATTAGGGTTAAAAGAAGAGGTAGAAGAAGACAGAAGAAAAGAAAGAACAGAAAAACACAGAACGGAAACAATATCAGAATATCACATTCGCAGCGGAACAATATATAATAGATAATCACTAATCTTTTAAAACAAAGAACTATATGAGTTTATACATACATTAATCAGAGTCAATATACAACTCGATACAACAATAGACAGTTATATAAACCTGTACTCATATAGAATATACAACGGAAATAAATAACAAGTACGGAAGTACGTCTCGCCATCCAACTTATCCCCAAAGCTCCAGAATATCCAGAATATCCTGATAAAAATAACTCTAGGCTGCCCGTGTGGAAAATTATGGGCACCCAGAGTTTAGAAAGGAAACAATAAACTCTGAGTCAGTCATGGTGACTGGTGTGAGATCGTAAAACAGTTATTTTCACAAAGAAAATAAAATTAGTTCGCAATGATTTTGGAAAATGAAACTACCATAAGACCTCCCGCCACACACACAATGCAAACGCAGAATTGGAGGAGATTTCTTCTTATGATAGTCAAAGATGCTTACTACGCCAATCATTGGATTATTATTATTAATGTCTAGTGTAGAAAACATTTTCGAAAGTATAATATTAATCTTAGCCAGCATTTGACCAGTATCGTATGCCTACTATAGCTACCATCTAAACAGTGGTGACCACCATAAGTAAATGGCAGGTTCTACAACTAAAACCGTACAAGTTCCGTATTGGGAAATGGATTTCCAACAAATGGTCAGGCAAAGGAACTTCCTTTCCTACTGCCGAATGGGATTGCCTCTGGCTGGACGTCCCGAGAGACAAACTGCTCTCTGCCAACACAAGGCCGGGTTACCCCTGTAACTAGGTAACTCACGAATATGTCATCACCTGGTCCTTTGGGACCTTTATCCGAGCGCTCGGTAACCAACATCACACATAATAAATAAAGTGTGTCCACATGAGTAAGTATCTGGGCTCCATACCATGATACCACCCCTTTCCAGAAGAAAATGACATACCCTAAAGGGCGCGACACTCATAACTAGGGCTGTTATGGTAATGGTTACCGTTACCATTTCACAAATACCGTTACCAGACTATTTTTACTGGTAAGTGAAAATTGCTTACCGTTACCGTTACCGATAGGCTGGTATACCGAAGACTAGTATACCGATAATCTGGTAACCATTACATTGGTAATAGTACATTACCGTTTGTCTAAAAAAGGTTAGTAACATAACACGTATTCACACCATAACGGTGCTTCATTATACAATTTATAGTGTTACTTAATAAAAGACATAAATGAGAAAGAAGTGAAGTGTATTTAACATTATTCCATCAGGTTAATAAACTAAATTTAATCATTTGTTTGGTTCTAAATGCCTATAATAAAGCATGTTACATGAATATACATGTATTATAAATTGACTGGTAAAATTACCGTTACTGCTGGTTTGAAGAAATGTTACCGATGATTTACCATAGAAAATGGTAAATTTACCGTTACCATACCTATTAAATTGGTATACCGATTTCACTCGAAAATGGTAACCGGTTGGCTGGTAATGGTATGGTAATGGTAAATTTACCGTTACCATAACAGCCCTACTCATAACCTTGCCGCAACATTCCTGTTTCGACCATTTCCGGGTTGTGAGGCCCTGACGAAGTCTCGTCCACAAAGCTACGCTTTTTCACAAAGCCACGCTTTGATCACAAATAATCAATAAATGATCATCATTACAGCAACACTCAGCATGCCACATTACCATATTGGGAATATATCGCTGATAAATTTCAACTACATAACCTCTGAGCTCGTACGTCTCAGAGAAGGGTGTTAAGCTAAGAGAATAAATTCTCCGCCACCAACAGAAATGTATTTGAAAGAAATCTGCTTTATATCTCAAAATGTAATGTCAGACACGTAACCATACAAGTCTGTTCCGGGTTCGAACAGAACCGAAGGCACTTCCAAAGAATCCCTTGCAATCCGGATATTCACAATCCCGATAAAACTTCCCATCACAAAGGAAATCTCAATACCGTAACTAACGGTGCAGAAACAATCGATAGGTCATCCTATCGTTTTCACAAATACCCGGTCTTCATCACCGGTCTTCAATACGATCCATATCGTCGTATCATTATTCGGAATGGGTTATCTGACACAAAGGTCCTTTCCCAGCTAAACCGAATAATAAGCGTTTGTTTGAAAAACAAATCAAGTGCCATTTCAAAGGCAAATATTGATAGTCGGTGATTTAACTATCAACAACATTCACAACAATCATCAAATTTAAATAATTTTCCCAAATTATTTATTTTCAAAATGTCTTCATAAGATATATATTTTCCACACTTCACATTTGAAAACCAATTTCAAATCACTTCTCACCTTTCAACTTTTGAAAATAAATTTCAAATCAATTTCCTTACACAGAATATATTTCCAAATATATCTTTTAAAAAAATCCACTTAGAACTTTTAATTTATATTTTAAAAGCTACTTTGGAAAATACTCGGTTTTTCAAGGAAAATACACTTCCATTCTAAAATGGTCCATTTAAACCAATTTAATAAATCCTTATCGATTTATTTAAAATTTACGTTCCAAATCCGTAAATTTACTTTCACACTTTAAAAATAAATCAGCGTTTATTTTTAAAAACAAATTCCCCTTTCATTTCATAAATTCCATTTTGAATTTACATTTCCAAATATTCATTTTTAACACCAAATCAACTTTCAATTTGATTTCTCAATTTTATTTCAAAACCCAAATCTAATTCCAAATTGATTTCTAAATTCATTTCAACACAAAAATCATTTTACAAATCGATTTCTAAGTTTATTTCGAATTCCCAAATTGATTTTCCAAACATTTATTCCAAACACCAAATCGATAAAAAAATGGATTTCCCAGGATTTATTTTAAATACCACATCAATTATCAAATTGATTTCAAACAAAATTATCACCTTTTAGAATAAATTCCTTTATTCTCTTCCAAACCATTTAAAATTCCATTTTCAATAAATTTTCCAACTTTCGAAAAATACTATTAAAAATCCATTTATAACAATCTTCCCATATTTTTGAAATAATTCGATAACATTTCAAAAATCAACTTTACGCTTTTAAAATAACTTCTTTTAATTTATTCAATTCTTTCAAAAGGAATTTACTTAAAATTTCCAATTTAAATTTCAAAAATCCAAATTCATTTATTTCTGGTATCCAACGATACCAAAAATACATTCGGCTAAATTTAGGCTTCAACAATACAATCACAGATATAATCATACACAGATTATAAATAATTAACTCATAACATATGAAATAAATTCATATAATTTGAGGAATCCTGTTGGATCCCTCCAACCTGTTTCCCTGCATCCACCGATGTTAGCACAATACCAATTCCACTTCGAGGTGAAATATCGCGGTATATGGGATTTATTAAAATATCAATCCGCTATTATGCGGCGCAATAAGGTCTCATCCGCTATATAATGCGAGAAATCAACAACTGCAATATATACATATGCCAATATATATATATATATATTACTATATATATAGATATATCCTACTATATCTAATATCACATCCAAACAGAAATCAATAACTGCAATTCAATTTTAAATCTGAGTGAGAAGATCTCACCTTTGCTTTTTATTTGTAATTCATTTCCAATCCAGTTTGTTTTCTTCACCATTTTAGACCTTGTATAAATAATTATACAATTTATCAATATTCGAATTAAATCGAACAATTCAATTTCCATTTTGATAGATTGAATTAACTAATTATTTAATTTTCTTTTAATAATTGTTTTCAGCAACAAAAACAATTTATAGATTTCAAGAATCTAATTATTTATAAACTTTATATCGTTTTAAAATTCCTATACTTTCAAAATCCTATATATATTTACTGTTTACTGTCAATCTATCTAAAATAGAAATCTTACTGTAAAATATATACAACTTTTTATATACCTTACTGTCTACAAAATATATATATGTGAAAAACGAAAAATGCCTTACATATCCATATATATTAAACTAAGGTGTTTAAAATTACATTAGCTTACTGTTATTATTTTTCTTATATTTATACATTCATATAGATTTTAGATTGAAGAAAAAGAAGATTACTAGAAGATACCTCACTGCTAAGCATGAATCCAAACCCACGCGATTTGACTCCGATCTTGAGAGCACCACGACTGCATGTCGCCAGACCTATCGCAAAGACGAACTCGCCTCCTTCCCCAATCTGCAAAATCGCGATCGCCCCCCTTCCGTTGGCTCGGGTTCGAACTTGGCTGCCACGCGAGTGAACCCTAGTTGTCGAGTCGACCTCCTCCTCGCGTTCGCGAATCGCCCAATCTCGATGAACTTCCCCAGCGCGACGCTGCCTTGCTCTCGAACCCACACCGCTCCATTGAGTTCGAGTTCGAGGTCCCCTTGCTTCCAGACCCATTGCTCTGTCCAGAAACGAACAAATTCGATCTTGCTACTTCAATTTGCAATCGACCAGCCTCAACTTCGATGCTCCTTCGTTCGCCGCCACCTCGTCTATGCTCGCGATTTGATTTTGTTTTAGATGAACACGTAACAGAGAAGAGGAAGAAGTCGCGTTTCGTTTGAACCGAATCATAAGAGGGGTTTCAATATTTTTTCTTTTGTATTTGCTTTTGAGCGAATGGAAAAAGAATTGATAAGGAATGAATAAAATTTTAGTTTGGCCTGTTGATTAATTTAGAGCAGACGCGTGTTATTTGGAAGGACACGTGCTAACGAGGTAATTAAGAGACAGCTTATGTGAGAAGAAATTTGACCAGTCAAAATATAAATATTATATTTAAATTCAAATTTAAATCGACTTCAATTCGAAGCTTAAATTTTTTACATCCTATCGAGGCGTGCCGCTAGGCGTTTATAATGTTAAACCCCTATTCCATAAGCACTGGAAAAGATTTCGAATCCAAATTCGAACGTATGAAGAAGATAGCTTTTTGGATCTAGTTATAATATTAAATTTTCAATATAAATTTCAGCGCGTTTATATATCGTACGCTCACACAACAACTCCAAATGTTACAAAAATTGAAATCTGATAATAATACAATATTACAGATCCAATGGAACTGGTTTCGTCGAAATCCGAGACTGTGCTCCGGAACGCTATTTTTAAATATCGATTAAATGATACAATTTCAAAACTGAACAAAACAGTTGCAAATTTGATTCTGAAACTTTTATTATCTTTAGAATTATCAATATAAATTTCCAAAGCCTTCAGATTATTTTTAATCAGCTTAAAACTGAAGATTCAATTTTTTTTACCCAGATTAAATAATTAAATTCAATAATTTAATCGCCAAATTCACTCTGATATTTGAATTTCAAATTAAATTATCATTCGAATATTTAAACTCAAATAAATATTCAGTTTTCAAATGTCCTAAAATTCAGGGTCGTTACAAGCACGGTATATGGTTTATAAATGTTTTAGGATACTAGTGAGGGGAAAACCCGTTCCGTTAAGCGGCGTGGTCTCACTAGATATCTAAATGGTTTGAGATGGTAAATTATTATTCATATCAGAGTTTATGTCTAACTCAGAATTTTGTTTTCCCCTTAAACTCTCGAGTATCAATTGATTTTGAGTAGGTTGAGAGTTAAAGGTTTTCAGGTTTTCTCTTTTGACGAATAAAGCTTCCGGAGGCGTGCATGAGGCAAATTGTTATTTTATTTCCGTTGTATGTTTGGTTGTAAAGGCAAACTATTTTAATGCCTTATTATGTACTCTGATCCACCAACGGGGCATCTTCATATGTCGCTCTTGGCGTATTTTGTTATTATATGTTATCTGAACATGGTCTACGAACTGGGATTATGTAATCAATTTGAAATATCTTGAAATGGAATGTGGATTTTATTTTTTATTTAAATTTTTTCCATATTCTTGCGTTTCCGTCTATTAATGTACCTAATATCGCCGTATTTGGTCGTCGAGGATTAATAACTATGGATGACTGCAGCATCCGTAGCCATTAGTTTTAGGCCTCCAAGTAGGGGGATGTTACAATGGATCCTCCAAAAAAGTCCTACCACTCTCTATTTATAGCTAAAGGTCAATGGATTTCTCTCCACCACGTTCTTCCCCATGTTTCCCACGTCCAGAAGGAGTTTTCCTTCAAGGGATAATGGCCAGATCAGCATAGTCTAGGGATCGGTATCGAACCATTCCCTATAGATCAGTGTCGATCTATAGGATAGGTTATAACTCCTTCTATTATCCCTTGATATTTTTTAAATGGATCGTGTCTTCACATGTAAAGTTTGAATATACTAGAATGGGCTCAAACTAGATTTGACATCATAGTTCGGTGGTAGACTCAAGCATGCGGTTTAGCTGTTTTGAAACCTAGTTTATCCATCGATCATTTGAGTCATTTGTTGCTAGCAAACCATCTTGTATGGAAAGTGTTCACCGAGGATCAATCCAACTTTATGTAGCACAAACAATGTTACAAATTTGGGTAAGCATCAAGGATCGGTACCAATCCACGGCCACCGATTAGTATTGATCAATGACTTGGCTTTATTCTTGGATTTTGGGACATGGCACTTGGAGTGAATTGGGGTGTAGGCTATTCTTGAAGATTCTATTAGGACCTCTCTTGTTGGATTTTAATGAAAATAACTATACAATCATATCGAAAAATCTCTAAGCTAACATGCATGTTCATGATGATCAAAAAGAAATCATGAATGATCACATTTGGAAAAATAAAGACAACAAAGACTCAATAAGCTGAAATGAATCATTAACAAAGAACTCAGCATGAAGACAAACTATTGTAAGAGTCATATATCATGTATCGATGTCTTAGATGAACTTGTACAATCCCTACGAGTAATATGGGCTAACACATTTGCATCGAAAAGTTTTTATTCACCCAAAAAAGTTTTTAGTTAATTTTTAAAATTTCTAGGAACTCAGACGTCTAGCAACATGAATCAGACCTCTGAGGTATCCAAAATTCAAACTATATCATTTTTGGTCTGATTTTCACACAATTCAAACGTCTAAGGTCACAAACTAGACGTTAGAAAACATGGTTTTTTGAACAATATATTTTTTGGAAAAATATTCTTGAAAGCTAGACATTTGACTATTTCCAGACGTCTGAGCTTCTATAATAGCTATATTTTGAAAAACACGTCTCTTCTCTTCCACCAGTTGCACCTCTTCTTTCAATGTTTTTCTTTGATAAGTTGCAACTCTTGAAGGAGACTTTTTAATACCTATAAATACATGGCTTTGGCTAGAGTTTTAGGATCTAATTCTTGGTTTGATATATATATATATATATATATAATTTCTTGCTCTAAATTCTAGTGCTTTCAAAGTTATAAACTTTCAACATCATCAAGAATTACATTTCTATATTCCTAGTGATCTACTTCCACAAACTCACGTGCTTTCACTCATTCAACACAATTTGAGATTATAGGAAGGTTGCATGTCAATTGACTATATCATAGTTTCATATAACTCATTAGAAGTCAAAGAATCTTTTTCTCAAAAGTAAAAGTCCTATTAAAGGTCAAGCAAAGGTATTGAAGCCATGTTCGTGAGTTGTTCAGGCGGAGTCATTACAAGCCTATTCCTCAAGGCGTAAGTGAGGGTTGCTTAGTTAATTCCAAAAGGAGTTTGGAACTGGACGAAGGCCGAGAGGTCCGAACCAATATATAAACTCTTATGTGATTGCTTCTTATTTTACTTTACTGTTTCCTTTATTATATTGTTCGATATTGCATATACACTTATGTACATAAGTTAGCCATATTATTATAGATCCTTGTGCACTTTTATTTGGTGCCAAAGGAGGAACTATGAATAAACGTAGCAAAGTTTTAAAAAATTAAAGAATATAGCAAGCACATTTCTAGAGGGTCAATTAACTACACGACCTCACTTTTCATGGGTCAAATTATGCATATTGGTCTACACGCATGAAATTTTTTATGGAAGCTAATGGTCTTGAGATTTGGCAAGCTACTCAAACTATGTATGAAGCTCATTCTATAGAAATAAGTGCCTAGTCGAATGCTTAAAAAACCATGACAGCCAACAATGCAAAGTCATGAATGTTTTACTTTGTTCACTTGACAAAAATGAATTTTCTAGAGTTATTCTTTGTAAAAATGCATATGATATTTGGCGCACACTTCAAATTACACATAAAAGGACAAACAAAGTTAAACAAACTAAAATTTCTATTATCTAAATTCAATTTTCATCATTCAAAATGAAGACAAAAGAATCTATTGTAGAGATGTATGCAAGATTCCAAACTATATAGCATGATCTCATATCATTAAAAGTTTCTTTCGTTGGTTTTCTTGTTAGACGAATTTTAAATTCTTTGAATGTTGAATGGTAAAGAAAGGTTCTACTAACAGAAGAAGCACACAATCTTTCCTAACTCAAAGTTGAAGAATCAATTGAAAATATGGTGTTGTATAAAGCTAATTTCTTGGCTAGGAAGAAAAACCCCAAGAGAAGAAGAGTGTCACATTTCATGCAAACAACGAGAATTCAAATTTTGATAAAGATGAATTCTATTTATTGCCAAAAAATTACAAGTTAAAAAAATTCAAGAAGATGACAAAGACACAATTTGAAAATTCAATCTCAATCAAATGCTTTGAATTTAACAAATTCGATCATATAAAGAAGGGTTGTCTGTAACTTAACAGAGATAAGAAGAAAGACAAAAGGCAAATCTGAATGTTTTTAAAAGAAAAAGGAAGCATTTAAAGTCACTTGGAATGATTCAGACTCTTCTTCATCAGTGAGTGACAGCGATAGTGATATGGAACAAGCTAATATTTGTTTCATGGCCACTACTGAGGTAAATTTAGATCTCTCCCATAATGATCTTCTTAAAATGAGCATAGAACTTGATGATAAATTTATAAATTTAAAGAAGTTGCATAAAGAAAATATATGCAAGTTGAGTATGACTGAAGTAGAAATTGGAATGTAAAAAGATGATAAATGTATTTTAGGAAAAGTGTTAGAAAATTCACAAAACTCTTGCGAAAATTTAACTTCTCAAAATGCGGCTTTAGTTGAAGAAATTAAAACATGTAATATTGAGAATATTAAACTTTAAAAAGAAGTTTGTTAACTCAAATCTAACTTAGATTCTACTATAAAGAAAGCTTTTGAGTTAAAACAAAAGTTAGAATAAATTACTAACAATGTTTCAAAATTCAATAAAGGAAAAGCAAATTTATTAGCCTTAATAAATTCTTCAAAACCTAGTTTAAATAAGAGTGGACTTGGATTTAAAAGTATTACTAAAAAGGAATCTAATCATGTTTCTAGGACTAGAACTTTTACAAAACCAAAATAAGACAACATTAAAGTTTGGATTCCTAAGTGTAATAACATGTTAACTATAGAAAGAAGCATATAGAAGACTTTCTATCTAAAGTACACTATACTATAAACTACTTTTACAAAGGTAGTACCACCCCGCATGGATATGGTTTGCTAAGACTTAGGAACCTAGTAAATATAGAGCATCATGTACTATCATTTCTAGTATATTTATAACCTATATAATATTTATTTTATTTTTTGATAATAGTTTTTCATAGCATTTTATACCGAAATGCTATAAATTGATCCTAAAAATATTTTCTACAGCAATATATGACAGCATTTTATTTAAAATTGTTTTCTTTATCAGCTTGTAAAGCAGAGTACATTTCAGTTGTGCTTGTGTGTACTCAAGTAATTTACAAAACAATATCTTAAGCCTTTAGGTGAAGCTATTTTTAGGTTAAGGGATTTAGGTATTTAAAATTATCTACAATTTATATATATTATTCCGTTTTCTTTTTGATAATGACAAATGGGAATAAAAATATCAGCAAATTGATAGAGGGAGATGTTATATTTAGAGGGGGATATTTATAGTATTTTGAATAAATTAATTATGTATAAGATTGTATAGTTGTCATTATCAAAAGGGTTAGAATGTCAGAACCTCATTTATTAGATTTTAATGACAACAACTGTACAATTATATCAAAGAATCTCTAAGCTAATGTGCAAGATCATGATGATCAAAAAGTAACAATGAATGACCACATTTGGAAACACAAAGTGAACGGAGACTCAATAAGCTAAAGTGAAGTATCAACAAAGAGCTCGACATGAAGATAAACTATTGTAAGAGTCATATGTGCCGTGTCAAGCCTTAGATGAACATGTACAATCTCCCACGAGTGATATAAGCTATTGCATCAAAAAAATTATTCACCCAAACAAAGTTCTTAAACAAGATTTAAAAATTCTAGGAATTCGGCAAGGTCAATCAGACATGTGAGGTAACCAAAATTCAAACTGTATCTTTTCTTATTTGATTTTCACATAATACAAAGATTTGAGGTCACAAGTCATACGTCTAAAAACATGATTTTTTGAACTATATATTTTCTGAAAAAATATTCTTCAAAGTCAGATATATGACAATTTCTTCGAGACGTTTCGGCTTCAGTAATAACTTTATTTTTGAAAAGATGCGACTCCCTCTTTCATCGGTTGCACCTTTTCTTTCAATGATTTTCTTTTATAAGTTGCAACTCTTGAAGGAGATTTTTTGACACCAATAAATACAAGGATATAGCTAGAGTTTTAGGATCCAATTCTTATTTTGATATATATTCTTTCTCACTTTCTAAACTCTAGTGCTTTCAAAGTTCTAAACTTTTAACATTGCCAAGAACTACATTTCTATATTCCCTGATGATCTACTTCCATAAACTCACCGACTTTCACTCTTTCAACTCAAGTGGAGATTATAAGAAGGTTGTACGTTAATTGGCTAAATCAGAGTTTCATAGAACTCATTAGAAGTCAGAGAATCTTTTTCTCATAAATAAAAGTCTTGTTAAAGGTCAGGCAAAGGTATTAAAGTCATGTTCGGGGGTTAGTCAGGTGGAGTCATTGTAAGCCTATTCCTCTGGGCATAAGTGAGGGTTGCTTAGCTAATTTTAGAAGGAGTACAGGACTGAACGTAGGACGGGAGGTCCGAACTAGTGTAAAAACTCGGATGGTTGCTTCTTATTTTACTTTACTATTTCCTGTATTATATAGCTTGATATTTCATATACACTTATATACATAAGTTAATCATATCACTATAGATCCTTGTGCACTTTTAGATTCTTGGCAAGCTAATGACTTCGTCCCTTGATCTTGCTCGATATCTGAGTTTGGAAATTATCGTTGTGGATTCCTGCTCGATTATCCTTATATTTCATCTATCTGATTTGTATGAATATGGCTTCGTCACAAGGCTGAATAAATTTCACACCCAAAGTGTATCTTGTTTTAACAAGAGATGCTTTGGATCAAGACAAACTGTGGATTTTCCATCATCAGTTTCAAGTTCTGTTCCCAATAGATGCTACCTTTCTTTTAAGCTGCTTTCACGAAGCAAGCATTGCGTCTTTTACCGATTATTGTATTGCTTTGAATGGTTTTGAATTTTAAAATCTTCAGGTGCATAAGAATTGAACATGCTTTTGAGTCCACAATTCTAATTTCGAAAAGTTTTCAACGATCTCTTTCTTCGAATTATTTAGGTATGACTTTGTTCTATTGGAATTCCAGTTGTCTATTGTCGTGCATGCATGCACATAAGCACACTTATTATTTACATGCACACATATATTTTTTATTATTATATATTATATATATATATATATATATATATTAATGGATCAGAACCGATCCATGGGCTAAGCTTTGTTGCCCTAAAGATAGGCGATTCTTTTGCCTACCTTTATGGATCATTTTGTTCATAAACACGAACCAACACTTTACTTATTTTCACTTGCTAATATTTTTTGCCTTTGAGAATTTTTCACCCACGTCACCCCATTGCCATGCTTTTTATCACCGATTTAGTCTCCAACTGCTAACCGCCATCGACGCTTCGATTCAGCACCACCGCAACTCACGACATTCAAGATTGAACCTTATGAACCTTTATACCGTCTCGATTTGAATCTCTAATTTGGATGCTCCCAAATACAATAGCAGTGATTTTCTCCTAGGTGGGTGACGGTATCTTTTCTGGCCAAATGTCGATGATGTGAACTTCGATCATGTTTGAAAGTCAATGGAACTCCATGGCCAGTCCTCTATAGATCAGGGTCGATCCCATACTTGAGCATTTAACACTAAAAAATTAGAATTGCAGGGCACTATAGGAAAGTTTGAGATTTACTCGATGCAATAGGACATTTCTTGGGAAAGAATTGAAGCTTCGAGTCATGCGAAGCTCGAGTCTTCCCCTTGACTTTAATGTAAATTTTCCAAATGCTTTTGAAATTATCAAGTGGAGCTCCATGACAAAATTGTTCGATTTGTATTGATAATTCACAATCATTGAGACAGTCTTTGATGACGGTCACTTTATATGTAAATCGACACTTGGAAGAACCATTTGCCAATCTTTTTACCAAATGTTGGATTTGATTTGCACGACATTAAATGCACACATTGCATAATTTTAACCACACACTATTTCCCTATGTCGATGTAGGAGATTTGATCGATCAACACATGTTTGTATCAACCGTGTCCGATACATCGACTATACAGGGGTTTTTTACTAGCATGAATATTACATCTTTTAATATGCCTGATATCTCTTACATGTGAAAATTTTGATAGTTATGGATCATAGACGCTCCTGCTCTCTCCACTATGGCTGTAGATCCTTCAACATCATGATATATCGAGTCCGATATAGAATCTAGCTCGATGACTGTGCCTACCACAATGTACCTCCTGCTCCATCATAATCTCATTCACCCAATCATCGAGTATTCTTTAGAAATAGATCCTTTTACTTTAGCTGAAGAGCTTGGGTTGCCCTCGATATCGATATGGGCGACGCTATTATTCTGGACGATCTCTGAGACTCTCCAGCATCAAAAGTTAATGAAGTGTCTCTCAAGAGAATATGCGAGAAACACAGTATTCCGTTTGAAGATGTGTTAGTTCTTGCACACTATTAACGAGCACATCTTTCACCAATGGGATATACAACCTATAATCGGTACACGTACATAGCCGGCTATGTTCGATTGTTCAATCGTTTTATTCAAACAATCCTACAATTTATGAAGCTTGCTCTAGCCTAGTTGCACCTAAATAGCTACGCCTTCTCGAAAATCATGTATATGCTTTTTGTCTGTTATTTGGATAGTGAGCCTAGCGCCTAGGTGATCCGTTATCTATACAACTTTAAGCGCCAGAAGGGGACTCCTTCACTTATTCTCTTAGAACTCGCTAGGAGTTGTCGAATAATGTTAGGCCTTTGGAACAATCTGTGCTATTTTAAGAATTAATTCTTCTTTATACCCTGCCCGCCTGGTTTCGTACAAAGGTGGTTATCTAGACCAAAGTTTCATTCTCACTTTCACTCTTCCGGTACAAATGTTATAATCTCAACAATTTGCTTTATCACTTCTTGTGTTAGCAGATAATTCAAGAAGGCCTAGCAATGCAGCTTTAGTGACAAGCCTTGCAGCTCTCCATCACGTCCCACTTTAGGAAAGGGAAATAAAATCATTCCTCACTAATGAAAACTTACATGCTTACAACCTCTTAAAAGACAGCCACTATGTTGGCTATGTTCTGGAAGTTAAGGACGACAATAATGATGACTCTTTGATGGAAAAGGATGATGCCGTGAATGTCAATGAAGGTCACAAGGTGTCCCCTGTTTGAACCCCGTTATTGATCTTGAAACAAGACAAAGGGTCGAAGATAGTAGAGAAAAGAGCAAGCATGTCGAGGAAAGAGAAAGTGATGATGTAGGTAATATTGATGCCGACATTGGCTACGAGTCCTCTAGTAACGGGAGTGACGATGGTCGAGCATTCCTCATAACTCGGTGACCCAAAATAAAGACCATTTTATCTCAGGCATCCGTGCCACCTCCACCAACTATTATGGTAGAAGAGACCCCTATACCACCTTCTTAGGATATTTTCGGGTCCTTTAGGAGTAACCCGGACGAAATTTGGTCCTTTGGTTTAGGCAATATCAGAATGGGAGATATTGGATCTCTTATTTGTCTGCCTGATGACGTGCCTACCACTCATGCGAGGGAAATAAACACTGTTACCAAGCTCCAAGTCCACGGTCCATGGGGGACACTAGGACACATTCACACTTACATGACACTACACTCTTCCTCTGTTTGCATTATGTTTTCATCTTGTTGGTGTTAACTTGTTTATATTTCATTTATAGATCCTATAGAGCACAGGAATTTATACCACACTATCCCAAATCAGGTGAGTAAGTAAAAAAGCTTGAATTATTCTGCCATTCTCGCGGTTCGTCCCATGACTCTAAATCGGGAAGGCACTCAGGTCAGGATCATATGAGTTGGGACAGAGGGTATAGATCTTATGAGTCATCCATACGATGCAGGTCTCATTCACCCTTGCCGCATAGCATGGATAAGTATTCGACGAGACCTAATCTTGTCCCACCCATTGAGATATCAATTGCTCCTATTTCAGTTCCTTTATCAACACAGCTGATGATATCTTGTCACGTGCCGTAACGCTCCAAGCAGTCATCCGGGCTAGTTCTCTCTTATCCTATAAGAGAAAAATGGAGCTCGACAGGATGAATTAGATCCAAGAACATGACAACCACATTATCTCCACCCTTGACTAGGAGGTTGAGGGATTTAACGCTTCATTGGTTGACACCAAGAAGAAGCTAGAAGATCTAAGTCCATTGAGGAGGATTGTTAGAAATAGCAAAATAAAATCAAGGCTTCTCATCATAGAAGCCATATTCTATGTTGGAAAATGAATGTAACAACCCGGGATTTCGTACCGATTAATTATCGTCTTTAGACGATTACTTTTCCTAGCTATTTGTTTTGAAGTTTTAAATCGGTTTGAAATTCCTTTGAAAAAAAATTGGTTAAGTATTGTTGGGCTTTAAAAATTTAATTATCCACTTCTTTTGTTGCCGTGATAATCATGTATACCCGTTCCCCTTCATTTCTTTTGATGGATAACCCTAAACAAAAGAATAGAGATAATGGCGACTCGTTTCTTTCGTTTCTCTCTGAGTAAAAATTAGGTTTTAGGTCAAATTAGCAGCTGCCGACAATGGATGCTCGTTCGAATAAGTGATTTCCATTTCCTTGCTCTGTCAAAAGACTGCTAGGGTTTCGTTTGCGTTCGCTCGTTTTTTGAGTGCTCGGCTTCGTCTCTGAAGTATGCGATCTTTAGGTGCAATCTTCGAAGCAAGGTGAGTGATCTTCTCTTCACTCACTTCTAATTTGAATTCCAGTGATTTTATGAATTGGGGTTTTTATTTGGGGTTCGAATCCCTTCGATATTCGTTCGTATATATGTAGATGTTCAAATTGTCTTCGGGCTTTTGTTTTTCTTTTCTTCGAGAATGAGTTAACTGACTTCTTAAATTCGTATACTTTAGTCACTTGATTTTTTTGGGCCATTCTTCGGCCACTTGACTTTGTTAAAAACTAGTACTTTGATTTTCATTTGCCTTGTTGACATCGGCCTTGCTCTCTTTGATGAACTACGGATATGTTGGTTTCGTAACCCCGGCTGGCTCGCATTGACTTCGGTCACTTGACATATATATGTGATTTGGTGATTTCTATGGCTTTGAATTCTTTGATTTTCATACATATGCAGATGTTTGATGTTTCTCTGGCTTTTTCGAGTCGTATAAATTTATGAAGTTACGGCTTTGATGATTTTCGAATGTGAGTTTGACAATGTTGTTTTGTTCGACTTTGGCTATATCGTTACCGCCTCTGGTAGCACTTTGATCCTTGTTAAATTTTACCTGAAAGAATTGTTCGGCATTGCCTAAATATGAATCTGACTGTTGAGTTTTAATTGAAAATGATATTAGCCCTTGACCTTGTTTATTTGAAAGAATTCCTAGACTTTGGCCTTTATTTTGACATCGTGTGCATTCCAGTTTAGCACTCATGTCTTCATTCGAGTTAACTGTACATGCCAGGGTATTATATTTTCACAACCATCATGTGTGAGTTCATTCATATGTATATAGTTACTGTACGATTTTAGTCAGGGCTGATATTTCACTGATGTGTGAATTTTACTGTAGTCTTCATTTTGTAGTTGTCTTGGTTCGAACTGCTACTTAGCTGGTTTTCTTCTCAGCCTTGAACTGCTTTACTTTTTGTCCATTGCCGTGTGTCACCTGCTTGCTAGTTAATAAACTGCCTACTTCATGTTCATATGCATTTCAATTTGAATTTGATATATCCATATTCATGTTGCATATTCTTCGTAGCACACTTGAAATTGTTTATGCAATTTGTCACTGTATCATGTATGACAGGGTTTGCATTTGAGTTTCTACTATTGCCTTGAAGTGTTGCCATCATGTTCACGTGCATTTTCTATTTAAGTTTGCAATCTCCAGTTCCATGTAGTTGTTACTGGTGCCTGTTGCAGTTTCATTTTGGTTTCTCTGTCTTTGACGTTGAGACCATTCATACATGTTGAGTCATGTTTCTTTGAGTTTGGCAGTTTGTATACTTCATGTGTACATCTGATTTTGGCGAGGCAGTACACGCGAGCGTGTACTGCAGCCAAATCAGATTTGATGTTATAATTGATGATTTCCATTGTTGGCATTGTTTCGTGTTGCCAATCCAAAATATTTTGAGTTGTATTCTGATTTGGTTTAAGTTGATGATTTTGTTGATATCTAATTATCTTTTAGATAATTAGATTATATGTTTCCTAATTATCGTATCGACAATTAGATTTTTGTTGTTTACGTTGTTTTTTTGGTTTGGGGTTTCACTTTGACCTTTGCAGTTTCGACGTACCGTGTGGCAAGGTAGTGCACGCATGCGTGTACTGCAGCCACATAGGAATTTGATTCAATTGATCATTTTGAGATTCTAATTATTTATTTAATGATTGGAATTTGTGTAAATTGCTGTTTAGGAAATTCTGGAATTTTCATATCATCTTCATTGATAACCTTTTTATCTATCTTTGATGATGATTTGCACTTACTGATTTGTTGTTTAACACTGTTTAGTGTTATATTGGCCGTTATCTGATCCTCTTATCGAGGAGTCGGATATACGAGATTTCTGTTGCTGTCGTCTATTTGATATTTGATTATTATTGTTTCTGTGCATGAATAACTGAGTTTGAATTAGACTGACCCGTGTATTATTTTCTTTTGAATTTAATACTCGGGTCAGACCCGAGTTATTTCAGGCTGTAGATTTCCTGCTTTGAGTTGCTGTTTGAGCTATGAAGACTTTTCATATCATTTGAAGTGGTCTACGTCTTTTTGTAGTAGTCAGTGTATGGATTAGGTTGATATGTATTCATGTACATTAGTCGATAATGTATTTGTATATATAACTTCCAGAGTTGACAGTTGTAGTTGTATCATATGTATTGTGTCAACTGTATTGTAACTGACATCAGTTATTATATATATGAGACTTTTTGTTATCTGTGTTCCGCATTCTTTTGTATCTGTGTTATTATTATATATATTGTCCTAAACTATTATGAACCATCGTAGTTCGTTTTATACTGGTAATTGGGTATGTCGATGGGAGTAAATAAAGAAACGATAAAAAATGAATAATATATACCACTCCTATCGAGGTAACCAATACTAGTGTAAGGCCAACTACGGATGGCCGCTCCTATCCAGCCTTATTCTTTGTAATAAGATGGAACATGTGTTACAACTATTGGTCGATGTTTTTATTTTGTGCTTTGAGTCAAAACAAAGGTTTTGAATTTTGATGAAATTTTTAAATATCTTCATTTAAAAATAAAAGTGGAATTGTGTTTTGTTGATTGATTAAATTGTGTTCTGTTTATCAGAGTGCGCAGCGGAAAACAGTGAGGATGTCTTCGCTGAGTACAACTGATAATCATTTTGATTTAAAAATCAAAATATGAAATTGAAATAAATTTCATTTGTTGTTTACATAGCTGTGTTTATTATGTTTCTTTGAAGATTTCGAATCCGATTTGAGGATTCGAAACGATTGCAGTTATGTGATTTTTATTGAAATTTCTGTTGGTTTTCTTTTATGCTAATCATCTATTGATTAGATTTAGCTGTTTTGAATTATCTTCATTGAAGATACATTCGAATGATTTCTTTGTTCATTTTGTAGTGTGCGTGCAAATATGAATTGCACGTTACTGCATTAATTTTACGTTGAACCGATGCTTGGTTATGAAACGTATTTTGTTGCTGTTACCTTTATAACGGGATTTTTACACTTGTGCTATATTTTGAAGCACAGAGTTTAGTCGAAAATTTTAATGAATGAAAATTCACTGGTGTTACATTTAGGTGTAAATTATTTTGATGAGATTTTGACGTTTAAAAATTACTGTCGCTTTGGCTTTAGTAACCGTCAAATTTTAAAAAGTGGATTTTCAAGCGGTTATACCGCAATGCTGATTTGTGACCCGTTTTTACGGTATTTTGAGAAGTACAATTTTCTTATCGAAATTGTTACTGATTTGCTGTTTAATCACGTGTTCTGAAAATCGTTTTAAAAATGAAAATTGTTTCATAAATTTTTAACAGTTTGCGCTTTCAAAAGAATGAGGAAGCGACTTAAACGTTTCGGCAAAATCGAGGACTATGACCCCTTTCTTTTACTGATTCGCTTAACTCCAGACTTGTCCAGTTGAGAACGTGAATTGTTATTTTTATAAAATAAATAAAATTGTTTTCAGGAATTTTACAGTTTGCGATTTCGAAAGAATGAGGAAGCGATTTAAACGTTTCAGCAAAATCGAGGATTATGACCCCTTTCTTTTACTGATTCGCTTAATTCCGGACTTGTCCGTTTGAGAATGTAAAGTGTATTTTTACAAAATACACAATTTTGCACTTTCAAGGAAACGATGAAGAGAATCAAACGATTTAGTAAAACACATGGTATGGGACATGTGCGTTTGCTATTTCGGTTAATTCCGGACTCGTTAATTGAAACTTCTGCTGTTTTGATGATTCTGATGATTTTGTGTGCTTTCGAGCCACTATGTTGGACCTTCGGGTCATTTGTTTGGCTTTCGGGCCACTCTGATGGACCTTCGGGTCAAATACCAGTACTAGAATTTTGGGTCACTCTGCGGACCTTCGGGTCAATCTGATGGGCGCCAAAATTATGTTGAGTACTTGGTAGGCTTCGGCCATTTGTTGATGCATGTGCGTCGAATTAAAAACTCGCCATCTGATGGGATCGATCCAAGCTTTTATGTTGATTTTCTAGTCTTCTTAATTGATTTCTATATATTTGTTGTTTCTAATTATCTGTAGGTAATTAGATATCTGATGTTATGAGATTTAATTATCGTATCGATAATTAAATATTTGTTGTTTCTAATTATCGCTTGTGATAATTAGATATTTGTTGATTTAATTATCGCTTTTGATAATTAAATATTTGCTGATTTGAGATTTAATTATCGCTTTTGATAATTAAATATTTGTTGATTTGAGATTTAATTATCGCTTTTGATAATTAAATATTTGTTGATTTGAGATTTAATTATTGCTTTTGATAATTAAATATTTGCTGATTTGAGATTCAATTATCGCTTTTGTTAATTAAATATTTGTTGATTTGGGATTTAATTATCACTTTTGATAATTAAATATTTGCTGATTTGAGATTTAATTATCGCTTTTGATAATTAAATATTTGTTGATTTGGGATTTAATTATCGCTTTTGATAATTAAATATTTGCTGATTTGGGGTTTAATTATCGCTTTTGATAATTAAATATTTGCTGATTTGAGATTTAATTATCGCTTTTGATAATTAAATATTTGTTGATTTGAAATTTGATTATCGCTTTTGATAATCGAATATTTATTGATTTGAAATTTGATTATCGTTTTTGATAATCGAATATTTATTGATTTGAAATTTGATTATCGTTTTTGATAATCGAATATTTATTGATTTGAAATTTGATTATCGTTTTTGATAAGTAAATAATTGTTGATTTGATGTTTTCTGATTATCGTTTGAGATAATTAGATATTTGCTGATTTGAGATTTCTAATTATCGTTTTTGATAATTAGATAATTGTTGATTTTGATTATCGTTTTTGATAATCGAATATTTGTTGATTTGAGATTTCTGATTATCATTTTTGATAATTAGATAATAGATGTTTTCTGATCATCATTTTTGATAACTAGATATTTGATGTTCCTGGTTATCGTTTTTGATAATTAGAGATTTGTCGATTTGTTTTCTGACTATCGTTTGGATAATTGGATGTTTGCTGATTTTATTGATATGAGATTTTCTAGTCCCCAATTGATTCTAGAGTATGCTGATTTTATTGGATTGCTATTTTCTATCTATGTCTATCTCTGTTGATAGTTATAGTTTGCTGATTATGAAGTTCGTGTTTTCTAGTTATTTGTTGGATAACTAGATATTTGCAGTTGTGCGGATTTGTGTTTTCTAATTATCTTTATTGATAATTTGATTTTGTTGTTTTCTAATTATCGTATCGATAATTAGATATTGCTATTTTGTAAATTTCTGTATTTCTAAATGTCTAATCGGTAATTGGATATTGCTGATAATTGTATTTATTCTGTTTCGCTGTTTTCTGATTATCCAATTGATAGTTAGATTTTGCGGAGGAATTTGTGAATTTCTTTTATGTGATTAAAAGATTTCTTTGGTGTTTGTGTTCTCGATCTTTATTTTTCTAGCTTAACCAGTTTATGTTAGAAGAATAATTGTTATAGACAACTTTAAGTATGAAAATTGCGGGGACGCAATTTTTATAAGGAGGGGAGTCCGTAACAACCCGAGATTTCGTACCGATTAATTATCGTCTTTAGACGATTACTTTTCCTAGCTATTTGTTTTGGAGTTTTAAATCGGTTTGAAATTCCTTTGAAAAAAAATTGGTTAAGTGTTGTTGGGCTTTAAAAATTTAATTATCCACTTCTTTTGTTGCCGTGATAATCATGTATACCCATTCCCCTTCATTTCTTTTGATGGCTAACCCTAAACAAAAGAATAGAGATAATGGCGGCTCGTTTCTTTCATTTCTCTCTGAGTAAAAATTAGGGTTTAGGTCAAATTAGCAGCTGCCGACAATGGATGCTCGTTCGAATAAGTGATTTCCATTTCCTTGCTCTGTCAAAAGAATGCTAGGATTTCGTTTGGGTTCGCTCATTTTTTGAGTGCTCGGCTTCGTCTCTGAAGTATGCGATCTTTAGGTGCGATCTTCGAAGCAAGGTGAGTGATCTTCTCTTCACTCACTTCTAATTTGAATTCCAGTGATTTTATGAATTGGGGTTTTAATTTGGGGTTCGAATCCCTTCGATATTCGTTCGTATATAGGTATATGTTCAAATTGTCTTCGCGCTTTTGTTTTTCTTTTCTTCGAGAATGAGTTAACTGACTTTTTAAATTCATATACTTTCGTCACTTGATTTTTTTGGGCCATTCTTCGGCCACTTGACTTTGTTAAAAACTGGTACTTTGATATTCATTTGCCTTGTTGACATCGGCCTTGCTCTCTTTGATGAACTACGAACATGTTGGTTTCGTAACCCCGGCTGGCTCGCATTAACTTCAGTCACTAGATATATATATATGTGATTTGGTGATTTCTATGGCTTTGAATTCTTTGATTTTCATACATATGCAGATGTTTGATGTTTCTCTGGCTTTATCGAGTCGTATAAATTTATGAAGTTACGGCTTTGATGATTTTCGAATGTGAGTTTGACAATGTTGTTTTGTTCGACTTTGGCTATATCGTTACCGCCTCTGGTAGCACTTTGATCCTTGTTAAATTTTACCTGAAAGAATTGTTCGACATTGCCTAAATATGAATCTGACTGTTGAGTTTTAATTGAAAATGATATTGGCCCTTGACCTTGTTTATTTGAAAGAATTCCTAGAGTTTGGCCTTTATTTTGACATCGTGTGCATTCCAGTTTAGCACTCATGTCTTCATTCGAGTTAACTGTACATGCCAAGGTATTATATTTTCACAACCATCATGTGTGAGTTCATGCATATGTATATAGTTACTGTACGATTTTAGTCAGGGCTGATATTTCACTGATGTGTGAATTTTACTGTAGTCTTCATTTTGTAGTTGTCTTGGTTCGAACTGCTACTTAGCTGGTTTTCTTATCAGCCTTGAACTGCTGCACATTTTGTCCATTGCCGTGTGTCACCTGCTCGCTAGTTAATAAACTGCTTACTTCATTTTCATATGCATTTCAATTTGAATTTGATATATCCATATTCATGTTGCATATTCTTCGTAGCACACTTGAAATTGTTTATGCAATTTGTCACTGTATCATGTATGACAGGGTTTGCATTTGAGTTGCTACTGTTGCCTTGAAGTGTTGCCGTCATGTTCATGTGCATTTTCTATTTAAGTTTGCAATCTCCAGTTCCATGTAGTTGTTACTGGTGCCTGTTGCAGTTTCATTTTGGTTTCTCTGTCTTTGACGTTGAGACCATTCATACATGTTGAGTAATGTTTCTTTGAGTTTGGCAGTTTGTATACTTCATGTGTACATCTGATTTTGGCAAGGCAGTACACGCGAGCGTGTACTGCAGCCAAATCAGATTTGATGTTATAATTGATGATTTCCATTGTTGGCATTGTTTCGTGTTGCCAATCCAAAATATTTTGAGTTGTATTCTGATTTGGTTTAAGTTGATGATTTTGTTGATATCTAATTATCTTTTAGATAATTAGATTATATGTTTCCTAATTATCATATCGATAATTAGATTTTTGTTGTTTACGCTATTTTGTTGGTTTGGGGTTTCACTTTGACCTTTGCAGTTTCGACGTACCGTGTGGCGAGGTAGTGCACGCGTGCGTGTACTGCAGCCACACAGGAATTTGATTCGATTGATCATTTTGAGATTCTAATTATTTATTTAATGATTGGAATTTGTGTAAATTGCTGTTTAGGAAATTCTGGAATTTTCATATCATCTTCATTGATAACCTTTTTATCTATCTTTGTTGATGATTTGCACTTACTGATTTGTTGTTTAACACTGTTTAGTGTTATATTGGCCATTATCTGATCCTGATTTATTGTTTAACACTGTTTAGTGTTATATTGGCCGTTATCTGATCCTCTTATCGAGGAGTCGGATATACGAGATTTCTGTTGCTGTTGTCTATTTGATATTTGATTATTATTATTTCTGTGCATTAATAACTAAGTTTGAATTAGACTGACATGTGTATTATTTTCTTTTGAATTTAATACTCGGGTCAGACCCGAGTTATTTCAGGTTGTAGATTTCCTGCTTTGAGTTGCTGTTTGAGCTATGAAGACTTTTCATATCATTTGAAGTGGTCTGCGTCTTTTTGTAGTAGTCAGTGAATGGATTAGGTTGATATGTATTCATGTACATTAGTTGATAATGTATTTGTATATATAACTTCCATAGTCGACAGTTGTGGTTGTATCATATGTATTGTGTCAACTATACTGTAACTGACATCAGTTATTATATATATGAGACTTTTTGTTATCTGTGTTCTGCATTCTTTTGTATCTGTGTTATTATTATATATATTGTCCTAAACTATTATGAACCATCGTAGTTCATTTTATACTGGTAATTGGGTATGTCGATGGGAGTAAATGAAAAATATATACCACTCCTATCGAGGTAACCAATACTAGTGTAAGGCCAACTACGGATGGCCGCTCCTATCTAGCCTTATTCTTCATAATAACAGACAGTATTTCTTTTAATACTCTTTGTTATTGTGAGCATAGAGGTGGGGCGTCACAATGAACAACTCAAGAAAATCGTGGAAGAGCAAGCATAGAAAATACTAAAATTAAAAAGGTTATTGGCAGATGAGATGAAAGAAAGGGATGATGCTCCCATGCAAACCCAGGGTTATTGCGAGGAGTTACTAGATTCTCGCAAAGCGAGTCGTAGAGGTCCGAGCAAAGAGTGTTGAAGAGTAGGTTGAGGCCATAAAGAATAGATTTAAACTTAGACTTGAGCCTATTCTTGTGTGGTATAATGTAATTGTTATCGAGTTTGGCAACTTGTAATGGTTGGATGAGGGATATACCCAAGCATTGGACATGGCCTGAAAAGAGATCATGAGATAGGAGCAACAGCACTCCGATAGAGTCGATGTCGCTGAGGAGAAGCTTAAACTCGACATTTCAAATGAAGAAGACCTAGAAGTGCTCAAGGTCGGTGAGCATATCTTACCCCCCCCCCCCGAATTGATTACTGAGGTTCAAAAGGATCAGGGTAAGAGTTCAAGGTCTACTCCTTATGCTTCAACAGTAAACATTACTGCTCCTTTGACATCGGAGTCGCCGATTATTGAAAGCATCACTTCTCTTTCTGGCTCTACTATTATTTACATTGCTAAGGCAGCTTCTAGCGTTTCAATTACTTTGGTACCCTCTTTGGATGCTCAGTACAACTTCGATGAGCCACAGCTCCAGATGTAACGACCCGATATTTTCAACCATTCGCATCCACACATGTCGGAATTGAATTGCTCAAAATATCAGATTGTTAATTTATATTTGGCAAAACTCAGCATATACAGTAATTAAATCAATCACAAAATCACAGATACAGAGTAATATAACAATAAGCATCGGAAATAAAAGAATAGTAGTTCATGAAGCTACTATATATATATATATAACATAGTTAAAACAAGATACAACATAAGTCTCGAATACATAGAAGTCTAAATACAATAGTCAATAACAAAATCTGAATATATCACTGGAGTCAACTGAATAACTGAAAGCTGAATAGATAGATGAATCTCCAAGCGAAGCTCCCACTCCAAAGGTGAGTCTCTAATGCTGTGACACTGAGTCTAACCCGAGCGTAAAGCAAAACACAAAACACTCAAGTCAGGATTAACATTCTTATATCAATAAATCCAACTCAAGTGAAATATCAACTGATACAAGTAACTCAAAGGATGTTTGGGATACCCATCCTCTAAGGATCCATGGAACTATCTACTATGTAGTACAATACGCTATTATAATATGTCTATAGTAAAGTAAACTATTAAAATAGCGTTAAAGCATTACCCATATCCCCCTTAACACATTTTATATATTCCCATAGTCTATACAGTACCATAATCTCCCCGGTACTGGGTATTGTCAAAGGGCACTCCATAGGTATGGTACAAAACAAACTCGTAGTGGTCTCGATAAGGTAGGTGACATGGCACAACTAGGCAATGCCAGGGTAGATATACTAATTACACTTCCGGGTTGGTGGTAACGCATAGCCGCAGCTACCGCCCACCTCCATCCACACTCCCAAAAAAAATCCGAGGGTGCACCGAATCAATCAAAGTAATAGAATGGAATCGAAGGAGTGTATCCGATCAGAGGAGCTACCTCACTTGGCCCATCAATTTCTCCTGTTTTAGCCACCTTAAGCTAACTCATGGGAGTCAGGTCCACGTATATACCTCAAATAGAATCGTTTCCAACCATCCTACTTCATTCTAGAATCTCCACCATGTACACGGTTGTTAAAGTGGTTTTCGGTATTGGCAGAGAGTATGACAATAACCAATCCCGGTCTCTTTAACAACCAACCATTATTATAAAGCCGTAGTCATTTCAAAATAGTTCTTACTTCAAAACCAAAATATCATATCCATTTCAAAACCATATCAATTCGAGATCATTTCTCATTTAAAATAATTTTCATTTCCAAAATCATAACACTTTGAAATCATAATACTTTGTAATCATAATACTTTGAAATCATAACACATTGAAGTCATAACTTTGGAAATTATACACTTTGAAATCATAACACTTCCCACTTAAATAGTTTAAATATTAACAATAGTAAACATAATAAAATAGTTTATATAATAAATTAGTTTATATAATAAAATAGTTTATATAATAAAATAATTAGTATATTAAAATAGTTATAAATTAAAATAGTTTATAAATTACAACACTTTATAAAGTAAAATAATAAAATAGTTTTAAATATATTTTAAAATACTTTATATAATAAAATAGATTCCTCAAATTCCACAAATCGATTCAAATCAATACAAATTCCAACATTCAAATTTAAATCAAATCTCGGTTCTTCCATTTCAATTCAAATCTCAATAAGCCATTTTATATCGATTTCAAATATAGATATAAACTACAATTTAAACCATTCCGATTTCAGTAGATTTCAAAGCTTAAAATATTCAAACATTTATAATAACCCAATTTTGATAAATTCGTTTATATTTCAAATTCAACTTTACTATTATTTAATATTGAAATATTCACCTAGTCAATCCAATATCATTTAAATAAAACCTTAAATTACAATTTAAATAAACTAAATATTCCCTTCAATTTATTTACTTGAAATATTCATTTAATCAGTTTAAATCAAAAATCAAGTTACAAAACCATATCTTAAAATCTCAAATTTAATAAGTTTCAAATCAATTCTATTAAATATAATTCTTAAAAGAATACTATTTCAAATCACCTTAAATTTATCTTCCCAACCTAATTTATTAAAAATTATTATAAAAATCTATTTTTAAAATATAAATTTAAATAAATACTTAAACAGATTATATATTAATTAAATTAAACTTTATTAAATTAAATCTTATTATTTAAACTTAATTTATATTAAAATTTAATTTATATACATTTGAAAAATAGTAAAAATATAAGTAAAATCTTAAAATTAATAAATTTCAAAACTAACTTATAATTGATAAATTTCAAAACATATAATTTTAAAAATCTAAAATTTTAAACATATATAAAATAACATTTATATAATGAAAAAAATATTTATATAAAACTATATATATTTATTTTCAAAACCTTGGAAATCATTTAAAAAAATATATATATACCAACGGTGTCTGTATATGATTTTCTATCCTATGGTCAAGTGATACGGATATTTATCATTTCAATCTGCAATTTAGATATCTACGGGTATATATCTTTTTAACTCGCAATCCCAAATTCAATGTCAATGAAAATCGCTTGGGTTTATCATTTCATCCCATAACGATTTTCTTCTATTCTACAAGATCGTTCGGGTATGTATCATTTCAATCCATAGGGAATTCTATACTAACAGGGAACTTGCAAAGTGAGAACAGTAATGATAATAATATAACATATCAACAACATGCATATATCATTAGTAACAAATAAAATATAAATAACTCATTGTGTCAGATGTCATAGGTGAACAGTAACAGACAATGGCATATCATATATAGCAGTTAAATAACTAGCAACAGCATATTTCAATTGTCGTTTCAAATGAAATCAAATCTAATAAATATAAGAATGTTAATCGTGAGTGATTGCTCACTTTTCAAGGCTAGAGAGATGAACGAGAATGAGATGAGTTACTAATCCAAGCACGAATTCCAAAGCAAAGCAAGATGGGCACGAATTCGATAGACAAGCTGATAAATCGGAATCAATGAAAACAAATCAAATCAGCTTGGTATAAACTGAAACTAATGTATATTATCTATATATATTTCAAAAATCAATTTTAGAAATATATACTTAAAATAAAATATATATATATATAATTCAAGTAAATATTTCAAAGAATTTATATACACATACTTTTAACCACATACATATATTTTAAAGCTATAACAAAGTATTAACATACAAAGTATAGTTTCAAATCAGTTTTCAAACAAACAAGAGTCGGTATAACAAAATATCTATAATATGATATATACCTTAAAAGATAAAAAATACAAATACATGTCATGACCAACATCAATACAGACTATATATATATACAAATAAAAGCTGCAAATGTTATATACTGTAAACATATAACCTGAATATACCTATAATTATATAAATTAACATAACAACTAACATATATAGTAAGATTTATACAAACAGATAATACCAATTTAGGCTTATCAATGTCATTTACACAAAATAATGTACTCAAATATTGATATGCACGTAAATGTGCATTTTTTTACCACCATATTTAATCTATTTAAATTAAATAAATGATCATATGGGGTATTTTAACTTGTTTAAACTAAAATTCAAATTATTTTCAAATTTCCACATATTCATCTTCATATAGGGGCAAAATGGTCATTTTTATGCATTTATTAAATTGCGAAAATTTACTTGGAATTTTCAATGTTGTTTTGTAGGAAATTTGGTGAATTTTACAAGTGGTTTCATGATGATATATACATGCACAAGAGTGAAGAGAACAAATGAAGATGGAAATAATTCAAAGCGATGATCATGGAGGACCCCACCTACCCACCTACCTTAATGTACAAATTAGAGGCTAATGCACATGCTTATGGAATTAATGGCTTCATGTACACTTAAATGATGATTAGTAGAAGCAAACAATTACTTAGCCTCCACACTTTCTTAAGGGTAGTTTGGGCATTCCCTAAATTATGAATTAGGATTTCATGATTGTATAAATAACCCATTATGTTCATGTAACGTCTTCTACCTTTCATATTACTTAGAAAATTAGAGTGCAAAATTGTAAGCAATGTTTCATGAAATAAAAATAGCTTCTTAGCCTCTTTCTCTTCTCTTATTTACATGCTTTCATTTATTTTTCATGCTTTTATTTATGCTCTTTCCTTTTCTTTGTTAGTAGATTAGTTTTACATTCATGCAAGTAATGTAGCTTAATTACTTTTGTTGTAAGTAGTTTAATTACATTCTCTTCTTTGCTATTTTTCTATTTTCTTCTCTTTTTAATGTTGAAATTTACTTGTGTTGCTTCAATGCCACAAATGAGTAGCTAAACCCCTTTAATTTAGGGGTAATGAAGCTCTCAAATATTATGTAATTTCAACATTTTATGATTTATGATCTCATTTGGTTTATGCTTCATGAAGTCAGTTTTGATGCAAGTTTATACTAATGGGTTTGATAGCTTATATTGATTATGCAAATGAGCTATTCTTATTCAACATAAACACAATTTGCATCATCATTTGCTAATCCATTTTTGATTGTGAAATTAAAGTAAAAATGAAATTTGATGATCTACATTACTAGTTACAATAGTAAATAGATCATACTTAAAATAGCTTTTGCTTTGGCTTCATTTTCATTAAATTATAAGTGGTTTGTTTGTTGTATTATAGTTTGATGGTTTGAGTTATGTTAATTAATAACATAAACAAACCATACTTATGATTAATACAACAATATTTTACTTAATATCAAAGCTAGGTATCGCAAATTGTTTGTTTGTTGATTTACAAAAATATGAGAGTGGATTTGCCTCTAAATTGTTCTCTAGTTCCATAGTTTTTAAATCAAATTTTGATTCTAGTTTTAGCTTCATTTTATTTCTAGTTAACAATTTCTTCTCATTTGGTCTAATTTGATTGAATAGATTTTTAAAATCATCATTTCCCTACGGATCGACCCGTATTCGCCACGTACTACAAGTGTACGCCGTGCGCTTGCGGTAAATTTTAATTTGAAATTTTTCGGCAAATTTCTAATCCGATAGAAATCTTGTCAAGTAACAAATATATACGTACTAATTGATACATATCTGTTACAAATCTGAGAATACACAAAACTTTTATATTGTCCTTGAAAAATCAAAAATTTTGTAATAAAACCTTTATAACTTATATATAAAAAACAGGTCTTATACTTATTCGCATATTAAACAGTAAGATATAACAAAAGAAAACAAAGCAGCTCAGACTAAATTTTTTATAATAGACTATATCTTAATATAATAAAATATATATAAAACATTCATAGAAACTATATATTATATTTACACAAATGTAGCTTACGTAATAGGCATATCATTTTAAAATATATATAAACTCACACAACCCATAAACTTTATATATAATTTACATATTATAAACAACAAGCTTGCATGGATATAAACTTTTATATAAATACCAATATATATATAACTGTAACAGTATATACCGCAAATAGATATATCATACTATTTTCTAAAACCAAATGCAAGAACACATATATAACAGAATAAGTATAATTCAATATATATATATATATAATTTATAAAACTAACCTATTTATATATGCGTGAACCACTAAAACAAGAGCAGGAAGGGCTCGGTTCCTTGCCGCTAGCCTGGGAGGAAGAGGCACGGTGGTCGAGGTAGTGGTGGAGCCGAAGTCAGGTGATTGGGGATGTGGCACCTCGGCCATGCAGTCGAAAGGGAGGGCAGAGGCCGGCTGCCGTGTAGAGTTACTCGGCCTGTAGAGGAGGCATAAGGAGAAGATAGCGGGAGGAGGAGAGGGGAAGAAGAATGATGGGAAGAGGTCGGTTGAGGTGGAAGCCTGGTTGCGTGAGGCCGAGAGAGGAGGAAGTGTGATTCACAGCTGGGCTTTGTGTAATTTAAGGGAAGATGGAAAAAACTGGTGGTGGAAGATGCATGCTCCAGGTGATGGAGGCCGTGTTCGGCTATGTATTATATGCATGCTTTACATATTTCAGAAAATAGGAACTAGAACAAGCAGAGGCAAAAGAAGAAGGAAAACGAATGTGTTAACAAATATATGTGTTTTATATAATGTTATTTCTCAAATGAAACCATGGGGATTGCAAAAGTCACACCTGTTCAATTCAAGAATAATAAAAGTTATGCAGATTCTCAGGTAAGACGATTGAATACGCACAGGAACACAAAAGGACTCGAACAGTTACCGATACGACTAATCGCTTCGCGGTTTTGTCACGTACCAAACACTGAAACACGAAAACGAATATGCTATGGAGATCGGCACGACGAGACGATCAAAACAGTACACATATATCAATGATAGGATCCTCCGATCAAAAGTCGATATTCGGTACCGAAAATGCTGCTAAAACGTCGAAAATAAGATAAACAGAGCAATAGCAGTCCAAATTTGATGAAACGAAAAATGACGTCTCACTCAGAAGATGATTTACAAATTTATTATATAAAAATATTCAGCTTTGGAAAATATTTTATTACCATCAAATATTAGCCATCAAATATTAGCTGATTTAATTTAAATAAAATTTCACAAGAAAATAAACTTCCATATTATTGGATGAAAGTTTACCATTTGTTATGTTTATAAAGACGTATTCCAAATATTAAATTTTTATTTCCAAATTCAATTATTTAAAATTTCATAAAAATTTCAATTAATTACATTATAAAATTTATTAAAATTTACGGGTCGTTACACCAGAAGTTGCCCATTTATATCTTATTTTGGTAGGAGGTTCTGGTGGCATTCCAGCTCATACCGATTCTATATCTCCTGGAGGTATATCGTTAATGTTGCATGTATTTGAGATAACTTATAGGATAGAGGTTGATTGCACTAATCTCTACTTTTCCATTTTTCAAGTTCCAGGTCTTCCTTTTATTGTCCCTTTGCCAGAAGTAAGCTTGCCAATGGAACACAGGCCACTCTAACGGGATCGGTTGTGTATCTACCCCTCATTTTACTCTGGCTCGTCCAACAAGCACTGCTCGTGACCCCGATGATGAAATGATTCATTCTTTGGAAGAGGAGGTCGTAGATGACCTTCAGAGGGGCCAAAGAGATGAAGATATCACTATTACTAGAGTTGTTGAGCATTCATTGGGGCTTACTATGCAAGACATGCAACGATTCCAGGCCATTGCTAACCGAGGAGATCAAGAAAGAAAATTTTGATGACATTCCTCCTCCTATGTCTTTCTCATTGCCCATGGAATCTATCTTCACTCCCTTTACCATTCTCACTTCTGCAGGTATTCACGACATGACTCCGGATTCTATAGGAAGCGATTATGATGGGGAGAGTTATCCAAAAGGTTGCTTTTCAAATAATAGTAAGGGCAAGGAAACAAGTAGAAGGAAACCCAGAAAATTTGACACACATTTCTCTAGGGAAGGAAGCAAGGAGAAGAAGAAGAGGAAGAAAATTTAGCCGTGGTTTTTCCTTATTTTTTCTATTGCCTTTTTTTAGCTTTGAATATGTGTAAATAGGCTGATGCTGTGCGGGTGCAGCCTCCGCTCTTTTGTTACGAAAGTTTGTCATTAAAGAATAGAATTGTTTCCTTTCAAATCTTGTGTTTATCTATTTATGTATTGAGAAATGTTTCTTTTTAGTTAACTTTGTAGCTCCATTTGCTTATCTTTAGCCGAGCTTCATTTCACCAGCGATTGTGATGGAGTCTATATCACTCCCCATGTTAAAGGGGTTATGGCTTAGTTACCTATCTCCGGGTATCCATGTTTGGTCTCGCCAATCTCTAGGCATCTACCGAGATTTTTCACCTTGATTGGTGCCTAGGACGTCTATTTATTGGACGTCTTACCCGATCTCGCCTAGCTTTAGGAGTTGATCGCACATGCCCTATCTATAAGGCTAAGTTAACAGATCGCCATCCTTCGGGCACTGTAAGGTCTGTCTCTTGACATTTCTATTAGATCTTGCCTAACTTCGGGCATTGATCATTAGCCTCACCATTCTCCAGGCAAATGGATATGCTTCGCCAAACTCCGAGCAAAAGATTTCAAGGTGTACTGTCTCATCGCACCCTTAAGTACTTATAATCTTGCATCCAAATTGTGGGTTGGAGGAGCTGATTAGCACCTATCTTTGGATACCAAGAACATTTTTGTTCCTCAGGTCCAGTCATGGACTCAAAATTTCATCGGTACCTATCTCCAAGCACCTACATACATGTATTATATAAGTGTAAGTCATTCAATTTTGTCGCGGTTTACAGTACAAGGTTTAGCTAATGAAAACGCAAATTCATCGATCCCAAATCCAATTCATTTTATGTCTGCAATAGCGGTAGATCATGCCTTGTTATATTAAAATCAAAAAAGTATGTACAGAGATAGTTTTTAAGAAAATAGTGTCGTAAGTTCTCGCTATTCCATGCCCTCGGAAGTGAAATTCCATCAACAGTCGCTATCTTGTTTCATCTCTAAGCTTATGTTCGATAGCATAAGGACCTTCCTAAGTCGGGCCCATGTTCACTAGACCATGGAAGATTCATTTAAGAATGAGATCACTAATCTTGAAGGTCTAGTTCCTGACCTTTGTGCTGTAACATCGAGCTACTCGCCATTGGTGAGCAGCAGCTCTCAAATCAGTTTTGTCGCGTTTCTCAATGAACATATTGAGGGACTCGAGTAGGAGCTCCTCGTTCTTTTTAGGATTGTAATGGATATTTTTATGAGATTGCATTTCCAATTCAATTACAATCATGGCCTCTGATTTGTAGGCCAAAACGAACGGTATATGACTAGTCATGGATTTGTGTGTCGTTCAATAAGCCCAAAGTGCCAGAGGCAGTTCATCGACCCACTTGCATTTAGCCTTTGGCTTTTTCAGAATGGACTTGATGACTTTAATTCACTGCTTCCATCTATCCATTCGCTTATGGATGCACTACTATTAAAAATCTTTTCTTTATTCGATATTTTCTAAAGAAGTGCTTGAATTCCACGCTATTAAATTAGATCCCGTTATCGGAGATAATCATTTGTGGTATCCTAAATCGATATATAATGTTCCTGGCAATGAAGTTGATCACCTTCTTCATGATGATCGTGGCAAGCGGTTCCACTTCAGCCCACTTCATGAAATAATCAACCGCGACAATGGAATATTTCGCTCCCCCTTCGACCTTGGTAGCACACCAATAATGCCGATTTCCCCCACCACACTTGGCCATAGGTTGACCATTTGTGTAACCTTTGTAGGTAGGACTCTAGAAATTTTTGTGAACCTTTGACATCAATCAAATTTTCTGGTGTAATCGGCTGCATCTCTGTTGATCATTGGCCTGAAATATCTATAACGAAGAATCTCTTTGCTAACGTTTGCCCATAATGTGATTGCCACATGCTCCTTCATAAAGATCCGCAAGGACTTTTTTAGTCTCCTTATTAGCATCATACCATAAGAAGGGAATAGAGAACCCTCTTCTATACATCACTCCATCCTGAACAATGAACCATGGATCTTGGCATAGGAGTTTTCTTCGTTCATTTCTTTTGTCTGGAAAGATTCCTTTCAATAAAGACTCCTTAATTGGAGTCATCCATGATTCTTTCTCAAGTTCATCCTCCAAGATCCAATTAACATCCAACTAATTGATGCTCAGAGCTGATAATACCTCCATTGGAACTAAACACATGAGTTGTGCATCCCTAGACTAGCTAGCCTAGCTAACGATCCAACCTTTGTGTTATCTTACCTAGGTATGTGTGTTATCGTCCAATACTCAAAGTCATTGAGTAGTTACAAAGCCTTCATAAGATAGGGGTCCAACCTCGTTCCATTATAATAGAATTCTTTCCTCACCTGGCAGACCACCAATTAAGAGTCACTATATATGTGAAAAGCTTTGACTCCTAATTCTTTCATTATCTTGGGTCCCGCTATCAGCAATTCATATTCTGCTTCATTATTCGTTATAGTGAACTCAAGATTTAGAGCATAGAAAATAGACCATTCCTCGAGGGTCACCAAAATTACTCCTGTAACGACCCGCTATTTTGGACCATTCGCATCCGCACAAGTCGAACTTGAATGATTCAAAATACCGAATTGTTAATTTATATTTGGCAAAACTGAGCATATACATTAAATAAATAGAACACAGATCACAGACACAGAGTAATAAATGCAACGGAAATAAAAGAGATAGTAGTTCATGAAGCTACTATATAAATATATAAGTTACATCAGAGTTAAACCAGATACAACGGAAGAGTAACACGATACATCAAATATAAATCAGAATACATCACTAGAATCATCGAATACTGAAAGCAGAATAGATGGCTGGATCTTCAAGCAAAGCTCCAACTCCAAAGGTGAGTCTCGAATACTGGTACACTCAATCTGACCCGAGCGTAAAGCAAAACACAAAACACTCGAGTCAGGATTAACATTCTTATATCAATAAATCCAACTCAAGTGAAATAGCAACTGAAATACAAGTAACTCAAAGAATGTTTGGAATAACCATCCTTTAAGGATCCGTTAAACTATCTACTATATAGTAGTGTACGGTAAATAGATAATGCCTATCAGTAATATAAAGTATCAAAATAGTGTTAAGGCGTTACCATTATCCCCCTTAACACATTTTATATAAGCGTTATAGTTTATACAGCACTGTAAACTCCACCGTAAACTAGTGGGCTATCAGGGAGTACTCCATAGGTATAACACAAAACAAATCTTAGTGGTCGTGTATATAGGGATCCAAGTATGACAATGCACATGAGGCAATACCCAAGGTAGTGAAACTACCGTTTGCTTGATCCGGACTGGTGTGAACGCATCGCCGCAGCGACCGCAACACCGCGAAACAACACTCCCAAAATCAAGGGTGCACCAATCGACAACAAGTAATGAGTAGTTTTCGAAGAAGTGTGTTCGCTCGAGGTAGCTAGCCCCCATTTGGCCCGGCACGGCTCCTGTTTTAGTCATTTCCAATTTGACACAAGTGTCAAGGCTATCCATTATCGTTCTCTTTCTTCAGTCATCACGTACATCATTCCAACCACTTCATTCTGGATCACACTCCGCGTATAGTTATTAAAGTGGTTTTCGGTTTAGACAGTGAGTATGTCCCTAACCGATTTCGGTCTCTTTAATAACTTTCGTAATTATTACACCGATTGGTCGTTTATATATTTCAAAAACCAAATCAAATTCAATTTCAATTTCAATTCGTAAACCAACATTTCATTTCCCTTTCTAAATCAATTTCCATAATTTACGTTTCATAACTTCCACATTCATAATTTCAAAATTCTTATGATTCAATTTCAATTTCTATTTAAAACAATTCGAATATTGATTCAAGTTCGTATATAAGTTTCATTCCGAAATCATTTAAATTAATTTAATTTAACATTCAAATCAATTTAAATTCATTTATCGATTTCATTAAATATTCGTTAAGTAAATTTGTCATTCAAAACAATTTCTATTTAATTTCCAATTCATTAAATCAATTACTTAAGTTCAACTTCATTTTATAAAACTTATAAATTGCATTAAATTAAATTCATCAAATCGAATTCTTTACATTTTAAGTCTTACATTAATTTCAATAAAACACAATTTATTTGTTGTTAGAGAAATTCAATTTCACTTATTAATTTACTTAGTTACAATTTCAAAACTCAATTAATAAAGAAACTTAATTCACTTATTCAAGAAGTTCAATTTCACTTAATAAAGAATCCAATTTTATATGACTATTAAATAATTCAATCTTATTTAATTATTAAATTATTTCAAAACTTAATTATTAACTAATTTCAAAACTTAATTATTAATAATTCCAAATTTAATTATTAATTAATTAATTTTAAAACAACATTCTTTTAACAACTACTATGTTAATATTTTGTTTCGGATTATTAAATATTAACATTTCCTTTCTTTAAAAATTCAAATTCCAACTTCATTTCAAAACCTTATTGTTTATTCGAATAAAATCTTTATTTTATTTTAAATCAATTTATTTGACCAATCGGTTTTTATTTAATTTTCTATCCTAGGTCAAAGTTCAATTTGGGTATTTATCATTTCAACCCGATTCCAATTCAATCCAAAATCAAAGCATAGCAAAGGGAACTTGCAGTGTGATAAATGGGATGATGTCAAAGTAAATAAACAAACAATAACAACAGTAAACAAAAATCCAATAATCAATTCAAATAATCCCGAAATAACCGTATTAATTCACATTGTTGTTTGTGCGAATTAATATAATTATTTCTAGAATCTACACTATCATTTCATGTAGATTAAAGTTTATTGCATTACGGTTTTTCACTTGTCATCTATTTACAATTTCATGCATCATCAGTTTAAACAACATACAATTGATGGTTCAAGGTGTAGTTAACACTATTTTCTACGTGTCAAATGATTAAACATTTAAGGGGTCATATTAAACAAATTTAACTAACCAAATTCAACACATATGTCGATTCAATTTTTTTAACTATTCTACGTCAAATTCAATTGCATAATATTTATCACTTTATACATTACAATTTAACATCCAATATAACAACAATCAATCAATCAATTATCGACCAAATTGTATTATCATCGCATAAATAATTAACAGATAATGGTGTCAGATGTCATAGGTGAACAGATACAGGTAATAGCATATATAACAGTGTAAATAACTAACAGCAGCATATTTCAAGTGTCGTTTCAATTGAAATCAGATTTAATAGATAAAAGAACATTAATCATGAGTGATTGCTCACCTTTCGAGACTAGGGAGCGAGAATAGACAACGAAGTTGAGTTACGAATTGCAAGCACGACTTATGAAATAAACTAGATTGGCACGAATCGACGAGCAAAGCTGTTAAATAGGAATTGCCGAAATCAAATCAAAACATTCAACATAGCAACAAATAAAAAAAACATGTCCTACATCAAAATTTAACAATTTAATTCTATGTGCTACCGAGATCGAAATGGTCTGAAATTTGGTATGAATAAAAATCAAAACTTGTATTTCAAACTGCAAAAAAAATCACTTGATTTGGACAAGAGACGAGAAAAGTTACGATGTCACGAACATAGACTCAGGTCATGTTGCGACTGTCAAATGTTCAGGTCTGAAAACCGCTCTGGATCTGACTTTTAGGTAAGAAACAGAGGACTGAATCACCTCGTATGAAGCTAAAAGTTTATATACAGAAAGTAGAAAACTCTATCTTTTAAACAAAAAAGGAATCACTGTATTCCGATGTAAGACAGAAGAGATACGATGCGTCAAACATGAACTCAGGTCGTGTTTGCAGCAGTGTAAACTAATTTCAAGTACAAAAGAACAGCTGTTTGGGTCTAACTTCCAGATCCTCGACCACTAATCAAACGATGTCGGATTTTGCTGAAATTAGACAGGCATAAACTAGGTAACTTCGACTCTTTTTTAAAAATAAAATTAACCAATTCCGATAAAACATGAGTGAGATATGATATCGTGAAAATGAAGTCTAACTGCTGTTCAGAAAAAAAAATTAAACATGCAAAATACACAATAGCTCATATATAGACATACATAGGCTTAAATATACAACTGTCCAACTGTAAATCATTTTATATTTGACGCTTGAAAACTATAAGTTGTAAAAGAAAATATAACAAAACCATAACTGACATATACGGCTAACATGTAACAAATAACAAATAACAATCATTATACACTAACCAATATCTTATTATATAAAAGACTTATATACAATACACGAATCTCTTATAAATATGTATAAATACTACAAATTATACAAATTATATACGGTAGATGCAGTACCAAAATTTTCTCAGAGAAAATAACATGCAATTGTACATAAAAGAACCGCAGTACGCATATACACTTTTGTTAAACTGCATAGTGCAAAATCAAAGAATACACATATTTGTTAAACTTATATATATTATAGTCTTTTCTATAAAACAGAGCAGCAAACAAAATGTCCAAATTTAATACTTAAGGAGGAAATGGCTGCTACATGCTTTCAATATGCAAACCATCATTACATAAACAATATATATACACTGCTATACCACCAACATATATAAAACTTCTTTTAAATATATTATATCACTTTAAGCATAAAATATACTAAAATATAATTGAAACTGTTATATAACATGTATACTAACATATACATACTCTATTGTAAAATTACAACTCTCTAGACATAATATATATGAATATATGCTCACACACATATACCCAAAAAAAATCAATACTACTACAAAATATATATATAAAGCAACCTATAAGATTTATATATAAAATCATAATATATAACTCACGCCAGAACAGGAGGTGGATTGGAAGAAGTCGCGGCTGCTGGACTGAGGTGAGTGGGGTTGAGGGGAAGGAGAGAGAGGCGGTTCCCGGTTGTCTGGACGGCGAACTACGGGGGAGGAGGTGGTGAAGCTGTGGTGGTTTGCAAATGAAGGGCGAGCTGATGTGATGGGCGGAGATAGCTGCAGGTGTGACGGAGGTTGCGCAAGGTGTTGGGCGGACGGGTGATGGCTGTCACGGTGACGTGGCAGTTTGGCGAAGTGTGGGTGGAAGATGTGGGGTAACGGTGCGGCTATTGACGTGAAAAACGGTGATGGCTGTTGGCGTTACGGCACAGCGAGGAAGAAGTGAGCGGAAGCGAGGCCTGCTGTGAGCTTGCGTGTACATCTAAATCCAACGTGTGCAACACAAGTGGGGTGATGGAAAAAGCAAAGGAGGATAAGAGGAGATAATATGAAGGAACGTGATGCTCAGGCAAAGGCAAGTGCATGAATTTATATATAGAGTTTAACAGTGCAGAGCATACAAAAATTATAAGAGAAGAAGATAAAATAAAAACAAGGAAGAAGAACTAATAAATATGAGTCAGTGGGAATGGGAAAAAGCAAACGCTGATTTCTGTATATATTAAAAGCTACCGACCTTTTGTATCTAAATAGTGGACAAATAAAAGGTCACAAGGACCAAAATGCACAAAACCGATACCGTTACGGAATCGTTTTTCGCGGATTCCGCTGTGCACCGAACTTCAAAATATAGAATTGAATATACTACGGAGATCAACACGATGCGACGGTCACAACGGTATAAAGATATCAGTAGTATGATTTGAATTATAAAAATTCGAATTTTTCTACTACGAAAAATGTAAGAAAAACACAGAAAAATAAGATCGACGGAGCTAAATAAGTCCGAATTTTGAAAAACGAAAAATGGTGTTTGCTCAGAAGATGGTTTAGAATTTTTCTATGTAAAAATATTTAGGTTCCGAAAACATTTTATTTTCATCGCTTTTTAACTGATTAAATTGAAGTAAATTTACGCGCGAAATAAACTTTCATATTTTCGGACGAAAATTTACCAGTTGCTATGTTTAACTAGACGCATTCCAAATATAAAATTTTTATTTCAAAATTTTATTTTTAAAATTCCACAAATTTTCAATTAATAACGTTATTAAAACAGTTAAATTTGACGGGTCGTTACACTCTCCCCCACTCAAAACTTTTCGTCCCCGAAAAGGAAGGAGGTAGGAGAATAGAAACAACCAGAAAGAAAAAGATTGAAATGCAAAATACAACAATTAACTCAAACCATATAAATTTAAATTTTATATTAATCAATATTCAACAATTTGGTTTTAATCCATTTGAGTTTACTTAAGTTAAATCAATCTATCTATTTCTAAATTCATATCTTATCATCTAGTCATCCTCAATTAACAATCTCTAAATCATCAATTTGTATAATCATTTATTATACTAATATTTTATTCAACAAATTTAATTCTTTTATTTCAAATTATTATTAAGTTTATTCCACTTAATATATCTTATTACATATATTTAAACCATATAAATCAATTTAAACCATATAAATTTCAATTTAAATTAATTTATATTTTTTTCAATTTGGTTAAATCCATTTATATTAAATCAATAAATAGTCATTCGATTTAAATTTGTTAGTTCAATTGTTAATTCTAATCATATAAATTTCATTTTAAATCAATTAATATTCAATAACTGATCTTAATTCAAGGTATTTCATTAAGCTGATTCAATTCAATTTGTTAATTCTTTCAGAACAAAATTTACTTATTTATCACATTCAATTAACATATTATTCTATCATCTTTATTAGCATTTTTTTAGTTAAAATCTAAGTGCATAACATTTATTGTAAACACTCAATTTTTATTTATAAAAATTATTTTATTTTGTATATTATCCAATTACATTTTAACTTCTGAATCATTTAGGTAAGTTATATTGAAATGTAATTTAGTGCTATACAAATAAAATTTTCAAATTTAATTATTTCAAGTTTAAATATTTATCCAAAATTTAGCTTCACTTATAATTGGAAACATCCTTTAACATAATTTTAAGAATTAAATTTCCGTTTAATTTCAAACCCTTTAGATATAATTATGTATATACTATGTATATTAAATCAAAATAATATACCCATATATATATAAATCAAGTCATACTTAAAAAAATTCAAATCAAAATATTTTCCCAAAACAAAACCGTAGCAAAGCTACAGAATGGTTTCTCCACTTCGAAACTCGAAAATGAATGTCGATGATGCGGCCGCAATCACCGAAATTATTTTCCAACGACAAAGAGAAGAGCACTGATTTCAATATTTTAAAATTCTTTGAAAACGGTTTCTATTTGAAAATACGTTCAATAATATACATTTTAAAAATTCTTTGGAAACAAATTATAGTCAAAATACCCTTAAATAATGTGCATTTTAAACCTTTAAAACCATGGTTTGAAATCATTGGAAATTAAATTCTCAAATTCTTAATTCAAATTCATTTCAAATTCTAAATCAAATTATATCCAAGTTTTATAAATTCATTTATTCATATTATGCAATAGTCAATGGCTTATAAAACAATAAATGAAAATCAAATATTATCATTTCTGACAACAAACTTCATTAACAATTTAATTTCAGATAACTTATACTTATATATAATATAATCATACAAAACTATTTTGTTACCAAATTTGAAAACAATATTGTGTCAGTTTGCTCTGCTCAAGTGTTTTGGAAATCCTATCGATAGCGTTGATCAGACGAATCGATCGGAAACCCAAATCAACATCAACAACTCAAACAACACAACATATATTAAAACATTTATATATTAGTTTAAAATACATTTCTTTGCTCGACGATACAGGAATGAATTTTCAAAATAAGGATAGGGTTTCAAATTTAATGGACTCAAATCAAAGAGAATTTTGATTCGAAAATAGGTTCGAAACAAAGATATGATGATTAAATAACAAAGTAGGAAGATTGATAAGTTTATATAAATCGCGGTCAACCTTAACCAGGTCAACCGTGACTTCAAGAATAAGATCGATTCAGAATTCCGAGGCAAATCTACATTTGATCTCAAGAAATAGAATTCAAGTATAGCAGGAGATAGATAGCATCGTAAACCGAGGATACAGAAATCTCAGGTAAATTGATGCCTATTATAAAGGAGTTTTGCTCCTTTACGAATCATTCGAAGATTGGCGAGACCGCCGATCTATTATAGATATCATTCAAAATGGAGTTATGGGATGCTCCAAAATCGAAAGAAGACGAATAATGAAAGACAGGAATGAATTTCGGAACCGAGGGGAACATTCCAAAATTAAAAGGAATTGAGTCAATGGAAGAGATTGAAACTCGAATGAGAGTGATTCTGTAAATACATTTACCCTATATGCTAAGTTTTGCCTAGAGCTACCAAAGCTCTGATACCAACTGTAACGACCCGCTATTTTGGACCATTCGCATCCTCACATGTAGAACTTGAATGATTCAAAATACCGAATTGTTAATTTATATTTGGCAAAACTGAGCATATACAGTAAATAAATAGAACACAGATCACAGACACAGAGTAATAAATGCAGCGGAAATAAAAGAGATAGTAGTTCATGAAGCTACTATATAAATATATAAGTTACATCAGAGTTAAACAGGATACAACAGAAGAGTAACACGATACATCAAATATAAATCAGAATACATCACTAGAATCATCGAATACTGAAAGCAGAATAGATGGCTGAATCTTTAAGCAAAGCTCCAACTCCAAAGGTGAGTCTCGAATACTGGTACACTCAGTCTGACCCGAGCGTAAAGCAAAACACAAAACACTCGAGTCAGGATTAACATTCTTATATCAATAAATCCAACTCAAGTGAAATAGCAATTGAAATACAAGTAACTCAAAGAATGTTTGGAATAACCATCCTTTAAGGATCCATTAAACTATCTACTATGTAGTAGTGTACGGTAAATAGATAATGCCTATCAGTAATATAAAGTATCAAAATAGTGTTAAGGCGTTACCATTATCCCCCTTAACACATTTTATATAAGCGTTATAGTCTATACAGCACTGTAAACTCCACCGTAAACTAGTGGGCTATCAGGGAGTACTCCATAGGTATAACACAAAACAAATCGTAGTGGTCGCGTATATAGGGATCCAAGTATGACAAGGCACATGAGGCAATACCCAAGGTAGTGAAACTACCGTTTGCCTGATCCGAACTTGGGAGAACGCATCGCCGCAGCGACCGCAACACCGTGAAACAACACTCCCAAAATCAAGGGTGCACCAATCGACAACAAGTAATGAGTAGTTTTTGAAGAAGTGTGTTCGCTCGAGGTAGCTAGCCCTCATTTGGCCCGGCACGGCTCCTGTTTTAGTCATTTCCAATTTGACACAAGTGTCAAGGCTATCCATTATCGTTCTCTTTCTTCAGTCATCACGTACATCATTCCAACCACTTCATTCTGGATCACACTCCGCGTATAGTTATTAAAGTGGTTTTCGGTTTAGACAGTGAGTATGTCCCTAACCGATTCCGGTCTCTTTAATAACTTTCGTAATTATTACACCGATTGGTCGTTTATATATTTCAAAAACCAAATCAAATTCAATTTCAATTTCAATTCGTAAACCAACATTTCATTTCCCTTTCTAAATCAATTTCCATAATTTACGTTTCATAACTTCCACACTCATAATTTCAAAATTCTTATGATTCAATTTCAATTTCTATTTAAAACAATTCGAATATTGATTCAAGTTCGTATATAAGTTTCATTCCGAAATCATTTAAATTAATTTAATTTAACATTCAAATCAATTTAAATTCATTTATCGATTTCATTAAATATTTGTTAAGTAAATTGTCATTCAAAACAATTTCTATTTAATTTCCAATTCATTAAATCAATTACTTAAGTTCAACTTAATTTTATCAAACTTACAAATTGCATTAAATTCATCAAATCAAATTCTTTACATTTTAAGTCTTACATTAATTTCAATAAAACACAATTTATTTCTTGTTAGAGAAATTCAATTTCACTTATTAATTTACTTAGTTACAATTTCAAAACTCAATTAATAAAGAAACTTAATTCACTTATTCAAGAAGTTCAATTTCACTTAATAAAGAATCCAATTTTATTTGACTATTAAATAATTCAATCTTATTTAATTATTAAATTATTTCAAAACTGAATTATTAACTAATTTCAAAACTTAATTATTAATAATTCCAAATTTAATTATTAATTAATTAATTTTAAAACAACATTCTTTTAACAACTACTATGTTAATATTTTGTTTCGGATTATTAAATATTAACATTTCCTTTCTTTAAAAATTCAAATTCCAACTTCATTTCAAAACCTTATTGTTTATTCGAATAAAATCTTTATTTTATTTTAAATCAATTTATTTGACCAATCGGTTTTTATTTAATTTTCTATCCTAGGTCAAAGTTCAATTTGGGTATTTATCATTTCAACCCGATTCCAATTCAATCCAAAATCAAAGCATAGCAAAGGGAACTTGCAGTGTGATAAATGGGATGGTGTCAAAGTAAATAAACAAACAATAACAACAGTCAACAAAAATCCAATAATCAATTCAAATAATCCCGAAATAACCGTATTAATTCACATTGTTGTTTGTGCGAATTAATATAATTATTTCTAGAATCTACACTATCATTTCATGTAGATTAAAGTTTATTGCATTACGGTTTTTCACTTGTCATCTATTTACAATTTCATGCATCATCAGTTTAAACAACATACAATTGATGGTTCAAGGTGTAGTTAACACTATTTTCTACGTGTCAAATGATTAAACATTTAAGGGGTCATATTAAACAAATTTAACTAACCAAATTCAACACATATGTCGATTCAATTTTTTTAACTATTCTACGTCAAATTCAATTGCATAATATTTATCACTTTATACATTACAATTTAATATCCAATATAACAACAATCAATCAATCAATTATCGACCAAATTGTATTATCATCGCATAAATAATTAACAGATAATGGTGTCAGATGTCATAGGTGAACAGATACAGGTAATAGCATATATAACAGTGTAAATAACTAACAGCAGCATATTTCAAGTGTCGTTTCAATTGAAATCAGATTTAATAGATAAAAGAACATTAATCATGAGTGATTGCTCACCTTTCGAGGCTAGGGAGCGAGAATAGACAACGAAGTTGAGTTACGAATTGCAAGCACGACTTCCGAAATAAACTAGATTTGCACGAATCGACGAGCAAAGCTGTTAAATAGGAATAGCCGAAATCAAATCAAAACATTCAACATAGCAACAAATAAAAAAAAACATGTCCTGCGTCAAAATTTAACAATATAATTCTATGTGCTACCGAGATCGAAATGGTCTGAAATTTGGTATGAATAAAAATCAAAACTTGTATTTCAAACTGCAAAAAAAATCACTTGATTTGGACAAGAGACGAGAAAAGTTACGATGTCACGAACATAGACTCAGGCCATGTTGCGACTGTCAAATGTTCAGGTCTGAAAACCCTTCTGGGTCTGACTTTCAGGTAAGAAATAGAGGACTGAATCACCTCGTATGAAGCTAAAATTTTATATACAGAAAGTAGAAAAGTCTATCTTTTAAACAAAAAAGGAATCACTGTATTCTGATGTAAGACAGAAGAGATACGATGCGTCAAACGTGAACTTAGGTCGTGTTTGCAGCAGTGTAAAATAATTTCAAGTACAAAAGAACAGCTGCTTGGGTCTAACTTCCAGATCCTCGACCACTAATCAAACGATGTCGGATTTTGGTAAAATTGGACAGGCATAAACTAGGTAACTTCGACTCTTTTTTAAAAATAAAATTAACCCATTCCGATAAAACATGAGTGAGATATGATATCGTGAAAATGAAGTCTAACTGTTGTTCAGAAAAAGAAAAAAAAATTAAACATGCAAAATACACAATAGCTCATATATAGACATACGTACGCTTAAATATACAAACTGTCCAACTGTAAATCATTTTATATTTGACGCTTGAAAACTATAAGTTGTAAAAGAAAATATAACAAAACCATAACTGACATATACGGCTAACATGTAACAAATAACAAATAACAATCATTATACACTAACCAATATCTTATTATATAAAAGACTTATATACAATACACGAATCTCTTATAAATATATATAAATACTACAAATTATACAAATTATATACGGTAGATGCAGTTCAAAATTTTCTCAGAGAAAATAACATACAATTGTACATAAAAGAACCGCAGTACGCATATACACTTTTGTTAAACTACATAGTGCAAAATCAAAGAATACACATATTTGTTAAACTTATATATATTATAGTCTTTTCTATAAAACAGAGCAACAAACAAAAAGTCCAAATTTAATACTTAAGGAGGAAATGGCTGGCTTTCAGTATGCAAACCATCATTACATAAACAATATATATACACTGCTATACCACCAACATATATAAAACTTCTTTTAAATATATTATATCACTTTAAGCATAAAATATACTAAAATATAATTGAAACTGTTATATAACATGTATACTAACATATACATACTCTATTGTAAAATTACAACTCTCTAGACATAATATATATGAATACTAACATGTCTAAAATATGAACATATGCTCACACACATATACCCAAAAAAAAAATCAATACTACTACAAAATATATATTTAAAGCAACCTATAAGATTTATATATAAAATCATAATATATAACTCACGCCAGAACAGGAGGTGGATTGGAAGAAGTCACGGCTGCTGGACAGAGGTGAGTGGGGTTGAGGGGAAGGAGAGAGAGGCGGTTCCCGGTAGTCTAGACAGCCAACTACGGGGGAGGAGGTGGTGAAGCTGTGGTGGTTTGCAAATGAAGGGCGAGCTGATGTGATGGACGGAGATAGCTGCAGGTGTGACGGAGGTTGCGCAAGGTGATGGGCGGACAGGTGATGGCTGTCACGGTGACGTGGCAGTTTGGCGAAGTATGGGTGGAAGATGTGCTGTAACGGTGCGGCTATTGACGTGAAAAACGGTGATGGGATGTTGGCGTTACGGCACAACGAGGAAGAAGTGAGCGGAAGCGAGGCCTGCTGTGAGCTTGCATGTACATCTAAATCCAACGTGTGCAACACAAGTGGGGTGATGGAAAAAGCAAAGGAGGATAAGAGGAGATAATATGAAGGAACGTGATGCTCAGGCAAAGGCAAATGCATGAATTTATATATAGAGTTTAACAGTGCAGAGCATACAAAAATTATAAGAGAAGAAAATAAAATAAAAACAAGGAAGAAGAACTAATAAATATGAGTCAGTGGGAATGGGAAAAAGAAAATGCTGATTTCTGTATATATTAAAAGCTACCGACCTTTTGTATCTAAACGGTGGACAAATAAAAGGTCACAAGGACCAAAAGGCACAAAACTGATACCGTTACGGAATCGTTTTTCGCGGATTACGCTATGCACCGAACTTCAAAATACAGAATTGAATATACTACGGAGATCAGCACGACGCGACGGTCACAACGGTATAAAGATATCAGTAGTATGATTTGAATTATAAAAATTCGAATTTTTCTACTACGAAAAATGTAAGAAAAACACAGAAAAATAAGATCGATGGAGCTAAAGAAGTCCGAATTTTGAAAAACGAAAAATGATGTTTGCTCAGAAGATGATTTAGAATTTTTCTATGTAAAAATATTTAGGTTTCGAAAACATTTTATTTTCATCGCTTTTTAACTGATTAAATTGAAGTAAATTTACGCGCGAAATAAACTTTCATATTTTCGGACGAAAATTTACCAGTTGCTATGTTTAACTAGACGCATTCCAAATATAAAATTTTTATTTCAAAATTCCACAAATTTTCAATTAATAACGTTATTAAAACAGTTAAATTTGACGGGTCGTTACAACTCCTGCCCCTGAGCAACATTCGTTGGGTGCTATGCATGTGTACAACTTTCATTGAGCACTCTGCTCCACAACCTCTTGTAACGATCCAAAATTTCATCGATTGATTTGGTAATATTTAATTTATTTTAAATATTCGATTAATGGTTTTGATAATTAAATAACCCTCTTTTAGTTTATAACTAGTGATAGAAAATTCATTTTTGAATTCTATTTACATATTGGGTAGTTCGACAGAAAACTGAAAGTGTGACCGATAAGAGCTTTTCGGATTTTTTGTTTTTTATCAAACAACAAGATGTAGAAAGTTGATTTGTATATAATTTAATCAACATTTAAAAATTTAAAAATTTTATTTTGTAAAGTATAAATAAACAATAAAAATAAGGATTTATAAATATAAAATATATTTAAATTTCAAATGAAAGATGGATTTGAAATGAAATGATTCCTTAAGTATAAAAGTTGATAAAGGTACATGAACCCCTCTAATAGCCAACATGTTTCCAAATGAGTGACACTTTGGTGGCTTAAGAAAAGATGTGTGAGTAGAAAATTTTATATAAAGGCACATTTGTCTTCTCTATCTTTGTTTTTATAGATATACATTCCCCATCATATACTCCATAATCTATACACTTCCATTTCTTTATTTTTTCATTCTATTTTCATACTTTTTAATATCTTTTTCCATCTTCTCTCCTTTTAATAAATTGTGAAAAAATTCCATCTTTTTAACTCAAAGTACAAAGTTTCTACTTCACTCAAGAGAAACAAAGAAAGAGTTTGCAGGGTGAGATCTCTAAGCTTTGCCTAATAATTTTTACAAATGGACGTTGAATATTTTGTTAATAGCTTGATATAAAATGAAACTAATATTTATTGAATGGTTTAAATCATATTTTTGTGATAGTTTCTTTGAAAATAATGTTCTGCTTGCTGTAAGTTAAATAAACATAGAGATATACATATACAAGCTACTTTTACTCCTTCTTGACTTCCTGTTCTTTAAAAAATATGAAGTAAACATTCCCATCTTAAATTCAAAAATCCATATCTCTCAATTCATACAAACCTAGCCAAAGTGTTCAATCGATAGGTTGTTCGTCTTAAGGTCTAGCTAGTTAAAAATAACTGGGTGTCGTTTCGTCGAGTGGTGTGCGAGATATAGGTCAAAATTAGTAAGTGGTCAAGCACTGTGGGTTTTTCTTCGAGCTCGAATCATCAAACAAAGGGTGTAATCATGTTTGTATCCGCAAATCATGATTTTTAGGTTGAGTCTCATGATTTTAGAGGGGCCGTTGGTGTCGTGGTTGAGAGAAGATCGGTTTTGGGTCAAAAAATGAAATTCTGGCGATCATGGTGAAATGTCGTGGTTGAGAAATGATCTGATAATTGTTGGGTACGTTTCTATCACTACCAAGTCCAGATGAAAAAGGAGCCACCGAACCGTTCGGTGCCAAGCCAACAGGAGAAAGTAAGGGACGAACCAGCCTCTACCGGACCAATACCTATTCAAGCATCACCGAACCAACCCCATAGCCGGACCAACTCTCGCCGAACCAACTCCATAGCCGGACCAACCCCATAGCCGGACCAACTCTCGCCGAACCAACTCCATAGCCGGACCAACCCCATAGCCGGACCAACTCTCACCGAATCAACTCCATAGCCGGACCAACCCCATAGCCGGACCAACTCTCACCGAATCAACTCCATAGCCGGACCAACCCCATAGCCGAACCAAGACATACCAGGCCAAATCACACCAGCCCAGGCCCACCAGCAATTATATACATCCAAGACCCCTGCTCCCTACCTCACTCTATAAATAGAGGGGCAGGGGTACAACAATGGGGACAAGTGGGAGAGCTCAATCACGGAGAGAACTTAAAAACAACTTTCTTTTACTTATATCAAAGCCTTGTACTTGTAATCAAAATAAGAGAAGAGAAATAACATATAAAGTGGACGTAGGCACATTCTGGCTGAACCACTATAAATCTACGCGTCTTTTTACAGTTTAGCCCCTGCTTTTCATATATTTGCATAAATCACCCAAATCACTAAGAACAACATAAGATCTACTAAATCATACAACTTTGAGGTGTTTGTCCATTTTTTGTGCAAACATTTTTGGTGCTTTCACTGAGAGCTAGAAGCTCGAAGCTTCAGCTTCATCCACTTAACAGTTTTCCTAACAGCATCGTCCGCCACTTGGAAAACATGCCTCCCAAACAGAGAAAAGATGTTAACAAAGGAAAAAACATCGCATCCAACAGTCTTCCAGATCCAGCTGTCACGAATCAAGTAAATCGTCCTCCTCCAGCAGCAGTAACAAATGAAGGACAGGCTAACCCAACCACTCCTACCACAGAACATCCTGCAGCAATTACTAGGGCAGATTTGGACAGAGTTGTGGTTAAAGTAACTAACCGCTTCACGTCCCAGCAGGAAGCCTTGGTGGACCATCTCATGTCACGCTTAAGGGATGCTGAAGAATCCAACCGCAACACTGAATCATGGGGCGAGTCCCAGTCTGGAGGATCTCAGAGACAACAAAGATCTTCCTTCTTCGAAGGAGCTAACGGCAGAAGTAGCCATGGTAGGAGCCGAGACCGAGCACAGCCCGAAGTTAGGCCTGAGGAAACGTTTGGTACCGAACCCAACGGGGGAGGTACCGGACGGAGGTCAACTGTAGCTGATCCTGTCATACTGCCTAACCACGGAAACGTCGGTGAACGGGGCCGAGCTAGAGTCCAGCCCGAAGTTGGACCCGAGGAAGTGCTTAGATCAGAACCCAGCAGGGGAAGATCAAGGCAAGGGCCAACTGTAGCTGACCCTAGCATGCTCCCAGAAGATCAAAGGCAGCCGCTGGAAAATATGAGGAACGATAGACGATACCATCCCTACAGGTCATCTGGACGGAATCAATCCCACAGAACAGAACCAAACTCATTTCTATCTACTCCAAATTCTGATGAAAGGATGGCACGCTTATTCAGAGAGTGTGTCCAACGGGAGCAAAGAGATCGAGGGATAGGCGCTAGGGTAACCAGCCCTTTCGCCCGCAATATCGAAATTGCTATCACCCCCCGAGAATGGAAGATGCCGACAATGGAACCTTACAAAGGAACCTCCGACCCCGTTGTACACTTACAGAGGTACACGCAACATATGCTCATGAGTGGAGCAACAGAGGGAGTACTGTGCAAATGCTTTCCGCTCTTCTTAGCAGATCTCGCTACCTCCTGGTTCTGTCATCTACCCCAGGGATCCATCAGTTCGTGGGAAATGTTGAAAGAAAAGTTTATCAGTCAGTTCCGCATCCATGTGGAACAACCTAAGGACGCTTATTCCTTATCCAGCATCAAACAGAAACCTGGAGAAAAACTGCAGCAATACCTAACCCGATTCAATGCCGCAACAGCCACAGTCCAAGATGCCGATGAGAAGCTTATCCTAATGGCCCTCTGTAGTGGTGTGCATCCGTACACTAAATTTGCTAGAGGGTTGACGAAAGAAAAACCAGCTACTTTACCCGATTTCTTCCATGAAGCCGGGAAATACATGAGGCTTGAGGATGCTGCCGTTGAGGGGCAGTCAGGACAGCAAAATAAGGAAACTCACAGCAACGCCCCCGCTGTGGCAAGGGACGTTCGAAGAAATGATTCCAGAGAAACTGCTGGGGCAAGAAGGGAGAAAAGCGCCTATATCGGCCTGGGCCGAGATTCGACACTTACACTCCTTTGAACGAGACCGTCGAAAATATCTTCCTTGCCACCCAAGGCGAAGTTAGATACAAACGCCCACCATACAAAAAGGAATCAGATAATGCACAGAAATCTGGAAAGTTCTGCCGCTTCCACGAATCTCACGGGCATGATACCAATGAATGTCATCATCTCCGGGATCTGATTGAGGAACACATCAGAAGGAAGAAACTGGAACGTTATGTAAAAAGTCAGGACAGGACTCCAGCTCCTGCCAATGAAAACCCAAGGCTACCCTCACCGGACACCGGCAGAGGAAACCGCAATGCTAGCAGCTCTAGTCAAGAGAAAATAGTGGTCCATACCATCTCAGGAGGACCGCACATCGCGGACAGAAGCTGGAAAGAGATGGAAAGGTATGGAAAGTCGCTTAGAGACAATAAAGACTATGTCAATTCGGTTATAGAAGAGCGCCACCCGAAGCGGAAAGAAAGTAATGACATCACATTCGGTAAGCGTGACCTAGAAGGAAGGCAGTACCCTCACATGGATCCCATGGTCATCTCTGCCCGACTTGGTCCCGCCGAAGTTTACCGAATCCTGGTAGACACTGGAAGCTCAGTAAACATCCTGTTCAAACACGCATTCGACAAAATGTAGCTATCAATGAAGGATGTATCTCCCTGCGATAAACCACTACACGGTTTCACTGGGGATGCTAAGATGCCCCTCGGGCAACTGGACCTCTTTGTTGAGATTGGAAGCCATCCCCGCTCCATTGTACGGAAGCAGACGTTCGTGCTAATAGAAAACCATTCGGCCTACAACGCCTTCATAGGAAGACCATCCTTGTCTGACTTCCAAATTGTCCTAGCCCCATGGTGCCTAAAGATGAAGTTTCCAACGGACAATGGAATAGGGGAAGTAGAAGGAGACCAGGACGTTGCCCGAGACTGCTATGTGACTGAACTTCGCAACAACCACAGGAAGGATAAATGGAAGGGTGTAGAGATTGCCCTCTGCACGAAAAGTCTAGAGGCATAGCAACTAAAGAAAGCCCCTCCTCTTCGATATACCAGCAACCCTTTCAATGAATTAGACCCTAGGGACAAAGAGGAGGAGGCCACCGCCGAGCCTGCAGAGGCTATGGAGTTTATATCTGTAGACAAGCACGACTCAAGTAGACTCTTGAAAATTGGGTCCCAACTAAAAGCCGAATTGAAGGAACAACTCATCGATTTTCTCCGCCACAACTTGGATGACTCCCATCCGAGACTACCTACAAAGCGGCATGCTACCCAACGGGCGTAATGAAGTCAAGAAAATCTTGAGGAAAGCATCCCGCTACACAATACAAGAAGACGTCCTCTATCGGTGTGGATTCTCTAACCCGTTATTAAGGTGTGTCGCTGGGAGGGAAGCCAAGGAAATCTTATCTAACATCCATCAGGGAAGCTGCGGAGATCACACCGGAGGGCAAACTTTAGCAAAGAAGACACTCCGATATGGATATTTCTGGCCTACCTTAAGCAAGGACGCCTTAGATTTCATCAAAAAGTGTGACAGGTGTCAGAAGTTCGCTAAGATTCCGCGGCTACCAACGACTAAGATTACTCAAATGACCAGCCCTTGGCCCTTTGCGGTATGGGGAATTGACTTAATCGACGATCTGCCAATGGGCCGAGGCGGGGCCAAATATGCTATAGTGGCAGTCGACTATTTCACCAAATGGGTGGAAGCAGAACCTCTGAATAAAGTATCTTCAGCAAAAGTTATTAACTTTTTGATCAAAAATGTTCTGTGCAGGTACGGAGTCCCATTCAAAATCATATCAGACAATGGACTTCAATTTGACAGCGAGGAATTCGCCAACTGGTGCCAAGAGCACGGAATTCACAAAAGCTTCTCATCCGTAGCGTATCCCCAGGCAAACGGACAAGTCGAAGCCGTCAACAAAATTCTGAAAACTCTAATCAAAAAGAAACTCGAAAAGTCAAAGGGCGCTTAGGTGGATGAACTCCCTACGGCACTATGGGCCTATCGCACATCTTTCAGAACTTCAACGGGGCATACTCCTTTCTCTTTGGCATACGGATCGGAGGCTAAGCTCCCAGTTGAAACCATTGTGTCTTCCCACCGTAGGATCCACTATAACCCAGAAGAGAATGAAGAACTCCTTCACATGTCTTTGGATCTAGTGGAGGAGAGAAGAAATGATGCAGTCCTTAAAGCAGCAGCCCACAAACAAAAAGTGGCAGCGCAATACAACTCCAAAGTCAAGCATCGTACCTTACAAGAAGGGGACCTTGTCCTCAAGTGAATCTTCCCCCGCCCCGGAGCATTAGATCCAATCTGGGATGGACCATATGTAATTCATAAAGATCTCCACAATGGAGCTTATATTTTGTCAACAGTGGACGGAGAGGTGTTCCAGAGGGCATGGAACATCCAACACCTCCGCCGATACTTTTCTTAACTTGTACTGCCCATATGAAGTGAATTAACAAAGAGAATCAGTGGACGTAGGCCTTTTCGTGCCGAACCACTTTAAAAAACCTTGTCACTTTTTTAACTTGTTCCTTTATATCTTGGCTGCTTGTTAACTTTATCCTTTTCTGTTGAACAAAATCCTATGCGTATAGTGTTTCCACTCAACGCACTCCACAGCTCAACTTCATCTAGACAAGACCTAACAGGTACTATGCGAATCTATGCCCTCGCCAATGAGACACTTTCACTCCAGCATCCCTCTGCTGCGGGTTAACTCATTGCTCGCGACGGCCCTTAAAGCCAACTGTAATGAGCCGATTATAAGCCACCGAGAAGGCCGACTATAGCCGAGGCAGCTCATTACGGCGTTCGGCTCGCCGGCAACTGTGAACCGATTATAAGCCCCAACATAAGGTGTGGCCAGCCTGGGGCAGTTCACGGTTGACGATCGGCACCCACGCTAGCCGGCCACAGTAAATCGAATAATACCCACGATTACGGGCCATAATGGCCCGGGTAGTTACTGTGCGCGATCTTGGCTCCGATGTGTCTTAAGTACGACTGTGGTAAAAAAGAATTAACTCCCCGCGGAGGCGTAAGATGGGTGACAAATGTCTCCAAGACCCACAGCTAGGGAAAGTGACTACAAAGCCCGTTTGCCACGAACTTAAGCACATCGAAGGCCTTCCGTGATTGGAAGTTTTACTATTTCACATATTTCAATTTTACTTAAGAAACTTTTCTCCTATCCTCTGTAACAATCCCTGAAGTGCAGGACACAAAACAGGAGACACTCACTAATAGAAGCGGATACTCACAGCAAGATAATGGACCGCATCCCTTACTCGGTCACACAGGATATTCAAAGTTGCCATCTATAAGCAAAATATAAGGGGCGGTATTTCCTTCTTTCATATATGCCTATAATTTGTTCACACCTCACGCTAACACTGCAAGTCATGAAATTATGTTTTAAACAAGAACCTGACATCAAACACGATTTAATTACAAGAATATGCATAGCTATATTTCTTAGGCAACATGTCAAAATAGCAAAAACATTCAAAAGACAACAAGATCAGCTTAAGTTAAAGGATTGCACATCAAGAATAGAGCTATTTATTACAAGTAGCAAGAATTACAACCTAAAAGTTACTCTACTGTTTTAAGACTAACATATACTGCCATGTCAAATCCACAAAAAGAATTCTCCAGGTCTAATCAGGGAGCCGACTGCGTTGGAGTCTTGTCCTTGTCCTGTTGCCCACCTGTCCGGTCAGAAAAAGAAATCATTAGTGATAAGCAACAGAGTTAACAAAAGAAGAAACTAATGAAGTAGAGATTACCAGCAACTTCCCCTTGATCGTCTTGGTCATCATCCCCTACTTCCACACCTACCTCCTCAACAGCGAACAACCGCATCCCCTCTTTCACCGTTGTCTTCTCCTCCTTGGTAAACTGAGCGGTGACCACATCCATCCTAAAAGCCGCTCCACCCTCCTTATCTGCCTCAGCCTTGGCCTCCTCTAGAGCCCTGAGGTAAATCCTAGCCATAACCCGGGGGTAGTCGTCCATCCAAGATAAGCTGCCCTGCTTCCAAGTGCGAAAGTACATGTCCTGCAGCATATCGTCCATCATCCCCTCATTTTCCTCAAACTCCCTCATACGGGCCTCAGAAACCAATAGCCTTGCAATGGCAGCATCCCTTTCCAGTCGGTATCGCGAGCAGTCAGCCTGAAGGGACCTCCTCATCACCTCCATCTCCTCCTTTAGCCTGACCTGAGTAAGCTCTGCAGGTTCAAGCTTCCCCGACAGCTCCTCTACCTGCTCAAGATCCACCCTCCGAACCTCGTCCACTGTCGAGATGGCCATATTTATCTGCTCCTTGCAAGCAGCCTCCATCTTCCGCAATTCCGCCTTACTAGCCTCCTCCATAGTCTTCCTCAACCGCCCGGAGGCAGCCTCATGCTGAGAAATCTGAATGGCCTGATCAGCAAGCTGTTTGGCCTGATCCGAAACCATCAATCGTAGTCGGATGTTGGCACTCCCAATCTCCTCTCCAGCCTTAACCAGCCGGGCATGATGCCCCATCAGCTTCCTAGTCTCCTCCGCCACCCGATCAATATTAGCCTTGGCCTCGTCTCCCATGGTAATTACCCAAGTGGTAAGTAAATCGAGATCTAAGGACTTAGCCTCATCAAGCACCCGTACCATGGGATTGCGGGGAAGAAGGTGCTCACCGGTAACCTCGTCAAAGGTAATATCAAGGGAACCTGAATCTAGATCAGGGTGACCCGCAAATGGATTACGAGCCAAACTAAGGACGGTCAATCTGCGTAACGGTAGGATTTTCAGACAGGTGCGGAGAGAGTGCGAACTCAGTATCCTCCTTTGTGATATCATGAAGGGGCTGAATTAGGGGCTGGGGACCGAGTGAAGGTTCAGATAAGGGATGACTCCTCTTTCTCTTCTGAATACCCTCTTCAATAACCCTGAGAAGAGGACGGTAGTCGACTACATCCCCGGAACGGTGGGTCGGAGTCTTTGGCTTGGCGGAAGCTTTGGAGAGCTTGTATTGTTCAAGCCTATGCCGAAGATCAGAGACCTTGGCCGTTTTACTTGCCCCTGATATGAAGAAAAAGTGTCACAAGCTTACATTGATCCATAATTCAAGAAACGCGGTAAATTAAAAGTTAAAAGAAGAAAGGAAACACATTAGTTATACAAACCCTGGGGAGGAGTAGGATACTGCAATGAGTCCTGGATTTCATTCTAGGACGGGAGCGGATCATAAAATATTCCTAAGTCCCTATCATAAATGGAGCCTGCAGGAGTCAAAAGTTTACCTTGAGTCGTCGGAGCCACCTTGGCTGGAATAGTCTGAGCAGACTCGCTTGCACCGGTCCCGGCCTTGTCAGCCTTCCCGAATTTCTCTACCAAAGCCTTTTCTCCGTCCAGCCCCTCGAAAGCTTGGTTGAATGCATCATCTGTCCACTCCTGAATCTCGCCTGCTTGCCCAGGAAGCAAGGCCCCGATGCCATCGCCACCATCACCACCTTCCCGGTCATCTCCACCCTCACCTCTCTCCTCCTCCACATCTTCCTTCCCCGGAGTAAGTGGACAAGTGCTGGGGGAAGGACCATCCGACTTCTTAAGCTTCTTACCTCCGACCATTGGAGATTTTGAGAAAGATTTCCTCTTGCCACTCTCTACCGTGACACCTCCCTTAGCCTGAGCAGCCGCCCTCTCCTCCGCCGTTTCCCTCAGCTTGACTACTGACTGTTGTGGGAGGATCAAGTTATACTCCAGAAGGGTCGCATTTCTGATCAGGTAGGCAGCTGATCTATCTCTCCCGGGGATAGCTTCTATCTCAGCTGCCGTCTGAACCATGCGATCAGTCTCCACAACCGCAAAGCCACCTGTCGCTAGCAAAAATGGAAACGTATGAGAAGAAGCATCGCAACCCGAATGGAAATTATAAATAAAGCATCGACTTACATCCAAAGGTGAAACGCCGAATAGAAACAGAGTCGTCCCTGACGAAGAACCACTCCTTCTTGAACATCTGAACTTAGAATACAGATCCAAGACCGGCTTGAAGGTTACAGCTGACTGCAAGCTGATATATGGGGACACCTTCTTATAGCCCCTCAGATTATATAAGTACCGGATCTCCCGGTTGGAAGGAGCACGCCCATACTTCCTTTGGAAGATGACGAAGAGGCTCACCAGTATAGCATAGGAGTTGGGTTGAAGCTGGAATGGGGCCACCTTTAGATATGTAAGGAAGCTGGCTACCCAAGCATTAAGAGGCGGGATGGCACCACACATACAGTGGTATCTGCTATAGGCAAAGTACCCTTCGGGAGGGTCGTATGGCATAACTTCTCTCCCTGGCAACAGCATGCGTGTTCTATCGATTCCGAAAGAACGGGAGAAGACATCAAGCTGCTCCTCCTTGAGGGAGCTGGGAAAGGAATCGGGCGGGGAGTTCAGAAGCTCCTGAGGGCCGTACCCGTCCACAAGTGATCTCGGGGCAGTTCCGTGACGTTCCAGTCCTGGCTGAGCAGGGGGCACTGCGGAAGATCCTCCTTCGCCCTGGGACTTCTTTTTATCCGATCGAGTTTCTACTTTGCGAGACATTATCTGCAACAACGGAAAAACATATTGTTAAAACAGAGGATATAAACAAGCAAGTACACGTAGTCCGGAATTTCGCTCGTGATATGAAAAGTGAAAAAATCAAGTGTATAAAGTTCATTCGGCACCCATACTACAAGCCCATTCGGCATTCACAAAAAGTTCATTCGGCATTCACAACTAAAGTTCATTCGGCACCCATACTACGAGCCCATTCGGCATTCACAACTAAAATTCATTCGGTACACACAAGTTTCATTCGGCGAAGGGAAGTTAAGTACCTAATTCGGCAGGCTAAAGCGGTTCGGCAGTAGGAGAAAATCTGATTCGGCTATGTAACTGATTTGGCTCGACTGCTTCGTTCGGTAGGAGATAACAAAGGCCCTAGCTCCGTACTTATAGGCAAAGGTGGACCTCCGGACCAACCGGCTCGGTACTAGAAATCGAATGGGAACGTCAAAATTGGATAACCTGAAACAAAGCACGACATATATTAGCATATGCCCTACTTTGGGGGGCAAATGTTGGGTACGTTTCTATCACTACCAAGTCCAGATGAAAAAGGAGCCACCGAACCGTTAGGTGCCAAGCCAACAGGAGAAAGTAAGGGACGAACCAGCCTCTACCGGACCAATACCTATTCAAGCATCACCGAACCAACCCCATAGCCGGACCAACTCTTGCCGAACCAACTCCATAGCCGGACCAACCCCATAGCCGGACCAACTCTCTCCGAACCAACTCCATAGCCGGACCAACCCCATAGCCGGACCAACTCTCACCGAATCAACTCCATAGCCGGACCAACCCCATAGCCGGACCAACTCTCACCGAATCAACTCCATAGCCGGACCAACCCCATAGCCGAACCAAGACATACCAGGCCAAATCACACCAGCCCAGGCCCACCAGCAGCTATATACATCCAAGACCCCTGCTCCCTACCTCACTCTATAAATAGAGGGGCAGGGGTACAACAATGGGGACAAGTGGGAGAGCTCAATCACGGAGAGAACTTAAAAACAACTTTCTTTTACTTGTATCAAAGCCTTGTACTTGTAATCAAAATAAGAGAAGAGAAATAACATATAAAGTGGACGTAGGCACATTCTGGCTGAACCACTATAAATCTACGTGTCTTTTTACAGTTTAGCCCCTGCTTTTCATATATTTGCATAAATCACCCAAATCACTAAGAACAACATAAGATCTACTAAATCATACAACTTTGAGGTGTTTGTCCATTTTTTTTGCAAACAATAATCATGTGCACTTATGTTTTTGGCTCTAGTTTCTCTTATTAGACAATTTGAATTTTAGGTCGAGAGTGATTTTAAATGTTTTGTTTGATTTTAAACCTTAAATCTAAGTGTTAATTTTGAATTTTTGATAACTCCCTTGTATTTGACCCATTTGACCTACGGATTTCGACCCTTGGTTTGTATAATCTAATTGAACAAATTTGTATAATTATTCGATAGATTTGTTAAAGTATACAATATTGATAAATTTATAGTCATAGAAAATAATCCTGTCATTTGGTAATTATAATTTATGACTGACACGCAATAGCAGAATAAAACACCGTTTTGCTATATTTAAATTGAACAGACATTTTTTGTATATTTATTTAGCAGAATATATCCCCATTCTGCTACTTTATAAACTTGGACATTTTATTGATATATCGATTGACTTGGAAAAATGAAGTGTTATCTGTCGTTTGTTAATCATTAATTTTATTTAAATATTTGTTGCTTATGTAAATATCAGTGATATGATCTGGATTATTGAACTAAAAATAGTGGTAACTTGTCTAAGTGCCAGTATTGTCGCTGAGCCTCTTTCGAAAATTTGGATAAAAACAGATTTGGATTTACTTTGACTTTATAATATTTTAAAGTAAAGTGTTTTCTATATTTAAAGGCTTAAGTTATTATTATTTTAATTATAATATTTTAAGTTAACTAATAATTTATTAATGATGTTTTAAAGTTGAAAGTTATTTAATTATTTTATTAAAGTTGTTTTAAAATTAAATTAATCTTTTAAAGTTATTTAATTATTTATTAATGATATTTTAAGGTTAATTAATTATTTGCTAATGATCTTTTGAACCTAATAAATTATTTATTAGGGAGGTTTCTAAAAAGAAATCAATTTATTTAATAAAAAGTGTTTATAGTAATAAATTGTTTTATAAAGAGAATAATTTTTATGAACGGTTTATTAAAGTTATAAATTGGAAAAAGATCTTGAGATTGGAAACAAAATTTTAGGTTTATTTAACTTTGATTTTATATGAATTTGATCACTTAAAAAATCAAGTTTATAAAATAAATAAATAATCCTTCTTAATTTTGGTGATATGGAAGCATTTTCCATACTTAACACCGAAGATTAGTGGTTTTGGGTTTATAGTAAACAATGTTTTAAAAACACTGTTTTTGATCCATGTAATATGATTTAGAAAATAAGAAATCTTCCTTAAATGTTTTGTGAATATTCCTATGTCATTGTATAAGTATATGGTAAAGTTTCCAAATATGGGAAGTGAATAGTTTTAGAATATACTTATACTAGTGAGATAAGTATATAAAGATATTTTTGAAATAATTAAAGTGATTTAATAAAATAAGGATTTATTAAGAAGCTTGGTGGATCTCATATGAAACTAAATCTATGTTTGGTGGTTTGGTTTTTTGACAGTTAAATAACCAACTATCAAACCTTGGTCAATTTAACTTTGAAAATATCTAGGAGAAACACGAGACGTATATGGTATATTTTTCCTTGTTAATACCACTATACGTATAAACGCATGTGTATTTCTAGGGCGAATGATAAGGAAATTCATCCACTTAAACAGTTAGGAGATGATCTCCAATCTTCTGTATTGTTTGTATATTTTCGAAAGAACCGGTATTGAGTTTACTGAAAACTTTCATATGTTAGTTCGAAGAGACCGAGATCGGATAAATATGAATTATCCGAAAATCACTTCGAACCAACTTGAGGGTTCGAATTGAAGACATCTTGACGATGATGGAATCAAAGACGGAGCTCTAGAAATGAAAAGGCTATTTGCTACAAATGCTGATGGTGAATCCAAAACGGATGTAGTAGAAGTAGTGCCTTCGGATTGTTCATATCCAGAACAACTTGTATGGGCGGATGTTGGCATTGTGTTGTCGTCAGGAGGGCAATGTTAGCATTCCAAATGGGATCGCTATATAAAAGGTAAATTATAGCCTCTAGCCTCAACAATCGAGAATGACTAAAATCAAGGAAGATGTGGTAGGGCTATGTGGGTCGCACCCATTAGGGTATGTCATCACCTTTATATATATATTCATATATATATATATAGTTATTTATTTATTGATTTAGTTGTGCATGAGAGCTCTCGGTAAAAGGTTGCAAAGCAACTGGGGTAATGACATATTTGGTACTATCCAGTAAAGGGTAGGCCAGTTCTGTATTGGTAGGGGGTCTAGGCGAGATCCCCAGTGCACTTTCTAGAGGCATACTGTAGTAGGTGCTAACTTGGTGCCTTGTCGTTGTATGGAATACATTCTCTAATACGTGTCTTTATGGACTTAGTTGTATACCTATTATGTTGGAATTTAATTAATGTAATAATTTCGACAATGGTTCCATATTTTATTTTAAACCTTAGAAATTATTATAATATCACTGGATTTTCTATAAAAGTGTTTTTGCTTATTTTAAGGTAATAACCCATTTGTGTTTATGTACGGCGTAGTCTTACGAGATACCTTTAATTTTTAAAAGGTTTTATAAGATATAACAATCTAAATGATTTGAGTTTCTCAAGCTGGTTTACTAAATTGATCCGGGTGTTATTTTCTTATGATGCTCGGGTCAGACCTGAGTATTTTTCTAGAATTAGCTTTGGATGCTTTGGAGCTTCAGGGGTCGAGCTAGATTCCCTGGATATATTTTCGTGTTTTTATTTCCGTTGTGATATTATTGGTTGTATTGTTAAGAATTTGTAAGGACATACTATTATAACTCTCCAGGGCTGATGATAGATTAGATTTCGATGTTGGTTTGAATATTAAAGATTTCTTTTTCAAAGATAATTTTTGTATTATACATTACTCGTTATAATATGAGATTTTGTTTTTTTCTTCTTTCCCCTAAAAATCTACCTTTTCGGCACTTGGATGCTCAACACATGATACCATAGATGTATTAGTGTCGATTTCCGAAGGTTGAAAAGGTGGGTCATTACAGTTGGTATCGGAATTGAAGGTTAAGTGAGAACCTTGGCGCTAATAAGGTAAACTCATTAGAGATAGGGTTAGTAGCACCCTAGAATGTGTTTGAGTGTATGTGTGTGTGTGTGTGAGCGCGTATTTGTTAGTGCTATAAAAATGTTTTGTATTGTGTTAATTGATTATTGAGTGGTATATGGATTTTGGTCAATACAAGTAACTAACATCACTGATAGGGATCTCTAAATATTTGAACAACGCCAACTGACATAATATTATTTTAAAAATGTGTAAATGCAATAATTTTACCTAGGAGTATATTTTATATATAAAAGAATGATTTTCAAAAAAATTAATATAGTTATTTTTGATGTGTTTGTTTGCTAGGATATGATAATATTCAGTTATTATCATTTATTGTTTGATTGTTTATGCTCGGATAGTTTATGAGAATTTATTATTTTGGTTGGACTAGATACGAACACCTTGTTAATTTCGTTTCACGATTTAACTATAAGGCGTTCAATGTTAATGTTGGGTTGAAATTGGGCTTTACAAGGATGATTTTATAAGATTGACTTATAAAAATGTGTATTATAATAAAAGAATTATGAGGATTCAAAATCTTGTGGCCTTTGAAAAAGATTTCAAGTAATTTTTTGGAAAGAGTAATAATAATATTACTTGAAAAGTTTTTACAAGTATGGAGAAATTTTTTTAAAGTGTATATTGTTTTCTTTGGATTGGTTTGAAAAATGTGTCTCGATTTGTTTTGTGATGATCAGAATAATCTTCTAGTGATGATCGGATTTTTGCTTAGGTGAACGTGGTAGGGCACTTAGTAAATTACTCTCTTTATCATTTTACGACCGAAAATCGGTTCGAATCTGAACCAACCCAAAGCAAGTTCGAAATTGAGATTTTGGTAAAACTATTTGTGTGGAAATGTGTACAAAATTATTTCAAAAGGGAACTTTAAATAGAAGAAATACTTTTATGTTAACTCAAGTGGTCCGAAAATAACTAAAAATGGGAAAGAAATGTGTACGGGTGGTAAGCACTTCTCTTAAGGATTACCCTTCTTGGTCAGGAAATATATGATACTATTTGGTAGTACCTGGTTCCTTATTCTCATTTGGGGATACTCAGGCTATATATATATATTCTATGGTTAAAATATAAAATATATAGTATCATTTTAGAAGGGTGTTTTGAAATAAACCCGGGTATTTGGATTTTGAGTTTACTTAGGAGAACTAAATTCAAAATAAAAAAGTTTGAATCAGATAGTGCTATATACCCTCAAGATGTAGAGGGGTATTATAACTTAAGTTGGGTTTTATGGAAATGTTTCAATAAATGTTTATGGTAATAAATGTTTTTTGTTAGCTGGTTTCCATCTTTGTTTGTTTGAAATAAGATTTTGGGGTCGAATTTCTTTTAAGGGAAGAGAATGTAACGATCCAAAATTTCATCGATTGATTTGGGAATATTTAATTTATTTTAAATATTCTATTAATGGTTTTAATAATTAAATAACCCTCTTTTAATTTATAACTAATGATAGAAAATTCATTTTTAAATGGGTAGTTGGACAGAAAACTGAAAATATGACCGAAATCCGCTCTTTGGATTTTCAGCTTTTTATCAAATGACAAGTTGTAGAAAGTTGATTTATATATAGTTTAATCAACATTTCAAAGTCTAAAATTTTTATTTTGTAATGTATAAATAAATAATAAAATAAAGATTCATAATATAAAATATATTTAAACTTCAAATGAAAGATAGATTTGAAATGAAATGGTTCCTTAAGTGTAGAAATTGATAAAGGTACATGAACCCCTCTAATAACCAACGTGTTTTCAAATAAGTGACACTTTGGTGGCATAAGAAATAATGTGTGAGTTGAAAAATTTATGTAAGGGCACATTTGTCTTTTGTCTTCTCTATCTTTGTTTTTGTAGATATACATTCCCCATCATATACTTATAATATATATACTTCCATTTCTTTTTGTTTCCATTTTATTTTCATACTTCTTAATATCCTTTTCCATCTTCCCTACCATTTTTTTATAAATTGTGAAAAGAATTCCATTTTTTTAACCTAAAATATAAAGTTTCTACTTTACTCAAAAGGGAAAAAAGAAAGAGGTTGCAGGGTGAGATCTCTATACTTGGCCTAGAAAATTTTATCAGTGGATGCTGAATATTTTATCAATAGATTTATTTAAAATGATGCTAATATTTATTGAATTGTTTAAGTTATATTTTAGTGATATTTTCTTTGAGAATAATTTTCTGCCTGTTATAAGTTGAATAAACATGGAGATATACATATACAAGCTATTATTACATTTCCTTCTTGACTTCCCATTCTTTAAAAACAATTAAGTAAACATTCCCGTCTTAGATCCAAAAATCCATATCTCTCAATCCACATAAATTTGGCCAAAGTATTCAACTGATAGGTTGTTCATCTTAGGGTCTAGCTATTTTTAAAAATAATCGGGTGTCGTTTCATCGAGTACTGTGCGAGATATGGGTCAAAATCAGTAAGTGGTAGAGCACTTTGGGTTTTTCATTGAGCATGGATCGACGAACGGACGGTGTAATCATGTTGTATCTGCAAATCGTGATTTTAGGCCGAGTCTCATGATTTTAGAGGGGATCCTGGTGCTATGGTTGAGATATGATTGGTTTTGGGTTGAAAATTGAAATTTTGGTGATCATGGTGATTTAGGGCGCAGCGACTGGAGTTGTAGCAGCCTAGGATGATGGTGGATCTATAGTGGGGGTCGTGGGGGTGTACGGTGGTCCGCGGTGGCTAGGCAAACTCGAATTATGGTTTAAGGGAGTGGGTGTCTTTGGTTTGAACACGGCCTTACTGCCGGTAGGTGGAGGTGTCGAGTGCGACATACCTTCGGCCGAAAGTGAGGACGTCAGCAGTGATTCGGATGGAGATGGCGGCAAGCCGGACGTGGGTCGAGGTGGCCTGGCAAGCTCGATGTGCGGGAGGGTCTCAAAACATAGATGCACGCATTTTTGTGGACGAAGGAGTCGATTTAGGTTAGAGACGTCCTGAGGTGATGGTGAGGTGCTAACCGAGTCGGGGAAGGCGTTTCGGGTTTGCGGTGATGGTCGGCGCGGTGGACGGAGGTCGGGGATGGCATGCACGTGCACGTGTGCACGTTTGTGCACTGATGTTTTTTGCACAAGTTTCTCTTATTAGGCAATTTTAATTTTAATGTTGAAGCGATGGGAGAAGAAGTTGCTTCCTTTTTCTTGTTTTGGGTATTGGGTTTTTGGGCTGTCCCATTTGACTTAGGGGTATAAAATGTGTTGTTTGATTTAAATCTTAAATCTAAGTGTTAACTTTGAGTTTGTGATAAGTTCCTCATATTTGATTTGTTTGACCCGCGGATTTCAACACTCGGTTGGTATAATCTAATAGAACATATTTGTGCAAATACTTGATAAATTTGTTGAAGTATAAAATACTGATAAATTTATAGTCATAGAAAATAATCCCATTGTTTGGTAGTTATAATTTATCACTGACATGCGGTAGTAGAATAAAAAACCTTTCTGTTATATTTAAATTGCATAGATATTTTTGTACATCTATTTAGTAGAATAAATTCTCGTCCTACAATTTTATTAATTTGGACATTTATTGATATATCAGTTGACTTTGACAAATGACATGTTATCTGTCATTTATTAATTATGAATTTTATTTACATATTTTTTGCTTATGTACATATCAGTGATATTGATTTGGATTATTAACTGAAAATAAGTGTTAACTTGTCTAAGTGTCGGTGTAGTCGTTGAGCCTCTTTCCAAAATTTGGAGAAAAATGATTTGGATTTACTTTGAATTTAAAATATTTTAAAGTAAAGTTTTTCTACAATTAAAGGGTTAAGTTAATAGTGTTGTAATCATGATATTAACTAATTGTTTATTAATGATGTTTTAAAGTTGAAAGTTATTCAACAATTTTATTGAATTTTTTTTTAAAATAAATCAATTATTTTATTTAAGTTATTTTAAAGTTAACTAATTGTTTTATTAATGATATTTTAAGGTTAACTAATTTTTTGCTAATAATAATGTAAACTTAATAAATTATTTATTAGGGAGGTTTATAGAAATAAATCGATTGATTTAATAAAAAGCGTTTAAAATAATAAATTATTTTATAATGAGAATTATTTTTATAAAGGGTATATTAAATTTATAAATTGGAAAGAGATCTTGGGATTTAGGAAAGAAGTTTTGGGCTAATAAAAATTTGATTTCATATGAATTGGAGCAATTATAAGAATTAATTTTATAAAATAAATAAATAATCCTTCTTAATTTTGGTGGTATGGAAGCATTTTCCATATTTAACACTGAAGGATTAGTGGTTTTGGGTTTATAGTAAGAAATGTTTTAAAGATATTGTTTTTGATCCATGTAATATGATTTTGAAATTAAGAGATCTTCCTTAAATGTTTCGTGAATATTGTTATACCATTGTGTAAGTACATGGTAAAGTTTCCAAATAGAGGAAGTGAATGGTTTGAGAATATAGTTCTATTGGTGAGATAAGTATATAAATATATATATTTTTAATAATTAAAGCGAGTTAACAAAACGAAGATTTATTAAGAGGCTAAGTGGATCCCATATGGAATTAAATCATTGTTTGGTTGTTTGTTTTTTGATAGTTAAATAATGGACTATCAAACCTTGGCTAATTTTAAACTTTGGAAATATCTAGGAGAAACACGAGAAGTATATGGTATAGTTATCTTTGTTGATACTACTGTACGTATAAATTCGTGTGTTCTTCTAGGATAAATGATAAGGAAATCCATCCACTTAAATGGTTAAGAGGTGATCTCCGCTCTTGTGTATTGCATGTATATTTCCAAAAGAACCAGAGTTGAATTTGCCGAAAACTTTCGAATGTTGGTCCGAAGAGACCGGGATGGATAAATATGAATTATCTGAAAACCACTTCGAATCAACTTAAGCATTCCAATTGAAGACATCTTGAAGTCCATGGAATCAAAGATGGAGCTCTTGAAATGCAAGGGCTACTTGCAACTAATCCTGGGGTGATTCCAAAGTGGATGTTATAGAAGTAGTGCCTTGAAATGACCCTCCTATTTCCACCCTAATTTCATAAGGATTTTTTTTTTTGCTAAGAGATGATATATAGATATATCATTCATTACAAATATATTTTCCAAGGTCATTTTCTTTTTCCAATAAACAAAATATATCCAGGATCAAAATAACTTACCAATATAAATATATCAGTGTATATCTAATAACATACACATACATATGAAGATGTATGTGTTCTTTTTTTTTAAATTCAGAGTATATACTTTATTTTTTTTGTACAAGAACATTCTGTTTGATTTAGATTTTTAGCAATTCAGATTTAATTATTGTATCTTGATTTCTGGCCATAAAATCCACTGGAAACATGTATTTCAGTCTGTCATTATAATTAAGAAATGATCAAGAAATAATCAGTAGTAAACAAGCTTTTAATATAGATGTTTGTGTTAAAATCTGGATAGTATCAAATTCAGTATAAAAGAAAGTGGATCCTAAGTGAACACAAGCAACATCTAGGCGTAATGGAAACGCGCCTAACTTATACACAAGAGGTCACGAGTTCGAGTACTATGCAGGTCGGTTCAAACACAATTTTTGTTTTTTTTTGTATAGTTTGAAATCTGATTCCTACTTATCTTTGTACATATATATATAATGTTTGCCTATAACCTATCATACAAAACAATTCTTCTTACTTTACTATTTTTGAATCCCATTCCTATAGCTGTTCTAGGAATTATAATTATATTTTTGCTCAAATATCAACATGTACACAGATATACATGTGCATGTCAATATCTCTGCTTATTTTCCAGAAAACTGGGTGAAACAATGGCTAAATGTACTAAGCTTTGAAATGCATTTTTATTTTTAGAATACAATCTATCATGATCAACCAATACTTCATTTAATTGAAGCTGGTTAACTCATGAGTCCTGTATCTGTCACACTAGTTCAAAGCAATGGAGATATCTTTCATTGCATTCTGTCTAAAGCTTTAAGAAAACATTTTACTCTTCTCAATACAATTCAGAAATGAATTCAAACTTATTTACAAAGCATTTCAGTAAAAGATAATAAAATCCTTTTAAGTTTACTTCTTGCTAAATCCAGATTTTGTTCTAAAACTCAGTGCTCTGTTATGTCACAAGATTAGCTAATACATATATAAATTATGCTGTCACATAATTGTATATTTCTTCCAGATTTTTATTTATATGAACATACTTGAGCATATTTTTTTTTTATATTTCAGACACTACCTCAAAAACAAATCAAACCTTAACACACAACCATTTCAACAGAACAACAAATTTTAATCTGACACTTTACAGATCATAAGGGCAACTTGATCACTAACCATAAAATATTCAATACATGACTGGAAATCTTAGAAACATAATATTTTTCCTGAATACATGCAGATATAATCAATTTAAGCTCTTATTGAAACTAGCTAGCATGTTCATTCACTCCTCCATAACAGCCATTACTTCATTTTACTTAGTGCCTGGGTTACCTGAAAGAGCATGAGTGGCTGCCTCATTTTAAAATGAGACACCCCAGATGCCATGAGCAAACAAGGGTCAGATCTATGATCTGGTATGAGTAACATCAATTTATTCATGATATTAAGCAATAGAGAATATAAGGGTACTAACTTGTTATTTAAGCTAATTTCTGCAAACATAGTATAACTAAGTTGATTCAGGTATGATATATTCATTTATCATTCTAACACTTGCATACTTAATCATGCAAACATAATTAGCTATTGCAACAATTGCATTCACTGGAATCATCTTGGTTCCATACCATTCAACCTAAGAAATATCCATATTCCTATTTCTTCATTTACAGGTTGTAATATTCAATTTAAATCCCTGCCTCATCTGCTATTAAGGAATCACTGGGACACATTGCAATGAACTAATTCACATCATTGCACAAAGATCTCAGGGCTTAAACAAACCATGTGCCAACTTGCATACTTCAAATATGACAAGCATTCCAGCAGCTTTCTTGGCCTTCCCTTCCCTAGTTTATTTACTAGTGTATTGTCTTAAATCCTATCATCAAATATGCTAAGTGAACATATCACTACAAACATGGAAACATCCATAATTTCTTCTAGCATAATTCTCCTCAGAAATAATCAAACAGTTATTTCCTAAATGGGGTCAATATGTCTTGATCTTGGTAAAAATATAAGAACATTTTCAACTGTAAAGGAGGCATGGCATGTTATATTGATCTGCAAGCCTTTATGATTGATTTAGATTCAAGATCTGGTTCAATCATAATTTTAGCTTGTGGGTTTCTCTCTTTTTTTTTTTGATTTGATTAAGGGCTCAGCACTTAGAAAATTTCTATTGCACCCTTAACATTTTTCTTTTCAAGCCTCAGCACTTATACCAAGTATAATGCAGCTCCAATCATTTTTATAAAGTTTCCATGCCATAGATCTATAACAGTTGAGAGTATTCTCTATATAATTTTTAAGATCCTAAACTTTAACATTTAATAAATAAAACAGTATAATACTCATCCAAAGACAAATGTCTCAACCAATCAAAGATCATCCAAAATCATCCATATTAAATCATATCAGATTTAAAATAAGACATCCAAAAAGCATTGATGAAATCATATACATCAAAACCAGAAATACATAAATAGCAATATAAAAAGTGGCTGCCTCAACTCAGGTCTTAATGCCATGAACTCAGTGAGATTACTCACCTAAATGTTTAATCCAGAAAATTCTTGTTTGAGTGTTTTCTCCTTCCTTCCAATTTTTTTTTTCTTCTTTTCTTATTTTTGTGCAGCCCGGGGTAAAGACAATTCTACTGCCTATTTATATGCATTTTTTCCTCTAGGGTTTTGTTGAAACAGAATTCCATTTCTGTCCTGGCTATTATCATGCATTTTTCATTCATAATACCCCGGCCATATTAACCAATTTAAAGGCTGCATTTTCTTTCTTTTGCTTTTCAAAAAATGGCCACTCTCCTAGTCATGTTAAAAGTGTGACTATCCTATTTATATTTTAATTATTTCTGAAAATCCCCTTTGCTATTTTTGCCTATACAAGCTCATTAACTTGTATCACATTTCATGTCATTTTAATGTCATAGTTTTACTTGCTTATATATATATATATACTTTTCAGTGCTTAAAAATATATATATATTTGTACACATATCTTATCTAAGCTTATTTTAATTTCTCTTTAATTTCAGAAGCATATGTACCTATATGTATACAGGTTTACTAATATACATAATTTTCTCTTCTGGGTTTTAAATAAAATTTGTTTACTGATCTAAAGTAAAACTTATTTTTCTTATTTTCTAAGATGATCCATATAATTTCAGAAATCAAATAACCATGTTGCAAAATCATGTTTGTATTGCTCTTTAATTCTTGTTTTAAATCCAAGAAATCTGGAGTTCTTCCTTGTGCCATTTCAGTGTGCACGTGCACACATATACTTGCACACTATTTATTCCAGAGACTTCACCATATTTAAATCTAAATATTTCAAAATTAAATCATTTTTCAAAAATGATTTTTCACAAAATTTTGGGGTATTACATTCACCCCTCCTTTTAGGAATTGTGTCCTCACAATTCTTCTAACATTTATAGTGAGCATCTTTTTCTTTTCTGAAAACTTATCAAACATATGCATAAGCAAACAAATTCAACCATATCAACCATGCATAACAAAATTTTCCAGAGAAAAAAAATTACCTTTTAATTTGCAAAAAGCTTAGGATAATCCATTCTAATCTTATCCTCTAACTCCCATGTGCAGTCATTAGGATCACTACTCCACTGGATCTTAACTAGTTTCAAGGTTTTGCTCCTTAATTTCTTTTCTTCCTTGGCTATAATCCCCACTGGTTCTTTTTCATAAACCAAGTCAGGATTTATTTGAATTTTGGTAGGCTCTTCCAAAATGTCTTCTTTATCATGTACCCATTTTCTAAGTTGGGACACATGAAAAACATTATGCATTGCTTTCATTTCCTCTGGCAGTTCTAATTTGTAAGCCAATGAACCAATTCTTTCCAGAATTTTATAGGGTCCAACATACCTTGGTGTAAGCTTACCTTGCTTGCCAAATCTCATGACTTTCTTCATAGGTGAAATCTTGATGAAAACAAAGTCTCCCACTTCATATTCCACTTGCTTTCTCTTCCTATCTGCAAATTTCTTTTGCATATCTTGAGCTGCTGCTATTCTTTTTCTTATTAACCCAATTTTCTCTATAGTTTCTTTAACATATTCAGGTCCAAGAATAGCCCTTTCTCCAGTCTCTACCCAGCATATAGGTGATAAACAAGGCTTGCCATATAAGGCTTCAAATGGTGCCATCCCTATGGTGCTTTGGTAACTGTTATTGTATGTGAATTCAGCTAGATGGAGGTGGTCTTCCCAGTTGCCTCCAAACTCCAGTGTACATGCTCTCAACAAATCCTCTAAGACTTTGTTCACTACCTCAATTTGACCATCTGATTGTGGGTGGTAGGCAGTGCTTAAGCACAATTCACTCCCCATAGCCTCTTGAAAACTTTTCCAAAATCTTGAGGTGAAGATGGTATCCCTATCACTCACAATGGTCTTGGGTATGCCATGCAACCTTACTACCTCTTTCATGAATATTTGAGCCAATTTTGGAGCATTTCTTTCTGCTCTAACTGGGATAAAATGTGCTACCTTGGTTAGCCTATCCACTATTACCCATATACTTGTGTTTCCCTTCTTAGATCTAGGCAGACCATCTATGAAATCCATAGATATATCCTCCCACTTCCACTGTGGTATGCTAAGGGGTTGCAATAGTCCTGATGGCCTTTGTGTCTCTGCCTTGACTTGTTGGCAAGTCATGCACCTTGCAACATATCTGGCCACATCTGACTTCATCCCCTTCCACCAAAGATTTCTTTTCAAATTTTGATACATCTTGGTGCTACCTGGGTGTATGGAATACTTACTCCTATGGTACTCATTTAATATTTCCTCCTTCAATTCTATATTTTCTGGAACACATATCCTATTTTTATTCCTTAAATAACCCTTTTTATCAACTTGATAATTTATTACTTCCTCCCCTTTTGATATGAGCATTTTCTTTTCCACCATGTTTAGGTCTTGTTCCTGCATTTTCCCAATCTTAAGAAGTAAATATGATTGTAGAGATATCATACTTAATTTTCCTTTACCTTCACCTACTTCAATAGGCATCATTTGTTCCTCACTGTTTTCCTCAATTTCCAAATCAGTAAGTATAGACAAATCCCTAAACTCTTCCATCATCAACATGGCTACTTTGGCATGTTGTCTACTCAAGGCATCTGCAACTTTATTTGCCTTGCCTGGTGTATACAGTATATCTAGATCATAGGCAGCTAGGAACTCTACCCATCTATGTTGCCTCATGTTCAAATCTTTTTGTGAGAATAAATATTTCAGTGCCTTATGATCAGTGTACAAAATGAATTTGGCACCTAACAAATAATGTCTCCAAAGTTTCAAAGCATACACAACTGCTGCCAGTTCAAGATCATGGGTTGCATATCTGGTTTCATGTGGCTTTAATTGCCTAGATGCATAGGCTACCACCTGGTCTTGCTGCATCAACACAGCCCCTAACCCAGAGCCACTTGCATCAGTGTACACAACCAAATTTTCATTTCCTTCTGGCACTCTCAATACTGGTGCATTAATCAGGGCTTCTTTTATTTTGATAAAAGCTTGCTCACATTTTTCTGTCCATACAAAGGCTTGGTTCTTTCTAGTTAAATTGGTAAGTGGTGATGATATTTTTGAGAAATCTTTTATAAATCTCCTATAATATCCTGCCATCCCCATAAATGATCTAATCTCACTGATGGTGCTAGGCCTTTTCCATGCTTGGATTGCCACTACCTTGTTAGGGTTTACTGATATTCCTTTGGCAGAGATAACATGCCCAAGGAAATGCACTTCTTCTTTCCAAAATGCACATTTTGAAAATTTTGCCTTTAAATCATTTTCCCTTAGCCTTGACAAAACTAAATGCAAATGATTTTTATGCTCTTCAACTGTCTTGGAATAAATCAAAATGTCATCAATAAAAATCAGTACAAATTTGTCTAGATAATCTCTAAATATTCTATTCATCAAATCAACAAAATATGAAGGAGCATTTGTCAAACCAAATGGCATAACCAAAAATTCATATAAGCCATATCTTGTGTTAAATGCAGTATACTTAACACTTGAGTCTTCAACCTTCATTTGATGGAATCCTGATGCTAAGTCTAATCTAGAAAATATTTTAGCTTCACTGAGTTGGTCAAAGAGATCATCTATTCTAGGCAATGGGTATTTATTCTTGATGGTTACTTTATTTAGTTCCCTGTAGTCTATGCACATTCTCAAGGTACCATCATGTTTTCTTACAAACACTACTGGAGAACCCCAGCAGGAATTGCTTGGCCTTATAAATCCCTTGCCTTCTAATTCTTCCAACTGGTTTTTCAATTCTTTCAGTTCACTTGGCCCCATCCTATAGGGTTTCTTGATTATTGGACTTGCTCCTGGAATGAGATTAATTTGGAACTCAACTGGTCTGTGGTGTGGAACACCCTTAACTTCCCCAAACACATCCAAGTATTCATTAACTATGGGAATTTCTTCAATGGTTAGTTCACTCAGATCTTTTTCTAAGTCAACTAAATGATACAATTTCCCTTCCTTAGCCATTTCACATAGAACTGTGATTCTCTGGCCTCTAGAATTTTGCAATGATATGGTGGATGAGTCTAAATTAATTATGGCTTTAAATTGCCTTAACCAATCTACCCCCAATATAACTCCTATATTTGGGTAATTTAAAACATATAAATTGGAGATAAAAATATTTCCTCCTATGTTTAACTCCACATCCACACAATTCATGTTCAAAACACTAGAACTCCCCAATGGACTGTGTATATGCAATGGGGTTTCAACCAATATGCAGTTTAATTTTAACACTTTAACTAATTCATAGGAAATCAAAGAGTGTGTTGCTCCAGTATCATATACTACTGGTATGGGTATGGCACAAATGAATAATGTACCTTCCACTTGGCCATGATTTTCAGCATCAATTTTCACTGCAGATTTGCCTTTTCCTTCCAAAGTTGCCAATTTCCCTTGCTGTTTATTCTCAGGGCAGTTCCTCTTCATATGCCCCTCTTTCCCACATAGGTAGCATTTGAAGGCTCCTCCTTTCAACTCTGGGCACCTTGGTTTGATGTGTCCTTCTTTTCCACAATGATGGCAAACCAATTTCTTCTTAGTATCATTGGCTTTTGTATCTTTACTCTTCCTGTTGTCTGCCTCCTCCTTCTTTTTATCATAAGGGTGATATCTTCCCTTATCCTTCTTGTTGTTGCTCTTAAAATTCCTATATTTCTCTCTTTCTTTGTCATGTTGTTCCAGTTTCAAAGCCAGATCAATTACTTGATCAAATGTTCTATCTGCATATGGTAGCATAGCTCTGCTAAGTCCTGGGTTTAGTCCTTTTATATACCTATCATTCTTGGATGCTTCATCTGCCACTAGCATTGCTCCATAATTAGATAGCCCCTCAAACTTTTGAGTGTATTAAGTGACATTCAAAGTTCCCTGCCTAAGTTTGATAAATTCTTCAAGCAAAATGGTCTTGGCTGATGCTGGTACAAATCTTGCCTCCAACATCTCCTTGAACTGATTCCAAGTGATTTCATTTTCATTTCTTCCAGCTATGATCACCTCCCACCAGCTTAAAGCTACCCCTTTCAGTTGTCTAGAAGCTACTTGCCTCTTCCTTTGGTCATCCAACTGCATGTCATTGAAAATCCTATCAAGTGTTCTCAACCATGCTTGAATTTCCATCACACTCTCAGTTCCTTCAAAACTCTTGCCTCCCAAATTGGAATAAGTCTTCAGTAGTTTTGAAAGCTCTTCATGTGGGTTCTCAGGCCTATGCCCAATCCCATCTCTTAAAACCCTCACAAATTCTTGCATATCAAGCATTTGAGGTGCACTGGGTCCTGCATTGTGATGAGATCCTCTTCCTACCATGGTCTGCTAACTAAATTCTGGGTAAATGGTATTAGTATATTATGAGTACTTCTATAATTTCTATTTTCCTATCTAAATTATTTCATCCAAAACAAACAGACATTATACATTTCTATAATACTTAACAATCAATGCAACCAAGTGCTCTGATACCAAACTGAAATGACCCTCCTATTTCCACCCTAATTTCATAAGGATTTTTTTTTTGCTAAGAGATGATATATAGATATATCATTCATTACAAATATATTTTCCAAGGTCATTTTCTTTTTCCAATAAACAAAATATATCCAGGATCAAAATAACTTACCAATATAAATATATCAGTGTATATCTAATAACATACACATACATATGAAGATGTATGTGTTCTTCTTTTTTAAATTCAGAGTATATACTTTATTTTTTTTGTACAAGAACATTCTGTTTGATTTAGATTTTTAGCAATTCAGATTTAATTATTGTATCTTGATTTCTGGCCATAAAATCCACTGGAAACATGTATTTCAGTCTGTCATTATAATTAAGAAATGATCAAGAAATAATCAGTAGTAAACAAGCTTTTAATATAGATGTTTGTGTTAAAATCTGGATAGTATCAAATTCAGTATAAAAGAAAGTGGATCCTAAGTGAACACAAGCAACATCTAGGCGTAATGGAAACGCGCCTAACTTATACACAAGAGGTCACGAGTTCGAGTACTATGCAGGTCGGTTCAAACACAATTTTTGTTTTTTTTTTGTATAGTTTGAAATCTGATTCCTACTTATCTTTGTACATATATATATAATGTTTGCCTATAACCTATCGTACAAAACAATTCTTCTTACTTTACTATTTTTGAATCCCATTCCTATAGCTGTTCTAGGAATTATAATTATATTTTTGCTCAAATATCAACATGTACACAGATATACATGTGCATGTCAATATCTCTGCTTATTTTCCAGAAAACTGGGTGAAACAATGGCTAAATGTACTAAGCTTTGAAATGCATTTTTATTTTTAGAATACAATCTATCATGATCAACCAATACTTCATTTAATTGAAGCTGGTTAACTCATGAGTCCTGTATCTGTCACACTAGTTCAAAGCAATGGAGATATCTTTCATTGCATTCTGTCTAAAGCTTTAAGAAAACATTTTACTCTTCTCAATACAATTCAGAAATGAATTCAAACTTATTTACAAAGCATTTCAGTAAAAGATAATAAAATCCTTTTAAGTTTACTTCTTGCTAAATCCAGATTTTGTTCTAAAACTTAGTGCTCTGTTATGTCACAAGATTAGCTAATACATATATAAATTATGCTGTCACATAATTGTATATTTCTTCCAGATTTTTATTTATATGAACATACTTGAGCATATTTTTTTTTTATATTTCAGACACTACCTCAAAAACAAATCAAACCTTAACACACAACCATTTCAACAGAACAACAAATTTTAATCTGACACTTTACAGATCATAAGGGCAACTTGATCACTAACCATAAAATATTCAATACATGACTGGAAATCTTAGAAACATAATATTTTTCCTGAATACATGCAGATATAATCAATTTAAGCTCTTACTGAAACTAGCTAGCATGTTCATTCACTCCTCCATAACAGCCATTACTTCATTTTACTTAGTGCCTGGGTTACCTGAAAGAGCATGAGTGGCTGCCTCATTTTAAAATGAGACACCCCAGATGCCATGAGCAAACAAGGGTCAGATCTATGATCTGGTATGAGTAACATCAATTTATTCATGATATTAAGCAATAGAGAATATAAGGGTACTAACTTGTTATTTAAGCTAATTTCTGCAAACATAGTATAACTAAGTTGATTCAGGTATGATATATTCATTTATCATTCTAACACTTGCATACTTAATCATGCAAACATAATTAGCTATTGCAACAATTGCATTCACTGGAATCATCTTGGTTCCATACCATTCAACCTAAGAAATATCCATATTCCTATTTCTTCATTTACAGGTTGTAATATTCAATTTAAATCCCTGCCTCATCTGCTATTAAGGAATCACTGGGACACATTGCAATGAACTAATTCACATCATTGCACAAAGATCTCAGGGCTTAAACAAACCATGTGCCAACTTGCATACTTCAAATATGACAAGCATTCCAGCAGCTTTCTTGGCCTTCCCTTCCCTAGTTTATTTACTAGTGTATTGTCTTAAATCCTATCATCAAATATGCTAAGTGAACATATCACTGCAAACATGGAAACATCCATAATTTCTTCTAGCATAATTCTCCTCAGAAATAATCAAACAGTTATTTCCTAAATGGGGTCAATATGTCTTGATCTTGGTAAAAATATAAGAACATTTTCAACTGTAAAGGAGGCATGGCATGTTATATTGATCTGCAAGCCTTTATGATTGATTCAGATTCAAGATCTGGTTCAATCATAATTTTAGCTTGTGGGTTTCTCTCTTTTTTTTTTGATTTGATTAAGGGCTCAGCACTTAGAAAATTTCTATTGCACCCTTAACATTTTTCTTTTCAAGCCTCAGCACTTATACCAAGTATAATGCAGCTCCAATCATTTTTATAAAGTTTCCATGCCATAGATCTATAACAGTTGAGAGTATTCTCTATATAATTTTTAAGATCCTAAACTTTAACATTTAATAAATAAAACAGTATAATACTCATCCAAAGACAAATGTCTCAACCAATCAAAGATCATCCAAAATCATCCATATTAAATCATATCAGATTTAAAATAAGACATCCAAAAAGCATTGATGAAATCATATACATCAAAACCAGAAATACATAAATAGCAATATAAAAAGTGGCTGCCTCAACTCAGGTCTTAATGCCATGAACTCAGTGAGATTACTCACCTAAATGTTTAATCCAGAAAATTCTTGTTTGAGTGTTTTCTCCTTCCTTCCAATTTTTTTTTTCTTCTTTTCTTATTTTTGTGCAGCCCGGGGTAAAGACAATTCTACTGCCTATTTATATGCATTTTTTCCTCTAGGGTTTTGTTGAAACAGAATTCCATTTCTGTCCTGGCTATTATCATGCATTTTTCATTCATAATACCCCGGCCATATTAACCAATTTAAAGGCTGCATTTTCTTTCTTTTGCTTTTCAGAAAATGGCCACTCTCCTAGTCATGTTAAAAGTGTGACTATCCTATTTATATTTTAATTATTTCTGAAAATCCCCTTTGCTATTTTTGCCTATACAAGCTCATTAACTTGTATCACATTTCATGTCATTTTAATGTCATAGTTTTACTTGCTTATATATATATATATACTTTTCAGTGCTTAAAAATATATATATATTTGTACACATATCTTATCTAAGCTTATTTTAATTTCTCTTTAATTTCAGAAGCATATGTACCTATATGTATACAGGTTTACTAATATACATAATTTTCTCTTCTGGGTTTTAAATAAAATTTGTTTACTGATCTAAAGTAAAACTTATTTTTCTTATTTTCTAAGATGATCCATATAATTTCAGAAATCAAATAACCATGTTGCAAAATCATGTTTGTATTGCTCTTTAATTCTTGTTTTAAATCCAAGAAATCTGGAGTTCTTCCTTGTGCCATTTCAGTGTGCACGTGCACACATATACTTGCACACTATTTATTCCAGAGACTTCACCATATTTAAATCTAAATATTTCAAAATTAAATCATTTTTCAAAAATGATTTTTCACAAAATTTTGGGGTATTACATGCCTTCAGTTTGTTCATATCCTGAACAACTTGCATGCACGAATGCTGGCATTGTATTGTCGCTGGGAAGGCAATGTTAGAATTCTAAGTTGGAATGCTATAAAAAAATTAAACCGTAGCCTCTACCCTTAACAAGCAGGAATGACTAAAATCAATGGAGGTACAACAAGGCTATGTGGGTTGCACCCATTAGGGAATGCCATCACTCTTATATATATTTATGGATTTAGTTGTGCATGAGAGCTCTCGGTAAAAGGTTACAAAGCAACCGGGGTTATGACATATTCGGTACTACCCTGTATGGTGTAGGCCGGCTTTGTATTGGCAAGTGGTCTAGGCGAGGCCCTCGGTAAATTTTCTAGAGGTGTACTGTAGTAGGTGGTACCTCAATGTCTTGTCATTGTATGTAGTCTATTCTCCAATACATGCCTTTATAGACTTAGTTGTATATTTATTATGCTGGAATTTAGTTAATGTAACAATTTCGGCTATGATTCCATATGTTATTTTAAACCTTAGACATTATTATAATATTATTGGATTTTCTATAAAAAAAATTGTTATCGTAAGGTAAAATCTCTTCCATGTTTATGTGCAACACGGTGTTACGAGATACCTTTTATTTTTAAAAGGTTATATAAGATATAACAATCTAAATGATTTAAGTTTGTCAAGTTGGTTTACTTGACTGATCTGGGTGTTATTTTCTTATAATGCTCAGGTTTGACCCCGAGTATTTTTCCAGTGTTAGTTTTGGATGCTTTGGAACATCAGGAGTCGAGCTGGATGCCTAGGACATATTTCGGTATTTTTATTTTTACTGTGATTTTATTGGTTGTACTTTATCAGCATTTGTAAGGACAGGTTATTATAACTGTCTAGGGTTGATGATAGGTTCAACTTTGATGTTATTTTGAATATTAAAGATTTCTTTTTGTAAAGATAATTTTTGGTATTATATATTACTCATTGCGATGTAAGATTATGTTCTGTATTTTTAACATGCCATAATTTGGCGTTAGTTATTCAATTAGTTAGTTAATTAGGCTCCAAAAATTAAATTTGTGTAAACTATGGAACTTAACCATGAAACTTGTAACATTGCGTTCATGGCGAAATTTCGAGCAACTTTCATATTTTGAGTTTTGCAATCGGAGTCCAAACGAAGAAGTTACGGACGAAAAACAAATTTGGAAAGGGAATAGTTAGAGTATAATATATACGTATATATATTAATTGTTGAGACCTACGGGTCGATGGGTCCATTGCGACCGGTTGACATTTGGAGCGGTCGATCGGTTGAGCAACCAGTGGCTAGGGTTAGACTTGGCATAAAGGCCTAGTGTAACATCCCGAAATTTTCGACTTTCGAAAATTCAACATCGATACTCCTTTATCGACTGCTGAGCCATCGAATGCCGGAAACCCGAAAAGTTATGGTTTTAAGAAAGAAGAAAAAGGTAGAAGAAGAAGATAGAAGATAAAGAAAGAAGAACAACAACAGAACAAGAGCAGAAACAGAAACAGAAAACAATATCAGAATCTCACATATCGCAGCGGAACAATATATAATAGATAAATGAATATCATTTAAAAACAAAAGAATTATATCTGTTATTACATTACATCACATCATATCATCAGAGTCAATATACAACCATGGACAGTTATATAACTTGTCCTCATACAGAATACACAGCGGAATAAATACTATCAGATACAAATACTACGTCTCGTCATCCAGCTTATCTCCAAGCTCCAGAATATCCAGAATATCCTGATAATCTAACTCTAGACTGCCCGTGTGGAAATTGGTGGGCACCCAGAGTTTAGAAGGGAAACAATAAACTCCGAGTCAGTCATGGTGACTGGTGTGAGATCGTAAAACAGTTATTTATCTTTAAAATAAACAACAGAAAAATTTTAAAGTCAATTCGCAATGCTTTTGGAAAATGAAACTACCATAAGACCTCCCGCCACACACACAATGCAAACGCAGAATTGGAGGAGATTTCTTCTTATGATAGTCAAAGATGCTTACTACGCAAAATCAAATTCTTTTTGATATTATTATTAGTGCATAGTGTAGAAAACATTTCGAAAGTATAATATTAATCTTAGCCAACATACGACCAGTATCGTATGCCTACTATAGCTACTATGTTCAATAGCAGGTTACCGCCACATTCCATAGCAGGTAATACAACTAAAACCGTACACGTCGCGTATTGTTTCTTTGGATTTCCAACAAATGGTCAGGCTAAGGAACTTCCTATCCACGATGGGTACGTCCCTGGAATAGACGACCCGAGAACCTAACCGGATCTCTGCCAACACAAGGCCGGGTTACCTCTGCAAAAATAGGTAACTACTGACACGCGTATGCCATCCCCCGATCGTCACCGATCTTCCCGAGGATCCCCGATTCACAACAACCACAAAGAAATAAATTTTTGCAGCAACCACAGAGGTTAAGTATCTGGGCTCCATACCATGATACCACCTTTATCCAGAAGGAATGACGTACACTAAAGGGCGCTACTCCCTAGAACCTTGCCGCATCCTTCCTGTTTCGACCATTTCCGGGGTGTGAGGCTCGATGAAGTCTCATCCACAAAGCTACGCTTTCTCAAAAAAGCCCTGCTTCGGGTCAAACAAAATGATCAACCTATGATCACAAAGATATAAGATCAAACAAATGATCATATCACAAATGATCAAACACTGATCATTTCACAGCAACACTCAGTATGCCACGTTACCAAATTGGGATATATCGCTGATGAATTTCAACTACATAACCTCTGAGCTCGTACGTCTCAGAGAAGGGTGTTAAGCTAAGAGAATAAATTCTCCGCCACCAACAGAAATGTATTTGAAAGAAATCAGCTTTATATCTCAAATTGTAACGTCAGACACACAATCCATACAAGTCTGTTCCGGGATCGAACAGAACCGAAGGCACTTCTCACGAAGCCCTTGCACATCCGGATAATTTTCAATCACGTCGGGACTTCCCGTCACTAAGGGTGATAAAACCTCTAAATCGAAGATCAGTCGATGTAGAGTAACTCGACGGTAATCCTTCCGTTTTCAATAATATCCGGTCTTCAACACCGGTCTTCAAATGCGATTCATAACGACGTATCACATATTCGGAATGGGTTATACGACCCCATGGTCCTTTCCCGGCTAACCCGAATAGTGAGCGTTTATTTAAAAACAAGTGTGGCATTCAAATTCATCCAATTCACAACAAATACCTACTCAAGGTAATTATTGATAGTCGGTTATTTAACTATCAATAAAGATGCGCAACATCATCAGATTCCAAATAATTTTCCAAATTATTTCATCTTCCAAAAATATCTTTTACTAGATATAAAATTCCACACTTCTAAAATAAATCAACATTTATTTTTCTAAACAGTTTCCCTTTCCTTCATAAATTCCATAGTGGATTTATATTTCAAAATATCTACTGATATACGATTTTCAAATCGATTTCAATATTCAATTTCAATTTATCTTTAAGAAGATAAATTCTCAAAAACATTTCATTTCATATTGGAAAAGCAATTCCATACTTATATAATAATAAGTAATTCACAAATCTATTTATTTTCAACACTTGAAAATATTCAATATACTTAAATCAAATTAAGTATATATTTCATTCTTTAAGGAAATCATTTACTATAACAACATTTATTTGAGTCAAAACGAATGTTACGTAAAACATCGTTACGACGACTCAAAATCACTAGTATAGGGATTCGGATTTAGATAGATATATAAATCCCAATACTACATTAAAAAAACATTTCCTTTCGGAAATCATTTACTATAACAACAGTGTTATAGTCCACCATTTCCTTATATTTCTCGAAAACGTCTATTTCAACAATAAAAGTTGAAATCTATGATTTCGATATATAACAATTTTAAAACATCGTTAAAACAATTAACTTCCTCTTAAATATCACTTTCCCAAACATATCTATTTTACTTAACAATATATTCACTGTCCAAAATCGTGAATATACTTCACTAATTACATTTCACTATTTTCTACACGTTTTATTTCAATAATAATTCGCTATCCAAAATCGCGAATATATCTCCTTTGATAACCTGCTACATTTAATTTATCAAATTCAATTGATCTCGAATTTATAAAACAACGTTTTATAAATTCTCTTTCTATTTTTATTTTATAACCACTTTGAATTATAAATCTTCTTTATAAATCAATTCGATAGATATTCCATTTAAAGGCAAAAATCCAATTTCCCAGTAACCTTCTTATAATCTTTTATTCTACAATTCCATTCATTTTATAACTTCATACTTTATAAATCTATAAAACTTCAAATTTTATAAATCTGTAAACTTCAAATCTTCACAATTTATAATCCTATAAATTTCCTATCTTTACAACTTATAATTTTATAAGTTTCATATCTTTACAAATTTAACACTTATAAAACTCGTTTAAAATTCCAATAATTTTAATTGATAAATATCAATTTTTTTGTACATCTTTTATATCCATCGTTCTTAATAATTCAAAAATTCAAATTTGAACTATCTTATAAATTACTTAACTATTTACTTCAAAAATCACCCTTTGGTTATATTTCACAAACATTATAATTTCCATAACTTTAAATTTATAACATTTATTTATTTAAAGTAAACCAATTCAAAGATTCAAATAAAACGTACACTTTCAAATAATCACTTTTAAAATCTCTTTTTAAAGTTAAAATCGTTATTTTTAAACTTCAAAATTTGAATCCGATGATGCAACGCATCAATTAGTCAATCACAACAGTCAATATCATATCTCAACATATGATAACAGAATACATCACAATATCTGTAAATAAATAACTACTGGTGAGGAATCCAGTTGGATCCCTCCAACCTGTTTCCCTGCATCCACAGACGTTAGCACAATACCATTCCACTTCGAGGTGGAATATCGCGGTATATAGGTTTTTATAAAAATCCGCTTACTAACGGCGCAATAGGGTCTCATCCGCTATACGAGGCGGGAAATCATCAATCCAATATATACATATGCCAATATGTATATATTGCTATATATAATAGATATATCCTAAAATATCTAATATCAACAATCCAATAACAATCATCAATCAATAATAACTGTAAATTCAAATTTCCTTCGAGTGAGAAAATCTCACCTTAGCTTTTAATTTTGAAACCCAATCCAAATCCAGATTTATTTTTCTTCGTTGTATTCGACCTTGTATAAACAAGTTATACAGTTTATTAATATTCTAAATAAATCAGACGATGAACTTCTATTTATTTATCTAATTAAACAAATAATTTAATTTAATTAATTTCCTTTATAAACATTTTCAGTTTATTACACTTTTGAAACAGTCGAATAGTACATTTCTTTTTCCAAAAATTTAAACTTAACAAATTTCTCCAATAATAATCTCCTAGTAGCTAAAATAACTAACTATATTAATTTAACAGATAAATCTCTATTATTTTAAAAGTTAGACCGAACAAGCTATATACATTTTTTTTCCACTGTAATTTTCTTCATATACAAACTTATATCTGTCTCTATATAATTTTAAGATGATCATAGTAGATTTACTATCATATATAGATATTCGAATTTATTCCCAAATTTTAATTGAATAAAATAAATCGTAAATACCTTACTGCCGGAGGCAACCCAGGCTACCCAAACACGCGAGTCACTGCACGTGACTTCGAGCTCCACAGCAGACCATTGATTTGAACGTAGCCTCCCCTAAATCGAATGACCATCCACGCGACATCGTATTCGAGCTCGACGAAGTGCCCCCTGTCAACTGCTCGACATCCCAGCCACGAAACCCTCCTTCGATCGAGAGTGCGACCACCCAGAATCACTTCGAGATCCCAAGACTTCTCCTCGCGCTGCTTCGAAACCACCGCCGCTTGCCTCTTCAAACGCCCCACAGTGAAAAACATCGCGAACCCCTTATGCTGCCGCCTCTACTCGCACGACCCCACATCGCCTCCCCACGAATGCACGATATTGGCCACCCAGATTCGAGCATCCATCGCGACTCGAGCTCGCGAAATTCGCCGTGCCCATAAACTATCGCGACTTGATTTTGAAATTTGAACGAAAGGGAGAGGCTTGGTTTAATTTATTGCGTACGAAGTGATTTCGATTTTTTTTTATTTTGTTTTTGAATACTTTGCTTCTGCCATTTTTTTCTTCAAAGGGAGATACACGTTTAAAAGGGAAGATGGATTTGATTTTGAACAGGGAGGCAGCGTAAATTAAAGAGAATAGATCGTGCTTCCACGATCTCGTATCGTGTTTTCTGGCGTGAATGGAGGCGTGAGTTAAGGAATATAACGTGTTACGTTTTGACCAATTTTAAATAAAAATGAATTTGAGTTTGATTTTTATCCTGACGCGTTTGCACATCGTACGGTCACGTATTAACTCTAAAAAATACGAAAATTGAAATCCGGCAATAATACAATATTCCGGACCTAATGGAACTGGTTTCGTCGAATTCCGAGACTGTGCCCCGGAACGCTATTTTTCAAATATCGATACGAACGATATAATTTCAAAACTGAACAGAACAGTTTCAAATTCAATCCTGAAAGTTCTATTACCCTCAGAATTATCAATAAGAATTTTAAAAGCTTTTAAAAATATTTTTCTTCGACTTAAAATTGAAGATTCAAATTTTATTCAGCATTCACTAGATTAAATGTTAAAATTTAATCGCCAAATTCCAAGTTACATCGGGGTTCAAATTAAATCATCGTTCAAATATTTAAAATTAATTAAATATTTTCAATTTAATTTGTTCGAAATTCTGGGTCGTTACAAACTTCCCTCCTTAAAAGAATTTCGTCCTCGAAATTACAAGTTAGGAAAAAGGTCCTTAACTCGCCTACTATTTTTCACAATCCAATAGTTTTATCAAATTTTCAAAACCAATCTTTCTACTAAAGATTCGTTATTAATTCAACTAAATTTCCAACTTCAATTCTAAGTTCAGAACAACCTTGTTTAACTTCTCAACTTCAATTTAAATTTCAAATTCAAATTTAAACCTTCAAAATTTTCTCAAAAATTTTCTAACACCCGAAATTTTCGAAAAATTTCGCCAGCGTCTCCTTTGCGCGGCTAATACGGTACGACTACAAAACGTCCCTACGGACTCTCAGATTTCAAAAAGAAAAAGAAAAAACCAAACGGCTAGAGAAATAAGTCATCAAATCTCATATTCAAATTTAAATACATACCTTTTTCGAGCAATTCAAATTATCTTCGAAATCAAAATTCCAATTCCTTTATACCTGTATATCCTACTAGCCATTATATCTAGTTACAGCATTCAATCCAATTTGCAAATTCTGTTACAAAATTTTCAATATAACTGCTTATATCATCATTACTTCACTATTGAAGTTACACCTATTCAATTTTGTTCAATCTTCACATTTCAAACTTCATTTGAATTTACTTTACCATTCCAATCTAATTTGGATTCGGTTTATCTCCTGAATATTGAATTTTATCAGCTTTCATTCATCCACAACTGCACTCTTTTAAATTAGTTTCAGTTACTAATTCATTTCAATTCTAATTCATTTATTCACATTCGTTTTCAACATTCAGTTCTAATTCCAGTTTTATCTTCATTCAATCATATACTTAGGTTCAATATAAATATTCTTATTTTAAATTTACCACTTCGGTTAGATCTATTTACATTTAAACTGAATTTCCAATTCCCATACGAATTTCAATTCATCTTTCATTTTCAATTATTCAATTCAATTCATTTGCTTACGAATTCGAAATGAATTTCAACTTTCAATTTCATTTTCATTTAATTGATTCACTTATTATACTTGCTTTGATTTAACTTCATTCTTTTAAGTTAAATTTATTCTACCAAAATTCAATTGGTATAAGTTATCAACTTAGTAATATTTCATACATATCTTTATATAGCATTCCAGAGTTTACCAACATTTCAAAGCCATTTTAAAAACAATTCAAATTATCCTTTGAATTTCAAAAACAAAATCCAAAATTTTCAAACAACTTCTATTTAAAACAATTTGGCAGCAATTTCTCTTTTGGAAACCCGAAAATGAACACCAACGATGCCGCGGTCATCATCGAAGTTATTTTCCAGCGACCGAAAAGAGTTTAGAGCTTTTCATTCCTTCAAAACATTTTTCAAAACCCTTGAAATCCATTTTCAAATCAAAAAATGATTTAAACTTTCCAAATCTCCAAAATTTTCAAATTCTTTTCAAAACCTTTCCAAAAAACTCCTCTGGAATTCCGTTTTAAATTACAAATTACATTTATAATTTACATTCTTTAATTTCATTTGTATGAGAATTTATTCCTTAACTTTGGAGTTACGATTTCAGTTTCTTATTCAGTTTCAATAGTAATGATACATTTCAATATCATCACTTTTCTAACAACCATGCATCCATATACTGTAATAATTTACAGAAAATCATTTCTTTTATATACAAAAAATAATTTTGGGCAAAATTATTTCATTCACCCTATTTTAAAACAATACTGTGCCGAATTTGTTCTATTCAAGTGTTTAGAAACCCCTTCGATACAGTTTTGCAAGACTGTGCCGACGAAGGTTCATATACCACTCAATAAACCAATCATCACAATACAAAACAATTTTATATTCAATAACAAATACGCGCTCATATCTATTATTACACTCAAACTCATTCTAGAGTACTGCTGACTCTATCTCTAATGAGTAACACCCAACAGAGCAGGGTTGTCGCTTAACCATATGCTCTGATACCAAATGTAACATCCCGAAATTTTCGACTTTCGAAAATTCAACATCGATACTCCTTTATCGACTACTGAGCCATCGAATGCCGGAAACCCGAAAAGTTATGGTTTTAAGAAAGAAGAAAAAGGTAGAAGAAGAAGATAGAAGATAAAGAAAGAAGAACAACAACAGAACAAGAGCAGAAACAGAAACAGAAAACAATATCAGAATCTCACATATCGCAGCGGAACAATATATAATAGATAAATGAATATCATTTAAAAACAAAAGAATTATATCTGTTATTACATTACATCACATCATATCATCAGAGTCAATATACAACCATGGACAGTTATATAACTTGTCCTCATACAGAATACACAGCGGAATAAATACTATCAGATACAAATACTACGTCTCGTCATCCAGCTTATCTCCAAGCTCCAGAATATCCAGAATATCCTGATAATCTAACTCTAGACTGCCCGTGTGGAAATTGGTGGGCACCCAGAGTTTAGAAGGGAAACAATAAACTCCGAGTCAGTCATGGTGACTGGTGTGAGATCGTAAAACAGTTATTTATCTTTAAAATAAACAACAGAAAAATTTTAAAGTCAATTCGCAATGCTTTTGGAAAATGAAACTACCATAAGACCTCCCGCCACACACACAATGCAAACGCAGAATTGGAGGAGATTTCTTCTTATGATAGTCAAAGATGCTTACTACGCAAAATCAAATTCTTTTTGATATTATTATTAGTGCATAGTGTAGAAAACATTTCGAAAGTATAATATTAATCTTAGCCAACATACGACCAGTATCGTATGCCTACTATAGCTACTATGTTCAATAGCAGGTTACCGCCACATTCCATAGCAGGTAATACAACTAAAACCGTACACGTCGCGTATTGTTTCTTTGGATTTCCAACAAATGGTCAGGCTAAGGAACTTCCTATCCACGATGGGTACGTCCCTGGAATAGACGACCCGAGAACCTAACCGGATCTCTGCCAACACAAGGCCGGGTTACCTCTGCAAAAATAGGTAACTACTGACACGCGTATGCCATCCCCCGATCGTCACCGATCTTCCCGAGGATCCCCGATTCACAACAACCACAAAGAAATAAATTTTTGCAGCAACCACAGAGGTTAAGTATCTGGGCTCCATACCATGATACCACCTTTATCCAGAAGGAATGACGTACACTAAAGGGCGCTACTCCCTAGAACCTTGCCGCATCCTTCCTGTTTCGACCATTTCCGGGGTGTGAGGCTCGATGAAGTCTCATCCACAAAGCTACGCTTTCTCAAAAAAGCCCTGCTTCGGGTCAAACAAAATGATCAACCTATGATCACAAAGATATAAGATCAAACAAATGATCATATCACAAATGATCAAACACTGATCATTTCACAGCAACACTCAGTATGCCACGTTACCAAATTGGGATATATCGCTGATGAATTTCAACTACATAACCTCTGAGCTCGTACGTCTCAGAGAAGGGTGTTAAGCTAAGAGAATAAATTCTCCGCCACCAACAGAAATGTATTTGAAAGAAATCAGCTTTATATCTCAAATTGTAACGTCAGACACACAATCCATACAAGTCTGTTCCGGGATCGAACAGAACCGAAGGCACTTCTCACGAAGCCCTTGCACATCCGGATAATTTTCAATCACGTCGGGACTTCCCGTCACTAAGGGTGATAAAACCTCTAAATCGAAGATCAGTCGATGTAGAGTAACTCGACGGTAATCCTTCCGTTTTCAATAATATCCGGTCTTCAACACCGGTCTTCAAATGCGATTCATAACGACGTATCACATATTCGGAATGGGTTATACGACCCCATGGTCCTTTCCCGGCTAACCCGAATAGTGAGCGTTTATTTAAAAACAAGTGTGGCATTCAAATTCATCCAATTCACAACAAATACCTACTCAAGGTAATTATTGATAGTCGGTTATTTAACTATCAATAAAGATGCGCAACATCATCAGATTCCAAATAATTTTCCAAATTATTTCATCTTCCAAAAATATCTTTTACTAGATATAAAATTCCACACTTCTAAAATAAATCAACATTTATTTTTCTAAACAGTTTCCCTTTCCTTCATAAATTCCATAGTGGATTTATATTTCAAAATATCTACTGATATACGATTTTCAAATCGATTTCAATATTCAATTTCAATTTATCTTTAAGAAGATAAATTCTCAAAAACATTTCATTTCATATTGGAAAAGCAATTCCATACTTATATAATAATAAGTAATTCACAAATCTATTTATTTTCAACACTTGAAAATATTCAATATACTTAAATCAAATTAAGTATATATTTCATTCTTTAAGGAAATCATTTACTATAACAACATTTATTTGAGTCAAAACGAATGTTACGTAAAACATCGTTACGACGACTCAAAATCACTAGTATAGGGATTCGGATTTAGATAGATATATAAATCCCAATACTACATTAAAAAAACATTTCCTTTCGGAAATCATTTACTATAACAACAGTGTTATAGTCCACCATTTCCTTATATTTCTCGAAAACGTCTATTTCAACAATAAAAGTTGAAATCTATGATTTCGATATATAACAATTTTAAAACATCGTTAAAACAATTAACTTCCTCTTAAATATCACTTTCCCAAACATATCTATTTTACTTAACAATATATTCACTGTCCAAAATTGTGAATATACTTCACTAATTACATTTCACTATTTTCTACACGTTTTATTTCAATAATAATTCGCTATCCAAAATCGCGAATATATCTCCTTTGATAACCTGCTACATTTAATTTATCAAATTCAATTGATCTCGAATTTATAAAACAACGTTTTATAAATTCTCTTTCTATTTTTATTTTATAACCACTTTGAATTATAAATCTTCTTTATAAATCAATTCGATAGATATTCCATTTAAAGGCAAAAATCCAATTTCCCAGTAACCTTCTTATAATCTTTTATTCTACAATTCCATTCATTTTATAACTTCATACTTTATAAATCTATAAAACTTCAAATTTTATAAATCTATAAACTTCAAATCATCACAATTTATAATCCTATAAATTTCCTATCTTTACAACTTATAATTTTATAAGTTTCATATCTTTACAAATTTAACACTTATAAAACTCGTTTAAAATTCCAATAATTTTAATTGATAAATATCAATTTTTTTGTACATCTTTTATATCCATCGTTCTTAATAATTCAAAAATTCAAATTTGAACTATCTTATAAATTACTTAACTATTTACTTCAAAAATCACCCTTTGGTTATATTTCACAAACATTATAATTTCCATAACTTTAAATTTATAACATTTATTTATTTAAAGTAAACCAATTCAAAGATTCAAATAAAACGTACACTTTCAAATAATCACTTTTAAAATCTCTTTTTAAAGTTAAAATCGTTATTTTTAAACTTCAAAATTTGAATCCGATGATGCAACGCATCAATTAGTCAATCACAACAGTCAATATCATATCTCAACATATGATAACAGAATACATCACAATATCTGTAAATAAATAACTACTGGTGAGGAATCCAGTTGGATCCCTCCAACCTGTTTCCCTGCATCCACAGACGTTAGCACAATACCATTCCACTTCGAGGTGGAATATCGCGGTATATAGGTTTTTATAAAAATCCGCTTACTAACGGCGCAATAGGGTCTCATCCGCTATACGAGACGGGAAATCATCAATCCAATATATACATATGCCAATATGTATATATTGCTATATATAATAGATATATCCTAAAATATCTAATATCAACAATCCAATAACAATCATCAATCAGTAATAACTGTAAATTCAAATTTCCTTCGAGTGAGAAAATCTCACCTTAGCTTTTAATTTTGAAACCCAATCCAAATCCAGATTTATTTTTCTTCGTTGTATTCGACCTTGTATAAACAAGTTATACAGTTTATTAATATTCTAAATAAATCAGACAATGAACTTCTATTTATTTATCTAATTAAACAAATAATTTAATTTAATTAATTTCCTTTATAAACATTTTCAGTTTATTACACTTTTGAAACAGTCGAATAGTACATTTCTTTTTCCAAAAATTTAAACTTAACAAATTTCTCCAATAATAATCTCCTAGTAGCTAAAATAACTAACTATGTTAATTTAACAGATAAATCTCTATTATTTTAAAAGTTAGACCGAACAAGCTATATACATTTTTTTTTCCACTGTAATTTTCTTCATATACAAACTTATATCTGTCTCTATATAATATTAAGATGATCATAGTAGATTTACTATCATATATAGATATTCGAATTTATTCCCAAATTTTAATTGAATAAAATAAATCGTAAATACCTTACTGCCGGAGGCAACCCAGGCTACCCAAACACGCGAGTCACTGCACGCGACTTCGAGCTCCACAGCAGACCATTGATTTGAACGCAGCCTCCCCTAAATCGAATGACCATCCACGCGACATCGTATTCGAGCTCGACGAAGTGCCCCCTGTCAACTGCTCGACATCCCAGCCACGAAACCCTCCTTCGATCGAGAGTGCGACCACCCAGAATCACTTCGAGATCCCAAGACTTCTCCTCGCGCTGCTTCGAAACCACCGCCGCTTGCCTCTTCGAACGCCCCACAGTGAAAAACATCGCGAACCCCTTACGCTGCCGCCTCTACTCGCACGACCCCACATCGCCTCCCCACGAATGCACGATATTGGCCACCCAGATTCGAGCATCCATCGCGACTCGAGCTCGCGAAATTCGCCGTGCCCATAAACTATCGCGACTTGATTTTGAAATTTGAACGAAAGGGAGAGGCTTGGTTTAATTTATTGCGTACGAAGTGATTTCGATTTTTTTTATTTTGTTTTTGAATACTTTGCTTCTGCCATTTTTTTTCTTCAAAGGGAGATACACGTTTAAAAGGGAAGATGGATTTGATTTTGAACAGGGAGGCAGTGTAAATTAAAGAGAATAGATCGTGCTTCCACGATCTCGTATCGTGTTTTCTGGCGTGAATGGAGGCGTGAGTTAAGGAATATAACGTGTTACGTTTTGACCAATTTTAAATAAAAATGAATTTGAGTTTGATTTTTATCCTGACGCGTTTGCACATCGTACGGTCACGTATTAACTCTGAAAAATACGAAAATTGAAATCCGGCAATAATACAATATTCCGGACCCAATGGAACTGGTTTCGTCGAATTCCGAGACTGTGCCCCGGAACGCTATTTTTCAAATATCGATACGAACGATATAATTTCAAAACTGAACAGAACAGTTTCAAATTCAATCCTGAAAGTTCTATTACCCTCAGAATTATCAATACGAATTTTAAAAGCTTTTAAAAATATTTTTCTTCGACTTAAAATTGAAGATTCAAATTTTATTCAGCATTCACTAGATTAAATGTTAAAATTTAATCGCCAAATTCCAAGTTACATCGGGGTTCAAATTAAATCATCGTTCAAATATTTAAAATTAATTAAATATTTTCAATTTAATTTGTTCGAAATTCTGGGTCGTTACACCTAGATTTAATATTTTAAATCTAACGACTGTGGTTGATCTAGCGCCTATAAATTTCGACCTAACCCTCTGCTTTCTTCTCATATTTTTTTGGTGCAATAGCAAAGCTCTGCAATTTCCTTCTCTACTATTCTTCCAAATTAAAAAAATTATATAAATTAGAGAGGAATAAAAATTGGAAGAAAAGGAAGAAAACCAATCAACAATACTCATATTCGAGGTTATATGTATGTATGTATGTATGTATGTATGTATGTATGTATGTATGTATGTATGTATGTATGTATCTATTTTCTCTTCTAATTCCAAATCTCTTCTCAAATATGAAATTCTAACATATGTATATACCCTTTTTATACATATTATTGGATTAAAAAGAATTTGGAGATGAATCAAAGGTCTTACTTCAGATTTGGAGATTTGGATCGCTTTTAAAAGGTGAGTGGGAAATTTTTATATTATTTATGATTTGAATCTATTCCATTGGCATATGTTTGATTTTTATGCCTATATCAATCTTATTTGTGATTTGTAGGCTCAATCTAGCATAGAAAACCATTGCCTACATATTCTTGTTTTCAGTCTAATTTTAAATAGTGTTTACACCCTGATCTGGAAATCAGTCCCAAAGATTTTAGAATTTGAATGGTGTACATTTTTATTCCAAATCTGTACTTGGGGTATAAAATATTAATAGGATTTGTATTATTGCCCTATTTATGTTGAATTGTAGATTTTCCATAGTTTAACTTATGTAAAGAATGTCTGTTTGATTTTTATAAAAAAAATCGTGTTTCCAAATTGCATATAAAGTGCAGTGTCCGATTTAACAAGGAATTTATGCAAAAGAGAAGGAAAAGATGTGTAAAGTATAGATTTATTCTCCGTAGTTTACACCATCAATTCCAAATAAAAAGATATTATTCATTCCTTTTAGTTTCAAATGGAGTCAATCTTTCCTTTTGTTCCCTTTTGTTACCTTTTGCTTTAACTAATTTATGGAAAATTATAATGAAAAATCTTCCTAGGGAATCAATTCTAGCAAATTAGATATGGAAAGCATATTCTAGTTAAATATTTATGACTATAAAATATTTTGGGAAGGAGTATGTAGTTTTTACATATTAATTGCGTTAATAAATAAGAACAGAGTCTATTTATGCATTATTTATGTGTAACGTTCACTTAGGACAGGTTATTATTTGATAGAATGGGAAAGAAAATAGGAGAAAGTAGGAAGGGTAGTAATTCCTATTAATGGGAAACAAATTTATGAGTTTCCAATAATTAATAGGATGTAAAAGATTGTAACCCCAATTAATGGGAATTTAATTAGGGATTACAATTAATTAATATGGCAAGAATGTAGTAACTCTAATTAATGACAAATAAATGAGGAATGATGTAACGACCCACTATTTTAGACCATTCAAATCGACAATAATCCACACATGTCTGACTTGAATAATTCAAAATAACAGATTGTAAATAAATTTGGAGCAAATGAAATCAAATACACAGAATCACAGACACAGAACATATCAGAATAACTCGCAGCGGAAATTAAAAATACCATAGTAGTTCATGAAGCTACTATAACAAACTCTCAAAAACAAAATACATAATATTTGTTTGAAAACATATACAATAGAAATCTCAAATAAATAGAAGTTTATGAATACCAGAACTGAAATAGAACAACTGAACTGAAAGGAACAGATAACTAGACAAGCAGAATCTCCAGCGATTCCTAGCTCCAGAAAGAAATCCAAAGCTAAGCTGTAAATACTCAGGCTGACCCGAGCGTAAAGTAAAACACAAAACACTCGAGTCAGGACAATATATACTTATATAATGTAAACCAACTCAAGTGAACTGTAGTAGAAATGCATAATAACTCAAAGGATGCTTGGGATCGCCCATCCTTTAAGGATCAGTTAAACTATAAATTAAATACATCCCGTGGTTAAAATTTCAAAATGGTATTTTATAATTCGAAATCAAATATCATTTCAAAATTCAATATCCTTCAAATATCCATTTCAAAATATCATATTTCAAAATAGTTTATATTTCGAAACAAATTACTTTATTTTAAATCATAAAAATGAAGTTATTATATTTAATAATTAAATTATTAAATTTCCAAAAATTTAATCTTTCAAAGTTCATTCGTTCACTTAAATTAATTAAAATAATGAAAATTCAACTTTCGCAGCATTTAGAAAATGCTACGGAAAGTCACATTTAAAACAGTTCAATTTAACAAAAGACAGCATTTAAAATGCTGTAATAGGGTTACATTAGTTTCAAATAAACTTAGTTAAATTCAACCATTATAACATTTACAAAAATGCTATAATAGCCTTTAATTAAATTTAGCCATTTTGTTCATTATTATCAACTACAGCATTTACAAATGTTGTATTATCATTTACATTAGAATTAATAGCATTTCAGAAATGCAGTTAATTAACATCAAATATCCAGTATAATTTCACAAACAATTATATTTTTATATAAATCATTTTTAACTTAAAAAATCATATAATTTCACTTTTAAAACAATCATTCAAATACCCTTATATTCATGATTTTATAAAGTTAAACCTCCATTCAAAAATCAAAATTTAATAATAATTCACTTATTAAATTCCAATGTTAAATTATAAATTCATTAAATTAAATTACCTTAACACTTAAGTTTAAATTTTCAAATATAACTTAATTCCATTTTTTATTTACTTAACTTAAAATTCACTTTTAAGCCAAATTCACAAATTTCCAATTTTAGTTATATTTCAAAATTTCAACTTAAATATTCATTCATTTCACATTTTAACTTTATTCAAAATCATTAATATAATATAAAAATCATTTAAATTCACTTTAATCCAAATTATCATGAATTTATCACATTTCACGTTTAATTTAAATTCCAATTATCACCAAAATAAAATTTCCCAAAATAACTTACATTTCAAATTTTCTAATTTTACCATTAATTTATTTCACTTATAAATTTTCAGAAAATCAATAATGCTTTACAAAAATCATTTTTATTTAGTTTAAATAAAAATATCATAATATTTACATTTTTAAAATATTTTTTAAAAAATTTATAAGTCATATTTTAACTACGGGTCTGTATTTCATTTCTAGTCTAGGTAAAGTGATACGGGTAATATATCATTTCAACCTGTAATTTACAAAGAAAACCCGGGTTTGATCATTTCAAACCCGCAATCCCAAGGAAATGAAAAAATAATTGAAAATCATTCAGGCCTATCATTTCAGCCCATAATGATTTTCTCCTATTCTAAAGTCCGTTCGGGTATGTATCATTTCAACCCATAGTGATTTTAATCTAAAGGGAACTTGCAGTGTGATAAACTGATAAAAATAATAGAACAACATAATATAACAGTAACATATAATATAATAGGTGTTTAAGCATGGGTGAACATCATAAAATCATAACATAGCAAGTGTAACATGATAATGCATTTTACATATTCAAAAGGGGTCAATTCACTAGTTATATATGTACATATTGTCTGGTGAGAATAACTCACCTGTTAAGCTGGAGATTTGCCAACAAAGCTCACAACACAAAGATTACGAAGGCACGACAACTCTAATACAATTTGAGTGTGGAGAGAAAATCCAATGATATAGATCTTGTGTTACAACCCAAACAAAAATCAAAGCAAACCATAAATTTCAATACGCTAGAAATGAAATAACTTTTAAATAAAAAGAGATACGAATGCCAAATCTTTTGCCTTGCTTTCTCTATTCTTTTGTCATGGCCTAGGGATGGTTTTGGCTCTGGTTTGAACAAGTTTGGCTCAGGTTTGGTCATGTGTATGCATGGCCTAGGTAGTAGAATATGAGGAGGAAGTTTATACAAAGGAATATGAAGAGTTTAAGGCAAAATAGGTGGGTTTTGTTCACAAAAATGGCTCGGCCATGGGCTTGTGTGGTCAGGTCAGAGGAGTATGGATCAGGTCAGTGGAAGGAAAGGTGTGTGGTGGTCTGGCCAAAGGTGGTGGAGGCGGCCTAAGGTGGTGGTGGTGGTGGAAAATGGAGTGGTGAAGCAATAGTGGTAAACAAACATGTTTTTATGGCTTGTTTTGCAATTTTTTGTGGAGTTTTGGCATCATGGTGGCTCGGCCTTGGTCAAGACCAGAGGAGTAGCTGGTGGTGATGGAAGGGAAGAGATGTAGGGGTGGTGGCCGTGGATATGGAGTGGAGGCCATTCAAAGAAGCAAAGAAAACAAGGCAAAATACATGAAAAATGAGAAGAAAAGTGTAAAAAGTAGCCATTACCCATAGATTTTTCTTGAAGCCATGAATGAATGAGAAGGTAAAATGTTTTTGGGTGAATGGAGGCTGAAAACTCACGGCTACAAACCAAAAATGCAAAGCCAAGATAGTAATTGAGGAGTTATGGCAAATGAAAGGACAAAGGAGATGAAAGGACTTAAGGTAAATAAGCTTTTAAAACTCTTCATATTTCTTTTTCTTTATATTCAAATAAAACAAAAATAAAATCAGTAAATTGATTTTGAAACTGAAACAAAGTAATATAAAATAAAAATAATTAATTAATTTTAAAGAAAATGGAAAAAGAATATAAGAAATTGCTTAAAAGTTGAAAACAGGGTCCAGAAATTACAAATAAATCACTATTGACTTTGGAAAATTAACAACTTCATTTTAAAAATATTTTAAAACAAAAATGTGAAGTAAAATAATTCATTTATATTTTCAAAATGAAATAAATAATTAAATTTAGAGAAATTAGAAAAAGAACTAAAGAAATTGCTTAAAAATTCAAAACAGGACTTAAAATTTACAAATAGAATATCACTAGTTTTAGAAAATTTCTATTTCACTTTAAAACAAATAAAAGGTCAAATAAATAAAATAAATGAGGAACAAAATAAAGTGGGAATGAGAATCAAATAAGATTTTAAGAAAAAAATAGAAAAATAAATAAAGAATTACTTTAATTAATTGAAACTGGAAATTAGAAATTGTAAGCAAAATACAACTGACACTGGAAAATGTCAATTATACTTTTAAAAAATGTTTTAAAACCAAAATATATGCACAACGTGTTATTTTACCCATATAAATATAAATTAGAACATTACATGACCAAAAAAAATATTATTTATACAATTTAAAATAAACAATTTGTTAAATACAGCAAATTACACACAATATTGAAAAAGGCATAACTTTCACATTATAAATCAGATTTCAACGAAACAAAAAGCATTATTCTTAAAATTTTATTTACTTTCATAATAAAAGATAAAATTCAAATTTTCAAACTTTCAAATTTCTAAATTAAAAGTCAAAGTTTGACCATATTGACCAAAATTCACTTTTCTGGAAAATATTCTTTTTAGTCATGTTTGGAATTCTAATTCACATCAAAATCAAAATTTATATTTAAAATAACAAAATTTATTCATTTTAATAAATAAAATAAAGTATTTAAATCAGGAAATTAATAAAAATAACCAAAATATACAATTAAAATAATCACAAAATACAGGGTTGTTACACTCTCCCCCACTCAAATCTTTTCGTCCTCGAAAAGGAATAAGGTACGGAAAACACAGAAAAGATAAAATGGAATAGGATTAAGACAAGATGACAAGAAGATTAAAATTATACCTGATAATTGTTGTTATGGGTAAGTTTAATAAGGTGGAGAATAGGAATAGCTAGAAGGGAAAATAGGACGAAAGACAAGGATGAGCCATTAATTTAAAATTGTTGGTTGAAGAGGTAAACAATATTTAAAACACTTTAAAATCTTTTAGAAAGGAAATAACTGATCAAAATATCCTTTATAATATTTTATCAAAATACTTTTTAACTCGATGTCTTAACAAGTTTACTTTCGTTCCTGCAGACTCTGGCCATGCGTTGATCATGCGCAAAGCTAGAATTCTCCAGGTACTTAGTAGACTTGTTTCAACACCCAGTGAAAATACTTGAAAAACCTTTAAAACAGATATGGAAAGTACAATCCAAACAAAACAAACAAAACCTTTGTCTAACCATGGTTCGCAGATACACAATGGTTACGCCTGGATCCCCCAGGAAACAATCCATATCCGTAAGCTTTCTCAGCCCTGCGAGTTACGCCATGATGACTAGTAGAATGCAGGATACACAATGGTTACGCCTGGATCCCCCAGGAAACAATCCGTACCCCCAGGCAAGACTCAGCCAAGCATTTGCGCTACTATTCGCGACCTACACAGATTGCAGGATACACAATGGTTACGCCTGGATCCCCCAGGAAACAATCCGTACCCCTAGGCAAGACTCAGCCAGGCAGTTGCGCTATGCAGTCACGAGAGAAAAATAAGACCATGGGTAACGCCATGGAATTCGAAGGACACTCGAGTATCATATCCGGAAAACCAAAATCAGAGAGAATAATATCGATAGAATGAATCCAAGATGTGGCCACAAATCGGATATCAAGCAGAAGGCACTTTCCATATCTTTACTTCGAAAATATGTATCATATAGTACCTTTTCAAATCACTTTCAAATATTGTACTTATATAAAATCCATTATATATAAGATTTAATTTTCAAATTAAATACTTTCCAAAATCAATAGTATATCAAATCATACTTATATAGACTTCAATTTATAAGATTTCACTTTCAAATTGAGTACCTTTTCAAATCTATAGTTTTCAAATTAATTTCATACTCATACAAATCAATTTTATATAAGTTCGACAACTCCCAAATCAAGTGTTTAGTAACATAAGGTTCTCAAATTTCAATTTGTTTCAATATCAGTTCAATTTCAAAATCATATACAATTTCACCAAATTATTTCTTCCCAAATTAATTATCTTTAGTTTCAAAGTTTCCAAAATAAAAGATTTAGAAAATAAATCCAAATTTCCAAATCAATATAATTTAAGTCAACCAATTCATTTCCAAAATCAAATGTTTTCAAAATCATCTTATACTTACGTAAGGTCTATCTTACATAAGGATCAAATTTTCAAAATAATTTCGCTGTATGAAGAGCCATATGGGATTGAATATCTTTGCTTTTATGGGTTATATATCTTTGTAATTTAAATTGGAAATTTTCTTTTAGTAAGCATAGATATTCTAACTCGACGGCTTTCAATTTCAGCGTCAAAATATATCAAAGATATTAGAATATAAGATGTACATATGTCATCATTTCGCAAAGTCACATTCGATCGCTCGCTCGATCACACAAGTTCGTTTTCGAACTAGTATTGTCCATTCACTTCCCTAATGCGGATTTCGATATGGTTTCTCGACTAGAAGCCATCAGTCTCCTTGCATAGCCATATACTATGATAGAGAATTCTAGAATCGAGCCCAAAATCCATATCAAATATTCGTCATCAAGAATCGAATGAAAAATCCTAACACGAAATGGTGTAATTCACCTCGAACTTGTGTACTCAAACTTGGATCAAATTAATTATGCGAATAAAACAGCATACGTACAACTTATATATTTATTCCAACTTGTTACCTATATAGTTTCATAAAGATGTTACTAAGTTAAAACACTTAAAATTTATTCAAAATATTTTGAAGAACAATTTCTTTTCAAAACATTTCAAATCTAAATTTCATATTAGAAAAAATTTAAATTGCCTTATTCATTTACTTAACAAAACAGTTTCAACTTATTTAAATCAGATTACTTCATACTTAAACATTCAAAACAAACTTATATACTTTATCAAAATACTTTTCAAATTTCTTAGCTTTGAAAAGTTAACCTTGATTTGGAAGTACTCGAACTTCGAAATAGTTGAAGAAATCATTTTCAAATTCAAGAGTTGGAAATTAGCAACAAATCAGTAAATCAATTTTTATAGATAGGGTTATATCAAATCCAAAACTCGAGGACTGAACACCGGTTCATTTCAAATCGTTTCAAATATATTTACATATATCTTTCGAATATCAAATCATACTTCGGAATTTGAAATCAAAAATGGTTTCACAAAATCACTCGCATAGCAAAGCTATTAAAGTGGCCTCTCCCTCACTCAGAAACTCGAAAATCAATGTCGATGATGCGTGCACTCATCACCGAAATTATTTTCCAGCGACACAAGTGAGTTCTGCACTTCCATTTACTTTGAAAACTTCTTTGAAATTCCTTCGAAATCATTAAAACCCATTAAAATCATTGAAACATTACTTATTCAGAAAAATAATTTCAAATCATATTATTTATTATTTCAAAATCCTAAAACCAGTTCCAAAATGCCGGAGTTCAATCACTTAAATTCAGATTCAAAACCTTCAGTTATAAATCATTTTATATGAAACCATTTCTTATAAAATTTTCACAATTTCAAATCCTTTCAACACTTCAAATTCTCATTTTTTTAAAAGGTATATAATCCTTATCAAAAACATTTCATCTTTATATAAAAATATGGTCATCCTTATCAAAATAAAACTACGATGAATACAAAATTTTTAAAAGACAATCAACCACAAACTTTCCAAGGGACGACTCAAGGATGGATTTCAAAGCAAAACAGAGATTCAAATTTAGAAGGACTCTAATCAAATAGAATTCTAATTCAAAGATAGGCTCAAACGAAGATAAGATAATTAAATTACCAAATAGAAGATGGATAAGCCTATATGAATCGTGGGCGACCTTAACCGGTCAACCGTGACTTCAGGAATATAATCGATGCGAAAATCTAAGGCAAATCGACCTTCGATTGCCAGAGATAGAATCTAAATATAGCAGAAGATAGAAAACATCGTAAACCGAGGATACAGAAATATCTGATGAATCAATGCCAATTATAATCATTCAAAGATTGGCGGAATCGCCACCCTATAAAGGTCATACAAAGTGGAGTGATGCAATGCTCCAAAATCGAAAGAATACAATTATGGGAGACAGGAATGGATTTCAGAACAAGTGGGAGCGTTCCAAAATTCAAAGGAATCCTATTCGATAAGAATCCAAACGAAGATTAGAGATATATAACCTATATCGATACAGAAAAATTCCCATTCAAAATTTGGAATGACTCGAATTCATAACATACGAAAACAGAAGCATAAATATCTTTAGTTGGACAACTTTAGCTAAGTAAAAGATACAACAGAGTTTACTCAAAACAACCTAACAAACTACAGATTTTGCCATACTCAAAATAGATTCCTATCAACAATGGATCTAGATCAATCAAGAGAGAAGTTCAAAATTTTAGAGGATCCTAATCAAAGAAATTACTAACAAGGTGGATACAAAAGGAATGAAGTTTAAGAAATATTTTACTTTCAAAGCAAGGAAATTTATATCAAAATAATCTTTGAAAATTCTTTAAAAATCATTTGAAAATCATTTTATCCTTCGAAAATACGTTCTCTCACAAAGAAATGATTCTGAGATAAATTTCACTCATTCTAGGGTATTTCTACCCTATCTCTAATGAGTTTTTGCTCCGCAGGCTAAGGTTTGCCTAAAACCAAAGCTCCGATACCAACTGTAACGACCCACTATTTTAGACCATTCAAATCGACAATAATCCACACATGTCTGACTTGAATAATTCAAAATAACAGATTGTAAATAAATTTGGAGCAAATGAAATCAAATACACAGAATCACAGACACAGAACATATCAGAATAACTCGCAGCGGAAATTAAAAATACCATAGTAGTTCATGAAGCTACTATAACAAACTCTCAAAAACAAAATACATAATATTTGTTTGAAAACATATACAATAGAAATCTCAAATAAATAGAAGTTTATGAATACCAGAACTGAAATAGAACAACTGAACTGAAAGGAACAGATAACTAGACAAGCAGAATCTCCAGCGATTCCTAGCTCCAGAAAGAAATCCAAAGCTAAGCTGTAAATACTCAGGCTGACCCGAGCGTAAAGTAAAACACAAAACACTCGAGTCAGGACAATATATACTTATATAATGTAAACCAACTCAAGTGAACTGTAGTAGAAATGCATAATAACTCAAAGGATGCTTGGGATCGCCCATCCTTTAAGGATCAGTTAAACTATAAATTAAATACATCCCGTGGTTAAAATTTCAAAATGGTATTTTATAATTCGAAATCAAATATCATTTCAAAATTCAATATCCTTCAAATATCCATTTCAAAATATCATATTTCAAAATAGTTTATATTTCGAAACAAATTACTTTATTTTAAATCATAAAAATGAAGTTATTATATTTAATAATTAAATTATTAAATTTCCAAAAATTTAATCTTTCAAAGTTCATTCGTTCACTTAAATTAATTAAAATAATGAAAATTCAACTTTCGCAGCATTTAGAAAATGCTACGGAAAGTCACATTTAAAACAGTTCAATTTAACAAAAGACAGCATTTAAAATGCTGTAATAGGGTTACATTAGTTTCAAATAAACTTAGTTAAATTCAACCATTATAACATTTACAAAAATGCTATAATAGCCTTTAATTAAATTTAGCCATTTTGTTCATTATTATCAACTACAGCATTTACAAATGTTGTATTATCATTTACATTAGAATTAATAGCATTTCAGAAATGCAGTTAATTAACATCAAATATCCAGTATAATTTCACAAACAATTATATTTTTATATAAATCATTTTTAACTTAAAAAATCATATAATTTCACTTTTAAAACAATCATTCAAATACCCTTATATTCATGATTTTATAAAGTTAAACCTCCATTCAAAAATCAAAATTTAATAATAATTCACTTATTAAATTCCAATGTTAAATTATAAATTCATTAAATTAAATTACCTTAACACTTAAGTTTAAATTTTCAAATATAACTTAATTCCATTTTTTATTTACTTAACTTAAAATTCACTTTTAAGCCAAATTCACAAATTTCCAATTTTAGTTATATTTCAAAATTTCAACTTAAATATTCATTCATTTCACATTTTAACTTTATTCAAAATCATTAATATAATATAAAAATCATTTAAATTCACTTTAATCCAAATTATCATGAATTTATCACATTTCACGTTTAATTTAAATTCCAATTATCACCAAAATAAATTTTCCCAAAATAACTTACATTTCAAATTTTCTAATTTTACCATTAATTTATTTCACTTATAAATTTTCAGAAAATCAATAATGCTTTACAAAAATCATTTTTATTTAGTTTAAATCAAAATATCATAATATTTACATTTTTAAAATATTTTTTAAAAAATTTATAAGTCATATTTTAACTACGGGTCTGTATTTCATTTCTAGTCTAGGTAAAGTGATACGGGTAATATATCATTTCAACCTGTAATTTACAAAGAAAACCCAGGTTTGATCATTTCAAACCCGCAATCCCAAGGAAATGAAAAAATAATTGAAAATCATTCAGGCCTATCATTTCAGCCCATAATGATTTTCTCCTATTCTAAAGTCCGTTCGGGTATGTATCATTTCAACCCATAGTGATTTTAACCTAAAGGGAACTTGCAGTGTGATAAACTGATAAAAATAATAGAACAACATAATATAACAGTAACATATAATATAATAGGTGTTTAAGCATGGGTGAACATCATAAAATCATAACATAGCAAGTGTAACATGATAATGCATTTTACATATTCAAAAGGGGTCAATTCACTAGTTATATATGTACATATTGTCTGGTGAGAATAACTCACCTGTTAAGCTGGAGATTTGCCAACAAAGCTCACAACACAAAGATTACGAAGGCACGACAACTCTAATACAATTTGAGTGTGGAGAGAAAATCCAATGATATAGATCTTGTGTTACAACCCAAACAAAAATCAAAGCAAACCATAAATTTCAATACGCTAGAAATGAAATAACTTTTAAATAAAAAGAGATACGAATGCCAAATCTTTTGCCTTGCTTTCTCTATTCTTTTGTCATGGCCTAGGGATGGTTTTGGCTCTGGTTTGAACAAGTTTGGCTCAGGTTTGGTCATGTGTATGCATGGCCTAGGTAGTAGAATATGAGGAGGAAGTTTATACAAAGGAATATGAAGAGTTTAAGGCAAAATAGGTGGGTTTTGTTCACAAAAATGGCTCGGCCATGGGCTTGTGTGGTCAGGTCAGAGGAGTATGGATCAGGTCAGTGGAAGGAAAGGTGTGTGGTGGTCTGGCCAAAGGTGGTGGAGGCGGCCTAAGGTGGTGGTGGTGGTGGAAAATGGAGTGGTGAAGCAATAGTGGTAAACAAACATGTTTTTATGGCTTGTTTTGCAATTTTTTGTGGAGTTTTGGCATCATGGTGGCTCGGCCTTGGTCAAGACCAGAGGAGTAGCTGGTGGTGATGGAAGGGAAGAGATGTAGGGGTGGTGGCCGTGGATATGGAGTGGAGGCCATTCAAAGAAGCAAAGAAAACAAGGCAAAATACATGAAAAATGAGAAGAAAAGTGTAAAAAGTAGCCATTACCCATAGATTTTTCTTGAAGCCATGAATGAATGAGAAGGTAAAATGTTTTTGGGTGAATGGAGGCTGAAAACTCACGGCTACAAACCAAAAATGCAAAGCCAAGATAGTAATTGAGGAGTTATGGCAAATGAAAGGACAAAGGAGATGAAAGGACTTAAGGTAAATAAGCTTTTAAAACTCTTCATATTTCTTTTTCTTTATATTCAAATAAAACAAAAATAAAATCAGTAAATTGATTTTAAAACTGAAACAAAGTAATATAAAATAAAAATAATTAATTAATTTTAAAGAAAATGGAAAAAGAATATAAGAAATTGCTTAAAAGTTGAAAACAGGGTCCAGAAATTACAAATAAATCACTATTGACTTTGGAAAATTAACAACTTCATTTTAAAAATATTTTAAAACAAAAATGTGAAGTAAAATAATTCATTTATATTTTCAAAATGAAATAAATAATTAAATTTAGAGAAATTAGAAAAAGAACTAAAGAAATTGCTTAAAAATTCAAAACAGGACTTAAAATTTACAAATAGAATATCACTAGTTTTAGAAAATTTCTATTTCACTTTAAAACAAATAAAAGGTCAAATAAATAAAATAAATGAGGAACAAAATAAAGTGGGAATGAGAATCAAATAAGATTTTAAGAAAAAAATAGAAAAATAAATAAAGAATTACTTTAATTAATTGAAACTGGAAATTAGAAATTGTAAGCAAAATACAACTGACACTGGAAAATGTCAATTATACTTTTAAAAAATGTTTTAAAACCAAAATATATGCACAACGTGTTATTTTACCCATATAAATATAAATTAGAACATTACATGACCAAAAAAAATATTATTTATACAATTTAAAATAAACAATTTGTTAAATACAGCAAATTACACACAATATTGAAAAAGGCATAACTTTCACATTATAAATCAGATTTCAACGAAACAAAAAGCATTATTCTTAAAATTTTATTTACTTTCATAATAAAAGATAAAATTCAAATTTTCAAACTTTCAAATTTCTAAATTAAAAGTCAAAGTTTGACCATATTGACCAAAATTCACTTTTCTGGAAAATATTCTTTTTAGTCATGTTTGGAATTCTAATTCACATCAAAATCAAAATTTATATTTAAAATAACAAAATTTATTCATTTTAATAAATAAAATAAAGTATTTAAATCAGGAAATTAATAAAAATAACCAAAATATACAATTAAAATAATCACAAAATACAGGGTTGTTACAAATGAATTAGGAGTTATAATTAATAGGTGTAAATGGATTAATGATACTGATAAAAATTGAATAGTTATAAAAAGGTTACTAATTGGAAATTAGTAATTATACATAAATGTCTTAGAAAATGTTCGTTAGGATTATTATAGACAAATTGACATTTATGGATTATTAGAAGGGGATTTATGGGTAATTAAATATTTAAGGTAAATCGAATTGCCTTAAATAAAAAGGGGATTAGAAACAAAGTCCAATATTCAACCTAGGAATAATACTAAGACCAAGGATGTATAACCTAAATTTTGTATTGGTTCAGGATAGTTATTTGGAGTTAGTAGATTGGGATGCATGGTCAGTGGAGTCACACGATGGAAGACTACCCGTCACTCAAAGGCTAACAGTAGTCATATGCACTTACTACTGATGTTGGACAACACCAATCATAGGAACCGTGACTACACGAGAGATAGGACCTACTTTGGGGTTAGAGGTATTAAATGGTTGTTTGAGGGCCTGCCTCTTTCCTAAATAAAAAGTATTAAATGTTCCAAATTAGTGATTAAGAGCGGTCAAGGATATCTTCAAAGGGTTTTGCTTCAGATTTGAGGTATTAAGTGGCTGTAGGGTCTGCCTCTCTCCTAAAAAGAAGCATTAATTATCTTGGTTAGATTCCAAATTAATAATTAAAAGTGATAGTGGATATCTTTAAAAGGATTCACTTCAGGATTAGGGTCTTAAGCGATAGTTAGAGTATAGGGTCTCCCCTTTCCTATAAAAGAAGTATGAAGTAGCCCAATGAGATTCTAAGCGATGTCAGCTAGATAGTACCAGTGAGGAGTCCACCTCAGGGTTAGGTATTAAATGGCAACGGCCTACCTATAAATAGGTGTTCAATGGTCAGGGCCTACCTTGTCCTTATTAATAAGGTATTAAGTGGCTTGGGTACAGTCTCTCCATGGCTAAGGCTTTAATAACGATAGATGCATTAGTAGTATGGCTATTATATATTATAAAGCCTTAAATAGTGGTCAGAAGTCTTTGTAGCTAGAACCAATAAACCAGCGACGACGATGCTAGGAGTCCACCTTAGAGATAGGTCTTAAATGATGGAGTCTGCCTTGATTGAGGTCTTAAATGGCCAAAGTCTACCTATTTCTCTTTTAGAATATTAAGTAGTTGACGGACTTGAGGATAGTAGGAGCCTGCTTCATATTTAGAAGTATTAAGTGGCTAGTGGATTTGGAAGTATTATGTGGTTGATAGAGTTACGTCAATATTTTATACCTTGGGAATGGTAGGTAGGTGAATCATGCTAGGTAGATAAATCATGCATGCAATATTTAGGTTAATTTGGTTAACCTTAAAATAGTAGAGATTACGGTTAAATGGAAACCAATCGGTATATATTTATGTTATGGACACTGTATAGATTTTTCAGTCACCAAAACGTTGTTCTGATCCCCTCCTCATTACAACCTACATGATAGGTTTAGAGGAATGGGTCATTGGGGCTGGACGTGATTGATTGTTGGAGAAGTCTTCTTTTCTCCCATGCTCGATGATAATATGGCAATCTGATATCCAAGGAATACCATTAATTCTAAGGTAGTTTCCATAATCTGTATTTATATCCTATTATTGCTTGCTGTGACTTTAGATTTTATAAATCTATGATAATGCTCATGCTTATTTGCAGTTAACAAATCCAACGATCTATGCTTTAATGGACATGGGTTTCGATTTTGTCGAAATTTGGGCTTATTATTATGTGGGTTGTTATGTTTTTTTCTTTTTATTTTTCCCTTAACAATCTGTCTTTTCGACACATGGATGCTCACACATGAATATCGTGGATGTATTAGTGTTGACATCTGCGGAGTGAAAAGGCGGGTTGTTATACCTCTTCTCTCTCATCATTTCAAGTGGTGAACTCAGCAATTAAGGTGGCCAATGCTTGGCCTTAGATTGTTCTTCTGGGATGATACAATATATCATACTAACTCAATTAGATGTTCCACTTCAACAGTCTTCCAGGAGTCTCAAGTCATTGCATGACCTATCTTATGGGCTGATCAGCCAGCACCTTAATCGAATGAGCTTGGAAGTAGGGACATAGTTTCCTTGATGCGATCAACAAGCAATAAGCCATCCTTTCTAATTTCGGGTAATTTCTTTATGCTCTTATCAATTTCTTGTTGATATAGTACACTGTCCTATGGACACTAGTTTCCTTATGTACAAGGGCAGCACTCAAAGCATGAATAGACACTAGTAGATAAACAAATAAATCCTCTCCCTCTAAAGGCTTTGACAAGATAGGCGATTTTTCTAGTGATCAACCAAGGAATGAAAAGCATCTTTACATTCTTGTGTCCATGCAAAGTTTTTTTTTGCACTTTAAGAACATTAAAGAATGGTATATATTTCTCTGTAACCATCGAGATGAACCAGCTTAGTGCGACTACTTTCCTATTAGACTCTGCACCTTTTTATTGTTTTCTGGGCTTCGATTTTAATCAAGGCTTCAATCTTCTTTGCATTGGCCTTAATTCCTCTCGAAATTACAGTTAAACCCAAGAACTTCACTGATATGACTCCATATGGGCATTTTACTGGGATGAGCTTCATTCCATATCTCTGGAGTATGCTAAACATTTCTTACAAGTCATCCAAATGGTTTGGCGATCGCCATGAATTTACCAGCATATTGTTTGTATAGACTTCCATTGAACGACCGATTTGATCTTTGAACATGGAATTCACCGGTCTTTGGTAGGTGGCTTCGGCATTTTTCAGACCGAATGGCATGACAAGGTGAGAATTCAATCACAGATCGATTATGAAGCCGGTGCGTTCCTGGTATGGGATGTGCATTAGAATTTGATTATAGTCAAAATAAGCATCTATGAACGATAATAATTCATGGTCGGCAGTCGAGTCCACCAGTTGGTTGATCTTTGGTAGTAGGAAATTTTCCTTTGGACATGCCTTATTCAGCACTATATAGGAAATGCACATCTTTCACTTCCTGATAACTTCTTCACTATAACTGATTGGATACTCATTTAGAGTATAGAGCGTCGCGGATGAAGCCATTGGCTTTTTGCTTATCCACTTCTTTTAATGTAGCAGATCGCTTCAGACCTAAGTAACGTCATTTCTATTTCATAGGAAGACATTTGGGATTTACATTCAATTCATGGCACGCAATCTCTAGCAATATTCCACACGTGTTGGAATGAGTTCAGGTATACATATCCTAGTTTGCCGGGAGAAACCCTATCAATCCCTTCTTCATTTTCATGCCGAGTTGAGACCTAATTTTCAAGACCCAAGTAGGATCATCTTGACTAATGGGGATGATGATTGTCAACTCTATCAAGGCTTCCTTCACATCCTCTAGCTCCTTTCTAAGATCCATAGCTTTGTGGAACCTGCTATGCCGACCGAGATAGGGCTTATGCAGTGGTTGCCATGCAACTATTGATTCAAGGCAGAGTGTAACGACCCGCTATTTCGAACCATTCAAATTGGCAATCACCCACATATGTTAGACTTGAATTGCTCAAAACAAAAGATTATTAATTTATATTTGGTAAAATTTAGCATATACAGTAAATCAATCAATCATAAAATCACAGACATAGAGTATTACAACAATAAGCGGCGGAAATAGATAAATAGTATTTCATGAAGCTACTACAGAACATTAAAGTCTAAAAAAAGATACAACAGAAATCTCAAATACAAAGTAGTCTCTAATACATAAACAAATGACAAGTCTGAATAGAAATAACTGGAAATAACTGCAAGCTGAATAGATAACAGATAGATTTCCAAGCAAAGCTCCAAGCTCCAAAGGTGAGTCTCAAATGTCGTGACACTCAGTCTGACCCGAGCATAAAGCAAAACAATCGAGTCGGGATAAACATTATTATGCAAGTAAATCAACTCAAGTGAAATGTCCAAGTGAAATGCAATATAACTTAAAGGATGTTTGGGATTCCCATCCTTTAAGAATTTGTTAAACTATCTACATACATAATACAATACGCTACAGATAATGTCTATAGTAAAGTAAAATATTAAAATAGCGTTAAGGCGTTACCCATATCCCCCTTAGCACATTTAATATATTTTCATAGTCTATACAGATACTATAAGCTCTACCAAAACGGTGGGATACTCAGGGAGCACTCCACAGGTATGGTACAAACCAAACTCGTAGTGGGTGCGATAAGGCATGTGATAAGGCATGCGTGGCAATGCCCAAGGTAGGATACTACTGTTTTGCACTCCTGGACTGGTGGTAACACATAGCAGCTACTACCGCCAACCTCGAGACACCTCCCAAATCAAAGGTGCACCCAATCAAATCACAAAGTAATAGAATGGTATCGAAGAAATGTGTCCGATAGGGGGAGCGACCCCACTTGGCCCGGTATAGCTCCTGTTTTAGCCACATCAAGCTGACTCGAGGGAGTCAGGGCTGCATTCATACCTCATTCAGACGTTTACCAAACCATCTTACTTCGTTCTGGAATCATCACCATGTGCACAGTTGTTAAAGTGATTTTTGTTATTTGTAGAGTGTATGACAATATACGATCCGGATCTCTTTAACAACCAACGGCTTATTTCACACCGTGGTCATTTTTCATTTCAAACAGTTCATAATTCATATCAAAATATCATATTCATTTCAAGATCATATCACTTTCGAAATCATATTATAACGACCCGTAAATTTTAACTGTTTTAATAACGTAATTAACTGAATTTTGGTGAAAATTTAAATAATTAAATTTTTAAACAAAAATTTGATATTTGGAATACGTCTAATTAAACATAGCGACTGGTAAATTTTCATCTGATTATATGGAAGTATATTTTCTTTTGTAAATTTTATTTTAATTCAAATCAGTTAAAATTGATGATAATAAAATATTTTCCAAACCTGAATATTTTTATACAATAAATTTGTAAATCATCTTCTGAGTGAGACGTCATATTTCATTTCTTCAAATTTGGACTACTATTGCACTGTTTCCTTATTTCTGGCGAATTAGCAGCATTTTCGATACCGATTATCGACTTTTGATCGGATGATCGTACCATTGATATATGTATGCCGTTTTGATCATCTCGTCGTGTTGATCTCTGCGGTTGTGACGACCCGGCTTTCATCGACCAGAAAGTCGTATCGCTAATAAGAAAGAAAGTGATAGAAAGAGAAAAGAAGAGAAGAAAGAAAGAAACAACATCAGAATCTCACACAGCGGAACGAATAAATTATATTATTAACAAAAGTATTACACAATATACAACACTTATCAGAGTTATACAACATATACATCACATACTAGACAGTTATAAACATCTGTCTAGACATTACAGCTTAAATACAATACAAACACTATCACAGAGATCTACACAGCGGAATTCTATATCTACGAACGCCGAAGCCTCCTGCTCCATTGCTCCTCCAGAATATTCGTCAAAGCAAACCTGACTCCCTTGGCTACTCGTAAAAATTTGAGTACCCAAGAGTTTATATAAAACAGAAATAAACACTTGGGTCAGACATGGGTCTGGTGTGAGTAAACGGTTTAAATTGCTTAACTTTGAAAACCTTTGAAAACAAAAGTATCACGTAAGACTTCCCACACATAAACATGGGTAAGTTTTTACCTTACGCTAACTAAAACATTTGATAGGAAATCCAGTTATATTATAATAGGGTCTAGGGTTTCCAAGTAAAATACAGAAATAGCTGAAATGCTTACATCTCACATTCCAACATAGTTGGGCACAACTAATACGTACGGCACTTATTGGAGTTTGGATTCCATACAATGGCAGGGCTACTGGGGTACCGCCCATCACAGTACGTGGCCTAGATCACCGTACCGAGGAGTACGCCCGCTCCCCTGCAACACAAAGCCGGAACCATCCCTTACTGGATAATTCCGAACAAGACAATCCCGTAGTTGGCGCGACCAACCACACACTAAGCCGAATAAAAGAAAAGGGACCTCTAGACAGGGATCTATCTTGCTCTTAGTGGGTGCTACCCACGAAGCCTTGCTGCACCTCCCCTGTTTTAGCCATTCCCGGTTGATGAGGCTTGAGGTTACGATTACCTTTAATCAGAACATATTACTTAGAATGCTCATCGTCCGCCTGACGATGTGCTGAAAGCATTCAATCCATACAAGTTCGTTCCGGGTTCGAACGAAACCGAAGGCATTATCTCGTTACACTCGTTTTGGAATCACCCTCAGAGTTAACGACAATAACCCTTGCACTCTGAATCTTCATCTTCACTTGAGATTCACGACCTATCGTAAATTTGGATCGATGTGGTATTCGGGTCTCCAGACCTGGAATTCCGGTATACGGAAACCCGATCCCGGTCTCATCGAAATCCAAAACGTATCTTTTAAGGGCCAAGTTGTTTTAAAGGTTAAAACAATTCAATTCATTATCTTTATACACATAGCATTAACATAGATAAATATCACATATTTATCACAGATATATCCAATATCATATCATAGAATATCATAGTATATCATCCAATAGATATCAACCAAATCAGACATTCTACTCAACCATCATTCATAAGCAACCATTTATTAATCTCTATTATAATTAATTTAATCCACTTAAATTAAATTAATTACTTAAGAATTAATTCCTAACCTTGCTTAATCAATCATTAATTAATTACTTATCCATTTAATTAATTAATCATTAAATATTAATCACTCTTGATTAGTTCTTCATTAATTACATAAAGTAATTATTCTTTAATTAATTTCACAATTTAATTATCTTTAATCCTTTATAGTAATTAACCTTTAATTACTCTCATTAATTACAATAATTAATGATCCTTAATTAATTAATTTCTTTAATTAATCTATAATTAATTACATTATTCCTTAATTAATTACATTAATTAATCATGCATTAATTAATTACTTTCATAAATCAACTTAAATAATCATTAACAGTAATTAATTATTCTTAATTACCTCTTAATTACCTTAATTTCTTTTATAAATCCTTTTTGATTAATTACACCAATTACATACAGTAATTCATTTGTTAATTACTTACACTAAGTAATTTCATTTAACAAATTATATTAAGTAATTATACTTTAATTTCCAAGTGACTATCCTTAATTAATTAACAAATTAATTTACTTAAATAAATCACATTCATTTCATAAATCATAACTGAGTAATTCATCCTTAATTACCCTTTAAACAAATTAATTAATCCTTGATTAATTATTCTCTAACTATTAATTAATAAACCTTAATTATTAATCAATATCCTTTAATACAAGGTAATCAATCCTTAATTACTTTTATAATTAATTAATTAACCTTAATTAACTAATTAATCACCTCTTAATTATTTATTAATAAAACTTAATTATTAATTAACAACCTTAATTACCAATTTAATTAATCCATAATTACCAATTAATCAATCCTTAATGATAATTAATTTAACCCTTAATAACAGTTAATTAATCCTTAATTAACTTTAATTATAAATTAATAATCTCTTAATTATTAATTAAGAAAAACTAATTATTACTTAATAAAACTTTATTAAGTACTTCTTAATTACCATTTTATTTAACCTTAATCATTTAATAAATCCCTATCAATAATTAAATTAATTAATTAATTAAACTTAAAATCTCTTAATTAACTTAATTTCAACTCATTAAAATCTTAATTAACCTTGAGATAAAACATTATCATTAAAACATTTGATCTTAGTAATTTAACTTACTTAATTAAATCATTAATTAAGTTTTAAAATAAATAATCATTAATTACTTACCTTTAATTATAAATTAACAATCCTTAATTACAAGTAAATATAACACTTGAAACCTTAATTGTTAATTAATAAATCATTAATCATTAACTAATTTAATTAATAAATCACTCTTTATTTATCTCATTAACTATCAAACTTTATTTAAGTTTTAAGATAAACATTTCCTTATTAATTTCCTTATCACATTTCAAATTCAGTTGAAAATAACTTAAGGATTTACTTAATTCATTTAAATTAAAACATTCATTACAAAGAAATGAATTTTCAAGAAATTTATTTAACTTGATTATTTAAAGTTTAAAACTTACTTTCTTTATTTAAATTATAAAAACTGTTTGATATTTTCTTTGGGTTTAAGTCATTTATACTTGAAACAAAACCAAGTATTCCCTCTTTTTATTCTTCTTTTAAAACAGAGTTTAGCCTATTTAAAACTGTTTGGTTTTAAAAATTTTAAACTGTCAAAACTGGTTTTCACCCCAACTCGCAACGACCCGAAGACAATCCCGAGCCACAGCCTTTCTTCCCCGATGTTCTTCCCGAGAAATTTTAAACTGCTTGTTAAAATTTTAAACTGTTAAAACTATTAACAGTTTCACTCTCTCTCGCGTACGACCCTATATGATTATTCGAGTCCAAACCCTTTTCTTCCCGAGACCAACTTCGAGAAAAACATCCACGAAACCCAAACCCAAACGAGCTGATACACTGTGCCACCGTGCACCTTGCACCGACAATGGTGAACTTCCGACCATCACCAGAACTTCCTACACATCGACAATCGTTCCAACAACCCATCACTATCATCAAACCATCACCAGAAGCCACGATTTCAAATCGAGTTATTCAACTGAACTGAAACCCAAACCAAATGCTAGAAAAAAGCCTCGCCAGTCCAATTCCGATCACCAGAGATTGAATCGCTTGGTCCACGCCTTGCCGAACACTTACGCCACCAAACCCCCACAGCCTCGAGACACTCGATCCATCAGAGCCGAAGCAACGATCACGATTTCGTCACTGTACCAAACTAGGTTAAAAATTTAGTTCGACCAACCGCTATCGCCACGATGAACTACCACCACTCCTACCATTTTTGCCCACTACCCTGATCATTCATCTAGCTCCAGCAACAAATTCGATCACCAAAAACATTCCAGTCACCAGAAAATCCCCAAACTCCCAACTCTGGTCAACTGAGAACTGCCCCCCAAATACAATTCTAAAAATTGTAATTTTTGTCTTAAAAACCTTGTTTTCTAAAGATGATTCAAGACACACATTTGAATTAATAAAATTCGATATTTGGTTTTACATGTTTAAAAGATTTCTACTGATATTTCTCACATGCATGCATATTTTAAAACTTACATACCTTTTTATATTTTTATTACCTAGATTATGCTATAACTAAACTAATTTGTCTTTAATTCAAATCCTAACAGTGAATAAATAAAAAGATATGGAATTTTGCTAAACTGGTTAACTCTAAAACTGGAAACAGAGATATATCAACATGCACAGTCAAAATTTCTCACATACATACAGAATTCATACATAAAAATAAACATGCAAAGATAATTCATTCAGCAATCATTCGGAAGCAAATTTATATCTATTTTAACCTTTGAAAAATAATTGTTTACTCACCTATTTAATGTTGAACAGAGAAGTGATAAACTGGAATCTTTGAAAAACTGAATTTGCTTTGAAAACTTGAAACTGAACTTGAATTTGCTTTGAATTTTATCTGCTTGTTTTGAAAACTGAAACACTTGCTTTTGATACTTTAAAAACAGGAAGGCTCTTGAAACTCCAGATTCACTTGCATGCACTTGGAATGGTGCCAGACTTGATTTTGAAACAAGAACATGGTTACAGGTCTTTTGATAAGTGTTGATTATAGACTTTGTTTACAGGCTTGAAGGAATATATGGTTTCAGGCATTTGAGAAGGGTTACAGGTTTGAAGAATAAATGGTTTCAGGTTGTAAATTTGTTTTGATTTTTGGTTTGAGATGATCTTCAGATTTTGTTTAGAGGAGATTTCGGTTTGAAATGTTTTCTGGTTTTAGTTTTGTCTTTGAAGAAATTGAGATTAGAAAAGAAAAGAGAAATGGAAAGGTAGGCTTTTATAACTTAAATTTATGGTTTATTAAAAATTAAAGAAAAATGAAAAGAAAATGACACTTGTCTTCATCCATTCTTAATTACCTTACACATATTACTAACATGACTTAATTTATTAACACTTGTCATTATATAATTTCATATTATTTTTAAAAAGATTTTAAAAGCTTTTATATTAATTTCTTACTTAATAAATACATTTCTTAATTATAAATGCTTTTCTATATTATACATAAATGAAACCTTTGAAAGAAAAATAAAATAAAAACCCATTTATATTCTAAAAATCATATACAATGTATTTCATTCATTTTTAAGTGTAAAAATATCTTTTGTATTTATTTACTATTAAATAAATACTTTCTAAATTTATATACAAAATCTCTTTAAGGAAGACAAAAATAAAACAAAAGCCTTATTTTAAATAAAAGTCTTGTTCGTATATTCTTATACCCAAATATATTAAAATAATTATCTTTTAAAGATTCAAATTCAAATTTTACCTTTAAAATTCCAATTTAAAATCAACTTAACATTTATATTTTAATATAAACACATTATTAAGTTTGAACTTAATTATTTCATTTAAAAACAACTCAAGACAATATATATATATTTAAACAATACTTATTAATTTTAGAAATGATAAATCTATTAAAAATCAAATTTATAAAATAACATAATTTAAACAATTATTCTTATTACAAATTAATCTATACCATAATTAAAACATCTTATTATTATATTATTTGGTTATTTATATTAATATTATCAATTTAAATAATTTAAATTTAGAGATTATCACATTTTAAATTCCTCGAAATCCCGGGATATCACATTCCTTCCCCCTTAAAAGAATTTCGTCCCCGAAATTTAAAACAAAAGATAATCCAAAGGTTTTATTTTATTTCAACAATCCAAGCATACACATCAACCATACAATATCAATCAAACAACCATTCATCCAAACAAACAATTTTATCCGAACAAACAATTTTATCCGAACAAACAACTCTAGCTATCCGGACATAGATCCGGATAAACTACCTAAAATTATCCTGAGTTTCCCCGATACAGATACTGGGTTACTCGCTCTATTAAATCCAAACTGGTAATTCAATACCGAAGCCAAAACATATATCCTCACAAAAACTCAGAAAGATCCAATATACTCGGAGCTATCTTCCTAGTCTTACCCAAACTCAATTGCTTCCTTTACCGAAGAAATAACAACGAAGTCTCCAACTTCGAATTCCAAAATTCTCCATCTCTAATCCACAGAACTCTTCTGATGATTCTAGGCTGCCTTCACCTTTCCTGATCAGCTCAACCATTGCTGATGCTTCTCGAAACAAACCGGACCACAAACAATCCAACAAACGGATCCTCTCAAGATCTATGGAAATCCAGAACTCAACTCTACTCCTCAATCATCAGTAGATTCCAAATACTTCTTTTATCAAGACAAAACAGATTCTCTCACCAATCTGACCTTCAAATCTTGAAAAGCTTCCTGTAGGAACCCTTTAATCCAAACACTGCAACTTCCGGTTGCTTCTACTCTAGAACAACTACTACCAAACTTTCGCTGCTCAACTCTGATCTAGATGTCGTCTATGAACTCGAACACAAACTAGATCAACACTTCCCATAAAATCTCTGACAACTCTATAACTCCTACATCTTCTAGCCTCAAACTCAAGCAAAAGATTTCCCAAGAGAACACTCAAACTATCGCAAGTCACTTTTGCGATCCTATCCAGTCCAATATCCAAAAATTACTGTTCTTTCTTAATCCATCGAAACAGTCTAGTGCTTGACCAATCCATTTGAAAAAAAAATGAATCTACTCTGCAGCTTCTGAACTCCAATTCTAAGAAACTTCTAAGCCAAAAGATCTTCCAACAGGAACACAGAACACTCGAGCTGCACCGCTAACACGGATGCCAAAGACTCCATAATCCAAAGTTCTTCGAGAAACTCGATCCTCAAACCAAACACAAACATCCTGCTGAACTCAGCCACAACACCGAAACAGACATACTTCCTAAAACTTGCTCCAGAAGAAACATCTTCGGAAACATCCATAGTCACTGCGTCTCACCACACAGCTACTTCTTCCAGAAGTTACCAAGATACCATCATTCGCTTTTGCTCATCCAATTTCAAAGATAAACTCCGAACCTTAACAGGTTTCCTTCAGAGATCGGTGAAATCTTTACACCACAACAAAGCTCACTCGAGACAGTATTGGGTCTACAGTCTCGACAAATACACTTCCAACCTCAACATTCAAACTCCAACCATTGGTAGTCGTGTTACATACACCACCACCTTATCTACCTTTATAACTCATATTGGAAAACCCGAACAGGTAACCCAACAAATAGGTAGAAATACATATATATATATATTTAAAATGATACTTTTTTATATAGAAATTATTTCTGGGTAAAATTATTTCATTTACCTCTTTAAAACAATATTGTGTCCGTTGACCTGGTTCAAGTGTTTAGAGATCCCTATCAATAACGTTAGCTACTCGTATTGACCAGAATCCATATACCACTCAACCGATCAATTAACACAATATAAAACCATTTTTATATAACTAACAATTACGCGCTCTCAAGATAGACACCACTTCAGAGCCTAGGTATTCACTCAACCTAATGCTCTGATACCAAATGTGACGACCCGGCTTTCAACGACCAGAAAGTCGTATCGCTAATAAGAAAGAAAGGGATAGAAAGAGAAAAGAAGAGAAGAAAGAAAGAAACAACATCAGAATCTCACACAGCGGAACGAATAAATTATATTATTAACAAAAGTATTACACAATATACAACACTTATCAGAGTTATACAACATATACATCACATACTAGACAGTTATAAACATCTGTCTAGACATTACAACTTAAATACAATACAAACACTATCACAGAGATCTACACAGCGGAATTCTATATCTACGAACGCCGAAGCCTCCTGCTCCATTGCTCCTCCAGAATATTCGTCAAAGCAAACCTGACTCCCTTGGCTACTCGTAAAAATTTGAGTACCCAAGAGTTTATATAAAACAGAAATAAACACTTGGGTCAGACATGGGTCTGGTGTGAGTAAACGGTTTAAATTGCTTAACTTTGAAAACCTTTGAAAACAAAAGTATCACGTAAGACTTCCCACACATAAACATGGGTAAGTTTTTACCTTACGCTAACTAAAACATTTGATAGGAAATCCAGTTATATTATAATAGGGTCTAGGGTTTCCAAGTAAAATACAGAAATAGCTGAAATGCTTACATCTCACATTCCAACATAGTTGGGCACAACTAATACGTACGGCACTTATTGGAGTTTGGATTCCATACAATGGCAGGGCTACTGGGGTACCGCCCGTCACAGTATGTGGCCTAGATCACCGTACCGAGGAGTACGCCCGCTCCCCTGCAACACAAAGCCGGAACCATCCCTTACTGGATAATTCCGAACAAGACAATCCCGTAGTTGGCGCGACCAACCACACACTAAGCCGAATAAAAGAAAAGGGACCTCTAGACAGGGATCTATCTTGCTCTCAGTGTGTGCTACCGACGAAGCCTTGCTGCACCTCCCATGTTTTAGCCATTCCCGGTTGATGAGGCTTGAGGTTACGATTACCTTTAATCAGAACATATTACTTAGAATGCTCATCGTCCGCCTGACGATGTGCTGAAAGCATTCAATCCATACAAGTTCGTTCCGGGTTCGAACGAAACCGAAGGCATTATCTCGTTACACTCGTTTTGGAATCACCCTCAGAGTTAACGACAATAACCCTTGCACTCTGAATCTTCATCTTCACTTGAGATTCACGACCTATCGTAAATTTGGATCGATGTGGTATTCGGGTCTCCAGACCTGGAATTCCGGTATACGGAAACCCGATCCCGGTCTCATCGAAATCCAAAACGTATCTTTTAAGGGCCAAGTTGTTTTAAAGGTTAAAACAATTCAATTCATTATCTTTATACACATAGCATTAACATAGATAAAAATCACATATTTATCACAGATATATCCAATATCATATCACAGAATATCATAGTATATCATCCAATAGATATCAACCAAATCAGACATTCTACTCAACCATCATTCATAAGCAACCATTTATTAATCTCTATTATAATTAATTTAATCCACTTAAATTAAATTAATTACTTAAGAATTAATTCCTAACCTTGCTTAATCAATCATTAATTAATTACTTATCCATTTAATTAATTAATCATTAAATATTAATCACTCTTGATTAATTCTTCATTAATTACATAAAGTAATTATTCTTTAATTAATTTCACAATTTAATTATCTTTAATCCTTTATAGTAATTAACCTTTAATTACTCTCATTAATTACAATAATTAATGATCCTTAATTAATTAATTTCTTTAATTAATCTATAATTAATTACATTATTCCTTAATTAATTACATTAATTAATCATGCATTAATTAATTACTTTCATAAATCAACTTAAATAATCATTAACAGTAATTAATTATTCTTAATTACCTCTTAATTACCTTAATTTCTTTTATAAATCCTTTTTGATTAATTACACCAATTACATACAGTAATTCATTTGTTAATTACTTACACTAAGTAATTTCATTTAACAAATTATATTAAGTAATTATACTTTAATTTCCAAGTGACTATCCTTAATTAATTAACAAATTAATTTACTTAAATAAATCACATTCATTTCATAAATCATAACTGAGTAATTCATCCTTAATTACCCTTTAAACAAATTAATTAATCCTTGATTAATTATTCTCTAACTATTAATTAATAAACCTTAATTATTAATCAATATCCTTTAATACAAAGTAATCAATCCTTAATTACTTTTATAATTAATTAATTAACCTTAATTAACTAATTAATCACCTCTTAATTATTTATTAATAAAACTTAATTATTAATTAACAACCTTAATTACCAATTTAATTAATCCATAATTACCAATTAATCAATCCTTAATGATAATTAATTTAACCCTTAATAACAGTTAATTAATCCTTAATTAACTTTAATTATAAATTAATAATCTCTTAATTATTAATTAAGAAAAACTAATTATTACTTAATAAAACTTTATTAAGTACTTCTTAATTACCATTTTATTTAACCTTAATCATTTAATAAATCCCTATCAATAATTAAATTAATTAATTAATTAAACTTAAAATCTCTTAATTCACTTAATTTCAACTCATTAAAATCTTAATTAACCTTGAGATAAAACATTATCATTAAAACATTTGATCTTAGTAATTTAACTTACTTAATTAAATCATTAATTAAGTTTTAAAATAAATAATCATTAATTACTTACCTTTAATTATAAATTAACAATCCTTAATTACAAGTAAATATAACACTTGAAACCTTAATTGTTAATTAATAAATCATTAATCATTAACTAATTTAATTAATAAATCACTCTTTATTTATCTCATTAACTATCAAACTTTATTAAGTTTTAAGATAAACATTTCCTTATTAATTTCCTTATCACATTTCAAATTCAGTTGAAAATAACTTAAGGATTTACTTAATTCATTTAAATTAAAACATTCATTACAAAGAAATGAATTTTCAAGAAATTTATTTAACTTGATTATTTAAAGTTTAAAACTTACTTTCTTTATTTAAATTATAAAAACTGTTTGATATTTTCTTTGGGTTTAAGTCATTTATACTTGAAACAAAACCAAGTATTCCCTCTTTTTATTCTTCTTTTAAAACAGAGTTTAGCCTATTTAAAACTATTTGGTTTTAAAAATTTTAAACTGTCAAAACTGGTTTTCACCCCAACTCGCAACGACCCGAAGACAATCCCGAGCCACAGCCTTTCTTCCCCGATGTTCTTCCCGAGAAATTTTAAACTGCTTGTTAAAATTTTAAACTGTTAAAACTATTAACAGTTTCACTCTCTCTCGCGTACGACCCTATATGATTATTCGAGTCCAAACCCTTTTCTTCCCGAGACCAACTTCGAGAAAAACATCCATGAAACCCAAACCCAAACGAGCTGATACACTGTGCCACCGTGCACCTTGCACCGACAATGGTGAACTTCCGACCATCACCAGAACTTCCTACACATCGACAATCGCTCCAACAACCCATCACTATCATCAAACCATCACCAGAAGCCACGATTTCAAATCGAGTTATTCAACTGAACTGAAACCCAAACCAAATGCCAGAAAAAGCCTCGCCAGTCCAATTCCGATCACCAGAGATTGAATCGCTTGGTCCACGCCTTGCCGAACACTTACGCCACCAAACCCCCACAGCCTCGAGACACTCGATCCATCAGAGCCGAAGCAACGATCACGATTTCGTCACTGTACCAAACTAGGTTAAAAATTTAGTTCGACCAACCGCTATCGCCACGATGAACTACCACCACTCCTACCATTTTTGCCCACTACCCTGATCATTCATCTAGCTCCAGCAACAAATTCGATCACCAAAAACATTCTAGTCACCAGAAAATCCCCAAACTCCCAACTCTGGTCAACTGAGAACTGCCCCCCAAATACAATTCTAAAAATTGTAATTTTTGTCTTAAAAATCTTGTTTTCTAAAGATGATTCAAGACACACATTTGAATTAATAAAATTCGATATTTGGTTTTACATGTTTAAAAGATTTCTACTGATATTTCTCACATGCATGCATATTTTAAAACTTACATACCTGTTTATATTTTTATTACCTAGATTATGCTATAACTAAACTAATTTGTCTTTAATTCAAATCCTAACAGTGAATAAATAAAATGATATGGAATTTTGCTAAACTGGTTAACTCTAAAACTGGAAACAGAGATATATCAACATGCACAGTCAAAATTTCTCACATACATACAGAATTCATACATAAAAATAAACATGCAAAGATAATTCATTCAGCAATCATTCGGAAGCAAATTTATATCTATTTTAACCTTTGAAAAATAATTGTTTACTCACCTATTTAATGTTGAACAGAGAAGTGATAAACTGGAATCTTTGAAAAACTGAATTTGCTTTGAAAACTTAAAACTGAACTTGAATTTGCTTTGAATTTTATCTGCTTGTTTTGAAAACTGAAACACTTGCTTTTGATACTTTAAAAACAGGAAGGCTCTTGAAACTCCAGATTCACTTGCATGCACTTGGAATGGTGCCAGACTTGATTTTGAAACAAGAACATGGTTACAGGTCTTTTGATAAGTGTTGATTATAGACTTTGTTTACAGGCTTGAAGGAATATATGGTTTCAGGCATTTGAGAAGGGTTACAGGTTTGAAGAATAAATGGTTTCAGGTTGTAAATTTGTTTTGATTTTTGGTTTGAGATGATCTTCAGATTTTGTTTAGAGGAGATTTCGGTTTGAAATGTTTTCTGGTTTTAGTTTTGTCTTTGAAGAAATTGAGATTAGAAAAGAAAAGAGAAATGGAAAGGTAGGCTTTTATAACTTAAATTTATGGTTTATTAAAAATTAAAGAAAAATGAAAAGAAAATGACACTTGTCTTCATCCATTCTTAATTACCTTACACATATTACTAACATGACTTAATTTATTAACACTTGTCATTATATAATTTCATATTATTTTTAAAAAGATTTTAAAAGCTTTTATATTAATTTCTTACTTAATAAATACATTTCTTAATTATAAATGCTTTTCTATATTATACATAAATGAAACCTTTGAAAGAAAAATAAAATAAAAACCCATTTATATTCTAAAAATCATATACAATGTATTTCATTCATTTTTAAGTGTAAAAATATCTTTTGTATTTATTTACAATTAAATAAATACTTTCTAAATTTATATACAAAATCTCTTTAAGGAAGACAAAAATAAAACAAAAGCCTTATTTTAAATAAAAGTCTTGTTCGTATATTCTTATACCCAAATATATTAAAATAATTATCTTTTAAAGATTCAAATTCAAATTTTACCTTTAAAATTCCAATTTAAAATCAACTTAACATTTATATTTTAATATAAACACATTATTAAGTTTGAACTTAATTATTTCATTTAAAAACAACTCAAGACAATATATATATATTTAAACAATACTTATTAATTTTAGAAATGATAAATCTATTAAAAATCAAATTTATAAAATAACATAATTTAAACAATTATTCTTATTACAAATTAATCTATACCATAATTAAAACATCTTATTATTATATTATTTGGTTATTTATATTAATATTATCAATTTAAATAATTTAAATTTAGAGATTATCACATTTTAAATTCCTCGAAATCCCGGGATATCACAGCGGTATATTAAATTCTGTGTTTTGATGTCTGGTGCACAACGAAATATGTGAAACGGTTCACCGTATCGGTTCCGAAATTTTGGGTTTTTAAAACTTCTCGTGACTATTCATTTTCTTACCGTATAAACCAACAGCCATTAATCATTTTTATTTTCACCTTTTGGCTCTTACAATTCCCAGTGTCTTGAATAATTCGGTTGGTCCTTTCACTTGCTCATTCTCCATCTTTTCCCTTTTGTATGTTGTGCCTTCCTAAATGGGAATGTACAAAGAATAAAAATTATTATTTTTTACTTGAAGCTTTCATATGAGGATCTGCACGTCACCTTGCCTCACTTTCCATTCACAGCAACTTGGTTTGTTCAAGTGGAACACATATATTGTTATCCTGTTCGTATATTTTCAAATCATCATGCCGAACCCATGAATACAATCCTCTTCCCCCTCTCCACGTTGCAACCCGCGACCACTTCGGCTCCACCCCTCTGTCTACCACTACCTAGCTTGCTCGACTTCCTTTTGCATTCAAATTTACGTAAGTCTTTTAACCTATTTGATCTGCTCTTATATATTTGTACTTCATTTTTAAATTTATATGTTGTGAAAATTGTAAGTATATATATATACATTGTTTTTCATAAAAGTTAGTTTACAAATCATATATATGTTAATATAAGCAAGTTATAATCAGCATGGTTTTAAGATATAATATATATAGATCTATACTTTGATTTTAATATATATATTTAGAAAAGAATATATATCATTTGTTTGTATATCTGTTACATTTGTTACGTATATATATATACATATATTTTGAAATTTATATTTTGTTGCCTATATATGTTATATAAGTTGTTAGAGGAGTGCGTATAATATATAAGATTTTATAGGATTGTATATATATATGTTGGGTAAGCTGCCCAAGCTATACTAGTTACGCATAGATCTGTTGTTTTAGTTTTAAATAGTAGGATTTATATATATAAAGTTATATATATCGGCTGCAAGTATTGACCCGGGCTCGACATCTTTTATACATCACCCATATATATTTATATTTATAAAAGAATATGTGTACATAAATGTGGTATATTATATTACACAGTCTGTTAAATTGTGTATATAAACTCTGAAGGGAAAATGTTGATTTTATATTTATTTTCTGTATATATTGTTGTTAATAAAATTTGGTGTACATGTTATAATCTTAACAAAATAATATATGAGATATAGTATACTGTTATATATATTACAAAGCATATAGTGTTTCGGCAGTTACATATGTTTATATGACCTGTTTTGTATTATATTTAAAATAGATTTGTTTATACACAAAGCTGCTTTTAACACATATATATACATACCTTACGTGTATAATACTGTTGCAGCTTCCATATTTTATATATATAAGAATTTATACAAGTTCTATATCTGCAAATATATTTATAGTATAAAGAGTTGCGTGATTTTTTTTTCGAAATGTTTCAGATTTTATAATATAAACTGTAAATTTTTGGTTTATATACGGTAAATAAGTTTTACAGTGTGCAGTTTTGTACAACAGTTTGCATTTTTACAGTGAATATTATATATAAGTTTTCAGTAAATAATATATATATTATATATATAAGTGCCTTGCTTTTTATAAGTATATGTTCGGTTATATATTCTGTGGGTTTAGTTTATACATATATATATATATATATGTATATACATATATTTTATGAGTTGGTTTCAATATATATAGATATTTTATATACATAGCTATGCTTATACAACAGTTTGTTTTGATATTGTTGTGTAGCTGAAATATTATGTATGTATGTTTATATTATATATATGGATGTATATATACTGCTTGTTGTTTAAAATTATATGTATGTTAGTACTCGTATGGGTAGTTATATTTAACATTACATATTATATACATTTGTTTATTTATAAATTATTATATATATATATATATATCTTTGATTCTTAATACCTGAGTTTTAAGGAAAAATTTATTTTGAAATTTTATACTATTTTAGTATTTGTCTAATTCAAATTTTTGGAATATATATATAATAACAACAACAGCAACAATAATAATAATGTATATTTTCAGTTTATAACAAAACTGATTTTTCTTGTTCTCATCGATTCTTATCTATCAGCTTTGTCGTCAATTCGTGTCAATCTAGCATTGCTTTGGGATTCGTGCTTGCATTTTGTAACTCAACTTCATTGTCTATCCTCTAACCTCGAAAGGTGAGCAATCACTCACGATTAATGTTCTTACATTTATTAAATTTGATTTCAATTGAAACGTCAATTGAAAATACTGCTGCTAGTTATTTACATTGTTATATATATGCCATTATCTGTATCTGTTCACATGTGACATCTGACACCATTATCTGTTATTTATATTGATGATATATGCATGTTATATTATTATCATATCTGTTATCACTCTGCAAGTTCCCTGTTAGTATAGAATTCACTATGGGTTGAAATGATACATACTCGAACGATCTGTAGAATAGGAGAAAATCATTACGGGTTGAAATGATAAACCCAAGCAATTTTCTTTGAATTGAATTTGGGATTGCGGGTTGAAAAGATATATACCCGTATATATTTAAATTGCGGATTGAAATGATAAATATCCGTATCACCTGACCATAGGATAGAAAATTATATACAGACACCGTTGGTATATATATAAATATTTTGAAAAAATGATTTCAATGGTTTTGAAAAGGAATATACAGTTTTAATAAATATTGATTTTAAATATTTATTAAATTTGATTTAATAAAGTTGATATACAATTTGTTTAAGTATTTATTTAATATATATATATATTTTTTTTCAAATATAAAGTTATAATGATTTAGGTTGGAAAGATAAATTTGAAATTTACTTGAAATTATATTTATTTAAGAATTTTACTTAAATAAATTAGATTGAAATTTTAAAGATATGCTTTATAACTTGAATTTGATTAAAGGTGACTTAAATGAATATTTCAAATTTATATAAATTTAAATGGGATATTTCGTTTATTTAAATTTGTAAATTGAAGTTGTATTTAGATGATTATTGAAATGATTAGGTAAATATTTCAACACTAAATAAAAGTAAAGTGAATTTGATATGTATATGAAATTATCGAATTTAGTTTTGAAAATGTTGAATATTTAAAGCTTTGAAATATATTGAAATCGAAATGGTTTATTTATGGTTGAAATTGGTATTTGAAATCGATATAATTTGAAATGATTAATTGAATTGAAATGGAAATTTATGAATTGAGATTGAATTAAAAATTGAAATTTTGGAATTCGAGTTGATTTGAATTGATTTGTGAAATTTGAGGAAGCTATGTTATTATATAAAGAATTTTTAAACTATATCCAAAACTATTTATATTTTACTTTATAAATTATTTTTAAAATAAACTATTTTAATATAACTCATTTTCAATATAAATTATTTTATTATAAACTATTTTAACTTATAACTATTTTAAATAAACTATTTTAAATAAATCATTTTATTTTATAAACTATTTTATTATATATACTAAGTTTTATATGTAAACTGTTTAAGAGGAAAGTGTTATGGATTCCAAAATGCTATGATTTCAAAGTTATGATTTCAAAGTGTTTCAAGGTTTTGATTTCCAAAGTATTTGATTTTAAAAGAGTTATGATTTCAAAGGCACTATAACTTTGGGAAGTACCATGATTTTTGGAAATGGATATATTTGAAGTGAAAATGATATCGTATTGATTTGGTTTTGAAATGAAAATGGTATTTTGGTTTTGAAGTATAAACTATTTTGAAATGACCGCGGTGTTATAAGAACGTTTGGTTGTTAAAGAGACCGGGATCAGATATGGGCATACTCTCTATCGATATTGAAAACCACTTTAACAACTGTGTACGCGGTGGAGATTCCAGAATGAAGTAGGATGGTGGCGACGATCCTAAAGGTATATTTACGTGAACCCAACTCCCATGAGTTGGCATAAGGTGGCTAAAACAGGAGCGATTCCGGGCCAATGAGGTAGCTCCTCTTATCGGACACACTCCATCGTATGCCATTCTATTACTTTGTGATTGATTTGGTGCGCACCTTTGATTCGGGAGTGTGGCTCAAGGTGGGCGATTGTTGCGGCTCTGCGTCACCACCAGTCCGGATGCGTAATTGGTATATCTACCGTGGTATTGCCTTGTTGTGTCGTGTCACCTACCCTAGCGTGTTGTAATACGAGTTTGTTTTGTACCATACCTATGGAGTGCCCTCTGACGACGCCCATTACGGGGAAGATTATGGTACTGTATAGACTATCGGAATATATAAAATGTGTTAAGGGGGATATGGGTAACGCCTTAACGCTATTTTAATAGTTTACTTTACATTAGACATATTATAATAGCGTATATTACTGCATAGTAGATAGTTTAACGGATCCTTAAAGGATGGTTATCCCAAACATCCTTTGAGTTACTTGTATTTCAGTTGATATTTCACTTGAGTTGGATTTATTGATATAAGAATGTTAATCTTGACTCGAGTGTTTTGTGTTTTGCTTTACGCTCGGGTCAGACTGAGTGTTCCAGTATTCGAGACTCACCTTTGGAGTTGGAGCTTCGCTTGGAGATCCATCTATCGATTCTGCTTTCAGTTATTCAGTTGATTCCAGTGATGTATTCTGATCTTGTATTTGACTATTGTATTGAGACATCTATGTATTCGAGACTTCTGTTGTATCTTGATTAATTCTGTAATATATATAGTAGCTTCATGAACTACTATTCTTTTGTTTTCGCTGCATTATTGTTATATTACTCTGTGTTTGTGATTCTGTGATTATTTATTTACCGTATATGCTGAGATTTGCCAAATTTAAATTAACAATCTGATATTTTGAGCAATTCAAATCTGACATGTATGGATGCGAATGGTTGAAAATTTCAGGTCGTTACATGTGGTATCAAAGCTCTGATTTTAGGCAAAACTTAGCATATGTAGTAAATATTTCGAGCTTGAATCTCTTCCTCTTTGACTCGTTTTCCTTTGAATTTTGGAACATTCCCCTCTGTTGCAAAATCTATCCTTGTCTCTCCCTATTCATGTTTTCTTGATTCCGGAGCATCCCATAGCTCCACTGAATGATTTGTAAAGGGGTGAAACTTCTTTACAATAAGCATTGATTCACCGAAGATTCCTGTATCCTCGGTCTAGATGCTGCTATCACTTGCTATGCCCGAATTCTATCTCTTGCGATCGATCAGATGTCGAGATTGCTTCTGGATTCTGCATCGATCTTATTTTGAAGTCACGGTTGACCCGGTTAAGGTTGCCCGCGATTTATATAAGTCTATCCATCTTATCTATTTTGTTATTTAATTATCTTATCTTCGTTTCGAACCTATCTTCTAGTAGGAATTCTTTTGATTAGAATCTCTCTAGTTTGAATCTCTAACCTTGCTTTGAAATCCATGTTGTATTATCGAGTGAGGGAGTGTATTTGTAATTATATAAAGTGTTTTATATATTGTGTTGTTTGAGTTGTTGATGTTGATTTGGATTTTCAATCGATTCGTCTGATCAGCGCTATCGATAGGATTTCCAAAACACTTGAACAGACCAAACTGACACAATATTATTTTCAAATTTAGTAAATGAAATAGATTTGTGTGATTATATTATAAATATATAAGTAAAAAAATTTCTGAAATTTAATAAGTTAATTGAATTGTTGTTTGAAATGATAATATTTGATTTTATTTATTGTTCTATAAATGAATTTATAAACATGGTCTACAAATTGATTTGGAATTTAAATGAAACTAAATCAGGAATTTGAGAATTTAATTTCCGGTGATTTCAAATTTTGGTTTTAAAGTTTTAAAGTGTACATTATTTAAAGTATTTTTGAATAGAAATGGTTTTCAAAGAATATTTAAATGTTTAAAATCGGTACTCTTCTCTTCTGTCACTGGAAAATAATTTCGGTGATGGCGGCCGCATCATCGACATTCATTTTCGAGTTTCAAAGTGGAGAGACCATTCAGTAGCTTTGCTACACTTTTGTTTTGAAATAAAATTGATTTGAATTTCTTAGGTATGATTTGATTTATATATAGGTATATTATTTTAAATTTAATTTGATTTGATATATATGGTATATACATAATTATCACTAAATAGTTTAAAGTGAATCGGAAAATTTAAATTTTAAATTTATGTTAAAGGTGACTTAATTAAAAATGAAGCCAAACTTTTGAATAAATATTTAACTTGAAATAATTGAATTTGGAAAATTGTACTTGTATAATACTCAATTCCATTCTAATATAACTTACCTAAATTATTCAGAAGTTAACTATGCAATTTAATAATATACAATACAAATTGATATTAAAGGGATTTAAATAAATTTGAGTGTAATAAGTGTCAATACACTTAATCTATGTGATAAAATAGGTTAAGTGGAATAAAATTTAAACAATAATTTGGGAAAAGAGGAATTAATTTATTTAATAAAATATGATTATAATAAATGATTATATTTAATTTACGACTATAGAAATTGATAATTGAGATAAATTGGATAATAAGATAATGAATTTAGAAATAGTTGAGATTGATTTAACTTAAGTGAAATCAAATGGCTTAAATCAATTAGTGAATATCAATTAATTTAAATTCAAATTTATATGGTTTAAATTAATTATTTTTCTTTTGAATTTCAATTTATTTTCTTTCTAGTAATCTCTATTCTCCTACTTCCTTCCTTTTCGGGGACGAAAAGTTTTAAGTGGGGGAGAGTGTAATGACCCGTAAATTTTAACTGTTTTAATAACGTAATTAACTGAATTTTTGTGAAATTTTAAATAATTAAATTTTGAAATAAAAATTTGATATTTGGAATACGTCTAATTAAACATAGCGATTGGTAAATTTTCATCTGATAATATGGAAGTTTATTTTCTTGTGTAAATTTTATTTTAATTCAAATCAGTTAAAATTGATGATAATAAAATATTTTTCAAACCTGAATATTTTTAAACAATAAATTCGTAAATCATCTTCTGAGTGAGATGTCATATTTCGTTTCTTCAAATTTGGACTGCTATTGCCCCATTTACCTTATTTCTGGCGAATTAGCAGCATTTTCGGTACCGATTATCGACTTTTGATCGGATGATCGTACCACTGATATCTGTATGCCGTTTTGATCGTCTCGTCATGCTAATCTCTGCGGTATATTAAATTCTATGTTTTGATGTCTGGTGCACAACGAAATATGTCAAACGGTTCACCGTATCGGTTTTGAAATTTTGGGTTTTTAAAACTTCTCATGACTATACATTTTCTTACCGTATAAACCAACAACCATCAATCATTTATATTTTCACCTTTTGGCTCTTACAATTCCCAGTGTCTTGAATAATTCGGTTGGTCCTTTCACTTGCTCATTCTCCATCTTTTCCTTTTGTATGTTGTGCCTTCCTAAATGGGAATGTACAAATAATAAAAATTATTATTTTTTACTTGAAGCTTTCATATGAGGATATGCACGTCACCTTGCCTCACTTTCCATTCATAGCAACTTGGTTTGTTCAAGTGGAACACATATATTGTTATCCTATTCATATATTTTCAAATCATCACGTCGAACCCATGAATGCAATCCTCTTCCCCCTCTCCACGTTGCAACCCACGACCACTTCGGCTCCACCCCTCTATCTGCCGCTACCCAGCTTGCTCGACTTCCTTTTGCATTCAAATTACGTAAGTCTTTTAACCTATTTGATCTGCTCTTATATATTTGTACTTCATTTTAAAATTTATATGTTGTGAAAATTGTAAGTATATATATATGTATATATATATACATTTTTTCATATAAGTTAGTTTACAAATTATATATATATATATATATGTTAATATAAGCAAGTTATAATCAGTATGGTTTTAAGATATAATATATATATATATACTTTGATTTTAATATATATATATTTAGAAAAGAATATATATCATTTGTTGTATATCTGTTACATTTGTTACGTGTGTGTGTATATACATATTGAAATTTATATTTTGTTGCCTATATATGTTATATAAGTTGTTAGAGGAGTGCGTATAATATATAAGATTTTATAGGATTGTATATATATGTTGGGTAAGCTGCGTAAGCTATACTTGTTACGCATAGATCTGCTGTTTTAGTTTTAAATAGTAGGATTTATATATATAAAGTTATATATATCGGCTGCAAGTATTGACCCGGGTTCGACATCTTTTATACATCACCAATATATATTTATATTTATAAAAGAATATGTGTACATAAATGTGGTATATTATATTAAATAGTCTGTTAAATTGTGTATATAAACTCTGAAGGGAAAATGTTGATTTTATATTTATTTTCTGTATATATTGTTGTTAATAAAATTTGGTGTACATGTTATAATCTTAACAAAATAATATATGAGATATAGTATATTGTTATATATATTACAAAGCATATAGTGTTCGGCAGTTACATATGTTTATATGACCTGTTTTGTATTATATTTAATTTAATATAGATTTGTTTATACACAAAGCTGCTTTTAAAACATATATATACATATCTTACGTGTATAATACGGTTGCAGCTTCCATATTTTATATATATAAGAATTTATACAAGTTCTATATCTGCACATATATTTATAGTATAAAGAGTTGTGTGACTTTTTTTCAAAATGCTTCAGATTATATAATATAAACTGTAAATTTTTGGTTTATATACGGTAAATAAGTTTTACAGTGTGCAGTTTTGTACAACAGTTTGCATTTTTACAATGAATAATATATATAAGTTTTTTATATATAAGTTTTCAGTAAATAATATATATATATTATATATAAGAGCCTTGCTTTTTAAAAAGTATATGTTCGGTTATATATTCTGTGGGTTTAGTTTATACATACATATATATATATATGTCTATATACATATATTTTATGAGTCGGTTTCAATATATATAGATATTTTATATACATAGCTATGCTTATACAACAGTTTGTATTGATATTGTTGTGTGGCCAAAATATTATGTATGTATGTTTATATTATATATATGGATGTATATCTACTTCTTGTTGTTTAAAATTATATGTATGTTAGTATTTGTATGGGTAGTTATATTTAACATTACAAATTATAAACATTTGTTTATTTATAAAGTATTATATATATATATATATATCTTTGATTCTTAATAACTGAGTATTAAGAAAAAATTGATTTTGAAATTTTATACTATTTTAGTATTTGTTTGTAACAACCCGCATATTTTACGATTGTATATTTAAATATTTTATTTAAATATAGCATCATTAGTCGGATTAAAGTCCGAAAAGCTACTTTTTGTAAACAGTCGAATTGGGACTCGAGACCACTTCCATTGAGTCCAAAATGGCGTTTGCGATGTTTTTGAGTATAAACATCGATATGTTTGGAGTTGAGTGAATTTTGATATTTTCCATTTAAGGCTTTGGGTTGGGTTTCAGCCCATCAACCATCTAATACCCTAACACTCCACTCTCCTCTTCATTTAATTCTCAGTTTTCCTAATACATTCAAGCTTAAGTAAAAATGGGGAGAGGAATGGGAAATTAAAAATTCCAAGCCCTAGTTTCCTTTGCAAATTCAAGCTCTTGCTCCAAAATCAAAGAGAAGCTTAGGTAAGCATCCTCTTCATCTTCTCCATCTCTATTCCTCTTCAATTTCAGAATTTCGTAAACCCTAACTTAGGGAATGTTTTTCTTTTAAGATTAGATTGAAGCTTCTTGGGGTAAAATTGAAGAGTGATTGTTCTTGCCTTGCTCTATAGCTTCTCTCTTGTGTTTTTGGGTTTAAAGGTGAGTTCTTTAACTCACATCTACGTCTATAACTATCATTGTTGTTAGGTATGAATTCCTAACACTTGTGCATATTCATTTGCTATTGATTTGAATTGATTTGGTGAATTTTCCAAATATTGGTGTTTTGGTCCAATTTTATGAAAATCTTTCTATGGATATTTGGACATTGATATTCGGGGTGTATCGAAGAGCCTCTAAGGCCGGATTGTCGCTTGGTGTAAATCCTTAGTCATCGTTGCTCGTCCGATCGCTTCCGATGTGTTTTGGCCACTTTGGCCTTGGCAAAATGTTGCCCAGACCAGGTGACCAGACGTCTGGTGACCAAGTCCAGATGTCTGGTTTGGATCTAGAGCAAAAATGTATGCACCCAGAATTTATAAAAAAAACCAGAGTCTAATTCCAGACGTCTGAAATCTCATATCATACGTCTGGATGAGTCTCAGATGCCTGACTTGAAGTTTCAGACGTCTGGGGTTTCTCTGGATTATTTCCAAAGAATAAAACCAGATGTTTGGACTTCTAAACCAGACGTTTGGTCATGGTTCAGACGTTCCTATTTTCCAGACGTTTGAGTGGTTTTCTGAGCTATTTCCAGAAAACAAATCTAGACGTCTGGATTCCAAACCATACGTCTGGAAATGTCCATTTTTGCCTATCTAGGCTGTTTTGTGTGGATTTCCTATTTTAATCGATTTTAATTGATCCGAATTGTTGTTATCACTTACTATCGACTTTGATGACTTCTTTCTTTGGATTTTTGGGAATATTCATTTTGATGGATTTGGTATCGATTTCTTTGGATTTGATTCACGTCTTCGAATGTGAATCTTTGGTGATTGATTGTTTCTGCAATCATTTTTGTGATTTTTCACTTCTAAATACAAAGGTTTCTATACTAGTAGTAAATACTCAAACTCTTTCATCAAAACGATTTCGACACTATTTTAAATATAAAGCTTGTTTTCAAAACCGTTTTCCAATCTATTAGTATATATAAACCTTTACCTCATTCGTATGAGAAATCTAATTAAACGACTTAGTAAAACAAGTGGTATGAAACGCTTGCGTTTACTTCGTCGGTTAATTCTTGGACTTGTTCGATTGACTTCTTGTGACAATTTTCGAGTGAAAATCTACAATTTGTTCGTAAATATTTAAGTTAAGCTAGTGGTTATGGGACATGAAGCTAAACTCATATATTTACTAGCTTAGTGTAATTCACACTTTTTATTGATCGATGATGATCATTTTGTTATTTAGACTAGTGATGTGCGATGTCTCTTTGTCCACGTGGGGGACTGTACCCCAATTTATGGAGCTTCGTCTCATTCTTATAGGCTAGCGACCTATGGTTTTGTGGAGTTCGGTTCATCGGGCGTATCGCTGTACTACGTCGTTGTTCCGTATTATTTGTGTTCAGGTTCATCGGGGGTAACGTTGTACTACGTCGTTGTGCATGATTATTTGAGTTTGGTTCATTGGGCGTATCGTTGTACTACGTCATTTTTCCGTATTATTTGTGTTCAGGTTCATCGGGCGTAACGCTGTACTACGTCGTTGTGCCTGATTATTTGAGTTTGTTCATCAGGCGTATCGCTGTACTACGTCGTTGTTCCGTATTATTTGTGTTCAGGTTCATCAGGCGTAACGATGTACTACGTCGTTGTGCCTGATTATTTGAGTTTGGTTCAACGGGCGTAACGCTATACTACGTCGATGTTCTGGATTATTTGAGTTTCTCGTACCTTGGGCGTTCGTTGTACTACGTCGTGGCATTGGCTCTATGGTTAGCGACCATGGGTTGGAGACCCGTTTGTGATACACGTGTTGGTGAGTTTTCATGATCCCGTTTGTGATAGGCCTTCCCCCTTTGTGATTTTTGGATTTCTAGTTGCGATTTCTAGAATTTGTGTTTCACCAATTTTCGTGGTTTGCATTGATAAGCCCTATCAATATTTGTGTTTGGGTGAATAATTTAAAGAATGTGATTCTTTTTGGTGTTTTGAGATGATTTGAGATATTGTATGATTTTGTTGTTATTTGATGTATACTTGACACAATATGGCATTTTTGTTATCATACGTTCTTGGTCATATTTCTTATCCTATCTCATTTTATCTGATATTTATGGCTAGACTAATCCGTTTATTATTTTCTTCTTAAATAATACTCGGGTCAGACCGAGGTATTTCAGGTGCTCCTGCTTGACTTCTTATCAGGGTTCTTCACCTGACTTTTGGCTAACTACTTTAGATCGGTAGTTTTTGAGTATACATTTGAGATAGAGACTCCTTGATGTATATTTATTCTTTTGTCTAGCACTTGTACCTATTCTTTTGTTATGTAGTGGGTCTTCTATGACCACTAGTTTGATGTACACTTTTATGTGTTATATTCATATCTGATTCCTCCTTTGTGATATGAATATCTGTGACTGATTTGTGTTATGTTTATTTCTATATTTGTTTCCGAAGGCCACAGCCACTGTGTGGTAGCTTTGAGTTTGTATTAGATATGTCAGATTTCCTCCATAAATGAAATGTAAGTTATATTATCTGACATATCGGTACTCGCACAAAGCAATCACACAGATGGTCTCTCCTCAACAGCCTTATTCTTCATACTAGTCGACGGCATTACCCTGTAGTGTCCTTGGCTAGCGTGAGTATAGAGGTGGGGCGTCACAGCATGGTATCAGAGCCAAACTTTGGAACAATGTAGAATAATCTAGCAAGGATCATTGTCCTAGGTCTTTCTTAGGAATTGTGCCATAGGATTTAATTCGAGTCTTCGTACCGTTCTATCCTATTTTTTTTATGATGCCTTGTTTTATCAATCAAGTTTGTTTGATATTCATTTTGTGAATAACCTTTTTCCTCTTCTTTCTTTCTTAAAGAAGAGAAATGGTTAGACCAGGCCGTCCCAGTGCCGGTCAATCATGTGCTACTCCTCAGGATGGAGTATTTTTGTCAGCTCAACAACTTTTAGATCTTGTGAACAATGCCCAAGCTGTCGGACCTGTTCCAACGTCTACTCACCCTAAATCCGGGTTTGCACGCTTGTGTAGAGATTATACCGCTTTGGGTGGAAGACCATTCAAGGGATCTGAAAACGTTATAGAAATCCAAGCTTGGCTTAGATCATGCGATCGCATCTTTTCCCGCATGGATCTTATTGATTCACTTCATGTCCAAGTGGCTTCTAGCATGCTCCAAGAAAGAGCATTAGATTGGTATGAGCTTTTGGTTTCTGAGATTATCGAAGCGGATCTTACTTGAGAGCAATTCCGTGAAAGATTCAAATTGTAGTTTGTGCTGGAGGCTAAAAAGGTAACTTTAGCCCGACGCTTTATTGACCTTGTTCAAGGTGAATCTTCTGTGACGGATTACGTCGCATCTTTTGAATCTCTTTCTAAATATAGGGTCGAGTATATTAATACCCCATTGATGAAAAATCAGAGATTTGTCTATGGGTTGAATAAGAACCTCAAAAAGCCTTTACTTCTGAAACTTGAAGTTTCTTTCGATCAGCTTATAGATATCGCTCTTCGACTTGAAGAGACCGATAGAGAAAGTGATGTTGAAGTTGTACGTGCCAAACAGAACTTCAACATTAACATGAAGAGGCATATTAAGTTCAAAGGCCCCAATCCAAACAAGAAAGGGAAGCAAGAAACTTCGGTAGCAAAGACTCCTACCTCTAGTCGTGGACGATGCTACAATTGTGGTCTTACGGACCACTATGCAAATGAGTGCTCGAAACCATTTTTTATCGTTATTGCAAAAGTTCGGGCCATCTTATATCTTCATGTCCCATACTCCAAAGTAGGAGAGAGGGAGAGTTGAATGTCGTGCAAGCTCCTAGTGGCACTTTTCTTGGTCAAGGTATTTCTCATTCTATCCTTGACGATATTTGTTTTGTGATTATCTTATACGAGTTCTTTTTGATTTGGGTTCATCTCATTATTTTATATCAAAAGAACTTGATGATTCTTTTTCTTTTAATTTTTATGGGATTGATGACTTCATTGAGAATTGCGGATTCGATTGATGGATCTGCAACACTCAATTTACTTTGTGAAAATGCCGAGATTATTTTATGTGATTATTCTTTTCGAGTCGATTTGCATGTTATGCGTTACTTAGGCTTCGAAATTGATTTTTTGAGAAAGGATTGGCTTGATCATTATGAAGCCCGCATCCTATGTCCTGAGCGGACTATATATCTTCGACATTCTCAATCTGATAAGCAGATTTCTATTGTTCTTAATGATTTTGATTCCAATTTGGTGGCATCATTTTATTCTTTAAACCCACTTGATGAGGAAAGTGTTATTTTTCTCATTCAAGTAGTTTGTGAATTTTTTGGTATTTTTGAGATTTGTCTTAGGATTATCACCTAAGCAATCTATTGTGTGGTGCTAAGGTCTTTTCACCTCGACCTTGCCACCGGTTTTCATCAACTACGAGTTGCGGAGGATAGCATTCCACTTACCACATTCCGCACTCGTTATGATTCTTGTGAGTGGTTCGTTATGCCATTCGGTTTGACGAACCTTCTACCTTATTTTATCCATCTTATGAATCGAGTATTCTACGAATATCTCGATGAGTTTACCTTGTATTTATTGATTATGGATGAAAACAACAATTTAAAATTTGCAAATCTTTTTAATAAGATATTTATAAGTATGATTGAATTTTGTTCTTAAAACGAGCAAAGAATATTTGTAAATTTTATAAGAGGCATGTTTATCACTGTTTGCACCGATGCTTGTCATACTGGTTTGTGTGCCATTCTCTTGTAAAGGGAATGTGTTAGCACATATGCTTCTTAACAATTAAAGCTTGTCGAGACTAGATATGCCACTCATGATCTAGAGCTCGCGACTATTGTTTTCGCTCTTGTAATTTGGCGTCATTATCTTTTGTGAGAGAAAAATTGTTCTCTACACCGATCATAAATATTTGAGGTATTTATTTTCTCAAAAGGAACTTAATTTGTGTCAACAACGTTGGCTCGAGTTCCTTGCATCTTATGATCTTGATATTCTTTGTCTTCTCGGAAAGGGTAATCGTGTTGCCGATGCCCTTAGCCGAAAGCAACAAGCAGTTGTTTCAAGGATGATATCCGAATGGAATGAACTCGAGACTTTATCCACTTGTGAGATTCGAGATCGTGAATCCAATTTATGTTCATCTCTTGTTTTGTGTAGCCTTGAGGCTCGTCCTTCTTTTTTTTGGACTGTACCTCTTTTGGCTAAACTCTATGTCAAATTAAATTGCATGGAGTTCCTACTTATATTGTTAGCGTTTGTGATCCATTATTTTACTAGTGGATTTTGGTAAGGTCTTCAAAAGCTTTGGGAACAAAGCTTAATTCTAGCACCGCATATCATCCTCAATCCGATGGACAAATCGAGCATGTGAATCAAACTCTTGAAGATCTCTTTCGTGCATGTGTTCTTGATTTTGGTGGAAGTTGGGAAGATCATATTCTTGTTGATTTTGCTTCCTATAATAGCGTCCAATCTTGTATTGGTATGGCATCTTTCGAGGCACTCTACGGAAGGCTGTGCCGATTTTCTTCGTGTTGGCTTGAAGCTGGTGAGAAGCTGGTTTTGGGTCCAGATTTTATTTGTGTTCATTTGTGTTCCACCTATGAGGGGTGTTGTGCGTTTCAGTTGATCGGGAAAGTTAGCACCTCGATATGTTGGTCCACTTCCCATAACCGAACGTATTGGTTCCGTGGCTTATCGCCTTTATTACCGGCTCAATTTTTTTTGCTATTTATGACGTTTTCCATGTCTCTCTACTACAGAAATACCTTAGGGATTCTGATTCTATTCTTGAGCCCGGTGTTATTGAAGAAATTGAGGTTTCACCAAATTTGACTTATGAGCAACATTCTATTCGTATCGTTACTTCGGAGGTTAAACGCCTTCGAAATAAAGATGTTCTTCTTGTGAAAGTTCAATGGTCCTCAAATCCTAAGTATTGCTCTTGGGAATCTTGAGAATTCATCGAGCAAACACATCCGAACTTACTCTTTCGTGCTCTTTATGGTGAACTTCTTATTTCAAAATTTCTTTTGTGTTGATATGATTTTATGGTTGTTACTCTTTATTTTCCTCTTAATTATTGCGAGGACGTAATTTCTTTAAGGAGGGGAGTCTGTAATAACCCGCATATTTTACGATTGTATATTTAAATATTTTATTTAAATATAGCATCGTTAGTCGGATTAAAGTCCGAATGCTAATTTTTGCAAACAGTCCAATTGGGACTCGAGACCACTTCCATTGAGTCCAAAATGGCGTTTGCGACTTTTTTGAGTATAAACATCGATATGATTGGAGTTGACTGAATTTCGCTATTTTCCATTTAGGGCTTTAGGTTGGGTTTCAGCCCATCAACCATCTAATACCCTAACACTCCACTCTCCTCTTCATTTAATTCTCAGTTTTCCTAATACATTCAAGCTTAAGTAAAAATGGGGAGAGGAATGGGAAATTAGAAATTCCAAGCCCTAGTTTCCTTTGCAAATTCAAGCTCTTGCTCCAAAATCAAAGAGAAGCTTAGGTAAGCATCCTCTTCATCTTCTCCATCTCTATTCCTCTTCAATTTCAGAATTTCCTAAATCCTAACTTAAGGAATGTTTTTCTTTTGAACTTAGATTGAAGCTTCTTGGGTTAAAACTGAAGAGTGATTGTTCTTGCCTTGCTCTATAGCTTCTCTCTTGTGTTTTTGGGTTTAAAGGTGAGTTCTTTAACTCACATCTACGTCTATAGCTATCATTGTTGTTAGGTATGAATTCCTAACACTTGTGCATATTCATTTGCTTTTGATTTGAATTGATTTGGTGAATTTTCCAAATTTTGGTGTTTTGGTCCAATTTTATGAAAATCCTTCTATGGATATTTGGAAATTGATATTCGGGGTGTATCGAAGAGCCGCTAAGGCCGGGTTGTCGCTTGGCGTAAATCCTTAGTCGTCGTTGCTCGTCCGATCGCTTCCGATATGTTTTAGCCACTTTGGCCTAGGCAAAATGTTCCCCAGACCAGGTGACCAGACGTCTGGTGACCAAGTCCAGACGTCTGGTTTGGATCTGGAGCAAAAATGTATGCACCTAGAATTTATAAAAAAAAGCCAGAGTCTAATTCCAGACGTCTGAAATCTCAAATCAGACGTCTGGATGAGTCTCAGACGTCTGGGGTTTCTCTGGATTATTTCCAGAGAATAAAACCAGACGTCTGGATTTCTAAACCAGACGTCTGGTCATCGTTTAGACGTCTGTTTCTATTTTCCAAACGTTTGAGTGGTTTTCTGAGCTATTTCCAGAAAACAAATCCAAACGTCTGGATTCCAAACCAGACGTCTGGAAATGTCCATTTTTGCCTATTTAGGCTGTTTTGTGTGGATTTCCTATTTTAATCAATTTTAGTTGATCCGGATTGTTGTTATCACTTACTATATACTTTGATGACTTCTTTCTTTGGATTTTTGGGAATATCCATTTTGATGGATTTGGTATCGATATCTTTGGATTTGACTCACATCTTCGAATGTGAATCTTTGGTGATTGATCATTTCTACAATCATTTTTGTGATTTGTCACTTCTAAATACAAAGGTTTCTATATTAGTAGTAAATACTCAAACTCTTTCATCAAAACGATTTCAACACTATTTTAAATATAAAGCTTGTTTTCAAAACCGTTTTCCAATCTATTAGTATATACAAACCTTTACCTCATTCTTATGAGATATCTAATTAAACAGCTTAGTAAAACAAGTGGTATGAAACGCTTGCGTTTACTTCGTCAGTTAATTCTTGGACTTGTTCGATTGAACTCTTATGACAATTTTCGAGTGGAAATCTACAATTTGTTCGTAAATATTTAAGTTAAGCTAGTGGTTATGGGACCTGAAGCTAAACTCATATATTTACTAGCTTAGTGTAGTTCACACTTTTTATTGATCGATGATGATCATTTTGTGATTTTGACTAGCGATGTGCGATGTCTCTTCGTCCACCTAGGGGACTGTACCCCGATTTATGGAGCTTCGTCTCATTCTTATAGGCTAGCAACCTATGGTTTTGTGGAGTTCGGTTCATCGGGCGAATCGATGTACTATGTCGTTGTTCCGTATTATTTGTGTTCAGGTTCATCGGGCGTATAGTTGTACTATGTCGTTGTGCCTGATTATTTGAGTTTGGTTCATCGAGCGTATCACTGTACTACGTCGTTGTTCCGTATTATTTGTGTTCAGGTTCATCGGGCGTAACGTTGTACTACGTCGTTGTGCCTGATTATTTGAGTTTGATTCATTGGGCGTATCGCTGTACTACGTCGTTGTTCCGTATTATTTGTGTTCAGGTTCATCGGGCGTAACGCTGTACTACGTCAGTGTGCCTGATTATTTGAGTTTGGTTCATCGGGCGTAACGCTGTACTACGTCGATGTTCTGGATTATTTGAGTTTCTGATACCTCGAGCGTTCACTGTACTACGTCATGGCATCGGCTCTATGGTTTGCGACCATGGATTAGAGACTCCTTTGTGATACACGTGTTAGTGAGTTTTCATTCTCCCATTTGTGATAGGCCTTCCCCCTTTGTGATTTCTGGATTTCTGGTTGTGATTTATAGAATTTCTGTTTCACCAATTTTCGTGGTTTTCATTGATAAGCTCTATCAATATTTGTGTTTAGGTGAATAATTTAAAGAATGTGATTCTTTTTGGTGTTTTGAGATGATTTGAGATATTGTATGATTTTGTTGTTATTTGATGTATACTTGACACAGTATGACATTTTTGTTATCATACGTTCTTGGTCATATCTCTTATCCTATCTCATTTTATCTGATATTAATAGCTAGACTGATCTGTTTATTATTTTCTTCTTAAATAATACTCGGGTTAGACCGAGGTATTTCAGGTGCTCCTGCTTGACTTCTTATTAGGGTTCTTCACCTGACTTTTGGCTAACTACTTTAGATCAGTAGTTTTTGTTATTATACATTTGGGATAGAGACTCCTTGATGTATATTTATTCTTTTGTCTAGCACCTGTACCTATTCTTTTGTTATGTAGTGGATCTTCTATGACCACTAGTTTGATGTACACTTTTATGTGTTATATTCATATCTGATTCTGCCTTTGTGATATGAATATCTCTGACTGATTTGTGTTATGTTTATTTTTATATTTGTTTCTAAAGGCCACTTAGCCACTGTGTGGTAGCTTTGAGTTTGTATTAGATATGTCGGATTTCCTCCAGAAATGAAATGTAAGTTATATTATCTGACATATCGGTACTCGCACAAAGCAATTACACAGATGGTCGCTCCTCAACAGCCTTATTCTTCGTGCTAGTTGACGGCATTACCCCGTAGTGTCCTTGGCTAGCGTGTGTATAGAGGTGGGGCGTCACAGTGTCTAATTCAAATTTTTGGTATATATATAATATATAATAATAATAATAATATATATTTTCAGTTTATATCAAAACTGATTTTCCTTGCTCTCATCGATTCTTATCTATCAGCTTTGTCGTCAATTCGTGTCAATCTAGCTTTGCTCTGGGATTCGTGTTTGCATTTCGTAACTTAACTTCATTGTCTATCCTCTAACCTCGAAAGGTGAATAATCACTAACGATTAACATTCTTACATTTATTAAATTTGATTTCAACTGAAACGTCAATTGAAATATACTTCTGCTAGTTATTTACATTGTTATAGATATGCCATTATCTGTATCCGCGCACATGTGACATCTGACACCATTATATGTTATTTATATTGATGATATATGCCTATTATATTATTATCATATCTGTTATCACTCTACAATTTCCCTATTAGTATAGAATTCACTATGGGTTGAAATGATACATACCCGAATGATCTGCAGAATAGGAGAAAATCGTTATGGGTTGAAATAATAAAGCCAAGCGATTTTCATTGAATTGAATTTGGGATTGCGGGTTGAAAAGATATATACCCGTATATATTTAAATTGCGGATTGAAATGATAAATATTAGTATCACCTGACCATAGGATAGAAAATTATATACAGACACCGTTGGTCTATATATAAATATTTTGAAAAATGATTTCTATGGTTTTGAAAAGGAATATACAGTTTTAATAAATATTGATTTTAAATATTTATTAAAGTTGATTTAATAAAGTTGATATACAATTTGTTTAAGTATTTATTTAATATATATATATATATATATTTTCAAATATAAAGTTATAATGATTTAGGTTGGAAAGATAAATTTGACATTTACTTGAAATTATATTTATTTAAGAATTTTACTTAAATAAGTTTGATTGAAATTTATAAAAATTGAAATTTTAAAGATATGCTTTATAACTTGAATTTGATTAAAATTGACTTAAATGAATATTTCAAATTTATATAAATTAAAATGGGATATTTCGTTTATTTAAATTTGTAAATTGAAGTTGTATTTAGATGATTATTGAAATGATTAAGTAAATATTTCAACACTAAATAATAGTAAAGTGAATTTGATATGTATATGAAATTATCGAATTTAGTTTTGAAAATGTTGAATATTAAAAGCTTTGAAATATATTGAAATCGAAATGGTTTATTTATGGTTCAAATCGGTATTTGAAATCGATAAAATTTGAAATGGTTAATTGAATTGAAATCGAAATTTATGAATTGAGATTGAATTAAAAATTGAATTTTGGAATTCGAGTTGATTTGAATTGACTTAGGAAATTTAAGGAAGCTATGTTATTATATAAAGAATTTTTAAACTGTATCTAAAACTATTTATATTTTACTTTATAAATTATTTTTAAAATAAACTATTTTAATATAAATCATTTTCAATATAAATTATTTTATTATAAACTATTTTAACTTATAACTATTTTAAATAAACTATTTTATTTTATAAACTATTTTATTATATATACTAATTTTTATAAGTAAACTGGTTAAGAGGAAAGTGTTATGGATTCCAAAATGCTATGATTTCAAAGTTATGATTTCAAAGTGTTTCAAGGTTTAGATTTCCAAAGTGTTTGATTTTAAAAGACTTATGATTTCGAAGGCACTATAACTTTGGGAAGTACCATGATTTTTGGAAATGGATATATTTGAAGTGAAAATGATATCGTATTGATTTGGTTTTGAAATGAAAATGATATTTTGGTTTTGAAGTATAAACTATTTTGAAATGACCGTGGTGTTATAATAACATTTGGTTGTTAAAGTGACATGGATCAGATATGGGCATACTCTCTGTCGATACTGAAAACCACTTTAACAACTGTGTATGCGGTGGAGATTCCAGAATGAAGTAGGATGGTGGCGACGATCCTAAAGGTATATTTACGTGAACCCAACTCCCATGAGTTGGCATAAGGTGGCTAAAACAGGAGCGATTCCGGGCCAATGAGGTAGCTCCTCTTATCGGACACACTCCATCGTATGCCATTCTATTACTTTGTGATTGATTTGGTGCGCACCTTTGATTCGGGAGTGTGGCTCGAGGTGGGAGATTGCTACGGCTCTGCGTCACCACCAGTCCGGATGCGTAATTAGTATATCTACCCTGGCATTGCCTTGTTGTGCCGTGTCACCTACCCTAGCATGCTTTACTACGAGTTTGTTTTGTACCATACCTATGGAGTGCCCTCTGACGACACCCATTACAAGGGAGATTACGGTACTGTATAGACTATGGGAATATATAAAATGTGTTAAAGGGGATATGGATAACGCCTTAACGCTATTTTAATAGTTTACTTTACTTTAGACATATTATAATAGCGTATATTACTACATAGTAGATAGTTTAACGAATCCTTAAAAGATGTTTATCCCAAACATCCTTTGAGTTACTTGTATTTCAGTTGATATTTCACTTGAGTTGGATTTATTGATATAAGAATGTTAATCCTGACTCGAGTGTTTTGTGTTTTGCTTTACGCTCGGGTCAGACTAAGTGTACCAGTATTCGAGACTCACCTTTGAAGTTGGAGCTTCGCTTGGAGATCCATCTATCGATTCTGCTTTCAGTTATTCAGTTGATTCCAATGATGTATTCTGATCTTGTATTTGACTATTGTCACGAACCGAAATTTTCGACTTTCGAAAATTCGACATCGATACTCACTTTATCGACTGCCGAGCAATCGAGTGCCGGAAACTCCAATAGTGAGGGTTTTAGAAAGAAGAAAACAGAAGAAAAGATAGAAGAAGAAGAAAGAAGGAACAGAAAGAAAAAGAACAACATCAGAACAGAAGACAATATCCGAATCTCACATATCGCAGCGGAACAACATATAATAGATAATTACTAGTCTTTTTAAAACAAGGAACTATATCAGTTTATACATACATCAATCAGAGTCAATATACGACTCAATACACACAGCACATAAATGGACAGTTATATAAACTTGTCCTCATACAGAATACACAGCGGAATAAATATATCAGATACAAATACTACGTCTCGCCATCCAGCTTATCTCCAAAGCTCCAGAATATCCAGAATATCCTGATAACATAACTCTAGGCTGCCCGTGTGGAAATTGGTGGGCACCCAGAGTTTAGAAGGGAACAATAAACTCCGAGTCAGTCATGGTGACTGGTGTGAGATCGTAAAACAGTTATTCTTTATAACAACAAAATAATTTTTAAAGTCAATTCGAAATGCTTTTTGGAAAATGAAACTACCATAAGACCTCCCACCACACACACAATGCAAACGCAGAATTGGAGGAGATTTCTTCTTATGATAGTCAAAGATGCTTACTACGCAAAATCAAATCATTTTTGATATTATTATTAGTGCATAGTGTAGAAAACATTTCGAAAGTATAATATTAATCTTAGCCAACATACGACCAGTATCGTATGCCTACTATAGCTACCATCTAAACAGTGGTGACCACCGTACGTAAATGGCAGGTTCTACAACTAATACCGTACAAGGTGCGTATTGGAGTTTGGATTTCCAACAAATGGTCAGGCTAAGGAACTTCCTTTCCACGATGGGTACGTCCCTGGAATAGACGACCCGAGAACCTAACCGGATCTTTGCCAACACAAGGCCGGGTTACCTCTGCAAAAATAGGTAACTACTGACACGCGTATGCCATCCCCCGATCGTAACCGATCTTCCCGAGGATCCCCGATTTCCAACAAACCACATAGATAATAATGCAGCAACCACATAGGTTAAGTATCTGGGCTCCATACCATGATACCACCTCTATCCAGAAGGAATGACATACACTAAGGGGCGCTACTCCCTAGAACCTTGCCGCATCCTTCCTGTTTCGACCATTTCCGGGGTGTGAGGCTCGACGAAGTCTCGTCCACAAAGCTACGCTTTCTACAAAGCCCTACTTCGGGTCAAACAAAATGATCAACCTATGATCACAAATATATAAGATCAAACAAATGATCATATCACAAATGATCAAACACTGATCATTTCACAGCAACACTTAGTATGACACGTTACCAAATTGGGATATATCGCTGATGAATTTCAACTACATAACCTCTGAGCTCGTACGTCTCAGAGAAGGGTGTTAAGCTAAGAGAATAAATTCTCCGCCATCAACAGAAATGTATTTGAAAGAAATCAGCTTTATATCTCAAATTGTAACGTCAGACACACAATCCATACAAGTCTGTTCCGGGATCGAACAGAACCGAAGGCACTTCTCACGAAGCCCTTGCATTTCCGGATAATTTTCTAATCACGTCCGGACTTCCCGTCACTAAGGGTGATAAAACCTCTAAACCGGAGATCAGCCGATGTAGAGTAACTCGACGGTAATCCTTCCGTTTTTCAAAAATATCCGGTCTTCAACACCGGTCTTCAAATGCAATTCATAACGACGTATCACATATTCGGAATGGGTTATACGACCCCATGGTCCTTTCCCGGCTAACCCGAATAGTGAGCGCTTATTCAAAAATAAGTGTGGCATTCAAATTCATCCAATTCACAACAAATACCTATCTAAAGGTAATTATTGATAGTCGGTTATTTAACTATCAATAAAGATGCGCAACATCATCAGATTCCAAATAATTTTCCAAATTATTTCATCTTCAAAAATATCTTTACTAGATATATTATTTCCACACTTCAATCATTTGAAAACAATTTCAAATCAACTTCCACATTTCAATTTATCTTTAAAAGATAAAATCTCAAAACAGTTCATTTCATATTGGAAAAGCATTTCCATACTTATTTAATAAGAAGTAATTCACACATCATTTATTTTCAACATTTGAAAATATTCAATATACTTAAATCGAATTTAAGTATATATTTCATTCTTTAAGGAAATCATAAATTTTTAACATCTATTTGAGTCAAAACGAATGTTGCGTAAAACATCGTTACGACGACTCAAAATCACTAGTATAGGGATTCAGAATTAAGATAGATGTGTAAATCCCAATACTATATAAAACATTTCCTTCTGGAAATCATTTACTATAACAACAGTGTTATAGTCCACCATTTCCTTAAGTTTCTCGAAAACGTCTATTTCAACAATAAATGTTGAAATCTATGGTTTCGATTCGTAATACATTTTAAAACATCTTTAAAATGTTTAACTTCATTTTTAATATCACTTCTTCAAAAATGAATCCATTTTATTTAATAATATATTCACTGTCCAAAATCGTGAATATAATTCACTTAACCCAATTTTCAATAATCTCTACACATTTTATTTCAATAAAAATTCGCTATCCAAAAATGCGAATATAACTTCTTTGATAATCTTCTATATTTAATTTATCAAATTCAATTGATTTTGAACTTATAAAAACCACGTTTATAAATTCTCTTTCTATTTTAATAACAACTTTGATTTTTAAATCTTCTTTTTATTAACTTCTATATTTTACTTATCAAAATAAGTGATTTCATATTTATAAACAGCATTTATAAATTCCAATTTTATTTATAAAAACTTCAATCCCAAATCAATTTCGATATTGATTTCAAAATTTATTTTCAACTTTGAATAAAATTTCCATAATGATTTCTCAAAAATTCATTTCCAAATATTAAATCAATTATAGATTGATTTCTAATTTTTATTTATCACTACTAAGTGAATTCCTCATTTTTTTCTCAAATTATTCAATATTCTGTTTTTAAATGGATTCTTCAAATTGAAATCATTCTACATGGATTTTCCAAATTATTTCAATTTACCAATTAAATTTCTAATTGGATTTCCAACTTATCTTCTTTTAATAAATTCCTTTTTAAGAAAAATAAATTTCAATCGTTTCTTTCAATCTATTTAAAAATCCAAATTCTTAAATTAAATTCTTCAATTTATAATCACTATTTTATGAAATCCATTTCTTTAGCATTTTCACTTTATTCTGGAATTTATTCAATAAGATTATAAAAATCAGCTTTTATACTTTTAAATTCTTTTCTTCGAATTTATTCAATTTCAAATAAATCAATTCACTTAAAATTTTCTGCTTGAATTACCAAAAATTCAATTTCGTTTATTTTTGGAATCCAATGATATCAAACATCCATTCAGCTAAATTTTAGCTTTCAACAATTTCCAGACATCAATTCAATAACATCAATAATCATTCACAGATTCATACCATAGTATAAATAAAATCAATCAATGTGAGGGGTCCAGTTGGATCCCTCCAACCTGTTTCCCTGCATCCAAAGACGTTAGCACAATACCAATTCCACTTCGAGGTGGAATATCGCGGTATATGGGTTTTTATAAATATCCGCTTACTAACGGCGCAATAGGGTCTCATCCGCTATACGAGGCGGGAAAATCATCAATCCAATATATACATATGCCAATATGTATATATTGCTATATATATAATAGATATATCCTACTATATCTAATACCACATCCACATAGCAAATCATATCAATCAATAACTGTATAATTAAATTTTCCTTCGAGTGAGAAAATCTCACCTTAGCTTTTTATTTTGCCATCCATTTTTTTTATTCCAGCTTGATTCTCGATTTATTAACCTTGTAAACAATTTATACAATTCATCAATATTTGAAATAATCGAATAACAAATTTTCATTTGGTAATTTTTAAATTATCCAATTTTTTTATTTTAAACTAATTTTCTTCTTTTAATAAATTGTTCTTAGTAACTCAAAAATAAATTTAGATTTAATTAAACAAATAAATCTTTACCTTCTCAGAATTAAAACCGTATATGCATATATATATAAATCGTTGTTCTTATAAAATCTACTGTTATATTACTATTATCCTCAGTAAATAACAAAACAGTAGTTTTGTTTAGTGTAAAACTTTTTCTTAACATTTGTATATCTGTAAAACAGGAATTTTCTTCTTCTGAAAATGTTTACATATATATGTGTTAATAAACTTTTTAAATATACAAAAAGAATCGAATCGAATATACCTCACGAAAAAGGTTCGAATCCGAGAGTACCCAAACCCAGGCTTCCCTGCCTCCAGCAAACCCTACATGAGACCGAATCCATCGCCACGTGACCCCACCCTAAATCGCCACTGCCTCCAATCGAAAGCGAGCCTCATCGTTTGTCATTTCGTTCGCCGTTGCCCACGAATTTGCCATGCTCGAACACGTGTTCGCGAGCCTCCTGGTCGCGCTTCCCTTGGCCCTGGCGATCGCGAGTTCCTCCCCGTACGCGCGCCTTCCCATGTCGAGCTCCCCTCCCTTCAGACGAGTGACCGCCTCGCGCCTCCTACGCGTGCGAGCTCGAGTTCGATCGAACTTCGAATTCGATTCGCGATTTTGGCAGAATAGAAGAAAAAGAGGGTAGCGGGCATTTTATTTCATACGAACGAAAGACTCTGCTTAGTTTTGGGAAGAAAAGAGGAGCGATTTCTTTTTGAACGAACTGTGATTTCGTTTTCGTTCGTTGGCTTGTGAACGAGAGGATATTTGAAATGGAAGGGAATGGGTTGCACGATAGATTTCATGATTCTCGGCAAAAATTTAGGCGTGGTTTAAGGCAGAGACAAAGGGATGCTGTCCCCTGTTTAAAATTTTTAAATTTAAATTTAAATTTAAATCAAATTCGTTTTTAGAATTTCAACGCGTTAAATTTCCGTGTGCTCACATATCAACTTCGAAAATTACGAAAATTGAAATTCGACAATAATTTAATATTATGGACCCAATGGAACTGGTTTCGTCGAATTCCGAGACTGTTCGAAAATTGGCTATTTTTACAGTCGATAATTAAATATTAAAATATTCAATTTTCACAGATTAACTTTAAATTCAGTTTTAAAAGTCCTGTAACGTTTCTATAACTCCAGTATGATTTGATATAACTTTATAAATCATTTTCAATCGCATTTAAACCCAATTCTCAATTATTTCTGGAATTTCACTATTCATTATTGATTTAATTATCCAATTAAATCCAGATATTCGAATTTTAATTATCAAAATTTTTGGGTCGTTACAAACTTCCCCCCTTAAAAGAATTTCGTCCTCGAAATTACAAGTTAGGAAGAAAAAGTCCTTAACTCGTCTACTATTTTTCAACAATCCAATAGTTTTATCAATCTTTCAAACAAATCTTTCTACTAAAGATTCGTTATCATTTCTGCTAACTTTCCAACTCCAATTAAAGTTTCAAACAATATTGTTTTTTTAACAATTCAAATTCGAGTTTAAATTCAAATTTTAAACTTTCAAAATTTCTCAAAAATTCTCTAACGCCCTAAATTTCCAAAAAATTTCGCCAGCGTCTCCTTTGCGCGGCTAATACGGCACGACTACAAAACGTCCCTACGGACTCTCAGATTTCAAAAAGAAAAAGAAAAAGCCAAGCGGCTAGAGAAATAAGTCATCAAATCTCATATTCAAATTTAAATACATACCTTTTTCGAGCAATTCAAATTATCTTCGAAATCAAAATTCCAATTCCTTTATAACACCTGTATATCCTACTAGCCATAATATCTAGTTACATATATTCAAACCACTTTGCAAATTCTATTACAAAATTTCCAATATAAATCGCTTATACATTTTTACTTCACTATTGAAGTTACATATTCATTTTCCTTCAATTTTACATTTCAAATCTATTTGAATTCAATTTTATCTTCTATTCTGAATATTGAATTTTATCAGCTTTCTTTTAATTCACAACTGCACTCTTTTAAATTAGTTTCAGTTACTAATTCATTTCAACTCTAATTCATTTATTCACATTCGTTTTCAACATCCAGTTCTAATTCCAGTTTTATCTTCATTCAATCATCAACTTAGAATAATTTCAATATTCAAATTTTACTTAAGAATTTCGCTCTTTATTTCTTAGGTTCAATATAAATATTCCATGTAGACATTATATTTATTTTCAATTTACCACTTCGGTTAAATCTATTTACATTTAAACTGGATTTCCAATTCGAATTCAATTTACCTTTCATTTATAATTATTCAATTCAATTCAATGCTTACAACTTCAAAATGAATCTCAACTTTCAATTTCATTTTTGTTTAATCATAATTGTAAATTTATTCTATCAATATTCAAATTCCATAAGTTATCAACTTAATAATATTTCATAAATATCTTTATATAGCATTCCAGAGTCTTTTCCAACTTTTTCAAAACCATTTTTGAAAACAATTCAAATTATCCTTTGAATTTCTAAAACAAATTTCAAATTTTTTCAAACAACTTCCGTTTTAAAACAATTTGGCAGCAATTCCTCTTCTGGAAACCCGAAAATGAACACCGGTGATGTCGCGATCATCATCGGAATTATTTTCCAACGACCGAAAAGAGTTTAGAGCTTTTCATTCCATCAAAACATTTTTCAAAACCCTTGAAATCCATGTTCAAATCAAAAAGGAATTAAACTTTCCAAATCTCCAAAATTTTCAAATTTTTTTCAAAAACATTTCCAAAAACTTCTCTGGAATTCCGTTTTAAATTACAATTCACATTTAAAATTTATATTCTTAAATTTCATTTTGTATGTGAATATATTTCTTAACTTTGGAGTTATGATTTCAATTTCTTATTCAATTTCAATGATAATAGTTTAATATTATTACTTCTAGCAACCATGCAACCATATACTGTAATAATTTACAGAAAATCATTTCTTTTATATACAAAAATAGTCTTGGGTAAAATTATTTCATTTACCCTATTTTAAAACAATACTGTGCCGAATTGTTCTATACAAGTGTTTAGAGATCCCTATCGATAGAGTTGTACGGACAATACCGACCAGAATCCATATACCACTCAACAAACCAATCATCACAATATAAAACAATTTTATATTCACTAACAAATACGCACTCGTATCTATTATTACACTCAACTCATTCTAGAGTACTACTGACTCTATCTCTAAAGAGTACACCCAACAGAGCAGGGTTGTCGCTTAACCATATGCTCTGATACCACGCTGTCACGAACCGAAATTTTCGACTTTCGAAAATTCGACATCGATACTCACTTTATCGACTGCCGAGCAATCGAGTGCCGGAAACTCCAATAGTGAGGGTTTTAGAAAGAAGAAAACAGAAGAAAAGATAGAAGAAGAAGAAAGAAGGAACAGAAAGAAAAAGAACAACATCAGAACAGAAGACAATATCCGAATCTCACATATCGCAGCGGAACAACATATAATAGATAATTACTAGTCTTTTTAAAACAAGGAACTATATCAGTTTATACATACATCAATCAGAGTCAATATACGACTCAATACACACAGCACATAAATGGACAGTTATATAAACTTGTCCTCATACAGAATACACAGCGGAATAAATATATCAGATACAAATACTACGTCTCGCCATCCAGCTTATCTCCAAAGCTCCAGAATATCCAGAATATCCTGATAACATAACTCTAGGCTGCCCGTGTGGAAATTGGTGGGCACCCAGAGTTTAGAAGGGAACAATAAACTCCGAGTCAGTCATCGTGACTGGTGTGAGATCGTAAAACAGTTATTCTTTATAACAACAAAATAATTTTTAAAGTCAATTCGAAATGCTTTTTGGAAAATGAAACTACCATAAGACCTCCCACCACACACACAATGCAAACGCAGAATTGGAGGAGATTTCTTCTTATGATAGTCAAAGATGCTTACTACGCAAAATCAAATCATTTTTGATATTATTATTAGTGCATAGTGTAGAAAACATTTCGAAAGTATAATATTAATCTTAGCCAACATACGACCAGTATCGTATGCCTACTATAGCTACCATCTAAACAGTGGTGACCACCGTACGTAAATGGCAGGTTCTACAACTAATACCGTACAAGGTGCGTATTGGAGTTTGGATTTCCAACAAATGGTCAGGCTAAGGAACTTCCTTTCCACAATGGGTACGTCCCTGGAATAGACGACCCGAGAACCTAACCGGATCTCTGCCAACACAAGGCCGGGTTACCTCTGCAAAAATAGGTAACTACTGACACGCGTATGCCATCCCCCGATCGTAACCGATCTTCCCGAGGATCCCCGATTTCCAACAAACCACATAGATAATAATGCAGCAACCACATAGGTTAAGTATCTGGGCTCCATACCATGATACCACCTCTATCCAGAAGGAATGACATACACTAAGGGGCGCTACTCCCTAGAACCTTGCCGCATCCTTCCTGTTTCGACCATTTCCGGGGTGTGAGGCTCGACGAAGTCTCGTCCACAAAGCTACGCTTTCTACAAAGCCCTGCTTCGGGTCAAACAAAATGATCAACCTATGATCACAAAGATATAAGATCAAACAAATGATCATATCACAAATGATCAAACACTGATCATTTCACAGCAACACTTAGTATGACACGTTACCAAATTGGGATATATCGCTGATGAATTTCAACTACATAACCTCTGAGCTCGTACGTCTCAGAGAAGGGTGTTAAGCTAAGAGAATAAATTCTCCGCCACCAACAGAAATGTATTTGAAAGAAATCAGCTTTATATCTCAAATTGTAACGTCAGACACACAATCTGTAACGACCCAGAATTTTGAACGAATTAAATTGAGAATATTTAATTAATTTTAAATATTTGAACGACGATTTAATTTGAATCCCGAATATAACTTTAAATCGGCGATTAAATTATAGAATTTAATCTGTTAATAGTTGAATAAAAATTTGAATCTACAATTTTAAGCTGAAGAAAGATATTTCAAAAGTTTTTAAAATTCGTATTGATAATTTTGAAGGTGATAGAACTTTCAGAATTGAATTTCAAACTGTTTCGTTCAGTTTTGAAATTATATCGTTCGAATCGATATTTAAAAATAGTCGTCCAGGGAACAGTCTCGGAATTCGACGAAACCAGTTCCATTGGGTCCGTAACGTTGAATTATTGTCAGATTTCAAGTTTCGTATTTTTCGGTGTTGATACGTGAGCACACGACACATTAACGCGTTGAAAATTTAAATTGAATTTAAATTTTAAATTTAAATTTTTAGCTAAGTCAAAGACAGCACGTTCCTCTCCCTTACCTCACGCCTGAGATCGCGCCTGCAATCACGAGAATAAACGTGCAACCCCTCACGAAATCCATACCTCTCTCAGATTCAAACCCAAAATAACAAAACGAAAGAAAAAAAGAACGAAACATTTTCGTTCTCGGTTACTCTCAGTTACAAATTAATGGCCGAAGCCGTTTCCCTCTAGTCGAACCAAGGAAAGGTCTCCACATCGAATTCGAGTTCATCGTGAGCAGATCGCCGATGGAGGGGATACGAGGCCAAGCCTTCTACAATCACAATCTCGAGCTCTCCCTAGGGTTCGCAAAGATGAAGGTCGCGATTGAGATAGGGGCTGCATCTGTTCGGAGCTGGGGAGCATCTCATGGTGTCGCGATTGAGTCACGTGGCAGCTTCGTCGAGTGTAGGCGCCGCGTAGGGGTTCTGAGATTGGGGTTTGTCGCGAAGCTGGGGAGTAGCGAGGTGGTTCGCGAGTTCGTTGCGACGTGGCAATTAGGGTTCGCGGCAGTGACGCGATTTCGAGAGTCGCGCTGGGCAGTTCGTCGAGCATCTAGTTATGGCGGCGTCAAGAGGCTCGAGTTCAAGCATGGCGAGACGATGGCAAGCAATGTGGCAGGTGGTCGATCGTGGCAGTGGCGAAATCTGGTGGTATCGACATTCGTAATGGCAATCGGCAGTGAAGTGAGGTATACCTAATTTATTTTTAATTTAATTCGTTAAATTTTGTAAATAAAAATAGGAATTTTGGTGAAGTTTATATTAGCAAAGTTGAAAATAAATTCATATGCAGAAGTTAGGAAAAAAATATGTAATTGTAATAATTTTTTGATATAGGCAGAAGTATTTAAAATAAATAAATGAGGTATAAGAGATTTATCAGTTAATTAGCTTATTATTATTTCTAGTTACTAAAGATAATTTATTTGCTAGGAAGATGAATTTATTTCTTTAGAAAAGTATGTATATATATATATATTTAGGGAAGATAGAAGATATATACATATATATATATGGAAAGGACTTTGAAAAATATATAAGGTTGAAAAGGAATTTTAAAAATACATACTAGTTGAAATTAAAATTTACCAAACAAAAATTTATAGTTTGATTTAATACGAGTATTAATAATTTGTATAACATTTATACAAGGGCTATAAATCAAGAAATCAAGTCAAAATGGAAGTGGGATTGCAAAAATAAAAAGCTAAGGTGAGATTTTTCTCACTCAAAATTGATGTTTGTAGTTATTGATTGCTATGATTGACTGTTTGGATTGTGCTATTAGATATGATAGGATATATCTATATATATAGCAGTATATACATATTGGCATATGTATATATTGGATTGATTGATTTCCCGCCTCGTATAGCGGATGAGACCCTATTGCGCCGTTAGTAAGCGGATTTATAAAAAACCTATATACCGCGATAATTCCGTACTGGAGCGGAATTGGTATTGTGCTAACATCTGTGGATGCAGGAAAACAGGTTGGAGGGATCCAACTGGACCCCTCACATTGATTGAATTTATTTCTGCTGTGATGTGATAATCTGTGAATGATTATTGATGTTATTGAATTGTTGTCTGGAAATTGTTTGAAAGCTAAAATTTAGCTGAATGGATGTTTGATATCATTGGATTCCAAAAATAAACGAAATTGAGTTTTTGAAATTCAAGTAGAAATTTTTCTAAGTGAATCAATTTTTAGAAATTGAATAAATTCGGAGAAAAGAATTTAAAAGTATAAAAGCTGATTTTTATAATCTTATTGAATAAATTCCAGAATAAAGTGAAATTGCTAAATAAATGGATTTCATAAAACAGTGATTTCAAATTGAAGAATTTAATTTAAATTTGGATTTTTAAATAGATTGAAAGAGATAAAGAAATTGATTTTCTTTAAAAAGGAATTTATTTTAAAAGAAATAAGTGGGAAGTCCAATTAGAAATTTAATTGGCAAATTGAAGCGAATTTGGAAAATCAATATGAAATTTATAGATTTATAAATTGTGAAGTTAAAATGAATGAAATTGTAGAATGAAAGATTTATAAGAAATTAATTTATAAAACTGGATTTTTGCCTTTAAAGGGAGTATTGATCGAACCTGTTAATAAATGGGATTCATAAATCAAAGTTATTGTGAAATTTAAGGTTGAATTTATAAACGTTGTTTTATAAATCTGAAATCACTTATTTTAATAAGTGTATTATAGAAATTTATAAAAGGAGATTTATAAACCGAAGTTGTTATAAAACAGAAATGGAATTTATAAGCGTTGTTTTATAAATTCGAAATAAATTGAATTTGATGAATTAAATAGTGAAATGTGATTAGTGAAGTATATTCACGATTTTGGACAGTGAATATATTGTTAAGTAAAATGGATATTATTTTGGGAAAGTGATATTTGAAATGAAGTTAATTGTTTTAAACGATGTTTTAAAATATATTGAATATCGAAAGCATAGATTTCCGCAGTTCTTGTTGAAATAGACGTTTTCGAGAAATTTAAGGAAATGGTGGACTATAACACTGTTGTTATAGTAAATGATTTCCGAAAGGAAATGTTTTATGTAGTATTGGGATTTTCATATATCTACCTTAAAATTTCGAATCCCTATACTAGTGATTTCGAGTCGTCGTAACGATGTTTTACGTAACATTCGTTTTGACTCAAATAGATGTTAGAATAAATGATTTCCTTAAAGAATGAACGTATACTTAATTTGATTTAAGTATATCGAATATTTTCAAATGTTGAAAATAAATAGACTTGTGAAAATACTTATTTTTAAATAAGTATGGAATTGCTTTTCCAATGTGAAATGAAACGTTTGAGAATTTATCCTTGTAAAGATAAATTGAAACAGAATATTGAAAACGATTTGGAAATCGAATATCAGTAGATATTCGAAAGTATAAATTCGATACGGAATTTATAAAAGAAAGCGAAGTTGTTTAAAAATAAATATTGATTTATTTTTGAAGAGTGGAAATTGATTTGAAATTGTTTTCAAATGGTTAAGTGTGGAAATTTTATATCTAGTAAAGATATTTTTGAAGATGAAATAATTTGGAAAATTATTTGGAATCTGATGATGTTGCGCATCTTTATTGATAGTTAAATAACCGACTATCAATAATTACCTTTAGATAGGTATTTGTTGTGAATTGGATGAATTTGAATGCCACACTTATTTTTAAATAATCGCTCACTATTCGGGTTAACCGGGAAAGGACCATGGGGTCGTATAACCCATTCCGAATATGTGATACGTCGTTATGAATTGCATTTGAAGACCGGTGTTGAAGACCGGATATTTTTGGAAACGGAAGGATTACCGTCGAGTTACTCTACATCGACTGATCTTCGATTTAGAGGTTTTATCACCCTTAGTGACGGGAAGTCCGGACGTGATTAGAAAATTATCCGGAAATGCAAGGGCTTCGTGAGAAGTGCCTTCGGTTCTGTTCGAGCCCGGAACAGACTTGTATGGATTGTGTGTCTGACGTTACAATTTGAGATATAAAGCTGATTTCTTTCAAATACATTTCTATTGGTGGTGGAGAATTTATTCTCTTAGCTTAACACCCTTCTCTGAGACGTACGAGCTCAGAGGTTATGTAGTTGAAATTTATCAGCGATATATCCCAATTTGGTAACGTGGCATACTGAGTGTTGCTGTGAAATGATCGGTGTTTGATCATTTGTGATATGATCATTTGTTTGATCTTATATCTTTGTGATCATAGGTTGATCATTTTGTTTGACCCGAAGCAGGGCTTTTTGAGAAAGCGTAGCTTTGTGGACGAGACTTCATCGAGCCTCACACCCCGGAAATGGTCGAAACAGGACGAATGCAGCAAGGTTCTAGGGAGTAGCGCCCCTTAGTGTATGTCATTCCTTCTGGATAAAGGTGGTATCATGGTATGGAGCCCAGATACTTAACCTCTGTGGTTACTGCATTATTTTTTCTATGTGGTTTGTTGGAATCGGGGATCCTCGGGAAGATCAGTGACGATCGGGGGATGGCATACGCGTGTCAGTAGTTACCTATTTTTGCAGAGGTAACCCAGCCTTGTGTTGGCAGAGATCCGGTTAGGTTCTCGGGTCGTCTATTCCAGGGACGTACCCATCGTGGATAGGAAGTTCCTTAGCCTGACCATTTGTTGGAAATCCAAAGAAACAATACGAGCCTTGTACGGTTTTAGTTGTAGAACCTGCCATTTAATATGGTAGCTATAGCAAGCATACTATAATGGTACCTATGCTGGCTAAGATTTATATTCTACTTTCGAAATGTTTTCTACACTATGCACTAATAATAATATCAAAATGAATTTGATTTTTGCATAGTAAGCATCTTTGACTATCATAAGAAGAAATCTCCTCCAAGTCTGCGTTTGCATTGTGTGTGTGGCGGGAGGTCTTATGGTAGTTTCATTTTCCAAAAGCATTTCGAATTGACTTTAAAATTATCCTGTTGTTTATTTTAAAGAATAACTGTTTTACGATCTCACACCAGTCACCATGACTGACTCGGAGTTTGTTGTTTCCCTTCTAAACTCTGGGTGCCCACCAATTTCCACACGGGCAGCCTAGAGTTATACTATCAGGATATTCTGGATATTCTGGAGCTTTGGAGATAAGCTGGAGGACGAGACGTAGTATTTGTATCTGATAGTATTTATTCCGCTGTGTATTCTGTATGAGGACAAGTTATATAACTGTCCATTGTTGTATATTGACTCTGATGATTAATGTATGTATAAACTGATATAGTTCTTTGTTTTAAAAGACTAGTGTTTATTTATTATATATTGTTCCGCTGCGATGTGTAAGATTCTGATATTGTTTTCTGTTCTGATGTTGTTCTGTTGCTTTCTTCTTCTTCTCTTTTTCTTCTATCTTTTCTTCTATTTCTTTTTAAAAACCATAACTTTTCGGGTTTCCGGCATTCGATGGCTCGGCAGTCGATAAAGTGAGTATCGATGTCGAATTTTCGAAAGTCGAAAATTTTCGGGATGTTACATTTGGTATCAGAGCATATGGTTAAGCGACAACCCTGCTCTGTTGGGTATTACTCATTAGAGATAGAGTCAGTAGTACTCTAGAATGAGTTGAGTGTAATAATAGATACGAGTGCGTATTTGTTAGTGAATATAAAATTGTTTTATATTGTGTTTGCTTATCCGTTGAGATGTTTGTGAATTTCGGTCGGTATGTGGGACGCCATATTATCGATAGGGATTTCTAAACACTCAAACGAGGCAAGACGACACGGTATTGTTTTAAATAGGGTAAATGAAATAATTTTGCCCAAAACTATTTTTGTATAGAAAAGAAATGATTTTCTGTAAATTATTACAGTATATGGTTGCTTGGATGTTAGGATAGTGATAATGTTGAAATGTTATCATTAAATTTGAAATTGAATAAGAAACTGAAATCATAACTCCAGATTTAAGAAATAAAATTCATATACAAATGAAATTGAAGGATGTAAATTATAAATGTGAATTGTAATTTAAAACGGAATTCCAGAAAAGTTTTTGGAAATGTTTTGAAAAGAATTTGAAAATTTTGGAGATTTGGAAGTTTAAATCATTTTTGGTTTGGAAATGAATTTCGAAGGTTTTGAAAAGTATTTTAGAGAGATGAAAGCTCTAAACTCTTTTAGGTCGCTGGAAAATAATCCTGATGATGGTGGCCACATCATTAGAATTCATTTTCGGGTTTCCAAAAGAGGAATTGCTGCCAAATTGTTTGTTTTGAAAATTTTGGGTTTGGTTTTAGAAAATTCAAAGGATAATTTGAATTGTTTTCAAAAGAGATTTTTGAAATGTTGGTAAGACTCTGGAATACTATATTTATGAAATGTAAATAAGTTGATAACTTATAAAACATTTGAAATCTGATCGGAATAAGATTCAAATCGAAAAGGACTAAATTAGTGAATGAATGAATAAATTGCGATTACAAGTGCCAGAAAATGAAATGGAATGTTAAAATTCCTTTTGAATTTGTAAGTAAATGAGACTGAATTGAATTTGATTTGTAATAAACAAAGTGAAACTAAGTGAAAAATATAGTGATATGAATCAGCTATAATTGAAAGATAAAATTCAATATTTCAAAATTGAAGATAAATTGAATTCAAATGAAAATTGAAATGTAAGATTGAAAGAAATTTGATATGTAACTTCAATAGTGAAGTAAAAATGATATAACAAGCAGTTATATTGAAAATTTTGTAATTGAATGTACGAAATGGTTTGAATATATGTAACTAGATATAATGGCTAGTAAGATATACAGGTATAAAGGAATTGGATTTGATTTCAAAGATAATTTGAATTGCTCGACAAAAAGGTATGTATTTGAGTTTTGATATGAGTTTTTGATGATTTCTCTCTAGCCGCTTGGCTTTTTCTTTTTCTTTTTGAAATCTGAGAGTCCGTAGGGACGTTTTGTAGTAGTGCCGTATTAGCCGCGCAAAGGAGACGCTGGCGAAATTTTTCGAAAATTTAGGGCGTTAGAAAATTTTTGAGAAATTTTTGAAAGTTTAAATTTGAATTTGAATTTAAATTTGAATTGTTAAGGAAAACAATGATGTTAGAAAATTATGAAAATGTTTAGAAAGTTAATTGAATTAATAACGAATCTTTAGTAGAAAGATTTGTTTTGAAAAATTGATAAAACTATTGAATTGTGAAAAATAGTAGACGAGTTAAGGACATTTTTTCCTAACTTGTAATTTCGGGACGAAATTCTTTTAAGGGGGGAAGTCTGTAACGACCCAGAATTTTGAACGAATTAAATTGAGAATATTTAATTAATTTTGAATATTTGAACGACGATTTAATTTGAATCCCGAATATAACTTTAAATCGGCGATTAAATTATAGAATTTAATCTGTTAATAGTTGAATAAAAATTTGAATCTACAATTTTAAGCTGAAGAAAAATATTTCAAAAGTTTTTAAAATTCGTATTGATAATTCTGAAGGTGATAGAACTTTCAGAATTGAATTTCAAACTGTTTCGTTCAGTTTTGAAATTATATCGTTCGAATCGATATTTAAAAATAGTCGTCCAGGGAACAGTCTCGGAATTCGACGAAACCAGTTTTATTGGGTCCGTAACGTTGAATTATTGTCAGATTTCAAGTTTCGTATTTTTCGGTGTTGATACGTGAGCACACGACACATTAACGCGTTGAAAATTTAAATTGAATTTAAATTTTAAATTTAAATTTTTAGCTAAGTCAAAGACAGCATGTTCCTCTCCCTTACCTCACGCCTGAGATCGCGCCTGCAATCACGAGAATAAACGTGCAACCCCTCACGAAATCCATACCTCTCTCAGATTCAAACCCAAAATAACAAAACGAAAGAAAAAAAGAACGAAACATTTTCGTTCTCGGTTACTCTCGGTTACAAATTAATGGCCGAAGCCGTTTCCCTCTAGTCGAACCAAGGAAAGGTCTCCACATCGAATTCGAGTTCATCGTGAGCAGATCGCCGATGGAGGGGATACGAGGCCAAGCCTTCTACAATCACAATCTCGAGCTCTCCCTAGGGTTCGCAAAGATGAAGGTCGCGATTGAGATAGGGGCTGCATCTGTTCGGAGCTGGGGAGCATCTCATGGTGTCGCGATTGAGTCACGTGGCAGCTTCGTCGAGTGTAGGCGCCGCGTAGGGGTTCTGAGATTGGGGTTTGTCGCGAAGCTGGGGAGTAGCGAGGTGGTTCGCGAGTTCGTTGCGACGTGGCAATTAGGGTTCGCGGCAGTGACGCGATTTCGAGAGTCGCGCTGGGCAGTTCGTCGAGCATCTAGTTATGGCGGCGTCAAGAGGCTCGAGTTCAAGCATGGCGAGACGATGGCAAGCAATGTGGCAGGTGGTCGATCGTGGCAGTGGCGAAATCTGGTGGTATCGACATTCGTAATGGCAATCGGCAGTGAAGTGAGGTATACCTAATTTATTTTTAATTTAATTCGTTAAATTTTGTAAATAAAAATAGGAATTTTGGTGAAGTTTATATTAGCAAAGTTGAAAATAAATTCATATGCAGAAGTTAGGAAAAAAATATGTAACTGTAATAATTTTTTGATATAGGCAGAAGTATTTAAAATAAATAAATGAGGTATAAGAGATTTATCAGTTAATTAGCTTATTATTATTTCTAGTTACTAAAGATAATTTATTTGCTAGGAAGATGAATTTATTTCTTTAGAAAAGTATGTATATATATATATTTAGGGAAGATAGAAGATATATACATATATATATATGGAAAGGACTTTGAAAAATATATAAGGTTGAAAAGGAATTTTAAAAATACATACTAGTTGAAATTAAAATTTACCAAACAAAAATTTATAGTTTGATTTAATACGAGTATTAATAATTTGTATAACATTTATACAAGGGCTATAAATCAAGAAATCAAGTCAAAATGGAAGTGGGATTGCAAAAATAAAAAGCTAAGGTGAGATTTTTCTCACTCAAAATTGATGTTTGTAGTTATTGATTGCTATGATTGACTGTTTGGATTGTGCTATTAGATATGATAGGATATATCTATATATATAGCAGTATATACATATTGGCATATGTATATATTGGATTGATTGATTTCCCGCCTCGTATAGCGGATGAGACCCTATTGCGCCGTTAGTAAGCGGATTTATAAAAAACCTATATACCGCGATAATTCCGTACTGGAGCGGAATTGGTATTGTGCTAACATCTGTGGATGCAGGAAAACAGGTTGGAGGGATCCAACTGGACCCCTCACATTGATTGAATTTATTTCTGCTGTGATGTGATAATCTGTGAATGATTATTGATGTTATTGAATTGTTGTCTGGAAATTGTTTGAAAGCTAAAATTTAGCTGAATGGATGTTTGATATCATTGGATTCCAAAAATAAACGAAATTGAGTTTTTGAAATTCAAGTAGAAATTTTTCTAAGTGAATCAATTTTTAGAAATTGAATAAATTCGGAGAAAAGAATTTAAAAGTATAAAAGCTGATTTTTATAATCTTATTGAATAAATTCCAGAATAAAGTGAAATTGCTAAATAAATGGATTTCATAAAACAGTGATTTCAAATTGAAGAATTTAATTTAAATTTGGATTTTTAAATAGATTGAAAGAGATAAAGAAATTGATTTTCTTTAAAAAGGAATTTATTTTAAAAGAAATAAGTGGGAAGTCCAATTAGAAATTTAATTGGCAAATTGAAGCGAATTTGGAAAATCAATATGAAATTTATAGATTTATAAATTGTGAAGTTAAAATGAATGAAATTGTAGAATGAAAGATTTATAAGAAATTAATTTATAAAACTGGATTTTTGCCTTTAAAGGGAGTATTGATCGAACCTGTTAATAAATGGGATTCATAAATCAAAGTTATTGTGAAATTTAAGGTTGAATTTATAAACGTTGTTTTATAAATCTGAAATCACTTATTTTAATAAGTGTATTATAGAAATTTATAAAAGGAGATTTATAAACCGAAGTTGTTATAAAACAGAAATGGAATTTATAAGCGTTGTTTTATAAATTCGAAATAAATTGAATTTGATGAATTAAATAGTGAAATGTGATTAGTGAAGTATATTCACGATTTTGGACAGTGAATATATTGTTAAGTAAAATGGATATTATTTTGGGAAAGTGATATTTGAAATGAAGTTAATTGTTTTAAACGATGTTTTAAAATATATTGAATATCGAAAGCATAGATTTCCGCAGTTCTTGTTGAAATAGACGTTTTCGAGAAATTTAAGGAAATGGTGGACTATAACACTGTTGTTATAGTAAATGATTTCCGAAAGGAAATGTTTTATGTAGTATTGGGATTTTCATATATCTACCTTAAAATTTCGAATCCCTATACTAGTGATTTCGAGTCGTCGTAACGATGTTTTACGTAACATTCGTTTCGACTCAAATAGATGTTAGAATAAATGATTTCCTTAAAGAATGAACGTATACTTAATTTGATTTAAGTATATCGAATATTTTCAAATGTTGAAAATAAATAGACTTGTGAAAATACTTATTTTTAAATAAGTATGGAATTGCTTTTCCAATGTGAAATTAAACGTTTGAGAATTTATCCTTGTAAAGATAAATTGAAACAGAATATTGAAAACGATTTGGAAATCGAATATCAGTAGATATTCGAAAGTATAAATTCGATACGGAATTTATAAAAGAAAGCGAAGTTGTTTAAAAATAAATATTGATTTATTTTTAAAGAGTGGAAATTGATTTGAAATTGTTTTCAAATGGTTAAGTGTGGAAATTTTATATCTAGTAAAGATATTTTTGAAGATGAAATAATTTGGAAAATTATTTGGAATCTGATGATGTTGCGCATCTTTATTGATAGTTAAATAACCGACTATCAATAATTACCTTTAGATAGGTATTTGTTGTGAATTGGATGAATTTGAATGCCACACTTATTTTTAAATAATCGCTCACTATTCGGGTTAACCGGGAAAGGACCATGGGGTCGTATAACCCATTCCGAATATGTGATACGTCGTTATGAATTGCATTTGAAGACCGGTGTTGAAGACCGGATATTTTTGAAAACGGAAGGATTACCGTCGAGTTACTCTACATCGACTGATCTTCGATTTAGAGGTTTTATCACCCTTAGTGACGGGAAGTCCGGACGTGATTAGAAAATTATCCGGAAATGCAAGGGCTTCGTGAGAAGTGCCTTCGGTTCTGTTCGAGCCCGGAACAGACTTGTATGGATTGTGTGTCTGACGTTACAATTTGAGATATAATGCTGATTTCTTTCAAATACATTTCTATTGGTGGCGGAGAATTTATTCTCTTAGCTTAACACCCTTCTCTGAGACGTACGAGCTCAGAGGTTATGTAGTTGAAATTTATCGGCGATATATCCCAATTTGGTAACGTGGCATACTGAGTGTTGCTGTGAAATGATCAGTGTTTGATCATTTGTGATATGATCATTTGTTTGATCTTATATCTTTGTGATCATAGGTTGATCATTTTGTTTGACCCGAAGCAGGGCTTTTTGAGAAAGCGTAGCTTTGTGGACGAGACTTCATCGAGCCTCACACCCCGGAAATGGTCGAAACAGGACGAATGCAGCAAGGTTCTAGGGAGTAGCGCCCCTTAGTGTATGTCATTCCTTCTGGATAAAGGTGGTATCATGGTATGGAGCCCAGATACTTAACCTCTGTGGTTACTACATTATTTTTTCTATGTGGTTTGTTGGAATCGGGGATCCTCGGGAAGATCGGTGACGATCGGGGGATGGCATACGCGTGTCAGTAGTTACCTATTTTTGCAGAGGTAACCCAGCCTTGTGTTGGCAGAGATCCGGTTAGGTTCTCGAGTCGTCTATTCCAGGGACGTACCCATCGTGGATAGGAAGTTCCTTAGCCTGACCATTTGTTGGAAATCCAAAGAAACAATACGAGCCTTGTACGGTTTTAGTAGTAGAACCTGCCATTTAATATGGTAGTTATTGCAAGCATACTATAATGGTACCTATGCTGGCTAAGATTTATATTCTACTTTCGAAATGTTTTCTACACTATGCACTAATAATAATATCAAAATGAATTTGATTTTTGCGTAGTAAGCATCTTTGACTATCATAAGAAGAAATCTCCTCCAAGTCTGCGTTTGCATTGTGTGTGTGGCGGGAGGTCTTATGGTAGTTTCATTTTCCAAAAGCATTTCGAATTGACTTTAAAATTATCCTGTTGTTTATTTTAAAGAATAACTGTTTTACGATCTCACACCAGTCACCATGACTGACTCGGAGTTTATTGTTTCCCTTCTAAACTCTGGGTGCCCACCAATTTCCACACGGGCAGCCTAGAGTTATACTATCAGGATATTCTGGATATTCTGGAGCTTTGGAGATAAGCTGGAGGACGAGACGTAGTATTTGTATCTGATAGTATTTATTCCGCTGTGTATTCTGTATGAGGACAAGTTATATAACTGTCCATTGTTGTATATTGACTCTGATGATTGATGTATGTATAAACTGATATAGTTCTTTGTTTTAAAAGACTAGTGTTTATTTATTATATATTGTTCCGCTGCGATGTGTAAGATTCTGATATTGTTTTCTGTTCTGATGTTGTTCTGTTGCTTTCTTCTTCTTCTCTTTTTCTTCTATCTTTTCTTCTATTTCTTTTTAAAAACCATAACTTTTCGGGTTTCCGGCATTCGATGGCTCGGCAGTCGATAAAGTGAGTATCGATGTTGAATTTTCGAAAGTCGAAAATTTTCGGGATGTTACACAATCCATACAAGTCTGTTCCGGGATCGAACAGAACCGAAGGCACTTCTCACGAAGCCCTTGCATTTCCGGATAATTTTCTAATCACGTCCGGACTTCCCGTCACTAAGGGTGATAAAACCTCTAAACCGGAGATCAGCCGATGTAGAGTAACTCGACGGTAATCCTTCCGTTTTTCAAAAATATCCGGTCTTCAACACCGGTCTTCAAATGCAATTCATAACGACGTATCACATATTCGGAATGGGTTATACGACCCCATGGTCCTTTCCCGGCTAACCCGAATAGTGAGCGCTTATTCAAAAATAAGTGTGGCATTCAAATTCATCCAATTCACAACAAATACCTATCTAAAGGTAATTATTGATAGTCGGTTATTTAACTATCAATAAAGATGCGCAACATCATCAGATTCCAAATAATTTTCCAAATTATTTCATCTTCAAAAATATCTTTACTAGATATATTATTTCCACACTTCAATCATTTGAAAACAATTTCAAATCAACTTCCACATTTCAATTTATCTTTAAAAGATAAAATCTCAAAACAGTTCATTTCATATTGGAAAAGCATTTCCATACTTATTTAATAAGAAGTAATTCACACATCATTTATTTTCAACATTTGAAAATATTCAATATACTTAAATCGAATTTAAGTATATATTTCATTCTTTAAGGAAATCATAAATTTTTAACATCTATTTGAGTCAAAACGAATGTTGCGTAAAACATCGTTACGACGACTCAAAATCACTAGTATAGGGATTCAGAATTAAGATAGATGTGTAAATCCCAATACTATATAAAACATTTCCTTCCGGAAATCATTTACTATAACAACAGTGTTATAGTCCACCATTTCCTTAAGTTTCTCGAAAACGTCTATTTCAACAATAAATGTTGAAATCTATGGTTTCGATTCGTAATACATTTTAAAACATCTTTAAAATGTTTAACTTCATTTTTAATATCACTTCTTCAAAAATGAATCCATTTTATTTAATAATATATTCACTGTCCAAAATCGTGAATATAATTCTCTTAACCCAATTTTCAATAATCTCTACACATTTTATTTCAATAAAAATTCGCTATCCAAAAATGCGAATATAACTTCTTTGATAATCTTCTATATTTAATTTATCAAATTCAATTGATTTTGAACTTATAAAAACCACGTTTATAAATTCTCTTTCTATTTTAATAACAACTTTGATTTTTAAATCTTCTTTTTATTAACTTCTATATTTTACTTATCAAAATAAGTGATTTCATATTTATAAACAGCATTTATAAATTCCAATTTTATTTATAAAAACTTCAATCCCAAATCAATTTCGATATTGATTTCAAAATTTATTTTCAACTTTGAATAAAATTTCCATAATGATTTCTCAAAAATTCATTTCCAAATATTAAATCAATTATAGATTGATTTCTAATTTTTATTTATCACTACTAAGTGAATTCCTCATTTTTTTCTCAAATTATTCAATATTCTGTTTTTAAATGGATTCTTTAAATTGAAATCATTCTACATGGATTTTCCAAATTATTTCAATTTACCAATTAAATTTCTAATTGGATTTCCAACTTATCTTCTTTTAATAAATTCCTTTTTAAGAAAAATAAATTTCAATCGTTTCTTTCAATCTATTTAAAAATCCAAATTCTTAAATTAAATTCTTCAATTTATAATCACTATTTTATGAAATCCATTTCTTTAGCATTTTCACTTTATTCTGGAATTTATTCAATAAGATTATAAAAATCAGCTTTTATACTTTTAAATTCTTTTCTTCGAATTTATTCAATTTCAAAAAAATCAATTCACTTAAAATTTTCTGCTTGAATTACCAAAAATTCAATTTCGTTTATTTTTGGAATCCAATGATATCAAACATCCATTCAGCTAAATTTTAGCTTTCAACAATTTCCAGACATCAATTCAATAACATCAATAATCATTCACAGATTCATACCATAGTATAAATAAAATCAATCAATGTGAAGGGTCCAGTTGGATCCCTCCAACCTGTTTCCCTGCATCCAAAGACGTTAGCACAATACCAATTCCACTTCGAGGTGGAATATCGCGGTATATGGGTTTTTATAAATATCCGCTTACTAACGGCGCAATAGGGTCTCATCCGCTATACGAGGCGGGAAAATCATCAATCCAATATATACATATGCCAATATGTATATATTGCTATATATATAATAGATATATCCTACTATATCTAATACCACATCCACATAGCAAATCATATCAATCAATAACTGTATAATTAAATTTTCCTTCGAGTGAGAAAATCTCACCTTAGCTTTTTATTTTGCCATCCATTTTTTTTAATTCCAGCTTGATTCTCGATTTATTAACCTTGTAAACAATTTATACAATTCATCAATATTTGAAATAATCGAATAACAAATTTTCGTTTGGTAATTTTTAAATTATCCAATTTTTTTATTTTAAACTAATTTTCTTCTTTTAATAAATTGTTCTTAGTAACTCAAAAATAAATTTAGATTTAATTAAACAAATAAATCTTTACCTTCTCAGAATTAAAACCGTATATGCATATATATATAAATCGTTGTTCTTATAAAATCTACTGTTATATTACTATTATCCTCAGTAAATAACAAAACAGTAGTTTTGTTTAGTGTAAAACTTTTTCTTAACATTTGTATATTTGTAAAACAGGAATTTTCTTCTTCTGAAAATGTTTACATATATATGTGTTAATAAACTTTTTAAATATACAAAAAGAATCGAATCGAATATACCTCACGAAAAAGGTTCGAATCCGAGAGTACCCAAACCCAGGCTTCCCTGCCTCCAGCAAACCCTACACGAGACCGAATCCATCGCCATGCGACCCCACCCTAAATCGCCACTGCCTCCAGTCGAACGCGAGCCTCATCGTTTGTCATTTCGTTCGCCGCTGCCCACGAATTTGCCGTGCTCGAACACGTGTTCGCGAGCCTCCTGGTCGCGCTTCCCTTGGCCCTGGCGATCGCGAGTTCCTCCCCGTACGCGCGCCTTCCCTTGTCGAGCTCCCCTCCCTTCAGACGAGTGACCGCCTCGCGCCTCCTACGCGTGCGAGCTCGAGTTCGATCGAACTTCGAATTCGATTCGCGATTTTGGCAGAATAGAAGAAAAAGAGGGTAGCGGCCATTTTATTTCATACGAACGAAAGACTCTGCTTAGTTTTGGGAAGAAAAGAGGAGCGATTTCTTTTTGAACGAACTGTGATTTCGTTTTCGTTCGTTGGCTTGTGAACGAGAGGATATTTGAAATGGAAGGGAATGGGTTGCACGATAGATTTCATGATTCTCGGCAAAAATTTAGGCATGGTTTAAGGCAGAGACAAAGGGATGCTGTCCCCTGTTTAAAATTTTTAAATTTAAATTTAAATTTAAATCAAATTCGTTTTTAGAATTTCAACGCGTTAAATTTCCGTGTGCTCACATATCAACTTCGAAAATTACGAAAATTGAAATTCGACAATAATTTAATATTACGGACCCAATGGAACTGGTTTTGTCGAATTCCGAGACTGTTCGAAAATTGGCTATTTTTACAGTCGATAATTAAATATTAAAATATTCAATTTTCACAGATTAACTTTAAATTCAGTTTTAAAAGTCCTGTAACGTTTCTATAACTCCAGTATGATTTGATATAACTTTATAAATCATTTTCAATCGCATTTAAACCCAATTCTCAATTATTTCTGGAATTTCACTATTCATTATTGATTTAATTATCCAATTAAATCCAGATATTCGAATTTTAATTATCAAAAATTTTGGGTCGTTACAACTATTGTATTGAGACATCTATGTATTCGAGACTTCTGTTGTATCTTGACTAATTCTGTTATATATATATATAGTAGCTTCATGAATTACTATTCTTTTGTTTCGGCTGCATTATTGTTATATTACTCTGTGTTTGTGATTCTGTGGTTATTTATTTACTGTATATGCTGAGATTTGCCAAATTTAAATTAACAATCTGATATTTTGAGCAATTCAAATCCGACATGTGTGGATGCGAATGATTGAAAATTTTAGGTCGTTACACATTCGAAATCATATCACTTTCGAAATCATATTCACAAAATAGTTTAAACCATCATATCAAAGTATTCGCATTTAAATCCACTAAATCTAAATCATAACAGTTCCAAATTAACAGTTTTAATATTTGAAAGTAGTTTATATATTGGGATAGTTATACATTAAAATAGTTTATATTTAAAAATAGGCTATAGATTAAAATACTTTATATATTAAAAATAGTATATATATTAAAAGAGTTTATATCGAAAATAGTTTCAAATTAGAAATTTTCTTCCAATTTCACAAATCAATTCAAATCAACTTTAATTCCAAAAATTCAATTCAAATCAATCTTAGTTCAACAATTTCAATTAAAAAGGTTAAAGGTTCAATTCAAATTCTCATTAAAACTATTTTAATTTATATCTATTTCAAATCCAGGTTTGAACTACAAATTTAAAACACTTCCAATTCAATAGGTTTCAAAATTTAAATATTCATACATTTACAATAACTCAATTTGATAAATTTCATTTATATTTCAAAATCCAACTTTAATTTTATTTAAATTTGAAAATATTCACTTAAACATTTTTTATAACATTTAAATAAAATCTCAAATTACAGATTTAAATCACAAATTAAATATTCAAATTTCAATTTTATTTAAATGTGAAAATATTTATTTAATCCCCATTAATAAAATCATATCTTTAAAATCTCAAATCAATAGGTTTTCAAATCAATTTTATTTAAATTCAATTCTTAAATAAATTAAATTACAAATCAACTTTAATTTATCCTTCTCACTTTAATTTATTAAAGTAAATACAAAAACCTATTTAAAAATATTTAAATATATTTAAATAAATACTTTAAAACATATTATATGTATATTTAAATTATTACAAAAATCTATTTTAAATCTTAATTATATATTTTAAAAATAATAAAGTTATAAGTAAAATTTTATAATTTAAATTTTCAAACTTAACTTATAAATTCAAAATTTCCAAAACATATAATTTTAAAAGTCTAAATAAAATATCTCTATGTTATATTTTAAAAATCAATATTTATCAAAACCCATCTATTTCCTTTCCAAACCTTGGAAATCATTTTTCAAAATAGACCAACGGTGTCCGTATGTAATTTTCTATCCTATGTTCAAGTGATACGGATATTTATCATTTCAATCCGCAGTAATTTAATATTTACGGGTATATTTCATTTCAACCCACAATCCCAAAATTTCAAAATCAATAAAATCACTTGGGTTTATCATTTCAACCCATATCGATTTTCCCTAATCTATAATATCATTCGGATATGTATCATTTCAACCCATAAGGATTTCCTAACTAACAGGGAACTTGCAACGTGATTGAAACAGATAATTAATAGCATAGCATATAAGGAACTTGCAATTATGAATCACAAATTAACATATCATACATGTCAATATAAGTGTTATAAAAGCAACATATCATCATGTACATCAAAATGAACATCACATCATACCATCGTATATATGTCAAAGTGAGCATCGTAACATATAAAATCATATATATATATATATTAACTAAATAAAATCCTAGCTATAATAAACATTTCAATGGTCAATTCAAGTGTTGTTATTTACTTAAACATAAAATTGTTAATTATGAGTGATTGCTCAACTTTCGAGGACAGAGAAAATAGATAACACGACAAGCTATGAATCGGAATCTAGAGCTTCTACAAGTGCTACCGATCTGCACGAAGATTCCAAAGCCAATCAAGGTGATTGGACTTGAGTTCGATGAAAACAATGGTGGACTCGAGTTTGGTGAAAACAAAATATATAAATTTTAAAAAAATCTAAATTTACTCACATATTTAAAATAAACATATTATATGTTAAAATCAATATTCAATTTAAAACACATATCAAAATAAAATCTTCATATTATATATTTTAAAATCGATATATATTAAAACACATATATTAAAATCAAAATATCTATATATTATATTTTTAATATATATATATATATATAAAAACTTTATAATATACATGAATGCACTTGATACTTTATTATATAAACTTTATAATATCTATATATTATATTAAAACCAAAACTTGATAAACTTTATAATATTTATTAAAACACATACATGCAAGCTTTATATTATATAAACTTTTCCTTTTTTTATATAAGCAGACTTATATCAGCAAGCAGTAAGAAGGAAAGCAAGGGGGTCGGGCGAGGCTGGTTGGCGGTCGTAGTGGAAGGCTGATCAGGTCAGGGATGTTGTGGTGGGTGCACTGGCAGGCTTGGCTGTTAGGGAAATGTGGCTGGAAGGTAAATGAGGCAAAGAGTGGCCGAGGGTTAGGCGCAGTTAGGTGCGAGAGGAGGTGAGCTAGAAGGTCAGGGGAGTTTGGTCTAACTGGGTGCTCGAGTTGTGGTGCTCGTTGGAGGAGATGGTCATTAGGTGTTCGGGGCAGTGGAAAATGGCAGAGAGGATACTAGTGGCTGAGCGGTTCAAGGAGTTGGTGATGTATGGGCTGGGTTCGGAGGTTATGGCGGAGGGCTGACGTGGTTTGTTTCGTTTTCAGGTGGAGAGAGGTTGTCGCACGGGCAGTGGACGACGAAGATAGGTCGGAGAGGGAAGAGAGAGGTCGGAGAGAGGAGGGTCACACGGTAATTAGGGTGATAGGGAAGATGGTGGGTTGAGTTTCGGTAGTGGCTGCTGTTGTCAATGAGCACGGAGGCGGATGGAGATGATGGCAAGCGAAGTTGGAGAAGGGAGAGTGTTGTGCTCGGTCGGAGCTGTCAGGTGATGGAGAAGTGGGGTGAGATGCGACTGTCAGTCGCTGTAAAGGATGGGAAAGATGGGAAGTGTGGTCAGGTTCAAAGGGACTGCGTGCTGGCTATGAGTGGGAGGAGAGCAGAGGTCAGAGGAGATCGAGGCGGAGGGGTTGGAGAAGAGCAGCGGCGGTCGAGAGAAGGGAAGGTTTGAATGAGTAGGTTTGAAAACGTAGAAATGCAAATAGGAGAGGGAGAGGAGCAGGTTATCTCTAAATAACCAAAAAAAATATAACCTGGTTTCAAAATATATACTTTGAAATATATAATTATTTTCTTTTTCTTTTCTTTCATGTCGTGCATAGAACAATGAAGAGAATGAGAAAAGGAAAGTGAAAGGACGAACTAGTATAAGTTGAATAGGGAATAGAGAAAGTTAACAGTTGGATTCCTAGAAATATTAATGTCTAGCGGCCATTACCTGATGGACAAATGAAAGGACACGGAAAGCGCAATGGTTCAAACGGGTACCGATATGGCTAACTGTTTCGTAGATTTCGCTGCGTACCGGACGCCGAAGTACACAAATGAATATACTGTGGAGATTAGCACGACAAGATGAATAGAATGGTACACAGATATCAACGACACGACCTACCTATCGAAACTCGATAGTCATTGCCAAAACCGCTGCTAAAACGTCGAAAATAATATAAACGGAGCTAGAGCACTCCAAATTTGGCGAAATGAAATATGACGTCTCACTCAGAAAATGATTTACATTTTTCTTATATAAAAATATTCAGGTTTCAAAAATATTTTATTTCCATCAAATTTAACTGACTTAAATTTAAACTTGAAATTTCACAAACAAATAAACTTTCATATTTTCCAATAAAAATCTGACACTTGCTATGCTTCAATATACGCATACTAAATACCAAATTTGCGTTGCAAAAATTTTATTATTTATTTTCCTGAAAAAATTTAATTAATTACGTTAATTAAATCGTTAAAATTTCTGGGTCGTTACACTCTCCTCCACTCAAAACTTTTCATCCCCGAAAAGGAACGAGATAGGAGAACAGAAGCAACTAAAAGGAAAGATAGATTCGAAATACACAGTACTAGATACAACAATTAATTCAAAACCATATAAATTTCATTTTTGGACATCTTATTACTTACATTTATATTGTATATCATTCAATCACATGTTCATATTACATTCAAACCTTTACGGGTAAGTTTACTAATGTGTCGAATTGTAATTGAGCACTATACAAATTTACCTTTTATTTACAACATTTTTATTAAGCAAACTTTAGTTTGAACATTTTTATTACCTAAGTTTCCTCTTGTATAACCTTCAATTACATATTCACATTAACAATTTAACTTTTTGAATATTTCAAGTAAGTTATATATGTTTTAGAATGCAATTGAGTATTATACAGATAAACTTTATCCTAGTTCAACTGTTTCAATTCCATTTCTCATTTTAGACACTCCAATTATTCAAAAAAATTGCTTCATTCCAATAATTGTAAACCATCACTTAACATAAAACTTACAGGTTCAATTTCCGGTTTCACTTCAAACCATTTTGAAATATATATATATATATATACATATATATAATACATCAAATCATACTTAAGAAATTTAAATCAAATTCATTTTCCAAAACAAAAGTGTAGCAAAGCTACTAAGTGGTCTCCACACTCTAAGACTCGAAAATGAATGTCGATGATGCTGCAGTCATCATCGAAATTATTTTTCAACGACAAAAGAGGAGAGTACTGACTTACTTCTTTTAAAATTCTTTGGAAAAATTTCCATTCGCAAAAACTTCAAATAATATATTATTTTTCAAAAATTTAAAAACCAAATTTTGAAAAGCACCAAAAATTAAATTCTCAAATTCTTAATTTAAATTCATTTCATTTGCAAATAATATTTATAAACCATGTTTTATAAATTTCATCACCTTATAACATACAACAAAAGTTAATGGTATAGGAATGTTGACAAAACAATAAATGATAACCTAGTACTATCATTTCTAACAACCAATTCATTTAACTATCTAATTTCATAAAATTATACTTTTATATATAAAACATAATCATACATAAAATCATTTCATTTGCCAATTTCGAAAATAATATTGTGTCAATTTGTATTGTTCAAGTGTTTTGGAATTTCTATCGATAACGCTAGCTAGATGAATCAATCAAAACCCAAAATTCAAACTTAACAACTCAAACAACACAATATAAAACATTTTTATATCAATTACAAATACGTTCCAGGATGATTCAAGAATGGATTTTAGAACAAGGATAGAGATTCAAATTTAGAGGAACCCAAATCAAAGAGGATTCTAACTCAAAAGATAGGCTCGAAAGATAAGATAATTAAATTAAAAAAGAGGAAAGATGGATAGACTTATATTAATCGTGGCGACTTTAACCAGGTCAACCGAGACTCCATTTTCAGAAACAATGCGCCCAAGAAATCGGACTTTATCTTTCCAGAAATGGCATTAAGAAAATTTGGCTTTCAACTGATGACTCCTAAGAGTTTGGAGAACATAGCTCAAATGAGATTCATGTTCCTTCTCTGACTTAGAAAAGATGAGAATATCATCACCGAAAACCAGGACAGATTTGTTGAGAACATGGCGGAAAACGTGATTCATGAGATCGACGAAGAAGGCATGAGCATTGGTTAATCCAAAGGGCATGACTAACCATTCATAGAAACCATTCGTTTGGAAGGAAGGACAACAGGTCGAGCTCCAGGAATAAGATCGATTGCGGAATTCAATTTCCCGCTTAGGAGGTAGAGAAGTGACTTCACCATAAACATTAGGATAATTCATGACTATCGGGGTGGAGTCAAGATCACTAGGCTGAGAATCAAGCGAAAAGATAAAACTGCCCACATAATCCTGAGGCAATCGACATTCAATCACAAGAGAATTATCCTGGTTGTCTACTAAAGAAACGGATTGGGTTTTGCAAGAAATAACAGCGTCAAAACCGAGGACGTATAAATCTCCGGTGAATCGACACTTGCTGTAAAGGAGTTCTACCCCTTTACAAATCTTACTAAGGTTGGCGGGACCAAAGATGGGATTAGTCACACATAAAGATGAACTTGCCAATTGAGGTTGCAATATGTGCTCAAATTTATTACAGAGATCAACAGAAATAAAGCTATGGGATGCTCCAGTATCAAGAAGAACACGAACAGGAAGAGACAAGAATGGATTTCAGAACAAAGGGAAAGTTCCAAAATTCCAAAAGAAATCCAAATCAAAGAGGATCCTAACGAAGAATTTCTAGCTCGAACGAAGATGATTCTATAATTAATTTTACTCATTCTAGGGTATTACTATCCTATCTCTAATGAGTTTTTACTCCATATGCTAAGTTTTGCCTAAACCAGAGCTCTAATACCAACTATAACGACATGCTATTTCGAACCATTCAAATCGACAATCATCCACACATGTCAGACTTGAATTGCTCAAAACAACAAATTGTTAATTTATATTTAGCAAAACTTAGCATATACAGTAAATAAATCAATCATAGAATCACAGACACAGTATTACAACAATAAGCAGCAGAAATAGATAAATGGTAGTTCATGAAGCTACTACAGAACATTAGAGTCTAAAAAAAGATACAACGGAAATCTCAAATACAAAGTAGTCTTTAATACATAAACAAATGACAAGTCTGAATAGAAATAACTTGAAATAACTGCAAGCTGAATAGACAACAGATAGATCTCCAAGCAAAGCTCCAAGCTCTAAAGGTGAGTTTCAAATGCGGTGATACTTGGTCTGACCCGAGCATAAAGCAAAACACAAAACACTCGAGTCAGGATTAACATTCTTATGCAAGTAAATCAACTCAAGTGAAATGTCCAAGTGAAATGCAATATAACTTAAAGGATGTTTGGGATTCCCATCCTTTAAGAATCCGTTAAACTATCTATATATGTAATAGAATATGCTACATAGATAATGTCTACAGTAAAGTAAAATATGAAAATAGCGTTAAGGCGTTACACATATCCCCCTTAATACATTATATATATATTCCCGTAGTCTATACATATGCTGTAAGCTCCACCAAATCGGTGGGATACTCAAGGAGCACTTTATAGGTATGGTACAAACCAAACTCGTAGTGGGCGCGATAAGGCTTGTCACAAGGAACGCAAGACAATGCCCAGGGTAGGATACTACCGTTTTGCACACCCAGACTGGTGGTAACACATAGCAGCTACTACCGCCCACCTCGAGACTATGACGACCGCCCATGACCCCAGCACCGGATCTAGAGATAGTGCGCTGTAAAGTGTGCCAGGCGACCATGGACGATTGTCAAGGTAAGATTTAAAACAGCAGAATCTATCGTATTACTCACAGCGCATGGACAAAATACAATAGAACATATGTATAGTGAAGCTTTACAGAACAAAATGACATCATATAAAACTCCATATTAGTTGAATACAAGCATCCACATAGTCAATACATCAAGCCTCACTACATATCTCTCAGAGAATACAAAACAGCGGAATATCCAATACATATAATAAGAAGATAATATGCAACCCTCTAGCTCGTCTTCGATATCAGCGTCGTGAAAAGAGAACAGCACCTGTCACCTGCTACCTAGTCTGCCCGTCCCAAATGGACGAACAGCCCAAGGCAATAAGAATGAAAACATAAAGCCTTGAGTCAGACAACAGTCTTAGTAAGCAGTAAATTAACTAACAACATACCAAAAGAGCATAAAGGAAAAAGAATAGGAATACAACCCTCCCATTCCACCTCTTTCTACAGTGATAGCCCCCAGACACACACTAAGCAGAAGTAACATAGCAGGGCATACAACTTAAAGTAAAATAATAATCATTCGAGTCAAGGGCGATGTTTTCCAAGTACCAAGGCCTAAATCAGATAAGCACCCAGAAAATACCGCTCTTGAGTCCGAATGACGATACAACCAAACATCCATGACTCTGGCTATCACTGTTATCATTGCTTCGATATCACCGTTAATTGAATGACCGGCACATTCTTTCAGCCGTCCGTCAAGGGCTAATGAAAACCCCGGTTCTAGACATAACTCCCGCACGTCGTCGCAGCCCGTGCCTAGGACTATCGAATCTGCCCAGAGTACTCGACCATCAACAGTTGGCCGTTGGGACTATCGAATCTGCCCAAACGTACTCTTGCTTAGAGCATGCTAGAACCTTCAACAACGATGCTATCCAAGCCTCCTAGTCATCCTCCTCGACGACTATTCTCATCCATTCATTATCCTCAACTCGAATCATATCACCGAGTTATCAACATGCTTGGAATGATCCCGTCTGGATTAGACCAAGTCTTCATCACATGATTGCCTCGCTTCATTACATCCTCGCAAAGCCTCATCTCATCATCACATCATCAAATCCATGCATAAGAGCTTCATCATCCCGCTACATATGCCACGAGCAGCTTTTCCAATTCAAGAGCCTTTCCCTTAGCTTTTGAATCATCTTCGATCTAAATCTAATCATCAATCATCTAGTTCATAACAAGCAATCAAATCAAACATCAATCCAAGCAATCAAGCATTCAAATATGATCTAAGTAGACAATTATAACAATAATGGCATTTTCGTAATTAAAGAGTTGAAAGTCCAATAAGCATGAAAACATGGATTATATCTCTACAAACTTGATGAATGAACTTGCATAGGTTAACATATGATAAAATGGATGTAACATCATCATGAACAATGGATCTATATGGATCTACACTTAGGATGAAGAAAATGCATGGAAATCACTATTTTAACACCAAATCGAGCCAACAATCCGATATACTCCTTTGGATCCGTGTGAGAGATAATCACCACTCACCAAATTACTTAAACAAACCCAAATCAACACGCTTCAGATCTGGACAGCGAAGGATCAAGCTTGATCTATCACGAATCCGCTTCAAACGAAGAAATCTCTCTTGAAAAGATGAAGATCTTCAATCTAAGCTCTTGAATCTTCAATTTGATCTTCAACTTGGATGGATGGAAGCACTAGATTAGAGTGGAGAAAAGAAGTGAAGAAGTGTAGAAGTCGAGCTCTAAAAATGGCAGCACTTCGTCGCTTCAAAATCCGGATCCCAAAAATGAAGAGAAGCTCTCCTATTTATAGCTGAAAACTGCCCTTAAGTCGTAACTAGTCTATCTCCTAAGTCGTTTCCGACTTATGACTTAAGCCCCCACGACTCAACCACCCCCTACGACTTAACCAAGCTACGACTCATCAGAAGGTACGACTCATCAGAAGGTACGACTCATCAGAAGGTACAACCTACGACTTACTAACTTGACTGGGTTACGACTTAGCAAGTCAACACCTCCTACGACTCAACTACTAAGTCGTCTACGACATATCAAATTCCACCAGACTTATAACCTAGCAGACAACTATTGAGTCGGTCACGACTTAACAAACAACTGGAGTTACGACTCAACTGAGCTTACGACTTAGTAAGTATACGACTCATCAGTGTACGACTCATCACCTTAACTCGGCCACGACTCAACACAACAGCCTACCTACGTCTTAACATAGCAGCTTTGCCGATCTACCAGGATAAGACTCAACTCCTAAGTCGTCCAGGTCTTAAGTCGACCACTACCTTAACTCGTCAGCCGACTTAACACTTAACTCAAAACCTTAAGTCGTCTACAATAACATAAGTCGGTCACTTCCTTAGGTTGTCTATCCCTTAACTCGGCGACGACTTACAACCTACGACTTAACACTCGCCGAGTTAACTTCGACCTACTGACTTAGCCCAGCAACGACTTATCCCCTTAGGTCGCACTTTCCTTAAGTCGGTCAGTCAATTTAAGTCATCCCACGACCTACTTCCTACACGACCTAGGCTCCAAACATTTCAACTCTTAAGTCGTTCAAATGACTTAACTCCAAGTCCTGGATCACTCCTATCTCCTAAGTCGTATACGACTCACGACTCATGCTAAGTCGTGAACGACTTAGGACTTAGGCGAAATTTGCCTAAAATCAGAAATGGCTCAAAATGCTAAAACTCCAGATTTGACGAACTTTTCGATCCGTGAAAATACAGGTCGTTACATTCTCTCCCCCTTAGGAATTTCGCCCCCGAAATTCCAAACAAACAAAGCAATCGAAGACTATCATGTACGCCTACCAACCATAACAATCATCAAACCATGCATCCAATTCTAGCTTAGCGTACAGAATTCTAAGACTTAGAACAAGTTACAATGTTGTTAGATGATACGACACCTTAGGGCCATACCTTGAAGAGTTCAGGATGAGCTGCCTTCATCCTCTCTTCCACCTCCCACGTACAGTCGTTATCATCATCACTCCATTGTATCTTGAGCAACTTAACCACCTTCCCCCTAAGCTGTTTCGTGTCGGTTTCAACAACACGAAGCGGCTTACGAGGTCTTCTATCAACTGGATCAACTTCTAAGTCTTCACAGCTATCAGCAGAAACCACCGTACTCGAGTCGTGCACATACTTCCGTAGATATGATACATGAAAAACATTGTGCACACTCGACATCTTCTCTGGTAACTCCAATCTGTAGGCGAGCTTTCCAATTCGCTCGATGATCGGGAATGGTCCAACAAATCTCGGAGTCAATTTTCCTTTCTTCCCGAATCGAATAACATTCTTCAGTGGAGAAATCTTCACAAAAACCATATTACCAACGTCGAATTCCAAATCCTTACGACGCTTATCGGCATAACTCTTCTGACGTTCTTGGGCTTCCTTCATTTGTTGCCGAATGATCTCTATACAATCTGAAGTCTGACGAATCATCTCTGGCCCAAGCATCAACTTTTCTCCAGTCTCTAACCAACATGTCGGAGAGTTACACGGTCTTCCATACAATGCCTCATACGGTGCCATACCAATGCTTGACTGGTAACTGTTGTTGTACGCAAACTCCACCAAATGAAGGTGATCTTCCCATGATCCTCCGAAGTCCAAAACACATGCTCTGAGGAGATCTTCCAAAACTCGGTTGACTCTCTCAGTCTGACCATCTGTTTGGGGATGATAAGCTGTACTCAAACACAACTCGGTTCCCAAGACTTCCTGGAAGCTCTTCCAAAATCCACTAGTGAACAATGGGTCTCGATCGCTCACTACACTCTTCGGAATACCATGGAATCGAACTATCCACTTAACATACAACTCAGCCAACTTTGATGCAGTCCTAGTCGATCGAACAGGAATGAATCGTGCACTCTTAGTCAAACGATCTACAATGACCCAAATCCCTTCATTTCCCGTTCTTGTTCTAGGTAGTCCATCAATAAAATCCATCGATATCTGCTCCCACTTCCATGTAGGAACTTCTAATGGTTGAAGCAATCCGCTTGGCTTCTTCTGTTCGGCTTTTACTAACTGGCAGTTCATACATTTGGAAATAAAATTTCCAACATCCTTCTTCATACCTTCCCAGTAGTAGGTTCTCTTCATATCCCGATACATCTTATTTCCACCTGGATGAATTGTCAACTTTGAGTGATGACTTTCCTTCAAAACTTCACTCCTCAATTCATCTATATCGGGAACAACTAGTCGTCCTTGCTTTCGAAGCCAACCCTCTCGATCGACCTCGAATCCTTTATCCTTTTCTGGATCCACTCCAGATTCCAAATCACGGATAATCTTGACAAGCTTATCATCTCGCTTTTGACTCTCGCCAATCCTTTCCATAAGAGTCGGTCTTATCGATAAGTTTGCCAACATCTCAGGTTCCAATTCACATCTAGGCCTGAAGTCAAATCCAGCTAAATACTCGAGACTCTTCCATTCTGAAAACATGGCTCCCAATCCTGCATGTCTTCGACTTAACGCATCTGCCACTGCGTTACCTTTTCCCGGAGTATAAGCTATACCAAAATCATATGATGCCAAAAACTCTAGCCAACGTTGCTGCCGAAGATTCAAATCCTTTTGGGAGAAAAGATACTTCAACGACTTGTGATCCGTAAACAACTCGAATCGAACTCCCAACAAATAATGCCTCCACATCTTCAGAGCAAATACAATCGCCGCTAACTCCAAATCATGAGTCGGGTAATTCCTTTCATGCGGCTTTAGTTGTCGACTGGCATACGCAACAACTTTATCCTTCTGCATCAGCACTGCTCCAAGTCCAGTACCACATGCGTCGGTGTAAACCACCATCTCATCATTCCCACTTGGAATAGTCAAAACAGGAGCACTCGTCAATCGCTCTTTCAGGATTCCGAAAGCTTGCTCACACTTAGCATCCCAACTGAACACTTGGTTCTTTTTCGTCAATCCTGTTAACGGTGCGGCTACCTTGGAGAAGTCTTTGATAAACCGTCGATAATATCCTGCTAATCCAAGAAAACTTCTCACATCAGATGCATTCTTAGGTCTAACCCAATCCTGGATCGCTGCCACTTTAGCGGGATCAACCGCTATTCCACTTCCAGAAATCACATGGCCTAAGAACCTCACTTCACTCTTCCAGAAGTGACACTTCGAAAACTTAGCCTTCAGCTGATGTTTCCGCAAAATTTCCAAAACAATACGCAAGTGCGTCTTGTGCTCTTCTTCAGTTCTGGAATAAATCAGAATATCATCCACGAACACAAGTACGAACTTGTTCAACTGATCTCTGAACACTCTATTCATAAGATCCACAAAATATGCTGGCGCGTTAGTCAATCCAAACGGCATTACCAGCCACTCAAAGAAACCAGATGGTGTCCGAAAAGCAGTCTTCGGCACACTATCCTTCGCTACTCTCAACTGGTGAAATCCCGTTGCCAAATCCATCTGAGAAAACACCTTAGCTTCGTGAAGCTGATCAAACAAGTCGTCTATTCTCGGCAATGGATACTTGTTCTTCTTGGTCACCTTATTCAGCTCACGATAATCGACGCACAATCTCAACGACCCATCTGCCTTGGTTGCAAACACAACTGGTGCACCCCACTCGGACACACTACGCCGAATGAATCCTTTCTGTAAAAGGTCATCAACTTGCACCCTCAACTCCTGCTGTTCCCTAGGCGCCATCCGCCTAAGAGGCATCACAACAGGTCTGGCCCCTTCAACAAGATCTATCCGAAACTCGATCTCTCTATGCGGCGGCAACCCTTTGACTTCGTCAAAGACATCCTCGAATCCATTTGCGATTGGCACTAAAGACAGTCCATCCCGTGGAACAACTAGCGAATACATGAAGCTCATGAAGACGCCTTCCTCATGCTTACATCGTATCACAACCTTTCGCCCCTCCACATTCTCGACTGTCACCTCCAGCCTCTCACAATCAACCTTAGCCGCATACTTCCTAAGCCAGTCCATACCCAAAATAATTCCGAACCTCGCAAAGTTCAGAACAAAGCAATCACAAACAAAAGAGCAACCATGACTCGATACAACTAGACCACGGCATAACATACACAAACAAGACGAACCCCCAACTGGATTAGTCACAACCAATGGCCTATCAACAATATCCGGTTCCAAACCTAACCGGCCTACGAGTTCATTACAAACAAACGAATGCGACGCTCCAGTATCAAACAAAACTCTAACTGGAACACCACATAGGAAAAGAGTACCTTGAACAACCACACTCTTTCCCTTCTCTTCAGCAGTAGGAGCTTTTGAGGACGATGGAACAGCTCCCAAAGCATAAGCTTGCACAATCTGCCTGTCCTTCCTCGGTTCTGGACAATTCTTCCTGAAATGCCCCGGCTTGTCACAGTTGTGACACTTCATCGGTGCCTTCGGATTCTTACAGTCCTTCGAGAAATGGCCCTTCTGCTGACAATTGTAGCAAGTCACCTCGCCTTTCGGCTTCTTCTGGCCATCCTTACCCTTCTGCTGCTGCTGCTTCCTTTTCTTGTTTCCACCCTGCTGGGGTTTAGACTCTTCCCTGGTCACAGCAACAACAGATCCATCCTTAGGAAACAGACTCTCATGCCTAAGAGCTTTCTCCACAAGCTTCTCAAATGAATCGTCCAAATGATCCACCAACTGTCTCCCAAGATAACTGTCCAAGCCTGTCACAAACTTCTCATTCTTCTGATAAGCGGATTCAATATATGACCGGGCATACTTGGACAAAGCCTCAAACTCAGAAACATACTCAAGAACAGATCTTCCACCCTGCTTGAGTTCTACAAACTTCTTGAACAGAACAGACTTCTGAGCTGTAGAAATGAACTTAGCTTCAAATCTGACTTGGAATTGCTCCCAAGTAATCTCCTCCTCCGCAGTATTGATGGTAATAGAGTTCCACCAATCAGAGACTCTCCCTTGAAGCTGCCTTGATGCCAACTTCCTCTTAGTTGCATCATCAATTCCCAAATCACCAAAGATCCTTCTACAAGCATCTATCCATCTCTGGACTTCGATAGTTGATTCTGTTCCTAAGAAAACCTTCCCTCCAAGAGCAGTATAGTCTTTACACAACTTAGCAAAATCCACCGGTTTTGGAGTTTGAACTTGAACTCCAACATCAACTGCCGCCCCCGGAACTGGTATCCTCCTCATGATCGAAGTCATCATAGCTTCGAACATGGCTGCATAATCAGCAGTCTCTTCAGTAGCACGGCCTTCCCTAGCAGCTGGTCTCCCTCTTCGACTCATTCTCAATATCTATAAAAAGGAATGATTAGAACATCTAGAGAAACAACTGCATAAAGGACTAACTTACTGCTAAACTACTATATTATATATAGTAATCATCCATCAAAATACAATTACGTCTCTCATACGTAGTTACAACAGCGAGCGTTGGGTAAAATCGATTAACCAATGCTCTGATACCAAATATGACGACCGCCCATGACCCCTGCACCGGATCTAGAGATAGTGCGCTGTAAAGTGTGCCAGGCGACCATGGACGATTGTCAAGGTAAGATTTAAAACAGCAGAATCTATCGTATTACTCACAGCGCATGGACAAAATACAATAGAACATATGTATAGTGAAGCTTTACAGAACAAAATGACATCATATAAAACTCCATATTAGTTGAATACAAGCATCCACATAGTCAATACATCAAGCCTCACTACATATCTCTCAGAGAATACAAAACAGCGGAATATCCAGTACATATAATAAGAAGATAATATGCAACCCTCTAGCTCGTCTTCGATATCAGCGTCGTGAAAAGAGAACAGCACCTGTCACCTGCTACCTAGTCTGCCCATCCCAAATGGACGAACAACCCAAGGCAATAAGAATGAAAACATAAAGCCTTGAGTCAGACAACAGTCTTAGTGAGCAGTAAATTAACTAACAACGTACCAAAAGAGCATAAAGGAAAAAGAATAGGAATACAACCCACCCATTCCACCTCTTTCTACAGTGATAGCCCCCAGACACACACTAAGCAGAAGTAACATAGCAGGGCATACAACTTAAATTAAAATAATAATCATTCGAGTCAAGGGCGATGTTTTCCAAGTACCAAGGCCTAAATCAGATAAGCACCCAGAAAATACCGCTCTTGAGTCCGAATGACGATACAACCAAACATCCATGACTCTGGCTATCACTGTTATCATTGCTTCGATATCACCGTTAATTGAATGACCGGCACATTCTTTCAGCCGTCCGTCAAGGGCTAATGAAAACCCCGGTTCTAGACATAACTCCCGCACGTCGTCGCAGCCCGTGCCTAGGACTATCGAATCTGCCCAGAGTACTCGACCATCAACAGTTGGCCGTTGGGACTATCGAATCTGCCCAAACGTACTCTTGCTTAGAGCATGCTAGAACCTTCAACAACGATGCTATCCAAGCCTCCTAGTCATCCTCCTCGACGACTATTCTCATCCATTCATTATCCTCAACTCGAATCATATCACCGAGTTATCAACATGCTTGGAATGATCCCGTCTGGATTAGACCAAGTCTTCATCACATGATTGCCTCGCTTCATTACATCCTCGCAAAGCCTCATCTCATCATCACATCATCAAATCCATGCATAAGAGCTTCATCATCCCGCTACATATGCCACGAGCAGCTTTTCCAATTCAAGAGCCTTTCCCTTAGCTTTTGAATCATCTTCGATCTAAATCTAATCATCAATCATCTAGTTCATAACAAGCAATCAAATCAAACATCAATCCAAGCAATCAAGCATTCAAATATGATCTAAGTAGACAATTATAACAATAATGGCATTTTCGTAATTAAAGAGTTGAAAGTCCAATAAGCATGAAAACATGGATTATATCTCTACAAACTTGATGAATGAACTTGCATAGGTTAACATATGATAAAATGGATGTAACATCATCATGAACAATGGATCTATATGGATCTACACTTAGGATGAAGAAAATGCATGGAAATCACTATTTTAACACCAAATCGAGCCAACAATCCGATATACTCCTTTGGATCCGTGTGAGAGATAATCACCACTCACCAAATTACTTAAACAAACCCAAATCAACACGCTTCAGATCTGGACAGCGAAGGATCAAGCTTGATCTATCACGAATCCGCTTCAAACGAAGAAATCTCTCTTGAAAAGATGAAGATCTTCAATCTAAGCTCTTGAATCTTCAATTTGATCTTCAACTTGGATGGATGGAAGCACTAGATTAGAGTGGAGAAAAGAAGTGAAGAAGTGTAGAAGTCGAGCTCTAAAAATGGCAGCACTTCGTCGCTTCAAAATCCGGATCCCAAAAATGAAGAGAAGCTCTCCTATTTATAGCTGAAAACTGCCCTTAAGTCGTAACTAGTCTATCTCCTAAGTCGTTTCCGACTTATGACTTAAGCCCCCATGACTCAACCACCCCCTACGACTTAACCAAGCTACGACTCATCAGAAGGTACGACTCATCAGAAGGTACGACTCATCAGAAGGTACAACCTACGACTTACTAACTTGACTGGGTTACGACTTAGCAAGTCAACACCTCCTACGACTCAACTACTAAGTCGTCTACGACTTATCAAATTCCACCAGACTTATAACCTAGCAGACAACTATTGAGTCGGTCACGACTTAACAAACAACTGGAGTTACGACTCAACTGAGCTTACGACTTAGTAAGTATACGACTCATCAGGGTACGACTCATCACCTTAACTCGTCCACGACTCAACACAGCAGCCTACCTACGTCTTAACATAGCAGCTTTGCCGATCTACCAGGATAAGACTCAACTCCTAAGTCGTCCAGGTCTTAAGTCGACCACTACCTTAACTCGTCAGCCGACTTAACACTTAACTCAAAACCTTAAGTCGTCTACAATAACATAAGTCGGTCACTTCCTTAGGTTGTCTATCCCTTAACTCGGCGACGACTTACAACCTACGACTTAACACTCGCCGAGTTAACTTCGACCTACTGACTTAGCCCAGCAACGACTTATCCCCTTAGGTCGCACTTTCCTTAAGTCGGTCAGTCAATTTAAGTCATCCCACGACCTACTTCCTGCACGACCTAGGCTCCAAACATTTCAACTCTTAAGTCGTTCAAATGACTTAACTCCAAGTCCTGGATCACTCCTATCTCCTAAGTCGTATACGACTCACGACTCATGCTAAGTCATGAACGACTTAGGACTTAGGCGAAATTTGCCTAAAATCTGAAATGGCTCAAAATGCTAAAACTCCAGATTTGACGAACTTTTCGATCCATGAAAATACGGGTCGTTACAGAGACACACTCCCAAATCAAAGGTGCACCCAATCAAATCACAAAGTAATAGAATGGTATCGAAGAAATGTGCCAGATAGGGGGAGTGACCCCACTTGGTCCGGTATAGCTCATGTTTTAGCCACATCAATCTGACTCGAGGGAATCAGGGCTACGTTCATACCTCATATAGACGGTTGCCAAACCATCCCACTTCATTCTGGAATCTCCACCACGTGCACAGTTGTTAAAGTGGGTTTCGGTATTGGCAGAGAGTATGACAATATCCGATCCAGATCTCTTTAACAATTGAACGCGTATTTCACACCGTGGTCATTTTTCATTTTAAATAGTTCATAATTCATATCAAAATATCATATTCATTTCAAGATTATATCACTTCGAAATCATATACACTTTCGAAATCAAATTCACAAAATAGTTTAAACCATCATATCAAAGTATTCGCATTTAAATCCATTAAATCTAAATCATAACAGTTCCAACTTAACAGTTTTAATATTTGAAAGTAGTTTATATATTTGAATAGTTATACATTAAAAATAGTTTATATTTAAAAATAGGTTATTTATTAAAATAGTTTATATATAAAAAATAGTATATATATTAAAAGAGTTTATATCGAAAATAGTTTCAAATTATAAATTTTCTTCCAATTTCACAAATCAATTCAAATCAACTTTAGTTCCAAAAATTCAAATCAATCTCAATTCAACAATTTCAATTAAAAAGGTTAAAGGTTCAATTCAAATTCTCATTAAAACCATTTTAATTTATATCGATTTCAAATCCAGGTTTGAACTACAAATTTAAACCACTTCCAATTCAATAGGTTTCAAAATTTAAATATTCAAACATTTACAATAACACAATTTGATAAATTTCATTTATATTTCAAAATCCAACTTTAATTTTATTTAAATTTGAAAATATTCACTTAATCATTTTTTTATAACATTTAAATAAAATCTCAAATTACAAATTTAAATCAAAATTAAATATTCAAATTTCAATTTTATTGAAATGTGAAAATATTTATTTAATCCCCTTTAATAAAAATCCAAAAAAATCATATCTTTAAAATCTCAAATCAATAAGTTTTCAAATCAAGTTTATTTAAACTCAATGCTTAAATAAATTAAATTACAAATCAACTTTAATTTATCCTTCCCACTTTAATTTATTAAAGTTAATATAAAAATCTATTTAAAAATATTAAAATAAATTTAAATAAATACTTTAAAACTATATATGTATTTAATTTATTACAAAAATCTATTTTAAACCTTAATTATATATTTCAAAAATAATAAAGTTATATGTAAAATTTTATAATTTAAATTTTCAAACTTAACTTATAAATTTAAAATTTCAAAAACATATAATTTTAAAAATCTAAATAAAATATATATATGTTATATTTTAAAAATCAATATTTATCAAAACCCATCTATTTCCTTTCAAAACCTTGGAAATCATTTTTCAAAATAGGCCAACCAAGTCTGTATATAATTTTCTATCCTATAGTCAAGTGATACGGATATTTATCATTTCAGTCTGCAATAATTTAATATTTACGGGTATATATCATTTCAACCTGGAATCCCAAAATTTCAAAATCAATAAAATCGCTTGGGTTTATCATTTCAACCCATAACGATTTTCCCTAATCTATAATATCATTCGGATATGTATCATTTCAACCCATAAGGATTTCCTAACTAACAGGGAACTTGCAACGTGATTGAAACAGATAATTAATAGCATAGCATATAAGGAACTTGCAATTATGAATCACAAATTAACATATCATACATGTCTATATAAATGTTATAAAAGCAACATATCATCATGTACATCAAAATGAACATCATATCATCATATATATGTATGTATGTATATATATGTCAAAGTGAGCATCGTAACATATAAAATCATATATATATTAACTAAACAAAATCCTAGCTATAACAAACATTTCAATGGTTAATTCAAGTGATGTTATTTACTTAAACATAAAATTGTTAATCGTGAGTGACTGCTCACCTTTCGAGGACAGGGAAAATAGACAACACAACAAGCTATGAATCGAAATCTCGAGCTTCTACAAGCACTACCGATCCAAACGAAGATTCCAAAGCCAATCAGGGGATTTGACTTGAGTTCAATGAAAACAACAGTGGACTCGAGTTCGATGAAAAAAATATATATAAATTTAAAAAAAATCTAAAATTTACTCACATATTTAAAATAAACATATTATATTTTAAAATCAATATTCAATTTAAAACACATATCAAAATAAAATCTTTATACTATATATTTTAAATCGATATTTATTAATACACATATATTAAAATCAAAATATATATATATTATATTTTTTTTAAAGATATATAAACTTATAATATACATGCATGCACTTGACAAACTTTATTATATAAACTTTATAATATCTATATATTATATTAAAATCAAAACTTGATAAACTTTATAATATTTATTAAAACACATGCATGCAAGCTTTATATTATATAAACTTTTCCTTTTTATTATATAAGCAAGTAGTAAGAAGGAAAGTCATGGGGTCGGGCGAGGCTGGTTGGCGGTCGCAGGTGGAAGGCTAATCGGGTCAGAGCTGTTGTGGTGGGTGCACTGGTGGGCTTGGCTGCTAAGGAAATGCAGCTGGAAGGTAAATGAGGCAAAGAGTGGCCGAGGGTTAGGCGTTGTCAGATGCGAGAGTAGATGAGCTAGAAGGTCATGGGAGTTCCGTCTAACTGGGTGCTCGGGTTATGGTGCTCACTGGAGGAGATGGTCAGTGGGTGTTCGGGGCGATGGAAAATGGCGGAGAGGAGACTAGTGGCTGAGCGGTTCAAGGAGTTGGTGATGTATGGGTTGGGTTTAGAGGTTATGGCGGAGTGCTGACGTGGTTTGTTCGGTTGTCAGGTGGAGATGGGCTGTCGAACGGGCAGTGGACAGCGAAGATAGGTCGGAGAGGAAAGAGAGAGGTCAGAGAGAGGAGGGTCGCATGATAGTCAGGGTGATGGAGAAGATGGTGGGTCGGATTTCTGTAGTGGCTACTATTGTCATTTAGCACGGAGGCAGATGGAGATGATGGCAGGTGAAGTTGGAGAGGGGAGAGCGCTGTGCTCGGTCGGAATTGTCAGGTGATGGAGATGTGGGGTGAAATGCGGCTGTCGGTTGCTGCTAAGGGTGGCGAAGATGGGAAGTGTGGTCAGGTTCAAGGGGACTGCGTGCTGGCTGTGAGTGAGATGCGAGCAGAGGTCAGAGGAGATCGAGGCGGAGGGTTTGGAGAAGAGCAGCGGCGGTTGAGAGAGGGGAAGGTTCGAACGATTAGGTTTGAAAACATAGAAATGCAAACAGGAGAGAGAGACTTGCAGGCTATCTCCAAATAAACAAACAATATATAACCTGGTTTCAAAATATATACTTTGATTTATATAAAAAAAATCTTTTTTTTTCTTTTTTTTCTTTCTTGTCGTGCATAGAACAATGAAGAGAATGAGAAAAGGAAAGTGTTGAATAGGGAATAGAGAAAGTTAACAGTTGGATTTCTGGAAATATTAATGCCTAGCGGCCATTACCTGATGGACAAACGAAAGGACACAGAAAGCCCAAAGGTTCAAACGGGTACCGATATGGCTAACCGTTTTGCAGATTTCACTACGTACTGGACGCCGAAGTACACAAATGAATATATTACGAAGATCAGCATGACGAGATAAACAGAATGATACATAGATATCAGCAACATGACATACCTATCAAAACTCGATATTCACTACCAAAACTGCCTGCTAAAACGCCGAAAATAATATAAACGGAGCTAGAGCAGTCCAAATTTGGCGAAACGAAATATGACGTCTCACTCAGAAAATTATTTCCATTTTTCTTATATAAAAATATTCAGGTTTCAAAAATATTTTATTTCCAACAAATTTAACCGACTTAAATTTAAATTTGAAATTTCACAAACAAACTAACTTTCACATTTTCCAATGAAAATCTAGCACTTGCTATCTTCAATAGACGCATATTAAATTTAAAATTTTTGTTGCAAAAATTTTATTATTTATTTTCCTGAAATTTTTTAGTTAATCACGTTAATTAAATCATTAAAATTTCCGGGTCGTTACACAGAGAGTCTTCTTTATGTTCTTTTCCTTTCCACATCGCTTCGCTTCACTTAACTTTAGTTAATAACGTTAATTAAAAAACTCATGTACATTTCCATCTTTTCCTAGCTCTTCCCAACTGGATAAGTGTAACGATCCAGAATTTGGTCGTCTGATTTTAAATAGTTAAACAATTTTAAATATTGAAATAATGATTTTAAAGGGTTAATACTCAAAATTCCAAATGTAGAGATTAAGACAGGTTTAATAACTAGAACTCAATTTTAGAGATGAATAAAAATATTTGAATAGTATTTCAGATATCTGGATTATAAGTTTAATATTAATTCAATAGATAAAATAGATTTATTCAACTCGTTTTGGTTAAATAATTAATGATAGGGGATTCGATTGTAAATTGAATTGCAATGATAATAGTTTGAATAAATGATCAGAAAATAAAATTTTATTATTTCGACTCGATTTCTATGGACTTTTTTTTAATTTAATTAACGTAAATTTTCCATAATTTTCAATTTGGAAAATAATGATACTATTCGTTTGACGATTTATCGGCAAACGACGACATTTTTGTAATTCCATAGAATTTAATAACTGGTGTATATTATTATTGACTTAAAACCGTGTCGCTGTGCTAAAAGCATTTGGAATTTTATTTGTTCAATTCGAGGTCCGTTTGCTAATAAAAATATGTATTGTGATATGCCAATAATTTGAAAACTAATATAAGTCAACTAAACATTAAGTACCACCAAGCATACACTCATGTCTCCACGATTCCTCTCTTCCTTCATTTGCACGTCGCCATGTGTACCCGTTTGTTCTAAAAAAGCGAAGAGAGAAAACAAAATGGCAGCTTTCAAATTCATATATTACATTGATATGTCCACTGGAAAACAATCAAGCATGCATTCTTCCTCTTCCTTCCTCATTTCTTTTGTTCATAATTGCTAGTTCATGTTGCCAGTTAACAGAGAAAAATGAATCGAACTCATTCTTACTTTTAAAATTTAAATTTTATGTTAAAAAAATTAAGGAGAAATCTGGAAAGTAAAAAAGCTTTGATTTTTGAGTTCATCTGGTCCTTATCTTTAAATCTAAATAGATGTGGATGGTTGCGCAACAGTTTTAGGTGATCATCAGTTTTGAACGAGGACTAGCAGGGCTAGAGTTGGATTTTAAGGGAGTTTTAGTCGTCGATTTGTCCAAGCTAGTGTATATTTGAGTTTGGATTGGCATTTATCACCTAGGTGTCCAATATGGTGATGTGTGATTGGTTACATAGGGAGGCGACATTCTGTATGGTTGTAAAGGAGGGATTTGGACGTGTTTGCTTTGGGAACATCAGGCTTGGTACTATAGGGATCAATGCGAAGAGGAGGCGTAAAGGAAGAGAATGGTGAAGCCAGGTTTGTGATTAGTGGAGAAATGAGTGAGCCGGGGGAATAGTTCGGCATGGTGATAATGGCGGAGCTTTTCAACGGAGGAACTCGGACCAGAAATCAATGGTACCATCACGTCAAGCAGGCAGAAAGGAGATCAACGGAGAAGACGGCGTCGGATTTAGCAGAGCGTAGCACCCTATCACTGGAGATCGTGCACGCCAGTTTATGATGGAAGGATATCACTGCAAGGGAGAGAAGGAAGAAGGATGAGGGCTAATTAAAAGGTTAATTAATATATAATGATTGTAATTAATGATTTAATATTGAAATTAAATTATTCGATAAGTATTAAATCGTATAACTCTTTCATACGATGTTAGAATCAAACGTGGTCAGTCGCGTTGTGTTCGTATCATCGCCCTCTACACATAGGAATTGGATTAGAGCGATTTGGAGCTTCCAGAATTTTTAGTTAGATTCGAACGCTGTTCGAATTTAGTCGGAAGCAAAACGCGAAATCGACAACAAAAATCAAAGTGAGTTAAAATCACTCATTTGTTAATCAGTAATGTTTTATAGTAAATAAAAATTATTTATGCATGTTTTGAATTGATTAAATTGGCTGATTAATTAAAAATGATCTAGGATTGCGATATAGCATCTTGAAATGCTATTAGATTGTTCGAACCTGATCTAGGATCACTCTATAGCATCTCAAAATGCTATTATATGTTGTTTGAGTTTATTTTTAAACTTATTCCAAGTATTGAATCATATATGGAATTGATAAATAAATTGATTTAATTACGTTGTTTAATTATAACGTAATTGAATTTAAATATTGTTAACGCTAAAATATATAACGCTAACACCCTGGTGTCTGGAGTAATCTAGTGAAAGCACCACTCGTCTACACGGGAACTAAAAGTAAACAGAAAAAGGGAAAAAACAGTAAAAGAGACAGCAATTTTTATAGTGGTTCGGCCTAAAGTTAAGCCTACATCCACTTCACATCCTTCATTATGTTCTTTGAGCACACTTTTACAACACGATTTCTCGGTTACAACACCTTTACAACACTTTTCAACGATTACAACACAATCGAAGCAAGAGATTAGAACTTTGATGACGGATTGCTCTTTGGATCCATGTTGAATGAAGTAGAATTGTTGATGAGGAATCTTCGATGATTGAAGTGTTGGAGGAGTCCGAAAAATAGCAGAGTCTCCACCTTTTGAAACCCGGAAAATCCCCTTTTGAATGCGGAGTAGGCGAAGTATTTATAGGAAAGGCTGGTCCTAGGTCGGCCAGGTTATAGGTCGTGGGCGACCTAAGGAGTAGGTCGTAAGTCGTTAGCGACCTAACAGAGTCAACCTGGATAGGGTATTAGCTTCGAGCGACCTAATGGTGTAGTGGAGGAGCGGCGACCTAAGGGGTAGCGGCATAGGGATTAACGACCTAAGGAGCAATGGCATAAGGTTTGGTAGGTCGTTGGCGACCTAAGGGATAGGTAGAAGTGGCGACCTAAAGGAATGACGACCTAAGGAAGTGGTGACCTAAGGGAATGACGACCTAAGGAAGTGGCGACCTAAGTATGTTAAGGCATCGCTAGGTCGCTGGGACTTTAGATCGCTAAGGCCTTTTAGGTCGCTAAGGTTGTTAGGTCGTGAGATCACTAGGTCGTTGAAGCTCCTAAGTCGCTGAGGATTTTAGGTCGCGGAGAGTTTTTAGGTCGCGGAGAGTTTTTAGGTCGCTAAGGCGGTTAAGCTGTTAGGTCGTGAGGCCTTTTAGGCCACTGGGTTACTCCATATTTTAGGTCGCTTGGTCATCTTTTCACTCTAGGTCGTTGGAGGTTAGGTCGTAGGTCGCTGGTCGAACCTCGTAGTGGGGGTGTTGCCCCCACACCCCCACCTTGGGGGGTTGCCACCCCCCTGGAGCCCCACTCCGTAGGGGATCTTATTTGAAAAGACAATCAGCAGGACTTGCTCTGTTGAGATGTTGAATTGACCATTCTTCGAGACGAATTGCCTTTGGCTTCTCGGTCGATTTTATGGTGTCACGGCCTTGCTAAAAGGCGGGATAACAAATATGTTTGTGTTATCTATTTGGCCAAATAAACACGTTGAATAATAAACGAAAGAATTTAATTGTGAATGACATTTGGTTAGCAGAATCAATCCATGTTCTGCTATTAGATTAATTTGGACATATATTTAAGTGCCAGTTGATTTATACTTGATAAATGATGTGTTAACAGTTGATTGTTAATTATGGACTTTATTTACATATGTGCCTGTTATTATGTAAATGCATGTATTAAATGGTAGCTTGTTAAGTACTATTATGATCGTTAAGCCTCTTTCAGAATTTAGAAAGTTAAAAATGTTGTTTAACTTCAAATCTTATAATTTGAAGTGAAAGGTCTTATTTAATTATTATTTATACAAATTGATTTGTTTAATTATTACTTTAAAAATGTTTTGTAAAATTATATATTTAGTAAAGTTAATTATGTTTTAGAACTAATTGTTTATTTGAATTTTTTAAAAGATAACAAATTATTTTATTATTAATTACTTAAACTAGATGATTATTTCATTAAATAATACTATTTTAAAGTTAATTAATTTTATTTTAAAGTTAATTAATTTTATTTTAAAGTTAATTAAATTTATTTTATTATATTAAGATCTTTAAAATGTTAAAGGTTAAATGATTATATTATTAATAAATGTTTTAAAAGTATTTTTAAATTATCAAAAATGGTTAAGATATTGTTATGACGTTTAAAATCTTATTTATTATAATTATGTAATAAATTATTTATAAAAGGAACCCTTTATGTAAAAGAATTGGTTAAAGGAGTTTATAAATGTGAAAGCGGTTTGAAATTTGAAAAGGGAAGTTTTATAAATGATTTGAGATTTTAAAAATAATATTTCTCTAAATTGAACATTGAGATTTATAAATAATCTTTATAAATTTATTTGGAAATATTTATAAAATAAAGAGATTTTTGAAAGAAATGGTTGATTTTCATAGCGTTATCGAGTTTTGATTTTATACCTAGTATTATTGTGATGTACACTACATGAGCATCACAGCTACTTGATTATTATTATTTTCACCCTTAGACATTATAATAATATCATTGGATTTTCTATATAAATGATTTGGTTATCTAAAGGTAAAACCCGTTTGTTTTTATGTGCGGTGTGGTCTTACGAGACAACTTTATTTTGAAAAGTTTTACAACTTTAAAAATCAAATTGGGTGTGTTTTTCTCACGCTGGTTTTCCAAACTGATCCATGTGTTATTATTTTATAATAATGCTCGGGTCAGACCGAGCCTAGTACAGATTTAGATTTGGATGCTTTGGAGCTCAGGAGACGAGCTGAAGACTGAGACGTATTATCGTACTTGTTATTCCGCTGCATTGGTTGTTTAAAATTATCAGCAATTGTAAGGATAGGTTGTTATAACTTTCCAGGCTGATGATTAGATATTGTATACTCTGATTGGAGGTATGTATATAACAATTTTTCTTTGTGTAAAGATCTGTTGTTATATTATATATTATTCATTCCGCTGTGAGATTCTATGTTGTTTAGTTTCTACTATCTTCTATCTTCTTTCTTTCACCTAACAATCCTCCTTTTCATGCAATTTAAGTTGGATATGTGTGGTTTATTGTCAGCTTAAACTGTATGAAAAAGTGGGTCGTTACAGCTGGTATCAGAGCTTAGGTTGAGTGAATACCTAGGCTTTGGTGGGGATTACTCATTAGAGATAGGGTCAGTAGGACCCTAGAATGAGTTGAGTGTATATATGAGAGTACGTACTTGTTAGTGCTATAAAAATATTTTATATTGTGTTGATTTATCTTTTGAGTGGCTTATGAATTCTGGTCGAGCTGTGGGATGCCACGGTATCGATAGATGTTTCTAAACACTTAAACAAGGAATGTTGACATATTATTGTTTTGAAAATGGGTAAATGAAATAATTTTACATAAATTATTTTTTATATATAAAAAATAATTTCTCAGAATTTAATGTAGTTATATATGGTGTGTTTGGTTGTTAGGAGATGATAGTATTCGATTATTATCATTCTTTATTTATTGTTTGTGCTTTAATAAAAGAAAATTGTTATTATTATAATCTAAACGAAGATAAACAATTGTGAAATGAGTTGTATAAGGAAATTAATTTAGAAATGAGAATTATAAAGTATAGTTATAATTAAAAGGGATTTAAAGTTGAGAATTTTAGAATTTAAATCCCGGTGATTTTGGAAATTGTTTTTCAAGGTTTTTGAGAAATAATAGTAAAGTTATTTTAGAAATATTTTTGAATGGAAATATTTTAAATGGTATTTAAAAGAGATAAAAAGCACTGAACTCACTTTGGTCACTGGAAAATAATTCTAGTGATGACTGCAGTATCATCGCGTTCATTTTCGAGTTTCTAAGTGACAGATTACTACTGTAAAAGTTTTTTTTGGCAAATAAAGATTGTCTTGGATTTCAAAAAGTGGAATTTGGAATACAAAGGGAATATGTATATTATTATTTCGCAATGGTTCGAAAAAAAACCAGGAGGTTAGTTCTTGAATTTTCAATCAAGTGATATTGTATATATGGACTTAGGCATATTATCCCTTAAAAGTTCAATTTTTATACCTTATAAACCTAGGGATTGGTTGGTTAAAATAAATTTTTATAATTTGTGGAATATGCATGTTAAGATAAGAAATTTGAATTTGAGCTATAGAAGGAAATTTAACTTAAGAAAAGTTAAGTAAAATGGGTTTATGAAATGGTTCATAAGTGAAATTAGTATTAAAGGAATTATACTAAGTAATAATGAATGCGAATAAAAAGGAAATTGGTAAAACTTAGAAAACCAATTGGAATAAATACGTAAGTTGTACGTAGACCATTTTATTGGCATAATTGTTTGATCCAGATTCGAGTGCACGATTTCAAGATGATTACACGGATCTGAGTTAGGATTTTTCACTCGATTCTTAACGGCGAACACTGGATACAGATCTTTTATATGATTCTGAAGTTCTCTATCATAGTATATGGCTATGCAAGGAGGACAACGGTTTCTAATCACGGAACCAGATTGGAGTCTGCATTAGGGAGTCAAGTGAGCGATCTTAGTTTGGAAATGGAAATTGTGTGATTGAGTGAGCGATCAGATTTGATATAACGTATGGGTGGTAAATGTTCATCTTATGGGCTTTATCATAACTATATGTTAGACATTTAGAAAATGAAAATTATATGGATTTGAGTTATATGGTTGGATATATTGTAAGTGATATTCAAATAGGGAAATAAAGGCTAGTTGATGCTTCTGACTTCATAAATAAGTTTGGTTACCCAACAAATAGATACATGTTTATTTTGTTGTTTGGTTAATGGTTTTATGACCTAGATATAGGAAGCTGCTTGGCTTTCGTTTTCTTTTGATTGGTTTAGGCCCCTAGTTGCGATTATAGTTGTACCGATTTAGCCACGCAAGGGAGACGCTACCGAAATTTTTTCTAAATTTAAGTCTTAGAAATTTGGTGGAAAGATTTATCAAAAATTGATTTTTGAAAAGTTAACGGGTTTTGAGGCATTTTTCCTACCTTTGTAATTTCGAGGACGAAATTCTTTTAAGAGGGAAGAATGTAAATACCCGGAAATTTGGTTGTTTGATTTTAAATATTTAATCAATTTTAAATATTGAAATAATGGTTTTAAAGGGTTAATAACTCAAAATTCCAAATGTAGAGATTAAGACAGGTTTAATAACTAGAATTCTATTTTAGAGATGAATTAAAATATTTGAATAGTATTTCAGATAGCTGAATTATAAGTTTAATATTAATTCAATAGATAAAATAGATTTATTCAACTCGTTTTGGTTAAATAAATAATGACAGTGGATTCGATTGTAAATTAAATTGCAGTGATAATAGTTTGAATAAATGATCAGAAAATAAATTTTTATTATTTTAACTCGATTTCAATGGACATTTTTTTAATTTAATTATCGTAATTTTTCCATAATTTTCAATTTGAAAAATATTGATACTATTCATTTGACGATTTATCGGAAAACGATGACATTTTTGGGATTCCATAGAATTCAATAACCGGTGTATATTATTATTGACTTAGAATCATGTCGTTATTCTAAGCGCATTCGGAATTTTGTTTGGTCGATTCGAGGTCCGTTCCCTAATAAAATTATGTACTGTGAGATACCGATAATTTGAAAACTAATATAAGTCAACTAAACATTAAGTACCACCAAGAACACACTCCTGTCTCCACGATTCCTCTCTTCCTTAATTTGCATGTCACTATGTGCACCCGTTTGTTCTCAAAAAGCGAAGAAAGAAAACAAAATGGTAGCTTTCGAATTGATATATCATGTTGATATGTCCACTGGAAAACAATCAAGCATGCATTCTTCCTCTTCCTTTCGCATTTCTTTTGTTCACAATTGCCAGTTCATGTTGCTAGTTAATAGGGAAAAATGAATCGAACTTATTCTCTCTTTTAAAATTTAAATTTTATGTTAAAAAAATCAAGGAGAAAGATAGAAAGTAAAAAAGCTTTGATTTTTTAGTTCATCTGGTCCTTATCGTCAAATCTAGATAGATGTGGAAGGTTGCGCAGCAATTTTAGGTGATCATCAGTTTTGAACGAGGACTAGCAGTGCTAGAGTTGGATTTTAAGGGAGTTTTAGTCGTCGGTTTGTTGAAGCGAGTGTATATTCGAGTTTAGCTTGGTTTTTATCACCTAGGTGTCAAGTATGGTGATGTGCGATTGGTTACAAGGGGAGGCGACATTCTGTATGGTTGTAAAGGAGGGATTTGGATGCGTTTGCTTTGGGAACATCAGGCTTGGTGCTGTGGGGATCAATGCATAGAGGAGGCGTAAAGGAAGAGAATGGTGAAGCCGGGTTTGTGATTAGTGGAGAAATGAGTGAGCCGGGGGGGACAGTTCGGCATGGTGATAATGGAGGAGGGAGGAGCAAGACCGCTTTTCAATGGAGGAACTCGGACCAGAAATTAGTGGTACCATCACGTCGAGCAGGCGGAAAGGAGATCAATAGAGAAGACGGCGTTGGATTTAGTGGAGCGTAGCTCCGTATCACTGGAGATCGTGCACACCAGTTTAGGATGGAAGGATATCATTGCACAGGAGAGAAGGAAGAAGGATGAGGGCTGATTAAAAGGTTAATTAATATATAATGATTGTAATTAATGATTTATAATTGAAATTAAATTATTTGATAAGTATTAAATCGTATAACCATTTCATACGATGTCAGAATCAAACGTGGTCAGTGGCGTTGTGTTCATATCATCGCTCTCTACGCATAGGAATTGGATTGGAGCGATTTGGAGCTTCTAGAATTTTTAGCTAAATTCGAATGTTGTTCGAATTTAGTCAGAACCAAAACGTGAAAACGACAACAAAAATCAAAGTGAGTTAAACTCACTTATTTGGTTAACCAGTAATGTTTTACAGTAAATAAAAATTATTTATGCATGTTTTGAATTGACTGAATTGGCTGATTAATTAAATATGATCTAGGATTGCGATATAGCATCTGGAAATGCTATTAGATTGTTTGAACCTGATCTAGTATCACGATATTGCATCTTGAAATGCTATTAAATGTTGTTTGAGTTTATTTTTATACTTATTCCAAGTATTGAATCATATATGGAATTGATAAATAAATTGATTTAATTACGTTGTTTAATTATAACGTAATTGAATTTAAATATGTTGGTGTTATCTATTTGGCCACATAAACACCGTTGAATAATAAACAAAAGAGTTTTATTGTGAATGACATTTGGTTAGCAGAATCAATCCCTGTTCTGCTATTAGATTAATTTGGACATTTATTTAAGTGCGATGTGTTAACAATTGATTTTTAATGATGGACTTGACATATGTGCCTGTTATTATGTAAATGCATGTATTAAATGGTAGCTTGTTAAGTACCATTATGATCGTTGAGCCTCTTTCCGAATTTAGAAAGTTACAAATGTTGTTTAACTTCAAATCTTATAATTTGAAGTAAAAGGTCTTATTTAATTATTATTTATACAAATTGATTTGTTTAATTATTATTTTAAAAATGTTTTGTAAAATTATATATTTAGTAAAGTTAATTATGTTATAGGCCTAATTGTTTATTTGGTTTTGTTTAAAGATAACAAAATATTTTATTATTAGTTATTTAAACTAGATAATTATTTCATTAAATAATGCTATTTAAAAGTTAATTAATTTTATTTTAAAGTTAATTAAATTTACTTTATTATATTAAGATCTTTAAAATGTTAAAGGTTAAATGATTATATTATTAATAAATGTTTTAAAAGTATTTTTATATTATCAAAAATGGTTAAGATGTTTTTATGATGTTTAAAATCTTATTTATTATAATTATGTAATAAATTATTTATAAAAGGAACACTTTATGTAAAAGAATTGGTTAAAGAAGTTATAAATGTGAAAGTGGTTTAAAATTTGAAAAGGGAAGTTTTATAAATGGTTCGAGATTTAGAAAAGAATATTCCTCTAAATTGAACTTTGAGATTTATAAATAATCTTTATAAATTTATTTGGAAATATTTATAAAATAAAGAGATTTTCGAAAGAAATGGTTGATTTTCATAGCGTAATTCGAAGAGGCGGAGATTGCCTAAAGTTTGTTATATTTTTGCTGGGATAGCGACGTAACCAGTACAAACTACGATCTATGAAATTTCATGGCGTAATTCGAGAGACAGAGATTGCATGCAGTTAAGTTTGGATTTCTCTGGGATAGAGACGTAACCATTGAGCCGCGATCCATGATCAATACAGAATGGTGCTTTGCATATTTATTTTAAAAAAATTTCAAATATTTTTGAAGGGAATGGTTTGTGAATATACTTATTTCGGAGAGATAAGTATATGGTTGTTTTTTATAAAGAGATTTAATTTATCAAAATTGAATTAAATGAGGCTTAGTGATTTCAGTGGGAAATGTAATCTTGGTTGAATGTTTGTTTATTTGATAGTAAAATAACCGACTATCAAATCTTGGCTCAAATATGTAATCCTTCTTAATTTTGGTGGTAGGAAACGATTCCCTACTTAACACTGGAAATATCTAGGAGGAACATGGGAATTATATGGTACAGTTACCATCGGTGATGCTATACTGTACGTATAAACTCGTTGTTCTTCTAGGATAAATGATAAGGAGATCCGTCCACTTAATCGGTTAGGGGTTGATCCCCGCTCTTATGTCACTACAACAAAAATACTCTATTACAACGTCGTTTTTACAATGGTCTTCTAATGCCCCTTGTAATAGATACTTATTACAATAGTTTTTTCAGGCACGTTGTAATAAATATCACTTTTCAACAACACTTTTCGTTTGAGCATTGTAATAGACACATATTACAATGTTTTAATTTTCCCGTTCTAATATTTGCCTATTACAACTGTTTTCTAGTCGTTGTAATGGATACCGAGGTTCATCCATATTTTCCCGTTGTAATAGATGCCTATTACAACCATTTTATTTTGCCCATTGTAATAGATATCGGTTTTACAATGGTTATAAAATGCCCATTGTAATTAATGTGTGTTAAATTTTTTTGATAATTAACAATTAATAAATACAACACTTTCTTAAAAAACATTAATAATATTTATTTATTGATGTTTAATAATTAATTTTTTATATTTAATATTTTATTATAGTTAATTACTGATAATTAGTAAATTACATTCAATATTTGTTAATTACAATTAATAATTAATATTTAAAATTAAATTATTAATAATTACTATTATTAATATTAGGACTAAAATTTCTTATTTAATAATGAATAAACAATATTTTGAAATTATTTAAAATAAATTTAAAAATATTCATTAATTTTGAAAAACTTACAAAATAAAATTTTAGAATTTTCACAAAGTTTAATCTAAAATTTTGAATTTATTTAAAATAAAGTTAAAAGTATTCATAAAATTTAACATCCACAAAATTTAAATACAATTAGAAAATATTCAAAATTTGATGGAAATTCAGAAAAGTTAAAAAAATTGAAAATTCAAACTATACAAATATTATGCTAAAATCTATTAATTTCATATGCATTTGAATGTTTATTTTTGTAAATATGTTCTTTGGCATATTCAAATACGAGTTTTTTCTCAATTCCTGTCAAAAAAATTGGCTCCATTGTGAAAAAATGTAACCGCCAAGAGCTAAATTTTTTTGGCTCCTAATTACAAAATTTTAGCTCGAAATACCGTAAAGGACCTGTCCATATACCAAGTTTTCTCATTCTTATTTTTCGTTCCTCTTTCTCGCATCCTCTTCTCAATCCCTAATCCATACTCCCTCTCATTCTCCTCAATCCCTCTTATGACAGGTTTGAAGTATTTGGATCTATAGGCCATAAAATGGAACCAGCCCGAGCGTCACCACTTGATTTTGTCGAAGACGAGTAGATGTGTAACGACCCGCTATTTTGGACTATTCGCATCCGCACATGTCGGATTTGAATAATTCAAAATACCGAGTTGTTAATTAAATTTGGCAAAACTGAGCATATAGAGTAAATAAAATAATCACAGATCATAGACACAGAGTAATAAATACAGCGGAAACAAAAGATAGTAGTTCATGAAGCTACTATATACATATCAGAGTTAAATAAGGTACAACAGATGTCTCGCATACAATAATCAAATACAATATCAGAATACATCACTAGAATCAACTGGATATCTGATACTGGATAGATAGCTGGATCTCCAAGCGAAGCTCCAACTCCAAAGGTGAGTCTCGAATACTGGTACACTCAGTCTGACCCGAGCGTAAAGAAAACATAAAACACTCGAGTAAGGATTAACATTCTTATATCAATAAATCCAACTCAAGTGCAATAGCAATTGAAATACAAGTAACTCAAAGGATGTTTGGAATAACCATCCTTTAAGGATCCGTTAAACTATCTACTATGTAGTAGTGTACGATAAGTAGATAATGCCTATCAGTAATATAAAGTATCAAAATAGTGTTAAGGCGTTACCATTATTCCCCTTAACACATTTTACATAAGCGTTATAGTCTATACAGCACTGTGAACTCCACCGTAAACTAGTGGGATATCAGGGAGTACTCCATAGGTATAACACAAAACAAATCGTAGTGGTCGCGTATATAGGGATACAAGTATGACAAGGCACATGAGGCAATACCCAAGGTAGTGAAACTACCTTTTGCCTGATCCGGACTGGTGAGAACGCATCGCCGCAGCGATCGCAACACCGCGAAACAACACTCCCAAATCAAGGGTGCATATATCGACAACAAGTAATGAGTAGTTTTCGAAGAAGTGTGTTCGCTCAAGGAAGCAAACCCCCATTTGGCCCGGCACGGCTACTGTTTTAGTCATTTCCAATTTGACACAAGTGCCAAGGCTATCCATTATCGTTTTCTTTCTTCAGTCATCACGTACATCATTCCAACCACTTCATTCTGGATCACACTTCGCGTATAGTTATTAAATTGGTTTTCGGTTTAGACAGTGAGTATGTCCCTAACCGATTCCGGTCTCTTTAATAACTTCTGTGATTAATCCACCGATTGGTCATTTATTTATTTCAAAACCAAATCAATTCAATTTCAAATAGAATTTGTAAACCAACATTTCATTTCACTTTCAAAATCAATTTCCAAAATTTACGTTCCAAAATTTCCAAATTCAAATTTCAAAATCTTATAATTCAATTTCAATTTCTTTTTTTAAACAATTCAAATATTGATTCAAGTTCGTAATATAAGTTTCATTCCGAAATCATTTAAATTAATTTAATTTAACATTCAAATCACTTTAAATTCATTGATCGATTTCATTCAATATTTGTTAAGTTAATTCATCATTCAAAACAATTTCTATTTAATTTCCAATTCACTAAATCAATTACTTAAGTTCCACTTCATTGTATCAAAACTTACAAATTTGAATTAAATTAAATTCGTCAAATCAAGTTCTTTAAAATACAAGTCTTACATTAATTTCAATAAAACACATTTTATTTCTTATTAGAGAAATACAATTTCACCTATTAATTTACTTAGTTACAATTTCAAAACTCAATTAATAAAGAAACTTAATTTCACTTTTTCAAGAAGTTCAATTTTACTTAATAAAGAATTCAATTTTATTTAATTATTAAATAATTCAATCTTATTTAATTATTAAATAATTTCAAAACTTAATTATTAAATAATTTCAAACTTAATTATTAATAATTCCAAATTTTAAAACAACGTTCTTTCATCAACTACTATGTTAATATTTTGATTTAGATTATTAAATATTAACATTTTCCTGGATTAAAATTCAAATTTCAACCTCATTTCAAAACCATATTATTCATTCAAATAAAATCTTTATTTTATTTTTCAATCAAATTATTGACCAATCGGGTTTTATTTATTTCTCTATCCTAAGTCAAGTTCATTTGGGTATTTATCATTTCAACCCGATTCCAATTCAATTCAAAATCAAAACATAGCAAAGGGAACTTGAAGTGTGATAACTGGGATGGTGTCAAAGTAAATAAACAAGCAATAACAACAATCAATATCAATCCAATAATCATGAAATAATCGTATTAATTTACATTTGTTGTTTATGCAAATTAATATAATTATTTCTAGAATCTACACTATCATTTCATGTAGATTAAAGATTATTACACTAATCTTTATACGGTTCTTCACTTGGTATCTATTATTCAAATTCATATTACATTGATTTAAACAACATACATTAAACGGTTCAAGGTGTAATTAACCATATTTCTACGTGTCAATTAATTAAACATTTAAAGGATCATATTATACAAATTTGCCTAATTAAATTCAACATATGTATAAATTTCAAGTCAATAACTATCCTACGACAAATTCAATTTCATATTTTATCACTTCCTACACTAACAATTATAACGTCTAATATCACATCAAACAATCAATCATTTATCAACCAAACTTGATTATAATCGTATAAGTAACAGATATCGGTATTAGATGTCACAGATGAACTGATACAAGTAATAACATATATAACAGTGTAATTAACTAGCAGCAATATATTTCAATTGTCGTTTCAATTGAAATCAAATTTAATAAATAAAAGAATGTAAATCGTGAGTGATTGCTCACCTTTAGAGGCTAGAGACGAACGAGAATGGAAGCGGATAGACACAGACAAGTATACAGATTGAGCTAGCACGACAGCTACAAGTTAGGAGTTTGCTGCGATAAATTTGATATTGGGAATACTAGTCCAAATGGCTAGAGATAGATGAGACAAATATATATTTAGCTATATATTTCAAAAATCGATATTTAAACACATATTAACATAAAAATCTTTATAATATATATATATATATATTGGAAATCAGTATTAATTTTTAAACCTATATACCTATGTCAAAATCAAAATTCATATATATTTCAAGATCTTAATAAATCCTTACACATATATTTTAGAAATAAAATCTTTATATATATCCAAGCCATATAAAATTTTAAACACATATACAACCAGATAAAATTTTCAAATCATTACTATTAACACATATTAAAATTTGAAATATATATATAGACTCAAACAGGTTCCATAAACTGCTATGAACTAATATTTCTAACAAACATATGATACATAACAAATTATTATAATTCACACATAAATTTTTAACATCAATGTTTTATAAACCAATATATTACTATTTATAATACCATATATATATATATATAATACTTTCTAAAATCCATGCATAGTGCATGCATATACTATTAAGTATCGATATATATAAACTTAGACAACTTCATATAACAGATTATATAAATATAAACTTATACATAGGCTAGCTCTATATGGAAATCTAGATTATATAAATTCGCATATAAAACTATAAAAGTAGAACAAGCTTCATATCTAGTAAATTTTGTACAGGCGATTTATATATGAGCTGCCATACTACAATACAAGTACATAACTGCACATATAGTGAGTATATGCATAAATATATATATATATATATACTGTTAAGATATATACGTTATATATACATATAAATATAAAATGTAATATATACCTTGTAATGTACTAAAATAAATGATATATGTAAAAGCTACAGATAATAATATGTACAAATAAGCAATATATAACTCATACATCAATTATATTTATATAATTAAGATTTATATAGTATATATACAAAACCGAAAGAATATAAAACGAACAGACAAAATAGCTCAGTATATGACAAATTCAGAAAAACAAATATACCAATAAACTTAACCTGTTAATATATACTTTAAAACTATCCTATTTAAAATGTACTAAAACACCTATTTACTGGATAGAGAAAATTGCAAGTGCATCCACACAGCATGATATATATATAAATATTTTAGAAAACGGACAAAGCATTAGGCGATAATATATATATATAATTAACTTCAGATTTTTTTTCTTCTCTGACATGTAAATAAATCTTATACTTTCCAAACAACCCGAGCAGGAAAAAGCCTTTAGATTTTACAAAACCCATATGTATACCATTATACATTGTAAAATACTGTATAATATATATATACTAAAGTAAACATATATACTGAAAATATATGCATATAATACATACCCTATTCTTTTATGAGCTGCGGTTGTAACCAAGACGAGGCAGAGGCTAGAAATAGGAATGGCAGCTAAGGGAAAAGGAGGTCGGCCCGAACTTCAGTGGGAGAGCTATCTCGGGTGGTGGGCTGCGTGGCATTGGAGATGGGAGGTAGGCTCGGCCTAGGCTAGCGACTGTGTAAAGATTGGGTTTGACTGGGTGGAAGGCGGTAGCCAGAGGTGGTGGAGTAAACCATGGCTGCGTGGGGTTCTAAGGTAGGAGGTTGGTCGCAGGCGATGGTGGGTAGGCGTGGCAAGATCTTGTACCGTGGAACAAAGAACGAACAAGTTTTATTTGAGGAAAGAAGACGAGCAACTTTCCAAATGAACAGGCTTCGGCAGAAGATCCAGAGCGGCGGATTGTTGAGGAGCAGAGGCCACATGCTGGCCAGGGTGGATCGGCATGAGAGAGAGGATGAATGGAGCTTTGGGGCATGGTGGTTGCTGGAAGGCAAGGCGCGGGAAGGGTCAGGCATGCAGGCTGACGTGGCGCGGTGCTAGTCGGAAACTTTAGGGAGGTGGGCGAAGCCTGGAGCGGTGATGGGGTTTGCCGTGATTGGTTGTTGGAGAGTCTGAGTGGGTTAGCTTAGAGTCGAATGTGGGAAACACAGTATAAAATGATAAAGAATGTATGGAAGAGGAGAGAAGAAGTGGAAGGCTACAGGAAGGAAGATGAATTTGGGAGGAAGAGAGCACGTGAAAGATTTGATAAAACTTTATATTTGTTATTTTCTTCAATTGAAATCAAAGAAAGAAGTGCAGGTTTCAAAGCAAATCATAATGAATATAAGGAATAACAAAGGCCACTAATTTGAATTTAGTGAAATAATAAAAGCAGAAGGCTGTTGGGTTTACGGTGAAAGTGAATAGTTACTGAAATACAAAACGCCAGATTGCGGAATCGATACGGAAATCGTTTCGTAGATTTCACCGTCCCCCGAATTCCGAAACACACAAACGAATATACTGCGGAGATCGGCACAACGAGACGATCAAAACGGTACACAAATATCAGTGGTATGATTGAATTATAAAAATTCGAATTTTCTACTACGGAAAATGCAGTAAAACTTAGAAAAATAAGATCGACGGAGCTAAAGAAGTCCGAATTTGGAAAAACGAAAAATGACGTCTTGCTCAGAAGATGATTTAGAATTTTTCTATGTAAAAATATTCAGGTTTCGAAAACATTTTATTTTCATCAATTTCTAACTGATTAAATTGAAATAAAATTACACACGAAATAAACTTTCATATTTTTGGATGAAAATTTATCAATTGCTATGTTTAACTAGACGCATTCCAAATATCAAATTTATATTTCAAAATTTTATCGTTTAAAATTTCGCAAAATTTCAATTAATAACGTTATTAAAACAGTTAAAATTTACAGGTCGTTACACTCTCCCTCACTCAAAACTTTTCGTCCCCGAAAAGGAAGGAGGTAGGAGAATAAAAAAACAACCAGAAAAAAAATTGATTAAAAGACAAGATAAAACAATTAGTTTAAACCATATATTTTCAAATTAAACTAATTAATATTTAACAATTTGGTTTAATCCACTTGGTTTCACCAAAGTTAAATCAATCTATCTATTTCTAAATTCATTATCTTACTATCTAGTCATCATCAATTAACAATTTCTAAATCATCAATATGTATAATCAATTATTGTACTCATATTTTATTCAATAGATTTAATTCTTTTATTCCAAATTATTATTAAGTTCATTTCACTTAATATATCTTATTACATATATTTAAACCATATAAATTAATTTAAACCATATAAATTTTAATTTAAATTAATTTATATTCAATAATTGGTTTAAATCCATTTATATTAAATCAATAAATAGACATTCGATTTAAATTTGTTAGTTCAACTGTTAATTCTAATTATATAAATTTCATTTTAAATCAATTAATATTCAATAATTGATCTTAATTCAAGGTATTTCATTAAGCTGATTTAATTCAATTTGTTAATTCTTTCATAACAAAATTTACTTTATTTATCTCATTCAATTAACTTATTATTCTATCATCTTTATTAGCATTTTTTTTATAATTAAAATCTAAGTGCATAACATTTATTATAAACACTCAAATTTTATTTATAAAATTATTTTATATTGTATATTATCCAATAATATTTTAACTTCTGAATAATTTAGGTAAGTTATTTTGAAATGCAATTTAGTACTATACAATAAAAAATTTCAAATTCAATTATTTCAAGTTTAAATACTTATTCAAAATTTAGCTTTATTTATAATTGAAAACATCTTTTAACATGATTTTTAAGAATTAAATTTCCGTTTGATTTCAAACCCTTTAGAAATAATTATGTATATACTATATATATTAAATCGAATTAAATTTAAAATAATATACCCATATATATATATATATATATATATATATATATAAATCAAGTCATACATAAGAAATCCAAATCAAAATATTTTTCCAAAACAAAACCGTAGCAAAGCTACAGAATGGTCTCTCCACTTTGAAACTCGAAAATGAATGTCGATGATGCGACCGTCATCACCGAAATTATTTTCCAGCGATAAAGAGAAGAGCACTGATTTAGACTTTAAATTCTTTAGAATGATTCTTTTTGAAGATATTTAAATACTATACACTTTAAAACTTCCAAATCAAAGTTTGAAACCACCGAATATTAAATTCTCAAATTTAGTTTAAAACCATTTAAATTAAAAATCAATTTTAACCCTTTTTTATAAATTCATTTATTTATATTATCCAATAGTCAATGGTTTATGAAATAATAAATGAAAATTGAATATTATCATTCCGGACAACAACTCATTAACAATTTAATTTTAGAAAAATTTATACTTGTATATATCATATAATCATTCAAAAATTTATTTTGTTTACCAAATTTGAAAACGATATTGTGTCGGTTTGCTCTGTTAAAGTGTTTTGGAAATCCTATCGATAGCGTTGATCAGACGAATCGATCGAAAATCCAAATCAACATCAACAACTCAAACAACACAAAATATTTTTTAAAACATTTAAATATAATTTTACAAATACAATTCCTCACCCGACGATACAAGAATAGATTTCAAAACATGTATAGCGATTCAAATTCGATGGAAATCAAATCAAAGAGAATTTTGATTCGAAAATAAGTTTGAAACAGAAGATAAGATAATTCAATTACCACAATCGGAAGATGGATGAGTTTATTTAATTCACGGGCAACCTTAACCCGGTCGTCCGTAACTACAAGAATAAGATCGATGCTGAATTCCGAGGTAAATCAACACTAGATCTCAAGAGATGGAATTCAGGTATAGCAGGTAATAGATAGCATCGTAAACCAAGGATACAGAAATCTCTGGTAAATCAATGCCTATTGTAAAGGAGTTCTTGTAACATCCCGAAATTTTCGACTTTCGAAAATTCGACATCGATACTCACTTTATCGACTGCCGAGCCATCGAATGCCGGAAACCCGAAAAGTTATGGTTTTAAAAAAAAGAAAAAGGTAGAAGAAGAAGAAAAGAGTAGAAGAAGAAGAGAAGAAGAAGAAAGCAGAAGAAGAAAAAAGAAAAGAGAAAGAAGAACATCAGAACAACAATAGAAACAGAAAACAATATCAGAATCTCACATATCGCAGCGGAACAATATATAATAGATAACACTAGTCTTTTAAAACAAAGAACTATATCAGTTTATACATACATCAATCATCAGAGTCAATATACAACAATGGACAGTTATATAAACTTGTCCTCATACAGAATACACAGCGGAATAAATAATTTCATATACAAATACTACGTCTCGCCATCCAGCTTGCTTCCAAAGCTCCAGAATATCCAGAATATCCTGATAACATCTAGACTGCCCGTGTGGAAATTTGTGGGCACCCAGAGTTTAGAAGGGAACAATAAACTCCGAGTCAGTCATGGTGACTGGTGTGAGATCGTAAAACAGTTTATCTTTAAAACAACAACAGGAAAATTTTAATGTCAATTCGCAATGCTTTTGGAAAATGAAACTACCATAAGACCTCCCACCACACACACAATGCAAACGTAGAATTGGAGGAGATTTCTTCTAATGATAGTCAAAGATGCTTACTACGCAAAAATCAAATTCTTTTTGATATTATTATTAGTGCAAAGTGGAAAACATTTCGAAAGTATAATATAAATCTTAGCCAGCATACGACCAGTATCGTATGCATACTATAGCTACCATCTAAACAGTGGTGACCACCGTACGTAAATGGCAGGTTCTACAACTAATACCGTACAAGGTGCGTATTGGAGTTTGGATTTCCAACAAATGGTCAGGCTAAGGAACTTCCTATGCCACGATGGGTAAGTCCCTGGAATAAACGACCCGAGAACCTAACGTTACGGTTAGATCTCTGCCAACACAAGGCCGGGTTACCTCTGCAAAAATAGGTAACTACTGACACGCGTATGTCATCCCCCGATCGTAACCGATCTTCCCGAGGATCCCCGATTTCCAACAAACCACATCAAAATAATAATGCAGCAACCACATAGGTTAAGTATCTGGGCTCCATACCATGATACCACCTCTATCCAGAAGGAATGACATACACTAAGGGGCGCTACTCCCTAGAACCTTGCTGCATTCTTCCTGTTTTGACCATTTCCGGGGTGTGAGGCTCGACGAAGTCTCGTCCACAAAGCTACGCTTTCTACAAAGCCATGCTTCGGGTCAAACAAATGATCAACCTATGATCACAAAGATATAAGATCAAACAAATGATCATATCGCAAATGATCAAACACTGATCATTTCACAGCAACACTCAGTATGCCACGTTACCAAATTGGGAATATATCGCTGATGAATTTCAACTACATAACCTCTGAGCTCATACGTCTCAAAGAAGGGTGTTAAGCTAAGAGAATAAATTCTCCGCCACCAACAGAAATGTATTTGAAAGAAATAAGCTTTATATCTCAAATTGTAACGTCAGACACACAATCCATACAAGTCTGTTCCGGGATCGAACAGAACCGAAGGCACTTCTCACGAAGCCCTTGCACATCCGGATAAATTTCTAATCACGTCCGGACTTCCCGTCACTAAGGGTGATAAAACCTCTAAATCGGAGATCAGCCGATGTAGAGTAACTCGACGGTAATCCTTCCGTTTTCAAAAATATCCGGTCTTTAACACCGGTCTTCAAATGCGATTCATAACGAAGTATCACATATTCGGAATGGGTTATACGACCCCATGGTCCTTTCCCGGCTAACCCGAATAGTGAGCGTTTATTTAAAAATAAGTGTGGCATTCAAATTCATCCAATTCACAACAAATACATATTCAAGGTAATTATTGATAGTCGGTTATTTAACTATCAATAAAGATGCGCAACATCATCAGATTCCAAATAATTTTCCAAATTATTTTATCTTCCAAAATATCTTTACTAGATATAAAATTTCCACACTTAACCATTTGAAAACAATTTCAAATCAATTTCCACACTTCAAAAATAAATCAATATTTATTTTTAAACAACTTCGCTTTCTTTTATAAATTCCGTATTGAATTTATACTTTCGAATATCTACTGATATTCAATTTTCAAATCGATTTCAAATATTCAATTTCAAATTATCTTTAAGAAGATAAATTCTCAAAACGTTCATTTCATATTAGAAAAGCAATTCCATACTTATTTAAAAATAAGTAATTCACAAATCATTTATTTTCAACATTTGAAAATATTCAATATACTTAAATCAAATTTAAGTATAAATTCATTCTTTAAGGAAATCATTTACTATAACAACATTTATTTGAGTCAAAACGAATGTTACGTAAAACATCGTTACGACGACTCAAAATCACTAGTATAGGGATTCAGAATTTAGATAAATATATAAATCCCAATACTATATAAAAACATTTCCTTTCGGAAACCATTTACTATAACAACAGTGTTATAGTCCACCATTTCCTTATTCCTCGAAAACGTCTATTTCAACAATGAATGTTGAAATCTATGATTTCGATAGTTCACGTTTTAAAACATCTTTTAAAACAATTAACTTCATTTATAATATCGCTTTCCCAAACATAACTATTTTTTTAATAATATATTCACTGTCCAAAATCGTGAATATACTTCAATAACCAAATTTCAATCTTTTTTACACATTTATTTCAAGAATTATCCACTGTCCAAAATCGTGGATAAAATTCCCTTAATAATCTCTATATTTAAAATCAATCAAATTTGATTTATTTTCGAATTTATAAAAACAACGTTTATAAATTCTATTTCCATTTTATAACAACTTCGATTTATACATCTTCTTTAATGACCCATTCAATTTATAAGTTAATATAACTTATAATTCATTTATTTTAAAAGAAATCGTTCTTTTAAACTTCACAGAATTTAAAACTTTCAAATTTCATTAACTTATGAAATCCCATTTACACTTCATTTTAACACTTATAGAAACTTGTCTTATAATCCCAATATTTCAAATTTATAAATATCCATTTTTGTACATCTTTTAAATAAACCGTTTATAATACTAGAAATCCCAATTTAAACCATTTCATAAATTTCTTAACTTTTTATTTCAAAAATCACACTTTGATTTTATTTCACAAAAATCTTAACTTTTATAACTTTAAAATTTTAGACGTTTATAAATCAATTCAAAAATTCCATAAAACGTATATTTTCAAAAATCACTTTAAAATCCTATTAAAGTAAAAGTTGTTATTTTTAAATTTCAAAACTTGAATCCGATGATGCAACAGCACCAATTAGTCAATCACAACAACAAACATCATATATCAATATGATAACAAAATATACATCAATATCTGTAAATAAATAAATACTGGTGAGGAATCCAGTTGGATCCCTCCAACCTGTTTCCCTGCATCCACAGATGTTAGCACAATACCAATTCCACTTCGAGGTGGAATATCGCGGTATATGGGTTTTATAAAATATCCGCTTACTAACGGCGCAATAGGGTCTCATCCGCTATACGAGGTGGGAAATCATCAATCTAATATATACATATGCCAATATGTATATATTGCTATATATATAGATATATCCTACTATATCTAATATCACATCCAAATAGCAATCAAATCAATCAGTCAAAAACTGCAATTCATTTTGAGTGAGAAGATCTCACCTTTGCTTTTTATTTGCCATCCAATTTCCATTCCAGTTTGAATATTTAAACTAAGATAGCCAAAAGTATACTCGCGTACGCGAGTTTCTTCCCCGATCCCAACGAGCTCGAACTCGAGTCGTTTCCCCTGTTTCCCCGAGTCTCTTCCCAGCTCTCTCTCTCTCTCGTTTTCAAAAACGCTGATATCCATTTCTTGCCGTGCACGTGCACACGGCCATTAATCGCCTCCAGGCGACGCCGCAACGTCGAGCAAGTCGACGATGCTTCGAGCATCTATCTTCAATCGCCAGAATCCACTCAACCCCTCAAAATCAAATTCGAGCTAAAACCCATGACCTGGAACTGCATCACTGAAGTCATCTAAACCTGGAACGTTTTCGTTCGCCCAACATCGACCACCAGAAAATACGAAATTTCGGCCACGACCTCAACACCCTCCATACTATCAACTCATAGAACAGCGTACAACTCGATCGCTCCAAGAAGATGAAATCATCTTGCTACTGACCTTGTTCAAAACGCGGTCACAAGCCCTAGTTTGGCTTCGTCCCTTCGATTCAAGAATTTGAAAATTTATTCAGTAATTTTCTCGACATCACCGAAGTTCATACAAGCTTCAACCTAATTTTCAACATTTATTATTGGATCGATCGCTAGAAATTTGGAAAAATGCGAATTTGGTTTAAATTCGAACTGCTCTTTGAATACTCAGTTAAAAATCATCATATTGCTTTTAAAAATCATGTCTTTGTATGTTCGTACGAGATATGTAATCAAACCATCAAATAAAAATGCTTGACTTTATCATAAAATTCCTTTTTGCTATAAACATGGAGTTTACAGGTTCAGATTCATTTATTTTCAAACTAACTTTTTGGACCATGGTTTCAAGTTTAAATTTCTATATTCAACAACACATCAAACATCAGAGATTAGAAAAGTTTACTCACTTTGGTTTTAAAAGAAGAACAGAGCTGCCCTCTATATTGAACCAGAGTTTGAAACTGGCAAGTTGAAACTCTTCCCTTGATCTTTGGTCTACCTTGCATTCGTATTGTTGTTTTTGATTGAAGAATTTTGTTTTAAGTTTTAAAGATGTTGTTATTTCAGATTTTTGTTCTCAGTTTGAAATGAACGAAATGAAATGGGAAGGCTGATATGTGCATAAAAAGTTTACAAGTGATATCTTTGTTTAATCAAGAAGCATGGCTGAGATGTTTTGTATTAAATATTGGAAGTATATTGCATTTATTACCTTAGTTCTTTACTTTCGGCTGAGATGAAATTTATTATACCTGGGTTGTACAATACAAGCATGGTTAAAGGTGATGTTAGGGTGTAGTAGTGTACTAAAGGTATTGCCATTGATTTCTTAGTACCCTACCCTATTTATTCTTTGCCATCATATTTGTCTCGGCTGAAAGAGGATATAGGGATGGTTTACATTCTTTATTTTGTACAAACATATTTTATTCTACTTGTTTTGTTTCCCTTTCTTTTATATGGTGGCTGCATCAATTGCTTAAGTCTTGTTTGAATACATTTGGTTTGTATGTATATGTTTATAAGTGTGGTCTGGTTTGTTGTTTATATGTGAATGTATTTTATTTGCTATGCTTTTGTTTATTAGTTTTATTTATTTCTAATTTTCAATAATTAGTTTAACTTACATATAAACTTTCAACTTAAATACATATCATCTTGTATTTACATTGTATTTATATTTTTACTTTATTTATTTTTGTATGACTACTTATTAATTTTCAACTATCAACTTTTCCTAAGTCATTTATTAAAATATTATTTTTCAAATCCAATATATACATATATATATATATATACAATATTTTAAATATCAAATGATTTATACAGAATTCATTCGAACTTGGGGAACTCGCATCACTTTATAATAAATTTCACAAATTTTTACTCAAAAATTTATTTAATTATAAATTTAAATAAATTAAAATCTAGGGTCGTTACAAACTTCCCCCCTTAAAAGAATTTCGTCCCGAAATACTTTTAAGAAAAATGATCCCTAACTCGTCTACTATTTTTCACAATCCAATAGTTTTATCAAATTTTTCAAAACAAATCTTTCTACTAAAGATTTGTTATCAATTCAACTAGCTTTCTAAACATTTTCATAATTTTCAAACGATATTGTTTACTTCAAAATTCAGATTTAAATTTCAATTCAACTTCTAAACTTTCAAAAATTTATCAAAAATTTTCTAACACTCGAAATTTTCAAAAAATTTCGCCAGCGTCTCCTTTGCGTGGCTAATACGGCACTACTACAAAACGTCCCTACGGACTCTCAGATTTCAAAAAGAAAAAGAAAAAGCCAAGCGGCTAGACAAGAAATCAGCAAAAACTCATATCGAAATTTAAATACTTACCTTTTCGAGCAAACTCAAATTTATCTTTGAAATCCAAAATTCCAATTCCCTTTATAACACCTGTATATTCTACTAGCCATAATATCTAGTTACATATTCAAATCATTTTGCAAATTCTATTACAAAATTTTCAATATAAACTGTTTATACATTTTAGCTTACTATTGAAGTTATATATATTTATTCTCATTCAATTTTACATTTCACATTATTCAAATTCGTTTTCAATATTCAGTTTTAACTCCAGTTTTATTCTTTTTGTTCAATCATCAAATTTTACTTAAGAATTTCACACTTCATTTCTTAAGTTAAATTTATTCAATCTAAATTCACAACAAATTGTATAAGTTATCAACTCATTTATTATTCTCATAAATATTTTTATATAGCATTCCAGAGTCTTTTTCAACCTTTCAAAGCCGTTTTGAAAACAATTCAAATTATCCTTTGAATTTCCAAAACAAAAACCAAAATTTTCAAACAACTTTCATTTAAAACAATTTGGCAGCAATTCCTCTTTTGGAAACCCGAAAATGAACATCAGTGATGCCGCGGTCATCATCGAAGTTATTTTCCAGCGACCGAAAAGAGTTTAGAGCTTTTCATTCCTTCAAAACATTTTTTTCAAAACCTTTGAAATTCATTTTCAAATCAAAAAGAAATTAAACTTTCCAAATTTTTCAAATTCCTTTCAAAACATTTCCAAAAACTTCTCTGGAATCCCGTTTTGAATTACAATTCACATTTATAATTTACATTTTCAAATTTCATTTGCATGTGAATTTATTTCTTAACTTTGGAGTTATGATTACAATTTCTTATTCAATTTTTTTTTATAACAATGAGAATATTTCAATGTTATTACTTCTAACAACCATGCAATCATATATTATGATAATTCATAGAAAATCATTTCTTTTCTATACAAAAAAATAGTTTTGGGTAAAATTATTTCATTCACCCTATTTAAAACAATACTATGTCGTCTTGCCTCGTTTAAGTGTTTAGAAATCCCTATCGATAATATGGCGTCCCACATACCGACCAAAATTCACAAACATCTCAACGTATAAGCAAACACAATATAAAACATTTTTATATTCACTAACAAATACGCACTCGTATCTATTATTACACTCAACTCATTCTAGAGTACTACTGACTCTATCTCTAATGAGTAACACCCAACAGAGCAGGGTTGTCGCTTAACCATATGCTCTGATACCACTTGTAACATCCCGAAATTTTCGACTTTCGAAAATTCGACATCGATACTCACTTTATCGACTGCCGAGCCATCGAATGCCGGAAACCCGAAAAGTTATGGTTTTAAAAAAAAGAAAAAGGTAGAAGAAGAAGAAAAGAGTAGAAGAAGAAGAGAAGAAGAAGAAAGCAGAAGAAGAAAGAAGAAAAGAGAAAGAAGAACATCAGAACAACAATAGAAACAGAAAACAATATCAGAATCTCACATATCGCAGCGGAACAATATATAATAGATAACACTAGTCTTTTAAAACAAAGAACTATATCAGTTTATACATACATCAATCATCAGAGTCAATATACAACAATGGACAGTTATATAAACTTGTCCTCATACAGAATACACAGCGGAATAAATAATTTCAGATACAAATACTACGTCTCGCCATCCAGCTTGCTTCCAAAGCTCCAGAATATCCTGATAACATAACTCTAGACTGCCCGTGTGGAAATTTGTGGGCACCCAGAGTTTAGAAGGGAACAATAAACTCCGAGTCAGTCATGGTGACTGGTGTGAGATCGTAAAACAGTTTATCTTTAAAACAACAACAGGAAAATTTTAATGTCAATTCGCAATGCTTTTGGAAAATGAAACTACCATAAGACCTCCCACCACACACACAATGCAAACGCAGAATTGGAGGAGATTTCTTCTTATGATAGTCAAAGATGCTTACTACGCAAAAATCAAATTCTTTTTGATATTATTATTAGTGCAAAGTAGAAAACATTTCGAAAGTATAATATAAATCTTAGCCAGCATACGACCAGTATCGTATGCCTACTATAGCTACCATCTAAAAGTGGTGACCACCGTACGTAAATGGCAGGTTCTACAACTAATACCGTACAAGGTGCGTATTGGAGTTTGGATTTCCAACAAATGGTCAGGCTAAGGAACTTCCTATGCCACGATGGGTACGTCCCTGGAATTGACGACCCGAGAACCTAACGTTACGGTTAGATCTCTGCCAACACAAGGCCGGGTTACCTCTGCAAAAAAAAAGGTAACTACTGACACGCGTATGTCATCCCCCGATCGTAACCGATCTTCCCGAGGATCCCCGATTTCCAACAAACCACATCAAAATAATAATGCAGCAACCACATAGGTTAAGTATCTGGGCTCCATACCATGATACCACCTCTATCCAGAAGGAATGACATACACTAAGGGGCGCTACTCCCTAGAACCTTGCTGCATTCTTCCTGTTTTGACCATTTCCGGGGTGTGAGGCTCGACGAAGTCTCGTCCACAAAGCTACGCTTTCTACAAAGCCATGCTTCGGGTCAAACAAATGATCAACCTATGATCACAAAGATATAAGATCAAACAAATGATCATATCGCAAATGATCAAACACTGATCATTTCACAGCAACACTCAGTATGCCACGTTACCAAATTGGGAATATATCGCTGATGAATTTCAACTACATAACCTCTGAGCTCATACGTCTCAGAGAAGGGTGTTAAGCTAAGAGAATAAATTCTCCGCCACCAACAGAAATGTATTTGAAAGAAATCAGCATTATATCTCAAATTGTAACGTCAGACACACAATCCATACAAGTCTGTTCCGGGATCGAACAGAACCGAAGGCACTTCTCACGAAGCCCTTGCACATCCGGATAAATTTCTAATCACGTCCGGACTTCCCGTCACTAAGGGTGATAAAACCTCTAAATCGGAGATCAGCCAATGTAGAGTAACTCGACGGTAATCCTTTCGTTTTCAAAAATATCCGGTCTTCAACACCGGTCTTCAAATGCGATTCATAACGACGTATCACATATTCGGAATGGGTTATACGACCCCATGGTCCTTTCCCGGCTAACCCGAATAGTGAGCGTTTATTTAAAAATAAGTGTGGCATTCAAATTCATCCAATTCACAACAAATACCTATTCAAGGTAATTATTGATAGTCGGTTATTTAACTATCAATAAAGATGCGCAACATCATCAGATTCCAAATAATTTTCCAAATTATTTTATCTTCCAAAATATCTTTACTAGATATAAAATTTCCACACTTAACCATTTGAAAACAATTTCAAATCAATTTCCACACTTCAAAAATAAATCAATATTTATTTTTAAACAACTTCGCTTTCTTTTATAAATTCCGTATTGAATTTATACTTTCGAATATCTACTGATATTCGATTTTCAAATCGATTTCAAATATTCAATTTCAAATTATCTTTAAGAAGATAAATTCTCAAAACGTTCATTTCATATTGGAAAAGCAATTCCATACTTATTTAAAAATAATTAATTCACAAATCATTTATTTTCAACATTTGAAAATATTCAATATACTTAAATCAAATTTAAGTATAAATTCATTCTTTAAGGAAATCATTTACTATAACAACATTTATTTGAGTCAAAACGAATGTTACGTAAAACATCGTTACGACGACTCAAAATCACTAGTATAGGGATTCAGAATTTAGATAGATATATAAATCCCAATACTATATAAAAACATTTCCTTTCGGAAACCATTTACTATAACAACAGTGTTATAGTCCACCATTTCCTTATTCCTCGAAAACGTCTATTTCAACAATGAATGTTGAAATCTATGATTTCGATAGTTCACGTTTTAAAACATCTTTTAAAACAATTAACTTCATTTATAATATCGCTTTCCCAAACATAACTATTTTTTTAATAATATATTCACTGTCCAAAATCGTGAATATACTTCAATAACCAAATTTCAATCTTTTTTACACATTTATTTCAAGAATTATCCACTGTCCAAAATCGTGGATAAAATTCCCTTAATAATCTCTATATTTAAAATCAATCAAATTTGATTTATTTTCGAATTTATAAAAACAACGTTTATAAATTCTATTTCCATTTTATAACAACTTCGATTTATACATCTTCTTTAATGACCCATTCAATTTATAAGTTAATATAACTTATAATTCATTTATTTTAAAAGAAATCGTTCTTTTAAACTTCACAGAATTTAAAACTTTCAGATTTCATTAACTTATGAAATCCCATTTACACTTCATTTTAACACTTATAGAAACTTGTCTTATAATCCCTATATGTCAAATTTCTAAATATCCTTTTTGTACATCTTTTAAATAAACCGTTTATAATACTAGAAATCCCAATTTAAACCATTTCATAAATTTCTTAACTTTTTATTTCAAAAATCACACTTTGATTTTATTTCACAAAAATCTTAACTTTTATAACTTTAAAATTTTAGACGTTTATAAATCAATTCAAAAATTCCATAAAACGTATATTTTCAAAAATCACTTTAAAATCCTTTTAAAGTAAAAGTTGTTATTTTTAAATTTCAAAACTTGAATCCGATGATGCAACAGCACCAATTAGTCAATCACAACAACAAACATCATATATCAATATGATAACAGAATATACATCAATATCTGTAAATAAATAAATACTGGTGAGGAATCCAGTTGGATCTCTCCAACCTGTTTCCCTGCATCCACAGATGTTAGCACAATACCAATTCCACTTCGAGGTGGAATATCGCGGTATATGGGTTTTATAAAATATCCGCTTACTAACGGCGCAATAGGGTCTCATCCGCTATACGAGGCGGGAAATCATCAATCTAATATATACATATGCCAATATGTATATATTGTTATATATATAGATATATCCTACTATATCTAATATCACATCCAAATAGCAATCAAATCAATCAGTCCAAAACTGAAATTCATTTTGAGTGAGAAGATCTCACCTTTGCTTTTTATTTGCCATCCAATTTCCATTCCAATTTGAATATTTAAACTAAGATAGCCAAAAGTATACTCGCGTACGCGAGTTTCTTCCCCGATCCCAACGAGCTCGAACTCGAGTCGTTTCCCCTGTTTCCCCGAGTCTCTTCCCAGCTCTCTCTCTCTCTCTCGTTTTCAAAAACGCTGATACCCATTTCTTGCCGTGCACGTGCACACGGCCATTAATCGCCTCCAGGCGACGCCGCAACGTCGAGCAAGTCGACGATGCTTCGAGCATCCATCTTCAATCGCCAGAATCCACTCAACCCCTCAAAATCAAATTCGAGCTAAAATCCACGACCTGGAACTGCATCACTGAAGTCATCCAAACCTGGAACGTTGTCGTTCGCCCAACAGCGACCACCAGAAAATACGAAATTTCGGCAACGACCTCAACACCCTCCATACTATCAACTCACAGAACAGCGTACAACTCGATCGCTCCAAGAAGATGAAATCATCTTGCTACTGACCTTGTTCAAAACGCGGTCACAAGCCCTAGTTTGGCTTCGTCCCTTCGATTCAAGAATTTGAAAATTTATTCCGTAATTTTCTCGACATCACCGAAGTTCATACAAGCTTCAACCTAATTTTCAACATTTATTATTGGATCGATCGCTAGAAATTTGGAAAAATGCGAATTTGGTTTAAATTCGAACTGCTCTTTGAATACTCAGTTAAAAATCATCATATTGCTTTTAAAAATCATGTCTTTGTATGTTCGTACGAGATATGTAATCAAACCATCAAATAAAAATGCTTGACTTTATCATAAAATTCCTTTTTGCTATAAACATGGAGTTTACAGGTTCAGATTCATTTATTTTCAAACTAACTTTTTGGACCATGGTTTCAAGTTTAAATTTCTATATTCAACAACACATCAAACATCAGAGATTAGAAAAGTTTACTCACTTTGGTTTCAAAAGAAGAACAGAGCTGCCCTCTATATTGAACCAGAGTTTGAAACTGGCAAGTTGAAACTCTTCCCTTGATCTTTGGTCTACCTTGCATTCGTATTGTTGTTTTTGATTGAAGAATTTTGTTTTAAGTTTTAAAGATGTTGTTATTTCAGATTTTTGTTCTCAGTTTGAAATGAACGAAATGAAATGGGAAGGCTGATATGTGCATAAAAAGTTTACAAGTGATATCTTTGTTTAATCAAGAAGCATGGCTGAGATGTTTTGTATTAAATATTGGAAGTATGTTGCATTTATTACCTTAGTTCTTTACTTTTGGCTGAGATGAAATTTATTATACCTGGGTTGTACAATACAAGCATGGTTAAAGGTGATGTTAGGGTGTAGTAGTGTACTAAAGGTATTTCCATTGATTTCTTAGTACCCTACCCTATTTATTCTTTGCCATCATATTTGTCTCGGCCGAAAGAGGATATAGGGATGGTTTGCATTCTTTATTTTGTACAAACATATTTTATTCTCCTTGTTTTGTTTCCCTTTCTTTTATATGGTGGCTGCATCAATTGCTTAAGTCTTGTTTGAATACATTTGTTTTGTATGTATATGTTTATAAGTGTGGTCTGGTTTGTTGTTTATATGTGAATGTATTTTATTTGCTATGCTTTTGTTTATTAGTTTTATTTATTTCTAATTTTCAATAATTAGTTTAACTTACATATAAACTTTCAACTTAAATACTTATCATCTTGTATTTACATTGTATTTATATTTTTACTTTATTTATTTTTGTATGACTACTTATTAATTTTCAACTATCAACTTTTCCTAAGTCATTTATTAAAATATTATTTTTCAAATCCAATATATACATATATATATACAATATTTTAAATATCAAATGATTTATACAGAATTCATTCGAACTTGGGGAACTCGCATCACTTTATAATAAATTTCACAAATTTTTACTCAAAAATTTATTTAATTATAAATTTAAATAAATTAAAATCTAGGGTCGTTACAAGTTTCACCCCTTTATAAATCATTCGAAGTTTGGCGAGACCGCCCATTCATTATAAAGATCATTCGAAGTGGAGTTATGGAACACTCCGGAATTTGAAGAAGACGAATAGTGAGGGACACGAATGGATTTTGGAACCGCAGGGAACATTCCAAAATGCAAAGGAATCGAGTCAAAAGGAAGAGATTGAAACTCAAATGAGAGTGATTCTGTAAATACATTTACCATATATGTTGAGTTTTGCCTAGAGCTACCAAAGCTCTGATACCAACTGTAACGACCCGCTATTTTGGACTATTCGCATCCGCACATGTCGGACTTGAATAATTCAAAATACCGAATTGTTAATTAAATTTGGCAAAACTGAGCATATAAAGTAAATAAAATAATCACAGACATAGAGTAATAAATGTAGCGGAAACAAAAGATAGTAGTTCATGAAGCTACTTTATACATATCAGAGTTAAATAAGGTACAACAGATGTCTCGGATACAATAATCAAATACAATATCAAAATACATCACTAGAATCAACTGAATATCTGAAACTGGATAGATAGCTGGATCTCCAAGCGAAGCTCCAACTTCAAAGGTGAGTCTCGAATACTGGTACACTCAGTCTGACCCGAGCGTAAAGAAAACACAAAACACTCGAGTCAGGATTAACATTCTTATATCAATAAATCCAACTCAAGTGAAATAGCAATTGAAATACAAGTAACTCAAAGGATGTTTGGAATAACCATCCTTTAAGGATCCGTTAAACTATCTACTATGTAGTAGTGTACGATAAGTAGATAATGCCTATCAGTAATATAAAGTATCAAAATAGTGTTAAGGCGTTACCATTATTCCCCTTAACACATTTTACATAAGCGTTATAGTCTATACAGCACTGTAAACTCCACCGTAAACTAGTGGGATATCAGGGAGTACTCCATAGGTATAACACAAAACAAATCGTAGTGGTCGCGTATATAGGGATACAAGTATGACAAGTCACATGAGGTAATACCCAAGGTAGTGAAACTACCGTTTGCCTGATCCGGACTGGTGAGAACGCATCGCCGCAGCGATCGCAACGCCGCGAAACAACACTCCCAAATCAAGGGTGCACCAATCGACAACAAGTAATGAGTAGTTTTCGAAGAAGTGTGTTCGCTCGAGGTAGCTAACCCCCATTTGGCCCGGTACGGCTCCTGTTTTAGTCATTTCCAATTTGACACAAGTGTCAAGGCTATCCATTATCGTTCTCTTTCTTCAGTCATCACGTACATCATTCCAACCACTTCATTCTGGATCACACTTCGCGTATAGTTATTAAAGTGGTTTTCGGTTTAGACAGTGAGTATGTCCCTAACCGATTTCGGTCTCTTTAATAACTTCCGTGATTATTCCATCGATTGGTCGTTTATTTATTTCAAAACCAAATCAATTCAATTTCAAATAGAATTTGTAAACCAACATTTCATTTCTCTTTCAAAATCAATTTCCAAAATTACGTTCCAAAACTTCCAAATTCAAATTTCAAAATCTTATAATTCAATTTCAATTTCTTTTTTTAAACAATTCAAATATTGATTCAAGTTCGTAATATTAGTTTCATTCCGAAATCATTTAAGTTAATTTAATTTAACATTCAAATCACTTTAAATTCATTGATCGATTTCATTCAATATTTGTTAAGTTATTTCATCATTCAAAACAAGTTCTATTTAATTTCCAATTCACTAAATCAATTACTTAAGTTCCACTTCATTGTATCAAAACTTACAAATTTGAATTAAATTAAATTCATCAAATCAAGTTCTTTAAAATACAAGTCTTACATTAATTTCAATAAAACACATTTTATTTCTTATTAGAGAAATTTAATTTCACCTATTAATTTACTTAGTTACAATTTCAAAACTCAATTAATAAAAAAACATAATTTCACCTTTTCAAGAAGTTCAATTTTACTTAATAAAGAATTCAATTTTATTTAATTATTAAATAATTCAATCTTATTTAATTATTAAATAATTTCAAAACTTAATTATTAAATAATTTCAAACTTAATTATTAATAATTCCAAATTTTAAAACAACGTTCTTTCATCAACTACTATGTTAATATTTTGATTCAGATTATTAAATATTAACATTTTCCTTGATTAAAATTCTAATTTCAACCTCATTTCAAAACCATATTATTTATTCCAATAAAATCTTTATTTTATTTTTCAATCAAATTATTGACCAATCGGGTTTTATTTAATTCTCTATCCTAAGTCAAGTTCATTTGGGTATTTATCATTTCAACCCGATTCCAATTCAATTCAAAATCAAAACATAGCAAAGGGAACTTACAGTGTGATAACTTGGATGGTGTCAAAGTAAATAAACAAGCAATAACAACAATCAATATCAATCCAATAATCAATTCAAATAATCCCGAAATAATCGTATTAATTTACATTTGTTGTTTATGCAAATTAATATAATTATTTCTAGAATCTACACTATCATTTCATGTAGATTAAAGATTATTACACTAATCTTTATACGGTTCTTCACTTGGTATCTATTATTCAAATTCATATTACATCGATTTAAACAACATACATTAAACGGTTCAAGGTGTAATTAACCATATTTCTACGTGTCAATTAATTAAACATTTAAAGGATCATATTATACAAATTTGCCTAATTAAATTCAACATATGTATAAATTTCAAGTCGTTAACTATCCTACGACAAATTCAATTTCATATTTTATCACTTCCTACACTAACAATTTTAACGTCTAATATCACATCAAACAATCAATCATTTATCAACCAAACTTGATTATAATCGTTTAAGTAACAGATATCGGTATTAGATGTCACAGGTGAACTAATACAGGTAATAACATATATAACAGTGTAATTAAATAACAGCAATATATTTCAATTGTCGTTTCAATTGAAACCAAATTTAATAAATAAAAGAATGTAAATCGTGAGTGATTTCTCACCTTTTGAGGCTAGAGACGAACGAGAATGGAAGCGGATAGACACAGACAAGTATACAGATCGAGCGAGCACGACAGCTACAAGTTAGGAGTTTGCTGCGATAAATTTGATATTGGGAATATCAGTCCAAATGGCTAGAGATAGATGAGACAAATATATATTTAGCTATATATTTCAAAAATCGATATTTAAACACATATTAACATAAAAATCTTTATAATATATATATATATTGAAAATCAGTATTAATTTTTAAACCTATATACCTATGTCAAAATCAAAATTCATATATATTTCAAGATCTTAATAAATCCTTACACATATATTTTAGAAATAAAATCTTTATATATATCCAAGCCATATAAAATTTTAAACACATATACAACCAAATAAAATTTTCAAATCATTACTATTAACACATATTAAAATTTGAAATATATATATAGACTCAAACAGGTTCCATAAACTGCTATGAACTAATATTTCTAACAAACATATGATACATAACAAATTATTATAATTCACACATAAATTTTTAACATCAATGTTTTATAAACCAATATATTACTATTTATAATACCATATATATATAATACTTTCTAAAATCCATGCATAGTGCATGCATATACTATTAAGTATCGATATATATAAACTTAGACAACTTCATATAACAGATTATATAAATATAAACTTATACATAGGCTAGCTCTATATGGAAATCCAGATTATATAAATTCGCATATAAAACTATAAAAGTAGAACAAGCTTCATATCTAGTAAATTTTGTACAAGCGATTTATATATGAGCTGCCATACTACAGTACAAGTACATAACTACACATATAGCGAGTATATGCATAAATATATATATACTGTTAAGATATATACCTTATATATACATATAAATATAAAATGTAATATATACCTTGTAATGTACTAAAATAACTTATATATGTAAAAGCTACAGATAATAATATGTACAAATAAGCAATATATAACTCATACATCAATTATATTTATATAATTAAGATTTATATAGTATATATACAAAACCAAAAGAATATAAAACGAAAGGACAAAATAGCTTAGTATATGACAAATTAAGAAAAAAAAATATACCAATAAACTTAACTTGTTAATATATACTTTAAAACTATCCTATTTAAAATGTACTAAAACACCTATTTACTGGATAGAGAAAATTGCAAGTGCATCCACACAGCATGATATATATATAAATATTTTAGAAAAGGGACTAAGCATTGGGCGATAATATATATATAATTAACTTCAGATTTTTTTTCTCCTCTGTCATGTAAATAAATCTTATACTTTCCAAACAACCCGAGTAGGAAAAAGCCTTTAGATTTTACAAAACCCATATGTATACAATTATGTAAAATACTATATAATATTTATATACTAAAGTAAACATATATACTAAAAATATATGCATATAATACATACCCTATTCTTTTATGAGCTGCGGTTGTAACCAAGACGAGGCAGAGGCTAGAAATAGGAACGGCAGCTAAGGGAAAAGGAAGTCGGCACAAACTTCAGTGGGAGAGCTATCTCGGGTGGTGGGCTGCGTGGCATTGGAGATGGGAGGTAGGCTCGGCCTAGGCTAGCGACTGTGCGAAGACTAGGTTTGACTGGGTGGAAGGCGGTAGCCAGAGGTAGTGGAGTAAATCATGGCTGTGTGGGGTTCTAAGGTAGGAGGTTGGTCGCAGGCGATGGTGGGTAGGCGTGGCAATATCTGGTACCGTGGAACAAAGAACGAACAAGTTTTATTTGAGGAAAGAAGACGAGCAACTTTCCAAATGAACAGGCTTCGGCAGAAGATCCAGGGCGGTGGATTATTGAGGAGCAGAGGCCACATGCTGGCTAGGGTGGATCGGCATGAGAGAGAGGATGAATGGAGCTTTGGGGCATGGTGGTTGCTGAAAGGCAAGGCGCGGGAAGGGTCAGGCATGCAGGCTGACGCGGCGTGGTGCTAGTCAGAAACTTTGGGGAGGTGGGCGAAGCCTGGAGCGGTGATGGGGTTTGCCGTGATTGGTTGTTGGAGAGTCTGAGTGGGTTAGCTTAGAGTCGAACGTGGGAAACATAGTATAAAATGATAAAGAATGTATGGAAGAGGAGAGAAGAAGTGGAAGGCTACAGGAAGGAAGATGAATTTGGGAGGAAGAGAGCACGTGAAAGATTTGATAAAACTGTATATTTGTTATTTTCTTCAATTGAAATCAAAGAAAGAAGTGTAGGTTTCAAAGCAAATCATAATGAATATAGGGAATAACAAAGGCCACTAATTTGAATTTAGTGAAATAATAAAAGCAGAAGGCTGTTGGGTTTACGGTGAAAGTGAATAGTCACTGAAATACAAAACGCCAGATTGCGGAACCGATACGGAAATCGTTTCGTAGATTTCACCGTCCCCCGAACTCCGAAACACACAAACGAATATACCGCGGAGATCGGCACAACGAGACGATCAAAACGGTATACAAATATCAGTGGTATGATTGAATTATAAAAATTCGAATTTTCTACTACGGAAAATGCAGCAAAAACGTAGAAAAATAAGATGGACGGAGCTAAAGAAGTCCGAATTTGGAAAAACGAAAAATGACGTCTTGCTCAGAAGATGATTTAGAATTTTTCTATGTAAATATATTCAGGTTTCGAAAACATTTTATTTTCATCAATTTCTAACTGATTAAATTGAAATAAAATTACACACGAAATAAACTTTCATATTTTTGGATGAAAATTTACCAGTTGCTATGTTTAACTAGACGCATTCCAAATATCAAATTTATATTTCAAAATTTTATCGTTTAAAATTTCGCAAAATTTCAATTAATAACGTTATTAAAATAGTTAAAATTTTCAGGTCGTTACAAGATGCCTAACCATTGACCATCATGTTTTTTTGGATCTGAGATGGTCGTACTTATTATCATCAACTATTGAAGCCATGCTCGATTAAAAGACTAGCGATTGTAATTTTACTTAACTTTGTTTAGAAAACTATCGTTTCTTTTATTGGTTTTATTAGCTTTGATTAAAAACAGATATACCGAAGCCATACTCGATTTGAGTGGTGGATCTGAGATGGTTTAGTTAGATTTGATTAAAAACAGTTGAAGTTTTGTGCTTTTGTTTAATGGATGGCTTATTTAGCAATATATTGGTTTTACTATTCATCGTACTATGTTTATTAATGCAAAGAATATAATTTGAAATATAGGAATCGAGACATAAAGAGGTTTATGTATCTTTGTTTTCAGTTTCTTTTAATTCGTCATAGGTAATCTCTTCTTTCTCATGATTTCATGATCAAAATACCTTCAAAATTATAACATGTTTATGTTATTGATCTCGGCTATGTGTTTGTTATTAGCTTGCTATGATGTTGTTTGACTTGATCTTGAACAGCCAACATACCTTTTGCCACGATTCCAAATACAATGATATTTAAGAAGTTTTACTAGACCTACTAAAGGCACAAGAAATATGCTTTAAGCATTACTATATGAGGTGATGATGCATGTTTCTAGTTTTATCCATTATTATATCTGAATAATAGTATATAAGCCTTCTTCAAAATTCATTTCTATTGGTTGATGATGTTTTATTCCAAGGTGTTAAGGGATATCTGACATTGTAACTATAACTTCATGTAGCTACTAGTCCAATCCTAATTTGAGAACCAATTTAAGTGATTACTGTAATGTTTTCTTTCTTCCTAGTTTTGCATATTCTAGGTCGTATAAATGTTTATTTTGCTGATGTGGGCTATGATGAGAACTTTCAAGATTGCAGTGTCAGGAGTTTTTTTTCGTCCTGCAAGAGTTGTGCATAAAAAGTAGTGTATCAAGCAACTCTTGCTTCATTTATTGGATCATCCATTGAATTAGCCACTAGAGTTGTGTCTAATATTACTGGCAGAAGGGACATAACATTACAAGCAGTTAACCGAGTTTACCAGGTGATTGGATTCTGAGTTATGAGTCTTAAGACCTTTCTTATCATAAAAGAATAAAAAACTAGAAATATCATCTAGTGGCAAATAATGAAACTATAGTTATAAATAGAGCTATGTTAGGCCAATTATAGTGAGATAATATTTACTGTTTCCTTAATCTATTACATGAACCTTGTACGTTATGTTTCTTTCTTTATTATTTGATCTGAATTTGGTATTTAGATATGATAATGAGCATTAGTTAAACTTGACAAAGGTGAAATTTTTAGGTGCCTTCGTATTGATCTGAATCTAGATGCGTCGACAAAGCTCTATGAATATATTCTCATGTTTGGAGCATTCCTTCTAATTTTAGCTCAGATTCCATGCTTCCATTCCTTAAGGCACATCAATCTTATTGCCCTGATGTCCTGCTTACAGTGCGTGCTCAACCATTGAAGCTGTTTATGTAGGAAAAACATATTTAAACTTCTATTAATTTCATACATAGTTTCCCTACCCTTTTACAGTATTTATTCTAACTACAAATTTCATTTATCGATTTACAGGACACTTCAGTCGAGTACCAGTGAAATATAATACGAATTTAGGTGATCCTCGAGATCGTGTATTTGGAGCCTTCAATGTTATTGCAATCATAGCAACTACATATGGAAATTGAATCATTCTTGAGATTTAGGTTTATTTCACTTTAATATATGCAAATATTTCACTTAAACTTATGGGGAAAAATATTCACAACCCCACAGCATATTCATCTTCGTGTTAAGTATATATGCAAATATTTGCTAATAATTTGAAAAGTAACATAAATTTTCATAAAAAAATTAGGCGACGGCAGCACCTCTAGTAACATGAAAGATGTTCAAAGGGCTGTGCCTATGCTACATGGTAGCATTTTTTTCATAACACTATAGATTTCGTGTTACATTTTCTTATTTGTGTCTTATTTTATAATACCAAAATACCAAAATCCATTATTCTTAAATGGGAGAATGGACTCTATAACAGTTTGGTCTGAAAGTCAGAAGAAGAAAATACATTGGTGACGTGTTTGCCAAATTAAGTTTAGTTGACAATGTGATGATCATCCAAAAATGATTTTAGGGTTGATGGAAATTTTGTTATATGGGTTACTTATTTTCAGGCTTAAAAAAATTTGAACAAGTCTTTGACTTTCCATATTGTCAATGGGCTCATTTTTCATCCATGTATTATATATGAGATGTTCTATTCGTGTAATATCAACAACTGAATTTTATCACAAGCTCTTGCTTATGGTAAAATAATTTATTGCTTCTGGAACCAAGAGGATATAGATAAATAGTGAACGAAAAAGATATATTATTTGCTATTTTGACTTAATTATTGAAACAATTCTTCTTATGCAAAACGAATTAGCAATTCTAGAATTTATAAATCTATTGGTGGAGACTATGGATCATCCTTTTGGCAATGTTGTATCCGCTAATTTATAGGATCAATATTATACATTTTGTAGCAAGTATGAAAGGCATATAGCTTTCAGATATGGAGTGTGACAGGGTATCATGGATACTCTGTTGAAAACATGAAGAGCAAATTATCGGTCATGTTAGGTAGATGGAAAAACATGATTGGTTGTAAGTATTTTGAATGGTTGTAATATATAATTGTCTTTGGAGAAGAAATAAAATTTCATGTTGGTGAAACTACTGAAATTTTATAAAATGGTAGTCTTTGTGTTACTCCACACTCTGTTTAGTATATAACTTTTGACATTTTTAATCAACTCAATAATGTACAATCTAATATATTTACGTATTAATTATTTTGGCTTTTTATCAATTGTGAGTACGATTTGTGTACATGTTGCATCAATGATCTAATTTTTTTTAATTTTGCATCAACTTTAACAATGGGCAAAAACAGTTGTAATAGACATTTATTACAACGGTCAATGTCTGTTGTGGCTAGGGTAAATTGCAATGGTCAATGTCCATTGTAAAAGACTTTATTGCAACGGTCTTGGACTGTTGTAAAAATATTTACTAAAATGGTTTTTAAATCGTTCTAAAATCTTTTGGGTCTATTACAACGTAGAATAACACAATGGGCGCTGGCCCGTTGCGAAAACCCTATTACAACGGGTATTGTCTGTTGTAAAAGGGGTATTTTGTTGTAGTGTGTATTGTCTGATTATTTCCTAAAGAACTGGTATTGAGCATTCCAAAAAATCGACGATTGGTTTATGGAGCGCCCGAGAAGTGGAAGAGTGTACTCATAAGAGATGACTCAAATCCATAAGTACTACAAAACCATATACGGTTCTATGAAGGAGTTTCATGTTATATTGAGATATTGGAATCCATGTGTGGTTCCGAGACCCGTAAGGGTGTGGGAATCGATGTGTGATTCCAAGATTATTTGAGATATGGAATCCATGTGTCATTCTAAAAACCGTTGTGGTGTGGGAATCCATATGGTATTTCGTGTTCTATTTTGGTGCGGTGCGTAAGCTGGAACACCGAACGTAGCCTCATCAGTGGAAATGACTAAAACCAGAGATATGAGATATAGCCAGTAGGGTTGGCAAACCCATAGGGTGCAGCCGGCTCCCTTTTCTAGAAATATATCTATCATTTTGGCATGCCGGGAGCGATGCATTCAGTCTTAGCAAGACCAGTTATGTTTTCCTATAGTACCCCTGTGATATCCCGGAATTTTAGCAATATCAATTTAATAATCATTATTAATAATTAAATTGATTTGTTGATTTATTTTATAAATTGACAAGTTTAATTCTTTTAAAGGTTAATAATATTTTAAATTGGCAAGTTTATTTCTTTAAAAACTAATAACATTTTAATTTATTTATATCTTTTCTAACAATTTTAAATTGGGAAGATTTATCTTGCAAAACTAATATAAGTGTTTATATTTATAATGTATATATATATTGGTATATATATTATAAATAAGGAGTCTTTAATTTAATAAAAGGATATGTTTTCAAATTTTAATATATATGTATATATATTGTTATTTGAAGTTATGTATTAAAATTCAATATGATAATTATCAAGCTAATGTTAAAAGTATTTTCCATTTAGAATATATATATTTGTATATATTGAAATGGAAAGAATATTGGATTTGAATTTAGTAAAGTATTTTCAAACTTTAATATTTATATAATTTGTAATTTGGAAATTTGTAATTTAACTTAATACTTTTGAAAATGATATTTGAGATTTAAATAACAAGAATAAATTCTTATTTATTATAAACATATATTTTAAGTTTTATTTTGGTTGAGGTTTAAATTAAGAAGTTTATTTGTTTTAATAATCTTTTCTCTTTTAAAATTCAAATATAAGTCAAAATGGTTTGTAAAAATTATATATAGAGTTAAACTAAATTTCTCAAGCATATATAAATATGTTATATTTATTTGATATAAGCATAAGTTACTTAAATAATAGTTTTCACATTTGTATATTTATTAAAATCTAAAAGTTTATTTATAAAAGATAAATACATTTTTATATACATGTAAATATTTTATAAATACATAGGTATAGCTTAAGTCAATTAATTAAAATAAGAATGTACACTTGTAAGTTTTTAAAGGTAGTTTAAAGACATTTGTAAAGATGTAAGCCTATGTGTAAGCAAATTAACACTTAAAGAAGACAAGTGGCTATTTTCTTTGGTAATTAAAGTTTTAAAATTTTAAATATAGAAAAAAGATCAGCAATTTATTTTCTTCAGCTCTAAAAAAACTATCTTCACTTCTTTCTCTACCAAAATAATTCGAATCTAAAGATAAAGTAAAAAGTATGGAAATCAAATGATAAGAAAAATGAAAATCTGGAAATTCAACTGCAAATCAAAAGGAGATCAAAGGCAAAATTTAATAACAGCTTCAAATCTTCAATTTCAATTTGAAGACATGCAATCAAATAAGGAAATCAACAGCAAGTTTAAATTCAAAGCAAAAAGAAATCAAATTCAAAAAAAAATCTGGAAAAGCTTGGAAACAAGCCTGTAATGCTCTCTGCCTTGTTCAGAATTTCCAGGTGAGTAAACTAAGATTTTAAAAACAGTTTTATAGAGTTGCATGTGATAAATCCATATAGAAATTGTTATATTATGGTTGTATGTATGCGTGAAGTTGGATATATGTATATATTACTTAAAGTTGACTGTGCATAGTAATGTGAATCTATATAATAGGTTCTCTGTTTTACAAATTCAAGTGAGTAAACCTTAGTTTTAAAAACAGTTTAAAATCTGTGTTCATAACTAGATATATGTGATGTTTGTGTGGAAATATGTTGTTCATGTTCATGTGTATGAATGTATATATATATGATGTACTGTGTATATTTATCTGGATGCATGCCTGTAGAATGAATTTCAACTCTCTGTTTATAAACAGGTTAGAAAATAAGTTAAAAGTATAAACACCTTTCTTCCAAATCTATATCTAGATACGATTATAAAATAGAAAAATGATTTTTACAATGTAAATTCTTGTTAGAAATAGTTTCCAGGTGAAATTGTTTAGTTTATAGTTTAAAAATGTGTTTTTACAGTAGAAATGAATTTAATCAGTAAAATCAAATGTTTCAATTTCCTGAATTGAATTCATAATCTAATTTATCATTGCAAATAATGATTTTAGAGATAAAAATCATAGTTTTTAGCATTGTGTAAGTCGAAATATACTGAGTTGATCGATTTTGAGTATATCATCTATTGCCGATGATCGACGGCGAGGGGTGTGTCGAGATTGAGGCTGGAGGAGGATTGAAGGTAGGGGAACTCAGGAAAAATGAGTGGAGATTTTTCTGATGAACGTGGTGGATCGTCGGAGACAATTTAGGGTTTTATGGTTGGTTTTGGTCGACGATGTGGGCAATGCTCGTACGACGTTGATGGTGGATTGGGGTCGATCGCATGAGGGGGAAAGGGTTCATCGTATCATGGCGCTTCTCTGGGTGGAATGACAGGATTTCTGGTGGTCAGAATTGGTGGCGCGAGTCGATTTTCCGATGATGGTATGGGTTCCAGTTTGTTCGAGTTGTTCGATTTCGTCCTTCTGGCGATTACGTCGAACTGGGTTATCGAAGGGTTAGGCGGGGTCGTCGTCGACATGTCGAGAAGTGGGACGTTGGTCGGAGCAGTGGCGATCGAGTGTGCACGTGCACGTGTGCACGGTGATGCCTGGGTTCGTTCGCTAGTTGGAGAAGAAGATGTGTACTCGGGTTTTGTCTCGAGGATAGTGTGTGATCGACTCGAAGTTACGAGGGTCTCGGGGTTTCTCGTGTTTCACTCGGGAAAATTGTATGTTGGCTCTGGTTTTAGTGAGGATTAACTCGAGTTTCTATGTTGTAGTGTTTAAATAAGCTTTAATGTTTTAAAGATTTAAAACAATCAGTTTTTATAAAAAAAGATGATTAGTTAAGTTTAAAAATGTTTGAATATGTTTTAAAAATTTAATAGGTTATTAAAGGAATTGATAATTAAGTTTTTAAGAATAAGGATTTATTTAAACAAGTTTGTAAAGTTTTTCAAAGATCTTAAATGTTGAAATTAAATGTTAAATTGTTTTGTTTAAGAATAGATCATATATTCTTAAATATGAAATTTATTTCTAAATATTTTATAATGAAGTTTAGTAAGTAATTAAGTTATATATTAAGATAAAGAATTTATCTTTAATTAAAAATGTGAGTAATTAAGTGGAATTAATTAAAAGTTAATCACTTAATGAGATTAATAAAGGTAAATTGATTTATGTTGATAATCAAGGATAATTACTTAGTAAGAAATTAGTGGATAGTTAATGAATGAAATTTAAAGATCATTAACTAGTAATTATGAGTTGATTAATTAATGTATTTAAATTAAGATAATTGGTTTAATTTATTAAGATAGTTAATTACTTAATTAATTAAGGGTTAATTGATCTAAGTAATTAAAGGTAATTAATTAAAGAATAATTAACTAATGGAAGTAATTAAGGAATTAATTACTTAATGTAATTAATTAAGTTTAAATGTAATTTGTTTAAGTTAATTAATTAAGTTTAATTAATTAAGTTTAATTAATTTAAACACTTGATGATTTGATAAATAATTATTTAATTTAATTAATGGATTGTAATTACATAGTAAAGTAATTAATGATAATTACTCGATGTAATTAATGGAAGATGAGTTAAAAATGGAAGTAATTTGAGTTTAATTACTTTTTGTAATTAATCAAGGGATTAATTAAATATAATAAATTAAGGAGTAATTTATTAATTAATGAAGTAATTAAGGGAAGTTAATTACTAGATGAGATTAATCAAAGGTGATTAATAAATGTGGTTTAATTAAAGATTAATTATTTAATTAGGATAATTAATTTAGTGTAATTAGGGATCATTAATTAATATAATTTATGATGTAATTAAGAATTGATTAATTAAGATTAATTAATCAATATAATAAGTAATTTAAGAGTAATTAATTAATGTAATTAATTAAGGATTAATGTAATTAATTTTAGTTAATTAATTTATAGAGTAATTAAAGGTTAATTACTATAAATGGTTAAGAATAATTAATTTGTGAAATTATTTAAAGGCTAATTACTTGAATGTAATTAAAAGATAATTAATCAAGGAGGATTAATTGAAATGAATAATTAGAGGATAATTAATTAATTAATTTATAATTAATTTATGGTTAAGTAAGCAGGGTTTATAGAATGAAGTAATTGATTTAATTTATTTTAAATTAATTAGAGATGATATAAATCATTACTTATGGATGGTTGAATAATATTGAATGCTTTTCATTGTTTGATATCTCTGATGAGATATGATTGATATATGATATGGATGTTTGGTTGAATTATAATGATAATGTGAATTATCTATTTGGGATGATAATGTAGATTATCTATTGAATTATCTATCTTTGTGTATATAGATAAGAATTGAATTGTTTTAACCTTAAAACAACTTGGCCTTAAAAGATACGTTTTGGATTTCGATGAGACCGGGATCGGGTTTCCGTATACCGGATTTCCAGGTCTGGAGACCCGAATACCACATCGATCCAAATTAACGATAGGTCGTGAATCTCAAGTGAAGATGAAGATTCAGAGTGCAAGGGTTATTGTCGTTAACTCTGAGGGTGATTCCAAAACGAGTGTAATGAGATAATGCCTTCGGTTTCGTTCGAACCCGGAACGAACTTGTATGGATTGAATGCTTTCAGCACATCGTCAGGCGGACGATGAGCATTCTAAGTGATATGTTCTGATTAAAGGTAATCGTAACCTCAAGCCTCATCAACCGGGAATGGCTAAAACAGGGGAGGTGCAGCAAGGCTTCGTAGGTAGCACCCACTGAGAGCAAGATAGATCCCTGTCTAGAGGTCCCTTTTCTTTTATTCGGCTTAGTGTGTGGTTGGTCGCGCCAACTACGGGATTGTCTTGTTCGGGATTATCCAGTAAGGGATGGTTCCGGCTTTGTGTTGCAGGGGAGCGGGCGTACTCCTCGGTACGGTGATCTAGGCCACGTACTGTGACGGGCGGTACCCAGTAGCCCTGCCATTGTATGGAATCCAAACTCCAATAAGTGCCGTACGTATTAGTTGTGCCCAACTATGTTGGAATGTGAGATGTAAGCATTTCAGCTATTTCTGTATTTTACTTGAAAACCCTAGACCCTATTATAATATAACTGGATTTCCTATCAAATGTTTTAGTTAGCGTAAGGTAAAAACTTACCCATGTTTATTTGTGGGGAGTCTTACGTGATACTTTTGTTTTCAAAGGTTTTCAAAGTTAAACAATTTTAACCCGTTTACTCACACCAGACCCATGTCTGACCCAAGTGTTTATTTTCTGTTTTATTAAACTCTTGGGTACTCAATTTTTACGAGTAGCCAAGGGATTCAGGTTAGCTTTGACGAATCTATGGAGGAGATATGGAGCAGGAGGCTTCAGCATTCGTAGATAGATAGTATTCCGCTGTGTTGGTTGATCTGAGTCTTTTGTTTGAATTGTATCTTGAGTTGTATAATAGACAGAAATTATAACTGTCTATTTTGTTGTATAAGTTGTGTAACTCTGATTATGTAAAGACTATGTAATAGTTATGTGATATATTATATTTTGTTTCGTTCCGCTGTGAGATTCTGATATTGTTTAGTTCTTTCTTTATCTTCTTTTCTCTTTTCTATCCCTTTCTTTCTTATTAGCGATACGACTTTCTGTGGAGAGAAAGTCGTGGTCGTTACAGTGGTATCAGAGCATAGGTTGAGCGAATGCCTAAGCTTTTGGTTAAGTGAATATCAGAACACTAGGTTGAGTGAATACCTAGGTTCGGAAGGATTGTTCATTAGAGATAGGATCTGTAGCAACCTGTTTGAGTGTATATATATATACGAGAGCGCGTAATTGTTAGTTATATAAAAATGGTTTTATATTGTGTTAATTGATCGGTTGAGTGGTATATGGATTCTGGTCAATATGAGTAGCTAACGTTATTGATAGGGATCTCTAAACACTTGAACCAGGCCAACGGACACAATATTGTTTTAAAGAGATAAATGAAATAATTTTACCCAGATATAATTTCTATATAAAAAAAATATCATTTTAAATGTATATGGTATTTGTGATGATTGGTTGAGATGATAATAATTTATCATCTAGGATTAGGAGTCTGAGTGTTGAGGTTGGAAGTGTATTTGTCGAGACTGTAAACCTAATACCGTCTCGAGTGAACTTTACAGTTGTGTAAAGATTTCATAATCTCTGAAGGAAACCTGTTAAGGTTCGGAGTTTGTCTTTGAAGTTGGATGAATAGAGTTAGATCTATTGGATGAGCTGAAGCGAGTGATAGTATCTTGGTAACCTCAGGAAGTAGTAGCCGTGTGATGAGACGCGGTGACTATGGACGTTTCTGAAGATGTTTCTTCTGGAACAAGTTTGAAGAAGTGAGTCTGTTTCGGTGTTGTGGCTGAGTCCAGTGGGGTGTTTCTATTTGCTTTGAGGTCCGAGTTTCTCGAGGAGTTTCGGATAAGAAGTCTTTGGTTTGTGGCAGCAATGCGACTCGGAGTGTTCTATGTTGGCAGAAAGTTTCTGGCTGAGCAGATTTTCTGAAGGTGAAGTTCAGGAGCAGTAGAGTGAATCCATTTCTTCGATGGATTGGTTAGTCAAATATAAGCTGTTCTGATTAGTGAAGAGAGAACAGTTATCTTTGGAAATTAGGCCGAGCTGATCGCAAAAGTGACTTGCGATTGTTTAAGTATTCTCTTGGGATTATTGGAAATTGAGATTTCGTATCAACTTGATTCGTGGAGTTACCGGTGGTTCAGCTTAGTAGAAGGATGTCTCCTAGAGAAGAATTTGGTGAAGCAGCTCAGGATTCTTTGGAGATTAGATTTTGATCCCCAGGATTGAGTTTCCAGTTCGGATAACTGGAATTCATTTTATTTCACATATCTCTGAGGAATATGTGTATGATTCATCGAGTGATGGAATCAGCAGTTCAGAAGGATAGTTGGGATGGTTTTGAGTTAGTCTGATATCTTGTTCAGATTTGTGATCTAGAAAGGAAGGACTTCTAGATTATTGTAGATAGTTAGTTTAGATCCTGTAGAACGAGTCTCCCGGTATATATATATATACTTGGGGAAACTCGAGTAAATTCTATCCAGATTTTGACTGGATAGTTAAATTTGTTTGATTAAATTGTTTGCTATGGTTGTTAGAATATGATTGATTTGTATGATTGCTGTTTAAAATTAAAATTTTTGCTGGGTTATTAAATTATCTTTGCTTTTTAAATTTCGGGGACGAAATTATTTTAAGGGGGGAGGAATGTGATATCCCGGAATTTTAGCAATATCAATTTAATAATCATTATTAATAATTAAATTGATTTGTTGATTTATTTTATAAATTGACAAGTTTAATTCTTTTAAAGGTTAATAATATTTTAAATTGGCAAGTTTATTTCTTTAAAAACTAATAACATTTTAATTTATTTATATCTTTTCTAACAATTTTAAATTGGGAAGATTTATCTTGCAAAACTAATATAAGTGTTTATATTTATAATGTATATATATATTGGTATATATATTATAAATAAGGAGTCTTTAATTTAATAAAAGGATATGTTTTCAAATTTTAATATATATGTATATATATTGTTATTTGAAGTTATGTATTAAAATTCAATATGATAATTATCAAGCTAATGTTAAAAGTATTTTCCATTTAGAATATATATATTTGTATATATTGAAATGGAAAGAATATTGGATTTGAATTTAGTAAAGTATTTTCAAACTTTAATATTTATATAATTTGTAATTTGGAAATTTGTAATTTAACTTAATACTTTTGAAAATGATATTTGAGATTTAAATAACAAGAATAAATTCTTATTTATTATAAACATATATTTTAAGTTTTATTTTGGTTGAGGTTTAAATTAAGAAGTTTATTTGTTTTAATAATCTTTTCTCTTTTAAAATTCAAATATAAGTCAAAATGGTTTGTAAAAATTATATATAGAGTTAAACTAAATTTCTCAAGCATATATAAATATGTTATATTTATTTGATATAAGCATAAGTTACTTAAATAATAGTTTTCACATTTGTATATTTATTAAAATCTAAAAGTTTATTTATAAAAGATAAATACATTTTTATATACATGTAAATATTTTATAAATACATAGGTATAGCTTAAGTCAATTAATTAAAATAAGAATGTACACTTGTAAGTTTTTAAAGGTAGTTTAAAGACATTTGTAAAGATGTAAGCCTATGTGTAAGCAAATTAACACTTAAAGAAGACAAGTGGCTATTTTCTTTGGTAATTAAAGTTTTAAAATTTTAAATATAGAAAAAAGATCTGCAATTTATTTTCTTCAGCTCTAAAAAAACTATCTTCACTTCTTTCTCTACCAAAATAATTCGAATCTAAAGATAAAGTAAAAAGTATGGAAATCAAATGATAAGAAAAATGAAAATCTGGAAATTCAACTGCAAATCAAAAGGAGATCAAAGGCAAAATTTAATAACAGCTTCAAATCTTCAATTTCAATTTGAAGACATGCAATCAAATAAGGAAATCAACAGCAAGTTTAAATTCAAAGCAAAAAGAAATCAAATTCAAAAAAAATCTGGAAAAGCCTGGAAACAAGCCTGTAATGCTCTCTGCCTTGTTCAGAATTTCCAGGTGAGTAAACTAAGATTTTAAAAACAGTTTTATAGAGTTGCATGTGATAAATCCATATAGAAATTGTTATATTATGGTTGTATGTATGCGTGAAGTTGGATATATGTATATATTACTTAAAGTTGACTGTGCATAGTAATGTGAATCTATATAATAGGTTCTCTGTTTTACAAATTCAAGTGAGTAAACCTTAGTTTTAAAAACAGTTTAAAATCTGTGTTCATAACTAGATATATGTGATGTTTGTGTGGAAATATGTTGTTCATGTTCATGTGTATGAATGTATATATATATGATGTACTGTGTATATTTATCTGGATGCATGCCTGTAGAATGAATTTCAACTCTCTGTTTATAAACAGGTTAGAAAATAAGTTAAAAGTATAAACACCTTTCTTCCAAATCTATATCTAGATACGATTATAAAATAGAAAAATGATTTTTACAATGTAAATTCTTGTTAGAAATAGTTTCCAGGTGAAATTGTTTAGTTTATAGTTTAAAAATGTGTTTTTACAGTAGAAATGAATTTAATCAGTAAAATCAAATGTTTCAATTTCCTGAATTGAATTCATAATCTAATTTATCATTGCAAATAATGATTTTAGAGATAAAAATCATAGTTTTTAGCATTGTGTAAGTCGAGATATACTGAGTTGATCGATTTTGAGTATATCATCTATTGCCGATGATCGACGGCGAGGGGTGTGTCGAGATTGAGGCTGGAGGAGGATTGAAGGTAGGGGAACTCAGGAAAAATGAGTGGAGATTTTTCTGATGAACGTGGTGGATCGTCGGAGACAATTTAGGGTTTTATGGTTGGTTTTGGTCGACGATGTGGGCAATGCTCGTACGACGTTGATGGAGGATTGGGGTCGATCGCATGAGGGGGAAAGGGTTCATCGTATCATGGCGCTTCTCTGGGTGGAATGACAGGATTTCTGGTGGTCAGAATTGGTGGCGCGAGTCGATTTTACGATGATGGTATGGGTTCCAGTTTGTTCGAGTTGTTCGATTTCGTCCTTCTGGCGATTACGTCGAACTGGGTTATCGAAGGGTTAGGCGGGGTCGTCGTCGACATGTCGAGAAGTGGGACGTTGGTCGGAGCAGTGGCGATCGAGTGTGCACGTGCACGTGTGCACGGTGATGCCTGGGTTCGTTCGCTAGTTGGAGAAGAAGATGTGTACTCGGGTTTTGTCTCGAGGATAGTGTGTGATCGACTCGAAGTTACGAGGGTCTCGGGGTTTCTCGTGTTTCACTCGGGAAAATTGTATGTTGGCTCTGGTTTTAGTGAGGATTAACTTGAGTTTCTATGTTGTAGTGTTTAAATAAGCTTTAATGTTTTAAAGATTTAAAACAATCAGTTTTTATAAAAAAAGATGATTAGTTAAGTTTAAAAATGTTTGAATATGTTTTAAAAATTTAATAGGTTATTAAAGGAATTGATAATTAAGTTTTTAAGAATAAGGATTTATTTAAACAAGTTTGTAAAGTTTTTCAAAGATCTTAAATGTTGAAATTAAATGTTAAATTGTTTTGTTTAAGAATAGATCATATATTCTTAAATATGAAATTTATTTCTAAATATTTTATAATGAAGTTTAGTAAGTAATTAAGTTATATATTAAGATAAAGAATTTATCTTTAATTAAAAATGTGAGTACTTAAGTGGAATTAATTAAAAGTTAATCACTTAATGAGATTAATAAAGGTAAATTGATTTATGTTGATAATCAAGGATAATTACTTAGTAAGAAATTAGTGGATAGTTAATGAATGAAATTTAAAGATCATTAACTAGTAATTATGAGTTGATTAATTAATGTATTTAAATTAAGATAATTGGTTTAATTTATTAAGATAGTTAATTACTTAATTAATTAAGGGTTAATTGATCTAAGTAATTAAAGGTAATTAATTAAAGAATAATTAACTAATGGAAGTAATTAAGGAATTAATTACTTAATGTAATTAATTAAGTTTAAATGTAATTTGTTTAAGTTAATTAATTAAGTTTAATTAATTAAGTTTAATTAATTTAAACACTTGATGATTTGATAAATAATTATTTAATTTAATTAATGGATTGTAATTACATAGTAAAGTAATTAATGATAATTACTCGATGTAATTAATGGAAGATGAGTTAAAAATGGAAGTAATTTGAGTTTAATTACTTTTTGTAATTAATCAAGGGATTAATTAAATATAATAAATTAAGGAGTAATTTATTAATTAATGAAGTAATTAAGGGAAGTTAATTACTAGATGAGATTAATCAAAGGTGATTAATAAATGTGGTTTAATTAAAGATTAATTATTTAATTAGGATAATTAATTTAGAGTAATTAGGGATCATTAATTAATATAATTTATGATGTAATTAAGAATTGATTAATTAAGATTAATTAATCAATATAATAAGTAATTTAAGAGTAATTAATTAATGTAATTAAGTAAGGATTAATGTAATTAATTTTTGTTAATTAATTTATAGAGTAATTAAAGGTTAATTACTATAAATGGTTAAGAATAATTAATTTGTGAAATTAATTAAAGGCTAATTACTTGAATGTAATTAAAAGATAATTAATCAAGGAGGATTAATTGAAATGAATAATTAGAGGATAATTAATTAATTAATTTATAATTAATTTATGGTTAAGTAAGCAGGGTTTATAGAATGAAGTAATTGATTTAATTTATTTTAAATTAATTAGAGATGATATAAATCATTACTTATGGATGGTTGAATAATATTGAATGCTTTTCATTGTTTGATATCTCTGATGAGATATGATTGATATATGATATGGATGTTTGGTTGAATTATAATGATAATGTGAATTATCTATTTGGGATGATAATGTAGATTATCTATTGAATTATCTATCTTTGTGTATATAGATAAGAATTGAATTGTTTTAACCTTAAAACAACTTGGCCTTAAAAGATACGTTTTGGATTTCGATGAGACCGGGATCGGGTTTCCGTATACCGGATTTCCAGGTCTGGAGACCCGAATACCACATCGATCCAAATTAACGATAGGTCGTGAATCTCAAGTGAAGATGAAGATTCAGAGTGCAAGGGTTATTGTCGTTAACTCTGAGGGTGATTCCAAAACGAGTGTAACGAGATAATGCCTTCGGTTTCGTTCGAACCCGGAACGAACTTGTATGGATTGAATGCTTTCAGCACATCGTCAGGCGGACGATGAGCATTCTAAGTGATATGTTCTGATTAAAGGTAATCGTAACCTCAAGCCTCATCAACCGGGAATGGCTAAAACAGGGGAGGTGCAGCAAGGCTTCGTGGGTAGCACCCACTGAGAGCAAGATAGATCCCTGTCTAGAGGTCCCTTTTCTTTTATTCGGCTTAGTGTGTGGTTGGTCGCGCCAACTACGGGATTGTCTTGTTCGGGATTATCCAGTAAGGGATGGTTCCGGCTTTGTGTTGTAGGGGAGCGGGCGTACTCCTCGGTACGGTGATCTAGGCCACGTACTGTGACGGGCGGTACCCCAGTAGCCCTGCCATTGTATGGAATCCAAACTCCAATAAGTGCCGTACGTATTAGTTGTGCCCAACTATGTTGGAATGTGAGATGTAAGCATTTCAGCTATTTCTGTATTTTACTTGAAAACCCTAGACCCTATTATAATATAACTGGATTTCCTATCAAATGTTTTAGTTAGCGTAAGGTAAAAACTTACCCATGTTTATTTGTGGGGAGTCTTACGTGATACTTTTGTTTTCAAAGGTTTTCAAAGTTAAACAATTTTAACCCGTTTACTCACACCAGACCCATGTCTGACCCAAGTGTTTATTTTCTGTTTTATTAAACTCTTAGGTACTCAATTTTTACGAGTAGCCAAGGGATTCAGGTTAGCTTTGACGAATCTATGGAGGAGATATGGAGCAGGAGGCTTCAGCATTCGTAGATAGATAGTATTCCGCTGTGTTGGTTGATTTGAGTCTTTTGTTTGAATTGTATCTTGAGTTGTATAATAGACAGAAATTATAACTGTCTATTTTGTTGTATAAGTTGTGTAACTCTGATTATGTAAAGACTATGTAATAGTTATGTGATATATTATATTTTGTTTCGTTCCGCTGTGAGATTCTGATATTGTTTAGTTCTTTCTTTATCTTCTTTTCTCTTTTCTATCCCTTTCTTTCTTATTAGCGATACGACTTTCTGTGGAGAGAAAGTCGTGGTCGTTACAACCCCGGCTAGACGGGTATGATGCTTCGGAAGGATATCTATGATCCTTGTGCAGGAGGACCGTCCTCGAAGTAATGAGGGCAACTCCATGGAAATCCTACACAATTAGTAAACGAGCCTTATCGAGTTTTGATTTTATACCTAGTATTGTTGTCATGTACACTGTACAAGCATCACAACTACTTGATTATTATTATTTTCACCCTTAGACATTACAATAATATCACTAGATTTTCTATATAAATGATTTGGTTATCGTAAGGTAAAACCCATCCATTTTTATGTGTGGCGTGGTCTTATGAGACAACATTATTTTGAAAAGTTTTACAACTTTAAAAATTCTATTGGGTGTGTTTTTCTCACGCTGGTTTTCCATACTGATTCGTGTGTTATTATTTTATAATAATGCTCGGGTCAGACCGAACCTATTACAGATTCAGATTTGGATGGTTTGGAGCTCAGGAGACGAGCTGAAGACTGAGACGTATTCTCGTACTTGTTATTCCGCTGCATTGGTTGTTTAAAATCATCAGCAATTGTGAGGACAGGTTGTTATAACTTTTCAGGCTGATGATTAGTGATTGTATACTCTGATTGGAGGTATGTATATAACAGGTTTCCTTTGTGTAAAGATCTATTGTTATATTATACATATTATTCATTCCGCTGTGAGATTCTGTGTTGTTTAGTTTCTTTTACCTTCTATCTTCTTTCTTTCACCTAACAATCTGCCTTTTCGTGCAATTTAAGTTGGATATGTATGGTTTATTGTCAGCTTAAACTGTACGGAAAAGTGGGTAGAGCAGTTGCTCATAGGGTTTAGGATTTTATTGCCCGCCATGATCCGTGGCTTTCACATACATTTAAAGCTTCTTCTTTCAAATCAGATCCTCAATCACATCTCGCAAATGTCTACATTTATTGTGTTATGACCATTGGTCCCATGAAAGTGTCAATACTTTCCGAACCTTTTCTCTCTTGGTCAACTCCCATGGAGTCAGCTTTTTATAATGCTAAATACCTTGCATTGCAAGGTATATGTTCTCGATTGAATTATTCAGGGCGTATAATCTTCGTACTTCAGAATTCTCAGCAATTTCTTAGAATCCGGCTTCCTACCTCCATAACCTTGATTATTTCTTTTCTGGTTATTGCCTTTATTTCCTACATTAATAGCGATATGCTCGGACCCTTTGCTGGATTGCTTCACAACCAGATTGCTTTGAATCACTTCAGCCGATTGTCCACCATCGGCTTTTCTGACGGTCTAGTTATCTCTTCCAAGCATAAGAATTAAGCCAACTTTTTGTAAAACTCCTTCATGGTTTTCCATGGTTTCATCTTCATCCTTTTTGTCGTAATCTATGTCGGGATGCATTCCCTTGATCAAAGCCATCAAAACAATATCTTCATTGGCATTGCTCACCTTCGTTACAGCCCTGTTAAATCTACTCAAAAATTTGTTTAACGATTCTCCAGAATTCTGAAAGAGAATCGATAACGAAACCACATCTTTCAGACGGGTCGCATGCAGCCAAAACTGCTCAATTAATTTCATGGTCAACCAGTCAAATGAAGATATGGCTCTCGACGCAAGCCGAGCGAATCACATCATAACAACAACCTCCAAATATATTAGGAATCATCGACATCTCATAGCATCTGTTGCCCTTGCTGTGTCCATATGTCATTCATATTTCAACAAATGTTGTCTTAGATCCATCGTTCCACTGTAGGATGGCATCGTAGGCATTGTGAATCTTCGCAGATATTCCTCAAGCAATATCTCTTCGGTTAATGGGTTTCTACTAGGAGAAGAGCTTCTTTCATCATCGTTTCTATGCGTGTTTTCAGTTACTGACTTCTTGACCATATCCGCTAAGGATTTTGGCTCTATTTGATCTACTGGACGGCAATAATCATGGCTCGCCCCAAGTATTTGGTCTTGTAAATAGTCTCAGTTGGTTCCATGGTACTTGGGTTCCCCTATCTTTAGGAGAACTGTTCATCTAGTTGATCCGTTTCTATGATTCCTAGATGGCAGACCAACACCAGCCATCTAACCTCATCATTCTGGCCATCGGCAACATGACCATCAACATCATCAGCGAAGCCAACATGACCCCTTGCGCCTAAATCATGGTGACAGGGTTTGATACCAATCCCTGAGGATGGATCGGCGCCGACCCATGCTCTTATACTCTGAACATTGGCCAACTTGCTTCTCGAGGTTCTGGTTTCCTTCCTCTTCAATTTTTGCTTCCCTTCTCTATGGTTTCTACTAAATTATGAAGAATTGTCCTCTTCTTAATCAGAAAGCAATAACTCCCTCTCGTTTCATCTACGACTATGGGATAATTGGTTCAGTAAATCTAGGCTTTCCTCATCTGCTTCCTCGTTTGTCCTGGCTTTCATGCAGCTTTTCATTCAAATTCACCATCGTCTTATCCATCTCAACTTGTGTTATCATATTTAAAGGGCTCTGAATTTTGGCGGTGGTTGGTTGGGTAACTTCTTCAACATGTTGAGAGCCAGCGTTCTCATCATCGCTAAGAGATCGTGGAGGCGGCAGATTTTCTTTAGTATTTCATGGAGCCATTACTTCAAGTTAATCAGATGATAGATTTTGCAAAAATATGAATAGTCACAGATTATAGGAACAAAACAATTTGATCTACTACATGGACTAAGGAAATCCAAAAGTAGAAAATAGATCTAAATAGCAAGAGAACAATACATTCTCAATGAAAGCACCAAAATGTTTACGCCAAAAGTTGGTACGAACACCCAAAAGATTATAGAAGATAATAAAGTGAAGAAAATAAATGAAGAACAAGAGAAAATCACACATAAAAATTATAATGGTTCGGCTAATCACTGGCCTACGTCCACTTGAACTTTGTCTATGATTCTAAAATCTTTTCACAGAGGTGATCTTATGGATCGATATTGGCCTGAGAGATTACAACAGAAGTATAAATTTTTTGAATAGATGCAAAAAGGATCCCTCAAACAATGCCTATCGCCCTCTATTTATAGCTGAAGGTCGACGAATTTCTCTTCATGGTGTTATTTCCCTTCCCACATCTAGAAGGAGTTTTCCTTGAAGAGAACATGGTCAGATTAGCAAAGTCCAGGGATTGGTACCGAATCATGCCCCATGGATCGGTACCGATCCATGAGATGGGCTATACATCCTTCTTTGATCCTTTGATATTGTTTGAATGGCTCGTGCATGCTTATGTAAAGTTTGGATGTACTGGTATGGGCTTGAACTTGAGTGGAAATCATGGTTCGGTGGTAGACTCAAGCAAGCGGTTTAGTTGTTTTGAAACCAGGTTTATCCATCTATCAGTTGAGTCATGAGTTACTAGCCAACCATCCTATATGGCATGCGTTAGCCGAGGATCAATCCAACTTTGTGTGGCACGAACCATGTAGCAAATTTGGGCAAGAATTTGGGATTGATACCGATTCAAGGCCATGGATTGGTACCGATCCATGACTTCCATGACTTAGCTGGATTCTTTGACTTTTGGTTATGGCACTTGGAGTGAGTTAGGGTGTAGCCTATTCTTGAAGATTCTTGGCAAGCTAATGACTTCGTCTCTTAATCTCACTCGATATCTGAGTTTGATAATTATCGTTTTGGATTCCTGTTCGATTATCCTTCCATTTGATCGATCTGATTCGTCCGAATATGGCTTGGTCATAAGAATGGATAACGGTATTGTTGTAAAACATTCACTAAGGCATGCCCAATGTAGTAAAAACCTACTTATTCCAAATCATAGATTCTATAATACATTACTAAAATATGTATATTACTTACTAACTATCTACAATACAATAACATTTTCCTTTATCCTTACAAACTCATATACTATCAATTCACTCTAACACATAATACTAATTCAACAATTACAGTTTCAAAACATGAAAAAAGTAGGCCATGCCTTTCACAGATCTAAGAAGCCCAACACAACTTGACATGCCAATCGGCTATTCTGCAAAATAAAAGAAAAATGATCCTTTAAACATTAGTACTCTTCAAGGATTGGAATGCTTTTAAGTCACATGAGTTGGGGAATGGAAATCCAAAAAATATTTAACAGATTTGGAGAATGGGAGATAAGAGAGGGTACATATTGATTGATGTGTAAATAATAGATTTGTAGGAAGTATGGTGTGGTTGGTATATGAGCATTGGATTTATGGGGAGTGGAAGAAATGCCTACATTTTATTATATTTTAAAAAATGATGTTTTATTTTCGTGCTTAGTGGTAGTAAATAGTTGCGGGCATGGAATTTTGGTAAAATCAAAAGCTTTAAAATGATGTATTCTAATTATATATACTGGTACATTTGGCACGTCCGTTGGACGTGTGCAAAGAAACCGAAAGCAAGCTTATGTATTCTTAAAAAAATGGTCATATACATAGTTGCTACTTGACATTTATAAGTATGTGAGTTAATTTCTTTTGTTGTGAAATAATATGTTAGGCATGTCCGTTGAACATGTGAAAAAAATTGAAAGCAAATTTATTTATTCTGAAATAATGGTCATATAAATAAGTAAAAATTATCATAAATAAACACACATATATGAAAGCCAACTTTTTTATCTGAAATAAAATGAACGAATATACACAAAACTCATAGTTATATTTTTAATCATTAATTTGGTTTCTATGTAAATATTAAATGTGAATAATATATTGTGTAGATTACGCTCATGAATTTAAAATAAAAGCTTGAACAAAAGTTGTTTGAATTATTTCAAAATTTAAGGATATATGTAGAATTAAACATAGTAAAGGAAACAGTGTGTAGTTTATATAGGCATAAATAAGTATAGGAAGTGGAAATATCTCAATATACACATGGGTAATAAAATACCATATATGCTTTCATAAATGTGTTGTATAATGTAACAAAAAATGGCTATTGATGACGAATAAGAACACCTAAAATTTCCAAATCCATGCAAGGGCCCAACTCCTATTACCTTTTTTAATAAAAAGGAAATATGGAACAAAATTCTAGTCCATTTCTATACACAGACCAAAACCAAAAGCTGAGGTTGAAATACAAACATAATTTTTACATGATAGGAACACTGTTGGACATCATTTTTGTCTCCTTCTCCACCTCATCTGGAAACAGCCAATATCGATGTTTACTCCAATTCTCATTCCTCCAGCGCCTCAACAATCCACCATCTTTTGGTACCCCTATACCTTTACTGCATCGTAGCAATTCATTAAAACCCAAACGTCGAGGTTCATAATTTACATATAATATAGAAAAATGTAAAGGTCGCATAAATGGATAACTGAAAAAAATATGGCAAAGGCACTTTGTAAAGCCAAGATCGAATATTCATCTTGTGTTTCAAAATCCAAAAGGAAAGCCATTGTTTACTTGTTTGAGAGCGATGAGATAGGGTCGTCGAGTTATTTGAGAACAAAAATAATTTATGTTGCCATAACGATTAAGTGTACAAAGAAAGTGGGAAAGAGCAATTACAAATATACCCTCAGGATGCACTACGAATTTAAAAGGATATTTATAACATTTCAAAAGCTTCATTTTAAGGTATCCTCATTATGTGTGTGTGTGTATGTATAATAAAACTAATTCGGCCAATTTTTTTATAATTTAAATTCATTTTACTATCAATAAATTCTAAAATAAATTCTTTAACTATGAAGTTGGTACTTCTTGAAACAACAATTGTCTCTCAATGTAAAGAAATGGGTATTCATAAACATTTTATTAGTTACCTATATATAAAACTCACTTAATTTTGAATTCACAATACTTATGTTCATAACATAACTTGATCAATCAATATTGGTCGATCCTAAACTCCTTTGGGGAGGTTCACACAAGATCCTTCGCAAATAAGTACTATATGCAGTCTCTCGACTCACACAACCTGTCAACTCTTTGACTTTAGATATATAGGGGTTTGGTATCAACTCTTATCGTGTAAATTATGCTTTAGACAAATTTAATTTTTAACCATACGTACTTATTCTTAAGTACACGACCATACAAAAGAAGTTAACCCAACTTCACTTATCATGAATCGTAGTTTGTCCAATAAAGTTTACTCTTTATCGATACATCAATATATATCATAAGCTGGAGTGGCTTTTGAGATTGAATCTTATTCATTTTTTGTACTTTTGGAACCCTTGCCAATACACTCACATATTTGATCAAATCAAATTTTATTTTCAATGTATGTTATGTCTTTACTTCCATTTTACTTTCTACAAACTTATCATAGATAGACTACTTGTGTAACAAATACACTTGTTCATGTGTATGATAATTAGACCTGTCAAACAGGTCGGGTCAGGTCATAATGGGTTGGGTCAAAATTGATCTGACTCATGTTTTGATCCATAATTTTAACCCAGCTCATTTGATGCATTTATTAAAAGGGTCAATATGACACAATTATCTTCATATATGGGTGAACCCGATTAACCCAGGTTAAAAACATAAAAAATTGAAAAATACTAAAACAGTGGAAAATATCCAACGGAACAAAACGATGTTCAAATTACACTATGCATAATAAAAACTGCATAAGTTAAATTGCACCAACCATATAAATTCCATGAATTGCGTACATTAACTTCTTTTTTAGCTTGTAAGCAACTTATATTATGTAAATAAGTTTATATAACATGAAAATAAAACCAAAGAACATGAATAATGCAAACTACATCAAGTAAGTTTTAAAACAACATCAAACGGCGCTGATAATGCACCAAAATACATGTCGCCCTCAAGTATAAATCCTAAGGCATATTAAAACATGTAAACTAAAGATAATCTCCTCTACCTCACAATACACTTTCACATCTTTTTACAACACCTACAAATACAAGAGAAAATAGAATTTAAAGAGCACTAAAATGAAATGAATGTTTCTACACTTAATGAATTGAACTTAGTATATAGACAGACTTAGAAAACATTGTTGTGATATGTAAACTAAAGCACATGCACAAATACCATGGAGTAAAAAGAACTAGTTGAACTATTTTTTTAGAAATTTTTTTAGCAAAATCCAACCCATTTAATATACTTTCTTTTTTTTAAAGCTTCAACAGTAATAATGAACTATTTCAGAAGAAAAATAAACAAGCAACTTTTAGTTATTTTGTTGAACTATGAGGTTTGAGTTATTCCAACATTTAACAAGACTAGAAATAACTTCAGTGTAAGTAAAAGTAAAGAAAGCATTTAGTTTATACTTGATAATATGGATTAACGCCTTTTCCTTTTGAGAACAGAACTTTATAATATTTTCGGTAAGATCCTAGATTGTTTGAACAGAATACAGGTTAAACAAAGAATAAAGATCATGAAAAAACCATCAGTATATTGATATGTGACCAGTAAATTATATTTGTTGATAAAGCACAACATATTTTTGCTTCAAAAGGATGTTAGAAAAATTACGATAGATAAATTTTTAGATTAGATAGAAAATGCTTAATACATCATAGCTTGACTTTCTTCCTTACATTGCTTACAAAATGACCACCAATATATAGTGGATTTAGACACCCTTACAAATAGACACTTGGCTCTTAGAATAGATACACCTATTCACTAATAGACATGACTCTTGATGAACTAACACAACTCTTAATGAACTGACACTTTGACTCTTAAACACATGGACTAATATTAACTAAAGATAAATTTCAAGTTATACTTCCAACACTTCCTCTTAATTTGAAATTTTCTTCTTTACTTCTTTTGAGTTGAGTCTCTCAAATTCCATTGGTTTAATCTTCTCTTCAATCACGCTTTTTCTTTTCACATCTTCATGGCTTGCTTCAGCTTCCAAAACACTCTTTATGGATTTGCATTCCGATGTTTCAATTTGTTCAAGTACCGAACTCAGCCTTTTGTTTTTAACAGAAACATCTCTACCACAGCCAATCGGAAAAACCCGAACAACTGGCAGTTGCCCCTTCCTCTTAACGAAATGAGGCCTATTTGTACTCCTAAGTCCAGTCTTGACATTTCTACTCACAAGTTCCAGTGATCCTTTTATGGTATCAACTTTCTGATCACCATTTTCAGCCTTGCTAGACTCTACAAGTGTCTTTTCTGCAGCTTTGTTGTCATTTGGCATGTTCACAAGCTCGATTTCTTCATCATTTTTCGGCTTTTCAATTTCAAACTTTTTCGCATTTTCTTCCTCGTTCTCTTCCATTTCCTCGTCTTCTTGTGCATTTTCTATCATGGTTTTGTTTTCTTGAGTTATTGTCATTTGACAACCTGCAAAGTGATTTTCCAAAATCTGCCAAGCTTCCTGTGCAGTTTTTGCACTTGTAATGCATGGAAGAGTTGATCGACTCACGCCTTGGTGCATAAAGGACAAGACTTTTGCATTCTTTATCTTGTTCTCCTTATGCTTTTTTTTCTTTGCATTTGTCATTGTAGCTACTTCCTCTGCAGTATGAGGAGTAAACCCTTCTTCAACTGTATCCCATAAATCTTCAGATATAAGGAAAGTCTTTATAAGAACATTCCACAGCTCATAGTTTTTTCAAAAAGGATGGGAACACCTTGATTATTAAAGGGAAAACCAAACTCTTGATTGATTGTAGATGCCATTGATGGATATGAGTGAGAAGGAAAAATGAAACCAAGGGTGGCTCTGATACCAATGTTAGAAAAATTACGATAGATAAATTTTTAGATTAGATAGAAAATGCTTAATACATCATAGCTTGACTTTCTTCCTTACATTGCTTATAAAATGACCACCTATATATAGTGGATTTAGACACCCTTACAAATAGGCACTTGGCTCTTAGAATAGACACACCTATTCACTAATAGACATGACTCTTGATGAACTGACACAACTCTTAATGAACTGACACATTGACTCTTAAACACATGGACTAATATTAATTAAAGATAAATTTCAAGTTATACTTCCAACAAAGGAGGCATCAACAATTAGATAAGCCATATGCCTCATATGTTCGCAACAAACAAATTTGTAACCCTATAACACAGAACAATTTAACTATGGCAACAATATTACTTTAAAGATACAGGCAGCCATAATACTATCACAAATAAGCAACCAAAGCTAATTTTAGTATATAGTCGATAATTCCGCATTATTATTTTGGTGACTTCTTATAGTTTTTATATAAACGTAGAATGCAAGCAATTGAAGAATCTTCAACTTATGTTCTATCATAGTCTCAAAAATCAAATTTTGTTAAGTTAAAAACGTCAATCAAAATCAAAGTCGGTTGATGTAACGTCTGCTATTGAATGTTGACTCAAAACTAAGGCATGATAGATATTGCCACAAAAAAACGATTCAAATCCGAAGGATGTGTAACCGAAAGAAATGATGCAATTCAAAGTTTCTATATAATCGTTCATCATATTGGTGTTTGTAACTTAAAGATAAATATTGCTATTAAGGATCACAAAATTGATATGATGAATTTAGAATCAACATTTGAACTTTAAAGAGGGGAAACAAAGATGATCAGAATTTAACTATAATAGATGAAAGTGCTTGTGCATTAATTAGTTGTAGCTTGCTTGTATCAACTAGTACAAATCTAAATAGAGTAACTACAATACAATATCGAAAGCAGAAATACATTGTTTGTATATGGAATAGTGCCACAAATAGATGGTTGGTAAATATACGGTGAGTACTGAATGCAATACAGAAATAAATTTCAAACCATCGCATGGTGAGATGATAGGGTTCTAAGTTATTAACATAAAATAGAATAAGAATTGAGAGGAGAGAGGAGAGAAAAGAGACTGGAAGAAAGGAAATAAGAATAGAGAAGATAATTTGCAAATTCAGCCTGTCATTTTCATTCATCTCCACTAGCAAATATAAAGATGCTACAACCATACAAATTTGGACAAGTGGCATCTAGAAGTTTACCTAATTGTTGTGATTTGTTATAGCCACTATTGTGTAACAGAAAGGATACAAAGTAAAGAAAATTGTTATAAACTTTTAGTGCTCTTATTTCTCTTACTGCGCACACATACAACATGTTGGCATATCCATTTTGTGCACATAATTCTTCTGTATACCTGCATGTTAATTCTTGCATATAACAGGCAACTTAATATTGTCTTTGGGTTGATGCTTCAGGTAGCTCCATAAGGCTGATTACATCATTGTCTTATGACCATATCATTACCGACCCCTCGAAAACGACCTTGTCCTCAAGGTCGAAGATGCTTTTCATGTTGAATGTTCCACCGGGATCGAAGATGAGAACTTTGCTTTCACATCTTAACTTGTTCATTTCAGCAAACATGCTGGGTTCATCAGCCCATTCCAGCACCAGTTTGTTCATTTCAACAAACACGTGTGCGACATTCCCTTTCTGCTCAGTATGCCATGATGAATTCTGTATGGCACACAAAGCCTTGAAAAGTGCAGCTCTTGAGTAGTACACATCAGACTGGGAATGAACACTCTCTTCCATAGGTATATCCATATTAAATAATTCATATAATTCTAAAGCCTTAGCTTCTGTATACTGGAATGTTGCACCATTGGCTGAAGTGTTGATTGTGTGTCGAGAAGGAGGATCCAACTGTGATGGAGGGGATGAAGTGTTGATGGCGGAGTTAGGTGATAATATGGTGATAGAAGCTGCTTTCATGGGTGAAGGTGAAGAAACCGTAGAGGCCACAATATGAGGGGAAGTCAAAATAGTCGGAACAACTGAGATTTTTGCAGTAGTAGTGATGGTATCAGAAGCTTTTGAAGGATGTGATCCAGGTTGTGTTGATGTTGGGGTAGAAGGGAGTTTGGAAGATGTTATGGCATAGATAGAAGTTGAATTTGCTGGAAAGGGGTTGCATTAGCAGCACCAGAGGTCAGAGGAGGAGCTGATGTTGACGATCCTATAGCAGCTGCATATAACTGTATTGGAGGAGTGCTAGGAGCAGTAGTGGCAGAGGTTAGAGGAGCAGCCGCGGTAGTGGTCAGACTTGAAGAATTCCTTGCTTTCATTCTATCTTACATTCTGTTTATAATAACCATCATCTCATGAAGTTTATTTCGTATGAAATCCAAATCTAAAGCAAATGCATTCTCCAGCAATAAATTTTTAGTTTTATCCTCATAATCAATTTTTTAATAAAACTGAATATCAAGTTGAAAACATCTATCATAAATGTATCTTCCTTGTAATTATTTCTTTGCCCAAATAGCATTTTGACATGAATCAAATCGAACAATTGCTTGCAGCAGTTCACTTGATTGTAATATATCAATCTTCTCGACATATCCATACAGATCAAACACTCGATGAAGTACCTGCTCATTGATCGGATGGATATTATTATGGACTAAAACCAATAGATCTTTAGTGATTTCATGGGTAGCAGACATACTGAATTCGAAATCAGACCTAAACAAAATGCCCTTTTTTAAGAAATAAAAGAAGAGGTGGATAATTGAGAACTAAGAAAAGAACAGATCTGAATGAAGAAGAGAATTAAGATAAAGGAGGTGAGAACATCGGCGAAAGCACCAATTGATAGGGTTCTAAGCTATTAACAAAAAATAGAATAAGAATTGAGAGGAGAGAGGAGAGAAGAGAGACTAGAAGAAAGGAAATAAGAATAGAGAAGATAATTTGCAAATTCAGCATGTCCTTTTCATTCATCTCCACTAGCAAATATAAAGATGCTACAACCATAAAAATTTGGACAAGTGGCATCTAGAAGTTTACCTAATTGATGTGATTTGTTATAGCCACTATTGTGTAACAGAAAGGATACAAAGGAAAGAAAATTGTTATAAACTTTTAGTGCTCTTATTTCTCTTACTGCGCACACATACAACATGTTGGCATATCCATTTTGTGCACATAATTCTTCTGTATACCTGCATGTTAATTCTTGCATATAACAGGCAACTTAATAGTGTCTTTGGATTGCTGCTTCAGGTAGCCCCATAAGGCTACTTGCATCATTGTCTTTTGACCATATCATTACCGACCCCTCAAAAATGACCTTGTAGTCAAGGTCGAAGATGCTTTTTATGTTGAATGTTCCACCGGGATCGAAGACGAGAACTTTGCTTTCACATCTTAACTTGTTCATTTCAGCAAACATGCTGGGTTCATCAGCCCATTCCAGCACCAGTTTGTTCATTTCAACAAACACGTGTACGACATTCCCTTTCTGCTCAGTATGCCATAATGAATTATGTATGGCACACAAAGCCTTGAAAAGTGCAGCTCTTGAGTAGTACACATCAGACTGGTAATGAACACTCTATTCCATAGGTATATCCATATTAAATAATTCATATAATTCTAAAGCCTTAGCTTTTATATACTGGAATGTTGCACCATTGGCTGAAGTGTTGATTGTGTGTCGAGAAGGAGGATCCAACTGTGATGGAGGGGATGAAGTGTTGATGGTGGAGTTAGGTGATAATATGGTGATAGAAGCTGCTTTCATGGGTGAAGGTGAAGAAACCGTAAATGCCACAATATGAGGGGAAGTCAAAATAGCTGGAGCAACTAAGATTTTTGCAGTAGTAGTGATGGTATCGGAAGCTTTTGAAGGATGTGATCCAAGTTGTGTTGATGTTGGGGTAGAAGAGAGTTTGGAAGATGTTATGGCATAGATAGAAGTTGAATTTGCTGGAAAAGGGGGTGCATTAGCAGCACCAGAGGTCAGAGGAGGAGCTGATGTTGACGATCCTATAGCAGCTGCATATAACTGTGTTGGAGGAGTGCTAGGAGCAGTAGTGGCAGAGGTCAGAGGAGCAGCCGCGGTTGTGGTCAGACTTGAAGAATTCCTTGCTTTCATTCTATCTTGCATTCTCTCTATAATAACCATCATCTCATGAAGTTTATTTCGTATGAAATCCAGATCTAAAGCAAATGCATTCTCCAGCAATAAATTTTCAGTTTTATCCTCATAATCAATTTTTTATAAAACTGAATATCAAGTTGACAAGATCTATCATAAATGTATCTTCCTTGTAATTGTTTCTTTGCCCAAACAGCATTTTGACATAAATCAAATCGAACAATTGCTTGCAACAGTTCACTTGATTGTAATATATCAATCTTCTCGACATATCCATACAGATCAAACACTCGATGAAGTACCTGCTCATTGATCGGATAGATATTATTATGGACTGAAACCAATAGATCTTGAGTGATTTCATGGGTAGCAGACATACTGAATTCGAAATCAGATCTAAACAAAATGCCCTTTTTTTTAATAAATAAAAGAAGAGGTGGATAATTGAGAACTAAGAAAAGAACAGATCTGAATGAAGAAGAGAATTAAGATAAAGGAGGTGAGAACATCGGTGAAAGCACCAATTGATAGGGTTCTAAGCTATTAACATAAAATAGAATAAGAATTGAGAGGAGAAAGGAGAGAAGAGAGATTGGAAGAAAGGAAATAAGAATAGAGAGGATAATTTGCAAATTCAGTCTGTCCTTTTCATTCATCTCCACTAGCAAATATAAAGATGCTACAACCATAAAAATTTGGACAAGTGGCATCTAGAAGTTTACTTAATTGTTGTGATTTGTTATAGCCACTATTGTGTAATAGAAAGGATACAAAGTAAAGAAAATTGTTATAAACTTTTAGTGCTCTTATTTCTCTTACTGCGCACACATACAACATGTTGGCATATCCATTTTGTGCACAAAATTCTTCTGTATAGCTGCATGTTAATTCTTGCATATAACAGGCAACTTAATATTGTCTTTGGGTTGCTACTTCAGGTAGCTCCATAAGGCTGATTGCATCATTGTCTTAAGACCATATCATGAGATCTTATTTATCCAACTGTTTCGTAATATATAGTAATGGAGCTTTATTATTTCAATCATATCCATTATTCTTAGGTATTTATATTGTTTCATTTAATTTGCTGCTACTTGACAAACATACATAAATGAAACCAATGGTTCTGTGCAAGGAAAGCATCATTTTTACCATTCTAGTCAGTACTAACTAGTTGTGCTAATTATTTTGCATCATGAACATATAGTCATTGCTAAGTATCCCGTACATCCTACAATACAAGTTAAACATATTTAAAAAGAAATGTTGAAAGATTTATGATGTATAAGCTAGAACACACATTTTGCTTTTTTCTTTCGTTTTTTTTTCAATTCAAAAAGAAATTTTATTCAATTTAGCAAGAAAATTTTGATTAGAAAAGCAAGCACAACTTAATCCAGAAGCAAGAAAAAATTAAAAAATCAGCGAAGTAAAAGATTAGAGTATCAGCAAATTCATAGCTTTATGAGATATTTTTGTTTTTAGGGCTCAGCAACTTCAAGAATTCCAGAATCACCATTGTGGAGTAATTAGATTTAAAGATCCTTGTTGAGAAATTAGATTTAGGGAATCATTGTTGGGAAATTAGGTTATGACCTAATCGCCATTGCCATGCATTAGGCTTTGATGAGTACGTTACTGAGAAATTGTCGTGAACTAATTAGGTAATGGGTTAAAGAGGGCCAAGATGAGTTACTATTATGTTAAATGGGTTTTGACCCAATACAAAAAAAAATTGGGTTAGACCAAACTTTGTTGAAATGGGGTAAAATGGGTTGGGTTGTATTTTAAAAGAAAAAATGATAATTCATCGTTGAATTTAACAAAGTATGTAGAACTATGTTGGTATCATTAGACCTACGATTGTATGTGTACACATGTATGTATGTATGTATGTATGTGTATGTGTATGTGTATGTATATGTGTATTTGTATCAATCCGAGGAGTTCACCAACTCTTATTTCGCTTTTAATAAATTGGTGTTTTGCCTTTAATTGTCTGAGATACAATCACTAATACCATATGATCTATAATCTTAATGATTAAAAAAATTTCTCCCAAACTATAGCCAAGTCCATGATTCAAAATTAACTGTAAAATTTTAGAAACTTCTGTATTTTCTAATGCATCACTTTTTCTATGAAAACAAATACCATTATTATAATATTATCTTATAATTAATATTCATAACAATCGCATTGAAATAAAACTATGTCCATCTTCAGTTAGTACTGAAAACAATTATTATTTCATAAATAATATTTTGTATGTTTATGAAATCAATTTTTCAAAACTGATGCATCCACAAAGAAGTGTATATGGGTATGCTCCCACTATTTCCTCTATTACTATAATATCATATAAAATACGAAGCTCCATTCAACTACTTTTACAGAATTTGATTTCATACACTCTAACTAATTAACAATCGAGAGTTTTGGGTCAAATATCTTAAAATCAAAGAAATAACTTTCATAGAAAATTATTTTATATTTGAAAGTACATTTGAAATAGAAATCATATTTCTTCCATATTAAGTACCTTTTAGTATTTTGTACAATTCTGGTTTCCAATGTCTTTTTATGAAGCATAGATGACCATTCGCTCTCTTCATCCCAACTGTGCTTACGTTACATCCACTCTCGTACATTCACCCTAATTTCCAAACCTTCAAACCATTCAAAAGGAAACCCTAACTGTAAGACCATTGAACTCTTTACAAAAGTGCATTTAGTCATTCTTAACATTTAAGAATATCAAATATGTTGCACTTTATGTAAACTGATCGAACCGACATTTTAGTGGTTGGATTCTTTGATCCATCTTACAGTTCTTGGTCTAGTGTTACACCTAAAACAATAAGATCTTCATTGTAATCAATTATATTAAAACCTAATCTTGCATCATGGTTTACTCACTTATTTCAAATGAACTAATTTCATCGAAGTTTCGTATACTACGAATCACAATTGTTTACCATATAATATTATATGTGAATAAATATAAATCGAATATCCATATTCACAAAACCAGAATTGTCAATTCACAACACTTATAACCGTTACAAATCAAATTTAAATTTTGGATGGAAATTCCTTTTACCTATTTCTCTGATCCATCGACGAACAATCCGTTTGTACCGAAACTTTGAAATCTTAACGCTTATAACCGTTAAAGATAGGTACGTGATAAAATCTACAACATATTTCCCAATGTGTATTTACCAATGGTTATAACCATTGGGAATTTTCATATTCCCAACGGTTATAATCGTTGGGATATAATGTATTTACCAACATCTATAACTGCTAGTAAATATGTTACTAAAATACATCATTTATAATATCAAACAGATTTCATTTATAATACAGTTCATTTATAATACAAATTCAAATTTATAAATACAAATTTGTTTTTGTTGAACCATATCATGAAACAACAAACGTCAAACAAATTTCATTTATAATACAAATTCAAATTTATATTAATGACAAACATGTAACCAAATTTCAAATATGTTGCACCAAATTTCGAAACAAACATCATACGTACTAAATACTTCATATCTTCTACAAAGTTCATGATAAATTCGAATTTTACTAGTAGAAAACATCTAAAAGCTTACGAACAACGAATGCGACTTTCCGACCAAATTACAAAAGCTTCCATCAACTAAATCAGCCAAATTTTACTCGCTTCTGATTTTTTTCTTTTCTTCTACAGCTTCTACTAAAGCCTGCATATGCAGAAACAATGCTAATTTTATAAAACAAATAGAAGGAAAGCTTCATTGTACTTGAAAATAGAACTACACCAAATCTGATAATAAAAACCAAGCGCTTTGCTCAGCTAAAAATTGTGCTTTACAGCTCAGTTTATAAACTGGGCTAAGCTTTGTTTTTAACTGAGCTTACTACACAATTTGTAACCGAGCTTCAACGCTCAGTTTGTAATTGAGTAGTAAGCTCAATAAAAAAACTAAGATATTAGTTAATGAGAAGTTATAATTTGGATCGTCAACGAGAAGTATAATAAAAAAAACTAAGATATTAGTTAATGAGAACTTATAATTTGGATCATGATCAATACTTTTCAAGTCACATAGCCAATTAATATTAGTTAATGAGAAATATAATAAAAACCAAGCTTCAACGCTCAATTTGGATCGTCGAAGCTGAATCTATCTCTGTCATATACTTCCTGGAGACAGGTTAAATTTTATGATAGTCATATTGTGATTTAAGTGAAAACTTGAAAATTTATGTATAGTTAAATACAAAAAAAAGTACGTACAAGTTTGACAGGGATAGAAAGGGTCTTCTACACAAAGAGTTAGTTGCTCATCCCATTCTGGATTTAGATTTTTCTTTATCACTCGAGTCTTCAGCTTCTGTCGCAGTAATTCAAAATGATGACATAAAGAAAAATTTTGAATTTCAACTCCATGTTAGTTCAGAAACATAGTCAATGCAAATTTCGAGCGTTTGAATTTTGGCTCCATACTCGAACTAGGAGAGGTATCAACGCATCCTGGACTCCATACAAGAGGTAACTATCTTTCATCTTATTACAATAACTACAACTACTTTTCCACTTATACATACACAAACCATTATCATGTAGTAATATTTTCATGTAACAATCCAGCCTAGAAGTTGATCCGCCAAAAAATGACACTTTACTCAAAGAGGTTACAACATTTGAAGACAGTAAGATTTGGGAGTTAGAATATGAAAAAATGATTCTTCCCAAAAAAAAATAGAACCCGCCACCCATGACCATTTCAACGAAGGAGTTCGGACATTTAAAAAGAAAAACAAGGTAACCATATATCTTTCTCAATCAACAAAAGCTATACTTCATTTATTGACCACTCAATTTTAACAGATAGGAGTTGGGGTCAACAATTATGTAACTGTGATTACAATTGATACATCCACATTAGCAAGTGTTATTCGAAATCCTACCGCTTCTCCATGGGCAAATGAACAATATATAATAGGTAAACACTTAGAACATAATTTAATATGCTCTATACTAACTAAACATAACTTTTCAACCCAACGTAACATTCTTCATTGCTAATATGCTCTATGCCACTTAATGAATGAGTTTAGTTTACCCTCTTTTGTATAGATTTTCATTTCAGCCCTACTTAATTGATGGATACCATACTTATAATCAATGCGGTACCTAAAGTTCTTCAAGTCGATTACTTGCACAACATATATTTAACTGCACCACCCATCACCTACATATTACAAATTTCGCAAATTGTCATGCAATTATTCACTGACTTAAAATTCTTACTGAAACCAGTACGATTTGGTTTAACATTGCGGTACATTTAACAAATAGTATATATGAGCAGTTCCATCTTTCAACATAATTATAGGATTTGGACACTATGATACTTTGCAATAACTATACCACCACCATAACTATTTAGACTGTAAAACTTTAGTAATAAAACCATTCATTTACTAGTAACTAAGATAATCTACCTAGAATTAACTACTACATGTTTACTAACTAAAGTACCTTTGGCCCATTACAAATTGCATTTAAAATTTTAGTATACAAGCAGATTAAGTCACGTATTTTGTTATTTACATTGTCTTTGCTTAACTATACTAGGACCTTTCTTTAATATTATCCCATCTTCTTTATCATAGATGCAACGGGCACAAGAAAATTAGGACTTGGCATCAAAACTATTAAGCTATGGACACAACTTACTATGCTTGCAAAAGATATATTACATTCTATGACATGAGCATCTCCTTCCAGCATTAGTACGATTTTACAATTACAAATACATTGTTTAGGATTGATGTGTACATCCGTGTTTGCAATTTACATCAATGATCGGAATTATAAATTGAACTCCGCATGTGTAGTTTTCTATGCAACCTGTCCCAAGCCAGGATAAAGGAGGAGGGTTGTGATAGGCTTGGCGACCAATGTAAAAACCCCATTCTATGCAGTATAATGGTGAGATTGATGAAGATGTTAGTTTTAGAATTCGAGCGGGATGGGTGAAATGGCGACAAGCGTCTGGGATTCTCTGTGACAGGAAGGTCCCACAAAAGCTTAAAGGAAAGTTCTGCAAAACGGCAATCAGGCCTGCGATGTTGTATGGTGCAGAATGTTGGCCTACTAAAAGCCAACACGTCCAAAAGATAAGCGTAACAGAGATGTGTATGCTACGATGGAGCTGCGGTCATACAAGAAGAGACCGAATTAGAAATGATGATATACGTGATAAACTTGGAGTAGCACCAATTGAGGAGAAACTAATTCAACATCGTTTAAGATGGTTTGGACATCTTCAACGAAGGCCGCCCGAGGCACCTGTGCGTGTTGGAATTATAAGCCGTGTTGAATGTCCAAAGAGAGGTAGAGGTCGACCAAGGTTGACATGGGAGGAAGTAGTAAAAAGAGATTTGAAGGATTAGGATATATCCGAAGAGCTGGTGACGGATCGGAGCGAGTGGAAGTAGCGATTCACGTACCAGAACCATGAGCGTTGAGTTTTATAATTTTTAGATTATAGGACTAGGAAACACGAGCCTAAGACGTAGGTTTGGTCTTTGACCAATATTACTATTAGTATCATTATCGCTATTAGTATTATTATTATCATTCCTCTTATATATATACATATATATTTTTATTTTATTTTACTTTACTTAGCTATTATTATTAATTTACTTATTTGACTTTATTTTATTATTGCTATTGCTATTGTTATTATTATAACTTTTTAAATGATTTTTTCATTTTGTTTTGGGTTCCATCTCTAGCCGACCCTAACTTGTTTGGGAATAATGGCTTAGTTGTTGTTGTTGTTGTATCGGATTTATAAATTGACTGTCATATTATGGGAACTTTTTTCCCATGTTTTCTAATCAAGTTGTTTACAGCCGCAGTATACTTTTTATATATCAACCATCTATAACATTGAATGTCATGGGAGATGCAAAAAAAATTAATGCCTACCACCTCGAAGTTAAGTACAGATTTATTTACATTTATTTTTATTGAATATGGTTAACAAAAGTGGTTGTGTCAACAACATATTTACTATTTTAATAGCCTTTTCAACATAATTCTGCATTTCAATACATAACACACTGAATGGATAGTTGAGATATTTGTAACCACACATGTATCTGATTTAGGACTTTAATCAAAGATATAAGTTTCGTGATTTTTTTAAAAAAAATTTACCAATAATTTAGTTAGTTGTACAAATGAATTTACGCTAAACAGTTCAAGTTTGATTCTCAACTTGCAAAAAATCAATGCAAATGCAATGGAAAACGAGATTACCTGATTTCATAGCCCAAAATACCTAATTTCAAAAAATAAGTTAAAACTGGAGTGATTACCTAATTTGAAATAAAAAAATTAGGTTGAAATCGGTCGCCGAAGTAGAACGCAAGCCCTAATCTTCGTCAAATTGGTGAAAGATAAGCAACTGAGACGGTGCTAGAATGACGGAGGTAGTGGCTAAAGGTGGAGGCAGAATGGCGGAGGCAGTGGTAGAACAGATCAGATTGGCGATAACCCCAGAACGACGGAGGAAACAAAGTGAAATGATTAAATGTTATCGTGAGAAATGGGATAAGTAGCAACAGAAGATAAAATTGCTAAACTATCCATTTTACTTTTAACTATTTATGAAATTACCATATTTAGTCACGGTATTAACCGTGACAAATGTTTGCAATAGAAATATCTTTTATAAATTTGTAACGGTCATTACCGTTACAAATTTAAATTGGAGAAGCGTTATAAAATGGACTGTTTGGTGTAGTGATTCTTCTGTTGCTTAAGACTTCAAAACTCAAAGACTCAAGAAAATAAAAAAATTATTTATCATACAAATGTTTTCAATAGTTGTAAAATTTGACTCTTATATGGGTATTGAATTGACAACATGCCAAAAGATTTATTGGTAAGTTTATTTTATATTCATATGTCAAACTTAGTTCAATTCATTTGTATATTTTAGCTAATAAATAATTTATCAATTGTATTAATTTCACAAATTTATCGAAGTAGATTTATTTAATCTTTAAAGCGTATATTCTTACAATATTAGAAAGGTCAAATGTATTCGTTTAATTTTTCTGATAAGCTCCCACTAGATTTTATGTTGCTCAAATCCCTAAGAGAAAACACTAAAATCTTTCAATTTCTCTAGTGGGCGTTAGAACTCGCTTGCCTTGGGATTCTGACCTTAAGTTGCTCAGTAATCATTGGCCGCAAACGTTGGATAACACTTTATTGATTTTATCGTATGCAACTCCTAATCCACGATCTTTGTCCTAATCTCATTTTGACATTGAGTTTGCTCAAAAATCGAAAAACATAATTCACTTGTACCTAGCATTTCTTTTGGCAATGCCTTTATACCTAGTATTTCACATCATCCTAAGTATAAAACATGTACCTTGAGTTTGCTCAATAAATACATATAGTTATCTTACCTTGTTTTGTCAATATACTAATAATACTACATATAACATATCTTGCTTGAGTTTGCTCAACAACTAGAGAGTATGCAATTATTTATTAAAATAAATGGCAGAGGACAACATTTATATTAGAGATTCATAATCATTAGTATATATTTATTTGAGTGATATCGACTTGTGGAATAATGCATTCTTACGAAAAACCCTTGCGATTCAAGTGTTAGACACATCTGAAATCACAGTGTACGTATTATACGTATATATAATCCTTAAATATAATTTGGGTTTATTACAGTTCCATGCTATTTAAATAAATCATATTGTATTTTATTTTGATTTTAATTTTATTAACTAAATCAGGAAAATAGGCACAAGGAAGCAGTTGCAAAAAAATTTAGTCACAGGGACAACAAGTTTGTTTTTTAGTCTGAATGACACTTTCTAGTGTAAACAGAGAATGATAGTTACAACTATCATTCTGCGATTTACACTAGAAAGTGTCATTTAGCCTAAAAAGCAAACTTCTTGTCCCTAAAACTAAATTTTTCTTCAACTTTTTCCTTGAACCTAAAAACCCAAACTAAATCATGTATAATTAATTTAATTAATTATTTAATTAATATTTTAATTTATTTAATTTTATTCGTTTTTAACATTTTAAAATTAAAGATTGACTAAACAGTTTATTGCAATTATATATACATATATCATTATACATGTATTTTATTTATTAATTAACATTTAGTTTACATAATTAATTTAAATAATTTTAATTAATATAACATTAATTTTGAAAATTTTATTATTAGTTACCATAAACATTTTATGATAATTGTACATATATCATTACATAAGTTTTAATTGAATTAATTTACTTTTAGTCAATTATTTATTTAATTGATCCAATTAGTTATAATAAAATATCAAAATAAATTGACTAATCTTCAAAACTATTTTATAACATTTATAAAATTTTATTTATATTTTAAACTTAACTTTTAGAATTAAAATATTATTTATGCTTTCAAAATAAATTTTGAAAATTAGCCCAAGGCCTAAAATCAATTCGGGCTTTCATATTGAGAATACATTTTGGGCTTACTTAATCCTTCGAGTTAGGCTAGTAGCTAGGTAGGATAGAGTATTTGATTACTCAAAGCCATCCTTATGCACTATTTTTCTAGATAACCTACTAAACGAGTAAGTTTTAATAAGTTAGACCTAGTATTGCTAATTTATACCGCATAGGCTTTTGGGCTCTGATACGATTGAAGGAACTGTATCGGGTTATAGTGGATAAATAAATTGGATTCCAATTTTTTATATCTATTGGGCATACAAAGTCTTAATGTAACGACCCGTATTTTCACGGATCGAAAAGTTCGTCAAATATGGAGTTTTAGCGTTTTGGGCCTTTTCAGATTTTAGGCAAATTTTTCCTAAGTCCTAAGTCGTTCACGACTTAGCATAAGTCGTGAGTCGTATACGACTTAGGAGATAGGAGTTCTGGTCGAGTTGAGGGATGAGTCGTATACTTACTAAGTCGTAAGTCGTAAGCCTAGTTGAGTCGTCTGAAGTTGACTCGTGTGCGAGCTAAGGGCTAGGTCGCGTGCGAGTTAAGGAGGGGTTGTTAGTGGGTTAAAGCTTAGGTCGTATGGAAGTTAACCCGTGCAGAGTGCTTAGGTCGGTGGGGCGACCTAGTGGGGTGACCGACCTAAGAAGGTGAGCGTGTTAAGGGAAGACCGACTTAACAGTGTGGCCGAGTTAAAGTAGTCAGCCGACTTAAGGGTTGATGACTCATAGGAAGGGACGACCTAGAGTTAGCTTGTGTGGAGTTTAGGTCGGTGGGGCGACTCAGTGGAATGACCGACCTATAGGAATGACCGACTTAAGAGATTATGACTTAAGGACTGGGACGAGTTAGCGGGTTAGTAGTGAATGACTTAGTGCTAGGGCTTAAGTCGTAAGCGACTTAAGTATGGTTAGGTCGTGGAGACCCTGTTGTGAGCGTTAGCAAGTTAGGTCGTTAACACGGGTTAAGGGAGATAGGTCGTTGGACGACTTAGGGTAGATCGCTAGGAAGAGTAAGTCGGAGGTCGTCTGAGTGTTGAGTCGGTAGGTAGTTGAGTCGGCAGCGTGTGTTGAGTTGCGAGTTGGTAGGTCGTAAGTCGGTAGAGGGTTAGGTCGGCAACGACTTATAGGGGCGGACGACATAATAATCTGCCTATAAATAGAAGGGGTTTGGTTCACTTTTTGGCACCGGTTTTTGAAGCAACGAAGTGCTGCCATTTTGAGAGCTCAACCACAACATTTCTTCATCTCTTTTCTCTTCTCTAATCTAGTATCTCCATCCATCTAAATCGAAGATCTAGATCGAAGATCCAAGAGCTAAAGTTGAAGATCTTCATCCATCGAAGAGAGATTTCATCGTTTGAAGTGAGATCTTGTCGGATCTAGCTTAGTTCTTCGCTGTCCAGATCTGAAGTTGTTATCTTTTGGATTGTTTAGGTGATTTGGTGAGTGGTGATTATCTCTCACACGGATCCAAAGGAGTATATCGGATTGTTGGCTCGATTTGGTGTTAAAATAGAGATTTCCATGCATTTTCTTCATCCTAAGTGTAGATCCATATAGATCCATTGTTCATGATGATGTTACATCCACTTTATCATATGTTAACCTATGCAAGTTCATTCATCAAGTTTGTAGAGATATAATCCATGTTTTCATGCTTATTGGACTTTCAACTCTTTAATTACGAAAATGCCATTATTGTTATAATTGTCTACTTAGATCATTTTTGAATGCTTGATTGCTTGGATTGATGTTTGATTTGATTGATTGTTATGAACTAGATGATTGATGACTAGATTTAGATCGAAGGTGATTCAAAAGCTAAGGGAAAGGCTCTTGAATTGGAAAAGCTGCTCGTGGCATATGTAGCGGGATGATGAAGCTCTTATGCATAGATTTGATGATGTGATGATGAGATGAGGCTTTGCGAGGATGTAATGAAGCGAGGCAATCATGTGATGAAGACTTGGTCTAATCCAGACGGGATCATTCCAAGCATGTTGATAACTCGGTGATATGATTCGAGTTGAGGATAATGAATGGATATGAGAATAGTCGTCGAGGAGGATGACTAGGAGGCTTGGATAGCATCGTTGTTGAAGGTTCTAGCATGCTCTAAGCAAGAGTACGTTTGGGCAGATTCCATAGTCCCAACGGCCAACTGTTGATGGTCGAGTACCCTGGGCAGATTCGATAGTCCTAGGCACGGGCTGCGACGACGTGCGGGAGTTATGTCTAGAACCGGGGTTTCCATTAGCCCTTGACGGACGGCTGAAAGAATGTGCCGGTCATTCAATTAACGGTGATATCGAAGCAATGATAACAGTGATAGCCAGAGTCATGGATGTTTGGTTGTATCGTCATTCGGACTCAAGAGCGGTATTTTCTGGGTACTTATCTGATTTAGGCCTTGGTACTTGGAAAACATCGCCCTTGACTCGAGTGATAGTAATTTTACTTTAAATTGTATGCTCTGCTATGTTTGCTTCTGCTTAGTGTGTGTCTGGGGGCTATCACTGTAGAATGAGGTTGGAGTGGGAGGGTTGTATTCCTATTCCTTTTCCTTTATGCTCTTTTGGTATGTTGTTAGTTAATTTACTGCTCACTAAGACTGTTGTCTGACTCAAGGCTTTATGTTTTAATTCTTATTGCCTTGGGCTGTTCGTCCATTTTGGGACGGGCAGACTAGGTAGCAGGTGACAGGTGCTGTTCTCTTCTCACGATGCTGATATCGAAGACGAGCCAGAGGGTTGCATATTATCTTCTTATATGTACTGGATATTCCGCTGTTTTGTATTCTCTGAGAGATATGTAGTGAGGCTGGATGTATTGACTATGTGGATGCTTGTATTCAACTATTATGGAGTTTTATATGATGTCATTTGGTTTTGCAAAGCTTCACTATACATATGTTCTATTTTATTTTGTCCATGCGCTGTGAGTAATACGATAGATTCTGTTGTTTTAAATCTTACCTTGACAATCGTCCATGGTCGCCTGGCACACTTTACAGCGCTCTATCTCTAGATTCGGTGCAGGGGTCATGGGCGGTCGTCACATTTGGTATCAGAGCATTGGTTAATCGATTTTACCCAACGCTCGCCGAAGTAACTACGTATGAGAGACGTAATTGTATTTTGATGGATGAATACTATATATAATATAGTAGTTTAGTAGAGTTGAGTCCTTTATGCAGTTGTTTCTCTAGATGTTCTAATCATTCCTTTTTATAGATATTGAGAATGAGTCGAAGAGGGAGACCAGCTGCTAGGGAAGGCCGTGCTACTGAAGAGACTGCTGATTATGCAGCCATGTTCGAAGCTATGATGACTTCGATCATGAGAAGGATACCAGTTCCGGGGGCAGCAGTAGATGTTGGAGTTCAAGTCCAAGCTCCGAAACCAGTGGATTTTGCTAAGTTGTGCAAGGATTATACTGCTCTTGGAGGGAAGGTTTTCTTGGGAACAGAATCTACTATTGAGGTCCAGAGGTGGATAAATGCTTGTAGAAGGATCTTTGGTGAATTGGGAATTGATGATGCAACTAAGAGGAAGTTGGCATCAAGGCAGCTTCAAGGGAGAGCCTCTGATTGGTGGAACTCTATTACCATCACTACTCCGGAAGAAGAGATTACTTGGGAGCAATTCCAAGTCAGATTTGAAGCTAAGTTCATTTCTACAGCTCAGAAGTCTGTTCTGTTCAAGAGGTTTGTGGAGCTCAAGCAGGGTGGAAGATCTGTTCTTGAGTATGTTTCTGAGTTTGAAGCTTTGTCCAAATATGCCCGGTCATATATTGAGTCTGCTTATCAGAAGAATGAGAAGTTTGTGACTGGCTTGGATAGTTATCTTGGGAGACAGTTGGTGGATCATTTGGACGATTCATTTGAGAAGCTTGTGGAGAAAGCTCTTAGGCATGAGAGTCTGTTTCCTAAGGAAGGACCTGTTGTTGCTGTTACCAAGGGAGAGTCTAAACCGCAGCAGGGTGGAAACCAGAAAAGGAAGCAGCAGCAGCAGAAGGGTAAGGATGGCCAGAAGAAGTCGAAAGGCGAGGTGACTTGCTACAATTGTCAGCAGAAGGGCCATTTCTCTAAGGATTGTAAGAATCCGAAGGCACCGATGAAGTGTCACAACTGTGACAAGCCGGGACATTTCAGGAAGAATTGTCCAGAACCAAGGAAGGACAGGCAGATTGTGCAAGCCTATGCTTTAGGAGCTGTTCCGTCGTCTTCGAAAGCTCCTACTGCTGAAGAGAAGGGAAAGGGTGTGGTTGTTCAAGGTACTCTTTTCCTATGTGATGTTCCAGTTAGAGTTCTGTTTGATACTGGAGCATCGCATTCGTTTGTTTGTAATAAACTCGTAGGCCGGTTAGGTTTGGCACCGGATATTGTTGATAGGCCATTGGTTGTGACTAATCCAGTTGGGGGTTCGTCTTGTTTGTGTATGTTATGCCGTGGTCTAGTTGTGTCGAGTCATGGTTGCTTTTTTGTTTGTGATTGCTTTGTTCTGAACTTTGCAGGGTTCGGAATTATCTTGGGTATGGACTGGCTTAGGAAGTATGCGGCTAAGGTTGATTGTGAGAGGCTGGAGGTGACAGTCGAGAATGTGGAGGGGCGAAAGGTTGTGATACGATGTAAGCATGAAGAAGGCGTCTTCATGAGCTTCATGTATTCGCTAGTTGTTCCACGGGATGGACTGTCTTTAGTGCCAAACGCAAATGGATTCGAGGATGTCTTTGACGAAGTCAAAGGGTTGCCGCCGCATAGAGAGATCGAGTTTCGTATAGATCTAGTTGAAGGAGCCAGACCTGTCGTGATGCCTCTTAGGCGGATGGCGCCTAGGGAACAGCAGGAGTTGAGGGTGCAAGTTGATGATCTTTTACAGAAAGGATTCATTCGGCGTAGTGTGTCCGAGTGGGGTGCACCAGTTGTGTTCGCAACCAAGGCAGATGGATCATTGAGATTGTGTGTGGATTATCATGAGCTGAATAAGGTGACAAAGAAGAACAAGTATCCATTGCCGAGAATAGATGACTTGTTTGATCAGCTTCACGAGGCTAAGGTGTTTTCTCAGATGGATTTGGCAACGGGATTTCACCAGTTGAGAGTGGCAAAGAATAGTGTGCCGAAGACTGCTTTTCGGACACCATCTGGTTTCTTTGAGTGGCTGGTAATGCCGTTTGGATTGACTAACGCGCCAGCATATTTTGTGGATCTTATGAATAGAGTGTTCAGAGATCAGTTGAACAAGTTCGTACTTGTGTTCGTGGATGATATTCTGATTTATTCCAGAACTGAAGAAGAGCACAAGACGCACTTGCGTATTGTTTTGGAAATTTTGCGGAAACATCAGCTGAAGGCTAAGTTTTCGAAGTGTCACTTCTGGAAGAGTGAAGTGAGGTTCTTAGGCCATGTGATTTCTGGAAGTGGAATAGCGGTTGATCCCGCTAAAGTGGCAGCGATCCAGGATTGGGTTAGACCTAAGAATGCATCTGATGTGAGAAGTTTTCTTGGATTAGCAGGATATTATCGACGGTCTATCAAAGACTTCTCCAAGGTAGCCGCACCGTTAACAGGATTGACGAAAAAGAACCAAGTGTTCAGTTGGGATGCTAAGTGTGAGCAAGCTTTCGGAATCCTGAAAGAGCGATTGACGAGTGCTCCTGTTTTGACTATTCCAAGTGGGAATGATGAGATGGTGGTTTACACCGACGCATGTGGTACTGGACTTGGAGCAGTGCTGATGCAGAAGGATAAAGTTGTTGCGTATGCCAGTCGACAACTAAAGCCGCATGAAAGGAATTACCCGACTCATGATTTGGAGTTAGCGGCGATTGTATTTGCTCTGAAGATGTGGAGGCATTATTTGTTGGGAGTTCGATTCGAGTTGTTTACGGATCACAAGTCGTTGAAGTATCTTTTCTCCCAAAAGGATTTGAATCTTCGGCAGCAACGTTGGCTAGAGTTTTTGGCATCATATGATTTTGGTATAGCTTATACTCCGGGAAAAGGTAACGCAGTGGCAGATGCGTTAAGTCGAAGACATGCAGGATTGGGAGCCATGTTTTCAGAATGGAAGAGTCTCGAGTATTTAGCTGGATTTGACTTCAGGCCTAGATGCGAATTGGAACCTGAGATATTGGCAAACTTATCAATAAGACCCACTCTTGTGGAAAGGATTGGCGAGAGCCAAAAGCGAGATGATAAGCTTGTCAAGATTATCCGTGATTTGGAATCTGGATTGGATCCAGAAAAGGATAAAGGATTCGAGGTCGATCGAGAGGGTTGGCTTCGGAAGCAAGGACGACTAGTTGTTTCCGATATAGATGAATTGAGGAGTGAGGTTCTGAAGGAAAGTCATCACTCGAAGTTGACAATTCATCCAGGTGGAAATAAGATGTATCGGGATATGAAGAGAACCTACTACTGGGAAGGTATGAAGAAGGATGTTGGAAATTTTATTTCCAAATGTATGAACTGCCAGTTGGTAAAAGCCGAACAGAAGAAGCCAAGTGGATTGCTTCAGCCATTGAAGTTCCTACATGGAAGTGGGAACAAGTGTCGATGGATTTTATCGATGGATTGCCTAGAACCAGAACGGGGAATGAAGGGATTTGGGTCATTGTAGATCGTCTGACTAAGAGTGCACGATTCATTCCTGTTCGATCGACTAGGACTGCATCAAAGTTGGCTGAGTTGTATGTTAAGTGGATAGTCCGATTTCATGGTATTCCGAAGAGTATAGTGAGTGATCGAGACCCATTGTTCACTAGTGGATTTTGGAAGAGCTTCCAGGAAGTTTTGGGAACCGAGTTGTGTTTGAGTACAGCTTATCACCCTCAAACAGATGGTCAGACTGAGAGAGTCAACCGAGTTTTGGAAGATCTTCTCAAAGCATGTGTTTTGGACTTCGGAGGATCATGGGAAGATCACCTTCATTTGGTGGAGTTTGCGTACAACAACAGTTACCAGTCAAGTATTGGTATGGCACCGTATGAGGCATTGTATGGAAGACCGTGTAACTCTCCGACATGTTGGTTGGAAACTGGAGAAAAGTTGATACTTGGGCCAGAGATGATTCGACAGACTTCGGATTGCATAGAGATCATTCGGCAACGAATGAAGGCAGCCCAAGACCGTCAGAAGAGTTATGCCGATAAGCGTCGGAAGGATTTGGAATTTGAAGTTGGTGATATGGTTTTTGTGAAGATTTCTCCTCTGAAGAATGTTATTCGATTCGGGAAGAAAGGAAAATTGACTCCGAGATTTGTTGGACCATTCCCGATTATCGAGCGAATTGGAAAGCTCGCCTACAGATTGGAGTTACCAGAGAAGATGTCGAGTGTGCACAATGTTTTTCATGTATCATATCTACGGAAGTATGTGGACGACTCGAATACAGTGGTTTCTGCTGATAGCTGTGAAGACTTCGAAGTTGATCCAATCGATAGAAGACCTCGTAAGCCACTTCGTGTTGTGGAAACCGACACGAAACAGCTTAGGAGGAAGGTAGTTAAGTTGCTCAAGATACAATGGAGTGATGATGATAACGACTGTACGTGGGAGGTGGAAGAGAGGATGAAAGCAGCTCATCCTGAACTCTTCAAGGTATGGCCCTAAGGTGTCGTGTCATCTCGCAATATTGTAACTTGTTCTAATTTTAGAATTCTGTACGCTAAGCTATGATTGGATGCATGGTTTGCTGATTGTTATGGATGGTAGGCGTACAGAATAGTTTTGATTGCTTTGATTGTTTGGGATTTCGGGGGCGAAATTCCTAAGGGGGAGAGAATGTAACGACCTGTATTTTCACGGATCGAAAAGTTCGTCAAATATGGAGTTTTAGCGTTTTGGGCCTTTTCAGATTTTAGGCAAATTTTTCCTAAGTCCTAAGTCGTTCACGACTTAGTATAAGTCGTGAGTCGTATACGACTTAGGAGATAGGAGTTCTGGTCGAGTTGAGGGATGAGTCGTATACTTACTAAGTCGTAAGTCGTAAGCCTAGTTGAGTCGTCTGAAGTTGACTCGTGTGCGAGCTAAGGGCTAGGTCGCGTGCGAGTTAAGGAGGGGTTGTCAGTGGGTTAAAGCTTAGGTCGTATGGAAGTTAACCCGTGCAGAGTGCTTAGGTCGGTGGGGCGACCTAGTGGGGTGACCGACCTAAGAAGGTGAGCGTGTTAAGGGAAGACCGACTTAACAGTGTGGCCGAGTTAAAGTAGTCAGCCGACTTAAGGGTTGATGACTCATAGGAAGGGACGACCTAGAGTTAGCTTGTGTGGAGTTTAGGTCGGTGGGGCGACTCAGTGGAATGACCGACCTATAGGAATGACCGACTTAAGAGATTATGACTTAAGGACTGGGACGAGTTAGCGGGTTAGTAGTGAATGACTTAGTGCTAGGGCTTAAGTCGTAAGCGACTTAAGTATGGTTAGGTCGTGGAGACCCTGTTGTGAGCGTTAGCAAGTTAGGTCGTTAACACGGGTTAAGGGAGATAGGTCGTTGGACGACTTAGGGTAGATCGCTAGGAAGAGTAAGTCGGAGGTCGTCTGAGTGTTGAGTCGGTAGGTAGTTGAGTCGGCAGCGTGTGTTGAGTTGCGAGTTGGTAGGTCGTAAGTCGGCAGAGGGTTAGGTCGGCAACGACTTATAGGGGCGGACGACATAAAAATCTGCCTATAAATAGAAGGGGTTTGGCTCACTTTTTGGCACCGGTTTTTGAAGCAACGAAGTGCTGCCATTTTGAGAGCTCAACCACAACATTTCTTCATCTCTTTTCTCTTCTCTAATCTAGTATCTCCATCCATCTAAATCGAAGATCTAGATCGAAGATCCAAGAGCTAAAGTTGAAGATCTTCATCCATCGAAGAGAGATTTCATCGTTTGAAGTGAGATCTTGTCGGATCTAGCTTAGTTCTTCGCTGTCCAGATATGAAGTTGTTATCTTTTGGATTGTTTAGGTGATTTGGTGAGTGGTGATTATCTCTCACACGGATCCAAAGGAGTATATCGGATTGTTGGCTCGATTTGGTGTTAAAATAGAGATTTCCATGCATTTTCTTCATCCTAAGTGTAGATCCATATAGATCCATTGTTCATGATGATGTTACATCCACTTTATCATATGTTAACCTATGCAAGTTCATTCATCAAGTTTGTAGAGATATAATCCATGTTTTCATGCTTATTGGACTTTCAACTCTTTAATTACGAAAATGCCATTATTGTTATAATTGTCTACTTAGATCATTTTTGAATGCTTGATTGCTTGGATTGATGTTTGATTTGATTGATTGTTATGAACTAGATGATTGATGACTAGATTTAGATCGAAGGTGATTCAAAAGCTGAGGGAAAGGCTCTTGAATTGGAAAAGCTGCTCGTGGCATATGTAGCGGGATGATGAAGCTCTTATGCATAGATTTGATGATGTGATGATGAGATGAGGCTTTGCGAGGATGTAATGAAGCGAGGCAATCATGTGATGAAGACTTGGTCTAATCCAGACGGGATCATTCCAAGCATGTTGATAACTCGGTGATATGATTCGAGTTGAGGATAATGAATGGATATGAGAATAGTCGTCGAGGAGGATGACTAGGAGGCTTGGATAGCATCGTTGTTGAAGGTTCTAGCATGCTCTAAGCAAGAGTACGTTTGGGCAGATTCCATAGTCCCAACGGCCAACTGTTGATGGTCGAGTACCCTGGGCAGATTCGATAGTCCTAGGCACGGGCTGCGACGACGTGCGGGAGTTATGTCTAGAACCGGGGTTTCCATTAGCCCTTGACGGACGGCTGAAAGAATGTGCCGGTCATTCAATTAACGGTGATATCGAAGCAATGATAACAGTGATAGCCAGAGTCATGGATGTTTGGTTGTATCGTCATTCGGACTCAAGAGCGGTATTTTCTGGGTACTTATCTGATTTAGGCCTTGGTACTTGGAAAACATCGCCCTTGACTCGAGTGATAGTAATTTTACTTTAAATTGTATGCTCTGCTATGTTTGCTTCTGCTTAGTGTGTGTCTGGGGGCTATCACTGTAGAATGAGGTTGGAGTGGGAGGGTTGTATTCCTATTCCTTTTCCTTTATGCTCTTTTGGTATGTTGTTAGTTAATTTACTGCTCACTAAGACTGTTGTCTGACTCAAGGCTTTATGTTTTAATTCTTATTGCCTTGGGCTGTTCGTCCATTTTGGGACGGGCAGACTAGGTAGCAGGTGACAGGTGCTGTTCTCTTCTCACGATGCTGATATCGAAGACGAGCCAGAGGGTTGCATATTATCTTCTTATATGTACTGGATATTCCGCTGTTTTGTATTCTCTGAGAGATATGTAGTGAGGCTGGATGTATTGACTATGTGGATGCTTGTATTCAACTATTATGGAGTTTTATATGATGTCATTTGGTTTTGCAAAGCTTCACTATACATATGTTCTATTTTATTTTGTCCATGCGCTGTGAGTAATACGATAGATTCTGTTGTTTTAAATCTTACCTTGACAATCGTCCATGGTCGCCTGGCACACTTTACAGCGCTCTATCTCTAGATTCGGTGCAGGGGTCATGGGCGGTCGTCACATTTGGTATCAGAGCATTGGTTAATCGATTTTACCCAACGCTCGCCGAAGTAACTACGTATGAGAGACGTAATTGTATTTTGATGGATGAATACTATATATAATATAGTAGTTTAGTAGAGTTGAGTCCTTTATGCAGTTGTTTCTCTAGATGTTCTAATCATTCCTTTTTATAGATATTGAGAATGAGTCGAAGAGGGAGACCAGCTGCTAGGGAAGGCCGTGCTACTGAAGAGACTGCTGATTATGCAGCCATGTTCGAAGCTATGATGACTTCGATCATGAGAAGGATACCAGTTCCGGGGGCAGCAGTAGATGTTGGAGTTCAAGTCCAAGCTCCGAAACCAGTGGATTTTGCTAAGTTGTGCAAGGATTATACTGCTCTTGGAGGGAAGGTTTTCTTGGGAACAGAATCTACTATTGAGGTCCAGAGGTGGATAGATGCTTGTAGAAGGATCTTTGGTGATTTGGGAATTGATGATGCAACTAAGAGGAAGTTGGCATCAAGGCAGCTTCAAGGGAGAGCCTCTGATTGGTGGAACTCTATTACCATCACTACTCCGGAAGAAGAGATTACTTGGGAGCAATTCCAAGTCAGATTTGAAGCTAAGTTCATTTCTACAGCTCAGAAGTCTGTTCTGTTCAAGAGGTTTGTGGAGCTCAAGCAGGGTGGAAGATCTGTTCTTGAGTATGTTTCTGAGTTTGAAGCTTTGTCCAAATATGCCCGGTCATATATTGAGTCTGCTTATCAGAAGAATGAGAAGTTTGTGACTGGCTTGGATAGTTATCTTGGGAGACAGTTGGTGGATCATTTGGACGATTCATTTGAGAAGCTTGTGGAGAAAGCTCTTAAGCATGAGAGTCTGTTTCCTAAGGAAGGACCTGTTGTTGCTGTTACCAAGGGAGAGTCTAAACCGCAGCAGGGTGGAAACCAGAAAAGGAAGCAGCAGCAGCAGAAGGGTAAGGATGGCCAGAAGAAGTCGAAAGGCGAGGTGACTTGCTACAATTGTCAGCAGAAGGGCCATTTCTCTAAGGATTGTAAGAATCCGAAGGCACCGATGAAGTGTCACAACTGTGACAAGCCGGGACATTTCAGGAAGAATTGTCCAGAACCAAGGAAGGACAGGCAGATTGTGCAAGCCTATGCTTTAGGAGCTGTTCCGTCGTCTTCGAAAGCTCCTACTGCTGAAGAGAAGGGAAAGGGTGTGGTTGTTCAAGGTACTCTTTTCCTATGTGATGTTCCAGTTAGAGTTCTGTTTGATACTGGAGCATCGCATTCGTTTGTTTGTAATAAACTCGTAGGCCGGTTAGGTTTGGCACCGGATATTGTTGATAGGCCATTGGTTGTGACTAATCCAGTTGGGGGTTCGTCTTGTTTGTGTATGTTATGCTGTGGTCTAGTTGTGTCGAGTCATGGTTGCTCTTTTGTTTGTGATTGCTTTGTTCTGAACTTTGCGGGGTTCGGAATTATCTTGGGTATGGACTGGCTTAGGAAGTATGCGGCTAAGGTTGATTGTGAGAGGCTGGAGGTGACAGTCGAGAATGTGGAGGGGCGAAAGGTTGTGATACGATGTAAGCATGAAGAAGGCGTCTTCATGAGCTTCATGTATTCGCTAGTTGTTCCACGGGATGGACTGTCTTTAGTGCCAATCGCAAATGGATTCGAGGATGTCTTTGACGAAGTCAAAGGGTTGCCGCCGCATAGAGAGATCGAGTTTCGTATAGATCTAGTTGAAGGAGCCAGACCTGTCGTGATGCCTCTTAGGCGGATGGCGCCTAGGGAACAGCAGGAGTTGAGGGTGCAAGTTGATGATCTTTTACAGAAAGGATTCATTCGGCGTAGTGTGTCCGAGTGGGGTGCACCAGTTGTGTTCGCAACCAAGGCAGATAGATCATTGAGATTGTGTGTGGATTATCGTGAGCTGAATAAGGTGACAAAGAAGAACAAGTATCCATTGCCGAGAATAGATGACTTGTTTGATCAGCTTCACGAGGCTAAGGTGTTTTCTCAGATGGATTTGGCAACGGGATTTCACCAGTTGAGAGTGGCAAAGAATAGTGTGCCGAAGACTGCTTTTCGGACACCATCTGGTTTCTTTGAGTGGCTGGTAATGCCGTTTGGATTGACTAACGCGCCAGCATATTTTGTGGATCTTATGAATAGAGTGTTCAGAGATCAGTTGAACAAGTTCGTACTTGTGTTCGTGGATGATATTCTGATTTATTCCAGAACTGAAGAAGAGCACAAGACGCACTTGCGTATTGTTTTGGCAATTTTGCGGAAACATCAGCTGAAGGCTAAGTTTTCGAAGTGTCACTTCTGGAAGAGTGAAGTGAGGTTCTTAGGCCATGTGATTTCTGGAAGTGGAATAGCGGTTGATCCCGCTAAAGTGGCAGCGATCCAGGATTGGGTTAGACCTAAGAATGCATCTGATGTGAGAAGTTTTCTTGGATTAGCAGGATATTATCGACGGTCTATCAAAGACTTCTCCAAGGTAGCCGCACCGTTAACAGGATTGACGAAAAAGAACCAAGTGTTCAGTTGGGATGCTAAGTGTGAGCAAGCTTTCGGAATCCTGAAAGAGAGATTGACGAGTGCTCCTGTTTTGACTATTCCAAGTGGGAATGATGAGATGGTGGTTTACACCGACGCATGTGGTACTGGACTTGGAGCAGTGCTGATGCAGAAGGATAAAGTTGTTGCGTATGCCAGTCGACAACTAAAGCCGCATGAAAGGAATTACCCGACTCATGATTTGGAGTTAGCGGCGATTGTATTTGCTCTGAAGATGTGGAGGCATTATTTGTTGGGAGTTCGATTCGAGTTGTTTACGGATCACAAGTCGTTGAAGTATCTTTTCTCCCAAAAGGATTTGAATCTTCGGCAGCAACGTTGGCTAGAGTTTTTGGCATCATATGATTTTGGTATAGCTTATACTCCGGGAAAAGGTAACGCAGTGGCAGATGCGTTAAGTCGAAGACATGCAGGATTGGGAGCCATGTTTTCAGAATGGAAGAGTCTCGAGTATTTAGCTGGATTTGACTTCAGGCCTAGATGCGAATTGGAACCTGAGATATTGGCAAACTTATCAATAAGACCCACTCTTGTGGAAAGGATTGGCGAGAGCCAAAAGCGAGATGATAAGCTTGTCAAGATTATCCGTGATTTGGAATCTGGATTGGATCCAGAAAAGGATAAAGGATTCGAGGTCGATCGAGAGGGTTGGCTTCGGAAGCAAGGACGACTAGTTGTTCCCGATATAGATGAATTGAGGAGTGAGGTTCTGAAGGAAAGTCATCACTCGAAGTTGACAATTCATCCAGGTGGAAATAAGATGTATCGGGATATGAAGAGAACCTACTACTGGGAAGGTATGAAGAAGGATGTTGGAAATTTTATTTCCAAATGTATGAACTGCCAGTTGGTAAAAGCCGAACAGAAGAAGCCAAGTGGATTGCTTCAGCCATTGAAGTTCCTACATGGAAGTGGGAACAAGTGTCGATGGATTTTATCGATGGATTGCCTAGAACCAGAACGGGGAATGAAGGGATTTGGGTCATTGTAGATCGTCTGACTAAGAGTGCACGATTCATTCCTGTTCGATCGACTAGGACTGCATCAAAGTTGGCTGAGTTGTATGTTAAGTGGATAGTCCGATTTCATGGTATTCCGAAGAGTATAGTGAGTGATCGAGACCCATTGTTCACTAGTGGATTTTGGAAGAGCTTCCAGGAAGTTTTGGGAACCGAGTTGTGTTTGAGTACAGCTTATCACCCTCAAACAGATGGTCAGACTGAGAGAGTCAACCGAGTTTTGGAAGATCTTCTCAAAGCATGTGTTTTGGACTTCGGAGGATCATGGGAAGATCACCTTCATTTGGTGGAGTTTGCGTACAACAACAGTTACCAGTCAAGTATTGGTATGGCACCGTATGAGGCATTGTATGGAAGACCGTGTAACTCTCCGACATGTTGGTTGGAAACTGGAGAAAAGTTGATACTTGGGCCAGAGATGATTCGACAGACTTCGGATTGCATAGAGATCATTCGGCAACGAATGAAGGCAGCCCAAGACCGTCAGAAGAGTTATGCCGATAAGCGTCGGAAGGATTTGGAATTTGAAGTTGGTGATATGGTTTTTGTGAAGATTTCTCCTCTGAAGAATGTTATTCGATTCGGGAAGAAAGGAAAATTGACTCCGAGATTTGTTGGACCATTCCCGATTATCGAGCGAATTGGAAAGCTCGCCTACAGATTGGAGTTACCAGAGAAGATGTCGAGTGTGCACAATGTTTTTCATGTATCATATCTACGGAAGTATGTGGACGACTCGAATACAGTGGTTTCTGCTGATAGCTGTGAAGACTTCGAAGTTGATCCAATCGATAGAAGACCTCGTAAGCCACTTCGTGTTGTGGAAACCGACACGAAACAGCTTAGGAGTAAGGTAGTTAAGTTGCTCAAGATACAATGGAGTGATGATGATAACGACTGTACGTGGGAGGTGGAAGAGAGGATGAAAGCAGCTCATCCTGAACTCTTCAAGGTATGGCCCTAAGGTGTCGTGTCATCTCGCGATATTGTAACTTGTTCTAATTTTAGAATTCTGTACGCTAAGCTATGATTGGATGCATGGTTTGCTGATTGTTATGGATGGTAGGCGTACAGAATAGTTTTGATTGCTTTGATTGTTTGGGATTTCGGGGGCGAAATTCCTAAGGGGGAGAGAATGTAACGACCTGTATTTTCACGGATCGAAAAGTTCGTCAAATATGGAGTTTTAGCGTTTTGGGCCTTTTCAGATTTTAGGCAAATTTTTCCTAAGTCCTAAGTCGTTCACGACTTAGCATAAGTCGTGAGTCGTATACGACTTAGGAGATAGGAGTTCTGGTCGAGTTGAGGGATGAGTCGTATACTTACTAAGTCGTAAGTCGTAAGCCTAGTTGAGTCGTCTGAAGTTGACTCGTGTGCGAGCTAAGGGCTAGGTCGCGTGCGAGTTAAGGAGGGGTTGTCAGTGGGTTAAAGCTTAGGTCGTATGGAAGTTAACCCGTGCAGAGTGCTTAGGTCGGTGGGGCGACCTAGTGGGGTGATCGACCTAAGAAGGTGAGCGTGTTAAGGGAAGACCGACTTAACAGTATGGCCGAGTTAAAGTAGTCAGCCGACTTAAGGGTTGATGACTCATAGGAAGGGACGACCTAGAGTTAGCTTGTGTGGAGTTTAGGTCGGTGGGGCGACTCAGTGGAATGACCGACCTATAGGAATGACCGACTTAAGAGATTATGACTTAAGGACTGGGACGAGTTAGCGGGTTAGTAGTGAATGACTTAGTGCTAGGGCTTAAGTCGTAAGCGACTTAAGTATGGTTAGGTCGTGGAGACCCTGTTGTGAGCGTTAGCAAATTAGGTCGTTAACACGGGTTAAGGGAGATAGGTCGTTGGACGACTTAGGGTAGATCGCTAGGAAGAGTAAGTCGGAGGTCGTCTGAGTGTTGAGTCGGTAGGTAGTTGAGTCGGCAGCGTGTGTTGAGTTGCGAGTTGGTAGGTCGTAAGTCGGCAGAGGGTTAGGTCGGCAACGACTTATAGGGGCGGACGACATAAAAATCTGCCTATAAATAGAAGGGGTTTGGCTCACTTTTTGGCACTGGTTTTTGAAGCAACGAAGTGCTGCCATTTTGAGAGCTCAACCACAACATTTCTTCATCTCTTTTCTCTTCTCTAATCTAGTATCTCCATCCATCTAAATCGAAGATCTAGATCGAAGATCCAAGAGCTAAAGTTGAAGATCTTCATCCATCGAAGAGAGATTTCATCGTTTGAAGTGAGATCTTGTCGGATCTAGCTTAGTTCTTCGCTGTCCAGATCTGAAGTTGTTATCTTTTGGATTGTTTAGGTGATTTGGTGAGTGGTGATTATCTCTCACACGGATCCAAAGGAGTATATCGGATTGTTGGCTCGATTTGGTGTTAAAATAGAGATTTCCATGCATTTTCTTCATCCTAAGTATAGATCCATATAGATCCATTGTTCATGATGATGTTACATCCACTTTATCATATGTTAACCTATGCAAGTTCATTCATCAAGTTTGTAGAGATATAATCCATGTTTTCATGCTTATTGGACTTTCAACTCTTTAATTACGAAAATGCCATTATTGTTATAATTGTCTACTTAGATCATTTTTGAATGCTTGATTGCTTGGATTGATGTTTGATTTGATTGATTGTTATGAACTAGATGATTGATGACTAGATTTAGATCGAAGGTGATTCAAAAGCTAAGGGAAAGGCTCTTGAATTGGAAAAGCTGCTCGTGGCATATGTAGCGGGATGATGAAGCTCTTATGCATAGATTTGATGATGTGATGATGAGATGAGGCTTTGCGAGGATGTAATGAAGCGAGGCAATCATGTGATGAAGACTTGGTCTAATCCAGACGGGATCATTCCAAGCATGTTGATAACTCGGTGATATGATTCAAGTTGAGGATAATGAATGGATATGAGAATAGTCGTCGAGGAGGATGACTAGGAGGCTTGGATAGCATCGTTGTTGAAGGTTCTAGCATGCTCTAAGCAAGAGTACGTTTGGGCAGATTCGATAGTCCCAACGGCCAACTGTTGATGGTCGAGTACTCTGGGCAGATTCGATAGTCCTAGGCACGGGCTGCGACGACGTGCGGGAGTTATGTCTAGAACCGGGGTTTCCATTAGCCCTTGACGGACGGCTGAAAGAATGTGCCGGTCATTCAATTAACGGTGATATCGAAGCAATGATAACAGTGATAGCCAGAGTCATGGATGTTTGGTTGTATCGTCATTCGGACTCAAGAGCGGTATTTTCTGGGTACTTATCTGATTTAGGCCTTGGTACTTGGAAAACATCGCCCTTGACTCGAGTGATAGTAATTTTACTTTAAATTGTATGCTCTGCTATGTTTGCTTCTGCTTAGTGTGTGTTTCGGGCTATCACTGTAGAATGAGGTTGGAGTGGGAGGGTTGTATTCCTATTCCTTTTCCTTTATGCTCTTTTGGTATGTTGTTAGTTAATTTACTGCTCACTAAGACTGTTGTCTGACTCAAGGCTTTATGTTTTAATTCTGATTGCCTTGGGCTGTTCGTCCATTTTGGGACGGGCAGACTAGGTAGCAGGTGACAGGTGCTGTTCTCTTCTCACGATGCTGATATCGAAGACGAGCCAGAGGGTTGCATATTATCTTCTTATATGTACTGGATATTCCGTTGTTTTGTATTCTCTGAGAGATATGTAGTGAGGCTGGATGTATTGACTATGTGGATGCTTGTATTCAACTATTATGGAGTTTATATGATGTCATTTGGTTCTGCAAAGCTTCACTATACATATGTTCTATTGTATTTTGTCCATGCGCTGTGAGTAATACGATAGATTCTGTTGTTTTAAATCTTACCTTGACAATCGTCCATGGTCGCCTGGCACACTTTACAGCGCTCTATCTCTAGATTCGGTGCAGGGGTCATGGGCGGTCGTCACACTTAAGGTTGAATTAGATCAAATCTAATTAGATTAAATAAAATCAATTTTATTTAATTTTTGTGATTTAATTAAAATTGATTAATATGATTAAAAGGTATTTAATATAATTTATAAGGTTATCATTATGTACTTATTTGTATATAACATGCATATGCAACATGACATAGGGTGTACATAGTTAAATATATGCATATATAAATGCTAGAATTTACATTAACTATATATATATCTGTCATATTAGATACATACATACATATGTAAACATATACATACATACATACATACATATATATAAGATGAATAAATATTTTGTAATAATATATATATGTACGTATGTATGTGTGTGTGTATAATTTGAAAAAAGTTAAATAATTTTATTTATAAATAAATATAGTATAAAAATTTGGCTATATGTTTAATTTCAAATATCAAAATTTTATTTAGTAAACAAGATCTTAATTTAAAACTAGACCAGGGATTTATAATTCAAGTTTTAAATATCATGATTTCATCTTTGCAATATTCTAAGTAATATAATTATAAATAAATTTAAGTTCAAAAATTATATTTTGAAATAAACACTTAAATTGATTTAATTGTATATATACAAAATAGATGTTTAAGTGTGTATATATATATATGTGTGTGTGTGTGTTTGTATGTATAAATTTGTAAATACGTATTTAAATATATATATATATATGTATATGTATATATATATAATATAAATGTAACACCATGCAATTGTAACGATCAAATATTTAAATGATTAATTTAAATATTTAATGGTTAAGTAACGGGACGCCCATTATCCTCGATTTTTTAAAGACAAATGAATTGGATCTCGAGACACCCGTAGTTGAGACCGCTTTTCTAATGCGAGAAAAATGAGTGTAAACTAATCTACGTTTGGAGTTAGAAAGTTTCTAGAGTGAATAGTGATTTTTAGAAAGGGGTGAAAATTTATTTTGGGCTAAGGCCCATGAGCTAGCTTATAAGTTAGCATACCCTTCATATTTTCACTTCATTCTCGTTTCCCAAAAAAATCACCATAATTCTTTCATCAAATTCCTCACATAACCCGCGAAGGAATTAGCTTGAATCAAAATTTGGATCTTTATATATGATTTCAAGAGAGCAAATTTTGGATTTTTGATGATTAGAGCTTGATTTAGGGAGAAACAAGGTGATTGAAATGATTCTTCTATTTAATTTACATGTTACTAGAACCCGTACTTCACATATGATTGTTGTGTTACTATTGCAGTTATAAAGGTGACAACTATCTGTTATCATATGTGAATGAGCACAAAAATACTATTGAAGTGCATTTTATTTGGAAAAAAACTGAAATCAAAGCAGTAAATGCTATCGTGTACATTATATCACATTTACCCCAAGTAAGGATTTTATCCGAGGCACTTTCATTCCTAATTGTTATCTTGTTATCTGAAAGTGCATGCCGCACTAAATTCTTTACTGTGTAGGTGAAGCAACACCTTATTTAATTCAGTATGAGTTAAAACTTGACATCCTTGAAATCATGGTGCCACCCTTACTCAGTTATAAAACAAAAAATTATTGAAAGAACCAAAACTACCAAGTTTTTCAAATTTTAAAGTAGTAAACGACACTCACTTTGTAAGGTATCAAACGGGTCATGATTTAGTCCCTATAAACGTAGATTAAAAGTTGGATAGTTCTTTTCATTTCCCTCAATCTCTCTTTGCTTTAATAAAGAAGAAAAATACAATGCACCGAATAGGAAATAATTTGTTTATCCATCTGTATAGTGATCTAATATTTTAAAAGCACAGTAATATTAAAATCTATAATCAGAGATGGCCTGCATTAAATTATAATCAAAGCATAGTGTTAGCCTACCTAAACTCTCTGGAAACATAATAAAAATAGAACTTCAAATCATATGCTGATGTTCATACCATCTACATCTTCTTTTCACACATATGTAATTTAATAAATCAACGAGCAAGGTCAATGTGGATAAATTTGTAAGGCTTGACTTGTAGGTGCATAGAAATCATTGCATAATGTTACATCCCTTTTCCGCATCATATAACAAATATATATATCTTCACAAAGTATCCACATGCAAGTATATTAAACCTGTAAACACGTGAAGGCATGACACAAAATAGCATAAACCTAGTCGATTGGTATATGTTCACAAAATAGTGGATTACAGGTTTTATTGGCCGATGACAAACAAAGATAGTAAAAATCTAATGTTAATTACTGCATTGGAGTTGGGTAAGTTTCAATTGAAAGCTACTCGTTGGCTTCATTTCTTCCGTCTTTGTAAAGTGTTGGGAAATCTATGAGTTAAAGAAACTTAGAAACTCGGTTTAAGAACTTTATAAAAAATGGAGGAATGACTTGATTATTCAGAAAAAACAAGGCTACCATATAGTCTTTACTATGCATAAAATAAGGAAATGAACTACAATCCTCATAAGACGTGGTAAACAACAAGACTGAATCAAATAGGCACACATCCCTATTAAGAGGGAAGTTATTAACAGTAGAAAAGTAAAGAATAAGCAAGCCTTATCAATCCCTCCCATAAACTAAACAAGGTTTAGTTTATTTCTGAAACTTCACACACTCCTAGTCTGGCATCAAACGTTGCTTCTCAAACATTTCCAGCTTAAGAGGCTTAGTTAAAACATCAAAAAAATTCTCCTGGGTGCTACAGTGAATCAATTCACAACTCCATCACTCACCAAATCATAAAGAACGTGAAATCCTACGTCTATATGTTTTCTCATAGAATACAACACTAGATTCTTCGACAACTTAATCGTCGAACTATTATCACAATAGATTGTGGTGCATTCACCTTCATCATGACCAAGGTTCTTTAAAAGTCTTCACCCACATGGCTTGACATGCACACAATGTAGCTACGAATAATTCAGCTTCTGTAGTGGACAAGGTGACAATTGGTTGCTTTATTAAGCTATAGCATTCACTTTCATCATGACCAGGTTCTTTAAAACTCTCTTCATCCACACGACTTGACATGCACACGCTGTAGCTACGACAAATTCAGCTTATATAGTGAACAAGGTGACAATCGGTTGCCTCCTTGAGTTCCATGCTATAGCTCCTAAACTCAAGATGGAAGTATAACCAAACGTGCTCTTCTTATCTTCTAGCCAGTCTTCATAACCAACCAACTCCTTGCTGCCTTCATTTTTGTATGTTATGACGAAGTTCATAGTTCCCTTAACATACCTTAAAATCCTCTTAGCAACCATTAGATGCATTTCAGTTGGTTGTACCTTGTATCTATTAGATAAGAAAGCAAGTAATGTTGTATATATTATTATACATTCTGGTATATGGGCTGTATCACTTCATTCAGCCCATTACAACTTGTATATTATAAATAACCACCGCATATCGGCCATGTAATATGATTTCTGCATTTTATCATTATATACAAAGTTACACCTTTCTTTCAGCAAAACTCTAATTTTGTATCAGAGTAAGAAAACTGCTTAACAGCAGTAAAGTGCCATGTCAGGATCCTCATCAGAGGTGAAGTCATCATCTGAAGATCGGATGCACTCCAACTACTATCAAAGAATCGTATTTCTCTTCATCTAGCCTCGCCTTTTCCTGAATACCCACTCTTAATTTAATTTTTTTCTATCAAATCTTGATTCTATCCAAAGAATCTTGATTTCTTGATCTGAATTCAGTATCCTCCATCAACTAAAACCATTGAGCCTCGCCTTTAGACCACAATCAGCAAATACTCATCATTTTGTAGCCAAGGCTGCACACCTCAAATGGCTGAAGGCAATATTAATAATTCAATCTCCTCAAATGCAAGAACCACCTCTTCTCAACAAAATGCCACTCAAGAACTTATCAAATCCATAATCAAGCCATAAACTCAACTCATCAGCATTCAACTCGATGAGTCAAATTTCCTTCTCTGGAAATTTCAAATTGAGATAGCAATCAGAGGTTATGGTCCGGAAGACCATGTTTTTGGCACTTTAATCACTCTAGCAAAATACACTATAGATAATGAAGGGAAATTAGTAATCAATCAAGAATTTGTGATTCATCAAAGGCAAGACTTTATTTAGTTTGCACACAAGACTTTCACTGCCTTTTTGAGCCCATAAATACACTATAGTAATCAATCAAGAATTTATGAGAAGAAGTTGTTTAACACCGAAGCAAGAGGAGGAAAGTAGTTGGTTGAGGAACAATATCTTTCAATCTACATGCACTATTCTGGGAAGAGTTTGTAAATTTGTTATTGATGCTGGGAGTTGTGATAATATTATCTCTATAGAAGCAGTGAAGAAGTTGGAGTTGAAAACCGAGAAACATCCTAAACCGTACAAGTTAGCTTGGTTGAGGAAGGGTGGTGAAGTGAAAGTTGGACGTAGAGCTTGTGTGAAGTTTTCAATAGGGAAGAAATATAAAGATGAAATCTGGTGTGATGTCGTAGATATGGACGTTTGTCATTTGTTGTTGGGGAGACTGTGGCAGTATGATCGAGCTGTGCAGCATGACGGGCGTACCAACAGTTACAGTTTCATGTTTGAAGGCACAAAGATTACTCTAGTTCCAAAGAAGCGACAACAGGAGGAAAACAAGTTGGAGGAGATTGAAGAGCTCAAAACTTTGTTATCATTGAAGGAGTTTGTGAAGGAAGTAGAGGAGGAGCCTGAAGTGTTCTTATTGATCGGACGGGAGAGTCAGGAAGTGGTTGAAATCCTAGAAGAAGTAAAACCAGTACTGAAAGAATTTGACGATGTATTTCCAGAGGAGTTACCAACGGAGTTACCATCGTTGAGAGATATCCAACATTAGATAGATCTTGTTCCAGGTGCTGTGTTGCCACACAGACCACATTATCGAATGAGCCCGAAGGAACATGAAGAGTTGCGAAGGCAAGTGGAAGAATTGCTTGAACAGGGGCGTGTGCAGGAGAGTTTAAGTCCTTGTGCTGTACCAGCTTTATTGGTACCCAAAAAGGATGGAACGTGGAGGATGTGCACTGACAGTCGAGCATTGAATAAGATTACTGTGAGATATAGATTTCCGATGCCGAGGCTTGATGACTTATTGGATCAAATAAGCGGAGCTACTATCTTTTCGAAGATTGATTTGAAGAGCGGATATCATCAAATTCGTATCAGACCAGGCGATGAGTGGAAAACTGCTTTTAAAACCAGGGAGGGTCTATACGAATGGTTGGTCATGCCATTTGGTTTATCCAATGCACCGAGTACTTTTATGAGGGTGATGAATCAGATTTTTCGACCGTTCATTGGGAAATTTGTGGTGGTGTATTTTGATGATATTCTGATTTACAGTGGGAGTCCAGGAGAACATTTGAATCATCTTAGAGAAGTGCTGATGGTATTGCGACAAGAACAATTTTATGCTGCAACAAAGAAATGCGTGTTCATGACGCATAGTGTTTTATTTCTGGGATATGTTGTATCGGAAGAAGGAATACAGGTTGACCAAAGTAAAGTCGAAGCAATTAGAGATTGGCCGCAGCCCAAGACGATAACGGAAGTTCGTAGTTTTCACGGGTTGGCTTCATTCTATCGAAGGTTTATACCACACTTTAGTAGTGTGATGGCACCTGTTACGGATTGCATGAAGGATAAACAGTTCGCATGGACGGAGGAAGCCGGGGTTGCTTTTGAACGAATCAAAGATCTTTTGACCTCTGCACCAATTCTAGTGCTACCTGATTTTCAGTTAGTGTTTGAACTACATACTGATGCATCCAAGGTTGGGATTGGAGGAGTGTTGAGTCAGAAGGGACGTCCAATTGCATATTTCGGTGAGAAGTTATCAGGAGCGAAGATGAGGTACAGTACGTATGATGTGGAATTCTATGCTGTTGTACAATCTATTCAACACTGGAGACACTATCTATTTCAGAAGGAGTTTGTTCTGTATACTGATCATGAAGCATTGAAGCATTTGCAAGGGCAAGACAAGATTTCAGCGAGACATGCATCGTGGATTGCATATCTGCAACAGTTTACATTTGTTGTGAAACACAAGTCGGGAGTGACAAATCGTGTTGCGGATGCGTTGAGTAGAAGAAATCACTTGTTAACTACATTGAAGGTTGAAGTGACGGGGTTTGAAATATTGCCAGAATTATTTACCAATGATCCTTACTTTGCAAAGTTTGTTGATAAAGTCAAGGATGGAGAGACGGATGAGTTCGTAATGGTAGATGGTTTTCTTTTTAAAGGAAATCGATTGTGCATACCGGAAGGTAGTCTGAGAATGAAGATTATCAAGGAGTTACACGACGAGGGACATGTTGGGAGAGACCGTACCTTACAATTGATTTCACAGTCCTACTTTTGGCCATCAATGAGGAAAGAGGTGGAAAGGTTTGTGGAGCGTTGTCATATTTGTCAGGTTTCGAAAGGAACTGCGACTAATGCTGGTTTATATATGCCATTACCTGTACCAATTAAACCATGGGTTGATGTGAGTATGGACTTTGTTTTGGGTTTACCTTGAACCCAACGGGGAAACGATTCCATTTATGTGGTGGTTGATCGATTTTCGAAAATGGCACATTTTATTGCTTGTAAGAAGATGGCGGATGCTGTTCATGTTGCTCAATTGTTTTTCAAGGAGATCTATCGACTTCATGGATTGCCAGAATCGATTGTGTCGGACAGGGATACTCGTTTTCTGAGTCATTTTTGGTTAAGTTTGTGGAAAATGGTGGGAACGAAGCTGAAATTTAGTAGTGCTTATCATCCGCAGACGGATGGACAGACCGAGGTTGTGAACAGATCATTGGGAAATTTGCTGAGGTGTCTTGTTCAAGATAATCTGAAGAGTTGGGATGTGAAGTTATGCCAGGCAGAATTTGCTCATAATCATGCTGTGAATCGAAGTACTGGGTTCAGTCCATTTCAGATAGTATATTCAAGTTTACCGAAGGGACCATTGGATTTAACGGTAGTGCCACAATCAAAGAAGACAGTTAAGAAAGCTGCTGATTTTGTTGAAGGGTTGACGGAATGTCATAAAATCGTTCAGGAACGATTGGAAAAAGCAAATGAGAAGTATAAACAATCTGCAGATTTGAAACGACGAAATGTTGAGTTTAATGAAGGAGATATGGTTTATGCAGTATTAACAAAAGATCATTTTCCAGTAGGCGCTTATAACAAGTTGAAAGCCAGGAAAATTGGTCCGGTGGAAGTTGTGAAGCGAATCAATGAAAATGCTTATAAATTGAAGCTGCCAAATGATGTGTACACGTCGGACGTGTTCAACGTTAAGCATATCATACCATATCATGGAGAAGAGTTTGTTGTGGATGCAGAAAGTACAAATTCGAGGACGAATTTTTCTCAACCTGGGGAGGATGATGCAGGCCAGAATGAAGTCATAGGTCGAATACGACCTACCAAGTTGATAAGTCGAGACCGACCTAAGAAGAATACCACCGAGTTAAGATTTGGTGAGCAATGTTGGGAAAATGAAGTTCTAGGTCGCAACCGACTTATGGAAGGATGTTCGCGACCTAACGATGGTGTTAAGTCGTCCCAGCGACTTAGTATAACTCGGCAGCGAGTTAACTCGAGTTCGCGACCTAACGAAGGTGTTAAGTCGTCCCAGCGACTTAGTATAACTCGGCAGCGACCTAGTAAAAGCCCACGACTTAACAAAGCTGAAGGTATAAGTCATCCACGACTTAACAAAAGGCATGAAGAGGAAGCGAGTTACGACCTAGAAGAATTAACTCGTAAGTCGCTGAAGTTTAACTCGTGAAGTTCTTAAGTCTGTGAAGATGTTGCCGTTGATTCTTCTGCGAGTTAATCTAAACCATTGATTTCCTTAAGTCGTTGATGCCGCCTGTTTGTAAGTCGTTGAAGCCTGATACCGTTGAATCTGCTAACGAGTTAATCTCTGCCATTGAATTCCTTAAGTCGTTGATATGGATGCGCATGTTTCTTAAGTCGCAGAAACTGGTAGCGAAGATCTTGATGCCGCGTCCATCTGAACCGTTGATGTTAAGTCGTAGGTACTCTAAGTCGTGTACGACCTATGTAAGTCGTAATGTGCTGTATATTTTCTTAAGTCATAAATCGGAGGGGTTATAAGTCGGTTGCCGACTTAGGAGTTATGTAAATTTTCTGTTTTCTTTGCGTGAGTTGTAAAACGCCTATAAATAGGCCGTGTGAGTCATTTTGTAAAGGTTGTTGATTTTTGAATAAAATTCTCTTTTGATTGCTTTGTGCTTTCATTCCAAATTGGTAGTTGAGTGTAATCTCCTATCTCCTCTTTCGGTTAATCGAGTGCGCTCGATTCAACGATTGTAGAAGCCAATTCGCGGAATCAAGTGCGCTTGATCAACGCTTGAAGAATTGAAGATCTTTGAACCCGGTATCGTGCGCGATCAACGAGTTCGGGATAGCTAGAATTCGGTATCTTCGGATCAACGAATTTGGGCATTTCAGTATCTTCCAATCCACCGATTACTACATTCATCGATCTACATTGTTTTTGTAATATCCGCTGCGTCAGAAAGAGTCACAAAATTTCTTTTAATAATTTGAAACCAAATATAGTAAACCTCTAGAGTTAATTGCCACCGACTTATAGGGACCTGCACCAATAAATTCTGATTATGGGTTCAAGTACTACATATCATTTATTGATGCATATTCTAGATACATGTGGATTTATTTTCTAAAGTCAAAGTCTGAAACTTACCATGCAATGTTACAATTTATTACTAATGTTGCGAAACAAACTGAATGTCAAGTGAAAATCATACAAACTGATGGTGGACTAGAATTTCTACCACTAAAAGAATATTTTCAGAAAAGAGGAATTACTCAAAGAACAACTTGTCCATACACTTCAGAACAAAATGGACTTGTTGAAAGAAAGCACAGTCACATTGTGGAGATAGATCTTACTCTTCTTTCTCATACTTCTTTACCATTAAAATTTTGGCCAGATGCTTTTTCTACAGTTTTGTACTTAATAAATAGACTCCCCATAAAAGTTTTAGAGTCAAAAACTCCTTTGGAAATACTGTGCAAAATCAAACCAGACTATCAAAGTCTAAAAGTGTTCGAGTGTTTATGTTTTCCCTACTTAAGACCCTATAATGCTAACAAATTGGATTTTAGGCCATCACCACGCACTTTTCTAGGTTATCCAACAAATCAAAAAGGTTATAAATGTCTATATAGCAAAGGAAGAATATATATCTAGACATGTAGTTTTTAATGAACAAGTATTCCCATTCAACAAATTCAAAATCAAAACCACTCAAAATATATAATCCAAAAGTGTACTTACCAAGCATACCCTTGCAATTAGAAAAGGGACATATCCAGTCAGAAGGTAGTAGTGTCAGACCATAATGCAGCAACCATGGGTAATCATCATTCACATACTCCAACTAAAGGCAATCATAGTCCACAACACACTGTGTCCTATCATGGACCAGGTCATGAACTGAATGAAGCACCTGAAAATTCAAATCATTCACAATAACAAGTATTAGTAATCAAGCTGATTTTTGTCAGATATTAGATAACATAATATCAACCAATACTCAACAAGGAATCATTGAAAATTAGTCAACATCAATCAGAAATGAGGGTCATATGACAATCAGAGCAAAGAGTGGAATATTCTAGCCAAAGTTATACAATACAATCTTTAAAGCAGATGAACCAAACACTTATCATAAGGCTGTACAAAATGAAAAATAGAGAACAACCATGAAAGATGAATATGATGCCTTAATGAGGAACAAGACATGGGATCTTGTTCCCTTACCAAAACATAAAAGTATTATGGGATGCAAGTGGACTTACAGGTTAAGGAAAAATGTTGATGGTTCAATTTGTAATTACAAGGCAAGATTAGTAGCTAAAGGTTACTCATAACAGCATGAATTTGAATTTAATGAGACATTTTCACCTGTTGTGAAACCATCTTCTATCAGAATTATTATAACAATTGCCTTGTACAAAAATTGGAACATCAAGCAACTAGATGTTAACAATGCTTTTCTAAATGGTGTTTTGCAGGAGGAGGTGCACATGGAGTAGCCATATGGTTTGAACAAAAAGGCAGTGAAAGTCTTGTGTGCAAACTAAATAAAGCCATTTATGGGCTCAAACAAGCACCAAGAGTCTGGTTTGATAAATTAAAGTCAACTTTAACTAAATTTGGCTATAATTCGTCAAAATTAGATAATTCACTGTTCACAAAATTTACCAATAATACTGTTACTTATGTACTAATTTATGTTGTTGACTTTATAATTACAGGTAAAGTGATTCAGAAATAAGCAATCTCAAAAACATTTGAATTAGGAATTCTCTATTAAAGACTTAGGAAACTTAAGCTACTTTCTTGGCATTGAAGTGAAAAGAGTGTCGAACAATGAAATGTATTTAAGTAAAAAAAATACATTTCAGAAATCTTATCAAGAGCCAAAATGGATCAAGCAAATCCACTGCTTACCCCAATGACAACCAATCTACATTTATGAAAAGACAAGGGTGAACTGATTACAAATGACAAACAATATAGAAGTATAGTTGGAGCACTACAATATGTTACAACAACAAGACTAGAAATTACATTTAGTGTTAACAAGGTGAGCCAATTCATGCAACAACCAAGGGATGAACATTGGAAAGCTATAAAGAGAATATTAAGATATCTCAAAGGAACCATAAATCAAGGTCTACTACTTAAATCAGAAAAAACATTAACTATCAATGGTTATGTTGATGCTATAGAGTATAATGACAGAAAATCAACTTCAGGCTACTGCATATACTTAGGAAAAAATCCAGTGTCTTAGTCCTCTAAAAAACAACCAACTGTGTCGAGATCGAGTATTGAAGCAGAATATAGGAGTGTTGCTAGTGCTATAATTGAAATAATATGGATAGAATCTTTATTAAGTGAACTGAAAATCAAAACTAGCAACAAAGCAACAATTTGGTGTGATAATATGAATGCAGTTTCATTTACAGCAAATTCGGTTTTACATTTCAAAACTAAATATATAGAACTAGATGTATATTTTGTAAGATAACAAGTTGTGAAGGGAAAGCTTATAGTATATTATATACCTGCTGCTTACCAAAGAGCCGACATGCTAACGAAGCCATTGTCCAAACAAAGTTTCATCTAATTAAAGCAAGAGCTGAAGGTTAGAGATGTCGATAACAGCTCAATAATAAGTAAGTAGAGTCTCATCATCTCCTTATAGAATGAAATTCCTCACCAAACAACGCTTAAAGTAGAGTTTTGCAAACTTATCGATCAAAGTCGGCAATTTAAAAGCAATCTCAGAACATAAATCGACTCTAAGCAGAAGATTCAGGGACATTATTCTTCCTTATCTCAACCTTAAGCAAGATTTTTTTTCGAAGAATTCAAGCATGAAGTTTGAGAATTGGAATGTTGGTAGAATTTGGGAATAAAATCGCAAACCTTAATCCTCATTAGGTTTGAGGGGGTATTAGATAAGAAAACAAGTAATGATGTATATATTATTATACATTGCATTATATGGGATGTATCACTTCATCTAACCCACTTGTATATTATAAATAACCACTGCATATCAGCTATATAATATGATTTCTGCATTTTATCATTCAGTACAAAGTTACACCTTTCTTTCAGCAAAATTCTAATTGTATCTACGCACCAAACTCACTGCATACATCAAATCTGGTCTTGTGTTTGTTAAGAACATCAAACTCCCCACAACTTGTTTGTAAAATGTTGCATCAACTTGAACACCAGACTCACCTTTTGTAATTTTGAAACCTAGAATGACAGGATTAAACACCACATTGCTTTCCTTCATCCTAAATCTTATCAAGACATCCACGCATACTTCTTCATGTCCGATAAAGATGCCATCACTAGACTATAATACTTCTATAACTAAAAAGGATTTCATTCTCCCTAAATCTGACATCTCAAACTCCTTCACCATGGATTTTTTAAACTCCTCAATTATCATCACATCATTACCTGTAAAGATTAAATCATCAACATAGGGATTGAAAATTAAAATCTTACCTCCAGCGCTCTTGGTGAAGAGTGTATACTCATTATGACGTCTCTCGAATCCCACCTTCAAGAAGTAAGCTTCAATACGGCTGAACCAAGCATTTTAAGCCATATAAAGCTTTATTCAGCTTATACACCTTGTGAGCCTCTCCTTCATTCACAAATCCCTACGGCTATTATGCAAACATATTCTCCATTAGTTCTCTTTGTAAAAAGGCAAATTTTACCTCAAGTTGGTACACATCCCAGCTTCTTTGTGCTGCAAGTGCCAAAATCATTCTTATCGTATCCATTCTTGCTACTGGGCAAAAACTTCAGAATAATCAACTCCATGCTCTTGAACGAACCCTTTTGCGACTAGTCTGGCTTTCCATTTCTTAACCTCTCCACGCCCGTTCAAATTTGTTTTATAAACCCACTTGAATCTATCTTCTTGGCTCCGATAGGTAGGTTTGTGAGTTTCCACGTCCTATTCTTTTCAATTGATCTGATTTTAGTTTCTTCCATTCATTGTTGGATACAGCTTCCTCAGAGTCAGCAAGATTAGCACTTGCAAACAGGGCTAAATTTGCATCAATTTCCCCATCAGATATTATAGGTCTTCTTTGATCTTTAGAATTTGAAATTGACTCCCTTGGAGACCTCTCATATGCTTTATTTTCATACACTGCTTCACTCTCATAGAAATCAAATTTACCATCTTCTAACACCTCTGGTTCATTCATAAGCACAAAGCATGTTATCACGTAAATTGCAGCAACATAGAAGTATTAGAAAGGTTAAGAGGAAGAAGACATAAAAAAATGAAGAAGAAAATTTATCTAGCCATGTCCTTTTCTTTCATTTTAGATTTTGTATAAAGATATACACCATTCATGCATAACAACTTTGTACAGCTGCATAACAACTTTGTACAACTGGCAGCCTATAATTTTCCAGATATTCTTTACCTTACCTTTTATAATAGAAATACTAATAAAAAGATAAAGTTTGTTACGCCCACTAGCTCTACATATTCAGCCATTAATCCCTTTAGCGGCTAGGCAGTGTAGTGGTCCTTCTAGGCCTTGCATGCGCGATATTTGGGCAGCTATTTGCATGCACGGTTGATGTGAATGGAGAAACAACTGTTGTAGGAGTATCAGTAGCCCCCAAGGAAGACCAACCTTGTCCTCAAGGTCTGTAAGGCTCGGTGGTAAAGGGTTTGGCAAAGTATATTGCGGGTTGGGACAAAGGTTGAGCATGGAAATGTGGAAAACCGAATGAATGCAGGCATCGGAGGGTAAAAGCAGCTTGTAGGCGACCCGGCCAATATGCTCTACAATTTGGAATGGTCCAAAATATTTTTTGGATAATTTGTGTTTGTGTGATGGATGGAAAGTTGACAATATGGTTGAAGCTTCACAAAAACCCATGAAGTGATGGAAAATTCTTTGTCTTGCAGGTGTTGATCGCATGGCTCTTCGTTCTAGCTTGGGCTCATTGCAAGTTTAGTTTAAGTGCTTCAAGAAGTTGGTCCCTTCCTTGTGCCTAGTCTTCAGCCTCTTGGAATCGTGTGTTTCCTGTGAGGTAGTCGAAGATAATCGACGGTAGGTGTCCATAAACATCTTGGTATGGTGACATGCTGATGGAGGAATGTTTGCAAGTGTTATACCAATATTCGGCCCATGGAAGGTATTTAGCCCAATTTGAAGGCAGGTCGCTGCATATCACTCTCAAATAAGTTCCCAAGTAACGATTCACAACTTCCGTTTGACCGTCACTTTGAGGATGGTAAGCGCTACTCATCTTGAGAGTCGTACCATGAAGACGGAAAATCTCTCTCCAAAGTTGAATTATGAAGACCTGATCTCGATCGGAAACTATGGACTTAGGGAACCATGCAAGCGGACATATTCTTGCATGAAATAAGAAGCTAGTTGCATGGTGTTTATAGAAGGTGGAAGTGCGCAAAAATGAGCATATTTGGAGTGACAGTCGACGTTGACCCATATGCATGTTTTTTCGGATGACGGTGGAAGGTGTGTGATGAAATCCATCGATATATCTTCCCACATACGATGTGGGATGGGCAAGGTTGGAGAAGCCCCTTCATCGGTGTATTCTCAGGTTTAGCTTGAAGGTAGATTGAACATTGAACCACATAGTCAAGGACGGACTGAAGCAAGATAGGCCAATAAAAATTGTTGGAAATTCTTGCAGCGGTCGCTTTAATTCCCGAGTGTCCTCCAGTTGGCGAAGAGTGGAAGGCTTTAATGATGTCATGCCGTAGTGTTGGATCATGGGGAATAAACAATCAATTACCCTTGAGTAGTAACCCATCTCGAAGCATAATTCCAGTTGAAGCATTGCTTGCTGTTTGGGTGGCTGCTAGAAGGTGTTGGGCCATAGGGTTATTCTGTAGAGAACTTCGTATGCGTGACGTAAAGTCCATCGTTGGAACAGAAAATGCAGCCATTGAAACCTCTATGGTCCAACGAGAGAGCCCATCAGCTACACTATTTTCCCATCCAAGTTGAAAATGAATAACAAAATCAAAACCAAAGAGTTTTGATAACCATTTTTGTTATTTCGGAGTTTGTATTGTTTGGGTGAGGAGCTATCGCAAGCTCTGCTGATCGATAGTGATAGTGAACTGGCAGCCCAATAGATAGTGGCGCCATTTGTGGACAGTAGGGGTAATTGCATACATTTCTCGTGCATATGCTGATACGGTTTGGAGGCATGGAGGAAGCCGTTGGCTGTGAAATGCTATTGGATGGCATGATTGCGAGAGGACAACTCCTTAAGCTGAGGCAGAGGCATTAATTTGAATGTCAAAGGGGTTGGAGAAATCTAGAATGACAAGGATTGGTCTGGAGATGGTGATAGCTTTGAGACGAAGAAATGCTTGCTGGGTTTGGGTAGTCCACTGAAATGATGCATTCTTTTGTAATAATTCTATAATAGAACTTACAATATGAGCATATCCTTTTATGAACCACCTGTAGTAGCCAGTGAGTCCAAAAAAACCGTAGATTGCTATCGCATTAGACGGGGTTGGACAAGAAATGATTGCTTCAATTTTAGATGGGTCAACTTGGACGACTTGATGAGAGATTATATGACCCAAATAGTGTAAGTCGGTTTGGCCAAAGACGCATATCTTCTCATTAGCAAAGAATAGTGTGATGTCAAAATGTCAAGAATAACCCGTAAGTGGAGGAGATGAGATTCCCATGAGTTACTATAAACAAGAATATCGTCGAAAAATACAAATATAATTTTTTTGAAGATGAGCGCAAAAAATATCATTCATGGTGGCTTGAAATGTATAGGGGCGTTGGTAAGACCGAAGGGCATGACGAGAAATTCATAATGCCCGTCATGTGTTCGAAATGCGGTCTTTGGGATATCGGGTGGATGGACGTGGATTTGAAAGTAGCCACTACGTAAGTCCAGTTTAGAAAAAATAAGTAGAGCCATGCAATTCATTAAGTAGTTCATCGACGGTTGGAATTGGAAATCGGTCTCTGATTGTGATTGCATTTAGGGCTCTATAGTCAACGAAAAAGCACCATGAACCATCCTTCTTTTTTATAAGAAGTAGGGGCGAGGAGAATGGGCTTGTGGAGGGTTGGATTATGTTAGAGGTGAACTTATCTCGGATTTGCAATTCGATCTCATTTCTTTGAAAGTACGGGTAGCGATAGGGATGGACATTGACGGGTTGGGAGTTTGTGTGGAGTGTGATATGGTGGTCGCGGTCATGGTGTGGTAGAAGGGTTGTTGGTTTAAGAAAAAGTGTAGGGTATTGGTTTAGAAGTGTTTGAATTTAAGGGTGTATGGTAAGTTGATTGGGAGTGGAAGGTGGGTCTTTGTCGATTGCCAAATCCAAATAAAAGTAGGAGTTGATGGAAGTAGTAGATTGCAACCTTCTAATCTGTTGAAGAGAAATTTCAGATGAGTTTGAATTGGCATCTTGGCCCGTTAATAGAACTAATTGCCCTTGATGACAAATTGCATAGTGAAGCTTCTATGATCAATAGTAACTGGGCCAAGACTTTGTAACCAATCCACACCAAAAAATAAAGTATGCACTTGAGATCGGCAGTAGAAAGAAATTCACAAAAAATTTATGTCCCACTACCTTAGTCAACATATGTCGACAAATAGCTGGACATTGGAACTTCTCGCCGTTGCCAATGATGACTTGGAAATCGTGCATGTTCTCAATTTGGAGGCCCAAAAAACGGGCTGCCTTCGGGTGGATGTAGTTGTACATGCTTCCCGAATCCACAAGGATTGAAATGAATTTATTGTGGATGAGAGCAGGTAGATGGATGGATTTTGGATTTGAGAAGCCGATTAAGGCATGGAAGGAGATCATTGGTTCATTGCTTGGAGGATTGTCTGAAACGTCTAGATCTGGTGGGTCTAGAACATCATCTGGTAAGAGTAGCAATGCCTGTTTCTTGACACATTTATGGCTGGCATAATAATTCTCGTCACAGTTATAACAAGGCCTTCTGCTTTACGATTTTGGAGCTCGATTTGGGTTAGTTTCTTGATTGGGTATGGAATATCGATTGTTTGGGTAGGGATGGGTATAGGTGGTAGAGACAATAATGAAGGTTGGTTTCTGGAGAAGGCGGGTCGGTTGAGAATTTGTTTCATATCGTTGTGCTTCGTCTCGATTAATTTTGATAGAGCGATGGCATCGGTAATGGTGGTAGGTTGGAGGGGTAACACATCATTACTGATTTGGGGTTTTAGGCCGAAGAGGAAGCATTGTAGAATGGCATCGGGGGAAGGTTGGTGATTCGGTTAGATAGTGTTTCGAAGTGGGATTGTTAGTCTTCGACGGATGTCATTTGACGAAGCTTGAAAAGGATTGATTGTGGATGAATGAAGGGGGATGGGTCGAAACGATTTTCGATGGCATGGGTAAGAGATGGCCAAGAGGAGAGTTGGGTGTTGTTGTACATCCAAGTTAGAGCTTGGTCGCACATATAAAAGCTTGCTAGTTCTATGCGATATTCATCAGGAGCGGAGTGGTATTTGAAAAACCGTTCGGCTTGGAAGATCCAATTGAATGGATTGGATCCATCAAATTGTGTTAGTTCGCATTTGGGTGAGCGAATATGGATAGGAGTTGGAATATGGTTTGTGTTTATTGGAGTTGTGAGTAATGGAGGAGGAGGTGGTGGTTGTCGAGTGTATGGAGGTGGAGGTATTTCGAGGCTGAAGTAGTTATGGAAGAGGGTGGTGGCAGAATTATGTGGGTTGTGGTGGTGGAGGAGAATTTGGCGGATAGATTGGCTATAACTTGAGTTAGGTTTTGGATAGCAAATTTGATATCGAGTATGTTGGCAATAGCGGTGTCTTGTTTGGATAGAGTGGTGTTGATGGAATCAATGGCATTTTGTTGGGTGGTGAGTTGGGAGGCGATTTCGTCAAGATGAGTCATGGTGAAAGTGGGGAGGAGGGGTATGGATCGGTGAAAGCACTAATTTGATAAGCACAAAGCTTGTTATCACGTATATTGCAGCAATAGAGAAGTATTAGAAAGGTTGAGAGGAAGAAGACAAAGAAAAAATAAAGAAGAAAATTTATCCATCCATGTCCTTTTATTTTATTTTAGAGTTTATATAAAGATATACACCATTCATGCATAACAACTTTGTACAGCCGCATAACAACTTTGTACAGCTGGCAGCCTATAATTTGCTAGATATTCTTTACCATACTTTTATAACAGAAATATTAATAAAAAGATAAAGTTTGTTACGCCCACGAGATCTGCATATTCAGCCTTTAATCCATGTAGCGGCTAGCCAGTGTAGTGGTCCTTCTAGGCCTTGCATATGCAATATTTGGGCAGCTATTTGCATTCATGGTTGATGTGAATGGAGCAATAGTTGTTGAAGGCATATCATTCATCTTCAACTCGATCATCACCTTCCCATGCCAATTCATCCCACACTTGTTCAGGAAATGAGCTATCCCAATCCCATTACTTGTCTTCCTCAAAAACAATATTTTACTCACTACGATCTTCTTGGCATTTGGATTATATAGCCTGTATCCTTTTGATTCCTCGATCATCCCCAAGAATACACAACTGAAACTCTTGTCTTCAAGCTTGGTCCTTCTAGATTCAGGTACATGAACATGGCAAACACAACCAAAGACCTTGAACTGCTCCACTAAGGGGCTCAATACCGCTTCATGCTTCTTGTGGTGTCACTCCTTTTACGGCCATCGTAGGACATCAATTTAACACATAGTTGTCCACCTTGTACCTTCAGGCCAAAATGTTTTGGGAAGTTGCTTATCAGATAACATCAATCTCACCGTGTTCCACATAGTTGGTTTTCTTCTCTCTGCAACTCCGTTTTGATGTGGAGTGTAAGGAGTAGTGAGTTGATGCCTTATTCCATTCTTCTTACAAAACTCATTAAACTCCCTTAATGTGAACTCTCCTCCACGGCCAGTTCTCTGCTTCCTTTTCAATGTAGCTTTTAAAGTATTTGAAATATATAAAAGCTTCTTCCTTTTCTTTCAAGAAATAACACCAACTCTTTCTACTAATATCATCTATAAAACATAACAAGTACCCGCAGCCACTGTTGGAAGTTAGGATGATTGGGACGCACACATCAGCGTGAATGAGTTCAAGTTTCTTTATGGCCCTCCAAGTGCTTCTTTTTAGAGCTTCTTCTCTATGTTGCTTGCCTCTTAAGAAATCGGTGCACACCACGTCAGAAGTAGGCAAATCAGGTATACCAAGAACCATGTTTTTGTTCTTCATTAAGTGCATAACTTTGTGACTAATGTGGCCAAGTTTCCTATGCTCTAGAGATGGGTCATATCTTGTGAAGCTGTATAGAAGCAGGTTTCTTGTTTATGTAGGGAGTTGTTTGGTGAAGGTTGACTTATTAATACAAACAATCGATTGACTGACATGTTTATTTGAAGAACCAAACTCATTTATGGATGATAAACTCTGCACTGACCTGATTGAATAAGAATGGCGAGGCCACACTCCTGTATTTGTCCTATGCTTAATAAGTTATTTCTAAATTCGGAAACAAAGTACACATTTGTGACATCCAATGCAAGTTCATTTATTTACAGCTTTGTACTTCCTTTAACCTCCATCTTCAGTCATGTGTCATTACCCAACTTTACTCTTTGTTTAATGCTCGCATCCAGCTGGAAAAACTTCGACTTGTCACCGCAAATGTGATTACTGCATCCAGAATCTAAGAACCATGTATCTCCTTGCTTTGTTTTATGATTCTCCGCAAATGCCATCCGTAACATCTCTTCATGCTCATCTACCTCTTTGTAATTCGCCTCTTTTCCCCATGTTAGACATTCATATTGATAATGTCTTAGTTGGTGGTATCGGTAGCACTCAATGATGGATTTGTTAAATGGTTGACATCCCCTTTAGAGAATCTACGCACTCACTCTAATATAATGCGAGCCACATCGAACAGGACTGACTTCTTCATTCTGTCATTTTCAACATACTTCCTTCTCATGGAATCCCTAATGTCCTTTGACGTGTCCTTCTTTAAAATTTTCTCTAGAATGGTCTGATCGATAGACCTAAATAAGTTATTCTTCATCTTGAGATCCTTGAGCTTTATCTAATTAAGTCTCTTTTGTTACGCATCATTCAACACTGCTCCATCTTCTGCTTCTGTAATTCCAGTCTCTGCAAGACCCCAGTACTCCTTGGATCAGAGGAAATTCTCCATCAGTATACTCCAACTGTCATAGAGACCATAGAAGCATGGGATCGCTGGTTGAACAAAATTCCCTCTCTTCGCTCATCTTTCTTCTCACAAGTCACTCAAAACTGCACCTCTCTCTTTTATCTCAGATCCGGTGGCTATGATACCACTTTGTTGGGAAACCTATGAGTTAAAGAAACTTAGAAACTCAGTTTAAGAACCCCATACAAAATGGAGGAATGACTTGATATTGTTCAGAAACAACTAGGCTACAATATAGCCTTTACAATGCATGACATAAGGAAATGAACTACAATCCACATAAGATGTGGTAAACAACAAAGACTGAATCAAATAAGCACATATCCCTATTAAGTAGGGAAGTTATTTACAAAATAAAAGTAAAGCATGAGAAAGTCCTATCATAAAGCTTTTCCAAAATATGAAAGGCAACCTAAAAAAAATTAAAATGTGTCTATGGTTAGGAGTGAACAATCTTCCATATACGTTTGTATGAGCAATATACTTGGATGAACAGAACTGTATAGTAATAGTAAGAAGTTGAATACATACCTAAAGTAGCGGTGTAATAAAGAATTGTATAACTCAGTATAAGCAATATGCGTGTTGAATTAGTGAACAACATGAAAGTTGCTGTGATATAGGATCGAATAATATGGAATGTATATATATTAACTGAAGTTATAAACTAGTGCGTAAAATACGATAGCATTAAAGTAAATGATGACACCGGATATTTTTATACTGGTTCGAACTTCCCGTTCTACGTCCAGTCCCAAACTCCTTCTAGAATTTAAACTAGCAGCCCTCACTTAACCCGGAGGAATAGGTTTACACCGCCTGAGCAACTGAACAGGACTTGACCGCTTGAGCAACCGAACAGGACTTGACCGCTTGAGTAACCGAACAGGACTTGACCGCCTGAGCAACCGAACAGGACTTGATTGCAAAGTAGATTGTCTTGACCTTGTGTATTCTAATAACACAGATTTGTCAATTGTAGTACACTCTTCCAATAATCTTTTCCTCAAGTAAGATACGTGTAGTTGTGTGTGTATGAAGAATAGGAAGTTTCAGATTGCTTGAAAAATATAGAGTTATGTTTGTAAGCAATCGATAGTTGAATTCAAGAGAGCAATAGATTTTGAAAATATAATTCAAGTAATAGCAAGAAAGTAAGTTAAGTAAGTGATTTGATCTTTGGAAATCATGCATATATAGTAGATAGAGAGTTGCTACTTCTAGTAAAAAGGTTTCAACGAATAGCAATGGCCGCAACTCTCTAGGAGGAAGACAACCTTTCAGAAAGGCAAGTGTCTTTTCAAAAATTTAGCAGTTATACAGAGTTCAGTCGACTGCCTTAGTAGCTTCAGTCGAATGAATTCAAAAACGTGTATGTGTATTTGAAAGTGCACAGATTCAGTTGACTGACTTATGCACTCAGTCGACTGGTTTGTGTAATTTATAAACAAAATTATACACAGGTTCAGTCGATTGAGGTCATGAGTTCAGTCGACTGACCTGGGTACTTCCTGAAAACCTATTTAAAAGCATGTTGTGATGGCAATTTTCAAAAAGTATGTTGTGTATATATATATATATATATATACGAGGTAGTGATGATACTTCAGGAAAGATTTTGACAAAAACTAGACTTGACTCTGAACAATATATATATAGCACTTGACTCTAGATAATATATATAGTATATATGAGCCATACTTCGATTTGTTGAGTCCGGTCTTCGTAGCTCGTTGTTGTAGATTAATGAATCGTCGTGTCGTTTGAATTTCTTATCAGTAATCAAAACATAAGATCCAACACAACAAATGTTAAACACCGCTTGGAATTCCATGGTTGAGCTTACTACATTGAATAAAGGAGACAACAAACGTAAAACAATTTATTCATGGAGAACTATAAGGGAAAACATAGTTTTTATTTGCAATGATGAAAACTCAATTAGTTGAGATTATGTTGCAACTCAATGGTATTGGTAATATGGTATGCTTTGGTACAGAATGAGTTTGATATAGGTTTTTGTGAATATTATACAATTGTGAACTTGAATTTAAGTGAACAATTACAGAGAGGTGGCATCAATTTACTTTAATTTGTGAATGTACCAAAACTGAAATGTATTTGAGAAAAAGTAATAGTATCTAAAAAAATTGTCATACTTTAAATGTGCTTTATTCAAAGTGTGATGACCCGGGATTTTGGACATATAAATTTAATAATCTTTATTAATAATTAAATTGATTTGGTAATTTTCCTTTATAATTTTAATTTAAATTGGTAATTTAATCTATTGATAATTTATATATGTATGAATTGTGATTTAAAGCTTTGTTTTAAAAATTAATATTTTTCAAAGGTTAGTTTAGATTAATTCAATTGTTTTCAAAATATAAGATAATTGTTTATTTTAAATATGATAGTTTAAATAAAGTTTTATTTTGTATTCTTTAAAGTGTTTAAATTTAAAATGGTTATAAATATATATATACAAGGTTTAAATAAACTTTCTTTTTAAAATATCTCTTAAACTAAAATAGTTTGTAAACAAGTAAATAAAATTATATAAACCCATATTCACATAATTAATATAACATAAATACTTTTGTAAATAAGGTTTTAAGATATAAATACTTTTTCAAAAGGGTAATTGGTTTTATAATATTTTCTCTAAAAATAGTTTATATATATATACATATACTAAGATAAGTATTTATTAATTAGGAAGGTTAATTTAAAAACTTTATATTTACATTTAAATAAAATAAAATTTATATACAAACACTTAAGTAATATGTGTAAACATATTAACATGATTAAAGACACTTGTAAGCTAAATGAATTTACATGGACATTTGTCCAATTTATAAATAAACAAGTGGCAACATTATCTTCATTTAAGAATTTATAGTTTATAAATAAATGTATGTTTAGAGAAATCTGATCTTCTATTTTCTCAGTTCAGATCTTTTTCATCTAAAAACTTTTTCTTCTTTCTAAAAATCTGAAATCAAATTCAAAAGAAATTAAACTATTCCAACCTGCAACTAAAATGAAGTTCAACTACAATTCAAGTAGCAGTTTCAAATTCAACTAAATAATCAAGCAAAAGCAGTTTCATCATCAAAGAATTCGAATTGAATGCAAAGCTGATCCAGATCAAATTCAATCTGCAGTTCATAAATGAGTGCCTCTGTTCTCTGTTTTATAACCTGAGAATCTTTTGGAAGTGATAAACTGCTCTGTTTTAAGGTGAGTAAATACTTTTAAAAACAGTTTTTAAAATTGAAAATTTACTTTGCTATATGTGATGAATTGTGCTGTGATGATATATATATATATGTTTATATGAATATTGTTTATGAATGCATGTTGGAATTTTGTGAATATGTATACATATCAGTGAGTATATATATGTGTTTATATGAATTGAAGTGTGCATGTCTGTTCTCAGGCAAAAACTTGTCTCTGTTTATAAATAACAGGGTTTAAACAAAATAGAATATTAAAAATCTCTTCATCCAATCTCTTATAGGATTAGGAATTCAAACAAGCTGTCTATATTTAAACCTAAACTAAGATTTAAAAATATATTTAAGGATGATAGTTTTGAACATCATCTGGGAAAAGAAGATATAACAGTAAAACTAAATATATGTCAGAAAATAACTAATCTTAATTCTTGCTTTGGATTTTATAATTGGATTAGTTGTTAGAAATGATGAATTTTAACATACATTTTATAATTTTTAAATTGATATCCAATGGGGAATTTGGGAATGAAGGGTTTTAGCAATTTGATCAATTGCCAATGATAAACTTCACGATGGAAGCTAAAATTTTGATCGAAGCTTGTTTTAATGTTGTGAATAATGGGAAAAATGCAATTGATTTTTTTTAATTGCTGAATTGTTTAAATTCGAACAAACTAGGGTTTAGCTGTTAGTTTTGGTCGAGATGTTTTGCGAAGCAAATTCGTCGCCGAGGGGATGCTGGAGTGGATCGCGAGGAGGTGAAGTGGTATGTCGGAGTGTAGCGTGGCTTTGGGTGGATCGGCAGATGATCTAGAGGTCGGAGGCGATGGGAAGAAGCGAAATTCCGACAGTGGTGATTCCAGTTTTTGGTGGAGATCGGCACGATTTCGTTTTGATGGAGTTACGTTCGATCTGGATTCGCAGATGGGTTCGCATGGATTCGTGTGACTGTGGAGTGGCGCTGCGATGATCATCGGTGGACGGAATCGCTGGTGGACGTGCACCACGTGCACGTGTGCACGATATTGTGTGGCGATGTTAAGGTTTGGATAAGACGAGGTTCGTCTCGGGTTGGGCTCGTGCGAATTGATGGTCGACTCGAAGCAGAGGATGAACGCGAGTGGTACAGTGTTTTTTTCGGGGAGGGTACGAGTTTGACTCGGGTAATTTGATTTTGTAAACTGTTTTTAAATTGAAAAGGGAAGTGTTGCTATGTTTTATAGAAATAAAAGCAAAGGTTTTGTAAAGAATCAAGTTTGAAAATTTAACCTATAATTACGTTATAATTAAGGGTTTAAATTATTTTGTTTTAAAGTATAATTATATTCAAATATATAATTAATTTCTAAATTTGTTTAAAATGAAATATAATGATAGAAATAAGTATTTAATTTAAATGATGAGTTTATCTTTAAAAATTGGAATTAATTAAAGATAATAAATGAGTAAAATAAATTGAAAGTTAATTACTTATGGTAATTAAGGATAATTACTTAATGAAGTAATTAGTGGATGGATAATTAAAGATTAAGGGATGATTTATTGATTAATTAATTAATGTAATTAATGTTAGGTTAATTAATTAGTCTAATTAATTAAAGATAATCACTTATAATTAATTAAGTATAATTACTTAGTCAAGTAATAAATGGATAATTACTGAATGTAATTAAGAGAAGAGAAAATTACTTATGGAAGTAATTAAATGGAATAGATTAAGAGTTAATCACTTGATGTTATTAATTAAAGGATTAATTAATATAATTAATTTAAAGTAAATTAATTAAAGAGTAATTAATTAATTAAAAGGTTAAGGTTAATTAAAAATATGATTAATTACTAGTTAAGGTAATTAATTAAAAGAGAGTAATTAATTAAGGAAGTAATTAATTAAGGGTTAATTAATTAAGATTAATTAATCAATAATAAGTGATTAAAGAATAATTAATTAATATAATTAATTAAAAAGTAATTAATTAAGATAAGTAATTACAAATTGTTAATGACTGTTTATGGTTAATTAAGGTTAATTAATGAATGTAGTTAATGAAAGATTAATTATTTAATTAACTAGAAGGTAATAAATTAATGAAATAATTAGAGGATTAATTATTAATGAATTAATCAAGGTTGATTAATAAAAGTAATTAATTTAAGTATGATTAATTAATTGTAATTAATTGAGGATTAATATAATTAATTATAATTAATTAATAAATGAAGGTTCATTAATTATTGTAATTAATGATAGTAATGAAAGGTTAATTTCTGTATATGGTTAAGGATAATTACTTGAATGTAATTAAAGTATAATTAAGCAAGGAAGATTAATTAAGGAAGATCATTTAGATGTTAAATTAATTAATTGGTAATTAATTAATGTTAGTAAGCAGGATTAAGATAATCCTAGTAATTAAGTGATAGTAATTAATTTAATTAAAGGTTAATTAAATTGATTAGAGTTAATCAATTCTGTTTAGATAATTGATTAATACTGGATGTTTGATATTGGGTGATTGGTTGATATTGGATGATTTGTATGTCTCTGATATATATATGATATATGCTGCTTTGTGAGATGAATGTTGATATGAATTATCTATTGTGATAATGTTATTTATCTATCTGTTTATATCATTCAGAATATAAGTTTAAATGTTTAAACCTTTAAACAACTTGGCCTTAAAAGATACGTTTTGGATTTCGATGAGACCGGGATCGGGTTTCCGTATACCGGTATTCCAGGTCTGGAGACCCGAATACCACATCGATCCAAATTAACGATAGGTCATGAATCTCAAGTGAAGATGAAGATTCAGAGTGCAAGGGTTATTGTCGTTAACTCTGAGGGTGATTCCAAAATGAGTGTAACGAGATAATGCCTTCGGTTTCGTTCGAACCCGGAACGAACTTGTATGGATTGAATGCTTTCAGCACATCGTCAGGCGGACGATGAGCATTCTAAGTGATATGTTCTGATTAAAGGTAATCGTAACCTCAAGCCTCATCAACCGGGAATGGCTAAAACAGGGGAGGTGCAGCAAGGTTTCGTGGGTAGCACCCACTGAGAGCAAGATAGATCCGTGTCTAGAGATCCCTTTTCTTTTATTCGGCTTAGTGTGTGGTTGGTCGCACCAACTACGGGATTATCTTGTTCGGGATTATCCAGTAAGGGATGGTTTCGGCTTTGTGTTGCAGGGGAGCGGGCGTACTCCTCGGTACGGTGATCTAGGCCACGTACTGTGACGGGCGGTACCCCAGTAGCCCTGCCATTGTATGGAAACCCATTCTTCCTACGTGCCCTTACGGTTTTGATTGTATAACCCACTTTGTGGCTAGTATGCTGGAATTTAATAATGTAACAATTTCAGCTATTTCATATTTATTTGAAAACCCTAGACCCTAATTATAATATAACTGGATTTCCTATCAAATGTTTTGGTTATCGTAAGGTAAAAACTTTTCCGTGTTTATGTGCGGAAAGTCTTACGAGATACCTTTTCTTTCAAAGGTTTTTCAAAGTTAAACAAATCTTAACCCGTTTACTCACACCAGACCCATGTCTGACCCAAGTGTTTATTTTCTGTTTTATTAAACTCTTGGGTACTCAATATTGTATTGAGTAGTCGAGGGATTCAGGTTAGCTTTGACGAATTCTGGAGGAGATTTGGAGCAGGAGGCTTCACCGTGTATTTATATGATGATTCCGCTGTGTATATGTTGTGTCTGTAACTGTGATACTTGAGTTGTATGAATTAGACAGATGTTTATAACTGTCTAATATGTGTTGTATAAGTTGTGTAACTCCGATGTATATGATACTATGTAATATTCTATATGATATATTATATTTCATTCGTTTCCGCTGTGAGATTCTTTTGTGTTGTTGTTTCTTCTTTTCTATCCTTTCTTCTTCTATCCCTTTCTTTCTTCATAATGATACGACTTTCTGTGGAGAAAAAGTCGGGTCGTTACAGTTGGTATCAGAGCAGTAGGTTGAGTGAATACCTAGGCTCTGAAGTGGAGTCTATCTTGAGAGCGCGTAATTGTTAGTTATATAAAAATGGTTTTATATTGTGTTAATTGATCGGTTGAGTGGTATATGGATTCTGGTCAATACGAGTAGCTAACGTTATTGATAGGGATCTCTAAACACTTGAACCAGGCCAACGGACACAATATTGTTTTAAAGAGGTAGATGAAATAATTTTACCCAGAAATAATTTCTATATAAAAAAATATATATCATTTTAAATATATATTTATGTATTTCTACCTATTTATTGGGTTACCTGTTCGGGTTTTCCAATATAAGTTATAAAGGTAGATAAGGTGGTAGTGTGTGTAACACAATTACCAATAGTTGGGGTTTGAATGTTTGAGGTTGGAAGTATATATCGAGACTGTAAACCCAATATCGTCTCGAGTAAGTTGGCAGTATGGAGTAAGGATGTCTCGGATCTCTGAAGAAAATCCTTTTCAAGATTCGGAGTCCATTATTGGAATGTAAGATTGGTTGAGCTCGGGTGAGCAGATTTTCTAGAGTTGAATCTATCAGTTGTGCAGAAGTAAGTGATGGTAGCTTGGCGACTTCAGGAAGGAGTAGCTGTGTGATAAGACACAGTATCTATGGATGTTCCCGAAGGAGGTGTTCTTTTTGGAGCAAGATTAAGAAGGTATTGGAGGAACAGTTGATGTCTACCATAGGAAAGACTCGGCTGTATAGGAATTCTTTGATATCGAGTAAGAGAGTTTTATCTGTTTGGAAGTATGGGACTAAGGTCGATTAGTTGTTCTTCGGACATGGTCTCATTGTTCCCTTAAGAAGAGTAAGTTATTGGCGATTGGTTTGGAGCCCGAGTTTCTTTTGGATGTCTGCCATCTCGGAGATTCGTTGAGAGGTTTGTTGATGGTTTTAGTTTTGAGAAGCCTTTGGATTAGAAGTTCTTGGTTAGCTGTGATAGCAGTGCAGCTCGGAGTGTTCGGTGTGCTGTCAAGATAGAGTTTGGAAGCAGCAGTGTGGTTCGTTTCTTTGATGGTTCCGGAATCTTTGTGGTTCTTCTATCAGCAGTCCGGGAAGATGGTGAATGTTTTCTTGAAGGGTTAACCTTGTTCGGAAAAGTTTAAGGCTGTTTTAATTAGTAAAGAGAGAACAGTTTCTTTGGAATCCGAACTAGGTAGGATCGCAAAAGTGACTTGCGATTAGTTTGAGAGTTCATCTTGAGTAATCTTTTGTATGGAGTTGAGGCATCTCAAGAGAAAGTAAAAGTTATCGAAGAGGTCAAAGATTTAGTTTATATCGATTTGGTTCCTAGAGAAGGATTTGGTGAAGTATCTTAGAATTTTATGGAGTATCTGTGTTTTCTCTTCTACTTCTAGTTTCGAGTTTCCTCTAGCCAAGGATAGCTGAAGACAGTACCCTTGACCGAGGACTCGTCTATTCTTTGAGAAGTTGGTTATGTCTTTAAGATAACCAATATTTCCGCTTGTTTGTGGATCTAGTTTGTGCTCGAGTTCATCGACATTCTCATCTATTTCAAAATCAGAGTTGTGCAGCGGAAGCAAAGGTAGTAGCTGTGCAAGAAAGGAAGTAACCTCAGATTTCTACAAGAAGTTTATGTGAATTTCTAAGTGTGTATAGAATTTTCTGGAATCTGGAAAAAGGAAGTTCAGTCTTCTATTTCTTGTGGAGTAGAGTTTGTGGATTTCAGTAGATTTTGGAATATCATCTTGTTGATAGGATCTGGAGATCATTTTGTGCTTGGTTCATAATTGTTTCAAAAAGCATCAGTAAGGGTTAAGCTGACCAGGAAGAGATGAGGTAGCCCAGGATCGTCTAATGAGTTATGCAGATATGAGACAGAGTTTGGAATTCGGAGTTGGAGATTGGAAATTTGTTTTAAGTTTTCTCCGATTATAAAGCTATCAGATTTGGTAAGTCTGGAAAGCTAGCACTGAATTATTTTGGATTTTCCTGTGTTCTCGAGAAAAGTAGTTCTTTGATCTACAGGATTGAATAGCCAGTTTGGATATCTGGAATTCATTGTATTTCACGTATTTCTGAGGGAGTACGTGTATGATTCATTGTTGATTGTAGGTTATGCAGTTCAGATGGATTTGGAAGTTGAACTGGACTTGAGTGTGGTCTGATATTTTTGTTCAAATTAGTGGATCTAGAGAAGAAAGGAGCTCTGGATTATAATGGTATTGTTAGATTCTGTAGAGCGAGTATCCCGGTGTTATATCTGGGAAACTCTAGATAGTGTTAGTGAAGATCTATCCTGATTTGTATCAGAATAGTTAGTTAGGTTTGTTTGTTTGATTGGTTGCTATGGTTGTTAGTTACTGGATGATAGGTATGCTTTGCTGTTTTAAAATATTTGATGGATTAATAAATTAACTTTGTTTTAATTTCGGGGACGAAATTATTTTAAGGGGGGAGGAATGTGATGACCCGGGATTTTGGACATATAAATTTAATAATCTTTATTAATAATTAAATTGATTTGGTAATTTTCCTTTATAATTTTAATTTAAATTGGTAATTTAATCTATTGATAATTTATATATGTATGAATTGTGATTTAAAGCTTTGTTTTAAAAATTAATATTTTTCAAAGGTTAGTTTAGATTAATTCAATTGTTTTCAAAATATAAGATAATTGTTTATTTTAAATATGATAGTTTAAATAAAGTTTTATTTTGTATTCTTTAAAGTGTTTAAATTTAAAATGGTTATAAATATATATATACAAGGTTTAAATAAACTTTCTTTTTAAAATATCTCTTAAACTAAAATAGTTTGTAAACAAGTAAATAAAATTATATAAACCCATATTCACATAATTAATATAACATAAATACTTTTGTAAATAAGGTTTTAAGATATAAATACTTTTTCAAAAGGGTAATTGGTTTTATAATATTTTCTCTAAAAATAGTTTATATATATATACATATACTAAGATAAGTATTTATTAATTAGGAAGGTTAATTTAAAAACTTTATATTTACATTTAAATAAAATAAAATTTATATACAAACACTTAAGTAATATGTGTAAACATATTAACATGATTAAAGACACTTGTAAGCTAAATGAATTTACATGGACATTTGTCCAATTTATAAATAAACAAGTGGCAACATTATCTTCATTTAAGAATTTATAGTTTATAAATAAATGTATGTTTAGAGAAATCTGATCTTCTATTTTCTCAGTTCAGATCTTTTTCATCTAAAAACTTTTTCTTCTTTCTAAAAATCTGAAATCAAATTCAAAAGAAATTAAACTATTCCAACCTGCAACTAAAATGAAGTTCAACTACAATTCAAGTAGCAGTTTCAAATTCAACTAAATAATCAAGCAAAAGCAGTTTCATCATCAAAGAATTCGAATTGAATGCAAAGCTGATCCAGATCAAATTCAATCTGCAGTTCATAAATGAGTGCCTCTGTTCTCTGTTTTATAACCTGAGAATCTTTTGGAAGTGATAAACTGCTCTGTTTTAAGGTGAGTAAATACTTTTAAAAACAGTTTTTAAAATTGAAAATTTACTTTGCTATATGTGATGAATTGTGCTGTGATGATATATATATATATATATATGTTTATATGAATATTGTTTATGAATGCATGTTGGAATTTTGTGAATATGTATACATATCAGTGAGTATATATATGTGTTTATATGAATTGAAGTGTGCATGTCTGTTCTCAGGCAAAAACTTGTCTCTGTTTATAAATAACAGGGTTTAAACAAAATAGAATATTAAAAATCTCTTCATCCAATCTCTTATAGGATTAGGAATTCAAACAAGCTGTCTATATTTAAACCTAAACTAAGTTTTAAAAATATATTTAAGGATGATAGTTTTGAACATCATCTGGGAAAAGAAGATATAACAGTAAAACTAAATATATGTCAGAAAATAACTAATCTTAATTCTTGCTTTGGATTTTATAATTGGATTAGTTGTTAGAAATGATGAATTTTAACATACATTTTATAATTTTTAAATTGATATCCAATGGGGAATTTGGGAATGAAGGGTTTTAGCAATTTGATCAATTGCCAATGATAAACTTCACGATGGAAGCTAAAATTTTGATCGAAGCTTGTTTTAATGTTGTGAATAATGGGAAAAATGAAATTGATTTTTTTTTAATTGCTGAATTGTTTAAATTCGAACAAACTAGGGTTTAGCTGTTAGTTTTGGTCGAGATGTTTTGCGAAGCAAATTCGTCGCCGAGGGGATGCTGGAGTGGATCGCGAGGAGGTGAAGTGGTATGTCGGAGTGTAGCGTGGCTTTGGGTGGATCGGCAGATGATCTAGAGGTCGGAGGCGATGGGAAGAAGCGAAATTCCGACAGTGGTGATTCCAGTTTTTGGTGGAGATCGGCACGATTTCGTTTTGATGGAGTTACGTTCGATCTGGATTCGCAGATGGGTTCGCATGGATTCGTGTGACTGTGGAGTGGCGCTGCGATGATCATCGGTGGACGGAATCGCTGGTGGACGTGCACCACGTGCACGTGTGCACGATATTGTGTGGCGATGTTAAGGTTTGGATAAGACGAGGTTCGTCTCGGGTTGGGCTCGTGCGAATTGATGGTCGACTCGAAGCAGAGGATGAACGCGAGTGGTACAGTGTTTTTTTCGGGGAGGGTACGAGTTTGACTCGGGTAATTTGATTTTGTAAACTGTTTTTAAATTGAAAAGGGAAGTGTTGCTATGTTTTATAGAAATAAAAGCAAAGGTTTTGTAAAGAATCAAGTTTGAAAATTTAACCTATAATTACGTTATAATTAAGGGTTTAAATTATTTTGTTTTAAAGTATAATTATATTCAAATATATAATTAATTTCTAAATTTGTTTAAAATGAAATATAATGATAGAAATAAGTATTTAATTTAAATGATGAGTTTATCTTTAAAAATTGGAATTAATTAAAGATAATAAATGAGTAAAATAAATTGAAAGTTAATTACTTATGGTAATTAAGGATAATTACTTAATGAAGTAATTAGTGGATGGATAATTAAAGATTAAGGGATGATTTATTGATTAATTAATTAATGTAATTAATGTTAGGTTAATTAATTAGTCTAATTAATTAAAGATAATCACTTATAATTAATTAAGTATAATTACTTAGTCAAGTAATAAATGGATAATTACTGAATGTAATTAAGAGAAGAGAAAATTACTTATGGAAGTAATTAAATGGAATAGATTAAGAGTTAATCACTTGATGTTATTAATTAAAGGATTAATTAATATAATTAATTTAAAGTAAATTAATTAAAGAGTAATTAATTAATTAAAAGGTTAAGGTTAATTAAAAATATGATTAATTACTAGTTAAGGTAATTAATTAAAAGAGAGTAATTAATTAAGGAAGTAATTAATTAAGGGTTAATTAATTAAGATTAATTAATCAATAATAAGTGATTAAAGAATAATTAATTAATATAATTAATTAAAAAGTAATTAATTAAGATAAGTAATTACAAATTGTTAATGACTGTTTATGGTTAATTAAGGTTAATTAATGAATGTAGTTAATGAAAGATTAATTATTTAATTAACTAGAAGGTAATAAATTAATGAAATAATTAGAGGATTAATTATTAATGAATTAATCAAGGTTGATTAATAAAAGTAATTAATTTAAGTATGATTAATTAATTGTAATTAATTGAGGATTAATATAATTAATTATAATTAATTAATAAATGAAGGTTCATTAATTATTGTAATTAATGATAGTAATGAAAGGTTAATTTCTGTATATGGTTAAGGATAATTACTTGAATGTAATTAAAGTATAATTAATCAAGGAAGATTAATTAAGGAAGATCATTTAGATGTTAAATTAATTAATTGGTAATTAATTAATGTTAGTAAGCAGGATTAAGATAATCCAAGTAATTAAGTGATAGTAATTAATTTAATTAAAGGTTAATTAAATTGATTAGAGTTAATCAATTCTGTTTAAATAATTGATTAATACTGGATGTTTGATATTGGGTGATTGGTTGATATTGGATGATTTGTATGTCTCTGATATATATATGATATATGCTGCTTTGTGAGATGAATGTTGATATGAATTATCTATTGTGATAATGTTATTTATCTATCTGTTTATATCATTCAAAATATAAGTTTAAATGTTTAAACCTTTAAACAACTTGGCCTTAAAAGATACGTTTTGGATTTCGATGAGACCGGGATCGGGTTTCCGTATACCGGTATTCCAGGTCTGGAGACCCGAATACCACATCGATCCAAATTAACGATAGGTCGTGAATCTCAAGTGAAGATGAAGATTCAGAGTGCAAGGGTTATTGTCGTTAACTCTGAGGGTGATTCCAAAACGAGTGTAACAAGATAATGCCTTCGGTTTCGTTCGAACTCGGAACGAACTTGTATGGATTGAATGCTTTCAGCACATCATCAGGCGGACGATGAGCATTCTTGTCACGACCCGACCTTCCACTACCGGAAAATCGAATCGTTTTTAAGAAAGAAAGGGGTGAGAAAATAGAAAAGATAGAGAAGAAGAAAGAAAACAACATCAGAATCTCAACAGCGGAACGAATAAAATATAATATATCACATAAGAGATTACATAGTATCATATACATCAGAGTTATACAGATAATACCACACATACTAGACAGTTATAAACACATGTCTAGTTAATACAACTCGAAACAACTCGATACATCACAGAGATACAACACAGCGGAAATACACATAACACTAACACAGCAGAACCAATATATAGCTATACGCTGAACCCTCCTGCTCCATTGCTCCTCCAAAATTCGTCAAAGCTAAACCTGAATCCCTTGGCTACCCGTAAAAAATTTGGGTACCCGAGAGTTTAGGAAAAACAGAAATAAACTCCGGGTCAGACATGGGTCTGGTATGAGTAAACGGTTAAAGTTGCTTAACTTTAAATCCTTTGAAAACAAAAGGTATCACGTAAGACTTCCCACACATAAACATGGAAAGTTTTTACCTTACGCTAACCAAAACATTTGATAGGAAATCCAGTTATATTATAATAGTGTCTAGGGTTTTCAAGTAAAATACAGAAATAGCTGAAATGCTTACATCTCACATTCCAACATAGTTGGGCACAACTAATACGTACGACACTTATTGGAGATTGGATTCCATACAATGGCAGGGCTACTGGGGTACCGCCCGTCACAGTACGTGGCCTAGATCACCGTACCGAGGAGTACGCCCGCTCCCCTGCAACACAAGGCCGGACTCATCCCTTAATGGACAGTTCCGAATAAAATCACCCCACGGTTGTGATCATTCAACCGCACCACTAAGCCGAAATAAAAGGGGCATCTAGACAGGGATGACCTTACTCTCAAGTGGGTGCTACCCACGAAGCCTTGCTGCACCTCCCCTGTTTTAGCCATTCCCGGTTGATGAGGCTTGAAGCTACGATTACCTTTAGAGAACATATCTCTTAGAATGCTCATCGTCCACCTGACGATGTGCTGAAAGCATTCAATCCATACAAGTTCGTTCCGGGTTCGAACGAAACCGAAGGCATTATCTCGCTACACTCATTTTGGAATCACCCTCAGAGTTAACGACAATAACCCATGCACTCTGAATCTTCATCTTCACTTGAGATTCACGACCTATCGTTAATTTGGATCGATGTAGTTTTCGGATATCCAAATCTGGAAACCCAATCCCGGTCTCATCAAATCCAAACCGTGTCTTTTAAGGCCAAGTTGTTTTAAAGTTAAAACAATTCAATTCATTATCTATATATACACAGAGATAGATAATTCATAATATCACAGATGGATAATCTACAATATCATCATAAATAGATAATCTATATCACATATCATCACTTATCTCGTATCCGAGATTTCAAATCATTCAAGGCAAAATATATCATCCATCCATACATAAGCAAGGATAAATAACCACACCATATATAATTAATTTAAAATGAATTAAATTAATTATCTTATTTCTAATTAATTTTAAATGAATTAAATTAATTACTTCATCTTATAAATCCTGCTTACAAAAATCATTAATTAATTTCAAATCAATTAATTAATCGTTCTCCAATTTCCATCTTAATTAATCACTTTGATTAACTAACCTTTAATTACATTCCAGTAATTACAATTTTAATTAATATCACAAATTAATTATCCTTTACAATTCACAGTAATTTACCATTTAATTACTTCATTAATTATATTAATTAATGATCCTTAATAATTTATTTCCATTAATTAATTAACTAAAATTAATTACATTAAACCTTAATTAATTTCATAATTAATTAACTTCAAATATTCACTTCCATTAATCATCCTAAGTTATATACATGAATTTCCATCTTGAAATTACTTATCTCAATTAATTAATTAATTAACTCTCTTGATTTATTATACTAAATGATAAATCTTTAATTACTTCTCCTAAGTAATTACACTTTATTTTACTTCCATTAAGTAATCCCTTTAATTAATTACATCCTGTAATTATTCATTAATTACTTTGCCAAGTAATTACCCTATTCAACTTCATTAAGTATTTATACTTAATTTATCATCAAATGATTATCTTTAATTAATTATTAATTAATTATCTTAAATCAACATATTCATTTGATTTATTACAATTGTAATTCATTTCTAAATTGACTTAAAATAATTTATTAATCTTTCATTACAGATTAAATATTCTTTAATTATTAATTAATAAACCTTAATTATCAATTAATAACTTAATAACAAATTAATTCATCCTTAATTAATCTCTATAGATCAATTACTTCTTATTCATTAATTAATTAATAGAACCAAAATTATTAATCAATTTAAAACTCAATTTCAAACTAAGTACTTCTTAATTACAATTAATCAACCTTTAATTTTCTCAATTAATAAATTTCCAATTTATTAATCTCTAATTATTAGTTAATCAATTATAACCATTAATTAATTGAATTACTTAATTATCCTTACATTAACCATTTAATTAACCTTTATCTTTAATTAATTAACTTACCAATTATACTTAATTTCCTAATTAACTAAAGTAATTTCTAAGATAATAAAACTCCTTTAACTTAAGATAACATCATCTTATAAATACACTAATTACCATTTACATTTAAACCTTTTTATCTTTAAAATTAACTTAAACAATTTTAGATTAAATAAATTTTAAAACACTTTATCAAATGTTAAGAAACCATTGGATTTTATTAAAGTAGTGTTTTTAAAAGAAAGTTTAAATACAGTTTGTTTAAAATATCAAAAACTCTATTGTAAAACTTTTGTAAAACTGGCTTTTACCTTCACTTCGGGTCATACCCGACTGATACCCGGAACCATTCCCGAGTCTTCTCCCATTTTCCCCGTTCCTTTTAAAACTTAGTTAGATTACAGTTTTAAAAAACATTGGCCTACCATTTTCAAATCACTCGCGTGCAGACCCGAGTTATATCCCAAAAACCCCGAGACCATCTTCGAGTCGATCACTCAAAAACACGATCACGCGAGAACTCGTCTTCCCAAAAGCTCAAACCAGATACGAAGTGCACACGTGCACGTGCACTGGAGTTCGCCAGCGCTCCGATCATGGCCACCACCTTCAACAAGTCGTCCTCGACCTTCACGAGCATCACGAACAACCAAAACTACGAATCGATGACGAAATCGAAATCGAGCATTCCAGTTCATACCTGGAACTCGCCATGACCAGAAAACCCACTCGAACGCTCACCACCGATCACTAGACGATGCGCCACCACTGCCACACGTCCCTCGACCCTTCACGAAGCCATTCCCAAAGTACCATCGCAATCGAATCGACAGAGGAGAAGAAACAAGAAAATTCCAAACGTGACCAAATTTAGGGTTAGAAACCTAAATCCCCTCTTCCACGTCGCCACGATGATTTGGAGCACTTCCAGTCATTTTTCCCAAACACCCCATAGCTCCGTCCATCCCCAGTCACAATTCCGACCACCCCAGCTACATAGATCATCAGGAATCCCTCAAAATCCCATTTCCAGTTTGTGATATCCCGGGGTTTTGGGCAGTATAAATTTAATAATCTGTATTGATAATTCAATTGAATTGATAATTTTTCCTTTATAATTTTAGTTTAAATTGGTAATTTAATCTTTAAAGGTTAATAAATATTTAATCTGGAAAATATTGATAAGATTTATTTTCAAAGCTAATAAAGTTTTAAATCTATTTAAAATATATATATATATTTGATATTGGGAATGGAAATATCTTTTGTTTTAAATTAAAGATGAATTTTTAAATTGTAATATATATAGTATGTATATGTTATAATTTGATATTGTTTGAAATTTATTTTAATCTATTGATAATATATATATGTATGAATTGTAATTTAAAGCTTTGTTTTAAAATTTATATTTTTCAAAGGTTAGTTTAGATTAATTCAATTTTTTTTCAAAATATAAGATAATTGTTTATTTTAAATGAAATTGTTTACAAAAGATTTAAACAAGCTTTGTTTTGTCTTCTTTTAAAATACTCAAATCAAAATGGTTATAAATGTATAAAGTTAAATGTTTAAATTTTTAAAATACATGTATAAGATATATTTGAATTATAATTAGTTTTAGAATAATTTCTTTTAAAAATAATTTATATATACATATGTAAATTAAGAAAATTTAAGTATGTAAGTTATATTAACATTTGAATTAAATAAAAATTTAAATTACTTAGGACATGTGTTAATATCTTAACACATGGTAATAACATTTGTAATTCATAGAAACACATATTAACATTTGTATATTCATGCAATTTAACAAGTGGCAACACTATTTTTATTTAAAAATTTAATTTATAAATTATGTAGTTTAGAGAGAAATCTGGTTTTCATTTTTAGTTCAAAATCGTTTCCTGCCTAAACTCTTTCTTCTCTTTTCTTAACTAAAACCTAAAAACAAATCAAATCTGAAACAAAAAATCAAAAGAAAGTAAAATCAAAATTCAAGAACCTGATTTCATCTTCAAGCTGGGATCAAGTAACTAAATCAAACAACTCCATCAGTTTTTCAATCTTCAAAGCATGAAGCAACTCAACAAGTAAATCAACAGCAATTGGAAAACATCAAATTGGAGGCATGCAAAGGATTTCATTAACAAAGAAAATCAAAAGTATTGTCAGAAACAAATCAAATACAAGTTCAAAAATTCAAATTGAAAACAAAAGCCTGGAAACACTGCTCTGCTTTGTTCTCTACTAATAACTGGTGAGTAAATGTTTCTTTTAAAAACAGCTTTTTAAATATGTGATTATACCTAGATATTTGTGATGATTTATGTATTAATATGGTTTGCATGATTGATTTTATTTGAAATATAATTTGAACTGCTCTGTTTATATGTACATGTCTGTATATATATATAGAACTGGACTCTTGTTTTTCACAGGCTCAAGATCATCTTTCAAAATAATCCTTATCTTCCCATACATCCAGATTTAGGCTAGAATTTATAAATGGAATATGATTATAATAGTGTAATACAAAATAGTTTCAGGTATTTTAATTTAGTAATTAATTCAAAAATGAGAAATAACAGTAAAAAAATCATATATAGGTCAAATTTGATTATCTTGAAATCATGTTTGAATTGTATAAACAAATTCGTATTGTAAATTTATGAATTTTGGAAATCAAATCATAATTTTTAGTTTGGTATAGATTGAGATATGCTAAGTTGAACGATTTTGGGTATTTCGTCAAATTGTGGTGATCGGCGTGATCGAATGGGATGGTGTTTGGCCTGGGGGTGGTCTGAGAGTTGGAGAGTAAGGGAAAAATGCCGATGGATTTTTCTAATGACCACGGTGGCCAGGCGGAGGAGATATAGGGTTTGGTTGCCTGTTTTTGTTGAAGTAGTTTCGGTGGGAATACGCCGCCGTGAAAATACTGGTGACAATCGCACTGGGGGGAAATCATTGCTGGGGTCGAGGCGAAGCTTCGGTGAAGTCGACGTGAACGCTGGTGGTAGGATCGTCGGTGGCGAGGGGATTTTACATTGATCGATGACTTTCTGATTTCAAGTGAGTTACTCGACTTTGATCAGCAACGAATTGATGGATTCTGAGGGGTGGTGATGGTCGGAGAGACGTTCAGTGATGTGTTGAGGCTCTTGACGATGATCGGAGTTGATCTGATCATCTGTGCACGTGAACGTGCACATTTTCGTGTACATTTTGTACACTGGGAAATTTGAAGTTGGGGAAGAAGCTTGGACTTAGAATTCTCGGGAATGGTCTCGTGTGGGTTACGTGAAGACTCGAAGCGGTGAGTACGCGTGGTTATCCGCGAGTGTGCTCGGGTGATATTGTAATTGTCTCGGGTTATTCTGTTTTTAAAACTGGAAGTTGTTTTTATTCAATTTGTTTTGAGTTCAAAAGCTATAGTTTTGTAAAGAGTCAAGTTTGTAAATTCTTAAACAAGTTAAGACAAGTTTTTAAGTTAAGGAAGTAATCCGTTCAAAGATGAATGTTTTAATTAGTTTTAAAATAAAATTAAAGTGAATAAGTTTAAAGAATATGATAATCAAGTTTTTGAAGATGAATATTGGATTAATTTAAATAAAACAGGTTTAAAAAGGATTTTAAGTGTATTAAAAATTAAGGGTTTAAATTGTTTTGTTTAAAGTATAATCATATTTAAACATTATAATTGATTTCTAAACTTGTTTAAAATGAAATAAAATGTTAGAAATAATTATTTAATTCAAATGACAAGTTTATCTTTAAAGATTGGAATTAATTAAAGATAGTTAATGAGTAAAATAAGTTAAAGATTATTATTTATTTATAATTAAGAATAATTACTTAATGAAGTAATTAGTGGATGGTTAATAAATGAATTAGAGATTAAGTAATGATTTATTTATTAATTTATTTATATAATTAATTTTAGAAAGTTAATCACTTATGTTTTACTAAGTGAAATTATTTAGTGAGGTAATTAATGGATAATTACCCAATGTAATTAATTTAAGAGAAATTGCTTATGAAAGTAATTAGTGAATAATTACTTATGTAAGTAATTAAAAGTTAAATTACTTAATTATTTTAGTTAAGTAATTAAAGTAATTAATTAATTAAGGAATGTGATTAATTTGAGGATAATTACTAAGGGTAATTAATTAAAAAAAGTAATTAATTAATAAAGTAAATAAATTAAGGATTATTTGTTAATATAATTGATTAATAATTACTTAATGAAGTAATTAAAGATTAATTAATTAGATTAATTAATCAAGATTAATATAAATAAATTAAGATAAGTAATTACAAATTGTTAATTACTGTTTATGATTAATTAAGACTAATTAATGAAGTGGTTGATTAAAATTAATTAATTAATTAAAAGGTTAATTAATTAATAAGGATTATTGTAATTAATGATAGTAATTAAAGGTTAATTATTGTATATGGTTAAGGATAATTACTTGATGTAATTAAAGATAATTAATCAAAGGAGATTAATTAAGGAAGGTCATTTAGATGTTTAATTAATTAATTTGTAATTAACTAATGATAGTGAGCAAGATTAAGATAATCCAAGTAATTAAAGGATAGTAATTAATTTAATTAAAGGTTAATTAAATTGATTAGAGTAAATCAATTCTGTTTAGATAATTGATTAATACTGGATGTTTGATATTGGGTGATTGGTTGATATTGGATGATTTGTATGTCTCTGATATATATATGATATATGCTGCTTTGTGAGATGAATGTTGATATCTCTGATAAGAGATGTGCTGATCTATGATATAGATGTTTGGTTGGATTGAAATGATAATATGAATTATCTGTTTGGATGATAATATGGATTATCTATTGTAAATTATCTATCTGTGTGTAGTATAGATAAGAATTGAATTGTTTTAACCTTAAAACAACTTGGCCTTAAAAGATACGTTTTGGATTTCGATGAGACCGGGATCGGGTTTCCGTATACCGGTATTCCAGGTCTGGAGACCCGAATACCACATCGATCCAAATTTACGATAGGTCGTGAATCTCAAGTGAAGATGAAGATTCAGAGTGCAAGGGTTATTGTCGTTAACTCTGAGGGTGATTCCAAAACGAGTGTAACGAGATAATGCCTTCGGTTTCGTTCGAACCCGGAACGAACTTGTATGGATTGAATGCTTTCAGCACATCGTCAGGCGGACGATGAGCATTCTAAGTGATATGTTCTGATTAAAGGTAATCGTAACCTCAAGCCTCATCAACCGGGAATGGCTAAAACAGGGGAGGTGCAGCAAGGCTTCGTGGGTAGCACCCACTGAGAGCAAGATAGATCCCTGTCTAGAGGTCCCTTTTCTTTTATTCGGCTTAGTGTGTGGTTGGTCGCGCCAACTACGGGATTGTCTTGTTCGGGATTATCCAGTAAGGGATGGTTCCGGCTTTGTGTTGCAGGGGAGCGGGCGTACTCCTCGGTACGGTGATCTAGGCCACGTACTGTGACGGGCGGTACCCCAGTAGCCCTGCCATTGTATGGAATCCAAAATCCAATAAGTGCCAACGGACTTGATTGTATAACCCACTTTGTGGCTAGTATGCTGGAATTTAATAATGTAACAATTTCGGCTATTTCATATTTATTTGAAAACCCTAGACCCTATTATAATACAATCGGATTTCCTATCAAATGCTTTAGTTAGCGTAAGGTAAAAACTTACCCATGTTTATTTGTGGGGAGTCTTACGTGATACTTTTGTTTTCAAAGGTTTTCAAAGTTAAGCAATTTAAACCGTTTACTCACACCAGACCCATGTCTGACCCAAGTGTTTATTTTCTGTTTTATTAAACTCTTGGGTACTCAAATTTGTATGAGTAGTCAAGGGGATTCAGGTTAGTCTTGACGAATACTGGAGGAGCTGTGGAGCAGGAGGCTTCAGCGTATTGATATATAGAGTTTCCGCTGTGTTTGTATTAGTCTGTATTGTATTGTTGTAGTTGTGTTGTATAATAGACAGAAGTTTATAACTGTCTATTCTGTGATGTATAAGTTGTGTACTCTGATGTATATGATACTATGTAATATCTTATGTGATATAATATATTTCTCGTTCCGCTGTAAGATTTCTGATGTGTTGTTGTTCTTTCTTCTTTTCTTTTCTTCTTCTATCCTTTTCTTTCTTCATAATGATGCGTCTTTCTGTGGAGAGAAAGTCGTGGTCGTTACACAGTTAAACCCAAAATCCCCATTCAACACTTCATTAAAAATTGTGATTTTGCTTTTAAAAATCATATTTTTCCCAGACCATTCAAGTTGCATACTTGAATTAGAGAGTTTTAATCATTAGTTTTTAACATGGTTGTAATTAAATTTCTTATTTTACTTTAAACTTGATTTCCAGACTCTATATATAAATATAAACCTGTTAAACCCTTTTTAAATCCAAGTTTAAGTTTAAACAAACTATATTGGTTTGAAACTCAAGCCTATCCCATATTAGAGTAGAAAGAAAATGGAATTTGAATGAAACTAAAAACTCTGTAATATAAAACAGAGAAGAACATAGCATGACAGATATGTACACATGCATACAATTACTTATCAGGGTTCTACACTTATTCATTCACAGGCAATCTTGTTTAAACAAACCAAGCAAACACATATCATATTTCATCTTATGTAAATGCTGCATCCATCTAGATTTTAACATATTTAAATTTTTAAATGAAACTGTTTACTAAAATGAAGAACAGAGGTAATATCCACAACATACATGCACAGTTTATATCATCGCAAACATATAGCACACTTAAATCTACATATGCAAGCATTACTTGTGTTCAGAATTTTATAAGCAACAAATCCTGTATTTACTTAACTTTTTAAAATAAGAGTTTACTCACCGATTTGGAAAAAGGCAGAGGCTTTGATTTCTTAAAATCTGAACAGCTTTGAAGCTTGAAAATTTGTAACTTGATTGAAACTTGCATACTTTGGTTGTTATGATTCCAAAGAACATTGCCTTGCTTTGAAACTCAAAACTGAAAGCTTTTAAAAACTGGAAACTTGAAAAGCTTTCATTTTCTTTTAAAAACTGAAATGTCTGGCTCAGGCTTTTTATTTGAAGATGAACTTTGAAAATGCTTTGATTTTCTTAAAAACTGAATTGCTTGCTCAGGCTTTTGAAAGAGGTTTACAGGGATTGTTGTTCTGTTTCCCAGAGAAAATGTTTTGCTTTGAAACTTAAATGAACGAGAATGGAAAGACTCTGATATAAAATAAAACATGCAGAGGCTAAGTTGTATTTGCTGGTACAAGATAATTTAGTTTAGGTCAGGGATCTTTTAAATATGGAGGCTGAAATGAAATATGGGTACAAGCATTTATTTCTATGCCATACTTATCCCTATTAAATTCAATTCGTATGTACTTAACTGTACAAACAAATGAAGATATTCTTCCCCATGTCCTCAGCCTTGCCTATCTACATAGCTATAGTACATATATTTTATAATACTTGCCTGCAAATATATGTCTTCTACCTTAAGCTTCTACAAAGTTGTATTCTAGAGTTTATCTTATGTTCATAAATACTTATATCTGTACAAACAAATGAAGATATCTTTTTCTTGTGTCTTCAGCCTTGCATATATCTACATGTTTACAATACTATTCTTTATTTTATTTTGTTTTGACTTGTTACTTTGCATACATATGGTGATAGTATGTATATACAATTCTGGACTTAACTTAAGCTTTTATAAAGTGTTATGTTTGTATTATGTGTTAGCTTGTGAATTAAATTCTAGTGTTACATGTTTACTTATTTGTATTTCTATTTATAATTCAATGTATTTAACTAGAGTATATTTTTCTATTTTAATCTTAACTACCAACACTACAATTACATTTATTTATTTTATTCTATTTTTTTACTTAAGTTAAATATGTTAGTTCTTATGTTTATAAGTTTATATACTTACTTCCATTTTAGACCATATATATATATGTTTTATATTTATATTTAATATTACCAAGATTCATTCAACTTGAACATTATTACTAAAATTACATCAAATTATTATATATAAATCTAAAGTGAATAAGTGGAATTTTATTTAAGTTAAAAATAGATTTTGTTATAATTAAATTGGAACTCTTTTATATTAAATTCCCAAATCAAAATTTTTCTTTAAACATATAAATATACACATCCATATAACATTTATTAAATTAGAATATATAGGTCTATTTAAATCCATTAATACAATAACACAGATTAAATCTGTGGCTAATTATTCTGATTTAAAAATCAATCTAAAATCCAATTTTAAAACATCCCATTATTAATTAATTGGTTATTTATATTTGAAAATAACAATTTAAATCAATTTAAAATACTTTAAATTAAGAGATTATCGTATTTTAAACTCCTCGAAATTCCGGGATGTCACAATTCTAAGTGATATGTTCTGATTAAAGGTAATCGTAACCTCAAGCCTCATCAACCGGGAATGGCTAAAACAGGGGAGGTGCAGCAAGGTTTCGTGGGTAGCACCCACTGAGAGCAAGATAGATCCCTGTCTAGAGGTCCCTTTTCTTTTATTCGGCTTAGTGTGTGGTTGGTCGCGCCAACTACGGGATTATCTTGTTCGGGATTATCCAGTAAGGGATGGTTCCGGCTTTGTGTTGCAGGGGAGCGAGCGTACTCCTCGGTACGGTGATCTAGGCCACGTACTGTGACGGGCGGTACCCCAGTAGCCCTGCCATTGTATGGAAACCCATTCTTCCTACGTGCCCTTACGGTTTTGATTGTATAACCCACTTTGTGGCTAGTATGCTGGAATTTAATAATGTAACAATTTCAGCTATTTCATATTTATTTGAAAACCCTAGACCCTAATTATAATATAACTGGATTTCCTATCAAATGTTTTGGTTATCGTAAGGTAAAAACTTTTCCGTGTTTATGTGCGGAAAGTCTTACGAGATACCTTTTCTTTCAAAGGTTTTTCAAAGTTAAACAAATCTTAACCCGTTTACTCACACCAGACCCATGTCTGACCCAAGTGTTTATTTTCTGTTTTATTAAACTCTTGGGTACTTAATATTGTATTGAGTAGTCGAGGGATTCAGGTTAGCTTTGACGAATTCTGGAGGAGATTTGGAGCAGGAGGCTTCACCGTGTAGATATATGATGATTCCGCTGTGTATATGTTGTGTCTGTAACTGTGATACTTGAGTTGTATGAATTAGACAGATGTTTATAACTGTCTAATATGTGTTGTATAAGTTGTGTAACTCCGATGTATATGATACTATGTAATATTCTATATGATATATTATATTTCATTCGTTTCCGCTGTGAGATTCTTTTGTGTTGTTGTTTCTTCTTTTCTATCCTTTCTTCTTCTATCCCTTTCTTTCTTCATAATGATACGACTTTCTGTGGAGAAAAAGTCGGGTCGTTACACAAAGGATTGTGTAAACATATAATCAATTCACCTTTTAGTTGTTAAAAGAACATACATGTGTAGGGTGTTTATGGTAATTGGGAAATATTAAAAGATAGCAGGCATACAGATTGTTTTCTTTAGCTAGATGTCCATCGTTCTTGATGGATGTCAAATGCGGTTAAGGATAATTGTTGAGACCGTTAGTTTATTTTAATCCCGGTATTAAATTTTCAATTCCCAAACAAGAAATAACAAAAATTGAAAAACCTATAATCCTAATGCATCCATATAATGTTGGTTATAAATTACATGTACCTAAGTCAACAAAGATGCCTTTTAAAGCAAATAACTATAACGTAGTTTAGGTAGTATCTATAAATTTCATTCTTGCATTAATCGTGGAGGTGGAGGTGGTGGTTAAGAGGTAGTAGCTTCGACTCGGGGAGCATGTTGCCTAGAGGATGGTTGAGGTTGACCGGATGCTTGATTCTCTAGCCAATGCTTGAAAGTGATGATAGTATGGCTACGATATTGTTTTGGGAGACCCAATAGGCTAAGAGTTTTTGCATTCAAGGAACCAATTGCTGAATAATCCGAGTCGGGAAAAGGAACTTCGAAATGCTTAATAATCCTCATGATATATGCACCGTAATGAATGGTTTTTATGCGGTCTTGATTAAAAGTTTGGAATTCATCTAGGATTACCTTAGACCAGTTGACAGAACGTTGACCCCAAAATAGCGTAAAGTGATTGGAAATCGCGCCTATATACCTTTTCATAGCTACCGGTTCCGGGGTTGATGGTGTGAGTTAGAGCGCGTGCATAATTCTGGCCTTGGGTCGAAGCGCATTAGCCTTGAGTTCCGTCATGTCGTCCGAAAGAAAAAGATGGCTAACTCTATCTCTAGAACCATATTTACTGCAATTTCACCTAATTCTTCTCCTTCGGATGGACATTGGAGAATTATTCCATGTCGAGCTAGAGGCAAGAAGGTCTTTACGCCACAAACAAGGGTCCAAACATAGTCATCGGAATTTTGAATATTATGATGATCTAAGTAGAGACTGGCGTAGAAGAGTTTAATGAGAAGATGGTTTATCTTGATGCTATTGGCAGTGTAATCAAGTAGAGATTCCAAGCCACTTCTTCTTGCGAGATCATGAATTGCATAAGATGAAAAATCAGGGTATTTAACAAAAGAACCTTCAAAAATTCTAGAATTCTTCATTTTGTCGAATCTTTGAGCAGCTCTCTCATTGTAAAGCCAACTTCGTATTTGAGATTTTGAAGGACCGGCAGTAGATGATGAAGGCCTTGCTCTCTTTGGAGGCATAGTGGTTTTAGGGTTTTGAAGGAAAGTGATGAAATTGATGCGAAGATTTGGCGTTTTTTGGTGAAATAGATGCAGAGATAACGAGAGAATAGAGGTAGGAATGAAAATTTTTGTGATGATATAAGTTTATATGAAAATTGAAATGTCCTTTGGCACAATAGTTACCCGGTTTATCAGTTTCAGTCGACTAGATTTGCAATAGCAGTCGACTAAATAGGTTTATAAAAAATTGGATAACAGAGTTCAGTTGACTGAATCATTCCTGATAGTTTTTAGTTCATTTTTGGGGATTTCAGTCGATTGAATTCAGTATTCAGTCGACTGAGTTACAGGAAAAATTCAGGTTATAAAATAGCATTCAGTCGACCGACTACATCATTTAGTCGACTGAATGGGATGAAAATGCAGGAATATAAATTTTATTAAACAATGAAGTAACATATACAAATATTATTTAGATAGGAACATGCAAAACAATAGAATAACGTAGAAAAAATTATTTAGGGGACTCAGAAGACATGGAATTCATACAATCCTTCGGTTCGATTTTGGTGATTTCACGCACCGGTTGAATGGTAGAAAAATCACACGAGTTCGGAGAATATGGAGGCCTTCGGGGAGATGGTTGATGTACATAGGTACTTGACGGAGGCGAACCACATAATTTGAGAGCAAATTTTCGAGTAAGCTGAGTCTCCTGCTATGATTTTTCTGCTCATAGTACATTTCCCTTTGAATACTTAATGACTCTTGTTGATGGTGATGAATATCATATATTTGACGAGCAATAGATGGAGAGCCGAAGCTTAGATTCCTATAAACTCATTTTGATTCGGGTGTATATCCAGTGTGATAGCCGGGAGGCACAATTTGAACGGGTTCGTAGATCGGTGTAGGCGTGGGTAAATTTATTGATCCGGAACTAGGTGAAGAGAAGTCGATGGAGGAGTATTCAGATGATTCATGGGAAGACACAATTTTAAGTGCTTAATAGAAAAAAAAACTTTCTTTTGAAAAATGATATATAAACTTCGACAAATAAGGATATTTATAGTACCAAATGTTTCAAAATTAGAAAGTAAATTAGAGGTGAAAATAATTTCAACCAGAGGAAGATGATTGGTCAAAAAGGAAAAAATGATGTAAGGTTGAAAATGTAAGATAGAAATGGAAAAAATAGACGGGGAATTGAAAAGAAAGTTCTGATGTGAAGTAATATGTAGTTGAGTGGTAATGCATGGGATTTGTAAGTGAGAGAACGGAGATCGAATCTTGGTATCTCTATTTTTGAAAAAAAAATTGTATTTGAAAAAAATCTCAAATAAAATAGAAAATTTGATTTTAAATCTTTTAACGATAAAATTCCTAGTCCTCTTCTTAGATTTATAAAAATATTTTCATTTAATGGTTTTGTAAATATATCAGCCAGCTGGTTTTCAGAAGATACAAATTCCAATTTGACTTTATCCTTTTCAATATTATCACGAAGGAAATGATGACATATGTCGATAGGTTTAGTTTGTGAATGATTTACAGGATTTTTAGATAAGTTGATAGCACTTGTATTATCACAAAAAATAGTAGATTTAGATAAATTTATACCAAAATCTTGAAGTGTTTGTTGCATGTAAATGATTTGAGCACATGCTAAAGCAGCTGAAATATATTCTGCTACACAAGTCGAGAGGGAAACACAATTTTGTTTCTTGCTAAACCAAGATACTAGAGATTGTCCAATAAAGTGACAAGTTCCACTCGTGCTTTTTCTATCTGTCCAACAACCTCCAAAATCAGCATCACTGTATGATACTAACTCGAAAGGACATTCTTTCAGATAGAAAAGTCCGAAATCTTTGGTTTTGCTTAGAAAATTCCAATAAAGTGAGAAATTCAGTATCATTGTAATATTCGTTTCACTGCTCGCATATGTGATTCTTTAGGATTGGCTTGAAATCGAGCATACAAACAAACACTCATCATTATGTCAGGTCTACTAGTAGTTATATAAAGTAACGATCCAATTATGCTTCGATAAAAATTTTGGTCAACACTCTTGCCATCTTCATCTCTATCAAGATGTATTATTGTACTCATTGGAGTTGGTTTGGCAAAAGTATTTTCCATACCAAAGCGTTTAATTAGATTATTACAATATTTTCTTGATTAATAAAAATTCCATTATCTAATTGTTTAATCTGTAATCCAAGAAAATAAGATAATTCTCCTATATCTGACATTTCAAATTCTTTGGTCATTATGTTAGAAAATTCCTGACATAACTTATTATTTGTAGAACCAAAAATTATATCATCAACATACATTTGAATAATTAGAATATCCTTCTTAGTTCGTTTAATAAAAAGAGTTTGATCAACCTTCCCAATTTCAAAACCAGAATCTATAAGATATCTTTTAAGACGTTCATACCAAGCATGGGGTGCTTGTTTTAGACCGTATAAGGCTTTTTTAAGTTTATAGACATGGTCTGGAAAATTTTCATGTGAGAATAAAGGAGATTGTTCAACATAAACATTTTCTTTTATATATCCATTTAAAAATGAACTTTTAACATCCATTTGATAAAGTTTAAAATTATGAAAACATGCAAAGTCCAGTAAGATAAGCATTGCTTCTAGTCGTGCGACTGGAGCAAACGTTTCTTCATAGTCAATTCCTTCTTCTTGATTCCTTGTGCAACTTGTAACAACCCGAATTCTAGTGGGTCCGGATTTTTCGCTAGAATCCAAGTCCACTGAAGCCTGAGTTGGGTATTTTGGTATACTGAAATAGGCAAAGACAAATATATCAGAGCTCGGGTAAATATCTCACAGCGGATCTGACTAAAATATAATAGTAAGTAAATACTCACCAAAATAATAACACTTTCTAATGATTGTCTCAAATTTGGAAAATCTCTGCCATCTACCTAACATGTAGGATGTTATGAGGGGGGGTCAGAAATAAAGTTCTGGTGAATGGACAAATTATAAACTTCTAATCTTAACTCTACATATACCATTTTATTTCCATTTACTGTTATATTAGGTTTATTGGGTTTATAATACTGTCGCCTCAGTGCGTGAATCGTGCCCACCTACACCCTAGTAGATTAAAACCTAATAACTGATATATATATAGCTATATGCCCCTTGACCGCATCGGTCCTAGATACTACCCATAGTACCTTCCGTATCCTCCCCGCAAAGGACTCCATCATCTTGCTACTAGGTCGTTCTGTGACTACATCTATAAAGGTCTGCCTCATAAGGCCTACAATACAGATGTTCCGTCGTGTGCTATGAAAATGTAAAACTGCGTCCGCACTAGCCTATACTAATGCTCGAACATCCACAATATACCACCCAGTGTGTACATTGAGGACTATACGTAATCGTTTTGTCTACTCTCTGAATCCCGCTAAACAAGGTCTACCTTGCATGGAACTCAGTCGGGGATTTTCTATATCTGTAGAGGACTGCCATGTTAGGCCTACAATACAGATATTCTATTTGGTCTGTCTCTTTTCTTACCGTGGCTATGGCACCACGCAGCCACCTCTCAACTAATCGAAAGACCTCTAAAGAGCTAAGTGGTTGTGCCCTACTGCAAACATTCTAAACATCCATTGGATGCGCCCTTCATCCGATGTCTCAATAGTGAAAGGTTCATTGTACTGTTGGTTTAACTCTAGTCTTTCCCGAATTCGCTTCTTGGTTTTGATGCTGGACCGATATCCGCATGCGACTATCCTTTTGGGTCCTTCCCACTAAAACTTACTTGCAAGTACTGCGACATACGAATATCCTACTCTAAACATCAACCCCTTTTGACTGCCTACAATTGTCCTGCCATGCAAAAAGAAGTCAAGGCATACTCTTTTGATGGAATACCTACATACCTGCATCTGGAGAACTGCTCCATTACGCCTACCCCAGAGGGCCATCCTAGAGTCCCTCACGTCCCGTTGAAGTCTCATACTTCCTTCTAGCCTAAAATAACTAAGTTGGACGTGCTTCATCTGTGCTGAAATCTGTGATGAATTGCTTCGTTAGGCTCTTCATCCTTTGGGATGCTTCAAACGCATCTCACTCTTTTATTAGACCCTAAGTCTAATCTTTTATTTTGCATTTAGTTTACTTTTCTTATTCTATTGGCTACTTATTTACCCTAATTAGCATAATCTTGGTGGCTGCCTCACCTAACTATTGTGAGACCATCGGTTCCTGACTGAAAGGGAATGTTGTTGGTATGGATCATTTAATTTATCTTGCATATTAACTTAATCCAAGATCTAATTTTATTAAAATAAGCTTCTTTTGTTATTTCTGCTGTATTTGCTTATTAACTTAATTTAAATCTTAAAATAAGCCTTTTATGTTCTTTCTACTTAAGTATAACCTATGTTATAATTTTACTTGTAATTATCAATATTGTATCCTTTTATAATCTATACATTATAAATATAATTACAAGTTTCTCTTTTCAATTCTGGTCTGTCTTCTTTATTTATGATATTGAATTCTCTTTAATTCTTTTATATTATATGACAATCTTGGCTTGGGACTACGTCCTATTGTCACAATTTTACTTATCATAATAATTGCTTTACTTTTATTATATTATCTGCGCAGTAAATGAAGATATAGTTACATTTTTTTCTATAGCTTCTAGCCTTGTATAATAATTAACTTGATTCCTTCTTTAATTCCTTTAATTCTCACTTTATTTTCTTATATTCTAGAAAGTAGTTCTATTCTATTTGGTTGGTTACAAAAACTGTGCTAAAAATCCATTTCCATATTTTAATACTAAATAATGCTATAGACAATAATCCGTAACTGCAAGATATTTCTTTCATTATTTCTTAATTTTTTGGATAGTGCAAAATACAGTAGTTTCTCTATTTTACACTAATTCCTTTTTCTTTCTTTTATTCTTGCAATTACGTTTATCGTTATCTTTTAAATATTAAACTATAGAAATGTATTCTCTTTTCCAAACCAACCAATTAATCTATCACTAACTTCCCTATCAAGTTATTAAATTTTCCCTTTTAATTTATTTTTCTCCGTTTTATCATAATTTACTGCAAATTTCTATCTTTCTCCTTTTATTTCATCTTTTCTTACTTTATATCTAATTTCTGTAAATCTAGTATTCTTCTATTTTAGTCCGTATTTGCGGATCCTTCTCTTTATTATTTTATTCGCGTAAAAAGTAATAAAAAGAAGCGAACATTTATAGGCTAAATTTCAACTTTAAAATAGATGTAAATACCTATAAATTTCTTACTTTTAGGCTTACGCTTTTCTCTAACTGTCAAGCCTAATATTATTCATGCTTAATTAGATTACTATCTTCCTTTTTCCATATAAATAATAATTAAATATAAGCTCTCTTATACAATTTACAATCTCAGCATAACTAACTAACAGAATTAATTACTGAAATAAACACTGAATAAAATTATTTAACGGGAATCTAAAAAATAATATATCATAAACGTAAAAGATATATAATTAAATCAACTCACCTTCGTCCTTAGCTTTAAATCTTTATCTTCTAAAATTACTACGTCGTTCTACAACTTCTCTCCTTTAATTTGTTGCAATTCCTCTATTTTGTTCACATATATTTTATTTGGACTATTGGTGAAGATTTGTAAGAAAAAGGAGAAAAGAATGAAGAAAGAAGCCATTGTTTACTGTAAGAGAGGGAAAAGTGACGGCTGATGGAACGAATTACATTACGTTCTCTCTTATATAGATGCAGCCTACCAATTATCTAATTAATCCTCTACTTAATTAATCCTTCAATTAATTTTTATTTGCAGCAATATAGTACCTATATGTACACATTCAAATCTAGGTCAACTATTATTTCTTTTCCTTATTAATTGACATTTTCTACTAATTACGTTACAATCCTAATTAATTGCCCCATTAATAGATTAACATGTCACTCCTATTAGTTAATTTCCTTAATTAATATTTTACACATTGTAACATTTCATTAATTGGCATGTCAATTAATTCCACCATTCAATTAACATATATATTTAATATGCATTTTTTTATCCAGATTTGAATTTGAACATTTATTTGTCATATTTATATGTAAACCTCTTTAAATTGAGGGATCTGATATATATACACACGTTATATATTAATTCACATATTAATTAATTGCACTTTTTAGGTGATTCTGTTTGCAATGTTAATTGTTTCCCTAATTTTTTTTCCTCTTACATCTAATTCTCTTAATAATTTACATTCATTACAAACATAATAAATTTGTTACTACTTTTTAAACATCTTGTGATTGCAAATGTTTATAATTGACAAAATTTCCATATTTGTATATGTAATTATTTCTAAAGCTAGAACTTCGAACGGCTATAACTTCTCCGTTTGAAGTCCATTCAGAAAACATTGTATATGGAAGTTGACCAGAAAATTGCCACGAACACAATGGTATAAGTTTCGTGATCAAATTCCAACATTAGCAAAAATTCATTTTTCACTGTTTTAATAGTTATCAATTAAATTTATTTTAATTATATAAAAATGCAGTGTGTTACATTCTCTCACCCTTTAGGAAATTTCGTCCCCGAAATTCGACAAGGGTAAAATTATGTAATTCCTCGCATTAATCACATCCATTTTGTGTACATCCAATTTTGCAACCATCCGTGTTCTTGTGCAAAAGTGTTATTCAATACAAAATATATGCATGTACATGAATTTCTAAGTGGTACCTCCTATATGAATGTTTTTCTTCTTTAAAAATTTATTTTAAAATATGATGCACACATCCTAAATATAGTTGCAATTTCTATATGAATGCAATCTTTTAAAAACTCAAAACATTTTTTATCCAATTTTTCCCACACTCTGTAACGACCCGGAATTTGCGATCCTGAAAATCCCAGATAGTTAGGAAAAAAGAAAAAGATAGAAGAAGAAGAAGAAGAAACAGAAATGTCGAAACACAGATTCTCACATTCACAACGGATAAAAATAATATCAAATAATATGCTTTACACAAAGAAACCTGTACTAGTCAATTACATTTTAATACATCATAGTTACAACATTCACAATCACTGGACAGATACAATTTACATGTCCCATATAACTACAATATATCACAACGGAATACACTCCATACGTTCCTGCATCCGGCCCTCCACCTGAGCTCCAGAACGTGCTCACCTGAAAATCTGTAATACTGGGTCTGACCCGAGCATTACATCAAAGTAACACCCGGGTCAGGATGGAAACCAGCGTGAGTAAAACCATTTAACAAGAAATACCAATGCATAAAACTATTTTAAACTCGGGTAACTCATACCTTACTATGAGTTCATAACTTGTTATAGTCAACACTTATTTTCACAAATTAAACCCTAAGTATCCTTACTTAGTTTGTAAGGTCCATATTTTTCCATTCCAGCCTATTGATTTCACAAATCAAATCTATATAGAATTATTGTAGATTACAAATCGAAGTGGTTTCGGATATTACTGATACCCGACTCCGGTCTCTTCGAATCCCCAGTCATCTTAACCCAAGTTATTCAAGTGAAATACAATTCAAACTTTAAATACAGGGTGTCACCTTTACACAGTAATTCATCATCGATAGATACCCACATTATCACAGTTTAAACCAAACATATCATATCACATAGCATCACATATCAAAGATATCATCTATCTAAGGCATACAATATCATTCAATCATTCATAAGCAAGATAATTTAGTCACACCATTCCAATTTCATTAAGCGATTATCCATAATTAATTAAACCAATTAATTATCTTAAATTAATTACATTAATTAATTTTCCCTTAAATTAATTACATTCATTAACTATCCTTTAATTACCTTCATTAAGTAATTATCCTTTAATTATTTAATTAATCATTCCTAATTAATCATAACCTTAATTAATTACTTTAATTAATTACATTATTAACTTCATTTGAAAAACATTTAGGAATTAATTACATAAATTAATTATCCTTTAATACTCCACATTAATTAACCTAATATAATTACCTTTAAATAAAATTTGTTTAATAATTTGCTTTGAAAACTTGTTTCAAAATTTTCTCTTTAGAAACTTTGTTAAATTCAATTTTAAAATACTCGGGCCCAAGCCCAAACTACCCGATCAAACTCTCGAGCCGAAACCAAAACTTCTCGATCCTCTCTTACTCATTTCCTTCTTTTCTTCTCTTCCCTTACTTCTTACTAACAACAGCAACCTCAAACCTGACACGCGAACACACGTGCACGCCGTACCCAAGCATCTCCGACCAACGTCGACTCCTCTGATCCATCGCCGATGACTCACCGACCATCCCTAACCACCAAGAACCCCGATCGAATTCGCAAATCAAAATCAAGCAAAACGAGCTATATAGGGACAAACCTGATCGAGAAACCACCTCGCGCTGACGATTTCGATCACCAGAATACTCGCTGTCACACCTGAAGCTACGCCACCATCCCACGCGTCAAACCCACCATCTACGATCACCTCCGGTTCACTCACGACGTCGCATGAGCTCAAGAATCACGACGACCCAAAATTGCACGTTAAACCCTACTTCGCCATCATTCCGCCTCCACGACGAACTAGAAAAACCTTCGACCATTTTCCCAAGCTCCTCGACTCTCGAGCTACCACCAGCAATGATCCCGACGCTCCTCCATCCTCTGATTGCCGAGAATCGATGAAAATCCCTTTCCCGTTCAACCCATGATTCCTCCCCAATTACAAATTTAACAATCATGAAATTATTACCAAAAATCATCATTTTACAAGACGATTCTGATTATATATGCAAAACATGAAATTTAAACAATTTATTTTTTGAATTGGTTTGATTTTTACCGTACTTTCTTCTTCCCAGTAAAACTACTTGCTAATTTCACATAAAAACATTTTTAAAAATAGAATTTACTTATTACAAACCTATTTCTTTTAATGATCATAACCTGAAAGAGTTTGAGTGAAGATAATTTAATTTTTGAATGATGTTGAGTCTGTTAGAACAAACAAAGACATGCACATAGACATGTAGATAATCACACAACAACTTCATACTTATATACCAGACAAAACACATTTATACATCCATGCAAAACATTTTCACAACATTACTACCATTATTTATCACATGCATCAGATAATGAAGTAGGTTAGGCTTTAAAAGGTGAAGTTTACTCACCTGTTTTTAGAAAACAGAGAACAAAGCTTATTTTCTTTTGATCTAGAACTGTACTTGATGTTGAAGCTGATAGTTGATTTTTAACTTGAATCTTTGCTTGCTTTAGCTTAGTTGAAACTTGAAAGAGTTGAATTTGTAGTTTGTTTGATCTAAGCCCTCAACTCATATATTTTTCCAGGTTAAGAAGAAGATGAAGCCTGGTTTTGAAGTTGTTAACAGGCTTTATTTCTTAGTTTTTGAAAAAATAAAGATAGGAAAATGATACGAAGTGAAAAGATATATGTTTATATAGGTTTAATTAGGATTTATTACAAATAAAAGCAAAATAAAAATAAAGTAATGACACTTGTCTTATACAATACTTAATTCCTTTACACTTGTTATCAAAGAGAATTATAAGCTAACACATGTAATTATGCATGAATTTATTAATGATTTTAAATGGTTATAAAGCTTTTATATTAAATTTTTACTAATTAATAAATACATTTCTTATTTATATAAATAAAAGCCCTTTTAAAGAAAATAATATAAAACAAATTACATTCTAATAAAATCATACATATATATTTTTAAATCCAAATATTTTAAGATATCAATCTTTTAAATTTCAAATTTTAAATTCAAATTTCAATTTAAAATCCAATTCAAATATATATTTAAACAAACCCAAATTCAATTTGTAAATAATAATTCTATTAAAAAATCTATTATATATAAACAATTCATTATTTGTTTTTAAAAGAATAATTTGTAAATTTATATAATTAAATTAGGAGATTATCAAATAAATATTTATCTAGATATAAATATTTATCGGATTTATTTATTCAATCTATAAATCGGTATTTTTAAATAGTTAAATCAGATAATTATCTAATTACCTGATGTCCAAAAATCCGGGTTATCACATTCCTCCCCTTTTAGAATCTTTTCGTCCCCGAAAAGGAACTAAGCCAGAATTTACTAAAATGCTGATTATTAGAAAAATTACTCTTTGATCACTTTTTACTATAAACTCTTTTTATTAAGAAATTTTAAAACACTTTTTAAAAAAATCTATATAATATTACCAGGAATAGTTTTTATAAAAATACTTTTATAACTCGATGTTTCAGCATGTCCATCCTTGTTCTCACAGAAATTTGGTCACACGTTGATCAGGCGTAAGACTGAAAATCTATAAGTACTTGGTAAACCCGTTTTTAACACCCAGTGATAATACTTGGAAAATAATTTATGAAAATATAGAAAACAGTTTTGAAAATAGAGGAAATATCTTTGGTGAGAATGCTCTAGAAATCATCACCCCCATCCATGGTCGTAGTTACATCCTGGGTTACGTTACCATCGCAGCAAAAGTCCATGTAACTGATTACACCATGGAACCCACAACAGATCGCAATTACATTCCAGGGTTACGTTGCCGTCACAGCAAAAGTCCATGTAACTATTGGCTCTCAGCGGCACACACGATTTTCGCTGTCATAATGAAACTTCTCCACTCCTACATAGGTCGCAGTCTACCGATATAAAATCAAACGCAGACTGTTGGCTCTCAGCGGCACACATGACTTTCGCTATGTTACCATAGTGTCGCAGTCTACCGATATAAAATCAAACGTAGACTGATGGCTCTCAGCGGCTCACACGACTTTCGCTATGGTTTGCAGTAGATCACAGTGACATCAAGTTAAACTGTCGTCAAAGCATAACCCAAATGCCCCTGTAGGCATCAGCGCCCTCGACTTTTGCTACCCAATAATCCTTAGAAACTAGTTTTGTCCGGACTCCTCACAGGATCAACTTTAGAACCCCCCTTAGGGTTCAAGGCAGTACCACCCTGTGGCACTCTTGAGAAGTTCATTTCAAGGGAGCGCCTTTTTCCCCAAAGCCATTCTCAAAACACTATACTATACACTTATAGTATCTTTAAATCATACCCTTTATGATTTATATCAAAATCTCCTTTACACAAAATTGATATCCCAAATCGATAGTTCCAAACTTGGCTTTCCAAAATCCAAAATTGATTTTCCTAAAAATCAAAAGCCTTTTCCAAATTCATAGGTTCCCAAAACCTTTTCCAAAATCATTCTCACAAGATTCTTTTTTTTTTTTTTTTGAAAATTGGTTAATCTTTATTTCAGCATAAACAGGACAAAAGCCCGACAGTATACAAATAATGTAACTCCAGCTAATAAAAATCATTATCGCGAAATAAACAAAGCTCAAAACTTTCCCAATTCTAACCTACTTCTCCCAGGAACAAGCAATCATGGCGGCTCCCGAATCTCTGATAGAACTCCTCCGTCTTCAGCCTTCCACTTCCACTTCTCCAGTAGTAATTTTTCTTGTCCCGTTAGGCTGGTAAGAATCTTCCTGTTGATTCTCATAATCATCATTTTCACATCTCGGTCGATTTGAGCATTTACTGATTGAAAATTTGCTTCTTTCCCGTTAAAAGCCCTGTTATTCCTCTCACGCCAGATGTTCCAAATGGTTGCTGCGAAGCAAATTTTGAATATTTCATTTAGAAGGTTCGCACTGTTTCTCCCATTGTTCAGGTAACAAATTTCCTCATTTATAGTTTTAATATCAGTCGATCCAGTACACTTCTCTTTCTGCTGCACCCAAATAATCTTAGTGAAAGCACATTCAAAAAACAAGTGTTCATGACTTTCCATCTCTTCATTACATAAACCGCATGTGTTATCATCTATAATCCCCCAGTTTTTTAATCGATCTTTTGTGGGAAGTCTGCCCAGTATGGCTTTGTATGTAGTATGAGTCATTTTAGGTGTAATTGATTTACTCCAGATAAAACTATACCACTCCACTTTTTGGTGCTTCGTTCTGACCTCCTCCATGACTTTACTGAATTGAAATTTACCTGTTTTTGATTGCTTCATGCTCCATTCATCACACCCTTTTCCTGTATATATGGGAATACATTGAATTTCCTGTGCATAATTCCTTGTAACAATTTGTTTTTCACATTTCCAAGCACCTCCTTCCATTATACTAGAAACATAACATTTAGGTAAACCATAATCTGAGAAGCTTTCCATTCCCAGCCTATCAATTAGGCTTTTCCCATTAAGCCATGGGTCTCTCCAAAGATCAGTTGTGTTACCATTCGCAATTCTCCTTTCAATCAAAGGTTTCAAGAATTCTCTGGACTTCATGATATTCTTCCATATTACAGAAGCATTAGTATCTGTTGTGTCTGTCCAAATGTTTGTTTTAATGTATCTAGCTCTCATCCATTTTGGCCATAAATTGTCTGAAGTAATAATATTCCAAGCTAATTTGATGCCATAAACTTTTTTGAGTTCAAATAAGTTTTTAAGACCTACCCCACCTTCCTTTTTTGGTCTGCATAAGTCACTGTATCTGATTTTATGAAATTTCCCCCTCCAAATAAAGTCCGCACAAACTGAATTTATTTTACCTAGAGAACAATCTGGAATCTGAAAAGTTTGTAGCCAATATCTGAACTTTGAGGTGATAACAGTGTGAACTAACTCAACCCTACCAGCAAAAGATAACAGTTTAGATTTCCACCCCTGTAATTGTTCTCTTATCTTATCTATCAGCTTCGCACATTCCTTGTCTGTGATTGAATTATTAGATAGTGGAATGCCCAAATATTTAACTGGGAGAGTCCCTTCAGCTACTCCAACTCTATGTAACAGAGTCTGTTTGTTTTTGCAGTACTTGTTAAAATAACATTTTGTTTTGCCTTCATTAAGCTTCAGCCCAGCAACCTTTTCTAATTTGTGGAATATATCTTTAAGCTCATCAATAGCATCTGAATTAGCTTTCATTACAACTAAAAGATCATCCGCATATATAAGGTGGTTCACCTTAGGTGAGCTTCTATGGACAGGGATGATTTTGTTATTATGACAGGCTATTTCCATTTGAAGAGAAAACCACTCCATTGCCACAGCAAATAGGTAGGGGGATAGGGGATCCCCTTGTCTTAGACCTCTATTGCTAGAAATATGTCCTCTAGGAACTCCATTGATCAGAATTGAGAATGTTGGGGTAGAAATACAACATTTTATCAGTTTAACAAGCCTCTCTGGCACCCCCATATCAGTAAGCATGTGAATGACAAAATTTCTATTCACTTTATCATACGCTTTATGCAAGTCTATTTTAATGCATATTTTATCAGAGCCTGGTTTGTTAAAATCTCTGATAAGTTCATGGGCTAATAAGGAGTTTTCTGAGATTAGTCTCCCTCTTATGAAGGCATTTTGGTTTTGAGCAATCAAATTTGGAAGAACTTTATTCAGTCTATAGCATATGATTTTACTCAAAATTTTATAAGAGACATTGCAACATGAAATAGGCCTGTAATCCTCAATTCTGTTTGGTTTTTTAATTTTAGGAATAAGAGAAATAAAGGTGTGATTAATTTCTTGAATTTCTCACAAGATTCTTTATATAATATAGATATATAAAACTTTGAAAATCTTTGGATCACTTCATACTTGTATAAATTCCCTTTTTATACTTCAAATACTTTCAAAAATCTTTTTATTCTGGTTATAGATTCAAGAAGGGAAGTTTATCATATATAACAAAGATATATAAATTTGTTTATTTCAAATCAAATATTCAAATTTGATTACTTTTTTTAAAAGTTATTAACCATATTCTTTTCTATAAAATGAGTTCTAATCACAGAAATATTCAACTCCCATTTTATTTCATCATTTATTTTTCAAAATATACCCTTCCATTTCAAAATCATTTTACAGTTTTTATCCACAAATTTTCAATATCAATTTCATTCAAACTCGTACGATGTCCACATATCATCCGTACGCAATATCAATCTGATCGCTCACTCGATCACACAATTTCTCTTCCGAACTAGTATCGTCCACCCGACTTCCTAGTGCGGACTCAGATTAGGTTTCTTGATCAGAAACCGTCATTCTCCTTGCATAGTCACAACTATGATAGAGAATATCTAGAATCAATGAAAAATCCATATCCAGGTTCGCCGTTAAAAATCGAGTGAAAAATCCCTACTCGGATTGATAATATTATCTCGAAATTTTGTGCTCGAATCTGGATCAATTCACTATGCGAATAGAATAATATACGTACATCCTACGTATTTACCTTCATTGATTATTAGTTAAATCAATTTCCTTTCTATTCATCCTCACTTTGATTTTATTCACTTATTCACATTTTCCTTAATCCCTATTTGGATTATCACTTCAATTCTTATCTCAGTTGGGTATTTAATCAATAACAGTTTGAACTCCGACCAATTTATATTTAGAAAATAGCTTGAAAATTTTTAAAATAATAAATAGTTGGAAAATAACTATTAGTTTATAAAATAGCTGTAAAATAGTTAAGAAATCGTAAGATAGTTGAAAAATAGTAAAATAATTACAAATTAGTTGTAAAATGGTAACTAGTTATAAAGTAGCTAGAAAGATAGTAATTAGTTTATAAAACAGTTGTAAAATAGTTAAATAGTTCCAAAAGTAATTGTAAAACAAGCTTAAGATAGTTTAGGTTTAAAAGGAAAAGTTGTGTAGTAAATAGTTTGGAAAAATAGATTTATATTAAAACAATTTATTTTGAAAATAGTCCAGAGTCAAACTGATCAACTTCCCAATCTCCATTTTAATCAATTTCCCATTAAATTGATCAAGTCTAAATTCAAGTTGAATTATCCATAATTTCTTTCCAAATTCAAATCAAATTCCATTTGATTTTAAACATATTCACTTTAATTACAATTCCAACTTATTCAAATTAATTTAGACTAATTTCAAATTGAATCCACTTCAATTTCAAATTATTTTAATTTCTATATGAATTAATCCCAATTTCCCTTTTGAATTTAAACTCATTCAATCTTCAATTTTATTTCAAATTAATCCAATTCAAATTTTCCATTTAAACTTATACTTATCCATCTTCAATCACAATTTAAATTAATTTAAATTAAATTCAATTTGAACTAATTCTATTCAAATCTCAACTTAAAACCATCTCAAATTATATAAATTCGAGTTAAACATTTTAAATGTTGATTTAATCCCTTAAGTCCAATTAACCCTTACTGTTAAATCAAATCAACCTTTATTTTTAATTTAACAACTTAAATCTTTAAACCATTTAATTCTGAATCCAAATTCCAAAATTCCATTTTAAAATTATCTTTACTTAACTTATTACAAAGTTCAAATAAGAATTCAAAAACAATTTAACCTTCAGATTCTAATTTATTATCCATTTCTAACTTCAAAACCAATTCTCAGTTTCATAGATTATTTATAACAATAGAATGATATTAGGATAAATAACATCCAAATTTATCCAATCACTAATTAACAGCATCCATTTTCAATTTTCAGATCTCAAACCCATTTTGAGATCACTCATAACTCCCATTTAAAATCAACCATTTAACTTCCCAAGTTAAATTTCAATTTCATCTTGAAATTTCCAATTCAAGTTGTTCATTCTAAACTCATTTAACTTTCCTTAAGTTATATTCAGTTTAATCTAGTCAACTTTACACAATTTTAATTCCCATTTCAAATTTTAAACTTTATATTAATAATCTTCCCACTTATAAGTTCAAAAACTTATCACTTTGGGTTTTCATATCACATTCCAAGGAAAAAATTAAAACTCAACACTTAGAGTTTATTTCAAATCACCTTTGATATTATGTATATCCTCATTTATACATATTTATTTCCTTTACACACCAAGTTATACCTTAAATTTTTAAACCACCTTTGGTTTTAATTCAAAACAAATTTCTTTAAAACAATTTCAAGTTTTCTGGATTTAGATTTAAAATTTCACAATTTTAAATTCTCTTAAACTCCAATTTATAATTCATACTCACCTAAAAGTTTATTTCCCTAAAACATTTCATTTTACTTAATCATTTACACATTTCATTATTAAACACAACAACCATCTATGATAATAACCAAGATTATCATATCTGGAAACCAATTCATTATTATCTTTATTCTGATAACACTTCTACAAATTCAGGATTTTAATTTCAGTTTGGATCCATTTCAACTTATCTTCATTCAATTTCAATTTGGTTGTATTACTATTACCACTTAATTCTCATTATTTTATTTTATTCCAATGATTCAACAACCAATTTCTTTAATACATTTAATAATTAGAAAAATTATTTCTATATATATCAAAAGATAGACTTATATAAAAATCATTCAATTTTAAAATTATTTTAAAATCTTTATATAATAAAATAACAAGTACGCTCTCATATATAATACTCTCAACTTATTTTAGGGTACTATTGACCCTATCCTTAATGAGTAAACCCACCAGAGCCAAGGTTCTCGCTTAACCTTTAGCTCTGATACCAAATGTAACGACCCGGAATTTTCAATCCCGAAAATCCCAGATAGTTAGGAAAAAAGAAAAAGATAGAAGAAGAAGAAAAAGAAACACCAGAACACAGATTCTCACATTCGCAACGGATAAAATATAATATCAAATAATATGCTTTACACAAAGAAAGTTGTACTAGTCAATTACATTTTAATACATCAGATTTACAGCATTCACAATCACTGGACAGATACAATTTACATTTCCCATATAACTACAATATATCACAGCGGAATACACTCCATACGTTCCTACATCCGGCCCTCCACCTAAGCCCCAGAACGTACTCACCTGAAAATCTGTAATACTCGGTCTGACCCGAGCATTACATCAAAGTAACACCCGGGTCAGGCTGGAAACCAGCGTGAGTAAACCCATTTAACAAGAAATACCAATGCATAAAACTATTTTAAACTCGAGTAACTCATACCTTACTATGAGTTCATAACTTGTTATAGTCAACACTTATTTTCACAAATCAAACCCTAAGTATCCTTACTTAGTTTGTAAGGTCCATATTTTTCCATTCTAGCCTATTGATTTCACAAATCAAATCTATATAGAATTATTGTAGATTACAAATCGAAGTTGTTTCGGATATTACTGATACCCGACTCTGGTCTCTTTGAATCCCCAGTCAACTTAACCCAAGTTATTCAAGTGAAATACAATTCAAACTTTAAATACAGGGTGTCACCTTTACACAGTAATTCATCATCGATAGATGCCCACATTATCACAGTTTAAACAAAACATATCATATAACATAGCATCACATATCAGAGATATCATATATTTAAGGCATACAATATCATTCAATCATTCATAAGCAAGATAATTTAGTCACACCATTCCAATTAATTTAAATAAATTAAATTAATTACATCCATTACTAAAAATCATGCTTACTTAACCATTAATTAATTTCAAACCAATTAATTAATCATCCTTTAATTATTAATCATCATTGATTAATTATTCTTCAATTACATTAAATAATTAACCTTTAATTAATTACATTAATTAATTAACCCTTAATTAATTATCCTTTAATCATAAATTAATTAACCTTTAATTACCCTCATTAATTAATTACATTCAGAAATTATCCATAAATTACTTACATTAAGTAACCATACTTTATTAATTACATTAAGTAATTATACTTAATCAATTTCATTAAGGATTATCCTTAATTAATTAAACCAATTAATTATCTTAAATTAATTACATTAATTAATTTTCCCTTAAATTAATTACATTCATTAACTATCCTTTAATTACCTTCATTAAGTAATTATCCTTTAATTAATTTAATTAATTATTCCTAATTAATCATAACCTTAATTAATTACTTTAATTAACTACATTATTAACTTCATTTGAAAAACATTTAGGAATTAATTACATAAATTAATTATCCTTTAATCCTCCATATTAATTAACCTAATATAATTACCTTTAAACAAACTTTGTTTAATAATTTGCTTTGAAAACTTGTTTAAAAATTTTATCTTTAGAAACTTTGTTAAAATCAATTTTAAAATACTCGGGCCCAAGCCCAAACTACCCGATCAAACTCTCAAGCCAAAACTAAAACTTCCCGACCCTCTCTTACTCCTTTCCTTCTCTTCTTCTCTTCCTTACTTCTTACTAACAACAGCAACCTCAAACCTGACATGCGAACACACGTGCACGTGCACGCCGTACCCAAGCATCTCCGACCAACGTCGACTCCTCCGATCCATCACCGATGACTCGCAGACCATCCCTAACCACCCAAAACCCCGATCGAATTCGCAAATCAAAATCAAGCGAAACGAGCTATATAGGAACAAACCCGATCGAGAAACCACCTCGCGCTGACGATTTCGATCACCAGAATACTCGCCGTCACACTTGAAGCTGCGCCACCATTCCACGCGTCGAACCCACCATCTGCGATCACCTCTGGTTCACTCACGACGTCGCACGAGCTCAAGAACTACGACGACCCAAAATTGCACGTTAAACCCTACTTCGCCATCATTCCGCCTCCACGACGAACTAGAAAAACCTTCGACCATTTTCCCAAGCTCCTCGACTCTCGAGCTACCACCAGCAATGATCCAGACGCTCCTCCATCCTCTGATTGCCGAGAATCGATGAAAATCCCTTTCCCGTTCAACCCACGATTCCTCCCCAATCACAAATTTAACAATCATGAAATTATTACCAAAAATCATCATTTTACAAGACGATTCTGATTATATATGCAAAACATGAAATTTAAACAATTTATTTTCTGACTTGGTTTGATTTTTACTGTACTTTCTTCTTCCCAGTAAAACTACTTGCTAATTTCACATAAAAACATTTTTAAAAATAGAATTTTGTTATTACAAACCTATTTCTTTTAATGATCATAACCTGAAAAAGTTTGAGTGAAGAGAATTTAAGTTTTGAATGATGTTGAGTCTGTTAGAACAAACAAAGACATGCACACAGACATGTAGATGATCACACAGCAACTTCATACTTATATACCAAACAAAACACATTTATACATCCATGCAAAACATTTTCACAACATTACTACCATTATTTATCACATGCATCAGATAATGAAGTAGGTTAGGCTTTAAAAGGTGAAGTTTACTCACTTGTTTTTAGAAAACAGAGAATAAAGCTTATTTTCTTTTGATCTGGAACTGTACTTGATGTTGAAGCTGATAGTTGATTTTTAACTTGAATCTTTGCTTATTTTAGCTTAGTTGAAACTTGAAAGAGTTAAATTTGTAGTTTGTTTGATCTAAGCCCTCAACTCATATATTTTTTCCAGGTTAAGAAGAAGATGAAGCCTGGTTTTGAAGTTGTTAACAGGCTTTATTTCTTAGTTTTTGAAAAAATGAAGATAGGAAAAAGATACGAAGTGAAAAGATATATGTTTATATAGGTTTAATTAGGATTTATTACAAATAAAAGCAAAATAAAAATAAAGTAATGACACTTGTCTTATACAATACTTAATTCCTTTACACTTGTTATCAAAGAGAATTATAAGCTAACACATGTAATTATGCATGAATTTATTAATGATATTAAATGGTTATAAAGCTTTTATATTAAATTTTTACTAATTAATAAATACATTTCTTATTTATATAAATAAAAACCCTTTTAAAGAAAATAATATAAAACAAATTACATTCTAATAAAATCATACATATATATTTTTAAATCCAAATATTTTAAGATATCAGTCTTTTAAATTTCAAATTTTAAATTCAAATTTCAATTTAAAATCCAATTCAAATATATATTTAAACAAACCCAAATTCAATTTGTAAATAATAATTCTATTAAAAAATCTATTATATATAAATAATTCATTATTTGTTTTTAAAAGAATAATTTGTAAATTTTAAGTAATTAAATTAGGAGATTATCAAATAAATATTTATCCAGATATAAATATTTATCGGATTTATTTATTCAATCTATAAATCAGTATTTTTAAATAGTTAAATCTGATAATTATCCAATTACCTGATGTCCAAAAATCCGGGTTATCACACACTCCCACTGAATAGGGGTGTAGTTCAATGAATTTTCCATCCAAATCCTACCACACAACTTTTAATGTTCGAATTTTAGAAAAATCTAATTTTCTAAACTCGATTTCTTATGTCAAAAAGAAGGTAGAAAATGGAAAAGCCTCACATTTCTCCGTTTTACTTTTGCGTACCTCTCTCTCCGTACTTGGAACTTATGCCGCTATCCTATAAAATCTCTATTTTCTTTCCCAAGCACGGTTTACATAAGAAAGATTTACCTTTTCAAAAAAATTCCCAAGCTTATTTTATGGGAAAGATGTATTTCTCTTTTGCAATTCTCATTTATTTCTATTGATGTTTCTTTAGCTTTCTTTAGATCTTACTATTTTCTTTTAGTTACCTTTTATCTGCTTTTACTCTTCTTTTAATATACCAACTAAGCACAACTATCATATAGGGCTAGGAGGTCTAGGACCATGTCCACTCTGATACAGAAAGGTCCTACTCTAGGAATCCAAGTAACTCATATGCTCCTCCTGCCGCCTATTACTTGTTATCAACTTACGCTGTGTTACTCATGAAGAATAAGATCTATACATCTCTTCTATTCCAGACTCAAAAGGAATAACTAAGTCTCATTTTCTGCAATGGATAAGGGTTTCAATCTATGCAGTCTCTATCTAAAATGGCAACTAAGCTTGGGGAAATTTTCTCTTTGCCTTTCATTTTTCCCCAACTAAGGTCTACCTATCCCAATCACGTGTGTCTTATCATCTTACTAATATCATTTCACTATTCTTCTATTATCTACACACATAAAGAAACATTTCTAGGTTTTCACTAGTGTCCTATACACCTTGCGGGAACTTTCATTATTACTACCAGGAGTAATTATTGCTATAGCCTTATACTTTTCCCATTACACATATGAAATGATTCCTATCTACTCCATATTTAAAAGCCTGATTTGGTTTGGTATTTATTATTTTTCTTCAAAAATTAAAACTCCTAAATTTTTAAAACATCAAATCCCAAAAATTTGCCTTTGAAAGTGTTATTTTGAAGTTTTCTGTTAAATTCAAAGGTACTCGGTTACTTAAAATTTTATTTTTTTGAAAACTTATTTACTTTTCCACCAAACCATCTTTCTTTAAAACATGTCTTGCTTGTTCTTAAAACATTTTTCTTTTTTCTTGACTTTAAAAATAATGTCCTCACATGTTTTCAAAATATCCTTTTTTCATAGATTTTCAAATTTACTAAAACTGGAGTAGATAAGAACAATTATTTTATCAAAAATCTCTTAACTTTCCTACTCTTCCAATTACTTAACCTTGAAGGAGTTTCTAACTTACTACACTTAATGGTTTTATACCTTAATGTATTGGAACTACTTTCTCTTATGAGAAACCATTACGCTAAAACCTTCTATGAATCCTTCAAAGGAGGATTTCATATTTATGTGAAATTATAAGGAATTTATTTTATATTTTTTTTGAAATAGGCTATACAAAATATGGTGCTTTCCATACCTTGTACATCTCTTTCACGTATTCCTTATAACTTGCACAAAACATCTTTATTTGTGATTCATAGAAAATTATATCATTATTCATTTCATTCCAATAGACTAAAGTAGGTTCACTCTATATTCACTACTAAATTTATTAATTTATCGTACATTAATTTTCAAATGAACTCATTTTCAAATCTGCTTTAATATTTTCATAACTAGAAAATACTCTCATATACTTATTTAAATAATAAGTGTACATACAAACTACTTTAGAAATTATCTTTAAAACTAATTTGGGTCAAAACAAATGTGGCGTAAAACACCGTTACTACAACCCAAAAATACTAGTTTATGGATTCAATTAAAATAAATATTAATAAATCTCATATGCTATGCAAAAACATTTCCTTTGGGAGTGACCTACTATAACAATAGTGTCATAGTCTATGCTTCCTTTGTTTTTATTGAAAACATCTATTACAACAATAAATGTTGTAACCTACGTTTTCAATACTTAACACACTTTAGGTTTTTATATTAAAAATCTTTGTTTACCTACAAAGAAACTAGCGAGCTATACATGCTTTATAATTCTTCAAAAAGAATTTCACTTTTAAAAAAATTTACATCATACAAAAACCAATTTAAATTTCATACCACTTATTATTATTATTATTATTATTATTATTTTCCAAAAACCCAATATTTATTTCCTTAAATATATTAACAATTATATTTTTCAACTTTTCAATTCGAAAGTTTCGTTTTATTGGGTTAGACATAAAGTGGATTTTCTTCTTACAAAAACCCCCTATTCCTTCCAAAATAAAACACTCTCCCTAGGGAACTTCCCCACTTCCTATAACATATGGATACTAATCTTCTCTCAAAATATGGCTTATATGTATGCTATAAATCGATAATAACATAGGGCTCAACATACTTGGGTCATCCCAAACCCAACTAGCAAACTATGCACAAATATACTTCTAAAATTTTCCATATGTTAAAATCTATAATTGGGGACTATTTGGATTTTAGTACATAATATACTTATATTTTATTCAAAAATACAAATATGTTCACTCACTATCTACCTAGGAATCCTAAACCTAGGCTCTGATACCAAATGTAACAACCCGAATTCCAGTGGGTCCGGATTTTTCGCAAAAATGCTAAAATCCAAGCCCACTAATGCCCGAGTTGGGTTTTCTGGTATCCTGCAAATAGGTAAAGACAAATATATCTGAGCTCAGATAAATATCTAACAGTGGATCTGACTAAAATATAATAGTAAGTAAATACTCACCAAAATAATAACACTTTCTAACGAGTGTCTCAAAGCTGGAAAGTCTCTATCATCTACCAAACCTGTAGGAAGTTATGAAGAGGGGGTCAGAACTAAAGTTCGTGTGAATGGACAAATTATACACTTCTAAGCTTAATTCTACATATACCACTTTATTTCCATTTACTGTTCTATTAGGTTTATTGGGTTTATAATACTCTCGCCTCAGTGCATGAATCATGCCCATCTACTCCCTAGTATATTAATACCTAATAATTGATATATATATATATATATAGCTATATTCCCCTTGACCGCATCGTTCCTAGATACACTACAAGAAAATCACTAATTAATGGCAAATTAGAACAGCGTTTTAAGGCACAAAGTTGTTTTTAGTCTTCTAATAACCAATTGAAAAAACGTAAACGCTGTGTAACAAAATTAATCCGGCGGGCTTCCAATTTATTTTAGAGGCTGCATTCTTCCACTATTATCTCCGCAAACTATTTCCCACGCTTACACGTTCTTCTTCTTCTTCATTGAAAAAATTGAAAACCCTAAATAACGCCTCTGTCTCTTCTTATTCTATCCAACCATATATTATCAGATCTAACAATGTTTTACACAAAAACAATTTCCCTCTTCGTTCGCTCTGTCTTTATCATCTCCATCCTCTATTTTTACTACTTTACTTCATTGCGCTTCAATCCCTCTGTACCACCCTCACCGACTCCTACATCTGCACATTTTCCACTTTTAAAGTCTTCGATCATGCTCAAATCTGTACGGAGGGACGCACGATAGACTTGAGCGTCCAAGGATAATTCACCGACAAGATCCAGTTTTCGACGCATCACCCAATTCAGATTCATTTAACTATCGTTTAATTTCTAATTTTCAGGTATTACTCGTTGGACTTTTTTTTTCCTATTAGTTTTTTTGAAATTAGTATTGGTTATTTTCCTTCAACTTTTTTTTGCTTTTAACTTGTTTAAATTTATGGATGTGTGATATTCTGCAAATACAGACATCTTATGTTTGAATTAATATTGGTTTGATTGGTTTTAGTTTGTTTGAAATTAATATTTCTACCAATGGCTTAATTTGAAATATTAAAGATTTTACAAACACAAACAAAAATACCTGATGTGTAGTGTTCAGCCGATGCACATTGATAATTAATAGTGACAAGATTCAACATTCAAAGTATACATTATGGCCAAATTAAAAAATGTAAAAGGAAAAAAAGGTGCAGTAGTAGGTTAGCCTCTTGCATTGTGATACTGTCACCCGACATCCATCAGAATTCTTTACTTGCAAAGCCAACTCTTATTTCAAGTTGTTCGACGCATTTTAGTCACTTGCATGCAAAGATTGTTAATTATGGAGAAACATCAAGTTATTATTTGTATAGAGTTAGCTTATTGACCCAAACATCTATAATTTATTTAGCCAAGACTTGTAGTAGTCAAATTAACAGGATAATTTTGTACTCCAATTTTGTCCATAATGCAAGCACACTAATTGATCAACAATATTGTGATACATCCCAAGAGTAATCAGGCAAATGTTCTTAGTTTTGGATTATCACTTTAAAGATATGTATAAATTTTTGCTGCTTAAGTTGTCCATGGCATTTTTCTCTTGATTTCATTGTGTAAACCATTAACACAAACTTCTTTTAGTACTTATAATTTACTACTGCTTATTTCATTGGGTGTTCCTCAGAAAATTATATTGCATTTATCATCACAATGTAAAGCTACTGAAAAATTAAACATTATCACAATGATTGCTGATAATATACATCCAAGGGAATCTTTATGTACTCGTCATTTTCACCTTTAATAGGTAACAAAAGTCTTCTTTGACTTTGCTGCATGTACAATGGAGTTGATTGTCAACAACAAACAGTATTTGAATAAATATTGAAGTGCCAGCAAACAAGTTATCTGAAACTCCGTTTCCAGGTACATTCATAATTTTTTCCCGAAACAATGGTAAATAAGCATGGTGATTTTACATGGATATCTATATTTTTATTTATTTTCCTGCCTACCACCTAATTCATAAATTTGATTGATTTTAGTGTGAGTTTCAAACCCTTTTTCTATGTATGTATGCTTGAGTTTTCTTACATGCTTGAATATTGCTTATTTGATTTAAGATAACTTCTTCCTATATATTAAAATGCAAATATCTACATTTTTTGTTCATAGATAGATTTATTCTATTTTGGATTTTGTTTAAAATGGATCTGAATTATTTGTTTGTTGTAGAATTTCAAAGTTCAAACAGATACTAGTAAGTCTTAATAGTAAGTTTCTAGAACTCCTTTAGGTCATCATCAAATCGCTTTTTAGGAAAACATTATGATTATATATGTGGTTTATTCTTAAAAAATGTTCTTCCAGGAAGACACAAGTGGGTAGAGTATGCAAATAAAAGCCGTTACAATGCTTCCCAAGTTCCTCCTAAGTGGCATGGTTGGCTGCATTTTATCACAGATCACGCCGGTGATGAGGTAAAATACTAAAATTTATTCATTTATTACTTTAACTAGGATCGAGTTTATATTAGCTTGATCTTGTCTGCTTCACTCGCGTGTTGAGTTGACCTATGTTGTTTCCATCAAAACCATCATCAATATAGTGTTTGTTTAATTTTGTTTGGCCAAGCACCGTCATTGTCATTATTTATCATATTTCGTTTCCCTTGTATGTATGCCTACTTGTAGGCATAACCGAATGGTGATGCATATATTCATATGAAAGAGGTGAATTTCTGATGATCAGATGCTTTCTATTCTGTTTATTTTTTTAAAAGAACAGTTGAGAAAGTTTTTGTAATTATTGATTTATAGAAACCGACCAATGGAATGGATGAACTGTTTTTGTAAACTGGTTATGTAAATTTCATGGCAGCTTCTAATGTTGAAACCGAAGAGATATGGATTGAAGCACAAGCAAAATATCTCAGGGGAAGGGGATCAGTACATCTACCATTCTAAAGGTCATAGTCTCCATCCTAGACAAAGAGACTGGACTAGCTACCAGGCTTGGGAACCGCAGCCAAAATCTGAGTAAATTTTATCTCTTGTTTTGATCATAATGGCCAAATGGATGCATGCCATGCTATTTTAAAGCAACATTTTCTTCCCTGTAAAATTTGACTTGATAATTTATAACTGCCCTAATAAGTGTAATATGTGAGTTGTTCCTATGGAAACAACGTTGTTTTTGATATTCTTTTGATTGATAATCCGTCGGTATGCAGATGTTTGCGTGTATTTCTAGTAACTTCAAAACCAAAATTAATACATAGATTCTTGGAAAGACGTTTTAAATAGTAATTTCTAAGCAAAAGTATATGAATAACATTTGACTTTCAAGTTAATTTTTGTATTTGATTATTATGATATTAGAATTAATAATTGTATAATAGCATGTTAAGTACCTTAGGCTAAACTTCAACTTTCCAAAGTTTGATAATTCTTGACCTTCGTATGTTTGTGCACGCTGCAGAGTTTTTGGACACCATTATTAAAGAATGCAAACGCTATAGAGCTCAGGTTCCTTCCGGTTCCCCGGTGCACTTTCAACCACCACCAGGGATTCGACCTGCACATACGAAAGATGCAAACGGGGCATGGAGCAACCCCAACCTACTGCAGGCAAATTGAACAATACATCGAAAGAAGTACGACTAAAAAAATGAAATCAAAAACCCAAGAATGGTACTTCTAATCAATATGTTTAGTTCCTTAAAATTGAAGAAATGAAATGATAACAACAACAAAATTACAACAGCTAAATCTATATATGTTGAATTGGGATATGCGGGAAAACACTAACCGCATAAAAGACGTGTTGTTGGATTTCAAAAATATGATAATATTAAAATGGCAGTAAACATATATCTACAGTGTTTGCACAAAAAATGGACAAACACCTCAAAGTTGTATGATTTAGTAGATCTTATGTTGTTCTTAGCGATTTGAGTGATTTGCGCAAATATATGAAAAGCAGGGGCTAAACTGTAAAAAGACACGCAAATTTATAGTGGTTCAGCCAGAATGTGCCTACGTCCACTTTATATATTATTTCTCTTCTCTTCTTTTGATTACAAGTACAAAGCTTTGATACAAGTAAAAGAAAGTTGTTTGAAAGTTCCTTCCGTGCTCGAGCTCTCAAACTTGTCTGCCATTGTTGTACCCCTGCCTCTCTATTTATAGAGTGAGGTTGGGGGCAGGGGTCTTGGATATATACAGCTGCTGGTGGGCCTGGGCTGAAGTGATCTGGCCTGGCAGTCTGGTTCGGCATCCTCTTGGTTCGGTCATGAGGTGGTTCGGTGATAGGTGGAGGGGATTTGGTCCGGTTGTATTTGGTTCGGTGGTAGTTTGGATCGGTGGAGGGGAGTTGATTCGGTAGAGCTTCATTCGGTGGTGAGACTCGGTGGATCTGGTCCGGTGGTAGACAGGGAGTGGGTTGATTAAGTGTTTGAAAACTTGGCCAACATTTGCCCCCCAAAGTAGGGTATATGTTTACCATATATCGTGCTTTGTTTTTTTGTCCATCCATTCTCGACGTCTGCGTGTGTTTCACGTTGCCGATCCAAGTGGTCCGGTACACTGCCTTCGCCTATAAAATAGGGGACTAGGGCTTCTATCTTCCCACCTGCCGAACCATTCCCACGAACCTCAGCGTTAGCCGAACCAAACCCTTAACCGAATCAGTCAGCGTTAGCCGAACCAAACCCTTAACCGAATCAGGTGAGATCTTTAGCCGGACCAAGTCTAATCCTTTTTGCCGAATGAACTTGCGTTTGTACGTTTGCATGCCGAATGAACTTGCGTTTGTACGTTTGCATGCCGAATGAACTTAATCCTCTGATACCGAATGACACATGAACGTTTAATATCGAATGAGATTATTGAAGTGCTGCATCTGTTTGCCGAATGAATTGTTGTACTGAGTGAACATGTGTTTCATACTTCGAACTTTTAAGTGAAATTCCAAATTACATTGTTCGTATATTCTAACGATATACTTTCCCGTGTTTGTAGATAAATGTCTCGCAAAGTGGAAACTCGTTCGGATAAGAAGAAGTCCCATGGCGAAGGAGAGTCCTCGGCCGTGCCCCCAGCTCAATCCGGATCGGAGCATCATGGGCCCGCCCCAAGGTCATTAGTGGATGGACATGGTCCCCAGGAGCTGCTGGATTCCCCGCCTGACTGCTTTCCTAGCTCTCTCAAAGAGGAGCAGCTCGATGTTATATCTCGTTCCTTTGGGATCGATAGAGCCCTCATGCTGTTGCCAGGCCCAGGAGTCATGCCATACAATCCTCCCGAAGGGTACTTTGCTTATAGTAGGTACCATTGTATGTGTGGTGCTATCTCGCCTCTCAATGCTTGGGTAGTCAGCTTCCTCACGTATCTGAAGGTGGCCCCATTCCAGCTTCAGCCCAACTCCTATGCCATACTGGCGAGCCTCTTCGTTATCTTTCAGAGGAAGTACGGGCGCCCTCCTTCAAACCGGGAGATCCGGTACTTATATAATTTGAGAGGCTACAAGAAAGGATCCCCGTACATTAGCTTGGAGTCAGCCGTGACCTTCAAACCGGTCTTGGATCTGTACTCTAAATTCAGCATGTTCAAGAAAGAGTGGTTCTTTGTTAGGGACGAATCCGTTTCAATCCGGCGCTTTACCTCTGGATGTAAGTTGATGCTTTTACTTATAATTTCTATTCCGATTGCGATGCTTCTTCTCATACTTTCTCATTTTTGCTAGCGACAGGTGGCTTTCCGGTTGTGGAGACTGACCGCCTGGTTCAGACGGCGGTTGAGATAGAAGCCATTCTTGGGAAATATAGATCATCTGCCTTCTTGATTAGAAATGCGATTCTTCTGGAATATAACCTAATCCTTCCGCAGCAGTCTGTAGTTAAGTTGAGGGAAACAGCGGAGGAGAGGGCGGCTGCTCAGACCAAGGAGGGTGTTACGGCAGAGGGTAGCAAGAGGAAACCTTTCACAAAACCTCCAGCTGTCGGAGGTAAGAAACTCAAGAAATCGGACGGCCCTTCCCCCAGTAATTGTCCACTTACCCGGGAGGAGGAAGACATAGAGGAGGAACGAGGCGAGGGTGGAGATGGTCGGGATGGTGACAAAGGTGGCGATGGCGTCGGGGCCCTACTTCCTGGGAAAGCGGGCGAGATTCAGGAGTGGACGGATGATGCGTTCCACCAGGCTTTTGAGGGGTTGGATGAGGATCCGGCTTTGGCAGAGAAGACCGGGAAGTCGGACAAAGCCGGGACTGGTGCAAGTGAGTCTTCTCCGACCATTCCAGCCAAGGTGGCTCCGACGACTCAAGGTGAACTCTTGACTCCTGCATGCTTCATTAATGATAGGGACTTAGGAATATTTTATGACCCGCTCCCGTCCTGGAATGAAATCCAGGACTTATTGCAGTATCCCACTCCTCCCCAGGGTTTGTACAACCACAGCTGTGTTTCTTTTCCTTTTCTTTTTAACTTGTAATTTACCGCGTTTCTCGAATCGTATAGTAATGTAAGATTGTGACACTTGTTCTTTATATCAGGAGCAGGCAAGACGTCCAAAGCTTCAGACCTCCGACACAGGCTTGAGCAATATAAACTTTCCAAAATTTCTGCTAAGCCGAAGCCCTCAACCCAACGCTCCGGGGATGTAGTCGGCTACCGTCCTCTTCTTGGGGTCATCGAAGAGGGTATTCAGCAGAGGAAGAGGAGTCATCCTTTATCCGAAACTTCGCCCGGTCCTCAGCCTCCGGCTCAGCCTATTCATGACATTACTGAGGAGGGTAGCGAGTTTGCACCTTCTCCGCACCCGTCCGGAAACCCTTCTGTTATTCATATCGACCGTCCCGACTTGGCCCGTAATCCATTTGCGGGTCATCCTGATCTGGATCCAAGTTCTCATGATATTACTTTTGATGAAGTCACTGGTGAACACCTTCTCCCCCGTAACCCCATGGTACGAGTACTTGATGAAGCCAAGTCCTTAGATCTCGATCTACTCACTACTCGTATAGTCACTATGGGAGACGAGGCCAAGGCTAATATTGATCGGGTGGCAGAGGAGACCAAGAAGCTGATGGGGCATCATGCTCGGCTGGTTAAGGCCGGAGAGGAGATTGGGAGCGCCAATATCCGACTTCGATTGGTGGTTTCGGATCAGGCCAAACAGCTTGCGGATCAGGCTATTCAGATTTCTCAGCATGAGGCTGCTACTGGGCGACTAAGGAAAACCATGGAAGAGGCCAGTCGGACCGAATTGCGGAAAATGGAAGCTACCTGCAAAGAGCGGATTGACATGGCTATTGCCACGGTGGATGAGGTTCGGAGAGCGGATCTCGAGCAGGTGGAGGAATTTTCTGAGAAACTTGAGGCTGCAGAGCTTGCTCAAGCTAAGTTGAGGGAAGAGATGGAGGTGATGCGGAGGTCCCTTCAGGCTGATTGCTCGAGATACAGACTGGAGAGAGATGCTGCCGTCGAAAGGTTGTCGGCTTCCGATGCCCGGATGAGGGAGTTTGAGGAGAATGAGGGAATGATGGATGACATGCTCCAGGACATGTATTTCCGGACTTGGAAGCAGGGCAATCTCTCTTGGATGGATGATTATCCCAGGGTCATGGCCAAGATCTATCTTCGGGCTTTGGAGGAGGCTAAGGCTGATGCAGATAAAGAGGGTGGAATGGTCTTCAGTATGGATGTGGTCACTGCCCAGTTCACCAAGGAGGAGAAAGTGGCGATAAAGGAGGGTATGCGGCTGCTTGTTGCTGAAGAGGCAGGTGTGCAGGTAGAGGATGACGACCAGGATGGTCAAGAAGCAGGTGCTGGTAAGTCTTCCTTTCTAGTCTTTCCGTTAACTTGGTTACTCATCACTAATGAATCCTTTTTATGACCGGACAGGCGGGCAAAAGAGCAAGGACAAGACTTCGACGCAACCGGCTCCCTGATTGGACCTGGAAAATTCTTTTTGTAGGCTTGGCATTGTTGTATCTGTTAGTCTTAAGACAGTAGAGTAACTTCTAAGTTGTAATTCTTGCTACTTGTAATAATTAACATTATTCTTGACGTGTAATTTTTTAACTTAAGCTGATTTCGTCGTTTCTTGAATATTTGTTGCTATTTCGACATATCGTATGAGAAAGGTAGCTATGTATATTCTTGTAATTAAATTGTGTTTGATGTTAGACTCTGGTTCTAAACCATAATTTCATGACTTGCAATATTAGCGTGTGGTGTGAACAAATTATAATCATGTATTTGTACATAAAAGAAGAAGATACCGCCTTTCATGTTTTAATCGTAGATGACAGTCTTGAACATCTTGTAGGACCGAGCATGGAATGTAGTTGAATGTCCTGCCATTGTGAGTCCCCACACCCATTGGCGAGTATCTCCTACTCTGTATCATGTACTTTAGGGATTGTTATAGGGGATAGGAAAAAAGCTTTTTAAGTAAAATTGAAATACGCAAAAAAGGTAAAACTTCCAATCACGGAAGGCCTTCGATGTGCTTAAGTTCGTGGCAAACGGGTTTTGTAGTCACTTTCCCTAGCTGTGGGTCTTGGAGACATTTGTCACCCATCTTACGCCTCCACGGGGAGTTAATTCTTTTTTACCACAGCCGCACCTAAGACACATCGGAGCCGAGATCGCGCACAGTAACTACCCGGGCCATTATGGCCCGTAATCGTGGGTATTATTCGATTTACTGTGGCCGGCTAGCGTGGGTGCCGATCGTCAACTGTGAACTGCCCCTGGCTGGCCACACCTTATGTTGGGGCTTATAGTCGGTCCACAGTTGCCGGCGAGCCTAACGCCGTAATGAGCTGCCTCGGCTATAGTCGGCCTTCTCGGTGGCTTATAATCGGCTCATTACAGTTGGCTTTAAGGGCCGTCGCGAGCAATGAGTTAACTCGCAGCAGAGGGATGCTGGAGCGAAAGTGTCTCATTGGCGAGGGCATAGATTCGCATAGTACCTGTTGGGTATTGTCCACGTGAGGTTGCATTGTGGAGTGCTTTGAATAGAAATGCTATATACTCAGGATTTTGTTCAACAGAAAAGGATAAAGTTAACAAGCAGCCAAGATACAAAGGAACAAGTTAAAAGAGAGACAAGGTTTTTTAAAGTGGTTCAGCACGAAAATGCCTACGTCCACTGATTCTCTTTGTTAATTCACTTCATATGGGCAATACAAGTTAAGAAAAGTATCGACGGAGGTGCTGGATGTTCCATGCCCTCTGGAACACCTCTCCGTCCACTGTTGACAAAATATAGGCTCCGTTGTGGAGATCTTTATGAATTACATATGGTCCATCCCAGATTGGGTCTAGTGCTCCGGGGCGAGGGAAGATTCGCTTGAGGACAAGATCCCCTTCCTGCAAGGTACGATGCTTGACTTTGGAGTTGTATTGTGCTGCCACTTTTTGCTTGTGGGCTGCTGTTTTGAGGATTGCATCGTTTCTTCTCTCCTCGATTAGATCCAAAGACATGTGAAGGAGTTCTTCGTTCTCTTCTGGGTTATAGTGGATCCGACGATGGGAAGGCACAATAGTTTCAACTGGGAGCATAGCCTCCGATCCGTATGCCAAAGAGAAAGGAGTGTGCCCTGTCGATGTTCTGAAAGATGTGCGATAGGCCCATAGTGCCGTAGGAAGTTCATCCACCCAAGCGCCCTTTGACTTTTCGAGCTTCTTTTTTATTAGAGTTTTCAGGATTTTGTTGACTGCTTCGACTTGTCCGTTTGCCTGGGGATATGCTACGGATGAGAAGCTTTTATGAATTCTGTGTTCTTGGCACCAGTTGGCGAATTCCTCGCTGTCAAATTGAAGCCCATTGTCTGATATGATTTTGAGTGGGACTCCGTACCTGCATAGAACATTTTTGATCAAGAAGTTAATAACTTTTGCTGAAGATACTTTGTTTAGAGGTTCCGCCTCCACCCATTTGGTGAAATAATCAACTGCCACTATAGCATATTTGGCCCCGCCTCGGCCCATTGGTAGCTCGCCGATTAAGTCAATTCCCCATATCGCGAAGGGCCAAGGGCTGGTCATCTGAGTAATCTCGGTTGTTGGTAGCCGAGGGATCTTAGCAAATTTTTGGCATCTGTCACACTTCTTGACGAAATCTAAGGCGTCCTTGCCTAAGGTGGGCCAGAAATATCCGTATCGGAGTATCTTTTTTGCTAATGTTTGCCCCCCGGTGTGATCTCCACAGCTCCCCTGATGGATGTTGGATAAGATTTCCTTGGCTTCCCTTCCGGCGACACACCTTAATAATGGGTTAGAGAAACCGCGCCGATAGAGGATGTCTTCTTGTATTGTATAGCGGGACGCTTTCCTCAAGATTTTCTTGACTTCATTACGCCTGTTGGGTAGTGTGCCACTTTGTAGGTAGTCTCGGATGGGAGTCATCCAAGTTGCTTCTTCGGCTGCGGCTATCAGATTCACTTGCTCAAAACTTGGGACCGTTTGCTTTGAGATGGTTACTGCCCCGAAGATGGCGATGTCTCTCATACTCGCTTGCTTTGCCAATTCGTCGACCTCTTGGTTCTCTTCCCGAGGGATGTGTTTGACTAAGTACTGATCCAATCGGCTGAGAAGCAACTTGGTCTTCTTTAGATATGCCATGAGTCGTTCCTCTCGAGCTTGGAATTCTCCTAGTATTTGATTAACAATAAGTTGAGAATCGCTGTGAAGACACAAAGAATTGGCTCCGATTTCTATGGCAATTTCTAGTCCAGCTATCACTGCTTCATATTCTGCATCGTTGTTGGTGGCAGCGAAATCCAACCTTATAGCATAGTGCAGTTTATTTCCCCTGGGAGTGATTATTACCACACCTGCCCCCGAGCCTTGTTCGTTAGATGCACCGTCCACAAAGAGATTCCATTTGATATCTTCTGTTATTTCCAGTTGCTCCTTATCCTTGTTGGTAGTGAACTCTGCAATGAAATCAGCCATGGCTTGTCCCTTGATGGCGGTGCGAGGGTGATAGGTGATATCATATTGACTCAGCTCAATACACCATTTAAGTAGTCGCCCGGAAGTGTCGGGACGATGGAGTACCTGCCTCAGTGGTTGATCGGTCAGAACTTTGATGGAATGGGATTGGAAGTAGTGACGTAGTTTTCGTGAGGTGATTAGTAAACAGTATGCTAACTTTTCAAGTTTAGGGTATCTGACTTCTGCCCCAGTAAACCTTTTACTGACGAAGTAAACTGGTCGTTGCGTGCGGTTGTCTTCCCTTACCAAGGCAGCGCTTAAAGCGTGAGATGATACAGCAAGGTATAGGTATAATTCTTCGCCTTCGCTTGGGGTCGAGAGTACCGGTGGTCTCTGGAGGTGTTCGATTAGGTTAAGGAAAGCGGTTAAGCATTCGTCCGTCCATTCGAACTTTCCTTTATCTTTCTTTAGAGCTTCGAAAAAGGGGACGCACTTGTCCGTTGCTTTGGAGATGAATCGGCTTAGGGCGGCCACTTTTCCATTTAGGCTTTGCATCTCCTTTCGGGTGGAAGGTATCTTGATGTCCCTTAATGCTCGGACTTGTTCAGGGTTGGCTTCAATCCCTCGGGCATGGACGATGAACCCTAAGAATTTTCCCGATGACACGCCGAAGGAGCACTTTAGTGGATTCAACTTCATTCCATACTGTCGAAGTACCTGGAACATTTCGCCTAGGTGGCTTACGTGATCCTTGGCTTTCCGTGATTTCACCAGCATGTCATCTACATATACTTCCATAGTTTGTCCTATTAGCCCTGCAAACATCTTGTTGATGAGGCGCTGGTAGGTGGCTCCTGCATTTTTAAGTCCGAAGGGCATCACTTTGTAGCAGTATAAACCCCGGTCGGTGATGAAACTAGTGTGGTCTTGGTCGGGAGCATGCATAGGAATTTGGTTATATCCTGAGTATGCATCCATAAAAGATAGGAGTTCGTGCCCGGCTGTGCTGTCTACAAGTTGGTCAATTCTGGGAAGCGGGAAGCAATCCTTTGGGCAGGCGTCGTTTAGGTTGGAGAAGTCAATGCAGGTCCGCCACTTCCCATTAGCCTTCTTTACTAGTACCGGGTTGGCGACCCATTCTGGGTAAACAGCTTCTCGTATGAAGTCATTGGCGAGTAGATTCTTTACTTCTTCATCGAGGGCTGCTGATCGCTCTGCCCCCATACTTCTCTTTTTTTGTTTTACAGGTGCCTTGGTAGGATCAATGTTTAATACGTGGCGTGCTATGTCGGGGGAGATTCTGGTCATGTCAGCGTGTGACCAAGCGAACACATCCAAGTTGTGGCGGAGAAAATCAATGAGTTGTTCCTTCAATTCAGCTTTCAGCTGCGACCCAATTTTCAGTAGCCTACTTGAGTCGTGCTTGTCTACAGATATAAACTCCATAGCCTCTGCAGGCTCGGCGGTGGCCTCCTCCTCTTTGTCCCTAGGGTCTAATTCATTGAAAGGGTCGCTGGTGTATCGAAGAGGAGGGGCTTTCTTTAGTTGCTATGCTTCAAGGCTTTTTGTGCAGAGGGCAATCTCTACACCTTTCCCTTTATCTTTCCTGTGGTTGTTGCGAAGTTCGGTTACATAGCAGTCTCGTGCAATATCCTGGTCTCCTTCCACTTCCCCTACCCCATTGTCTGTTGGAAACTTCATTTTTAGGCACCATGGGGCTAGGACAATCTGGAAGTCAGACAAGGCTGGTCTTCCTAAGAAGGCGTTGTAGGCCGAATGGTTTTCTATCAGCACAAACGTCTGTTTCCTTACAACGGAGCGGGGATGGCTTCCAATCTCAACAAAGAGGTTCAGCTGCCCGAGGGGCATCTTCGCATCTCCAGTGAAACCGTGTAGTGGTTTATCGCAGGGAGATACATCCTTCATTGATAGCTTCATTTTGTCGAATGCGTGTTTGAACAGGATATTTACAGAGCTTCCAGTGTCTACCAGGATTCGGTAAACTTCGGCGGGACCGAGTCGAGCAGAGATAACCATGGGATCCATGTGAGGGTACAGTCTTCCTTCTAGGTCGCGTTTACTGAATGTGATGTCATCACTTTCTTTCCGCTTTGGGTGGCGCTCTTCTATAACCGTATTGACACAGTCTCTATTGTCTCTAAGCGACTTCCCATATCTTTCCATCTCTCTCCAACTTCTGTCTGCGATGTGCGGACCTCCTGAGATGGTATGGACCACTATCTTCTCTTGACTAGAGCTGCTAGCGTTGCGGTTTCCTCTGTCGGTCCCTGGTGAGGGTAGCCTTGGGTTTTCATTGGCAGGAGCTGGAGTTCTGTCTTGACTTTTTACATAACGCTCCAGTTTCTTCCTTCTGATGTGTTCCTCAATCAGATCTCGGAGATGATGGCATTCGTTGGTATCATGTCCGTGAGATTCGTGGAAGCGGCAGAATTTTCCAGACTTCTGTGCGTTATCTGATTCCTTCTTGTATGGTGGGCGTTTATATCTAACTTCGCCTTGGGTGGCAAGGAAGATATTTTCGATGGTCTCGTTCAAAGGGGTGTAAGTGTCGAATCTTGGTCCTGGCCGATATAGGCGCTTTTCTACCTTCTTGCCCCCAGCATTGTCTCTGGAATCATTTCTTCGAACGTCCCTTGCCACAGCAGGGGCGTTGCCATGGGTCGTCTTACTTTGCTGTCCTGACTGCCCCTCAATGGCAGCATCCTCAAGCCTCATGTATTTCCCGGCTTCATGGAAGAAATCGGGTAAAGTAGATGGTTTTTCTTTTGTCAACCTTCTAGCAAATTTAGTGTCTGGATGCACCCCACTGCAGAGGGCCATCAGGATAAGCTTCTCATCGGCATCTTGAACTGCGGCTGCTGCGGCGTTGAATCTGGTTAGGTATTGCTGCAGCTTTTCTCCAGGTTTCTGTTTGACGCTGGATAAGGAATAAGCGTCCTTAGGTTGCTCCACATGGATGCGGAACTGACTGATAAATTTTTCTTTCAACATCTCCCATGAGCTGATGGATCCTTGGGGTAGATGACAGAACCAGGAGGTAGCAAGATCTGCTAAGAAGAGCGGAAAGCATTTGCATAGTACTCCCTTTGTTGCTCCACTCATGAGCATATGCTGCGTGTACCTCTGTAAGTGTACAACGGGATCGGAGGTTCCTTTGTAGGGTTCCATTGTTGGCATCTTCCATTCTCGGGGGGTGATAGCAATTTCGATATTGCGGGCGAAAGGGCTGGTTACCCTAGCGCCTAGCCCTCGATCTCTTTGCTCCCATTGGACACACTCTCTGAATAAGCGTGCCATCCTTTCATCAGAACTTGGAGCAGATAGAAATGAGTTTGGTTCTGTTCTGTGGGATTGATTCCGTCCAAACGACCTGTAGGGATGGTATCGTCTATCATTCCTCATATTTTCCCGTGGCTGCCTTTGGTCTTCTGGGAGCATGCTTGGGTCAGCTACAGTTGGCCCTTGCCTTGATCTCCCCCTGTTGGGTTCTGATCTAAGCACTTCCTCGGGTCCAACTTCGGGCTGAACTCTAGCTCGGCCCCGTTCACCGGTGTTTCTGTTGTTAGGCAGCACGACAGGCTCAGCTACAGTTGACCTTCGCCCGGTACCTTCCCCGTTGGGTTCGGTACCAAACGTTTCCTCAGGCCTAACTTCGGGCTGTGCTCGGTCTCGGCTCCTACTGTAATATCCTGGAAATTTGGGGCAATATCAATTTAATAATCTGTTTAAATAATTAAATTGATTTGATAAGTTAATAATCTAATTAAATGAATATTTAATTAGTGAATTTATCCTTTAAAAATTAATAAGATGATTTCTATTTATAATGTATGTGTATAAGTATATATATTAAATAGATTAGCTTTGGGTTGAAACATAATAAATAAATTTAATTTATAAAGCATATTTTCTAATTCTAATATCTTTGGTAAAATGGGAAATTATTATTTATTTAAAATTAAACTTTTCAAAGCTATTTAAATAAATAATTATATGGTTTTTAAATACTCAAGATAAATGTTAATTGTTTAAATTTATTTTAGCTGAAGTTTAAATAGAAATTAATTAACAAAAAGGTTTGCTTTATTTTATTTCTGAATATAGCTTAATAAATATGATTTGTAAATAGATATGAAAGTTTAAAATACAATTAGTATATGAAACGTTAATCCATTCAAGTAATAAGTAATTTATAATCTCTTTTATAAATTATATAAAATTGTCAAAGATGTTATTTTCAAAAAAATGATATATGTATTGTTTTTATTTATGAATATACTTTGTTTTATTTCTTTAAAATTAGCTATATATATAACTAAGTATTTATAAACTAATTAATTAAGTTAAAAAGCTTTTATTTACATTTAAACTAAAAGGAAATTACTTGAGAGACATGTGTCATTATCCTAAAGTTTTATATAACATGTGTCATTTAACTAATTAAGGAATTTGACAAATTTTGTAATATTAGACAAGTGGCATTTTTAAATTTAGTTTTTCTTTTATTTTTATTAAAAATCATTTATTAAGTTATATAAGCACACATCTCCATTTTTCTTTTTCTTTCTCTCATTTAATTTCTAAAACAAAGAAAACTTCAGCTGAAACTTATTTCTCAAAATCAAATCTGAGAATCAAAAACCAGAAAACCAAAGCTTTTCATCAACCTTGTAATATATTTTCCAAATCAATAAGCCTGTAATCATTTTCCAAGTTTTCAAATGCAATCTGGAATTTGGTTACTGCATGCAAACCTGAGAACTAAAGCTTCCATTCCAGTTTCAAATCAAAATCAGTTCCTCCTCAAACCAGAAATCAATTCAAAAGCCTGAACTAAATTCTTCAACCTAAAATTCATTTTCAAAAGAAAATGTAACCATAAGCCTGCAAGCAAACCTGGAATTTTGTCTGAAGCAAGCTCAAAATCAAGTCTTCAGTCATCTTTACAAGTTTCAATAGCATGCAGTTTTCAAAAGAAAAGGGAGCTCAAAGTTTTAAAATCAAAGAAGCTAAGGAATTCAAGTTTTCCCAGTTTCAAGTTTTTCAAATACTAAGTGCACTGCTCTCTGTTTCATGCATGCCTGGTGAGTAAATTCTTTTAAAAACAGATTAAACCTGATCTTATGCTTGATGCTTGTTGAAGTAATATAGTATATTAAGTCTATATAAATGCATAGATGTGAATGTATATGTATATAGTGTGATGCATGTGAAATATTTGAAATCTATACAGACATGTTCTCTGTTTTATAACCTTGTGAGCAAACTCAACTTAAAATATATCTAAATGATCTATGAATTGAAATCTCAGAAAAGTGAGTAACTTTATTTTTAAAAGTTAAATATGAAATATGGTTGCATGCAAATATTTTTGAAATAAATCTGTATGGTGAAATATGTTGTGTACATATGAATGTTTGATATGCATGCTGTTCATATGTGTGCTTTGTTCTGTTTGGTTATTCCCAGGTTCAAAAAAAAAATTCCAATTAAATCCATTACACTTAATCTAGTTTCTGATAGGATTTGATTTATGAATAAATGTTGTTTGATTTAACATAAATTAATGTTTAAAAATTTAAGTTAGTCAAAATAAAGCCTAATTGTCTCTGGAAGTAGGAAAAACATCAGTGCATGTTAAATAATGTGAAAATTCAAATATTGTAATTTATAAATTCAGTATTATAAATTGAATTCATAAACAAAAACATGATTTTTAAAACTAAAATCATAATTTATAATGATGGAATGAGAGTGTAGTTCTGGGATGAACTGGAAATGGAAATATGGGGTTTTCTGATGATCTATATGGTCTGGGAGGAAGGGGTTCTTTCTGGTGATAGAAGGATGATTGGGGAGGTCAGTAAAAATGGCAGTAAGGTGATCAGGTGGTTGTGATGGCGGCGGTGGTCGAATTTGTTTTTGAACCCTAGTTTTAGGCTTGGTCAAAGTCTGGGTTGCCACAACGGCTCTGGTTGATCGAGTTCCATAGAACTCTGGGAAATGGAAGCTTGGGGGATGGCGAAGGTGAGGCTGGAAGCATTGGTACTCTGGTGATCGGAGGATCGAGTTCGAGGTGGTTCCATGTTTTGTCTTTGGTTCCAGAATTAAGCTTGAATGCTCGAATTCGATCGAGAAGATGGTTCGAGACGCTGGTGATCGGAATCGTGAGGGATGGTCAGGATCGTTATGCTGGCGTTCGCATCGATGGTCAGAGGCGATCGACTCGCATGTGCACGTGCACAGGATATCGACATGTTTTTGTATTGGGTTAGAGGAAGAAGAAGATGCTCTCGAGCAAGTGATGTTTGACTCAAAGACATTCTCGTGGAAACTGGGTAATGGCTCGGGTTCGTACAGGGGAGACTCGCTTGGGCTAAACTGTTTTTAAATTTTTAACATGACAAAGTTTTAAATAACAGGGGAAGGGAAACTCGAAGGGGAACTCGGGGGTTTCCAGTTTTTACTCGAAGCATGTAGTGGTGGGCTCGGGTAATTTGAGTTGGTACAGGTCTTAAGCCTGTTTGTTTTTAAATTTTTAATTTGGTTTAAAATTTTGGAAACTGAAATTTTAAACAAAGTTTTAAAGCAAATTTGGAAGTATGGATTCAAATTTAAAATTGTATCCTTGTTTGAAATAAATAGGTTGATAAAATTTATAATGTTTTAACAAATTTAAATTGTTAAAAGTATATTTTAAAAAGGATTTTGAATTCAAATAAATTGGTTTAAAATCTTTTAATGTTAAGTGTTCTTAACATTTGATTTAAAAAGATTTTGTAAATTTGATTTAAAATTGATTAAAGTTAAATTGTAATTTATTTTAAATCTTTAATTTAAAATGAATTAAAAGAAAGATTTTAAAGTAAAATATTTTAAAGTCTTTTGTTAATAATAATTAAAGTAATTATAAAGGTTAATGCTTTAATTTAGAAAGTAATTAAGGGTTAATGATTTAGGATTCATTAAATTAATAAGGTAATTAAAGAATAATTTAATAATTTAATTAATGAATGGTTTAAGTGTTAATTAATTAAATAATTAGGATTATAAGTTAATTAATTAAGGTTAATTAATTTAGGATTAATTTTGATAATCAATTAGATTAATTAACTAATGATAATCATTTGTGAATTGGTTAAGTATAATTACTTAATGAAAGTAATTAAAGTAATTAATTACTTAAGGTAATTAATTAGATAAATTTGATAAGTTTAATTTATTAATTAAATTAAGATAATCACTTGGTGATTGATAAGTAATTACTAAAATGTAATTAGTGAAATGTAATTACTTAGGAAAGTAATTAAAGGTAATTACTGGATGTAATTAAATGGAGGGAATGGAGTAATTTGAGATTAATTACTTTTGTATAATTAATCAAAGGATTAATTAAAGGATAATTAATTTTGGAGTAATTAATTTATGGAAGGAGTAATTAAGGGTAGTTAATTACTAAATGTGATTTATCAAAGGTGATTAATAAATATAAAGATTAATTATTAAATGTAACTAATTATGGAGTAATTAATTAATAAAGTAATTAAGGATCATTAATTAATTAATATAATTAATGATATAATTAAGGATTGATTAATTAAGATTGATTAATCAATAATAAGTGATTAAAGTAATTAATTAATTGTAATTAAGGATTAATGTAATTAAGTATAGTTAATTAATTAATGAAGTAATTAATGATTAATTACTGAAATGGTTTAAGATAATTATTTTGTGAAATTAATTAAGTATTAATTACTTAAAGTAATTAAAGGGAAATTAATCAGGAATGATTAATTAAGATGGATACTTAGAGTAATGATTAATTAATTGGTTTAATTAATAATTAATTAAGCAGGATTTATAAGATGAAGTAATTAATTTAATTCACTTTAAATTAATTAGAGATGATAAATCATTACTTAAGAATGGATGAATGATATTAAATGCTTTGCATTGTTGATATCTCTGATAAGAGATGTGCTGATCTATGATATAGATGTTTGGTTGGATTGAAATGATAATATGAATTATCTGTTTGGATGATAATATGGATTATCTATTGTAAATTATCTATCTGTGTGTAGTATAGATAAGAATTGAATTGTTTTAACCTTAAAACAACTTGGCCTTAAAAGATACGCTTTGGATTTCGATGAGACCGGGATCGGGTTTCCGTATACCGGATTTCCAGGTCTGGAGACCCGAATACCACATCGATCCAAATTTACGATAGGTCGTGAATCAAGTGAAGATGAAGATTCAGAGTGCAAGGGTTATTGTCGTTAACTCTGAGGGTGATTCCAAAACGAGTGTAACGAGATAATGCCTTCGGTTTCGTTCGAACCCGGAACGAACTTGTATGGATTGAATGCTTTCAGTACATCGTCAGGTGGACGATGAGCATTCTAAGATAGATGTGTTCTTTTTAAAGGTAATCGTGACCTCAAGCCTCACAAACCGGGAATGGCTAAAACAGGGGAGGTGCAGCAAGGTTAGTGGGTAGCACCCAAGTAGGACAAGGTTACCTCTGTCTAGATGTCCCTTTCTATTTCGACTTAGTGGTGCGGTTGCTGATCCCAACCGTGAGGTATCTTGTGCGGGAATTATCCAGTAAGGGATGTTCCGACCTTGTGTTGCAGGGGATTGGGAGTGATCCTCGGTACGGTGATCTAGGCCACGTACTGTGACGGGCGGTACCCCAGTAGCCCTGCCATTGTATGGAATCCAAACTCCAATAAGTGCCGTACGTATTAGTTGTGACCAACTATGTTGGAATGTGAGATGTAAGCATTTCAGCTATTTCTATATTTTACTTGAAAACCCTAGACCCTATTATAATAAAAATCAGATTTCCTATCAAATGTTTTGGTTAGCGTAAGGTAAAAACTTACCCATGTTTATTTGTGGGGAGTCTTACGTGATACCTTTTCTTTCTAAAGGTTTTGAAGTTAAGCAAGTTTAACCTGTTACTCACACCAGACCCATGTCTGACCCAAGTGTTTATTTCTGTTTTATAAACTCTTGGGTACTCAAATTTTTACGAGTAGCCAAGGGATTCAGGTTTAGCTTTGACGAATATTCTGGAGGAGCAATGGAGCAGGAGGCTTCGGCGTTCGTAGATATAGTATTCCGCTGTGTTGATATCTGTGATAGTGTCTTGTCTTGTATTTGAGTGTAATGTCTAGACAGATGTTTATAACTGTCTAGTAAGTGATGTATATGCTATGTAACCCTGTAAATTGTTGTATACTATGTAATAGTTTATGTTATTAATATAATTTATCCGTTCCGCTGTGAGATCGTTGTTGTTGTTTCTTTCTTTCTTCTCTTCTTTTCTATTTTCTACCCCTTTCTTTCTTATTAACGATGCGACTTTCTGTGGAGAGAAAGTCGTGGTCGTTACAGTGGTATCAGAGCATAGGTTGAGCGAATGCCTAAGCTTTTGGTTAAGTGAATATCAGAACACTAGGTTGAGTGAATACCTAGGTTCGGAAGGATTGTTCATTAGAGATAGGATCTGTAGCAACCTGTTTGAGTCCGAGTGTATATATATACGAGAGCGCGTATTTGTTAGTTATATAAAATGGTTTTATATTGTGTTAATTGATCGGTTGAGTGGTATATGGATTCTGGTCAATACGAGTAGCTAACGTTATTGATAGGAATCTCTAAACACTTGGACCAGGCCAACGGACACAATATTGTTTTAAAAAGGTAGATGAAATAATTTTACCCAGATATAATTTCTATATAAAAAAGTATCATTTTAAATATATATGGTATTTGTAATGATTGGTTGAGATGATAATAATTTATCATCTAGGATTAGGAGTCTGAGTGTTGAGGTTGGAAGTGTATTTGTCGAGACTGTAGACCTAATACCGTCTCGAGTGAACTTTACAGTTGTGTAAGGATTTCACAATCTCTGAAGGAAACCTGTTAAGGTTCGGAGTTCATCTTAGGAGTTGGATGAGTAGAGTTGGATCTGTCGGAGAACAGAAGCGAGTGATGGTATCTCAGGTAATAGTAGCTGTGTGATGAGATGCAGTGACTATGGATGTTCCCGAAGATGTTTTCTTTGGAACAAGTTAATGAAGTGTGTCTGCTTCGGTGTTGTGGTTGAGTTCCGCATGGTGTTTCTATTTGGTTTGAGTCCGAGTTTCTTGAAGAGCTTTGGATTGAGAAGTCTTTGGCATCTGTGGCAGCAGTGCAGCTCGGAGTGTTCTGTATTGGCAGGAAGTTTTCTGGCTGAGCAGTTTTTCTGAAGAAGAGTTCAGAAGCAGCAGAGAGGATCCATTTCTTCGATAGATAGGATAGATAAGTATAAGCTGTTCTGATTGGTAAAGAGAGAACAGTTTTCTTTGCAGTTAGGCTGGGTTGATCGCAAAAGTGACTTGCGATAGTCTGAGTATTCTCTTGAGTTATCTGAGATTTTCTGGATTGTGTTGTCCAGTTTGTGCTTGTGTTCTTCATCAGCATTTTCATTCTACTCCAGATCAGAATGGTGCAGCGGAAGTAGTTTGGCGAGTGTTCCTGTTGCCTTTTCCAGATAGGAGAAGTTAGTTCGATCTTCTGATGTTTGGTTGTAGAGTTGTGTTTTGGATTATTAATAGATCTTGAGAGGATCATTCTGTTGAGTTGTTTTTGGTTCTGTTTATTTCCAAAAGCATCAGCGAAGGTTGAGTTGATCAGGAAATATCTGTAGACAGCTCAGGATCGTCTGAAGGATTTTGTGGATAAGAGACGAAGGAATTTGAAATTTGAAGTTGGAGACTTCGTTGTTGTGAAGTTTTTCTCTGGTTAAAGGGAGCTATAAGATTGGGTAAGTATGGGAAGTTAGCTCCGAGTTATTTTGGATCTTTTCTGTGATCTAATTTGGATAAGTACTTTGATCTACAAGGTTGAATTGTCAGTTTGGATAACTAGAATTCAATGTATTTTACGTATCTCTGAGGGAATACGTGTTTGATCTATCTCTGGTTTTGGAACCAGCAGTTCTGGAGGAATTGGTTGTTGAGTCAGACTCGTCTGTAGTCTGATATTCTGTTTAGTTTTGTAGATCTAGATGAGTAGGAGCTCTATAGCTTAGTAGTATTGGTTGTTTGGATTGTTTGTAGAGCGAGTATCCCGGTATTTATATACTTGGGGAAACTCGAGGAAATTCTATTCAGAATTTTTCGCTGGATAGTTAGAATTGTTTGTTTGGATGATTGGTTGCTATGATTGTTAGCATATGGATGATAATATATGGTTGTGATTTAAATAGATTATTAAATTACCTTTGTTTTAAATTTCGGGGACGAAATTATTTTAAGGGGGAAGGAATGTAATATCCCGGAAATTTGGGGCAATATCAATTTAATAATCTGTTTAAATAATTAAATTGATTTGATAAGTTAATAATCTAATTAAATGAATATTTAATTAGTGAATTTATCCTTTAAAAATTAATAAGATGATTTCTATTTATAATGTATGTGTATAAGTATATATATTAAATAGATTAGCTTTGGGTTGAAACATAATAAATAAATTTAATTTATAAAGCATATTTTCTAATTCTAATATCTTTGGTAAAATGGGAAATTATTATTTATTTAAAATTAAACTTTTCAAAGCTATTTAAATAAATAATTATATGGTTTTTAAATACTCAAGATAAATGTTAATTGTTTAAATTTATTTTAGCTGAAGTTTAAAATAGAAATTAATTAACAAAAAGGTTTGCTTTATTTTATTTCTGAATATAGCTTAATAAATATGATTTGTAAATAGATATGAAAGTTTAAAATACAATTAGTATATGAAACGTTAATCCATTCAAGTAATAAGTAATTTATAATCTCTTTTATAAATTATATAAAATTGTCAAAGATGTTATTTTCAAAAAAATGATATATGTATTGTTTTTATTTATGAATATACTTTGTTTTATTTCTTTAAAATTAGCTATATATATAACTAAGTATTTATAAACTAATTAATTAAGTTAAAAAGCTTTTATTTACATTTAAACTAAAAGGAAATTACTTGAGAGACATGTGTCATTATCCTAAAGTTTTATATAACATGTGTCATTTAACTAATTAAGGAATTTGACAAATTTTGTAATATTAGACAAGTGGCATTTTTAAATTTAGTTTTTCTTTTATTTTTATTAAAAATCATTTATTAAGTTATATAAGCACACATCTCCATTTTTCTTTTTCTTTCTCTCATTTAATTTCTAAAACAAAGAAAACTTCAGCTGAAACTTATTTCTCAAAATCAAATCTGAGAATCAAAAACCAGAAAACCAAAGCTTTTCATCAACCTTGTAATATATTTTCCAAATCAATAAGCCTGTAATCATTTTCCAAGTTTTCAAATGCAATCTGGAATTTGGTTACTGCATGCAAACCTGAGAACTAAAGCTTCCATTCCAGTTTCAAATCAAAATCAGTTCCTCCTCAAACCAGAAATCAATTCAAAAGCCTGAACTAAATTCTTCAACCTAAAATTCATTTTCAAAAGAAAATGTAACCATAAGCCTGCAAGCAAACCTGGAATTTTGTCTGAAGCAAGCTCAAAATCAAGTCTTCAGTCATCTTTACAAGTTTCAATAGCATGCAGTTTTCAAAAGAAAAGGGAGCTCAAAGTTTTAAAATCAAAGAAGCTAAGGAATTCAAGTTTTCCCAGTTTCAAGTTTTTCAAATACTAAGTGCACTGCTCTCTGTTTCATGCATGCCTGGTGAGTAAATTCTTTTAAAAACAGATTAAACCTAATCTTATGCTTGATGCTTGTTGAAGTAATATAGTATATTAAGTCTATATAAATGCATAGATGTGAATGTATATGTATATAGTGTGATGCATGTGAAATATTTGAAATCTATACAGACATGTTCTCTGTTTTATAACCTTGTGAGCAAACTCAACTTAAAATATATCTAAATGATCTATGAATTGAAATCTCAGAAAAGTGAGTAACTTTATTTTTAAAAGTTAAATATGAAATATGGTTGCATGCAAATATTTTTGAAATAAATCTGTATGGTGAAATATGTTGTGTACATATGAATGTTTGATATGCATGCTGTTCATATGTGTGCTTTGTTCTGTTTGGTTATTCCCAGGTTCAAAAAAAAAATTCCAATTAAATCCATTACACTTAATCTAGTTTCTGATAGGATTTGATTTATGAATAAATGTTGTTTGATTTAACATAAATTAATGTTTAAAAATTTAAGTTAGTCAAAATAAAGCCTAATTGTCTCTGGAAGTAGGAAAAACATCAGTGCATGTTAAATAATGTGAAAATTCAAATATTGTAATTTATAAATTCAGTATTATAAATTGAATTCATAAACAAAAACATGATTTTTAAAACTAAAATCATAATTTATAATGATGGAATGAGAGTGTAGTTCTGGGATGAACTGGAAATGGAAATATGGGGTTTTCTGATGATCTATGTGGTCTGGGAGGAAGGGGTTCTTTCTGGTGATAGAAGGATGATTGGGGAGGTCAGTAAAAATGGCAGTAAGGTGATCAGGTGGTTGTGATGGCGGCGGTGGTCGAATTTGTTTTTGAACCCTAGTTTTAGGCTTGGTCAAAGTCTAGGTTGCCACAACGGCTCTGGTTGATCGAGTTCCATAGAACTCTGGGAAATGGAAGCTTGGGGGATGGCGAAGGTGAGGCTGGAAGCGTTGGTACTCTGGTGATCGGAGGATCGAGTTCGAGGTGGTTCCATGTTTTGTCTTTGGTTCCTGAATTAAGCTTGAATGCTCGAATTCGATCGAGAAGATGGTTCGAGACGCTGGTGATCGGAATCGTGAGGGATGGTCAGGATCGTTATGCTGGCATTCGCATCGATGGTCAGAGGCGATCGACTCGCATGTGCACGTGCACAGGATATCGACATGTTTTTGTATTGGGTTAGAGGAAGAAGAAGATGCTCTCGAGCAAGTGATGTTTGACTCAAAGACATTCTCGTGGAAACTGGGTAATGGCTCGGGTTCGTACAGGGGAGACTCGCTTGGGCTAAACTGTTTTTAAATTTTTAACATGACAAAGTTTTAAATAACAGGGGAAGGGAAACTCGAAGGGGAACTCGGGGGTTTCCAGTTTTTACTCGAAGCATGTAGTGGTGGGCTCGGGTAATTTGAGTTGGTACAGGTCTTAAGCCTGTTTGTTTTTAAATTTTTAATTTGGTTTAAAATTTTGGAAACTGAAATTTTAAACAAAGTTTTAAAGCAAATTTGGAAGTATGGATTCAAATTTAAAATTGTATCCTTGTTTGAAATAAATAGGTTGATAAAATTTATAATGTTTTAACAAATTTAAATTGTTAAAAGTATATTTTAAAAAGGATTTTGAATTCAAATAAATTGGTTTAAAATCTTTTAATGTTAAGTGTTCTTAACATTTGATTTAAAAAGATTTTGTAAATTTGATTTAAAATTGATTAAAGTTAAATTGTAATTTATTTTAAATCTTTAATTTAAAATGAATTAAAAGAAAGATTTTAAAGTAAAATATTTTAAAGTCTTTTGTTAATAATAATTAAAGTAATTATAAAGGTTAATGCTTTAATTTAGAAAGTAATTAAGGGTTAATGATTTAGGATTCATTAAATTAATAAGGTAATTAAAGAATAATTTAATAATTTAATTAATGAATGGTTTAAGTGTTAATTAATTAAATAATTAGGATTATAAGTTAATTAATTAAGGTTAATTAATTTAGGATTAATTTTGATAATCAATTAGATTAATTAACTAATGATAATCATTTGTGAATTGGTTAAGTATAATTACTTAATGAAAGTAATTAAAGTAATTAATTACTTAAGGTAATTAATTAGATAAATTTGATAAGTTTAATTTATTAATTAAATTAAGATAATCACTTGGTGATTGATAAGTAATTACTAAAATGTAATTAGTGAAATGTAATTACTTAGGAAAGTAATTAAAGGTAATTACTGGATGTAATTAAATGGAGGGAATGGAGTAATTTGAGATTAATTACTTTTGTATAATTAATCAAAGGATTAATTAAAGGATAATTAATTTTGGAGTAATTAATTTATGGAAGGAGTAATTAAGGGTAGTTAATTACTAAATGTGATTTATCAAAGGTGATTAATAAATATAAAGATTAATTATTAAATGTAACTAATTATGGAGTAATTAATTAATAAAGTAATTAAGGATCATTAATTAATTAATATAATTAATGATATAATTAAGGATTGATTAATTAAGATTGATTAATCAATAATAAGTGATTAAAGTAATTAATTAATTGTAATTAAGGATTAATGTAATTAAGTATAGTTAATTAATTAATGAAGTAATTAATGATTAATTACTGAAATGGTTTAAGATAATTATTTTGTGAAATTAATTAAGTATTAATTACTTAAAGTAATTAAAGGGAAATTAATCAGGAATGATTAATTAAGATGGATACTTAGAGTAATGATTAATTAATTGGTTTAATTAATAATTAATTAAGCAGGATTTATAAGATGAAGTAATTAATTTAATTCACTTTAAATTAATTAGAGATGATAAATCATTACTTAAGAATGGATGAATGATATTAAATGCTTTGCATTGTTGATATCTCTGATAAGAGATGTGCTGATCTATGATATAGATGTTTGGTTGGATTGAAATGATAATATGAATTATCTGTTTGGATGATAATATGGATTATCTATTGTAAATTATCTATCTGTGTGTAGTATAGATAAGAATTGAATTGTTTTAACCTTAAAACAACTTGGCCTTAAAAGATACGCTTTGGATTTCGATGAGACCGGGATCGGGTTTCCGTATACCGGATTTCCAGGTCTGGAGACCCGAATACCACATCGATCCAAATTTACGATAGGTCGTGAATCAAGTGAAGATGAAGATTCAGAGTGCAAGGGTTATTGTCGTTAACTCTGAGGGTGATTCCAAAACGAGTGTAACGAGATAATGCCTTCGGTTTCGTTCGAACCCGGAACGAACTTGTATGGATTGAATGCTTTCAGTACATCGTCAGGTGGACGATGAGCATTCTAAGATAGATGTGTTCTTTTTAAAGGTAATCGTGACCTCAAGCCTCACAAACCGGGAATGGCTAAAACAGGGGAGGTGCAGCAAGGTTAGTGGGTAGCACCCAAGTAGGACAAGGTTACCTCTGTCTAGATGTCCCTTTCTATTTCGACTTAGTGGTGCGGTTGCTGATCCCAACCGTGAGGTATCTTGTGCGGGAATTATCCAGTAAGGGATGTTCCGACCTTGTGTTGCAGGGGATTGGGAGTGATCCTCGGTACGGTGATCTAGGCCACGTACTGTGACGGGCGGTACCCCAGTAGCCCTGCCATTGTATGGAATCCAAACTCCAATAAGTGCCGTACGTATTAGTTGTGACCACCTATGTTGGAATGTGAGATGTAAGCATTTCAGCTATTTCTATATTTTACTTGAAAACCCTAGACCCTATTATAATAAAAATCAGATTTCCTATCAAATGTTTTGGTTAGCGTAAGGTAAAAACTTACCCATGTTTATTTGTGGGGAGTCTTACGTGATACCTTTTCTTTCTAAAGGTTTTGAAGTTAAGCAAGTTTAACCTGTTACTCACACCAGACCCATGTCTGACCCAAGTGTTTATTTCTGTTTTATAAACTCTTGGGTACTCAAATTTTTACGAGTAGCCAAGGGATTCAGGTTTAGCTTTGACGAATATTCTGGAGGAGCAATGGAGCAGGAGGCTTCGGCGTTCGTAGATATAGTATTCCGCTGTGTTGATATCTGTGATAGTGTCTTGTCTTGTATTTGAGTGTAATGTCTAGACAGATGTTTATAACTGTCTAGTAAGTGATGTATATGCTATGTAACCCTGTAAATTGTTGTATACTATGTAATAGTTTATGTTATTAATATAATTTATCCGTTCCGCTGTGAGATCGTTGTTGTTGTTTCTTTCTTTCTTCTCTTCTTTTCTATTTTCTACCCCTTTCTTTCTAATTAACGATGCGACTTTCTGTGGAGAGAAAGTCGTGGTCGTTACACCTACCACGGCTGCCGTTAGCTCCTTCGAAGAAGGAAGATCTTTGCTGTCTCTGAGATCCTCCAGACTGGGACTCGCCCCATGATTCAGTGTTGCGGTTGGATTCTTCAGCGTCCCTCAAGCGTGACATGAGATGGTCCACCAAGGCTTCCTGCTGGGACGTGAAGCGGTTAGTTACTTCAACCACAACTCTGTCCAGATCTGCTCTAGTAATTGCTGCAGGCTGTTCTGCGGTGGGAGCAGTTGGGTTAGCCTGTTCTCCATTTGTTACCGTTGCTGGAGGAGGACGATTTACTTGATTCGTGACAGCTGGATCTGGAAGACTACTGGATGCGATGTTTTTTCCTTTGTTAACATCTTTTCTCTGTTTGGGAGGCACGTTTTCCAAGTGGCGGATGATGCTGTTAGGAAAACTTGTTAAGTAGATGAAGCTGAAGCTCCGAGCTTCTGGCTCTCAATGAAAGCACCAAAAATGTTTGCACAAAAAATGGACAAACACCTCAAAGTTGTATGATTTAGTAGATCTTATGTTGTTCTTAGCGATTTGAGTGATTTGCGCAAATATATGAAAAGCAGGGGCTAAACTGTAAAAAGACACGCAAATTTATAGTGGTTCAGCCAGAATGTGCCTACGTCCACTTTATATATTATTTCTCTTCTCTTCTTTTGATTACAAGTACAAAGCTTTGATACAAGTAAAAGAAAGTTGTTTGAAAGTTCCTTCCGTGCTCGAGCTCTCAAACTTGTCTGCCATTGTTGTACCCCTGCCTCTCTATTTATAGAGTGAGGTTGGGGGCAGGGGTCTTGGATATATACAGCTGCTGGTGGGCCTGGGCTGAAGTGATCTGGCCTGGCAGTCTGGTTCGGCATCCTCTTGGTTCGGTCATGAGGTGGTTCGGTGATAGGTGGAGGGGATTTGGTCCGGTTGTATTTGGTTCGGTGGTAGTTTGGATCGGTGGAGGGGATTTGGTCCGGTTGTATTTGGTTCGGTGGTAGTTTGGATCGGTGGAGAGGAGTTGATTCGGTAGAGCTTCATTCGGTGGTGAGACTCGGTGGATCTGGTCCGGTGGTAGACAGGGAGTGGGTTGATTAAGTGTTTGAAAACTTGGCCAACATACAGTAAAGTAAATAATATATGTTGTAACATCTTATTACTTCATATATACTCAATTAAAATATAGTTGTAGCATATGCATATATATTTATTATAAATTAGCTAATTTAAAAAAAATTAATTAAGTTAACCAAGTTTTATAAAAATTATATAAGTTTATAAAAATTAACTTAGTTTATAAAAATTAACTAATTTTTACAAAAACAATAATTATGCTAATAAAATTAAATAAAAAAATAAACAAGTTTATAAAAATTAGCAAAACGTTATACATTTTTAACCAAGTTGACTAAGTTTTATAAAAATAATTAAAGCTATAAAAGTTAATTAAGATTTATAAAAAATTAACTATGTTGACAAGTTTATTAAAATAAACTAATTTTTGTAAAATTTAACCATGTTAATTAAATTGTATAAAAATTAACTAAGTTATCCATGTGTTATAATAATTAAATACTTTCTAAAATTTATATCAGTTTTATAAAAATTAAGTAAGTTCAAAATTAACTAAGTTTTATTAAAATTAACTAACTTAGCTAAGTTTCATAAAAGTTAATTAAATTACTTAAGTTTTATAAAAATTAACCAAGGTTTATAAAAAAACTAACTAAATCAATTAAGTTTTATATTAATGTATTGACTTTTACAAACAATAACTAATTTACAAAGTTTCATAGAAATTAAGCAAGTTTATAAAAATAACTAAGTTTATAAAATTTATTTAAGTGCTTAAAAAAATAACGAAGTTTATAAAATTTGACTAAGGTATATAAAAGTTAAATAAGCTTTATAAACATTTAACCAACTTTACAAAGTTTGTAAAATTTTGCTAGTTTTTTATATAAATATTTAGCTAAGTTAACTATGTTTATAAAAATCAACTCAGTTTTACAAAAATTAAATACTTTATAAAATCAAACTTAGTTAAATATTTATAAAAAAAACTAGCTAATTTTACAAACTTAGTAAAGTTGATTAAATGTTTATTAAAGCTTATTTAACTTTTATACGACTTAGTTAAATTTAATACACTTAATTATTTTCATAAATTTAGTTAATTTTTTTAAAACTTAAAATAGGTTTTATAAACTTAGTTATTTTTATAAACTTTCTTAATTATTATAAAACTTTGTAAATTAGTTATTGTCTAATTTTAAAAATTAACAAACTATGCTTTAAAGTCACATGGGATACAATGTAAGATATAACACATGAATAAACTCATAACTGTAAATCCGAACTGATACACTTACCGACGCTCTAAGGTGTAGGGGTACGCTTAACACATATTTCAAGCCTTAGAACTACACATATGTTAACCCCTAAATTTCTACGACTTATGGCCTTACGACTTATGGCCTTACGACTTATGAGCTGTACGACTTATGGCCTTACGACTTATGGCCTTACGACTTATGAGCTGTACGACTCATGGACTTATGAGATAAGGAGTCTACGACTCATGGACTTATGAGATAAGGAGTCTACGACTCATGGACTTACGAGATAAGCTTGCTACGACTCATGGTCCAGATGGTTCAGCGAGTCAAGGTCTGTACGACTCATCAGGTTTATGATTCATGGAAACATACGACTCATAAGGTCTTACGACTCATAGGGCTTACGACTCATAAGGTCTTACGACTCATGGTGCGTACGACTCATCAGGTTTATGATTCATGGAAACGTACGACTCATAAGGTCTTACGACTCATAGGGCTTACGACTCATCAGACTTATGACTCGTAAAGACGTACGACTCACAGGGACTTACGACCCATAAGGTCTTACGACTCATGGTGCGTACGACTCATCAGGTTTATGATTCATGGAAACGTACGACTCATAAGGTCTTACGACTCATAGGGCTTACGACTCATCAGACTTATGACTCGTAAAGACGTACGACTCACAAGGACTTACGACCCATAAGGTCTTACGACTCATGGTGCGTACGACTCATCAGGCTTACGACTTAGAGGCTATCGAGACTGGAATCCAATGCCCTTGCCTGTGCTATTTTGATCTGGTGAGTCGACTACGACTTAACACTTGTCTTCTATCTAAGCCGCCAGATGGACCCAATATAGCGCCCACGAGACATCTTAAGTCGAAGACGAGTCACGACTTACCATGAGTCGGTCACGACTCATGACTTGGCCAAATCGAGAACTCGGAAATCTGCTCCTATAAATAGGCCACCACTTCCAACATGAAGAGGACTTTTGGCAAATCATTTCTACAGCGCTGTTACTCCGTCGAACTCTTCATTCATTCAGCAATCAAGGATCCTTCAAGCATTCACGACACTACAACAAGCTTCGGGAGAAATTCCTTACATTCGAGATGGATTCATCGAGTTTCACCGTCGAAGATTGAGCTAGTAGTCTAGATTGTTTCTTGTGATCGAATTGTACTGTTTCTTGAAGAGATTTGTATCAAATTGTAACCGAATCAGCAATAAGAGACTATAAAGTGGACGTAGGCTCAATTACGGGCCGAACCACTATAAATCTGTTGTTCATTTACTGCATTTCTACTATTTTCCTGCTTAATTTCTGTTCCCGTCACATGGGTGGTGCTTTCACAATCTTATTACACACACCGGGTGTTATCGTTCATATTTTAACGTTAACATTTTGGTGCTTTCACTGAGAGCCCAACTCAGGCTACCACTCACCATTGCTTCTCAGAAGTTCGCTGAAAGAATTTCCCACAAAATCAGAAGCTTATCAGACATAATGGCTCCTGGAAGGAAACGAAAGTCTGTCAGAACTGATGATGACCGTGACAATACTGCCACTTCTCTCTCTCCAAATCAGGCAGCTCCAAGTGTCGGTGTTACGCGACAGGAGTTAGATGCTGCTGTATCCGGACTGTATCAGCAGATTGAAACTCAGAATAACCTGATGATGGAAAGGCTGAATGCTCTATTTGGTACGAGTCAAAGACCAGTAAATAATGAGGGAAACTTTGCTAATGCTGCTCCCAATTCCGAGGGAAGAAATATTCCTCACGGGGGATCAGGTGCTGCCGAAGGGGCACCCCTCCAGGCCGAAGGATCCAGGCCGTCACCAGTTCTTCATGAGCATTTACCTGGACAAACTCCCGAAAAGATGGCTGAGGTCTACTCTGCGAAATCTCTGAACAATGAGGAATATCTCTCTGGTATGATCAAGCAAATAATGAAAGAGAGCATGCAAAGAGATGAAGACGAAAGCGAATGGGGATTCGCACCAAGTAGAACTCCGTTTACCGAGAAGATTCTGAAAGCTGAATTTCCTAGAAAGTTTGTTCCCCCACTATTCCTGCTTATCGGGGAACAAGTGATCCAAATCAGTTTTTGTATAAATATGATTGGCATATGACCGGCGCAAGAGCAACTGACGAAATAAAGTGCCGATATTTCCCGGTTTATTTAGAAGGAGTGGCACTTCTCTGGTTCACCAAGCTTCCTGTCCGATCTGTAGATCAGTTTTCTGATCTGACCCGAAAATTCAAAGAACAATTCAGGCTATACGCTTCAAAGGCAAAAGATATAATGTCACTGTCCAGTCTTGAACAGAATCCGGGAGAGCCTATTAAGTCATTCTTGAACCGCTTCAACCTAGCTCTGGCAGAAGTCGATAACGCAGAGCCACGAATGATCTTGACCTATTTGATGCGTGCTATTGACAAGTCGAGCGAATTTGGAAAATGGCTGAAAATGAAAGAGCCAAATTCGCTCGAGAAATTCTACAAAAAGGCTGACGAATTTATACGCTTAGAGAATCTTTCCGCACCAGCTAAAGTTGTGACAACGGTGGCGGAAAATAATGCTACTGCTCAAAGCAAGAAAGAACCGGCAGATCAGAAAAGGGAAAGTAATGGTGGGAAAAGGCAGAAAGACTTCAAAAAGCCCCGCTTCCTTAAACCTTCAGACTTTACTCCTCTGACCGATACCCCGGAAAATATCTTCATCGCCACTAAGGATGCTGTTGAATTTCCAAAACCACCGGCCGTGAAAGTTGGGAAGAATGCTGTTCAAAGCGGAAGATTTTGCAAGTTTCACAACCAACCAGGGCATGATACCAATGAGTTCCGCCATTTGAAAAGTCTGATTGAAGAATTGCTAAGAGAGAATAAGTTGCAGCAATACGTCAAGAGGAATAGAAAGGACCCATCTTCATCCAGCCAAGGGCAGTTACCTCCAACTAATTCATCTGATTCAGGAGAGAGGCCTGCTGGAAAGGAAAGACCTGTTATTAATGTGATCACAGGGGGACCTCACCCGGCTGGCAGGAGTTGGGGTGAAATGGAAAGGTATGCAAAGGCTTTGAAGTATGCACCGACCGAAGAAAGTGTCTTAATCCTGGAAGATGCTTCACCTCTAAAGCAGCAAAAGACTTTCCATGATGATATTATGTTCAGAGCCAGGGATTCTGTTAATGTGGAAGCTCCTACTGAGGACCCTTTGGTTGTCTCTGTCGGTATTGGGCCAGCTATTGTCAGAAGAGTGTTAGTTGATAGTGGTGCCTCATGCAACATCCTCTTTAAAAGGACATTTGACCAAATGAAAATTCCGATGACTGATGTACATGCTTCTTCACACAAGATTGCCGGATTTACAGGAGAGCTGAAACAGCCGATTGGAACAGTGGACTTGTTTGTTGAAATGGGCGAAGGACACAAGAAATTGGTTCGGAAGCAAACTTTTGTAATTGTTGATGGATTCTCCGCCTATAACGCTTTCTTGGGCCGGCCTACTCTTGCTGCTTTCAGGGCCGTCCTCGCTCCTTGGTGCTTAACAATGAAATTTCCTACTGATAATGGGATTGCTGTTATTAAAGGAGATCAAAACGCAGGACGAGAATGTTATCTTGTAGAACTCCGAGAGGCCAGGAGAAAAGAAATGGGGAAAGATGCGGCAGCTCCGCTCCGCATCAAGGAACCGACCCTGTAGCAACTACGGAGCGGCCCCTGTACTGGTGAACACAGCAATGCAAGAAAAGAAATGGATCCCAGGAAAGCCAGTACAGGGGAGAATAGAGTGGTACCTGTGGAGGTAACGGTACCAGTATCTGTAGACCCGAAAGACCCAAATAAAGTACTCAATGTGGGTTCACAGCTAAGTATAACAGTTCAAAACACACTGATATCATTCTTGAAAGCCAATCTAGATGTGTTCGCTTGGTGTCATGCTGATATGTGCGGAATCTCTCCAACAATTGTTGTTCACACCCTGAATGTCGATCCGAAATTCACACCAGTAAAACAGAAAAGAAGAACTCAAGGTCCAGAAAGGTCAGCAGCTTTAAAAGAAGAGGTAGATCGTCTCCTAGAGAATAATTTCATCAAAGAATCCACTTATCCAAATTGGGTTTCAAATCCAGTACTGGTTAAGAAGGCAAATGGAAAGTGGAGAGTATGCATTGATTTCTCAGATCTGAACAAAGCTTGCCCCAAAGACTGCTTCCCGTTGCCTAGAATCGATCAACTAGTAGATGGGACGGCTGGACATGAGTTGTTATCTTTTATGGATGCCTACTCTGGATACAATCAGATTATGATGAATGAACCAGATCAGGAGGACACAAGCTTTATTACAGATGTGGGACTCTACTGTTACAAAGTCATGCCATTCGGTTTAAAGAATGCTGGGGCAACATACCAAAGACTTGTCAACGCTATGTTCAAGCCTCAGATTGGCAAAACGATGGAAGTCTATGTTGATGATATGTTAGTAAAGTCAAAGAAAGCAGTAGACCACATGGATCACCTGGCAGAAATGTTCTCAATTCTTCGGAAGTACGGAATGAAGCTCAATCCATTGAAATGTTCATTCGGAGTAGAGTCTGGAAAATTCCTGGGTTTCATCGTAAGCGCTAGGGGCATCGAGGCAAATCCTGCTCAAATCACAGCTCTAAGAGAAGTTAAAGCCCCTAGAACAAAGAAAGAACTACAAAGTCTCAATGGAAAGGTTGCCGCTCTTAGTCGCTTCATTTCCAAGGCCACAGACAAATGCATTCCCTTCTTTGATGCTCTAAAGAAAGGAAAGAAAAATTTCGAATGGACTCCTGAATGTCAGAATGCTTTCGATCAACTGATTCATCATATGAGAACTCCTCCGGTCCTCTCCAAGCCTAGTGATGGTGAAGACCTCTTCATCTATTTGGCAATTTCATCCCATGCTTTAAGTGCAGCACTCGTACGAGAAGATATGAAAATACAACGTCCGGTTTACTACATCAGCAAACGGTTCGCTGGGGCTGAAATGAATTATTCAAAGATAGAAAAACTTGCTTATTGTCTGCTAATCGCTTCCAGGAAGTTGAGACCCTATTTTCAATCTCATCCTATCAAGGTCCTGACTGATCAGCCTTTGAAGCAAGTCCTGTATCGTCCTGAAACTTCGGGTCGTCTCTTGAAGTGGAACATAGAACTCAGCCAATATGACATCACTTACCATCCCCGAAGAGCAATTAACGGACAAGCTTTAGCAGATTTCATTGCAGAATCCACTGACAAAGGTGACAGTAAGGAAGAAACCACTGACTGCATTCCGATACAATGGAAGTTGTATGTTGATGGCTCGAGAAATGATTATTGTTCTGGGGCAGGAGTTGTGCTCGAAACTCCCGAAGGACGATCACTATGTTATGCATTGAGACTGGAATTTCCTTCGACGAACAATGAAGCAGAATATGAAGCCCTTATTGCCGGATTGAAAATCGCCAAGGAATTAAATATCAAAGTGATACAGATTTTCAGCGATTCTCAGCTCATTGTTTGCCAGGTGAAGAAAGAATTTCAAGCCAAAGGAGGAAATTTGCCTGCATATTTGACAAAAACTTCCGAACTCCTCAATGATTTAGATCACTACTCAATAAGCCACATACCCCGAGAGGAAAATATGAAGGCGGATTCTTTAGCAAAGTACTCAAGTTCCAGAGAAGCTCAATTACTAGGATTAGTTCCTGTAGAAGTTCTGTCAGCTCCAAGCATTGATGAAATGGATGTTGATTGGATTATGACTACGTCTCAAGAGCATGAATCATGGATGACTCCAATCAAAGAATACTTACTCAGTGGTTCCCTGCCAGAGAGTTCTAAGGAACGTCGAAAATTATTAAGAAAAGCATCGAGGTATATAATTCAAGATGGCCGATTATACAGGCGGGGATTTTCAACCCCACTACTCCGATGTGTAACTAAGGAAGAAGCCAAGACAATCTTAACAGAGGTGCACGGAGGAGAATGTGGAGACCATTCAGGTGGTCAAACACTTGCAAAGAAAATTCTCCGATATGGATACTTCTGGCCGGATATCAATCGAGATGCTGCAACTTTTTCCAGGAAATGTGACAAATGCCAACGATTTGCAAAAATCCCAAGAGCACCCTCCACTGAACTCACACAAATGGTCAGTCCATGGCCATTTTCCATTTGGGGGATTGACCTAATTGGACCATTACCAATCGCCAAATCAGGGATTAAATATGCTATTGTTGCCGTTGATTATTTCACCAAGTGGGCTGAAGCTGAACCTTTGGCCACCATCACTTCTAAAAAGATGATAAATTTTGTAACGAAGAATATCATTTGCAGATATGGTGTGCCACAGAAGATAATCACCGACAATGGCACTCAATTTGAAAGTGAAGAATTCCAGGATTTTTGCAAACGGTTCAGAATTCGAAAAAGCTTCTCAGCAGTGGCTCATCCGCAGGCAAATGGGCAAGTGGAAGCAGTTAACAAGATCATCAAGTCAACTATCAAAAAGCAACTTGAAAAAGCAAAAGGTGGTTGGGTTGATAAGCTTCCATTAGCACTATGGGCGTACAGAACTACTCACAAAACTGCGACTGGGCACACTCCATTTTCACTGGCATACGGATCTGAGGCAATGATTCCAGTAGAAGTAGAGGTTCCTTCACATAGAAGAGTTCATTTCAATGAAACCGAAAATGAAAAACTGCAACTTGAAGCGCTTGATTTTCTTGATGAGAAAAGAGAGGAAGCTAGGCTCAGAGTTTCAGCTCATCAGCAGAGAATAGCCAGGCATTTCAATTCCAAAGTTCACCAACGCAGCTTTGAAATCGGAGACTTGGTTTTGAAAAGGATCATGACAGCAACTGGTGTGTTTGGGCCAAACTGGGAAGGGCCATATGTTATAGGCACTAAACTTCTTGATGGCACTTTCAAACTCATAACTGTTGAAGGAGATCCAATTCCAAGGGCCTGGAACAGCAATCATTTGCGCCCTTATTTTACTTGAAAAGAGCTCTGCTCAAAATTGTAAAATGATGATGAATGTATCAGTTGTATTGTGAAACATTGTAAATCAGTGTAAATGAATGAAAGCTATAAAGTGGACGTAGGCCCGATTCTTGGTCGAACCACTATAAATCTTGTGTTCTTTACTATTTCATAATGCCTGTTTTATTTTGATATGTAAATACTTTAAATGTATCGCTAAAATATCAATTCAAAATTGCAGGACATTATTACAAGGCTTACTCATCACAAAGCTAAGCGACCTCCATAAATCAGCTATTACACGAAAACCAAGCCACAAAAATTTTTCCAAACTCAAATCCCAAGCAAGGAAAACCTCACATAAAAAGTTGGCGACTCCATTGTGACAAACCTTCGTTCACTAGTCGAGATTGTCGCTATGAATAGACATCCAACTAGATAACTTGCGTTTGTCTCGTAGAGTCATTCAACAGTGAAGTCCACTCCTTCGGATAAAGCAATTTACTTGTAAGAGGAAAAGAAGAAGATGTGCTTGGGAACGATAATAAGAGATCGCTAACAGGCAGATGATGAGAGAAAGTTGCCAAGCAAACAAAGGAGCAGACAATGGGAGGTATGCATCTCAACAGGAAGGCCAGAAGATCCACTAAAGGGACGCCTTCCCAAGCGGAAGTAACAGGACCCTCGCTAACTGGTCGTGATGCATCCGATCAGATAGCTTACGTCCGTCCCGTGGATCCACTCGCCCCTGAGACGCAGCCTACCCGGCACACCAACCAACCAAAGCCCTCTAACGAGGCACACCAATAAATGGGAGTGCTTTCCTCAACCAAAAAGATCGGTGGGACCACCGAAGGGGCATCTTGTTAATTGATTGCGGTCGTTTGTACAAACAAACATCCAATCAAGCAACTTACGCCTGCCCCGCGAACCCATCCGACCATGAGAAAGTAACTCCCAGGCACTCAAAAGCCCTCTTCGGAGGCATAAGCCCTCTTCGGAGGCACATGACCTCTTCGGAGGCAAAAGCCCTTTCCCAAGGCACCACAAGCCCTCTTCGGAGGCACATGACCTCTTCGGAGGCAAAAGCCCTTTCCCAAGGCACCGCAAGCCCTCTTCGGAGGCACAAGCCCTCCTCGGAGGCACAAGCCCTTTTCAAAGGCACAAGACCTCTTCGGAGGCACAACTCTTTAAGAGGAGCCCTCTCTGGAGGCATGTTCCAAAATAAAATGCTTGAACAAAAAGTATCGTCCAGAAGCACAGTTCAAATCTCAAAGGAAGGATTAACTTGTTCATCTCGAAAAGTTCCTCCTAAAAAAAAAGTTGAAAAATGCTACAAAATTCTTTCAGAAAAGTTCATTTCACTTCATAGGGAAATTCACTTCTTAATAAATAAAAGTGATTATCCCCGAAAGTTGAAGCGTTCTTCAGAAAGAGAAAATAAAAATTCTTCTAAAGACTGGATATACTCTATTAAGAGCAGAATAATTCTCCCCTTAAAAGCGGAATAATTGTCCTCTGAAGTAGGAGTATTAATCTTAAAAAAGCTAGAAATATTGCAATGCACTTACGGCATGGGGGCAATACTGTACAATTCAATTATATTAATAAAAGCAACATGCCACAAGTTCGTTGCAATATCATGGAAAACAGATGTGGAATAAATGCATTCTCAAACGCAGACAAAAAGTTTGCACGAGTAAGAAGAATCGTTTGTTCTACACTAAAAATAAAAGATAGATCATTCTCACATACACAAGAGTTTGTACAAGTAAAATAATTGTTTTATTTAGTACTATGAAAATTCTTTACATGTGCAGATATCTCAAAAAGCAAAAGCGGGAACCGGTACCCGCACAATCCCCGGTCAATACATGCAAAGAGCAAAAATAATAAGTAGAAAATCCAGCTTGATTATTCCTTCTTCTCACCACCCTTGGAGCTCTTTCCCGGCCTAATGATTAGCTTTTGAAGTCGTTGTGAACGGGTAGGGGCGGAAGGAGAAAGCGGTACAGCCGGATCAACTACTGCTTCCTCTTCAGTGGAAGTCTTCTTCTTTTTCCTTACAGCACGCTTCCCCTTCCTCTTTGAAGAAGACTCGCTCCCCGGAGTAGCAAGCAATGTTGAAAGCTTCGTATCGTCATCAAGAGACCGCTCCGGGGTCTTCTCAATGTCTTCCAAATCCTCCGCCTTCTGCTCCTGAGAAGCAGCCGGATCGTCCAAGCCTTGAAGAGCTTCGATTTTCTCTGCCTGTGATCCCGGTTGGGAAGCAGAGGGAGGAGTAATTTGGGAAGACGGAGGAACAGCAACCGAAGGAGTGAAAGCTTGTGTAGTGCTTGGTGCCTCCGCTGTAGAAGAAAAGAAGTTAAAATCAACATCCCCCGAAAATAAAGAAGGCATCGGTTCACCAAAGTTTAAGTAACAAGTAAGAAGGTCATCGAATTCGGCTAAGTCAAATGACTGGTTCATTAGACCCGAGACGACGCCAAAAGTACCTGGAGGAGTTGGCTTTGCAAGATCCACCTCAAACTTCTCGGCTTCAATATCATCCAGTGCCTCATCTTCAGTAGGAGTAGTTGCAGTTTCTTGGGCAACTTTAGATAGATGTAAAGAATGAGAGCTGGAATCCATAATATTAACGTCGGCTGAAGTGGAAGTATGAACGGGGGCAGTTAAAGGAGCTGTTTCTTTTGGAGGCTCTTCTCCCATTGTTTCAGCTCGTACTTTGGCAAGTTGCTCCCTCCCCTTAACAAGAGCGGCACGATCCTCATCATTGAGATAGCGCTCCTCAAGTTCCAACTCATTATAGCCGGCCCCGCCAAGCATATCCATTGCGACTTCCCACACTTCAGCCAATGTAATTTCATAATCGGGACCAAGAAAAGAGAGGCTTCCACGACCCAGAACGCTGTGTAAATAAAAGTCGAATAAGGTAGAGCTGATGTCTGCTTTCGTCGCCTCATGTGATTGCTCAGCCGCTTCCTTTTCGGCAACGGCAGCAACCCGGCCAGCGGTAGCCTCATCACGCTCTGCCTCAACTTTAGCAAGTCGATACTTTAGTAACTCAATCTCTACGTTCTGAGAGGTGACTTTTTCCCGCAAATCGGTGTTTTCTGTGCGGTATTTCTTAGTAATATGCTGTTCAGCGGCAAGCTTCATTTCAACATCTCTCTGTGCAGCATGTGCATCCCGCACTTGTTTCTGAAAGACTTCTTCTTTTTGAGTATGAGATGCAGAAGAAGAGGCAAGATCTTCCTTAAGTTTTTTAACCTCGGACTCAAGTTTTGCATAACCATCAGCAATATTTGTCATCTCGAGATTATGCTGTTTGCAAATTTTGTCCCACTCTGCCTTGTCGTTTTCCATAGTCAGCATTGCCTCAAGGTTTGCACGATTAACCCTTTGGAGTTCATCGACAAGCTTCTGCCACTGCGACATCCTCTCGATATTAAGCCTGACTGCGTCAAGACTGCTAAGCATGTCTGACTTATCAATCGGAACTAGGTCCAAGTCAAAGCGCACCCCTTTTAGGCACCAATTCGGAAAACGGCTCTGAAGTGTTGGGGGGCCGTCCTTGACTTGATATTGCGGTCTGTTAATGATCGTCTGAATGTTAGATTTCTTCAGAGGAGGAGAGCTGGCCAGAATATCGGAAGGAATGGGAGCGTCAGTCTTTTCAGAAATTTCAGACGCGTCAATCGGTTTAGATCGTTTGCTCGGTTCATCGGCAATCTGAGTTTTTCCCTTATCATCGTAAGACTTCCGCTTATGAGAGTAGTCACTCCTATGCGAAGAGTCATATCGCTCGGCATCTTTCCTTCTTTGCCACTGATCGTAATCCCGCTTCTCCTGGGCTTTCCTTCGAGCCCTCTCTTCATCTGTTTCTTTTGGGGTATCAAGGTACTTCCTAAAGTCATAGGTGCCACGGCCTCCACGGTACTTGAATGAGTCATAATATGAACCTGTACGTCCCATTGGAGAACCTGAAAGCAAAAAAGGAGTAAAGTTTAGAGATTTCCAGGAGAAAGAGGATAAATGTTTATAAGTGCTGAAAAATCCTAAGTGTGTGTGGCGTGCAAGCTACATGCGTCAAACTACAGACCACGCTTTAGTGTGGAAACAGAGACGACTGGCGTAGTAGGCGTCCGGGTTTGTTTAAAGGTAGAAGTCACCTCGACAATGGGAGAAGTTGCTTTTGGATTGTTATCCCCAAAAAGCTCTCGAGAAGTTACCATGATATCGCTCAAGCCATCAAAGGTGTCATCACCCAGGAGTTCAGCAGACTTCTCTTTCTCAACCTCTGTATCAATGGATTTCTCAGGAACTCGAGGATTCTCTTCCTCCTCAGTAATTGGGGTAAGCGCCGACTTACTGACTAATCCTACGACATTGATGGATGCGGAACATTTTACCAAAGCAACCTCCACAACGGGTGCTTCTGATGCAGTTTCTTCTACAGAAGCTGGGGCATTCAAGTCCTCCGCTTGGGAACCTGAGGTAGCTAACGTTTCCGCATCAGAACTCGAGATTTCATGAATTTGAGTCGATCTAGAAGGATGTAAAAGTCCAAACTGGTGGAGAAACTCATCTTTCAACAAAAATTTCACATCCCGTTCTTCAATCGGAACAGCCATGAGCTTCTCCAGAGTTTGCTTATGACTAGGATCCCTAGAGGGAGACAGGAGTGCTGAAATGAGAAAGCAAAGTTAAACACTTAGTGATTCGGACTGCAAGATATTCAGAGAACAAGGAGAAGAAAGGGTAGGCATTCTTACTTCCTTCTCTCCACACGGCATAAAAACCAAGGGGACAGCGAACATAAAAATACTGAGTCAAAAACCCGTGAGCAGTATCAGGGAGGCCGACAACCAGTTTGCGATTCCTGGCACTTCTTATAACAATGATCGAAGGATGATCTTTGATTCTGACGAAAGAGCATAGATAACAGATTTCATCAACACTGGGGAGACGGTCAAGCGTTCTGCCGAATAGTACGCATAGCCCCATTAGAACAGCATAACCATTGGGGTGTAATTGGAATGGAGCGATTGCCAGTTGGCGGAGAAGGTGTTGAAGAAAGTTGTTGAAAGGAGGAATGGCTCCGCACGAGCACATTTGTCGGTTGACCGCCACAAAGCCAGAAGGCGCTACATCAGCAGTGTTGTTCTTCTCAGGAAGGATAGCGTCGTCCTCAGCAATGCCAAATTGAGTGCATAACTGCCGAAAAGTTTTGTATAATAGAGTGGAAGATGCTCTCTCTGGGGGATTGACTAAAGGAGCTGGAATGAGAATGGACTCTCCAGTCTGAACTGTTACATCTCTTTGTTGAGAAGCCATTCTACACAAGCAACTGGATATTCAAATATGAAGGTGCACGTTTCCTAAATAGTGTGAAGTGTTGTGCAAAACTAGTAAAGATAACAAATAAATACAAGCTGGAATTAAGTTAGTCGGTAATTGATCGATTATCAAATTTCAGGACTTGTTAATTTAAAAGTTCAGGTACGGCATTAGTGCAAACCAGACATTTTCAGTTGATTAGTTCAATGTTGCTTTAATACTTTGCTTGAACTTGTTGATTTAAAGCACTTCATTCACACAATCTATTTATGTTGATTATCTTTTATTGACTAATCTGTCACTTGATGTGGGCAGTCGGTGACAGTATATTTGTCCCAATTTTCTGTGAATATTGTATTAGACAGGTTATTAGTTTGCAAGCTAGAATGATCTGTGGGAAAATGCAGCAGTTCAAAGTTCATGCAAAGCTTAAGTCATGAGTCGCCAACGACTTATATTCAAAGTTCATCCACGGCAGTTCAAAACTCATACAAGGTCTAAGTCATGAGTCCCCCACGACTTATGTTCTGACTCGTCTACGACTTAAGGGTTACAGGGTAGGTTAGCAGTACTTCAGGTCTTAAGTCGTGAGAAAATAAGAGAGGCTACAGTCCAAAGCGGCATAAAAACCTAAGTCCTGAGTCGTCTACGACTCAAGAATTTGTCATAGGGGGCTTGACTCGTGAGTCGTACAAAGCTACTGAACCATGGCCATGCTAGCACCTCCCTTGATTTGAACCCATTGACTTTTCTTCTAACCCATCTTCATCCAAACCCGATAACCTCTCAATCAAACTACTATCCTTATCCCCATTCCACGACACCATTAAGCCATCCAATGAGTTAAGTTCAGATCACCAAAACCTCGCCAACCTAGTCCATTAACGCCTGAAGCGCAGTAACCCTACATCTCCATCGCCCCATTCATCTAAAGATGAAATCGAGCAAAATCAAGCTCATGAACTACCGATATGGAAGAATTCACAACAAAGCATTGCACGAGGGGATGGATTAGGTATAGGGGGGAGAGTTCACGAATCAATGACGATTAAAGGTCGAGGATGGATCAGAAACACTTACGCAATGAAGAATCGAGAATCGAATTGATTGATTGATAGAAAAGGATGAAATTGCCTTGAGAAAGCTTGAAGGAACAGCAATGGCGAGTACGACTCAGAATATAGGTAATGGATAGAGGAAACGACTCAAGCATTTTATACCATTGGGCAGCGGAACACGAAGAGGCATACACGAGTTAAGATGAGTCGAAGCACACGACCTACGACTTAGGCGTGTACTTCGAGGGGCAAATGTTAACCCCTAAATTTCTACGACTTATGGCCTTACGACTTATGGCCTTATGACTTATGAGCTGTACGACTTATGGCCTTACGACTTATGGCCTTACGACTTATGAGCTGTACGACTCATGGACTTATGAGATAAGGAGTCTACGACTCATGGACTTACGAGATAAGGAGTCTACGACTCATGGACTTACGAGATAAGCTTGCTACGACTCATGGTCCAGATGGTTCAGCGAGTCAAGGTCTGTACGACTCATCAGGTTTATGATTCATGGAAACATACGACTCATAAGGTCTTACGACTCATAGGGCTTACGACTCATAAGGTCTTACGACTCATGGTGCGTACGACTCATCAGGTTTATGATTCATGGAAACGTACGACTCATAAGGTCTTATGACTCATAGGGCTTACGACTCATCAGACTTATGACTCGTAAAGACGTACGACTCACAAGGACTTACGACCCATAAGGTCTTACGACTCATGGTGCGTACGACTCATCAGGTTTATGATTCATGGAAACGTATGACTCATAAGGTCTTACGACTCATAGGGCTTACGACTCATCAGACTTATGACTCGTAAAGACGTACGACTCACAAGGACTTACGACCCATAAGGTCTTACAACTCATGGTGCGTACGACTCATCAGGCTTACGACTTAGAGGCTATCGAGACTGGAATCCAATGCCCTTGCCTGTGCTATTTTGATCTGGTGAGTCGACTACGACTTAACACTTTTCTTCTATCTAAGCCGCCAGATGGACCCAATATAGCGCCCACGAGACATCTTAAGTCGAAGACGAGTCACGACTTACCATGAGTCGGTCACGACTCATGACTTGGCCAAATCGAGAACTCAGAAATCTGATCCTATAAATAGGCCACCACTTCCAACATGAAGAGGACTTTTGGCAAATCATTTCTACAACGCTGTTACTCCGTCGAACTCTTCATTCAATCAGCAATCAAGGATCCTTCAAGCATTCACGACACTACAACAAGCTTCGGGAGAAATTCCTTACATCCGAGATGGATTCATCGAGTTTCACCGTCGAAGATTGAGCTAGTAGTCTAGATTGTTTCTTGTGATCGAATTGTACTGTTTCTTGAAGAGATTTGTATCAAATTGTAACCGAATCAGCAATAAGAGACTATAAAGTGGACGTAGGCTCAATTACGGGCCGAACCACTATAAATCTGTTGTTCATTTACTGCATTTCTGCTATTTTCCTGCTTAATTTCTGTTCCCGTCACACGGGTGGTGCTTTCACAATCTTATTACACACACCGGGTGTTATCGTTCATATTTTAACGTTAACAACATAGAATTTACTAATCCCTGAAAGGATAGAGAAACTTGCTTACTAAAAATCAGAATCTATAGAGCAGTGCAGTACTATTGAAATACTCATAATGGTAATTTTATATACTTATAATAGCTATTTTCTATTTAAATAAAATATAACTTTTATCCATATTAGTATTCAAACCCATGACTGTTGGTATACCAAAAACATTTATGAGATATTGCGTTTATGTCATCAAGATTCAACACCAAAATGCAGTTCTTGAATAAAATTTTATGTCTTTTGATGTATATTGCCAGTTCTGTTATGAATTGGGCCTAAAATCAATTAGTTCATAATATTATATTAGATGATGTAAAAGAAGCCTTAATATGCTAAGAAAAATGTCGGTTCCTTGGCTTATGTTTAGTTAAAAAGAAGCCTTTCAAATTTGTATTTACTGTATTTAGGATTTATTTGAACTTATTTTACAGGTAGATAGATATCACTGATGCAAAAAAGTAGTAACATGACGCAACAAGTTATGGATTCAAAGTTATTTTGGATGTCGAAACTACATTTTTGTTTGTATGTTTGTATGTACTACTAGTTTTGGTTACTAGCTACTACTAGTTCTACATTATTTATGAAATATTATGGACGTGTTATATATGTTTTGATGTAAGAATATTGTGTAAATTGATTATGTAATGTTACATATTGATTATGAGATTTGTGATTAATATAACAGAATGTGTGAATAATGTATAATGTGTTGATCTTGATTGAGTTATATATTTGGTACATAAATTGTCATCAATGTGTATAGAAATGGAACCTACGGAGGAAAATGCAGATTCACTAAACAACAACGTTTTAAAAACGATATGTTAACTTTCTAGCATTTATGGAGCGCTATAGCAAAGTGTTTATAATAGTGGAAAAACGTTGTAGGGGAATTCACAGCATAGGTTAAACACTATAAAAAGTTATCATAGCAAAGCAAAACCGCTGTTAAACCCATTTGACAACAGAGGTGGAACGCTACGAAAAGTGTTTCAGCTCATTAACATAACGCTAAAAATAGTATTACTGACATCATCAAAACACTATTAAAAACATACTTTTATAGCGTTTTCACTGTAGCTGTGGTATGTTCCATACCTATGATGGCATGTCGTTTTACAGCGTAGTTAAAAACTTTGTTAAATCCTTTTATAGCATTTTTTGAACGCTATTAAAGGTCCAGTTTGTTGTAGTTATACTACCCATAGTACCTTCCATATCCTCTTTGCAAAGGACTCCATCGTCTTGCTACTAGGGCGTTTTGTGACTACATCTATAAAGGACTGCCTCATAAGGCCTACAATATAGATGTTCTGTCGTTTGCTATGAAAATGTAAAACTGCGTCCGCACTAGCATATACTAAATCTCGGACATCCACAATGTACCACCCAGTGTGTACCTTGAGGACTATACGTAATCGTTCTGTCTACCACCTGAATCCTGCTAAACAAGGTATACCTTGTACGAAACTCAGTCGGGATTTTCTATATCTGTAAAGGACTGCCCTGTTAGGCCTATAATACAAATATTCTATTTGGTCTGTCTCTTTCCTTATCGTGGCTATAGCCCCATGCAGCCACCCCTCAACTAATTGAAAGACCTCTAGAGAGCTAAGTGGATGTGCCATACTGCAAACAATCTAAACATCCAATTGGCTGCGCCCCTCATCCAATGTCTCGATAGTGAAAGGTTCATTGGACTGTTGGTTTACCTCTAGTCTTTCCCAAACTCGCTTCTTGTTTTGATGCTAGCCTGATATCCGCTTGCGACTATCCTTCTGGGTCCTGCCCACTAAAACTTATGTGACGACCGCCCATGACCCCTGCACCGAATCTAGAGAAAGTGCGCTGTAATGTGTGCCAGGCGACCATGGACGATTGTCAGGGTAAATTAAAAACAACAGAATCTATCGTATTACTCACAGCGCATGGACAAAATACAATAGAACATATGTATAGTGAAGCTTTACAGGATAAAATGCCATCTTATAAAACTCCATAATAGTTGAACACAAGCATCCAAATAGTCAATACATCAAGCCTCACTACATATCACTCAGAGAATACAAAACAGCGGAACATCCAGTACATAAGAAGATAATATGCAATCCTCTAGCTCGTCTTCGATATCAGCATCGTGAGAAGAGAACAGCACCTGTCACCTGCTACCTAGTCTGCCCGTCCCAAAAATGGACGAACAGCCCAAGGCAATAAGAATTAAAACATAAAGCCTTGAGTCTGACAACAGTCTTAGTGAGCAGTAAATTAACTAACAACATACCAAAAGAGCATAAAGGAAAAGGAATAGGAATACAACCCTCCCACTCCACCTCTTTCTACAGTGATAGCCCCCAGACACACACTAAGCAGAAGCAACATAGCAGAGCATACAATTTAAAGTAAAGTAATAATCATTCGAGTCAAGGGCGATGTTTTCCAAGTACCAAGGCCTAAATCAGATAAGCACCCAGAAAATACCGCTCTTGAGTCCGAATGACGATACAACCAAACATCCATGAGTCTGGCTATCACTGTTATCATTGCTTCGATATCACCGTTAATTGAATGACCGGCACATTCTTTCAGCCGTCCGTCAAGGGCTAATGGAAACCCCGGTTCTAGACATAACTCCCGCACGTCGTCGCAGCCCGTGCCTAGGACTATCGAATCTGCCCAGAGTACTCGACCATTAACAGTTGGCCGTTGGGACTATCGAATCTGCCCAAACGTACTCTTGCTTAGAGCATGCTAGAACCTTCAACAACGATGCTATCCAAGCCTCCTAGTCATCCTCCTCGACGACTATTCTCATATCCATTCATTATCCTCAACTCGAATCATATCACCGAGTTATCAACATGCTTGGAATGATCCCATCTGGATTAGACCAAGTCTTCATCACATGATTGCCTCGCTTCATCACATCCTCGCAAAGCCTCATCTCAACATCACATCATCAAATCTATGCATAAGAGCTTCATCATCCCGCTACATATGCCACGAGCAGCTTTCCCAATTCAAGAGCCTTTCCCTTAGCTTTTGAATCATCTTCGACCACCTTGTCTAAAACCAATCAACAATCATCTAATTCACAGCAATCAATCATGTCAAACATCAATCCAAGTAACCAAGCATTCAAATATAAGCAAAATGAACAATTATAACAATAATGGCAATTTCGTAATTAAGGAGTTGAAAGTCTAACAAGCATGAAAACATGAGAATTATCTCTACAACTTGATGAATGAACTTGCATAGGTTAATCATATACAAAAATGGTTGTCAAATCATCATGAACAATGGATCTACATGGATCTACACTTAGGTTTACAAAAATGCATAGAAATCACTATTTTAACACCAATCAAGCCAACAATCCGATCTACTCCTTTGGATCCATGTGAGAGATAATCACCACTCACCAAATCACCTAAACAACCCCAAATCAACACGCTTCAAATCTGGACAGCGAAGGATCAAGCTTGATCTATCACGAATCTGTTTCAAACGAAGAAATCTCGCTTCAAAGGATGAAGATCTTCAACTTTAGATCTTGAATCTTCAATCTTGATCTTCGATACGGATGGAAGGAATCACTAGATTAGAGTAGAGAAAAGAAGTGAAGAAGTGTAGAAGTCGAGCTCTCAAAATGGCAGCACTTCGTCGCTTCGAAATTCGGATTCCAAAAATGAAGCCAACCCCCTCTATTTATAGCTGAAATCACCCCTAGGTCGCTCGGAGTTAGGTCGTCCACGACCTACGACCTAAAACCTACCGACCTAAAGACTTACCAACCTACGACTTAACAAAACCCCCAGCCTCTACGACCTAACCTAACGTGCACCTGCGACCTAGCGCTTAAGCACATCTTTGACCTAACTGCTAAGCCTTACGCGACCTAGCAAATAACTGGGCTACGACTTAAAACAGACCCAAGTCTCTACGACTTAAGACTTAACTTCCCTAAGTCGTCTACGACTTAACGCGTGCGCCTAACTCCTAACCACTCAACAGCTAACCCCTAAGTCGGTTACGACTTAACTGGGTATACGGCTTACGACCTAACTACAAGGCCATACTCAGCGACTTAACAGATATGCACGTGCGCCCCAACTCCTAGGTCGCTCACGACCTAACGGCTTAGCAGAACTCCGCGACCTACGACATAAGGAAATCCCAAGCGCGCGACTTAACTTACACGCGACTTAACAAGTACTAAGTCGCTCATGACCTATCACTTAGGCAGAAATCCAGCTACCTAACACCTTAAGTCTTCACGCGACCTAAAACATGTTATGACTTACGACTTAACTCGTACGACTTAACTCCCATAGGTCGTATACTCCTTAAGTCGCTAACCTATAGATCATATCAAGACACTAGGTCGCTAAACAGCTGTCTCCAAACTCCTTAGGTCGTTGCCGACCTAACAATGCTAACTCGGAACCACTAGGTCGCTCATCCCTAGGTCGTTAACTCGCCCTGCCGACCTAACACTTAACTCACCAATACACTTAAGTCGCGTCTACCCCTTAAGTCGTTCAAACGACCTATCTCCAAACTCTTAACTCGCCATTCCCCTGGGTAACTCCTATCCCCTAAGTCGTATACGACTTACGACTTATACTAAGTCGTGAACGACTTAGGACTTAGCCATATTTTTGCCTAAAATCTGAAATGGCTCAAAAATGTTAAAATTCCAGATTTTGACAAACTTTTCGATCCGTAAAATACGGGTCGTTACATTCTCTCCCCCTTAGGAATTTCCCCCCGAAATTCCAAACAAACAAAGCAATCAAAGACTATTCTGCATGCCTACCATCCATAGCAATCAGCCAACCATGCATCCAATTCTAGCTTAGCATGCAGAATTCTAAAACTTAGAACAAGTTACAATATCGTGAGATGACACGACACCTTAGGGCCATACCTTGAAGAGTTCAGGATGAGCTGCCTTCATCCTCTCTTCCACCTCCCACGTACAGTCGTTATCATCGTCACTCCATTGTATCTTGAGCAACTTAACTACCTTCCTCCTAAGCTGTTTCGTGTCGGTTTCAACAACACGAAGCGGCTTACGAGGTCTTCTATTGACTGGATCAACTTCGAAATCTTCACAGCTATCAGCAGGAACCATCGTATTCGAGTCGTGCACATACTTCCGTAGATACGATACATGGAAAACATTGTGCACACTCGACATCTTCTCCGGTAACTCCAATCTATAGGCGAGCTTTCCAATTCGCTCGATGATCGGGAATGGTCCAACAAATCTCGGAGTCAATTTTCCTTTCTTCCCGAATCGAATAACATTCTTCAGTGGAGAAATCTTCACAAAAACCATATCACCAACGTCGAATTCCAAATCCTTACGATGCTTATTTGCATAACTCTTCTGACGGTCTTGGGCTGCCTTCATTCGTTGCCGAATGATCTCTATGCACTCCGTAGTCTGTCGAATCATCTCTGGCCCAAGCATCAGCTTCTCTCCAGTTTCTATCCAACACGTCGGAGAGTTACACGGTCTTCCATACAATGCCTCATACGGTGCCATACCAATGCTTGACTGGTAACTGTTGTTGTATGAAAACTCCACCAAATGAAGGTGATCTTCCCATGATCCTCCGAAATCCAAAACACATGCTCTAAGAAGATCTTCCAAAATTCGGTTGACTCTCTCGGTCTGACCATCTGTTTGAGGGTGATAAGCTGTACTCAAACACAACTCGGTTCCCAAAACTTCCTGGAAGCTCTTCCAAAACCCACTAGTGAACAATGGGTCTCGATCGCTCACTATACTCTTCGGAATACCATGGAATCGAACTATCCACTTAACATACAACTCAGCCAACTTTGATGCAGTCCTAGTCGATCGAACAGGAATGAATCTTGCACTCTTGGTCAAACGATCAACAATAACCCAAATCCCCTCATTTCCCGTTTTGGTTCTAGGTAATCCATCAATAAAATCCATCGATACTTGCTCCCACTTCCATGTAGGAACTTCTAATGGTTGAAGTAATCCACTTGGCTTCTTCTGTTCGGCTTTTACCAACTGGCAGTTCATACATTTGGAAAAAAAATTTCCAACATCCTTCTTCATACCTTCCCAGTAGTAGGTTCTCTTCATATCCCGATACATCTTATTTCCACCTGGATGAATTGTCAACTTCGAGTGATGACTTTCCTTCAAAACTTCACTCCTCAATTCATCTATATCGGGAACAACTAGTCGTCCTTGCTTCCGAAGCCAACCCTCTCGATCGACCTCAAACCCTTTATCCTTTTCTGGATCCAATCTAGATTACAAATCACGGATAATCTTGATAAGCTTATCGTCTCGCTTTTGGCTCTCGCCAATCCTCTCCACAAGAGAAGGTCTTATCGATAAGTTTGCCAACATCTCAGGTTCCAATTCACATCTAGGCCTGAAGTCAAATCCAGCTAAATACTCGAGATTCTTCCATTCCAAAAACATGGCTCCCAATCCAGCATGTCTTCGACTTAACGCATCTGCCACTGCGTTCCCCTTTCCCGGAGTATAAGCTATACCAAAATCATATGATGCCAAAAACTCTAGCCAACGTTGCTGCCGAAGATTCAAATCCTTTTGGGAGAAAAGATACTTCAACGACTTATGATCCGTAAACAACTCAAATCGAACTCCCAATAGATAATGTCTCCACATCTTCAGAGCAAAAACAATTGCCGCTAACTCCAAATCATGAGTCGGGTAATTCCTTTCGTGCGGCTTCAGTTGTCGACTGACATACGCAACAACTTTATCCTTCTGCATTAGCACTGCTCCAAGTCCAGTACCATATGCGTCGGTGTAAACCACCATCTCGTCATTCCCACTAGGAATAGTCAGAACAGGAGCACTCGTCAATCGCTCTTTCAGGATTCCGAAAGCTTGCTCACACTTAGCATCCCATCTGAACACTTGGTTCTTTTTCGTCAATCCTGTCAACGGTGCAGCTACCTTGGAGAAGTCTTTGATAAACCATCGATAATATCCTGCTAATCCAAGAAAGCTTCTCACATTAGATGCATTCTTAGGTCTAACCCAATCTTGGATTGCTGCCACCTTAGCGGGATCAACCGCTATTCCACTTCCAGAAATCACATGGCCTAAGAACCTCACTTCACTCTTCCAGAAGTGACACTTCGAAAACTTAGCCTTCAGCTGATGTTTCCGTAAGATTCCCAAAACAATACGCAAGTGCGTCTTGTGCTCTTCTTCAGTTCTGGAATAAATTAGAATATCATCCACGAACACAAGTACGAACTTGTTCAACTGATCTCTGAACACTCTATTCATAAGATCCACAAAATATGCTGGCGCGTTAGTCAACCCAAACGGCATTACCAGCCACTCAAAGAAACCGGATGGTGTTCGAAAAGCAGTCTTCGGCACACTATCCTTAGCCACTCTCAACTGGTGAAATCCCGTTGCCAAATCCATCTGAGAAAACACCTTGGCTTTGTGAAGCTGATCAAACAAGTCATCTATTCTCGGCAATGGATACTTGTTCTTCTTAGTCACCTTATTCAGCTCACGATAATCCACACACAATCTCAACGACCCATCTGCCTTGGTTGCAAACACAACTGGTGCACCCCACTCGGACACACTATGCCGAATGAATCCTTTCTGCAAAAGATCATCAACTTGCACCCTCAACTCCTGCTGTTCCCTAGGCGCCATCCGCCTAAGAGGCATCACAACAGGTCTGGCTCCTTCAACTAGATCTATACGAAACTCGATCTCTCTATGCGGCGGCAACCCTTTGACTTCGTCAAAGACATCCTCGAATCCATTAGCGATCGGCACTGAAGACAGTCCATCCCGTGGAACGACCAATGAATACATGAAGCTCATGAAGACGCCTTCTTCATGCTTACATCGTATCACAACCTTTCGCCCATCCACATTCTCGACTGTCACTTCCAACCTCTCGCAATCAACCTTAGCCGCATACTTCCTAAGCCAGTCCATACCCAAAATAATTCCGAACCCCGCAAAGTTCAGAACAAAACAATCACAAACAAAAGAGCAACCATGACTCGACACAATCAGACCACGGCATAACATACACAAACAAGACGAACCCCCAACTGGATTAGTCACAACCAATGGCCTATCAACAATATCCGGTTCCAAACCTAACCGGCATACGAGTTCATTACAAACAAACGAATGCGACGCTCCAGTATCTAACAGAACTCTAAATGGAACACCACATAGGAAAAGAGTACCTTGAACAACCACACTCTTTCCTTTCTCTTCAGCGGTAGGAGCTTTCGAAGACGACGGAACAGCTCCCAAAGCATAAGCTTGCACAATCTGCTTGTCCCTCCTCGGTTCTGGACAATTCTTCCTGAAATGCCCTGGCTTGTCACAGTTGTGACACTTCATCGGCACCTTCGGATTCTTACAATCCTTCGAGAAATGGCCCTTCTGCTGACAATTGTAGCAAGTCACCTCGCCTTTCGGCTTCTTCTGGCCATCCTTACCCTTCTGCTGCTGCTGCTTCCTCTTCTTGTTTCCACCCTTTTGGGGTTTAGATTCTTCCCTGGTCACAGCAACAACGGATCCTTCCTTAGGAAACAGACTCTCATGCCTGAGAGCTTTCTCCACAAGCTTCTCAAATGAATCATCCAGATGATCCACCAACTGCCTCCCAAGATAACTGTCCAAGCCTGTCACAAACTTCTCATTCTTCTGATATGCAGATTCGATATAAGACCGGGCATACTTGGACAACGCTTCAAACTCAGAAACATACTCAAGAACTGGTCTTCCTCCCTGCTTGAGCTCTACAAACTTCTTGAACAGAACAGACTTCTGAGCTGTAGAAATGAACTTAGCTTCAAATCTGACTTGGAATTGCTCCCAAGTAATCTCTTCCTCCGGAGTAGTGATGGTAATAGAGTTCCACCAATCAGAAGCTCTCCCTTGAAGCTGTCTCGATGCCAACTTCCTCTTAGTCGCATCCTCAATTCCCAAATCACCAAAGATCCTTCTACAAGCATCTATCCACCTCTGGACCTCAATAGTTGATTTTGTGCCCAAGAAAACCTTTCCTCCAAGAGCAGTATAATCCTTGCACAACTTAGCAAAATCCACTGGTTTCGGAGTTTGGACTTGAACTCCAACATCTACTGCTGCACCTGGAACTGGTATCCTTCTCATGATCGAAGTCATCATAGCTTCGAACATGGCTGCATAATCAGCAGTCCCCTCAGTAGCACGGCCTTCCCTAGCAGCTGGTCTCCCTCTTCGACTCATTCTCAATATCTATAAAAAGGAATGATCAGAACATCTAGAGAAACAACTGCATAAAGGACTAACTTACTGCTAAACTACTATATTATATATAGTAATCATCCATCAAAATACAATTACGTCTCTCATACGTAGTTACGTCAGCGAGCGTTGGGTAAAATCGATTAACCAATGCTCTGATACCAAATGTGACGACCGCCCATGACCCCTGCACCGAATCTAGAGAAAGTGCGTTGTAATGTGTGCCAGGCGACCATGGACGATTGTCAGGGTAAATTAAAAACAACAGAATCTATCGTATTACTCACAGCGCATGGACAAAATACAATAGAACATATGTATAGTGAAGCTTTACAGGATAAAATGCCATCTTATAAAACTCCATAATAGTTGAACACAAGCATCCAAATAGTCAATACATCAAGCCTCACTACATATCACTCAGAGAATACAAAACAGCGGAACATCCAGTACATAAGAAGATAATATGCAATCCTCTAGCTCGTCTTCGATATCAGCATCGTGAGAAGAGAACAACACCTGTCACCTGCTACCTAGTCTGCCCGTCCCAAAAATGGACGAATAGCCCAAGGCAATAAGAATTAAAACATAAAGCCTTGAGTCAGACAACAGTCTTAGTGAGCAGTAAATTAACTAACAACATACCAAAAGAGCATAAAGGAAAAGGAATAGGAATACAACCCTCCCACTCCACCTCTTTCTACAGTGATAGCCCCCAGACACACACTAAGCAGAAGCAACATAGCAGAGCATACAATTTAAAGTAAAGTAATAATCATTCGAGTCAAGGGCGATGTTTTCCAAGTACCAAGGCCTAAATCAGATAAGCACCCAGAAAATACCGCTCTTGAGTCCGAATGACGATACAACCAAACATCCATGACTCTGGCTATCACTGTTATCATTGCTTCAATATCACCGTTAATTGAATGACCGGCACATTCTTTCAGCCGTCCGTCAAGGGCTAATGGAAACCCCGGTTCTAGACATAACTCCCGCACGTCGTCGCAGCTCGTGCCTAGGACTATCGAATCTGCCCAGAGTACTCGACCATCAACAGTTGGCCGTTGGGACTATCGAATCTGCCCAAACGTACTCTTGCTTAGAGCATGCTAGAACCTTCAACAACGATGCTATCCAAGCCTCCTAGTCATCCTCCTCGACGACTATTCTCATATCCATTCATTATCCTCAACTCGAATCATATCACCGAGTTATCAACATGCTTGGAATGATCCCGTCTGGATTAGACCAAGTCTTCATCACATGATTGCCTTGCTTCATCACATCCTCGCAAAGCCTCATCTCAACATCACATCATCAAATCTATGCATAAGAGCTTCATCATCCCGCTACATATGCCACGAGCAGCTTTCCCAATTCAAGAGCCTTTCCCTTAGCTTTTGAATCATCTTCGACCACCTTGTCTAAAACCAATCAACAATCATCTAATTCACAGCAATCAATCATGTCAAACATCAATCCAAGTAACCAAGCATTCAAATATAAGCAAAATGAACAATTATAACAATAATGGCAATTTCGTAATTAAGGAGTTGAAAGTCTAACAAGCATGAAAACATGAGAATTATCTTTACAACTTGATGAATGAACTTGCATAGGTTAATCATATACAAAAATGGTTGTCAAATCATCATGAACAATGGATCTACATGGATCTACACTTAGGTTTACAAAAATGCATAGAAATCACTATTTTAACACCAAATCAAGCCAACAATCCGATCTACTCCTTTGGATCCGTGTGAGAGATAATCACCACTCACCAAATCACCTAAACAACCCCAAATCAACACGCTTCAGATCTGGACAGCGAAGGATCAAGCTTGATCTATCACGAATCCGTTTCAAACGAAGAAATCTCACTTCAAAGGATGAAGATCTTCAACTTTAGATCTTGAATCTTCAATCTTGATCTTCGATACGGATGGAAGGAATCACTAGATTAGAGTAGAGAAAAGAAGTGAAGAAGTGTAGAAGTCGAGCTCTCAAAATGGCAGCACTTCGTCGCTTCGAAATCCGGATTCCAAAAATGAAGCCAACCCCCTCTATTTATAGCTGAAATCACCCCTAGGTCGCTCGGAGTTAGGTCGTCCACGACCTACGACCTAAAACCTACCGACCTAAAGACTTACCAACCTACGACTTAACAAAACCCCCAGCCTCTACGACCTAACCTAACGCGCACCTGCGACCTAGCGCTTAAGCACATCTTCGACCTAACTGCTAAGCCTTACGCGACCTAACAAATAACTGGGCTACGACTTAAAACAGACCCAAGTCTCTACGACTTAAGACTTAACTTCCGTAAGTTGTCTACGACTTAACGCGTGCGCCTAACTCCTAACCACTCAACAGCTAGCCCCTAAGTCGGTTACGACTTAACTGGGTATACGGCTTACGACCTAACTACAAGGCCATACTCAGCGACTTAACAGATATGCACGTGCGCCCCAACTCCTAGGTCGCTCACGACCTAATGGCTTAGCAGAACTCCGCGACCTACGACATAAGGAAATCCCAAGCGCGCGACTTAACTTACACGCGACTTAACAAGTACTAAGTCGCTCACGACCTATCACTCAGGCAGAAACCCAGCGACCTAACACCTTAAGTCTTCACGCGACCTAAAACATGTTACGACTTACGACTTAACTCGTACGACTTAACTCCCATAGGTCGTATACTCCTTAAGTCGCTAACCTATAGATCATATCAAGACACTAGGTCGCTACACAGCTGTCTCCAAACTCCTTAGGTCGTTGCCGACCTAACAATGCTAACTCGGAACCACTAGGTCGCTCATCCTTAGGTCGTTAACTCGCCCTGCCGACCTAACACTTAACTCACCAATACACTTAAGTCGCGTCTACCCCTTAAGTCGTTCAAACGACCTATCTCCAAACTCTTAACTCGCCATTCCCCTGGGTAGCTCCTATCCCCTAAGTCGTATACGACTTACGACTTATACTAAGTCGTGAACGACTTAGGACTTAGCCATATTTTTGCCTAAAATCTGAAATGGCTCAAAAATGTTAAAATTCCAGATTTTGACAAACTTTTCGATCCGTAAAATACGGGTCGTTACAACTTACTTGCAAGTACTAGGACATACGAATATCCTACTCCAAACATCAACCCCTTTTGACTGCCTACAATGGTCTTGCCATGCAAAAAGCAGTCAAGGCATACTCTTTTGATGGAACACCTATAGACCTGCATCTGGAGGACTGCTCCGCTACGCCTACCCCAGAGGGCCATCCTAGAGTACCCTCACGTCCAGTTGAAGTCTTGTACTTCCTTCTTGCCCAAAATAACTAAGTTGGATGTGCTTCTTCTGTGCTGAAATCTATGATGAACTGCTTCGTTGGGGTCTTCATCCTTTAGTCTGCTTCAAACACATCTCACTCTTTTATTAGACCCTAAGTCTAATATTTTATTTTGCGTTTAGTTTACTTTTCTTATTCTATTGGCTACTTATTTACCCTAATTAGCATAATCTTGTCCCAGCCTCACCTAACTATTGTGAGATCATCAGTTCCTGCCTGAAAGGGAATGTTGTTGGTTTGGGCCACTTCTATTATTTTGCTTATTAAATTAATCCAAGATCTAAGTTTATCAAAATAAGCTTCTTCTGTTATTTTTGATGTATTTGCTTATTAACTTAATTTAAGTCTTAAAATAAGCCTTTTCTGTCCTTTCTACTTAATTATAACCTATGTTATAATTTTACTTGTAATTGTCAATACTATATCCTTTTTTAATCTATACATTATAAATATAATTACAAGTGTCACTTTTCAATTCTGGTCTGTCTTCTTTATTTATGATATTGAATTCTCTTTAATTCTCTTATATTATATGACAATCTTGGCTTGGGACTACGTCCTATTGTCACAATTTTACTTATCATAATAATTGCTTTACTTTTATTCTATTATCTGCGCAGTAAATGCATATATAGTTACATTTTTGTCTATAGCTTCTAGCCTTGTCTAATAATTAACTTGATTCTTTCTTTAATTCCTTTAATTCTTTACTTTATTTTCTTATATTCTAGGAAGTAGTTCTATTCTATTTGATTGACTACAAAAACTATGCTAAAAATCCATTTCCATATTTTAATACTAAATAATGTTATAGACAATAATCTGTAACTGCAAGATATTTCTTTCATTATTTCTTTATTTTTTGGATAGTGCAAAATAAAGTAGTTTCTCTATTTTACACTAATTCTTTTTTCTTTCTTTTATTCTTGCAATTACGTTTATCGTTATCTTTTTAAATATTAAACTATAGAGATGTATTCACTTTTCTAAACCAACCAATTAATCTATCACTAACTTCCCTATCAAGTTATTAAATTTTCCCTTTTAATTTAATTTTCCCCGTTTTAGCATAATTTACTGCAAATTTCTATCTTTCTCTTCTTATTTCAGCTTTTCTTACTTTACATCTAATTTCTGTAAATCTAGTATTCTTCTATTTAGTCCGTATTTACAAATCATTCTCTTTACTATTTTATTCACGTAAAAATGAATAAAAAGAAGCTAACATATACAGGCTAAATTTCAACTTTAAAATATATGTAAATAACTGTAAATTTTTACTTTTAGGCTTACGCCTTTCTCTAACTGTCAAGCCTAATATTATTCATATTTAATTGGATTACTATCTTTCTTTTTCCATATAAATAATAATTAAATATAAGCTCTCTTATACAATTTACAGTCTCAAGCATAACTAATTAACATAATTAATTACTGAAATAAACACTGAATAAAATTATTTAACGGGAATCTAACGATAATATATCATAAACGTAAAAGATAAATAATTAAATCCACTCATCTGTCGTCCTTAGCTTTAAATCTCTATCTTTTAAAATTACTATGCCGTTCTACAACTTCTCTCCTTTAATTTGTTGCAATTCCTCTATTTGGTTCACATATATTTTATTTGGATTTATTTGGTAAAGATTTGTAAGAAATAGGAGAAAAGAATGAAGAAAAAAGCGATTGTTTACTGTAAGAGATGGATGAAGAAAGTCATGGCTGATGGAATGAATTACATTACGTTCTCTCGTATATAGATGCAACCCACCAATTATCTAATTAATCATCTACTTAATTGATCCTTCAATTAATTTTTATGTGCAGCAATATACTGCCTATATGTACACATTCAAATCTAGGTAAATTATTATTTCTTTTCCTTATTACTTGACATTTTCTACTGATTATGTTACAATACTAATTAACGGCCCCATTAATAGATTAACATGTCACCTCTATTAGTTATTTTCCTTAATTAATATTTTACACATTGTAACGTTTCATTAATTGGCATGTCAATTAATTTCACCATTCAATTAACATATATATTTAATATGCATATATTTTTTATCCAGATTTGAATTTGAACATTTATTTGTTACATTTATATGTAAACCTCTTTAAATTAAGGGATCTAATATATATACACACGTTATATATTAATTCACATATTAATTAATTGCACTTTTTAGGTGATTCTGTTTGCAATGTTAATTGTTTCCCTAATTTTTTTTCCTCTTACATCTAATTCTCTTAATAATTTATATTCATTACAAACATAATAAATTTGTTACTACTTTTATAAATATCCTATGAATTAATCGCAAATGTTTATAATTGATAAATTTTCCATGTTTGCAAATGTAATTGTTTCTGATGCTAAAACTTCAAACAGCTATAACTTCCCCGTTTGAAGTCCATTTAGAAAACATTGTATATGAAAGTTGATCAGGAAATTGCCATGAACACAATGGTATAAGTTTCGTGGTCAAATTCCAACATTAGCTAAAATTCATTTTTCGCTGTTTTCATTGTTATCAATTAAATTTATTTTAATTATATAAAAATGCGGGGTGTTACACAACTAATCTAGCTTTATTCCTAGTTATATTTCCTTGTTCATCTGCTTTATTTTTGAAAACCCATTCAGCACCGATGACTGTTTGATCACTCGGTCTAGGAATTAATTCCCAAACTTCGTTTTGTTTGAATTGGTTTAGCTCTACATGCATAGCTATAATCCAATAGTCATCAGTAGAGGCTTCTTTGGCATTTTTAGGTTCAATATTAGAGAGGAATGCTACGTGGCCCATTTGATTAAGTTGATTTCTAGTTCTGACATGCGAATCAATTTCTCCTATGACATTTTCTACTGGGTGATCTCGTAAAATCCTAGGAGGAGATCTTAATTCATTTTCATTATGAACAATGTTTTCATCTTCTTCAAAATTATGAACAATGTTTTCATCTTCTTCAAAATTATTTTGAGTAACCGTATTTGTGACCGTCTTAGTTATTATCTCATCATCCTCAAAATTCTTATTAAACCTAAAATTTTCATCGAAGGAAACATGAAGTGTTTCTTCGATTGTTATAGTTCTTTTATTAAAAATTCGATAAGCCTTACTTCATTTCGAATATCCTATGAAAATTCCTTCATCGAATTTTGGATCGAATTTTCCAAGCTGATCTTTTGTGTTTAAAATAAAACATTTTGAACCAAAAACTTTAAAATAAGAAATATTTTGTTTTCTTTCATGAAATAGTTCATATGGAGTATGTTTTGTTAGTGGTCGGATGGAAACACGATTCAGAACATAACAGGCAGTTGCTACAGCTTCTGCGCAAAAATGTTTTGGTAAAGTGCTCTCGTTTGATAAAGTTCTTGCACATTCTTGTAAAGTTCTATTTTTCTTTTCTACAACTCCATTTTATTGCGATGTTCTAAGAAAAGAAAAATTATGGTAAATTCCCTTTTTATTGCAAAAATGTTCAAAAGCTTCATTTTTGAATTCACTAGCATGATCACTTATAATATTTTTAATTTTTTAATTTTTAAGATTTTGAATTCTTTTAGCAAAATTTTTGACATTTTCAAAAGTGTCACTTTTATATTCAGAAAAATAGACCAAGTATATCTTGAAAAATCATCTACCATAACAAACACATATTTACTATAGTTTATGGATTGAACTTGAGTTGGACCAAAAAGATCCAAATGCAATAGTTCAAGTGGTTGTATAGTAGAAATATTTTTCTTTGATTTAAAGGATGATTTTGATAATTTACCCAATTGACAAGCATCACAAAATTGTTTGCTTTAAAATTCATCTTTGGTAAACCTTTTACTAATTCATTTTTAGATAATTTGTTTATAGCTTTGAAATTAATATGACAAAATCTTTTGTGCCATAGCCAAGGATCATTTTCTTTGGCTATTACACACATATTAGAATTGTGTTTTATATTCATATTCAATACATAGACATTTTTATCTCTAAAACCTTCAAAAATAATATTTTGATTTTGATAAAAAATGCTACACTTATCTTCAGAAAAAGAAATATTGAATCCTTTATCACACGGTTGGCTGATGCTAAGTAAATTGTGTTTTAAATTTTTTACTAGTAAAACATTTGTAATAAGAGGTAAATTAGATATACTGTCATTGCTCACATCACCTTTGACGATGATATAGCCTTTGGAATTATCTTCAAAAGTGACAGAACCTCCATCTGAGTAGGTAATGTTTGTTAGCAACTCTTTTTTTCCTGTCATGTGTTTCGAGCAACCACTGTCCAATATCCATTTTCCTCTCTTTTTAAGTGGTACCTACAAAAGATAGGATTAACATTGGTACCCACCTTTTTATTTGGGTCATAAAAAGTTAGGTCTTGGAAAACCAAACCCTAGAGGGTTCAGAGTTCCTTTTAAAAATAAAAATTTTATTTTTGTGAACAGTTTCTATAAAAGATTTTATATATTTGTTTCTAATCAAAAAATTATTTCTTTTAGAAACCCAAATCCTAATTGATTTAGAATAATTTGCAACTTTTGAAATAGATTTATCAATTGTATTATTATTCCTTTTAAAATTGTTATATAAAGAATCTTTTTTCTTTGGAATAATTTTAGAGGTTTGCTTATATCCTAGTCCTTTTTTATTTGAAACAGTCTGAGAATTTTCTATAATTCTAGACAGGTTTTCTCTACCTTTGTTACTATTAGAGACATTTTTAGTAATATCATCTAATTTTGTTTTAAGACTAGAAATATCTAATTCCAATATTTTAATATTAGCTTTAAGATCAAGATTTTCAACTAAAAGAGCATTATTCTTTTCCTTCTGAGTTCCTATTTCTTGACTTAACATAGAGAGTTGAGATGTCGAATTAGAATAAGATTCTTGAGTAGTTTCAAGTTCTTCTTCTAAAATTTGTTTCTCATCTCTTAACATATCTACTTCAATTTCGGTCCTATTTAATTTTTTAAGAGTTTTCTTTATACTTTCTTTTGATGTTTCTTAGTTTGTCAAGTAATTCAGAGTTTATTTCTAATAAATCAAAAAAAGTTAGATCACTCACCTCATCATTTGTGGACATAAAACATACATTGGCTTCTTCGGAATCGCTATCTGAGTCACTGTCTGATGATGAAGATGATTCTAAATCGTCCTAAGTGACTGAGAAAGCTATCTTTTTGAATCTGTTTTTCTTGTACTTAAATTTGTCTCTCTTTCGATCAGGATAGTCTTTCTTGATGTGACCTTTCTTGTGACATTCATAATATTCTAGAGCAGAAGATGATGGTTTGTTGTTGTTGTTATTGTTGTTGGAGCTGTTCTTGTTGTTTCTGAATTTGTTGCTCTTTTTGAATTTCAAAACTTTTTGAAATTTTTAGCAATGAACATCATATCTTCCTCATCTGAATCTGATTCATCCTTCTCTGCTTGGAATGCTATATTCTTCTTATCTTGTGTCTGTACTCGTATAGCCTGGATATTAACTTCATAAGACGTTAAATTTCCTACCAACTCCTATGGTTTAATGGTTGAAATGTTGTTAGCTTCTTCCATCACTAAGACCTTTCGTTCTCACTCATCCGTTAGAGAGTTGAGGATTTTTGAAACAATATCAAAGTCTGTATATTTTTCCCCTAATGCTAAAAGAGAATGATATATATCTTGGAATATAGAGTACATTTCATTTATTGTTTATCCTGCTTCATTTTGAAATTCTGGAACTGATTTTTGAGCATAGAAATCTTACTCTGCTTTACTTTGTTAGTACCTTCATGTGTAATTTTAAGTGTACGCCAAATTTCATAAGCTATTTTACACATGGTTAAACTATTAATCTCATTTTTGTCTAATGCACAATATAACATGTTCATGGCTTTAGCATTTGCAGTAGCATCCAGTTTTTGTGTGTTAGACCATTGTGAATATTCTGTAGTAGGTATGGTATATTCAGTTTGAGTAATATTCCAGTTTTTATAACTATTAGCTTGTATATAAATTCTCATCCTAGTAGCCCAATAGTTATAGTTCAATCCGTTAAATAGTGGTGGTCGTGTAGTAAATTGACCTTTAAGGAAACTTGTGTTAGTGTTGTTTTCCATATTAAAATATCAAATAACTATGTTACAGTTACAAGATGGCCTTGCTCTGATACCAAATGAAAGTTGATGTGCTATAGGATCAAATAATATCGAATATATATATTAACTAAACTTATAAACTAGTGCAGAAAATACGATAGTAGTAAAGTGAATGATGACACTAGAGATTTTTATGCTGGTTCGAACTTCCCGTTCTACATTCAGTCCCAGACTCCTTCTGGAATTTAAACTAGCAGCTCTCACTTAACCCGGAGGAATAGGTTTACACCACTTGAGCAACCGAGCACGACTTGACCGCCTGAGCAACCGAACACAACTTGACCGCCTGAGCAACCGAACACGACTTGATTACAAAGTAGATTGTCTTGACCTTGTGTGTTCTAATAATACGGATTTGTCAATTGTAGTACACTCTTCCTATAATCTTTTCCTTAAGTAAGATGTGTATAGTTGTGTGTATATGAAGAATAGAAAGTGCTTGAAAAATATAGAGTTGTGTTTGTAAGCAATTGATAGTTGAATTCAAGAGAGCAATAGATTCGGAAAATATAATTCAAATAATAGCAAGAAAGTAAGTTAAGTAAGTGATTTGATCTTTGGAAATCATGCATATATATATTAGATAGAGAGTTGCTACATCTAGTAAAAAGGTTTCAACGAATAGTAATGGCCGCAACTCTCTGAGAGGAAGACAACCTTTTAGAAAGGCAAGTGTCTTTTCAAAAATTTGGCAGTTATACAGAGTTCAGTCGACTGCCTTAGTAACTTCAGTCGACTGAATTCAAAAACGTGCATGTGTATTTGAAAGTGCACAGATTCAGTCGACTAACTTATGCACTCAGTCGACTGGTCTGTGTAATTTATATAAAAAAAATTATACACAGGTTCAGCCGACTGAGGTCATGAGTTCAGTCGACTGACCTGGGTACTTCCTGAAAATCTGTTTAAAAGCATGTTGTGATGGCAATTTTCAAAAAGTATGCAATATATATATATATATATATATATATATATATATATATCTGTGTGTGTGTGTGTATGTGTGCGCGAGGGAGTGATGATACTTGAGGAAAGATTTTGACAAAAACTAGACTTGACTCTAAACAATATATATATATATATATAGCACTCGACTCCAAATAATATATATTATATATGAGCCATACTTCGATTTGTTGAGTCCGGTCTTCGTAGCTCGTTGTCATAGATTAATAATCGTCGTGTCATTTGAATTTCTTATCAGTAATCAAAACATAAGATCCAACACAGCAAATGTTAAACACCGCTTGGAATTCCATGGTTGAGCTTACTACATTGAATAAAGGAGACAACAAACGTAAACAATTTATTCATGGAGAACTGTAAGGGAAAATATAGTTTTTATTTGCAATGATGAAAACTCAAATTAGTTGAGATTATGTTGCAACTCAATGGTATTGGTAATTTGGTATGCTTTGGTGCAGAATGAGTTTGATATAGGTTTTTGTGAATATTATACAATTGTGAACTTGAATTTAAGTGAACAATTACAGAGAGGTGGCATCAATTTACTTTAATTTGTGAATGTACCAAAACTGAAATGTATTTGAGAAAAAGTAATAGTATCTAAAAAAAATTTGTCATACTTTAAATGTGCTTTATTCAAAGGATTGTGTAAACATATAATCAGTTCAACTTTTAGTAGTTAAAAGAACATACATGTGTAGGGTGTTTATGGTAATTGGGAAATATTAAAAGATAGCAGGCATATAGATTGTTTTCTATAGCTAGATGTCCATCGTTCTTGATGGATGTCAAATGCGGTTAAGGATAATTGTTCACACCAATAATTTATTTTAATCCCGGTATTAAATTTTCAATTCCCAAACCAGCAATAACAAAAATTGAAAACCAATAATCCTAATGCAGCCATATAATGTTGGTTATAAATTACGTGTACCTAAGTCAACAAAGATGCCTTTTGAAGCAAATAACTATAACGTAGTTTAGGTAGTATCTATAAATTTCATTCTTGCATTAATCGTGGTGTGGCACTATGTTTTAACTGTAATTATTCAATGGAAGAATTTATTGAAGGGAAATTTTATTCAACATCAGTTTCCTTATTGTATGCATCCATTGATATAGGTCACAGAAGAGCAGTTGGTGCTCTGTTAAAATTTTAACCTTTTTGAAGCTGAATATACTTTTTGTAATATACGTACTGGTTTAACAGATCCCAAATTTCAGAGCCTTAAATTGTAATCCAGTAAATTCTCATGCATAAGAGGAATAGAGTGAAGGATAAATAGAAGTCGCATATTAGTCTTCCGCTCGGGTAATATTTCTTTTTTTATGTTAAAGTTTAGCGTTGAACACGTACCTGTTGATTCACACTTGATGGTTGTAGATCTGATTAGAGAATGGTCCAACCAATGTCGAGCTTATGCGAAGTCAGCACACTGAGTCAATCTTCGCTGGTAATGTATACACCTCCAATGGAATCGTTAATGCGATTACATGTTTAGATCGACGAATATGCCACTTTAGTTCCTATAACTTCATTGTTTTTTATGTTAAAGGCATCGTGGTTTGAACATCATTGTTGTTATCTGCATGGTCAGTAGAGGTTGAACTACCATGTTCAACCATTGAAGCTGAAGATCCGTCATCATGGGGGATTGCATTTAGGGTTGGTTTTCTTTTTCGATTCTTATTATAGCTCTCCAAGCCAAAATTGGAATCTATTATAAAAGAGGAACAACACACCCTAAGTGAGGGCAAATGCATGGACTATATAGAATAATAGCAAGCAATAGACAAAGTGCAAAAAACATAATGGTCGATGTGTACCGTTAATGACAAAAACATCTGGTTATCATCATATGTACGAATGATGCTGCTGTGCTCTGACATACTCATGATTGTGAAATGGGAATGGTGGAACAAACTATTGGTTGATTAAATGTACAAATTTAGCCAAGTGTTTTAGTTAACTAGTGGAGGAAAAACTATGGTCGGTAAATACATTCATTAAGTTTTTAAATTAAGTTGGACAATTTGTTGACTTCGGTTTTTAATCTTTGAAAATCGTTGAAATTTATGTAGGGAAAAGTTATAAATTTAATTTCGTAGATAAGCTACACTTAAGAGGGCAAAAAATGAGTTGCTTTTCTTATATAATCATACACGTTCATTATAAGATAAAAAATTCAACGAAGGTAAATTTCATATTAATTTTTTTTAAATTCATGTAATTTTCATATTGAAACCATGGCAAAAAGATGAACTTAAGCATTGAATTATTAAGTTAGAAAAACATAATATTTAACCAAAGTTTTAAGAATCCTTGTTTCAACAATAAAATTTATTTTTCACCCTAAAGCTTAATTTATTTTTACAAATAAATTTGTTGACTTCAATCAATTTTCCACGCATTTCATAAATTGTATACAGCAAAACGGAAACAACCAACCATTACCAAAAAAAGGAAATCCATCACATTATTACTCCTTAAAGCAGCATGAATATGGCAGTAGTTATAGTAATATATCTAGCAGACAGTAGTGGTAAAAATTGGTTTTCTGTTTTACACTTGTAAACTTCAAATTCAGCATCTATTCCGTACATCTACCTATATAAATACATATATAATAGACATTTATAACAATAATTATAAATTATCAATAAAAGATTCTCACTTATATGTTTATTCAGATTGGGAACAAAATGCAAAGCGTAAAAAGACGGCGCTCAATGAAATTGATTAAAGAAGACAAACTTAAATAAGTGAAAATTAGCCACAAGGACCTCTTTAGCAAGTGCAATTAGTGTCTAAGACACACAACTGAAATAATTACTTTTAAGTACAAAATGCAAAATAATTAGTTTCTAAGGCCTAAAAACCTATGAAATTATGTCCTTGAAAGTAATTGGAGTGCTGACTTTGTCCTTAAAAGTAATTATTCTGCTGACTTTGGCCTTGAAATTAATTTCTGTGGATACGTGTCCTAGAAAATAATTGGACTGCAAAGTTTGTCCTTCTAGTGAAATGCCCCATAAAATAAACCAACTTTTTCCCCGAGCCTAAAAATCTCATAGTATAATAGGTTAGTATTTAGTAACAATCGTAACATCTGCCTTTGTAAATGAACACAAAAGATAAATATATGTAGTAATGCTACGATATTTGTCATGTTGATGGAGCAGGATTGGGAAATTCGGTTGTAGATTCGTTAATGTGATGATAATTAAGGTGGGCATTTTGTTTGATTTATTTTTAATCTGTAAAAGGTGTAGAAAATAAAATAGGTAAAAAAGCTGTAAAATTTAAATTTTTGGATAAGATGCACTTAAGAGGGCAAAAAATATAATTCTTATATAATTATATACGTTTACTTTAAGATAAATATTATTTCAACTAAGATAACTTTTATATTGATTTATTTTAACCTACATAATTTTCATATTGAAACCATAGCAAATAACTTAACCTAACCATTGAATTATCATAAGCGAACGAAACTCAATATTTACCAAAGGTTTATGATTCCTTGTTTCAAGAATCAAATTTATTTCTCTTCCTAAAGCTTAACATTATTTTTACAAATACAATTGCTGATTTTAATCACAATTTCGTATTGTGTTTTTTCAACCTAGATAATTTTCAAATTAAGTTTTTTTAACTCGTATAATTTCATATTGGAACCATGGCAAAAGAACAAACTTTAGTATTGAACGATCATAAGTTAGAAAAACAGAATATTTAACCGAAGTTTTATGATTCCTTGTTTTAACAATCAAATTTATTTCTCATCATAAAGGTTAAATTATCTATACTATATTATTATTAGTGAGTTAAATTTTAAACTCACACAGACCCCCTTGAAATTTGGCAACTGAACAGTCTCCAAATCTATATGTATTTTTATCTTCCCCTTTTCGTACGTATTTTTATCTTCCCTCTTTTCGTTCACCAAAACCTTATGTTCTCTCGCCGTTTTTGAACTAAAAAATCATTCTTTGATCGTTTTCTCCTTTATCTTCTCATCTAACCCTAAATATTCATTTTCCTAATTTGAGATATACTCATCGAATCGCAATGCCCTAGATTTACGTCATTTCTTCCCCGTCATCATTGAATCGCATCACCCCTTTAGCTTCGAATCACCGCCATATCGACTGAGCTGCCACTATGAAGCGCCATGTCATCGTTAATACGCTAGCTCCAAATGTTTAGCCCTCTTTTGATCGCCATCTATAGGTATCGAAAATTAGGGCTTTATACGAGTAATCTATAATCGATTTTTTTGCAGGTACGTACTAATTGCAATGTCGTTTTCCCCCTAAAATTCAATTATGTTCTTAGATTCATAATATATTTCTGTTCTTTTCAGATTTAGTAAGAGGATCTATGGCTGACCACAAATTCTGGAACCGGTTTAATGATTTGAATGTTCGAAAATACCAAGTATAGGAAGTTGACAACTGATAGAATTCTTCTGATCAAACCATTAAATGATGATGATGTATCTCTTCCTTCATTTTGAACCAGGTATACCACTCAACCCATTAATTCATATTTGAAGACTCTTTTCCTTGTTTTTTTGGTCTTTTTTAGAGTTTCTCTTGGACTATGTTCTTTTAAAATGAAACGATGGTAAATATTTTTTCTGTCTTTTTTAGATTTTTTCTTAGATTATGTTAATTCGAAATGAAGTGACAATAAATATATAGTTAAATATCCTTTCAAAATACTACATATGTATGACATAATGCTACATTAGTACATAAATGAAAGTAAGCACATTTTGTTTTTAAATCTACTCATGATTTGTGTGATATTTTGAACTTTATTTTGTGTACATAAGAGGAATCTAACATGGTTCTACAAGTTTGTTCTGCGTACAAATTTGTTTACCTTTGCAAAGTTTGTCAACAACCTGCTTATCGACTCATATTGCTTTAAGCAACATGTCTTGAATGATCAACATTTAAGATCAAGTTCTTAAATTCTTATCTTAATAAGTCAATGTTAACTAGGAAATACGAGGTATTTTCATTAATGTGCGATTAGTAAAGTTAATAAAGTTAGATAAATAGTGTTTTCATATTGATAAAGTTTTTTGTTATGCATTGTTAACATGAGTTTAGAAAATCTGAATGAATAGAAGTGTATATGTTCAAACAATGGCAAATTATGGTGAAAGTAGGTATTTATCTTTGGTGCTTCATTTGATTTTTATTTGGTGTATATGTGCAGATCATTCATTAAGCATGAATGATGTTAAATTATTTATGTTTAAGTATCTTATGTTTACGAAGTGTATGTGTATTTTTTGTTCTAAACATTAGTAATATTTAAATAAAATCAATTTGGGATTTTGTGGAAAAAGATTTGCAAAGATAAATATAAATTTTTTGCAACATCTATGATGAATAATCTGATCAATTATTCTTTTCATTAGCACTTATTCAATCAAATAAAAAGAACTAATGTACCTTTCATTTTCGTCTATACAGAGATATCTTGATTTCTTTGTTAATATTTCTACTTAAAATTCTCCGAGACAGCGAGTTATAAGTTTAATATAACTAAAATCATTGAAATTTTGAAATATTACAATCTAATGATCAATGAAAAGATGGTAGACATGAAAAGTATCTTTCAATTTTAAACGTGAGAAAACTAATCGCAAGGAAGGAGAAGTATGCAAGAATTGAATAAATGAGATTGTGTTTTAGGTTCATGGAGAGCTATAACAATAAGTATATATTGCCAAAGTTGCACATATTCCTTAGCTTGCGTATTTCTCTTAACATGTAAACTCTTTTCACACAACTTGCTTCTGACCTTTTTCTATCCTAAACATTTCACTATATTTCCACCATAGTGCCTAAATGATGAAACACCAAGGAGAGGTTTATAGTTGTGTACCACCTCATGCAAGTTAATAGCGTTAAATAGAATTTAATGAATTTTAGGTTGAATATGAACTGGATGGATAATATGGGTTAAGGGAACTCAAAGAAAGAATTATGTATTGTAATAGTGATGTGTTGGTTCCATCTTTCCATTAAGTGTTTACTATGGAAATATTTTCAAAACATTTGTATCCACAATGTGTTCTTCAAGTTTGTAGTTGCTATTTGTTGTTGACTTGGTTATGGATTTGGTTATTAGGATCGGTAATAACAAAAGAACAGAAGGTAATTATGAATCTCATACAAGTAGTATTTAGCTGAGAAAAAGGGATGATAATGTTTCTCGCATATTTCTAGCACACTTTCTTTATTTTGGAGTTACTGCTATGGAGTTGGTGTCCAGAAAATAGTATCAGTATATAAAAGTTAATGATTAAATAAGTTGAATATGTTTGAGATTTAACTGGACCTGCTAATATTGCAATATAGGTAATATAAAGTTTTGAGCAAATTGAATAATTTCTTCTACTGGTTAAGATTTTTTTTGCTGTTATTACAAATATGTAAGTAATTCACCCCTATTCAGCTGTTTGTAAGCAAATGCTTCGTTACTCGCTGAATTCTTCACAAATCCACGCATTATCTCTTGATTTCAAAATTTTGGCTGATATTTTTGGTGATCTTCTTAGTGAAACGAATCCTTTAATTTCATGAACTGGAGTAAGCTTTTGAAATTGTAGGATTAAATTTTCAAGTAATATCTTTGTTGGCTTTAGTATGGTTAACTACAAAATAATATTTATAAAATTGTGGGTGCTATATTATTTACCAAAAATGTCCTTTTGGTCCTTCAATTTTTTTGGGATCATTTTGGATATATAATGGTCAATACAATAATACAAGTTAATTATATAGATTATCTGTAAAAGGGCATTGACGTAGCATAGGAACAAACACATGGCTACATTATTAATGGCATTTAAACAAGGGTAAGAGATGCAATCAACTATTAGTGAAATGTTTTATTACAAAAATTGTTCAAGTACTTAATGATCATTGAATCTGTTAGTGAAACTTGGTGTTAGGATTATTATATGTGAAACAGTGACTAAATGGTGATTATTGAATATTTATCATGGTCCTTAAGTATAACATAAACCCCCCCATTCACCCATGATTTTTATTTTGATTATTGTGTATAGAATGCCAATTAATTTGGATTCAAAAAAGTGTTAATCTTTTGGAAGCTAATAAATAATATTTTTTTTAAATTTTGTTACCGGTGTTTTCTTAATAACTATATTTTTTTTCCAACGCTTCACACTTATTTAATGATCTTTTTTTTAAACCATATTGTTGATCTTGCCATTCAAAATTAAGCAAATGAAGTGGCTTAATTACTGGGATGATGGAACCATGGTTCATATTGTACTTTCACATCATGTTAGTTTATTTGTTCTTTTACACTTAACCATTGTTTGACCATGGGCTCATTGTGTATAGTGATGTACATCAGAAAAATTGAAAAATATTATGAGAGCAATTTTTTGCTCTTTAGTTTTCTATGTAAATTCTCATCTTTGCAATGTATAATTTGTTATTTAAATGGTTGGACTTTTGATGGAATTGTGACGACCCGGAATTTTTGTATATTTGAAACTGGAATATTTAATTAATTTTAAATATTCAGAGGTTAATTATTAACTTAAATTTCAAATATCGCTGTTTTGTGAGTAATTTAATTATTAAATTAAATGATGTGGAGTTGGGTAAAATGTTAAATATGGTATTCTAAGCTAATTAAAAATATTTTGGAAGCTCGGAAAATTCATATTTATAATGCTGAAGTTAATAGAACTTTTAAAATTGAATTTGAAAGTGTTTTGTTCAGTTTTAAAGATATACTATTTTGAATTGAATTTAAAAATAGCCTTCCGAGGCACAGTCTCGGAATTTGATGAAACCAGTTCCATTGGATCCGTAATAGTGTTTTATTATCGGATTTCAATTTTCGTAGTGTTTGGAATTGTTGTGTGAACGTACGGTGGATAAACGCCTAGAAGTAATTATTTGAGACGGTTTAAATTTAAATATAATGTATATTGTTTGTCCGGTCAAAAGAAATTCCTTCACATCAAAGCTTTACCCTTTTAGCAGAGATACTGTAGCCAGGCTTCTTCTGCACGCCATTCCCTTCTCAAAATATCTCTACCTTTTTACTTCGTTAAATCGCGTTCAATACGAAAGAAAGAAGAAAGGGGTCTGTTCGTTCCTTCCTCCCTAAAATCAAATTAATGGCATAACCTTAAAAAAAAACAAAGGGGAAATCGCGACTGCCTTGAATCAGATCTGAGCCCACGCGTCTTGCGATCGAGCTGGAGGGAGTCAGGGACCGCGTGCGCATATCCATGGCAGCGTCACGCTCGGGATAGGGGAGGTCGCGACTGTAAGGGTGGCGAGGGGAGTCGCTCCGTAGCGGTGATGTCGTGGTGACAACGATGAGGTGATATTCGCGATTTCGGGGGCAGTGAGGCTTGGGCTCGACTTGTTTGACTGGGAGCACGGCGATCTGAGAGTGGTTCTCAGCTGGGATGGGTTTCGTCAGGTGGATTTGGGAATATCGGCTAGGGTTTGAATAGTAAGGTAAAAACAATTTATTTATTTATTCTAATGTGATGGTGTATATATTTATAAATATGAATATATGCAGTGAAAAATATATATGTAGTAGTGTAATATAAAACCATTTCTATTTCTATTTTAATATATATGCTAAAATAAAATAAATAAACATATATAGATTTTTAAATCCACTAGTTTAAATTTTCAAATAATGTATTTATGGAGATTTATTTGTTTAACTAACTTAGGTAGTCATTTAGAAATTGTTAAAGGAAAATAAATTTACAAGCATACACTTTAAATCTATTAACTTATTTTAAAGCGAAATATTAAGGTAATTAATTTATTTAAAATAAATGATCAAAAGATAATAGATGGTCCAATAGCTAAAGTATTAACAAATCGTATAATGTTTATTCAAGGCCCAGAATATTAGAAGAAGCAACCTGGATTGGAGTGGATGCTAATAAAAATCGAAGGTGAGTTAATCTCACTCAGCTGAATTTTATATTAAATTTAAATAGTTAAATTTAAATATTTATTGAATGATTGTTTGGATTGATTGGATGTGATAGTATATATAGTAGTATATATAGCAATATATACATATTGGCATATGTATATATTGGAATTGTTGATATTCCCGCATTATATAGCGGGTGAGACCCTATGCGCCGCATAATAGCGGATGATTTTATATAAATCCCATATACCGCGATATTCCACCTTGAAGTGGAATTGGTATTTTATATTGTGCTAACGTTTGTGGATGAAGGGAAACAGGTTGGAGGGATCCAACTGGATTCCTCAAAATTATTAGATTATTTAATATTCTGTGTTCTGAATATTTGATATCATGTGATGATTTTATATTGGATGATGTGGTTGATTTGAATCGTCCAGTATAATAAATTATAAAATCTATGGAATTGAATTTTTGAAAAGAAATAAAGGAATAAAAGTTTAAGTAAAATAATCCGAGGAATTGGGATAAAATTTATAATGAATTGGAATAAAAATAAGGTGATTTGGAATTTTAACAAATATGAAAAAGGGGATTTTGAATTTACAAGGGATAATAAATTTTATACTTAAGTGATATTATTTGAAGAATAAAAGAAGTTATTTTTGAAATTAAGGATTAAAGTTAATTAAAGGATAAATAAGGAGTTTTGGAAATCTGTAATTGATATTGGTAAAAAGGGGTTTAACTCGTAATAAGGAATAAAAATCTAAAAGTTAATGTATTTTGGAATAAATGAAGTAGCAAAGGAAATTTATTTCAAAGTAAGTAAGGTAAATTGGGAAATCAATTGGAAATTGATTTAGTTGTTTAAAATTGGAATTTTAGAAGAGAAATGAGATTTTGGAATTTATAAACTGGGTTTATAAAGTAAAATAAAATATCAGTGGATATTTGAAAATATAAATTCAAGGTGAGAATTTATAAAGGGATATGAACTGGTTTAAAAATAAATGTTGATTTATTTTTAAAGGATGGGAATGAGAAGTGTATTTCTCTGGATAGCCAAGTACGTTTTTTTTTCAAAGTAGTTTAAATATAAGTTAAAAGTTTTAATATGTTTTAAAAAGCATGTTTTAGAAAATTGATTATTTTTAAATGTTAACTTTTTAAAGTAAGTATTTTCAAAAATCTATTATTGTAGTAATTATATAAAAGTGATTTGGTATTATGTTAAAAACAAAGAAAGTTAGTTTATATTTATAAAGTGGTTTCATTTTAATATTCCCTAAGCATATATTTTAGTAAAGTATTAAAAGTAGTTTTAAACTTCGATGTTATAAAGTATATTGATAATAAAGTGTTTTTAAATTAATTTTAAAACTAAAAGTATTTTGTACTTGGTGTTTCAGAGGAAATAAACATTTGGGAAATGTATCCCGTAAGCGGAAACTGTTTGAAATTTGTTTTCAAATGAGCTTTGAAAATTTGGAAATATATCTTGGAAAGATATTTGGGCAAATAAATAATGTGGGAAATTATTTATTGTGTGATGGTTGCTTGTGGATGTTAATTGATAGTTAAATAACCGACTATCGATATTGGCCAAATGCGTTGATCGTTTCGAAGAGACTGGGATCGAGTTTCCATATACCGGGATTCTAGGTCTGGAGACTCGAATACCACTTCGATTCGGTTTGTACGTTTCGTGAAAACGATTTCAGAGTCGAAGATGGAACAGTGAAGTGCAAGGGCTAGTCGCTACTAATCCTGAGGATATTTCCAAAATGGATGTAGTAGGAATAGTGCCTTCGGTTCCGTTCGAACCCGGGACGGACTTGTATGGACGAATGCTTTCGAGACATCGTCAGGTGGACGATGGGCATTCTAAGGGATATGTTCTCTAAAGGTATCGTTTAGCCTCGAACCTCATCAACCGGGAATGACTGAAAATCAGGGGTTATGCAGCAAGGCTTCGTGGGTAGCCCCCACTTGAGAGTAAAGTCATCCCTGTCTAGATGTCCCTTTTATTTCGGCTTAGTGGTGCAGTTGCTGATCCCAACCGTGGGGTGATTTTACTTGGAATTATCCAGTAAGGGATGATTCCGGTCTTGTGTTGCAGGGGAGCGGGCGTACTCCTCGGTACTGTGATCTAGGCCACGTACTGTGACAGGTGGTACCCCAGTGCCTAGTCATTCGTTGGAAATCCATTCTCCCTACGTGCCTGTACGGTTTTGATTGTGCCCAACTATTGTTGAAATGTGAGATGCAAGCATTTCAGCTAGATTCTATTTTATTTTCTGTAGACACTATTATAATATCAGAGGATTTTGATATAAAGTGTTTTAGCTATCGTAAGGTAAAAACCCGACATGTTTATTTGTGGCGTGGTCTTACGAGATGCTTTTATTTTCAAAAGGATTTTTGAAACTTTAATAATCAATTGAGTGTGATTTTCTCACGCTGGTTTTCCAGACTGACTCGGGTATTGTTTTATATGATGCTCGGGTCAGACCGAGATAAACAGGTTCAGATTGTAGCTGTGGAGCTCAGGAGACGAGCTGGATGGCGATACGTACTTCCGTATTTGTTTATTGTTCCGCTGTGTATTTGGATGTATGTCATTGATGTGATGAACTCTGATGATGTATTCTGTAAATATATTATATAAACAGATATATTTTTCTGTTTGAGTAAAGATCTGTTTTGTATATATTATATTTTATTCCGCTGCGATGTGAGATTCTGTTGTTGGTTTTCTATTTTTCTTCTTCTACCTCTTCTTCTTAACTAAAATGGTTCGATTTTCCGGGTCTGGAAACTCGGGTCGTTACAGTGGTATCAGAGCTTAGGCTGGCGACAACCTTGGCTCTGGTGGGAATTTTGAGAGTATTAATAGATATGAGCGCGTATTTGTTAGTGAATATAAAATTGTTTTATATTGTGTTGATTGGTTTATTGAGTAGTTTATGGATTCTGGTCGATGTGTGGGATGCCACAACATTGATAGGGATCTCTAAACACTTGTATAGAACAATTCGACACAGTATTGTTTTAAAGTAGGGTAAATGAAATAATTTTACCCAAATTATTTTTGTATAAAAAGAAACGTTTTGTAAACTATTCTAGTTAATATATATGGTTGTTTGGATGTTAGAAGTGATAATATGGAATTATTATCATTAATATATGGAAACTTAACTAGAAATTGAAATTTATAACCAAAGAAAAGAATAAAATTTTATAATAAAATAAAATTTGAGATATAGATTACAAATGTAATTTATAAAATTGAAATAAACTTCATATACAAATGAGATTTGTACTTTAAAATAGAATTCCAGAGAAATGTGGAAAATAAATCGGAATGGATTTTAAGTTTGGAATTTTGGGAAAAGTTTGAAATTCCTTGAGATTTGGAAATAGTTTTCAAAGAGTTTGAGGAAATAATAAGTGGTATTATTTCAGGAATATTTTGAGTTGAGTTTGGAATCTGGAAGGATTTGAAATTTAAAAATATTTGAAATGGTTTAAAGAGATAAAAGCATTTAATTCTCTTCCGGTCGCTGGGAAATAATTTCGGTGATGACTGCAGCATCATCGATGTTCATTTTCGAGTTTCCAAAGAGAAATTGCTACCAAACCGTGTTAAATTGGGATTGTTTGCAAAACTGGATTTGGTTTTGAATTTCAAAGAGATAGCTGAATATACAAAAGGAGTTTGGATGTGATTGATTTCAAAAGTGATTTTGAAATTTTGGGAAATTGTTAAAACTCTGGAATCTTATTTTAATTGTTTATAGAAAAACAAATAAAAAGAAATAAATATACTTGACTAAATTTAATGTATAATCCGGAATAAAGAGTAAAATGTGAATGGGATTGCTTTAATGGATTGAAGTGATGAAATAAACCAAATATTAGGTATAAATTGGAATAAATTACTTAATGGAGTAATGGATTATGGAAATAGAACCTTAATTGGCTGAAAGAAAGTTGATTTTGTAATTTGGATATGAAATGGGAAATGAACTTGGATTAAGTAGAAATTATTAATTGCAATCCGAGATAAAATACTAACAAATCGAATGTGGATGATATAAATAAAGCTCGACACATATATTTTGGATGCTGTTAAGTGAAATAAATTGGAACAAAATTAACTTAAGTATGAATGAACTCAAGTATAAATAAATGGAATATGACCTTGAAATATTATCCAAATGAGTTTGGGTTATGGAATTTAAATTGGTTAAATAGAAATTGAATTGTGAATTAATAAAATTGGGTAGTGAATTAAAAATGAATAGTAGAATCAGAATTTGAGTTATTAATTAAAATTCGACTTGGAGTATTAACACATTAAATATAAGTGGAAATGTGTTAAACAAAAATGAAAATTTGAATTAAAATAGTGATGGCTTGTATTGCAAACGAAAATTCAAGTGGGTATGAATGAAAATGGCCTTGGATATTATTCAATGAACGGAATATTGAATTTAGAATTAAGAAGGGACAAATTGAATGAATTGGTGCAAACTGCAATGAAAATGAACTTAAGTTGTTAACTTAAGTAAATGTTGGATGAAGACTGTACTCAAATCGAGGTTGTTGAAATCAATTGAGAATTAATTATTGAATGAAATAGCCAGGATTGTTTTCGAGCTAAATAAATGGATGTGAATAAATTAAATGGAATGGGTTGAGTATTGTTTGGAAAAAAAAATGGGAATATGGGTCAAAACATTTCATATGTGCTTATGGAAGTATATAACATGCATTGTTTGTAGAATCCATGTTTTAGCAATTTAAATTTTAGTGAAATGTAAATAAACTTTGTATATTTGGCACTTACATGTTGTAATTGAGTTAGTACAGGTTCAGGGAAGTCGGTTGGCTGAATCTGATGGCACAACATGCTAAAATAAATAACCGCTTTGCTTTAAAAATGCTAAAATAAGGTACGCTTACGCAAAAATTCAAAATAGGAGATATGAACTGCATATATTGATATATATTATGATTTCCGGCCTGAGGCCGATGTATATATATATTTGTGCATCCTGCGATATCGCAGAAGTCCCTCCGTATAAGGGAGACTCTGCCAAAATTTTCCGTAAATTTTGGGAGTTAGAAAATTTTTGAAAATTTTTGAAAATTTTCACTAACAACAAATGAATTAAAATTTGTTAAACAAATAAGGTTGAAACTGAGTATTGAAATCTATTTAAAATGTGAAAGTAAAGTAAGTGAAATCGAAGGAACTAACGAAAGTTAAGCTTGCAAACAAACTTTTAATTGAGATTTAAATTAATTAGTAAGTGCAACTAATTCAATATTCAAAGTGGAAGATAAATTGAATTCAAGTGGAAATGTAAACGCAAAAGTGGATAGAAATGGATAGGAACTTCAATAGTGAAGTGAAAATATGTATAAGCAGTATGTAAAATGTTTATCTTAAACTTAAGAAATGAATAGTGAATTTCTTAAGAAAATGTGGTACTGAAAGTATGCTAAGTGAATAATTGAATTAAGGTGAAACTGAAGTTGTGAAATGGGATAGTTGTGAATAAGGGGATAACAATCAAAAAGGAATGTGAATAAAAGAGAATTGATATAACTGATAATCAATTGGAATTTATACGTAAGATGTACGTATATTATTTTATTCGCATAGCTATTTGGTCCAGATGTCGAACACAGAATTTCGAGATAGATATATCGATCCGAGTTGGAATTTTTCACTCGATTTTCAACGGCGAACCTGGATATGGATTGTTGATTGATTCTGGATATTCTCTATCATAGTTTGTGGCTATGCAAGGAGAATGACGGTTTCTGATCAAGAAACCAGATCTGAGTCCGCACTAGGAAGTCGGGTGGACAATACTAGTTCGGAAATGAAATTGTGTGATCGAGAGAGCGATCGAATTTGATACTGCATACGGATGATATATGTGCATCGTACGGGCTTAAGTTAAGCGAATATTGAAAATTTGTAAAGAAAAGTATAAAATGACTTTGGAATTGTGATTGAATGTTATTACTTAGTAGGATATACAGGTGTATAGAAGCAATGGAGAAATTAGGATTTTTGATTTTTAAAGATAAAAATTTAATGGCCCGACAAAAGGTATGTATTTGAATTTCTATATGAAATTTGATTGGGTTTTTTATCCAGCCACTTGGCTTTTTGTTTTCTTTTTGAGATTGAGAGGCCGTAGAGCCATTTTGTAGTAGTACTGAGCTAGCCGCGCAAAGGAGACGCTGGCAAAAATTTTCGGAAATTTAGGGAGTTAGAATTTTTTTGGAAAATTGTGATAATTCAAAATTTGAATTCAAAATTAAATTTGAATGGATAAGTAGGTGGTATGGGTTGAACTTATGAATAAGTTTGGGAAGTTAAAAGATGATTAGTGTATCATTAATAAAAGATTGTTTGGGTATTGTTAAAACTGTTTGAATTTGGAAAATAGTTAACGGGGATGGAATCATTCTTCCTAACTAGTAATTTTGGGGACGAAATTCTTTTAAGGGGGGAGGAATGTGACGACCCGGAATTTTTGTATATTTGAAACTGGAATATTTAATTAATTTTAAATATTCAGAGGTTAATTATTAACTTAAATTTCAAATATTGCTGTTTTGTGAGTAATTTAATTATTAAATTAAATGATGTGGAGTTGGGTAAAATGTTAAATATGGTATTCTAAGCTAATTAAAAATATTTTGGAAGCTCGGAAAATTCATATTTATAATGCTGAAGTTAATAGAACTTTTAAAATTGAATTTGAAAGTGTTTTGTTCAGTTTTAAAGATATACTATTTTGAATTGAATTTAAAAATAGCCTTCCGAGGCACAGTCTCGGAATTTGATGAAACCAGTTCCATTGGATCCGTAATAGTGTTTTATTATCGGATTTCAATTTTCGTAGTGTTTGGAATTGTTATGTGAACGTACGGTGGATAAACGCCTAGAAGTAATTATTTGAGACGGTTTAAATTTAAATATAATGTATATTGTTTGTCCGGTCAAAAGAAATTCCTTCACATCAAAGCTTTACCCTTTTAGCAGAGATACTGTAGCCAGGCTTCTTCTGCACGCCATTCCCTTCTCAAAATATCTCTACCTTTTTACTTCGTTAAATCGCGTTCAATACGAAAGAAAGAAGAAAGGGGTCTGTTCGTTCCTTCCTCCCTAAAATCAAATTAATGGCATAACCTTAAAAAAAACAAAGGGGAAATCGCGACTGCCTTGAATCAGATCTGAGCCCACGCGTCTTGCGATCGAGCTGGAGGGAGTCAGGGACCGCGTGCGCATATCCATGGCAGCGTCACGCTCGGGATAGGGGAGGTCGCGACTGTAAGGGTGGCGAGGGGAGTCGCTCCGTAGCGGTGATGTCGTGGTGACAACGATGAGGTGATATTCGCGATTTCGGGGGCAGTGAGGCTTGGGCTCGACTTGTTTGACTGGGAGCACGGCGATCTGAGAGTGGTTCTCAGCTGGGATGGGTTTCGTCAGGTGGATTTGGAAATATCGGCTAGGGTTTGAATAGTAAGGTAAAAACAATTTATTTATTTATTCTAATGTGATGGTGTATATATTTATAAATATGAATATATGCAGTGAAAAATATATATGTAGTAGTGTAATATAAAACCATTTCTGTTTCTATTTTAATATATATGCTAAAATAAAATAAATAAACATATACAGATTTTTAAATCCACTAGTTTAAATTTTCAAATAATGTATTTATGGAGATTTATTTGTTTAACTAACTTAGGTAGTCATTTAGAAATTGTTAAAGGAAAATAAATTTACAAGCATACACTTTAAATCTATTAACTTATTTTAAAGCGAAATATTAAGGTAATTAATTTATTTAAAATAAATGATCAAAAGATAATAGATGGTCCAATAGCTAAAGTATTAACAAATCGTATAATGTTTATTCAAGGCCCAGAATATTAGAAGAAGCAACCTGGATTGGAGTGGATGCTAATAAAAATCGAAGGTGAGTTAATCTCACTCAGCTGAATTTTATATTAAATTTAAATAGTTAAATTTAAATATTTATTGAATGATTGTTTGGATTGATTGGATGTGATAGTATATATAGTAGTATATATAGCAATATATACATATTGGCATATGTATATATTGGAATTGTTGATATTCCCGCATTATATAGCGGATGAGACCCTATGCGCCGCATAATAGCGGATGATTTTATATAAATCCCATATACCGCGATATTCCACCTTGAAGTGGAATTGGTATTTTATATTGTGCTAACGTCTGTGGATGCAGGGAAACAGGTTGGAGGGATCCAACTGGATTCCTCAAAATTATTAGATTATTTAATATTCTGTGTTCTGAATATTTGATATCATGTGATGATTTTATATTGGATGATGTGGTTGATTTGAATCGTCCAGTATAATAAATTATAAAATCTATGGAATTGAATTTTTGAAAAGAAATAAAGGAATAAAAGTTTAAGTAAAATAATCCGAGGAATTGGGATAAAATTTATAATGAATTGGAATAAAAATAAGGTGATTTGGAATTTTAACAAATATGAAAAAGGGGATTTTGAATTTACAAGGGATAATAAATTTTATACTTAAGTGATATTATTTGAAGAATAAAAGAAGTTATTTTTGAAATTAAGGATTAAAGTTAATTAAAGGATAAATAAGGAGTTTTGGAAATCTGTAATTGATATTGGTAAAAAGGGGTTTAACTCGTAATAAGGAATAAAAATCTAAAAGTTAATGTATTTTGGAATAAATGAAGTAGCAAAGGAAATTTATTTCAAAGTAAGTAAGGTAAATTGGAAAATCAATTGGAAATTGATTTAGTTGTTTAAAATTGGAATTTTAGAAGAGAAATGAGATTTTGGAATTTATAAACTGGGTTTATAAAGTAAAATAAAATATCAGTGAATATTTGAAAATATAAATTCAAGGTGAGAATTTATAAAGGGATATGAACTGGTTTAAAAATAAATGTTGATTTATTTTTAAAGGATGGGAATGAGAAGTGTATTTCTCTGGATAGCCAAGTACGTTTTTTTTTCAAAGTAGTTTAAATATAAGTTAAAAGTTTTAATATGTTTTAAAAAGCATGTTTTAGAAAATTGATTATTTTTAAATGTTAACTTTTTAAAGTAAGTATTTTCAAAAATCTATTATTGTAGTAATTATATAAAAGTGATTTGGTATTATGTTAAAAACAAAGAAAGTTAGTTTATATTTATAAAGTGGTTTCATTTTAATATTCCCTAAGCATATATTTTAGTAAAGTATTAAAAGTAGTTTTAAACTTCGATGTTATAAAGTATATTGATAATAAAGTGTTTTTAAATTAATTTTAAAACTAAAAGTATTTTGTACTTGGTGTTTCAGAGGAAATAAACATTTGGGAAATGTATCCCGTAAGCGGAAACTGTTTGAAATTTGTTTTCAAATGAGCTTTGAAAATTTGAAATATATCTTGGAAAGATATTTGGGCAAATAAATAATGTGGGAAATTATTTATTGTGTGATGGTTGCTTGTGGATGTTAATTGATAGTTAAATAACCGACTATCAATATTGGCCAAATGCGTTGATCGTTTCGAAGAGACCGGGATCGAGTTTCCGTATACCGGGATTCTAGGTCTGGAGACTCGAATACCACTTCGATTCGATTTGTACGTTTCGTGAAAACGATTTCAGAGTCGAAGATGGAGCAGTGAAGTGCAAGGGCTAGTCGCTACTAATCCTGAGGATATTTCCAAAATGGATGTAGTAGGAATAGTGCCTTCGGTTCCGTTCGAACCCGGGACGGACTTGTATGGACGAATGCTTTCGAGACATCGTCAGGTGGACGATGGGCATTCTAAGGGATATGTTCTCTAAAGGTATCGTTTAGCCTCGAACCTCATCAACTGGGAATGACTGAAAATCAGGGGTTATGCAGCAAGGCTTCGTGGGTAGCCCCCACTTGAGAGTAAAGTCATCCCTGTCTAGATGTCCCTTTTATTTCGGCTTAGTGGTGCGGTTGCTGATCCCAACCGTGGGGTGATTTTACTTGGAATTATCCAGTAAGGGATGATTCCGGTCTTGTGTTGTAGGGGAGCGGGCGTACTCCTCGGTACTGTGATCTAGGCCACGTACTGTGACAGGTGGTACCCCAGTGCCTAGTCATTCGTTGGAAATCCATTCTCCCTACGTGCCTGTACGGTTTTGATTGTGCCCAACTATTGTTGAAATGTGAGATGCAAGCATTTCAGCTAGATTCTATTTTATTTTCTGTAGACACTATTATAATATCAGAGGATTTTGATATAAAGTGTTTTAGCTATCGTAAGGTAAAAACCCGACATGTTTATTTGTGGCGTGGTCTTACGAGATGCTTTTATTTTCAAAAGGATTTTTGAAACTTTAATAATCAATTGAGTGTGATTTTCTCACGCTGGTTTTCCAGACTGACTCGGGTATTGTTTTATATGATGCTCGGGTCAGACCGAGATAAACAGGTTCAGATTGTAGCTGTGGAGCTCAGGAGACGAGCTGGATGGCGATACGTACTTCCGTATTTGTTTATTGTTCCGCTGTGTATTTGGATGTATGTCATTGATGTGATGAACTCTGATGATGTATTCTGTAAATATATTGTATAAACAGATATATTTTTCTGTTTGAGTAAAGATCTGTTTTTGTATATATTATATTTTATTCCGCTGCGATGTGAGATTCTGTTGTTGGTTTTCTATTTTTCTTCTTCTACCTCTTCTTCTTAACTAAAATGGTTCGATTTTCCGGGTCTGGAAACTCGGGTCGTTACAGGAATCATAGGTTTATTGACCTTCAAATTAAGGTTTGTGTTCTACTCTTTAAATGGTGTGGAATAGAATTAGCATTTGTTTAATTTATGACATTCCTTCCTTATGCAACAAATAATCTGAGAGTAGTTTTTATGACACACTGTTAATACTTGAAGCGTGTATATATCATGTATATGTTATGCTTTATGACATTTATTGGCAAGGAAAATGGTACTTAATGATATACAATAAAATAAAAATTCTCCAAATTCACTCGATTTTGAGCATTGATTTAGTTGATTACCATTAAGTTAGCAGTCAGATAAGTTAAATCCCATTAAGGAAAAATAAGTTGGGCATATATACCACAATTTATTATTGGCTATAATTTATAGGTTGGAATAGGTTAAGCTTATTTTGTTAGAATTTACGTAATAACTCTAACAACAGAAATAAATGCGAATTTTATTTGAGTACTCTTTACAAATAGGAAAGCTAACACTCTTTTGATTAAAAGATGAAGCAGACCTATAATAGAGATAAGAATAAGCTTTTTTACTTCTTTATCTATCTCACACCACAATTTCTCACTTAAGTTGTACTTTTTCCAGGCTATTATTGAGTATTCTTCTTTACTGTCTAGCTCAAAGATAGGTGAATTTTTATTATATACACATTAGTGTTCACTCATAGGTGTAAGGTTTTATCCGTGCAACCTGGCTTGGTTTTTAATTTTCCCTTGCTTTCATTTGCTTTTTTTGTCGGATGAATTCAACTCATTCATCAAAATTTTCTATAGACTAACTATGTATTTTTTGGGTTTGTTTTTTCATATATTATTCTTAATTCAGCCTTATAGTATTTTCTCCTGTTATTTTTTTTGTTAATTCGGTACACTTTCCCATACCCTTTATTCAACATTTTCTATTCACTAATAGGTTAACACATACTACTGTAAAACTGATATATAGCAGTTTACACATAGGTATACACATAGTCATATAAAACATATACGAATACAACATCCAAGCTGTATGACTTTTAGGCTTTTACATCTATTTTTTCCCCCTTTACATTTCACCTCTTTGCACTTCATTTTTTGTACTCCGCTGATTTCAATGTGTTTTATTTACCTACTCCATATTTCGTTGCCCTATTGAAACTTTTCTTGAAATTTTTGTCTCATCATCTGTAGCTGTTAAGTAATGTACGGAACTGATGAGCAATTGTCTATTTATTGAAAATGGTTCTGTTACCTTACTGTTCTGTTTATGGTTATGTTTCCGGATAATCAATAAATAGTACATCCACCACTTGCCGCTGTAAACCTTTTGTATTATGTTTTCTGTGCACTTTGCATACCCATGTACAAAATGTTCAAACTTACAATTCTAGAGACATTATTTTCTTTACAGTACAAATGTTACATGAATTAGAATCTTAAAAAAATATGATTTTAATGCACCAACTCAGATAGTTTGCTGCTGATACAGCATATTCACTTTTTATATATTTCTTGCAACTTCTTATAGTTCTAGATTATGTTATGTCCTCACTCCTTTGAAATAACGAACGACATCATTTTTATGTATTTAGTGGGGGCATGGTATTCAATAAGTTCATGTACTCACTTTTTTAAAATTGCTCGTGTATTACAATCTAGGTATTTGTTATAAGATGTTTTTTTAATATATAATAATCTAGAAAAATGTTACCGTGGATGATGTTATACATATATACACTTAAAATATTTAATTTTTTAATTTAAACCGAAGATATAAATATTTAAATAAAATATAAATTTGAATATAAAATTATCTAATGCTAACATATTTATTTGAATAGACTATTGACTCAATGATTGGATTGTTGAATAATAAATTGATGTTGGAGTTTACTCCTTTAATTGAATATTTTATTTGATTATTAAAAAAATTTCAAAAGGCTTTGGAATGGTTATTTCATGATTTAAATGAAATTTTCATATAAATTATACTAGGCATCGGTTGAAACATGAGATACCTTTCATATAATACATATTGCTTAACAATAATCCACATGATAAATTGTATATTACAAAATCATTGAAGCAGAGGACTGTTTTAACATACAACAGATCGGTTGAAGATTGGTACTCTAGGAGTTGCAACTATGTGATATATAATCAGCTTTTTGTTGAGTGTGGCATTGTTTACAATAACCTATCGGCTGTTTTGCTGTTATGCTATACTCATCCTATCAAAGTTAACTTATCTATACCCATTATGGTTATCGTTACTAAACTGATGTCTTGCATATCTTTACTGAATAGGAAAAAATGGAAGCACAAATGAACTTCTACTCGAAAACCTGGTACGGTGTATTCACTTCAGTGGCTGCCTGCGGCGCATTATGGACATTATCCTGCAACTTAAACTATCATGCGTGCTACCCTAAACAAAATTCAGTTTTTTTCCATTCTCATCCTGTTGTTTGTTATTTCAATACATGCAAAACAAATGATGTTTAACAAAAACATGAAATTCATTATATTTATGCGCTGCTGCTGTCCTTTTGATATGTAATCGTATACTGTTGTTGGTTGGATTGAGGTATTGTGATTTATAATGCCTTTTTATTTCTTAGCACGTATTACAAAAAAATATGAAATATTTTTAGTAGGTCTTTGAATCAATAATCATTTAGTCTGATGATGGTTTTTACATGAAAGACTGACCAAGCTTTGTATCACTGTCTGTTCAATTAGTTACTAAAGGTATATATTATTAATGTCTGCTGCTTATTTTCATAGTCATCAATTTTCTTCATCAATAATGTATCACTTCAGGGCTTATGGAGTTTGGTTTTTATCAAAATTCCAATATCGTCCACATTTAACTTAGTTAATTCATAAATAAAGTCATTGGGTTCAATAATAACATTTATTATTATCCCTATTACTCTACTCTGGTCAGAGATTTTAAATTTGAGTTGACGACAGTTGACCATCATACCAATATCATACAACCGAGTAGACAGAATTCTCTATTGAGTAGTGTTTCTCTTCTAATGCTTTAACTCACACCCAACTATAGTCGTTCAATGGATGTCATGTCATGATTTAACAACAACCAAAGTGGAATTTTCACATTAAAGTTTAACAGTATTCTCAAGTCGTAAAAACTGTGTTATATCGTCATTCGAGATTTCCTGTTGTTATTAACTAATATGAAAATCCCGGTCGTGTCATTCCATACTTATTCAATAACTATCAGTACATAACCCATTGGTGACCCAACAGCCATGACTAATACATAGCCCAACATTGGAGAGAATTACATAGTCTGGCATCAAGGAATGTCTCGATATCATTTTTCGAAACATCTTAATCAGGATTATTTAAAATAATATGTTATTCTATATTATGATAATTTTCTCATGATTATAACTCTTTGCAACAGTTATTACATAACATATTATTTAAGAATTTTCTAAATATACCACTATATAACAAAGTAAAATTAAAAATAAAATATTTTATTACGAACAAGATTAATTATCGAGTTAAATATATATATAAAATACATGAATGTCCCTAGGTTATATGCCTAGGTCTATTACAAAGCACTTCACCTTCGTGCTCCTTCAAAATCCTACCCGACCACTACCGCATCCACCTATGTTGTCGTCATCGCTGTCGTGATCTATCACATCTTCACTGAGAGCGATGAGATCTGTCGCATCGGTTGCAAACCTCCTCCATCGTTCGCACTTTAACTCATGTTGTATTTTATTGAAAAGTTTGTTCTCTCGGCTAAAAAAATGAATTTGTGGTTGAAGCTAAATATTGGTAAAATTTGTTTTCAGACTATTTGCTAGTTTATCACATTTTGACAAAGGCAACCTTGACACTGCATCATTTTTGTTTTAGTTACGCAAAGAGGGCTGGTGGGTCCATCTCCAACCATCTCTTGAAACTGCAGTTTCTGGATGGCAGTTGGTATTATCACATTTTACATGAACGTCCCGCAATTGTCCACCGAATTATTAAGCGCTCCTGACCAACCACTGGACGTTGTTTTTATTTTATATATATATATATATATATATAACAACTGTGCGTTGGTAATTGGTATAGACTTGTATTTGTCAAAGTAATAAAGCCACGTTTTTTAAATGTTGCTTTAGGACGAAATTTTGAGAACAGACTTCAGGCCTTTTTCAGAAAAGCGGGAAAAAGGTTGTTTGGGTTCAGACTTTCAAAGAGGGTATATTTTATTATTAACTTGAACAGTAGCTATTACTAATTTTCTTCTTGAAGTTTTTTATGTATCCACTAGTAATGCAGCGTTCGGTAGTCTATGTATTAATCTTTACTCTACATGACAACGATGCAGTCACCCATACTAAATATTGTATACACGAGAATCACATATCAACTCATGTAGAGAAACAAAGCTAGTGTTTGTTTTAAAAACAAATTCTGTGTTTTCGATTTTCAATATGTATCTCAAATATGAGAAGAATGGAGAGACGTCGGAGGGGATGAAAGAAAGACGGATGGAAGAACGAAGAGAATAGAGGGACGACGGAAGAATACATTGTTTCACGTGCTTGTATTATTTCTCAAAACATGGAAAATAAAAAAAAGTTGTTTTCTATTTTGTATGTTAACTTCGTTTTCTAAATCAATCGTTTTCGACAATATAAATACGCTGTGTACATTTTTGTATGGACGAAAACGGAAAACTAAAAATAACAAATCAAACATTACCTAACTTTTGCAATCTTAAAAAGAGTTTAATGTCACATTGAAATTGAATATTATTTTAGTGTGGCTAGAGACCCTTAAAACTACCGTTTAAGGACATTACCATGTGAACTAGTACACCCGTAGCCGTAACGATATAATTTTGTAGTATAATAATTACATGAATATGTAGCAATTATACACACATCATATATAACGATGACATAATTTTGTAGTATAATAATTACATGAATATGAAGCAATTATACACACATCATATATAATGACATAACATCATAAAGTTTTATTATATAAGTAATTTTCAATTTATTGAATTATGTTGGAACTTTGATTGAACTAATTAAAAATAAATAAAAACAAGTTATGGTTATATATTTATGAGTCTTTATTATAATTAAGTCGTTGTAAATGTATAACGATAATATATATTTATGAGTCATTATTATAATTGAACCGTTGTAAATGTATAACGGTCGTATATTTATGAGTCATTATAATAATTGAGCCGTTCACTACACCATACTACCCATTTTGCTACACCCCAACGCGGAAAAATTACCACGGTTTTGAGCCGTGGCATTTTTATCACGGTTTTGAGCCGTGGTAAAGGAAACTAGCACGGTCTAAGGCCGTGGCAATTTTACCACGGCTACGAACCGTTCCAATATTAACAAAAAAATTTCACCCCCACCCCCATCTCAATAACCCTCGCCACTCTGCTTAAAAAAAAAAAAAGAACGCCCACATTTCAGTCACACGTCCTAATTTCAATCGCGCGCCCTAATTTCACAGTTTTCCCCAATCGCGCTTCTTCTTCCTCATAGTTACATCATCTACTTCTCCGTCTTCCTTCACTTCTTCCTCTCTGTCTTATCTTGTTGGTTTTGTTTCTGATTTTATTGTTCCCAGGTCGCAACAATACAGCGTGTTCTCCTTTTATTGTTCTTTCTTCTTCCCCATTTTGAAACCAATCTGGAATTTCAATACATGTTAATCCAAGAAGGTAGTTTGAGTAAATTCTTTGCAAGTTCTTCTACAATTGGAATATTTGCTTTCTCTATTTTAAACGATAATTTCAGAATTTAGAGCAATATTTTACAAGGTAAACTTCTACAAGTGTTGTATGACCACATTGGTGGGCGTAGCTGAATTGAATAGATTAAATGGAGCTTTACGGTTATTTTGAAGAGAGCTTTCATAATCTTAAGTGCAGGTGAGTTCAAATATATCCTAATAATTTCAGTCTTTACGTACTTGATTATAATTTATAAAACTATATTTATGCTTATTTAGTGTATTATGTTATATTTCAAGGATCAATATAAATTCAAATACTGGCACTTGGTTATTGAACTTATGAGTGATTACCACGAGTAATGTTTTTGTCATATGTATACAGAAATACTTCTTTTCATATTAAGGTTCCATGTTTAAAGGAAATATGCATCTAGCTATATGGGAATAGGATCACTTTTCAGGAAAAAAATAATCACTTAACTAAATCAACCCCTAGAGTTTGAAATGGTTACACTTTACATATAACAATACATTATCTCCCCCTCTCGGGCCTCGGCCTCTCCTTGTTTAATCTATAACAGAGCATTTACGATCTAGTCTCTAGATCATCCAGTGATATGAATTTATCTGCTGAATTAACCTTCTTTAGTTTTTAGAGCTGGGAAACAGTCATAATACTGCTTTATGTATTGCAGATAAGATGTCAAATATATCTACGCATTCTCATATTATAAAAAGTTAATGTTTTACTTCATATATTATTAATTGTGAAGCTAATCAAGAGGCTATCAGATAAAAATCCTAGTGGAGAAGTAAAGCTAAAAGTGATGAAGGAGATAGCAGAAGAATATAAGATAGACTGAGACATGACCAGTTCAGAGGAAGAGCTTCTTAAACCACCAGAAGAACTCATAGTATTATTCTAAACCCATCTTTCCTCTATTCGAACCAGTTCTTTGGCACGTGCATATAGAAATGAATGTTAATTATCATCAAATAAAATAAACCATTTCCTAATGGGAATTTAAACATGATTTAAACAATTTTTGTTTTTGTTTTGATGTATATGTATTTAGTGTCAACTGATAAGGAATAATAGAATTTTGATATTTACTTTCGAAACTAATAAGAAAGAATGAATTTTTAAAAATAATATATGCAAAAACGCTTCACCAAGATGAAATATTTGTATATTATATTATTTTGATTTCTCTCTTCATATATGCAGGCTGGTCCACGCTCATTTGCTAGTGCCTCGGATATGCGCTTGAAGACGCATGTCCCCTACAATCATACAGAGTATGCATTTTTAAAACCGCTTGATAAATAAATTAAATATATGTATGTTATAAAAACATTTTGGAAAATATACTCAAGTGACTTTGATATACCAGGGAGGTATCTTCAACCAGAGCGGTACCAGCGGCAAAATCTTCTGAATATTTGGCTAGCCAAAGCTCAATCGAGTTAAACAACTCTTCTGTGACAAAAAATAACACATTGATAAACCTCAAAAAGCTTTCAGATTCTCAAAGTTTTCATGCATCAAGCACTACTGCCAAATATGATAAAGTAAGGGACGATCAGGCTGACATGGAGAACAGAAGTCTAGCAGTGATATATGTAAGTTCTATGTTTGGTGCTCTAGCTGCTGCCAAAATGTGTTCAGGTATGTTACTGAATGCCTTTGGAACACATAAATCTGCTTGGTTTTTCTTGCTGCTAAGCAGTTGCCTTGTAACATTTATTCTTATGATATAATATTCCTGTGTAAAATTTATAGCCACGGCAAGATATTTTGTAAGTAGAGGAAAAGGTAACAAATGCTTCACTATATATAATGGTATAATACCATTAAACAAATTTTCCTTCATATAATACTCTAGTATGTCCTTTGCATATATATATATATATATATATATATATATATATATATATATATATATATATTCAGCACTTCAGTCATAAAAAACAAATAAAGAAATAAGTACTTATCACTTACATAATAAAGTTACATTAGGTAATGAATGATACAATGATAAAATATATAGATACATTCACACTCAAACTTTATTAAGAAAACATTATATGATTCCTGCTCTTCTCAATGAATAATCGTTGATAGTTTACTCCAAGTCATCAGCCAATGCATACATTTGAAGCAATTTACCACATTCAGGATTAGGAGTCTCTTTAAGAAACCCTAGAGAGTTCGCATAACGAACATTAGAAGTAATGCCGCTATCTTGAGCCAAGACCACACGAGCTCTGTCTCGTCCTGTCTTGATCTCCTTGCAATCGGCATGTGAGCTCTCTACCAAAGCCACCTCACATATCTCATCGTCATGATCGACGTGATTGTCTATTATTTCAATCTTGTAGTTTGCCGATGAGTCAGTCACGCCTTCGACGTTTTGAGTGACTTGACCGGTCGTGTAGTTCTTGCATTCGAGCTTCACCTTAGCACCTACGTTTCATAATACATGCAACAACTATTGTCTTTTACGTGTATCCTCTAGACATACATATTTGTCAATTTTCAAAAAATAATGCGTTGATTGTTCAAATTCGTTAGATTTCAAATCGAATGATTGAAAATTTTGAATTTAAACTGGAGCTGATGATCTAATTAAGATAAAAAGTATGAACTTTGACGTACCGGACATGTATTCAGTGGCAGTAGTTTCGAATCCAGCACGGCATGTGTCACAATAAACACGGCCTTGTTTGACGTATTTGGATGCGAAGGTGATGCCGACAAAGCAGCTTAGGAGGCAGAGGGTGACTAAAACTCTGGCCATGTTATTTTTGGGCTTTTCTTGGAAGCTTTGTTTTTAATTTTTTGCTTTGGTCAATAAAGAAAACGAGGATTGGTAGAAGCACTGTTTGTGCAAATATAGCAAGACGAGATGGCGTTTTTGATTTATATAGTAATTGGGGGATGATTTATTTCTGTCTTTCTATCCTGTTAACTGGTAAGAAAAAGAATAACTAGTTGTCAGCACACAAGTTCCTATAGCTACTAAACACCGCTACTTCTAGTTGTCATCATATCAGTAAGTTGTGATTCACATATATTAGTATTGACAATCCACCTACACCTAAATGAAGAACTAGAACCACATTTATTCTTTTATAGTTAGGAAATCAATTAAATGAATATAGCAGAAGAGCCTATATTTTCGTATTTGAGGAGACAATTGAGAAGAAAGGATTCAAAGAAACGAAGTTAATAACAGTAGTACATTTTTCTTATTTTGCACCTTTTGAGCATGTGCATGTAAAATGTTGTAGACTTTCTTCACCCAGCTTACTTGCATGTGGATTCCCCATTTGTGGCTTGCATTTTTATGTTTGTAACCTCGAAAATGCATGAAAGTTGGTTATTGCTGCAGATGCTTTTAATAACATATAGTTCAGAGAAACCTATGGCTAGTGGTATTCTTGTTATGAAGATCGCTGACATGAAGTTTCACCTGTTACTTTCCTCTTGAGGTAAGTATTCCAGTAATTCTTGATTTCATTATCCGTCGGCCCTGGCAATCTTCTTGCTATTAATGACCATCTGCAAAAAAATAAAAGTGAACACAATTGCATATTGATATGCACCATCTTAATAAATCACAACTTTACATCACCGTTATAATTTAAACACTAATAGTATCAATAAGATAATTACTTATTTCCTAATAGGTTATAGAGTCGAATAATTAGCTCTTCTTCATCCTCAGTCATGTTTCCTCTCTTGATATCTGGCCTTAAACATAAGTTATATTTCATTATAGGCTAAATGAAAGTATAAATTTACTTAATCACAAAATGCATCTACTTTCCAGGGAGTGTTTTTATAGGGCTTGTTCATTAGTAAGTACCCAAACCTCACAGTTGTCTTCCTCTTTACAGGACTTGCTGTTGAAGTGGATGATGTGAAGCTTGAAGTTGAAATACATGCCTTATAGCACGGAATCTTATTGTATCATTATACTGTACTTGTATTATGTATTGCCTCTTTACAACAATGCTGGAGATTAGTTATAACTTTGTAGCATGTATTATGTATTGTTGCTGAACTGTTGTTTTCATGTATCATTGTACTGTACTTGATGAACTATCTGAAACTTTTATTTTCATGTATCATTGTATTGTACTTGATGAACCATCTAAAACTTTTGTCTTCATGTATCATTGTATTGTAATTAATGAACTGTTTGTAACAGTGAATCATATTGTGATCCGAGACACTATTTTGTATTGAATTGAACTGAAGTAAGAACCGCCGAGACGGTTAATTGATTTGAGTAACATACAAAAATTAACCACGGCCTTAAGCCGTGGCTAACCATGAATTTGCCACGGCTCTAAGCCATGGCTGATCTAAATATTGCCATGGCCTAAAGCCGTGGCAAAATAGAAAACAACCAATGCTCAGGGCCGTGGCAAAATTTTTGCCACTCCCTATTTTGCCACGGCCCAAAGCCGTGGCGAAATGACTTTTCTGGTATAGTGGTTGCAAATGTATTCGTAACAACCACCTTTCTAACCCTTGAAAACGACACTTAATACATCTTTTGTGTTCATATGCCGTTGTCCAAGCATCGGAAAAATGAATCATCGTGGGGGTAAAAACAAAGAACAAAACAGAAAACCTCACATCGGAACTTTTAAATAAAACATAACAGTCAATAGCACATCAGGTTACTCCTTAACCTGGAGTTATCAGAGTTACATAAAAGTACTACAAGTCAGTTTTGACAGTTATAACAGTCTGCCATTTGCATATGCTCAACAATATACATACACAAACTAAATAAATAGCGGAATAGATAGATAAGTAGATAAAAGCCTCCTGCTCGGACGTCGTCTTCAAAGAGCCCACATAGACCTGTTACTCTCGGACTACTCAAATAAAATTGAGTACCCGAGAGTTTAGGGAAATCAAACAACTCGGGTCAGACTATATGTTTGGTATGAGTAAAAACTTTGAATCGGTAGGTGTGTGATTAAATACAAAAATGTGAGATCACGCCGCTGAACATGGAACAAGTTTACTCTCACATGAATCAACATCCAAACGTGGAGAATGGATAAATAATTAAACATCGCAAAGAGTGGTTGACTCTTCCCGATTAAATTAAGGAAACAAATTTGAAGGTTCGAATTAAATAAGAAAAGGAAAATCTTTAACAAATGACAAGAAGGTGCACCCCTCTTGAAGTATACCTCTAGTAATATACTTTTGAGAAGCTCATTTACTCTATGACACTTCTTGAAAACCTCCAAGCCGAACCCCACCAAACCTTACCGAGTATCCGAATATTTCACATCTAATAGCGCTACCGAACCCCATCTAGATGAGATGTGAAAGTACCTAATGGGAGCAACCCCACATAGCATAGCCCCCTCTCGCGCTTTAGTTTTAGTCATTCCCAACAAAGGATATCAAAGCTCAACGGAGCTACACATCGTCTTAGAATGACGATAATAGAGAAACTGAAGTAACCAATAGTTGAGAAACAAACTATCGAGGATATAACATGATCGTATATGGAAATTATGTCTTGAATACTTATCACCACTCATCGAATTATAACTTGTACTATTTCTTGGTTAACAATAATAATTAAAGAAAAGATTAATTAAATTTAAATTAATTAATTAAATTTAAAAATCATTAATTGAAAGGGGTTAATTAATTTTAATCATCATCAATTAAAATGATTAATTAATTTTAATTCATCATTATTAAATAATTAATTAACCTTAATCATCATTAGACAAAATGATTAATTAATTTTAAGTATCATTAACAAGGTAATTAATTGAATTTAAACATATCATTAATAAGTTAATAATTAAATTTAAACTCATCATTAACAAGTTAATTAATTAACCTTAATCCTTATTAATTAATTAATTATATTTAAAATCTTTATTAAAATAATTAATTAAGTTTGAAATCATCCTTATTTAACAACTTTATTAACTTGTAAAACAAATCCCAAGCTCGAGAAATAAATCGAAAAATTTCGATAAGGATATGTTTGTTGAAAGTGCTGATATAGCGATAGTTGCTATATGGACACTTCTACAACTATTTTCATGTTACTTCATTTACATCTACACATCACATAACTATAAACAAAGCATAACACAAGGTACTTGACTATTATAAAATAATTAGAGAACATTACTTAGAATATAATTAACTATCACTACTAACTTTTCATATTACTTACTAACTGACAAGGTGTCCACTTTTAAGCTACTAACCAACTACCAAGATGGCATGTTTTTAAAGCATAATCCAAACCGATAACCAAAAATAATATCATACATAACCAATAGCAAATAGCAACTAATAATATGAGCTATGTATTAAAGTTAAAACCTTTTGTTTGAAAGGTGATATTTTACTTACCTAAGTGCTATGAAACGAAGTCGAATTATCGCAACTCCTTGCCTAACACTCGGTCTTCCTTCTCCTACACCAAAGCTTGGATTTTTTTAGGCCCTTAATGGGCTAGTTGAATTCGACCGAGATGGGAATGGGCTCGGCCTAGGTTGAAATAGGGTCTTAGGGTTTTATTTTTGAGGGGTTAAGTAATTTAGAGTGGAAAGAAGCGAGTTTTAGTAATTTATTTAAGAAAAGAGTAGAAAAAGAATGTATTTTTTTGGATTTTTAAACTAAGATGCCATGGAAATTTTGGAAGGAAGCTTGAGATAAGAATGATGGAGTAGGAAATGAGACAAAATGAAATAGGAAACTATGAAATTAGTTTTTATATGAATTGTACTTAGCATATTACTAAAATGCCCTTATAGACACCACCCTCCATCCTTTGCATGTCACCTCACTTCATTGTCCCCCTTCCTTCATTCTACACAAAAATAGGTGGCTCCCCTTTATTTTCTTCTAACATGTCATTAAATGCTAAGTACTTTAGTGTATAAATATGTTTTATTATGTTTCACAAGGCAACTTTATAGAATATTCCATTTTGTTTTTCATTAAATGTTAGAACACACACATATATGTATACGTACTTAACTACATGCATACATATATATATACACATGCCCTAACTTTATTCTTATGAGTGTGTATATGATACATCAATGTGCAGAACGTTTTCCAACAACTTTTCCACACTCTGAAAAATCGATAATTCGAAAAACCGATTTCCCGTCACATTTTCTATTTTTATTCGAACTAAATATTTTTGTAAACTATTTCACCATCATTGTTTATTATTTCAAAGAGTTTTATTTAGTTATAAATCCATTAATTAATTATTTAAAAAATATTAAATATCCATATTTTGAAGAGGTTAAATTACGGGTTGTTACACTCTCCCCCCTTAAGAGAATTTAGTCCCCTGAATTAATACACAAAAGACAATCAAACGGTATATGTTATACCAAGAAATTCATATAACAATGCAAAACAACTATGCCAAAAGAACATACATAATGCATTCAAACAACAAACAACTAGCCTGACATTTACATCAGAGTAAGTTTCTCTAATATGATCCTCAATCTTCTAAGTACAATCACGAGGATCATCACTCCATTGAACCTTCACAAGTTTCACCACCTTATTCCTCAATCTCCTTTCATCTCAATCTACAATATGAGCTGGATGTCAGATTACTGTCAAGTTTGGCTCTATCTCCAAGTCTTCCTGAATAGATGTCTCAACAATCAAAGATGAATCATGAACATGCTTTCATAGATGAGATACATAAAAAACATTATGAACTTCAGACAATCTCTCAGGCAAATCGACTCTATAGGCCAATGATCTAATTCTCTCAACGATTCTAAATGATCCAATGAATCTGGGTGCTAGCTTTCCTATTTTTCTGAATCTTACAACTCCTTTAATCTGTGAAACTTTCACAAGTATCAAATCCCTGACCGCAAACTTCAAGTCCCTTCTCCATTGATCGACATAACTTTTTTGTCGATCCCGGGCTTCTTTCATCCTTTTCTCAACCATAGCCACTTTCTCTGATGCTTCTTAAATTATCTCTGGTCCAAGAACTAAATGGTATCCAGTCTCTATCCAATACGAAAGTGATTTAGATGGTCGTCCACACAAATCTTCATAGGGCGCCATGCCAATGCTAGCTTGGTAACTGTTGTTATAGGAGAACTCTACTAGGTAAAGGTGATCTTCCCACGATCCTCTAAAATCCAAAATACATGCTCTCAAAAGATCCTCCAAAATTCGGTTTACCCTTTCAGTTTGTCCATCTGTCTACGGGCGATAGGCAGTGCTTAAATTCAACTATGTTTCTAAAGCGGCTTGCAATGCTCCCCAAAATTGATTGGTGAAGATGGGATCTCGATCACTTACTATACTTGCTGGGATCCCATGCAGTCGTACGATCCCCTTCAAATAAATTCTTGCCAAAGAAGCTGCATTTCTTGTTGACTTCACCAGAATAAAGTTGGCGCTCTTCGTTAATCAATCTACAATTACTCAAACACCTTCATTACCTCTTCTTGTTCTGGGAAACCATCGATAAAGTCCATGGATACTTGCTCCTACTTCCAATTCGGTATATCTAATGGTTGGAGCAACCCAACAGTCCTCTACTGGTCACTCTTGACTTGTTGACAATTAGCACACCGGCTCGCAAAGACAAAAATGTCTCTCTTCATCCGTTTCCACCAAAAAGTTTTCTTCATCTTCTGAAACATTTTGGTTACTCCTGGGTGGATAGATAGCCTTAACTGATGGCACTCTTTCAGTACATCTTGTTTAATTCCATTAACATCTAACACACAAATCCAACCTTCATTCTTAAATGCCTCGGGAGTCAATCTAAAAACTAGAAATAATTCCATCTTCAACATCTTTCTTAAGCCAAGTTAGAATAGGGTCTTCTTCTTGGAAATGCGTTATTTTCTCCATTAGTGCTGGCTTAACTTCCAAATTTTTAATCGTCACCACATTCCAACGTAACACATCTGCAACGGCATTTGCTTTCCCTGAGGTATAAAGAATCTTTAGGTCATAAGACGCAAGAAACTCCAGCCATCTTTGCTGCCTCAAGTTCAAATCCTTTTGGGTAAAGAGATACTTTAATGATTTGTGATATGTATATAACTCAAACTTTGCACCCAAAAGATAGTGCCTCCATACCTTCAATGCGAAGGCAAGTGCCAACAGCTCCAAATCGTGCGTAGCATAATTCTTCTCATAAGGTTTCAATTTTCGACTCACATACACTATTACTTTACCATTCTACATCAAAACTGCTCCCAATCTGGTCCTACAAGCATCTGTGTAAACTGTTAATCCTTCGCCCTAATATAGAATAAGTAAAACGAAAGCACTGGTCAATTTTTCCTTTAACTCATTGAATGCTTGATCGCATTTGGGTTTCCATACAAAATTAGCACCTTTCTTTGCCAGCTTCGTCAGATGAGAAGCAATCTTCGAGAAATCTTTAATGAATCTTCTGTAGAATCCAGCTAATCCCAAGAAACTCCTGAGCTCAGTCGCATTTTTAGGCTTCTTCTAGTCTTGAACTACAACTACTTTAGCTGGGTCCACTGATATGCCTTCTCACAAAACTACATGCTCTCGAAATCTAACTTTGGATTTCTAGAAATGACACTTAGAAAACTTTGCCTTCGAAACATGACTTCTTAAAGAACTTAGAACAACTCGAAGATAATACTTGTGCTTTTCCTCTATTTTAGAATAGACAAGATATCATCAACGAAGACTAGGACAAACATGTTAAGAAAATCTCGAAACACTCTATTCATCAAATTCACAAAATAAGCAGGTGCGTTAGTAAATCTGAACGACATGACTAACCACTCATAAAAACTATCAGGAACTCATAAAAACTATCAGGAGCTTGAAAAGCTGTTAAAGGTACACTCTCCTCTGCTACCCTTAATCGGTGAAAACCAGTGGCAAGATCCAACTGAGAAAATATCTAAGCTCCGTAGAGCTGGTCAAACATGTCATCAATCCTAGGTAAAGGATACTTATTCTTGATAGTCCTCTTATTTGATTCTCGGTAATCTACACATAATCTAAGAGAACCATCGGTCTTGGTAACGAACACTACTGGCGATCCCCAACTTGATATGCTACGTCTGATCAAACCCTTCTACAATAAATCAAACGTCTACTTCTCCAATTCTCTTCTTTCCTTTGGAGCCAACCTTCGAGGAGGTTGTACAATGGGTCTGGTTCCTGGAATCAAATCAATGCGAAACTCCATTTCCCGATGAGGGGGTAAACCTTGCACTTCTTCAAAAATATCCTTGAAGTCTCGAACAATTGGTATATTCTTTATCTCCACTTTGAGTACCTTGAGGGAATAAAGAAAACTGCTCATTAATTCATTTGGCCTTCCACAATTTATTTCTACCCTAATATTTCCAGCATCACTAATTATAATGATCCTTCAAACACAATCTAAGATTTCTCTAAACATAGATAACCAATCCATCCCAATAATACCCCCAAAACCCATGAATGGGAAAATAAACAAGTTAGAAAAGAAAGGCCGATCTCGATAAGAAATAGGCACATTCAAACATATGGTATCAAGATTAGTCGGACCCCTAATTAGGTTCAACACACAAAGGGGTTATGGAGAATAATATTGTTAACCCAAAAAATGGATCAACACTCTGGTTTGAGCATGAAAGCACCAGTCCTGTTCTTACAGAGCAATAATATAGATAATAGATATAGATAAAAGCAGTAAGAGAAAGAAGATAAGAAGATCTTTATAGTGGTTCGGCTGTTAACGAAGCCTACGTCCACTTTATAGTTCTAATTATAGACCGATTGCTGTTACAAGATGTATTTGATTACAAAGCTCTTGATTATCCTTAACTAGATTGAATCTCCAAGGTTGGAATCCACTGGAGAATCACAGTGAATTCCTTTGAAGACTGTTGCGAGGGAGGTGAGGTGTGAAGAAAGCTTTCAGCAGAGTTTCAGCAACCGGTTCGGAGAAGATCTAGTTTATGTCGCAGGCAGGATAGTATTTATAGAGGTTGGAGAACTACTGGGCCAAGTCTGCTTGCCACATACTTGCATATCAACACAAGAAGGTACACTGGAGGTTACACAGTGACCCGAGCTAAAAAGATGGATCGCTAGCGATCCATGTACTTAGTGAATTTCGGAGCTTTGCCTTTTGGATCACGCCTATAATCTCGTGTTGATGTTGTTCATGAACCCTCGAGTTAATGTCATGGTCGCTAGCGATCCATGGGCCATGGATCGCTAGCGATCCATTCCCTTAGAGTATTTTTCTTTCTTTTTTCCTGACTTCCTTTAGCTCCTTGTTCTAGTCCCTTCGGTTGGCTTTTTACCTATTCTAACTCGATGGAGTTCTCTCGACTTCCTCTGGATTCTGCTGGGTTAAAAACCCGGATAACATTTCCCCCTAGAGTATGCCTTCGTTGAAAACAAGGCATTTTTTGGAAGTAACTTCTTTTGAGTTTTCATTTTGTGAAATCTAGTTGATCGTGTCGAGGTTACCATGCAAATTTGGCTTTGACTGTTGAATTTTCGATGTGAATCGTCAGAGTCCACCTCAAGATGTTGTTCTCAATTGACTGACTTCTGATAGCTGTTCGTTTTTTTATTTCGATCTAAATTTCAATTCCTAGTATTGACGATGCAATCTTTGCTCCATAGTTTACGCAAGGGTTTAGGCTGGTAAGTGGGTGCATGATGTAGTTTTGGAGTTGTCCCATATAGTTTTAACTCGACCGACGGTGAAGCTAAGTTTTGTCTTAAACGATTGTATGCCATTCTGAAGCGAAGTCTTGCTCTTTGTCTTTAGCCTTTTCTTCCGTCGATGTTTTTGAATTCCAATGTGAAAATTTATTCCAAAATCAGATATAGTGGATGATCCAATCGTATCGCTCTTCCTATTTCTGTATTCCAGTGATCCTGGAAAGAAAAGCTTCCCACATCGCTTTGGACAACGGCTCCGTTATCGATCGTTGATCGATAACGGTAAGTATGAAAGAGATAATTTCAAAGGACGATATGGATTGTTTTTCAAATGTAAGCAAGCTATCTACACTAGATTGTTTGTTTGTGGTATTCATGATACTGGACTCTTCTCGTGTAGATAACTCATTGCATTTGCCCTGGTCAATGCTCGGAACCCAACTGGTCAACATACGCCAACTTCCCTTGGATTCCGGACGTTGGTTATACGAGGATACTATTTAAAGTAAAACATACATGACAGGGTTGAATGCCAAGTTTTGTTGTTGAAAATGACTTTTCGGTCATCCAATCTTTATTCTGGCGGAGGGACTTCCACTTCTCTAGAAGCTAGGCCCTTCGTAACTTAGGCTTCACTTTGCTCTTGTAGAGTTGTAGTTGAAGTTCGATTAGGCATAGCTTCAGTCTTCAAAAACTAGTGCATGAGTTATTTGATCGTGAATATCCTTCCTTTGTTGTTTTTGGAATTCGATCTGCATACTAGCTTCTGTCTCAGGGGACTATTGGCTTAATTCCTCAGCTTCGAGAATTGCTTTTTATAGAACTATGAGGTAGCTTGGTCTAGCCAGTTTCGTGACTATTCATATTTATGTTCAGTCGAGTTCATGCTCAGCTGAGCTCGTTTGACAAAGCGTTGGTGTAAATGCCTTAGCTCGTAGGGCAGATTACTTTGACTATGAAACCAACACGTTTTGGGAGGTTAGAACTGCTAAGAAATAAGTTTGATTGCCCTAGGTCGATTGAAACGATAGCTCCTGTCTTCGGGAACTAGGGACTTTGTTGCTTGATCCAAAGATCTGATTTTTTGTAATGATGTCGGTAGGCATTAGAAAGATGCGTTTTTGGAAACTTTTTCTAAAGTAAATTCTTCTAAGTCCGGTGTTGAGATCCTAATCATGTGTTGGTTTCTATCTTCGTAAACTCATGTACGGATGACTCAAACCTGTGGATTTTTCCTTGATGTTACGGATCTTTGGATAATGTAAGATTCTAAAAGGTAGGGTTAAAGAATCGATCAAGCTTTTTCTTCTATTTCCATTAGCCAATGTATCAATAGTTTCATTCTAGGAGTTTCTTCTTAGCATCACCAAACTTCGGGTAATGGCATATTCCTGCAAGTTGGAACAAAATGATATAGTTAGACCTTGAGTAGGTCATCGATCTTTCTCATCATTGCCAGACTATGAGCGACGGTTGATTTCTGAACGTTAAATCCTTCATTTCCTTTGTTGGTGATTTTGTTGCCAGAATGCTCTGTTTTGTGATACAGAACCATTATCTAACCAACCTCATGGTTATTCGTGTTTGGACTTTGCAACATTTCTTTCGATCAAGTATTTGTGAGTCTATCCCTGCTCTAGGGACTAGCTATTTCAAATTCCTGTATTTGGGTGATTGTGAAAGATGGAGAGGTTAGGGACACATGATTTGATTGCCCCTTGTCTGGCTCTCAATCCCATTCTAGGATTGCGAAAGTCCAGTGGTTTTAGTTCCGACCTTCCGCGATTGTCCCTACAAGTCCTTAGTTGTGCATGCTTTGCTTGATTGCTATCGTCATAGAAGTTCTATTCATACATTAATTCCTGTCTTCGGGAATTGATAACTTAGCTGCTTGGTTCCAAGCAACATTTCCTCGAGGCTGCCTATCTGTTGGGTGTGTTTCCAGCCCCATCGAACCAAAAGAAAAGAGGGAGCCAAGCCTCTCCTCCTCGATGCCGAACCAAGGGCAAAGCCATTGCCACCGATCCAGAACACCACCATTCAAGCACCGGTTCGGCCTCACTACCGGTCCAATCATCATGTCTCCATACCGAACCAACTTACTCCCGGACCGAACCATGCCGAACCACGACTCCAACAACCCACTGCCGAACCAGCCATCACCGGACCAAACTCTGCTTAGCAACCACCGATCCAACCTCTACCGAACCATCCATCACCGGACCAAACTCTGCTTAGCAACCACCGATCCAACCTCTACCGAACCATCCATCACCGGACCAAACTCCACTTAGCAACCACCGATCCAACCTCTACCGAACCATCCATCACCGGACCAAACTCCGCTTAGCAACCACCGATCCAACCTCTACCGAACCAACCACTCCAAGCACGGCCGAACCAAGCTCCGCCGAACCAGATGTGCCAGGCCAGATTGCTTCAGCCCAGGCCCACCAGCAGCTATATACATCCAAGACCCCTGCCCCCAACCTCACTCTATAAATAGAGGGGCAGGGGTACAACAATGGGAGACAAGTTTGAGAGCTCAAGCACGGAAGGAACTCTTCAAACAACTTTCTTTTACTTACACCAAAGCTTTGTACTTGTAATCATAACAAAAAGAAGAGAAATAACATATAAAGTGGACGTAGGCACATTCTGGCTGAACCACTATAAATCTGCGTGTCTTTTTACATTTTAGCCCCTGTTTTTTACGTATTTGCATAAGTCGCTCAAATTACTAAGAATAACATAAGATCTACTAAATCATACAACTTTGAGGTGTTTGTCCATTTTTTGTGCAAACATTTTTGACATAAGATCTACTAAATCATACAACTTGGAGGTGTTTGTCCATTTTTTGTGCAAACATTTTTGGTGCTTTCACTGAGAACTAGAAGCTCGAAGCTTCAGCTTCATCTACTTAACGAGTTTTCCTAACAGCATCGTCCGCCACTTGGAAAACATGCCTCCCAAACAGAGAAAAGATGTTAACAAAGGAAAAAACATCGCATCCAGCAGTCTTCCTGATCCAGCTGTCGCGAATCAAGTAAATCGTCCTCCTCCAGCAACGGTAACAAATGAAGGACAGGCTAACCCAACCACTCCTGCCACAAAACAGCCTGCAGCAATTACTAGGGCAGATTTGGACAGAGTTGTTGTTGAAGTAACTAACCGCTTCACGTCCCAACAGGAAGCCTTGGTGGACCATCTCATGTCACGCTTGAGGGACGCTGAAGAATCCAACCGCAACACTGAATCATGGGGCGAGTCCCAGTCTGGAGGATCTCAGAGACAGCAAAGATCTTCCCTCTTCGAAGGAGCTAACGGCAGAAGTAGCCGTGGTAGGAGCCGAGACCGAGCACAGCCCGAAGTTAGGCCTGAGGAAACGTTTGGTACCGAACCCAACAGGGAAGGTACCGGACGAAGGTCAACTGTAGCTGAGCCTGTCATGCTGCCTAACCACAGAAACACCAGTGAACGGGGCCGAGCTAGAGTTCAGCCCGAAGTTGGACCCGAGGAAGTGCTTAGATCAGAACCCAACAGGGGAAGATCAAGGCAAGGGCCAACTGTAGCTGACCCAAGCATGCTCCCAGAAGATCAAAGGCAGCCACTGGAAAATATGAGGAATGATAGACGATACCATCCCTACAGGTTGTCTGGACGGAATCAATCCCACAGAACAGAACCAAACTCATTTCTATCTGCTCCAAGTTCTGATGAAAGGATGGCATGCTTATTCAGAGAGTGTGTCCAACGGGAGCAAAGAGATCGAGGGATAGGCGCTAGGGTAACCAGCCCTTTCGCCCGCAATATCGAAATTGCTATCACCCCCCGAGAATGGAAGATGCCAACAATGGAACCCTACAAAGGAACCTCCGATCCCGTTGTACACTTACAGAGGTACACGCAGCATATGCTCATGAGTGGAGCAACAGAGGGAGTACTGTGCAAATGCTTTCCGCTCTTCTTAGCAGATCTTGCTACCTCCTGGTTCTGTCATCTACCCCAAGGATCCATCAGCTCATGGGAAATGTTGAAAGAAAAATTTATCAGTCAGTTCCGCATTCATGTGGAGCAACCTAAGGACGCTTATTCCTTATCCAGCGTCAAACAGAAACCTGGAGAAAAGCTGCAGCAATATCTAACCAGATTCAACGCCGCAGCAGCCGCAGTTCAAGATGCCGATGAGAAGCTTATCCTAATGGCCCTCTGCAGTGGGGTGCATCCAGACACTAAATTCGCTAGAAGATTGACAAAAGAAAAACCAGCTACTTTACCCGATTTCTTCCCTGAAGCCGGGAAATACATGAGGCTTGAGGATGCTGCCATTGAGGGACAGTCAGGACAGCAAAGTAAGACGACCCATGGCAACATCCCTGCTGTGGCGAGGGACGTTCAAAGAAATGATTCCAGAGACAATGCTGGGGGCAAGAAGGTAGAAAAATGCCTATATCGGCCAGGACCAAGATTCGACTCTTACACCCCTTTGAACGAGACCGTCGAAAATATCTTCCTTGCCACCCAAGGCGAAGTTAGATACAAACGCCCACCATACAAGAAGGAATCAGATAACGCACAGAAGTCTGGAAAATTCTGCCGCTTCCACGAATCTCACGGACATGATACCAATGAATGCCATCATCTCCGAGATCTGATTGAGGAACACATCAGAAGGAAGAAACTGGAATGTTATGTAAAAAGTCAAGACAGGACTCCAGCTCCTGCCAATGAAAACCCAAGGCTACCCTCACCAGGGACCGACAGAGGAAACTGCAACGCTAGCAGCTCTAGTCAAGAGAAGATAGTGGTCCATACCATCTCAGGAGGTCCGCACATCGTAGACAGAAGTTGGAGAGAGATGGAAAGATATGGGAAGTCGCTTAGAGACAATAGAGACTGTGTCAATACGGTTATAGAAGAGCGCCACCCAAAGCGGAAAGAAAGTGATGACATCACATTCAGTAAACGCGACCTAGAAGGAAGACAGTACCCTCACATGGATCCCATGGTTATCTCTGCTCGACTCGGTCCCGCCGAAGTTTACCGAATCCTGGTAGACACTGGAAGCTCTGTAAATATCCTGTTCAAACACGCATTCGACAAAATGAAGCTATCAATGAAGGATGTATCTCCCTGCGATAAACCACTACACGGTTTCACTGGAGATGCGAAGATGCCCATCGGGCAGCTGGACCTCTTTGTTGAGATTGGAAGCCATCCCCGCTCCGTTGTAAGGAAACAGACGTTTGTGCTAATAGAAAACCATTCGGCCTACAACGCCTTCCTAGGAAAACTAGCCTTATCTGACTTCTAGATTGTCCTAGCCCCGTGGTGCCTGAAAATGAAATTTCCAACAGACAATGGGGTAGGGGAAGTGGAAGGAGACCAGGATATTGCACGAGACTGCTATGTAACCGAACTTCGCAACAACCACAGGAAAGATAAAGGGAAAGGTGCAGAGATTGCCCTCTGCACAAAAAGCCTTGAAGCATAGCAACTAAAGAAAGCCCCTCCTCTTCGATACACCAGCGACCCTTTCAATGAATTAGACCTTAGGGACAAAGAGGAGGAGGCCACCGCCGAGCCTGCAGAGGCTATGGAGTTTATATCTGTAGACAAGCATGACCCAAGTAGGCTACTGAAAATTGGGTCCCAGCTGAAAGCTGAATTGAAGGAACAACTCATTGATTTCCTCCGCCACAACCTAGATGTATTCGCTTGGTCACACGCTGACATGACCGGAATCTCCCCCGACATAGCATGCCACGTATTAAACATTGATCCTACCAAGGCACCTGTAAAGCAAAAAAAGAGAAGTATGGGGGCAGAGCGATCAGCAGCCCTCGATGAAGAAGTAAAGAATCTACTCGCCAATGACTTCATACGAGAAGCTATTTACCCAGAATGGATCGCCAACCCGGTACTAGTAAAGAAGGCTAATGGGAAGTGGCGGACCTGCATTGACTTCTCCAACCTAAACGACGCCTGCCCAAAGGATTGCTTCCCGCTTCCCAGAATCGACCAACTTGTAGACAGCACAGCCGGGCACGAACTCCTATCTTTTATGGATGCATACTCAGGATATAACCAAATTCCTATGCATGCTCCTGACCAAGACCACACTAGTTTCATCACCGACCGGGGTTTATACTGCTACAAAGTGATGCCCTTCGGACTTAAAAATGCAAGAGCCACCTACCAGCGCCTCGTCAACAAGATGTTTGCAGGGCTAATAGGACAAACTATGGAAGTATATGTGGACGACATGCTGGTGAAATCACGAAAAGCCGAAGATCACGTAAGCCACCTAGGCGGAATGTTCCAGGTACTTCGACAGTATGGAATGAAGTTGAATCCACTAAAGTGCTCCTTCGGAGTGTCATCGGGAAAATTCTTAGGGTTCATCGTCCATGCCCGAGGGATTGAAGCAAACCCTGAACAAGTCCGAGCATTAAGGGACATCAAGATACCTTCCACCCGAAAGGAGATGCAAAGCCTAAATGGAAAAGTGGCCGCCCTAAGCCGATTCATCTCCAAAGCAACGGACAAGTGCGTCCCCTTTTTCGAAGCTCTAAAGAAAGATAAAGGAAAGTTCGAATGGACGGACGAATGCTTAACCGCTTTCCTTAACCTAATCGAACACCTCCAGAAACCACCGGTACTCTCGACCCCAAGCGAAGGCGAAGAATTATACCTATACCTTGCTGTGTCATCTCACGCTTTAAGCGCTGCCTTGGTAAGGGAAGACAACCGCACGCAACGACCAGTTTACTTCGTCAGTAAAAGGTTTACTGGGGCAGAAGTCAGATATCCTAAACTTGAAAAGTTAGCATACTGTTTACTAATCACTTCACGAAAACTACGTCACTACTTCCAATCCCATTCCATCAAAGTTCTGACCGATCAACCACTGAGGCAGGTACTCCATCGTCCCGACACTTCCGGGCGACTACTTAAATGGTGTATTGAGCTGAGTCAATATGATATCACCTATCACCCTCGCACCGCCATCAAGGGACAAGCCATGGCTGATTTCATTGCAGAATTCACTACCAACGAGGATAAGGAGCAACTGGAAATAACGGAAGATATCAAGTGGAATCTCTTTGTGGACGGTGCATCTAACGAACAAGGCTCGGGGGCAGGTGTGGTAATAATCACTCCCAGGGGAAATAAACTGCACTATGCTATAAGGTTGGAGTTCGCTGCCACCAACAACGATGCAGAATATGAAGCAGTGATAGCTGGACTAGAAATTGCCATAGAAATCGGAGCCAGTTCTTTGTGTCTTCACAGCGATTCTCAACTTATTGTTAATCAAATACTAGGAGAATTCCAAGCTCGAGAGGAACGACTCATAGCATATCTTTAGAAGACCAAGTTGCTTCTCAGCCGATTGGATCAGTACTTAGTCAAACACGTCCCTCGGGAAGAGAACCAAGGGGCCGACGAATTGGCAAAGCAAGCGAGTATGAGAGACATCGCCATCTTCGGGGCAGTAACCATCTCAAAGCAAACGGTCCCAAGTTTTGAGCAAGTGAATCTGATAGCCGCAGCCGAAGAAGCAACTTGGATGACTCCCATCTGAGACTACCTACAAAGTGGCGCACTACCCAACGGGCGTAATGAAGTCAAGAAAATCTTGAGGAAAGCGTCCCGCTATACAATACAAGAAGACATCCTCTATCGGCGCGGTTTCTCTAACCCATTATTAAGGTGTGTCGCCGGAAGGGAAGCCAAGGAAATCTTATCCAACATCCATCAGGGGAGCTGTGGAGATCACACCGGGGGGCAAACATTAGTAAAAAAGATACTCCGATACGGATATTTCTGGCCCACCTTAAGCAAGGACGCCTTAGATTTCGTCAAGAAGTGTAACAGATGCCAAAAATTTGCTAAGATCCCTCGGCTACCAACAACCGAGATTACTCAGATGACCAGCCCTTGGCCCTTCACGATATGGGGAATTGACTTAATCGGCGAGCTACCAATGGGCCGAGGCGGGGCCAAATATGCTATAGTGGCAGTTGATTATTTCACCAAATGGGTGGAAGCGGAACCTCTAAATAAAGTATCTTCAGCAAAAGTTATTAACTTCTTGATCAAAAATGTTCTATGCAGGTACGGAGTCCCACTCAAAATCATATCAGACAATGGACTTCAATTTGACAGCGAGGAATTCGCCAACTGGTGCCAAGAACACAGAATTCATAAAAGCTTCTCATCCATAGCATATCCCCAGGCAAACGGACAAGTCGAAGCAGTCAACAAAATTCTGAAAACTCTAATCAAAAAGAAGCTCGAAAAGTCAAAGGGCGCTTGGGTGGATGAACTTCCTACGGCACTATGGGCCTATCGCACATCTTTCAGAACATCGACAGGGCACACTCCTTTCTCTTTGGCATACGGATCGGAGGCTATGCTCCCAGTTGAAACTATTATGCCTTCCCATCGTCGGATCCACTATAACCCAGAAGAGAACGAAGAACTCCTTCACATGTCTTTGGATCTAATCGAGGAGAGAAGAAACGATGCAATCCTCAAAACAGCAGCCCACAAGCAAAAAGTGGCAGCACAATACAACTCCAAAGTCAGGCATCGTACCTTGCAGGAAGGGGATCTTGTCCTCAAGCGAATCTTCCCTCGCCCCGGAGCACTAGACCCAATCTGGGATGGACCATATGTAATTCATAAAGATCTCCACAACGGAGCCTATATTTTGTCAACAGTGGACGGAGAGGTGTTCCAGAGGGCATGGAACATCCAACACCTCCGTCGATACTTTTCTTAACTTGTATTGCCCATATGAGGTGAATTAACAAAGAGAATCAGTGGACGTAGGCATTTTCGTGCCGAACCACTTTAAAAAACCTTGTCTCTTTTTTAACTTGTTCCTTTGTATCTTGGCTGCTTGTTAACTTTATCCTTTTCTGTTGAACAAAATCCTGAGTATATAGCATTTCTATTCAAAGCACTCCACAATGCAACTTCACGTGGACAAGACCCAACAGGTACTATGCAAATCTATGCCCTCGCCAATGAGACACTTTCGCTCCAGCATCCCTCTGCTGCGGGTTAACTCATTGCTCGCGACGGCCCTTAAAGCCAACTGTAATGAGCCGATTATAAGCCACCGAGAAGGCCGTCTATAGCCGAGGCAGCTCATTACGGCGTTAGGCTCGCCGGCAACTGTGAACCGATTATAAGCCCCAACATAAGGTGTGGCCAGCCAGGGGCAGTTCACAGTTGACGATCGGCACCCACGCTAGCCGGCCACAGTAAATCGAATAATACCCACGATTACGGGCCATAATGGCCCGGGTAGTTACTGTGCGCGATCTCGGCTCCGATGTGTCTTAAGTGCGGCTGTGGTAAAAAAAAGAATTAACTCCCCGCGGAGGCGTAAGATGGGTGACAAATGTCTCCAAGACCCACAGCTAGGGAAAGTGACTACAAAACCCGTTTGCCACGAACTTAAGCACATCGAAGGCCTTCCGTGATTGGAAGTTTTACTATTTCACGTATTTCAATTTTACTTAAAAAGCTTTTTTTCCTATCCCCTATAACAATCCCTAAAGTACATGATACAGAGTAGGAGATACTCGCCAATGGGTGTGGGGACTCACAGTGGCAGGACATTCGGCTACATTCCATGCTCGGTTCTACAAGATATTCAAGACTGCCATCTACGATTAAAACATGAAAGGCGGTATTTTCTTCTTTTATGTACAAATACATGACTATAATTTGTTCACACCACACGCTAATATTGCAAGTCATAAAATTATGGTTTAGAACCAGAGTCTGACATCAAACACAATTTAATTACAAGAATATACATAGCTAACATTTCTCATACGATATGTCGAAATAACAACAAATATTCAAGAAACGACAAAATCAGCTTAAGTTAAAAAAAAAAATTACACGTCAAGCATAATGTTGATTGTCACAAGTAGCAAGAATTACAACTTAGAAGTTACTCTATTGTCTTAAGACTAACATATACAACCATGCCAAGCCTACAAAAAGAATTTTCCAGGTCTAATCAGGGAGCCGGTTGCGTCGAAGTCTTGTCCCTGCTCTGTTGCCCGCCTGTCCGGTCATAAAAAGGATTCATTAGTAATAAGCAACCAAGTTAATCGGGAAGCTGAAAAGGAAAACTTACCAGCATAAGCTTACTGGCCACTCTGGTCGTCATCATCCACTTGCACCCCTGCCTCCTCAGCAGCGAGCAACCGCATACCCTCCTTCACTGCCGCCTTCTCCCCCTTGGAAAACTGGGCAGTGACCACATCCATGTTGAAGGCCACGCCACCATCTTTATCCACGTCGGCCTTAGCCTCTTCCAAAGCCCGAAGATAGATCTTAGCCATGACCCTGGGATAATCATCCATCCAAGAGAGATTGCCCTGCTTCCAAGTTCGGAAATACATGTCCTGGAGCATGTCATCCATCATTCCCTCATTCTCCTCAAACTCCCTCATCCGGGCCTCGGAAGCCGACAACCTTCCGACGGCAGCATCTCTCTCCAATCTGTATCTCGAGCAATCAGCCTGAAGGGACCTCCGCATCACCTCCATCTCTTCCCTCAACTTAGCTTGAGCAAGCTCTGCAGTCTCAAGTTTCTCGGACAATTCCTCCACCTGCTCGAGATCCGCTTTCCGAACCTCATCCACCGTGGCAATAGCCATGTCAATCCGCTCTTTGCAAGTAGCTTCCATTTTCCGCAATTCGGCCCGACTGGCCTCTTCCATGGTTTTCCTTAGGCGCCCAGTAGCAGCCTCATGCTGAGAAATCTGAATAGCCTGATCTGCAAGCTGTTTGGCCTGATCCGAAACCACCAATCGAAGTCGGATATTGGCGCTCCCAATCTCCTCTCCGGCCTTAACCAGCCGAGCATGATGCCCCATCAGCCTCTTGGTCTCCTCTGCCACCCGATCAATATTAGCCTTGGCCTCATCTCCCATAGTGACTATACGAGTAGTGAGTAAATCGAGATCTAAGGACTTGGCTTCATCAAGTACTCGTACCATGGGGTTACGAGGGAGAAGGTGTTCACCAGTGACTTCGTCAAAAGTAATATCATGAGAGCTTGGATCCAGATCAGGATGACCCGCAAATGGATTACGAGCCAAGTCGGGACGGTCGATATGAATAACAGAAGGGTTTCCGGACGGGTGCGGAGAAGGTGCAAACTCGCTACCCTCCTCAGTAATATCATGAAGAGGCTGAGCCGGAGGCTGAGGACCGGGCGAAGTTTCGGATAAAGGATGACTCCTCTTCCTCTGCTGAATACCCTCTTCGATGACCCTAAGAAGAGGACGGTAGCCGACTACATCCCCGGAGCGTTGGGTTGAGGGCTTCGGCTTAGCAGAAATTTTAGAAAGTTTATATTGCTCAAGCCTGTGTCGAAGGTCTGAAGCTTTGGACGTCTTGCCTGCTCCTGATATAAAGAACAAGTGTCACAAACTTACATTACTATACGATTCAAGAAACGCGGTAAATTACAAGTTAAAAAAGGAAAAGAAACACAGCTGTGGTTGTACAAACCCTGGGGAGGAGTGGGATACTGCAATAAGTCCTGGATTTCATTCCAGGACGGGAGCGGGTCATAAAATATTCCTAAGTCCCTATCATTAATGAAGCATGCAGGAGTCAAGAGTTCACCTTGAGTCGTCGGAGCCACCTTGGCTGGAATGGTAGGAGAAGACTCACTTGCACCAGTCCCGGCTTTGTCCGCCTTCCCGGTCTTCTCTGCCAAAGCCGGATCCTCATCCAACCCCTCAAAAGCCTGGTGGAACGCATCATCCGTCCACTCCTGAATCTCGCCCGCTTGCCCAGGAAGTAGGGCCCCGATGCCATCGCCACCTTTGTCACCATCCCGACCATCTCCACCCTCGCCTCTTTCCTCCTCTATGTCTTCCTCCTCCCGGGTAAGTGGACAATTGCTGGGGAGGGACCGTCCGATTTCTTGAGTTTCTTACCTCCGACAGCTGGAGGTTTTGTGAAAGGTTTCCTCTTGCTACCCTCTGACGTAACACCTTCCTTGGTCTGAGCAGCCGCCCTCTCCTCCGCCGTTTCCCTCAACTTAACTACAGACTGCTGTGGAAGGATTAAGTTATATTCCAGAAGAATCGCATTTCTAATCAAGAAGGCAGATGATCTATATTTCCCAAGAATGGCTTCTATCTCAGCCGCCGTCTGAACCAGGCAGTCAGTCTCCACAACCGGAAAGCCACCTGTCGCTAGCAAAAATGAGAAAGTATGAGAAGAAGCATCGCAATCGGAATAGAAATTATAAGTAAAAGCATCAACTTACATCCAGAGGTAAAGCGCCGGATTGAAACGGAGTCGTCCCTAACAAAGAACCACTCTTTCTTGAACATGCTGAATTTAGAGTACAGATCCAAGACCGGTTTGAAGGTCACGGCTGACTCCAAGCTAATGTATGGGGATCCTTTCTTGTAGCCTCTCAAATTATATAAGTACCGGATCTCCCGGTTGGAAGGAGGGCGCCCGTACTTCCTCTGAAAGATGACGAAAAGGCTCGCCAGTATGGCATAAGAGTTGGGCTGAAGCTGGAATGGGGCCACCTTTAGATACGTGAGGAAGCTGACTACCCAAGCATTGAGAGGCGGGATAGCACCACACATACAATGGTACCTACTATAAGTAAAGTACCCTTCGGGAGGATTGTATGGCATGACTCCTGGGCCCGGCAACAGCATGAGGGCTCTATCGATCCCAAAGGAACGAGATATAACATCGAGCTGCTCCTCTTTGAGAGAGCTAGGAAAGCAGTCAGGCGGGGAATCCAGCAGCTCCTGGGGACCATGTCCATCCACTAATGACCTTGGGGCGGGCCCATGACGCTCCGATCCTGATTGAGCTGGGGGCACGGCCGAGGACTCTCCTTCGCCCCCAGATTTCTTCTTATCTGACCTGGTTTCAACTCTTTGAGACATTTATCTGCGGCACAAGAAAAGCACACTATTAGAACGAGAGGTAAAGAAATATAAGCAAGCAAGTGTGTAAAGCGATCAAGCATGAACAAGCCAAAAATTTCTCTCATGATTCAAAAATAAATGCCCATTCGGTATTAAAGGTGCAAAGCTCCATTTGGCATTCATGTTCATTCGGTATTCGAACCCTCTATTTCATTCGGTAGCCCAACATAGAGTCGTTCGGAATGCCGAATATGAGGAAACATTCGGCATTAAAAACCTTTCGGGTTCATTCGGCAAGAGAAGACATACCTGATTCGGCACAAGATTGATTCGGCAAGAGGTTGATTCGGTACAAGGGGTTGATTCGGTACAAGGGGTTGATTCGGTACAAGGTTGATTCGGCGCTCAAACTGATTCAGTAAGGGATAACAAAGGGAATATAGCCCCTATTTATAGGCGTGCACAAGATAGCCGGACCAACCGGTCCAGCACCCGAAACCGAATGAAGCTATACCCAATCAAAGAAAAAACAAAGCGCGACATACGCCGGCATATGCCCCACTTTGGGGGGCAAATGTTGGGTGTGTTTCCAGCCCCATCGAACCAAAAGAAAAGAGGGAGCCAAGCCTCTCCTCCTCGATGCCGAACCAAGGGCAAAGCCATTGCCACTGATCCAGAACACCACCATTCAAGCACCGGTTCGGCCTCACTACCGGTCCAATCATCACGTCTCCATACCGAACCAACTTACTCCCGGACCGAACCATGCCGAACCACGACTCCAACAACCCACTGCCGAACCATCCATCACCGGACCAAACTCTGCTTAGCAACCACTGATCCAACCTCTACCGAACCATCCATCACCGGACCAAACTCTGCTTAGCAACCACCGATCCAACCTCTACCGAACCATCCATCACCGGACCAAACTCCGCTTAGCAACCACCGATCCAACCTCTACCGAACCATCCATCACCGGACCAAACTCCGCTTAGCAACCACCGATCCAACCTCTACCGAACCAACCACTCCAAGCACGGCCGAACCAAGCTCCGCCGAACCAGATGTGCCAGGCCAGATTGCTTCAGCCCAGGCCCATCAGCAGCTATATACATCCAAGACCCCTGCCCCCAACCTCACTCTATAAATAGAGGGGCAGGGGTACAACAATGGGAGACAAGTTTGAGAGCTCAAGCACGGAAGGAACTCTTCAAACAACTTTCTTTTACTTACACCAAAGCTTTGTACTTGTAATCATAACAAAAAGAAGAGAAATAACATATAAAGTGGACGTAGGCACATTCTGGCTGAACCACTATAAATCTGCGTGTCTTTTTACATTTTAGCCCCTGTTTTTTACGTATTTGCATAAGTCGCTCAAATTACTAAGAATAACATAAGATCTACTAAATCATACAACTTTGAGGTGTTTGTCCATTTTTTGTGCAAACATTTTTGACATAAGATCTACTAAATCATACAACTTTGAGGTGTTTGTCCATTTTTTGTGCAAACACTATCTTTTGGCTATATCTAAATTCTTTCTAGGTTGATTTTAGAAAATTCGGTTGTGCACCAACTTTCATCCCTAGAAATTAGCACATGAGCAATTCAATCCTGCGATTTCCTTTCTACGCTGCTTTATTCCTGTGCAATGGCTGATTCTCGCGACGTCTGGTTGAACCATATGATTGACCTTCGAAAGGTTATGCCTTCCTGTCGTTTCCAATCTTTGGGCAACGGTAATTTTCTGAAAACAAGGGTAGAACTCAGTCTAGAACCAGCTTCTATCTCCGAAAGTTAGTGCATTGATGGTTCACTATGGTGAGAGTTTCTCACTAACCCTGTAGATTAAAGTTTTCCTGGCATTACCGGGGCAACACCGGTACTTATTGAACAACAAATTTCTTGGCATTGTCGAGGCAATGTCGGTACTTAGGGAATAGAAAGTTTCTCAGTGTTGCCAGTGCAACACTGGTACTTAGGAAATAGAAAGTTTCCAGACGTTGCCGGGGCAACATCGGTACTTAGGAAGTAGATAGTTTTTTGATGTTGTTAGGGCAACACTGGTAATTATATAGTGGGAAAAGGCCTCGGCATTGCAGGGGCGACACTGACACTCAGGAGGTTGGGATTGATTTTTCCCATCGACATGGCAGTGCTTTTAATCCGGTTGGGTACCAGTTTTGGTCTTCGAAAACTAGCTCTTCGACGGTTGGATTGTAGAAGTATTTTCTTAATCCTGCCTGTCTTCGGGCAGTGTTAAAGTCATATTGGCGAGAATTGAATCATTCATCCAATCCTGTAGAGTTGAGTAGATTCCTTTTAACTCAATGTGGTTGTTTTCTCAATGTTCCTTAACTTTAGGATACGCCATGTTCTCAAAGGATAAGAGTCCCAGGCATTTCCGTTGCCTAGCTTTGTTTATAACCGTCAAGTGTTACCCTTGGAGATGCAAGATGGTTGCTTAACCAATTCCATAGTTATTCTTATTCATGAAAAATAAAATTTCCTCCAACCGGTTTTTGTTATGTTCTGATGACTACCTGCGGAACCCTTCATTTCCAGGTGCCAAATTTTAGGTTCTTATACAAAATTAGAAACTGCGGAGCAAGTTATCACATTGTCCCTGGTACGACCGTGATCATCCCTATCATGATCATGGACTTATAGAGTTTGATAGTGTTTATCTTGAATTTGTGATACTTAACCTTAACATGTTTCAGGCCATATGCGTTATGTTGGGCTGATAGCATTATTGCGGATATCAAACTTATTCATTGGTTCCAATCCTAGGATATCAATGGTTTAGCTGCTCGATTTTGAGCGTTCTCTCCTTTACGTTATCTGTCTTTGGATAACAGCTGATTTTCTACAAGTTAGAGTTTGAGACCTAAGTTGAGCACCTGCTTCTGTCTTTGGAAATTGGTGCGTTGATGATTTGATTCTGGAACTGCCTTCCATCGTCGTCTATCTATGAATGACGGTAAGTTCCTCCTTTTATTGCAAGTTGGAGCGATCTTTTATCCTGACCAAGTGTTAATGTGTTCTGTGCCCCTCGGTCCATAGGGATGATTATTCTGAACAATTTATGTGAGACTTGATGTTCTGGGCGGCTCCCTGGATGCCTCTAGTCAAAGGTACGTCGCAGCTCCTATCTCTGGGAACTCGTGACTTGGATGTCTTGAATTTTGACATTTTGTACATTAATTTTGGTCAAAAATCATAATTCTTTTCTGACTTCTTGGTTTGTGAGCTTTGCGGTACTACCGAAGCAATGTCGGTTCTTTCGAGTAGCGGGAGTTGATCCCTGTTAATCCTGCAATAGACAACTTTCCCGGTGTTGTCGAGATAACACCAGTACTTAGAAAATTTTAATGGTTCATTGATGATGCCAGAGCAACATCAAGCAGTGCTTGCGTGGCTTATCAAATGTGCGGCTTATGAAAATGCATGACTTACGAAGTGCACGGCTTTTGAGAGTGCATGGCTTATGAAATGCGCGGCTTTTGAGAATGTGTGGCTTACGAAATGCACGTCTTTTGAGAGTGCACGGTTTATAGAATGCGCGGCTTATGGGATCGATACGACCCATCAACCCGAACGGTTTGTAACTTCTTGACATTTCCATTCTTCGAGTACTGTTAGGAGTTTGTACTTCGAGAGCGTGGTTCCACAGCTCAAGAAGTGATGCACGACTCCACAGCTCAAGAAGTGATGCACAGCTTATCGGAGTGCGCGCAATGGTTTGGGTCCTATGCTGGAGAAGCGATACTAGTTCTTAGAAGGTAAGTATCAAGTTTTCCTGTCAATCTGGCAATTTGACTTTGTTGGAACGTGATTTCGTCGGCTCTAAGAGATAATTGGTTTTTGGATTGGGCGATATTCCCTTATTTCGGGAAGATGTGCATGGCTAAACAGATAAGGTTGCCAAGGTGGAGAGATCTACAGCCGACCGCATGGAGATGGTTGTGAAGAAAGAGCTTATGGGAGTTCGGGGCAAGACTCTCAGTTTTTGGTCAAAACCGCCTTTAGAGAATTGGCCTTCAACTGGCATATAGTCTAAGAGGAAAAGGATCTGGTCACCAAGGGTGGTAAAGGAGGAGTTGGGAAGAAGTAAGCAAGTATTATGCTTTTATTTTGTTTGTTGCACTAGCTAGGTCGTTAAGTCTTTAGTTGTCAGAATGCCAGAATTTTCGATCGGATGTAAGAGAATTGTGGTATGATTAGTCTTGGCTTTCCTTGTAGCTATTCAAGTATGTGTGGTGCCCCCCATGCCACAAGGATATTCACGCGTTTAAACTGTATCCGGGGTTTCTCCATAACTCGTCCGGTTGCCCCCAGTCCAGTGAGTGCGGTTCTCCTGAGTTCTAAGTCTTGGCTTGATTCGAGTCAGCATCTGATTAACAACAAGATCGGTTCAGTTTTGGCTTAGATCCTTTGAGCAACTATGAAGCTCTAGAGTTCAACACTGTTTGTTTGATCGGTCGTTGGAATTGATTCTGTTAATTAGGCGGAGTGACTGATATGATTGTCGATTTATGGCCATGGAGCATGACTTCGTTGACTTCAAGGGGCTTTGGATTAGATGACTACTGATCTTCTAGTTCTCCTTCGTGGATATCAGTCGTACATAAATTTCGCTGATCTACCGGTTCGCCATCATGACGCTTTAGTTCGTGAAAGACCTTCGCGTTCGCGAAGGGTTTCTTTGGATCAGATGACCGCTGATCTACTGGTTCGCCTTCACGATGCTTTAGTTCCTGAAAGAGTTTTTGTGGTTGGATGTCCGTGTCCAGACAGCCTTGGAATGATAATTCATCGATTCCGAGAGGAATTTTGGTCAGTTCCAATGGCCCGGCAGTCTTAATGCGATGATTTATCGACTTCAAAAGAATTTTTTTGGATTCAGCTTGCAGGAACACAGTTTTATCGGTTCCTGGAGACTAAGGGAATGGATCTGTTGGTTCGGCGATCCTTTGGACAAGACTTCTCGATGCTACCTGAGCAACGCCAGTTCTCAAAAGGTGGATCGGCCTGACTCATCGAGGGCATAGAAGCATTCTTTCGCCTGTTGTCTGCAATGCACTCAATGGCTCAGTACGGCTCATTTGGAAAAGGAAAGTAGACAAAGATGGATGAGAAGGCATCGTTTTAGGTTGCTTCTCCTTTGCTTAGTTGCTAGCTAGCTAGAGTGTTATTTGATAATCATCCTTTTGTCTGATTTCATCAGATAGCTAGGGCTCTTTTCTACTAGGTCTTAGTAGCCTTGCTTGGGCAGAAGGTCCCTGGGGTCTTCTAGCTCCTTCATCGTTTGGTATGTTCTTTGGAAAATTGTCGGGTTTGCCTTCTTCCAATTGCTCCACTTCTAGCCTTTGGAACCGGTTTGCCTTCCCATAGAATTCTTCGAGGGTAGTAGGTTGTTTCATCCTCTAATGATTCCTGAGGGCCATACAGTAGACTGCATCTGTCACCCTCACTTCGTCCGTATGCTAGTCATTCCGGTAAAAAGGAAATTTCGAATCTATTGTACAGTTATACAAAAGGTATAGTTGGCATGATAATCTTCTTTGGATATTCTACCTGTTAAACGGCTTCAGTGAATGGGTTTTAATTGGGGAAGATGCTCTAATCATTGTCAAGCCGGTCCGTTTTCAAGTTACGGCTGTTTATAATGTTTGAGAATGATATATGCATGATTGTCTATGCTTGAATGATTGGAAATGCCGATTGAATGACAAATTATTTGTGATGGGGTCATGGATCAGTGACGATCCTCAAAAAAATTTCAAACTAGGTGAGATCAGTCTGGGGTAACCAAGAAGGCCCTATAAGGTTACATTCCAAATTTCAAGGCATTTGGAGTTCGCATATTCAAGTTATGGGCAAAAGAAGATGGATCGGCATTGATGGATCGATGGTATTTTACTTGGAGTCCGACTTGAGAAAATTTGTCATTTGCTTGGATTCAGCAAATGGTTCATTTGGAGTCACAGAATTTGAAGTGCTGGGTTGGTGACAAATGTTGCTTGGAGCCATTTGCATGTTTGCTTGGAGAAAATCTTGGTTTTACCAAAGTCTGATTTTGAGCTAGAATTTCCTAGGTTTACTTCGGGTCAAATGGGTGATTACCCGAGTTCAACTTCGAGTCAAGACTTCTAGAATCTACTTCAAGTCAAATAGTCGATTACCCGAGTTCGACTTCGAGTTAACCCCGAGGTGAGTTTTCCAGCGACCATTTTGACGATTTTTGGTGATTTTTGACGACGACCACTCGTGATTAGACGATGGAAGCTCCATGATGGGATTGGAAGCTGGTTAGTTGGGGCTTTTTCGAGTATCTTTAACTTTCTATTGCATATGCCTCCAATCGATTGTATCCCCTTCGAACAACCCTTCCGGTAAGCTGACTGTTCGAGTTGTTCACTTTCGGTAAGCTGATTGTTCGAGTTGTTCACTTCTGAACCTATCTGATCCAAAGTTGATAGCTAGATCTTTCGAATAGAGATTAAGGATCTAACTTCTGAACCTATATGATCCAAGTAGATAGCTAGATCTTTGCCTGAGTTCAATTCTCAGTAAAAGTACCAAAATGTTAACCCAAAAAATGGATCAACACCATGGTTTGAGCGTGAGAGCACCAGCCCTGTTCTCACAGAGCAATAATATAGATAATGATATAGATAAAAGTAGTAAGAGAAAGAAGACGAGAAGATTTTTATAGGTTATTCTGGTATGTGCTGGTGCAGACCTATTCTTGTAGGTTTGACAAAGTATGAGCTTTGGAGATGCGGTCAGTTTAGCATAACACATTCTACCTCTTGTGCCTCAATGCAGTATTCCTGTCTTACCTTTGATTTCATATAGCTTCATTATGACTTGCCATTATTTCCTAGTGCAAGCGGTATTTGTCCCTTACTGCTGTTCCCTTGGTTGTAGGGTTTGGGTCGAGTTAAGTGTTATGACTTTAAATTGGTTCCTTGTGCAGTAAGAATTTGAACGAGTCCTTCCCAATGTCCTTTCCATTTAACTTCCTCGACATGAGGGTAACTTTCCTGATCTCTCATCCTACCCCATTTTCCTTTATTACAGTTCGTGGTATGAACAGATGTAACACTTGCCCCCAAAGTCTACGACGACTGCAGGTCGGGGTAGACTTATTGTCTTAAACACCCGGGCTATATATCCAGTCATTGATATCCAATCTTCTTTTCAGTAGTGGGAAAAAGTCTTTTCGGCTACACTCGCATTTACTACTCATGTGCACACGCCATCCCTTTATTGGTCTATTTTCAAACCATTATTCAATCTAGCTTTTCGTTTATCTAGGCAGATTTTAAGATTGGGGGTAGAGGATAGGAAAATAGATAAAAAATTTAATGGACTGATTTTGAAAGAGCATCGTCTACTGCATTCTCATCATATGTTTACTCATGGCAGATTTAAGTTCGCTTCTTCCCCAACTAATTCTGGGGGTATAAGTTGCATGTAGTAGATTTTTAGGAATTATCGTACTTGTGATTTTAATCTTGTTATCTCTTTTCCTTTGTAGGTACAATGAATGTTGCAGCTGCTGCTAAGCTCTGCAAGGTGTATCGCCATCTGGCTGGACATAAGGATTATTATCCCAAATAGATCAAGTAATTCAAGAGAAAGAGGCCCTTAGTGCTTTTGTGCAACGCCAATGGTGATACACCTTAAGGAATGGTTCGTTCCCACCTGATAGCCTTCATTTAGAGTGGTTCATACTTAGGCTCAAAGCCTTGACTAATGAACGAGCTCTCCGTACTCTTGTTATTTTACGCATGATCATTAAGTACATGGACAAGTAGAGATGACATTATAATTGATGGATGTTTAATGCTAAAACTTAATCAGATATGCCTTGATTATGTAATCAAATTTCATTTTATTATTGATTAAGTTGGTTCTCTCTGAAATTTTTTCAACACTAAGTATACCCATCGTCAGGATGCTCCTGCTGCTACTATCATTTTTGACCTTAAAGATTTCGATGTAACTGGGGCAGAGGATGCTCTCGAAGATTAGGTTGTTCAACTTAGTTATGAGAATGAGAGGTTTAAAATAGAGCTGAAGTTTTCTCGTGAAGAGATCAAAAATGTCAAGAACGCGCTTGGGCATCAATATGAGTGTAATAGAAAACTGTGTGCATGGTCAAGGGGTGCCGCGTCAGAGTTGGCAGGGATAAAGCAGACCTTAAAGGAGGGTGAAAAGCTATATGGTATCGTTTATAAAGATGAGATTGCACAATACAAGAAACAAGTGGAAGAGATGTCCGTAGAAATTGCTAGACTTCTTAGTGAGAAAGAGGCCGTTAAATATGGGAGGACGATCATGGTGTCTTGCTCAGGGATTGTTATGTCCTTTCTATAGGTTCTGGCCTTCTCGTCTTCATAATTATGAATAGAAATCTGTCGCCCGTAAGTTATTTGGTGACTTGTCAAGGCAGTCCAGAAAAATAGGACCTCAACTAATTGAGGCTCTAGATGATACAAAAAGAAAAGTTGTGTTAATGATAGGTGAGCTTGAGGAATCATTACAGGTTGCAAAGGGAAGAATAATCTTTTATTAAGAAAAACTTAAGCAATAGGAGACTAAAAGTAAGAGGGCAGAGGCGTTATTGCAACAATCCCGAGATGTCTTAGAATTCTTTTACCCTAGGCTAGACCAAAATTTTCTGAACAACAGAGAGGACTTTGAAGTGACGGCCAAACACCCTATGGATCACTGGGCAGGAGCATGCTATGACCCCCGCAGAACCTTTCTTACTAGTGCAGCCTCATATTTTCCTAATATTTCTTAGACATCATTTTAGTGCCTAAATGTTAAATGCTTTTAGTGCAACTTGATAATATTTGATACGATTTTGAAGTTTGCTTACCGAATAATATTTCTCTACAAAGTTTGTGAACTTCTAGCATTCTTACCTAGCTTATATATATTATTATGAACCCTTTTAATTTTCTCGTTTGGCTCTTTTAGATCAAGGTTCGGAGGTAGCCGCTCTTAAAGGGAAATTAGCTTCTGCTCTAACCAGAGTAGTAGAATTAGATTACCTTTTAAAGAACGCCGAGAGCATATATGAGGCCATATATAGAGATGAGATCAAAAAATTAAGGCAACGGATTGTGGAGATGGACAAAGAGATTCTGCTTCGCATGAGTGCAAAAGGTGACCTTCCGATTACTTTAGCTACTCGCGTTCTTCTCAAGTCAGATGCAACTCATGTACCTCCTTCTAGGACTGACCTAGACGAGGTCCTCAAATGGAAGAATGACATAAAGAGTTATTATCTGTCTAAGGTTAAAAAGTTGGAGGATTATTGAAAGGGAGAGCTGAGAACACGGTGTACTCGGGTTTCACCCTTCTATCTTACTAAGGATGAGCTCTTTTGTCCCTTCTCTAGGAACACCCAAAAAACTGTAACGACCTGAAATTTTCAACCATTCGCATCCATACATGTCGGATTTGAATTTCTCAAAATATCAGATTGTTAATTTAAATTTGGCAAAACTCAGCATATACAGTAAATAAATAATCACAGAACCATAGACACAGAGTAATATAACAATAATGCAGCAGAAACAAAAGAATAGTAGTTCATGAAGCTACTATATATATAACAGAGTTAAACAAGATACAACAGAAGTCTCGAATACATAGATGTCTCAATGAAATAGTCAAATACAAGATCAGAATACATCATTGGAATCAACTGAATACTGAAAGCAGAATCGATAGATAGCTGGATCTCCAAGCGAAGCTCTAACTCCAAAGGTGAGTCTCAAATGCTGTATCACTCAGTCTGACCCGAGCGTAAAGCAAAACACAAAAAAATCGAGTCAGGATTAACATTCTTATATAAATAAATCCAACTCAAGTGAAATATCAACTGAAATACAAGTAACTCAAAGGATGTTTGGGATAACCATCCTCTAAGGATCCGTTAAACTACCTAGTATGTAGTAATATACGCTATTATAATAATGTCTAATAATAAAATAAACTTACTTTTAAATAGCATTAAGGAGTGACCCAATATTCCCCTTAACACATAATAGTCCCAGTAGTCTATCCAGTACCAGCATACCCCCAGATCGGGAGCTACCCTAATACTCCACAGGCTGCGGCACAAATCCAAACTCGTAGTAAAGCTCGATATGGTAGGTGACACGGCACAACTAGGCAATGCCAGGGTAGATACACCAATTACGCATCTGGGCTGGTGGAAACGCATAGCAGCCACTACCGCCCACCTCGGAACACACTCCCAATCAAAATCGAAGGGTGGCCACCAAATCAATCACAAAGTAATAGAATGGTATCGAAGAAATGCGTTCGATCAGAGGTGCTACCTCATTGGCCCATCAATCGCTCCTGTTTTAGCCACCTTATGCCAACTCACGGGAGTTGGGTCCACGTATATACCTCAATAGGAATCGTCGCCACCATCCTACTTCATTCTGGAATCTCCACCGCGTACACAATTGTTAAAGTGGTTTTCGGTATCGATAGAGAGTATGTCCATATCCGATCCTGGTCTCTTTAACAACCAATCGTTATTATAACACCGCGGTCATTTCAAAATAGTTTATACTTCAAAACCAAAATATCATTTCCATTTCAAAACCATATCAAAACGATATCATTTTCACTTCAAATATCCATTTCCAAAAATCATAGCATTTTCAAAGTTATAACATTTCCGAAACCAAAACACTTTGAAATCATAATATTTTGGAAAACCCTAACTTTGAAATCATAACTTCCACCCTTATATAGTTTAGATATTAATAATAGTATATATAATAAATTAGTTTATAAAATAAAATAGTTTATGTAAAATAGTTATAAGTTAAAAATAGTTTAAAAATAGTTTATATTAAAATAATTAGTATATTTAAAATAGTTTATAAAATAATATAAAATAGCTTTAAATATAATTTAAAATACTTTATAAAATAAACTAGTTTCCACAAATTCATAAATCAATTCAAATCAACTCAAATTCCAAAATTCACATTTTAATTTAATCTCAATTCATAAATTTCAACTCAATTCAATTTCTCAATAAATCATTTCAAATTATATCGATTTCAAATAAAGATTTGAACAACAAAATAAACCATTTCAATTTCAATATATTTCAAAACTTTAAATATTCAACATTTCAAAACTAAATTTGATAATTTCATATATATATCAAATTCATTTTACTATTATTTAGTTTTGCAATATTAACTAAATAAATTCAATATCATTTAAATAAAAGCCCAAATTTCAAATCTCTAAATATTTCCTTCAATTTATTATACTTGAAATATTCAATTTAAATCATCTTAAACCAAAATCAAGTTATAAAATTATACCTTTTAAAATCTCAAATTCAATACGTCCCAAATCAATTTTAAATTAAATAAATCCTTAATTAAATACCATTTCAAATCTATCTTCCCAATCATTATAAACTCTATATTAAAATAAAATTTAAATAAATACTTAACCATATTATATTTAATAAAAATCAAACTTTATTATTAAACTTATTTTATATTAAAACAAATTTATACATAGCTTACAATCAAGAATTTAACTATATATAAAATAACATTTATATAATATCAAAAATCAATATATATATATATAAACCATATATTTCTTTCCAAAACCATAGAAATCATTTTTCAAAATATTTATATATAGACCATCGGTGTCTGTATATAATTTTCTATCCTATGGTCAAGTGATACAGATATTTATCATTTCAATCCGCAATTTAAAATATAAATACGGGTATATATCATTTCAACCCGCAAAACCAAATGCAATTCAAATGAAAATCGCTTGGGTCTATCATTTCAACCCATAACGATTTTCTCCTATTCTAAAGTCTGTTCGGGTATGTATCAATTCAACCCATAGTGAATTCTATACTAACAGGGAACTTGTAGAGTGACAGCAGATATGATAATAATATAACAGGCATATATCAACAATATGAATAATAGATAATGATGTCAGATGTCACTGCTGAACAGGTACAGGTAATAACATATATATAACAGTGTAAATAACTAAAGGCAGTATATTTCAATTGTCGTTTCAATTGAAATAAAATTTAATAAATAAAAGAACGTTAATCGTGAGTGATTGCTCACCTTTCGAGGCTAGAGATGATTCGACAAATGGAATGAGCTACGAATCCAAGCACGAATTGCAAAGCAAAGTAGATTGGCACGAATTCAACCGACGAGTCGATAATGAGGAATCAGTGAAACGATCAAAAATCAATTTGACAAAAATTAAAACAAAAATGTAAATTATATCGTTATACATAAATAATTAAAATACTTTTTTTATAACTGTAAAACTAAAAAAGTAAAATGACAAAATGAACAGGTCGAAAACTTACATATGCATGCAATAGTAAAACAACTAGATATATATGTGCAGACTTAACATATATGCAGACTAAGCCTATGTATATGCAAACATTATATACCCTTTATATAATCAATATATTATACTTTGAAAATTAATTAAGAACTTATATGATATAACTAATATAATTATATATATGCAGACTTTGAAGAGATATACAAACCAAACCTATACCCAGTTATATGAGATCCAACTATAACCATTTTGTGTGTGCCAAAACAATGCATATACACAACTAGACCTCAATACTATATATAACCCTTTGATAAAGACGCAAATGTATGTATGTAATCTATATAATAAAATACTAACTTACATAGACTCAACAGATCATGCTCCAACCTATATACTCTTCTATATACAAACCACAGGTTATATAAACTAATAATATATTACTAATAAAATTTAGATATAAATGTGAACTGGCTTATAAATCACTTACTTAAAGCACATGTATAACTGACATATATACGAATTTATATACTAACGGATTTTGCATATAATGCTAATACAACATATATGACCAGACAACTATATATATATCCATATTTAAAATGTAATATACTTATATATATAAAATTTTAAAAGTGATATTATTATAACATATATATACCCTTTAAAATAAAATATATATAGAGAACTGCTGAAACTTATATGCATACACTAACAGACTTTACAACCTTTAAAACTTACTCATACATATAACATATGACTTATTACAGTTTACACTAGCAAATATAACTCAAACAAAATGCCTATATATATATATAACTAACCTAGAAAGAACATACATATTACAAGAAAGATATATATATATATATACTTTTATAAACCGACGTATACGTACATATATGTATACTATATGAAAACTTACTTCAATATAAACTATATATCATATTACATAGTACATCTTTAAAACCGTCATTTTATAACTTGTTTGAACTTCATATATATCAACAGACCAAAATAAAATATACCAAAGTATAACATACATATATAATATATACGTACTTTATCAACCATATAAACATATAGCTTGCATAACTCGTATCAAACTCAACCCATATAACTATAATATAAATTCATATGCAACTAACCATATAAATGCAACAGTCTTTATGCAAAAATAAATAAATATACACCTTAAAAATATATATATATATATACATGCCGATGGAAGCTTGCACGGCTGAGCCTTGGAAGAGGATGGCCAAAGAGCAGGGGGTGCGTGAGTGGAAGAGGTGTGCTCGGCTAAGCAGGTGGGGAAAGGCGGAGCGGGTAGGCTACAGCCGATTGGTGGGTTCGGCCTGGCTGAAGACGCGGCGGAGGAAGAGGCAGAGGGCGGGGAGAGTGACGAGGTCGGCTAGGAGGTTCTGAGCAAATAAACTTTCGGCCATGAGGAGATAAGTGACAGAGGAGGAAAGAAAATAAGTGGGGAAAGAAGATGATTTTCCTGTCACAGCTTTTGGAAATAAAGTGACGAAATGGAAAAATAAAAGGATGAAGTTATAAAGGATTAAAAGTGAACTGTTGCCAAATGAATAAACGTATACAAACATTTTGATTTTCGAACCGGAGATGGGATGGCAACAGTCCTTCTTGGATTGAGCTGAATAATAAAAGCAAATTATTATTGCTTGAGCATCACGTTTCAAACTTTGAAACGTAAAGTAAAATATAAAGTCAAGATTTTGGCACCGTTACAACAAACAGTTTATTGTTTCGGGCTTGTATCAGACCTCAAAATACAGAAATAAATATACCGTAGAGATCAGCGCGACGAGACGATCAAAACAGTATACAGATATTAGTGGTACGATCATCCGATCAAAAGTCGATAATCGATACCGAAAATGCTGCTATTTGGTCAGAAATAAGATAAACGGAGCAATAGAAGTCCAAATTTTGAAAAACGAAGGATGCCATCTCCCTCAGAAGAGGATTTAGAAATTTTCTATAGAAAAATATTCATATTTGAAAAACATTTTATTATTATCAAATATTAACTGATTTAAATTGAAATAAATTACACAATAAAATAAACTTCCATATTATCTGATGAAAATTTACCATTTGCTATGTTAAAATAGACGTATTCCAAATATTAAATTTTCAATTCAAAATTTTATTATTTTAAATTTCACAAAATTCAATTAAATATATTATTAAAACAAATAAAACTTTACGGGTCGTTACACTCTCCCCCACTCCAAGTTTTTCGTCCCCAAAAAGGAAGGAGGTAGGAGAATAGAATCAACCGGAAGAAAATAGATTGAAAACAAAATAAAACAATTAAGTTAAACCATATAAACCAATATTCAACTAATTGATTTCAATTCAAGGTATTTTCATTTAGTTGTCTAAATTTCAATTTACAAATTCCTTCAAAACAAAATTTATTTTATTTTATCTCATTTATTAAATCCCCTTTGATTCACTTGGGTACATTTCAATCATAATTCAATCTTAACTATTCCTAAATTATCTTATCCTTCAAAGTTACCTCAATTAACATTTCTATAATCATAAATTAAGTATAAAACATTTATTATAACCACTCAATTTTATTTATAAATCATTTTATATTGTATATTATCCAATTACATTTCTAACTTTTGAATAATTTAGGTATGTTATATTGGAATGTAATTTAGTATTATACAAATAAAAATTTCCAATTCAATTATTTCAAGTTTAAATATTTATCCACAAAATTTTGACTTCAGTTTATAATCGAAATCATCCTTAAATCATAAATTTAAGATTTTAAATCTCCGATTAACTTCAAACAATTTTTAGAGATAAATATATATACTATATATATCAAATCAAATCTATAATCATATGCTTATATATTTTTAAATCAAGTCATACCTTAGAAATTCAAATCAATTTATTTTCCAAAACAAAACCGTAGCAGAGCTACAGAATGGTCTCTCCACTCTAAAACTCGAAAAAGAATGTCGATGATGCGGCCGCCATCACCGAAATTATTTTCCAACGACAATAGAGAAGAGTACTGACTTTAACCTTTAAAATTCTTTGGAACCGATTTCTATTCGAAAATACTTTCAATAATATATATTTTAAAACTTTAAAACCAAAGTTCGAAATCATCGGAAATTAAATTCTCAAATTCTTGATTTAAATTTCCAAATTAATTTATAACCATGTTTTATAATCCAATTATTTATATATGAAACAAAAGACAATGATTTACAAGCTATATATATAAAATCAACTATTATTTCTTAAAAACCAATTCAATTACTTTCTAAATTCAGAAAATTATACTTATATATATAATTATACAAAATTTATTTCATTTACCAAATTTGAAAACCATATGGTGTCAGTTTGCTCTGTTCAAGTGTTTTGGAAATCCTATCGATAGCGTTGATCAGACGAATCGATCGGAAACCCAAATCAACATCAACAACTCAAACAACACAATATATATTAAAACATTTAAATATTAGTTTACATAAAAAAACCCTTTGAGAATGATTTGAAGATAAGTTGGAAACAAAAGACAAGATGATTAAATAACAGAATAAGGGAATGAATAAGCTTATATAAATCGCGGGCAACCTTAACCGGGTCAACCGTGACTTAAAGAACAAGATCGATGTGGGGTTCTGGGGTAAATCTACATCAGATCTCAAGAGACAGAATTCGGGATAACAAGAGATAGATAGCATTGTGAACCGAGGATACAGAAATCTTCGGTGAACCAATGCTAATTGTAAAGGAGTTTCACCCTTTTACATATCATTCGAAATTTGGCGAGACCGCCTATTCATTATAAAGATCATTCGAAGTGGAGTTATGGGATACTCCAGAATCAAAAGAAGACAAATAGAGAGAGAGAGAGACAAGAATGGATTTGGAACCGCAGGGAACGTTCCAAAATTCAAAGAAATCGGCACGAAAGGAAGGAATTCAAGCTCGAACGAAAGTGATTCTGTAAACAAATTTACGATATATGCTAAGCTTTGCCTAGAGCCAAAGCTCAGATACCAACTGTAACGACCTGAAATTTTCAACCATTCGCATCCATACATGTCGGATTTGAATTGCTCAAAATATCATATTGTTAATTTAAATTTGGCAAAACTAAGCATATACAGTAAATAAATAATCACAGAACCACAGACACAGAGTAATATAACAATAATGCAGCGGAAACAAAAGAATAGTAGTTCATGAAGCTACTATATATATAACAGAGTTAAACAAGATACAACAGAAGTCTCGAATACATAGATGTCTCAATGAAATAGTCAAATACAAGATCAGAATACATCATTGGAATCAACTGAATACTGAAAGCAGAATCGATAGATAGCTGGATCTCCAAGCGAAGCTCCAACTCTAAAGGTGAGTCTCAAATGCTGTATCACTCAGTCTGACCCAAGCGTAAAGCAAAACACAAAACACAAAACACTCGAGTCAGGATTAACATTCTTATATAAATAAATCCAACTCAAGTGAAATATCAACTGAAATACAAGTAACTCAAAGGATGTGTGGGATAACCATCCTCTAAGGATCCGTTAAAATATTTACTATGTAGTAATATACGCTATTATAATAATGTCTAATAATAAAATAAACTTACTTTTAAATAGCGTTAAGGAGTGACCCAATATTCCCCTTAACACATAATAGTCCCAGTAGTCTATCCAGTACCAGCATACCCCCAGATCAGGAGCTACCCTCAATACTCCACAGGCTATGGCACAAATCCAAACTCATAGTAAAGCTCGATATGGTAGGTGACACAGCACAACTAGGCAATGCCAAGGTAGATATACCAATTACGCATCCGGGCTGGTGGAAATGCATAGCAGCCACTACCGCCCACCTCGGAACACACTCCCAATCAAAATCGAAGGGTGGCCACCAAATCAATCACAAAGTAATAGAATGGTATCGAAGAAATGCATCCGATCAGAGGTGCTACCTCATTGGCTCATCAATCGCTCCTGTTTTAGCCACCTTATTCCAACTCACGGGAGTGGGGTCCACGTATACCTCAATAGGAATCGTCGCCACCATCCTACTTCATTCTGGAATCTCCACCGCGTACACAGTTGTTAAAGTGGTTTTCGGCATCGATAGAGAGTATGTCCATATCTGATCCCGGTCTCTTTAACAACCAATCGTTATTATAACACCACGGTTATTTCAAAATAGTTTATACTTCAAAACCAAAATATCATTTCCATTTTAAAACCATATCAAAACGATATCATTTTCACTTCAAATATCCATTTCCAAAAATCATAGCATTTTCAAAGTTATAACATTTCCGAAACCAAAACACTTTGAAATCATAATATTTTGGAAAACCCTAACTTTGAAATCATAACTTCCACCCTTAAACAGTTTAGATATTAATAATAGTATATATAATAAATTAGTTCATAAAATAAAATAGTTTATGTAAAATAGTTATAAGTTAAAAATAGTTTAAAAATAGTTTATATTAAAATAATTAGTATGTTAAAAATAGTTTATAAAATAATATAAAATAGCTTTAAATATAATTTATAATACTTTATAAAATAAAATAGTTTCCACAAATTCATAAATCAATTCAAATCAACTCGAATTCCAAAATTCACATTTTAATTCAATCTCAATTCATAAATTTCAACTCAATTCAATTTCTTAATAAATCATTTCAAATTATATCGATTTCAAATACAGATTTGAACCACAAAATAAACCATTTCAATTTCAATATATTTAAAAACTTTAAATATTCAACATTTCAAAACTAAATTTGATAATTTCATATATATATCAAATTCATTTTACTATTATTTAGTTTTGCAATATTCACTAAATAAATTCAATATCATTTAAATAAAATCCCAAATTTCAAATCTCTAAATATTTCATTCAATTCATTTAACTTGAAATATTCAATTTAAATCATCTTAAACCAAAATCAAGTTATAAAATTATACCTTTTAAAATCTCAAATTAAATAAATCCTTAATTAAATACCATTTCAAATCAATTTCAAATCTATCTTCCCAATCATTATAAACTCTATATTAAAATAAAATTTAAATAAATACTTAACCATATTATATTTTAATAAAAACCAAACTTTATTATTAAACTTATTTTATATTAAAACAAATTTATACATAGCTTACAATCAAGAATTTAACTATATATAAAATAACATTTATATAATATCAAAAATCAATATATATATATATATATAAACCATATATTTCTTTCCAAAACCATAGAAATCATTTTTCAAAATATTTATATATAGACCATCGGTGTCTGTATATAATTTTCTATCCTATGGTCAAGTGATACAGATATTTATCATTTCAATCCGCAATTTAAAATATAAATATGGGTATATATCATTTCAACCCGCAAAACCAAATGCAATTCAAATGAAAATCACTTGGGTCTATCATTTCAACCCATAACGATTTTCTCCTATTCTAAAGTCTGTTCGGGTATGTATCATTTCAACCCATAGTGAATTCTATACTAACAGGGAACTTGCAGAGTGACAGCAGATATGATAATAATATAACAGGCATATATCAACAATATGAATAACATATAATGATGTCAGATGTCACAGGTGAACAGGTACAGGTAATAACATATATATAATAGTGTAAATAACTAACAGCAGTATATTTCAATTGTCGTTGCAATTGAAATCAAATTTAATAAATAAAAGAACGTTAATCGTGAGTGATTGCTCACCTTTCGAGGCTAGAGATGACTCGACAAATGGAATGAGCTACGAATCCAAGCATGAATTGCAAAGCAAAGTAGATTGGCACGAATTCAACAAAGGAGCTGATAATGAGGAATCAGTGAAACGATCAAAAATCAGTTTGACAAAAATTAAAACAAAAATGTAAATTATATCGTTATACATAAATAATTAAAATACTTTTTTTATAACTGTAAAACTGAAAAAATAAAATGACAAAATGAACAGGTCGAAAACTTACATATGCATGCAATAGTAAAACAACTAGATATATATGTGCAGACTAAACATATATGCAGACTAAGCCTATGTATATGTAAACATTGTATATCCTTTATATAATCAATATATTATACTTTGAAAATTAATTAAGAACTTATATGATATAACTAATATAATTATATATATGCAGACTTTGAAGAGATATACAAACCAAACCTATACCCAGTTATATGAGATCCAACTATAACCATTTTGTGTGTGCCAAAACAATGTATATACACAACCAGACCTCAATACTATATATATAACCCTTTGATAAAGACGCAAATGTATGTATGTAATCTATATAATAAAATACTAACTTACATAGACTCAACAGATCATGCTCCAACCTATATACTCTTCTATATACAAACCACAGGTTATATAAACTAATAATATATTACTAATAAAATTTAGATGTAAATGTGAACTGTCTTATAAATCACTTACTTAAAGCACATGTATAACTGACATATATACGAATTTATATACTAACGGATTTCGCATATAATGCTAATACAACATATATGACCAGACAACTATATATATCCATATTTAAAATGTAATATACTTATATATATAAAATTTTAAAAATGATATTATTATAACATATATATACCCTTTAAAATAAAATATATATAGGGAACTGCCGAAACTTATATGCATACACTAATAGACTTTACAACCTTTAAAACTTACTCATACATATAACATATGACTTATTACAGTTTACACTAGCAAATATAACTCAAACAAAATGCCTAAATATATATATATATATATATAACTAACCCAGAAAGAACATACATATTACAAGAAAGATATATATATATATATATACTTTTATAAACCGACGTATACGTACATATATGTATACTATATGAAAACTTACTTCAATATAAACTATATATCATATTATATAGTACATCTTTAAAACTCTCATTTTATAACTTGTTTGAACTTCATATGTATCAATAGAACAAAATAAAATATACCAAAGTATAACATACATATATAATATATACGTACTTTATCAACCATATAAACATATAGCTTGCATAACTCGTAATCAACCCATTATAACTACAATATAAATTCATATGCAACTAACCATATAAATGCAACAGTCTTTATGCAAAAATAAATATATATACACCTTAAATATATATATATATACATGCCGATGGAAGCTTGCACGGCTGAGCCTTGGAAGAGGATGGCCAAAGAGCAGGGGGTGCGTGAGTGGAAGAGGTGTGCTCGGCTAAGCAGGTGGGGAAAGGCGGAGCGGGTAGGCTGTAGCCGATTGGTGGGTTTGGCCTGGCTGAAGACGCGGTGGAGGAAGAGGCAGAGGGCGGGGAGAGTGACGAGGTCGGCTAGGAGGTGCTGAGCAAATAAACTTTCGGCCATGAGGAGATAAGTGACAGAGGAGGAAAGAAAATAAGTGGGGAAAGAAGATGATTTTCCTATCACAGCTTTTGGAAATAAAGTGACGAAATGGAAAAATAAAAGGATGAAGTTATAAAGGATTAAAAGTGAAACGTTGCCAAATGAATAAACGTATACAAACGTTTTGATTTTTGAACCGGAGATGGGATGGAAACAGTCCTTCTTGGATTGAGTTGAATAATAAAAGCAAATTATTATTACTTGAGCATCACGTTTCAAACTTTGAAACGTAAAGTAAAATATAAAGTCAAGATTTTGGCACCGTTACAATGAATAGTTTATTGTTTCCGGCGCGTATCGGACCTCAAAATACAGAAATAAATATACCATAGAGATCAGCGTGACGGGACGATCAAAACGGTATACAGATATTAGTGGTAAGATCATCCGATCAAAAGTCGATAATCGATACCGAAAATGCTACTACTTGGTCAGAAATAAGATAAACGGAGCAATAGAATTCCAAATTTTGAAAAACGAAGGATGACGTCTCACTCAGAAGAGGATTTAGAAATTTTCTATAGAAAAATATTCAGATTTGAAAAACATTTTATTATTATCAAATATTAACTGATTTAAATTGAAATAAAATTACACAATAAAATAAACTTCCATATTATCTGATGAAAATTTACCATTTGCTATGTTAAAATAGACGTATTCCAAATATTAAATTTCAATTAAAAATTTTATTATTTAAAATTTCACAAAATTCAATTAAATATATTATTAAAACAAATAAAATTTTAAGAGTTATTATCTGGCTAAGGTTAAAAAGTTGGAGGATTATTGAAAGGGAGAGCTGAGAACACGGTGTACTCGGGTTTCACCCTTCTATCTTACTAAGGATGAGCTCTTTGGTCCCTTCTACAGGAACACCCAAAAAACAATGGAGCACCTCTTGAATAATACCGGGAGAACTAGGAAGGTGGCCATATGGTGGGTGAATGCCTTAGAAAACAAGATCTTCAATTTGGAATGTGAGGCCCAATTAGATTCTATCACAGTTTCCCAGGGCAGGATGGATAGGGCATCCCTATTGAAAGAGCTTCATAAAGAGAAGGTGAAGAAGACAATGGCAAAAGTTGGCCGACAATGTGTCGTTGACATAATTAGATGTTTATGGCCTGGACTTGATTTATCCTTCTTGTATAAACTAGTTGATTATGAGTATAAGCCTCAAGATTATGAGAGGGCCGGTACCAATTATGCTCCCCACATTGCCTACCATAGTTTTTTTCATAGTAGGGCCACTCATACCCAATCATCGGTCGTTATTACTAAGTTGGAAGACCAATCTCCTGCTCAATTGATAGGCAGCTCTCTTCAGCCTTCGTCATTACGTCCCTGTAGGTCATATCGACGTAGAGCGGTTATAACTAGTTTGTCTTCTGATTCAGAGTTAGATTCCTATTGTAGCTTTTATTATGAGGTTTTAATTCATGATTTAATCCATGTTTTAATCTTTTGTAAACTATGTACAGATATTTAAGAGTGATAATTGCTTTATGGTAGGCATGTAAAAAGCTAAGTATTGGTAACATGGTTTTTTTGATATATACCGGCAAGCTTTGAGAAGTGTCTGGATTTGTACCTGATTGACAACACGCTACACATTCCATGTATTGGGCTTGCTTACCATGCTTGGAAAAAATCCTCCGAGGTAGCTCATGCCCCGCATGGTCTTGACCCTTAGGCCGTAGCCTTTTCTTGCATAGTTGATACAACCTGAACCCATGTTTAGGTGTAACATCTTGTGCCGACTGTGTTAGTCCTTGAGATGATGGTTTTGATGACAACAACCTTAGGACTTGTTATAAAATATAAATACTAACGTTATGGTTTATATATATATATATATGTATATGCAGGATATAAACATGTAGGTACCAAGAATGAAGACTCTACAGTATAGAGATACAAGACCGATGAATTTAAATATCAAAGATATCAAGATTGAAGACTCATGAGTCTCAAGAAATCAAGTCATCAAGAGTTCAAGATTTTAATAGTACAAGATAAGTATTGAGTCTAGAATTATGTTAAAACTTCTTGAAAGCACTTACATCTTCATTCGAAATTTATTCGTGGAATGGAATCCACTTCGAGCCTTTTAAAGGGATGGAACCTTAGTGGGATGGAACCCACGACAATATCTAGTGGAACATATAGTGGTCCTATTTTGATATCCACTAATTTTATAAAAATGTTTTTCAAAAATATATCCCTTATTTTAAATGTTTTCAAAACCTTCTTTTCAAAAAGACATCTCACTTGTTTGAAATATTTTAGCCTCAAAACTATCTTTATTATTTTTTATATTTTGATTTCAAAATTTTCATTGATTTTAAACTATCTCTTGTTTTAAATATTTAGCTTTAAAATATTTACTTAGATTTTAAATCACTTTATAGATTAATATTATATATATTAAAAATTACTTTCTAAACTCTTTTATATGTTTAAACTATATTCAAATATATTTACAAAGTTTTAGAAATCATTTTGACAAATTATAGAAACCAATTTTAATAAGAAAATCAAAATCACCAATTTTGCCTAGAGCATGTCGACATCCCTCAACCCCCCATTTCGACATGGTGCCAGTTAAATTCAAAATTCAAATTTTCAAAAGAAGTGTCTATTCGTCGTATCCTTTCACGAATAGATATGGCTGTTGATTTCCTATAAATACCAGTAGTTCTAAACGAATTTATCATCAGATTTCACTTGTTTTCTCTTCTCTTCATCTTCCACATTTATCTTAAAGAATCCCAAACTATACTCTGCCGAAATACCAAGTGAATCAAACTTGATTATCTCTTGTTTGATTCTCTGCCACTCTCTCCATAAGATCTCAGTGCTATTTAGAGTTATAGGATTATTTGGAAATCAAACTGTTGAGTAAAAGGTGTGGTTGAGCCTTGAAATCAATTGGGTATGATTGTTGCCCTTGAAATCGATTAGGTGATCTTGTGGCCTGGTAAATCAAGAGAGTTTGCCCCGGACTCAAATAAAGGAGAGTGTACCTCGTGGCCTTGAAATCAAGGGTGTAATCTGGGAGATTATTTTTGATAAGAAATCCGTACGTTTGTGCGAGACTGGATGTAGGATAACTCTGAACCAGTATAAAATCCTGGTGTGTTCTTTCCTTTACTGCTTTTATTTATTATTTGTATCTGTGTCTAATTCTATGATTATATCTGTGTCTGTGAATTGCATTTGTTGGTGATTAAATTTACATAAGTTTCAAAAACATTTATAAAATCCACAAAATACTATTCACCCCCCTTCTAATGTCATTCTAGCCTTAAGATCTGTAATCCACATTTCTCACAGACTGGGCTACATGTTTGGTATGACCCGCCCTCTTGTTTGGGGCGTAATGTCATACGTACATTTGGTTTGACATGCCCCCTTATTCAGGGGTGCAATGTTCATGGTTGCATACTTGGTATGATCTGCCCCTGGTTTGCAGGCGTAATATCATACATGTGCTTGACCGCATCTTTGTCTAGCATCACCGTTCTCATGTTTGAGATTACTGTTATCGTTTGTAAGTTGCAGAATGATGGTAGTGAGCTATGAGAAATTTGTTCGTGCGCATGACACGCTCCTATCCGCTGTTTGGGATGGGACTAAGAGAAGATTTGACCATGAAGTCAGATCATGCATATACAACCCTTTTTGCATGCTTATAGTTTTTTGTACTGGTTCTGGCTGTCTAATATCCATACGTACAGTGTGTTATGTTGAATTAGCTAACATAGAGGGGGTTTTTATACTAGTTCTGATCGATCAATATCCCTATGAATAATTTGACTTCGATATGAATTCTATCATAGAAATATTTATACAGGGGTAGGGCAGCGTAATATGCACAAGTCCAGTGTAGTAATTTGGCTGAAGAGCCAGACTGAGTTAATGTAAGTCCAAGTATGTAGGTCCAGTATCACCGTTCTCGATGTTGAGAGTTCCTTTTTTATCTACCGACCTTTGGTTATGCTTAATCAGTGAATATTGGGGGTGAATTGTGAATGTGTATTTCACTTTTCAAAGAGAAATAATACAAAGGTTTTTTATATTGGTTCGGTCTGTCTAATATCCCTACGACCAGTTTAGTACATCAATACATATATACATTTTTTCAATGTCTGTCACATAGGCGGCGCAGAATGTTATGCTTTTGGCCTGGGCTCTTCAGTGCAGTACTGGATGCTTGTCTTAGCAATTGGTGCTTCGACTTTAGTTCTTACCCAAAATTTTGAGTCCATCATGCTCTTGATCTTAGCTATCTTTCCAACATGTTCTCCCCCATGTAAGGGAGAGAAGCATCAAAAATCCATGTGCTGGCTGTTGGATTTGGTTCCAGTAGGGCGGGCTAGTAGTTAATCTTTCAAATCAGTGTGCATCTCAATCACTCCAGCTTGTTGCAAGCAAAAGTGATTGAAATGTGTGCTTGGGGCATGGTAGTGGAATCCTCCAGTCATTGTGATTAGAGTTCCTAGATTTCGATTTTGGGCTTCATGCCATGATCTGGGTCACCGTCCAAATCGATGAATACCAGCATGTCTTCGCCCAATTTGTAGTCATTGGTTGACAGGGGGCAAAGAACAGCTGGTATAGGCCGTTGAACTTGATTCCATGCATCATCGATTGTCGAGTCTTTATTTCAAGTAGTTTGTGGCCCGACTCACCGTTATCATTTTCGAGAGTGCCATTATCACTCACTCATTATAGAACTAGCATGATTGGTGAGTGATGGCGCTGAGCCTTGGGTGATAGAGGCGTTGTCAATTGGAGAAAGATGGTTTGGGTCCATGAGGTACTTGAGTAACCACCTTTGAGTAGAGAGAATGAGTGGGCCAAAGAGCTTCATAGTTGATGGGGGGAATACTCGTAGCACTTATTAGAAGCTGAGAAATGGAGATTAGGCTTGTTTGCCAGAGATGAAAAAAGGAATGGAGGTTTGGCACTCCATCTAGCGTTAAAACTGTTAGTGAAGTTTTCGTCTCCATCACACTCAACTGGATCGTGAAGCAATCTTAGATGGTGATCACTTTCATAATATTGAATCAACGGATTTAAATTGCATTAAATCTACCTTTAAGAAGTGACTGTGTCATTGGGTGCTTACATAGCTTTGTAGTCAAACTCTAACTATTTGTTGAAATGTCGAAATGGCTTTTTTATAAGAGAATTGTTGTTCACGATCAGGTATCACACAGACAAAATGAGAAGAAATGATAGTAAAAGATACAGAAATTTTTTTGTGGTTCGGATTATGGTTGATCCTACGTCCATTAGATAATCCACTATATCTTTGTTGTTTTGGTACAAATGATTATAATTGCTCGAAAGCATACAATGTGTTATCTTAGATTTTGTAATGACCCTTAACTTAATCACTTTGAAATCTAATTATTTAATATATTTTTAAATAATTAATTAATAAATCTTATAACATAAATAAAACTCTTTTAGATAATAACTAGTGATAGGGAAATGATTTTTATAATTTGTTTTCAAAAATAATTAGTTCAAAGGAAAATAGAAAATGCAACCGAAATCGTTTTCTGAATTTTCGACTTTTCATCATCTAAAAATTGTCGAATATGTTGTAAATACTCAAGTATACATTTACACATCCATATATTAATAACCTACGTATGTATAAGGTAGTAATATAGTAAAAATGTATTAACTTAAATAAAATGGGAGTTTGAAAAAAAAAGATACCATGAGTATAAAAATCAACTTAAGTACATAAGAACACACTATTACCCAATGTATTTTATCATGTGTGCACTTGGATGGAATGTGTGAGAGGGGAGGGGACCTTGCTAGTGATGTGTGCTACGAGGGAAGGGGAGAGGAGATGATGTGGAGCAATTTGAGTGGGAGGGTAGTGTACTAAAGGACTTTTTAGTAATTTGGTTATTTCACATTTTATAAAAACAGTTCTCTTATTTTACTTTTCATTTTTATCATTTCATTTCTCACTTTTCAAAAACTCCACCATTTTCCTTAAGTTTTTAAAAACTTGTTAATGGCTTCCTAAGTTTTCAAATTCAAATATCTATTCTTTTTTCACTTCTTTCTTGAGTAAAATCACTAAAAATCACTTCTTTCTCCTCTACACATCCTCGGTAACCAAAACAAAATCCATATTCCCTCAAAACATCCATGGCCAAGCCCCTATAGCCCATGGCCAAAATCATTAGCCTATTTAGGCTTCAAAAATACAAACTTTTAGGAAGAAAAACAAAGATCGGGTGTTAGTAAAAGGTATGGAGTTTGTTTGACTTGGTTTGGTTACATTTTGGTGAGCAAAATCTCACTTTTATAGCTAAAGTTTTGACCTTTACTATTGTAATGACAATATATCTTACTTCCATATGTTTTTATGTGTTAAAAGTGTTGGATTTATCGGCTTGGTGACCAATTTAAAATGTTAACATCTTGGTGTAGTAAAGTAACTTGAAATTAGTCGGAAAAAAGTTTAAGTAAATAATATTTGGATGCTCTCTACATGTTGTTAAGTTGCTACTTACGTTTGTATTTGTGTTCATAGTTATGTTATGCGATGTTTAGTTGAATAAATGACATATGGAAAGTGTTTATGGAAGTATCCGTATAGCGACTATCGCTATATCGGCACTTTGAAAAATGTTATCCCTTTTTAAAAAGTTGGTTAAATCTTGTGCATGGGTTTTGTAAAAATAATTAATTATTCAAATGAAGATGAGGTAAAGTTAATTAATTATTTTAATAATGATATTTAAAAATTAATTAATCATTTTAAATAATGATGATTAAGGTTAATTAATTATTTAAAATAATGATGTGTTTTTTAGTATTAATTAATCATTTTGTAACCATGTTTAAAATTAATTAATTAATTTAAATAATGATAATTAAGGTTAATTAGTTATTTGAATAATGATGTATTAAAGTTAATTAACCATATTAATAATGATTTTTTAAGATTAATTAATCACTTAAATAATAATTGTTTAAAATTATTTAATCATTTTAATAACGATGTTTTAAAATTAATTAATCGTTTTAATAATGACATTTTAAAGTTAATTAATCATTTAAACAAGGATGATTTAAGTTAATTAATCATTTTAAATAATGTTGTTTGAAGTAACTAATCAAGATTAAAGCTAATTAGTTATTTTAAATGAAGATATTTGAAGTAACTAATCATTGATTAAAGTTGATTAATTATTTTAAATAATGATAGTGAAGAAATTAATTAGTCTTTAAAGTTAACTAATCATTTTGATGAAGCTGTTTAAAGTTAATATTTGTAATGTAAAATCCCAGCACAAGATCGGTTTTAAAAATAAAGTTTGATTCAGTTATGGAAAGGATAAGAAATCTAATTTTCCATAATCCGATATCACTTATATGGAAAGAATTTAGTCATACTCTTGGCACTAAACGTCGAGGTATGAAAACTTGTCACTATCTTGAAAGTTAAAAATGTCGTCAAGGCAATACCTAGAGGTAACACTACCTTTACTTGCCCGACTTCAATTTTAATCAAGAAATAGTACAAGTTTGAAATCGACATGTAGTGGTAGGAATATCAGATATACTGTCCATATACGATCATTTTTAATTATTCTCAATAGTTGATTTATTGGCTATTGGTTCAACTATTTCGTTGTGTATCGTCAATTTAAGACGATTTGCTGCTCATTTAAGCATTGTTATCCTTTGTTGGAAATGACTAAACCCAAAGCGTGAGTGGGGGCCAAACTATGTGGGGTTGCTCCCATTAGGGTATTATAACATCCACTCTAGATTGGGATTGGTTATATGCACACTAAGATGTGATATACTTAGATTCTCAGTGAGGTTGGCAAGGTCAGGCTTGGAGTTCCCGAGAAGTCATAGAGTATATGTCTCTCTCGAATATATATTCTAGAGGTATACTTTGGGTAAGGGTGGCGCGCCCTCCTAGTCATTTGTTGGAAAAATTTCTTTCCTTTCCTTTGATTCCAAAATTTTAAATTGACCTCTTTCTTAATTGCATCAGTAAATGGCGTGAGCATTTCGCGATGTTTAATTATTTGTATCCATTATTGTGATTGGATGTTATTATTGTGAGGGGAAACCTGTTCCATGGTTTATGGCGTGGTCTCACATATTGTGTTTATTTCCACCCTTTTATTTTGAGCTTTACTTATATTAGACTTATTGTGTGACCCGAGTTATTTGTTTTTCCTAAACTCTCGGGTTATTTGAGTAGTTCGAGAGTAGTATATTTTTCTTTGGGCTCTTTGAAGACGATGGATGAGAAGAAGGCTCCTTTATCTATCTAGTTATTTATTTCCGCTTTATAGTTATGTATGTATGTATTTTGTATCGGCAAGTGTAAGAGTAGAGTGTATAACTGCCTAGACTGATTGTAGTAGTACTTTTGTATAACTCTGATAACTTTATGTTAAGGAGTAACCTCGTGAACTATATTACTGTTGTATTATATGTAACTATTTCGTTATGGGATTTTTCCGTTCTGTTATTTTATTTTACCCTACGACAACTCGTCTTTTGGATGCTTAGGCAACAACATATAAATACCGTGGATGTATTAAGTGTCGCTCCCAAGGGTCAGATAGATGGGCCATCATAGATTTTCCTCTTTTTAAGAACAAGAAGAAGATCCCTCTCTTGTCCTTTAGTCCCTTCTTTTATAGTGTAAAGAAAAGTTCTGTTAATTGCCTTATTTGCCTTTTATCCTATGCTTCAATTTCCATCATCAGACCTCGCCATCTGGCATTCATTTACAATGTTGGTTTGTTGTGCTTAGATCGGTGAGTATCTTTGGCGGGAAACCGCGGCACTGGCGAGAATCTTGGAAATTTAAAGTGGGTTGCCGAGCCTATGTAAGTTGGCCTCTTCTCTTCTGGAATTGCGAATGCCTCAAGAGGAATGGTGAGGGGCTGCCCTAAGGCTTTGGGATGTTGTTGATATATGTGAGGAGGTGCAATGATGAATGTTACCTGGTGCTTAGGTCGTACTGCCTAGCTAACATTTCTGAGAGTTGACCTAACACATGCTTGGAATGTATTTGATGCTAGCTATGGTCTGAGATGGTTGCCATTTGAGTTGCCCTCCTTGTAGGTATGCTCGGGTTGTTGATGAGAGAGAGGGAGAGAGCTTCATATCTTTGTTGTTTACATGTATGTATAGTTCTACATTGAAGAGTATCATGAGCGGCCCTATGTACAGCCCTTTAGAATGCTTTTGATCCTGTGTGGTGCTATTTAGGTTGCCCCGGTATGTGTTCGTGCAGACCTATTCTTGTAGGTTTGACAAAGTATGAGCTTTGGAGATGTGATCAGTTCAGCATAACACATTCTGCCTCCAGTGCCTCGGCATAGTATTCATGTCTTGCCTTTGATTGTATGTATTGTCATTGTGACTTGCACATATTTCCTAATGCGTGTGGTATTTGTATCTTGTCGCAGTTCCCTTGGTTGTGGAGTTCGATTCGGGTTAGGTGTTGTGACTTCAACTTGGTTCCTTTTGTAGTACGAATTTGACTGATTCGCTCTGTTTTTCATTTCCATTTAACTTCCTCGACATGAGAGTAACTTTTCTGATCTCACGTCCTGCCATAATTTCCTTTACACAAATTGACATCTTTTTTGCACTAGTTTTATTCCATATAACTCGATGACAATCCACTTTAGCTGATTTAAGGCGAATATCATTCCAAACTGAAGTAAACAGGAATCTGTTTAAACTTGAAATCTCCCAATATTCTGCATGATGAGTTGTGTCAATAGGAACTTGTTGAATATACTATTGTGCCTCTCTTGTTTCAGCAAGCTTGTCAGGATGAATATATTATTTGCAATTATAGTAGACACTCTATAATTATTTGATGTGAACATTCCAACCTTGAACCAACCTAATAGATCCACCAATGTTTTGTGGTTGATCAAACTACAAAGATGTGTTAGTGCCATCAGCTATAATTATGCTAAATAATTTACTTGCATTAACTTTTTCTCTCACCATATGCTTTATTGCAACAAAATAGTTGTTTGTAACGACCGTGATTTTTGAATTACTATCGGAATAAATAATTTAAATAGAAATTTCAAATTAAAAATTTTGAAAAGAAATAGTGCAAATAATTTATAAAGTCGATTGTCAAGTTTCTTGTTGCATTGAATATAACTAAGTGAGATTATGTTCTAGATTGGCCTTCACGTGTATCATAAGGTCCATATTAAATCTAAGTGTATGACTTGTTGTCGTTTAATTCAAGAAGTGGAAAAAAAAATATTGAATGCAAATCATTTTGCAAGGTTAGTTGTTAAATATCTAAGCTAAGTTGAAATTGATAGTATGCATTCACGTGTAACAAAATTTGTCCATATTAAAAACAAAGTGGAACCTATTCTTGCTTGACTGTCACACACAAAGTTTGTAAAGTAAATTGTGAACATTCTATCATTTCCATCATTTATTATACAGGCATTTCCTTTTCTTCTATTGAGCACTTCTAGCTTTCAATGCTCGTGTACTTAAATGTTGGCCAGCACATTTTCTAGTTAATGCATTTGTACCTTGTCAGATTTTATATTTTATTCGACTTATTCATATTTTTGAGAAAAGTAAAATAGCTGCAACTTTATTTCATTTGGTTGAAAAAGCTTCAGTTGCAGTGAGAAGTGCATTAATGGTAGTTTGGTTGTGGCTCTCTTTCTTTAAAATCTGGGTTGTTCATTGGTCTTGAAGCAAATATTTGGTGAGTGCAGAAAACTCACGCCTCTAATTTATATTTTTATCACGTTACGTATGTGCCCAGGTTTATATATATTTTCACTGCAGTTTGTTTTGAAACATTTCATTGTACATTTTATTAAGGGGAAATTAATTTAAAGGACAAAGATTTGTATATTTTTTGCCTCAAGGACACAACCTCAATATTTTTACCATAAGGACAAACATTCTTCTAAAAATTATTCATAAAGACAAATATTTTCCTAAATTATTCATAAGGACAACAAAACTGCTACCAAGCTAAAAACTGATACCTAAAAACTGCTACCGATAACTACAAACTGATACTATCAATGACTAAAAACTGATACCTAAAGAAAGTTGTCCTTCAGGATAAAATATTGAAGGCATGTCCTTGAGGAAAAAACGCTGAAAATTTTTGTCCTTGACAATAATTTCCTGTTTTATTAATGGGTCTGCATAAAGTTTTATTGCACCATTGGTAATTTTGGGTTCATTCTGTGCATATAAGTGGTAATTTTTGAAATGAGCCTAAAACATTACTATTTTGATTATCACTTGCCTGCAAATATACGTGCCTTCAGCTATGTCTTATTTCAATTTTTCATGCGTGCGAAAATGTCAATGTCATTTTATATATAAATGCAAGTGTCGGGTGGTTTTATTTGTAACCTCACATGCGTGCGTTCTTAGCCATATATTTTGGCTTGTGCATGCATGACTTCAGTAAAGCACTCAAAAATGTGGTCCTGGACATCATATTGTACAAGTTTATTTTTGCATGCACCTTATTGTCATTTCAGGTTGCTTTTAAAAAAGAAAAAAGAAAAAAAAATCTATGTACAAAAGCTCCAAACTTTTCCACATAGGATTCATGCGTACTTCGGGTTGTGTAAAACTTTGTATTTTTGCATTTTTAGTTTCGTACATGCATGAATTTAAGTGTGCCCAGGCATTAAAAGTTTACCCAGGTTGTTTTCTAATTTATTCATTACTTGCGTGTGTATCGTTTTAAACGCATGCATAGTGTGGTATGTGTATCAGTTTCCGTGTTCATATTTATTTCATTATGGGAAGAGAAATATTTTGGTGAAAATATAGTGGTGCAGTCCACTATTTAATTTACGATCAACTGGCATTTCATTTTAAAACGTAGTTTTGCACTGTTATTTTTATAACGGAAATTTGTACACCGGTATTATATTTTTGATGCATGTTGTTTTGATGAGATTTTTGACGAATAAAAAATTACTATTGTTTTTTACTTCAGTAACCGTCAACTTTAAAGTGAATTTTCAAACGGTTATCCCACAACGCTGATTTGATATCCGTTTTTACGGTGTTTTGTGAAGTGCAATTTCTTTATCGAAATTGCTATAATTGTTGTTGTTTTAATCACGTGTTTTAAAAAGAGTTTTGAAATAAAGTTGTTTTCAAAAATTTTACCGTTTACGCTTTCAAAAGAATGAGGAAGCGATTTAAACGATTCAGCAAAATTGAGGACTATGAACCCTTACTTTTACTGATTCACTTAATTCCGGACTCGTCCGTTTGAGAACGTAAATTTTATTTATATAAAATACACAATTTTTCACTTTCAAGGAAACGATGAAGAGATTTAAACGATTTAGCAAAAGTGCAGAGAATGGAACCATACTTTTACTATTTCGGTTAATTCCAGACTCGTTAATTGAAATATTTGCTGTTGTTTGATGATTTTGTTGGGCTTTCGAGCCACTATGTTGGACCTTCGGGTCATATGATGGACCTTCGGATCAAATACCAGTACTAGACCTTCGGGTCATATGTTGGACCTTCGGGTCATTTGTTGGACGCCAAAAAAAATAATTATGATGACAGTACTTGGTAGGCTTCGGCCATATGTTGTTGCACGTGCGGCGTAGCTTAGACTCGCCATATGTTGGGATCGATCCACTTTTATGTTGATTTTCTAGTTATCTATTTTTGGCTTCTAGATTTTGTGAATTGCTGTTTTGAATTCAATTGTGAATTAGAAAGAGTATTTTGATGGAGTTTGATGTGATTTCTTCATTTGAACTAGGTTGATTTCTTATGTTGAATAGTCTCATTCGAGATTATTATTATTTTGCTTTGATGTTATTTATGATGCATTCACTTCTAAGATTAAATTAGACTGATCCATTTATTATTTTCTTTTAAATAATATTCGGGTCGGACCGAGTTATTTCAGGATAGTCGCTATCTCTGATTCAGTTGCAGCTTCAGCTTTTGGGATTTCACATCATCTTTTGTCTAGACATCTGGAGTACTTTTGGTTTATTGACTCTCATCTCATGTATGTTATGATGTATATGTATATGTACATTTGGTTCATGGGAACCATCGATTGCTGTAGCATGTATCCAAACTTATCTTCCGCTATATATCTGATATTTCTGTTCTGATGTGATTATACTATCTGTGTTGTTGTTATTATGAGTTGTTCTGAATTTTTCTTAAGCCACTGTAGTTTCGTTTTAGATTTGGATTGAATATATATCCTTGGGAGTAATTTATACAACTCCTATCGATGTAATCAATACTCGTCTAAGGCATAACTTACGGATGGTCGCTTCTAACAAGCCTTATTCTTCGCAATAGCAGACGTTATTTCTTATAATAACCTTTGTTATTATGAGCATAGAGGTGGGGCGTCACATTGTTGATATGTAAAGTCTAGTAATTAGAATGCTACATATACTAACTTTTCATCCACTATACCTATAATGAATGCTTTGTACGTATGTTCCATATTAATTTCAAGCAAGCTGTAGTCCTTAGGTCTTTAAATAGCCTTAAGCCTATACCACTTTCACAGTTATGTCTACAAAGAATATGCCATGTTATTTTATGAGTCTTACCTCCCTAGAAAAAGTTTGCACATAGAGCTTCAATTTTGTTAATAACAAAAGAAGGTAGATGATAAACAAGTAACCAGTACAGAATAATAGGTGTGATAACTGTTTGTATTAGCCGTGCTCTACAAGCAGTAAACAACAGATTACTATCCCAACTATCCAGCTTAGTTGTTATTCTTTGTAACAATGGTGCACATTGAGCTACATTCATATAATCAGTAGAAAGTGGTACACCTAGATATTTTACAGGCAACTATCTATCCACCGTTCCTAGTTTCACCAGCATATTATCTTTATCTAGTACATAAGAACCAAAGTAAACTTTAGACTTAAGTTTATTTACTTATAGACCAGTAGTAAACCTTAATTCCTTAGCCTATCTCTATGGCATTATCAACAGTAGCTTCAAGAAAGGACATTACATCATTAGCATAAAGGAGATTAGACACAGCAGGCTGAACCTCTGAAATAAGTTTTAATTTGCTTTGGATTACACTATCTTCCATTTTACGTAATAGAGAATCCATTGCAATGCAAAATAAATAAGGTAAAAGGGGATCCCCTTGCTTCAAGCCCCTATTTGAATGTATGAAACCATGTGGAACTCCTTCAACTAGAACAGAAAATGTTGGTGTACTAATGCATTCATAAATTAAATCAATTAAGGAAGTAGGAAAACCCATAGCAGATGACATGTGAACTCCCTATTAACCATGTCATAAGCCTTTTATAAATCAATCTTTATGCATATTATAGGCTTTCCTTGCTTCTTAAAACCTCTTATGAGTTTATGTGCAAGGAGAGTATTTTCTCCAATATTCCTTCATGGAATAAAAGCTGACCGGTTATATATATATCTATATATATACACACACATCTATATATTATAATTAATAGTTTATATATATAGTCCACAAGTAGTGGCGCAGTGGTAAGATACATGCTTCTTGGTAAACAGGTCGTGGGTCGAGTTCGGTCTGCCCTACTCCCAATTTCAAGGCGCGATGGTGGGTCCCCATTAAAACCGAAAAACTGGTTAGGGGAAACAAATCTCTGTGCTGGGGCTAACCTCCCTCCTGACTGTGGTCGGACCAGGTAGGGGGGGCTCCTCCCATCCCTTCGATTTCATCAGGGCTTTGGGTGAGTTTATATAAAAAAATAGTTTATATATATATGAAATTAAAACATAAAACATATGCATATGTATATTTCAAAAGGAAATAATTTAAAGTTATATATGTATAAAATTTGTAGCCTAAATTTAAAATTTAAAATAGATATTTTATTAGATCTAGATCTAATTTTGAATTTTAAATTAACAAAAGATATTTTAAGATATTAATTCAAAATATTTTGAATTAGTCTAAGCTATTTAAATAAATATACGGACTTATTATTTTAAATACACACATGTATATATATAATTTTCAAATAAAACTATGGGCAACAAAGGCATATACAAAGGGACAAAGGTGTATGTTGTGGTGTAAAACCTAGCACCTATATATGGTCACATTATCCATTTACACTTCATATATATTGCACGCGCACTATTCATATATTAGTGTATTTGGTACACTTATAAGTTAAAACTCATACAAAGTAAATAAAACCTTTTATAAACAAATTTATTAAAAAATTATTTAAATTATTTTAGTACGGATCTAGAATCAATTAGACTTTATAGGCCTAATAAAAGATCTAAATGAATATTTTTTAAATTCACCCATTTAGCCTTTTATGACCTAGCCCAGTTCATTCAATGCTATTAAAACCTAATAGCCTATGCGGTCTAAATAACAGCATTATGGCTAAGTTATTAAAGCATACCCATTTAGTAGGGTGTCTAGTAAGGTATTTTCTAAGGTTGGATTTAGATAGTTAATTACTGTGCCTACTTGACTACTGGCCTGGCCCAAGGATAAAGCAAGCCTAAAGGTTATCCCCAATATAAAGGCCAATATTGATTTTGGGTCTTGGTCTAATTTTCAAAACCTGTGTTAAAAATTTATATAATATTTTAAATTTAAAAGTTAAGTTTAACATAGAAAGAATTTTATAAATGTTATAAAAAAAATTCAAATTCATTTTTAAAAATTAGTTAATTATTTTCTAAATTTACATTAATTAACTGGATCAATTAATTAAATAATTAGTTAAAAGCTAATTAAGTAATTAAAACATATATCATGATGTTTGTATATTTATCTCAAAATTTTTAAGGTAAATAATAATAAAATTTTGAAGCTAATTATATTTCTAACTAAAATTGTTTTATTTAATTAAATCGGCTAAATAATAAATAATATATATGTATAATGATATATGCATATACAATTACTATAATTTTTATATTCATATTCAATTTTAAAATGTTTAAAATGAATCAATTAGATTAATTGGAATGTTAATGAAATAATTAATTAAATTAAATAAATAAGGTTTAATTAATGAAATTAAAAATTAAAGTTTAGTTAAATATGATTTAATTAAATAGAGTGGAACTACAAGAAATCCAAATTAGATTTAATGACTAAATATATACATATAGTACCTATAATGTGATTTCAAATGTGTCTGACACTTAATGAGGGTATTTCATAAGAAATACGTTATTCCATAAGTCGATATCAATCAAATAAATATATATTAAAGGTTATAAATCTCTAATATAAATGTTGCCCTCTATCACTTATGAATTAATAGATTACTTGCATATTCCTCAGGTGAGAGATGTTATGTGTAGCATAATTAATATATTGAATAGACGAGGTAAGATATATGCACATATTTGTTGATACTCCTTAGGATATGTGCATTTAAACTTGGACCATCGCCAAATAGTAGGTATGGGTAAATAATCTCTTTTGATTTATTGATATTTCTCAAGGTTGAAATGAGATTCGAATAAAGACCATAGGTTAGGAGCAGTGTTTTAAATCTCGGATTTTGGCCAATATCTCGGGAAAATATCTCGGCTATCTCGGGCGATATTTAAAACACTTATAACTAAATAGGCTGCCAAATCTCGGATTTTGGCTGATATCTCGGATTTTTCATCTCGGCCATCTCGGGGAGATTTAAAAGCCTGGTTAGGAGTTGTATATGATACAACTGATAAAGTGTTATCCATCACTTGCGGGCCTATGATTTGTTGATATTCCTCAAGGTCGGAATCCAAAGATAAGTGAATTCTAACACTCAATGGAGATGTTGAAAGATTTTTATGTTTCCCTTAAGGTTTTGAGAAATATAAAAATCTAATGGGAACTTTTTAGTAAAATGAAATATAAGGTTTAACCTGATTAATAATATAAGAATATTTGCTATGTATAAATGTCCTAATATATTTAATTAAATTTGTAGAAAAATGTCCACATAAAAGTTAATTTTAGAAAATGACAAGCTCATTGGACCTAACGGCATAGACTGGCTAATAATAATCAAAATAGCACTAACTTACAAACATTTATGGTCATCAATACACAGACATCATAAAGAAAAACCCGCTAAAGATGTGGATCCCGAATTAATAATTGCTTATAACAAATGGGTTGCAGACCTAGAACTGCCCAAGTTTGTTGTCTACTTTGGACAAACCATCATAAAGACAACAAGAAATTGTGATTATCCATCAAATATTCGACAGCCTCAAAGCATTGTTTGGGGAGAAATCTCGTTCCACAAGGTACAAGATTATTAAGAAATTGTTCAATATGAAAATGACCAAAGGCATGGTGTAGATGAATATGTCTTATTAATAAAAAGCTATATGATAGGCTTTCCTAATTGGATGTTATGATATGCAACATTCTACAAGTGGACTTGATCCTAGCTTCTCTTACTCTATAGTATGAGTCATTCATATTGAATTACAATATGAACCAAATGAATGTAAGCCTTGTGGAACTTCTTAATATGTTGAGATCAGCCGAATTTTCATCCAAAGATCAAGGAATAGTGCTCGTTATAAAGGGAAAGGAATCATCTGTGATAGTTCAAAGAAGAGAAAGTGAGTTAATAAGAGGAGTAAGAAGAACGCTACTAATTACAAGGGTAAGTGTCACCACTGTCACAAGAAGGGGCTTTGGAAATGGAATTATCCAAACTACTTAAAACTTGTCAAAGAGAAGAAAGAGAATGGTTATACCACTTCTATAGGTATATTTATGATTCAAAATTGATTTGCATTCAGTAAACTATCTTGGGTTTTAGATGTTGGATCTAAAGCTCACATATGTAATTTGTTACAAGGACTAAGCAACAAACGACATGTAGCAAAGGGTAAAATGACGGTTTAAGTTGCCAATGGATCTCTAGTAGATGCAACTATAGTTGAAGACTATCCTTGGCTTTACTGAATGAATTATATTTAACTTTAAATAATTTCTATTGCATGAAAAACTTTATTTCTTGAATAATTTCTATGTCTATATTGTCTATGTCTGGATATGTTTTTCATTGTGTTGGTAATGTTACGAACATTATGTTTGATGGAAATAAAATCTACAATGGTGTTTTGGATAATGGCATTCATGTAATTGATTCTAATCATACATGTGTTGTGAATAATTCTTCTACTCTTGACATTAATAAGAATTATATATGGCACTATAGACTAGGTTATAACAGTGACAAATCTACACAAACTGAAAACCGAAGGTTTCTACCATCATTTGGTCTTGAATCATTTGATAGACATGAGTCATGACTTAAAGGAAAAATGACCAAACTCTCTTTTAGTGGGAGCAATGAAATAATTAATGAACTCTTGGGTCTCGTATATACTAACTTATGTGGCCCAACTCATGTAGTTGATAAAGATAATTCTTCTTATTTTGTAACTTTTACTAGTTATCTCTCAAGACTATGATATGTATATCTTATGAAAATAAATCCGATGTCTATGGGAAATTCAAAGAATATAAGAATGAAGTTGAAAATCAAGTGAACAATAAGATTAAAATACTTCAAATTGATTGAGGAGGTGAGTATGTTGGACAATAACTCTAACAATACTTAAAAGATAATGTGATCCTATACTTTGCAATAGAATAATGTTTTGGAAAGATGAATCAAACCTTTTTAGATATGGTTCATTCCATGATGAGTGAGGCTGAGTTACCTCTTTCCCTTTAGGGATATATGCTAGAAATCACATCGCATATGTTGAATTTGGTATCCTCTAAATCTGTGCCTAAGATGCCATATAAGATGTGGCATAGAATGAAACCCTACCTCAAGCATTTGAAGTTATGGGGTTGTCCAGTCTACATAAATAAGGTTGGTCCCAATAAACTTAAGGCAAGATCAACCTTGTGTAAACTCATAAGATATCCTAAGAACTCAATGTGATATATTTTCTATAACACTGAGGAGATAGCATGTTGTCTTTTTTGAAATGGAATTAGTATCGAAAGAAATTAACAGCGAAGTTATGGACTTGGATGAGATCTGAGAAACTAACACAGAGACTGAGCCAGTGAGAGAATCAATTTTAACAGTATAGGAAAATACACAACCTATTAGAAGGTCTAACAGGGAATCTCATGCACCAGATAGATACTATGGTTTTCTCGTGGATGGTGAAAAAGAAGACTGTGTCTTAGAAAACAATACTCCTTTCTCATTCCAACAAGCACTACAGAGTATGAAGTTTGCACTTTGGCCTGAAGCTATGGAATCTGAAATGGATTCTATGTATGACAACAAAGTATGAATTTGACTGACATACTCGAAGGGATAAAACCTATATGTTATAAAGGTTTTTTAAGAACAAGCTAAATGTAGATGAACAAGTAAAGACTTATAAAGCAAGACTAGATCAAAAGAATTTCGTCAAATGCAAGGTGTTGATTATGATGAAAACATTTCGACTGTAGCCATGCTTAAGTCCATTCGGATAATGCTAGCCATTACCATATTATACGACTATGAAATATTGAAAATAGACATGCAAACAAAATTTATAAATGGTGAATTAGAAGAGATTGCTTAAATGTCGTAGCCTGAGGGTTTCGAGGTTAGTAAGAGCGAGGACATGGCTTGTAAATTGTTAATATCAATCTACGGTCTTAAACAAGCTTCGAGAACTTAGAATAAATATTTTGATAAAGTAATCAAATAGTTTGGTTTTTTCAGAACTCAGAGGAAACATGTGTATATCAGATAGAACAAGGAAGTATTATAGTGTTCTTAAACATATACGTCGATGATTTGCTACTGATTTGCAATGGCATTACGATGTTTCAATCGCTAAAAGTATGGTTATTAAAGAATTGTTAGAACCACCATTTTATGATTTCAATGACAACAACTATACAATCACATATATTATATACCTTATCATGATTACATGTATATAATACAGGAGATTGTCATGCTCAAAGATAATGGGACTCGAAGAAAAATAGAGATTTATGGACTATACTATGATTAGTAAGGTTATACTAGTGTATTAAGAGTATTAGATAAACATTGTAAGGTCTCCTTGAGTGTTTGCACCAAAAATGGTCACAAACCCCAAATATCGTGAAAGCACCAAGTTATGAATGTAGATCAGCGATATTCCAAACACAAATCACAGATCTAGACAAACAACAAACAGCAATCCAGAAATAATGAACAGAAACACACAATTTATAGTGGTTCGACTATCTCCGGCCTACGTCCACTTCAAGGTTTTATCTTTTATTGATTATCCTTGCTGGTTACAGGTGATTACAGCAGTTACAATGAAGAATTTCGAGTATAATGATTGTATTGAAGCGTAGAATTGAATCCGGCAGAGTCTGGACGTTGGATGGCCAAAAGATCCCCTTTATGTAGGCTTCGGAGGGCTATTTATAGGCGTAGGAGGCTGATATCACGCTCAAACTTCGGGAGACTTCTTCTGGCACGTGAGGGGACCCATGCGACCGACCCCGCCAAGTTTCGACTCGATCTGTGATCGATACGAATCCATTTCGTATCGATCAAGAAATCATCCAATCGAGCTGAAACTTGGCAGAGACATTCTTTACCTTGTGTGTAAGCTCCTGTGAAAATTTCGTAGCATTTGGATTTGTAGATCATGAGATATGATCGATGCAAGATGGAATTTTCGTGTGTACTGTCGTGTTCGAATCCATGGTATCACATCCATCCCTTTCGAATCGTTCTGGACACGTAAGCGCGCAGTGAAGTGGTGCAAGATGCCCGGATCGATCCGATTTTTGTGGTGCATTGACTGGGCATTCGCGCCTTGTTCGTTCCAAGATTGAAGCCTAATTCATATCCCATCCTATTCGTGTTGACTTTGCATCGATAGTATTCGCATCGTTCGTCTCCTTGTTCGCATCGATCAATTGTGGTTTCGTTCGTATCGATCGACTATCGACTGATCGATACGAAGTAGTTGTCTGGTGATCGATATGAACTGTGTAGTTCAAAGGGATGCGAATAATACTGATGCATTTCTTTCTGGAACGATACGAACAAAATGGTTTCGAATAGCATGACCACAGACCGATTTGTGCCCCATCGATTTGGTGATGATCGATTCGAAGTCGCCAGCTCCCGATGGATTCGAACTAAACAAAACATGGTGGGTTTGAATAGACTGAGGCGGTGTCATTCGATCGATACAAATTTGATGGATTCGAATAGACCACCACCTCAGTTCCCGATGGATACGAATCTGATGGTTTCGAATGTATCATCACCTTGATTCTTTGATGGATACGAACAACATATTTCTTTTAACTTGTATCGACCATATCTCCTCCGTACGAACTCCGATTAACCTGAAATTTGGAATGTAGCCTTTTCTAGCATTGATCATCATCTTCAATCGATTCCGTTCCGATCGGAGCCCAGTCAAATTTCGACGACATCCATTGCAGCCTTGTTTCCAATCGATCTCCGATCCTGATATCCATCGTTCCTTGCCAATTTGTTGATATTCCAATCTTTACCAAAAGGTGGGATAACATTTGCCCCCCAAAACATGCCTTGTGGAAAGAAGGTGTGTTTTGTATAACTCTAAATCCGATATCCAAAGTCCATAGCCAATTCCATGTCCATCCGAACTTGATGACTGAGTTTTTAGTCCATCCTTGTCCAACAATCGAATCCAAGACCTCTCTGGGTCGATAGACAAATCCATAACCTCTTTGGGCTCTTGCCAAGCGCAATCCACACCTGACGACCGTGGTCTAGTGTCCCTGGACGCTGTGCAATACCAGGGCTTAAGTCCTAAGCCGAATCCTGGACCTCTTTGGGTCGCTATTCAAATCCTTGACCTCTCCGGGTTCTTGCCAAGCGTAATCCACACTCGACGACCGTTGTCCAGTGTCCCTGGACGTAGATAATGCCGGGGCTTAAGTCCTAAGCCGAGTTCTGGTCACTTCGGGCCCTTGTTGAGCATAGTCCATACCCAACGACCTGAAATAATAACCGATAATATAGGGCCTAAGTCCTAGGCCGAATCCTGGTCTCTTTGGACCCTTGCCGAGCATAGTCCATACTCAACGACCTGAATAAGTCAATTTACCACGTTCGGGCAAAGCGACTCACCCCTTGCCAGGCATAATCCATACCCGACGACCGTTTATCAAAAACCAGACAAAAATCTAGTCAAAATCCAATCCAAAATCCAAATCAAACCAGAAAATCGGAAATCCAAACTAGCATCCAGAACAGAAACCAATCATCCAAACGAAAATCCAAACCAGAAAGCAAACAAAACCAGGAGTTCAAACCAAACTCCAAAACCAAACCAGAAAAACGAGTGTCCAATCCAAAAACAAAAGACATATTTCGCAAACCATGGCTTCGCGGTTTATCATCATTCAGGGCATGCCTAGGGGCTATCTCCATCCCCATACATGTGTAAATGACTTGGTTGCTTGCCAATGGTTTGTTACTTATTTCATATTACCCCGGTCAATTGATAACCAATCGACCATCATTCTAGGGCCTCACACCCTCATGGCTTGAGGTAGGCGGTTGTTGCTCCTGCTCCGCCGCTGCATTCCGAGCCCCAACATACTGCCTCAATTGTCCATTCCTCACATGCTCCTCAACTATATCCTTTAAGTGCCTGCAGCTGTTGGTATCATGCCCGTCCAAATCATGGAAGAGACAATGCCTTCCCGATGCCCTCTCCCGCTCGGATGGTTTTCTCCTAGTTGGCCTCCGGTAAGGAAGGCGATTCCGAGTTTCCATGTATATCAGCTCCAGTGTCTCGTTTAATCCCATGTATGTGGAAAACTTTGGATCCTTCCATCGCTTCCTGGCTTTCCTGAATCGTCGTTCAGCTTCCTTTTTCCTTTATCTTTATCCGAGCTTCCGTTGGATGGTCCTCCACCCTCTGTCGCATTCACCTCCTTTAACTTTAAGTCCATACATGCGTCTTCTTGCCGAAGGAATCTTTCAGCTTCGTGAAAGAATTCCCCGAGATCCAGTGGTGGGTCTCGTATTAAAGATACCTTAAAATCTGAATCCTCTCTCACTCCTGACACCGCCGCCATCAAAACCATCGATGGATCCGGCCGATCCACTGAAGCTACCGCCGCGTTGAACCGATTTAGAAAAGCCCTAAGTGATTCATCCGTCCTTTGCTTTACCGATGTCAGCGTCATCACGTTTTTCGGCCTCTTGATATGAACCCGAAACTGTCCCAAAAACCTGTCCACCAACTCCCTCCAGGTCCTGATAGATCCTTCTTCCAGCTGCCTGAACCACATTGCCGCTAAGTCCATCAAGTACAAAGGGAAACACCGGGCCATTACTTCCTCCGATGCCCCCAGCACTTCCATGTGTCTGGGGTACCTCATCAGGTGATCGGTTGGATCAGCCTTGCCATCGTATACCTCCACGCTAGGTAGCTTGAACTTGGGTGGATTCCGAGCTACCCTGATTTCCCGAGTAAACGGACTCTGGTTCACTCCTTCCAAATCTGTGCTAGTCAAACTTCCACGCATAGTTCTCCTAATGATCTCAACTAATCCAGCATTGTCTGTCAAAGGTTACCCCCCATGACCCCGAGGGAACTCTGGTACATACTCTTCGTGTGGCTCATTAGCATTAACGTTGGCTCTAGCCTGTGGAGCTCCTTCCATTGGTCTTCCAGTGTCGGATCCTGAGAGTCTGGCTCCAAGTCCTTGTTGATTGTCTCCTGGCTCCGTATTCTGCCCTCCATTGGTTTCCACAACCCTAGCTCCTTGTTCCATATTCACAGCCGCTGTAGCTGGTCCAAGGTTCTGTGTCCCTGCAGCTCTCATTTGCTCGAAGAAAGCCTGCATCATATCATGTTGACTCTTCAACAACCTCTCATGCAATGAATTTGCCATAGCTTCCATTTCGTCTCTGGTAATGTAAATCGAAGCTTGTCCTTCTCCAGGTCCGGAGGATGCCTCTTGACTTCCTCCTTGTTGACTTCTCTCAGCTCTCTGTCTTATTTGTCGAGTCATTGTCTTTCGAATCTCAACTCTTCACGCTTTCCAAATCTGAACTTCAATCCGATGTAGCGGGTGCTAGTCGTTCTCAGTGAAAGCACCAAAGTGTTTGCGCCAAAAATGGTCACAAACCCTAAATATCGTGAAAGCACCAAGTTATGAATGTAGATCAGCGATATTCCAAACACAAATCACAGATCTAGACAAACAACAAACAGCAATCCAGAAATAATGAACAGAAACACATAATTTATAGTGGTTCGGCTATCTCCGCCCTACGTCCACTTCAAGGTTTTATCTTTTATTGATTATCCTTGCTGGTTACAGGTGATTACAGCAGTTACAATGAAGAATTTCGAGTATAATGATTGTATTGAAGCGTAGAATTGAATCCGGTAGAGTCTGGACGTTGGATGGCCAAAAGATCCCCTTTCTGTAGGCTTCGGGGGGGCTATTTATAGGCGTAGGAGGCTGATATCGCGCTCAAACTTCGGGAGACTTCTTCTGGCATGTGAGGGGGCCCACGCGACCGACCCCGCCAAGTTTCGACTCGATCTATGATCGATACGAATCCATTTCGTATCGATCAAGAAATCATCCAATCGAGTTGAAACTTGGCAGAGACATTCTTTACCTTGTGTGTAAGCTCCTGTGAAAATTTTGTAGCATTTGGATCTGTAGATCGTGAGATATGATCGATGCAAGATTGTATTTTCGTGTGTACTATCGTGTTCGAATCCATGGTATCGCATCCATCCCTTTCGAATCGTTGTGGACACGTGAGCGCGTAGTGACGTGGTATGAGATGCCCGGATCGATCTGATTTTTGTGGCACATTGACTGGGCATTCGCGCCTTGTTCGTTCCAAGATTGAAGCCTAATTCATATCCCATCTTATTCGTGTTGACTTTGCATCGATAGTATTCGCATCGTTCGTCTCCTTGTTCGCATCGATCAATTGTGGTTTCGTTCGTATCGATCGACTATCGACCGATCGATACGAAGTAGTTGTCTGGTGATCGATACGAACTGCGTAGTTCAAAGGGATGCGAATAATACCAATGTGTTTCTTTCTGGAACGATACGAACAAAATGGTTTCGAATAGCATGACCACGGACCGATTCGTGCCCCCTCGATTTGGTGATGAACGATTTGAAGTTGCCAGCTCCCGATGGATTCGAACTAAACAAAACATGGTGGGTTCGAATAGACTGAGGCGGTGTCATTCGATCGATACGAATTTGATGGATTCGAATAGACCACCACCTCGATTCCCGATGGATACGAATCTGATGGATTCGAATGTATCATCACCTTGACTCTTTGATGGATACGAACAACATATTTCTTTTAACTTGTATCGACCATATCTCCTCCGTACAAACTCCGATTAACCTGAAATTTGGAATGTAGCCTTTTCTAGCATTGATCATCATCTTCAATCGATTCCGTTCCGATCGGAGCCTGGTCAAATTTCGACGACATCCATTGCAGCCTTGTTTCCAATCGATCTCCGATCCTGATATCCATCGTTCCTTGCCAATTTGTTGATATTCCAGTCTTGACCAAAAGGTGGGATAACATTGAGTATATATGCACACATGAATTCATATACACAAAATTGGTACTGAAGAACATTTAAAATCTGAAAATGCCAGCTATAGACGTATGTGGACAATCCACAGACGTCTATGAGAAGACCCGGGAATTTTATTCTTGAAGCCATAGAAATCTGTGGTTTTTCCATGGATATCTGTCATTTGGCAACTGCTATATTCTGAATGGTTGCTTCTTTTCAGATTGAATAATCTCATCTCTTCTTTAAAGGTTGCAGCCATTAAATCGAATAGAGTTAATCTAACAGTAACAGCTCCTCATCTACGTCTTTAATCCTATAAATACTTCAAAGATTGAGATTTACAAAAGATTTATTCCTTTAATTTCTTATTACTCTCTATTTACATAATTGTGCATCTCTTTCTTACATATTCTCAACCTATCATAACCAAAATATCATTTTGGTTAAACCACTTCCGATAACTCAAAGTATTCACATTCACATACTCAAAGGAGATCATAGAAAGAATTGTACTATTAGTCAAAATTCGTGTTATTTGGAACATAAGATTGTCAAAGAAATACTTTTATATTAGCCTATTCCTCCGAGTGAAGCGAGGCTTATTTGGTTAAAGGAAATACCGAAGGGGAGCTTCGGGACTGGATGTAGGACGGGAGGTCTGAACCAGTATAAAATATCTGATGTGCTCGCTTTTATTATTTACCTTCTTTATATTCAGTTATTATTCTCTGCTTAGTGTAATTAGTAATATACACTCTCACACTTATATAAGTTGCATTATATAAAGAACCTATAGACTTTCATTTGGTATCGGAGCACGGTCATTTCAATCTACAATAACACGTAGTTGAAAAATCATTAATATGGCAAGCACTTTTCAAGAAGGTCAATCAACTGCTCGTCCTCCACTATTTACTAGTTCTAATATGCTTACCGGTCAACTCATATGAGAATTTTTATGGAAGCAAATGGGTTAGAAATATGGCTAGTAACTCAAAACAAATATGAAGCACATAACACCGATATTAGTGCTTCGATTGATGCACAAAAAGCAACGACATCTAACAATACAAAAGCTATGAATGTATTGTTTTGCTCGCTTGACAAAAATGAGTTTTCGCATGTCATGCTTTGCACCACTACATATGATATATGGGGCACTTTACAAGTCACACATGAAGGCACAACTAAAGTCAAGCAAACTAAAATCTCAATTTTACAAAACCAATTTTCATCTTTCAAAATGAAAGCAAATGAATCAATGTATGCTAGATTTCAAATCATTCCACACGAGCTCATGACACTTAAAGTCAAATTCATAGATTTTGATTTAGTTACACGAATTTTAAACTCTTTGACAAATGAATGGGAAAGAAAAGTTTTAGCCATCGAAGAAGCTAGTGATCATTCTAAACTCAAAGTCGAAGAGCTAATAGGAAATCCGATGTCATATGAAGCTAACTTGTAAGCTAGAAAGGATCAAAATCATGAAAAGAAAAACATAGCATTCCAAGCAAGTAATGAAGATTCGGACTTAGATGAAGATGAGATTGTTTTTATTGCTAAGAACTACAACAAATTCAAGAAGTTCAAGAAGATGACTAGATTTCAAAATGGTGGCAAACCAAACTCCTTAAATCAAACATCGATTAAATGTTATGAGTGTGACAAATTTGGCCAGATGAAGAAGGATTGTCCACAGCTCAATAATGATAAAAATAAAAGCAAGTTGGAGAAATTCAAGAAAAAGAAAAGAGCTTTTCAAGTAATATGGGACGATTCAGATTCATCTTCTTTTTCTGACAGTGATAGTAAAAGCAACTTGGAACAAGCAAATGTGTGTTTTATGGCTAACACTGATGAGGTACGCCCTGAATTTACTTATGATAAAATAATGGAAATTATCATTGAATTAGATGATAGTACAGAGAATCAAAAAAATTAAATAAGGAATATATAGAAAAGTTAACTAGAGTAGAATTAGAAATTGGATTATTAAAAGATGAAAAAACAATCTTAGAAGAAGAATTAGAAATTACTCAAAAACATGTGCAACGTTATTATCTCAAAATGACATCTTATTACATGATTTATAAAATAATAAGTTAGAAAAAGTTAATTGTGAAAAACAAAAACTAAAATTACAAGTAAGTTTAGATTCTAGCAATATTAAAATTTGTGATCTTAAAAATAAATGAGATAAAATAACAAATAGTGTGACAAAATTCAACAAAGAAAAACAAAATTTAGAAAATTTGATTAAAATATCTAAACCATTTGGAAATCGAAATGGATTGGGTTTTAAAAGCAAATAAAAGTTAAAGAATTATAGCACATTATACACCAAATTCAAAAACCCAAAGTTAGAAACTAAGATTAAGAATTCATACAAAAATATAGTAAAATATGGATTCCTAAAACAAATAATAAACTAATTAGACAAAAGTATATTGATGAATATACAAAGAAAGTTGTATATAACAATAATTACATTTATCAAGGAACCACATCCTCGTGGATATGGCCACCTTCTTCCACTAACACGTAGGACCTTAAACAAAGAATGTGGGTACCAATTAAAATTTTCATATTTTGCAGGATTAAAATAAAAGGTAAAGAGAAGTGGATACTCGATAGTGGTTTCTCCAAGCACATTATTGAAAATGCTCATATGTTATCAAATATAACATATATCGATGGTGGCACTGTGACATTCGAAGATAATTCAAAAGGATTTGTCATCGACATTGGGGAAGTCATCAATATCGGTATTTTTAATTCTCCTATAATTACTAATGTTTTATTGGTGGAAAGTTTGAAACATAAATTATTAAGTATAAGGCAATTATGTGATAAAGGATTTAAAATTGATTTCGAGAAAAAACAAATGCAGTATCTTTAATTGAAATAAAAATCCAATTTTTGAAGGATTTAGAAATCGAAACATATATGTTTTAAACATGAATGTAAAAAACAACACTAATTTATGCTTAGCCGCAAATCATGATAATCCATGGTTATGGCATAAACATTTTTGTCACATAAATTTTAAGAATATCAACAAACTAGCTAAAAATGAATTAGTTAAAGGATTACCAAAAATCAACTACAAGGTTAAAAACCTATGCGACGCTTGTCAATTTGGTAAATTAAAGAAAAGATCTTTTGAATCTAAAAAGGAAATTTCCACAAAGCAACCTTTCGGACTACTCCATTCATATTTATTCAGACCGACTCAAGTACGTTTAATAAATCATAACAAATATATTTTTGTAATTGTTGATGATTTTTCAAGAGATACTTGGACATTATTTTTAAAACATAAAAGCGACCTCAAATTTTTTTTGCTAAACGAATTAAAAATTTGATGAATTTAAAAATTAAAAGTATACGAAACGATCATGAAGATGAATTTGAAAATGAACTATTTACAAATTTTTGCAACAAAAAGTTTATTAGTCATAATTTTTCATTTCCATGTACACCACGACAAAATGGTGTTGTAGAAAGGAAAATCGAACTTTACCAAAATGTGCACGGACCTTACTAAATAGTAGTAACCTACCAAATTTTTTTTGGGCCGAAGCTGTTGCTACCACATATCATGTATTGAATCTTGTAACACTTAGATCAATACTAAAAACACATGCTATGAAATATTTTTCAAAAAGAAACTTAAAGTATCATATTTCGAGTATTTGGATCAAAATGTTTTATTTTAAACACAAAAGACTATCTAGGAAAATTCGATTCTAAAGCCGATGAAGTAATTTTCGTTGGCTATTCGGATCGAAGTAAAGCATATATAATTTTTAATAAACGAATAAACATTATAGAATAAAGTCTTCATGTTTTGTTTGATGAAAATTTTAAAAATAATAAAAAAGATGATGATGAAGAAGTTATAAATAATAATAAAACTAATGTACCTATACATGAAAATAATGAAAATAATAATATCAATAACAATAATGATAATGTGATAAAGTCACCACCTAGGATATTAAAAGGCCATCCAATTGATAATATTATCGGTGATTTAAATACCAAAGTATCAACCAGAGAACAGTTAAATCAAATGAGTCATGTTGCATTAATAGCAAAATTTTGAACCTAAAAATTATAAAGAAGCATCAAAGGATGATTTTTGGATTATTGTAATGCAAGAGGAACTTAATCATTTTGAAAGAAATGACGTATGGGAACTTGTACCGAGACCAAACGATCAATCTATAATTGGAACAAAATGGGTTTTAAAAATAAAGCGGATGAAAATTGAAACATTATTCGAAATAAAGCAAGTTAGTAACTCAAGGATATAGTCAAGAAGAAGGAATTGATTATGAATAGACACTTGCTCTGGTAGCATGTCTTGAAGCAATACGAACATTACTTGCTTTCGCATGTCATCGTAATTTTAAACTTTTTCAAATGGACGTAAAAAGTGCATTTTAAATGGATTTATAAAAAAAGGTTTATGTTGAACAAACTCCACTATTTGATCGTGAGAAATATCCCGATCATATATTTAAACTTAAAAAAGGCCTTATATGGATTAGAACAAGCACTTCGTGCTTGGTATGAAAGATTAAAACTCATTTACGAAATTCTGATTTTCAAATTGGTAAAATTGACTCTAGTTTATTTATAAAACAAGAAAATAATGATATATTAGTTGTACCAATATATTTTGACGATATTATATTTGGATTAACTAATGAAAAATTATGTAATGAATTTTCTAACATTATGAAAAATGAATTTGAAATGTCATAAAATTACTTTTTGGATTTGCAAATAAGACAACTAGAAAATGGAATTTTTATAAGTCAAGAAAATTTCTGTCAGATTTATAAAAACGCTTTGGAATGGAAAATACTTCAAGTAAATCAACTCCGATGAGCACTACTCTACATTTAGATAAAGTTGAAAATAGAAAAGATTATGATAAAAAATTATACCGAAGTATGATAGGATTCTTATTATACTTAACGGTCAGTAGACCGGACATTATGATGAGCAAATGTTTATGTGCACGATTTCAAGCACAATCGAAGGAATCACATCATCGAGCACTTAAACGAATTTTAAGATACTTAACCAACACCAAAGATTACGGTCTTTTCTACCCGAAAGGCAGCTCATTCGAACTTGTGTTATATAGTAATTTCGGTGGTTGCAAAATGGATAGAAAAAGCACAAGTGGCACATGCCATTTTATTGGTCAATCTTTAGTTTCGTGGTATAGTAAAAAAACAAAATTGTGTTTCTCTCTCGACATGTGAAGCCGAATACATCTCAGCGGATTTAGCATGTGCTCAAGTAATTTGTATGCAACAAACACTTCAAGATTTTGATAAATTAATATCTAAATCTCCAATTTATTGTGATAATACCAATGCCATAAAGCTTTACAAAAATCCTATTAATTATTCTCGAACAAAACAAATTGATATTCGTAGCCATTTCTTAAGAGGCAATGTTGAAAAAGGAATTATATCACTTGAGTTTAAGAATACTGAAATCAAATTGCAGATATTTTTACCAAACTACCAGGCAAACCAACTTTTATAAAACTAAGACGAGACCTAGGAATTTGTTCTTACAATGAATTAGTAAACAAACTAAGGTATATAACTTACATAACTCAGATAAAATGCATAAAATAATTTTGTAATATTTACAAATGTTTTTTATCTATACAAAAACTAACTAACTTCTATTTTAATTTCTATGGTTAAAATTTTACTAACCTAACAAATAAACTTCCAAAAATAGTAAAAAAATCTTATATAAAGGAATTCTCCTATAAACTAAATTCATATATCCTTTTTACCAACCTCTGTTTAAAAACCTTAAACCACTTTTATTCAAAACGTCGTTTGACGAAATTCTACTTACTCCATGATTGACTTTAGTTCTCTATCCTCAAATAATGTTACTACCTCTCCCAAGACAACAATTCCACCCTTGAATATATCAAATCTCTAGATATTATAAACTCTCCAACATACCACACTGGCTATTCCCCGAAACGGAAAAAGATATAACGTGCAATCAATCTCGAGTCATCATAACTAGAAACTAAAGTAGATGAAATATTCCATTACCAGTAGGATATAATGGGAGTCTAACATGAAATCCACTACTAGCAGCGATGGCAAGGAAGACACCTCAATATCTTGGAGAAATGCATCTTGGCTATAAGTGGACATTCTCCAACGAAAGACTATCTCCATAAAAAATCACCACGTATAGTTAAGATGTCGGTTAGACCAGGCAATCTTACTTCCCATAACATAGGGGAGCGGGACCGCCTAACCAAACTAAATCATCTCAAACTCCGAAACACTCATATTGGTATCCACTGAGGACATTTGTTGAAGAGACAAAAGTTGAGCCGAATTCGTGGGACTTATAAGAAATTAGAAAGTCTGATTCCTTTGACGAAAACTAAAATTATGGTGGCGTTACGTCTAAATATTTATTTGATGAAATAATATTGTATTCTTTTTATATATATTGTTGTATGTAGGAATAGTTTGAATTTTTTGAATAAAATGGAAACGTTTCCACATTCAAATATACAAAATAAGCCAATTCTGCAAATATACAGGCCATAGACGTCTGTGGCAAAATCACAAACGTCTGTCGTTGGGTTCGGGAAACTATTTCTTGAAACCACAGACGTTTGTCATCTGCCTTGGGTTCCAACTGTAATAGCCCCTATATATTCATATTTTACCCCTAAAATTCACTTTTTGCCTCAATCTACTTCCACAATTCTGAAACCCTAGCCTTCATCAACTTCAAAATCAAGATCAATAGCTCCAAAGAAGCAAACCGTTTCCGAAAAGCAAAAGCAAGGTCAATCTTCCTCCTCTTCTCAATCCTTTGTTACCGAAACTCACATAAATTAATGGCTCCTAAATAATCCTACTGGTATTAACCGATTTCTAGTTTCAAAGAAAAACTTCCATGCCGGCCCCTTCTACTGCCTTGGAAATGTGACGGAATATGATACTCAAGGTCTAACAATGGATGCCTGTTGCCGCGACCTCCTTAGTTACGATGTGAACAAGGTAATAATTGATCCACTTGCCATCTACATTTTCTATTCAAACTTATGTAGTGAGGAAGTATGAAAACCAGAAAATGAAGATGGATGGTTGTGGTCGAGTTTTTATTGTAAAGTGGTAAAAATTGATGTATATACGGTTTGACGTATATTAGGATGCTCTCACGCGGGAATCGAATTATAAGAAATACCGGACCATAGTGTTTTACCCCGAGATGAAGTTACCCATCAAATTTAGGAAGATAAGATGCCGTAATGGAAATCCATTTACCTACGACTACGTGCTAGGCTACTTAATATGATGATAACCAACACAATTATTCCACATTTAGGTAGTCACGGAAAAATTTATCCAAATGACCATAGGGCTTTATATGCTATATTTAGTGGTCTCCCGGTAAACTGGGCAGAATTTATTCACGACCAAATCAAGGGTTTTTGGACTCAACACTGTCGAACCATTGTATATTCTCCTTACCTTATGTGTATCTTACAAAACCTAGGAGTTCCTTCGTACTTATCACAATACGAGGAAAATTCGACAGAAGATAGTGGTCCAAGAAATTTGTCTTTGATGCAAATTCCAAGAAACCCACCTCCTATCATTCCCTTCCATCAATGGACCATCCAACACCAAAAACAATGGGAACCTTCACCACATCCTCATATGCCATCCTATCTATCTCAAGAATATCATTCTGACTCTGAAATTTTGGAAGCTTGAATTGAACTGCAACATATTGAAGCTGGGCGTTATGTGACACTTCAAAATCAACGACTGATTACTACAAACCAAAAAGTTCTAGAAAGAAATCAGAAATCCCTAAGAAAGGAAGCAAGTGGGTTACAAAGATCATTTTCCACACGTATGAACAAAATGGAAAAAAACATTGGACAAGGTTATGAACATGATGAAGAAAGTTGTCCGGAAGACTCATGGGAGATCATCATCCACATCATCCTCTTCTCCTTCACCTACACCATCTTCTTGAGTATAAACACCAATCTATCATCCCCATATCCCTGATGAAGGAGCTTCTCGAGACAAGAACATTGTGTAAGAACAATCGAAAGAAAAAGAAGATAGTGATAATATGTCTTTGTCCGATACTAACCCACCTCACCAGCAACATTATCTGGCTTTCCAAGAACTTTCATTCAAGAAAATTAAGAGTACCATGATCAAACACAATGGCCATTCGAATACCAACAAGATCCATCCGTCTATTGGGAATATTATGAAAACTATGGCGGACTATGTAACACCCCGTGTTAAATTACAATTATATATGCAAATAATTTGATTAAGTTATATACATTTGAAATTTTAAAACAAATAAATGTTTGTAAATGGGGCAACTAATTAATATTATTTGGAATACATATATATTTGTGTAACAAATAAATTAGAGAGAGAAATTATATAAAATCAATTAATAGGGAAGATTAATTGACGGTGTTTGTTTAAAAGGGAAATTGATATTCAGTTAATTAGTAGAGGTGATTAATTGATAGGAACTGACAAGAAAGGGAACATATATCGTGGCAACTAATTGATATGATTAGAAACATATATGTTAGTGCAAGAGAATAAAATGGAGGAAGAGAAATTTATGCAAATAATCAATTGTCAATTAATAAACATGGAGACTTATGGTAACATACATAATTAAGATTGTGATTCAAAATTCAATTATAGAATATATGCATGCAATAATTATGGGAATAAATAAATTAATATGCATATATGCGACGAATTAATATGGTGCTGATTGGCATATTAATTTGGTAAAAAATCATAGTGTAGGCAGGGATTAATTGGATAGTAAATTAATTCTAGGTATATATGAAATCTATTAGTTGGGTGATTAATAGGGGAATCTTATTTAAAAGAAACGTCACATTTAAAAATATATGTTTCCATAGATTGCGAGAGAGAAGGGGAAAGTGATTAACGAAAAGATTGTTGGAGAATCAATTTGAAATAAAAACAAACGCAGAAGGAAACATATTAATTTAATGTCCATAGACTGAGTGTACACTTTAGATTTTAGGGTTTTATATCTAATGGTTAACACTGATTTGAACCACTATAAATATAGGTGCAGAGCCCCATTTTTATTCTCATTATTTTTCTCTTTCCTACAGAAGCTCTGCCATTTTTCTGTCACTTCTAAACTTTCTTAATAACAAAATTTTAGATCTAATTCACATGAATTTAGATCTAAATAGAAAGAAAATAGAATTAATTAGGAAATTTGGAATTGGTTCAAATCAGAAGGCTATGTCAAAGGTAAAACCCTAGATCTGAGTTTTAATTACTATTTTAATCCAAATCTCTTCCTTTTCTCTTTCAAATATTATAGATCTGTAAATATACAGTTTGTAATTTCAAATAGGGATTACAAGGGAGGTGAATATAGATGTTAGGGACAGATCTGTAATAAAAACAGGGAGATTTGAAAAGCTAACAATGTGAGTGGATTTAATTATATCTTTTACGTTTATGATATATTATCGTTAAATTCCCGTTAAATAATTTTATTCAGTATTTCAGTTCTGTTAATTAGTTATGCTGAACTGTAAGAAATTCACAGTTATTTACATCTAATTTGAAGTTATAATTTAGCCTAAATGCTAGTTTCTTTTTATTCTCTTTGTACGTGAATAATATAGTTAAAAAGAAAATTCACGATTATGGATGAAAATGGGAAATTACTAGATTAGATGTAAAATAAGAAAAGTTGGAATAAAGCTAGCAAAATGGAATTCTACAATAAATTACGCTAAAACGGGAATAATAAATTAATCTAATAACTTGATTTGGAAGTAAGTAATAGATTAATTGGTGGGTTTAGAAAATATAATACATTTCTATAATTTAATATTTAAAAGATAATGATAAACGTAACTACAAGAATAAAAGAAAGAAAAAGGGAACTAGTGTAAAATAGAGAAACCACTGTATTTTACACTATTCCAAAATAATAAAAGAAATACCTTGCAGTTACAAATAATTGTTTATAGTATTATTTAGTATTAAAATATGGAAATGGATTTTTAGTATAGTTTTCATACCCAACCAAATAAAATATAATTACTTCCTAGAATATAAGAAAACAAAGTAAAGTATGAAAGGAATCAAGTAAATTATTAGAAAAGAATTCGAAGCTGTAAACGATAATGAACCTTGATCTGCATTTAGTGCATAGAGTATACAATAAGACAATTATTATGATAAGTGAATTATATGATATAAGAGAATTAAAGAGAATTCGATATCATAATAAAAGAAAACAGCCTAGAACAGAAGAGAGACACTTGTAATCATATATAGATTATAAAAGAAGATAAAAGTGACAATTACAAGTAAAATTATAACATAGGTTATAATTAAAGTAGAAAAAACGGAAAGGCTTATTTAATATTTAAATTAAGTTAATAAGAAAATAGAACAGAGATAATAGAAGATGCTTATTTAATAAACTTAAGACTTAAATTGAGTTAAATAAGCAAGGTAATAGAAGTGGCAGTACCAACAACATTCCCTATTAGATCAATGGTGGTCTCACAATAGCCAGAAGTGAGACGAGGGAAAGAATATGCTAATTAGGCTAAATAAGTAGGCAATAGAATAAGAAAAGTAAGATAAATGAAAATTAAAAATTAGACTTGGGGTCTAATAAAAGAGTGAGATGCGTTTGGAGTAGCCCAAAGGATGAAGAGCCTAACAAACCAGTTTATCACAGATTTCAACAAAGGAGAAGCACGTCTAACTTAGTTATTTTGGGCTAGAAAGAAGTACGAGGCTTCAACGAGATGTGAGGATACTCTAGGATGGCCCTCTGGGTAGGCCTAACGAAGCTGCATCCTCGGAGGCAGGTTTGTAGGTGTTCCATCAAAAGAGTATGCCTTGACTGCTTTTTGTATGGCAGGACCATTGTAGGCAGTCAGAAGGGGTTGGTGTTCGGAGTAGGATATTCGTATGTCCTAGTACTTGCAAGTAAGTTTAGTGGGCAGTACCCAAAAGGATAGTCGCATGCGGATATCGGCCAACATCAAAACCAAGAGCGAGTTCGGGAAAGACTAGAGTTAAAACCAAAAGTCCAATGATTTTTTCATTATCGAGACATTAGATGAGGGGCAACGCTAATTGGATGTTAGATTGTCTGCAGTAGGGCATGGCCACTTAACTCTTTAGAGGTCTTTCGATTAGTTGAGGGGTGGCTACGTGGTGCCATAGCCACGATGAGAAAAGAAACAGACCAACTAGAATATCTGTATTGTAGGCTTAACGAAGTTGTCCTTTACAGATATAGAAAATCCCCGACCGAGTTCCGTACAAAGTAGACCTTGTTGGCGGGATTCAGAGAGTAGACAGAACGAATACGTATAGTCCTCAATGTACGCACTGGGTGGTACATTGCGAATGTCCGAGCATTGAGTATACTAGTGCGGACGCATGCAGTTTTACGTTTTCATAGTTGTAACGACCCATAAATTTTGATTGGTTTTAATAACGTATTTAACTGAATTTCTTGAAATCTTAAACAATAAAATTTGAAAATAAAAATTTACTATTTGGAATACATCTATTTTAATATAGCAACTGGTAAATTTTCATCTGATAATATTGAAGTTTATTTTCTGTGAAATTTTATTTCAATTTAAACCGGTTAATAACAGTGAATTTAAAAGTTTTCCGAAACCAAAATATGTCAACAGGAGAAAATTTATTTAGAGCATTCTGAATCGGACTGCGAAATTTGTTTCGCGAAATTTGGACTTCTATTGCTCCGTTTATCTTAATTCTGGCAAAATAGCAGCATCTTTCGGTACCGATTATCAACTTTTGATCGGATGATCGTACCACCGATATATGTATACCGTTTTGATCGTCTCGTCGTGCAGATCCCAACGGTATATTTATTTCGATAGATTGAGGTCCGGTATGTAACGATGACGAGGAAACAGCTCGTCATAACGGTACCTAAATTTTGAATCTCTTTTTCCCTGTACGTTTCAATCTGAAACGTGCTATCCTAACAATCAATAAATTGTTTTAAATGCCCAGCGTATCACCACTTGACCGTTGGAATTTCACTATTCCTACTTTACTTTTTTTTGTACGTTTTCTCAGCCTATTTGTCTTCCTTCCATTCTTTCTTTTGGCACTCTATTTATTTTAAAAATGAAACCAAAGTTATCTTGAGATCTGAACTATTTCCTCATTACTTTTTGACAGAGCCTTCTCACTTTTCTCCTTCCTCCTCACTTTTTGCCTACCCCGAAGCCCACGTTTCCTCTTATTTTATTTTTCCTTCCTCCTCCATTTTGTTTCCCACGCCTCTCACTCAACAACTGCCGACCCCATCACCTCACAGCAGCACGCATACCGAAGGTCATCTCCACGTATTCTCCTTCCCTCTCGCTCTCCCCTCCAGATCCGCCCTCCCCTTGGCCTTGCGCCTTGTCTACCAGCATCACACGTGCGTGCAACCCATACTGCCCACGGGTCAGCCTCCACCTCTTCCGCTCCTCCATCTCCGCCCACTCTCTCTCCTTCGCCATCATCTCCCCACGACAGCCTACCCGCTGTTCACCCACTTCCCGGATCTGTCCACCGCAAGCCTCCTCCACCTCGCTAGCACCCCGCGCGTCCCTCTTCCCTGACCGACCTACCTCCTTGTGCCCCTCCGCTCTACATCCTTGCCTAACTTTTGTTGCCAGCAGCCGCATGAACTTTGGGTACGAATTGTATATATGATAATATTTTTATATATATATATATACAATATACGTATTCTATTTTCTCAGTATATAATTATTTGATATAACTATTTATGTATATATCTATACAGTGGCAACCTTGCTTTCCTTTTCTGTGAATGAAATAGTAAGTTAAGGTTGGATAAGTAATAAGATAATGGTTATACGCATGGAAAAAAAATGTATGTACGTTAGTTTATATATATTATGACTTATCTTCATATTGTGCTTTTGATTTCAAGTGGAGGATATTAAGTATAATTGTCAGTATATATGTTAGTATATATTATATAACGGTGCCACTGGAACGTTGTATACATATTTATAACTATACAATTTTAATATGCGTACTGTATATATGGTTTAGACTATAGGTTGTATAATATGTTGGTTATATTTAAAGTTAGATATATATATGGTGTACGATCTGTTGGAGTTCATTGTATAGGTTATAATAGTCTTCATACATACAATCTGTTGTTAATGTATATATAGTTTAAATGACATATATTTTATAATTTTATAATACAAAGAAAATTTTGTTTACATATATACTTATTGCTTGTAGTATGTATATGGGATGAGCTTTGCAGATTTTGTCTATATATGTATATATATTATAAGTGGGTTCTCTGGTTTGGTTTTATAAACACTTGTATTTATACTGAATAAATAATGAGGAGGCAAGTCTGAGAAGTAGTTTTCAATTTTTTTTCTAAAACCTGTATATATATATTTGGCCATATACATAAGTTGTTTATAAGTCCAGTCTGCATATTTGTTTATACATGCTTGTTATTCGCATATACACTTTTGTATGCACATATTAGGTACTGTCTGCATTGGTATATTTGTAATATATGGTCGGTATATATATATTTTGAGTAATGGGTATGTTGTGGATATAGCTGTATAGGATCTGGTAACTAGTATGTTGGTTTTAGGTATGGTTTTATTAAGTGAATATACATGAATTTTAAAGGGTTGAACTGAATTGATTTTTTTTATAAGTATGTATTTTATTTTAACTATATATATTTTATTTTTATTTTGTCTTAGATTAAAATATGGATTTTTATAAAATATCAAATATTTTCCGTATATATATCAAACTGATTCTGATTCAGTTCATCAATTCTTGATTCTCAGTCTCGTTCGTCCAATTCGCGTTCAATCTTACTTTGCTTTGAGATTCGTGCATGGATTTCATAACTCAGCTTCATTGTCTATCTCTCTAGCCTCGAAAGGTGAGCAATCACTCACGATTAACGTTCTTTTATTTATTAAATCTGATTTCAATTGAAACGACAGTTGAAATATGCTGCTGTTAGTTAATTACATTGTTATATATGCTATTATCTATAACTGTTCACCTGTGACATCTGACACCAGTATCTAGAATTTATATGCCTGTTATTACTATTATCTGTATATGTTCACCTATGACATCTGACACCAGTATCTGTTATTTATATTGATGATATATGCCTGTTGTTATATTTTATATTATCTGTTATCACTCTGCAAGTTCCATGTTAGTATAGAATTCACTATGGGTTGAAATGATACATACCCGAACGGACTTTAGAATAGGAGAATTTCGTTATGGGTTGAAATGATAAACCCAAGCGATTTTCATTTGAATTGAAATTGGGATTACGGGTCGAAATGATATCTACCCGTATATATTTAAATTTCGGATTGAAATGATAAATATCCGTATCACTTAACCATATGATAAATATATATACAGACACCGTTGGTCCATATATATAAATATTTTAAAAATGAATTCTATGGTTTTGGAAAGAAATATATGGTTTTATTAAATGTTGAGCCTTAAATTATTACATACAAATGGGAATGATTGATTTAAATACATATAATATGTTGAGTATTTAAAATATATTTCAAAATAGATTTTGGTAATAATTTGAATAAGTTAAGGTTAGAAAGATAATTTGAATTTAGTTGAATTTGTATTCAATAAAGAATTTTATTTAATTAAACCGATTGGAAACTTATTGAAATTGAGATGTAAGATATGATTTATGACTTGGGTTTGATTTATAAGAAATTTAATGAATATTTCTTATTTAAACAAAGTTTAAGGAAATATTTAGTAAAGTGTGATTTAAGGCTAGTAAATGATATTGAATCTTTTAAGTGAATATTTAAGGCTAGTAAATGACATTGAATCTTTTAAGTGAATATTCCTTGATTAAATAATAATAAAGTTAAATCAAGTGCTATATTAAACTGTTAAATTTAACTTTGAAAATGTTGAATATTAAAGCTTTGAAATATATTGAAAATTTAAATGGTATATTTAGAACTAAATTGAATTGATGAATTGAGCTGTGAATAAATTTGAATTTGGAATTTGAAGTTGATTTGGATCGATTTGCAAGACTTGAGAAAATTAAATGCTTTACTTTTAAATAAATTAATATATATACTATCTTGGAAAATAGTTATATTTGAAATGTAATGATATTTGGGTTTTGAAGTATAAATTAAATTGAAATGACCACGGTGTTACAGGGTATATTTCCACCTTGTAGATAGTTCTGAAGATCCTTAGAGGATGGTTATCCCAAACATCCTTTAAGTTACTTGTATTTCAGTTGATATTTCACTTGAGTTGGATTTATTGATATAAGAATGTTAATCTTGACTCGAGTGTTTTGTGTTTTGCTTTACGCTCGGGTCAGACCGAGTGATACAGCAATTGAGACACACCTTGGAGTTTGGAGCTTCATTTGGAGATCCAACCATTGATTCAGCTTTCAGCTTTCCAGTTGATTTATTCAGAGAGGTCATCTATTCGTACTGAAGACTTCACTGTATTCGAGATATTCTGTTGTATTTTATTTGTAACTCTGATGTTTATATAGTAGCTTCATGAACTACTATTTTATCTATCCCACTGCGTATTATTGTATTACTCTGTGTCTGTGATTCTGTGATTGATTTATTTACTGTATATGCTGAGTTTGCCAAATTTTTATTACAATCTGTTATTTTGAACTATTCAAGTCAGACATGTGTGGATTTATTGTCGATTTGAATGGTCCAAAATAGCGGGTCGTTACAGTTGGTATCAGAGCTTTGGCTCTAGGCAAAACTTAGCATACATAGTAAATTTATTTACAGAATCACTTTCGTTCGAGTTTAATCTCTTCCTTTTGACTCGATTTCCTTTGAACTTTGGAACGTTCCCTACGGTTCCAAAATTCATTCTTGTCTCTCCCTATTTGTATTCTTTTGATTCTGGAGTATCCCATAACTCCACTTCGAATGATCTCTATAAGAATAGGCGATCCCGCCAATCTTTCGATGATTTGTAAAGGGGTGGAACTCCTTTACAATTGGCATTGATTCACCGGAGATTTATATATCTTTGGTTTAGATGCCGCTATCTCTTGCGATCGAATGTTGGTTTTTCTTGGAATTCTGCATCGATCTTATTCCTGAAGTCACGGTTGACCCGGTTAAGGTCGCCCGCGACTTGTATAAGTATATCTATCTTCTATTTTGAAATTTAATTATTCATTTTCGTTCGAACTTATCTTCGAATCAGAATCCTATTTGATTAGAGTTCTTTTAAATTGAATCTCTATCTTTGTTTTGAGATCCGTCTATGAATCGTGCTTTGAAAATCGGGTTGTTTATATTTTAGAAATTGTTTCCTATATCGAAATTATTATTTTGATAAGTATGACTATATTCTATATATAAAAGTGAAATGATTTCGATAAGGATTATATATACCTTTTAAAAATGAGAATTTGAAGTTTGAAAGGATTTGAAATTTTGAAAGTTATATAAGAATTTGATTTATCTAAAAATGATTTTTATAACTGAAGGATTTTAAATTTGGAATTCGAGAATTGAACTCCGGTATTTTGAAATTGGTTTTAAGATTTTGAGATATATAATAATAATATGATTTAAAGTATTTTCCAAATAAGAAATGTTTCAAATGATTTTAATGAGTTTCGAATGATTTCGAAGAAATTTCAAAAGAAGTTTGAGAAAATAGAAGTCCAGAACTCACTTATGTCGCTGGAAAATAATTTCGGTGATGAGTGCACGCATCATCGACATTGATTTTCGGGTTTCAGAGTGTGGGATAGGCCACTCTAGTAGCATTGCTATGCGAGTGATTTTGCGAAACCAATTTTGATTTCAAATTTCGAAGAAAGATTTGATATTCGAAAGATATATGTATATATATATATTTGAAATGATTTGAAATAAGCCGGCGTTCAGTCCTCGTGTTCCGAATTTGATATAAACCTATCTATTAAAATTTATTTACTGATTTATTGATGATTTCCAACTCTTGAATTTGAAAATGATTTCTTCGACTATTTTGGAGTTCGAGTACTTCCAAATCAAGGTTAACTTTTCAAAGCTAAGAAATTTGAAAAGTATTTTGATAAAGTATATAGGTTTGTTTTGAATGTTTAAGTATGAAGTAATATGATTTAAATAAGTTGAAACTGTTTTGTTAAGTAAATGAATAAGGCTATTTTGAATTTTTCTAAATATGGAATTTAGATTTGAAATGTTTTGAAGAATTGGGTTTCAATATATTTTGAATAAAATATAGTTGAATGTTTTAATTTAGTAACATCTTTATGAAACTATATATTTAACAAGTTGGAATAAATATATAATTTGTACGTATGCTGTTTTATTCGCATAATTAATTTGATCCAGGTTTGAGTACACAAGTTCGAGGTGGATTACACCATTTCGTGTTAGGATTTTTCATTCGATTCTTGACGACGAATATTTGATATGGATTTTGGACTTGATTCTAGAATTCTCTATCATAGTATATGGCTATGCAAGGAGACTGATGGCTTCTAGTTGAGAAACCATATCGAAATCCGCATTAGGGAAGTCGAATGGTCAATACTAGTTCGAAAGCGAACTGGTGTGATCGAGCGAGCGATCAAATGTGATTCTGCGAAATGATGACGTATGTACATCTTATATTCTAATATCATTGATATATTTTGACGCTGAAATTGAAAGCTGTCGAGTTAGAATATCTTTGCTTACTAAAAGAAAATTTCCAATTTAAATTACAAAGATATATAACCCATAAAAGCAAAGATATTCAATCCCATATGGCTCTTCATACAGCGAAATTTATTTTGAAAAATTTGATCCTTATATAAGATGGACCTTAGGTAAATATAAGATGATTTTGAAAACCATTTGATTTTAGAAATGAATTGGTTGACTTAAATTATTGATTTGGAAATTTGGATTTATTTTCTAAATCTATTATTCTTGAAACTTAGAAACTAAAGATAATTAATTTGAGAAGAAATAATTTGGTGAAATTGTATATGATTTTGAAATTGAACTGATATTGAAACAAATTGAAATTTGAGAACCTTATGTTACTAAACACTTGATTTGGGAGTTGTCGAACTTATATAAAATTGATTTGTATGAGTATGAAATTGATTCGAAAACTATAGATTTGAAAGGTACTCAATTTGAAAGTGAAATCTTATATGATTGAAGTCTATATAAGTATGATTTGATATACTATTGATTTTGGAAAGTATTTGATTTGAAAATTAAATCTTATATATAATGGATTTTATATAAGTACGATATTTGAAAGTGATTTGAAAAGGTACTATATGATACATATTTTCGAAGTAAAGATATGGAAAGTGCCTTCTCCTTGATATCCGATTTGTGGCCACATCTTGGATTCATTCTATCGATATTATTCTCTCTGATTTTGGTTTTCCGGATATGATACTCGAGTGTCCTTCGAATTCCATGGCGTTACCCATGGTCTTATTTTTCTCTCGTGACTGCATAGCGCAACTGCCTGGCTGAGTCTTGCCTAGGGGTACGGATTGTTTCCTGGGGGATCCAGGCGTAACCATTGTGTATCCTGCAATCTGTGTAGGTCGCGAATAGTAGCGCAAATGCTTGGCTGAGTCTTGCCTGGGGGTACGGATTGTTTCCTGGGGGATCCAGGCGTAACCATTGTGTATCCTGCATTCTACTAGTCATCATGGCGTAACTCGCAGGGCTGAGAAAGCTTACGGATATGGATTGTTTCCTGGGGGAACCAGGCGTAACCATTGTGTATCTGCGAACCATGGTTAGACAAAGGTTTTGTTTGTGTTTTTGATTGGATCGTACTTTCCATATCTGTTTTTAAAAAAGTTTTCCAGTATTTTCACTGGGTGTTGAAACAAGTCTACTAAGTACTTGGAGAATTCTAGCTTTGCGCCTGATCAACGCACTGCCAGAGTCTACAGGAACAAGGATAAACTTGTTGAAACACCGAGTTATAAAAGTATTTTCGAAATGAAATTTGTTTCGTTATAAAAAAATATTTTATTATAAAAGTATTTCTAACAAAGAAATTCTATATTAATATTTGAAATTAAAACCCTTATGGTTCTAAATAAATTATTCGTGCCTGATGCTATTCTTTTGAATCTGCCTTATCTGCTCAGCTTTATTTATTCACCTATATTTTGTTTTTCCAAATCCTCCTTCTTTCCCTTGTAGACTATATCCTTTAAATATTGTTTATTTATATACTATATGGTTTAATAGAAATTCTTTTTAGTGTTATAATTATTTTAGAAGTTATTAATTAAATAATTTTTTTTAAAAGTAAATGATTATTTGTTTATTAATAATATTTGAAAGTATCTTGAGATAAATTAATAAATTTATGAATTATGAATTTAATGTTTTCAAATAGCTTCTTTGTAAAATAAGCAAGGATATACATAATTGTTTTCAAATAGTTTTCATATATTTATAAAGGTGTTATTTAAACATATAAATGGTATTTATAAAGGAAGCAAGAAAGTTACAAATGGATTTTTGAAAGGTTTTAAAGTATATAAGATAATTGAATTGCAAATGAAGTTTTCAAGTTTTAAGTAAAATTTATATAGTTTAAATTAATTGTTTAATCTTGACTTTCAATCTATCTTTTCTGTCTGGTTGTTTCTATTCTTCTACCTCCTTCCTTTTCGGGGACGAAAAGTTTTGAGTGGGGGAGAGTGTAACGACCCATAAATTTTGATTGGTTTTAATAACGTATTTAACTGAATTTCTTGAAATCTTAAACAATAAAATTTGAAAATAAAAATTTACTATTTGGAATACGTCTATTTTAATATAGCAACTGGTAAATTTTCATCTGATAATATTGAAGTTTATTTTCTGTGAAATTTTATTTCAATTTAAACCGGTTAATAACAGTGAATTTAAAAGTTTTCCGAAACCAAAATATGTCAACAGGAGAAAATTTATTTAGAGCATTTTGAATCGGACTGCGAAATTTGTTTCGCGAAATTTGGACTTCTATTGCTCCGTTTATCTTAATTCTGGCAAAATAGCAGCATCTTTCGGTACCGATTATCAACTTTTGATCGGATGATCGTACCACCGATATATGTATACCGTTTTGGTCGTCTCGTCGTGCAGATCCCAACGGTATATTTATTTCGATAGATTGAGGTCCGGTATGTAACGATGACGAGGAAACAGCTCGTCATAACGGTACCTAAATTTTGAATCTCTTTTTCCCTGTACGTTTCAATCTGAAACGTGCTATCCTAACAATCAATAAATTGTTTTAAATGCCCAGCTTATCACCACTTGACCGTTGGAATTTCACTATTCCTACTTTACTTTTTTTTGTACGTTTTCTCAGCCTATTTGTCTGCCTTCCATTCTTTCTTTTGGCACTCTATTTATTTTAAAAATGAAACCAAAGTTATCTTGAGATCTGAACTATTTCCTCATTACTTTTTGACAGAGCCTTCTCACTTTTCTCCTTCCTCCTCACTTTTTGCCTACCCCGAAGCCCACGTTTCCTCTTATTTTATTTTTCCTTCCTCCTCCATTTTGTTTCCCACGCCTCTCACTCAACAACTGCCGAAACCCATCACCTCGCAGCAGCACGCATACCCAAGGTCATCTCCACGTATTCTCCTTCCCTCTCGCTCTCCCCTCCAGATCCGCCCACCCCTTGGCCTTGCGCCTCGTCTACCAGCATCACACGTGCGTGCAAACCATACTGCCCACGGGTCAGCCTCCACCTCTTCCGCTCCTCCATCTCCGCCCACTCTCTCTCCTTCGCCATCATCTCCCCACGACAGCCTACCCACTGTTCACCCACTTCCCGGATCTGTCCACCGCAAGCCTCCTCCACCTCGCTAGCACCCCGCGCGTCCCTCTTCCCTGACCGACCTACCTCCTTGTGCCCCTCCGCTCTACATCCTTGCCTAACTTTTGTTGCCAGCAGCCGCATGAACTTTGGGTACGAATTGTATATATGATAATATTTTTATATATATATATATATACAATATACGTATTCTATTTTCTCAGTATATAATTATTTTATGGGAACTATTTATGTATATATCTATACAGTGGCAACCTTGCTTTCCTTTTCTGTGAATGAAATAGTAAGTTAAGGTTGGATAAGTAATAAGATAATGGTTATACGCATGGAAAAAAATGTATGTACGTTAGTTTATATATATTATGACTTATCTTCATATTGTGCTTTTGATTTCAAGTGGAGGATATTAAGTATAATTGTCAGTATATATGTTAGTATATATTATATAACGGTGCCACTGGAACGTTGTATACATATTTATAACTATACAATTTTAATATGCTTACTGTATATATGGTTTAGACTATAGGTTGTATAATATGTTGGTTATATTTAAAGTTAGATATATATATGGTGTACGATCTGTTGGAGTTCATTGTATAGGTTATAATAGTCTTCATACATACAATCTGTTGTTAATGTATATATAGTTTAAATGACATATATTTTATAATTTTATAATACAAAGAAAATTTTGTTTACATATATACTTATTGCTTGTAGTATGTATATGGGATGAGCTTTGCAGATTTTGTCTATATATGTATATATATTATAAGTGGGTTCTCTGGTTTGGTTTTATAAACACTTGTATTTATACTGAATAAATAATGAGGAGGCAAGTCTGAGAAGTAGTTTTCAATTTTTTTTCTAAAACCTGTATATATATATTTGGCCATATACATAAGTTGTTTATAAGTCCAGTCTGCATATTTGTTTATACATGCTTGTTATTCGCATATACACTTTTGTATGCACATATTAGGTACTGTCTGCATTGGTATATTTGTAATATATGGTCGGTATATATATATTTTGAGTAATGGGTATGTTGTGGATATAGCTGTATAGGATCTGGTAACTAGTATGTTGGTTTTAGGTATGGTTTTATTAAGTGAATATACATGAATTTTAAAGGGTTGAACTGAATTGATTTTTTTTATAAGTATGTATTTTATTTTAACTATATATATTTTATTTTTATTTTGTCTTAGATTAAAATATGGATTTTTATAAAATATCAAATATTTTCCGTTTATATATCAAACTGATTCTGATTCAGTTCATCAATTCTTGATTCTCAGTCTCGTTCGTCCAATTCGCGTTCAATCTTACTTTGCTTTGAGATTCGTGCATGGATTTCATAACTCAGCTTCATTGTCTATCTCTCTGGCCTCGAAAGGTGAGCAATCACTCACGATTAACGTTCTTTTATTTATTAAATCTGATTTCAATTGAAACGACAGTTGAAATATGCTGCTGTTAGTTAATTACATTGTTATATATGCTATTATCTATAACTGTTCACCTGTGACATCTGACACCAGTATCTAGAATTTATATTCCTGTTATTACTATTATCTGTATATGTTCACCTGTGATATCTGACACCAGTATTTGTTATTTATATTGATGATATATGCCTGTTGTTATATTTTATATTATCTGTTATCACTCTGCAAGTTCCATGTTAGTATAGAATTCACTATGGGTTGAAATGATACATACCCGAACGGACTTTAGAATAGGAGAATTTCGTTATGGGTTGAAATGATAAACCCAAGCGATTTTCATTTGAATTGAAATTGGGATTACGGGTTGAAATGATATCTACCCGTATATATTTAAATTTCGGATTGAAATGATAAATATCCGTATCACTTAACCATATGATAAATATATATACAGACACCGTTGGTCCATATATATAAATATTTTAAAAATGAATTCTATGGTTTTGGAAAGAAATATATGGTTTTATTAAATGTTGAGCCTTAAATTATTACATACAAATGGGAATGATTGATTTAAATACATATAATATGTTGAGTATTTAAAATATATTTCAAAATAGATTTTGGTAATAATTTGAATAAGTTAAGGTTAGAAAGATAATTTGAATTTAGTTGAATTTGTATTCAATAAAGAATTTTATTTAATTAAACCGATTGGAAACTTATTGAAATTGAGATGTAAGATATGATTTATGACTTGGGTTTGATTTATAAGAAATTTAATGAATATTTCTTATTTAAACAAAGTTTAAGGAAATATTTAGTAAAGTGTGATTTAAGGCTAGTAAATGATATTGAATCTTTTAAGTGAATATTTAAGGCTAGTAAATGACATTGAATCTTTTAAGTGAATATTCCTTGATTAAATAATAATAAAGTTAAATCAAGTGCTATATTAAACTGTTAAATTTAACTTTGAAAATGTTGAATATTAAAGCTTTGAAATATATTGAAAATTTAAATGGTATATTTAGAACTAAATTGAATTGATGAATTGAGCTTTGAATAAATTTGAATTTGGAATTTGAAGTTGATTTGGATCGATTTGCAAGACTTGAGAAAATTAAATGCTTTACTTTTAAATAAATTAATATATATACTATCTTGGAAAATAGTTATATTTGAAATGTAATGATATTTGGGTTTTGAAGTATAAATTAAATTGAAATGACCATGGTGTTACAGGGTATATTTCCACCTTGTAGATAGTTCTGAAGATCCTTAGAGGATGGTTATCCCAAACATCCTTTAAGTTACTTGTATTTCAGTTGATATTTCACTTGAGTTGGATTTATTGATATAAGAATGTTAATCCTGACTCGAGTGTTTTGTGTTTTGCTTTACGCTCGGGTCAGACCGAGTGATACAGCAATTGAGACTCACCTTGGAGTTTGGAGCTTCATTTGGAGATCCAACCATTGATTCAGCTTTCAGCTTTCCAATTGATTTATTCAGAGAGGTCATCTATTCATACTTAAGACTTCACTGTATTCGAGATATTCTGTTGTATTTTATTTGTAACTCTGATGTTTATATAGTAGCTTCATGAACTACTATTTTATCTATCCCGCTGCGTATTATTGTATTACTCTGTGTCTGTGATTCTGTGATTGATTTATTTACTGTATATGCTGAGTTTGCCAAATTTTTATTACAATCTGTTATTTTGAACTATTCAAGTCAGACATGTGTGGATTTATTGTCGATTTGAATGGTCCAAAATAGCGGGTCGTTACAATAGTAGACGACGGAACATCTATATTGTAGCCCTCACGAAGCTGTCCTTTACAGATGTAGTCACAGAACTCTATAGGAGCAAGACGATGAGTCCTTTGCGAGGAGGATACGAAAGGTACTATGGGTAGTACCTAGGACCAATATGGTCATTGGGGATATAGCTATATATATATATCAGTTATTAGGTTTTAATCTACTAAGGAGTAGATGGGTACGATTCACACACAGAGGCGAGAGTATGATAAACCTAGTGAACCTAATATAACAGTAAATGGAAATAAAATGGTATATGTAGAATTAAGCTTAAAAGTGTAAAATTTATCCATTCACCGGAACTTTAGTTCTAACCCCTTCCTCATAACATCCTACAGGTTAGTTAGATGGCAGAGACTTCCCACTTTAAGACACTTGTTTAGAAAGTGTTATTATATTGGTGAGTATTTACTTACTATTATATTTTAGTCAATTCCGCTGTGAGATATTTAATTGAGCTTTGATATATTCATCTTTGCCTATTTGCAGGATACCAGATTCCCAACTCGGGTTTCAGTGGGCTTGGGTTTTAGCAGTTTTGCGAAAAATCCGAACCCACTGGAATTCGGGTTGTTACATTTGGTATCAGAGCCTAGGTTTAGGATTTCTAGGTAGATAGTGAGTGAACATATTTGTATTTTTGAATAAAATATAAATATATTATGTACTAAAATCCAAATAGTCCCCAATTATAGATTTTAACATATGGAAAGTTTTTAGAAGTATATTTGTGCTTAGTTTGCTAGTTTGGTTTGGGATGACCCAAGTATATTGGGCCCTATGTTATTATCGATTTATAGCATACAAATAAGCTATGTTTTGAGAGGAAATTTGTATCCATATGTTATAGGAAGTAGGGAAGTCCCCTAGGGACAGCGGGGAGAGTGTTTTTATTTTGGAAGGAATAAGAGGTTTTAGTAAAAAGAAAGTCCACTTTTATGTCTAACCCAATAAAATGAAACTTTTGAATTGAAAAGTTGAAAAATATAATTGTTAATATATTTGACGAAGTAAATATTGGGTTTTTGAAAAAAATAAATGGTATGAAATTTAAATTCGTATTTATATGATATAATTTTTTTTAAAAGTGAAATTCTTTTTGAAGAATTATAGAGCATGTATAGCTCGCTAGTTTCTTTGTAGGTAAACAAAGATTTTAAATATAAAAACCTAAAGTGTGTTAAGTATCGAAAACGTAGGATACAACATTTATTGTTGTAATAAATGTTTTTAGTAAAAATAAAGGAAGCATAGACTATGACTCTATTATTATAGTAGGTGACTCCCAAAGTAAATGTTTTTACATAGCATACGAGATTTATTAATATTTATTTTAATTGAATCCATATATTAGTATTTTTGGATTGTAGTAACGGTGTTTTATGCAACATCTGTTTTGACGCAAATGAGTTTTGGAGATAATATCTAAAGTGGTTTGTATGTACACTTATTATTTAAATAAGTATATGAAAATATTTTCTAGTTATAAAGAAGTTTTAAAAATGAGTTCTTTTGAAAAATAATGTATGATAAATTAATGAATTTAGTAGGAAATATCTTATGTAAGTAAATATAGAGTAAACATACCTTAATCTATTGGAATGAAACGAATAATGATATAATTTTCTCTGAATCACAAATAAAGATGTTTTGTGCAAGTTATAAGGAATACGTGAAAGAGATGTACAAGGTATGGAAAGCACTATATTTTGTATAGCCTATTTCGATAAAATATAAAATAAATTCCTTATAATTTCACATAAACATGAAATCCTCCTTTAAAGGATTCATGGAAGGTTTTAGCATTAATGGTTTCTCATAAGAGAAAGTAATTCCAATACATTAAAGTATAAAACCATTAAGTGTAGTAAGTTAGTAACTCCTTCAAGGTTAAGTAATTGGAAAAGTAGGAAAGTTAAGAGATGTTTGATAAAATTATTGTTCTTATTTACTCCAGTTTTAGTAAATTTGAAAATCTGTAAAAAAAGAAGGATATTTTGAAAACATGTGAGGACATTTTTTAAAATTCAAGAAAAAAGAAAAATGTTTTGAGAACAAGTAGGACATGTTTTAAAGAAAAAGCAAATAAGTTTTTGGACAGATAAAATTTTAAGTAATCAAGTACCTTTGAATTTAACAGAAAACTTCAAAATAACACTTTCAAATGAAAGAATTTTGGGATTTGATGTTTCAAAAATTTAGGAGCTTTAATTTTTGAAGTAAAATGATAAATGCCAAACCAAACCAGAATTTTAAATATGGAGTAGATAGGAATCATTTCCTAGGTGTAACGGGAATAGTATAAGGCTATAGCAGTAATCACTCCTAGTAGTAATAATGAAAGTTCCCGTAAGGTGTATAGGACACTAGTGAAAACCTAGAAATGTTGCTTCATATGTGTAGACTATAGAAGAATAGTGAAATGATATTAGTAAGATGATAAGACACACGTGGTTGAGATAGGTAGACCTTAGTTGGGGGAAGATGAAAGCTAAAGAGAGAATTTCCCCAAGCTTAGTCGCCTTTTTAGATAGAGACTGCATAGGTTGAAATCCTTATCCATTGCAGTAAATGAGACTTAATTATTTCTTTTTGAGCATGGAATAAAAGAGATGAATAGATCTTATTTGTCATGAGTAATACAGCATAACTTGGTAACAAGTAATAGATGGCAAGAGGAGCATATGAGTTACTTGGATTCCTAGAGTAGGACCTTTCTGTGTCAGAGTGGACATGGTTCTAGACCTCCTTGTCCTAGATGATAGCTGTGTTTAGTTGCTGTATTAAAAGAAGAATAAAAGCAGGTATAAGGTAACGAAAAGAAAAATAGTAAGATCTAAAGAAAGCAACAGAAACGCCAATAGAAATAAATGAGAATTGCAAAAGAAAAATACATCTTTCCCATAAATTAAGCTTGGGAAAAAGTTTGAAAAGAAAATTCTTTCTTATGTAAACCGTGCTTAGGAAAGAAAATAGAGGTTTTATAGGATAGCGACATAAGTTCCAAATACAAAGAGAGAGAGAGATACGCAAAAGTAAAATGGAGAAATGTGAAGTTTTTTCGTTCTCTACCTTCTTTTTGAAATAAGAAATCGAATTAGGAAAATTAGAATTTCCTAAAATTCAAAAATTAAAAGTTGTGTGGTAGGTTTGGACGTAAAATTTGTTAAACTATGCTCCTATTCAGTAGGAGTGTGGGAAAATTGGATGAAAAATGTTTTGAGTTTTCAAAAGATTGCATTCATATAGAAATTGTAAGTATATTTAGGATGCGTGCATCATGTTTTAAAAGAAATTTCTAAAAGAAAAAGCATTCATATAGGAGGTACCGCATAGAAATTCTTGTACATGCATATATTTTATGATGTATTGCACTTTGCACGGATTGTTGCAAAATTGAATGTATACAAAATGGATGTGATTAATACGAGAAATTACATAATTGAACCCTTATCAAATTTCGGGGACGAAATTTTCTAAAGGGGGGAGAATGTAACACCCCACGTTAAATTACAATTATATATGCATATAATTTAATTAAGTTATATATGTTTGAAATTTTAAAACAAAGAAATGTTTGTAAATGGGGCAACTAATTAATATTATTTGGAACACATACATACATACATACATACATACATACATATATATATATATATGTGTGTGTGTAACAAATAAATTAGAGAGAGAAATTATATAAAATCAATTAATATGGAAGATTAATTGACGGTGTTTGTTTAAAAGGGAAATTAATATTCAATTAATTAGTAGAGGTGATTAATTGACAAGAACTGACAAGAAGGGGAACATATATTGTAGCAACTAATTGATATGACTAGAAACATATATGTTAGTGCAAGAGAATAAAATGGAGGAAGAGAATTTATGCAAGTAATCAATTGTCAATTAATAAACATGGAGACTTATGGTAGCATACATAATTAAGATTGTGATTCAAAATTCAATTGTAGAATATATGCATGCAATAATTATGCGAATAAAATAAATTAATATGCATATATGCGATGAATTAATATGGTGTTGATTGGCATATTAATTTGGTAAGAAATCACAGTGTAGATAGGGATTAATTGGATAGTAAATTAATTCTAGGTATATATGAAATCTATTAATTGGGTGATTAATAGAGGAACCTTATTTAAAAGAAATGTCACATCTAAAAATATACGTTCCCATAGATTGCGAGAGAGAAGGGGAAAGTGATTAATGAAAAGTATGAAAGGAATCAAGTAAATTATTAGAAAGAATTTGAAGCTGCAGGCGATAATGAACCTAGATCTGCATTTACTGCACAGACGATACAATAAGACAATCATTATAATAAGTGAATTATATAATATAAGAGAATTAAAGAGAATTCTATATCATAATAAAAGAAGACAGCCTAGAACAGAAGAGAGACACTTGTAATCATATACAGATTATAAAAGAAGATAAAAGTGATAATTACAAGTAAAGTTATAACATAGGTTATAATTAAAGTAGAAAGAATAGAAAGGCTTATTTAAGATTTAAATTAAGTTAATAAGCAAATATAACAGAGATAATAGAAGATGCTTATTTAATAAATTTAAGACTTAAATTGAGTTAAATAAGCAAGGTGATAGAAGTGGCAGTACCAACATCATTCCCAATTAGATCAATGGTGGTCTCACAATAGCCAGAAGTGAGACGAGGGCAGAATATGCTAATTAGGCTAAATAAGTAGTCAACAAAATAAGAAAAGTAAACTAAACGCAAACTAAAAGATTAGACTTAGGGTCTAATAAAAGAGTGAGATGCGTTTGGAGTAGCCCAAAGGATGAAGAGCCTAACGAAGCAGTTCATCACATATTTTAGCAAAGGAGAAGCACGTCCAACTTAGTTATTTTTGACTAGAAGGAAGTACGAGACTTCAACGGGACGTGAGGATACTCTAGGATGGCCCTCTGGGTAGGCCTAACGAAGCTACATCCCTGGAAGCAAGTTTGTAGGTGTTCCATCAAAAGAGTATGCCTTGACTGCTTTTTGTATGGCAGGACCATTGTAGGCAGTCAGAAGGGGTTGGTGTTCGGAGTAGGATATTCGTATGTCCCAGTACTTGCAAGTAAGTTTAGTGGGCAGGACCCAAAAGGATAGTCGCATGTAGATATCGGCCAGCATCAAAATCAAGAGCGAGTTCGGGAAAGACTAGAGTTAAAACCAAAAGTCCAATGATTCTTTCACTATTGAGACATTGGATGAGGGGCACCGCCAATTGGATGTTAGATTGTTTGCAGTAGGGCACGGTTACTTAACTCTTTAGAGGTCTTTCGATTAGTTGAGGGGTGGCTGTGTGGTGCCATGGCCACGATGAGAAAAGAGACAGACCAACTAGAATATCTGTATTGTAGGCCTAATGAAGTTGTCCTTTACAGATATAGATAATCCCCGACTGAGTTCCGTACAAGGTAGACCTTGTTGGCGGGATTCGGAGAGTAGATAGAATGATTACGTATAGTCCTCAATGTACACACTGGTTGGTACGTTGCAGATGTCCGAGCAATAGTATAGACTAGTGCGGACGCAGTTTTACGTTTTTATAGTAGACGATGGAACATCTGTATTGTAGGCTTCACGAAGCTGTCCTTTACAGATGTAGTCACAGAACGCTATAGGAGCAAGACGATGGAGTCTTTTGCGAGGAGGATACGAAAGGTATTATGGGTATTACCTAGGACCAATATGGTCATTGGGAATATAGCTACACACACACACACACACACACACACACACACACACACACACACATATATATATATATCAGTCACTAGTTTTAATCTGCTAAGGAGTAGATGGGTACGATTCACGCACAGAGGCGAGAGTATGATAAACCTAGTGTACCTAATATAACAGTAAATGGAAATAAAACGGTATATGTAGAATTAAGCTTAAAAGTGTATAATTTATCCATTTACCAGAACTTTAGTTCTAACCCCCTCCTCATAACATCCTACAGGTTAGGTAGATGGCAGAGACTTCCCAGCTTTAAGACACTTGTTTAGAAAGTGTTATTATATTGGTGAGTATTTACTTACTATTATATTTTAGTCAATTCCGCTGTGAAATATTTAATTGAGCTCTGATATATTTGTCTTTGCCTATTTGCGGGATACCAGATTCCTAACTCGGGTTTCAGTGGGGTTGGGTTTTAGCATTTTTGTGAAAAATTTGGACCCATTGTAATTCGTGTTGTTAAAGGCTATCTTACTCATATACATGGTATCACTAAGCCTTTTTCATTTGCTCTCATTTTCTTTTGAAACTTTGCTATTGTGTTTTGCTGTATTGACGTATAATTTGTGTTTCTTGTTGTTTATTGTTGAACTCTATGTGTTATTCATATCTATCTATCTCATTTGCTGTGTTTATATGTTTATGTTTCTCTTATTTTATTTTTGATAATGATAAACGGGGGAGAAATATATGCATATACATAGGGGGAGATTAAATTAAGGGGGAGTTATTTTATCATGACTAACGATTGTATAGTTGTCATCATCAAAAAGGGGGAGAATGTTTGAACCTCCATTCTATGGTTTCAATGACAACAACTATAAAATCACATGTATTATATATCTTATCAAGATTACTGGTATATACTACAAGAGATCGTCATGCTCAAAGATATCATGACTCAAAGACAAACAGAGATTATGGACCATACTATGATTAGTATGGTTATACTAGTGTATTAAGAGTCTTAGATAAACATTGTAAGGTCTCCTTGTGTATATGCACACATGAATTCATATACCCTAAATTGGCACTGAAAAAACATTAAAATCTGGAAAGGCCAGCTACAGACGTCTGTGGATTTAACTGTGAGTAGGCTCGGGAATTTTATGCCCGAAGCCATAGACGTCTGTCGTTTGGAAACTGCAATATTTTGAAAGGTTGCTACTTTTCAGATTGAATAATCTCATCTCTTATTCAAAGGCTACAACCATTAAATTGAATAAAGTTTATCTAACAATAACAACTCCTCATCTACATCTCTTTAATCCTATAGATACTTCAAAGATTGAGATTTACAAAAGAACTATTCTCTTGATTTCTTATTACTCTCTATTTACATATTTGTGCATCTCTTGCTTACATATTCTCAATCTATCATAACCAAAATATCATTTTGGTTAAACCACTTTTTATAACTCAAAGTATTCGCATTCACATACTCAAAGGAGATTATAGGAAGAATTGTACTATTAGTCAAAATTTGTGTTATTTGGAACACAAGATTGTTAGAGAAATACTTTTGTATTAGCCTATTCCTCTAGGCGAAGTGAGGGTTATTTGGTTAAACGAAATACCGAAGGGGAGCTTCGGAACTGGATGTAGGAAGGGAGGTCTGAACCTGTATAAAATATCTGGTGTGCTCGCTTTTATTATTTACCTTCTTTATATTCAGTTATTATTCTATGCTTAGTGTAATTAGTAATATACACTGACATACTTATATATAAGTTGCATTATATAAAGATCCTATGGACTTTCAAGAATTTCTCTGTGTAGGATTTGAAAGAAGTATCCAATATTCTTAGTATTATGATCTATAGAGAAATATCTAAGAAGTTGTTGGGATTCTCCCAATCCATGTATATAGATACCATTCTAAAAAGATTCAATGGTTAATTCCAAGCACGAAAATGTTTCGACGCAATCTGCAATCGTCCTTTCGAAAAAGATGCTCCTCATACCAATGAGGAGGAAGAGCGTATGAAGAGGATACCATATGCATAGAAAATTGGTTTCATAATGTATGATATGCTATATACTAGATCAGGCATGGCTTATGCATTATGATGCGTAAGCAGATACCGGTCTAATCTAGTAAGAAGCACTGGGCTATCGTAAAATGTATACTGTTGTAAAATGTATACTTAAGTATTGGAGAAATACTAAGGACATACTCCTTATATATGGAAATAAAGACCTCCTTTTGAAGGGGTATACAAATTCCAGCTTTCATAATAATATCAATGATAATAAGTCTGTATTAGGTTATGTCTTCACATTAAACGATGTTGTTGTTACTTGGAAAAGCTCAAACAGGAAACCATAGATGATTCAACGATGGAGATCGAATACATCGTCCTCAACGAAGCAGCTAAAGAAGCGGTCTGGATGCACAAATTTATGGCTGAGCTTAGAGTGATTCCAAACATTGAAAATCTAATGGAATTATTTTATGACAATAATGCTGCGATGCAGATCACAAAGGAACTAATAGCTTAGAAGAAATCAAGGCACATTCTTCATAAGTTCCACCTTATTAGAGAATTCATTGCTAATAAAGAAGTAGTGATTAATAGAGTATATACCAAGGAGAAAATAGCAGATCCATTCACGAAGAGACTAGCTCAATCAGTTGTCAACAAACCGGTCCCAGGATGTGACTGAGATTCCATAATTCTCTCCAAGTGCAAGTGGTATATTAATAGAGTCAGGGGTATGCCCTAGGGGAAATTCTATAATATATTGTAAATTATTAAATCTATAATAAAATATTGTTCGAAATAAAAGGTGTTTCTCTTTCGTTATATACTCTATATATGGTGTTAATTAATCATTTAATTTAAGTATATTAAATAGAAAATCCTTAGATGATATGTTTTGTGATAGTAATTACAATGCGTTTTAATCATTAGAAATTTATCACATTAAAAATAACATATTGTTCTATATATTCCTAGTCAAGATGTTTTGAGACAAGGTATCGATATATCCATTGAGACTGGAGTACGTATCGCTCTCTAAACATTAGGCAGTGTATCACTTATGACTGCTAAAAGCACCAAGGGGTTACATACTAATAGTTATTGGATAAATATGAAATAATTTACTCGAGAGTTTTCTATTGGTTAATATAACTACGGTCAAATAGAGAATCTCAAGGTTATGATATTACACATTTCTCTCGACTTGATAATATTGTTAAAGTCAATATGGACACTCCACTTTGATTATAGTTAAATAGTGGAATGACATCCATTAAACCACTATTACCGAGTCTGAGTTAAAATATTGGAAGTGAAACACCATTCGATCGAGGATTCGTCTCCTCAATTATATGAGGTTAGTAAAACGGTCAACTATAGTCCACTCAAAGTCAAAGTCTCTAGCCAAATCAATTCGGTTAATAATAATCATTATTATTGAACCAATGATTTTTTGTTTGGATTAACCAAGTTGAATGTGTATGATATGAGAATTTTGAGCAAAACCAAAATCCATAATTCTTAAAGTGGTATAGTTTTGAGGAAGAGAATTGGTGTGAATAAACATTACTACCAAGTACCACTTCAAATAGTGAAATGGGATTTTACCAAAAAGTGTAAGCGATAAATTTGGCCAAACTATCACACCGCTAGCTAAAGTAACGTGTAAACGTTAATATTCAAATTGTTCGATATTAATCATTAACTGAATATACGCATTTGAGATGCACAACCGCAATGATGAATACTATGAAATACCAGCTGATTTAATTAAATTATAATTGTTATAAATTAATTAAATTAATTAATATTTATGAAATATGTATTATTAATTTTTATGTGATTTATTTGAATGATATTAGTATTTAGTAAAGTGCATATATAAAAGTTATAAATATGTATGTATCGGTATACGATATCGATAAATATAAAAAAAAATTAAATGCTAAATGAGTTTGGAAATTTTGCACGCCCACTGTGCCTATACCATAACCGACCATGGAGAGGAGGGTGTGGGTTTTTAAATGCTCAAATATTGATTTAAATTGGTAGAAAGGATTAAATAAACAAAGGAGATCAAATCTTCAATTTTTGCTCCACCTAAATGCCAGTTTAAAAGCTTTACCCTCATTTATTTTTACCTCCTCCTACTCGCTATCCCAACAAAAAATTACAAAATTTAAAAGCCAGTAGATTTCCAAAAAAAATTCAAATCAGAGTCAAAATAAAAGTGCGGTGTTCAAATCTAGTCTACTCCAATTTCTAAAGGTGGTTCAATTAGATCTAAGGAGTTGGTTCTACATTCAAGGTGCTAGTCACAAACTACTGATTTGGTAACATTTCAATTTCAATAATAGTTATTATTGTATATGTTGATCATCATTTTCATATTTTCAGATTATTATTATTATAACGAATTTGTATATAATTTGTGTTGTCCAATTGTATGTATATATTCAATTTGTTTTTTTTAAAACCACATGAAAACATCATAATATTTATTTTAATTTTGACCACATTATAAACATTTATTTATATATTCAAATTTTAATATTAATTTTAAAATCTTTTTTATATACATTCAAACTACTGTTGAAGAAGCTATACTGGGGTTTTGTCGAGCCTATTTATATGCTATCTAATTACGCTATCTAAATAAATAAATTCGATTAGACGTCTTTCCTTGTGAAGTTGGGTTTATCCAATTTCATCGGTATTATAAGAATTTCTTAATTTCTATGTGAATCAAGATTGAGGAAACGTTGAATTTAGTAAAATGAAATGTTGAATAATTGAAAAATGAGATTATTCAAGAATACACATTGAATGCTGAGATTACGCATGGACTTTTGTAAGTAGATCCATAATCAAAAAAGTTTCTATGATTGTTCTAGAAGAAATGGAACAGAAGATATGACATAACTAGGACAACTATTGTATGAGGTATACCTAATGCTAGATGCAGAGGCACATAATAGATCAATATAAATATCATAAGCTACCTCATAATAATTCTCGTTATTGCTGATATCTCCTTCTCCGTTCCTTCTTCCGTAATTTGAGCTCGAAGAGGGAAGAAATAAGAGGCCCTATGGAAAATGTGGTTAGAAATCCATAATAGAGTCCGACCACAATAACGAAATTAATTATCTTCATGCATAAGGATAAAGACTACCTAGTAGAAAAGATTTTAAAATCATCACAAGCCTCCATTTTTTTCTTTTCTATTTCAATTTCTCGATTATTATATGATGATTTCCTAACTTTTCTAATAATTTTATAATGCAATATATGTATTTATATATATATATAAGTATTATACATATAATAAATTATTTGAAACTTATTTATGAACATAAGCATTTTCATTTTTTAAATAAACTTTTTATATAATAATTATTAATATATATACATATATTATTTTCGTTTAAATAACCCAATGTATAAAATAATATCAAATCCGTACGGATTTGATGAATAAAAATTTTATAAAAAACATTTTCAATCAAAAGAAAATAATAATATTTTTTAGTACGCTTATATATTTTTTAATTAATAGTGTGCGTGTGTGTGTATATATATATGTATGTATTAAATTAAAACATATGTATATGTATATTTCGAAAGAATTTTTTTTTAAAATTTGTAAATTGAATTTAAAATTTAAAGTAGATATTTTCTTAGATCTAGATCTAATTTTGAATTTTAAATTAATACAAGATATTTAAGATATTAATTCAAAATATTTTGATAAGCTATTTAAATAAATAATTACAGTTATTACATAAAAATACATACATACATATATACATACATATACATACATACATACATACATACATATATATATATATATATGTATATATTTCAAACAAATTATGGACAACAAAGACATATACAAAGGGACAAATGCGTCTGTTATGGTGTAAATCTGAACACTTAGATATAGTAACATTAGTCATGCACGCTTCATATATGTTGCATATGCATTATACACATATAAGTGTATTTGATACACTTATAATTAAAACTCATAAGAAAAACCTTTTATAAACAAATTAAATAAAATAACGATTTTATTTACAATATTTTGGATTGTATCTAAAGTCAACTAGACTTCAAAGGCTCAATAAATATCCAAAAATGGATTTTTTTTAAATTCATCCATTGAACCTGCTGCAATCCGACTCAACTTTTTTAACTATAACAATGAATGGAGTAAAGCAGAACTTGGACAATAACTGAAGATGGGTAGTGACTGATGCTGAACTGTAGCAATGAATTGGGTAGTGACTAAAAATCAGAAATCGGCTAGAGTAATGGGGAGAAGCTATCAATGATGGTTGAACTGAATATCTGAAGCATTCATGGCTATATATATATATATATATATATTGTGTGATGCTTAAAAATATGGGATTCCCTGTTAAAATTATGAAACTCATTGAAGAATGTATATCCTCTCCTACCTATTCTGTCTTAATAAATGGTGTTCCTAAAGGCTTCATTAAAAGTAATAGGGGGTTGAGACAAGGGGACCCTCTATCCCCATACCTCTTTGCAGTGGCTATGGAATTCTTCTCCTTACAAATGGAATTATACACTCATAAAAATATTATCCAGCCAGTTTATAACATCCAGCCATATATTACTCACTTATTATATGCTGATGACCTTATTATTTGCTTCAAAGCCTCTAATGCAGCAATAAGGGGGATGAAAGAGATATTTCTAAAACTGGAAAACCTAGCAGGTCTGAAGGTAAACGAACAAAAGACAAAATGTTATTTCAGTGAGAACTGTATAAACAAAGATCAATTCAGCTGCCTCCTGAACTATGAAGAGAGTCATCTACCAGTTAAATACCTTGGTGTGCCTTTATCTACAAATGTGATTACTGATAGAGAATGTGGAGTCCTGGTAACTAAAATAAGAAATAAACTTCAAAGTTGGAGTTCTAAACTTTTGTCTTTTGCTGGTAGGATAGAACTGGTTCACACTGTCATAACATCCATGGTCAGGTTCTGGATTCAAACTTTCCAAATTCCAAGTGCGTCTATTGAGAAAATTGAAAGTGTTTGTGCTAACTTCATATGGAGAGGGGGGATTCATAAAATTTCATATCAAACACTATGCAAACTTAAAATGGAAGGAGGAGTGGGTCTCAAAAATCTCAGAGATTTAAAAAAGGCTTATGCTACTAAACTTGCTTGGAAAATTTTAAAAGGCAAAGGGTTTTGGGCTACCTGGATGAGAAATAAATATCTAAAAGACAATTTCTGGATTCAGAGAGAGGACTCTAATTCCTCAGGTACTTGGAAAACCATCCTAAGAGCTAGAGGTGATCTTAAAAATCTAGTTAATAGGAAAATTACTGATGGTAAATGCACGAGTTTTTGGTTTGATCCTTGGCTGAACAATGAAAGTGTTATAAACAAGCTTGGTTGGGATAGTTACAATGCTTATGGGGGTAGAGACTTTAAGGTAGAGGAAATTATTCGAGGAGAGGCCTGGTACTTCCCCCCGGATTCTCCTGCTACCCAAATCAATCAGGAAATTAAAAGTGTCACAATCTACAATGAAGAATCAGATATTTGGACCTGGCAACCTACTAATAAAGAGTTTAGCTTGAAAACAGCCTGGGATCATCTGAGGGAGAGAAATAATGAAATTGGATGGGCACAAATTGTTTGGAATAGAGCAAGCACACCAAAAATGTCGCAGACTACCTATAAAGCTCTTCTAAACAGACTCCCTACAAAGGATAGGCTCAAAAAGTGGGGGATTCTACAAGAATCGATCTGTGTTTTGTGTAAGAAGGAGGAAGAAACTCATAATCATTTATTTTTTCACTGTCCATTTACAAGACAAATATGGGATAATCAAAAAGCTGTAATAAATTGCAATTATCAAGATTACAGTATCAGTGACATCGCAAATTACCTGGCCCGAAGTTGGAAATCCAAAAGCTTGATAGGGAAAATGGCTTCCATTCTGTTGACTACCATAGTTTGGCATGTTTGGAGGGAAAGAAACAGACGCATATTTCAGAACAATTTGAAAAATGGTCAGCAAATTAATGAGTTGATTAAAAGGGATGCTCGAATCATTATGAAAAGAGTTGGAAAACTTACAGATCTATCAAGTGCTGAATCAGAGACATTGAAGAAGCTGGGACTAGAAGTAAGAAATACTGAGATTCAGTTGTTGAGGCCATGGATTCCCCCGTGATAGCTTTGATGGAAGACGAAGCAGTTTCTCTTTTGTTTATTTCTTATCTTCCGTTGCATTGATTAATGTGTATTTTATAAACTTTATTGTATGTTTTGGGTCGGGCCGACCTGTGCTAGTTGGCTGAGTAATAAAGTTTACCCATTTTCAAAAAAAATATATATATATATATATTGTGTGTACTGAAAATGATGTGAAGATGAGAAGTGTTGAACTGGAAACTAATTAATGTTTTGCAGTCGTGAATCATGTAATCGGCCAGAAATGGAGGCTGAACAACAATCAAGATGTAAGCCAACCACCAAAAGCATTGTGAGAGTAATACTCATGCTACCACCACTTTATAAGGGCGGAGACTCCAAATTGGTGGTCAAGGTAGTACAAAATGGGTCTATAGGGTCTATGTCTACGAGTATGTTGCAGATAATCTGATCGTGTTGAGTCTTCCTGTCCGCAGTTCTTGCTTGACCTTGTACACAATAAATGCGCTAGATAGTAAAAAATAAAAGAGATGAAGTACATCTATAGATGTTATTAAAGACACACCGATTTCTTTCGTTCCATAAACATTAGCTACAAAAAGAGAGTAAGTAATGTCTAGAAGACTTCCATGAGATGGACTACAAATGGATCTAAAGTAAGCTCATTGTGTAGGGACAATATTACTTGATTGAGGTTCAAAAAGACCAATGAACCTATTAATGGTATATTGGGCGTATTGGCAATCATAATATATGTGTTTTGTAGTTCGGGAAATTATTTATAGAAATAACACAGATTGATGTTGTTTTGTTTGTTATTTTGAATTTATTATTTTGACCGTATTTAATTTATTGTGGATCATAATTCACATATGTATTTTGGTTTAAGGTGAATGTATTTTCTAAAGAGATTTAAAATAATTTAATTCAATTTTTGAAAAGTTCAGAAAATTATATGTTGATTTTGATGAGTACTTTTTCTTTTTATTCCAACCTCATTCCAAGATTTTGTGTTGGTCGTTCATATTTATTTGTTCATTTTTTGTTATAAACGTTTGAACTTGTACAAGCGAATTTCCTGCGGGATCATAAGTAAATGTAAGGTCCTAACTGAATTCATCATGTGGTTCGAAGATACCAATAATGTAATCATTCTTATTGCTAGAGGTTAGGAAGTAATCAGATAGTTCCCATTTCAAAGCAATAGTTAATGACCAAGGATCATGACAAAAAAGTTTTATCTCATGAATGGACGACGAATTTGAGATCGTCTAAATATATGAAACAAACTAGAGATATCATTTTAGAAATAAGAGATATAATGGTTACGATGTTTGTATAAGTTGTAAATGTCATCATAATGAGTTTGCAGTTATTTTTTCAATATCCACTTAAATAATTGAGAAGCGCTCAAGTATTTTAGAAAAGAGAAGTGCATTCACTTCTAATAGTTTTTTTACATAACATGTATTATATTCTACGTTAGACTTTTATGTTTGATGATTCTCAATTAAACATGGAAAAAATCTATTTGGACACAATAGATGATACAATTGATGATACAAAAGATGTCAATTATTAAATCTTTTTCTGAACTCAATCCGTAACGAAATTCAACCGGCAACTTCCATCGTGTAACTTGTATTTTATCTTGTGATCCAATAACCGTCCCATTAAATATTATATGCAAAATTGCAGCGTGATGATTTAAATCTATTATACATTCTTTTTACGATGTTTATTCGCCCGCCAGCATACAAATGCGAAGCATCCTATAATTTGAAGGCGTAAATAGTTTGCATCATTTTCATGCATGTGCAACACATTTATCGAATCACCAAGCAAGTAATAATAAAAATCACATAATTGGATACAAATTAAATATTTGCATGTGTCGGTTCTAAGTATAAAAAAAGTTAATAACAAAGTGGACTTTCTCTCTCTAAACAAAACCAAAGCTGTGGTTTTTCTTTCTCTCCGATCCTCTTGCGTATCCTCTCAGATTTCATACTCCTCCATTGATTAATTATCTAATTAATAAGCAAATTTATATACAGGTAAATGCCAACCGCTTACATCTCTTTAATTTTGCAAACTATTTCGTTTTTCATGTCATGTACCCATCAATTTCATCTGGGTTCTTTTAGATCTTACAAAAATTGAGTCTTTCATACCTTTCCATGTATATTCTACAATTCTTTTTTGAGTTTGGGTAGTTAGATTTTTCAAATTTCAGTTTTTAGCGCGTTTGTATTTTATTTATTGTTTATGAATTGGCAGTTAGATTATAAAACTGCTCCATTGATTCTATCTTACAGAGCTTTTATATGTTACATATTATATATTCGTGTAAGAAAAATCAGTTTTTTGCATTATAATTAGTTTCTGATATATGCAACAATAAGTATCAAATCATAGTTTGATTTGGAAAAGAAGTTTCTTAGGTTATTTTAGGTTTGCCAATTATAAGAAAGTTAGGGAAAAATGACTGCTGAGGTAAATTGCTCACCGCATTGTGCAATGATAGAGAGCAGGTGTAACAACAACAACAATTCAAAGACTAGTGATAGTAAACAGAAAGATGGGACTTCATCCGAGTGCGAAAGTCCAGAATCTCCGGAGGACATGAAACAGATGAAACTTGGGAAGCCACCTCGTCATTTATCAGTTATTAGGCATTGTGCAAGCTCTGCTAAGCTTGTTGATTCATCTGAATTTGTAAGCCTTTTTTTCTATAACGAGCAACTAAGATTTGAAATGATATACATAGTATAGTTGATAGATCTGAAATACTTGAGAACTGTACAACTTGAATGATTTGAAACACCATAGAACAATATGGTATCTTGAAGACTATGTACAATTGGAAGATTATTCATACTGTAGATTTAATTACAGAACTATGTTATACAAACAACATTTTTAGGTTTTGGTATCACCTGCTGACCATGACTTGTTGTCCTTGATGTATTTTCTACCATTTGTGAATTTATTAATAAGTTCTAAACTAGACATAACCATTTTTACCTAATGGCGCATCATACTGCTTCCAGGCATCACGACACTGCATATTTTAGGTTCCCATGGTATAAATTGGATGGGCAACCAGCTTTTTTACCTTCTTTTGTTTTGAACATATTAAAATATGTGTTTAAGTTGGAAAACTGATCCTCAATCTGATCACTCTTGTCATCAAAATTGAATGGAAATAAACAATATAATTGCCTGTGTCAAATGTTTTGGAATGCATACTCTTGTACTCAGTTGAATGCTAATGTATACGCAATTAATATTCTTTCTTATTCGTTAAAATCTTATGTTTGTTTCTGTAGGAATTGGATCCTTCAGCTTCGAGCCTGAAATCACAAGAGGATGGGAAATCGGGGTTCATACCTGTATTCCGGTCTGGAAGCTGTTCTGAAATCGGGCCAAAAGCTCAAATGGAAGATGAACATGTTTGCATTGATGATCTTGTTGACTATCTTGGGAAAAGAGCAAATTTTCCAACTCCAGGAGCCTTCTATGGGGTTAGTTTGTTGCCTTCTACCTGTGATCCTTTTCAATTATATTCGTATTTGGCACCAATTTCAGGAAACCATTTTGTAAAACAGAATCAATAAATAACCCATTTGGTTTGTAATTAGGAAATAATGAAAAAAAAAGTTCGTTTAAATAGATTTATTTTTCTCTGATGGTTATTATCGATTGCCCTCAAAAAAAAAAAGTATTAACATTATTGATATAATGCATTGATTAATCTAGCTTCATCAACACACGGCTTTTGTATACTTCAACTGCTTGGTGGTCATAACATGAATCTTCTCAGTGATCCATGATTGTATATAAAAAAATAAAAATGCTTTATTTGGCTATGATGGAGAAATTTTAACTTCTTGGTGATACAATAATGTACTGGTTTAAGAGTTTGCATAATTACTAATGTTTACTGTGGTGGTTTCTGTATTTACTAAGGTGCATTACTCATATGGACAGGTATTTGATGGGCATGGTGGTATAGATGCAGCATCTTTTGTTCAGAAGAATATTCTCAAGTTTATACTTGATGATGCCCATTTCCCTAATGATGTGGAGAAAGCCATAAAGAATGCATTTGCAAGAGCTGATCATGCACTTGCCGACTCATGTTCCCTTGATCGTTCTTCTGGAACCACTGCACTTACTGCTATTATTTTTGGAAGGTTAGTTTTGATTTGTTCATTTTTTTTACTTTTACTGTGATCATAGATGTCTCGTTTATTAACCAAAAAAGGAACATGTTTTGTCATATACTTACAGGACAGTCCACTCGTACCCTCTGTACTCTTATTATCCAGCTATGTTCCAGTGGTATAATGCTAAACATACATTAAAAAAATTATGAAATCTTGGGCCATAACGTAGATCCAAATTATTAATCATTAGATTCTTCATTTAGTTGCTTAAATGCAAAATTTGTGATATCTATAGAGCATATGTTAAGCATTATCTGTTCAATAAATGTCTGTAATTCAGTTTCCATTTATTAGTATTCCCATATTAAACACTTTTGGTTAGTGAGTGAACTTTGGTTTGGGTAAACAATAAGAGCATTTATTGTTTAATCATTTGACAGCTCTTCTGTTATGATGTATAAAGGTACTCCAAATAGCAGTATACTTTATTCTATTGGTGCATGCTGCGTGCATATGCATATAATAATATATGGATGTAAAGCATTTTATCCATAGTGCATAATACTGTCGGTGTCCACCTAAATTTTGTATTGTGGTTGGATTATTTTTAATAATATACAGAGTTGTTTCAGCACTCGTGCGCTCACACCTATAAAGCACACACACATATAAAACTGAGGGTATTTATGTCCAAAGTTTTGCCTGCCCTTTTAGTGCGGGCTCATGTACCTCTTAATATTTGATGATAAAAACACTTGTTACCTCCCGAATGTAGGACCATGCTAATTGCCAATGCGGGGGACTGCAGAGCAGTATTAGGCAAACGGGGTCGAGCCATAGAGCTGTCCCGAGACCACAAACCAAACTGCAACATAGAAAGGCTCCGAATAGAAAAACTCGGGGGCATCATCTACGACGGTTACCTAAATGGGCAACTGTCAGTTGCAAGGGCCCTAGGTGACTGGCACATGAAGGGCACAAAGGGCTCTCTTTGCCCGTTAAGCTCCGAACCCGAATTTCAAAAAACGATCCTCACTGAAGAAGACGAATTTCTAATAATAGGATGTGATGGCTTATGGGATGTTATGAGCAGTCAATGCGCAGTGACTATAGTTAGAAGAGAGCTCATGGTCCATAACGACCCTGAAAAATGCTCGAAAGAATTGGTCAGAGAAGCCCTTAAGAGAAACACTTGCGACAATTTGACTGTGGTGGTCGTTTGCTTTTCTGATGATCCACCTCCGAAGATTGAGATACCAAAGTCGAGGGTTCGAAGAAGCATTTCTTTGGAAGGGCTGCATTTGCTTAAAGGTGCTTTGGATAGTCATGTTTGATGAAATGTTTTTATTTTAGTTTTTCCTTTTTCACATTCTTGTTGGCTTCCAACATTTGGAGGTTCATCGATTGCGAATGATGGTGATGAAATCATCGTTGTTTTAGGATTGATTCTTGTGTGAAATAAGGAGAGTTAGGTTGAGTGATTAATATTTGAGTGTGCAAGCTGTTTAACCATGTATACTATTTGAGTTTTACTGTTTTATTTTTATTTATGGAAACTAAAGTTGTTTATGTAGCTGTTTAATCCTCGTTCATATGGAAACAAGTTTGTATTTGTTTCTTGTTTACTTTCTGTACTTGATCTATGCTGGAACCTTTTTTTTTTTTGCTATGTAAACAGTTGATCTGCTTTCAGTTTGGAATGTAGGGCACACGAATTGCTGTTATGAATATATATATATATATGAGTATAAGTTGTACTATAATTTATCAAACGAAGCGGTTTCAGTTTGGAAAGGCAGTGCTGTAATTAACTAATTAAATTGCCATGTGTTAGGCATTTTTTGGGCGCCCCGAATAACAAAAGACAATTAAATTGAAAAATGAATGAAAGGAGGGAAAAAAGAGGGAAGAAAACACAATATTTCACAGTGGTGTTGCCACAAATTTAAGGAAGGAGAAGTAGATCCATTTTTTAGTTGATGAAGACTTTCTATTTATAGGTGAATCCTTCCACCGTAGCAGGCAGAACGAATTTGAACGAGTAAACATCCAAATCCGAAGTTTCAACTACTAAAACGAGTTAAAAATTACGTTTTTCAAAAGTCAAACCGATCGGTGTCGAACAGCTTTTGTCCATCACTAATATTATTTAAGTCTTTAAACTTCGTACCTTCGTTGACAAAAATGACCCATCACAGACTGGTCGACATCGACCGAATTTGCATTTCTAATACTTAGCCAAATCGGTAAGTTTTTCAATCTTGACATCTTACAAGCTTCTTGACTCATTATTTCATCATTTTGTTATTCAGTTTTTTTGATTTGAGTCAATTCCAAGACTACGAAAAATTTGTCGATAATGCTTGGCCTCGAAGCAACTTTTGTAAATACAATGTGTGTTTTGATCAAGAACACGTATCGATGTCGGCAAATTATTAGTTGTGACTTCAGGTTATTTACCTAACCAATCATGATTAACCATGTAGTTCTCTCGGATTCAGTTACAAATCAAAGGTCACTCTAGATCCATCAAGGTCATGGATTCAAATCCTTACCTAAAAGCTAATCATGAATCATTATCTGATGGAGTTAGGGGTATGCCCTATGGGTACTTCTGTAATTTATTGTAAATTATTAACTGTAATCAATTTTCATTCGAAATAAATGTGTTTTTCTTTCTGTTATATATTTGCTAATGTGTTATAAATAAATTAAATGCTTAATTTAAATATATTTAATAGAAAATCTATAAATGGAGTGTTTGTGATAATAATTACAAATATTTGTAATCATGGGTATTATACCACGATATAATAAACACATCATTTTAAACATTTCTAGTTAAGATGCACCGATACTAGATATCAACGTATCTATTAAGACAAGAATGCATAACGCTCTTCAAATGTTGGACAATGTATTACTCATGACTGCTGGGTATATCAAGGAGTTATGTACTGATAGTTATTTGATAACCATGGAATGACTCACTCGATAGTTTTTTGTTGGTTAATGTAACTAAGATCAAACAGAAAATATTGATATGACTAATTTAGTTCTATCGACTTGAGAATACCGTTGATCTTTAATATGAAAGCTCCGCATTGATTATAGTCAAATCATGGCACGGTGTCCATCAAGTGACTATATTTGGGTCATGTGGAAGTATTGGAAATAAAACACTATTCAAAAGAGAAATCGCCTCCTCGGTCATATGAGATTAGTATCACGTCAACTAAAATCAACTCAAAGTCAAATCTCTAGCTAAAGTAGTTCGTTTAATAATAATTGTTATTATCGAACCAAGAAGTTTGTTTAGACTATAGAGTTGAATATGAACGATACTGAAATTTTGACCATTACCAAATTTTATAATTCCAAAACGATATAGTTTTGACGAAGAGAATTAGTGTAAATAAACATCACATCAAGTAACGCTTAACAAAGTAAAATTAGATTTTTTCGAAACCAAGTAAGCGATAAATTTGATCAAAATGTCACACCACCTGCTAAGTGACGTGTGAACATTATTATTTGAATAGTTCGATATTAATCGCTGATCGAATTTACACCTAAAGAGTCACATAACCAAAACATTGAATACTCCTTTGACAATAATTTAATTAATTTGTAACTGTTATAAATTAATTGATATTTATAAAATATTAGTTGAAATTTTTTATTTTGTTTGTTGAACAATATTAATAAATATATTTATAATAGTTATAAATATATTAATCGATATACGATATCGATACGCGTTTAAATTAGATATAAATGCGATAAAATTTGTTTAGGATTAAACTGAGGTTGAACCCATATGGGCTAAGGGGATTTATGCCATGATATAACCAGGAATGTGTGGCTATGACATGAATTAATGGCTTGTGTTTTGATATTTTAAAAGGCAGAGAATGAGTAAGAGAAGAAATGGAATCTTGATCCTACTTTATCTCTGTAGCCTCTCCCTTATAAAATGATTAGAACCTGCATGCTAAAAATAATTTTGGAGCCTCCATCCATAGCTTTGCTGGCCAAAACTTATCCTCCTCCTCTCCTCCATTTCCAAGCTCAACTCAAATAAATCATTCGATAGTTGGTGGTCAACAATTCGAAACCAGCATCTTTAGAATTGGAATAGGATTCAAAGGAGCTCGTATCTTCGTTCCTACCTGTATTCAACAAGCTTTGGTAAAGGTATGTTTCAAATCTATAATTATAAATTAATGTTTTTATCAATTATATATCATATAATGTTTAGATCAACAGGTGACGAATCTAGTATATCGGTATATCATCACATTTATGATGGTTGTTTCTTTATGTGTTTATGTTTTAAATTTTTTTATAATATACATACATACATATATATATACACAGACATACATGCATACATACATACATACATACATACATACATACATACATACATACATACATACATACATACATACATACATACATACATACATATATATTCAATGATACTCAAGGCATAATTTAAAAAATCATTTCAATGTAATATTAAAATAATATTACTTAAATCACATATGTTTTATAAATCCAAATATAAAACTATATCATTCAAATTATATTTTTAAAATTTAAATAAATTAGTTTGATATTTGAAAGGCTTATGGAAATATAATTTTTTTGTCATATATATATATATATTATTTAAATAATATTTAAATGAAATAAATTTTATAAATCTAAAACATCAATAAATATATCATATAAAATATGTTTTAAATTTTATAAAATTCATTCTATGGCTAACAAACTTTCAACATTAAAAATTATTTTTCTTAATATATATATATATATATATTATTTATCTTCATATTATTTAAATCAAATAAATTTTATAAATCAAAACATCAATATTTATATCATATAAAATATGTTTTAAATTATAGAATATTAATTCTAATACTAATAAGCTTCCAAAAAATTTAATTTTTCTTATATACTTAAATTAAATATACATATACATGTGAAATTAATAATTAAGTTTAATAACTGGTTTTAAATTATAATATATATATATATATAAATGCTAAAATATTATACAATAATTTTATAAAACAATTTAATACACAAATTTATGTTAGAAAGTAATTTTATTAATTTCGAACAAAATTTAAATAAGTATATATATATTAGAAAAATACATTTTGTTTTTGGGTCCTATAATAAATTAAATAAATATATTTAATTTTAATTAAAATAAAATAAAATTATTTACATTCATATGTAAACATATATATAATTATATATATACATATATTATGTGCCTTATAAACACAGATATATATATATATATAAATTATTCAAAATTAAATAAATAAATACACACACAGATATATATATATATATATATATATATATATATTTGTGAACCTTGAAATATACGTATTTAAACACACGAGTATACATCTGGACGATATGTTTATATACTAAAGAGGCTAACATGTCCGTTGTGGTGTAGATGCCGGCACATATATATGGGCATCTCAAACCTTACACAAATTGCTATATTACGCGTCCACACACACATATATGTATTTGATATATATATATATATATAATATTAATTACATAATATAAAACTATAATATGAATTTAAATAAAATAATGATTTTATTTAAAATAAGTTTAGAAACATTCTAAATGAATTTGACTTCATAGGCCCGATATATATCCAAAATGAATTTTTTTTGGATATTCATCAATTTCTTCCACTGTGGGCTAGCCTAGTTCTATCAATGGTATCAAGCCTAATAGTCTATGCAGTCTAAATTAGTCACGTTAGGATTAACTAATTAAGCTCAAAGTCTAGATAGCAGGGCATTTAAAAATGTAGCGTCGAAAGATTGAGTTTGGATAATCAAACACTCTGCCCTACCTGGCTACCGGCCTAGCCCGAACAAATATATGAGTCCACAGGTTGTCCCTAATAGACAATGCCCAATTTGAATTGGGCCATGGGCTAATTTTAAAATTATTTGATTAAAAATATAAGATTTTAAATTTAATAATTAAATTTAAAATATGATATACATATATTATAAAATTTATAATATAATAAAAAATTTCAAAATATTTGAAAATTAATGTAAATTAATTTCGAAACTAATTTTATTAATAAGATTAATAAAATAAATAAATTGATTAAATAAGTTAATTAATGAAAGTATATGTTCATGTATTATATATTTTGATATATGTTATGATATTTTAAAATGTTTAAGATATCATAAATATAAATGTATGTATATAAAATGATTTTTCTAAATTAATATAATTAAATTAAAAAATTTAATTAATTAAATTAATTAAAAGTAAATTAATTAGATTAAAATACACACACACACACACATATATATATGATATATATATATATATCTATATATATATATATATATACAATACAATAACATATATAATTTTCATATTCAATATAAATGTTATATTGGATTAACATAAAATTAATTAAAATGTTAATTAATTAAAATTAATTAATTAAAATTAATTAAATAAGATTTAATTAATGGAAGCATACATAAGAGTGTTATATAGGTAATTTAAAATATAAAATTTATATAATAATAAAACTTACATAATAAAATATATAAACTATATGTGTAACATTAAAGAAAGCCAAACAAATTTAAGGAATAAATACATATGTAAATGTACGTATACCGTGATTTTCGATGTTTTTTAAACTTGAATCATGACAGTAATTCATAAGAATTACATTATTTTATAAGTCAGTATCACTTGATATAATATATTAAATATTATGAATCTTTACTATACTATAGTCCTTTACTATTTTTATATTAATAGATTACTTACACACTCTTTAGTTGTTGAGCTTTCCTCAAGCTCGGAATGTTATGTGTAGTACTATTAATATATTGAATAGACGAGGTAAGATAAATAGACATATTTGTTGAGCTTTCCTCTAGGTATATGCATTATAATTACGCCGTTGCGAAATGGTAGGTCTGAGTGAATAATTCTACTTTATTTATTGAGCTTCCCTCAAGGTAAAAGGCAAGATTAAGACAAAGTACCACGGGTTAGGAGTTGTATATGATACAACAGATAAGAGATATCCATCGTATGTGAGAGTATGATTTGTTGAGCTTTCTTCAAGGTCAGAATCCCAAGACATACGAGTCCTAACACTTACTAGTGGAGTTGAAAGGCTTCTATGTTTTGACTTAGGGTTTGGTAAAACATAAAACAGTAGTGGGAGCTTATTAGTAAAATGAAATGTAAAGTTTAACCTTACTAATATTATAAGAATATCTACTATGTTAATGTCCTAATAATCTATCTATTAAAACTTGCAAAAAAGTCGAATCCAAGATATTTCAATGAAAGCGATTGATTGACTGAACCAAACAACTATGTCGACTGGCTACGAGCTATAAAAATAGCTCTGATATACGAAGGAATTTGGTCGTCTGTAACTTGTGCCATTGACAAGACCCGCTGATGACGATCATGAAGACCTATATATTGCTTATAGTAAGTGGGTCGCTGACCTCAAAATTGCCCAAGCATTCGTGTTGTCTACTCTAGGTAGATAGTTGCAAAGGCAGCATGAATCAATCATTGTCCATGATATTTTTAATGGTCTCAAGGCACTATTTGGTAAGCAATCTCATTCTGCAAGATATGAGACTACTAAGAAACTATTCATCACCAAAATGCAAAAGGGATAGAAGATGGACGATTACGTGCTGATGATGAAGGGTTATATTGATAAGTTTGCATCATTGGACGTGACTATAAGCAATGAGTTACAGGTTAACTTGATCCTTGGTTCATTGACTTCTCAGTATGAACTATTTATACTTAACTATAATATGAACAATCTGAATGTGAATCTCATGTAGCTCCTCAATATCTTGAGGTCGGCCGAGCCACAATCTAAGGGTCAGTTAATTGTGCTTGTAGTTAAAGGTGAGGCGTCATCTTCGAACAGTTCGAAGAAGCAAAAGAGAGAGGGTAAGAAGAAAAGTAAGAAAGGAAAGAAAGCTGCTGATGACAAGGATGAATGTCACCATTGTCATAAGAAGGGACGCAAGAAGAAAAACTATCTCGAGTATCTTAAGATTGTAAAAGAAAAGAAGCAGAATAGTTTTGCGGCTCCATCAGGTACATGTGATTCAAAATAGTTTTGTAATCAATAAAATATCTTAGATTTTAGATACATGATCTGGAACTCATATTTGTAACTTGTTATAGGGCTTAGGAGTTGGCGTCGAATGGAAAAGGGCGAAATGAGACTCCAAGTTGGTGAAGGGTCTATCGTAGATGAAACGGCAGTGGGAGATTTTTATTTGTGTTTGCCTAGTTGTTTTGTATTGGTATTAAATAATTGCTATTTTGTTAAAGACTTTATTTGTGGAATTATTTCTATTTTTAGATTGTCTAAGATTGAATATATTTTTCATTATGAAAATAATATTACGAACATTAGTTTGAATGGAAATAAAGTTTGTGAAGGTGTTCTTGAAAATGGCATTTATGCAACTAATGCAAATTATGTATGTTTTGTCAGTAGTTCTTGTAGCAATATAAATGATTACCATCTTTGGCATTGTAGACTCAGTCGTATTAGTGAGAAATGACTATACAAACTAAAAACCATAGGTTTTCTCCCATCACATTGATTCTGAATCATTTGACACATGTTAGTCGTGTCTCAAAGGTAAAATGATCAAGCAGCCCTTTAGTGGGAGCAATGAAAGAGTTAATAAACGATTATGGCTAGTACATAGTGATGTATGTGGCCCAATGTCTGTAATAACCAAAGATAATAGTTCTTACTTTGTTACCTTCATGGATGATTTCTCGAGACTAGGATATGTGTATCTTTTGAAGAACAAATTCGCCGTCCACGCTAAATTTAAAGAGTATAAGATGAAGTTGACAATCAAACGAACCAAAAGATTAAAATTCTTCGATCTGATCGAGGAGGCGAGTACATTGGATAAGAGCTCCAATGGTATTTAAAAGATAATGGGATTATCTCTCAGGTTACTCCACCCTATACTCCGTAACACAATGGTGTGTTGAAGTGAAGGAGCTGATCCCTATTAGATATGGTTCATTTCATGATGAGTAATGCCGTGTTTCCTTTGTCCTATTGGCGATATGCACTAGAAACCACATCGCATATGTTGAACTTATTACCCACTAAATTACACCTAAGACACTATATGAGATATGGCATGGGGAGAAACCCCATTTCAATTTCTTGAAGGTGTTAGGTTGTCTGATCTATATTAAGAAAGTTGGCCCTTATAAGCTTGAGGCGAGATCGGCTTTGTGTAAGTTTATAGGATATCCCAAGAACTCTAGAGGATATATTTTCTACAACATAGAGCCACAAAAGGTGATTATTTCCACTCATGTTGTCTTTTTTGAAAAGGAATTACTTTCAAAGGAAATTAATAGCGAAGTTGTAGATTTGGATGAGATCCAAGAGACTAACACCAAGGTTGATACAGTGGGAGAATCAAGTTTACCCGCATACGATAACACACAACCAATTAGAAGGTTTAGCAAGGAATCTCATAAAGCGGAGAGATACTACGGTCTTCTCGTGGATGCAAAAAGGAGGACCACGACTTAGACGACGACACTCCTCTATCATACCAACAAGCATTGCAGAGTAAGGACTTTGCACTCTAGCATGGAGCAATGAAATTCTAAATGGATTCCATGTACGATAACGAAGTATGGACTTTGTCTGACGTACTCGAAGGAATAAACCTATCTACTACAAATGGATTTTTAAGAAAAAGCTGAATGTAGATGAAAGTTTTGAGACTTACAAAGCGTGGCTAGTTGCAAAAGGATTTCGTCAAATTCACTGTGTAGGTTATGACGAAACCTTTTCTCCCGTTGCCATGCTTAAGTCCATTCGGATTATGCTCTATTGTAGCATTTTATGACTACAAAACATGGTAAATAGACGTTAAGATGGCATTTCTAAATGGCGATTTAGAAGAGACCGTCTATATATCACAGTCCAAGGGTTTTGTAATGACCCGTAATTTTAGGACTTTCAAAATGGAATATTTAATTTATCTAAATATTTAAAATAGAATTTTAAAACTTAAATAATCATGTTTTATATGATAAATAAGAATGGTGAACTTATTTTTAGAATTAAATAAAGATTTTGAAGTTTCGGCGTAAAATCGTCAAAATTCAGTTTTCGATAAAATTTGATATATAGTAAAATAATTGTTTTAAAGGATAAATAAATTATTTTTAACATATAAACCATTTCAAATTCATGTGATAATAATAGTAATTTAATTTATAATGGTTTGATAAATATATAAACTTGTTTTATAAAAATCGATAAATTTCGTCACATATCGATAAATTCAATGTCGTATTTTTATAAATGGATTTGGATATTGTTTTATAATTCAAATACACTTGTTTTAGTTATTTAAATATGATAACAAATTTATTTTTAAATTTAGTTTACATAAATAAATAGTTCAACTAAAACGTCAAAATGTGACCGTAAAATATTTTGTCAAAAATCAACGTTTTGTCGAATAAAAGTTGCTGCAACGTTGTTGCACCTTTATTGATATATACATGTACACATTTTTAAATATGTTAAGTGTTTGCACCAAAATTGGTCACAAACCCCAAATATCGTGAAAGCATCAGTGTATGAACACAGATCAGTAGTATGTGGTCACAAATCACAGATCCAAGTAATGTAGAGAGTAAAAATGAAGAATAATAAACTTAAAATGGAAAGAAGTAGACAGAGACACAAGATTTATAGTGGTTCGGCTATCTCCGGCCTACGTCCACTTCAAAAGTTAATCTTTTATTGACTTTACCCGCTGGTTACAACTGATTATAGCGGATTACAGTAACAAATTTCGAGTACAACAGTGAACTTGGAGTGTAAGAATGTTTTCGGCAGAGTCTGGACGTCGAAGAGCCAAAGATCCTTTTTCTGTAGGCTCTAGGATGCTATTTATAGGCGTAGGATTCAAATATCTCGCTCAGATCTCGGGAGACTTCTTCTGGCACGTGGGCGGGCCCACACGATCGATCCCATGTGATTTGCACTTGGTCCGTGATCGATAAACCAATTTCGTATCGATCAAGATTTGGTCCAATCGAGTCGAAATTGAGTAGGAACATTCTTTAGGTTGTACGCAAGCTCCTGTGAAAATTTGGTGGCATTTGGACTTGTAGATTGTCAGTTATGATCGATGCAAACTTGGGTTTTATGTAGGCTGCTGAATTCGCATCGATACGGTTCGTATCCATTTGTTCGTATCGCTCCAGTTGTGCCTTGCTCGTAACGATTCAGTCGTTCTGTTCGTATCGATCCAGTTGTGCATTTCGTATCGATTCAGTCGTTCTGTTCGTATCGATCCAGTTGTGCATTTCGTATCGATTCTATACGTGTTGATCAATACAAATTAGCCTTGAGTGCTGGGAGTGGAGTGCACACTTGATCGATACGAAGAAGATGCAAAATGATGGGTACGAAGTAGGATTTTTCATTGATACGAATTAGACCAGCAGATGGATACGAACTACATCTTCAGGATGAATGGATACGAACAAAGCCTTACCTTTGGTGGATACGAAGTGTAACCATGCTTTCATGGACACGAAATTGCGGGTTCGTGATGGATATGAACAACAGACATCTGATGGATACGAACAGATGGATGCACGATGATGGATATGAATAAAGCCTTTTAGTTGATGGATACGAAATGATGCGAATGTGTTGATTTCCTTAGTTTGCATCGATCATATCTTAAGCATACGAACCCCGATTGACTTGAAATTTGGAACGTTGGCTTCCGCCGCTTTAGTTGTCGTGTCATATTAATTATGGCTTAATTCGGACTCGGTCGAAATTCACTGATATCCATAGCTCACCTGTACGTAACTGGCAATCAGGATGACTATCTTTGGTTTCCAGTTAATACTTTTGATATCACGGTCTTGACCAAAAGGTGGGATAATATTTGCCCCCCAAAACATGCCTTGTGGTAAGGTGTGTTTTGAATAGTTCCGAATCTGATATCCGAAGTCCATATTCCATCCATAGCTATCCTATCCGAGTGCCACATCCATATCCTGATCCATTTCCGCGACTGTTCCGAGTCGATGTCCGATTTTGAATCCAGTAACCAAACCCTTAGCTAATTTCATATCCATCCGAACTCGACAACCGAGTTCTAATCCATCCATATCCGATAACCAATAACCGAATCCAGGACCTCTCCGGGTTGATATCCGAATCCTTAGCTATTCATAGCCTATATTCGTATCCATAATCCGAATCCATAACCTTTCTGGGTTTAACTTTAAATCCATAGACCTCGTCGGGTCGCGTTATCCTTTTCTGACCCCAACTCTCCGGTCATGGGCTTTTATGTTCTCCGGCCTCGGCTCTCCGGCCAAGGACTTTTATATTCTCCAGCCTCGGCTCTTCGGCCAAGGACTTTTATATTCTCCAGCCTCGGCTCTCCAGCCAAGGACTTTTATATTCTGTTCGTGTCCATTCCATCGCTCTCTGGCGAAGGGACCGATAACTTACGATTACTGCCCCGTCTCTCCGGTCGGGACCGTAATCGTGTAGCCGATATTCTTTATTATATTAATCCAAATCCAATCATCATAGAATCCAACTAACAAAATGAAAGTTTTTTACAACCAAGAAAACAAATAGCCACAGTACCATGAATGAAACCAGAGTCCATAGTAAATAAAAAGAAAACAAGATTTCATAAACCCAAGCATCACGGTTTATCATCATCTCAGAGCATGCCTAGGGACCGTCCTCGATCCCGTACATGTGTTAGTGACTTAACCGCATGACTTTGGGGTTTACTACTTATTCATAGCCATAAATCTATTTATTTGATAACAAGCTAATGACGTCGCCCAGATCCAGTGCCATCTTCGCCTGAAGTGGGCGGTGGCCGTTCCTGTTCCATTGCCACAGCTCGATTCCTTATATATTGTTGTAGATGACCATTCCTTACATGCTCCTCAACGATATCATCAAAATGCCTGCAGTCGTTCCTGTTGTGCCCATCTAGCTCATGGAATAGACAATGCTTTCCCGATGCCCGTTCGTATTAAGAAGGTTCCCTTCTTTTCGGCCTTCGATACTGGAGGCACCCTCGAGTATCCAAGTAAATCCTTTCCAGAGTCTCAGTCAAATCCGTGTAGGAATTAAACTTTGAACTCCTCCGTGGCCTTTTTGAAGCATTACCGTTGTCGTCCATTTTCCTTTTCCCTTTATCATCTTTATTTGGATCCTCCCTGGGTGGGCCTCCACCCCTTACTGCATAAGCTTCAGCCTCTCTCCCTTCTCTCTCAGCCTGCGCATCTTCCTGCCTTAGAAACCTTTCTGGTTCATGGTAGAACTCTCCGAGATCCATCGGTGGGTCTCGTTCCAATGATATCTTGAAATTTGAATTATCCGCAATGCCTGAGACTGCTGCCATCAAAATCATCGACGGATCAGGTCGATCCACCGAAGCAACTACTGCATTGAATCTGGTCAAGAAGTCCCTGAGCGACTCTCCTTTCCACTGCTTCATCGATGTCAAAGTCATCACATTCTTGGGTCTCACAATGTGGACCCAAAATTGCTTCATAAACTTCTCAATCAGGTCCGTCCAAGTGCCAATTGAACTGCTTTCCAGTTGTTTGAACCATAGTGCTGCTACATTTGTCAAATACAAAGGGAAACACCGGGCCATGACTTCCTCCGATGCCCCAAATACCTCCAATTGCCTTATATACCTTGTCAAGTGAACGGTAGGATCCGTTCTCCCATCATACATCTCCAGTGTTGGTAGTTTAAAATCCGGTGGGTTCCTAGCTTTCCTGATCGTAGGAGCAAAGGGACTCTGATTCACATCCTCCAAGTCTTTATTCCCCAATCCGCCTCTCATGGCTCTCCTAATCATCTCGGCCAATCTATCATTGTCGCCAAGCTACAGTCCTTGTCCGTTGCTCCCAATCTGCCCCCCGAGTTCATGAGGGATTCCTGGAATCTGCTCTCCTGGACGAGCGTCCATTCTTCTATCAATGCCAGGTTGCACAACTCCACTTGGTATTCTGCCCGGGATTGGATCAACATGCTCCGGGTGAGTGCCCCCTAGTTCTGGTGCTGCTCCTGATGGTCCTGCTCTATTCTGGATTTTGGTTACTCGATGCTCCTGATCTCTATCTCCAGCGTCTCCTGCAGTTGTGTTCCCTTGATTCTTCACTCCAACTTGTCCAACTTTCCAAAGTAGGTTCTGTATCATCTCCTCTTGTCTCTTTAGCATCGTTTCCATCTCATCTCTGGTGATGAAGATGGAGGCTTGATTCGCTCCCGAGGAAGCCTCCTGACTACCTACATGCCGACTCCTTTCAATTATTTGTCTTCTTGTTGATTTCCTTGTCATAGCTTTCCAGATCCAAATCCTCGAGCTTTCAAATCCGAAATGCAAGCCTTGGAATCCCTGAGTTCAATTCTCAATGAAAGCACCAAAGTGTTGGCGCCAAAATTGGTCACAAATCCCAAGTATCGTGAAAGCACCAGTGTATGAACACAGATCAACAGTATGTGATCACAAATCACAAATCTAAGTAATGTAGAGAATAAAAAATGAAGAATAATAAACTTAAAACGGAAAGAAGTAGACAAAGACACAAGATTTATAGTGGTTCGGCTATCTCCGGCCTACGTCCACTTCAAAATTTAATCTTTTATTAACTTTACCCGCTGGTTACAATTGATTATAGCGGATTACAGTAACTAATTTCCAGTACAACAGTGAACTTGGAGTGTAAGAATGTTTTTGGCAGAGTCTAGATGTCGGATAGCCAAAGATCTTTTTTCTGTAGGCTCTGGGATGCTATTTATAGGCGTAGGATGAAAATATCTTGCTCAGATCTCAGAAGACTTCTTCTGGCACGTGGGCGGGCCCACGCGATTGATCCTATATGATTTGCACTCAGTCTGTGATCGATACAAACCAATTTTGTATCGATCAAAATTTGGTCCAATCGAGTCGAAATTGAGCAGGAACATTCTTTAGGTTGTACGCAAGCTCCTATGAAAATTTGGTGGCATTTGGACTTGTAGATTGTCAGTTATGATCGATGCAAACTTGGGTTTTATGTAGGCTACTGAATTCGCATCGATACGGTTCGTATCCGTTTGTTCGTATCGCTCCAGTTGTGCCTTGCTCGTAATGATTCAGTCGTTCTGTTCGTATCGATCCAGTTGTGCATTTCATATCGATTCAGTCGTTCTGTTCGTATCGACCTAGTTGTGCATTTCGTATCGATTCTATACGTATTTATCGATACAAATTAGCCTTGAGTGCTGGGAGTGGAGTGCACACTTGACCGATACGAAGAAGACGCAAAATGATGGGTACAAAGTAGGGTTTTTCATTGATACGAACAAGACCAGCAGATGGATACGAACTACATCCTCAAGATGGATGGGTACGAACAAAGCCTTACCTTTGGTCGATACGAAGTGTAACCATGCTTTCATGGACATGAAATTACGGGTTTGTGATGGATACGAATAACAGACATCTGATGGATACGAACAGATGGATGCATGAGGATGGATACGAACAAAGCCTTTTAGTTGATGGATATGAAATGATGCGAATGTGTTGATTTCCTTAGTTTGCATCGATCATATCTTGAGCATACGAACCCCGATTGACTTGAAATTTGGAACGTTGGCTTCTGCCGCTTTGATTGTCGTGTTATATCAATTGTGGCTTAATCCAGACTAGGTCGAAATTCACTGATATCCATAGCTCACCTATACGTAACTGGCAATCAGGATGACTATCTTTGGTTTCCAGTTAACTCTTTTGATATCACGGCCTTGACCAAAAGGTGGGATAACATTAAGTATTAACAATTAACTAGTATTGGCCTTAGGCTATGAGTATTGGGATGGGGAGGCTACGGCCATGAGCTATGGAGGCGGGAAGAAGGTTTGGGTTGAGAGCAAAGTGGAGGAGGAAGGATGGTTGTGAGCATTGGCAAGGTGGTGGAGCTGTTTATGGATGTATTAGTGAAGTATATGTTAGTTTAGTGAAGTGTGGTTGGATAAGAATGTTGGTTGGAAGTTAATCAATTTGGTTAAAGGTGAGTACTCATTTTTGAATTAACTAATAATCTCAAGTTTAATAATATGTAAGTTAAATATCTTAGATGATTAGTATGTTTGATAACTTGGATGCAAAGTTGGTTGTCTACATGATTGTTAATATAGATGATTACTTGGTTTGATAAATGATAAGAGAAATGGTTAGAAATTAACCATAGTTAATTAAATGAGAATTTAAATCCAAATAAATATGTGTATGGAAATTATTTAGCCTTTTAATGATTTTAAAATATAAAAAGGTTAAAAATGAATATTATAATAATATAATATTATGAAATGATTTAAAAGTTAAAAAGAGATTTATTATGGAAAATATTGGTTTAATGTTTGAAAATGATTTATAAATGTTATATAAACCTATGAAAGTGTTTGGTGAAGTTTGAAAGGTAAATGAAAATTTAGTCAAAAATAGGCGCATCGCGTAATGGCAGTTCTCGATTTCGCGCTGTAAAAGTTAAATAAGCGTACAAAGTGGAATATAGCTCGGAATCCTTCGAGATAAGAATTTTCTAGACTGTAATATCCATAGTTTTCAAAGGAAGAAAGAAAATCAAGATTTCATTAAGTAGATTTTGAAATATGTCCAAAACAATTTTTTAAAAACATCGCGGTTTTGCAGTTCGGAATCCAAGAAGGAATTTCTTTATAAATGATATTTTTAAATGATTAAAAATATGAAATAAATTTGATAAATCTATTAAAATGGTTTGAAAGAGATTTGAATTGGAAAATAAGAATTTTCAAGCATAAAAAAAAGTTTTTTTAATCAAATAAGCTGTTTTAAGCACTTTTTGCAGCACTTTTCTACTGCAGTTTCTATACCTTTTGAAACATATATTTAAGCTTAACGATTCTTTCTAGAATCATTTATAAATGTTTTTAAATGAATAATTAAGTATTTTAAAGATAAATTGGAAGTTTTATAATTCTTTTAGAAAGAGTTTAAATAAATGGTTATTATAACACTTAAACAATATAATAGAAATCATTTCCTTGAATGTAATAACAAACTGAGTATGTAGAAATGACTAGTACACGTGTTTTGTCTATGAAATCCAAGGAGACTTGGGCAAGGGATGGAACATCTCGAAGGGAAAGCCCGGATGCTCCTAAATAAATATCAAACCGTTTTAACCCAAGATAAAATTAAAAGTGTTGTATATATTTGATATAATGAAGCATTGATTATCATTTATTGTTATGTTTATTTTATTGATCGATTGTTTGAATTAGGTTCAACCAGTTTATGATCACTGATTATTATCTATTAATTGTTGACTTTGCTTGACCGGTTTATGAGCAATTAATTATCCATATGCATGGGTGGGGTAGAAAATAATTGTAGGCTAACACCATGTGATTTATTTCACGATTTGACTATAAGGTGTTTAGCGGTAATATTTGGTTCACTTCAATTTAATGAATTATTTTGAAAATTGATTTTAAAGTTGAAATTTTATGAAATGTTTTTCTTTAAACGAGAAAAAAGAGATATTTGAGAATAAATATTTTGAAGTGATTTTATATAAAAATTGTTTGTATAAAAAATGGTTTTATAAAAATGTTTTATAAAACCGAAAGAACTTCGCGGACTAAACCCGATGGTTTAAGATTATTTTTGAAAGGATTTAGAAATTTTTTTAAGTTTTTTTTACAAATATAAGTACGCTAACTAATATGTAATAATGTGACCGGGAATCGGTTTCTCGATTTTCAACGATTTGACGTATATAAGTTATACATCGTCATTCAAACGACTTGTGCACCTTTGTGACATTTATCTACACATATTAAAAAATGCATATGCATTTAGTAAAGATAGAAAAGTAAAAACATTCTTACTAATTTACATAGATAAATTACATATGGTAGAATTCAAAAATATCTAAGATATTTTAACAAACTTTAACCTTAAGCAACCAACTCTTACCATCATTTGTCACATCCAAGAAGGCACATGGGGTTGTCCATACATGATAGGACCTTAAGACATCCTAGGTGGTGTAGGAGGGTGTAGGTAATGATGGAGAAGGATGAGGCAAGGATTATGTGTTTAACAAATATACATATACAAGTTACATATATACACACATAAGCAAATATCTTAGTTAGCTTAATACTTAAGCCTCTTTAAGTCAACATAAAGACATAAAGTGATATGAAAAGATGGCGGCACATGGGGAAGTGATGCAAGGAGGAGGTGGTTATATGTGGGTGATGTATGGGTGATGTAGAGTGGAAGTAGATTTGAGGAAGGTTTACTTGTTGAAAAATCCTATAAATACCACTCCATTTCCCTCTTCTTCTTTCATCCATAACTCTCTCTTCCCTACTCCAAAACATGAAATATTTTTTGAAACCTTGTAAAAGTTCAATGGCTATTACTTTGTAGTTGACTCCTCTTCCCATTCTAAATATTTCTATGTCAAAAATTCCATTTTTTCTAATGTGTTCTCTAGCCCAATTTTTTAGCTGAAAATACCCCATATTTTATCGACCATATCTCCTTAAAAAATAATCCAAATGAAGTGATTTATTTTTTGAAATCATGTGAAATTCTAGTGGCTACAACATTCACGTTGAGCACTTCTTCTAGTTTTTAGTCCAGCTATGCCAAAATTGCATTTCTTTGAAGTGTATTTTTAGGTATGATTTTGATAAATCCGAGAACACCTTCTCTTACTTTGATCATAACTTCTTCAAAAAAAATCAGAATCAAGCATTTCATTTTTTAAAACCATTGACAAAATAATTTCCTACAATTTTGTAGTTTACCACGTTTCCAAATTCGAAGAGGAGAAAGTCCAAAAACTAGAGAGGAAAAGACTTATTTTCGGGTATATATTTTGAGATTTCAAGGTCATAGCTCTACTCTTTTTCTTCCTCCTTCCCATAGCTTGGCCGTGAGCACCACAAGGCATAGTCGAGCTATCTAGGAACTTCAAGTAGAGCATGTGAGAGCTTTTAGTTCGAGTTAGTAAAGATTGGTTTGGGCTTTGGTAATGGGTTAGTTTAAATTGTTTTATTTATTTAAGTTTAAAATAGTTTAAACTTAGAAAATTTATATCTCACACATACAAGCTCCGTGTTACAAGCAGTTTTCGACATTAGAATCATATTGACGAATAGAATACATTAGTACAAAATATTAACACTTTTGGTTAAGTATAAATTTAGTGATAAATTATTAGCTATTAAATTTAATTATGACGAACGTAATTAATAATTTATTAGTGACATTTAATTAGCAGAACAAATCCCCAGTCTGCTATTATAAGTTGAATAAATAATTATTGACAATGATTGAGTAGAATAAAACACCGTTCTGTACTTGCAAGTAAAATGACTGTTTTGAAGTTAATTGATAGGTTGATTAATTTTTATTGAATAAATGGATGTATGTTTACTATTGATTGTTTGATTTATGCTCAACCAGTTTATAAGAAATTAATTATCCATATACATGGGCTGGGTATAAAATAATTTTAGCTAACACCTTGTGATTTATTTCACGATTTAACTATAAGGTGTTTAGCAGTAATATTTGGTTCACTTAAATTAAATGAATTATTTAGAGAATTGGTTTTCAAGTTGAAATGTTTTCCTTTAAAAGTGAAAAAAAGAGATATTTGAGAATAAATATTTTGAAGTGATTTTATATAAAAGTGATTTATATAAAGAATGGTTTTATAAAAATGTTTTATAAAACGGAAAGAATTTCGAGGACTAAACCCAATAGTTTTAAGATGATCTTTGAAAGGATTTGGAAATGAAAATTATTGAAGATTAGAAGTATTTGAAATTATTAGTGTAAATGATTTTGTCACTTCGGGATATAAAATGATTTGTTATGTTACCAAAGATTCGGGTAACCCATAACTAAAAATGTGGGCAAGGCAGGTGTAGATGTTCTGTAGCCTCAGTATAGTCCGCTCTCGTTGAAGAGGGATATACATATCTATATTTATTTTTCGAAAGGCTGGTACCCAATTGCCTTGCTATGGCTAGAAACCTCCCGATCAGGTAGTATATAGTTTTGCATGCTTGTATATTAGTATCGTTTCAAAGGTGATTTGTTTTCAGATCCCGAAGTAAAGGACTAGTTTGAATATTAAAGATATATATATATATATATAAATGTATATGTATATGTATATTTCAAAAGTTTTGAAATAAGAATTCGGGAATAAAGTCCAAAGAGATAATTTCTGTAAAGTTAACTAGATTTTAAATCTAAAGTGGAAGATTAAGCCTAAGTGGGTAGTTTTGAGAATCGCATATTGTTTGTGCATCGTAGGCTCCATGAGTCCTATTTGCGGTAGAAGAACTACGTTAGCTTGATTCTGTATCTAATTACGTACCCAATTAGATAGGGGTACATAGGTCACAAGTGGTAGTGATGAAGCCCCTAAAATAATATAACCCTTTCCTGTTTATTTGTTATTGGTTGTTGTTTATCTTGTGTTGTTGTATTTTTTTTGCTTACTATTTTATTCCGCATTCACATTGTTTATTGAGATCGTAGGTAAGGATAGTGTTGTCTCTCTCATTAGAGTTGTGAAGCGGTAGATTTATAGTCATTGTATTTGGTATGTATTAAAGCACACTTTGTAGAATTAATAAATAAATAATAGTAGTTTTAGAACGGACGGATTTCTCGGCAATTTTAACTGGTCCGAAAATCCAGGTCGTCACACGTGGTATCAGAACACTTTCTGCAGCACTTTTCTACAACACTTTTTTTTATATCTTTTGAAATACAGTTTTAAACACAACCGTTCTTTCCCAAATCTTTTGTAAATGTTTTTAAATGATTAATAAAGTATTTTAAAGGTAATTTGAAGGATTTATGAAATGATTAAAGGTTTAATGGTTTAGAGTCGGTCAAATAACTTGACCGCCTTATGAGTGTTAGAGAGATAGTGTCTAGGCTTGGGTTTGGAAAACCAGTTTCATGCTCTCCCTGGGTAACCAGACTGTCCCGATGGAGGGGATAGTAAATTTGATTTACTCGGATCGAAATTTAAAAAAGTAAAGAAAAAATATTTTCTAGATTTAAACAATTTGGATTTTATGGAGATGATCTTCTTGTACTCGATGTTAAAGCCTGAAGAGGGAACTCGTACTATTCGTGAAATTTAAAGGTGATTTTACCGTTATTCTACCCATAGTATTTGTTGAATATGAGGATTGATATTGAGTAGAATTAGATGATTTTTATTGATTTTGCTCACTTAATATTTACTGGTTTTGGATTAACATCCTAGAGAACATGGTTTCAACTAAAATAAAAGTATGAGTTTTGAATTAAGAAATCTTTGTTAAGATTTAAATAGAATAGTTTGGAATATTTTCCTAAGAAAAGATGAAATTATTTGGAAGTTTAAAAAGGGTTTTAAGTAATCAAAGATTTGATAAGAGAGGTTTAATGATTCTGTATATATCGGAAATAATATTTTAGAAATATATATCTCCAAAAGATATTTTGATAAAAAGAACTTAATAAATTAAAGAATGATTCCCAATTCACAAAATCTCTTTTTATCAATGATTGGGTCGAAGGAACCAAGGTCGGATTTATTTGAGAACCACTTCAGACCAATTTGTGTGTTTGAAAGTGCAGGTATGATTATGATTTTGAAGATGGAGATCTTCATGATGTAGGGCTACTTGCCACTAGTCCCTAGAGGTGAAATTTACCATATTATATATTTATGGTGGCAGTAGTGCTTTGTTATGAAAATCTATGGTATGCAAGGACTTCTCGCTACTAATTCTAGGTGTAATTCCCGATAGAATATGGTAGGAGAGTGCCTTCGGTTTGTCTTATTCCTGGACAACTTGTATGGATGGATGTCTGACATTGCATTTTTTGAGATTTCGTTGACTTTTATAAACGTACATCTGTTTGGTGGCAGAGAAGGCAACTTCTCTTAGCTTAACACCCTTCTCTGAGAAGTACGAGCTCCGAGGTTGTATGTTTGTGAATGTAACGCCCCACCTCTATGCTCACAATAACAAAGAGTATTAAAAGAAATACTATCTGTTATCACGAAGAATAAGGCTGGATAGGAGCGGCCATCCGTAGTTGGCCTTACACTAGTATTGGTTACCTCGATAGGAGTGGTATATATTTGTCATTTTTCATCGTTTCTTTATTTACTCCCATCGACATACCCAATTACCAGTATAAAACGAACTATGATGGTTCATAATAGTTTAGGACAATATATATAGTAATAACACAGATACAAAAGAATGCGGAACACAGATAACAAAAGTCTCATATATATATAACTGATGTCAGTTACAATACATTTGACACAATACATATGATACAACTACAACTGTCGCTTCTGGAAGTTATATATACACGTACATTATCAACTAATATACATGAATACATATCACCCTATACTATGACACGACTACTCCAAAAGATGTGAAAAGTCTTCATAGCTCAAACAGCAACTCAAAGCAGGAAATCTACAACCTGAAATAACTCGGGTCTGACCCGAGTATTACATTCAAAAGAAAATAATACACGGGTCAGTCTAATTCAAACTCAGTTATTAATGCACAGAAGCAATAATAATCAATATCAAATAGACAACAGTCACAGAAATCTCGTATATCCGACTCTCGATAAGAGAATCAGATAACGGCAGATATAACACTAAACAGTGTTAAACAACAAATCAGCTAATCCAAATAACCAGCAAAGATATATAAAAGATTATCAATGAAGATAATTTAGAAAACATCAGAATTGCCTAAACGACAATTAACAACAAAATCATCAATTAATCCAAATCAAAATACGATTCAGAATATATTGAATTGGCGACATAAAACAATTTTTAGCAATAGAAAACATCAATTAAAACATCAATTCTGATTGGCTGCAGTACACGCTAACGTGTACTGCTTCGCCAATAAGGCATACGAAATACGCAACAGATCAATGAATCAAAAACAAAAGAAATATCAATTTAAAATCTGTCAATTCTGTGTGGCTGCAGTACACGCACGCGTGCACTGCCTCGCCACAACAGTGATGAATTGCTCAATGAACCAGAAACAAATGGCCTCAACTCAAATCAAAGTGAACCATCAAATGAACAAAGTGCACATGTAGGCATGATGAAAATTCACAATCAATCACAAGGTCAAACCCATGAGACTGGATTCAACTCGCTGTACTAATGCAACAGCAAACTCAAAACCACACAAAAGTTCTCAAATTCACCTTGACAGTAAGCATCAGAGCACAAGGGCAATGACACGTACTTATACCTGAACCAACAGAAGCAATTGAAATTCAACAGTGAATTGAAACAGTGCAGGCAATAAAAGAGGCAGACAAGTGATGCACAAATGAATGCATCATTAAAAACAAGATAGACTATAAGTCAAGTGCCAGCGTATAAGACAACAAGCACATGAATGTGCAACCGTGGAGCCACAAGGTACAAAGGCTACAAGTATGAACTGAACAAAGCAAGGCTACAGAGCTCGAGCTTATGCAAAGTCAACATACACAGCAAAATGCACCAAGACCAAACAGTGAAACAAGCCCAAAACAGACAAACCCAAATAAATGCACAAGCTCAAGTCAAATCAGTGAATAACAAAGACTCAATGCGCATCAAGCAAGAACTACTGTACATGAACATTAAGGAGCAACCAAGTAATAGTGCAGCAGCAAGTAAGTTTCAATGCTACAAGCCCAAGTGCACAACCAAATGAAGACTGAATGAAGGCTCAAGTCTACAGATTCAAACAAGTCCATACTGCAAAGTGACAAATGCACAAATGACACCAATAAACTCAAGACAGTGAACACATGCACATTAAACCAGACCAAATACATGAATGGTGACAAGTCAAAGCAATTACAATACTGAAGTCAAAATGATCAACTGTCTACACAAGTGCAGATTCTAAATAAAACTGGATGCTACAAAACAGAAACAACTACAAGCAAGTAGTGAATACATGTACACTAATCCAACAAGGCATCAGGTATAAAAGTGCTCAGGGATGAACATAAATGAATCAAGTGAACAAGTGACTCATGGATGAACTACAAGCAACTGGTCAATACAGTAGCACAAAGAATGGCTAGAAACAACTACAAGTCAGTGCACAATAAGTGCACAGGGAAACACATGCACGTCACCAAACAGAGAAGCCAAAGTCAGGGATAAACCCAGATGGCCAAAGAAGATGATCAGAGACGAAGCTCACAGAGAAGCCAAAGTCAGGTGATCATCACCAAACAGTAAAGCTAAACTCAGGGATGAACAACAATGTGCCAGTGAAACTGTATGAATGACGAAATCACAATCTATATATATCAAAGAAGCCAGAAAATCACAAAAACAATGTACTAGTGAAACTGACGAAATCACAGATGGTCAGAGACAAGATCGTGATCAACAGTAAACAAGTCGAAACAGTGAGGAACAGGAAGCCAGAAAACCAAAAGATATCACAAAACTAAAGCCATAGTTTTAATCAAGAGTTAACAAATTGAAATAGTCAAAGTCAAAAATAATTTAGGAAAGTTTCTGGAATGACAATCAAAGAATGACCGAACGTCACAAAATCGAAACCGTGGGTACGAAGTACCTTCTCAAAATAGCAAACATATTAAGGCAAAGTTTTAACAACGTGGGAATCAAGTAAATCAATGAAGTCCATAATCCAAGTAAACAAAATTGGAACAAAATTGGAATTCAACGAGTATCGAACAGTATGTGAGTGAAGCAATCACTCACCTTAGTCGAATCGAATAGGAGTAGTCGCGAGCTAAGTGAAGGCATCATCGATCCACGGCAAGAAGTCGCCGGTGCCTTCGAATTGAACGAGCCCTACTTTCGAACGAACGGGGAAGAACGAGATGGAGCCGCCATTTTCGTTCGATGGTTTTGTTTTAGGGTTGAACGCAAAATGAATTGAGGGGGTAAAAGGGACGGATTGCCTCAACTAGTTATCACGGAAAAACAATAAATCTTGGGCCAGATAATTTTCTTTAAAGCCCACATAAAATTTTACAAATTCAAATAGGATCTCAATTCGATTAAAATTCCTATTGCAACTAGATAGCAATTTTAATCGTCTAATGACGATAACCGACTGGGGTAAAACCCGGGTTGTTACAGTGAAAGTCAACGGTGATCGAAGGAATGGCAGTGTGGCATTCAAAGTGGAATGTGCTGTGTGAAAAGTAATCGTGACCTTATGCCTCATCACCCAGAAATGACAGAAACAGGGTAGAAGCGGCAGGGCTATGTGGGTCTCTGCCATAAGGATATGGTTGTCACCTTTCTAGATAACCCTCTATATATCGGGTATGTTGTGTATGCTAAAAGATGTCTCGGATAGGTTGGGAACAACCGGGGTGATGTCATATTCAGTACTATCCAGCGAAGGGGTAGGCCGGTTCTGTATTGGTTTAGGAGTTCAGTATCTGGACCCTAGGTACATTTTTTGAGAGATGTACTATATGGAAGGTAGTCCCTTACCTTGTCATTTGTATGGAATCCATTCCTCGATAAGTGCTTGCCATTTTGTTTGTAGAGCCTAGTATGCTGGAACTTAATAATGGTAACAATTTTGGCTAAGATTAATAAGTTTACTTGCAAATGTTTTCAAAGATATGTTATTAAAAATAATATCGATTACTTTAATGTAAAATGTCTTGGTTATCATAAGGTAAAAACCCGTTCGGTGTTTATGTGTGGCATGGTCTTATGAGATACCTTTTTGTTTTCAAAATGCATATTTTGAGTTCTCACGCCAGTCCTATGACTGACCCGGTGTTTATTTTCCTTATACTTAAACTCTGGGTGCCCTAATTTTCTCGGACAGTCTAGTAGTCAGGTTTAGTTAGAAGAATCTTGAAGAGCTCAGAGCATGGAGTTAGAAGATTCTTATGAAGATTGTTATCCATTTCCACCACACTCATGTACTATTATATTCTGCATTTCTAAGGATAGATATTCGTAACTGTCCATGTTTAACTCTGATAAATGTATTTAAATTTTCCATTGTAAATTTTTTTATGTTGAAATAATATATGTTATTTCATTCATGTGAGATTATGTTCTGCCTTTATTTTCTTTCTTACCCTTAATGATCAGGTTTCCGGCACATGGATTTGCGGCACGTGAATATCAAGGATGTATTAGTGTCGATTTTCGAGGGTCGAAAATTCGGGTCGTCACATTTGGTATCAGAGCACAAGGTTAAGCGAGAACCTTGGATTTGGTGGGGTAAAGTCTCATTAGAGATAGGATTTGTAATACCCTAGGATGAGTAACACATTAGAGATAGGGTTAGTAACACCCTAGAATAAGTTTGAGAGTATTATATATAAGTGCATATTTGTTAATATTATATACAAATGATTTTGATTTTGAAAATTTGTAAATGAAATAATTTTACCTAAGATTATATTTTGAATCTAAAGAATATTATTTTAAAAAGTTATTCGATTAAGGAAATGATAATACTCAGTTATTATCATTGATTAATTGGTTGTTCAATTTAAAAGTTTAAGTACGAACACCTCGTGAATTTAGTTTCACAATTTGACTATGGGGTATTCGATAAATAATAATGTTGGTTTAAGGTTAAAGGAATTTATTTAAGATAAATAAATCTTATGAATAAATTTTATATGAGTAATTTTATAAACTGGATTTATAAACATGCTTTAAAAAGGAATTTTTGTGAATTTAAATTCTTATATTTTTGAATGGAATTTCTAATGATTTTTGAAAAAAGGAATAATGATAATATTATTTCTAAAAATGGGATTTTGAAAATGAAAAACAATCTTATGGTTAATTGATCCGAGTGGCTCGAAAGTAACTAAAAATGGACAGGAGATGTGTTCGGATGGTAAATGCTTCTCTTAAGTGTTCCCCTTCTAGTTAAGGAAATATTTGATACTATTGGTGGTACCCAGTTTCTTGGTATCGTTTTTGAGTTACTCAATCTATATAATTTTCTAAAGTTAAAAAGGAGTATGTGAATCATTAATTGGTAAATTAATTAATGGTTGTCAATTTTTATCAAAGTGTATTATCTTAATTGATAAGCATGGGTATCCTTTGATCTTTAAAATAAATATTTAAAGTTAATAATGAATGGTTTTGGGTTTGTAGTAAACGATGTTTTAGAAACATTTGTTTTAAACCCTTGAATGACACTTTGGAAGAAATCTTATTAATATATTTAGATCTTTAATAATCTGATTTTAAAGATAATAACAAGAATTAGAGTCTTTTATAAAAAGGTGAAAAATATTATAATTAACATGTTATAAAAAAAGAGAAGTTCATTATAATAATGTTTTGGTAATAATTGTTTTAATCTCTTCGATTATATTTTTAAGTAAGACTTGTTATGTAAATTATGAATATACTTAAAGCAACTGAATAAGTATATGAATACTTTGATATATTGAAACTGTAAAGGTAAAGAGAATATATATATATAAAGGAAGTTTTAATTAATAATGGAGTGTTAATTGATAAAGAAAGTTTAACTAATAAAGAATGTTTTCACATTTGATATTAGCTAAAGGAAGTTTATGGTGATTTATCAATTTAATGAATTATTTTGAAAATAAGTTTTTCAGAAACCATTAAGATAGGTTTAGAAATGTGTTTTTAAGATAAATATTTGGAAATAAAAATGCAAAATGGTTATGTATAAAGAAGTATCTTTATGAAAGTTTGAATAAAGAGAAAGTTTTACGAAATATTTTCATCAGAATTTTGGGAATGTTGATAAATACATATGAAGTATATGGATTATTTTATCGCACGATTTAATCTAAGATTCGAGTGCAGAACTTTGACGTGTCTTGACACTTATCTGAATAAGGATTTATCACTCAATTCTTGACAACGAATATTGATGAGGATTTGTGGTTGAATACTTGAGTTTTCTATCATAGTTAAGAGCTATGCAAGGAGAACTAAAGTTCTGATCAGAAAGCCTGGTCAGAGTCCATACTAAAGGATCGGGGATGGGTCAATACAAGATCGAAAGTAAAGTTGTGGATTCGAATAGTAGACCGAATCAGATATTGTGTATGGATGATCTATGTATATCCAATGAAATTAAGACAAAAAATAAATATTTTTGGGCAAATACCTTTGGGTTTTGTTTTTAGCTAATTTTAAGGATGAAATTCTTTTAAGTAGGGAAGAATGCAACGACCCGTAATTTTATGACTTTGGAATATTTAATTTATTTAAATATTCAAATATAAAATTTTCAAACTTAAATAATCATGTTTTATATGATAAATAAGAATGGAGAACTTATTTTTAGAATTGAATAAAAATTTTGAAGTTTCTACGTAAAATCGACAAAATTTAGTTTTCGATAAAATTTGATATATAGTAAAATGATTGTTTTATAGGATAAATAAATTCTTTTTAATATATAATCCATTTCAAATTCATTTGATAATAATAGCAGTTTAATTTATAATGGTTTGATAAATATATAAACCTGTTTTATAAAAATTGATAAATTTCATCATATATCGACGAATCAATGTCGTATTTTTATAAGTGGATTTGGATATTGTTTTATAATTCAAATACACTTGTTTTAATTATTTAAATATGATAACAAATTTATTTTTAAATTTGGTTTACATAAATAAATAGTTTAGCTAAAACATCAAAATGTGATCGTAAAACATTTTATCGAAAATCAACGTTTTATCGAATAAAAGTTGTCACAACGTTGTTGCACCTTTATGTATATATACATGTACACATTTTTAAATATGTGAAGTATTAACAATTAACTAATCAAGTTTACATTTGGTAATTAAGGTTAGAAATTTATAGAAAATCATTAAGAAAAAGTAAACATAAAAGGACAAAATCATGTCAAATCAAATCAAATAAAATCTATACTTTATTTTCTTTATGCATTAAGTGATTAAGACATAAAGTAGTGGTGTGACAAAGTTATGGTAAGCGATGAAAAAGTAAGATAAAGTAAGGATATTTTGGTGATTTTGTAAAGGGTTAATTTTGTACTTCACCACTCCTTACTTTTCCTATAAATACCCATCCATTCTTCTCATTTTCTTTACACTTCTCATTCTTCTTCTTCATTTTTGAGCTTTCTTCTGCTCATTAATGACTTCTCTTCTTTAAGAGAGGTGGGAGGGTTAAAAATAGTACAGTGCTTAAGCACCAAGCCACTAATTACTCTCTAACCTCTTCTTAATTCACTTCTTCTTCTTTTCTTCTTTAAATGGCCTTAGGCCATGAGTATTTGGATGGGGAGACTATGGCCGTGAGCTATGGAAGTGGAAGGAAGGTTTGGGCAGAGAGCAAAGTGGAGGAGGAAGGATGTTCGTAAGCATGGGCAAGATGGTGGAGGTGTTTATGGATGTAGTAGTGAAGTATAAGTTAGTTTAGTGAAGTGTGGTTGGATAAGAATGTTGGTAGGAAGTTAATCAATTTAGTTAAAGGTGAGTACTCATTTTTGAATTAACTAATAATTCCAAGTTTAATAATATGAAAGTTAAATATCTTAGATGATTAATATGTTTGATAACTTGGATGCAAAGTTGGTTGTTTACATGATTGTTAATATGGATGATTACATGGTTTGATAAATGATAAGAGAAAATGTTAGAAATTAACCGTAGTTAATTAAATGAGAATTTAAATCCATATAAATATGTGTATGGAAATTATTTAGCCTCTTAATGATTTTAAAATATAAAAAGGTTGAAAATGAATATTATAATAAAATAATATGATGAAATGATTTAAAAGTGAAAAAGAGATTTAATATGGAAAAATATTGGTTTAAATGTTTGAAAATGATTTATAAATGGTTTATGAACCTATGAAAGTATTTCGGTGAAGTGTAAATGAAAATTTAGTCAAAAATAGACGCGTTGCGTAACGGCAGTTCGCGATTTCGCGCCGTAAAAGTTAAATATGTGTACAAAGCGGAATGTAGCTCGGAATCCTTCGAGGTAAGAATTTTCCAAACTATAATATCCATAGTTTTCCAACGAAGAAAGAAAATCAAGATTTCATTAAGTAGATTTTGAAATATGCTCAAAACTATTTTCTAAAAACATCGCGGTTTTGTAGTTCGAAATTATGAGGGAATTTCTTTATATATTATATTTTTAAATGACTAAAAATATGAAATAAATTTGATAAATCTATTGAAGTGGTTTGAAAGAGATTTGAATTGGAAAATAAGAATTTTCAAACATAAAAAAAAGTTATTTTAATCAAATAAGCTGTTTTAAGCACTTTTCATAGCACTTTTCTGCTGTAGTTTCTATAACTTTTGAAACAAAGATTTAAACTTAACGATTCTTTCTAGAATCATTTATAAATGTTTTTAAATGAATAATTAAGTGTTTTAAAGATAAATTGGAAGTTTTATAATTCTTTTAGAAAGAGTTTACATAAATGGTTATTATAATACTTAAACAATATAATAGAATTCATTTCCTTGAATGTAATAACAAACTGAGTATGTGGAAATGACTAGCACACGTGTTTCATCTTTGAGATCCAAGGAGACTTGGGCGATGTATGGAACATGTTGAAGGGAAAGCCCGGATGCTCCAAAATAAATATCAAACCGTTTTAACCTAAGATAAAATAAAAAGTGATATAAATATTTGATAGAATGAAGCATTATTTATCATTTATTGATGTGTTTATTTTATTGATGGACTGTTTGAATTTGGCTCGACCAGTTTATGAGCACTGATTATTATTTATTGATTTTTGACTTTGCTTGACCAATTTATGAGCAATTAATTATCCATATGCAAGGGCTGGGTAGAAAATAATTGTAGGCTAACACCTTGTGATTTATTTCACGATTTGACTATAAGGTTTTTAGCGGTAATATTTGGTTCACTTCAATTTAATGAATTGTTTTGAAAATTGATTTTAAAGTTGAAATGTTTTTTTAGAAGAAAGTTGAAATGTTATGAAATGTTTTCCTTTAAAAGAGAAAAAAGAGAAATTTGAGAATAAATATTTTGAAGTGATTTTATATAAAAGTGGATTGTATAATAAATGGTTTTATAAAAATGTTTTATAAAATGTAAAGAATTTCGAGGACTAAATCCGTTGGTTTTAAGATGATTTTTGAAAGGATATGGAAATGGAAATTATTATAGATTAGAAGTATTTGTAATTATTAGTGTAAATGATTTTGCCACTTCGGGATATAAAATGATTTGTTATGTTACCAAAGATTTGGGCAACCCATAACTAAAAATTTAGGCAAGGCAGGTGCAGATGTTCTGTAGCCTCAGTATAGTCTGCTCTCGTTGTAGAGGGATATACATATCTATATTTATTTTTGGAAGGCTGGGACCCAATTACCTTGTTATGGTTAGAAACCTCCCGATTAGGTAGCATATAGTAAAATAATTGTTTTAAAGGATAAATAAATTCTTTTTAATATATAATCCATTTCAAATTCATTTGATAATAATAGTAATTTAATTTATAATGGTTTGATAAATATATAAACTTGTTTTACAAAAATTGATAAATTTCGTCATATATCGACAAGTTTAATGTCGTATTTTTATAAATGGATTTGGATATTGTTTTATAATTGAAATACACTTGTTTTAATTATTTAAATATGATAACAAATTTATTTTTAAATTTGGTTTACATAAATAAATAGTTTAACTAAAACGTCAAAATATGACCGTAAAACATTTTGTCGAAAATCAACGTTTTGTCGGATAAAAGTTGCTGCAACGTTGTTGCACCTTTATGTATATATACATGTACACATTTTTAAATATGTTAAGTACTAACAATTAACTAATCAAGTTTACTTTTGCTAATTAAGGTTATAAATTTCTAGAAAATCATTAAAAAAAGTAAACATAAAAGGACAAAATCATGTCAAATCAAATCAAATAAAATCTATACTTTATTTTCCTTATGCATTAAGTGATTAAGACATAAAGTAGTGATGTGACAAAGTGATGGTAAGTGTTGAAAAGTTAAGATAAAGTAAGGATATTTTGGTAATTTTGTAAAGCGTTAATTTGGTAATTCACCACTCCTTACCTTTTCTATAAATACCAATCCATTCTTCTCATTTTCATCACACTTCTCATTCTTCTTCTTCTTCTTTATTTTTGAGCTTTCTTTTTCTCATTAATGGCTTCTCTTCTTTATGAGAGGTAGGAGGGATAAAAATAGTGGAGTGTTTAAACACCAATCCACTAATTACTCTCTAACCTCTTCTTTATTCACTTCTTCTTCTTCTCTTCTTTAAATGGCCTTAGGCCATGAGTATTAGGATGAGGAGGCTATGGCCATGAGCTATAGAGACGGGAGGAAGGTTTGGGCTAAGAGCAAAGTGGAGGAGGAAGGATGGTCGTGAGCATGGGCAAGGTGGTGGAGCTGTTTATGGATGTATTAGTGAAGTATATGTTAGTTTAGTGAAGTGTGGTTGGATAAGAATGTTGGTTGGAAGTTAATCAATTTGGTTAAAGGTGAGTACTCATTTTTGAATTAACCAATAATTCCAAGTTTAATAATATGTAAGTTAAGTATCTTAGATAATTAATATGTTTGATAACTTGGATGCAAAGTTGGTTGTTTACATGATTGTTAATATGGATGATTACTTGGTTTGATAAATGATAAGGGAAATGGTTAGAAATTAACCATAGTTAATTAAATTGGAATTTAAATCCATATAAATATGTGTAAGGAAATTATTTAGCTTCTTAATGATTTTAAAATATAAAATGATTGAAAATGAATATTATAATAATATAATATCATGAAATGATTTAAAAGTTAAAAGGAGATTTAATATGGAAAAATATTGGTTTAAATGTTTGAAAATGATTTATAAATGTTTTATAAACCTATGAAAGTGTTTCGGTGAAGTTTGAAAGGTAAATGAAAATTTAGTCAAAAATAGGCGCATCGCGTAACGGCAGTTCGTGATTTCGCGTTGTAAAAATTAAATAAATGTACAATGTGGAATATAGCTCGGAATACTTCGAGATAAAAGTTTTCCGGACTATAATATCCTTTTTTTTCCAAGGAAGAAAGAAAATCAAGATTTCATTAAGTAGATTTTGAAATATGTCCAAAACAATTTTCTAAAAACATTCGCGGTTTTGCAATTCGGAATCTAAGAAGGATTTCTTCATAAATGATATTTTTAAATGATTAAAAATATGAAATAAATTTGATAAATCTATTAAAATGATTTGAAAGAGATTTGAATTAGAAAATAAGAATTTTCAAACATAACAAAAGTTGTTTTAATCAAATAAGCTGTTTTAAGCACTTTTCGCAGCACTTTTCTAATGCAGTTTCTATAACTTTTGAAACAAAGATTTAAACTTAACGATTCTTTCTAGAATCATTTATAAATGTTTTTAAATAAATAATTAAGTGTTTTAAAGATAAATTGGAAGTTTTATAATTCTTTTAGAAAGATTTTAAATAAATGGTTATTATAACACTTAAACAATATAATAGAAATCATTTCCTTGAACATAATAACAAACTGAGTATTTGGAAATGGCTAGTACACATGTTTCGTCTGTGAGATCCAAGGAGACTTGGGCGGCAAATGGAACATTTTGAAGGGAAAGCCCGGATGCTCCAAAATAAATATCAAACCATTTTAACTCAAGATAAAATAAGAAGTGTTATAAATATTTGATAGAATGAAGCATTGATTATCATTTAATGTTGTGCTTATTTTATTGATTGATTGTTTGAATTAGGATCGACCGGTTTATGAGCACTGATTATTATTTATTGATTGTTGACTTTGCTCGACTAGTTTATGAGCAATTAATTATCCATATGCAAGGGCTGGGTAGAAAATAATTGCAGATTAACACCTTGTGATTTATTTCACGATTTGACTATAAGGTGTTTAGCGGTAATATTTGGTTCACTTTAATTTAATGAATTGTTTTGAAAATTGATTTTAAAGTTGAAATGTTATGAAATGTTTTCCTTTAAAAGAAAAAAAGAGAAATTTGAGAATAAATATTTTGAAGTGATTTTATATAAAAGTGGTTTGTATAAAAAATGGTTTTATAAAAATGTTTTATAAAATGTAAAATATTTTGAGGACTAAACCCGATGGTTTTAAGATGATTTTTGAAAGGATTTGGAAATGGAAATTATTATAGATTAGAAGTATTTGTAATTATTAGTGTAAATGATTTTGCCACTTTGGGATATAAAATGATTTGTTATGTTACCAAAGATTCGGGTAACCCATAACTAAAAATTTGGGCAAGGCAGGTGCTTATGTTATGTAGCCTCAGTATAGTCCGCTCTCGTTGTAGAGGGATATACATATCTGTATTTATTTTTCAGAAGGCTGAGACCCAATTGGCTTGTTATGGCTACAAACCTCCCGATCAGGTAGCATATAGTTTTGTATGCTTGTATATTGATATTGTTTCAGAAAGGTGATTTGTTTTCATCTCCTGAAGTAAAGGACTAGTTTGAATATAAAAGATATATATATATATATATATATATATATATCAAAAGTTTTGAAATAAGAATTCGAGAATAAAGTCCAAGGAGATAATTTCCGTAAAGGTAATTAGATTTGGAAATCTAAATTTGAAGATTAAGCCCAAGTGGGTAGTTTTGGGAATTGCATATTGTTTGTGCATCGTAGGCTCCATGAGTCCTATTTATGGTAGGAGAACTAGGTTGGCTTGATCCTGTATCTAATTGGGTATCCAATTAGATAGGGGTATGTATGTAGTCATAAGTAGTAGTGATGCAGCCCCTAAAATAATATAACCATTTTTCTGTTTATCTGTTATTGGTTGTTGTTTATATTGTGTTGTTGTATCTTTCCCCCTTACTATTTTATTTTGCATTTACATTTATTTATGGAATTCGTAGGTAAGGATATTGCTGTCTCTCTCATCAGAGTGTGCAGCTGTAGATTTATTGCGTATGAGTTCGATATGTACACCTTGTAGAATAAATTAATTAATTACTCTGGTAAGTTGTATAATTGAAATTGTATCCTATACATTTAGTAATGTTGAATATTTATCAAATATTATGTATTAAGTCGGTAGTTTTCATTCGGAGTTTTAGAACAGACGGATTTTTCTTCGATTTTTACTGGTCCGAAGATCCGGGTCGTCACAGGTTTTGTGATCAGCGGGAGTAAGGGCAAGGCTTGCAAGCTGTTATAGTCCATTTATGCACTTAAACAAGCTTCAAAAAGTTGGAATAAGTGTTTTGATAAAGTAATCAAATGATTTGGTTTTTATCAGAACACAAAGGAAGCGCGCATATACAGAAAGGAATAGGGCAAAGCCATCGTATTTTTAGTGCTATATGTCGGCGATCTATTATTAATTGGAAATGATACTTCGTTATTACAATCAGTGAAAGCTTAGATTTTGAAGAATTTCTCCATGAAGGATTTGGGAGAAGCGGCTTATATACTAGGTATAAAGATCTATAGGGATAGATCTAAGAGGTTGTTTGGATTGTCCCAATCTTTGTACATATATGCCATACTAAAGAGGTTTAATATGGAAAATTCGAAACGTTGAAACGTTCCAACATAGTCTGGAATTATTCTTTTTAAGAAGGACGTTCCTTATACTGATGAGGAAAAAGAGCATATGAAGAGGATCCTCTATGCTTCAGCCATAGGATACAAAATGTACGCTATGCTATGTACTAGACCGTATGTGGCATACGCATTAGGATGCGTAAGTCAATACCGGTCTAATCTTAGAGAAAAACATTGGACTACTGTAAAATGTATATTGAAGTATTTAAGAAATACTCGGGATTTATTCCTAATATATGGGAATGGAGACCTCCTTATGAAGAGGTATATAGATTCGAACTTTCAAAGTGACATAAATGATAGTAAATCGATGTCTAGTTACATCTTTATGCTTAATGGCATAGCCGTCAGTTGGAAAAGTTTCAAGAAAGAGACAGTAGCTGATTCATTGATTATGGTCGAGTACATCTACCTCAATGAAGCAGCTATAAATGCAGTCTGGATTCATAAGTTTTAAAGTGAGCTCGGAGTGATTCCCAGTACCGAGAATCCAATGGCATTGTTCTGATAACAATGTGGCGAAACAGATCACAAAGGAGCCCAGAGCACACAAGAACTCATGTCATATTCTTTGGAAGTTCCACCTCATTAAAGAATTTATTGAGAAGAAAGAGGTCATGATACAAAGAGTAAATACCAAGGACAACATGGCTGATTCATTCATTAAAGGTCTAGATCGGTTAGTTCTTCAGAAGCTAATTGAAGGAATGAGATTGAGATTTCCTAATTGGCCCAAGTGCATGTGAGAGATTAATAGAGTTAGGGTTATTTTCTAGGGGCAGTTATGTAATTTATTGTAAATAATTAAATTTGTAATCAATTCTCATTCGTAATAAAAGTGTTTTTCTTTCTGTTATACATTAGTTAAAATGTGCTATAAATAAACTAAATGTTTAATTAAAATATTTTAATAGAAAATCCATAAATGGTGTATTCGTGATAGTAATTACAAATAGTTGTAATCATAGGTATTATATCACGATATAATAAACACATCATTTTAAACATTCATAGTCAAGATGCATCAAGATTAGATATCAATACATCCATTAAGACCAGAGTGCGTAACGCTCTCAAAATATTGGGCAGTGTATTACTCATGACTGTTAGGGGCACCAAGGGGGCAAACCGATAGTTATTGGATAACCATGGAATAACTCACTCGATAGTTTCTGTTGGCTAATGTAACTAAGGTCAAACATAAAATATCGATGTGACTAATTTACACAGTTCACTCAACTTGAGAATACTATTGATCTTCAATATAAAAGCTCCCCTTTGATTATAGTCAAATCATGGCACGGTGTCTATCGAGTGACTATAGTTTGGTCTAGTGGAAGTATGGAAGTCAAACACTATTCAAGAGAGGATTCGTCTCCTTAGTTATATAGGCTTAGTATCATGGTCAACTGAAGTCAATACAAAGTCAAAATCTCTAATTAGAGTAGTACAGTTAATAATAATTGTTATTATAAAAGAAGGACTTTGTGTTTAGACTATAGAGTTGAATGTGAAAAAAATTGGAATTTCAACCATTACCAAATTCCATAAGTCTAAAGTGATATAGTTTGGACGAAGAGGATTAGTGTAAATAAACGTAACTATCGGGTAACACTCAACATAGTAAAATTGGATATTACCGAAACCAAGTAAGTGATAAATTTGGCCAAAATGTCATACCACCTTCTAAGTGATGTGTGAACTTTAATATTATAATAGTTTGATATTAATTGCTGATCGAATTTACACCTAAGGAGTCACGCAACTTAAACGTTTAACAATACTTTGACCAAATAATTTAATTGATTTGTATTATTATAAATTAATTGAATAAATTAATATTTATGAAATATTAGTTATAAAATTTTATTTTGTTTTATTGAACAATATTAATAAATATGTTTATAATAGTTATAAATATATTAATCAATATATGATATCGACATGCGTTTAAATTGGATTTAAATGCGATAAAATTTGTTCGGGTTTGAAGAGGGTTTAAAGCACATATGGGGCAATGGGATTTTGGCCATGATATAACCAGGAATGGGCAGCTATGACATGACAAAATGTCTTGTGTTTTGATATTTTAAAAGGTGGAAAATGAGTTAGAGAGGAAATGAGGTCTTGATCATACTTTATCTCTTTAGCCTCTCCCATATAAAATGTTTAGAACCCTCATTCTAAAACCACTTTTTGGAGCCTCATCCACAACTTTGCTGGCCGAAATTCTTCCTCCTCCTCTCCTCCATTTCCAAGCTCAAATCAAATAAATTAAAAGCTGTTCAATATCCAGTGGTCAACGCTTCGAAGCTATCACCTTTAGAATTGAAATAGGATTCAAAGGTACTCGTATCTTCGTTTTTACATGTATTCAATAGGCTTTGGTAAAGGTATTGTTGACCCAAAAAATGGACCAACACCCTAGTTTGAGTTTGAAAGCACCAGCCCTGTTCTAACAGAGCAATATCACAGATAACAAATATCAAGAAAGAATAGCAAAAGAAAGTGGATAGAGAATTTTATAGTGGTTCGAATGTTAATGAAACCTACATCCACTTTATAGTTTTATTATAGACTGATTGCTGTTACAAGATATGTATGATTACAAGGCTTTGTTTGTTTCCTAGCTAGATTGAATCTCCAGCGTTGGAATCCACTGGAGAATCACAGTGTATTCCTTTGGAGATTGTTATGAGGAAGGCCGAGAGTGACGAATAATTACAGCAGAGCTTCAGTAACCAGTCCGGAGAAGATCCTTCTTATGCTGCAGGTTGGATGGTATTTATATGGAGCGGAGACCTTCTGGGCCAAGCCATGTCTCCATCGGCTCGCAGGTAAGTAGGAAACGACCCTGGGGAAGTTTGGCATGCAAAACACGGAAAAGCCATGGGTCGCTGGCGACCCATAGACTTGGCTCGTTTTGCGAGCCAAGGTCTTGGCCTCCTTTCATTGTATTCTTTAGCTGTCTTGTTGGAAGGTTTGTGGAGACGTATGGGTTGCTGATGATCCAAGAACTTAGGATTTTTCTGGAGTTTGGAATTAGAGATGTTTTGATAGTCTTCTATCCTAGTTGCTTCGTTTTGATGGAAGTTTACTAGCTATTTGCGCTCAACTGCTGATTGGACTGAAAGAATGCCGATCTCTCGGCTTTGTCAATCCTAGTCGTTGTTTTGGCCATATAGTTTTGTCCTTGTTGATCCCTTGTCTTAGCTTTTCTGGTTAAGTCCTGAACCATCCTGTTTACACGAGATTGTTTTGTTTTCTATCGGTTTCTACTGGGTTAAAAACCCGGATAACGTTTTCCACCCAAAATACGTCTTAGTTGTAAACAAGGCGTGCTCTGGAAGTTACCGCTCTCAATATCCATCCATTGATCTCCAAGTGATTGCATAGAGCTTTATGAATACATTAACCCAATGTTGTTGGTCGTCTTTCTTTGGTTCTGACTGCTATTACTTGTCACAACATATCACATTTCTTCTCGTATTTTCCCAACATGCCCCGAAATGATGAACAGTCGTAATAGATCGAGTTCGAGAAGAATAGGTGAAGTTTCTTTTTCTTTATATATTTTCATTAATTTTTTAGGGTCGCCGGCGATCCATGTAAGATGGGTTGCTAGCGACCTGATTTCTTTGTGAAATTGGGGTCGGGTCGCTAGCGATCAATGATGGATCGCCCCCGACCCTAGTACTTAGCAAAATTTTTTGCTTCCTCTTGTTTGCTTATATACATTGCTGGAGCCGACCTAAACTCATTTGACCCGAATCAGTAGAACCTTCAAGCGATCCAATTTTCGAGCGATTCATCTCCAAGCAATTCAGCAATCTTCTCGCGCGTTAATCCATCAGTCCTTAGGGAAACCTCCCATCGTGATTCCTAATCATGACTCCTTCCATCGCGATTCCAGTTCGTGATTTCTGAACCCTAGCTCGAATTTCAAGCTCGCTACCCTCTTGAGTCACCACTGATTTTCTAGCTCGCCATCGATCCATTCAAAGCATGTATGGTGCCTTAGAAGTTAGTTTGAGGTGGGTTTGCTTAGTTGATTTGCTAATTACTGCGTCCGTGTAAAGACTTGATGACTAGTGTCCATTTGCAACCTTGATTACGAGAAGTTTGAGTTGATTGCGGTTTAATGGAGGAAGATAGTAAATCGAGTCTCGAGTTGTTCCCCGAAACGACATTTGGGCTTCGACTCAGTACTTAACACGTTTTGCTATCTTCGTCTATTAGACCAAAATTGTCTTGTGTCCAGTTCCGCAACCATTACTATACGTCACATAACTAGTCGATCATGTTGAGGTTACCATGCAAATTTGGCTTTGACTATTCAACCATCTGTTGAATTTTCAGTGTGAATCATCGGTGGCCACTTCAAGATGTTGTTTTTAATTGAATGACTTCTGATAGCCATTTTGATTTCGATCTGAATTTCAATTCCTAGGATTGACGATGTAATCTATGCTCCGTAGTTTTCACAAGGGTTTAGGTCAGTAAGTGGGTGCATGACGTAGGTTTGGAGTTGTCCTATATAGTTTTAATTCGACCTACGGTGAAGCTATGTTTCGTCTCGAACGATTGTACGTCGTTATGGAGCAAAGTCTTGCTCTTGGTCTTTAATTTTTTCTTTTCAAGAATTTGGTTAAGTTCCCGTCGATGCTTTTGAATTCCAATGTGGTGATTTATTCCAAAATTGAATATAGTGGATGATTCAATCGTATCGCTCTTCCTATTTCTGTATTCCAGTAATCCTGAAAAGAAAAGCTTCCCGTGTCGCTTCGGACAACGGCCCCGTTATCGATCGTTGATCGAAAATGGGTAAGTGTGGAAGAGATAATTTCAAAAGGCGATATGAATTGTTTTTCAAATGTAAGCAAGCTATCTACGCTAGATTTTTTTTCACATTATTCAGGATACCGGACTCTTCTCATGTAGATAACACACTACATCTGCCCCGGTCAACGCTCATGATCCAATTGGTCAACATACGTCGACTTCCCTTGGATTCCGAGCGTTGGTTATATAAGGATTTATTTAAAGTAAAACATACCCGACAGGGTTGAATGCCAAAAATTTTCATTGAAAATGACTTTTCAGTCATCCAATCTTTAGTCTGGCGAAGGTACTCCCACTCCTTCAGAAGTTGGGTCCTTCACAACTTAGGCTTCGCTTATTATCCCTATAATATTGGAATGATTGATTAAAGTTAAATTACAAGGCACAGTTGCTCTTGTAGAGTTTTAGTTGGAGTTCGATCAAGCACAGTTTCAGCCTTCAGAAACTAGCGCATGAGTTGTCCGAGTGCGATTTTCCTTCCTTTGCGTTTTTCGAAATTCAATGCACACCAGCCTCTGTCTCCGGGGACTATTGGTTTAATTGCTCAATTCCAAGCATGGCTTTTTCTTACTGTTGCACTCCTTGTGCTCATGTGCATCTTACTCATTTGCTGTAATTCTATACATGTAAGCAATACTTCTACGGTCATTTCGGCATATTCTATTTCATAGCTTTGTTCAGAACTATGAAGTAGCTTGGTCTAGCTAATCTCATTTCAACAAAGTGTTGATGTAAATGCCTTAGTCCGTAGGGCTGATTACTTTGACTACCGAACCAACACGTTTTGGGAGACTGGGTCTCCTAACCAATAAGTTCGATTGCCCCAGTTTGATTCACAAGATAGCTCCTACATAGATTAGGGACTTTGTTGCTTGATCCCAAGATCTGAGTTTTGTATTGATGTCGGTATGTATTAGAAAGATGCGTTTCTAGCATCTTTTGCTAAAGTAAATTCTTCTAAGTCCGACGTTGAGATCCTAATCATGTGTTGGTTTCTATCTTTGGAAACTCATACACAGATGACCAACTCTGTGGATTTTTCCTTGATGTTGTGAATCTTCAGATATCATGAGATGCTAGAAGGTAGGGCTGAAGATTCAATCGAAATCTTGCTTCTCTTTCTGAAAGCCAATGTATCGATAGTTTCATTTTGGGCTTTCTTCCTAGCATCACCAAACTTTGGGTAATGGCATATTCCTGCAAGTTTGAACCAAATGATCTAGTTAGACCGTAAGTAGGTCATCAATCCCTCTCATCATTGCCAGACTATGAGAGATCGTTGATTTCTGAACATTAGATCCTTCATTTTCTTTGTTAGTGATTTTATTATCGGAATGCTCTATTTTGTGATACAGAACCATTATCTAACCAGCCTCACGGTTATTCATGTTTGGACTTTTGAAACATTTCTTTCGATCAAGTATTTTTGCTTCTATCCCCTCTTGAGGGACTAGCAATTTCAAATGCCTGTATTTGGGCGATTGTGAGAGAAGAAAATTTATAGGGCGAATTGATCAATTGCCCCCAGTCTGGCTCTCAATTCCATTCTGGAATTGAGGGAGTTCAGGGATTTTATTTCCAACCTTCCATGATTGCACCCACTTGTTCTTGGCTATGCATGCTCTTCTTGGTTGTTGGCATTGTCATGGAAGTTTTGTTCATATGTCAACTCCTATCTTTGAGAATTGATAACCTAGTTGCTTGGTTCCAGGCAACATTTCCTCGAGGCTGCCTATCTTTCGGCTATGTCTAAATTCTTTCTAAGTTGAATTTAGGAAATTCGATGGTGCACCAGCTTTCATCCCTAGAAATTTCCACACAGGTAATTCAATCCTAGGATTTCCTTTCGATGTTGCTTTATTCCTGTGCAGTGGCTAATTCCTGTGATCAAAGGTCGAACCATCTGGCTAACCTATGAAAGGATATGTCTTCTGGTCATTGCCTGTCATTAGGCAATAGTAGTTTTCTAAAGAGAAGGTAGAAACTTAGTGGAGGACCAACTTCTCTCTCTGGAAGCTAGTGCATTGATGGTCCACTGCGATGCTTGTAGATTAAAGTTTTCCTGGCATTGCCGGGGCAATACTAGTACTTAGTGAGTAGAATGTTTCCCGAAGTTGCTAGGGAAACACCAGTACTTATGAAATAGAAAGTTCCCTGGCATTGCCGGGGTAACACTAGTACTTAGGAAATAGAAAATTTTCCCGGCGTTGCTAGGGCAACACCAGTACTTAAAATATAAAAGAAGGTCTTGGCGTTGGCGAGGCAACACCGACACTCTGGTTTTCCCTATCGATTCGGCGGTGCTCTTAATCCAGTTGGGTACTAATTTCGACCTTCGAAAACCAGCACTTCGATGGTTGGATTGTAGAAGTATTTTCTTAATGCTTCCTGTCTTCGGGCAGTGTTAACGTCATGTTGGTGATGGTTGAATCATTCATTCGATCCTGTAGAGTTGAGTAGATTCCTTTTAACCCAATGTGGCTATTTTCTCAATGTTGCTTAAATATGAGGGATGCCATGTTTTGGAATGGTGAGAGTCCCAGTCATCTCTGCTGTCTAGCTTTATTTATAACCTTCAAGTATTAACCTTGGAGATGCAAGGCTGTTGATTAATAAATTCCATAATTATTCTCATTCACAAAAAATCGAACTTCCTCCAACTGTTTTTTGTTATGATCTGACGACTATTAGAGGAACTCTTCATTTCTAGGCGTCAAACTCCAGGTTCTTATAGAAAATTTGAAATTGTGGAACAAGCCATCAAATTGCCCCCAGTCCGACAACGTTTATTCCAATACTGATCATGGATTGGTAGAGTTCGGTAGTGTTTGTCTTGAATCTGTGACACCTAACCTAGCTTGTTTCAGGCCATACACATTATGTTAGACTAATAGCATTGTTGTGGATATCAACCTTATTCGTTGGTTCTAACCTTCGGGAATCAATGGTTTAGCTGCTCGATTTTGAGCGTTCTCTCCTTGCCGTTGTCTGTCTTTGGATAATAGCTAATTTTTTGCAAGTTAGGGTTTGAGACCTCATTCGAGCACCTAATTCTGTCTTTGGAAGCTGGTGCGTTGATGATTTGATTTTGGAAATGCCTTCCGTCATCGTCTATCTTGGTACGACGGTAAGTTCCCTCTTTTATTACAAGTTAGAGCGGTCTTTTATCCTGACCAAGTATTAATGTGTTATGTGCCCCTCAGTCCACAGTGCTTATTATTCTGAACAATTGATGGGAGACTTGATGTTCTAGGTGGCTCCCTGAATGCCCCTAGTCAAAGGTACATCGCAGCTCCTATCTCTAGGAACTCGTGACTTGGGTGTCTTGAGTTTTGACATTTTGTACATTAACTTTGGTCAAAGATCAGGATTCTTTTTCGACTTCTTGGTTTGTGAGCTTTGCGGCACTACCAAAGCAATGTTGGTTCTTTCGGGTAGCGGGAGTCGATCTGTTAATCGAAGTGCGCCACTTTTGAGAGTACGGGGCTTACGAAATGCATGACTTTTGAGAGTGTGCGGCTAATAGGATCGATATGACCCGTCGACCCAGGACGGTTTGGAACTTCTTGACATTGCCACTGAGGAGTTTGTTGATATTACCGACATCGACACCACTACCAAAACGAGGCAGAAACTGTAAACAAAGGGCGAAAATGGGAGGAGCGGAGGGAAGTGCTGAGGAGCTTGTGTGGAGACCAATCTGACTTTTGTACTTTTGGAGTCATTTTGTTCAAGTGTAGAGTTTGCACTTAGTGTTTTTCTCATGGAGTCTGTATTTTCCTTTTGCTGGCCGTTGTTGTGTGGGTACGCCCCCCACATTTTGATCATGTGTATAGAAAATTACAAGTAATACATTGATATTTTGACTGTACTTTTGTCTATCTGTTCATATATGTTATGTGTACTTGTGCTTATTTCATATCATACTTTTCTAGTTCTGTGATCATAGTCAAAGCCCTTCATTCGAAGCGACAGAACTTAGAAATTATTAGCACTTTGGAAGTTAATAGAACTTTAGAAATTAACAGAACTTAGAGAATTTTTGTTCTAGAAATTCATAAAACTTCTAAAAACTCTAAAATTTTGAAATTTTTGTTTAGAATTTTAAAACAGATATATACTTTTTGTTTGGAAGTTCATAAAACTTTGAAATAGAACTTGTGAACTTATTGTTGTTTAGAGTAACAGAACTTGTGAACTTATTGTGTTCGCGTGTTTCTGTCTCAGTACAGGTGTATGCCCCCCAGTTCACCGGGCTGTTTACTTCAAACAATTTTCAAGTATTCGGTAACTTATGGTTTTGATACTATCTATTGAAAATCTGGCTAAGTCATGACTTGATTTTCCTTTATTCGGAAGTTTTGCAATCTTAGCATGTAGTCTCCGGTGTTGCCTATCTCCGAGCAAAGTAAGAAGTTTATTTTGAGCTTCCTCAGCGTTGCCTATGTCCGAGCAACGCGAGGAGTTCATTTTCTATGTTTCTCTGAGTTGCCTATCTCCGGGCAACGCGAGGAGTTTCAGCTTGGGTGCACGGCTTATGAGATGCGCGGCTTTCGATGCCCCTTGGAATTTCCTATCTCCGGGCAGTGCAAGGAGTTTAAATTCAGGTGCGCGGCTTACAAGATGCACGACTTTCGATGCTTCTCGATGTTACCTATCTTCGGGCAACGCGAGGAGTTTCAGTTTGAACGCGCGGCTTACGAGATGCACGACTTTGGATGTTTCTCGGCGTTACTTATCTCCGAGCAACGCGAGGAGTTTCAGTTTGAATGCACAGGTTATGAGATGCATGGCTATGGATGTTCCTCGGCGTCACTTATCTCCAGACAATGCGAGGAGTTTTAGTTTGAATGCGCAGCTTACGAGATGCGTGGCTTTGGATGTTCCTCATCATCGCCTATCTCCGGGCAATGCTAGGAGTTTCAACTTGAATGTGCGGCTTACGAGATGCACAGCTTTGAATGTTCCTCAACGTTGCCATCTCCGAGCAATGCAAGAAGTTATTTTTTTATGCTTCTCGGCATTGCCTATCTCCGGGCAACACGAGGAGTTAGTCTTTTAGTGCTCCTCGGTGTTGCCTATCTCCGAGCAATGCAAGGAGTTAGTTTTTTAGTGCGCCTCGGCGTTGCCTATCTCCGGGCAACGCGAGGAGTTATTTTTTTAGTGCGCGACTTACGAGATGCATGGCTTTTGGTGCTCCTTGGCATTGCCTATCTCCGGGCAACGTAAGGAATGTAAGTTTTGATGCTCCTCGGCATTGCCTATCTCCGGGAAATGCGTGGAGTTAGTTTTTTATGATCCTCGGCGTTGCCTATCTCTGTGCAACGCAAGGAGTTAGTTTTTGATGCTCCTCGGCATTGCCTATCTCCGGGCAATGCAAGGAGTTAGTTTTTCATTATCCTCGGGGATGCCTATCTCCAGGCAATGTGAGGAGTTAGTTTTTGATGCTCCTCGGCATTGCCTATCTCCGAGCAACGCGAGGAGTCAGTCTTTTAGTGCTCCTCGGCATTGCCCATCTCCGGGAAATGCAAGGAGTTTTAGGTTTTAGGCCTTCCCGATGTTTTCGAGGTAACATTGGTTTTCAGGAGGCAAGGATCGTGTTCCACCGATACAATGGTTTGAGTCGATTTGCTTCCGTCGACCCAACGGGTATTTACCATGAACACGGCTTTATTAGTTCAAGAAGCGAGGCATGGCTTACGGGATGTGCATAATGGTTTGGGCCTTCCTGGTGCTGGAGGAGTGATACCAATTCATAGAGGGCAAGGATCGAGTTTTCCCATCGACCCGGCAGTTTGAGTTCACTGGAACACAGTTTCGTCAGTTCTAAGAGATAATTCGTTTTTAGATCGGGTAGTCGTGGCTTCAACGATCCTCCCGTATTTTGAAATAATGTGCTTGGCCAAACAAATAAGATTCCCATGGAGGAGAGATCTACAGCCGACCGCATGGAGATGGTTATGAAGAAAGAGCTTATGGGAGTTCGGGGCAAGACTCTTAGTTTTTGGTCCAAACCGCCTCTAGAGAATAGGTCTTTAACCGGTATACTGTCTAAGAGGAAGATGAACTAGTTTTTGGTCCAAAATGCCTCCAGAGAATAGGTCTTTAACCGGCATACGGTCTAAGAGGAAGATGAACTGGTTTACCTTCACGATGCTTTAGTTCGTGAAAGACCTTCACGTTCGCGATGAGTTTTTTGTAGTCGGGTGTCCGGCGACTAGACGACCTTTGAATTGATAATTTATCAATTTTGAAAGGAGTTTTAGGTCATGCGTGTAACGACCCGGCGGTCTTAAAGCAATGATTCATCGACTCCAAGAGAAATTTTACGGATTCAGCTCAAGGGAACACAGTTTTATAGATTCCTGTAGGCTAAGGTGTAAGACCTGTTGTTTCGACGATCCTTTGGATAAGACGTCTCGATGCCACCATCAATGCCAGTTCTCGGAAGGGAGATTGACATGACTCGTCGAGGACATAGATCAGCAGGTAGCTAGTCACGACCACTTCTAGTCTAATACGAAGGTTGCTGAGTGGACAGTCAGTCATGTCTACTTTCTATTGGATTTAGAACTTATCGAGTTCTTTATTCTGTGCCTTGATGTCCCAAATCTGGGGTATATGGTCGCTGATAAACAATCGAATCACGTTCGCCTTGATGAAACTCCATAGGTTTGATCATGGTCTATGGAAATTGGCTGGCGGCCAATTCTAAGAACTTGGTCACCTGCATCATTTTCGAAGTAATTTAGTTCAACTTGGCCGTAGTTCACAACATAATTGAAATTGAAATTAAAATAAAATAATTCAAAGAAGATCAGAATAAATCTCATTGATAAGTGAAGCAGCATTATGTGCTCGCTATTCCACTTTGCCCCTAGCTCCTCTCAATGGGATGTCGACCGTCAATGGTCCAATCGATAGTCAGAGTTCTTTATTGATAGGCATCGGATGTTCCCTGCTCGCCATTCTGTAGGGATTGCACATACTGTTGAAGCTTTCCTATCTGAATCCGCTTTCCAATCACATCTTAGGGGTGTTTGTAATCGCCAGTGTTAGGACCGTGTGCATCTTGGAATATACAACATTCACTGGATTTTCTTTGGGCTTCGGGGAACTCTCTCAAGGCTGGTTTTCAGTATTTCTCTAAGTCATGAGTATCCGGGTAGAGGCTATCAATTGAATCGGTCAAATGAGAAAATGAGTCGAATTTTAAGATCCTGGATCGTCTCCTGGAATCCGAGTCCTTAGCCAATGGGCCCGTATTGTTCTTTCTCCTAGTCTGCTCTCCCTCCTCCTTGCTTAGCTTCTGATTCACTTTGTAACAGAGACGATCCAAGGTCATAGGAGGCTCTCAAACTAACTGGCTGCCAAAATCTGTCCAGCATTTGGGAATAAATTAGATAACGACCTCACATCATTAGTGTTAGTCGCGAGCATTCTAAACTGCACGACAAACTTCTGATCCGGTTGATTGAATGAGGAGATGGATTTGGGCGATAATCACATAAATCGCATGATCGATACACCTTCGAGGAACATAGAAATTCATAAGACGTAGTCCACAGTTTTTTTCCCTGGGTAAACCGATTTGGTTGGTACATTGAAAATCCTCGGATATATTGCACACTGAATGACAACATATAGGCTTCGACCAGGGAGATGCTTCAGTCATTGGCAACATTTTTAAGTTACAGCTACTTGTTATGCTTGTGAATAATGTATGCATGCCCGAGATATGAGCAAAGCAAGATGGACTAGTATTGACGGATCAGTGGTATGTTACTTGGAGTCGGACCCGAGAAAATCTGCTAGTTGCTTGGAGTCAATTGTTGGTTTTCTTGGAGTCACATGGGTGATTACCCGAGTTCGACTTCGAGTTAGGACTGAAGTGAGTTTTTCAACGACCATTTTAACGATTATTGATGATTTTCGACGATGACCATTCATGATTTGACAATGGGAGCTCCATGATAGGATTGGAAGCTGGTCTTTCAGAAGTGGTCGCAATATACCATGGGAGCTTGGCACTATAATTGATCTCGGTTAATATCATATCTTCTTGGTTCTCCTGCCTCTAGGAGTTCCGTTTAAGCAGCAATTTGTTGTCCTTTGCTTAGCACTGTGCTACGACATTGGTTTTAGCGCTTCTTCTAGCATTTTGCACTTTGGCATTTTCTTATAATTTGTCTTCCTCAAATTGTTTGTCATCTTCAGAGCCGAAGAGAGCCATCGTTATATCCTTTTGTGGGGGTATTCGCTCCTAAGTTCGGGTGTGTCGCCGGTGCTTTTGCAGTAAGGGGAGTGTTAACGTTTTCTTCTATCACGATTCTTGGAGCACCGCCCATAGGCTATGGATCGCTAGCGACCTATAGCTTCTACCGACCTATAGTATGGATTGCTGGCGATCCATAGTACATAGATCGCTAGCGATCTATGTACTTAACTAATTTCAATACTTTGTCTTTTGGGGTGCTTATTGGATCATGGTGCGAGAGAGTTGATTGACCCACGAGCGAACATCATGGATCGCTAGCGATCCATAGGAGATGGATCGCTAGCGACCTATCACCTTAACATGTCTTTACTTGCTTTTACTCTGATCCTTCTTGGTTGGTTCTTCTGTTCTCCACGATAAAGCTTCTAAGCAGGGATTGAGGATCTAACTTCTTAACCTATCCGATCCAAAGTAGATAGCTAGATCTAAGCCTGAGTTGGGTTCTCAATGAAAGCACCAAAATGTTGACCCAAAAAATGGACCAACACCCTGGTTTGAGTTTAAAAGCACCAACCCTATTCTGACAGAGCAATATCACAGATAACAGATATCAAGAAAGAACAGTAAAAGAAATTGGGCAGAGAATTTTTATAGTGGTTCGGCTGTTAATGAAGCCTACGTCCACTTTATAGTTTTATTATAGACTGATTGCTGTTACAAGAGATGTATGATCACAAGGCTTTGTTTGTTTCCTAGCTAGATTGAATCTCCAAAGTTGGAATCCACTGGAGAATCACAGTGTATTCCTTTGGAGATTGTTATGAGGGAGGCCGGGAGTGAAGAATAATTCCAACAGAGCTTCAACAACCAGTTTGGAGAAGATTCTTTATATGCTGCAGGTTGGATGGTATTTATATGGAGCATAGACCTTCTGGGCCAGGCCATGTCTCCATCAGCTCGCAGGTAAGTAGGAAACGACCCTAGGGAAGTTTGGCACGAAAAACGAGGCAAAGCCATGGGTCGCTGGCGACCCATAGACTTGGCTCGTTTTGCGAGCCAAGGTCATGGCCTCCTTTCATAGTATTCTTTGGCTGTCTTATTGTAAGGTTTGTGGAGAGGTACGGGTTGCTGATGATCCAAGCACTTAGGATTTTTTTGGAGTTTGGAATTGGAGATGTTTTGATAGTCTTCTATCCTAGTTTCTTCGTTTTGATGGCAGTTCACTAGCTGTTTGCGCTCAACTACTGATTGGATTGAAAGAATGCTGGTCTCTCGACTTCGTCAGTCCCAGTTGTTTTGACCATATAGCTTGGCTCTTGTTGATCCCTTGTCTTAGCTTTTCTGGTTAAGTCCTGAACCATCCTGTTTACACGAGGTTGTTTTGTTTTCTATCAGTTTCTGTTGGGTTAAAAAACCCGGATAACAGGTATGTTTCAGGTCTATATTTATAAATTGATCTTTTTATCAGTTATATATCATATGATGTTTATAGAAATAGGTAGCGAATCTAGTATATCGGTATATCGTCACATCTATAATGGTTGTTTGTTTATGTGTTGGCATTTAATATTTTTAACAAACATAATATATTCAATAATACTCATGGCAAAATTTTGAAAAATTGCTTCAATTTAATATTAAAATAATAATATTCAAGTCATATTTGACTATAAATTTAAACATAAAACTATATCATTCAAATTTTATTTTAAAATTTAAATAAACTAGTTCTATATCTAAATGGCTTTTCACATTAAAAAATAATTTTTTTCATATATATATATATTTATTTATTATTTAAATTAAATAAATTTTATAAATCTAAAACATCAATAAATATATCATATAAAATATGTTTTAAATTTTATAAAATTAATTCTATGCCTAATAAACTTTTGAGAATTAAAAATAATTTTTTATGTATATATCTTTTTTTAAAATATTATTTAAATCAAATAAATTTTATAAATCAAAACATCAATATATATCTTATAAAATATGATTTAAATTTTATAAAATTTATTCTAATACTAATAAGCTTTCAATAAAGAAAATTTCTTATATATTTAAATTAAATATACATATACAAGTGAAATTAATAATTAAGTTTAATAATTGATTTTAAATTATAATATATATAAATAAATTTAAATGTTAAAATGTTGTACAAATTTTTACAAACGAATTTAAAATACAAATTTGTGTTCGAAAATAATTTTATTTTAATTTTATTAATTTCGAAAGAAAATTAAATAAGTTTATATATATATAAACTACAATTTTTTTTTCAAATTCTATAATAATATAAATAAATAAATTTACATTTATTTAGAATAATTTTGCATTTATTTACATTCACACACACACACACACATATATATATATTATAAATTCCTTATACACATATATATGTACACATATATAAATTATTCAAAATTATAAATATATATATATATATATAAATCTGTAATACTTGAATTTAAATGCTTAAGCATACATTTGGACGATATATTTATAAACTAGATGGGCTAACATGTCCGTTGTAGTATAAATCTCAACACTTGTACATGGGCATGTCAAACCTTATATGGATTGCTATGTTACACATGCACACACAATATATGTTTGTATGTATATATGATACATACATACAAATATATATAATATAATATTAATTATATAATATAAAACTATAATATAAATTTAAATAAAATAATGATTTTATTAAAAATAAGTTTAGAAACGTTCTAAATGAATTAGACTTCAGAGGCCCAATAAAGATCCAAAATGGTAAAAAAATAATTGAAATTCACCCATTTCTTCTGTTGCAGGCTGGTCCAGTTTCATCATTATCATTTCGGTTCTTTCGAGATTAAGATATCATGCATAAATTATAGTGGCAAATTAACCCTAATTGGCGCATTACTTATAAATCGTCTAGTACTCCTAACATTTCACTATAAGTCTAATCGGATCAGGCCAATATCATTCATCTATCATTTAATAATCATAATCAAGTCATTTTAAATCAGAAGTTGTTCATACCTTGAAGTCAAGTTTTAATCTACCTTGATTAAGTAACAGTAAATCTATATTGGGCCCATTCGCCTGCTCTTCGATAAGAGGGCTCAAAGGTTATGAGACCATCCACTTACTCTCCAGTGAGGGGACTCTCTATTTTATGCAAGCCTATCTACTCGCTCTCTGGTGAAGCGACTTGCACTTCACGGTTCATTACCCTATCTCTTCGATTGGCTGAACCATAATCTATCAGTCTATTTATCAAATACAAGGGATAATCAAGTTCCATCAATATCCCACAACAATGCTAAAGTCAAATATCATGTTCAAATCGTTTAATGGCTAAATATGAATCGGTAAATTATTCATAGAGTATAAATCAAAGTGCTTCAAATGGTAATCTAAGCAAATAGTCCATAGAAGATTACTCTTGAGCTTTAACTCAGAGCATGCCCATGGGACCAATCGAGCTCGCGCACATGTGCATATAGTCCGATAGTAATCCATTATAGTTTATTCAAAGAAAAATCAAATTGAAAAATATACCTAATTCCAAATCACGACGATCATGCGATAACCATGCCTAGTCCATCTCCTCACTTGCCACTGAGGTTGTCTACAACCATTGGTGGTTGCTCCTACTACATCACTGCTATTTGTGCCACATTTATCGAGTTTCTCACATACTGTTGCAATCGGTTACTCTGAACCTGTTCTTCAATCAGATCTCTTAATGTCTGCATTCATTCATCTCGTGTCCATCCAACTCATGGAATAGACAGTATTTTCCAGACTTCCTCTCCCATTCTATGGGCTCTGTCTTTGTATCTGCCCACTTATCAAGATAAACCCTCTATGGGGTTTCAGTTAAGTTGCTATAAGTGGCAAACTTTGGTTCCCTCTTTGATCGTTTTGCAGCCCCAAATTTATCATTAAGTTTCCTTCTTCCTTTATCTTTTTCGAGTCCTGACTTGGATGATCGTCCATTCTCTATAACATTCACTTCAACATTGGCATATCTTCTACATCTTTTTGATGTAAATATCATTCAGTTTGATAGTATAAATCCACTAGATCCACTAGCAGATCCCTTTCCAATGCCTTCTCAAACTCTGTCTTACTAGGTACTTCAACAACCATCGCCATAAAAACTATTGATGGGTCTGGTTTCTAAACTATAGCGGCAGTTGCATTAAATCTGGTCAAGTAACTCCACAAAGATTCATTCTCTCTGTTCCACATTTGAAAGCATCATCGCATTCTTTGGCTGAACAATATGAAATTCTGAATTGGCTCATGAATCTCTTAACTAATTCGGTCCATGTGCTGATGGCCTATTATCGAGTTGATGAAACAACATGATAGCCAAATCAGTTAAGAAAAGTGGGAAACAACTCCCTATCACTTCTTCCAAAGCTCCTAACACTCCCATGTGTTTAAATTATCTCATCAATGTAGGATCATTTCTTTCATCATACGACTCCAATACAGATAGCATAGGTGGAATCCTTGCATATCAGATGTTTGGGGTGAAGGGGTTCCGATTCACATCCTCCAAACTTCAATCTTTGACTCCACCTCGAAGCACCTATTGCACTATCTCTGCTATACAATCTTCTCGATTTAGTATATATGTTTGAGGTTCAACATGTCCACTATCCATAAGTTGGTAGTTCCCGTAGTTCTCGTGGGGACCTCCTACTTCTCCAGGAAGCTGTACGTTTGCATTCAATTCTTGGTTACTAACTTCAGCGCCATCTCTCTTATGTTCTATCACCTGGTAGAGATCCTTGTCAAAATTTCTTGGTTGACTAGATAGATCGTTACCGGTCGGTTGGGATCGGTCGGTACCGATTGGTTGTGGTGGCATGGAACCAAGTGCTATGACTTCCTACACCCATGATCCATCGTTTATGATTTCTAGCCTTTCCTCTAGCCTAGGTTTTCAGTGACTCCATCTACTCTAGGTGTTAGAAAACGATATTCAACATCTCTTCTCGTCAGGCTAGCAAAGTCACATGCATACTCGTCATCATTCCCTCCATCTCATCTCTAGTTACAAAAACTGAAGGTGGGTTCAAACTAGATGATACCATTAATCTGCCCCATGCTTCTCTTGACTCCCTCCGGCTATAGCTTTCCTTGTATTAATCTTCTTCATCTTTAGCAAGTCAGATCTGAATTCTTTCTCAGTGACACCAAAAATGTTAGCCTTTTCTCGGGGCCAACATCCGAAACCGATGAAAGCTTGATAAAACAAAAGAAAAAATGAATGAAAACAAATAGAAAATGAGATAAATATATAATATTTTATAGAGTTTTGGAAAAATCTCCGACCTACGTCCACTTAATGGTTTTTACTGATTTATTCTTTCTAAAATACTCAATTTACAGTGAAATTTCAAATTACAATGCTTTGATCTCGGTTTTGCTAAAAGTCCAAGAAAGGGGAAGAAGATCCCTTTTATAGGTGATGAAGTATTTCTATTTATAGGTGAATCCTTCCATTAGAGTCAGCAGAACGAATTTGAATGAGTGAACATCCCACTCCAAAGTTCCAGCCACTAAGAACAAGTCAAAAAGCTCAATTTCCAAAAATCAAACTGGTTGGTACTGACTAGTTTGGAGCAGTTGATGTTGAACGAGTTTTTCCCATCAGGCTTCATCTTTTCTCTAATATTGTTCAAGTCTTCAAGATTTTGACCTTCATTGACAAAAATTTCCAATCACAGACTAGTTGGTGCCGATCGGTTTGGACCGTTCGACGTCGACTAATTTTGCATTTCTAATACTTAATCAAATCTTTGAGTGCTTCAATCTTGACATCTTCCAAGTTTTTTGACTCATTCCTTCATTATTTTGTAATCCAATTCCTCTTATTTGTGCCAATTCCAAGAGTGCAAGAAATTTTCTGATAATTGCATGAAAAAATAAAGAAGGGTGAAAGATATTATACTGCTTGATAAAGCAGCGTAACTTTAGTAGGAGACGCATAGTAAGACAGTGGGGGAAGATACTTTTATCTTCATTTGAATACCATAGCACAGACTCTTTAAAACGATGGAATAAAGATATAATGCTAACCTATTTACAACACTACTCATTTAATACCTCAATGTGACAATTATCTCACTAATATTGTAGTTGAAAACACTACGAGATAAAATATTGACAAAGGAAAATAAATAAATAAATAAAATATAATTTTCATGGTAATTAAACTTCCACTTAATTTTTTTTTCAATATAATGGTTATGATAGAGTTAAGGATATACCCTAAGGTCAATTATGTAATTTGATTGTATAACTTAGCTCTTATAGCAAATACTGTTCGAAATAAGTTAATTTTTTTTCTATTTTTTCTGTGTATGTGTCTACACACACATGCATTGTATGGAAATTGGTACCTACATTGCTTTCCCAAAATTTATAACTATATTTTAGCATTCAATTTCAAATACGTGAAACACAACAAAATAAAACTCACCCGTGCGAACATGCTACATATACAAAAGTAACTAGATATATATATAGACTTAAATCAGACTCCAAAATCTACTTTGAAAATGCAAAGCAACATGACCAAGGTATAGTAAATTATACTAAGTAATCTAATCAACAAAGAAAAGTAAATAAATAAAAGTAAATCACATAAGATTTTTTATACTAGTTCAAACTTCTATCCTACATCCAATCCCGAAGCTCCTTTTAGGAATTTCCACCAAACAAATCTTTCATTTTCCCTTAAGGAACGGGTACTACATGACTCTAACTGATCTTCCTGGATAGTATTTCATTTTTAGTAAAAGAAATCTTTGACAATGATGTGTTTTTCAACGACATAGATTTTTTAATCTTAAGTAAACCATTCCTATAATCTTTTCGGTAGTGGTACTGAGTCTGTATGCAAGTGAAAACAACAACAATAAATTTTTTGAGAGCAAGAGAGTTTAAAATTAAGTTCATCTTTCTCTAAAAACTCTTACATAAAGGATTAATTTTTTTTAAAGAGTTGCATAATTTGTAGAACAGTAGTAACTAATATTAAGAGAAGTATCCCTATGTAGGAGAAATAACTCTTTAAGAAAATCAGAAATCATCGTTTAAGAAAACTCAAAAATATAGTTGTTACATCCATATAGTCAGTTGAACGAAATGACCCGTCAAACGAATGGCTCATATGAGTGTATCAGATTTCCTAAAAATAAAGTGTAAAAATGTGTAACATCTCCCATTTTGAGACCTGAAAATGAGCGCCGATGAGGTAGTGGTCATCACCAGAATTATTGCTAAGTGAGAAAAGAGATTAGTTTATTTTCACACATAATTAAATAGAGCAAGGAACAACTATATATGATTTTCAACAAGTTTTAGAATCTTTAACATAATTATTTCACATGAGAGGGTAAATATAATAAAATATAGATAATGATGATGTGCCAACTTATGAAGATGCTACACATTCATTTGGCCAATTATATAACCTTATGGAGTGCACAATAGTATAAAATAACTTGATCTGACGACTATTAGAGAACTCTTCATTTCTAGGCGTTATGATCTGACGACTATTAGAGGAACTCTTCATTTCCAGGCGTCAAACTTCGGGTTCTTATAGAAAATTTGAAATTGTGGAACAAGCCATCATATTGCCCCTGTCCAACCACGTTTATTCCAATACTGATCATGGATTAGTAGAGTTCGGTAGTGTTTGTCTTGAATCCGTGACACCTAACCTAGCTTGTTTCAGGCCATACACATTATGCTAGACTAATAGCATTGTTGTGGATATCAACCTTATTCATTGGTTCCAACCTTCGGGAATCAATGGTTTATGTAACGCTTCGACTTTTCGTCGCTCGAAAATCGACATTAATACATTCACTGTATCAACTGCCGAGCAATCGAATGCCGGAAAATCGAATTGTTATGGAGAAAAAGAAGAGGTAGAAGAAAACAGAAGAAAAGAGAAAGAAGAAATAACAAAAGCACATAAACAGAAACAATATCAGAATCTCACATTCGCAGCGGAACAACATATAACAGATAAATGAATAATCTTTAAATCAAAGAACTATATCATTTTATACATTACATCATCATCAAAGTTTACAGCAACAGTATACAACACAACTGGATAGTTATATGAACTTGTCCATATACAGAATACACAGCGGAATAATACTATCATATACAAGTGGTACGTCTCGCCATCCAGCTCGCCACTAAGCTCCACAGCACTCCAAAATCCAGAATAATCTAATAACCCAACTCTAGACTGCCCGTGTGGAAAATGATGGGCACCCAGTGTTTAGGAAGGAAACAATAAACTCCAGGTCAGTCATGGTGACTGGTGTGAGAACTAAAACAGTTTATCTTTAAACAATCAACAACAAAGAAAATAAAACAATTTCGCAATGCTTTTAGAAAATGAAACTACCATAAGACCTCCCGCTACACACACAATGCAAACGCAGAATTGGAGGAGATTTCTTCTTATGATAGTCAAATATGCTTACTACGCAAAATCATTGAATTATTATTATTAGTGCGTAGTGCAGAAAACATTTCGAAAGTATAATATTAATCTTAGCCAACATAGACATTCCGAACTATGCCTACTATAGCTACCATCTAAACAGTGGGGCGCCACCATAAGTAAATGGCAGGTTCTACAACTAAAACCGTACAAGGTTCGTATTGTTTCTTTGGATTTTCCAACAAATGGTCAGGCTAAGGAACTTCCTTTCCTCCTGCCGAATGGGATCGCCTCTGGCAGGACGTCCCGAGAGATAAACTGCTCTCTGCCAACAAGGCCGGGTTACCCCTGTAACAAGTAACTCACGAATATGTCATCACCCGGTCCTTTAGGACCTTTATCCGAGCGCTCGGTAACCATCATCATACATAATAAATAAGTGTATCCACATGAGTAAGTATCTGGGCTCCATACCATGATACCACCCCTTTCCAGAAGGAAATGACATACCCTAAAGGGTGCGACCCTCATAACCTTGCCGCAACATTCCTGTTTCGACCATTTCCGGGTTGTGAGGCCCTGACGAAGTCTCGTCCACAAAGCTACGCTTTGTCACAAAGCCATGCCTTGGGTCAACAAATGATCAACCTATGATCACAAAGATAAATGATCAAACAAATGATCATATCACAAATGATCAAACACCGATCATCACACAGCAACACTCAACATGCCACATTACCAAATTGGGAATATATCGCTGATAAATTTCAACTACATAACCTCTGAGCTCGTACGTCTCAAAGAAGGGTGTTAAGCTAAGAGAATAAATTCTCCGCCACCAACAGAAATGTATTTGAAAGAAATCAGCTTTATATCTCAAAATGTAATGTCAGACATGTAACCATACAAGTCTGTTCCGGGTTCGAACAGAACCGAAGGCACTTCCAAAGAAGCCCTTGCAATCCGGATATTCATAATCCCGATAAAACTTCCCATCACAAAGGAAATCTCTATACCGTAGCTAACGGTGCAGAGACAATTGATAGGTCATCCTATCGTTTTCACAAATACCCGGTCTTCACCACCGGTCTTCAATACGATCCATATTGTCGTATCACAAATTCGGAATGGGTTATACGACACAAAGGTCCTTTCCCGGCTAACCCGAATAGTGAGCGCTTATTCAAAAATAAGTGTGGCATTCAAATTCAAGCAAATCACAACAAATACCCATTCAAGGTAATTATTGATAGTCGGTTATTTAACTATCAATAAAGATGCGCAACATCATCAGATTCCAAATAATTCTCCAAATTATTTATCTTTCAAAAATATCTTTACAAGATATATACTTTCCACACTTCAACTATTTGAAAACAATTTCAAATCAATTTTCACATTTCAACTTATCTTTGAAGATAAAATCTCAAAACATTTCACTTCATATTGGAAAAACATTTCCATACTTATTTAATAATAAGTAATCCACAAATCCATTTATTTTCAACATTTGAAAATATTCAATATACTTAAATCAAAATTAAGTATATATTTCATTCTTTAAGGAAATTATTCTCTTTCACAAATTTTATTTGAGTCAAAACGAATGTTACGTAAAACATCGTTACAACAACTCAAATCAGTAGTATAAGGATTCAAAATTAAGATAGATATATAAATCCCAATACTATATAAAACATTTCCTTTCGGATCATTTACTATAACAACAGTGTTATAGTCCACCATTTCCTTATTCCTCGAAACGTCTATTTCAACAATAAATGTTGAAATCTATGTTTTCGATACTTAACAAGTTTTAAAACATCTTTTAAAACAATTACTTCATTTCGTAATATCACTTCTCCAAAACATATCCATTTTACCTAATAATATATTCACTGTCCAAAATCGTGAATATACTTTATTATCCAAATTCAATGTTTCCACACATTTATTTTATTTTTATTTAATTCTATTTATAAAAACTTCGATTTATAAAAATCCTTGAATTAACAATTTCGATTTATAACTCAATTTTATACCAAAAATCTAATTTATAAGTTAATTACTTATAAATCTTTTATTTTACAAAAATATATTCATTTTATAATTTCACATTATAAATCTATTAATTTCATTCACTTATGAAATCCATTTATACTTCCTTATAACATTTATAAAAACTCATTTTATAATTCCAATATTTTAATTTATAAATAGCAATTTTATAAATCTTTTATATAAACCGTTTATAATTATTCCAAAAATCTCAATTTAAATAAACCAATTCTATAAAACTTATACTTTCAAAAATCACTTTAAAAAAAATCCCTTTAAAAATCAAAATCATTATTTTTAAACTTCAAAAATGGATCCGATGATACAACAACACCAATTAGTCAATCATAGCATCCAAACATCATATATCCATATGTTAACAGAATATACAATAATATCTGTAAATAAATCATTACGGTGAGGAATCCAGTTGGATCCCTCCAACCTGTTTCCCTGCATCCACAGATGTTAGCACAATACCAATTTCACATCAATGTGAAATTATCGTGGTATATGGGATTTATAAATATTATCCGCTATTATGCGGCGCAATAGGGTCTTATCCGCTATACAATGCGGGAAATCAACTTCAATATATACATATTCCAATATATATATATTGCTATATACATATATAATACCAATTCCACTTCAATGTGAAATTATCGCGGTATATGTTTTTAATAAATAACATCCGCTTAATAACGGCGTATAATGTCTATTTCAACAATACAGTTATCAATTTAACATCCAATCACACAATCAAAAATTTTAAATCTAACTATTTAAAATTTAAATCGAAATAAAACATTCGATTGAGTGAGAAGTTCTCACCTTGCTTTCAGTAACAGTCGTAGCGGTTTATTTCTAATAAAATTAAACACGCGTTTAATTTTGCCCGAAATTTTCACTGACTCCAATTGATTCCAATCCAGCTCCATCGCAAAGAGCTCGACAAAACGAAGCCAACGCAATTCGTTTCGTCGAATTTCGACCTCGTATGACAAAGTTATGATTTTTAGAAGTTAATACAATTTCATATATACAAATTTCAATTTCTATTTCAATTTTAAACCTTTGCTTTCATCCTGGCCGTTCAAATTCTCTACCTCAGATCTGGGCCACCCTTTCTTTCATCTTCCTCTATCATGTTTCCACCAGTTCATGTACGTGAGCAAGAACCCAAAGCTCACCTACTACAATTTGAAGCCACTCCCTCCATCGTCCACTAGAATTCGATCGGCCATTGAAATGTAATTGAAGATTTCTTGTAATTGTTTATGGATTGGGAGATAATTGGAGGAGAAGGATTGAAATCGCTGGCCATTGAAATGATGATGCGGCTGGAAGAGATGAGTTAGGGTTTTGCTTGTTAACGTGTGTATATATATATATACATACGTATATATATAATAATATTAAATTCATTTTAAAACAACTTTTTCAAACGATCTCCAAATCACACGTGCCGCCTGGCGTTCGTAAGGTTTACCCCACATTCCAAACACAATGGAATAGGTTTCAGAGGCTAATTCGATCATCTGTGCGAGTTACAAAGAAAAACGATCAGTTTTAAATTAAACTGATTTAAACCGATTTCGATGCGTTTTGGCTTGCCCCGGACAAACAGTACATCCGATTGACACGAAATTTGAAACCATACAATAATATCACATTATGGATCCGATGAAACTGGTTTCGTCGAAATTTGAGACTTTTTGAAAAATGACTATTTTAACTCGCCAAATTAATATTAAAACAAGTTTGATGCGTTTCGAGCTGCCACAGTCAAACGACAACTCCGATTGCTACGAAAATTGAAATTCGATAATAACAAACTATTACGGATCCAATGGAACTAGTTTCGTCCAATCCTGAGACTGTCCCAAAAATGGCTAATTTCACTAGTCGATTAAATATTAAAATATTCAATTTTCACAGATTAATTCTAAATTAAATTCATTATTCACATTTAATTCAGATTTCAATTATTTCTGGAATTTCAACTATAAATTTATCGATTTAATTTCCCAATTAAATCCAGTTATTCGAAAATAAATTATTCGACTTATTAATTCCACTTGTTAATATTAAAAATCAATTAAATATTCGAATTTCAAATGTCAGAAATTCTGGGTCGTTACAAACTTCCCCCTTTAAAAGAATTTCGTCCTCGAAATTACCAAGTAAGAAAAATTCACAAAATCCATTAAATTTCCAAAATCCACTTCGTGAAAAATTTATATTCACCTTTTCCAAAACCTTTAACTTCAACCAAAACAATGGTTTCCATTTTTCTAATTCAATTCCTACATTTTCATTTCAATATGGAAATTGTAACGACCCTGAATTTCGAACAAATTAAATTGAGAATATTTAATTAATTTTAAATATTTGAACGATGATTTAATTTGTATCCCGAATATAACTTTGAAACTGACGATTTAAATTATAAAATTTTATCTATTGAAAGTGAATAAAAATTTGAATCTTCAAATTTAGGCCGATTAAAAATATTTCAAAGGATGGTAAAATTTATATTGATTATACTGAAGATAATTAAAACTTCAGAATCGAATTTGAAATCGATTTGTTCAGTTCTGGAATTTATATCGTTCGTATCGATATATAAAAGTAGCCGTCCGAGGCGCAGTCTCGGAATCCGACGAAACCAGTTCCATTGGGTCCGTAATATGGCATTATTACTGGATTTCCAATTTCATATTGATCGGAATTGTTTTGTGATCGTACGATATGCAAACGCGTTGAATAAAATGAAATTTAATTTAAATTTAAAACTTAAAATTAAGTCAAAGTTCTTCCATAAATTTCGCCTAAAATCACGATGCGAGATCGTGTGAAGCATGGCCGTTTACTCTTGTTCTCTTCCCCGTTCCTTTTTATTCAAAATTAAAGCTGAGCCTTCCTTAACTTCAAAATCACGTTGGTATAAATTAAAGTGGGAAAAAAAAAATTTCGTTCGATTTCAAAAATCGAAGCCGCGTAGAGGCGACGTGAGCTCGAGGCTTGAACACGAAGTCGGCGACTTAGTATGTCGATTGGGGGGGCGGTGAGACATTTCTGGAGATGGCGCGACTGTCGCATTATTGGGCGAACTGGGCTAGGGTTTGGTAGACGTTCGATCGCGGAGGCGCGCGCGTGGGTTTTGGGGAAGTTCTTGAATTCGTGGATCGAGCAGCAGCGACTGTTATACAACTCGAGTGGCAAAGGATCGAGCTGGGAGTTTCATCGTCGAGCTCGATGGTGACAAAGGAGGGGCCACGGTGGGTTTCGCGAAGTGAATTTATGAGGTGCGGCGCGAACGTGTGGTTCGTGGTCACGAAAAGCGCGTGGCAGTTCAACTGAGTGGAACGGCGACAGTGGATCGTAGGGGATGTCGACGAGTGTCGTGGGTAGCTCGAAGTAGTCGCGACTCTTTCCGAGCACGAGGAGGGTCGAAAAAGGTTGCGATGTTCGTCTCTGGCGATGGTGCTTTTCGAATTAGCAGTAAGGTAATCATTCAAGAATATACAGTAAGGAATTTTAAATGTTTTAGAATTTTTGTGGAAATAGATTTTTAAATCTGTAATTTGTTTTATAAGACTATATATATATTTTTCATGGAAGTTGGTTGGAAAATTTGAAGCAGCTAGGGGTAAAATAATCTTGTTTTAATTTAATCCAATATATATATGCAAATAGAAGAAAGTATATATATATTTTAGAAATTTTCAGTTTATAAAATTTACAGTAAAAAAAGTTTTAGTTTAAAAGATGCATATATACAGTAAAATATAATTTGATTTATAGAAAAAAATTTGTTCAAGTATTTTATTTGAAAGAAACTGGGTGAAAATAAAATCATTGAATGATTACAATTATTTAAACGGAAATATTGTTTGAAAATGAATTGATTAGATAAAATAAAATTTGCTAAATGAAAAGGGATAGTTCGATTTATTTCGGATATTAATAGAATTGTATAATTTATTTATACAAGGTTAAATCAAGAAAACAAATTGGATGGAAATGGATGGCAAATATAAAAGCTAAGGTGAGATCTTCTCACTCAGATTTATAATTGAATTGCAGTTATTGATTGATTTGTTTGAATGTGCTATTAGATATGATAGGATATATCTATATATATATAGCAATATATACATATTGGCATATGTATATATTGGATTGATTGATTTCCCGCCTCGTATAGCGGATGAGACCCTATTGCGCCGTTAGTAAGCGGATTTTTATAAAACCCATATACCACGATAATTCCGTACTGGAGCGGAATTGGTATTGTGCTAACGTCTTTGGATGCAGGGAAACAGGTTGGAGGGATCCAACTGGACCCCTCACATTGATTGATTTTATTTATACTGTGGTATGAATCTGTGAATGATTATTGATGTTATTAATCATATTGATGTCTGGAAATTGTTTGAAGCTAAAATTTAGCTGAATGGATGTTTGATATCATTGGATTCCAAGAAAATAAACGAAATTGAATTTTTGAAATCAAAATAGAAATTTTTAAGTAAATAAATTTTTAGAAGTTGAATAAATTCGAAGAAAAGAAATTAAAAGTATAAAAGCTGATTTTTATAATCTTATTGAATTATTTCCAGAATAGAGTGAAAATGCTAAATAAATGGATTTCATAAAACAGTGATTTTAAATTGAAGAATTCAATTTAAACTTGGATTTTTAAATAGATTGAAAGAGACAAAGAAATTTATTTTCTTTAAAAGGAATTTATTTAAAAAGAGATAAGTTGGAAATCCAATTTGAAATTTACTTGGTAAATTGAAATGATCTGGGAAATCAATGTAAAATGATTTCAATTTAAAGAATCCATTTAAAAACAGGATATTGAATAATTTGAAGGAAAATAAGGAATTTATTTTAGTAGGGATAAATAAAATTAGAAATCAATCTATAATTGATTTAATATTTGGAAATGAAATTTTGAGAAATCAGTATGGGAATTTTATTTAAAGTTGAAAATAAATTTACAAATCAATATCGAAATTGATTTGGGATTGAAGTTTTATAAATAGAATTGGAATTTATAAAAGTTGTTTATAAATCTGAAATCACTTATTTTGATAAGTAAATTATGGAAGTAAATAAAAGAAAATTTATAAGTCAAAGTTGTTATTAAAATAGAAATAGAAATTATAAACGTGTTTATAAATTCAAAATCAGTTGAATTTGAGAAATTAAATATAGAAGATTTTTAAAGAAGATATATTCGCGATTTTGGATAGCGAATTTTTATTGAGATAAAAATGTGTAGAAATGATTGAAATTGGGTTAAGTGAATTATATTCACGATTTTGGACAGTGAATATATTATTAAATAAAATGGATTTATTTTTGAAGAAGTGACATTAAAAATGAAGTTAAACATTTTAAAGATGTTTAAAATGTATTATGAATCGAAAGCATAGATTTCCGCAGTTCTTGTTGAAATAGACGTTTTCGAGAAATATAAGGAAATGGTGGACTATAACACAGTTGTTATAGTAAATGATTTCCGAAAGGAAAGGTTTTCTATAGTATTGGGATTTATATATCTATCTTAAATCCGAATCCCTATACTAGTGATTTTGAGTCGTCGTAACGATGTTTTACGCAACATTCGTTTTGACTCAAATAGATGTTAAAATTAATGATTTCCTTAAAGAATGAATATATACTTAATATTGATTTAAGTATAGTGAATATTTTCAAATGTTGAAAATAAACAGATTTGCGAAATACTTATTTTTGAATAAGTATGGAAATACTTTTCTAGAATGAAATGAAACGTTTTGAGATTTTATCTTCTTAAAGATAAATTGAAAATGAATATTGGAATCGATTTGAAAAATCGTATATCAGTAGATATTTTTGAAATATAAATTCACTATGGAATTTATAAAAGAAAAGGGAAGTTGTTTAAAAATAAACGTTGATTTATTTTTGAAGTGTGGAAATTTTATATCTAGTAAAGATATTTTTGAAGATAAATAATTTGGGAAAATTATTTGGAATCTGATGATGTTGCGCATCTTTATTGATAGTTAAATAACCGACTATCAATAATTACCTTGAGTAGGTATTTGTTGTGAATTGCTTGAATTTGAATGCCACACCTATTTTTAAAATAAGCGCTCACTATTCGGGTTAGCCGAGAAAGGACCATGGGGTCGTATAACCCATTCTGAACATGTGATACGTCGTTATGAATTGCATTCGAAGACCGGTGTTGAAGACCGGATATTTTTGAAAACGGAAGGATTACCGTCGAGTTACTCTACATCGGCTGATCTCCGATTTAGAGGTTTTATCACCCTTAGTGACGGGAAGTCCGGACGTGATTAGAAAATTATCCGGAAATGCAAGGGCTTCGTGAGAAGTGCCTTCGGTTGTGTTCGATCCCGTAACAGACTTATATGGATTGTGTGTCTGACGTTACAAATTGAGATATAAAGCTGATTTCTTTCAAATACATTTCTGTTGGTGGCGGAGAATTTATTCTCTTAGCTTAACACCCTTCTCTGAGACGTACGAGCTCAGAGGTTATGTAGTTGAAATTTATCAGCGATATATCCCAATTTGGTAACGTGGCATACTGAGTGTTGCTGTGAAATGATCAGTGTTTGATCATTTATGATATGATCATTTGTTTGATCTTATATCTTTGTGATCATAGGTTGATCATTTTGTTTGACCCGAAGCAGGGCTTTTTGAGAAAGCGTAGCTTTGTGGACGAGACTTCGTCGAGCCTCACACCCCGGAAATGGTCGAAACAGGAAGGATGCGGCAAGGTTCTAGGGAGTAGCGCCCCTTAGTGTATGTCATTCCTTCTGGATAGAGGTGGTATTGTGATATCCCGGAAATTTGGCAATATCAATTTAATAATCTTTATTAATAATTAAATTGATTAGTTGATTTATTTTATAAATTGACAAGTTCAATTCATTTTAAAAGGTTAATAATATTTTAAATTTGGGAAGTTTTATCTTTCTAAAACTAATATAAGTGTTTATATTTATAATATATATATATAGGTATATATATTATAAATAGGGAGTCTTTAATTTAAAAAAAAAAAGAAGGATAAGTTTTCAAATTATAATATATATGTATATATATATATATATATATTGTTATTTGAAGTTATGTATTAAATTCAATAGGATAATTATCAAGCTAATGTTAAAAGTACTTTTCATTTAGAATATATATATATTTGCATATATTGGAATGAAAAGAATATTGAATTTGAATTTAATGAAGTATTTTCAAACTTTAATATTTATATAATTTGTAATTTGGAAATTTGTAATTTGACTTAATACTTTTGGAAATGATAATTGAGATTTAAATAACAAGGATAATTTCTTATTTATTATAAAGATATATTTTAGCTTAATTTTTAAATAAGATTTAAAATAAGAAGTTAATTGGTTTTAAGATTCTTTCATTTTTAAATTTCAATTGTTTTTAACATTCTTTCCTTTTTTAAAAAAAAAAAAAAAGTCAAAATGGTTTGTAAAAATATATATATAGTTAAGCTCAAACATTTATAAATATGTTATATATATATTTGATTAAAGTATAAGTTATTTTAAATAATAGTTTTCACATTTGTAAATTTATATAGGAATGTAAAGCTTAATTATAAAAGATAAATACATTTTTATATACATATAGATATTTATAAATACATAAATGACTTAAGTAAATTAATTAAAATAAGAATTAACACTTGTAAACATATGGAGGCTTGGTTGGTATATGTGTAAGCTAAGTAACAACATAAGAAGACAAGTGGCTATTTTTCTCTTTAAATTAAAGTAAATAATAAATTAATATGAAAGAAGAAAAATATGTTTTCACTTTTCAGTTTAAGATTATCCATCCTTCACTTCTTTCTCAACTAAATACAATTCGAATCTAAAATCAAAAGAGAATGAAAACCTGGAAATTTAAATTGAAAGCAAAGCAAAAAAATCTGGAAGCAAACAACTCTGTAAATCAAATGCAAGCTGGGAATCTAAGATCTGAAATAAGAAGATCAAAGGCAAATTAAAACAGCAGTTTCAAATCTTCAATTGCAATTTGAAGACATGCAATCAAATAAGGAAATCAACAGCAAGTTTATCTTCAACTAAGCAAAAGAAAAGCCAGTTCAAAAAAATCAACATGCTCTCTGTTTTATTCTCTGAAAATAGGTGAGTAAATTATTTTAAAAACAGTTTGCTATGGATTTTTACTACCATGCATGAGTTGATATTAACTTGTATTATAGTTCTTTAGTTTGAATTTATATGCATCAGTATGTATATGTTGGGTGGACTTGTCTGTTTATAACCATATATATGTTGATATGTTCTCTGTTGATCTGCTGTGAATGCTCTGCTAAAAGAAAAAAATTCAATACTAACAAATCAAATCCATATTAGGCTTAAGTATGTAAATGAAAATTAGTTGTAATTGTATGATGAAGATTTTTAAATAGTTCCAGGAATTTTAAATACCATGAATCATGTTTAAATTAAAAATTAACAGGAACTGGAATTTTTGTTAAAAACCAACTATCTTAATTTCTAATTTGAACTACATGCATGTAACCGTGATAGGAAATCATGAATTTAGATATGCAATTTGTAATTTTTAGTTGGGTATTTCGTTTGAATTTGAAGTTTGTTCGAAATTGGGACTTTTGTGGATTGTTGATTATCCACGCTATAATTTGTTTTGATATTTGGATCGAAGCTTGATTGTGGATGGTAGATTAAGGGAAAAATGCAGTAGAATTTTTCTAGTGACAGAATTGTTCGAATTCGAGTGAAATAGGGTTTTAGCTTTCGTGTTGAAGCCGGGGTTCATCGGGAATTCTCGTCATTGATATGTGACCGGAATCGTGCGCATATGGGGGAAATTGTAGCTCGTGATGTGGAGGTTCTATGGTGAGGACGGCGAGGTGTAGCGACGTCGAGTTCGTCGGCAATGGGGGATTTTGGTGGTTTGGGTTTCTGCAGTTTTTGGTTCGAATGATCGAATTTTGACTCGCGTGTTTATTCTTCGATCTGGGTTAAGATTTTGTCTCACTCGCGATCGTGTGATGGTGGTCGATGGTCGCGACGACCTAGGTTGGCCGGAGTTAGTGGGAGACGTGCACGTGCACGATTTTTGTGCACTGGATATTTGAATTGGGGAAGACGAGTTTCGACTCGAAGGGACCTTCGCGTTCCCTCGTGATCGACTCGAAGAAGAAATGAGAGGCTGGGAAACTCGGGGGCTGGCTCGTGTAGAATGAGGTGTTGCTCGGGTTTCTCGGTGACAAACTCGAAGCCAGGTAGTTGGGGAAAGCTCAGTATTTAGGTGGTATAGCTGAAATGTAAATGCAGATTTTACAAGTTGTTTAAATTAAAATAAAAGTCGAGTTAAGTTATAGAACAAGTTTATAAAGGAAACGCAATATAAAGTTAAACTTGTTGTTTTAATATGAAAATAAATCAAACATTTGAAAGTGGAAATTTAATTTATATTTCAAATTTAAGTGTGTTTTAAGATGATTGTTTTTGAAAACAATTATCTAATTAAATTGAAGTTCAATTTAAAAGAATGTTTTTAAGATATTAAATCAAAGTTTAGGTTAAAATTCTAAGTAATAATTTAAAGACTAAGTTTTCAAATTTATATTGAAAATATTTAAGTTTAAATTAAATGTTTAAGGTGTCTTAAATTTTAAAATTGATTTCTAAATGTTTTATTTTCAAATAAGGTTATGGTTATTAGTTTTGGAAACCCAATAGAATAATTTGTTGTTAAGTTATTTAAAATTTGATTTAATAATTATGAAGATAAATAAGGTTAATTTATCTTTGTTATTAACTTGAGGATACTTATTTAATATAATTTGTTAATAAGTTAAAGTTTAGTTAAGAATAATGTTTCTTAATTTATTAAGGATTTTTAAATATAAATTGTAAATTAATTAATTGTTTAATTTATTTTAAATAATTAGTTAATTATTTATTTAATTTTATATAATCACTTAATTATGATTTAATTAAGTATGATTACTTAATAAAGAAATTATTAGTTAATTATTGAATATAATTACTTATGGAAGTAATTAAATGGAAATTACTCATAAGAGTAATTAGTTGAAGTAATTAATGGATATTCATTTGATTAAGGAATTAATTAATATAATTGTTTTAAAGTTAATTAATTATGAGGTAATTAAATAAGAAGTGATTAAGGTTAATTACCTAGTGTTATTAATTAAATAATTTATTTAATTAAAGGATTAAGGTTAATTAATAAGGTAATTAATTATTTGTTAAGGTAATTAATTAAAAAGTAATTAACTAAGGGAAGTAATTAAGGGAAGTTAATTACTGGATTATATTAATCAAAGGTGATTAATAATTATGATTAATTAAGAATAATTACTTAATGTAATTAATAAAATAATTAAAGGTGTAATTAAAGATCATTAGTTTATAATTAATGATTTAATTAAGAATTGATTAATTAAGATTAATAAATCAAATGATAAGTGATTAATTATAATTAATTAAGAATTAAAGTAATTGATTATAATTAATTAATTAATTTATGAAGTAATTAAAGGTTAATTACTGTATTTAATTAAGGATAATTAATTTGTGAAATTAATTAAAGATAATTACTTAGATGTAATTAAAATATAATTAATCAAGGTGATTAATTAAAGTGGATAATTAGAGAATGATTAATTAATTTATTTGTACTTAATTAATGATTATATAAGTAAGATATAAAATGAAGTAATTAATTTAATTTATTTTAAATTAATTAAGAGATGAAGTAATTAATTTAATTCACTTTAAATTAATTATGTTGTGATTAAGTAAATCATTGCTTAAGGATGGATGAATGAGATTGAATGTATTTCATTGTTTGATATCTCTGATGAGATATGATTGATATATGATATGGATGTTTGGTTGAATTATAATGATAATGTGAATTATCTGTTTGGGATGATAATGTAGATTATCTATTGAATTATCTATCTTTGTGTATATAGATAAATGGAATTGAATTGTTTTAACCTTAAAACAACTTGACCTTAAAAGATACGGTTTGGATTTCGATGAGACCGGGATCGGGTTTCCGTATACCGGAATTCCAGGTCTGGAGACCCGAATACCACATCGATCCAAATTAACGATAGGTCGTGAATCTCAAGTGAAGATGAAGATTCAGAGTGCAAGGGTTATTGTCGTTAACTCTGAGGGTGATTCCAAAACGAGTGTAACGAGATAATGCCTTCGGTTTCGTTCGAACCCGGAACGAACTTATATGGATTGAATGCTTTCAGCACATCGTCAGGCGGACGATGAGCATTCTAAGTGATATGTTCTGATTAAAGGTAATCGTAACCTCAAGCCTCATCAACCGGGAATGGCTAAAACAGGGGAGGTGCAGCAAGGCTTCGTGGGTAGCACCCACTGAGAGCAAGATAGATCCCTGTCTAGAGGTCCCTTTTCTTTTATTCGGCTTAGTGTGTGGTTGGTCGCGCCAACTACGGGATTGTCTTGTTCGGAATTATCCAGTAAGGGATGGTTCCGGCCTTGTGTTGCAGGGGATTGGGAGTGATCCTCGGTACGGTGATCTAGGCCCCGTACTGTGATGAGCGGTACCCCGGTAGCTCTGCCATTGTATGGAAATCCAAATTCCAATAAGTGATAACGGACTTGATTGTATACTTATGTATGCTGGAATTTAATAATGTAACAATTTCGGCTATTTCATATTTATTTGAAAACCCTAGACCCTATTATAATACAATCGAATTTCCTATCAAATGTTTTGGTTATCGTAAGGTAAAAACTTTTCCGTGTTTATGTGCGGGAAGTCTTACGAGATATCTTTTCTTTCCAAATGGTTTTCAAAGTTAAACAAGTTTAACCTGTTACTCACACCAGACCCATGTCTGACCCAAGTTGTTTATTTCTGTTTTATAAACTCTTGGGTACTCAAATTTTTACGAGTAGCCAAGGGATTCAGGTTAGCTTTGACGAGTAATCTGGAGGAGTAATGGAGCAGGAGGCTTCAGCGTTGTAGATAGATAGTAGTTTCCGCTGTGTTATCTCTATGATAGTGTTTTGTATTGTATCGAGTTGTAATAACTAGACAGATGTTTATAACTGTCTAGTATGTGATGTATATGTTGTATAACTCTGATAAGTGTTGTTTACTATGTAACAGTTTATGTTATTAATATAATTTATTCGTTCCGCTGTGTGAGATTCTAATGTTGTTTCTTTCTCTCTTCTCTTCTTTTCTATTTTCTACCCCTTTCTTTTTTCATAATGATCCGACTTTCTGTGGAGAAAAAGTCGGGTCGTTACAGTTGGTATCAGAGCAGTAGGTTGAGTAAATACCTAGGCTCTGAAGTGATGTCTATCTTGAGAGCGCGTAATTATTAGTTATATAAAAATGATTTTTATATTGTGTTAGTTGATCGGTTGAGTGGTATATGGATTCTGGTCAATACGAGTAGCTAACGTTATTGATAGGGATCTCTAAACACTTGAACCAGGCCAACGGACACAATATTGTTTTAAAAAGGGTAGATGAAATAATTTTACCCAGATATAATTTCTATATAAAAAAAAATATCATTTTAAATGTATATGGTATTTGTAATGATTGGTTGGGATGATAATAATTTATCATCTAGGATTAGGAGTCTGAGTGTTGAGGTTGGAAGTGTATTTGTCGAGACTGTAGACCTAATACCGTCTCGAGTGAACTTTACAGTTGTGTAAGGATTTCACAATCTCTGAAGGAAACCTGTTAAAGTTCGGAGTTCATCTTAGGAGTTGGATGAGTAGAGTTGGATCTGTCGAAGAACAGAAGCGAGTGATGGTATCTCAGGTAATAGTAGCTGTGTGATGAGACGCAGTGAATATGGATGTTCCCGAAGATGTTTTCTTTGGAACAAGTTGTGGAAGTGTGTCTGCTTCGGTGTTGTGGCTGAGTTCAGCATGGTGATTCTGTTTGGTTTGAAGTTCGAGTTTCTCGAAAAGCTTTGGTAAGGAAGTCTTTGGCATCTGTGGCAGCGGTGCGACTCGGAGTGTTCTATGTTGGCAGAAAGTTTTTGGCTAAGCATTTTTCTGAATATGTAGTTCAGAAGCAGCAGAGTGGATCCATTTCTTCGATAGATTGGATAGTTAAGTATAAGCTGTTCTGATTGGTAAAGAGAGAACAGTTTTCTTTACAGTTAGGTCGGGTTGATCGCAAAAGAGACTTGCGATTGTTTGAGTGTTCTCTTGGGTTATTGGAGATTGAGATTCCATATCGACTTGATTCGTGGAGTTACCGGAAGTTCAGCTTAGTAGAAGGATGTCACCGAGAGAAAAATTTGGTGAAGCAGCTCAGAATTCTTTGGAGAGGGATTGATCACACCTAGTTTTTCTGGAGAAGTTTCTGCGAGATATTTCTGACCAAATGGAATGAAGTCGCTAAGATTTTATGGTCTGATGAACTGTGGATGATCAAGTTTGTGCTCGAGTTTTTCCGACGGCATTCTCATCTGTTCAAGATCAGAATTGTGCAGCGAAAGCAAGATAGCAGCTATTCTAGAGTGGGAGCAACCGGGAGTTGTGATTTTATTGGAGTAGAGTATTTCTATAAGAAATTTAAGTGTATCTCTAAGTGTGAAGAAATTTTCAGGATTTGGAGATAAGGTTGTCAAGTGCAACTGTTTTGGCTATTCCGGATAGGAGAAGTAGTTCATAGTTCTCTAAGGTTTGTGGAGTAGAATTGTGTTCTGGATTTCGGTGATTTTTGGGAAACCATTTTGTTGAGACGGATCCGGAAATTGGTTTGATGTTGGTCTAGATTGTTCCAGGAAGCATCAGCAAGGGCTAAGCTGATCAGGAAGGATGAAGTTGAAATTGGATTTTGTTTAAGTTTTCTTCAATTAAAGGAGATACAAGATTTGGTAAGATTGGAAAGCTAGCTCTAGAAGTATTTTGAGATTTTCTTGTGTTCTCAAAAGGATTAGTTCTTTGATCTACAGGATTGAGTTTCCAGTTCGGATAACTGGAATTCATTGTATTTCACGTATCTCTGAGGGAATACGTGTTTGATCTGCCATTGGTTATGGGATCAGCAGTTCAGAAGGATTTGGTAGTTGAGATGGTTTTGAGTTTAGTCTGATATTTTGTTCAGATTTGTAATCTAGATGGGAATGAGTTCTAGATTATTGTAGATAGTTAGTTAAGATCCTGTAGAACGAGTATCCCGGTATATATATATATACTTGGGGAAACTCGAGGAAATTCTATCCAGAATTTGTCTGGATAATTAAATTTGTTTGATTTATATGGTTGCTATGATTGATAATAATGATTGATTTATGTGATTGCTGTTTAAAATTAAAAATTTTTACTCGGTTATTAAATTATCTTTGCTTTTAAATTTCGGGGACGAAATTATTTTAAGGGGGGAGGAATGTGATATCCCGGAAATTTGGCAATATCAATTTAATAATCTTTATTAATAATTAAATTGATTAGTTGATTTATTTTATAAATTGACAAGTTCAATTCATTTTAAAAGGTTAATAATATTTTAAATTTGGGAAGTTTTATCTTTCTAAAACTAATATAAGTGTTTATATTTATAATATATATATAGGTATATATATTATAAATAGGGAGTCTTTAATTTAAAAAAAAAAAAGAAGGATAAGTTTTCAAATTATAATATATATGTATATATATATATATTGTTATTTGAAGTTATGTATTAAATTCAATAGGATAATTATCAAGCTAATGTTAAAAGTACTTTTCATTTAGAATATATATATATTTGCATATATTGGAATGAAAAGAATATTGAATTTGAATTTAATGAAGTATTTTCAAACTTTAATATTTATATAATTTGTAATTTGGAAATTTGTAATTTGACTTAATACTTTTGGAAATGATAATTGAGATTTAAATAACAAGGATAATTTCTTATTTATTATAAAGATATATTTTAGCTTAATTTTTAAATAAGATTTAAAATAAGAAGTTAATTGGTTTTAAGATTCTTTCATTTTTAAATTTCAATTGTTTTTAACATTCTTTCCTTTTTAAAAAAAAAAAAAAAAGTCAAAATGGTTTGTAAAAATATATATATAGTTAAGCTCAAACATTTATAAATATGTTATATATATATTTGATTAAAGTATAAGTTATTTTAAATAATAGTTTTCACATTTGTAAATTTATATAGGAATGTAAAGCTTAATTATAAAAGATAAATACATTTTTATATACATATAGATATTTATAAATACATAAATGACTTAAGTAAATTAATTAAAATAAGAATTAACACTTGTAAACATATGGAGGCTTGGTTGGTATATGTGTAAGCTAAGTAACAACATAAGAAGACAAGTGGCTATTTTTCTCTTTAAATTAAAGTAAATAATAAATTAATATGAAAGAAGAAAAATATGTTTTCACTTTTCAGTTTAAGATTATCCATCCTTCACTTCTTTCTCAACTAAATACAATTCGAATCTAAAATCAAAAGAGAATGAAAACCTGGAAATTTAAATTGAAAGCAAAGCAAAAAAATCTGGAAGCAAACAACTCTGTAAATCAAATGCAAGCTGGGAATCTAAGATCTGAAATAAGAAGATCAAAGGCAAATTAAAACAGCAGTTTCAAATCTTCAATTGCAATTTGAAGACATGCAATCAAATAAGGAAATCAACAGCAAGTTTATCTTCAACTAAGCAAAAGAAAAGCCAGTTCAAAAAAATCAACATGCTCTCTGTTTTATTCTCTGAAAATAGGTGAGTAAATTATTTTAAAAACAGTTTGCTATGGATTTTTACTACCATGCATGAGTTGATATTAACTTGTATTATAGTTCTTTAGTTTGAATTTATATGCATCAGTATGTATATGTTGGGTGGACTTGTCTGTTTATAACCATATATATGTTGATATGTTCTCTGTTGATCTGCTGTGAATGCTCTGCTAAAAGAAAAAAATTCAATACTAACAAATCAAATCCATATTAGGCTTAAGTATGTAAATGAAAATTAGTTGTAATTGTATGATGAAGATTTTTAAATAGTTCCAGGAATTTTAAATACCATGAATCATGTTTAAATTAAAAATTAACAGGAACTGGAATTTTTGTTAAAAACCAACTATCTTAATTTCTAATTTGAACTACATGCATGTAACCGTGATAGGAAATCATGAATTTAGATATGCAATTTGTAATTTTTAGTTGGGTATTTCGTTTGAATTTGAAGTTTGTTCGAAATTGGGACTTTTGTGGATTGTTGATTATCCACGCTATAATTTGTTTTGATATTTGGATCGAAGCTTGATTGTGGATGGTAGATTAAGGGAAAAATGCAGTAGAATTTTTCTAGTGACAGAATTGTTCGAATTCGAGTGAAATAGGGTTTTAGCTTTCGTGTTGAAGCCGGGGTTCATCGGGAATTCTCGTCATTGATATGTGACCGGAATCGTGCGCATATGGGGGAAATTGTAGCTCGTGATGTGGAGGTTCTATGGTGAGGACGGCGAGGTGTAGCGACGTCGAGTTCGTCGGCAATGGGGGATTTTGGTGGTTTGGGTTTCTGCAGTTTTTGGTTCGAATGATCGAATTTTGACTCGCGTGTTTATTCTTCGATCTGGGTTAAGATTTTGTCTCACTCGCGATCGTGTGATGGTGGTCGATGGTCGCGACGACCTAGGTTGGCCGGAGTTAGTGGGAGACGTGCACGTGCACGATTTTTGTGCACTGGATATTTGAATTGGGGAAGACGAGTTTCGACTCGAAGGGACCTTCGCGTTCCCTCGTGATCGACTCGAAGAAGAAATGAGAGGCTGGGAAACTCGGGGGCTGGCTCGTGTAGAATGAGGTGTTGCTCGGGTTTCTCGGTGACAAACTCGAAGCCAGGTAGTTGGGGAAAGCTCAGTATTTAGGTGGTATAGCTGAAATGTAAATGCAGATTTTACAAGTTGTTTAAATTAAAATAAAAGTCGAGTTAAGTTATAGAACAAGTTTATAAAGGAAACGCAATATAAAGTTAAACTTGTTGTTTTAATATGAAAATAAATCAAACATTTGAAAGTGGAAATTTAATTTATATTTCAAATTTAAGTGTGTTTTAAGATGATTGTTTTTGAAAACAATTATCTAATTAAATTGAAGTTCAATTTAAAAGAATGTTTTTAAGATATTAAATCAAAGTTTAGGTTAAAATTCTAAGTAATAATTTAAAGACTAAGTTTTCAAATTTATATTGAAAATATTTAAGTTTAAATTAAATGTTTAAGGTGTCTTAAATTTTAAAATTGATTTCTAAATGTTTTATTTTCAAATAAGGTTATGGTTATTAGTTTTGGAAACCCAATAGAATAATTTGTTGTTAAGTTATTTAAAATTTGATTTAATAATTATGAAGATAAATAAGGTTAATTTATCTTTGTTATTAACTTGAGGATACTTATTTAATATAATTTGTTAATAAGTTAAAGTTTAGTTAAGAATAATGTTTCTTAATTTATTAAGGATTTTTAAATATAAATTGTAAATTAATTAATTGTTTAATTTATTTTAAATAATTAGTTAATTATTTATTTAATTTTATATAATCACTTAATTATGATTTAATTAAGTATGATTACTTAATAAAGAAATTATTAGTTAATTATTGAATATAATTACTTATGGAAGTAATTAAATGGAAATTACTCATAAGAGTAATTAGTTGAAGTAATTAATGGATATTCATTTGATTAAGGAATTAATTAATATAATTGTTTTAAAGTTAATTAATTATGAGGTAATTAAATAAGAAGTGATTAAGGTTAATTACCTAGTGTTATTAATTAAATAATTTATTTAATTAAAGGATTAAGGTTAATTAATAAGGTAATTAATTATTTGTTAAGGTAATTAATTAAAAAGTAATTAACTAAGGGAAGTAATTAAGGGAAGTTAATTACTGGATTATATTAATCAAAGGTGATTAATAATTATGATTAATTAAGAATAATTACTTAATGTAATTAATAAAATAATTAAAGGTGTAATTAAAGATCATTAGTTTATAATTAATGATTTAATTAAGAATTGATTAATTAAGATTAATAAATCAAATGATAAGTGATTAATTATAATTAATTAAGAATTAAAGTAATTGATTATAATTAATTAATTAATTTATGAAGTAATTAAAGGTTAATTACTGTATTTAATTAAGGATAATTAATTTGTGAAATTAATTAAAGATAATTACTTAGATGTAATTAAAATATAATTAATCAAGGTGATTAATTAAAGTGGATAATTAGAGAATGATTAATTAATTTATTTGTACTTAATTAATGATTATATAAGTAAGATATAAAATGAAGTAATTAATTTAATTTATTTTAAATTAATTAAGAGATGAAGTAATTAATTTAATTCACTTTAAATTAATTATGTTGTGATTAAGTAAATCATTGCTTAAGGATGGATGAATGAGATTGAATGTATTTCATTGTTTGATATCTCTGATGAGATATGATTGATATATGATATGGATGTTTGGTTGAATTATAATGATAATGTGAATTATCTGTTTGGGATGATAATGTAGATTATCTATTGAATTATCTATCTTTGTGTATATAGATAAATGGAATTGAATTGTTTTAACCTTAAAACAACTTGACCTTAAAAGATACGGTTTGGATTTCGATGAGACCGGGATCGGGTTTCCGTATACCGGAATTCCAGGTCTGGAGACCCGAATACCACATCGATCCAAATTAACGATAGGTCGTGAATCTCAAGTGAAGATGAAGATTCAGAGTGCAAGGGTTATTGTCGTTAACTCTGAGGGTGATTCCAAAACGAGTGTAACGAGATAATGCCTTCGGTTTCGTTCGAACCCGGAACGAACTTATATGGATTGAATGCTTTCAGCACATCGTCAGGCGGACGATGAGCATTCTAAGTGATATGTTCTGATTAAAGGTAATCGTAACCTCAAGCCTCATCAACCGGGAATGGCTAAAACAGGGGAGGTGCAGCAAGGCTTCGTGGGTAGCACCCACTGAGAGCAAGATAGATCCCTGTCTAGAGGTCCCTTTTCTTTTATTCGGCTTAGTGTGTGGTTGGTCGCGCCAACTACGGGATTGTCTTGTTCGGAATTATCCAGTAAGGGATGGTTCCGGCCTTGTGTTGCAGGGGATTGGGAGTGATCCTCGGTACGGTGATCTAGGCCCCGTACTGTGATGAGCGGTACCCCGGTAGCTCTGCCATTGTATGGAAATCCAAATTCCAATAAGTGATAACGGACTTGATTGTATACTTATGTATGCTGGAATTTAATAATGTAACAATTTCGGCTATTTCATATTTATTTGAAAACCCTAGACCCTATTATAATACAATCGAATTTCCTATCAAATGTTTTGGTTATCGTAAGGTAAAAACTTTTCCATGTTTATGTGCGGGAAGTCTTACGAGATATCTTTTCTTTCCAAATGGTTTTCAAAGTTAAACAAGTTTAACCTGTTACTCACACCAGACCCATGTCTGACCCAAGTTGTTTATTTCTGTTTTATAAACTCTTGGGTACTCAAATTTTTACGAGTAGCCAAGGGATTCAGGTTAGCTTTGACGAGTAATCTGGAGGAGTAATGGAGCAGGAGGCTTCAGCGTTGTAGATAGATAGTAGTTTCCGCTGTGTTATCTCTATGATAGTGTTTTGTATTGTATCGAGTTGTAATAACTAGACAGATGTTTATAACTGTCTAGTATGTGATGTATATGTTGTATAACTCTGATAAGTGTTGTTTACTATGTAACAGTTTATGTTATTAATATAATTTATTCGTTCCGCTGTGTGAGATTCTAATGTTGTTTCTTTCTCTCTTCTCTTCTTTTCTATTTTCTACCCCTTTCTTTTTTCATAATGATCCGACTTTCTGTGGAGAAAAAGTCGGGTCGTTACAGGTATTATGGTATGGAGCCCAGATACTTAACCTATGTGGTTGCTGCATTATTATCTATGTGGTTTGTTGGAAATCGGGGATCCTCGGGAAGATCGGTTACGATCGGGGGATGACATACGCGTGTCAGTAGTTACCTATTTTTGCAGAGGTAACCCGGCCTTGTGTTGGCAGAGATCCGGTTAGGTTCTCGGGTCGTCTATTCCAGGGACGTACCCATCGTGGAAAAGGAAGTTCCTTAGCCTGACCAATTGTTGGAAATCCAAACTCCAATACGAACTTTGTACGGTATTAGTTGTAGAACCTGCCATTTACGTACGGTGGTCACCACTGTTTAGATGGTAGCTATAGTAGGCATACGATACTGGTCGTATGTTGGCTAAGATTAATATTATACTTTCGAAATGTTTTCTACACTATGCACTAATAATAATATCAAAATGATTTGATTTCGCGTAGTAAGCATCTTTGACTATCATAAGAAGAAATCTCCTCCAATTCTGCGTTTGCATTGTGTGTGTGGTGGGAGGTCTTATGGTAGTTTCATTTTCCAAAAGCATTGCGAATTTGTTTTATTTTCTTTGTGAAAAATAACTGTTTTACGATCTCACACCAGTCACCATGACTGACTCGGAGTTTATTGTTCCCTTCTAAACTCTGGGTGCCCACAAATTTCCACACGGGCAGCCTAGAGTTATATTATCAGGATATTCTGGATATTCTGGAGCTTTGGAAGCAAGCTGGATGGCGAGACGTAGTATTTGTATCTGATATATTTATTCCGCTGTGTATTCTGTATGAGGACAAGTTTATATAACTGTCCATTGTTGTATATTGACTCTGATGATTGATGTATGTATAAAATGATATAGTTCTTTGTTTTAAAGATTACTGGTTTATCTATTATATATTGTTCCGCTACGATATGTGAGATTCTGATATTGTTTTCTGTTCTGATGTTGTTCTGTTGTTCTTCTTTCTTTCTTCTTCTCTTTTTCTTCTATTTCTTCTTTCTAAAACCCTCACTATTGGAGTTTCCGGCACTCGATTTCTCGGCAGTCGATAAAGTGAGTATTGATGTCGAATTTTCGAAAGTCGAAAATTTCGGTATGTGACAGAAATTGAATTTTCATTAACAAAAATTTCCAAAATTTCCCGAAAATTTTCTAACGCCTTAAATCTCCAGAAAAATTCGCCAGCGTCTCCTTTGCGTGGTTCGATCGTAGTAGGATCACAATTGACATAAATATGTATACATCGACCCACCCGGTCGGAAAAGCAGAAAAACAGTTCATATTTCCTATTTTTATTGCGTAGGCGTACCTTTTTAGCATTTTTAAGCAAAGCAGTTATTTATTTAGCATTTTAGTGCAACCAAATCAACCGAACGGTAGCCACCGCACCTGTACTTACTCAATTTAAACATGTAAGTGACATATATATAAAATCTATTCACATTTCACTTGTTTTCAATAATAACAAGTAGTTTTCATAAGCAATACATGTGATATTCATTCATAAGCACATATTCAAGGTTTTAACACTAGTTTCATTTGTTTGCAACCAAATTACATACCAATCCATTCAATCCAAATAGTTTCAACTCAATTTCTTACATTCAATTTATTTCAATTAGTTTACATTCACTAATTTAAATTCAAGTTGGTTCACTTTCAATTCAAATTGAATTCAATTCTATTCAAATTTATTTACTTCCAATTTGAATTTAATTACATAGCTTTTAATTCTTGCTAATTCAATTTCATAAACACTTAATGAATTTATATATACAATCAATCAACAATCATCTAACAATCAATGTCATCCAATACAACCAAATTATTTAATTTACTTTACTTTCAAATTTGGTTTACCACTTTTAATTAGCTTTATTGAATTTACACTTACATTTATTATTCCATATCAATTTACTTACATCCAATTGATTAACATTAGTTCAATTCAATTGCTAATTCATTTAACAAATAAAGTTAAATTTTATTTATATAGCTCAAGTTCACATTCATTTAATAAATTCACTTTATTAATTTACTTTGATATCACAATCAACTTCATTCAACATTACTTAAGTTATTTTCCAGTTCAAACATCTTTTGTTCAAATTAACTTAAGTTTCCACTTATAAATCCAATTCAGATTCCAATTCTATTTAACTTTTACCAAAGTCAAATTTATTATCTCATATTATAAGTTCAAAACTTAATTACTTATGTTCAACAATTACAGCTTAGATTTTATTAATTCACTTTATTAATTCAACCTTTCAAAAACATTTTGAAATCAATTCAATTTATCTTTTGAATTTCTAAAACCAAATTCAAATTTTCCAAAATTCTTTCATTTAAAATAATCTGGCAGCAATTCCTCTTTTGGAAACCTGAAAATGAACACCAATGATGCCGCGATCATCATCGGAATTATTTTCCAACGACCTGAAAAGAGTTTAGAGCTTTCATCTCTCGAAAACAATTTTCCAAAACATCAAATCCTTTTAAAACACTTTCCTGGAATTTTATTTTAGATTATAAATCACACTTACAAATCTTTACTTATATATCTCACTTCTGATATATATAAGATTATTTTTACCATTATATATCATTTTAATTATAACTTCATACATTATAATTCATTTGCTTATACACTTTATTCTTTTACAATTGTTGTTTTATTTAACTTATTCAAACAACTTTTATCAACTTATATACATTTACATTTTTAGCAACCAAACAATCAATTAATTGTGTACACTTTAATAATTTCCGAAAAATTATTTCTATATATACAAAATATAATCGAGGTAAAATTATTTCATTTACCCAATTTAAAACAATATCGTGCCGAATTGTTCTGAACAAGTGTTTAGAGATCCCTATCGATAGAGTTGTACAGACTATACCGACCAGAATCCATATACCACTCAACAAATCAATCATCACAATATAAAACAATTTTATATTCACTAACAAATACGCGCTCATATCTATTATTACACTCAAACTCATTCTAGAGTACTACTGACTCTATCCCTAATGAGTAACACCCAACGGAGCCATGGTTGTCGCTTAACCATATGCTCTGATACCAAATGTAACGCTTCGACTTTTCGTCGCTCGAAAATCGACATTAATACATTCACTGTATCAACTGCCGAGCAATCGAATGCCGGAAAACCGAATTGTTATGGAGAAAAAGAAGAGGTAGAAGAAAACAGAAGAAAAGAGAAAGAAGAAATAACAAAAACACATAAACAGAAACAATATCAGAATCTCACATTCGCAGCGGAACAACATATAATAGATAAATGAATAATCTTTAAATCAAAGAACTATATCATTTTATACATTACATCATCATCAAAGTTTACAGCAACAGTATACAACACAACTAGATAGTTATATGAACTTGTCTATATACAGAATACACAGCGGAATAATACTATCATATACAAGTGGTACGTCTCGCCATCCAGCTCGCCACTAAGCTCCACAGCACTCCAAAATCCAGAATAATCTGATAACCCAACTCTAGACTGCCCATGTGGAAAATGATGGGCACCCAGAGTTTAGGAAGGAAACAATAAACTCCAGGTCAGCCATGGTGACTGGTGTGAGAACTAAAACAATTTATCTTTAAACAATCAACAATAAAGAAAATAAAACAATTTCGCAATGCTTTTAGAAAATGAAACTACCATAAGACCTCCCGCCACACACACAATGCAAACGCAGAATTGGAGGAGATTTCTTCTTATGATAGTCAAATATGCTTACTATGCAAAATCATTGAATTATTATTATTAGTGCGTAGTGCAGAAAACATTTCGAAAGTATAATATTAATCTTAGCCAACATAGACATTCCGAACTATGCCTACTATAGCTACCATCTAAACAGTGGGGCGCCACCATAAGTAAATGGCAGGTTCTACAACTAAAACCGTACAAGGTTCGTATTGTTTCTTTGGATTTTCCAGCAAATGGTCAGGCTAAGGAACTTCCTTTCCTCCTACCGAATGGGATCGCCTCTGGCTGGACGTCCCGAGAGACAAACTGCTCTCTGCCAACAAGGCCGGGTTACCCCTGTAACAGGTAACTCACGAATATGTCATCACCCGGTCCTTTGGGACCTTTATCCGAGCGCTCGGTAACCATCATCACACATAATAAATAAGTGTATCCACATGAGTAAGTATCTGGGCTCCATACCATGATACCACCCCTTTCCAGAAGGAAATGACATACCCTAAAGGGAGCGACCCTCATAACCTTGCCGCAACATTCCTGTTTCGACCATTTCCGGGTTGTGAGGCCCTGACGAAGTCTCGTCCACAAAGCTACGCTTTGTCACAAAGCCATGCCTTGGGTCAACAAATGATCAACCTATGATCACAAAGATAAATGATCAAACAAATGATCATGTCACAAATGATCAAACACTGATCATCACACAGCAACACTCAGCATGCCACATTACCAAATTGGGAATATATCGCTGATAAATTTCAACTACATAACCTTCTGAGCTCGTACGTCTCAGAGAAGGGTGTTAAGCTAAGAGAATAAATTCTCCGCCACCAACAGAAATGTATTTGAAAGAAATTAGCTTTATATCACAAAATGTAATGTCAGACATGTAACCATACAAGTCTGTTCCGGGTTCGAACAGAACCGAAGGCTCTTCCAAAGAAGCCCTTGCAATCCGGATATTCACAATCCCGATAAAACTTCCCATCACAAAGGAAATCTCTATACCGTAGCTAACGGTGCAGAGACAATCGATAGGTCATCCTATCGTTTTCACAAATACCCGGTCTTCACCACCGGTCTTCAATACGATCCATATCGTCGTATCACAAATTCGAAATGGGTTATACGACACAAAGGTCCTTTCCCGGCTAACCCGAATAGTGAGCGCTTATTCAAAAATAAGTGTGGCATTCAAATTCAAGCAAATCACAACAAATACCCATTCAAGGTAATTATTGATAGTCGGTTATTTAACTATCAATAAAGATGCGCAACATCATCAGATTCCAAATAATTCTCCAAATTATTTATCTTTCAAAAATATCTTTACAAGATATATACTTTCCACACTTCAACTATTTGAAAACAATTTCAAATCAATTTTCACATTTCAACTTATCTTTGAAGATAAAATCTCAAAACATTTCACTTCATATTGGAAAAACATTTCCATACTTATTTAATAATAAGTAATCCACAAATCCATTTATTTTCAACATTTGAAAATATTCAATATACTTAAATCAAAATTAAGTATATATTTCATTCTTTAAGGAAATTATTCTCTTTCACAAATTTTATTTGAGTCAAAACGAATGTTACGTAAAACATCGTTACAACAACTCAAATCACTAGTATAATGATTCAAAATTAAGATAGATATATAAATCCCAATACTATATAAAACATTTCCTTTTGGAAATCATTTACTATAACAACAGTGTTATAGTCCACCATTTCCTTATTCCTCGAAACGTCTATTTCAACAATAAATGTTGAAATCTATGTTTTCGATACTTAACAAGTTTTAAAACATCTTTTAAAACAATTACTTCATTTTGTAATATCACTTCTCCAAAACATATCCATTTTACCTAATAATATATTCACTGTCCAAAATCGTGAATATACTTTATTATCCAAATTCAATGTTTCCACACATTTATTTTATTTTTATTTAATTCTATTTATAAAAACTTCGATTTATAAAAATCCTTGAATTAACAATTTCGATTTATAACTCAATTTTATACCAAAAAACTAATTTATAAGTTAATTACTTATAAATCTTTTATTTTACAAAAATATATTCATTTTATAATTTCACATTATAAATCTATTAATTTCATTCACTTATGAAATCCATTTATACTTCCTTTTAACATTTATAAAAACTCATTTTATAATTCCAATATTTTAATTTATAAATAGCAATTTTATAAATCTTTTATATAAATCGTTTATAATTATTCCAAAAATCTCAATTTAAATAAACCAATTCTATAAAACTTATACTTTCAAAAATCACTTTAAAAAAATCCCTTTAAAAATCAAAATCATTATTTTTAAACTTCAAAAATGGATCCGATGATGCAACAGCACCAATTAGTCAATCATAGCATCCAAACATCATATATCATCATATGATAACAGAATATACAATAATATCTGTAAATAAATCACTACGGTGAGGAATCCAGTCGGATCCCTCCAACCTGTTTCCCTGCATCCACAGATGTTAGCACAATACCAATTTCACAACAATGTGAAATTATCGTGGTATATGGGATTTATAAATATTATCCGCTATTATGCGGCGCAATAGGGTCTCATCCGCTATACAATGCGGGAAATCAACTCCAATATATACTTATTCCAATATATATATATTGCTATATACATATATAATACCAATTCCACTTCAATGTGAAATTATCGCGGTATATGTTTTTAATAAATAACATCCGCTTAATAACGGCGTATAATGTCTATTTCAACAATACATATATCAATTTAACATCCAATCACACAATCAAAAATTTTAAATCTAACTATTTAAAATTTAAATCGAAACAAAACATTCGATTAAGTGAGGAGTTCTCACCTTGCTTTCAGTAACAGTCGTAGCCATTTATTTCGAATAAAATTAAACACGCGTTTAATTTTGCCCAAAATTTTCACTGACTCCAATTGATTCCAATCCAACTCCATCGCATAGAGCTCGACAAAACGAAGCCAACGCAATTCGTTTCGTCGAATTCCGACCTCGTATGACAAAATTATGATTTTTAGAAGTTAATACAATTTCATATATACAAATTTCAATTTCTATTTCAATTTTAAACCTTTGCTTTCATCCTGGCCGTTCAAATTCTCTTCCTCAGATCTGGGCCACCCTTTCTTTCATCTTCCTCTATCATGTTTCCACCAGGTCATGTACGTGAGCAAGAACCCAAAGCTCACCTACTACAATTTGAAGCCACTCCCTCCATCGTCCACTAGAATTCGATCGGCCATCACCAAATCGTTCGTCTATGCAAACTCCACCTTCGGCCATGATCTGGGCGAGCTCGGCCACCCTATGTGCCTTGAAAAACGTGTTGACAGCAGCAACTTTGAACACGTATTGCCGTTGATTCGTGACGTATTTTCCGATCATAACCGTTGAAATAGAAGATCTTGACGTGCTCTTCAACTTTGTAGTTGAAGATTTCTTGTAATTGTTTATGGATTGGGAGATAATTGGAGGAGAAGGATTGAAATCGCTGGCCATTGAAATGATGATGGCGGCTGGAAGAGATGAGTTAGGGTTTTGCTTGTTAACGTGTATATATATATATATACGTATATATATAATAATATTAAATTCATTTTAAAACAATTTTTTCAAACGATCTCCAAATCACACGTGCCGCCTGGCGTTCGTAAGGTTTACCCCGCATTCCAAACACAATGGAATAGGTTTCGGAGGCTAATTCGATCATCTGTGCGAGTTACAGAGAAAAACGACCAGTTTTAAATTAAACCGATTTAAACCGATTTCGATGCGTTTTGGCTTGCCCCGGACAAACGGTACATCCGATTGACACGAAATTTGAAACCATACAATAATATCACATTACGGATCCGATGAAACTGGTTTCGTCGAAATCCGAGACTTTTTGAAAAATGACTATTTTAACTCGCCAAATTAATATTAAAACAATTTCGATGCGTTTCGAGCTGCCACAGTCAAACGACAACTCCGATTGCTACGAAAATTGAAATCCGATAATAACTAACTATTACGGATCCAATGGAACTAGTTTCGTCCAATTCTGAGACTGTCCCAAAAATGGCTAATTTCACTAGTCGATTAAATATTAAAATATTCAATTTTCACAGATTAATTCTAAATTAAATTTTAAAAGTTTTATAACATCACTATAACTTCAACATGATTTAATATAACTTTATAAATCATTTTCATTGACATTTAATCCAGATTTCAATTATTTTTGGAATTTCAACTATAAATTTATCGATTTAATTTCCCAATTAAATCCAGTTATTCGAAAAATAAATTGTAACGACCGTATTTTTACGGATCGACAAGTTCGTCAAAATCTAGAATTTTCAGCATTTTAAGTCATTTCAGATTTTAGGTATAATTTGTCTAAGTCCTAGGTCGTGAACGACCTAAGAGCTAAGTCGTGACCGACCTATAGGATGGTAGTGAGTTAAGAAGGTTTGCGACTTAGAGGTTAGGTCGTCTTGGTTTAGGTCGTAGTTGGCGACCAAAGAGGTAGCGCGACCTAGAGTGTGAGCGACCTAAGTTTGAGAGTTGAGTTGTTAGGTCGTCTGGATGACCTAAGGTTAGTAAGCGACCTAAGGGGATAGGTCGGCAGCGACCTAAGGAACTAGAGACAGTAGTTAGCGACCTAGGGTTAATGACCTAATTGTTAGCGACCTAAGAGTTAAGCAGAATAGGGGTTGGCTGGTTAGCGTATTTAGGTCGTTAGCCGACCTAAGGTGTTAGGTCGCGTGTGTGTTAGGTCGCGTGAGTAGTTTTGAAGTGGGTTGTTAACTCGTAAGCGTCTTAAGGAAATTATTAAGTGTTAGGTCGCGTCCCAGTTGTTCGCGACTTACGTTAGGTCGCGAGGAAACTTAAGGTGTTAGGTCGTTGGGTTTTGGCTTAGTGTTAGGTTGTAGCCTATGTTTTAAGTCGCGAGCGACCTAGGAGTTAGCTGTTAAGTCGTAACCCAGTTATTTGTTAGGTCGCGTAAGGCTTAGCAGTTAGGTCGAAGATGTGCTTAAGCGCTAGGTCGCAGGTGCGCGTTAGGTTAGGTCGTAGAGGCTGGGGGTTTTGTTAAGTCGTAGGTTGGTAAGTCTTTAGGTCGGTAGGTTTTAGGTCGTAGGTCGTGGACGACCTAACTCCGAGCGGCTTAAGGGAATTTCAACTATAAATAGGAAGGGTTTTTCTCACTTTTTGGGATCCGGATTTCGAAGCGACGAAGTGCTGCCATTTTGAGAGCTCGACTTCTACACTTCTTCACTTCTTTTCTCCACTCTAATCTAGTGCTTCCATCCATCCAAATCGAAGATCAGGATTGAAGAATCCAAGAGATAAAGTTGAAGATCTTCATCGGTTGAAGTGAGATTTCTTCGTTTGAAGCGGGTTTGTGATAGATCAAGCTTGATCCTTCGCTGTCCAGATTTGAAGCGTGTTGATTTGAGGTTGTTTAGGTGATTTGGTGAGTGGTGATTATCTCTCACACGGATCCAAAGGAGTATATCGGATTGTTGGCTCGATTTGGTGTTAAAATAGTGATTTTCATGCATTTTCTTCATCCTAAGTGTAGATCCATATAGATCCATTGTTCATGATGATTTGACAACCATTTTTACTAAGTGTTAACCTATGCAAGTTCATTCATCAAGATTGTAGAGATATTTCTTATGATTTCATGCATGTTAGACTTTCAACTCTTTAATTACGAAATTGCCATTATTGTGATAATTGTCTATTTAGATCTTATTTGAATGCTTGATTGTTTGGATTAATGTTTGACTTGGTTGATTGCTATGAATTAGATGATTGATGATTTGATTTAGATCGAAGATGATTCAAAAGCTAAGGGAAAGGCTCTTAAATTGGGAAGGCTGCTCGTGGCATATGTAGCGGGATGATGAAGCTCTTATGCATAGATGATGATGTTGAGATGAGACTTTGCGAGGATGTGATGAAGCGAAGTATGATAGGAGATAGTCTTGGTCTAATCCAGACGGGATCATTCCAAGCACGTTGGTAACTCGGTGATATGATTCGAGTTAAGGGTAATGGATGCTTGAGAGGCGCTTGAGCTAGTATGGAAATAGTCGTCAAGGAGGATGACTAGGAGGCTTGGATAGCATCGTTGTTGAAGGTTCTAGCATGCTCTAACCAAGAGTACGTTTGGGCAGATTCGATAGTCCCAACGGCCAACTATTGATGGTCGAGTACTCTGGGCAGATTCGGTAGTCCTAGGCATGGGCTGCGACGACGTGCGGGAGTTATGTCTAGAACCGGGGTTTCCATTAGCCCTTGACGGACGGCTGAAAGAATGTGCCGGTCATTCAATTAACGGTGATATCGAAGCAATGATAACAGTGATAGCCAGAGTCATGGATGTTTGGTTGTATCGTCATTCGGTCTCAAGACCAGTGTTTTTCGGGTGCTTATCTGATCTTGGTTTAGGCCTTGGGAGTTTGTGCTTGTAAAACATCGCCCTTGACTCGAGTGATAATTACTTTACTTTAAATTGTATGCTCTGCTATGTTTGCTTTTGCTTAGTGTGTGTCTGGGGGCTATCACTGTAGAATGAGGTTGGAGTGGGAGGGTTGTATTCCTATTCCTTTTTCCTTTATGCTCTTTTGGTATGTTGTTAGTTAATCTACTGCTCACTAAGACTGTTGTCTGACTCAAGGCTTTATGTTTTTAACTCTTATTGCCTTGGGCTGTTCGTCCATTTTTGGGACGGGCAGACTAGGTAGCAGGTGACAGGTGCTGTTCTTGCTTCTCACGATGATGATATCGAAGACGAGCTGGAGGGTTGCATATTATCTTCTTACTATATGTACTGGATGTTCCGCTGTTTTGTATAACTCTGAGTGTTATGTAGTGAGGCTTGATGTATTGGCTATTTGGATGTTTGTACTCAACTACTATGAAGTTTTATATGATGGCATTTTATTCTGTAAAGCTTCACTAAATATATGTTCTATTGTATTTTGTCCATGCGCTGTGAGTAATACGATAGATTCTGTTGTTTTATTTTACCCTGACAATCGTCCATGGCTGCCTGGCACACTTTACAGCGCACTATCTCTAGATTTAGTGCAGGGGTCATGGGCGGTCGTCACATTTGGTATTAGAGCCTTGGTTAATCGATCTTACCCAACGCTCGTTGACGTAACTACGTATGAGAGACGTAATTGTAATTTGATGGATGAATACTATATATAATATAGTAGTTTAGTTGAGTTTGAGTCCTTTATGCAGTTGTTTCTCTAGATGTTCTGATCATTCCTTTTTATAGATATTGAGAATGAGTCGAAGAGGGAGACCAGCTGCTAGGGAAGGCCGTGCTACTGAGGGGACTACTGATTATGCAGCTATGTTCGAAGCTATGATGACTTCGATCATGAGAAGGATGCAAGATCCAGGGCCGTCAGTTGATGTTGGGTTCAAGTTCAAACTCCAAAACCGGTGGATTTTGCTAAGTTGTGTAAGGACTATACTGCTCTTGGAGGGAAGGTTTTCTTGGGAACGGAATCAACTATTGAAGTCCAGAGATGGATAGATGCTTGTAGAAGGATCTTTGGTGATTTGGGAATTGATGATGCAACTAAGAGGAAGTTGGCATCAAGGCAGCTTCAAGGGAGAGCTTCTGATTGGTGGAACTCTATTACCATCAATACTCTAGAGGAAGAGATTACTTGGGAGCAATTCCAAGTTAGGTTTGAAGCTAAGTTCATTTCTACAGCTCAGAAGTTTGTTCTGTTCAAGAAGTTCGTGGAGCTCAAGCAAGGTGGAAGACCAGTTCTTGAGTATGTTTCTGAGTTTGAAGCTTTGTCCAAGTATGCCCGGTCATATATTGAGTCTGCATATCAGAAGAATGAGAAGTTCGTGACAGGCTTGGACAGTTATCTTGGGAGGCAGTTGGTGGATCATTTGGATGATTCATTTGAGAAGCTTGTGGAGAAAGCTCTCAGGCATGAGAGTCTGTTTCCTAAGGAAGGATCTGTTGTTGCTGTGACCAAGGGAGAGTCTAAACCACAGCAGGGTGGGAGCCAGAAGAGGAAGCAGCAGCAGCAGAAGGGTAAGGATGGCCAGAAGAAGCCGAAGGGCGAAGTGACTTGCTATAATTGTCAGCAGAAGGGCCATTTCTCTAAGGATTGTAAGAATCCTAAGGTGCCGATGAAGTGTCACAACTGTGACAAGCCGGGGCATTTCAGGAAGAATTGTCCAGAACCGAGGAGGGACAAGCAGATTGTGCAAGCTTATGCTTTGGGAGCTGTTCCGTCGTCTTCGAAAGCTCCTACCTCTGAAGAGAAGGGAAAGAGTGTGGTGGTTCAAGGTACTCTTTTCCTATGTGGTGTTCCAGTTAGAGTTCTGTTTGATACTGGGGCGTCGCATTTGTTTGTTTGTAGTGAATTAGTAGGCCGGTTTGGTTTGGAACCGGATATTGTTGATAGGCCATTGGTTGTGACTAATCCAGTTGGGGGTTCGTCTTGTTTGTGTATGTTATGCCGTGGTCTAGTAGTATCGAGTCATGGTTGCTCTTTTGCTTGTGATTGCTTTGTTCTGAACTTTGCGGGGTTCGGGATTATTTTGGGTATGGACTGGCTTAGGAAGTATGCGGCTAAGGTTGATTGCGAGAGGTTGGAGGTGACAGTCGAGAATGTGGAGGGGCGGAAGGTTGTGATACGATGTAAGCATGAAGAAGGCGTCTTCATGAGCTTCATGTATTCGCTAGTTGTTCCACGGGATGGACTGTCATTAGTGCCAATCGCGAATGGATTCGAGGATGTCTTTGACAAAGTCAAAGGGTTGCCGCCGCATAGAGAGATCGAGTTTCGTATAGATCTAGTTGAAGGAGCCAGACCTGTTGTGATGCTTCTTAGGCGGATGGCGCCTAAGGAACAGCAAGAGTTGAGGGTGCAAGTTGATGATCTTTTGCAGAAAGGATTCATTCGGCGTAGTGTGTCCGAGTGGGGTGCACCAGTTGTATTCGCAACCAAGGCAGATGGGTCATTAAGGTTGTGTGTGGATTATCGTGAGCTGAATAAGGTGACTAAGAAGAACAAGTATCCATTGCCGAGGATAGATGACTTGTTTGATCAGCTTCACGAAGCTAAGGTGTTTTCTCAGATGGATTTGGCAACGGGATTTCACCAGTTGAGAGTAGCTAAGGATAGTGTGCCGAAGACTGCTTTTAGGACACCATCCGGTTTCTTTGAGTGGCTGGTAATGCCGTTTGGATTGACTAACGCGCCAGCATATTTTGTGGATCTTATGAATAGAGTGTTCAGAGATCAGCTGAACAAGTTCGTACTTGTGTTCGTGGATGATATTCTGATTTATTCCAGAACGGAAGAAGAGCACAAGACGCACTTGCGTATTGTTTTGGAAATCTTACGGAAACATCAGCTGAAGGCCAAGTTTTCGAAGTGTCACTTCTGGAAGAGTGAAGTGAGGTTCTTAGGCCATGTTATCTCTGGAAATGGAATAGCGGTTGATCCCGCTAAGGTGGCAGCAATTCAGGATTGGGTTAGACCTAAGAATGCATCTAATGTGAGAAGTTTTCTTGGATTAGCAGGATATTATCGACGGTTTATCAAAGACTTCTCCAAGGTAGCTGCACCGTTAACAGGATTGACAAAGAAGAACCTAGCGTTCAGATGGGATGATAGGTGTGAGCAAGCTTTCAGAATCCTGAAAGAAAGATTGACGAGTGCTCCTGTTTTGACTATTCCTAGTGGGAATGATGAGATGGTGGTTTACACCGATGCATGTGGTAATGGACTTGGAGCAGTGCTGATGCAGAGGGATAAAGTTGTTGCGTATGCCAGTCGACAACTGAAGCCGCATGAAAGGAATTACCCAACTCATGATTTGGAGTTAGCGGCGATTGTATTTGCTCTGAAGATGTGGAGACATTATCTATTGGGAGTTCGATTCGAGTTGTTTACGGATCACAAGTCATTGAAGTACCTTTTCTCCCAAAAGGATTTGAATCTTCGGCAGCAGCGATGGCTAGAGTTTTTGGCATCATATAATTTTGGTATAGCTTATACTCCGGGGAAAGGTAACGCAGTGGCAGATGCGTTAAGTCGAAGACATGCAGGATTGGGAGCCATGTTTTCAGAATGGAAGAGTCTCGAGTATTTAGCTGGATTTGACTTCAGGCCTAGATGTGAATTGGAACCTGAGATGTTGGCAAACTTATCGATAAGACCCACTCTTGTGGAAAGGATTGGCGAGAGCCAAAAGCGAGATGATAAGCTTGTCAAGATTATCCGTGATTTGGAATCTGGATTGGATCCAGAAAAGGATAAAGGATTCGAGGTCGATCGAGAGGGTTGGCTTCGGAAGCAAGGACGACTAGTTGTTCCCGATATAGATGAATTGAGGAGTAAAGTTCTGAAGGAAAGTCATCACTCGAAGCTGACAATTCATCCAGGTGGAAATAAGATGTATCGGGATATGAAGAGAACCTACTACTGGGAAGGCATGAAGAAGGATGTTGGAAATTTTATTTCCAAGTGTATGAACTGCCAGTTGGTAAAAGCCGAACAGAAGAAGCCAAGTGGATTACTTCAGCCATTAGAAGTTCCTACATGGAAGTGGGAGAAGATATCGATGGATTTTATTGATGGATTACCTAGAACAAGAACAGGAAACGAAGGGATTTGGGTCATCGTAGATCGTTTGACTAAGAGTGCACGATTCATTCCTGTTCGATCGACTATGACTGCATCAAAGTTAGCTGAGTTGTATGTTAAGTGGATAGTTCGATTCCATGGTATTCCGAAGAGTATAGTGAGCGATCGAGATCCATTGTTCACTAGTGGATTTTGGAAGAGCTTCCAGGAAGTTTTGGGAATCGAGTTGTGTTTGAGTACAGCTTATCACCCTCAAACAGATGGTCAGACCGAGAGAGTCAACCGAGTTTTGGAAGATCTTCTTAGAGCATGTGTTATGGACTTCGGAGGATCATGGGAAGATCACCTTCATTTGGTGGAGTTTGCATACAACAACAGTTACCAGTCAAGTATTGGTATGGCACCGTATGAGGCATTGTATGGAAGACCGTGTAACTCTCCGACATGTTGGATAGAGACTGGGGAAAAGCCGTTACTTGGGCCAGAGATGATTCGACAGACTTCGGATTGTATAGAGATCATTCGGCAACGAATGAAGGCAGCCCAAGATCGTCAGAAAAGTTATGCCGATAAGCGTCGTAAGGATTTGGAATTCGACGTTGGTGATATGGTTTTCGTGAAGATTTCTCCACTGAAGAATGTTATTCGATTCGAGAAGAAAGGAAAATTGACTCCGAGATTTGTTGGACCATTCCCGATCATCGAGCGAATTGGAAAGCTCGCCTATAGATTGGAGTTACCTGAGAAGATGTCGAGTGTGCACAATGTTTTTCATATATCATATCTACGGAAGTATGTGCACGACTCGAGTACGGTGGTTTCTGCTGATAGCTGTGAAGATTTCGAAGTTTATCCAGTCGATAGAAGACCTCGTAAGCCGCTTCGTGTTGTGGAAACCGACACGAAACAGCTTAGGAGGAAGGTAGTTAAGTTGCTCAAGATACAATGGAGTGATGATGATAACGACTGTACGTGGGAGGTGGAAGAGAGGATGAAAGCAGCTCATCCTGAACTCTTCAAGGTATGACCCTAAGGTGTCGTGTCATCTAACAACGTTGTAACTTGTTCTAAGTTTTAGAATTCTGCACGCTAAGCTAGAATTGGATGCATGGTTTGTTGATTGTTATGGATGATAGGCGTGCAGAATAGTCTTTGATTGCTTTGTTTGTTTGGAATTTCAGGGGCGAAATTCCTAAGGGGAGAGAATGTAACGACCCGTATTTTTACGGATCGACAAGTTCGTCAAAATCTGGAATTTTCAGCATTTTAAGTCATTTCAGATTTTAGGTATAATTTGTCTAAGTCCTAGGTCGTGAACGACCTAAGAGCTAAGTCGTGATCGACCTATAGGATGGTAGTGAGTTAAGAAGGTTTGCGACTTAGAGGTTAGGTCGTCTTGGTTTAGGTCGTAGTTGGCGACCAAAGAGGTAGCGCGACCTAGAGTGTGAGCGACCTATGTTTGAGAGTTGAGTTGTTAGGTCGTCTGGATGACCTAAGGTTAGTAAGCGACCTAAGGGGATAGGTCGGCGGCGACCTAAGAAACTAGAGACAGTAGTTAGCGACCTAGGGTTAATGACCTAATTGTTAGCGACCTAAGAGTTAAGCAGAATAGGGGTTGGCTGGTTAGCGTAGTTAGGTCGTTAGACGACCTAAGGTGTTAGGTCGCGTGTGTGTTAGGTCGCGTGAGTAGTTTTGAAGTGGGTTGTTAACTCGTAAGCGTCTTAAGGAAATTATTAAGTGTTAGGTCGCGTCCCAGTTGTTCGCGGCTTACGTTAGGTCGCGAGGAAACTTAAGGTGTTAGGTCGTTGAGTTTTGGCTTAGTGTTAGGTCGTAGCCTATGTTTTAAGTCGCGAGCGACCTAGGAGTTAGCTGTTAAGTCGTAACCCAGTTATTTGTTAGGTCACGTAAGGCTTAGCAGTTAGGTCGAAGATGTGCTTAAGCGCTAGGTCGCAGGTGCGCGTTAGGTTAGGTCATAGAGGCTGGGGGTTTTGTTAAGTCGTAGGTTGGTAAGTCTTTAGGTCGGTAGGTTTTAGGTCGTAGGTCGTGGACGACCTAACTCCGAGCGGCTTAAGGGAATTTCAGCTATAAATAGGAAGGGTTTTTCTCACTTTTTGGGATCCGGATTTCGAAGCGACGAAGTGCTGCCATTTTGAGAGCTCGACTTCTACACTTCTTCACTTCTTTTCTCCACTCTAATCTAGTGCTTCCATCCATCCAAATCGAAGATCAGGATTGAAGAATCCAAGAGATAAAGTTGAAGATCTTCATCCGTTGAAGTGAGATTTCTTCGTTTGAAGCGGGTTTGTGATAGATCATGCTTGATCCTTCGCTGTCCAGATCTGAAGCGTGTTGATTTGAGGTTGTTTAGGTGATTTGGTGAGTGGTGATTATCTTTCACACGGATCCAAAGGAGTATATCGGATTGTTGGCTCGATTTGGTGTTAAAATAGTGATTTTCATGCATTTTCTTCATCCTAAGTGTAGATCCATATAGATCCATTGTTCATGATGATTTGACAACCATTTTTACTAAGTGTTAACCTATGCAAGTTCATTCATCAAGATTGTAGAGATATTTCTTATGATTTCATGCATGTTAGACTTTCAACTCTTTAATTACGAAATTGCCATTATTGTGATAATTGTCTATTTAGATCTTATTTGAATGCTTGATTGTTTGGATTAATGTTTGACTTGGTTGATTGCTATGAATTAGATGAATGATGATTTGATTTAGATCGAAGATGATTCAAAAGCTAAGGGAAAGGCTCTTGAATTGGGAAGGCTGCTCGTGGCATATGTAGCGGGATGATGAAGCTCTTATGCATAGATGATGATGTTGAGATGAGACTTTGCGAGGATGTGATGAAGCGAAGTATGATAGGAGATAGTCTTGGTCTAATCCAGACGGGATCATTCCAAGCACGTTGGTAACTCGGTGATATGATTCGAGTTAAGGGTAATGGATGCTTGAGAGGCGCTTGAGCTAGTATGGAATTAGTCGTCAAGGAGGATGACTAGGAGGCTTGGATAGCATCGTTATTGAAGGTTCTAGCATGCTCTAAGCAAGAGTACGTTTGGGCAGATTCGATAGTCCCAACGGCCAACTGTTGATGGTCGAGTACTCTGGGCAGATTCGATTGTCCTAGGCACGGGCTGCGACGACGTGCGGGAGTTATGTCTAGAACCGGGGTTTCCATTATCCCTTGACGGACGGCTGAAAGAATGTGCCGGTCATTCAATTAACGGTGATATCGAAGCAATGATAACAGTGATAGCCAGAGTCATGGATGTTTGGTTGTATCGTCATTCGGTCTCAAGACCAGTGTTTTCCGGGTGCTTATCTGATCTTGGTTTAGGCCTTGGGAGTTTGTGCTTGTAAAACATCGCCCTTGACTCGAGTGATAATTACTTTACTTTAAATTGTATGCTCTGCTATGTTTGCTTTTGCTTAGTGTGTGTCTGGGGGCTATCACTGTAGAATGAGGTTGGAGTGGGAGGGTTGTATTCCTATTCCTTTTTCCTTTATGCTCTTTTGGTATGTTGTTAGTTAATCTACTGCTCACTAAGACTGTTGTCTGACTCAAGGCTTTATGTTTTTAACTCTTATTGCCTTGGGCTGTTCGTCCATTTTTGGGATGGGCAGACTAGGTAGCAGGTGACAGGTGCTGTTCTTGCTTCTCACGATGATGATATCGAAGACGAGCTGGAGGGTTGCATATTATCTTCTTACTATATGTACTGGATGTTCCGCTGTTTTGTATAACTCTGAGTGTTATGTAGTGAGGCTTGATGTATTGGCTATTTGGATGTTTGTACTCAACTACTATGAAGTTTTATATTATGGCATTTTATTCTGTAAAGCTTCACTAAATATATGTTCTATTGTATTTTGTCCATGTGCTGTGAGTAATACGATAGATTCTGTTGTTTTATTTTAACCTGACAATCATCCATGGCTGCCTGGCACACTTTACAGCGCACTATCTCTAGATTCAGTGCAGGGGTCATGGGCGGTCGTCACATTTGGTATCAGAGCCTTGGTTAATCGATCTTACCCAACGCTCGCTAACGTAACTACGTATGAGAGACGTAATTGTAATTTGATGGATGAATACTATATATAATATAGTAGTTTAGTTGAGTTTGAGTCCTTTATGCAGTTGTTTCTCTAGATGTTCTGATCATTCCTTTTTATAGATATTGAGAATGAGTCGAAGAGGGAGACCAGCTGCTAGGGAAGGCCGTGCTACTGAGGGGACTACTGATTATGCAGCTATGTTCGAAGCTATGATGACTTCGATCATGAGAAGGATGCAAGCTCCAGGGCCGTCAGTTGATGTTGGGGTTAAAGTTCAAACTCCAAAACCGGTGGATTTTGCTAAGTTGTGTAAGGACTATACTGCTCTTGGAGGGAAGGTTTTCTTGGGAACGGAATCAACTATTGAAGTCCAGAGATGGATAGATGCTTGTAGAAGGATCTTTGGTGATTTGGGAATTGATGATGCAACTAAGAGGAAGTTGGCATCAAGGCAGCTTCAAGGGAGAGCTTCTGATTGGTGGAACTCTATTACCATCAATACTCCAGAGGAAGAGATTACTTGGGAGCAATTCCAAGTTAGGTTTGAAGCTAAGTTCATTTCTACAGCTCAGAAGTCTGTTCTGTTCAAGAAGTTCGTGGAGCTCAAGCAAGGTGGAAGACCAGTTCTTGAGTATGTTTCTGAGTTTGAAGCTTTGTCCAAGTATGCCCGGTCATATATTGAGTCTGCATATCAGAAGAATGAGAAGTTCATGACAGGCTTGGACAGTTATCTTGGGAGGCAGTTGGTGGATCATTTGGATGATTCATTTGAGAAGCTTGTGGAGAAAGCTCTCAGGCATGAGAGTTTGTTTCCTAAGGAAGGATCTGTTGTTGCTGTGACCAAGGGAGGTCTAAACCACAGCAGGGTGGGAGCCAGAAGAGGAAGCAGCAGCAGCAGAAGGGTAAGGTTGGCCAGAAGAAGCCGAAGGGCGAAGTGACTTGCTACAATTGTCAGCAGAAGGGCTATTTCTCTAAGGATTGTAAGAATCCTAAGGTGCCGATGAAGTGTCACAATTGTGACAAGCCGGGGCATTTCAGGAAGAATTGTCCAGAACCGAGGAGGGACAAGCAGATTGTGCAAGCTTATGCTTTGGGAGCTGTTCCGTCGTCTTCGAAAGCTCCTACCTCTGAAGAGAAGGGAAAGAGTGTGGTGGTTCAAGGTACTCTTTTCCTATGTGGTGTTCCAGTTAGAGTTCTGTTTGATACTAGGGCGTCGCATTCGTTTGTTTGTAGTGAATTAGTAGGCCGGTTTGGTTTGGAACCGAATATTGTTGATAGGCCATTGGTTGTGACTAATCCAGTTGGGGGTTCGTCTTGTTTGTGTATGTTATGCCGTGGTCTAGTAGTATCGAGTCATGGTTGCTCTTTTGCTTGTGATTGCTTTGTTCTGAACTTTGCGGGGTTCGGAATTATTTTGGGTATGGACTGGCTTAGGAAGTATGCGGCTAAGGTTGATTGCGAGAGGTTGGAGGTGACAGTCGAGAATGTAGAGGGGCGAAAGGTTGTGATACGATGTAAGCATGAAGAAGGCGTCTTCATGAGCTTCATGTATTCGCTAGTTGTTCCACGGGATGGACTGTCATTAGTGCCAATCGCGAATGGATTCGAGGATGTCTTTGACGAAGTCAAAGGGTTGCCGCCGCATAGAGAGATCGAGTTTCGTATAGATCTAGTTGAAGGAGCCAGACCTGTTGTGATGCTTCTTAGGCAGATGGCGCCTAAGGAACAGCAAGAGTTGAGGGTGCAAGTTGATGATCTTTTGCAGAAAGGATTCATTCGGCGTAGTGTGTCCGAGTGGGGTGCACCAGTTGTATTCGCAACCAAGGCAGATGGGTCATTAAGGTTGTGTGTGGATTATCGTGAGCTGAATAAGGTGACTAAGAAGAAAAAGTATCCATTGCCGAGGATAGATGACTTGTTTGATCAGCTTCACGAAGCTAAGGTGTTTTCTTAGATGGATTTGACAACGGGATTTCACCAGTTGAGAGTAGCTAAGGATAGTGTGCCGAAGACTGCTTTTAGGACACCATCCGGTTTCTTTGAGTGGCTGGTAATGCCGTTTGGATTGACTAACGCGCCGGCATATTTTGTGGATCTTATGAATAGAGTGTTCAGAGATCAGCTGAACAAGTTCGTACTTGTGTTCGTGGATGATATTCTGATTTATTCCAGAACGGAAGAAGAGCACAAGACGCACTTGCGTATTGTTTTGGAAATCTTACGGAAACATCAGCTGAAGGCTAAGTTTTCGAAGTGTCACTTCTGGAAGAGTGAATTGAGGTTCTTAGGCCATGTTATCTCTGGAAATGGAATAGCGGTTGATCCCGCTAAGGTGGCAGCAATTCAGGATTGGGTTAGACCTAAGAATGCATCTGATGTGAGAAGTTTTCTTGGATTAGCAGGATATTATCGACGGTTTATCAAAGACTTCTCCAAGGTAGCTGCACCGTTAACAGGATTGACAAAGAAGAACCTAGCGTTCAGATGGGATGATAGGTGTGAGCAAGCTTTCAGAATCCTGAAAGAAAGATTGACGAGTGCTCCTGTTTTGACTATTCCTAGTGGGAATGATGAGATGGTGGTTTACACCGATGCATGTGGTAATGGACTTGGAGCAGTGCTGATGCAGAGGGATAAAGTTGTTGCGTATGCCAGTCGACAACTGAAGCCGCATGAAAGGAATTACCCAACTCATGATTTGGAGTTAGCGGCGATTGTATTTGCTCTGAAGATGTGGAGACATTATCTATTGGGAGTTCGATTCGAGTTGTTTACGGATCACAAGTCATTGAAGTATCTTTTCTCCCAAAAGGATTTGAATCTTCGGCAGCAGCGATGGCTAGAGTTTTTGGCATCATATGATTTTGGTATAGCTTATACTCCGTGGAAAGGTAACGCAGTGGCAGATGCGTTAAGTCGAAGACATGCAGGATTGGGAGCCATGTTTTCAGAATGGAAGAGTCTCGAGTATTTAGCTGGATTTGACTTCAGGCCTAGATGTGAATTGGAACCTGATATGTTGGCAAACTTATCGATAAGACCCACTCTTGTGGAAAGGATTGGCGAGAGCCAAAAGCGAGATGATAAGCTTGTCAAGATTATCCGTGATTTGGAATCTGGATTGGATCCAGAAAAGGATAAAGGATTCGAGGTCGATCGAGAGGGTTGGCTTCGGAAGCAAGGACGACTAGTTGTTCCCGATATAGATGAATTGAGGAGTAAAGTTCTGAAGGAAAGTCATCACTCGAAGCTGACAATTCATCCAGGTGGAAATAAGATGTATCGGGATATGAAGAGAACCTACTACTGGGAAGGCATGAAGAAGGATGTTGGAAATTTTATTTCCAAGTGTATGAACTGCCAGTTGGTAAAAGCCGAACAGAAGAAGCCAAATGGATTACTTCAGCCATTAGAAGTTCCTACATGGAAGTGGGAGCAGATATCGATGGATTTTATTGATGGATTACCTAGAACAAGAACAGGAAACGAAGGGATTTGGGTCATCGTAGATCGTTTGACTAAGAGTGCACGAATCATTCCTGTTCGATCGACTAGGACTGCATCAAAGTTGGCTGAGTTGTATGTTAAGTGGATAGTTCGATTCCATGGTATTCCGAAGAGTATAGTGAGCGATCGAGATCCATTGTTCACTAGTGGATTTTGGAAGAGCTTCCAGGAAGTTTTGGGAACCGAGTTGTGTTTGAGTACAGCTTATCACCCTCAAACAGATGGTCAGACCGAGAGAGTCAACCGAGTTTTGGAAGATCTTCTTAGAGCATGTGTTATGGACTTCGGAGGATCATGGGAAGATCACCTTCATTTGGTGGAGTTTGCATACAACAACAGTTACCAGTCAAGTATTGGTATGGCACCGTATGAGGCATTGTATGGAAGACCGTGTAACTCTCCGACATGTTGGATAGAGACTGGGGAAAAGCCGTTACTTGGGCCAGAGATGATTCGACAGACTTCAGATTGTATAGAGATCATTCGGCAACGAATGAAGGCAGCCCAAGATCGTCAGAAAAGTTATGACGATAAGCGTCGTAAGGATTTGGAATTCGACGTTGGTGATATGGTTTTCGTGAAGATTTCTCCACTGAAGAATGTTATTCGATTCGGGAAGAAAGGAAAATTGACTCCGAGATTTGTTGGACCATTCCCGATCATCGAGCGAATTGGAAAGCTCGCCTATAGATTGGAGTTACCTGAGAAGATGTCGAGTGTGCACAATGTTTTTCATATATCATATCTACGGAAGTATGTGCACGACTCGAGTACGGTGGTTTCTGCTGATAGCTGTGAAGATTTCGAAGTTGATCCAGTCGATAGAAGACCTCGTAAGCCGCTTCGTGTTGTGGAAACCGACACGAAACAGCTTAGGAGGAAGGTAGTTAAGTTGCTCAAGATACAATGGAGTGATGATGATAACGACTGTTCGTGGGAGGTGGAAGAGAGGATGAAAGCAGCTCATCCTGAACTCTTCAAGGTATGACCCTAAGGTGTCGTGTCATCTAACAACGTTGTAACTTGTTCTAAGTTTTAGAATTCTGCACGCTAAGCTAGAATTGGATGCATGGTTTGTTGATTGTTATGGATGATAGGCGTGCAGAATAGTCTTTGATTGCTTTGTTTGTTTGGAATTTCAGGGGCGAAATTCCTAAGGGGGAGAGAATGTAACGACCCGTATTTTTACGGATCGACAAGTTCGTCAAAATCTGGAATTTTCAGCATTTTAAGTCATTTCAGATTTTAGGTATAATTTGTCTAAGTCCTAGGTCGTGAATGACATAAGAGCTAAGTCGTGACCGACCTATAGGATGGTAGTGAGTTAAGAAGGTTTGCGACTTAGAGGTTAGGTCGTCTTGGTTTAGGTCGTAGTTGGCGACCAAAGAGGTAGCGCGACCTAGAGTGTGAGCGACCTATATTTGAGAGTTGAGTTGTTAGGTCGTCTGGATGACCTAAGGTTAGTAAGCGACCTAAGGGGATAGGTCGGCAGCGACCTAAGGAACTAGAGACAGTAGTTAGCGACCTAGGGTTAATGACCTAATTGTTAGCGACCTAAGAGTTAAGCAGAATAGGGGTTGGCTGGTTAGCGTAGTTAGGTCGTTAGACGACCTAAGGTGTTAGGTCGCGTGTGTGTTAGGTCGCGTGAGTAGTTTTGAAGTGGGTTGTTAACTCGTAAGCATCTTAAGGAAATTATTAAGTGTTAGGTCGCGTCCCAGTTGTTCGCGACTTACGTTAGGTCGCGAGGAAACTTAAGGTGTTAGGTCGTTGGGTTTTGGCTTAGTGTTAGGTCGTAGCCTATGTTTTAAGTCGCGAGCGACCTAGGAGTTAGCTGTTAAGTCGTAACCCAGTTATTTGTTAGGTCGCGTAAGGCTTAGCAGTTAGGTCGAAGATGTGCTTAAGCGCTAGGTCACAGGTGCGCGTTAGGTTAGGTCGTAGAGGCTGGGGGTTTTGTTAAGTCGTAGGTTGGTAAGTCTTTAGGTCGGTAGGTTTTAGGTCGTAGGTCGTGGGCGACCTAACTCCGAGCGGCTTAAGGGAATTTCAGCTATAAATAGGAAGGGTTTTTCTCACTTTTTGGGATCCGGATTTCGAAGCGACGAAGTGCTGCCATTTTGAGAGCTCGACTTCTACACTTCTTCACTTCTTTTGTCCACTCTAATCTAGTGCTTCCATCCATACAAATCGAAGATCAGGATTGAAGAATCCAAGAGATAAAGTTGAAGATCTTCATCCGTTGAAGTGAGATTTCTTCGTTTGAAGCGGGTTTGTGATAGATCAAGCTTGATCCTTCGCTGTCCAGATCTGAAGCGTGTTGATTTGAGTTTGTTTAGGTGATTTGGTGAGTGGTGATTATCTCTCACACGGATCCAAAGGAGTATATCGGATTATTGGCTCGATTTGGTGTTAAAATAGTGATTTTCATGCATTTTCTTCATCCTAAGTGTAGATCCATATAGATCCATTGTTCATGATGATTTGACAACCATTTTTACTAAGTGTTAACCTATGCAAGTTCATTCATCAAGATTGTAGAGATATTTCTTATGATTTCATGCATGTTAGACTTTCAACTCTTTAATTACGAAATTGCCATTATTGTGATAATTGTCTATTTAGATCTTATTTGAATGCTTGATTGTTTGGATTAATGTTTGACTTGGTTGATTGCTATGAATTAGATGATTGATGATTTGATTTAGATCGAAGATGATTCAAAAGCTAAGGGAAAGGCTCTTGAATTGGGAAGGCTGCTCGTGGCATATGTAGCGGGATGATGAAGCTCTTATGCATAGATGATGATGTTGAGATGAGACTTTGCGAGGATGTGATGAAGCGAAGTATGATAGGAGATAGTCTTGGTCTAATCCAGACGGGATCATTCCAAGCACGTTGGTAACTCGCTGATATGATTCGAGTTAAGGGTAATGGATGCTTGAGAGGCGCTTGAGCTAGTATGGAAATAGTCGTCAAGGAGGATGACTAGGAGGCTTGGATAGCATCGTTGTTGAAGGTTCTAGTATGCTCTAAGCAAGAGTACGTTTGGGCAGATTCGATAGTCCCAACAGCCAACTGTTGATGGTCGAGTACTCTGGGCAGATTCGATAGTCCTAGGCACGGGCTGCGACGACGTGCGGGAGTTATGTCTAGAACCGGGGTTTCCATTAGCCCTTGACGGACGACTGAAAGAATGTGCCGGTCATTCAATTAATGGTGATATCGAAGCAATGATAACAGTGATAGCCAGAGTCATGGATGTTTGGTTGTATCGTCATTCGGTCTCAAGACTAGTGTTTTCCGGGTGCTTATCTGATCTTGGTTTAGGCCTTGGGAGTTTGTGCTTGTAAAACATCGCCCTTGACTCGAGTGATAATTACTTTACTTTAAATTGTATGCTCTGTTATGTTTGCTTTTGCTTAGTGTGTGTCTGGGGGCTATCACTGTAGAATGAGGTTGGAGTGGGAGGGTTGTATTCCTATTCCTTTTTCCTTTATGCTCTTTTGGTATGTTGTTAGTTAATCTACTGCTCACTAAGACTGTTGTCTGACTCAAGGCTTTATGTTTTTAACTCTTATTGCCTTGGGCTGTTCGTCCATTTTTGGGATGGGCAGACTAGGTAGCAGGTGACAGGTGCTGTTCTTGCTTCTCACGATGATGATATCGAAGACGAGCTGGAGGGTTGCATATTATCTTCTTACTATATGTACTGGATGTTCCGCTGTTTTGTATAACTCCGAGTGTTATGTAGTGAGGCTTGATGTATTGGCTATTTGGATGTTTGTACTCAACTACTATGAAGTTTTATATGATGGCATTTTATTCGACTTATTAATTCCACTTGTTAATATTAAAAATCAATTAAATATTCGAATTTCAAATGTCAGAAATTCTGGGTCGTTACAGTTTAGCTGCTCGATTTTGAGCGTTCTCTCCTTGCCATTGTCTGTCTTCGGATAATAGCTGATTTTTTGCAAGTTAGGGTTTGAGACCTCATTCGAGCACCTACTTCTGTCTTTGGAAGCTGGTGCATTGATGATTTGATTTTGGAAATGCCTTCCGTCATCGTCTATCTCGGTACGACGGTAAGTTCCCTCTTTTATTACAAGTTAGAGCGGTCTTTTATCCTGACCAAGTATTAATGTGTTATGTGCCCCTCAGTCCACAGTGCTGATTATTCTGAAAAATTGATGGGAGACTTGATGTTCTAGGTGGCTCCTTGAACGCCCCCAGTCAAAGGTACATCGCAGCTCCTATCTCTAGGAACTCGTGACTTGGGTGTCTTGAGTTTTGACATTTTGTACATTAACTTTGGTCAAAGATCAGGATTCTTTTCCGAATTCTTTGGCCAATAAAATATAGATAATGATGATGTGCTAGCTTATGATGATGCTACACATTCATTTGGCCAATTATATAACCTTACGGAGTGCACAATATTATAAAATAACTTAATAGATAAAGGCCTCTTTGATGTCACCATTTTTTTATTCGCTTGTCCAAAATACATGTCTACCTGTTAACATAAACTCAACCGAGTACATGCAAGTTTATAGGGAAAAAAATAACAAAACATAAGTTATACAATAGTTTGGTGGGAATAGTACAATCCCTTTAAAACATAATAACAAGATAGTGGGACCACACTATAGCGTGGAATAGATTTTCTCTTCAGTATCTCAATTATAACATCATCACTAACATAACATGCATTTCAGCATACATATAAAGATATAACAATATATTAACTATCTAGTTAATTTGGATGTTTCTTATATTTTTTGTATATTAGAGAAACAAGATAATGTAGTCGCTTGTTTTTGTTAAAAGTTAACTCTTCATTTTAGAAGATTTATATTACTTCCATATCTTCTAATTACTTAAAGAACAGAAGAAGCTGTGTCTCATCAACGAGATGTTGCTAATATAGAGAGATCATGTCTTATACTATCATTTCAACTTCCTTTTCTTTGGTTTTGGTGTTATCGGTCTCATAAATTTTAAGTAATTTAAGAAAATATTGAATTATTAAGTATAATACATCCATTGAAGTTTTCATATAAATTTGTAGTACTTGTTTCAAATTTTTAATTGTATCAATTCTTTACCACCATGGCGGCATATAGTTATTATTTTACCTTTTTTCATTGGAACAAGTTTGCTATGTTGGAGCTTTTCTTCATTTAGTCCTACTGAAGTTGAAAACTCTTTTGGGACTTATGAGGAAGAAGCCTCTTTGTAAACTTGTTCATCTTTTTTAGATGACTTCGCTTGTTGAAAATCCTTTTGCCTTTTCATTTTTTCTAATCATTTTTGAATTCTTTTTAAATCTTCTTCTTCCATTTTTTTTCTTAATCTGGTAAGAAGATCGGTAACAAATTAGTGTAATTTGGAATGTATTTGACATGATAATCATAGATTTTCATATACATTAACTGTAACGACCCGCTTTTTCGTATAATTCAAGCTGATAATAAACCACTCATGTCCAACCCAAATCGAACGGAAAGACAGATAGTTAAGGGAAAGAAAGAAGAAAGAGAAAATGAAGAGAAAAAGAAGAGAAAAGAAACTAAAACAACACAGAATCCCACAATCGCAGCGGAACAATATATAATATAATATCAATGATCTTTACAAAAGAGAAACTGTTATATACATACATCCATCAGAGTACAACAACAATCACAATCATCAGCCTGGATAGTTATAATATTATGTCCTCATAATTTCTGATGATTTCAACAACAAAGTAGCGAAAAATAAACATATACGTGAATATGATTTGAAGACCTCCAACTCGTCTGCTGAGCTCCAATGCATCCAAAGAATATGCAAATATGCTCGGTCTGACTCGAGCATTATAATAAAATAACACCCGAGTCAGTTTGGAAAACCAGCATGAGAAAACATACCCAACAAGAATTAAAGGTTACAGGAAACCATTTGAAAATCTAGAGTACCTCATAAGACCACGCCGCACATAAACACAGCTAGGTTTTTACCTTACGATAACCAAACCATTTCATATGAAATTCTATGATATTATAATAGAGATACAAATACTTATTAATCGTAGCCAAAATTATTACATTAATTAAATTCCAACATACTAGGTTCTACAACCAAAACCAAAGTCTCGTATTGGAGAATGGATTCCAACTATGAAAGGGTAAGGGTCTACCCACTGAATCTGTACACCTCTAGATAAAATGTACGGGAGGCTACAACACGTTGCACCTCTGCTACTCAGGACCGGCACTACCCCCTTCTCGAGTAGCACCGAATATGATCACCCCTTGGTTGCACTCAACAACCACACAATTGGATCCCGAAGCATACATGAATATCGCTCTAGATTTGGGATGACCATACCCTACTTGGGTGCAACCCACTTAACCCTACCGCATGTCCCTGCTTTATTCATTTCTCGGGTGTGAGGCTCGAAGAGGCCATGCTCTTACCCCTTCCTCCTAGCAAACCATCTTGGAATGATAATATTGCCCTCCAGGAAACCAATGTAATACTAGCATTCATCCATACAAGTTCGTTCTGGGACTGAACAAAATGCTTGAGAACTCCGTCTTTAATTCCATCATCTTCAAGATGTCTTCACTTCGAATGCTTAAGTTGGATCGAAGTTGTTTTCGGATAATATATCCGATCCCGGTCTCTTTGAAACAACATTCGACAGTTTTCGGTCAACTCAACCCCGGTTCTTTAGGAAATAAACAGTCAAAGCTAAGATCGAAGATCACCTCCTAACCGTTAGTGGACGGATTTCCTTATCATTTGTCCTAGAAGAATGAAATGAGATTTACACGCACAATACAACATCACCGGAGATGACTATGCTACATAACTCAATTGTTTCTTCTAGATATTTCCAAAGTTACGTTTGGGTCCACATTTGATAGTCGGTTATTTAACTATCAAATAATTACATTCAATGAGGAATTTAATTCCATAGGGAAAACCAACATTTGGTTAAGCACCAAGCAACAGTAAGCCTCCTTAATTAATCTTTTCATTAATTAAAACCAACTTGTATATGCTTGTATCTAAATACCTTTACAAAGATATATTCACAACCCTTATATTTTCAATACTTAGAAAATATCCATATACTTATCTCAATGGTATAAGTATATTTACCCAACACTGAGGCAGATCTTCTTTTTACCAAATTCTAAAACCATTTATAAACTCCATTATAAATTTCTAAAACCCTTTATAAACCATTTATAAATTATCCCTCAAGTCATTTATAAGTCCTTTATAAGACCATGCAATTATTTATAAACTCTTTTATAAATCAACCCATTTCTAAAATTCGTTTATAAATATCCATCTATTTATAAACCTCTTTACCTTATAAATAATCTTCATTTAAATCTTCAAACCATTTTATAAGCTCCGCTTATAAAAATCCAATTCCATTTATAAAACTCTATATATCAATCTCAAAAACGTCATAAATAAGTCCTAATCACTTTCTTTAAAACACTATTATATTATAGTATTTATTCATAGTAAACATCATAAATAAATAATAATTATTAACTTTTAACAACTTATTTTTTTTTGAGAAAAATGAGCAATCCTCCGTGAGGAAAAGAGCAAACATATAATTTTATTCCATACTTAAAAAGGAGCTACCAACAAGCTTGGTAGGTGACTATTCCTCATGACCCCATATAAATAAAATAAATGTAAAATTCCGCCCAAAAAACCTAGAAAAAAATCTAAGATGAAAAGAAAAAAACTAAACAAAATAGTGGCTAAAAAAAGCAGAAAGTAGCAATGGAGAAGGAAGCCGAAAGTAACAAAATCCAAATAAACTGTAGAAGACCCTGTATTAGGCTCATCCAAGCTCGTCCAAGAAATGAGAACATCCGAGTCAAAATCCCATGTCAGTAGCTAAAACTGAAAAACTAAGCTAAAGCCGTCTAAAGCTCTAGTGGCCGCTATACTAAGCCGAGCACTCCTCCTCACCAATCAATACGCACTCGAGCTAGATCCAATCTCTTTATGTGCTATAAAATTTGCCTCTATACCCATTGTAAGACCAACATTTTCCTTCTTTACATAAGTATCTCTTCTCTGTGGCACTAAATTTGTTTCTCCGTGTAGATCTACATGAAACAAGTTCGTATAAGTTAATTGATAACCATGCATAGTATTTAATTCTTTATAATGTAAAGTCTTTTCAGCTGCATCCCCAATATCGCATGTGTGATGTACTTGTTTTCCCTTTTTAATCTACTTGAAAATGTGCACAAATAAAACTTGTACATGCACAATGCGCACACTACCCACACCTACGCCAGCCTTATTTTCCACCTGCCCTCTAACATTAACTGCCATGCATTCAACTACTGAACCAACTTCGAGATTTTCGCATGCCATGTCATCTTAGTTTGTACATGTGCTGTTTTCATGCAAATACATATCCTGTGCAACAATATCATTTTCAACCTGTGCACCAAATATAAAATAATTGCCATCAACTTGTGCATGCACAAATTTTATCATATTAAATTTACTATTGGCTTTATTGCTTGTGGATGAATAAGCCTGATTATCTTCAAAGATTTCTAAAACAACATCCCTATCCTTAGTACACTTCCCATCTTTATTCACCAGATTTTCTAGAACCCTTCCTTCTTCACCATCAGCCAACGTGAAGTCCTTTAGATTTTCAACCACTTCTTTGTTATTATACTCCACTAAATAACCATGCCCATTTAACCCTTCATCATCATCATCATACAACATATAAGAATTACCAACATCATATCACATATATCCTATGCACAGTCACCAAACCCACAACCACATCCCCTATTATATATTGTTAAATCATTATGCACCATATATTCCATATTTGATTCACCATAATCATCCATCAAGTTCCATTTATATATATATTACTAGTAGATGCTTCAAGCAACTTCATGCAAGAATTCAAAGATCCCATGTTATATGCAACTACAACAAAAATACCCTATTACAACGCCCTTTTTACAACGGGCACTGGTTGCCCGTTGTAATAGAAGGTTATTACAACGGTCCATTCAGGACCGTTGTAATAGATGCCCTACACAACGCCCTTTTTACAACGGGGAATGACTGCCCGTTGTAATAGAAGGCTATTACAACGGTCCATTCATGCCCGTTGTAATAGATGTCAATTTTACAACGTTCACAAAATGCCCGTTGTAATAGATGTCAATTTTACAACTGTCACAAAATGCCCGTTGTAAGATGTGCCAATTTTACAATGCTCAAAATGCCCGTTGTAATAGGTGTCAATTTTACAACGGACTAAAAATGCCCGTTGTAATAGGTGCCAATTTTACGACGGTCATAAAATCCCCGTTTTAGCCGATGCCAATTTTACGTTAATCATCCGCTCACGTTTGATGAAACCATTTTTCGGGAAATTTCTAACGTCTGCCAATATTTATTATTTAATATTCAATATTTAGTATTTAATATTAAATATTTCATAATTAATAATTACTATTAAATCATTTCTATTAAATCACTAATAATTAATAATAAATAATTGCTATTAAATAATTAAGAATTAATTATCAATACTTAATAATTAATAATCAATAAATAGTACTAGTATTAAAAATTTAATAATTAATAACTAATATTAAATATTTAATAATTAATAATCGGTAATATATACATAATCATTAACTTTAAATAATTAATATTTAATTAAAATCAAGCAGCAAAAATTAATAATTAATAAGTAATTTTGAATAATTAATAATTAATTTTAAATAATTAATGTTTAATCATTTAGAAGTAATATTTAATATTTAAAAAGTAATTTAAGAAATTCATATTATAGTTAATATAAATTTTCAAATATTTACTAATTAATAATTAATATTAAATAATTTTGTAAATAACTAACAATTAATATTAAAAGATTAAGAATTAATTATTAATACTTAATAATTAACAATTAATAAATAGTCATTAGTTTTTAATAATTTAGCTAGGACACACAAAAATTTAGCAGCAACACATGAAAAGTTGGAGGCAAAGTCTTGAAATTTAGGAGGGAAGTGCCGAAAAATTGGCTCCAAGTTTAGGAAACCAAGTACTCCTTACAGTCTCCCCTTCCCAAACTCAAAACTCACGCTGCAAATCCTAATTTGCCTTATCCTTATCAATTCTTCTCCCCGTTTTAATTTGCCTTCCTCAGTGGACGAATGCGTTCGTTTGAAACTCGAAACTCGGATTGCCTTTGTCTACAAACCTCCTCAATGCCAAAATCAAAGCCGCAACTCCACTTGGTTCGAGAACCATGAAGCATCGCCACCAGAAATTCGCCGCCATCAAAAAGAACACATCACCACCGTCATGCCGTAATTCACCGGAGAATATGAAGCCGCTGCTCTGCCTTGAACGCGTCTATAGATCGCATGGTGACGTCGAAGGCTAAATTCTAGATCCAAAGCCGCCGCCTGGTGATCGCTGTTTATTATGCTTTTGAGCCTGATGGCGACAATTTGAATGGTTTGATTATTGCCGTATCATCACGTTTTTCAATTTTCGATTGAAGCAAAGTAGGCTTAGAGCTTAAGATTATAACAAGGTAAACTGATTCTTGTTCTGCTTTCTGTCTTGCCCATTTCGGAAGAACATTCAATTTGTTTTTTAGTTTTGTTAAGACTTTTCAGTTTTGTCAATACTTTCAACCCATAAAGAAAATGACAGTGCACTCTATGTTAGATAAAGTCTAAAATGCTCTTCATATATCTAGAATTTAAAAGGCAGGTAGAGACAACAATGGCATCCATAATGCAAGTCAGTGGATGTTAAAATACAATTTAGAACTTCAAAGGAAGACCGTAAGATACAAATAGGTAAATTGCTAGAACTACTGCCAGAATTTTGTTACACGAAGCTGAGGAAAAAGCAAATTTAAATGGCCAAGAATCAGTGGGTTCCATTTAATTTTAATCCTCTCTTTTCCTTTTTGGCTGTTACACGAAGGCGAGCATGTATTTGGAGTTGCTCACATCTTTGCATCTTTCAATGATACTTTCATTGTGAGTTTTTAACCGACTATATGTTTACTTAGTTTCTCTTTTTGTACATTTTGGTAATGGTTTTGTTTTGCTTTTGACCGCATGTTACAGATTTGTCTGGAAGGGAAACTCTTGTTCGCATTACTGGTACCTAGAATTTGTCGGTTGATTTCTAAATGGGATAGTATGCAGATTAATCATGCTTTATATGGATTATATACTTCTCAATAAAATGAAACCAGAAATTTCCATTAATTTCTTGCACTTGAGGTTTATTCATAGAATGTTTTATATATTGGTAGCAAAAAGGAAGAAAAAGAAAAGGAGGGGAATAGGAAAATGGTATGTTTTTCATTTTTAATTCAGCTTTACTAGAGCGCATATGGGCCGTAGATGCAATACAAAGGTTGGGAATTGATCGCCATTTGCAGGAGGAAATTTCTCAAACACTCGGTTATGTGTATAGGTTAGCTTTCCAAAAACTTTGAAGAGACATTTGTGAATAGTACTACAATAAGAAAAGAAAATGTGTTGCTTTTATCTACTGTAGGAATATAACAGCAAATGGTGTATCTTGGGGAAGAGATAATCCAATTCCTGATATAGATGATACATGTATGGCCCTCCGACTATTGAGGCTGCATGGTTACTCTGTTTCATCAGGTATGATAAAACTACAACGTATTAGGAAGAGATATTATTTATTGTTCTAATAGGTTAGTCTAGAAAAAGTGTTTTCCATCACGTAGTGTCACTTAGCAATCAAATGCAATAGTTTTTTATTTTTAGAGAGGTTTTTTGATGTTAAACTGTCACAAAAGTACTAAAGCATACATACTAAGCAACAAGGAAATAAATGAAGGCTGCGAAGAGGACTTTAGCACATATAACAAATTTTTGCAGACCATGTTTCTTGCAGTTAGATATAAATGTAGGTTAAATTAAGTTTAGGTTTTAATGTCCGAGAATTGTGAACTTCTGTTGTAGATATATAAATAGGTGTCTAGTACTAGTTTTGATGAAGTTTTATTTCTGTGCATGTTAGAGAGGATATGCTATCCCAGTCTCAAATGGTAATATTGCAATTTAGATTGTTTGGATTCAAAGGAAAACTGAACTTGAATATCAAATGAACTGTTTTATTGGTTTTGACTGTAGTGTGCTTTTGACCGTGCTTGTGCGTTTTTAAAGTGCACGAATTATTACAGAGGAATAGGTGCACATCAGTGCTCTTAATGTCAACTATGTTTAAGGACTGTCGTTGCTTCCACTACTGTGGTTAGACTTTATCTCTACATTAACAGCTTGATCATGGACATTGCAGTCATGGTTTAAACCAAGCGATTGTTTTCTCCATTTCCTATTTTCCTTTCAATGTTAACTGCCAATTCACTTCTCATTTTCAGTATTGCTTTCCAAGTTCTTGATGCATTGTATATATACTTATACATACACATGCATACACACATATATGTATGTAATTTACATTATCTTTGTATGTATTGCAGGACATAGAGAAGCAAAGGAATTTTTGAAGAAAAAAGGTGTTATATGGGTTCTGATTAACTAAAATATTATGGTTCAAAGTTTGCTTCAATGTCATTCGGTCTAAATTTTAAATCTTGTGTTATTATTTGTATGTACTACGTGTTATATTAGTTTAGGGTTGTATTCGATGTTTTGTAACTATGTAAAATTTTATGAATGATGTGAATAGATGAATCTTTTTGTTATTTTGAAATATAAATTTCTTTTGCTATTTTTAGTAAATATGAATAATATGGTTGTCATTAGTATAATAATTTTATTTCAATTCAAATTAGTTTAAAATTTACACGTGCATTGTAGTAGTTTTATTTTTTTTCTCATTTGAATCTTTTTAACAACGGGCAAAAACAGTTGCAATATCATGTATTACAATGGGCATTGCCCATTGTAAAAAGGTTTATTACAACGGGCATTGCCCGTTGTAAAAAGGTGTATTACAACGGGCATTGCCCGTTGTAAAAAGATTTATTACAACGGGCATTGCCCGTTGTAAAATATGGTCAACCTATTACAACATCGCCTATTACAACGGTCGGCTGCCCGTTGTGGAACACATATTACAATGGGCATTGCCCGTTGTAAAAAGCCTGTTTTGTTGTAGTGAATTCCTCCTTATCAACTTTAGCTTTTTCCCCCTTATCAAATTTAACATCTTAAAAATAATAATTAATAATTCAAAACATTATGAATAAAACAATCGTTAATTTTTACCATTAACATAATTAATAATAAATTACCAAAATATTATTAAAAATCAATATTATTAATTTCAAGCCATATTAATAATTTAAATAATTAACCCTTCAAAATATTTAAATATTAACAAACAACTATAAACAATATTAATCCGAGTAACCATCTTTTGGAACATAATATATTTTCTTAATAAAATCCATACTTAAATCTTCAATTCAATCATTCCCATATTTATATAACTATATTTAAGTATTTCTTTCCATTTTATAAAACTTTCTTTCATAAAACCCATTTATTTATGAACTCCATTTATAATTCTATTTCCTTTATGAATCTCCCTTATTCATAAATCCCATTTAAAACATCAATCACCATTCATTTTAACATTACTTCCATATAGATAAATTCCTTTTACAAATCCATTTCTATTTATAAAATATCATTTAACATTTCAAATTTACTCTCGCCTTCAATTTCCAAAATAGAGTCAACTATTTCTAAATATCATTCTGTATCTTATAATAAATCCACCGTTTGATTTATTCTCCCATTTATTAAACGATAATAGTTTCCTTTAATTTATAAACTCCGTTTATAAATTCATGCTTTTATTAACAATATAAAATTTTACAAATCTTTACTTCCTTTGTAAAAATATCACTCTTGTAAATTATCCCATTTATAAACTTCACATTTATGAATAAATCATAATATATGTACCTATATACATATATATCACCTTATACAAAGATGATTAATAAATATTGTATCAAAATATTTCTATTTCCTTTTTAACAACATATCCCTTCATTATAAAAGACTAACATATTCTCCAGGATTTTAAAAATCTTTATTCACTGTTCAAATCTCTTTTTAAAATATTTCATAAAACTATTAAATTATAATATCCAAAAATCTTACCTTTAATTTAAAATAAATTATTCCTTCAAATAATACAAGACTAATTATTTAAAACATATATAATTTTGAAATCACTTTGAAATCCTCTTTTTAAATAAATCAATATTTTATGGTATCTTAAAATACCAAAATATAAGGTCCAATGTTACTAAAGCACTAATAAGAAAAATCATGTTTATGTCATCTAATATAACATCCAACATATCATATATCACATGAAAATTAAAATCAACAGTGTGAGAAATCCTGTTGGATCTCTCCAACCTGTCCCTCCGCATCACATACAACGTATAAACAATAATATAAAAATCAACCGCTTCGAGGCGGGATTAGTATAAAAATGGTCATCCGCTCTTTCACGGGAACGTAATAGGATCTCATGCCCGTTCCAAAGGCGAGAATATATTCAATCCAATAATATAATTTAGTACATTATCCAAACAGTCAATAACAATCAATAATAAATATCCAAACATCCAATAAATAATTTTTATTGACTAATAATATTTTCTGATTAATAAATTAGGTGAGATGAGCTCACTTTGGTTTTAATAGTCATCAAAACGTTCCGTTTTGAGTTAAAATTGAACGTACATTCAATTTTTACCCAAAATTCCAACTAGCTCTGAATCCATCCAATCCAACTCCATAGCATAGTCTTCGTCGATACGATCGCAACGCGACTTATCGCGCTCAATTTGGACCTCGTGCGAGAAAGTTATGGATTTAATTAACATTTGATGAAATTAAAATTAACTTACATAAAATAAAATTTAAAACTTAAAACCTTTCTCTTCCCTCATCTCTTTACACGTATCCACTTCCAGGCCGCACACAATTTTCGTTTTCTTTTTATTCGAATGTAGCCATGTTCATGCATGCACCACGACGCCGACCACTACACCACCTGTCGCCGCGCTCACCATCGCTCGACCATGCCTCGCCAGCACTCCACTCGTCCACAAATGTGATCACCACCAACCCAAAAACTGCCATAAACGTTGGCCCACAACCGCTGCCTCGGTCGTCGATTCGACGATCCACTCGTATAGATTTGTTCGTAGAGTCGAGCTCTCCAACTTTCATGTTGGACGTTTCGGCTAATTTTGCTCCTAGCTCGTTGTGCAATGGTGGCCGTTGTATAAAGAATATTTTTAATGGCGGCTGAGTTAGTTTAAGGTTAGGGTTTGCAAAAGAAGGAAGGTTGATGGCTTTTATAGAAAATTTCACGGTACTATTCATCCGTGAAAATTTCAAACTCCAAACAAAGCGTGCCGCCTGGCGTTCTATATGTTATACCCCTATTTTGAACACAATGAAACATATATCGGGAGCCAATTCCATCATATTCATAGGATATCTTTTAAAAATCAAATTATTATAATGTCAATTCCTTTAATTAATTTCTACGCGTTTCGAACTCGCACAACCAAACGATATGTCCGATCAACACGAAATTCGACAGCATATAATAATTCACTACTACGGACCCGATGAAACTGGTTTCGTCGGAATCCAAGACAGTGCCCCAAAAGGCTATTTTTACACGTTAATTAAAACGAGTTATTTCCAAAACAGTTTAATTACTTTTAAATCAAACTATCCTCATTCTTATTCAAATAGAATTTAAATCAACTTTTGAAATCATTTTCATTTATATTAAATTCAAGATTCAATTATTTAAACAATTCTAATATTAAATTCAATAATTTAATTATCAGATAAACTGCTATATTTAAAATCCAAGTGTAACGACCCGGGCTTTTCGAACCCGAAAATTCCAGATAGTTAGAAGAAAAAGAAAGAGATAGAAGAAAGAAACAGAAAGAAGAAAGAAGAATAGAGAACACAACATCTCACATTCGCAGCGAATTAAATATAATAACAAATAATAGCATTTTATAAAAGAAAGATGTAATGGTTACTTTACATACAATTCATCAGAGTTACAATCATTACAATAGACTGGACAGTTATAATAACTCGTCCCAATAAATAACAATATATCACACTCCATACGTTCCTGCCATCCAGCTCGCCTCCTGAGCTCCAGAACGTCCTTACCTGGAAATCTGTAATACTCGGTCTGACCCGAGCATTACATCAAAGTAACACCCGGGTCAGGCTGGAAACCAGCATGAGTAAACTCATCTAACATGAAATTTCAATTCATTGAAATTATATAAACCCGGGGTAACTCGTTCTTTACTATAAGTAAACAACTTATATAATCATCACTTATTTCCATACAACAATATCTAAGGACCGTTACTTAGTTAAAATAGTCATGTTACCTAATTTATTCCATTCCAGCATATTTGATTCCATAATCAAATTTACGAAGAATTTAACATATCACTAATCGAAGTGGTTTCGGATATTATTGATATCCGACCCCGGTCTCTTCGAATTCAAAATCATCTTCCTAAGACAAGTTGTTTTAAATTTCAATAATTCGATTTAACTTCAGAATGTCATATTCCCACAACAATTCCATTATAGATAAATAACTTATATTTATCATGGTTCAACCAAAAACATTTCATCTCACAGAACATTACAAAGTACAGGCCAGAGTCAATAACAATCAAAGGTATTCAATATAATTTAATCATCCACAAGTAAGATTAATTTCACATAATTAATTGAATTTAACTTACTAATTAATTAACTCTTAATTACTTACATTAATTAATTAACCTTTAATTAATCAATTTAATTAAATATCATTTAATTACTTTCCTTAAGTAATTTTAATTACTTTCATAAATTAACTAATCCTTTAATTAATTAATTAATTAATCATTACATTAAATAATTAATTCTCAAATTAATTACATGATTTAATTATCCTTTAACCATTAGTTAACCCTTAATTACTCTCATAAATTAATTATACCATAATTAATTACTTTAAATTAATCACATTCAATAATTAATCTTAGATTAATCACATTCATTATCCTCTAATAATTAATTAAATTAATTAACCCTCAACAATTTAGTCCTTTAATTAATTTAATAAATTATCCAAGACCTTAATTAATCTTTTTAAGATAAACCATTTATCTTAATTAATTACTTCATTATCATTAACATATAAATTTAAAACATTTTATCCTTTAATTAACACTTAAGTACATTTTAAATTAAGTTTAAAATAACTTAAAGTTTAAACTTAATAAATTATAACTTCCTTAACTTTACTTTTTAATACCATTTATTATATAAGGAATAGATTTTAAGAAATGATTCAAACTAGGTTCATTTTTAGATTTTTAAACTTGCTTTATTAAAATTTTAAAGCTGTTAAATTTACTTCGGGTCCATCCCGATATACCCACGAGCCTAACTTCGAGTCCCCCTCTAAAATTTCTCGAGCTCGTCCCGAGGCAACAGCTTCTTCCCCAAACTCAACACCACCTGATACATCGTGCACGCTAGATCCGGCCACCTCCAGCCCGTGCTCCGACCACCAACAGGTCGGCAATAACCTCGCCATCGTTTCCCACAACCCAGAAACATAAAACTACCATCAACTCGAAATCGATCAAAACGATTCAACTAAAACCAAACCTGCTCATCGAAATCCACTCCGCGCCACCGCCTCAGTTCGCCAGAGACCCCGATACTCCGCCCAAACCTACTCCGTAGACTCACGCACCAATCCCACTTACTCCGACCAAGCCCGATCCAACCTCGGTGAGGAATTCTCCTCTAGAACATTGTCGAACAGAACTGGTCGACAACCCTAATCCATCGTCGACCAGCCACTCCAATGCATGATAAAATCTCCGACCATTTTTCCCCCATTCCCCAACCTACAACGCTTCTCTGGCCACAACCCCAAGGCCCAAACTTCCTCCGATCACCAGGAAAGCATCAAAACACCAAATCCGTTCAACTCGCAAGTTCTCTCTCGAATTATCATTAAAAATCGTGATTTTACTCTTAAAATTCATGAAATTTGAAGACGATTTAAATTTCATAGTTGAATCAGAGAATCATAATGTTCGAATTTTAACACGTTTAAGACTTCCATTGTCTTTCTTGATTTTCCAAAATTCTATAAACTAATTATACTTAGAACTATATTTCTAAAAATTAAATCTCGTTAATTCAAACAAGTTTCCTTTATACATTTTAACCTAAAAGTGAATGAGGGTAGAGATTTTAGAATTTGAACTTAAATTTAGATTGTAAATTCAAAACAGAGGCTCATTCATATATTCACAGACATGCACACTCAACAAATCCATATTTACATACATGCAAGCAAAATTTTACATATATACCATAATTACCACATCATTATTTCATATATTCATCACATGCAATAAGTTAAAACAGGATATTGTTTTGTTTACTCACCTTATTGAAAGAACAGAGGAAGTTTTCTTCCTGAAACCTGGAATTTTTGCTTTGATTTGAACCTGCTTGATTTTGTTGATGTTTGAGATGATCTTGAATTAAATCCGGTTGAAGTCTTGTTTGATCTTCTTGCTTATGTTGTTTCAGGTTTCATTGTTCCAGCTTTTAATACTTTGAATTTGTTTTAATCTGCTCAGGTTTTAGGTTTGAAATTTGGGGAGAGATTGTTTTGAATTTCTCTTTGATTTTTTTTTCTGGTTTTTAGTACAGATTTTTTTCTCCTGTTTTCCTTTGTTTTGATAATGAAGATCAGAGAAAAATGGAATAGAGGGAGAGAGATATGTTTATATAACTTAGCTTAATTTATTAAAAAAAAAATTACATTTGTTCAATTGGCTTACAAGTGTCATTAGCATGCTATAATTAATTTACACTTGTATTTAGATAAAATCTTTCGCTTACATTTGTATTTTTGTATGTATATTAATGTTTCTATACTAATTCATATTTGTATTTATTAATTTCATGTATCATGTTTTAAATGTTGTGTATATATATATACAAATTAAAATCTTTCTTATGTAAATTTTTAATGTATTAAACCTTTTCTTAAATCTTATAAAAGCTTTTTATTTATCCTTGTCTTTTATTTTATATTTTCCAATTTAGATACATACATTTCTTTTTATCAATTTATGTTTTATATTTATATTCATACATTTTCTAGTATTTATACATATATAACTTTAAAAAAAAATGATTTTAAAATTTAAATTTCATATATATTTATTCTTGAATTTCCAATGTAAAATCTACTCATATAACAACACTTTATTATTTGTTTTAAAAGAAGAATTTGTCAAATATTAAATAATTTATACTGGAGATTATCACATCTAGATTTGTTAAATTTATAAATCAGTATTTTTAAAAGTTAAATTTGATAACTATCCAATTATTTGATGCCCGAAAATCCAGGATATCACATTCCTCCCCCCTTTAAATCTTTTCGTCCTCGAAAAGGAACGAAGCAAGAATTTTATTAAAATGATTATTATCAGAAAAATTACTCTTTGATAAATTTTACTATAAACTCTTTTTACTAAGAAATTTTAAAACTCTTTGAGAAAAATCCACATAATATTATTAAAATGACTTTATAAAAATACTCTTTATAACTCGATGTCTTCAAAAGTCCATCCTCGTTCTCACAGAAATTCGGTCATACGTTGATCAGACGTAAGACTGAAAATCTATAAGTACTTAGCAGACCCGTTTTCAACACCCAGTGAAAATACTTGGAAAATAATTTATTGAAAATATAGAAAACATTTTTGAAATAGAGGAAATATCTTTGGTGAGAATGCTCTGGAAATCATCACCCCCATCCATGGTCGCAGTTAACCCGATGGTTACGTTGCCGTCCCGGCAAAATCCACAGATAACTGTAGGTCTCCGCGCTCCTCGATTACGCCATGGAACCCGCTACAGATCGCAGTTATACCCGGGCCTTACGTTGCTATCACAGCACAAACCCATATAACTGTAGGCATCAGCGCCACCGAATTTCGCTGCCAAATAATGAAACTTCTCCCACATAGGTCGCAGTCTACCGATATAAAATCAAACGCAGACTGTTGGCTCTCAGCGGCACAAACGACTTTCGCTATGTTACCATAGTGTCACAGTCTACCGATATAAAATCAAACGTAGACAGTTGGCTCTCAGCGGCACACATGACTTTCGCTATGGTCTGCAGTAGATCGCAGTGACATTGAGTTAAACTGTCGTCACAGCATAACCCAAATGCCTCTGTGGGCACCAGCCCCTCGACTTTCGCTACACAAATAATCCTCAGGAACTAGTTTTGTCCGGACTCCTCACAGGATCAACTTTAGAATCCCCCCTTGGGGTTCAAGGCAGTACCACCCAGTGGCACTCCTGAGAAGTTCATTTCAAGGGAGCGCCTTTTTCCCCAGAGCTATACTCAAAACATTTTATACTATATACTTATAGTATCTTCAAATCATACCCTTTATGATTTATCAAAATCTCCTTTACACAAAATCGATTACCAAAAATCGATAATTCTCAAACTAGGCTTTCCAAAATCCAAAATTGATTTCTCAAAAATCAAAAGCCCTTTCCAAAATCCATAGGTTCCCAAAACCTTTTCCAAAATCATTCTCATAAGATCCTTTATATATATAGATATAGATATATATAACTTTGAAAACTTTGGATCATTTCAAACTTTGTATAAAACCTCTTTTATACTTCAAATATTTCAAAACCCTTTTCTTTTAGCAATAGATTCAACAAGGGAAGATTTACCTTATATAACAAGGATATATAACTTTATTTTATTCTAAATCAAATATTCACATTTGATAAATCTTTTATAAAGTTATTAACCATATTTCTTTTCAAAAAACATTTTACAGTTCTTATCCACAAATCTTCAATATCAATTTCATTCAAATCCGTACGATGCACACATATCATCCGTACACAATATCAATCTGATCACTCAATCGATCACACAATTTCACTTCCGAACTAGTATCGTCCACCCGACTTCCTAGTGCGGACTCAGATCTGGTTTCTTGATCAGAAACCGTCATTCTCCTTGCATAGTCGTAACCATGATAGAGAATATCCATAACCAATCAACAATCCATATCCAGGTTCGCCGTCGAAAATCGAGCGAAAAATCCTAACTCGGATCGATAATACTATCTCAAAATTCTGTGTTCGAATCTGGATCAAATCACTATGCGAACAGACTAATATACGTACATCCTACGTATTTATCTTTATTGGTTATTAGCCAAATCAGTTTCCTTTTCTATTCATATTTCCTTTAATTTTATTCACTTAATCTCAATTGCTTCCATTTCCAATTGAGTTATTACTTCAATTACAAATAGTCTGAACTCTGACCTATTTAAATTTAAAAATAGCTTGGAAAAGTTTAAAATAGATAAGTAGTTGAAAAATAATTACTAGTTTGTAAAATAGCTGTAAAATAGTTAAGTAGGTATAAAATAGTTAGATAATTGCAAAATAGTTTTTAAAATAGTGATTACATATAAGTAACTGAAAAATAGTAATTAGTTTATAAGACAGTTTCAAAATAGTTAAATAGTTCCAAAATAATTGTAAAATAAGTATGAGATAGTTTGGGGTTTAAGAAGAAAGATTATATAGTAAATAGTTTGGAAAAATATATTTGTATTAAAACAATTTATTTTGAAAATAATCCAGAGCCAAACTGTTCAATTCTCATCAATTCAATTTAAATTTCCATCTCCATTTAAATTAACTCAATTGCAATTTAAATAACTTCAATTTCCATTGAAATTGATTTAATCCCAATTCAGGTTGAATTAACCTTAATTCCTTTCCAAATTCAAATCAAATTCCATTTGATTTTTAAACTTATACATCTTCAATCACAATTCTAATTAATTCAAACCAAATCCCATTTGAACAAATTTCAATTTAAAACTCAATTTTAAGCTATCTCAAATTTATATAAATTCGAGTTAAATTTCTAAATGTTGATTTAATTTCTTAAATCAAATTAACTTATATCTTTAAACCATTAAATTCTGAATCCAAATTCCAAATTCCATTTTAAAATTATCTTTACTTAACTTATTATAAAGTTCAAATAAGAATTCAAAAACAATTAAATTTCAGATTCTAATTTATTATCCATTTTCCATTTCCAGATCTCAAACCCATTTTGAGATTACTCATAGCTCCTATTTAAATTAATCATTTAACTACCCAAGTTAAATTTAAATTTCATCTTGAAATTTCCAATTCAAGTTGTTCAATCTAAACTTATTTAACTTCCTTAAGTTAAATTATATTTACTTAATCCGGTCAACTTTACACAATTTGAATTCCCATTCAAATTTTAAACTTCAGATTAATAATCTTTCCCCTTTAAAAACTTACTTTACTTTGGGTTTTACATCACATTCCAATTTAAAACTCAACACTAAGTGTTCATTTCAAATCATCATTGGTATTATGTATATTCCTCATATATACATTTTCTTTACACACCAAGTTATACTTTAAATTTTAAACCATTCTTGGTTTAATTCAAAAACAAATTTTTTTTTTTTTAAAAAAAAAAATTTTCAAACAACTCTTATTTTAAAATAAGATCATATTCAAAAACAACCTGAAAAATATTTATTCCTTTTCTTTTAATATTTTGAAAACAATTTCAAATGTTTTCAAACTTAGGATTCAAAACTTCACAATTTAAATCCAATTTAATTTACAAATTTTAAGTCATATTCACCTAAAAGTTTACTTCCCTAAAATATTTCATTTTGCTTAGTCATTAACAACATTCATTATTAAACACAACTACCAATTATGATAATAACCAAGATTATCATATTTGGAAAACAATTCATTATTATCTTTATTCTTGAAAACACTTCTATAAATTTCAAGATTTTTATTTCAGTTTGAATTCTATTTCAAACTTATCTTCATTTAATTTCAATTTCGTTGTATTTCTATTACCACTTAATTCTTATTATCTTATTTAATTCCAATGATTCAACACCAATTTCTTTAATATATTAAAAGAAATATTGCTTTATATATCAAATATAATCTTATATAAAAATCATTTGAAATCTTTATATATGAAAATAACAAATACGCTCTCATATATATATACACTCAACTCGTTCTAGGGTACCATTGACCCTATCCTTAACGAGTAATCTCAACAGAGCCAAGGTTCTCACTTAACCTTCAGCTCTGATACCAAATGTAACGACCCGGGCTTTTCGAACCCGAAAATTCCAGATAGTTAGAAGAAAAAGAAAGAGATAGAAGAAAGAAACAGAAAGAAGAAAGAAGAATAGAGAACACAACATCTCACATTCGCAGCGAATTAAATATAATAACAAATAATAGCATTTTATAAAAGAAAGATGTAATGGTTACTTTACATACAATTCATCAGAGTTACAATCATTACAATAGACCGGTCAGTTATAATAACTCGTCCCAATAAATAACAATATATCACACTCCATACGTTCCTGCCATCCAGCTCGCCTCCTGAGCTCCAGAACGTCCTTACCTGGAAATCTGTAATACTCGGTCTGACCCGAGCATTACATCAAAGTAACACCCGGGTCAGGCTGGAAACCAGCGTGAGTAAACTCTCCTAACATGAAATTTCAATTCATTGAAATTATATAAACCCGGGGTAACTCGTTCTTTACTATAAGTAAACAACTTATATAATCATCACTTATTTCCATACAACAATATCTAAGTACCGTTACTTAGTTAAAATAGTCATGTTACCTAATTTATTCCATTCCAGCATATTTGATTCCATAATCAAATTTACGAAGAATTTAACAGATCACTAATCGAAGTGGTTTCGGATATTATTGATATCCGACCTCGGTCTCTTCGAATTCAAAATCATCTTCCTAAGACAAGTTGTTTTAAATTTCAACAATTCGATTTAACTTCAGAATGTCATATTCCCACAACAATTCCATTATAGATAAATAACTTATATTTATCATGGTTCAACCAAAAACATTTCATCTCACAGAACATTACAAAGTACAGGCCAGAGTCAATAACAATCAAAGGTATTCAATATAATTTAATCATCCACAAGTAAGATTAATTTCACATAATTAATTGAATTTAACTTACTAATTAATTAACTCTTAATTACTTACATTAATTAATTAACCTTTAATTAATCAATTTAATTAAATATCATTTAATTACTTTCCTTAAGTAATTTTAATTACTTTCATAAATTAACTAATCCTTTAATTAATTAATTAATTAATCATTACATTAAATAATTAATTCTCAAACTAATTACATGATTTAATTATCCTTTAACCATTAGTTAACCCTTAATTACTCTCATAAATTAATTATACCATAATTAATTACTTTAAATTAATCACATTCAATAATTAATCTTAGATTAATCACATTCATTATCCCCTAAAAATTAATTAAATTAATTAACCCTCAACAATTTAGTCCTTTAATTAATTTAATAAATTATCCAAGACCTTAATTAATCTTTTTAAGATAAACCATTTATCTTAATTAATTACTTCATTATCATTAACATATAAATTTAAAACATTTTATCCTTTAATTAACACTTAAGTACATTTTAAATTAAGTTTAAAATAACTTAAAGTTTAAACTTAATAAATTATAACTTCCTTAACTTTACTTTTTAATACCATTTATTATATAAGGAATAGATTTTAAGAAATGATTCAAACTAGGTTCATTTTTAGATTTTTAAACTTGCTTTATTAAAATTTTAAAGCTGTTAAATTTACTTCGGGTCCATCCCGATATACCCACGAGCCTAACTCCGAGTCCCCCTCTAAAATTTCTCGAGCTCGTCCCGAGGCAACAGCTTCTTCCTCAAACTCAACATCACCTGATACATCGTGCACGTGCACGCTAGATCCGGCCACCTCCAGCCCGTGCTCCGACCACCAACAGGTCGGCAATAACCTCGCCATCGTTTCCCACAACCCAGAAACATAAAACTACCATCAACTCGAAATCGATCAAAACGATTCAACTAAAACCAAACCTGCTCATCGAAATCCACTCCGCGCCACCGCCTCAGTTCGCCAGAGACCCCGACACTCCACCCAAACCTACTCCGTAGACTCACGCACCAATCCCACTTACTCCGACCAAGCCCGATCCAACCTCGGTGAAGAATTCTCCTCTAGAACATTGTCGAACAGAACTGGTCGACAACCCTAATCCATCGTCGACCAGCTACTCCAATGCATGATAAAATCTCCGACCATTTTTCCCCCATTCCCCAACCTACAACGCTTCTCTGGCCACAACCCCAAGGCCCAAACTTCCTCCGATCACCAGGAAAGCATCAAAACACCAAATCCGTTCAACTCGCAAGTTCTCTCTCGAATTATCATTAAAAATCGTGATTTTACTCTTAAAATTCATGAAATTTGAAGACGATTTAAATTTCATAGTTGAATCAGAGAATCATAATGTTCGAATTTTAACACGTTTAAGACTTCCACTGTCTTTCTTGATTTTCCAAAATTCTATAAACTAATTATACTTAGAACTATATTTCTAAAAATTAAATCTCGTTAATTCAAACAAGTTTCCTTTATACATTTTAACCTAAAAGTGAATGAGGGTAGAGATTTTAGAATTTGAACTTAAATTTAGATTGTAAATTCAAAACAGAGGCTCATTCATATATTCACAGACATGCACACTCAACAAATCCATATTTACATACATGCAAGCAAAATTTTACATATATACCATAATTACCACATCATTATTTCATATATTCATCACATGCAATAAGTTAAAACAGGATATTGTTTTGTTTACTCACCTTATTGAAAGAACAGAGGAAGTTTTCTTCCTGAAACCTGGAATTTTTGCTTTGATTTGAACCTGCTTGATTTTGTTGATGTTTGAGATGATCTTGAATTAAATCCGGTTGAAGTCTTGTTTGATCTTCTTGCTTATGTTGTTTCAGGTTTCATTGTTCCAGCTTTTAATACTTTGAATTTGTTTTAATCTGCTCAGGTTTTAGGTTTGAAATTTGGGGAGAGATTGTTTTGAATTTCTCTTTGATTTTTTTTTCTGGTTTTTAGTACAGATTTTTTTCTCCTGTTTTCCTTTGTTTTGATAATGAAGATCAGAGAAAAATGGAATAGAGGGAGAGAGATATGTTTATATAACTTAGCTTAATTTATTAAAAAAAAAATTACATTTGTTCAATTGGCTTACAAGTGTCATTAGCATGCTATAATTAATTTACACTTGTATTTAGATAAAATCTTTGGCTTACATTTGTATTTTTGTATGTATATTAATGTTTCTATACTAATTCATATTTGTATTTATTAATTTCATGTATCATGTTTTAAATGTTGTGTATATATATATACAAATTAAAATCTTTCTTATGTAAATTTTTAATGTATTAAACCTTTTCTTAAATCTTATAAAAGCTTTTTATTTATCCTTGTCTTTTATTTTATATTTTCCAATTTAGATACATACATTTCTTTTTATCAATTTATGTTTTATATTTATATTCATACATTTTCTAGTATTTATACATATATAACTTTAAAAAAAAATGATTTTAAAATTTAAATTTCATATATATTTATTCTTGAATTTCCAATGTAAAATCTACTCATATAACAACACTTTATTATTTGTTTTAAAAGAAGAATTTGTCAAATATTAAATAATTTATACTGGAGATTATCACATCTAGATTTGTTAAATTTATAAATCAGTATTTTTAAAAGTTAAATTTGATAACTATCCAATTATTTGATGCCCGAAAATCCAGGATATCACACCAAGTTATTTAACTTATAAGATTTACTTTTTAGCATTTAAATCAATTAAATATTTCAAATTTGAATGACTGAAATTCTGGGTGTTACATTACCAATCTAATTTGTTGAAGATTTTCTTTTGGTTTATTCACAGTTCTCTTTTAAAAAAATTGAGCAACAGATTTGTGATCTATTTCAGCTACAAATTATCTATCTAAAAGATAGATCTTTAAACTTTTGATCGCTAATTTAATAGTGAGTAATTCTTTAACATAAGTAGTATATTTAGACCAAGGTTTGTTAAACGTTCTAAAAGAATAAGTTGTTACTTCTTTTGGTTTAGCAATTAATACTACCACTCAACAATAATGGATTTTTTGATCTTTTACTAAGTCTTTAATTATTTATTATTTCTTCTTCTTCTTATTGTTGTAATATAATTGGTACTTTATATGGATTCCATGTTCTTGACTATTCGTGATCACATTGTTTGTACTTTGCTTGTTCTTCTGTAAGTTTTTTTGTAAATTTCTAATTTTGGTAGATAAATTAGGTATAAATTTTGTGCCTTATTTAGTATTCCTAAAAAACTCTGAAGTTCGTTTAGCAATTTGAAGGTATTGGGAAAATCCCTAATTTTTGTTTATAGATGTTGTTGTAATCAAACCGCCTATTATTTTTTTCCACGAAAATCAATTTCTTTTTTAAATAATTCAAATTTCTTAGGACTTAGAATTACACAATTTTCTAGTAGAATTTGTTCTACTATTAGCAAGTGTTATTTGTGTTCTTCTACGGTATTAGGGACACTAGGATATCATCTATATAGGTAGTTGCAAATGGTAAATGCCTAAACATTGGATTCATCCATTTTTGGAATACTTGAGCTGTATTTTTAATCCTAAAGTCATAACAAGCCATTCAACATGTCCTTATGGACAACTAAAAACAGTTTTTTCTATGGATTGTTTATCGCCAAGCTTTAATTGCTAGAAGCCTGATTTAGCATCAAATTTACTATAATATTTTGGACCCTGTATCTACCTAGTCAAATGCTTAGCAGAGGGAATAAAATATCCGTCAAATTTTGTACACCTATTAAGCTTTCTATAATTATTTATCATTCTAGCTCATTCTCTTTTAATTTTAACCTGATTTCTTATCAGAAAAGCTGGAGAAGAATGTGTGCTAAAACTCTTTTGTACTAATTTTAGATCTAATAGATTTGTTATTTGTTTCGCAAATTTTTCTTTATCAGTTGTGATATTATATTACTATTTACCGAATTTTAAAATCTTTATATTGTTCCATTGACTCAATTTTGCAATATCTTGGTTCTTTGTCAAACTATTTTTTAGTGAATTATCAGAATAAAGAGGTTCGATCTATTGTGTATTTATACTTCAAACTCGTTTAAGGTTGTTATATTATAAGTGCAAACTTTTGGTTGCACTATTTTCGGTATTCCTACATTTATAATCAATGTAACTGGGTTTTCACCACATTGTGTTGCTGGAGCATAATATTGTAATTGTAGTAGGCAATGTAACCATGGGACTAAAGTACCATCAAGTTCAAAATTGTATTTATCAAAGGAAGAAATATGACATATATTATCCATCCCTAGAATACAATCACTCTCAAATTCACTTGGTGGTACAACAAAATCAAAACTGTTTATTTTATTATTGTCATGTATATGAGGTATTTGTACTTGTAATCCTTTTATTTTATGATTTACAAGAACTTTTCTTCTCATAAAATCATTTAGTATTCCCTTTCTGTTGAAGGGTGCTAACAGTTGCTAGGGTATAAATACTTCTTGTAACGAACTGGCTTCCGCACCAGAATCCAATAAAGTATGTACCGTGTATTATTGGTATTTAAGGATACATATTGTTATTGGAAGGTAAATACGCAAATGTTCTTTTCTTTTTAAATCTATGGACCTAATCATGATGTTAGATGTTTGCTGTAGGAATCTTTACAACCATTAGGTTTAATTCATGTTCTTTTTTTTCATGTATTTTCATCATTCTTCCTTCGATTGGATTTGCATGTTCAAAGCTCATATGATGAATAATATTTTTTAAGATATCTGGTGTATGTTCAACATCTAACATTTTGTTAAATGATCATGATCTCTTTAATGAAGATGATTTTTTTGTTATCGCTTTAAATGATTTTGGTTTAGATAATTATAAATACCTGTATTTCATTGTCAAACTTCAAATGTGTTATATCAACTAATCTGGTTTGATTTGTTTTCCTTAATCTCAATTCAAATAGTTTAACAAATTATTTTGTTGTAATGAATTAAAATGTAGTTGTATCATTCAAAGCCGTATAATGTTCTCATTATATACCTAGAACTTTTGAACCCGGTAAAAGTTTAATATTTTGTAAGTTTACTGACAATGTACTAGCCTTTTCTATGTTTTGATATTCAAGACTTATACAAATATAATGATGTGTATTAACTACAAATAATTTATTTTCTGAATTTGACATAGCTCCACCATAATATTATTTAGAGGATTATTGACGATTCTTTCATCCATATGAACTATCATTACAGAGTATCAATAACAGATCTAAAGGTACTTGTTATCTTTAGTTGTTTTAGACTATGTAGGTATCTCATTTTTGGATATTTTTAGCTATTAGTTACTTTATTAAGAAGACTTATAAAAGTAAAAACTTCTTCCTTTATTGCTACATTTCCTTGCATTCATTAAAATATGTATGTATGATGATTATGGAATCTAGATTTAAAGGTCACATGTTTATAAATATCCCTTTTATTAGAATGAGGATTGCCTCTTTTAGGTTTCAAGATCTTCGTCAATGACAGTAAACAATTCAGTAGGGCTATCTTGGATGTGTGGATTTTTTATTTCCTATAATGCAAGTGTATTCATATATATTCTATATTCATAATAAGTTTATGGTTCCTTATTTCTAAAGGTTTGAGACGTAGAACAAACTAGCAGGGTATATATATAATGATAATATATTTCTTCTTTCATAATTGGAAGGTCTTTATATTTTTGGTATACCAAGTAGTCCAAATGGAACTCCTTGTTCAATAGGGTAATCTTTATCTTCTAAACTAGTGCTTTTGAAAAATATAGACGTATTAATTTTGGATAGTGGTTCAAGTAATGCATGTGTTGTAAATATGTTATCTTTTGTATGTTTTGGTATATTATGAATTAGTCCATAATAACCTAATGGAACTTTTATTATCAGATCTAAAAATACTTATGTAGTATGGTGTCATTTTAGTTTAAGCATTTTCCTGCATATAATGTATATCCTAGAGAATTCAATTTTTCCCATTTAGGGAGTATAACATATATAGTTAGTGGTATAATCTTTATTTGATTATGTGTTTGAATGGTTATAATCATGTTGAATTTAAATTTTTCGAAGGAATCGTTTATCTCTTCTAATCCTTCAGAAGTAACCAAATAAATAGATTCGATTTCATATACCGAAGAATTAGCTTCACATGGTATATCTTCAATAGTACCTACATGAATACCATATATTTCTATATTTGCTACTATAACATTTTTATGTTAATAGGACATTCATTTGCATAATTTTCTTCTTTATTGAATTTAAATCATTTGCAACCTTTGTGGAAAATTTCTTTTTAAAAAATCTCTTTTTAGAAATTTGTTTTCCTTACTAAATTTTTTCTTATATTCCGGTTTTCACTTTTTCCGAGTAATTCAATATTTAGGCTTTGTTTTCTTTTGTAAAAAGTTAGGCTCTGTTTTTCTTTCAAATTTAGGTGTACACCCAAAGTATGTATTGATATTTTCTAAGTACTTCGTATAATAAAAATAATCCTGGTTTGGAAATTTTTGTATTTTATTTCTCATTTGTTTGTGTGCATTTGTTTGCTCGTAAACTTTTTCCGTAGAATTTAAACATGCCTTTTCTAAGAGGCATATGTACGGTTTTCATCAGATATACTTTGCCATAAAATACCATGCCTTTCATATAAAATATTCTTCTAGGGATAAGAAATTTCTGTAAAAAATTCTTTTATCCAAAAAACTTTCTAATTATTATTTTTTTAATAAAAAGGTAGACCTATGTATTTGATAGAAAATTCTTCCAACATGCCTATGTCACATAATTGCATTAATAACAATTGTTTTTCATAGCCAGTGTCTTAAAGGAATATTTCTCCTGTGAAGTCTATAAGTAATAATTTTACCAATTTGCCAAGGACTTTTTGCTTAGATAGGATATTTCTAATTTTTTGTAATTATTGGATTTATTCTTTCTAGATTCGTTAGCCATGCAAAAGCATCCCCTGTCCAATAACTTGTAACATAAGGTATGTATTTCACGACATTCGTACTTGGGAGTAACAAGTATATTGTTCCACTAATATGTCATAGCTATGTTATTATACATTTTTAGATTTTCCTATGTGCAATTCAATTTATGTTAAATGTTAGCCATAAAATGAAGTAGGTTAGTCATTATAAAAATCTTTTAATATCTTATGGGAAGAACGATATCTGATCCAGTTGGACCTAATACCATGTCTAAGAATTTAAGGGTAAGGATTACTATGCATTTTTTGACCCTGAACTCTCATTTCCATCTCCGAAGGTGGTCCATTTGCTAAAGAATGTCCTTCTGGTGATGGTAACATCAACGTTCCTCCACTAGATTCAGCTTCACTAGTATTTATATTATGTATGAGTTTGCTAATGTGTCAGACGTATATTCAGATTACGTGGAATCTTCAATGTCTTGTTTAGAATTTGTTCTTTCATGTGAAAAGTACTCTTTGAATTTAAAGAAGTTTATTGTTGTAAAGCGTTCTTCGTAGTATGAATAAACTTCTGTACTATCAATTGTTAGAATCATGGAGATTGAACTGGGCCAGCACGCAATGGGTTAAATGAGTCAATTTAAAATCATTTCACCATTATTGATCTTATTGAGCATATGAAGACTATATTGATTTAGATACGATCTAAATTATTTATAAATAAAATCATTACTTTTCTTTAATTTTTATATAAATGTTTATATTGATTTTATATTTGTATAATATAATGTTTACATACATATATATAGAAGTGTACGCGTACGTGCACGTGCAACATATACAGTGTACATGATTTAACATGCCTGTATCCATGTGTTGGAATTTACACCGCAACGGACTTGGTAACCCCTCCATATACATTAGTGTTGTCTAATATATATATAATTTTATATGGAAAAAATTATATTTATATTAGTGTAAAATGTGTATATATATGTGTGTGTGTGTGTGTGTGTAAGTAGCATTTTTATCCACATACATATGTAATATAAAATAATGTATATAAATATAAATACAGATAACTATGAATTCAAATTTAATTATCAAATCTAGATCTTGATATTAAAATATCTTTTACTTAAAATTTTAAAATTTGATTTTATAAAGAATTAAATTTAAAATGTATTTAAATATATATATATATAAATAATTTGTTAAAAATGAATATATATATATATATGCATATATTTATATGTATATATATGTGTAAATTAATATTTTAAAGTTATTTGTAACGAAAAAATGTTATATAATCAAATATATACAATACACAATTATATATATATACCTATATGTAATTTGACCATATTTATATTTTGGAAAAACAATTTTTTTATTCAAATCTTTTTGAATTTATTCATTTTTTGTTTTAATAAACAATTTCAGAACGGAGATTGATGGACCTTTTATTATGAAAAATGCTTTATAATGTATATGATTTTATACATATTAAAATGTATGTATGCACATTCATATTTAACATATACATAAAGATTAATTTATTACATAGTATTTTTATATTAGAATATTAGATATATATATATGTAATTTGAATAAAATATATAAAAAAAATTTCTGTAGAAATGGAAATATATGTTTATAATTGATACTATAACTTTACATGTAATACATAATTAATTCATTTAATATAAAATCAATTTTGTTTTAAAATTCTTATTAAATCATTTTAATTTTTCGATCTTTTTTAATTTTAATATATAGCCAAGAGCATATATGTAAAAAAAATATATAATAACAATAGATCGACACACACACGCGTGCGCGCGCGCCCACACACACACACACACACACACACATATATATATATATATATTCCAAAATGACATTATACATATATAAGGATTTATGATAATATATTCAATCTAACTATACATGGATCATATAAACAAGTATATATGTATAAATATAAATAAAAGTGCCACCTTACTATTACCTAAAGATTACACCTTGAATGGTGAAAGAGTTGACTCCATTTGAATCTAAATTCAAATCCTTTTAGAGAGAGCTACCGTATAGAAAGCACTAGACATCGTTGTTGAAATATGGATTTGATAAAAGCACTGATCGAGTTAGACCTAAATGGATCTGTTATGTTGTTTGATTTATCTACCCCGTCAATTAACTCTCCCCAACCCTGGTAAACTGTCTTTATCATGTGGAAATATTCGGAGTATGTTTCTTGACTTTATTGAGCTCTTATCATTATGCTGTTATCATATAACAATAGTTAGTATTCTCAATACTGGGAATCACCCATAGATCGGTGTTAAATTTGTGTATTTATATTTATATATTGCATTTATTGTGGTGCTATTCAAGGCGATGTACTAAGCTTTTTATTGAATTGGCCACAACCATTCATTTAGAACATTACCAACTGCTTCGTAACTAAGGTTTGAATATAAAGTTGATATTGACATATTATACTCAATATCACTTGTGAAGTTCGAGTATGAATACTCCTTCATAAGGAGTTTGTCGTTTCTGCAAACAATTCTCTAGTATTTAAATACTCAAAAACACTTAAACTACTATTTAGTGATCTTAATTTGGATTTGATATTTTCTTCATGCACCAAATACATTAGCAAATTATGATATTCTAGACAATACAACATGTTTGATAATCCCTATTGCCATTGCATAAGGAATTCAACTTACATATTCCATATTAAACATTTTAACAACGTGTCTTTGCCTATTGTTTTGAACATTCCTAACATCCTTTATACTTTTATAAAATATATTATTTACAAATCCAATGTCGAGTATTAAACAACTAAAATAGAGCTGGTTTTTACATAAGTGCATCCTTAACAATCAGTAGTGTGTTGTCTACTTATAGTTTAGAAATATATATATACCCTTTAATGTTCTTTCTCATAGACACATGCTTCCTCTGCATTTTAACTGAAAATCAAACCTTTTGATATTTCCGTCAAAACACTTGTTCACCATTGATGCTTGTTAAATGATACTTTCGTATTGGTTCTTGGGTCATATCTGAAAAACCCATAAACTCAATATCGCTTACACTGACTTCGGGACACTTTGGTTGTCATGTTCAAATAGTCTATTCTAAGTCATTATTTAGAGTTTTCCATTTCAACACATATGTACCAAAATAGAAAGTAATACCAATCAATAATTTTGTGAGTAAGTACGAATTAATTTGAGCACATTGAATTACTAATATATTATGCTAATTTCAATAATTGAAATTTACGATGTTATTCTTATTAATGTTGCTCACTATATTCCAACTGCATTAGTCTTTCTCTTGAAGATGCATTCGTGGTCGATGGATCATATCCCTTTTTGTACAACTATCAAAATCATATTCTAATATCATACATGGAATCCCTTTTGATTTGTGCATCATACCATATGGCAGAGTCAATACTCTTAATGGGTTAATTGACAATCGAGCATTATCTATTCTTGTCATTAATAAGAAAATCACAGTTTCTCTTCAATGTGAGAGAAATACTTATAAGACCTTTATGAATTGCCTTATATATAGAACTAATTTTGTCTTAGTTTATGAAACTTATGTTCAAAACATAAATTGGTCATTTAATGACGATCGTTCTCAAACTCCTTTTGAGGTGACCAATACAAGATCTCTTACGTACAAATATTATGTGTAGTCTTTCGACTTGATAACCTGCTAAATCTTTAACCTATGATATGTTGGGTTTCTTTTAAACCCTTATTTTGCATGATTTTGTAAATTATTTTTAGACGAAATTAATTATAACCTCGTGTACTACTCTTAAGTACACGACCTTATAGAAATAAGTTAACTCAACTTCACTCATTATTAATTATACTTCGTTCAATAAAGTTTGATTACTCCTTATCGATGCATCATTATATATCATATGGAGAAGTGGCTTTTGAGATTGAATCTTTATTCATTTTTATGTACGTTTGGAACTCTTTCCAATATATTCACTTATTTGATCAAGTCATATCATTTTTTATCGCACGTTATTTTATTTACTTCCATTTTATATTCTATGAGATTATCATAGATATACTACAAGTGTATCAAATACACATGTTCATGTTTGTGATAAGTCATCAGTGAATACAATGAAGTATGTGGAAACTTTATGTATTAATAGACTTATGATTGCATACATTGTATATGTTCAACCCGAAGAGTTCATCAACTCTTATGTCGCTCCCAACTAATGGGTGCTTTGTCTTTAATTGTTTGAGATAAAATTCACTAGTACCATATGATTCATAATCATATGATAAAAGAATTATTTCTCAAAACTATGGCATAGTCTATAATTCCAAAATAATATCAAATAATTTCAGATACTTCTATATTTTTCAATACAATACTTTTGTTATGAAAACAAATACCATTAAGATAGTTTTATTTTAAAACAAATACTCATAATATTCATATTGAAAAAACCATGTCGATTTTTCTGTCAATACTGAAAAACAGTTAATATTTCATAAATAATGTTTGGTACATTTTACAAAAACAATTTTCGTAACTTGATGCGATCAATAAATGTTATACGACAGGCTCTTACTATTTCCACCATTACTATAATAGCGTATGAAATACGAAGGTCCATTCAACAACTTAATATAATCAATTTGTTCCATCTACTACAACCAGTGTATAGTGGAGAGTTTTCAGATCAAATATCTTGAACTCAAGGAATCAAATCTCATTAAAAACAATTTTCTGTATGAAAATACATTTTAGAATAGAAATCATATTTCTCATTTTAATGTAAGTATCAACTATTATTTTACAATTCTCATTTTTGATGTTTCGTTATGAGCAGAAGTGACAGTTCATTCTCTTCATCCCAACTGTGTCTTGGGTTACATCAATTCTCATATAATTGTTTTCCTTTAAAAACTTCAAAGGAAAACCCTAACATAAATAAATATCATAACGAACTCTTTACAAAAGTGTATTTGTTCATCCTTAACATTTAATGATACAAAATAAATTGCATATGACGACTGCTATACACCACCGGCACCTAATAATACTTATATAGTGCGCTGCAACGGTGTCCGACCAATGTAAGGCGATAGTCAAGGTTGTAAAGTAAAGTGAAACAATCATAAAGCTTGTTATATATCTCACAGCGCATTGAATAAATTATAATAGCAAACATCTTAGATATAAAACAGGCGAGACAGTAATAACTGAATAAACCACTAAAATCTGAGTACACAGATCCATAAGGTATACGGCATAAGTGATAGAGTCATACATCAAATAATAACTCATAAATAAACTTCTCCAGATAATAAAGGCACTAGCTAGCTCCATAGTGCTATGTAGGGGAATAACAAATCACAATAAGTAAATGTAGCAAAACGAGAGTATGACTTCCTACCTGTATTCTATCCAGCTCCACGTGCTCACCAGTCTTAATATCCCTAATCTACTCATTTAAGAGTACCCGGAATATTAGGAAGCAAAGCATAATATCCCCAATCAGACAATAGTTTGCTGTGAGCGGTCAAAAATCTCAAATACTATAAAGTCGATATGCTAGGACAAATGGTATGGAAAATCATACCTGACCTATTCTTGCATCCACAGAGTTAGCACATAACACAGAATATATGCTACTCTACATTATAATCATCATGGTGTACCACACATCAAAGTGCTAATGGGTGTCTAGATATCTACATTGGTGATATCTACATTGTGTGGCATCCCTAGTGTGATAAACGACCAAAGCAAAACATAGCATCCGTCATCCATCCTCACATTCACTTACTCGGTATGTTGGATATATGATAGTTTTATGACATCCCTATATAGTCAAGGTCTACTCAACGTCCCGGTTTGTTGGGACTCGAATCCATGCCACTCAATAGGCCAGGAGCTAGACTGCATACCCCGTAACAGTCGAAGGTAAACAGACCGAAACATCATGTGATCTAAGGTTGTTCGTATGCTTAAGTGAGCATCCTCACATACCCCTACTTCATGAGTACACTCGAAACCTACAAATATCAATGATACTTTTGCACACGTCATCTACAGCAGAGCACACCTTGGAACTATTCTTACAACTCCCATCCAAAGTCATCGCGGTTTGGAATGATTCTCGATAATCGTAATTAATCGTAGAATATCATATTTTTTCCTATAACCTCCCTCCAACAGTTCCTTCAATCCAACTCGTAGCCCTCCACTCTGCGTCTCAAATTACAGCAATCCATCGTCAAAGCCGCTACTTCTTGTTATGATCGAATTTTCCACAGTCTTTGAACAGGCTTAAATGATCGAATTGGATGAGAAAACTATGAAGAAATGACCTAAGGACATGGAAAACATCTTAAGAAGGCAAGATAAAGGAGATATCATATATTAGCAAAAAGAGCCGACTCGAGTTTTTCAACTCAGCACCCATGGGTCGGTACTAAGCTGGTTCAGGTCGGATACACAGAATTCCTAACTTGACTCAAAGATAGGAATGGAAGATGCGAAGCACAACAACTTAGAAAATTCTCAGGCAAAGGCTGAAGCAAATTGCAAATTTCCTTAAGTCAGACTCCAAGCAACCACTATCGATCTAACACTTGCCGACTCGAAATCATTCATCACCGAACCATGCCACATGGATCGGTACCGATCAATGGGTCACCGATCCATCCCTTGGCATTCCCTCACCTACCAAAATGACTCAAAGAGAACCCCTCTATGACTTAAAGCAACACGCAAATGACATGAAGCAAGCTTGCCACTGAACTAAACCCCATGGGTCGGTATAAACCCTAAGTCACCATTCTTTTGACTCGAAGCAACATACAAATGACTTAAGCACAGGTTGTCACCGATCCAACACTTCATCCAATTTCAATTTTCACATGCAACTCAGAGCGAACCATGTGCGACCTGATGCAAACCCCTCTAGGACTTGTCAAATTTCACTTTCCACATGCTAAGCGAAGCATGTGCGACCTAATGCAAACCCCTTTAGGACTTGAAGCAACATGTCCAAAACTCAAAGCAACTTCCCACCGATCCATCAACACCAATCCATCTTTAGTTGACCGTAACACGAGCAAACGAACACCAAATGACTTGAAACTTGAAACGTAGCTTTAGCATGTCCTTCTTTACCTACCCTATGGATCGTAATCATTTGGACGAATTGACCTTCATGGGTAATCATTGATCCATGACTTATTCCTAAAACTAAATCGCCATTAGATTAGTGTTTTCAACCAAAAAAACATCATACGTTCAAGCAATCAACATATATAATATATCCTAACAAGCATGCATCCATACATATCAAAGTGAAGACTAAATCTAAGAGTATAAACTATAAGAACAACGGAGATCCATATGAACACAATTTCACAAATGTTTTCCAAATAGTTTATAATTAACATATCTGGTTAGTTAAAGTTTGAAACATGTTTTAGGATCCAAAAATCATTTTTAAAACATATTTATAAAGTGTATAGTGACTAATTCTTAAGTGAGAGGTCCTAACCACTCACAATGCAATCCAAAGCAAGCCCAAAACTGCATGAATCCCAAGATGAACAACAGCTCCAAGTTGTATCCAACAACAAAGCTTCAAATTCAAGTGCTAATTACTCTAATCTCCATCTAATGACAAGATTTGGCAAATTAAAGTAAGGTTTAGAGTGGTTTTTAGGCTAGAGAATGTTAATGGTGGTTCTCTATCTATTTTGGAAAGTGTGAGAGTGAGAAGGAAAACTACCATCATCCCCCTTTGGATGCTAATCTCGAAATGGGCGTTGGGCCTAACCATTAGCTCACTAATTACCCACTAAGCTATTCAAATCATGTGAAACTTCCAACAACCATATCTCCTAGACAGTATGTCCATTTTTCTATTATGACCACTCTATGGAAGAAAAACCATCATCTCGATCTAATGGAAGTGGTTTCAGAACCTAATTTGGATCCTATCAAAAGTTAGAGGCCATACAAGATTTTAGGGTCAAAATCATCTAATAAAAATTCTATGGATGGAAAATGTCTCTAGTAGTTGTTTTCTAAAGTTATAGAATCATATGGCCCTAAATAAAAATAATATTAATATTTTACGATCTTTTAATATGTAATTATATTCTCCTACTTTAGGAATTTCGCCCCCGAAATCCAAAAAAATGTAATCCCGCACGTCTAATAATTTATATAAGCATAGACAACCATAACACATCAAACATGCATACATAATAGTAGATGAAAAAGCTAACATCCAAGCCAATCCTAGCATGCAGAATACTACCTTAAGGTATATTTTATGGTATGATAAGTGAAAATAAAAGCGATAAATAGAAAATCTTACCAAGTAAACAGCTTTGGATGATTTGTCCTCACACTCTTTTGGTCTCCTAAGTGCAATCGCCTTTGCTTTCACACCACTAAACCTTCACCGACTTCACCGTCTTCCAACGAAGATGCTTCGTATAATGTCCAATGATACGAATAGGCCTATGAGGTCTTAAAACCTCTAGTTCAATCTCGATATCATCTAGTTGATCCGGTGCGATAGTTATGCCGGAGTCATGCACAAATTTCCATAAGTGACAAACATGGAACACATTGTGCACTCCCGCCATTCTTTGAGGTAAGTTGACTCTGTAAGTAAGGTTCCCAATCCTCTATAGTATCGAAAAAAGATCTATGAAACTTGATGCCAACTTCCCTTTACTACCGAACCAAATTACATTCTTCAATGGAGAGATCTTGATAAATATCATATCACCGACAGAGAACTCTAGATCTCTACGTCTCTTATCAGCGTAGCTCTTATGTCTATCTTGAGCAGTTTTCATCCGTTGTCAAATGATCTTAATCTTTTCCGAGGTTTCTCTGATCGAATCTGCCCCAGGTATCAATTTTGCACCTGCTTTCCACCAACAAGAAGGAGCATTGCATGGTCGATCATATAGTGCCTTTAATGGTGCCATACCGATGCTGAACTGATAATTGTTGATCTATGTGAATTCATTGAGATGTAAGTGATCATCCCATGAACCACCAAAGTCGAGTATACAAGCCCATAAGAGATTCTATAAGATATTATTCACTCTTTCAGTTTGGCTATCAGTTTGAGGGTGATAAGCTATACTTAAATGAAGCTCTATCCCTAACTTCTCTTGTAAGCTCTTCCAAAACCCACTAGAAAATAATGGGTTTTGGTCACTCATAATGCTCTTCGACATACATGGAATCATATTATCCACTTCACATATAATTCAGCCAGTTTGGACGCCGTTCTAATTGACATGACAGATATAAATTTGTGCTCTTGGTCAATCAATCGACTATGACCCAAATGATATCGTACCATGCTCGAGTCCTCGCCAATCCATAGATGAAGTCCATCGATACTTATTCCTATTTCCATAGGGCAACTTCTAGCAGTTGCGTCAATCCACTAGGCTTCGTCTACTCTGCCTTAACCAATTGGCAATTCATACATTTCGAGATGGATGCCCCAACGTATTTCTTCATCCCATCCCAATAATAGGTCTGCTTCATATCATGGTACATCTTATTACCATTGAGATGGATAATCAATCTCGAATAATGGCACTTTCATAGCACCTCATCCCTTAACCTATCGACATCAGGAACAAAAAATCTCCCTTCTTTACGGTGCAAACAATCTCGGTTAAGTCTATACTGTCTCATCTCTTCAAATTCTACTCCAAATTCAATCTTAGCAATGATCTCAGCTAATCCGGTATCACATCTCTGGCTCATACCGATCCTCTCAATCAGAGTAGGTCTGAGAGTCAAGATTGCCAATATCTTTGGCTCTAGCTTGCATCTCAATCGGAAGTCATAACTAGCAACATACTCTAACTACGTCCATTCTAGAAACATAGCTCCTAAGCTAGCATGTCTTCTACTCAATGCATCTACAACTGCATTCCCTTTCTTTGGTGTACATGTAATATCAAAGCATAGGAGGCTAGGAACTCTAATCATCGCTTCTAACGAAGTTCAAGATCCTTTTATATAAAGAGGTATTTTAATGATTTATGGTTGATGAACAGCTCGAACCTCTCTCCTAAAAGATAGTGCCTCCAGATCTTTAGCGCAAACATTATCTATGCTAACTCTAAATCGTGAGTCAAGTATTTCTTCTTATGTGGCTTTAGTTATCGACTAACGTATGCAATAACTTTGCCCCTTTGCATCAATACCGCACCCAATCTGATACCACAAGCATCAATGTATACCTTCATATCCTCATTCACGCTCGGAATGGTCAATACTAGTGCATTCGTCAAATTTTCTTTCAGACTCACGAGTGAATGTTCACATCTCGCATCGCAGGTAAACGTCTGATTCTTTTTCATTAACCGAGTCAATGGTGTGGCTACTTTGGAGAAGTCCTGGATGAATCATCTATAATATCCAGCGAACCCTAAGAAACTTCATACATCTGTAGCATTTTTGGGTCTAGTCCAATTTTGAGCTGCTGCAACTTTTTCTGGATCCATGGCAATGCCCTAGTCAGAAACAACGTGACCAAAGAATCACACTTTCCTCCTAAAGAAGTGAAATTTAGAATACTTTGCTTTTAGTGGATGCTCTCTCAAAACTTCAAGCATGATCCTCAAATGCATTTTGTGTTCTTCCTTTGTTCGTGAGTAGATCAGAATATCATCGATATTTATTTAGCTGATCCCTGAAAGCACGATTCATGAGATCAATGAAGTATGCCGGTGCATTAGTTAGCCCAAAAACATAACCAAGCACTCATAGAAACCAGACGGTGTAATTAGCATACCCCCCTTCGCTACTCTTAGTTGGTGAATTCCTTTTGAAAGATCCAACTAGGAAAATACTCTACCACCATGAAGCCAATCGAAAATGTCATCAATACATGGGAGTGAATACTTATTCTTTCTTCTCACTTTATTCAGGTCATAGTAATCGACGCACTGTCTAAGGAAACGATTTGACTTCATGGTAAATACTATGGGTGTTCCCTACTCGAGAATACTTCTGCGAATGAACCCTCATCGTAATATTTCATTCACTTGCACCATGAGCTCCTACTACTATCTTGGTGCCATTGTCTTATAGGAATCACTATCGGCCTAACATCTTCAACTAAATCAATATGAAACTCGATCTCTCTATGTGACGGAAGTCCGGTCACCTCCTCGAATATCTCTGGATGTTCCCTAGCAATAGGCATGACAACTCATCGTATGTGAAATCAAGCAAATATAGAAAGCCAACCGTTATCTCACCATCAGGTAAGCAGCCTAACTCTACCATTTGTCCATCATCTACCATACCAAGAATAATACCAAATCCAACGAAACCTAAAACAAAGCAATCATAATCAAAGAACATCCATGACTCGATAAGACCAAAACTATGAAAAACCATAAACAAGCTAGCGGAGCCTCCAATAGGATTTGTCACAATCAAAGGTCGGTCAATTATTTTAGGTCTCAATCCTAACTTATCAACAGTGCTACTAGATATAAAGGAATATGAAGTCCTGGTATCAAATAAACACGTATTAGAACATCATAAATGAAAAGTATACCTTGAATAACGATACCTTTTCCTTTCTCATTAATGATGGAGCATTCAACTTCGATGAAGTCGGAATGGCATTGATAACATATGCTTTCACCGCCTGCTTCTACTTAGGCAACTCGGGATAATCCTTCTTGATAAGCCCAAACTTATTGCAGTTGTAGCACTTTCTCCCCTGAACTTTGTAGTCTATACTATTGTGACCCTTCTCTCTGCAGTTTTAGTAAGTCGGACCCAGCTTGACCTTCTTCTTTTTGCCACCTTTGTTCTAAAACTACTTCCTGTTATTGTTGTTATTCTATTCCTTCTTGCCTACCCCATTCGATTGCAGCTTTGTCACTTCTTTAGAAATAATGGCTTTCGATTTCGAATATAGACTTTCATGCCTTAAGGCCTTCTTGACTATCATCTCAGAAGTCTCATCAATGTGGCTCACCAGTTGCTCCCCTAAATAGTCATCCAAGCAAATGATAAATTTCTGGTTCTTCTTTAATAGAGTATCGATGAAGGATATCCTATATTTCGATAAAACGTCGAACTAAGAAACTTACTCAAAGACAGTCATTTACCCTTGCTTCAAATTCGTGATTACGGAAAAAAACTTACATCTGAGCTATAGGGATAAATTTTTCCTCGAATCTGGCTTTGAACTGGTACCCAGTGAACTGATCCTCAGGAGTAGCAGTCCTTATTGTATTCCATTAGTTTATGGCTCATTCTTGAAGGTGCTGGGAAGCTAATCTTCTTTTCATAGCATCATCCAGCTCTAAGTCATTGAAGATCCTCTCGCAGATATCAAGCCAATCCTGCACTTCCATCACTGACTCTATTCCTTGGAACAGTTTGCCACCTAGACTAGCGAAGTCTTAATTTAGCTTAACGAAATAGGCTCTGGGCACCTACATTGGAGCATCACCGTTAATAGCAACATTCGGTGTGGTTACTTGAGCATTCTACATCATGTTCCACATCATGTATTGAACACTGCTTGCAAGTCGATGTAACAACCCAAAATTTGAGCTAAAATAATTAATTAACGAATTAATTAAATAATAAAATAAGTTTGATAAATCGTCAGAATTGAGCCACGGGAGTTGCACCATTGTGTACGTGGTAATTTTCTGGTCAATTTCCATATATAGTTTTTCAAAACCGAGCTAAAATAAAGAAGATACGAAATAAACAAGGAAACAGAAATTAAAAGAAAAAAAATATATGCAAAGGGTCAGGTCGACCCAGACCAAGGCAAGGTAGACCCTAGGGTCGACCCCAAGGTAGCTAGGTCAACCTGTAGGTCGACCCTCATGAGTTACAGGTCAACCCACCTTTGTTTTGTACATAGCTTCGTCTAGTTTCTTTCGAACACGTCATTTGCAATTTCTTTTCAATCATGCGCATTCGTGCTTCCATCCGACGGTTCCCAGTGAGCCTATGACGTGGTTGCACTAGGTTTAATCTTCAAATCCAACGGTCTGAGATCCCTAAACTACACTATAAATAAGACCCTAGGCCTAGCTATTTTTCTTATTTAGATTTTCTCTTATTTGGGTTCATTGCCAGAGGCTGGACCCTAAATAGAAAAATTTTCTAAGGAGGAAATCTTTTTGATAAAAATATTCTATGCTCTAGAAGTGGATCAAGGAAGACCAAGGACTAGAGCTAAGGACCACATGTGAGTGTTTAGTAATTATTTTAGATTTTTAAGTAATTTAAAATAATAGGGTTCTCAATAGTTGTAGTTTTTTTGCAATTTTGAGACAGTATTTATGTAAGTTATTTACAGTTAATATTTAAAGTTCTTCTCAGTCTATTTTATTCGGCTATTTTTATTTAGCTATTTTATTCAGTTATTATAGTTATTTACAGTTATTTGTATTTTATTTGCATCTGTTTTAAATTAGAATTTAGCCTGTAAATGTTAGTTTCTTTTTATTCCTTCTTATGCAAATAGAACATTAAAAAGAGAATAATTCGCAAATATGGATTAAATAGAAATAAACACTAAATTTATAGAAGTTAGATGTAAAATAAGAAGAATTGTAATAAAAAGAAGATAGACTGAAATATGAAAATTTGAGACATTTGCAAGTAAGTTTATAGCTAGTAGTTATAACTAAAAAGATAGAATAGAAGAGCAATTATAACATAGGTTATAATTAAACAGAAAGAATAGAAAAAGGCTTATTTTAAGACTTAGATTAAGTTAATAAGAAAATATAGCAGAAATAACAGAAGAGGCTTATTTTAAAAACTTATACTAAGTTAATAAGCAAAGATAGAAGCAGGGCCCTTACCAACAACATTCCCTTTCAGACTAGAACTGATGGTCTCACAATAGTTAGGTGAGGCTGGATAGGACCCTTTCAGATTAGGACTGATGGTCTCACAATAGTTAGGTGAGGCTAGGACACAGGGTAAGTAAGTGGCCAATAGATAGAAGCTCAAATCGGGGGATTTGGGCAAGGGGCGAACTAGATTTTGTTTGTTAGGACCCGTACCAATAGCATTACCTTTCAGACTAGGACTGATGGTCTCACAAAACACTTAGGTGAAGCTGGGAAGGACCCTTTCAGACTAGGACTGATGGTCTCACAATAGATTAAGTGAGGCTGGGCACGCTTATGCTGATAGGGTAAGTAAGAGGTCACAAGAGGAAGCGACAGTTAGTGTGTACCGGCGATGACCGAGCATGCGGCATCAATAAGTCGTTACTATGTTCCAAGCGCTAAACAGGCGTCTTTTGCTGTGGGACCCATGCGATGAGACTTGTTTATAGTGGCACAACAGAGATAGAAGGCCGATCAACCGGTAGAATTAGGATTCGGCCTAATTAAAATAGGATTAGGATTTCAGCCTAATCACAGTAATCTAAGACAAGTGCAAACAATCACAATCAAAGGAAACAGTTAAACAGTATTTTATCCCGGTTTTATCTTTCCTTTATTTCCTTTTATACTAGAACTGTTGCTAAGTCTATTATCTTTATCTTGCTTAAAAATACTAGTAGTTACTTTCACTCACCAGACTTATAGTCTAATGGACTCCTCTATTTTCCCTTTTCCCCCATAGGCCAGCAAAGGCAAGGAAAGTAGATTTAGATTTTTTGGAGATTCAGTTGTAGAGTTTTTCTTCATGTTTTCTTCTTCTTTTCAGTTTTCTTTTCATTTGGCTTTTGATGTATTGGTACTTATGAGAGGGATGATCATTTTTATTATATTTGATTTTATGAGACTGAGATCTATTCTTCATAAGACATGTGTATTTGGTATTTGAGACATGTGATATTTTTCAGACTTATTTTATGAAGTAATGATAAGTATTTTAAATGTTTTCGCTGTTTATATTTATTTGTCTTGTGAATCTTAGTCTTTGTGATGCTTTAGTTATACCTATAACGCACCATATCTTTTAGCGTGCCCGTTTTGGGTATACTAAGGGGTGTGGGGTATTTCACTTGGTATCAGAGCCTAAGGTTACAGGATTCCTAAAAACTTGTTTCAAAAGTAAAGTATTTTTCAAAAGTAACATATCTTCAAAATAGAAGAATTTTTCAGAAAGAAACTCTTATTATAGAAATGATTTTCAAGTATAAAAGAGTTTTTATAAAAATCCCCTCAGAGTCCAGTTTAACCTTCTTTCGAGCCTAAATACTCTTTTCTTTGCATAGAATGGCAGACGCCCCAAATCTTCTAGAGGGTGTCCAAGTCCCTGGCTAGTTCCATAGTTACCTCCAAGCTACGGCACCAGAGGTGCAAGGGCAAGCGACCAATGCAGCACCGACGGATGAAGATCCCATTAATCCACCTGTAGCAGCCAATTTTTCTAAGCTATGCAAGGAATTCGCTAATCTAGGAGGCGAGACATTTTCTGGCATGAAGGATTTCGTGGAGGCATGAGCTTGGTTGAGGAATACAGAGCGAATATTTGGGCTGTTAGGATTGGAGGACCGACAGAGAGTTCAGCTTGCATCTTGGCAGCTGAAAGGAGAAGCTTCTTATTGGCGGGAGATCATAGAAATGGAAGGTAGAGACATTGGTTGGTTTGGATTTCGAGATGGGTTTGAGAGGAAGTTCTTGTCACAAGCCGAGTAAAGCATGCAGTTGGAGAAGTTCATTAGCCTGAAGCAAGGAAGTCTTTCGGTGAAGGAGTATATAAATCAGTTTAATAGGTTGTAGCGGTTCGGAATGGAGCTTGTTAATACACTGCATAAGAAGGCCATGAAGTTTGCTAAGGGTTTGAATCAGCCCCTCCAAGGGTTGTTATTGAAGCATGTACCTATGGGAGCGATGTAGGAGTCACTAGTTGAAATGGCTCTCATGTCAGATGCAGCTAAGGAAGGAGAAGTTAAGGAGGTTCCTAAGTCAGAGAACTCTAAGAAGCAATGGTGGAAGAATAAGAAGGATATGGATAAGAAGAAAGGAGGAGGACCTCAAAAGCAGATCAAGAAAGGCGAGTAGAGCAATAGTTGTGGATTGGTTGGGTATTTCACAAAAGACTATAAGAAGGACATGATGAAGGGGATGTGTTACAACTATGGGCAGCCTGGTCATCTTAGTAGAGCTTGTCCTTAGAAGACGGGGCAGAGAGCAAGCGCACATACAGCGCAATTACAGGCTTTGGATGCAGCACCTTCTAGTAGTGAACCAGATCGAGGTAGGAAAGTCTTTGTAGAAGGTTTGATCTCTATTTTGGATTTTCTTATTCACTCTTTTTGACTCCGGAGCATCGCATTCTTTCATTTCTAGTTCCTTGGTTGATTGTTTGCACTTAGATATTTTTCTAGTAGTAAACCCTATAGTTGTTTCAAACCCCATAGGAGGATCGGCACATTTATCCATGAGTTGTAGGGGTTTGAAATTTTTTATACTAGGCGTAGAGTTTGATTGTGACGCCTATGTACTAGGATTTTCGGGATATGGGATGATTTTGGGGATGGATTGGTTATCCACTTATGGAGCGATATTGGATTGCGAGAGGAGAGTCGTCAGACTAGAGACATACATCGGGAGGACTCTCGAGGTTTCTTACGACCCACAGGGTTCAGTCATGTTGAGCTTCCTTTATTCCCTTGATTCATCACTAGGAGAGTTAGATTCAGTTTCAGTCGTTAGAGATTTCCCAGACGTTTTCAAGGAGGTTAGGGGACTACCCCTAAGAGAGAGATCGACTTTAGGATCTATCTAAATGACAATGCTAAGCCAGTGGCATTTTCCGTGAGACATATAGCTCCTAGGGAGAGGAAGGAGTTAAGTAAGTAGAATGGTGAGCTATTGGAGAAAGGCTTCATTAAAAGGAGCATATCTGAGTGAGGAGCGCCAGTCGTCTTCGCTACAAAGGCGGATGGTTCCCTTCGACTTTGCGTAGACTATATAGAGTTGAATATGCTAACGAAGAAGAACCGTTACCCACTTCCTAGGATAGACGATCTTTTCGATCAACTAGTTGGCTCTTCAGTATTTTCTCAACTTGATTTGGCTACTGAATTTCATCAACTTAGGGTCATTGACGATAGCATCGATAAGTTAGCATTTTGGACACTCGATGGGTTCTTTGAGTGGTTGGTTATGCTGTTTGGGCTGACGAATGCCCCAGCCTATTTCGTAGATTTGATGAGCTGAGTTTTTTGAGATGTCCTAAATAAGTTTGTGGTAGTATTCGTGGACGACATTTGGTGTTTTTTAATAATATAGAAGAGCATGCCATTCATCTTGAGGAGGTTCTTCATACACTTCGCGTTCATCAGTTGAAAGCAAAGTTTTTGAAATGTCACTTTTGGCATAAGGAGGTGCGTTTCTTGGGGCATGCAGTCTCAAGAGAGGGTCTAGTGATGGATCCTGCTAAGGTAGTAGACAGTTAAGAACTCATGAAAAAAACTACCCCACCCATGATTTGGAGTTAGTTGCTATTGTTTTCGCACTTAAGTCTTGGAGACATTACTTGCTAGGAGAGAGGTTCAAACATTTTACTAACCATAAATCATTGAACTTCCTATTCTCACAAAAGGATTTAAACTTGAGGCAGCACCATTGGATGGAGTTTTTAGCATCATATGACTTTAAGATAGCCTACACCCCTGGTAAAGAAAACATGGTTGCAGATGCTTTAAGTAGGAAGAGAGCAACCCTTAGTCCAATGTTCGTGGAGAACGCAAATCCTTATTTTATTTCATTTTTATTTAATTGATCTCATTTTTTCTCAACAATTTATTCAAAAGCCTAGAGTTTATTTCCACCTTTGATTTTAAGCCCTCTACAGACATTACTCCTGGATTATTGGCAGCACTTGAGGTTAAGCCTACCCTCATAGATCAAATTGGCTCAAGGCAGCGAGAGGATTCAGAGCTTATGGATATTCTAGAGAGAATTAGTAGAGGAGAAGTCTCTAGACATCTCCAACGCTATTCCATTGATCGTAAAGGGTGGCTAAGAAGAGATGGAAGACTTTGTGTCCCCTGCACTAGTGATTTGACGAGAGCAGTTCTAGCAGAAGCACACCATTCTCGAATGACTATTCATTCGAGACTATTCATTCGGGTGGTGATAAGATGTATAGGGACACGAAGAGAGTTTATTATTGGAGTGGCATGAAGAAGGATGTAGCAGAGTTTGTGGCTAAGTGTCTAGTATGCCAAAGAGTTAAGGCAGAGCAGCAAAAGCCTGGTGGATTGCTTCAACCATTGGATGTACCCGAATGGAAGTGGGATAGTGTTTCAATGGACTTCATAGATGGATTATCTTGATCTTGGAAGGGGAATACTAGTCTTTGGGTGATTGTAGATCTTTTGACTAAGAGTGCCAACTTCATCCCGGTCAAGAGCAAGAGGAACCTTATTTGGCATCCTTATATATTCGTGAGATAGTTTGACTTTATGGAGTTCCCTCTAGCATAGTGAGTGATAGAGACCCTATCTTTACTAGCGAGTCTTGGAGAAGCTTGCAAGAGGCTTTAGGAACGCAACTTAGATTGAGTACGGCCTATCACCCTCAGACGGACGGCCAAACAGAGAGAGTTAATAGAGTTCTTGAGGATTAATTGACGATGTGTATTCTTGATTTTGGAGGAACTTGGGAGGAGCATCTTCCTTTAGTAAAATTTTCTTATAATAATTGTTTTCAAGCTAGCATCAGGATGGCACCTTTTGAAGCTCTTTATGGAAGACCATGCAAGTCGCCTTCATGTTGGTTGGAGTCTACAGAAAGATTGCTACTTTGTCCCGACGTGGTTAGAGAGACTTCAGAAAAGATTGATTTGATTAGAAGGAGAATGAAGACGGTCCAAGAATGATAGAAATCCTATGCAGATAAGCGAAGAAGGGATATTGAGTTTGAGATAGGAGATTTGGTTTTCATTAAGGCGTCTCCGCTAAGAAAGGTAGTGAGGTTTGGATCAAGTGGGAAACTTGCTCCCAGATTCGTAGGACTGTTCCCCATTGTGGAAAGGGCAGGGAAGATGGCATATCGGATAAAGCTACCGGAGAGACTTGAAGGAGTTCATGATGTTTTTCATACTTGGCACTTGAGAAAGTGCTTACACAATTCAGCAGAGGTAGTGGAACCTAGTCAACTTGAGGAAATTGAAGCGGAGAGAGAAGCATCGGTTCGTCGCATTCCTACCAAGATCGTTGGATGTGATATCAAGAAGCTTAGGAATAAATAAGTCTCTTTGGTTAAGGTGCAGTAGGGAGATAGTATTGAGGACGCTGCATGGGAGGCTGAGGAGAAAGTACGTATCTCTTTTTCGATGGTATGTTTTGAATTTCCTATTTTCATCTTTAGTTTTGAATAGGTTCTTTCCTTTAGTATCCTTTGGGAGGGTAGATCTTAGGATTTAACCTATGGATGGTAGGAATGAATGTAAACATGTTACTAGAACATGTTATGTATGATGGACTCTAGTGGTTGCAAGTGTTTGCTAGTGGATGCTAATGGACGCATATATACACTAGGCACTATTATCTCTTAGGGATCGGCCTAGCTAGGTCACTAAAGCATATGCATATGTATGTGTGTTAATTTGCATTTTTATTTTATTTCCATGGTTGCTATAAATGGATGATTAGCATATGATTGTTGCATTTGGATGATGATTGTAGCACACATGTAGAACTATCAGTTGTCATTAGGAATTTGCATTCATTTGGATACATGGCACAGACATGACTGCATAAAAAGGAGGTCAACTGAATCAGTAGACCGCCTAATCTTTTGCATTAGTTAGGGACATTGACACTACACTCTTGCATATAACATAAATTGCATTAGAAAGCTTAAGGATAATGGATGTAATGGATGATGGTTGAATATTTGGTAGTAGAATTTGGACGAAAATATTTATTTCATTCTTCCGTCCTTAGAGATTTTGGGGATGAAATCCTTTAAGGAAGGGAGAATGTAACAACCTAAAATTTGAGCTATAATAATTAATTAACGAATTAATTAAATAATAAAATAAGTTTGAGAAATTGTCAGAATTGAGCCATGGGAGTTGCACCATTGTCCATGGTAATTTTCTAGTCAATTTCCATATATAGTTTGTCAAAATCGGAGCTAAAATGAAGAAGATATGAAATAAACAAGAAAACAGAAATTAAAAGAATATATATGCAAAAGGTCAGGTCGACCTAGACCAAGGCAAGGTCGACCCCCAAGGTAGCTAGGTCGAACTGTAGGTCGACTCTCATGAGTTACAGATCGACCTGCCTTTGTTTTATACGTAGCTTCGTCCAGTTTCTTTCGAACATGTCATTTTGCAATTTCTTTTCAATCATGTGCGTTCGTGCTTCCATCCGACTTAGCAAACTCAGACACAAACTTTTGATCAAATCTCCTTTTAAAATCTACCCAAGTCAACTTGTGACGACCCGGAATTTTGGATATTTAAAATAGAAATATTTAATTGATTTTAAATATTCAAAAGGGTAATTTTGACTTGAATTTCAAATATCACTATTTATTGGGTGATTTGATTTTTGAATTTATTAATTGGAAGTAGAGGGAAATATGGAATCTTGAATTTTAAGCCCGTTAAAAATAATTTGAAGGCTTATAAAATTTATATTGTTGATACTGGAGATAATAGAAGTGTTGAAATGGAATTTAAAGGTGGTTTGTTCAGTTTTGAAATTATATCGTTTAAATCGATATTTAAAAATAGCCTTCCGGGGCACAGTCTTGAAATTCGACGAAACCTGTTTCATTGGATTCGTAATATTGAATTATTACCGGGTTTCAAATTTCGTAGCTTTCGGAGTTATCGTGTGATAGTACGAGATATAAAAGCCTAGAAAATGATTAACTGAATTAATTTTTATAGTCGATTCAAAAAAAAGCTATCTTCTCCTTACGATCGAATTAGGACTCGAAACCTTTTCCGTTGCGTTCGAAATAGGGGTATAACATTATGAATGCCTGGCCGCACGCCTCGATAGGATGTCGAGATTTTGTATTGCGAATTCAAGACGGGTTAAATTTAAATTTAAATTTAAATCTAAATATAAAATATATTGTTTCACGTCAATCTTTTCCTTTCAGCCTACTTTCTTTCACAATCAAACCTTTTTCCTTTCTCCTCAAAGTTTCCGTAGCCTATTGATTCAAGTATGCTACTCTTATCCTCCATCTCACACTTCTCGTTCCTTCTAAATTTGTCTGTTCCTTCCTCGTTTATTCCATTCGAGAAAAATCTCATTTCCCTTTTCTATTTTCTTTACCGAACGGAATTTGTTCACATTCAAAAAAAAGAAAAAAAAAGAGAGAAGATCGAGTAATTCGTGGTGCTCGAGTTCAGCTAGAGGGGAGGCACGCGGTGCAGGTCCGAGCAAGGCGTCAACGCGCGTTTAGGAGAGCGCGATTTGGGCACGTGGATGGAGGCCGATGGGAGTTCGCCACAACCTGGGAGGCATCGCGAGGTGAAGATAGGCGGCATGAGGAGGTTGCAAACTCGATTTCACGAGTGTCTTTGTGATGGTGAAGTTCGACAACGGTAGCGGCGCGACCGTGAAGGGGAAAAACTCGAGTTAGGGCTTGGATTCGGCAGATAGCATGTATTCGTTGCAATCCTAAATTGATAATCATATTGTAATTAGTAAGTTAAATTACTGTAATTAGGATATTTGTGTAAGTATATAATTTTGAGAATGTAAAATCTGCCTACTGTTTAACGTTGAAATATGTACAAGAATTTCAAAATGATTGAAGTGTTAGTTAAAATTTAGATTTTTAAATCTGTATAAGTTATTTTATAAGTATGTGTATAAATGTGGTTTCAAAATGGAATTATATATATTCGCTTACTATTGAATTTTAAATATAAGTATTTAGAAGGTTAACTTATTTAATTAGCCTATTCTTTTATTTTTATCATTGGGAATACTTTACAAAAAAGGAAAATTAGTTTGAATAAAATTTTTGGTTAATTAAATTTTAAAAGGGAAAATAAATTGTTTGATTAGTTCAAAATATTAATAAATCGTATGATGTTTATACAAGGTCTGAAATCGTGAAGAAAACAAGCCGGTTTAGATTGGGTTGCAAACAGAAATCAAAGGTGAGTTAATCTCACTCTTCTAGATTTCTATTTAAATTTAAATGGTTAAATTTAAATATTTGGTTGAATGATTAAATTGATTGGTTGTGGTATATTATATATATATATATATATTAGAGTGATTGATTTCCCGCATTATATAGCGGATGAGACCCTATGCGCCGCATAATAGCGGATGATATTTTATTAATCTCATATACCGTGATATTCCACCTCAAAGTTGAATTGGTATTGTGCTAACATTTGTGGATGCAGGGAAACAGGTTGGAGGGATCCAACTGGATTCCTCAAATTTATTTAAATTATTTTAATATATTCTGTGTTATGAATATTTGATATTCTGTGATTAATTATATTGATAATTGGAATATTGAATGCTATAGTTTGTTTGAATATATTTCCTTGCACTGAGTTACCAAAATATATAGAATTGGATTTTTGAAAGAAAATAAAGGAGTGAATGTTTAAGTAAAATAATTATAGAGAATTTGAATAAATTTAAGAATGAATTGGAAAAGAATAAAAGTGATTTTAAAATTCTAATAAAATTCTAATAAAATTCCGAGTATGGAAGAGAGAATTTGAATAAATAGAGGAATAATGAATTTTAAAACTTAAGTGATATTATTTATAAGAATAAAGAATTTATTTTAATTCAAGGTTTAAATTTAATCAAAAAGGAAAAGAAGGAATTCGGGGAAACTGGAATTTAAATTTTCAGCTTAAAGATTTTAAAGCATATAAAGAAACAGAATCTAAAAGTTAATGGATTTTGAAATAAATGGAGTAAGAAAGGAAATTTATTTCAAAGTGAAGTAAATTGGAAATCAATTGTAAATTGATTTAAGTGTTTGGAATTGGGATTTAAAAGAGAAGTGAGATTTTGGAATTTATAAACTGGGTTTATAAAGTGAAGTAGTGGATATTTGGAAACATAAATTCAAGGTGGGAATTTATTAAAGGAATGGATAAATTTGTTTAAAAATAAATAGTGATTTATTTTTAAAGATGTGAAAGAGAAGCGTATTCCCTGGATAGCCAAGTACGTTTTCAAAGCAAATTTTAAAATATAAGTTAAAAGTTTTTAATGTTGTTTTAAAAAGCATGTTTTAGGTAATTTATTATTAAATGTTTAGATTTTAAAGTAAGTATTTCTCAAATTTTATTATAGTAGAATTTTTTTAAAGGTGACTGGAAATTTTGTTTTAAAGGGTTAAAAATTTAGTTTTATATTTTATAAATTAGATTCATTTTAAATATTCTTAAAGTATATATCTTTGAATAAAGTATTAAAGTAGTTTTAATTTAAATGTTTTGTTTAAAGTATATTTTATAATATAGTATTTTAAATTATTTTAGAAATCTAAAGTGTTTGTACTTGGTGCTTTCAGTGGGAATAGAAATTTTTTGGGAAATTTATTCCATGAGAGAAAGATAGTTTGAAACTGCTTTCAAAGGGTTGAAAAATGGAAATATATCTTGTGAAGATATTTTGAGGTTAATAAATAATTTGGGAAATATTTATGTTTTATGAATGTTTGTGAATGTTAATTGATAGTTAAATAACCGACTATCAATATTGGCCAATGCGCTGATCGTTTCGAAGAGACCGGAATCGGGATTAATTTCTCGAAAACCACTTCGATCCGGTTTGTACATTTTCGTAGGGAAAATGAGTTTGGAACCGAAGATGGAGCAATGAAGTGCAAGGGCTAGTCGCTACTAATCCTGAGGTTGATTCCAAAATGGATGTAGTAGGAGTAGTGCCTTCGATTCCGTTCGAACCCGGGACGGACTTGTATGGATGAATGCTTTCAGAACATCGTTAGGTGGACGGTGGGCATTCTAAGTCAAATGTTTTAAAAAGATAACGCTTAGCCTCAAGCCTCATCAATCGGGAATGACTGAAAATCAAAGGTTATGCAGCAAGGCTATGTGGGTAGCAAATTATCCAGTAAGGGGTAGTTCCGGCCTTGTGTTGCAGAGGATCGGGCGTGGTCCTTGGTACACTGACCTAGACCAGGTACTATGACAGGTGGTACCCCAGTGCCTAGTTATTGTTGGAAATCCATTCTCCCTACGTGCCTTTTACGGTTTTTGTTTGTAGAACCCACTTTGTGGCTAGTATGCTGGAATTTAATCATGTAACAATTTCAGCTATTTGAATAAGTATTTATATATAGACACTATTATAATATCAGACGGATTTGATAAAAAGTGTTTTGGCTATCGTAAGGTAAAAACCCGACATGTTTATTTGTGGCGTGGTCTTACGAGATGCTTTTGATTTCAAAGGGTTTGAAAAACTTTAATAATCCAATTGAGTGTGTTTTCTCACGCTGGTTTTCCAGACTGACTCAGGTGTTATTTTATTATAATGCTCGGGTCAGATCGAGTATTACAGATACAGGATAGGATGATGTGGAGCTCAAGAGACGAGCTGGATGGCGAGACGTATCACACGTATATGATGTGTATTCCGCTGTATTTTGTATGTTGTGTATTCTGTATGTGGGACAAGTTATTATAACTGTCCAGTTGTGTGTTATTGGTTATGTGTACTCTGATGATGTAATGTATAAACAGATTTGCTTTTGTGTAAAGATCAGTTATTTATTATTATATATTATTCCGCTGCGATTGTGAGATTCTAATGTTGTTATTTTGTTTTCTTCTTCCACCTCTTTCTTCTTTAACCCTAATGGTTCGTATTTCCATTCTTCTTGAGTTTATTTGATCGGAATTAATGTCAATTCAAGGGGTACGGATTTGGGGCTATCACACAAGTGCTCCTCCGAAACTCCGGTAGTAACACTATTCCACCAATGAAGCGTCGACCCTTGTAACTGCCTAGTGGCCAACCTTCTCTTTTGTCTATCATCTAAACCCAAATCAACAAATATACGTTCACAATGCAATAACCAATTCTCAATAGCATCCTCTATCCCCATGAATGGCTTCCTACCTAAACTAGTATAGTCTCTACACAGCTTAGCATAATTATTTCCAACTAGAGCTACATGATTAGCTCCTCCTACATTTCCGGCCACTCCAGCAGCAACTCCTTCTTGCATCATATTGACGAAGAACTAATACATCACCCTCATATCTACTAGTGGATTTTCAGCACCCACATTGGCATCAGCATTTTGGTTATTAGCATTAGCCGGTCGACCAGGGTTCCTTCTAGTGGCGGGTCAAGCATTTCCATTAGTTGTGGCGCTTCCTCCACCTTGATGTCCTCTTTAGTTTCCTGCTTCCATATCTCCTTTCTCGTAAATCTTCATATGAGCCTTAGTAAGATACAGAAGAATGGTCTAAGAGAGCCGAGAATACGTACTTATATATATAACTATAAGTACGTTACTATAGCATTAACCTGAACCTCAATCTTGTTATCTGATTCATTGGATTATGTTTGAAAAATCTTTTAGGTTTAAATTTCTTTTAAAGTTTCACAAACCTATGCTCTCATACCAACTTATAACATCCCCCTACTTAGAGGCCCAAAACTAACGGCTACGGATGATGCAGTCATCCATAGTTATTAATCCTCGATGACCAAATACGGCAATATTAGATACATTGACACACATAAACACAAAAATATGGAAAAATTTAAACATCAAACAAATTCAACATTCCATTTCAAAACATTGCAAATTCATTACATAATCCCAGTACACAGACCACGTTCAGAAAACATATAATTATTACAGAATACGCCAAGAGCGACATATGCAGATATCCTCTATGATGATCAAAGTATATAATAAGACAACAAACAAGTTTGCCTTTACAACCAAACAAAGCGATAATAAAAGAACTCTAAGTAGCTAGCATGCCTCTTGCTCGTCATCAGAAACTTTATTCGTCAAAAAGAACTCCTGAACGCCCTAAACTTCAAACTACTCAAAATCAATTGAGTACCCGAGAGTTTAAGGGGAAAACAAAAGCTTCGAGTCATACATAAAGCCTGATATGAATAATAATCTACCATCTCAAACCATTTAGATATATAGTGAGACCACGCCGCTTAGCGGAACGGGTTTTCCCCTCACTAGTATCTTAAAACTTTATTTAACCATGTAGTGTGCTCCTGCATCCACAATGGTTAAAACAACTCAAAATACTATGATATGATGATATGCAAAACAAGTGATTCAATTCTGGATTACACATCCCCATTCATTTTGACTATTTGTCCCAATTATAGTTTCTAGGATTACTATTAATCTATTAGTTTTCAAGGGCTTACTAATACTTGTTAAATGTTTATGGACTACCTGTTCGATTTCATAGTTTTCATGGGATTACTAAGAACCTATTGGTAATTCCAATATCCTTTCTCTTATTCTAGTTTTCATTGGCTGACTAGGAACCTATTGACTAACTATCAATATCTTAATCCGGATATAGTTTTCATGGGCTAATTATAAACCTATTGGCCCTTGCCAATATCAAATCATAGTTTTCATGGGCTAACTATGAACCTATTGGCCTCTGCAGATATCTTTTGCTAAACACAGTTTTTGTAACGACCCGTAATTTTTGATAAGTAAAATTAGTTAATTTAATAAGATTTTGTGATTTAATATTGGGAGAAATAAAAAATTATGATTTATTAATGAAAATAATAACAAGAATGAAATGTAACAATGTTAATTTAAGTTAATTATTAACAATTTTAATGAAATTCCAATTGATTAAAATGATTTAAATGTTATACTTGGTTATAAATTGAATATAAGGAAATAAATGTAAATTTTGTATTAATAAAGGAAATAGTATGTAATTAATGGTAATTGAATAAAAGTAGTGTTGTGTAAATAATTATAACATTTGTGTAGACAATCAACTTATAAATATGGTTAAATTAAGCTAAAGGTGACAATTGTTATTTGTTACCTATTTGTTTAACTTGTTGAAATCAAATAAGAAATAAATTGCAATAAACGTAACTAAATATAGCGTTAGTATGATTTAAGATAATGACTGAAGAATATTAATGTAATAAGATAGAAACCAACGTTAACTATGTCTATAGAGTAAAATTTGATTGAATAAAAAGATTGAAATCAAATTTAAAACAATTTATTGGAAAAAAATTATAATTAATTGGATTAAATTACAGTTGAAATTGAACACTATAATTAGTGTAATATTCTGTAACAACCCGCATAATTTATGATTTTATATTTAAATATTTCATTTAAATATAGCGTCGTTAATCAGATTTAAGGTCCGAAAAGCTACTTTTTGCAAACGGTCGAATTACGACTCGGGACCACTTCCATTGAGTCCAAAATGGCGTTTGCAACATTTTTGAGCATAAGCTTCGATATGTTTGGAGTAAGTTGAATTTTGCTATTTTCTGTTGGGCTTTTTGGGTTTGGGTTTGACCCAACTCATCATATAACCTAGTTCAGCCCTCTCTTCTCCTCTTCACTTCATTTCTATTTTCTTAAACACTCAAGCAACTGAAAATGGAGAGAGGAAAGGGGAATTAGAAATTCCAAGCCCTAGATCCAATTGCAAACTCCAATTCTTGCTCCAAATTCCAAAAGAAGCTTAGGTAAGCTCCATCTTCATCTTCTCCATCTCTTCTCCTCTTCAATTTTAGAAAATTCCTAAACCCTAACTTAGGAAAATACTTGTTTTGATCTTAGATTGAAGCTTGTAGAATTGAAGTGAAGAGTGATTGATCTTCTCCTTGTGTTTGTGCTTCTCATCTTTGTTTTTGAGTTTAAAGGTGAGATTTTTGAACTCACATCTAAGCTTATAGCTTTTGTTGTTGTTGGGTAAGAATTCCTAACAATCAATTCATGTTCATTTGTGTTCAATTCGGATCGATTTGGTGAATTGTCCAATTTTTGGTTTTGGAATCCAATTTTGTGAAAAATCCAACCTTTGATGTTGAACACGTTAGCGGAGTGCTTCGGAGGGCTACACGAGGCTGGGTTGTCGCTTGACGTAAGTCCTTGGCGATGGTCGCTCGCTCGTCGCTCCCGTTACGTGTTTTTGCAATGGCCCCAATTGGGGCTAGACTAATTCTACCCAGGAAGCAGGTTCAGTTGACTGAACCAGTAGGTTAGTCTACTGAACCAGGGGGGCAGAAAACGTTCTGCCCCTGTATCAGCCGACTGACCTCTGGGTTCAGTCGACTGACCTAGGGGGACAGATATTCTTGTCCCTATGTCAGTCGACTGACACTCTAGGTCAGTCGACTGACCTGAAAACATAAAATTTCCAGGCACTGGTCAAGTCGACTGACCCACTGGTTCAGTCAACTGACCGACTTGACTCTGCCCAGTTTGTTATTTTCTTTGATTTCCAATTTTGATCGATTCGTGCCGATCCAATCGGTTGTTATCACATTCTTGACTTTGATGATTCCTTTTTGACTTCGTACACGGGTTTTTATAAAATGATCTTTTCAAATTGTATTAAAAGCTCGTCTCTCCAATTTTTAATTTCTATTTAAAACACACACTTTTGCACGCCAAGCGAAGAGGGAGGAGAATTAAATGATTAGATAAAACGCGTACTATGAACACGTGCGTTCATCTTTTCAGTTAATTCCTAATCTATTCGTTTGATCGTTTTGACCTTCGGGTCTGGTTTACCGATGATATGAGGTGAACTTTATACTGCTTTGAGTGTGAAATTGACTAACGGATAGTAAACCGTTTAGTGCGAACATGGGGTATGGGACTCACGTTAACATTTTTCAGGTTCCTTTTTAAGAGTTGTGACCGATTCCGCCAGTTAGTGGTGTCCAGTACTGGGCCTCCGGACCTTCGCCACTACGGTTTGTTGCCTTCGGGGTGTGTTGCCTTCGGGCTTGAGCCTTCGGGGTTTGTTGCCTTCGGGTTTGTGCCTTCGGGTTTGTTGCCCTATAGTATCGCTTTTGGAGTTGGTCCATCGTCACCGCTCGAGTGATATTGGGTTTGTTGCCTTCGGGTTTGTGGATCCTTGTTATACAGTACCGAGCTCGAGCATCTTTTGTTTCTTTGACAATTATATTTCCCTAGTGTATCGCCTTTTGGGGTAGGTTCTTTAAACCACACGATATATAGCGATTACCTTGTGGAAACTTGTGTTACCTTTATTGGTATTTGTTATTTGCCTTTTGGCTTGTTTTTGGGATATGAAATCCTTTGCCTATTGAAATTGCGGATGATATGAGGCTTGTTTGATTCATCTTATGTTAGATGATTTGGTTATCTCTTTTGGAGATATTGGTGGTACTTTATGATCTTGTATGTTCATTATCATTTAGTTCATTATCATGTTAGGTACTTTGGACTTAGCCTCTTTTTCTTCCGCATGGACTACTCCGCTAGCTTCTTTTTGTCATAGCTTTTTATGTAGTCCTTTTTGTCTATAACTCTGATATATACTCTATTGACTCGTCTGTATATTGTGGTTTGCTTTACCACTTGACACGTATCATTTTGTAAACTCTGTAACATATCTGTATATGTGAAAGCTTATGTGATGATTAACTGTTATGTGATGCATATTACATTTGAGTAGTCATATTTGTTCTGATAGATCCTTCAGCCACCTATGGCTTTGCGTTAAGTATTTATTGGGTATGTCGATCCACTTGAGAAAAATATAGATATGTGCTACCTTGTCGACGTATTCAATAGATAATTACGGCAAGGCTATAGATGGTCGCTCCTATCCAGCTCTATTCTACGCATTAGCAAACGATGTTACTTAGTAATACTCTTTGCTAATGTGGGTCTCGGAGTGGGGCGTCACAGCTTGGTATCAGAGCTGAGTTCAGAACAAAATATGATAAATATAGAACATAAACACATATTACGGTACATCAAAGAGTAGTACGAATGTTACAAATCTTTGAATCATCGTGCCTTATTGCTTTCCGTGCCTTTGGGTAGATAGAATTTTGGGAATACGTCTAGGAATGCATTTTATTCCATAGTATTCCATATTTGAATTAATGATATCTACCTTGTGAATAATCTTTTTCTTATCTTATCTTTCAGCTAATGGCCGGAAGAGGTAGAGGACGATGCTCGGATGCTGGGCAATCCAGTGGCTCACATCCGGATGGTGTTTATATGTCTGCCGATTAGTTCTTGGAGTTATTTAGGAGCACTCAGCCTCCAGCTCCTATTCGTGCATCTCCTCCATGCAAGTCTGCCTTTGCACGCCTATGTAGTGATTTTTCTCATCTTGGTGGAAAGCCAATCAAAGGCTCCTAGTCCATTCTTGAGGTCCAAGCTTGGATTCACACATTCGAGCGTATCTTTTCTTGCATGGATCTTTCTGACCATGACCGAGTTCTTGTAACTTCTAGCTTATTACAAGAGCATGCCCTTGATTGGTACGAGCTTCTTATATTCGAACTTGATGAGTCTATTCTTTCTTGGACTCAGTTCCGGGAACGCTTCGAACTCAAATTCGTTCCTGAATCTGAGAAAGTTTTATTAGCCCGTCACTTCCTTGAGTTGAAGCAAGGGAAGTCTTCAATCTCAGAATATGTTGCATCATTCGAGGCCTTATCTAAGTATGGTCTTGAATTCATTAGCACTTCTTATAAGAAGAATATGAAGTTTGTCTCTGGTCAATATCTTAAGAAGTCTTTAATGCTCCAGCTTAAGCTTTCTTTTGAGGAGTTGGTTGATTCAGCACTTCATCTCGAGGCCATCGAGAAGGAGTGTGATAGTGGTGATTATGTTGAGATTCGCAAGAACCCCAATAAGAAGAAGTTTTCATTTCATAAGCAGAGATTTCTCCCTTCCAAGAAGAAAAAGCCTATTGATTCTGGTTCTAACTCTCAATCTGCTGGAACACCTTCCATTCAGAAGTGTTTCAATTGTGGTTCTCCTAATCATATGATTCGGGCTTGTCCTAAGCCTCTCTTCTGCCGTTATTGCAAGAAGGAAGGCCATCATGTTTCATTCTATCCTACTGTTCCTAATGCCAAGTCTGGCAAGCTTAATGTTGCTAAAGCTTCGGGAGATTCTTCTCAGCCCAGAGGTATATCTCCATCTATTTTGGAAGGTTCTATTTTATTTCATGACCGTAGTATTCGAGTTTTTTTCGATACGGGTGCTTCGCAATCATTCGTATTGAAAAAGCTCATCGATGATTTGTATTTGGATATTTCTTGTTTGATTACTTCGTTAAGGATTGCAAATCCTATTGGGCAATCCGCAACCCTTAGCATGCTTTGTGATGATGTTGAGATTGTTTTATGTGGCTTTTCTTTTCGTGCAAACCTGCACGTTATTTCTTATTTGGATTTTGATATGATTTTGGGTATGGATTGGCTAGTGAGATACGATGCCAGGATTATTTGTTCTGAAAGAATTTTATTTCTTCGACATCCTGATTCGTCTACTCAGCTATCACTTGTTCTTTGGAATGTGGATAATTCTGAAATGGCTTTATATTCTCTTGACTCACGAGATGTTGATGATATATCTCCTATCCCTATTGTTTGTGACTTCTCTGATATTTTTGAGCCAGTTTTGGGTTTGCCATCCAAGCGGGCGATCGAGTTCCGCATTGATCTCATTCCAGGCGCGAAGCCAGTTGGCCGTCGTCCCACGAGGATGTCTACAAAAGAAAATGAGGAACTCAAGAAGCAGCTTTTCGAGCTTGAGTCCAAGCAGTTGATTCAGTCCAGTTTTTCACCGTGGGGTACCGCAGTCGTCTTCGTGAAGAAGTCTGATGGAACTCTTAGGCTCTGCATTGAATATCGCAAGCTTAACGAGTTGACCATCAAGAATAGGTATCCTTTGCCGAGGATCGATGATATGTTCGATCTATTGAGTGGCGCTAAGGTCTTCTCTCAGCTCGACCTTGCCACAGGTTTTCATCAGCCCCGAGTCGTGGAAGATAGCATACCCCTTATAGCTTTCCGCACTCGATATGGTTCTTTCGAGTGGCTCGTTATGTCGTTCGGTTTGACGAACGCTCTGGCTTTCTTTGTTGATATTATGAATCGAGTATTCCGAGAATATCTCGATAAGTTCATCCTTGTGTTCATTGACGACATACTTGTTTATTCTAAGTCTAAAGCCGAGCATGATAATCACTTGAGAATTGTCTTAAGTACTCTTCGTCACCATCAGCTTAAAGACAAATTCTCCAAGTGCCATTTTTGGGAGAATAAGGTTAAGTTCTTAGGCCATGTTGTATCTTCCGATGGCATTTCTGTCGATCCCTCAAAGATCGAAGCTATCCAAAATTGGAAGAGGCCTGAGAATGTTCTTGAGATTCGTAGTTTCCTCGAATTGGTGGGTTATTACTGTCGATTCATTAAGGATTTTTCCCGTGTTGTGCTTCCTCTCACCAGCCTTACTCGGAAAGGCATTCGTTATAATTGGTCCGACAAGTGTGAAGCTTCCTTTCAGACATTAAAGGAACTTCTCACTAATGCTTCTATCCTTGTGGTTCCCGAGGGGAATCATGATCTTGTTGTCTACATCGATGCTTGTGGTAGTGGTCTCGGTGCCGTGCTTATGCAGAAGGATCGGGTAGTTGCTTATGCTTCTAGGCAACTGCGTCCGAATGAAGTTCGCTATTCCACTCATGATCTTGAGTTAGCCGCCATTATCTTCGCCTTGAAGATTTGGCGACACTATTTATTAGGCGAGCACTTCATTCTCTATACCGATCATAAATCCTTGAAGTATTTGTTCACTCAGAAGGAACTCAATATGAGGCAACAACGTTGGCTCGAGTTTCTTGCCTCCTATGACTTTGATATTCAATATACCCCTGGAAAGGGAAATCGTGTTGCTGATGCGCTTAGTCGCAGACATTCGGCTGTTGTTTCTTTGATGCTTGCCAAATGGGATATTCTTAAGACTCTATCTTTTTGTGATATTCGTGATCGAGCTCCATCTTCTGATTCTCCGATATTATTATTCAGTTTGGAAGCTCGATCCTCTCTATTGGATCGTATTGCCGAAGCTCAGCGGCGTGATCCTTATCTTGTGCATCTTATTCAGCTTTGTGAGTCTGAGTCTCGTGATGAGGAATTTTGGGATTTCAGCATTGATCTTCATGGGTGTCTTCGCAAGAAGAACCGCCTTGTTGCGCCTTCTGATTCTGCACTTAGGAATGACATTCTTGATGATTTCCATCGTTCTAAGTATACCATTCTTCCTGGCAGCAGTAAGATGTATGTCGATATGCATTGCCTATATTATTGGGAAGGCATGAAGCGCGATGTAGCAAGTTATGTGAGTAATTGCATGACTTGTCAACGTATTAAAGCCGAACATCAGTGCCCTTCTGGTCTCCTTCAGTCTCTAGAGATTACATTGTGGAAGTGGGATCTGATTTCGATGGATTTCATTGATGGTCTGCCTCGTACGAGATCGGGCCATTCTAGCATTTGGGTTATTGTGGATCGCCTCACCAAATCTGCTCATTTTATTCCTGTTAAGTCTAATAGGACTGCTTCTCTTTTGGCTAAGTTATTTATCAAGGAAATCGTGAGACTTCACGGTGTTCCTAGTTCGATTGTGAGTGACCATGGTCCTTTATTCACCAGTCATTTCTGGCAGAGTCTTCAGCAAGCTTTGGGAACAAAGCTTAATTTTATCACAACTTATCATCCACAGTCTGATGGACAGACTGAACGGGTGAATCGTATCTTAGAGGATCTTCTCCGTATTTGTATACTTGATTTTGGAGGTAGTTTTGAGGATCATCTGTCCCTAGTAGAGTTCTCCTACAATAATAGTTTTCAGTCCAGTATCGGTATGGCTCCTTTCGAAGCCTTATACGGAAGGCGATGTCGATCACCTTCTTGTTGGTTGGAATCTGGGGAGAAGCTTATTCTTGGCCCAGATTTTGTTCATGATTCCTCGGAGAAGATTGTTCTTATTCGTCAGAGAATGAAAGGGGCACAGAGCCGCCAGAAATCCTACGCGGATAACCGTAGGAAGCCTTTTGAGTTCTCAGTTGGTGATCTCGTCTTTATTCGTGTTTCTCCTTTGAAAGGGGTTATGCGCTTCAGTGTGACATGGAAATTAGATCCCCGCTTTGTAGGACCATTTCCTATTACTGAACGTATTGGCCCTGTGGCTTATAGAGTTTCACTTCCAGCTCATATATTCGGAGTTCACAACGTGTTTCACCTCTCTCAGCTTCGGAAGTGTCTTCGAGAATCAGATTCTGTTATTGACTCTCCTGATTTGCAAGGGCTTGAGATCTCACCAGATTTATCTATTGTACAACAGCCTATTCGCGTACTTGCCATGGAGGTGAGACACCTTCGAAACAAGGACGTGCCGCTCATTAAAGTTCAATGGTCCGCCAATCCCAATGACTGTACTTGGGAAACCAGAGAGTTTATCGAGCGATCCTATCCGGGTTTTCTATCTTTGCTTAGCAATGGTGAGAATGTCTTTTTATCTCAAGCTTATTTTCTTTTCTTTTGGGTGTTCTAAGTATGTAGTTGTTGCAAATTCTTCTCTAGGAATTGCGTGGATGCAATTTTGTTAAGGAGGGGAGATCTGTAACAACCCGCATAATTTACGATTTTATATTTAAATATTTCATTTAAATATAGCATCGTTAATCGGATTTAAGGTCCGAATAGCTACGTTTTGCAAACGGTCGAATTAGGACTTGGGACCACTTCCATTGAGGTCAAAATGGCGTTTGCGACTTTTTTGAGTATAAGCTTCGATATGTTTGGAGTAAGTTGAATTTTGCTATTTTCTGTTGGGCTTTTTGGGTTTGGATTTGACCCAACTCATCATATAACCTAGTTCAGCCCTCTTCTCCTCTTCACTTCATTTCTATTTTCTTAAACACTCAAGCAACTGAAAATGGGGAGAGGAAAGGGGAATTAGAAATTCCAAGCCTTAGATCCAATTGCAAACTTCAATTCTTGCTCCAAATTCCAAAAGAAGCTTAGGTAAGCTCCATCTTCATCTTCTCCATCTCTTCTCCTCTTCAATTTAAAATTCCTAAACCCTAACTTAGGAAAATACTTGTTTTGATCTTAGATTGAAGCTTGTAGAATTGAAGCGAAGAGTGATTGATCTTCTCCTTGTGTTTGTGCTTCTCATCTTTGTTTTTGAGTTTAAAGGTGAGATTTTTGAACTCACATCTAAGCTTATAGCTTTTGTTGTTGTTGGGTAAGAATTCCTAACAATCAATTCATGTTCATTTGTGTTCAATTCGGATCGATTTGGTGAATTGTCCAATTTTTGTTTTTGGAATCCAATTTTGTGAAAAATCCAACCTTTGATGTTGAACACGTTAGTGGAGTGCTTCGGAGGGCTACACGAGGCTGGGTTGTCGCTTGACGTAAGTCCTTGGCCATGGTCGCTCGCTCGTCGCTCCCGTTACGTGTTTTTGCAATTGCCCCAATTGGGGCTAGACTGATTCTGCCCAGGAAGCAGGTTCAGTCAACTGAACCAGTAGGTTAGTCGACTGAACCAGGGGGGCAGAAAACGTTCTGCCCCTGTATCAGTCGACTGACCTCTGGGTTCGGTTGACTGACCTGGGGGGACAGATATTCTTGTCCCTGTGTCAGTCGACTAACACTCTAGGTCAGTCGACTGACCTGAAAACATAAGGTTTCCAGGCACTGGTCCAGTCGACTGACCTGCTTGACTCTGCCTAGTTTGTTATATTCTTTGATTTCCAATTTTGATCGATTCGTGTCGATCCAATCGGTTGTTATCGCATTCTTGAGTTTGATGATTCCTTTTTGACTTCGTACACGGGTTTTTATAAAATGATCTTTTCAAATTGTATTAAAAGCTCGTCTCTCCGATTTATAATTTCTATTTAAAACACACACTTTTGCACGACGAGCGAAGAGGGATGAGAATTAAATGATTAGATAAAACGCGTGCTATGAACATGTGCGTTCATCTTTTCAATTAATTCCTAATCTATTCATTTGATCGTTTTGACCTTCGGGTCTGGTTTACCGATGATATGAGGTGAACTTTATACTGCTTTGAGTGTGAGATTGACTAACGGATAGTAAACCGTTTAGTGCGAACGTGGGGTATGGGACTCACGTTAACATTTTCCGGGTTCCTTTCTGAGAGTTGTGACAGATTCCGCCAGTTAGTGGTGTCCAAGTATTGGGCCTCCGGACCTTCGCCACTACGGTTTGTTTCCTTCGGGGTGTGTTGCCTTCGGGCTTGAGCCTTCGGGGTTTGTTGCCTTCGGGTTTGTACCTTCGGGTTTGTGCCTTTTGGTTTGTTGCCCTATAGTATCGCTTTTGGAGTTGGTCCATCGTCACCGCTCGAGTGATATTGGGTTTGTTGCCTTCGGGTTTGTGGATCCTTGTTATACAGTACTGAGCTCGAGCATCTTTTGTTTCTTTGAAAATTATATTTCCCTAGTGTATCGCCTTTCGGGGTAGGTTTTTTGAACCACACGATATATAGCGATTACCTTGTGGAAACTTGTGTTACCTTTATTGGTATTTGTTATTTGCCTTTTGGCTTGTTTTTGGGATATGAAATCCTTTGCCTATTGAAATTGCCGATGATATGAGGCTTGTTTGATTCATCTTATGTTAGATGATTTGGTTATCTCTTTTGGAGATATTGGTGGTACTTTATGATCTTGTATGTTCATTATCATTTAGTTTGTCTAACTGATTTTTTTGACTAGACTGACCCGTGTATTTTATACTCGGGTCAGACCGAGATGTTTCAGGTTAGGTACTTTGGACTTAGCCTCTTTTGCTTCCGGATGGACTACTCCGCTAGCTTCTTTTTGTCATAGCTTTTTGTGTAGTCCTTTTTGCCTATAACTCTGATATATATATACTCTATTGACTCGTCTGTATATTGTGGTTTGCTTTACCACTTGACATGTATCATTTTGTAAACTCTGTAACGTATCTATATATGTGAAAGCATATGTGATGATTAACTGTTCTGTGATGCGTATTACATTTGAGTAGTCATATTTGTTCTGATAGATCCTTCAGCCACCTATGGCTTTACGTTAAGTATTTATTGGGTATGTCGATCCACTTGAGAAAAATATAGATATGTGCTACCTTATCGATGTATTCAGTAGATAATTACGGCAAGGCTATAGATGGTCGCTCCTATCCAGCTCTATTCTCCACATTAGCAGACGGTGTTACTTAGTAATACTCTTTGCTAATGTGGGTCTCGGAGTGGGGCGTCACATATTCAACACTGAATTGATGTATAAATGTGTTTTAAATTATTGTAAATGACTAAGTAATCAAAAATGATAAAAGTTGTTATTTATTAAATTTAAAATATAAAAAGGTGATTTAATGAATTTAATAATAATATATTTAATTAACGGGAAAATAGCCATTTTTGCCGCTGTCTCGGATTTTGACGAAACTAGTTTCATCGAATCTGTAATGGTGAATTATTGTAAGATTTCAAGTTTCGTAGTGATCAGATTTGTCGTTTGATCGTACGAGCTCGAAACGCGTAGAAATCAATTTAATTAAATTCTATTAAATCAATTTGAAATAAGCTGATATTAAAGCTAACTTCTTCATACAATGGAATTAGGACTTGAAACCTCTTCCAATAAGTTTAGAAATATTGAAAACATCTATTTTGATATATGGGATGACCCATTTTCATTTCGGAAGCGAAACGGGCTTTTCGGGTCGTTATTGTCGTTCGTACTAATTCGATACGTGTTTATTTTCTTATCGGGCTTCGTTAATATAAATAGTCTTGTTTCCCGAACCCTAGTAGTCATTTTTTATTCTGTACATACATCAATCTCTATCTATCTCCTTCTTCTCAATGGCAGTACTCTATCTCCTAGATTCAAATTGCAAATCAAATCAAAAAATTCAAACTCTCCAAACCCTATCATATTATATATCGTTGGAAAGCTGTCGACGAGCGCAATCCACTGCTACTGTTCTTTTTTCGATTTGGAGCATATTTTGGCCAGAAATGGGTGATTTAATCTCGACCACTCGTTTGGTGGTTGATGATCTTCGACGGATCGTTGATTGGAAGGTACGTGGTTGTGGAGATCGTCGCTGTAGTTCATCCATGTAGTTTGTTTGGTGTATTGATCGGTGGATCGACGACAAAAATTCTCCTAGGGTTTTGTCTTTGCGGCACCTACTGAATTTTTCGCGACCTGTGCTCGAGCTTTCGCGGGGGAGGGGGGGTCGGAGGTCGGAGGCGGTGACGATGGCCAGGTGCAATCGAGGTGAGCGTGCGTTCGTGTGTCAAGTAAACGAGGTGGGCGGCTCGTTCTTGCTTTAGCCATATGAGGTTACACGATATACAGATAGCTGCGTGGGAGAGATAGTGCAAGGCGATGATGTGGCAGTGAGTATTCTTTTGTCTTTTTAAATAAAAATTGGATTTCAATCGTTCTAATGTTAATAACTTTCACGTACGAGGTCCGATTCACGCGCGGTTTATTACATTGGGATTGTATCGAAATTTTGGACATCATGAAACTGGTTTGGGAAAATTATGAGACTATTTGATTTTGGGCCTTATTTTGGATTTCAAATCGATTTGAAATCAATGGTGAGTGTTTTAACCCACTCACAACTACTAGATTATCTTATGTTAGTTAAATTGAATTTATGATGTGATTTGGAATTGATTGGTTAATATTTGGTATATTTAAATTGCCATTCTAGTTAAATTTAACTTTGCATTTAATCATCGTTTAATTTAATATTGAATTTAATTGTCAATTTAATACCTGTTATTCATAATCAGTTATCTATTGATGTTTATTGGTTGATTTGGGTAATGATTGTGATATATGTTTAATTATTGATATTGGATGATTTTTGATGTTATATTTATATTGTTATAACACTGTAAGTTCCCTTAGTTATTGTTAGAAAATCCTTATGGGTTAAAATGATACATACCCGAACGATCACATAGAATAGGAGAAAATCGTTATGGGTTGAAATGATAAACCCAAGCGATTTTCATTGATTTGGAATTTGGGATTGCGGGTTGAAATAATATATACCCGTAAATTTAAATTTTGCGGATTGAAATGATAAATATCTGTATCACTTGACCATAGGGTAGAAAATTATATACGGACACTGGATTGGTTAAATTAAACGATTTTAAAACCCTTAAATCTTGAATTGGATTAAATGATATTTTGAAGGAAATTGATTTATATAAATTGAATTACTTTGAAAATCCAAGTTTGTGGGTGGGAATTGGAAATTGGTTTAAATCAAAATTCTAAATTATTTTAATCTATTTTAAATTATATTAATCTATTTAATCTATTTTAATCTGTTTTAAACTATATTAAACTATTTTAATATAGTTTAAATTATATTAATCTATTTAAACTATATTAATCTATTTTAATCTATTTAAACTATATTAATCTATTTTAATCTATTTTAAACTATTTTAATCTATTTTAAATTATATTAATCTATTTTAATCTATTTAAACTATATTAATCTATTTTAATCTATTTTAAACTATATTAATCTATTTTAATCTATTTTAAAGTATATTAATCTATTTATACTATATTAATCTGTTTTAATCTATTTTAAACTATCTTAAACTATTTTTAGAACTATTTTAAACTATCTAAACTATTTTCTAAATTTCAGACTGTGTAAAGTGGAAGTATTTAAAAGCGAATACGGTTAAATGATGATATAATCTAACTTGGGTTTTGAAATGATGTTTTTTTGTGAAATAACATATTCTAAGTAAATATGATGATTTTAAATGAGGGTTTAACATATTTTGGAAAGTATGATTTGAAAGAAAATATGATTTCGAAAGAGATATGGTCTTGAGAATACGATATTTTGATATCAAGTATAAATCAATTTTGGAAATGTAAAAGAACCATCCGGTGTGAAATAAGCGTTTGGTTGTTAAAGAGACCGGGATCAGATATTGTCATACTCTCTGCCAATACCGAAAACCACTTTAATAACTGTGTACGTGGTGGAGATTTCAGAATGAAGTATGATGGTTTGGTGAATGATTCTATATGAGGTATTTACGTGTCCCTAACTCCCATGAGTCAGCTTAGATGTGACTAAAACAGGAGCTATACCTGGGCCAAGTGAGGTCGCACCTCTGATTGGACATGCTTCTTCGATACCATATTATGACTTTGTGATTGATTTGGTAGCCACCCCTCGATTTTGATTATGGGAGTGTGTTCCGAGGTGGGCGGTAGTAGTTGTTATGCGTTACCACCAGCCCGGTTCTGCAAAACGGTAGAGTCCTACCCTGGCATTGCCTCGAGTGCCATGTTCACATGCCCTATCGCACCTTCTACAAGTTTGGTTTGTACAATACCTATAGAGTGCCCTCTGATAGCCCTCTAGTTTACGGAGGAATTACAGTATTGTATAAACTATGAGAATATATAAAAATGTGTTAAGGGGGATATGGGTAACGCCTTAACACTATTTTAATACTTTACTTTACTGTAGACACTATTATAATAGCGTATTGTACTATGTATGTTGATAGTTTAATGGATCCTTAAGAGATGGAAATCCCTAACATTCTCTTAAGTTATTGCACTTACATGACACTGGATAGGAGATGTCAAAACCTATAAATATCTTTGACGTCCTTACACTCATATTTATTTACTGTTAATTTAACTTACATAAGATCTTTTAGTTCTGACTCGAGTGTTTGTCTTTTCAATTTTCTCGGGTCAGTCTGAGATTTACAGTGTACCGAAGACTGCTCTTGGAGGACAAAGACGAAGATTTAGTACTATTACTGTTTATTCTATCATTTCCACTGCATCGTGTTGTTCCGCTGCATTACTTATTTATAACTGCTGTATGTACTCTAAATCTGTATTGTAAAAGTGTAATCAAATGTTATTTGTAAAACAGCTTCATGAACTGTTTATTTGATTATTATATTTTTTCATTCCACTGTGAGATTCTGTGTTTTGTTTTCTTTTTTTCTCTACTTTTTCTTATTTACCCCATAACAATCTTCCATTTTGAATGGTTTGAGTCTGACGTGTGTGGTTAATCGTCAATTTTAAACCATCCAAAAAGGCAGGTCGTTATAGTAGGAGCTAGGTTTAGCGATAACCTTAGCTTTGTGGGGTCTGACTAAGTAAAAATAAGTTAATAAAACTCTAGAATAGTCGTTGAGTGTATATATGAGAGAGCGTATTTGTTATTGTTATAAAAGAGTTTTTATATTGTGTTAATTTGTTCTGTTTAGTATTTATAAATTCTAGTCGTTACATAGGACGCTATGACATTGATAGGGATTTCTAAACACTTAATAGGGTAGACCGACACAATATTGTTTTGAAATATGGGTAAATGAAATAATTTTGCCTAGTATTATATTTTGTATATAAAAGAATAATTTTAAAAGCAATATAATTAGATGTGATATAATTGTTTGTTAGGAAGTGAAAATTCCATGAATAGTTGGTTGTGAAATAAGATTTACAAATAAAATGAATATAAATTGAAATTTGAGAACTTAAGTTCCGGGATTTTTGAAATTGGTTTTCAAAAGATTTTGGAATATAATATTATTATTTGGAAGTATTTTATGATATTAATATTTCAATATGATTTGAAAGAAATGTTTCAAAGGAATTTTAGAAGGATATAAGTTCTGTACAACCCTCTCTATCGTTGGAAAATAATTTCGGTGATGAGTGCATGCATAATCAATGTTCATTTTCGAGTTTTAAAGCGGGAAGACCATTGTAGTAGTTTACTACACATTTGTTTTGATAAATAAATCTTAATTTTAATTTCCAAATATGATTGGATATATATAAAAGATATGATTATATATATATTATTTTAAAATAATTGAAAAGGAACCCGGTATTTAGTTCTTAAGTTTTCTACAAATCGGAAATTTCAATTATTATAATGAAATGAAATCTTGACTATTTTAATAATTGGAAACTTTTAATATGTGTAATTAGAAACTAGATGCTAAGTGATTAATGAAAATATAAGAAATTGAAATTTTGTAAACTGTAAATCAAAGGATAGGGAAATTAAGAAATGTAACTATTGAACATTTTGTTAGCTTAAATAAATAAGAGAAACTTGTGTAACATTCAATACATTCTAAAAGACATAATGTATAACTTACCAAATATTAAAAGTTGAAATGTTTAATAAGAATATGTAATAGAATATTATACAAGTAAACTTAGGAAATGAAGTGTTGAGTGGAATTATGCTTATAAGTGAAGAATTAAGGTGTATAAAAATGTTATGAACTTAAGTTAATAATTTGAAAATGCTAGTAGTTATAATTTAATAAAAAGGAAGAATACTGTAAGTAAATAATTATAAACTTTGGTAATGTTTGAAGCCAATTATAATTAGTGTAAATAGTAAAAGTGGATACTACATGTGAAAGAAATAAAAGTGAAAGGTGAAAATCTTTTATAAGTATGAGTTGTTTCACAAATGAATATTTATATAAAAAGGGAAATCAAACTAAATAGTAAACGTGAAGTAAACTGAAATAAAATGTATACAATACTTTAATAATGAATTCATTTATGATCCAAATAATTGAAATGGATATAGCTTATGTAAGTAAAGAATGTAAATTAATGAAATAAGCCTTATATGAATGAATGAGAATTAAAATTTTGTAAGTAATGAATGTGAATTAAAGAAAAATCATTGTATGAAAAAGTAAAAAAAATAAAGAAAAATGAACAATAAATGATGTGAAATAGATTAATAGAATAAACTTAAAATATGTGTTGAATTTATTGTTTGTGTTGGCTTATGGGATGCTTGGGAAGTGATACTTTAAATTGTTTAGGATGTATAAATAATCTATTAAGTTTTATCTAAGACTGTTGAGTGTATGGTATACATAGTGGTTTATTTATCATTATACATGATTTAAAGTTTCTAAACTCAAACAAACATTTGTTTTGGTTGCCATGGATGGATAGTTGATTTTCTTACCATGTGATGATTGTATGGTTTTGTTGCTTGTGACTATTGTATGTTGTGTTGATTTGGTTGTAACTAATAGAAACAACATAAATATTTCTCTTTTACATAATTATTAACTTCATTGGATTATATAAGTGAAATACAGGTTATGGAAGTAATTGCTACTGCTTTTGGTTTCATAAATAAGCGTTGTTTGCCCGACAAATAGGTACATTTTCGGATTTTGGTTTTCTAGCGATATTATATTGTTTTTCCCATGGTTTGGGATATATTACTTTGGAATATATGATATATAGTGTTATTGTTGATATTAATATTTCTCCCAGACCTCTCCGTACAAAGGAGACTACGTCGAAATTTTTCGTGAATTTTGGACTTAGAAATTTTGTGAAAATAGATATGTTTTCAAACTTTTATTAAATTGAATATTGAAGGATTTAACAGTTCATAAATTGATATATTTTATTTGAATTATTTAATTATGTAAATTAATTGGTTATAAATTTAATATTTTGAATAAGATATATTAATTTCTTAATTGCTTCTTTTCCTTTTCGAGGACAAAAAGTTTTAAGTGGGGGAGAGTGTAACGACCCGTAATTTTCGATAATTAAAATTAGTTAATTTAATAATATTTTGTGATTTAATATTAGCAGAAATAAAAATTTGTGAGTTATTAACGAAAATAATAACTAGGATGAAATGTAACAATGTTAATTTAAGTTAATTATTAACAATTTTAATGAAATTCCAATTAATTGAAATGATTTAAATGTTATACTTGGTTATAAATTGAATATAAGGAAATAAATGTAAATGTTGTATTAATTAAGGAAATAGTATGTAATTAATGGTAATTGAATAAAATTTGTGTTGTGTAAATAATTATAATATTTGTGTTGACAATCAACTTATAAATGTGGTTCAATTAAGCTAAAGGTGACAATTGTTATTTGTTACATATTTGTTTAACTTGTTGAAATCAAATTAGAAATAAATTGCAATAAATGTAATTAAATATAGCGTTAGTATGATTTAAGATAATGACTGAAGAATATTAATGTAATAAGATAGAAACCAATGTTAACTATGTCTATAGAGTAATGATTGGTTGAATAAAAAGATTGAAATCAAATTTAAAACAATTTATTGGAAAAAAATTATAATTAATTGGATTAAATTGCAGTTGAAATTGAACACTATAATTAGTGTAAAATTCAACACTGAATTGATATATAAATGTGTTTTAAATTATTGTAAATGACTAAGTAATCAAAAATTATAAAAATTGTTATTTATTAAATTTGAAATAAAAAAAAAGTGATTAAATGAATTTAATAATAATATATTTAACTAACAGAAAAATAGCCATTTTGGCCACTATCTCGGATTTTGATGAAACCAGTTTCATCGGATCTGCAACGGTGAATTATTATAAGATTTCAAGTTTCGTAGCGATCGGACTTGTCGTTTGATCGTACTCGAAACACATAGAAATCAATTTAATTAAATTCAATTGAAATCAATTTGAAATAAGCTAATATTAAAGCTAACTTCTTCATATAATGGAATTAGGACTTGCAACCTGTTTCATTGAGTTTAGAAATATTAAAAACATCTATTTTGATATAAGGGATGACCCACTTTCGTTTTGGAAGCGAAACGTGCTTTTCGGGTCGTTATCGTCGTTCGTACTAATTCGATACGTGTTTATTTTCTTATCGGGCTTCCTTAATATAAATAGTCTTGTTTCCCAAACCCTAGCAGTCATTTTTTTATTTTGTACGTACATCAACTTCTGTCTATCTCCTTCTTCTCAATGGCAGAACTCTATCTCCTAGATTCAAATTCCAAATCAAAATCAAATCGAAAAATTCAAACTCTCCAAACCCTATCATAATATATATCGTTGGAAAGCTCTCGACGAGCGCAATCCACTGCTACTGTTCATTTTTTGATTCGGAGCATAGTTTAGCCAAAAATGGGTGATTTAATCTTGGCTATCCGTTTGGTGATTGATGATCTTCAACGGATCGTCGATTGGAAGATACCTGGTTGTGGAGATCGTCGCTTGCAGTTCATCCATGTAGTTTGTTTGGTGTATTGATGGGCGGATCGACGAAAAAAATTTGCCTATGGTTTTGTTTTCCCGGCAGCTACTAATTTTTTTGCAACCTGTGCTCGAGCGTTTGCAGGGGGAGTCGGAGGTCGGAGGCGGTGACGATGGCCAGGTGCAATCGAGGTGAGCGTGCGTTCGTGTGTCAAGTCAACGAGTTGGGCGGCTTGTTCTTGCTTCAGCCATGCGAGGTTATGCGATGTACAGGCAGCTGCATGGGAGTGATAGTGCAAGGCGATGACATGGCGGTGAGTATTCCTTTGTTTTTTTTGAAATTCGATTTCAATCGTTCTATTGTTAATAACTTTCACGTACGAGGTCCGATTCATGCATGGTTTGTTTCTTTGGGATCATATCAAAATTTTGGACATCATGAAACTAGTTTGGGCAAATTCTGAGATTGTTTGATTTTGGACCTTATTTTGGATTTGAAATCGATTTGAAATCAAAGGTGAGTGTTTTAACCCACTCATAACTACTAGATTATCTTATGTTAGTTAAATTGAATTTATGATGTGATTTGGAATTGATTGGTTAATGTTTGGTATATTTAAATTGTCATTCTAGTTAAATTTAACTTTTATTGCATTAATCATCGTTTCATTTAATATTGAATTTAATTGTCAATTTAATACCTGTTACTGATAATCGGTTATCTATTTACGTTTATTGGTTGATTTGGGTGATGATTGTGATGTATGTTTAATTGTTGATATTGGATGATTTGTTATATTTATATTGTTATAACACTGTAAGTTCCCTTAGTTATTGTTAGAAAATCCCCATGGGTTGAAATGTTACATACCCGAACGATCATATAGAATAGGAGGAAATCGTTATGGGTTGAAATGATAAATCCAAGCAATTTTCATTGATTTGGAATTTGGGATTGCGGGTTGAAATAATATATACCCATAAATTTAAATTTTTGTGGATTGAAATGATAAATATCCTTATCACTTGACCATAAGGTAGAAAATTATATACGGACACTGGATTGGTTAAATTAAACGATTTTAAAACCCTTAAATGTTGAATTGGATTAAATGATATTTTGAAGGAAATTGATTTATATAAATTGAATTACTTTGAAAATCCAAGTTTGTGGGTGGGATTGGAAATTGGTTTAAACCGAAATTCTAAACTATTTTAATCTATTTTAAATTATATTAATCTATTTTAATCTATTTAATCTATTTTAATTTTTTTAAACTATATTAAACTATTTTAATCTATTTAAACTATATTAATCTATTTTAATCTATTTTAAACTATATTAATCTATTTTAATCTATTTTAAACTATATTAATCTATATAAACTATATTAATCTATTTTAAACTATATTAATCTATTTTAAATTGTATTAATCTATTTATACTATATTAATCTATTTTAATATATTTTAAACTATCTTAAACTATTTTTAAAACTATTTTAAACTATATAAACTATTTTCTAAATTTCAGACCGTGTAAAGTGGAAGTATTTAAAAGAGAGTATGGTTAAATGATGATATAATCGAAATTGGGTTTTGAAATGATGTTTTTTTGTGAAATAACATATTCTGAGTAAATATGATGATTTTAAATGTGGGTTTAACCTATTTTGGAAAGTATGATTCTGAAAGAAAATATGATTTTGAAAGAGATATGGTCTTGAGAATACGATATTTTGATATCAATTATAAATCAGTTCTAGAAATGTAAAAGAACCATCCGGTGTGAAATAAGCGTTTGGTTGTTAAAGAGACCGGGATCAGATATTGTCATACTCTCTGCCAATACTGAAAACCACTTTAACAACTGTGTACGTGGTGGAGATTCCAGAATGAAGTAGGATGGTTTGGCGAACGATTCTATATGAGGTATTTACGTGTCCCTAACTCCCGTGAGTCAGCTTAGATGTGACTAAAACAGGAGCTATACCTGGGCCAAGTGAGGTCGCACCTCCGATCAGACATGCTTCTTCGATACCATATTATGACTTTGTGATTGATTTGGTGGCCACCCCTCGATTTTGATTATGGGAGTGTGTTCCGAGGTGGGCGGTAGTAGCTGTTATGCGGTACCACCAACCCGGTTCTGCAAAACGGTGGAGTCCTACCCTAGCATTGCCTCGAGTGCCGTGTTCACATGCCCTATTGCGCCTTCTACGAGTTTGGTTTGTACCATACCTATGGAGTGCCCTCTGATAGCCCTCCAGTTTATGGAGGAATTACGGTAGTGTATAGACTATGGGAATATATAAAAATGTGTTAAGTGGGAAATGGGTAACGCCTTAACTCTATTTTAATACTTTACTTTACTGTAGACACTATTATAATAGCTTATTGTACTATGTATGTTGATAGTTTAACGGATCCTTAAGAGATGGAAATCCCGAACATTCTCTTAAGTTATTGCATTCACGTGACACTGGATAGGAGATGTCAAAACCCGTAAACATCTCTGACGTCATTACACTCATATTTATTTACTGTTGATTTAACTTACATAAGATCTTTTAGTTCCGACTCGAGTGTTTTGTCTTTTCAATTCGCTCGGATCAGTCTGAGCTTTTCAGTGTATCGAAGACTGCTCTTGGAGGACGAAGATGAAGATTTAGTACTATTACTATTTATTCTATCATTTCCACTGCATCATGTTATTTCGCTACATTACTTATTTATTACTGCTGTATGTACTCTGATTATGTATTGTATAAGTGTAATCAAATGTTATTTGTAAAACAACTTCATGAACTGTTTATTTGATTATTATATTTTGTCATTCCGCTGTGAGATTCTGTGTTTTGTTTTCTTTCTTTCTCTACTTTTTTTTATTTACCCCATAATAATCTTCCCTTTTGAATGGTTTGAGTCTGACGTGTTTGGTTTATCATCGATTTTAAACCGTCCAAAAAGGCAGGTCGTTAAAGTTTTCATGGGCTTACTGTGAACCTATTGGCCCCTACCAATATCTTTAATCAAGATTTCAACATTCCTTAAGTTATATTCACTACTAGGTTAACCTAGCTGATTATTTTGCCCTTCCCCAAAGTACCGTTATGGGTTCATAACAATGTGAATAAATATATGAAGAAGCAATCATAACAATATAATAATACAACACCTGCGGTTTAATATCCCTGAAATCATTTCATATAAAACTTGGTTAATCCCTTTAACCTATTAATCAAGGAAAATTTCTTCCAAAACTTCATTTCAAAAATCTTTATTTATGCCATGGTTTTTCCTTTAAAATGAGATTGGGTTATTTGATTTGAAAACCTTAACATCTCTTTTGAAACCCCTGGATAACCTCCTTCGAAAGCAAAGAAAAATCCTATTCAAAACACAATGAATATACCTTTCGAATTCCTTGTGGAATAATCTTGTAACGACCCACCTTTTTTGGACAGTTTAAATCGACAATTAAACACACATGTCAACTTAAACCATTCAAAAGGGAGGATTGTTAATGGGGTAAATAAGAAAAGAAGAGGAAAAGAAGAAGAAACAACCACAGAATCTCGTAGTGGAAAGATAAAATATAATAATCAAATAAACAGTTCATGAAGCTGTTTAATATACTTTTGATTATCATTTATACATCATTTATCAGAGTTATACATATACAACAGAACAAATAAAAAAAATGCAGCAGACATCATGATGCAAGGATAATAATAGTAATAGTATACCAAATCTTCGTCTTCATCCTCCAGAATAGATCTTCAATAAGCTGAAAAACTCAGGACTGACCCGAGCATAATGAAAGGATAAAACACTCGAGTCAGGACTAAAATATCCTTATGAAAGTTAAATCAATCGTAAATAAATATGCATGTAACGGCGTCAGAGATGTTTATGGGGTTTGACATCTCCTATCCAGTGTCAACGTGCGTGCGATAACTCAAGAGATGTTACGGGATACACTCCCAAACAATCGAGGGGTGGCCACCAAATCAAATCACAAAAGCAATAGAATGGTATCGAAGAAATGTGCCCGATAAGAGGAATGACTTCACTTGGCCCGGCGTGGCTCCTGATTTTAGTCCCATCTAAGCTGTCTCACGGGAGTCAGGGTCATGTCATACCATATAGAATCGTTCACCAAACCATCCTAGTTCATTTCTAGAATCTCCACCACGTACACAGTTGTTAAAGTGGTTTTCGGTATCGACAGAGAGTATGCCCATATCTGATCCCGGTCTCTTTAACAACCAAACGCTTATTACACACCGGATGGTTCTTTTACATTTTCAAAATCAATTCATAATTGATATCAAAATATCATATTCGCTTCAAAATCAAATCTATTTAAAAATCATCGTATCTACTCAAAATATACGATTCCATTTCAAAATCATTTCGTCCCAATATCTTATTTCAATTTAAAAATCGTTTTGAATTTCAATTTAGGTTGTAACTTCATTTAGCCTAATTCATATTTAAATCCAAGATTTAAATATAAACATTTTACCTTATTGACTAGCTGGAAATTTTGGAAAATAGTTTGAATAATTTAAAATAGCTTAAATAATTAAAAATAGTTAAAATACTCTAAAATATTAAAGATAGATTTCAAAATAGTTTTAAATTGATTTAATATAGTTAAATAGATTTAAAATAGATTAAATATAATTAAAATAAATTAAAATAGTTAAATTACTTTAAATAAATTAAATTGGGTTAAGTAGATTTAAAAATAGATTAAAATAAGTTAAGCTGGTTTAAGATAGGTTGAAATAATTTAATATAATTAATATAGATTTAAAATAGTTTAATAGCAGAAAAATTTGGGAACCCAAAAATGACATAGCTTCAAAGTCAAACAATTTCAAATTCCAACTTCCCAATCCGAATCAAATTCCAATTTCCATTCAGTCAATTCAATTTCGATTTCAATTCAAATCAATTTCGACTTCGATTTCAAATTAATTAAAATTCCATTTTCAAATCCAATTAATTCAACTTCAATTCATATCGATTTCTGGCTCAATCTTCAAATATCGACTCAAAATGCTGAAATCAAGTTAACCTTCAATATCCAATTTGAAATCCAAATTTCCAAATACTTTTACTTCGGTAAAGTTCAAAGTTTGAATAAAAGTCCCATCATTTTAATCAAATCAATTTCTGACATTTAAATCATAATTCGATTATAACTTAAAAAAAATCCCAACACAATTATTGAAACGTTTCATTTTCCATTTTTTTTTAAAATTTCAACATTCTGAGCTCAAGTTCGAAAAGAAATTTTATTTTATTAAATTTGGTTTTCATTTCCTTTAAATCAAAAATCATTCAAATAAATTTCAAATAAGAAATTTTAAATCATTTAATTTAACCAATTCGGTGTCCGTATATAATTTTCTATCCTATGGCCAAGTGATCAGTTATTTCACTTAATTTCAGGGATAGATATATATCAATTCAATCCAAACCATAATGTCATGGGTATATATATTATTTCAACCTATTTCTCAATTTATTCGAAATGGTTCAATTTTCAACTGTAAATAATACACTGGGTGATGACAGGATATATACAAACAAATAAACATCCAAACATTCAAATATCAATCAATAACATCCATCGAAATCAATCATCCAAACAGACAATATAATTCACGGAAATTTCATAGTTATTAATATCAGGAAATTTAATCTCAACCAAATTCCAATCCCAATTTGATTTGTCAATTTCAATTTTTTAACGGTAAATTCAATGACAATCTAGATGACAATTAAATTTAGCAAACAACGACCAATAAAATCATATAACTTCATAATATCAAATTTAACTAGCATGAGAATATTCTAGTACGTTGTGAGCGTTATAAAACACTCACCTTGAGTTTACGTTGTCGCGCTCCATTTTGGAACTAAAACCGGACGTCCGATTTTAGCCCAAACTTCGACTGTATCCCAAATCTATCCAAACCAGTTTCATATCGAAGCTCCCGTCACCACGATTGCAACGCAAAATGTTTCATCCCAATCGGATCTCATATGCAGGAGTTATACAATTGATAAGTTCTTCGATTTAATAAAATTAAATTTAAATGTAAATTCATTTTAATAATTAAAACCCACCAATCATCACAAGACCCGGCCCAAAAAGCTTCTTCCCCAATTTCCATTCCTTGTACATGAAACACAGAGCAACCCAACACGCGCGTGCACACCTTCGAGTGATACAGAGCTTGGTTACCTAAATCGACAAACCGACAACGCCACGCTCTCTCCCTCTCCGATCTCGACTCAACCACACCCAATACTCCAAGCTCGAAAGCACCAAGATCATAACGACACTCCAGTCCTCCTCACTGCATGCGACCAGGTCGCACTCCCCCATAACCAATCGCACAACACAAAATTTACTGCTGAGATGTTATTTCCCATGCCGAGTCCAAATACAAACCCAAATTCGTGAATCGATGAATCAAACACCAAGAAAATCAAACCCTAGCTATCCTTGCTCACGTTCGACCTCACTGTCGTTCCCAAATCATAGCCGCACCCTTCAAATCGCATACCACTTCGAAGATTGGGATAAAATTTGATTTTTAAAATTGGTTTCGTGATTTTTAATCGAGTATTGGAGGAGAAAGAAATTTTTGAAGTTGTGATTTATTTCCTCTTTACTGTTCTGCTCGACTGTTATATCAAAGAAGAAGGAAAGAAGCGTATTATAGAAGGAATATGCATATCAAATCATAGGGTGGTTGATTGGATGGGATATACAGCTGTGATTGACTTAAAAAAATTTAAAAATATTATTTAATGACAAATATCTCATTTAAAAGCAGCTTAAAATTTTGAATTCCTATCGAGGCGTTCCGCTAGGCATGTATAATGTTATACCCCTATTCCGGACGCAAAGGAAAAGGTTTCGAGTCCAAATTCGGTCGTATGGATAAGATAGCATTTTGGACCCAGTTATTATATTAAATTTTCGATATTACTTTCAACGCGTTTCTAACCCGTACGACCAAACAATAACTCCAAACGTTACGAAATTTGAAATCCTATAATAACACACTATTATGGATTCAATGGAATTGGTTTCGTCATATTCTGAGACCGTGCCCCGGATTGCTATTTTAACGTCTCGATTATAATATAAAATTTTCAATTTCCAGTTATTCACTTTTTAAATCCAATTTTTAAATGTTAACAAATTTTCATTGTTGTTTAAATAAACTTTACATCAACTTCCAGTTTCATTTTCAATCATATTATATTCAAAATTCAATTATTCAAATATTTGCAATATTAAATGTTAAACGATTTTGATTATTCAAAAATTCACTATCATGAAATATTTGAAAATGAACTTATAAGATTAAATCTTTAAAACGAATTCAAATTATAGAACAACCATTTCCATTTAAACAGTTATTCAATTCCCATTATCCAATTATCCAGTTAATTTCAAATATTGAATTTAAACAATTTAATTGTTCAATATTTGACAAATTTAAAATATTGGATTGTAATTGAATTTTCGTTATCAATCAATTACTTTATTACATCCAACGAATTCCACATTATTATTTAACTTCAGTTGTTGATCATGAACTCAGTTAATATATAAAATTTCATTTCAATTGCAATTGGTTTCCAAATTCAATTCGACCGACTAAATAAACAAGTAACTTATAATAATTATTACCATTTACTTTTAATCACGCTTATAAGTTTATTATTTACAACAAGTGTCACAATACCAATTTGATTCCATTCCCGATGACTATATATTATTTCATTAGTTAACCCAATATTTACATTTGTTTTCTTATATTCCCTTTATATCCAAGTTATGACATTTGAGTCATTTCAATTGATTGGAATTTCATTCAATTCATTAATAATTAACTTAGATAAATATTGTTTCAATTCATTCTAGTTATTATTATCATAAATAAATTACAAAATTTTAATTCTTCCAACATTAGATCATGAAATCTTATTAAATTAACTATTTTAATTATCGAAAATTTACGGGTCGTTACACTCTCCCCCACTCAAAACTTTTCGTCCTCGAAAAGGAAAAAGAAGGGAAAAGGAACTAAGTAAAAATTTCAAAGTTATCAACTTATAAAACAATGATATTTCATTTATAAAGTCGCTACTACGCTTCCACAATGCTACTCCGATAAGCTTATGAAATTTTCAAGTTGGTTATCCAAAAGAGTTATAAAGTTTTAAAACTTGAAAATTTTCTAACACCCGGATTTACGAATTTTTTTGGCAAAGTCTCCTTTGCGCGGCTCGAACGGTACAGCTACAAAATGCCTCTACGGGCCCCAAACCAACAAAAGAAAACAAAATCCAAGTGGCTTCAATCAAAATCACCAAATCCAATGACAAAATAAACACGTACCTATTTGTCGGGCCATCCAAATTTCTTGATTTAAATACCTGCATCTTATTTATCAATGATATCCAATCATATAATTTCAAATCATTTTATAATTTGCATTTTCATTTTTTTCAATATTAACTTTTCTTAAACCTATACGAAGTACATATATCATCCGTACGCAATATCAAATCTGATCACTCATTCGATCACACAATTTCACTTCCAAACTAGTATCGTTCACACGACCCTCTAGTGCGTACTCAGATTTAGTTCCTTGATCGGAAACTGTTATTCTCCTTGCATAGCCATATACTATAATAGAGAATTCCAGAATCAAATCAAAAATCCATATCCAGGGTTCGCCGTCGAGAATCGAGTGAAAAATCCTAACTTGGATCGATATGAATTATCTCGAAATTCTGTGCTCGAATCTGAATCAAAACATGATGCGAATAAAATAATATACGTACAACTTACGTATTAACTTTTAATAGATTTCTATACAATACATCTATATTAAATTTCTTTACTTACCTTCATTTCATTTACAATTTATTATTCACAATGCAACATTCATATCCCTTATTTACTAAGTATATCCATTTTAAACATTCTATATAATTTAATTAAATTCAATTTCATTTTCCATTGATTCTTAGCTATACCAAACTCTTTTGTTTACATTTACTTCATTTTCATAGTTTCAGTTAATAACAGATTTATTTATGGAACATTTTATTAATCATCACTTTAGTTTATAATTATTCTATAAAAGTCTAACTTCTTATATATGACTTTCCTTAGTTTATAGTTATCTCAAGAGTTACAAATTCATTTTCACAATTTCTTTGCAAATTTATATTTAATTCTTTAACAAATTCACAAAGATATGGCTTGATTCATTTCCCTTCTTTTTTAAGTTCTACTTACTTATTCCATTTAGCCATTCATCATTTCATATTATATTTAAGTATATAACATTTTTATCACCACCAAATTTCCATTTATATACACTTTAATTACTTTTAAGTTTTGCTTACTTGTATATTTCAATTACCTTTAAGTTTTGTTTACTTGTATAATATCTCATTACATCTCTAAATCATTCTTTTAACTTTTTAACATTTGGTAAGTCATATTATATGTTATTAGAATGCAATTTGATACAATACAAATTTATAGGATTCATTTTACTTAATTAGAATGTTCACAATTTTAACTTGTTTAAATTTTCTTTACTTTTCAATTTTAAGAGTTACACTTCAACTCTAACGTTTTCTCAAAAGATTTTAGTTTAGATTTCTCAATTCCAAATTTTATATAAATTCTGGTTATCCAATATTTCATTTCTTTCAAATAATTTGAAAATTATTAATTAACAAAACCTAAAATTTAAATGCCCGGTTCATTTCAAATCATTTGAAATAAATATATACACTTATATCTTTTATATATCAAATCATACCTTTGGAGTTTAAATCAAAATCCATTTATCAAAACAATTTCGAAGTAGAGCAAAGCTTCGAGAAGCCTCCACACTTTGAGACTCGAAAATGAACGTCGATGATGCTGCGCAGTCATCACCGAAATTATTTTCCAGCGACATAAGAGAGGAATACTGAATTCATTCCTTCTTAAAAATCCTTTCAAAATATTTCCATAAATATTTTTCAACTCATATCACTATACATTTCTTTTCAAAGCTTTGGAAACCATTTCAAAATCCCCGGGTCTTAAATTCAATACTCAATTTAAATCTACTTTAATTTATAAGTCACCTTTATAAGCTATTCTTACAAAATTTTCCTTTCTTAAAACATTCCACAAGTTGTTTTATCATTGTATATTTTGTAATAAACCTTATTTATTAAAACACAATATCCAATTTATGACAACCATCCATATTATCATTTCTAACAACTAAATAAGCTTGATAAATCATAATATTTTCTGAAAATTATTTCTTTATATACAAAATATAATTAGCGCAAAATTATTTCATTTACCCAATTTCAAAACAATACAATGTCGAATTGTTCTGTTCAAGTGTTTAGAGATCCCTATCAATGACGTTAATTACTCGTATTGACCAGAATCCATAAGCCACTCAACAAATCAAACAACACAGTATAAAACAATTTTATATCACTAACAAATACGCTCTCTCATACATATACACTCAACGACTCATCATAGGGTATTACTATCCTATTTATAAAGAGTCAGACCCCACAAAACTAAGGTTATCACTAAACCAAAGCTCTGATACCAACTGTAACGACCCACCTTTTTTGGACAGTTTAAATCGATAATTAAACACACATGTCAACTTAAACCATTCAAAAGGGAGGATTGTTAATGAGGTAAATAAGAAAAGAAGAGGAAAGGAAGAAGAAACAACCACAGAATCTCACAGCGGAAAGATAAAATATAATAATCAAATAAATAGTTCATGAAGCTGTTTAATATACTTTTGATTATCATTTATACATCATTTATCAGAGTTATACATATACAACAGAACAAATAAAAAAAATGCAGCAGACAGCATGATGCAAGGATAATAATAGTAATAGTATACCAAATCTCCGTCTTCGTCCTCTAGAATAGATCTTCAATAAGCTGAAAAACTTAGGACTGACTCGAGCATAATGAAAGGATAAAACACTCGAGTCAGGACTAAAATATCCTTATGAAAGTTAAATCAATCGTAAATAAATATGGGTGTAACGGCATCAGAGATGTTTACGGGGTTTGACATCTCCTATCCAGTGTCAACGTGCGTGCGATAACTCAAGAGATGTTACGGGATTTTCCATCTCTTAAGGATTCGTTAAACTATCTACTATGTAGTACAATACGCTATTATAATATGTCTATAGTAAAATAAACTATTAAAATAGCGTTAAGGCGTTACCCATATCCCCCTTAACACATTTTTATATATTCCCATAGTCTATACAGTACCATAATTCCTCCATAAACTGGAGGGCTATCAGAGGGCACTACATAGGTATGGTACAAAACAAACTCATAGAAGGCGCTCTAGGGCATGTGAACACGGCACACGAGGAAATGCCAGGGTAGATATACCTTTGCGGATCCGGACTAGTGGTGACGCATAGCAGCTACTACCGCCCACCTCGGACACACTCCCAAACAATCGATGGGTGGCCACCAAATCAAATCACAAAAGCAATAGAATGGTATCGAAGAAATGTGCCCGATAAGAGGAATGACCTCACTTGGCCCAGCGTGGCTCCTGATTTTAGTCCCATCTAAGCTGACTCACGAGAGTCAGGGTCACGTCATACCATATAGAATCGTTCACCAAACCATCCTACTTCATTTCTAGAATCTCCACCACGTACATAGTTGTTAAAGTGGTTTTCAGTATCGACAGAGAGTATGCCCATATCCGATCCCGGTCTCTTTAACAACCAAACGCTTATTACACACCGGATGGTTCTTTTACATTTTCAAAATCAATTCATAATTGATATCAAAATATCATATTCGCTTCAAAATCAAATCTATTTAAAAATCATCGTATCTACTCAAAATATATGATTCCATTTCAAAATCATTTCGTCCCAATATCTCATTTCAATTTAAAAATCGTTTCGAATTTCAATTTAGGTTGTAACTTCATTTAGCCCAATTCGTATTTTAATCCAAGATTTAAATATAAACATTTTACCTTATTGACCAGTTGGAAATTTTGGAAAATAGTTTGAATATTTAAAATAGCTTAAATAATTAAAAATAGTTAAAATACTCTAAAAGATTAAAGATAGATTTCAAAATATTTATAAATTGATTTAATATAGTTAAATAGATTTAAAATAGATTAAATATAATTAAAATAAATTAAAATAAATTAAAATAGGCAAATTACTTTAAATAAATTAAATTGGGTTAAGTAGATTTAAAAATAGATTAAAATAAGTTAAGCTGGTATAAGATAGGTTGAAATAATTTAATATAATTAATATAGGTTAAAATAGTTTAATATAAAATAGTTAAGTCTTTAAGTGGTGTATATAGTAGAAAATTTTGGGAACCCAAAAATGACATAGCTTCAAAGTTAAACAATTTCAAATTCTAACTTCCCAATCCGAATCAAATTCCAATTTCCATTCAGTCAATTCAATTTTTATTTCAATTCAAATCAATTTCGACTTCGATTTCAAATTAATTAAAATCCCATTTTCAAACCAATTAATTCAACTTCAATTCATATCGATTTCTGGCTCAATCTTCAAATATCGACTCAAATGCTGAAATCAAGTTAACCTTCAATATCCAATTTAAAATCCAAATTTCCAAATACTTTTACTTTGGTAAAGTTCAAAGTTTGAATAAAAGTCCCATCCTTTTAATCAAATCAATTTCTGACATTTAAATCATAATTCGATTATAACTTAAAAAAATCCCAACACAATTATTCAAACGTTTGATTTTCCAAATTTTTTTAAATTTCAACATTCTGAGCTCAAGTTCGAAAAGAAATTCTATTTTTATAAATTTGGTTTTCATTTTCTTTAAATCAAAAATCATTCAAATAAATTTCAAATAAGAAATTTTAAATCATTTAATTTAACCAATCCGGTGTCCGTATATAATTTTCTATCCTATGGCCAAGTGATCAGTTATTTCACTTAATTTCAGGGATAGATATATATCAATTCAATCCAAACCATAGTGTCATGGGTATATATATTATTTCAACCTATTTCTCAATTTATTCGAAATGGTTCAATTTTTAACTATAAATAATACACTGGGTGATGATAGGATATATACAAACAAATAAACATCCAAACATTCAAATATCAATCAATAACATCCATCGAAATCAATCATCCAAACAGACAATATAATTCACGGAAATTTAATAGTTATTAATATCAGGAAATTTAATCTCAACCAAATTCCAATCCCAATTTGATTTGTCAATTTCAATTTTTTAATGGTAAATTCAACGACAATCTAGATGACAATTAAATTTAGCAAACAACGACCAATAAAATCATATAACTTCATAATATCAAATTTAACTAGCATGAGAATATTCTAGTACGTTGTGAGCGTTATAAAACACTCACCTTGAGTTTACGTTGCCGCGCTCCATTTTGGAACTAAAACCGGACGTTCGATTTTAGCCCAAACTTCGACTGTATCCCAAATCTATCCAAACCAGTTTCATATCGAAGCTCTCGTCACCACGATTGCAATGCAAAAAGTTTCGTCCCAATCGGACCTCGTATGCAGAAGTTATACAATTTATAAGTTCTTCGATTTAATAAAATTAAATTTAAATGGAAATTCATTTTAATAATTAAAACCCACCAATCATCACAAGACCCGACCCAAAAAGCTTCTTCCCCAATTGCCATTCCTTGTACACGAAACACAGAGCAACTCAACACGCGCGTGCACACCTTCGAGTGATACAGAGCTTGGCTACCTAAATCGACGAACCGACAACGCCACGCTCTCTCCCTCTCCGATCTCGACTCAACCACACCCAATACTCCAAGCTCGAAAGCACCAAGATCATCACGACACTCCAGTCCTCCTCACTGCATGCGACCAGGTCTCACTCCCCCATTACTGTAGCGACCCGACCTTCCACTACCGGAAAATCGCATCACTATGAAGAAAGAAAAGGGTGAGAAATAGAAAAGATAGAGAAGAAAGAAGAAAACAACATCAGAATCTCAACAGCGGAACGAATGAAATATAATATATCACATAAAAGATTACATAATATCATATATATCAGAGTTACACAGATAATACAACACATACTAGACAGTTATAAACACCTGTCTAGTTAATACAACTCGATACATCTCAATACAATACAAAGATACAACACAGCGGAATACAGATAAATACTAACACAACGGAATCACTATATATCTATACGCTGAAGCCTCCTGCTCCATCGCTCCTCCAGAATACGTCAAAGCTAACCTGAATCCCTTGGCTACCCGTAAAAATTTGGGTACCCGAGAGTTTAGGAAAACAGAAAATAAACTCCGGGTCAGACATGGGTCTGGTATGAGTAACAGGTTAAAGTTGTTTAACTTGAAAAACCTTTGAGAACAAAAGGTATCACGTAAGACATCCCACACATAAACATGGAAATGTTTTTACCTTACGCTAACCAAAACATTTGATAGGAAATCCAGTTATATTATAATAGTGTCTAGGGTTTTCAAGTAAATATGAAATAGCCGAAATTGTTACATTCATTAAATTCCAGCATACTAGGTATACAATCAAAACCGTAAGGTCACGTAGGGAAAATGGGTTTCCAACAATGGCTGGGCTACTGGGGTACCGCCCGTCACAGTACGTGGCCTAGATCACCGTACCGAGGACCCACCCTAAGTCCCCTGCAACACAAGACCGGAACCATCCCTTACTGGACAGTTCCAAACAAGACAACCCCGGCGGTTGTAGCTACTAAACCGCCCACACAGCCGAAATAAAAGGGACTCTAGACAGGGGTATATCTCGCTCTCAAGTGGGTGCTACCCACGAAGCCTTGCTGCACCTCCCCTGTTTTAGCCATTCCCAGTTGATGAGGCTTGAGGTCACGATTACCTTTAGAGAACACATCTCTTAGAATGCTCATCGCCCGCCTGACGATGTTCTGAAAGCATTCGATCCATATAAGTTCGTTCCGGGTTCGAACGAAACCGAAGGCATTATCTCGTTACACTCGTATTGGAATCACCCTCAGAGTTAACGACAATAACCCTTGCAATTTGAACCACCATCTCGAATCTATAAGTACTATCTCCGTCAAACTCATTACGGAATCACCCACAGAGTTATACTGACGAATAGTTCTTATACCTCGAGTCTTCACTTGCTCCATTTGGATTTCACGACCTAACGTTATTTTGGATCGATGTGGTATTCGGTTCTCCAGACCTAGAATCCCGGTATACGGAAACCCGATCCCGGTCTCATCAAAATCCAAAACGTGTCTTTTAAGGCCAAGTTGTTTTAAAGGTTTAAAACAATTCAATTTATTATCTATATCAACACAGATAGATAAAACACAATATAACAATGGGGAATAACATCATCATCATAAACAGATAATCCATATTATCTACTCAACAGATAATCAATATCACCATACTTAACCAAACATCCATAACTCAATAGATATATCTCTGAGATCTCAATCAATCATGGAAATCAATATCATCCATCATATATAAACAAAGATTAATAATCACCTCATTTTATAATTAATTTAAAATGAATTAAACTAATTACAAATCTTTAATTAATTTAAAGTAAATTAAATTAATTACTCCACCATTATTAACTTGCTTATATTACCATTAATTAATTATAAATCAATTAATTAATCATCATCCAACTAATCATTTTAATTAATCATCCCTGATTAATTATCTTTAATTACATTTAAACTAAATTATCCTTTAGTTATTTTTACAAATTAATTATCTTTAACCAAATATAGGTAATAACCTTTACCTTACTTCATTTATTAATTAACCTAAATTAATTACATTACTTAATTATTTTCATTAATAAATCTATTCATTTATTAATTATTTCCAAATAAAACCATTCTAAGATTTCAGCATTTATAATAAATGATCTCTAATTACATTTACTATTTAATTCTATTACATCAAGTAATTAACTTTAATTAGTTATTTTATTTCTTAATTTTTATTAAGAAAACTAATTTACAAATCACATATATTAATCACCTTGATTAATAACATACAGTAATTAATTATCCTTAATTAATTACTTCCAATAAACAGATTTAATTAATCCCTTGATTAATTTCAAGTAATTATATCCAAATTACTTCTATTAACAAATCATTATCCATAAATTACATCCTGTAATTATTCATCAATTACTTTCCTGAGTAATTATATCTCCCAATTATCAATTGATTAATCCAAATTAATTAAACTAAATTAATTAACTCAAATAAATCAAATTACCCAATTAACTAAAGTGAGTAATTAATTCCTTACTTAATTCCCATTAATTAATTACACTTAAACAATTACAATGTTGATTATCAAATTGATTAATCTAATTAACTATTAAAATCAATTATATTAATTAATCATAAAATAATCTAGTTAATAATCTTCATTAACATTTATTAATTACTTTATCTTAAATAATAACTTACAATTTCCTCATTTTTAATTATAAGTTCAATTAACTATTTATTAATTAATTAAAGTCGAATCTATGATTCTCCATTACATATTAATTACTTAACTCATTATTTACTTTAATTAATACATTTCCACTTATAATTACTAATTTAATCAATACAAATTATCGATTATCATTCTAATTATTTTAATAGTCAAAGAATTAAACCTTAATCTTTATTACTTAAAGAAAACTCATTTTCCCTTTATTTATTTAAGTTTCACTTCCATATGTTTGAAACATATATGCCATTTTCCTTTGAACTTTCATTTAAAATTCCAAGTTTAAACGATCACCAATTTACTTTAAATCACTTTATAATCTAACTTTTAAAAACTTTAAATTACAAATTAGACAATACTTTGCTATGGAGGGATTCTAAGTCAAATCCCTTAAATTCAAACATTTAAACTTATTTAAATTTATAACTTCCTTTCATTTCAAAATCTGGAATTAACATTTATTTATCCTCAGTTAAACTTCGATTTAAATTTTAAAACCCAACAATTTAAAACTGGGAACAAGCTACAGCCTAAAACTGGAAAACAACAATACCCGAGTTCCCCTTATTTCACTTCGAGTAAACTAGGGATTTACTCGAGCAAAACAAGCATTCACACGAGAAAAACTCGAGCGCTCCGTCTTCCCAAACCCAAAGCTCAACCGGATATCAAAATGCACGGTGCACGTGCACGCCTTCATTCGTCACTGCCGATCGACCACGACCAACTCCTCTTCATGGTGATTACCTCTACGTCCTAACCCAAATCTCCGATCAACACCCCAAACTCGAGATCGAGATCGAGTTCCTCAATCAAAGCCTGGAAACATCGAGAACGACAACGCCACGAAACCTGTCAACGCGAAAATCCCACTCCTCCGACCACCGTAAGAGTTGAAACTCCGGCCACCTCATCGTCTACCTCCCCTCTACGAAAACCCCAAGGCACGCTACACTCGGTCCACTCACGACTTCGAACGAGACGAAAATCAAAAGACTCGCAAAACTAGGTTTAGGAAAAAGAAAACGCTGCCATCGCCTCCACGTTGGCCTAACCACCACTTCACTATTTTTCCAAGCACCATCCATCACTCCTCTATCTCCAGACCAGAACTCGCCATCTCCGGTCGACTGGACCACCCGCGGCAACCCCAAATGCACAAAACAAACAAACCAAAACTGCTCTTCGCCCCTTGCCTTAAAAATTATAATTCTTGTTTTAAAAATCCTATTTTTGTATGTAGAATCGTTTTATACTCCTGAATTTTTAAAACCTGAAGTTTGTTTTTAAACTTATTTTGAGGTTGTACATACTTTCTTGGTTCCAGAGACAAATATGGGTTGGTTCAACTTAAATAATTTTAAATGCTTAGATTTATAACCAACCAAACTATTTTTGTTTACAACCTAAGTTCAAATAAGTATTAGATCATGAGATTAAGGTTTGTTTACATATCTACATAAAAATAACCACAGATAACAGAGCAACAAAGTAACAAATGTACATATATACCCAGATTTGCACAAACACATATCTACAAACATATATTATCACAGAGAAAGCAAGCTTCATATTAACCATTTATAATTTAAATAAAGTGTTACTCACCAGGCTTGATAAAAGAACAGAGCATCTTGTTTGCAAACAGTTTGAACTTGAAAAACTGGAAAAATGTTTTCATTTACATCCTTTTGCCAAGTCCCTTGCTTATGTTTTAGTTGTAGTTGCTGATGATGTTTTAGATGAAGACTTGTTTAGGTTTTCAAATGAAGTTCCATTACAATTTGTATTTAGTTCGAATGGAAAATGAAAACTGATAGGGAAAATAGCCTACAGGCTGATATATATGAAACAGGTATCATTTCTCTTTTGCAAAACAGTGTACAAAATGTACAAAATTTTCAGAGATAATTTTGGTTTGGAGGCCGAGATGTATACTAATGTACTTAGAAAAGATATTTGCTTAGCTACATTAAATGCTTGACCAGATTTTATACCCTACAAACTTATTTAATATTGTATGTTTACTTTACAGCCTACAAACCCTTTTCATTCTGATTTTTGTTGTACTAAAGACTGCATATCCATATCATATTCGAGCCACTTGTTTTACATACTTATCTTAACAAGCTTTTCTAACAAGTTACTTTTATTTTTGACTTAGCAGATTTTTATTTGAAGCTGGCCAATCTTCTTATGTGCTATGCAACATATGCTACTAGTTTGATAAGGAATGTAAGTGATTGTTAATTTCCTTTGCTCACTTCCCTAAGCAGATTTCTTGTTTGATGATGTTGTATAAATGAAATGTTATTCTAATGTGTTGTTTGATTATTTAGTGTATTTGTTTTACAACTTTACAAACATTAAAATTTAACTTATGTATATTTTATATTTCCTGGTTTGATATATTAACTTTGTTACTTGTTTTATATTTTCTTGTTATTTTTAGTCAAGTTGCTTTAAAATATAAGTGAAGTCCTATATTTTTCTTTCATCTATTTATCTCATATGTACATTCTTATTTATTATTTTAAAATAAATAACACATTTAACAATTTGAAATGATTTATAAAAGAAACCATTTCTTACTATAAACTACTTCTTTTATAACATATACTAAAGTATCATTTGACCAAAATTGAATTTAAAACTTATATACATTTTTAAACTATATTTATCAAGCTAAACTTACAAAGAAAATAAAACAAATCTTTTTGTTAATTAAATTTAAATTTAAACTAAAGCTAGAACAAGTTTTAAAACTATTTAAACATTTATCTTATATATTTAAAACCCACATATTTATTTATTAGCTTTGAAAAGATTATTTTAAATAAATCAAAATTCCCAAATCACTAAAATATATATTAGAAATTTGAAAACATAATTTATTAGTTGCATTTAAAACAAAGCTTTCCTATCTACAATATATATAAATATATACATTATAAATAGAAAATAATTTATTAGTTTTAAAAGATAAAACTCACCAATACAATATTTATTTAAGGAAAAGTATTTATTTAAGTCTTATAAATCCAAGATATATCAAAACAATTTAATATTTAATATAAATTATTAAATTGTTTATTGCTCGAAATTCCGGGTCGTCACATTCCTCCCACCTTAAAAGAATTTCGTCCCCGAAATTTAAAACAAAGGTAATTTAATAATCTATTTAGGATTTTAATTTTAAAATACAAGCATATATCAATCATAAGCTAACAACCATATCAACCAAATCATCAAATCAAACAAACCTATTTATCCAGACAAAAATCCTGGATAGAGTTCTCTCGAGTTTCCCCAGTATAAGTACCGGGATACTCGCTCTACAGAATCCAAACAATCAATACAACTAAACTACAGAACTCCTACTCATCTAGATCTACACAACTAGAGAGGATATCAGACTACAAACGAGTCTGACTCGCAACCAAAATTCCCTGAACTGCTGGTTCCAACACCAGAGATAGAATCTTACACGTACTCCCTCAGAGATACGTGAAATACAACGAATCCCAGCTATCCAAACTGGCAATCCAAATCTGAAAACCAAACACCTACCTCTCCAGAACACAGAGAAAATCCAGAACATCTCGGAGCTAAGTTCCCAGACTTACCAAATTATAGAGCTCCTTTGAATTAGAGAAAATCCATCCAAAATCAAATCTCCTACTCTGAAATCCAAATCCCTCCGTCTCTTATCCACCAAACTCTTCGGACGATCCAAAGCTGCCTCCATCCCTACTGATCAGCTAAATCTCCGCTAATGCCTTTCAGAACAAATCTGAATCCAAAACAATCCAGTAGAATGATCTTCTCATGAAAAATCAAGAACACAACCTTTACTATCATCCGTAGAAAACAACTTCTCTTCTCCAGGAAAGAAAAGCAGATGCACTCCCAACTGCTTCCGCTGCACAACTCTGATCTGAGTAGATGACAATGCTGATGACGAACACAAACAAACACGGGACAACAAATTCCAAAAATATGGTTCAACAGATCCAAAAATAAACTCAGAAGTTCCTCCGAAACCTGAGCTGCTCTACTAAAAACTTCCTCCAAAAACCATCCCACTACTAAGTTGAACCATCGGTACCACTCCTGGAATCCAGTCGATACCAAACGCAACCTCCAGATGCTAACAAAACTCTGACTTCCTGAAGTCATCCAGAAAAATATCTGAAACACAAGAGAACGCTCCCACTATCGCAAGTCACTTTTGCGATTAATCCAGCCTGATTCCAAAGAAAAACTATTCTCTCTTTACCAAACAGAACAGCTTACGCTTAACTGGCCCATCCAACGAAAGAACGAAACCACTCTGCTGCTTCTGAATCTCTACTGCTAAGCTAGAAAGCTTCTTGCCAATACACAGAACACTCCGAGCTGCACTGCTGACACCAATACCAAGGAAATCCAATCCAAAGCTCTTCGAGAAACTCGGACCTCAAACCAACCAGAAACATCCTGCTGAGCATAGCCACAACACCGAAGTAGACTCACTTCCTTAACTCGTTCCAAAGAAAACATCTTCGGAGACATCCATAGTCACTGTGTCTCATCACACAGCTACAACATCCTGAGGTATCAAGATATCATAACTCGCTTCTGTCCAACCGACAGATCCAAACTATACTCATCCGAACTATACACTACAAAAATGATCTCCAAATCTTAACAGATTTCCTTCAGAGACTTGGTGAAATCCTTTCACCACAAATTCACTCGAGAAGGACTGTAGACCCAATACCGTCTCGGTCGATACACTTCCGACCTCAACAAATTCAACCATTGGTAGTCGTGTTACACACCACTACCTTATCTACCTTTATAAATTATATTGGAAAACCTGAACGGGTAACCCAACAATTAGGTAGAATATAAAAATATATATATATATATCAAAATACAAATACGCTCCCTCAAGAAAGAAATCACTTAAGAGCCTAGGTATTCGCTCAACCTAGCGCTCTGATACCACCTGTGACGTCCTAGGCTTCCTACGCCCAGAAAGTCGGATCGATTTTAAGAAAAGAAAGAGGGTGAGAAATAGAAAAGATAGAGAAGAAAGAAGAAAACAACATCAGAATCTCAACAGCGGAACGAATGAAATATAATATATCACATAAAAGATTACATAATATCATATATATCAGAGTTACACAGATAATACAACACATACTAGACAGTTATAAACACCTGTCTAGTTAATACAACTCGATACATCTCAATACAATACAGAGATACAACACAGCGGAATACAGATAAATACTAACACAACGGAATCACTATATATCTATACGCTGAAGCCTCCTGCTCCATCGCTCCTCCAGAATACGTCAAAGCTAACCTGAATCCCTTGGCTACCCGTAAAAATTTGGGTACCCGTGAGTTTAGGAAAACAGAAAATAAACTCCGGGTCAGACATGGGTCTGGTATGAGTAACAGGTTAAAGTTGTTTAACTTGAAAAACCTTTGAGAACAAAAGGTATCACGTAAGACATCCCACACATAAACATGGAAATGTTTTTACCTTACGCTAACCAAAACATTTGATAGGAAATCCAGTTATATTATAATAGTGTCTAGGGTTTTCAAGTAAATATGAAATAGCCGAAATTGTTACATTCATTAAATTCCAGCATACTAGGTATACAATCAAAACCGTAAGGTCACGTAGGGAAAATGGTTTTCCAACAATGGCTGGGCTACTGGGGTACCGCCCGTCACAGTACGTGGCCTAGATCACCGTACCGAGGACCCACCCTAAGTCCCCTGCAACACAAGACCGGAACCATCCCTTACTGGACAGTTCCAAACAAGACAACCCCGGCGGTTGTAGCTACTAAACCGCCCACACAGCCGAAATAAAAGGGACTCTAGACAGGGGTATATCTCGCTCTCAAGTGGGTGCTACCCACGAAGCCTTGCTGCACCTCCCCTGTTTTAGCCATTCCCGGTTGATGAGGCTTGAGGTCACGATTACCTTTAGAGAACACATCTCTTAGAATGCTCGTCGCCCGCCTGACGATGTTCTGAAAGCATTCGATCCATATAAGTTCGTTCCGGGTTCGAACGAAACCGAAGGCATTATCTCGTTACACTCGTATTGGAATCACCCTCAGAGTTAACGACAATAACCCTTGCAATTTGAACCACCATCTCGAATCTATAAGTACTATCTCCGTCAAACTCATTACGGAATCACCCACAGAGTTATACTGACGAATAGTTCTTATACCTCGAGTCTTCACTTGCTCCATTTGGATTTCACGACCTAACGTTATTTTGGATCGATGTGGTATTCGGGTCTCCAGACCTAGAATCCCGGTATACGGAAACCCGATCCCGGTCTCATCGAAATCCAAAACGTGTCTTTTAAGGCCAAGTTGTTTTAAAGGTTTAAAACAATTCAATTTATTATCTATATCAACACAGATAGATAAAACACAATATAACAATGGGGAATAACATCATCATCATAAACAGATAATCCATATTATCTACTCAACAGATAATCAATATCACCATACTTAACCAAACATCCATAACTCAATAGATATATCTCTGAGATCTCAATCAATCATGGAAATCAATATCATCCATCATATATAAACAAAGATTAATAATCACCTCATTTTATAATTAATTTAAAATGAATTAAACTAATTACAAATCTTTAATTAATTTAAAGTAAATTAAATTAATTACTCCACCATTATTAACTTGCTTATATTACCATTAATTAATTATAAATCAATTAATTAATCATCATCCAACTAATCATTTTAATTAATCATCCCTGATTAATTATCTTTAATTACATTTAAACTAAATTATCCTTTAGTTATTTTTACAAATTAATTATCTTTAACCAAATATAGGTAATAACCTTTACCTTACTTCATTTATTAATTAACCTAAATTAATTACATTACTTAATTATTTTCATTAATAAATCTATTCATTTATTAATTATTTCCAAATAAAACCATTCTAAGATTTCAGCATTTATAATAAATGATCTCTAATTACATTTACTATTTAATTCTATTACATCAAGTAATTAACTTTAATTAGTTATTTTATTTCTTAATTTTTATTAAGAAAACTAATTTACAAATCACATATATTAATCACCTTGATTAATAACATACAGTAATTAATTATCCTTAATTAATTACTTCCAATAAACACTTGATTAATTTCAAGTAATTATATCCAAATTACTTCTATTAACAAATCATTATCCATAAATTACATCCTGTAATTATTCATCAATTACTTTCCTGAGTAATTATATCTCCCAATTATCAATTGATTAATCCAAATTAATTAAACTAAATTAATTAACTCAAATAAATCAAATTACCCAATTAACTAAAGTGAGTAATTAATTCCTTACTTAATTCCCATTAATTAATTACACTTAAACAATTACAATGTTGATTATCAAATTGATTAATCTAATTAACTATTAAAATCAATTATATTAATTAATCATAAAATAATCTAGTTAATAATCTTCATTAACATTTATTAATTACTTTATCTTAAATAATAACTTACAATTTCCTCATTTTTAATTATAAGTTCAATTAACTATTTATTAATTAATTAAAGTCGAATCTATGATTCTCCATTACATATTAATTACTTAACTCATTATTTACTTTAATTAATACATTTCCACTTATAATTACTAATTTAATCAATACAAATTATCGATTATCATTCTAATTATTTTAATAGTCAAAGAATTAAACCTTAATCTTTATTACTTAAAGAAAACTCATTTTCCCTTTATTTATTTAAGTTTCACTTCCATATGTTTGAAACATATATGCCATTTTCCTTTGAACTTTCATTTAAAATTCCAAGTTTAAACGATCATCAATTTACTTTAAATCACTTTATAATCTAACTTTTAAAAACTTTAAATTACAAATTAAACAATACTTTGCTATGGAGGGATTCTAAGTCAAATCCCTTAAATTCAAACATTTAAACTTATTTAAATTTATAACTTCCTTTCATTTCAAAATCTGGAATTAACATTTATTTATCCTCAGTTAAACTTCGATTTAAATTTTAAAACCCAACAATTTAAAACTGGGAACAAGCTACAGCCTAAAACTGGAAAACAACAATACCCGAGTTCCCCTTATTTCACTTCGAGTAAACTAGGGATTTACTCGAGCAAAACAAGCATTCACACGAGAAAAACTCGAGCGCTCCGTCTTCCCAAACCCAAAGCTCAACCGGATATCAAAATGCACTGTGCACGTGCATGCCTTCATTCGTCACTGCCGATCGACCACGACCAACTCCTCTTCATGGTGATTACCTCTACGTCCTAACCCAAATCTCCGATCAACACCCCAAACTCGAGATCGAGATCGAGTTCCTCAATCAAAGCCTGGAAACATCGAGAACGACAACGCCACGAAACCTGTCAACGCGAAAATCCCACTCCTCCGACCACCGTAAGAGTTGAAACTCCGGCCACCTCATCGTCTACCTCCCCTCTACGAAAACCCCAAGGCACGCTACACTCGGTCCACTCACGACTTTGAACGAGACGAAAATCAAAAGACTCGCAAAACTAGGTTTAGGAAAAAGAAAACGCTGCCATCGCCTCCACGTTGGCCTAACCACCACTTCACTATTTTTCCAAGCACCATCCATCACTCCTCTATCTCCAGACCAGAACTCGCCATCTCCGGTCGACTGGACCACCCGCGGCAACCCCAAATGCACAAAACAAACAAACCAAAACTGCTCTTCGCCCCTTGCCTTAAAAATTATAATTCTTGTTTTAAAAATCCTATTTTTGTATGTAGAATCGTTTTATACTCCTGAATTTTTAAAACATGAAGTTTGTTTTTAAACTTATTTTGAGGTTGTACATACTTTCTTGGTTCCAGAGACAAATATGGGTTGGTTCAACTAAAATAATTTTAAATGCTTAGATTTATAACCAACCAAACTATTTTTGTTTACAACCTAAGTTCAAATAAGTATTAGATCATGAGATTAAGGTTTGTTTACATATCTACATAAAAATAACCACAGATAACAGAGCAACAAAGTAACAAATGTACATATATACCCAGATTTGCACAAACACATATCTACAAACATATATTATCACAGAGAAAGCAAGCTTCATATTAACCATTTATAATTTAAATAAAGTGTTACTCACCAGGCTTGATAAAAGAACAGAGCATCTTGTTTGCAAACAGTTTGAACTTGAAAAACTGGAAAAATGTTTTCATTTACATCCTTTTGCCAAGTCCCTTGCTTATGTTTTAGTTGTAGTTGCTGATGATGTTTTAGATGAAGACTTGTTTAGGTTTTCAAATGAAGTTCCATTACAATTTGTATTTAGTTCGAATGGAAAATGAAAACTGATAGGGAAAATAGCCTACAGGCTGATATATATGAAACAGGTATCATTTCTCTTTTGCAAAACAGTGTACAAAATGTACAAAATTTTCAGAGATAATTTTGGTTTGGAGGCCGAGATGTATACTAATGTACTTAGAAAAGATATTTGCTTAGCTACATTAAATGCTTGACCAGATTTTATACCCTACAAACTTATTTAATATTGTATGTTTACTTTACAGCCTACAAACCCTTTTCATTCTGATTTTTGTTGTACTAAAGACTGCATATCCATATCATATTCGAGCCACTTGTTTTACATACTTATCTTAACAAGCTTTTCTAACAAGTTACTTTTATTTTTGACTTAGCAGATTTTTATTTGAAGCTGGCCAATCTTCTTATGTGCTATGCAACATATGCTACTAGTTTGATAAGGAATGTAAGTGATTGTTAATTTCCTTTGCTCACTTCCCTAAGCAGATTTCTTGTTTGATGATGTTGTATAAATGAAATGTTATTCTAATGTGTTGTTTGATTATTTAGTGTATTTGTTTTACAACTTTACAAACATTAAAATTTAACTTATGTATATTTTATATTTCCTGGTTTGATATATTAACTTTGTTACTTGTTTTATATTTTCTTGTTATTTTTAGTCAAGTTGCTTTAAAATATAAGTGAAGTCCTATATTTTTCTTTCATCTATTTATCTCATATGTACATTCTTATTTATTATTTTAAAATAAATAACACATTTAACAATTTGAAATGATTTATAAAAGAAACCATTTCTTACTATAAACTACTTCTTTTATAACATATACTAAAGTATCATTTGACCAAAATTGAATTTAAAACTTATATACATTTTTAAACTATATTTATCAAGCTAAACTTACAAAGAAAATAAAACAAATCTTTTTGTTAATTAAATTTAAATTTAAACTAAAGCTAGAACAAGTTTTAAAACTATTTAAACATTTATCTTATATATTTAAAACCCACATATTTATTTATTAGCTTTGAAAAGATTATTTTAAATAAATCAAAATTCCCAAATCACTAAAATATATATTAGAAATTTGAAAACATAATTTATTAGTTGCATTTAAAACAAAGCTTTCCTATCTACAATATATATAAATATATACATTATAAATAGAAAATAATTTATTAGTTTTAAAAGATAAAACTCACCAATACAATATTTATTTAAGGAAAAGTATTTATTTAAGTCTTATAAATCCAAGATATATCAAAACAATTTAATATTTAATATAAATTATTAAATTGTTTATTGCTCGAAATTCCGGGTCGTCACAATTACCAATCGCACAACACAAAATTTACTGTCGATATGTTATTTCCCATGCCGAGTCCAAATACAAACCCAAATTCGTGAATCGATGACTCAAACACCAAGAAACTCAAACCCTAGCTATCCTTGCTTACGTTCGACCTCACTGTCGTTCACAAATCATAGCTGCACCCTTCAAATCGCATAACACTTCGAAGCTCGGGATGAAATTTGATTTTTAAAATTGATTTCGTGATTTTTAATTGAGTATTGGAGGAGAAAGAAATTTTTGAAGTTTTGATTTATTTCCTCTTTACTGTTCTGCACGACTGTAATATCAAAGAAGAAGGAAAGAAGCGTATTATAGAAGGAATATGCATATCAAATCATAGGGTGGCCGATTGGATGGGATATACAGCTGTGATTGACTTAAAACAATTTAAAAATATTATTTAATGACAAATATCTCATTTAAAAGCAGCTTAAAATTTTGAATTCCTATCGAGGCGTTCCGCTAGCCGTTTATAATGTTATACCCCTATTCCGGACTCAAAGGAAAAGGTTTCGAGTCCTAATTCGGTCGTATGGAGAAGATAGCTTTTTGGACCCAGTTATTATATTAAATTTTCAATATTACTTTCAACGCCTTTCTAACCCGTACGACCAAACAATAACTCCAAACGTTACGAAATTTGAAATCCGATAATAACACACTATTACAGATTCAATGGAATTGGTTTCGTAATATTCCGAGACCGTGTTCCGGATTGCTATTTTAACGTCTCGATTACAATATAAAATTTTCAATTTCCAGTTATTCACCTTTTAAATCCAATTTTTAAATGTTAACAAATTTTCACTGTTGTTTAAATAAACTTTACATCAACTTCCAGTTTCATTTTCAATCATATTATATTCAAAATTCAATTATTCAAATATTTGCAATATTAAATGTTAAACGATTTTGATTATTCAAAAAATTCACTATCATGAAATATTTGAAAATGAACTTATAAGATTAAATCTTTAAAACGAATTCAAATTATAGAACAACCATTTCAATTTAAATAGTTATTAAATTCCCATTATCCAATTATCCAGTTAATTTCAAATATTGAATTTAAACAATTTAATTGTTCAATATTTGACAAATTTAAAATATTGGATTGTAAATGAATTTTCGTTATCAGTCAATTACTTTATTACATCCAATGAATTCCACATTATTATTTAACTTCAGTTATTGATCATGAACTCAGTTAATATATAAAATTTCATTTCAATTGCAATTGGTTTCCAAATTCAATTCGACCGACTAAATAAACAAGTAACTTATAATAATTATCACCATTTACTTTTAATCACACTTATAAGTTTATTATTTACAACAAGTGTCACAATACCAATTTGATTCCATTCCCGATGACTATATATTATTTCATTAGTTAACCCAATATTACATTTGTTTTCTTATATTCCCTTTATAACCCAGTTATAACATTTGAGTCATTTCAATTGATTGGAATTTCATTCAATTCATTAATAATTAACTTAGATAAATATTGTTGCAATTCATTTTAGTTATTATTATCATAAATAAATTACAAATTTTTAATTCTTCCAACATTAGATCATGAAATCTTGTTAAATTAACTATTTTAATTATCGAAAATTTACGGGTCGTTACAAATCTCTTTCGAAACCAAATATACCCTTTGATGGTATCAAAATATTACTCAAAATCTTTAGAAACATAACTTCAAAATAAGTGAAAGTACCCTTTCGAAAGTATTGGGTTTTACTCTTAAAATTATCTTTTGGGTCAAAGTGGTTACATATGAAAGTATATCTTTCAAAACCTTTAACAAATTGAGTTGGGGAAAGTTTAGTGGAAATGGAACCATCTATTCGAAAGCTCAAAACTATTGAGTAAAAATTTAAAGGATAGCATCAAAACCCCCTTTCTACACCATTGCTTTCAAAACCCCGGACCCCTTTTGAAAGCATTTAGGAAGTGACCAAGCTTAAGTTTAAAATAAAGAGAACCCTTCGAAAGCATTAATGGCTACAATACATTTGAAAGATAAAAAATAGCGGCTGGGTTTCGACCAGGTCGGAACCACCTCTTTCGAAAGCACTATTTATAAACAAAGAAACCCATTCGAAAGCTCCTACTTTAAAAAATGATATGGCAACCTCCTTCGAAAGCTATCTAGAAAAACCCCTTTTTTAAAACATATGTTTCGACTACGTCGAAAGCCTTAAGTAAAACAAAGCATACACTTAACATTTGAAAACAAAACGAAGGTTTCGACCCTATCGAAAGCATTGCTTTCGATACCATTGCCTTCCACCTTTCCTCCAATCCACTACGTACCATCTAAGTGATACCTTATGTATTGGTTTAGACTAGGTGGGTTTCGGCTGGGTTGGTTTCGACTGAGTTGGAGTGGAAGCATTGGAGTCGAAAGGTACTACTAAAGGAGGTCGAACCCTCTTTTCTGATTAAAGGCAGAATCATGCTCATTTTTAGTAATTGCTTTAACTAACCTGCCTATGTGTAATCTTTTAATTGGTTGCCTTAAAACATTTCAAATACTTTAAAAAATAACTGCCGCATTTATCAGATCTAAATCAAAGGAAAAATTAACGTTTAAGCCCTTCCATTAAGCAAAACCAATATTGCAAATAAGTCCTTCTTTTAAAATAATTTATTTTCCATAGCAAATCAATTAGGAAAAATCCACAAAAATTCAATTTTGTCATGTTACCTAACATATTAAAATTTCAGACCCAATTTCTTCTTGAAATAATCGAAATTTAATTTAAACCCAATATTATCATATTTTCCTTTAGAAATTCATAGTAAATCTTCCATAGCTTGGAAAATTACAAAAATTGAAACCCATCTCTAAAATCATGATTTACATAACATATAAATTTTTACATGGCATTCTAATATCAATAACAATCGGTTTTGACCTAAACCATGAAAATTCATATGTAAATGAATTGGTTTAATTCAAACATATAATAGTTCAAGCATATCATAATCCAAACATCATAAAAACAAAATTAATCTTAAATCAGAAAACATATGATTATAAAAACAAAATAGAGATGGAAGGAATTATTATTCACCCTAAATATGATAAGGAATTTAAGATTCGTAGAAGATTGATTCCCCTAGCTTTGCTCCTTAGCTTTGATTTAATTTTTCTTCTTCCTTTCCCTTGTTAATGGCCAGCGCTATTTTAGGTTTTTGATTTGTGTTTGTGAAAATGAAAAGTGTACGTGAATAGGCAAGAACATGAAATGTATAGTCGTGAGTAATAATAGTGCGACTACTTACTAATATGCCTATATTTAATTAAATTCATAAAAGCCGATTTAAGCCCACTTAATTAATTACTTAAGCATGGCCTTCTTATATTTTTATTCAAATCTCAATCCCCTTATCATCATTATTCTATTTAATTTATCTAATTAAATCTCCTGAATAATGTTATCAAAAATTAGGGGTGTTACAGTATATTTAATAGAAAATCCATAACTGGTATGTTTTGTGATAGTAGTTATAAAGTGTTGTAACCATGTGTAATTTTTCATAATGAAAACATTAAACCATTTCAAATGTTCCTAGTCAAGATGCATCAAGAGTGGATATCGATGTGTCCATTGAGACTAGAGTACGTAACGCTCTCTAAATGTTGGACAATATATTACTCATGACTATTGGGGGCAACAAGGGGTTACATACTAATCACTATTGGATAACTATGGAATGACTCACTTGATAGTTTTCTATTGGTTAATATAACTAAGTTCAAATAGATAATATCGATGTGACTGGTTTTCACAGTTCTCTCGATTTGAGAATAATGTGGATATTCAACATGAAAGGTTTATTTTGATTGTAGTCAAATCATGGCATGGCGTTCCAACAAGTGACTAAATTTGGGTCAAGTGGAAGTGAAGAAATATTTAAGAGAGGATTCATCTCCTCAGTTATATGAGGCTAGTATCATGGTCAACTCAAAGTCAAAGTCTCTGGCCAAAGCATTTCGGTTAATAATGATTGTTATTATTGAACTAAAGACTTTGTGTTTGGACTATAGAGTTGAATATGGATGATATTGGAATTTTGACCATAACTAAATTCCATAAGTCCAAAGTGAGATAGTTTTGACCAAGAGAATTGGTGTAAATAAATGTCATAGCCAGGTTACAATTAATACAGTGAAACTGGATTTTATCGAAACTAAACAAGCGAAAAATTTGGCTAAAATATCACACCACCCGCTAAGTGACATATGAACATTAACACTCGAATAGTTCGATGTTGGTCGCTAACTGAATTTACACTCGCGAATCAAACAACCAAAATGATGAATGCTCTTTAGACCAAACGATTTAATTAGTTTATAATTGTTATAAATTAATTAAATTAATTAATATTTATGAAATATTAATTATAAAGTTTGAATTTGATTTGGCGAATAAATATTGTTGTATATATATTTATAGGAAAAATATTTTAAAGGACAAACTATCTAAATAATTTAGGCACAAGGACACAAACCTATTTTTTTGTTACAAGGACAGGCCTTATACCCATCGTCCAATTACGCTTCCTATTATTTAATTTTTGCAGCATCCACCAGAAGCCTCATTCTCATTCTTAAATCCATCTTACGTGGACCGTACCTATTCTCTATTATGAGTTCCTCCTCTACCGCTCATCCTAAGCTCTGATGAAGATCTGACAAAATAGAAATCCAGTAGCGAGCTTTTTTAGGCAACCACAACCCCGCCCTCTTTTCAATTATCTGCTCAACCTCCTCCAGCCCCACCATCTGTTCCACCTGATCTAGGCAATATTTCCTCTCGCTAGAATATGATGTAGAAGGTTTCATTACAAGAGATGACCAACCCTCTTTTAGCAATTCATCCAAATCCACGTCCAAGCCAAAGTGTTCCGCCAAGGAATAGGGTTCAATCTCAAAAAGTACACAACCACACAAACACCCACTATTTAGGTACATAAATTTATTTTTTTTACTTAACAATAGTGTTACCAATAAAAATAATAATAAAATCAAAATCTAGTAGCTGTTTGATTGGAATTCATGCTTGGTTATTTTATAAATTATTTTGACTATTATTTAAAACAAAACAGATACCTATGTATATGCAAAAATGATACCTAGTTTCTGTTTGTTATAAATTGATGCTTTGTAAATTTAATTATTTAGTTAACCATCATGTATGACAAAATTGATACTAAAATAGTGCAAAACTGATACCTAGTAGCTGTTTGATTGGAATTCATGATTGTTTATTTTATTTATTATTTTAACAACCGATACATAGTTTCTATTTGACAAATGTTGATGCTCTATAATTTTAATTATTTATTTGGCTATCATGTATGATAAAAGAGATACCAAAATAATGCAAAACTAATACCTAGTAGCTGTTTGTTTGGAGTTGACACTTACTTCTTTATAAATTATTTTGATTGTTATTTATATCAAAACTGATACCTATATATATCCCGAAATTGTACCTAGTTACTGTTTGATATACGTTGATGCTCTGTGATTTTAATTATTCATTTGACTGTCATGTATGACAAAAGTGATTCCAAAATAATGCAAAACTGATACCGAGTAGCCATTTGTTTGGAGTTGAGCCTGGGTATTTTATAAATTATTTTGACTGTAATTTATATCAAAACTGATACCAAAATATACGCAAAAACGATATTTAACATTGATACTAAAACATTTAATTATTTTATTTGAAAGCATATGATATGTTTGCACTATTATCTCTTAAATACAATGTTATATATTTGTTACATACCTGATACTACAAGTAATGCAAACTGATACTTACAATATATTTTTCTTTAAATTGGGTTGACTGTAGTATATATGTCATGATATTCATCATATCATTGAACAAAAGCCAAATACAGATCAAAATAAAACCTAAACAAATGTTACAAACAATTGCAAGAATTGTGTATGACATATTGACAGGCAATGATCATTGCTGGACTTTAGCCAAGTCCATATCAACACTTGAAGAAGAAGAAAATAGAAGCGAACTTGTTGTGAAAACTACCGTGATGTTCAGTTCAACTAATATACATTTAAGATGATGTGTTATAACTAATTGAATTTAGATTTATTTTAATGTGGATATAAACACCTGTTGAAATTATGTCAGTTTGTTGTAAAAACTTCAATCTTATTTATGATGTTGTAAAAATTAGCTTTGTTTAACTTTTCTTACACGTGATGTTATGTTATGATTGTATTTTATATTAATTTATACCTGGAACTGATATTATAGTGTGCATGAACCAATACTATTTTTTATCATACTTTAAACTGATACTGATACTAATATAATGAAAACCTGATACCATATTCTCTTATACCTAACACTTATATAAATAGCACGCAAAAACTGATATTATATTTTGAAACACCTGAAACTAATACTAGTAGCACGCAAAAATTGATGCCACATTTTTATATGCCCGAAACTGAAACTAATAGTGTTAAAAATTGATAAAACAACTAATATTGAATAAACTAATCAACATCACCACATAACCTACAATTAAACAAATAGTAAAACCGATACTAGTTATACAAAACTGATACTTAATATGAAACTACAAATGTTACTATATAACCTACAAACAAATAAATAATAAAACTGATATTGTAAATGAAACTAAAAATGATATTACATAACCAAAAGTGCAATTAGAAAGAACAAATCGATGATAAATTAAAAAACATGCTAAACCAATAAACTTATCTAACCAGCTCCAATTACATAAAATTGCCAAAAAAGTCATACAACAAAGTATAAATCTCAACAAATTCATAAAAACATGTAAAACAAATCATATCTTCTTGGAAGCTTGACAATTACGCTTAATGTGACCAAATTGCTTGCATACACCACATATATTTTGCTTATTTTCAAAATATGTAAATCCTCCTTTCTGTTTTATAGAAGGTCTATTGGCACCGCATTTCTCTTTAGGTAGCTTAATTACATCTTCAACACTTGCATCAACAATAGTCTTATCAAAATTAGGAATATGGTTAATAACATTTGCATAAGAAGAACGATAAGCATCCACGGTAAAATAATACTCAACATTTTTTAAAGCATTTGTTCCATACGAAGATAGCGATAGCTATGAAAGTATGAAGGAAAAACTTCTCGAACACCTAAAATCAAACCTTAATGGCGATCCGACATAAAAACCAAATCACGATCTTCTAGAAGCATTTGTTTGAAATGATTTAAAAACCATTTCCAATTACCCACATTTTATAGATAAACTATACCCATAGCTAAAGAAAAAAAACCTGCAAATAAAAAAACATTAATGGAAAATTTAATTAAGTGTTAACATAAAACTAATACCTAAAACTACTACCTGAAACTAATACCTAAAAACCGATACCTAAAAACTGATGCCTAAAAACCGATAACTAAATTTTGATAATATACAGTAAAACATGCTTAAATTCTGATGCATACAAACTGATACTAAGCAATAATCTATTACACACTAATGCCGCAAATGCAATACTACAAAATATCAACTTTTCACAACAACTGATACTATAAAGTATTAACCACGATAACTTCATTCTCAAGCACATAAGAAATCTCAATGGACAAAGGAGTAAGTTGAGACCAATAACGATAAATTTCATTTTTTAAATCATTAAATTAACAATCAAAGGATAACCGAGTGCTGAAAGTATTATCATTGAATACAAACAAAACAAGAAGACTATTGTTAACACTGTAAATGAAAATATCTGTAACATAATGTTTGCTTCAGATTATCATTTTATTCTAGTACAATAATTTTCTTTATAGAAAAACAATAACAAAAAAACTGATTTTTCAAAAATGATACCTATAGTATATAAATTTGATCCTCAAATTAGAAATAAAATTGATACTCAAATATACTTCATTAAATGTTTGATAATAACAAAACACTAATTCGGCTCCTTGATTGTTTGGTGCATATCATCATATTTACTCTGTAACAACTTCATTTTTTATGTACTCAAACAAACAAAACATTAAAAAAACTTCCACACTGCATTATTGTGAAAAATGATACAAGGAAAAAACAAAAATGATACCTAAAAACTGATCCTCATGGATACGAATACAACTCTCAAATTCTTAAACTCAACTTTGTCTCTTCCTCAAACTAATATTTTTTTCAGTTCAAAGTCCAGAAAAGTTAATAGAATTTCCATGGTTTCTTCTACTGCTCTTCCAACTAAAACAAACATTAATGAAGTATCGAATCAAGTGACTAGCAATTCATCCATTCGTTACCACCTCGGAAAGCTCTCTCCTCACTCCGCAAATGGAAGTAAGATTATTTGGGTTTTGAAGTGGATATCTCATGCTTGCGGTTAGGGTATTGTGAAAAGGAGAGAGATTCAGAGTTGGAAATTGAACGACGAGGTTAATCTTTTACGGTCACCCAAAATAAGAAGAAAGAGCGTGGCTTAGGGCTCGAACGCAGAATTAAAAATTTTTGTCCTTGAAGGGAAATTATTAGTGGGCTGTTCTTAGTACTAAAAAAACCTCTAAATTTGTCCTCTAGAATATTTTCCTGTATATTTATTTTAGTTTTAACTATATCGATCGATATGAGATATCGATAAGGAATTAAATTGGATTTAATTAAATACTTGGGCTTAAATGGGCTATTAGCCCATGAAGTTGGAGGAAATATTTCGGCAGCAAACATTAAATATAGGGGGCGGCCAAAATAGGGAAAAATGGTTTGTGATGGATGGTAGAGATTTAATGAGAAAAGTTTTGTGATGTGATCCACTTTTTTCTCTGATTCAACCATTATAAAAGGAACTAACTTTAAAAGTGCTTTTTGTTGCATCCTATCTCCTTCATCTTTGCCGAATTACTCCTTCCAAAAGCTCCAACAAAACTCAAATCAATTCAAATTAACTACTATCTGATAGCAAAAGGGTATGCGATTCAGGACTAGCAATCTATAGAATTGAAAAGTTTTCAAAAGTGAAGAACTCATCATTACAAGGTGGACATAAGGGCATTAGTTTTAGGTAAGCATTTGGTTATATATATATATATGTGTGTGTGTGTATGTGTGTGTATGTATGTATGTACATGTATGTATGTATGTTTGTGTGTGTGTGTGTAAATGACACATAACCTCTGTATAAATGTATATTGTTCATATGTACATACATACATATTGTGATTGTTGTATTTTTAGTTATGTGAGATACCTATAGGTATCGATGTTGTCACATATCGATGGGTTATATTTATATGTTTATAAAATAATAAAACAGTTTTTTCATTAAGGATTTGATACACACAGCTAAAATCACTATATGTTATTAATTAATTTGTACATATATTAATAAGTTAATTAATTTTTTTTAAATTATATAACCATTCCACATAAATAACTAAATTAATATTTTTCAATTGTATATTTACATTGATTATGATTTCTAATGATCGAAAATAATTTTTAGTGGTTATTTTTTATTTATTATTTAATCATTATACGAATTAATAAATTAATATAAAATAAATTATGCTTCAAAAATTCAATTTTAAATTTTCTACATTGAATGTCATCATAGAAGCTCTCGGTCAAAAAATCAGATTTTTTAAATCAATTTTTATATTTTTAAAAAATCATGTTAAATTCAACTTAAAGTATTTAATTAATAAAAATAAAATTTTGACTTAGAAAATTTTGAATTTTTTTTATAATCTACAATTATCATTCTTAATTTTCTAAAATTTTAAAATTCGAAATATTTATTATTTAAATATTTTCTATCATTTATGTATTGTTATTTAACTAATTAATTCATAATATATATATATATATTAATATAATAAAATTATAATTAAATTTAGAACTACTGTGCATTCGATCTCGAATGCAAAAAAAATAAATTTTATAATTTATATAAACTATTCTAACTCATATTTACACTAATTATTATATTTATATTTATATTTATATATATATATATATTGTTTTATTTATGTGAGATTATGTTACCTTAATACATACATATATATATTAAAAAATTAAATATTAAACTTATATTTTGCATATATATATATATATATATATATGCGTGTGTAGGTGTGTTTATTTAATATTTAACACTATAATGGTTTAATTCTAAATATATTTATTTATAATATTTTCTCATAATATACATATATCATTTACACACACACTTAGGTTTTTGTATATAACAAGTATAAATATATACACATATTTCAACAACATACAATATATGCACGATGAGCTAACATGTCCGTTGCGATCTAAATCCCTGCATCTTTATACGAGCATGTTATACCTTGCACGGAATATCATGTTACACATGCACATACATAAACTTATGTATATGATACATATGTATACTCATATACAAATTGAAAATAAATTAAATAAATTTCTATTAACAATTTATGAAATTAAATGGAATATATGATTTTATTTAAATTAAATTTACAAATGTTCTAAATAAATTAGACTTCGTAGGCCCAATAAGGATCCAATTGGGTAAAAATATTGAAATTCACCCATAACTTCTGCTACGGACTGACCCAGTTCCAACATATGACTCGAAGCAACACAAAAATGACTCAAAGCATACCTTGCCACCGAAATGGACCCCATGGGTTAGTACCGACCCCAAGTCACCCTTCTTTTGACTCGAAGCAACATACAAATGACTCGAAGCACAGCTCATTACCGACCCAACACTTTGTCCAATTTCACTTTCCATATGCAACCCCAAGTGAACCATGGGCAACCTAAAGCAAACCCCTCTAGAACACGAAGCAATACGCTCAAAACTCGAAGCAACTTCCCACCGGCCCATCAACATCAATCCATCATCAATTGATCATAACTTGGGGAAAAAAACTCTAAACGACTTGGAACTTGAAACATAGCTTTAAGGTGTCTTTCTTGACATACCATATGGATCGCAGGTCATCTAGACAAATTGACCTTTATGGGTTATCACCGACCAAGACTTATTCCTAGAACTAAATCGCCATTCGATCGACGTTTAAAACCAAACAAACATCATACATTCAAACAATCACCATATATAATATATCGTAACAAGCATACATCCATACATATCAAAGTGAAGCCTAAGTCTAAGGGTATAAATTATAAGAACAAGGAAGGTCCATAAGAACACAATTTCACCAATTTTTCCAAATCATTTGGAATTAACATATATCATTAATTAAAGTTTAAAACATGTTTTAGGATCCAAAAATCATTTTTATAACTTATTTTTAAAGTTTATAATGATTCATTAGTAAGTAAGTGGTCTTAACGACTCATCTAACTCCAAAGCAAGCCCAAAATTGCAAAAATCCTGAGATTAACAACAACTCCAAGTGGTCTCCAATAGCTAATCTTCAAATCCAAGTATTAATTATGCTAACTATTTTGGGAAGTGCGAAAGTGAGAAGGAGAAATCCCATCAGCCCACTTTGGGTGCTAATCCCAAAATGGCCTTTGGGCCTAACCATTAACTCACTAATTACCTACTAAGTTATATAAAATTGAGTGAAATTTCAAATAGTCATATCTCCCAAATGGTTAGTCTGTTTTTCTAAATGACCACTCTACGGAAAGGGAAACCATCATCGTAATCCAATGATGGTGGCTTCAGACTCTAATTTAGCTCCTATAAAAAGTTATAGACCATACAAGATTTTTAAGGTCAAAATCATTCGATAAAAATTTTGAGGATGGAAAATGTCTCTAGTAGTCATTTTCTAAAGTTATAGAATTATACGACCTTAAGTAACAATAATATTAATGTTTTACGATCCTTCGATACGTAAAATATGAGTCATCACATTGCACTTTACATAAATTAATCAAACAGACATTTCAGTGAATAATTCTTAGATCTATCTTGTAGTTTCTGGTCTAATATTGCATTTAGAACAACATGATCTTTATTATAACCAATCATATTGAACACATGATCTCACATTATGGTTTACTTTCTTATTTCGAACGAACTAATTTTATCAAGGTTTCGTACATTACAAGTGATGCCCGTTCACCACATAACATTTATATGTGATTGAAAATAGATCAAATATTCATATCCTTGTATAGCATTTGTAACAACCCTAGATTTTTGCATATATTTTAAATTTGACTTTATTTTATTTTGAAATTATTTTTAAACTTGTTTTATTTCAAACATTTAAATTTTAAATATAAATTTTGATTATCATATGAAATATAATTCCAAACTTGTATAAATTGAATATTTTCCTAAAAAGTATATTTATGGTCAAACTGGTCAAACTTTGACTTTAAAATTTTAAACTTAAATATTTAAATTCTTAAATTTTATCTTTTATTATGAAAATAAATTTAATAACATGAATATTGCTTTTCGTTTCGTTGGAAACGGAGTTATATTGTGAAAGTTATACATTTTTCAATATTGTGTGTAAACTGATTTATTTAGCAATATTGTCTATTTTAAATTATATAAATTATATTTTTATCATCATATTTTGTTTAAATATGTGTTAATATGTTATTTATGTCTTTCAATATTTTTAAAGTGATAAAATAATTTTTCCAAAGATTATTTGAATTTTTTTCAATTTTTAAAGCCTAGTTTGCATTTTAAAGCCATTTTCTTAATTTAAATTATATTTAATTAAAACTTATTTATTTATTTTTGCATTTTATTTTCATTTCTGAGTTTTTATCCTTATTTCTAAAATTTTATTCATCTATTCTGTATATAAAAAGAATAGAAATATCAAGAGGCAAATAGCTTTTGTTTTGTGACTTTTAACCTTCAAGGCTCTTCATTTCTTGACCGTTCACTTGCTTGACTTTTGGTTGTCTATTCCTCAACTTCAGCCGTATATTCCTTCTCATCATTCACGTAAAACACTTCTTTCTCATCACTTATCACACATGCTTTCAGATCTGGACAAAAAGTTTGGGTAATGTCTTCTTTTCCATTTCTTTTTCCACCTCTTTTATAGATTTTTCAAGTGATTTTGCATTGCCTTCTCCTTGCATTGGATCGGCCACACCCCTCCACCACCCTCTCCGACCTGTTCCACCACCATCCTCAGCCTCTTCAACCTCCTTCCCCTCTGCCATGACCAGGCCATACTTTCCCCTTTAGCAAATCCCACAAAAAAAACTATTGAAAACATCACCTACATGCCTACCCGAGACCATTCACCTATCACCACCTCTCTCTTCCACCTAGGCCGACCAAACACCACCTCCACCAGCCAAATTCTGACCTGACACACCTCTGCAGACCACTACCTAACCCCACCTGAAATAGCCATGCCCTCCTTGGCTTTGGCCGAGCCCATTAGTTGCCTTGAATCCATGATATTGCCTTGTAATGTTAGCCTCTTGCTTCACCAACTAGTGCACCATTTTCTCTAGGCTAGGCCGACACCTATAGGTCCACAACCAGACCCAAAAGCATGCTTTAGTCATGTACTTTTAACCCATGGCTGAGCCCATGCTAGTTGAAGGCAAGTGAAATTGGTTTGGATTTGTTTTGTGCATGCATTTACAAGTTGTTTATAAATATGTGTAGTGTTTTATTCATGTATATTTGTTGGGTTGTTTCATGTATTCAAGGCAATTAGTCTTGTCTCTCTCACACTCAAATCATTGTCATACTCTCATACTTTTGTGGATCTCTGTTGGGTGTAGTTGTTTGCCATCTCCAGCTTAAACAAGTGAGTAAATCTCACCAGACTAATATGTACTTATATAGTTGATAAACTGACATCACTTGAATCTGTAAATGCATATCATCTTGTTATAACTGCTATATTATAATCATATGATGTTCACACCTGTATTTACACCTGTTATACCATATGTTACTGTTATCTCATGCTATTCTGTTATTTATATCAGTTATCACACTACAAGTTCCCTGTAGATTAGAATCACTATGGGTTGAAATGATACATACCCGAACGGACTTTAGAATAGGGAAAAATCGTTATGGGCTAAAATGATAGAATTGAACGGTTTTTATTTATTTTATTTAACTTGGGATTGCAGGTTTGAAATGATAGAACCCGGTTTTTCTTTGTAAATTACGGATTGAAATGATATGTATCCGTATCACTTGACCTAGGCTAGAAAATTTATATACAAACCCTTGGTTTATGTATTTTCTGAAAATTTTAAATTATTTTAAAAATGTAAATATTATGATATTTTGATTTAAATTTTATTAAAATGATTTCTATAAAATATGTGTGATATTCTACAAATTAAATAAGTGAATTAAGTAAATGATGAAGTAGAATTTGAAATATAAGTTAATTTTGGAATTTATGATTTTGTTTATAAATGGAATTTATGTAAAGTAAGAAAATATGACAAATTTGATTTAAAAGATGAATTTAATGATTTTATTAAGTAATAATAATTTTTAAAAGTGTTAATGATTTTGTATAAATTAAAATATGAAATAAATGACTATTTAAGCTGAATTTGGGAATATAACTTAAATTGAATTTTGTGAAATTTGTTTAAAAGTGAATTTTTAATTAAGTCAAATAAATGGAAATAAGTTATATTTTGGAAATTTAACTTAATTGTTAAGTTAAATTTTTAAATAAAGAAATGAAAATTTAATTGTTATTTAATTTGATTTTTTTGTATGGAAATTTGACTTTATAAAATCATAGAAATAAAGGTATTTAAATGATTGTTTTTAAAGGTATTATAAGTTAAAATGATTTATATTAAAAGTTAATTATGTGTGAAATTGTAAATAAAACTCTGAAATTGATTTGACAGCATTTTTGAAATGTAATGTTAAGATATTACAACATTTTAAATGCCGTCTTTTGTTAATGAACTGTTTTTAAAAATAACATTTCGTAGCATTTTCTAAGTGCTGCGAAAGTTTAATTTTCTTTGTTTAATAAATTCAAATGAATAAATGATCTTTGAAAAAGATTAAATTTTGGAAATTAAATATAATGAATTGACTTTAAATGATTTAAATGGAATAGTTGATTTGGGAAATACAACTATTTTAAAATATGATTAAATGGTATTTAAATTTAAATTAAATAGATGATGTTTTGAAATGATATTTTGATATTTTGAAATGAATTTGAAATGATATTAAATCTTGGAATAAATAATTGAAGTTTATATTAGTATGAAAAATATTTGGTTTACTTGTAATTTGAATCTATTTAAAAGATATTAGACTTATGAAATATAGGATAATAAAGCTTTGGAATTTATTTTATAATTTGAATAGTTATTTTGTGGATTAAATCTATATTTGAAATTTTATAAGATTTGAAATGGTCTATGGAAATTTAATTGAAATAAATGATTGAATTGAATTGAAACTTTGGAAATTTTAAAACTTGATTTGAAAGTATAATAATTACACTTTTAAATGGTTTAAATGAATTATTTGTTGGAATATAAATTATTTAAAAAAGGGTGACATGAAATGATAATAAATGAATGATATCTTTAAATTTAAAAAGTATTTAAAGTTGAATATTTAGATTTGTACTCAAATGATATTTTGGTATATTAAAATGATTTGAAATGAAGTTTTGAAAAGATTTGATATTTTGATATATAAAAATGATTTGAAATGAAGTTTGAAAGGATATGATATTTTGATATATAAAAATGATTTGAAATGAAGTTTTGGAAAGATATGATATTTTGATATATTAAAATGATTTGAAATGAAGTTTTGGAAAGATATGATATTTTGATATATTGAAATGATTTGAAATGAAGTTTTGAAATGATATGATATTTTAAATATATTGAAATGGTTTGGAATTGATTTAATCTTTATTTTTGATAAAGATTTGGATTTGAAATGATATTCTATTTTGAAGTATAAACTGTTTTAATTTATAACCAAAGGTTATAATAACGATTGGTTGTTAAAGAGACCGGGATCGGATATGGACATACTGTCTGTCGATACCGAAAACCACTTTGACAACTGTGTACGTAGTGAAGTTTCCAGAATGAAGTAGGATGGTGGCGACAATCCTAAGGTATATTCGTGGACCCAACTCCCATGAGTTGGCATAAGGTGGCTAAAACAAGAGCGATTGACGACCAAGGAGGTAGCACCTCTGATCGGGCACACTTCTTCGATACCATTCTATTACTTGTGATTGATTTGGTGCGCACCCTTGATTTGGGAGTGTTGTTCGAGGTGGGCGGTAGTGGTTGCTATGCGTCATCACCAGTCCGGATGCGTAATTGGTATATCTACCCTGGCATTGCCTAGTTGTGCCGTGTCACCTACCATATCGAGCTTTACTACGAGTTTCTATTTGTGTCGTACCTACGGAGTATCTTCTCATAGCCTTTCGAGGTATGTAGGTACTGTATAGACTATTGGCATTTTTCGTGTTAAGGGGAATATTGGGTCACTCCTTAATGCTATTTTAAAGTATGTTTATTTCATGATTAGACATTATTATAATAGCGAATATTACTACATAGTAGATAGTTTAACGGATCCTTAAAGAATGGGCGATCCCAAGCATTCTTTAAGTTACTTGTACCTTTATTACAGTTCACTTGAGTTGGTTTACATTGTATAAGTATGTATGTCCTGACTCGAGTGTTTGTATTTTTATTTACGCTCGGGTCAGCCTGAGTATTCACAGATTTGGATTCCACTTTCTGGAGATTGGAATCGTTGGAGATTATCTGCTTATCTAGTTTTATCTATCTCAGTTCTGTTGTTCTATTCAACTTGTACTTGGTTATCATATTGAGACTTCTGTTGTATTTTATTTCTTCTGTTGTATCTTATTTAACTCTGATATATTTACATAGTAGCTTCATGAACTACTATTTCTTTTACTTCCGCTGCACTTCTTACTCTATGTCTGTGATTGTGTATTTACTGTATATTCTGAGATTTCCCAAATTTTATTTACAACGCGGTATTTTGAGCAATTCAAGTCCGACATGTGCGGATGTGAATGGTTGAAAATATCGGGTCGTTACAGTAGGTATCAGAGCTTTGGCTTTGAGGCAAAACTCAACATATGGAGTAGATTTATTTACAGAATCACTTGCGTTCGAGTTTGAATCTTTTCCTCTTGATTCGAATTTCCTTTGAAATTTGGAACGTTCCCTGCAGTTCCAAAATCCATTCTTGTCCCTCACTATTCATCTTCTTATGATTCTGGAGTATCCCATAACTCCACTTCGAATGAGCTTTATAGTGAATTGGCGGTCTCGTCAATATTCCAATGACTTGTAAAAGGGGGAAAACTCCTTTACAATTAGCATCGATTCACCAAAGATTTATATCTATCCTTGATTTAGATGCTAATATCTTTTGTTATTCCAAACTCTATCTCTTGAGATCGAACGTAGATTTACCCCAGAAAAAAAAATACACATTTGATCTTATGCATTAAGTCACGGTTGACCCGGTTAAGGTTGTCCGCGATTTATCTAAGCTTATCCATCTTCATATTTTGTTAATTAATCATCTTGTTTTTGTTTCCAAAATATCGCCAAACATTTTGAATTGTACTTGTAAATCTATGTTTTGTTTTATATATTGTGTTGTTTGAGTTGTTGATGTTGATTTGGGCTTTCGATCGATTCGTCTGATCAACGCTACCGATAGGATTTCTAAAACACTTTGACAGAACAAAATTACACAATATTATTTTAAAATTTGGTTAATGTAATAAATTTTGATATAAGTAAATATTATGGAACTAAATAAATTGATTTAAATTGATTATTTGAAATGATAATACTTGATTTATCATTCTATAAATGGATTTATAAATATTTGTTTATAAATTTGATTTGGAAACTGAAATGAATTTAAATCAAGAATTTGATAATTTAATTTCTGATGGTTTCAAACCTTGTTTTTAAAGTTTTTAAAGGATATATTATTTTTAAAGTATTTTTGAATAGAAATTTGTTTCTTAAAGTTTTAAAATTTTAGTGCTCTTCTCTTTGTCGCTGGAAAATAATTTCGGTGATGACCACGGCATCATCGACGTTCATTTTTGTGACGACCGCCCATGACCCCTGCACCGAATCTAGAGATAGTGCTCTGTAGAGTGTGCCAGGCGACCATGGACGATTGCCAGGGTAAAATAAAACAGCACAACCTATCGTATTACTCACAGCGCATGGACAAAATACAATAGAATATATATATAGTGAAGCTTCACAGAAATAGAATCTCATCAATAAAACTTCATAATAGTTGAATACAACATCTAAATAGTCAATACATCAAGCCTCACTACATATCACTCAGAGAATACAAAGCAGCGGAACAACCAGTAGATATAGTAAGAAGATAATATGCAATACTCCAGCTCGTCTTCATCATCAGCAACGTGGAAAGCAAGAACATCACCTGTCACCTACTACCTAGTCTGCCCGTCCCAAAATGGACGAACAGCCCAAGGCAATAAGAGTTAAACATAAAGCCTTGAGTCAGACAACAGTCTTAGTGAGCAGTAAATTAACTAACAACATACCAAAAGAGCATAAAGGAAAAGGAATAGGAATACAACCCTCCCACTCAACCTCTTTCTACAGTGATAGCCCCCAGACACACACTAAGCAGAAGCAAGCATAGCAAAGCATACAATTTAAAGTAAAGCAATAATCACTCGAGTCAAGGGCGATGTTTTCCAAGTACAAACCCCAAAGGCCTAAACCAAGATCAGATAAGCACCCAGAAAATACCGCTCTTGAGACCGAATGATGATACAACCAAACATCCATGACTCTGGCTATCACTGTTATCATTGCCTCAATATCACCGTTAATTGAATGACTGGCACATTCTTTCAGCCGTCCGTCAAGGGCTAATGGAAAACCCCGGTTCTAGACATAACTCTGCACGTCATCGTGACCCGTGCCTAGGACTATCGAATCTGCCCAGAGTACTTGACTATCAATCATTAGCCTTCAGGGACTATTGAATCTGCCCAACGTAATCTTGCTTTGAGCATGCTAGAACCTTCAAAAACGATGAGATCTCAGCCTCCTAGTCATCCTCCTCGACCACTATTTACATACTAGCTCAAGCGCCTCTCGAGCAAACCATTATCCTCAACTCGAACCATTTCACCGAGTTATCAACATGCTTGGAATGATCCCGTCTGGATTAGACCAAGACTATCTCATATCATACTTCGCCTCATCATCATCATAGCAAAGTCTCATCTCAACATCATCATCAAATCTATCCATATGAGCTTCATCATCCGCTACATATGCCACGTGCAGCTTTTCCAATTCAAGAGCCTTTCCCTTAGCTTTTGAATCATCTTCGACCATCTTGCCTAAATCAAATCATCAATCATCTAATTCATAGCAATCAATAAAGTCAAACATTAATCCAAGTAAAACAAGCATTCGAATATGATCTAAATAGACAATTATAACAATAATGGCAATTTCGTAAATAAAGAGTAGAAAGTCTAACAAGCATGAAAACATGAGAAATATTTCTACAACTTGATGAATGAACTTGCATAGGTTAATCATGTAGTAAAATGGTTATCAAATCATCATGAACAATGGATCTATATGGATCTACACTTAGGTTTACAAAAATGCATGGAAATCACTACTTTAACACCAAATCAAGCCAACGATCCGATATACTCCTTTGGATCCGTGTGAGAGATAATCACCACTCACCAAATCACCAAAACAACTCAAAAGAAACACACTTCAGATCTGGACAGCGAAGGATCTAACTTGATCTATCACCAATCCGCTTCAAACGATGAAATCTCTCTTCGAAGAATGTAGATCTTCAATCTAAGCTCTTCGATCTTCGATTTGATCTTCAATATGGATGGAAGGAATCACTAGATTAGAGTGGAGAAAAGAAGTGAAGAAGTGTAGAAGTCGAGCTCTCAAAATGGCAGCACTTCGTCGCTTTGAAATCCGGATCCCAAAAGTGAAGAAATGGACGAGTATTTATATGCTGATTTCACCTTAACTCGTCCGCCCCCATAAGTCGTTGCCGACCTAGCAATCCCCGACCTAACACTCCAGACGACCTACGACTTAGCAACTCAATCACCTTCTACGACTTAACAGCTTCAACGATCTATGACTTAAGAATGTGCGCGTGACCTACGACTTAACAAGTGCGCGACTTAACTGGGTAACTGACCTACGACTTAACTGTGGCCGACTTAACACTCATACGACTTAACAAGGTTGCGGCTTAACCAGGGCTACGACTTACGACTTAGCGAACTCCTAAGTCGCTCACGACTTAACAACTTACTGGGATACGACATAACAGACATACGACCTACTCACTTAACCCCTAACGACCTAATTCTTAGCGACCTAACAACCCACGACCAAACTCCTAAGTCGTCTACGACTTACTCCTTAGGTCGCTCACTACTACCCCAGCTTCCTTAGGTCGTTGCCGACCTAACTATGCTAACTCGGTAACCACTAGGTCGTTGCCGCTAACTTCTTAGGTCGCAAACTGCTTATCCCGTAGGTCGCTAACCTGCTAACTTCTATAAGTCGTCAACACTTAGGTCGCTCAACCGACCTAACCTACCATACGACCTAAAATCCTTAAGTCGCTAACTCACTTAATCCCTTAGGTCGTTATCTCCCTAAGTCGGCTACTTACTTAAGTAGTCTAAATCCTTAGGTCGTATAATCCTATAGGTCGCTCACCCGACCTAACTCACTTTACGACCTAAGCTATCTCACGACTTACTTCCTACACGACCTAAGCTACCAACCGATCTAACACTTAAGTCGTCACCGACTTAAGTCTTCCTTTCCTTAAGTCGGTCAGTTCTTCTTAAGTCGTACATCTCTTAAGTCGGTTACGACTTAGGACTTAAACAAAATTCTGCCCAAAATCTGAAACGACTTAACAACGCTAAAAATTCCAGATTTTTACGAACTTTTCGATCCGTAAAAATACGGGTCGTTACATTCTCTCCCCCTTAGGAATTTCGCCCCCGAAATTCCAAACAAACAAGAGCAATCAAAGACTATTCTGCACGCCTACCATCCATAGAAATCAACAAACTATGCATCCAATTCTAGCTTAGCATGCAGAATTCTAAAACTAGAACAAGTTACAATATCGTGAGATGACACGACACTTTAGGGCCATACCTTGAAGAGTTCAGGATGAGCTGCCTTCATCCTCTCTTCCACCTCCCACGTACAGTCGTTATCATCATCACTCCATTGTATCTTGAGCAACTTAACTACCTTCCTCCTAAGCTGTTTCGTGTCGGTTTCCACAACACAAACCGGCTTACGAGGTCTCTTATCGACTGGATCAACTTCGAAATCTTCACAGCTATCAGCAGAAACCAATGTATTCGAGTCGTGCACATACTTCCGTAGATATGATACGTGAAAAACATTGTGCACACCCGACATCTTCTCTGGTAACTCCAATCTGTAGGCGAGCTTTCCAATTCGCTCGATGATCGGGAATGGTCCAACAAATCTCGGAGTCAATTTTCCTTTCTTCCCGAATCGAATAACATTCTTCAGTGGAGAAATCTTCACAAAAACCATATCACCTACGTCGAATTCCAAATCCTTACGACGCTTATCGGCATAACTTTTCTGACGGTCTTGCGCTGCCTTCATTCGTTGCCGAATGATCTCTATGCAATCTGAAGTCTGTCGAATCATCTCTGGCCCAAGTATCAACTTTTCTCCGGTCTCTAACCAACATGTCGGAGAGTTACACGGCCTTCCATACAATGCCTCATACGGTGCCATACCAATGCTTGACTAGTAACTGTTGTTATACGAAAATTCCACCAAATGAAGATGATCTTCCCATGATCCTCCGAAATCCAAAACACAAGCTCTAAGAAGATCTTCCAAAACTCGGTTGACTCTCTTGGTCTGACCATCTGTTTGAGGATGTTAAGCTGTACTCAAACATAACTTGGTTCCCAAAACTTCCTGGAAGCTCTTCCAAAATCCACTAGTGACCAATGGTTCTCGATCGCTCACTATACTCTTCGGAATACCATGGAATGGAACTATCCACTTGACATACAACTCAGCCAACTTTGATGCAGTCCTAGTCAATTGAACAGGAATGAATCTTGCACTCTTAGTCAGATGATCTATGATGACCCAAATCCCTTCATTTCCCGTTCTTGTTCTAGGCAATCCATCAATAAAACCCATCGACACTTGCTCCCACTTCCAGGTAGGAACTTCTAATGGCTGAAGCAATCCACTTGGCTTCTTCTGTTCGGCTTTTACCAACTGGCAGTTCATACATCTGGAAATAAAATTTCCAACGTCCTTCTTCATACCTTCCCAGTAGTAGGTTCTCTTCATATCCCGATACATCTTATTTCCACCAGGATGAATTGTCAACTTCGAGTGATGACTTTCCCTCAGAACTTCACTCCTCAATTCATCTATATCGGGAACAACTAGTCGTCCTTGCTTTCGAAGCCAACCCGCTCGATCGACCTCGAATCCTTTATCCTTTTCTGGTTCCAATCCAGATTCCAAATCACGGATAATCTTGACAATCTTATCATCTCGATTTTGAATCTCGCCAATCCTTTCTACAAGAGTCGGTCTTATTGATAAGTTTGCCAACATTTCAGGTTCCAATTTGCATCTAGGCCTGAAATCAAATCCAGCTAAATACTCGAGATTCTTCCATTCTGAAAACATGGCTCCCAATCCTGCATGTCTTCGACTTAACGCATCTGCCACTGCGTTACCTTTTCCCGGAGTATAAGCTATACCAAAATCATATGATGCCAAAAACTCTAGCCACCGTTGCTGCCGAAAATTCAAATCCTTTTGGGAGAAAAGATACTTCAACGAATTATGATCTGTAAACAACTCGAATCGAACACCCAATAGATAATGTCTCCACATCTTCAGAGCAAAAACAATCACCGCTAACTCCAAATCATGAGTTGGGTAATTCCTTCATGCGGCTTCAGTTGTCGACTTGCATACGCAACAAATTTATCCTTCTGCATCAGCACTGCTCCAAGTCCAGTACCACATGCATCGGTGTAAACCACCATCTCTTCATTCCCACTTGGAATAGTCAAAACAAGAGCACTTGTCAATCGCTCTTTCAGGATTCTGAAAGCTTGCTCACACTTATCTTCCCATCTGAACACTTGGTTCTTTTTCGTCAATCCTGTTAATGGTGCAGCCACCTTGGAGAAGTCTTTGATAAACCGTCGATAATATCCTGCTAATCCAAGAAAACTTCTCACATCAGATGCATTCTTAGGTCTAACCCAATCCTGGATTGCTGCCACCTTAGCGGGATCAACCGCTATTCCATTTCCAGAGATAACATGGCCTAAGAACCTCACTTCACTCTTCCAGAAGTGACACTTCGAAAACTTAGCCTTCAGCTGATGTTTTCGCAAGATTTCCAAAACAATATGCAAGTGCGTCTTGTGCTCTTCCTCAGTTCTGGAATAAATCAGAATATCATCCACGAACACTAGCACGAACTTACTCAACTGATCTCTGAACACTCTATTCATAAGATCCACAAAATATGCTGGCGCGTTAGTCAATCCAAACGGCATTACCAGCCACTCAAAGAAACCGGATGGTGTCCTAAAAGCAGTCTTCGGCACACTATCCTTTGCCACTCTCAACTGGTGAAATCCCGTTGCCAAATCCATCTGAGAGAACACCTTAGCTTCGTGAAGCTGATCAAACAAGTCATCTATTCTTGGCAATGGATACTTGTTCTTCTTAGTCACCTTATTCAGCTCACGATAATCTACACACAACCTCAGCGATCCATCTGCTTTGGTAACAAACACAACTGGTGCACCCCATTCGGACACACTACGCCGAATGAATCCTTTCTGTAAAAGGTCATCAACTTGCACCCTCAACTCCTGCTGTTCCCTAGGCACCATCCGCCTAAGAGGCATCACAACAGGTCTGGCTCCTTCAACTAGATCTATACGAAACTCGATCTCTCTATGCGGCGGTAACCCTTTGACTTCGTCAAAGACATCCTCAAATCCATTAGCGATTGGCACATATGACAGTCCATCCCGTGGAACAACCAGCGAATACATGAAGCTCATGAAGACGCCTTCTTCATGCTTACATCGTATCACAATCCTTCGCCCCTCCACATTCTCGACTGTCACCTCCAACCTCTCACAATCAACCTTTGCCGCATACTTCCTAAGCCAGTCCATACCCAAAATAATTCCGAACCCCGCAAAGTTCAGAACAAAGCAATCACAAACAAAAGAGCAATCATGACTCGATACAATCAGACCACGGCATAACATACACAAACAAGACGAACCCCCAACTGGATTAGTCACAACCAATGGCCTATCAACGATATCCGGTTCTAAACCCAACCGGCCTATAAGTTCACTACAAACAAACGAATGCGACGCCCCAGTATCAAACAGAACTCTAACTGGAACACCACAAATGGAGAGAGTACCTTGAACCACCACACTCATTCCTTTCTCTTCAGCGGTAGGAGCTTTCGAAGACGATGGAACAGCTCCCAAAGCATAAGCTTGCACAATCTGCTTGTCCTTCCGTGGTTCTGGACAATCCTTCCTGATGTGCCCCGGCTTGTCACAGTTGTGACACTTCATCGGTACCTTCGGATTCTTACAATCCCTAGAGAAATGGCCTTTCTGCTGACAATTGTAGCAAGTCACTTCGCCCTTCAGCTTCTTCTGGCCATCCTTACCCTTCTGCTGCTGCTGCTTCCTCTTCTTGTTTCCACCCTGCTGTGGTTTAGACTCTCCCCTGGTCACAGCAACAACAGATCCTACCTTAGGAAACAGACTCTCATGCCTGAGAGCTTTCTCCACAAGCTTCTCAAATGAATCGTCCAAATGATCCACCAACTGCCTCCCAAGATAACTGTCCAAGCCTGTCACAAACTTCTCATTCTTCTGATAAGCAGATTCAATATACGACTGGGCATACTTGGACAAAGCTTCAAACTCAGAAACATACTCAAGAACTGGTCTTCCTCCTTGCTTGAGCTCCACAAACTTCTTGAACAGAACAGACTTCTGAGCTGTAGAAATGAACTTAGCTTCAAATCTGACTTGGAATTGCTCCCAAGTGATCTCTTCCTCCGGAGTATCAATAGTGATAGAGTTCCACCAATCCGAAGCTCTTCCCTGAAGCTGTCTTGATGCAAGCTTCCTCTTAGTTGCATCATCGATCCCCAAATCACCATAGATACTTCTTCAAGCATCTATCCACCTCTGGACTTCAATGGTTGATTCTGTTCCCAAGAAAACCTTTCCTCCAAGAGCAGTATAGTCCTTACACAACTTAGCAAAATCCACCGATTTTGGAGTTTGAACTTGAACTCCAACATCCACCGATGGCCCTGGAGCTGGCATCCTTCCCATGATCGAAGTCATCATAGCTTCGAACATAGCAGCATAATCAACAGCCCCTTTAGTAGCACGGCCTCCCTTAGCAGCTGGTCTCCCTCTTCGACTCATTCTCAATATCTATAAAATGGAATGATTAGCACATCTAGAGAAACAACTGCATAAAGGACTCAAACTCTACTTAGCTACTATATTATATATAGTAATCATCCATCAAAATACAATTACGTCTCTCATACGTAGTTACGTCAGCGAGCGTTGGGTAAAATCGATTAACCAAAGCTCTGATACCAAATGTGACGACCACCCATGACCCCTGCACCGAATCTAGAGATAGTGCTCTGTAGAGTGTGCCAGGCGACCATGGACGATTGCCAGGGTAAAATAAAACAGCACAACCTATCGTATTACTCACAGCGCATGGACAAAATACAATAGAATATATATATAGTGAAGCTTCACAGAAATAGAATCTCATCAATAAAACTTCATAATAGTTGAATACAACATCTGAATAGTCAATACATCAAGCCTCACAACATATCACTCAGAGAAGACAAAGCAGCGGAACAACCAGTACATATAGTAAGAAGATAATATGCAATACTCCAGCTCGTCTTCGTCATCAGCAACGTGGAAAGCAAGAACAGCACCTGTCACCTGCTACCTAGTCTGCCCGTCCCAAAATGGACGAACAGCCCAAGGCAATAAGAGTTAAACATAAAGCCTTGAGTCAGACAACAGTCTTAGTGAGCAGTAAATTAACTAACAACATACCAAAAGAGCATAAAGGAAAAGGAATAGGAATACAACCCTCCCACTCCACCTCTTTCTACAGTGATAGCCCCCAGACACACACTAAGCAGAAGCAATCATAGCAAAGCATACAATTTAAAGTAAAACAATAATCACTCGAGTCAAGGGCGATGTTTTCCAAGTACAAACCCCCAAGGCCTAAACCAAGATCAGATAAGCACCCAGAAAATACCGCTCTTGAGACCGAATGATGATACAACCAAACATCCATGACTCTGGCTATCACTGTTATCATTGCCTCAATATCACCGTTAATTGAATGACCGACACATTCTTTCAGCCGTCCGTCAAGGGCTAATGGAAAACCCCGGTTCTAGACATAACTCTACACGTCATCGTGACCCATGCCTAGGACTATCAAATCTGCCCAGAGTACTTGACTATCAATCATTAGCCTTCAGGGACTATCGAATCTTCCCAACGTACTCTTGCTTTGAGCATGCTAGAACCTTCAACAACGATGAGATCTCAGCCTCCTACTCATCCTCCTCGACGACTATTTCCATACTAGCTCAAGCGCCTCTCGAGCAAACCATTATCCTCAACTCGAACCATTTCACCGAGTTATCAACATGCTTGGAATGATCCCGTCTGGATTAGACCAAGACTATCTCATATCATACTTCGCCTCATCATCATCATAGCAAAGTCTCATCTCAACATCACCATCAAATCTATCCATATGAGCTTCATCATCCGCTACATATGCCACGTGCAGCTTTTCCAATTCAAGAGCCTTTCCCTTAGCTTTTGAATCATCTTCGACCATCTTGCCTAAATCAAATCATCAATCATCTAATTCATAGCAATCAATCTAGTCAAACATTAATCCAAGTAAAACAAGCATTCGAATATGATCTAAATAGACAATTATAACAATAATGGCAATTTCGTAAATAAAGAGTAGAAAGTCTAACAAGCATGAAAACATGAGAAATATTTCTACAACTTGATGAATGAACTTGCATAGGTTAATCATGTAGTAAAATGGTTATCAAATCATCATGAACAATGGATCTATATGGATCTACACTTAGGTTTACAAAAATGCATGGAAATCACTACTTTAACACCAAATCAAGCCAACGATCCGATATACTCCTTTGGATCCGTGTGAGAGATAATCACCACTCACCAAATCACCAAAACAACTCAAAAGCAACACACTTCAGATCTGGACAGCGAAGGATCTAACTTGATCTATCACCAATCCGCTTCAAACGATGAAATCTCTCTTCGAAGAATGTAGATCTTCAATCTAAGCTCTTCGATCTTCGATTTGATCTTCAATATGGATGGAAGGAATCACTAGATTAGAGTGGAGAAAAGAAGTGAAGAAGTGTAGAAGTCGAGCTCTCAAAATGGCAGCACTTCGTCGCTTCGAAATCCGGATCCCAAAAGTGAAGAAATGGACGAGTATTTATAGGCTGATTTCACCTTAACTCGTCCGCCCCCACAAGTCGTTGCCGACCTAGCAATCCCCGACCTAACACTCCAGACGACCTACGACTTAGCAACTCAATCACCTTCTACGACTTAACAGCTTCAACGATCTATGACTTAAGAATGTGCGCGTGACCTACGACTTAACAAGTGCGCGACTTAACTGGGTAACTGACCTACGACTTAACTGTGGTCGACTTAACACTCACACGACTTAACAAGGTTGCGGCTTAACCCGGGCTACGACTTACGACTTAGCAAACTCCTAAGTCGCTCACGACTTAACAACTTACTGGGATACGACATAACAGACATACGACCTACTCACTTAACCCCTAACGACCTAATTCTTAGCGACCTAACAACCCACGACCAAACTCCTAAGTCGTCTACGACTTACTCCTTAGGTCGCTCACTACTACCCCAGCTTCCTTAGGTCGTTGCCGACCTAACTATGCTAACTCGGTAACCACTAGGTCGTTGCCGCTAACTTCTTAGGTCGCAAACTGCTTATCCCCTAGGTCGCTAACCTGCTAACTTCTATAAGTCGTTAACACTTAGGTCGCTCGACCGACCTAACCTACCATACGACCTAAAATCCTTAAGTCGCTAACTCACTTAATCCCTTAGGTCGTTATCTCCCTAAGTTGGCTACTTACTTAAGTAGTCTAAATCCTTAGGTCGTCTAATCCTATAGGTCGCTCACCCGACCTAACTCACTCTACGACCTAAGCTATCTCACGACTTACTTCCTACACGACCTAAGCTACCAACCGATCTAACACTTAAGTCGTCACCGACTTAAGTCTTCCTTTCCTTAAGTCGGTCAGTTCTTCTTAAGTCGTACATCTCTTAAGTCGGTTACGACTTAGGACTTAAACAAAATTCTGCCCAAAATCTGAAACGACTTAACAACGCTAAAAATTCCAGATTTTTATAAACTTTTCGATCCGTAAAAATACGGGTCGTTACAATTTTCAAGTTTCGAAGTAAAGAAACCATTCTGTAGTTTTGCTACAGCTTTGTTTTGGGAAATTTGATTGATTTGAATTTCTAAAAGATGATTTGATTTATAATATATATAGATATATGATTTAAATTTGATTTGACAAATTTTGTACATACATTTATTTATCTCTAAGTGGTTTGAAAAGAATCGAAAATTTTATTCTTAAATTCTATCTTAAATGATAACTTCAAGTATAAAAAGAAAATAAAAATTTTGAATAAATATTCAAGCTTGAAATGATTGAATTAGAATGTTTATATTGTATATTAATTTTAGAAAGTTTTATTTGTATAAATTCTCAATTGCATTCCAATATAACTTACCTTAATTTTTAGAAGTTAACAATGTAATTGGATAATTTACAATATAAAAGGATTTTTATAAATAAAATTTGAGTGGTTATAATAAATATTATACACTTAAATTTTAGTTATAAAAAGATTAACAGAGGTAAATAGATTAAAAGGTTAATTGAATAATTTACAATATAAATGATGTTAAGGGAATTAGGAATAAATTAAAACAATTATAATAAGTGTAAGTATATTTAACATAGGTGATAAATATATTGAGAGGGATAAATTTAATTTTAATTAGGAATAAAGAGGAATTAAATTTATTAAGTACATTATGAGTATAATAAATAATGAATTTGCAAATCCATGATTTTTGAAATTGTTAGTTTAAGAAAATTAGATGATAAGATAATGAAATTAGAGATAATTAAGATTTATTTAACTTGTGTAAAATTAATTATCTATTTAAGTTGAAATTTCCATGGTTTCAAACTTATTATCTTATTTTGTTTTCAAACTGTCTTTTAGTTGTCCTTATTTTTCCTTATCTTGCTACAGACTGGTATAGGCATCTTTATATGATCTTTCTGTTTAGAAATCTTTCTATAATCTTTGATAATCTTTGGTACTTATTTTGAATCTGAGCACTGCTTTCATCCATAGACTGTCGGTGAAGCGGAAAAAGTGAATCAGATTCTAGAGGATCTTTTCGTGCTTGTGTTCCTGATTTTGGAGAATCTTGGGAAGACCATCTCCATCTTGTTAAACTTACCTATAACAACAGTTATCAGGTATAATTCAAATCTTCTTGTCATCTTGTCTTAATCTTATTTCACTCTATCTTTTTTTCTTGTGCTTTCCCATACCTCATTCCTTTTCGGGGACGAAAAGTTTTGAGTGGGGGAGAGTGTAACAACCCTAGATTTTTGCACATATTTTAAATTTTACTTTATTTTATTTAGAAATTATTTTTAAACTTGTTTTATTTCAAACATTTAAATTTTGATTATGATATGAAATATAATTCCAAACTTGTATAAATTGAATATTTTCCTAAAAAGTATATTTATGGTCAAACTGGTCAAACTTTGACTTTTAAATTTTAAACTTAAATATTTAAATTCTTAAATTTTATCTTTTATTACGAAAATAAATTTAATAACATGAATATTGCTTTTCGTTTCGTTGGAAACAGAGTTATATTGTGAAAGTTATACATTTTTCAATATTGTGTGTAAACTGATTTATTTAGCAATATTGTCTATTTTAAATTATATAAATTATATTTTTGTTGTCATATTTTGTTTTAATATGTGTTAATATGTTATTTTATGTCTTTAAATATTTTTAAAGTGATAAAATAATTTTTCCAAAGATTATTTGAATTTGTTTCAATTTTTAAAGCCTAGTTTGCATTTTAAAGCCATTTTCTTAATTTAAATTATATTTAATTAAAACTTATTTATTTATTTTTGCATTTTATTTTCATTTCTGAGTTTTTATCCTTATTTCTGAAATTTTATTCATCTATTCTGTATATATAAGAATAGAAATATCAAGAGGCAAATAGCTTTTGTTTTGTGACTTTTAACCTTCAAGGCTCTTCATTTCTTGACCTTTCACTTGCTTGACTTTTGGCTGTCCATTCCTCAACTTCAGCCGTATATTCCTTCTCATCATTCACGTAAAACACTTCTTTCTCATCACTTATCACACATACTTTCAGATCTGGACAAAAACTTTGGGTAATGTCTTCTTTTCCATTTCTTTTTCCACCTCTTTTATTGATTTTTCAAGTGATTTTGCATTGCCTTCTCCTTGCATTGGATCGGCCACACCCCTCCACCACCCTCTCCGACCTGTTCCACCACCATCCTCAGCCTCTTCAACCTCCTTCCCCTCTGCCATGACCAGGCCATACTTTCCCCTTTAGCAAATCCCACAAAAAAAAACAATTGAAAACATCACCTACATGCCTAGCCGAGACCATTCACCTATCACCACCTCTCTCTTCCACCTAGGCCGACCAAACACCACCTCCACCAGCCAAATTCTGACCTGACACACCTCTGCAGACCACTACCTAACCCCACCTGAAATAGCCATGCCCTCCTTGGCTTTGGCCGAGCCCATTAGTTGCCTTGAATCCATGATATTGCCTTGTAATGTTAGCCTCTTGCTTCACCAACTAGTGCACCATTTTCTCTAGGCTAGGCCGACACCTATAGGTCCACAACAAGACCCAAAAGCAAGCTTTAGTCATGTACTTTTAACCCATGGCCAAGCCCATGCTGGTTGAAGTTAAGTGAAATTGGTTTGGATTTGTTTTGTGCATGCATTTACAAGTTGTTTATAAATATGTGTAGTGTTTTATTCATGTATATTTGTTGGGTTGTTTCATGTATTCAAGGCAATTAGTCTTGTCTCTCTCACACTCAAATCATTGTCGTACTCTCGTGCCTTTGTGGATCTCTGTTGGGTGTAGTTGTTTGCCATCTCCAGCTTAAACAAGTGAGTAAATCTCACCAGACTAATATGTACTTATATAGTTGATAAACTGACATCACTTGAATCTGTAAATGCATATCATCCTGTTATAACTGCTATATTATAATCATATGATGTTCACACCTGTATTTACAGCTGTTATACCATATGTTACTGTTATCTCATGCTATTCTTTTATTTATATCAGTTATCACACTACAAGTTCCCTGTAGATTAGAATCACTATGGGTTGAAATGATACATACCCGAACGGACTTTAGAATAGGGAAAAATCGTTATGGGCTGAAATGATAGAATTGAACTGTTTTTATTTATTTTATTTAACTTGGGATTGCAGGTTTGAAATGGTAGAACCCGGTTTTTCTTTGTAAATTACGGATTGAAATGATATATATCTGTATCACTTGACCTAGGCTAGAAAAATTATATACAGACCCGTGGTTTATGTATTTTTCTGAAATTTTTAAATTATTTTAAAAATGTAAATATTATGATATTTTGATTTAAATTTTATTAAAATGATTTCTATAAAATATGTGTGATTTTCTACAAATTAAATAAGTTAATAAAGTAAATGGTGAAGTAGAATTTGAAATATAAGTTAATTTTGGAATTTATGATTTTGTTTATAAATGGAATTTATGTAAAGTAAGAAAATATGACAAATTTGATTTAAAAGATGAATTTAATGATTTTATTAAGTAATAATAATTTTTAAAAGTGTTAATGATTTTGTATAAATTAAAATATGAAATAAATGAATATTTAAGCTGAATTTGGAAATATAACTTAAATTGAATTTTGTGAAATTTGTTTAAAAGTGAATTTTTAATTAAGTAAAATAAATGGAAATAAGTTATATTTTGGAAATTTAAACTTAAGTGTTAAGTTAAATTTTTAAATAAAGAAATGAAAATTTAATTGTTATTTAATTTGGTTTTTTTGTATGGAAATTTGACTTTATAAAACCATAGAAATAAAGGTATTTAAATGATTGTTTTTAAATGTGAAAATATATGATTTTATAAGTTAAAATGATTTATATTAAAAGTTAATTATGTGTGAAATTGTAAATAAAACTCTGAATGTGATTTGTCATCATTTTTAAAATGTAATGTTAAGATATTACAGCATTTTAAATGCCGTCTTTTGTTAATGAACTGTTTTTAAACATAACATTTCGTAGCATTTTCTAAGTGCTGCGAAAGTTGAGTTTTCTTTGTTTAATAAATTCAAATGAATAAATGATCTTTGAAAAAGATTAAAATTTTGAAATTAAATATTTAATTATTAAATATAATGAATTGACTTTAAATGATTTAAATGGAATAGTTGATTTGGGAAATACAACTATTTTGAAATATGATTAAATGGTATTTAAATTTAAATTAAATAGATGATGTTTTGAAATGATATTTTGATATTTTGAAATGAATTTGAAATGATATTAAATCTTGGAATAAATAATTGAAGTTTATATTAGTATGAAAAATATTTGGTTTACTTGTAATTTGAATCTATTTAAAAGATATTAGACTCATGAAATATAGAATAATAAAGCTTTGGAATTTATTTTATAATTTGAATAGTTATTTTGTGGATTAAATCTATATTTGAAATTTTATAAGATTTGAAATGGTCTATGTAAATTTAATTGAAATAAATGATTGAATTGAAACTTTGGAAATTTTAATACTTGATTTGAAAGTATAATAATTACACTTTTAAATGGTTTAAATGAATTATTTGTTGGAATATAAATTATTTAAAAAAGGGTGACTTGAAATGATAATAAATGAATGATATCTTTAAATTTAAAAAGTATTTAAAGTTGAATATTTAGATTTGTACTCAAATGATATTTTTGTATATTAAAATGATTTGAAATGAAGTTTTGGAAAGATTTGATATTTTAATATATAAAAATGATTTGAAATGAAGTTTGAAAGGATATGATATTTTGATATATAAAAATGATTTGAAATGAAGTTTTGGAAAGATTTGATATTTTGATATATTAAAATGATTTGAAATGAAGTTTTGGAAAGATATGATATTTTGATATATTAAAATGATTTGAAATGAAGTTTTGAAAAGATATGATATTTTGATATATTGAAATGATTTGAAATGAAGTTTTGAAATGATATGATATTTTAAATATATTGAAATGGTTTGGAATTGATTTAATCTTTATTTTTGATAAAGATTTGGATTTGAAATGATATTCTATTTTGAAGTATAAACTGTTTTAAATTATAACCACGGGTTATAATAACGATTGGTTGTTAAAGAGACCGGGATCGGATATGGACATACTCTCTGTCGATACCGAAAACCACTTTGACAACTGTGTACGCAGTGAAGTTTCCAGAATGAAGTAGGATGGTGGCGACGATCCTATGGTATATACGTTGACCCAACTCCTGTGAGTAGGCATAAGGTGGCTAAAACAGGAGCGATTGACGGACCAAGGAGGTAGCACCTCTAATCGGGCACACTTCTTCGATACCATTCTATTACTTATAATTGATTTGGTGCGCACCCTTGATTTGGGAGTGTTGTTCGAGGTGGGCGGTAGTGGCTGCTATGCATCACCACCAATCCGGATGCGTAATTGGTATATCTACCCTGGCATTGCCTAGTTGTGCCGTGTCACCTACCATATCGAGCTTTACTACGAGTTTCTATTTGTGTCGTACCTACGGAGTATCTTCTCATAGCCTTTCAAGGTATGTAGGTACTGTATAGACTATTGGCATTTTTCGTGTTAAGGGGAATATTGGGTCACTCCTTAATGCTATTTTAAAGTATGTTTATTTCATGATTAGACATTATTATAATAGCGAATATTACTACATAGTAGATAGTTTAACGGATCCTTAAAGAATGGGCGATCCCAAGCATTCTTTAAGTTACTTGTACCTTTATTACAGTTCACTTGAGTTGGTTTACATTATATAAGTATGTATGTCCTGACTCGAGTGTTTGTATTTTTATTTACGCTCGGGTCAGCCTGAGTATTCACAGATTTGGATTCCACTTTCTGGAGATTGGAATCGCTGGAGATTATCTACTTATCTAGTTTTATCTATCTCAGTTCTGTTGTTCTATTCAGCTTGTACTTGGTTATCATATTGAGACTTCTGTTGTATTTTATTTCTTCTGTTGTATCTTATTTAACTTTGATATATTTACATAGTAGCTTCATGAACTACTATTTCTTTTACTTCCGCTGCACTTCTTACTCTGTGTCCGTGATCTGTGATTATTTATTTACTGTATATTCTAAGATTTTCAAATTTTATTTACAACGCGGTATTTTGAGCAATTCAAGTTCGACATGTGCGGATGCGAATGGTTGAAAATATCGGGTCGTTACAGCATTTAAAGTTTGAAAATCATTGAAGACAATACACAGTCTTGGGCAAGTAAACACATAAGTGACCAAGTTCTGAATGTATTTAGTAGTTGTATAATTAGGTGCTTACATGGGTCAATATGCAAAAATTTATTGGTAAGTATATTTCATATTTCTATTTGTCAATATTGATTCAGTTCATTCGTATATTTTAATTGATAAACATTTTATCAATTATATTTAATGCGCAAATATTTCAATGTTGATTAGTTTAATTTATAAATAACATATTTTCTTATAATACTAAAAAGGTTAAATGTTACCACTTTATTTTTCTAATAAGGTTCACACTAACTTTTACATTTCTTAAAACTATAACACTCCGCCTTTATACCTATACTACAAAAGAGTATTATTAGTTAATACTGTCTGATATTATGGAGAATAGAGCGATATTGGGTTGTCATGCGTGAATATTTCGTTGGGCTAACACTGGTACGTATTCAAAATCATAAACAACTCACTTATATGTACACAGTATCGACACCAAGGAAAAGACACATGCATTTCCAGGATAGAACAATATATAATATGAAATAGAAGATATAGAGAGGAAAGAGTCAACAACACAGCGTTAATATATAATAGCAATATACACAAATCTTGTGGGATTAAATAAGTCGAATTTCCACTATCTAAAATATACAATAAATGACCAACAAATGACACAAAGATGTATACAAGAGGTAACCCAATATAAAATGATACATAATAATGCTCAATCCTCCACATATGCCCAACATCCACAAACCAGTCATCTTATCCCTGAATCTGTAATGTCTCAGACTGACTCGAGTATTATATAAATAACATACGGGCTAGACTATGTCTAAAATGAAGGCATCACACTACAAGAAAATCTAGTTTCAGTAGCAAATATTGGTAGCGTTTCCTTCTAAGTGCAACTAATATTGATTCAATTAATGAAAAAATTCCTTGAACGCTGCTAAAATATTTGCCGCTCGTCCGTCCCGCCAATAATTTAGGTCAAAAAATGTGCGTTGCACAAACATTTCATTACTTTTCTTTCTTTTCCTCTTTATGTTATTCCATTTACTTAAAAAAGAAAACCAAGAGAAATTCGCAATCTTCACAAATCCTTTTTCACGCTTTCTTCCATTTTAATTTTGTTCTCTCTCAATCGAAAAAAATTCACAATCACCACAAATCTCAAAATCGCGCCGCTTAATAGTTTTCAGCCTGAAAAATCTCATAATCGCTCCATCTCTAAAAAATGCTCTGAATTCCAAGACGATTATGCTGGGTTATGGAGTGCAATGCGGTATAGAGATCAAATGGCAGTCCAGTTATGGATGAGGAAGGAAAGGGTGGAGCGATTGAGGTTGAAACTAAGGAGATGGAGCTTTGCTAGCCTTGAGAGATGCACTACTAAGATCGATTTAAGCAGTAGGAAAAGCATATTTGGCCGAGTTTAGGAAGCTTGCATGTGGAGTAAGATGGAGCTTACCGTGGTGATCTCAAGGAGCGGCAACTCTATTTTTGGGTGATCTCTATGTAGAGTAAGAGCTTATATCATAGGTTCGGATTCCTCAATTATTTTACTCTTGATGTACTGACCATTAAACATTGTGAATGACTTTGTTAGTCAGGAGAGTTCAATTCTTGATGTCGGAGCAGCTTAGAAAGTATGCTGGAGTAGGTTAGAAAGTATGTCAAAGCAGGTTATTTAGGTAAATCACCTATATTAGTTTCTGGAAGTAATTTTTGTTTATGGTACAAACTCATTATATGGAAATGTTAGTATTAGAAAGTGTAAGTTATATTACAGCTCAAAGCTATAAGAAAAGGAATCGATTCTTTGCTTGATAATCAGAGTTTATTTCATTACATGTGAGCTCTTTATAGCTTTTGGACAGTTTTATAATTAGAAAACTTGGTACATAGTTCACGATTCCTTTGAATTTCTATTTTTGTTTTATTTTTGCCACAAAAGTTTCCAAACACAGGTTACCTTTTGGTTTTCAATGTGGAATTTGGTTTAGATAAAAAGTATGTCGAGTGTTGCTTTGGACGGTCGAAGTTAATGTTCTTCTTTGATTCATACGTGCAATACATCACTAAATTTTATTATAGTTTGTCATTTGTATACTCCAGTATTATTTTATAACCAAAAGAAATGATTTTTCTATGTTATTTTTTTTACTCTTCAATCATTATAATTTAATTCTAGTAGTTTAATTTCGAATTAAGTTCAGGGTTGTATTACTTTCACATGGTTAAAACTGTAAGTTCAGGGTTGATATTACTTTCACATGGTTAAAATTGTAGACCTTGGTTGGTTAATCAAATTAAGTATATGTAAATATTGTGCTCCTAGCTTGAGTTATATAAGAGAATGATTTAACTTACAAGACATGCTTAAAAATTATGTTTGGAATAAGTTAGGTCAATAAGTATCATCTTTGGCTAGTTTAATTGTAAGCTATACTTAATTTAACATCACTATATCTTTGGTATCAAGGGCTTAACTTCCTATTTTACAACTTCAAAATTTCTAATTTACACCACGTACTAAATTTTTCTGATTTTCTAGGCATCTTAAAGTATATACGTGAAACCTTCGTATACTCTTTTACTTGATAACCATGCACCACATTCCTTTCTTCATCTGGAAATCAAATGGAGAACAAATTTTTGTATAATAAATTCAACATGTTAATTAAACATGGTGGTCTGATGCCCTTGTGGTCAATATTGATTATATGTTTAGTTTATACACATGCTGGTATATATATCAAGGAGTTTGTTCATGGAGACCTTGTACATACTCATCTAAGGTATTGATTAAATGAATTAATTTACCTACTTTTATCATATGCATCATGAATACATGAACCATTTTTTGGTTAATTTTTCTTCATTTAAACTTGTTAACCAATTTTGTCAAATAACTTTGAGTTTTCTTTTGTACAGTAGTTGCTCTTAGTATGTGCCGCAGTTGAAATGTTGCTTGATATTCCATTTTGTAATTTTTCGTTGTACTTCGATCAAAAAAAATCATAATTTTTTGTTCGTTTGGTTCATATTAGAGGTAATTCCATTCAAAAAACAATGCATAGAAGTGGAAGAAATTATCAAAATTCTTCATTTTCTGATTCTAAAAATGGATCTGCTGCTACTTCTAATTTTGAGGTTAGTTGGTGCTTATATTATTTTCTTCAGTAAGCATACTTTTTTTTTATTGCAAAATATTAACTTATGTTTATCAAAAGAATTGATGTTATTTTATATGTCTAGGTGTGTTTGTTAATCAGTTCAGTTCATTCATTAAACTATTGAAGAATGTAGTTTTTCTAGGGCCTTATTTTATGTGTTTCCAAAGTAGTTGAACTGTTGAAGTATCTACGTTTCTTTTTTTTCTTCTCAACTTCACTGTATTCATGATATCATCCAAATAATCGCAATATTTGGTGCAGTTTGGTTGTTAAAACTTATCTTTCCATTGTGCAGTTTGGTATTTGTTTGGCTGTCAATTGTTCGAATGTACAATTATTATCATTAAAACTGCATCGTTCACCACCTTTAATTTACTTGTTTAGGATACAAGCTAAAGGATATAGAAATGATTGAAAATACACGTTCTTCGTTTTAACAACATTCTACTAGTAGAATCCAAATTTGGATGAGGTTGTTAGTTGTTTGTTCTTAAGTATTTCTATTTCTAGCTTCACTCAAGCTATCAAGCATTGGTGGGAATTTAATAAATAAAATGGATGTAGGTACTTTAAGGACTTGGATACTATGCAGAACAAACAATAACGACAGTAATAGTGATAGTAACATTCTGATGTTAACAAGGATTTTCATCCATGATCTTGATGGATGCGATTGAGGCACAATGAGATGGGTTGATTAGTTGGTTTTATAATTGAGTTGTTTATAAGCTTTGGGAGATGAAATATGTTATTTGAATTTCAGATCTGTTACTTATTTTGGGTAAGAAAAGGAAGGAGAGTATATTTTGAGTTGGAATAACATAGTTTATCAGTTTAAAACATTTGTAACTTTGACCGCAATCACAACAGCCAGGGGTGGCATTATTTCACCTATGTCCTATATTATAAACAACTACATATTTGGTCATCTAATCTGTTACTGAAGATAATTTGGTCATGTTTCACCATGGTTTGTTTTTGTTTAAGTAGTGGTGCATGACAAAACTATACTTGGTATCCTATTCATTCCTGATTTGTAACTAGAGTCTGCTTCTTTGATGTTTTTTTTCTGTCTCTTATATATTTCCGATGGAAGATAATGATACATTAAGGATGTAATGCCAAACTTTTTCTATTGTTGTGTTATATGAGTAATAAAATTATTCAGTTTTGCATTAAATGGTTAATTTCTCTAAACTGATTATAGCTCATTTATTGCTTAATTTGTGTGTGCAATAGTATGAAGAGTGCTTCAAAGACTGCGACAAAGTAGTGGACGGAGGGAGAGAGCTTTGTTCAGACTTCAAGATGAAAGAAAGAGCTGACCAGAAAAGGAAGCACATTGGTGAAACTGGAAAACACTTCAAAGGACTTAGATCCTGCCATAGAAACATTTTAGAAAGCACTGACAGAGCATCGATAGACTACCACCGAGTATTTTCCTCTCTTAAATTTTCACAATATTATAAGAAAGTCAAATACGTGAACAATTCAAACAATGGTTTTAAAACTGCATCCATCATGAAGGTAAACTATTTAATTATTTTTTACATATAGACACTAAGGTTGTCAAATTTGGTGCATGCATTGTACCATAAATCTTCCAATTGCTTTTCTGGGAAATTTACAATTTTTTCTTTACCAGAATTTTATATGCTCTGATAGAAAAGAGACACAGATTCAAGTGAAAAAATGGCATGTTATAAGTTTCAACTGAAGAAAGAAGTAAGTGGCACTGTCTTCAACTTTATTGCTTTACTTGGATTTTATGTGCTCTGTCTTTATTGGGTGAAACCTAACTTAGTTTGTTTGAAAAGTCTTAGTTTGGTTAACAGCAGCGCTTGGTTTGGTTGAAGTGTGCGATTAATGTGCTTCAGTGTTAAAATGTGATGCTCCAAGTTTGGATTGGATTAACACTACATAACTATTGTGCTAAAGTTTGGTTGAGTTCCTTCAGCCACAAGCAGCTGCGAGCAAAAGCTCCAGTAGTGATGCATAGGTATAGATGTTCAAGCATTGGAGAGCAGCTAAGCTTGGATGAGATGGCCAGAAGATACTAGCTGGTGTGAGTTGATGAGCAGATGAGTGACTGGCCTGAGCGTGGGGTAGATGATGTGCAATAGGACATGAAGAAAATTACTGATGCTGAAAATGGTTGGAGAGGAAGCACTACATGAAGCCCATGTGCATGGAGCGTGGGTTAGATGATCTTTATAGGTAATATAAAGGATTAAGCATATTATATGTTCCTCAAAATTTAGAAAAGCTCAACTTATTAGTCTAGAATATCTTAGTAAAATGGTGAGAGTAGATCAGTTCCTATGATTTATTTACCAATATTTCTTGACAGGTTAGTACCTAATTACTTGGTTATAGTTGGGCTTCATACATAGGTAGTACTAGTTAGTTCTAGTAGAAAAAATTAACTAAGTTTGATAAGCATTAACAAAGTCTATAAAAATTAGCTATGTTTATGATAATAATAATAAACAATAGTTTGAATAAATTAACTATGTTTTATAAAAATTAACAAGTTTATAATAATAGTAGTAGTAATAATAATAAACTAAGTTTGATAAAAAAATAACCACTATTGGCTCATCAGGCTGCGCAATTTAGCAAACTTAGAGTTAAGTAGACGGTACCAACCACATTAATATACAAAACAATTGTGTGATATACATACACATACCTACATACATACATTCCATATATTTAACATGTTATTAATAAGATAAAAATTATCACTGGTAGTTCCAATGAGAACTCAACTAGTTTACTGCTACTTTTAATAGACCTGAAGACTATTCAACCTTTTAATATTGTTTAATAGCAACCTCACGCATGTTAGGAAAAACTGAAAATGAACCTACCCGCATGAATATAAGTAATTTCAAAAAGTCATCTAAAAATAAAGGCATTAGACAAACTAAATAATTCTGAGCAGATTGAAAGAACATTAGTTTTGAAATCTGGATTAAGCGTGATAGTCTAGAGAGCAACACAAACAATTCAATTAATCACCTAACACACACATATATTTTTTAATCTGATCAGTATCCGAAATTTAAAATAATGCTTGCCACGAATTAGATAACTGATCAATACTGCAAGACTATCAAATATTTGACATTTTTGCCTACAAATTTCTATTTAAACTATATACATATGGTACTCTTTGCTGAACTCAAATAAATAAAATTAATTGTACAGAGATTATAAGCTACACTGCTTGAAACATTGCTTCGCTGAACTTTGGCAAGTAAATGTGAAGGCCACGCATCAATTTATCATGTTTTCTATGAAACATTGCTTGCTTAGTGGTATTTTGACTTGAAAGGTTTTAGGCTTATTTATCTGATGCGGCATATTGAAACTTCTCTTGAGTTTCAAGCATGGAGAGCTACATGAATAACCTCCTGACAAGCTGTTACATTAATGGGCGCAGCAGAAGCATAGCTGCAAAACTAGCAAAAGGTTCTTCGATTCTCCAAGCAGCGCAGGTCTGTCTAATTCCTAAACTTTTTGTTCCAGTTCACTAATATGGTGCAAAATTAAATGGAAGCATCACAGGCTCTTATATTCTTATTAGGCTCATATTGGTAACCACTCACCAACCGACTTCTACATAACTGTTGGCTCTTGGGATTTTATCATTTATTGATTGAAACATTAAGTTGTATATTGTTATGTGTTACTAAGTATTATATTAAGACTTGAAGTCGGTAGCGATGGTATTATTAAGCAGTAAATATTATTTACAAACTATTTCACTGCTTTTTAATTTTGAGCATTTATAGTTCTGTATTCGTTCAAGATATTTCAGTATGAGTATATTTTTCTTTACATCCGTAAATGTGGCCGGAGAAGTAATTAAACTAAGTTGTTAGAGCTGAAGGGATGAGATCTAGATATGGTGGACAGCAGCCGTGTTCAACGTGGCGTTGGAAGTGATGGGCCAACGACGACGGCTAAGAGTTCTTAATTTAGGTAATGTGACCTTCCAATGCTTATCTAGTTATTTTGTATTTTACCACTAGAGAAATTGACCTTATGTCTGTACTATTACTAAACTCGATCCTGCAATTTTGTTCTGCAAACATCTTGGTTTATAAGTTTGAGATAATAGAGTATAAGTTTGAGATAATTTATAAGTTTAAGTTAATTAAAATATAAGTTATGACATTTTAAGTTTTAGCAATTGAGATAATTTATAAGTTCAATAACAATAATAATAAATAATAGTTTGTATAAATTAACCAAGTTTATAAAAATTAAATACATTATAAAAATTATGAATAAATTAACCAAGTTTATAAAAATTAAATACAGTTATAAAAATTAACTAAGTTTATAATAATAATAAATTAACAAAGTCAACTAATTTTTATAATTAATTAATAATAACAACAACAACAACAACAACAATAATAACTAAAACTAAGTTTATAAAAATTAACTAAGTTAATTAAGTTTTATAAAATAAGTCTATAAAAATTAATTAAGTTTGTAATAGTAGTAGTAGTAGTAATAAATTAACTAAGTTTACACTAATAAAAATAAATTAGCTAAGTTTATGAAAAATTTATAAGTTTGAGATAATTTATAAAAATTATCCAAGTTAATAAAGTTTAAGTTTGGATAATTTATAAGTTTATGAGGTGCAGTTTGGTTGGCTTGGTGCTGGGAGATTGTTGTAGTGCTTTGATGTAGTGCAGTGTTTGCTGTGAGGGTGAGGATGGGTTTCAGATTGGGAGGTTTTTCAAACAGGAACATGATGTTGAAGTGAAAGTCAGAGGTAGGTGAATTGATGGAAATGAAGAGGAAGTGGTATTCTTTTGCTTGATAGCCAATCAAATATGAAGATGAAGGAATACATCTTTTTGACAAAATTCTTTGGCACTTTGATGGCTTAAATACTGCTATTAAGTTTGCATCAGATGAAAATGCTTCTGGGTTGGAAAAAAATGGTCCAAATGAAAATGAATAACAAGATTACAGCGAAGAAAAATGTTGACAAACTTCTTAAAGCTGAAAATATATACAGTATAAATAATAACAATCAGGATTTGAGATGGTCTATGCCGTGTAGGGACGCCGTTTCTAAAAAGTATAAATTAGATGTAATGCTTTTAGATCCGGTAGTGTTGAATTATGGGTTATATGATCAACCTTCGATTCATTTTGGAGATAAATCAAACAGTATTGATGAGTGTGGGAAAGTAAACAATGATGATGAGAATATGAAAGTTCCTACAAAAGTTTCCACACATAAGTAAGAAATGTACGATGTTTTGAATAATAAATTCAAAATTTCGGGTTTAGATGATGATGGTATTGAAGATGAAAATTCTGATAATAATGATGATGTTCCTCTTGATGACGCGAGTACTACAGATTTTAATGCGCACAATGAAAAGAATCAAAAAGTTATTGTTAATAAGATGGAGAATAGTTACTAGTAAATAAAACTGGTACAATTAAAGAAGATTTAATAGCCCATAACATGATAAATGAAGATGAAGAATTAGAGATGCATGGTTATCTGACTAAAGTGATGAAATTGCAGAGGAATACAATGGTTGTGAATTTGACTGGCATTGCTTTAATCTTGGGTTCAAATTTTGTTGTGCAAGTAAATATGCCTGGTATTTTGATTAAGGGTGCTGCTGTTGTGAACAAGTCTGTGCATGTAAAATGTATAATGCACGTACAACCTCATTAGGATATTAGAAATACGATGATTAATGAAAGCAAAAAAGATAAAAGGTGATTGCGGTATGGTAGTTTATTATGGTGTGGCTGCTGTGTTCGAGAAGACGTGGTTTAAGTTGTAGGTGATTAAGGAAATTGAGGTGGGGTTGAGGCAGTGCGTAGGCTGTTTTGGATGAAGGAGGAGTGTGATTCAGGCGGGATAGTTTTGGTTTTGCTGTAGGTGTTGTAGTTTCCTAATTGAGCGTACACAAACAACTTCAGAATTTTTATTGCAAAATTGAGCATGGGAAGATTTTAATAATCAAATAAACAAATATTGAAATAAACAATTTGCTAACCAAAGTAAGGACTTGAATGTTTAAATAAGACAACCATTCTTTAAGTTTTGAAAACTTATAAGATAATATCTATAACGACCTGTAAATTTTCGATAATTTAAATTTGTTAAATTAGTGAGATCTAGGTAATTTAATATTGAGAGAAATGAAAATTTACAATTTAATAATGAAATCAGAACTAAATTAGAATGAGACAATGTTAATTCAAGTTAATTGTTAATAATCTTAATGAAATTCCAATTCATGGTAATTTAAGATGCTAGGCTTGGTTATAAATTGAATACAAGAAAATAAAAGTAAATATTGAATTAACCAATGAAATAATATATTAATTAATAGTAATTGAATGAAATTAGTGTTATGAAAACTAATGGTAACATTTGTTGTAAGTAATAAACTTATAAATGTAATTAAAAGTAAATGGTAACAACTATTATCGGTTACCTATTTATTTAGTTTATTTAATTTGAATTGGAAATCAATTATATTTTAATGCAATTAAATGTTACATTAATGTGAGTTAAGACAATAACTGAAATTTGTGAATGTAATAAAATGAATGGAAATGTTAATTTTATTCATAAGATAAAATAAAAGAATGAAACCAAGTTGAATAAGTTAATTGAGATTTTGATTATTATTAATGTATAAATTTGACAAAATTTCAATACAGTTGAATTATAGTAATTGATACAGATAATAGATGGAAATTTGAGAATAATGTAATAGATCATGAACCAATGTTAATTTCATCCATTTGATAATAATGGATTGAATAATAGGATGAAAGGTCAATTAAATGGAATTATTGAAAACTTAATTTATAATTTCTGAATTTAATGAAATTGAAATTAAACACTGAAATTGATGGATTAATCAACTTTAAATTGACATCTAAATTTGTTTAAAATATTGTAAGTGATTAAGAAATCAAAAATGATAGAAGTTGCAAATTATTAAAATTTAAATGGAAAAAGTGATTTGATTTATTTATTATTAATTTATTTAATTAACTGAAATATAACCATTTTGGCCACTGACTCGGATTACGATGAAACTAGTTTCATCGGATCCGTAACGGTGAATTATTATAGGATTTCAAGTTTTGTAACGATCGGACTTGTCATTTGATCGTACGGGCTCGAAACGCCTTGAAATCAATTTAATTGAAATCAATTTGAAATAAGCTAATTTTGACATAACTTCTTCATACGATGGAATTAGGACTTGAAACCAGTTCCATTGATTTTAAAGTTATCGAAAGCATTTATTTTGATATATGGAATGACCCATTTTTGTTCCGGGGTCGAAACGGGCTTTTCAGATCGTTTATCGTCCAACTTTCCAAATCAATCGAGCCCATTCATTTCTATTTTGTTCTGCCTATATATATATGGTTATAAACCCTAGTATTCCTTAACTCAGTTTGTTTGTACGTACAATTTCATTTGTTCCTCTCTTTCCAATGGCAGACAAACCCTAATTCCAAATTGCGATTTCAAAATCAAATCAAACATTCAAACTCCTCAAGCACTATCATATTTTATATCAATTCGAAGCTCTCGACGAGCATAGTTCATTAGTGGTATTCGTTTTTCGATTCTGGTCATTGTTTGTCCAAAATTCGCAAATCAATTATGGCCGTTCATATTGGATTTTGGTCGATCCAACGGCGGATCTGCATCCGTTTGTCGATCGGGTGTTGCCATTGCGAAGAGGAGGTGGAATAGGCCCTTGTGGTAGTGTTCATTTCTCGAGATGGTTAGAGGAATCACGGGGATTGGCGAGCAAAGCAAGGCGGCAGCGGCCGTAAGGGGTGGAGCCGCGATTGGGCATGGAGCCGGAGCATGGTCGGCCGGAGATGCTCATCATGGTGGCGTCGTTCGATCGGTGTGGCAGGCCCTACAGGCGGTGGCAAAATCGAAAATAGGATGGCGGCTGTTGGTTCAAGCATTATGCTCAGCTAGGGTTTTGTGCGACTGTTCTTACGCTCTGGTGACGTGGCTGTTGAGTAACGTTTTTCTTTATTTGTTTAAATATATTTATAATTCAAAACGTTTAATGTTCTAACCTGCATAACTTTTTCATACGAACACGGATTTGGGCGCGGTTCATTCTGCTGGGTTCGTATCAAGATTCCGAACATTTTGACGCTTGTTTGGACGAATTCGGAGACCGTTCAAATTTTGGGTTTAAATTGGATTTAAATTCGATTTAAATTCAAAGGTGGGTGTTTTAACCCACTCGCAACTTCTTAAATTTCTTATGTTTGTTAAATTAAATTTATGATGTGAATAGAAATTTATTTATGACTGTTTGGTATATTTTAAATCATCATCTCGGTTAATTAGAATTTATTTGAATTAAATCGTTATTTAATTTATTATTGAATAAAATTACCAGTTAAATAACTGTTATTGATTATCAGTTCTATATTGATATTTATTGATTGATTTGGATGTTGATTGTGATGAATGTTTTATTTTATATCGTTATAAACTGCAAGTTAACTATAGGTTGAAATGGTATATACCCGAATGATCAATAAATTAAGGAAAAATCGTTATGGGTTGAAATGATAGACTCGGGCGATTTTATGGATTTGATATTTTCGGGATTGCAGATTGAAATTATATATATCAGTAAATATAAAATTTTTAAAATCATGGATTGAAATGATAAATATCCATATCACTTAACCATAGGGTAGAGAATTATATACGGACACCGGATATGTTAAATTTAAATGATTTTGAATCCTTAAATTTTGCATTGAGTTAAATGATATTTTTGAAATAAAATTTGGGTTATATAAATCGAATTTTTATCGAATTTCGAGTTTTATATTAAATTCGAATTGTTTTGAAAGATTTGTTAAAGGAATAAAATTGAAATTTTATAGTGAATATGAAATATAAGTGAAGTTTATCGAAATTGAGTTATTAAAATCGTTGAAGTATAACTTTGAAATATATTAAAATTGGAATAACTAAATCGATGTTTTAACATGGATTTAAGCGATATTGAATTTAATATTTATTTAGAATTCTGAATCGGAAAAATTTGAAATTGGGTTTTGGGACATTGTAATGGTCAAAATGTGTTGGAATGAAATAAATAGTTTAAATTGATATAAATTTCAAATTCATATTTTTCATATAAAATGTTTTAAATATATTATTTTAAAAGACTTTAATTTTTAAGATTTTCAAATTTTTTAAACTAATTAAACCATTTGACTTATTTTAAATCTAATTAATCTAATTTAAAGCTATTTAATCTATTTTAATTATATTTAATCTATTTTAAATCTATAGTAACTATTTATAACTATTTAAACTATTTTCTTCTAAATTCCAAACTAAGTAAAATGGATGGGTTTATATTCAAATTCTCGATTTTTAAGTGAATATGGTTAATGATGTTATAACCTAAGTTGGGATTTAGATAACATATTTGGTTTAATATGATATTTTGAAATGAGAATTTAACCTATTTTGGAAATATGACTTTTGAAAGGAAATATAATTTCGAACTATGATTTCAATGTGATATAATTTCGGAAGTAAGTAATGATTTCGAAAATGATACGATTTGAATTGAATATGATATTTTGATATCAATTATGAAATGATTTTGGAAATGTAAAAGAACCATCCGGTATGTAATAAGCGATTGGTTGTTAAAGAGACTGGGATCGGATATTGTCCTACTCTCTGTCGATACCGAAAACCAGTTTGACAACTGTGTACGCGGTGGAGATTCCAGAATGAAGTAGGATGATGGCGACGATCCTATAAGTTATATACGTGGACCTAACTCCTTTGAGTTAGCATAAGGTGGCTAAAACAGGAGCAATCGACGGGCTAAGTGAGGTCGTTCCTCCGATCGGGCACATTCCATCGATACTATATTCTGACTTTGCAATTTATTTGGTGGCCACCCTCGATTTTTTTATTTGGGAGTATGTTTCGTGGTGGGCGGTAGTAGCTGTTATGCATTACCACCGGTCCGGAAGTGTAATTGGTATATCTACCCTGGCATTGCCTAGTTGTGCCGTGTCACCTACCCTATCGAGACCATTACGAGTTTGTTTTGTACCATACCTATGGAGTGCCCTCTGACGACGTCCAGTACGGGCGGGATTACGGTACTGTATAGACTATGGGAACATATAAAAATGTGTTAAGGGGGAAAATGTAACGCCTTAACGCTATTTTAATAGTTTATCTTACTGTAGACATATTATAATAGCATATTGTACTACATAGTAGATAGTTTAACGGATCCTTAGGAGATGTGAATCCCGAACATCTCTTAAGTTACTGCACTCACGTTCGACACTGGATAAGAGATGTCAAACCCCGTAAACATCTCCGACACCGTTTACACTCATATTATTTACCGTTGATTTGACTTACATAATATCTTTTAGTTCTGATTCGAGTGTTTTTATCACATACCGGAATTTTTGACTTTCGAAAATTCAACATCGATACTCCCTTTATCGACTGCCGAGAAATCGAGTGCCGGAAACTCCAATAGTGAGGGTTTTAAGAAAGAAGAAAAAGGCAGAAGAAGAAGAAGATAGAAGAAGAAAGAAGAGAAGAACAACATAACAACATCAGAAACAGAGACAATATCAGAATCTCACATATCGCAGCGGAATAACGTATAATAGATAATCACTAGTCTTTTAAAACAAAGAACTATATCAGTTTATACATACATCAATCATCAGAGTCAATATACAACAATGGACAGTTATATAACTTGTCCTCATACAGAATACACAGCGGAATAAATACTATCAGATACAAATACTACGTCTCGCCATCCAGCTTGCTTCCAAAGCTCCAGAATATCCAGAATATCCTGATAACATAACTCTAGGCTGCCCGTGTGGAAATTGGTGGGCACCCAGAGTTTAGAAGGGAACAATAAACTCCGAGTCAGTCATGGTGACTGGTGTGAGATCGTAAAACAGTTATTTTTCACAAAAAAAAAAACAAATTCGCAATGCTTTTGGAAAATGAAACTACCATAAGACCTCCCACCACACACACAATGCAAACGCAGAATTGGAGGAGATTTCTTCTTATGATAGTCAAAGATGCTTACTACGAAAAATCAAATTCTTTTTGATATTATTATTAGTGCATAGTGTAGAAAACATTTCGAAAGTATAATATAAATCTTAGCCAGCATAGACATTTCGAACTATGCCTACTATAGCTACCATCCAAACAGTGGGGCGCCACCATAAGTGAATGATAGGTTCTACAACTAAAACCGTACAAGTCACTTATTGTTTCTTTGGATTTCCAACAAATGGTCAGGCTAAGGAACTTCCTATCCACGATGGGTACGTCCCTGGAATAGACGACCCGAGAAATAACCTAACATTACGGTTAGATCTCTGCCAACACAAGGCCGGGTTACCTCTGCAAAAATAGGTAACTACTGACACGCGTATGTCATCCCCCGATCTTCCCGAGGATCCCCGATTCGCAACAACCACAAAGTAATAAATTTGCAGCAACCACAGAGGTTAAGTATCTGGGCTCCATACCATGATACCACCTTTATCCAGAAGGAATGACATACACTAAGGGGCGCTACTCCCTAGAACCTTGCTGCATCCTTCCTGTTTCGACCATTTCCGGGGTGTGAGGCTCGACGAAGTCTCGTCCACAAAGCTACGCTTTCTACAAAGCCCTGCTTCGGGTCAAACAAAATGATCAACCTATGATCACAAAGATATAAGATCAAACAAATGATCATATCGCAAATGATCAAACACTGATCATTTCACAGCAACACTTAGTATGCCACGTTACCAAATTGGGGTATATCGCTGATAAATTTCAACTACATAACCTCTGAGCTCGTACGTCTCAGAGAAGGGTGTTAAGCTAAGAGAATAAATTCTCCGCCACCAACAGAAATGTATTTGAAAGAAATCAGCTTTATATCTCAAATTGTAACGTCAGACACACAATCCATACAAGTCTGTTCCGGGATCGAACAGAACCGAAGGCACTTCTCACGAAGCCCTTGCATATCCGGATAAATTTCTAATCACGTCCGGACTTCCCGTCACTAAGGGTGATAAAACCTCTAAACCGAAGATCAGCCGATGTAGAGTAACTCGACGGTAATCCTTCCGTTTTCAAAAATATCCGGTCTTCAACACCGGTCTTCAAATGCAATTCATAACGACGTATCACATATTCAGAATGGGTTATACGACCCCATGGTCCTTTCCCGGCTAACCCGAATAGTGAGCGCTTATTCAAAAAATAAGTGTAGCATTCAAATTCATCCAATTCACAACAAATACCTACTCAAGGTAATTATTGATAGTCGGTTATTTAACTATCAATAAAGATGCGCAACATCATCAGATTCCAAATAATTTTCCAAATTATTTATTTCCAAAAATATCTTTACTAGATATAAAATTTCCACACTTTTAAAAATAAATCAATATTTATTTTTCTAGACAGTTTCCATTTCCTTTATAAATTCCATAGTGAATTTATATTTCAAAATATCTACTGATATACGATTCTCAAATCGATTTCGAATATTCAATTTCAATTTATCTTTAAGAAGATAAAATCTCAAAACGTTCATTTCATATTGGAAAAGCATTTCCCTACTTATTTAATAATAAGTATTTCACAAATCATTTATTTTCAACACTTGGAAAATATTCGATATACTTAAATCAAATTAAGTATATATTTCATTCTTTAAGAAAATCATTTACTATAACAACATTTATTTGAGTCAAAACGAATGTTACGTAAAACATCGTTACGACGACTCAAAATCACTAGTATAGGGATTTGGAATTAAGATAGATATATAAATCCCAATACTAGATAAAAATATTTCCTTTCGGAAATCATTTACTATAACAACAGTGTTATAGTCCACCATTTCCTTATTTTTCGAAAACGTCCATTTCAACAATAAAAATGTTGAAATCTATGCTTTCGATTCATAATACATTTTAAAACATCTTTAAAATGTTTAACTTCATTTTTAATATCACTTCTACAAAATAAATCCATTTTACTTAACAATATATTCACTGTCCAAAATCGTGAATATAATTCACTTAACCCAATTCCAATCTTTTCTACACATTTATTTCAAGGATAATTCGCTATCCAGAATTGCGAATATATCTTCTTTAATGACCTTCTATATTTAATTTATCAAATTAAATTGGTTTCGAATTTATAAAACAACGTTTATAAATTCTATTTCTATTTTTTTTACAACTTCGATTTGTTAATCTCTTTTATTAACAAATTCGATCAATATTCCACTTAAAGGCAAAAATCCAATTTACAAGTAAATTTCTTATCAGTCTTTATTCTACAATTTCATTCATTTTATAACTTCATACTTTATAAATCTATAAACTTCAATCTTTATAAATCTATAAACTTCAAATCTTCACAATTTATAATTCTATAAATCTCATGTCTTCACAATTTATAATTCTATAAATTTCTAACACTTATAGAAACTCGTTTTAAAATTCCAATACTATTAATTGATAAATATCAATCCTGTACATCTTTTATATACATCATTTTTTAATAATTCAAAAGAAATCCAAACTTAACTATTTTATAAATTACTTGACTATTTATTTCAAAATCACCTTTCAGTTATATTTCACAATTTAAAATTTTCATAACTTTAAATTTATAACATTTATTTATTTAAGATAAATAAATTCAAAAATTTAATAAATCGTATACTTTCCAAAAATCACTTCAAAATCCCTTTTAAAGTAAAAATCGTTTATTTTTAAACTTTAAAATTGAACCCGATGATGCAACGCACCAATTAGTCCATCACAACATTCAATATCATATATCAATATGACAACAACATATACAACAAATATCTGCACATAATAATATTGGTGAGGAATCCAGTTGGATCCCTCCAACCTGTTTCCCTGCATCCACAGACGTTAGCACAATACCATTCCACTTCGAGGTGGAATATCGCGGTATATAGGTTTTATAAAAATAATCCGCTTACTAACGGCGCAATAGGGTCTCATCCGCTATACGAGGCGGGAAATCATCAATCCAATATATACATATGCCAATATGTATATATTGCTATATATAGATATATCCTATTATATCTAATACAAACAGCAATCAAACAGTCAATAAATAACTGCAAAATCCAAATTTTATTTGAGTGAGAAAAATCAATCTCACCTTTGCTTTCCATTTGCAATCCACTTCAATATTCCTTTGGATATTCCCCCATTTTTGACCCTGGATAACAATTAATATGATTCATTAATACTTGAACTTATCGAACAATTTCTTTCCTTTTTGATAAATTTACTTAACTAATTTCTTTTAAATCAATTTTCCCTCAATAAAACATCCTTTGGTAACTAAACAAATAAATAAGTTTTGTCTATATTTGTCTATATTTTCATATCCTTTCTAACCTGTATATTTACGTATTGGATTTATAAAACGACATTTGTTTTGTACCTTACTGTAAACAAAATTATTTTAAAACAAACAACGAGGAAGAAGAGATCGTACCCAAAATCGCTCTCGGCCACCATCGAAGCCTCGCGCACGCCACTGCTGAATCTTTGACAATCCTAATCGCTAATCCCTAATGCACGACCTGCTCGAATTCAAACACCTTGCCGACGAGCTCGAGCTCCGACAGTGACAATGTCGAGCTTCGCCAAATCATCAAATCTTGATCGCAAATCCACTTGAATACCTTTCTCTCGCGATTCGCAGCTCGTCGCCTCCCCCTTCACGCCTAAATCACCAATCCACTTGCAAACAAGTTAACTGCCCTTCTTCGATTAACGCGCCCTACCCTAATTGCCATCGCCACTCGAATCCCATCGAAATGCAGCCTCCTCTCCACAAACGAGCCATCTCGCGATCCCAATTTCAGTACTGCCGCCTTTCCCCCTCGCGTTCGCGGCCACCCAACACTGCTACTGTCTCGCGACGAGCACGAGCCCGAGACGCCTGTTCGAACTCACGATGGTCGCCTCCAATCACTTCATGCTCAGCCGATTCCCCCCTGTCGACTACGCGACAACCATCTAGCGATCGCCCCTTTCCTCTTGAATACGAGCCCAGCGACGCCATCTTCACTTGCCGCCGCCTGACCACCCACTCCCACTCGAGCGTGCGTTCGCCTCGATTCGCGACCCCATACGAGCTCGCGATTTAATCTAGGAGCTATCGATTAAATTTGAGGGAGGCAATTGTTTTGAGAAGAAAGGCTCTGGCCTTGATTTTTGATTTTCGAGTGAATGAACATTCATTTGAACGGCCATTTATATTGTTCTTCTCTGTTTTAAAATTTGATTTCGCACTCCTGGAATGAAGAAGAAGGGGAACGAATATTTAACATTGAATGCAGCGTGTTTCCCACGATCATCTTCGTGATTTTAGGAGTAAACAATGGGGCGTGGTTTAAGGCGTGTATAAAGGAGATAATGTGGCTGATGTTTGACCAATTTTAAATTTAAATTTAAATTGAATACGACTCAATTTCAACGCGTTTTTGTGCCGTGTGTTCACGCAACAACTCTGAAAAATACGAAAATTGAAATCCGGTAATAATTCAATATTACGGACCCAATGGAACTGGTTTCGTCGAATTCCGAGACTGTGCCTCGGACGGCTATTTTTAAATATCGATTCGAACAATATAATTTCAAACTGAACAATTCACTCCCAAATTCGATTCTGAAGCTTCAATTATCCTCAGTATTATCAATACGAATTTTAAAAGCTTTCGAAATATTTTTCTTCAACTTTAAATTGAAGATTTAAATTTTTATTCAACGTTCAACAGATTAAATTTTTAAAGTTTAATCGCAAATTTTCAAAGTTAGATCGGGGATTCAAATTAAATCATCGTTCAAATATTTAAAATTAATTAAATATTCTCAATTTAATTTGTTCAAAATTCAGGGTCGTTACAGACTTCCCCCCTTAATAGAATTTCGTCCTCGAAATTACAAGTTAGGAAAAAAAGGTCCTTAACTCGTCTACTATTTTTCACAATCCAATAGTTTTATCAAATTTCAAAACAAATCTTTCTACTAAAGATTCGTTATCATTCAACTAAATTTCTAAACATTTTCATAATTTTCAACAATATTGTTTAACTTCAAAATTCAAATTTAAATTCAAATTCAAATTTAAAGTTTCAAATTTTCTCAAAAATTTTCTAACGCCCTAAATTTCCGAAAAATTTCGCCAGCGTCTCCTTTGCGCGGCTAATACGGCACTACTACAAAACGTCCCTACGGACTCCCAGATTTCAAAAAGAAAAAGAAAAAGCCAAGCGGCTAGACAAGAAATCATCAAAAACTCATATTATAATTCAAATACTTACCTTTTGTCGAGCAATTCAAATTATCTTTAAAATCAAAATCCCAATCCTTTATAACACCTGTATATCCTACTAGCCATAATATCTAGTTACATATTCAAACCATTTTGCACATTTTATTACAAAATTTTCAATATAAACTGCTTATACATTTTTACTTCACTATTGAAGTTACACCTATTCATTCTCATTCAACTTTTACATTTCACATTCATTTGAACTAAATTCACATTTTCAATTCTATTTGAATTCAATTCATTTTCAATTCTATTTGAATTCAATTTTATCTTCAATTTTGAAATATTGAATTTTATCTTTCAATTATAGCTGATTCATATCACTATATTTTTCACTTAGTTTCGCTTACTAATTTTCTTATTTCAATACTTCACTTTGTTTATTACAAATCAAATTCAATTTTTCAATATCTAGCTTGAATTTCTTTTACTAACAATTTCAAAACAAAGTTCAACATTCAGCTTTAATTTTATTTACTTGCAACTGTAAATTCCATTCATTTATTCGGAAATTTATTTTCACTTACATTTATTTAACTCCATCTTTTAAGTTAGATTTATTCTATCAAAATTCAATTTGTATAGGTTATCAACTTACAATATTTCATAAATAATTTTATATAGTATTCCAGAGTCTTACCAACATTTCAAAAAATCATTTTGAAAACAATCCAAATTTTCCTTTGAATTTCCAAACAAAAACCCAAATTTTCCAAACAACTTCCATTTAAAACAATTTGGCAGCAATTCCTCTTTTGGAAACCCGAAAATGAACATCGATGATGCTGCAGTCATTACCGAATTTATTTTCCAGCGACCGAAAAGAGTTTAGAGCTTTTCATCCTCCAAAATACTTTTCAAAACCTTTGAAATCCATTTTCAAATCAAAAAGATTTTAAACTTTCCAAATCACCAAAATTTTCAAATTCTTTTCAAAACATTTCCAAAAACTTCTCTGGAATCCCGTTTTAAATTACAAATCACATTTATAATTTATATTCTCAAATTTCATTTGTATGTGAATTTATTTCTTGGTTCTTTGTTTTAATTCCAATTTCATATACAATTTCCACATATATATTAATGAGGATAATTAACATCATTACTTCCTAACAACCATGCATCCATATACTATGATAATTCATAGAAAATTATTTCTTTTGTATACAAAAATAGTTTTGGGAAAAATTATTTCATTTACCCCATTTAAAACAATACTGTGTCGATTTATCTTGTTTAGAGTTTAGAAACCGTTATCGATTACAATTAGCTAGACTGCACCGACCAGAATCCATAAACAATCAACCGATAAGTCAACACAATACAAAACAAGTTCATATTTACTAACAAATACGCACTCATATCTATTATTACACTCAACTCATTCTAGAGTACTACTGACTCTATCTCTAATGAGTAACACCCAACAGAGCAGGGTTGTCGCTTAACCATATGCTCTGATACCACGCTGTCACATACCGGAATTTTCGACTTTCGAAAATTCAACATCGATACTCCCTTTATCGACTGCCGAGAAATCGAGTGCCGGAAACTCCAATAGTGAGGGTTTTAAGAAAGAAGAAAAAGGCAGAAGAAGAAGAAGATAGAAGAAGAAAGAAGAGAAGAACAACATAACAACATCAGAAACAGAGACAATATCAGAATCTCACATATCGCAGCGGAATAACGTATAATAGATAATCACTAGTCTTTTAAAACAAAGAACTATATCAGTTTATACATACATCAATCATCAGAGTCAATATACAACAATGGACAGTTATATAACTTGTCCTCATACAGAATACACAGCGGAATAAATACTATCAGATACAAATACTACGTCTCGCCATCCAGCTTGCTTCCAAAGCTCCAGAATATCCAGAATATCCTGATAACATAACTCTAGGCTGCCCGTGTGGAAATTGGTGGGCACCCAGAGTTTAGAAGGGAACAATAAACTCTGAGTCAGTCATGGTGACTGGTGTGAGATCGTAAAACAGTTATTTTTCACAAAAAAAATAAAACAAATTCGCAATGCTTTTGGAAAATGAAACTACCATAAGACCTCCCACCACACACACAATGCAAATGCAGAATTGGAGGAGATTTCTTCTTATGATAGTCAAAGATGCTTACTACGAAAAATCAAATTCTTTTTGATATTATTATTAGTGCATAGTGTAGAAAACATTTCGAAAGTATAATATAAATCTTAGCCAGCATAGACATTTCGAACTATGCCTACTATAGCTACCATCCAAACAGTGGGGCGCCACCATAAGTGAATGATAGGTTCTACAACTAAAACCGTACAAGTCACTTATTGTTTCTTTGGATTTCCAACAAATGGTCAGGCTAAGGAACTTCCTATCCACGATGGGTACGTCCCTGGAATAGACGACCCGAGAAATAACCTAACATTACGGTTAGATCTCTGCCAACACAAGGCCGGGTTACCTCTGCAAAAATAGGTAACTACTGACACGCGTATGTCATCCCCCGATCTTCCCGAGGATCCCCGATTCGCAACAACCACAAAGTAATAAATTTGCAGCAACCACAGAGGTTAAGTATCTGGGCTCCATACCATGATACCACCTTTATCCAGAAGGAATGACATACACTAAGGGGCGCTACTCCCTAGAACCTTGCTGCATCCTTCCTGTTTCGACCATTTCCGGGGTGTGAGGCTCGACGAAGTCTCGTCCACAAAGCTACGCTTTCTACAAAGCCCTGCTTCGGGTCAAACAAAATGATCAACCTATGATCACAAAGATATAAGATCAAACAAATGATCATATCGCAAATGATCAAACACTGATCATTTCACAGCAACACTTAGTATGCCACGTTACCAAATTGGGGTATATCGCTGATAAATTTCAACTACATAACCTCTGAGCTCGTACGTCTCAGAGAAGGGTGTTAAGCTAAGAGAATAAATTCTCCGCCACCAACAGAAATGTATTTGAAAGAAATCAGCTTTATATCTCAAATTGTAACGTCAGACACACAATCCATACAAGTCTGTTCCGGGATCGAACAGAACCGAAGGCACTTCTCACGAAGCCCTTGCATATCCGGATAAATTTCTAATCACGTCCGGACTTCCCGTCACTAAGGGTGATAAAACCTCTAAACCGAAGATCAGCCGATGTAGAGTAACTCGACGGTAATCCTTCCGTTTTCAAAAATATCCGGTCTTCAACACCGGTCTTCAAATGCAATTCATAACGACGTATCACATATTCGGAATGGGTTATACGACCCCATGGTCCTTTCCCGGCTAACCCGAATAGTGAGCGCTTATTCAAAAAATAAGTGTAGCATTCAAATTCATCCAATTCACAACAAATACCTACTCAAGGTAATTATTGATAGTCGGTTATTTAACTATCAATAAAGATGCGCAACATCATCAGATTCCAAATAATTTTCCAAATTATTTATTTCCAAAAATATCTTTACTAGATATAAAATTTCCACACTTTTAAAAATAAATCAATATTTATTTTTCTAGACAGTTTCCATTTCCTTTATAAATTCCATAGTGAATTTATATTTCAAAATATCTACTGATATACGATTCTCAAATCGATTTCGAATATTCAATTTCAATTTATCTTTAAGAAGATAAAATCTCAAAACGTTCATTTCATATTGGAAAAGCATTTCCCTACTTATTTAATAATAAGTATTTCACAAATCATTTATTTTCAACACTTGGAAAATATTCGATATACTTAAATCAAATTAAGTATATATTTCATTCTTTAAGAAAATCATTTACTATAACAACATTTATTTGAGTCAAAACGAATGTTACGTAAAACATCGTTACGACGACTCAAAATCACTAGTATAGGGATTTGGAATTAAGATAGATATATAAATCCCAATACTAGATAAAAATATTTCCTTTCGGAAATCATTTACTATAACAACAGTGTTATAGTCCACCATTTTCTTATTTTTCGAAAACGTCCATTTCAACAATAAAAATGTTGAAATCTATGCTTTCGATTCATAATACATTTTAAAACATCTTTAAAATGTTTAACTTCATTTTTAATATCACTTCTACAAAATAAATCCATTTTACTTAACAATATATTCACTGTCCAAAATCGTGAATATAATTCACTTAACCCAATTCCAATCTTTTCTACACATTTATTTCAAGGATAATTCGCTATCCAGAATTGCGAATATATCTTCTTTAATGACCTTCTATATTTAATTTATCAAATTAAATTGGTTTCGAATTTATAAAACAACGTTTATAAATTCTATTTCTATTTTTTTTACAACTTCGATTTGTAAATCTCTTTTATTAACAAATTCGATCAATATTCCACTTAAAGGCAAAAATCCAATTTACAAGTAAATTTCTTATCAGTCTTTATTCTACAATTTCATTCATTTTATAACTTCATACTTTATAAATCTATAAACTTCAATCTTTATAAATCTATAAACTTCAAATCTTCACAATTTATAATTCTATAAATCTCATGTCTTCACAATTTATAATTCTATAAATTTCTAACACTTATAGAAACTCGTTTTAAAATTCCAATACTATTAATTGATAAATATCAATCCTGTACATCTTTTATATACATCATTTTTTAATAATTCAAAAGAAATCCAAACTTAACTATTTTATAAATTACTTGACTATTTATTTCAAAATCACCTTTCAGTTATATTTCACAATTTAAAATTTTCATAACTTTATATTTATAACATTTATTTATTTAAGATAAATAAATTCAAAAATTTAATAAATCGTATACTTTCCAAAAATCACTTCAAAATCCCTTTTAAAGTAAAAATCGTTTATTTTTAAACTTTAAAATTGAACCCGATGATGCAACGCACCAATTAGTCCATCACAACATTCAATATCATATATCAATATGACAACAACATATACAACAAATATCTGCACATAATAATATTGGTGAGGAATCCAGTTGGATCCCTCCAACCTGTTTCCCTGCATCCACAGACGTTAGCACAATACCATTCCACTTCGAGGTGGAATATCGCGGTATATAGGTTTTATAAAAATAATCCGCTTACTAACGGCGCAATAGGGTCTCATCCGCTATACGAGGCGGGAAATCATCAATCCAATATATACATATGCCAATATGTATATATTGCTATATATAGATATATCCTATTATATCTAATACAAACAGCAATCAAACAGTCAATAAATAACTGCAAAATCCAAATTTTATTTGAGTGAGAAAAATCAATCTCACCTTTGCTTTCCATTTGCAATCCACTTCAATATTCCTTTGGATATTCCCCCATTTTTGACCTTGGATAACAATTAATATGATTCATTAATACTTGAACTTATCGAACAATTTCTTTCCTTTTTGATAAATTTACTTAACTAATTTCTTTTAAATCAATTTTCCCTCAATAAAACATCCTTTGGTAACTAAACAAATAAATAAGTTTTGTCTATATTTGTCTATATTTTCATATCCTTTCTAACCTGTATATTTACGTATTGGATTTATAAAACGACATTTGTTTTGTACCTTACTGTAAACAAAATTATTTTAAAACAAACAACGAGGAAGAAGAGATCGTACCCAAAATCGCGCTCGGCCACCATCGAAGCCTCGCGCACGCCACTGCTGAATCTTTGACAATCCTAATCGCTAATCCCTAATGCACGACCTGCTCGAATTCAAACACCTTGCCGAAGAGCTCGAGCTCCAACAGTGACAATGTCGAGCTTCGCCAAATCATCAAATCTTGATCGCAAATCCACTTGAATACCTTTCTCTCGCGATTCGCAGCTCGTCGCCTCCCCCTTCACGCCTAAATCACCAATCCACTTGCAAACAAGTTAACTGCCCTTCTTCGATTAACGCGCCCTACCCTAATCGCCATCGCCACTCGAATCCCATCGAAATGCAGCCTCCTCTCCACAAACGAGCCATCTCGCGATCCCAATTTCAGTACTGCCGCCTTTCCCCCTCGCGTTCGCGGCCACCCAACACTGCTACTGTCTCGCGACGAGCACGAGCCCGAGACGCCTGTTCGAACTCACGGTGGTCGCCTCCAATCACTTTATGCTCAGCCGATTCCCCCCTGTCGACTACGCGACAACCATCTAGCGATCGCCCCCTTCCTCTTGAATACGAGCCCAGCGACGCCATCTTCACTTGCCGCCGCCTGACCACCCACTCCCACTCGAGCGCGCGTTCGCCTCGATTCGCGACCCCATACGAGCTCGCGATTTAATCTAGGAGCTGTCGATTAAATTTGAGGGAGGCAATTGTTTTGAGAAGAAAGGCTCTGGCCTTGATTTTTGATTTTCGAGTGAATGAACATTCATTTGAACGGCCATTTATATTGTTCTTCTCTGTTTTAAAATTTGATTTCGCACTCCTGGAATGAAGAAGAAGGGGAACGAATATTTAACATTGAATGCAGCGTGTTTCCCACGATCATCTTCGTGATTTTAGGCGTAAACAATGGGGCGTGGTTTAAGGCGTGTATAAAGGAGATAATGTGGCTTATGTTTGACCAATTTTAAATTTAAATTTAAATTGAATACGACTCAATTTCAACGCGTTTTTGTGCCGTGTGTTCACGTAACAACTCTGAAAAATACGAAAACTGAAATCCGGTAATAATTCAATATTACGGACCCAATGGAACTGGTTTCGTCGAATTCCGAGACTGTGCCTCGGACGGCTATTTTTAAATATCGATTCGAACAATATAATTTCAAACTGAACAATTCACTCCCAAATTCGATTCTGAAGCTTCAATTATCCTTAGTATTATCAATACGAATTTTAAAAGCTTTCGAAATATTTTTCTTCAACTTTAAATTGAAGATTTAAATTTTTATTCAACGTTCAACAGATTAAATTTTTAAAGTTTAATCGCAAATTTTCAAAGTTAGATCGGGGATTCAAATTAAATCATCGTTCAAATATTTAAAATTAATTAAATATTCTCAATTTAATTTGTTCAAAATTCAGGGTCGTTACAGTTTTGTCTTTTCAATTCGCTCGGGTCAGCCTGAGCATTTCAGGATTTGAAGACCCTATTTCTGGAGGACGAAGACGAAGATTTGTACTACTATTATTTACTATATTTATTCCACTGCATTCATACTGTTCCGCTGCATTATTTATTTATCTCTGATATGTGTAACTCTGATTTTGTATTGTATAAGTATAATCAAATGTTTTGTATACAGCTTCATGAAATGTTATTTGATTGTTATATTTTGTCATTCCGCTGCAAGATTCTGTTTTTTTTTTCTTTATCTGCTTTTTCTTATTCATCCCAATAAAAATCCGCCCTTCTGTATGTTTTGAGTTGGCATGTGTGTCTGCATAAAACGTACAAAAAGGCGGGATGTTACAATATCAATCTTCCACAGCAAACGTTAGCTTAGACAAATTATGTATTGCAGTAACTAAAAAAATTGATACATGGACTATATGTAACGACCATGGATTTTAATTTAATTTAAATTGATAATTAATTGAATTTTTGAATAAAAATTGTATAATTAATTGTAAATTGAAGCGAGCTTCCCCAAATTCCAATAAAATATATGTTAAATAGTTTAAATTTAAATATTGTATATATATGTGAATATGAGTAAATTTGAATTTATATATATATACATTGAAATTGAATTTAAATCTTAAATAAATGGGTTAGAAATAAATATAAAAATATAGACTTTGGACACAAGAAAATAAATAAATGATTTAAACTTAGATTTGATGGTTAATAATGATTTGAATTTATAAAATAAATATATATATAAATCTTAATATCATAATACAAAATAATACAAATAGAAACAAATGAAGTATTAAAAAATATAAGTATGTACATTTGCAAAGGAAGAAAGATAAGATAAGTATGAAACAAATAAAAATAAAAATATATATGAAAGCTTCCAATGCAAGCCACAACAACATCATATCAGCCAACAAAAAGAAAAAATCTCTGCCTATTTGGTACAAAAGAAAATTAATCACCCTGTACTCATTTTATATATATCAGCCTTCCTCATTTCGTTTTTGTCCATTCCAAGCTGAGAAAAATCTAGAGTAAATATCATTTCAAAACTTAAACAACAACACATATCAATACAAACTTAATTCAAACCATAGGATCAAGTGAAGAACTTCAGCTTGTAAATTTCAACCTGTTTCAACATAGCAAACTCTGTTCTTTCTTCTGAAAACCACTGTGAGTAAACATTTAGACCTTGATCTGTCCATCTCTGATTCATGTGATTGAAACCATGATATGAAATATATGGTGTGAATGTAAATTATCATTGCATGACTGTATATATGCAAATGTCTGAGTGTATATGTCTGGATATATGAAAATAGGGCTCTGTTCTTAGTTGCAGGTTTTCAAATCAAGATCAAAATTTAATATCTCTTCATATAGTTGATGTTATGCCATGATCCTTAAAGAAAATTTGTTCATATCAACTAGATGCTATTTTAAAAAAATAATCACAAGTATAGTTGTTGAATAAATATTCTAAAAATTTGAAATTACAGTAATGAGTGTTTTAAATTGGAAAAATCAAGTGTTAAAATCTCAGGTTTTGTTTATACTTTCGGATTCGAATAGTAAAACTATGATTTTTGAGATTTATATCAGGATTTATAACTATGTAAATCATGAGATATTTTAAATTGATCGGAATTTGGGTTTCGTTCGATTCCTGGTGAACGGGTTGTAATTTCTCATCGGGGTTGGTTGTGAAGATAGCTGGTAGGAAGGAGATGACCAGAAAAAATAGAATTGAATTTATAGATGGACGTGGCGGCTCAGTGATGTTGAACTAGGGTTTTATCGTGTTGTTGCTCGTCGAAGTTTGAAGAGGTGGTTTGTCGGCATGGATGAATCGAGTTGCACCGGACCGAGGGAATTGGAAGAAGAGTGTCTGGCGTAGGTTTGAGCGCGGCACGGAGTTCATCGGTGGTCGGACGTGACGATACACGGTGGGTTTTTGGATCAAGTTTGGTTCAGGTGGTCGGTCGTATTACTCGATTTTGTTTCGCTATTGAGTTCGACAATCTGTAAGGTCGCGATGCTTGTGGAGATCGACGATGACGTGCCGAAAGTCTTGGAGATGGTCGGCGATGATCTGATCAGGTGTACACGTGCACCGCGTATCACCAGTGTCTATTGTTATTATCAATTTGGAGAAGACGATATTGTCTCGGGATTGGGCTCGAGTTCAAGCGCGTGAGAACGAGGGATAAACCCGAAGCAGGACTCGTGAGGCTCGGGTATGAGTTATTTCCCAGTTTTAGATAGAAACCTGTCTTTGTTTTTTTGAAAATTTAAAATTAAATTTAAATTGATAGATCCAAGTTAAACTCAGTTTAAATTTAAAGTCTAAATACAAATTCAAGTTCAGTTTTGAAACTTAGTTGTAAATAAATCAAGTTTTAAATTTAAATTGGTTAACTAATTGAAAGTATACTTTAAGGAATATAAACTTAAAATGAATTTTTAAATTGGAAATGAAGGAATGTCTCGAAGCAGTTGATGAAAATTTTCGAAGTAGAAGGGAAGGCAGGGGACTCGAAGCTAGGATCGGGAAAGTTTTGTATGGCTCGGGGTTTTTGGGCCATAATAATATGTTTTGAAAATAAAAAGTTTTAAATATTGTAATATATTAACGATGAATTGTTATACAAAACAATTAATTTTAACTTAGGGTTTCAAGTTAATAATGAACTTATTTCAAAGATTATTTAAAACAAGATTTAAAAGATAAATGATTTATCTTAAATAATGGTTTGGATTTTCGATTAACTTAAACGTTTAAGTTGAATTATGTGGGTTTGTTCAAAGGTTATTTAAATAAGACTTAAATGATGATTTTGTAATTATTTAAGATAAATGGACTATCTTAAGATTTAAGGGTTGTCACATAATGATAATTACTTAATGGAAGTAATTGATGATTAATTACTTAGAGTAATTAATTAAAGATTGATTAATTAAGGAAATTAATTAATGGTTTATTCATTTATTCATTAAGGTTAATTAATTTAAAATTTAAAGTTAATTAATTATTAAAGGTTAATTAATTAAAATAATTTGTAACTAACTTATGATAATTAACCCGGATTAATAATTGATACATCTGATTTAAATTAATCAGTTGATTAATTAAACTTACTTGTGGATGTTTGGATTTGACTGAATGATTGAATTGTTGATATTTCCTGATTTGTGATGCTTTGTGATACATCCTGATTTGTGTTGTGATCTGTTTCTCTGGGATGAATGCAATTAATTCCCTGTGATATAATTTATTACTTGTGATACATTTGTATATATATCTGTGATCTGTAAATGAACGATAAACGTTATAGTTTATACCGCTTATCAAATATATTGTTGTATTTAATCTGTGATGATTGAATGATGTTGCACTACTGTGTTAAACCCTTGAACTACACTTTTACACACACAAATATGGATTTCATGAGGAAATCGGTTTAGTCACAAATGATTTAAATTTAATGTTTTTGAAATTGAAATTTTAATTTCAATTGAAATTGGAAATGGATTTGGGTTAAATGTTAAAGCTTTTGAAAAGGAGTTTTTAAGACAAAAGTTATTTTTAATAACTTGGTAAAGTTTTCAATTTAATAATTTAATTTGAATTTGAATTCAAATTTAGAATTGAATTCCATGTTTGGAAATTATGGTTAAAGATGTTATAAATGTGTTTATATGAATTTAAACCATTTTAAAAGTATGGTTTTGAGAATTTGAATTTAACCCAAGGACTTTAACTCGTATAAAAGAATCAGATTTTCCGAAATAAAACTGTTTGTTTTCAAATAATAGAAGCTTTCATATAAGGAATGAATCTCCAATTTGTGTCAAAAGAATTTCAAGTTTGAATTGGAAAATGGTTTTCCAAGTTATGAATAATTCTTTGTGAAAGATTGTTGAACTTTGTGAATTGAATCTATTTATTTTTAACAGATTTAAAATGGTGATTTGTTTAAACCATTCGAAATGGAATTGTTTTGAAAGCTATAAGTTAAATCTTGATTTAAAGATTTAATGAGTTAATCCAATTGAAATGGAAATTGATTTGGAAAATCTGTGAATGGATCTTTGTGAAACCGGGTGAAATTTGTGAATTGAATCTTTTTGGTGTAAAAGATTAAAATGGTAATGTGTTTAAACCATTTAAAGAGGAAATTTGGATAATAAGTTGTGACTTAACTGAAATCCCAATATCCATATTTTTTTAAAATATTGCACTCATTATTCGGTTTAGCCGGAAGAGGACCTTTGTGTCATATAACCCATTCCGAATAATGATACGACGTAATGGATAGCATTTGAAGACCGGTGTTGAAGACCGGGTATTTGTGAAAATGAAAGGATAACCTGTCGATTGTCTCTGCACTGAGTCACGCCGGTATAAATATTTCCTAAGTGATGGGAAGTCTGATCGGGATTGTGAATACCCGGATTGCAAGCGCTTCTTCGGAAGTGCCTTCGGTTCTGTTCGAACCCGAAACAGACTTCTATGGATGTAAGTCTGACACTACACTTTGAGATATAAAGCTGATTTCTTTCAAATACATTTCTGTTTGGTGGCGGAGATTTATTCTCTTAGCTTAACACCCTTCTCTGAGACGTACGAGCTCAGAGGTTATGTAGTTGATGGTTACTAGTGATACATTCCCAATTTGGTAATGTGGCATGCTAAGTGTTGCTGTGTGTTACTGATCATTTGTTGATTAAAGCATGGCTTTGTGAAAAAGCGTAGCTTTGTGGACGAGACTGCATCAGGACCTCACACCCCGGAAATGGTCGAAACAGGAAAGATGTGGCAAGGTTTCAGGGGTAGCTCCCCTAGGGTATGACCATTCCTTCTGGAAAAAGGTAGTATCATGGTATGGATCCCAGATATTTACCTGTGTGGTTGCTCCAATCTCATTTACTGTGTGATTGTTGCTGTGTGATCGAGGCGCCTCGGATAAAGGTCGCAAACGACCGGGGGTGGCATATCTCAGGTTTACTACCCGAGAAGGGGGTAACCGGCCTTGTGTTGGCAGAGAGTAGTTGTCTCTCGGGGCGTCCCTCCAAAGTCGTTTCCATGTGGCATAGGAAGTTCCTTAGCCTGACCATTTGTTGGAAAATCCAAAGAAACAATACGAGCCCTTTACGATTGCAGTTGTATAACCTGTCTCCTCAAGCGGCAACTATAGCAGGCATAATATAATGGTACATATGCTGGCTAAGGTTAATATTGTATTTTCAAAATGTTTTCCACTATGCACTATTAATAATATCAAAAGGATTTTGCGTAGTAAGCATGTTTGACTATCATAAGAAGAAATCTCCTCCAAGTCTGCGATTGCATTGTGTGTGGTTAGAGGTCTTATGGTAGTTTCATTTTCCAAAAAGCATTGCAGATTTCAATGTTTAAAATTTTATTGTTGTTTGTTTTAAAGATAAACTGTTTTTGTTACTCACACCAATCCCATGACTGACCCGGAGTTTATTGTTCCCTTCCTAAACTCTGGGTGCCCACAATTTTCCACACGGGCAGTCTAGAGTTGGGTTTCTCAGATATTCAGGTTTAGTAGATTATCGGGAGCTAGTTCAGTTTTGGAGTCCACGACTGACCTTGCTTATCTTGGTTCAACGTGATGGTGGTTCGAGCTTGATGATGGAGTTCTTGGATTCATTCTCTTTTGAAGATGATTTGGAGTTATCACTTCTGTTATTTCCGCTGTATCATTATTTATCTCTGATATTGTCGTATCATATTGATATCATTGTTGCATATCATTCTAGATATTGTATTCATTGGAGTTGTATATGATATCACTCATTTCTGTCTTCCGCTGTGTTGTTATACTTACTGTGTTATAAGCTCCGGGGAGCCAGATTCGGCGTTTGAATCTACGGCATTTGAGTACAAGTGAAGTACGGGTGCCGATTTTCGAAGGCCGAGTCCGGGATCCTTACACTATAAACAGAATGAAATTGAAGTAAATAAACGATGCTGGACTCAGATGGTATGTACTCAAACTATAATTCATTTTGTGACCATTACCTCTGTCCCCACTTAAATCCATGACGGGAAATACACTGATAAAAGGAAATTATTTGAAACTAGAACTCAAATATAGTTTAAATAAATTATGTTCCAGCACCCATTAATTGATAAGTGTGCTTTATCTTTGAATCAGTAACTTAGCATTCAGTTTTGGTTTGTAATTCTTATTGTTGATTGTTAAACTTTTTTGCAGGTAATTAGCTATTTCGAAGTGAAGACTGCCAGCAACAAAGAATTATTGGTAACCAAGCAATGAACATGACTTTAATTGTTATATATGCTTTCATAATTTGTTAGTACTATTTGTGTAAACTTGTTTGTGAATGCTTGTAGTATGTGACTTATTTTTTTGAAAAACTACTATCGAATTGATTATGAGATTAGCGTATTTTTTCAATTATTTGAATATGATGATCATAGGATTGATTGTTTGTTTATTTGTATATGCTAATTATGTGATTTAATTGTTCGTTTGAATCTGCAAATTATGTGATTGATCGCTTGTTTTAATATGAATATTGTATAAGCGGTTGCTGGAAATGTACAAGCCATCAACCGTAAATAACAGCATTTAAAATATGCTGCCAAACAACTAATAACTTTTAGTAGCATTTTAAAAATGCTACAAAAACAAATGTAAACTAATATAAAAAATTATATAGTTGAATTTTAAAAACGCTACAAAAAGTCAAAAAAAGTATACAAACAAAAACGCAACCAAAAAATTTTCATTTTGGTAGCATTTTGTAAACCCTACAGAAAAACCTATAGTTGCATTTCAAAAACACAACAGTATGGTTATTTTGGTAGCGTTTACTACAACGCAACAATAAGTTTCAGACTTTTAGTTGTATGTCGTATCGCAGCGATCTCTAAAACGATACTACAAGTTATGGTAGCGTTTTTTCAACGCTACCAAAAGTGTTTTCTGGTGTAGTGTTACCACATAACAATAATAGCATGATATATCAAGGGTGCCATAAAATAGTATAGTGATGCCTAAATGTAGAATCACATCACTGAACCATGTATAAGCAATATCACCCACATAGAAAGTCAAGGAAAATTATATACTATGTGAATAATGTTAAATGAGTGAAATAATCCATGCATCCAAATATCATCAAATATAAAAGATCACGAACTACATAGACACGCTCTCAGTAATGCCCAAGATTATCTCTCAAATAATCATAAAGTAGACATATCCGGGGTCTATCATACTCAACATTAATACAAAACACATAACAACCATCCAAATCAAGCATACAACAAGTACTAATATGGCATACCCTCGATAGCTAAGGTCGTCTCTCAAATAACCATAAAAGATAATTATGGGGTCTAACTCTATGCTCTCAGCATCTTTATCTATCCTTGATAGCTATATAATCAATGTATATAAGGTTACACAACATTATGGTCACACGGCCAAAGCATAATCAGAGAGATCTATAGTCACGTAATGATCATCTAGATTTTCAACCACACAATAATCAACTTGGCTCTCAGCCAATGAAATAATCACATGGTTCCTCAGACCTCTAGTAATCTACTTAACTCCCAGTATCATAGATTGTCATCTAGACTCTTAGTCCTATGTGCTCTCAACATCATAAATAACTATACCAACTTTGATCTCATCAATGATCTGATCGGCCCTCGGCCATATACATAACGATCTTATAAATGTGAATAAGTAGTGTATATGTCAATAATAACCAGATGAGAGACTGACAGCTATCAGCCTGTTCCAGGAGCATTCCTCACAAGCTCTCGGCGAAACTCCTACAATCATAAATTGACTCAACGGCAATCGTGACCCGCTATCCATCAAATGCATGACTACGTTATGCTATGGTCACGACCCTAAAAGTTCCCCAATGGTAATCAGCTGTTGGTCTATGTGACATATGTGTAGTGGCTCCCAGCCATATACATCAAAAGGTGTCATGGATTCGGGGAGCAACCTTGCAATCAGGCCGCTAGGATGGATATTAGCCAATTTTGTTTAATCCACGTCAAATAATACGAGTACACACACAAGGTAGAAACACTTATTGCTCTCAGCTTGCTCACTCTCAGTTCACATCACCATAAATATAATACCCCAAAGACTTGACCCTATCGAGTGACATTTACTTACAAAAAGCAATTGGACAAATATCGACATGGTGTTCCATACCAACCAGCAATGTTCTCCCGTTTGCTTAATGCTGATAAATTACACTCACATATCTTATTATATATAACAAGTCCAAAGAATATCCAAAAAAAGTATTACCAAAATTCCATATTAGACGGTATTACTAACCCATTTATTTAGGTTCCTTGTTACACGGAATTGGTACAACTATGACACACATTTTGCTAAGAATGGAAAACACATATATAAGAACACATATATATATATAATTAATAAAAGTATTTATAAACTTTTAATAATTAAAATACTTATTTTCTTTCTTTTATAAAACCAAAAAAAATAATTTTTTAACCCTTTTCAAATAACTTCTAAACATATTTCTATATTTTAAAATCTTGTAAATAACATATAAACTTAATTATTACTTATAAAATTCAATTCATAATTTTCTATAATTAAATACTATTTTAAATGAATTTTATAATCTTCAATAACATAAAATATTTACCAAAATTATAAATTATATTCAAAATTCATGAGATATACTTTGAAAATCGTAAAATGTTGATTAGAAACCAAATCATATGTTTTCTAGAATTTTATATGATTTTAAAGATGTATTAAAAATCAAAATCAATTTTTCTTTAACAAGTCAACATCTTTAATAAAATAATTAATATTTAATTTAAATAAAAAAATTTATCCAAATAGTTTCATATTTCCAATATGTCAATTTTCTACTTTCAAAACCCTATTTTTATCTTTATTTTCAAAAATATTTATATCTATGTTTATTTTCAAATGCAGCACACATGGCATGGAACATCTTTGTTTCAGGACCCTACCAGTCCATTGGTCCTCAAAAACCGCCCGGTCGGTCCACCGCCTAGAATAAAAATGTTCCAGGTCGTGTATGCTATTTCAGGTGGCTTCGACTGTCCGATTCCTCTTTGCTCGACTCTTTCTTTAACACTATACCATATATATAACATTCATATCATCCAAACATCCAAATATACATTAAAGAGGCACAACTGCACACAAATTCAATTACTTACACTCTAACATACAAGATGAAATACATGAATTAGACATAGATTTGTAATTTGAATTAAATCACCTTAACTAGCGAAGGCTCCAAACATCTCATGGCACTCTAAAATTTACCAAAAATCCAACTTTCTTCCTTACTAAAAATGCTACAAGACATCCAACATGCTCAAAATTTCACTTTGATGATTCCTAGGAGTGTAGATTGTTGTTGAGAAGCTTAATTTCAAGTTTCACGATTTTTGGAATTTTGTTTGATTTTATATGAATTTTTGAAGAGGCGGGGTTAATGTTTACATAATTGAGATTTAGAAGAAATGGGAATAAAATTGTTTATGGTTGGATAAATGAAGCAAGGCAAGTGGCTTCTAGACTTGTCATGAAGTATATAAGAGGCGAATTGTCTAAGTATCATGTTAGGCCAAATGGGCTAACTTTTATTTGTTTTAATTCCTTTTCTTCTTTTCTTCTCTATAAATCGATTTATCAACCATATTATATTAGTTAAAAATTTGTGCTTATTTTTCTTATTTTTTTTGCTAACATTACAAAATTTTATAATGATTATATTACATAATTTATACTAATTAAAGAATTATTTCCATATATACATCCTTAGGCTCATTTATAAAAATAAATTCATAAAACTCCCTTTATAATTAGAATGAAATTTCGTTTTTCCTTTAAAATCAACCCATCATCTTATTTTCTATCAACATTAAACATTATAAAAAACTTTAGTCACTTCTAATACAAATTTAAATTTAAAATATCAATATTTCTCAAAATAATTAAATTATTCCCTTATCAATAATTTGCAACATCAAAATATATATCCTAAAAGTGATTTATTATTAAATTCCCATTATCTCCAATCAAATTCCAAAATCATTTACATTAAATCTTTAAAACCCCATTTTAATTAATTTCTTCTCAACACCGAGTTATTACGGACTCTCCCACCTTAAGAAAATTGCGTCCCCACAATTTCCAATAGGAAAAATCCACAACAAGCTAAAATTATTAGCTTTTCTACACCTATCATCAATTAAAATAACCATACAATCATCGCACAAAGCTCATGTATTACAACATCAATTAATAAACCCCTCGGTTGCTTCTCAAAATCAATGATTTAACATCCCGTGCCCAACGTTAGTTGTCGTGGGCTATGAGTCAAACAACTCAATTAAGATAATACCCATGAATCACAATCAAACATAATTTAGAAGTTCGAATTTTCGAGAAACTTCAGAGTAAACTCTATGGTAATAATATTTCCCAAAAATTCACAATGCCCAAATATAACATACAAACATATATATTACAAATTCATACCATATCTTTACCTCTAAACTTTATCGCTATCAAATTCCTTAATAAACTCAAAGTGTTAAAACATCAAACAATTTATTTCTTCCAAAGATAACGAGGTAAAATAATTCATGAATCTACTTTCTTCTAAGCTCTTCTTATTTTACAAATCTTTTCCAAAACCTTCATAATACACACAGATATATATATATATGATGTAGAGGACCCAAGGTATTCATAAACTCAAAATTTCAAATTCTAGAAAATTTATCTTTATAAAATGGGTTCTTAACTTTAATCACAATACCATAATACAAATTTCAAAATTTTATAAAACTTTCAAAACAAAATTTAAAATGTATTCTCAAGATTTTTCTGAATACATAAATTATCAGAACATATCATGGTTTTAAATTTATAGTTAATAGCTTAAAACTTTGATTCAAAAAATCTTTTCAATTTAGTTCATACAATTTCTTCTAAACAAACTTTTACTTTAAAAATTCGACTTCCTAAATATTCTATTACTTACAAAATTTAATTCTTCTTCCATTCGCATATTTTCTAGATCATTAATACTTTAAACTAAATTTTCTTATACCAAAATAGCATTTTCTTACTTCGAATACAAAACAATTTCAGCATAATTCATTTGCTTTAAAATCCATTTTTACAGATTATTAAAATATTTACTACTTAAAACTTAGTTATCCATAATTTCAGATTATATACATCCTTTTTAAACAGAAATTAATTGCAATAAAAATCCATAACACTTTAAATATTTCTAAATTCACTTTACATAAACCACATTTCTTTATCACTTTTAATGAAAAATCATTATTAATACTTGATAATGTTATACATAAAATTTCCTTTAAGTAATTCTCGACTCAATTTCAACTTCACAAATTTCCCTTTTTATATTCCGAAATATTTAATATTTTATTTACTAAAAAATTTAACTTTACAAAAATAATTCACATAACAATTCACAAAATCAATACTTCTCAAATAATCATGAAATGCCATTTACATTTCAACTTTTATTCCATCTAGTTTTATACAACTGCATAAGTTATTTATTTCAATTTACTCTTAAATGCTTTTCTCAAAATACATGTTATTCACGAAATAAATTTCCTCAAACAGTCACTTTGTACTTAAACTCTTTATTGTCATATAGTTTACAAAATCAATATAAGTTGAGTGTGTGTGTGTCTATACACGCACATACATACATCCATTCATACGCATACATACATACATACATACATACATACATACTTACATACATACATACATACATATATATATATATATATAAACTCATTTATCACAATCCATAATCACAAATATATCCACCACATACACTGATGTCACAAGCAATCATATATAACATCGCAAGCAAACAATCACAGCATCACATACCAACCAATTTCAAATTCTAATATATAAATATACCGACGATGCCTCACCATGAATCTCGCAGCTTTCTTCACTAACTGGCTGTAGCATTGACCATTTAATCAACATTGTGTTGTCGTCTACTTCAGCTATCCACTAATGCTCGATGGCTGAAATCATCATAATATATATATAGATGTATAAATATATGAAAATATAACCTTATTATGTTCAAAATAATTCCTCAACTTCATCATTATAATACACATACTCATATATAAATTTCAAAATCAAAACAATTTCTAAAACTTCAAAATTTTATACACCTCTTCATGATATATAATTTACCGAAACATTATTTCAAAATAAGATTTCTCTTATAAAAATACTTTATATCACTTATTAGATCTGTATCTAAATTCTTTTCAAAAAATCTCGAAATATATATCTTTAACATATCTTTTCCTCTCCAAAGATCTTTTCCTCAAAATATTATTTCATTCAATACAATAATTCTGCATTTTTGGAAATATTATGCTCATTCCAAAATATTCTTCATAACATACTAATCTTTTCAAAATATTAAATATAGCTTTCCTTGAAATACCATTTTAAAATTTTGATTTCATCACAGCTCAAAATATTTTACTTTCATAATATTACATCACCTTTCAAAACTTTATAAAACATTTAAAAACTTCTCAAAAAATTTCCAAATTTTTCTGCATTTTCATAGCTTTTCAAAATTTCATGTCCATATGTTTAGGAATCCCTACTGATAATATTGATTAAGCGTCTTGCAAGAATTCTTACAGAACTCGATGGACAAATTAACACTTAACCACTTTCAAAAATTTCTTCAAATAAATACATTTATATACTTTAAGATATCTTTCATATGAAATAATTGTTTGAAAAATTCAAACACTTTTAAATACCATACAAAGATATATACCTTTTATCGAATAAGGTTTAAACTACAAAATAAATTTTCTTGCTTTAAAACACATTGTAAATAATTTTGTAAGAGAACTTCTTAAGAATATTTTACTAACAAAAATCAAAACATCACTAATCCACGATCCATACTAAAAAATAAGCAAGCATTCCATCTTCTTGGTCATTTCAATCATATTTTAAGTTTTGTCTAAAAATTTACATTTTAAGTTTTACATGAAATATATGGTTTTTATTTGTGTGAAAAGAATTTTAATTACCTCTTGCGGTACTTCATCACCGAAGACACCGCTAGGTTCCAAAATATTAAAACTTAGAAGGATACCTGCCTTGAGTGATAGCTTTTACTGAATACTATACTTAAGACATATCCCCCGAAAAAAGCATTAATCAATCAATATAATCACACCAAGAAATTAAAACATCCATTAAGCCAATCAAAACAACTAAATGACTAAGCTGCTCAGCAAAAATATACATCACACTACACACTCTGTAACAACCCGAGATTTCACGGTATTATTATTATCGTCATGTGACGATTTAATTGGGATGCTGGTTGTTTTTGGCGTTTAACCAAGCGAAATTCTTTTTCATATCGGATTAAAATTCTTTTGAATTTGTAAATATTAAAGCGAGCTTTAAAGAAAAATTGTTTTGGCCCACTCGTTGTTGCCGTGACGTTTATCGGTACCTTTCCCCTTTTATTCGTTCACTCGAGAAAACCCATACCCTTCTCACGTTTAAACCCATACTCCACCCACGTTTCTTCTGCCATCCCCTTACCCCTTTCTTCTGCTAAAACACGTCGCACCCCCTTCCCTCTTCAGATCAAAGAAACGAAAAAAAAAACGAAGGTGGAAAAATAAATGGCGACGAGATAAAGAATTGGGGCTTTCGTTCGTTCTTTCGATGCTTGCTAGGGCTTCGTCTTCGATTATCTCGCGCGCGACCTCTTCGATCTAAGGTGAGTAGCCCCCTACTCACATCTAATTCCTACTTCAAGTGTATTAGTGTTCGAATTCTACAATTTTCGTTCGTATTTGATTGTTGGATTCGCCCCTTGTTTGCGGCCATTGATTTGGATAGATATTCGAGTTGTTATCATTTGGGTTTGAATCCCTGTTTTTCTTTCGTTCGTGAATATATGTTGAAACCGTCGTCGACCTATTCATCTAGGTCGTATGATTTTGTATAGATGCTGGGTTTTGAAATTTGACTTAGTGATTCCTCGTTCACCATGGTTTTTGACTTAAATCAATTTCTTTGAACTGTTGACATTGATTTCTAAACAAATTCACTGCTCGGCCTTCTTTAAATTGAAACTGCAGTTTATCATTCTGTCACCTGGCTTCGAATTGTAAAATCTATAAATTTGTATTACAGTGGGTTATGTCGCATTGAAGTATTTTGTTGTCTACTGTCTGGATATTTGAGTTCTTTTGAGTTGCATTGAATTATGTTAGTAATTGAGCTTGGTCCCAGTTTTGTTTAAGAACTATTGAATTACCTTGTATTGCATGGTTGCCAGTGGCATTGCTTTGAATTTGTGTAGTCTGACCTTTTGTTCAGTGTAGTCATTGTATACGTGATGGACATTTGCTTGGTTAAAACTGGTTCTCTGTCTCGTTTAAAAGTGATACTTTTATTGGTCTCTAAGTATGCTAGTGGGCCTGGTTCATCTTGTAGTCTCTACTTAAACTTTGAACAGTCTGCATTAATTTGTACTACTCGCTGTTTCAATTTGGGATTGCACTGTTATAGTTTAGTGCACTTGTCATTCAAATTGATGATGTTCTTTGTGGTTGCATTTCAGTCGTGTTTGCTGTCACATTGGGCTTGTAGTTGGTGTAGCTCGCTGTCTTTGAACTTTACTCGGTCATTTGAGGAATTGGGTCTTCATTTTTGTTGTATCTGTACCTGTAGTTGTCTTCGGCTGCACACTCGATTTTGTGATGTTGGTCTGGTTCGACTTTTTCCATACTATTCACTGTTTTGGTAGCACTTTCGACTGTGTTCATTTGTCTTCGCTTGCATTGTTCACTTTGGGTTTTGACTTTACCATTACCTGACTTCGACATCCTTGGGCGTTGTATTCTTGTAGTCTCGACTTTGTATACACTGCATATACATACTGATGCATGTGTACCTGTTCAAATTAGCATTGTCACCTGAATTTGGTCATTGCTCTTTGGTGCAGTTTGTTTTGCATCTCCTGTTGTACTCGAGTTAGATCTGTAGTTTGCATTGCCTCTGACCTTTTGGCACGCAGACTTCGTTTCATGTTTGACCATTGCCTTTGAGCACTTTGGTCTGATGCTACTAACTTCCATCTCTGATCAGTTGAACTATAGGTTTCATGTGTGCTTCACGTATTACTCCCCTGCACTTGCAGATTTTATTTCGTGCATTGAGGCTATACTTGACTAGATGCTTGATAACTACTGCTTGGTGTCATTGTATATACGCTACACTATGTTGCATACTGCTGCAACTCGTACACACTTCGACTTGAACTTTAGCCTTTATTTCCTTGTACTTCATTGAGTTAACATGAAGTGGTTCACCACTGTTTTATAAACTGGTGCATGCCTGTATGTGCCGTCCTGTAGTTCGAGTGCAGTTTGTACTTTACGCCCTGTTGTATGCTTTGTCTTGGCCCTGAACATTACCTCTATTTTCAATGCATATGTTTTGGGTCACTGATGCAATACTTGTTTGCCATACACTTAATGTCAGTTGCATCTACTTAATGCATTGCTTATGGTCTCTGTCTCTGTTGTCTCCATTCATTTGGGTTAGCACTGTTTGATATTCTAGTGTAGTTGTTGCTACCTGCCTTTCTTGACCATTTGTATAGTCTGTATGTTTCTATTTCCCTTGTGTTGCATTTGATGGCCGAAGCAGTCCTGTCTACTGCTCCATTTTGGTTTGTCTGATCCTTTCTGGTGACTGATGCCATTTTGATTCTTTTGACATTGGCCTTGTGTTGAACCTATTTCGGGTTTGACCTTGTTTTTATCTCTGTGCGTTTTGGTTGGTGCACATGAGTTGGCGAGGCAGTGCACGCGTGCGTGCGCTGCAGCCACCCAAACTCGACAGTTTTGAATTAATGTTTCTTTGCGTCGTGATGCATGGATCTTTTATGCTGTATTGGCGAGGCCGTACACGCGTGCGTGTACGGCAGCCAATCGAACTCTGATGGTTTTAAAGTGACAATTTCAATTGTTTTAAATTGATTTAGTCGATTTGATAAATTATTTATTTATTTCTGTCGATGATTTAAATCTGCTGATTTTTGCTAAACACTGTTAAGTGTTATATTGACCGTTATCCGGTTTCTTTATTTAAAGAATCGGATAGGCGGGAATTATTGTGACTGTCGTCTATTTAAATTATTACTGCCTATATGCACTAATAAACTGGTTTGAATTAGACTGACCTGGGTATTATTTTCTTTTGAATGTAATACTCGGGTCAGACCCGAGTTATTTCAGGTTGTAGATTTCCTTCTTTGAGTTGCTGTTCAGGATATGAAGACTTTTCACATCTTCTGAAGTTGTCAGTGTCATTTTGTAGTAGTCGTGTCATTATATAGAACGATATGTATTCATGTATATTAGTTGATAATGTACTTGTATATATAACTTCTAGAGTCGACAGTTGTAGTTGTATCATATGTATTGTGTCAACTATGTATTAACTGACATCAGTTACATATATATGAGACCTTTGTTTTTATCTGTGTTCCGCATTTATATTATCTGTGTTATTGTTATATCTAATGTCCTAAACTATTATGAACTATCGTAGTTTGTTTTATACTGATAATTGGATATGTCGATGGGAGTAAATAAATAATAGATGAAAAATAAAAGTATATACCACTCCTACCGAGATAACCAATATTAGTGTAAGGCCAATTACGGATGGTCGCTCCTATCCAGCCTTATTCTTCGTAATAATAGACAGTTTTTCTTTCAATACTCTTTGTTATTATGAGCATAGAGGTGGGGCGTCACAGTTGGTATCGGAGCTTGGGGTTTATGGACATAATATAAAACATAACTTGGATGGAACATATGTTACAACTATTGGTCGATGTTTTATCTGTGATTTGAGTCAAAACTAAAGTTTTGAAATTTTGATGAAATTTCTAAATATATTTATTTAAAAATAAAAGTGGAATTGTGTTTTGTTGTTTTGATGAAATTGTGTTCCGATAATTTGGTTGATTTGTGTTCTATTTATCAGAGTGCGCAGCGGAAACAGTGAAACTGTCTTCGCTGAGTACAACTGATAATCTTTTTGATTTAAAAATCGAAATACGAAATTGATATGAATTTCATTTGTTGTTTACATAACAGTAATTATTTTGTTTCTTTGAGAATTTCGAATCCGAATTGAGGATTCAAAGAAATTACAGTTATGCGATTTTTGTTGAAATTTCCGCTGGCTTTCTTTTGTACTAATCATCTATTGATTAGCTTTTGCTGTTTTGAATTATCTTCATTGAAGATACCTTCGAATGATTTCTTTGTTCATTCCGTAATACGTGCAAAAATTTGAATTGCACGTTATTGCATTTATTTTACGTTGAACCGATGCTTGGTTATGAAACGTATTTTGTTGCCGTTGTTTTTATAACGGAATTTCTACACCAATGCTATATTTTGAAGCACGGTGTTTTGTGGCATTTTGATGAATGAAAATTCTCTGATATTACATTTTGATGTAAATGGTTTTGATGTGATTTTGACGTTTTAAAACCACTGTCGTTTTGGCTTCAGTAACCGTCAAATTTTTAAAAGTGGATTTTCTAGCGGATATTCCGCAATGCTGATTTTGTGAACCGTTTTTACGGTATTTTGAGAAGTACAATTTCCTTATCGAAATTGTTACTAATATTGCTGCTTTAATCACGTGATTGGAAAATCGTTTTGAAATGAAAATTGTTTTATAAAATTTTAGCAGTTTGCGTTTTCAAAAGAATGAGAAAGCGACTTAAACGATTCAGCAAAATCGAGGATTACGACCCCTTTCTTTTACTGTTTCGCTTAACTCCGGACTTGTTCAGTTGAGAATGCGAATTGTTATTTTTACAAAATAAATAAAATTGTTTTCAGAAATTTTAACAGTTTGCGCTTTCAAAAGAATGAGGAAGCGATTTAAACGTTTCAGCAAAATCGAGGACTATGACCCCTTTCTTTTACTGATTCGCTTAATTCCGGACTTGTCCGTTTGAGAATGTGAAATGTAATTTTACAAAATACACAATTTTGCACTTTCAAGGAAACGATGAAGAGAATCAAACGATTTAGTAAAACACGTGGTATGGGACATGTGCGTTTTCTATTTCGGTTAATTCCGGACTCGTTAATTGAAATATTTGATGATTTCGTGGGCTTTCGGGCCACTCTGCGGACCTTCGGGTCATTTGTTGGGCTTTCGGGCCACTCTGCGGACCTTCGGGTCAAATACCAGTACTAGACCTTCGGGTCACTCTGCGGACCTCCGGGTCAATCTGATGGGCGCCAAAATTATGTTGAGTACTTGGTAGGCTTCGGCCACTCTGAGATGCACGTGCGGCGAATTAAAAACTCGCCATCTGATGGGATCGATCCGAGCTTTTATGTTGATTTTCTAGTCTTCTTAATTGATTTCTAGATATTTGTTGTTTCCAATTATCTGCAGGTAATTGGATATTTGTTGATATGAGTTCTGATTATCGTTTTTGATAATCAGATATTTGTTGTTTCTAATTATCGCTTGTGATAATTAGATATTTGTTGATATGAGTTCTGGTTATCGTTTTTGATAATCAGATATTTGTTGATTTGAGATTTAATTATCGCTTTTGATAATTAAATATTTGCTGATTTTAGATTTAATTATCGCTTGAGATAATTAAATATTTGTTGATTCAGATTTAATTATCGCTTTCGATAATTAAATATTTGCTGATTTGAGATTTAATTATCGCTTTTGATAATTAAATATTTGCTGATTTGAGATTTAATTATCGCTTTTGATAATTAAATATTTGCTGATTTTAGATTTAATTATCGCTTGAGATAATTAAATATTTGTTGATTCAGATTTAATTATCGCTTTCGATAATTAAATATTTGCTGATTTGAGATTTAATTATCGCTTTTGATAATTAAATATTTGCTGATTTTAGATTTAATTATCGCTTGAGATAATTAAATATTTGTTGATTCAGATTTAATTATCGCTTTCGATAATTAAATATTTGCTGATTTGAGATTTAATTATCGCTTTTGATAATTAAATATTTGCTGATTTTAGATTTAATTATCGCTTGAGATAATTAAATATTTGTTGATTCAGATTTAATTATCGCTTTTGATAATTAAATAATTGCTGATTTGAGATTTAATTATCGTTTTAGATAATTAAATATTTGCCGATTTGAAGTTTAATTATCGCTTGAGATAATTAAAAAATTTGTTGATTTTAGATTTAATTATCGCTTTAGATAATTAAATATCTGTTGATTTGAGAAATTTGATTATCGTTTTTGATAATCGAACATTTGTTGAATTTGAAATTTGATTATCGTTTGTGATAATTGAATATTTGTTGATTTGAGAAATTTGATTATCGTTTTTGATGATTGAATATTTGCGATTTTTGAGATTTGAGCTTCGTCTTTTTCTCTGGCGATTCAGGTGAGTAATTTGATTACTCACATTCAATTCGTGCTCTGTATGGGATTTCTGCTCTGTTTTTCCTTCTCTTTTAGTTGCTGGAACTCGATTGATTCTTGCTTTAGACAGTCGTCTGATTTTGATTCCTTGATCCCCACGATGTTGATTCTTTTGATTTGAATCAGTCAAACCTTTTGATTTCTTATCTAATACCTCCCCGCTGACACTTGCTTTGCTTATACATTCGACATTGCCACGCTCTTTTGGTTGTTACCTTTTATCCATTTATTCCCTATGATTGCGTGGACGCAATTTTTATAAGGAGGGGAGTCTGTAACAACCCGAGATTTCACGGTATTATTATTATCGTCATGTGACGATTTAATTGGGATGCTGGTTGTTTTTGGCGTTTAACCAAGCGAAATTCTTTTTCAAATCGGATTAAAATTCTTTTGAATTTGTAAATATTGAAGCGAGCTTTAAAGAAAAATTGTTTTGGCCCACTCGTTGTTGCCGTGACGTTTATCGGTACCTTTCCCCTTTTATTCGTTCACTCGAGAAAACCCATACCCTTCTCACGTTTAAACCCATACTCCACCCACGTTTCTTCTGCCATCCCCTTACCCCTTTCTTCTGCTAAAACACGTCGCACCCCCTTCCCTCTTCAGATCGAAGAAACGAAAAAAAAAACGAAGGCGGAAAAATAAATGGCGACGAGATAAAGAATTGGGGCTTTCGTTCGTTCTTTCGATGCTTGCTAGGGCTTCGTCTTCGATTATCTCGCGCGCGACCTCTTCGATCTAAGGTGAGTAGCCCCCTACTCACATCTAATTCCTACTTCAAGTGTATTAGTGTTCGAATTCTACAATTTTCGTTCGTATTTGATTGTTGGATTCGCCCCTTGTTTGCGGCCATTGATTTGGATAGATATTCGAGTTGTTATCATTTGGGTTTGAATCCCTGTTTTTCTTTCGTTCGTGAATATATGTTGAAACCGTCGTCGACCTATTCATCTAGGTCGTATGATTTTGTATAGATGCTGGGTTTTGAAATTTGACTTAGTGATTCCTCGTTCACCATGGTTTTTGACTTAAATCAATTTCTTTGAACTGTGGACATTGATTTCTAAACAAATTCACTGCTCGGCCTTCTTTAAATTGAAACTGCAGTTTATCATTCTGTCACCTGGCTTCGAATTGTAAAACCTGTAAATTTGTATTACAGTGGGTTATGTCGCATTGAAGTATTTCGTTGTCTACTGTCTGGATATTTGAGTTCTTTTGAGTTGCATTGAATTATGTTAGTAATTGAGCTTGGTCCCAGTTTTGTTTAAGAACTATTGAATTACCTTGTATTGCATGGTTGCCAGTGGCATTGCTTTGAATTTGTGTAGTCTGACCTTTTGTTCAGTGTAGTCATTGTATACGTGATGGACATTTGCTTGGTTAAAACTGGTTCTCTGTCTCGTTTAAAAGTGATACTTTTATTGGTCTCTAAGTATGCTAGTGGGCCTGGTTCATCTTGTAGTCTCTACTTAAACTTTGAACAGTCTGCATTAATTTGTACTACTCGCTGTTTCAATTTGGGATTGCACTGTTATAGTTTAGTGCACTTGTCATTCAAATTGATGATGTTCTTTGTGGTTGCATTTCAGTCGTGTTTGCTATCACATTGGGCTTGTAGTTGGTGTAGCTCGCTGTCTTTGAACTTTACTCGGTCATTTGAGGAATTGGGTCTTCATTTTTGTTGTATCTGTACCTGTAGTTGTCTTCGGCTGCACACTCGATTTTGTGATGTTGGTCTGGTTCGACTTTTTCCATACTATTCACTGTTTTGGTAGCACTTTCGACTGTGTTCATTTGTCTTCGCTTGCATTGTTCACTTTGGGTTTTGACTTTACCATTACCTGACTTCGACATCCTTGGGCGTTGTATTCTTGTAGTCTCGACTTTGTATACACTGCATATACATACTGATGCATGTGTACCTGTTCAAATTAGCATTGTCACCTGAATTTGGTCATTGCTCTTTGGTGCAGTTTGTTTTGCATCTCCTGTTGTACTCGAGTTAGATCTGTAGTTTGCATTGCCTCTGACCTTTTGGCACGCAGACTTCGTTTCATGTTTGACCATTGCCTTTGAGCACTTTGGTCTGATGCTACTAACTTCCATCTCTGATCAGTTGAACTATAGGTTTCATGTGTGCTTCACGTATTACTCCCCTGCACTTGCAGATTTTATTTCGTGCATTGAGGCTATACTTGACTAGATGCTTGATAACTACTGCTTGGTGTCATTGTATATACGCTACACTATGTTGCATATTGCTGCAACTCGTACACACTTCGACTTGAACTTTAGCCTTTATTTCCTTGTACTTCATTGAGTTGACATGAAGTGGTTCACCACTGTTTTATAAACTGGTGCATGCCTGTATGTGCCGTCCTGTAGTTCGAGTGCAGTTTGTACTTTACGCCCTGTTGTATGCTTTGTCTTGGCCCTGAACATTACCTCTATTTTCAATGCATATGTTTTGGGTCACTGATGCAATACTTGTTTGCCATACACTTAATGTCAGTTGCATCTACTTAATGCATTGCTTATGGTCTCTGTCTCTGTTGTCTCCATTCATTTGGGTTAGCACTGTTTGATATTCTAGTGTAGTTGTTGCTACCTGCCTTTCTTGACCATTTGTATAGTCTGTATGTTTCTATTTCCCTTGTGTTGCATTTGATGGCCGAGGCAGTCCTGTCTACTGCTCCATTTTGGTTTGTCTGATCCTTTCTGGTGACTGATGCCATTTTGATTCTTTTGACATTGGCCTTGTGTTGAACCTATTTCGGGTTTGACCTTGTTTTTATCTCTGTGCGTTTTGGTTGGTGCACATGAGTTGGCGAGGCAGTGCACGCGTGCGTGCGCTGCAGCCACCCAAACTCGACAGTTTTGAATTAATGTTTCTTTGCGTCGTGATGCATGGATCTTTTATGCTGTATTGGCGAGGCCGTACACGCGTGCGTGTACGGCAGCCAATCGAACTCTGATGGTTTTAAAGTGACAATTTCAATTGTTTTAAATTGATTTAGTCGATTTGATAAATTATTTATTTATTTCTGTCGATGATTTAAATCTGCTGATTTTTGCTAAACACTGTTAAGTGTTATATTGACCGTTATCCGGTTTCTTTATTTAAAGAATCGGATAGGCGGGAATTATTGTGACTGTCGTCTATTTAAATTATTACTGCCTATATGCACTAATAAACTGGTTTGAATTAGACTGACCTGGGTATTATTTTCTTTTGAATGTAATACTCGGGTCAGACCCGAGTTATTTCAGGTTGTAGATTTCCTTCTTTGAGTTGCTGTTCAGGATATGAAGACTTTTCACATCTTCTGAAGTTGTCAGTGTCATTTTGTAGTAGTCGTGTCATTATATAGAACGATATGTATTCATGTATATTAGTTGATAATGTACTTGTATATATAACTTCTAGAGTCGACAGTTGTAGTTGTATCATATGTATTGTGTCAACTATGTATTAACTGACATCAGTTACATATATATGAGACCTTTGTTTTTATCTGTGTTCCGCATTTATATTATCTGTGTTATTGTTATATCTAATGTCCTAAACTATTATGAACTATCGTAGTTTGTTTTATACTGATAATTGGATATGTCGATGGGAGTAAATAAATAATAGATGAAAAATAAAAGTATATACCACTCCTACCGAGATAACCAATATTAGTGTAAGGCCAATTACGGATGGTCGCTCCTATCCAGCCTTATTCTTCGTAATAATAGACAGTTTTTCTTTCAATACTCTTTGTTATTATGAGCATAGAGGTGGGGCGTCACACACTCTGATCCTTAATAAATCAATTTATACTATTCAAAGCCACACCAAGGTCTAACATTCATTAACAAAGTCGACACTACAAGTTGGATCTACAAAATTTACTTTCACGCACTTTTGAACTACTCTGTATCTCATAAAGAGATTTACATTCTGAATGGTAGAAGCAATGAATATTATATATACAATAAGAAAATATAAATAGGTCCCTCGGTATGCCCCTATAATCACCATATATAAGTAATATGTATACACTGATTATTCCTTACTATAGGGTAACTACCCTACCCACCAAAGAGGATAGGGACTATAAGTCCCATCCAAGGTCATGACTCATGCCTTATATGTAATGTATTGTTTTGAACCTACTCTGATACCAAATGTAACACCCTGCCTTTATAATCATACTGCTAAAGAGTATTACTAGGTAATGCCATTGATAATATAGAGAATGTGGTGATATTGGGTTATCGCACGTGAATATTTCCTTAGGCTAATACTGGTATTTATTCAAAATCTTAAACAACTCACCTATACATACACAATATCGGCACAAAGCAATAGACATGTGTGTTTCTAGGGTAGAACAATACATAATATAAAACAGAAGATATAGAGAGCACAGAGTCAACAACACAGCAACAACATATAAGTAATATACATAAGTCCGGTGGGATAAAATATGTCAAACTCCCACTATCTCATAAATATAATAAATGAACAGTGAACAAAACAAAGACATATACATGAGATAACCCAATACAAATCTATACATAATAATACTCTATCCTTCGTCTATGCCCAACATCCACAAACTGGTCATCTTATCCCTGAGCTTGTAATGTCTCGGGCTGACCCGAGTATTATATAAATAACACGAGCCAGACTATGTCTAAAATGAAGGAGTCAATACATAACAATAATAGCATGATATATCAAGGGTATCATAAAATAGTATAAGGATGCCTTAATGTAGACTGTATAATCACATCGATGAACCATGTAGAAGCAATATCACTCATATAGAAAGTCAAGTCATACTATATACTAGATGAATAATGTCAAATGGGTGAAATAATCCATGCATCCAAATATCATCAAGTATACAAGATCATGAACTACATAGGACACTCACTTAGCAATGCCCAAGATTATCTCTCAGATAATCGTAAAGTAGACATACCTGAGGCCAGTCAAACTCAACATATATACAAAACAGATAACAACATCCAAATCAAACATATAAGTAAAAATGCGGATACCCTTGGTAGCCAAGTTCATCTCTTAGATAGCCATAAAGATAGGTACATGATCTAACTCCATGCTCATAACATCTCGAGTTATCCTCGATAGCTATCAATGTATATGGGGTCACATAACTTCATGGCCACACAATCAATAAATAACCAAAGAGATTTGTATTCACGTAATGATCATCTAGACTTTTAGCCACATAGTAATTAACTTAGCTCTGAGCTAATGAAATAATCACATGGTCTCTCAGACCTCTACTAATCTACTCAACTCTCAGTATTGCAAACTATCACCTGGACTCTTAGTCCTAAGTACTCTTAGCATCATAAATAACTATATTGGCTTCAATATCATTAATGATCTGATCGGCTCTCAGCCATATACATAACAATCTTATAAAGGTGAATAAGTATTACTATATCAATAATAACCAGACGAGAGGCCGACAGCTCTCAACCTGCTCCAGAAGCCTTCCTCACATGCTCTCAGTGAAATTCCTATAGTTATCGGTTACCTAGATGGCCATCGTGATCCAATACCCATCAAATGCACGACTACACTATGTTATAGTCATGATCCTAAAAGTTCCAAAATGGTAATTGACTACTAGCCCATGTGATATAGAGGCGGTGTCTCTCAGCCATACACATCAAATGATGTCATGGATTCAAGGAGCGACCCCGCAATTAAGCTGTTAGGATGGATACTAGCCGATCTGGTTTACTTCATGTTGAATAATCGGAGTACAGACACAAGGTAGACACACTTATGGCTCTCCGCCTACACACTCTCAGTTCACATCACCATAAATATAATACCCCATAGACTTGACCCTATCGAGTGACATTTACTTAAAGAAACCAATCAGGCAAACATTAACAAGGACATCCCATACCACCCGACGATGTTCTCCCATTTGCTTAATGCTGATAAATTACACTTGCATATCTAATTCTATATAACAAGTCCAAAGAATATCCGAAAAATATTACCGAAAGTCCCATACTATACGGTATTACTAATCCATTTACTTAGATTCCTCATTTCACATGGTACAAACATGACACATAATTTGTGAAGAAAGAAAAACATATATATATATATATAAGAATATATATACATATATAATTAATAAAAGCATTTATAAATTTTTAATAATTAAAATACTTATTTTTTTTCTTTTATAAAACAAGAACAATAATTTTTTAACACTTTTCAAATAATTTCTAAAACATGTTTCTATATTTTAAAATCTTTGAGATAACTCATAAGTTTTAATATTACTTACAAAAATCAACTCATAATTTTCTATAATTAAATACTAATTTAAAAGAATTTTATAATCTTCAAACAGATAAAATACATTCTATAATTATAAATTATATTAAAAATTCATGAGATATACTTTGAAAATCGTAAAATGTTGATTAGAAACCAAATCATATTTTTCTAGAATTTTATAGGATTTTTAAAGATATATTAAAAATCAAAATCAATATTTCTTTAATATGTCAACATCTTTAATAAAATAATTAATAATCAATTTAAATAAAAAATTATCCAATATAATTTCAAATTTACAATGAGTTAATTTTCTACTTTCAAAACACTATTTTTATTTTCAAATTTTTTTTTTCAAATGCAGTACACATGGCTTGGAACATCTCTATTCCAAGACCCCATAGGACCACCGGTCCTCATGGACTGGTCGACTGGTCTATGGCCTAGAACAAAAATGTTCATGGTCGTGTATGCTATTTCGGGTAGCTTCAGCTGGCCGATTACCCTCCGCTCGACTCTTGCGTTAGCACTACACCATATATAACATTCACATCATCCAAACATCCAATTACATCATCAAAGAGGCACAAATTCAATCATTAAGCAAACACTTAGGTTTCAAGAGAAATGCACACGAATTCAATTTCTTATACTCCAGCATACAAGATGAAATTAATACATGAATTAGACATGGGTTTGTGAGTTGAATTAACTCACCTTAGCTAGCAAAAGCTTCAAACATCTCATGGCACTCTAAAGTTCACCAATAACCCAACTTTCCTCCTCACTGGCATCCCACATGCTCAAAATTTCACTTTGATGATTCTTAGGGGTGTAGATTGTTGTTGAAAGGCTTATTTTCAAGTCTCATTATTTTTGGAATTTTATTTGATTTTATATTAATTTTTGAAGAGGTAGGATTAATGTTTTCACAATTGAGATTAAGAAGAAATGGGATAGAATTGCTTACGGTTGGAAAAATAAAGCAAGACAAGTGGGTTCAAGATTTTTCATGAAGTATACATGAGGCGGATTGCCTAAGTATCATGTTGGGCCAAATAGGCTAAATTTTATTTGTTTTAAATCTTTTTCTTCTTTTCTTCTATACAATTCAATTTACCAACCATGTTGTGTTAGTTAAAATCACTAAATAAAACTCATGCTTATTTTTCTTATGTGTTTTATTAACATTACAAAATTTATAATAATTATTTTCCATAATTTATAGTAATCATATAATTATTTCCATATTTAGATCCCTAGGCCCATTTATTAAATAAATTTGTAAAACTCCCATTCATAATTAGAATAAAATTTCCTTTTCCTTTAAAGTCAAATTATCATCTTATTTACTATCAACATTAAACATTATAAAATACATCAATCACTTTTAATACAAACTAATACAATTCCAAATTTTAAATATTAATATTTCTCAAAATAATTAAATCATTCATTTATTAATAATTTACAGCTTTAAAATATTTATTTGAAATTGATTTATTATTAAATTCCCATTATTGCCAATCAAATTCCAATATCATTCACATTAAATCTTTAAAATGCCATTTTAATTAATTAAATCACAATTGTTAAATTTTAGTTAATTGCTTCTCAACCCCAAGTTGTTACAAAAACCCTAAAAGAAAAATAGAAATCTTTTGAATTCTCTAGTAGGTGTTAGGACTCGCTTGCCATAGGATTCCGACCTTGAGTTTGCTCAGTAAGTCATAGGCCTGCAAGCAATGTATGACAGTTTATCGGTGGCATCATATACAATTCCTAACATGTAGTCTTTCCCCTAATCTTATTTCGACCTTTAGTTTGCTCAACAAATCGAAAGAAATTATTCACTCATACCTACCATTTCATGATGATCTAAGTATGTATATGTACAACGAGTTTGCTCAACAAATACATATAGTTTTCTTATCTCATCTAGTCTATGTATCAATAAAACTACACATAACATCCATACCTTGAGTTTGCAAAACAACCAGACAAAATATGAGTAATTTATTAATACATAAATGGTAGAGGACAACAATTATAATACAAATTCATAATTTTTAATATATTTAGTTGAATGATATCAACTTATGGAATAATGTATTTCTTATGATATACCCATATGATTCAAGTATCACACACATCTGAAATCACGGTATGCGTATTATATATATGTATTTATTCCTTATATCTAATTGGATTTCTTACTGTTCCACCTTTTATTATAATTTATATTACATAAGTTTAATTTTGTATAACATTTTATAATTTAGTTAACTTATATAATAATTTTGTGTATAATCTTATATTAATTTCATTAATTAAATCCAATTTAATTAATTAAATTAATTAAATTAATTAATTAAATTTTAATTCATTATATTTTATTCATTTTAAACATTTTAATTGAATATTTGCACCATAATATTATAGTTATACAAATATATCTTATATACATGTTATTTTTTTGGCAAAGCCAACCGACTTTATAGTGGGTCGTGCCACTGTATATAAATGAAGAAAAGGTGTTCTGCACATGCATAGAAACAACTATATGGTTTATAGTGGCCATTCCACTTAAAGTAGATAACATGAGAGAAGCTAAGGTGCTTCTACAGCTATAATAATGACATAAGGAAACATCGGTTCCTCCTCCCATGAGGAGGAAGAATCACTTCCAATAGGACCTAACACATGCAGATAATCTTCAAAGTGAGACACAACAAAACCCGGGTGTTCCCTACTGTATATATATCTCCTATCCCTGCTATCATCATGGAGAAGAGATCTATTCCGCTTACCTCAAGCTCCATCCACTGTGAGAATAAGACCACCATCATCTATAGAGTAATGTAATCGCCTAGATTCACCATCATCATCAGTAACAAAAGTATGGAAATCATGTCTAGTCGGGTCATATCTCATGTCGGACTGTACATGGATCCAAGCCATCTCAGCAGAGTGCCCCATAATACTAGAAACTCCAGTATTTGAAATAGCAGGGGGAACAGAGGAAATCATAACAGCTTCAGAAAGGGGAGGAACATAATGAGGCACTGAAGGCTCAATAGGAGGGACAGAGGGTGCCACAGGAGGTGGAACAACGCACAATTTTGGGATCCATTTCATGTTCGGGGGCCTAGGTAGAGAGGTCCGAACCGAAAGTGGACCAACAAATGACGAACGAGGGCATGCCGATGATATATGACCAAAAGACTGACATGTCGTATAAATGTCTGGTTTCCAACCATAATGAACTACAATCTCCGCTACCTGATCCTCAGTCACTCTAACTTTGATTGTATCTGGTAAAGGCTTATCCAGGGAAATCTCAATCAAAGCTTTAGCATAGACTAATTTATCCCTAGCTACGGTGTTAGCATCAAAGCATTTTACTTTACCTACCACAATAGCTAGCCAGTTTAGACCTAACATAGGTTGTCAAACGGAGGGGATATGAGAGAAGTAAGTGCAAACATGAATAGATAGTACCTGCTCTTTGGCACAGTCAACAGACGGACTCCAAGGAGTGACTATAAAGGCTTGCCTCTGATAAAAATAGGACCTTTACTAAGAATTCATAGACGCTTCTCAGGTCTTGAGAAGTTGAATAAAAACATAAAGTTGTCCATGTGGACTAGGAGGCTACCCTTTGGTTTTCAAGCCTTGAAGCAATGATCCTTAACCACTAGATAAGGTGGGTTATTGTCCAAAAAGAACCCAACAAGACAGTCCGACCAATAATCAATTTCTGCTTAATCTACCTCCGAAAGGGGGATCAAAACCCCATCATTGTCAACCATTTCAAAAGTACAGGCACAAAATCACCTGCATTCTTTAGCAATGCAGTGAATAAGGAGGACCATTTTACGCCTGATTTTGGCTCATTAGACTGGATTGCTATTGAAGGAGGAATACTATCTTGATAAGGAGCAGCAACTACATGCATATTAGCAATAACTTGATGTGCAGGAGATATGTTTGTGCAATTACAGGCAAATACTGGTTCTTTGATACCCACATCATTTATTTTCATCCTAGTTCGATCATTCGCTGAGGAATTATTAGAAGCGGGTCTATAAATTAAACCAATAGAATTGGAATCCAGACCAACAGACATAGGTGCTATTTCGTGATTATCAATATCCATAGTAGAAGCATTAGAAGGTTTATACACACCAAAAAAATCAACATCGGTCATATAAACTTCATTTTCAACGGAATCTTCATTTTCAATAGAATTTATACTCAAAACAGCTCTGTTATTTCCATTAACATCATTACTCAAGACATTGCAACTATCATTACCCAGAGCATCACCCAATCCAGGTTGAGTTAGTATGTTGAAGAATAGAAGATATTGAAGGATTCGAGATACCTGATAATGGACCTATAGCCGCAGATATATTTTAACATTCGGTAACAAGGGCATCCATCTATCTCCGCATTTTATCTAAGGTAGCATCACGAGTAGATAGAAGACTAGATCCGTAGGCGGCAGCATCAGAAACATCATGAGCTGAGCATAGAGGCGATTCATAAACACATCCAGATCTGGTAATCGAACGATTAGCTATGGAGGAGTTAAATCTCGATTTGTCTTTTTGATTCTTTGCCATAGACGTCAGGTGGGGCGAGGGGATTAAGGTGAAGAGGTGATGCTAGATAGACGAGAGAGAGAGTGGCGAATCGACGATGGGAAAGGAAGGAACAGAATCAGAAAGGGAAGCCATATTATATTATTTATTTATTAACATTTAATTAATATATTTAATTAATTTTTTTAATTAATTATAATTAATTTCGAAAATAATATATATATATTTATTTGATATTTTAAGATACATATATATGGGTGTGTGTTTGATTTAATTAATTAATTTGTAATTAATTATTCATTTAATTAGTCTAATCAATTATTAGTAATTTTCAAAAATAATTATTCTATTTTCAAAACAATTTTGAAAATTATTTTATTATGTTTATAAAATCATTACTTATTTTAAATTTCAACTTTAAATTTAAAATACTATTTTAGTTTATTTTAAATTTAACCTTTTAAATTTAAATTTTTATTTTAATTTCAAAATAGATTTTAAAATTAGCCCAAGGCCCAAATCAATTTGGGCCTTTATATTAGGAATAACCTTTAGGGTTACCTCATCCTTTTAGGCAAGGTCTGTAGCCAGGTGGGCAAAGTATTTGATTACCAAAACTCAACCTTAGACACTACTTTATAAGATACCATACTATATGGGTAGACTTTAATAAGTTAGCCCTAATACTGCTAATTCAAATCACATAGACTATTGGGCTCTGATACCTTTGTTGGAATTGGGCCAGCATGTAGTGGGTTAAATATGTGAATTTCAAGTTTTTGCCATTTTGGATCTTATTAGGCCTATGAAGTCTAAATAGATTAAGATCTAATCTAAAATAAAATTATTATTTTATTTAATTTGTATATAAAGGTTATGTTGATTTTATATTGTACATGCATTTAGTATATACATGTACATGTTCATGCACGTGCAACATATACAGTGTGCATGGTTTAATGTACCTGTATCTAAGTGTTGGAATTTATACCATAACGGACATGTTAGCCGTTCCATATACATATGTGCAGTTTAATATATATATATATATATATATATGTAAAAAATAATTATATTTATATTAGTGCAATATGTATGTATGTATGTATGTATGTATATCTACGTGTGCATAAGAAGCATTATTTATCTACATACTTATATAATATAAAATAATGTTTACAAATATAGATAATTTTGAATTCAAATTTAAATATCAAATCTAGATCTAGATATTAAAATATCTTTTGCTTCCAAATTTAAAATTTGATTTTTTAAAGAATTAAATTCGAAATGTATTTAAACATAAATACAAAAATAATGATTTTTTACTAAAATATATATATGTATATATTTACATGTATGTGTTTTTGTGTGTGTGTATATATGAACTAATATTTTAAAGTTATTTGTAATAAAGAAATGTTATATAATCAAATATATAATAAATAATTATATATATACCTACATGTAATTCGATAATATTTATATTTTGAAAAAATCAACTTTATAATTTAAATCATTTCAGATTTATTCATTTTATTTTTTAATGAACGGAAATTATTGGAAATTTTTTATTATGAATTATGCTTTATAATGTATAAGATTTTATGCATATATGTATGTACGTATGAAAACATACATTCACATTTAACATATACATAATGATTGAGTTATTACATTATATTTTTAAAATTATACATATATATTTATATATTTAATTTGAATAAAATATGTAAAAATGTCTTTATTTTCGGAATGAAAATATATTTTTAAAATTTATACTATAAATTTACATGTAATACAATATTTTTTCATTTAATATAAAATAAATTTTGTTTTAAAATTCTTTTTAAATCATTTTAATTTTTTGATTTTTTTTTATTTTAATACATGGCCAAGACCATATATGTGTATATGTATTTAAATTTTTTCTAATGACAATAGATTTGCATATATATATATATATATATATATATATATTTATGTATGTATATTCCAAAAGGACATCATATATATATAAGGATTCATGATAATATGTTCGATCTAACTATACATAAATCATATGATGAACATGTGTGTGTGTGTATGGCATAAATAAAAATATTGTCTTACTATTGCCTAGAGATTAAACCTTGAATGTTGAATCAGCTGACTCTATTCAAATCCCAGACTGAAAGTACTACACACCATTGTTGAAATTTGGATTCGATCTTATTTTTTAGTGCTTGAATTAGCAGATGTAGATGGGTTGTAATTTTCGACTAGAGGAGGATCAAGTAGGAGCCAAAAGAGGAGTTAAGAGTGTTTAAATAGTAGAGAGTGAGGAGCTAAAAGTGGATCTGGATCCTCTATTTTCTCTTGCCACTTCAACTCTTTTGAATCAAATTCACCATCCCTTTTATAATCCTATGGTCGGCCAAGTTATGCCCATATATGTTCTTTCATTTTATTTCAAGCTTAATCAAAATAATATGTATTTAAATCTAATTTAAATGCACATCGATATCGGATATCAATACGTGCGTATGCAACTTTTATATAAACACTATTTTCAATACTGATCAACACAAATCAAATAAAATTTTATAATTAATATTTCATAAATACTAATTAATATAATAAATCTATAACAATTATAATTAATTAGATCATGTAGTAGCCAGAGTTTTCAACATTTCGGTTGTGTGACGCTTAGGTGTAAATTTTGTCAGCAATTAATATTGAATAGTTTAAATATTTACATTCACACATCACCTTAGCTAGTGGTGCGATATTATGCTCAAAATTATCTCTTATATAGCTTCATTGAAATCCAATTTTACTTATTTTATGCATTATTGGGTAGCGACAATTATTTACAACAATTCTTTTCGTCAAAACTATCTCACATTAGGACTTACGGAATTTGGTAATTGTCAAAATTCCACTATTGTCCACAATCAACTTGTATAGTCCAATCATAAATTCATTGGTTCAATAATAACAATAATTATTAACCGAACTACTATGGCAAGAGACTTTGACTTTGATGGAATTCAGTTGATGGTGATACTAACATTATATAATCGAGGAGACGAATTCTCCATTGAATAGTGTCTCACTTATAATGCTTCCACTCGACCAAACTGTAGTCATTCGATGGACGTCATGCCACAACTTAACTATAAACAAAATAGATTTTCCAAACTTAAGCTCGATAATATTCTTAAGTCGAGGAAATTATGCTATATTATCACATCGATATTTTTTGTTTGACTTAGTTATATTAACCAATAAAAAACTATCGAGTGATTCATTCCATAGTTATCCAATAACTATTAGTATGTAACCCTTTGCTGCGGCTAGCGGCCATGAGTAATTAACTACCCAACATTTGAAGAGCATTACATACTCTAGTCTCAATGGATGCATCGATATCTAGTCATGATACATCTCGACTAGGAATATTCAAATCGGTATGATTATTTTGTTATGATAAATTGCTCATGATTTCAACACATTGTAACTACAATCACAAAAACATAACATTTATAGATTTTCTATTAAATATAATTAAATTAATTAAATAATTAATATAACACGTTATATCAAGTATATAATAGAAATAAAAACACCTTTTATTTCGAACGAAATTTATTACAGAGTTAATAACTTACAATAAATTACAGAATTTCTCCTAAGACATACCCCTAAATCTATCACATATAATATACCCTAGAGGGGCTGAATAAGGTATTTAAAATATTTAATGGATAAATGGATAGATAATGTGTGAGCGTAAATGCGAAAAATAAAATACACGTAGATTTACCCAGCTTCGGCTACTAACTCGTTCCTACCTACTGTTGCCTCCAAAGTTATTATCAGAATTATATATTTGAACGTCTACAACCCTTGTAAGCTTGCACTCCTTGCTAAGATAAATATAAATATACTTATCATATGCCTAGTAACCCTACTTCTACATTATCCTCGAGTCATGTATGTATGTATGAAAACATACATTCAGCCATGTATGTATGTATGTATGAAAACATACATTCACATTTAACATCCATCAAATTAACCTTAAAATTGATGAAATTTGGTTCAATCAATGTATTTTAATGAAAACGTTAATTAATTTCATATCATGAAACATAAAATTTCAATTAAGATAACATTCACAACTAATTGTTGTAATTTAAAAGTATTAATTATAATTAGAGTTGATTTTGTTGAAATTGAGAAATTTTGGAAAAAACTAAATAGTTACAATATTAGTGCAAAAACTAAAGTTCGTTTTGTTGAATTTTAACATAAATTAGCAGAAGAAATTTCTAATTTTATTTAAATAAGTTTTACATTTGAAAGAGGGAAAATAAAGACGATAAAAACAAATGTAATTTTGTAAAGACATAGTGCATGTAAAGTAACATTTAATGTACAATAGTTTATTATATTTTTTGATGTGCATTTATCAATTGTTGGTGTATGAATAGAACTAGCCATCCATAATCTCGTCACTTCCTTTTTATTAAATCCGATGGATCTATTCAATTATTTCGTAGATTCAAGCCTTAAGATTCACCACTCCTCCTCGATCTGCCTCGTCAATTTACGATTGCCATTTGGGAGTAGTGGTGACAAATCTTTGTTGGCACCGAGTTTGTCAACTTGTTGAGATGGCCATGTGTTTGCTTGAGTCAAGTCATGGTGCCTTGGCCGTTTGTCATCCGCATATTGCTTACATCGACTACCTTACTGTATTTGCTCATTTTAGATGATGTCTTGAAGATTTACATGCCCCAACGATTTCTTTAGTTTGAATGTTGCTGCTGTTATGAAGATTATCATCACCAATCTAAATTTGAAGTCATGCTCGCCAGAAAATTTGAAGTTATTGTTGTCGTGAGTTTTGGTAGGTGCTTTTAATGTCAACATGATGATTAGTTAGTGAAGTTTGCAATCTCCTAAGATTGGGATGCCATTGTGATATGAAACAATGCCGCCGTTAGATCTGGAGTTGCTCACATCTGGATTAGCTGGTGTTGTGTGGATCTAGTTGATGATTGACATCAAAAAAGCTGCCTGCTTAGAACTAATTTGAAGTTGATGTGGATGATTGTTCGGACGGCTAAATTTCTATCGAGTTAGAAAATTGCCGAAAGAATTTAGGAATAAAATTTACCGCAAGCGCACGGTGTACGAATGTAGCACGTAGCGAATACGGGTCGATCCGCAGGGAATTGATGATTTTAAAATTCTATTCAATCAAATTAAACCAAAGTCGAGTGATTGTTAACTAACTAAAAGAAAGTAAAAACAAACTAGAACTAAGGAGAATAAAAAGATGAGATTAAAGAGCAATTTAGAGGCAAATCCCCTCTAATGATCACATAAATCAACATAATGAAATTATGATCTCTTTTTGGTCATTTGTGACATTAGTTGATGCATTTATCATAAGAATGGCCTAATTGTGTTATTAATTAACACACTTAAACCATTAAACTTTAATGCACCCTCTAACCCACTTACCAACTTCAATGAAAATGATATGAAATTAAAAGTAAAATCTATTTTAAGCATGGTTTATTAACTATTGATTTAGAAACATAAACCATCAAATTTTGATTCTAAATCACTTCCATTACCATGATCATATGTAGATGAAGAGGTAATTAGTTATTCATATGACTAAGCATAGCCTATTTGTTTTGAACAACATAAGCTATCAAACTCAATATTAAAAACAAAGTCACACACACATCCAACTTTCCATTAAGCACAAAAGAGACATAAATGAGAAATTATGTTGCATCTACATGATTCAAGAGAGCATCATTACCCCTAAATTGAAGTGGTTTAGCCTCTCATATTTGTTATCATATGAACAAATGTAGCATGCAACATGAAGGAAAAAGAAAAGGAAAAAGAAAGCAAAGTAAAGAAAAACTATTCTACTTGCATGAAAAATAAATCTACACTACTAACATGAAAGTAAATAAGCATGAAAAGGAAAAGAACATGTATTGAAGTTGCATAAAAAAAATTACATAAAGAGAAATGGCTAAGTAGCCATGAAAAGAAAGAGAGAACTTGATTTTATTTTCTAAGCTAACCTTAACTAAGAGGAACTCAGAAGGAAGAGGGGTTACATGAAACATAAGGGGATTTTATACATGTGTTAAACCCTAATTCATATTTTTGGGGAATGCCCAAAATACCTTCTTAGGAAGTGTGGAGGCCAAGTAATCATTAGCTTCAAATATTCCTCATTTAAGTGTACATGAAGCCATTAATTCTATAAGCATGTGCATTAGCCTCAAATTTGTACATTAAGGTTGGTGGGTAGGTGGGGTCCTCCATTATCATCACTTTGAATTATTTCCATCTTTGTAACGACCCGATATTTTCAACCATTCGCATCCGCACATGGCGGACTTGAATTGCTCAAAATACCGCGTTGTAAATAAAATTTGGCAAATCTCAGAATATACAGTAAATAAATATAATCACAGATCACAGACACAGAGTAAAATAATGCAGCAGAAGTAAAAGAAATAGTAGTTCATGAAGCTACTATATAAATATATCAGAGTTACATAAGACATAACAGAAGAAATGAAATACAACATAAGTCTCAATATGATAACCAAGTACAAGCTGAATAGAACAACAGAACTGAGAAAGATAAAACAAGATAAGCAGATAATCTCCAGCGGTTCCAATCTCCAGAAAGTGGAATCCAAATCTGTGAATACTCAGGCTGACGCGAGCGTAAATAAAAATACAAACACTCGAGTCAGGACATACATACTTATACAATATAAACCAACTCAAGTGAACTGTAATAAAGGTACAAGTAACTTAGAAGATGCTTGGGACCGCCCATCCTCTAAGGATCCGTTAAACTATTTACTATATAGTAATATACGCTATATACAGTAGTGTCTAATCAGTAAAGTATAATCATATAGAAAATAGCGTTAAGGGGATGGTGAACCTTAACGCGGTCGGATCTTTAAACCAAAATCGTAGTGGGCTCGATATGGTAGGTGACACGGCACACAAGGCAATGCCAGGGTAGATATACCAATTACGCATCCGGACTGGTGGTGACGCATAGCGGCCACTACCGCCCACCTCGAACAACACTCCCAAACCAAGGGTGCGCACCAAATCAATCACAAGTAATAGAATGGTATCAAAGAAGTGTGTCCGATCAGAGGTGCTACCTCCTTGGTCTGTCAATCGCTCCTGTTTTAGCCACCTTATGCCAACTTACGGGAGTTGGGTCCACGTATATACCTTAGGATCGTCGCCACCATCCTACTTCATTCTGGAAACTCCACCACGTACACAGTTGTCAAAGTGGTTTTCGGTATCGACAGAGAGTATGTCCATATCTGATCCCGGTCTCTTTAACAACCAATCGCTATTATAACCCATGGTTATAATTTTAAAACAGTTTATACTTCAAAATAGAATATCATTTCAAATCCATATCTTTACCAAAATAAAGATTAAATCAATTCCAAGCCATTTCAATATATTTAAAATATCATATCTTTTCAAAACTTCATTTCAAATCATTTCAATATATCAAAATATCGTATCTGTCCAAAACTTCATTTCAAATCATTTTAATATACCAAAATATCATTTGAGTTCAAATCTAAATATTCAACTTTAAATACTTTTTAAATTTAAAGATATCATTCATTTATTATCATTTCAAGTCACCTTTTTAAATAGTTTATATTTTAATCAAAATAATTCATTTAAACCATTTAAAAGTGTAATTATTATACTTTCAAATCAAGTATTAACATTTCCAAAGTTTCAATTCAATTCAATCATTTATTTCAATTAAATTTCCATAGACCATTTCAAATCTTATAAATTAATATAGATTTAATCCACAAAATAACTATTCATATTATAAAATAAATTCCAAAGCTTTATTATCCTATATTTCATAAGTCCAATGTCTTTTAAATAGATTCAAATTACAAGTAAACCAAATATTTTTCATACTAATATAAAATTCAATTATTCATTCCAAGATTTAATATCATTTCAAATTCATTTCAAAATATCAAAATATCATTTCAAAACATCATTTATTTCATTTAAATTTAAATACCATTTAATCACATTTCAAAATAGTTGTATTTCCCAAATCAACTATTCCATTTAAATCATTTAAAGTCAATTCATTATATTTAATAATTAAATATTTTATTTCCAAAATTTAATCTTTTTCAAAGATCATTTATTCATTTGAATTTATTAAACAAAGAAAAATTCAACTTTTGCATCACTTAGAAAATGCTACGAAATGTTATGTTTAAAAACAGTTCATTAACAAAAGACGGCATTTAAAATGCTGTGATATCTTAATTTAGTTTCAATTAAAATTTTAGTTAAATTTAACAACTATATCACTAACAAAGTGCTATAATAACCCTTAGTTCAAATTTGCTATTTGGTTCATTTAAAACAACTACAGCATTTTCCAAATGCTGTAATACCTTTACATTACATTTCAAAAATGCTGTCAAATCAAATTCAGAGTTTTATTTACAATTTCACACATAATTAACTTTTAATATAAATCATTTTAACTTATAAAATCAATTATTTTCACATTTAAAAACAATCATTTAAATACCTTTATTTCTATGATTTTATAAAGTCAAATTTCCATACAAAAATCAAATTAAATAACAATTAAATTTCCATTTCTTTAATTAAATTCTTAGCTTAACAACTAAGTTTAAATTTCCAAAATATAATTTATTTCCATTTATTTTACTTAATTATAATTTCACTTTTTAACAAAATTTCACAAAAATTCAATTTAAGTTATATTTCCAAATTCAGCTTAAATATTCATTTATTTCATATTTTAAGTTATACAAAATCATTAACACTTTATAAAATCATTATTTCTTAATAAAAACATTAAGTTAATTTTTAAATCAAAATTTGTCATATATTCTTACTTTACATAAATTCCATTTATAAACAAAATCATAAATTCCCAAATTAACTTATATTTCAAATTCTACTTCAACATTTACTTAATTCACTTATTTAATTTGTAGAAAATCACAAATATTTTATAGAAATCGTTTTAATAAAGTTTACATCAAAATATCATAATATTTACTTTTTGAAAATATTTTAAAAATTTCAGAAAAATATATAAACCACGGGTCCGTATATAATTTTCTAGCCTAGGTCAAGTGATACGGATATGTATCATTTCAATCCGCAGTTTACAAAGAAAAACCGGGTTTTATCATTTCAAACCCGCAATCCCAAGTTAAATAAAATAAATAAAAGGTCGCTCAGGCTTATCATTTCAGCCCATAACGATCTTTCCCTATCCTAAAGTCCGTTCGGGTATTTATCATTTCAACCCATAGTGAACCTAATCTACAGGGAACTTGCAGTGTGATAAACTGATAAAATAACAGAATAGCATGAAATAACAGTAATAGATGATATAACATATATAATAACAGGGGTAAACATTATATGATCATAAGATAACAATTATAACAGGATGATAAAATTTTACAGATTCAAATGGTGTCAGTTTACTAGTTATATAAGTACACATCGTCTGGTGAGAATTACTCACCTGTATTAGCTGGAGATGACAAACAACAACACACAACAGAGAAGCTTCTAAGGCACGACAACACGAATATGATTTGAGAGGGGAGAGCCAAAGCTAATAGCCTTGTTCAAACATTTACACAAAACAATACAAATATATGTAAGTTTCAACGCGATTTAGACATCAAATAACATTAGAATTCAAAGCCCAAAACAACATCGAATGAATTGCACTTGTTCTCAACCTCATGTACTTCAGTTAGGCAGTGATTAGGCACAGCTAACTCAGGGAATTGGTTCAGGTTTGGGTGTGCAAGGGTCGGCCTACACATGGGTTTGAAGGTGGGTTGTGATCTAGGTGCAAAACTATACAACTTCATGGCAACTACAAGGCAACAACTTCATCTCTAAGCTCCTAATGTATTCGGCCAGAGGCTAGGTGGGCCCAACCAGTGGTGCAGGTGGTGGTGGGTGATGTGGCAGAGGGTGGAGGTTAGGTCAGAGGTGGTGGTGGTGGAGGTAGTGGCGGCAAATGGTGGTAGAAGGAGGAGATGACAATTCTAGGCCATAAGTGATAGTTTGTGATGGTTTTTGGTGGATTTTGTGGTGGTCTTCACCTTGGATTGTCTCGGCCTGAAATGGAGAGGTAGTAGGATGGGTGATGGTCAGAGGAAGTGGTTATGGTGGTCAGGTTAGATCTGGTTGAGGAGGAGCCAAGCCTAGAAGAAGAGAGCAAGTGCAAAAATCAATGTAAATAAGTAGAAAAAGGATAAGAAAAAGTTGAAAATCATTACACAAACTTTCCTCAATAGCCATGGCCGAAATTCTTTTGTTTCAGAAATGAAAATGAATGTACATGAATAGAAAATAGAGTATGCAGCTGAAAGATGTGGATAGTAAAGGCTAATTGATGAAAAGGTAAGTTACAAATGTGAAAGGTTGGAAGATAAAAGGCCTTAGGCAAATCAAAAGTCATAACCTTTCAAATTTCTTTTAATTTCTTTATATAAGTTTATATTACTGAAAATAATAATACATTCGGTCACAAATTCAAAAATATAACAAAATGTGAAGACCCAAAAGTTGGCCTTCGAAAATCGGCACCCGTACTTTACATCGTACTCGAATGCCGTAGATTCAAATGCCAAATCTGGTTCTCCGGAGCTTATAACAACATTAAGTAAATAACACAGCGGAATAAATGAATAATACATTGATATACAATATCCGATACAACAGAGTGATACAATGAATATCAATATACATCAGAGATATGATACAACAAATAGCAGCGGAAAAGAAAAATAGATAACTAACATCAGCAGCGGAACAAATAACTCTAAGATAGTCTTCAAGAGAGAACTCCAGCAGTATCTCGAACTCCCAATAACGATACACCAAGAATAAGCAAGTGTAGTCCGATCCAAAGACTGAACTAGCTCCAGAAAATCTACTGAACCTGACTATCTGAAAAACCCAACTCTAGACTGCTCGTGTAGAAAATTATGAGCACCCAGAGTTTAGGAAATGAACAATAAACTCCGAGTCAGTCGTGGGACTGGTGTGAGCAACAAAAACAGTTTATTTTTAAACAACACAAAAGAATTTAAACATTGAAAACCGCAATGCTTTTGGAAAATGAAACTACCATAAGACCTCCCACCACACACACAATGCAAACGCAGACTTGGAGGAGATTTCTTCTTATGATAGTCAAAGATGCTTACTACGCAAAAAATCAAATCATTTTTGATATTATTATTAGTGCATAGTGTAGAAAACATTTCGAAAGTAGAATATAAATCTTAGCCAGCATAGGTACCATTATATTATGCCTGCTATAGCTGCCATATTAGATGGCAGGTTCTACAACTAATACCGTACAAAGTTCGTATTGGAGTTTGGATTTCCAACAAATGGTCAGGCCAAGGAACTTCCCATTGCCACATGGAAACGCCTCTGGAATGACGTCCCGAGAACCTAACCGGATCTCTGCCAACACAAGGCCGGGTTACCTCTGCAAAAATAGGTAACTACTGACACGCGTATGCCATCCCCCGATCGTAACCGATCTTCCCGAGGATCCTCGATTTCCAACAACCACATCAGAATAATAATGCAGTAACCACATAGGTTAAGTATCTGGGCTCCATACCATGATACCACCTCTATCCAGAAAGAAATGACATACACTAAGGGGCGCTACTCCCTAGAACCTTGCCGCATCTTTCCTGTTTTGACCATTCCGGGGTGTGAGGCTCGACGAAGTCTCGTCCACAAAGCTACGCTTTGTTCACAAAGCCATGCTTCGGGTCAAACAAATGATCAACCTATGATCACAAAGATATAAAATCAAATAAATGATCATATCGCAAATGATCAAACACTGATCATCACACAGCAACACTCAGCATTTCACATTACCAAATTGGGATATATTGCTGATAAATTTCAACTACATAACCTCTGAGCTCGTACGTCTCAGAGAAGGGTGTTAAGCTAAGAGAATAAATTCTCCGCCACCAACAGAAATGTATTTGAAAGAAATCGGCTTTATATCTCAAAGTGTAATGTCAGACATTTAACCATACAAGTCTGTTCCGGGTTCGAACAGAACCGAAGGCACTTCTTACGAAGCCCTTGCATTTCCGGGTATTCACAATCCCGTCCGGACTTCCCATCACAAAGGGTGATAAAATCTCTATACCGGGGACCAGTCGGTGCAGAGACATTCGACGAGTTGTCCTTTCGTTTTCATAAATATCCGGTCTTCAACACCGGTCTTCAAATGCTATCCATATACGACGTATCACTATTCGGAATGGGTTATATGACACAAATGTCTTTTCCCGGCTAACCCGAATAATGAGCGTGATATTCAAAAACATATGGATATTGAGATTTCGATTAAGTCACAACTTAATAATTCAACCCTTTCTTCCAAAATAGTTTAAACCAATCATCATTTCAAATCTTTAAATAAAAAGATTTATTTCACACCGTTCACCTCGTTTTATAAGGATCTATTCATAAGTTTCAAAACATTTCAATTCCAATTGGATTAACTCGTTAAATCTTTAAAACAAAGATTCAACTTATAGCTTTCAAAACAATTTCATTTCGAATGGTTTAAACAAAACATCATTCTAAATCTGTTAAAAATAAACAGATTCAATTCATAGTTTTCAAAAACAATTCAATTTCATTTTTAATTTGAAACCTTTCAACACAAATTGGAAGTTCATTACTTATGTGAAAGCTGTTATTATTTGAAAACAAATAGTTTTCGTTTCAGAAAATCCAATTTTATTTGGACGAGGTAAAGGTCTTGAATTTTATTCACATTCCAAAATCAATATTTTATAACGGGTATAATATCTTTAATCCCTAGTTTTAAATCATATAATTCAATTTCAAACTTTAATTCAAATTTAAATCAAATTATTTAAATTTCCAAAATTCCATTAAGTTATTCAAAATAACTCTTGTCTTTGAAATTCTATTTCAAAAAGCTTTTCACTTTAAACCGAAATTTCAAATTCAAAATCAATTGAAATTAAAATTTCAATTTCAAAAAAAAACATCAAATTTAAATTATCTGTGACTTAACCGATTTCCACGTGAAATCCATATTTGTGTGTCTATGGTGTAGTCCAGGGGTTTTACACACAATAGTGCAACATCAATCATCACAGATTAAAACACAACAATATAGTTGATAAGCGATACAAACTATAACGCTTATCGTACAAATCATAGATATATATCACAGATAATAAATTACATCACAGATTAAAACACAATCAGGGTATATCACGAATCATCACATATCAGGAAATATCAAACAATTCAACATTCAATAGAATCCAAACATCCATGGATAAGGTCAGTTAATTGTCTGATTATAATTAAGTTATACCAGGTTAATTACCTATGAATAACTATAAATCTTGGTTAATTAATCTCACAAAGTAATTTAATCCAAATTACTATCATACTCAAATCATCTCCAACCAATTACATACAGTAATTATTATTAATTACTTCATTAAGTAATTATACTTCATTAATTACATTTAAGTAATTATACTTATCAAATCATCCTATGATTAATTTAAATCAATTAAACTAAATTAATCAACTTAAACAAATCATATTTAACTCAATTAATCATATTAAGTAATTAATTTCTTAATTACTTTCATTCAGTAATTACACTTAAACATTTTCATCAATGTTTATCTTTAATTAATTTATCTAATTAACTACTAAAATAAATCACATTAATATATCAATTATTTAATAGTCTTAAGTTAAGGACCTTCATTAACTATTAATTACAATTCTTAATTTCTCTTCTTAAGAAATTAAACTAAATCAATCAATATTAATTTCAAATTTATTTATCTTTAATAATCCATAAATTAACCATTAATTATTTAATCAATTCAAGTCTTTAAATGTAACTTAATTTAACCTTAATTACTTGATTTATTAATATTTAACCATTAGTTTAAAATCTAATCTATTCAAATTAATGATCTTTAATCACAAATTAATTTTTCCTAATTAATAATTAACTTAAACCTTTATTAATTGGTTTAATCTCATAATTACTTAATTAATCCAATTATTAATTAAATTTTTCAATCCATTTTAATTAACTTATTAATTTAATGAATCCAAATTATTAAATTCAAACTTAAGGATTTTTAACTAAATTTCTTCTTAAATTTCAAATCATTAAAGTATGCTTTACTCTTACTTATTTACATCATTTAAAGTTATAAACTTTATGCTACTTTCAAAACCTAAGATTCAATTTCAATTCGAATTCAGATTTTAAAAAAAACAAATTTAAACTTGGTTTTAAATTATGTTTCAGATTCTATATTAAATTCTAAAATTAAGAAAACTGCCAGGCTATACTTTCAAAAGCCTGGAAAAACATTATACTCGAATCAACTAAAATCTCTTCGAGTCATCTCCTTCCCTTCTTCGAGTCATGTGCTCGAACGACTCGAGTAAAACCCGAGGAAACATCTTCGTCCTCCCCAAAGGAAACAGAGACAAGGAAACGTGCACGTGCACGTGAACAACGACGACGTTCGTCTCCAAGAGGTGCTGTGTCGTCGAGCACGTCGACGATGATCCATGCTCCTCTCCCCGACCGCCAGCGCTACGTTCCCACTTCAAATTCGAAAAACAACCCAACCTCAGACCTAAAAAAAACAGCGCCACCCCACCATCAAACCTGAAAACATCTAGTCCTCGCCTTCCCGACCACCGTTCGCCACCAAACTCCGGCCGCAGCTTCGACTATGCCCCAGCATCCACCTCCCCAAGTTCTAGCGAACTCGATCAACCATAGTGATCGAACTGACCAACCTCATCAACCCAGACCAAAACTAGGTTTACAGAACGAATTAGACCCCCACCATCACCACAGTGACCAGCCACCACTTCCACCATTTTTCCCTTAGTCACTGACCACTCCACCGTCATCAGAGAGAAACTCGGCCTTCCAGACGATCTAGATCAACAGAGACACTCGAATTTCTATTTTCTGGTAAACCCAGAATTTCTATCAATCCCCTCTACTAAACACTTCCATTTTTGTTTCAAAACTCGATTTTTGTTTTAAGTATTTGATTCCTATACCTGATTCAAAGACTTTTGACAATTTATTTTTTCCCTTATTTTTAGTTTACTATGAAGTTCTGTGTTTCCAGAGCTAAATTCAATTTGTATTAACTTAAACAAATTAAAACTAAAGCCTATGACATAACAAATATATTTGATTCAACACTTAAGTCATAACATAGATTGGATTATTAGCAAATGATTTTTTTTTTCTTCTTTTGAACCTGGAACTAAAGCCAGAGACAAGAAATTAAACACACAGCATTTCACACACTAACATACCACCATATCCAAGTTATCATTATCACAGACTTAAGATAATAAGGAAGATCAAGTAAAAAAAATGGAAGTTTGCTCACCTTGAAAATGGCAGAGAAGAAGAACAGAGTAGAGTTTGAAATGTTAAACCAGACTTGACATTTTACTAACTACAACTCCTCTTTTTGATCTATGATTCGAATTGGTTCAAGTTGTTTTAAGTTGAAGTTTTTCTTGTTTAAGTTTGAAAATATATTCACTTCAGTTTTGCATAGCTTATGGACGAACTGATGTTGAGGAGTTGGTATATAGGAGAGAAGTTGCCAGGGTATGGCTGAGGTGATCTTGCTTGTACATGTTTTGATATTTTATTCCTATGCCTAGCCCATGCCTTTATAAACTAACATTTCCCATTTACTTGCATTATTTTACTCGGCTGAGAGATTTGTTTATGTACAATATGATTTGGGTGAGTATAGATATTTTTATTTTGTCTTTGCTTTTGCTTTTTCTTTTGTTCCCTTACTTTGTACTGACTTTTGCAATTTGATTTTATCTTTCTTTTGTTCAAGTTGTATTTGTTATTTTATTATTTTACAATGTAATTGAATTTCTAATTTATTCTATTTCAAACATTTTACTTTAATATTATCAATTATTTATTTACAATTTAAACTCAAGTCAAAATATATATCTATATATTTATTATTTTCAGATTCACTCATATTTGAATCGGGGAAACTCGCTCTAATTTTCTAATTAAATTAACAAATATTTATCCAAAAATTCATTTAATTACTCAATTTAATCCAAAAATTCAATAAATTATTAATTTAAATTAAATTAAAATCTGGGGTCGTTACAAACTTCCCCCCTTAAAAGAATTTCTTCCTCGAAATTCGCAGGCACGAAAACAACAAAGATAGATAGATTCGATCTCCTATAACTCCTCAAACACAAGATACGGATTCCAAACTCAAGTCGGAATATCTCAAAATACATATCAATTTGTCCCTCTTCGGACTTCAGTCTTCACAAGAAATTACTATAGAATTTCAAATTTGGTTTTAAACAAAATCGTTTTATCGATACAATTCAATTTTATCCTCATATTCTATTAATCAATTTAACTCAATTTCAAATTTCCAATTTCAAATTCATTAAGGTTTAAAATCAAAAACTGATAAGAAACCGATGAAAATACTAACTAAGAATTTTCTACAACGATTCGTAGAGCCATCATCATACCGAAACTTCTTCTTGTAGCTGGTACGAAGAAATCAAAAGAATTTGGAAACGAATCAAAGAAGATTGATAAGAAGGTTATTTCCACTGTTACAGGGTATTGACCATTTATAGTCGTATTCCCTTGTCCCCTATCTCGTCTTCTTCTTGCACTCATACTCACTATCAGTGGATAGTAAGAGAATTTACTGAGACATTCAGACGGATATCTGAGAATTACTCATTCTAGAGTTTACTTCACTCTATCTCTAATGAGCTACTTAACGTGTTATACTCCTGAGCTAAAGTTCAACCTTAGCTCTGATACCAAATGTGAAGGACTACCGTCGGCGGCCACCGGTAGGCTTTGCAACCATCCCAGTCCCACCGTGGCTTACACTGGCACCTCGCATTTACTTTTACGGCCAGCCTCTCGACTGTCACGGCCTTCGCCTAACCAACCCATCCCTCTCAGGGACATGTAGGGGTAAGAGTCTCCCGTTCGCCACCAAACTGCGAAGCGAGAACCCCCTATCATGCTGTAATATAGCAAATGCGATCCAAATACGACGTATCACTATTCGGAATGGGTTATATGACACAAATGTCTTTTCCCGGCTAACCCGAATAATGAGCGTGATATTCAAAAACATATGGATATTGAGATTTCGATTAAGTCACAACTTAATAATTCAACCCTTTCTTCCAAAATAGTTTAAACCAATCATCATTTCAAATCTTTAAATAAAAAGATTTATTTCACACCGTTCACCTCGTTTTATAAGGATCTATTCATAAGTTTCAAAACATTTCAATTCCAATTGGATTAACTCGTTAAATCTTTAAAACAAAGATTCAACTTATAGCTTTCAAAACAATTTCATTTCGAATGGTTTAAACAAAACATCATTCTAAATCTGTTAAAAATAAACAGATTCAATTCATAGTTTTCAAAAACATTTCAATTTCATTTTTAATTTGAAACCTTTCAACACAAATTGGAAGTTCATTACTTATGTGAAAGCTGTTATTATTTGAAAACAAATAGTTTTCGTTTCAGAAAATCCAATTTTATTTGGACGAGGTAAAGGTCTTGAATTTTATTCACATTCCAAAATCAATATTTTATAACGGGTATAATATCTTTAATCCCTAGTTTTAAATCATATAATTCAATTTCAAACTTTAATTCAAATTTAAATCAAATTATTTAAATTTCCAAAATTCCATTAAGTTATTCAAAATAACTCTTGTCTTTGAAATTCTATTTCAAAAAGCTTTTCACTTTAAACCGAAATTTCAAATTCAAAATCAATTGAAATTAAAATTTCAATTTCAAAAAAAAACATCAAATTTAAATTATCTGTGACTTAACCGATTTCCACGTGAAATCCATATTTGTGTGTCTATGGTGTAGTCCAGGGGTTTTACACACAATAGTGCAACATCAATCATCACAGATTAAAACACAACAATATAGTTGATAAGCGATACAAACTATAACGCTTATCGTACAGATCATAGATATATATCACAGATAATAAATTACATCACAGATTAAAACACAATCAGGGTATATCACGAATCATCACATATCAGGAAATATCAAACAATTCAACATTAAATAGAATCCAAACATCCATGGATAAGGTCAGTTAATTGTCTGATTATAATTAAGTTATACCAGGTTAATTACCTATGAATAACTATAAATCTTGGTTAATTAATCTCACAAAGTAATTTAATCCAAATTACTATCATACTCAAATCATCTCCAACCAATTACATACAGTAATTATTATTAATTACTTCATTAAGTAATTATACTTCATTAATTACATTTAAGTAATTATACTTATCAAATCATCCTATGATTAATTTAAATCAATTAAACTAAATTAATCAACTTAAACAAATCATATTTAACTCAATTAATCATATTAAGTAATTAATTTCTTAATTACTTTCATTCAGTAATTACACTTAAACATTTTCATCAATGTTTATCTTTAATTAATTTATCTAATTAACTACTAAAATAAATCACATTAATATATCAATTATTTAATAGTCTTAAGTTAAGGACCTTCATTAACTATTAATTACAATTCTTAATTTCTCTTCTTAAGAAATTAAACTAAATCAATCAATATTAATTTCAAATTTATTTATCTTTAATAATCCATAAATTAACCATTAATTATTTAATCAATTCAAGTCTTTAAATGTAACTTAATTTAACCTTAATTACTTGATTTATTAATATTTAACCATTAGTTTAAAATCTAATCTATTCAAATTAATGATCTTTAATCACAAATTAATTTTTCCTAATTAATAATTAACTTAAACCTTTATTAATTGGTTTAATCTCATAAGTACTTAATTAATCCAATTATTAATTAAATTTTTCAATCCATTTTAATTAACTTATTAATTTAATGAATCCAAATTATTAAATTCAAACTTAAGGATTTTTAACTAAATTTCTTCTTAAATTTCAAATCATTAAAGTATGCTTTACTCTTACTTATTTACATCATTTAAAGTTATAAACTTTATGCTACTTTCAAAACCTAAGATTCAATTTCAATTCGAATTCAGATTTTAAAAAAAACAAATTTAAACTTGGTTTTAAATTATGTTTCAGATTCTATATTAAATTCTAAAATTAAGAAAACTGCCAGGCTATACTTTCAAAAGCGTGGAAAAACATTATACTCGAATCAACTAAAATCTCTTCGAGTCATCTCCTTCCCTTCTTCGAGTCATGTGCTCGAACGACTCGAGTAAAACCCGAGGAAACATCTTCGTCCTCCCCAAAGGAAACAGAGACAAGGAAACGTGCACGTGCACGTGAACAACGACGACGTTCGTCTCCAAGAGGTGCTGTGTCGTCGAGCACGTCGACGATGATCCATGCTCCTCTCCCCGACCGCCAGCGCTACGTTCCCACTTCAAATTCGAAAAACAACCCAACCTCAGACCTAAAAAAAACAGCGCCACCCCACCATCAAACCTGAAAACATCTCGTCCTCGCCTTCCCGACCACCGTTCGCCACCAAACTCCGGCCGCAGCTTCGACTATGCCCCAGCATCCACCTCCCCAAGTTCTAGCGAACTCGATCAACCATAGTGATCGAACTGACCAACCTCATCAACCCAGACCAAAACTAGGTTTACAGAACGAATTAGACCCCCACCATCACCATAGTGACCAGCCACCACTTCCACCATTTTTCCCTTAGTCACTGACCACTCCACCGTCATCAGAGAGAAACTCGGCCTTCCAGACGATCTAGATCAACAGAGACACTCGAATTTCTATTTTCTGGTAAACCCCGAATTTCTATCAATCCCCTCTACTAAACACTTCCATTTTTGTTTCAAAACTCGATTTTTGTTTTAAGTATTTGATTCCTATACCTGATTCAAAGACTTTTGACAATTTATTTTTTCCCTTATTTTTAGTTTACTATGAAGTTCTGTGTTTCCAGAGCTAAATTCAATTTGTATTAACTTAAACAAATTAAAACTAAAGCCTATGACATAACAAATATATTTGATTCAACACTTAAGTCATAACATAGATTGGATTATTAGCAAATGATTTTTTTTTCTTCTTTTGAACCTGGAACTAAAGCCAGAGACAAGAAATTAAACACACAACATTTCACACACTAACATACCACCCATATCCAAGTTATCATTATCACAGACTTAAGATAATAAGGAAGATCAAGTAAAAAAAATGGAAGTTTGCTCACCTTGAAAATGGCAGAGAAGAAGAACAGAGTAGAGTTTGAAATGTTAAACCAGACTTGACATTTTACTAACTACAGCTCCTCTTTTTGATCTATGATTCGAATTGGTTCAAGTTGTTTTAAGTTGAAGTTTTTCTTGTTTAAGTTTGAAAATATATTCACTTCAGTTTTGCATAGCTTATGGACGAACTGATGTTGAGGAGTTGGTATATAGGAGAGAAGTTGCCAGGGTATGGCTGAGGTGATCTTGCTTGTACATGTTTTGATATTTTATTCCTATGCCTAGCCCATGCCTTTATAAACTAACATTTCCCATTTACTTGCATTATTTTACTCGGCTGAGAGATTTGTTTATGTACAATATGATTTGGGTGAGTATAGATATTTTTATTTTGTCTTTGCTTTTGCTTTTTCTTTTGTTCCCTTACTTTGTACTGACTTTTGCAATTTGATTTTATCTTTCTTTTGTTCAAGTTGTATTTGTTATTTTATTATTTTACAATGTAATTGAATTTCTAATTTATTCTATTTCAAACATTTTACTTTAATATTATCAATTATTTATTTACAATTTAAACTCAAGTCAAAATATATATCTATATATTTATTATTTTCAGATTCACTCATATTTGAATCGGGGAAACTCGCTCTAATTTTCTAATTAAATTAACAAATATTTATCCAAAAATTCATTTAATTACTCAATTTAATCCAAAAATTCAATAAATTATTAATTTAAATTAAATTAAAATCTGGGGTCGTTACACAAAATATAAAATATATATAAATATTTATTAATTATATAAGGTTAAAATAAGAAAATAGCACAAAATTGCAAACTAGTCTAGAAAATTTGCAAATAAATGCAATGAACTTTGGAAAATTTTTATGTACTTGAAAGTATTTATAAATAAAGATAAGAACACAAAATAAAAATGAATTCACAAAATAAATAAATTTTAATTAAATATAATTTTAATGAAGAAAATAACAGAAAAATGGAAACTAGGCATTATAAATTGAAATAAATTCAAGTATACTTTAGAAAAATTATATTATCATTTTAAAAATATTAAAAGACATAAAATGTAACATCCCGAAAATTTTCGACTTTCGAAAATTCAACATCGATACTCACTTTATCGACTGCTGAGCCATCGAATGCCGGAAACTCGAAAAGTTATGGTTTTAAAAGAAAAAGTAGAAGAAAAGATAGAAGAGAAAGAAAGAAGAACAACAGAACAACATCAGAACAGAAAACAATATCAGAATCTCACATATCGCAGCGGAACAATATATAATAGATAAATCAGTAATCTTTAAAACAAAGAACTATATCATTTTATACATACATCAATCATCAGAGTCAATATACAACAATGGACAGTTATATAACTTGTCCTCATCCAGAATACACAGCGGAATAAATACTATCAGATACAAATACTACGTCTCGCCATCCAGCTTGCTTCCAAAGCTCCAGAATATCCAGAATATCCTGATAATATAACTCTAGGCTGCCCGTGTGGAAATTGGTGGGCACCCAGAGTTTAGAAGGGAAACAATAAACTCCAAGTCAGTCATGGTGACTGGTGTGAGATCGTAAAACAGTTATTTATCTTTAAAATAAATAGCAGAGAATTTTAAAGTCAATTCGCAATGCTTTTGGAAAATGAAACTACCATAAGACCTCCCACCACACACACAATGCAAACGCAGAATTGGAGGAGATTTCTTCTTATGATAGTCAAAGATGCTTACTACGCAAACTCAAATTCTTTTTGATATTATTATTAGTGCATAGTGGAAAACATTTCGAAAGTATAATATTAATCTTAGCCAACATACGACCAGTATCGTATGCCTACTATAGCTACCATCTAAACAGTGGTGACCACCGTACGTAAATGGCAGGTTCTACAACTAATACCGTACAAAGTTCGTATTGGAGTTTGGATTTCCAACAAATGGTCAGGCTAAGGAACTTCCTATCCACGATGGGTACGTCCCTGGAATAGACGACCCGAGAACCTAACCGGATCTCTGCCAACACAAGGCCGGGTTACCTCTGCAAAAATAGGTAACTACTGACACGCGTATGCCATCCCCCGATCGTCACCGATCTTCCCGAGGATCCCCGATTTGCAACAAACCACATAGAAAATAATAATGCAGTAACCACAGAGGTTAAGTATCTGGGCTCCATACCATGATACCACCTTTATCCAGAAGGAATGACATACACTAAGGGGCGCTACTCCCTAGAACCTTGCTGCATCCTTCCTGTTTCGACCATTTCCGGGGTGTGAGGCTCGACGAAGTCTCGTCCACAAAGCTACGCTTTCTCAAAAAGCCCTGCTTCGGGTCAAACAAAATGATCAACCTATGATCACAAAGATATAAGATCAAACAAATGATCATATCACAAATGATCAAACACTGATCATTTCACAGCAACACTCAGTATGCCACGTTACCAAATTGGGATATATCGCTGATAAATTTCAACTACATAACCTCTGAGCTCGTACGTCTCAGAGAAGGGTGTTAAGCTAAGAGAATAAATTCTCCGCCACCAACAGAAATGTATTTGAAAGAAATCAGCTTTATATCTCAAATTGTAACGTCAGACACACAATCCATACAAGTCTGTTCCGGGATCGAACAGAACCGAAGGCACTTCTCACGAAGCCCTTGCATTTCCGGATAATTTTCAATCACGTCAGGACTTCCCGTCACTAAGGGTGATAAAACCTCTAAATCGAAGATCAGTCGATGTAGAGTAACTCGACGGTAATCCTTTCGTTTTCAAAAATATCCGGTCTTCAACACCGATCTTCAAATGCGATTCATAACGACGTATCACATATTCGGAATGGGTTATACGACCCCATGGTCCTTTCCCGGCTAATCCGAATAGTGAGCGATTATTCAAAATAAGTGTGGCATTCGAATTCATCAAATTCACAACAAATACCTATCTAAAGGTAATTATTGATAGTCGGTTATTTAACTATCAATAAAGATGCGCAACATCATCAGATTCCAAATAATTTTCCCAAATTATTTTATCTTCAAAAATATCTTTACTAGATATAAAATTTCCACCCTTAACCGTTTGAAAACAAATTTCAAATATTCAATTTCCACATTTCATTTTATCTTTGAAGATAAAATCTCAAAACAGTTCATTTCATATTGGAAAAGCATTTCCATACTTATTTAATAATAAGTATTTCACAAATCATTTATTTTCAACATTTGAAAATATTCGATATACTTAAATCAAATTAAGTATATATTCATTCTTTAAGGAAAACATTTACTATAACAACATTTATTTGAGTCAAAACGAATGTTACGTAAAACATCGTTACGACGACTCAAAAGCACTAGTATAGGGATTCGGAATTAAAATAGATATATAAATCCCAATACTACATCAAAACATTTTCTTCCGAAAATCATTTACTATAACAACAGTGTTATAGTCCATCATTTCCTTATATTTCTCGAAAACGTCTATTTCAACAATAAATGTTGAAATCTATGATTTCGATATTTAACACGTTTTAAAACATCCTTTAAAACAATTACTTCATTTCGTAACATCACTTTTCCAAACATATCCATTTTATTTAATAATATATTCACTATCCAAAATCGTGAATATACTTTATTTACCCAAATCAATGTTTCTACACATTTATTAAAAGATTATCCATGATCTGAAATCGTGAATATAATTTCTTTAATTAACTTCAAAAATTCACTTATCAAAATAAGTGATTTCGGATTTATAAACAACGTTTATAAATCACAATTTATATTTTATAACTACTTCAAGTTATGATCCCTTTATTCAAACAATTCCATTTGACTCATTTATATAACAAATATTCAAATCATAAGTTGATAACTTATAATTCATTTAGTTTCAAAGTCCTTCATCTTATAACTTCACGAATCGTATATCTATCAATATTACTTACTTATAAAATCCGTTTATAAGTTCATTTTAACATTTATAGAACTCCTAAATAATCTCCTTATTTTTATTTATAAAATAACAATTTTATACATCTTCTATAAATATAATCCATTTATAATAAGTTGAAAATTTCAATCTAAACCAATTACAGTTTAATCAACTTATATTTCAAAAACCACTTTTCGCTTATATTTCACAAATCATTTATTTTCAACATTTGAAAATATTCGATATACTTTCGACAAATCACTTTGAAATCCTTTTTAAAAATAATATCGTTATTTTTAACTTCAAAAATTTTGGATCTGATGATGCAACAGCATCAATTAGTCCATCACAACAGTCAATATCATATATCAATATGATAACAGAATATATATCAATATCTGTAAATAAATAAATACAGTTGAGGAATCCAGTTGGATCCCTCCAACCTGTTTCCCTGCATCCACAGACGTTAGCACAATACCAATTCCGCTCCAGTACGGAATTATCGCGGTATATAGGTTTTTATAAATCCGCTTACTAACGGCGCAATAGGGTCTCATCCGCTATACGAGGCGGGAAATCATCAATCCAATATATACATATGCCAATATGTATATACTGCTATATATATAGATATATCCTATCATATCTAATAGCACATTCAAACAGTCAATCATATCAGTCAAATCAATAACTGTAAAAATTCCACATTCATTTGAGTGAGAAGATCTCACCGAGATTTTAATTCCGTTCCAACTTTTATTTCGAATGAAATTAAACGGACGTTTAATTTCACTCAAAATTTTCACTGACCCCGATCGTTCCCAATCCAGTTCCATATCGAAGAGCTCGATAATACGATTCCAACGCAACTGGATTCGTAATTTTCTGACAATATATGACATTTTAAACTTAATACAAATTTAAATACAATTTCTTTTATAATTTTTTAAACATCAACCTAATCTGGCCGTTCATCACTTCTGCACTAGATCTGGCCGTTACTTGCTTCCCCTTCACGCGTTCATCTTCTCCCCAGTATCACGAATCGCGACCAACCCATAGAAGCCGCCCCCTAACCCTAATAACGCGACCCCCCACGACGACTTCCACTTCGATCAGAAAGTGCCGTTCCAAAGCCCATCTCGCGCTCGACACTCTGCTCAAATCTGGTGGAGCTCGGCTCTACATTTACGTGGGGAATCGCGTACGAACGTGGCACGTTCGAAGGGAATTTCCCGTTGATCTACGAAGCTATTCTCGATCTCAGCCGTCCACATCAAAGCTCTCGGGATGCTTGACGTTTTTGTAGTTGAACGCTTCGCTTGAATCTCGACGGATTGGAAGGAAATTGGAGGAGAACGTGGTGATTTTCTGGCCGTGGGTTATAGAAGTGGCGGCTGGAGGAAGTAGATTAGGGTTTCTTGAGTTGTGAAGAGAATGGGTTGCTTTTATAGAGAACCGACGAACACTATTCATCCCGGTTTTTCGAACTCCGATTTACGCGCGGTGACTAGCGTTTCTGGGGTTTATCCCGCGTTCCGAACGCAATGGAACAGGTTTCGAAAGCTAATTCGATCGTCTGTGTGAGATACGGAGAAAAACGATCAATTTAAATTAAACCGATTTAAATCGATTTCGAGGCGTTTTGGCTTGCCCCGGACAAACGGTAAATCCAAAAATTACGAAATTTGAAATCTTACAATAATATCACATTACGGATCCGATGAAACTGGTTTCGTCGAAATCCGAGACCGTTCGAAAAATGACTATTTTAACTCGACGAATTAAAATTAAAAAGATATCGATGCGTTTCGAGTTGCCACGGTCAAACGACAACTCCGATCGATACGAAAATTGAAATCCGATAATAACTAACTATTACGGATCTAATGGAACTGGTCTCGTCCAATTCTGAGACTGTTCGAAAATTGGCTATTTTTCAGTCGATTATTAAATATTAAAATATTCGATTTTCACAAATTAACTCCAAATTCGCTTCTGAAAGTTCTATAACCTTTCTATAACTCCAGTATGATTAAATAAAATTTTCCTAATCAATTTCAATCATTTTGAACTCGATTTTCAATTATCTCTGGAATTTCACTATTTAATTATTGATTTAATTATCAAATAAAACCCGATATTCGAAGAATAAATCATTCGACTTCTAAATTCCATTTATTAATATTTAAAATCAATTAAATATTCGAATTTTAATTATCAAAAATTCTGGGTCGTTACAAACTTCCCCCCTTAAAAGAATTTCGTCCTCGAAATTACAAGTCAGGAAGAAAGGTCCTTAACTCGTCTACTGTTTTTCACAATCTAATAGTTTTATCAATTTATCAAAACAAATCTTTCTACTAAAGATTCGTTATCATTCATACTAGCTTTCCAACTTAAATTTTAAGTTTCAAACAACATTGTTTAACTTCAAAATTCAAATTCGAGTTTAAATTCAAATTTTAAACTTCCAAATTTTCTCAAAAATTTCCTAACGCCCTAAATTTCCGAAAAATTTCGCCAGCGTCTCCTTTGCGCGGCTAATACGGTACTACTACAAAACGTCCCTACGGACTCTCAGATTTCAAAAAGAAAAAGAAAAAGCCAAGCGGCTAGAGAGAAATCATCAAAAATTCATATTATAATTCAAATACGTACCTTTTCGAGCAAATTCGAATTCTCTTTCAAAATTAAAATCCCAATTCCTTTACACCTGTATATCCTACTAGCCATAATATCTAGTTACATATATTCAAACCATTTCGCACATTCTATTACAAAATTTCTAGTATAAACTTCTTATATCATTTTTAACTTACTATTGAAGTTGCATATTCAATTTCGTTCAATTTTTACATTTCAATTCCATTTGACTTCAATTCCAACATTTAATTGGATTCAGTTCAATTTCTGAATATTGAATTTTATTGATTAGCTTTCATTCATACTGCACCATTTTAAATTAGTTCCAGTTACTAATCCATTTCAAATTGCAATTCACTTATTCAAATTTGTTTTCAACATTCAGTTTCAATTCCAGTTTTATTCTTTCGTTCATTCCCAAAATTTATTTTCAATTTGCCATTTTGGTTTATAACCACTCATATTAAACTGGATTTCAAATTTCATATGAATTTAATTCATTTCAGTAATAAATTTTGATACCCAAAATCAAACTCATTCATCATTTCTTAAGTTATATTCCCAATAAACATCATTTATTTCACTTTCATTTTCTCATTTTATAAGTTATACAACTTATATTCAAAAATTTCCACTTGGATTTTTATTGATTCACTTATACTTACTTTAATTCAACTTAAAATTTCTTAAGTTAAATTTATTCAATCAAAATTCAAATTGTATAAGTTATCAACTTATTTCTTATTTCATAAGTATTTTTATATAGTATTCCAGAGTTTACCAATATTTTCAAAACCATTTTGAAAACAATTCAAATTCCATTTGAATTTCTTAAAACAAAATCCAAAATTTCAAAACAACTTCCATTTAAAACAATTTGGCAGCAATTCCTCTTTTGAAAACCCGAAAATGAACACCAATGATGTCGCGATCATCATCGGAATTATTTTCCAGCGACCGAAAAGAGTTTAGAGCTTTTCATCTCTCTAAAATGCTTTTCAAAACCTTCGAAATTCATTTTCAACTCAAAAGAAATTAAACTTTCCAAACCTCCAAAATTTTCAAATTCTTTTCAAAACATTTCCAAAAACTTCTCTGGAATTCCGTTTTAAATTACAAATTACATTTATAATTTACATTCTCAAATTTCATTTGTACATGGATTTATTTCTTAACTTTGGAGTTATGATTTCAATTTCTTATTCAATTTTAGTGATGATAATTCACTATTATTACTTCCTAACATCCATGCAACCATATACTATAGTAATTTACAGAAAATCATTTCTTTTCTATGTAAAAATAGTTTTGGGCAAAATTATCTCATTTACCCCATTTAAAACAATACTGTGCCGAATTGTTCTATATAAGTGTTTAGAGATCCCTATCGATAGAGTTGTACGGACAATACCGACCAGAATCCATATACCACTCAACAAACCAATCATCACAATATAAAACAATTTTATATCCACTAACAAATACGCGCTCATATCTATTATTACACTCAACTCATTCTAGAGTACTACTGACTCTATCTCTAATGAGTAACACCCAACAGAGCAGGGTTGTCGCTTAACCATATGCTCTGATACCACTTGTAACATCCCGAAAATTTTGGGAAGCGGTCACAACCGGTAGGCTTTTCAACCATCCCAGCCCCACCGTGGCTTACAATGATATCCCAAACTTGCTTTTACGGCCAGCCTCTCGACTGTCACGGCCTCTGCCTAACCAACCCATCCCTCTCAGGGACATGTAGGGGTAAGAGTCCCCCGTTCGCCACCAAACTGCGAAGCGAGAACCCCCTATCATGCTGTAATATAGCAAGACTGGTGTGAGATCGTAAAACAGTTATTTATCTTTAAAATAAATAGCAGAGAATTTTAAAGTCAATTCGCAATGCTTTTGGAAAATGAAACTACCATAAGACCTCCCACCACACACACAATGCAAACGCAGAATTGGAGGAGATTTCTTCTTATGATAGTCAAAGATGCTTACTACGCAAACTCAAATTCTTTTTGATATTATTATTAGTGCATAGTGGAAAACATTTCGAAAGTATAATATTAATCTTAGCCAACATACGACCAGTATCGTATGCCTACTATAGCTACCATCTAAACAGTGGTGACCACCGTACGTAAATGGCAGGTTCTACAACTAATACCGTACAAAGTTCGTATTGGAGTTTGGATTTCCAACAAATGGTCAGGCTAAGGAACTTCCTATCCACGATGGGTACGTCCCTGGAATAGACGACCCGAGAACCTAACCGGATCTCTGCCAACACAAGGCCGGGTTACCTCTGCAAAAATAGGTAACTACTGACACGCGTATGCCATCCCCCGATCGTCACCGATCTTCCCGAGGATCCCCGATTTGCAACAAACCACATAGAAAATAATAATGCAGTAACCACAGAGGTTAAGTATCTGGGCTCCATACCATGATACCACCTTTATCCAGAAGGAATGACATACACTAAGGGGCGCTACTCCCTAGAACCTTGCTGCATCCTTCCTGTTTCGACCATTTCCGGGGTGTGAGGCTCGACGAAGTCTCGTCCACAAAGCTACGCTTTCTCAAAAAGCCCTGCTTCGGGTCAAACAAAATGATCAACCTATGATCACAAAGATATAAGATCAAACAAATGATCATATCACAAATGATCAAACACTGATCATTTCACAGCAACACTCAGTATGCCACGTTACCAAATTGGGATATATCGCTGATAAATTTCAACTACATAACCTCTGAGCTCGTACGTCTCAGAGAAGGGTGTTAAGCTAAGAGAATAAATTCTCCGCCACCAACAGAAATGTATTTGAAAGAAATCAGCTTTATATCTCAAATTGTAACGTCAGACACACAATCCATACAAGTCTGTTCCGGGATCGAACAGAACCGAAGGCACTTCTCACGAAGCCCTTGCATTTCCGGATAATTTTCAATCACGTCAGGACTTCCCGTCACTAAGGGTGATAAAACCTCTAAATCGAAGATCAGTCGATGTAGAGTAACTCGACGGTAATCCTTTCGTTTTCAAAAATATCCGGTCTTCAACACCGGTCTTCAAATGCGATTCATAACGACGTATCACATATTCGGAATGGGTTATACGACCCCATGGTCCTTTCCCGGCTAATCCGAATAGTGAGCGATTATTCAAAATAAGTGTGGCATTCGAATTCATCAAATTCACAACAAATACCTATCTAAAGGTAATTATTGATAGTCGGTTATTTAACTATCAATAAAGATGCGCAACATCATCAGATTCCAAATAATTTTCCCAAATTATTTTATCTTCAAAAATATCTTTACTAGATATAAAATTTCCACCCTTAACCGTTTGAAAACAAATTTCAAATATTCAATTTCCACATTTCATTTTATCTTTGAAGATAAAATCTCAAAACAGTTCATTTCATATTGGAAAAGCATTTCCATACTTATTTAATAATAAGTATTTCACAAATCATTTATTTTCAACATTTGAAAATATTCGATATACTTAAATCAAATTAAGTATATATTCATTCTTTAAGGAAAACATTTACTATAACAACATTTATTTGAGTCAAAACGAATGTTACGTAAAACATCGTTACGACGACTCAAAAGCACTAGTATAGGGATTCGGAATTAAAATAGATATATAAATCCCAATACTACATCAAAACATTTTCTTCCGAAAATCATTTACTATAACAACAGTGTTATAGTCCATCATTTCCTTATATTTCTCGAAAACGTCTATTTCAACAATAAATGTTGAAATCTATGATTTCGATATTTAACACGTTTTAAAACATCCTTTAAAACAATTACTTCATTTCGTAACATCACTTTTCCAAACATATCCATTTTATTTAATAATATATTCACTATCCAAAATCGTGAATATACTTTATTTACCCAAATCAATGTTTCTACACATTTATTAAAAGATTATCCATGATCTGAAATCGTGAATATAATTTCTTTAATTAACTTCAAAAATTCACTTATCAAAATAAGTGATTTCGGATTTATAAACAACGTTTATAAATCACAATTTATATTTTATAACTACTTCAAGTTATGATCCCTTTATTCAAACAATTCCATTTGACTCATTTATATAACAAATATTCAAATCATAAGTTGATAACTTATAATTCATTTAGTTTCAAAGTCCTTCATCTTATAACTTCACGAATCGTATATCTATCAATATTACTTACTTATAAAATCCGTTTATAAGTTCATTTTAACATTTATAGAACTCCTAAATAATCTCCTTATTTTTATTTATAAAATAACAATTTTATACATCTTCTATAAATATAATCCATTTATAATAAGTTGAAAATTTCAATCTAAACCAATTACAGTTTAATCAACTTATATTTCAAAAACCACTTTTCGCTTATATTTCACAAATCATTTATTTTCCACATTTGAAAATATTCGATATACTTTCGACAAATCACTTTGAAATCCTTTTTAAAAATAATATCGTTATTTTTAACTTCAAAAATTTTGGATCTGATGATGCAACAGCATCAATTAGTCCATCACAACAGTCAATATCATATATCAATATGATAACAGAATATATATCAATATCTGTAAATAAATAAATACAGTTGAGGAATCCAGTTGGATCCCTCCAACCTGTTTCCCTGCATCCACAGACGTTAGCACAATACCAATTCCGCTCCAGTACGGAATTATCGCGGTATATAGGTTTTTATAAATCCGCTTACTAACGGCGCAATAGGGTCTCATCCGCTATACGAGGCGGGAAATCATCAATCCAATATATACATATGCCAATATGTATATACTGCTATATATATAGATATATCCTATCATATCTAATAGCACATTCAAACAGTCAATCATATCAGTCAAATCAATAACTGTAAAAATTCCACATTCATTTGAGTGAGAAGATCTCACCGAGATTTTAATTCCGTTCCAACTTTTATTTCGAATGAAATTAAACGGACGTTTAATTTCACTCAAAATTTTCACTGACCCCGATCGTTCCCAATCCAGTTCCATATCGAAGAGCTCGATAATACGATTCCAACGCAACTGGATTCGTAATTTTCTGACAATATATGACAAAGTTATGATATTTTAAACTTAATACAAATTTAAATACAATTTCTTTTATAATTTTTTAAACATCAACCTAATCTGGCCGTTCATCACTTCTGCACTAGATCTGGCCGTTACTTGCTTCCCCTTCACGCGTTCATCTTCTCCCCAGTATCACGAATCGCGACCAACCCATAGAAGCCGCCCCCTAACCCTAATAACGCGACCCCCCACGACGACTTCCACTTCGATCAGAAAGTGCCGTTCCAAAGCCCATCTCGCGCTCGACACTCTGCTCAAATCTGGTGGAGCTCGGCTCTACATTTACGTGGGGAATCGCGTACGAACGTGGCACGTTCGAAGGGAATTTCCCGTTGATCTACGAAGCTATTCTCGATCTCAGCCGTCCACATCAAAGCTCTCGGGATGCTTGACGTTTTTGTAGTTGAACGCTTCGCTTGAATCTCGACGGATTGGAAGGAAATTGGAGGAGAACGTGGTGATTTTCTGGCCGTGGGTTATAGAAGTGGCGGCTGGAGGAAGTAGATTAGGGTTTCTTGAGTTGTGAAGAGAATGGGTTGCTTTTATAGAGAACCGACGAACACTATTCATCCCGGTTTTTCGAACTCCGATTTACGCGCGGTGACTAGCGTTTCTGGGGTTTATCCCGCGTTCCGAACGCAATGGAACAGGTTTCGAAAGCTAATTCGATCGTCTGTGTGAGATACGGAGAAAAACGATCAATTTAAATTAAACCGATTTAAATCGATTTCGAGGCGTTTTGGCTTGCCCCGGACAAACGGTAAATCCAAAAATTACGAAATTTGAAATCTTACAATAATATCACATTACGGATCCGATGAAACTGGTTTCGTCGAAATCCGAGACCGTTCGAAAAATGACTATTTTAACTCGACGAATTAAAATTAAAAAGATATCGATGCGTTTCGAGTTGCCACGGTCAAACGACAACTCCGATCGATACGAAAATTGAAATCCGATAATAACTAACTATTACGGATCTAATGGAACTGGTCTCGTCCAATTCTGAGACTGTTCGAAAATTGGCTATTTTTCAGTCGATTATTAAATATTAAAATATTCGATTTTCACAAATTAACTCCAAATTCGCTTCTGAAAGTTCTATAACCTTTCTATAACTCCAGTATGATTAAATAAAATTTTCCTAATCAATTTCAATCATTTTGAACTCGATTTTCAATTATCTCTGGAATTTCACTATTTAATTATTGATTTAATTATCAAATAAAACCCGATATTCGAAGAATAAATCATTCGACTTCTAAATTCCATTTATTAATATTTAAAATCAATTAAATATTCGAATTTTAATTATCAAAAATTCTGGGTCGTTACATAAAATAACCTATTAACACATATTAAAACAAAATATGACAATAAAAATATAATTTATATGATTTAAAATAAATAATATTGCAAAATAAAAAGTTTATACACAAAATTGAAAATTACATAACTTCTACAATATAAGTCCGTTTTCAATGAAACGAAAAGCAGTATTCATGGAATTAAATCTATTTTCATAATAAAAGATAAAATTTAAGAATTTGAAATATTTAAATTTAAAGTTCAAAAGTCAAAGTTTCACAAGTTTGAATAGAAATTCACTTTTCAGTGAAATATCCAATTTATACTAGTTTGAACTATAAATCACTTAATAATCAACATTTATATTTAAAATGAAATGTTTGAAATAGAACAAGTTTAAAATAATTTAAAATAAAAATAAAGTCAAAATTAAAATAATATACAAAATCTAGGGTTGTTACACTCTCCCCCACTCAAAACTTTTCGTCCCCGAAAAGGAATGAGGTACGGGAAAGCACATAAAAAGATAGAGTGAAATAAGATTAAGATAGGATGACAAGGAGATTGAGATTATACCTGACAACTATTGTTATAGGTAAGTTTAACAAGGTGGTGGTGATTTTTCCAAGATTCTCCAGAATCAGGAACACGAGCACCAAAAGATCCTCTAAAATCCGATTCACTCTTTCCGCTTGACCGACGGTCTGTGGATGAAAGCTGTGCTCAGATTCAAAATGAGTAGCAAAGATTATTAAAGATTATAGAAAGATTTCTAAACAGAAAGATTATAGGAAGAGGCCTATACCAGTCTGTTTCAAGATAAGGAAAAATAAGAACAACCAAAAGATAGTTTGAAAAACAAAATTAGGTAATAAGTTTGAAAAACAAAATAAGATAATAGGTTTGAAATTTCTATGGTTTCAGCTTAAACTGATAATTAATTTTACATAAGTTTAATAAATCTTAACTACCTCTAATTACATTATCTTATCATCCAATTTTCTTAAACTAACAATTTTAGAAATCATGGATTGGAAAAATCATTATTATACTCATAATGTACTTAATAAATTTAATTCCTCTTTATTCCTAATTAAAATTAAATTTATCCCTCTCAATCTATTATATCACCTATGTTAAATAGACTTACACTTATTATAACTGCTTTTATTTATTTTTAGTTCCTTTAACATCATTTATATTATAGATTATTCAATTAACCCTTTATTCTATTTACCTTTGTTAATCTTTTATAACTAAAATTTAAGTGTATAATATTTATTATAACCACTCAAATTTTATTTATAAAAATCTTTTTATATTGTATATTATCCAATTACATTGTTAACTTCTAAAAATTAAGGTAAGTTATATTGGAATGCAATTGAGAATTATACAAATAAAACTTTCTAAAATTAATATACACTATAAACATCCTAATTCAATCATTTCAAGCTTGAATCATCTATTCAAAAAATTTGATTTTCTTTTTATAACTAAAATTATGTTTAAGATAAAATTTTAAGAATAAAATTTCCGATTCCTTGCAAACCATTTAGAGATAAATAAATGTATGTACATGATTTGTCAAATCAAATTTAAATCATATATCTATATATATTATAATTCAAATCATATTTTAGAAATTCAAATCAATCAAATTTCCCAAAACAAAGCTATAGCAAAACTACATAATGGTTTCTTCACTTCGAAACTCGAAAATGAAAGTCGATGATGCCGCGGTCATCACCGAAATTATTTTCTAGCGACAAAGAGAAGAGCACTAAAATTTTAAAACTTTAAAATTCTTTGGAAACAAATTTCTATTCCAAAATACTTTAAATAATATATCCTTTTAAAACTTTGAACACAAGGTTTAAAACCATCGGAAATTAAATTCTCAAATTTCTTGATTTAAATTCATTTTAGTTCCCAAATCAAATTTATAAACAACTATTTATAAATTCATTTATAGAATGATAAATCAAGTATTATCATTTCAAATAATCAATTTATTAAGTTCCATAATATTTACTAATATCAAAATTTATTTCATTAACCAAATTTTAAAATAATATTGTATCAGTTTGTTCTCTCAAAGTGTTTTAGAAATCCTATCGATAGCGTTGATTAGACGAATCGATCGGAAGCCCAAATCAACATCAACAACTCAAACAACACAATATATAAAACAAACATAGATTTACAAGTAAAAATTCAAAATGTTTGGAGATAGTTTGGAAACAAAGACAAGATGATTAATTAACAAAATATGAAGATGGATAAGCTTAGATAAATCGCGGGCAACCTTAACCGGGTCAACCGTGACTTAATGAATAAGATCAAATGTATATTTTTTCTTTCTGGGGTAAATCTACATCCGATCTCAAGAGATAGAGTTTGGAATAACAAAAGATATTACCATCTAAACCAAGGATAGATATAAATCTCTGGTGAATCGATGCTAATTGTAAAGGAGTTTCCATTTTTACAAGTCAATAGAATATTGGCGAGACCGCCAATTCACTATAAAGCTCATTCGAAGTGGAGTTATGTGATACTCCAAAATTAAAAGAAGATGAATAGTGAGGGACAAGAATGAATTTTGGAACCGCAGGGAACGTTCCAAAAATTCAAAGGAAATTCGAATCAAGAGCAAAAGATTCAAACTCGAACGAAAGTGATTCTGTAAATAATTCTACTCCATATGATGAGTTTTGCCTCAAAGCCAAAGCTCTGATACCAACTATAACGACCCGATATTTTCAACCATTCGCATCCGCACATGGCGGACTTGAATTCCCCAAAATACCGCGTTGTAAATAAAATTTGGCAAATCTCAAAATATACAGTAAATAAATATAATCACAGATCACAAACACAGAGTAAAATAATGCAGCAGAAGTAAAAGAAATAGTAGTTCATGAAGCTACTATATAAATATATCAGAGTTACATAAGATATAACAGAAGAAATGAAATACAACATAAGTCTCAATATGATAACCAAGTACAAGCTGAATAGAACAACAGAACTGAGATAGATAAAACTAGATAAGCAGATAATCTCCAGCGGTTCCAATCTCCAGAAAGTGGAATCCAAATCTGTGAATACTCAGGCTGACCCGAGCGTAAATAAAAATACAAACACTCGAGTTAGGACATACATACTTATACAATATAAACCAACTCAAGTGAACTGTAATAAAGGTACAAGTAACTTAGAAGATGCTTGGGACCGCCCATCCTCTAAGGATCCGTTAAACTATTTACTATATAGTAATATACGCTATATACAGTAGTGTCTAATCAGTAAAGTATAATCATATAGAAAATAGCGTTAAGGGGATGGTGAACCTTAACGCAGTCGGATCTTTAAACCAAAATCGTAGTGGGCTCGATATGGTAGGTGACATGGCACACAAGGCAATGCCAGGGTAGATATACCAATTACGCATCCGGACTGGTGGTGACGCATAGCGGCCACTACCGCCCACCTTGAACAACACTCCCAAATCAAGGGTGTGCACCAAATCAATCACAAGTAATAGAATGGTATCGAAGAAGTGTGTCCGATCAGAGGTGCTACCTCCTTGGTCCGTCAATCGCTCCTGTTTTAGCCACCTTATGCCAACTCACGGGAGTTGGGTCCATGTATATACCTTAGGATCGTTGCCACCATCCTACTTCATTCTGGAAACTCCACCGGGTACACAGTTGTCAAATTGGTTTTCGGTATCGACAGAGAGTATTTCCATATCTGATCCCGGTCTCTTTAACAACCAATCGCTATTATAACCTGTGGTTATAATTTTAAAATAGTTTATACTTCAAAATAGAATATCATTTCAAATCCAAATCTTTACCAAAATAAAGATTAAATCAATTCCAAACCATTTCAATATATTTAAAATATCATATCTTTTCAAAACTTCATTTCAAATCATTTCATTATATCAAAATATCATATCTTTCCAAAACTTCATTTCAAATCATTTGAATATACCAAAATATCATTTGAGTTCAAATCTAAATATTCAACTTTAAATACTTTTTAAATTTAAAGATATCATTCATTTATTATCATTTCAAGTCACCTTTTTAAATAGTTTATATTTCAATCAAAATAATTCATTTAAACCATTTAAAAGTGTAATTATTATACTTTCAAATCAAGTATTAAAATTTCCAAAGTTTCAATTCAATTCAATCATTTATTTCAATTAAATTTCCATAGGCCATTTCAAATCTTATAAATTAATATAGATTTAATCCACAAAATAACTATTCAAATTATAAAATAAATTCCAAAGCTTTATTATCCTATATTTCATAAGTCCAATGTCTTTTAAATAGATTCAAATTACAAGTAAACCAAATATTTTCATACTAATATAAAATTCAATTATTCATTCCAAGATTTAATATCATTTCAAATTCATTTCAAAATATCATTTCAAAACATTCATTTATTTCCAAATACCATTTAATCACATTTCAAAATAGTTGTATTTCCCAAATCAACTATTCCATTTAAATCATTTAAAATCAATTCATTATATTTAATAATTAAATATTTTATTTCCAAAATTTAATCTTTTTCAAAGATCATTTATTCATTTGAATTTATTAAACAAAGAAAAATTCAACTTTTGCAGCACTTAGAAATTGCTACGAAATGTTATGTTTAAAAACAGTTCATTAACAAAAGACGGCATTTAAAATGCTGTGATATGTTAATTTAGTTTCAGTTAAAATTTTAGTTAAATTTAACAACTATATCACTAACAAAGTGCTATAATAACCCTTAGTTCAAATTTGCTATTTGGTTCATTTAAAACAACTACAGCATTTTCCAATGCTGTAATATCTTTACATTACATTTCAAAAATGCTGTCAAATCAAATTCAGAGTTTTATTTACAATTTCTCACATAATTAACTTTTAATATAAATCATTTTAACTTATAAAATCAATTATTTTCACATTTAAAAACAATCATTTAAATACCTTTATTTCTATGATTTTATAAAGTCAAATTTCCATACAAAAATCAAATTAAATAACAATTAAATTTCCATTTCTTTAATTAAATTCTTAGCTTAACAACTAAGTTTAAATTTCCAAAATATAATTTATTTCCATTTATTTTACTTAATTATAATTTCACTTTTTAACAAAATTTCACAAAAATTCAATGTAAGTTATATTTCCAAATTCAGCTTAAATATTCATTTATTTCATATTTTAAGTTATACAAAATCATTAACACTTTATAAAATCATTATTTCTTAATAAAAACATTAAGTTAATTTTTAGATCAAAATTTGTCATATATTCTTACTTTACATAAATTCCATTTATAAACAAAATCATAAATTCCCAAATTAACTTATATTTCAAATTCTACTTCAACATTTACTTAATTCACTTATTTAATTTGTAGAAAATCACAAATATTTTATAAAAATCATTTTAATAAAGTTTACATCAAAATATCATAATATTTACATTTTTAAAATATTTTAAAATTTTCAGAAAAATATATAAACCACGGGTCTGTATAAAATTTTCTAGCCTAGGTCAAGTGATACGGATATGTATCATTTCAATCCGAAGTTTACAAAGAAAAACCGGGTTTTATCATTTCAAACCCGCAATACCAAGTTAAATAAATAAATAAAAAGTCGCTGAGGCTTATCATATTAGCCCATAACGATCTTTCCCTATTCTAAAGTCTGTTCGAGTATGTATCATTTCAACTCATAGTGAACCTAATCTACAGGGAACTTGCAGTGTGATAAACTGATAAAATAACAGAATAGCATGAAATAACAGTAATAGACGATATAACATATATAATAACAGGGGTAAACATTATATGATCATAATATGACGGTTATAACAGGATGATAAAATTTTACAGATTCAAATGGTGTCAGTTTACTAGTTATATAAGTACACATCGTCTGGTGAGAATTTCTCACCTGTATTAGCTGGAGATGACAAACAACAACACACAACAGAGAAGCTTCGAAGGCATGACAACACGAATATGATTTGAGAGGGGAGAGCCAAAGCTAATAGCCTTGTTCAAACATTTACACAAAACAATACAAATATATGTAAGTTTCAACGCGATTTAGACATCAAATAACATTAGAATTCAAAGCCCAAAACAACATCGAATGAATTGCACTTGTTCTCAACCTCATATACTTCAGTTAGGCAGTGATTAGGCTCAGCTAACTCAGGGAATTGGGTCAGGTTTTATGTGTGCAAGGGTCGGCCTACACATGGGTTTGAAGGTGGGTTGTGATCTAGGTGCAAAACTATACAATTTCAAGGCAACTACAGGGCAACAACTTCATCTCTAAGCTCCTAATGTATTCGGCCAGAGGCTAGGTGGGCCCAACCAGTGGTGCAGGTGGTGGTGGGTGATGTGGCAGAGGGTGGAGGTCAGGTCAGAGGTGGTGGTGGTGGAGTTAGTGGCGGCAAATGGTGGTAGAAGGAGGAGATGACAATTCTAGGCCATAAGTGATAGTTTGTGAAGGTTTTTGGTGGATTTTGTAGTTGTCTTCACCTTGGATTGTCTCGGCCTGAAATGGAGAGGTAGTAGGATGGGTGATGGTCAGAGGAAGGGGTGATGGAGGTCAGGTCAGATCTGGTTGAGGAGGAGCCAAGCCTAGAAGAAGAGAGCAAGTGCAAAAATCAATGTAAACAAGTAGAAAAAGGATAAGAAAAAGTTGAAAATCATTACACAAACTTTCCTCAATAGCCATGGCCGAAATTCTTTTGTTTCAGAAATGAAAATGAATGTACGTGAATATAAAATAGAGTATGCAGCTGAAAGATGTGGATAGTAAAGGCTAATTGATGAAAAGGTAAGTTACAAATGTGAAAGGTTGGAAGATAAAAGGCCTTAGGCAAATCAAAAGTCATAACCTTTCAAATTTCTTTTAATTTCTTTATATAAGTTTATATTACTGAAAATAATAATACATTCAGTCACAAATTCGAAAATATAACAAAATATAAAATATATATAAATATTTATTAATTATATAATGTTAAAATAAGAAAATAGCACAAAATTGCAAACTAGTCTAGAAAATTTGAAAATAAATGCAATGAACTTTGGAAATTTTTTATGTACTTGAAAGTATTTATAAATAAAGATAAGAACACAAAATAAAAATAAATTCACAAAATAAATAAATAAATTTTAATTAAATATAATTTTAATGAAGAAAATAGCAGAAAAATGGAAACTAGGCATTATAAATTGAAATAAATTCAAGTATACTTTAGAAAAATTATATTATCATTTTAAAATTATTAAAAGACATAAAATAACCTATTAACACATATTAAACCAAAATATGACAATAAAAATATAATTTATATGATTTAAAATAAATAATATTGCAAAATAAACAGTTTATACACAAAATTGAAAATTACATAACTTCTACAATATAAGTCCGTTTTCAACGAAACGAAAAGCAGTATTCATGGAATTAAATCTATTTTCATAATAAAAGATAAAATTTAAGAATTTGAAATATTTAAATTTAAAGTTCAAAAGTCAAAGTTTGACCAGTTTGAATAGAAATTCACTTTTTAGTGAAATATCCAATTTGTACTAGTTTGAACTATAAATCACTTAATAATCACCATTTATATTTAAAATGAAATGTTTGAAATAGAACAAGTTTAAAATAATTTAAAATAAAAATAAAGTCAAAATTAAAATAATATACAAAATCTAGGGTTGTTACAATCTTCATTTGTTCTCTTCACTCTTGTGCATGCATATATCATCATGTAACCACTTGTAAAATTCACCAAATTTTCTACAAAACAACATAGAAAATTCCAAGTAAATTTTCACAATTTAATAAATGCATAAAAATGACCATTTTGCCCCTATATGAAGATGCATATGTGACAATTTCAAATAATTTGAATTTTGGTTTAAACAAGTTAAAATACCCAATATGATAATTTATTTAATTTAAATAGATTAAATATGGTGGTAAAAATATGCACATTTACGTGCACATCAAATACCCCTACACTTATCTTTTTATTCGTCCTCGAATAAAGAAAAACTAAGATAAATCCATTTTTGTAGGGAGCACGATTGCATTGAGCGTATGCAACAAGCCGTTAAACCTCTGGGTGTCCCCAGTAGGACGAGTGTTGTCTCGTGAGGGTTTTCGGTGGATACTACCCACAAAATCCAAATGCAGGATGAAAATATTTACAAAATGCACGATTTATATACAAAGATGTGAATGCGAGTTTTTGAAAATATTTACGAATGAAAGATTTACTTTTAAATTAACACAAATAAGTTAAATATAGGTTTGTTCATTATCTTGAAATTTAAGTCATTTACTCGTCAAAATTTCCAACAAAATTTAAGTTATCATAACAAATAGACAATAGTTTAACTCGTTGTTTCAGTTGATAACAAAGTGTAACCATGAAATAAGTCCTTAGTTGATTATCAAAGTTTATTAAAGTGGTATTTCATTTCATTTCAATAACAAATAAAATCAAATAAGTTAAAATAGTGCTTGGATTTCATTTGCTTACTCTCTCCATTTTTTGAAAATTTTATTGATATTTACAATATTTACATATGCCTAACTCAGATAAACTAAGGCCAGATATATTACCCATGCACTGCCTTGTGGACTGATGCGAGGGGAATACAGAGCGTGGCGAATATAGAGCGTGGCGAGTGAACACACGAGTGTGAACACCTATTGACTGTAGGCGTTATTAAAAAGAATTTATATATATACACACACACCTAGCTCAGATAAACTGAGGCCAGATATACCGATCATGCACTGCCTTTCGGGCTTATGTGAGAAAGGTACAGAACATGGCGAGTGTACACACAAGTGTGCACACATGTCGACCGTAGGTGTTAATAGAAAATATTTACATATATACAATTTTTTTATAGAAAGAGAGAGTTTTTGCAAAATCATCTTAGCATCACTTAACTTAGAAGAAAAAAAATGTTATATCTTTTACTTTAAATCAACCACTTTTTTAAAAGAAAGATTTTCAATTAGGATATATTTCATAATTATCACGTATGAATCTTCCTATATACTAGTTAAACCATTATTATTTGTAATCAAACTTCATTTTTATTTTTGTTAAGACGAATAAATTTTCAAAAATTTCAATTTAATAAACCAAAACCATATATTTATCTTATAGTGTTTCTTTAAAAATAAATTAAAATGCTTAAAAAAAATTTGTTTTTTTTTTGTTTTTGAGATTTTTTTTGTTTTTTAAATTTTGGAAAAATTGAAAATGATGGTGAGTCTCCCCCCACACTTGATTTTGACTGTGTCCCCACAGCCAACCCAAGTGAAAGGAGAAAAATAAAAATAAAAATAAAAACATGACCTTTATTTAAATGAAAATTAACAGTATTTACACGAGATTAGAAAGTATATCGTCAAAAAGTAAATGAAACGGTCTTCCAAAGACCGATTCATTTGTCTCGTCAAGTATACGAGACACAACTCAAGATCGAAAAACCAAATCGTAAAAGACCATCTACCAGACTTCTACCATCTGCAACTCCTGCTGCACTATCAACTCTACCTCTCTTCCACTACTGCTTCATTTGCCCAAAACAGTGCAATCAACCACACAGTCGGTACCAACAAGTTTGCAGTGCAATATTCCAAAAAAAAACAGTTGTGTTTCAAATTCCCTCCTCTCTGCAAAATTCAGAACCAATCATTATTTCAATCTTCAGACATTACTACCTCCCTCTGCTGTCCATCAGCCATATAATTCTCTGGTCATCTCCTCAATTACCCATTCACCCGCACCATTGCCTAACATCTTCCACATCACACCATACTCACTGGCTTTCCACCATCTCCCCGGCAACGACGCCAAAAACTTGTTCGGACGGCTAAATGTCTATCGAGTTAGAAAATAACCGAACGAATTTAGAAATAAAATTTACCACAAGCGCACGGTGTACGAATGTAGCACGTGGTGAATACGGGTCGATCCGTAGGGAATTGATGATTTTAAAATTCTATTCAATCAAATTAAACCAAAGTCGAGTGATTGTTAACTAACTAAAAGAAAGTAAAAACAAACTAAGACTAAGGAGAATAAAAAGATGAGATTAAAGAGCAATTTAGAGGCAAATCCCCTCTAATGATCACATAAATCAACATAATGAAATTATGATCTCTTTTTGGTCATTTATGACATTAGTTGATGCATTTATCATAAGCATGACCTAATTGTGTTATTAATTAACACACTTAAACCATCAAACTTTAATGCACCCTCTAACCCACTTACTAACTTCAATGAAAATGATATGAAATTAAAAGTAGAATCTATTTTAAGCATGGTTTATTAACTATTGAATTAGAAACATAAACCATCAAATTTTGATTCTAAATCCACTTCCATTACCATGATCATATGTAGATGAAGAGGTAATTAATGATTCATATGACTAAGCATAGCCTATTTGTTTTGAACAACATAAGCTATCAAACTCAATATTAAACACAAAATCACACACACATCCAACTTTCCATTAAGCACAAAAGAGACATAAATGAGAAATTATGTTGCATCTACATGATTCAAGAGAGCATCATTACCCCTAAATTGAAGGGGTTTAGCCTCTCATATTTGTTATCATATGAACAAATGTAGCATGCAACATGAAGGAAAAAGAAAAGGAAAAAGAAAGCAAAGTAAAGAAAAAATATTCTACTTGCATGAAAAATAAATCTACACTACTAACATGAAAGTAAAAAAGCATGAAAAGGAAAAGAACATGTATTGAAGTTGCATAAAAAAATTACATAAAGAGAAATGGCTAAGTAGCCATGAAAAGAAAGAGAGAACTTGATTTTATTTTCAAAGCTAAACTCAACTAAGAGGAACTAAGAAGGAAGAGGGGTTACATGAAACATAAGGGGATTTTATACATGTGTTAAACCCTAATTCATATTTTTGGGGAATGCCCAAAATACCCTCTTAGGAAGTGTGGAGGCCAAGTAATCATTAGCTTCAAATAATCCTCATTTAAGTGTACATGAAGCCATTAATTCCATAAGCATGTGCATTAGCCTCAAATTTGTATATTAAGGTAGGTGGGTAGGTGGGGTCCTCCATTATCTTCACTTTGAATTATTTCCATCTTCATTTGTTCTCTTCACTCTTGTGCATGCATATATCATCATGTAACCACTTGTAAAATTCACCAAATTTCCTACAAAACAACATAGAAAATTCCAAGTAAATTTCACAATTTAATAAATGCATAAAAATGATCATTTTGCCCCTATATGAAGATGAATATGTGACAATTTAAATAATTTGAATTTTGGTTTAAACAAGTTAAAATACCCAATATGATCATTTATTTAACTTAAATAGATTAAATATGGTGTTAAAAATATGCACATTTACGTGCACATCAATGATGATGTTGAACCAAATTCTCTCACTATTTTTTTCATCTTTCCATTCTCTTCTTCTAAATCCGCTTCTCGCAATTTCAACTTTAAATTTCATAATCATAATCGCTATTTCATCCGCAATCTATCTCTCAAACTGCTAAATGCCTCATTGTAACGACCCTAGATTTTAATTTGATTTAATTAATAATTAAATGAATTTTTGAATTAAATTTGTAATTAAATAAATTTTTGGATAAAATTAGTAAAATAAATCGATAAAATGGAAGCGAGTTTCCCCGATCGTATATGAGTGAATTTGAAAATAATAAATATATTGATATATATTCTAATTGAGTTTAAATTGTAAAATAAATGATGATGATAATATTAAAGTAAAATGTTTGAAATAGAATAAATTAGAAATTCAATTACATTGTAAAGTAATAAAATAACAAATACAACTTGAACAAAAGTTAAAATAAAAGAGGAATAAAAATAAGACAATAAAACAAAAAGGAATAAACAACACATGACAAAAAATTTAACAACAAAGTTTCAACTTTAAAATGATGCAAGTAAAAACAAAACAAAACAAAGGATAAATTACAAAATATAAAACAAGCAAACAAGAAACTGTACATACAATAAACAAAGTAGCAAAGGTATGAAACAAAATCTTCTCCATGTAATAATCAGCCGAGTAAAATAAGAACATCAAGTACAAACAAATAAAAAAAATAAGTATGGCCGAAGTAAACAAATCTTTAGCACCCTACCTCTAAAACATCTCCAGCCATGCCTATATTGTACAAACAAACAATATAACCTGTAACATCTTCCTTTTATATACATCAAGCTTCTCCTCTCTATTCGAACCCTGTAACCAAATTTTCATCAACCTGAGAACAAACTAAAGTCTGGGTAATCGAGCCTGGAATCTCAACAGCAGTTAGCAATCTCTAATCAAAATACAGATTTAAAACAAATGCAAAGATAAGCAGATCATCTCAAATCAAGTTCAGGTTCAACTGTAAGTGAATTAAAGATTTCAAAAAAAAAAACCAACCAAGCTCAGATCGAAAGTATAACTTCCAGATTTCAAATAAATCATTCCCAGGCTTGTTCTATGTCTTCATTTCAAAGGTGAGCAACTCTTCCTTTAGAAAAACTAATTCTATTGATATGTTATGATAGTATGATGGTTGTTTGATTTGTGTGATGGTTGAATATCTAAATGAATGAAATAGGACAGTATGAATATCAGTGCATGTCTGCATATATAAAAATGTTTGTGTGTATATGACTATAAATATAGATCTCTGTTTTCAAACTGTTCCAGGTGAGCAAATTTTAAACCCTGAATATAATTACACATTGTTGCTTGAGTATGTATGCCTGTGAAGATGAATTGAAAGTAGCTTGTAGGAATGAAAAAAAATGGTGATTGTATGCCTGATATTTGGGGTATGCATGTCTGTATACAGGTGCACATGAGCCTCTGTCTAAACTAATAGTTTTTAAACAAATTCAAAACTAAATTCTTACTCTTCCAATCTGTTCCTGAATCTGATCTTTAAATGGAAAGTAATTGAGTGAAGGTAAATTCATCTTTTAAAATAAATTTAAGTATTTAAAGTTAGTAATCAATTCAAAAATAGAAAGGTACAGTTAAAATCAAACCAAAGCAGGAAAAAATAAATTGTCTGGAAACTGGGCTTTGATTTTACAACTTGATTTGTGGTAAAAATTAATGAATTTTGTTAAATGTTTCATAATTTTTAAGTATATATATATTGGAAATTTATAAGTTGAACGGATTATGGGTTTTCATCAATTTCCGATAATCGACGCTAGGGGGTTCATCGTGATTGGATCGGGGGGTAGTCTGAGTATTGGTGGTTGGAGGAAAAATGGCTACTTGATCGATAGTTCGTCAGCGCGGCCAGAATAGGGTGGAGTAGGGTTTAAGAATCAAGATTTTCGACGTGGGTTTCTCGGCAATTGCGTCGTCATCGTGGAACCGGAGTAGACCGGACTTGCAGAGAAGATGTGTGGGAAGGTGGAGCAGCTGTGGGGGGTGATCGCAAGTTCTCCGGTGGCCGGAGGTGGCCACGCGAAGCAAAATTGGGTCAACAGGGTGATTCCTGGGAGCGGCTAGATGGTTCAAATTAGATTCCCAGACAATTTCGCGAATCTGAGCATTCGGGGATGTTTGCGTGATCACTGGCGACATGGGGTTGATCGAAATGAAGGTCGGAGGCGCTTCGATCAAGTGTGCATGTCCACGCGTAAATGTTTGAGTCTGTTGATTTTTGTGTGGTAAAGCATCGGAGAAGAAGCAATAGGCTCGAAGCGTTTGGTTGATGTTCTCGGGGAATTTCGAAGCTTGGCTCGAAGTAAAATTTGGTGAGCCTGGAATTTCGTTCGAATAGCTGTGTCTTGTCTCGGGTAATTTTAACAGTTGGGAATTTAATACAAGCAATATTTAAAAATTTAAATGAATTTAGTTCAAATCATTTCTTAAGTCTAATTCCTTATAAAATAAACGTTTTATCTTGATTTGAAATGGTAAGATTTGTTTAACTTAAATATGAGTTAGGTAAAGGATGAAAATCCAAGTGTTTAAATTTATGGATAAATTAAGTAATTAGTAAGATGAATGGTTTATTTAAAAGAAATCAAAGAGTTGGATAATTAATGACTAGGGAAACCAATTTATTAATGATTTTTAATTAGTTTATCTAAAATTGAGGGTTATAGATTAGTTAGAGGTTAATTTGTCATTTGGGATTTATTAATGTGAGTAATTAAAGATTAATTTTTTGGATAATAATTGCTTAAAGGTATAATTAAAGATTGATTTAATCAAGTGTTTAAAGGTTAATCAGTTTAAAGAATAATTAATTTACGATTTAAAGTTGATTAATTAAGTGATTTAACCAATAAGATCATTTTAAGGGATAATTGATTCAATTCATAAATTAATGATTCGGATTAATTTATAATTAAAGATTAATTAAAAGAAATTAAGAAATGTTATTAGCTAATGAAATTAATTTACTAGAAATTATTAAGTAATCAAATTTATGTGATAAATTTTGATAAATAATTAGATTAATTAATTGAGATAATCAATTGTAAATTGTTAATTACTTTGTGAAAGAAATTAAGGGGTTAATTAATTATGTAATTGGTTTAAAGGATAAAAAAAATTAATATGATTTATTAATTAAGGTAATTAATTTGAGGATAATTAATTAATTAAAGGTTAATTAATAAATGATTAAAGGTAAATTAATTAAAATGGTTCATCATTAATTAATGATTAATTAACCAAGATTTGTAGTTATTCAGAAGTAATTAATCTGATATAAATTAATTATGATCAGATATTAATTGATCCTACTTGTGAATGTTTTGGACTTGACTGAAAAATTGAATTGTTTGATATCCCTGATATATGATGCTTTGTGATATATTCTGATTGTGTGTGATCTGTACTGTAGTTTATTTACCTGTGACATTTATATATCTATGATCTGTGAATAAAAGATAAGCGTTATAGCTTATATCGTTTTTCAACTATATTTCTGTATTTGATCTATGATGATTGAATGTTGTTGCACTATTGTGTGTGAAACCCCTGGACCACACTTTTACACACACAAATATGGATTTCATGTGGAAATCGGTTAAGTCACAGATAATTTAAAAATTGATGTTTTTGAAATTGAAATTTTAATTTCAATTGATTTTGAAATCGGAAATTTGGGTTTAAAATAAAAAGCTTTTGAAATGGAATTTCAAAGATAAAAGTTATTTCGAATACTTAACCGAGTTTTTGAAAATTTAAATAATTAGATTTAAATTTGAATACAAGTTTGAAATTAAATCTATGATTTGGAAACTAGGGATAAAAGATGATATAAATGTGTTTGTATGAATTAAACCATTTTAAAAGTATAAGTTGGGAATTTGAATTTAAACCAAGGATTTCAACTCGTACGGATGAATCAGATTTTCTGAAATAAAACTGTTTGTTTTCAAATGATAAAAGCTTCAGATAAGAAATGAAATTCCAGTTTAATTAAAGGAATTTCAAGATTTAATTGAAAAATGGTTTTCCAAGTTATGAATGAATTGTTTTGAAAGCTATGGATTAAATCTGTTTATTTTTAACAGATTTAAAAAGATGTTTTGTTTAACCCATTCGAAATGAAATTGTTTTGAAAGCTATTAGTTAAATCTTTGATTTAAAGATTTAACGAATTAATTAAACTGAAATGGAAATCGATTTGGAAAATCTGTAAATGAATCTTTGTGAAATTAAGTGAACTTTGTGAATTGAATCTTTTTTGTTTAAAAAGATTAAAATGGTAATTTGTTAAACCATTTGAAAAGAAAGTTTGGGTTTAAGTTGTGACTTAATTGAAATCCCAAGATCCATATGTTTTTGAATATTGCGCTCACTATTCGGGTTAGCCGGGAAAAGACAATTGTGTCATATAACCCATTCCGAATAGTGATACGTCGTATATGGATAGCATTTGAAGACCGGTGTTGAAGACCGGATATTTTCGAAAATGAAAGGACAACCTGTCGAATGTCTCTGCACTGAGTCGCGCCGGTATAGAGATTTATATGACTCTTTTGTGACGGGAAGTCCGGACGTGATTGGAAATTATCCGGATTTGCAAGGGCTTCGTGAGAAGTGCCTTCGGTTCTGTTCGAACCCGGAACAGACTTATATGGATACATGTCTGACATTACACTTTGAGATATAAAGCCGATTTCTTTCAAATACATTTCTGTTTGGTGGCGGAGGATTTATTCTCTTAGCTTAACACCCTTCTCTGAGACGTACGAGCTCAGAGGTTATGTAGTTGAAATTTATCAGCGATATATCCCAATTTGGTAATGTGGCATACTGAGTGTTGCTGTGTGATGATCAATGTTTGATCATTTGTGATATGATCTTTTGTTTGATCATTTATCTTTGTGATCATAGGTTGATCATCTGTTGACCCAAAGCGTGGCTTTTTGAAAAAGCGTAGCTTTGTGGACGAGACTTCGTCGAGCCTCACAACCCGGTAATGGTCGAAACAGGAATTGTGCGGCAAGGTTTTCAGGGGTAGCTCCCCTAGGGTATGACCATTCCTTCTGGAAAAGGGTAGTATCATGGTATGGAGCCCAGATACTTACTCATGTGGATACACTTTCTTTATGATGTGTGATGTTGGTTATCGAGCGCTCGGATAAAGGTCCCAAAGGACCGGGGGTGGCATATCTGAGGTTTCATTTATCCCTTGGGAAAAGGGGTTGCCGGCCTTGTTTGGCAGAGAACAGTTGGTTCTCGGAACGTCCCGCCAGAGGCGTTTCTTTCGTGGAATAGGAAGTTCCTTAGCCTGACCATTTGTTGGAAATCCAAACAAAACAATACGAGCCCTGTACGGTTTTAGTTGTATTACCTGCCATGGAATGTGGTGGTAACCTGCTATTGAACATGGTAGCTATAGTAGGCATAAGTGCGAAATGTCTATGCTGGCTAAGATTTATATTCTACTTTCGAAATTGTTTTCTACACTATGCACTAGTAATAATATCAAATGATTTGATTTTGCGTAGTAAGCATCTTTGACTATCATAAGAAGAAATCTCCTCCAATTCTGCGTTTGCATTGTGTGTGTGGTGGGAGGTCTTATGGTAGTTTCATTTCCCAAAAGCATTGCGAATTGACTTTAAAATTCTCTGCTATTTGTTTTAAAGATAAACTGTTTTTGTTGCTCACACCAGTCCCATGACTGATCCGGAGTTTATTGTTCCCTTCCTAAACTCTGGGTGCCCACTATTTTCCACACGGGCAGTCTAGAGTTGGGTTTTTCAGATATTCAGGTTTAGTAGATTATCTGGAGCTAGTTCAGTTCTTGGAGTTCATGGACTGACGTTGCTTATCTTGGAGCATTCTATTGGAGACATTCTATCTGCTGTTGGTGTTATCTATTTTCTTTTCCGCTGCTATTTGTTGTATCATATCTCTGATGTATATAGATATTCATTGTATCATCATTGTACCTGGATATTGTATCAGATGTTGTATATCTATATTCTTTTAATTCCGCTGTGATATTTACTTAACTGTGTTATAAGCTCCGGCGACTCGTATTTGAACGCTCGAATCTACGACATTCGAGTACGATGTAAAGTATGGATGTCGATTTTCGAACACGAAAATCTGGGACGTTACATTTGGTATCAGAGCTAAGGTTGAACTTTAGCTCAGGAGTATAACACGTTAAGTAGCTCATTAGAGATAGAGTGAAGTAAACTCTAGAATGAGTAATTCCTAAGATATCCGTCTGAATGTCTCAGTAAATTCTCTTACTATCCACTGATAGTGAGTATGAGTACAAGAAGAGGACGAGATAGGGGACAGGGGAATACGACTATAAATGGTCAATACCCTGCAACAGTGAAAACAATCTTTCTTATCAATTTTCTTTGATTCGTTTCCAAATTCTTTTGATTCCTTCGTGACAGCTCCAGGAGAAGTTTCGGTGTGATGATGGCTCTACGAATCGTTGTAGAAGATTCTTACTTCGTATCTTCATCGATTTCTTATCAGCTTTTGATTTGAACCTTAATGAATTTTAAATTTAGAAAATTTTAATTTGAGGTAAACTAATTAAAAAAATATGAAGGCTAAATTGAATTAAATCAATAAAACAATTTCGGTTAAAACTAAATTTGAAATTCTATTCTATTCTAATTTCTTTTGAATACCGAAGTCCGAAGAGGGACAAATTGGTATGTATTCGGAGATATTCCGACTTGAATTCGGAATCCGTATCTTGAGTTTGAGGAATTATAGGAAATCGAATCTATCTATCTCTCTGTTGTTTTCGTGCCTGCGAATTTCGAGGACGAAATTCTTTTAAGGGGGGAAGTTTGTAACGACCCTAGATTTTAATTTGATTTAATTAATAATTAAATGAATTTTTGAATTAAATTATGTAATTAAATAAATTTTTGGATAAAATTAGTAAAATAAATCGATAAAATGGAAGCGAGTTTCCCCGATCATATATGAGTGAATTTGAAAATAATAAATATATTGATATATATTCTAATTGAGTTTAAATTGTAAAATAAATGATGATGATAATATTAAAGTAAAATGTTTGAAATAGAATAAATTAGAAATTCAATTACATTGTAAAGTAATAAAATAACAAATACAACTTGAACAAAAGTTAAAATAAAAGAGGAATAAAAATAAGACAATAAAACAAAAAGGAATAAACAACACATGACAAAAAATTTAACAACAAAGTTTCAACTTTAAAATGATGCAAGTAAAAACAAAACAAAACAAAGGATAAATTACAAAATATAAAACAAGCAAACAAGAAACTGTACATACAATAAACAAAGTAGCAAAGGTATGAAACAAAATCTTCTCCATGTAATAATCAGCCGAGTAAAATAAGAACATCAAGTACAAACAAATAAAAAAAATAAGTATGGCCGAAGTAAACAAATCTTTAGCACCCTACCTCTAAAACATCTCCAGCCATGCCTATATTGTACAAACAAACAATATAACCTGTAACATCTTCCTTTTATATACATCAAGCTTCTCCTCTCTGTTCGAACCCTGTAACCAAATTTTCATCAACCTGAGAACAAACTAAAGTCTGGATAATCGAGCCTGGAATCTCAACAGCAGTTAGCAATCTCTAATCAAAATACAGATTTAAAACAAATGCAAAGATAAGCAGATCATCTCAAATCAAGTTCAGGTTCAACTGTAAGTGAATTAAAGATTTCAAAAAAAAAAACCAACCAAGCTCAGATCGAAAGTATAACTTCCAGATTTCAAATAAATCATTCCCAGGCTTGTTCTATGTCTTCATTTCAAAGGTGAGCTACTCTTCCTTTAGAAAAACTAATTCTATTGATATGTTATGATAGTATGATGGTTGTTTGATTTGTGTGATGGTTGAATATCTAAATGAATGAAATAGGACAGTATGAATATCAGTGCATGTCTGCATATATAAAAATGTTTGTGTGTATATGACTATAAATATAGATCTCTGTTTTCAAACTGTTCCAGGTGAGCAAATTTTAAACCCTGAATATAATTACACATTGTTGCTTGAGTATGTATGCCTGTGAAGATGAATTGAAAGTAGCATGTAGGAATGAAAAAAAAATGGTGATTGTATGCCTAATATTTGGGGTATGCATGTCTGTATACAGGTGCACATGAGCCTCTGTCTAAACTAATAGTTTTTAAACAAATTCAAAACTAAATTCTTACTCTTCCAATCTGTTCCTGAATCTGATCTTTAAATGGAAATTAATTGAGTGAAGGTAAATTCATCTTTTAAAATAAATTTAAGTATTTAAAGTTAGTAATCAATTCAAAAATAGAAAGGTACAGTTAAAATCAAACCAAAGCAGGAAAAAATAAATTGTCTGGAAACTGGGCTTTGATTTTACAACTTGATTTGTGGTAAAAATTAATGAATTTTGTTAAATGTTTCATAATTTTTAAGTATATATATATTGGAAATTTATAAGTTGAACGGATTATGGGTTTTCATCAATTTCCGATAATCGACGCTAGGGGGTTCATCGTGATTGGATCGGGGGGTAGTCTGAGTATTGGTGGTTGGAGGAAAAATGGCTACTTGATCGATAGTTCGTCAGCGCGGCCAGAATAGGGTGGAGTAGGGTTTAAGAATCAAGATTTTCGACGTGGGTTTCTCGGCAATTGCGTCGTCATCGTGGAACCGGAGTAGACCGGACTTGCAGAGAAGATGTGTGGGAAGGTGGAGCAGCTGTGGGGGGTGATCGCAAGTTCTCCGGTGGCCGGAGGTGGCCACGCGAAGCAAAATTGGGTCAACAGGGTGATTCCTGGGAGCGGCTAGATGGTTCAAATTAGATTCCCAGACAATTTCGTGAATCTGAGCATTCGGGGATGTTTGCGTGATCACTGGCGACATGGGGTTGATCGAAATGAAGGTCGGAGGCGCTTCGATCAAGTGTGCATGTCCACGCGTAAATGTTTGAGTCTGTTGATTTTTGTGTGGTAAAGCATCGGAGAAGAAGCAATAGGCTCGAAGCGTTTGGTTGATGTTCTCGGGGAATTTCGAAGCTTGGCTCGAAGTAAAATTTGGTGAGCCTGGAATTTCGTTCGAATAGCTGTGTCTTGTCTCGGGTAATTTTAACAGTTGGGAATTTAATACAAGCAATATTTAAAAATTTAAATGAATTTAGTTCAAATCATTTCTTAAGTCTAATTCCTTATAAAATAAACGTTTTATCTTGATTTGAAATGGTAAGATTTGTTTAACTTAAATATGAGTTAGGTAAAGGATGAAAATCCAAGTGTTTAAATTTATGGATAAATTAAGTAATTAGTAAGATGAATGGTTTATTTAAAAGAAATCAAAGAGTTGGATAATTAATGACTAGGGAAACCAATTTATTAATGATTTTTAATTAGTTTATCTAAAATTGAGGGTTATAGATTAGTTAGAGGTTAATTTGTCATTTGGGATTTATTAATGTGAGTAATTAAAGATTAATTTTTTGGATAATAATTGCTTAAAGGTATAATTAAAGATTGATTTAATCAAGTGTTTAAAGGTTAATCAGTTTAAAGAATAATTAATTTACGATTTAAAGTTGATTAATTAAGTGATTTAACCAATAAGATCATTTTAAGGGATAATTGATTCAATTCATAAATTAATGATTCGGATTAATTTATAATTAAAGATTAATTAAAAGAAATTAAGAAATGTTATTAGCTAATGAAATTAATTTACTAGAAATTATTAAGTAATCAAATTTATGTGATAAATTTTGATAAATAATTAGATTAATTAATTGAGATAATCAATTGTAAATTGTTAATTACTTTGTGAAAGAAATTAAGGGGTTAATTAATTATGTAATTGGTTTAAAGGATAAAAAAATTAATATGATTTATTAATTAAGGTAATTAATTTGAGGATAATTAATTAATTAAAGGTTAATTAATAAATGATTAAAGGTAAATTAATTAAAATGGTTCATCATTAATTAATGATTAATTAACCAAGATTTGTAGTTATTCAGAAGTAATTAATCTGATATAAATTAATTATGATCAGATATTAATTGATCCTACTTGTGAATTTTTTGGACTTGACTGAAAAATTGAATTGTTTGATATCCCTGATATATGATGCTTTGTGATATATTCTGATTGTGTGTGATCTGTACTGTAGTTTATTTACCTGTGACATTTATATATCTATGATCTGTGAATAAAAGATAAGCGTTATAGCTTATATCGTTTTTCAACTATATTTCTGTATTTGATCTATGATGATTGAATGTTGTTGCACTATTGTGTGTGAAACCCCTGGACCACACTTTTACACACACAAATATGGATTTCATGTGGAAATCGGTTAAGTCACAGATAATTTAAAAATTGATGTTTTTGAAATTGAAATTTTAATTTCAATTGATTTTGAAATCGGAAATTTGGGTTTAAAATAAAAAGCTTTTGAAATGGAATTTCAAAGATAAAAGTTATTTCGAATACTTAACCGAGTTTTTGAAAATTTAAATAATTAGATTTAAATTTGAATACAAGTTTGAAATTAAATCTATGATTTGGAAACTAGGGATAAAAGATGATATAAATGTGTTTGTATGAATTAAACCATTTTAAAAGTATAAGTTGGGAATTTGAATTTAAACCAAGGATTTCAACTCGTACGGATGAATCAGATTTTCTGAAATAAAACTGTTTGTTTTCAAATGATAAAAGCTTCAGATAAGAAATGAAATTCCAGTTTAATTAAAGGAATTTCAAGATTTAATTGAAAAATGGTTTTCCAAGTTATGAATGAATTGTTTTGAAAGCTATGGATTAAATCTGTTTATTTTTAACAGATTTAAAAAGATGTTTTGTTTAACCCATTCGAAATGAAATTGTTTTGAAAGCTATTAGTTAAATCTTTGATTTAAAGATTTAACGAATTAATTAAACTGAAATGGAAATCGATTTGGAAAATCTGTAAATGAATCTTTGTGAAATTAAGTGAACTTTGTGAATTGAATCTTTTTTGTTTAAAAAGATTAAAATGGTAATTTGTTAAACCATTTGAAAAGAAAGTTTGGGTTTAAGTTGTGACTTAATTGAAATCCCATGATCCATATGTTTTTGAATATTGCGCTCACTATTCGGGTTAGCCGGGAAAAGACAATTGTGTCATATAACCCATTCCGAATAGTGATACGTCGTATATGGATAGCATTTGAAGACCGGTGTTGAAGACCGGATATTTTCGAAAATGAAAGGACAACCTGTCGAATGTCTCTGCACTGAGTCGCGCCGGTATAGAGATTTATATGACTCTTTTGTGACGGGAAGTCCGGACGTGATTGGAAATTATCCGGATTTGCAAGGGCTTCGTGAGAAGTGCCTTCGGTTCTGTTCGAACCCGGAACAGACTTATATGGATACATGTCTGACATTACACTTTGAGATATAAAGCCGATTTCTTTCAAATACATTTCTGTTTGGTGGCGGAGGATTTATTCTCTTAGCTTAACACCCTTCTCTGAGACGTACGAGCTCAGAGGTTATGTAGTTGAAATTTATCAGCGATATATCCCAATTTGGTAATGTGGCATACCGAGTGTTGCTGTGTGATGATCAATGTTTGATCATTTGTGATATGATCTTTTGTTTGATCATTTATCTTTGTGATCATAGGTTGATCATCTGTTGACCCAAAGCGTGGCTTTTTGAAAAAGCGTAGCTTTGTGGACGAGACTTCGTCGAGCCTCACAACCCGGTAATGGTCGAAACAGGAATTGTGCGGCAAGGTTTTCAGGGGTAGCTCCCCTAGGGTATGACCATTCCTTCTGGAAAAGGGTAGTATCATGGTATGGAGCCCAGATACTTACTCATGTGGATACACTTTCTTTATGATGTGTGATGTTGGTTATCGAGCGCTCGGATAAAGGTCCCAAAGGACCGGGGGTGGCATATCTGAGGTTTCTTTTATCCCTTGGGAAAAGGGGTTGCCGGCCTTGTTTGGCAGAGAACAGTTGGTTCTCGGAACGTCCCGCCAGAGGCGTTTCTTTCGTGGAATAGGAAGTTCCTTAGCCTGACCATTTGTTGGAAATCCAAACAAAACAATACGAGCCCTGTACGGTTTTAGTTGTATTACCTGCCATGGAATGTGGTGGTAACCTGCTATTGAACATGGTAGCTATAGTAGGCATAAGTGCGAAATGTCTATGCTGGCTAAGATTTATATTCTACTTTCGAAATTGTTTTCTACACTATGCACTAGTAATAATATCAAATGATTTGATTTTGCGTAGTAAGCATCTTTGACTATCATAAGAAGAAATCTCCTCCAATTCTGCGTTTGCATTGTGTGTGTGGTGGGAGGTCTTATGGTAGTTTCATTTCCCAAAAGCATTGCGAATTGACTTTAAAATTCTCTGCTATTTGTTTTAAAGATAAACTGTTTTTGTTGCTCACACCAGTCCCATGACTGATCCGGAGTTTATTGTTCCCTTCCTAAACTCTGGGTGCCCACTATTTTCCACACGGGCAGTCTAGAGTTGGGTTTTTCAGATATTCAGGTTTAGTAGATTATCTGGAGCTAGTTCAGTTCTTGGAGTTCATGGACTGACGTTGCTTATCTTGGAGCATTCTATTGGAGACATTCTATCTGCTGTTGGTGTTATCTATTTTCTTTTCCGCTGCTATTTGTTGTATCATATCTCTGATGTATATAGATATTCATTGTATCATCATTGTACCTGGATATTGTATCAGATGTTGTATATCTATATTCTTTTAATTCCGCTGTGATATTTACTTAACTGTGTTATAAGCTCCGGCGACTCGGATTTGAACGCTCGAATCTACGACATTCGAGTACGATGTAAAGTATGGATGTCGATTTTCGAACGCGAAAATCTGGGACGTTACACTCATGACTAGCATCTTCTCCATCATCCGCTCTGGCAATTGAAAGTCAAACTCTACAACGATGTGAAACTCGAACCTTAATCGTTACCTGTGCCACCTGAACTGACTATCGTAGCGGCCCGCCACTTACTGCCACCTGAATTAACTGCCTCTGCGGCTCCGCCCCTTGATATGGGTAACCATAATCCCTTCAGATTTGGATTTATTCACTAATTTTGCCTAATTTTTTTACTTAATACTTATGAAAGCTTAAGTAACTTATGCTTAGGAATTTGTTTATTGAACGTTTCTTAAGCCGAATTTGTTTATTGAATGCATCTTCTCCAGTTCCACTAATTTGTCTAATATGCCTAATTTATTCACTAATTTTAATCAACATGGAATGTTTAGTTTAAATAATGCTTAGGTTAATCAATAATACTCTATTTCGAAATGATAAGCCTTGAACTGAATGTAATGTTTTGAATCTTTTTTACGATACTGAAATCATTGCTCAACTTTCTTGCATTACTGAAATCAATTGTGAATAATTGTAGGGGCTATCGCCCTTGAAACCCCGACTATTCAAATTATTCCCCCTCCAAGTTCAAATCCCGACTATTCCACTACTTGGTGATGTACACTCTTTGATTTGCGATATTGTGTGAATGTGCGATGTTGTGTAAATGGCTTGAAATTTTGAGTTGTATGAGGAGTGATGTTTTGTTCATTTTGAGATGAATTGATCAGTGTGTTGTCTATGGCTTATTGATATTGATGTAGAAAACTGTTGATCTAATTGAATGTTTTATTGGAGAAATTTTTGCTTAAAAAGAAGATTTTTGGATCCAACTGAAGTGAATCTCTCTTCGATATAGTGATAAAAAAAACTAATTTTAGTTTTTTTTTATTTCAACTTTTTTTGTTTCTTTAAACAAATTAGATAAAAATTTTGTACCTTTAAAATATATATTCCAACTTCTATAACCCAAAAGAATTTTCTTAAAAATCCGATATATTTGAATATTTTAACTTTTTGATATTCCTTTCGTATTAAAGTTTGGATTATTTTTTTAGCATGATTTGTTATCGTGTGGCCAATGCCCTTTTTTTATGATTTAAAAAATTATATTGTATATAAAATTCTTGAATTTGTACCAATATTATTCTCAAAATGAACAAAATATAATTCCATCATTATCTGTATTTGATGCGCTAACTAAAATCAGAGTTCTATAAATACGCAATAGTAAACAAACACATTGAATACAATATATATATATCAATATTAAATTGAAATTAATTTCATTTGATATGCGATATGTTCATTGAAAAATAATAGATAACAAGTTAACTAAGGACCAAATATTTCCTTGAAAAAATAATATAAAAACATATTTGTTATCATTAAACAAGATGTAACTTCACAATCTCTCCCTTTTGATGGTAACAAACGTGTTAAGATTTGACAAGTGTAATGCATGTTCAATGTGTACTCAATATCATAAAATCAAAAATCATAACTTAATGTTTCAATATATATAATATGCTTCCCTTATTTATATTCTCCCTTTACATATGTGACATATATGTTAAGGAATAAAATATTAAACAAATAATATTTCTAAAATAATAATAATGAATTTGCAATATCACCAAATTTTAATCGTTTTCCCCTTTTGCTTTCATCAAAAATGTAAATATTAAATTAATATGATGAGAAAGTGACAGTGAATGATGAAACCTAATCAAAATATGACGTTAAATATTCAATGAAAAGTCAACCATAAATCATAGTTACTATATTGATCAGAGTCATATATTATAATTGGAAAGAGGGTGACAAAATTAGTGTAGTTATATGTAGTGTGTTCAAATGACCGTAAGTATAGTTTTTTCCTAACTCGTTAAAAATGAGATAATGATACTTGCATCTATGCATTGTTAGATGTGGGAGAAGCATTGCCTAATAGGTGTATATACATCGGCGTTAAAGAATTTTCAACATAGACCAGATATCCTTATGTGATATAACTCTACGCCTGTACAACACCTATTTTTCATGCATTGCCCTTTAGTAATTTAAATTTTATAATATATTATGTGTTTTACTTTTCATATGGAGCGTTTACTGACTTGTCCCTTATACTCACTTTTAGGCTAACCAATCTTTACCACATTTCGGTTTGGTGATTTTAACCAACATAAATTTAAAATTGAAAAATATAAGTCGATAGAATATGAATATCAAATGGTAGATAAAAAGATGATGTGAGATATGCAATAATCAAAATTAGAAACTATAAAGCATGTTTGGTTATCAAAAAATATCGTAATGTTAATATTTAATCAAGAATAAATGAAATATCCTTAATTATCTATTTAATCAATATCGATACATTTGAAAAAACACACAAGAAAGTTTAAATGATTATGATATGATTTCAAAAGTAAATACTTTATAAATATCTCAAAATATTTTAATTTAATATTCTAATATTGAACGTACGACATGAATTAGTTTTAGAGATATTTGTGTAAATAGGAGCACATGGTTTAAGGATATACACAGTAATTATATCGAAACAAAACACCAAAGATTCATCTCAAATGATTTTATCACAAAGCTCAAAATTGTCATTTTAAAAATCATCTCTCAAAAACTCATCAAGTGTTGAATATCGAAGAATCATTTCAAGAAGTTTCATTCAAATTTTCAAAATTTTCATTTATCAAAATTCTTTTCAAAATCCATTTCAAGCATTAAAAAAATATCTCAAAAAGTTTCATATCAACATTTTCAAGTCAATTAATTCTCTAGCCAATACTCCCTTATCAAAAGAAATTTTTTATTGAAAACTCATATTAAAGATTTAGCTAAAATGTTTCATTTCAAAGTATTCACATCATGAACATTAGGGAGAAAAAATTCCTAAGAAAGCAAAAATAACATATTTGGGATTTTCGACTTAAAAAAACAAGAAGGTAAAAACATATTTTTGGATTATTCAAAATTAAATAAAAATGCAAGCTCTCTACATGTGCATGATACAAATATGTGAAATATGTGAATACGTGAGATATATGAAATAACAAAAATATCAAACTATAGGAATCATAAAAGTGAAAAGTCATATTATATTACTAGATATTAGAGTAGAAAGAATGAGTTATGCTTTCACGATACTACTTGTACTCTAGGCTACCTATGGTAGCGAACAATGATACCACACGTTATCCAGGTTGGCCATAGTGGTGAACAATGAAACCACTTGTTATTCTCAATGTATCGGTGGTGTCAAACAACGGTACCTTAGACAGTGGTTTTATAGCCCGCCTCTCGAACTCTCATTATCAATGTCAAGCATGAAAAAAATAAGTTTCATTAAACAAGTGTACTACATACTCCATGATGTTAAACGAATTGTCTCCAATATTCGAATTTCTCAACAAAATCACCCACGTCAAAAAGAACCACCAAACACCAATAACTCTCGAATATATGATTTTTCGATTATCATTCAATGTGTAAAACACGATATCATATAGAAAAATATCAATATCATATACACGTCAAACATTATTCTCATTTTTCAAACATCAACCATCGTTGTTTTGGAAAAATCAATCTGTTTTGAAACTATTAAACCTTTAAGTCCTTAATTTGAAGTAGCACAAAACATTAAGTTTAAAATATTTAAAATTTCTAATCAACAAAATTTGTTTCAAGACCAACCGACAAACAGATCAAAAGTTATGTCAAAAATACTATAGCTAGCTCAAAGAACTCAAAAACATTTCTCAAGCAATGTACTGAATTGATTACTGTTTTTCAAGATTTTATTAAGTAAATCAACAAAAAAATCAAAGCATAAAAGTTATAGAGTAATCTATATGCTTCCCATAACTTTAATAATTTCAAAATTCGTAGTAACAACATTCAAGTTATGGTCGATTTACTATAGCTATGATTTTTAACTATAGTACTGACATGAAAGAATTTTATCAAAGATTTCTGAAATGAATCATAGAAAAATCAAAGAATAAAAATTGTAGCATTTTCCATAAGGTATTCAAAACATCTATAAGTTTTTAAATCGGGAGACTAGGACAAAATTTATGGTCAAAATACTACAGCTGTATTAGAAAGTTCTACAATATGTTTTAAACACCAAAGTATTTGTAGTTTTCAGTCATATATGGCAAAATCTAAGGAAATTCAAAACACAAAACTTATAAGACTTTACGTATATTTTCTAGAACATGTTAAATTTTGCAAAATGATGTTACGGAGCTTAAGATATGACAATTTTACTATAGGTGCGTAAGAAAATTAGAACTCAAAACATCGAGTTAGGGATATGCCCCGGGGACAATTCTATAACTTATTGTAAATTAATTAACCCTGCAATCAATTCTTGTTCGTAATAAAGGGGTTTTCTTTCTATATATATTTGTTATAATGTGTTATAAATAATTAAATATTCAATTAAAATATATTTTATAGAAAATCTATAAATGGTGTGTTTGTGATAGTAACTACAAATAGTTATAATTGTTAGACCAAAAACTGGTATAACATTCATGATGCCAATAGTGATAAAATAATCCTTGACTAATGTGGTAACATGGTCAAGCATAATTCAATCAATATTGACTTAGTTATATCATCAAGGACCAATTCATCACTTAAGACTAGTGCATGATGGAACCATTAAAGGATGGATTGGTGATGGAAATAGGCCTTTGAGGAGAAATGTACGGAAGCCGCATGTTTTCTTGGATCATTATGCATGAGATTCCTTAAGGCCATTTAAAGTTGTCATGTTCAAGAGTCTATATAGGCTTTCGAGAATAATATTCCAAAAAGGCCTATGTCATGTCATATGTTTAATAGAGTTATAGAAGGCAAGTAACAAATTTGTGCAATAGTCCATTACACTCGATAATGGGCTATGTAATTTGTCATTTTATTCAAAGTCCAATGTCCATATAGTTATGCATATATGCATGTTCATCATAGTTCAAAACTTCTCGAAATAGTTCACATCGAGTTCTGATCTTAATGAGTTCGAATATATATACAAATCCATATTAATAATGCTCGAAAAAGGCATAGTCGAAGTCAATGGGCATGTCTAAGTTCTTGTTCATATTAATTATGCATGATTATAGTCAAATAGGATTTTCCCCAATTTGATTTAGGGTTTACAAGAGTTTGATTTCAAGAATAGAGAGAAAAAGGAAAAATCTAACCTATTTGCGCACCCCTAGATTTGTACTTATATAGGTTGCACAGCTCTAGTTTGCCTCTTATGTCTTCGACAGGCCCAACTTCGGCATGCTTGGCTTCGACGAAGTCAAACTAGCATTAGCTTCATTGTAATGACCCGTATTTTTACGGATCGAAAAATCAAAGAAAATTTCGTCGAAAAGTTTTCACGAAGATTGATGAAATTTCTAAGTCCTAAGTCGTTCACGACTTAGTATAGGTCGTAAGTCATATACGACTTAGGGGATAGGAGCGACCCAGGGAATGGCGAGTTAAGGGTTTGGAGATAGGTCGTTTGAACGACTTAAGTGGTTTAGGCGACCTAAGGAAGTGTAGTTGGACGACCTAAGTATTGGAGCAACTTAGAGGTTAGGTCGTATGGGTTTAGGTCGTAGACGACCTAAGAGGTAGAGCGACCTAAGTGGCGACTCAAGGGTAGGCAGACTTAGTCAGTGACCGACCTAGTAGAGTGAGCGACCTATGGGACTGACCGACCTAGGAGATAAGCTAGTTAACGACTTAGTAGTTAGGTCGTTAGACGACCTAAGGGGTTAAGTATCAGGTCGTGTGGACTTTAAGTCGGAGTGGTTAAGTCTTAGGTCGCGTGTTGGCTTAAGTGTTAAGTCGTAGTTCTTAAGTCGTAGAAGGTGTGGAGTTACTAAGTCGTAGGTCGGCATAGTTATTAAGTCGTATACCCTGTTAGATCGGAGACTTTGTTATGTCGTGCAGTGTTAGGTCGTAACACTGTTAGGTTGGTAAGTGCTTGTAGGTCGTTAGGTCTATGCAGATGCACTAAGTCGTAAGTCGTGTAGCGCGAATAAGTTAGGTCGCGCGCATGTTAAGTCGTAGGTTGAGGAGCTTTGATAGGTCGTTGAAGCGCCTGGGTGTTAAGTCGTAGAGACTTAGGTCGGTAAGGGGTCTTAGGTCGTAGGTCGGAAACGACCTAATTCCGAGTTACGACTTAGGGAGTTTTCTGCCTATAAATAGAAGGGGGTTGGCTTCATTTTTGGGATCCGGATTCCGAAGCGACGAAGTGCTGCCATTTTGAGAGCTCGACTTCTACACTTTTTCACTTCTTTTCTCCACTCTAATCTAGTGCTTCCATCCATCCAAGTTGAAGATCAAATTGAAGAATCAAGAGCTTAGATTGAAGATCTTCATCCTTTGAAGTGAGATTTCTTCGTTTGAAGCGGATTCGTGATAGATCAAGCTTGATCCTTCGCTGTCCAGATCTGAAGCGTGTTGTTTTGGGGTTGTTTAGGTGATTTGGTGAGTGGTGATTATCTCTCACACGGATCCAAAGGAGTATATCGGATTGTTCGCTCGATTTGGTGTTAAAATAGTGATTTCCATGCATTTTCTTCATTCTAAGTGTAGATCCATGTAGATCCCTTGTTCATGATGATTTGACAACCATTTTATTAAGTGTTAACCTATGCAAGTTCATTCATCAAGATTGTAGAGATATGTCTCATGATTTCATGCTTGTTAGACTTTCAACTCTTTAATTACAAAATTGCCATTATTGTGATAATTGTCTACTTAGATCATATTTGAATGCTTGATTGTTTGGATTAATGTTTGACTTGGTTGATTGCTATGAATTAGATGATTGATGATTTGATTTAGACCGAAGATGATTCAAAGGCTAAGGGAAAGGCTCTTGAATTGGTAAAGCTGCTCGTGGCATATATAGCGGGATGATGAAGCTCTTATGCATAGATTTGATGATGTGATGTTGAGATGAGGCTTTGCGAGGATGTGATGAAGCGAGGCATCATGTGATGAAGACTTGGTTTAATCCAGACGGGATCATCCCAAGCATGTTGATAACTCGGTGAAATGGCTCGAGTTGAGGATAATGGATGGTTATGGAAATGGTCGTCAGGGAGGATGACTAGGAGGCTTGGGTCTCATTGTTGTTGAAGGTTCTAGCATGCTCTAAGCAAGAGTACGTTTGGGTAGATTCGATAGTCCCAACGACCAACTGTTGATGGTCGAGTACTCTGGGCAGATTCGATAGTCCTAGGCACGGGTCACGATGACATGCGGGAGTTATGTCTAGAACCGGGGTTACCATTAGCCCTTGATGGACGGCTGAAAGAATGTGCCGGTCATTCAATTAACGGCGATACCGAAGCAATGATAATAGTGATAGCCAGAGTCATGGATGTTTGGTTGTATCGTCATTCGGTCTCAAGAGCGGTATTTTCTGGGTGCTTATCTGATCTTGGTTTAGGCCTTGGGGGTTTGTACTTGGAAAACATCGCCCTTGACTCGAGTGATAATTGCTTTACTTTAAATTGTATGCTCTGCTATGTTTGCTTCTGCTTAGTATGTCTAGGGGCTATCACTGTAGAAAGATGTTGGAGTGGGAGGGTTGTATTCCTATTCTTTTTCCTTTATGCTCTTTTGGTATGTTGTTAGTTAATTTACTGCTCACTAAGACTATTGTCTGACTCAAGGCTTTATGTTTTAATTCTTATTGCCTTGGGATGTTCGTCCATTTTGGGACGGGCAGACTAGGTAGCATGTGACAGGTGCTGTTCTAGCTTTTCACGGTGCTGATACCGAAGACGAGCTGGAGTATTGCATATTGTTTCTTCTTACTATATGTACTGGATGTTCCACTGCTTTGTATTCTCTGAGTGTTGTAGTGAGGCTTATTGTATTGACTATTGAGATGTTGTATTCAACTATTATGAAGTTTTATTGATGAGATTCTATTCTGTGAAGCTTCATTTTGTATATGTTCTATTGTATTTTGTCCACGCGCTGTGAGTAATACGATAGATTCCGTTGTTTTAACTTACCTTGGCAATCGTCCATGGTCGCCGGGCACACTTTACAGCGCACTATCCCTAGATTTGGTGCAGGGGTCATGGGCGGTCGTCACATTTGGTATCAGAGCATTGGTTAATCGATTTTACCCAACGCTCGCTGACGTAACTACGTATGAGAGACGTAATTGTAATTTTGATGGATGACTACTATATATAATATAGTAGATTAGTAGAGTTTGAGTCCTTTATGCAGTTGTTTCTCTAAGATGTTCTAATCATTCCTTTTTATAGATATTGAGAATGAGTCGAAGAGGGAGACCAGCTGCTCGGGAAGGCCGTGCTACTGAAGGGACTGCTGACTATGCAGCTATGTTCGAAGCTATGATGACTTCGATCATGAGAATAATACCAGTTCCAGGGACAGCAGTTGATGTTGGAGTTTAAGTCCAAACTCCAAAGCCGGTGGATTTTGCTAAGCTATGTAAGGACTACACTGCTCTTGGAGGAAAGGTTTTCTTGGGAACAGAATCAACCATTGAAGTCCAGAGGTGGATAGATGCTTGTAGAAGGATCTTTGGTGATTTGGGAATCGATGATGCAACTAAGAGGAAGTTGGCATCAAGGCAGCTTCAAGGAAGAGCTTCTGATTGGTGGAACTCTATTACCATCAATACTCCGGAGGAAGAGATTACTTGGGAGCAATTCCAAGCCAGATTTGAGGCTAAGTTCATTTCTACAGCTCAGAAGTCTGTTCTGTTCAAGAAGTTTGTGGAGCTCAAGCAAGGTGGAAGACCAGTTCTTGAGTATGTTTATGAGTTTGAAGCTTTGTCCAAGTATGCCCGGTCATATATTGAATCTGCTTATCAGAAGAATGAGAAGTTTGTGACAGGCTTGGATAGTTATCTTGGGAGGCAGTTAGTGGATCATTTGGACGATTCATTTGAGAAGCTTGTGGAGAAAGCTCTCAGGCATAAGAGTCTGTTTCCTAAGGAAGGATCTGTTGTTGCTGTGACCAAGGGAGAGTCTAAACCACACCAGGGTGGAAACCAGAAAAGGAAGCAGCAGCAGCAGAAGGGTAAGGATGGCCAGAAGAAGCCGAAGGGCGAAGTGACTTGCTACAATTGTCAACAGAAGGGCCATTTCTCGAAGAATTGTAAGAATCCGAAGGCACCGATGAAGTGTCACAACTGTGACAAGCCAGGGCATTTCAGGAAGAATTGTCCAGAACCGAGGAGGGACAAGCAGATTGTGCAAGCTTATGCTTTGGGAGCTGTCCCATCGTCTTTGAAAGCTCCTACTGCTGAAGAGAAAGGAAAGAGTGTGGTGGTTCAAGGTACTCTTTTCCTATGTGGTGTTCCAGTTAGAGTTCTGTTTGATACTGGGGCGTCGCATTCGTTTGTTTGTAGTGAACTTATAGGCCGGTTGGGTTTGGAACCGGATCTTATTGATAGGCCATTGGTTGTGACTAATCTAGTTGGGGGTTCGTCTTGTTTGTGTATGATATGCCGTGGTCTAGTTGTATCGAGTCATGATTGCTCTTTTGTTTGTGATTGTTTTGTTCTGAACTTTACGGGGTTCGGAATTATTTTGGGTATGGACTGGCTTAGGAAGTATGCGGCGAAGGTTGATTGCGAGAGGTTGGAAGTGACAGTCGAGAATGTGGAGGGGCGAAAGATTGTGATACGATGTAAGCATGAAGAAGGCGTCTTCATGAGCTTCATGTATTCGCTGGTTGTTCCATGGGATGGACTGTCATCAGTGCCGATCGCTAATGGATTCGAAGATGTCTTTGACGAAGTCAAAGGGTTGCCGCCGCATAGAGAGATCGAGTTTCGTATAGATCTAGTTAAAGGAGCCAGACCTGTTGTGGTGCCTCTTAGGCAGATGGCGCCTAGGGAACAACATGAGTTGAAGGTGCAAGTTGATGATCTTTTTCAGAAAGGATTCATTCGGCGGAGTGTGTCCGAATGGGGTGCACCAGTTGTGTTTGTAACCAAAGCGGATGGATCGCTGAGGTTGTGTGTGGATTATCGTGAGCTGAATAAGGTGACTAAGAAGAACAAGTATCCACTGCCGAGAATAGATGACTTGTTTGATCAGCTTCACGAGGCTGAGGTGTTTTCTCAGATGGATTTGGCAACGGGATTTCACCAGTTGAGAGTGGCTAAGGATAGTGTGCCGAAGACTGCTTTTAGGACACCATCCGGTTTCTTTGAGTGGCTGGTAATGCCGTTTGGATTGACTAATGTGCCAGCTTATTTTGTGGATCTTATGAATAGAGTGTTCAGAGATCTGTTGAACAAGTTCGTACTTGTGTTCATGGATGATATTCTGATTTATTCTAGAACTGAAGAAGAGCACAAGATGCACTTGCGAATTGTTTTGGAAATCTTACGGAAACATCAGCTGAAGGCTAAGTTTTCGAAGTGTCATTTCTAGAAGAGTGAAGTGAGGTTCTTAGGCCATGTGATTTCTGGAAATGGAATAGCGGTTGATCCCGCTAAGGTGGCAGCAATCCAGGATTGGGTTAGACCTAAGAATGCATCTGATGTGAGAAGTTTTCTTGGGTTAGCAGGATATTATCGACGGTTTATCAAAGACTTGTCCAAGGTAGCCGCACCATTAACAGGATTGACGAAAAAGAACTTAGTGTTCAGATGGGATGATAAGTGTGAGCAAGCTTTCAGAATCCTGAAAGAACGATTGACGAGTGCTCCTGTTTTGACTATTCCAAGTGGGAATGATGAGATGGTGGTTTACACCGACGCATGTGGTACTGGACTTGGAGCAGTGCTGATGCAGAGAGATAAAGTTGTTGCGTATGCAAGTCGACAACTGAAGCCGCATGAAAGGAATTACCCGACTCATGATTTGGAGTTAGCGGCGATTGTTTTTGCTCTGAAGATGTGGAGACATTATCTCTTGGGAGTTTGATTCGAGCTGTTTACAGATCATAAGTCGTTGAAGTATCTTTTCTCCCAAAAGGATTTGAATCTTCGGCAGCAACGTTGGCTAGAGTTTTTGGCATCATATGATTTTGGTATAGCTTATACTCCGGGAAAAGGTAACGCAGTGGCAGATGCGTTAAGTCGAAGACATGCAGGACTGGGAGCCATGTTTTCTGAATGGAAGAATCTCGAGTATTTAGCTGGTTTTGACTTCAGGCCTAGATGCGAATTGGAACCTGAGATGTTGGCAAACTTATCAATAAGACCGACTCTTGTGGAAAGGATTGGCGAGAGTCAAAAGCGAGATGATAAGATTGTTAAGATTATCCGTGATTTGGAATCTGGATTGGATCCAGAAAAGGATAAAGGATTTGAGGTCGATCGAGAAGGTTGGCTTCGGAAACAAGGACGACTAGTTGTTCCCGATACAGATGAATTGAGGAGTGAAGTTTTGAAGGAAAGTCATCACTCGAAGTTGACAATTCATCCAGGAGGAAATAAGATGTATCGGGATATGAAGAGAACCTACTACTGGGAAGGTATGAAGAAGGATGTTGGAAATTTTATTTCCAAATGCATGAACTGCCAGTTGGTAAAAGTCGAACAGAAGAAGCCAAGTGGATTTCTTCAGCCATTAGAAGTTCCTACAAGGAAGTGGGAGCAAGTATCGATGGATTTTATCGATGGATTACCTAGAACCAGAATGGGAAATGAGGGGATTTGGGTCATCGTAGATCGTTTGACGAAGAGTGCCAGATTCATTCTTGTTCGATCAACTAGGACTGCGTCAAAGTTGGCTGAGTTGTATGTTAAATGGATAGTTCGATTCCATGGTATTCCGAAGAGTATAGTGAGCGATCGAGATCCATTGTTCACTAGTGGATTTTGGAAGAGCTTCCAGGAAGTTTTGGGAACCGAGTTGTGTTTGAGTACAGCTTATCATCCTCAAACAGATGGTCAGACCGAGAGAGTCAACCGAGTTTTGGAAGATCTTCTTAGAGCTTGTGTTTTGGATTTTGGAGGATCATGGGAAGATCACCTTCATTTGGTGGAATTTTCGTATAACAAGAGTTACCAGTCAAGCATTGGTATGGCACCGTATGAGGCATTGTATGGAAGACCGTGTAACTCTCATACGTGTTGGTTAGAGATCGGAGAAAAGTTGATACTTGGGCCAGAGATGATTCGACAGACTTCAGATTGCATAGGGATCATTCGGCAACGAATGAAGGCATCCCAAGATCGTCAGAAAAGTTATGCTGATAAGCGTCGTAAGGATTTGGAATTCGACGTTGGTGATATGGTTTTTGTGAAGATTTCTCCGCTGAAGAATGTTATTCGATTCGGGAAGAAAGGAAAATTGACTCCGAGATTTGTTGGACCATTCCCGATCATCGAGCGAATTGGAGAGCTCGCCTACAGATTGGAGTTACCGGAGAAGATGTCGGGTGTGCACAATGTTTTTCACGTATCGTATCTACGGAAGTATGTGCACGACTCGAATTCAGTAGTTTCTGCTGATAGCTATGAAGACTTTAAAGTTGATCCAGTCGATAGAAGACCTCGTAAGCCGCTTCGTGTTGTGGAAACCGACACGAAACAGCTTAGGAGGAAGGTAGTTAAGTTGATCAAGATACAATGGAGTGATGATGATAACGACTGTACATGGGAGGTGGAAGAGAGGATGAAGGCAGCTCATCCTGAACTCTTCAAGGTATGGCCCTAAGGTGTCGTGTCGTCTCACGATATTGTAACTTGTTCTGGTTTTAGAATTCTGCATGCTAAGCTAGAATTGGATGCATGGTTTGTTGATTGTTATGATTGGTAGGCGTGCAGAATAGTCTTTGATTGCTTTGTTGTTTGGAATTTCGAAGGCGAAATTCCTAAGGGGGAGAGAATGTAACGACCCGTATTTTTACGGATCGAAAAATCAAAGAAAATTTCATCGAAAAGTTTTCACGAAGATTGACGAAGTTTGTATGTCCTAAGTCGTTCACGACTTAGTATAGGTCGTAAGTCATATACGACTTAGGGGATAGGAGCGACCCAGGGAATGGCGAGTTAAGGGTTTGGAGATAGGTCGTTTGAACGACTTAAGTGGTTTAGGCGACCTAAGGAAGTGTAGTTGGACGACCTAAGTATTGGAGCGACTTAGAGGTTAGGTCGTATGGGTTTAGGTCGTAGACGACCTAAGAGGTAGAGCGACCTAAGTGGCGACTCAAGGGTAGGCAGACTTAGTCAGTGACCGACCTAGTAGAGTGAGCGACCTATGGGACCGACCGACCTAGGAGATAAGCTAGTTAACGACTTAGTAGTTAGGTCGTTAGACGACCTAAGCGGTTAAGTATCAGGTCGTGTGGACTTTAAGTCGGAGTGGTTAAGTCTTAGGTCGCGTGTTGGCTTAAGTGTTAAGTCGTAGGTCTTAAGTCGTAGAAGGTGTGGAGTTACTAAGTCGTAGGTCGGCATAGTTATTATGTCGTATACCCTGTTAGATCGGAGACTTTGTTATGTCGCGCAGTGTTAGGTCATAACACTGTTAGGTTGGTAAGTGCTTGTAGGTCGTTAGATCTATGCAGATGCACTAAGTCGTAAGTCGTGTAGCGCGAATAAGTTAGGTCGCGCGCATGTTAAGTCGTAGGTTGAGGAGCTTTGATAGGTCGTTGAAGCGCCTGGGTGTTAAGTCGTAGAGACTTAGGTCGGTAGGGGGTCTTAGGTCGTAGGTCGGAAATGACCTAATTCCGAGTTACGACTTAGGGAGTTTTCTGCCTATAAATAGAAGGGGGTTGGCTTCATTTTTGGGATCCGTATTCCGAAGCGACGAAGTGCTGCCATTTTGAGAGCTCGACTTCTACACTTTTTCACTTCTTTTCTCCACTCTAATCTAGTGCTTCCATCCATCCAAGTTGAAGATCAAATTGAAGAATCAAGAGCTTAGATTGAAGATCTTCATCCTTTGAAGTGAGATTTCTTCGTTTGAAGCGGATTCGTGATAGATCAAGCTTGATCCTTCGCTGTCCAGATCTGAAGCGTGTTGTTTTGGGGTTGTTTAGGTGATTTGGTGAGTGGTGATTATCTCTCACATGGATCCAAAGGAGTATATCGGATTGTTGGCTCGATTTGGTGTTAAAATAGTGATTTCCATGCATTTTCTTCATTCTAAGTGTAGATCCATGTAGATCCCTTGTTCATGATGATTTGACAACCATTTTATTAAGTGTTAACCTATGCAAGTTCATTCATCAAGATTGTAGAGATATGTCTCATGATTTCATGCTTGTTAGACTTTCAACTCTTTAATTACAAAATTGCCATTATTGTGATAATTGTCTACTTAGATCATATTTGAATGCTTGATTGTTTGGATTAATGTTTGACTTGGTTGATTGCTATGAATTAGATGATTGATGATTTGATTTAGACCGAAGATGATTCAAAGGCTAAGGGAAAGGCTCTTGAATTGGTAAAGCTGCTCGTGGCATATATAGCGGGATGATGAAGCTCTTATGCATAGATTTGATGATGTGATGTTGAGATGAGGCTTTGCGAGGATGTGATGAAGCGAGGCATCATGTGATGAAGACTTGGTTTAATCCAAACGGGATCATCCCAAGCATGTTGATAACTCGGTGAAATGGCTCGAGTTGAGGATAATGGATGGTTATGGAAATGGTCGTCAGGGAGGATGACTAGGAGGCTTGGGTCTCATCGTTGTTGAAGGTTCTAGCATGCTCTAAGCAAGAGTACATTTGGGCAGATTCGATAGTCCCAACGACCAACTGTTGATGGTCGAGTACTCTGGGCAGATTCGATAGTCCTAGGCACGGGTGACGATGACGTGTAGGAGTTATGTCTAGAACCGGGGTTACCATTAGCCCTTGACGGACGGCTGAAAGAATGTGCCGGTCATTCAATTAACGGTGATACCGAAGCAGTGATAACAGTGATAGCCAGAGTCATGGATGTTTGGTTGTATCGTCATTCGGTCTCAAGAGCGGTATTTTCTGGGTGCATATCTGATCTTGGTTTAGGCCTTGGGGGTTTGTACTTGGAAAACATCGCCCTTGACTCGAGTGATAATTGCTTTACTTTAAATTGTATGCTCTGCTATGTTTGCTTCTGCTTAGTATGTCTGGGGGCTATCACTGTAGAAAGATGTTGGAGTGGGAGGGTTGTATTCCTATTCTTTTTCCTTTATGCTCTTTTGGTAGGTTGTTAGTTAATTTACTGCTCACTAAGAATGTTGTCTGACTCAAGGCTTTATGTTTTAATTCTTATTGCCTTGGGCTGTTCGTCCATTTTGGGACGGGCAGACTAGGTAGCAGGTGACAGGTGCTGTTCTAGCTTTTCACTGTGCTGATACCGAAGACGAGCTGGAGTATTGCATATTGTTTCTTCTTACTATATGTACTGGATGTTCCGCTGCTTTGTATTCTCTGAGTGTTGTAGTGAGGCTTATTGTATTGACTATTGAGATGTTGTATTCAACTATTATGAAGTTTTATTGATGAGATTCTATTCTGTGAAGCTTCACTATGTATATGTTCTATTGTATTTTGTCCACACGCTGTGAGTAATACGATAGATTCCGTTGTTTTAACTTACCTTGGCAATCGTCCATGGTCGCCGGGCACACTTTACAGCGCACTATCCCTAGATTTGGTGCAGGGGTCATGGGCGGCCGTCACATTCATCGCCGATAGGAAAGGCCGCATCATGAATTTTGATAGTCCTTGGCCTTGATCATCTTGTATATTGATATGTCCTTGATTGATGGTCGACATCCTCTGTTGAAGGCAGCATTGAACATTGATGGGAGGCGACAGTGTTGTGAGAAACAACTTCATATAATTTGGTAAAGAGAGTAATGACTCTAAACATCGATGAATTCCATTATGATGATTGGCACTTCTCACTTGCTAATGGCAGTGTTGAATTGAAGTAACATTGATCATTGTTCATCCTTTATGGATGTCGACGACGTTCATCATCGACGCCGATGGCGCCGGAATTCTTAAACCATTATAGTAATAGCAACCTATCTTAACGCGATTCGACATCATTATAGGGGCACTAATAAGCGGTGTAACTGATGCCTTATGGTATGATCCATTAGCAACACTGATTGATTGACATCTTTATTATAGGCAGCATTCTCCAATGGATGACGAAGTGTGCTACCAATTAAGTGCGGTGTTTCCAATCGATGGTGCATGTACTAAAGCTCCATTACTTGATGTACGATATGTAGTGAAGAAGTATGATGTCATCCGGAGGCGACACCAGAAAGGCGTGATATATATAGGAAGTGGTATGGAAAGTGTTGATGATGAGCGGTGTTGCTTTGTGGCAACGTTGATTCTTTTTCCTTTTTGATGGAATTCGACATTGATGAATCTCAAAGTGATAAAATGCAGTGTGGTTGAGGGGCGACACTGAAGAAATGTGGGATCGATGAATCGCGACATGATGTGGTGTAGTATTGAAGTGAAGTGGCACCGTAATTCTATTGAATTGGCCTCTCCTCATATCTTCATTGTCGTTGGTCTTTGTCAAAAAACCTTGCCGCGTCGATTCCCTTATGTTGCCACTTTATACTGGATCATTTTTGTCATTGACATTGTATAGATAATGCTTAGCACCCTTTTATAAAAGAAGATTTTTACTCTTTAAGGTAAAAACATTAATTTCCTTGCTTTTCTCAATCTTTGGCGAGATCTCCCTCTGGTGCTATTTTCTTGCAAAACAAGTCATGACTTTCATTGTTAACCTTTTGATTGAAATCTTTTCAGGAGATTATGAATGATCTTTTGCTTGCATCCTAATGTTATTTTTGGAGTTTATCAAGTTCGAAAATTTATCTGACAAAGTTTTTTATGAATTGAAGACTAGATAATTATTTGTGAATTGTAGTTTCCTAAACTGAAATATCATAGAGGGAAAAGACTAGAAATCCCTCTAACAATGATAATATAAGAACAATAGGTTCGTTCTACGGCTATAACAGAAAACCATAAAACCCATTAGATAATAAAATGTCCTTCTGACAATAAGAGAAGATCTAAAATCCATGTTAAAAATAATATAAGAAGACCAAAAATCCATATTTGGCAATAATAAAAGACTAGAAATCCATATTTCACAGTAATAATAGAAGTTCAAAAATCCATATCTGGAAATAATAGAAGACCAAAAATCCATATTTGGCAAAAATAAGAGAAGACCATAAATCCAAATCTGGCGATAATGATAGAAGATCAAGAATCCAAATCTAGCGATAATCATAGAAGACCAAAAATCCAATCTGGCGATAATAATAGAAGACAAAAATTGCAGATCTGGCGATAATAATAGAAGATAAGAAATCTAAATCTAGCAATAATAACCGAAGACCAGAAATCCCAATCTGGCGATAATAACAGGAGATCAAAAATCCAAATCTGGCGATAATGATAGAAGACCAAAATTCCAAATCTAGCAATAATGATAGAAGACCAGAGATTCAAATCTGACAATAATGATAGAAGACTAGAAATCCAAATCAAGCAATAATAATAGAAGACCAGAAGTACAAATCTGGCAATAATAATAGAAGACCAAAATCCAAATCTGACAATAATAGAAGACCGGAAATCCTTATCTGGCAATAATAATTGAAGTTCAGAAATCCATATCTAGAAATAATAGAAGACTAGAAACTCATTCTGGCAATAATAATAGATCATGTTTGTCAAAAAGCACAAACGGCTCATACTCGATAGATATTCCCCTAGAAGACTGTTTGTCTTGAAGCGCAAACTGGCTTTAGTTTTCATAGGTTTCCCTCTTGCAGATTGGCTGGTTTGGAGCACTACTCGGCTTTGATTTTGATAGATATTCCTCTTGAAGATTGACTGGTTTGGAGCACTACTTGGCTCTGATTTTGATAGATCTTCCTCTTGAAGATTGATTCGGTGATTTAGTGAAGCCTTTGATGACTGACACTAAAGGCTTACTCCGTTCTTCCTCTTGGAAGTGCTTCAGTGAGGCCTTTGATAATGACACTGAAGGTTTGGTTGGTGTTTTAGTGAGGCCTTTCATGATGGCACTAAAGGCTTACTCCACCCCCCCTCTAGGTGGTGCTCTAACCAGGCCATATTAGCAGAGGTTGAAGGCTTTATGGTGCTTTGGTAAGGTCTTTGATGACGACACTAAAGGCTTACTTTGACCTCTCTAGGAGACGCTTCAATGAGGCCTTTGATGATTTCATTGAAGGCTTAGATATGGCTTTTAATGATTAGGGACCTCTTGCGGTTATGAGCCTTTGATGACAAGGGCCTTTGATGGTCTGGGACTTCTTGCAATAATGAGCCTTTGATGGCTAGGTCTTTCTTCCTTGGGAGAATCTTACTTCTTTCCATGATTGAACTGATAAATTCTCTTTATTCATCCATCGTTGGAAAATATGGCTACAAATATTCGACATTCCATGTTCTTGTTGTGATGTTTCCATCTGGTCGGCAGAGTTTACAGGTCCCAGGCGAGATTACTTTGTGTATGATTAAGGGTCCTTCCCAATTTAGTCCTAGTGGCCCGTCCACCGGATTCTTAGTATTTGCCATGACTCTTCGGAGCAGTATATCTCCTTTTTGAATCGATTTTCCTCTTACTCTACACTTATAGTACATGGATATTCTTTGTTGATACTCGGCTATTTTTATAGTGCTTCATCTCTTAACTCGTCGATTAATTCCAAAGATTATCTCTTTAACTCCTGATTTGGATTGAATGCATATGCAATCCTTCGATAAGAAGGTACTTAACCCTCAATTGGAAGCATGGCTTCCCAACCATATGTTAGGGAGTATGTGGTATGCCCTATCGCAATTTTAGTAGAAGTTCTTGTAAGTGCTGCTTTGGATCGTAATATGGAATATAATCTAAGTTATCTATTAGTGTGGAATATGAATATAAAAAATAAACGGTAAAGTAAATGACACCAGTGATTTTTATACTGGTTCGAACTCCCGTTCTATGTCCAATCCCAGAATCTTTGTAGAATTTAACTGTCAACCCTCACTTAACCCCGAGGAATAGGTATTACACTGCCTGAGCAACCGAACATGACTTCTACCGCCTAGACAACTGAATAGGACTTCTTCCGCCTGAGCAATCGAACATGACTTCTATAATACAGAAAATTTTCTTGATTGATTGTGCTCTGTAGATAGCACGGATAAGTCTTTAGAGTACACCCTTCCTATAATCTTCTCCTTTGTGGTATATAATGTAGTACGTTAAGATTGGAAGTAATTTTAATCACAAATAAATTTGTGCTAGAATGTGCAACTGATTTGAATGCATTTATGAAAGCAAATGGTAGAATTTAGATAGCAAGAATATATAATAGATTCAAAGAAATTAAGTTATTGAAAACAACTGAATTCAAGTCTATATATAGAGTTAAAAAGATGTAATCATTCGTGAAAAGTTTCTGCCAAAAGATACAGAAACAACCATTGGATTAAAAGTTGTTTCTGTTCGTTCAAAGGAGGCAACCGATCAGAAAATGGCCGTTATGAATATTCAGTCGACTGAGGAAAGAAATTTAGTCAATTGAAAATTTAAAACATTTCGAAATTTAAATTTATTTTGAAACACCTGGTTTAGTCGACTGAATGGAGGTGTTAAGTCGACTAAACCTTCAAAGTGATTTATGCACCTGTGCATGTTTCAGTCGACAGCACACCCTAGTTCAGTCGACAAAAACTGGTGTTTTCTGCTCAGTAAACTTATTTGTGAAAGCAATTTGTTTACAAACTTAATATAATCAAATCATAGTGTGTGTATATGATTTTGAATATGATTTAAAGTATGTGTGCATGCATATACCACTGAGGAGAGATTTTAACAATTATTAACTACCAACTAGACTATAGACAAACCAATTATTAACGTTGAACATCTCTTTGAGATCTTTGGTCTTCGATCTATCGTCGAGTAGAATAGTATCTTCTTCTGCAAATTTGGGTAGTTCATATAATATATACTTATATAGTTGTCACGATCAAAACATCAAAATACCAGGTTCTAACATTCTCTTCCTTTTTGGTGATGACAGCTATGTAAGGCAGAAAGTGTATAAAAAAATTTAAGAAGCCATTAAAAAAGCAACTAAAAACTCCTCTTGAATTAATGAACTACCTGTTTATCGTCTTATTTCTCCCCCTTTTTCATCGACAAAAAGGAGTATCAGACGTATAACTATTAGAATATGGATAAATATGAATATAACTTAACAATGATAACATGGTGAACATGAATAATGTGAATCAAGAACAAAAGAAATTAAACATCATAGTACTTTAACAAAACATCAAGAGAACAACATTGCTTTTAAATACAAACAACATACATAACGATAATTGTTCACGGATTCATCAAACAAAATATTGAAAAACATACATAAGCAAAAGATAAAAAAAATGACTAAACTTCCTCACTATCAGATTCTTCCTCTTCGGATGTTGTCTAAGAGAAATGAGCGGGGGGGGGGGGGTTTCGGCAACACTTGTGGAAGTAGAGCCGGTGCAAGAGATTTTTTCCCTAATTTTATTTAAGAAGCCCTTGATGGATTTGAGCTTCTTATTGGTCTTGACGAAGGTTTTCTCGACGTTGACCAATCATCTATTTAATTTTCTTTGATTCCTTGAGAGAGTAATTAATCCTTGCTTTGAAGAAAAATCACCATGGAGCTCTATGATGTCGTCGTCTTCTTCTTGTTCGACTTGGCAGGAAGGTTGGGAGGAGGAGGAGCCGATAGGAGTCTCATGGGTTTGTGAAATCCCTTAAGCCCGATTAGCCGCCCATTGTTGGAAGCTAATTATTTCTTGAGGCGGTTGGCCTTTTGGCAAACCCATAAGACTTAACACATTAGTGTTTAGCTCACCGACGGTAATGAAATCGACGTTGGGGATGGTGACACCAAAGTTCATGAGAATCTGCATAATGTAAGCTCCATAGAAGATTATTTTGTAACTCCGCTTGTGAATAACAGTGAGGAATTCATCAAGAATTAATCTAGCCCAATTGACATTTTGAGATGAGTAGATTGCATAGAGGTCTTGGAAGTCTTTCTTGTAGACTTTCTCGTAGCTGCCGGTATGAGGTTAGATTGAGTGGATGAGAGCACAATGAAGGATCTGTGCCTTTGGTCGCAAGGTGACGGATTTGAGAACAGTCATGTCGTCGAAGAGGAAACGATGGGAGACCTCATCCCGGTTGTCCATTTCTACTTCAACGTCATTGATGTCAACGCCTTCATAGGGACAACGAAGTATATAGTCAAGGCGTTGGAGAGGAAGGTAGATTCGGATGCTGCATACAAGTGTCCAGATGTAATCGTCCTTGTTTCTTCGATCTTTGTGATCCAAGTTCATGTTGGCAAAGAAGAGTTTGATTAGGAGAGGGTAGATCTTGACGTTGTTGGCATCAAAACTAAGCAAACTCTCAAGACCACTTGCCTTTGTAGTTTCTCGGATTGTATAGGCATCAAAATCTGGGTACTTGACAAATGAACCATCAAAAATTCTAGAGCTCTGCATGGCATTGTAATGGGTGACAGCAGTTTCGTCATGGAGCCAAGACCTAATTTGGCTTTCAGATGGTCCGGCGGTTGATTGGCGAGGTCTTTTTGTTCTTGGAGCCATTTGATATTAGTGGATTAGAAGTAGAAAATTTTGATTGAAGAAAATGGGGGCTAGGGTTTGCTTGCTGAAAATGAAGTAGGGTTTGGAGATAAGGAGATGTATTTATATGGTTGGTGAAAAGGTGTATGGGGAGTTGTGTAAAATAGTTTTAAAAAACCAAAAATCACAAATTCTGTCGACTGATTGTAGGGGTGCAGTCGACTGGAAAACTTAGTTTTTCAACCCAAAATATTTTGCATAATAATTGCCTAATTCAATCGACTAAAAATATAGGCAGTCGACTGAAATCTGGAAATTTTCAAGTACTCAAGAATGTTCAGTCGACTGAAATTACAATTCAGTCGACTAATGTGCAGAGAAAATTTTCCCGCATCAAATAGCTACAAAAACTTCAAATTCATTCGACTGAATTACGTAGGTCAGTCGACTGTTTTTCCTTATATGAAAATTTTTGTTTTGAAGTTTCAATCGACTGGTTCTGATGGTTAAGTCGACTGAAACTGTGCTTATTTGCCTTTTCAACCTTTATACTAAAGATTTTCTTATAAAAAAACAAATTAACATAAAAACTTGTTAATTTTATAAATGTTATATATTAAAAAACATTATTTTAAAACATATAAAACATATAAATATGCAACACTCAATAAAAATATATACATAAAACTCTAATTTATTGAGGATTGAGAGTCATCAGAGTGCGGTTCAATCTTCGTTATTTCTTGTAATGGTTGGATTGGTAACCAAACATTACTGTGTTCCCAAGAGTTCGGTGAAACCTAAGGATGTTGAGGACTTTTTCCTAAGAATTTGGTGGAGCTTGAGAATGGATTGACGAAGGTTGCTGTACGCTCTCTTTCGATGAAGACCCGTAGAACTTTAACGCGACTTGCTCCAGAAAACTTAAACGCTTAGCGTTTACTTTCTATTTGTAGTATAGTTCACGCTGCAGTTCTAGAGTCTCTCTCTAATAATGATGAATATCATCAATTTTCTCCTTTGTTAATGGAGAACAAAAACGAAGAGTACATTTAGCTCTTTTTCCTTGAAGAGTATATCCAGTATGATGAGTAGGAGATGGTGTGCTTTTTACTGGAATATAAACCGGTGTGGAGTTGTCGAAGTATTTTGACGATTCTGAGGATGCTGTGCTGAAAATGATAGATGATTGATTGGATTCATTCCGAGAAGGCATGTTGATGTTTGTAGAAAGAAATAATAACAAGAACTTAATCTTTTAAAAAATTATTGAGGAATGTTGAAAAAAATGATGAGGTATAGGCCTTTATATACAAGAGTAAAGGCTATTTTCAGGTAAATAAAGTTGAGGATGAAAATTCCTGAACGATTATGGCCAGAAACATATGTGAGGTAGGAAAAGGTTAAGAAATAAGAACCATTAAGGTAATATGAGGAAGATAGTGGTTAGTGTAACAAGAAATACTATAGTAAAATGGAAAAACATGTAACTCCCTTACTAGCAATCCCGAGTTCGAGTGCCAGTAGCAACAATTTTTAACAAAATTTTTTATTTTTCATAAAAAATGTAATAATTTTAAATCATAAATCATGTAAAGATGTAATACCCAATTCTCGACGTAATTTTATAAATATATTTTTATTTAAAGATTTTGTAAATATTTTAGCTATCTGATTTTCTGAATTTACAAATTCTAATGGAATATTGCATTTTTCCATACTATCTTTGAGACAATGATGTCCCATATCTATGTGTTTAGTTCTAGAATGATTTATTGGATTTTTTGATAAATTTATTGCACTTGTATTATCACAGTAAATTGTTGAATTTGAAAGATTTACTCATAAATCTTGTAGTGTTTGCTGCATGTAGATTACTTGAGCACATGCCAAAGCAGCAGAGATGTATTCTTCTTCACACGTCGAAAGTGAAACACAATTTTGTTTCTTACTAAACCAAGATACTAAAGATTGTCCAATAAAGTGACAAGTACCACTAGTACTCTTTAAATCCGTTCGACATCCTCCAAAATCTGCATCACTATATGATACTAACTCAAAAGGACAATCTTTTGGATAAAAGAGACCGTAGTCTTTAGTTTTGCTTAAGTATCGCAAAATTCGCTTCACTGCCCGCAAATATGATCCTTTGGGATTTGCTTGAAATTGTGCACACAAGCAGACACTCATCATTATGTCTAGTCTACTAGCAGGTAAATATAGTAATGAACCAATCGTACTACGATATAGTTTTTGGTCAACACTTTTGCCATTTCATCTCTATCGAGATGTAATGTTGTACTTATAGGGTATGTTTAGCAGAAGTATTGTCCATACCAAATCATTTTATGAGATTATTACAATATTTTTCTTAATTAATAAAAATTCCATTTTTCAATTGTTTAATTTGTAAGCCAAGAAAATATGAAAGTTCTCCCATGTGGGACATTTCAAATTATCTTGTCATAATTTCAGAAAATCCTTGACATAATTTTTCGTCAATGGAACCAAAAATAATGTCATCTACATAAATTTGAATTATTAAAATATCATTTTTATCTTGTTTTATAAATAGAATTTGATCTACTTTTCCAATTTTAGAACCAGAATTAATTAAATAACTTTTAAGACGGTCATGCCAAGCACGAGGTGCCTGTTTTAAACCGTGTAAAGCCTTTTAATTTTAAAGATGATCTAGATATTTTTCATGTGTGAATAAAGAAGGTTGTTTTACATAAAAAATTTCTTTTATAAAGCCATTTAAGAAGGAACTTTTTGCATCCATTTGATAAAGTTTAAAATTATTAAAACAAGCATATGCTAATAAAATACTTATAGCTTCTAAACGAGCTACGGGAGCAAATGTTTCATCATAGTCAATTCCTTCTTCTTTAATATAGCCTTGAGCAACTAGTCTAGCTTTATTTCTAATAATATTTCCTTGCTCATCAGCTTTATTTTTATATACCTATTTTGTACCGATAATTGCTTGGTTACTTGGTCTAGGAACTAAGTTTCAAACTTCATTATGTTCCAATTAATTTAATTCTTCTCGCATAGCTATAATCTAGTAGTCATCAGTTGAAGCTTTTAAAGGATTATGAGGTTCAATATTTGGAAGAAAAACTACGTGACCCATTTGATTTATTTGATTTTGAGTTCTTATATTGGTATGAATTTCTCCAATTATATTTTCAATAGGGTGATTTCTTAGAAGTCTTGGTGGGGACCTTATATTATTATAATTTTGTAAATTATTGTCAGTATTATTTTCAAGATCATCATCTGAGTCATTTGATTTAGAAATAATTTCTTCATCTGTTATTTTATGGTTAACTTAGAAATTTTCATCGACTGACACATGGAGTGTTTCTTCGATTACTTTAGTTCTTTTATTATAAATTATGTAAGCTTTGCTTCAAACCGAATAACCAATGAATATTCCTTCATCAAATTTTGGATCGAATTTGCCAAGCTTATCTTTTGTATTTAATAGAAAACATTTTGAACTAAAAACTCTAAAATATGATATGTTAGGTTTTCTTCCATTAAAAAGTTCATAAGGAGTATGTTTAGTTAATGGTCTAATGGAGACTCTATTCAAAACATAACAAGTAGTTGCTACAGCTTCTGCCCAAAAATGTTTTGGTAGAGTAATTCCATTTAATAATGTTCTAGCACTTCTTGAAGAGTTCTATTTTTTCTTTCTACAACTCCATTTTGTTGTGGAGTTCTAGGAAATGAAAAATTATGAACAATTCCTTTCTTATTACAGTAATTTTCAAAAGATTCATTTTCGAATTCAACACTGTGATCGCTCCGGACATTTTTAATTTTTAAATTCTTAATATTTTGAACTCTTTTAGCAAATATTTTAAAGTTTTCAAAAGTACCACTTTTATTTTTCAAAAATATTGTCCAGGTATATCTTGAAAAATCATCTACTATTACAAAAACATATCTATTATGGTTTATAGATTGAGTTTGAGTTGGTCCAAAAAGGTCCAAGTGTAATAACTCAAGTGGTTGTACTGTAGAAATCATTTTCTTTGACTTAAAAGAAGATTTAGTTAATTTTCCTAATTGACAAGCATCACAAATATTTTTTACTTTAAATTTCGTCTTTGGTAAACCTCTAACTAAATTATTCTTAGATAATTTGTTAATAGCTTTAAAATTCAACTGATAAAATCTTTTGTGCCATACCCAAGGATCATTATCTTTGACTACTAAACACATATTTGTGTTGTGATTGACTTTCATATTTAGTATATAAATATTTCTTTATTTGGTTCCTTCAAAAATAAGATTATTATTTTGATCAAAAATGTAGCATTTATTCTTAGAAAAAGTTATATTAAAACCATTATCACATAGCTGACTTATACTTGGCAAATTATGTTTTCAATTTTTAACTAATAAAACATTTGTAATAAGAGATAAGTTAGATGTACCATCATTGCTCACATCACCTAAGTGCTGCTTTGGATCGTAATATGGAATATAATCTAAGTTATCTACTAGTGCGGAATATGAATATAAAAAGTAAACAGTAAAGTAAATGACACCAGGGATTTTTATACTGGTTCGAACTCCCGTTCTACGTCCAGTCCCAGACTCCTTGTAGAATTTAACTATCAACCCTCACTTAACATGGAGGAATAGGTATTACACCGCATGAGCAGCCGAACAGGACTTCTACCACCTAGACAACTGAATAGGACTTCTTCCGCCTGAGCAACCAAAAAGGACTTCTATAATACATAAGTTTTCTTGACTGATTGTGCTCTATAGATAGCACAGATAAGTGTTTAGAGTACACCCTTCCTATAATCTTCTCCTTTGTAGTATATAGTTTAGTATGTGAAGATTGGAAGTAATTTTAATCACAATAAATTTGTGCTTGAATGTGCAAGTGATTTGAATGCGTTTATGAAAGCAAATGGCAGAATTTTGATAGCAAGAATATGGATAGATTCAGAGAAATTAAGTTATTGAAAACAACTGAATTCAAGTATATATACAGAGTTAAAATGATGTAATCATTCATGAAAAGTTTCGACCAAAAGATATGGAAACAACTGTTGGATTAAAAGTAGTTTCTGTTCGTTAAAGAAGGTAACCATTCAGAAAATAGTCGTTGTGTATATTCAATCGACTTAGGAAAGAAATTTAGTCGACTGAAAATTCAAAACATTTCGAAATTTAAATTTGTTTTGAAAAGACACCTGGTTCAGTCGACCGAATGGGGGTGTTAAGTCGGTTGAACCTTCAAAGTGATTTGTGCACCTATGCATTTTTCACCCGACTGCACACCCTAGTTCAGTCGACTAAAACTGGTGTTTTCTGCCCAGTAAACTTCTATTTGAAAGCTCTTTGTTTACAAACTTAATATATTCAAATCTCAGAGTGTGTATATGATTTTGAATATGATTTAAAGTATGTGTGCATGCATATACCACTTAGGAGAGACTTCAACAATTATTAACTACTAACTAGACTATAGACAAACCAATTTTAAATGTTGAAACATCTCTTTGAAATCTTTAGTCTTCGATCTATCGTCGAGTAGAATAGTATCTTCTCCTGCAAATTTGGTTAGTTCATATAATATATACTTATATAGTTATCATGATCAAAACATCAAAATACAAAGTTCTAACAGTTCTATATGCCCATAGAACGAGAGGTAATTCCTCTATGCAATTCCCTTTTACCTTATCCAACCGCTCTTTAGAATGGTCTTTACAATTTTATTAGCTGCTTCGACAGCTTCATTTGCTTTGAGATGAGCTACAGATGCAAAGCTTTTGGTAACTCCATCCTATTAAAGAATCGGGTAAATTCTTCACTTTTAAATTTAGTTCCATTGTCAGATATTTTCTGGTAATCCCAAATCTGGTAACTATATTCTTGATTACGAACTTGAGAAATTTTCTTGATGTAATATTCGAAAGTGGCACAGCTTCTACCCACTTCGTGAAGTAATCAATGACTATTACTGCGTACTAAGCTCCTTCTTTAGATATCGGCAATGACCAAATTAGGTAAATTCCCCATACATCAAAAGGCCGTAGGCTTGAGATAGAAGTCAATTTGCTTGACGATAGGCATGGGATCTTAGAGAACCTTTAACATTTTTCGCATCTTCTTACATAATCAATAGTTTGACTAATCATTTGAGGCCAATAGAAGCCTTGCCTCATAACTTTCTTGGCCAGTTTCATTCCATTGGAATGGTCTAAACAAAATCCTTCGTGGCCATCCCTTAGTAATTTTGTTGTTGTTTCTGGATCAACACATCTTAGATAAGGGAGCGAATGTCCCTTTTTATAAAGTATGCCATATGATATGACAAAACTTGAAGCCTAGCTTTTTATTCTCCTTGCCTCTTTTTTTATCTATTAGCAACCTTTCTTTTGTTATATATTCGACAATAGGAGTCATCCAGTTATTCTCATACCGATTATTAATTAGTTTCCATATGAGGAGTTTTTCTTGAAGGATCTCAGTTTCGTCTTCTTTCGGCTTATGTGCTAAGGCTTGAGACCTGGTCGACACCAAGGTCTCATTTTCTAGATTGGGCTTTTCGCCTCTATACTAGGATTCTCTTGATAACCCACCGGAACGATTCAGGCTTCTGGTGCTCCCCGAGAGCTTGTTAATTTTACCAAATAATCGGCTTAGGAATTCTTGCTTCTTGGTACTTGATGTATTGAGAAATCATCAAATTGGATCAGCATTTTTAGTATCCTTTTGACACATAGATATAGTTTGGCATCCTTCGTTTGATATCCAATTTGATGATTCGTAATTAATTGGAGGGCTAGAGCAAATCCCACTATCATGGATTCATATTCTGCTACATTGTTGGTGGCTAGAAACCCTAATTTCATTGCATAGTGAAAACGATGTCCATTAGGAGTTATAATTACATATCCTGCTCTGACTCCTTATTCATTTGATGCCCTATCTAAGAATAGCTTCCACTTAGGTTTTAGGTCTTTCCTTTTTCTGATCACTCTTTAATGAATCCAGTACATTCGTTAACAATATCGGCTAGCGCCTGTCCCTTAATTGATACCCAGGGTAAGAATTTAATATCGTATTAGCTAAGTTCAATTCCCCACTTTACCAACCATCTTGAAGTTTCCACTTAACTAAAAACCCGCTTGAGCAGGAAATTAGTTAAGACTTTGATTCGATGTGCTTGAAAATAAGCCCTTAACTTTCATTAGGTGAGCATTAAACAGTATGCCAACTTTTCTATGACTAGATATCTAGTTTCTTGTAAAGACCCACCTTTTTGGACAGTTTAAATTGACAATAAACCACACATGTCAACTCAAACCATTCAAAAGGGAGGATTGTTAATGGGGTAAATAAGAAAATAAGAGAAAAGAAGAAGAAAACAAAAATAGAATCTCACAGCGGAATGATAAAATATAATAATCAAATAAACAGTTCATGAATCTATTTATACAATACATTTGATTATAATCTATACAACAATTATCGGAGTTATATATACATTAGGGATAAATAATGCAGGAGACAACATGATGCAGGAATACTAATATTAATAATATACTGAATCTTCGTCTTCGTCCTCTAGAATAAACCTTCAACAAGCTGAAAAACTCAGGACTGACTCGAGCGTAATGAAAAGAACAAAACAATCGAGTCAAGACTAAAATATCCTTATGTAAGTCAAATCGATATCGCATATAAAATGAGTGCCATGGTGTTAGAGATGCTTACGGGTTTTCACATCTCCTATTCAGTGTATAACGTGCGTGCAATAACTCAAGAGATGTTATGGGATTTTCCATCTCTTAAGGATCCGTCAAAATATTTATATGTAGTAGAATACGCTCTATATATAATGTATAGTAGGTAAAATAAATATTTTTCTTAACGTTAAGGCTTTACATTGATCCCCCTTAACGTGTTTTTAAGCATTGTTGTACAGTTTCATATAAAACACCAATAAACGGTCGGTGGATACGGATGTGCCATGATACGACAACAGTAAACCAAAATCGTTTGGGTCTCTTTTAGGGATAAAAGTATGACAAGCCACGTGAGGCAATGCCCAAGGTAGGATACTACCAGTTCGGGTCACAGGGCTGGTGGTAACGCATCATAGCTATGACCATCCACCGCATCCATACATTCCCTATCGAGTCAAAGGGAGGCTATCCCAATCAAGGTGCACCAATCGAAACTAACAACAAGAGTAATAATATAGACCGAGTCCAAGAAAATCGAAGAATGGATGTCCGCTCGGGGTAGTTAGCCCACTTGGCCTTGTCAAGCCTCCTGTTTTAGTCATTTCAAATTGGCACAAGTGCTGGGGCCTATCCATCATCGTTCTCTTTCTTCAAATCCAGCAATCGCTGCCAAATCCGACCACTTCATTCTGGATTCTCCTCCACGTACATAGTTGTTAAAGTGGTTCTGGTATCGATAGAGAGTATGCCCATATCCGGCCCCGATCCCATTAACAACCAAACATCGTTTTACACATCGGTTGGTTCTTTTACATTTTGAAAACAATTCATTCTTGATATCAAAATATCATATTCGCTTGAAAATCAAATCCATTTCGAAATCATCACATTTACTCAAAATATACTATTTCAGTTCAAAATCATTTTCGCATTAATATCATGATTTCACTTCCAAAATCGTTTCGAATTCCAATTTGGGTTACATTTTACCCAATTTGTATTTAAATCCATGATTTACAAATAACATTCCACTCTTGACCAGTTTGATTTTTTTTAAATAGTTTGAATAGTTTAAAATAGTTTAAATAATTAAAGTAGTTAAAATATAGTGTAAATGGTTAAAATAGTTAAAAATAGTTTAAATGGTTAAAATAGTTTAGTATAAAATAATTAAAGTATTTAAAAGGTTTATATAGCAAAATAATCTGGAAAACCAAAATAATTTGCATATTTAAGAAGATAGCTTTTAAATAGTTTTATATCAAATAATTTATTTGAAAATAGTTTCAAAGTCAAACCGATTCAATTCCAACTTCCCAATTCAAATCAATCCCAATTTCCATTCAATCGATTCAATTTCAATTTCAATTTAAATCAATTTCAACTTCGATTTCAAATTGATTCAATTCCACTTTCAAATCCATTTAATTCAATTTCAATTCATATCGATTTCGAGCTTGATCTTCAAAATATTGATTCAAAACACTTAAATCAAATTAATTTTCAATATCCAATTTGAAATCCAAATTTTCAAATACTTTTACTTATAAAATTCAAAGTTTGAATAAAAGTCCCATCCTTTAAATCAAATCAATTTCTGAAATTTAAATCATAATTCAATTATAACTTAAAAATCCCAACTTAATTATTTAAAACATTTCGTTCACCAAATTTAAACTTTAACATTCCGAGCTCAAGTTTGAAAATAATTTGATTTCTATAAATTTGGTTTTAATTTCTTTTAAATCTAAATAAATTTCAAATCAATTTTTTTAAAATCATTTAATTTAACCAATCCGGTGTCCGTATATAATTTTCTATCCTATGGCCAAGCGATCATTTATTTCAATTTAATTTCAGGGATGGATATATATCATATCAATCCAAATCACGATGTCATAGGTATATATCATTTCAACCTATTTCTTAATTTATTCGAAATAATTCAATTTAAAATTTTATACACTATAAATAATTTACAATTTTCTATCCTTTCCGCTGTACATGGTATTAGACCCTCCCCCCCAAAGATGATTGGTCATCATAGAATTTGGCGCCCAGATGTAATTCGATCCCCCGAACTTGAAAACACCACCCATTCTATGAATCTTTTCCAAAATCGAGTGTAATATGGAACCCTAGCTTGGAACAGCTGCTCGACACCCACGGTCGAACCCAAATAACCGTCGCACCATCCAATAATCATACCAGATCGAAGTATAAACTAAAACAAGATTTTTAGAGGAAGATTTAGATTTTTTTTATTGAGTGAATCTCGATATCTTGATTTTTAAAGTTTTTGATTTTTTTCTTCTTCTTTGTGTTGTTCGGATGACATTTAAAAGTGAAGAGAGGGAAGCTTTTTGAAGAGGTAATAGGCACTAGGTTGGCTGATGTGAGAGAATGTGGGCTGAGGTGAAAGGATGGTCAAGTCATATATATATATATAATTATAAATTTAAAATATCTCGTTTAAAACAGCTTAAAATTTCGAACCCCTATCGAGGTGTGTCGCTGGGCGTTCATATTGTTATACCCCTCTTCCTAATGCAATGGAAAAGGTTTCAAGTCCTAATTCGATCGTATGGAGAAGATAGGTTTTTAGACCCAATTATTATATTGAACTTTCGATATAAATTTAACGCGTTTATATCTCGTATGACCAAACGATAACTCCAAACACTACGAAATTTGAAATCCGATAATAATACAATATTACGGATCTAATGGAACTAGTTTCGTCAAATTTTGAGACTGTGTCCCAGATCGCTATTCTTATATGTCAATTAAAATATAATATTTTCAATTTCTAATAATTCACTTTTAAATTCAATTTTAAATGTTAACAATCTTCATTGTTGTTTAAATAAAATTTAAATTAACTTCCAACATCATTTTCAATCATATTAAATTCAGAATTCAATTATTCAAATAATTTCCAATATTGAATTTAAACAATTTAATTGTTCAATATTCAACAAATTCCAATATTAGATTTTTAGATGAATTTTAGTTATCAATCAATTACTTTATTTACATCTAATGAATTACACATTTATTATTTACTCCAACTATTGATTGTAAACTCATTTAATGCATAGCATTACCTTTCAATACTTGTTATTACTTAAATCTTGAAATTTGTTTATTTCAAAATTTTATTTAAGTTCAAATCCAATACTTACAGTCAAAATCATTAAATTTTTATTTTTAACCATTTTTATTTAATAATTACATTTAAATTTAATAATTTAAAATAGCTAAAAATACGGGTCATTACATTTTTGCATCTTTGTGCCTCTTGCTCGTATAATATACTGGAAGCTAAATTCCCTTCTCTTCTCTTATTAGCATTGAGCTAACTGCATGTTCAGAAACTAGCATATAGAGACAAGACTTTCCCCATCTACAGGACTATAGAGAATTGGCGGTTTCTCCAAATGATCTATCAACTCTTTAAAAGCTTTATGATAATCCTCAATCCATTTGAAGTTTTTCTTTTTCTTGATCATATTGAAGAATAGGATGCATTTATCGATGGACTTGGAAATGAATCTATTCGATGCTGCCGCTCTTCCATTCAGGCTTATTATGTCTTTGCTTATTTTAGGTTCTGCCATGTTTCTAAAAGCTTGAATTTGGTCAGGATAGCTTCGATTCCTCTTGCTCTAACGATATATCTCAAGAATTTGCCGGACTGAATTCTAAAAGAACACTTTTGTAGGTTAAGCCTCATCTGGTATTTTCGCAATGCACCAAACATTTCTTTAAGGTCTTTTAGACGACTATCTCTCTCCTGAGACTTGACTAACATATCATCCAAATATACTTCCATGTTCTGACCAATTTGTTCCCTAAACATTCTATTCACTAGTCTCTGGTATGTTGCTCCAGCGTTCTTTAATCCAAAGGGCATTACTTTACAGCAATATGTTCCCCAATCTGTTAAAAAATTGGCGTTTTCCTTATCTGGTTTGAACATTGGAATTTGATTATATCCATAATACGAGTCCATGAAAGACAAGAATTGGTGTCCACTTGTTGCATCGACTAATTGATCTATCCTTAGGAGCGGATAACAATCTTTTGGGCATGCTTTTTTCAAATTTGTGTAATCAACACACGTTTTCCACTTCTTATTGGATTTCTTGACTAGCACTGGATTAGCTAACCATTTCGAATAAAGTACCTCTCCAATAAATCCATTCTAGAGCAATATTTTGAGCACTTCCTTCAAAGAACTAGGCTGAACTTTATCAAACTGTCTTTTCTTCTATCGGACCGGTGTGATATTTGGATCTATATTCAGAGCATGGCACATGATGGTCTGATCTATTCCAACCATATCTCAGTGGGTCCATGCAAATATATCTTTGCTAAACCGAAGGAACTGAACTAGCTCTCCCTTGAGTTTGCTATCTAATTCTCTTCCAATTTTAACCGTCTTCGTTGTATCGGCAGATTCTATGCATATTTCCATAAGATCTTCTGTAGGCTTCATTCTCTCTTGTTCATTTCTACAGTCTAGTTCAGTGACAATTTCGTCATCTTTTATTTCGTCTTCCACTATATTTGCTTCCTTTCTTTTACTTTTCTTGTTTGAGAAGTCAAATTTCCTTAATACATGTTTAATCTTTTTAATGGGATTTATTTTCGCTTTGGGCAATGAGTTTGAAGAATCAGCATTCAAATGCCTTTTAAAATCATTTTGAATTAATTTATTTTTCTCCGAATTATAACCAAAAAGGTAATCTCGTTCATATTGTTCAATAGTTGCAAAGTAAATTTCACGAGCACTGAATCGGTTCCCCATCCACCTTTTGTCAAGAATTTCACCATCGGATACTGAGGAGAGACAAAGGCATCAACTTCATCCAAAGTCGGCCTTTCGAAAAAGGCATTATAATATGAAGGTTGGTCCATTATGCGGAAGAGAGTTTCAAAGGTCCGAGAGCACGATGGTACTCCCATTTGCACGAGAAGTCTTATTTGTCCAACAGGAGTTGACCCCTTATTACTGAACCCAAAATTAGGCTCAAAAATTAGTTTGAGCTTTTCTTCCGAAATCCCCATCTGTTCAAATACATGCTTGAAAATTACGTTGACAGCACTTTCGGTATTCACCAAAATTTTGGTAGCTATAGAAACTCCAATTTGCGCAGTAATGATAAGCGGGTCATTGTGCGGGTGGCGGACCCCTCTTAGCTCTGGTGGTGTGATGGTCAAACTATTCATCTAGATTTGGAATCTTAGATTCTTGAGCAGTGGTTCCTCTTGAATAGAGAAAATCCCTTCCTTTGTTTCCCTAACATAGCGACTCCTATGTCATTTGCTATTTCCAGCCAAGTGTGGGCCTCCGTGGATTACATTAATTCTATTAAGAGGTGGAATGAAATTTGGCTGGACATCATCCTGTATCAGATTCACGGTGTTTCTAGGTGGCTTTTAGTTGCTATTTTTAGAACGGATAGTTTTCTGATTTTCCTTAATAGATTCCTTCAGGTGTGCGAATCAGATCATTTGTTGGATTATACATGCTGGTACTCGACATTCATCTACTTTATGCCCTTTGATTTATGATAAGCACGGTATTCTCCTTGCTTTTTTGGTTTGGGATTAGTGTTAGCTTTGTAAGAGATTGGAAAGTTATCTCTTTCCTCTATTGCAGCATATGTGTAAGATATGGACTTGTTCAAAGCAACATGGTTGGTGCTTGAGTCTTCTTCCCATCTTTGTTTCTTATGGTTGCGGTTGTTGTTAATCTTTCTTGTTTCCTTTTTGCCTTGGGACTTCTTTCTAGCATGATACATTTCATCCATTTGAATGAATTTATCCACTTGAAAATGGAAATCTGGCAAATCCTTACATCTGTGTGTGTAAAGTTCTCGCTAAAATGGAGTTTTCTCAATTAGCCTAGAATGTACTACCACCAGCTTGTCTCTATTAGTCACGTTTTTCCCCTTTAAGGCTTTAGTATTGAATCTCTTAAGATAATCGCCCAACATCTCTCCTGGTCTTTGTTTGATATTAGCTACCATGGTGTATTCCATGGTGGATCTTTTCAGATACAGAACTGTGCTGAAAATTAATAAGAAAACTGTTTCCAAGAATAAATGGTCCTCTGCCGTTATTGTCGGTACCATTTAGCTGCTACTCCCTGAAAACTTGTTGGGAAATGCCTACAACGCACAACTTCGGATGCATTGTATAGATCCATCTTACTTTCAAAAGCCAATAAATGATCGTATGGATCGGTCGTTCCACTATATCTGAATCCTTATGGATGGAATCTTGATATGATAAGGAATTTTTGTAGTTATAATCTCATTTGTGAAGGGAGCTTCTCGATGATTATCATTGACTCTGTTGTCTAGAGTTATTTTTCCCTTGAGATTATGCATATCTTTTGCCATTTTTTCTGCCAAGTCCCTCAAGTAAGATTCATCATTATGGTAGTTTCTTCTTTCAGGTTTGTACCCTTCAAAAGTTAAGCTTCTAGATTGTTCCTTGAGTTTCTCTTCTAATCTTCCCTAGTAGTTTATCTTAGCTTGTTGGTCACCTCCTCTCTTTTATGGAGTTAGGTTAAGTTTGCCTTTGCCTTTTTTTCTAAGCAAAGAAGTATTTAGGTCCCTCCTTAGAGATTCTACTTCATCTCCTATTGTGGGTCTGGTAGTTTTGGAGAATTTTTAAGCAAGTATTCCTTCCAAAAGTCCTTTTATCTCTAATAATTGTTGTTCTAGGCTTTTAATCTTGGCTTCGCTGCTAGTAGGTTGTGCCGGCTCTGATGGTTGTCCAGGCTCTGCATTTTCTAAGTTGAAGTTGGAAACTACATTCTCTTCTAACGTTGTTGTTTGAATAACTTCGTCATTTAAAGCATTAATTCGTCTTAATCTCATTTTCCTAAAACAACAATTTGCTTCATTAGCTCATGGAAAGAATTAAATAGGATTGGAGGTTCAGGCCCTTCTTGTAGTGCTAAAAATATTAGACCGAAAACTGGTATAACATTTACGATGCCAACAGTGATGAAATGATCCTTGACTTATACAAATGTGGCAACATGGTCAAGCATAACTCAATCAATATTGACTTAGTTATATCATCAAGGACCAATTCATCACTTAAGAGTAGTGCATGATGGAATCATAGAAAGATGGATTGGTGATGGCAATAGGCCTTTAAGGAGAAATATACGAAAGTCCACATGTTTTCTTGGAACATTATGCATGAGATTCCTTAAGGCCATTTAAAGTTGTCATGTTCAAGAGTCTATTTGGGCTTTCGAGAATAATATTCCAAAAAGGCCTATGTCATGTCATGTGTCATATGTTCAATAAAGGTATAAAAGGCAACTAACAAATTTTTGAAGTAGTCATTAGGCTCGATAATGGGCTATGTAATTTATCCTTTTATTCAAAGTCCAATGTTCATATAATTATGCATATATGTGTGTTCATCATAGTTCAAAACTTCTCGAAATAGTCCACATTGAGTTTTGATCTTGAGAAGTTTGAATATATTCAAATCCATATCAATAATGTTCAAAAAAGGCATAGTCAAAGTCAATGGGCATGTCTAAGTCCATGTTCGTATTGATTATCCATGATTACAGTCAAATAGGATTTTTTTCCCTAGTTTGATTTAGGGTTTGAAATAGTTTGATATCAAGAATATAGAGAGAAAAGAAAAATCTGCTCCATTTGTGCACCCCTAGGTCTGTATTTATATAGGTTACACAGCTCTCTTTGCCTCTTATGTCTTTGGCAGGATCAATAGCATGCTTGGTTTCAACATTATCAACATAGCAGTAGCTTCGTCGCTGAAAGGTATATAAAGGTGGTGTTGGCTCGGTTTTTTGGCAAAAAAAAAGAAGGCAACAAAGGTAGACATGGATATAGGAAGCAGAATTACCAGACCAGATGTTTGGTTTGGCATTTGCCAAAATACCGAACCAAACATATGGACCGGCATGCCAGACCATATATTTTGTCCGGCATCCTATGGTATACTGAACCAAATATCTTGTCTGGTATCCTTAGGAATGCCGAACCAAACATTTGGTCTGGCCTTCTCGGATATGCTGGACCAAGTACTTGGTCCGGCACAACCCATCAATTGTTGGACCAAACATTTGGTTCGGTATGACAAACATGCCGAATCAAATGTTTGGCCCGGCAAGTAAGGATCACCGGACCAAAGCAAACCTCCTAACCTAAATGCCGATCCAACTGTCCCTGGCACAAATGCCGAACCAAACTCAGGAAGCTATAACTTCTCCTCCATAGTTCACAACTCCACTCTATAAATACGGGAGCTTCTCAACAACAATGGGGATAGATTTTTGGAGAAAAAGAGAGAAAACTCTACTGAAAATCCATCACTTCGGCTACTTAAAGTTTTTACTCTTTTCGAATATATCTTGTACTTGTAATCAAATCAAAGAGAGAATAATAAGATGGAAAGTGGATGTAGGCACATTCGGGCTGAACCACTATATAAACTCTATGTTATTTACTTTCCTTATTCGCTTTCCAAACTTTGCACTTGTGAACTATCTCTGCACTTGCTGAAATTCATTCCGCTACGTGCTAGAACAAAAAAAACCCCAAGTCAATCAAATAAAGCAAAACTTAACTAAAAAAGAAAATTAGATTTAGAGGTGTCTATCCAACTTTTGAGCAAACATTTTTGGTGCTTTCATTGAGAGCGGGCGAGCATAGAAAGCAAACTCTCCCGTCCATTATTCTTCCAACCTTAGCGCATCATTAGAACATGGTTCCCTCTAAGAAAAAAGCTGACAAGGGTAAGAATGCAGCTACTGCAAATACATTCAACCCCATCCAAGAAGATCAAGGAAACCCAACTACTCGCTCCCTGCCTCTAGGATCAGTTGTCACCCGAGAAGACTTAGAAAGGGCTGTGGATGAGATGACTGACAACTTCGCTGCCCAATAAGAAGCTTTGGTGGACCAACTCATGACACGCTTAAGGAGCACGGAGGAATCCACTCACAATACCGGCTCCCAAGGTGAATCCCGGTCTAGAGAGTCGTGTAGAAGTAACATATCTCTCGCCAATGACAAGTTCAATCAGGAAGATCCAGGGGCTCGAAGCCGAGCCAGGACTCAACCCAAACCTGGTCCAGAGAGGTCATCAAGAGCTGGACCCAGTCAAGAGAGCCCTAGACATGGACCATCTATGGTTGATCCTATCACGCATCGAACCAATCATCGCCAGTCTGGCCTCAATCAAGGCACCAGATGCCATCTCTATCAAAGAGAGGGCCCCTATTCTCCCAGGGCTGCTCCCGAGTCCGAAGAAAGAATGACGCATCTCTTCAGGGAGTACCTCAGGCATGAACAACTCGAAAGGGGGATATGCACCAGAGTATCCGGCCCTTTCACTAGGGACATAGAGGCAACAACCACGCCTTGAGAATGGAAGATGCCCACCATGGATCCATATAAGGGCACCTCTGACCCAATCGTCCACCTACAACAATACTCTCATTACATGCTCATGAATGGAGCAACTGAATGTGTACTTTGTAAATGTTTTTCGCTATTTTTGTTAGATTTAGCAACCACATGGTTATGTCGCCTACCTCACGGATCCATCAGTTCTTGGGAAATGTTGAAGGAAAAGTTCATAAGTCAGTTCCGAATTCATGTGGAATAACCTAGGGACGCGTATTCCTTGTCCGACGTAAAACATAAATAAGGGGAACCTCTGCAGCAATACCTTACCCGTTTTAACGTAGCTGCAGCAACGGAGCAAAACGAGAATGAAAGACTTACATTGATGGCACTATGCGGAGGCGTCCATCCGGACTCGAAACTTGCACGAAGACTGACAAAGGAGAAGCCTCTAACTCTTTCGGAATTCTACCATAAAGCGGGAAAATATATGAGATTGGAAGATGTAGTGACTATTCGGCATGGCGAACAACCCGCAGGGGGTTCCAGCTCCTATGGAAACACGAGAGTCCCACCCCGAGGAGAAGGGAGCAAGCCAAACAATGACGATAAAAGTAACCGTTAGGGCAACCTTGGAATTGAAAAAAGCAATAAACGACGATATAGACCGGGACTGTGATTTGATTCCTACACTCCTCTGAATGACACTATGGAAAATATTTACTTGGTCACTCAACATGAATTGAAGTACAAATGCCCTCCATATAAGAAGGAATCGGAAGCTGCGGTTAGGAAGGAAAAGTACTGTCGCTTCCATGAGTCTCACGGACATAACATAGAAGAATGTCAACATTTGCGGGACCTTATTGAAGAAAACATCCGAAAAAAGAAACTGGAACGGTACGTACAGCTAAAGCATAACTCTCCTGCTCCGACCCACGAATGACCAGGGCCACTCCGACATGGAAATAACAAAGAATAAGCAAGTGCGAGCTGCTCCAATCAAGGGAAAATAATTGTCCATACTATATCAGGGGGCCCGCATTCAGCCGGCGGAAGTTGGGCCGAGATGGAGAGGTATGGAAAATCATTGAAGGATAGAGAAGGGTATGTTCATTCCATTACAGAAGGATGCCTCGCCAAACGAAGAGAAAGGACCAATATAACCTTCAGCGATGAGGATTTGGTTGGAAAGCGGTACCTACATACCGATCCCATGGTCATTTCCGCCTAGATCGGCCCAGCAAAGGTAATTCGCATTTTGGTCGATACGGGAAGCTCGATGAATGTATTGTTCAAACATGCCTTCAATAAAATGAAGTTATCAATGAAATATATATTACCATGCAATAAGCCTCTACATGGATTCACTGGAGAAGCCACAATTCCACTGGGGCAGTTGGACTTGTTTGTTGAACTAGGAAGTCACCCTCGATCCGTTATCTGAAAGAAACATTTGTGCTGGTAGACGGACATTCTGCTTATAACGCATTTCTGGGCAGACCTGCATTATCAGATTTCCAGACAGTCTTTGCCCCTTGGTGCTTGAAAATGAAGTTCCCTACCGATGGGGGAATAAGAGAAGTAGAAGGCGACCAAGACGCTGCCCGCGATTGTTATGTGACAGAACTCCGCCAGAACAAAAGGAAGGAAAAGGGAAAAAATGTAGAGGCCGCCCTCTACGCCAAAACTGTGGAAGCATTGCAATCAAAGAAGGCCCCTCCTCTCGAGTATACTAGCGACCTGTTTAATGAACTAAATCCGAGGGACAGAGAGGAGGAGGCCAGCGCCGAGCCCATGGAGGCTATGGAACATGTTGCAGCAAAATATCGCGATGGCACAAGGCTTTTCAAGATAGGGTCGCAGCTAGACAAAAATATGAAAATCCAATTGATAGGGTTCTTACGTAGAAATTTGGATGTGTTCGCATGGACCTACGAAGACATGGTGGGAATATCCCTCGAAATAGCCTGTCACTACCTAAACATAGATCCAACCAAAATCCCGGTCAAGCAGAAGAAAAGGAACATGGGAATAGAACACTCAACTGCCCTCAACGAGGAGGTAAAAAACCTACTTACCAATGGTTTTATTCGCGAGGCTATCTACCCCAAATGAATCTCCAACCCGAAGCGAGTGAAAAAATCCAATGGAAAATGGCGAACCTGTATCGACTTCTCCAATCTCAGTGATGCTTGCCCCAAGGACTGTTTTCCCCTGCCTCGAATCGATCGACTGGTGGATGAAACAATAGGGCATGAATTGTTATCATTTATGGATGCCTACTCGGGGTACAACCAGATTCCCATGCATGTACCAGACCAAGAACATACTAGCTTTATCATAGATTTGGGCCTATATTGCTACAAGGTCGTGCCCTTCGGGATTAAGAATGTTGGTGCAACCTATCAACGCTTGGTTAATAAGATGTTTGAGCAGTAGATTGGTCATTCCATGGAAGTGTATGTTGATGACATGCTTGTCAAATCAAGAAAAGAAACAGATCATTTACACCACCTAAACGAAATGTTTCAGGTATTGTGCAAATACCAAATGAAGCTGAATCCATTGAAATGCTCCTTTGGAGTATCCTCGGGAAAATTCTTGGGTTTCATTTTGCACGCTAAAGGGATTGAAACAAACCTCGAAAAGGTCCAAGTCTTGAAGGCATCAAAATACCAGCCACATGAAGGGAAATGCAGAGTCTAAACGGGAAGGTAGACGCTCTAAGCAGATTTATATCTAAGGCCACAAACAAGTGTGTCCCATTCTTCGAAGCTCTAAAAAAGGACAAGGGAAAGTTTGAATGGACCAGCGAATGCCACTCGGCCTTCCAAAGCCTACTGGAACACATGCAGAAACCGTCAATGCTCTCTACCCTGGTAGATGGAGAAAGCCTCTACTTGTACTTAGCTGTGTCCCCTCATGCATTGAGTGCCGCCTTGGTACGAGAAGATGACCATATCCAAAAACCAGTATATTTCATCAGCAAGAGGTCTATAGGGGCAGAGGCTAGATATCCGAAGATCGAAAAATTGGCCTACTGTTTGCTCATAGCGTCCAGGAAATTGCGGTATTATTTCCAATCTCACTCCATAAGGGTCCTAACAAATCAACCATTGCTCCAGGTCCTACATAAACCGGATACATCGGGGCGCCTGCTAAAATGGTGCATCGAGCTAAGCCAGTATGATATCACCTACCATCCACGCACCGTAATCAAAGGGCAGGCCCTGGCTGATTTCATAGCTGAATTCACTATTCAGGACAAGGATACGACCATCAGAACAGAGGAAAAAATCGAGTGGAATATGTTTGTGGATGAAACATCCAACAAGCTCGGCTTGGGGGCAGGAATAGTAATCATCACACCCGAGGAAGAACGTTAAGTTACGTGTTGAGGCTAGAATTTGCCGCAACCAATAACGACGCTGAATACGAAGCAGTAATAGCTGGCTTGGAGATCACTAGGGAAATAGGGATCAAATCAAGATGCATACATAGTGACTCACATCTAATCGTAAACCAAATCCTGGGGGAATTCTAGACTCGCAGGCAAATACTTGCCTCTTACCTCAATAGGACTAAAACCCTCCTGAACGAGCTAGACTACTATGTAATAAAACATATCCCATGGGAGGAGAATCGAGAAGCAGATGCCCTCGCCAAAGAAGCTAGCATGAGAAATGAGCCGATGCTGGGGGTAACCCCCGTCATGATGCAAGCTACACGACGCTTCGAGTGTCTTCAGATCACGCCCATCAGTAGTAACGAAGAGACATGGATGACCCCCATCGTCAAATACTTACAAGAAGGAATCCTACCGGTAAATCGAAATGAAATTAGAAAAATCCTAAGGAAGGCATCTCGCTACACCATCCAAGAGGGCATCCTGTACCGTCATGGGTTTTCCAATCCCCTACTGAGGTGTGTCGCAGGAAACGAAGCGAAAGATATTCTCAACAACATGCACCAAGGAAGTTGTGGCGACCACACCGGCGGACAAACTCTAGCCAGAAAGATCCTGCGCTATGGGTACTTTTGGCCCACATTAAACAAAGATGCAACCGAGTTTGCTAGAAGATGCGACAAGTGCCAGGGATTTGCCAAAATCCCAAGACTGCCACCTACTGGGCTGACCCAGATGGTTAGTCGTTGGCCCTTCGCCATCTGGGGGATCGACCTAATTGGGAAACTCCCCATGGGTAGAGGAGGAGCAAAATACGCCATAGTAGCAGTGGATTACTTCACCAAATGGGTGGAAGCGGAACCTTTAAACAAGATTTCATCTACCAAAGTGATAAATTTTCTAGTACATAATATCCTGTGCAGGTATGGGGTACCATAGAAAATCATATCGGACAATGGACTCCAATTTGATAGCGAGGAATTCGACAATTGGTGCCACGAGCATAGGATTTCCTGAAGCTTTTCAGCTGTGGCACATCCATAGGCAAACAGACAAGCCAAAGTAGTAAACAAGGTGTTGATAACGATGATCAAGAAGAAACTGGAAAAATCCAAGGGAGCATGGGTCGACGAATTGCCTATGGCTTTATGGGCCAACCGTACTTCTTATAAAACTACGACAGGGCACACTCCATTCGCACTGGCATACGGAGCCGAAGCCATGCTCCCCATTGAAACAATTGTCCCCTCGCATCGAAGAATACAGTATAATCCGAAAGAAAATAAGGAGCTATTAAACATATCACTCGACCTGATCGAGGAGAAGAGAAATGATGCCTCCCTCAAAGCAACCGCTCATAGACAAAAGGTGGCAAGGTAATACAATTCCTAGGTGAAGCCTCGAATACTACAAGAAGGAGACTTGGTTCTCAAATGAGTCTTCCTACGACCTGGGGCGTTAGATCAAATTTGGGAAGGACCGTTTGTTGTACATAAAGACCTTCACAATAGAGCTTACATCTTGTCAACGGTAGATGGAGAGGTATTTGGGAAAGCATGGAATCTCCAATATCTCCACCGCTACTTCTCTTGAGTTGTAAAGAAGCATGTACTAAAGCAATAAAAGAAAGGCAGTGGACATAGGCATATTTTGGCCGAACCACTATAAAATCCGGTGTCTTGTATTACTTATCTTATTTAAATTTTCTTTTGTTTAATTATTTTATCTGATGACCATTCCTACTGCGAGCAATCACAGACTCTCGCCAGCAGTAGTGAAAATAAGATAGCCACGATCAAGGGCACGGAACAAGCCTTGGAAATTCACTGCTGACGATCGGCACCCCCAAGCCGATAATAATGAACCGATCATAAGCCACGAATTAGGCACAAATTATAGCCTAGGCAGTTCATTATTGGCGTTCGGCTTGCCGGCAATTGCGAACTGATTATAAACCCTACGATTAAGGCGTGGCCGCATCCAAGGGTAGTTCACACTTGACGATCGGCATTACACACGTCGGCAACGATAAATCGAATAATACTCATGGCACAGGCGTTAGCCCGAGTAGTTATCATTCGCGTTCGGCCTTGAATATAACAACGCTTCTATGGTTCTCTGTATCTCTAAACACTATAATGATTAACTAAGTCGTAAACAGTTCACAAATAGACAGATCATACTATAAAAAGCATGCATCGTAAAAGTAATCCTAGATAAACATATATAAAAAAACTGAAGTTAAACAGTACAATGTTAAACTTTTCTCGTACAAAGTTTATCGCTTATATTTATATACATATGCATAACATCCATACATCCTCCAAAAATGCATGCACAAAAGGGAAAAATAAATCTCCTTAACTAAGAAGGAGGGACGTCCTTGACGCTCGGCCCGCTCCCACCAGCCATGTCCTTCGAGAGCTCTAATTGCCCGAGAGGCTCGCCTTACTTTCGTGAAGGCCCAACTTTCCCTGAAGACATCCCTGCACGAGGCAAGTAAAAATAATTATAAGTTTTGCAATCCAGAATAGGTAATGGCAGAGCTAAAGTAGAAAGGTGAGATACCTGCGGCAACGTGACTTGGATCACCGAGCCCCTCGAGATCCGATCCGCCCTCATCATCCTCATCCTCGGCCAGCAACTCATACCCTTTGGTAATAGCTTTGGTCTCCTCCACTGTGAACTGGCTGTTCACCATCCCAACGTCGTACACGGCCGTTCTTCCTACGCGACTACAGCTTTAGTCTCCTCGATAAGCCGAGCATGGATCCCGGCCATCACCTGAGGGTAGTCATCCATCTACTGAAGGTTCCAATGTTTCCATAACATGAAATAAGTATCCTTCAGCATCTGGTTGACCGTGTCACAAAAGACGCTGGATTTATCGACTTCAGTCTGGAGGGCCACCACCTTATTCATGTACTACTCCTTATCCCTCCTCAACTGAGCATGCTCCACCTTCAACCTGTCGATCTCAGCTAGATATGAGTCCTTCTCCTTTTTCCACTTGCCCCGAGACTCCTTCAGCTCGGCTAAGGCCTCTTCTGAGTTCTTTACATTGCCCTTAAGGGAGTGGATTCGCTCTAGATCCTTTTGCCTAGCCACATCCACTGAACTGATAGCCATGTCAATCTACATCTTACATAGGTCGGTAGCCTCTTTCCTTGCCTCTTCCTTGGCCTTCGTTATCTCGGAGGCATGAGATGCTTTGACTTCCTCTAACTTAGCCTCTTTCTCCCTGAGCGCCTTGCGAAGGTCCTCTATCTCTAGACGCAACCGCACATTGGCACTCCCAACTTCTTCACTAGCTTTGGCAAAACGGGACTGATAATCAACTATGTTTATGGTCTCATCTGTAATCTGGACCATCCTCGTTGTCAAGTTAGCAAAATCAAGAGTCTTTGCCTCATCCAGGATCCGGACCAAGAGATTTTGTGGTAAAAGGAACTCGGTGTCAGGATCCGCCGCATGACGACCTGCATAGTCGGGATTTATATCAGGATGACTCTCAATGGGATTCCACATCGGCTGTTGATAATCTGAGAAAAAAGAATCAACATTGCTCTCTCCCAACTCATACGGCACTTCGTGCACTTCAGTACCCATCGGATAGTGACGGCGACGGCGGGAGGAAGTTTGGGAGCCAGGGGAGGTGGCTTCCTTACCCGGGGACCTCACATGTTTCTAGGACGACTCACGGCTCTCTCCCTTATCCGTGCCTTACGGGCTCTCCCTAATATTCTCTTGCACAGTTATTTCCTCTTGAAAAGTCGCCTTGGAAGAAACGGAAGTCATTTTCATCCGTTTGAACTGCTCAAGCCGCCTGGAGACTACATTCCACTTTGGGTTTCTCCTTTTCCCTGGAATACGGGCAACAACGTTAGATCCAAGAAAGCGAGAAAGCATAAAAAATACGAAACTCTCAAGACACTAAGACACAACAAGCTACTACAAACCCTTAAGGTAGACTGGATCATATGGCCTGGGTGGGGTCTCCCACAAATAAGGAATACCCAGGGATGGGACTCCACTCAAAGGAAGGAGAACACATGGTGTTAACCCTTAATTCTCCACGACTTAAGAAGTACGCGACTCAAGAGTTAACGAGTTAAGGGATTGCAAGACTTAACGAGTTAAGACTTAGATGACCTACGACTCAAAAGGCTCCGACCTAAGGGATGGTCCGACTCAACGACCTACGAGTTAAGAAGTTTAACGACTTACGACTTAGCATGCTACGACTCATAAAGTTAACTCTTCTACGACTCATCAGGTTCAACGAGTCATGGAGTATACGACTCATGGTCTTACGACTCATCAGGTTCAACGGGTCATGGAGATTTACGACTCATGAGAACTGGCGACTCATCAGGTCTGTACGACTCATCAGCCTCACGACCTAAGGACATCACAACCTAACAATGTACGAGTTAAAGTGCCTGCGAGTTAAAGAGTCTGCGACCTAGGATGTCTACGACCTAGGACTCAATGACTTAGCTTGCCCAGCGACCTAAGGCTAAAGGAATGTCACGACCTAAGGAAGTTTGCGACCTAAAGACTCCGCGACCTAGTAGTGTTGCGACCTAAAGGCTACGACCTAAGGAAGATTCCGAGTTATGAAATGCTCCGACTTAAGAAGGTTCCGACCTAACGGATTACGACTTAGTGGGTTTACGACTTAAAGGCTGCGAGTTAAGGTCTTACGAGTTAAGGTCTGATAAGTCGGCTACGACTTAATACTTGTCAAAGACAGCCACAGGATGGGCCCAGAATAACCCTATCCCTTAACTCGTCACCGACCTAACCCTATCCCTTAACTCGTCACCGACCTAACCCTATCCCTTAACTCGTCACCAACCTACCTTAAGTCGGCTACGACTTAAAGACTTAGAGAAATTTCCTAAGTCCAGATCAGCTCCTATAAATATCCCATCACTTCCAACTTGGAGGGGACTTTTGGCCATTCATTTCTCCAAGCACCGTTACGCTGTCGAAGCCTCCTCTCACTCAGCAATCGAAGATCTTCAAGCATTCGAGACACTACAACAATCTTCGAGAAGAGCTCCTAACATCCAACACGGATTCGTCGAGTTTCATCATCGAAGATCGAGCTAGTAGTCAAGGATGTTTTCATGATCAAGTTGTATCGGTTTTAGAAAGATATTGTATCAAATTGTAACCGAATCAGCAATAAAAGACTATAAAGTGGATGTAGGCTCAATTACGGGCCGAACCACTATAAATCTGTTGTTCATTTACTGCTTTTTCTGCTATTTTCAGCTCATATTCTGTTCCCGTACCAACGGGTGGTGCTTTCACAAGTTTATTACACACACCGGGTGTTAGCGTTCACTTTTTACCGTTAACATTTTGGTGCTTTCACTGAGAACCCAACTCAGGCGATCATCCACCGTTGCTTCGCAAAGATTCATAAAAAGAACCTCTCTTTAAAAACCAGATCTGAAATAATGGCTCCTGGAAGAAGAGGTAGACCTATCAGATCCGGAAACGCTCACGAAGGAACTTCCGCTTCCCCAATAACAGACCAAGCAACTCCAACCGTTGGGGTCACCAGGGCTGAATTGGATGACGCAGTTTCTGGATTATACCAACAAATTGAAACTCAAAACGCTTTGATGATGGATAGATTAACTGCTCTGCTCGGGGCAAATCGTCAACCAGAAAACCGTCGAACTACTCTTCCTGAAATGCCACCTTTCCAAGCTGATGGTTCTATGCCGCAACCAACTTGTCATGAGCATATGCCCGGGCAAAATTCCGAGGGAAGAACTAATACTTGCCCGGAGGTGTCTTTGAACAATAAGGAGTACCTGTCTGAAATGGTTGGCCGCATCATGAAAGAGAGCATGCAAAGGGAAGAAGATGAGGCTGACTGGGGATTTGCGCCAAGCAGAACTCCGTTTACTGAAAGGATCCTAAGAGCGGAGTTTCCAAGGAAATTTGCACCTCCTACTATCCAAGCCTATAGGGGAACCAGTGACCCTAATCATTTCCTCTACAAGTACGATTGGCATATGACTGGTGCAAGAGCATCAGACGAGATCAAGTGTCGATACTTTCCGGTATACCTAGAAGGTGTGGCTTTACTTTGGTTCACAAAGCTTCCAGTTCGGTCTGTAGATAAATTCTCCGACTTAACGCAAAAGTTTAAAGAACAGTTCAGATTGTATGCTTCAAAAGCTAAGGATATAATGTCACTGTCTAACCTTGAACAAGCGCCCGGAGAATCAATCAAATCTTTCTTGAGCCGTTTCAATATAGCTTTAGCCGAAGTAGAAAATGCAGAACCACGCATGATCCTGACTTATTTGATGAGAGCCATTGATAAATCGAGTGAATTTGGGATATGGTTAAAGATGAAAGAACCAAACTCACTTGATAAATTTTATAAAAAGGCCGATGAGTTCATTCGCCTTGAAAGCCTTTCTACAACATCGAAAGTGGTCACTGCCCAGACTGATAATGACAATGTCCCACCTAAGAAAAGAGAATCTGAAAGTTAGAAAAGGGAGAATGAAGGAGGAAAAATCCAGGGAAATGAAAAGAAACCTCGCCGCTTTAATCCTTCGGACTTTACTCCTTTAACTGATACACCAAGAAATATCTTTTTTGCAACAAAGGACGTTGTCAGGTATCCTAAGCCGCCTGAGATGACGAGAGGGGCAAAGCGTAATGGAAAATTCTGCCAATTTCACAATCAACCTGGCCATGACACTGACCAATGTCGCGAATTAAAGAAGGTGATTGAAGAATTGCTAGAGCAGGGTAAACTCCAACAATACGTTAAAAGGAGCGGAGTCGATCCAACCTCATCCACTCGGGATCAACAACACCCTACCCATCAATCCGATTCTCACAACAACACTGCAGTGCAAGATTCAGAAAAGCTTGTCATTAATGCTATCACAGGGGGACCATACCCAGCAAGCAGAAGTTGGGATGACTACTAATTACCCACAAAACTACGACTGGGGCACCTCTCACTTTCTCTGGCATAAAAATCCAAAAGCTATGAATCAAGCACAAATGGAAATCCAGCTTGGAGATTCTGAAACAACAATAACTAGCATTCATTTTACTTAACTGCGTTGCTTGAATTTGTAAAGATAATGATGGATGTGTAACTTCTGCATTGTAAACCGCTGAGAAATCAGCGTGACTCAATAATGAAAAACTATGCATTGTGTTTTCTATTATAAAATGCCTGTTATATTTCGATGTGTAAATACTCTAAATTTATTGCTGAAATATCGATCTAATACTGCAGGTCATTAAAGCAAAGCTCACCCATCGCAAAGCTAAGCGAGCCTTGCAAATCATTTATTAAAGCAAATTTCAAGCAACAAAAATTTCAAACTCAAATCCCACACAAGAGGAGCTTCACATAAAAAGTTGACGGCTCCACTATGTCAAGCCCTCGTTAACTGGTTGCGATCGTTGATATAAAAAGGCATCCAACCAAATAACTTGCGTTTACTCTGTGGAATCATTCAACAGTGGAGTCTACTTCTTCGGATAAAGCAATTTACTTGCAAGAGAAAGAAACATGCGCTTGGAAACGATGATAAAGGATCGCAGATTGGCGGATGATGATACAACATGAGCGGGCAAACATGGAAGCAGCCAAAGGGAGGTATGCCTCTCAACAGGAAAGCAGGTAGATCCACTAAAGGGATACCTTCCCAAGCAGAAGGAATAAGACCCTCGCTAGCTGATTGTGATGCATCCAATCAGGCAGCTTGTGTCCATCCCATGGATCTACTTGCCCCTAAGACGCAACCTTCCTGGCACACCAACCAACTGATGCTCCTTCCCAAGGGTCAACAAAGCCCTCTAACGAGGCACGCCAATAAATGGAGAACTTTCCTCAATCAAAAAGATCGGTGGGACTACCAAAGGGGCACCTTGTTAATTGATTGCGATCGTTTGTACAAACAAACATCCGATCAAACAACTTACGCCTGTCCCGTGGACCCCTCCGACCATGATAAAGTAACTTCCAGGCAATCACAAGCCCTCTTCGGAGGCACAAGCCCTCTTCGGAGGCAAAAGCCCTTTTCGGAGGCACATTTCACCCTTGTAGAAGTGCAAAATGCCTCTCTTAGGAGACCCACTTCACCAGAGATGAAATGCCAAAACTGCTTCTCTTCGGAGACCAAAACTGCTTCTCTTCGGAGACCAAAACTGCTTCTCTTCGGAGACCAAAACTGCTTCTCTTCGGAGACCAAAACTGCTTCTCTTCGGAGACCAAAATCGCTTCTCTTCGGAGACCAAAAGACCTCTTCAGAGGCGTACTTCACCTTGCTTGAAGTACCAAAAATAAACCCTTTACTGAAACACAAAAATCAAAACCTCCTTCAGAAGCTCATTTCATTGTGCAGGAAAATTCACTTTCAAACAAATAAAAGTGATCATTCCCAGAAGTCGAAGTGTTCTTCAGGAAGAAAAAGAAAATAAAGATTTCTCCAAAGACAAGATATACTCTATTAAAAGCAGAATAATTCTTCCCTGAAAAAGTGGAAAGTTATTCTCTAAAATAAAAGTATCGGTCTTGTGAAATCAAGAAATATTACAATATACTTGTGGTATAGGGGCAACATTATACAATTCAGTTACATTAATAAAAGTAATATACAAGCAACATACCACAAGTTCATTGCAATATCACGTAATAAAGATGTGGAGTAAATGCGTTCTTGAAACACAGACAAAAAATTTGTACAAGTGAAAAGAATCGTTTACTCTACACTTCAAATGAAAAACAGATGTATTCCTACATACACAAGGATTTGTACAAGAAAAATATCTATTTATTTCAACACTATGAGAAATTTTTACATTGTACAGGTTACAAAAAGGAGCGGAGACCGGTATCCGCACAATCCCCGGTCAATACAAAAAGCAGAAAAAGCAAAATCAAACTCATTTCCCCTTCTTCCCACCCTTGGAGCTTTTACCCGGCCTGGTAATTAGCTTCGTAGGCCGCATCGGAGAAGAAGGAGAAAGAGACTCAGCCGGATCAATCTCTGCCTCATCCCCAGCAGCAGAAGAACTCCTCTTTCCTTTCTTTGAAACCACACGCTTCCCCTTTTTCTTGGAAGAAGACTCACTCCCCGGAGCAAGAAATGTAGAAAGCTTTGTGTCATAATCGAAAGACTGCTCCGGGGTCTTCTCGCTATCTTCCAGATCTTCTGCCTTGTGTTCTTCGGAAGCAGGTGGTTCATCTAAACCTTGAAGGGCCGCTATTGGTTCTTCCTGTGAACCAGGTTGAGAAGCTGGAAGAGGTATAACTTGAGGAGGAGGAGGAACGACAGCTGAAGAAGGAAGAAGTGGTGCAGTTTCCGGCACGACTGCTGCATAATAAAAGAAATCAAAATCAGTATTCTCCGAGAAAAAAGAAGACCGTGAATCGTCAAAGTTACCTGGAGAAGCCGGTTTAACAAGATCAATCTCAAATTCCCGAGCTTGGAAGTCCTTCATTGCCTCTTCCTCTGTAGGGGTGGATACAGTTTCTTTGTCAACCATAGCGGGAGGCGTGGAATGAGAACTAGAGCCGGTAATATCCGCATGAGCTAAAGCTGAAGTATAAGCAGGAGCAATAGGAGGTGTTTCTTTCTCAGGAAGCTTCTCTCCCGTCGCCTCGGCCCGCACTCGGATGAGCTGCTCTTTTCCTTTGGCAAGGGCATCGCGATCGCTCTCACTTAAGTAGGTAGCTTGAAGATCTGTTTCAGAATATCCGGCACCACCAAATAAGTCAATGATTGCCTCCCACACCTCCGCTAAGGTGACTTCATACTCTGGTCCCAAAAATGAAAGGCTCCCACGCCCCAGGACACAATGCATATAAAAGTCGAACAGAGTCGCGTCAACGGTGGCTATGGTCGCCTTATGGGATTCTTCGGCTGCGGCTTTACCGGAGAGAACTTCATCACGTTCTCTTTCAGCCTTCAGTAACTGGGACTGTAGCCTAGAAATTTCTAAGTCTCGAGAGCTGAGTTTCTCCTGAAGTTGAGCAGCGTCATCACGATATTTTCTAGTAACATGCTATTCTGCTTCAAGCTTGACTTCCATATCCCGCTGAGCAGCATGGGCGTCTCGAACTTGTTTTTGAAGCATTTCCTCTTTCTGAGAATAAGAAGTGGAAGAAGTAGCAAGCTCTTTTTTAAGCCTTTCAACTTCGGCTTCGAGCTTCACATAACCATCGCTAATGCTTTTCATCTCCGAGTCATGCTGCTTACGCCATTTGTCCCACTCAGATTTATCATTTTCCATGGTCATCATCGCTTCAAGGTTCAGATGGTTGACCCTTTGAAGTTCGTCAACCAGCTTCTGCCACCCAGACATTCTTTCGATGTCAAGCTTTACAGCATCGACATTTTTCAGCATCGCCTGCTTATCAATGGGGACCAAGTCCAAATCAAAACGCACTCCTTTCAGACACCAATTCGGAAATCGGCTCTGGAGTGTGGGAGGACCATCTCCAGCTTGGTACTGTGGCCTATTAATGATGGTCTGGATGTCCGATTCCTTAAGGGCAGGAGAACCGGAAGATGTATTAGGAGGAACAGAAGCGGTAGTCTTTTCCGAGATGTTAGATGTGTCTTTCTCACCAAGTCTGGTATGTTTACTGGAATCATCAGAATTGTGACTCTTCCCCTTATCATCGTAAGATTTCCTTTTATAAGGATCGTCGCTTCTGCGGGAAGAGTCACGTCGCTCGTCCCTACTCCCATAGTATTCCTCATCTTCTCTCCGGTGACGCTCTTCATGAGCTCGCCTCTCATGAGCCTTTCTAGCAGCTCTCTCCTCATCAGTTTCTTTCACGGCACTGATATAACTCCTAAAGTCATAAGCCTCACGGCTCCCGTAACGCTGGAATTTGTTGTAGTAAGAGCCGCTTCGCCCCATCAGAGAACCTGAAATTGAAGAAAAAGACCAGTTTCAGAAATCCTCAAGTTGAAGAAGCCAAGTGCATATAAGTGCCAAAATACTAAGTGTGTGTGATGTGCAAACTACGCGCGTCAGACTACAAACCACTTTTGGGTGTAGAAATGGCAATAAGTTGTGTGGAAGGCGTTGTGGTTTGTTGCAAAGAAGAAGTTGCTTCGATAACAGGAGGAACCACTTTAGAAACATCATCTTTAAAGAGCTCCTGAGATGTTATCATGATGTCGCTCAGACAGTCGAAAGTATCATCGCCATGGTGCATGGGAGAATCATCTTTTTCAACTTCCACCTCAGCCGTCTTTTCAAGAGTGTGAAGATTTTCCTCCTCTTCAATAACCGGGGCAAGTGCTAACTTACTGGACGACCCCGCAATGTCGGTAAGAGTAGAACACTTCACCAATGAAGTCTCAACGGTAAATTCTTTCGGTGAAGGTTCTTTAGCGGAAGCGGGGGCATCTGACCCCTCGGCCGAAGAATCAGGGACTTCAGGTAGCTGAGTGGAACGGGAAGGATGTAAGAGTCCAAATTCGTGGAGGAACTCATCTCTCAATAAAAATTGAACACTCCTCTCCTCAACCGGCACGGCCATAAGCCTCTCAAAGGTAGTCTTGTGACGAGATTCCCTAGAGGGGGAAGGAAGCGCTGAAACAGTAGAAAAAGAAGTTAACACTTGACAATTTGGACTTCAAAGAATTTAGCAAAAACACAGGGAAAAGATAGATAATCGTACTTCCCACTCTCCAAATGGCGTAAAATCCCGGGGGACAACGAACAAAGAAAAACTGGCTCAGAAACCCATGAACGCTTTCGGGAAGACCAATAATCAGTTTGCGATTCCTGGCACTCCTTACAACTGTGATAGAGGGATGGTCCTTGGTCCTTGTGAATGAGCATAGAAAGCGAATTTCTCCAAAACTGGGGAAATGGTCCAGCATTCTCCTAAAAAGCACACACAATCCCAGCAGGATGGCGTAGCCATTAGGATGAAGTTGAAAAGGGGAGATAGATAATCGAAGGAGAAGTTCTCGGAGACAGTCATTAAACGGAGGAATCGCTCCACTCAAGCACATTTGGCGGTTCACTGCAATGAAGCCGTGAGGCGGCCTGTCAGCAGTGTCATTTACTCCAGGGAGCAAAGCGTCAGATTCAGCAATGCCAAACTGGGAGCATAGTTGACGGAAGACTTTTTGACTCAGAGTGGTAGGAGTCTTTTCTGGGGGATCATTCAACGGAGTAGCAATTGGAAAAGCTTCTCCACTTGGTTCCAAATCTTCTTGATGGGTTGCCATTCTACACAATCAGCCGAGTGTTCAAAAGTGAAGGTGCACGTTTCCTAAAAGTGTAAAGTGCTGTGCAAAACTAATGAAAATAAGAAAAAGCAAGTATAACTGGAATTAAACTAACTGACAATCAGTCGATTACGAGATTTCAAAACTTGTTAATGCTTAAGTGCATTGTCAATGCAGACAAATCAGTTTTAGTTAACCATTACGATTCTGCGTTAATACTTCATTTGAGTTGGTTATTGCGTAGCATTTCACTCATACAGTTCATTTAATTTTAATCTTTATCAACTAATCTGTCATCCGATATGGGCAGTCGGTGGCAGTATATTCGTCCCAGTTTTTGTAAATGTTATAACAGGCAGTTAGAGTTATTGACAATCTATAAAAGAGTGCAACAAAATTCAAGAGTCCAAAGTTCAAACAACTCAAGTCTTAGCATTCAAGGCAGTGGGAAATTTGCTCAAGTTCTAACTCGGTCACGACTTAACTTAGGGCAGATTTTCCTAAGTCCCAACTCGTTCACGGTCTAAAAGATATGCCATGAATCAAGTTGAGTCGTAACTCTCCAATCGTACCACACATTCAAGCAAAATCTGAACAAGTGCTAAGTCGCGAACGACTCAAATGGCTCCTGCGACCTAGGGTCAACTATTCTCTAAGTCGTAAGTCGTGAGGATTAAAAAGAGACTTCAAGTCGTAAGTCGTAAGTCGTAACATCAAAACTGCTGGATCACGCGAAATTACCAATCCATCTAACTCCTGACTCGCTTAATCCTTAACTCGTTAACCATCTATCCATCCAATTCCTAACCCATTTACCTCCTGACTCTTGAGCTTTGTCACTCCTAACCCGTTAACTATTCAACCCGTTAATCCATTAACCAGTTAGCCTCTCCACCAACCCTATTTCTAAATCACCATAAATCACAAATCGTTGCAAGTCATACCGAGCCACCTTAAGTTCATGGATATCCTGTATAATGGTATTCGCAAGGCCCAAAGGGAAAAAATCATGGATAAAGGTCGACGGCAATGATCGGCGATTGGGAAAAGGGAAAAGATGCTTATGCGGTGTAATTGGAAATGGCTGGAAGTAAATCAAGTCGAAATCGCCTTTGGAAGCTTGAAATTGCGTTAATAGCAGATACGGCTTAAAGAACGAGTAATAGGAAGACGGATAAAAGAGGAACGACCTAAGCATTTTATACCCCAGGTCGAAGGAATTGGAATCGGCCCACACGAGTTAAGATGAGTCGAAACACACGACCTACGACTTAGGCGTGTATTTCGAGGGGCAAATGTTAACCCTTAATTCTCCACGACTTAAGAAGTACGCGACTCAAGAGTTAACGAGTTAAGGGATTGCAAGACTTAACGAGTTAAGACTTAGATGACCTACGACTCAAAAGGCTCCGACCTAAGGGATGGTCCGACTCAACGACCTACGAGTTAAGAAGTTTAACGACTTACGACTTAGCATGCTACGACTCATAAAGTTAACTCTTCTACGACTCATCAGGTTCAACGAGTCATGGAGTATACGACTCATGGTCTTACGACTCATCAGGTTCAACGGGTCATGGAGATTTACGACTCATGAGAACTGGCGACTCATCAGGTCTGTACGACTCATCAGCCTCACGACCTAAGGACATCACAACCTAACAATGTACGAGTTAAAGTGCCTGCGAGTTAAAGAGTCTGCGACCTAGGATGTCTACGACCTAGGACTCAATGACTTAGCTTGCCCAGCGACCTAAGGCTAAAGGAATGTCACGACCTAAGGAAGTTTGCGACCTAAAGACTCCGCGACCTAGTAGTGTTGCGACCTAAAGGCTACGACCTAAGGAAGATTCCGAGTTATGAAATGCTCCGACTTAAGAAGGTTCCGACCTAACGGATTACGACTTAGTGGGTTTACGACTTAAAGGCTGCGAGTTAAGGTCTTACGAGTTAAGGTCTGATAAGTCGGCTACGACTTAATACTTGTCAAAGACAGCCACAGGATGGGCCCAGAATAACCCTATCCCTTAACTCGTCACCGACCTAACCCTATCCCTTAACTCGTCACCGACCTAACCCTATCCCTTAACTCGTCACCAACCTACCTTAAGTCGGCTACGACTTAAAGACTTAGAGAAATTTCCTAAGTCCAGATCAGCTCCTATAAATATCCCATCACTTCCAACTTGGAGGGGACTTTTGGCCATTCATTTCTCCAAGCACCGTTACGCTGTCGAAGCCTCCTCTCACTCAGCAATCGAAGATCTTCAAGCATTCGAGACACTACAACAATCTTCGAGAAGAGCTCCTAACATCCAACACGGATTCGTCGAGTTTCATCATCGAAGATCGAGCTAGTAGTCAAGGATGTTTTCATGATCAAGTTGTATCGTTTTTAGAAAGATATTGTATCAAATTGTAACCGAATCAGCAATAAAAGACTATAAAGTGGATGTAGGCTCAATTACGGGCCGAACCACTATAAATCTGTTGTTCATTTACTGCTTTTTCTGCTATTTTCAGCTCATATTCTGTTCCCGTACCAACGGGTGGTGCTTTCACAAGTTTATTACACACACCGGGTGTTAGCGTTCACTTTTTACCGTTAACACATGGCGACCGAACTTCATTGGATTGAGGAGCAGGAGGAGGCTGGGACTCGTTGAAAAACAAAAGGTTTTCAAGAAGTATCTTAAAATCCGTACAGTAATCAAAAGTACCTGGAGAAAGCCCGAACTCCTCGCGGGAATGATTCTCGCTCCACCTTGTGCTGGAAGTGGAGGTCTTCCACCCAGATCACCCGAAGCCACATTCTCCTGGGAAAGATCGGCAGCAAAAGATGGCCTAAGGGCCGGCTTGGATTGCTCCAACTGCTCGGGCCACTCTCGCACGGCCTCGGCATTCTTTTAAGGATCCATGCCCAATCCCCCGCTGCTTATAATATCCACGTCTGGAGATACATGAACATCCCCTTCCGTTGCTTCAGAATTGCTCTCCGATCCTTCTTCCTCTTCACTTTCTACTCCCAAATGAGAACCTCCCTCATTGCCAGGGGAAGGAGCATCTCGAATACACAGAGATTTCCCCGAGCGGGGAGGACGAACTGCACTCTTCTTATTTCTTAATTTCTTCAAGGCTTCAGCCACACCACCTTCCTCATCTGGGCCCTTACCTTTGTCTCCGTCACCCCTGTCTCCTCCGGCTTCCGCTGCTCTCTCAGTAGAACTTGGCCTAATCTTGTACATGGACTGTCTGGGGCCGATCAAGTTGTAGAATCAGAGGGTTACATCACGAAGTAGGAATGAGGCTTCTCGCTCGGCCTTCGGGATAGCCAATATTTCCTTGGCCATCTTTTTTAAGCCGTCACCCTCCGCCGCTTTCACACAACCTGAAAATTATGGAGCAATAAGAGGCCAGGTCGACAGAAAGTTTAGAAAAAGGTAATACGATAACTTACAGCCAGAAGTAAAAGCATGTTGGGCCATGGTATCATCATGTATAAAGAAATATTCCTTCTTAAACATAATAACTTAGAGTATAAATCCAGGACGGGTTTGAATTTGTGGGCGGACTCTAAACTGATAAAAGGACCCCCTTCCAATAACTCCTCACGTTATACAAATATCTGATCTCTCTATGGGTAGAGGGTCTTCGATACCGCTTCATTAATATTAGGTATAAACATGTCAGGATAGCATAAGAGTTCGATTGAAGTTGCATAGGAGTGACCTTCAAATAGATCACGAAGCTAGCAATCCAGTACGTAAGCGTAGGGATCGTGCCGCACATGCAACGATACTTGCTATATTCCATATACCTGCCTGGAGGAAAGTATGCTCTATCATCTGGACCAGGTAATATCATGTCTCGGTGATCTACCCTAAATGAAGTAGCTATAGAGTTCAACTTCTCTATCGTCAGCATGTTGGGATAACACTCCAAAGGCCTAAACAGCGGTTGATTAGAAGCGTAGCCTTCGACTAAAGAGTAAGCAGAACTGGGTTGCTGGGGAGGATTGACTGGAGCATCAGAAGAAGAGGGACCAGCCCCGGCAGGCTGTGAAGCCACAAACTTGGAACGGAGCTCGCGACCAGAAGACATATTCATGTGCAAGAAAATAAAAGAATCACAAATGCAAGTTAAAACGTGCACGGGAACCTCCTATCATCTAACCCAATTGAATCCTTACCCCTAACCTAGCCATCTCATGGGAAACAAGCTTTTGGTTCGGCATAACCTCAGACCATGTGCTTGGCCTATCTGGTCCGGCATCACCCTATATCAAATGCTGAACCAAACTCACCACACACCGAAGCATACCCTCATATGGCCTTTCCTAGACAGTATTTATTCTCTAGGCCTATGCTAGCTTATCCTAAAAAAAAGAGGAGACTCTTCAGTTCTAACACTATACCAGAAACTAAGAATACAGTCACTTGAACCTCTACCAATAGCAAACTCAAGTACCATGAATAACAGTTAGTGCAACAAGGCTAAATCCTTATCCCCTCTTGGAAACTCACACCAAAACCCATACTCACGAAGCTCCAGTTCACTATATACTCGACCATCTCCTATTTACAAAGAAGATGTACATATGGAAAATGGACTCAAGTCCTCTATGTCAGATGGAATTTGTAAGGAAATAGACTTGATTCTTCTAAGCTATACGAAACAGAAAAACTAAGCCCTAAATCCCTAGGCTGAGCAATCAAGTTAAATAGGCTTACCTCGAGCAGCAAAGACACAGAGATATTCGAATCCGAGCAATATAAGCAAGCTAGAATCAGACCCCAATCTATCGAAGTTTAATTAGAAAATTTTGGTTAAATAAGTAGAAAGAAAAATAGAAAGGGGGAAGGCGGTATTTAAAGAAGAAGAAGGAAGACGAATGGTCGTAGGTTGTCATTCGGTGGTAGGAGCTCGATACCGGACCAAAACAAAGCATGTCGTGTAGTTACACAACATAATTTGGGAGGCAAGTGTTGGCTTGGTTTTCCGGCAAAAAAAAGGCAGCAAAGGTAGACAAGGATATAGGTAGCAGAATTACCGGACCAGATGCCTAGTTCGTCATTTGCCAAAATACCGAACTAAACATATGGATGGGCATGCCGGACCAGATATTTGGTACGGCATCATATGGTATATCGAACCAAATATCACTACACCAAACAGGCCATTTTGTCACACTTTTTTCGTTTAATTTTGTCACTATTATTTATGTTGGAAATTTGTAACGGTTATTATTGTTACATTGTATTACCACGGTTATTTCCGTGACAAAATTTGGGCTTTTCGTAAATAACTAAAAGACATTGGATAGAGTAGTCATTTATGTTTCAATCCTTACTTCAGTTATTTGTCACGCTTCTGCTTCTGGCTTCTATCTTTCTTCCTTAAATCTAATTAGGTTAAAGCCATCACTCCAGCCTTCCTTCATTGCGAGTCGCTCGCCTATCGCCGTCGCTCCAGCTTTCCTTCATTGCGAGTCGCCCGCCTATCGCCGTAATTTCAAAGCCTCCTTCCATTTATTTCGCCTAATCTGCCTATCTCTTTCGCCAAATCCACCGTAATTTTTATCGGTATGTCCTTCATATGTTGTTTTCTGGATGTTGTGCATTATACTATTAGAAATCTCTCTTATATTTTTCAAGACACATTATGGTTGCTAGTATTACATGTTCTAGATCGCATTCCAGTGGTTTTGATCTGTAGCTTGCTGTAATATGCTGTATTTCATCCTTTAACTTCATGCTACTGCTATGTTCTAACCCTGTTTTACCACATAAACTGTAGCATTGATTCCTCTCATGGAGATTTTGATTTATGTTTGATGAAGGATTAAAATGGAAGGTTTATATTTGTTTTGATGTTGATTTATATTACCACAGAAGGTTTGTATTACCCCAGAAACTGTAGCATTGATTTATGTATTTGATATAACGGATTAAAACGATCTTAAAGAAGTTATTTTAAATGTGTAAGGTTTATATTTGTATTTAAAATTGTTAATTTTTATCTTTCTTTTTTCTAATTTAAGAGATCTTTGATGTTGGTGGTAAAAATGGATTTCTCTGTCATATTCAGACAAGCAAATTTGTTATAGTAAAAGATGATGATATATCTAAATATTGTTTTAAATAGTTTCCTTTTATTGATTGATTGAGCTAGAATTTTCTTTCATAGTCTTTGGATTATAATGTAAGTTTGATTAACGTTTACAAGAAAAGAGATTTGGTGAAAGTTTGATTAACTTTAATTGGAATTTCGTATATTGTCTTAGTTCACTCCTGTGAGGCTGTGTGAGATGTGTTGATGTCAGGTTGCATATGGTTGCATATGAATTTATTGAGTTTTATTCGATTATAACTTTAGTGAAAGTATGTTTTTTTATAATATCTGATCCGGCGCCGATCTGCTAATTTGAGGATTAGACTAAAAACAGATCAATAATTTTTTTTGTGCCTTTTGAGATTCACCTTTTCTCCTTTATAGTTTTCATGATTTATGGTTTTATAATTTGACATCGATTTCATGTAATATCCAATTAATTCTAGAGATCATGGTTTATTTTATGACTGCTATTTAATGTATTCATTATGCAAGCTTCCTATAAGGTAAAGCTTCTTACAACTTAAACAAGAAAAGAAATTTGAAGACTACTTATTACCTAAGATACACGATGATTATTATTTTGAATCAATGTAATGCAAGGTAAAGATTAAGAAGATCTATATGAATCAAGAATATTATAAAATAGTTTTTGTAGTTATTAAAATAGTAATTGTAAAATGTGTTTTATTTTTTTAATCCCTTAAAAAGTTTTTGGCCCCGTCTGACAAGTGTTGTATATGATCGTTATATGGATATTCATTTTTTAACAGAACGGACATCTATATTGATTTGATATAATATTTGTTCGATTTGTCCCTATATTGGACAAGTTACAAACACAATAAAGTAATTACATTTTACAAATTATTTCATTTTAAATAGATTAAAAAATTTCGACAGCACTTCCTTCTTGTTCCCTGTGTACACGCATTTGTGTACGATACATGGAACAAATGGGAAGTGCTGCCGAAATTTTGTTAAATCGTTTAATCTGAAATGATTTATAAAATGTAATTACATTATTGTATTTGTAATGGGAAGTAGGATGACCGACCAACAAAGTGAAAACCAACAAATTAAAAATTTAAAAATAAAGTGAAGTGCTTATTGGAATTTTCTACGATAGTGAAGTGTTTACAATGATGAAGTGTTGAAAATTATTCCTACAAGTCTTTAGTATCGGGTGAATTGTTTACTTAATTTTTTTTATGTTTATGTGAAATGACAGGAAGAGATAAAAGTTCTTGCTAATGTCGTTATCTACTTCGAGAGAGTGGATTAGATGTCGACGTAGGAACACCGATGAGTACATACAGGGGGTTCGATAGTTTATAAATTTCGCAAAGCATCATGCACCGCCTGACTTTGACATGTGCAATTGTCCTTGCAAAAAGTGTAGAAATTCAAAAAAACTATCTTTCAAAACAGTCGAGAAACACTTAATCATTTATAGTGTGGATCCAACCTATGATGAGTGGTTTTTTCATGCTGAAAGGAACGACACAGATGCAGTAATCAATTCTACACCAAATATTTCCGCCAATGAGGCTTGCATCTCTCATCAAATTCGAGTGGAAAACCATGTAGAAGGTGCTCTTGGAAACCTTGTTGACAATGCATATGGTGTGTATGATAGCATTCACGGTATCGGTGATGGTTATCTGGGAAGATAGTACAACGAGTACAAAAGAAAAGCAAATGAAAAACGGTATTCTTCTTGTGAAGATAGTCTTACAACGTTAAGTGTCCTTATAGAGCTACATAATTTGAAAAAAGAATTCAATTGGTCAGGAAACAGTGTGACCGATTTGTTGAAGAGACTGAAAAAGTGGCTTCCAAATGGAAATACACTACCGGATAAATACCCCACAATGAAACAAATATTAAAGGATTTGGGAATGAATGTAGAGTGCATACATGCTTGCAAAAATGATTACATATTATTTTTGAAGGAGAATAAAGATGCCGTTGAATGTCCTCGTTGCCATACTTCGAGATTTAAAGTTAAAGATGAAGGTGAAATTGTAAAAGCCACCAAGCAACCAAGAAAAGTTCTAAAATATTTTCCATTAATTCCTTGATTAACTAGATTGTACACTATACCATGGATAGCTCGAAAAATGTTATGGCATAGTGAGGCAAAAACTTATTGGAATTTCATGCGTCATCCTATCGACTCAGCTGAATGGAGATCGCTTAAGAATAAGTGGCCAGAGTTCGCTAACAATGCTCGAAATGTTTGGCTTGGAATTGCTACCGATGGGTTCAATCCTAATACAATCCAGTCTAACAGTTATAGTTTTTGGCATGTGTATATGGTTCCTTATAATTTACCGCCTTCATTGTGCATGAAATCAGTATTTCAAATGTTGTGTTTATTAATTCCTGGACCTAAAGCACCAAGTCAAGATATTGATGTATATTTAGAACCCCTTGTGGATGAGTTGAAACAACTTTGGACAATAGGAGTGCCTGCATTTGACATGGACAAGAACGAGTATTTTACATTGAAAGCAATGCTATTGTGGGGAATTCATGATCTACCTGCATTTGGGAATCTATCGGGTTGTGTGACCCATGGTTATAAAGCATGCCCTATTTGTGCTACAGAGACCGAGGCGGAACACATTGGTAATAAGATTGTTTATACGACGTACAGAAGATTTCTGAAGAACGGCCATCCATATAGAGCACCAAAACATGGATGGTATAAAGATATAGAGTATAAGGAACCTCCAACACGACTGACAGGATCAGCTCTTTTAGAGAAAATTGACCATATCAAATACATACCCGGTAAATTGAATAGAAAAAAGAAGCGTATAGGAGATGATTTTGATCATGGTGAACACTTTGGAAAAGAGAATGACAATGGTGTAATACCAGCATGGTATAAAAAGTCAATTCTTTTTCCTTAGAGTATTGGAGTGGCCATAAAGTGCGACACACATTCGATGTAATGCATACTGAGAAGAATGTGGCAGAGCATTTTATTAATTTGTTATTTGATAGAACCAAACAATCCTCTAAATTTGCATTTGATAAAGCTTACAAGATCCAATGTTGTCAAGTTCTTAAAGGCGTAAAACTTCCATCATGCTTTGGAACTAAATTAGGCAACTTAGTAAGCATTCAGCCACCTAGTTAGAATATTAGAAAGTCATACGACTATCATATTATTATCCAACATTTTTTGCCTGTCATGGTTCAACATGCATTTTCAAAGTTTCATGACTTGAGGCGTGCGATTTTGCAAGTATGCTTGTACTTCAATATTATTTGTTCAAAGGTTTTGATTCGAGAGCATGTCCAAGCTGCCAAAGATATGATTATGGAGGCGTTATGTGTGTTGGTCCATTATATTCCCATTTAGTTTATGGATATAAGTATACATTTAATGGTGCATTTAGCTGTTCAAGCACTACATTGCGGACCGGTTAATTATACATGGATGTATCCATTTGAAAGGTAAGACAATCTTTTTAATAATTATAATCCAAATTATTATCCAATGATAATATAAAAACGTGCATTATTTTATGTTTTCTTAGAGCTATGAAGGAGTGTAAAAACATACCAAGCAATAAACGATATGTGGAAGGGTCAATTGTCGAAGCATATCGTGTTTCAGAATCTGTTAGGTATGCAATGGAGTATATGCCAGATCCACGTGCTGGAAATCATAGCTCTAAATAAGCACCATTCTTGGATGGAAATGGTAATGATACATATGAACGCTCCGTTATTGTGGGTAAAACTATCAAGCTAAGTGGCGTACAACGCATACAAATTCGAAGATGGTTACTTTTAGAATGGATATACCAGATCTAGACGATTATTATAGGTTTGTGTTTTTTAACAAATTATAAATTAGCTTTCTATTTACTTAATATATAACATGTTTACTTTGTAGCGAGTATCGATTGTCATTAGAAGATGCTCACCGTAATAAAAAAGACTTCAAACAAAGGCAGGAGTTATTGTACAATCTGAATTCATTGATTGGTTGCACATCAAGGTTTGTTAGGCTTCAAGAAAACAATAGTTTTGTTACACAATTACGACTTTATTTAATATATTTTAGTGGTGTTAACAGTTAATGGAAGAAAAATGCATGAATTCATTGTTATGGTATTATGTTAGTGGTCCAACGTGGGAAGCCAAAACTCATCTCAAATATAGGATCAATGGTTATGTATTTTCTCCCCAGCACTACGACAACACTCATTCAACACAAGATAGTGGTGTTTGCATGGATGCAATTACAACGTTTATCGCAAGCGCAAAAGATTTAAATCCTATGGATGATGATACTACTTGGTATCGTGTTATCAAGGAGATCATTGAGGTTGATTATTATGATTTTCAACATGTAGTATTCTACTACGACTGGGTAAATATCGCCGACAAAACACATGGGTTTAAGGTTTGTTCAGACTCTAGTTTACCGATGGTAAATCTAAAGAAGCTTAAAAGCAGTAATGGAGAACATGATGAGCCTGTCATTCTTGCATCTGAAGCAAGCCAAATCTTTTACATAAAAGATATACAAAATCCTGATTGCTCCATTGTACGACGTTTGCCTAAGCACTTGACTGATGACACAGATGATTATGAGATGCCAACAAACCTCCACTCCAATTTGAATGAGCAACACAACTTAACATTGTTGAAATGCATGGAATCTAGATAGAAAACCATGATTGTAACTAGTGATGTTTTGTGTGTTTTTTGTTTGATGTATTGAATCTATGTTGACATCTGAATTCTGCAGTAGTAAAACATGTTTTTTTTATTTGATGTATTGAATCCATTTAATGATAGTTAAGGCATGTGTTAGCATATGGTGGAACCCTAGTGATAGACTGATAGTTAAGGCACATTGATATAAGTTGGTCCTTTTTGAGGGTCCTGACTTTAACTATCTGTTTGCTATACTTGGATACTGATTTGTTTGAGATGTTGAGTTCTTTCCAATAATGTATGTTTTCAAGTATCACCTTATGTGAATCCTTTTGTATGTTTAGAATCTTATATTATTAGCCTTGGATAATTTGAATTTTACCAAAGTTAATCCAACTCCAGGATTTCAAATGCTAAAAATCTCATGTTTTGTTGCAAGGGTAATAAACATTGCAGAATGTCAACTAGTTGCAACAATGCATCACAGCGTCAAGAAAGCACCAAAGAAGACGTTGCTCCTCCACCAACAAATAAAAAGTACTCAATAATTGTTGAAATGGATGGTGCTAAAGGTAGAGATGCGAAAAAATGGAGTTCTCGTTGTTGGGTTTTGATTCGTGCACTTATTCCGGTTAGTTACGATGATTGGAGGAAAGTAGACAGCTTGTATAAGGATAATTTATGGAAAGCACTTACGGTATTTTACTTCAATTATTTACTCATTTAAATCATGTCTTTTTCTTCCATGGAAATATTATTTAGAAAATCAAACATTCTTTTCTTTTGCTTTTGTAGATAGAGTTTGACATGAATCTGGATCCAACTATTGCTCGACCTATTTTGGAGAGAGGTTTTTCACAATATTTTAGATCGGAAAAACCAAAGCTACGAGACAAATATTTGAAGAAAGATAAAGAGTTTTTACCTAGATGCATTGCGATTGATAATCGTCCGAATGATATTGATAAAATCCAGTGGGAGAAATTCGTTGATATTGAGTACACTGATAAGAAAAGAAAACAATGCAAAACAAATGCTGAAAATAAAGGAAAAAGTACGATAACTCATACTTTGGGAAGAAAATCATATACTCGACTTTATGAAGAATTGGTATGTAGTCATTATTATACATGTAGTCTTAATGGTATGTATAATTTACAAATGAATTCATATATATTTATGTAGGAAGCAGAGAATCCAAAATGCAAGCCTACACGAGTAAAGGCGTGGAAAGTAGCGCACACAAGTAGAAAAATCGGAGAGGTGCTTCCGTGCGCAGCAAAAAAATATGTAAGTTTTTGATTGATTTGATTGATCATGTTTATGATGAAGTGTCAATGTAACTAAAAGATGCTGATGTTGCTTAGAGCAGTAACTACACTTGCTGCATTAAACACAAATATTTGCATAACTTTGATATTTTAGAGCAGTAACCTAATAATTCCCATCATGCTTTTGTTAGAAAGAAATTTTATCGTAGGAAAGTCACTCTAGCAAATATGTTTGAATTCTCGATGGCAAAGTTCAACGGTATCGTAAGCTAGAACATTGACTGTAACATCAATGCATAGATATATTACTATTGTCATTTATTAGCTTTCTAGATTTTGTGAATGGTCAAAGAAAATGGAAAAACGCCTTGCTAAAGTTTTCAAACAGGTCAAGTAAAACAATAATTTCAAAAAAAAATTCAGAAACGAAAATAAGTAATAACAAGTGGTAGTCCCAAACATATCTACAATTTTGTCAATTTCCAACTACTACACCTTCCATCCGATCGGTAGAAGAAAACCAAAATCATTGAAAAGAAATATCAAGATTGATGCATTAATCATATGGTTGCATCATGTTTGTACCAAAATTGGGCACAACACTCTTCGGAAGTTTTTGAAGAGATAAAGTGAAGAGATTAAATGTAAAAAGAGGATTTATCTAACAAAAACTCCAAATTTCATAAATGAGAATAATTAAAGTGCAGAGAGACACAAGAATTTAGAGTGGTTCAACGTATTGCCTACGAACACTATGAAGTAGTTTGCTTTATTGATCTCTCTTTAGTGTTTACAATTGATTTCAGCTAGTTACAGTGAATAACAATGATTTGCAGCAATGAAATTCGTTGGTAGCAGCAACAATGGAGTTCAGATCTGAATCTGGCGGAGTCTGGGCGTTGGAGATCTCAAAGAGGAAGAAGAACCCCTTTTCTGTTGGCTTTGGGGGTCTATTTATATGTGTAGGAGGCTGATATTTCGCTCAGATCTCGGGAGACCCTCTCTGGCACGTGACCAGGCCCGCTCGCCCAAGCCCATGAAGTTTCAGTCTGATCCGTGATCGATACGAACAGATTTTGTATCGATCAAGATTTCATCCAATGGAGTCAAAATTTGGCGTGGACATTCTTTAGCATGCACGTAGTCTTCTGTGAAAATTTCATAACATTTGGACTTGTAGATTAGGAGATATGATCGATACAAAATGAGATTCTCGGCTGCTGTTTGGTTCAACTCACTTCTGTTTCGACTCGCTTTTCATTCGACTCGGTTCTGTTTGACTCGGTGACGTGGCGCTAACTTGCATTGACTGCTGTCTCAAGTGAGTCGAAATGTTCATCGATTGAGCGAGTCGAAGTGTGCCCAGATTGAGCGAGTCGAAGTATGCCTAGATTAAGCGAGTCGAAGCATGCACTGGTTGAGCGATGCGAAGCGAGTCGAAGGAGTCACTTCTGAGGGATGCGAAGCGAATCGAAGGAGTCACTTCTGAGGGATGCGAAGCGAGTCGAAGGAAGCGAGTTGAAGTAATCGCTGCTGATGGAGGCGAAGCGAGTCGAAGTAGTCACTTCTGGGTGTTGCGAAGCGAGTCGAAGGGAGCGAGTCGACTGGTGATTGGTTTTCACCCAATTTTGTATCGTTCATAACTTGAGCATACGAACTCGGATTGACTTGGGATTTGGAACGTTGGCTCTCATAGCTTAGCTTGCCATGTCCTACCAATTTTGGCTCGATCCAACTCGGACAAAATTCGTCGATATCCACAATGAGCCTATGTGTAAGTGTTCCCTAGGACGGGCCGTCATTTGTTACTAGTCAATTCCTTGGTGTCACGGCCTTGCCAAAAGGCGGGATAACATTTGCCCCCCAAAGTACGTCTCATGAAAACATGATGTGCTTCGAAGTGCTGCAATCTTCATTCTGAATAGTTATCGTCTTTTCGATGAAAGCTGTAATCTTCGACTGTTTTTCTTGAAAATGTAAGCTGTCGGCGGTCAACTGTTGTACCCTGTACTGTTGCAACTGATTGTTGTACGCTAACGATTAACTATTTTTTGTTGTATTCGTTATCAACTGAGCTTCCAATTCCTGGGAATCTGGAATATTGAATACTTGTCCGACATACATGCATATATGTTAACCTGACTCTCGTTGTCGTTTGTACGTTCACGAGTCATTGTCAGTTTATTTTTATATGGAATTCCGTATCGATCCTCTCCTGAACCGGCGTGAAATTCGCTGTAACAATGCTCGATGGTTGTTTTGGAATGTTCCTTCGTAACAATCCTCCCCTGAATCGGGTTGAAGCATTGAGGACGTCTTTCATTGAATTTATGGATGTGAAGTGAGTATTTCGATTCGATGGAGTTGGCCTTTGGAAGCCATGATTTGATGGATTCAAACTGACTGTTCGTATCGATGCTCTAGGGAAGGAGTTGGAAACTATGGACGCAAACATGAATTTTGCATTGATCGACGCAGGGTTCGATGGATACGAAGTGCTTGTTCGACTCGATGATGGATGCGAACTGAACGAGTCGAAGTGGAGCGAGTCGAAGTAAACTTCCCTGATGGCTATGAACTGAGCTAGTCGAAATAGAGTGAGTCGAAGTACACTACCCTGATGGATTCGAATTGTTTGTTTTGCTGCACCGGAGACGAAGTCGAACTCAAGCGATACGAAGGGGAGCTTCGCATCGATGTACTGGAAACGGAGTCGAAACGTGTGTTCAAATCCATCGGGATACGAAACGTTTATTCCCTTTGCTTTCGAGTCCATATAAATACTTTGTACTTAGCCATTTTTCACTTTTTACTTTTTGTTTTCTTGCCTTGCCTTCATATCACTCTAAGACTCGAGGAAACAAAGAAGAAAAACACTCTTGCCTTCGAACTGATTCACACCTTCAATTACTCAAACTAATTGACAGATTTAGGAAATCCATTGAGCGAAACCATCGCGTAAACGACGAGACTCGATTCTTAACACCAAATCAATCAGAGTCGTGATCGATCAAAAATTCCTTGGCCTCAGCTTCGTGTCGATCTGGAGTAGGGGTTTCGAGATGATGAGGCGGAGGCCTTCGTATCTATCGATGGTGGAGCTTCGCATCGAGTCGAATGCTTTGAATCCGTTGATCGATACGAAGGGGCTGTGTCTGATGGACTCGAAACAGAGGCTTTGGATCGAGTCGAAGCGCGTGGTTTGGGATCGAGTCGAAGTAGAGGCTTTGAAGCGAGTCGAAGCGCATGGCTTTGGACCGAGTCGAAGCACGTGGTCTTGGATCGAGTCGAACTGCATAACCCCGAACGATCGACTCGAACTCGAGCCTTAGCGATCGATTCAAACTTGAACCTGAGTGATTGACTTGAACTTGAACTTTTGATGATTGACCATCGATTTAATTTCGACGATACCGAAAATTCTAGTGCCTTTGACCACTTAACTCCGACGAGCTTCAGACTTGCTTAATTGGACTTAATTGTTTCACCACACACCTGATTGCCTATTGAAGTTCGTCAATGAAACTGGAAACTACTTAAATAATAACACATTTTAACTCGGACTGATAGCTAATAACTGGATGGCACGGTTGTGATGGTCAGCGATGACGGTCCTTCCGTCTGAATTCCGAAGTCTCGTCGTTTACATGCTTTCCTTAATCTTGTAGATCTTCTTCAAATGATATACAGTACTGCACCGCACAGCACACACTCACACACTTTACACTGGGGGATGTACGAGCGTTATCATTTGTTTAACAATGATTTTTCATAAGCTAGCTATTCATGGAACCCTCAAGTTCTCAACAGCAAGAACTCCCGAGTTCTACTCCTCCAACCATAGAGATACCGGTTATAGAAGCTGAAGTTATATAGCCATCTCCGGACGAGCGTCTAGGGGCTTGGTTTATTTGTAGTCCACCAGATTCGGTGCCGTCGGGTATCTCCGTAGATATGTTAGGACGAATTTGTTTAAGGCAAGGTTTGTCGCTTGACGACGTGCTACTACCTGGGCCAAAGGACATGCCACATTATCCCCCGGAAGGGTTTACTGCTTTCAACCATCACGCTTGCACAACGGGGACTCTCCCTCCCTTCAACCAATATATAAGGGAGATGTTATCGTTTCTGGGCATAGCTCCATCTCAGCTACATCCCAACGGGTATGCCTTGTTGAACAGCACCTTCGTCCTGTTTATGGAAATCCTCTTTCGACCGTCGAAGCCGATCGAAATCAGATATTTATTCAATGTCAAGAGCCGCGGAGACAGCCCTTCTTTCACCTTCCTGGAAGCGGTCAGAAACTGCCACATTGTACTGGGTTCCTAGGGAAGGCTAAGTTATTATAAAACTGAATGGTTCTACGTTCGGTGCCCCCTTGGATTTGCTAGGCGGTGGTTGGATAGACGTAAGTGTTGCCATTTTCCTCTCGAATCATTGAGATGTTGGTAACTGACTTCAAAACTGATATACTTTTCCTTTTTTATAGCTGCAATCTCTCGTCCTGACGGTGCATACTTCAGAGAGCTTGTTCGGATTCTTCAAGCGTATCCGGGCGAAGAGAAGCATATCGATTTAGTCCTGACTGATAGAATCTGAGGACCATCGGGCTGATAGAGCGAAGGCAGAGCATACAGCTGGAAGGGACACATAGAGTGGTCGCGAAGAAACGGGTGAAGAGAAAAGCGCCCGCAGTCGTGATAGCCGAAGAAGTTGATTCAGAAAGAACGCCTACCGATACCGAGCTCCCAGCTGGGCCTTCTACCGATGTCCAGGATTTGGGTGGAAGAAGAAAAGGCAAGGCTGCTGCTCACAAACGCTCTAAATCCGAGAGGTTCAAATCTTTTGTTATGTCCCTGCCTACAAAGGGGATTAGAATTTCAGAGGCTTCTTCCCCGCCAGTAGAGAACCTTTTTGACGGGCTTGCCGATGTTCCGATTCCGGATTTTGTGTCGTCTCAACAAGACGCCGGTATGGAGGAGCTTGACAGCGCTCTTGAACTGAGCGGGTCGCTTACTACGAGTGCGACCGACATTTCCGGTTGGTCGGGGGATTACACATGCATACACTTCACTACACTGCATGATTCATAACTGTAAATCGCTCAACTTAGGAAGTCGCTAACTCTCTCTTTGTTTCTCATTTTCAGTCGCTATGTTTGGAAAAGGATCGATGCTTTGGAATCTTCGCTCTGCCCGAAAAGCTTCTGGTTACTATGATTCCCGCAGAAGGGATTCAGATAGAGATCGCGATCGCGAATACTCTAACCAGGACAGGTATGGGCGTGACAGAGAGTATAGACATCGATCCAGATCGCGCTCTCCTCCTCCTAGACTTCCGTCTCCGTCCCCTGTTTCTGTCTCACATCCGTCTGAACCTCCTCGTCACAGACCGTCTTCTCATTCTTTTAGAACTGAGACTCATCTTCAGAGAGTCGAGACTACAGCCTCCATGATTACAGAGCAGGTCTCAGCTGAACCCACAGGACAAGGGGCTCTTAAGTTGGCTCAAATGAGGAAGGATTTTTCGAATATCTGCTTTGACGCTTATGTCTTCCCACCGCACCTAAAAAGAATTCCATCAGGGGTGGAAAACACGGTGCACGATTATGTTCACAACATATACACCCAGTACCGAGAGTGGGCAAAGGCTGCCGAAAAAGCTTCCAAAGTGGCCTTTGAGCGAGCCAAAGCGCTCGAGAAGATGGAGACCGAGCTCACTCAAAGGGATCGGATCATCTAGGTGCTTACTGCTGAGTCCGAGTCTTCTTGGAAGTCTGAGATTGAGGCCATTAAAAAGGCTGATGAAGCGAAGGCAGCAATGGAGAGGTTGGGACAGACTCACGTTTCCCTGGTGGAGGAGATGGGCCACCGGAATACTAAAGTCACCGTCGAGCGGGATGCGGCGGTTATGACCAGCTTAATGAACTCAAGGACAAATTTGCTGATATGGTCAAGGAGAAAGATGATGCGAACAACGCAGCCCAGAAGGCATGCGAACAAGCTGTTCTGCTCAGGGGTGAATGGGACGCGGCTGTGGCTAAAGTCCAGAAGGTGGAGACTGAGGTCGAGGAGAGGGTGAATTTGGCCGAGTCCAGGCTAGAGGCTGACATCGAAGACCTCCTCATCGTTTACAACGCTAATGTGCTGAGGCACAGGGATCTAGCCTGGCTCGATGATTTTTCGACGCATCTCTATAACGCTTGGAGCCGACTAGTTAAGGAAGAGAAGGAGGTGCATCAGGGCGAGTATGTGGATGAATTTGAACTTGAGAACCGCATTCTGACCGAAGATGAAAAGAAAGTTCTCCATGAGTCAATGATTCTGCGTGAGAAGGAAAGACTTGGCGCCCAGCACTTTGAAGTGGGAGAGGGTTCTGGAGTCGACCATCATGAAGCAAGTCTCGAAGTTCCCACGTCGACCCAGCCCGAATCCTCATCCGCGGTCGATCCCCAGGCCGTTCCTGCTTATAATCTGGATCAGCCGCAGATGTCTTCGGCCGCAGCAAAAGTCACTGATGTCGCCTTGCCATCTATGAGCCAAGCTGAGGAAGGTATTATGGACATTCCACATATCATTCTTAAGTCGAAATCTTCGATTGAGTCAAGTTCTAACAGTTCTCTTATTCTTTGTCCAGTGATCGATGATGCACCGGCAATGCCTCCTGCTACTCAAGAACCATATCAAACGCAGGAGGCTATCGCGACCGAAGCAATCATCGTGAGTACAGCTGCCCCGCTCGATGATATGAAGGGGAGTTCAATGGCGTTTGACGAGCAACTGATGGATGAACTCTTTCGTTGTCACGGCGATCCTCTTGCTGACTTGCCACCTGTCATGAGTGGAACTGATCCTGCTACAAGTTTTTCAATGCCGACTGCCGATGCCCCCAGCGGGGCTCGAGCAGTAACCGAAGAGGAGATGTTCACTCAAATCGACACTGAAATGGCAGCAGCGGCTCATGGTGGCAGCTTTGGAGGTGGGATGGCAGCACCAGGGCCTGCTCCGCTCAGAATGATATCTCCTGGTGGTGCTGTTTCTCTCACCAGCGTGCCCATTCCACCTTCTGTACTCGATCCTATTCCTCCAACTCCGCCCGCAGGGAGCATTCCTATCCACTTGAGTTCGGAGGAGGATGTTGACATAATGCCCTCGCTTGAAGACCAACCGCCGAAAAGCAAAGGCTCGAAGAGGAAGATTGGCGATGGCTCCAGCGGGTCCACACCGAGGAGGAAGCCAAGGTAGAAGAAAGACTAGGCATGCTCATTCGGTGTATTTTGACTTGCATTTTTTTAGCCGTGTATAGATGCGGGTTCGGCCCCTGCTAGTAGGAATTTTTGAAACTTGTACACGAACTTCTTTTATAAACAATAGAAATGAAACTTCTCTTTTTTGGCTTCTTTTCTGTCATTGTATATTTTTCCAAATGTTTCAATATCTAAAATGTACTTGTGAAGTTCTAGCTTTTGAATCAAGTTTGTTTTTGTTTGCCAAGTTCGGAAACTGTGGACATGGTCTGCGACCGGGAAGCGAGTTAAATTTTGACGTCGCATTGCTTCAGTCGATGGTCGATGCTTAAGTCTCGCCCCCAGTCTTGATGGTAAGTTGTAGATCATCAGTCGACGATCGTTTCTTATATGTAACATGTTGAGTCTAGTGTCACCAAACGGATGCCTGAGGAAAACGGAGATTGTGTAGTTCATCCATGCTCATTTGATTGTCGATGATCATATCCACACTCCGGGGATTCCCATTTGTTTATCGGCGGCTGGTCACGCCGGCTTAAGTTTCAATCATATGTCCGCGATTTGGGGACTTGGAATCACCATTTGCACTCCGACTCGTGCTCCGGGAGTTTGGAGTTGACATTTATACTTCGATTCATGCTTCGGGAACTCGAAGTTGGTGTTTACGCTCCGTTTTGCACTCTGGGAATCTGAAGTTGATGTTTATACTCTGCTTCGCACTTTGGGAGTACGGAGTTAATGTTTATACTTCGGTTCGCACTCTGGGAATTCGGAGTTGATGTTTATACTCTGACTCGCGCTCTGGGAGTTCAGAGTTGCTGTTTATACTCCGCTTCGCACTCTGGGTATACGGAGTTGATGTTTATACTCTGGTTTGCACTCTAGGAACTCGGAGTTGATGTTTATACTCCAGTTCGTGCTCTGGGAATCTGGAGTTGCTGTATATACTCCGCTTCGCACTCTGGGAATACGGAGTTGTTGTTTATACTCCGGTTCGCACTCTGGGAACTCGTAGTTGATGTTTATACTCCGGTTCGCACTCTGGGAATTCGGAGTTGATTTTATACTCCAGTTCGCGCTCTGGGAATTTGGAGTTGATGTTTATACTCCGGTTCGCACTCTGGAAACTCGAAGTTGATGTTTATACTCCGGTTCGCACTCTAGGAATTCGGAGTTGATGTTTATACTCCAGTTCGCGCTCTGGGAATCTGGAGTTGATGTTTATACTTCGGTTCGCGCTCTGGGAATCTGGAGTTGATGTTTATACTCCACTTCGCTCTCTGGGAATACGGAGTTGATGTTTATACTCCGGTTCGCACTCTGGGAATTCGGAGTTGATGTTTATACTCCAGTTCGCGCTCTGGGAATCCGGAGTTGATGTTTATACTCCGACTCGCACTTTGGGAATTCAGAGTTGATGAAGGATTGTCGTGTATCAATCCTTTTTTGACTTTGATGTGATGGCCTGTCCCCGAGCTCGGGTTTCACTTAGTGAGTGATTGGTTGCGTCGCACTCAATCTCTATTTGAATAAATTCCACCGTATGGTGAAACTTAGCTCTCCGTGCATAGTGATGGTCATATGAAGCATTTTAAGAAAATCATAGCTCTGGCTCGAAGAGATTGCATTTTATTGCTGAAACAAGAAAGTATGGCAAAGTCAGTTGCCTTATTACAAGTTCTAATTTTGAAATGCAGAAACAAATTGCAAAAAAGGAAAGTAATCTAAATGGATAAAGATAGCCTATCATGTGTAATAGCGGCGAAGACTCTCGCTATTCCAAGCTCTTGGCAGAGTTAGACCATCGACAGTCGATAATTTGAATGTGCCATCTTCGAGCCTCCGTTCAATAACATATGGTCCTTCCCATGTCGGTTTCATGTGTGAAGGAACCAGATAGATTCTTTTAAGGACGAGATCGCCTAGTTCGAAGGTTCGCGGGCGGACCTTGGTGTTGTACAATCGGGCGACTCGACTTCGATGTGCAGTTGCCCTCAAATCAGCTTCTTCATGCTTCTTATCTAGTAGATCAAGAGATTCAGGAAGTAATATAGCATTCGTCTTTGGATCATAGTATGTCACACGATGAGAAGGTACTTCTAGCTCGACTGGAATAACGGCTTCTGAACCATAAGAAAGAGAGAATGGAGTGTGACCAGTCGTAGTCTTGTGGGTTGTTCGGTAAGCCCATAAAGCCATAGGAAGTTCATCGACCCACTTGCCACCGACCTTTTCCAGTCGTTTTTTCAGAATGGATTTTATAACTTTATTAACAGCTTCGACCTGTCCATTTGCCTAAGGGTGTGCCACTGCAAAGAATTTCTTTTGGATGTGAAATCGTTTGCAGAAATCTTTAAATTCAGCACTGTTGAATTGGGTTCCGTTGTCCATAATAATGGTGTGTGGGAGACCGAATCGACAGATGATGTTATGAACCACAAAGTTGATTACTTTCTTCGTTGTAATGGTAGCGAGAGCTTCAGCTTCAGCCCACTTAGTAAGGTAATCAACTGCTACAATGGCGTATTTCGCACCACCTTTTGCCAAAGGTAAAGCACCAATGATGTCGATGACCCATATTGCAAACGGCCATGGGTTGACCATTTGTGTTATCTCGGTAGGAGGAGCTCTAGGAATTCGGGTATATTTTTGACACCTATCGCATTTCTTTGCATAATCCGACGCATCGCGATTCACGGTCGGCCAGTAATATCCGTATCGAAGTATTTTCTTGGCAAGTGCTTGCCCCCCGGTGTGATCGCCACATTCTCCCTCGTGCACTTCGTGCAATATTCGTTTAATTTCACTGTGAGCGATACACTGGAGTAGAGGAACAGAGTACACTCTTCTATAGATGACCCCATCCTGAATGACGAATCGTGAGGCCTTTCGGAGAACTTGTCTCTTTTCACTCCTGCGTTCCGGCAGGATTCTGTGTTCGATGTAGTTTCTGAGTGGAGTCATCCATGAATCCTTTTCGAGGATGGTTTCGCATACCCTGTCTATTTCATCCCGGTCAATGCTTGGGGAGGATAACGCTTCTACGGGAACGAGTCCCATTTGCTAAGCTTCACCGGTGCTGGCTAGTTTTGCCAATGAATCAGCTTTTTGGTTGTGTTCTCGAGGTATACAATAGATGGCATAGTAATCAAACTGATTTAGTACTTCCTGAACTCGAGCTAAGTAAGCAGCCAGCCTTCGGTCTCTCGCTTGATATTCTCCTCGAACCTGACACGCGACTAGTTGTGAATCGCAATAAATTTCCACAGCGACAATTTTCAGATCTTTGGCAAGTTTTAGGCCAGCTAAGAGGGCTTCATATTCGGCTTCATATTCGGCTTTATTATTGGTCGCATGAAAATCGAACTTCACAGCATAGCATATGGATCGGCCTTCGGGGGTTTCGAGTACAACACCAGCGCCCGAACACCGGTCGTTTGATGCACCATCAGTATACAGCTTCCAGACGTATTCGGGGGATTTACTGGTTTCGGGCAAGTCCTCTGGAATAGTAAATTCAACTATGAAATCAGCGAGGACTTCTCCTTGGATTGCTCGTCTTGGAGTGTAAGTAATATCAAACTGATTCAGTTCGATGTTCCACTTGAGTAACCTACCAGACGTCTCAGGCAGCGACAGGACCTGTCGTAAGGGCTGGTCGGTGTAAACAACAATAGGATGTGCCTGGAAATACGGTCGGAGTTTCCTTGATGCAATCACAAGGCAGTAGGCCAACTTTTCTAGCTTTGGATAGTTCCTTTCAGCCCCAGTCAATCATTTGCTGACGTAGTATACCGGCTTCTGTATCTTGTCTTCTTCTCGGATTAATGCAGCACTGATAGCGTTCTCTGATATCGCCAAATACACAAACAACTTCTCATGGTCGATGGGCTTCGACAGGATAGGTGGTGTGGATAGATGTTGAACTAGCGCTTGGAAAGCGCCCTCGCACTCCGTGGTCCATTCAAAGTTGCGTTTTCCTTTTCGGATCAGATCGAAGAAGGGAATGTATTTGTCAGTGGACTTTGAAATGAACCTGCTCAATGCTGCTACTTTCCCATTGAGACTTTGGACTTGCTTTATGGTCTTGGGAGTTTCAAGATTTATGATTGCCCAAATCTTTTCAGGATTAGCTTCGATTCCCCGAGCGTTAACGATGAACCCAAGGAACTTCCCGGATGCAACTCCAAAGTGAGACTTCAGTGGATTTAGCTTCATTTTGTATTCTCGAAGTATGTTGAACGTAGTTTCTAGGTCTTTAACATGGTCAGTGGAGAGTCGTGACTTCACAAGCATGTCGTCTACATATACTTCCATGGTTTTCCCGATTTGATTAGCAAACATCCGATTGACCAATCGTTGATAAGTAGCCCCGGCATTCTTAAGTCTGAATGGCATAACTTTGTAGCAATAAAGTCCCAGATTGGTTATGAAGCTGGTATGTTCTTGATCGGGTAAATGCATCGGTATCTGATTGTAGCCAGAGTATGCGTCCATGAAGGATAAGAGTTCATGTCCAGCTGTCGAATCTACTAGATGATCAATTCTGGGAAGTGGGAAACTGTCTTTGGGACATGCTTTATTTAGGTCGGAATAATCGACACATGTTCTCCACTTTCCATTCGGCTTTCAGACGAGCATGGGATTCGACACCCATTCAGGATATAGTTCATCTCGAATGAATCTGTTTGCTTCAAGCTTTTCTACTTCTTCTTTGAGGGCGGCAGATCTCTCTGGATCCATACCGCGCCTTTTTTGTTTGACCGGGACATGCCGCGGGTCAATGATCAGAGCGTGGCTCGCGATGTCTGGCGAGATCCCACACATATCAAAATGTGTCCAGGCAAATACGTCAAGGTTTGCCCGTAGAAATTCAACCAATTCCTCTTGAGTTTGCTGGCTTAGTTGAGATCCAATCTTTATCATTTTCGAATCATCATCATCTGGGACATCAATTGTCAGTTCGGCCGGGGATTCTTGACTTTCTTCAGATTCTCCTTCATCTTCAGTTTCTCTTGGGTCAAGATCCCTGAGGAATTGGCTGGGGTGCCCGGGCCTGGGCCCGGGCGTTAGTTGTCAATTATCGGCGAAACAGACGCAGAGAGATTCCTCTACGCCCTTTCCTTTCTCCTTTCGCTACGCCTCCCGCAGCTCAGCAACATAACAGGCTCTGGTAGTAACCTGATCTCCCTGAATGATTCCTATTCCATGATCAGTGGGAAACTTTAAAGTCAAACACCACGGGCCGATGGCTGCCCTGAATTCAACGAGGGCCGGTCGGCCCAAGAAAGCATTGTAAGGGGAGTCTATGTCCAAAACGATGAATTGTAGCATCCGTACTCCCCGTCGTTCTCCAACTCCCAACTCTAGTGGTAGTTTCACCATTCCAGTGGGTATAGTAGCACTTTTGTTGAAACCATGGACTCGGGATTGACAAGGCTTCAAGTCTGTGGCTTCCATTTTCATTTGATCATAAGCTCGCTTGAACAAAATGTTCACGGAGCTTCCACTGTCAACTAAGATCCTTTTCATCCAAGCGGGACCTACCTATGCTGAGATGACCAGTGGATCGATAGTGGGGGCTTCGACTTTATCAGCATCTCTGTTCCTGAACACGATGTCATCCGTCATCGTCTTCTGTTGCTTGGCTGGAGCCCCTTCATCAGAGTTACTATAACATTCGAAGTCTTCATGCCTGATAGAACTAGCATACGACTCCATTTCCTTCCGGCTTCGATCTGCTGGGTGAGGACCACCACTTATTGTATTGATGACCAACCTCCCGCCTGTACGAGCGGGTTCCTCCTGTCTTTCCCTATTCGGCGCACGATTTTTATTTAATGGGCCCGCACCACCAGACTGCGGTGCCCGCACATACTGATCCAACTTCCGTTCACGTATCAGTTTTTTAATGAGGTCTTGCAAGTGACGACACTCATTGGTGTTGTGGCCATAACTCTTATAGAATCTACAAAATTTCCTTGTTTGGATTTGTCTTTCGGTTGGTGGTTTAGGGGCAGGTTTCTTGTATTGCATGGTATTGCAGGTTTGCAAATACACATTTTCCAATGACGTGTTTAACGGAGTGTAGTTAACATACATGGAAGCTCTACGCCGTGGACCGCGATTCTGATCGCGTTTCTTGTTTTGATTCCCATTGTCCCTCTGTTGATTTTGTTTATTTTGTACGTTCCACTGAACTTTTCCTGAACTGTCTCCGGACTATTTAATAGTGATGTTACTTTGGATTCCTTCGATGTTGGGCCCTGCATCATCCTGTTTCCTAGACTGTTTTGCATCCTCCCTTCTCAGAATTAGGCTGCCTTGGAATAGAAACGGTCCAATGACGCAGGTGGTTTTCCGGCTAACCAATTTCCGAACTCGGAATCAGCATCAATCCCCTTAGTCAATGCCATCAGGATAGAGTTATCATTGGGATTGCTTATTTCTGCACACGCAGCATGGAATCGCTCCAAGTAACGTCTAAGTGTTTCTCTGGGAGCTTGTGTAACACTAGACAGAGTGTTAACGTCTTTAGGCCTTGTCACGTGCATACGGAATTGTTCAATGAACTTTGTGGCCATCTGATCAAAATTAGAAATGGATCGCGGTGGCAAACGAGTGAACCACATGGTAGCGATGCCCCCTAGGGAAATGGGGAAACTACGGCACTTTACTACGTCATCAGCTCTAGCAGCATTCATCAGCCATTCGTATTTCAGGACGTGTTGATTGGGATCAGAACTTCCTTCATAAACTGGCAAAGTTGGCATCCTGAAGTGCTGAGGTGGTTCAGCATATAAAACGTCATCGGTGAAAGGAGTATGACTTTGGGAGATTCCCTAGTCGTCTTTAGAGAGGCCCTGACTTTCACGGATCATTTGGCGGATCATTGCTGGTATATCCGGTGCTCGGATACTTGAAGCATGTTGTGTCAAGGTGTGGTCGGGTTCCACAGCGCGAGTCTGGACCGGACGTGGTCGACGATCCGTGCCTCGCCTCCTTGGTTCAACATCCTCAGGGACATAAGGCTCAGGAGTCTATTCTTGTTGGTTACACTGAGGATCAACTTGATTTCTAGCATCACCTCCTCGTTCAGTAGTAGCGATGTTGCCGGTAACACGGTAGGGAGCAGCATCTCCTTGAAACGAAGGTTCTGTACGGAGACTGGCAGATGGTCCAGTTCTAGATTGCCCAAGATTTGAAGCGGGTTGGTGTCCCGCGGCTTGGGTGTAGCTTACACCTAGCCGTGGGCGTGTGGATCTGGTTTGTCTATCAGAGGAGGCTGAACTCTTTGTGGAATAATAGGAACCTTGGTCTCTCCTAGATCTTCTATGCCTTTGGCGATTCAGCTGGTTGGACAACTCTGTATTGGCGCGCAGTTGTTCAGTTAGTTGTTGTCGACTCTGGGTCAACTCTTGAAGCAATGTCTGGAATTCTTGTCTAGTGATTGGACCTGACGAATCTGAAGGTCCTACAGCATTTTGGTTGGATGGAGGTGATTGCATGGGATTTTTTCGGTCCCGTGCTCCTTGATCAGCAGTTGTAGAAGTGGTACGTGTGCTCACCATAATGAATTGATGAAGTCCTTTCCTAGATCTGATTGCAAATCTGAATAGAATGGAAGGGCTTTAAATTTCTAGATCTGGATCTTCTTTTTAGATTTATGCAATCCAATATAGATAGGAGATCCAAAGAGCAGGAGAAAAATTGGGTTTTTCTCAGTGAAAGCACCAAAGTGTTTGTACCAAAATTGGGCAAAACACTCTTAGAAAGTTTTTGAAGAGATAAAGTGAAGAGATTAAATGTAAAAGGAGGATTTATCTAACAAAAACTCCAAATTTCAGAAATGAGAATAATTAAAGTGCAGGGAGACACAAGAATTTAGAGTGGTCCGGCGTATTGCCTACGTCCACTATGAAGTAGCTTGTTTTATTGATCTCTTTTTAGTGTTTACAATTGATTTTAGCTAGTTACAGCGAATAACAATGATTTGCAGCAATGCAATTCGTTGGTAGCAGCAGCAATGGAGTTCAGATCTGAATCTGGCGGAGTCCTGGCGTTGGAGATCTCAAAGAGGAAGAAGAACCCCTTTTCTGTTGGCTTTGGGGGTCTATTTATAGGTGTAGGAGGATGATATTTCACTCAGACCGGGAGACCCTCTTTGGCACGTGACCAGGCCCACTCGCCCAAGCCCGTGAAGTTTCAGTCCGATCCGTGATCGATACGAACAGATTTCGTATCGATCAAGATTTCATCCAATGAAGTCGAAATTTGGCATGGACATTCTTTAGCATGCACGTAGTCTTCTGTGAAAATTTCATAACATTTGGACTTGTAGATTAGGAGATATGATCGATACGAAATGAGATTCTCGGCCGCTGTTTGGTTCGACTCGCTTCTGTTTCGACTCGCTTTTCATTCGACTCGGTTCTGTTTGAATCGGTGATGTGGTGCTAACTTGCATTGACTGCTGTCTCGAGCGAGTCGAAATGTTCATCGACTGAGCGAGTCAAAGTGTGCCCCGATTGAGCGAGTCGAAGTATGCCCAGATTGAGCGAGTCGAAGCATGAACTGGTTGAGCGATGCGAAGCGGGTCGAAGAAGTCACTTCTGAGGGATGCGAAGCAAGTCAAAGGAGTCACTTCTGAAGGATGCGAAGCGAGTCGAAGAAGTCACTTCTGAGGGATGTGAAGCGAGTCGAAGGAAGCGAGTTGAAGTAATCGCTGCTGATGAAGGCGAAGCGAGTCGAAGTAGTCACTTTTGGGTGTTGCAAAGCGAGTCGAAGGGAGCGAGTTGACTGGTGATTGGTTTTCATCCAATTTTGTATCGTTCATAACTTGAGCATATGAACTCGGATTGATTTGAGATTTGAAACGTTGGCTCTCATAGCTTAGCTTGCCATGTCCTACCAATTTTGGCTCGATCCGGACTCGAACAAAATTCGTCGATATCCACAATATGCCTGTGTGTAAGTGTTCCCTAGGACGGGTCGTCATTGGTTACTAGTCAATTCCTTGGTGTCACGGCCTTGCCAAAAGGCAGGATAACACATCAAAAACATAATGTAAACACAGCCTATAGGCTAATACTGGGTAGGAGAAAAACAATTTATGGAAAGTATACATATCAGCTTGTATAGGTTATAAGAACATATAATAAAGAGGTCTTAAGCTTGTGATAGTTAGGCAATTATTTGGAGTTGTAACAGTGAGATGCAGTTAGGCAGGTTGTTGTTGTAGTTGCAGTGATGATAGGAGATGTAGCTATGACATAATTGTTGTTAGTGTAAGGAGGCAGTTGCTTGAAACAGGTGGCTGTGGTGGAGTATTGATGAAGTAGTTGAATGATGGGAGGTAAGCAATGCACAGGTTGAATGAATGAAGGAGCTGTTTTTGATGTGGTCGGGAAAAGTGGAGAGAAAGGAATGGCAACAGTGGGTTTGGGGATGGTTGTGATGTTGTCATGTGATGGTGGCTGTGTTTTATTATGAGCAGAGGTTCAGGATTGATTGTTTGAGAGTGGTCGTGAATTTTATATGAATAATTGAGGAATGCAGGCAAGTTGATGCAGCAATAGATGGTGTGTATGTACTGTTGTGATGGGCTGGTTTGGTATATGTGGAGGTTGATGTGATATGCATAATGGTGCAGTTCAGGTCGAAGTAATTAGTGATGAATGTGTAAGGCAATCAGAGAAGTTGAGGGTAGTTGTATATGTGCAGTGATGATAGTGTGCAACATATGAAGTGGTTTTATGGTGGGGAGTTGACAGCAGATGGAGGCAGTTTTGGTTGATGTGGCTGCGTATATGTGTGGCACAGAGAAATATGTAGTGGTGGTTGTATTGTTTTTGGTGGAGTAGTGATGTGTTTGCTGGTGTAAGTTGTATGGTGCTGTGGAAGGATAATTTGATGTCTATTGATTGATAGGCGGTTCTTCAATTTGTTTTCGTGTTCATATTGGTAAGTTTATACAGTTAAGGTTATTGCAGTAAACATCTCTATGAAAAACCAAGGTGACCATATTGTTTCAAAACGGTATCGTCTAGTTTTCTTTCCAGGCAATAGTGTATAGATCAGTTTTGCAATGTTTATTGCTTTAAGTTACCGTTATATAGGATATGATATGTATAGGACCTATTATGCAGGTTTGTTGATTTTATGCCATCGCTTCTTTCCCTTCGAATGTGATTCAACTTCATTAAAACTAAACTTTACAGGTTTATGATCAATATATGTTAAAATTTAAGGATAATCTGTTTATGATCAAAAGAGAGTAATGATTTTAAAAATATCTTAAAACATAACATGTTTAGGGAAATGTTATCCATATGACATATCTAGAGATTCCTACCAGCATGAAATTAATAAATGATTTATTGCTAAAGATCATTCCAGTAACTTTTTTTAAATCTCGACTCACCTTCATGTCAAGAAGGTTTTATTTCAGTAGAAAATGCAAAATTAACGGCTTGGATCGATTTAAATAAGTTTATTTTTGATATCGTTCATATACAGTTAGACAATGGTTCGAAAACAAATAGTCTAAGAATACATATACATTCATCTGAATAAACTGATTTCACTTATAATAGTGATGTATAATAAAAAATCATACTGCCATATTATTTTCTGTAGAGCTTGAATCTTGGGGAAAAAAATTCAAAATAAGATCGTGGTATATTATTGTCCCCATGATAAATATTGCAGTCAACTATAAAAGATGTTTGGAAGAAGAAAAAACCTTGGATAATATGTAAAATAATAATATATTCAACGTAAGTCAAAGCTAATAGAATCATCATAGTATAAATTCAATAGAGTAACGTATTCTATGCATTCAAAATTTAATAAGCTACCTTGAGTCAATTTGAAAACCTGCAACTGCCACTTTTTCATTTATTCATGGCAAAACTACATAAACTTTACAGGTCATTCTATTTTTGTTAATTGACATTTTAGCCTTTGAGGATCTTAAATTTTAGGATTTTAATAGATTATATTAAAAAGCAAGTTGAATATCCAAAATGAAGTGGGAAGACATTAATATGAAATAGTTGAAAAGGTTAAAACTAAGATATTAATTTTCTTTCTTCTTCTTAAAAGATGGAAGTGGGAAGTGAAATACAAATAATCAAAATGTTCATTTAATCTGGGTGGTGATTAATAGTAGGGTATTCATACAAAATTATTATCCAAGCTTTGATTATTGACAGAATGAGTTAGAAGTTTTAACTTAAAGGTAGTGTCATCAAGAAATACTTAACCATAGAGAAAGCATATTCAATCCAAATATTTGAATGCACTAACACCGTTAAAAAAACCAGTACACGCTATAGAAGAATATCTATACATATTTATGTTACTCAAGCATTAGTAAATGAATGTATGAGTCAGAAGTTGTAACTTTGAGCCAATGTCATTGGGATATACCTAAATAAATAGAACAGAGCCATTGTCGTTAGAAGTAAAAGAATACTGATTATTTTTGCTTTGTTTTGTTTAATGAATATGATATTCGCGTTGATTGAATCCCATTTTCTTGCAACTCTTGCTCTGACATTGCAAGTCTGTGTTGATAAACTGAGTTCTGCAAGGTGCTGGTAGGTGTTTTCCATTTATTCAAATCTGTACAAATTCAAAACAGAAAAGATTCCACATATTTTTCAAAAACAAGGATCTATAAATATAGGAATGCATTAAATTACCTTAAATTAGATTTTGAAATATTCGTCACATACAATATTCTCTGTGCAATCATTTCTTTTCGATTGGTTTTTGACGTAAAATTTCAAACCTTTATATGAAGCCGATGAGACAGTGCCAGATATAATTGGAATCCCTATGTTACACTGTTACAAGTTACATTATTGGCTTGCTCTAGACTACAAATACATGAACAAATCACAAGTCACAGTGTTAGGCAACTAGGAAATAGAATAGCTTATAGCTTTGAACAAACATGTTGGCTTTCTCTAGACTGACTTTGTGTTCTTCTAATAACATACTCATGACTTTTTATATCAATTCGTTTTAATATTCAGGCTTTAATAGAAGCAGCAGAAGAGAGGCAAAAATCAAAAGCTAGTGTTAATGGTAATGAAGGAGTAGTCAGTTTGGAAAATTTTGAATGAGATGTCGTTGCTGAAGTTTTTGGAAATGATAAAAAAAGAAGCTATTGCCGTGCAATTAGTTCTACATCTACTGTGAAGCACGTAAAACTCACTCAAGCTTCAAAAGCAATTATCAATTACAAAGAGAATGAAGATAAGCAATGGAAAATGGAGATGCAACAAAAGATTGATCAAATGCATGAAGAAAGTAGAATCACGAATTCAACTCTAGCTGAAATGCAACAATGTATACGGCAACTTGTTAGTCATATTGGAACGAATGCGATGACACTAAGAACAAAAATTTGTTCGCATACCGAGCACCATCCTAGCCCTAGTCCTACTCCATCTACTATTGGTATTGGATCTTCTACGATTGAAAGGCAAGCGGTGCAATTATTGTCACGAAAAATGGAAGTGGTAGCTAAAGGACATCTTGGAGTGCAAAAGATTTGTCATGGTAGAAAGGTTGGAGATGGAGAAAAGGTTGTTTGGGTGGAGGATGTTCTTAATCCCGACGAGCCACTTTTTGATGCACCTCAAAATGGTCATTATACATTGTTCAAGTTGGTTGATGGTGGTTTTGTAGTTTGGCCGGAGTGTCTTATTCGTTGTTTGTAAGCTTCTAGATATGTTGTAGTAGTGACATTTGATGTTGTCACAATGAACTTTGTAGAATTTGATATGTACTATTTCGTACGTTTGATGCTTTTTAACAATTTGATGATATGTTAGTTTTGAATTTTAGTTTCGTGTTTTCTATTGTTATAAATTCGTATAGATATAGCTGAATGAAATACTATTAGATTCTGAATATATGCTTCTACTATACCAAATTTGTAACACTTATAAGTGTTGGTAATTTTGCTATTTACTTATATAAGGAATTCCTAACGGTTATAACCGTTGGAAATAAAAATGTTACCAACGGTTATAACCGTTAGGAAAAACCGTAATTCCCAACGGTTATAACCGTTGGGAATTATGGTATTTCCCAACTGTTATAACTGTTGGGAATTACCAAGTTTCCCAACGGTTATAACTGTTGGGAATTTTGGGACTTCCCAACGGTTATAACCGTTGGGAAGTCCCAAAATTCCCAACGGTTATAACCATTTGGAATGACCAAAATTCCCAATGGTTATAACCGTTACAAAATATTAAAAAAAATTATAACGTACCTGCTACCAACGGTTATAACCGTTGGAAATTTGATTACCAACGGTTATAACCATTACAAAATGACAGTTCTGGTGTTGTGTATATTGTCCGGTATCCTTAGGAATGTCGAACCAAACATTTGGTCCGGCCTTCTGTGATATGCTGGACCAAGTACTTGGTCCGGCACAACACATCAATTGTTAGACCAAACATTTGGTCTGGTATGACAAACATGTTGTAATGACCCGACTTTCCAGACCCGGAAAATCGAACCATTTTAGTTAAAGAAGAAGAGGTAGAAGAAGAAAATAAAAGAAAAACAACATCAGAATCTAACCATCGCAGCGGAATAAAATATAATATATCAACAGATCTTTACACAAATCAAAAACTATATCTGTTTATACAATACATCATCAGAGTACATCATTAGAGTACATCAACATCCATAACATACAACTGAATACACAGCGGAAAAATAATAGCAAGTACGGGAGTACGTATCGACATCCAGCTCGTCTCCTAAGCTCCACAACATCATATCCTGAACCTGTTTATCTCGGTCTGACCCGAGCATCATATAAAACAATACCCGAGTCAGTCTGGAATACCAGCGTGAGAAAATCACACTCAATTGATTTTCAAAGTTTCAAAATCCTTTGGAAACAAAAGCATCTCGTAAGACCACGCCACAAATAAACATGTCGGGTTTTTACCTTACGATAGCTAAAACACTTTTTATCAAATTCCTCTGATATTATAATAGTGTCTATATACAAATACTTATTAAAATAGCTGAAATTGTTACATTATTAAATTCCAGCATACTAGCCACAAAAGTGGGTAATACAAACAAATACCGTACAAGGCACGTAGGAAGAATGGATTTCCAACGAATGACTAGGCACTGGGGTATCACCTGTCACATTACGTGGCCTAGATCACAGTACCGAGGAGTACGCCCGCTCCCCTGCAACACAAGGCCGGAACCATCCCTTACTGGATGATCCCGAATAAAATCACCCCACGGTTGGGATCAGCAACCGCACCACTAAGCCGAAATAAAAAGGGACATCTAGACAGGGATGACCTTACCCTCCAGTGGGAGCTACCCACGAAGCCTTGCTGCATAACCCCTGATTTTCAGTCATTCCCGGTTGATGAGGTTCGAGGCTAAACGATACCTTTTCAGAACATATCCCTTAGAATGCCCATCGCCCACCTGACGATGTCACGAAAGCATTCGTCCATACAAGTCCGTCCCGGGTTCGAACGGAACCGAAGGCACTATTCCTACTACATCCATTTTGGAAATATCCTCAGGATTAGTAGCGACTAGCCCTTGCACTTCACAGCTCCATCTTCGACTCCGAACACGTTACACGAAACGTACAAACCGGATCGAAGTGGTATTCGAGTCTCCAGACCTAGAATCCCGGTATACGGAAACCCGATCCCGGTCTCTTCGAAACGATCAGCGCATTTGGCCTATATTGATAGTCGGTTATTTAACTATCAATTAACATCCATAAACAACCATCACACAATAAATAATTGTCCCAAATTATTTATTTAATTCAAATATCTTTGCAAGATATATTTCCAAATTTTCAAAGCTCATTTGAAAACAAATTTCAAAACAGTTTTCGCTGACGGAAAAACATTTCCAAATATTTATTTTCTCTGAAACACCAAGTACAAAATACTTTAGATTTAAGAATAATTTAAAAACACTTTACTATAAATATACTTTATAATATTGAAATTTAAAAACTACTTTAATACCTTGACAAAATATATACTTAAGGAATATTTAAAATGAAACCACTTTACAAATATAAACTAAGTTTCTCTTTTTAAAACATAATATCAAATCATTTTTATATAATTACTACAATAATAGGTTTGAAAAATACTTACTTTAAAGTTTAAACATTTAAAAAGAATATATTTTCCAAAACGTACTTACTTAGGAAATTAACATTTAGAAATAATCAATTTTCTAAAACATGCTTTTAAAAACACAATTTGAACTTTTAACTTATATTAAAAATTGCTTTGAAAACGTACTTGGCTATCCAGAGAAATACCCTTCTCACTCCTATCTTTTAAAAATAAATCAACATTTATTTTTTTTAAACCAATCCATATCTTTTTATAAATTCCCACCTTGAATTTATATTTTCAAATATCCACTGATATTTTATTTTACTTGATAAACCCAGTTTATATCTCCAAAATCTCATTTCTCCTTTAAAAATCCCGTTTTAACACTTAAATCAAATTCCAAATTGATTTCCGATTTACTTTACTTTGAAATAAATTTCTTGCTTACTTCATTTATTCCAAAATACTTTAACTTTTAGATTTATTTCCTTATTGTGAGTTAAAAACCTTTTAACTGAAAATACCAATTTTAAACTTCCAAAATTCCTTCCTTATCCCTTAATTAAACTTAATCCTTACATTTAAAAATAAATTCTTTATTCTTTCAGATAATATCTCTTAAGCTTTACAACTACATATTTCTCTTGTTAATTCAAAATTCCCTTATTCCAATTTACTTGAATTATTTTACTTAAAAATTTACTCTTTTATTTCTTTCAAAATTCAATTCTATAGAATTTAATAACTCATTTTACTTAGATATTCAATCCAACAATATCTTCCAACATTTCAATCATCAATAAAATCATCACAGGATATCAATATTCATAACACAGAATATAAAACAGTCTAGAAAATTTTGAGGAATTCAGTTGGATCCCTCCAACCTGTTTTCCTGCATCCACAGACGTTAGCACAAATACCAATTCCACTTCGAGGTGGAATATCGCGGTATATGGGTTTTATAAAATATCCTCCGCTATTATGCGGCGCATAGGGTCTCATTCGCTATATAGTGCGGGAATATCAACAACTCCAATATATACATATGCCAATATATATATATATATTGGTATATACTACTATATATAGTATAGCACATAAATCAATGCAATCATCCAATCAATTATTTAAATTTAACCATTTAAATTTAAATCTAACTGAGTGAGATTAACTCACCTTTGATTTTTGTTTGCAATTCCATTCCAGACCAGCTTGTTTTCTCGATTTTGACCTTGTATAAATATTTATATTAATTCATTATTATTTTGAATCAACTGAACAATTGGTTATCATTTTGTAATTTAATCAACTAATAATTTATTTTTAAACAAATTTTAAATAACATATCTTTAGTGACCAAAATAATTAAATAGGTTGGTTAGACAATTTATATTTTCACAATCCATTATTTTAGAATTAATCTAGTAGGTTTAGAATGTGCATATGCATCTTTAATTTCTGTTTGAGCCTACCTATATAAATATTTATGAAAATCTACACAGCTTTCAAAAATCTAATTTTTTTGTATAAACTCTACAACATTTAAACTACTTTTAAATGATAGTTAAACCAACCTAACCCACAATTTCCTTTTCTGGCCATGTTAAAAACTTAAAGATTCCAACCTGAGAAATATTTATGAGCTAACAAATTATACTTTAACAAAGTTTATAACTTCGGCAAACCAAAGTAAGGAAGAGTAGAATTGAAATTACCCAGAAGAACCCTGGCCAAGAACGATAGCGCTGCCTCCGTCACGTTGCTGTTCAAACAACACCGGCCTCGCCAGCAGCTCGCGAGTCTGCCCCTAGCCCACGTTGTCGCATCTCCGCGTCGACTCCAAAGACCTCGAGAACATCGCGGCCACCCAGACTACACTGGCAATGATCTACACCATTCCGCACGCCACGCGAATCACCTGGAATCGAGTACAGCTCGAGATCGATTCAGTTCTGAAACTCCAGATCGGAAACGGCAACATCGAGTAGGAAATCGACAAGCTGAGGCTTCGAGAAGTGATTCGATGTCGGCATACTCCAGCCGAGCCACGCCTTGAGGCTCGCGATCCCTCAACCAGACAAAACCCTAGCCTCGCGAATCGAATCACGTACCCATATATTTTCGAGTAAGAGAAAACTGTTCGATTCAATTCGAATTTGATTGTGATTTCCGTTTGAATGAGCTTTGATTTCGTTTTGAATTGAAGGGGAATAAAGGAAAGGATAGGCGGTTAAGAACTAGGATGGAATAGCGTTACAAAGAAGATAGGGCTTTGACTAAGGAATGGAGATAGAAAACAAGATTGTCTCGGTATTAACTAGAACGAGAAAGAAGTGATTTTTTTTAGAGGACGCGTGTTAACCCAGTTGAACACGTGTTTTAAAATTCCTTTACGTGTCCGCATAGATTTGCAATAGTACCAAAGCAATTATATTATTTATTTAAAATTAAATTTTCAAGACTGAGCAAAACAGTTCTAAATTCAATTCTGAAAGTTCTAACACCTTCAGAATCATCAGTATAAATTTTCTGAGCCTTTAAATTATTTTTAACAGGCTCAAAACTCAGGATTCTCTATTTTACCTTATTTTTAATTGTTTAATTCAAAAATTAATCATCCAATAAATACTGTATATTTGAAAATAAAGTTATAATTTAATCTTCGAATATTTAAAATAAATTAAATATTATCATTTCAAATATACAAAAATTCCGGGTCGTCACATTCCTCCCCCCTTAAAAGAATTTCGTCCCCGAAATTACTAGTTTGGAAGAATGATCCATAACCCACTAACTATCTTCTACTCCAAATAGTTTTTAACATCTTACCAAACAAATCTTTTATCAAAGACACACTAACCCTTTTCTTAACTTTCCAACTTACCCATAAATCCTAAACCATATCACTTTCTTAACCATTAAAATTTAAATTTAAAACCAAATTTGAATTATCAAAATTTTCTAACTCTCTAAATTTCCGAAAAATTTCGCCAGCGTCTCCTTTGCGCGGCTAGCTCGGTACTACTACAAAATGGCTCTACGGCCTCCCAATCTCAAAAAGAAAACAAAAAGCCAAGTGGCTGGATCAAAAACCCAATCAAATTTCATATAGAAATTCAAATACATACCTTTTGTCGGGCCATTAAATTTTATCTTCTAAAATCAAAAATCCCAATTATCCATTGCTTTTATACACCTGTATATCGTACTAAGCAATAATATTCAATCACAATTTCAAAGTCATTTTATACTTTCCTTTACAAATTTCCAATATTTGCTTTACTTAAGCCCGTACGATGCACATATATCATCCGTACGCAATATCACATTTGATCGCTCAATCGATCACACAATTTCACTTCCGAACTAGTATCGTCCACTCGACTTCCTAGTGCGGACTCAGATCTGGTTTCTTGATCAGAAACCGTCATTCTCCTTGCATAGCCACAAACTATGATAGAGAATATCCAGAATCAATCAACAATCCATATCCAGGCTCGCTGTTGAAAATCGAGTGAAAAATCCTGATTCGGATCAATAAAACTATCTCAAAATTCTGTGCTCGACATCTGGATCAAATAGCTATGCGAATTAAATAATATACGTACATCTTACGTAATTAGCCCAATTGATTATCAGTTATATCAATTCTCTTTTATTTCGCATTCCTTTTGATTGTTATCCTCTTATTCACAACTATCCCATTTCACAACTTCAGTTTTAGTCTTCATCCAACTATTCACTTAGTACATTTTTTTCCAACATTACTAAGTATATTTCCAATACAAATTTTCTTAAGAATTTCATTCTTCAATTTACTACTTCATTTCCAATTTTTCCTTAAATTCAATTCATCTCCAACTTCCAAAAATTGAATTTTATTTAGCTCGACAACAATCCAAGTTAATTCATTAAATAACTATTTCTCAACTTATTTAAACCACTCCTCTGTTTGAGTTCAGTTTCCATTCAACCTTTACTTAAGTCAATAACTTAAGTTTATTTTCCATTTAACCAACCCTTTAAAGTTTTATTTCCATCTTTCATTTGATTCTTATTTAATCAAATTCCATCCATTTATTTATTTAATATAATTGGTTTATTTACTCAATCATTATGAATTTTAATTTCCATACTCAATTCATCTGGAATTATTTTATTAATAACCAGGCCCTTTCCAATTTATTTTCACTTATTCGGATTCCATTCGCAATCCAAACCATCACTATTTAATCCAATTTCATTAACTAATTTATTATCTCATTAGTTCCTTCGCTGGTTAAAATTAAATACTTGCTTTTTAATTCCAAATATCACTTCACTTAATTTTCTTAAGTTCAATTTATTTTATAATTCAAGTTTGGATTTATTTAAAAATTAAGATTACTCATCTTAGTCGTTTCCATTTGATAATTACAATTTCAAATTATAACTCTTAATGGTTCAAAGAAATGAATTCCCATTTATGACTTACAATTTTATTTCTATTCATAAGTTTAACTTACTTACTTAAGATCTGGGGCTATTCATCTAAGTCCATTTTCATCTTTACAATCAAATCTCAAATTATTACACTTAAGAACTTAAGAATATGAATTTCTTTACACAATTATAAGCATTTTACATTACCTTTATATCCAATTCAATTCGACTTCAACTTACTTATATTTAATTCAATTCCAATTCTCAATTTTTATTTAACTTATCTTAAGTTAAATTCAAATATATTTTATTCACCTTCAAGTTCTCTAACTCTTTTATCTACCAACTTATATTACTCATTGAGTTATTTTCATCTCATAATTATAATCCAAGAATTAAACTTTCATTCCCTTCTTATTTCAATCAACTTCATTCTATACTTTATATTGTTGATTCATTTAAATTTCCACATTTATATTTTAAATAGAATTCCCAGAATCCAATTGCCCGGTTTTATTTCAAAACCATTTTGAATCCATAAATAACTCATACATATCTGGTATATCACATCAAATCCCAATTTCTAAAACAATCTGCTTTTACCAAACAATTTTCCCTTTTGAATTCCAAAACCAACCCAGTTCACAATCATTTCCAACTTAAAACAGTTTGGTAGCAATTTCTCTTTGGAAACTCGAAAATAGACATCGATGATGCTGCAGTCATCACCGAAATTATTTTCCAGCGACCGTAAGAGAATTTAATGCTTTTATCACTTTAAAACATTCAAACATTTTTAAATCCCAAATCCCACCAGATTTCAATTCAATTTCAAAAAATATTCATGAAATAATATCACCATTATTTCCCCAAAACCTTTAAAACTATTTTTAAATCCAAAGGAATTTAAACCTTTCCCAAAACTTCAAATTCAAAATCCATTCAATTTTATATCCAAACATTACTCTGGAATTCTATCACATTTTATTTCAAGTTATAAGTCACATTTACAATTTACATTTACAAATTTCATTTGTTTATGAATTTATCTCATTTGATTATAAATCACATTTGTAATTCACATTTGTATATAAAGTTTATTTCAATTTATAAATTGCATTTATGATCTACAGTCTCAAATTCCATTTGTTATATAAATTTATTTTTCAACTTAGGTTATAAGTTTTCAATTTCTACTCAATAATGAGACTAACTCATTATTGTCATTTTCTAACAACCAAGCATCCAAATATATAACTATAATAAATTTCGAATAAAATTTTCTTTTATATACAAAATAATTTGGGCAAAATTATTTCATTCACCCTATTTAAAACAATATTGTGTCGAACTGTTCTATTCAAGTGTTTAGAAACCCCTTCGATACAGTTGTCCAGACTGTGCCGACGAAGGTTCATATGCCACTCAATAAATCAACCAACACAATATAAAACCATTTTATTCACTAACAAATACGCGCTCATATCTATTAGTACTCTCAAAATTCCCACCAGAGCCAAGGTTGTCGCTAGCCTAAGCTCTGATACCACTGTAACGTCCTAGGCTTTTCAACCTTCAGCAACGGTTCACGACCGGTAGGCTTTTCAACCATCCCTGCCCCGCTGTGGCTCACAGTGATACCTCGGGTTTGCTTTTACGGCCACCCTCTCGAGTCGCAACCAACCCCAAAAGGCCTTATACTACCCCCGGGGACATGTAGGGGTAAGAGTCTCCCGTTCGCCACCTAACGCAAAGCGAGAACCCCCTATCACGCTGTAATGTAGCAAACCCGATCCCGGTCTCTTCGAAACGATCAGCGCATTTGGCCTATATTGATAGTCGGTTATTTAACTATCAATTAACATCCATAAACAACCATCACACAATAAATAATTGTCCCAAATTATTTATTTAATTCAAATATCTTTGCAAGATATATTTCCAAATTTTCAAAGCTCATTTGAAAACAAATTTCAAAACAGTTTCCGTTGACGGAAAAACATTTCCAAATATTTATTTTCTCTGAAACACCAAGTACAAAATACTTTAGATTTAAGAATAATTTAAAAACACTTTACTATAAATATACTTTATAATATTGAAATTTAAAAACTACTTTAATACCTTGACAAAATATATACTTAAGGAATATTTAAAATGAAACCACTTTACAAATATAAACTAAGTTTCTCTTTTTAAAACATAATATCAAATCATTTTTATATAATTACTACAATAATAGGTTTGAAAAATACTTACTTTAAAGTTTAAACATTTAAAAAGAATATATTTTCCAAAACATACTTACTTAGGAAATTAACATTTAGAAATAATCAATTTTCTAAAACATGCTTTTAAAAACACAATTTGAACTTTTAACTTATATTAAAAATTGCTTTGAAAACGTACTTGGCTATCCAGAGAAATACCCTTCTCACTCCTATCTTTTAAAAATAAATCAACATTTATTTTTTTTAAACCAATCCATATCTTTTTATAAATTCCCACCTTGAATTTATATTTTCAAATATCCACTGATATTTTATTTTACTTGATAAACCCAGTTTATATCTCCAAAATCTCATTTCTCCTTTAAAAATCCCGTTTTAACACTTAAATCAAATTCCAAATTGATTTCCGATTTACTTTACTTTGAAATAAATTTCTTGCTTACTTCATTTATTCCAAAATACTTTAACTTTTAGATTTATTTCCTTATTGTGAGTTAAAAACCTTTTAACTGAAAATACCAATTTTAAACTTCCAAAATTCCTTCCTTATCCCTTAATTAAACTTAATCCTTACATTTAAAAATAAATTCTTTATTCTTTCAGATAATATCTCTTAAGCTTTACAACTACATATTTCTCTTGTTAATTCAAAATTCCCTTATTCCAATTTACTTGAATTATTTTACTTAAAAATTTACTCTTTTATTTCTTTCAAAATTCAATTCTATAGAATTTATTAACTCATTTTACTTAGATATTCAATCCAACAATATCTTCCAACATTTCAATCATCAATAAAATCATCACAGGATATCAATATTCATAACACAGAATATAAAACAGTCTAGAAAATTTTGAGGAATTCAGTTGGATCCCTCCAACCTGTTTTCCTGCATCCACAGACGTTAGCACAAATACCAATTCCACTTCGAGGTGGAATATCGTGGTATATGGGTTTTATAAAATATCCTCCGCTATTATGCGGCGCATAGGGTCTCATTCGCTATATAGTGCGGGAATATCAACAACTCCAATATATACATATGCCAATATATATATATTGGTATATACTACTATATATAGTATAGCACATAAATCAATGCAATCATCCAATCAATTATTTAAATTTAACCATTTAAATTTAAATCTAACTGAGTGAGATTAACTCACCTTTGATTTTTGTTTGCAATTCCATTCCAGACCAGCTTGTTTTCTCGATTTTGACCTTGTATAAATATTTATATTAATTCATTATTATTTTGAATCAACTGAACAATTGGTTATCATTTTGTAATTTAATCAACTAATAATTTATTTTTAAACAAATTTTAAATAACATATCTTTAGTGACCAAAATAATTAAATAGGTTGGTTAGACAATTTATATTTTCACAATCCATTATTTTAGAATTAATCTAGTAGGTTTAGAATGTGCATATGCATCTTTAATTTCTGTTTGAGCCTACCTATATAAATATTTATGAAAATCTACACAGCTTTCAAAAATCTAATTTTTTTGTATAAACTCTACAACATTTAAACTACTTTTAAATGATAGTTAAACCAACCTAACCCACATTTTCCTTTTCTGGCCATGTTAAAAACTTAAAGATTCCAACCTGAGAAATATTTATGAGCTAACAAATTATACTTTAACAAAGTTTATAACTTCGGCAAACCAAAGTAAGGAAGAGTAGAATTGAAATTACCAAGAAGAACCCTGTCCAAGAACGATAGCGCTGCCTCCGTCACGTTGCTATTCAAACAACACCGGCCTCACCAGCAGCTCGCGAGTCTGCCCCTAGCCCACGTTGTCGCATCTCCGCGTCGACTCCAAAGACCTCGAGAACATCGCGGCCACCCAGACTACACTGGCAATGATCTACACCATTCCGCACGCCACACGAATCACCTGGAATCGAGTACAGCTCGAGATCGATTCAGTTCTGAAACTCCAGATCGGAAACGGCAACATCGAGTAGGAAATCGACAAGTTGAGGCTTCGAGAAGTGATTCGATGTCGGCATACTCCAGCCGAGCCACGCCTTGAGGCTCGCGATCCCTCAACCAGACAAAACCCTAGCCTCGCGAATCGAATCACGTACCCATAGATTTTCGAGTAAGAGAAAACTGTTCGATTCAATTCGAATTTGATTGTGATTTCCGTTTGAATGAGCTTTGATTTCGTTTTGAATTGAAGGGGAATAAAGGAAAGGATAGGCGGTTAAGAACTAGGATGGAATAGCGTTACAAAGAAGATAGGGCTTTGACTAAGGAATGGAGATAGAAAACAAGATTGTCTCGGTATTAACTAGAACGAGAAAGAAGTGATTTTTTTTAGAGGACGCGTGTTAACCCAGTTGAACACGTGTTTTAAAATTCCTTTACGTGTCCGCATAGATTTGCAATAGTACCAAAGCAATTATATTATTTATTTAAAATTAAATTTTCAAGACTGAGCAAAACAGTTCTAAATTCAATTCTGAAAGTTCTAACACCTTCAGAATCATCAGTATAAATTTTCTGAGCCTTTAAATTATTTTTAACAGGCTCAAAACTCAGGATTCTCTATTTTACCTTATTTTTAATTGTTTAATTCAAAAATTAATCATCCAATAAATACTGTATATTTGAAAATAAAGTTATAATTTAATCTTCGAATATTTAAAATAAATTAAATATTATCATTTCAAATATACAAAAATTCCGGGTCGTCACACATGTTGAATCAAATGTTTGGCCCGACAAGTAAGGATAACTGAACCAAAGCAAACCTCCTAACCTAAATGCCGATCCAACTGTCCCTGTCCCAAATGCCAAACCAAACTCAGGAAGCTATAACTTCTCCTCCATACGTCACAACTCCACTCTGTAAATACGGGAGCTTCTCAACAACAATAGGGACGGGTTTTTGGAGAAAAAGAGAGAAAACTCTGCTAATAATCCATCACTTCGGCTAGTTAAAGTTTTTACTCTTTTCGAATATATCTTGTACTTATAATAAAATCAAAGAGAGAATAATAAGATGGAAAGTGGATATAGGCACATTTGGGCTGAACCGCTAAAAAACTTTGTGTTATTTACTTTCCTTATCCGCTTTCCAAACTTTGCACTTGTGAACTTTCTCTGCACTTGTTGAAATTCATTCCGTTACGTGTTAGAACATAAAAATCCCCAAGTCAATCAAATAAAACGAAGCTTAACTAAAAAATAAAATCAGATTTAGGGGTGTTTGTCCAAGTTTTGAGCAAACAGGTGGCATCAAGAATGTTGATAGTCTTCAGCCTTGATTATATTACATATCGATATGCTCTTGATTGATGGCCGGCATCCCCAGTTGAAGGCGGCATTGAACATTGATGGAAGTTGGTAGTGTTATAAGAAAACAACTTTATATAATTTGGTAACAAGATTGATGGCTCTCAACATCGATGACTTCCATTGTGATGATTGGCGCTTCTCATTGACTAGTGGTAGTGTTGAATTGAAGCGGCATCGATCATTATCCCTCCTTTGTGGACATCGATGACATTCATCATCGACATTGCGAAGGTAGAAGGCGTTGAAAGTCTTAAAGCGGTATATTAATAGCATCCTATCTCAATAAGATTTGACGTCATTATAGGGGCACTAATAAGAGGTGTAACTAATGATTTATGGTATGGTCGATTAGCGACACTAATTGATTGGCATCTTTATTATAAGCAACATCCTCCAATGGATGACGAAATGTGATACCAACTAAGCACAATGTTTGCAATAGATGGTGCATGTACTAGAGCTTCATCGCTTGATGTATGATATGCAATGAAGAAGTGCGATATCATCCGAAGGCGACACCAAAGAGGCGCAATATATATGAGAAATAGTATAGATAGTTTGATGATGAGCGGCGTTGCTTAGTGGCTACGTTGATTCTTTTTCCTTGTTGATGGAATTCGACGTTATTGGATAAATATGAAATGAATCACTTGATAGTTTTCTGTTGGTAAATATAATTAAGGTCAAATAGAAAATATCGATGTGACTATTTACAAGGTTCTCTCGACTTGAGAATACTATTGATCTCTAATATGAAAGCTCCACTCTGATTATAGTCAAATCATGGAATGACGCCCATCGAGTTACTATAGTTGGATTAAATGAAAGTATCGGAAGTGAAACACTATTCAACAGAGGATTCGTCGCCTCAGTTATATGGGGTTAGTATCACGGTCAACTCAAGTCAACCCAAAGTCAAAATCTGTAGCCAGAGTAATTCGGCTAATAATAATTGTTATAATTGAACCAAGGACTTTGTGTTTAAACTATAAAGTTAAATATGGACGATACTGGAATTTTGATCATAACCAAATTCCAAAAGTCCAAAGTGATACAGTTTTGATGAAGAGAATTGGTGTAAATAATAGTCAAAATTGGGTAACGCTTAACAAAGTAAAACTAGATTTTACCGAAACCAAGTAAGTGATAAATTTGTCCAAATTATCACACTACCTGCTAAGTGACATGTGAATGTTAATATTCGAATAGTTCTATATTAATCGCTGACCAAATTTACACCTAACGGGTCATAAAATCGAAACGATGAATACTCCTTTGACCAAACGATTTAATTAATTTGTAATTGTTGTAAATTAATTAAATTAACTAATATTTATGAAATATTAGTTGTAAAATTTTATTTTGATTTGATGAACAAATATTAAATATATTTATAATAGTTATAAATATATTAATCGATATACGATATTGATACACGTTTAAATTGGATTTAAATGCAAAATATTTTGTTCAATCTTTAAATGGGTTTAAAGCTCATATAGGGGGCAAGTTGGTTCGGCTCTAATAGGGAATGATAAGCGACCATATGATGGCATCTTGGTGGGCTAGATTTAGATAGATAAGGCAGGGAAAATAGGTAAAGATCCAGACCTTAACTTGTCTCCTTTTCTTCCTCTTTATAAACATCACAACCTACACTTATTAAATACCTTTTGGGCCTCCATATACATCTGTTTTTGGGGAACATACCAACCCCCTTCCCATATTATTTTAAGTTCAAATCAAAGTAAAAATAGTTCTATTCGATAGCTAGTGGTCATCGGTTTAGGGACTAGCACTCTACTGGATTGGAAATCAGTTCAATGAGCAAATCTCGTCATTTCAAGGTATACTTTCAAGCATTGGATATAAGGTATATTCCAAACCAATTTATGAATATTAATGTTTAAGTATAATGTTTATATCATATATATTATACTATTAGTTAGGTGACGATTCCAATATATAAATATATTGTCACAATCAAATTGGTTGTATGTTAGTATCTACTCTTATATTCAAATAATTTATTCATAGATATACCAAGAAATAGCACGGCTTGAAAAACCAATTTTTTAATAAATTAATATATAATACTTACATATATATATATATAATATAATTTAAATATTACATCATAGTTTACACAAAATATGGTTGTATAATTTTATATATAAAGTATCATAGGTAAAATATTTTAGCAGAAATTAAAATATTAATACACATATATTATTATTTAAATATTATTTAAACCAATTAATTATATAAATTAATTGGATCAGTATATATATTATGTTTTATTTTCTAAAATTAAATTATTACATAACATACTCTCGGTAGAAAAAACATTTATTTTAACTTAATAATATTTAGTTATAAGCCCAAAATCAAAAAATATATTATAAAATTATTTTAAATTATAATATATTAATATTAAAAATTACAAAATACCATTCGGGATTTTTCTAAAAATTCAAAACTGAAGATTAATTTTTAAAAATATTTTTTTATTAATTTTAAGAAATATCCGTATATATATTTATAGTAATATATATTTTAAAGATTTTTAGGAAATTAAATATATATGCCATGCGCAAGGCCTAGTGTATATACGTATTTGAATATATTTTTTGTATTTAAAAATTAGAAATATATATGAATTTATTATATATATATATATGTATTTAATATATATATAGTTATATATATATATATACGTGTGTCTGCATATCTATATATGCATATGTATATATATTGTTTTCGAGTTTAAATAAATTTAAAATAATTTACAAATGATTTAAATATATTTATTTTTTAAATATATACAATGCTAATAGTCATGTGTTCATATACACACACTTATACATACATACATACATACATATATTAATATAAAATTATATATATATAAATATATGTTATATATACATATGTATTTATAACGCTTTGTATATAAACTAAAATTATTAAACATACATTTGGACAGTATATTTGTATATTGGATGATTAACTTGTCCGTTGTAGCGTATCTATACATGGACATGTTATACCTTGCATGGATTGATATGTTACACATGTACGCACACATATATATATATATATATATATATGTAAATATGATACAAATATACATGTAATGTACACTAATTACATAATACAAACTCATTTTATAAATTTAAATAAAATAATGGTTTTATTTAAAAATATTTAGTAAAATAAATTAGACTTCATTGGCCCAATAAAGATCCAAAATAGTAAAATAATTTGAAATTCACTCATCACTTCTGTTACGGGCTGGCCTAGCTCCAACAATGGTATCAAAGCCCAATAGCTTATATGTTCTAAATTAGCCATGTTAGGGTTAACTATTAAGTTCGCGGCCCAAATAATAGGGTGTCAAGAAAGGTAGTGTCCTCGATTAGGTTTGGATAATCAAGGACTCTGCTCTACTTGGCTATCAGCCTGGTCTGAATAGATATGTAGCCCAAAAATTACCCCTAATGGAGAAGGCCCAATTTGATTTGGGCCTTGGGCTAATTTCCAAAATTGTTTGAAAATTAAAAATATATAATATTTTAAATTTAATAGTTAAATTTAAAATAAAATATATACATCTTATAAAAGTTATAATATAATAAGAATTTTCAAAATGTTTGAAAAACTATAAAAATAATTTCAAAATTTTTAAATTTACTAATAGGATTAATAAAATAAATTTATTAAGTAAGTTAATTAATTAATAAATGTATATATGTATTATATATTATGATATATGTTATGTTGTTTTAAAAAACAATTGTAATAATATAACTATATATGTATGTATAAGAAATGAATTTTGAAATTGATATAGCTTAATTAAAATCATTTAATTAAACGAATGAATTAAAAAGGTTAATTAATTAAATAACATACACATGCATATAATATATGTGTTATACTATAGATGTTATAGTATATATAAATATTCAATATAAATGTTATATTAATATAATATAAAATTATTAATTAATTAAGTAAGATTTAATTAATATAATATTATACATTAGACTATTATATAAATAATATGAAATATGAAAGTTATATAATAATAAAATGTAACGACCCAGTATTTTCAACCATTCGCATCCATTATAAGTGTATAGGTAGACACTCATGCCGGAGTTGAATTGCTCAAAATACTTCGTTGTAAATAAAATTTGGCAGAAACTCAGCAGATACAGTAAATAAAATAATTACAGATCACAGACACAGAGTAATATAACAATACTGCAGCGGAAACAAAGGATAGTAGTTCATGAAGCTACTATATATATATAACAGAGTTAAACAAGATACAACAGAGGTCTCGAATATAATAGATGTCTCAATACAATAATCAAATACCAGATCTGAATACATCACTGGATCGACAGAATAACTGAAAGCAGGATCGATAGATAGTTGGATCTCCAAGCGAAGCTCCAACTCCAAAGGTGAGTCTCCAATGCTGTATCACTCAGTCTGACCCGAGCGTAAAGCAAAACACAAAACACTCGAGTCAGGATTAACATTCTTAAATTAATAAATCCAACTCAAGTGAAATATCATCTGAAATACAAGTAACTTAAAGGATGTTTGGGATAACCATCCCCTAAGGATCCGTTAAACTATTTACTATGTAGTAATATTCGCTATTATAATAGTGTCTAAATAAGTAAAGTATAATCATATCGGAAAATAGCGTTAAGGGGATGGAGAACCTTAACGCGGTCGGATCTTAAAATCATAATCGTAGTAAAGCTCGATATGGTAGGTGACACGGCACAACTAGGCAATGCCAGGGTAGATATACCAATTACGCACACGGACTGATGGATACGCATAGCAGCCACTACCGTTCCACCTCGAACAACACTCCCAAATCGGAGGATGGCCATCTAGTCAAATCACAAGTAAGAGTATAATATCGAAGAAATGCGTCCGAGAAGAGGTGCTACCTCACTGGTCCGAGATCGCTCCTGTTTTAGCCACCTTATGCCAACTCACGGGAGTTGGGTCCACGTAACATACCTTAAGAACGTCGCCACCATCCTACTTCATTCTGGAAACTCCACCGCGTACACAGTTGTCAAAGTGGTTTTCGGTATCGATAGAGTGTATGTCCATATCCGATCCCGGTCTCTTTGCCAACCAATCGTTATTATAACACCGTGGTCGTTTCAAAATAGTTTATACTTCAAACCAAAATCATTATCATTTCAAAACCCAATTTAATACGATATCATTTCACTTCAAATATATCCATTTTTAAAAATCATATTACTTTCCAAAATTATATTGTTTCCGAAGTCATAACACTTTCCTTTTTAAACAGTCTAGACATTAAATTTTCGTTATAAAATAAATTAGTTCCTTAAATTTCACAAATCGATTCAAATTAACTCGAATTCCAAAAAAATTTAATTTAATCAAATCTCAAATCATACGTTTCAACTCGATTTAGCTTCTAAATAAACCATTTCAATTTATCGATTTCAAATACATATCTGAACCATAAAATAAGTCATTTCAATTTTAATATATTTCAAAATATTCAACATCTCAAAACTAAATTCAATAAATATATATACATATCAAATTCACTTTACAATTATTTAGTTTTGAAATATTAACTTAACATTTCCATAACATTTGAATACAATTTCAATTTACAATTTAAATAAACAAATATCTCATTTAAATATTTATACATTTGAAATATCCATTTAAGTCACCTTTTCAACTTTCAAGTTGTAAATCACTTCTTTAAATTTCAAATTCAATACATTTCAAATCAAACTTATTTAAGTATAATTCTTGAATAAATATAATTTCAATCAATTTCAAATCATTATAAATTCTATATTTCAAAAATATAGATATTAAATAAATACTTAAACATATTATTTATCAACTTTATTAAATCAACTTTAATGAATCTTAAAAATCAATATTTATCAAAACCATATTTCTTTTCCAAAACCATAGAAATCATTTCAAAACATTTATATATATAGACCAACGGTGTCTGTATAAAATTTCCTATCCTATGGTCAAGTGATACGGATATTTATCATTTCAATCCGCAATTTAAAATATATATATACGGGTATATATCTTTTCAACCCGTAATCCCAAATTCAATTAAATGAAAATCGCTTGGGTTTATTATTTCAACCCATAACGATTTTCTCCTATTCTATAGATCGTTCGGGTATGTATCATTTCAACCCATAGTGATTCTATACTAACAGGGAACTTGCAGAGTGATAACAGGTATGATAATAAAAGAACAACAGTAACAGGCATATATCAACAATAATAAATAACAGATAATGGTGTTAGATGTCATAGGTGAACAGATACAGAAAATGACATATATAACAATGTAAATAACTAACATCAGCATATTTCAATTGACATTTCAATTGAAATCAAATTTAAATATAAGAACGCTAATCGTGAGTGATTGCTCACCTTTCGAGGATAGAGAGATTTGACCCAGAAATGAGCTACGAATCCAGTACAAAGTGAGATGGGCACGAATTTGATGGTCAAACTGATGGATAAGAAATCGAAGAGAATGAATCAAATCAGTTTTGATATTAACGACAATATATACATCATTTTGTTATTAATCCACTCTAAAACACATATTCAATCAAGATACATATTAAAATCTATATATATACCTATATGTAATTTAAAACAGTTTCTTCAAATAAAACCATTGTATTAATTATTATAAAACTGTTTAATTCAAGATACTGTATAATTATAATATTATAAACCTTATAAACAAATGGAAAATGTACGTATAACCCAACACCAACTATTTATAAAAATATATATGTATACAGTAAAACCACTACAAGATACGAACTGTCTGACATATATATATATATGCACAGGCAAACATCAATATAAGCAAACATACATACGTTAAAATCTAATGTATATAAAACCATAGTACAACATTGATATATATATTAGATTAGATAAGAGTAGGACAAAGTATATAATATTCGAAATATACGATCTGGGAAGACAGAGTTAAACTTTCATATATAATATACGCATGGGCAGCACAAATATTTTTTTGCAAAATGCCGATATACGTAGCCTACAAAGTGTTATAAACTGCATATATATAACACGCTAATATAATATACTAAATAAAATACCTATAGAACATTTAACACATAAGAATATATATCTATTAAAATATATAACAACATACTAAATAAAATCGAAAGGACGAAAATATTACATTAGATAAAATCATATATGTACCGAAACTATGAAAACTAACTTATAACAATTCTATACGGTTAGTAGTATATTTGGAAAAAATCAAATATTAACAAAGTCCAAATCTATATCATTTCTTTAAATCAATACTTAATACATAATAAGCTTAAACATACTTACGGAATAAACAACTTTATACGATATCATATATACAGATGCCCTGAAATATGTACTAGGTAGAGGAAGGCATCAAAGCATGCAACATACCTCTGATGGGCTCGGAAATGGATTAGGAAGGAAGGCCGCTAACTAGCAAGAGCAGAGGAGAGTAGTGGAGGCGATTCATGGTGGAGGGTGGCGGAGGCTCGAGCGAGGCTGTTAGGATGGCGGTAGACTGCAGGGCGAAGGGTGGCGGTGGAGGTCAGTGATGATCGGCGGCACGCTGGGTTCGGCAGGGATGGGCGAGGCCAGGGCTGTCGTGGTGGTTCTCGGCCGTGACTGTGGTGGTGGCAGGGCGTAGAGTCGTGGTGGTGGCAGGGTGTAGGGTCGCTGGCACGGTCTGGTGGAGGAAGATGGGTGGGTCACGTGAGGTGTTGCGAGCTTGGGCTCGGCAGGAGCTGGTGAGAGCATGGTGGTGATTGCTTGCTTCGGCATGGCAGTGATGTAGAGAGAGGGGCACGGATCTGCTGTTCGGTGGAGGCTCAGAGGGAGATGGTCGTGGTTGTTACAGGTGGCGGAGGAGTTGTGGGTCAGTGGGTTTTGGGTTCAAGGCCATCTGTGGTGAGGTGGCAGATCTGTTAGATAGGCTCGGTATGGAAGGGTAGGCGTTTAGGCTGATGGAGTTAGGCATCTCGTTGAGAGGGAAGGCAAGTCAAAGGCGCAGGGAGGTTGCTTGATAAAAATTTGATATATATATCCACTTTTTAGAAGGACGGAAGAAAAGACAGAGGCAAGGGAAGGAATGGATGATAGCAAGGAGAAGGCGAGTAGAGTTTAGGTAATAGGTAGATATATTTATTTCATTTCAATTGAACGGAAGAGTAGCCAGCAAAATCAATGGACCAAAATTAAAGGAAGGAGTTTCCAGACGAATAGCACGTTTGAATTTGAAAAGGTAAGAGACTAAAATAAAAGGATACGGATAGCACGTTTGAATTTGAGAAGGTAAGAAAGTGGAAAGTCACAAATTTTGTACCGCTACAATGGAACGTTACCATCGTTTTCATCACCTACCGGACCTCAAAATATAGAAATAAATATACCGCAGAGATCAGCACGACGAGACGATTAAAATGGTACACAGATATCAGTGATACGGTCATCCGATTAAAAGTCGATAACCGGTACCAGAAATGCTGCTATTCTAACCGAATTAAGATAAACGGAGCAACAGAAGTCCAAATTTGACGAAACGAAAGATAACGTCTCACTCAGAAGATGATTTACAAATTTTCTACGTAAAAATATTTAGGTTTGGAAAACATTTTATTATCACCAATTTTTAACTGATTAAATTGAAGTAAATTTACGCGCGAAATAAATTTTCATATTTTCAGATGAAAATTTACCAGTTGCTATGTTTAATTAGACGCATTCCAAATATCAAATTTATATTCCAAAATTTTATTGTTTAAAATTTCACACAAATTCAATTAATTAAATAAATAAAACCATTGAAATTTACGGGTCGTTACACTCTCCCCCACTCAAAACTTTTCGTCCCCGAAAAGGAAGGAGGTAGGAGAGTAGAAGCAACCAACAGAAAAATAGATTAAAAGACAAGATAAGACTATTAATTTAAACCATATAATTTCAAATTAAACTAATTAATATTTAACAATTTGATTTAATCCACTGAGTTCACTTAAGTTAAATCAATTCATCTATTTCTGAATTCATTACCTTATGTCTAGTCATCCTCAATTAACAATTTCTAAGTCATCAAATTTGTATAATCATTTATTATACTCATGTTTTATTCGACAAATTAAATTCTTTTATTCCAAATTATTATTAAGTTTATTTCACTTAATATATATCTTATTACATATATTTAAACCATATAAATTAATTTAAACCATATGAATTTTGATTTAAATTAATTTATATTCAATAATTGCTTTTAAATTCAAGGTATTTCCATAAGTTAATCAAATTGCAACTTATTAGTTCCTTCAAAACAATTTATTTGTCTCATCTATTATTTAATTAACTTATTATTCTGTTTATCTCTATTAACATCTTTATAATAAAATTAGGTGTATAACATTTACTATAACACTCAAATCTTTCCTTATAAAGTCATTTTATATTGTATATTATCCAATTACATTTTTAACTTCTGAAAATTTTAGGTAAGTTATGCTAAGATGTAATTGAGTATTATACAAATAAGATTTTACAATTCAGTTATTCTCAGTTAACTATTTATCCAAGAATTTTGACTTTAGTTTATAGTTGAAATCATCTTTAATCTAAAATTTAAGAATTTAAATCTCCGATTTACTTCAAACAATTTAGAGATATATATATTATATCTATATCAATCAAATTAAATTTTAAAATAAGATACCTATATATATATATATAAATCAAATTATATTGAAGAAATTCAAATCGAATATTTTTTTTTTCCAAAACAAAACCGTAGCAAAGCTACAGAATGGTTTCTCCTCTTCGAAACTCGAAAATGAATGTCGATGATGCGGCCGTCATCACCGAAATTATTTTCCAGCGACAAAGAGAAGAGCACTGATTTAAACATTTAAAATTCTTTGTAAACCATTTTATTCGAAAATACTTTAAATAATATACATTTTAGGACTTTAAAACAAAGTTTGAAATCACCAGAAATTTAATTCTTAAATTCTTAATTTAAATTTATTTCAATTTCAAATAGATTTATAAACAATAGTCATTTTTCAATAGTCAATGACTTACAAAACGATAAAATGAAAATCAAATATTATCATTTTCAACAACCAGATTATTTAACTTTTAATTCCAGAAAAAAAAATTCTTATATATTTATAATATAATCATACAAATTTATTTCATTTATCAGATTTGAAAATTATATTATGTCAGTTTGCTTTATTCAAGTGTTTTGGAAATCCTATCGATAGTGTTGATCAGACGAATCGATCGAAAATCCAAACCAACATCAACAACTCAAACAACACACTATAAACTTAAACTATTTTATCTTAATTACAAATACACTCCCTCACACGATGATTCCAAAATTGGATTCCAACACAAGGATAGAGATCCAAATATAGAGGGACTCTAATCAAAGAGAATTCTAATCTAAAATAGATAGGCTCGAAACGAAGGTTAGATGATTGCATTTCAAATAGGAAGATGGATAAAGTTGTATAAATCGCGGGCAACCTTAACCGGGTAAACCGTGACTTCATAAATAAGATCGATGTAGAATTCTGAAGCAAATTGACATTCGACTACCAGAGGTAGAATTCGGGTATAGCATAAGAGAGCAGCATCGTAAACCGAGGATACAGAAATCTCCAGTGAATTAATACTGATTATAAAGGAGTTTCACCCCAGTACAAATTATTCGAAGATTGGCGAGACCGCCGATTTATTATAGGGATCATTCGAAGTGGAGTTATGGGATACTCCAGAATCAAAAGACACGAATAGGGGAGACACGAATGGACTTTGGAACCGAAGGGAACGTTCCAAAATTCAAAGAAAACGAGTCAAAGAAAAAGGAATTCAAGCTCGAACGAACGTGATTCTGTAATTGAATTTACTCAATATGCTGAGTTTGGCCTAAAACCTCGCTCTGATACCACATGTAACGACCCAGTATTTTCAACCATTCGCATCCATTATAAGTGTATAGGTAGACACTCATGCCGGAGTTGAATTGCTCAAAATACTGCGTTGTAAATAAAATTTGGCAGAAACTCAGCAGATACAGTAAATAAAATAATTACAGATCACAGACACAGAGTAATATAACAATACTGCAGCGGAAACAAAGGATAGTAGTTCATGAAGCTACTATATATATATAACAGAGTTAAACAAGATACAACAGAGGTCTCGAATATAATAGATGTCTCAATACAATAATCAAATACCAGATCTGAATACATCACTGGATCGACGGAATAACTGAAAGCAGGATCGATAGATAGCTGGATCTCCAAGCGAACTCCAACTCCAAAGGTGAGTCTCCAATGCTGTATCACTCAGTCTGACCCGAGCGTAAAGCAAAACACAAAACACTCGAGTCAGGATTAACATTCTTATATTAATAAATCCAACTCAAGTGAAATATCATCTCAAATACAAGTAACTTAAAGGATGTTTGGGATAACCATCCCCTAAGGATCCGTTAAACTATTTACTATGTAGTAATATTCGCTATTATAATAGTGTCTAAATAAGTAAAGTATAATCATATCGGAAAATAGCGTTAAGGGGATGGAGAACCTTAACGCGGTCGGATCTTAAAATCATAATCGTAGTAAAGCTCGATATGGTAGGTGACACGGCACAACTAGGCAATGCCAGGGTAGATATACCAATTACGCACACGGACTGATGGATACGCATAGCAGCCACTACCGTTCCACCTCGAACAACACTCCCAAATCGGAGGATGGCCATCTAGTCAAATCACAAGTAAGAGTATAATATCGAAGAAATGCGTCCGAGAAGAGGTGCTACCTCACTGGTCCGAGATCGCTCCTGTTTTAGCCACATTATGCCAACTCACGAGAGTTGGGTCCACGTAACATACCTTAAGAACGTCGCCACCATCCTACTTCATTCTGGAAACTCCACCGCGTACACAGTTGTCAAAGTGGTTTTCGGTATCGACAGAGTGTATGTCCATATCCGATCCCGGTCTCTTTGCCAACCAATCGTTATTATAACACCGTGGTCGTTTCAAAATAGTTTATACTTCAAACCAAAATCATTATCATTCCAAAACCCAATTTAATACGATATCATTTCACTTCAAATATATCCATTTTTAAAAATCATATTACTTTCCAAAATTATATTGTTTCCGAAGTCATAACACTTTCCTTTTTAAACAGTCTAGACATTAAATTTTCGTTATAAAATAAATTAGTTCCTTAAATTTCACAAATCGATTCAAATTAACTCGAATTCCAAAAAAATTTAATTTAATCAAATCTCAAATCATACATTTCAACTCGATTTAGCTTCTAAATAAACCATTTCAATTTATCGATTTCAAATACATATCTGAACCATAAAATAAGTCATTTCAATTTTAATATATTTCAAAATATTCAACATCTCAAAACTAAATTCAATAAATATATATACATATCAAATTCACTTTACAATTATTTAGTTTTGAAATATTAACTTAACATTTCCATAACATTTGAATACAATTTCAATTTACAATTTAAATAAACAAATATCTCATTTAAATATTTATACATTTGAAATATCCATTTAAGTCACCTTTTCAACTTTCAAGCTGTAAATCACTTCTTTAAATTTCAAATTCAATACATTTCAAATCAAACTTATTTAAGTATAATTCTTAAATAAATATAATTTCAATCAATTTCAAATCATTATAAATTCTATATTTCAAAAATATAGATATTAAATAAATATTTAAACATATTATTTATCAACTTTATTAAATCAACTTTAATGAATCTTAAAAATCAATATTTATCAAAACCATATTTCTTTTCCAAAACCATAGAAATCATTTCAAAACATTTATATATATAGACCAACGGTGTCTGTATAAAATTTCCTATCCTATGGTCAAGTGATACGGATATTTATCATTTCAATCCGCAATTTAAAATATATATAAACGGGTATATATCTTTTCAACCCATAATCCCAAATTCAATTAAATGAAAATCGCTTGGGTTTATCATTTCAACCCATAACGATTTTCTCCTATTCTATAGATCGTTCGGGTATGTATCATTTCAACCCATAGTGATTCTATACTAACAGGGAACTTGCAGAGTGATAACAGGTATGATAATAAAAGAACGACAGTAACAGGCATATATCAACAATAATAAATAACAGATAATGGTGTCAGATGTCACAGGTGAACAGATACAGAAAATGACATATATAACAATGTAAATAACTAACATCAGCATATTTCAATTGACATTTCAATTGAAATCAAATTTAAATATAAGAACGCTAATCGTGAGTGATTGCTCACCTTTCGAGGATAGAGAGATTTGACCCAGAAATGAGCTACGAATCCAGTACAAAGTGAGATGGGCACGAATTTGATGGTCAAACTGATGGATAAGAAATCGAAGAGAATGAATCAAATCAGTTTTGATATTAACGACAATATATACATCATTTTGTTATTAATCCACTCTAAAACACATATTCAATCAAGATACATATTAAAATCTATATATATACCTATATGTAATTTAAAACAGTTTCTTCAAATAAAACCATTGTATTAATTATTATAAAACTGTTTAATTCAAGATACTGTATAATTATAATATTATAAACCTTATAAACAAATGGAAAATGTACGTATAACCCAACACCAACTATTTATAAAAATATATATGTATACAGTAAAACCACTACAAGATACGAACTGTCTGACATATATATATATATATATATATATATATGCACAGGCAAACATCAATATAAGCAAACATACATACGTTAAAATCTAATGTATATAAAACCATAGTACAACATTGATATATATATATTAGATTAGATAAGAGTAGGACAAAGTATATAATATTCGAAATATACGATCTGGGAAGACAGAGTTAAACTTTCATATATAATATACGCATGGGCAGCACAAATATTTTTTTGCAAAATGCCGATATACGTAGCCTACAAAGTGTATATTCCAAAATTTTATTGTTTAAAATTTCACACAAATTCAATTAATTAAATAAATAAAACCATTGAAATTTACGGGTCATTACATAAAACTTATATAATATGAATGTATATATTAAAGATGGAATATTGAGAAACCTTAATTAGACTTAAGGAATAAATACATATGTAGATGTACATATATAGTGATTTCTGAATTTTCCAACACTTGAATCACGAGAGTAATTAATAAATTGCATTATTCCACAAATCGATATCACTCAATATAATATATTGAAGATTATGAATCTTCAATATAATATTATCCTCTACGATATATATATATATATATATATATATATATATATATATTAACAAATTACTTGCATGCTCCTTAGTTGTTGAGCAAACTCAAGCTGGGGATGTTGTGTGTAGTATTATTAATATATTGAATGGACGAGGCAAGATAACTATATGTATTTTTTGAGCAAATTTAAGGTACATGTACTATATTTAGGCCATCGCGATATGGTTGGTATGAGTGAATAATTTTGTTTTGATATGTTGAGCAAACTGAAGGTTGAAGTGAAATTAAGATAAAGTACCAAAGGATAGGAGTTATATACGATACAAATGATAAGGAGTTATCCATCATCCGTGGAGCTATGACTTGTTGAGAAAACTCAAGGTCAGAATTCCAGGACGGATGACTCCTAATGAAACATAAAGTTTAACCTTGCCAATATTATAAGAACATCTATTATGATTTGTCCTAATAATCTACCACTTAAAACTTGCAGAAGAAAATGATAACTCCCAAACTATTTTCTAAAAAGACAAGTTTATTGGACCAAACTATATCGATTAGCTAAGAGCAATTGAAATATCATTAACTTATGAGCGCCTATGGTCGGTTATTACATGAAAACCCAAAAAGTAACTCATTGATGACGCAGACCTCGAACTAAGAATTGCTTATGAAAAATAATTGTAAGCCCTAGTGATTGCCTAAGTTTTCATGTTGTCTATGTTAGACAAGCGGTTGTAGTGGGAGCATGAAAACATGTCTGACCATGAAATATTTGATAGTCTCAAGGCCATGTTTGGTGAATAATCATTTTCTACAAGGTACAAGCTTATAAAGAAGCTGTTTAATACCATATTAAACAAAGGACAGAAAGTGGACGATTGCATGTTGAAGATGAAGGGATATATTGATAGGCTTTCACAGTTGGACATACAGATAAGCAATGAATTTCAAGTTGATTTGATCCTTAGTTCTCTTACTCCTTAGTATGAACCATTCATACTGAATTATAATATAAACAAATTAAATGTGAATCTCGTGGAGCTCCTTAATATGTTGAGGTCGATCGAGTCTGCATTTAAGGATTAAAAGGTTGTACTTTCTATTAAGGGTAATGCATCATCTTCGAAGAGTTCGAAGAAGCGTAAAAGTGAAGGTAAGAAAAACAAGAAAGGTAAGAAGACCTATGACAAGGGTAAATGTCACCACTGCCATAATAAAAGTCAATGGAAAAGGAATTGTCCTGACTACTTGAAGATTGTTAGAGAAAGGAGGCAAAATGATTCTGGGGCTTCGTCAAGTACATTTATTATTCAAAATTGTTTTGTAATCAATAAAATATATTGGGTCTTAGATACTGGATCTGGGAACTCATATTTGTAATTCATTACAGTGGCTTAGAAACTAGCATTGCATGGAAAAAGGAGAGATGAGGTTCCAACTTGATGATGGATCTATTGTAGATGCAACAACGGTAGGAGACTATCATTTAGTTTTGCCTAGTGGAGTTGTTTTGATATTAAATAAGTGCTATTTTGTAAAATACTTTATTTGTAGGATTATTTCTATTCTAGATTGTCTAATACTAAATATATATTTCATTATGCAAATAATGTTATGAACATTAGTTCGATTGAAAATGACGTCTGCGATGGTATTCTTGAAAATGGCATTGTAGGCTAGGTCATATTAGTGAGAAACGACTACACAAACTGAAAACCAAAGGTTTTCTCCCATCACTTGATTCTGAATCATTTATCACATGTGACTGGTGTCTCCAAGGTAAAATGACCAAGAACTGCTTCGGTGAAAGCAATGAAAGAGTTGATGAATTCTTAAGGTTAGTGCATAGTGATGTATGTGGCCTAAGTCTATAATCGCCAAAGACAATAGTTTTCACTTTGTTACCTTGACTGACGATTTCTCGAGACTGGGATATGTGTATCTTATGAAGATATGTGTATCTTATAAAGAACAAATTCGATCTCCACGAGAAATTTATTACATATAAAAATGTACTAGAAAGCCAAATGGGTCATAAGATTAAAATTCTTTGATCAGATCAAGGAGGTGAGTATGTTGGACAAGAATTCCAACAATACTTAAAAGATATTGGGATTATCTCTCAGATTACTCCACCTTATACTCCACAACACAATGGTGTGTCAGAGTGAAAAAATCAAACCCTATTAGATATGGTTCGTTCCATGATAAGTAATGCCTATTTACCTCTGTCCTGTCGGGGACATGCGCTAGAAAGCATGGCGCATATGTTGAACTTGTTGCCCACTAAATCTATGCTTAAAACACTATATGAGATGTGGCATGGTAAGAAATCCTAACTCAAGTATTTGAAGGTATGGAGTTGTCCGGCATACGTTAAGAACATTGGTTTGAATAAATTAGAGGCAAGATCGGTATCATGTAAATTTATAGGATATCCCAAAAATTCAATGGGATGTATATTCTACAATACCGAGGAACAAAAGGTTATTGTTTCTTAACATGTTGTCTTTTTGAAAATGGAATTTCTATTGAAGGAAATTAACTATGAGGCTGTAGACTTGGATGAGATCAAAGAAATTAACACTGAGGCTGAACCAGTGGGAAAAACAAGTTCACCCATATATGAAAACACGGAGCCTATTAAAAGGTCTAGTGGGAATCTCACGCACTAGAGAGATACTATGGTTTCCTCAAGGATGGAGAGAAAGCGAACTATGTCTTAGATGATGACACTCCTCTATCTTTCCATCAAGCACCATAGAGTAAATACTCTGCACTCTGGCTTAGAGCAATGAAATTTAAAATGGATTTCATGTACGAACAAAGTATGGAATTTGTCGGACATACCCGAAGGGATAAAACCGATCGGTTGCAATAGGATTTTTAAGAAAAAGCAAAAATGCAGATGGAGAAGTAGAGACTTAAAAGCTAGGTAGTTGCAAAAGGATTTCATCAAATTCATGGTGCGGATTATGAAGAGAACTTTTTGCCCGTTGCCATGTTTAAAGTCCATTCGGATTATGCTAGTTATTGTAGCATTCTATGACTATGAGATATAGCAAATGGATGTAAAGAAGAAATTTATAAATGATGATTTGGAAGAAACTATCTATATGTCGCAACCTGAGGGTTTTGTGGTCTTTAGGAGTAAAGGCAAGGCTTGCAAGTTGTTAAAGTCCATTTATGGACTTAAACAAGCTTCAAGGAGTTAGAATAAGTGTTTTGATAAGATAATCAAACAGTTCAGTTTTTATTAGAACATAGAGGAAGCATGTGTATATAGAAAGGAATAGGGCAACACTATTGTATTCTTCGTGCTTTATGTCAATGATCTATTATAGATTGGCAATGACACTTCATTGTTGCAATCAGTGAAAGCTTAGCTTTCCATGAACTTCTCCGTGAAGGATTTGGAAGAAGCAACATACATACTAGGTATAGGGATCTATAGAGATAGATGTAATAGGCTATTGGGATTGTCCTTATCCTTGTTTGCAGATACCATACTAAAAAGGTTTAGTAAGGAAAATTCAAAAAGTGGAAACGTTCCAACGCAGTCTAGAATCATCCATTTTAGAAAACGACACCCCTCATACTAATGAGGAGAAAGAGCGTATGAAGAGGATTCCCTATGCTTCAGCCATAGGAACCATAATGTATGTTATGCTATTGACGCAGCGGATTAATCAAAACAATCTTCGATCGGTGAAAGTAGTAATCGGTGGATTGGAAGATACTGTGATGCCTGAATTCGTTGATCCGAAGATACCGAATTCTAGCTATCTCTGACTCGTTGATCCGAAGATACCGGGAAAGAGATCTACGATTCTTCGACGTTGATCTTGCGCACAAGATACCGTGAATCGGCTTCAACAAACGATGATTCGAGCGCACTCGAATGATGTAAGTGGAGATAGGAGATACACTTGACTACCAATTGAAATTGAAAGCACAAAGCTAACAAAAGAGAATTTTATTCAATATTCAACAACCTTACAAAATGACTCCACTTGCCTATTTATAGGCTACAACAATTACCACAGAAAAATGACAACTCTTAGGTCGTGAGCGACCTACGACCTAAGCTCACGCGACCTAAAAACTTACGCGACTTAACATAGTTACATCACAAGACCCATTATACATGCGGCTTAACAAACACGACTTAGTATAGGTCGGCAGCGACCTAAAATATTACAACATAAGAAAATACAACACCTTACAACGTCTTACATAGGTCGTACGCGACCTAAAGTACACCCTTTAAAAGACAGACGACATACGACTTAACAAATGAACGGTATCTAGAGCTTCGCGACCTAAGATGAACGGCATCCCTTCATTAGCGACCTAACAGAAGCGCTTCAGAAAATCTTCGCGACTTAAAGTTTCTCGCGACTTAAATCAACGGCATAGGATAAAGCGGCATAACAATCTATGGCTACAAGCTTCAGCGACTTAAGAACATACGGCATTCCAGATCAACAACTTAGGGAAATCAATGGCATCCAGAACTTTGCGACCTAAAAGATAAGTGGTTCCAGAAACTTCGCGACCTAAGCCTTGCGACCTAAGTCTTTGCGACTTAACTTCCCAGATCACCCAGCGACTTATCTTAAGTCGTGATTGTTTCCTGCGACCTAGCATAGGTCGTGATTTGTTTGGTCGTAGCACTTTGTTAGCTCGTTCCAGCAACCTATTCTCCAACTCGTTAAGTCGTACACGAGTTAACTCGTTAAGTCCTTCCTGCGACCTATCTTCCAACTCGTTAAGTCGTTCACGAGTTAAAAACATGTTAAGTCGTATCTCCTTTCTCTTCAGACTGTTAGGTCGTAGCTCTCCACTAGGTCGTTGGTGCGACCTAAAAGATACGTTAGGTCGTTCGCGACCTAACACTTTACCAGTTTTTGCTTCATCAACCAGTAACGACTTAAAAGCTTCGTTAGGTCGTACGCGACCTAACCCTTCATCATTCTGGGCATCCTTCTGGGCTACATCATCCTCCCCAGGTTGAGAAAAATTCGACCTCGAATTTGTACTCTCTTCCTCCACAACAAATTCATCCCCGTGATATGGTACGAGATGTTTGACACTGAATACGTCAGACGTATACACATCATCTGGCAGTTTCAATTTGTAAGCATTTTCATTAATTCGTTTCACAACTTCCACCGGACCGATTTTTCTAGCTTTCAACTTGTTATAAGCGCCCACTGGAAAACGATCTTTTGTTAACACTGCATAAACCAAATCACCTTCTTGAAATTCAACACTCCTTCGCTTCAAATCTGCAGATCGTTTATACTTCTCATTTGCTTTCCCCAATCGTTCCTGAACGATTTTATGACATTCCGCCAACCCCTCAACAAAATCAGCGGCTTTCTTAATTGTTCCCTTCGAGTGTGAAATTACCGTTAAATCCAACGGTCCTTTCGGTAAGCTCGAATATACTATCTGAAATGGACTGAACCCTGTGCTACGATTTACCGCATGATTATGAGCAAATTCTGCCTGGCATAACTTCACATCCCAACTCTTCAAGTTATCTTGTACAAGACACCTCAGCAAATTCCCCAATGATCTGTTAACAACTTCGGTCTGTCCATCCGTTTGCGGGTGATAAGCACTACTAAACTTCAGCTTCATTCCCACCATTTTCCACAAACTCAACCAAAAATGACTCAGAAATCGAGTATCTCTATCCGACACAATAGATTCTGGCAATCCATGAAGTCGATAGATCTCCTTGAAAAACAATTGAGCAACATGAACAGCATCCGCCGTCTTCTTACATGCGATAAAATGTGCCATCTTCGAAAATCGATCCACTACCACATAGATGGAATCGTTTCCCGCTGTGTTCTTGGCAGCCCCAACACAAAGTCCATACTCATATCAATCCATGGTTTAGTCGGTACCGGTAACAGCATATATAAACCAGCATTAGTCGCAGTTCCTTTGAAACCTGACAAGTATGACATCGTTCCACAAACCTCTCCACCTCTTTCCTCATTGATGGCCAAAAGTAGGACTGTGAAATCAACTGTAAGGTACGGTCTCTCCCAACATGTCCCTCTTCGTGTAACTCCTTGATAATCTTCATTCTCAGACTACCCTCCGGTATGCACAATTGACTTCCTTTGAACAGAAAACCATCTATCATTATAAACTCATCCGTCTCCCCATCCTTGACTTTATCAACAAACTTTGCAAAGTAAGGATCATTGTCAAATAATTCTGGTAACATTTCAAACCCCGTCACTTCAACCTTTAGTGTAGTCAACAAATGACTCCTCCTACTCAAAGCATCAGCCACACGATTCGTCACCCCTGACTTGTGTTTAACAACAAAAGTAAATTGTTGCAGATATGCAATCCACGATGCATGTCTCGCTGAAATCTTGTCTTGCCCTTGCAAATGCTTCAATGCTTCATGATCAGTATACAGAACAAACTCCTTCTGAAATAGATAGTGTCTCCAGTGTTTAATAGATTGTACAACAGCATAGAATTCCACATCATACGTACTGTACCTCATCTTCGCTCTTGACAACTTTTCACTGAAATATGCAATTGGACGTCCCTTCTGAATCAACACTCCTCCAATTCCAACCTTGGATGCATCAGTATGTAGTTCAAACACTAACTGAAAATCTGGTAATATTAGAATTGGTGCTGTCGTCAACAACTCCTTGATTCGTTCAAAAGCAACTCCGGCTTCCTTCGTCCATGAAAATTGTTTACCTTTCATACAATCCGTAACAGGTGCCATCACACTACTAAAGTGTGGAATAAATCTTCGATAAAATGAAGCCAACCCATGAAAACTACGAACTTTCGTTATCGTCTTGGGCTGCGGCCAATCTCTAATTGCTTCAACTTTACTTTAGTCAACCTGTATTCCTTTTTCCGACACAACATATCCCAGAAATAAAACACTATGCGTCATGAACACGCATTTCTTCGTTGCAGCATAGAATTGTTCTTGTCGCAACACCATCAGCACTTCTCTAAGTTGATTCAAATGTTCCTCTGGACTCCCACTGTAAATCAGAATATCATCAAAATACACCACCACAAATTTCCCAATGAACGGTCGAAAAATCTGATTCATCACCCTCATAAAAGTACTCGGTGCATTGGATAAACCAAATGGCATGACCAACCATTCGTATAGACCCTCCTTGGTTTTAAAAGCAGTTTTCCACTCATCGCCTGGTTTGATACGAATTTGATGATATCCGCTCTTCAAATCAATCTTCGAAAAGATAGTAGCTCCGCTTATTTGATCTAACAAGTCATCCAACCTCGGCATTGGAAATCTATATCTCACAGTAATCTTATTCAATGCTCGACTGTCAGTGCACATCCTCCACGTTCCATCCTTTTTGGGTACCAATAAAGCTGGTACAGCACAAGGACTTAAACTCTCCTGCACATGCCCCTGTTCAAGCAATTCTTCCACTTGCCTCCGCAACTCTTCATGTTCCTTCGGACTCATTCGATAATGTGGTCTGTGTGGCAACACAGCACCTGGAACAAGATCTATCTAATGTTGAATATCCCTCAACGGCGGTAGCTCCGTTGGTAACTCTTCCGGAAATACATCGTCAAATTCTTTCAGTACTGGTTTTACTTCTTCTGGGATTTCAACCACTTCCTGACTCTCCCGTCCGATCAATAAGAACACTTCAGGTTCCTCCTCTACTTCCTTCACAAACTCTTTTAAAGATAACAAAGTTTTGAGCTCTTCAATCTCCTCCAACTTGTTTTCCTCCTGTTGTCGCTTCTTTGGAACTAGAGTAATCTTTGTGCCTTCAAACATGAAACTGTAACTGTTGGTACGCCCATCATGTTGCACTGCTCTATCATACTGCCACGGTCTTCCCAGCAACAAATGGCAAACGTCCATGTCCACAACATCGCACCAGATTTAGTCTTTATATTTCTTCCCAATGGAAAACTTCACACGAGCCCTACGTCCAACCTTCACCTCCCCGCCTTTCCTCAACCAAGCTAGCTTGTACGGTTTCGGATGTTTCTCCGTCTTCAATGCCAATTTCCTCACAGCTTCTGACGAAATTATATTATCACAGCTTCCAACATCAATAACAAATTTGAAAACTTTCCCCAGAATGGTACATGTTAACTGAAAAATATTGCTCCTCAACCAACTACAATCATCCTCTTGCTTTGGTGTTAAACAAGACCTCTTCATCATTAGATTGTAACCTTCGTCTCCCATCACTTCTTCTTCCTCCTCATCAGGTGGTGAATTGGAACATTCAGCATCTTCATTCTCGTCCTCAACCTCTGCTATCATAGCTCTCTTCTTCGGCTTTGGACATTCGCTACTTTTGTGACCAAATTCCTGACAATTGTAACATTTGAAACCGTTGTTAACCTTTGTCTTCTCAGCCTCCTTCACTACTGGTCTACTGATAGGTTTAGTAACATTAGAACTTCCACCAACACCCTTCACTTGATTGTTAGAATTAGTAAACACACCACTTCCTCGTCGTCCCTATTTCTCCCAAGCCAACGCTTTCTGATGTGCTTCCGCTATAGATCTGGGATCAAACATGTTAACCATATCCTGAATCTGGATTCGCAATCCCCCAACAAATCTGGCTGTTAACTGTTCTTCTGTCTCCATAATATCATTCCTTGCAATTAGTTGATAAAATTCGTCAGCATAGTCATTCACAGATTTCGTCCCTTGTCTCAAGTTTTGCAAACGTTGATACATCAAAGATTGATAATTGTAAGGTAAGAACGTTGCTTTCATCAATTTCTTCATCTTCTCCCAAGATTCAACTTTTGACTTTCCCATCCGATCACGTGTAAGTTTGGTTTGTTGCCACCACGCAAAAGCTCTACCCCTCAACCTTGTAGCAACCAACTTCACTCTACGATGTTCTGGAACTTCTTTGAAGTCAAAAATCTCCTCAACATTAGCTATCCAATCTAGAAACTCTTCCGCTTGCATACCACCTTTGAATTCAGGAATTTCAGTCTTCATCCCCGACTCCCACTTGTGATCATACTTAGAGTAATTTCTTCCTTGGCCTCGTCCTTGTCCTCGAACACTACCACCATCATACTCCTCTTCAAAATTAGATGTATATCGTTGTCTATCTCGTCCACCCACATCTCTACTACCATTACGTCTACCACCATCATCCCTTCTATCTACATTCCTTCGTTCACGATCATTCACGTTCCTCCCACGCCCTTGATCATTTTCAACACTTCGGTCTCGATTGGAATGGGGCGAGACTCTACTACCCCCATGGTTAGATTCAGGTGAAACCCATCTCCGATTTTGATTCATTTCTAACATCATCTTCTCTAACCATCCAATTCCTTCGTTAAGCTTTTCACTAAAGTTTTCATTGATTCTTTGCTCCATCTCATCAGCTTCTTCTCTTCGATACAAAGCTTCTACATTTTGGTGACGATTAGCACTTCTTGGTGGCATACTTGAAATCTTTACAAACACTTCAACACTTCAAAATTCAAACACTTTTCGGACTTTGATCCAAAATGAAACGGATCGAAAACTCCCACTTTGTAGCAAATCGCGATGAACACGATGGACAAAGTTTCGGCTTCCAATACAAATTCGATCAATCAATCTTCGAACAAGCTCTTCTTACTCTCGGCCGTGATAAACAACCTCCAATCTTCAACTCCAAATGATTAGGCTCCAAGTCTCGATCCAGCTATGATTGGCTAGAACAAGCTCCGATACCAAACTGACGCAGCGGATTAATCAAAACAATCTTCGATCGGTGAAAGTAGTAATCGGTGGATTGGAAGATACTATGATGCCTGAATTCGTTGATCCGAAGATACCGAATTCTAGCTATCTCTGACTCGTTGATCCGAAGATACCGGGAAAGAGATCTACGATTCTTCGACGTTGATCTTGCGCACAAGATACCGTGAATCGGCTTCAACAAACGATGATTCGAGCGCACTCGAATGACGTAAGTGGAGATAGGAGATACACTCGACTACCAATTGAAATTGAAAGCACAAAGCTAACAAAAGAGAATTTTATTCAATATTCAACAACCTTACAAAATGACTCCACTTGCCTATTTATAGGCTACAACAATTACAATAGAAAAATGACAACTCTTAGATCATGAGCGACCTACGACCTAAGCTCACGCGACCTAAAAACTTACGCGACTTAACATAGTTACATCACAAGACCCATTATACATGCGGCTTAACAGACACGACTTAGTATAGGTCGGCAGCGACCTAAAATATTACAACATAAGAAAATACAACACCTTACAACGTCTTACATAGGTCATACACGACCTAAAGTACACCCTTTAAAAGACAGACGACATACGACTTAACAAATGAACGGTATCTAGAGCTTCGCGACCTAAGATGAACGGCATCCCTTCATTAGCGACCTAACAGAAGCGCTTCAGAAAATCTTCGCGACTTAAAGTTTCTCGCAACTTAAATCAACGGCATAGGATAAAGCGGCATAACAATCTACGGCTACAAGCTTCAGCGACTTAAGAACATACGACATTCCAGATCAACAACTTAGGGAAATCAATGGCATCCAGAACTTTGCGACCTAAAAGATAAGTGGTTCGAGAAACTTCGCGACCTAAGCCTTGCGACCTAATTCTTTGCGACTTAACTTCCCAGATCACCCAGCGACTTATCTTAAGTCGTGATTGTTTCCTGCGACCTAGCATAGGTCGTGATTTGTTAGGTCGTAGCACTTTGTTAGCTCGTTCCAGCGACCTATTCTCCAACTCGTTAAGTCGTACACGAGTTAACTCGTTAAGTCCTTCCTGCGACCTATCTTCCAACTCGTTAAGTCGTTCACGAGTTAAAAACATGTTAAGTCGTATCTCCTTTCTCTTCAGACTGTTAGGTCGTAGCTCTCCACTAGGTCGTTGGTGCGACCTAAAAGATACGTTAGGTCGTTCGCGACCTAACACTTTACCAGTTTTTGCTTCATCAACCAGTAACGACTTAAAAGCTTCGTTAGGTCGTACGCGACCTAACCCTTCATCATTCTGGGCATCCTTCTGGGCTACATCAGCTATGTACTAGACCGGATGTCACATATGAATAGGATGCATAAGCCTATACTAGTCCAATCCTAGAGAAAAACATTGGATGAAAATAAAATGTATACTAAAGTATTTAAGAAATATTAAGGACTTATTCCTAATATACAGGAATCGAGACCTCCTTATGAAAGGGTATACAGACTCTAGCTTTCAAAGTGATATAGATGATAATAAGTCAGTGTCCAGTTATGTCTTTACACTTAAGGACGGAGCTGTTAGTTGGAAAAGTTCAAACAAGAGATAGTAATTGATTCAACGATGGAGGCTGAGTACATTGCCCTCAATTAAGCAGCTAAAGAGGTAGTCTGAATGCGCAAGTTTTTGAGTGAGCACGTAGTGATTCTCGATATAGAGAATCTTATGCCATTGTTCTGTGATAACAATGCGGCGATTCAGGTCATAAAGAAACCTAGAGTACACAAGAAGTCATGGTATATTCTTTGGAAGTTCAACCTCATTAGAAATTTCATTGAGAAGAAAGAGGTCATGATACAAAAAGTGGATACCCACGGCAACATAGCAATTCCATTCAATAAAGGTCTAGCTCAGTTGACTCTCGAGAAGCTAATCGAAGGGATGGGATTAAGAATCCATAATTGACCTCAAGTGCAAGTAGGAGATTGATAAAGTTAGAAATATGCCCCGGGGGAAATTTTGTAATTTATTGTGAATTAATTAACCTAGTAATGAATTCTCTTTCGTAGTGAAAGGTGTTTTTCTTTATGTTATATATTTGTTACAATACGTTAAAAATAATTAATTATTTAATCAAAATATATTTAATAGAAAATCCATAAATGGTGTGTTTGTGATAGTAATTACAAATAGTTGTAATCATGAGTATTGTATCATAATATATAAATACATCATTTTAAATATTCCTAGTCAAGATGCATCGAGACTGGATATCGATGTATCCGTTGAGACTATAGTACGTAACGCTCTTCAATTGTTGGACAATGTATTACTCATGAATACTAGGGACACCTAGAGGTTACGTACTGATAGTTATTTGATTACTATGGAACAAATCACTCGATAGTTTTTTGTTGGTTAATATAACTAAGGTTAAACAGAAAATATCGATGTTACTAATTTACACAGTTCTCTCGACTTGAGAATACTGTTGATCTTCAATATGCAAGCTATGTTTTATTATAGTCAAATCATGGCATGACGTCCATCGAGTGACTATAGTTGGGTGGAGTGAAAGTTGGAAATGAAACATTATTCAAGAGAGGATTTGTCTCCTCGATTATATGGGGTTAGTATCATGATCAACTCAAGTCAACTCAAAGTCAAAATCTCTGGCTAGACTCTTGGGTAATTTGGTTAATAATAATTTTTATAATTAAACCCTTTTTGTTTGGACCTAAGATACATATATGAAGTAAGTCCTACAATACTTGGTTCATCTTCTCCGTCTATCCATCCATTTATGGATGATAAGTGGTACTCAAGATCAATTTAGTGCCTAAAGCCTTCTGTAGACTCCTTCAAAACTCACTGATGAAAACGGATCTCAGCCACTAACGATGCTAGAAGGAACTCCATGTAACCTAACTATCTCCCTTATGTATAGTGTCGCAAAAGGTGCGGCAGTACTCGTACTCCTAACCAGAACAAAATGAGCACATTTGATCAGTCGGTCGATTAAGACCCAAATACTATGATTCCCCCTTATACTCCTAGGTAGTCCTTCGATGAAATCCATAAACATACTCTCATCAACTACGGATTATCTTATGGCTGCAACAATCCTCCAGGCTTCTTCTGCTCCACCTTTACCATCTGGCAAGTCATACATCTAGCCACATGCCTCTTCATACTAGGCCAATAAGAGACTCTCTTCATGTCACGGTACATTTTGTATATGCTTGGATGAATAGTCATCCTAGAGCAATGAGACTCTGCTAGTACAATATCAATCAAATCCATAATAAGAGGAACATATAATCTACCATCTCTCCGTAACCATCCCTTTAAGTCAATGACATAGCGCCTCAAATGACTTGGCTGCTCTCCTCTACTAAGCCTCTTAAAAATATCCAATAACTCCTTATCGTGCTTCTGACAATATGGTCCTTAAGTGTAAGCTGCACATCCAAAGTTGCTAACAATCCTGCGGTGATGTCTGACGATGGTCAGAAATCGAACGTAGAAATAAACTCCAAGTGCTTCCACTATAAGATAATAGGACTCAACATAGCATGCTTCCTACTCAAGGCATCGGCTACAACATTGCTCTTGCCTGGATTATAGGAGATATCGAAATCATTCAATGCCAAAAACTCCATCCACCTCTGTTCCATTAAATTCAAATCCTTTTAAGAGAATAAATACTTCAAAGACTACTAATCTGTATATAGCTTAAACCGCTCTTCTAATAGATAGTGTCTCCATGACTTGAGTGCGAAAACAATGGCTATCAACTCAAGATCATAGGTAGGATGGTTTCTCTTATGGACTTTCAACTGTCGACTAGCATAGCTCACTACTCCTCCTTTATACATCAAAGCCACACTCAAACCCGTACTACAAGTGTTAGTATACACTGTGAATGCCTTCATACCATCGAGTAATACTAGAACTGGTGCGCTAGTCAATGCCGCCTTCAACTTGATACAAGAATCCTTAAAGTACGAGTCCTACAAGAAAACCAAATTCTTCTTCGTAAGGCGGGTCAGAGGGACAAAGATGTTAACGAAGTCCTTAATGAATTCTTATAGTAGCCCGCCATACCAAGTAAACTCCTCACTTTCGTGGCATTCTTTGGCATATGCTGATCCTATACTACATCAATTTTACTAGGATCAACCGCTAGCCCACCCTCAGAGACAACGTGACCCAAAAAGCATACCTCCTTGTGCCAAAAGTGACATTTGGATTGCCTTCAACTTATGCCCACGAAGAGTATCAAGAACTTCTTCTAGATGCAACCTATGCTCATCCTCGCTTTTCTAATAGACTAATATGTCATCTACAAATACCACCACGAACTTAGTAAGCAACTCTATTAAAACTTGACTCATCGTATCAATAAAGTAGGCAAATGCTTTGGTCAGTCCAAAGGGAATAACTAACGACTTATAAAGTCTGTCGGGTGTACAAAAATTAGTCTTCTAGATATTATCCTCAGCTACACGCAATTGATGGAATCTGGTGGCCAATTTAAACTGAGATAACACATTTTCTCTAACCAACTAATCAAAGAGATCGTCTATACGGGGCAACAAGTAACGATTCATCTTTGTCAGCTTATTTAGCTTATGATAATCGACGCAAAGCCTTAGAGATCCATCTGCCTTAGTAGCAAAGACAATTGCTGCTCCCAACTCCGAAATACTCCTCCTAATGAAGCCCTTCTCTAATAGCTCATTCACTTACTTATTTAGCTCGTGTTTTTCTTTAGAAGCCACATGCCTCAAGGGTAAGGCAATGGGTCTACTGTTCTCCATAAGATAAATCTAATACTCGATCTCTCTTTGGGGTGCAAAACCGGTGACCTTGAAAAAGAAATCTAGATAGCCTCTAACTACTAGCATCGAATCTAACTCATCATCTGATAGGTCTAAATAATATAGGTAACTCAACATAACTGAACCTCTGGAATTGCAATAAATCTCTAGAATGTGTCCACTGCAAGTACCCAAACGAACAACCTTCCTATCACAATCTAAGATCGCCCCATACATAGTCATCCAGTCTGTACCCAAAATTAACCCATATATAAAATCCTAAGTAAAAAGCATCGCAATTGAAATCAAAACCCAAAATAAATAATTTCAAATCCTACATATCATAAATAAATAAGTCGATCCTTTTACACGGTTTGATACAACTATAGGGGTTGCAACTATGCTAGTGTCTAAGTGCACCTCATCTATGAGTACTCGAGATAAAAGAGTGTGATGTCCTAATGTCAAATAAGGTACGAACAAGTAAATTAGATAAATTTAACACACCTTCAATTACGACCTTCTTCCCTTTATCCACTACTGGAGGCGCACTCAAGCTGGGAACCGCATATAGTGCGTAAGTTGAAACCACTTGGATAGAGGTCTTTTGTGATGCTAGACACTCCCTCCTCATGTGCCTAAATTGATTGCATTTGTAAACTTTTACCTTTGAGAAATCCGTCTTCAACTCCTCACAAAATGCCCCTTCTTACCACATCTCCAACACTGTAGCTCTTGCTTCTTAATCTTCCCTTTGGCCCACATTTCGCCCTTGCACTAATTGTACTGTTATGTCTTTTCTCCTGACTTCCTGGGCTCACTCTTCACTTCCTCCTTGGAAATGGTATTTAGCAATGCCATCTCCACCTAACCCTCAAAAGTCACACCCATGAAAATATGACTAAGGGATAAATCTTGAAGATCTTGATTCATCCCCTGTGCAAACTTCAAAGCCTCTTGTGAGTGGTATTTATCAACTGCATCCCAAACTTAGCTAACTCATTGAACCGATTCACATATTCCTTCACCGACATATCTCATTGCTACAAATGTAAGAACTTCTCCAACTGTACTCCCTGCTTAGCCATGGAAAGAAGCTTCATCTCAAAACGTCTCCTAAACTCCCCTAAGTGATCTCTCCCTCATCAGTCTCCGCCACCACTATATCCCATCAATATAGGGCTTCCCTTGTAAATGCCAAGTAGCAAGCTATCTCATCACATCATCTCCAAGTCCAATCAATTCAAAATTCTCTCACAAGTGCATATCCATGTCTCTTAGCCACATATGACTCGATCCCCACATACGGCTTCCCTCCTAGGCTCGCAAAGAGGTTACATAGCTTGGAAAAATCCAGGGCTGGTGGATGGGCAGGAACAAAACCTGGCGCCTACTCTGTGTGTCCCATATTAGGGTTAAGCATGGCTTGTTCTCTTGCTTGCAAATAATGATGGAACCAAATTGGGAGATTCACGCCTGGAACCTCAGTTGCATCACCTAAGCCACAACTAGTACGATTGCTCATCCTCTCTATCTGTGATTAGGAATTATTAGCAACTTTTCCATATACGGTATTGGCAAGAATTAAAAAGCATTTTCGTATTATATTTATATATAAATTCTTTGAATAACTTTTTATCTATTCATACACGCATGCATGCACACACATATGTATATACATATACAGTTTAAAAACCAATTTTGAAAAACTTTTTGAAACCTTTTTCGAAACCTTTTTTTATTTTTCAAGTATCTTCTCTCAATACGCTCTAATCCATAAGAACAAACCTAGGCTCTAATACCAAGTGAGACAACCCACACCTCCCGGCACACCGATCTAAAGCCTAGTTTGACTTTTGGACTTGCATTTGTGCCAAGAAGTATGAGCTATCGGGTTATTAAACATTACAGAGACTAAAGATATAAGGATAAAATCTAATACATTCTACATTTTCAGATCACACAACGAAATCCAGGAAAATATAAATACAAAAACATTCAACATAGAAAATATCCAGAAAACACAGTTTCAAAACATACGTAGTCATAATCCAGAGTTTACAAAAGTATAGCATAATGTCCAATTAATACTAAGTACGATAAATAGTTACATGAAGAGTAATAGTAAATAATAATAATAAGAAGAAACTCTAATGTTAAGCTCGCCTCTCCACGTACTGATCCTTGGGACCATCATCTACTTCCCTGTCCACCTGTAATGGGGAAAAGAAAGGAAAGAGTGTGTCAAACAAAAATCTGGTGTGTGAGTTACACTATTATATATGGTGATCACATGCAATTAACTTTATTAACACTCTATTTGGCCTAGGGTGTTCTATGGTGTTTGTGAGTCACTACTTTCATTTACATAAGGCAAATATTTCTAACCACACCTACAACAACATCTTATGAAGGCTTATACTTAAGATCGAACAAAAGATCGAATCCTCAAAATAACTATAGATCAGCTAATAGCTACTGGTACTCCAACATAGGCTCACCTACAATATCAACTTTAGGACTACATTCCCAAATTACGACTACACATATCATATTTACGCATTGAGGGGGTGCTCGCAATGCAGACTTACACCGAAGGCGTCTTAAGGTCACTGCATCCGTGTCCACCTCTTAATGCTAATGTAACACCTCTTTTCGCACCGTGTTAGGATCTATTAACAACACAATTTCACGCCTGCGTCGCCGTGCATACCAAGGAACTCCCGTTAATGCCAGGCCACATACTCCTCTAAGCATCATCGTTAGTGTGCATGTACACCATAGAAACTCCTGTTAGTGCAATTTGCAATAGAATCATCCCCAATCGAATATCGACCCTGCTAAATAAATAGTGTCTAGGCCTTGTTGCTCGCGTATACATCTATACAGTCCCGCAACGTCCAAGAATCGTAAACTTATGTAGCTAAATTACCTGCTTATACTATCATCCATATATATAATATATACAATTAAATTAATAACTTAGGCCTTTAACCAAGGTTCAAACTGTGCCTATAATTTGTTTACCGATCGACCACTGGCCACTTGAGCAGTCGACCGCTTGTTGTCGACCGACTCCAATGAGCCCGTCGACTAGTCATAACGTGTTTACTATATATTTTTAATTATCATTTTTTTGTTTATTGTTAATTATCATCAGTTTTAATTATCGATTACAGTAAACTTTTAATTACAAATTGTTCATCATAACAAACCCTAATTTTTGTAAATCTACAATTCATAATCTCCATAATTTCATATTTGATTTCATGTACAATTTCATATAGAATTTCAGTAAATCAACTTAACTTAGGTTTAGGATTAATAGGGTTATATCTATTCATGTTTAATTTAACCAAAAGTGTATAATCAACCTAAATTAATTCTTATCCAATAGATACTTTCACCAAAATTATATTGGAAAGAAAGGGATCAAATTCGTACGTTAAATTATTACCAAATTCCAAATTCACTACAGTTATTAGATAAACATAAAATTAAACAACTTTTCATTAAATAGGATATAACAAATCAATTATATGTAAATCCTCATATTAATTATGAATCTGCTTACCTATAAAAAGCTATTCCTCTTTGATTTATATTGAACTGCCCTTCCTTCTAGCTGTTAATCCCTCCCGTTTGCTTGATTTTGTCTTCAACTTATTTTGAATTTTTATTTTAGAAATTTGTTTTAGAGGAGATAGAGATTTAGGAAGAATATAGATGTACAGCTTGCTAATAAATGAATTAGGTTAGGGTTAGTATCCTTTTTATAGCAGCACGAACCAGTATTGACCTTTGATTTCATTTTAATCAAATCCACACCATTCTGCCTACTCAAAACTCTTGCTTGAAAGCGATGACCAGTCGACCGTTTGGTTTAGAGCGGCCGAGCGTTAGCGGTCGACGGATACAACCTCCGGTGTCGACCTGGAGCTTTCCTTATTAAAATATTTCTTTCCTAATTTTATTATTTAATTATTTTTTATTCTGAATTTTCAAACCATAAATAACTTTTTTATACTAGTTCTGATTTCAAAACATTATATATGAAAATTGTCTAGAAATCGCTACGAATGTAATGGTCAATGTTTCAAAGCCAGATTTGGACGTTTGTAAAAATTATATTTTTACCCTTGTTAAATTTATATTTAACTTCTATTAAATTTTCGATTGAATTTTGTAGGGTGTTACAAAGGAAGATCACGATCAATGCGGTGACTCCCAAAAGAGGTCTCGCCTTCCTAACAAGTTAGTGTTTAGGATACCTTCATGTTCATTCAAATCTCCTAAGTTGTTACCTTTTATCTTTTCGAAAATAGAAACATCTAAGTAGTAAGAGGAAACAGATAAATAAAGGGGTATTGTAATTGTCCAGTAGAGTTCTACTTTGGGAGCTGCTTCCAAAGATAATAATAATAAGAAGAAGAAGAAGAAGGATAAGGATGAGACTGTTATCATTAATAACCTCAATGACCGCAACTATGATGAATTCCAACAACTCTACCACCTAGGATCCTCTAGCATGTTTGCTTGTTGGCACTCCCTTTACATCCTTTGATAACATGCCTGATCTTCTTAGAGGTGGACTTAGAAGCATAACAACATTGTTCTAGTTTCATGCCAAAGTGATAATGGCTGGAGAGGAGGTCGGGAAGAAAAATGTTGAAAAGAATATGAGGATCTTTAAGTTCTAGAAGAAATTTCATGAGAAGGATAAGGCGTATCGGGAGGTTGTGGATGCATCGGAGAGGTCTCAAGTGGAAGAGATTGAAAAACTTAAGAGTGCTCATCTTGCAAAGTGATGAAGCTAAAGAAGAAGCATTATATTAATGTTAAGGCGCTAAGGGATAAGTATAGTTCAAAAACCCAGAAATTGTTTGAGGATTACAAGAATGTCACTGCCAAGTATACGAAGAGGGTGGATGAAATCCAGGCTACAACCGTAACACCCATGAGATTTGGACGTATATTTTATTAGTAGGGGCAAAATGGTAATTTTACAAAAGTTGGAATTAGGCAACGGGAACTGTACCATTGCGTAGCTCATTATTCTGGCTAGAATGGTATATTGGTTTATCTGGACAGGAGTTCGTGTAAAGGAGTTATGCATATTTTAAGTGAGTGGATTTTTATTTCGTTTAAATGGGCCTAAGCCATTTGTATAGAGCGACAGTTCAGAGATTATAAAATAGGTTGCGTAGAATTTGAATTTATTTTCTTTCTTACTCATATACTTTTCAGTTCTAACTTCTCCTTCTTCCTCCATTTCCCTGCCATTGCTCTTTCTCTTTCAAATCTAAGCAAAACCCTAAAAATATATGTACCAAATCGACAAGCACAAAGAGAGCTACCATAAGATATCCACTGTTTGTGGAATCGAAGAATTTCATAAAACAAAAATTAAGGACATAAGAGAATTAGTGGTCAATTTTGTGATTTCTAGGGCTTAGTGGCATAGATTGGTGAGTGGGAATCATTATTGACTATATGTTGTTCATAGGAAAGTAGTTTCATTATTTGATGGCTAATTAAGGTTAATAAAATGTAGAACTATATTAATTGGATTAGATGATAAACACTGATACAATTTTAGGAATAGGGAGTGCTAATAATAATTTAACTAAATTAAATTGGTATTAGAGAAGAAGATTAGAGTTAAATGATTTAATATATGACAATTAAAATTAGATTATGGATATATGGTTTATATGTGATATATGAATGCTTAAGGCGGTATAAAATAAGGTTTATGAGAAATAGAAACACATCAAAACAATAAATGGTGAAGGCAATTCAAAATAGGGAAGAAAACATTTTTGATTTTCTATTTTTTGACATTTATCATGTACATCGGTCCACCAATGTTAAGTACACCGGTCCACTGATGCACGATTCAGATTGCTAGGTTAAACCTGGACCAAGTTGAAGCATTATAATTTAGCCAAACCTATATAAAATGGAAGGTGAGCGACATGTTGGTTTCTTAGCGACATCAGGAAGTGTTTAGCATCCAGATATGTGTTTCAATGATTGTGCGTGATGACGAGTGAGTTAAGTTGTTTGTAAAGGAGTCAGGTTGTGTTTACCTATCCTTTATGTATACACGACTTAGCCTATGTTTATCCAACAACCCATGCTCTTGTCTACGTTTTTGGGATTAGTCAATCTTTTACTATATCTAGAGGTTAGTCTCTGTTTAACCAACTCTTGTATGTATTATCGTGTTCGTATATGTTTAACTAACTCTTTCCCTCTCTTGGTTGTTGTTGGGTCAGTCTATGTTTAACTAACTCTATCATACATTTAATATTATTAATTATATGATAGTGATCCCCATATTATATTTATTATGATGGACTAACTCTTTAGATGAGGATGAGACGGGTTGATGTAAATTAAGTGTTAGTTCTCATATGATGTTTATGAAATCATGTTAGCAATATATACTAGGTAATATTTTTTTCCCACTAGACATGTGTCAAACCCCCTCCTCATAGTCTATAGATTAACAAATTAGCTTTGGAGTGTATGCTGTTTAATGTTGCTGACTTGTACATATGTTATCCATTTATTTATACATATTGTATATATGGTGTGATAGTGTGTGTGTGTGTGTATATATGAAGATTGTGTATGACTTATGATGTACATAAATGGGATTTTTTTTATTATTTATATTGTATATTGATCCATTCCATTGTGAGTTCTGAAAGATATAGTTAGTTAGTTGGTTTTCCTTTTACTACTGTATTTAGAACAATCCAACTTCCATTTTACGGCAATATATGGCCGAGAAAAGTCAGGTTGTTACAATAGAGCGGAGATCGGGTATCTTGAATTGTAGAAAATGTTTAAGGAATGGAAAAGTGAAAAGCTTCCCTTCGAGTAAGACTTGAAATCGTGACCATTGAGATGGAGGATGAGATGAGAGTTGCTAATAGACTTCGAGCTAAGAATAACGAAATGAATGGCCAGCTAGACCAGGTTAAGGATCTCTTAGATAAGATATACTTGTGAACATATATAAAGGGAAATCTGAGATGGACGGACAATTACCAGGAGGTAATGGCTTCTATTCAATAAATGTTGGATAAGGAAGCCAACGAAGCTAGCAAGCAAGGAGGGCCACCCTTTAGTCTCGACGCTATAGAGGCCCGCTTCTCTGCAGAAGAAAAAGAAGTCATATGCCTAGGCTATATAAAGTTGGCTGCTATTGAGAGAGCCCAGAAGGAACAAGAGAATGGTGAGATGAAGAAGAATGACGGTTCTACTTTAGGGGCTATTACTCAAGGTCGGGCTTCAAAATCAGTTTTCTATGCCCTTATGCATCATATTCTGCTAACCATTTATCACATCATTACAAATATGACCATCCAGAGCCAACCCTAAGGTGATGTTACATCTTCTGCCAAAGAAGGTAGGATTCTTCTATATAGCCCATGGGCCACTATCCAGTATATTCAGGCTCGCTTAGGCAAGTCTATATCTGATAGTCCCCCAATTTTTATGTAGGTGATATGACCATGACGGATCCCTCTATAGCCATAGTGCCTTCTAAAGCTGCATTGCTAGGGCTTGTGCCACCTGGTTCATTAGACTTCTCAGTGGGAGAAAACCATGTTGAAATGATTGTCGTCCTTAAGGATGACACTTAGATTGAGATCACGGGCTATAGTGAGGGAAAGAGGATTTTAACAGAGATGAAACTATCGAGGCAAGTGTAAAGGCCTTATTTCTGGTGGAGATGGCTAGGGTCAAGTTAGAGGCAGCGGAGGAGCTCAAGGCAATGAAGAGGAAATAAACAGAGCTCGATGCAGCTGATCTATCCAAGGCTAAGAACGACTAGAAAGAAAAGAAGCCCACTAGACCCAAACATCCCAAAAAGAGTAACTCATCCAAGTTTAAGTGATGGTTGCTCTCCTTCTGTCAAGAATTATTTGTCTCTTGTTTTTGGTGTACTAAATATTATGACTACACGCATGCAATTTTGACAACTTTTGCGAGGATTTGTGCATATTATTTTTGATGGTCATGACATTGCGTCGTGGATATTTTGTTGTTTGATGATGTCTGGATGTTATAATCTTTAATGGCATGTTTTCTTATTGTTTTTTATTATTCATGTTATTTGTTCATATGTATGTATTTTGTGTACGTTGTATATAAAATTCTATTGGCAACAATGAGCCCATGATAATCACAAGAGATTTCAGGGCAGATCGCCAATGTTGAACTACCTAGTCTATGGTCATATCCTGACCACGAGTAAGTTCGATTCTTCATTATCAGCCATCATTTTTGGGTAGGTCATCAATAGTGAATTGCCTAGTCAGTGGTCATGTCCAGACCATGGGTAACTCCATTTCACTATTTCGACCAGGGTTTTTGGGTCACTCATTAATACCGAACTATACAGTCGGTGGTCATGTCCTGATCATGGGTAATTCCGATTCGCCATTGACTGCCAAGGTTTTAAGGTCGATCGTTAATGGCAAACTGCCCAATCAATGGTCATGTCCTGACTACAGTAACTTCATTTTTCCATTGTTGGCAAAATATTTCGTTGAAGGCAAGCTTAATTTCATTGCGATTCAGCCTTCCATCGAGAAATGGAGAATGCAGCTCCAAAGGCTTTCCTTATGCTAAGTTGGTATGAATGAGAACTTGGTGATCATAGTCGCTTGACCCCTTCTCCATCAATTGTCGGTATGTGTGGGGTTAACTAAAGCGAACGACTACGTCCTACTCCTTGAATTAGGTGTTCATAATAGTCCGTGTGTAATAAAAGTCACCCAATAAAATAAGATTTTAAGGAACACATATTTTATTAATAATCTCTTGATAATTGTCTTAACTACAAAATAGCGGTACTTGAATAAACAATAAGAAAGAAAATAAGGATTTAATAAAATAACGACGATGGTTTTGTACATTCTAAGCTTTTCTAAACACGGCCTCGTCTACTATGCTAATGACGAAGTTCTATTGTTTAGATTTTTATAAATGACGTACGATCCTTCATAGATTAGGTCGATACCCCTAGTAGGGAATAAACCCTTCAATGCTAAGTCCCCTTCATTGAGAGGGGGTGTTTAACCTTTAAGTTTAACGCCTAGGAATATTCACTTTAGTACTAAGTCACCTTACTTGAGAGGGTGGTGTTTAACCTTTAAGTTTAATGCCTGGCCATCCTTTGATTGTATTGTGTGGCCTCCAAGGCAACTTCGTCGTGCTTCTCATCGATCAAATCTAGAGCATATTCAATAGATTCTCAGTTTTGTTTGGGTCATAATGAATCCTCTTGTGGGATGGTACTGTGGTTACCACGGGTAACATGGCCATTGACCTAGAGGCAAAGGAAAATGGAGTATGTCTTATCACCATCTTAAAGAAAGTGCGATAGGCCCACAGTGCTAGAGGGAGTTCATGCACCAGTGCTCCTTTCGCCATTTCCAGTTTCTTCTTTATAAGAGTCTTAAGGACCTTTTTGGCTGCTTCTATCTGTCCATAAACATGTGGGCATTCCATTGTAGAAAAAGTCTTCTTTATCCCATGTTACTTGTAGAAGTCAGTAAACTCCTCGTCGTTAAAATATATTCAATTGTCTGAAATGATCTAAAGTGGGACTTCATACCTGCATATTACATCACTGACCCAAAAGTTTATAACCTTGGCTTAAGATACCTTAATGATAGTGAGATTTTTTGCCCCACCACACCCATATGAATGTGAAGTAACTTTAGCAATAATTACTCTAAGGATTTAGAATTGATAAATTTATGTAATTTTAACATTGCCTTTAGGTGGAAATTATGCCGCCGAAAGCTTACATGATTATGTAGTTGCACTTTAACTATTTTTTAAAATGTCAAGTCAATATAGTATTTAATTCAAATAAAGAAAGGATGAAATCTAACACTGAAATCTAGGTAAAAACGAAAAAAAATGTAAAAAAAATAAAAGACATAGAGAATTTACGTGGTTCAGATATTAAGGAATTCTAAGTCCATAGGGAAATGTCAATTTATGCTTTATATTTCTTGGTATAGATTTTAATGGCAGAGAGTACAATGCCTTTGCTTTCTTAACCTAAAAAATAACAATCAGGAAAAGATCTATTTCCTCCTATAGTGCCTTTTCTATTTATTGTACAAACGTGCACATGGATTACCACCTTCCTTCTTCCGTTGTCCCGATTTCCACCCTTGGATCATGCCGCATGTCATCCATCTATGTTGTTTTTTATGTGCATGGATTGCTGGCGTGTTATTGGCGAGATATCATGATTTGGTTGAATTTTTGGTTTTGGTGGGAGATATGAAATTGAGGCAGATGGTTGAATTTGAGGCGGCAGGTTCCAAATTTAAATGAGCTCTGACCCCCTCTTCGAAGTGTTAATGACCCTGGCATTACTTCCTTTCACGAGTGTGAGTATGGCAAGCTGCTGCCCGTTTTTCTTCGGGGTGAACTGCACCTCTTTTATATCTTTTGCCTCAAAAGATGGTTGCTTCTTTGATCTGCCCTAAGCATTGATGGTGCTTACAAAGTTGGTTAGGGTGATTGTGTTTCCATTCCTGCAGGAAATCACTTTATGCGATTCTACATCGAGCTACTCTGAGTGATGGACTGCGTGGGTTATTGATAAGGGAGACTTATACCTCTGTTATTTACTCATGAGCATGTTCTACATTGGTGCACTATTTGAGTGACTGTAACAACCGGGATTTTTGTAAATTTCAATTATCATCAAGATGACGATTTAATTTGTTAGACAATTGGAATTGAAATTTTATTCGAGTAAAATTCGTGCATAAATTGTTAAGTGCTGTTATCGGTTGTAAATTCTTTTATAAATGGTAATTGGGGTGTATATCAGGCAGAAATTCTTTTGAAAATTTTGTTAAAGTAGTTGGGCTTTAAAACTTGTTTTGACCCATGTTTTATGTGGTTGCCGAGTTATTATCACCCATTCTCCATTTTGTTCGTTCAACAACTGATTCCCCTTTCATTTTTAGAAAACCCTAAGTCTAAGAAAAAGAAATGGTGGCTCCGGTCTCGTTCGTTCCTCTCCTCTCTTGCTCGAAAATTAAGGTTTTCGCTAAATCGTTGGTGGCGATTACAACTCAATCTCCTAGATTTTAGTTGCTCGTCTCTGGGATACTTCAGCTACTTCAAATTGGCGAAAAAGGTGAGTAATTCTACTCACATCTAGTTCGTCCTTGGTATGGTGCTTCGGCAATTCGTTTTTGATTCGATGTTGTTTTATCTCGTCCTCCTGTTTTCATTGATGTTAGTAACTGATGTTGCTATGAGAAATTCTACAATGTTACTGTCGTTCAACGTTGTTTTAGTGTCGATGATTTCTTTATCTCGACTATTTAATTTTGTTTTAATGATTAGTGATTTCTGACTTGTTTATGACAAATAACTTGGTTTACTTGCATTAACGATGTTGAGGTCGTTTTGTTGATTTTGGTCTTGTCGTTCCTTTGGCTTCGGCCCTAGGCATTGGATATTGTCTTTGGTAGCATTGGCATAATTGTTCGATTTATATTTGTTCGAACTGGCATATTCGGAAATTGTTGTATAACTCATTCACAGTTTGGCTTGTTCAAATTATTGCTTGATGCTAGTTCATATTATCACTGGCCCTTTTACACATGTTTGAACTGTCTGTTCTATTTGCTTAGAGCATTGGTTTGAGTTAGAATTCAGCTTGTACTTTTGTCTCTTTGATGTTGTCTATGTTTGCCTCTTGTGATTGCCACTGTGTTGCATTGAGCCCTGTTAGTTGTCAGAGTAGCTTGATCATTTGGGTCATTCACTTGATACTTTTTTACTTCCCTCTGTCCCTGTAGCTCTCTGTCTTTGATCTTCACTTGGTTACAACTAGTTCATTCTAGCATTACCTGTGACTTGAGTTCATTTTGGTGCATTTGTCACTTGAACTCTGATCTACATTGATGAACTTGATCATGTTGCTGTTGGATTTGTTGGTTTTACTTGAATCTGGGCTTATTACCTTTCACTTGTGCAATTCTTTATTGCATTTCTGTTTTGATGTTTCAGCTGCCATCATGTTGAATTGTGAATTTATGTGTTACCATTTCCTTGTATCTTTTATTGATGGTGTTGTGGTGCCACATTTTGGTGCCCTCACCTTCATAATGCGATGTTCATGTAGCTGTATCCTTTTGTTGGCGATGCTTGAGATTTTGTTGCATTTTGTATCACTTGGTTATGGGCTGCATTTTACGACTGCACTTGATTTTGTGTAGTCTTGACTCTGTATATACACTTCATGTAGTGTAGTGTGCCGACATTTACTCGTGATATCCAGTTGAGCTTGACACTTGAGTTGTCATTGTTTGACTGTTTATTTTTCCGGTTATTCGCTTGTTTCAACTGCAGTTTTATTATGCAGTTGTTTCTGCTTTCTTTTGCGTAGTTTCGCCTTTGTAATTATTGTGGTGGCTGCAGTTTTGTTGCAGTTTGTCCTTGCGAGCATTAGGACTTTCACTGAGCTTTTGTGCATCTCCTGCGATAGTGGCGAGGCAGTACACGCGTGCGTGTACTGCAGCCCTATCAGATTGATAGTTTTAAATTGATGTTTCGATTTGTTAAATTGTTTCGTTGGTAAATTTCAATGTTCTGAAGTGGTATTCTGATTTGGACTTGTTGATTCGCTGATTAACACTATTCAGTGTTATATTTGCCGTTATCCAATCCTCGTATCAAGAAGTTGGATATACGAGATTTCTGTGACTGTCGTCTATTTGATATTTGATTATTATTGCTTCTATGCACTAATAACTGAGTTTGAATTAGACTGACCTGTGTATTATTTTCTTTTGAATGTAATACTCGGGTCAGACCCGAGTTATTTCAGGTTGTAGATTTTCTTCTTTGAGTTGCTGTTCAGGATTTGAAGACTTTCCACATCTTCTGAAGTTGTCAGTGTCATTTTGTAGTAGTCGTGTCAGTGTATAGAACGATATGTATTCATGTATATTAGTTGATAATGTACTTGTATATATAACTTCTAGAGTCGACAGTTGTAGTTGTATCATATGTATTGTGTCAACTATGTTGTAACTGACATCAAATATATATATATGAGACTTTTGTTTTTATCCGTGTTCCACATTTATATTATATGTGTTATCGTTATATCTAATGTCCTAAACTATTATGAACCATCGTAGTTTGTTTTATACTGATAATTGGGTGTGTCGATGGGAGTAAATAAATAAGATGAAAAATAAAAAGTATATACCACTCCTATCGAGATAACCAATATTAGTGTAAGGCCAATTACGGATGGTCGCTCCTATCCAACCTTATTCTTCGTAATAATAGATAGTATTTCTTTTAATACTCTTTGTTATTATGAGCATAGAGGTGGGGCGTCACAGTTGGTATCAGAGCTTGGGGTTTATGGACATAATATAAAACATAACTTAGATGGAACATATGTTACAACTATTGGTCGACGGTTTAATTGTATTTTGAGTCAAAACTAAAGTTTTGAAATTTGGATGAAATTTTTAAATATCCTTATTTAAAAATAAAAGTGAATTTGTGTTCTGATGATTTGATTGATTTGAGTACTGTTTATCAGAGTGCGCAGCGGAAACAGTGAAACTGTCTTCGTTGAGTACAACTGATAATCTATTTGATTTAGAAATTTAAATAAATTTCATTTGTTGTTTACATAGATGTAATTATTTTGTTTCTTTGATAATTTCGAATCCGAATTGAGGATTTGAAGAAATTACAGTTATGTGATTTTTGTTGAAATTTCCGCTGGCTTCTCTTGTACTAATCATATATTGATTATATTTTTGCTGTTTTGAATTATCTTCATTGAAGATACATTCGAATGATTTCTTTGCTCATTTTATAATACGTGCAAAATTTGAATTGCACGTTATTGCAATTATTTTACGTTGAACCGATGCTTGGTTATGATACGTATTTTGTTGCCGTTATTTTTATAACGGGATTTTTACACCAGTGCTATTTTAAAGCACGGTGTTTTGTGGCATTTCTGATGAATGAAAATTCACTGATATTACATTTTGATGTAAATTATTTTGATGAGATTTTGACGTTTAAAAAAATTTCTGCTGCTTTGGCTTCAGTAACTGTCAAGTTTTAAAAGTGGATTTTCTAGCGGTTATTCCGCAATGCTGTTTGTGACCATTTTTACGATATTTTGAGAAGTACAATTTCCTTATCGAAATTGTTACTGATTTGCTGCTTTAATCACGTGATTGGAAAATCGTTTTAAAATGAAAATTGTTTTATAAATTTTTAACAGTTTGCGTTTTCAAAAGAATGAGAAAGCGACTTAAACGATCCAGCAAAATCGAGGATTATGACCCCTTTCTTTTACTGTTTCGCTTAACTCCGGACTTGTCCAGTTGAGAATGTGAATTGTTATTTTTACAAAATAAATAAAATTGTTTTCAGAAATTTTAACAGTTTGCGCTTTCAAAAGAATGAGGAAGCGATTTAAACGTTTCAGCAAAATCGAGGACTATGACCCCTTTCTTTTACTGATTCGCTTAATTCCGGACTTGTCCGTTTGAGAATGTGAAATGTATTTTTACAAATTACACAATTTTGCACTTTCAAGGAAACGATGAAGAGAATCAAACGATTTAGTAAAACACGTGGTATGGGACATGTGCGTTTGCTATTTCGGTTAATTCCGGACTCGTTAATTGAAATATTTGATGATTTTGTGTGCTATCGAGCCACTATGAGGACCTTCGGGTCATTTGTTGGACCTTCGGGTCATTTGTTGGGCTTTCGGGCCACTCTGCGGACCTTCGGGTCAAATACCAGTACTAGACCTTCGGGTCACTCTGCGGACCTTCGGGTCAATCTGATGGGCGCCAAAATTTTGTTGAGTACTTGGTAGGCTTCGGCCATTTGTTGATGCACGTGCGGCGAATTAAAAACTCGCCATCTGATGGGATCGATCCAAGCTTTTATGTTGATTTTCTAGTCTTCTTAATTGATTTCTAGATATTTGTTGTTTCCAATCATCTCCAGGTAATTGGATATTTGTTGATATGAGTTCTGATTATCGTTTTTGATAATCAGATATTTGTTGTTTCTAATTCTCGCTTGTGATAATTAGATATTTGTTGATATGAGTTCTGATTATCGTTTTTGATAATCAGATATTTGTTGTTTCTAATTATCGCTTGTGATAATTAGATATTTGTTGATATGAGTTCTGATTATCGTTTTTGATAATCAGATATTTGTTGTTTCTAATTATCGCTTGTGATAATTAGATATTTGTTGATATGAGTTCTGATTATCGTTTTTGATAATCAGATATTTGTTGTTTCTAATTATCGCTTGTGATAATTAGATATTTGTTGATATGAGTTCTGATTATCGTTTTTGATAATCAGATATTTGTTGTTTCTAATTATCGCTTGTGATAATTAGATATTTGTTGATATGAGTTCTGATTATCGTTTTTGATAATCAGATATTTGTTGTTTCTAATTATCGCTTGTGATAATTAGATATTTGTTGATATGAGTTCTGATTATCGTTTTTGATAATCAGATATTTGTTGTTTCTAATTATCGCTTGTGATAATTAGATATTTGTTGATATGAGTTCTGATTATCGTTTTTGATAATCAGATAATTGTTGTTTCTAATTATCGCTTGTGATAATTAGATATTTGTTGATATGAGTTCTGATTATCGTTTTTGATAATCAGATAATTGTTGTTTCTAATTATCGCTTGTGATAATTAGATATTTGTTGATATGAGTTCTGATTATCGTTTTTGATAATCAGATATTTGTTGTTTCTAATTATCGCTTGTGATAATTAGATATTTGTTGATATGAGTTCTGATTATCGTTTTTGATAATCAGATATTTGTTATTTCTAATTATCGCTTGTGATAATTAGATATTTGTTGATATGAGTTCTGATTATCGTTTTTGATAATCAGATATTTGTTGTTTCTAATTATCGCTTCAGATAATTAAATATTTGTTGATTTCGGATTTAATTATCGCTTCAGATAATTAAATATTTGTTGATTTCGAATTTAAGTATCGCTTGAGATAATTAAATATTTGTTGATTTTAGATTTAATTATCGCTTCAGATAATTAAATATTTTTTGATTTTAGATTTAATTATCGCTTGAGATAATTAAATATTTGTTGATTTGAGATTTAATTATTGCTTTAGATAATTAAATATTTGCTGATTTCGAAATTAATTATCGCTTGAGATAATTAAATATTTGTTGATTTGAGATTTAATTATCGCTTGAGATAATTAAATATTTGTTAATTTTAGATTTAATTATCGCTTGAGATAATTAAATATTTGTTGATTTGAGAATTAATTATCGCTTGAGATAATTAAATATTTGCTAATTTGAAATTTGATTATCGTTTTTGATAATCGAATATTTGTTGAATTTGAAATTTGATTATCGTGTTTGATAATCGAATATTTGTTGAATTGATAATTAGCTATTGGGTGTTTGCTGCTTTTATGGATATGAGATTTTCTAGTCTCTAATTGAGTTAGATTATGTTGATTTTAGTGAATTGCTATTTTCTATCTATCACTGTTGATAATTGAATGTGCTGATAATTGTATTTATTCAGTTCTGCTGTTTTCTGATTATCTATTTAATAATCAGACTTTGTTGAAAATTTGTGAATCTCTTTTATGAAATTAAAAGGTTTCTTTGGTGTTTATATCCTCTACCTTTTATTTTCTAGCTTAACCAGTTTATGTTAGAAAATTTATTGTTAATGACGACCTTAATTATGAAAATTGTGGGGACGCAATTTTTATAAGGAGGGGAGTCTGTAACAACCGGGATTTTTGTAAATTTCAATTATCATCAAGATGGCGATTTAATTTGTTAGACAATTGCAATTGAAATTTTATTCGAGTAAAATTCGTGCATAAATTGTTAAGTGCTGTTATCGGTTGTAAATTCTTTTATAAATGGTAATTGGGGTGTATATCAGGCAGAAATTCTTTTGAAAATTTTGTTAAAGTAGTTGGGCTTTAAAACTTGTTTTGACCCATGTTTTATGTGGTTGCCGAGTTGTTATCACCCATTCTCCATTTTGTTCGTTCAACAACTGATTCCCCTTTCATTTTTAGAAAACCCTAAGTCTAAGAAAAAGAAATGGTGGCTCCGGTCTCGTTCGTTCCTCTCCTCTCTTGCTCGAAAATTAGGGTTTTCGCTAAATCGTTGGTGGCGATTACAACTCAATCTCCTAGATTTTAGTTGCTCGTCTCTGGGATACTTCAGCTACTTCAAATTGGCGAAAAAGGTGAGTAATTCTACTCACATCTAGTTCGTCCTTGGTATGGTGCTTCGGCAATTCGTTTTTGATTCGATGTTGTTTTATCTCGTCCTCCTGTTTTCATTGATGTTAGTAACCGATGTTGCTATGAAAATTCTACAATGTTACTGTCGTTCGACGTTGTTTTAGTGTCGATGATTTCTTTATCTCGGCTATTTAATTTTGTTTTAATGATTAGTGATTTCTGACTTGTTTATGACAAATAACTTGGTTTACTTGCATTAACGATGTTGAGGTCGTTTTGTTGATTTTGGTCTTGTCGTTCCTTTGGCTTCGGCCCTAGGCATTGGATATTGTCTCTTGTAGCATTGGCATAATTGTTCGATTTATATTTGTTCGAACTGGCATATTCGGAAATTGTTGTATAACTCATTCACAGTTTGGCTTGTTCAAATTATTGCTTGATGCTAGTTCATATTATCACTGGCCCTTTTACACATGTTTGAACTGTCTGTTCTATTTGCTTAGAGCATTGGTTTGAGTTAGAATTCAGCTTGTACTTTTGTCTCTTTGATTTTGTCTATGTTTGCCTCTTGTGATTGCCACTGTGTTGCATTGAGCCCTGTTAGTTGTCAGAGTAGCTTGATCATATGGGTCATTCACTTGATACTGTTTTACTTCCCTCTGTCCCTGTAGCTCTCTGTCTTTGATCTTCACTTGGTTACAACTGGTTCATTCTAGCATTACCTGTGACTTGAGTTCATTTTGGTGCATTTGTCACTTGAACTCTGATCTACATTGATGAACTTGATCATGTTGCTGTTGGATTTGTTGGTTTTACTTGAATCTGGGCTTATTACCTTTCACTTGTGCAATTCTTTATTGCATTTCTGTTTTGATGTTTCAGCTGCCATCATGTTGAATTGTGAATTTATGTGTTACCATTTCCTTGTATCTTTTATTGATGGTGTTGTGGTGCCACATTTTGGTGCCCTCACCTTCATAATGCGATGTTCATGTAGCTGTATCCTTTTGTTGGCGATGCTTGAGATTTTGTTGCATTTTGTATCACTTGGTTATGGGCTGCATTTTATGACTGCACTTGATTTTGTGTAGTCTTGACTCTGTATATACACTTCATGTAGTGTAGTGTGCAGACATTTACTCGTGATATCCAGTTGAGCTTGACACTTGAGTTGTCATTGTTTGACTGTTTATTTTCCCGGTTATTCGCTTGTTTCAACTGCAGTTTTATTATGCAGTTGTTTCTGCTTTCTTTTGCGTAGTTTCGCCTTTGTAATTATTGTGGTGGCTGCAGTTTTGTTGCAGTTTGTCCTTGCGAGCATTAGGACTTTCACTGAGCTTTTGTGCATCTCCTGCGATAGTGGTGAGGCAGTACACGCGTGCGTGTACTGCAGCCCTATCAGATTGATAGTTTTAAATTGATGTTTCGATTTGTTAAATTGTTTCGTTGGTAAATTTCAATGTTCTGAAGTTGTATTCTGATTTGGACTTGTTGATTCGCTGATTAACACTATTCAGTGTTATATTTGCCGTTATCCAATCCTCGTATCAAGAAGTTGGATATACGAGATTTCTATGACTGTCGTCTATTTGATATTTGATTATTATTGCTTCTATGCACTAATAACTTAGTTTGAATTAGACTGACCCGTGTATTATTTTCTTTTGAATGTAATACTCGGGTCAGACCCGAGTTATTTCAGGTTGTAGATTTTCTTCTTTGAGTTGCTGTTCAGGATTTGAAGACTTTTCACATCTTCTGAAGTTGTCAGTGTCATTTTGTAGTAGTCGTGTCAGTGTATAGAACGATATGTATTCATGTATATTAGTTGATAATGTACTTGTATATATAACTTCTAGAGTCGACAGTTGTAGTTGTATCATATGTATTGTGTCAACTATGTTGTAACTGACATCAGTTATATATATATGAGACTTTTGTTTTTATCTGTGTTCCGCATTTATATTATCTGTGTTATCGTTATATCTAATGTCCTAAACTATTATGAACCATCGTAGTTTGTTTTATACTGATAATTGGGTGTGTCAATGGGAGTAAATAAATAAGATGAAAAATAAAAAGTATATACCACTCCTATCGAGATAACCAATATTAGTGTAAGGCCAATTACGGATGGTCGCTCCTATCCAGCCTTATTCTTCGTAATAATAGACAGTATTTCTTTTAATACTCTTTGTTATTATGAGCATAGAGGTGGGGCGTCACAGTGACCCAGTGTAGGGCCCTTGGATTTCTTTTGACTCCGCGTGGTACTGCATAGTTAACCCCTAGTGAGTGCAGTGCAGATCTATTCTTAGAGGTATTAGCAATGTACATGCTTTGGGAATGATATCGGGATTTCTTTAGCTCTTTGAGTGCAGCGCGGTCCTTCTCTTTCGAGCTCATGTTTCGATGGCGGTGCATTGTGCCATTTCACTCTTTTCTAGTGTCAAAATGGGGGTAGCACATCCCTATTATTCTTTAATGCAAGATTGTTAGTACAATTATACTGCCATATATATTGGCTCATGAGTGTAGTATGTCATTAATTGTGTAAGTCTTTTTAATTAAAGTATGCTTTGATGCCATTTATATAACTTCTTATGTCGTAGCGCAACCGCAACATTAGTGGAACCCCGCCTCTAACCAACGTTCCTCAAACATTTTTTAACGAAGTGCGTGCAAATGTGTAGAATATATAATGAGTATGGCAGAACTATGTAAAGTTGAGTAGACCTTAGTTTCTTATGTTTACCTAGCAAGCTTTAAGCAGTTTCTGGAATCGTACCTGATCTATAAGTTGCAGTACGTTCCACATGTTGTTTTTCCTTATCGTTTTTTGGATTAGGCTTTTTTATGTGCAGGTCATGAATCCTGAATTGATCTTTTGATATGTGTCTTTTGTTGCATGCTTGGTGTGGTCTGCTCACTTGTTCGGACGTAGGCTTACGTTTGTGTGCTTGGCACGGTCTGTCCTACTATTTGGAGACAGACTAGTATTTGACTGTAAAATTAGGTCATGTATTTACAACCTTCTTTATTCATGCGCGTGGTTTTTATGATTGCTTCAAGTCGTCTAGTATCCTTACGTACAGTGTGGTTATGTTAACAAAATTAATATAGAGGGATTTTCATATTGGTTCGGCCGGCCAAATATCCTATGACTAACTTGGCTACGAAAGTCGGGCTGCGTTTTGTGCAGCTTCATTTTGATAGCAATGATAACGTTTATTGTGTTATACTTTTCATAACTATCCCTACGTCCAATTCATTGAATTATACTTTTCATAACAATGATAATGTTTATTACATCAGTAATATAAATATATAAAGTAAGGCCTGAGGTGCTTTGAATTCCATATTCTCAGAACTAGGTTGCCATCAGGCTTTGATAGTCGGTACGCTCTGTTTGCCGGAACTTCTGCTATGACTAATAGGCCTTCCCAATTTGGGCCTAGTGGTCCATCTGCTAGGTCTTCTGTGTTGGCTATTACCCTTCATAGTACAAGATCCCTTGATGTTGTAGTTCTTTGCCATCCTTTTTCGGTATGCGGCATTTACTACTACTACCTCATCTCTTCTTTCTTAAATGAGATCTAGGGTAATATTCTTCAGCCTTTTGTTCTTATCCATCGTGTATGATTTTCTTCTATGTGATGGGACTTCTACTTTGACAAGGAGTATGTTTTTATATCCATAGGTTAGTCAAAAAGGAGTATGGCCCATCGAGGATCTAATCAAGGTTCGGTAGGCCCATAATATTAGAGAAAACTCTTCCACCAACTTTCCCTTAGATTTCTGCAATCTTTTCTTATATAACTTCTTAATGGTTTTGTTTACGGCTTTGACCTGTCCATTCGCTTGTGGATGTGCGATGGAGGAAAAACCCTTAATTATGCCATTCTTCTCACAAAGCTCAGCAAACTCTTAACTTTCAAACTAGGTGCCCTTATCGAAAATTATCTTGTAGGGGATTTCGAATCTGGTAATTATGTTTCTTACCAAAAAAGTGATTATCTTCTTTGTAGTGATCATAGCTAAAGGTTCCGCCTCTACCTACTTGGTGAAGTAGTGGATTACCACTATGGCGTACTTCACCCCTCCCTTAGGCATAAGAAGTGGACCTATCAAATCTATGCTATATATGTCGAATGACCATGAACTAGTAAGTGAGATGAGCTCATGGGATGGTTGTCTGGGGATACTCGTGAATCGTTGACATCTATCACATCTTCTTACGAATTCTCTCGCATCCTGAAGCACTGTAGGCTAATAATAACCATGCCTCAACACTTTCTTTGCTAACTTGGTCCCTCCTGAATGATCCCCATGTTGTCCCTTATGTACTTCCCTCGTGACTCATACCCCTTCTTCTTTGAAAACACACCTAAGATAAGGGGTTGATTACCCTCTCTTGTATAATGTGCCATCAAAGATGGAGTAGAGCGGAGATTGGTATCTTATTTTTTGAGCTTTATTTTTTTGGGTAGGGTTCCATTTAGCAGAGATTGGTTGATAGTAATCATCCAGTTGTTCTCCCCAGTTTGCTGGAGTGTGTGTTCAACTGGGGACTGTTCTCGATTTGTTTATGTTTCCTGATCTTGAGCCCCTTAAATTATCACCCATTGAGCTTGGGTTAAGACCATTATCTTATTTGATTTTGTTATTCTTGGCTATGCTCAAAGCCCTATTGGTACTACCTTCATTCATTTGTTACTTTGGTGCTTGTAGGTTTGGCTAACGAGTCGGCAGATGAGTTTTTCTCAAATGGAATTTGTTCTATGCTAAACTGTTCGAATGGTTCTAGTAATTTCTTAGAAAGTTTTACATATTTGTCTAAGGTTGGTTACTTTGCTTGGTAATTGCCCTGCACTTGGTTCAAAACTAATTTAGAATCACTATGGATTTTAATGTGGGTTACCTTTATTACCTAGGCCATTCTCAGGCCTGCGAGGAGAGCTTCGTATTATGCAATGTTGTTGGTTGCTTTGAAACAAAGCTGCACTGCTACATACAGTATATGTTTATTTAGAGTGGTTAGTACATACCCTATACCTGCCCCTTATTCATTTGATGCTTTGTCTATGAATAGTTGCCATAACTGGGGGGTTGAAGCTTCTTTCTTTGGCTAAGGTTAGGCTGGCAATGTGCATTCTTCAATGAATTATGCCAGTGCTTGACCTTTGATTGCCTTTTAAGGACATAAGTGATGTCATATTAACCAAGCTCTAAGGCCCATTTCAGTAAGCGGCTTAATGTTTCCGACTTCTATAGTATCTTCCTTAGGGGTTTGTCTATGAGGACTTTGATGGGATGTGCTTGGAAATAGGGCCGCAACTTCCTTGCTGTAAGGAGCAGGTTGTAAGTTAGCTTTTCAAAGACTGAGTGCTTCAGCTCTACTCCTGACAGCTTCTTGGTTGTGAAGTAAATGGGCCTTTGGGCACCTTCGTCCTCTCGTAACACTGCAGAACTAATAGCTTTATCAGTTATAGCTAAATAAATTTAAAAGTCCTCACCTGTTATCGGTTTAGATAGCATGGTATTGTTGACCAGGTGATCCTTTAGGTTTTGGAATGGACTTTGCATTTGTGATAACCCGGATTTTTGAGTTAATAAAATAAAATAAGTAATGATTTAATTTATAGAATTTAAATTATTAGTTCGAAATTTATGGTCTTTTATAAAATGAATTTTTTTTTGGAATGATCAATTCTGAAAAATTATGAAATAGAGAAATTAGAATTTTAGAGTTTTGTTTAATGATAATTGGAATTAGAATTTGATAAGAAGATAATTATTTGAGTTGAAACTTTTAATTTAAATAAAAGAGAGTTTGGGAATTATAGGCTTCTTTTATATGTTGTTAATGTTTTAAATACATTTAAAAAGTTATTTTATATTTGGGCTTGATTCATGAGGCTATTGTAATTAACTAAAACATGAAGTTGGGCTTTAATTAGATAAGTAAAAGAAAATAGTTCTTTTAATTTAAATAAGGAATTAAATTAGTTCTTATTGGGTCTAAGCCCATTTACAAGTTTGACATGAGATAACTCCTCTCTTCAATGTTTTATACGTTTATTTTCCTAACTACAAAGAACTAAAGAAACTAAGTTTCCTCTTTCAAACCTAGAAGCTAAATCAACAAACTAAAATAGATGGAAGTTGCTAGAAAATCAGGGAAAATTAAAGTAAGTATTCTTAGCCATAGTTTATATTATAAACCTGTTAGCCCTAGTTGATCGAAATAACACCTGCCAAACCTTTGCCTTCTGTGTTGAAAGTCCAGCTTTGTTGAGGGCCTTATTGCTGAGGTCAGAGTTCGCTACAGTTGGAAACCGGAGAACTGCATGACCTGTCAGTCCTTTGGCCACCTTTCTGATGCTTGTCCTAGTTCTTCCTTAGTTGTGCCATTATCTAATCGGGTTCCACTCCCTCGACCTCCTGTCAGGAAGTGGGTCCCGAAGGTTGCTCCTCCCTCTTCTGACTCCCCTCCAGATGATGCTCTGCTAGTGTTGCTCCTTTTGTTGATGTTCCCGTTTGTCCGTCCTAGCCTAAGATTGATCACACTGTTCATGCTCCTGTCTGTCTGGCCTAGATGGAATTTTCTTCTTCTGCAGATGCTCCTTCTGTTGTTGCACATGTTAGTCCAGCCCAGTCTAAGAATGCGAAGTTGGCCGATTTTATTTCTTGGAATTCTAAGGACCGGCATGTTCCTTCGAAAATGCGATACTCGCCAGAGACTGACACCTATTTGCCTTTATCAGTGATGTTGTGGATGAGAATCGTTGTCTTATTTACCACGTTGATTGTGAGGGTCTCTCCCTTACGAGGGTTGGTGAGATAGGTGAGGAGAATACAAGTAAGTTTTATGACGTCGGTTAGGATAGAAAATTTATTTACTCTCCTTCATCTGAAGGTTATAACCCAAATCTGGCTACTCTTTTCCTTAGGTACGTGAATGTTATTGGCTCGTCATCTAATGTTATCAGTGGCAATTCCTCCTTAGAGGGCTCATAGTAGTTTTTGGTTAGTAGTATAGGCTTTTTTTGCCTATCCCTTGTGATTTATTTTTCTTTGTTTATTTAGGCTCTTCCCATTTAGCTGTTCTATGCATGTGCAGAACACCTGTTTTCCATTATATATACAGTGGCATGGCTCACTTAAAAGCTGGCTACCTTTGCTAAAAAAATTCAGTTTATTGTGTTTGATTTGGTTACTTTTTGGTTTAGACATAAATTAATTCTAAGGTATGTTGCAAATGGAAGTAGTTTGGAACTCTAATTGGTGAATAAGGTGAGTTAATCACTCACACTACCTATCTCTAAACTCTTATAGAATGCTTGTGATTTTAAAGTGAATTGTGATGTTGATTTCGAGTTTATGTAGTTGCAAATCATCCCATGTTAAAACTGTTTACAGTAAATCAATTTCAACCTCTTTCCTATGCTTAGCTTATTTTGATTACTTTCTCTAAGCTTGCATGTGTGTTTCAAATCTTGAAAAGCAAGGATATTGCGCTGGAAACTATAGTGGCCATCGGTGGGAAAACGAATGCTTGGAACTCACATTCTAGACATCCTACCGGTGGACTGGTCAGAGACAACTGGTCCACCGGTTGAGCACTTGGAACGTGAGTTCCAAGTGTCGTTTGATCCACCGATGTGCTTATTGAATGCTCGGTCGTTCCCTTGTTGTTTAGTGAATTTTTCTGGGTGTTTTACTTCTTATTTCCTGAGTTTTGATCCTCCGATTTTGGTGATGCTCGTTTCAATGATTTTGAAATTTGTTTATTTGTAAATCTAGTTAGTATAAATATAGTTTGAATAAAACAATTTGCAAAACGATAGTTTATTATAATATATAGATTCCAAACTAAATTTCTATATCAATCAAATTTCTTTTTATAAATAATTTTATAAAGTGAACATATATATATACTTATATTAATTATTTTGGTAGAAAGGGTTATGGATTATGAAATTTGGATTTTTGGGAATATAAAACTAAGTTCTTTCTAAATAAATGTTTAAATACCTATATGGATTTGGAAATATGATTTCAGAAATATAAACTTAATTTATTTCTAAATAATATGGGTGTATATTATATATATATATATATATATATCAGAAAGCGTTTGGAAGAGTAATAAGTATAGTTTTATAAAATAAGTGGACATATATATATATATATATATATGGGTTTTGGAACATGGCTTGTCAATTAAATGTCTTAATTTTGAGACAATTATGGACATATATAAGTGCAATTTTAGAATAATTCGATTTTATGGAATATTTTTATAAAATAGTGAATATCTATATAAATTTAAATAATAAATGAATTTATGGAAGATTATAATATTGGATTTCTAAACTATAAAATTTTATAAGATAAATATTTTGATAGCCATAGTTCTATAATATGCGGAGTACTAATAATCGACATAGTGTTACTGATTGGTTTAAATGCTCTTGAGCAATGCTTTATTGAATATTGTACAACTCATTGAATAGAATATTTGAGTGGTACTTACTAGCCCATTAGTGAATACTCAAATTTCACCGAGTAGTATGGGATGCCTTGGTTAAATCCTTGTGATTGCTATTAGGAAGTGATAGTTTGGCTCACATCCCTAACAAGTTTTAAAATAGATAAAACATCCTTCACAACCAACATTTACGTTTCCACTCCCTATTTTCAAATTCACGCACGCAAAAAGACCCAAATACCCTTTATGTTTTTCACTTTTCAAACGTGTATAACTTTATTTACAAAAACCGGATCAACATACCGTTTTCACCAAAAAATTACAAATTTTATGATCTTTAAAATGAGATCCATTATTGATACCAAAAATTTATATTTGTATTAAAGATGCAATTATTTCAAATATTTGCAGACAATTCAGCAAATATTGAACATTTTTGATTTTTTTTTTAAAATTTATAAAAATTACAAAAAATTGCAGATATTTCTGCAACTATATGGTATAGTTGCAGAAATGTCTGCAACTATTGGGTATAGTTGCAGAAATTTATGCAACTATAATGTATAGTTGCAGAAATATCTGCAACTATTGCAAATAGTTGCAGAAATGCAACTATTGCAAATAGTTGCAGAAATTTACGCAACTATTGCGTATAGTTGTAGAAATTTCTGCAACTATTGCTTATAGTTGCAGAAATAACTGCAACTATTGCTTATAGTTGCAGAAATAACTGCAACTATTGCGTATAGTTGTAGACATTTCTGCAATTATTGCATATAGTTGCAGAAATGCAACTATTGCAAATAATTGTAGAATTGTCTGCAACTATTTGCAATAGTTGCAGAAATTTCTGCAACTATTGCATGTAGTTGCAGACATTTCTGCAACTATTGCATATAGTTGCACAAATGCAACTATTGCGTATAGTTGCAGAAATGTCTGCAACTATTGCGTATAGTTGCAGAAATTTCAGCAACTATCGCATATATTTGCAGAAATTTATTGCGATTATTTATAACTGCAAATATTAAGAATATCATATTTCATAAAAAAAACTTATTTGTCTTCAATTTAATTGCAGTTTTCCATTTAAATCGAAAAATAAGAAGAAGAATTAGAGCTCGCAGTTAAGCGCATGGGTAATTTGGGGAATAAATTGGCGGAAAACAGAAATAGGGACGTAGAATATATATTTTTTATGACAAGGACCCGCTTTGAAATTAAGTTCCGTTTTAAGGATGTGTGACTAATTTTCACTTTTAACAATTTAGGGTTGTTTTCTCTTTCCGTGTTCGGTGGGACCAATGGAACCTTAAGGGAATATAGTTCAGGTTTTCCAATATATCCATAACAAATGAGATTTACTAGATTCTACTAAATACTTGAATTTCTCCGGACGGTATGGGACGTTTTGGTTAAGTTCTTCTGATTACTTTAAGTGATAGTATTTAACACTTTACAGTTTACTATCTTTTGGTGTTCGGTGGGACCGATGGATCCTTAAGAGGTATACTTATGGATTTCATTAGAATCATAAATATTTAATATAATGAATAATCTAGCATCTTCGAGTCGTGGTTGTTACGATCCTTGTGATCGTTGTGATTCTGTTTGTAACGACCTATAAAATTTTGATTGGTTTTAATAACGTATTTAACTGAATTTTGTGAAATTTTAAATAATTGAATTTTGAAATAAAATTTATATATTTGGAATACATATTTAAAAACATAGCAATTGGTAAATTTTCATCAGAAAATATGGAAGTTTGTTTTATTGTGAAATTTTAATTCAATTTAAATCAGTTAATAACAGTTGAATTTAAAAGTATTCCGAAACCTAAATATGTCAACATGAGAAAATTTATTTAGAACACTCTGAATCAGACTACGAAATTCATTTCGCGAAATTTAAACATTTCAAGCTCCGTTTGGGTTTTTCCGTACGGCATAACAACGTATATCAGTGTCTGTATCGACTTTTTGAACAGATGATCCTATCACTGACATATGTATGCCGTTTTGATCGTCTCGTCGTGCTAATCTCTATGGTATATTCAATCTTGTGTTTTGAAGTCCGGTATGGAGCGGAAAGTGCATAACGGTCCAATGCATCGGTACCCGTTTTTAACATCTGACTCTAGTGTCCATTCAAATTTCCAACGGTTGAAAGCCAACAAACAATTGCATTTATTACTCCCTGAATTATTGTGCCTTGACTTCCACAATTTCACCATTTCGTTTTAGATTCTCTGTTTCCACGTTTGTCTAACATTTCATCTTGTTGTTTTATTTATTCGGCCACAGGGAAAAAAATAAAAAATAATTTACATATATTTCTAGAGCACCTCAAACTTCTCCCCTCCTCCTCATATATGCCTTCTTTCTCCTCCTTTAGCTTACCTCCTTTTCCATCTTTCTTCTATTCCCAGAGCAATTCTCACCACCATACACGCAAGCCTTCCTCCCCACTTCGTGCTCCTCAAGCAGCCTTTTCCGAGTCGCCTTCGACTGCTACTCTCCATCATCTCACCACCCTTAGCCGAAGGCAGTCACCAACGCAACCCTAGCCGAAGTCCTCCTTCTTCCTCCAGCTTCGCGGCCTATATATATATATATATATGGGTAAATTTTATTAATATTGATTTGAAAATTTTATATATATAAATATATAAGTTGCTATATGTATAGGTATATATTAGTATATATGTTTCGACTCTTAGTTTATGAATCTGTAGTTATTTATATGTGTTATTATATATAACAATATATATATAAAGTTTATAAATCTGTTGGTTATGCAAGTTATATATATATATAAAGTTATGTAAGTGTTTATCTTATAATATATATATCTATAATGATGTTGTGTCTGTAGTGGTTGTTCAAAATACTACCCACCTCTCTGTTTTTTTAGTAAGCTATATATATTGGTTTAAATAATTTTATAATCTATTTGTAATATATATCAGTTATATATGTTAGTTCATAAGTACATGGGTTCTGCTTTTTCTACAAAGTATATAAAGTTATAAAGTTTATATATGTATATGTGCCATTTACATCTAATAAATATATTTTAAAATAAATTCTGGTAATAATTTACATGGGTATTATGTTGTGAATATATATACTAATATTGAGTTCAGCCTGTTTTATATAAAAGTATATGATTGAACAAGTCTTATATATATATAAACTTTTGGCAAAGTGGTATGCTAGTATTATATAATATCTTTAGATTCCTGGAATTCTGCAGCATTACAGATTTGATTTCTAGTTATTTGTCTATATATCTATTTTATATCATATTGTATATACAGAGTCATATGGGTTGGTATAGAACATGTTGCATATATATATTATATGAAGTTACACAAGTTTGTATATTAATTGTTTACATTCATAACTGGTTTGGAAGTTGATATGTATATATAGATTTTACTTATATAAGTAGTTTGTACGTGGTATGCTTTGCCTTTAAAATATAGTATTTGCATATTCTCTATTGTTACTCTGTTTTTGCATATTCTCTGTTGTATTTTCTGTTTTGTATAAGGGTATATTTTGAAAGTTGTTATACACATTAATTACATATGTTGTTTAGGCTATTCCTATAATTTTGAATTTGCACGTGTATATATATATATAAGTTATATATATATATATGTGGTTTATATTAGATTTTGTTTTATGTTATATATACAAGTGATATGTTTATGTCTGTATGAGTATTTATCTCAAATATATTATTTAAAATAATAATTTTACTTATATATATATATATGTTATTTTGATATTTGTTTTAAATTTAAATATCGATTTCGTGGAAATAATATATATATATATATATATTTGTTATTTCTATCAAGGTTGTTCTAATTGTCTCATCGATTCCCATTTTATCAGCTTTGTCCGTCGAAATTCATGTCAATACTGCCTTTCTTTGGAAATCGTCATTTGGATTTGGTTAATTTCACAATTCAAATCGTAACCTGTTGTGTTGTCTATCTTCTTGTGTTCTCTAGCCTCAAAAGGTGAGCAATCACTCACGTTTAACGTTCTTGTATTTATTAGATTTGATTTCAATTGAAACGACAATTGAAATATGCTGCTGTAGTCATTTAAATTTGCTATATATACTATTATTTATAACTGTTCACCTATGGGATATGACACCATATCCTGTTATTTATATTTTATTGTTATTGAAGATATATGCCTGTTATTATTAAATCATATCTGTTATCACTCTGCAAGTTCCCTGTTAGTATAAGTTCACTATGGGTTGAAATGATACATACCCGAACGATCTATAGAATAGGAGAAAATCGTTATGAGTTGAAATGATAAACCCAAGCGATTTTCATTTGGATTGAATTTGGGATTGCAGGTTGAAATGATATATACCTGTATATATATATATATATATATATATATATATATATATTTAAATTGCGGGTTGAAATGATAAATATTCGTATCACTTGACCATATGATAGAAAATTTTATACAAACACTGTTGGTCTATATATATAAATATTTTGAAAATGATTTCTATGGATTTGGAGAGAAATATATGGTTTAAATAAATATTGATTTTGATTTAAAGTGATTAAATGGATATTTCAAGTTTTAAATAAATCAAAGGGAATATTTAGTTTAATGTAAATTTTAAGGTTATTTAAATGATAATGGATTTATTAAGTGAATATTTCAAAACTAAATAATAATAAAGTTAATATATATATATATATATATATGAAATTATCAACTTAGTTTTTAAAGTGCTATAATTTGGAAATATATATATTTGAAATGGAAATGATATTTTGGTTTTGAAGTATAAATTAATTTGAAATGACCACGGTGTTATAATGACGTTTGGTTGTTAATAGCGTATGTTCTACATTGTAGATTGTTCCCTGGATTCTTAGAGGATGGTTATCCCAAACATCCTTTAAGTTCCTTGTATTTCAGTTGATATTTCACTTGAGTTGGATTTATTGATATAAGAATGTTAATCCTGACTCGAGTGTGTTGTGTTTGCTTTACGCTCGGGTTAGACTGAGTGATACAGCAATTGAGACTCACCTTTGGAGTTTGGAGCTTCGCTTGGAGATTCAACTATCGATTCAGCTTTCAGCTTTTCCAGTTGATTTGTTAAGAGAGGTCATCAGTATGTATTTGAGATATTCTATGTATTTTATTTCAAACTCTGTTGTTTATATAGTAGCTTCATGAACTACTATTTATCTATTCCGCTGCATTATTTTTATATTACTCTATGATTCTGTGATTTATTTATTTACCGTATATGCTGAGTTTTGCCAAATATAAATTACAATCTGATATTTTGAGCAATTCAAGTCCGACATGTGCGGATGCGAATGGTTGAAAATAGTAGGTCGTTACACTGTTTCACGGTATGGATGATCCTCGATACCAGATTGGTATGAGTGATACGACATTTGTTTGCCATGGTATGGTCAATCTTTAAGATTGGTATGGACGATCAGGGTGATCGGTATGGAATTGGTTTCTGTGTGTTAGAGATATTGTGCTTTATTCTATAATTCTGTGTTTAGTGACTAATCTGTGTTTATGACCTAAATATATAACCCTGTGCCTTGGGATTAATTCTGAGTTAAATTAATTATGTAACCTGTTATATCTTGGATATCTAAATTTACTTATATGCCATTTATTCTTATGTTACATCTTTTTCTCATCCTTTTTAGATATGTAGAGATAGTCTGACCCATTTATTTTATAATACTCGGGTTAGGCCAAGACTTTTCAGGTTACAAGATAGGTAGACCTTAGGATGGTTGGGCTAGTAGAGAGATAAACTGTTTTGACTTTTAATTTATCTCATTTAGGATTTTGCATTTGTTATGAAGTGTATATTCGAGTTATAGATTTGTGCCGAATGTATATTATGTGAGTCTAGTGTTATATTTGATAGACTCTCAGTTTATATATGTATATGATGTTTATTATTCCGCTGTGATCCGTGACTATTATTTATATGATATATTTCTATGATTTTGAGAAACTGGCGTGTTTATTACTTTGAACTGATACTATACATGTTAAATTCCATTCCAAAGATTCAGTAAAGTGGTAAGTATGACGTGTCAGTGTTAATTTAAAGATATATTCACATTCGGTCACCCTTAACAAGCTGTATTCTCTGTATTATTGGAATACCTTATTTATAATGTTCTCTAATAATATGGGTATATCGGTGGGATCATTACAGTTCGTATCAGAGCTGAGTCAGAACATTATAGCATATAATATCACATATTTAGACCTAGTGAGACTTAGAGACTTATCCCTTGGGATGTGAGGTAGATAGTTATATTAATTATCTATATAGGGATAGAATATAAATTGATTACTGGAATAATCAATTGGGACGTATTTTGATTTAGAATTTTAGTTAGATAAATTGGAGTTTGTGACATCAAAATTTTTGCAAAGTGATGTGTTAAAATCTTTTAGAGTTTAGAAAATTTTGGATTATTCGGAAATTTGAGTAAATAAGTTTAAGGTTTAAATAATCAAGGAATAATCAGCGTTGCGCAGCAGAATTTTAGGAATATAATTGTTCCGTTGAAAGCGACTATTCATTTTTGGTTAATTGGTTGCAAGAAATTAATTGCTTGGTTGTATTTATTTAAATTGGATATATGGATGCTAGTAATAATAAAATAATTATAACCTATGATTATTTACTGTGTTGACCTGTCCAGAAAATGTTTAAGGATTCTAATCAATACGTGGGACGCCATGTTATTGATAGGAGTTCTTAAACATCAAATAAGGCATTTTGACATGAGAAATAATTAATTTGGAAATTGTAAAATTACACGAGTTAAAATAATTTAAAATAATATTTTAGCCATCGAATAAATTATGAGAAGTGGAGAGCATGGCAAGGCAGCATTGATATTCTAGGTAATCAACTTTGCAGCCAAGTAACGAAATGACCTATAAAATTTCATGGCTTAATATTATTTTATATAATGAGATAAGTTAAGGAAATTGTTTTAAATTTTGGAATTGGTTTATAATAAAATTTAAATAAAAGTTAATTGGAAAATGTGAAAGGAGAATAATTAAAAATCCACTTCCATTTATGAATTTGACTTTCAAATTCTTTGATTATATTTTGTGAATTGACTATAAGAGAATAATTATAAAGGAATTAGATTAGGGTAATTTCTTTAGTTACTAAAATTTTAAATTAAGTGGACTTGAGTTAAATATGATAATCTTTTTAAATAGAAGTTTTAAGGTTGTGAAAGGATATCTTTGACATTATGGGAAATTTGTTTTTCAGTTGAAAATTTAAAATTGTCAAATGATAAACTTTTTGGATATTATAAATAGTAGTAAATGTTATAGTAAGGGATAGGTTTAAAATTTATTGAAATTGTTAGTAATAAAGCTTTTTGCTAAAGAAAATTTAGAAATTTATATTATGGATTTCTTTCATTAATGAAGTTGCGGGGACATAATTTCCTTAAGGGGGAAGTCTGCAATACAATTGATTTTTGAGTTAATAAAATAAAAAATAATGATTTATTTTGTAGAATTTAAATCATTAATTTGGAATTTATAGTCTGTTATAAAATTTAATTACTTTTGGAATGATTAATTCTAAAAATTTGTGAAATGGAGAAAATAGAATTTTAGAGTTCTGTTTAATGATTATTGGAATTAGAAATAGTAAGAAGATAATTGGTTGAGTTGGATCTTTTATTTTATATAAAAGAGTGTTTGGTATTTATAGGCTTCTTTTATAAGTTGTTGATGTTTTAAATACATTTGAAAAGTTATTTTATCTTTAGGCTTGATTCATGAGGCTATTGTAATTAATTAAAACATGAAGTTGGGCTTTAATTAGATAAGTAAAAGAAAATAGTTCTTTTAATTCAAATAATGAATTAAATTAGTTCTTATTGGGTCTAAGCCCATTTGCAAATTTGACATGAGATAACTCCTTTCTTTAATGTTCTGTACGTTTATTTTCCTAACTACAGCATACTAAAGAAACTAAGTTCCTCTCTCAAACCTAGAAGCTAAATCAACAAATTAAAATATAAGGAAAATGCCAGAAAACCAAGGAAATTAAATTAAGTATTCTTAGCCCAAGTTTATATTATAGATTTGTTCAATTTTCAATTTATTGTATTTGATTTGGTGGCCTTTTGGTTTGGATGTAAATTAATTCTAGGGTTTGTTGCAAATGGAAGTGGTTTGCAACTCTAAATGTTGAATAAGGTGAGTTAATAACCCACACAACCTATCTCCAAACCCTTATAGCATGCTTGTGATTTTATAGTCAATTGTGATGTTAATTTTGGGTTTACATAGTTGCAAATCATCCCATGTTCGAACTGTTTACAGCAAATCAATTTCAACCTCTTTTCTATTCTTAGCTTGTTTTGATCACTTTCTCTAGGCTTGCGTGTGTGTTTCAAATCTTAAATATCAAGTATAGGATGTTGGAAAGCGAGGAAATCGCGCTGGAAACTACAATGGCCATCGGTGGGAAAACGAACGCCTGGAACTCACGTTCCAGACGTGCCACCGGTTAACAGGTCGGAGACAACCGGTCCACCGGTCGAGCACCTGGAACGTGAGTTCCAAGTGTCATTTAATCCATCGATGCATTGATTCAATACCCGTTCGTTCCCTTGTTGATTGATGAATTTTTCCAAGTGTTTTATTTCTGATATCTTGAGTTTTGTTCCTCCGATTTGGTGATGCATGTTTCAATGATTTTGATGTTGTTTATTTATAAATCTAGTTAGTATAAATACAGTTTGAATAAAATTATTTGCAAAAAGATAGTTTATTTTAATATATAGATTTCAAACTAAATTTCTATATCAATCAAATTTCTTCATATAAATAAATTTATAAAGTGAATGTGTGTGTCTATATATATATACATATATTAATTATTTTAGTAGAAAGGATTAAGGATTATGAAATTTGGATTTTTGGGAATATAAAACTAAGTTCTTTCTAAATAAATGTTTTAATACCTAATGGATTTGGAAATATGATTTCGAAAATATATACTTAATTTATTTCTAAATAATATGGATATATATATATATGTTTGTACCAAAATTAGGCACAACACTCTTCGGATGTGTTTGAAGAGATAAAATGAAGAAATTAAATGTAAACGAGGAAGATCTAACAAACACATCGGTAGATAAACAGGAAAAACACACAGAAACACGCAGATTTAGAGTGGTTCGGCGTATGGCCTACGTCCACTATGAAATGGCTAACTTTTATTGATTTTCGCTTGCTGGTTACAATGAGTTACAACAGTACAATCCAAGTACAATAGTGATTTCGGCAAAGTCTGGACGTAGAAGAGCCAAAAGTCCTTTTTCAATAGGTCCTGGGCTGCTATTTATAGGCTGTTCGGTCGGCTAAATGTTTATCGATTTAGAAAATAGCCGAACGAATTTTTAAACAAAATATACCGCTAGCGCACGGCGTACACTTTGCAGTACGGGTCGATCCGTAGGGAATTGATGAGATTTTTAAAAATCTATTCAATCAAATTAGACCAAAGTGAAATGAAGTTGTTAACTACTAAAGCTAGAATTAAAACGTGATTTAAAAACTATTAAACTAGAGAATAATTTAGAGGCAAATCCACTCTAATATTTTTGTAAATCAACAAACATAGAATTTATGATTTCTAACTTTGATATTAAGTGAAATAAGTGTTGCATTTATCATAAGTATGGTTTGTTTATGTTATTGATTAACATAACTCAAACCATCAAACTATAATACAACAATTATACCACTTATAATTCTCATTAAAATGAAGCCAAAGCAAATGTTATTTTAAGTATGATCTATTTACTATTGTAACTAGTAATATAGATCATCAAATTTCATTTTTACTTTCATTTCAAAATCAAAAATGGATTAGCAAATGATGATGCAACTTGTGTTTATGTTGAATAAGAATAGCTCATTTGCATAAGCAATATAAGCTATCAAACCCACTTGTATAAACTTGCATCAAAACTCACTTCATGAAGCATAAACCAAATGAGATCATAAATCATAAAATGTTGAAATTACATAATATTTGTCATGGCCCGCAAATCCGTCCCTCTTGATTAACCACTAATCTCCATTGATTAACTCAAAATGAACGGGAATACGAACTATGATGGTTTAAGAAGAAGAAAAGAGTAGAAGAAGAAGAGAAACACAGAAGAAGAAGGAAGAAGAAAGAACAACAGAACAACATCAGAACAGAAAACAATATCAGAATCTTACACATCGCAGCGGAACAATATATAATAGATAAACACCAGTCTTTTATAACAAAGAACTATATCAGTTTATACATACATCAATCAACAGAGTCAATATACAACAATGGACAGTTATATAACTTGTCCTCATACAGAATACACAGCGGAATAAATAATATCAGATACAAATACTACGTCTCGTCATCCAGCTTATCTCCAAGCTCCAGAATATCCAGAATATCCTGATAATCTAACTCTAGACTGCCCGTGTGGAAATTGGTGGGCACCCAGAGTTTAGAAGGGAACAATAAACTCCGAGTCAGTCATGGTGACTGGTGTGAGATCGTAAAACAGTTATTCTTTATAACAACAAAATAATTTTTAAAGTAAATTCGAAATGCTTTTTGGAAAATGAAACTACCATAAGACCTCCCGCCACACACACAATGCAAACGCAGAATTGGAGGAGATTTCTTCTTATGATAGTCAAAGATGCTTACTACGCAAAATCAAATCATTTTGATATTATTTTTAGTGCATAGTGTAGAAATCATTTCGAAAGTATAATATTAATCTTAGCCAACATACGACCAGTATCGTATGCCTACTATAGCTACCATCTAAACAGTGGTGACCACCGTACGTAAATGGCAGGTTCTACAACTAATACCGTACAAAGTTCGTATTGGAGTTTGGATTTCCAACAAATGGTCAGGCTAAGGAACTTCCTATCCACGATGGGTACGTCCCTGGAATAGACGACCCGAGAACCTAACCGGATCTCTGCCAACACAAGGCCGGGTTACCTCTGCAAAAATAGGTAACTACTGACACGCGTATGCCATCCCCGGATCGTAACCGATCTTCCCGAGGATCCCCGATTTCCAACAAACCACATAGATAATAATGTAGCAACCACATAGGTTAAGTATCTGGGCTCCATACCATGATACCACCTCTATCCAAAAGGAATGACATACACTAAGGGGCGCTACTCCCTAGAACCTTGCTGCATCCTTCCTGTTTCGACCATTTCCGGGGTGTGAGGCTCGACGAAGTCTCGTCCACAAAGCTACGCTTTCTCAAAAAGCCCTGCTTCGGGTCAAACAAAATGATCAACCTATGATCACAAAGATATAAGATCAAACAAATGATCATATCACAAATGATCAAACACTGATCATTTCACAGCAACACTCAGTATGCCACGTTACCAAATTGGGATATATCGCTGATGAATTTCAACTACATAACCTCTGAGCTCGTACGTCTCAGAGAAGGGTGTTAAGCTAAGAGAATAAATTCTCCGCCACCAACAGAAATGTATTTGAAAGAAATCAGCTTTATATCTCAAATTGTAACGTCAGACACACAATCCATACAAGTCTGTTCCGGGATCGAACAGAACCGAAGGCACTTCTCACGAAGCCCTTGCATATCCGGATAATTTTCAATCACGTCAGGGCTTCCCGTCACTAAGGGTGATAAAACCTCTAAACCGGAGATCAGCTGATGTAGAGTAACTCGACGGTAATCCTTCCGTTTTCAAAAATATCCGGTCTTCAACACCGGTCTTCGAATGCAATTCATAACGACGTATCACATATTCGGAATGGGTTATACGACCCCATGGTCTTTTCCCGGCTAACCCGAATAGTGAGCGTTTATTTAAAATAAGTGTGGCATTCAATTTCATCCAATTCACAACAAATACCTATCTAAAGGTAATTATTGATAGTCGGTTATTTAACTATCAATAAAGATGCGCAACATCATCAGATTCCAAATAATTTTCCAAATTATTTCATCTTCAAAAATATCTTTACTAGATATAACATTTCCATACTTAACCATTTGAAAACAATTTCAAATATTCACTTTTCAATTTATCTTTAAAAGATAAAAACTCAAACAGTTCATTTCACATTGGAAAAGCATTTGCATACTTATTTAAAAATAAGTAATTCACAAATCATTTATTTTCAACACTTAGAAAATATTCGATATACTTAAAATCAAAATTAAGTATATATCTCATTCTTTAAGGAAATCATTCTTAAATCACATTTATTTGAGTCAAAACGAATGTTGCGTAAAACATCGTTACGACGACTCGAAATCACTAGTATAGGGATTCGGAATTAAGATAGATATATAAATCCCAATACTATATAAAATATTTCCTTTCGAAAATCATTTACTATAACAACAGTGTTATAGTCCACCATTTCCTTATTTTTCGAAAACGTCTATTTCAACAATAAATGTTGAAATCTATGATTTCGATAGTTCACACGTTTTAAAACATCTTTTAAAACAATTAACTTCATTTCATAATATCGCTTTCCCAAAACCCTATCCATTTTACTTAAAAATATATTCACTGTCCAAAATCGTGAATATACTTCACTAACCACATTTCAGTCTCTTCTACACATTTTATTTCAATAAAAATTCGCTATTTAAAATCGCGATTATATCTTCTTTAATGTCCTTCTATATTTAATTTATCAAATCCAATTGATTTCGAATTTATAAAACAACGTTTATAAATTCTATTTTCTATTCTATAACAACTTCGATTTTTTTAAATTTCCTTTAATGACCCATTCAATTTTATAACTCAACGTATACATCAAAAATCCATATTATAAGTTAAATACTTATAATTTATTTATTTTAAAAGAAATCGTTCTTTTAAACTTTACAAACTGTAAATAAACCCATTTTAACATCATTTCCATTTTTAAATCCACATTCCCAAATATTCACTTTTAACCCCAAAATCAAATCCCAAATTGATTTCTAATTTTACTTCAATACCAAATCAATTTCAATATTCATTTCTAAATTAATTTCCCATCCCAAATCATTTTATATTGATTTTTTCTAAACTTGTTTCAATTTGCCAATTAAATTTATAATTGGACTTCCAACTTATTTCATTTTAAACAAATTCCTCTTAAAGAAAATAAATCCCTTTTATCTTTTTCCAACTATTTAGAAATCCAAATTTTAATTAAATTCTTCAATTTAAAATCACTATTATACGAAATTCATTTATTTAACGTTTTCACTTGATTCTGGAATTAATTCGATAAGAATATAAAAATTAACTTTTTTATACTTTAAAATTCCTTTCTTCGAATTTATTCAATTTCTAAAAATTTATTTACTTAAAAATTTCTATTTTGATTTCAAAAATTCAATTTCATTTATTTTTGGAATCCAATGATATCAAACATCCATTCAGCTAAATTTTAGCTTTCAAACAATTTCCAGACATCAATATGATTAATAACATCAATAATCATTCACAGATTAACACATCACAGTAGAAATAAATTCAATCAATGTGAGGGGTCCAGTTGGATCCCTCCAACCTGTTTCCCTGCATCCAAAGATGTTAGCACAATACCAATTCCGCTCCTGTACGGAATTATCGCGGTATATGGGTTTTATAAAAATCCGCTTACTAACGGCGCAATAGGGTCTCATCCGCTATACGAGGCGGGAAATCATCAATCCAATATATACATATGCCAATATGTATATATTGCTATATATATAGATATATCCTATTATATCTAATATCTCATCCAAACAAATCAAACAAATCAATAACTGCAATTCATTTTTGAGTGAGAAAAATCTCACCTTTGCTTTTTATTTTGCAATCCAATCCAATTCTTCTTTCGTTTTCTCGACTTTAACCTTGTATAAATAATTTATACAATTCTATTAATACTCGAATTAAATCCAACAATTAAATTATCGTTTAATCTATTTACTTAACCAAAAGTTTTTATCTTATCTGATTTAATTCTCAAACCAATAAAATATTTTCCATTTGAAACTAACATTTTAATTCAACTAAAAATTTAGTTTTTTAAACAAATTTTCTTAATCGTAACTACATACATTTACAATTGTTCTATATATATTTATATATATATATATATATAACCGATTAAATTTAAAACAACTGTTTTATAACTTGCAGTTAATTCCTGATAAGTTAAATAATAATTACTTCACAGGTCCAAACTTAAGTGACGAAAAGTTTTAAAATGTTAAAGATTTAAATTACCTTAACTCGTTCACGAAAATCAAACAAAGAGTTCTGCTCAAAGCCCTACGCGAGATTCGACTTCGTGATAATGAACTCGCCGAGCCATTCCCCAACACTAGCCGCCGATAGCTCCTCCTCCAAGCACCGCTCTACCCTTTTCTGCCGTTGTCGCTTCGCGAACTACCCTCCAGCCATTGCCTCGAGCCCCATGAATCGCCTGCACGCCTCCACGATTTGAACGCCGCCGCGCCCTCGAGTCCATCTACTCGTCGCGCGACTCAACTCGCGAACCCAGTACCTCTCGAGTCCCCCTGGTTGCAGCCATCACTCAGACGAGCTCGCGAAACCCCAGGCACGCCGCAAACATCACGCGAATCCCCATCGAGTCGCCGCTGTCCATCCATTGCCGTGCTCGCGAATTCGAGCTTTGCCAGACCCTAGTCGCGATGAACCCTAAATCCCCCTATCGCCTCGCAAACTCGAATTTGAGACTGTAGCAAGACTTCAAATCGGCAGTAGAAATATCGCGTGGGGGCAAGGATGAGTCGCGATGACTGATGGAATAGCTGAGTATATAGCGATGATTAAAATGAAGGCGTTGATTTTCGAACGAGAATGAAAGGTTTCAATCGATTATATTTTCCTTTGTCTCGGCTGTTCGAAATGAAAGAGGAAAGGGATTTTAAAAGAAAGGAAGAGAGTGGGAGAGGGGTACGAAGGTATGGGGAAGGTAAGGTCGTGAACGTGGTGAGGTTAACCAATATAAATAAAATAAAATCTCTTTTAATAATTTGAATTTGTTTTAAAATCTGAATGTGTTTATACTTCGTACGCTCCCAGATTAACTCCAAAAAATACGAAATTGGAAATCCAACAATAATACAATATTACGGACCCAATGGGACTGGTTTCGTCGAATTCCGAGACTGTTTGAAAATTGACTATTTTTAAATATCGATTCGAACAATTAAATTTCAAAACCGAACAAAACAGTTTAAATTTCAATTCTGAAAGTTCGATTATCTTCGGTATTATCAATATGAATTTTAAAAGCTTTCGAAATATTTTTCTTCAACTTTAAATTGAATATTCAAATTTTTATTCAACATTCGACAGATTAAATTTTAAAGTTAATCGCAAATTTCAAGGTTGAATCAGGGATTTCAAATTAAATCATCGTTCAAATATTTAAAATAAATTAAATATTCCCAATTTAATTCGTTCAAAATTCTGGGTCGTTACAGACTTCCCTCCTTAAAAGAATTTCGTCCTCGAAATTACAAGTTAGGAAAAATGGTCCTTAACTCGTCTACTATTTTTCACAATTCAAGAGTTTTATCCATTTATCAAAACAAATCTTTCTATTAAGGATTCGTTATTAATTCAACTAACTTTCCAACTTCAATTTTAAGTTTCAAACAACATTGTTTAACTTCTAAATTCAAATTCGAGTTTAAATTCAAATTTAAACTTCCAAATTTTCTCAAAATTTTTCTAACACTCGAAATTTCCAAAAAATTTCGCCAGCGTCTCCTTTGCGCGGCTAATACGGCACTACTACAAAACGTCCCTACGGACTCTCAGATTTCAAAAAGAAAAAGAAAAAGCCAAGCGGCTAGACCAGAAATCAGCAAATCTCATATTTAAAATTTAAATACATACCTTTTGTCGAGCAATTCAAATTGTCTGTGAAATCAAAATCCCAATTCATTTTATAACACCTGTATGTCCTACTAGCCATAATATCTAGTTACACATTCAAATCATTTTGCAAATTCCATTACAAAATTTTCAATATCAACTGCTTATATATCTTTAGCTTACTTCACTGTTGAAGTTACATATTCATTATCATTCAATTTTACATTCAAATTTCTATTCGAATTCAATTTTATCTTCTATTCCGAATATTGAATTTCATCAATTACCTTTCATTTATAACTGCACCATTTTAAATTAGTTTCAGTTACTAATCCATTTCAAATTTCAATTTCCAATATTCAGCTTGAATTACATTTACTAACAAATTCAAAACAAAGTTTAACATTCATCTTCAATTTTATTTACTAGCAACTGTAAATTCCATTCATTCAAAAATTTATTTCCACTTACTTGAATATATTTGCAACTTCGAACCATTCTTTTATTTAGTTCACAATTCAAGTTTTAATTTATTTATTTACAAATGTTATCCCATTTGTTCATTTACAAACACAATTTAATTTCATTTAACTTAATTCCAATCAGATTTCAAATATGTGATAAGTTATCAACTTGATAATATTTCATAAATATTTTTACATAGTATTCCAGAGTCTTACCAACATTTCAAAAATCATTTTTGAAAACAATTCAAATTCCATTTGAATTTTCTAAAACAAAATCCAAATTTTCCAAACAACTTTCATTTAAAACAATCGGCAGCAATTGTAACGTATCGGGTTTTGCCCGCTCGAAAATCAACATCCGTACTTCACATTGTACTAGAATGCCGCAGATTCGACCGTTCAAATCCGATTCGCCGGAGCTATAACACAATTAAGTAAATAACACAGCGGAAGAAAAGAATAATACATTGATATATAATATCTGATACAACAGAGTGATACAATGGATATCAATATACATCAAAGATGATACAACAAATATCAGAGATACAAGAAATAGCAGCAGAAAAGAAAACGATAACAACAGCAGCGGAACAATATCAATAGAGATGATAACTCCAAAATGATCTTCAGACAAGAATGAATCCACAACTCCAAGATAAGCAACTCCGATGAATGAACTAGCTCCAGATAATCTACTAAACCTGAATATCTGAAAAGAAACCCAACTCTAGACTGCCCGTGTGGAAAATAGTGGGCACCCAGAGTTTAGGAAGGGAACAATAAACTCCGAGTCAGTCATGGGACTGGTGTGAGCAACAAAAACAGTTTATCTTTAAACAACAACAAAAGGTTTTAAACATTGAAATCCGCAATGCTTTTGGAAAATGAAACTACCATAAGACCTCCCGCCACACACACAATGCAAACGCAGAATTGGAGGAGATTTCTTCTTATGATAGTCAAACATGCTTACTACGCAAATCATTGAATATTATCATTAGTGCATAGTGCAGAAACATTTCGAAAGTATAATATAAATCTTAGCCAGCATAGACATTTCGAACTATGCCTACTATAGCTACCATCCAAACAGTGGGGCGCCACCATAAGTGAATGGCAGGTTCTACAACTAAAACCGTACAAGTTCTGTATTGGAGAAATGGATTTCCAACAAATGGTCAGGCTAAGGAACTTCCTTCCGCCGCATGGGAACGCCTCTGGCGGGACGTCCCGAGAGACAAACTGCCTTCTGCCAACAAGGCCGGGTTACCCCTGTAACAGGTAACTCATGAATATGCCATCCCCTGGTCCTTTGGGACCTTTATCCGAGCGCTCGTAACCATCATCACACATCATAAAGAAAGTGTATCCACATGAGTAAGTATCAGGGCTCCATACCATAATACCACCCCTTTCCAGAAGGAAATGACATACCCTAAAGGGCGCGACCCTCATAACCTTGCCGCAACGATCCTGTTTCGACCATTTCCGGGTTGTGAGGTCCTGACGAAGTCTCGTCCACAAAGCTACGCTTTTTCAAAAAGCCACGCTTTGGGTCAACAGATGATCAACCTATGATCACAAAGATAAATGATCAAACAAATGATCATATCACAAATGATCAAACACTGATCATCACACATCAACACTTAGCATGCCACATTACCAAATTGGGATATATCGCTGATAAATTTCAACTACATAACCTCTGAGCTCGTACGTCTCAGAGAAGGGTGTTAAGCTAAGAGAATAAATTCTCCGCCACCAACAGAAATGTATTTGAAAGAAATCGGCTTTATATCTCAAAGTGTAATGTCAGACATGTATCCATACAAGTCTGTTCCGGGTTCGAACAGAACCGAAGGCACTTCTTACGAAGCCCTTGCAATTCCGGGTATTCACAATCCCGTCCGGACTTCCCATCACAAAGGGTGATAAAATCTCTATACCGGGGACCAGTCGGTGCAGAGACATTCGACGAGTTGTCCTTTCGTTTTTGTAAATATCCGGTCTTCACCACCGGTCTTCAAATGCTATCCATATACGACGTATCATTATTCGGAACGGGTTATATGACACAAAGGTCCTCTCCCGGCTAAACCGAATAATGAGCGCAATATTTTAAAAACATATGGATATTGGGATTTCAATTAAGTCACAACTTATTACCCAAAAATCTTTCTTTTCAAATGGTTTAACAAATTACCATTTTAAATCTTTAAACAAAAAGATTTATCCTTTATGGTTTAAATAGTTTCCATACTTTAATCCTTTAAACAAAAGATTCATTCACAGATTTTCCAAATTAATTTCCCTTTCAATTTGATTAACTCGTTAAATCTTTAAATCAAAGATTTAACTCATAGCTTTCAAAACAATTCCATTTCAAATGGTTTAAACAAATCATCATTTTAAATCTGTTAAAAATAAACAGATTCAATTCATAGCTTTCAAAAAGAATTCATTCTTAACTTGGAAAACCATTTTTTCAATTCAAACTTGAAATTCCTTTAACTAAACTGGAATTTCATTTCTTATCTGAAAGCTTTTATTCTTATAAACAAACAGTTTCATTTTGGAAACCTGATTCATTTATACGAGTTAAGGTTCTGGGTTAAATCCAAATTCTCAAGACTATACTTTTAAAATGGTTTAACTTCCTATAAACACATTTAAATCATCTTTAATCAAAATTTCCAATCATTGAATTCAGTTCTAAATATTGAATTCAAATTCAAATTAAATTATTTAAATTGGAAATTTTACCAAGTTATTCAAAATAACTTTCATCTTAAAAACCCCATTTCAAAAGCTTTAACATTTAACCCAAATCCATTTTCAAAATTAATTGAAATTAAAATTTCAATTTCAAAACATAAATTTTAAATCATCTGTGACTTAACTGATTTCCACGTGAAATCCATATTTGTGTGTGTATGGTGTAGTCCAGGGGTTTCACACAATAGTGCACAACATCAATCATCACAGATATATCGATAAGCGATATAATCGATAACGCTTATCTTCATTCACAGATTTATAGATAAAGTCAATTTATCAGTCATAAAGATTCATCATTACAATTCGATGTGGGTTTCGGATAACCAATTGGAATCCGACTCCCTGTCGCATCGAAGTTCAAGTGCGGTTTAACGGGTCAAGGGTTTTCAGATTCATATAACAATATATCATAGAAATAGAAATCGCAGATCACGACAAAATCAAGACGTATCACAAAGCATCATATATTAGGGATGTCAAACAATTCAAATCATCCAATATAATCCAAGCATATCATAGTACATCACAAAATATCATCAAATAAATATCAAAATCAGATATTCTACAGACAGAACATTCATAAGCAAGCATCTTAAATTCTTATTGTAATTAATTCAATTTAAAATTAATTACTTGAGAATTTCTTAACCTTGTTTAATTAATCATCGTTAATTATCAACCAATTTCTTATTTCTTTTCAAAATACTAAATAAATAAATTATTTTGAAATCAATGATTAAGTCTTAATTACTTTCCTTAATCATTTATTAATAACCTTAATTATTAATAACACTTAATTGCCCATCATTAATTACTAATTACTTAGTTAATCATTTATTAATTCATAATTAAATTACTTAATTAATTAACTATCAATCATTCATTTATTAACTTAGGTAGTTAACTACAAATTTATTAATTACTTAACACAATAATTAATTTATATTAAATTGTTTAATTTAATTAACATTTTTATAAAACTCCTTTTAGAATTTGAAAGTCAATTTATAATTAAATTTAACTTAAATGTTAAAAATTTTCTATACTGATTTTAACTTAATTACTTAAAACTCGAATTAAGGACTAACTCAATTTGTAAATATTTCCCTAAGCCTACAATGTTTAGGACTATTGAAAACAGTATTTAACTTCCTATATCATCCTACAGTTGAAAACCCGAGGAACTCATGCCTTAACCCGATTAGTACTTCGAGTTCCCACCATCTTTCCCCCGAGTCAACTCTCGTACGCATCTTCTTCTCTCCCCTTTTTTTCTTTTACTAAGAATTTTTTTTTTTAAGTTATAACAGCCGTTAAAACAACATACTCGCGCACACACCCAGGTAACCCGAAGCATCTTCCCCATCCTACTCGAGTCGAAACAACCCACAAAGTCACTGACACACACCATGTCACCGTGCACGTGCACGATGCTTCGCCAACGTTCTGGCGAACTCCTACGCCTCCGGCAAGCCACAAAACATCATCACTCGTGAAATCAAGTTTCAATTCAACGCGAAAAATTCGAAATCAAAATGCACCCAGTCGTTCGATCTGCAACGCGAACACACCCAAAAGAAAAAAATGCCTCGACACCCTACGCCGGCCACTAGAAGCAACACAGCTCCGCCTACACCTCGGCCATACCCTCTTCTACCAGCCTCTAGAAATTCGTGCAACTCGGTTAGCCAGAGGTGAAGGAATCACCTCGTTTCCAGACCCCAACAAACCCACGTCTTAAACCCTACTTTCGATCCAACCAACTAATCCTTGCATTAGAAATTTTCTTTAGCATTTTTCCTATACTCGGTGATCACCAAGCTTGCTACATACAGAATTTCAACAATTAAAATTAATCGTATCAACTGGAATTGGCAAAAATGTAATTTTTCTTCATATTCAAACTGCTCTTCAACCATGATATTAAAAATCACTAAACTTGTATTAAAAATCCTAGTTTTTAGTAAGGATTCAAATTATACACATGATTCAATAATTTGTTAAATTCAAAATTTCCCATATTTTAAGTACTCTCTGGAAAAATATAAATCTTTCCTCTGGTATACGTTTGTACTTCATGAAATTATTTTTAGATCACAGTTCTTACTTTAATCCACAACTCTGCTTTTGACATCACATCCTAACTCTAAGTAGATTGTGAGATATTGAATTTTTAGTGATCATATACTCTGTGAAATAAACAGAGAATTCTTGAATACTTGATACTGTGAAATATATATATATATATATATAAAGACATAAATTATTCACTAATTAGCTGACTAAAACTTTCATATGATGTTTACTCACTGATCTAAAGAAGAAAATACTGGGTCAAGTTGCTCACCTGTTGTTTTTCCAGAAGAAAGAATGAACAGGCTGGAGAAATGCAAGTTGAAATCTTCTTCTTTAAATCCTCTGGCTTTGATTTTTTTTTTGTTGTTTTTAGTATTGAAGAAAATACTTGCTTCAGTTTAATTTAGTTTGGAGTGGACGAAACTGAGTGAAGATGATGGATATAGATAGAAATGGGGTATATAGGTTGATGTTATTTTGTACAGGTGATAGATATTCCTTTGTACAAAGTGATATTATTATGTTTTGTACAACAGGGTAAAAGTCTTGGGTATGGAGGCTGAAGTAACTTGTTTTGGTGGCTGCATTAATTCACATTGTACAACTATATATATTTATTTGCCTTACATTCTACTATACCCGGCTGTACAAAAATTTGCATTTATTACTTTATCTTGTTTTGCAATGTGAATCAATTTATGTGGTTATATTGTTAGCTAATATGTTTACTTTGTTTATGTTCATTTTTTTCCTTTGTACTGACTTCGACTGAGGTGATATGGTTTGTGTGCTAACATTTATTATCTTGGTACTTTATGTCTTCCTTTGCCTTTTGTATTTTATTATTGTTCCTTCTTTAGCAAGTGTTTCATTAAATAATTTATTTGCCTAGCTTGTTCATACTCTATATATTTTTGTTTCATTTCAGTATAATAGGCATGGCTGATACCTTCTCTTGTATGCTAGAGGTATTGTTAGGGATTACTTTCCTTTAGTTAAATATATGTAGTCAGGGAGGTTTTCTTTTTACTTTACTTTGTTCTTTTTTTTATAAACATATTATAAAAGTTGTTTTAGTTATGTTATAAATTTTTGTCTTATGTAATTATACTTATGTTTTAACCATACTATTCTATTTGTATTTAGTTTGTATAACAATATTTTGTTTTAAAGTTTTAACTATCAACATTTTGTAAATCACTTTATATTTTTATTTATTTGAATGTAAGTTGTTTTCCTTTTGTTTTGTTTTGATTACTTTTAAAATACAAGTGAACTTCTAATTTTTATTAAATTTTTCTTTATTATTTTTATTTATTTTAAACACTTTCATTTTTATAAAACTATATAATTTATCTTATATATTTCGATTCTATTTATAACTTAATATCTATTATCATCATTTATTATTATTAAACCATTTAACCTTAGATTTAAACTCGAATTCAATATACATATATATTCACATATATACAAATTGTTTAAATTCAAATGATTTATACAAAATATATTTGGATATCGGGGAAACTCGCAATCAATTAATCCATTTATAATCAATTTTACAATTTTTTATTCAAAAAATTATTTAATTATCAATTTAAATAAAATTAAATTTCGGGGTCGTTACAAACTTCCCCCCTTAAAAGAATTTCGTCCTCGAAATTCACGGGCACGAAAACAAAGACAGATGAAGAATGTTTCATCTAATCAAACTGAACATTTATTCTGCATTTGGCTTACCAAATCAGAATATCAAAATCATATACGAGAACGAATCTGTTTAACATTTCACAAGATACTCGGGTTATCCAGATCTACGAAGTATGCAGTGGCATCGGTTAGTTCAAAAGGATAACTAACCATTCGTAGAATATATCCGGACCCAAAGAATAGATAGATATATGGATACAATTTCAAATTTTCAGTTTAAACTAAAGTATACCTATTAACCATAACAATCAAAGCAACCAATACATCCAAACAAACAATTTTGGTCCATCCGGAGTTTATGTCCCATATTAATATATCGAATTTATTCCTGGATCTACCAGAAACTATCGAAGAATTGAGAAAAGATGACGAACAAGAGAGACTGATAGAGAAAAGATTGTTTCCTTGTTGTTACAGAGTATTGACCATTTATAGTCGTATTCCCCTGTCCCCTATCTCGTCCTCTTCTTGCACTCATACTCACTAACAGTGGATAGTAAGAGAATTTACTGAGGCATTCGGACGGATATCTGAGGAATATTCATTCTAGAGTTTACTTCACCCTATCTCTAATGAGCTACTTAACTTGTTATACTCCTGAGCTAAAGTTCAACCTTAGCTCTGATACCACATGTAACGTCTCGGGTTTTGCCCGCTCGAAAATCAACATCCGTACTTCACATTGTACTAGAATGCCGCAGATTCGACCGTTCAAATCCGATTCGCCGGAGCTATAACACAATTAAGTAAATAACACAGCGGAAGAAAAGAATAATACATTGATATATAATATCTGATACAACAGAGTGATACAATGGATATCAATATACATCAAAGATGATACAACAAATATCAGAGATACAAGAAATAGCAGCAGAAAAGAAAACGATAACAACAGCAGCGGAACAATATCAATAGAGATGATAACTCCAAAATGATCTTCAGACAAGAATGAATCCACAACTCCAAGATAAGCAACTCCGATGAATGAACTAGCTCCAGATAATCTACTAAACCTGAATATCTGAAAAGAAACCCAACTCTAGACTGCCCGTGTGGAAAATAGTGGGCACCCAGAGTTTAGGAAGGGAACAATAAACTCCGAGTCAGTCATGGGACTGGTGTGAGCAACAAAAACAGTTTATCTTTAAACAACAACAAAAGGTTTTAAACATTGAAATCCGCAATGCTTTTGGAAAATGAAACTACCATAAGACCTCCCGCCACACACACAATGCAAACGCAGAATTGGAGGAGATTTCTTCTTATGATAGTCAAACATGCTTACTACGCAAATCATTGAATATTATCATTAGTGCATAGTGCAGAAACATTTCGAAAGTATAATATAAATCTTAGCCAGCATAGACATTTCGAACTATGCCTACTATAGCTACCATCCAAACAGTGGGGCGCCACCATAAGTGAATGGCAGGTTCTACAACTAAAACCGTACAAGTTCTGTATTGGAGAAATGGATTTCCAACAAATGGTCAGGCTAAGGAACTTCCTTCCGCCGCATGGGAACGCCTCTGGCGGGACGTCCCGAGAGACAAACTGCCTTCTGCCAACAAGGCCGGGTTACCCCTGTAACAGGTAACTCACGAATATGCCATCCCCCGGTCCTTTGGGACCTTTATCCGAGCGCTCGTAACCATCATCACACATCATAAAGAAAGTGTATCCACATGAGTAAGTATCAGGGCTCCATACCATAATACCACCCCTTTCCAGAAGGAAATGACATACCCTAAAGGGCGCGACCCTCATAACCTTGCCGCAACGATCCTGTTTCGACCATTTCCGGGTTATGAGGTCCTGACGAAGTCTCGTCCACAAAGCTACGCTTTTTCAAAAAGCCACGCTTTGGGTCAACAGATGATCAACCTATGATCACAAAGATAAATGATCAAACAAATGATCATATCACAAATGATCAAACACTGATCATCACACAGCAACACTTAGCATGCCACATTACCAAATTGGGATATATCGCTGATAAATTTCAACTACATAACCTCTGAGCTCGTACGTCTCAGAGAAGGGTGTTAAGCTAAGAGAATAAATTCTCCGCCACCAACAGAAATGTATTTGAAAGAAATCGGCTTTATATCTCAAAGTGTAATGTCAGACATGTATCCATACAAGTCTGTTCCGGGTTCGAACAGAACCGAAGGCACTTCTTACGAAGCCCTTGCAATTCCGGGTATTCACAATCCCGTCCGGACTTCCCATCACAAAGGGTGATAAAATCTCTATACCGGGGGACCAGTCGGTGCAGAGACATTCGACGAGTTGTCCTTTCGTTTTTGTAAATATCCGGTCTTCACCACCGGTCTTCAAATGCTATCCATATACGACGTATCATTATTCGGAACGGGTTATATGACACAAAGGTCCTCTCCCGGCTAAACCGAATAATGAGCGCAATATTTTAAAAACATATGGATATTGGGATTTCAATTAAGTCACAACTTATTACCCAAAAATCTTTCTTTTCAAATGGTTTAACAAATTACCATTTTAAATCTTTAAACAAAAAGATTTATCCTTTATGGTTTAAATAGTTTCCATACTTTAATCCTTTAAACAAAAGATTCATTCACAGATTTTCCAAATTAATTTCCCTTTCAATTTGATTAACTCGTTAAATCTTTAAATCAAAGATTTAACTCATAGCTTTCAAAACAATTCCATTTCAAATGGTTTAAACAAATCATCATTTTAAATCTGTTAAAAATAAACAGATTCAATTCATAGCTTTCAAAAAGAATTCATTCTTAACTTGGAAAACCATTTTTTCAATTCAAACTTGAAATTCCTTTAACTAAACTGGAATTTCATTTCTTATCTGAAAGCTTTTATTCTTTTAAACAAACAGTTTCATTTTGGAAACCTGATTCATTTATACGAGTTAAGGTTCTGGGTTAAATCCAAATTCTCAAGACTATACTTTTAAAATGGTTTAACTTCCTATAAACACATTTAAATCATCTTTAATCAAAATTTCCAATCATTGAATTCAGTTCTAAATATTGAATTCAAATTCAAATTAAATTATTTAAATTGGAAATTTTACCAAGTTATTCAAAATAACTTTCATCTTAAAAACCCCATTTCAAAAGCTTTAACATTTAACCCAAATCCATTTTCAAAATTAATTGAAATTAAAATTTCAATTTCAAAACATAAATTTTAAATCATCTGTGACTTAACTGATTTCCACGTGAAATCCATATTTGTGTGTGTATGGTGTAGTCCAGGGGTTTCACACAATAGTGCACAACATCAATCATCACAGATATATCGATAAGCGATATAATCGATAACGCTTATCTTCATTCACAGATTTATAGATAAAGTCAATTTATCAGTCATAAAGATTCATCATTACAATTCGATGTGGGTTTCGGATAACCAATTGGAATCCGACTCCCTGTCGCATCGAAGTTCAAGTGCGGTTTAACGGGTCAAGGGTTTTCATATTCATATAACAATATATCATAGAAATAGAAATCGCAGATCACGACAAAATCAAGACGTATCACAAAGCATCATATATCAGGGATGTCAAACAATTCAAATCATCCAATATAATCCAAGCATATCATAGTACATCACAAAATATCATCAAATAAATATCAAAATCAGATATTCTACAGACAGAACATTCATAAGCAAGCATCTTAAATTCTTATTGTAATTAATTCAATTTAAAATTAATTACTTGAGAATTTCTTAACCTTGTTTAATTAATCATTGTTAATTATCAACCAATTTCTTATTTCTTTTCAAAATACTAAATAAATAAATTATTTTGAAATCAATGATTAAGTCTTAATTACTTTCCTTAATCATTTATTAATAACCTTAATTATTAATAACACTTAATTGCCCATCATTAATTACTAATTACTTAGTTAATCATTTATTAATTCATAATTAAATTACTTAATTAATTAACTATCAATCATTCATTTATTAACTTAGGTAGTTAACTACAAATTTATTAATTACTTAACACAATAATTAATTTATATTAAATTGTTCAATTTAATTAACATTTTTATAAAACTCCTTTTAGAATTTGAAAGTCAATTTATAATTAAATTTAACTTAAATGTTAAAAATTTTCTATACTGATTTTAACTTAATTACTTAAAACTCGAATTAAGGACTAACTCAATTTGTAAATATTTCCCTAAGCCTACAATGTTTAGGACTATTGAAAACAGTATTTAACTTCCTATATCATCCTACAGTTGAAAACCCGAGGAACTCATGCCTTAACCCGATTAGTACTTCGAGTTCCCACCATCTTTCCCCCGAGTCAACTCTCGTACGCATCTTCTTCTCTCCCCTTTTTTTCTTTTACTAAGAATTTTTTTTTTAAGTTATAACAGCCGTTAAAACAACATACTCGCGCACACACCCAGGTAACCCGAAGCATCTTCCCCATCCTACTCGAGTCGAAACAACCCACAAAGTCACTGACACACACCATGTCACCGTGCACGTGCACGATGCTTCGCCAACGTTCTGGCGAACTCCTACGCCTCCGGCAAGCCACAAAACATCATCACTCGTGAAATCAAGTTTCAATTCAACGCGAAAAATTCGAAATCAAAATGCACCCAGTCGTTCGATCTGCAACGCGAACACACCCAAAAGAAAAAAATGCCTCGACACCCTACGCCGGCCACTAGAAGCAACGCAGCTCCGCCTACACCTCGGCCATACCCTCTTCTACCAGCCTCTAGAAATTCGTGCAACTCGGTCAGCCAGAGGTGAAGGAATCACCTCGTTTCCAGACCCCAACAAACCCACGTCTTAAACCCTACTTTCGATCCAACCAACTAATCCTTGCATTAGAAATTTTCTTTAGCATTTTTCCTATACTCGGTGATCACCAAGCTTGCTACATACAGAATTTCAACAATTAAAATTAATCGTATCAACTGGAATTGGCAAAAATGTAATTTTTCTTCATATTCAAACTTCTCTTCAACCATGATATTAAAAATCACTAAACTTGTATTAAAAATCCTAGTTTTTAGTAAGGATTCAAATTATACACATGATTCAATAATTTGTTAAATTCAAAATTTCCCATATTTTAAGTACTCTCTGGAAAAATATAAATCTTTCCTCTGGTATACGTTTGTACTTCATGAAATTATTTTTAGATCACAGTTCTTACTTTAATCCACAACTCTGCTTTTGACATCACATCCTAACTCTAAGTAGATTGTGAGATATTGAATTTTTAGTGATCATATACTCTGTGAAATAAACAGAGAATTCTTGAATACTTGATACTGTGAAAAATATATATATATATATATATAAAGACATAAATTATTCACTAATTAGCTGACTAAAACTTTCATATGATGTTTACTCACTGATCTAAAGAAGAAAATACTGGGTCAAGTTGCTCACCTGTTGTTTTTCCAGAAGAAAGAATGAACAGGCTGGAGAAATGCAAGTTGAAAACTTCTTCTTTAAATCCTCTGGCTTTGATTTTTTTTTTTGTTGTTTTTAGTATTGAAGAAAATACTTGCTTCAGTTTAATTTAGTTTGGAGTGGACGAAACTGAGTGAAGATGATGGATATAGATAGAAATGGGGTATATAGGTTGATGTTACTTTGTACAGGTGATAGATATTCCTTTGTACAAAGTGATATTATTATGTTTTGTACAACAGGGTAAAAGTCTTGGGTATGGAGGCTGAAGTAACTTGTTTTGGTGGCTGCATTAATTCACATTGTACAACTATATATATTTATTTGCCTTACATTCTACTATACCCGGCTGTACAAAAATTTGCATTTATTACTTTATCTTGTTTTGCAATGTGAATCAATTTATGTGGTTATATTGTTAGCTAATATGTTTACTTTGTTTATGTTCATTTTTTTCCTTTGTACTGACTTCGGCTGAGGTGATATGGTTTGTGTGCTAACATTTATTATCTTGGTACTTTATATCTTCCTTTGCCTTTTGTATTTTATTATTGTTCCTTCTTTAGCAAGTGTTTCATTAAATAATTTATTTGCCTAGCTTGTTCATACTCTATATATTTTTGTTTCATTTCAGTATAATAGGCATGGCTGATACCTTCTCTTGTATGCTAGAGGTATTGTTAGGGATTACTTTGCTTTAGTTAAATATATGTAGTCAGGGAGGTTTTCTTTTTACTTTACTTTGTTCTTTTGTTTTATAAACATATTATAAAAGTTGTTTTAGTTATGTTATAAATTTTTGTCTTATGTAATTATACTTATGTTTTAACCATACTATTCTATTTGTATTTAGTTTGTATAACAATATTTTGTTTTAAAGTTTTAACTATCAACATTTTGTAAATCACTTTATATTTTTATTTATTTGAATGTAAGTTGTTTTCCTTTTGTTTTGTTTTGATTACTTTTAAAATACAAGTGAACTTCTAATTTTTATTAAATTTTTCTTTATTATTTTTATTTATTTTAAACACTTTCATTTTTATAAAACTATATAATTTATCTTATATATTTCGATTCTATTTATAACTTAATATCTATTATCATCATTTATTATTATTATTAAACCATTTAACCTTAGATTTAAACTCGAATTCAATATACATATATATTCACATATATACAAATTGTTTAAATTCAAATGATTTATACAAAATATATTTGGATATCGGGGAAACTCGCAATCAATTAATCCATTTATAATCAATTTTACAATTTTTTATTCAAAAAATTATTTAATTATCAATTTAAATAAAATTAAATTTCGGGGTCGTTACAGCAATTCCTCTTTTGGAAACCCGAAAATGAATTCTAATGATGTGGCCATCATCATCAGGATTATTTTCCAGCGACCGAAAAGAGTTTAGAGCTTTTATCTCTCTAAAATGCTTTTCAAACCTTTGAAATTCATTTTCAAATCAAAAAGATTTAAACTTCCAAATCCCCAAAAATTTTCAAATTCCTTTCAAAACATTTCCAAAAACTTCTCTGGAATTCCGTTTTAAATTACAATTCACATTTATAATTTATATTCTTTAAATTTCATTTATATGTGAATTCATTTCTTAACTTTGGAGTTATAATTTCAATTTCTTATTCGATTTTAGTGATGATAATTCACTATTATTACTTCCTAACATCCATGCATCCATATACTATAGTACTTTATAGAAAAACATTTCTTTTCTATACAAAAATAGTTTTGGGCAAAATTATTTCATTTACCCTATTTAAAACAATACTGTGCCGAATTGTTCTATACAAGTGTTTAGAGATCCCTATCGATAGAGTTGTACGGACAATACCGACCAGAATCCATATACCACTCAACAAACCAATCATCACAATATAAAACAATTTTATATTCAATAACAAATACGCGCTCATATCTATTATTACACTCAAACTCATTCTAGAGTACTACTGACTCTATCTCTAATGAGTACACCCAACAGAGCAGGGTTGTCGCTTAACCATATGCTCTGATACCAAATGTCATGGCCCGCAAATCCGTCCCTCTTGATTAACCACTAATCTCCATTGATTAACTCAAAATGAACGGGAATACGAACTATGATGGTTTAAGAAGAAGAAAAGAGTAGAAGAAGAAGAGAAACACAGAAGAAGAAGGAAGAAGAAAGAACAACAGAACAGAAAACAATATCAGAATCTTACACATCGCAGCGGAACAATATATAATAGATAAACACCAGTCTTTTAAAACAAAGAACTATATCAGTTTATACATACATCAATCAACAGAGTCAATATACAACAATGGACAGTTATATAACTTGTCCTCATACAGAATACACAGCGGAATAAATAATATCAGATACAAATACTACGTCTCGTCATCCAGCTTATCTCCAAGCTCCAGAATATCCAGAATATCCTGATAATCTAACTCTAGACTGCCCGTGTGGAAATTGGTGGGCACCCAGAGTTTAGAAGGGAACAATAAACTTCGAGTCAGTCATGGTGACTGGTGTGAGATCGTAAAACAGTTATTCTTTATAACAACAAAATAATTTTTAAAGTAAATTCGAAATGCTTTTTGGAAAATGAAACTACCATAAGACCTCCCGCCACACACACAATGCAAACGCAGAATTGGAGGAGATTTCTTCTTATGATAGTCAAAGATGCTTACTACGCAAAATCAAATCATTTTGATATTATTTTTAGTGCATAGTGTAGAAATCATTTCGAAAGTATAATATTAATCTTAGCCAACATACGACCAGTATCGTATGCCTACTATAGCTACCATCTAAACAGTGGTGACCACCGTACGTAAATGGCAGGTTCTACAACTAATACCGTACAAAGTTCGTATTGGAGTTTGGATTTCCAACAAATGGTCAGGCTAAGGAACTTCCTATCCACGATGGGTACGTCCCTGGAATAGACGACCCGAGAACCTAATCGGATCTCTGCCAACACAAGGCCGGGTTACCTCTGCAAAAATAGGTAACTACTGACACGCGTATGCCATCCCCGGATCGTAACCGATCTTCCCGAGGATCCCCGATTTCCAACAAACCACATAGATAATAATGCAGCAACCACATAGGTTAAGTATCTGGGCTCCATACCATGATACCACCTCTATCCAAAAGGAATGACATACACTAAGGGGCGCTACTCCCTAGAACCTTGCTGCATCCTTCCTGTTTCGACCATTTCCGGGGTGTGAGGCTCGACGAAGTCTCGTCCACAAAGCTACGCTTTCTCAAAAAGCCCTGCTTCGGGTCAAACAAAATGATCAACCTATGATCACAAAGATATAAGATCAAACAAATGATCATATCACAAATGATCAAACACTGATCATTTCACAGCAACACTCAGTATGCCACGTTACCAAATTGGGATATATCGCTGATGAATTTCAACTACATAACCTCTGAGCTCGTACGTCTCAGAGAAGGGTGTTAAGCTAAGAGAATAAATTCTCCGCCACCAACAGAAATGTATTTGAAAGAAATCAGCTTTATATCTCAAATTGTAACGTCAGACACACAATCCATACAAGTCTGTTCCGGGATCGAACAGAACCGAAGGCACTTCTCACGAAGCCCTTGCATATCCGGATAATTTTCAATCACGTAAGGGCTTCCCGTCACTAAGGGTGATAAAACCTCTAAACCGGAGATCAGCCGATGTAGAGTAACTCGACGGTAATCCTTCCGTTTTCAAAAATATCCGGTCTTCAACACCGGTCTTCGAATGCAATTCATAACGACGTATCACATATTCGGAATGGGTTATACGACCCCATGGTCTTTTCCCGGCTAACCCGAATAGTGAGCGTTTATTTAAAATAAGTGTGGCATTCAATTTCATCCAATTCACAACAAATACCTATCTAAAGGTAATTATTGATAGTCGGTTATTTAACTATCAATAAAGATGCGCAACATCATCAAATTCCAAATAATTTTCCAAATTATTTCATCTTCAAAAATATCTTTACTAGATATAACATTTCCACACTTAACCATTTGAAAACAATTTCAAATATTCACTTTTCAATTTATCTTTAAAAGATAAAAACTCAAACAGTTCATTTCACATTGGAAAAGCATTTCCATACTTATTTAAAAATAAGTAATTCACAAATCATTTATTTTCAACACTTAGAAAATATTCGATATACTTAAAATCAAAATTAAGTATATATCTCATTCTTTAAGGAAATCATTCTTAAATCACATTTATTTGAGTCAAAACGAATGTTGCGTAAAACATCGTTACGACGACTCGAAATCACTAGTATAGGGATTCGGAATTAAGATAGATATATAAATCCCAATACTATATAAAATATTTCCTTTCGGAAATCATTTACTATAACAACAGTGTTATAGTCCACCATTTCCTTATTTTTCGAAAACGTCTATTTCAACAATAAATGTTGAAATCTATGATTTCGATAGTTCACACGTTTTAAAACATCTTTTAAAACAATTAACTTCATTTCATAATATCGCTTTCCCAAAACCCTATCCATTTTACTTAAAAATATATTCACTGTCCAAAATCGTGAATATACTTCACTAACCACATTTCAGTCTCTTCTACACATTTTATTTCAATAAAAATTCGCTATTTAAAATCGCGAATATATCTTCTTTAATGTCCTTCTATATTTAATTTATCAAATCCAATTGATTTCGAATTTATAAAACAACGTTTATAAATTCTATTTTCTATTCTATAACAACTTCGATTTTTTAAATTTCCTTTAATGACCCATTCAATTTTATAACTCAACGTATACATCAAAAATCCATATTATAAGTTAAATACTTATAATTTATTTATTTTAAAAGAAATCGTTCTTTTAAACTTTACAAACTGTAAATAAACCCATTTTAACATCATTTCCATTTTTAAATCCACATTCCCAAATATTCACTTTTAACCCCAAAATCAAATCCCAAATTGATTTCTAATTTTACTTCAATACCAAATCAATTTAAATATTCATTTCTAAATTAATTTCCCATCCCAAATCATTTTATATTGATTTTGTGACGACCGCCCATGACCCCTGCACCGAATCTAGAGATAGAGCGCTGTAAAGTGTACCAGGCGACCATGGACGATTGTCAAGGTAAGATTTAAAAACAACAGAATCTATCGTATTACTCACAGCGCATGGACAAAATACAATAGAACATATGTATAGTGAAGCTTTACAGAACAAAATGACATCATATAAAACTCCATAATAGTTGAATACAAGCATCACATAGTCAATACATCCAGCCTCACTACAAATCTCTCAGAGAATACAAAACAGCGGAATATCCAGTACATATAATAAGAAGATAATATGCAACCCTCCAGCTCGTCTTCGATATCAGCATCGTGAGAGGAGAACAGCACCTGTCACCTGCTACCTAGTCTGCCCGTCCCAAAATGGACGAACAGCCCAAGGCAATAAGAATTAAAACATAAAGCCTTGAGTCAGACAACAGTCTTAGTGAGCAGTAAATTAACTAACAACATACCAAAAGAGCATAAAGGAAAAGGAATAGGAATACAACCCTCCCACTCCAACCTCATTCTACAGTGATAGCCCCCAGACACACACTAAGCAGAAGCAAACATAGCAGAGCATACAATTTAAAGTAAAGCTACTATCACTCGAGTCAAGGGCGATGTTTTCCAAGTACCAAGGCCTAAATCAGATAAGCACCCAGAAAATACCGCTCTTGAGTCCGAATGACGATACAACCAAACATCCATGACTCTGGCTATCACTGTTATCATTGCTTCGATATCACCGTTAATTGAATGACCGGCACATTCTTTCAGCCGTCCGTCAAGGGCTAATGGAAACCCCGGTTCTAGACATAACTCCCGCACGTCGTCGCAGCCCGTGCCTAGGACTATCGAATCTGCCCAGAGTACTCGACCATCAACAGTTGGCCGTTGGGACTATCGAATCTGCCCAAACGTACTCTTGCTTAGAGCATGCTAGAACCTTCAACAACGATGCTATCCAAGCCTTCTAGTCATCCTCCTCGACGACTATTCTCATATCCATTCATTATCCTCAACTCGAATCATATCACCGAGTTATCAACATGCTTGGAATGATCCCGTCTGGATTAGACCAAGTCTTCATCATATGATTGCCTCGCTTCATTACATCCTCGCAAAGCCTCATCTCATCATCACATCATCAAATCTATGCATAAGAGCTTCATCATCCCGCTACATATGCCACGAGCAGCTTTCCCAATTCAAGAGCCTTTCCCTTAGCTTTTGAATCATCTTCGGTCTAAATCTAATCATCAATCATCTAGTTCATAACAATCAATCAAATCAAACATCAATCCAAACAATCAAGCATTCAAATATGATCTAAGTAGACAATTTTAACAATAATGGCATTTTCGTAATTAAAGAGTTGAAAGTCCAATAAGCATGAAAACATGGATTATATCTCTACAAACTTGATGAGTGAACTTGCATAGGTTAACATATGATAAAATGAATGTAACATCATCATGATCAATGGATCTATATGGATCTACACTTAGGATGAAGAAAATGCATGGAAATCTCTATTTTAACACCAAATCGAGCCAACAATCCGATATACTCCTTTGGATCCGTGTGAGAGATAATCACCACTCACCAAAACACCTAAACAATCCAAAAGATAACAACTTCAGATCTGGACAGCGAAGAACTAAGCTAGATCCGACAAGATCTCACTTCAAACGAAGAAATCTCTCTTGAAAAGATGAAGATCTTCAATCTAAGCTCTTGAATCTTCAATCTTGATCTTCGATTTAGATGGATGGAAGCACTAGATTAGAGTGGAGAAAAGAAGTGAAGAAGTGTAGAAGTCGAGCTCTCAAAATGGCAGCACTTCGTCGCTTCAAAATCCGGATCCCAAAAAGTGAGAACAACCCCTCCTATTTATAGCTGAAAACTGCCCTTAAGTCGTAACTCGGCTATCTCCTTAAGTCGCTGCCGACTTAACACTATGCCGACCTACGACCTAAAAACCCCCACGACTTAACAGAGCCTCCGACCTAACCCTTGATGACCTAAAGCAACCTCCGACTCAACACGTGCGCACATACGAACCCTGTCTACGACTTAATGCGCACGCGCCTTAACTGGTTAGACGACTTACGACTTACTGCTATGCCGACTTAACCAGCCTATACGACCTAACGACTTATACCAACACGCGACCTAACAACTCACGCGACCTAGCACTTAGGCAAAACCCAGCTCCTCCAGGTCATTGCCGACCTAACTATACACTACATCCTATAGGTCGCTCGAAACCTTAACTCGCCTTAAACTCTTAAGTCTCCTATCTCTTAGGTCGTCTACGACCTAAACCCTTAAACATCTACGCGACCTAACATAAGTCGCGAACAAACTGGGATACGACCTATCTACTAAGTCGTCTAGCCGACCTAACTCTACCCCACGACCTACCCCAGAATACTTAGGTCGCCTAAACCTCCTAAGTCGGTCACGACTCACCACTTAGGTCGGTCACTGTCTTATGTCGGTCATCCATACTCCCTTAACTCGGTGAATACCTTGAGTCGGCAACTCGACCCAGACTTGTTGCTTAACTCGTCCAAAACTCCTAAGTCGGCTACGACTTAGGACTTAAGCAAAAATTCTGCCAAAACCTGAAATGACTTAACAACCATACATTCAAAGGTTAATCATTTTAGAATGTTTTGATCCGTAAAAATACGGGTCGTTACATTCTCTCCCCCTTAGGAATTTCGCCCCCGAAATTCCAAACAAACAAGGCAATCAAAGCTATCCTGTACGCCTATCATCCATAACAATCAATAAACCATGCATTCAATTCTAGCTTAGCGTACAGAATTCTAAGACTTAGAACAAGTTACAATTTCGTTAGATGACACGACACCTTAGGGCCATACCTTGAAGAGTTCAGGATGAGCTGCCTTCATCCTCTCTTCCACCTCCCACGTACAGTCGTTATCATCGTCACTCCGTTGTATCTTGAGCAACTTAACTACCTTCCTCCTAAGCTGTTTCGTGTCGGTTTCAACAACACGAAGCGGCTTACGAGGTCTTCTATCAACTGGATCAACTTCAAAATCTTCACAGCTATCAGCAGAAACCACCGTATTCGAGTCATGCACATACTTCCGTAGATATGATACGTGAAAAACATTATGCACACTCGACATCTTCTCCGGTAATTCCAATCTATAAGCGAGTTTTCCAATTCGCTCGATAATCGGGAATGGTCCAACAAATCTCGGGGTTAATTTTCCTTTCTTCCCGAATCGAATAACATTCTTCAGAGGAGAAATCTTCACAAAAACCATATCACCGACACCGAATTCCAAATCCTTTCGACGCTTATCGGCATAACTCTTCTGACGGTCTTGGGCTGCCTTCATTCGTTGCCGAATGATCTCTATGCAATCCGAAGTCTGTCGAATCATCTCTGGCCCGAGCATCAGCTTTTCTCCTGTTTCTATCCAACATGTCGGAGAGTTACACGGTCTTCCATACAACGCCTCATACGGTGCCATACCAATGCTTGACTGGTAACTGTTGTTGTATGCAAACTCCACCAAATGAAGGTGATCTTCCCATGATCCTCCGAAATCCAAAACACAAGCTCTGAGGAGATCTTCCAAAACTCGGTTGACTCTCTCAGTCTGACCATCTGTTTGGGGATGATAAGCTGTACTCAAACACAACTCGGTTCCCAAGACTTCCTGGAAGCTCTTCCAAAATCCACTAGTGAACAATGGGTCTCGATCGCTCACTATACTCTTCGGAATACCATGGAATCGAACTATCCACTTGACATACAACTCAGCCAACTTTGATGCAGTCCTAGTCGATCGAACAGGAATGAATCTTGCACTCTTAGTCAGACGATCCACAATGACCCAAATCCCTTCATTTCCCGTTCTGGTTCTAGGCAATCCATCAATAAAATCCATCGACACTTGTTCCCACTTCCACGTAGGAACTTCTAAGGGCTGAAGCAATCCACTTGGCTTCTTCTGTTCAGCCTTTACCAACTGACAGTTCATACACTTGGAAATGAAATCTCCAACATCCTTCTTCATGCCTTCCCAGTAGTAGGTTCTCTTCATATCCCGATACATCTTATTTCCACCTGGATGAATTGTCAGCTTCGAGTGATGACTTTCCTTCAGAACTTCACTCCTCAATTCATCTATATCGGGAACAACTAGTCGTCCTTGCTTCCGAAGCCAACCCTCTCGATCGACCTCGAATCCTTTATCCTTTTCTGGATCCAATCCAGATTCCAATTCACGGATAATCTTGACAAGCTTATCATCTCGCTTTTGGCCCTCGCCAATCCTTTCCACAAGAGTGGGTCTTATCGATAAGTTTGCCAACATCTCAGGTTCCAATTCGCATCTAGGCCTGAAGTCAAATCCAGCTAAATACTCGAGACTCTTCCATTCTGAAAACATGGCTCCCAATCCTGCATGTCTTCGACTTAACGCATCTGCCACTGCGTTACCTTTTCCCGGAGTATAGGCTATACCAAAATCATATGATGCTAAAAACTCTAGCCAACGTTGCTGCCGAAGATTCAAATCCTTTTGGGAGAAAAGATACTTCAACGACTTATGATCTGTAAACAACTCGAATCGAACTCCCAATAGATAATGTCTCGACATCTTCAGAGCAAATACAATCGCCGCTAACTCCAAATCATGAGTTGGGTAATTCCTTTCATGCGGCTTCAGTTGTCGACTGGCATACGCAACAACTTTATCCTTCTGCATCAGCACTGCTCCAAGTCCCGTACCACATGCGTCGGTGTAAACCACCATCTCATCATTCCCACAAGGAATAGTCAAAACAGGAGCACTTGTCAATCTCTCTTTCAGGATTCCGAAAGCTTGCTCACACTTAGCATCCCAACTGAACACTTGGTTCTTTTTCGTCAATCCTGTTAATGGTGCAGCTATCTTGGAGAAGTCTTTGATAAACCGTCGATAATATCCTGCTAATCCAAGAAAACTTCTCACATCAGATGCATTCTTAGGTCTAACCCAATCCTGGATCGCTGCCACTTTAGCGGGATCAACCGCTATTCCACTTCCAGAAATCACATGGCCTAAGAACCTCACTTCACTCTTCCAGAAGTGACACTTCGAAAACTTAGCCTTCAGCTGATGTTTCCGCAAAATTTCCAAAACAATACGCAAGTGCGTCTTGTGCTCTTCTTCAGTTCTGGAATAAATCAGAATATCATCCACGAACACAAGTACGAACTTGTTCAACTGATCTCTGAACACTCTATTCATAAGATCCACAAAATATGCTGGCGCGTTAGTCAATCCAAACGGCATTACCAGCCACTCAAAGAACCCGGATGGTGTCCTAAAAGCAGTCTTCGGCACACTATCCTTAGCCACTCTCAACTGGTGAAATCCCGTTGCCAAATCCATCTGAGAAAACACCTTAGCTTCGTGAAGTTGATCAAACAAGTCATCTATCCTCGGCAATGGATACTTGTTCTTCTTAGTCACTTTATTCAGCTCACGATAATCCACACACAATCTCAACGACCCATCTGCCTTGGTTGCAAACACAACTGGTGCACCCCACTCGGACACACTACGCCGAATGAATCCTTTTTGCAAAAGATCATCAACTTGCACCCTCAACTCCTGCTGTTCCCTAGGCGCCATTCGCCTAAGAGGCATCACAACAGGTCTGGCTCCTTCAACTAGATCTATACGAAACTCGATCTCTCTATGCGGCGGCAACCCTTTGACTTCGTCAAAGACATCCTCGAATCTATTTGCGATTGGCACTAAAGACAGTCCATCCCGTGGAACAACTAGCGAATACATGAAGCTCATGAAGACGCCTTCCCCATGCTTACATCGTATCACAATCTTTCGCCCTTCCACATTCTCGACTGTCACCTCCAGCCTCTCACAATCAACCTTAGCCGCATACTTCCTAAGCCAGTCCATACCCAAGATAATTCCGAACCCTGCAAAGTTCAGAACAAAGCAATCACAAACAAAAGAGCAACCATGACTCGATACAACTAGACCACGGCATAACATACACAAACAAGACGAACCCCCAACTGGATTAGTCACAACCAATGGCCTATCCACAATATCCGGTTCCAAACCTAACCGGCCTACTAGTTCACTACAAACAAACGAATGCGACGCTCCAGTATCAAACAGAACTCTAACTGGAACACCACATAGGAAAAGAGTACCTTGAACAACCACACTCTTTCCCTTCTCTTCAGCAGTAGGAGCTTTCGAAGACGACGGAACAGCTCCTAAAGCATAGGCTTGCACAATCTGCCTGTCCTTCCTTGGTTCTGGACAATTCTTCCTGAAATGTCCCGGCTTGTCACAGTTGTGACACTTCATCGGTGCCTTCGGATTCTTACAATCCTTAGAGAAATGGCCCTTCTGCTGACAATTGTAGCAAGTCACCTCGCCTTTCGGCTTCTTCTGGCCATCCTTACCCTTCTGCTGCTGCTGCTTCCTCTTCTGGTTTCCACCCTGCTGTGGTTTAGACTCTCCCTTGGTAACAGCAACAACAGGTCCTTCCTTAGGAAACAGACTCTCATGCCTAAGAGCTTTCTCCACAAGCTTCTCAAATGAATCGTCCAAATGATCCACCAACTGTCTCCCAAGATAACTATCCAAGCCGGTCACAAACTTCTCATTCTTCTGATAAGCAGAATCAATATATGACCGAGCATACTTGGACAAAGCTTCAAACTCAGAAACATACTCAAGAACAGATCTCCCTCCCTGCTTGAGCTCCACAAACTTCTTGAACAGAATAGACTTCTGAGCTGTAGAAAGTAACTTAGCTTCAAATCTGACTTGGAATTACTCCCAAGTAATCTCTTCTTCCGGAGTAGTGATGGTAATAGAGTTCCACCAATCAGAAGCTCTCCCTTGAAGCTGCCTCGATGCCAACTTCCTCTTAGTTGCATCATCAATTCCCAAATCACCAAAGATCCTTCTACAAGCATCTATCCACCTCTGGACCTCAATAGTAGATTCTGTTCCCAAGAAAACCTTCCCTCCAAGACCAGTATAATCCTTGCACAGCTTAGCAAAATCCACTGGTTTCGGAGTTTGGACTTGAACTCCAACATCTACTGCTGCCCCCGGAACTGGTATCCTTCTCATGATCGAAGTCATCATAGCTTCGAACATGGCTGCATAATCAGCAGTCTCTTCAGTAGCACGGCCTTCCCTAGCAGCTGGTCTCCCTCTTCGACTCATTCTCAATATCTATAAAAAGGAATGATTAGAACATCTAGAGAAACAACTGCATAAAGGACTCAAACTCTACTAAGCTACTATATTATATATAGTAATCATCCATCAAAATACAATTACGTCTCTCATACGTAGTTATTTCAGCGAGCGTTGGGTAAAATCGATTAACCAATGCTCTGATACCAAATGTGACGACCGCCCATGACCCCTGCACCGAATCTAGAGATAGAGCGCTGTAAAGTGTACCAGGCGACCATGGACGATTGTCAAGGTAAGATTTAAAAACAACAGAATCTATCGTATTACTCACAGCGCATGGACAAAATACAATAGAACATATGTATAGTGAAGCTTTACAGAACAAAATGACATCATATAAAACTCCATAATAGTTGAATACAAGCATCACATAGTCAATACATCCAGCCTCACTACAAATCTCTCAGAGAATACAAAACAGCGGAATATCCAGTACATATAATAAGAAGATAATATGCAACCCTCCAGCTCGTCTTCGATATCAGCATCGTGAGAGGAGAACAGCACCTGTCACCTGCTACCTAGTCTGCCCGTCCCAAAATGGACGAACAGCCCAAAGCAATAAGAATTAAAACATAAAGCCTTGAGTCAGACAACAGTCTTAGTGAGCAGTAAATTAACTAACAACATACCAAAAGAGCATAAAGGAAAAGGAATAGGAATACAACCCTCCCACTCCAACCTCATTCTACAGTGATAGCCCCCAGACACACACTAAGCAGAAGCAAACATAGCAGAGCATACAATTTAAAGTAAAGCTACTATCACTCGAGTCAAGGGCGATGTTTTCCAAGTACCAAGGCCTAAATCAGATAAGCACCCAGAAAATACCGCTCTTGAGTCCGAATGACGATACAACCAAACATCCATGACTCTGGCTATCACTGTTATCATTGCTTCGATATCACCGTTAATTGAATGACCGGCACATTCTTTCAGCCGTCCGTCAAGGGCTAATGGAAACCCCGGTTCTAGACATAACTCCCGCACGTCGTCGCAGCCCGTGCCTAGGACTATCGAATCTGCCCAGAGTACTCGACCATCAACAGTTGGCCGTTGGGACTATCGAATCTGCCCAAACGTACTCTTGCTTAGAGCATGCTAGAACCTTCAACAACGATGCTATCCAAGCCTTCTAGTCATCCTCCTCGACGACTATTCTCATATCCATTCATTATCCTCAACTCGAATCATATCACCGAGTTATCAACATGCTTGGAATGATCCCGTCTGGATTAGACCAAGTCTTCATCATATGATTGCCTCGCTTCATTACATCCTCGCAAAGCCTCATCTCATCATCACATCATCAAATCTATGCATAAGAGCTTCATCATCCCGCTACATATGCCACGAGCAGCTTTCCCAATTCAAGAGCCTTTCCCTTAGCTTTTGAATCATCTTCGGTCTAAATCTAATCATCAATCATCTAGTTCATAACAATCAATCAAATCAAACATCAATCCAAACAATCAAGCATTCAAATATGATCTAAGTAGACAATTTTAACAATAATGGCATTTTCGTAATTAAAGAGTTGAAAGTCCAATAAGCATGAAAACATGGATTATATCTCTACAAACTTGATGAGTGAACTTGCATAGGTTAACATATGATAAAATGAATGTAACATCATCATGATCAATGGATCTATATGGATCTACACTTAGGATGAAGAAAATGCATGGAAATCTCTATTTTAACACCAAATCGAGCCAACAATCCGATATACTCCTTTGGATCCGTGTGAGAGATAATCACCACTCACCAAAACACCTAAACAATCCAAAAGATAACAACTTCAGATCTGGACAGCGAAGAACTAAGCTAGATCCGACAAGATCTCACTTCAAATGAAGAAATCTCTCTTGAAAAGATGAAGATCTTCAATCTAAGCTCTTGAATCTTCAATCTTGATCTTCGATTTAGATGGATGGAAGCACTAGATTAGAGTGGAGAAAAGAAGTGAAGAAGTGTAGAAGTCGAGCTCTCAAAATGGCAGCACTTCGTCGCTTCAAAATCCGGATCCCAAAAAGTGAGAACAACCCCTCCTATTTATAGCTGAAAACTGCCCTTAAGTCGTAACTCGGCTATCTCCTTAAGTCGCTGCCGACTTAACACTATGCCGACCTACGACCTAAAAACCCCCACGACTTAACAGAGCCTCCGACCTAACCCTTGACGACCTAAAGCAACCTCCGACTCAACACGTGCGCACATACGAACCCTGTCTACGACTTAATGCGCACGCGCCTTAACTGGTTAGACGACTTACTGCTATGCCGACTTAACCAGCCTATACGACCTAACGACTTATACCAACACGCGACCTAACAACTCATGCGACCTAGCACTTAGGCAAAACCTAGCTCCTCCAGGTCATTGCCGACCTAACTATACACTACATCCTATAGGTCGCTCGAAACCTTAACTCGCCTTAAACTCTTAAGTCTCCTATCTCTTAGGTCGTCTACGACCTAAACCCTTAAACATCTACGCGACCTAACATAAGTCGCGAACAAACTGGGATACGACCTATCTACTAAGTCGTCTAGCCGACCTAACTCTACCCCACGACCTACCCCAGAATACTTAGGTCGCCTAAACCTCCTAAGTCGGTCACGACTCACCACTTAGGTCGGTCACTGTCTTATGTCGGTCATCCATACTCCCTTAACTCGGTGAATACCTTGAGTCGGCAACTCGACCCAGACTTGTTGCTTAACTCGTCCAAAACTCCTAAGTCGGCTACGACTTAGGACTTAAGCAAAAATTCTGCCAAAACCTGAAATGACTTGACAACCATACATTCAAAGGTTAATCATTTTAGAATGTTTTGATCCGTAAAAATACGGGTCGTTACAGATTTTTTCTAAACTTGTTTCAATTTGCCAATTAAATTTATAATTGGACTTCCAACTTATTTCATTTTAAACAAATTCCTCTTAAAGAAAATAAATCCCTTTTATCTTTTTCCAACTATTTAGAAATCCAAATTTTAATTAAATTCTTCAATTTAAAATCACTATTATACGAAATTCATTTATTTAATGTTTTCACTTGATTCTGGAATTAATTCGATAAGAATATAAAAATTAACTTTTTTATACTTTAAAATTCCTTTCTTCGAATTTATTCAATTTCTAAAAATTTATTTACTTAAAAATTTCTATTTTGATTTCAAAAATTCAATTTCATTTATTTTTGGAATCCAATGATATCAAACATCCATTCAGCTAAATTTTAGCTTTCAAACAATTTCCAGACATCAATATGATTAATAACATCAATAATCATTCACAGATTAACACATCACAGTAGAAATAAATTCAATCAATGTGAGGGGTCCAGTTGGATCCCTCCAACCTGTTTCCCTGCATCCAAAGATGTTAGCACAATACCAATTCCGCTCCAGTACGGAATTATCGCGGTATATGGGTTTTATAAAAATCCGCTTACTAACGGCGCAATAGGGTCTCATCCGCTATACGAGGCGGGAAATCATCAATCCAATATATACATATGCCAATATGTATATATTGCTATATATATAGATATATCCTATTATATCTAATATCTCATCCAAACAAATCAAACAAATCAATAACTGCAATTCATTTTTGAGTGAGAAAAATCTCACCTTTGCTTTTTATTTTGCAATCCAATCCAATTCTTCTTTCATTTTCTCGACTTTAACCTTGTATAAATAATTTATACAATTCTATTAATACTCGAATTAAATCCAACAATTAAATTATCGTTTAATCTATTTACTTAACCAAAAGTTTTTATCTTATCTGATTTAATTCTCAAACCAATAAAATATTTTCCATTTGAAACTAACATTTTAATTCAACTAAAAATTTAGTTTTTTAAACAAATTTTCTTAATCGTAACTACATACATTTACAATTGTTCTATATATATTTATATATATATATAACCGATTAAATATAAAACAACTGTTTTATAACTTGCAGTTAATTCCTGATAAGTTAAATAATAATTACTTCACAGGTCCAAACTTAAGTGACGAAAAGTTTTAAAATGTTAAAGATTTAAATTACCTTAACTCGTTCGCGAAAATCAAACCAAAGAGTTCTGCTCAAAGCCCTACGCGAGATTCGACTTCGTGATAATGAACTCGCCGAGCCATTCCCCAACACTAGCCGCCGATAGCTCCTCCTCCAAGCACCGCTCTACCCTTTTCTGCCGTTGTCGCTTCGCGAACTACCCTCCAGCCATTGCCTCGAGCCCCATGAATCGCCTGCACGCCTCCACGATTTGAACGCCGCCGCGCCCTCGAGTCCATCTACTCGTCGCGCGACTCAACTCGCGAACCCAGTAACTCTCGAGTCCCCCTGGTTGCAGCCATCACTCAGACGAGCTCGCGAAACCCTAGGCACGCCGCAAACATCACGCGAATCCCCATCGAGTCGCCGCTGTCCATCCATTGCCGTGCTCGCGAATTCGAGCTTTGCCAGACCCTAGTCGCGATGAACCCTAAATCCCCTATCGCCTCGCGAACTCGAATTTGAGACTGTAGCAAGACTTCAAATCGGCAGTAGAAATATCGCGTGGGGGCAAGGATGAGTCGCGATGACTGATGGAATAGCTGAGTATATAGCGATGATTAAAATGAAGGCGTTGATTTTCGAACGAGAATGAAAGGTTTCAATCGATTATATTTTCCTTTGTCTCGGCTGTTCGAAATGAAAGAGGAAAGGGATTTTAAAAGAAAGGAAGAGAGTGGGAGAGGGGTACGAAGGTATGGGGAAGGTAAGGTCGTGAACGTGGTGAGGTTAACCAATATAAATAAAATAAAATCTCTTTTAATAATTTGAATTTGTTTTAAAATCTGAATGTGTTTATACTTCGTACGCTCCCAGATTAACTCCAAAAAATACGAAATTGGAAATCCAACAATAATACAATATTACGGACCCAATGGGACTGGTTTCGTCGAATTCCGAGACTGTTTGAAAATTGACTATTTTTAAATATCGATTCGAACAATTAAATTTCAAAACCGAACAAAACAGTTTAAATTTCAATTCTGAAAGTTCGATTATCTTCGGTATTATCAATATGAATTTTAAAAGATTTCGAAATATTTTTCTTCAACTTTAAATTGAATATTCAAATTTTTATTCAACATTCGACAGATTAAATTTTAAAGTTAATCGCAAATTTCAAGGTTGAATCGGGGATTTCAAATTAAATCATCGTTCAAATATTTAAAATAAATTAAATATTCCCAATTTAATTCGTTCAAAATTCTGGGTCGTTACAATATTTGAGAGCTTCATTACCCCTAAATTGAAGGGTTTAGCTACTCATTTGTGGCATTAAAGCAACACTTGTAAATTTCAACATGAAAGAGCAAAGAAATGAAAACTAAGCAAAGGAAGAAAGAGAGATTAACTAGTAACTAATTGCATAAAAATTAAACCTACACTACTTGCATAAATGTAAATCTAAGCTATGAACATTAAAGGAAAGAGAGCATAGAAATAAACATTAACATAAAAGCAAGGAAAAGCATGTAGAAAAGAGAGAAGAAAGAGGCTTGGAAGCCATTTTTATTTCATGTAACATTGAGCTTACAATTTGATCTCTTAATTTCCTAAGTAAAATGAAAGAGTAGATCATCTTTTCATGTACACAAGTGGGCTATTTAAACATGCATAAAACCCTAATTCCATTTTTAGGGTGCTTCCCAAAATGCCCTTTAGGAAGTGTGGCCACCAAGTTACCATTAGCCACTAATTAATCCCTCATTAAAAGTGCATGAAGCTTTAACCTCCACTTAGTTGTCCATTAGCTCATAATTGTACATTTGGGTAACTGGATGGGGTCCTCCATGATCTTGAACTTGAATTATTTCCTCTTCACTCCTTTGTATTTCCTTGTGCATGCATATATCACCATGAATCCCACTTCCATAAGCACCAAAATATCCTATAAAAATTGTCCAAGTAAAAATTCTTAAACTAACACATGCACACAAATGACCATTTTTCCCCTGAATGAAGATGAAAATATGATGGTTTGAAAATAATCGAATTTTGGTTTTAACATGTAAAAATGCCCAAATATGATGTTTATTTAAATAAAAGGAGATAAAATATGGATGTAAATATATGCACATTTACGTGCACATCAAATACCCCCACACTTATCTTTTTATTCGTCCTCGAATAAAGGAAAACTAAGATAAATCCGTTTTCGTAGGGAGCACGATTGCATTGAGCGTATGTAACAAGCCATTAAACCTCTTGGTGTCCCCAGTAGGACGAGTGTTGTCTCGTGAGGGTTTTCAGCGGATACTACCCACAAAATCCAAACGCAAAGTGAAAATATTTACAAAATGCAAGATTTATTTACAATGGGATGAATGCATGTTTTTGAAATATTTACAAATGAAGGATTCACTTTCAATTCGACACGCATAAGTTAAATAAAGTTTTGGTCATTGTTTTGAAAATTTTAAGTCATTTACTTGTCAAAATTTTGCAACAAAAATCAAGTTATCATAGCAAATATACAATAGTTTAACTCGTTTTTTCGGTTGATAACACGATATAATTATGAAATGGATCCTTAGTTGATTATCAAAGTTTATTAAAGTGGTATTTTCATTTCTTTTCAATAACCAATCAAATCAAATAAGTAAAAATAGTGCTAGGATTTCAATTGCTTGCTCTCTCATTATTTGTAAAAAAAAATTACACACCTAGCTCAGGTAAACTGAGGCCAAATATACCACCCATGCACTGCCTTTCGGGCTTATGTGAGGGGAGTACAGAGCATGGCGAGTGCACGCACTTTCATGCATACACCTATCGACCGTAGATGGTTTTTATTAAGTCTGTTCTTATTTTTTACATGTCTTCCATACATGCATAACCGTGAGGACTTTTAAATGAGTATGAAAGCACATAATCAAATATTCCAAGTAATTCACCCATGCATAACCGTGAGGACTTTTAAATGAGAGTGAATACTTTGGATGTTATTATTGTTATTTATATATATATATATATATATATATATATATATATTTAAGAGAGAGAGAGTTTTGCAAAATCATCTTAGCACCATTTAACTTAAAAGACAAAAATGTTATATGCTTTACTTTAAATTTACCACTTTTTAAACAAAGATTTTCAATTAGAACATACTTCATAATTAACATAGATGAACCTTCCTATATACTAGTTAAACTATTGTTATTTGTAATCAAACTTCATTTTTATTTTTGTTAAAACAAACAAATTTTCAAAAATTTCAATATATTAACCAAAATTTATACCTATCCGATAGTGTTTCTTCAAAAATAAATCAAAATGGAAAAAAGAAAATGTTTTTGAGATATAGGAGTTTTGAGATTTTTTTTTAAAGTAAGAAAATGAAAATTCAAAAATGCCATGAAAAACCCTGAAAAACTAAAGAAATGAAAATGTGACTCCCCCCCACACTTAATTTTGACTGTGTCCCCATAGTCAATGCATGATATAATGAGTGTAACGGGAAAAATATGTACATATTTACAAAAGAGGGTTAACATTCTTACTAGACGTAGCTTGGCTCATGAAGGATCATGAGCTCCTCCTCTTGGTTATTTTGTAATTCCAAGAAAGGTTTCAACCGATGACCGTTGACTTTGAAAATTGATCCATCCCAGGGGTTTTCTATTTCTACGACACCATGTGGAAAAACAGTTCGTACCACAAATGGTCCAGTCCATCTTGATTTAAGTTTCCCCGGAAATAAATGAAGTGTCGAGTCGTATAAAATAACTTTCTGGTTAGGCGAAAACATTTTTCTTAGGATTGACTTGTCATGAAAAACTTTTGTTCTTTCTTTGTAAATTTTCTCGTTTTCGTACACGTCATTCCTAAGTTCTTCTAGTTCATTGAGTTGCAATTTTCGGTTTTCGCCGGCTTTTTCAAGGTCAAAGTTTAAGTTTTTTATTGCCCACAACGCTCTGTGTTCGATTTCAACGGGTAAATGGCAAGCTTTACCGTAAACTAAACGAAATGGGGACATCCCAAGATTAGTTTTAAACGCAGTTGGTAAGCCCAAAGCGCGTCGGTCAATTTCTGAGACCAATCTTTTCGATTTTTGTTGACAGTTTTCTCCAAGATTTGTTTTATTTTACGATTCGAAACTTCAACTTCCCCACAAGTCTGAGGATGATACGGAGAGGATAACTTGTGGGTTATCGAGTATTTCATTAAAGTTTCAAAAGAACGGTTACAAAACCCTGAAAAGATGTTTTCTTTGAGAAATTTCACAACAATTCTATAGTCATTGGTCTTGCATGGAACGGCTTCGACCCATTTTGAGACGTAATCAACAGCGAGAAGGATATACAAGTTTCCAAAAGAATTGGGAAAAGGTCCCATAAAGTCGATACCCCAAACATCAAAGATTTCGATGGTAAGAATGGGGTTTAGAGGCATCATATCTCATCGAGAAATTCATCCAAGCATTTGACATCGATCGCAAGTTTCACAAAATTCGAATGAGTCTTTGAAGAGAGAAGGCCAATAGAAACCACACTGAAGCACCTTTTCCGCAGATTTTCGAGGACCGAAATGTCCACCGCATGCTTGATCGTGGCAAAACGAAAGAACACTCCTTATCTCATTATCTAGAATGCAACGTCGGATGATTTGGTCGGGACAATATTTAAACAAGTATGGATCGTCCCAATAGAAATATTTCACTTGGGACATGAATTTGTATTTGTCCTGTTTGGACCACGATGAGGGAGTTTCTTTAGTGACTAAGTAGTTCACTATATCAGCGTACCATGGGTCGATAGAAATTAAAAGAAGTTGTTCATCAAGGAAGTTTTCATTGATCGGCAAAGAAGATGGTGCGTTCGGAAGACGAGACAAGTGATCGGCTATGACATTAACGGATCCTTTTTTGTCTTTGATTGTAATGTCAAATTCTTGAAGTAAAAGGATCCAACGAATCAAGCATGATTTGGCATCCTTTTTAGAGAAGAGATATCGAAGTGTGGACTGGTCCGTGTACACAGTAATGTGTGACCCTATCAAGTATTGTCGGAATTTTTCGAGAGCAAAAACGACAGCTAGAAGCTCTTTTTCGGTTGTTGTGTAGTTGAGTTGAGCGTCATTCAAAGTCATACTCGCATAGTAAATCACGTGAAGGATCTTGTTGATGCGTTGTCCTAAGACAGCACCAACGGCAAAGTTTGAAGCATCATTCATTATTTCGAAAGGAAGATCCCAATTGGGCGCACAAATGATTGGAGCAGAAATGAGTTCGTTCTTAAGACGTTCAAAAGAAGAGATAAAAACAGATTTAAAATCGAAAGGAACGTCTTTTCCAAGAAGAGTCGTCAAAGGACGAGCAATTTTGCTAAAGTCTTTCACAAAGTGTCGGTAAAAGCCAACGTGTCCAAGAAATGATCGAATGTCCTTAACAGTTTTGGGAATGGGTAGGTTTGCAATTACGTCGATTTTCGCTTTATCTACCTCAATGCCTTTATTTGAGATGATATGTCCAAGGACTATGCCTTGTTTGACCATAAAGTGGCATTTTTCCCAGTTCAAAGTCAAATGTTTTTCTTTACATCGATTTAGAACCAACTCGAGATGATGTAAACATTGGGAAAAAGAATCGCCAAAGATTGAGAAATCGTCCATAAAAACTTCTAGAAAGCGTTCAATCATGTCGGAAAAGATTCCAACAATGCATCGTTGGAAAGTCGTAGGGGCGTTACAAAGTCCGAATGGCATACGTCGATAAGCAAAGGTACCGAATGGACACGTGAAAGTCGTTTTCTCTTGATCTTCGGGAGCGATGGGAATTTGGTTATAGCTGGAATAACCATCAAGGAAGCAGTAAAATTCATGGCCGGCTAAACGTTCGAGCATTTGGTCAATGAAGGGAAGAGGGAAGTGATCTTTTAGTGTTGCGGCATTTAGTTTTTGATAGTCAATGCAAACACGCCAACCCGTTTGAGTACGAGTTGGAATAAGTTCATTTGAATCGTTCTTGACAATGGTTAGCCCAGATTTTTTTGGTACAACGTGAATTGGGCTAACCCATGAACTATCGGAGATTGGGTAAAGGATTCCGTTGTCGAGAAGTTTAAGAATTTCATCACGCACCGCATCTTTCATTTTTGGGTTAAGCCTTCGTTGCGTGTCACGAACAGGTTTGGCATCTTCGATTAAATGAATCCGATGTTGGACAAGAGCGGGACTAATTCCCTTTATATCGGAGATCGACCATCCAATTGCTTCTCTGTTTTTCGAAAGAATAGAGAGTAACGAGGTTTCTTGATCAAGAGAGAGAGTTGCGGAAATTATGACGGGCAGCATTTCGTCTTCACCTAAGTATGCATACTTAAGGTGATCGGGAAGTGGTTTGAGGTCCAACTTCGGGAATTTTTCGATCAACGAGTTGGGTTGAGATTCAGACTCAACATGAAGCAATTCAAAGGGAAGAGTGTATTCGATCTTGTTGGTAATTTCATGAAACAAATTTTCGTACTCAGCCTCACGTTCATCGTTAAGATCAACTGTTTCGTTTTCAAATTTTTCGTGAATGGCACTAACTTCCAACGTTTGGTCACGATATTTGTTCGATTGACTTTAAAGATTGAAAATGTTAAGATCCAAAGTCATGTTTCAAAAAGAGATTTTCATCGAACCGTTATGACAATTGATTAAGGCATTTGAGGTGGCTAAGAATGGTCAGCCTAAAATCACAGGAATTTGACTCGAAGGATTTGTTATGGGTTGTGGTTCGAGAACGATAAAATCAACGGAGAATATGAATGGCCCTACTCGAATGAGCACATCTTCGATTTCTCCCACGGGCTTCCTAATGGAACGATCGGCGAATTGAAGCGTAACTTTTGTGAGTTTGAGCTCACCTAAGCCTAATTGTTTGTACACGGAATATGGAATCAAGTTGACACTCGCACCTAAGTCTATCAAGCATTTATTAATCGTCTTGTCACCAATTGTACATGAAATCGTAGGGCAGCCAGGATCTATGTATTTGACAGGCATGGATTGGGACAAGACTTCGCTCAAACTGGCGGCTAGGAAGACTTTTTTGGGCACTTGAGTATGCCGCTTTTGGGTACACAAGTCCTTAAGGAATTTCGCGTATGTTAGGACTTGCTGAACGATGTCAAGAAGTGGAATGTTAACTTTGACTTGTTTAAAAATTTCCAACATCTTTTCCATTTGGTCCGAGTGTTTCTTAGGTCGAAGACGATGTGGAAATGGGACACGATACTCGGTAGGCAGGTCTACTCAAGTAGAGGAAGAAGAATTTTGGTTAGCATTTGATTCAACGTTTGGCTCCACGTTATGTTCTGATTCGTTAGTTGTTTTAGAAGTATCGAGAAAGGATTCCGGTAAATCGTTTAGATTAACGACATGATTATCGATTTGTTTGCCGGAACGGAGAGTTGTGATAGCATTCAATTGGGTGACGTTGCTATCTTGAACAACATGGGCTTGATTTGAATTTGCGTTTTGATTTCTGGGATTTGGAAGGGGTTGGCTTGGGAATGTTCCTCGTTCACGTTTGCTCACAGACGTGGCTAATTGACTCATTTGCATTTCGAGTTTTGCAATTGATTGGTTTGTGTTTTGCATATATGAAGTCAATAAATTTTGCAAATTGCTATTTGATTGAAGGCTTTGAGTAGTTGCTTTAGCCAATGTTTCAAGAGTTTTCTCAAGCAAAGTTAAACGTTTATCGTCTTGGGGAGAATGAGTAGAATTTGGTTGAAAGTTTGATTGTTGCGGTTGATTATGGGACGGGCCCGCAAAGTTTGGTTGAAAATTGTTGGGTTGAAAGGAAGGATTTGAAGCATTACTCGGAAATGCTTGAAAATTGGGACGAATCGTATTCGTGTTGGGATTGTTTTGGTTCCACGCAAAATTTGGATGGTTTCTCCAACCAGGGTTGTACGTTGGAGAAAACGAGTCATTTTTGGCTTTGTTGAAAGCATTGATTTGTTCGATTAAATTGGGACACTGATCGGCTATATGATTAGGATCGTTGCATTTATAACACATCGGTTGGGAAGCTTGGTTCATTTGATTCGATGAGAAAACGTTATCGAATTTTTTAATCATTGCGTCGATCTTAGCTTCCAAAGCAACAGAAGATCCTATCGAGTGTGCACTCGATCGTGAGTAGATTGATTTTTCGTTCGAACGTTCCCATTGGGATGATTTTTCGGTGAGGTTTTCAAGAAATTTCCAAGCATCGTCGTGATGTTGGGCAAGAAAGTTGCCTTGGCACATTGATTCGAGCATGGTATGTGAGCTATTTTCGAGTCCATCGTATAAAATTAGGCAAATCGTCCATTTTTCAAAATTATGGTGTGGACATTTTATCAAAAGCTCTTTGAATCTTTCAAAATATTTTCCGAATAGTTCTCCCTTGAATTGATGAAAGTTTACAATTTCATTTCGGATTCTACTCGTTTTTTCCAAAGGGTAGAACTTTTTTAAGAAAGCTTTTACGAATTCTTCCCACGTTTTAATCGAGTTCGATGGTAAACTGTACAACCATATTTCAGCGTAATCCGTAAGAGTGAATGGGATTAATCGAAGTTTGATTCCATCATCAGAAAGTTGTTGGAGTTTAATGGTTGCACAAACTTGTTCGAATTTTGTCAAGAAGATGTATGGATCATCGTGTTCGAAATTGCTAAATTTCGGAAGAGTCGCAATATGGTTTGAGTGAATTTCGAAATGGTTACCCGTAGGAGTGGGTAACGTGATGCAAGATGGAATAGAAACTCTATCGGGAAAGATTCTATCCATAAGAGTTCGAGGGGCGTTCTCGTTCGCCATTTCGGGAGGATCGTTTGTTCGAGTTAAACGGTTTGTAGAAAGGTCGCGAGTCTAGATTGAAATGTCTGAGATTGAACTAGGGTTGTTGAATTCGGTTGATGTGGTCTCGAATTGGGGAAGTTGTGAATTCGAGCATCAGTCGATTGAGTTGCGAGGTGAATTGGGAGGTTGAAGGATTTGCAGCCTACGATAGTGGTTTGGGATGTTTGATGTTTTGGTTTGATGGTATTTGGATGTCAAAGTCGAGTGCGGATTATGGTCGATGCCGGAGGAAGTAGGTCAAGCTAATTGTTTGAATTTGAGAAAGAGGCGGTTTGCAACTGCTGTTCGATTTGGCGACTTGGGGTGGTTGGTGGCAGAGTTTGAAGTGATGAAGTGGGTTCTGACTTTTGTTGATTGGGAAGTTGATTTTGTGAAGAGGCCGATGGAAGAGGAATCGATCGCTGCAGGTCGTGCGATGCTGAAGGTTGTGAATTGGGTTTTGGTGGATTGCAAACTTAAGTAAGTAAAGGATGGTGAAAAAGTTAGGATGATAGAGGGGTTTGTAATTTGATGGTAAGAAGTGTGTGAAGTTCAGATGTAAGAAGATGAGGCAGCAGGGTTGAATGCACAGTTTGTATTGGAAGTGGTAAGAGGAGGAAAAACTTATGTTTGTTGGTGAAGTTGTGGGATAAAGGCTGATGGTCAGAGACGGGTATTGGAGTGATTGTATGTGACAGAGCAATAGGCAGATGGGGTAATCTGAATAGTAGAAGAAGGTTAGTTGATCAGGGAGTGGCAGTTTTGCAGTTTTGTATGTTGGGGAAGAAAAATGCAAGATTGCAAGGCAGGTTGAGTTTAACAGTGTAGTGGGAAGTTGAAGTGACTAAAGGTTGATGGAGCTGTAAGAGCAGTAGCTTGATGTGTGGTGTTTGCAAGGAGCAGTATGCAATGATGAGATGACAGTGATGATGAATTGTTTGATGTCGAGGCAGTTTGTGAAAGTGTGTGATGGTGGTAACAGAGTTAAAGGGGATGGTTGTGGTAGGGAAATGATGAAGTCAGTGGTTTGGAGGTGCAATGTGATGTTGAATGGCGAATGGTGAAATGGTTTCAGGTATTACTGTGTGGTGCAACAATTATGTTGAATAGTGAAAGTTTACGACTTCGGTTGGTGGTTGTTTGATAGTGGAAGAGAATGACAGTGGTTTGTAATGCACTAGAAGAAGGGACAGTAATGTTGTGATGTAAATTGTAGTGGAAGATGTTGGTGGCTGTTGTTTTGTTGAGTGCAGTTGCTATGAAGTTTTGGCAGTAGAGGATGGTTACTGAAGTGTAATTGAGTAGTTTGAAGTAGAAAGACAATGGATAGGAGGAGAGAAGTGGACAGTGAGGAAAGACACAATGAAATAGTGTGCACTACAGTGTGCACTTCAATGTAAACAATGTAATTTTTATAGAATTGCCAATGTAAATGAAAATGAAAAGCAATAAACCATATTATTTTTTTGAAACAAATATTTCAAATGAAAATCAGAACAAAGAACAAAATGAAATGTAGGCGCAAACTGAACTTTGGTTTAAATGCACGACACCTAGTTGAATGGGGAATACAGTGAACAGATGACTAAAAATGCACATGAATACAACAAAACAAATAAGGAAAACAGTGAAGTAAAATGCAACAACAGAAATTAAACTGCAATGAAAACACAGTGAAACACACTAATGCAATGAATTTTTTTTTCTTTAAAAATATGCAAATGCAACAAGAAACAAACACACAAACAAATGCAAACTAACACACAAAAGTCACACACACTGTACTTTTTTTTAAATGCAAACATACAAAACAAACACACAATAAAATCACACAAAAATAATTCGAAGAATAGAAAATCAAAATCAAAGCAAATTCCCCAGCAACGGCGCCAAAAACTTGTTCGGTCGGCTAAATGTCTATCGATTTAGAAAATAGCCGAACGAATTTTTAAATAAAATTTACCGCAAGTGCACGGCGTACACTTTTTAGTACGTTGCGAATACGGGTCGATCCACAGGGAATTGATGAGATTTTTACAAATCTATTCAATCAAATTAGACCAAAGTGAAATGAAGTGGTTAACTACTAAAGCTAGAATTAAAACATGATTTAAAAACTATTAAACTAGAGAACAATTTAGAGGAAAATCCACTCTAATATTTTTGTAAATCAACAAACATAGAATTTATGATCTCTAACTTTGATATTAAATGAAATAAGTGTTGCATTTATCATAAGTATGGTTTGTTTATGTTATTGATTAACATAACTCAAACCATCAAACTATAATACAACAATTATACCACTTATAATTCTCATGAAAATGAAGCCAAAGCAAATGTTATTTTAAGTATGATCTATTTACTATTGTAACTATTGTAACTAGTAATATAGATCATCATCCCATTTACTTATAATATTTCACATTTTGCTTCTTTTTTCCTGCCATGGGGACCATCCCCCAAGTTTCTTCTTCTGCTTTCTCTGTCCCATCCCATGCTTCAGCTATTTCTCTCTTGTCCAATGCCCATTCTTCTACCTCTGCAACCACCATTCCTCTGCAACCTTTTCCTGATCCACCCACACTGTCTTCTGAATCTCGTCCTTCTCCTCCTATTTCTCTTCTTAAGCATGTCCCCCATGATCACCTCCCTCCTCCTTCTCCTTTAGCACCCGGCCTTCCTTCCTCCTCTTCCCATATTCCCCTTCCTCCGTGGTCTTCTCTCTTTAAGTCCAGGCCTCGTAATGCTGGTAGTTACGTGCCTCAGCTTGTCCCTCTGTCTTTCTCTGGTGATGCTCTTGTTCCTTCTGATAAGATCATTGAAGCAGGCAACGATGTTTGGAAGGACTCGCTGGTCAGTTTCTTCCTTGACAAGCCACTGCCGTACTCTACTGTGGTGTTCCATCTGAAGAAGATTTGGAAGTTGAAGGGTGATGTCTCTGTGAAGTCTGATGGTTTTCTCTTTCTTTTTAATTTCTCATCTGCCGATGATTGTCATCGAATTGCAGAGGCTGACCCCATAATCATTAGAAACAAACTCTTTATTTTGAAACCTTGGGATGCTACTATTGGTAATAGCTGTGGTTCCATCAGGTCTGTTCCTGTTTGGATCAAGTTAAGTAATATTCCTCTTTATGCTTGGTCACACTATGGCATTAACTGTTTAGCTTCAAGACTGCGGAAGTTCTTGTGCATGGATCAATCAACTGAGAAGTTAGAGAGGATTACTTTTGCAAAATGTCTTGTTGAGATAAAGCCCGATTGTGAGCTAGTTAATAAGTTCCCTGTTAAGCTACTTGATGGTTCTGGTCATTTTGTGCAAGTGAGCTACTTATGGAAACCAGATATCTGTGTTTCATGCTCTGTTTTTGGTCATACTGTTCTTTCATGTCCTTTGGCAGCATCCTCTAAGGTGATGGTGGTTCCTGTGGACTTGATTCCTGCTGCTGATAATGAGAAAGGGGGAGTTTCTACTGGAGGTACATGTGGACTGAATAAAGTTAAGCAAATTTGGAGGAAAGTCCCCCAGTATAAAAAGAAAAATAGGGTTGCCATTGATTTGTCAAATGATGTTAGGCCAAAGGAAAATCTGGTTTGTAATCCAAAGGATTGTGTTGTCCCAAGTGATAGAGTTGATACCCATGAGAATACCATTTCTTTGGATGACAATGCTGCCCTCTTTACAGCTTCCGTTGTTTTATCAACAAACAAGTTTCATGTGTTAGCAAATGATGAGGGGACTGATATTGAGGAAACTGATGTAGCTGCTCAAACTAACTGTAATGAAAATAATGGTGATGTTGTTAAGGGTGTTGTCATCGGTGTGGATGATCTTTCTCCCCATAATGCTCCTGAAGCATTTTCTGAAACTCCTTATGGGGAGACTCTTTTGATGCATCAAACTGACAATGTTTCCTGTGCCAATGTTCATAAGGTTGGTTTCCCTGAGGAACTTGATGTTTTACCATCGGAGAACCTCGAAGTCACACATAATCCTGGTTGTATAATTGAAGAAAGTTCAATTGTTAACAGTAAGCCTTTTGTGCACGTGCACAGTCATCCTGTTACTACTGATGCCAGTAGCCTAACCAATTTGCAGCAGCTTAATGCGGGTCATCACCAGTTACAAGGCCAAAATAATAGTCCTGTTACTTTTTCTGAATCCCACTTCTGTAGCAACCTGGAAAACCAAATTATGCATCTTGTTCAATCCATGCATGGGAAATTTAATCCACCTTCTTCCAATTCTCTTCCTTCAAGTTCTTCTCATCCCAATCTTTCCCATCCTTCCCCTCCATCCCACTTCCCCTACATCAATAATAAAATTATCCCTGGGTGGGTTGACCCATCTTTCAAGCCCCTCCCAATCTCAAGCCCCATTACATCATCTCCTTCCCAGAAGAATGCAAAGCCCAATAAATTAGCCTACAATTCAGAATCTCCTGCAACTAGGAGCAAGGGACGTGCCACTCATCTTTCCCTTTAAGTATGTTAGCACAAAGTATTGGAGTGTGGAACATAAGAGGAGCCCATAATTAATCGAAACTTGATCAAGTTAAAAATCTCATTCAGTTGTATGACTTGAAAATCATTGTTATTCTTGAAACAAAGCTAAACCTTCTCTCAACTGTTAAAGCAGCAAATTATATTCGTCCCACTTGGAAACTTCTGCACAATCTTAGTGATGCGGAGTATGGTAGAATTTTAATTCTATTTGATCCGTTCTTTTTTTCCCTGTCAACAATTTTATCCTCAAGACAACACATTCATACTCATGCCAAATGTTCCCTTACTTCCTCCTCGTTCTATCTCACTTTTGTATATGCTGATAACTCTTTGGTCTTTAGACAAAAATTTCTTGATTTTCTTCCTCATCTTAGGCAGGAAACTCATCCATGGCTTGTCTTGGGTGACTTTAATTGTTGTTTTCATCTTGATGATAAGTTTTGTGCCCTTCCCCTCCTGCCAAGGCAAATCTAGCCTCTTAACATATCTGCTATTGATTCGAGTCTTCTTAAACTTCCAACTTCTGGTTCTAGATACACATGGAACAATCGTAGTAGGAGTGGAGTGAGAATCTTCTCCACCATTGACCATGCTTTCTGCAACCTTGTTTCTCTTTCTGCTTGGCCCAAGCTATCTGTTCTTATTCCTCCTCCTTATCTATCTGATCACTCTCCATTGATTCTCTCATCAGGTGCCCCTGTGCTTAAGGAAAAAAGGAGCTTTAAATTTTTCAATGCTTGGATTCTATCCTCTGAGTTCATGCCTATGGTTACTTCTGTCTGGTCCACTAAATGTTATGGTAATCCAATGTTTATTTTTTGCAGGAAGCTTAATCTTGTTAAAAAGTCCCTAAGGCCTTGGGCAAGCAAAACTTTTGGAGATGGTTCTAAGCAGTCTTCTCGCTTAAAAGAACAGTACAATCAGGCCCATGATTACATGATGAACCACCCTGATTCCATGCAGGCTGCTGAAGAGGAAGGAAAAATTTTCAACCTTCTCAACAAGGCCCTTGATGTTGAAAGTAGCATGAAACAACAACAGTTGCATAATAAGTGGCTCCAGTTTGGGGACAGAAACACTGCGTTTTTTCATGCCTCGATCAAAATTAAGCAGGCTAAAGAAAACATCCATATGATAAGTGGTAAGGATGGTACTCTTTACTCCACTCCTGAACTAATTGACTCTGCTTTCCTTGACTATTATATGGATATTCTGGGTAACTCATCTAATTTTTCCCCTGACCTTAACCTGTTTGATGAAATATCTCTTCCCTCCCTCAGCATTGAGCACTCCTCTATGCTTGTTGAAAAAATCTCCAATGAAGAAATAAAGCAAACTATTTTTGCAATAAATAAGAAGTCCTGTGGGGGTCCTGATGGTTTTAATGTTTATTTCTTTACGTTCTGGTGGGAACTAATACAGACTGATTTTTGCAAAGCTATGCATAATTTTTTTGACAAATGTACTCTCCTCTCTGAAGTAAATGCAACCAATCTAGTTTTGATACCAAAATCTCCTAAGGCTAGTAATGTTTCATCTTTCAGACCTATATCTTGTTGTAATGTAGTTTATAAGTGTTTATCTAAGATTCTTGCTAGTAGGCTTGTTCGTGTGCTTCCTGACATCATCTCACAAATTCAGGTTGCTTTTATCCCGAAAAGAAACATTATGGACAACATCCTTCTTGCTCAGGAACTTCTCTGTGGTTATGGTAGGTTGAATGCTTCTCCTGCTGCAATGATGAAGCTGGATATTTTAAAGGCTTATGATTCTGTACAATGGTTTTCCATTGTTAGGATTATGGCGTTAATGGGTTTCCTTAAACCTTTTGTGGGGTGGATATTTGAATGCATTTCAACTCCAAGCTTCTCGCTTATTCTTAATGGTCATTCTGTGGGTTACTTTAAAGCTAGGCAGGGGATTCGACAAGGTGATGCTATCTCCTCGTATATTTTTATTCTGGTCATGGAGGCATTAACTGCTCTTCTCAACAGTAAGTTTTCTACCAACCTGATTTCCTTCCACCCTAAATGCAAATTCCACAATGTCACATCATTGATGTTTGCTGATGACATCATGATATTCACTGAGCCTCAGCTATCTTCCATCCTCTGTGTCATGTCCACATTGTCTTCCTTCCATTTGATGTCTGGTCTTAACATCAACTTGGCTAAATCAAGCATCATCATCTCTGGGGTTGATTCAAGCCTATCATCCTCTCTTCAACATGCTTCTGGTCTTCAACATATGAATGCAAATATGTCTTATTTAGGCCTCCCTCTTCTAACTTCCAGACTTACAACTTCTGACTGCCTCCCTCTATTTTCAAGAATTACTTCTGTCATGGATAGATGGTCTAATCGATTTTTATCTCCGGCTGGTAGACTCATTCTTATTAAATCAGTTTCCTTTTCTATGCTTGTTTACTGGGCCAAGGCTTTCATTCTTCCAACTAAACTTCTGAAAATGATTAGAAGTGCTATGATGCGCTTTCTATGGTGTGGTTCAATTCACAGTAAAAAACCCATCCCCTGCTCCTTTAATATCATTGAGCAGCCCAGGGACAAGGGGGGTTTGGGAGTTATAAACATTATGAAGTGGAACTTGGCTGCCTTTAGTTCCCACTTCAATGCAGTTTTGTCCAGGAATGGTAGTGTTTGGGTGAGATGGGTGTGGACGCATAGGATTGGTTCAAAAATCTTTTGGAGTGTTAAGGTTCCACAATTATGTAGTTGGACTTGGAGGAAGCTTCTTGCTTTAAGGAAAAATTTTCTACCTTTCATTTGTATGAAGATGGCTTCCTCCTATGATGTTAGGTTCTGGCATGAACCTTGGGTCTCCCCTGGTTTGATCCTTACCAACTTACTTTCTCATCAGCGTATCCATCAATCTGGTATATCTATCAATGCTAGGGCTGCTGACTTTCTTCTTCTTAGCAGTCTTTAGCTTCCTTATACCTCCAATCAGCAGCTCAGGGGTGTTTGGAATCAACTTCAGGGTGTCGTAATTGAAACTATGGATATTGACCATGTAACATGGAATGACAGCCTCCATTCTGTCTCTCATGCCTATTCTATGCTCATAGGTTTGAGTACTGTGCCAATTTGTAGGTGGCAGAGGATAATTTGGAATGTTGACTCCAGTCCTAAGGAGAACTTAATGTTATGGAAAGTGGTTCATAATGCTTTGCTAATGAGAACTATCATGCTGAATATGGGCTTGAATCATGGGAGCCTGTGTAGTTTCTTCTCTGATATGCCTGAAACTGTTGAGCATATTTTCTTTGAATGTGCTGAAAACCTCTTCATGTGGAGAAGAATGATGTTGGTGGGGGGTTGCAGGACTTTAGCTACCTCTACTACAATTGATTTGAGTATTATATACAAAGCTACTAGGTGGAGAACCCAGAAATCCAGGCTAATTGCTCTTTGCATAAAGAAATATTTCAAAGTGCTATGGACTGAACGTAATGCAATAGTTTTTGATAAGAAAAGAAGAGCTGGTGATAGTGTTTGGGCGGTTTTGAAGAAGGACATTCATGCTGATCTTCTGAGGCATCCCTATTTTCCTCTTTCTTTCAGTTTGATTTGGAGATAGGAGTGCCTAGGTGGTTGCTTTGGTGTCTCCTCTTTTCTGTATTTTGTTTTTCTTGTGTGCTTGTGTTGTTATCTTCTGTTCTTCTTTGTGTGTTTGCTTTTTTGGCTTGGAGTTTTGTTCTGAGCTTCCTTTTCCTTTTATTTTTCTTGCAATAAATCAGGTAAGGGTCCTGTCAACCTCGCTAGCCTTTGCTAAAAAAAGTAATATAGATCATCAAATTTCATTTTTACTTTCATTTCAAAATCAAAAATGGATTAGCAAATAATGATGCAACTTGTGTTTATGTTGAATAAGAATAGCTCATTTGCATAAGCAATATAAGCTATCAAACCCACTTGTATAAACTTGCATCAAAACTCACTTCATGAAGCATAAACCAAATGAGATCATAAATCATAAAATGTTGAAATTACATAATATTCGAGAGCTTCATTACCCCTAAATTGAAGGGTTTAGCTACTCATTTGTGGCATTGAAGCAACACTTGTAAATTTCAACATGAAAGAGAAAAGAAATGAAAACTAAGCAAAGGAAGAAAGAGAGATTAACTAGTAACTAATTGCATAAAAATTAAAGCTACACTACTTGCATAAATGTAAATCTAAGCTGTGAACATTAAAGGATAGAGAGCATAGAAATAAACATTAACATAAAAGCAAGGAAAAGCATGTAGAAAAGAGAGAAGAAAGAGGCTTGGAAGCCATTATTATTTCATGTAACATTGAGCTTACAATTTGATCTCTTAATTTCCTAAGTAAAATGAAAGAGTATATCATCTTTTCATGTACACAAGTGGGCTATTTAAACATGCATAAAACCCTAATTCCATTTTTAGGGTGCTTCCCAAAATGCCCTTTAGGAAGTGTGGCCACCAGGTAACCATTAGCCACTAATTAATCCCTCATTAAAAGTGCATGAAGCTTTAACCTCCACTTAGTTGTCCATTAGCTCATAATTGTACATTTGGGTAAGTGGGTGGGGTCCTCCATGATCTTGAACTTGAATTATTTCCTCTCACTCCTTTGTATTTCCTTGTGCATGCATATATCATCATGAATCCCACTTCCATAAGCACCAAAATATCCTATAAAAATTGTCCAAGTAAAAATTCTTAAACTAACACATGCACACAAATGACCATTTTGCCCCTGATTGAAGATGAAAATATGATGGTTTGAAAATAATCGAATTTTGGTTTTAACATGTAAAAATGCCCAAATATGATGTTTATTTAAATAAAAAGAGATAAAATATGGATGTAAATATATGCACATTTACGTGCACATCATAGGCGTAGGCAGCAAATATCTCGCCCAGATCTCGGAAGACCCCTTCTCTCACGTGGTTGGGCCTACGTGATTGATCCCAGTTGTTTAGACTCGATTCGTGATCGATACGAATGAAATTCGCATCGATCAAGATTTAGCCCAATTGAGTCGAGATCGATCATGAACATTCCTGAGGTTGCACGCAAGCTCCTATGAAAATTTGGTAGCATTTGGACTTGTGGATCTCAAGATATGATCGATGCAAGTTTGAATTTGTTGAAGGCTCTAAGTTTGCATCGCTTCTGTTCGCATCGCTTCTATGCATGTGATGACTGATGACGTGGCACTAACTTTTAGGTTCGATCCACTTTTTATGCCGAGTGACCGAGTCATCCACTTGACTATGCCTTCTTCGTATTGATTATGTGAAGCTCTGTTCGTATCGATCATTTCACACATCCTTCGTATCGATGACTTAGAGGCCGTTTTCGTATCGCTCATTGTATGCATTCTTCGTATCGACTATCTGGCAATATGTTTCTTGTCGATGGAAGGGAATCGATACGAGATGAAAGGGTGGCAACCGATACGAAATAAATAGAGGGCGATCGATACGAAATGGACGTTTGTCAAGGAATGATGGATACGAAGGGGAGTGATATTTGATGGATATGAATAGGGTCATTGCAAGGTGATGGATACGAATTGAGGCTTGTAGACCGATGGATATGAAATGGATCGATGCAAAACAGATGGACACGAGATGGATCGATGCGAAATAGATCGATACGAACAGAACGTGCTTTTCATAGAATTTGATCGATCCATAACTTGAGCATACGAACTCCGATCGACTTGAAATTTGAAATGCAGCTTTCATAGCTTTGCTTGTCATGTCATATCAATTGTAGCTTGATCCGAACTCGGGCAAAGTTTATCAGTATCCATAGTAGACCTATGTACAATCGATCTCCAGAATGGACCGTCTTCAGTTTCCGACCAATTCCTTGGTATCACGGCCTTGCCAAAAGGCGAGATAACTATATATATATATGTATATATATATATATATATATCAAAAGGGGTTTGAAAGAGTAATAAGTATGTTTTACAAAATAAAATGTACTTATATATATGGGTTTTGGAACATGGTTTGTTAACTAAATATATTTTATAAAATTTTGAGACAATTATGGACATATATAAGTGCAATTTTAGAACAATTCTGTTTAATGGAATATTTTTATCAAATAGTGAATATCTATATAAAGTTAAATAATCAATGAATTTATGGAAGATTATGATACTGGATTTCTAAACTATAAACTTTTATAAGATAAATGTATTGAGAGCCTTAGTTCTATAATATGGGGAGTACTAATAATCGACTTAGTGTTACCGATTGGTTTAAATTCTACCAAGTAACGCTTCATTGAATATTGTACAACTCATTGAATAGAATGTTTGAATGGTACTTACAAGCCCATTAGTGTGTACTCGAATTTCACCAGGTAGTATGAGATGCCTTGGTTAAATTCTTATGATTGATATTAGGAAGTATTTAACACTTTAGGGTTGTATTCTCTTTCGGTGTTTGGTGGGACCGATAGATCCTTAAAGGAATATAGTTTTGATTTTCCAATATATCTATAATAAGTGAGATCTACTAGCTTCTAATAAATTCTTGATTTTCACCAGATGATATGGGATGTTTGGGTTAAGTTCTTGTGATTACTAATAGTGATAGTATTTGACACTTTAGATTTTACCATCTTTTGGTGTTCGGTGGGACCGATAGATCCTTAAGAGGTAAACTTATGGATTTCTTCACAATCATAAATATTTAATTATAATGAATAATCTATAATCTTCAGTCATGGTTGTTACAATCTTTGTGATCATTTGTGATTTTGTTTCATGGTATGGACGATCCTTGCTATTAGATCGGTACGAGTGATACCACATTTGTTTCCTACGGTATGGATAATAATTAAGGTTGGTATGGACGATCAAGGTGATCGGTATGGAATTGGTTTCTGTATGTTAAAGTTATTGTGCTTTATTCTATAATTCTGTGTTTATTGGCTAATCTGTGTTTGTGACCTAAATATATAACCCTGTGCCTTGAAAAATTTTTGAGTTAAATTAATTCCATGATTTGTTATATCTTGGACATCTAGATTTACTTATATGCCATTTATTCTTGTGTTACATCGTGTTCACACCCATTTTGGATATTTAAAGATAGTCTGAACTATTTATTTTATAATACTCGGGTCAAGCCGAGACATTTCAGGTTACAGGATAGGTAGACCTTTGGATGTTTGGGCTAGTGGAGAGATAAACCATTTTGACTTTTAGTTTATAACATTTAGGATTTTTTGTTTGTTATGAAGTGTATATTCGAGTTAGAGATTTGTGTCGAATGTATATTATGTGAGTCTAGTGTTATATTTGGTAGACTCTCAGTTGTATGTGTATATGATGTTTATTATTCTGTTGTGATCTGTGACTATTATTTATATGATATACTATTCTAATTTTGAGAAACCGGTGTGTTTATTCCTTTGAACTTAGACTGTACACATCAAATCCCATTCCAGAGATTCAGTAAAGTGGTAAGTATGACGTCTCAGTGTTAGTTTAAAGATATATTCACATTTGGTCATCCTTTACAAGTTGTATTCTCTTTATTATTGGAAGCCATTATTTATAATGTTCTCTAATAATATGTGTATAGCAGTGAGGTCATTACAGCAGTTCTTTGTCCATTCGAAATTTCGCCCTTCCTTTACTTGATCGAAGAATGGGATGCACTTGTCCGTTGCTTTTGACATGAATCTACTCAGTGCTGCCAATCTACCATTTAGGCTCATCAAATCCTTTGGTTTCTCCAAGATCCCCATTTGTCCTAAGGCTTCAATCTTCTTGGGGTTTGACTCTATTCCACGCGCACTTCTATGTACCATAGGAGCTTCCCTAATTGAGTAGCGAAGGTGCCTTTTAGAGGATTCAGGTTCATATTGTACTGCCTTAGGACTTCAAATGTTTGCTTTAGGTCTTGAACGTGACTTGATGCTACCTTTGACTTGACCAGCATATATCCCTGTATACTTCGACATTTTTTCCGATCTGCTCTGATAAACATCTTGTTGACCAGCCTTTGATAGGTTGCTCTGGCATTTTTGGGTCCAAACAACATGACCATGTAGTAGTGCAATCCTTTCTCTATTATGAAACTTGTATGCTCTTGGTCTAATTCGAACATTGCTATCTAACTGTATCCTGGGTATGCATCTATGAATGTGAGTAGGTCATGTCCGTTGATTGCGTCTACTAATTGATCAATTCTAGGTAAAGTGAAGCTATCCTTCGAGCATTCCCTATTAAGGTTGGTATAATCAATCCAGGTGCTTCATTTTTCATTGGGTTTCATTACGAGCACTTGGTTAGCAATCCATTTTGGGTAATATACACCCTAATGAATCCATTTTCCTTCAACTTTTTGACTTCTCCTTGCAAGGCATTGTATCTTTCTTAATATAAAGTTCTACACTTTTGTCTGACTGGATGGGCATCTGAATCGATGTTAAGTGCATGATAGTTGATGGCTAGGTCTATTCCTACCATGTCTGAATGAGTCCAGGCAAATAAATTCGTTGATCTCTTCAAGAAGTCTATCAGTTCAACTCGTTCTTCTACAAAGGTTCTTTCCTATCTTGAGTACCTTTGTAGGGTCCTTTGTATCAATTTGTACACCTTCAAGATCATCTACCGGCTCTATCTCTTTCTTGATGCCCCTAATCTTGGGTCTATCTCGCTTTCTGCTTCCTCTTTTGGTTGTGGGTTCACTAAGAATTCCTATTTTCGGACTTCTTCTGAGAAGTACTGCGTGTAAATTGAATTTTATTCATCAGTGCTTATCATGTGCATATATGTTCTTTTCTCTTTCTTTACGGATTCTCGTATCATGAAATAGTCTGCCCTAGTATTGTCTTCTGTGCTCTGTACCGATGCAGTTCTTTGAATTAGTTAAGTTTCTTGTTTATTACTATTACCGCATGTATCAGAAGAGACAACAGAAAAGTTTCAAATAATTTTCTTTCGAGAGTTAAGAGTTACATTATATAGTTCCCTAACTAAAAATTGTTCACCTCTCACTGGTCCTAGCCTAGTCGGAGTGCTGAATTTCATAAGCAGGTCTTTCTGAGAGATGACGGCCCTCAAATTTATTAGCAGGGGTCTTCCTAGAAAGGCATTGTATGATGATGGCTGAATAATGATTAGGAAGCTTGCATAGAATGACTTATGTAGAGTGGCGACTACAGCTATAATAAGCAGGCATGCAGATCCTATTGGGATGGTTGTTGTGTTGTTGAACCCGTAAATTGGTTCCGGGCAGGGCTTCGAGATTTCTATGGAAAGCTTCATCTTGTCATAAGCTGATTTGAAGATGACATTGACAGAACTTCCTGAATAACCAAAGACTTTCTTCATGGTGCAATTAGATCTACATCGTGATAATTAGCGAGTCCTGGTGCGAGAACGACACTCCTGCTCCATCTGCCGTCATGAAAACTATTTCCTGAGCTGGCCACTATTTAACATGGAAAATCATCCTTTGTTGTACCTTGGCCTCTTACACATATCTCTGTTGTGCTTTTTTGCTTGCCCCAGCAAGGTGTAGTCCTTCATGAGTCGAGGCTATGAGGTTGGAGGGGTTTCCTACTTGGTTTTCGTTTAGGTTGGGAGTGAGGTTTCTACTTCTATTCTCGTTGTCGGCCTTCAGAAATTTGCCAAGAATCCTTTTTGGATTAGTATTCCTATTTCATTCTTTAAATGCCTTCAGTTGTCGGTGTGATGACCGTTGGCTCTGTGGAATTGGCAGTCTGCTCCATCCTTACTCTGCTCTGCTTTTTTCCTCTTATTTGGTATGTTGTATGCGAGAACTACCTTGGTCTTCTTATATATCTCCCCAGGAGTGTGAGTAAGGGGATTTTTGGTGGTAAGGTCCAATTCTTCTATCGTTTTGCAGGTGGGTGGTATCCTTTTGCCCCCTTCTTTCTTGTCATAGCTGGAGGCGGAAGTTCTCTATGATTGCACCACAGATCTGGCTTTTTCCACTCTTATATAGCCAGCAGCTCTTTCGTAGAAAGCCTTCATGCTGTGACATGACTTTGTATTGTTTTTATCCCACATAGCAGTTCCTTTTCTAATGCCAGCATGCGTCGCCATTAGCAATGCTTCATCACTAGTCACTTCAATCCAGAGTGCCTCGGCTTTGAAGCGTTTAATGAAATTGTGTAGGCTCTCATTTTCAACCTACTTTACACACGAAATAATATTGACATCTAGGGAAGCTTCTCTCCCCGAATTGAATTACCTCAGAAAATCAACTAATAATTGTATCCAAGTTCGGACCTCCCTTGGCCCATACCTCCTGAACCATCGAAAGTCTACACCGGCTAAGGGAACAACTTACATCGAGTCATGCTACCAACCCTCAGGATGTCCGTATAATACTCAAAAGTACAGAGGTTGTCGTAGGGGTTGGTAGTTCCATCAAACTTATCAAATGATGAGGCTTTAAAGTTACTAGGGAAATCTGCTTCAGTACAGTCTCATTGAATAGGAAGTCGCTTCCCTTATATTTTTCTCCGGTGCTTTGTTGTAGAACTTTTGCTAACTACTCTACTTGAGCCTTTAGTTGACGGATTTCGCTCTCTCTCGGGTCGATCTAAGATGAATTACCCTTAGAAGTGGTGTCTTAATCATCCATGGCAGATTGGGTTTGTTTTTCCAACAATAGTAGGTTAATATTGTCCAACTTTGTTTTGATCCAAGGATTAGCTTGAATTTTTCCTTTTAGCTTGGCATTATTTTTCTATCCAACATCTCCATTCCCATTTCTAGGAGTGTCGTTTTCACTGCTTCGCTGCAAAGCTAGCACAGCTGGCGAGTGATAGTGATGAATTGTAGAATGTGGATGGGAGTTTGGCTTAAGATATGTGTGTTGGGTCATTGTCTTTTCTAGTCCCTACGTGCGTTGGTTGATTTGATTTGTGAAGGAATGGAATGCGGCCAAGATGAGGTATATGGGGGCTCAACTGAGGCTCCAACCTTGGTTTACAACTTTGAGGTTATAAGTGGCTTCTTTATATTTTTTGAAGCTAGGTGTAATAGTACTTGATCAGTAGCGATATGTGAATCGGTGGGATCCATGGTATGCGAATAAATGTGGGTAAAATTTTATTGGATGTAGAAAATAAATGGAAGTTCAAGCCCTCCTTCTAGCGTCAAAATGTTAGTAAGATTTTTTGTCGCACCACACCTGTATACGTGAAGTAATTTTAGCAGTAATTACTTCAAGGATTTAGAATCAGCAAATATAAGTAATATTATTTTTAGCATTAGGTAGTAATTGTGTCGTTGGAAGCTTACACAATTATGTAGTTGCACTTTAACTGTTTTTTAAACTAGTACTTAATTCAAATAAGTATAGGACAAAATCTAACACTGAAATCTAGGTAAAGATGAACAAAAATGCAGAAAAGTAAAAGTTATAAAGAATTTACGTAGTTCAGATATTAAGGAACCTTACATTCACAAGGAAATGTCACATTCTTCTTTATATTACATGGTACATATTTTAATAGCAGAGAGTACAATGCTTTTGCTTTCTCAACCTAAAAAATAATAAATTGGGAAAAGAACCCTTTCTGGCTATAATGCTTTTTCTATTTATAGTACAAAGATGCATGTGGATTACAATGTTCTTTCTTTCGCTGTTCCGATTTTCACCCTTGGATCATGCCACATGTCATCCATCTATGTTGTTTATTTAATGTGCATAGATTGCTCGCGTGTTATTAGTGGGACATCGTGATTTTTGCAGTTGAATTTTTGGTTTCGGCGGAAGATCTGAAATTAAAGTGGGAATTTTTGAATTTGAGGCGAGAGGTTCCAAATTTGAATGAACTTTGAATTCTCTCACTTCGAAGGGTGAATGACACTAGCATTATTTCCTTTTGCGATATGAGTATGGAAAGCCACAGTCCTATTTTCTTTGGGATGAACTGCACCACTTTTACAGCTTTTGCCTTAAAAGATGGTTACTTCGTTAATCTACCCTAAGCATTGATGATGCTTAAAGGGTTTGTTAGAGTGATCATGCCGCCATTCGTGAAGGTAATCACTTTATGCGATTCTACGCCGAGCTGCTTTAAGTGATGGACTGTGCGGGTTATTAATAACGGACACTTATACCGTTGTTATTTACCCGTGCCCTTGGATTGCTTTTGACTCCACGTGGTACTACATAGGAAGCCCCAAGTGAGTGCAGTGCAGATTCATTCTTGGAGGTATTAGAAATGTACATGCTTTGGGAATGATATAGGGGTATATTCGGCCCTTTGAGTGCAGCGCGGTCTTTCTCCTTTGAGCTCATGTTTCGATGGCGGTGCACTTCCGATGGCGATGCATTGTGTCGTTTACTCTTTCTAATGTCAAAAAGGTGGCAACACATCCCTATTTTCTTTCAATGCAAGATTGTTAGTACAATTCTGCTATCTGTATATATTGGCTCATGAGTACAACATGTCATTGATTGCTGTGTCTTTTTAAGTGAAGTTTGTTATGCTTTGATGTCATTTATACAACTTCTTATGTCGCAATGCAACATTAACGTTTTATTGTTTTTTAGGATTTTGGCAACACTGTAGTTCCTTGTATTACAGTTCTAGACCATCTACCGCATCCTGTGATCATGTCCTGTTTTAGGCTCCATATCATAATGTAATACCGGTATTATGGGGATCAGCATAGTTTGAATCTTTGTTGTTGTCTTACAATTTATAAGCGTGGTATTTTCTTAACTTTGCTTCATTCTTTGCCTTTCTTATTTGTGGTCTATCTTTTATTGCGAGGGAATTCTGTTTTGATCTTCGTGCTTACGTCATATAGTCTTCAACATGATTCAAGAAATACGGTTGTAACACTTAGTAAGGAGTTCTGCTTCGACCCACTTAGTGAAGTAGTCAACCGTCGCTACGGCATGTCCACCCTTGGCCATGGGAAGTTCGTTAATCAGATCTTACCCCATACCGCAAAATGCCAAGGGCTAACCATGTGTGTCATCTCAATCGGAGGGAACCTCGATGTAACATCCCGGAATTTTATCATTTTAATTTTGAATATCTAATTAATTTTAAATATTACATAATTGGTTTTTAAAAGTATAACTAATTTATATTCAAATATAGGGATTATTTAAATATTTGAATTATGAATTAAATATTAATTAAATGAATTTAATAACATTATTTAACTCCTTTTAATTAATAAATAATAATTGCGAACTCATTTTGTAAATTCATTTACAATAATAAATAGTTCGAATAAATAATAAGAAATCAATTGTTAATACAACGACTTGATTTTTAGTGATTTTTTTAAATGAATTTATAGGATTTTTCATAATTTTTAATTTGAAAAATATCTAAATTGTTGTTTGAAGTATTTTACAACAAACGTTCGTGATTTTTGGAATTTCACAGAATAAAATAATCTATGTATTTTATTGTTGATTTGTGATCGTGTCGCATATTGGTGCACGATCATATTTTTATATCACGAAATACCGAGATGCTTTCTTTTCAAAACTTTTTAAATCAAATCAAAATTCAAAATTTTCAACTAGCATTAATGATTATTTGCTTGATGGGATGCTTGGCTTATTGTTTTTAGCTTGCTTTAAAGTGGAGTAAAGTAATTTTTTGTTTATAAATAAAGCAACTTCGATACTTGACCAAAATTTCACTTTTCCCCTCTTTTATTTTTTTCCATTTCCCTCTGCTCTTTTTGTTCTTCGTTTACAGTGAAACATAAATTTGGCCTCTACTTTAAAGTTCAAAATCAAATTCATCACTCAATGAAAAAATTATAATCTTAGATACGTTGGGTTCGTGCAAGGATAAGCTTCACACACGTAGGCTCGTTTGGGGTTGTGGCATCGTTTGGAGGATCGGTGTGGTGAAGGTTAATACTAGGCTTTCACCTAGTCAGGAGTTGGACACGAAATTAAGCGACGGGGACAAGTGCATCGAGTTTGCCATGTCGAAGAGCATTGGTGAAAGTGATTTGGGTGTGTGCCATCGTCATTTGGTTGGTTAGACTTTTTCCTGTAGCGAAGAGAAGTGCCTAGTCGCGTTTTTTTAGGATGGCCAAGCATAGCATAGAGGGGATCATCGTTTTAGTTTCCATAAATGATATCGCTTATATGGAAAGGATTTATTCATATTCTTAGCACTAAACGTCGAGGTATGGAAACTTGTTTCTATCTTGAATGTTAAAAATGTCGTCGAGGCAAGGCTTAGTGGTACCACTATCTTAACTTTTTCGACTTAATTTTTAACAGTGGGAGAATATAATTTTGAAATCGACGAGTAGTGGTAAGGGCATAAGATTTAATTTTCATATACGATCATTTTGTTATCCCGATAGTTGATTTATTGATTATTGATACTGCTATCTTCTTTGTTTTCATCAATTCAAGACGATTCTATTGCTCGTTTAAGGCTTTTAAACTCAAATTATTCTTAAAGTTAAGAATACTATCGAGTCAAGATAGGAAGAAATACTGCCCTAACTTGTTTGGCATATCGTTTTCCTCGGGGTAGTACTAGTTTGTCTCCGATGGTTGATTCATCGACTATCGATTTTGATATCCTTTGTCAAAAATGACTAAGTAAAGAGCAAGTGGGGGCCAAGCAATGTGGGGTTGCTCCCATTAGTGTATTTTCACTTCAACTCTAGATTGGTTTTGGTTGTATATGCACGGAGATATGAAATACTCAATACTCGGTAAGGTTGGCGGGGTCCGGCTTGGAGGTTTTCGAGAGCCATCATAGTTCTCAATTATATTTTCTAGAGGTATACTTTCGGTAAGGAGGCACACCTTCCTAGTAATTGTTGGAAAATTTCCCCTTCCCTATTTGATTCAATTCTTTGAAATTTTTTTAATTGCATTGAGAAGTGCCTGGATCTCTTCTCAATGTTTAATTTTTATGTTCATGCTTTAAATTTGGATTTCGATCCTATTTATGCCCATTCTTTCAAGTTTGGGTTTTGTTCTAATTTTTTTCCACTCTTTCATGTATGAATGTTCTTGTGAGGTAAAAACTATTTTCGTGTTTAGCAGCGTAGTCTCATAGAATTATTATATGTTTACCATATTTCTCGAGTTTTCTCACGCCAGTTTTCCAGACTGATCCGAGTGTTATTTTATTATAATGATCGGGTAGCACCGAGTTTTTCCAGGTTGTTGTTGGTGGGATATAGAGCTCATGGAGTAGAGCTGGATGTTCACCTACCGTAGTATTATTATTTCTGCTGTATTATTATATATACCCATCGGCAATTGTAAGGTCAGGAAATTAAAACTGTCCAGGTTGATGAGGTTTGTTTTTAACTTAGATATAACTTGTATTTTAGAGTGATAGCTTTTATTATCTTTGTTATATTATATGTTGTCATTCTGTTATGAGGTTCTTTTTTCCTCTATTCTTTTTCTTTTTAATTCACTAGAAATCTGCCTTTTTAGCACTTGGATGTTCAGCATTTGAATACAGTGGACGTCTTAAGTTCTGACTTTTGAGGGTCGAAAAGGCGGGTTGTTGCATTTGGTATCAAAGTTGATGGTTAAGTGAGAACCTTGGCTTTGGTAGGGTAAACTCATTTAAGATAGGGCAACTAACTGTAACGTCCGAAATTTTCGACGCTCGAAAATCAACATTAATACGTCCACTGTATCAACTACCGAGCAATCGAATGCTGGAAAAATCGAATTGTTATGGTTAAAAAGAAGAGGTAGAAGAAGACAGAAGAAAAAGAGAACAGAAAAAAAAACAGAAACAATATCAGAATCTCACATTCGCAGCGGAACAACATATAATAGATAAATGAATAATCTTTAAATCAAGAACTATATCACTTTATACATTACATCATCATCAGAGTCAATATACAACACAATACATCAATGGACAGTTATACAAACTTCACCTCATACAAAATACACAGCGGAATAAATAATATCATATACAAATGATACGCCTCACCATCTAGCTCGCCACTTGAGCTCCACAGCATCTCCTGAATCCAGAATGACCTGATAACCTGACTCTAGACTACCCGTGTGGAAATTGGTGGGCACCCAGAGTTTAGGAAAGAAACAATAAACTCCAGGTCAGTCATGGTGACTGGTGTGAGAACTTAAAACAGTTTATCTTTAAAACAACAACAAAGGAAGTAAAAGACATCGCAATGCTTTTTGGAAAATGAAACTACCATAAGACCTCCCGCCACACACATAATGCAAATGTAGAATTGGAGGAGATTTCTTCTTATGATAGTCAAACATGCTTACTACGCAAAATCATTGGATATTATTACTATTAGTGCATAGTGCAGAAAACCATTTCAAAAGTATAATATTAATCTTAGCCAACATACAACCATTATTGTATGCCTACTATAGCTACTATGTTCAATAGCAGGTTACCGCCACATTCCATAGCAGGTAATACAACTAAAACCGTACAAGGTTCGTATTGTTTCTTTGGATTTTCCAACAAATGGTCATGCAAAGGAACTTCCTACTGCCAATGGGATCGCCTCTGGATGGACCTCCCGAGAACCTAACCGGATCTCTGCTAACACAAGGCCGGGTTACCTCTTACACTAGGTAACTACTACACGAATATGCCACCCCCCTGTCCTTTAGGACCTTTATCCGAGGCGCCTCGATCAAACACACAATCACACAGTAAATGAGATTGGAGTAACCACATAGGTTAAATACCAGGGCTCCATACCTGATACCACCATTTTCCAGAAGGAAATGACATACCCTAAAGGGAGCGACCCTCATAACCTTGCCGCATATTCCTGTTTCGACCATTTCCGGGTTGTGAGGTCTAACGAAGTCTCGTCCACAAAGCTACGCTTTTTCACAAAGCCACGCTTTGATCAACAAATGATCAATAAATAATCATCACACAGCAACACTCAGCATGCCACATTACCAAATTAGGAGTATATCACTGATAAATTTCAACTACATAACCTCTGAGCTCGTACGTCTCAGAGAAGGGTGTTAAGCTAAGAGAATAAATTCTTCGCCACCAAACAGAAATGTATTTGAAAGAAATAAGCTTTATATCTCAAAATGTAATGTCAGACATGTAACCATACAAGTCTGTTCCGGGTTCGAACTGAACCGAAGGCACTTCCAAAGAAGCCCTTGCAATCCGGGTATTCACAATCCCGATCGAACTTCCCATCACAAAGGAAATCTCTATATCGTAGCTAACGGTGCAGAGACAATCGATAGGTCATCCTATCATTTTCACAAATACTCGTTCTTCACCACCGGTCTTCAAATGTTATCCATATCGTCGTATCACTTATTCGGAATGGGTTATATGACACAAAGGTCCTTTCCCGGCTAAACCGAATAATGAGCACAATATTTAAAACATATGGATATAGGGATTTCAATTAAATCACAACTTATTACCCAAATCCTTTCCTTTAAATGGTTTAAACAAATTACTATTTTAAATCTTTAAACAAAAAGATTTACTTCACAAAGTTCACCCAATTTCACAAAGATTCATTCACAGATTTCCAAATCAATTTCCATTTCAATTGGATTAACCCATTAAATCTTTAAATCAAGATTTAACTTATAGCTTTTAAAACTATTCACAATTCAAGTCTTTTATAATATAAAAGATACACCTTTTAAAATCTTCTTTGATTTCAAAATAAAGCTTAATCATCTTCACAAAGGTTAATTCATAGTTTTTCCAAACTAATCACAATTTCATTTCAACTTGAAATTTTTCGATACAAATTGGAAATCTTTTCACTTTATGAAAGCTATTATTATTTGAAAACAGGTAGTTTTCGTTTTGGGAAAAACTGGTTACAATTACATAGGTTAAAGCCATTCAAGTACAAAACCTGGATTTAAATTTAAATTTCCAAAACCATATTTTTAAATGGTTAAAAACCCGTATAAACACCTTTTATAACTTGTAAAATCCTTTAAACCAAAATTCCCAAATTATTGAATTCAATTTCAAAGCATTGAATTCAAAATTTAAATCAAATGATTCAAATTTCAATTTTTTATTAAGTTATTTAAAATAACTCTTATTTTTGAAACTCATTTTAAAAACTTTCAATTTCAATTCCAAAACTATTTTGGATTCAAAAATTCAATTTTCAAAAATTATAAAAATCTGTGACTTAACTGATTTCCACGTGAAATCCACATTTGTGTGTGTATTGTGTAGTCCACGAGTTTAACACAATAGTGCACAATCATTCAACCATCACATATCAAATATAACAATATAATTGATAAGCGGTATAAACTATAACGCTTATCTTTCATTCACAGATCACAGATATATATATATATATATATATATATATATATATCACAGACAAACAAATTACAGATCACAACATAGAACATGATATATCACAAAGCAACATATATTAGAGATGTCAAACAATTCAACATCCAATATAATCCAAAACATCCATAAGTAGGATTAATTTATTTATCTGATTAATTTAAAGTCAAATAAATTTCTAAACACCAAATCAAATTTCCAATTAATTTCCAAATTATTCCCTTTTTTAAAAAAATTCTTTATCTCTTCAAATCTATTTAAAAATCCAACCTTTTAAATAAATCCTTCAATTTATAAATAATATCTTCGAAATCCATTTATTAAGGCTTTTTCCCAAAATTTGGAATTTAATTCAATATAGTTCAAAAATAAGACTTTATCTTTTTAACTCCTTTTAATTTATCCAATTATCACAAATAAATTTTTCGATAAATTTTCAACTTAAATTTTCAAAAATCCAATTTTATTTATTTCTGGTATCCAACGATACCAAAAATAAAATCGGCTAAATTATAGCCCTCAACAATCTCAATCACAAAGATAATCACACACAGATTATAAATAATCAACACACAATATTGAAACAAATTCAATTATTTGAGGAATCCAGTTGGATCCCTCCAACCTATTGCCCTGCATCCACAGATGTTAGCACAATACCAATTCCACTTCGAGGTGGAATCATCATTCAATTCACACAATCAACACTATCAACAATTTTAAATTTAACTATTTAAAATTTTAAATCAAAACAAAATTCGATTGAGTGAGGAGTTCTCACCTTGAGTTTAAAATGTCGAGCATTCAATTTTTTTACATTAAATCGAACACGTTCGATTTAACGCAAAATTTTCACTTGCTCGAAATGATTCCACGTCTGCACCACAGCAAACTGCTCATCACTGCAACTCCGGCACCGCCAGTTTCGTCGATTTTCGACCTCGTATCAAAAAGTTACAGCATTACAAAGTTTATACGATTGTTAATATAATTGATTTCATTTTCTTTTTTAAATTTTTAAAACCTTGAATCATCTCAGCCATACGATGAAAACAAGCTGATCCGGGCCGTTAGATTTTGCTTCTCCTTCCCCAGGCAAAGATACACGCACACGAATAACCCATTACCGCCACTTCTTTCGCGAATTTTCAAGCCACCCCCAATCGACTTCACGTCGATCAAGAACCACCATCTGACAGCTCGTGCTCGCCTCCACCACTGGCCGAAGACCGGCCACACTCGGTGCCTCCCGCGTCTTGGAAAACATGAACGAAACGCACGCATTCGAACTAATTTTTCCATCGATCCACTTCATTTTAAACGATCTTGGCCGTTCATATCGAAGCTCTCATCGAGCTCGATAATTTGTTAGTTGAAAGCTTTTGCTATCTCTCACTGGATTAGAAGAAAAATGAGGAAGATGAAGACATGATTTCGGCCATTGAATGAAGAAGTGGCGGCCTGACCTACGTCTTTAGGGTTTAGTGTAAAATGATGAAAATGGGGGCCTTTTATAGAAAATTGATGACACTATTCATCTCCAATTTTTTTCGAACTCGAAATCAAACGTGCCGGCTGACGTTTCTAAGGTTTTACCCGTGTTCTGGAAACAATGGAACATGTTTCGGGAGCTAATTCAATCATATGTGCGAGTTACGAAAATAACCGATCAAATTAAAATTAAATCGATTTAAAACGATTTCTAGGCGTTTTGGCTTGCCCTGGACAAATCGTAAATCCGATTGACACGAAATTTGAAATCTTACAATAATTTCACATTACAGATCCGATGAAACTAGTTTTGTTGAAATCCGAGACTGTTTGAAAAATGACTATTTTTAGTCGTCAATTAAATATTAAAATATTCAATTTTCACAATTTAACTTTTAATTCAATTTTAAAAGTTCACAAACATTGTTCTAACTCAAATATTTTTTTTAGCACATGGGAAACCTTAAGATCACGGTATTCATTGATACTCACTTAAGTAAACCACGCCGTGTGTCTACCCCGCTTTTATTTAGTCGTCGCACACGGATGCGTAACGTTGAAACTCCCACTGATGGTTTGGCGCTGGGATTCGAACCTGCTTGGACGCAGTCCTTAGGTTCCCACCTCCCAGCCCCCAAACCAATCGAGCTACGAATGGCGGGTAACTCAAATATGATTTAATATAACTTTATAAATCAATTTTATACACATTTGATCCAATTTCCAATTATTTCTGCATTTTCAAATATTAAATTATCGATTTAATTATCCAATTAAATCACTATATTCGAATTTTAATTTATTCAACTTACAAATCTCACTTTTTAATATTTAAAATCAATTAAATATCTGAATTTCAAATGACAGAAATTCTGGGTCGTTACAGTAACACCCTAGAATGAGTTCGAGCATATTATATATACGAGAGCGTATTTTTTATTTCTATAATGGTTTATTTGGTTGTTTGTGAATTTTGTTCGAGACATAGGACGCCACAGTGTCGATAGGGATTTCTAAACACTCGAATAAGGTAAATTGACACAATATTGATTTTTGGAAACTAGTAAATGAAATATATTACCTAAGATTATATATTTTTTATATATAAAAAAAATTTCAAATTTATATAATTATTCAAAGTGTGTTGGTTTTTTAATGATAATATCTCTTTATTATCATTACTGTTTGGTTCGTCATTCTTGGATAGTTTAAGGGCATTGACTATTGTTTGTACATTATTGATTTATGCTCGACTAGTTTATGGGCATTTATTGTTTTGATAATTATAAGCACATTAAAACAAACCCCTTATGAATTGAGTTTCACAATTTGACTATAAGTGTTCGAATAAAATGTTAGGCTAAAGTGATCTTTTAATAAAATTGTTTAATATAATCTAAACGGGAAGATAAGACATTTAGAGGATAATTATTTGTGAAAAGTTTATTATCATAATGGAAAGTTATTATAATATAAGATGATTTTAAAGGTACATTTTATATGAGTATGGTATATAAAATTATTTATACGATTTAGAAAAGGGTGTTTATAAGTAAAAAGGGTTTTTGAGAATTTAAATCCCAGTATTACTTGAATTGATTTCAAAAAGATTTTTGAGAAAAGTAATAGTGGTATTACTTGGAAGTATTTATAAGTACAAGTACTTCAATGATAACTTTTAATAAAGATACATTTTCTTTGGATAGTTCATGAAAACATCTCGATTAGTTTTGTGGTAATCTGAATAATCTTCTACGCGATGATCGAATGTTTGATTAGTAGAATATTGTAGTGCACTTAGTAAATTATTCTCTTTATCATTGTGTAATCAAAATGAGTTCGAATCCGAATGAACCTAAAGCAAGTGTTAGTGAATATATATGTAGTATGATTTCAAAAAGGATTTTGAAATAAAACTGGGTATTTAGTTCTTAAGTTTCCTTAAAGGAAATCGATTTTAAATAAAATGTATTTTGATGAAAAAATGTTTTGATAAATGAAATTTGTAACTCTTGGACAGAAAAGAGATAAATTAACTCAAGTTTTAAATGGATTAAATTGGATAGGAAGGTTTTAATATGCATTGTTTAATTAAAACCATAGTTTTGTTTAAACATCTACATCTTATAAACTATTTGGTTTTGTTTAAACATCTACATCTTATAAACTAGTTGATGTTATTGGGCTGACCCGTAAATATCTTTCCCTAGAACATTGTAAGGTAAAGAGGTCGAAAGGTTGACTCAGTTTTAACGATCCATATTTTGTTTGGGCCTCCATTTGAAGTTGAAAATAAAATTAAATGATAAATAAATAAAATAAAATTGATATTTTGTATATACTCTTATGATGTAGAAGAGTACTATACAAGTAAATAAAAGTGGAGTAAGTTTTTAATTTAATGTTTTATAAAGTTGTGTCTTTCTAAAATGTTTTTATACTTAAGTGAAGATTTATGATGTAATTCATAACAATCTTAGTGTTGAATGAAATACTATAAATGAAAAATATAAGTGAGATGAAAATGACTTAGAAAAAGATTGGTGTAATTAAGAAACCAATCGGATTACGTACGTAAGTTATACATAGATCATTTTATTCGCACAGTTCTTGATCTAGGATTCGAATACAGAACTTCGGGGTGATTCATACCAGTTCGAAAAGGGATTTCTCACTTGATTTATGTCAGCAAACACTTGATTCAGATTCTCGATATGATATTGAGGTTTTCTATCATAGTATATGGCTATGTAAGGAGAACAGAGGTTTCTAATCAAGGAACCTAATCAAAGTCCACACTAGGGAGGTCGAGTGAGCGATACTAGTTCGAAAGTAAAGTTTATGTACCTGAGAAAGTGGCCGGATCAGATATTGCGTACGGATGATTTGTGTACATTATACGGGATTAAGTATATCTGTATGATTTGTTGTGTTGCTTAGGAAAGTTTGGGGAGTGGCTTTCAATTTTGTTAGAGGGAGCTTAGATAATCTTTTAAGCAATAATCAAAGGCTAAGGAGCATAATGGTACGCTTAGATAATTATATATATCCTTGAACGATCGAGAAAGTTGTGAACCTCTGAGCAAAAATCTAAATCTGGTTTGTTAGTCATTTAACATTTTAAATAATGTTAAGTGTCAGTTTATTCCTTTATGGAATTTGATTTGATTGATAGTGTGATTTTCTATACCATGGTTTATAAAGTATAATTTTATAAGCAAAGGATTTATAAAGTTATTGTTTACTAGGACTTAAATCCCGGTGCTTTTGAAAAAAGTGATTTCGAAAGAGTTTGTAAAAGAAACAATAATATTATTATTTTAAAACTCTTGGTGAAGTATTATTATTTCATAATATTTGATAAAGGGTTTTTGTGAAGTGATTTTTCAAATATTTTGATTATGACTAAAGTTGAGCGATTGGGGGTTTTCCAACTTAGGAGACTCACCGGGTGTATTTATTTACTCTAATTATTGTTTTAGGATGAACCGAAATACCACTGGATGCTCCATGTTGTTTTGATTCTTGAGTTATACCATGCTTCGGTAGGAGGAGCCCCCTCCTTGTCATAATTGTTTTTGGCTTTGATATATTTCTCTTTGGAAAAATTTGAAAATATGTTTTAAATATAAAAGGCTAGGTATTTATTTCGTAATTTATCTTTTAATAAGATTGGATGCATATTATTTTATTACAGGGTAGTCTTTGTATTTTGTTGCATATGGTTGTTATATTGCTTTTGACTGCATGTGGCTTTATGTCACACTAAAGTTACATCATCATTATTAGTTGCATCATATTGCCTTGTTGCATATTGTTTAAGTCTCTACTGTATTGCTCTTTTTTCAAAATGATTCTCTTTTGAATTATGTAAGTAGGAGATAGGTACAGGGAAGCGAGAGATTAGTATTTGATTTCTTGTGCACCTGCATTTGCATCAAGATAGTAAGTTATTTGCCAAAAAAATCAATCAAACGCAAAAGAGGTATGTAGTAGATTTATAAATTGGTGATTGCTTGATGATTTTATGCCCCAAATATGAAAGGACACTTTTGGGCTTTTGTTTTTTGTTGGTTTAGGCTATTTGCGACGAGTTGTAGGTTTTATGGTCAGCCGCACAAAGAAGATGCTGCCGAAATTTTCTGTAATATAAGGAATTTTATAAACCCAAGGATAATAGGGCATTTTCTTCCTTTAGGAATTTCAGGGATGAAATTCTTTTAAGGGAGAGGGAAGAATGTAACAAACCAAAATAATTGGTTTTTAAAAATATAAATAACCTATATTCAAATATAGGTATTATTCAAATATTTGAATTATGAATTAAATATTAACTAAATGGATTAAATAACCTTATTTAAATCCTTTTAATTAATATATAATAATTGTGAACTCATTTTGTAAATTTGTTTACAATAATAAATAGTTCTAATAGATAACAAGAAAATCAATTATTAATGAAACGACTTGATTTTTAGTGACGCGTTTTTAAATGAATTTATATGATTTTTCAATAATTTTTAATTTGAAAAGTATTTAAATTAACGTTGGATGTATTTTACGGAAAACATTGGTATTGTTTGGAATTTCATAGAATAAAATAATCTATGTATTTTACTGTTGATTTGTGATTGCGTCGCATTTGGGTGCACGATCGTATTTTTGTTTCTGTCGATCGCGGTTCGTATGCGAACATAATATTGTGTAGCGAAATACCGAAAAGCTTTCTTTCCAAAACTTTTTAACTCAAATCAAAATTCAAAATTTTCAACTAGCATTAATGATCATTTACTTGATAGGATGGTTGGCTTGAAGTTTTTAGCTAGCTTGAAAGTGAAGTAAAGTAATGTTTATTTATAAATTAAGCAACTTCAAAACTTGACCAAAAAATTCATTTATTTTTTCCATTTCCCTCCTCACTTTTTGCTTTTCGTTTACAGTAAAACCAAGTTTAGCCTCCAACCTAAAATTCAAAATCGAATTCATTACTCAACAAAAAATATAACCTTGGATCCACTGGGTTCGGGGATGGATAAGCTTCACACCCATACGCTCATAAGGGTGTGGCGCTGTTTAGGGGATCGACGTGGTGAAGTTCCAAACTTGGGTTTCACAAAGTCAGAGTTGAAGGCAGAATTAGGCAGCGGGGATGAGTGCATCGCATTTTCCATGTCAAAGAGCATCGGTGGAACTGATTTGGGCATGTGTCCACGTCATTTGGTTGGTGCAACTTCTTCCTGTAGCAAAGTGAAGTGCCAGGTCACGTTTTTTTTTCTGATTTCCGATCATAGCATGGAGGGGATAATCGCGGAGAGGGCATGAAGGGGAGTACGTTGCGACAGACGATACAGCGATTCGTCAGGTAACGAAGGAGAATTTGAGGAGAGAAGGTGTGGATATTGGGTATCAGCTTGTATGCGATTTGGGGAAGATGTATTAGTGTTAGGTAATTTATTAAAGAACTAATTAGTGTATTAATTACAATTTTTAAGTCAAATCTTATAAATTAAATAACTTCTTCATACGAGGTCCAATCGAGATGCAGGCGTTGCGCTCGTAGGAGCAATATCTACACACTCGAATTAGTTTCGTTGAATTTGAAGCTAGTGGAAATTTGAGTTAAAATCAAACGTCGTTTGATTTAAGATCAAACCGAAACGCGAAAGCGTCAACTAGAATTTTGGTAAGTTTACTCACCTCTAAATAAACTATGTGATATCTACGTTTCTATAAGTTATTGTTAAATGATTGGATGATAGCTTATACATTGTTGTTTGATTGTTTGTTTGGATTTGATTCTTGCTAAGAAGCGAATGGCATAAATAACCATTGTGTTGCACGGAACAAAAGCAAGAGGAATTCGAAGTGTATATGTGTGAATAGGTCGCTACGGAACACTTTAAAATGTACATACAAATTTGTGATTTACATGGGACTTTTTATAGAGACCCTAAGTGGTTTCTCGTCGATATTGATTTACTTATATTCTTACATTGCTTATATTGATGTTTGGTTGAAATATTTCTGGCATCTGTTTGATTTCTGGAAGTGTCGTTATATCAATTATCGCTATACCGACACTTATGAAATATCATCTCCTTAAACCTTTGTGTATGTTGAACTTGTGCTTATATTTTTATATAAAAAATATTTGGTCACATTTTCGTACTTTGAAAGTTGTTTAAACTATATTTTCAAGAATTTTTGAGAATTTTGAAAGGATCGGTGTTGTTTAAAATTTGTAAAAGGATTTATAAATTTGATTAATTATCTTTTGGGATAATTAACAATTTAAGTTTATAAAAAGATTATAAATTTGATTAACTATCTTTTAGGATACTTAATGTTATTTTAAATATATAAAAGATTATAAATTTAATTAATTTTCTTTTAGGATAATTAATATGGTTTCAAACTCGATTTTTTTCTTCTTCAATCCTTTTAGTGAACCATTCTAACATATATTTAAGTTTTTTAAAAGTGGTTTGAAATTTATATATATTTTAAATGATTTAATATAAATTATTAAAGAAGAAGTTTATTTTGAAATAGAGAAAGGAAATGCTTTGGAGATTTTAATATATTTTAGACTTGAGATTTTCCAAGTAATATTTGAAATGGATGATTTAGATTACATTTCAAGTATTTTTGAGTTTACTGAAAAGTGAAAGGAAAGCATGGATTACAATGTCGTTGTTGTAATAAATGTTTTCTGGGAATTGGGAAAAGAATTCATGGATTATAACACTTTTGTTATAATAAATGATTTCGTAAAGTTAATAAGAAAATTGGTTGCTTGACTTAATAAATGTTGATATCCTAAATCTTTGGAGGAGTTTTGTTTTAAAGATAATGATAAGTCCTTTTATAAATGTAGTTTATAAATGAGAAAAACTTTAAAAGGGAATGTTAAAAAATAAAGCTAAGTGTAAATTGTTTTGGGTTTATAGTTGTTGATGGCAAAAATGGCCACCAATGCCTAAATAATGTGAAAGCACCTACAATCCAATATCCAAAGCAAACAGAGTGATTTAGAGAAGTAAGATATGAGGAATAGTAAATTAAAATAGTAAGAAAGTAAATGAACACGAGGGATTTTATAATGGTTTGGCTAACTACGACCTAGGTCCACTCCAAAAGTTCCCCTTTTATTGATTTATACTGTTGATTACAGTTACAATCCGTGAAATCCAATAATAAAAATGGCGGATAGCCTAGGGATGAAGATAAAGAGAACTAGAAAGAAGATCCCTTTTCTTAAGCCATGCCTACTGTATTTATAGAGGAAGCCGACAAAATATCTCGCTCAAAATCCGCATGTAGAACCTCCAAACCAAGATGGACCCACATGTAAAAATGGGGCCTATCTAGGCCTCCTATAGGGATCGACCCCAATTCTTATAAGGGGATCAGCGTTGATCCCTGAGGTTCAAAAATGGGGGTCGAAAATCCCTAGATTGGGATGCCCATATTGCTTGTTTCCTATTTCCATGGTCATTCCCTAAGTTGCTTTGGTGTTCGTCGAGATATTAAGCGATCATCGTTGAGTTGAACTGCCAATCCGAGCGATCCATAGTCATATTAATCTGATTCAGTCCGTATTCCATCACATTGATTCGATTCGATCCCCTACCGAGAGGAAGCACCAGTTCCATACTTAGCTAATTCCAAAGTGTCATCCATCCGAATCCACTGGACTATCATCCATAGTCTTGAATATATTTGATCTCCGAACCTAATAATCATCTCTCCGGGCTTCCTACCTTGATGATTACGAGATCCATTGGATTAAATCCATGATATCATGGCAATGCTAAAAAATGGAATAACATGCTTTGTGATAAGAATGTTTGTTTTGGATTGCCAATCCAAAATCCAATCCTTTGCCAAGCCGAATCCTCGATATCTCTGGATCGTTGGTGAAATCCGCAACCGCTTCGAGTCGATAGACATTTTTGAAATCATTCCAAATCCTTATCCCAATCCATATTCATCTAAAGCAGGTAACCAAATCCTCGATCTCTCTGGATCGTTTGCCAAATCCAAAGCCTTGATCTCACCGGATCATTATCAAATCCTCGATTTTTGGGTCGTTAGCTAAATCCACAACCTCTCTGGGTCAGTATCCAAGTCTAAAACCATTTGAAATACTACAAGTCGGTAAGCCAAAACCTCGATCTCTCCGGATTGTTATCCAAGTTCATGGCTTCTCCGGACTGATCGATTGCCATACTGGACCCTTGCCAAGTTCAATCCAAACTTAATGACGAGTAAGTCGATCCGAGTACTATCCGATGAAGCAACTTACTCCATGCACTCCGTCCCTTTTTAGGCAATATAGCGATGTCTTGATCCTCCTGGACTGATCACAGCCTCTCCGAGTTCTTGCTGGACCCCCTCCTGTCACTCTTCGATGAAAGGGAGAATAACGACAAGTAAGCTGATCCTGTCGCTCTCTGGTGAAGCGACATTACTTCCTGCACTCCTGTTCAGTGTCCCTGAACCTAAAGCAATGTCATGGCCTTCCTAGACTGTAACAACCCGTATATTTGGACCATTTAAATTGACAATAATCCACACATGTCAACTTAAATAATACAAAACACGAATCATTATGGGATTATAAATACATAAATGTAAATGAGAATCAATACAACATCACAAACACAGAACAGTCACAGAATAATGCAGCGGAAAATTACATCGTCATAATAGCAGTTCATGAAGCTACTACATAAAATACAACAATGTCTTAACATAAAGTGACTAAAAGAAAATACATAAATGTCCAACAGACTAGGACATCGATACAGGAATAGAAATAGACTGATAAAGATAAATGCTAAGCCTTCAGCATCTTCAACCAACCTTGATCAGCAAACTGGATAGCTTCAGACTGACCCGAGCATATGCAAAAGAAACACTCGAGTCAGGACTCAAAATCTTATGCAATTAAATCAAGTGCAAGGAAATAGTTCATAACTTAAAGATGGATAAAATAACATCTCTAAGGATCCGATGAACTATCTATATATACAATAGAATACGATAGATAGATAATGTCTAATCAGTAAAGTACGATATTAAAATAGTGTTAAGGCGTTACCATAATCCCCTTAACACATTTTATTCCCAAGAGCATATACAAGACCGTAGTTTCCCCAAAACCGGAAGTCACCAGAGGGCAATCCATATACTAAAGGTACAAATCAAACGTAGTGGTCGCGAATAGGATAATCAGTATGACAAGGTACATGAGGCGATGCCAACTAGGATACTAGTAGTTGCGTGATCCGGACTGATGTTGAGCATAGCAGCTACTACCTCAACACCGCGAAACAACACTCCCAAATCAAGGGGTGCACCCAAATCGAATCACAAAAGTAATAGATATGGTATCGAAGAAGTGCGTCCGCTAGAGGTAGCGAACCTCAATGGCCCGGTGCGGCTCCTATTTTAGTCATGTCAGGGGTCGTCCAATATCGTTCTCTTTCTTCAGTCAACGCGTTCACCAAACCATCCACTTCATTCTGGATCAACACTTCGCGTGTAATAGTTATTAAAGTGGTTTTCGGTATCGACAGAGAGTATGTCCATATCCAATCCCGGTCTCTTTAATAACTACGTATTTATTACCCAATGGTCGGTTAACTTAACGTTTAAAACAAATCATAGTCCAAAAGTCAAGGTGCAAATTTGACTTCCAAATTTTGACATTTCACGATTCAATTTATTTCGGATATTTAAAATCATATTTCCAAATGAAATCTGTAGTTCAAACATTTGAATTAACAACATAATTAAGTATTCGAGTTAAATTTAATAACTCACTTATTAAATTTAGTTCAAAATCAATTAATTCGAATTTTACCGGTCAATTAAGTTCGAATCGTTAAATCAAATTCTATTTATCTCAATTCATATTTACATTCATCGTTACATTAAATATAATCATAAATTTGATTAAATCAATTTCCTTAAATTTAAAATCATTTTACATTTAAATTATCGCTAAATTAAATCCATAAAACTTTAGTTAGTTTCGTATTCCATTTTAAGTCAAAATTTTCTAAATCTAAATTATTATTTATGACAAGTTCAAATCTATTTAATTTAAAACTCAGTCTAAATCTAAATCTACCAATCTAATAAATTAAATTATTAAATTTTATAACTCACTTGTTTTAAATCTTATTTCAATCAAATTCACCAATTCATTTTTCTTTAATTAAATAGATTTATTAATCCGTTTCAATTAAATCCATTAAGTCGTTACTTGATTTCCAAACAAATTATTAAGTTCATTCCTTAATTTCAAATAGATTTCAATTTCAAAATAATTTTGTTGACCAATCGGGTTTCTTATTTTTAATTGTCTATCCTAGGCCAAGTTGTTTAAGTGGGTATTTATCATTTCAACCCGATATCATTCAATATAAAGCATAGCAAAGGGAAATTGCAGTGTGATAACTGGGATGGTGTCAAAGTAAATAAACAAGCAATAACAACCATACATAACCATTTAACAATTTATTCAAATAATCCCGAAATAATCATATTAACTCACATTTGTTATTATGCAAATTAATACAATTATTCCTAAAATCCTACGGATTAAAGATTACTACATTATGATTTTTACTTGGTGTCCGTTATCAAATTTCTACATCAATCGTACTTATCAATTTTAAAGTCATTATTTATTTACCCTAATTATCATCATATTACAGTTCAACATGTTTAATCAACTAAAACAATACATGGCGTCAAATTTTTAGAACTTAACAGTTTATTTCAACCAAATTTTAACAACCAACAATTTAATATCCAATTTAATATCAACGACAATTATCACTTGATTTTCATAGCATAATAGATTGAGTCGTGAATGAAATATTCACCTTGCGAGGTTAGAGAAGATGACGAAGCACGAAGACGAATAGATAAATAGACCCTAATAAACACGACGCAAAGCGAGCACAAACTGCAATCAACAAATAATTAATCAATAATTTGTTTACTACAATATATATATATATTGATTTGAGTATATACAAACCATACCCAACAAGGAACTAGATGCAAAATAAGGTAGATGGAAGCCTAGACCTGAGATCCCGGATCAGCTACAACTGTCAAGCAAGCGAACAAAATCTTAGATATTGTAGCCCATATAATAAAATCAACTTATCTATACTTTGCAAACTAATACATTGTGTATATACTATGTATTCAAAGAAAGCATGGTGGTCGGGGTCGGAACTGTGGCGATGAGGGACGAACTAGGCTGGGACAGGAGGCTAGGCTGGGCAGAGCTGGGCAGGGGAGTGGAGGGCGGACTGGGCGAGGCTGGGCAGAGGATGGGAGGGCGGACTGGGCTGGGCAGGGGGCTGGACTGGCAGGGCTGGGCAGAGCTGGGGGCGGATGGAGGGCTGGGAGGGGCTGGGTGGAGGGTGGGAGGGACTGGAGGGGCTGGAGGGGCTGGGAGGGCTGCATGGACTGGAGAGCGGGTGTAGGAGCTGGATGGAGGAGGGGTGGAGGGCTGCTGGGCTGGGAGGGGCTGGAGGGCTGGTAGGGCTGAGGAGCGGTTGGAGGGGGTGGAGGGGCTCGGTGGAGGGTGGGTGGAGGGCTGCTGGGCTGGGAGGGGCTGGAGGGCTGGTAGGGCTGAGGAGCGGTTGGAGGGGGTGGAGGGGCTCGGTGGAGGGTGGGTGGAGGGCTGTTGGGCTGGGAGGGGCTGGGAGGGCTGCATGGGCTGAGGAGCGGGTGGAGGGGGTGGAGGGGCTGGGACTGGAGGGGCTGGGTGGAGGGTGGGTGGAGGGCTGCATGGGTTGGGAGGGGCTGGAGGAGGGTGGGTGGAGGGCTGCAAGGGTTGGGAGGGGCTGGAGGAGGGTGGGTGGAGGGCTGCATGGGCTGGAAGAGGCTGGGGGAAGCTGGGAGGGGGCTGAGGGAGCTGGGAGGGGGAGCTGGGAGGGGGCCGAGGGAGCTGGGCTGGGGGAGCGGGGAGGCTGGGGGAGGGACTGGAGGGCTGTAGGGGCGGGAGGAGGCTGGGTGGAGGGTGGGTGGAGGGCTGGATGGGCTGGGAGGGCTGGAGGGGCTGGAGGAGGCTGGGTGGAGGGCTGGATGGGCTGGGAGGGCTAGAGGGGCTGCAGGAGGGTGGATGGAGGGCTGCATGGGCTGGGAGGGACTGGAGGGCTGGAGGGGCTTGAGGGGCTGCAGGAGGGTAGGTGGAGGGCTGCATGGGCTGGGAGGGGGAAGAGGGGCTGGAGGGGCTGGAGGAGGCTGGGTGGAGGGTGGGTGGAGGGCTGCATGGGCTGGAAGGGACTGGAGGGCTGGAGGGGCTGCAGGAGGCTGGGTGTATGTTTTATAAAAAAAATAAAGGAATTAGAGACAAAAGTTGTAACCTTTCTTTGCAAAAGAAAATGAAGAAGAAGGAGTGGCTGGAGAGTACATATACACAGAAAAGAAGATGGTGAGGGAGAAGGAAATATAATTACATACTGGGGAAACAACCCATCACGAAGGACAGTGTGCAGAGCAATAAATGCTGCAGAATGAAGGCAGAGGTTCAGTGCACAGTGCACAGTTTATGCAATGATGTATTTCAAAATGGTGGCTATTTGGGTTCCCAAGGTCAGCTGAAAGGCTCTCAATTTTAAATATTGAAATGTTGGGTACCGGTTTGCGCTGCGTAACGGACCGGTGTGTGCTCCGTTAACCATTATAATTTGCAACGCCGAACTCCGATTGACACAAACAAATATACCGTTTTGATCAGCGCGACGAGGCGGACACAACGGTATGAAGATATTGATGGTTTGACATTGTTTGCGAAGTGGTAAATCTTATTGAACCATTTGCACGAGTGAACATTTTAACTAGCAATTAAAAGCAAAATTTGCCGAAACGAAATGCGCCGTCAAGTTCAGAATATTTTTCTTATGCAACATTGAGAAAAATATTTGAGTTCGGACAATAGGAAATTTACACATAGAATTTAAACTAATAGGTAAATGCGACGACCGTAATTTACTTCAATATTTTTCAACGAAATTTGGCACACGCCTATGTCTATCTAGACGCATTCCAAATGCAAAGTTTGGTTGGCAACGGAAGTTGTTTGTGAAAATTCGAATTTCTGCATCAAATAAGTGATTTAAAAATTTTAAACTGGGTCTGAATTTCAGGGTCGTTACATTATCCCCTACTCAAAACTTTTCGTCCTCGAAAAGGAGCAAGGTAAAGAGTGGAAGAACAGGTAAAAGATACGACGGATATAAAATAGATTATCGAATAAAATATAGAATATGGAATGGAATTTACCTTCAACAAACAATTCTGGATTAGAATCTCGGATACTCTCCTTGGTTTCCCAAGTGCAATCACGATCATCGGGACTCCATTGGACTTTGACTAGGCTAACCAACTTCCTTCTAAGTTGCTTTGTATCCCTATCAACAATACGAAGTGGTCTCCTCTCTATAGTCAAATCCGGCTCAATATCAACCTCATCTAACTGAGCAATAGGAATGGTCATGGATGGATCATGTACAACCTTCTGAAGGTGCGAAACGTGGAATACGTTGTGCACGCCCTCAAATTTCTCCGGTAGTGCAACTCTGTAGGCTAGTGTACCAATTCTCTCAGTGATAGTGAATGGTCCAACAAATCTAGGAGCGAGCTTCCCTCTACGACCAAATCGAATAACATTCTTCAAAGGTGATACCTTAAGGAATACCTTATCCCCAATCAGGAATTCTAAATCTCTTCTACGCCTATCAGCATAGCTCTTCTGTCTATCCTGTGTGATCTTCATCTTTCTTCTGATTTCATTTACCTTCTCGGATGCTTCTATAATCATTTCTGGACCAAGAATTAATCGATCACCAGGCTCAATCCAACAAGCTGGCGATTTGCATGGTCGTCCATATAAAGCTTCGAACGGTGCCATGTCGATACTTGCCTGAATATAAAGGTGGTTAAATTTCAATTCAAATTTACTTATTCAAATTGAAATTTTGATTTACCTGATAACTATTATTATAAGTGCATTCAACCAAATGGAGATGGTCTTTCCAAGATCCCCCGAAATCAATAATGCAGGCTCGGAGCAGATCTTCTAAAATCTGATTCACCCTTTCAGTTTGGCCATCTGTTTGAGGATGATAAGCTGTGCTCAGATTCAGTTTAGTGCCCAAGACGTCCTGAAATGCCTTCCAGAATTTACTAGTGAATAAAGGGTCTCTATCGCACACAATACTAGATGGAACTCCATGGAGTCTAACAATCTCTCTCATATATATCTCGGCCAAACTCAAAGCAGTACGAGTGGTCTTAACAGGAATAAAGTGAGCAGATTTTTTCAACCTATCAACAATCACCCATATACTCTCGTTACCTTTTCTGGTCCTCGGTAATCCATCAATGAAGTCCATAGAAATCTGATCCCATTTCCAACACAGAATCTCTAGGGGTTGAAGTAATCCTGCAGTCTTCTGGTGATCGGCCTTAACTTGTTGGCAAGTGGTGCATCTACTGACATATATAGAAATATCCCTCTTCAACACACTCCACCAATATAAACGCTTCATATTTCGGTACATCTTAGTAACACCAGGATGAAATGAAAGTGATGACCGATGGTTTTCTCTAAGCACTTCTTGTCTCAATCCATCAACATTAGGAACACAAATACGGTTGTCAATCCTCAGAAATCCATTACTATCTATCTGTGCTCCCATTTTACTGTCGGCATTTCCAACTCTACCAAGAACTAACTCCTTCATGCGATAGAGCAAGGTGTCCTCATATTGCTTAGCTTTGATGCGATCCACAAGAGATGGGGAGATAACAAGCTGAAATAGCATGCCTTCTACAAGATTACAACATGACAATGCTTTGCTATGGCTCAAAGCATCAGCTACAACATTTGCTTTCCCAGGAGTATAATTGATGTCGAGATCATATGCAGCTAAGAATTCAAGCCATCGAACTTGTCTCTGGTTCAAATCCTTCTGAGAAAAGATATATCTCAAGGACTTATGATCAGTGAATAATTCAAATTTAGTTCCCAAAAGATGATGCCTCCACAATTTCAAAGCAAATACAACTACAAGAAGCTCTAGATCATGAGTTGCATAGTTTACTTCATGGATCTTCAACTGGCGGCCAGCATAAGCAATAACCTTTCCGTTTTGCATAAGAACAGCGCCTAAACCTTCTCGGCAAGCATCTGTATAGACAGTTAATCCTTCACTTCCGTCGATTACCGCAAGAACTGGGGCTGAAGTTAACTTACGCTTCAATTCATTAAAAGATGATTCGCACTTCTCACTCCAAATAAACTTGATATCCTTTCGGGTTAAAGCAGTGAGTGGGGCAGAAATCTGGGCAAAGTGCTCAATAAATCTACGATAATAGCCGGCCAAGCCCAAGAAGCTACGGATATCAGTAGGAGTTTTGGGAGTCTCCCAATCCTGTAGATAAATTTCAAATTAGAAAGGGATAAGAGAAATTGAATAGAAATAGCGAATAGGATAGAACTTACATTGATTACGGCGATCTTAGCTGGATCGACCGAAATCCCATTTTCAGAAACTATATGGCCCAGGAATCTCACTTCGTCTCGCCAGAAGTGGCATTTAGAGAATTTGGCCTTAAGTTGATGATTTCGGAGAGTTTCCAGAACATAAGCAAGATGTGTCTCATGCTCCTTCTTGTCTTTGGAGAAGACGAGAATATCATCAATGAAAACAAGAACAAACTTGTTAAGAACATCGCGGAAGACTCGATTCATTAAGTCGACGAAATAAGCAGGTGCGTTGGTCAAACCGAATGGCATAACCAACCATTCATAGAATCCGTTTTCGGTACGGAAAGCTGTCTTATGAATACTATCTTCTGCTACCCTGAGTTGGTGGAACCCAGTGGCAAGATCAAGTTGGGAGAAAACTTTAGCTCCATGGAGCTGATCGAATAAATCATTGATGCGAGGCATCGAATAGCGGTTCTTGAGAGTGCGTTTGTTCAGCTCCCTGTAATCAACACACATGCGAAGGGACCCATCCGATTTGGTGACAAATACAACTACTGCGCCCCATTCAGAACAACTTCTCCTAATCAAACCCTTAGCGAATAGATCATCAATTTGAGTTTTAAGTTCAACTTTTTCTTTAGGCGCCATCCTTCTGTGAGGAAGAACTACAGGAGTAGCTCCAGGAATAAGGTCAATGCGGAAATCAATTTCCCGTTTAGGTGGTAGGGAGTTGACCTCTCCAAATACATCGGGAAATTTCTGAACAATTGGGGTAGTACTAAGATCATCCGGGTGAGCATCAAGGGAGAATATGAAGCTTCCGACATATTTCTGCGGTGATTTGCATTCAATGACAAGCGGTAGGCCCTTGTCGTTGACTAGAGAAACAGAACGAGCTTTGCAAGAAATAACAGCATCGAATTTCCTTAACCAATCAGCACCTAACAAGATGTCAAATGCTGCGAAGCCAAGTACATAAAAATCCCAAGTGAAACGGTATCTTCCATACAAGAGCACAACCTCTTTACAAATTCTATTGAGGTTGGCAAGTCCTCCAATAGGGTTGGAGACGCATAAGGAAGTAGTAGCAAGAGTAGGTTCTAATTTGAGCTTATTACAAAGATCAATAGATATGAAGCTATGAGAAGCACCAGTATCGAATAATACCCTAATAGGTAAATCATGTAATGAAAAAGTACTTCGTAAGGTACCTTGTTCATCCTGAGCAGGCGGTGTAGGGGTGGTGATAGCAAATACTCCAAATGGTTTGCCACGCTTATACATTGGGCACTCTTTCTTGAAATGACCCGGCTGGAGGCAGACATAGCATAAATCTTTCCTAGCCGTAGAAGGTGGTGGAACAGCAGCTCCGGTAGATGGACAACTATTAGCATAATGGCCCTTCTTATCGCATTTGAAGCAAGTGATATTAGCAAGGTCGATTGGGCTTTTCTGAGCATATCCCAATCCTGTAGTCTTCTGCCAAGCTTTCTTTTGTTGATCAAAGTTCATCTTCCTCTTCCCGGGCTGGCTAGAGGAGGGCTGAGTAGGAGTGGCCTTGGCAGTAGGTCCCCTAGGCTTTGCCTCGTATCTAAGAGCATAGTCAACAAGCTCTGTGAAGGTGCATTGAGTGTGGCCAGTAAGCAAGTCATAATACTCTGGTCTAGCTCCCAAAATGAACTTCTCGTTCTTGAGAAGGGGTGTATCAATCAATCCCGGGCCGAACTTGGAGAGTTCGTTGAATTTCCTCTCGTACTCCGAAAAGGTCATACTGCCTTGCTTAAGATCCATAAAAGCTCTATAAAGTTGGGTTTTCCCAGCAGCTGGCATCCACTGTGCCGAGAAAGTATCCCTAATCAAAAGATAGACAAGATGAATAACATTCCAAAGATTAAAAGAAGAATTTAGACTACTAGATCCAAAAAATTTATACCTAACTGGGCCCAAGTGATGGTGTTCTCCTCGATACGAGAAGTAACTGATTCCCACCAATCTTGCGCGGCATCCTGAAGTTGCCAGGCAGAAAGCTGACGCTTTTGAGCATCAGTGATCTCTAGACCGGAAAATATCTTCTCTAAGCCTTTAAGCCATTGCTGAGCCTCAATAATGTTCTCGGATCCAGAAAACTTAATACCTCCCAACTGTGTATACTCCTTACTCAAAATGGTGAATTTGACAGGAGCTGGAGCGATAGGTGCAGCCTGAGCAGGACCATGGCCCCTTCCTCCTCTATGGTTTCCTCTAGTACCCATCCAGAAATACCAAAGAGATTGTTAAAGCCAAAGGATAGAAAATCATAGAATTTTTTTTTTAAGGAAAGTCTAATCAATGAATCAAAGAAGTTTGAAATGAAAGGATTTGGATATTGAACCGATTCTCCTCATTCTAGGGTATTGCTACCCTATCTCTAATGAGTTTATATATAATCCCAAACTAAGGTTTTTAGGGAAACCGAAGCTCTGATACCAACTGTAACAACCCGTATATTTGGACCATTTAAATTGACAATAATCCACACATGTCAACTTAAATAATACAAAACACGAATCATTATGGGATTATAAATACATAAATGTAAATGAGAATCAATACAACATCACAGACACAGAACAGTCACAGAATAATGCAGCGGAAAATTACATCGTCATAATAGCAGTTCATGAAGCTACTACATAAAATACAACAATGTCTTAACATAAAGTGACTAAAAGAAAATACATAAATGTCCAACAGACTAGGACATCGATACAGGAATAGAAATAGACTGATAAAGATAAATGCTAAGCCTTCAGCATCTTCAACCAACCTTGATCAGCAAACTGGATAGCTTCAGACTGACCCGAGCATATGCAAAAGAAACACTCGAGTCAGGACTCAAAATCTTATGCAATTAAATCAAGTGCAAGGAAATAGTTCATAACTTAAAGATGGATAAAATAACATCTCTAAGGATCCGATGAACTATCTATATATACAATAGAATACGATAGATAGATAATGTCTAATCAGTAAAGTACGATATTAAAATAGTGTTAAGGCGTTACCATAATCCCCTTAACACATTTTATTCCCAAGAGCATATACAAGACCGTAGTTTCCCCAAAACCGGAAGTCACCAGAGGGCAATCCATATATTAAAGGTACAAATCAAACGTAGTGGTCGCGAATAGGATAATCAGTATGACAAGGTACATGAGGCGATACCAACTAGGATACTAGTAATTGCGTGATCCTGACTGATGTTGAGCATAGCAGCTACTACCTCAACACCGCGAAACAACACTCCCAAATCAAGGGGTGCACCCAAGTCGAATCACAAAAGTAATAGATATGGTATCGAAGAAGTGCGTCCGCTAGAGGTAGCGAACCTCAATGGCCCGGCGCGGCTCCTGTTTTAGTCATGTCATGGGTCGTCCAATATCGTTCTCTTTCTTCAGTCAACGCGTTCACCAAACCATCCACTTCATTCTGGATCAACACTTCGCGTGTAATAGTTATTAAAGTGGTTTTCGGTATCGACAGAGAGTATGTCCATATCCAATCCCGGTCTCTTTAATAACTACGTATTTATTACCCAATGGTCGGTTAACTTAACGTTTAAAACAAATCATAGTCCAAAAGTCAAGGTGCAAATTTGACTTCCAAATTTTGACATTTCACGATTCAATTTATTTCGGATATTTAAAATCATATTTCCAAATGAAATCTGTAGTTCAAACATTTGAATTAACAACATAATTAAGTATTCGAGTTAAATTTAATAACTCACTTATTAAATTTAGTTCAAAATTAATTAATTCGAATTTTACCGGTCAATTAAGTTCGAATCGTTAAATCAAATTCTATTTATCTCAATTCATATTTACATTCATCGTTACATTAAATATAATCATAAATTTGATTAAATCAATTTCCTTAAATTTAAAATCATTTTACATTTAAATTATCGCTAAATTAAATCCATAAAACTTTAGTTAGTTTCGTATTCCATTTTAAGTCAAAATTTTCTAAATCTAAATTATTATTTATGACAAGTTCAAATCTATTTAATTTAAAACTCAGTCTAAATCTAAATCTACCAATCTAATAAATTAAATTATTAAATTTTAAAACTCACTTGTTTTAAATCTTATTTCAATCAAATTCGCCAATTCATTTTTCTTTAATTAAATAGATTTATTAATCCGTTTAAATTAAATCCATTAAGTCGTTACTTGATTTCCAAACAAATTATTAAGTTCATTCCTTAATTTCAAATAGATTTCAATTTCAAAATAATTTTGTTGACCAATCGGGTTTCTTATTTTTAATTGTCTATCCTAGGCCAAGTTGTTTAAGTGGGTATTTATCATTTCAACCCGATATCATTCAATATAAAGCATAGCAAAGGGAACTTGCAGTGTGATAACTGGGATGGTGTCAAAGTAAATAAACAAGCAATAACAACCATACATAACCATTTAACAATTTATTCAAATAATCCCGAATAATCATATTAACTCACATTTGTTATTATGCAAATTAATACAATTATTCCTAAAATCCTACGGATTAAAGATTACTACATTATGATTTTTACTTGGTGTCTGTTATCAAATTTCTACATCAATCGTACTTATCAATTTTAAGGTCATTATTTATTTACCCTAATTATCATCATATTACAGTTCAACATGTTTAATCAACTTAAACAATACATGGCGTCAAATTTTTAGAACTTAACAGTTTATTTCAACCAAATTTTAACAACCAACAATTTAATATCCAATTTAATATCAACGACAATTATCACTTGATTTTCATAGCATAATAGATTGAGTCGTGAATGAAATATTCACCTTGCGAGGTTAGAGAAGATGACGAAGCACGAAAACGAATAGATAAATAGACCCTAATAAACACGACGCAAAGCGAGCACAAACTGCAATCAACAAATAATTAATCAATAATTTGTTTACTACAATATATATATATATATATATTGATTTGAATATATACAAACCAAACCCAACAAGGAACTAGATGCAAAATAAGGTAGATGGAAGCCTAGACCTGAGATCCCGGATCAGCTACAACTGTCAAGCAAGCGAACAAAATCTTAGATATTGTAGCCCATATAATAAAATCAACTTCTCTATACTTTGCAAACTAATACATTGTGTATATACTATGTATTCAAAGAAAGCATGGTGGTCGGGGTCGGAACTGTGGCGATGAGGGACGAACTAGGCTGGGACAGGAGGTTGGGCTGGGCAGAGCTGGGCAGGGGAGTGGAGGGCGGACTGGGCGAGGCTGGGCAGAGGATGGGAGGGCGGACTGGGCTGGGCAGGGGGCTGGACTGGCAGGACTGGGCAGAGCTGGGGGCGGATGGAGGGGTTGGGAGGGGCTGGGTGGAGGGTGGGAGGGACTGGAGGGGCTGGGAGGGCTGCATGGACTGGAGAGCGGGTGGAGGGGGTGGAGGGGCTGGGAGGGGCTGGATGGAGGAGGGGTGGAGGGCTGCTGGGCTGGGAGGGGCTGGAGGGCTGGTAGGGCTGAGGAGCGGTTGGAGGGGGTGGAGGGGCTCGGTGGAGGGTGGGTGGAGGGCTGCTGGGCTGGGAGGGGCTGGGAGGGCTGCATGGGCTGAGGAGCGGGTGGAGGGGGTGGAGGGGCTGGGACTTGAGGGGCTGGGTGGAGGGTGGGTGGAGGGCTGCATGGGTTGGGAGGGGCTGGAGGAGGGTGGGTGGAGGGCTGCATGGGCTGGGAGGGACTGGAGGGCTGGAGGGGCTGGAGGAGGCTGGGTGGAGGGTGGGTGGAGGGCTGGATGGGCTGGGAGGGCTGGAGGGGCTGGGTGGAGGGTGGGTGGAGGGCTAGATGGGCTGGGAGGGCTGGAGGGGCTGCAGGAGGGTGGGTGGAGGGCTGCATGGGCTGGGAGGGGCTGGAGGGCTGGAGGGGCTTGAGGGGCTGCAGGAGGGTGGGTGGAGGGCTGCATGGGCTGGGAGGGGCTGGAGGAGCTGGAGGAGGCTGGGTGGAGGGTGGGTGGAGGGCTGCATGGGCTGGAAGGGACTGGAGGGCTGGAGGGGCTGCAGGAGGCTGGGTGTATGTTTTATAAAAAAAATATAAAGGAATTAGAGACAAAAGTTGTAACCTTTCTTTGCAAAAGAAAATGAAGAAGAAGGAGTGGCTGGAGAGTACATATACACAGAAAAGAAGATGGTGAGGGAGAAGGAAATATAATTACGTACTGGGGAAACAACCCATCACGAAGGACAGTGTGTAGAGCAATAAATGCTGCAGAATGAAGGCAGAGGTTCAGTGCACAGTGCACAGTTTATGCAATGATGTATTTCAAAATCGTGGCTATTTGGGTTCCCAAGGTCAGCTGAAAGGCTCTCAATTTTAAATATTGAAATGTTGGGTACCGGTTTGCGCTGCGTAACGGACTGGTGTGTGCTCCGTTAACCATTATAATTTGCAACGCCGAACTCCGATTGACACAAACAAATATACCGTTTTGATCAGCGCGACGAGGCGGACACAACGGTATGAAGATATTGATGGTTTGACATTGTTTGCGAAGTGGTAAATCTTATTGAACCATTTGCACGAGTGAACATTTTAACTAGCAATTAAAAGCGAAATTTGCCGAAACGAAATGCGTCGTCAAGTTCAGAATATTTTTCTTATGCAACATTGAGAAAAATATTTGAGTTCGGACAATAGGAAATTTACACATAGAATTTAAACTAATAGGTAAATGCGACGACCGTAATTTACTTCAATATTTTTCAACGAAATTTGGTGCACGCCTATGTCTATCTAGACGCATTCCAAATGCGAAGTTTGGTTGGCAACGGAAGTTGTTTGTGAAAATTCGAATTTCTGCATCAAATAAGTGATTTAAAAATTTTAAACTGGGTCTGAATTTCAGGGTCGTTACACCGATCATGGTTTCTTTGGAATCGTACTAAACCCTATCCATTCACTCTCCAGTGTAAGGGGAACAGCGATAAGTGAGTCGGTCATGTCGCTCTCCGGCAAAGCGATCACTTCTTACACTTTGGTCCCTGACTCTTCGATTAGGGACACAAAGCAATCGATTTTGTATTGACTTCCTTTCTCCTGCCTTGAATCTTTGGTCGAGGACTTAATCCATGATGTATGAGTCCATCCCGTCGTTCTCCGACGAAGGGATTCGCACCTTGTGGTTATTGCTCCGTCTCTTTGATCGGGGCAACTGTGACCTGTTTTGTTCATCGCATTAATGCAGATTTAAATTAAATTATTAGATTTAAGTTCTTATAGCCAAAAACCAAAAAATAAAGAAAAATTAGCACTGCCTCTCCAGGCGTGATGGTTTATCATCATCTCAGAGTATGCCTAGGGTTCATTCTCGGTCCCATACAAGTGTAACTGACTTAGCCATTTTATTAAGGAGTTTATTATTTTAGTTCATGCCATCCCATTCAGGAGGATGATCCATGACCTCAATCCAAGGCCATTTCCATTTGACGCTGGCGACGGCCACTCCTATTCCGCCATCACTGTTTGAGTCCTCACGTACTGTGGCAGCCTGACGTTCCTAATGTGCTCCTCAACCGTATGCTTTAAGTGCCAGCGTTCATCCATGGTTTTCCCATCCTGTTCATGGAACAGACGGTATTTCCCAGACCTACGCTCCTGCTCCATAGGATCCCTTCTTACCGGTTTTTCGATAGGAGATTTGCCCCCTAATGACTAGATAAATTCGTTTTAAGCTTTCCGTCAAATCAGAATAAGAGAAGAACTTCGGCACTCGCTCATTCCTTTTCCTTCTCGATCCATCATATCCATCGTTCAGCTTACACTTACCCTTATCCTTCCTGAGTCCTTCTCCCGATGATCCTTCACCTTGCACAATGTTTACTTCATGTTTATCATTTCGTACGTCCTCCTGCCTCAGAAACCTTTTTGCTTCATGATAGAATTCCTCGACATCCATCAGTGGATCCCATACTAGTGAAATCTTGAAGTTTGTTTCATCGGTAATTCCTGATACCGCCGCCATTAAAACCATCGATGGATCCGACCGATCCACCGAAGCCACTGCCACATTGAATCATATTAAAAAGCTCATCAGGGACTCTTCGGTCATCTGTTTCAGTGCCACCAATGTGATCACATTCTTGGATTGCAAAATGTGAATTCGAAACCGTTTTATGAACTTATGCACTAGCTCATTCCATGTCCTGATTGATCCATTTTCCAACTGCCTAAACCAAAGTGCAGCTAACTCCGTCAAGTATAAAGGAAAACACCTTTCCATTACCTCTTCCAATGCCTCCAACACTTCCATATGCCGGATATATCTCATCATACGCATTGTTGGATCTGACTTTCCGTCATATGCCTCCAATGCTGGTAGTTTAAACTCCGGTAGGATCCTAAGATTCTTGATATTCGAAGTGAACAAACTCCGATTGACATCCTCCAGACTCCTTTTGGGCAATCTTCTTCTCATTATCCAACGTACCATCTCAGCCATCCTTTAATTCTCATCTATAGGTGGTCTCCAATCCCTATTTCTAGTCTACCCCCGACTTTGCGGGGGTATTTTGGAACATACCCCATATAACGTGCATCCACATTCCGATCCGCACCAAACTGCATAGCATCAACCATTGGCCACCGCCGACAGATCCACTATGACCCGGGGGCATGCTCCTAAGTCCTGGGCGATCGATGCTAATCCATATGGGAGGGTCGACGTCAATCCCTCCATATCGACCGAGGGCTTCTCCCAGCTGCTCCGTTCCATTCCTCTGTTTGTTAGCTTCATTTTGTTGACCTTGGTTCTGATTTTCTACAACTCTTGCTACTCTAACACCTTAATCTAGATTTCCAGCAGCTCCTATCGCTCCATCCTGTCCAATTTGCCTAAAAAAATTCTACATTAGCTCCACTTTCCTCTTCATCGTCTGCTACTACATAACATCCAATATAGCCTCCATCTCGTTCCCTGTGATGTAGATGGAGGGTTTATTAACTCCAGCTTCTAAGGAAACCTCCTGACTTTCTCCATGGTGACTCCTTTCTGCCAATAGTCTCGTTGTTGATTTCCTCACCATTGATCCAAATCAAAGCTCTACATCTTTTCCAAATCAACGGGTGCCAGTCTTTCTCGGTGAAAGCACCAAAATATTGATGGCAAAAATGGCCACCAACACCTAAATAATGTGAAAGCACCAACAATCCAATATCCAAACCAAACAGAGTGATGTAGTGAAATAAAATATGAAAAATAGTAAATTAAAATAGTAAGAAAGTAAATGAACATGGCAGAATTTATAGTGGTTCGGCTGACTCCGGCCTACGTCCATGCCAAAAGCTTTCCTTTTATTGATTTATACAGCTGATTATAGTTACAATCCATGAAATACAAGAATCAAAATGGCGGAACATAGCTTAGGGAAGAAGGTGAAGAGAGATGGAAAGAAGATCCCTTTCCTCGAGCCATGCCTGTTGCATTTATAGAGGAAGCCAACAAAATATCTCACTAAAAATCTACATGTAGAACCTCCAAACCCAAACGAACCTGCACAAAAAATAGGGCCCATCTGGGCCTACTAAAGGGATCGGCGTCGATCCTTAAGGATCGAACATGGGGATCGACGATCCCTAGAGTAGGACCCCATGTCGCCTACTTCCTATTTCTAGTCATTCCCTAAGTTGCTTTGTGTTCATCGAGTTATTAGGAGATCATGGTTGAGTTGAACTGCCAATCTAAGTGATCCATACCAAATATTGATCTGATCCGTATTCCATCACATTGATCTGTCCGATCCCCAGCCTAGGGGAAACGCCAATTCCAATCTTAGCCAATTCTGAAGCGTCATCCATCCGAATCCGCTCGACTATCGTCCATAGTCTTGAAAATATCTGATGTCCAAACCTAATAATCATCTCTCCGGGCTTCCTGCCTTGATGATAACAAGATCCATTGGGTTAAATCCATGATATCTTGGCCTTGCCAAAAGGTGGGATAATAAAAGTAAGCGATATGTTTTAATGACATTTGTTTTTTACACTTCTTTTTAATACGCATAGAAATATAATCAGCTCTTTAAAAAGAATATTTAAAAGAGTGTTTTTAAAGTGTTTTACAAATATTTGTGGTATGAAAACCAAGCACAAGTTTAGTGTTTAAAAGCTTAAAAGTTTGATTCGGTTATGGAAAGGAAAAGAAATTTCATTTCCATGAATGATGTCGCTTATATGGAAAGGATTTAGACATATTCTTAGCACTAAACATTAAGGTATGAAAATTTGTCACTATCTCGAAGATTAAAAATGTTGTCAAGTCAAGGCTTAGAGGTACCACTACCTTAACTTGCCTGGCTTCATTTTCAACCGAGGGATAGTACAAGTTTGAAATCGACGAGTAGTGATAAGGGCATGAGACTTAATTTTCATATAAGATCATTTTATTATTCTCGATAGTTGATTTATTGACTATCGATTCTGTTATCTTCTTTGTGCTCGTCGATTCAAGACGATTTTATCGCTCGTTTAGGTTATTTAAACTCTTGTTATTCTTAAAGTTAAGAATGCTGTTGAGTCAAGGTAGGAAGCAACACTGTCCTAACTTGTTCGACTTCATTGTTTTCCCTAGGGTAGTACTAGTTTGTTTCCAATAGTTGATTCATCGACTATCGACTTTTATATTTTTTGTCGAAAATGAATAAATAAAGAGCGAATGGGGGCCAAGCTATGTGGGGTTGCTTCTATTAGGGTTTTTTTACATCTACCTAGGTTGGTTTTAGTTGTATATGCAAGGAGATGTTAAATACTTGGATGCTCGGAAAGGTTGATGGGATCCAGCTTGGAGGTTTCTGAGAGCCATCGTAGTTCTCAAGTATATTTTCTAGAGGTATACTTTCGATAAGGGGAGCTTACCCTCCTAGTCATTGTTGGAAAATTTCCCTTTCCTTATTTGATTCAAATCTTTGAATTATTTTCTTAATTACATCAAGATGTGTCTGGAGCTCTTCTTAATGTTTATATATTTATGTCCATTCTTTAAGTTTGGATTTTGATCATGTTTATGTTTCAAGTTTGGGTTTTTTTCTAATTTGTTTCCATTCTTTCATGTATGGATGTTGCTCTTGTGAGGTAAAAACCCATTCTGCGTTTAGCGACGTGGTCTCATGGAATTATTATATGGTTACAATATTTCTTGAATTTTCTAACGTTGGCTTTCCAGATTGATACGGGTGTTATTTAATTATAGTGTTTGGGTCAGATTGAGTTTTTCCAAGTTATCGTTGGTGGGACATGAAGCTCATAGAGTAGAGCTGGATGTCCACCTGCCGTATTATTTTTATTTTCACTATAATATTATATTACCCATCAGCTATTGTAAGGTCAGAAATTTATAACTGTCCAGACTGATGAGGTTTATTTTTAACTCTGATATATCTTGTATCTTAAAGTGACAGCTTTTATTGTCTTTGTTATATTATATGTTGCCATTCTGTTGTGAGATTCTATTTTTCCTAGTTCTTTTTTTATTCACCCTAACAATATTCCTTTCTAGCACTTGGATGCTCGACATTTGAATAAATTGGACGTATTAAGTACCGACTTTCGAGGGTCGAAAAGGTGGGTCATTGCATTTTCGTGAATCATTCGCACTTGTTGCACCTCTTTGCATATTCCATCACGTCATGATTTATTATTGGCTAAAAGTATCCACATTGTAACACCTTCTTCACCAGAGTTTACCCCTAGTGTTATTTTCACAATTACCCTAATGTATATTATCCAACACCTCTTGGGCATCTCTTCCAGCTACGCACTATAACGTGGATTAGAGAACCCTCTTCAATACAACTTACCATCCCGAATAAAAAACCAAGGTGCCTTTCTTAAAGCCTTTTTGTCTTTGATCTCATTGCTTGACAAGGCCTCCTAGTTTAAATACTTTATGACCGGGGTCATCCAAGTTTCCTTCCCATCAATAATCGCAACTACATTGACCTCCTCAAAGATATCGCTTGGTAGGGTCATCACTGGTATCGAGCCTAGTAGTGGTCCGTCTCCTGAACTCACCAATTTTGCCAACTCATTCGCATCTTGATTCTCTTCCTTTGGAATGTGTCTGATTACATAGTATCCTTCTTGTTAACCAAGGCCTTCACCTTCCTTAGACAGGACACCAAGCGTTCCCTTTAAGCTAGAATTCCTCAAGCACTTGGTTTACGATCAGTTGAGAGTCATTATGCATGCACAGTGACCTTATTTCCAATTCTATAGCTATCTCTAATCCTGCTATCAAAGGCCTCATATTTGGCCTCATTGTTTGTTTCTTTGAAGCCCAACTTCACTGTGTTGCTCATCTTCCGCCCCTTGGGTGTTATCAACACTACTCTAGTGCTCGAATCATGCTCATTTGATGCTTCATTCACATAAAATCACCCTTTTAGAGCCTCCGCCTCCTGAGGTTTGACTTTGTTGTCCCTAATAATGAACTCAGTAATAAAGTTTGCCAGGACCTATCCTTTAATTGGCGTCTTGCGATGGTAGCTAATTTTGTACTGGCTCAGCTCAATACTCCACTTAGTTAACCTTCTCAAGGTATCAGGCTGATATAGGACCAGTCTTAATGGTTGATCTGTTAGTAACCAATTTGGATGGTACAAGAAATAATGCCTCAACGTTTGGAGTGCTATTAGGAGACAATAAGCCAACTTCTCCAACTTTGGATATTTGGACTCTGATCTAGTGAAATAGTTGCTCACATAATACACTGGCAGTTACGCCAGGTCTTCCTCCCGAACCATTGCTGCACTTAAGGCATGGGTTGACACTACTAAGTATAGGTATATATATTTTCCTTCTACCAGCGTAGAAAGAACCAGTGGCTTCTGCAGGTGCTCTAGTAGTTTAAGTAATGCGGTCATAGAAATGGAACGTACTTGTTAGTCACCATAGAAATGAATCTGCTCAATGCGGTTAAGGAATGTGGTCGTAGTAGGTATATATATTTTCCTTCTACTTGCCTTTCTTCTTTTTTCAATGCTTCGAAGAATGGAATGTACTTGTTAGTCTCCATAGAAATGAATCTGCTCAATGTTGTCACTTTACCATATTGCATCTTCTTTGGTTTCATAAATCTTGATATCCTTTAAAGCTTGGAAGTGCTCTGGTTTGGCTTTGATTCCATTTGCATGCACAACAAAGCCCAGGAATTTTTCGGAGGAAACTCCGCAAGCACATTTTAGTAGGTTCAACTTCATTCCAAACTCTCACAAGACTTGAAACGTATCATCCAAGTAAGTGTTGTGGTCCTAAGCCTTTTTGGATTTTACCAATAAGTCATCGACATATACTTTTATAGTCCTTCCAATCTGATTAGCAAACATCTTATTGACCAAGCGTTAGTACGTTGCTCTTACATTTTTATGTCCAAATGGCATGACTTTATAACAATAGAGTCCCAAGTCGGTTATAAAACTGGTGTGCTCCTGATCTGAGACATGCATAGTGATCTAATTGTACCTAGTGTATGCATCCATAAAGGTTAAGAGAACATGTCTCATAATTTCATCTACCAATTGATTGATCGTTCGAAATAGGAAACAATCTTTAGGGCACGCATCGTTCAAGTTGAAAAAGTCAATACACATTCACTATTTTCCGTTCGGTTTTTTCACTAAGATTGGGTTAGCTATCCATTATGGATAATGGGATTCCCTAATGAAGTCATTTTCTAGTAGAGTTTCTACCGCTTCATTGAGGCTCGCTGACCGTTCAGTGCCCATACTCATTGTCTTTTTTTTCTCCAGGGGCTTCCTTGGGTCGATGTTTAAGGCATCACATGCAATGGAGGGGAAAATTCCATATATGTCTGCATGAGACCAAGCAAATACATCCAGATTATCCCATTAAAATCCTACCAATCATATCTTCAAATCTCATTCCATTCGAGATCCAATTTTCTTCAACTTTATCAGATCATTGCTATCCACTTCCACAAATTCTACTACCTATCTAAGCTCTACTACGGCCCCCTCTCCTTCATCCTCTGGTCAAGTACATTAAAAAGATCACTTGTAAACCTAAGTAGGGGCCTCCTTTAATTGCTACGCAGTTACTTTTTTGGCATGGAAGGCAACCTATGTGCTTTTTGCTTTTTGCCAAACGTTTATTCTCACAGACTCTACCACGTAATATTCCCCACAAACATCCTGGTCTCCCTTTATTGCCCCCACTCCACGAGCCATGGGGAACTTCATAGTCAAACAACATTGGGCTACAACTACGTGAAAGTCTGATATAGTTGGGCTTCCCTAGGAAGGCATTGTACATTGAGAATCCGTCAATCAAAATTAAAGTTTGCTTTCGTATGGCTAATTAGGGATGGTTTCCTAGCTTGAAAGACATATCCAGCTTCCCAAGGGAATTTTACCTTCTCCACTGAATCTATGCTGATGTTTGTTGCATGGCTCGACATCTTTCATGGATAGTCATATCCTGTCAAATTCATCCTTAATAGGATGTTAACTGAACTTCCACTATCAAAAGAAATCTAATGCACTTCTGCCGGGATGAGCGATGCTGAGATCACCTTAAGGTCTGAATGTAGATATTGCTTCCCATGCAAATCGCTATCATTGAAAATTATCTCATCCTACTTTCAACGAGAGGTTTTAGCCTTATGCTCCTTGCCCAAGGCGTATCCAATAGGGACTTGGCATATCTTTCCATCTCAACCTAATTTTTGTCTGCTACATGAGGTCCTCCCATTATGGTGTTAATTACTAGTCTCCTATCATTCTTACGATTCACGCTGGTTCCCTCTCCTTCATTTCCTAGCGGTTGGTTGTTTTGGTGTTTGCCACATAAAAACGAGAGAACGTTGGGATTTTTGACATATCATTCTAACTTCTTTTTGATGTACTCCTCAATAATGTCCCGTAAATGTCGGCATTCACTAGTGTCCTGTGCATGGATTCATGAAACTAATAGTACTTTCCCGTATTTATGCTAGCTTCGGTCTCCTTTCTTGGAGGAGGATTATTGTACTTTAGCTTTGCTTGTGCCGCAAGATAAATGTTTTCCATAATATCATTCAACTCCATATAAACATCGAACCTTAGTCCAGGTCTGAACCCCTCCGTTCTACCTTCTTTCCACCTGAGCCACTTTGGTTGTTATCCTTCTTCTTTTCGGTGAAATTACTTTGGCTTCCCTTTTCCATAGCATTTACACTGTTACATCCCTCTGATGATTTAACTACCATCCCAATTTGTCTCCTAGCTGCAGCTTACTCCAACCTCATATAATTTTCCGCCTCGTAAAAGAAATCATGCAAGGTGGTTGGTTTCTCCTTGGTTAACCTTCGGGCTATTTTCATGTCTAGGTGCATGGCGTCGTATAGTGCCATAAAAATCGATCATTCGTCGACATTCTAAAGCCTAGTGGTTGCGGTGTTGAACTGAGTTAAGTATTATCGTAGCGTCTTATCCTCTCTCTACATCACATGTGATAATGAGTACAGGTCCTTTGGTTGTTCCACGTGCACTCGAAACTGGATGATAAACTTTTCCATTAACATCGTTCATTAATGTATTAAGCTAGGAGGCAGACGATGAAACCACATCGTTACTAGGTCTGACGAGAATAAGGAAAGTACTTGCATAGGACTTCCTACATTGCTCTGCTTATTAGCATATGCTGGATGTATCATTGTAGATGTACTATAAGGTTAGTCGGACCTTGGTAAGGATCCATGGTCAGCATCCAAAAGGATCATAGGGATGTGGGTGGTTTCTATCTCCATGGAGAAAGGACTACTGACTCTGGCCCTGATACCACATTATGTTTGCTCACGTCGAACACATTCTTTAATAATCCGTGCCATCCTGTCTTCTGGTTTAGGCAATGAGCGAAGATGGTTCGACCTCTCCCTTCGTGGTAAAGGACCTCTCTCGCTTCTTTTGTAACAACTTAATACATGATTCTAATATTGACTTCAGGACTATTCCTGGTGGTCGGGTCACCTTCCATTTACTGCAATTTTAGCTAAAGTGGGGGAGCACCGCTTGGAACAAGATGGATCAGCCATAGTTTGTCCTGGCTCGGTGCCTCCTCGAGTTGGTTCGACCCCAAAATGTTCCATGGGCATAACTTTGAGGTGAATCCTTACTCAGTCCACTTCCTCGACGTTTACTTTCCTTGTTCTTCAGTTCTCTTGATCAGATCCACTATCAGAATACGACCTCCTTCACCTTCTAGACCTCTTAGATTGAGATCGTCCTTATGCTTCAGTGTTATGTCCGACCATTTGCATTTGCCCTAAGCGTGTCATGATTTTCTCCATAATAGCTTGCTGCTAGGTAGAGAAACGGGTACTGAGTTCCCCCACAGCTCTATTCAGGTTGCCTTTTGTGATGGTGTCTAGTTCTGGGGTGTTGGATGAATGGTTATCCTAATTAGTAACTGTTTGGTTAACATTCCCACTAGCAGTACTAACTCTAGCTTTAGATTTTGGAGGCATACTTAGAAGCTTCTAGTGAAAGCATCAAAAATGTTTGAGTGGAAAATAGACGAACACCTCTAATCGATTTAATTTAGAATTATGTATACTGAAAGTATAGCACAACTATATAGTAATAGAAGAGTAAGCAGGAAATTAAGTAAAGTACACACAGATTTTTTGTGGTCCAACCAGAACGTGCCAACATCCTCTGTTCATTTTCATTTCCTTCCTTATGGATTAGTTTTACAATGATTCGAATGTTAAATACATTGATTTGAAATGGTTTATGACCTCCAAGTTTTATGTTTGATATATCTTGTTCGGCGGCAGCTAGCAGTTCCAAAAGTTGTCCATATTACTGTTGGATGTTTAGATATTTACAAGAGTGAAGGTAGAGGAAGGTCAAACCAATAAAATAGGTAGTTTTTTCATATAACATGCTCGATTTGGTTATTTCCATATACTATAGTTATGATGTAAAACTTCCATATATTTTAGATTGTATTTTCTTTTATATTCTTGTTTGATTCAGTGGTAGCTGGTTGGTTCGGTGGATGGACCCAACTAAAAACATGACTTCATTCAACTGTTAACCCTTTGGCTCGGCAATACTTTAAGCATTGAACCAATATTATTGTTTGGTTACTGGACTGTCGAACGGGATTTTTTTCGATGGTAGGACCACATGGTAGGAATTTTTATCCGGTAGTCTGACTACGAATAGTGGAGTATAATCCCTACCCTTTTATGTGCTTCCTCTTTACTTGTACAACTCTAGGTGCTTCTTACTTTTTGTCGTAAGGAACTTCAACTCCAGATGCCCCTTCTGACTCCAATCCGATTGACCTCATCCTTGCGCCGAAATGCCCATAACATGTTGTACACAAAACTCTTATTTTTGTACCAATATTATTCTCAAATAGATATGGTACACATAAACTGTTTTTGAACTAACAAAATTGAATTTCATCAAGAACTATACTTGATGCGATTAACTAAAATCAGAACCATATAAATACATAATACTAAACAAACACATTAAATGCAATATATGTTTATTACTATCAAATTAAAATTAATTTCGTCTATTATGTGACACGTTGATTAGAAAATAGTAGATAACAAGTTAACTAAAAAGAAAAATGATGCTAAAAAAATACAAATATATTTGTTATCATCAAACAAGATGTATACTCCACATCAAATTCTATTATAAGTTATTTTTCTTAAAGAATAATAAAATTTTGATAATGAATGAGATCAACATCTTTTACAATAATATTGTTATTTTCTTCAGATGTGTATTTAATCATTCCAACACTATTTAGCCAATTAATTGTTGTAGACTTTGACTAAATCTCAGTGCTATGGAATTTTTTTTCATAATTTACCATTACTCTCTTTTATTTCTAAATTTATTTTTTAAAGAAGATCAATCATATGGTTATGAATTCCGTTTTCGTGGTTTTCTCTATAGGGTGACAAAAAAATGTTCATATTGTTCTGTGTTTAGATTCAAAATTAAAACTTTTAAAATTCAAATTTCAAATTCAAAGTTTGAAGGTATGAGTTTCCAAAATTCAAGTTTCAAAAATTAAAATTCAAAATTCACATTTTGAATTTCTAGAATATGAAAACTATTCTTGGAATTTCAACTTTTAAATTCTTTAAATTTTCAAATTTAAATTTGTTAATTTTTGAAGTAAAATTTAGTTCCTCAAATGTAGAATCAAAAATTAATTTCTCTAACTCAATGAATGTTTGAACCAAAAATGGCACAAACAGCAAAAAGAGTATGAGAGTAGAGATTAAATAAAGAAGTAAATGAAAAACAGAAGAAATCAAACAGAAAACAAGCACATAAAAATTTATAGTGGTTCGGCAATCATGGCCTATGTCCACTTGAATGATTTTATTGCTTTTGTACTAGATTTTGTAATTACAAGTAGGAGGGGTCGGTAAGGATCCCAGAATAAAGATTGTGTGTAGCAGCAATGTAGAGATCCTTAGAATGAAGCATTGCCTAGGTATTTATAGGAGTAAACAACCAAATATCTCATAGATATTTCGCCTTTAGATCCTCACGATCAAGAATAAGTCCTCCAAAATATCTCAGCCCTGGATCCCCTAGGGATGGGGGATTGGTACTGATCCATATGTATGCATCATAGGGTCTTACAACTTCTTGTATTGGCTCGTCTTAATGTTGGTTTCATGTTTTCAAGGTTATTTTACGTAGTAGCCTAGGTGTTTTAGGTCCAACGATGGATCTATAGAAGGTTGAATTGATGTTTTAGGTCGTACATGGAGATTGTCAATACGAAGCATAGGAACTTGAGAACAACACTTGACTCAGGCTCTATGTAGATAGAGGAGAGTGCCATTGGAGTGGGGGCTACTTTGGGTGTATCCTTAGGGATCAGTATCGATCCCCTATATAGGGTGGAGCACCAATCTATAGTGTATTTCAAGGTGTTGCTGAATCTAGTGCTCATATAAATCGATAGAGAATTGCATTGATTCAACAAAATGACTTTAGAAATAGGCTCTTAGTATCGAGTTAGGCATGTAAGCAGAAGATGGAGTCCACCAAAGGTTGAATTGGGAGTCGGTACCGATCTCTAGAGTGGGGTTGGTACCGATCCCTAACTTGGGTGATCCCTTTGTTTTTTTGGTATGGGTTGAATTTGCTTGGAGTCCAACCTAAGAAATTTGAGTGTTTGCTTGGAGCTCAACCTGAAGATCTCTGGATTTTTGTGCTTTGAGTTTTCCTTTGTTTACTTGGAGTCAGACCCGAGATTTTTGAGTGTTTGCTCCGAGTCATTAGGAGGTGGTACCGAGTCAAGTCTAGGGATCGATACCAAGTCCACTTTAGGTCATGCTTGGGGTTTTTTTGGATTGCTTCGAGTTTGACTCAAGGATTTTTCAAGTCTATTCTACTTCGAGTCTGACTTGAGGATTTTGTAGTTTTGCTCCGAATTGGCCCTTCCAAAAACTTAAACTTTCAAATTTTCAATTTGTTTCGCTCATTTTTTATATTTAATTTTTCTTGCCTTTATATGATATTCCCGATGTCCTTGGGTCATTTCTCCATCATTCGCTTCTCCGATTTAATCGTTTAAGTCTATTGAATACTGCTTGGTCAAAAGGCCGGATAACACTTGCCCCCAAAGTACATCTTGTTGCAAACATGATGTGCTCTGAATCAAGACAAGTTAGGATTGCTGGGATGGATTTCACTCAGTACCTCGAATTGTCGTTATCTTTTCGTCGAGTGGCTTTTATGAAAAGTCGTATCTCTAATAGTTCGTTGATACGCTTAGTAGATATTTGACGTTGTAAAATCGGAACGTATTTTCTCGACAATTGTCTAGGCTTGGTTCCATTGAGCTAGTTAATTTATTTAGTAGGCCTCGATTATCTGAATTGGTTTCTTTTCTGAATGTTCTAGGTAAGAATTCAATTCTTGTCAATTCAGGAAATTGCATGTCGAGTATGCACATGCACTCGTACGTCCATGCATATACTTTTTCCATTGGCTCCCAAGCATATTCATGTGCCCATAGGTCATTTCTAAGTTCCATGGAATTGTAATCACAAGTTGTTTTGTTTATTTTTTATCCTAAGGCATCCTTTCGATCGTAGCCTTAAGTTATATGGAACACTAGGCACAGACCATAGTGTTAAGCTGTCGTGTCCAGCTTTTAGGTGATTATAATCCTGCCCCCAGTCTTGGGTTAACAAGGTTAGTGCATAGATGGTCGAGTCTTGTCCTTATGAAATTATATTTTTCTTGTCGGGTCAGAGGTATGAGTTAGCGAATGGGTGGTCAGGATACACCCATCTTGAGCTTGCACTCCCCCTGTCAGATCAAAGAAAGGACTTGGCGAATGTCTAGATTATAAATAGTGTCGGCTAATGGATGGTCGGATCATATCCATCTCGGGTTGTGCTTCTGCTCCCGTGTCAAGGGCAGAAGCTGGTGAGTGAAGGGTCAAGTCACGTCCACCTTTTTTGGATAATAAAAGTTGGCAAATGGATGATCATCTCACATCCATTCTAATTTCATACTCCTCCCATCGGATCAAGGGAGAGAGTAGGCTGATGGATGGTCGAGTCACATCTATTTGGAGTTCGTCGATAGATGGTCGGATCACATCCTTTTGTGTTTAAACTCCCCATGTCGAGTCAAGGGAAAGAGTTAGGAGATGGATAGCCAGTCACATCCACTCATTTATTGTTTAAGCCCCCCGGTCGGATCAAGGGAAAGAGTTAAGTTGATGGATGGTCGATCACATCCATTTTTGTTTGAACTCATCTTGTCGGGTCAAGGGATAGAGTTAAGTTGATGAAAGGTCAGTCATATCCATTTTGGTTTGAATTCCCCCTATCGGGTCAAGAGAAAGAGTTAAGTTGATGGATGGTCAGTCATAACCATTTTGGTTTGTACTCCCCCTATCGAGTCAAGGGATAGAGTTAATTTGATGAATGGTTAGTCACATCCATTTTGGTTTGTGTTTTGGGCCCCATGCCAAGGGAAAGAGTTAGTGCATGGACGGTCATGACATGTCCATGTTAGATTGGGTTTTGAGTCTACCAAGCTCCAAGCATGGCGTAAGTGTTTTGGAAAACACCGGGTATGAGCTTGAGAGTTGATGGTTGAGTCACATCCACATTTGGATCATGATCTTGCCTCCGAGTGAAGAGCATAAGTTGGTTGATGAGCGGTCAAGTCATGCTCGCCTCGGTAAAGCTTCGCTGGTTTGATCATAGGCCATGGAGATTTGGTGGGAACCTAACTTTGGGCACCTGCACACTTCAGTCACAGCGGTATTAAATCTTTACAAAAAGTCCTTGAGTGATTCACTCGAACGTTGGAATAAGTTAGATAATGACATGACATCCTTAGAGCGAGTCGCGTGCATTCTAACCTACTCAATGAATTTCCTTGCCAGCTGATTAAAAGAAGAGATGGACCTTAGTGGTAGTCGAGTAAACCACGTGGTCGCCACTCCTTCTAGGAAGATTGGGAAGCACATGCACTTGATTGCATCTGATGCTCTAGCGGAGTCCATACGCCACTCGTATTTAATGAGATGTTGTCTATGATCAGTCTTTACTGACCATGAGGGCATCATTGGCATGTTGAATCTCCATGTGTAATCTTTGTGTAAGACTGCTTCAGCAAAGGGATTTTGACAAGGGGAAGTGCCCTAGTTGTCGTTAGTTTGGCCTTGACTTTCTCTCACAAGTTGCCTTACCATCTCAGCTAAGTTCGGCTCCTAGGTACTTGTTGGGTTATGATAATCGTAACCTTTTCCTTGTCCTTGCCCCGATAAACGATCTTGGTGCATGTCTCATCTCCATAGTTCTCCTAGCTCCAAAAGAATTGTTTGCTCGACAGCTCTACGTTCATTCCTTAGGTGCAATTCAGCAGCAAACTCTTGATTTTCGGTGCCGTGGTCAGTCACAGTGCATTTGGATTGCATTCCAATTCTAGTTAGAAGTCTTGCTCCTTAGTGGATGGGTTCTATACTGATCACTGTGCCTTGGCAGAATTTAGTCACATAATCTCTAGGCAGCTGCCTTGATGTTCCAAGTCTATATGCCTCCGTTTTGCCTTTTGTTTCTCCAGAGCTGGTCAGATGATGAGGAACTGCTTTATTCTTAGTATAGAGGAGATGGCTCTCTCCTAGTCTTCCTACGGTGGGTATTCAGCTGGGTCATCAAGTTTCTGATCTCTTGGATTTTTTGGTTCAGCTCTACACAGCTATCCTGTAGCTCTTTTATCATAAGCTCAAAATCAATCCTGGTGATAGCATCTGAAGGATTCTTGACATTAACAGCTTCTTGTTGTGCATCTTTATCTAGGATGTGAAGGTTAGCACTCTCTAATCATCAGTAGCTTTTGAGGAAGCAACAGCTTTGTCTAGGGGCCATTGAAGATAGCTTCTTGTAGACTTTATGCAAATTTGAATAGCATGGAAAGTAGTGGAGAAGGAATTGGACATCTTCCTTAGATTATAGGTAATCCAATAGTATACAAGGATTCAAATAGCCCGAGAATTGTTTCTTAGTAAAAGCACCAAAATGTTCGTATCAAAAATGGTACAGATACCCAAAAGAGTAAGAGAGTAGTGATTAAGTTAAGAAAGTAAATGAAAAATAGAAGAAATCAAACAAAAAACAAGCACATACAAATTTATAGTGGTTCAGCAATCCTGGCCTACGTCCACTTGAATGATTTTTTCTTTTGCACTAGATTTTGTGATTACAAGTAGGAGGGATTGGTGGGAATCCCAGAGTATAATGGAATTTGTGTTTAGCAGCAATGTAAATATCATTAGAGTGAAGCATTACCCATGTATTTATAGGGGTAAACGACCAAATATCTCGTTGATATTTCTCATACAGATCCTCACGATGAAGATGAATTCCTTCAAAAATCTCGGCCTCGGATCCCTTGGGTTGGAGATCGGTACCGATCCCTATGTATGCATCATAAGATCTTGTGACTTTTTTGTTGGCTCATCTTGTTTCATGTTTCCAAGGTTGTTTTTCATATTCACCTGGGGTTTTTTTGTCCAAGCAATGGATCTATAGAAAGTTGAATTGCTGCTTTAGGCCGTATATGGAGATTGACAATACAACAGATAGATACTCCAAAACAGCACTTGAATCAGGCTCTATGTAGAACGAGAAGAGTGTCATAAGAGTGGGGGCTACTTTCGGTGTACCTTTAGGGATCGGTATTGATCTCCTATGTAGGGTGGAGCGCGAATCTATACTTAGTGTATTCCATAGTATTGCTGACTCTAGTGCTTATGGAGATCGATAGATAATTGCATTGATTCAACAAAATGACTTTAGAAATAGGCTCTTAACATCGAGTTAGGCATATAGGCAGAAGATGGGATCCATTCAATATGGAATTGGGAGTCGGTACTGATCTCTAGAGTGGAGTCAGTACTGATCCCCAACTTCGGTGATCCCCTTATTGTTTTGGTATGGGTTGAATTTGCTTGGAGTCCGACCTGAGAAATTTGAGTGTTTGCTTAGAGCTCGACCTGAAGTTCTCTGGGATTTTCATGCTCTGAGTTTTCCTTTATTTGGTTGGAGGCAGACCCAATATTTTTAAGTGATTGCTCCGAGTCATTAGGGGTCGGTACCGCGTCAAGTCCAGGGATCGGTATCGAGTCCACTTTGGGTCGCGCTTGGAGTTCTTTTATAGATTGCTTTGGGTCAGACTTGGGGATTTCTCAAGTCTATTTTGCTTCGAGTCCAACCTGAGGATTTTGTGGGTTTGCTCTGAATTGGCCATTCTAAAAACTTGATCATCCAAATTTTCCACTTTTTGCGCTCATTTTTTTATATTTCTTTTTTCTTGCCATTTTATGATATTCTTAATGTCCTCGGGTCATTTCTCCATCATTCGCTCATTCGATTCGATTGTTTAAGTCTGTTCGAATACTGCTAGGTGAAAAGGGCAGATAACAATGAAAAGATTTAAAAAAATTATCTAATAGTTTCAGATTCAAAATTAGCACTTTCAAAATTCAAATTTCAAATTCAAAATTATGAAAGTATACTTCAAAAACTCATGTTTCACAATTTCAAAATTTTAAAATTCAAAAACAAAAATTCTTAGAATTTTGAATTCCTTCTAGATTTTCTCCATTTTAAGGAAGGTTGCAATTGAACTTTCTACTTATAAAAAATTAAGATTTTGAAAAATGAAATAAATTTTCATATCCAAATTTTCAAATTCATTTTCATATATGAATTTTCAAATTCTTTTTCACATTCAAAATTTTTTATATAAAAACTCAAAATTCAAATAAAACATTCATTCAACAAAGAATCTCGAAGTATAAAAACCGCAATCATGGTGGAATTCAATGTGAAACTAAAATAGGCCTCTCTCTTTTTTCCCCTTCTTGTCGACATCCCATGGTCGATCTTTTGCAGACGTTCTGCGAAAATATTGTTCAGATCTTCTAAAGAAAAGGTTATGGTCAACTTCGATTCAAATAAACAATTCTCCATCAGTATCGTCAAAGAAAATGAGTAAAATTGGATATTGGATCTCAAGAATCAAGGTCATCGTCAAATTTATTGCATATGTAGTGATAAATTTCATATTGCAAAAAAATTTCTAGTCCCAATACATTGCTTCAATTGCGGGGATTTTGGACATAAAAAAAATTTCATGCCCGAGACTGATTATTCCTCCGTTACCAAAACCATAAGCATTTTAGACCACAAATTCTTCTTTAATTTGGAGTTTATGAAAATAAGTCAACTATTTTTTTATTATTATTCAGACAAAAAAGAATAAGGAAAAATGTCTTTTACATAAGCTTTTTGGCACTACAATACTTTTACTAAAGGTCTGATTCAAGAAAGGGATGAGGCAAGGTCTGATCTTTTAAATTAGTGAAAGCCAAAGAGGAAGACATATCTTATAGGGTTGGGTATTCTGCAATGATGAAGAAAAATATTGGGGAAAAGTTAAACTATTATGGCAAATTGAAAGATAAAAATATAAAGGCTATCATGAAAGAGCTGACTTCATCCACTAAGGTTTTGTCAAATACTGATTTAGATACATTCTTTATTAACAAGAATGATTCCTCTTCTATTTACTTGATTGATGTTATGATGCTTGATCCGAATGTCAATGGATGTGATTTAATTAATTGTTCATATGGTACTAGAAGTGATATGTTGGGAAATGTTCTTATTAACGAAAAATCTATTAGTGGTTGATAACAATGGTGATAACCGCATGCAGATTCCTAAAAAAGTTTCTAAATGAAAGAATATCAAGTTTAATGATATTGTATTGTACAATAAATTGGAGATCCTGGGACCAAATAGCTTTAAAGAGATGAATGATGATAATATTGTTGTTTCGGAATAAAATTCCTATAGTAGTAAAAGATTGTAGGAAACAGTGAAGGATCAGAGTTGAGTCAGGATTTGATGCACGCGGATGCTTTCCTTAAAGCAATATTTTCCCCCACTCATTTGGAGTTTGCTAACGGGTTGATGGCAAACTACTTCCTAGGATACATAAAAACCCGAATCCAGAGAGTAGAAATTGTTGAATATGCTAGTATATGATTTTTGTTTGATGATAATAAACATATATATTCATTTAAATGTATTTGTTAATGTACTATTTTATTTTTCACATAAATAAATAAATATTTGCTGAATAAAATAAATAACACAGAATTTAAATTCAAACAAATATTTTATTCAAACAAATATTTTATTAAAATTTTGAATAGTACAAATTTGAGCTCTCACTATATATACACAATTTCAATTACAATACAAATTTGATTACAATTATCATTTACATATGCACCTTACTACATATCACTCATTCACTCGTATATATCTTCAACTCTATTTCAGATTGAATCCAGCATCTGAGTTATCTGCAAAATACACACTGACGCAGTAAAATAGAAAAGGAAATATTTGTGCAATGTAAAATAAAATGTGTATTTTGAAAATGTTATTTGCCTCGGTTATATGGGTTGTTCGTCATCATTTAATTTTGAATTCATCATACACGAACAACCTGTGACATGCACGGTGTATCACTGCTACATGCCATTAAGGCCGTGCACACCGATATACACTTGATAAAATTGCAGGGACAGGTGAGCACAAGGTCAAACCCAATCAAAAGCCAGATTCAACTCAAGTGAAATAAAAATAAAGATACAATACAAGCACAAGGTCAAACCCGAGCCAAAGCTAGGTTCAACTCAGGTGCAATACAAAAACATAATTGTGTACACATAAATAACACTCGAAGTCAATGCACATCATAAATGACTGGAATGAGCCTCGACCAAAAACACAATTGTGTACACATGAATAAAACTCAGGTCAATGCACCAATGAAACAAGATCAGTGACTCAAAGCACATGATACAATACCACTGAATATAAGTGCATGTATAAGCACGAATGAGCAAGTGCACCAGGACAGCAGCTCTACACATAAGAGACTACATGAAGACCAACCATAAGTGCACAAGAATTAATATACAGAAAATCAAGCTTTAAAAGGTACCAGACTCGAGCTAGCATATCAAGCATATGGACAGGTACTTGATGCAATCCAGAAACTCAAAGGCAACCAAACCTGAGTACAGGCTCAGAGACACCAGAGGTCGCAGGCACAAGAAAGTGAAACAAGACTCAATACAACACACACATATATACATACATGAATGTATGTATACAAGTGGAGATGATCATCAACATCAAAGAGCAACAAAACTGGAGTATGCAAACAGTCTTGAATAAAGAAGCATGAACGATCAATGGAACAAAATGAACATACCAACAAACAACATGTACAACTTTAAATGCAACAGACCAGTGAACACAAATGCATATTCAAGTGCATCGAACCAGTTTTTAAATAACAACATAACAGGCTCACAAGTTCAAGACAAGTGCATCGTGTATATACATAAACAGCTCGAAGTGAACAGAGCAAGAGCAAGTGACAGTGATCAATATGCAGTGCAGACAACAACTTAAATGTATCAGACATCAAAGGCAGTGTAACAAAGTGCACTCGCAAATATGACAACAATGTACAAAAACTACATTCGAGCATGAAAGCAGTTTCAAGATTAAATCAAGGTATCACCAACACTGCACACATACATAAAGTAATGCAGCAAGCAAGTCAGAGAATCAAGGTAGGTCTAAGTAGCTGTTTTTAACAAAGACAGAAGTTTTTTTAAAACATCATCAAACATAAATGCCGAAGTCAATTTTGGGTCATCAAAGTAGAGTTCAAACAAAGTCACAGGAGAAAAGAATTTCACATAGCAGGCTTTACAAAATCAAAGTAGCAGTTTCAAAGCCGTGATGACCAAGAAAACATCATCAGAGAAATCAAGCTGTGAGAATCAAGCAAACAAAATTATACGAATTGAAAAGGTCAGAAATTATCACCAGCGTTCGAGCATAATCGAACGGCCAAATCATAGCAAGCGACGAATTCAAACAAATATATACGAACGTAAATTAAGGGGTTCGAACCCTATTTAACCCGTTAACATCATCGGAGTTTAATTCATTCGAGTTCAAGCAAAACCAGAGACCAATAAATCATTGAACTTGAATCAAAGTCGACTATTATCAAATATCGAAAAGGAAAAAATTGCATACCATTTTAACAAACGAACTCGACTTAATTGAAGCAGCCGTGTGCATAATTGAAGAGACGATCATTCAACAAAGCAAGCAACGCGAGATTATTCGAACGATCAATTAAAGCGGTGCCTCAATTTCCAAAGCCCTAATTTATCGAAGAAAAACGAACAAGCAAAGAACGCAGCCATTTTTTCAACAAGGTCGAAGAAATAAAAGAAAAAGGGGCCTGTAATTTTTTTCTCAGTGTTAAGTTTATTTTGGGCCGGTTATTATAGATAGTGATTGGGCTTTAGTTTATAAATTAGGGTTTCACTGTTATTTTTGTTGTTTTAATTTGTATTTCCCTTTTAAACTATTGTAAAGTCTAGTCGTGTGACTAAGGTACGAACTATGGTGGTGTAGTTCGAGAATTCGCAACTTTAGTGGCTGAGTTATGGCAGGGTTTTGAGCGTAGAGCTAGGTTAGTCGATAGCGGGTGTCGCGAATTTACGTGTGTAAGCATCTGACTACTTAATTTTTAGTAGAAACCTTGAAGGCAGCACGTAGGCAGGGTTTTGCCGAAGTTGGGTAAATCTGTGTTGTTCTTTTTCTGTTTTCTATTATTCTGCTATTATCTATGCTGCTATTCTGCTATTTCTGTGTTGCAATTATTTAATATACTTCTGCAATAAATTTTTATAATATATAGTATCACCCTATTCACCCCCCCTCTAGGGTGAAATCGATCCTACAAGTGGTGTCAGAGCTAGGAACAAAAGCCATTTTTCTGGTTTAAAATTTTGATTTTTCAAAAACCAATTTTTTTTAAAAAAATTTGAATTTTAAAAAAATGGCTTCTTCTAGTAATGCTTTTGTTGAGGGTCGGTCCAATATTATTCCTCATGTTTTTGATGGAACAAATTTTTTGAATTGAAAATTAAAAATGGAATTTTTTTTAAAATCTGTTAATGTTAAATGTTGGGATATTATTGAAAATGGGTTTGATATAACAGACGAGAAAATTACTTTGATTAATGCTCTTGCTATGCATATACTATATTCTCGTATTAATCAAGATAATTTTAACTTTGTTTCTCATTGTGAAAATGCACAGGAAATCTGGAATACTTTTGGTGCAATATATGATGCAAAAGTCAACAACGATGAGAAATCCTTAAAAATCGATTCAGTTAAAGAAACATGCTTAATAGGATTGGCAAAAGGCAACAGTGATGCAGATTCAATAGCCGATGAGATAAGTGATTTTCCAATCAATGATTCAGTTCTCTTGTGCCAAGAATTAATTGAAAATAATAAAGCTCTTGAGTTGAGAAATAATAAGTTGTAAAGTGAACAAGCTAAACTTCATCAGAAAAATAATGATTTGGAAAATGTGCTTAAAAATATTAAGAAAAATAAAAATTCTAATTGCAAAAGGTGTTTGAACCATGAGAAAGAATTTGCTCATTTTCATGAAAACTTTCAAAAGTTAGAGAACGAAATTTTAATGCAGGAGAAAAACAAAACTGAGTTGATTTGTAAAAACAACATTTAGCAAAAAGAGTTGGATAGCCTGAAGAAGTCGGAAATTTCTAAATGTGCGAATTTTGAAAAGAAATTAAATAAAGTCAACGAAAATTTCAAAACCCTTGAAAAAGGAAACGTGATTTTGAGCAAATCTGAAATTATTCAATTTAGTCACGAGTTTGAAAGGAGATTGAAAAAATCAAGGATTTTAACAAAATTGAATTTAAAAAACTCCAACTCTTTGAAACTGAGATGCAAGAAATTGAGACTAAAATTAGAGAGCTTAAAAATGAAAATATGGATTTGAAAATGAAAATTTAGAAAAGAGAGATAGTACCATTAGTTGTTGTTCGAAGCTAATAAATGAAAATAAACTTTTAAAATCCAAAGTTAATAAACTTGAGTTGGTTACTCTGAAATTTTGTAATACCCCAAAATTTTGTGAAAAATCATTTTTGAAAAATGATTTAATTTTTGAAATATTTAGATTTAAATATGGTGAAATTTCTGGAATAAATAGTGTGCATGTATATGTGTGCACGTGCACACTGATATGGCACAAGGAAGAACTCCATATTTCTTGGATTTAAAACAAGAATTAAAGAGCAATACAAACATGATTTTGCAACATGGTTATTTGATTTCTGAAATTATATGGATCATCTTAGAAAATAAGAAAAATAAGTTTTACTTTAAATCAGTAAACAGATTTTAATTAAAACCCAGAAAAGAAAATTATACATATGTATATGTTATAAGGATTTGTGAACTTGTATACATATAGGTGCATATGTTTCTGAATTTAAAAGAGAAATTAAAATAAGCCTAGATAAGATATGTATACAAATATACATTTTTAAATACTGAAAAGTATATATATATATATATAAGCAAGTAAAACTATGACATTAAAATGACATGAAATGTGATACAAGTTAATCAGCTTGTATAGGCAAAAATAGCAAAGGGGATTTTCAGAAATAATTAAAATATAAAATAGGATAGTCACACTTTTAACATGACTAGGTGAGTGGCCATTTTCTGAAAAGTAAAAGAAAGAAAATGCAGCCTTTAAATTGGTTAATATGGCCGGGGTATTATGAATGAAAAATGCATGATGATAGCCAGGACAGAAATGGAATTCTGTTTCAACAAAACCCTAGAGGAAAAATGCATATAAATAGGCAGTAGAATTGTCTTTACCCCGGGCTGCACAAAAATAAGAAAAGAAGGAAGATATTGGAAGGAAGGAGAGAACACTCAAACAAGAATTTTCTGGATTAAACATTTAGGTGAGTAATCTCACTGAGTTCATGGCATTAAGACCTGAGATGAGGCAGCCACTTTTTATATTTCCATTTATGTATTTCTGGTTTTGATGTATATGATTTCATCAATGCTTTTTGGGATGTCTTATTTTAAATCTGATATGATTTAATATGGATGATTTTGATGATCTTTGATTGGTTGAGACATTTGTCTTTGGATGTGTATCATACTGTTTTATTTTTACTCATAAATGTTAAAGTTTAGGATCTTAAGAATTATATAGAGAATACTCTCAACTGTTATAGATCTATGGCATGGAAACTTTATAAAAATGATTGGAGCTGCATTATACTTGGTATAAGTGCTGAGGCTTGAAAAGAAAAATGTTAAGGGTGCAATAGAAATTTTCTAAGTGCTGAGCCCTTAATCAAATCAAAAAAAAAAGAGAAACCCACAAGCTAAAATTATGATTGAACCAGATCTTGAATCTGAATCAATCATAAAGGCTTGCAGATCAATATAACATGCCATGCCTTTTTTTTACAGTTGAAAATATTCTTATGTTTTACCAAGATCAAGACATATTGACCCCATTTAGGAAATAACTGTCTGATTATTTCTGAGGAGAATTATGCTAGAAGAAATTATGGATGTTTCCATGTTTGCAGTGATATGTTCACTTAGCATATTTGATGATAGGATTTAAGACAATACACTAGTAAATAAACTAGGGAAGGGAAGGCCAAGAAGACTGCTGGAATGCTTGTCATATTTGAAGTATGCAAGTTGGCACATGGTTTGTTTAAGCCCTGAGATCTTTGTGCAATGATGTGAATTAGTTCATTGCAATGTGTCCCAGTGATTCCTTAATAGCAGATGAGGCAGGGATTTAAATTGAATTATACAACCTGTAAATGAAGAAATAGGAATATGGATATTTCTTAGGTTGAATGGTATGGAACCAAGATGATTCCAGTGAATGAAATTGTTGCCAGTAGATAATTATGTTTGTATGATTATGTATGCAAGTGAAGGAATGATAGATGAATATATCATACCTGAATCAACTTAATTATACTATGTTAAAGTAATTGATAGCAGAAATTTGCTTAAATAACAAGTTAGTACCCTTATATTCTCTATTGCTTAATATCATGAATGAATTGATGTTACTCATACCAGATCATAGATCTGACCCTTGTTTGCTCATGGCATCTGGGGTGTCTCATTTTAAAATGAGGCAGCCACTCATGCTCTTTCAGGTAACCCAGGCACTAAGTAAAATGAAGTTATGGCTATTATGGAGGAGTGAATGAACATGCTAGCTAGTTTCAATAAGAGCTTAAATTGATTATATCTGCATGTATTCAGGAAAAATTTTATGTTTCTAAGATTTCCAGTCATGTATTGAATATCTTATGGATAGTGATCATATTGCCCTTATATTCTGTAAAGAGTCAGATTAAATTTATTGGTCTGTTGAAATTGTTGTGTGTTAAGGTTTGATTTGTTTTGAAGTAGGGTCTGAAACATAAACAAGAGAAATATGCTCAAGTATCAACTATAAAAATCTGGTAAGAAATATACAATTATGTGAGCTACTGTTTTGCATAATTTATATATATGTATTAGCTAATCTTGAGACATAACAGAGCACTGAGTTTTAGAACAAAATCTGGATTTAGCAAGAAGTAAACTTAAAAAGGTTTTATTATCTTTTTACTGAAATGTTTTGTAAATAAGTTTGAATTCATTTCTGAATTGTATTGAGAAAAGTAAAATGTTTTTCTAAAAACTTCAGACAGAATGCAATGAAAGGTATCTCCATTGTTTTGAACTAGTGTGTAGCATATACAGGACTCATGGGTTAACCAGCTTCAACTAAATGAAGTATTGGTTGATCATGATGGATTGTATTCTGGAAATAAAAATGCATTTCGAAGCTTAGTGCACTAGTAATTGTTTCACCCAGTTTTCTGGAAAATGAGCAGAGATATTGACATGTACATGTATATCTGTGTACATGTTGATATATTTGAACAAAAAAATATATATTTATAATTCCTAGAACAGTTGTAGGAATGAGATTCAAAAATAGTAAAGTTGGGAAGAATTGTTTTGTATGTTAGGCAAACATTAAATATATATGTACAAAGATAGGTAGGTATCAGATTTCAAACCACACAGAAAAAAAAAAAAGAAAAACAAAAATTACAAAAATTGTGTTTGAACCGACCAGCATAGTACTCGAACTCATGACCTCTTGTGTATAAGTTAGGCGCGTTTCCATTACTTCTAGATGTTGCTTGTGTTCACTTAGGATCCACTTTCTTTTATACTGAATTTGATACTATCCAGACTTTAACACAACCATCTATATTAAAAAGCTTGTTTACTACTGATTATTACTTGATCATTTCTTAATCCTAATGATAGACTAAAGTACATGTTTCTAGTGGATTTTATGGCCAAAAATCTGAATGCAATAATTTTATCTGAATTGCTAAAAATCTAAATCAAACAGAATGTTCTTGTACAAAAAAATAAAGTATATACTCTGAATTTAAACAAGAAGAACACATACATCTTCATATGTATGTGTATGTTATTAGATATACACTGATATATTTATATTGGTAAGTTATTTTGATCCTGGATATATTTTGTTTATTGGAAAAAGAAAATGACCTTGGAAAATATATTTGTAACGAATGATATATCTATATATCATCTCTTAGCAAAAAAAAAATCCTTATGAAATTAGGGTGGAAATAGGAGGGTCATTTCAGTTTGGTATCAGAGCACTTGGTTGCATTGATTGTTAAGTATTATAGAAATGTATTATGTCTGTTTGTTTTGGATGAAATAATTTAGATAAGAAATTAGAAATTATAGAGGTACTCATAATATACTAATACCATTTACCCAGAATTTAGTTAGAAGACCATGGTAGGAAGAGGATCTCATCACAATGCAGGACCCAGTGCACCTCAAATGCTTGATATGCAAGAATTTGTGAGGGTTTTAAGAGATGGAATTGGGCATAGGCCTGAGAACCCACATGAAGAGCTTTCAAAACTACTGAAGACTTATTCCAATTTGGGAGGCAAGAGTTTTGAAGGGACTGAGAGTGTGATGGAAATTCAAGCATGGTTGAGAACACTTGATAGGATTTTCAATGACATGCAGTTGGATGACCAAAGGAAGAGGCAAGTAGCTTCTAGACAACTGAAAGGGGTAGCTTTAAGCTGGTGGGAGGTGATCATAGCTGGAAGAAATGAAAATGAAATTACTTGGAATCAGTTCAAGGAGATGTTGGAGGCAAGATTTGTACCAGCATCAGCCAAGGCCATTTTGCTTGAAGAATTTATCAAACTTAGGCAGGGAACTTTGAATGTCACTGAATACACTCAAAAGTTTGAGGGGCTATCCAACTATGGAGCAATGCTAGTGGCAGATGAAGCATCCAAAAATGATAGGTATATAAAAGGACTGAACCCAGGACTTAGCAGAGCTATGCTACCATATGCAGATAGAACATTTGATCAAGTAATTGATCTGGCCTTGATACTGGAGCAACACACTCTTTGATTTCCTATGAATTAGTTAAAGTGTTAAAATTAAACTGCATATTGGTTGAAACCCCATTGCTTGTACAAAGTCCCCTAGGGAGTTCTAGTGTTTTGAACATGAATTGTGTGGATGTGGACTTAAACATAGGAGGAAATATTTTTATTTCCAATTTATATGTTTTAAATTACCCAAATATAGGAGTTATATTGGGGGTAGATTGGTTAAGGCAATTTAAAGCCATAATTAATTTAGACTCATCCACCATATCATTGCAAAATTCTAGAGGCCAGAGAATCACAGTTCTATGTGAAATAGCTAAGGAAGGGAAATTGTATCATTTAGTTGACTTAGAAAAAGATCTGAGTGAACTAACCATTGAAGAAATTCCCATAGTTAATGAATACTTGGATGTGTTTGGGGAAGTTAAGGGTGTTCCACACCACAGACCAGTTGAGTTCCAAATTAATCTCGTTCCAAGAGCAAGTCCAATAATCAAGAAACCCTATAGGATGGGGCCAAGTGAACTGAAAGAATTGAAAAATCAGTTGGAAGAATTAGAAGGCAAGGGATTTATAAGGCCAAGCAATTCCTGCTGGGGTTCTCCAGTAGTGTTTGTAAGAAAACATGATGGTACCTTGCGAATGTGCATAGATTACAGGGAACTAAATAAAGTAACCATCAAGAATAAATACCCATTGCCTAGAATAGATGATCTCTTTGACCAACTCAGTGAAGCTAAAATATTTTCTAGATTAGACTTAGCATCAGGATTCCATCAAATGAAGGTTGAAGACTCAAGTGTTAAGTATACTGCATTTAACACAAGATATGGCTTATATGAATTTTTGGTTATGCCATTTGGTTTGACAAATGCTCCTTCATATTTTGTTGATTTGATGAATAGAATATTTAGAGATTATCTAGACAAATTTGTACTGATTTTTATTGATGACATTTTGATTTATTCCAAGACAGTGGAAGAGCATAAAAATCATTTGCATTTAGTTTTGTCAAGGCTAAGGGAAAATGATTTAAAGGCAAAATTTTCAAAATGTGCATTTTGGAAAGAAGAAGTGCATTTCCTTGGGCATGTTATCTCTGCCAAAGGAATATCAGTAAACCCTAACAAGGTAGTGGCAATCCAAGCATGGAAAAGGCCTAGCACCATCAGTGAGATTAGATCATTTATGGGGATGGCAGGATATTATAGGAGATTTATAAAAGATTTCTCAAAAATATCATCACCACTTACCAATTTAACTAGAAAGAACCAAGCCTTTGTATGGACAGAAAAATGTGAGCAAGCTTTTATCAAAATAAAGGAAGCTCTGATTAATGCACCAGTATTGAGAGTGCCAGAAGGAAATGAAAATTTGGTTGTGTACACTGATGCAAGTGGCTCTGGGTTAGGGGCTGTGTTGATGCAACAAGACCAGGTGGTAGCCTATGCATCTAGGCAATTAAAGCCACATGAAACCAGATATGCAACCCATGATCTTGAACTGGCAGCAGTTGTGTATTCTTTGAAACTTTGGAGACATTATTTGTTAGGTGCCAAATTCATTTTGTACACTGATCATAAGGCACTGAAATATTTATTCTCACAAAAAGATTTGAACATGAGGCAACATAGATGGGTAGAGTTCCTAGCTGCCTATGATCTGGATATACTATATACACCAGGCAAGGCAAATAAAGTTGCAGATGCCTTGAGTAGACAACATGCCAAGGTAGCCATGTTGATGATGGAAGAGTTTAGGGATTTGTCTATACTTACTGATTTGGAAATTGAGGAAAACAGTGAGGAACAAATGATGCCTATTGAAAAAGGTGAAGGTAAAGGAAAATTAAGTATGATATCTCTGCAATCAGATTTACTTCTTAAGATTGGGAAAATGCAGGAACAAGACCTAAACATGGTGGAAAAGAAAATGCTCATATCAAAAGGGGAGGAAGTAATAAATTATCAAATTGATAAAGATGGTTATTTAAGGAATAAAAATAGGATATGTGTTCCAGAAAATATAGAATTGAAGGAGGAAATATTAAATGAGTACCATAGGAGTAAGTACTCCATACACCCAGGTAGCACCAAGATGTATCAAAATTTGAAAAGAAATCTTTGGTGGAAGGGGATGAAGTCAGATGTGGCCAGATATGTTGCAAGGTGCATGACTTGCCAACAAGTCAAGGCAGAGACACAAAGGCCATCAGGACTATTGTAACCCCTTAGCATACCACAGTGGAAGTGGGAGGATATATCTATGGATTTCATAGATGGTCTGCCTAGATCTAAGAAGGGAAACACAAGTATATGGGTAATAGTGGATAGGCTAACTAAGGTAGCACATTTTATCCCAGTTAAAACAGAAAGAAATGCTCCAAAATTGGCTCAAATATTCATGAAAGAGGTAGTAAGGTTGCATGGCATACCCAAAACCATTGTGAGTGATAGGGATACCATCTTCACCTCAAGGTTTTGGAAAAGTTTTCAAGAGGCTATGGGGAGTGAATTGTGCTTAAGCACTGCCTACCATCCACAATCAGATGGTCAAACTGAGGTGGTGAACAAAGTCTTAGAGGATTTGTTGAGAGCATGTACACTGGACTTTGGAGGCAACTGGGAAGACCACCTCCATCTAGCTGAATTCACATACAATAACAGTTACCAAAGCACCATAGGGATGGCACCATTTGAAGCCTTATATGGCAAGCCATGTTTATCACCTATATGCTGGGTAGAGACTGGAGAAAGGGCTGTTCTTGGACCTGAATATGTTAAAGAAACTACAGAGAAAATTGGGTTAATAAGAAAAAGAATAGCAGCAGCTCAAGATAGGCAAAAGAAATTTGCAGATAGGAAGAGAAAGCAAGTGGAATATGAAGTGGGAGACTTTGTTTTCATCAAGATTTCACCTATGAAGAAAGTCATGAGATTTGGCAAGCAAGGTAAGCTTACACCAAGGTATGTTGGACCCTATAAAATTCTGGAAAGAATTGGTTCATTGGCTTACAAATTAGAACTACCAGAGGAAATGAAAGCAATGCATAATGTTTTTCATGTGTCCCAACTTAGAAGATGGGTACATGATAAAGAAGACATTTTGGAAGAGCCTACCAAAATTCAAATAAATCCTGACTTGGTTTATGAAAAAGAACCAGTGGGGATTATAGCCAAGGAAGAAAAGAAATTAAGGAGCAAAACCTTGAAACTAGTTAAGATCCAGTGGAGTAGTGATCCTAATGACTGCACATGGGAGTTAGAGGATAAGATTAGAATGGATTATCCTAAGCTTTTTGCAAATTAAAAGGTAATTTTTTTTTTTCTGGAAAATTTTGTTATGCATGGTTGATATGGTTGAATTTGTTTGCTTATGCATATGTTTGATAAGTTTTCAGAAAAGAAAAAGATGCTCACTATAAATGTTAGAAAAATTGTGAGGACACAATTCCTAAAAGGAGGGGTGAATGTAATACCCCAAAATTTTGTGAAAAATCATTTTTGAAAAATGATTTAATTTTTGAAATATTTAGATTTAAATATGGTGAAATTTCTGGAATAAATAGTGTGCATGTATATGTGTGCACGTGCACACTGAAATGGCACAAGGAAGAACTCCAGATTTCTTGGATTTAAAACAAGAATTAAAGAGCAATACAAACATGATTTTGCAACATGGTTATTTGATTTCTGAAATTATATGGATCATCTTAGAAAATAAGAAAAATAAGTTTTACTTTAAATCAGTAAACAGATTTTAATTAAAACCCAGAAAAGAAAATTATACATATGTATATGTTATAAGGATTTGTGAACTTGTATACATATAGGTGCATATGTTTCTGAATTTAAAAGAGAAATTAAAATAAGCCTAGATAAGATATGTATACAAATATACATTTTTAAATACTGAAAAGTATATATATATATATATATATATATATAAGCAAGTAAAACTATGACATTAAAATGACATGAAATGTGATACAAGTTAATAAGCTTGTATAGGCAAAAATAGCAAAGGGGATTTTCAGAAATAATTAAAATATAAAATAGGATAGTCACACTTTTAACATGACTAGGTGAGTGGCCATTTTCTGAAAAGTAAAAGAAAGAAAATGCAGCCTTTAAATTGGTTAATATGGCCGGGGTATTATGAATGAAAAATGCATGATGATAGCCAGGACAGAAATGGAATTCTGTTTCAACAAAACCCTAGAGGAAAAATGCATATAAATAGGCAGTAGAATTGTCTTTACCCCGGGCTGCACAAAAATAAGAAAAGAAGGAAGATATTGGAAGGAAGGAGAGAACACTCAAACAAGAATTTTCTGGATTAAACATTTAGGTGAGTAATCTCACTGAGTTCATGGCATTAAGACCTGAGATGAGGCAGCCACTTTTTATATTTCCATTTATGTATTTCTGGTTTTGATGTATATGATTTCATCAATGCTTTTTGGGATGTCTTATTTTAAATCTGATATGATTTAATATGGATGATTTTGATGATCTTTGATTGGTTGAGACATTTGTCTTTGGATGTGTATCATACTGTTTTATTTTTACTCATAAATGTTAAAGTTTAGGATCTTAAGAATTATATAGAGAATACTCTCAACTGTTATAGATCTATGGCATGGAAACTTTATAAAAATGATTGGAGCTGCATTATACTTGGTATAAGTGCTGAGGCTTGAAAAGAAAAATGTTAAGGGTGCAATAGAAATTTTCTAAGTGCTGAGCCCTTAATCAAATCAAAAAAAAAAGAGAAACCCACAAGCTAAAATTATGATTGAACCAGATCTTGAATCTGAATCAATCATAAAGGCTTGCAGATCAATATAACATGCCATGCCTTTTTTTTACAGTTGAAAATATTCTTATGTTTTACCAAGATCAAGACATATTGACCCCATTTAGGAAATAACTGTCTGATTATTTCTGAGGAGAATTATGCTAGAAGAAATTATGGATGTTTCCATGTTTGCAGTGATATGTTCACTTAGCATATTTGATGATAGGATTTAAGACAATACACTAGTAAATAAACTAGGGAAGGGAAGGCCAAGAAGACTGCTGGAATGCTTGTCATATTTGAAGTATGCAAGTTGGCACATGGTTTGTTTAAGCCCTGAGATCTTTGTGCAATGATGTGAATTAGTTCATTGCAATGTGTCCCAGTGATTCCTTAATAGCAGATGAGGCAGGGATTTAAATTGAATTATACAACCTGTAAATGAAGAAATAGGAATATGGATATTTCTTAGGTTGAATGGTATGGAACCAAGATGATTCCAGTGAATGAAATTGTTGCCAGTAGATAATTATGTTTGTATGATTATGTATGCAAGTGAAGGAATGATAGATGAATATATCATACCTGAATCAACTTAATTATACTATGTTAAAGTAATTGATAGCAGAAATTTGCTTAAATAACAAGTTAGTACCCTTATATTCTCTATTGCTTAATATCATGAATGAATTGATGTTACTCATACCAGATCATAGATCTGACCCTTGTTTGCTCATGGCATCTGGGGTGTCTCATTTTAAAATGAGGCAGCCACTCATGCTCTTTCAGGTAACCCAGGCACTAAGTAAAATGAAGTTATGGCTATTATGGAGGAGTGAATGAACATGCTAGCTAGTTTCAATAAGAGCTTAAATTGATTATATCTGCATGTATTCAGGAAAAATTTTATGTTTCTAAGATTTCCAGTCATGTATTGAATATCTTATGGATAGTGATCATATTGCCCTTATATTCTGTAAAGAGTCAGATTAAATTTGTTGGTCTGTTGAAATTGTTGTGTGTTAAGGTTTGATTTGTTTTGAAGTAGGGTCTGAAACATAAACAAGAGAAATATGCTCAAGTATCAACTATAAAAATCTGGTAAGAAATATACAATTATGTGAGCTACTGTTTTGCATAATTTATATATATGTATTAGCTAATCTTGAGACATAACAGAGCACTGAGTTTTAGAACAAAATCTGGATTTAGCAAGAAGTAAACTTAAAAAGGTTTTATTATCCTTTTACTGAAATGTTTTGTAAATAAGTTTGAATTCATTTCTGAATTGTATTGAGAAAAGTAAAATGTTTTTCTAAAAACTTCAGACAGAATGCAATGAAAGGTATCTCCATTGTTTTGAACTAGTGTGTAGCATATACAGGACTCATGGGTTAACCAGCTTCAACTAAATGAAGTATTGGTTGATCATGATGGATTGTATTCTGGAAATAAAAATGCATTTCGAAGCTTAGTGCACTAGTAATTGTTTCACCCAGTTTTCTGGAAAATGAGCAGAGATATTGACATGTACATGTATATCTGTGTACATGTTGATATATTTGAACAAAAAAATATATATTTATAATTCCTAGAACAGTTGTAGGAATGAGATTCAAAAATAGTAAAGTTGGGAAGAATTGTTTTGTATGTTAGGCAAACATTAAATATATATGTACAAAGATAGGTAGGTATCAGATTTCAAACCACACAGAAAAAAAAAAGAAGAAAAACAAAAATTACAAAAATTGTGTTTGAACCGACCAGCATAGTACTCGAACTCATGACCTCTTGTGTATAAGTTAGGCGCGTTTCCATTACGCCTAGATGTTGCTTGTGTTCACTTAGGATCCACTTTCTTTTATACTGAATTTGATACTATCCAGACTTTAACACAACCATCTATATTAAAAAGCTTGTTTACTACTGATTATTACTTGATCATTTCTTAATCCTAATGATAGACTAAAGTACATGTTTCTAGTGGATTTTATGGCCAAAAATCTGAATGCAATAATTTTATCTGAATTGCTAAAAATCTAAATCAAACAGAATGTTCTTGTACAAAAAAATAAAGTATATACTCTGAATTTAAACAAGAAGAACACATACATCTTCATATGTATGTGTATGTTATTAGATATACACTGATATATTTATATTGGTAAGTTATTTTGATCCTGGATATATTTTGTTTATTGGAAAAAGAAAATGACCTTGGAAAATATATTTGTAACGAATGATATATCTATATATCATCTCTTAGCAAAAAAAAAAATCCTTATGAAATTAGGGTGGAAATAGGAGGGTCATTTCAAATTTCAAACTAGAGATAAATCATTTAATATGCTCCTAGAAAATCAACTCTTCGAGAATAAAAGGAAAGGATTTGGATTTGCAAAAGTGTCAAAATATGAACAAACAACTAATAAGACTGTTTGGGGAAAAGTGTGATACCCAAAAGCGTAAAAACCATTCCAATTTGGGTTCCAAAAGGCACAAATATAAAATCCCTCAAAGTTAAACAAATCTGGGTGCCAAAAGGAACATATATAAATAGTTTTGGGTCTCCACAAACTTAATTTTCAAAATCATTTGCCACTAACAACCATGGACCTATACAAACAAATAGGTCACAAAAATCTTTTATCGTGTAGGTGTGGTGGCAGGCTAAGGAACAACAACAGTATTACTTGGATTCTGGCTATTTCAGGCACATAACGGGCGATAAATCAAAGTTCCTTAGCCTAGTATAAAGGTGACAGAATCACAATGGGCAACAACGAAATATTATCGGTAAAGGTAAAACATGTAATGGTATATTCATCTTGAATGAAATATTAAATGTGATAATCTGCACCATAATCTGAATTAAATCAACCGGTTATGTGATAATGAATGTTGATAATGATTAATCTGACTTTTTCAAAAATGTTGGCCAATTATATTCTTATGCCAAGAATACTATAAGAATTTCTAGAGACTTTGAATTAGTTCATATAGATGTGTTTGGACTAATGATGGTGTTTTATTGATTACTGCTTACTCATGATACAAGTGGATATATTTGTTTATCTTATCTGACACTATGTTCACTGCTTGTTTATTTGCATGGTTTCAATTCAAATTCAAAAGAAATTCATTTAAAAACTGTAAAAATGATTTTAAGGTATTTGTTGCAACATCACGGTCTGGTCTATAACATCCAACTAATGATAATCTTAGAGTGAAAGAAAAATCCAGATGCAGATTACACTGGTAATCTAGTTGATAGAAAAATTACTAGTGGAACATGATTTATGTTGAGACATTCAGTAGCTGCATCATTTTTCAAAGAAAATATCTGCATATTTTTCACTTGAAATAATTTTCAATTAGCAGACATTTTTATTTTATAAAACCCTTTCCAGAAAATCATTTTTGTTGACCTTGTTTCAGATTAGTCATTTTGGAAAATCTAATTCTATAATTATTTTTGGATTTGATTTTAATGACTACACTAACTAATCTGACTCCCTACTGATTATCGAAAAGATAAATAGTGATTGAAAAAGTGATGAGTGTTGATATTAATCATATATTATAACTTGAGACGGTATAATTAGTTAATTTCTTTAGAAGTTTAAACAAGAGTTATAAAAACTTTTTGTTGGTAAAAATTCCATGACCATCTCTATTTCTATCATATTTCTAACGACCGTCACTCATCAAAATCCAATATAGTATGTCAATATGTGGTATTTTAAACGGGAAATCATTCGTTTTTCATTTTACTATATTTTTAGCAATAAAAAACATCCAAAGTATTCACTATCATTTAAAATTCCTCACGGTTATGCATGGGTGAATTACTTGGAATTTTTTATTATGTGCTTCCATGCTCATTTAAAAATCCTCACGGTCATGCATATGTAGAACGCATATCAAAATTGATTGATTAAATAGACAAGTTGATTCTAATCCCATTTAAAAGTCCTTACGGTTATGCGTGGTTAGAAGATACTTGAATTCATTTTAAAAGAAAAATTGGAATACTACTAATCTCATTTAAAAGTCCTAATGGTTATGCATGATTAGTAGATATTCAAATTCCTGATAAAATATACCACAAATAGACACAACTATATGGTTTTATATGATGACATCATCTCTATCATTCTAAAGTGGAATATGCTAAAACATAGTATTTATGATTTTTGTTTGATTTTTTATTGAAATTTAATATTCATATTTGATTGAGTTTTAATGTTGTATTAATGTCTATCACTTTATCCCTATTTTTCTAACACTATTACTCTTTTGTTGATAACAAAAGGGGAAGAGAAAAGTTAAGATTTTGGAAAATAAAGGTCAAATATTTTATTTTCTATTTACATCTAGGCTCATTTGCATATTTTTATTTTCATGCATATATGAAGGGGGAGCTTTGTTATAGAGAGGGAGCATTCAAATAGGGAAGAAAATAGAATCTATCAATAATCAAATACATTTAACAAATTCAAAATCTTAAATATATGTTTGTTATCATTAAAAGGGGGAGATTGTTGAATATGCTAGTATATGATTTTTGTTTGATGATAATAAACATATATATTCATTTAAATGTATTTGTTAATGTACTATTTTATTTTTCACATAATTAAATAAATAAATAAATATTTGCTGAATAAAATAAATAACACAAAATTTAAATTCAAACAGATATTTTATTCAAACAAATATTTTATTACAATTTTGAATAGTACAAATTTGAGCTCTCACTATATATACACAATTTCAATTACAATACAAATTTGATTAAAATTATCATTTACATATGCACCTCACTACATATCATTCATTCACTCGTATTTATCTTCAACTCTATTTTAGATTGAATCCAGCATCTGAGTTATCTGCAATCCAGCTTCAAAAGGTACCAGACTCGAGCTAGCATATCAGGCATATGGACAGGTACTTGATGCAATCCAGAAACTCAAAGGCAACCAAACCTGAGTACAGGCTCGGAGACACCAGAGGTCGCAGGCACAAGAAAGTGAAACAAGACTCAATACAACACACATATATACATACATGAATGTATGTATACAAGTGGAGATGACCATCAACATCAAAGAGCAACAAAACTGGAGTATGCAAACAGTCTTGAATAAAGAAGCACGAACGATCAATGGAACAAAATGAACAGACCAGCAAAAAATATGTACAGCTTTAAATGCCACAGACCAATGAACACAAATGCATATTCAAGTGCATCGAACCAGTTTTTAAATAACAACATAACATGCTCACAAGTTCAAGACAAGTGCACCGTGTATATACATAAACAGCTCGAAGTGAACAGAGCAAGAGCAAGTTACAGTGATCAATATGCAGTGCAGACAACAACTTAAATGTATCAGACATCAAAGGCAGTGTAACAAAGTGCACTCGCAAATATGACAACAATGTACACAAACTACATTCGAGCATGAAAGCTGTTTCAAGATTAAATCAAGGTATCACCAACACTGCATACATACATAAAGTAATGCAGCAAGCAAGTCAGAGAATCAAGGCAGGTCTAAGTAGCAGTTTCGAACAAAGACAGAAGTTATTTTTTAAAACATCATCAAACATAAATGCCGAAGTCAATTTTGGGTGATCAAAGTAGAGTTCAAACAAAGTCACAGGAGAAAAGAATTTCGCATAGTAGGCTTTACAAAATCAAAGCAGCAGTTTCAAAGCCGTGATGACAAAGAAAACATCGTCAGAGAAATCAAGCCATGAGAATCAAGCAAACAAAATTATACGAATTGAAAAGGTCAGAAAATATCACCAGCATTCGAGCATAATCGAATGGCCAAAGCATAGCAAGCGACGAATTCAAACAAATATATATGAACGTAAATTAAGGGGTTTGAACCAGTATCAAACAGAACTCTAACTGGAACACCACATAGGAAAAGAGTACCTTGAACAACCACACTCTTTCCCTTCTCTTCAGCAGTAGGAGCTTTCGAAGACGACGGAACAGCTCCTAAAGCATAGGCTTGCACAATCTGCCTGTCCTTCCTCGGTTCTGGACAATTCTTCCTGAAATGCCCCGGCTTGTCACAGTTGTGACACTTCATCGGCACCTTAGGATTCTTACAATCCTTCGAGAAATGGCCCTTCTGCTGACAGTTGTAGCAAGTCACCTCGCCTTTCGGCTTCTTCTGGCCATCCTTACCCTTCTGCTGCTTCCTCTTCTTGTTTCCACCCTGCTGGGGTTTAGACTCTTCCCTAGTCACAGCAACAACAGATCCATCCTTAGGAAACAGACTCTCATGCCTGAGAGCTTTCTCCACAAGCTTCTCAAATGAATCGTCCAAATGATACACCAACTGCCTCCCAAGATAACTATCCAAGCCGGTCACAAACTTCTCATTCTTCTGATAAGCAGACTCAATATATGACCGGGCATATTTGGACAAAGCTTCAAACTCAGAAACATACTCAAGAACAGATCTTCCACCCTGCTTGAGCTCCACAAACCTCTTGAACAGAACAGACTTCTGAGCTGTAGAAATGAACTTAGCTTCAAATCTGACTTGGAATTGCTCCCAAGTAATCTCTTCTTCCGGAGTAGTGATGGTAATAGAGTTCCACCAATCAGAGGCTCTCCCTTGAAGCTGCCTTGATGCCAACTTCCTCTTAGTTGCATCATCAATTCCCAAATCACCAAAGATCCTTCTACAAGCATCTATCCATCTCTGGACTTCGATAGTTGATTCCGTTCCCAAGAAAACCTTCCCTCCAAGAGCAATATAATCCTTGCACAACTTAGCAAAATCCACTGGTTTCGGAGCTTGGACTTGAACTCCAACATCTACTGCTGGCCCCGGAACTGGTATCCTTCTCATGATCGAAGTCATCGTAGCTTCGAACATGGTTGCATAATCAGCAGTCTCTTCAGTAGCACGGCCTTCCCTAGCAGCTGGTCTCCCTCTTCGACTCATTCTCAATATCTATAAAAAGGAATGATTAGAACATCTAGAGAAACAACTGCATAAAGGACTCAAACTCTACTAAGCTACTATATTATATATAGTAATCATCCATCAGAATACAATTACGTCTCTCATACGTAGTTACGACGGCGAGCGTTGGGTAAAATCGATTAACCAATGCTCTGATACCAAATGTGACGACCGCCCATGACCCCTGCACCGAATCTAGAGATAGAGCGCTGTAAGGTGTGCCAGGCGACCATGGACGATTGTCAAGGTAAGATTTAAAACAACAGAATCTATCGTATTACTCACAGCGCATGGACAAAATACAATAGAACATATGTATAGTGAAGCTTTACAGAACAAAATGACATCATATAAAACTCCATAATAGTTGAATACAAGCATCCACATAGTCAATACATCCAGCCTCACTACATATCTCTCAGAGAATACAAAACAGCGGAATATCCAGTACATATAAGAAGAAAATATGCAACCCTCTAGCTCGTCTTCGATATCAGCATCGTGAGAAGAGAACAGCACCTGTCACCTGCTACCTAGTCTGCCTGTCCCAAAATGGACGAACAGCCCAAGGCAATAAGAATTAAAACATAAAGCCTTGAGTCAGACAACAGTCTTAGTGAGCAGTAAATTAACTAACAACATACCAAAAGAGCATAAAGGAAAAGGAATAGGAATACAACCCTCCCACTCCAACCTCATTCTACAGTGATAGCCTCCAGACACACACTAAGCAGAAGCAAACATAGCAGAGCATACAATTTAAAGTAAAACTACTATCACTCGAGTCAAGGGCGATGTTTTCCAAGTACCAAGGCCTAAATCAGATAAGCACCCAGAAAATACCGCTCTTGAGTCCGAATGACGATACAACCAAACATCCATGACTCTGGCTATCACTGTTATCATTACTTCGATATCACCGTTAATTGAATGACCGGCACATTCTTTCAGCCGTCCGTCAAGGGCTAATGGAAACCCCGGTTCTAGACATAACTCCCGCACGTCGTCGCAGCCCGTGCCTAGGACTATCGAATCTGCCCAGAGTACTCGACCATCAACAGTTGGCCGTTGGGACTATCGAATCTGCCCAAACGTAGTCTTGCTTAGAGCATGCTAGAACCTTCAACAACAATGCTATCCAAGCCTCCTAGTCATCCTCCTCGACGACTGTTCTCATCCATTCATTATCCTCAACTCGAATCATATCACCGAGTTATCAACATGCTTGGAATGATCCCGTCTGGATTAGACCAAGTCTTCATCACATGATTGCCTCGCTTCATTACATCCTCGCAAAGCCTCATCTCATCATCACATCATCAAATCTATGCATAAGAGCTTCATCATCCCGCTACATATGCCACGAGCAGCTTTTCCAATTCAAGAGCCTTTCCCTTAGCTTTTGAATCACCTTCGATCTAAATCTAATCATCAATCATCTAGTTCATAACAATCAATCAAATCAAACATCAATCCAAGCAATCAAGCATTCAAAAATGATCTAAGTAGACAATTACAACAATAATGGCATTTTCGTAATTAAAGAGTTGAAAGTCCAATAAGCATGAAAACATGGATTATATCTCTACAAACTTGATGAATGAACTTGCATAGGTTAACATATGATAAAATGGATGTAACATCATCATGAACAATGTATCTATATGGATCTACACTTAGGATGAAGAAAATGCATGGAAATCTCTATTTTTAACACCAAATCGAGCCAACAATCCGATATACTCCTTTGGATCCGTGTGAGAGATAATCACCACTCACCAAATCACCTAAACAACCTCAAATCAATACGCTTCAGATCTGGACAGCGAAGGATCAAGCTTGATCTATCACGAATCCGCTTCAAACGATGAAATCTCTCTTGAAAAGATGAAGATCTTCAACTTTAGCTCTTGAATCTTCAACTTGGATGGATGTAAGCACTAGATTAGAGTGGAGAAAAGAAGTGAAGAAGTGTAGAAGTCGGGCTCTCAAAATGGCAGCACTTCGTCGCTTCAAAATCCGGATCCCAAAAAGTGAGAACAACCCCTCCTATTTATAGCTGAAAACTGCCCTTAAGTCGTAACTAGTCTATCTCCTAAGTCGTTTCCGACTTATGACTTAAGCCCCCACGACTCAACCAAGCTACGACTCATCCACTTGCACGAGTTATCACCCATGCGCGACTCATCAGCTTACGACTCATCAGAAGGTACGACTCATCAGAAGGTACGACTCAACAAAGGGCTCAACCTACGACTCATCAAATAACCGGGTTAAACTCTTAAGTCGTCTACGACTTAACTGGGTTACGACTCAACACGCACGCGTCTTACTTGGTCAGACGATTCAACTACTAAGTCGTCTACGACTCATCAGACCAATCCTTAACTCGGCAACGACTTAACAAATAGCTGGGGTTACGACTCAACTGGTCAGACGACTCAACTAGGCTTGCGACTTACGACTTAGTAAGTATACGACTCATTAGATAACTTGGGTACGACTCATCATCTTAACACGGCCACGACTCAACACAGCAGCCTACCTACGACTTAACATAGCAGCTTTGCCGATCTACCAGGATAAGACTCAACTCCTAAGTCGTCCAGGTCTTAAGTCGACCACTACCTTAACTCGTCAACCGACTTAACACTTAACTCAAAACCTTAAGTCGTCTACAAAATCATAAGTCGGTCACTTCCTTAGGTTGTCTATCCCTTAACTCGGCGACGACTTACAACCTACGACTTATCCCCTTAGGTCGCACTTTCCTTAAGTCGGTCAGTCAATTTAAGTCATCTCACAACTTACTTCCTACACGACCTAGGCTCCAAACATACCAACTCTTAAGTCGTTCAAATGACTTAACTCCAAGTCCTGGGTCACTCCTATCTCCTAAGTCGTATACGTCTCACGACTCATGCTAAGTCGTGAACGACTTAGGACTTAGGCAAAATTGCCTAAAATCTGAGTTGGCTCAAAAATGCTAAAATTCCAGACTTTGTCGAACTTGTCGATCCGTAAAAATACGGGTCGTTACATTCTCTCCCCTTTAGGAATTTCGCCCCCGAAATTCCAAACAAACAAAGCAATCGAAGACTATTCCGTACGCCTACCAACCATAACAATCATCAAACCATGCATCCAATTCTAGCTTAGCGTACAGAATTCTAAGACTTAGAACAAGTTACAATGTTGTTAGATGATACGACACCTTAGGGCCATACCTCGAAGAGTTCAGGATGAGCTGCCTTCATCCTCTCTTCCACCTCCCACGTACAGTCGTTATCATCATCACTCCATTGTACCTTGAGCAACTTAACTACCTTCCTCCTGAGCTGTTTCGTGTCAGTTTCAACAACACGAAGCGGCTTACGAGGTCTTCTATCGACTGGATCAACTTCGAAATCTTCATAGCTATCAGCAGAAACCACCGTACTCGAGTCGTGCACATACTTCCGTAGATATGATACATGAAAAACATTGTGCACACTCGACATCTTCTCTGGTAACTCCAATCTGTAGGCGAGCTTTCCAATTCGCTCGATGATCGGGAATGGTCCAACAAATCTCGGAGTCAATTTTCCTTTCTTCCCGAATCGAATAACATTCTTCAGTGGAGAAATCTTCACAAAAACCATATTACCAACGTCGAATTCCAAATCCTTACGACGCTTATCGGCATAACTCTTCTGACGGTCTTGGGCTGCCTTCATTCGTTGCCGAATGATCTCTATGCAATCTGAAGTCTGCCGAATCATCTCTGGCCCAAGCATCAGCTTTTCTCCAGTTTCCAACCAACATGTCGGAGAGTTACACGGTCTTCCATACAATGCCTCATACGGTGCCATACCAATGCTTGACTGGTAACTATTGTTGTACGCAAACTCCACCAAATGAAGGTGATCTTCTCATGATCCTCCGAAATCCAAAACACAAGCTCTGAGGAGATCTTCCAAAACTCGATTGACTCTCTCGGTCTGACCATCCGTTTGAGGGTGATAAGCTGTACTCAAACACAACTCGGTTCCCAAAACTTCCTGGAAGCTCTTCCAAAATCCACTAGTGAACAATGGGTCTCGATCGCTCACTATACTCTTCGGAATACCATGGAATCGAACTATCCACTTAACATACAACTCAGCCAACTTTGATGCAGTCCTAGTCGATCGAACAGGAATGAATCTAGCACTCTTAGTCAGACGATCCACAATGACCCAAATCCCTTCATTTCCCGTTCTGGTTCTAGGCAATCCATCGATAAAATCCATCGACACTTGTTCCCACTTCCATGTAGGAACTTCTAATGGCTGAAGCAATCCACTTGGCTTCTTCTGTTCGGCTTTAACCAACTGGCAGTTCATACACTTGGAAATAAAATTTCCAACATCCTTCTTCATACCTTCCCAGTAGTAGGTTCTCTTCATATCCCGATACATCTTGTTTCCACCTGGATGAATTGTCAACTTCGAGTGATGACTTTCCTTCAGAACTTCACTCCTCAATTCATCTATATTGGGAACAACTAGTCGTCCTTGCTTTCGAAGCCAACCCTCTCGATCGACCTCGAATCCTTTATCCTTTTCTGGATCCACTCCAGATTCCAAATCACGGATAATCTTGACAAGCTTATCATCTCGCTTTTGACTCTCGCCAATCCTTTCCACAAGAGTCGGTCTTATCGATAAGTTTGCCAACATCTCAGGTTCCAATTCACATCTAGGCCTGAAGTCAAATCCAGCTAAATACTCGAGATTCTTCCATTCAGAAAACATGGCTCCCAATCCTGCATGTCTTCGACTTAACGCATCTGCCACTGCGTTACCTTTTCCCGGAGTATAAGCTATACCAAAATCATATGATGCTAAAAACTCTAGCCAACGTTGCTGCCGAAGATTCAAATCCTTTTGGGAGAAAAGATACTTCAACGACTTGTGATCCGTAAACAACTCGAATCGAACTCCCAACAAATAATGTCTCCACATCTTCAGAGCAAATACAATTGCCGCTAACTCCAAATCATGAGTTGGGTAATTCCTTTCATGCGGCTTCAGTTGTCGACTTGCATACGCAACAACTTTATTCTTCTGCATCAGCACTGCTCCAAGTCCAGTACCACATGCGTCGGTGTAAACCACCATCTCATCATTCCCACTTGGAATAGTCAAAACAGGAGCACTCATCAGTCTCTCTTTCAGGATTCCGAAGGCTTGCTCACACTTAGCATTCCAACTGAACACTTGGTTTTTCTTCGTCAATCCTGTTAACGGTGCAGCTACCTTGGAGAAGTCTTTGATAAACCGTCGATAATATCCTGCTAATCCAAGAAAACTTCTCACATCAGATGCATTCTTAGGTCTAACCCAATCCTGGATTGCCGCCACCTTAGCGGGATCAACCGCTATTCCACTTCCAGAAATCACATGGCCTAAGAACCTCACTTCACTCTTCCAGAAGTGACACTTCGAAAACTTAGCCTTCAACTGATGTTTCCGCAAGATTTCCAAAACCATACGCAAGTGCGTCTTGTGCTCCTCTTCCGTTCTGGAATAAATCAGAATATCATCCACGAACACAAGTACGAACTTGTTCAACTGATCTCTGAACACTCTATTCATAAGATCCACAAAATATGCTGGCGCGTTAGTCAATCCAAACGGCATTACCAGCCACTCGAAGAAACCGGATGGTGTCCTAAAAGCAGTCTTCGGCACACTATCCTTAGCTACTCTCAGCTGGTGAAATCCCGTTGCCAAATCCATCTGAGAAAACACCTTAGCTTCGTGAAGCTGATCAAACAAGTCATCTATTCTCGGCAATGGATACTTGTTCTTCTTAGTCACCTTATTCAGCTCACGATAATCCACACACAATCTCAACGATCCATCTGCCTTGGTTGCAAACACAACTGGTGCACCCCACTCGGACACACTACGCCGAATGAATCCTTTCTGCAAAAGATCATCAACTTGCACCCTCAACTCCTGCTGTTCCCTAGGCAACATCCGCCTAAGAGGCATCACAACAGGTCTGGCTCCTTCAACTAGATCTATACGAAACTCGATCTCTCTATGCGGCGGCAACCCTTTGACTTCGTCAAAGACATCCTCGAATCCATTAGCGATCGGCACTAATGACAGTCCATCCCGTGGAACAACTAGCGAATACATGAAGCTCATGAAGACGCCTTCTTCATGCTTACATCGTATCACAATCTTTCGCCCCTCCACATTCTCGACTGTCACTTCCAACCTTTCGCAATCAACCTTAGCCGCATACTTCCTAAGCCAGTCCATACCCAAAATAATTCCGAACCCCGCAAAGTTCAGAACAAAGCAATCACAAACAAAAGAGCAACCATGACTCGATACAACTAGACCACGGCATAACATACACAAACAAGACGAACCTCCAACTGGATTAGTCACAACCAATGGCCTATCAACAATATCCGGTGCCAAACCTAACCGGCCTACTAGTTCACTACAAATAAATGAATGCGACGCTCCAGTATCAAACAGAACTCTAACTGGAACACCACATAGGAAAAGAGTACCTTGAACAACCACACTCTTTCCCTTCTCTTCAGCAGTAGGAGCTTTCGAAGACGACGGAACAGCTCCTAAAGCATAGGCTTGCACAATCTGCCTGTCCTTCCTCGGTTCTGGACAATTCTTCCTGAAATGCCCCGGCTTGTCACAGTTGTGACACTTCATCGGCACCTTAGGATTCTTACAATCCTTCGAGAAATGGCCCTTCTGCTGACAGTTGTAGCAAGTCACCTCGCCTTTCGGCTTCTTCTGGCCATCCTTACCCTTCTGCTGCTGCTGCTTCCTCTTCTTGTTTCCACCCTGCTGGGGTTTAGACTCTTCCCTAGTCACAGCAACAACAGATCCATCCTTAGGAAACAGACTCTCATGCCTGAGAGCTTTCTCCACAAGCTTCTCAAATGAATCGTCCAAATGATCCACCAACTGCCTCCCAAGATAACTATCCAAGCCGGTCACAAACTTCTCATTCTTCTGATAAGCAGACTCAATATATGACCGGGCATATTTGGACAAAGCTTCAAACTCAGAAACATACTCAAGAACAGATCTTCCACCCTGCTTGAGCTCCACAAACCTCTTGAACAGAACAGACTTCTGAGCTGTAGAAATGAACTTAGCTTCAAATCTGACTTGGAATTGCTCCCAAGTAATCTCTTCTTCCGGAGTAGTGATGGTAATAGAGTTCCACCAATCAGAGGCTCTCCCTTGAAGCTGCCTTGATGCCAACTTCCTCTTAGTTGCATCATCAATTCCCAAATCACCAAAGATCCTTCTACAAGCATCTATCCATCTCTGGACTTCGATAGTTGATTCCGTTCCCAAGAAAACCTTCCCTCCAAGAGCAGTATAATCCTTGCACAACTTAGCAAAATCCACTGGTTTCGGAGCTTGGACTTGAACTCCAACATCTACTGCTGGCCCCGGAACTGGTATCCTTCTCATGATCGAAGTCATCATAGCTTCGAACATGGCTGCATAATCAGCAGTCTCTTCAGTAGCACGGCCTTCCCTAGCAGCTGGTCTCCCTCTTCGACTCATTCTCAATATCTATAAAAAGGAATGATTAGAACATCTAGAGAAACAACTGCATAAAGGACTCAAACTCTACTAAGCTACTATATTATATATAGTAATCATCCATCAGAATACAATTACGTCTCTCATACGTAGTTACGACGGCGAGCGTTGGGTAAAATCGATTAACCAATGCTCTGATACCAAATGTGACGACCGCCCATGACCCCTGCACCGAATCTAGAGATAGAGCGCTGTAAGGTGTGCCAGGCGACCATGGACGATTGTCAAGGTAAGATTTAAAACAACAGAATCTATCGTATTACTCACAGCGCATGGACAAAATACAATAGAACATATGTATAGTGAAGCTTTACAGAACAAAATGACATCATATAAAACTCCATAATAGTTGAATACAAGCATCCACATAGTCAATACATCCAGCCTCACTACATATCTCTCAGAGAATACAAAACAGCGGAATATCCAGTACATATAAGAAGAAAATATGCAACCCTCTAGCTCGTCTTCGATATCAGCATCGTGAGAAGAGAACAGCACCTGTCACCTGCTACCTAGTCTGCCCGTCCCAAAATGGACGAACAGCCCAAGGCAATAAGAATTAAAACATAAAGCCTTGAGTCAGACAACAGTCTTAGTGAGCAGTAAATTAACTAACAACATACCAAAAGAGCATAAAGGAAAAGGAATAGGAATACAACCCTCCCACTCCAACCTCATTCTACAGTGATAGCCTCCAGACACACACTAAGCAGAAGCAAACATAGCAGAGCATACAATTTAAAGTAAAACTACTATCACTCGAGTCAAGGGCGATGTTTTCCAAGTACCAAGGCCTAAATCAGATAAGCACCCAGAAAATACCGCTCTTGAGTCCGAATGACGATACAACCAAACATCCATGACTCTGGCTATCACTGTTATCATTACTTCGATATCACCGTTAATTGAATGACCGGCACATTCTTTCAGCCGTCCGTCAAGGGCTAATGGAAACCCCGGTTCTAGACATAACTCCCGCACGTCGTCGCAGCCCATGCCTAGGACTATCGAATCTGCCCAGAGTACTCGACCATCAACAGTTGGCCGTTGGGACTATCGAATCTGCCCAAACGTAGTCTTGCTTAGAGCATGCTAGAACCTTCAACAACGATGCTATCCAAGCCTCCTAGTCATCCTCCTCGACGACTGTTCTCATCCATTCATTATCCTCAACTCGAATCATATCACCGAGTTATCAACATGCTTGGAATGATCCCGTCTGGATTAGACCAAGTCTTCATCACATGATTTCCTCGCTTCATTACATCCTCGCAAAGCCTCATCTCATCATCACATCATCAAATCTATGCATAAGAGCTTCATCATCCCGCTACATATGCCACGAGCAGCTTTTCCAATTCAAGAGCCTTTCCCTTAGCTTTTGAATCACCTTCGATCTAAATCTAATCATCAATCATCTAGTTCATAACAATCAATCAAATCAAACATCAATCCAAGCAATCAAGCATTCAAAAATGATCTAAGTAGACAATTACAACAATAATGGCATTTTCGTAATTAAAGAGTTGAAAGTCCAATAAGCATGAAAACATGGATTATATCTCTACAAACTTGATGAATGAACTTGCATAGGTTAACATATGATAAAATGGATGTAACATCATCATGAACAATGGATCTATATGGATCTACACTTAGGATGAAGAAAATGCATGGAAATCTCTATTTTTAACACCAAATCGAGCCAACAATCCGATATACTCCTTTGGATCCGTGTGAGAGATAATCACCACTCACCAAATCACCTAAACAACCTCAAATCAATACGCTTCAGATCTGGACAGCGAAGGATCAAGCTTGATCTATCACGAATCCGCTTCAAACGATGAAATCTCTCTTGAAAAGATGAAGATCTTCAACTTTAGCTCTTGAATCTTCAGCTTGGATGGATGTAAGCACTAGATTAGAGTGGAGAAAAGAAGTGAAGAAGTGTAGAAGTCGGGCTCTCAAAATGGCAGCACTTCGTCGCTTCAAAATCCGGATCCCAAAAAGTGAGAACAACCCCTCCTATTTATAGCTGAAAACTGCCCTTAAGTCGTAACTAGTCTATCTCCTAAGTCATTTTCGACTTATGACTTAAGCCCCCACGACTCAACCAAGCTACGACTCATCCACTTGCACGAGTTATCACCCATGCGCGACTCATCAGCTTACGACTCATCAGAAGGTACGACTCATCAGAAGGTACGACTCAACAAAGGGCTCAACCTACGACTCATCAAATAACCAGGTTAAACTCTTAAGTCGTCTACGACTTAACTGGGTTACGACTCAACACGCACGCGTCTTACTTGGTCAGACGACTCAACTACTAAGTCGTCTACGACTCATCAGACCAATCCTTAACTCGGCAACGACTTAACAAATAGCTGGGGTTACGACTCAACTGGTCAGACGACTCAACTAGGCTTGCGACTTACGACTTAGTAAGTATACGACTCATTAGATAACTTGGGTACGACTCATCATCTTAACACGGCCATGACTCAACACAGCATCCTACCTACGACTTAACATAGCAGCTTTGCCGATCTACCAGGATAAGACTCAACTCCTAAGTCGTCCAGGTCTTAAGTCGACCACTACCTTAACTCGTCAACCGACTTAACACTTAACTCAAAACCTTAAGTCGTCTACAAAATCATAAGTCGGTCACTTCCTTAGGTTGTCTATCCCTTAACTCGGCGACGACTTACAACCTACGACTTATCCCCTTAGGTCGCACTTTCCTTAAGTCGGTCAGTCAATTTAAGTCATCTCACAACTTACTTCCTACACGACCTAGGCTCCAAACATACCAACTCTTAAGTCGTTCAAATGACTTAACTCCAAGTCCTGGGTCACTCCTATCTCCTAAGTCGTATACGACTCACGACTCATGCTAAGTCGTGAACGACTTAGGACTTAGGCAAAATTGCCTAAAATCTGAGTTGGCTCAAAAATGCTAAAATTCCAGACTTTGTCGAACTTGTCGATCCGTAAAAATACGGGTCGTTACAAACAGTGTGCACTAAATTAACTTAGTACCTTCCAATCATATGATAGGTTGTTATTACCCATTAAACCTTAAAATAAAGTTAGTTAAGATTAAGGTTGGGTTACCACTATCATTGATTATTCATAAGACAGGGTTTAAGACCCATTCCAACCAATCTGGACCTTACCATTTCTCTGGTCATGGCTTTTGTGAATGGGTCCGCCAAATTTTTATTAGACCTTACATATACAATGGTAATCATTCCATCATTAATTATTTGTGTTATATACTCATGTCTGAGGCTTATTTCCTTGACTTTCCATTGTATACATTATTATATGCTTTAGACATAGTTGCCTGACTATCACAATGTAAAGGTATGGTTTGCATCGGTTTTGGCCATAACTTAATATCCAATAACATATTCTGTAACCATTCGGCATCTTTTCCAGCAGTCTCAAGTGATATAAATTTAGATTCCATATTAGAGTTTGTAATACATGTTTGTTTCTTTAATGCACATGAAACAGCACCTCCTGCTAATGTGAAAATCCAACCCAAAGTCGATTTATTATCGCCAACACCAGTTATCCAACTTGCACCAGTATAACTTTCTAATACGCATAGAAATCCATTATAAAAGAGTCCTAGAGTTTTGGTCTTTTTAAGGTTGTCAAGGAGTCTTTTAATTTCTTTCTAATGTTGTATTCCAGGGTTGCTGGTATATCGTGCAAGTTTGCATACGCATATGCTATATAAGTTCTTGTACAATGCATAGCCTACATTATACTTCCAATGGAGCTAGCGTACCCAAGCTGAGCAATGCCTCTTCTTTCATTTTTATTTAGATTGATACATAAATCTATTGGGTTATTTGCATCCTTTATTTTTAGGTGCCCAAATTTCTAAGCATTTTTCCAATATAATGCGATTGACTTAGTGCCTAATTTCGACTAGTTTTGTTAATTTTTATCCCTAGTATTGTGTCGACTTCATTTAAGTCTTTCATTTTGAAACATGCAGATAATATTCTTTGGTATCATTTATGCCTTTGGTATTTGTGCTAAATATCAATAGATCATCTACATATAGACAAATGACGACTCCATATTCTTTGGTGAACTTAGAGCAAATACATTTGCCTGCACTACTGTATTTGAAAACCTATTCTAAAATCATTGAGTCGAATTTTTCATGCCACTATTTGGGTGCTTGCTTCAATCCATATAGCGAATTTGTTAATTTGCAAACCTTGTTTTCATTACCAGGAAGTATAAACCCTTCAGGTTGCTCCATGTAGACTTCTTCGTTAAGTTCACCATTTAAGAAGGTTGTTTTTACGTCCAATTGATGTATGTGCAGCTGATAGATTGACACTAAAGCTATCAATACTCAAATGGATGTGATTCTTACCATAGGAGCATAGGTATCAAAGAAATAAATTCCTTACTTTTGTGTAAATCACTTGGCTACCAATCTAGCGTTAAAAGTTTGTATGCTGCCATTATTATTATGTTTTCTTCGAAACACCCATTTGCAGCCGATTGTCTTTGATTCTTGAGGTAAGTCTGTTAATTCCCATGTATTGTTTGACAAAATTGAATCCATTTCATCATTGATTGCCTCTTTCCAAAAGGTATAATCTCTAGATGTTAAAGCCTCTTTATACATTTTTGGATCATCTCCTGTATTTAACACTACAGGTATCTTATTAAGAACTTCAATTCTAGTTCCTTTCACAAGAAATGCTATAGCTTGAGAAGATATAATATCTGGACCAAAGTTTTTCTCTTTTCTAATTCTCTGTGTCCTTCTTATTTTTGTTTTTTCTTCCACCACCTTTCTTTTATTGTTAGTAGAAGGCGTAGGAGCATCTATTGGTGTTTGAACGATATTGGGGCTTGGTGACTGAACTGTAGTTGAATCGTCTTTGAACTTATTTTCCATAAAATCAACATCTCTTGATTCAATAATCATGTTAGATGGCGAGTCTAACAATCTATATGCTTTGGAGTTTTCAGCATATCCTATGAATATACTTTTCAAGGCTCTTGGACCTAGTTTATTCCATTTTGGATTAGTCACCCAATAGAAGGTAATACACTCCCACACCTTTAGATATCTTAGACTTGGTTTTCGACCATTCCATAATTCATAAGGGGATACTTTAGTTTTCCTTGAGGTGATTCTATTATGTAAATGACGTGCGGAGAGTAATGCTTCACCCCATAAGTTAAGTGGTAATTTAGCATTTAACAGCATAGAATTCACCATATCAACCAAAGTTCTGCTTTTCCTTTCAACCAAGCCAATTTATTATGGCGTGTAAGGAGCTGTTTATTGATGAATAATTCCATATTCTTTGTAAAAGTTAGAAAATTCGATGGAGAAATATTCTCCTCCTCCATCACTTCGTAAGATCTTTATTTTCTTACATTTCTTATTTTCAACTTCTGTTTTATAGCGTTTAAACTTATCAAAGGCTTCATCCTTATTTCTAAGCAAATGCACAGATGTGTATTTAGAGAAATCATAAATAAAGGTAATGAAGTACCTTTTTCCACCTCTGGTTAAAACTCCATTTAATACACATATATCAGAGTGAACTAAATCCAAGAGTTTCGAATTTCTTCCAACACTTGGAAAAGGTACATAATAATGTTGGCTTTTATACATATTTCGCATTTATCATTTTCATTATTTGTAATATAAATAAGGCCATATTTAGACATATATTTCATAGATTTATAGATTAAATGTCCTAAATGTGCATGTCATAGAGATAAAGAATCAACTAAGTAGAATGTTCCTTTATTTCATTAATACTAAATTCGAACATCCCATTAGCATAACCTTTACCCACAAACATGCCATTTTGGGACAAAATTAAATTATTAGCCTCGAAGACTGATTTGACACAGCTTTTACATAAGATCGATGCAGAGACCAAGTTCTTCTTGATATCGGGAACATGGAGCACATTAGTGAGAGTGATCTTCTTATTGGAAGTGAACTAAATCTCTATGTTTCCTTTTCCCATAACTTTTGCACCATTCCCATTTTCCATAAGCACTTCTTGTTGATATGCAACCTCCTTATAAGTTTTGAAAAGATCTCTGTTGTTGCAAATGAACCGTTGCACCGAAATCAAACCACTAGTCTGAAGTTTTTGTTTCAGCAATAGCCATATGCAAATCAGTTATCATACCAATCTATAAATATGAAACCAAAGCAATGATTTCTTGCATTTCCTCAAAATCAACCATATTTACACTTGTAGAGTTTCCATTATTCTATTTTGGAGGAGCTCTGCACTCTCGCTTGTAGTGCCCAAGTTTACCACAGTTAAAACATCCCTTATTCCTTTTGTCATTTAGATTAGAGTTGTTTCCCTGCTTACTCTTCTTGGCATAAAGTTCTGGTTTTGACTGCTCTTTTACTTCGTTCCATAATTCACATTATTCACATTAGAGGATGGAAAAACATCATCATAAATTCTATTTTCTTGTTCAATTCGTATGTGGTCATGTGTAAGAGCTTTTTGCAGTAGTTGTTCCAACTTGGTGGAAGTTTTGCAATTATAGCCCCGACTTGGACAGATTTTGGAATTTGAACTTTCAAATCTCAAATCTCAAATTTTGCTAAATATGACTTGTAATTCATGCATCTGATCCATTATAGAAACATCGTCTTTCATCTGAAATTTAAAGTATCGTAGGTTGAGAAACTTATATGTTCCAATCTTTTCAGTCTTGTATTTTGCTTTTAATCCATCCTAGATCTCCTTAAGTGACTTCATTGGAGTGTATAGGTTGTATAAAGGGTCAAATAAGCTACTAAGAATGTGACCTCGGCATAGCAGTTCATCTTCTTTCGTGTTTCAATCTTTGCTGCTTTAATTCTTTAGTATTCTTTTCGGTTGGAGAAGGAAGCGCCGGAAGGTTTTCATCCAGTACGTAAGAGACCTTCAGGGGGGTTAGAAGGAACTTCATTTTTTCTTGCTAGCACGTGAAGTTGGTTCCATCCGGTCTGTCTAGCCTGACGAAGTTCTGGTTCATCAGTTTGTATGCAGATTCTAATCCTTTTCCAAAGTGAATATTGCTCTAAGAATGTAGGGAACGGTGAAGGATCGGAGTTGAGTCAGGTTTTGAGGCACGTAGACGCTTTCCTTAAAGCAATATTTGGCCCCATTCGTTCGGAGTTTGCTAACGGGTTGATGTCAAACTGCTTTCTAGGATACAATAAAACCCGAATCCAGAGGGTAGCAATGTCTGTGTATTCACGAGGAATTTATTATTTAATAATTGAGAAGAGAAGTTTAAAAAATAAAGCTGATGTTGGTGGCATATATATAGTGCACGGATAAATGCTAGGCGGAGGGGTGCGGCCGTTAGAAATCAGTCGTAACTGTGTGCAAATAATAGTTCAAAATTAAAGAGGAAAAAATAGGACAGTTGGTACCCAACGGTCATACCATTACCGGTCCCCTTCTCGCACACATACACATGCAAAGTGCTAAGTGCTTTCCTTTCGTGTGTGTTATGGCAGTGCCCCTTTCATATATATACACAAATATTAAAACAATTTTCCTGATGTGGGACTAATATATTTGTTTCCATCTTTAATAACAATCTACCTCAACAAGGAGTTACCTCTAAGGGTAAGGAAAATAATCCTGTTGTTAGAACATTTTGGAGAAGATGGGTGTTAATAATGACAAAATGAAAAGGTTTGAAAAGGTGAGAACAACAAGTAAAATGAGTTTAGTTACTGATGCTTGTGTTAATGAAAGTAAATTGGAAGAAACAACACAGGACTATTGCATTGTTAATGAAGGTGAAGTTACAAGAAAGAATAGATCTAAAATATTAAGTAATTTGTAGAGATTATAGAGAGATGTTTGGAAGAAGAGTTTGGTTGTCAATGTTTGTGGAGCTATGCATGTATATCTGGCTATGCATGAGAATGTGCACATTGATACACTTTAAAAATAATTTCTAAGCATATACATCATAATGGTTCCATTCTCTTATTTTTGGACAAAGAAAGGAAGATTTTTTATGCTATGAAAATGCAGGTTGAGGTTGTTTCGATGGTTAATGGGACAGTGCTACAAAAAATTGGGACATCGCCTTACAGTGGTTCAAACTTATTGTTATATGATAAATGTAGAATGTTAAATAATAATCTGATGCTTAAAAACTGTATTAAAGATGAAGTTAGTATTGATGAGAATGATGTTATAGTTACTAGTTTTGGTGATGAAAAAAGAAGTGGAAATGGAGTTGATAATGTCTGCATGAGGGGACGTGAGGAATATATATATATATATAATTCAAGGGATAAGAATAATGATATAAATGTTGGGTATGGTGATAGTGTGTGGTGTGGAAAAGGAGGCGTTGTCAAGTTAATTGAATGCATAAGGGAATGTGCTTTTATTGACGTATGTAATAAAGATTGGATTTCTGGTTCCTTAAAAATGGCATAAAGCACGGATATGTAGTACTCTAGTACTGGGATTTTGGAAAGCTCTAAACATGGTAAAGTCACAAATGTAGACAATATCATAAGACACGAGAAAGTAATTTGTGTATAGGGTGCAGTGGTAAAAAAGACAACAAAAATGCACAGTGATTCAAATATGCAAAGTAAATGGAATTCGAGTTCAGTCAAATTGTTCAAAAGTAGTGCTTGTCTTCGTAGAGCGGCCACTAGAGTATCTGATGACTCTAGTCTAAGTATGGATGTTCTCTTATGTAGTACTTATAGTCCTTGTGCTTTAAGTAGTTTATCTACTAAAGATATGCAATTTTTAGCTAGAAATTCTGGTTTTGTTTTTAATGATGCTCAGATAGATGCTGAGTATATTAGCAATAAGAAATTAGAGCGGGTTAGAATACTTGGATCGTGAGATATATCAGTTGGGATGTTATGAGTCTGCACGGTATAGGAAAATACACTAAAATTATGTCTTTTTTAAAGAAATAACATTGATATTGCTCTTTTGCATGAAACTAAAATTGAACATCCCAATTATAAATTGTATAAGAGTCTAGGAGGTCTTTACTTTAGTTATTGGATTCATCTTTCGGTTAAGGGAAGTTTAGGAGGTTTGATGGTAGGTTCAAAAGAAAATTATGTCAAGCTTTTACAATCTATAATTAAAATTCATTCGATACGTCTTATATTTACTAACGTTAGCAATGGCTCATTTCTCAATATTACAAATGTTTATGTACCGGACTCTAAGCTAGATCGAAGGGTTATTTGGAATGAGTGTCTTGAGTTTAAAACACTCGCTCCTGGTCCATGGATAATGGGAGGAGATTTCAATATAACTATATATCTAGGGGAACGTTTCCCTAAAGATGGAGACTTTATTGCCATGAAGGAGTCGATCAAGTTATTGTTAATAGTAACTTGATTGAGTTACAACTAAGCAATAGCCAATTTAGTTGGCCGAACAATAAGGAGGACCCATCTATGGCACTTTTAGATAGATTTTTTATTAGTGACGAAGTGGAAGATAGACTCCCCATTTGTAAAGTGGTTGGACTTCCGAGTATTTATTCAGATCACTGTCCTTTTATTTTATCTTACACCAATCAAAATTTAAGGAATGAAATTTTTAGATTTGAAAAGATGTCGTTATTCAAAAAATAATTTCACCGACTTAATTACAAATAAATGGCTTTCAATGAGAAAATATAATTACATATTTCCAGGAAACATAGCTAAAATATTTGTAAGTAAGCTTAGAGATTTAAGAGTCTTTCTTAAAAAATGGAATAAAGATGTGTTTGACAACATTAGAATTAAAAAAGATAAATTAATAAATGAAATTTTAAAGATAAATATAGTCGAAGAATGTAGAATTTAAATATTTTAGCTAAATGTACTTACAAATCTGAAAGATGAATTAAACAAAATATTATCATAAGAGAAAGTAATGTGGAAACAAATATCTAGGATACAATGAATGAATGAGGGGATAAGAATTTTTTTATAAAGTAGCAAATGGTAGAAAATGTAGTAATACTATTAATTCTATTTTAATTAATAATGTCGAGATTTCAAACCAAAAAAAATTAAATGGAGCATTTACTAATTATTACGAAGAAATGTTTGGAACTAAAATTATGCATAGGGTTAGAGCTAATTGGGATGATTTATATCTTAGTGAAACCAGGATAGATTTAACAGACTGAATCACTCATTTACGAAAGATGAGATTTAGAGGGCTATAAAAGATATGCCCAATGATAAATTGTCGGGTCCTGATGGGTTTTCTATTTTATTTTATGAAATCTTTGGAATGTTTTAAAATATGATATAATTAAAATGTTTAATGAATTTTACGATGGTTCATTACAATTAGGAAGCTTTAATTTTGCTAATGCAATATTACTATATAAGAAAGTGGGAGCAAATAAGTTAAAGATTTCAAACCTATTTCATTATAAATTGTTCCTTTAAAATAATATCTAAGATTTTAGCTAATATATTAAATGTTGAAATGAATGAATGAATTAATAATACTCAAACTGCTTTTATCAAAGGTAGAAATATTACGAATGGGGTAGCAGTAGTGCAAGAATTTATTAATTATTGTTGTAAAAATATTACTTGTGCACTTTTAAAACTTGATTTTGCAAAAGCTTTTGATTCAACTGATTAGGATTATTTAAAGGATTTATTACTGGCTAGGGGTTTTAGTATTAGATGGGTGGGTTGGATTATGTCTCTACTTAAAACATGAAATTCAAGTATTATGTTAATGGTATATTAGGAAATAAAATTCAATCGAAACATGGCCTTAGACAAGGTGATTCATTGTCACCTCTTTTTTTAATCTAGTTATGGATGTTTTTGCTAATGGAATTTTATATAATGTTGGAAATGAAATTACGAGTAATGGCATTCTATTCTTTAGTTTGCAGATGATGCCATGCTCTTTACATCTCACTTACCTAGACATATTGTAGCACTTAAGTTTATATTACATAGCTTTGAGTTGCTCTCTGGACTAAAGATTAATTTTAGTAAGTGTTAGTTTTGAATGATATAGATAAGACAGAAAATCAAGTCACTTGTACATTAAATTGTAAAATTATGAAATTTTCCATAGAATATTTAGTATTTTTAATAAGACCAACTAATCTCAAACAAGATGATTAGTTAACAATAATAGATAAAATTAATAAAAGACTAAAAAAATGGAATGGTAGATTTTTCTCAAGGGCAGGTAGGATAGTTGTTATTAATTTTGTTTTATCAGCATTACCCATATAATGGATGTTGTTTTATCGCTTTCCAAAATGGATAATTGACAAAATAGATAAAATTAGGAGAGTATTTTTATGGAGTTGTGATAATCCTAATAATAGTTCAAAATGTGTATTTAATTGGAAAATAGTTTGTAAATCAAAAGATGAGGGTGGGTTGGGTATTATAAATTTACATAATTTAAACACATCTTTATTAGGAAAATAAATATGGAAATTTACTGAAAATAAGGAGAATTTAGTTTGGAAAGAAATAATATTGAATCAATGGTATAATGGTACTTATAGCTTACAACATATTTCTAATAATAATACAGATAATATTTCTCATTTTTGGAAATCAATAATAAAAAATTATGATATTTATAAATTAGGAATTAATAATGTAGTACATTCAAAGAATAATACCCCATTTTGACGTGATAGTTAGATATCAGTTATTCCCCTTAAAGTAGAATTAATGAACTTTTATGAAATTTGTAATTTTAAAATGTGTCGATTTTAGAAATATATGTACCAAATTAAAAAAATTCATGGGAATTTTGTTTAGTCATACTTTAGCTGGAAATACATTATCTAAGTTTGCCTTACTTTATGCTAAATTAGAATTATATAACATTTATAATAAAATTTACATTAAAATATGGTGTTGGGATACTAATAAAATCTATACAACGCACTCGTTTTATAAATTTCTAAATTTTTCAGGTACAAAGTCAAATATATTTAGATATATTTGGAAAGGTAATACTCTATCCAAAGCTAAAGTACATATATGGTTAATTATACATGGAAAATTAAATACTATAGAACTGTTAAAAAAGAAAAATATAATTATTGATAATAAAAGTTCTTTTTGTAATATGGAATGGAAAATATTCGTATTTATATTTTGATTTTCATATCACTAATTATATTCTTATAAATTGTCTTAATATTTTTTACTTTAATATAACTAATAATGATATTAGTTGTGAATTATTTTGGAATAGGCTTAGGTTCCGCTGTAATGGATTTCATACATTAGTAATTGATACTATTTTTAGTGTAATATGTTGGTATATATGGTTTGAAAGGAATCAAAGGGTTTTTATTAATATAAATAGTCCAACAAATACTTATATATATATATATATATATATATATATATATATTTCTGAAAGTGAATATTAGGCTCAAGTCCCTAATAAGTTTCAAAATACACAAAAACCCTAGTAAAAAAAGTATATAAATTAGGTCCCTAAAATTAAGTTACTAAATTTCCGTAATTTTTTTGGTTAATAATTGCGGGAATTTCAGCAACTTTTTGAAAAAATTGCGGAAATTTCCGCAATTTTTTTGGTGAATAATTGCGAAATTTTCCGCAACTTTTTGAAAAAATTGCAAAAATTTCCACAATTTTTTTGGTGAATAATTGTGGTAATGTCTGTAATTTTTTGACATAATTACATAAATGTCTGCAATTATTCACTGAATACTTGCATAAGTGTATACCATTATTCAGTAACTTAATTCTAGGGACCTAATTTACAAACTTTTTTTTACTGGGGTTTTTGTGTATTTTGAAACTTATTAGGGACCTGTGCCAAACTGTCCCTTTTTGAAATTGGGTACTTAAATGGTAGCATATATTAGTAGTACAGGTCTTAGGTAGTATACAACACACTACATGTCAATATATGTTCGAATCATGCTACGCAAGTTTCGAACCAATGACCTCTCGCACTAAAGTCGAAGCGCGTAACCACTGGGTAGTGCTTGTTGTTTAATATATATAATTGCTTTGTTTTAATTTTGATTGGATTTCAAACCCTAGTTATAATAAAGATAATTGTAACAACCCACTTTTCTATACAGTTTAAGCAAACAATAAACCATACATGTCCAACCCAAATTGAATGGAAAGATGGGTAGTAGGAAAGAAAGAAGGAAGAAGATAAGAAGAAAATAAAACAACACGGAATCTCACAATGAAACGAATAATCTATAATATACAACAAACCTTTACACTAAACAAACTGCAATACATATATATATACATACATACATCAACCAGAGTATACTAACTATTTCAGCCCAGACAGTTATAACAACCTGTCCTCACAATTGCTGATAAATACAACAATGAATACAGTGGAAAAAAATATCATTTACAAGAATACCTCTCTTGGCCTCCACTCATCTCCTGAAGCTCCAAAGCATCCAAACTAAATCTGTCATATGCTCCTTCTGACCCATGCATTATAATAAAATAACACACGAGTTTGTTTGGGAAATCAGCATGAGAAAAACAAACCCAGTTGGACTTTAAAGTTAGAAAAATCCTTTGAAATCAAAAGTATCTCATTAATTCTCCTCCCTCTTCGCTCGAAGTGCAAAATTGTGTGTTTTATATAGAAATTAAGATGAAGAAAACAAGTTTTAGGAACGTTTTGAAATCGCTTTAGAAATTGCCTTTGAAATTCTCTTATTATAGAGTATATAATTTTTATACTAAAAATAATATATAATAATAATTTCAAAATCCCATTTATTTGAAAAACATTTTTAAAACACATTATAATACCTGTGTATGAAATCCAGAAAGAAATATCAAGAAAACATCGAAATAACGGAAATTATACTATATTATCCGTTTAAAACAAGCTGCGACTCAATATTCGACAGCAGTTTTGAACAAGTTAACAATGTCAAAATGACTTGAAATTTTGCAGCAACAAAGTTCAAAACTTTGCATGCTAATATCTTTTGATTCCGGCAACGAAATGTCGTCGGATTTCTTGCATTTGGTACATAAACACGAATGGGTTTTTACCTTACGATAACCAAGCATTTTTTTATAGAAAATCCATTGATATTATAATAATGTGTAGGGGTAAGAGTAAAATAGGAATATAATTGAAATGCTTGCATCTCACGTTTCAGCATAGTTAGGCACAACTAAGTCTGTATGGCGCTTATTGGAGAATGGATTCCATACAATGATTGGGCTACTGGGGTACCGCCCAGAATGGTGCATCTCTAGATATAATAACACCGAGGACTTTCCTGGGATCCTCAGCCAACATAGAATCGGCCTACCACTTGACTAGTAGTACCGAATATGATCACCCCTCCGTTAATGGCCCTGAAGCATACAGATGAGTGATAATATCGACTCTAGATAAGGACGATCATAGTCAACTAGGAAGGGACCCACTTAACCCTGCTGCATCTCCCATGTTTTAGTCATTCCCGGTTGATGAGGATCGAGGCTACGTTTACCGTTTATATAGCACTTTCCACTTGGAATGCTAACACTGCCCTCTAGGCAGTAATGCAATGACAGCATTCATCCATACAAGTTCGTTCTGGGACTGAACGAAACCGAAGGCACTACTTCTAAAACACCCATTTTTGAAATCATCCTCAGGATTAGTAGCAAGTAGCCCTTGCACTTCAAATAGCTCCATTTTCAAGATGTCTTCACTTCGAAACACTTGAGTTGGATCGAAGTGGTTTTTGGATAACATATCTGATCCCGGTCTTTTCGAAACAACATTCGATTGTTTTTGGTAAACTCAACCTCGGTTCTTTAGGAAATAATCAGTCAAAGATAAGAGCAGAGATCACCTCCTAACCGTTCATAACGACCTAGAAATTTTGAACATTTGAAATAGAATATTTAATTGAATTTAAATATTTGAATGTTGATTTAACCTGAATTTCAAATGTATCTATTTATTTCGCAATTTAAATAATTGAATTTAATAATTGAAAGTTGAATAAATTATTGAATTGCTAATTTCGAACCTGTTAAAAATATTTTCAAGGCTTCGAAAATTCATATTAATAATACTGAAGGTAATGGAACTTTCAGAATTGAATTTGAAACTGTTTTGTTCAGTTTTGAAAGTTATCGTTTAAATCGATATTTGAAAATAGCGTTCCGGGGCACGATCTCGGAATTCGACGAAACCAGTTCCATTGGATCCGTAATATTGTATTATTATCGGATTTTAATTTTTGTAATGTTTGGAGTTGTTGTGTGAGCGTGCGATAAGCAAACGCGCTGAAATTAAATCGAAAATTTAATTTAATAACTGGTCCAAAAAGCTATCTTCTCCATACGATTGAGTTAGGGCTCAAAACCTTTTCCATTATGTTCGGAATAGGCGTATAACATTACGAACGCCTAGCGGAACGCCTCGATAGGAGGTCAAGATTTTGAGTTGCATTTTCATGACGATTTGAATTTGAATTGGAAAATTAGTCATCAGCCGTTGATATTATTTCACATCAGCCGTATTTTTATTAAATTCAAAATACTATAGCCTGTTAACTTCAGCACGCAAAAGTCTTCTCTTGTCCCCTTCGTCCCATTGTTAAACGCAAGGAAGAAAAAAAATATCGATCTCGTTTGAAATCATTTCCCCTCTCTTCAATTAAAAACGAAAACTCCATCCCCAGTTAAAAAGAAATAAAAATGGCAAAAATTCTTTCGTTCGAAATGAAATCACCTCTCCTTGAAATAAACTCACGATAAATTGATCTCCTATCAACAGACTTCGCATCCCCTTCTTTCCTTCCCTCCACTCGATGAACGAGTCGTTCATCTAATATAAAAAAAGGATTCACGCAATCGAATCTGCGAGTTGGATCATGGCGACATCACGAGTGGGGAACGACACACGCTCGATTTTGGGGGTGAAGTAGTTTCGATCAAGGCAAGACCAGTCGCTGGCGAAGACGTCGATTTGGGGCATCGTGATGGCAACGAGGTCGAGCTCGATTTTGCTGGATAGCGATTGCAGGGGGTGGCTACGAGCAACGACGATATCATGATTTTGGTCGCGGTGTGTTTCGAGGCAGGGCAGTGAGTTGCGTTGGATCGCGATGGCGTTCGTGTGATCGAGGGTTCGAGAAATGGCAGAATGGCAGCGGATCTCGAGGACGAAGCCTCCACTTGCGAGATACTGGAGGAGGTGAAGCTCGATAAATTCTGGATATGTGTTTGAATTTGAGGTATTTAAATTTTAAGCATTTTTATTTAAAATGATTACTGTAAGGTTAATTACTGTTTAATTTGCAGAAAATGAAATCTTTACAGTAAAAGAAAAATTTATACATGCAAATAGATTAATAATTACTGAAGTTAAAATTGGAAAGCAGTGGATTTTAAAAATGTTGATTTTGAAAAAATGTGTTTGCTGCCCAGTTTTTAAATTTACAAAGTTTAATTTTATATGTAAGTACAGAAAGTTTATATGAAATTTTGGAAGGATAGAAATTTTTGGGTTTATATAAAATCATATTTTTATCTACATATATTTTATAATTACATATATAGTTTCAAATGGAAAATTATTAGTTTAAAACCCAATTATTAGTTTAAATTAAAATCCTTTGGTTAATTAAATTATTTAATAATAAGTGATTACTCAATTAGTTCAAATGTTTTATTAAAAGAAAATTTATTTGAAATTAAAATTCTCAAATGAAATAAAAATTTATCAAATGAAAATTTATTGTTCGAATTTATTTCGAATATTAATAAACCATATAAATGTTTATACAAGGTTGAGAATCGGGGAATCAAATCGAGAATGAGTGGATTGCAAAATTAATAGCAAAGGTGAGATCTTCTCACTCAAACAAAGGGTTTGTTTAATTTTAAATAGTTATATTTAAAATTATTGAATGTCTTGATTGATTGCTGTTTGGATGTGATATTAGATATAGTAGGATATATCTATATATAGCAATATATACATATTGGCATATGTATATATTGGAGTTGTTGATTTTCCTGCATTATATAGCGGATGAGACTCTATTGCGCCGCATAATAGCGGATGATATTTTATAAATCCCATATACCGCGATATTCCACCTCGAAGTGGAATTGGTATTGTGTTAACATCTGTGGATGCAGGGAAACAGGTTGGAGGGATCCAACTGGATTCCTCAAATTTTATGAATTTGTTTCATATGCTGTGTGATTGTTAATTTATAATTTGTGAATGATTATATCTGTGATTGAATGTGTGGAAGGCTATAATTTAGCCGAATGTATTTTTGGTATCGTTGGATACCAGAAATGAATGAAATTGGATTTTTGAAATTAAAGTAAGAAATTTGAAGTAAATTCTTTTGAAAGAATTAGTTGAATTTCAAAGAAGGAATTTTAAAGGCGTAAAATTGATTTTTATAATCATACTGAATTTTTTCCAAAGATATGGGAAAAGATATAAATAAAAGGATTTTTGAATAATATTGTTAAAAGTTGAAGAATTTCTTGAAAATGGGATTTTAATGATTTGGAAAGAATAAAGGAATTTATTTTTAAAAGTGATAAATTTCTAGAAATCCAATTGATAAATGATTTGGTATTTGGGATTAAAATTAGAATCAATTTGAAAGTTGATTCGGTGTTGAAGTAAATTTAGAAAACAATATGGAATTTGATTTGGGGTTGGAAACAAAATTGAGAAATAAATTTGGAAATTTATTTGGAGTTGAAAGTAAATCTTTGAAAAACGATTTGAAAATCGTGTTTAAGTGAATATTTGGAAATGTAAATTCCGAATAGAATTTTAAAGGAAAGGGAAATTTGTTTTAAAAATAAACACTAATTTATTTTTTTAAAGTGTGGAAATAAATTTACAGATTTGAAATGTAAATTTGAAATAAATCGATAAGGATTTATTTAATTGGTTTAAATGGACCATTTTGTGATTTGAAATTGGTTTTCAAATGTGACGTGTGAAAGTGTGATTTGAAATTGGTTTTCAAATGTGAAGTGGGAAAATATATATATCGGGAAGATATTTTGAAAATAAATAATTTAGGAAAAATTATTTAAATTGGTTGATTGTTGTGAATGTTGTTGATAGTTAAATAACCGACTATCAATATTTGCCTTTGAAATGGCACTTGATTGGTTTTAAAAAAAAACAAATGCTCACTATTCGGGTTAGCCGGGAAAAGACCTTTGTGTCATATAACCCATCCCGAATTAGTGATACGACGATATGGATCGTATTGAAGACCGGTGGTGAAGACCGGATATTTTCGAAAATGAAAGGACAACCTGTCGAATGTCTCTGCACCGAGTTGCTCCGGTATAGAGATTTATATCACTCTTTTTGTGATGGGAAGTCCGGACGTGATTAGTGAATATCCGGATTGCAAGGGCTTCTTTGGAAGTGCCTTCGGTTCTGTGCGAACCCGGAACGGACTTGTATGGATGTGTGTCTGACGTTACACTTTGAGATGTAAAGCTGGTTTCAATCAAATACATTTCTGTTGGTGGCGGAGAATTTATTCTCTTAGCTTAACACCCTTCTCTGAGACGTACGAGCTCAGAGGTTATGTAGTTGATGGTTACTAGTGATACATTCCCAATTTGGTAATGTGGCACACGAAGTGCTGATGATCATTTGTTGATCAACGCGTTGCTTTGTGAAAAAGAGTTGCTTTGTGAAAAAGCGTTGCTTATGGACGAGACTTCGTCGAGCCTTACAACCCGGTAATGGTCGAAACAGGAATGTTGCGACAAAGGTTTTTAGGGGTAGCGCCCCTAGGGTATGTCATTTCCTTCTGGGTAAAAGGTGATATCATGGTATGGAGCCCAGATATTTTACCTATGTTGATTATACTTTGTGATTGTTGCTTTGTGATTGAGGATCCTCGAATAATGGTCAGTGACGACCGGGGGATGACATAGCTCATGTGTTAGTTACCTAGTTACAGCTCGGTTAGAGCGTGAGGTAGCGTCGGCCTTGTGTTTGCAGAGATCCGGTTAGGATTCGGGGGCGTCTTTCCAGAGGCGTTTCCATTTCGGTGTAGGGAAGTTCCTTTGCCTGACCATTTGTTGGAAATCCAAAGAAACAATACGAACCCTGTATGGTTTTTAGTTGTATTACCTGCTATGGAATGAGGCGGTAACCTGCTACTGAACGAAGTAGCTATAGTAGACATACAACAATGGTTGTATGTTGGCTAAGATTGATATTATACTTTCGAAATGTTTTCCACACTAGACATTAATAATAATATCAACTGATTTTGCGTAGTAAGCATTTTTGACTATCATAAGGGGAAATCTCCTCCAATTCTGCGTTTGCATTGTGTGTGTGGCGGAGGCCTTATGGTAGTTTCATTTTCCAAAAGCATTGCGAAATTGTTTTATTTCTTTTGTGAAAATAACTGCTTTACAATCTCACACCATTCACCATGACTGATTCAGAGTTTATTCTTCCCTTTCTAAACTCTGGGTGCCCATAATTTTCCACACGGGCAGCCTAGAGTTATGTTATCAGGATATTCAGGATATTCTGGAGCTTTGGAGATGAGCTGGATGGTGAAGCGTACTATCGTACTTGTTTATTTATTCCGCTGTGTATTCTGTATGAGGACAAGTTTATATAACTGTCCAAGGTTGTATTGAATGTATATTGACTCTGATTGATGTATGTATAAAATGATATAGTCTTTTTGTTTTAAAGACTAGTGATTATCTATTGTATATTATTCCGCTGCGAATGTGAGATCCTGATATTGTTTCTATTTTCTGTTCTTTCTTTCTTCTATCTTCTTCTACCTCTTCTTTTTAACCCTAATGGTTCGGTTTTCCGGCATTCGATTGCGTGGCATTTGATACAGTGGACGTATTAATGTCGACTTTCGAGCGTCGAAAAGTCGAGTCGTTACAAGTGGTATCAGAGCATCCAGTTAAGCGACAACCCTGCTCTGTTGGGTGTTACTCATTAGAGATAGAGTCAGTAGTACTCTAGAATGAGTGTGAGTGTAATAATAGATATGAGCGCGTATTTGTTAGTGAATACAAAAAAAAATTGTTTTGTATTGTGTTGACTTATCGGTTAATTGTTTATATATTCTGGTCGGTGTAGTCTGGCCAACTATAATCGATATGGGTTTCTAAACTTTTAAACAAGATAAACTGACACAGTATTGTTTTTAAATAGGGTAAATGAAATAATTTTGCTCAAAACTACTTTCGTATAGAAAGGAGATGATTTTCTATGAATTATCATAGTATATGGATGCTTGGTTGTTAGGAAGGGATAACATTGAATTATTATCACTGTTATATGAAATTGAATAAGAAATTAAAATGTATAACCAAAGATTTGGAGATAAATTCATTTAATGAATGAAATTTATAAATATGAATTGAAAGTATAAAGAAAATAAATCCATATACAAATGAAATTTGAAAATGTAAATTGTAAATGTGATTTATAATTTGGAATAGAATTCCAAGGAAGTATTTGAAATAAAATTCATCAATGGAATGTAAATAAGTTGATAACTTATAAAATATTTGAAATTGGATTGGAATAAGATTCAAATTGAAAAAATGAATGAATTTATGAATAAACAAATGAAGCTACATTGTAAATAAATGAATTGGAATTGAAAAATGAAGTGAGATTTGATTTGAATCAAGTGAATAAAAATCCAAACTTGGAAAAATAAAATAAAATGAAGTGGATTGAGTTCAAGTAAACTAACTTGATAAATTATTAATTCATGGAATAATGAATTGGAGGTTTAATTGGTTAAATTGAAGTTGAATTGTGAGCTGAATGAAATGGTTTGAATTTGTATATAAATTCAAGTAAGTAGGAAAGAAAAATAAATTGAAATTTCCTTGTTATTGATAAAATAAATTCGAGATGAATTGAATATGGAAATTTGAAATTTAAAATGGATGAGTGAATATACTAATTAAATTAGTAGATGGAATAGATTTGAATGGTTTTCAATGAGATTTGTTTGATTAATGGAATGCCAATTAAAATTGAATGGAGTCAATTGGAAATGAAATACTATACATACATGACATATTATGTTTTCTAAACTAAGGATATGGAAAAGTACCTTCCATTGAAAAATTGTGAAGGTGTTAGAACTCGGTACGAGTGTCCATTTGAGTTGAAATCCCTCATGATGGGAACATGTTGATTGATCATGATGTATGCTAGCATAATTCGAGGGGTGTGATGCCTACAGTTACAAGCGATTCCACTGGGATAGTGGTGCAAACGCCGTGTAAACTGCGATCTAGATGCCATAGCAAAATTCGAGTGGTGAGATGCCTACGGTTACAAGCGATTCCACTGGGATAGTGGTGTAACCGCCGTGTGAACTACGATTTATGGCGACAACCATGGTGAAATTCAAGAGATGTGAAATCTACAGTTACAAGTGATTCTACTGGGATAGTAGCGAAACCGCCGAGTAACTGTGATCCATGGGGGAACGTGCTTTCCATATCCATTTTTAAAAGGATTTTTAAGTGTTTTCACTGAGAGTTAGAAGAAATTTTTTTTTTGAAAATTTTGTTAACGGAAAAATTGATTTCCAAATTGTAATGGAAACGTAGGACTGAAAACCATTGTTTTGGTCGAAGTTGAAAGTTTTGGAAAAAGTGAATATTGAATTTTCACTAAGTGAATTTTTGAAGATAAAATAAATTCCAAATAGAATTGAAATTATCAAATTGAATTCAAATGGAATTGAAATGCAAAGTTGAATGGAAATGAATATATAACTTTGTTAGTGAAGTGAAAATGAATATAAGAAGTATGTAATACTTAGATTGCACTTAAGAAATGAATGAATGAAATTCTTAAGTAAATTGGTATTGGGAAATCCAATAAGTGAATTTGGACATTATTGTTCGGTAAAATATACAGGGATTGTAAAGGCTAAGGAAAATGGAATTGGATTTTCGATTTTGAAGGTAATTTAAATTGCTCGACCAAAAGGTATGTATTTAAATTTCAGTATGAAATTTGATGAGTTTCTGATTTTGCCACTTGGCATTTTTTTTTCTATTGGGATTGGAGAGTCCGTAGGGACATTTTGTAGTTGTACCGTGTTAGCCGCACAAAGGAGACGCTGGCGAAATTTTTCGAAAATTCCGAGAGTTAGAAAATTTTGAGAAATTTGGATAATTTACAAATTTGAACACAAATTTAAATTTTAATTGTGAAGTAAAATAAAGTTGTTTGAACTTGTGAATAAGTTTGGAAAGTTAGCTGAAGTGTTAACGAATCTTTAATAAAAAAGATTTGTTTTGAAAATTTGATTAAACTGCTTTGTTTTGGGAAAATGATAAACGAGCATTAGAGCATTCTTCTTAACTTGTAATTTCGGGATGAAATTCTTTTAAGGAGGGAAGATTGTAACGACCCAGAAATTTTGAACATTTGAAATAGAATATTTAATTGAATTTAAATATTTGAATGTTGATTTAACCTGAATTTCAAATGTATCTGTTTATTTGGCAATTTAAATAATTGAATTTAATAATTGAAAGTTGAATAAATTGCTGAATTGCTAATTTCGGACCTGCTAAAAATATTTTCAAGGCTTCGAAAATTCATATTAATAATACCGAAGGTAATGGAACTTTCAGAATTGAATTTGAAACTGTTTTGTTCAGTTTTGAAAGTTATCGTTTAAATCGATATTTGAAAATAGCGTTCCAGGGCACGATCTCGGAATTCGATGAAACTAGTTCCATTGGATCCGTAATATTGTATTATTATCGGATTTCAATTTTTGTAATGTTTGGAGTTGTTGTGTGAGCGTGCGATAAGCAAACGCGCTAAAATTAAATCGAAAATTTAATTTAATAACTGGTCCAAAAAGCTATCTTCTCCATACGATCGAGTTAGGGCTCAAAACCTTTTCCATTGTGTTCGGAATAGGCGTATAACATTACGAACGCCTAGCGGCACGCCTCGATAGGAGGTCAAGATTTTGAGTTGCATTTTCATGACGATTTGAATTTGAATTTGAATTGGAAAATTAGTCATCAGCCGTTGATATTATTTCACATCAGCCGTATTTTTATTAGATTCAAAATACTGTAGCACGTTAACTTTAGCACGCAAACGTCTTCTCTTGTCCCCTTCGTCTCATTGTTAAACGCAAGGAAGAAAAAAAAATATCGATCTCGTTTGAAATCATTTCCCCTCTCTTCAATTAAAAACGAAAACTCCATCCCTAGTTCAAAAGAAATAAAAATGGCGAAAATTCTTTCGTTCGAAATGAAATCCCCTCTCCTCGAAATAAACTCATGATAAATTGATCTCCTATCAACAGACTTGGCATCCCCTTCTTTCCTTCCCTCCACTCGATGAACGAGTCGTTCATCTAATAAAAAAAAGGATTCACGCAATCGAATCAACGAGTTGGATCATGGCGACATCTCGAGCGGGGAACGACACACGCTCGATTTTCGGGGCGAAGTAGTTTCGATCAAGGCAAGACCAGTTGCTAGCGAAGACGTCGATTTGGGGCATCGTGATGGCAATGAGGTCGAGCTCGATTTTGTTGCATAGCGATGGTAGGGGGTGGCTACGAGCAACGACGACATCACGATTTTGGTCGCGGTGTGTTTCGAGGCAGGGCAGTGAGTTGTGTTGGATCGCGATGGCGTTCGTGTGATCGAGGGTTCGAGAAATGGCAGAATGGCAGCGGATCTCGAGGATGAAGCCTCCACTTGCGAGATACTGGAGGAGGTGAAGCTCGATAAATTCTGGATATGTGTTTGAATTTGAGGTATTTAAATTTTAAGCATTTTTATTTAAAATGATTACTGTAAGGTTAATTACTGTTTAATTTGCAGAAAATGAAATCTTTACAGTAGAAGAAAAATTTATACATGCAAATAGATTAATAATTACTGAAGTTAAAATTGGAAAGTAGTGGATTTTAAAAATGTTGATTTTGAAAAAATGTGTTTGCTGCCCAGTTTTTAAATTTACAAAGTTTAATTTTATATGTAAGTACAGAAAGTTTATATGAAATTTTGGAAGGATAGAAATTTTTGGGTTTATATAAAAATCAGATTCGTATCTACATATATTTTATAATTACATATATAGTTTCAAAAGGAAAATTATTAGTTTAAAACCCAATTATTAGTTTAAATTAAAATTCTTTGGTTAATTAAATTATTTAATAATAAGTGATTACTCAATTAGTTCAAATGTTTTATTAAAAGAAAATTTATTTGAAATTAAAATTCTCAAATAAAATAAAAATTTATCAAATGAAAATTTATTGTTCGAATTTATTTCGAATATTAATAAACCATATAAATGTTTATACAAGGTTGAGAATCGGGGAATCAAATCGAAAATGAGTGGATTGCAAAATTAATAGCAAAGGTGAGATCTTCTCACTCAAACAAAGGGTTTGTTTAATTTTAAATAGTAATATTTAAAATTATTGAATGTGTTGATTGATTGTTGTTTGGATGTGATATTAGATATAGTAGGATATATCTATATATAGCAATATATACATATTGGCATATGTATATATTGGAGTTGTTGATTTTCCCGCATTATATAGCGGATGAGACCCTATTGCGCCGCATAATAGCGGATGATATTTTATAAATCCCATATACCGTGATATTCCACCTCGAAGTGGAATTGGTATTGTGTTAACATCTGTGGATGCAGGGAAACAGGTTGGAGGGATCCAACTGGATTCCTCAAATTTTATGAATTTGTTTCATATGCTGTATGATTGTTTATTTATAATCTGTGAATGATTATATCTGTGATTGAATGTGTGGAAGGCTATAATTTAGCCGAATGTATTTTTGGTATCGTTGGATACCAGAAATGAATGAAATTGGATTTTTGAAATTAAAGTAAGAAATTTGAAGTAAATTCTTTTGAAAGAATTAGTTGAATTTCAAAGAAGGAATTTTAAAGGCGTAAAATTGATTTTTATAATCATATTGAATTTTTTCCAAAGATATGGGAAAAGATATAAATAAAAGGATTTTTGAATAATATTGTTAAAAGTTGAAGAATTTCTTGAAAATGGGATTTTAATGATTTGGAAAGAATAAAGGAATTTATTTTTAAAAGTGATAAATTTCTAGAAATCCAATTGATAAATGATTTGGTATTTGGGATTAAAATTAGAATCAATTTGAAAGTTGATTCGGTGTTGAAGTAAATTTAGAAATCAATATGGAATTTGATTTGGGGTTGGAAATAAAATTGAGAAATAAATTTGGAAATTTATTTGGAGTTGAAAGTAAATCTTTGAAAAACGATTTGAAAATCGTGTTTAAGTGAATATTTGGAAATGTAAATTCCGAATAGAATTTGTAAAGGAAAGGGAAATTTGTTTTAAAAATAAACACTAATTTATTTTTTTAAAGTATGGAAATAAATTTATAGATTTGAAATGTAAATTTGAAATAAATCGATAAGGATTTATTTAATTGGTTTAAATGGACCATTTTGTGATTTGAAATTGGTTTTCAAATGTGAAGTGGGAAAATATATATATCGAGAAGATATTTTGAAAATAAATAATTTGGGAAAAAATATTTAAATTGGTTGATTGTTGTGAATGTTGTTGATAGTTAAATAACCGACTATCAATATTTGCCTTTGAAATGGCACTTGATTGTTTTTAAAAAAACAAACGCTCACTATTCGGGTTAGCCGGGAAAAGACCTTTGTGTCATATAACCCATTCCGAATTAGTGATAGGACGATATGGATCGTATTGAAGACCGGTGGTGAAGACCGGATATTTTCGAAAATGAAAGGACAACCTGTCGAATGTCTCTGCACCGAGTTGCTCCGGTATAGAGAATTATATCACTCTTTTTGTGATGGGAAGTCCGGACGTGATTAGTGAATATCCGGATTGCAAGGGCTTCTTTGGAAGTGCCTTCGGTTCTGTTCGAACCCGGAACGGACTTGTATGGATGTGTGTCTGACGTTACACTTTGAGATGTAAAGCTGGTTTCTATCAAATACATTTCTGTTGGTGGTGGAGAATTTATTCTCTTAGCTTAACACCCTTCTTTGAGACGTACGAGCTCAGAGGTTATGTGGTTGATGGTTGCTAGTGATACATTCCCAATTTGGTAATGTGGCACACGAAGTGCTGATGATCATTTGTTGATCAAAGCGTTGCTTTGTGAAAAAGCGTTGCTTGTGGACGAGACTTCGTCGAGCCTCACAACCCAGTAATGGTCGAAACAGGAATGTTGCGACAAAGGTTTTTAGGGGTAGCGCCCCAAGGGTATGTCATTTCCTTCTGGATAAAAGGTGATATCATGGTATGGAGCCCAGATATTTTACCTATGTTGATTATACTTTGTGATTGTTGCTTTGTGATTGAGGATCCTCGAATAAAGGTCGGTGACGACCGGGGGATGACATAGCTCTCGTGTTAGTTACCTAGTTACAGCTCGGTTAGAGGGTGAGGTAGCGTCGGCCTTGTGTTTGCAGAGATCTGGTTAGGATCCGGGGGCGTCTTTCCAGAGGCGTTTCCATTTCGGTGTAGGGAAGTTCCTTTGCCTGACCATTTGTTGGAAATCCAAAGAAACAATACGAACCCTGTACGGTTTTTAGGTGTATTACCTGCTATGGAATGTGGCGGTAACCTGCTACTGAACGTAGTAGCTATAATAGACATACAACAATGGTTGTATGTTGGCTAAGATTGATATTATACTTTCGAAATGTTTTCCACACTAGACATTAATAATAATATCAACTGATTTTGCGTAGTAAGCATTTTTGACTATCAAAAGGGGAAATCTCCTCCAATTCTGCGTTTGCATTGTGTGTGTGGCGGAGGCCTTATGGTAGTTTCATTTTCCAAAAGCATTGTGAAATTGTTTTATTTCTTTTGTGAAAATAACTATTTTACGATCTCACACCAGTCACCATGACTGACTCGGAGTTTATTGTTCCCTTTCTAAACTCTGGGTGCCCATAATTTTCCACACGGGTAGCCTAGAGTTATGTTATTAGGATATTCTGGATATTCTGGATCTTTGAAGATGAGCTGGATGGCGAAGCATACTATCGTACTTGTTTATTTATTCTGTTGTGTATTCTGTATGAGGACAAGTTTATATAACTGTCCAAGGTTGTATTGAATGTATATTGACTCTGATTGATGTATGTATAAAATGATATAGTCTTTTTGTTTTAAAGACTAGTGATTATCTATTGTATATTATTCAGCTGCGAATGTGAGATCCTGATATTGTTTCTGTTTCTGTTTTCTGTTCTTTCTTTCTTCTGTCTTCTTCTACCTCTTCTTTTTAACCCTAATGGTTCGGTTTTCCGACATTCGATTGCGTGGCATTTGATACAGTGGACGTATTAATGTCGACTTTCAAGCGTCGAAAAGTCGAGTCGTTACACCGTTAGTGGAAGGATTTCCTTAATAGTTGTCCTAGGAGAATGAAACGAGATTTACACGCATAGTATAGCATCATCGGAGATGACCCTGCCATATAACTCACGTGTTTCTCCTAGATATTTCCAAAGTTACCCTTTGGGTCTAAATTCGATAATCGGTTATTTAAACATCGAATAAACAAACAGTCAAATCAGGGATTTAGTTCCACGGGGAAACAAACATTGGTTAAGCACATAACTAACCACTAGCCTCTTTTTAATTAATCTTCCATTGATAGAAAAATCACTTTGTAAAACCTTTATATAAATATCTTTACAAGATATACCCACAAATCCATATATTTTCAATACAGAAATAATCTATATACTTATCTTAGCGCTATAAGTATATTCACAAAACTAGGAATATTTTCTTTCTGTATAATTCAAAAATAATTTATAAATCCCTTATAAATCTCAAAAACCATTTATAAAACTATTTTATAAACCTCTGAACCCGTTTATAAAATCCTACATAGAAACCCCTTTAAGAACTCAACCACCATTTCCAATTATAAACTCTTTTATAAATTTCAAAACATTTATAACTCTTTATAAATCCATAAAACTACTTATAAAACTCTTCTTATAAGTTTATAAACCCATTTCTAAAGTTCTTTTATGAATATCTAAAATTATTTATACAACTCTTTTTATCTTGTAAATAATCACCCTTTAAGTCTCCAAATCATCCGATAAAACTCCTCTTCTAAAACCCAAATTTATTTATAAAACTCTATTTATAAATATCGAACTTTTATAAATAAATAATAATTATTTACTCCAAACACTATTATACAATAATAATTATTAATAATAAACCTTATAAATAAATAAATAAATATTATCAACCTTAAAATGTCTTAAAATAATAATTAATAATTTCAAAGACATTATTAATAAAACACTAATAATTTATTTTCAACCTTATTATAAATAATAATAATTAATTTTTTAAAATATTAACTTATTGATTAACAACCTTAAAAACAATATTAATTGTAAATAAATAACTTTAAAACAATATTAAATATAAATAAGTAACTTTAAAACAATATTAGATATAAATAAATAATTTTTAAAACAATATTAAATATAAATAAATGACTTAGAAAAAGAAAGATAAAAGGTTGGAATAAAATAGAAGTTAAATCCTTTAAAACAAAATATTTCTGAAGTCCAATTTCAGATATAAATCATTTCCTATCTCAAAAACCAACTCTAACTCAAATGGCAATTTATAGTATTCTTAAAATCCTAATTTGAGGCCAATAGCTACCAAACGCTTAACCAATATCGATATTGATTTCCTATCACTACAAAGTCTAAGTTTGAACATATAATAATGTCATAAACCATAGTGTCCACAATCATGTTTCATATTCAATAATTATATGATAGGAATTTTATTGAAATAAATTAACAATAGCGAGGAATCCTGTTGGATCCCACCAACCTGTTTCTCTGTATTACATACAGTATATAATCATAAAATATAAATCAACCGCTTCGAGGCAGGATCGTATACAAAGGGTCATCTGCTCTTACACGGGAACGTAATAGGGTCTCATCTGCTCTATGGGCGGGAATATATACAAACCAACAAATAAAATAGTAAATCATACAAACATCCAATTAACAATTTTTATCAACTATATAATATTACTGGTTAACTAAAAAGGTAAGATTAACTCACATTTATTCCAGTTGCCGTCGAGGCGTTCCGTTTGGAACTAAAATCAAACAACATCCGATTTTAGCCTAAATTTCAACTGTCTTCAAATTATCCAACTAGTTCCACCGTGAAGCTTTCATCGTTACGAGCATAGCGCAAAAATGCACACCTCGATTTGACCTCGTATGAGAGAGTTATTGATTATACAAGATTTCGATTTAAATAATATAATATTATTGCTAATTACAACATTATAATTTAAATACCATCATTTAAATTTATTAACTGCCTAATCTTTTTTGTAACAACCCAAGGTTTTGCAATTATTTTATTTTCGTCATTAGACGATTAAAATTGGTTGCAAATTTCAGTTTGGAGTTTGAATCCAGTTTAAATTCTTTTGAAAATTCGTTAAGAGATTAAGGGCTTTAAGTAAGAATCAGGGCCCAAATACATTTTTCTCCTTTTATTTTTGGCCGTGCCCTTCTTATTCCCAATTCGACCCGCCCCTCATTTCATTTTTCGCTTGCGTTTGAAAACCTAATCAAAGAAACGAAAATGGCGGCCCATCCTCTTCTTTGTTCAATCAAATTAAGGCTTCAAGTTTAGAGTCGCCGTGTTGCCTACTTGTAAGCGACGAGACTTCAATTTTTGGAAGTGGGGGTAATGGATTTGGGTTCATCTTTGCTTCGAAAGTTCGTAGCCTTCATCGATTGTTGGCTGCTCAAAAAAAAAAGGTGAGTAATTTCTTAATTACTCACATCTGATTTGATTTCTTGTACGTGTGATTTTGTAGTATCGATCTTGACTTTTTGTAATTCGACTTCGGTCGTGATTCTTGGCTTGTTTTGAGTTTGCTATCGTGATTCGTCCTTTGTTGTCTTTTGATGTTAAACTCTTTTGACGATGCTAATTTCGAGTCGACTTCGACACTTACTGCTATTGACTTAACTTGGTTGATATCAGCCTTGGCATTTTGTGACAGTTGATCTTGATCCATGAGTGCACTTGATTTTTGAACTGTTCGATTTATTAGTAACTTCATTTCGGCAGTGTGTTTTTATGAACCACGTTGATTGATGTTTTGATATTACCAGGCTCTTCGAGTTTGGTAATTCAGTGGTTCTTAGTTTTGATGGATCTATACTGACTTGTTTGACTCTATGTTGCTCGGCTATTTCATTTCAGTTATATTTGGTAGCTTTACTTGAGTATTGAGCTGTATTGTTCACTAATTATTCGCTTCGAGTCTTGATTTATGCTCTTTGTTGTCGTACATTCGTGGGCACTTTGTACATCATTCTGGTTTGAAGTCTTTTGTTAGTCCATGTCTGGACATTGGGACTATTTGAGTTGAAGTTCAATTGCTGGTCCTATTTCAATTAATATAGATATGTATGTGTATATATATTTATATGCATACATGTTTAATTTTATTTGCTCGGCTTCGAGTGACATTTTGCGATAATGGGGACTTTGACTTGTTCAGTTCTTTTTCTTGAGTGACTTCACTTTGACAGACAGTGTTCGATTCTTCTTTTTAACACTGTAACACTGATGTGGTTGTTTAAATATTTTTGAAACTGCACTTGATTTTCATGTGCAATGAATGGCTCTTTTTGAAACTGCACTTGATTTAAATATTTTTGAAACTGCCTTTTTTAACTCAGACTTGGGTTGCACTGAGTGATACTGATTTGATCTTTGCCTATTGGTCCAGTTTCATATATATTTGATACTGCAGTTTCTTCACTTGGTTCCTGCATATATATCACTACATGTTGTTTATGTTACTCTGACTTATGTGCATGTGTCTTTAGCTTGTGTTCATTTGAGGCTGCTGTTCCACTTTGTTCATTACAGTTTCATTTGCATATATTCGTGTCCCTTGTTCATGTTGCTGTTGGATTTGTTGGTTTTACTTGAGTCTGGGCTTATTCCCTTTTACTTGTGCAATTCTCTATTGCATTCTGTCTTGATGTTTCAGCTGCCATCATGTTGAATTGTGAATTTGTGTGTTACCATTTCTTGGTATCTTTTATTGATTGTGTTGTGGTGCCACATTTTGGTGCCCTCACCTTCATAATGCGATGTTCATGTAGCTGTATCCTTTTGCTGGCGATGCTTGAGATTTTGTTACATTTAGTATCACTTGGTTTTGGGCTGCTTTTTAGGACTGCACTTGATTTTTGTGTGGTCTTGACTCTGTATATACACTTCATGTAGTGTAGTGTGCAGACATTTACTTGTGCTAACCAGTTGAGTTCGACACTTGAGTTGTCGTTGTTTGACTATTTAGTTCCTAGTTAATCGTTGTTCAATTGCAGTTTTATTGTGCGGTGTTTCTTGCTTCCTTTTGTGCAGTTTCACCTTAGTGATCTGGTGGTGACTGCAGTCTTGTTGCAGATTTCCCTTGTAATCATTTGTGACTGCAATTTTGTCTTACATGCAGTTTTGGTCCTTGTTGTTTTGCATTGTATTAATGCATTTGGATCTGTTTTCAAATTCACTTGAGTTGAACCCAATTTCGGGGTTTGACCTGGTGATCATTTGTGACTTTCACTGAGCTTTTGTGTATCTCTTGCGATAGTGGCGAGGTAGTACACGCGTGCGTGTACTGCAGCCCTATCAGATTTGACAGTTTTAAATTGATGTTTCGATTTGTTGAATTGTTCGTTGGTTAATTTCAATGTTTTGGAGTTGTATTCCGATTTGGATTGCTGATTTGTTGTTTAACACTGGATAGTGTTATATCTGCTGTTATCCGATTCTTTTATCGAGGAGTCGGATATACGAGATTTCTGTGACTGTCGTCTATTTGATATTGATTATTATTGCTACTGTGCATTAATAACTGAGTTTGAATTAGACTGACCCGTGTATTATTTTCTTTTGAATGTAATACTCGGGTCAGACCCGAGTTATTTCAGGTAGTAGATTTCCTTCTTTGAGTTGCTGTTCGGGATATGAAGACTTTTCACATCTTCTGAAGTTGTCTTTGTCATTTTGTAGAAGTCAAGTCATTGTATAGGATGATATGTATTCATGTATATTAGTTGATAATGTACTTGTTTATATAACTTCCAGAGTCGACAGTTGTAGTTGTATCATATGTATTGAGTCAACTATATTGTAACTGACATCAGTTATATATATATGAGATTCTGTTATTTGTGTTCCGCATTCTTTTTTGTATCTGTGTTGTTTTTATATATATTGTCCTAAACTATTAGGAACCGTCATAGTTTGTTTTGTACTAGAATTGGGTATGTCGACGGGAGTAAATAAATAATAGAAGAAAAATAAAAAGTATATACCACTCCTATCGAGATAGCCAATGTTAGTGTAAAGCCAACTACGGATGGTCGCTCCTATCCAGCCTTATTCTTCGTAATAATAGACAGTATTTCTTTTAATACTCTTTGTTATTATGAGTATAGAGGTGGGGCGTCACAGTTGGTATCAGAGCTTGGGGTTTATGGACATAATATAAAACATAACTTGGATGGAACATATGTTACAACTATTTGACGATGTTTTATTTGTGCTTTGAGTCAAAACTAAAGTTTTGAAATTTAGATGTAAATTTTTAAATATCTTTATTTAAAAATAAAAGTGAAATTGTGTTCTGATGATTTGATTGATTTGTGTTTTGTTATCAGTGTGCGCAGTGGAAACAGTGAAACTGTCTTCGCTGAGTACAACTGATAATCTTTTTGATTTAAAATTTTGGAATATGAAATTGAAATAAATTTCATTGGTTGTTTACATAGCTGTAATTATTTTGTTTCTTTGAGAATTTCGAATCCGAATTGAGGATTCGAAGAAATTACAGTTATGTGATTTTTGTTGAAATTTCCGCTGGCTTTCTTTTGTACTAATCATCTATTGATTAGATTTTGCTGTTTTGAATTATCTTCATTGAAGATACCTTCGAATGACTTTTTTGTTCATTTATTGCACGTTACTACATTTATTTTATGTTGAACCAGTGCTTGGTTATGAAACGTACTTTGTTGCCGTTATCTATAACGGGACTTTTACATCGATGCTAAATTTTGAGGCACGGTGTTTTGTTGGCATTTTGATGAATGAAAATTCAGTGATATTACATTTTGATGTAAATTGCTTTGATGAGATTTTGACGTTTTAAAATTACTGTCGCTTAGACTTCAGTAACAGTCAAATTTTAAAAAGTGGATTTTTAAGCGGTTATACCGCAATGCTGATTTGTGATACGTTTTTACGGTATTTTGAGAAGTATAATTTCCTTATCGAAATTGTTACTAATATTGCTGCTTTAATCACGTGATTGGAAAATCGTTTTAAAATGAAAATTGTTTTATAAATTTTTAACAGTTTGCGTTTTCAAAAGAATGAGAAAGCGACTTAAATGATTCAGCAAAATCGAGGATTATGACCCCTTTCTTTTACTGTTTCGCTTAACTCCGGACTTGTCCAGTTGAGAATGTGAATTGTTATTTTTACAAAATAAATAAAATTGTTTCAGGAATTTTAATAGTTTGCGCTTTCAAAAGAATGAGGAAGCGATTTAAACGTTTCAGCAAAATCGAGGACTATGACCCCTTTCTTTTACTGATTCGCTTAATTCAGGACTTGTCCGTTTGAGAATGTAAAGTGTATTTTTACAAAATACACAATTTTGCACTTTCAAGGAAACGATGAAGAGATTTAAACGATTTAGCAAAAGTGCGGAGTATGGAACCACACTTTTACTATTTCGGTTAATTCCGGACTCGTTAATTGAAATATCTGTTGTTTTGATGATTTTGATGATTTTACACTTTCAAGGAAACGATGAAGAGAATTAAATAATTTAGTAAAACTCATGGTTATGGGACATGTGCGTTTGCTATTTTGGTTAATTCCAGACTCGTTAATTGAAATATTTTGATGCTTTCGTGTGCTTTCGAGCCACTATGTTGGACCTTCGGGTCATATGAGGACCTTCGGGTCATATGAGGACCTTCAGGTCATATGTTGGACCTTCGGGTCAATACCAGTACTAGACCTTCGGGTCACTCTGCGGACCTTCGGGTCATTTGTTGGGCGCCAAAATTATGTTGAGTACTTGGTAGGCTTCGGCCATTTGTTGATGCACGTGCGGCGAATTAAAAACTCGCCATCTGATGGGATCGATCCAAGCTTTTATGTTGATTTTCTAGTCTTCTTAATTGATTTCTAGATATTTGTTGTTTCCAATTATCTGCAGGTAATTGGATATTTGTTGATATGAGTTCTGATTATCGTTTTTGATAATCGGATATTTGTTGCTTCTAATTATCGCTTGTGATAATTAGATATTTGTTGATATGAGTTCTGATTATCGTTTTTGATAATCGGATATTTTTTGCTTCTAATTATCGCTTGTGATAATTAGATATTTGTTAATATGAGTTCTGATTATCGTTTTTGATAATCGGATATTTGTTGCTTCTAATTATCGCTTGTGATAATTAGATATTTGTTGATTCTGATTATCGCTTTTGATAATCGGATATTTGTTGCTTTTAATTATCGCCTTTGATAATTGAATATTTGCTGATTTGGGATTTAATTATCGCCTTTGATAATTAAATATTTGCTGATTTGAGATTTAATTATCGCCTTTGATAATTAAATATTTGCTGATTGAAATTTGATTATCGTTTGTGATAATCGAATATTTGTTGAATTTGAAATTTGATTATTGTTTTTGATAATCGAATATTTGTTGAATTTGAAATTTGATTATCGTTTTTGATAATCGAATATTTGTTGAATTTGAAATTTGATTATCGTTTTTGATAATCGAATATTTGTTGAATTTGAAATTTGATTATCGTTTTTGATAATCGAATATTTGTTGAATTTGAAATTTGATTATCGTTTTTGATAATCGAATATTTGTTGAATTTGAAATTTGATTATCGTTTGTTATAATCGAATATTTGTTGAATTCGAAATTTGATTATCGTTTTTGATAATCGAATATTTATTGAATTTGAAATTTGATTATCGTTTGTGATAATCGAATATTTGTTGAATTTGAAATTTGATTATCGTTTTTGATAATCGAATATTTGTTGAATTTGAAATTTGATTATCGTTTGTGATAATCGAATATTTGTTGAATTTGAAATTTGATTATCGTTTTTGATAATCAAATATTTTTTGAATTTGAAATTTGATTATCGTTTGTGATAATCGAATATTTGTTGAATTTGAAATTTGATTATCGTTTTTGATAATCGAATATTTGTTGAATTTGAAATTTGATTATCGTTTTGATAATCGAATATTTGTTGAATTTGAAATTTGATTATCGTTTGTGATAATCGAATATTTGTTGAATTTGAAATTTGATTATCGTTTTTGATAATCGAATATTTATTGAATTTGAAATTTGATTATCGTTTGTGATAATCGAATATTTGTTGAATTTGAAATTTGATTATCGTTTTTGATAATCGAATATTTGTTGATTTGAAATTTGATTATCGCTTTTGATAATTGAATATTTGTTGATTTGAAATTTTAATTACCGTTTGTGGTAATTAGATATGTGCTGATTTGTTTTCTGAGTATCGTTTGGATAATTGGATGTTTGCTGATTTTATGGATAAGAGATTCTCTAGTCTCTAATTGAGTTCAGGTTATGTTAATTTTATTGAATTGCTATTTTCTATCTATCACTGTTGATAGTTAGAATTTGTTGATTATGAAGTTCGTGTTTTCTATTTATCCGTTAGATAACTAGATATTTGCAGTTTTGCAAATTGTGATTTGTGCTTTCTAATCATCTCTGTAGATAATTAGCTTTTGTTGTTTTTCTAATTATCGTATCGATGATTAGACATTGCTGTTTTATAATTTTCTGTATTTTGATTATCTAATTGATAGTAAAGTATCGCTGATAATTGTTTTTGTTCATTTTTAATTGTTTCTGATTATCTAATTGATAATCAGATTTTGTGGAGAATTTGTGAATCTCTTTTATGAATATAAAAGATCTTTGTGGCATTTGAATTCGCGACTTTTATTTTTCTAGCTTAACCAGTTTATGTTAGAAGAAAAATAGTGTTGATGACCTTCATTATGAAAATTGCGGGGACGCAATTTGTATAAGGAGGGGAGTCTGTAACAACCCAGGGTTTTGCAATTATTTTATTTTCGTCATTAGACGATTAAAATTGGTTGCAAATTTCAGTTTGGAGTTTGAATCCAGTTTAAATTCTTTTGAAAATTCGTTAAGAGATTAAGGGCTTTAAGTAAGAATCAGGGTCCAAATACATTTTTCTCCTTTTATTTTTGGCCGTGCCCTTCTTATTCCCAATTCGACCCGCCCCTCATTTCATTTTTCACTTGCGTTCGAAAACCTAATCAAAGAAACGAAAATGGCGGCCCATCCTCTTCTTTGTTCGATCAAATTAAGGCTTCAAGTTTAGAGTCATCGCGTTGCCTACTTGTAAGCGACGAGACTTAGATTTTTGGAAGTGGGGGCAATGGATCTGGGTTCATCTTTGCTTCGGAAGTTCGTAGCCTTCATCGATTGTTGGCTACTCGAAAAAAAAGGTGAGTAATTTCTTAATTACTCACATCTGATTCGATTTCTTGTACGTGTGATTTTGTAGTATCGATCTTGAATTTTTGTAATTCGACTTCGGTCGTGATTCTTGGCTTGTTTTGAGTTTGCTGTCGTGATTCGTCCTTTGTTGTCTTTTGATGTTAAACTCTTTTGATGATGCTAATTTCGAGTCGACTTCGACACTTACTGCTATTGACTTAACTTGGTTGATATCGGCCTTGGCATTTTGTGACAGTTGATCTTGATCCATGAGTGCACTTGATTTTTGAACTGTTCGATTTATTAGTAACTTCATTTCGGCAGTGTGTTTTTGTGAACCACGTTGATTGATGTTTTGATATTACCAGGCTCTTCGAGTTTGGTAATTCAGTGGTTCTTAGTTTTGATGGATCTATACTGACTTGTTTGACTCTATGTTGCTCGGCTATTTCATTTCAGTTATATTTGGTAGCTTCACTTGAGTATTGAGCTGTATTGTTCACTAATTATTCTCTTCGAGTCTTGATTTATGCTCTTTGTTGTCATACATTCGTGGGCACTTTGTACATCATTCTGGTTTGAAGTCTTTTGTTAGTCCATGTCTGGACATTGGGACTATTTGAGTTGAAGTTCAATTGCTGGTCCTATTTCAATTAATATAGATATGTATGTGTATATATATTTATATGCATACATGTTTAATTTTATTTGCTCGGCTTCGAGTGACATTTTGCGATAATATGGACTTTGACTTGTTAGTTCTTTTTCTTGAGTGACTTCACTTTGACAGACAGTGTTCGATTCTTCTTTTTAACACTGTAACACTGATGTGGTTGTTTAAATATTTTTGAAACTGCACTTGATTTTCATGTGCAATGAATGGCTCTTTTTGAAACTGCACTTGATTTAAATATTTTTGAAACCGCCTTTTTTAACTCAGACTTGGGTTGCACTGAGTGGTACTGATTTGGTCTTTGCCTATTGGTCTGGTTTCATGTATATTTGATACTGCAGTTTCTTCACTTGGTTCCTGCATATATATCACTACATGTTGTTTATGTTACTCTGACTTATGTGCATGTGTCTTTAGCTTGTGTTCATTTGAGGCTGCTGTTCCACTTTGTTCATTACAGTTTCATTTGCATGTATTCGTGTCCCTTGTTCATGTTGCTGTTGGATTTGTTGGTTTTACTTGAGTCTGGGCTTATTCCCTTTTACTTGTGCAATTCTCTATTGCATTCTGTCTTGATGTTTCAGCTGCCATCATGTTGAATTGTGAATTTGTGTGTTACCATTTCTTGGTATCTTTTATTGATTGTGTTGTGGTGCCACATTTTGGTGCCCTCACCTTCATAATGCGATGTTCATGTAGCTGTATCCTTTTGCTGGCGATGCTTGAGATTTTGTTGCATTTAGTATCACTTGGTTTTGGGCTGCTTTTTAGGACTGCACTTGATTTTTGTGTGGTCTTGACTCTGTATATACACTTCATGTAGTGTAGTGTGCAGACATTTACTTGTGCTAACCAGTTGAGTTCGACACTTGAGTTGTCGTTGTTTGACTATTTAGTTCCTAGTTAATCGTTGTTCAATTGCAGTTTTATTGTGCGGTGTTTCTTGCTTCCTTTTGTGCAGTTTCACCTTAGTGATCTGGTGGTGACAGCAGTCTTGTTGCAGATTGCCCTTGTAATCATTTGTGACTGCAATTTCATCTTACATGCAGCTTTGGTCCTTGTTGTTTTGCATTGTATTAATACATTTGGATCTGTTTTCAAATTCACTTGAGTTGAACCCGATTTCGGGGTTTGACCTGGTGATCATTTGTGACTTTCACTGAGCTTTTGTGTATCTCTTGCGATAGTGGCGAGGCAGTACATGCGTGCGTGTACTGCAGCCCTATCAGATTTGACAGTTTTAAATTGATGTTTCGATTTGTTGAATTGTTCGTTGGTTAATTTCAATGTTTTGGAGTTGTATTCCGATTTGGATTGCTGATTTGTTGTTTAACACTGTATAGTGTTATATCTGCCGTTATCCGATTCTTTTATCGAGGAGTCGGATATACGAGATTTCTGTGACTGTCGTCTATTTGATATTGATTATTATTGCTATTGTGCATTAATAACTGAGTTTGAATTAGACTGACCCGTGTATTATTTTCTTTTGAATGTAATACTCGGGTCAGACCCGAGTTATTTCAGTTAGTAGATTTCCTTCTTTGAGTTGTTGTTCGGGATATGAAGACTTTTCACATCTTCTGAAGTTGTCTTTGTCATTTTGTAGAAGTCAAGTCATTGTATAGGATGATATGTATTCGTGTATATTAGTTGATAATGTACTTGTTTATATAACTTCCAGAGTCGATAGTTGTAGTTGTATCATATGTATTGAGTCAACTATATTGTAACTGACATCAGTTATATATATATGAGATTCTGTTATTTGTGTTCCGCATTCTTTTTTGTATCTGTGTTGTTTTTATATATATTGTCCTAAACTATTATGAACCGTCATAGTTTGTTTTGTACTAGAATTGGGTATGTCGACGGGAGTAAATAAATAATAGAAGAAAATAAAAAGTATATACCACTCCTATCGAGATAGCCAATGTTAGTGTAAAGCCAACTACGGATGGTCGCTCCTATCCAGCCTTATTCTTCGTAATAATAGACAGTATTTCTTTTAATACTCTTTGTTATTATGAGTATAGAGGTTGGGCGTCACATTCTTCCTCTTCCTCTCATGTTCGAACCCAACCCAGGCCAAACTTCATCTCGTCGTCGCCGCTTTCATACGTCGCCAGGTGCCATCGCACCACCAGCAGCGAGAGCACCAACCTCGCCGCACCTCCTGCTACCAACGCGGCCCCTATTGCCCCGCCTCGACAGTGAACGAACGCGAAAAGCATTCACCGTTCAAACCCAAAATTTCAGCGCCACCCTCGACCAAATGCCACCAAACTTTGCCGATGCCTCGCCCACACCCTACTTGAAAAATCTCCTTCAGGGACCATCGTCTAAAAGCAAGCAAAATCACTGAAATTGACGAAATTACAACCGTTGTTCATCGATGAACTACGGCTACTACAATGCGACTTAGTCCAACCCAACCGTTGAATAAGTCGAGCTTGATGCTGCTAACATTTCTCTTGTTGGGGTCAAGCGAAGATGATGCCCCTAGTGGTCCCGATTATTGAGGATCGTTGGATTTGGTGGTATAAATTTTGGAAAGAAAACCAAATGTTTTATAGTTTGAACGCAAATTTGTAGGGGAGGTGAGGATGGCCTAGGTATAGGGAAGGTATGGTGTGAATAGTTGAGAGGTATTGGTTGGTTATGGATATATATATATATATATATATATATATGAAAATATCCTATATGGATGAAATTTAACAATTTGGATCTCGCATTATGGAATATGAGATGTATTAGTAAACTAGCAAGTATGATAGGCAAGCCTATAGATATTGATGAAAACACAAGGAAGGTTAAATGTATTAAATATGCTAGGGTTTTGGTGGAGATCTCAGCCAAAACTGTGTTGCCAAAAATAGTCAAAGCTATAGACAAACAAGGCAATGAATACAGACAAGAGGTAGAGTATGAGTTCGTTCTACCTAGATGTGGGGAATGTATGTGCTTCGGTCACATAAACCAGCAGTGCCAACATACCATGGCAGACAAGACTAAGCAAGTATGGGTAGAAAAATCAAAAAACACAACAGAAGCTACAACATTTTTACTTGAGACTAGTAGTTCAAAAAATGATGAGGAGATCACAAAAAATAATATACACAACACCTCCCCTACTACACATCCTTCAACAAAATATCCACATCAGAATTCTAAGGAATTGGACTGTGGATCAGAGCAAGCATTTCATCTAGCTCCTGCTCAATCAGAGAAGACACCTTGGATAGTGGATCATTCGGAAGGTAGCCTTCTCCCACTTGTTGATCTAGTGGTTCCACCTGCACACTGTGAAGGTAACCCTATAGGCCTTGTGGCTCCACTTGTCCTGGATCCACTAACTGTAGATCATAAAGTGGGGGAGGAGGAGTTTCCAGGTTCCCTATCTGATATCCACAAGATGGGCATTGATTTGGATTCATCGGAGAATGAAGAGGAAGAAGATGTGTCAGAGGATATTAGTAAGTACACTGAATGTAATATGGAATATGAGAATCCGTTCACTACTGATGAAAAGAAAAGGACTGATAGATCAGTTATGGTAGGTTCTGCTCCCATTACATGGAGCAAAACTACCAAAAGATCATAAATGTCCATTTTATGCTGGAATGTGCGAGGTCTAAATAATGACATAAGGTAATTAGACTTCCACAACATCAAGGCCAAATATAGGTCTACTATTTTAGCACTTTTAGAAAATAGAATTAATAACAATAATTTAGAGATGTTTAGACACCAAATGGGAAATCAATGGACATTTACTCATAACTCGACAACTCAAGCTAAGGGAAGAATTCTTGTTAGTTGGGAAAGCAATTACTGGAATGGCAACATAATGAATATGGATGATCAGTAAATAACCATTAGGTTTCATAATATTGGTGGTCTGGAGATGGTAACCACTTTTGTTTATGCTAAAAACCTAGCCTCTAAAAGAACTGAGCCGTGGAAACAAATTACTGATAACTCGAAAAACATCAACATTCCTTGGGTGGTCATAGGTGATTTTAATGCTGTTTTAAGCACAAGTCAGAAAAAGGGAGGGCTTACCCTGAGAGTTGCACAAGTTGCTGAATTCAACAAATGTGTACTTTCTAGTGGCCTTGTAGAAGCACACCATTCAGGCCTGAAATTCATATGGAAAAGTGGTGAGGCTAAGAAAATCACATCAAGACTAGACGGAGCTCTTGGCAATACTGAACTATTTAACAAAATCCCAAACTTTAAAGTAACTGTTCTACCTTGTCCTACAAGTGATCACTGTCCCCTCTTGTTACAATTCAATGACGATCAAGATATACATAAAGGAAAATCTTTTCGATATGCAAATCATTGGCCTCTGATTGAAGGCTTCGATGAAGTAGTGAACTTTAACACAGTGAGAATTTCTCCAGGCAATCACATGTACGGACTTGTTATGCTCGTCAAAATCATGAAAAATAGACTTACAGAATGGAACAAGTGCAGACCAAAGACCACTGACACCATCACAGCAATCCAACAACAATTAGGAAATATTCAGCATCAACTGGATAACGATCCCCTTCATAAGGGCCTAAATGCTGACTTCTATGCACTTCAAAACGTCTCAAAGAAGAACTAAACAAACAGGCAGTGGAGTTGAAGCAAAAAGCCAAAGAGAAATGGTTACAACAGGGAGATGAATGCAATAAATTTTTTTATACTAAAATGTCTCTAAGACAACATCATAACAATCTAAACAACTATCTAAATGAACAGGGCATGTAACAACCCGCATATTTATCGATTTTTAAATTTAAATATTTTATTTAAATATTTCATTGTTCGTCGGATTTTAGTACGAAAAGCTACTTTTTGCAAACAGTCGAATTAGGACTCAAGACCCCTTCTATTGAGTTCAAAATGCCATTTGCGACCTTTTGGAGTATAAACTTCGATATGTTTGGAGTTAGTGGAATTTTGCTACTTTTTCACTTAGGGCTTTGGGTTTGGGTTCAGCCCATTTACCCCATTCTGGTTTTATCAACCCAACTCCACTCCCTCTCCTCTTCTTTACTTCACTTTCATTTCCTAACACTTAAGCTTCATCCAAAATGGAGAGTGGAATGGGAAATTAAAACTCCTAGCCCTAGTTCCTTTGCAAATCCTTCTTCTAGCTCCAAATTCAAAGAGAGGCTATTGGTAAGCCTTCTCTTCTTCTTCTCCAACTCATTCTCTTATCAATTTCAGAAATTCCTAAACCTAACTTAGGAAATGTTTCTCTTTTAAGCTTAGATTCAAGCTTGTTGGGTTGGAATTGAAGAGTGATTGTTCTTGCCATTGCTCTATAACTTCTTCTTCATTTGTTTTGGGTTTAAAGGTGAGATTTTTATCTCACATCTATGTTTATAATTATCTTTGATTGTTAGGTATGAATTCCTAACACTTCTTCATGTGCATTTGCCCTTGATTTAGATTGGTTTTGTGAATATTCCAATTTTTGGTTTTTAAAGTCAAATTTGTGTGAAAATCCTTTTATGGATGTTTGATCATGCTTTTGGTGATGCACCGAGGAGCATATAGGGTCAGATTGCCAATTGGCATAAACCCTTAGAGCCAATGTTCGTCCGGTTGCATTTTGGAAGAGTTTGCTCTTCATTTGGATAGGTTGAAAAACAGCCCAAGCATGATTCAGTCGACTGAAATCTCTGTTCAGTCGACTGAATCTGGAACCCGAAAGTTTCCAGGCAAGATTCAGTCGACTGAAATCTCTGTTCAGTCGACTGAAATCTCTGTTCAGTCGACTGAACCTGGAAACCAAATGTTTCCAGGCAAGATTTAGTCGACTGAAATCTCTGTTCAGTCGACTGAACCTGGAAAAAGAAAGTTTCCAGGCAGAATTCAGTCAACTGAAAATCTCTGTTCAGTCAACTGAATTTGTTGTTTCTGCCCACTTTGCCTTTTGGGTTTGAATTTCCAATTTGAATCGATTTGTGATGATCCTATTTGTTGTTATCATTTATTATGACTTTGATGACTCCTTTTTTCGGGATTTTTGAATATCCATTTCGATGGATTCTTTATCGGTTTAATTGGATTTGATTCACGTCTTCGAATGTGAATTTTTATGATTGATTGTTTCTACAATCGTTTTTGTGATTTGTCACTTTAAAATTATAAAGGTTTTCTATACTAGTAGTAAATATTCGAACTCTTTTGCAAAGACGATTTCAACTCTATTTTTAAATATAAAGCTTGTTTTCAAAACCGTTTTCCAATCTATTAGTATATACAAACCTTTACCTCATTCGTATGAGAAAATCTAATTAAACGGCTTAGCAAAACAAGTGGTATGAAACGCTTGCGTTTACTTCGTCGGTTAATTTATGGACTTGTTCGATTTAAACCCTTGTGACAATTTTCTAATGGAGATTTACAATTTGTTCGTAAATATTTAAGTTAAGCTAGTGGTTATGGGACATGAATCTAAACTCATATATTTACTAGCTTAGTGTAATTGACACTTCTTGATGATCGATGATGATCGTTTTATGGTTTAGACTAGCAATGCGCGATGTCTCTTTGTTTTGGTTCATCGGATGTTTTGCTGTACGACGTCGATGTTCCGTATTATTTGTGTTCTGGTTCATCGGGCGTTCGCTGTACTACGTCGTTGTTCTGGATTTATTTGTGTTCAGGTTCATCGGGCGTTCGCTGCATTATGTCGTTGTGCCTGAATTATTTGAGTTTGGTTCCTCGGGAGTTCGTTGTACTACGTCGTTGTTTCGGATTTATTTGTGTTCATGTTCATCGGGCGTTCGCTGTACTACGTCGTTGTGCTTGAATTATTTGAGTTTGGTTCCTCGGGCGTTCGCTGTACTACGTCGTGGCTCCGGCTCTATGGTTAGCGACCATGGGTTAACAACCCGTTTGTGATACACGTGTTGGTGAGTTTTCATGCTCCCGTTCTAGTGACAGGCCTCTTTCCCCCTTTTTGTGATTTCTGGATTTCTATTGATTGATTTCTAGAGTTTGTGTTTTCACCAATTTTCGTGATTTACATGGATAAGTTTTATCAATATTTGTGCATTGGTGAATTTGTGTGTCATTAAATTTTGTGATTGGCATTGATATAATTGTCAACATTTATGGTTTGGTGAATGAAATAAAGAGTATGACATTCCTTTTTATCTTTGAGAAGATTCTTGTGATATTGATTATTCTCTGGATTGATTTTCGATTAGATACTTATCACAGTATGGCTTTATGGTTATCATACGTTTTTGTCATATCTCTTATTCTATATCACTTTATCTGATATTTATAGCTAGACTGATCCGTTTATTATTTTCTTATTAAATAATACTCGGGTCAGACTGAGATTTTACAGGTGCTTCCTCATGACTCTTTATCGGACCGTCATCTGACCTTTTGGCTAACTACTCTAGTTTAGTAGTTTTTGGTTGTATACATTCGATATATAGACTCCTTGATGTATACGTATTCTTTTGTCTAGCACTTGTATCTATTCTTTTTGATATTGTGGATCTTGTTTGACCACTACTCTGATGTGCACTTTTATGTGTAATATTCATATCTATTTCCGCCTTTGTGATATGAATTATCTGTGACTGATTTATGTTATGTTTATTTCTATATTTGTTTCCGAAGATTTTATATAGCCACTGTGTAGTAGCTTTGTGTTTGTATCGGTATGTCGGATTCCCTCTTGAAATAAAATGCATGTTATACTATCTGACATATCGGTGCTCGCACAAAGCAATTACATCGATGGTCACTCCTCAACAGCCTTATTCTTCGCGCTAGTTGATGGCATTACCCTGTAGTGTCCTTGACCAGCGTGGGTATAGAGGTGGGGCGTCACAGGGCAATACCTCTAGACACATCAAAGACATTGAAGACCAAGCTATCACTTATTTCACAAACCTATATAATGGAGAAAATCACAATCACTTACCTCATATCAATTGTAGGAAGAAGATCTCCTCTGCTGGTGTCAACATGCTGACAACTCAGATTTTGGAAGGGGAATTGAGGAAAGCTGTCTGCTCGATCCACAGTGACTCCTCCCCCGGCCCTAATGGAATGAGGGCAGCCTTCTTCAAAATGAATTGGATATACCTGAAAGATTATATGTTAAAAGCTTACAATGAAGCCTTAGAGACTGAAGAATTTGTACAAGAAATAAACCACACTTTCATATCTCTCATCCCAAAAAATAAGAAACCAGATAGAATTGAAGATTACAGACCAATTTCCTGCTGCAATGTCACCTATAAGATCCTTAGCATATGTATGAGATTAAATAGAGTCCTTACTGGTTTAGTTTCACAATGTCAAAGTGCCTTTATTAAAGGTAGGCTCATCTCTGAAAACTTATTGATGGCACATGAATTAATCAGAGATTTTAATAAACAAGGGGCTGATAAAATGTGCATCAAAGTTGATCTACAAAAAGCTTATGACAGGGTTAATAAAGGTTTCATTATCCACATGCTTGACTCTATGGGGGCTCCAATGAAGCTGCTAAAACTGATTAAGTACTCTCTAGACACTCCTACTTTCTCTATCATGATAAATGGAGTACCTAAAGGTTATATACAGAGTAATCGTGCGATAAGACAAGGGGACCCTCTCTCTCCTTATTTATTTGCTGTAGCGATGGAATGGTTTACTCCTCAAATGGAATTGGCATGATATCACAAACTCATTCAACCTATATACAATACCCTCCTAAAAGTTACTCATTTAATATATGCCAATGATTTACTAGTGGTGATAAAAGGTAATACAAAGGCTATTGACAAGGTCAAATCTATTTTTACTGACTTGGAGATGTTAGCTGGACTTAACTTGAACGAACTAAAAACCAAGTGCTACTTCAATAAATACTATTCAAATAAGCAGGCTATGCTAGAGAGATTGGGATTCTCAGAGGGCCACCTTCCAGTTAAGTATCTGAGGGTGCCACTTTCAAATAACACTATTACAGATGTGGAATGTGGTAAGCTAGTTGATGCCATTAGAGACAAACTATAAGGATGGAGATCCAAATTGTTGTCATTTGCGGGTAGAGTTGAATTGGTTCATACTATTATCACATCTAAAGTCAGATTCTGGCTGCAATCATTTCAAATATCTGACTGCTCTATTGCAAAAATTAATTCAGTCTGTGCAGACTTTATATGGAAGGGGGAATGCACAAAGTTAAGTACTCAGATCTATGTAAAAAGAAAGAAGAAGGAGGAGTTGGGTTGAAAAATCTATATGAGCTTAAGAAAGTTTATTGATTGAAACTAGCTTGGAATGTTCTAACATCTAAAAATCTATGGGCTACTTCGATGAGGTCGAGGTATCTAAAAGAAAATTTTTGGACCATAAAAATTGATAATAATGCCTCTGTTACATGGAAGAATATATTAAAACCAGGAATGAACTACAGACTTATGGAGAGACCCCTGGTTGAACTCAAAAGGTTTTATTAACAGGCTAGGCTGGGAAGCTTTTTCAGCATATGGGGCTCCTACCTGCAAAGTGGCTGAAATTCTAGATAATAGCGAATGGCATTGTGACATGAATTTGCTCGGTTCAAACTACAAAGAGGAAATTCAATGAAAAAAAATTGAAACAGATAGAGAGGAGGATATCTGGACATGGAAGAGCAGCCCAAATGTTCAGTTCAGTTTCAAAGACGTGTGGGAGGATTCGAGAACTAAATTCCCTCTGGTTAACTGGACTACAGTGGTCTGGAGTAGATCTAACAGTCCAAAAATGGCCCATACCCTATATAAAGCCATACTCAAAAGATTACCAACCAAAGGCAGACTTAATAAATGGGGGATTTTAGAGAATACACTTTGCTATCTTTGTAATTCTACTGAAGAAACTCATGAACACCTATTTTTTGAGTGCGAATACAGCAAAAGAGTGTAGAGTATACAAAAACTAAGATGTCTACTGACTAACAATGTACGGGAACTAACAGAAGAAGTAGAATACCTGAACGGAGGGAGCAACCTCACGAAGCTGATGCAAGAGACCGGAAAAATTGGCCTCACAACCTCCTTGTGGCACATCTGGAAGGAAAGGAACAATCGGGCTTTCAATAATAGACAACAGGATGAGTTAGTCCTCAGCAAACAAATAAACAGAGACATTAGCATACTAATTGATCGGATTTCGAAGAAGTTGCTTACCATTGTAACGGCACAAGAAGAACAACTATTGGAGACGTTGAAGTTGAAGGCGTTGAACGAACAAGATCAATCAGTGAACTTGGAGCCGCCATAGCTGAGCCCTAAAGATGGAATGTTTTAGGTTTTATAGGTTATTGTTTAATAATGTGTTGCTTTGAGTTATACCATCTGCTATAGTCGAGTTTTGAATATTTGATTTTGCCTTGGGCCGCAAAGCCCAGATGCATATTTAATAAAATTAACTCATTTTCAAAAAAAAATATGAAAATATCCAACTTTAAACGTTTGAAAATCTCGAGCTCCTATCGAGACGTGTCGCCTAGCGTTTTTTATGTAATACCCCTATTTTGAACTCAATGGAACTTGTAACGACCCGTATTTTTACGGATCGAAAAGTTCGTTCAAATCTGGAATTTTCAACATTTTTGGTTGTTTCAGATTTTGGGAAGAATTTTGGTTAAGTCCTAAGTCGTAGCCGACTTATGGGTTCTGGACGAGTTAAGGACTAAGTGGTAGGTCGGCGACGACCTAAGGAAGATAGGGGAGTGGTTTAAGTCGGTTGACAGTTTGGGACGACCTAAGGGATTAACCGGGTTAAGGAAGTTAAGTCGTAGGGTGGCTTAGGTCGAGTGACCGACTTAAGGGAGTAGCCTATCTAAGAAGTTGACCGACTTATAGTATTAACCGACTTAAGGATAGTGGTGAGTTAAGTGTTAAGTGTTAGGTCGGCAGGGTAATTGAGTCGGTAGGTAGTTAAGTCGGCAACGACCTAAGTTAAGTCGCGCCTATGTGTTAAGTTGTTGAGTCGTCAACCGACTTAGGACTTGGGTTTTGCGGCAGTATGATGAGTCTGCTTCGTTGGGTCGGTCTTATGGTTAAGTCGTAGGTCGGCGAGGCAGTTAAGTCGTTAGGTCGTATAGGCTGGTTAACTCGGCATAGCAGTAAGTCGTAGTCTGCTAAGTCAGTAGGTCGTTCAGGGGAGCATGTGTTGAGTCGAAGCTTGGTTAAGTCGTAGGCGCATGCCATAAGTCGTAACCGACTTAGGAGACAGCTGTTTTGTTGCGAGTCATAGGCAGATGAGTTTTTAGGTCGGCAAGGTACTAGGTCGGCAAGGCACTAGGTCGGCATGGTGTTAAGTCGGCACCGACTTAAGAAGATAGCCGAGTTACGACTTAAGGGCAGTTTTCAGCTATAAATAGGAGGGGTTGTTCTCACTTTTTGGGATTCGGATTTTGAAGCGACGAAGTGCTGCCATTTTGAGAGCTCGACTTCTACACTTCTTCACTTCTTTTCTCCACTCTAATCTAGTGCTTCCATCCATCCAAATCGAAGATCAAGATTGAAGATTCAAGAGCTTAGATTGAAGATCTTCATCTTTTCAAGAGAGATTTCTTCGTTTGAAGTGAGATCTTGTCGGATCTAGCTTAGTTCTTCGCTGTCCAGATCTGAAGTTGATATCTTTTGGATTGTTTAGGTGATTTGGTGAGTGGTGATTATCTCTCACACGGATCCAAAGGAGTAGATCGGATTGTTGGCTCGATTTGGTGTTAAACTAGTGATTTCCATGCATTTTCTTCATCCTATGTATAGATCCATATAGATCCATTGTTTATGATGATGTTGCATCCATTTTATCATATGTTAACCTATGCAAGTTCATTCATCAAGTTTGTAGAGATATAATCCATGTTTTCATGCTTATTGGACTTTCAACTCTTTAATTACGAAAATGCCATTATTGTTATAATTGTCTACTTAGATCATATTTGAATGCTTGATTGCTTGGATTGATGTTTGATTTGATTGCTTGTTATGAACTAGATGATCGATGATTAGATTTAGATCGAAGATGATTCAAAAGCTAAGGGAAAGGCTCTTGAAATGGAAAAGCTGCTCGTGGCATATGTAGCGGGATGATGAAGCTCTTATGCATAGATTTGATGATGTAATGATGAGATGAGGCTTTGCGAGGATGTAATGAAGCGAGGCAATCATGTGGTGAAGTCTTGGTCTAATCCAGACGGGATCATTCCAAGCATGTTGATAACTCGGTGATATGATTCGAGTTGAGGATAATGAATGGATATGAGAATAGTCGTCGAGGAGGATGACTAGGAGGCTTGGATAGCATCGTTGCTGAAGGTTCTAGCATGCTCTAAGCAAGAGTACGTTTGGGCAGATTCGATAGTCCCAACGACCAACTGTTGATGGTCGAGTACTCTGGGCAGATTCGATAGTCCTAGGCACGGGCTGCGACGACGTGCGGGAGTTATGTCTAGAACCGGGGTTTCCATTAGCCCTTGACGGACGGCTGAAAGAATGTGCCGGTCATTCAATTAACGGTGATATCGAAGCAATGATAACAGTGATAGCCAGAGTCATGGATGTTTGGTTGTATCGTCATTCAGACTCAAGAGCGGTATTTTCTGGGTGCTTATCTGATTTAGGCCTTGGTACTTGGAAAACATCGCCCTTGACTCGAGTGATAGTAGCTTTACTTTAAATTGTATGCTCTGCTATGTTTGCTTCTACTTAGTGTGTGTCTGGGGGCTATCACTGTAGAATGAGGTTGGAGTGGGAGGGTTGTATTCCTATTCCTTTTCCTTTATGCTCTTTTGGTATGTTGTTAGTTAATTTACTGCTCACTAAGACTGTTGTCTGACTCAAGGCTTTATGTTTTAATTCTTATTGCCTTGGGCTGTTCGTCCATTTTGGGACGGGCAGACTAGGTAGCAGGTGACAGGTGCTGTTCTCTTCTCACGATGCTGATATCGAAGACGAGCTAGAGTGTTGCATATTATCTTCTTATATGTACTGGATATTCCGCTGTTTTGTATTCTCTGAGAGATATGTAGTGAGGCTTGATGTATTGACTATGTGATGCTTGTATTCAACTATTATGGAGTTTTAAATGATGTCATTTTGTTCTGTAAAGCTTCACTATACATATGTTCTATTGTATTTTGTCCATGCGCTGTGAGTAATACGATAGATTCTTTTGTTTTAAATCTTACCTTGGCAATCGTCCATGGTCGCCTGGCACACTTTACAGCGCTTTATCTTTAGATTCGGTGCAGGGGTCATGGGCGGTCGTCACATTTGGTATCAGAGCCTTGGTTAATCGATTTTACCCAACGCTCGCTGAAGTAACTACGTATGAGAGACGTAATTGTATTTTGATGGATGATTACTATATATAATATAGTAGCTTGGTAGAGTTTGAGTCCTTTATGCAGTTGTTTCTCTAAATGTTCTGATCATTCCTTTTTATAGATATTGAGAATGAGTCGAAGAGGGAGACCAGCTGCTAGGGAAGGCCGTGCTACTGAAGAGACTGCTGATTATGCAGCCATGTTCGAAGCTATGATGACTTCGATCATGAGAAGGATATCAGTTCCGGGGGCAGCAGTTGATGTTGGAGTTCAAGTCCAAACTCTGAAACCAGTGGATTTTGCCAAGTTGTGCAAGGATTATACTGCTCTTGGAGGGAAGGTTTTCTTGGGAACAGAATCAACTATCGAGGTCCAGAGGTGGATAGATGCTTGTAGAAGGATCTTTGGTGATTTGGGAATTGATGATGCAACTAAGAGGAAGTTGGCATCGAGGCAGCTTCAAGGGAGAGCTTCTGATTGGTGGAACTCTATTACCATCGATACTGCGGAGGAAGAGATTACTTGGGAGCAATTCCAAGCTAGATTTGAAGCTAAGTTCATTTCTACAGCTCAGAAGTCTGTTCTGTTCAAGAAGTTCGTGGAGCTCAAGCAAGGTGGAAGATCAGTTCTTGAGTATGTTTCTGAGTTCGAAGCTTTGTCCAAGTATGCCCGGTCGTATATTGAATCTGCTTACCAGAAGAATGAGAAGTTTGTGACCGGCTTGGATAGTTATCTTGGGAGACAGTTGGTGGATCATTTGGACGATTCATTTGAGAAGCTTGTGGAGAAAGCTCTTAGGCATGAGAGTCTGTTTCCTAAGGAAGGACCTGTTGTTGCTGTTACCAAGGGAGAATCTAAACCACAGCAGGGTGGAAACCAGAAGAGGAAGCAGCAGCAGCAGAAGGGTAAGGATGGCCAGAAGAAGCCGAAAGGCGAGGTGACTTGCTACAACTGTCAGCAGAAGGGCCATTTCTCGAAGGATTGTAAGAATCCAAAGGCACCGATGAAGTGTCACAACTGTGACAAGCCGGGGCATTTCAGGAAGAATTGTCCAGAACCGAGGAAGGACAGACAGATTGTGCAAGCCTATGCTTTGGGAGCTGTTCCGTCGTCTTCGAAAGCTCCTACTGCTGAAGAGAAGGGAAAGAGTGTGGTTGTTCAAGGTACTCTTTTCCTATGTGGTGTTCCAGTTAGAGTTCTGTTTGATACTGGAGCGTCGCATTCATTTGTTTGTAATGAACTCGTTGGCCGGTTAGGTTTGACACCGGATATTGTTGATAGGCCATTGGTTGTGACTAATCCAGTTGGGGGTTCGTCTTGTTTGTGTATGTTATGCCGTGGTCTAGTTGTATCGAGTCATGGTTGCTCTTTTGTTTGTGATTGCTTTGTTCTGAACTTTGCGGGGTTCGGAATTATTTTGGGTATGGACTGGCTTAGGAAGTATGCGGCTAAGGTTGATTGTGAGAGGCTGGAGGTGACAGTCGAGAATGTGGAAGGGCGAAAGATTGTGATACGATGTAAGCATGAGGAAGGCGTCTTCATGAGCTTCATGTATTCGCTAGTTGTTCCACGGGATGGACTGTCTTTAGTGCCAATCGCAAATGGATTCGAGGATGTCTTTGACGAAGTCAAAGGGTTGCCGCCGCATAGAGAGATCGAGTTTCGAATAGATCTAGTTGAAGGAGCCAGACCTGTTGTGATGCCTCTTAGGCGGATGGCGCCTAGGGAACAGCAGGAGTTGAGGGTGCAAGTTGATGATCTTTTACAGAAAGGATTCATTCGGCGTAGTGTGTCCGAGTGGGGTGCACCAGTTGTGTTTGCAACCAAGGCAGATGGGTCGTTGAGATTGTGTGTGGATTATCGTGAGCTGAATAAGGTGACTAAGAAGAACAAGTATCCATTACCGAGAATAGATGACTTGTTTGATCAGCTTCACGAAGCTAAGGTGTTTTCTCAGATGGATTTGGCAATGGGATTTCACCAGTTGAGAGTGGCTAAGGATAGTGTGCCGAAGACTGCTTTTAGGACACCATCCGGGTTCTTTGAGTGGCTGGTAATGCCGTTTGGATTGACTAACGCGCCAGCATATTTTGTGGATCTTATGAATAGAGTGTTCAGAGATCAGTTGAACAAGTTCGTACTTGTGTTCGTGGATGATATTCTGATTTATTCCAGAACGGAAGAAGAGCACAAGACGCACTTGCGTATTGTTTTGGAAATCTTGCGGAAACATCAGCTGAAGGCTAAGTTTTCGAAGTGTCACTTCTGGAAGAATGAAGTGAGGTTCTTAGGCCATGTGATTTCTGGAAATGGAATAGCGGTTGATCCCGCTAAGGTGGCAGCAATCCAGGATTGGGTTAGACCTAAGAATGCATCTGATGTGAGAAGTTTTCTTGGATTAGCAGGATATTATCGACGGTTTATCAAAGACTTCTCCAAGATAGCTGCACCGTTAACAGGATTGACGAAGAAGAACCAAGTGTTCAGTTGGAATGCTAAGTGTGAGCAAGCTTTCGGAATCCTGAAAGAGAGATTGACGAGTGCTCCTGTTTTGACTATTCCAAGTGGGAATGATGAGATGGTGGTTTACACCGATGCATGTGGTACTGGACTTGGAGCAGTGCTGATGCAGAAAAATAGAGTTGTTGCGTATGCCAGTCGACAACTGAAGCCGCATGAAAGGAATTACCCGACTCATGATTTGGAATTGGCGGCGATTGTATTTGCTCTGAAGATGTGGAGACATTATCTGTTGGGAGTTCGATTCGAGTTGTTTACGGATCATAAGTCGTTGAAGTATCTTTTCTCCCAAAAGGATTTGAATCTTCGGCAGCAACGTTGGCTAGAGTTTTTAGCATCATATGATTTTGGTATAGCGTATACTCCGGGAAAAGGTAACGCAGTGGCTGATGCGTTAAGTCGAAGACATGCAGGATTGGGAGCCATGTTTTCTGAATGGAAGAGTCTCGAGTATTTAGCTGGATTTGACTTCAGGCCTAGATGCGAATTGGAACCTGAAATGTTGGCAAACTTATCGATAAGACCGACTCTTGTGGAAAGGATTGGCGAGAGTCAAAAGCGAGATGATAAGCTTGTCAAGATTATCCGTGAATTGGAATCTGGATTGGAGCCAGAAAAGGATAAAGGATTCGAGGTCGATAGAGAAGGTTGGCTTCGAAAGCAAGGACGACTAGTGGTTCCCGATATAGATGAATTGAGGAGTGAAGTTCTGAAGGAAAGTCATCACTCGAAGTTGACAATTCATCCAGGTGGAAACAAGATGTATCGGGATATGAAGAGAACCTACTACTGGGAAGGCATGAAGAAGGATGTTGGAAATTTTATTTCCAAATGTATGAATTGCCAGTTGGTAAAAGCCGAACAGAAAAAGCCAAGTGGATTGCTTCAGCCATTAGAAGTTCCTACATGGAAGTGGGAACAAGTGTCGATGGATTTTATCGATGGACTGCCTAGAACCAGAACGGGAAATGAAGGGATTTGGGTCATTGTGGATCGTTTGACCAAGAGTGCAAGATTCATTCCAGTTCGATTGACTAGGACTGCATCAAAGTTGGCTGAGTTGTATGTTAAGTGGATAGTTCGATTCCATGGTATTCCGAAGAGTATAGTGAGCGATCGAGATCCATTGTTCACTAGTGGATTTTGGAAGAGCTTCCAGGAAGTCTTGGGAACCGAGTTGTGTTTGAGTACAGCTTATCATCCCCAAACAGATGGTCAGACTGAGAGAGTCAACCGAGTTTTGGAAGATCTCCTCAGAGCTTGTGTTTTGGATTTCGGAGGATCATGGGAAGATCACCTTCATTTGGTGGAGTTTGCCTACAACAACAGTTACCAGTCAAGTATTGGTATGGCACCGTATGAGGCATTGTATGGAAGACCGTGTAACTCTCCGACATGTTGGTTGGAAACTGGAGAGAAGCTGATACTTGGGCCAGAGATGATTCGACAGACTTCAGATTGTATAGAGATCATTCAGCAACGAATGAAGGCAGCCCAAGACCGTCAGAAGAGTTATGCCGATAAGCGTCGAAAGGATTTGGAATTCGACGTAGGAGATATGGTTTTTGTGAAGATTTCTCCACTGAAGAATGTTATTAGATTCGGGAAGAAAGGAAAATTGACTCCGAGATTTGTTGGACCATTCCCGATCATCGAGCGAATTGGAAAGCTCGCTTACAGATTGGAGTTACCGGAGAAAATGTCGGGTGTGCACAATGTTTTTCATGTATCATATCTACGGAAGTATGTGCACGACTCGAGTACGGTGGTTTCTGCTGATAGCTGTGAAGATTTCGAAGTTGATCCAGTTGATAGAAGACCTCGTAAGCCGCTTCGTGTTGTTGAAACCGACACGAAACAGCTTAGGAGGAAGGTAGTTAAGTTGCTCAAGATACAATGGAGTGATGATGATAACGACTGTACGTGGGAAGTGGAAGAGAGGATGAAAGCAGCTCATCCTGAACTCTTCGAGGTATGACCCTAAGGTGTCGTGTCATCTAACGAAATTGTAACTTGTTCTAGTTCTAGAATTCTGCATGCTAAGCTAGAATTGTATGCATGATTTGCTGATTGCTATGGATGGTAGGCGTGCAGAATAGTTTTTGATTGCTTTGTTTGTTTGGAATTTCGGGGGCGAAATTCCTAAGGGGGAGAGAATGTAACGACCCGTATTTTTACGGATCGAAAAGTTCGTTCAAATCTGGAATTTTCAACATTTTTGGTTGTTTCAGATTTTGGGAAGAATTTTGGTTAAGTCCTAAGTGGTAGCCGACTTATGGGTTCTGGACGAGTTAAGGACTAAGTGGTAGGTCGGCGACGACCTAAGGAAGATAGGGGAGTGGTTTAAGTCGGTTGACAGTTTGGGACGACCTAAGGGATTAACCGGGTTAAGGAAGTTAAGTCGTAGGGTGGCTTAGGTCGAGTGACCGACTTAAGGGAGTAGCCTATCTAAGAAGTTGACCGACTTATAGTATTAACCGACTTAAGGATAGTGGTGAGTTAAGTGTTAAGTGTTAGGTCGGTAGGGTAATTGAGTCGGTAGGTAGTTAAGTCGACAACGACCTAAGTTAAGTCGCGCCTATGTGTTAAGTTGTTGAGTCGTCAACCGACTTAGGACTTGGGTTTTGCGGCAGTATGATGAGTCTGCTTCGTTGGGTCGGTCTTATGGTTAAGTCGTAGGTCGGCGAGGCAGTTAAGTCGTTAGGTCGTATAGGCTGGTTAACTCGGCATAGCAGTAAGTCGTAGTCTGCTAAGTCAGTAGGTCGTTCAGGGGAGCATGTGTTGAGTCGAAGCTTGGTTAAGTCGTAGGCGCATGCCATAAGTCGTAACCGACTTAGGAGACAGCTGTTTTGTTGCGAGTCATAGGCAGATGAGTTTTTAGGTCGGCAAGGTACTAGGTCGGCAAGGCACTAGGTCGGCATGGTGTTAAGTCGGCACCGACTTAAGAAGATAGCCGAGTTACGACTTAAGGGCAGTTTTCAGCTATAAATAGGAGGGGTTGTTCTCACTTTTTGGGATCCGGATTTTGAAGCGACGAAGTGCTGCCATTTTGAGAGCTCGACTTCTACACTTCTTCACTTCTTTTCTCCACTCTAATCTAGTGCTTCCATCCATCCAAATCGAAGATCAAGATTGAAGATTCAAGAGCTTAGATTGAAGATCTTCATCTTTTCAAGAGAGATTTCTTCGTTTGAAGTGAGATCTTGTCGGATCTAGCTTAGTTCTTCGCTGTCCAGATCTGAAGTTGATATCTTTTGGATTGTTTAGGTGATTTGGTGAGTGGTGATTATCTCTCACACGGATCCAAAGGAGTAGATCGGATTGTTGGCTCGATTTGGTGTTAAACTAGTGATTTCCATGCATTTTCTTCATCCTATGTATAGATCCATATAGATCCATTGTTTATGATGATGTTGCATCCATTTTATCATATGTTAACCTATGCAAGTTCATTCATCAAGTTTGTAGAGATATAATCCATGTTTTCATGCTTATTGGACTTTCAACTCTTTAATTACGAAAATGCCATTATTGTTATAATTGTCTACTTAGATCATATTTGAATGCTTGATTGCTTGGATTGATGTTTGATTTGATTGCTTGTTATGAACTAGATGATCGATGATTAGATTTAGATCGAAGATGATTCAAAAGCTAAGGGAAAGGCTCTTGAAATGGAAAAGCTGCTCGTGGCATATGTAGCGGGATGATGAAGCTCTTATGCATAGATTTGATGATGTAATGATGAGATGAGGCTTTGCGAGGATGTAATGAAGCGAGGCAATCATGTGGTGAAGTCTTGGTCTAATCCAGACGGGATCATTCCAAGCATGTTGATAACTCGGTGATATGATTCGAGTTGAGGATAATGAATGGATATGAGAATAGTCGTCGAGGAGGATGACTAGGAGGCTTGGATAGCATCGTTGCTGAAGGTTCTAGCATGCTCTAAGCAAGAGTACGTTTGGGCAGATTCGATAGTCCCAACGACCAACTGTTGATGGTCGAGTACTCTGGGCAGATTCGATAGTCCTAGGCACGGGCTGCGACGACGTGCGGGAGTTATGTCTAGAACCGGGGTTTCCATTAGCCCTTGACGGACGGCTGAAAGAATGTGCCGGTCATTCAATTAACGGTGATATCGAAGCAATGATAACAGTGATAGCCAGAGTCATGGATGTTTGGTTGTATCGTCATTCAGACTCAAGAGCGGTATTTTCTGGGTGCTTATCTGATTTAGGCCTTGGTACTTGGAAAACATCGCCCTTGACTCGAGTGATAGTAGCTTTACTTTAAATTGTATGCTCTGCTATGTTTGCTTCTACTTAGTGTGTGTCTGGGGGCTATCACTGTAGAATGAGGTTGGAGTGGGAGGGTTGTATTCCTATTCCTTTTCCTTTATGCTCTTTTGGTATGTTGTTAGTTAATTTACTGCTCACTAAGACTGTTGTCTGACTCAAGGCTTTATGTTTTAATTCTTATTGCCTTGGGCTGTTCGTCCATTTTGGGACGGGCAGACTAGGTAGCAGGTGACAGGTGCTGTTCTCTTCTCACGATGCTGATATCGAAGACGAGCTAGAGTGTTGCATATTATCTTCTTATATGTACTGGATATTCCGCTGTTTTGTATTCTCTGAGAGATATGTAGTGAGGCTTGATGTATTGACTATGTGATGCTTGTATTCAACTATTATGGAGTTTTAAATGATGTCATTTTGTTCTGTAAAGCTTCACTATACATATGTTCTATTGTATTTTGTCCATGCGCTGTGAGTAATACGATAGATTCTTTTGTTTTAAATCTTACCTTGGCAATCGTCCATGGTCGCCTGGCACACTTTACAGCGCTTTATCTTTAGATTCGGTGCAGGGGTCATGGGCGGTCGTCACAGAACTAGTCTTGATACCTAATTCGATCATATACAAAAGATAGCTTTTTAAACCCAGTTATATTATATAAATTTTTGAAATTAATTTATAAGCCTTTCAAACTCGCACGACCAAATGATACGTCCAATCGCCACGAAATTCGACAGCATATAATAATTCATTGTTACGGATCCAATGACATTGGTTTCGTCGACATCCGAGACAGTGCCTCGGAAGGTTATTTTTATACGTTAATTAAAATGATTATTATAAAAACCAAATTAATCGCTTTTAAATTTAGATTCAAAAGTTTACTATCTTCATTCTTATCAAATGGAATTTAAACCAATTTTCGAAATCGTTTTTATTCACATTAAATTCAGGATTTAATTATTTAAATAATTTCATATATTAAATTCAACAATTTGATTATCAAATAAATTGCTATATTTGAAATTCAAGTTATTCAACTTATAAAATTAACTTTTCAATATTTAAAATCAATTAAATATTCCAAATTTAAATGACTAAAATTATGGGTCTTTAGATTCTTCCCCCCTAAAAAGAATTTCGTCTCCAAAATTTCCAAGCTAAGAAAAATGCCACAATCTTATTTATTTTTCAAAACCAATTAGTTGAAATGGATTACCAAATTCTTTTAAGCCCCTAATTTTTCAAAATTAAATTGTTGAAACTTTGTTATCACCTTTTTCTAAATCTTAAATCTCATTCATAGATTTAACCAATACCATTCCAAGTTATAATGTAAAAACCAAATTTAGTTATGAAAAATTTTCAAAAATTTTCTAACGCTCAACGTTTCTCTTTTGCGCTGCTCGATCGAAAAAACTACAATATATGTATAATCACAAATATACATCTTGTAACGACCCGGATTTTCCGTCGTTTGATTTAGAATATTTAAATGGTTTTAATTATTGGATCTTGGATATAAATTGATTTTTGAATATTAAGGGTTCGATTGAAATTTGTAGAATGAATTTAAATTTCAAATATAGCGATTTATCGTAATACGGAAATAGTGCAAACAATTGAGATGTGGTTGAGAATGAATCGAAATGATTTATAATGTGAGTATAAATTCTAATTGAATTAGAATTGAGTTAGTAAGTTTTTAAAACTGGAATTTCAAGTGATTTTGTCAATTTTCGAAATCGTCGATTTAATCGATGCGTTAAAATAGCAATACAGGGCACAGTCTCGGAATTCGATGAAACTAGTTCCATTGGATCTGTAATAATGTATTATTATCGGATTTCAAATTTCGTAGCGTTTGGAGTTACCGTTTGGTCGCATGGGGTAGAAACGCGTTGAAAATTAATATTGAAAATTTAATATAATAATAGGGTTCAAAAGGCTATCTTCTACATACGATCAAATTAGGTCTCGAAACTTGTTCCATTGCATTTGGAATAAGGGTATAACATTAGGAACGCCAGGCAGCACATCTCGTTTGGGGTTCAGAATTTTTGGTTATCTTAATCGAGATATTCTGATTTAAAATTATATATATATATTCTTTTCAAACCTCTCAATCAGCCAGCCTATATTATTTTTAGCCAATCTATTTCTGTACAAAGCCGACCTATGTTTCTCATGGTATATAATCACATATATCTCTTCGTCTCCTTCCAAAACAAAAACAATTCGAACATAAAAAAATTGGGTCACGCTCGACCAAGGACGAGATGACGCGACTGGAGGGAGAGCGATCGCTAGGAGGAGGTTGTGCGCTCGTGCGCGTTAGCTGCTGGCAGAGGGCGTGGGGTTGCTCGTGATTGTCGGGGTGGGGCATGGCGATTTTGGCATTCGTTTTAGGGTTTGTTGATGCGGGTAGTCGCAATGGAAGTAGGCGGCGTAAACGAGCCCAGGTGGGGTGCGATGGTCATTACATGGAGCGGCAGTGGCGATTGAGGGGGAGTCGCGTTTTTGGGTGGAGGCTGGAGTGTCGCGTGCGATGGAAGATGATTAGGGTTAGGTAATTAATCTAATTAACTGTAATTAAGGAAAATGAATATTATTATTATTAATTTCAAATGTTTATAAATGTATTTCTAACTCATACAAGGTCCAAATCAAGCGAAACAAGTAGCGTTGGAATCATAGCGATGAATACTACATTCTAGAACTGATTTGGAGTCGTTCGGAGTTAGCTAAAATTTTAGGTTAAATCGAATGACGTTCGATTTAATTCAAACTTGAAGCATTTGGCAAATTAAAAATCAAGTTGAGTAAATCTCACTCAATTTGGTTGACCGGTTTAATTTATAGCAATTAAAAGTAAATTATTGGATGATTGGTTGAATTGATATATTATTACCAGTTGAATGTTATATATTGTTAACTCCTTTATTTCAGCGACCTAAAGCTCTACGACCTAAGAAAGCTGCGACCTAAGAATGTTGCGACCTAAGGAAAAGCTACGACCTAAGAATGTTGCGACCTAAGGAAAAGCTACGACCTAAGAATGTTGCGACCTAAGGAAAAGCTACGACCTAAGAATGTTGCGACCCAAGGAAAAGCTACGACCTAAGAATGTTGCGACCTAAGAAAAACCCTACGACCTAACTACATAGCGATCTAACTGAGAAAGTCCACGACTTATCAAGATAAGAAGTTAGTGACCTAACTTCTTCGCGACCTAAGATCCAGAAGGGTTTGCGACCTAAGGCTGCAGAAGACCTCGCGACCTAAGGAGGCAGGAAAGCTTCACGACCTAAGATCCAGAAGGCCTTGCGACCTTGCAGCAGAAAGGATTGCGACCTATGGAACTCAACGACCTAAGGTAGCTAGCGACCTAAAGGACTTAACAACCTAAGGTAGTTAGCGACCTAAGGGACTTGACGACTTAAATAGGTTAGCGACCTAACTATTAAAGGAGGTTCAGCGCCCTACGACCTAGAGCTCCCACAGCTATTCTGTAACTCGCGTGCGACCTATTACTTGATCAAATGAAGACAAGTACAGTTTTACTAGCTAACTCCTGAAGCCGCCAGGGGACAGCGACCTAGCTTAGGTCGCTCGCGACCTACGACCTAACTAAGGTCGTGCGCGACCTAAGACTTAGGAAAATTTCCTGCCCAGAAATCAGCTTCTATAAATAGGACATCACTTCCAACATGAAGGGGACTTTTGGCAAATCATTTCTACAGCGCTGTTACTCTGTCGAACTCTTCATTCATTCAGTAATCAAGGATCCTTCAAGCATTCACGACACTACAACAAGCTTCGAGAGAAATTCCTTACATCCGAGATGGATTCATCGAGTTTCACCGTCGAAGATTGAGCTAGTAGTCTAGATTGTTTCTTGTGATCGAATTGTACTGTTTCTTGAAGAGATTTGTATCAAATTGTAACCGAATCAGCAATAAGAGACTATAAAGTGGACGTAGGCTCAATTACGGGCCGAACCAGTATAAATCTGTTGTTCATTTACTGCATTTCTGCTATTTTCCTGCTTAATTTCTGTTCCCGTCGCACGGGTGGTGCTTTCACGATCTTATTACACACACCGGGTGTTATCGTTCATATTTTAACGTTAACATTTTGGTGCTTTCACTGAGAACCCAACTCAGGCTACCACTCACCATTGCTTCTCAGAAGTTTGCTGAAAGAATTTCCCACAAAACCAGAAGTTTATCAGACATAATGGCTCCTGGAAGGAAACGAAAGTCTGTCAGAACTGACGAAGACCGTGACAATACTGCCACTTCTCTCTCTCCAAATCAGGCAGCTCCAAGCGTCGGTGTTACGCGACAGGAGTTAGATGCTGCTGTATCCGGACTGTACCAGCAGATTGAAACTCAGAATAACCTGATGATGGAAAGGCTGAATGCTCTATTTGGTACGAGTCAAAGACCAGTAAATAATGAGGGAAACTTTGCTAATGCTGCTCCCAATTCCGAGGGAAGAGATATTCCTCACGGGGGATCAGGTGCTGCCGAAGGGGCACCCCTCCAGGCTGAAGGATCTAGGCCGTCACCAGTTCTTCATGAGCATTTACCTGGACAAACTCCCGAAAAGATGGCTGAGGTCTACTCTGCGAAATCTCTGAACAATGAGGAATATCTCTCTGGTATGATCAAGCAAATAATGAAAGAGAGCATGCAAAGAGATGAAGACGAAAGCGAATGGGGATTCGCACCAAGTAGAACTCCATTTACCGAGAAGATTCTGAAAGCTGAATTTCCTAGAAAGTTTGTTCCCCCCACTATTCCTGCTTATCGGGGGACAAGTGATCCAAATCAGTTCTTGTATAAATACGACTGGCATATGACGGCGCAAGGGCAACCGACGAGATAAAGTGCCGATATTTCCCAGTTTATTTAGAGGGAGTGGCGCTTCTCTGGTTTACCAAGCTTCCAGTCCGATCTGTAGATCAGTTTTCCGATCTCACCCGAAAATTCAAAGAGCAATTCAGGTTATACGCTTCAAAGGCAAAAGATATAATGTCACTGTCCAGTCTTGAACAGAATCCGGGAGAGCCTATTAAGTCATTCTTGAACCGCTTCAACTTAGCTCTGGCAGAAGTCGATAATGCAGAGCCACGAATGATCTTGACCTATTTGATGCATGCTATTGACAAATCGAGCGAATTTGGAAAATGGCTGAAAATGAAGGAACCGAATTCGCTTGAGAAATTCTACAAAAAGGCTGACGAATTTATACGCTTAGAGAATCTTTCCGCACCAGCTAAAGTTGTGACAACGGTGGCGGAAAATAATACTACTACTCAAAGCAAGAAAGAACCGGCAGATCAGAAAAGGGAAAGTAATGGTGGGAAAAGGCAGAAAGACTTCAAAAAGCCCCGCTTCCTTAAACCATCAGACTTTACTCCTCTGACCGATACCCCGGAAAATATCTTCATCGCCACTAAGGATGCTGTTGAATTTCCAAAACCACCGGCCGTGGAAGTTGGGAAGAATGCTGTTCAAAGCGGAAGATTTTGCAAGTTTCACAACCAACCAGGGCATGATACCAATGAGTGCCGCCATTTGAAAAGTCTGATTGAAGAATTGCTAAGAGAGAATAAGTTGCAGCAATACGTCAAGAGGAATAGAAAGGACCCACCTTCATCCAGCCAAGGGCAGTTATCTCCAACTAATTCATCTGATTCAGGAGTTGGGGTGAAATGGAAAGGTATGCAAAAGCTTTGAAGTATGCACCAACCGAAGAAAATGTCTTAATCCTGGAAGATGCTTCACCTCTAAAGCAACAAAAGACTTTTCATGATGATGTTATGTTCAGAGCTAGGGATTCTGTTAATGTGGAAGCTCCTACTGAGGACCCTTTGGTTGTCTCTGTCGGTATTGGGCCGGCTATTGTCAGAAGAGTGTTAGTTGATAGTGGTGCCTCATGCAACATCCTCTTTAAAAGGACATTTGACCAAATGAAAATTCCGATGACTGATGTACATGCTTCTTCACACAAGATTGCCGGATTTACAGGAGAGCTGAAACAGCCGATTGGAACAGTGGACTTGTTTGTTGAAATGGGCGAAGGACACAAGAAATTGGTTCGGAAGTAAACTTTTGTAATTGTGGATGGATTCTCTGCCTATAACGCTTTCTTGGGCCGGCCTACTCTTGCTGCTTTCAGGGCCGTCCTCGCTCCTTGGTGCTTAACAATGAAATTTCCTACTGATAATGGGATTGCTGTTATTAAAGGAGATCAAAACGCAGGACGAGAATGTTATCTTGTAGAACTTCGAGAGGCCAGGAGAAAAGAAATGGGGAAAGATGCGGCAGCTCCGCTCCGCATCAAGGAACCGACCCTGTAGCAACTACGGAGCGGCCCCTGTACTGGTGAACACAGCAATGCAAGAAAAGAAATGGATCCCAGGAAAGCCAGTACAGGGGAGAATAGAGTGGTACCCGTGGAGGTAACGGTACCAGTATCTGTAGACCCGAAAGACCCAAATAAAGTGCTCAATGTGGGTTCACAGCTAAGTATAACAGTTCAAAACACACTGATATCATTCTTAAAAGCCAATCTAGATGTGTTCGCCTGGTGTCATGCTGATATGTGCGGAATCTCTCCAACAATTGCTGTTCACACCCTGAATGTCGATCCGAAATTCACACCAGTAAAACAGAAAAGAAGAACTCAAGGTCCAGAAAGGTCAGCAGCTTTAAAAGAAGAGGTAGATCGTCTCCTAGAGAATAATTTCATCAAAGAATCCACTTATCCAAATTGGGTTTCAAATCCAGTACTGGTTAAGAAGGCAAATGGAAAGTGGAGAGTATGCATTGATTTCTCAGATCTGAACAAAGCTTGCCCCAAAGACTGCTTCCCGTTGCCTAGAATCGATCAACTAGTAGATGGGACGGCTGGACATGAGTTGTTATCTTTTATGGATGCCTATTCTGGATACAATCAGATTATGATGAATGAACCAGATCAGGAGGACACAAGCTTTATTACAGATGTGGGACTCTACTGTTACAAAGTCATGCCATTCGGTTTAAAGAATGCTGGGGCAACATACCAAAGACTTGTCAACGCTATGTTCAAGCCTCAGATTGGCAAAACGATGGAAGTCTATGTTGATGATATGTTAGTAAAGTCAAAGAAAGCAGTAGACCACATGGATCACCTGGCAGAAATGTTCTCAATTCTTCGGAAGTACGGAATGAAGCTCAATCCATTGAAATGTTCATTCGGAGTAGAGTCTGGAAAATTCCTGGGTTTCATCGTAAGCGCTAGGGGCATCGAGGCAAATCCTGCTCAAATCACAGCTCTAAGAGAAGTTAAAGCTCCTAGAACAAAGAAGGAACTACAAAGTCTCAATGGAAAGGTCGCCGCTCTTAGTCGCTTCATTTCCAAGGCCACAGACAAATGCATTCCCTTCTTTGATGCTCTAAAGAAAGGAAAGAAAAATTTCGAATGGACTCCTGAATGTCAGAATGCTTTCGATCAACTGATTCATCATATGAGAACTCCTCCGGTCCTCTCCAAGCCTAGTGATGGTGAAGACCTCTTCATCTATTTGGCAATTTCATCCCATGCTTTAAGTGCAGCACTCGTACGAGAAGATATGAAAATACAACGTCCGGTTTATTACATCAGCAAACGGTTCGCTGGGGCTGAAATGAATTATTCAAAGATAGAAAAACTTGCTTATTGTCTGCTAATCGCTTCTAGGAAGTTGAGACCCTATTTTCAATCTCATCCTATCAAGGTCCTGACTGATCAGCCTTTGAAGCAAGTCCTGTATCGTCCTGAAACTTCGGGTCGTCTCTTGAAGTGGAACATAGAACTCAGCCAATATGACATCACTTACCATCCCCGAAGAGCAATTAACGGACAAGCTTTAGCAGATTTCATTGCAGAATCCACTGACAAAGGTGACAGTAAGGAAGAAACCACTGACTGCATTCCGATACAATGGAAGTTGTATGTTGATGGCTCGAGAAATGATTATTGTTCTGGAGCAGGAGTTGTGCTCGAAACTCCCGAAGGACGATCGCTATGTTATGCATTGAGACTGGAATTTCCTTCGACAAACAATGAAGCAGAATATGAAGCCCTTATTGCCGGATTGAAAATCGCCAAGGAATTGAATATCAAAGTGATACAGATTTTCAGTGATTCTCAGCTTATTGTCTGCCAGGTGAAGAAGGAATTTCAAGCCAAAGGAGGGAATTTTCCTGCATATTTGACAAAAACTTCCGAACTCCTCAATGATTTAGATCACTACTCAATAAGCCACATACCCCGAGAGGAAAATATGAAGGCGGATTCTTTAGCAAAGTACTCAAGTTCCGGAGAAGCTCAATTACTAGGATTAGTTCCTGTAGAAGTTCTGTCAGCTCCAAGAATTGATGAAATGGATGTTGATTGGATTATGACTACGTCTCAAGAGCATGAATCATGGATGAATCCAATCAAAGAATACTTACTCAGTGGTTCCCTGCCAGAGAGTTCTAAGGAACGTCGAAAATTATTAAGAAAAGCATCGAGGTATATAATTCAAGATGGCCGATTATACAGGCGGGGGTTTTCAACCCCACTACTCCGATGTGTAACTAAGGAAGAAGCCAAGACCATCTTAACAGAGGTGCACGGAGGAGAATGTGGAGAACATTCAGGTGGTCAAACACTTGCAAAGAAAATTCTCCGATACGGATACTTCTGGCCGGATATCAATCGAGATGCTGCAACTTTTTCCAGGAAATGTGACAAATGCCAACGATTTGCAAAAATCCCAAGAGCACCCTCCACTGAACTCACACAAATGGTCAGTCCATGGCCATTTGCCATCTGGGGGATAGACCTAATTGGACCATTACCGATCGCCAAATCAGGGATTAAATATGCTATTGTTGCCGTTGATTATTTCACCAAGTGGGCTGAAGCTGAACCTTTGGCCACCATCACTTCTAAAAAGATGATAAATTTTGTAACGAAGAATATCATTTGCAGATATGGTGTGCCACAGAAGATAATCACCGACAATGGCACTCAATTTGAAAGTGAAGAATTCCAGGATTTTTGCAAACGGTTCAGAATTCGAAAAAGCTTCTCAGCAGTGGCTCATCCGCAGGCAAATGGGCAAGTGGAAGCAGTTAACAAGATCATCAAGTCAACTATCAAAAAGCAACTTGAAAAAGCAAAAGGTGGTTGGGTTGATAAGCTTCCATTAGCACTATGGGCGTACAGAACTACTCACAAAACTACGACTGGGCACACTCCATTTTCACTGGCATACGGATCTGAGGCAATGATTCCAGTAGAAGTAGAGGTTCCTTCACATAGAAGAGTTCATTTCAATGAGGCCGAAAATGAAAAACTGCAACTTGAAGCGCTTGATTTTCTTGATGAGAAAAGAGAGGAAGCTAGGCTCAGAGTTTCAGCTCATCAGCAGAGAATAGCCAAGCATTTCAATTCCAAAGTTCGCCAACGCAGCTTTGAAATCGGAGACTTGGTTTTGAAAAGGATCATGACAGCAACTGGTGTGTTTGGGCCAAACTGGGAAGGGCCATATGTCATAGGCACTAAACTTCTTGATGGCACTTTCAAACTCATAACTGTTGAAGGAGATCCAATTCCAAGGGCCTGGAACAGCAACCATTTGCGTCCTTACTTTACTTGAAAAGAGCTCTGCTCAAAATTGTAAAATGATGATGAATGTATCAGTTGTATTGTGAAACATTGTAAATCAGTGTAAATGAATGAAAGCTATAAAGTGGACGTAGGCCCGATTTTTGGCCGAACCACTATAAATCTTGTGTTCTTTACTATTTCATGATGCCTGTTTTATTTTGATATGTAAATACTTTAAATGTATCGCTAAAATATCAATTCAAAATTGCAGGACATTATAACAAGGCTTGCTCATCACAAAGCTAAGCAACTTCCATAAATCAGCTATTACACGAAAACCAAGCCACAAATTTTTTTTCCAAACTCAAATCCCAAGCAAGGAAAACCTCACATAAAAAGTTGGCGACTCCATTGTGACAAACCTTCGTTCACTAGTCGAGATTGTCGCTATAAATAGACATCCAACTAGATAACTTGCGTTTGTCTCGTAAAGTCATTCAACAGTGAAGTCCACTCCTTCGGATAAAGCAATTTACTTGTAAGAGGAAAAGAAGAAGATGTGCTTGGGAACGATAATAAGAGAGCGCTAACAGGCAGATGATGAGAGAAAATTGCCAAGCAAACAAAGGAGCAGACAATGGGAGGTATGCATCTCAACAGGAAGGCCAGAAGATCCACTAAAGGGACGCCTTCCCAAGCGGAAGTAACAGGACCCTCGCTAACTGGTCGTGATGCATCCGATCAGATAGCTTACGTCCGTCCCGTGGATCCACTCGCCCCTGAGACGCAACCTACCCGGCACACCAACCAACCAAAGCCCTCTAACGAGGCACACCAATGAATGGGAGTGCTTTCCTCAACCAAAAAGATCGGTGGGACCACCGAAGGGGCATCTTGTTAATTGATTGCGGTCGTTTGTACAAACAAACATCCAATCAAGCAACTTACGCCTGCCCCGCGAACCCATCTGACCATGAGAAAGTAACTCCCAGGCACTCAAAAGCCCTCTTCGGAGGCACAAGCCCTCTTCGGAGGCACATGACCTCTTCTGAGGCAAAAGCCCTTTCCCAAGGCACCACAAGCCCTCTTCGGAGGCACATGACCTCTTCGGAGGCAAAAGCCCTTTCCCAAGGCACCGCAAGCCCTCTTCGTAGGCACAAGCCCTCCTCGGAGGCACAAGCCCTTTTCAAAGGCACAAGACCTCTTCGGAGGCACAACTCTTTAAGAGGAGCCCTCTCCGGAGGCATGTCCCAAAATAAAATGCTTGAACAAAAAGCATCGTCCAGAAGCACAGTTCAATTCTCAAAGGAAGGACTAACTTGTTCATCTCGAAAAGTTCCTCCTAAAAAAGTTGAAAAATGCTACAAAATTCTTTCAGAAAAGCTCATTTCACTTCATAGGGAAATTCACTTCTTAATAAATAAAAGTGATTATCCCCGAAAGTTGAAGCGTTCTTCAGAAAGAGAAAATAAAAATTCTTCTAAAGACTGGATATACTCTATTAAGAGCAGAATAATTCTCCCCTTAAAAGTGGAATAATTGTCCTCTGAAGTAAGAGTATTAGTCTTAAAAAAAAGCTAGGAATATTGCAATGCACTTACGGCATGGGGGCAATACTATACAATTCAATTATATTAATAAAAGCAACATGCCACAAGTTCGTTGCAATATCACGAAAAATAGATGTGGAATAAATGCATTCTCAAACGCAGACAAAAAGTTTGCACAAGTAAGAAGAATCGTTTGTTCTACACTTAAAATAAAAGATAGATCATTCTCACATACACAAGAGTTTGTACAAGTAAAATAATTGTTTTATTTAGTACTATGAAAATTCTTTACATGTGCAGATATCTCAAAAAGCAAAAGCGGGAACCGGTACCCGCACAATCCCCGGTCAATACATGCAAAGAGCAAAAATAATAAGTAGAAAATCCAGCTTGATTATTCCTTCTTCTCACCACCTTTGGAGCCCTTTCCCGGCCTAATGACTAGCTTTTGAAGTTGTTGTGAACGGGCAGGGGCAGAAGGAGAAAGCGGTGCGGCCAGATCAACTACTGCTTCATCTTCAGTGGAAGTCTTCTTCTTCTTCCTTACAGCACGTTTCCCCTTCCTCTTTGAAGAAGACTCGCTCCCCGGAGTAGCAAGCAATGTTAAAAGCTTCGTGTCGTCATCAAGAGACCGCTCCGGGGTCTTCTCAATGTCTTCCAAATCCTCCACCTTCTGTTCCTGAGAAGCAGCCGGATCATCCAAGCCTTGAAGAGCTTTGATTTTCTCTGCCTGTGATCCCGGTTGGGAAGCAGAAGGAGGAGTAATTTGGGAAGACGGAGGAATGGCAATCGAAGGAGTGAAAGCTTGTGTAGTGCTTGGTGCCTCCGCTGTAGAAGAAAAGAAGTTAAAATCAGCATCCCCCGAAAATAAAGAAGGCATCGGTTCATCAAAGTTTTAAGTAACAAGTAAGAAGGTCATCGAATTCGGCTAAGTCAAATGACTGGTTCATTAGACCCGAGACGACACCAAGAGTACCTGGAGGAGTTGGCTTTGCAAGATCCACCTCAAACTTCTCGGCTTCAATATCATCCAGTGCCTCATCTTCAGTAGGAGTAGTTGCAGTTTCCTGGGCAACTTTAGCTAGTTGTAAAGAGTGAGAGCTGGAATCTATAATATTAACGTCGGCTGAAGTAGAAGTTTGAACGGGGGCAGTTAAAGGAGCTTCTTCTTTTGGAGGCTCTTCTCCCATTGTTTCAGCTCGTACTTTGGCAAGTTGCTCCTTCCCCTTAACAAGAGCGGCACGATCCTCATCATTGAGATAGCGCTCCTCAAGTTCCAGCTCATTATAGTCGGCCCCGCCAAGCATATCCATCGCGACTTCCCACACTTCAGCCAATGTAATTTCATAATCGGGACCAAGAAAAGAGAGGCTCCCACGACCCAGAACGCTGTGTAAATAAAAGTCGAATAAGGTAGAGCTGATGTCTGCTTTCGTCGCCTCATGTGATTGCTCAGCCGCTTCCTTTTCGGCAACGGCAGCAACCCGGCCAGCGGTAGCCTCATCACGCTCTGCCTCAACTTTAGCAAGTCGAGACTTTAGTAACTCAATCTCTACGTTCTGAGAGGTGACCTTTTCCCGCAAATCGGTGTTTTCTGTGCGGTATTTCTCAGTAATATGCTGTTCAGCGGCAAGCTTCATTTCAACATCTCTCTGTGCAGCATGGGCATCCCGCACTTGTTTTTGAAAGACTTCTTCTTTTTGAATATGAGATGCAGAAGAAGAGGCAAGATCTTCCTTAAGTTTTCTAACCTCGGACTCAAGTTTTGCATAACCATTAGCAATATTTGTCATCTCGAGATTATGCTGTTTGCAAATTTTGTCCCACTCCGCCTTGTCATTTTCCATAGTCAGCATTGCCTCAAGGTTTGCACGATTAACCCTTTGGAGTTCATCGACAAGCTTCTGCCACTGCGACATCCTCTCGATATTAAGCCTGACTGCGTCAAGACTGCTAAGCATGTCTGATTTATCAATCGGAACTATGTCCAAGTCAAAGCGCACCCCCTTTTAGGCACCAATTCGGAAAACGGCTCTGAAGTGTTGGGGGGCCGTCCTTGACTTGATATTGCGGTCTGTTAATGATAGTCTGAATGTCAGATTTCTTCAGAGGAGGAGAGCTAGCCAGAATATCAGAAGGAATGGGAGCGTCAGTCTTTTCAGAAATTTCAGACGCGTCAATCGGTTTAGATCGTTTGCTCGGTTCATCGGCAATCTGAGTTTTTCCCTTATCATCGTAAGACTTCCGCTTATGAGAGTAGTCACTCCTATGCGAAGAGTCATATCGCTCGGCATCTTTCCTTCTTTTCCACTGATCATAATCCCGCTTCTCCTGAGCTTTCCTTCGAGCCCTCTCTTCATCTGTTTCTTTTGGGGTATCAAGGTACTTCCTAAAGTCATAGGTGCCGCGGCCTCCACGGTACTTGAATGAGTCATAATATGAACCTGTACGTCCCATTGGAGAACCTGAAAGCAAAAAAGGAGTAAAGTTTAGAAATTTCCAGGAAAAAGAGGATGAATGTTTATAAGTGCTGGAAAATCCTAAGTGTGTGTGGCGTGCGAGCTACATGCGTCAAACTACAAACCACGCTTTAGTGTGGAAACAGAGACGACAGGCGTAGTAGGCGTCCGGGTTTGTTCAAAGGTGGAAGTCGCCTCGACAACGGGAGAAGTTGCTTTTGGATTGTTATCCCCAAAAAGCTCTTGAGAAGTTATCATGATATCGCTCAAGCCATCAAAGGTGTCATCACCCAGGAGTTCAGCAGACTTCTCTTTTTCAACCTCTGTATCAATGGATTCCTCAGGAACTCGAGGATTCTCTTCCTCCTCAGTAATTGGGGTAAGCGCCGACTTGCTGACTAACCCTACAACATCGATGGATGCAGAACATTTTACCAAAGCAGCCTCCATGACGGGTGCTTCTGATGCAGTTTCTTCTACAGAAGCTGGGGCATTCGAGGCCTCTGCTTGGGAATCTGAAGCAACTAACGTTTCCGCATCAGAACTAGAAATTTCATGAATCTAAGTCGATCTAGAAGGATGTAGAAGGCCAAACTGGTGCAGGAATTCATCTTTCAGCAAGAATTTGGCGCTCCTCTCTTCAGCGTCAACAGCACTCAAAGTATCTAAAATCGACTTACGGCTGGTATCTCGAAGAAGAGAAGGAAGTGCTGCACGAAGAAAGAATGGAATTAAGCATTTGATGGTTCGAATCATGAAAAATTTAGAAAAATGAATCGGTAAGAGGTAATCTTACTTCCGACTCTCCAAACAGCATAAAATCCCGGAGGACAGCGAACATAAAAGAATTTAGTCAAGAATCCGTGGGCACTTTCAGGCAAGTCCAGAATTAGTTTGCGATTCCTAGCACTCCTCACAAGTATGATGGAAGGATGGTCCTTGTTCTTTGCGAATGTGCACAAGAAGCGAATTTCATCAAAAGAGGGAAAACGGTCCAACGTTCTCCTGAAAAGCACACACAATCCCAGCAGGATGGAGTATCCGTTAGGGTGTAGTTGAAAGGGAGAAATAGTTAGCCGAAGGAGGAGTTCCCGAAGACAATCATTAAATGGAGGAATGGCTCCACTTGAACACATCTGCCGGTTCACAGCAACGAAGCCAAAAGGCGGCCTGTCAGCAGTGTCGCTTGGCCCAGGAAGTAAAGCATCTGCTTCGGCAATGCCAAATTGGATGCACAGTTGTCGGAAGACTTTATGACTTAAAGTAGTAGGAGTCCTTTCCGGAGGATCGTTTAGTGGAGTAGCAATTGGAAAAGCTTCTCCGGCTATTTCCAAGTCTTCCTGTTGAGATTCCATTCTACATAAGGAACTGGACGATCAAATATTAAGGTGCACGTTTCCTAAAAAGAGTGAAGTGTTGTGCAAAACTAATACAATAACGAGCAAATGTAAATGAAACTGAACTAATTGATACTTGTCAATTGTAAAGTTTCAGGGCTTAATATTTTAAGTCCAGGAATAGTGTTGCGTTAATGCAAATAAATCGGCTTTAGTTGATCACTTCAATTTTGCTTTAATGCTTCACTTAGATTTGTTAGTTCACAGCATTTCATTCACGAAGTTCATTTAAGTTTGATTTTCTTTGACAACTAATCTGTTGTTTGATGTGGGCAATCAATAGCAGTATATTCGTCCCATTTTTCTGTGAATGTTGCTTCTAAACAGGTTATTAACATTAAAAGTTGAGGCAATCCGAGAAGAAGTGCAAAACCCAAAATAATTCAAGTTCAGAAAATCAGTCAAAAGCTGTTCAAAGTTCTAAGTGTTAGGTCGCTTACGACCTAACACAGGTTGCAATGTTCTTATGCTATGTTGTTCAGATTGAAAGTTCAAGACTGTGAAAAATTGCCTAAGTATTAGGTCGTTCAGCGACCTATCATGAGTCAGGATTTCTGTAGGTCGCATGTTGCAACTGAATGGATTAAGGTGGGGCAATTTTCTTAAGTCCTAGGTCGAGCACAATTGTTTTTAGGTTGGAGATACTCTAGGTCGCAAATGTCGCCAGGTCGCAAAGGTTAAGGTCGTTAAGCGTTCCTACGCGACCTAACTCTTAGGACGTTCAAATCTGATAGGTTGTTGATTTCTTCTCCAAGCAACATCATATTGGGTCCAATAACCCAATACCACCATTTCAAAAAAGGATTCATCATCCCCTTCATCCTACCTCAACGTACCACCGATTAACTAGAGAATCAATGGCAAACCCTACAGATCCGTAGCAAAAACTCTCGTATGATCGCAAATCATCCCGACACGTCAAATGACGAACGAAAGTCGATTGAGACTACCGTACAAAAAAGCATGATGCATGGAATTGGGCTTAGGACGAGCGACAACGATTCGTGTTCAAAGCAGTGACTATGGGCAAGTATAAGCTGATCCACTTACGAATTATGATCGGCGAGGAAGAATCGTTGGCTGATTGAGTCAAGTTTGTCTCTAGAAGCTCGAAAAAACTGTTAATGGCGATGGAGGTTCAGGACAGTAGGGTAAGGAAGAAGGTGCGACCTAACTAATTTATATGGGACTGAAGGAGGGAGGTGAACAGGCGTGCAAGTTTTAAGTCGATTCGCGACCTAGCAAAGTTGAGTCGAAGCATACGACCTAAAGTATAGTCATATACTTCGAGGGGCAAATGTTAACTCCTTTATTTCAGCGACCTAAAACTCTACGACCTAAGAAGGCTACGACCTAAGAATGTTGCGACCTAAGGAAAAGCTACGACCTAAGAATGATGCGACCTAAGGAAAGGCTACGACCTAAGAATGATGCGACCTAAGAATGTTGCGACCTAAGGAAAGGCTACGACTTAAGAATGTTGCGACCTAAGGAAAAGCTACGACCTAACTACATAGCGATCTAACTGAGAAAGTCCACGACTTATCAAGATAAGAAGTTAGCGACCTAACTTCTTCGCGACCTAAGATCTAAAAGAGCTTGCGACCTAAGGCAACAGGAAAGCTGAGCGACCTAAGATCCAGAAGGGTTTGCGACCTAAGGCTGCAGAAGACCTTGCGACCTAAGGAGGCAGGAAAGCTTCGCGACCTAAGATCCAGAAGGCCTTGCGACCTTGCAGCAGAAAGGATTGCGACCTATGGAACTCAACGACCTAAGGTAGCTAGCGACCTAAAGGACTTAACAACCTAAGGTAGTTAGCGACCTAAGGGACTTGACGACTTAAAGAGGTTAGCGACCTAACTATTAAAGCAGGTTCAGCGCCCTACGACCTAGAGCTCCCACAGCTATTCTGTAACTCGCGTGCGACCTATTACTTGATCAAATGAAGCCAAGTTTACTAGCTAACTCCTGAAGCCGCAAGGGGACAGCGACCTAGCTTAGGTCGCTCGCGACCTACGACCTAACTAAGGTCGTGCGCGACCTAAGACTTAGGCAAATTTCCTGCCCAGAAATCAGCTTCTATAAATAGGACATCACTTCCAACGTGGAGGGGACTTTTGGCAAATCATTTCTACAGCGCTGTTACTCCGTCGAACTCTTCATTCATTCAGTAATCAAGGATCCTTCAAGCATTCACGACACTACAACAAGCTTCGAGAGAAATTCCTTACATCCGAGATGGATTCATCGAGTTTCACCGTCGAAGATTGAGCTAGTAGTCTAGATTGTTTCTTGTGATTGAATTGTACTGTTTCTTGAAGAGATTTGTATCAAATTGTAACCGAATCAGCAATAAGAGACTATAAAGTGGACGTAGGCTCAATTACGGGCCGAACCACTATAAATCTGTTGTTCATTTACTGCATTTCTGCTACTTTCCTGCTTAATTTCTGTTCCCGTCACACGGGTGGTGCTTTCACGATCTTATTACACACACCGGGTGTTATCGTTCATATTTTAACGTTAACATTCTCTAATCACTTAATTTAAAGTAATTACTTAAGAATTAATCACTTGACCCTGCTTAATCAATCATTAATTAATTACTCAAATTAATTATCCTATAATCACTTACATTGATTAATTATCCTTTAATTAATCACACTCATTAATTAACTAACCCTTAATTAATTTCCTAAATTAATCAATCCTTTAATTAATTACACTAACTAATTAATCCTTAATTACTTCCATTTAATGATTTCCCTTTTATTACTTTCATCAAGTAATTATCCCATTGGTTAATTATCCTTAATTAATTAACCTTTAATTTTTAATTAATTGAATTACCTATCCCTTAACAAATTAATCCTTTAATTTCTTACATTAAGTAATTATCATTTAAGTAATTACTTACATCAATTAATCTTTAATTACCCATTTGACTATACACTATATTACAATTAATCCCTTAACAACACTATATAACCTTTGAGTGGGAAATTATATAAAATAGTTTTTAGTTTTTTTAACTTAAATGTTTAAGTTAAATGATTTATTTATTTTGAAAGCTTGGTTTTAAAAAAAATTGAGTAATTTAGTTTAAACTTTTATTTATAAAAATTTCTTTATAAATGATAAATGTTTCTTTAACATTTTATTTAATAAAACTTTGATTTATTTCAAAACTAGGATAACAATTTCAATTTGAATCCATACATTGATTTAAAACTCTGTTTAAAATCTGCTTTACAAATTTTAAATTCATTTTAAATTTAAAAACCACTGACAGGTTTAAAACCTGTACAGAAACAAATACCCGAGCCAACCTAAAATTGCTTCGAGTCTAACTTCCTAAAACTTCGAGTCACTCGCCTAGTTTACTCGAGAAAAACCCGAGATCTCAACCCTGCTCAAACCAACATCACCAAAACAAAGAAAGTGCACCGTGCACATGCACGGTGACGCTGATCACCTCTGGCCACCACTGATGATCTTCTCACATCAACAAACACTCAAACACCCTAATACGATCATTAGATCGTCCTCCCAATCTCGAAATCGAATTCGAGATCTCAACCCAAACCTAGAAACCAAAACTTGAACCATCTTCAAACCTGAAAACTGCTTCGTCCATGACCCTCCGACCACCGTTACTTCTGAAATTCCGGCCAAGTCTTCGTCAACGACCAAACTATCATCACCCAAAATCCTGTTGCACTCGATCAACTAGAGATGCTGTGCCAAACCAAAAACCCAACCTAGTTAAAACTAGGGTTCCAAACTAGAAACATCAACCACCACATCCACCATGCTCTGAACAACTTCCAGACAATTTTCCCTAAATCTCTGATTATTCTTCCACCTCCAGGAAGAACCCCGATCTCCAAAATCAAGTAGATCACTAGAAAATCCCAATATACCATTTTCAGTTCAAACAAGAACTGCACCTAAATCCTATTACTAAAAATTTTGATTTTAGTTTTAAAATTCATGTTTTTGCATGATGTTTCAGATCCTAACCCTAAAACAATAAATTATGATATTTAAATTTTCACTTATATTTAGACTTGATCAATTATTTTGATTTCCAGAGTCATAACAATATTACCTTGACTTAAGTATAATTTTGAACTGGAATTTGAAATGAAACAGACCAGTTTCATTTGAATCTTAAGTTTAAACAGAGACTAAATTAAAAAAATTGAATTTAAAATAAAACAAGTAGATTATGTTGCAAACAAACATGCATACATCATACATCCAGAAATACAACCATATACATACACAAACATACATATTTTCAGACAACTAGCATGCAACCAAATTATATACTTAAAACTTGTTAAAAGTGATGTTACTCACAGGCATTTCAAAAATAAACAGAGGAAACCAGGTTGGAATACTCACAAGTAAAAAGTTTTGAACAGAGAATAGTCCTCCTTTATGTTTGAGTTTTTTTAATTTTCGTTTTAAGTTTTTTTTAATGGCAAATTGATTTGTTTATGTTTGTGAATGAAATGTATATGTGTGGAGGTAACTAGGCAATATAGAAATGTGTCTTGCTGTGCAAGCCTGGCATGTCCCTGTACAGGCTGTACATTTTATAAGATATTTTCTCTTTTATTTTGATTTGTTTTGGAAGTCTTGACATGATTTAGATATTTTTTTTGTGCTGAGGTGATATGCCTATAATGTTATGTCCCCTAAGTTTATTACAAATACTATTATATGAATTTGAAAAATAAATAATATATATATATATATATATATATACTTAGGTGTATACCCCTACTTATTCATTCATTTTTTTTAGATATGTGCACATTTATTTACACTCTTCACTTATATATATTTGTCATCATATGTTTATAACATATATATTTTCACATATTCTATACATCTTGACTTACATATATTTATTTTATTCTCCATATTTATTTACATACATACATACATATATATATATATATATATATGTGTGTGTGTGTGTATATGTATTTTCCATCTTATATATACTTATACTTATTCATATCCTTCTAAGCAATTCTTATGTATAGTTTGTTGTTATGTTCACATTTTTTTTTCAACTTCCATATATATTATTTCATATGGCATGCAACCATATACTTGTATACTCATATACTTATATATATACATATTTAATATGTTCATGCCTACTTATATTTTCATGCCTACCTTCACATTCCTTGTTTGATTTGAACATGTATGTATATATTTCTTATTTAAAATTTCCATGTACATTATATATTTTTGTATTTTAAACATCATAAATGTAATACCCCAAAATTTTGTGAAAAATCATTTTTGTAAAATGATTTAATTTTTGAAATATTTAGATTTAAATATGGTGAAATTTGTGGAATAAATAGTGTGCAAGTATATGTGTGCACGTGCACACTGAAATGGCACAAGGAAGAACTCCAGATTTCTTGGATTTAAAACAAGAATTAAAAAGCAAGACAAACATGATTTTGCAACATGGATATTTGATTTCTGGAATTATATGGATCATCTTAGAAAATAAGAAAAGTAAGTTTTACTTTAAATTAGTAAACAGATTTTATTTAAAACCCAGAAAAGAAAATTTTACATATATATATGTTATAAGGATTTGTAAACCTGTATACATATAAGTGCATATGTTTCTGAAATTAAAGAGGAATTAAAATAGGCCTAGATAAGATATGTATACAAATATACATTTTTAAATACTGAAAAGTATATATATATAAGCAAGTGAAACCATAACATTAAAATGACATGAAATGTAATACAAGTCAATATGCTTGTGTAGGCAAAAATAGCAAAGGGGATTTTCAGAAATAATTAAAATATAAAATAGGATAGTCACACTTTTAACATGACTAGGTGAGTGGCCATTTTCTGAAAAGTAAAAGAAAGAAAATGCAGCCTTTAAATTGGTTAATATAGCCGGGGTATTATGAATGAAAAATGCATGATGCTAGCCAGGACAGAAATGGAATTCTGTTTTAACAAAACCCTAGTGGAAAAATGCATATAAATAGGCAGTTTTAGCCAGTAGAATTATCTTTGCCCCGAGCTGCACAAAAATAAGAAAAGAAGAAAAATATTGGAAGGAAGAAGAAAACACTCATACAAGGATTTTCTGGATTAATAAGAAGAAACATTTAGGTGAGTAACCTCACTGAGTTCATGGCATTAAGACCTGAGATGAGGCAGCCACTTTTTATATTGCCATTTATATATTTCTGGTTTTGATGTATATGATTTCATCAATGCTTTTTGGATGTCTTATTTTAAATCTGATATGATTTAATATGGATGATTTTGATGATCTTTGATTGGTTGAGACATTTGTCTTTGGATGAGTATCATACTGTTTTATTTATACTTATAAATGTTAAAGTTTAGGATCTTAAAAATTATATAGAGAATACTCTCAACTGTTATAGATCTATGGCATGGAAACTTTACTAAAATGTTGGGAGCTGCATTATACTTGGTATAAGTGCTGAGGCTTGATAAGAAAAAATGTTAAGGGTGCAATAGAAATTTTCTAAGTGCTGAGCCCTTAATCAAATCAAAAAAAAAAGAAACTCACAAGCTAAAATTATGATTGAACCAGATCCTGAATCTGAATCAATCATAAAGGCTTACAGATCAATATATTAAGAACATGCCATGCCTCTTTTTACAGTTGAAAATATTCTTATATTTTACTAAGATCAAGACATATTGACCCCATTTAGGAAATAACTGTCTGATTATTTCTGAGGAGAATTATGCTAGGAGAGATTATGGATGTTTCCATGTTTGCAGTGACATGTTCACTTAGCATATTTGATGATAGAATTTAAGACAATACACTAGTAAATAAACTAGGGAAGGAGAGGCCAAGAAAGCTGCTGGAATGCTTGTCATATTTGAAGTATGCAAGTTGGCACATGGTTTGTTTAAGCCCTGAGATCTTTGTGCAATGATGTGAATTAGTTCATTGCAATGTGTCCCAGTGATTCCTTAATAGCAGATGAGGCAGGGATTTAAATTGAATAATACAACCTGTAAATGAAGAAATAGGAATATGGATATTTCTTAGGTTGAATGGTATGGAACCAAGATGGTTCCAGTGAATGCAATTGTTGCAAATAGATAACTATGTTTGCATGATTATGTATGCAAGTGTAAGAATGATAAATGAATATATCATACCTGAATCTACTTAATTATACTATGTTAAAGTAATTAATTGCAGGAATTTGCTTAAATAACTAGTTAGTACTCTTATATTCTCTAATGCTTAATATCATGAATGTATTGATGTTACTCATACCAGATCATAGATCTGACCCTTGTTTGCTCATGGCATCTGGGGTGTCTCATTTTAAAATGAGGCAGCCACTCATGCTCTTTCAGGTAACCCAGGCACTAAGTAAAAATGAAGTTATGGCTATTATGGAGGAGTGAATGAACATGCTAGCTAGATTCAATAAGAGCTTAAATTGATTATATCTGCATGTATTCAGGAAAAATTTTATGTTTCTAAGATTTCCAGTCATGTAATGAATTCTATTATGGTTAGATGAACTAGTTGTATCATGTTAAATATATTGTTATGCACTAAGGTTTAAAATCTAAAAGAAAAATCTGAGTGGGAAACAAGGAAATGATTTTAAGTATTGATATGGATGTTTGGAAAAGAAATATGCATATGTAGGTGAGCTACTGTTTTGCATAATTTATATTATGTATAGTTAATCTTGAGACATAGCAGAGCACTGAGTTTTAGAATAAAATCTGGATTTAGCTAGAAGTAAACTTAAAAGGATTTTAGTTTCCTTTTTACTGAAATGCTTTGTAAATAAGTTTGAATTCATTTCTGAATTGTATTGAGAAAAGTAAAATGTTTTTAAAAGCTTCAGACAGAATGCAAAGAATGATATCTCCATTGCTTTGAACTAGTGTGTAGCAGATACAGGATTCATGAGTTAACCAGCTTCAAATAAATGAAGTATTGGTTGATCATGATAGATTGTATTCTGAAAATAAAAATGCATTTCAAAAGCTTAGTACATTTAGCACTTGTTTCACCCAGATTTCTGGTAAATGAGCAAGATATTGACATGTACATGTATACCTGTGTATATGTTGATATTTGGGCAAAAATATAAATATAAATTCCTAGAACAGTTGTAGGAATGGGTTTTAAAAATAATAAAGCAAGAAACTTTGTTTTGTAAGTTAGATTATAGGATGAAATTAAATATATATGTGCAGATATAGGTAAATACCAGATTTCAATCCATACAGGAGAAAAAAAAAGAAAAACAAAAATTGTGTTTGAACCGACCAGCATAGTACTCGAACTCGTGACCTCTCATGTATAAGTTAGGCGCGTTTCCATTACGCCTAAATGTTGCTTGTGTTCTCTTAGGATCCACTTTCTTTTAACCTGAGTTTGATACTATCCAGACTTTAAGACAATCATCTATATTATAAGCTTGTTTACCACTGATTATTACTTGATCATTTCTTATTTAGAATAACATACTAAAGTACATGTCTCCAATGGATTCTATGGCCAAAAATCAGGATACCATAATTAAATCTGAATTGCTGAAAATCTAAATCAAACAGAATGTTCTTGTACAAAAAAAAATAAAGTATATACTCTGAATTTAAACAAGAGGAACACATACATCTTCATATGTATGTGTATGTTAATAGATATACACTGATATATTTATATTGGTAAGTTATTTTGATCCTGGATATATTTTGTTATTGGAGAAAGAAAATGACCCTGGGAAATATATTTGTAATGAATGATATATCTATATATCATCTCTAGAAAAAAAATCCTTATGAAATTAGGGTGGGAATAGGAGGGTCATTTCAGTTGGTATCAGAGCACTTGGTTGCATTAATTGTTAAGTAATATAGAAATGTATTATGTCTGTTTGTTTTGGATGAAATAATTTAGATAAGAAAATAGAAATTATAGAAGTACTCATAATATACTAATACCATTTGCCCAGAATTTAGTTAGCAGACCATGGTAGGAAGAGGATCTCATCACAATGCAGGATCCAGTGCACCTCAAATGCTTGATATGCAAGAATTTGTGAGGGTTTTAAGAGATGGAATTGGGCATAGGCCTGAGAACCCACATGAAGAGCTTTCAAAACTACTGAAGACTTATTCCAATTTGGGAGGCAAGAGTTTGAAGGAACTGAGAGTGTGATGGAAATTCAAGCATGGTTGAGAACACTTGATAGGATTTTCAATGACATGCAGTTGGATGACCAAAGGAAGAGGCAAGTAGCTTCTAGACAACTGAAAGGGGTAGCTTTAAGCTGGTGGGAGGTGATCATAGCTGGAAGAAATGAAAATGAAATCACTTGGAATCAGTTCAAGGAGATGTTGGAGGCAAGATTTGTACCAGCATCAGCCAAGACCATTTTGCTTGAAGAATTTATCAAACTTAGGCAGGGAACTTTGAATGTCACTGAATACACTCAAAAGTTTGAGGGGCTATCTAATTATGGAGCAATGCTAGTGGCAGATGAAGCATCCAAAAATGATAGGTATATAAAAGGACTGAACCCAGGACTTAGCAGAGCTATGCTACCATATGCAGATAGAACATTTGATCAAGTAATTGATCTGGCCTTGAAACTGGAACAACATGACAAAGAAAGAGAGAAATATAGGAATTTTAAGAGCAACAACAAGAAGGATAAGGGAAGATATCACCCTTATGATAAAAAGAAGGAGGAGGCAGACAACAGGAAGAGTAAAGATACAAAAGCCAATGATACTAAGAAGAAATTGGTTTGCCATCATTGTGGAAAAGAAGGACACATCAAACCAAGGTGCCCAGAGTTAAAAGGAGGAGCCTTCAAATGCTACCTATGTGGGAAAGAGGGGCATATGAAGAGGAACTGTCCTGAGAATAAACAGCAAGGGAAATTGACAACTTTGGAAGGTAAAGGCAAATCTGCAGTAAAAATTGATGCTGAAAATCATGGCCAAGTGGAAGGTACATTACTCATTTGTGCCATACCCATACCAGTAGTATATGATACTGGAGCAACACACTCTTTGATTTCCTATGAATTAGTTAAAGTGTTAAAATTAAACTGCATATTGGTTGAAACCCCATTGCTTGTACAAAGTCCCCTAGGGAGTTCTAGTGTTTTGAACATGAATTGTGTGGATGTGGAGTTAAACATAGGGGGAAATATTTTTATTTCCAATTTATATGTTTTAAATTACCCAAATAGAGGAGTTATATTGGGGGTAGATTGGTTAAGGCAATTTAAAGCCATAATTAATTTAGACTCATCCACCATATCATTGCAAAATTCTAGAGGCCAGAGAATCACAGTTCTATGTGAAATAGCTAAGGAAGGGAAATTGTATCATTTAGTTGACTTAGAAAAAGATCTGAGTGAACTAACCATTGAAGAAATTCCCATAGTTAATGAATACTTGGATGTGTTTGGGGAAGTTAAGGGTGTTCCACACCACAGACCAGTTGAGTTCCAAATTAATCTCATTCCAGGAGCAAGTCCAATAATCAAGAAACCTTATAGAATGGGGCCAAGTGAACTGAAAGAATTGAAAAATCAGTTGGAAGAATTAGAAGGCAAGGGATTTATAAGGCCAAGCAATTCCTGCTGGGGTTCTCCAGTAGTGTTTGTAAGAAAACATGATGGTACCTTGAGAATGTGCATAGATTACAGGGAACTAAATAAAGTAACCATCAAGAATAAATACCCATTGCCTAGAATAGATGATCTCTTTGACCAACTCAGTGAAGCTAAAATATTTTCTAGGCTAGACTTAGCATCAGGATTCCATCAAATGAAGGTTGAAGACTCAAGTGTTAAGTATACTGCATTTAACACAAGATATGGCTTATATGAATTTTTGGTTATGCCATTTGGTTTGACAAATGCTCCTTCATATTTTGTTGATTTGATGAATAGAATATTTAGAGATTATTTAGACAAGTTTGTACTGATTTTTATTGATGACATTTTGATTTATTCTAAGACAGTGGAAGAGCATAAAAATCATTTGCATTTAGTTTTGTCAAGACTAAGGGAAAATGATTTAAAGGCAAAATTTTCAAAATGTGCATTTTGGAAAGAAGAAGTGCATTTTCTTGGGCATGTTATCTCTGCCAAAGGAATATCAGTAAACCCTAATAAGGTAGTGGCAATCCAAGCATGGAAAAGGCCTAGTACCATCAGTGAGATTAGATCATTTATGGGGATGGCAGGATATTATAGGAGATTTATAAAAGATTTCTCAAAAATATCATCACCACTTACCAATTTAACTAGAAAGAACCAAGCCTTTGTATGGACAGAAAAATGTGAGCAAGCTTTTATCAAAATTAAGGAAGCTCTGATTAATGCACCAGTATTGAGAGTGCCAGAAGGAAATGAAAATTTGGTTGTGTACACTGATGCAAGTGGCTCTGGGTTAGGGGCTGTGTTGATGCAGCAAGACCAGGTGGTAGCCTATGCATCTAGGCAATTAAAGCCACATGAAACCAGGTATGCAACCCATGATCTTGAACTAGCAGCAGTTGTGTATGCTTTGAAACTTTGGAGACATTATTTGTTAGGTGCCAAATTCATTTTGTACACTGATCATAAGGCACTGAAATATTTATTCTCACAAAAAGATTTGAATATGAGGCAACATAGATGGGTAGAGTTCCTAGCTGCCTATGACCTAGATATACTGTATACACCAGGCAAGGCAAATAAAGTTGCAGATGCCTTGAGTAGACAACATGCCAAAGTAGCCATGTTGATGATGGAAGAATTTAAGGATTTGTCTATACTTACTGATTTGGAAATTGAGGAAAACAGTGGGGTACAAATGATGTCCATTGAAGAAGGTGAAGGTAAAGGGAAATTAAGTATGATATCTCTGCAATCAGATTTACTTCTTAAGATTGGGAAAATGCAGGAACAAGACCTAAACATGGTGGGAAAGAAAATGCTCATATCAAAAGGGGAGGAAGTAATAAATTATCAAATTGATAAAAATGGTTATTTAAGGAATAAAAATAGGATATGTGTTCCAGAAAATATAGAATTGAAGGAGGAAATATTAAATGAGTACCATAGGAATAAGTACTCCATACACCCAGGTAGCACCAAGATGTATCAAAATTTGAAAAGAAATCTTTGGTGGAAGGGGATGAAGTCAGATGTGGTCAGACATGTTGCAAAGTGCATGACTTGCCAACAAGTCAAGGCAGAGACACAAAGGCCATCAGGACTATTGCAACCCCTTAGTATACCACAGTGGAAGTGGGAGGACATATCTATGGATTTCATAGATGGTCTGCCTAGATCTAAGAAGGGAAACACAAGTATATGGGTAATAGTGGATAGGCTAACTAAGGTAGCACATTTTATCCCAGTTAAAGCAGAAAGAAATGCTCCAAAATTGGCTCAAATATTCATGAAAGAGGTAGTAAGGTTGCATGGCATACCCAAAACCATTGTGAGTGATAGGGATACCATCTTCACCTCAAGGTTTTGGAAAAGTTTTCAAGAAGCCATGGGGAGTGAATTGTGCTTAAGCACTGCCTACCATCCACAATCAGATGGTCAAACTGAGGTGGTGAACAAAGTCTTAGAGGATTTGTTGAGAGCATGTACACTGGACTTTGGAGGCAACTGGGAAGACCACCTCCATCTAGCTGAATTCACATACAATAACAGTTACCAAAGCACCTTAGGGATGGCACCATTTGAAGCCTTATATGGCAAGCCATGTTTATCACCTATATGCTGGGTAGAGGCTGGAGAAAGGGCTATTCTTGGACCTGAATATGTTAAAGAAACTACAGAGAAAATTGGGTTAATAAGAAAAAGAATAGCAGCAGCTCAAGATAGGCAAAAGAAATTTGCAGATAGGAAGAGAAAGCAAGTGGAATATGAAGAGGGAGACTTTGTTTTCATCAAGATTTCACCTATGAAGAAAGTCATGAGATTTGGCAAGCAAGGTAAGCTCACACCAAGGTATGTTGGACCCTATAAAATTCTGGAAAGAATTGGTTCATTGGCTTACAAATTAGAACTACCAGAGGAAATGAAAGCAATGCATAATGTTTTTCATGTGTCCCAACTTAGAAGATGGGTACATGATAAAGAAGACATTTTGGAAGAGCCTACCAAAATTCAAATAAATCCTGACTTGGTTTATGAAAAAGAACCAGTGGGGATTGTAGCCAAGGAAGAAAAGAAATTAAGGAGCAAAACCTTGAAACTAGTTAAGATCCAGTGGAGTAGTGATCCTAATGACTGCACATGGGAGTTAGAGGATAAGATTAAAATGGATTATCCTAAGCTTTTTGCAAATTAAAAGGTAATTTTTTTTTTCTTCTGGAAAATTTTGTTATGCATGGTTGATATGGTTGAATTTGTTTGCTTATGCATATGTTTGATAAGTTTTCAGAAAAGAAAATAATGCTTGTTATAAATGTTAGAAAAATTGTGAGGACACAATTCCTAAAAGGAGGGGTGAATGTAATACCCCAAAATTTTGTGAAAAATCATTTTTGTAAAATGATTTAATTTTTGAAATATTTAGATTTAAATATGGTGAAATTTCTGGAATAAATAGTGTGCAAGTATATGTGTGCACGTGCACACTGAAATGGCACAAGGAAGAACTCCAGATTTCTTGGATTTAAAACAAGAATTAAAAAGCAAGACAAACATGATTTTGCAACATGGATATTTGATTTCTGGAATTATATGGATCATCTTAGAAAATAAGAAAAGTAAGTTTTACTTTAAATTAGTAAACAGATTTTATTTAAAACCCAAAAAAGAAAATTTTACATATATATATGTTATAAGGATTTGTAAACCTGTATACATATAAGTGCATATGTTTCTGAAATTAAAGAGGAATTAAAATAGGCCTAGATAAGATATGTATACAAATATACATTTTTAAATACTGAAAAGTATATATATATAAGCAAGTGAAACCATAACATTAAAATGACATGAAATGTAATACAAGTCAATATGCTTGTGTAGGCAAAAATAGCAAAGGGGATTTTCAGAAATAATTAAAATATAAAATAGGATAGTCACACTTTTAACATGACTAGGTGAGTGGCCATTTTCTGAAAAGTAAAAGAAAGAAAATGCAGCCTTTAAATTGGTTAATATGGCCGGGGTATTATGAATGAAAAATGCATGATGCTAGCCAGGACAGAAATGGAATTCTGTTTTAACAAAACCCTAGTGGAAAAATGCATATAAATAGGCAGTTTTAGCCAGTAGAATTATCTTTGCCCCGAGCTGCACAAAAATAAGAAAAGAAGAAAAATATTGGAAGGAAGAAGAAAACACTCATACAAGGATTTTCTGGATTAATAAGAAGAAACATTTAGGTGAGTAACCTCACTGAGTTCATGGCATTAAGACCTGAGATGAGGCAGCCACTTTTTATATTGCCATTTATATATTTCTGGTTTTGATGTATATGATTTCATCAATGCTTTTTGGATGTCTTATTTTAAATCTGATATGATTTAATATGGATGATTTTGATGATCTTTGATTGGTTGAGACATTTGTCTTTGGATGAGTATCATACTGTTTTATTTATACTTATAAATGTTAAAGTTTAGGATCTTAAAAATTATATAGAGAATACTCTAAACTGTTATAGATCTATGGCATGGAAACTTTACTAAAATGTTGGTAGCTGCATTATACTTGGTATAAGTGCTGAGGCTTGATAAGAAAAAATGTTAAGGGTGCAATAGAAATTTTCTAAGTGCTGAGCCCTTAATCAAATCAAAAAAAAAGAAACTCACAAGCTAAAATTATGATTGAACCAGATCCTGAATCTGAATCAATCATAAAGGCTTACAGATCAATATATTAAGAACATGCCATGCCTCTTTTTACAGTTGAAAATATTCTTATATTTTACTAAGATCAAGACATATTGACCCCATTTAGGAAATAACTGTCTGATTATTTCTGAGGAGAATTATGCTAGGAGAGATTATGGATGTTTCCATGTTTGCAGTGACATGTTCACTTAGCATATTTGATGATAGAATTTAAGACAATACACTAGTAAATAAACTAGGGAAGGAGAGGCCAAGAAAGCTGCTGGAATGCTTGTCATATTTGAAGTATGCAAGTTGGCACATGGTTTGTTTAAGCCCTGAGATCTTTGTGCAATGATGTGAATTAGTTCATTGCAATGTGTCCCAGTGATTCCTTAATTGCAGATGAGGCAGGGATTTAAATTGAGTAATACAACCTGTAAATGAAGAAATAGGAATATGGATATTTCTTAGGTTGAATGGTATGGAACCAAGATGGTTTCAGTGAATGCAATTGTTGCAAATAGATAACTATGTTTGCATGATTATGTATGCAAGTGTAAGAATGATAAATGAATATATCATACCTGAATCTACTTAATTATACTATGATAAAGTAATTAATTGTAGGAATTTGCTTAAATAACTAGTTAGTACTCTTATATTCTCTAATGCTTAATATCATGAATGTATTGATGTTACTCATACCAGATCATAGATCTGACCCTTGTTTGCTCATGGCATCTGGGGTGTCTCATTTTAAAATGAGGCAGCCACTCATGCTCTTTCAGGTAACCCAGGCACTAAGTAAAAATGAAGTTATGGCTATTATGGAGGAGTGAATGAACATGCTAGCTAGATTCAATAAGAGCTTAAATTGATTATATCTGCATGTATTCAGGAAAAATTTTATGTTTCTAAGATTTCCAGTCATGTAATGAATTCTATTATGGTTAGATGAACTAGTTGTATCATGTTAAATATATTGTTATGCACTAAGGTTTAAAATCTAAAAGAAAAATCTGAGTGGGAAACAAGGAAATGATTTTAAGTATTGATATGGATGTTTGGAAAAGAAATATGCATATGTAGGTGAGCTACTGTTTTGCATAATTTATATTATGTATAGTTAATCTTGAGACATAGCAGAGCACTGAGTTTTAGAATAAAATCTGGATTTAGCTAGAAGTAAACTTAAAAGGATTTTAGTTTCCTTTTTACTGAAATGCTTTGTAAATAAGTTTGAATTCATTTCTGAATTGTATTGAGAAAAGTAAAATGTTTTTAAAAGCTTCAGACAGAATGCAAAGAATGATATCTCCATTGCTTTGAACTAGTGTGTAGCAGATACAGGATTCATGAGTTAACCAGCTTCAAATAAATGAAGTATTGGTTGATCATGATAGATTGTATTCTGAAAATAAAAATGCATTTCAAAAGCTTAGTACATTTAGCACTTGTTTCACCCAGATTTCTGGTAAATGAGCAAGATATTGACATGTACATGTATACCTGTGTATATGTTGATATTTGGGCAAAAATATAAATATAAATTCCTAGAACAGTTGTAGGAATGGGTTTTAAAAATAATAAAGCAAGAAACTTTGTTTTGTAAGTTAGATTATAGGATGAAATTAAATATATATGTGCAGATATAGGTAAATACCAGATTTCAATCCATACAGGAGAAAAAAAAAAGAAAAAAAAAATTGTGTTTGAACCGACCAGCATAGTACTCGAACTCGTGACCTCTCATGTATAAGTTAGGCGCGTTTCCATTACGCCTAGATGTTGCTTGTGTTCTCTTAGGATCCACTTTCTTTTAACCTGAGTTTGATACTATCCAGACTTTAAGACAATCATCTATATTATAAGCTTGTTTACCACTGATTATTACTTGATCATTTCTTATTTAGAATAACATACTAAAGTACATGTCTCCAATGGATTCTATGGCCAAAAATCAGGATACCATAATTAAATCTGAATTGCTGAAAATCTAAATCAAACAGAATGTTCTTGTACAAAAAAAAATAAAGTATATACTCTGAATTTAAACAAGAGGAACACATACATCTTCATATGTATGTGTATGTTAATAGATATACACTGATATATTTATATTGGTAAGTTATTTTGATCCTGGATATATTTTGTTATTGGAGAAAGAAAATGACCCTGGGAAATATATTTGTAATGAATGATATATCTATATATCATCTCTAGAAAAAAAAATCCTTATGAAATTAGGGTGGGAATAGGAGGGTCATTTCAATAAACTAGTCTATATATGTATATATATGTGTGGATATTTTATCTTGAATTTAAATGTTGAAATATATTATTTATTTATTTATTTACTATAAGATTTATCATCTCCAGAGATTTTATAATTCAATATTTATTATAGCTTTAAATCAATTTATATATCCAGGTACCTTACATACCAGAACTCATGTATTCGACTTATAAAGTTAATATCCCAATGTTTAATCCAGGTAATTATCCGATTAACAGACGTCCAAAAATCCAGGTCATCACATTCCTCTCCTCTTTGAATCTTTTCGTCCTCGAAAAGGAACGAACCAAAATTTATGAAATTGCTTAAAATCAGATAAATTTTCTTTAATCATTTTTAAATTACTTTAAAAATCTATATAATATTACTAAAATAGTTTTTATAAAAATACTTTTATAGCTCGATGTTTCGACAAGTCCATCCTTGTTCTCATAGAAATTCGGTCATACGTTGATCAGACGTAGGACTGAAAATCTATAAGTACTTGGTAATTCAACATCTAGTGAAAATACTTAAAAAAAATAATTTTATTGAAAATATCGAAAACATTTTTGAAAATAGAGGAAATATCATTGGTGAGAATGCTCTGGAAATCATCACCCCCATCCATGGTCGCGGTTAACCCGATGGTTACGTTGCCATCCCGGCAAAATCCATAGATAACTGTAGGCCTCCGCGCTCCTCGATTACACCATGGAACCCGCTATAGATCGCAGTTATACCCGGGCTTTACGTTGTTATCACAGCAAAAACCAATATAACTGTAGGCATCAGCGCCCTCGAATTTCGCTGCCAAAAGAATGATACTTCTCCACTTGACTATAGATCGCAGTCTACCGATGTTACGTTGTCGTCCCGGCAAAATCAAGTGTAGACTGTTGGCACTCATCCTCCACACGATTTTCGCTATGGTCCACACAGTAGATCGCAGCGACATCGAGTTACTCTGTCATCACAGCATAACCCAAATGCCCTTGTAGGCATCAGCGCCCTCAACTTTCGCTACCCAGCAATCCTCAGGAACTAGTTTGTCCGGACTCCTCACAGGATCAACTTTAGAAACCCCTCCCCCCAGGGCTCAAGGCAGTACCACTTTGTGGCACTCCTGAGAAGTTCATTCAAGGGAGTGCCTTTTTCCCCAGAGCCACTTTCAAAACACTTTATACTATACACATATATAGTATTTCCAAATCATACACCTAGTATGAATTTCATACAAAAACTCCTTTCTCAAAATTGATTATCCCAAAATCGATAATTCACAAACTAGGCTTTCCAAATTCCAAATTTGATTTTTCTCCAAAAATCAAAAGCCTTTCCAAAATTCAAAGGTTCCAAAACTTTTCCTCAAAATCATTTTCACTAAATCCTTTATATATACATATATATATATATAATAACCTTGGGAAATTTTGAATCACTTCATACTTGTATAAATTTCCTTTTATACTTCAAATACATTCAAAACCCTTTTCTTTAGGCAATAGATTTAACAAGGGGAGTTTACCATATATAATAAAGATATATAACTTTGTTTATTCCAAATCAAATATTCAAATTTGATTACTCTTTTATAAAGTTATTAACCACATTACCTTTCTTCATAAAGTGAATCTTAAACCATAGAAATTTCCAATTTCCCTTTTACCTCATCATATAGTTCACAAAATATACTTTTCATTTCAAAGACCATTTTACAGTTCTTATCCATAAATTTTCAAATCCCAATTTCATTCAAAACCCGTACGATGTACACATATCATCCGTACGCCATACCAATTTGATCGCTCACTCGATCACACAATTCCACTTCCGAACTAGTATCGTCCACCCGACTTTCTAGTGCGGACTCAGATCTGGTTTCTAGATCAGAAACCGTCATTCTCCTTGCATAGTCAAAACTATGATAGAGAATTTCCAAAATCAATCAAAAATCCATATCCAGGTTCGCCGTCGAAAATCGAGTGAAAAATCCCAACTCGGATCGATTATACTATCTCGAAATTCTGTGCTCGAATCTGGATCAAATCACTATGCGAATAGAATAATATACGTACATCCTATGTTTTTATCTTCATTGATTATCAGTTAAATCAATTTCCTTTCTATTCATTCTCACTTTGATTTTATTCACTTATTCACATTTGCCTTAATCCCCATTTGGATTATCACTTCAATTCTTACCTCAGTTGGGTATTGAATCATAAACAGTTTGTACTCTGACCAGCATATATTTAGAAAACAGATTGAAAATTAAAAATAGATAAGTAATTGAAAAATAATTATTAGTTTGTAAAATAGCTGTAAAATAGTTATGTAACTGTAAATAGTTGAAAAATTGTAATTATTTATAAAACCATTGAAAAACAGTAATTAGTTTATAAATCAGTTGTAAAATTGTTAAATAGTTCCAAAAGTAATTGTAAAACAAGCTTAAGATAGTTTTAGGTTTAAAAGGAAAAGTTGTATAGTAAATAGTTTGGAAAAATAGATTTATATTAAAACAATTTATTTTGAAAATAGTCCAGAGTCAAACTATTCAATTCCCCATCAATTCAATTTAAATTTCCACTTCCATTTAAATTGACTCACTTCTAATTTGAATAACTTCAATTTCCCTTGAACTTGATTTATCCCCAATTCAAGTTGAATTAACCTCAATTTCTTTCCAAATTCAAATCAAATTCCATTTGATTTTAAACATATTCACTTCAATTACAATTTCAAATTATTCCAATTAATTTAGACTAATTTCAGATTGAATCCACTTCAATTTCAAATCATTTCAATTTCTATATGAATTAATCCCAATTCCCATTTGAATTTGAACTCATTCAATCTTCAATTTTATTTCAAATTAATCCAATTCAAATTTTCCATTTGAATTTTATACTTATCCATCTTCAATTCTAATCAATTCAAACTAAATTCAATTTGAACTAATGAAATCTGAATCTCAACTTTAAACCATCCCAAATTATATAAATTCGAGTTAAATTTTCAAATATTGGTTTAACCCCTTAAATCAAATTAACCTTTATTTTAAATCAATAATCCCAATCTTTAAACAATTTAATTCCGAGTCCAACTCTCAAAATTCCATTTTAAATTATCTTTACTTAACTTATTTCAAAGTTCAAATAAGAGTTCAAAACAATTTTATCTTAAAATTCAATTTATTACCCAATTTTATCTTCCAGTTTTGAAACCAGTTCTTAAACAAATTTTAATTTACAAATTCAATTATTCAAATTTTTAGTTCAAAGTAATTCCATATCCTTAATTTCAAATTAAAGTTTAATTTCCTTTTTATCTCAATAATGGATATATCACCACAATCCATTTCTTCATTCATATAAACAGATCCAATTCACAATTTAAAGATTATTAATAACAATAGGATAATATTATCCAAATTATTTTAAAACATCCATTTTCAATTGCCAGATCTCAAACCCATTTTGAGATCACACAAACTCCCCATTCAAATCAACCATTTAACTTTCCAAGTTAAATCCCAATTTTAATTTGAAATTTCCAATTCAGGTTGCTTGTTAACTTATTTAACTTTCCCAAAGTTAAATTCAATTTACATAATCCAGCCAACCTTACCCAATTTGAGTTCCTGCTTCAAATTTTAAACTTCACATTAATAATCTTGTAAGTTCAAAAACTTATCACCTTCGGTTTCACATCTCATTCCAAATTTAAACTCAACATTAAGAGTTTATTTCAAACTATTTTTTATATTATGTATATTCCTCATATATACATATTATTTCCTTTACACACTAAGTTATCCTTAAACTTTAAACCACCTTTGGTTTTTAATTCAAAACATATTCCTTTAAATTTTCAAACAACACTTGCTTGCAATAAGTCCCTTTTATTCAAATAATACTTATTTATTATTTCTTTTAGCACTTTGAAACAAATTCCAAATTTTCTGGCTTAGATTTAAAACTTCACAATCTAGATCATCTTCAGTTCCAATTTATAAGTCATACTTATCTAAAACATTTCATTTTGCTTACTCATTAATACACATCTTATTATTAAGCACAACAATCATTTATGATAATAACCAAGATTATCATATCTGGAAACTAATTCATTATTATCTTATTCTGAAACTTTTCCCCAAATTCAAGATTTAATTTCAATTTGGTTGTATTTCTATTACCACTTAATTCTCATTATTTAAGTTTTCAAATAATACAACACCCAATTACCTTAATATATAATGGTTAGAAGAATCATTGCTTTATATAAACTTATATAAAAATCATTTACTTTTAAAACCATTATATAAGAAAATAACAAGTACGCTCTCATATATTGATATACACACTCAACTCATTCCTAGGGTAATACTAACCCTATCCCTGATGAGTAAACCCACCAGAGCCAAGGTTCTCGCTTAACCCTTTGCTCTGATACCAAATGAGACGACCCGAAATTTTCGATCCCGAAAATTCCAGATGGTTAGAAAAAGAAGAAAGAGATAGAAGAAGAAGAAACAGAAACACAACACAGATTCTCACATTCGCAGCGGATTAAAATATAATATCAAATAATACTAGTTTACAAAGAATACTGTATCTGTCAATTATATTTTAGTACATCAGAGTTACACACATACACAATCACTGGACATATACAAATCAACATATCTTAGATAAACAGAAATATATCACAGCGGAAACACTTCATACGTTCCTGCCATCCAGCTTGTCTTCTGAGTTCCAGAACGTCCTTACTTGAAAATCTATAATACTCGGTCTGACCCGAGCATTACTGTAACGACCCATACATTTTAGTCATTTTAATTATTTAATTAATTGAATTTTTGTGAAATTTTAAATAATAAAATTTTGAAATAAAAATTTAATATTTGAAATGCATCTAGTTAAACATAGCAACTGGTAAATTTTCATCCAAAAATTTGAAAGTTATTTTCGTGTGTAATTTTATTTCAATTTAATCTGTTAGGAATTGATGAAAATCAAATGTTTTCGAAACCTAAATATTTTTGTATAGAAAAATTGTAAATCATCTTCTAAGCAAGACGTAATTTTTTGTTTTTCCAAATTTGGACTTCTTTAGCTCTGTCGATCTTATTTTTCTGCGTTTTTGCTGCGTTTTTCGCTAGTAGAAAATTCGAAATTTATAATTCAATCAAATCACTGATATCTTTATACCGTTTTAACCGTCTCATCGCGCTGGTCACAATGATATATTCATTTCTGTGTTTTGGTGTCCGGTTCGCGGCGAAACTACGAAACGGCTAATCGTATCGGTACCTGTATTGAGTCATTTCGTTTTCTTTGACTATTCATTTCTCAGCGTTTAAAGCTGTCAGCCGCCAGCCTTTATTTTATTTTTGAAAATCAATGTCTGACCTTTTATTGCATTTGCGGTTTCCAATATTTGGTGTCGGTGCCATTTTTTCCTTTTCTTTCCAATTCAGCTGAGTAATCCAACAGCTTTTGCTTTAAATATTTTACCTTGAATTTTTTGCATGCTTTTTCCTTTTCCTTTTGGGAAGTGTATTATTTTCGGTTCTTTCATATTCTTTGGTTCACCTTTCATTTGAAAACGTGTAATGCACAAATATAATGATATTGGATATAAAGCTGCTTTTATTTTCATGCGCTGGTTCATTTCAAATTTATGAGTCTCCATCCTCCTTTCCCTTTTTATTTTGGATCTGAGTCCTTCAAAAAAAATTATGCATAGAATTGTTTAAAGGTGCTGCTCATATTCCTTTCTACCACCAGCTTATGTTCATTCCTCTTTGAAGGCCGCCTATGAGCAAGCCCGACCTCCATGCTTCAATACCTTTCCAACCGAGCCCCTTTTCATCTCACCCTTGGTCGAATCCTATCGCCGAGCTTCCTCCACAACCGCCCCTGCTTCGCCGATCTCCCACCCGTCCATGCTTGTGCCGTTTCCACCTGCCGATCCACGACTCGCTTACCCATCGGCTCCGACACCCACGTCTGCAACCACCCGGAATGCCTTGTCATCACTTAACCGCCCTATCCTCTTCCACCTTGCGCAAGCATCCTCTCCGCGGCAACCTTCCACTTCACGTGTTCAACCTGGCCATCTCACCACCTCACTGTTGCCCACCTTCGTATGTTGCCGAGCCTTTCTGTAGTTGCTCCTCTCCTCTCTCTTATATATATAAAGGTAATATACATATTATTTACTAAATATTGATTTTCTAATGGGTTTTGTTGTACACGTATGATGTATATTTGAGTCAAGATTTGTTTTCCATTTTTTCAGTTAGTTTATATATATATTAAATTGTTATATGTATTAGTTCCTAAGTATAAAGTTATAAATCTATAATGGTCTATGAGTTATAATTGGTATAAGTATAAGGGCATAATATATATTACTATATTCGATCCAAATTTTTTTTGAGACTGTGTTCTATATTACGTATAACTAAGCTATATAATTGGTCTCGGCTGTATAAACTTTACAAATAAATATATATGATAGTATGTGTATTGGTTTTGAAATATATAAAGATATTTCAGCATGTGTGCACGATTTTACCGTAGTTGATTTATGGTTTTACTAGTTTTGTTATGGAATTGGGAGTGTATTTTTGGTTTAGGATATAGGACACTATTAGTTTTATAAATAAATAATGATATCCTGGGAGTATACTTATGTATATACTACACAAGTGATTGTTTTATAATATCGGTTGTCTGAATATGGTTTACAAATGTTTTATATATATGTTTAAAAAAAAATTTGGCACATATTATACTATAGACGGTACCCATGTATGTGATACAACACTGCAGGTATATGTTTTCAGTAACATACAAATCTGTTTAGTTATATATATGTATCACGATAGTTCATCTGTTTTATATTAAGCCTGTTACAAGGAAAGTTATCTGAGTTCGTTTTTTGTATAAAGTTTGTCCTAGTTAAGTTATATTTTTACTTGTAAAGTAACTTATATGTTATTAGTATAGAAAAGTATATAAATATATTTACTAAGTAAGTATACAATATAGTATTTTATACATCAGGGCTGTATATTGGCTTGCTGAGTATTATATTATAATAGTGTTTATAGTTCTGCTGTTTATATAGTATAAAGTTTGTGTATCTATATAATTGCTTGAATGTATATATTTTATAGTTCATTTTATATGACTATCAAGGGTGTGATCAAACCTATGTTACTGTTACATATACATATATACTGTTTTAAGCTTTATAATACTATTTTAAATATATTATTTAAAACATTGATTTTAATTGAATATGTTATTTTAATATTTGTTTTAAATCTAAAAATTGATTTCATAATGATAATAATATGATTGTTGTTTATATCAAACCGATTCTGATTCAGCTCATTAATCTCTGTTATCAGCTCTATCAGTCAAATTTGTGCCAATCTACTTTGCTTTGCGATTCGGGCTTGGATTCGTAGCTTATTCCATTTATCGAATTATCTCTAACCACGAAAGGTGAGCAATCACTCACGATTAAGGTTCTTTAATTTATTAAATTTGATTTCAATTGAAACGACAATTGAAATATGCTGCTGTTAGTTAATCACACTGTTATATATGCTATTACATGTAATCAGTTCACCTGTGATATCTGACACCATTATCTGTTATATATACAATGATAATCCAGTTTGGTTGTTAAATGATTGATTGTTTGTTGTTGACATTGGACGTTAAATTTTTAAATGTTGTAAGTGATAAATAAATTGAAATTGAATTGACGTAGGATAGTTAGATTTGATATATGTGTTAAATTTGATTTGATGACATTTGCATAATATGACTCCTTTAAATGTTTAATTACTTGACACGTAGTAATATGGATAATTACACCTTGAACCATTTGAATGTATGTTGTATAAATTGATGTAGAATGAAATTGAATAATAGATATCAAGTGAAGAACCGTATAAACATTAATGTAATAATCTTTAATCTACATGAAATGATAGTGTGGATTCTAGAAATAATTATATTAATTTACACAAATAACAATGTGAATTAATACGATTATTTTGGGATTATTTGAATTAATTATTGGATTGTTGTTATTGGATCGTTGTTATTGCTTGTCTATTTACTTTGACACCATCCCAGTTATCACACTGCAAGTTCTTTTTTGCTATGCTTTGATTTTTGAATTGAAATGGAATCGGGTTGAAATGATAAATACCCAAAATTGAACTTTGACCTAGGATAGAGAATTAAATAAAAATCGATTGGTCAATAATTTGATTTAAAAATAAAATGAAGATTTTATTTGAATAAATAATATGGTTTTGAAATGAAGTTCGAATTTGAATTTTAATGAAAGGAAATGTTAATATTTAATAATCTGAATCAAAATATTAACATAGTAGTTGATGAAAGAACGTTGTTTTTTAAATTTGAAATTATTAATAATTAAGTTTGAAATTATTTAATAATTAAGTTTTGAGATTATTTAATAATTAAATAAGATTGAATTATTTAATAATTAAATAAATTGAATTCTTAAATAAGTGGAATTGAACTTCTTGAATAAGTGAAATTTAGTTTCTTTATTAATCGAGCTTTGAAATTGTAACTAAGTAAATAAATAAGTGAAATTGAATTTTCTTTAACAAGAAATAAAATGTGATTTATTGAAATTAATGTAAGACTTGTAATTTAAAGAGTTGATTTGACGAATCTAATTTAATTCAATTTGAAGTTTTGATATAATGAAGTCGAACTTAAGTAAGTGATTAAATGAATTGGCAATTAAATTAAAATTGTTTTGAATGACAAATTTACTTAATGAATATTGAATGAAATCGATCAAGGAATTTAAATTGATTTGAATGTTAAATTAAATTAATTTAAATGATTTCGGAATGAAACTTATATACGAACTTGAATCAATATTTGAATTGTTTTAAATAAAATTTAAAATTGTATTATAAGATTTTGAAATGGTAATTTGGAAGCTTTGAAACGTAAATTTTGGAAATTGGTTTAGAAAGACAAATGAAATGTCGGTTTACAATTTATAATTGTAATTGAATTTAGTTTGGTTTTGAAATATATTAAATGACCAATCGGTGTAATAATTACGGAAGTTATTAAAGAGATCGGAATCGGTTAGGGACATACTCACTGTCTAAACCGAAAACCACTTTAATAACTATACGCGGAGTGTGATCCAGAATGAAGTGGTTGGATTGATGTACGTGATGACTGAAGAAAGAGAACGATAATGGATAGCCTTGACACTTGTGTCAAATTGGAAATGACTAAAACAGGAGCCGTGCCGGGCCAAATGGGGTTAGCTGCCTCGAGCGAACACACTTCTTTGAAACTACTCATTACTTGTTATCGATTGGTGCACCCTCGAAATTTTGGGAGTGTTGTTTCGCGGTGTTGCGATCGCTGCGGCGATGCGTTCTCACCAGTCCGGATCAGGCAAACGGTAGTTTCACTACCTTGGGTATTGCCTCATGTGCCTTGTCATACTTGTATCCCTATATACGCGACCACTACGATTTGTTTTGTGTTATACCTATGGAGTACTCCCTGATATCCCACTAGTTTACGGTGGAGTTTACAATGTTGTATAGACTATAACGCTTATATAAAATGTGTTAAGGGGGATAATGGTAACGCCTTAACACTATTTTGATACTTTATATTACTGATAGGCATTATCTATTTACCGTACACTACTATATAGTAGATAGTTTAACGGATCCTTAAAGGATGGTTATTCCAAACATCCTTTGAGTTACTTGTATTTCGATTGCTATTTCACTTGAGTTGGATTTATTGATATAAGAATGTTAATCCTGACTCGAGTGTTTTGTGTTTTGCTTTACGCTCGGGTCAGACTGAGTGTACTAGTATTCGAGACTCACCTTTGGAGTTGGAGCTTCACTTGGAGATCCAGCTATCTATCCAGCTTTCAGATATTCAGTTGATTCCCGTGATGTATTCTGATATTGTATTTGACTATTGTATTCGAGACATCTGTTGTACCTTATTTAACTCTGATATGTATATAGTAGCTTCATGAACTACTATCTTTTGTTTCCACTGCAATTATTACTCTGTGTCTATGATTTGTGATTATTTATTTACTGTATATGCTCAGTTTTGCCAAATATAAATTAACAATTCGGTATTTTAAATCATTCAAGTCCGACATGTGCGGATGCGAATAGTCCAAAATAGCGAGTTGTTATAGTTGGTATCAGAGCTTTGGTAGCTCTAGGTAAAACTCAGCATGTAGGGTAAATGTATTTACAGAATCACTCTCATTCGAGTTTGTATCTCTTCCTTTTGACTCGATTTCTTTGAATTTTTGGAACATTCCCTGCAGTTTCAAAAATTCATTTGTGTCCCTCAGTATTCGTCTTCTTTCAATTCTGGAGCATCCCATAACTCCACTTCGATTGATCTTTATAATGAGTTGGCGGTTTCGCCAATCTTCAAAATTTTGTAAATGGGTGAAACTCTTTACACTTGGCATCGATTCACCGGATATTTCTATATCCTCGGTTTAGATGCTGCTATCCCTTGTATGCCCTGATTATATCTTTGGTGATTGAATGTCGATTTACCTCAGAATTCTGCATCAGTCTTATTCGTGAAGTCATGGTCAATACGGTTAAGGTTGCCCATAAATTAAATAAGCTTACCCATCTCCCGATTCTGTTATTGAATCATCTTATCTTTTCTTTCGAATTTGTCTTCGAATCATAATTCTCTTTGATTTGAGTCCATCAAATTTGAACTCTATCCTTACTTTGTATCCATTCTTGTATCGTCGAGCGAGAAAGTGCATGTGTAAATTAATATTAAAATGTTTTATATATTGTGTTGTTTGAGTTGTTGATGTGATTTGGGTTTCCGATCGATTCATCTGATCAGCGCTATCGATAGGATATCCAAAACACTCGAGCAGAGCAAACTGACACAATATTGTTTCAAATTTGGTAAGTAAAATAGATTTGTATGATTATCTTATATATAAGTATAAATTTTCTAAAATTAAATAATTAATTAATTTATTGTCTGAAATAATAAAATGAATTTATAAAACTTGGATATAATTTGATTTAGAATCTGAAATGAATTTAAATCAAGAATTTGAGAATTTAATTTCCGAAAATTTCAAACCTTGGTTTTAAATGTTTTAAAATGTATTATCTAAAGTATTTTCGAATAAAAATCATTTCATAGAAATTTTAGATGTTTAATCAAGTGCTCTTCTCTTGGTCGCTGGAAAATAATTTCGGTGATGACGGTCGCATCATCGACGTTCATTTTCGAGTTTCGAAGTGGAGAGACCATTCTGTAGCATTGCTACACTTTTGTTTTGGAAATTAAATTGATTTAAATTTCTAAAGTATGTCTTGATTTATAATATATATATTGGCATATGATTATTTTGATATATGAAAAATATATAAACATATTTATCTCTAAATTGTTTGAAGATAATCGGGAATTTAAATCTTCTTAAAAGATGATTTCAATTATAAATGAAACCAAAATTTTGAATTAATATTTAAACTTGGGAGAATTGAATTAGAAATTTACTTGTATAATACTCGATTGCATTTCAATATAACTTACCTAAATTATTCAGAAGTTAAAATGTAATTGGATAATATACAATATAAAATGATTTTTATAAATAAAATTTGAGTGTTTATAAAAAATGTTATACACTTAGATTTTAATTATAAAAAAATGCTAATAAAGATGATAGAATAATAAGTTAATTGAATGAGATGAATATAATGAATTTTGTTTTGAAAGAATTAATAAATTGAAATTAGATCAACTTATGGAAATACTTTGAATTTAAAATAAATTATTGAATATTAATTAATTTAAATTGAAATTTTTATGGTTTAAATTAATTTATATGGTTTAAATATATGTTATAAGATATATTAAGCGAAATAAACTTAATAATAATTTGGAATAAAAGAATTAAATTGGTTTGAGTACAATAATGATTATAGAGATCGATGATTTAGAAATTGTTAATAAAGGATGACTAGATAATAAGATAATGAATTTAGAAATAGATAAATTGATTTAACTTGAGTGAACTCAAAGGGATTTAACCAAATTGTTAAATATTAATTAATTTAAATTGAAATTTATATGGTTTAAATTCATTATTTATTTTGTAATTCAAGCCTATTTTCTTATGGTTGTTTCTATTCTCCTACCTCCTTCCTTTTCGGGGACGAAAAGTTTTGAGTGGGGGAGAGTGTAACGACCCGTAAATTTTAGTCGTTTTAATTATTTAATTAATTGAATTTTTGGGGAATTTTAAATAATAAAATTTTGAAATAAAAATTTAATATTTGAAATGCGTCTAATTAAACATAGCAACTGGTAAATTTTCATCCAAAAATTTGAAAGTTATTTTCGTGTGTAATTTTATTTCAATTTAATCTGTTAGGAATTGATGAAAATAAAATGTTTTCGAAACATAAATAGTATAGAAAAATTGTAAACCATCTTCTGAGCAAGACGTGATTTTTCGTTTTTCCAAATTTGGACTTCTTTAGCTCCGTCGATTTATTTTTCTGCGTTTTTGCTGCGTTTTCCGCTAGTAGAAAATTCGAAATTTATAATTCAATCGAATCACTGATATCTTTATACCGTTTTAACCGTCTCATCGCGCTGGTCACAATGATATATTCATTTCTGTGTTTTGGTGTCCGGTTCGCGGCGAAACTGCGAAACGGCTAATCGTATCGGTACCCGTATTGAGTCATTTCGTTTTCTTTGACTATTCATTTCTCAGCGTTTAAAGCTGTCAGCCGCCAGCCTTTATTTTATTTTTGAAAATCAATGTCTGACCTTTTATTGCATTTGCGGTTTCCAATATTTGGTGTCGGTGCCATTTTTTCCTTTTCTTTCCAATTCAGCTGAGTAATCCAACAACTTTTGCTTTAAATATTTTACCTTGAATTTTTTGCATGCTTTTTCCTTTTCCTTTTGGGAAGTGTATTATTTTCGGTTCTTTCATATTCTTTGGTTCACCTTTCATTTGAAAACGTGTAATGCACAAATATAATGATATTGGATATAAAGCTGCTTTTATTTTCATGCGCTGGTTCATTTCAAATTTATGAGTCTCCATCCTCCTTTCCCTTTTTATTTTGGATCTGAGTCCTTCAAAAAAAAATTATGCATAGAATTGCTTAAAGGTGCTGCTCATATTCCTTTCTACCACCAGCTTATGTTCATTCCTCTTTGAAGGCCGCCTATGAGCAAGCCCGACCTCCATGCTTCAATACCTTTCCAGCCGAGCCCCTTTTCATCTCACCCTTGGTCGAATCCTATCGCCGAGCTTCCACCACGACCGTCCCTGCTTCGTCGATCTCCCACCCGTCCATGCTTGTGCCATCTCCACCTGCCGATCCACCACTCACTTACCCATCGGCTCCGACACCCACGTCTACAACCACCCGGAACGCCTTGTCATCACTTAACCGCCCTCTCCTCTTCCACCTTGCGCAAGCATCCTCTCCGCGGCAACCTTCCACTTCACGTGTTCAACCTGGCCATCTCACCACCTCACTGTTGCCCACCTTCGTATGTTGCCGAGCCTTTCTGTAGTTGCTCCTCTCCTCTCTCTTATATATATAAAGGTAATATACATATTATTTACTAAATATTGATTTTTTAATGGGTTTTGTTGTACACGTATGATGTATATTTGAGTCAAGATTTGTTTTCCATTTTTTTCAGTTAGTTTATATATATATTAAACTGTTATATGTATTGGTTCCTAAGTATAAAGTTATAAATCTATAATGGTCTATGAGTTATAATTGGTATAAGTATAAGGGCATAATATATATTACTATATTCGATCCAAATTTTTTTTAAGACTGTGTTCTATATTACGTATAACTAAGCTATATAATTGGTCTCGGCTGTATAAACTTTACAAATAAATATATATGATAGTATGTGTATTGGTTTTGAAATATATAAAGATATTTTAGCATGTGTGCATGATTTTACCGTAGTTGATTTATGATTTTACTAGTTTTGTTATGGAATTGGGAGTGTATTTTTGGTTTAGGATATAGGACACTATTAGTTATATAAATAAATAATGATATCCTGGGAGTATACTTATGTATATACTACACAAGTGATTGTTTTATAATATCGGTTGTCTGAATATGGTTTACAAAAGTTTTATATATATGTTTAAAAAAATAAGTTATGGCACATATTATACTATAGACGTTACCATGTATGTGATACAACACTGCAGGTATATGTTTTCAGTAACATACAAATTTATTTAGTTATATATATGTATCACGATAGTTCATCTGTTTTATATTAAGCATGTTACAAGGAAAGTTATCTGAGTTCGTTTTTTTGTATAAAGTTTGTCCTGGTTAAGTTATATTTTTACTTGTAAAGTAACTTATATGTTGTTAGTATAGAAAAGTATATAAATATATTTACTAAGTAAGTATACAATATAGTATTTTATACATCAGGGTTGTATATTGGCTTGCTGAGTATTATATTATAATAGTGTTTATAGTTCTGCTGTTTATATAGTATAAAGTTTGTGTATCAATATAATTGCTTGAATGTATATATTTTATAGTTCATTTTATATGACTATCAAGGGTGTGTTCAAACCTATGTTACTGTTAGATATACATATATACTGTTTTAAGCTTTATAATAATATTTTAAATATATTATTTAAAACATTGATTTTAATTGAATATGTTATTTTAATATTTGTTTTAAATCTAAAATTGATTTCATAATGATAATAATATGATTGTTGTTTATATCAAACCGATTCTGATTCAGCTCATTAATCTCTATTATTAGCTCTATCAGTCAAATTTGTGCCAATCTACTTTGCTTTGCGATTCGAGCTTGGATTCATAGCTTATTCCATTTATCGAATTATCTCTAACCACGAAAGGTGAGCAATCACTCACGATTAATGTTATTTTATTTATTAAATTTGATTTCAATTGAAACGACAATTGAAATATGCTGCTGTTAGTTAATCACACTGTTATATATGCTATTACCTATAATCAGTTCACCTGTGACATCTGACACCATTATCTGTTATATATACAATGATAATCCAGTTTGGTTGTTAAATGATTGATTGTTTGTTGTTGACGTTGGACGTTAAATTTTTAAATGTTGTAAGTGATAAATAAATTGAAATTGAATTGACGTAGGATAGTTAGATTTGATATATGTGTTAAATTTGATTTGATGACATTTGCATAATATGACTCCTTTAAATGTTTAATACTTGACACATAGTAATATGGATAATTACACCTTGAACCATTTGAATGTATGTTGTATAAATTGATGTAAAATGAAATTGAATAATAGATATCAAGTGAAGAACCGTATAAACATTAATGTAATAATCTTTAATCTACATGAAATGATAGTGTGGATTCTAGAAATAATTATATCAATTTACACAAATAACAATGTGAATTAATACGATTATTTCGGGATTATTTGAATTAATTATTGGATCGTTGTTATTGCTTGTCTATTTACTTTGACACCATCCCAGTTATCACACTGCAAGTTCTTTTTTGCTATGCTTTGATTTTTGAATTGAAATGGAATCGGGTTGAAATGATAAATACCCAAAATTTAACTTTGACCTAGGATAGAGAATTAAATAAAAATCGATTGATCAATAATTTGATTTAAAAATAAAATGAAGATTTTATTTGAATAAATAATATGGTTTTGAAACGAAGTTCGAATTTGAATTTTAATGAAAGGAAATGTTAATATTTAATAATCTGAATCAAAATATTAACATAGTAGTTGATGAAAGAACGTTGTTTTTAAAATTTGAAATTATTAATAATTAAGTTTGAAATTATTTAATAATTAAGTTTTGAGATTATTTAATAATTAAATAAGATTGAATTATTTAATAATTAAATAAATTGAATTCTTAAATAAGTGGAATTGAACTTCTTGAATAAGTGAAATTTAGTTTCTTTATTAATCGAGCTTTGAAATTGTAACTAAGTAAATAAATAAGTGAAATTGAATTTTCTTTAACAAGAAATAAAATGTGATTTATTGAAATTAATGTAAGACTTGTAATTTAAAGAGTTGATTTGACGAATCTAATTTAATTCAATTTGAAGTTTTGATATAATGAAGTCGAACTTAAGTAAGTGATTAAATGAATTGGCAATTAAATTAAAATTGTTTTGAATGACAAATTACTTAATGAATATTGAATGAAATCGATCAAGGAATTTAAATTGATTTGAATGTTAAATTAAATTAATTTAAATGATTTCGGAATGAAATTTATATACGAACTTGAATCAATATTTGAATTGTTTTAAATAAAATTTAAAATTGTATTATAAGATTTTGACATGGTAATTTGGAAGTTTTGAAACGTAAATTTTGGAAATTGGTTTAGAAAGACAAATGAAATGTCGGTTTACAAATTATAATTGTAATTGAATTTAGTTTGGTTTTGAAATATATTAAATGACCAATCGGTGTAATAATTACGGAAGTTATTAAAGAGACCGGAATTGGTTAGGGACATACTCACTGTCTAAACCGAAAACCACTTTAATAACTATACGCGGAGTGTGATCCAGAATGAAGTGGTTGGATTGATGTACGTGATGACTGAAGAAAGAGAACGATAATGGATAGCCTTGACACTTGTGTCAAATTGGAAATGACTAAAACAGGAGCCGTGCCGGGCCAAATGGGGTTAGCTTCCTCGAGCGAACACACTTCTTTGAAACTACTCATTACTTGTTATCGATTGGTGCACCCTCGAAATTTTGGGAGTGTTGTTTCGCGGTGTTGCGATCGCTGCGGCGATGCGTTCTCACCAGTCCGGATCAGGCAAACGGTAGTTTCACTACCTTGGGTATTGCCTCATGTGCCTTGTCATACTTGTATCCCTATATATGCAACCACTATGATTTGTTTTGTGTTATACCTATGGATTACTCCCTGATATCCCAGTAGTTTACGGTGGAGTTTACAATGCTGTATAGACTATAACGCTTATATAAAATGTGTTAAGGGGGATAATGGTAACGCCTTAACACTATTTTGATACTTTATATTACTGATAGGCATTATCTATTTACCGTACACTACTATATAGTAGATAGTTTAACGGATCCTTAAAGGATGGTTATTCCAAACATCCTGTGAGTTACTTGTATTTCGATTGCTATTTCACTTGAGTTGGATTTATTGATATAAGAATGTTAATCCTGACTCAAGTGTTTTGTGTTTTGCTTTACGCTTGGGTCAGACTGAGTGTACCAATATTCGAGACTCACCTTTGGAGTTGGAGCTTCGCTTGGAGATCCAGCTATCTATCCAGCTTTCAGATATTCAGTTGATTCCCGTGATGTATTCTGATATTGTATTTGACTATTGTATTCGAGACATCTGTTGTACCTTATTTAACTCTGATATGTATATAGTAGCTTCATAAACTACTATCTTTTGTTTCCGCTGCAATTATTTCTGTGTCTGTGATCTGTGATTATTTATTTACTGTATATGCTCAGTTTTGCCAAATATAAATTAACAATTCGGTATTTTGAATCATTCAAGTCCGACATGTGCGGATGCGAATGGTCCAAAATAGCGGGTTGTTATAATTACAACAAATTGAAACCCGGGTCAGGCTGGAAACCAGCATGAGTAAACCCATCTACCATGGAATACAACAGCATAAAACTTACATAAAACCCTGGGTAACTCGTGTCAATTTACAAATTCACAATTTGTTAGAGACATCACTTATTTCACACATCAATTTCTAAGTACCAAAAATTAGATTAAATGGTCCAATTCACTTAAATCATTCCATTCCACCCTATTGATATCACTTATAAAGAATCATTGCAAATTTATAATCGAAGTGGTTTCGGGTATTTACAAATACCCGACTCCGGTCTCTTCGAATCCATGTCATCTTAACCCAAGTTATTTAAATGTAATACAATTCAAAATTTAAATGCAGGATATCACTATTTTAACCCAATATATTATACCACATAGCATCACACATCACATACGAGAGATATCAACTAATCTAAGCCACACGATATCATTCAATCATTCATAAGCAAGGTTAGTTAGATATATAATTCCTAATTAATTTAATTAATCTCCAATTAAATTAATTACCAACTTTAATCACTTGGATTACCTTAATCCTACATACTCAACATTTATTAGTTACAGCCCAATTAATAAATCATTCCTTAATCATCCATCTTAATTAATCATCCTTGATTAATTATCTTTTAATTTCATTAAGTAATTAACCTTTAATTACCCCATAGATTAATTATCCTTAACCATTCACATTAACTTTTAATTAATCTCCTCAATTAATTAATCACATTAATGATTCTCTAATCACTTAATTTAAAGTAATTACTTAAGAATTAATCACTTGACCCTGCTTAATCAATCATTAATTAATTACTCAAATTAATTATCCTATAATCACTTACATTGATTAATTATCCTTTAATTAATCACACTCATTAATTAACTAATCCTTAATTAATTTCCTAAATTAATCAATCCTTTAATTAATTACACTAAGTAATTAATCCTTAATTACTTCCATTTAGTAATTTCCCTTTTATTATTTCATCAAGTAATTATCCCATTGGTTAATTATCCTTAATTAATTAAGCTTTAATTTTTAATTAATTGAATTACCTATCCCTTAAAAAATTAATCCTTTAATTTCTTACATTAAGTAATTATCATTTAAGTAATTACTTACATCAATTAATCTTTAATAACCCATTTGACTATACACTATATTACAATTAATCCCTTAACAACACTATATAACCTTTGAGTGGGAAGTTATATAAAATAGTTTTTAGTTTTTTTTTAACTTAAATGTTTAAGTTAAATGATTTATTTGTTATTGAAAGCTTGGTTTTAAAAAAAATTCCGTAATTTAGTTTAAACTTTTATTTATAAAAATTTCTTTATAGATGATAAATGTTTCTTTAACATTTGATTTTATAAAACTTTGATTTATTTCAAAACTAGGATAACAATTTCAATTTGAATCCATACATTGATTTAAAACTCTGTTTAAAATCTACTTTACAAATTTTAAATTCATTTGAAATTTAAAAACCACTGACAGGTTTAAAACCTGTACAGAAACAAATACCCGAGCCAACCTAAAATTGCTTCGAGTTTGACTTCCCAAAACTTCGAGTCACTCACCTAGTTTACTCGAGAAAAACCCGAGACCTCAACCTTGCTCAAACCAACATCACCAAAACAAAGAAAAAGCAACGTGTACATGCACGGTGACGCTGATCACCTCTGGCCACCACTGATGATCTTCTCATATCAACAAACACTCATACACCCTAATACGATCATCAGATCATCCTCCCAATCTCGAAATCAAATTCGAGATCTCAACCCAAACTTGGAAACCAAAACTGGAACCACCTTGTAACGACCCTGAATTTTTGACATTTGAAATGTGAATATTTAATTGAGTTTAAATATTCAAATGATTGTTTAATTTGAAATTCAAATATCAGGATGAATTTGGTAATTAAATTTTTGAATTTAATTATTGAAATTGGGTAAAAATTTGAATTTTCAGTTTAAGCTGATTTAAAATATTTGTAAGGCTTAGAAAATTCATATTGATAATACTGAAGATAATGGAATCTTCAGAATTGAATTTGAAACTGTTTTGTTCAGTTTCGAATTTTGTCGTTTAAATCGATAATTAAAAATAGCATTCCGGGGCACAGTCTCAGAATTCGACGAAACTAGTTTCATTGGATCCGTAATAGTGTATTATTATCGGATTTCAATTTTCGTAATGTTGGGAGTGATCGTTTGGCCGTACGATAAGCAAACGCGCTGAAATTAAATCGAAATTCAATTTAATAACTGGTCCAAAAATCTATCTTCTCCATACGATCGAATTTCGACTCGAAACATTTTCCATTGCGTTCGGAATAGGCGTATAACATTACGAATGCCTAGTAGCATGCCTCGATAGGAGGTCAAGATTTTGAGATGCATTTATCGGAACGATTTGAATTTGAATTTAAATTGAATATTTACATTAGTCAAACCCTCAGCCGTATTCTTTCACATCAAAACTTTTTACTTTCAAATCACGATCTCCACTCGTACACGCCAATATCAAATCGTGTTCCCCTCAGCCTCATTTTAAAATCTCACGCAGAGAAAAAAAAGAAGATAGCCGAGATAAAATGGCAACTGAAAATCAAAATCTTTCGTTCCCCTCCCTTTCCTCCCTCTGTTCTCAAATTAGTTTAAATCGATTCGGTAGGAAGAAAATATAATGGCCGCATTCATTCAATAATCAAAAGAAAATGGCAGCGTTCCCTTTATTTCGATTCAAAGGAAATAAATCACGAGTCCCCTTTTTAATCATCTTCTGTTTGAACCCTTTGAAATCGGAGGAAATTGATCTACGTTTGTCTTCAATCCGAGCTAAAGGGAAATCGAGAAGATGAGGCTCACGCGTGCGATGCCGTGAAGTTCGACATCGCAAAGGGATGCGGCGAAGTGATCTTTGGGTCGCGTGTTAGGTATCTTGCTCGAGCTCGAGAAAGTGTGGAGCTACGGTCGATTTCGACAATGATTGAGGGATGCTGACGCGCGATCGAAACATTGGCGAAGAGGCAGCGATCGTTTGTAGGCGAGTGACAGTGGAGATGGTGGCGCCACGACGCCAGAGCACGGCAGTATGTGGAAGGTGGCAGCGGCAGTTGGTCGCGGGGCGATCGAAAGGTGCGTTCGAACGAAGGCAATGACGATTTTGGGTCCGCGTGAGAGCTAGGGTTCCGCTCTGATGTGGGTTTCGATCTGGGTTCACCTTTTACTGTGAGGTATAGCAGTTTTTTTATAGATAACTTCAATTTCATTTAAATCTGGATATATATATAGAAATTATATACAGTGAGATTTACAGTTTTTCAATTTTCAGAAGGCTATTTTTTTTAAAAGAAAATGGGGTTTAAAAATGTTATCGACTCAGATTTATTTTGAAATAGATATGGGTAATCTCGTTATAAATTTTATGGTGAATTAACTATTGTAGTTACAACAGAAATGGAATAAAAGTATATAAAGACAGGATTTTGGGAAATATAGGAGTTATATAAAAATTTAATCTTAGAATCTATATTGATTATTTTGTAAAAATATGTGTAGTTCCAAAAGAAAAATAAATATAGGTATATACATTTTTAACTTACAGTTTAATCTAAAAAAAATTGTAGTATGGAGATAAATTTTAGTTTAAATCAAGCTATTAGTTTAAAATGAATCAGTGGTTAAATAAATTTATCAAATGGAAATTTAATTATTCGATTGGTTCAAATATTGATAAATTGTATAAAATTGTTTATACAAGGTTTATAACCATGAAGAAAATAATTCGGAATGGAAAATGGGTTGCATACATAAATCTAAGGTGAGATCTTCTCACTCAAATGAAAGTTGGATTTGCAGTTATTGATTGATTGCTGTTTGGATGTGATATAGTATATATAGTAGTATATCGCAATATATATATTGGGATATGTATATATTGGAGTTGTTGATTTACCGCATTATATAGCAGATGAGACCCTATGCGCCGCATAATAGCGGATGATATTTTATAAATCCCATATACCGCGATATTCCACCTCGAGGTGGAATTAGTATTGTGCTAACATCTGTGGATGCAGGGAAACAGGTTGGAGTGATCCAACTGGATTCCTCAAATTGTATGAATTTGTTTCATATACTGTGTGATGATTTATTTATAATCTGTGAATGATTATATCTGTGATTGAATTTGTTGAAGGCTATAATTTAGCCGAATGTATTTTTGGTATCGTTGGATACTAGAAATAAATGAAATTGGATTTTTGAAATTTAAAGTTTGAAATTTTAAGTGAATCTCTTTTGAAAGAATTGGTTGAATTTCAAAGAAAGAATTTAAAAGTACAAAGTTGATTTTTGAAATCTCATCGAATTATTTCCAAAATATTGGAAAAGATTTTAATAAATGGGTTTGATTAATATTGTTGAAAAGTTGAAGAATTTATTGAAAGTAGAATTTTTAAATAAATGGGAAAGATTAAAGGGATTTATTTAAAAGGTGATAAATTTTTGAAATCAATTTGATAACTGATTTGGTATTTTAAATTAAATCTTTGGGAAATCAATTTGAAATTGATTTGGTGTTTTGAATGAAAATGATTTGGTATTTGGAAATAAACTTAGAAATCAATTTGAAATTTGATTTGGTGTTGAAATAAATTTAGAAATCAATTTGAAATTGATTTGGTGTTTGAAAGTGAATATTTGGAAATTTAAATTCAAAATGGAATTTATAAATGAAAGGGAAATTTGTTTTAAAAATAAACACTGATTTATTTTTATAGTGTGGAAATAAATTTACAGATTTGGGATGTAAATTTGAAATAAATCGATAAGGATTTATTTAATTGGTTTAAATGGACCATTTTGAGATGAAGTGTGAAATTGATTTGAAATGTGTTTCAAAGGTTTGAAAGGTGAAAATATGATTTGAAATTTGTTTTCAAAGTGATGAAGTGTGGAAAATATATATCTTGCAAAGATATTTGAAATTTAAAAATTTGGGAAAATTATATAAATTGGTTGATTGATGTGAATGTTGTTGATAGTTAAATAACCGACTATCAATATTTGCCCTTGAAATGGCACTTGATTTGTTTTTAAAACAAACGCTCATTATTTGGTTAAACCGGGAGAGGACTTTGTGTCATATAACCCATTCTGAATAGTGATACGTCGTGAATTGATAACATTTGAAGACCGGTGTGAAGACCGGGTATTTTCAAAAATGAAAGGACAACCTGTCGAATGTCTCTGCACCGAGTTGCTCCGGTATAGAGATTTATATCACTCTTCTTGTGATGGGAAGTCCGGACGTGATTAGTGAATACCCGGATTGCAAGGGATTCTTTGGAAGTGCCTTCGGTTCCGTTCGATCCCGGAACGGACTTGTATGGATGTGTGTCTGACGTTACACTTTGAGATGTAAAGCTGGTTTCTATCAAATACATTTCTGTTGGTGGTGGAGAATTTATTCTCTTAGCTTAACACCCTTCTCTGAGACGTACGAGCTCAGAGGTTATGTAGTTGATGGTTACTAGTGATACATTCCTAATTTGGTAATGTGGCATACGAAGTGTTGTTGATCATTTGTTGATCAAAGCGTGGCTTTGTGAAAAAGTGTGGCTTTGTGAAAAAGCGTAGCTTTGTGGACGAGACTTCGTCAAGCCTCACAACCCGGTAATGGTCGAAACAGGAATGTTGCGGCAAGGTTTTTAGGGGTCGCGCCCCTAGGGTATGTCATTTCCTTCTGGATAGAAGGTGATATCATGGTATGGAGCCTAGATATTTTACCTATGTTGATGCTGCAAATTTGTTATACTTTGTGATTGTTGCTTTGTGGTTGTTGCTTTGTGGTTGAGGATCCTCGGATAAAGGTCGGTAATGACCGGGGGATGGCATACTTGTGTGTTAGTTACCTAGTTACAGCTGTACAGCGTGAGGTAGCGTCAGTGTGTTAGTTACCGAGTACAGTTATACAGCATGAGGTAGCGTCGGCCTTGTGTTTGCAGAGATTCGGTTAGGTTCTCGAGGTGTCTTTCCAGAGGCGTTTCCATTTCGGTGTAAGGAAGTTCCTTTGCTTGACCATTTGTTGGAAATCCAAAGAAACAATACGAGCCTTGTACGGTTTTAGTTGTATAACCTGCTATGGAATTTGATGGTAACCTACTATTGAACATAGTAGCTATAGTAGGCATATAATAATGGTTGTATGCTGGCTAAGATTAATATTATACTTTCGAAATGTTTTCGACACTATGCACTAATGATAATATCCAATGATTTTGCGTAGTAAGCATTTTTGACTATCATAAGAAGAAATCTCCTCCAATTCTGCGTTTGCATTGTGTATGTGGCGGGAGGTCTTATGGTAGTTTCATTTTCCAAAAGCATTGCGAATCTGTTTTATTTTCTTGTGAAAATAACTGTTTTACGATCTCACACCAGTCACCATGACTGACACGGAGTTTGTTGTTCCCTTTCTAAACTCTAGGTGCCCATAATTTTCCATACGGGCAGCCTAGAGTTATGTTATCAGGATATTCTGGATATTCTAGAGCTTTGGAGATGAGCTGGATGGCGAGGCGTACTCCCGTACTTGTTTATTTATTCCGCTGTGTATTCTTTGTGAGGACAAGTTTATATAACTGTCCATTGTTGTATTGAGTTGTATATTGACTCTGATTGATGTATGTATAAACTGATATAGTCTTTTGTTTTAAAGATTATTGTTTCATCTATTATATATTGTTTCGCTGTGAATGTGAGATTCTGTTGTTGTTTCTGTTTCTTCTCCTTTATTTTTTTCCTTCCGTCTTCTTCTACCTCTTCTTTTTAACCTAATGGTTCGGTTTTCCGGCATTCGATTGCGCGGCATTTGATACAGTGGACGTATTAATGTCGACTTTTGAGCGTCGAAACGTCGAACCGTTACATTTGGTATCAAAGCTGTTGGTTAAGCGACAACCCTGGCTCTGTTGGGTGTTACTCATTAGAGATAGAGTCAGTAGTAATCTAGAATGAGTGTGAGCGTAATAATAGATATGAGCGCATATTTGTTAGTGAATACAAAAAGTGTTTTGTATTGTGTTGACTTATCGGTTGATTGTTTATAGATTCTGGTCGGTGTATTCTGGCCAACTGTAATCGATAGGGGTTTCTAAACTCTTAAACAAGATAAACTGACACAGTATTGTTTTAAAAAGGGTGAATGAAATAATTTTGCCCAAAACTATTTTTGTATAGAAAAGAAATGATTTTCTATGAATTATTATAGTATATGGATGCTTGGTTGTTAGGAAGTGATAATATTGAATTATTATCATTGCTATATGGAAATTAAATAAGAAATAATGGTATAACCAAAGATTTAGAGATAAATTCATTTAACAAATGAAATTTATAAATATGAATATAAAAGATAAGGAAATGAATTCATATATGAATGAAATTTGTAAATGTAAATTGTAAATGTGATTTATAATTGGAAATAGGATTCCAGGAATATTTGAAATAAAATTCATTAATGGAATGTAAATAAGTTGATAACTTATAAAATATTTGAAATTTGATTGGAATGAGATTCAAATTGAAAATGAATGAATTTGTGAATGAACAAATGAGCTACATTTGTAAATTAAGGAATTGGAATTGAATAATGTAATGAGATTTGATTTGAATCAAGTTGAATAAAAATCCAAACTTGGAAAAAATAAAATAAAGTAGATTGAATTCAAGTAAATAAACTTGATAATGTATTAATTCATGGAATAATGAATTGGAAGTTGAATTAGTTAATTTAAAGTTGAATTGTGAATAAATAATAGAGTTTGGAAATGAAGCTTGAGTTATAAATAGGAATTCAACTTGGAATTGTAAGCGGATTAAATAGGAATTGAAGTTGTATGGAGATTGGATTAAAATAAAAGAAGTGAGATGAAAATAAATCCAATTCTTGTATGAATAAATTAAATATGGCTTTGGAGATTCTATTAAGTTGTTAACGCTAAAAAGTGAACATTAACACCCGGTGTGTGTAATAGAATTGTGAAAGCACCACCTGTTGGTACGGGAACAGAATATAAGCTGAAAATAGAAGAAAAGCAGTAAATGAACAACAGATTTATAGTGGTTCGGCCCGTAATTGAGCCTACGTCCACTTTATAGTCTTTTATTGCTGATTCGGTTACAATTTGATACAATATCCTTCAAAATACAATACAACTTGATCACGAAAGCACTCTTGACTACTAGCTCAATCTTTGATGATGAAACTCGACGAATCCGTGTTGGATGTAAGGAGTTCTTCTCGAAGCTTGTTGTAGTGTCTCGAATGCTTGAAGATCTTTGATTGCTGAATGAGAGGAGACTTCGACAGAGTAACGGCGCTTGAAGAAATGAATGGCCAAAAGTCCCCTTCATGTTGGAAGTGGTGGGGTATTTATAGGAGCTGATTTGGACTCAGGAAATTTTCCTAAGTCTTTAAGTCGTGGCCGACTTATAGAAGTCTTAGGTCGTAAGTCGGCGACGAGATAAAGCACTTGTACCAGTTGGTACTTCCAGAATGAGTTAGTAAGTCGTGAGCGACTTAGTTTAAGTTGTAAGTCGGTAACGACCTAAAAGATGCAATACTGTTTTCGTTCCCTTAAGTCGGTGACGAGGTAAAGGTGTATAAGGTGTTCTGAGATTGTACACGACTTAGTATAAGTCGTAGGTCGGCGACGACTTAAGAGATAGGTCGTAGGTCTTAAGTTATCAACAATTGCCTTAGGTCCAAGACTCCCTTATCTCGTAGACTCTTAAGTCGTAGTACTTCTTAACTCGGAGCATTTCATAACTCGGTGTTGTTAGGTCGGAGCAGAGTTAACCCATAGGTTGTTAAGCTGTTGAGTCGGAAGCCCTTGTTAACTCGCAATTTGTTAAGTCGGTAGGCTTCCTTAAGTCGGTAGGCTCCTAGGTCGGCACACGTCTTAAGTCGGCAGCTCTTCTCAGTAGTTAGATCGGCAACTGTTGGGTTAGAACTTCCTTAAGTCGTAGCCTGTTAAGTCGAAGACCTTGTTAGCTCGGAGCCTTCCTTAGGTCGTAGCCTGTTAACTCGGAGTCTTCCTTAACTCGGAGCCCTTCTTAAGTCGGTCACGCCTTTAGCTTGTTAGGTCGTCTTCTGTTAAGTCGCGAATCAGAGGATTAACATTTGCCCCTCGAAGTGTGTGCCTAGGTCATAGGTCATATACTTCGATTTTCTTAACCTGCTCTTTGATTAGGTCGGAAGCGAATTGACAGAGGTCTTAGGTCGGCAGCGTGCAAGTCGACTCACCTTCCTGCGAATAAATAGTTGAGTCATCTTTCCTCTTCCTCACTTATTCTTCTTCTCGATTCAGCCATTGACGCAATTTAGAGCCCTCAGAGATAAATTCCATCCATCCAATCGTCGATCAATCTCCTGTTATACATCGTAAGTTAATCTGATCCGAGTTTACCCATGCCCACTGTCGAATCGATGACTCCCCAGTTTTCGACTTCCATTTGTTTGCCGTGGTTCATTATGAATAACCCATCGACTGTCGCCATTGCCATCGATCACGTTGTAGTTGTGATAGGGCAAAAATACGTCAGATTCGCAACAAACCCGAGGCGATTCGAATTTGGCTTTTTTGGGCGATCCAATGGTGTGATGGAATTAGGATCGTCATTGACTGTGAGGTTATTGGGCTAACGAGTTAAAAGTTATGGAAGAAAGTGGGTTGATGTACTGACTCGGTCACGACTTAGTGATTTCACTGATTTAAGTCGGAACCGACTTAGCAATTTCATGTGTCCTAGGTTTTGAGTCGCTTCCGAGTTAGGACTTAGAGGATTTCCTGTTGCTTCGAACTAGTTTTGCTTCTTAATCCGGCCAAGACTCGGGAACTACTAGCTTTGACCCATAGGGAATCTCTCTTAAGTCGTCACCGAGTCAGTACTTAAGTTTTCGGCGACTAAGCAGATGACTTTTGAACTTTGCCTGGACTTCGAACTGTTGAACTATGAACTGTGTTGCATGTATTTCTTTTTACAGATTGCTTCAATTTGCAAGTTAACAATCCTGTTTAACACAACATTCACAGAGTACTGGGACGAATATACTGTCACTGACTGCCCACATCGAATGACAGATTAGTTGGTAAAGAAAAAGTTAAATTGAATGAATATGAATGAGATGTTGTACAATAACCAATTCAAGTGAAGTATTAAAACAAAATCGTAATAGTCAAATGAAACTGATTTGTCTGCATTAACACTGCACTTGAACATTAACAAGTTCTGAAATTCTGTAATCGATTGATTGTCAACTAATTTAATTCCAGTTATGCTTGTCTTTTATTTTCATTAGTTTTGCACAACACTCCACACTTTTTAGGAAACGTGCACCTTCACATTTGAACATTCAGCTGATTGTGTAGAATGTCTTCTCCACAAGAAGGAACAGAGCAAGTTGAAGATGCATTTCCAGTTGCTGTCCCGCTAAATGATCCTCCAGAAAGGACTCCTACCACTCTGAGCCATAAAGCCTTTCGTCAATTATGCATCCAGTTTGGCATTGCCGAAGCAGACGCTTTGCTTCCTGGAATAAATGATACTGCTTATAGGCCGCCCCATGGATTTGTCGCAGTTAACCGCCAAATGTGCTCGAGCGGAGCTATCCCCCCATTCAATGACTGCCTTCGAGAACTTCTTCTCCGACTATCTATCTCCCCTTTTCAATTACACCCTAATGGCTACGCCATCCTGCTGGGACTGTGTGTGCTTTTTAGGAGAACGCTGGACCGTTTTCCCAGTTTTGGAGAAATTCGCTATCTGTGTACTTTTGCCAAAAACAGAGATCATCCCTCTATCACAGTCGTGAGGAGTGCTAGAAATCGTAAGTTGATCACCGGTCTCCCTGAAAGTGTTCATAGTTTCCTAAGCCCGTTTTTCTATGTTCGCTGTCCCTCGGGGTTTTATGCTATTTGGAGAGTAGGAAGTAAGATCACTTGCCTCTGCTTCTTATGTTCTTTCAAACTTACCGAAGTCCGAGTTATCAAGTGCTAATCTTTGCCTTTTTTCCTTTTCAGCACTTCCTCCTCCTTCTAGAGATCACGGTCACAAAGTGACTTTTGAGAGGCTTATGGCGGTGCCGGTAGAGGAGAGGAGTATCCAGTTTCTATTAAATGATGAGCTTTTGCACCAATTTGGGTTTTTACATCCTTCCAAGTCGACTCGGATTCATGAAATCTCTAGTTCTGATGCAGAAACGTTAGCTGCTTCGGGCTCTCAAGCAGAGGCATCGAATGCCCCAGTTTCTGCAGAAGAAGTTGCATCAGAAACACCTGTCGTACAGGCTGCTTTGATAAGATGTTCCGCATCCACCGATGTTGTAGGGTCAGTCAGCAAGTCGGCACTTGCTCCAATTATTGAGGAGGAAGAAAATCCTCGAGTTTCTGAAAAATCAATTGATGTGGAAGTTGAGAAGGAGAATTCTGCTGAGCATCATAATGATGACACCTTCGATGACTTGAGTGACATAATGATAACTTCTCAAGAGCTTTTCAAGGATAATATTCCAAAGGCGAACTCTCCTGTCGTTGAAGCGACTTCCACTTTGAAACAGACCTCGACGCCTTCTATACCTGTCGTCTCCGTTCCCGCACTAAAGCGTGGTTTGTAGTTTGACGCACGTAGCTCGCACGCCGCACACACTTAGGATTTTTCTGCATTTATAAGCATTTACTCTTTCTTTTTGGAAATTTCTAAACTTTACTTCTTTTCCGTTTTCAGATTCTCCGATGGGGCGCTCCGGCTCATTCTATGACTCATTTCAGCGCCATGGAGGTCGTGGATCCTATGACTTTAGGAAATATCTTGGTGACCAGAGAGAGACAGATGAGGAACGGGCCCAAAGGAAGGCTCAAGAAAAATGGGATTATGAGCAGCGGCAGAGAAGAAGAGATGCTGATCGATATGATTCTTCTTACAGAACTTATGATTCTCATAAGCGAAAGTCTTATGATGACAAAGGGAAGACTCATATTACTGATGAATCGAGCAAACGGTCTAAGCCAAGTGACGCGTCTGCTATTTCTGAGAAGACTAACGCTCCCATTTCTTCTGATATTCCGGCCGGCTCTCCTCCTCTAAAGGAATCTGATATTCAAACCATCATTAACAGGCCACAATATCAAGTTAAAGACGGCCCTCCAACGCTTCAGAGCCGATTTCCGAATTGGTGTCTAAGAGGAGTCCATTTTGACTTAGATTTGGTTCCCATTGATAAGCAGGCAATGCTGAGAAATGTCGATGCTGTCAAGCTTGATATTGAAAGAATGTCTGGATGGCAGAAGCTGGTTGATGAACTTCAAAGGGTCAACCATTTGAACCTTGAGGCGATGATGACCATGGAGAACGATAAATCAGAATGGGACAAATGGCGTAAGCAGCATGATGCGGAGATGACGATCATTGCAGACGACAACGCAAAGCTTGCATCTGAAGTCAAGCGACTTAAGGAAGATCTCGCCTCATCTTCTGCATCACACACTCAAAAAGAAGAAGTCTTTCAGAAGCAAGTGCGAGATGCACATGCTGCACAAAGAGATGTCGAAATGAAGCTTGCCGCCGAACAGCACATTACTGAGAAATATCGCATAGAAAATACCGAACTGCGGGAAAAGGTCACCTCCCAGAACGTAGAGATTGAGTTACTAAAGTCTCGACTCGCTAAAGCTGAGACAGAGCGTGATGCGGCTATTGCTGGTCGGGTTGCTGCCGTTGCCGAAAAGGAAGCGGCTGAGCAATCACATGAGGCGACGAAAGCAAACATCAGCTCTACCTTATTCGACTTTTATTTACACAGTGTTCTGGGTCGTGGGAGTCTCGCTTTTCTGGGTCCTGATTATGAAATCACTCTGGCTGAAGTGTGGGAAGCCGCACTTGATATGTTTAAAGGTGCCGGCTATGATGAAGCAGAACCCGAGGCTCGCTATCTTGATGATGAGGCTCGCGCCGCTCTTGTTAAAGGGAAGGAGCAGCTTGCTAAAGTACGAGCTGAATCAACGGAAGAAGAGTTTTCAAAGGAGAAAGCTCCTTTAACTGCCCCTGTTCACACTTCCACTTCGGCCGATGTAAACATTATGGATTCCAGCTCTCATCCTTCACATCCAGTTGTGACCACTCCTACAGAAGAAGAGGCAATGAAGGACTTTCAGGCTCGGGAATTTGAGATTGATCTCGCCAAACCGACTTCTCCAGGTAACTTTGACGAGATGAATCCAGTGAATTGCTTATTCGACTTAACCGAGTTCGACGAACTTCTTACTTATTACTTAAGCTTTGACGATCCACTGTCTTCTTTTTTCTCGGAGAATACTGATTTTGATTTCTTTTATTATGCAGCGGACGTGCCGGAAACTGCACCAAATTCTCCTTCTTCAGCTGTCGTTCCTCCTCCTTCTCAAGTTACTCCTCTTCCAGCTTCTCAACCAGGTTCACAGGAAGAACAGATAGCAGCCCTTCAAGGCTTGGACGAACCACCTGCTTCCGAGGAGCAGAAAGCAGAAGATCTGGAAGATAGTGAGAAGACCCCGGAGCAGTCTTTTGACTACGACACAAAGCTTTCTACATTTCTTACTCCGGGGAGTGAGTCTTCTTCCAAGAAGAAGGGGAAACGTGTGGTTTCGAAGAAAGGAAAGAAAAGTTCTTCTGCTGTTGGAGATGAAGCAGAAGTCGATCCGGCTGGGTCTCTCTCTCCTTCTTCTCCGATACGTCCTCACAAACTAATTACCAGGCCGAGTAAAGGCTCCAAGGGTGGGAAGAAGGAGAAATGAGTTTGATTTTGTCTTTTCTGCTTTTTGTATTGACCGGAGATTGTGCGGATACCGGTCTCCGCTCCTTTTTGTAATCTGCACAATGTAAAAAGTTTCCATAGTATTGAATAAAATAGCTATTTTACTTGTACAAATTCTTGTGTATGTGAGAATGCGTCTGTTTCTCTTTTTTGGTGTAGAATAAACGATTCCTTTTACTTGTACAAACTTTTTGTCTGTGTTTGGGAATACATTTATTCCACATCTATTTTTTGTGATATTGCAATGAACTTGTGGCATGTTGCTTTTATTAATACAATTAAATTATATAGTGTTGACCCCATACCGCAAGTGCATTGCAACATTTCTAGCTTCTTCAAGACTGATATTCTTACTTCAGAGAATAACTACTTCACTTTTAAGGGAAGAATCATTCTGCTTTTAACAGAGTATATCTCGTCTTCAGAGAAGTTTTTACTTTCTCTTTCTTCCTGAAGAACATTTCAACTTTTGGGAATGATCACTTTTATTTGTTTAAAAGTGAATTTTCCTGCACAGTGAAATGAGCTTCTGAAGAAGGCTTTGATTTTGTGCCCCAGTAAAGGGTTTATTTTTGGTACTACAAGCAAGGTGAAGTACGCCTCTAAAGAGGTCTTTTGGTCTTCAGAAGAGAAGCGATTTTGGTCTCCGAAGAGAAGCAATTTTGGTCTCCGAAGAGAAGCAATTTTGGTCTCCGAAGAGAAGCAATTTTGGTCTCCGAAGAGAAGCAATTTTGGTCTTCGAAGAGAAGCAATTTTGGTCTCCGAAGAGAAGCAATTTTGGCATTTCAGCTTTGGTGAAGTGGGTCTCCGAAGAGAAGCATTTTGCACTTCTACACGGGTGAAATGTGCCTCCGAAAAGGGCTTTTTAGCATTTCATCACTGGTGAAGTGGGCCTCCGAAGAGGAGCATTTTGCACTTCTACACGGGTGAAATGTGCCTCCGAAAAGGGCTTTTGCCTCCGAAGAGGTCTTGAAATTGCCTGGAAGTTAGTTTCTCATGGTTGAGTGGATCCACGGGGCGGACGCAAGTTGCTTGAGTGGATGTTCGTTTGCACAAACGATCGCAATCAATTAACAAGGGCCCTGTTCCTTCAGCTTGGGAAGGTGCCCCTCCGGTGGTTCCACCAATCTTGTTATTGAGAGAAGCACTTTCATTTATTGGCGTGCCTCGTTAGAGGGCTTTGTTGAACTTTGGGAAGGAGCATCGGTTGGTTGGTGTGCCAGGAAGGTTGCTTCTCAGGGGCGAGTAGATCCACGGGACGGACGCAAGCTGCCTGATCGGATGCATCACGATCAGTTAGCAAGTGCCCTATTCCTTCTGCTTGGGAAGGTGTCCCTTCGGTGGTTCTACCGGCCCTTTTATTGAGGAGCAAAATTCCTTTTGGTTGCTTCCGTGCTCGCTTGGCCATGTTCTCCCACCATCTGCCCATTAGCGATCTTTCATTATCATTTCCAAGCGTATCTTCGTTCCTTTTGTAAGTAAATTGCCTTATCCGAAGAAGTGGACTTCACTGTTGAATAACTTCATGGGACAAACGCGAGTTACCTAGCTAGATGTCTGTTCATATTGACAATCACAATTGGTTAACGAAGGCTTGCCCCAGTGAAGTTGCCAACTTTTTATGTGAGGTTCTTCTTGTATAGGATTTGAATATGGAATTTTTTGTTGCTTGGTATTTGCTTTAATAAATGATTTGTAAGGCTCGCTTAGCTTTGCGATGGGTGAGCTTTGCTTTAATGACCTGCAATATTAGATCGACATTTTAGCAATACATTTAGAGTATTTACACATCGAAATATAACAGGCATTTTATAATAGAAAACACAGAATGCATAGTTTTTTATTATTTAGTCACGCTGATTTCTCAGCGGTTTACAATGCAGAAGTTACACATCCATCATCATTTTTTACAAATTTAAGCAACGCTGTTAAGCAAAAAATGGATGCTAGTGATTGTTGTTTCATAATCTCCGGACTGATTTTCCATTTGCACTAGATTTGCAGCTTCGGATTTATATGCCAGAGAAAGTGAAAGATGCCCCAGTTGCAGTTTTGGGGACAATTAGCAGTCGTCCCAACGTCTGCCTGCTGGGTGTGGACCTCCTGTGACAACATTAATGACAAGCTTTTCTGAATCTTGCACTGCAGTGTTGTTGAGAGAATCGGATTGATGGGTAGGACGTTGTTGATCCCGAGTGGATGAGGTTGGAGTGACTCCGCTTCTCTTAACGTATTGTTGGAGTTTACCCTGCTCCAGCAATTCTTCAATCACATTCTTTAATTGGCGACATTGGTTAGTGTCATGGCCAGGTTGATTGTGAAATTGGCAGAATTTTCCATTACGCTTTGCACCTCTCGTCATCTCAGGTGGCTTAGGATACCTGACAACGTCCTTTGTTGCAAAAAAGATATTTCTTGGTGTATCAGTTAAAGGAGTATAATCCGAAGGATTAAAGCGGCGAGGTTTCTTTTCATTTCCCTGGCTCTTTCCTCCTTCATTCTCCCTTTTCTGACTTTCAGATTCTCTTTTATTAGATGGGACATTGTTATTATTAGTTTGGGCAGCAACCACTTTCGATGTCGTAGAAAGGCTTTCAAGGCGAATGAACTCGTCGGCCTTTTTATAAAACTTTTCAAGTGAGTTCGGTTCCTTCATCTTTAGCCATATTCCAAATTTACTCGATTTATCAATGGCTCGCATCAAATAAGTCAGGATCATGCGTGGTTCCGCATTTTCTACTTCGGCTAAAGCTATATTGAAATGGCTCAAGAAAGATTTGATTGATTCTCCGGGCGCTTGTTCAAGGTTAGACAGTGACATTATATCCTTAGCTTTTGAAGCATACAATCTGAACTGTTCTTTAAACTTTTGCGTTAAGTCGGAGAACTTATCTACAGACCGAACTGGAAGCTTTGTGAACCAAAGTAAAGCCACACCTTCCAGGTATACTGGAAAGTATCGACACTTGATCTCGTCTGATGCTCTTGCACCGGTCATATGCCAATCGTATTTGTATAGGAAATGATTAGGGTCACTGGTTCCCCTATAGGCTTGGATAGTAGGAGGTGCAAATTTCCTTGGAAACTCCGCTCTCAGGATCCTTTCAGTAAACGGAGTTCTGCTTGGCGCGAATCCCCAGTCAGCCTCATCCTCTTCTCTTTGCATGCTCTCTTTCATGATGCGGCCAACCATTTCAGACAGGTACTCTTTATTGTTCAAAGACACCTCCGAGCAAGCATCAGTTCTTCCCTCGGAAGTTTGCCCGGGCATAGGTTCATGACAAGTTGGTTGCGGCATAGAACCATCAGCTTGGAAAGGTGGCATTTCAGGAAGGGTGGTTTGATGGTTTTCTGGTTGACGATTTGCCCCAAGCAGGGCAGTTATTCTATCCATCATCAAAGCGTTTTGAGTTTTAATTTGTTGGTATAATCCAGAAACTGCGTCGTGCAATTCAACCCTGGTGACTCCAAGGGTAGGAGTCGCTTGGTCTGTTATTGGGGAAGCGGAAGTCCCTTCGTGAGCATTTCTGGATCTGATAGGTCTACCTCTTCTTCCAGGAGCCATTATTTCGGATCTGGTCTTTAAGAGAGGTTCTTTTTATGAATCTTTGCGAAGCAACGGTGGGTGATCGCCTGAGTTCAATTCTCAGTGAAAGCACCAAAATGTTAACGCTAAAAAGTGAACATTAACACCCGGTGTGTGTAATAGAATTGTGAAAGCACCACCCGTTGGTACGGGAACAGAATATAAGCTGAAAATAGCAGAAAAGCAGTAAATGAACAACAGATTTATAGTGGTTCGGCCCGTAATTGAGCCTAAGTCCACTTTATAGTCTTTTATTGCTGATTCGGTTACAATTTGATACAATATCCTTCAAAATACAATACAACTTGATCATGAAAGCACTCTTGACTACTAGCTCAATCTTTGATGATGAAACTCGACGAATCCGTGTTGGATGTAAGGAGTTCTTCTCGAAGCTTGTTGTAGTGTCTCGAATGCTTGAAGATCTTTGATTGTTGAATGAGAGGAGACTTCGACAGAGTAACGGCGCTTGAAGAAATGAATGGCCAAAAGTCCCCTTCATGTTGGAAGTGGTGGGGTATTTATAGGAGCTGATTTGGACTTAGGAAATTTTCCTAAGTCTTTAAGTCGTGGCCGACTTATAGAAGTCTTAGGTCGTAAGTCGGCGATGAGATAAAGCACTTGTACCAGTTGGTACTTCCAGAACGAGTTAGTAAGTCGTGAGCGACTTAGTTTAAGTTGTAAGTCGGTAACGACCTAAAAGATGCAATACTGTTTTCGTTCCCTTAAGTCGGTGACGAGGTAAAGGTGTATAGGGTGTTCTGAGATTGTACACGACTTAGTATAAGTCGTAGGTCGGCGACGACTTAAGAGATAGGTCGTAGGTCTTAAGTTATCAACAATTGCCTTAGGTCCAAGACTCCCTTATCTCGTAGACTCTTAAGTTGTAGTACTTCTTAACTCGAAGCATTTCATAACTCGGTGTTGTTAGGTCGGAGCAGAGTTAACCCATAGGTTGTTAAGCTGTTGAGTCGGAAGCCCTTGTTAACTCACAATTTGTTAAGTCGGTAGGCTTCCTTAAGTCGGTAGGCTCCTAGGTCGGCACACATCTTAAGTCGGCAGCTCTTCTCAGTAGTTAGATCGGCAACTGTTGGGTCAGAACTTCCTTAAGTCGTAGCCTATTAAGTCGGAGACCTTGTTAACTCGGAGCCTTCCTTAGGTCGTAGCCTGTTAACTCGGAGTCTTCCTTAACTCGGAGCCCTTCTTAAGTCGGTCACGCCTTTAGCTTGTTAGGTCGTCTTCTGTTAAGTCGCGAATCAGAGGATTAACATAAGTGAATATCGTTAAATTTGCATATGAATGATTGTCGTTTGACGCAAATGAGATTATCTAAAAATCTATGAGTTAATAAAAGCAAATGAAATTGATTTTGGAATCAATCGAAAGGGATATGAGTTAGATTTATTTTAAAAAAATGAATTGAATATAAAGAATTGCATTGTAAACCATTGAATGGTATGTAAATTAGATAAAAGGAATTTAAATTTGTATTGAAACTTTATGAATTGCTAATGGAATTTATTTTGAAGTGCATTGCTTATGAAATCTATGTGTTCACTATTGAAATTAAGTAAAATGTAAATGAATTTCTTATATTGCCACTTACGTGTTTAAATTGAGTAAGTACATGTTTTTGGAAGCCGTTTGGCTGCATTTGGTCGCACAAATGCTAAATAAATAACTGCTTTACTTAAAATACTAAAATGGTACGCCTACGCAATACAAAATAGGAAATATGAACTGTTTTTGCTTTTCCGACCGAGTGGGTCGATGTATATATATTTATATCTTTTGTCAAATTGCAAAAGCTCCTCCGTACAAAGGAGACTCCGCCAAAATTTTCTGAAAATTTTGGGAGTTAGAAAAAAATTTGGAATTTTTGAAAATTTTCAGTAACGACAAATGATTTCAAAGTTAAAATTTGAAATAAGGTAAATAGAATTCAATCTTTGAAATGAAGTAAATTGAATTCAAATAGAATTGAAAATACAAAGTTGAATGGAAATGAATATATAACTTTGTTTGTGAAGTGAAAATAAATATAAGAAGTATGTAAGTACTTATATTGATCTTAAGAAATGGATAATGGAATTCTTAAGTAAAATGGATATTTGAAAATCCAATAAGTAAATTTGGCCATTGTTGTTAAGTAAAGTATACAGGGATTGTAAAGGCTAAGGAAAATGGAATTGGATTTTGATTTCGAAGGTAAATTTGAATTTCTCAACAAAAGGTATGAATTTGAAATTTCAGTATGAAATTTGATGAGTTTCTTGTTAACGCTAAAGAGTGAACGCTAACACCCGGTGTGTGTAATAGAATCGTGAAAGCACCACCCGTGTGACGGGAACAGAATTTAAGCAGTAAAAGACAGCAATTTATAGTGGTTCGGCTTGAGATTAAGCCTACGTCCACTTTGAATCTCTTTATTACTGAATTCGGTTACAAATCGATACAAATCCCTTATCAAAACAGTACAACTTGATCAAAAGAAACAATCTTGACTACTAGCTCAATCTTCGTCGATGAAATTCGATGAATCCATGTTGGATGTAAGGAATTATCTCTTGAAGATTGTTGTAGCGTCTTGAATGTTTGAGGATCTTTGATTGCTGGATGAATGGAGACTTCGACAGAGTAACGGCGCTTGAAGAAATTAATGGCCCAAAAGTCCTCCTCATGTTGGAAGTGGTGGCCTATTTATAGGAGTTGAATTCTGAACTTTCTTTTTGGCCAAGTCATGAGTCGTGACCGACTTATGGTAAGTCGTAACTCGTATTCGGCTTAAGATATCTCGTGGGCGCCATACTGGGTTCATCTTGTGGCTCAGTTGAAGACCAGTGCTAAGTCGTAGCCGACTTACCAGGTAAAAGTAGCACAGGCACGGGCTTTGGATTTTATCCTGATAGCCTTTAAGTCGTAAGACCTTTAAGTCGTGAAACCTTTAAGTCGTAAGACCTTTAAGTCGTGAAACCTTTAAGTCGTAAGACCCTTAAGTCGCAAGACCTTTAAGTCGTAAGACCCTTAAGTCGTAGCATCCTCCTGAGTCGTAAGTCCTTAACTCGTAGAAAGCTCAACTCCTTGAGTCGCGCAGCCCTTAAGTCGTAGAAGAATTAACTCCTTGAGTCGTAAAGCCCTTAAGTCGTAGAAGACTTAACTCGTTGAGTCGTAAAGCCCTTAAGTCATAGAAGACTTAACTCGTTGAGTCGTAAAGCTCTTAAGTCGTAACAAGCTTAACTCGTAGAAGACTTCAGCAATTAGGTCGTTAACTCTTTTAAGCCACTAAGTCGTGACATAACTTAAGTCGTTCACTTCTTATCTCATAAGTCGTTGATAGTGTTAACTCGTTAAGTCGTCTGGGCTATGAGTCGTATACTTCTTGAGTCGAAGAAAATTAAGGGTTAACATTTGCCCCTCGAAGTACACGCCTAAGTCGTAGGTCGTGTGCTTCGACTTATCTTAACTCGCATATGCCTTTTCGTGTTCCACTGTCCAGAGGTATAAAAAGCCTGAGTCGTTCCTTCTATCCATTGCTTATCTCCTGAGTCGTATCCGCCATTAATATTCCTCCGAGCTTTCTCAAGGCAATTTCTTCCTTTTCTAACAATCAACCAATTCGATTCTCGATTCTTCATTGCGTAAGTGTTCCTGCTCCCTCCTCGACCTTTAATCATCATTGATTCGTGAATTCTCCTCCTTATACTTAATCCATCCCCTCGTGCAATGTTTTGTTGCGAATTTCATCGTACCGGTAGTTCGTGAACCTGATTTTGCTTGATTTCATCTTTAGATGAATGGGGCGATGGAGATGGAGGGTTACTGTATTTCAAGTTTAATTGATTAGGTTGGCGAAGCTTTGGTGATCTGAACTTGGCTTTTTGGATGACTCCATGGTGTGGTGGAATGAGGATAAGGATCGTAGTCTGATTGAGAGGTTATCGGGTTAGGAGAAAAGTCAATGGGTCCAAACGAGTGAGATGCTAGAATGGTCACGGTTTAGCAGCTTTGTACGACCCACGACTTAAGCCTCTTACGACATAGTTCTTGGGTCGTGGACGACTTAGCCTCTTACGACATAAGCCATGAGTCGTGGACGACTTAGGACTTGGGATTTTACACCGCTTTGGACTGAAGCCCTTTTTTTTTATTCTCACACGACTTAAGACTCGAAGTACTGCCGACTTAAAGCATTAATGACCTAAAATCGAAGCGACATGCCTTGACTTGCCTTGTAACCCTTAAGTCGTAGACGAGTTAACACGTAAGCCGTTGGCGACTCATGACTTAGGCTCTGCATGGACTTTGAACTGTTGAACTTTGAACTGCTGAACTTTGAACTGCTGAACTTTTCCATAGATCACTCTAACTTGCAAACTAATAACCTGCTTAATACAATATTCACAAAAAATTGGGACGAATATACTGTCACTGACTGCCCACATCAAGTGACAGATTAGTTAATAACAGACAATCAACATAAATAGATCGTGTGAATGAAGTGCTTTAAGTCGACAAATTCAAGCAAAGTATTAAGGCAGCATTAAAACAGTCAGTTGAAAATGACCGGTTTATACTTAATACTGTACCTGAACTTTAAATTAATCAAGTCCTGAAATTTGATGATCGATCAATTACCGACTATCTTAATTCCAGTTTGTATTTATTTGTTATTTTGACTAGTTTTGCACAACACTTCACACTATTTAGGAAACGTGCACCTTCACATTTGAACATCCAGTTGCTTGTGTAGAATGACTTCTCAACAAGGAGATGTAACTGTTCAGACCGGAGAGTCCATTCTCATTCCAGCTCCTTTAGTCGATCCCCTAGAGAGAGCCTCTTCTACTCTAGTGTACAAAACTTTTCGGCAATTGTGCACTCAATTTGGCATTGCTGAGGATGACGCTATCCTTCCCGAGAAGAATAACACTGCTGATGTAGCACCTCCTGGCTTTGTGGCGGTCAACCGACAAATGTGCTCGAGCGGAGCCATTCCTCCTTTCAACAATTTTCTTCAACATCTTCTTCGCCAACTGGCAATTGCTCCATTCCAATTACACCCCAACGGCTATGCTGTTCTAATGGGGCTGTGTGTACTATTCGGCAGAACGCTTGACCGTCTTCCCAGTGTTGACGAAATCTGTTATCTATGCTCTTTTATCAGAGTCAAAGATCATCTTCGATCATTGTTATAAGAAGTGCCAGGAATCGCAAATTGGTTGTCGGCCTCCCTGATACTGCTCATGGGTTTTTGACTCAGTATTTTTACGTTCGCTGTCCCCCTGGGTTTTACGCCGTGTGGAGAGAAGGAAGTAAGAATGCCTATCCTTTCTTCTCCTTATTCTCTGAGTATTTTGCAGTCCGAATCACTAAGTGTTAACTTTGCTTTCTCATTTCAGCGCTCCTCTCTCCCTCTAGGGACCCTATTCACAAGCAAACTCTGGAGAGGCTCATGGCTGTTCCAGTTGAAGAACGGGATGCGAAATTTCTGTTGAAAGATGGGTTTCTTCACCAGTTTGGACTTTTACATCCTTCTAGATCGACTCAGATTCATGAAATCTCTAGTTCCGATGCGGAAACGTTAGCTGCTTCGGGCGCCCGAGCAGAGGCCTCGAATACCCCAGTTTCTGTAGAAGAAATCGCATCAACAGCCCCCGTCGTAGAGGCTGCTTTGATAAAATGTTCCGCATCCATCGATGTTGTAGGGTCAGTCAGCAAATCGGCACTTGCCCCAATTATAGAGGAGGAAGAGAATCCTCGAGTTTCTGAGAAATCAATTGATATGGAAGTTGAAAAGGAGAAATCTGCTGAGCTCCAGGGTGATGACACTTTTGATGGCTTGAGCGATATCATGATAACTTCTCAAGAGCTTTTCGAGGATAATAATCCAAAAGTGACTTCTCCCGTTGTTGAAGCGACTTCCACCTTAAAACAAACCCTGACGCCTACTACGCCAGTCGTCTCTGTTTCCACACTAAAGCGTGGTCTGTAGTTTGACGCATGTAGCTTGCACGCCGCACACACTTAGGATTTTTCAGCACTTATAAGCATTTATCCTCTTTTTCTGGAAATTTCTAAACTTTACTTCTTTTCCGTTTTTCAGATTCTCCGATGGGACGTACCGGCTCATACTACGACAACTTTCGGCGCTACGGAGGGCGTGATTCTTACGATTATGGACGTTATCTTCCCTCCCGCAAAGAATCTGACGAAGAGCGTGCAGCTAGAAAAGCTCAAGAAAGGCGTGCTTACGAAGAGCAGCAAAGAAGGAGAGACGATGACTCTCATAAAAGAAAATATCATGATGACAAAGGGAAGAAGCATGCTACCGATGACCCAAGTAAACGGGTTAAACTTGATGAGAAGGACGCGTCTGAAATTTCTGAAAAAACTGACGCTCCTATCCCTTCTGATATTCCGGCCGGCTCTCCTCCTCTAAAGAAGTCTGATATTCAAACAATCATTAACAGGCCACAATATCAAGTTAAAGACGGCCCTCCAACGCTTCAGAGCCGATTTCCAAATTGGTGCCTAAAAGGAGTGCGCTTTGACTTGGATTTGGTTCCGATTGATAAACAAGACATGCTTAAAAGTCTTGACGCGGTCAGGCTTAATATTGAGAGGATGTCGCAATGGCAGAAACTTGTTGATGAACTCCAGAGAGTCAACCACATGAATCTTGAGGCGATGATGACCATGGAGAACGATAAATCAGAATGGGACAAATGGCGTAAGCAGCATGATGCGGAGATGACAAGCATTGCAGACGACAACGCAAAGCTTGCATCTGAAGTTAAGCAGCTTAAGGAAAATCTTGCCTCTTCTTCTGCATCACATACTCAAAAAGAAGAAGTCTTTCAGAAGCAAGTGCGGGATGCACATGCCGCACAAAGAGATGTCGAAATGAAGCTTGCAGCCGAGCAGCATATTACTGAGAAATATCGCACAGAAAATGCTAAGCAGCGGGAAACAATTGTGTCCCAAAACGCGGAGATTGAGATACTGAAAGCTAAACTTCTTAAAGTTGAGAAGGAGCGTGATGGCGCGGTCGCTGGACAAGTTGCGGCCGAAGAGTCTCACGACGCCACTAAAGCTAGCATCGATTCTACTCTATTTGACTTCTACATGCACAGCGTTTTGGGCCGCGGCAGCCTTTCATTCTTGGGTCCCAAATATGAGATTACACTTGCTGAAGTTTGGGAGACCATACTTGATACATTTGCCGGTTATGCGGAAGCAGACCTTGTAGCGCTTTATCTAGACGATGAAGCACATGATGCGCTTATTAGAGGCAAAGAGCAGCTTGCCGAAGCTAGAGCCGGGACAGTGGTAGATGATCATCCAGAAAAGACAACATCACTACCTGCCCCTGTCCATACTTCAACTTTGACTGATGTTGATATCATCGGTTCTAGCTCTCAATCTCCACTTGCTGCAAAAGATGCTGAAGCTAAACTCGATACTTCCGAGACTCCTCTTTCCCAAATTGAAGAGAAGAGCCAGGAAGAAACTGAGGCTGATAAATATGAAATTGAACTTGCGAAGCCAACTCCTCCAGGTAACTTTGGCGAAGTTCCGGGTCTAATGAACTAGTTATTTGATTTAACCGAGTTTGATGACCTTCTTACTTGTTACTTGAACTTTGGTGAACCGATACCTTCTCTATTTTCGGAAGATGTTGATTTAACTTCTTTTCTTCTACAGCGGAGGCACCAAACACTGCACAAGTTTCCACTCCTTCAGTTGTCGTCCCTCCATCTTTACAGGTTACTCCTCCTTCTGCTTCCCAGCCGGGATCACAAGCAGAGAAAATCGAAGCCCTTCAAGGCCTGGATGACCCGGCAGCTTCGCAGGAACAGAAGGCGGAGGACCTTGAAGACGTCGAGAAGACCCCGGAGCAGTCCCTTGATGATGACACGAAGCTTTCAACACTGCTTGCTACTCCGGGGAGCGAATCTTCTTCAAAGAGGAAGGGGAAGCGTGGCATAAGGAAGAAGAAGAGAAGTGCTTCAATTGGGGACGAAGCAGAAGTTGATCCAGCCGCGCCTTTTCCTCCTTCTGCCCCGACCCGTTCACAACGGCTCCAAAAACTAATCATTAGGCCGGGGAAAGGCTCCAAAGGTGGCGAGAAGAAGGAATAACAAGCTAGATTTTCTACTCCTTTCTTTTGCTTTTTGCATGTATCGACCGGGGATTGTGCGGGTACCGGTCCCTGCTTTTACTTTTTGAGATATCTGCACATGTAAAGAATTTTCATAGTACTAAATAAAACAATTATTTTACTTGTACAAACTCTTGTGTATGTGAGAATGCATCTGTTTTTTATTTTTGGTGTGGAACAAACGATTCTTTTTACTTGTGCAAACTTTTTGTCTGCGTTTGAGAATGCATTTATTCCACATCATCTATTTTTCATGATATTGTGATGAACTCGCGGTATGTTGCTTGTATATTACTTTGTTCATGTAACTGAATCGTATAGTATTGCCCCCATACCGCAAGTGCATTGCAATATTCCTAGCTTTTTAAAGACTGATACTCTTATTCCAGAGAATAACTATTCCGCTTTTAAGGGAAAAATCATTCTGCTTTTAATAAAGTATATCTCGTCTTTCGAGAAGTTTTTTACTTTCTCTTTCCTTCTGGAGAACACTTCAACTTTTGGGGATGATCACTTTTATTTGTTAAAAGCGAATTTTCCTACGCAGTGAAATGAGCTTCCGAAGAAGGTTTTGATTTTGTGCCCCAGTAAGGGGCTTATTTTTGGTACTTCGAGTAAGGTGAAATGCGCCTCTGAAGAGGTTTTTGAAGAGAAGCGATTTTGGTCTCCGAAGAGAAGCAATTTTGGTCTCCGAAGAGAAGCAATTTTGGTCTCCGAAGAGAAGCAATTTTGGTCTCCGAAGAGAAGCAATTTTGCACTTCTACCCTGGTGAAATGTGCCTCCGAAGAGGGCTTTTCATTTGATGCTTCAAGCATGGTGAAGTGTGCCTCCGAAGATGGCTTGTGCCTCCGAAGAGGGCTTGCGCCTCCGAAGAGGGCTTGTGCCTCCGAAAAGGGCTTTTGATTTTGTGCTTCAAGCATGGTGAAGCGTGCCTCCGAAGATGGCTTGTGCCTCCGAAGAGGGCTTGTGCCTCCGAAAAGGGCTTTTGATTGCCTGGAAGTTACTTTCTCATGGTCGGAGGGGTCCACGGGGCGAACGCAAGTTGCTTGATTGGATGTTTGCTTGCACAAACGATCGCAATTAACTAACAAAGTGCCCCTTTGGTAGTCCCACCGATCTTTTTGATTGAGGAAAGTTCTCCCGTTTATTGGCGTGCCTCGTTAGAGGGCTTTGGTTGGTTGGTGTGCCAGGTAGGTTGCGTCTCAGGGGCGAGTGGATCCACAGGACGGACGTAAGCTATCTGATCGGATGCATCACGACCAGTTAGCGAGGGTCCTGTTCCTTCCGCTTGGGAAGGTGTCCCTTTAGTGGATCTTCTGGCCTTCCTGTTGAGAGGCATACCTCCCTTTGTCTGCTTCTTTGTTTGCTTGGCAACTTTCTCTCATCATCTGCCCATTAGCGATCTCTTATTATCATTCCCAAGCACATCTTCTTTCCTTTTACAAGTAAATTGCTTCATTCGAAGGAGTGGACTTCACTGTTAGATGACTTCACGAGACAAACGCGAGTTATCTAGCTGGATGTCTATTCATAACGATAATCTCAACTAGTGAACAAAGGTTTGTCACAGTGGAGTCGCCAACTTTTTATGTGAAGTTTTCCTTGCATAGGATTTAAGTTTGGAATTTTTCGTCGCTTGGTTTTCGTGTAATAGCTGATTTATAGAGGTCGCTTAGCTTTGTGATGAGCAAGCCTTGTTATAATGTCCTGCAATTTTGAATCGACATTTTAGCAATACTTTTAAGGCATTTATATATCGAAATAAAACAGGCATTATGAAATAGTAAAGAACACAAGATTTATAGTGGTTCGGCCAAGAATCGGGCCTACGTCCACTTTATAGCTTTCATTCATTTACACTGATTTACAATGTTTCACAATACAACTGATACATTCATCATTATTTTACAATTTTGAACAAAGCTTTTTCTTTCAAGTAAAATAAGGACGTAAGTGGTTGCTATTCCAGGCTCTTGGAATTGGATCTCCTTCGACAGTTATGAGTTTGAAAGTGCCATCAAGAAGTTTACTACCAATGGCATATGGTCCTTCCCAGTTTGGTCCAAACACACCAGTTGCCGTCATGATCCTTTTCAAAACTAAGTCCCCGACCTCAAAGCTGCGTTGGCGAACTTTAGAGTTGAAGTGCCTGGCTATCCTTTGCTGATATGCTGAAACTCTGAGCCTAGCTTCTTCTCTTTTCTCATCAAGAAAATCAAGTGCTTCAAATTGCAGCTTTTCATTTTCAGCTTCGTTGAAATGAACTCTTCTATGTGAAGGAACTTCTACTTCCACTGGAATCATTGCCTTCGATCCGTATGCCAGTGAAAATGGAGTGTGCCCAGTTGCAGTTTTGTGAGTAGTCCTGTATGCCCATAGTGCTAATGGAAGCTTGTCAACCCAACCACCTTTTGCTCTTTCGAGTTGCTTTTTGATGGTTGACTTGATGATTTTATTCACTGCTTCCACTTGCCCGTTTGCCTGCGGATGAGCCACTGCTGAGAAGCTTTTCCGAATTCTGAATCGTTTGCAGAAATCCTGGAACTCTTCACTTTCAAACTGAGTACCGTTGTCTGTGATTCTTTTTTGTGGCACACCATATCTGCAAATGATATTTTTCGTTACAAAATTTATCATCTTTTTAGAAGTAATGGTGACCAAAGGTTCAGCCTCAGCCCACTTGGTGAAATAATCAACGGCTACGATAGCATATTTGATTCCTGATTTGGCAACTGGTAATGGTCCGATTAGATCTATCCCCCAAATGGCGAATGGCCATGGGCTGACCATCTGTGAGAGTTCGGTGGAAGGTGCTCTTGGGATTTTTGCAAATCTCTGGCACTTGTCGCACTTTCTAGAGTAGATAGCAGCATCTCGGTTAATGTCAGGCCAGAAATACCCATATCGGAGAACTTTCTTGGCTAAAGTTTGACCAGCTGAATGATCTCCACATTCTCCTCCGTGTACCTCGGCTAGAATTGTCTTGGCTTCTTCCTTAGTTACACATCGGAGCAGAGGCATTGAAAATCCCCGTCTGTACAATCAGCCAACTTGAATTATATATCTCGACGCTTTTCTCAATAATTTTCGACGTTCCTTAGAACTTTCTGGCAGGGAACCACTGAGTAAGTATTCTTTGATTGGAGTCATCCATGATTCATGCTCTTGAGACGTAGCCATAATCCAGTCAATATCCATTTCATCAATGCTTGGAGCTGACAGAACTTCTACAGGAACTAATCCCAGTAATTGAGCTTCTCCGGAACTTGAGTACTTTGCTAAAGAATCTGCTTTCATATTTTCCTCTCGGGGTATGTGGCTTATTGAGTAGTGATCGAAATCATTGAGGAGCTCGGAAGTTTTTGTCAAATATGCAGGCAAATTTCCTCCTTTGGCTTGAAATTCTTTCTTCACTTGGCAAACAATAAGCTGAGAATCGCTGAAAATCTGTATCACTTTGATGTTTAGTTCCTTGGCGATTTTTAAACCGGCAATAAGGGCTTCATATTCTGCTTCATTGTTTGTCGAAGGGAATTCTAGTCTCAATGCATAACATAGTGATCGTCCTTCGGGAGTTTCAAGAACAACTCCTGCCCCAGAACAATAATCATTTCTTGAGCCATCAACATACAACTTCCACTGTATCGGAATGCAGTCAGTTGTTTCTTCCTTGATGTCACCTTTGTCAGTGGACTCTACAATGAAATCTGCTAAAGCTTGTCCGTTAATTGCTCTTCGGGGATGGTAAGTGATGTCATATTGGCTGAGTTCTATGTTCCACTTCAAGAGACGACCCGAAGTTTCAGGACGATACAGGACTTGCTTTAGAGGTTGATCAGTCAGGACCTTGATAGGATGAGATTGAAAATAGGGCCTCAACTTCCTGGAAGCGATTAACAAACAATAAGCAAGCTTTTCTATCTTTGAATAATTCATCTCTGCCCCAGTGAACCGTTTGCTGATGTAGTAGACTGGACGTTGTATTCTCATATCTTCTCGTACGAGTGCTGCACTTAGAGCATGGGATGAAATTGCTAAATAGATGAAGAGGTCTTCGCCATCACTAGGCTTGGAAAGGACCGGAGGAGTTCTCATATGATGAATCAGTTGATCGAAAGCATTCTGACATTCGGGAGTCCATTCAAAAAATTTCTTTCCTTTCTTTAAAGCATCAAAGAAGGGAATGCATTTGTCTGTGGCCTTGGAGATGAAGCGACTAAGAGCGGCAACTTTTCCATTAAGACTTTGCAGTTCTCTCTTTGTTCTAGGGGCTTTAACTTCTCTTAGAGCTGTGATTTGAGCAGGATTGGCCTCAATACCCCTAGCGCTTACGATGTAACCCAGGAATTTCCCAGACTCTACCCCGAATGAACATTTCAATGGATTGAGCTTCATTCCATACTTTCGAAGAATTGTAAACATCTCCGCCAAATGATCCATGTGGTCTACTGCTTTCTTTGACTTTACTAACATATCGTCAACATAGACTTCCATGGTTCTGCCAATCTGAGGTTTGAACATAGCGTTGACAAGTCTTTGGTAGGTTGCCCCTGCATTCTTCAATCCGAATGGCATGACTTTGTAACAGTAGAGTCCCACATCTGTGATAAAGCTTGTGTCTTCCTGATCTGGTTCATTCATCATAATCTGATTGTATCCGAAGTAGGCATCCATAAAAGACAACAACTCATGTCCAGCCGTCCCATCTACCAGTTGATCGATTCTAGGCAATGGGAAGCAGTCTTTGGGGCAAGCTCTGTTTAGATCTGAGAAATCAATGCATACTCTCCACTTTCCGTTTGCCTTCTTAATCAGTACTGGATTTGAAACCCAATTTGGATAAGTGGATTCTTTGATGAAATTATTCTCCATAAGACGATCTACTTCTTCCTTTAAAGCTGCTGACCTTTCTGGACCTTGAGTTCTTCGTTTCTGTTTTACTGGTGTGAATTTCGGATCGACATTCAGAGTGTGAACAACAATTGTTGGAGAGATTCCACACATATCAGCATGACACCAAGCGAACACGTCCAAATTTGCTTTTAGAAATGATATCAGTGTGTTTTGAACTGTTGTACTTAGTTGCGAACCCACATTAAGTACTTTGTTTGGGTCTTTGGAGTCGACAGGTATTGGTACCGTAACTTCCACGGGCACCACTCTATTCTCCTCTGCACTGGATTTTCTGGGGTCCATTTCTCGCCTTGCACCACTATGCTCACCAGTGCAGGGACCACCCTGTATTTGCTATAAGGTTGGGTTTTTGATGCGGAGGGGAGCTGCCGCATTTTTACCCATTTCTCTCTTTCTGGCTTCTCGAAGCTCTATAAGATAACATTCGCGTCCAGCATTTTGATCTCCCTTGATGACACCAACACCATTTTCTGTAGGAAACTTCATAGTTAGGCACCACGGGGCCAAAATGGCCTTGAATGCAGCTAGAGTTGGCCTGCCTAGGAAAGCATTGTAGGCAGAAAATCCATCGACAATTACAAAGGTTTGCTTGCGAACTACCTTTTTCTGCCCTTCCCCAAGTTCCACGAACAACTCGACAGTTCCGATTGGTTGCTGTGGTTCCCTAGTGAAACCAACGATCTTTTGTGACGAAGCTTGAACGTCGGTCATTGGGATCTTCATCTGGTCAAATGTTTTCTTGAAGAGTATATTGCAGGAAGCACCGCAATCAATGAGCACTCGTCTTACTATTGCCGGTCCAATTCCTGCAGAGATAACCAAGGGATCTATGGTGGGAGCTTCAATACCAATAGAATCCCTAGCTTTGAACATAATATCATCATCTGAAATCTTTTGCTGTTTCAGGGGTGCAGCATTTTCTACAGCAAGAACATCTTCCTCTATTGGGATGTGTTTCAAAGCATGAGCATATCGTTCCATTTCACCCCAGCTTCTGCCCGCTGGGTGTGGGCCCCCGGTAATCACATTGATAACGGGCCTCTCAGATTCTTGTGCCGTAGTACCTTTACCTGAACCTGATGGTTGAGTAGGGAGTTGTTGCCTCTGAGTTGACGAAGATGGGTCACTTTTGTTTTTCTTGACATACTATTGCAGCTTGTTTTCCCTCAACAATTCTTCTATTAAGCTCTTTAAGTGACGACAGTCATTGGTATCATGACCGGGTTGGTTGTGAAAACGGCAGAACTTTCCATATCTCATAGCGCCCTTTCCCGGTTTTATCTCAGCCGGTTTGGGATAATCCACAGCATCCTTGGTGGCGAAGAAGATATTTTCCAGAGTGTCGGTCAATGGAGTGAAATCTGAGGGTTTGAAGAAGCGAGGTTTCTTTGTATCCTTTTGTTTCTTCCCCTCGTGATTTTCCCTTTTCTGACCTCCGGAACCTTTCTTTTCCGAAGCGGCAGTATTATTTTCCACCTTTGCTACCACCACCTTCATCGATGCTGGAAGATTTTCCAAGCGTATGAATTCATCAGCTTTCTTGTAGAATTTCTCGAGAGAATTTGGCTCTTTCATCTTCAGCCAATTTCCAAATTCGCTTGATTTGTCGATAGCACGCATCAAATAGGTCAAGATCATTCGTGGCTCTGCGTTATCAACTTCTGCCAGAGCTATATTGAAACGGTTCAGGAATGATTTAATAAGTTCTCCCGGATTCTGTTCAAGACTGGACAATGACATTATGTCTTTTGCCTTTGAAGCATATAGCCTGAATTGCTCTTTGAACTTTCGGGTCAGATCGAAAAACTGATCTACTGATCGGACAGGAAGCTTGGTAAACCAGAGAAGTGCTACTCCTTCCAAATATACTGGGAAATACCGGCACTTAATTTCATCAGTTGCTCGTGCGCCGGTCATGTGCCAGTCATATTTATACAAGAATTGATTTGGATCACTTGTTCCCCGATAAGCAGGAATGGTGGGGGAACAAATTTTCTAGGAAATTCAGCCTTTAGAATCTTCTCGGTAAATGGAGTTCTACTCGGTGCGAATCCCCATTCGCTCTCATCTTCATCCCTCTGCATGCTCTCCTTCATTATTTGCTTGATCATGCCAGAAAGATATTCCTCGTTGTTCAAAGATTTGGCGGAATAGACCTCGGCCATTTTCTCAGAGGTTTGTCTGGGCAGATGTTCGCGGAAAATCGGCGATGGCCTAGATCCTTCATCTTGGAGGGGTGCCCCTTCAGCAGCACCTGATCCCCCTTGAGGAATATTTTTTCCTTCGGAGTTGCGAAGAGCATCAGTGATGTTTTCTTCATTACCCGCTGGTCTTTGGTTGGCGTCGAGCAGAGCGTTCAGTTTTTCCATCATCAGATTGTTTTGAGTTTCAATCTGTTGGTATAGTCCAGACACAGCAGCGTCTAGCTCCTCTCGCGTCACCCCGACGCTTGGAGCCGCTTGGCTCGGTGAAATAGAAGTGGCGGTATTATCTTGAACATTTTCAGATCTGACAGCCTTTCGTTTCCTTCCAGGAGCCATTATGTCTGATAGACTTCTGGTTTTGTAGGAAATTTTTTCAACAAACTTGTGTGAAGCAATGGTGAATGGTAGCCTGAGTTGGGTTCTCAGTGAAAGCACCAAAATGTTAACGCTAAAGAGTGAACGCTAACACCCGGTGTGTGTAATAGAATCGTGAAAGCACCACCCGTGTGACGGGAACAGAATTTAAGCAGTAAAAGACAGCAATTTATAGTGGTTCGGCTTGAGATTAAGCCTACGTCCACTTTGAATCTCTTTATTACTGAATTCGGTTACAAATCGATACAAATCTCTTATCAAAACAGTACAACTTGATCAAAAGAAACAATCTTGACTACTAGCTCAATCTTCGTCGATGAAATTCGATGAATCCATGTTGGATGTAAGGAATTATCTCTTGAAGATTGTTGTAGCGTCTTGAATGTTTGAGGATCTTTGATTGCTGGATGAATGGAGACTTCGACAGAGTAACGGCGCTTGAAGAAATGAATGGCCCAAAAGTCCTCCTCATGTTGAAAGTGGTGGCCTATTTATAGGAGTTGAATTCTGAACTTTCTTTTTGGCCAAGTCATGAGTCGTGACCGACTTATGGTAAGTCGTAACTCGTATTCGGCTTAAGATATCTCGTGGGCGCCATACTGGGTTCATCTTGTGGCTCAGTTGAAGACCAGTGCTAAGTCGTAGCCGACTTACCAGGTAAAAGTAGCACAGGCACGGGCTTTGGATTTTACCCTGATAGCCTTTAAGTCGTAAGACCTTTAAGTCGTGAAACCTTTAAGTCGTAAGACCTTTAAGTCGTGAAACCTTTAAGTCGTAAGACCCTTAAGTCGCAAGACCTTTAAGTCGTAAGACCCTTAAGTCGTAGCATCCTCCTGAGTCGTAAGTCCTTAACTCGTAGAAAGCTCAACTCCTTGAGTCGCGCAGCCCTTAAGTCGTAGAAGAATTAACTCCTTGAGTTGTAAAGCCCTTAAGTCGTAGAAGACTTAACTCGTTGAGTCGTAAAGCCCTTAAGTCGTAGAAGACTTAACTCGTTGAGTCGTAAAGCTCTTAAGTCGTAACAAGCTTAACTCGTAGAAGACTTCAGCAATTAGGTCGTTAACTCTTTTAAGCCACTAAGTCGTGACATAACTTAAGTCGTTCACTTCTTATCTCATAAGTCGTTGATAGTGTTAACTCGTTAAGTCGTCTGGGCTATGAGTCGTATACTTCTTGAGTCGAAGAAAATTAAGGGTTAACATTTCTGATTTTGCCACTTGGCATTTTATTTTCTATTGGAATTTGGGAGTCCGTAGGGACATTTTGTAGTTGTACCGAGTTAGCCGCGCAAAGGAGACGCTGGCGAAATTTCTCGGAAATTTAGAGAGTTAGAAAATTTTTGAGAAAATTTTGAATTCAAAATTTGAATTTAAAATGAAATTTGAATTGTTAAGAAAACCATATTATTTGGAACTTATGGTTGATTGTGAAAGTTAGTTGAAGTGATAATAGATCTTTAATAAAGGATTATTCTGAGAAGTTGTTGAAAACTGTTTGATTTTGAAAAAAATGATAAACGTGATGAGGCATTCTTCTTAACTTGTAATTTCGGTACGAAATTCTTTTAAGGGGGGAAGATTGTAACGACTCTGAATTTTTGACATTTGAAATGTGAATATTTAATTGAGTTTAAATATTCAAATGATTGTTTAATTTGAAATTCAAATATCAAGATGAATTTGGTAATTAAATTTTTGAATTTAATTATTGAAACCGAGTAAAAATTTGAATTTCCAGTTTTAAGCTGATTTAAAATATTTATAAGGCTTAGAAAATTCATATTGATAATACTGAAGATAATGGAAGCTTCAGAATTGAATTTGAAACTGTTTTGTTCAGTTTTGAATTTTGTCGTTTAAATCGATAATTAAAAATAGCGTTCCGGGGCACAGTCTCGGAATTCGACGAAACTAGTTTCATTGGATCCGTAATAGTGTATTATTATCGGATTTCAATTTTCGTAATGTTGGGAGTGATCATTTGGCCATACGATAAGCAAACGCGCTGAAATTAAATCGAAATTCAATTTAATAACTGGTCCAAAAATCTATCTTCTCCATATGATCGAATTTGGACTCGAAACCTTTTCCATTGCGTTCGGAATAGGCATATAACATTACGAATGCCTAGCTGCACGCCTCGATAGAAGGTCAAGATTTTGAGATGCATTTATCGGAATGATTTGAATTTGAATTTAAATTGAATATTTACATTAGTCAAACCCTCAGCCGTATTCTTCACATCAAAACTTTTTACTTTCAAATCACGATCTCCACTCGTACACGCCAATATCAAATCGTGTTCCCCTCAGCCTCATTTTAAAATCTCACGCAAAGGAAAAAAAGAAGATAGTCGAGATAAAATGGCAGCTGAAAATCAAAATCTTTCATTCCCCTCCCTTTCCTCCCTTTGTTCTCAAATTAGTTTAAATCGATTTGGTAGGAAGAAAATATAATGGCCACGTTCATTCAATAATCAAAAGAAAATGGCAGCGTTCCCTTTATTTCGATTCAAAGGAAATAAATCGCGAGTCCCCTTTTTAATCATCTTCTGTTCGAACCCTTTGAAATCGGAGGAAATTGATCTACGTTTGTCTTCAATACGAACTAAAGGGAAATCGAGAAGACAAGGCTCACGCGTGCGGTGCCGTGAAGTTCGACATCGCGAAGGGAGGCGGCGAAGTGATCTTTGGGTCGCGTGTTGGGTGTCTTGCTCGAGCTCGAGACAGTGTGGAGCCGCGGTCGATTTTGACAGTGACTGAGGGATGCTGACGTGCGATCGAAACAGTAGCGAAGAGGTAGCGATCGTTTGTAGGCGAGTGACAGTGGAGATGGTGGCGCAACGACGCCAGAGCACGGCAGTATGTGGAAGGTGGTCGCGGGGCGATCGGAAGGTGCGTTCGAACGATGGCAATGACGATTTTGGGTCCGCGTGAGAGCTAGGGTTCCGCTCTGATGTGGGTTTCGATCTGGGTTCACCTTTTACTGTGAGGTATAGCAATTTTTTTATAGATAACTTCAATTTCATTTAAATCTGGATATATATATATAGAAATTATATACAGTAAGATTTACAGTTTTTCGATTTTCAGAAGGCTGTTTTTTTAAAAGAAAACGGGGTTTAAAAATGTTATCGACTCAGATTTATTTTGAAATAGATATGGTAATCTCGTTATAAATTTTATGGTGAATTAACTATTGTAGTTACAACAGAAATGGAATAAAAGTATATAAAGACAGGATTTTGGGAAATATAGGAGTTATATAAAAATTTAATCTTAGAATCTATATTGATTATTTTGTAAAAATATGTGTAGTTCCAAAAGAAAAATAAATATAGGTATATACATTTTTAACTTACAGTTTAATCCAAAAAAAATTGTATTATGGAGATAAAATTTTAGTTTAAATCAAACTATTAGTTTAAAATGAATCATTGGTTAAATAAATTTATCAAATGGAAATTTAATTATTCGATTTGTTCGAATATTGATAAATTATATAAAATTGTTTATACAAGGTTTATAACCATGAAGAAAACAATTCGGAATGGAAAATGGATTGCATACATAAATCCAAGGTGAGATCTTCTCACTCAAATGAAAGTTGGATTTGCAGTTATTGATTGATTGTTGTTTGGATGTGATATAGTATATATAGTAGTATATAGCAATATATATATATATTGGGATATGTATATATTGGAGTTGTTGATTTCCCGCATTATATAGCGGATGAGACCCTATGCGCCGCATAATAGCGGACGATATTTTATAAATCTCATATACCGCGATATTCCACCTCGAAGTAGAATTGGTATTGTGCTAACATCTATGGATGCAGGGAAACAGGTTGGAGGGATCCAACTGGATTTCTCAAATTGTCTGAATTTGTTTCATATAGTGTGTGATGATTTATTTATAATCTATGAATGATTATATCTATGATTGAATTTGTTGAAGGCTATAATTTAGCCGAATGTATTTTTAGTATCGTTGGATACCAGAAATAAATGAAATTGGATTATTGAAATTTAAAGTATGAAATTTTAAGTGAATCTCTTTTGAAAGAATTGGTTGAATTTCAAAGAAGGAATTTAAAAGTACAAAGTTGATTTTTGAAATCTCATCGAATTATTTCCAAAATATTGGAAAAGATTTTAATAAATGGGTATGAATAATATTATTGAAAAGTTGAAGAATTTATTGAAAGTAGAATTTTTAAATAAATTGGAAAGAATAAAGGGATTTATTTAAAAGGTGATAAATTGTTGAAATCAATTTGATAACTGATTTTGTATTTGAAATTAAATCTTTGGGAAATCAATTTTGTGTTTTGAATGAAAATGATTTGGTATTTGGAAATAAACTTAGAAATCAATTTGAAATTTGATTTGGTGTTGAAATAAATTTAGAAATCAATTTGAAATTGATTTGGTGTTTGAAAGTGAATATTTGGAAATTTAGATTCAAAATGGAATTTATAAAGAAAAGGGAAATTTGTTTTAAAAATAAACACTGATTTATTTTTATAGTGTGGAAATAAATTTACAGATTTGGGATGTAAATTTGAAATAAATCGATAAGGATTTATTTAATTGGTTTAAATGGACCATTTTGAGATGAAGTGTGAAATTGATTTGAAATGTGTTTCAAAGGTTTGAAAGGTGAAAATATGATTTGAAATTTGTTTTCAAAGTGATGAAGTGTGGAAAATATATATCTTGCAAAGATATTTGAAATTTAATAATTTGGGAAAATTATTTAAATTGGTTGACTGATGTGAATGTTGTTGATAGTTAAATAACTGACTATCAATATTTTCCCTTGAAATGTCACTTGGTTTGTTTTTAAAACAAACGCTCATTATTCGGTTAAGCCGGGAGAGGACTTTGTGTCATATAACCCATTCCGAATAGTTATACGTCGTGAATGGATAACATTTGAAGACCGGGTATTTTCGAAAATGAAAGGACAACCTGTCGAATGTCTCTGCACCGAGTTGCTCCGGTATAGAGATTTATATCACTCTTCTTGTGATGGAAAGTCAGGACGTGATTAGTGAATACCCGGATTGCAAGGGCTTCTTTGGAAGTGCCTTCGGTTCTGTTCGATCCTGGAACGGACTTGTATGGATGTGTGTCTGACGTTACACTTTGAGATGTAAAGCTGGTTTCTATCAAATACATTTCTGTTGGTGGCGGAGAATTTATTCTCTTAGCTTAACACCCTTCTCTGAGACGTACGAGCTCAGAGGTTATGTAGTTGATGGTTACTAGTGATACATTCCTAATTTGATAATGTGGCATACGAAGTGTTGTTGATCAAAGCGTGGCTTTGTGAAAAAGCGTGGCTTTGTGAAAAAGCGTGGCTTTAAGAAAGCGTGGCTTTGTGAAAAAGCGTAGCTTTGTGGACGAGACTTCGTCGAGCCTCACAACCCGGTAATGGTCGAAACAGAAATGTTGCGGCAAGGTTTTTAGGGGTCGCGCCCCTAGGGTATGTCATTTCCTTCTGGATAGAAGGTGATATCATGGTATGGAGACCAGATATTTTACCTATGTTGATGCTGCAAATTTATTATACTTTGTGGTTGTTGCTTTGTGGTTGCTGCTTTGTGGTTGAGGATCCTCGGATAAAGGTCGGTAATGACCGGGGGATGGCATACTTGTGTGTTAGTTACCTAGTTACAGCTGTACAGCGTGAGGTAACGTCAGTATGTTAGTTACCGAGCACAGTTGTACAGCGTGAGGTACCGCCGGCCTTGTGTTTGCAGAGATCCGGTTAGGTTCTCGGGGCGTCTTTCCAGAGGCGTTTCCATTTCGGTGTAAGGAAGTTTCTTGGCCTGACCATTTGTTGGAAATCCAAAGAAACAATACGAACCTTGTACGGTTTTAGTTGTATAACCTGCTATGGAATTTGGTGGTAACCTACTATTGAACATAGTAGCTATAGTAGGCATATAATAATGGTTGTAAGCTGGCTAAGATTAATATTATACTTTCGAAATGTTTTCGACACTATGCACTAATGATGATATCCAATGATTTTGCGTAGTAAACATGTTTGATTATCATAAAAAGAAATCTCCTCTAATTCTGCGTTTGTATTGTGTGTGTGGTGGGAGGTCTTATGGTAGTTTCATTTTCCAAAAAAAAGCATTGCGAAATTGTTTTATTTCCTTTGTGAAAATAACTGTTTTACGATCTCACACCAGTCACCATGACTGACTCGGAGTTTATTGTTCCCTTTCTAAACTCTGGATGCCCATAATTTTCCACACGGTCAGCCTAGAGTTATGTTATCAGAATATTCTGGAGCTTTGGAGATGAGCTGGATGGCGAGACGTACTCCTGTACTTGTTTATTTATTCCATTATGTATTCTGTGTGAGGACAAGTTTATACAACTGTCCATTGTTGTATTGAGTTGTATATTGACTTTGATTGATGTATGTATAAACTGATATACTCTTTTGTTTTAAAGATTATTGTTTCATCTTTTATATATTGTTCCGCTGCGAATGTGAGATTCTGTTGTTGTTTCTGTTTCTTCTTCTTTATTTTTTTCCTTCCGTCTTCTTCTACCTCTTCTTTTTAACCTAATGGTTCGGTTTTCCGGCATTCGATTGCTCGGCATTTGATACAGTGGACGTATTAATATCGAATTTTGAGTGTCGAAACGTCGAACCGTTACACACCTTCAAACCTAAAAACTGCCTCGTCCACGACCCTCCGACCACCGTTACTTCTGAAACTCTGGCCAAGTCTTCATCAACGATCAAACTATCATCACCCAAAATCCCGTTGCACTCGATCAACTAGAGATGCTGTGCCGAACCAAAAACCCAACTTAGTTAAAACTAGGTTTCCAGACTAGAAACATCAACCATCACATCCACCATGCTCTGATCAACTTTCAGATAATTTTACCTAAATCTCTGATCATTCTTCCACCTCTAGGAAAAACCCCGATCTCCAAAATCAGGTAGATCACTAGAAAATCCCAATATACCATTTTCAGTTCAAACAAGAACCGCACCTAAATCCTATTACAAAAAATTTTGATTTTAGTTTTAAAATTCATGTTTTTGCATGATGTTTCAAATCCTAACCCTGAAACAATAAATTATGATATTTAAATTTTCACTTATATTTAGACTTGATCAATTATTTTGATTTCCAGAGTCATAACAATATTACCTTGACTTAAGTATAATTTTGAACTGGAATTTGAAATGAAACAAACAGTTTCATTTGAATGTTAAGTTTAAACAGAGACTAAATTAAAAGATTTTGAATTTAAAATAAAACAAGGATCGGAAACTATAAACAGAGTAGATTCTGTTGCAAACAAACATGCATACATCATACATCCAGAAATACAATCATATACATACACAAACATACATATTTTCAGACAACTAGCATGCAACCAAATTATATACTTAAAACTTGTTAAAAGTGATGTTACTCACATGCATTTCAAAAATAAACAGAGGAAACCAGGTTGGAATACTCACAAGTAAAAAGTTTTGAACAAAGAACAGTCCTCCTTTCTGTTTGAGTTTCTTTGATTTTCGTTTTAAGTTTTTTTTTAATGGCATTTTGATTTGTTTATGTTTGTGAATGAAATGTATATGTGGGAAGGTAACTAGGCAATATAGAAATGTGTCTTGCTGTGCAAGCCTGTCATGTCCCTGTACAGGCTGTACATTTTATAAGATATTTTCTCTTTTATTTTGATTTGTTTTGAAAGTCTTGACATGATTTAGATATTTTTTGTGCTGAGGTGATATGTCTGTAATGTTATGTCCCCCAAGTTGATTACAAATACTATTATATGAATTTGACAAATAAATAATATATATATACTTAGGTGTATACCCTACTTATTCATTCATTTTTTTAGATATGTGCACATTTATTTACACTCATCACTTATATATATTTGTCATCATATGTTTACATATATATTTTCACATATTCTATACATCTTGACTTACGTATATTTATTTTATTCTCCATATTTATTTACATATATATGTATATATATATGTGTGTGTATATACGTACATATATATGTGTGTGTGTGTGTGTGTGTGTGTATGTATTTGCCGTCTTATACATACTTATACTTATTCATATCCTTCTAAGCAATTCTTATGTATAGTGTTATTATGTTCACATTTTTTTTCAACTTCCATATATATTATTTCATATGGCATGCAACCATATACTTGTATACTCATATACTTATATATATATATATATATATATATATATATATACATATACATATACATATCTTTAATATGTTCATGCCTACTTATATTTTCATGCCTACCTTCACATTCCTTGTTTGATTTGAACATGTATATATTTCTTATTTAAAATTTCCATGTACATTATATATTTTTGTATTTTAAACATCATAAACTAGTCTATATATGTATATATATGTATGGATATTTTATCTTGAATTTAAATGTTGAAATATATTATTTATTTATTTACTATAAGATTTATCATCTCCAGCGATTTTATAATTCAATATTTATTATAGCTTTAAATCAATTTATATATCCAGGTACCTTACATACCAGAACTCATGTATTCGACTTATAAAGTTAATATCCCAATGTTTAATCCAAGTAATTATCCGATTAACAGACGTCCAAAAATTCGAGTCATCACAGAGTTGTACTTAACTATTTGTAAAATGTTTTAAATCGAGTTTTTTTAAAATAATTTATATAAAGGATTTTTAACAATGGATTTTCAAATGATATTTTTGAAAATATGATAAAGCAGTTGAAATCGATATTTAAAATAGATTTGTAAAATAAATGGGATTTATAAAGAAATGGATTCATAAATGAAATTTCATAAATAAGATTATTTTTATAAACGAGTGAATCCCAAATGAGTTTATAAACTTATAAACGATGTTTATAAATAAGGAGAAATGATTATCAACTGATAAATTGGACATATAAATTTACTGTGTGAAATTATATCGAGATATGGAAATTGGTATTTGAAAAAATAGTAGATTGTATTTTTGAAATGTAAGAATGATTATGAAATTGAAATGTAGTCGATGTGATATGAATCGAGAGGGGTTTTTAAATGAAAATTGATAATATTCAATTTTAAAAATAGATTTTTGTCGAGAAATTAAAATTATTTAAAAAAGGGATTTTTATTTATTGAACTATATAGTTAAAGCTATTCTAGTAATGAAATATTTCGAAAAGCGGATTATTCAAATATTTAATATTTATTGAAATGAATTCACATTTTTATAATAAGCTTTGTAAATTGATTAGTTTTATTTAAAAATGAATTGGAAATGAGTTATCGAGGTTTATTTAAAGTGTTTTAATATTTTAAATAATTACTTAAATATGTTTTAAAAATAAATTATTATTCTTTAAAAATACTTATATATATATATATAATTTTGAAATGACTGTAATTTATTTATAAATTCTCTCGAGATTTGTAAACGGTTTATTTAACGGATATGATTTTTATAAAAGAAATCTTGTAATAGAATTATAGAAACTTAAGAAAACTAATGGAATGTTGAAATACGAGAGCTTCAGAAATGAATTAGAATTCATAAAAGAAGTTAAAAATGAATAGTTTGAATTATAGACAAGTGCAAACGATTTTGGAAAATGTAAAGAAAGTTAATTAATGAATTTCGAAAACTTATAGAACCCATATAAATCAGAGAAGGAATTTACAAGTAAATTGTAAATGATTTGAGAAGTATGAAACAAAATGGAATATTTCCTAAATTTTGGAAATAAAATAATTTTAGGAAAATATACTTATAAATATTTACTAAGTATTGGACTGGAAGGATTTGAAATATTTTAATTACGAGATTACTTTTATAGAAATATTTTTCAAAGTGTTCGAATTAGAAAATGGAGTTTGAAAATATTTCTAAGTATTGATATGGATCGAAATATCCTGTTATGGATATAGGAATTTGAATTTGTTTTCAATTATTGAATATACAAGAAGAGATTTGAATATATATTTTTGTGAAGATATTTTGAAATGAATATTTTTGAAAAATTTATAAAATTGAGCCTAGTAACTGCTTATGTGTGAAATTTGATAGTTAAATAACTGACTATCAAATCTAGCCAAATTCGTAGATTATTTCGAAAAAGCCGGAATCGGATTTAATTATCAGAAAACCACTTCGATCATATTTGTGCGTTACAAATTGTGATATCGTAAAGATAATGACGACCATGATTTTGGAGATTCAGTTTGTTCAGATCCAGAACAACTTGTCACCTAGTTGGTTTAAAAACATGAATTCTTAGGCATAAATAATAAAACTTGCGGTCTAGTAACAAAAATATTTAACAAATTCGTCCTTTTAGCTAATTTCCTCTCGGTAAATTATATTTAACATTGTGCGGATAAAAATGTGTTTTGAATTTTGCATTATTGTATCTCCAATATATTTGTTTTATAAATTCTTTTACCTTTATTACAGTATAGCATAATCATGTTTACACCACTTGATTAAAAGGTATCCACCATTAACGATAATTATTACAACATAACTCTAGTATAAATACTGAACATTCCTCTTCCAGCATACATCATTTGTATACCCCTTTGGCTTGAAAAGGAAAACTTAATAAATATTTTAAGAATAAGAACCCTTAAGAACAAATAATTCAATACTGGAAGTACGTACATATAACAAAAACGTTTAGCCTGTGAACTTTTGTACAGGTAAACATACAACCTCAATGTGAAAAAAGAACAGATATCTCCAATATTCATTAATCAACATGAAAAATTCCCAGCTGACAAGAAACAAACGATGGAGTGAAATTAGATATGGCGTCGGCTCATACGCAACGACTACTTTTTATTGAGATCCGCCGGTAATCAGTATTTCGACGCAGTTTATCAAGTAATAATTAATATCACAAACGAAAATAAAAATAAAAAATATTTTACCCCGGTCCTAATAACAAGTAATATTTAGACTTTGGCATCTTATACGTACCACACCCACATTTGGATCTCTATCTCGATGTTTTTCCTGGTAACTTGTTTAGTTGCATACTTTCCAGCCCAATGGACGGTACTAAATCTTTAAGCTAAATTTCCCTTGATAAAATTTGCCAAGTACCAAAGATAGACTATTAACACGCACAGTAAAATAAAGAAAAAGAAAACAGAATGATGATAGTTCATGCCAGATACCTTCCATTTCCAAAAGCTGAGTACTGCAAAAAAGTTAGTATAAAGCGTAATGTTTCAGTCTAGCTCAGAAGACCATGTCCAACATTATGATCTCTGCATGTACAATCCAAATCTGATTGAGATTTAAAAAAAATAAACAAGGAGCATATTTGAATAAAAGCATGGCATAACCTACTTATAAAATCACAATAAAGTAGGCACTTTCACCCAAATAATATCGAACGATTTCTGTATCACAACAGGTCTAGTGCTTTACAATAAGATCTGTTAAAAGCAGCTAGTAAAAAACAACTTTGATATGAAAAAGAAGAAGAAATATCTCCAGAATTCATTGGCCCAGCATGTAAATCTACAGCCGATAAAAAGAAACAAACAATGGAGTGGGATTAGATTTGGCGTCGGCTCATACGCAACGGCTACTTTTTTATTGAGATCCGCTGGTAATCAGTATTTCGACGCGATTCAGAAAAACATACCGCAAGATAATTAGATTTAAGAATAAAAAAAACGAAATTAAAATTGAAATTACAGCCGGAGTGGTTTAAGCAGAATGTTTCGCTAATGAGATGTCGTGCAACTGAGGCAGCAAGCATCCGCTTATGTAGGCGCAGAAAGCAGCCGCCACCCGAAACCCTAGATTTTGTTGGTTGGATTTTTGACACGTGTCTTGCTTGATTGAAGACTGAACGGTTTCATTGCATGCTTTCAATGGTTTGCCAACGCGTACCGCATTCACGTTTCTATTCCTAGTGCCAACACAACAACGGGATAACACGGTTCCCTTTTTTCATGTCTACAATTTTACAAATGCAATCAAATGGTTAACATTCATCGTATCACCGACTATGACATCATTTTTCATTTTAATAGATTTTCCCATCTAATACATTAATTAATAATCGATTGTTGAATTGGAATCTTTTTTTAAAACCTATGAAATTTACGTTTTTGCATTACACAAATTATTAGATGTCGTCCGCACGAAAAAATAACTCATTTTCGTTGGGGACACGTCCGACGCGTCGAAAGCCCCAACGGTGTTTACTCCGTTCCCAACTCCGTTGTTGAAACATTGAGAGAAGGTACGTTGACGTCCAAATCGTTCCTTGTTTCACAATTTTAACACTGCTAATTAATGATGTTAATTAATAAATTTAAATTTTTATAAATTTCAAAAATTAATAACTTGTACAAATAAAATCTGTTTTAAAACGTAGTCTTTTGCATTGCAATCATATCGAAATGCTTTACATTATGGAGTTGGTTTGAACTGAATCCGAACAATTTAAAATTTTATAATTTATTTATTTGAATTTAAATATGTATTTGTTTATTTTAATGAAATTCCTTCATTTATTTCGTATTATTTTCAATTATTAAACGCATATTACACAACTAAAAACAAATAATTAAATAACTATAAATCAATTAAATAAAAAATTACAACTTAAATAGCCCACTCAAATATCTCATTCGTAGCCCCAAACGCATTCCCCGTTCACTTAAATACCCCGCTCAAATGCCTCATTTTCTTTCGTCACAAACACACCCTTATTATAGAATTTTTTGAATTTACATTTGTCATGAGATATTCAAAGATAATTATTTTAAATGTCAACGTATAAGTTAATAATTAGTTAAATTTTTACATTAACAAAAGTAGTTTTACATTTAAATAAAAAAAAGCTAACGATAACACGATTTGACTGGTTGAAATACCAAAAAATTTGACCTTGCACCAACACGGTTCATTCAGCAATTCGGTCTTCGAAACTATGGTCTACATAATTATCTACTGACCACAAAATTTCACCTACTCTATTATCAATCTTATGTTATACACCTTAAAGTCAAATCTCACTCACTATTTTTTATTTTTCCCCATAATTATATAATTAAATACTCATATCTCCTTAATTGAGTATATTTTGATGAAGGTCACAAGTATAAATCCCGCCAGCCAATCCTATATCTGTGTATCTTAAATAACCTTACTTATCTTATTCAGTTTAAAGTAAAGTGTAACAACCCGTTTTCGTACCATATTTTATCAGATTTAATGAATAATTTTATTTATTAAAAAAACTGTAATTTGTCATTCAATGTTTTAGACGCGTTTGAAAATTTTGATTTTAATAAATTTGAATAAATTGTATAGAATTGTAAGTGGTGCAATGATTTGGTAAAAATTGTATTTCTGTTTTGATAAACGGAAGCACGAAAACAGACATTGCATGCACTGAATGGATCCATAAACAGACCCGTGTATGTGTGTATATATATATATATATATATGTGTGTGTGTGTGTGTGTGTGTGTGTGTGTAAATAAAAATAACATTTTCATTCTTTTCACCAAGTATAACCTTACATGCTAAATGCATAATGAAGTGAAGCAAATGGTAAGGGATAGAAAACCCTTGGTTGTTCATGTGACATTTTGGCAGCATGTATAGTAATATACTTTATGCAAAAATAAAGTTAATTAAGGACTAAAATGAAAAAAGAGCACCATTACAAATATACATTTCCTTCCTTCATTTGGACCATGTTCTAGCCATAAAGAAATTCCACCGGCTACTTTTCAAATCCACTCCCATCTCCTTTGACAAATATTTTATTAAGTGAAAAAAGTACAGGAAGAAATACCCTGAGTATTTCTTCTTCCTTGTGGAATCAAACACACCCGCCTTCAAATAAACTCCATTCTCATATACCTTCTCATTCACCAAGTATTTGTTCATTCCATCTAAAAAAACAACATAAGAAATGACTATATCTTCCATTTGACACCATATGTGTGCAAGCTCGAGGTTGCAATGGAGGTTGATAGGTTACATTTCGTTCATGAAGCAATGGAAGGCCAAATGGATGATGATCGAACTGGGAAAATAACATATGAGTTGGAATATTTTTCAAAGGTGAGGACGAGGCGGTGGTTGCACGTTGTTCCATGCCTTGAGGAGGTAGTACTAGCAGAGAACAACAAATTCGGCATAGGTAAGGTGCTCGAGTCGATATAGCAGGTTGCGGAGTTAATGACATCATAGTGTGCGACATAAAGGGTAGAGCTGAATAGAGAAGGTCTTGACGTTGATGTCGGTCGAAGTAAGGTGCAATTTGCGGTCAAAGCAACGACAAGAAATGATGACCATGATGGATGTCGAACAGAGTTGAAGAGGAGGTCATGGTTCAGATCGTCTTCGGCCACCGAATATTTTGGTGGTAGTATAGAGAGGACCGACAGCTTCTGGAGGTCAGGCGGGAAGAAAAGTCACGTTGAGGTGGATTTTTAGGTTCACTAGAAAGTCGTCAAGTTGGAATAAAGGGTACTGGTGCGGTTTTGGACAGAGATACAAACGGTGAAGGTGGCACGTCATTTCATGGTCGGTGGTAGTAGAGAACATCGAACGAAGTTCGCCATTTTGCACTAAGAAATAAGCGGGCAAAAAGGAAATAGATAATGGAAATTTTTGTTTAAGCTCCTAGTACTTTTCTATTTGTAGGCAGTTATATTTATTCATATGTGAATTTTCAAATTTTCAATAAGCCCCTGAAACTTGAATATACTATAACTACATCATACATGATCTGTTCAAGACGTGGTTCATGGCATTAGCCTCGTTATGAAATCTAGAGCACTTTTGTATAATTTATTTATGTATATGAAGAAGTATTGAATTATGTGATACAAATAATAATTAGTATATATAATACCGTAATTTATATGTTTATAACCTTTTAATGGTATAATTGATAACCCGTTAATGTTGTTATATTTAGTAAATATCCCTTAATTCTTGCGATTATAATTTAGGGATCATTTGTATATGTTAGTAATTCAGTAAATATTTATAATCGGTCAGTATATAATTTATGGGTTAATTGTGTAATTTATAAATTGGTAATTTGGGTTTATATGAAAATATTTGCAGGATTAATTTGTATAATAGAAGTCTACCAATCCATGTGGCTACTAGCACTCAAAATTGTGATAGAAGATTGCCCACCAATATGGCCACCAGCAGTTATAGATATCAATAGATTGTTCCTTAGTTGAACACTCAACATTTATTGGTGATAAAAATTTAGTTAATCATTTGAGTATTTGATGAGAAAATATTATTCTGAGCAGTACAAACTTGAGAACTACTCATATTAGAAATATATATTCCAAACATTTGTACACATTGCCAGTTTATATTATGTGCATCAGATAGTTTATATAAGCACACATTTGACAATTTGTACAAATAATTAAGGTTAAGTACACTTTGCCAGTTTTGTATTGTACCAATTATAATTTGGGAACTAAGTACACGTTACCGATTTCATTGTGTACATATGAGTAATTTTGTTATTATACATATTTGGCAGTTTTATGTGTATAATTTATAGCTACAATAATATAGACATTTTTCGGTTTATCATGTATATTATAGAATTTAGGGATGGATATTTAGAATATCAATGGATTATCCAAAGAAAATAATTGGGTAGACAACTTGACATTTGAATAATTGATTTTAGTGATTGAGATTTAGTGTACTGTGTAAGGTGGCAGATGGGCTTCTAACATTTGATAGTATGGGCTATTTGTGTGCTATTACTATATCTATGCTCTGCTTTGTATTTTGATTATGAATGTCTTGAATTAAATATAAGGACATTATTACAAGTATGGAAATACTGTAAGCTACTCAAGTTGTTTCAATTGTAGCATTAATATGAGTTTAATATCGTTGTTGGTGGGATTTTTCATCACATATCAACACCCCAAGAGTTGAAACGAAGACCTTTACCAACTTGGTTTTCTTGATTTTATAGTAGGCTTATTACCGAGGACTATGGGTGATGATAATAAAAAAAGATAAAAATAAAAGCACTGAAAGGAAAGACGTCGAGAGTTAAAGTGGTTTAGGCTAAAATCCCTATGTCCACTGTCATTTCCTTCTTTAGAGTTCTATTATATAGCTGATAGGCTATTACAAGAATGATTGGTTGAATACGCCATTAATGAGTTTTGCTATATGATCTAATGTAGGAAGTACATTTTTCTTAGTACTTGAATTATGCAGGTGCCAAAAGCTCCTTGACATATTGGGATCAGTGCCTTTTTCATAGGCATTTGATAGTGTTGCTATTAATGAAGAGCTTTTCTCTTGGATGGCTGATTTGGCTTGCTTGTAGGACAAGGATTTGAGTGTGTGTTAACATTTGGATGGCCTTCATATTCACATGGATTGCTGACCTGGCCTTTTATATATAGCTTTTGGGTTGTGGTAGTTCAAATGTGCTGCTTATACCTTTCATAATCTTAGTTGTTAATGCTACTGGGAGCTATCTTAGTCATTGGTCTTGGTTGCTTTGTGGACATCCTTCAGCTTTAGAACCTCAGCTCAGAGTTAGCTTCTGATTGTTACCCCTTTGAGGACCTAATCTTTTGGCTAATCAAGTGACCGTTCCTTTCGGATACTTGTTTATACTTTAACATAGGGACTTGCCCCTCGGTTTAGAGTGCCAAAGGAGTTATGTAAAAGTACATACAAGATATTTTTGGTGTTTGATATTTATGGAAAACTTAATATATAGTATAATTCTATATAGTTAAAATTTGGAATATAATTGAGCAAAACTAATGGTGTAACCAATGCCCCTCTTCGAAGTTCAATTCGTATAATGAATATGGAGTGGACTTTAGTTTTTATAGGAAGAGTTAGACTGTATTTCTATACCAAGTTATTTGGTTCTTTTCTCAGTCTATATTAGTTTCTCATAAATATTAAACTTGATCTATGTATTACCCAAATCCGATAATCTCGACATATATAGAGAATTTGAACGTCAAAAACTAGGTATGATAAGTACTATAAGGAGAGGCTAACTATGTGCCAAAGGTTCTGTATAGTACTATGTCGTAATAGGTGAAAGTAATTGTATACCGAAGGCTATATATAGTAGTAGCTGAAAGGCTAAACTATTTGAATGTTGAAGGTTATGCATAGTAGCATGTCGTAAAGGGGAAAGTAATTATATGCTAAAGGCTATGTATAGTAGTAGGAGAAAGGCTAAAGTATTTGAATTCGAAGGCTATGTATATTAGTATGTTGTGGAGGAAAAAGTAATTGTATGTTGTAGACTATTGTAACATCCCCCACCTGAGACTTGAATACGAACGTTGATGGTGCTGCAGTCATCACCAGAATTATCTTCCAGCGACATAAGTGGGTTCAGTATATTATTTAAACACATATAAAGTAAACAAAGCAGCTAAATATTTTTCATTACATCAAAATTTGCTTTAGCATTCTTTACATATGCCATTGCCAAAATTAAACCCAATAACGTGCCCACGTAGGGGTCAAATACAATAAAAAATAAACATAGTAAAGAGTTGGCCCCACATTTGATGATGCGGCCTGAACTCCTTAATACAGTAGAAACAAAAATCTTTATTAGCTACCAAGCCTCCTACTCTATCTTCGATCTTCATACTACGACCCTTATTTTATACCTGTCCAATCCCATAAACTAAGCCTACTCAAATGAGCACCCGTGAGTTTATGAGGAAAACAATAATAAAAACACGACTCAAACATAAAGTCTGGTGTGAATAATACTTACCCAAAACAATCATATAGTGAGACCAACTCATACTGCACAGATTGGGTTCCCCCTCACCATTCAAACATCAGGAGTGGGAAATTCAAAATACTGACGCAATTGGTTTTTATCTACGTCGGCATCTTGTGCTTCCCTAAGCGGTCCACCGTTACTGTTGTACCCTCGGTGTAGTCCCCACTTAATTCCCGATTTAGTCCATTCTTTTATTTCATTAAGATGCTTTGCAACTACGCATCCTCCACAGTCTCTACTTGGTTTCCACCTTAGAATATTATTTAATCAATTATAATGTTGTTCCTCATGCATCTTCTTACTTTTCCTTTAATTGTTTAATACTGCGCCATGCATAGATCTTAGTCATTCTTCTTTAGCAACTTATTACCATGCCCTGCGCAGCTCCCGCTTATTTTCTTTGATTGTTGATTACTGCATCCCACATATGTCTTACTGATTCTTCGTTAACTGTTTAATATTGTGCCCCATGTAGGTCTTCTTATTTCACTTTAATGATTTAATACTGCACCCTGCACAGCTCTTAATTATTTCTCTTTTAACAAGTTAATACTGCGCCCCTTGCGGTTCTTATTCATTTTTCTTTAACAATTTAATATCATGCCCCGCACAATTGAATGCCTCACCTTCTCCGGGTATACATTTATGAATGCCACTCGTCACCTTTCCAAGGTGTGCATACACTTTAAACATTTGTTTAACTTATGGAACTGTCCCATAGTCCGTGGAAGTTGATTGACTATCCTTACATTCCAAGGTGTGAATTCGAGGAAGCGTCCCCACCCGATGTCAATAGCCCTTTCAGCCTTATTTTTAGCATAGGATCCCTTTCCCATACTAATCTGGCATCTCCCAAAGTCCCACCTACTTATCCTTTATTAGGTTTTGTTTACTATTTTCTCTTAGTGCACTACCACCATGCCCCAATGCTGAGTGCTTCCCATTTTTCTTGTTAAGTGTACCCTTCCCAACTTTAGTGCAGCATGGCCCCTTCATATTATGCGCCAATCTTATCATAATGTAGGGCCACCGCCCCAACGCCATTACAAACAAACCCTAACATCCTTGACGACGTCTTTACACGTGTCGTTATCTTATTCATCCTTATTTTACTTTCTGTTATTTGCAGTGTCCTTTTTCTTTCTTTTAGCAAATGATTTGGATCTATTTCCCTTTTTTTCCCAACACCTATTAATATACTTTTCCCATATAAATTTATTTTCATGCGCTCCCGTAGTTCCCTACTTGTCGTAGCGCGGTGCTTAGCACATTTTACTTTATTTTCCTTATAGAAAATCTCAATAAATACCCAAAAAATTCCTGAACACTTGTTCTAACATTATTTAATTTTATTTGAACTTTTTAAGGGTAATCCCCCTACTTATTTTCTAGATGCGCACCTTCAACAAATCATATAAAATTGTATTAGCTTAAGAAATTTGTAAAACTAAAAACCCATCTCTAAAATCGTAGTTAGAGCATCATATAAAACTTTCATGGTATTTCAAAATAATTAAAGTAGGGAAAACACATCTAAACATCTCATGTTTAACTATTCTTCTCCAAAACATTCATGAAAATCATTTTATATCAGTTAATAGAAATCCTTATGATTCCATCATACTTAAAAACACATAGATCTAAACCGAGCCTATATACCGTGAATCGGTATAGAAAGGTTAAGTATTACTCACCTAGCTTTTCAAGATGTCTAACTTCAGTCTTCTTAATCCCCTTTAGCTTGCATTTGCATTATCTTCTTTCTCTTTGCCCTCGTTACGCCGCCATCGTTAAAACTCCTTAGCCTTTTATTTTATTTTAGGTAGGATCAAATGAATGAATATAAATGAGCAAAGTTTATTGTCCCACAATAATTTGGGCTTGGGCCCTCATACCTCCTTTTTATTAATTCATTTCCCCTTATTTCTCTTATCTGGGCTGTCCTGGCCTTTTAATTAATTAATTTGATTAAATTAAATTTAGGGTCATTATAGTCTTCCCTCTTTAAAGGATTTCATCCCTAAAATTCAATTAAGGTTCAATAGAGATTTGTTCTCTATTCCATGCTTCCCCTAAGCACACCCATGAATTCCCAATCCATGCATATAAAACGTACTAGTGCCATCTACAATTATGGTAAATAACTATAATATTCATACATACATGCATGCATGCATGCATGCATGCATACACATACATACATACATACATACATACATACATACATACATACATGGTCTACAGCGGTACAATTCAATACATAGCTTATGCGCTATTCTGAAACGAATATCTCGGGATAGGTCTTCTTAACCTTATCCTCTGTTTTCCACGTGCAGTCCTTTCAATCAGTGCTCCACTGAATGCACACTAGCTTAACTACCTTGTTCTGAAGCTACTTCTCATCCCGATCCACTATTCGAACCGGTTTACAAATAGATATCATATCCGGTTTTATGACCAGGTCTTTTACCGCGCGATTAACTACTGCGTCTGGATCTTACTCCCAAACCGATTGTTTCTATTGTTTCTTTCCAAACCGATCTTCTTTGTGCATACAATTTCATCAACTTAAGTCAAATTGATTGAAAAGTAGATTAATGGCTTTGTATCATCAAGTAGAATACTCCAATGCCTTTGGATATTCCATTTAGTTTAAGTAGATACCAGCTCTCGAAGGTGGGACCCAAAATTGGTTATGTATAGTAATGCTTATAAAATGACCACATCTTTCAGTCTGTAGCCTGGATTGAGATGTGGTTTTGATCAAGGTGCTTGTTTTAACCTTAAGATTATTTTCTAACTAGTTTATGGTGTACTCCAGATTATGTCAACTTTGCCTTCGTCACTTTCCCCCCAAAGTATGCTTCTGGATATGAAACGTGCTTTTCTTGGGATCTAATCGTATTGGGGGAGGTGGCAGTCAAGGAAGAATTCCACAACGCTTATGTGTGGCCATTCATCTAGGCTGTAAATCAAGAGGTTTGACCCATAGGGCTCAAGAACATTTATACTTGCCCAACCATTAGTCTTTTCTCTTCCACTTGTGGGTTTTACATATTCGAGCGGTAAGGTATTATTATGCCCTCTAGATTCTTTGTAAATATCAATCGGAATTTATACATAAAAGCAAGTCATACTTTGTTCATAATCCCCATACTCTATGAGGGTACTCAGTCTTTGGAGTATTATATTTCATGTTCAGATGAAGATAACCCTACCACTGGGGATTTTGAAAAGATTACATTCCATTGTCTCTGCCAGAGTCGGGTCCTATTTCTAAAGGCAGTCTGAATTACTCCCCGCTATCTCTAAAGGAGTTGAACCTAGTCTCTGATGGTGAATAACTTGGTACTTCATTATCTTTGGTGAAGTTATACTTTGTCTCTAAGATTAATTAACATTATATTCCATTGTATTTGATAGAGTTGAACCTTCACTCCAAGGTTAGGAAGTTTGTACTCCAGGATTTCGAGAAGAGTTAGGTTAGTTTATACTATGCTATCTATGGCTAAGTTGAATGAGTTTATACTTCACTATCTATGGCAGACTTGGTTGAGTTTATATGTTGTTGTCTCTAATAGAGTTTATTGAGTTTATACTATGCTGTCTCCGGTAGAGTTGTTTGGGTTTATACTCCACTACCTCTAGTAGAATCAAATGAATTTATATTTCGCTGTCTCTAATAGAGTTAGAGAACAACCGATAGATCATTTCCAGCTCTTGGCGGTGAAAAGAGTTCACGGCTTCTAGGTCAGAAAGCATCCAACAGGTCCAGCCATTCATTCATGGACTTGCATCTTTAAGACTAAAAGGCATTCAATGAGCCTGTCCAATCACTCGACAAATAAAAAGGATTTATGACTATTTTGTTCTTCATAATTCGCATGCACCTTGTATTCAGATTCCTAGTTGGAGAGGACATACTCTCATGTCCATGGGGGATCCAACGCCATGCCCCGAGCATGGTTTGTGCCCTTCCGATCCACAAGAACTCATTTCCATCAATGGCCTACAGACTAGAGTTCATGGAATGCTCAGTGGAATTTCTCGCAAAGGGATAAGTGATGCCCAACAAGTCATACATTAATCCTATAATGTTATATTACTAAGCAGAATATGGTACTATTGGTTCATATTACATTGAAAATGGTTCAATTGGTTCATAAATTAATCAAAGGACAATTTTACCAGTTTAAAAAATCAGGTTCATAACTAAGTAGTTCAAACAGTCATAAAGAAAGTATAAAAATCAAATCTAAAGGTTTGAATCAAAAATCCCCTTGGGTTTCAGCCAGAGCATGCCTACAAGATCTACCTCTGGATCTTCTACATCAGTTGGCATACCATGTTGCACTCCATGAACATGAAATAAGAAAATCAAAATAAAAAAAATCCCTTAATGCCTTTAAGGGTTGACCATTCGCTCAGGAATGCAACTTGAGCTGCCACCAGTAATTACCACTTTGTTTGTTAGCAGTTGAGATTGTCATCCAATTGAAGCTTGAGTAACATTCGACGAGCCTTTAACGTACTGGAGCAACCTTTTCTCTGAATGTGCTTCAAATGGTATTTTTAAGATGTCGACATTCATTTGTCTCATAGCTATGGATCTCGTAGAAGATGCAGTATTTATTTGTTCCTATCTTCAATGTGGTTAGCTCTTAAGTCCGTTGTTCGCTATAATCCATGATTTCCCCGGTTGCAAGATAGAATTGTAAGGGAGTTTCTAAATGCTATGAATTAGGAAATATAATGACCCGCAAAATAGACACGCTATTTATTAATCAATTATTAATAACTATTTAAATTAAATTGATGATAAAAGAAAATTTTGAGTAGAGTTGTCAATTTGGAGATTTTGATGTTTCCATTGCATTTTGACATATTGAAAGCCTATATTCTAATATATAACATGACATATTTTTATTGACGTTCAAAATGGATTTTTCGATCCTTTATTACTGTTTTTGCTCTATATAACCCTTTTCTCCTATGTACATGGACCTTCCTATAAAACCTAGGGAGTTATTCTATTCTTCATCTCAGTCTCCTCTTCGGATCTGAATTTCCTAGGTTAATGGATATTATTTCTAATTATCTCCACTACTTACAAAATAAAATAATTTGCAAATCAATCTGAAACTAGGTCTTATAATATGCCCTTTCATACAATGCGACGAAACGAATATAGTGATGGTTATCATAGTTTAGCCATCTCCGATCCGAAAATGCTATGGGTGTTCCATGGTCGTGGAGAAATTATAGTTTCAAATTGGACAACAATGAAATGGTGATAAGATGGACAATGGATAATATAGTTGGGTAGACTAGGTTGATCAAAGTTTATCAATGGTATGCGATCTTGACAATGATGGTTGGATTGCCCTTACAAATTCAGTTAGAGTTTCATTACGGGGTGGTGGGGGCATTGAAATTGAGCGATGATGACACATTGAGGAGGGACGGTGGTGTTTGTGGCAAGTCAAGCAGCGTGCGGTGATCTATGGCAGGTTATGCGAGGGTTTGGTAGTGCTTAGTGATGGTGGCACATGCATGGGAAAGGGTGATCGAATTTTGAGAAGAAGGCTCCATTTAAGCCCTAAAAATTTTTAAATTGCAAAACAAACATTTGGCTTCTAATCATCTGATATTTTGCATATGAACTTTATTTCACATGCGATTTGTTCCATTAGACTCATGATGAAATTTTTGACAATCTAGATTATGGTTTGCTGAATTTTGGAGCTATTTGCAAAAGCATTTGGGTATGATTAAATGAATTTATTTTTTATATTTAAAATAAATATCCATTGATGAATTTACATTAGTTGACGAGTCTTATGTTCTATTGATGATTGGTCGGTTGTTATGATGTTTTGGATGTGTCGTGTCTCTATTTTTAGTTGTTAATTATTGAACTATTGGGTAATGGGTGTCTAATTGTAATTAGTTATTGATTTAAAGTGGATGTAATTAATTAGTTGAAAATAAGTAAAATAAGTAATTTTGGAAGATAAGATTATTTATAAATTTTGAGTGATATTTGTAAATATATAGTGATTAGACAAATTTTAATTGAAATTAATGTGAGAAATTTAATAAGGTTATTATTTATGAATTTATAGGGAATTCATAAGTGAGAACGGGAAAAAAATATGTTTAAAAGTTAAATTAGAGAATTTATAATAATTTATAAAATAAAGCAAAATTTAATAAATAATAGTATGATTTTGTAAAGAGTGTATTATTTTGAGTAAATAACAATATAATTAATTGTCAAGGACGACTAGCGCAACTAGTTAGTGGTATGACCCTTTAGACACAAGTTCTAGAGGTTATGGGTTCGAGCCCTCAAGACATTAAAATGAGCGCTCTTCTTGAATAAAGTACCACTCTTACTATATAAAAAACAATATAATTAATTTTATAGAGTTAAGGGGAAAATAATTTTTTTGAATACTCATGTAAACCAGATGTCAAGGAAGTGAAAAATAATAATAATATTATTATTACTTGAGTAATATAATAGGAGATATTTCATAGATGGTAATGATAATAGTAAAGAAGTGTTTTCAAAAGTATTTTGAGTTAAATTTTTACTATTTTGGGATAAATAGCAACAAAAAGGAGTTTCGAGATTTAAAATGGATAATTACTATTTTGAGTCGGACAATAATAAACTTGTTGTGAAAATAATAAAGTTGTTTTGTATATATTATTATTTTAATGTAAAATAATAATATTGTCGTTTTAAAAATTAATTTGATGAAAATTACAAACTTCGATTAAATTGCGAGGTTTTGATGTATTCGAAGTATGAATATATAATACAGGATTTTAAGTATATTACCGTTTTAGAGAAATTGTTATTGTTATGAGAGAAAATAAATAAACGTGTTTCTGTAATAAACAATAATAAAATGATTTTGTACTTAAGTGAGAATAATAAGTGTAAATAAAATAACTCGGATTTTTGTGGCCTTTATGTGTTAATTATTGATTGAAATTATCATATATGGTGTGTGCAATGAAACACATTATGACGATATATGCAATATTTTTCCATTATTACTGCATGGCATGTAGTTAATTATGTTATTGTTGTGTTAATGACTTGATGTCTGTATTGCTAATATAATGGATTAGTATACATTTGATGATTGAATGCTTGTGTTACTAATATATTGAATCAATACACATTTGATGATTTGATGTTTATGTTATTGGTATAGTGGGTTAGTACATATTTGATTATTTGATATTTATATTACTAACATGTGGGGTTAGCACACATTTGATGAGTTGATGTTTGGGTTAGTAGTATTGGTGACTAGTACACATTTGATGAAATTTGCTGTTGATTTATTCGATGTTTGGGGTTAACATTGAGTGTTGTCAAATTTATGTGATGTTTAATAGATGTGACCTCTCATCATTATTGTCGCACCATATTTAAAATGATTGATTATGGTGACTTTATAGAAATGGTGTTTTCTGCTTGTATTAGTTGCATAATTGCTATGGTTGTGCAATATTAAGTGCTAACAAGTATTTAATGTAGGAGAAGACCAAGAAACAGAACTACGTGGGCTGATCCTAAAAGGGTATGTAGGTAGTCTTTTTCTATGTAATAGCTCTTGGTTCCCTTGTGGTCGGAGTATATAAAAATTGGCATAGTCCAAGCATGGTTGAATATTTTTTTCCTTTCATGCATTTATAGAGTTTGCGGACTGGAGTGAAAGAGGGAGCAAATGTCTGGATATAGGTCAACTTTGTAGGTCGTGACTTGGTATATTTTCCTTGCATCATAGATACATTACTTATATTTAACGATGGATAATGTATTAATATTATAGATGCTAATTGATTATTGGATCTTATATGATGGTTATATTGTTGAGATATGTATATTTTTATTTAAATTCTGCTGCAAGGATTGCCCTTTATGTTTATAATATTAGATTTTTAATTTATACCAACGACTTACTATTTCTAATATCAAAGATTAGTGCGAAAGCATATATTGACAGCATTGGTCACTGATTTTAGCATTAGAAATAATAGGGAGTTACACGAGACTTGCCATGTCTTCTTTTACAGAATTTCTTTCCTCTAAATCTATCATCCATTGTTTGCTTGCCTTTAGCTTAAGGATTTTTTCCTCCAATTTGGTTGCCATTGATAAACCCCACCTTGTATTATCATCATCTAAGTGTATGTACTTATTTGCTTGATAATAGAAGTCCTTTAAATCGATGGTTGGGTTTTCTTTAAGTCCTCTATAAAATTGCATCTTCCTGTTGATTCCCAAAAGAGCAGCCACTTGAACAACTCGTCCATATGGTTGATGTATAGTAGCATTGAACTATAAAAGATAGCTTCGTAGGGTATCTCCATCCTTTTGGTTGATATCTGCCAAACACATCTCAATTTTTGGCTGAACGACTTAAAGTTTAAACTAAGGTATGAATTTTTTCTTCAACACTAGGGATATGTGCTCCAAATAAATAAATCACATATTCGCTAATTCTGATAGGAACAGTGGAAAGCAACGACACATAACTTCCTCCACAGCTCTAATTAACTCATATTTTCTATGTAGAGCCTTAAATATGCTATATATTAGTTTTTTCTAGCACATGGTTCCATGACTGGCATTTTAAACTTTCAGAGGGTTAGCTGCATATCGAATGTTTGGAGTGAATGGACTATAGTTTATCTTGTCAACATTCGATCTCTTATTTTGTTCGCTCAATACCCAACAAAATATCTCAGCAACTTGCTCCTCTGCCATCAAAGTGTTTCCTTGTGGTGGTCGGTCATCGTGCCCCCTGTGCAATGGATCAACCTTTTGTGGACCAATCAGTCTAAACTTGGGCAATCCCATTTCGGCAGCCAAGTGTATGGTTCTAACACACCTACTAACTTCTAGTGGGACATCATCTCTTGATCGGCATGGGCTATATCATTCGTTCCAATACTGGTTCGTTCAATACCGAGCCAAATTGGTTCGAGCCTTGGACAGTTCGATTATATGAAAATCCATATATCTATGGATTTCTTGCATAAAATATATATAAGGAGAACTTACCCACTACCGAACCATCTCTGTTATTCCTTTCCAGACCAATCTTTTTTGTGTTATAACTTCTACGTCCTAAATCAGAGCTGCATGAAACTTGAACCGCTTTGTATTGTTGAGTATAATACTCCAATGCCATTGGATGTGCCATTTGGTTGAAGTAGATAGTAGCCTTTCAAGGTGGTATCCAAATTTAATAGCGGATACCATTTTTCTAACGACCATATCTTTCAATTTGTAGCTCGGATTTAGATGGGTTTCGACCAAGGTGCATGCCCTGATCTTAAGAATATTTTTCAACTGGTTTGGATGTGTTTCTAGATTATGCTAAATTTTCCATTAGGACTAGGAATCTTCACAAAGGTCCTTGCAATAATCTAACATGGTGGCAAAAAATTTCTAGAAAAAAAGAAGTGCACATGGAACTAAGTGCTAGTTTGCTGCCAAAGATGCTTATATGCTTGTGTAAGTTATTCAACAAATTGTGCTTAGCGAATGGGATGAATAAAATGCAAGAGATGTAAGCTAAAATATATTTGAGCCAATGTCAAACTACTTCTAACCTTTTAGTCCTAATATACACAAAATATGACTAACTAAGTATCAAGTACCCTAGTCCATCTTGGTGCTACTAGCATTATTATGTTAAAGCCTTGACTCTATTGAGCATACATACATAAGGTTTAGTTTTTAAGACTAAATCAATGTCTTCATGTACTAGTTTGATTATGATTTTTTTCCCCCTAGGTGTCCTCATTAAAATTATCATAATCCTTGGTACACTAAATATGCTAGTAGATGTAACATTATATTAATTTGAATAAAATTCTCCTAAATGATTCACCACTACTTATGGACAACAAAATTATAGACTACAAATGAGGAGCAGTTGCCTTTGAAGTCTATCAGAGTACCAAAATATAAACGCATGTACAAAGTAACATCGTTAACAAATGGCAAATGAGCAATGACATTATTTTTCACTACACAACACATGCATTTTGACATTACATGAGGATATCGATTTCCTTAGGTTGTGATCTGGCAGAAGTCCAACATACAAAACTTCTATATCGATATGGAGACTTCAGAAAGATATTAGTATTTCATGTCCTCTTAAATGATAATTACACTTCCTTACGGATTCCCTACTTGATTTTAACATGAAAATCCTCCTTTCTATCCACTTCTGCTATCATTCGTCTCACTAACATTATTTACCTCTTACTTCCTATTCAATGTCATACTATCACAATATGGTACATCCATATTGTTAATATGACTTGTTAAAATGACGATAAGTTGTTTTGTTTAAGAAGTCTTTCCATTATGAGTTGTTCTCCTTATATATGTTTTATGCTAACAAGAATGTTCTCCTTGAATATGATCTATAACTGACATGTTTAAGCCTTATAAATGTAATTTTGAACTTTAATTTCAAACCCTTTCACTTCTGCGATGCTTGTTTCTTATCCCACACAACCGAATGATGAAGTTGTATGTTATTATAGAAGAACGCTCCCAGTGGTGTAGGTTATTACTGGGAAAAACTAAGATATTCAGGATCAAACTAATTAATATTGACCTATTTGTTTGCAATATGTTGAAAGAATTTCATTCGTTGTTCCTTCGAGTTCAATAAGGAATTCTCCTTTCTATTAGAGTTATTAATCTCTTTCCCCAATGTTAGTCCATATTATTTTAATAATCTATTAAGCTTCATAATGGATTTTCTTTATCCATTTAATAATATTAAATAAATAGTTTGCAAAAGGAAGAAATGATATTATTAAATATCTACCCCTCACTTCCTGGTTGGTTCATGGATGTCCATATTCAAAGCATTGGTTGCAATGATGGAAATGATAAATGAAAGTGGATTCTATATAATATTTGATGATTGTGTTTTATTCATAGATCTTCTTATTTCAATACAAACTCTAGAGCAAGTAGACATTCATCTATGATTTATCTCCATATAATGCATCTCACGTAGGAGCTATATATAATTTGATTTAGAATCATCACTGAAACAATCATGTTGGAAAAGTTATAAAGGTTAATGGATCATAAGTCTGCATAATACCACATATTCACCTTTTAGGTTTGAGAAATATATTCGTTAAGCACCAACCCTTTGGTATCTTTATTATAAAAAGAAAGAATGTATATATCCTTGGTGAAGTATGGAATATTATTGTTTCATCAAACGTGAAAGAAATGACTAGTAAACCCACTATCGACTCTCCTTATCTTAAAATCGATTCTTTGATACCTTTCGTCTCAAGAATATTGGATATGTAACCGAAGAAAAATGTTGAGTGTAGTCCATATATTTTGGAACCGCGTCCATAAATGGTATCTTCCAATGTTATAAATTTGAGTACCATCACTATGTAAATGAAGTTGGTGTGATGCAAATGACCAAAAGTTAAGTAGCTTTGTCCAACTTACTCTAATTCTATACACCCCATTTCTATTTTTACAACCACTAAGAAAAATCTTAAAAAGAAATTTTCATGAAGAACTGAGTTCAAAATCATTATGTTGAAGTCTGGAATTGCTAGCATGTTCACCTAGTTGCTCCCTGCTTTTCACAATAATTTAATAATGTCGAAATCTCGACCATTCACTCGATTAAGGGCTAATTGTTAGAACCAAGATCCATAAATCCAAACTGAATTGACTCGAAAGGACTTATATCCAAACGTAGTTGATGGATCTTAGGTTTGATCTAAGTGATAAGAAATGCCATAAAGACCAGATCAAACTCGAATCGAATGGATCCGACCTGAAAGAACCAACAAAAACATAAAAATGTATACTTTTTTAGGGTTACCACTTAGCGAATCCAAACCAAATCCAAAATCAGATCAATTCTAAGTTTTTAAACGTATAATTTAGACCCAACCAGACCCAAGATCCAATGGATTGGGTCCAGATCTGACCCAACTGGTATAGCTGCCTCCTCTGACTCAATTGTTGTATCAAAAACTATATGCACATAATTCTTTAGGAAAATTCCAAAAAACCTAAATCAATCTCAATGCAGTGGAAATAGTAATAGGAACGTGTTGGCGGTGTTGTAGAACAAACTCACAAGATTTATAGTGGGTCCGCTGTTGCGAGATAATGTACGTCTACTTTGGGGATAATATATTTTATTGCTTTTATAAGATAAAATAGATTACACGATTGACTTCAATTTTGGAGGCTAAACCTAGAGAAGAATAAACAACAAAATCATGTTTTTTCGATTGGATATGTACAACAATAAATCCTTGGTCTGTTTATAATGCTCTTTGGACGCTTTTCGTTGTTAGATTGTAATATATGTAGAAGATATGTTGAATCTACAGTGGAAACTCCAACACAACCAAAAAGGACGAATATACCACTGGAAATTCAAGCATCGTTTTTCCAATTTTTTGCCACTAGTTGACTTGAACTTTTTTCTAATCGAAAAAGAAAGAGTTCCCATCGTCTCCGAAAATAGGTGCATAATCAAACAAAAAATGCCCCAAAACTCTCCAATTGGTAAAATTACCAGTCGATTGGAACTCAACTACTCAACTAGTAATTTTACTGGTAAATTAGAAGTCTGTAGAAGTGATGCTAAAGACTTCTAGTTTACTTCTACTTCTTCGCCTCTTCTTTGTCTGACTTCTGCTTCTCCACGCGACCTCTTTGTGAGTCAACAAAATATGAATCTTAAGTCTAAATTAACACTAGAAGGGGTGAATAGTGTTTAATGGATTATATGTATATTATTCAAATTCTTTAAGATTATACATGAAATGATGGAATTAACAATCACAGAAATAGTCACGGAATCAAAGTACAGATAAAAGTAAATGCAGTAAAAGTAAAAATGAAAGAACACACCAGGATTTTATACTAATTCGGAGTTACCTTACATTCAGTCCTGCACAATTCCTTGTACGGATTTTTTTTTCAACTAGTAAATGCAAATACAATATCGATTTCAAGGCTACGAGATACACCCTTCGGAATACCGGACTCTGGGTAGAGCCACTTGATTTTCGGGCCATAAACACACCCACTAGATTTACAGGCTACTAAGCACACCCGATTGATTTAACTAGGGTATAATCACACCTAATTGGATTTCAGGGATATTAAGCACACCACATAGTATAAAAGTATGACTTGATAGAGTTTACAGACTCAGATCTTTGATCTTGATTACAATCGATCCTATAACTCTTGAATAACACTTGATCTTGAGAGAGATGAGAGAAATCAGGAAGTATATGAAAGAGAATCAAATGAGTAATGATTGAATATGATTCTAGTTGAATTTTGGCAGAGTTTCAGCAGAAATTGTTTTAGAATTCAAGAGAATGAAAAGAGGAGAGAAAATAAGAAAGCAGTTAATACAAATTCGTTTGGAAGTCTGGTATATATAGGAAAACAACGACCGTGTCCATTCGTGAAGAGAAATGATGAAAAGACACTTCCATTCAAAGTTTGAATTTTGAAATTTATGGCTAGTATGTCGACATATGGGATTTGGATATGTTGATGTATCCATCACAAAATTGAAAAATACTTTATAAAAATTATTTTGAAAATCCGTTGCTTTGTAAAATAATTTGATACTTTGTAGAATCATTTAAATATAGTTTATATAAATTTTAATCAAAATATAACTTAATAATACTTTATAAAATAATTTTGAAATTTTTTAATAAGAATATTCAATATAAAGTAAACAATATATATAAAATCAATATAGTTATAAATTATTAAAGTATAAATCACATAATATCTTAATAAGTATATAAGAGATTTGAAAATCATTTTACGAAATATTTTGAAAAGACTAATTTTAGAAATAGAATATTTGAAAAACAATTTTAAAACAAAGTTAGAGAAGACGAGAGAGATCAGGAAAGTGTTATCAAGGTTTAACATAAATTCTATGACTCCATAACTTATTTGAAATATCTTAAAATCTAGAACTCTTCAATATCCATGAGTCTTCATTTTTGAACTCTTGAAAATCTATATCAGCATCTTGAATTAACTCTTGATATCAGCATCTTGATACTGTACAATCTTCTTAATCAATACCTGTCTAATATCCTGCACTATATACTATATATATCTTGATAAAACATAAGTATTTATATTTTATATAATGTCATATTGTTGTTATCATCAAAACCAATATCTAAGGTACTAATAATCTCCCTCCTTTTGATGATGACAACTTTGTATATAAAATATATTATATCTCCTCCTGAGTTACGAAACTCCACATTAATCTATGTCTATCCCCCTTTGTCATCAACAAAAATAACTAACTAAAAACTATAACCCCCCTAACTAAGATACTATAGTAATAATGATAAGAATTATATAGAAGAAATGATTAGCGATAACAGAAGTTATTAATAGTTAACATACCAAACTATATATTCATTCAGTATCACAATACAAAGTAACCACAATCCAATCAAACCCTAAACTATACATATATGTACAAAATAAAATCGTCAATCAAATCAAATATACATACCACACATTAAACAATCAAAGCAAACCAACTATTATTCTAACGTGATTTCCTAATGGTCGGGGATTTGTGAATAGGGCAGTGAGGATAATGAAGGTAGAAGTTCCCTTTTTGTTCGATAAGGTTTCCATCTTGATCGAAACATACTTCTACGACGAATCGAACTTCGTCATCTTCCTCAATATGTTCTTCCTCTTCCTCTTCTTTTTCTTCCTCTTCTTCCTCATCATCACTGCCTAGAATGGGGTTATGAATAGCCAAATTTGCAGACTCATTGTCAATAACTATTGGGTTCGTAGGATTATGCAATAGGTATTGCAAATTGTGAACAATTCTGCTTTGCGTCTTTGTTCCTTGGTCATACGAAGTTGCACCACTTGAAGTTCAATGAGCATTTGCATAATATACTTCATTTCACCCTCTATTTTAGTGATCTTGGCCATAGTAGTGCTTTGGAAGAGGCCTTGAGTAGGAGAAAAGAAGGAAAATGATGGATTTTCTTCTCTAGAAATTTAGAATGAGGCTATAGTTTGTTTGTTTCAGAGGTTTAACATAGAGAGAATACAGAAAAATGAAGAAAAAAGTCGAAATTTGGTTATTATATAACCAACAATTTGAATTTTGAAGGAAAAATAAAAAAACAGAATTTACCATTATATGTCGATATATGAGGGTAGGGTATGTCGACATACATTGTATTATTTTGGTTATTTTGTTTTTCTTTATATTTTGTAATTTTTTACTTCATTATTTTTATATTTCTGATAGAGAAAAAATTCATAACTCTCTTCTTAACTGTGACGACCCGGAATTTTTGAGCATTTGAAATTAGAATATTTAATTAATTTTAAATATTCAGAGATTAATTATAAACTTAAATTTCAAATATCGCTGTTTATTGAGTAATTTAATAATTAAATTAAATTTATTTGAAGTTGGATAAAATAGTAAATCTGGTATTCTAAGCTAATTAAAAATATTTTGGAAGCTCAGAAAATTCATATTTATAATACTGAAGATGATAGAACTTTCAAAATGGAATTTCAAGGTATTTTGTTCAGTTTTAAAAATATATCGTTTGAATCGATATTTAAAAATAGCCTTTTGAGGGACAGTCTCGGAATTCGACGAAACCAGTTCCATTGGATCCGTAATATTGTATTATTATCGGATTTCAATTTTCATAGCAATTGGAGTTGTCATTTGACCCTGGCAGCTCAAAGCGCTTCGAATTTATTTGAATCGATTTAATTTAAAATTTGATCGTTTACTTCTGTAACTCGCGCATACGATCGAATTAGCCTCCGGGACGCGTTCCGTTGTGTTCGGAATATGGGTAGAATCTTAAGAACGACTGTTGGCATGTCTTATTCGGGATTCGGGATTTCGCGTTATGTAACGAGACGTTTTGAAGTTTTATAATGTAATATATTTAAAGTCAACTAGTCAGAGATATTTATAAAACAAGCGTATGCTGGAAGCTTCCCAAATCGATATCTTCTCCCCGTCCCTCCATCTATTTCCCAAAAAGCAGATAATAAAATCAAACTCAATAAAAAAAAAACGACCGAAGCCTTCATTTTCAAAATCAAGTAAAAATCGCCTGCATTTATTTTCCTCTCCTCCTCTAGATTATTTCTCGATCGAATTCGTAAAACAAAAAAAAAAAGGGAGAGGAGGCGACCGCGATCGACTCGCGATCATAGATGTAGGCGAGCACGCGGGGAAGACCTGAAATCGAGGGGCGATGCTACGCGTCCATGTCGATGGAGAAGGAGATTCGCGAGGGGAGGCCAGGTCGCGGTCAGAGGGGAAATCACATCGGCGAGTTGGACGACAACTAGGGAGGGTCGAATTAGGGTTTGCCATTTCTCGAGCTAGGGCGGCGATCAAATTCGAGCTGCGACATCGCGAAGAAGCTCGCGTGAAGGGCGCAGGCAGAGGACTTGGTGGGATTCTCGAATCGAGGAACAACGGAGCATCGCTAGTGAGAATCAGAGCAAATTTAGGGCGTGCGAAGCTTTGGGAATCTAGTCGCGTCATTTAGATCGTGGAAGTCGCGATCGGTCGGCGACAACGTGGTGGCAGGAGTTCTGAGTTTGGGTTCTGTCAAGTCTGTGAGGTATTCGAACTTTTTCATTTTAGCTTGATTTAATAATCTTATGTTTGCAAATGAGATAAACTGGAGTTATATACATTGGGTAATCATGTTTATAACGGGGTATAATATGGATAAGATTTGCGAAAACGAGGATTTTAAATGTTGTGAATTGAAAAGTATAAAAAGGGAAATTTATATTTGAATTAAGTAGTTAGTAAATTGTAACTATGGAATGAGAATTAATTATTTGATTTAAGAGATTAATTGGTTTAAAAGGTTCATTTAATTATTGTCAATCTAAGAAAATGTATAGATAAACAGAGATATATACAGATAAGATTTTGGAAAATAGAAATCCCAAATGTTTGTAGAGTTTATGTAAAAATCTGATTTTTAATCTATATAGATTATTTTTACAAGTATAAATGAGGCTCCGAAAAATAAATAAATTTGTTCGATTAATTCGAGAGTTAATGAATCTAATATTTATTCAAGGTCAAAAATCTGGGAAGAATCAAACTGGTCTGGATGGATTGCAAAATTTAGAATCAAAGGTGAGTTAATCTCACTCAGTTAAATTATAATTTAAATTTAATTGGTTAAATTTAAATATGGATGGATGATTGATTTGATTGATGTGATATATATAGTAGTATATAGCAATATATACATATTGGCATATGTATATATTTGAGTTGTTGATATTCCCGCATTTATGTAGCGGATGAGACCCTATGCGCCGCATAATAGCGGATGATATTTTATAAATCCCATATACCGCGATATTCCACTTTGAAGTGGAATTGGTATTGTGCTAACGTCTGTGGATGCAGGGAAACAGGTTGGAGGGATCCAACTGGATTCCTCAAAATATTTAATTTTGTTTAAATATTCTGTGATATGATTTTTGATATCCTGTGATGAAATATATGGATAATTGGATGTTATGGTTTGGTTGGACCGATTTGGATAATGCGGAGTTATCAAAATCTCTAGAATAGAAATTTTGAAAGAAATAAAAGAGTAAATTTTTAAGTTAAATAATTCTAGTGAATTTGAATAACTTAAATAATGAATTGTAAAAGAAATAAAGAAATTTCTAAATTCGAACAAATATGGAAAAGAGGAATTTTGAATAAACCGAGAAATATTGAATTTAAGGAAAACTTATGTGATATTATTTAAAAGAATAAATAATTTATTTTAATTCAATGTTTAAATGTAATTAAAAAGGAAGAAGTAATTTGGGAAATCTGAAACTTGTGTTTCAGTTTAAAGATTTAAAATCATAATGAGAAATAAAATCTGGAAGTTAATGAATTTGGAAATAAATGGATTAAGTAAAGAAATTTATTTCAAAGTAAAATAAATTGGGAAATCAATTATAAATTTGATTTAAATACTTTGGGATTTGAAATTTAAAGAGGAATGAGATTTTGGAGAGATAAACTGGATTTATAAAGTGAAATGAAATATCAGGGGATATTTGAAAATATAAATTCAAGGTGGGAATTTATAAAAGAATATGAATTGGTTTAAAAATAAGTGTTGATTTATTTTTAAAAGATGTGAAGAGAAGTGTATTTCTCTGGATAGCCAAGTACGTTTTCAAAGCAATTTTTAATATAAGTTAAAAGTTCTAATTTGTTTAAAAATGCATGTTTTAGGAAATTGATTATTTCTAAAGGTTAATTTCCAAAGTAAGTATTTTCAAAAATCTATTATTGTAGTAATTATATAAAAGTGATTTGGTATTATGTTTTAAAAAGAGAAATTTAGTTTATATTTGAAAAGTAGTTTCATTTTAAATATTCCTTAAGTATATATTTTGTTAAGTTATTAAAGTAGTTTTTAAATTTCAATATTATAAAGTATATTTATAGTAAAGTATTTTAAAATTATTTTAAAATCTAAAAGTATTTTGTACTTGGTGATTCAGTGGAAATAATTATTTGGGAAATGTATTCCGTAAGCGGAAATTGTTTTCAAATGAGCTTTGAAATTTGGAAATATATCTTGGAAAGATATTGGGCAAATAAATAATGTGGGAAATTATTTATTGTGTGATGGTTGCTTGTGGATGTTAATTGATAGTTAAATCACCGACTATCAATATTGGCCAAATGCGCTGATCGTTTCGAAGAGACTGGGATCGAGTTTCCGTATACCGGGATTCTAGGTCTGGAGACTCGAATACCACTTCGATCCGGTTTGTACGTTTCGTGTAACGATTTCGGAGTCGAAGATGGAGCAGTGAAGTGCAAGGGCTAGTCGCTACTAATCCTGAGGATATTTCCAAAATGGATGTAGTAGGAATAGTGCCTTCGGTTCCGTTCGGACCTGGGACGGACTTGTATGGACGAATGCTTGCGAAACATCGTCACGTGGACGATGGGCATTCTAAGGGATATGTTCTGAAAAAGGTATCGTTTAGCCTCGAGCCTCATCAACCGGGAATGACTGAAAATCAGGGGTTATGCAGCAAGGCTTCGTGGGTAGCCCCCACTTGAGAGTAAAGTCATCCCTGTCTAGATGTCCCTTTATTTCGGCTTAGTGTTGCGGTTGCTGATCCCAACCGTGGGGTGATTTTATTTGGAATTATCCAGTAAGGGATGATTCTGGCCTTGTGTTGCAGGGGAGCGGGCGTACTCCTCGGTACTGTGATCTAGGCCACGTACTGTGACAGGTGGTACCCCAGTGCCTAGTCATTCGTTGGAAATCCATTCTCCCTACGTGCCTTGTACGAGTTTTGTTTGTATTACCCACTTTGTGGCTAGTATGCCGGAATTTAATAGATGTAACAATTTCGGCTATTTTAATAAGTATTTGTAAATAGACACTATTATAATATCAGAGGATTTTGATATAAAGTGTTTTAGCTATCGTAAGGTAAAAACCCGACATGTTTATTTGTGGGCGGTCTTACGAGATGCTTTTAATTTCAAAGGATTTTTGAACTTTAATAATCAATTGAGTGTGATTTTCTCACGCTGGTATTCCAGACTGACTCGGGTATTGTTTTATATGATGCTCGGGTCAGACCGAGTATTATAGGTTACAGGATATGATGCTGTGGAGCTCAGGAGATGAGCTGGATGGCGAGACGTATCTCCCGTACTTGTTTATATATATATATTCCGCTGTGTTGATTGTTGTACTCTGTTGTATTGAGGACATGATATGGTTATTGTCCAGTTGTATGTTATGTGTTCTCTGGTATATACTATGATGCTATATTATATAAAACTAATATAGTTTTTAATTTGTGTAAAGATCTGTTGATATATATTATATTTTATTCCGCTGCGATGGTTAGATTCTGATTTTGTTTTCTATTTTTCTTCTTCTACCTCTTCTTCTTAACTAAAATGGTTCGATTTTCCGGGTCAGGAAAGTCGGGTCGTTACAGTGGTATCAGAGCGAAGGTTGGCGATAACCTTGGCTCTGGTGGGAATTTTGAGAGTACTAATAGATATGAGCGCGTATTTGTTAGTGAATATAAAATGGTTTTATATTGTGTTGGTTGGTTTATTGAGTGGCATATGAACCTTCGTCGGCACAGTCTGGACAACTGTATCGAAGGGGTTTCTAAACACTTGAATAGAACAGTTCGACACAGTATTGTTTTAAATAGGGTGGATGAAATAATTTTGCCCAAATTATTTTGTATATAAAAGAAATAATTATTTGGAATTTATTATAGTTATATATTTGGATGCTTGGTTGTTAGAAAATGACCATAATGAGTTAGTCTCATTATTGAGTAGAAATTGGAAACTTATAACCTAAGTTGAAGAATAAATTTATATAACAAAATGGAATTTGAAATATAGACTAAATGCAATTTATAAATTGAGATAATCTTTATATACAAATGTGAATTACAAATGTGATTTATAATCAAATGAGATAAATTCATAAACAAATGAAATTTGTAAATGTAAATTGTAAATGTGACTTATAACTTGAAATAAAATGTGATAGAATTCCAGAGTAATGTTTGGATATAAAATTGAATGGGTTTTGAATTTGAAGTTTTGGGAAAGGTTTAAATTCCTTTGGATTTAAAATAGTTTTAAAGGTTTTGGGGAAATAATGGTGATATTATTTCATGAATATTTTGAAATTGAATTGAAATCTGGTGGGATTTGGGATTTAAAAATGTTTGAAATGTTTAGAGTGATAAAAGCATTAAATTCTCTTACGGTCGTTGGAAAATAATTACGGTGATGACTGCAGCATCATCGATGCCTATTTTCGAGTTTCCAAAGAGAAATTGCTACCAAACTGTTTTAAATTGGAAATGATTGTGAACTGGGTAGTTTTGAAATTCAAAGGAAAAATAGTTTGGTAAAAGCAGATTATTTTGGAAATTGGGATTTGATGTGATATACTAGATATGTATGAGTTATTTATGGATTTAAAATGGTTTTTGAAATAAAACCGGGCAATTGAATTCTGGGAATTCTATTTAAAATATAAATGTGGAAATTTAAATGAATCAACAACATAGAGAATAGAATGAAGTTGATTGAAATAAGAAGGGAATGAAAGTTTAATTCTGGGATTATAATTATGAGATGGAAATAACTCAATGAGTAATATAAGTTGGTAGATAAAAGAGTTAGAGAACTTGAAGGTGAATGAATTGTAAAACTTGTATAAAATTGTATCCTAGAATTAAAAATTTGATTCGAGTATATGAAGGTGAATAAAATATATTTGAATTTAACTTAAGATAAGTTAAATAAAAATTGAGAATTGGAATTGAATTAAATGTAAATAAGTTGAAGTCGAATTGAATTGGATATAAAGGTAATGTAAAATGCTTATAATTGTGTAAAGAAATTCATATTCTTAAGTTCTTAAGTGTAATAATTTGAGATTTGATTGTAAAGATGAAATGGACTTAAATGAATAGTCCTAGATCTTAAGTAAGTAAGTTAAAACTTATGAATAGAAATGAAATTGTAAGTCATAAATGGGAATTCATTTCTTTGAACCATTAAGAGTTAAAATTTGAAATTGTAATTATCAAATGGAAACGACTAAGGTGAGTAATCTTATTTTTTAAATAAATCCAAACTTGAATTATAAAATAAATTGAACTTAATTAAGTGAAGTGATATTTGGAATTAAAAAGGCAAGTATTTAATTTTAACCAGCGGAGGAACTAATTAGATAATTAATTAGTTAATGAAATTGAATTGTGAGTTAATGGAATTGGATTAAAATAGTGATGGTTTGGATTGCGAATGAAATCCAAATAAGTGAAAATAAATTGGAAATGACCTGGTTATTAATAAAATAATTCCAGATGAATTGAGTATGGAAATTAAAATTCATAATGATTGAGTGAATAAACCAATTATATTAAATAAATAAATGGATGGAATTTGATTAAATAAGAATCAAATGAAAGATGGAAATAAAACTTTAAAGGGTTGGTTAAATGGAAAATAAACTTAAGTTATTGACTTAAGTAAATGTTGAATGGAAACTGAACTCAAACAGAGGGGTGGTTTAAATAAGTTGGGAAAATAGTTATTGAATGAATTAACTTGGATTGTTTTCGAGCTAAATAAAATTCAATTTTTGGAAGTTGGAGATGAATTGAATTTAAGGAAAAAAATTGGAAATGAAGTAGTAAATTGAAGTAAGTTGGAATTCATATGAAATGGGAGTTCAATTTGAATATATACACTTCAGTGGTGAAGTAGTAAATAAATATAAGAAAAATTTATATGAACTTAAGAATTGAAGAATGAAATTCTTAAGAAAATTGGTATTGGAAATATACTTAGTAATTTTGGAAAAAAAAAATATATATACTAAGTGAATAGTTGAATGAAGACTAAAACTGAAGTTGTGAAATGGGATAGTTGTGAATAAGGGGATAACAATCAAAAAGGAATGTGAATAAAGGAGAATTGATATAACTGATTATCAATTGGAATTTATACGTAAGATGTACGTATATTATTTTATTCGCATAGCTATTTGATCCAGATGTCGAACACAGAATTTCGAGATAATTTTATCGATCCGAATTAGGATTTTTCACTCGATTTTCAACGGCGAGCCTGGATATGGATTGTTGATTGATTCTGGATATTCTCTATCATAGTTGGTGGCTATGCAAGGAGAATGACGGTTTCTGATCGAGAAACCAGATCTGAGTCCGCACTAGGAAGTCGGGTGGACGATACTAGTTCGGAAGTGAAATTGTGTGATCGATTGAGCGATCGAATGTGATATTGCGTACGGATGATATATGTACATCGTACGGGCTTAAGTAAAACAAATATTGGAAATTTGTAAAGGAAAGTATAAAATGACTTTGGAATTGTGATTGAATATTATTGCTTAGTAGGATATACAGGTGTATAAAAGCAATGGATAAATTGGGATTTTTGATTTTAGAAGATAAAATTTAATGGCCCGACAAAAAGGTATGTATTTGAATTTCTGTATGAAATTTGATTGGGTTTTGATCTAGCCACTTGGCTTTTTGTTTTCTTTTTGAGATTGGGAGGCCGTAGAGCCATTTTGTAGTAGTACCGAGCTAGCCGCGCAAAGGAGACGCTGGCAAAAATTTTCGGAAATTTAGGGAGTTAGAAAATTTTTGGAAACTTTTGATAATTCAAAATTGAATTCAAATTTAAATTTGAATGGATAAGTAGGTGGTATGGGTTGAACTTATGAATAAGTTTGGAAAGTTAAAAGATGATTAGTGTATCATTAATAAAAGATTGTTTGGGTATTGTTAAAACTGTTTGATTTGGAAAATAGTTAACGGGGATTGAATCATTCTTCCTAACTAGTAATTTCGGGGACGAAATTCTTTTAAGGGGGGAGGAATGTGACGATCCGGAATTTTTGAGCATTTGAAATTGGAATATTTAATTAATTTTAAATATTCAGAGATTAATTATAAACTTAAATTTCAAATATCGCTGTTTATTGAGTAAATTAATAATTAAATTAAATTTATTTGAAGTTGGATAAAATAGTAAATCTGGTATTCTAAGCTAATTAAAAATATTTTGGAAGCTCAGAAAATTCATATTTATAATACTGAAGATGATAGAACTTTCAAAATGGAATTTCAAGGTATTTTGTTCAGTTTTAAAAATATATCGTTTGAATCGATATTTAAAAATAGCCTTTTGAGGGACAGTCTCGGAATTCGACGAAACCAGTTCCATTGGATCCGTAATATTGTATTATTATCGGATTTCAATTTTCATAGCAATTGGAGTTGTCATTTGACCCTGGCAGCTCAAAGCGCTTCGAATTTATTTGAATCGATTTAATTTAAAATTTGATCGTTTACTTCTGTAACTCGCGCATACGATCGAATTAGCCTCCGGGACGCGTTCCGTTGTGTTCGGAATATGGGTAGAATCTTAAGAACGACTGTTGGCATGTCTTATTCGGGATTCGGGATTTCGCGTTATGTAACGAGACGTTTTGAAGTTTTATAATGTAATATATTTAAAGTCAACTAGTCAGAGATATTTATAAAACAAGCGTATGCTGGAAGCTTCCCAAATCGATATCTTCTCCCCGTCCCTCCATCTATTTCCCAAAAAGCAGATAATAAAATCAAACTCAATAAAAAAAAAACGACCGAAGCCTTCATTTTCAAAATCAAGTAAAAATCGCCTGCATTTATTTTCCTCTCCTCCTCTAGATTATTTCTCGATCGAATTCGTAAAACAAAAAAAAAAGGGAGAGGAGGCGACCGCGATCGACTCGCGATCATAGATGTAGGCGAGCACGCGGGGAAGACCTGAAATCGAGGGGCGATGCTACGCGTCCATGTCGATGGAGAAGGAGATTCGCGAGGGGAGGCCAGGTCGCGGTCAGAGGGGAAATCACATCGGCGAGTTGGACGACAACTAGGGAGGGTCGAATTAGGGTTTGCCATTTCTCGAGCTAGGGCGGCGATCAAATTCGAGCTGCGACATCGCGAAGAAGCTCGCGTGAAGGGCGCAGGCAGAGGACTTGGTGGGATTCTCGAATCGAGGAACAACGGAGCATCGCTAGTGAGAATCAGAGCAAATTTAGGGCGTGCGAAGCTTTGGGAATCTAGTCGCGTCATTTAGATCGTGGAAGTCGCGATCGGTCGGCGACAACGTGGTGGCAGGAGTTCTGAGTTTGGGTTCTGTCAAGTCTGTGAGGTATTCGAACTTTTTCATTTTAGCTTGATTTAATAATCTTATGTTTGCAAATGAGATAAACTGGAGTTATATACATTGGGTAATCATGTTTATAACGGGGTATAATATGGATAAGATTTGCGAAAACGAGGATTTTAAATGTTGTGAATTGAAAAGTATAAAAAGGGAAATTTATATTTGAATTAAGTAGTTAGTAAATTGTAACTATGGAATGAGAATTAATTATTTGATTTAAGAGATTAATTGGTTTAAAAGGTTCATTTAATTATTGTCAATCTAAGAAAATGTATAGATAAACAGAGATATATACAGATAAGATTTTGGAAAATAGAAATCCCAAATGTTTGTAGAGTTTATGTAAAAATCTGATTTTTAATCTATATAGATTATTTTTACAAGTATAAATGAGGCTCCGAAAAATAAATAAATTTGTTCGATTAATTCGAGAGTTAATGAATCTAATATTTATTCAAGGTCAAAAATCTGGGAAGAATCAAACTGGTCTGGATGGATTGCAAAATTTAGAATCAAAGGTGAGTTAATCTCACTCAGTTAAATTATAATTTAAATTTAATTGGTTAAATTTAAATATGGATGGATGATTGATTTGATTGATGTGATATATATAGTAGTATACAGCAATATATACATATTGGCATATGTATATATTTGAGTTGTTGATATTCCCGCATTTATATAGCGGATGAGACCCTATGCGCCGCATAATAGCGGATGATATTTTATAAATCCCATATACCGCGATATTCCACTTTGAAGTGGAATTGGTATTGTGCTAACGTCTGTGGATGTAGGGAAACAGGTTGGAGGGATCCAACTGGATTCCTCAAAATATTTAATTTTGTTTAAATATTCTATGATATGATTTTTGATATCCTGTGATGAAATATATGGATAATTGGATGTTATGGTTTGGTTGGACCGATTTGGATAATGCGGAGTTATCAAAATCTCTAGAATAGAAATTTTGAAAGAAATAAAAGAGTAAATTTTTAAGTTAAATAATTCTAGTGAATTTGAATAACTTAAATAATGAATTGTAAAAGAAATAAAGAAATTTCTAAATTCGAACAAATATGGAAAAGAGGAATTTTGAATAAACCGAGAAATATTGAATTTAAGGAAAACTTATGTGATATTATTTAAAAGAATAAATAATTTATTTTAATTCAATGTTTAAATGTAATTAAAAAGGAAGAAGTAATTTGGGAAATCTGAAACTTGTGTTTCAGTTTAAAGATTTAAAATCATAATGAGAAATAAAATCTGGAAGTTAATGAATTTGGAAATAAATGGATTAAGTAAAGAAATTTATTTCAAAGTAAAATAAATTGGGAAATCAATTATAAATTTGATTTAAATACTTTGGGATTTGAAATTTAAAGAGGAATGAGATTTTGGAGAGATAAACTGGATTTATAAAGTGAAATGAAATATCAGGGGATATTTGAAAATATAAATTCAAGGTGGGAATTTATAAAAGAATATGAATTGGTTTAAAAATAAGTGTTGATTTATTTTTAAAAGATGTGAAGAGAAGTGTATTTCTTTGGATAGCCAAGTACGTTTTCAAAGCAATTTTTAATATAAGTTAAAAGTTCTAATTTGTTTAAAAATGCATGTTTTAGGAAATTGATTATTTCTAAAGGTTAATTTCCAAAGTAAGTATTTTCAAAAATCTATTATTGTAGTAATTATATAAAAGTGATTTGGTATTATGTTTTAAAAAGAGAAATTTAGTTTATATTTGAAAAGTGGTTTCATTTTAAATATTCCTTAAGTATATATTTTGTTAAGTTATTAAAGTAGTTTTTAAATTTCAATATTATAAAGTATATTTATAGTAAAGTATTTTAAAATTATTTTAAAATCTAAAAGTATTTTGTACTTGGTGATTCAGTGGAAATAATTATTTGGGAAATGTATTCCGTAAGCGGAAATTGTTTTCAAATGAGCTTTGAAATTTGGAAATATATCTTGGAAAGATATTGGGCAAATAAATAATGTGGGAAATTATTTATTGTGTGATGGTTGCTTGTGGATGTTAATTGATAGTTAAATCACCGACTATCAATATTGGCCAAATGCGCTGATCGTTTCGAAGAGACCGGGATCGAGTTTCCGTATACCGGGATTCTAGGTCTGGAGACTCGAATACCACTTCGATCCGGTTTGTACGTTTCGTGTAACGATTTCGGAGTCGAAGATGGAGCAGTGAAGTGCAAGGGCTAGTCGCTACTAATCCTGAGGATATTTCCAAAATGGATGTAGTAGGAATAGTGCCTTCGGTTCCGTTCGGACCTGGGACGGACTTGTATGGACGAATGCTTGCGAAACATCGTCAGGTGGACGATGGGCATTCTAAGGGATATGTTCTGAAAAAGGTATCGTTTAGCCTCGAGCCTCATCAACCGGGAATGACTGAAAATCAGGGGTTATGCAGCAAGGCTTCGTGGGTAGCCCCCACTTGAGAGTAAAGTCATCCCTGTCTAGATGTCCCTTTATTTCGGCTTAGTGTTGCGGTTGCTGATCCCAACCGTGGGGTGATTTTATTTGGAATTATCCAGTAAGGGATGATTCTGGCCTTGTGTTGCAGGGGAGCGGGCGTACTCCTCGGTACTGTGATCTAGGCCACGTACTGTGACAGGTGGTACCCCAGTGCCTAGTCATTCGTTGGAAATCCATTCTCCCTACGTGCCTTGTACGAGTTTTGTTTGTATTACCCACTTTGTGGCTAGTATGCCGGAATTTAATAGATGTAACAATTTCAGCTATTTTAATAAGTATTTGTAAATAGACACTATTATAATATCAGAGGATTTTGATATAAAGTGTTTTAGCTATCGTAAGGTAAAAACCCGACATGTTTATTTGTGGCGCGGTCTTACGAGATGCTTTTAATTTCAAAGGATTTTTGAACTTTAATAATCAATTGAGTGTGATTTTCTCACGCTGGTATTCCAGACTGACTCGGGTATTGTTTTATATGATGCTCGGGTCAGACCGAGTATTAAAGGTTACAGGATATGATGCTGTGGAGCTCAGGAGATGAGCTGGATGGCGAGACGTATCTCCCGTACTTGTTTATATATATATATTCCGCTGTGTTGATTGTTGTACTCTGTTGTATTGAGGACATGATATGGTTATTGTCCATTTGTATGTTATGTGTTCTCTGGTATATACTATGATGCTATATTATATAAAACTGATATAGTTTTTAATTTGTGTAAAGATCTGTTGATATATATTATATTTTATTCCGCTGCGATGGTTAGATTCTGATTTTGTTTTCTATTTTTCTTCTTCTACCTCTTCTTCTTAACTAAAATGGTTCGATTTTCCGGGTCAGGAAAGTCGGGTCGTTACATTAACTTAGTAAATGATGTTTGATTCAATGGTTTTATTAATATACCAACTATTTGATTTCAATGTTTATAAATTCAAGTGATATTATTTCTTTGTTTACATTATCTCTTAAAAAAATGATGTCTTATATCAATATGTTTAGTTCTAGCACGATGAGTTAGATTTTTAGATTGATTGATCGCACTTGTATTATCGCAATATATTGGTGATGTAGTAAAATTTAAACCAAAACCTTTAAAATTTGTTGCATATAGATAACCTATGAACAAGCTAATGCCGCTGAAATATATTCTACTTATGTTGTAGACAGAGATACAGAGTTTTGGTTCTTACTAAACCAGGAAACCAGAGAGTGTCCCAAAAAGTGACAAGTTCCACTTGTGCTTTTTCAGTCTGATTTCCAACAGCATAGTCAGCATCACTATATGAAATTAATTCAAAGGGGTCTTCTTTTGGGTAAAAGAGTCCATAGTCTAATGTGATATTTACATATCTCAAAATTCATTTTACGGATTTTAAATGAGTTTCTTTAGGTTGAGATTGATATCTTGCACAGAGACACACACTATGCATTATATCAGGTCTACTAGCAGTTTTATAGAGTAGTGATCCAATCATTCCTCTATATAATTTTTTGGTCTACATCTTTTGAATTTTTTTCTTTATTTAATTTTTCATTAGTTGCCATTATAGTTGGTTTACAATTGGAATTTGACATACCAAATTTCTTAGCTAAATCTTTTGCATATTTTTCTTGACAAATAAAAATTCCATTACTTAGTTGTTTTATTTGTAATCCTAGAAACTAATTCAATTCTTCCATATGACTCATTTCAAATTCCTTAGTCATTATTTCTAAAACTCTTTATTTAGTTTATTGTTGGTAGATCCAAAAATGATATCATCTACATATATTTTTATTATTTGAATATCATTTTTATCTCTTTTAATAAAAAATGTATTATCTACTTTGCCTATTTCAAAATTTGATTGTAATAGATATGATTTAAGTCTATCATCCACGCTCTTGGAGCCTGTTTTAGGCCATACAAAGCCTACTTTAATTCGTAAATATGATTAGGTAGTTTTTCATCTTTAAAAAGTGGGGGTTGTTCTACATAAACATCTACTTTAATAAAACTTTTTAAAAATGCACTTTTAACATCCATTTGATATAACTTAAAATTATTATGATTAACGAAAGCAAGTAAAATTGGTATAGCTTCTAATCTTGCTACGGGTGTAAAGGTTTCATCAAAATCTATTCCTTCTTCTTGATAATAACATTATGCAACTAATCGAGCTTTATTTCTTTCAACTTTTCCTTGTTCATTCATTTTGTTTCTATATACCCGTTTAGTTCATGTTATACATTTATCCTCTGGCCTTGGGGCTAATTCCTATACATCATTTCTTGTAAATCGATTCAATTCCTCTTGCATAGCATGGATCCATGAATCATCAGTTGATGCTTCTTTTGGATTTTTAGGTTCAATTGTTGAAATAAAAGAACCGTTACTCATTTTATTTAGTTGATTTCTAGTTTTAACAACAGATTCAATATTTCCAAGTATATTTTCTATAGGATGATCTTTAAAATATTTTGTTATTTTATTTGGATGTGAATTTTCTAAATTATTATTATTATTATCGTTTTTGGTAATCTTATTGTTACTAATTTCGTTTGGGTTATCAATGTTTTCTTCTTCATCAATGTTTGGATTATAAACTTTAAAATTTTCATCAAATGAGATATGTGATGTATCTTCAATAGTATTAGTTCTTTTATTGAAAACTCTATAAGCTTTACTTCTATTTGAATATCTAATAAAGATTCCTTTATCTGATTTAGCATCAAATTTATCCAAATTATCTTTAGTATTTAAAATAAATCACTTACTACCAAAAGTATGATACTTTATGCTTTTTAATATAAAATAATTCATATGGTGTTTTCTTAGTTAATGGTCTTATTAAAATTCTATTTAATATATAACATGCATTACCAACTACTTCAGCCCAATTTTTTTAAGGTAAATTACTATCATTTAGCATAGTTCTAGCGCATTCTTAAATCATCCTATTTTTATGTTCTGCTACTCCATTTTGTTGTGGTGTTCTTGAAAATGAAAATTTATGAGTTATAGCTTTCTTATTACATAAATTTTCAAAATTTTCATTTTCGAACTCTCTATCGTGATCGCACTGAATAGTTTTAATTTTACTAGTCATTTGATTTTGAATTCATTTAAAAAAATATTTTAAACATTTCAAAAACATCACTTTTAAGTTTTAAGAAAATCATCCAGGTAAACCTAGAGTAATCATCTACGATTATAAATACGTATCTATTGTGATTTATAGATTGTATCTGTGAGGGACCGAAAAGATCTAAGTGAAGAAGTTCAAGGAATTGAGAGGTAGAAATCATATATTTTAATTTAAAAAACCTTTTCTAAGTTTTCCTAATTGGCATGCATCGCAAAAATTATTAACTTTAAAATTTATTTTAGGAAGACCTCTAACTAGATCATTTTTAGCAATTTTAGATATTAGTTTGAAATTAAAGTGACCAAATCTTTTATGCCAAATCCAAGGATCACTTGATTTTACCAAAAGACATAAGTTATCATTTGAGATTCTCATACTAAATATATAGGTGTTTCGTTTCCTAATGCCATCAAAGATAATGTTTGGATCATTATCTTTAATATGACATCTATCTTTTACAAATTTAATTACCCTTATCACACAATTGACTAGCACTCAACAAATTATGATTCAAATTCCTAACAAACAAAACATTAGAAATAGTAGGAGTTTTAGAATTACCGACAAACATATAACCTTTAGAGTTGTCTCCAAAATTCACTGATCTACCATCTTTGTAAATTATATCCTTTAAAATCTCCGAATTTCTAGTCATGTGTCTTGAGCATCCACTATCCAATATCTATTTGTCCTTTTTAATATGTAGCATTTTATCAGTAGGTGTCTGTTCATCAAAATCATGTAACGCATTTGTTCCTGCAATTCACACCTTTTTAAAAGATCGCGTGACTTTTTATAATGAACTGATGCAAATCTATGAGACACCACTATGATGATTTTGCTAATTATCTTTTCGAAAATAGTTTTAAAAATATCATCAGAAATTGCAATTGAAACTTTTTCAAAAATCAGATCATGAATATTTTGTAAACCAATGCTAACATAGTTTTACTTCCATATTTAATCTACTTTTATTTAAATAAATGAGCATATTAGGGTATTTTACATGTTTAAACCAAAATTTAAATTGTCTCTAAATCATCATTCATTCATCTTCATTTGGGGGGGGGTAAAATGGTAATTTTGTGTATGATTTAATTTGAGAAAATTTATTTGCACATTTTTATTTTTACTTGTAGGAAATGAAGTGCAAATATGAAGAGGTTTTATGGATGTATGCATGCACATATGTTGAAGGCTAATGAAGAATGGAAAATAAATGAATTCATGCAACATGAAGGAGCCCACATACCCACTACCATATGATCCATAATTAAAAGCACATGCACATGTTAATGGAGGCTCAGAGGCATGTTAGTGGGGACTAATTATTTCCCTAATGATTACTTGGAGGTTACACTTTCTCATGGACATTTTAGGTAGTCCCCTAAAATATGAATTAGGGTTTTAAGCACGTATAAATATCCCTTATGTTTCATGTAATTGTCTTCCTACTTTCATGCAATATTGTAGCCACAAATCAAAGTTAAATAAAATGTTTCTTTAATGACTTTTTAGCCTTGCTATTTACCTTCTTGCATTTTTATTTCATGCTTACTTTTATTGCTCTTTTATTCTATACTCTCTTATTTACTTTGTGCTCCTTTTCTTTCATGTTAATAGCATAGATTTTATTATTGTAATTAGTTTAATTTTATTTCATGCAAGTAGTTAGCTCTCTTTCTTTTAATTAGCTCTCATGTTTCTTTTATTTTATGTTGAAATCATTTTATGTTAACATGTTTTCAAATATGAGTAGCTAAACCCTTTCAATTTAGGGGTAATGAAGCTCTCATGAAACATATTAAATTAATATAATGGTTTCATTTGTGATCTCTCTTATGTTCTTAATGGAAAATATAAATGATGGTGGTTTATGTTTCTTTTTTATTGAATTTTGATAGTGTAACGACCCACCTTTTTGGACAGTTTAAATCAATAATAATCCACACATGTCTAATTCAAACTATTCAAAAGGGAGGATTGTTAATGGGGTAAATAAGAAAATAAGAGAAAATAAATAAAACAAAATACAGCATCTTGCAGTGGAATGAAAAAATATAATAATCAAATAAACAGTTCACGAAGCTGTTTTACAAATAATATTTGATTACACTTTTAAAATTCAAATCAGATTTATACGTACATAAAAAATAAACAAATAATACAGCGGAACACAATATGCAGTGGGATAATAATAATAAATAGCAATAGTATACCGAATCTTTGTCTCCGTCCTTCAGAAAATAGTCTTCAATACACTGAAAAGCTCAGACTGACCCGAGCATAATGAAAAGACAAAACACTCGAGCCAAAACTAAAAGATCTTATGTAAGTCAAATCAAAATAAGTAAATGGAATATTAGAGCAATGGCTTCAGAGATGTTATGGGATTTCCATCTCCTATTAAGTGTACAACGTGGATATAATTCTTTAAAAGATTTCAAACAATTCGAAATACCAATCTTAATCATCATTTTAATTAACATAAATCCGAAGTTTAAATTAACTTATACCTTTCAAATAATTTAATTCCAATAAATAGTCCAAATTCAAGAAATAATATGGGCATATCATTTCAACCAGTATCCAAAATCAAAATTTCCAAATCAATGAAAACCGCTCGGGTTTATCATTTCAACCCATAACGATTTTCCATAATCTATAAGATCGTTCGGGTATGTATCATTTCAACCCATAGGGATAACAGAGATATAGATATAAATAAACATCCAATCATCCAAATGTCAACCAATGCATCCATCACAAATTCAACATCCAAATCAGCCAATAAGTCACAACAATTTATTTGTTATCAATTTCAGGTGTTTAACAAGCAATTTATATTCAATATTAATACATGGCATGTAACGACCCGGGATTTTCGATCCCGAAAATTCCAGATAGTTAGGAAAAGAAGAAAGAGATAGAAGAAGAAGAAACAGAAAACAAGTCACAGAATCTCACATTCGCAGCGGATCAAAATATAATATCACATAATACCATTTATACAAAGAAACTGTATCAGTTAAATTACACTTTATACATCAGAGTTACAACATATACACAATCACCGGACATATATAATCAACATGTCCGAACATACAACAATATATCACAGCGGAATACACTCCATACGTTCCTGCCATCCAGCTCGTCTCCTGAGCTCCAGAACGTCCTTACCTGAAAATATGTAATACTCGGTCTGACCCGAGCATTACATCAAAGTAACACCCGGGTCAGGCTGGAAACCAGCGTGAGTAAACTCCTCTAATCATGGAATACAAAAGCATACAATTTATATAAAGCCCGGGTAACTCATATCATTATACAAATTTACAATTTGTTATGGTCATCACTTCTTTCACACATCAATCTCTAAACACCAAACCTTAGATTAAATGGTTCAATTTAGTTAAATCATTTCATTTCAGTCTATTGGATCTACATATCAATTTATGAAGAATCGAAGTGGTTTCGGGTATTTACTGATACCCGACCCCGGTCTCTTCGAATACAAATGTCATTTCTAATTCTAGCTTTAGTGATACATATCAGCCATCATACAAGGTGTCATAGTCTTATAGCAAAATTAATTATCAATTTATACTTCATATTTTCACTGTACAATCCATCATATCATATCCTCGTACATCACAACTCTATATCAGTGATATTAATTCTCAATCCAATATTATTAAATCATCCACACAAGCAAGATTCATAATTTAATTCCTAATTAATTTAATTAATCTCCAATTATATTAATTATCAATTTTAATCACTTAGATTACCGTTCAATCCTGCTTACTTAACATTGGTTAATTATCCCTTAATTCACCACACTCATTAATTTATTAACCCTTAATAAATTCCATTAATCAGTCAATCCTTCAATTAATTTCGCTAGGTAATTAATTCTTAATTACTTCCTTAAGTAACTAATCATTAAATAAATCACATTTAGTACTTACCTATTAATTACCCTCCTAAATTTATGACATTAAGCAATTATCCTTTAATTACTTTTATAAATTTCATTAAGTGATTAACCCTTAATAAATCAATCTTCTTTTAATTAATGACTTAATTAATCAATCACATTATTAAATCAATCTTTTAAATTAATTACACTCATAAATTAATCATTCTACAATGCATTAAATAAATAATCCTTTATTTAATTACAGCATTTAAATCACCTTTGAAACCATTTAGGAATTTAACTTATTATTAAGCAATTTATAATTGATTATCTAAATTAATAAATCCAATTAATTTATAACATTGATCACTTTAATCAATACTTAATAATCCTTAGTTAATTAATAACATTTCTTAATCACTTTTAATTTATTTCTAATTATAAAATTTACCTAAATCATTGATTAACTATTAATCACTCATTAATTAACTTAAGTAATTAATAACAAATTTATCAATCACTTAAACATTTATTAATTCAAACTATAATTACTATTTTAAAGTAATTGGTCTTAAATACTTTCCAAAATAAGTAATCAATATTAATTAGTCATCTTAATTAACATTTTTTATAACATTATGTGGCAGTTTGTCTCAAACCCGAGAATCTCCTGGTTCCACTCGAGTAATGCTTCGGGTTCCTCATCAATATTCCCTGAGGCACTCACCTATACGCTCGTCTTCTTCTCCTTCTTTTTGTTTTCTTTTTCCAGCAAGTTAAGTTTAAACTTAAATACCAATTCAAAGCATCAACGAACCTGGAGACAACACGAGCCTAACAACCATTTTCTCAGATTTTTACTCAGGGTCCCTCTTCTCCCAACAACCCAACAGTTAAACCCAAACAATACACCGTGACACTGTGCACGTGCACCATCTACCGCGGGTGTTCTGGCCACCACTGCCTCCGCCATCGAGTCAGCATTGACCCCCTCCCTCGATTCCGACCTCCTCGACTTCGAACCAATCCTAAAATCGAAAACGAGCTATTCGACCCCCCAGGTATTCGAAACTGATTCTACAAATTGCCTTGCCATCGGTGATCCCGATCACCAGTGATCATGGCCATCCACCTAGAGCCGCTCCACCGACCCACGTTCCATCCTGAACTGGTCCGATCACCTCCGAAGCCACCTTCACGACGCACGAGTTCAAACAAAACCCACAACCAAAATCAAAGCTTAAACCCTAAATCTATTTCGTACCGCCACCCAAGCAAGCTAGAATTTTCCCGATCATTTTTCTGATGATCTATAACACTCGAACCACCTTCGACGTAAGGCCTGACCAACAAAAGTTCGCCGTTGATTTGGTTTTGATAAAAATGTGATTTCTGTTCAACTTGAAAATTCTCCATGAATACATACTTAAAAATCATGATTCCACCGTTAGAATTCATCATTTTCGAAAATGTTTTAGGTGATATAATTGAAACAAGAAAACATGATATATGAATTTTACATAGTCTAGAGTTTCACTGTATATTCCATGTTTTTCCAACAACCCACTTGATAATTTTATTTGAAACAAATTTTAAAACTTAGATCTTGTAATTTCAAACACCTTTCATTTGACCATTAAACTCTAAAAAGAATTAGAGAAGGACTGATCGAAATTTTAAATTGTTTAAACTTCCTAAACCTGGAACAGAGGCATCTCTGCTTGTAACACAGATATGCACATCCATATATTCAAATATATATATATATATACACAGTTTATATTAACCAATCATGAAAACCATACTACAGCATTACTTCAAGGATTTATCTCATGCAATAGGATATAACAGATTAAATTTTTAAACAAATGTTTACTCACCTTTATTTTGAGCAGAGAAACAGCTCTGAGATTTTGAAAACTGGAGATCGCTTAAGATCTTTGAACTTGAAACTGATCTGTAACTTGATGTTGATCTATTCTTTACTTTTAGGTTGAATTGAATCTAAGTTTGGAACTTTGGAATAGCAACTTGTTTTAAAAACTAGAAAATGTTTTGATTTAAACTTGCTTTGATCTGCTACTTAATTGGTGGATTTGGATTTGTTGCTAGCTTGATCTCTTTTGTTTTACTTAGCTTAGTTTCGAATGAATGAAGAAAAGAAGACAGTGTGGAGGTATATAAAAATAGGAGAATGAAACTTACGGGGTAAGCAAAACTGAGGTGTTGTATAGATATTTACATATTTACATTTCTTTTGTGTGCTTAGATTTGATATGTAATGTACCTGCATTAAATGCTTGCCTCTCCTTTTGTCTACAAATGTTTCATATGAGTTGATATATATATATATATATACATACTCTTGTTTGTATATATGCCCAGATTTGAGATGGCAAAATGTTTAACTTTATTTACTAGTTTTTAAATCAAGAAAAATGATGACAGTGGGGGTACATATTTCATTTCCATATACATTGCTTTTGTATACATTGTTATTTTACATACTCATGGTCACATCATAAAGCTTATATATGTTTGTGTGTGTGTATATATATTAACTTATTATATATATATATATATTTATTTTCATTTTAAGCTTAAGTATCATCACTATTCCCATATATATATATACTTATATTTAGTGTTCAAAGCTAGAATTTTATTTTTAATTATAAGAAATTTAGTGGTTAGATCCAATAAAATTAATATTACGATAAATTTAAATCAGTTAATCACTCGATTATTCGACACCAAAAACTCGGATCATCACATGGCAATTAAATTCAATATCAATTCAAATTAAATCTAAATGACAAATTAAAATACCAAACAGCAATTAATAAAATTTTAATCACATCATAAATCTAATTTAACTAACATAAGATAATTTAGTAGTTGTGAGTGGGTTAAAACACTTACCTTTAATTTGTCGACGATTTAAAATCCAATTAAAGGCCCAAATTTGAACATCGGACAAACCTGAAATTTGAACAGCGGACAAACAACAATTAATAAAATTTTAATCACATCATAAATCTAATTTAACCAACATAAGATAATTTAGTAGTTGTGAGTGGGTTAAAATACTCACCTTTAATTTGTCGACGATTTAAAATCCAATTAAAGGCCCAAATTTGAACAGCGGACAAACCTGAAAGTAGATCATCTTTAAGAAAATATTCGAACCAGAATATTAATGAATCTGTAAAAGTGAATAACTAGAAAGTTATTGAAAATTATTTTCTCTCCACTTTCAAGAAAAGAATCACTCAAAAATCATCTGTCTTAAGGAAGTTATGGTCAAAACAAACAGAGGTGTTTTTCTGAGTTGAATATTTGAGTTCAAAAATAATTCGAACATATTTGAGTTTTTGGCATAGAAAATTAAGGAATTTGAAGAACTGATCTAAAAGAAAGTTGAAGCCACTGGAAAAATAAATGGTTTGAAAAAAATAATCACATAATTTGGTTTCTTCATGAAGGAGATATGATTGATACAATATGGGATATTTTCGGCCAACACTGGACCCGAGAAAGGACTTGAAAAATGGAGTTTTTGATATAGAAATATTCAGAATGGGAAGAAGGGTTCAACAATAAAGTTGTTGCAATTGAAATTATACATGGTTTAAATAAAATAATTATTTGATTTGAAGTAGTTTAGTGGAATATAGAATCCATAGAAATAAGGGGAAGAAAGAGGGAAAAATGGAAGGGGACAAGAAGGGAAAAATAAGAAAGAAGAGGAGAGGGAAGGTGGGGCTTTTGCCATGGGTTACTGCCGTGGGTTATGGGTGGTAATGGAGGTGGGTGGCGGCAAGAGGAGAGAGGTAGGCTAGGGTTTTGAAGGAGGAAGGATGTAATTTGATTTGGAGATTTAGGAGGTTTAGTGTTTGGAGTTTACTGTAGATTTGAGGAGAAGGAAGAAGAGTACGCAGAAAGTTTCTCAAATGAGGAATTTTTGTACGTACTTGGTTTTAGTCAGATAGGAAATAGAAGGTCAATGGGTGGGAAAAGCAAGGGTCCATTGTCGGGTTCCTAGGGTCTCTTGGTTTACTAAGGAGTCCATTAGTCTAAAACAAACACACTAAGACTTAGCCAAAAAAAAAGAACACAAATATACACTGTAAATTTATGTCAATTTTTCACAGTAATTTATATTTTTAGAGCAATAGGAATTTTATTTTTACGAAACTAAAAATGGAATCCTTCATAGTATTCAGAAAAAAAAATAAAATTTTAAATTTCAAAATTTAAATTTTCAAGTCAAATTCAAATTTTAAGGGTTAACAATTCCATCATTCTAGATTTCATAGAAATTATTAATTTTTTTAAAACAAAATTTCAACGTCAAATTCAATATGAAATACTGCATTAATTGCAGCGTTCAAATTGCAAGAAATTCATTAATTATAATTAAATTTCAAATAGATTCATTTATTATGATTTACATCTTATTATTCAATCAATCATTACCTTATGAATATAACTAACATAAGTTTACATCTTATTACGCTTATGTTTTACACTTATCATCTTAATTCATATTAACTGCCATATCTAATTAGATTAATTGCAATTAATTTCTAGTTTTATTTCAATGGATTAAATAATGATAATTAAACAATTGTTACATCCTACAATTTCAAACACATTTCTATGTTTACTGTTAACAAACAAAACTAATAAGTTCACTTACTGATTAATTGATTTCCTAATTCATAATAACCTTCTTCAATTAACAATATATAATTCCAACATTAAATCCAACATTCAATTGCCTTAATTCCATTAATTACCTGTTCAGTGTTCAAACGGGTAAATTGATGAGAAAATAGTCAAAACAATCGTTTATAATAATAATTCATATCCATTATCTTATTATTACAAGCAAGGGTTATACATTGCTTACCAAAATAATTTTATATTCTATATTAACCTCTTTCAATCAGTTACATATAATCTCACCATTAAGGAATCATTTAATTTATTTCATTATTTATGATTATAACCAAATAACCTTACAATTATCAATTGAAATTGGATTAAAATGGTTACCAATCACATTAAATCAACATTACTATATGTAACGACCCGTATTTTTAACACTTTAAAAATACGAATTAAAAAGAAAATTTGGATAAAAAATCCGAAGGGAATAAAATTTTGTGTTGTTAAATGTAAATTACAAGTTAAAATACAAAACTGAATTCTGAAATAACTTATTTGTAAATTAAATACGGATGTTAACTTGTAATTGAACGTAAGTAAGGATTTAAATTGGAATGTAACAAGTAATTAAATTGAATTGAATTTGATTGTAAACAATGAAATAAATAAAATGGTAGATTTAATATTGAAGTTATAATATGGAAATCAACGTAAATGAATATAGTTTAATATTACTGTGAATTTAAATAAGATGATAGCTGAAGAAAATGAAAGTAAATGAATTATAAACTATTGATAATAATGTATAAGTAAATGGTTGATTCAATAATGAAAGTGTAAATCGAAATAAAAGAATTCTTTTGAAATTAAATAACTTGAATTTGAATTACAATATAATTGAAGGCTGAATCTAATATAATCTTTTATATTGGATTTATAATGGAAAACTACATTGTAAAAGATTGTTAATTACTGGGAAATTAAAAATAGGATTTGTGAACAATTGAAATTTGATTTAAAGGGTAATAATTTAAAATTGGGAATTTTATATTGAAATTAAACAGTCAAATAATTTATTTTCGAATATTGGATTTAATTAGGTAATTAAATCAATAATTTAATAAGTTAAATTTCAGAAATAATTGAAAATCGAGTTGAATATGATTGAAAATGATTTGTAAAATTTTATCTTATCATATTGGAGTTATAGAAATGTTATAGAACTTTTAAAAAAATTGAATTTTAAGTTGAACTGTGAAAATTGAATATTTTAATATTTAATTATCGACTGTAAAATAGCCAATTTTCAAACAGTCTCAGAATTGGATGAAACTAGTTCCATTGGATCCGTAATAATTTATTATTATCGGATTTCAATTTTCGTAGCAATCGGAGTTGTCGTTCGACCGTGGCAGCTCGAAACGCATCGAAATTGTTTTAATATTAATTTAACGAGTTAAAATAGTCATTTTTAAAACGGTCTCGGATTTCGACGAAACCAGTTTCATCGGATCCGTAATGTGATATTATTGTAAGATTTCAAATTTCAAGTCAAACGGATTTACCGTTCGTCCGGGGCAAGCCAAAACGCATAGAAATTCGTTTAAATCGGTTTAATTTAAAATTTATATTTTGACTGGTCAACCCTTCTTTTCAGCTGTAAACTCTACATTGTCCCTGTAGCTTTTCATTCACGTCTCCCTCTCCTTTGTTCCACACGCAATGGCAGAAAGGAAAGAAGAAAAAAAAAATGAATGATGAAACTTTGAAAAATCATAACTCCATTTCTACTCGACTAGAAATCACGAAACCAGTTTTAAAATTCCTATTTCATCGAGTGCTTCAATTTGATATGCTCTTTGCTGGGTGCGGCAAGGTTTGGGGTCGAGGCCGTTCATAGTAGCGATCTAGGGTTTGGGAAATCGAGGGATCTAGCGATCGATTCGCGAAACGGAGCTTTGATTTGAACTCGTCGTCGAAGATAGCATCTCGGAGCATGTTTTGGTGGCGTGCGGCTATGGTTTGGGACGCGCGACCTGCTCGCGTTCGTACAGGGGGTCTCCAGGTCGCGACTTCCAAGTGGTGGCCGAGCTTGATGTTGATGGTACGGGGAGGTGGAGATCGTGAAGGAGAGTTCGTCGCTGAAGACGGATTCGAATTTCGTCAACCGGAGCTCCGTATCACGGTTTGAAATGCACGGTGGGACATGGGTTTGCACGGCATGTTTTTCTTGGCTACAGGCAATTCGAATTGGAGAAGATAGGGTAGGATTTGATTGATAATTAGTGAAGTTAATTATTTATTTAATTATCCCGCTAATGACGTTCGTATTTTGGCTATAACTTTTGCATGCGAGGTCCGTTTTGGACAACGTTTCTTCCGTTGGACTCGTATTGACGAGCACTACGCTATGCAACTGGATCGGAATCATTTGGAGCTAGAGAGAATTTTGAGTTAAATCGAACGTCGTTTGATTTGATTTAAAATCGTAAAAATCAAGGTGAGTGTTTTATAACGCTCACAACGTACTAGAATATTCTGATGCTAGTTAAATTTGATATTGTGAAGTGATATTATTTTTATTAGTCGTTGTTGATAAAAATTTAATTTTCATCTAGATCGTCGTTGAATTTAATGTTAGAAATTAAAAATTGACAGTTAAATTAAATAGGAATTTGATTGCGATTAAATTACCTGATATTGATAACTATGAAATTGCTGTGAATTGTATTGTCTATTGGATGATTTATTCGATGGATGCTATTGGTTGATATTTAATTGTTTGGATGTTTATTTGCTTATATATATCCTGTGATACATATGACATTGTGATCGGTTTAAGTGATATATATTCATCTCTGACATTTAACTGAAATAAATAATCACTTGGCCGTAGGATAGAAAATTATATACGGACACCGGATTGGCTAAATTAATTGATTTTAAAAGTTGTTTTGAAATTATTTAAATGAATTGATTTTAAGAATAAAATCCAAATTATGGAAATTGAATTATTTTGAATTGGAGCTTGAAATGTTGGAATTTAAACTTGATAATCGAAATTGTTTAATTAATCGAAGTTTAGTTTTTAATTAAAAATTGAAATACGGCATAAATTTTCGGAAGTTGATTTGTTTGAAAGATTGGACTTTTATTCGAACTTTGACTATTTCTAAGAAAACTTATATGAAATGATATTTTAGGTTTGAGTTTAGAATTGAAATTTGGAAAAAAAAATTGGTATTGAAAGTAAATTTGATTTAATGTTTAAATCGATATTTTGAAATTGGATTTGGAATTGAAATTGGAAATTAATTGGGAATTGGAATTTAAATCAATTTGGAATTGAAGTTAAATTCATTTGGAATTGGAATTGAAATTTAAATTCATTTGGAATTGGGATTGAAATTGGAAATTAATGTGGAATTGGAAATTAATTTGGAATTGGTAATTAATTTGAAATTGGAAATTTAAAGTGAACGGAATTTGTTTATTGGAATCGAAATTTATATGGAATCAAAATTTATTCGAGTTGAAATCAGAATTGAATCGATTAAATCGAAATGGAAATTTGAATTGATTTGGGTAGGAAATTGGGAAGTTGACCGGTTTGACTTTGGAATTTGTTTTAAATGAATATTTTAGTATAAATGATTTAAAATCTATATTCTTTAAATATTGAAATTATTTTGATTTTCAAACTGTTTTACTATATAAACCATTTTTATATTCAAATTATTTTCGATTAAACTATTTAAATATTTTCTATTAAACTATTTTAACTATTTTAATTATTTAAACTACTTTTAAACTACTTAAAACTATTTTCTAAAATTTTCAAGCTGGTCAATAAGGTGAATTGTTTATATTTAAATCTCGAATTTAAATACGAATTGGATAAATGAAGTTGCAACCTAAATTGAAATTCGAAATTGATTTTGAAATCGAAATGAGATATTGAGGCGAAAAATGATTTTGAAATGAAATCGTATATTTGAATAGATATGATGTTTTTGAAATGGATTTGACTTTGAAGCGAATATGATATTTTGATATCAATTATGAATCGATTTGAAATGTAAAAGATCCAACCGGTGTGAAAAATATAACGTAGTTATTAAAGAGACCGGGATCGGATATGGACATACTCTCTGTCGATACCGAAAACCACTTTAATAACTATATTCGTGGAGTGTTGATCCAGAACGAAGTGGATGGTTTTGGTGAACGTGTTGATTTGAAGAAAGAGAACGATTTTGGATGACCCCTGACATGACTAAAACAGGAGCCGCGCCGGGCCATTGAGGTTCGCCACCTCTAGCGGACACACTTCTTCGATACCATGTCTATTACTTTTGGTGATTCGATTTGGGTGCACCCCGCGATTTGGGAGTGTTGTTTCACGGTGTTGGGGTAGTAGCTGCTATGCCCAACATCAGTCCGGATCACGCAACTACTAGTATCCTAGTTGGTATTGCCTCATGTACCTTGTCATACTGATTATCCTATTCGCGACCACTACGTTTTGGTTTGTACCTTGAGTATATGGATTGCCCTCTGGTGACTTCCGGTTTTGGGGAAACTACGGTCTTGTATATGCTCTTGGGAATATAAACTGTGTTAAGGGTGGAATGGGCCATGGCTTAACGCTATTTTAATACTTTTACTTTAGTGTAGACATATTATAATAGCGTATTGTACTACATAGTAGATAGTTTAACGGATCCTTGAGAGATGGAAAATCCCGTAACATCTCTTAAGTTATTGCACTCACGTTGACACTGGATAGGAGATGTCAAAACCCGTAAACATCTCTGACGCCGTCACACTCATATTTTCTTATCCGATTTGACTTACATGAGATATTTTAGTCCTGACTCGAGTGTTTTGTCTTTTCATTACGCTCGGGTCAGCCTGAGCATTTCAGATTAGGTTGAAGATCTATTCTGGAGGACGAAGACGGAGTTTGGTATTACATCATTTGTATTCTACTACTGTATTATTTTTCCGCTGCATTGTTGTGTTATCTCTGATATGTATGTAACTCTGATTTATGATGTATAATAATAATCAAATTTATTTATTTAACAGCTTCATGAACTGTTATTTTATTATTATATCTTGTTCCTTCCGCTGCGAGATTCTGAGTTTGTTTCTGTTCTTTCTTTTCTTTTCTTATTTAACCCCAATAACCATCTTCCTTTTAGACGGTTTGAGTTGGACATGTGTGGATTATTGTCGACTTGAACGGTCAAAAAGGCGGGTCGTTACACTTGGTATCAGAGCTTTGGTTTAGATTACCTGAGCTCTAGTGGGGAATAACTCGTTGAAATAGGGTTGAAACCTATGAATGAGTTTGAGTGTATATGAGAGAGCGTACTTGTTATTTGCTATAAAATGGTTTTATATTGTGTTGATTTGTTCCGTTGAGTATTTATAAATTCTGGTTGGTACTTGGGACGCCAAGGCATCGATAGGAGTTTCTAAACACTCGAATAGGACAGATTGACATAATATTGTTTTGGACTATATTTTATATGAAAGAACTATCTTGAAAATTTATAAATTTTGATTGTATTGGTTGTTAGGAGATGATAATATTGGATTATCATCATTTATTGTTGATTAGTCAATATTTCTAACTATTGACTATTAGACGATTTTAAGAAATGAAACTTGTAAATATGATTGACAATGAATATAAATGGTAAATCAAATAAAATAAAAATGAATTTAAATTAAGATGGAGAATTTAAATTCCGATGTTTTGAAAATTTATTAACAAAAATTTGAAATGTATAATACAAGTATTATATGATAGTATATTCGATTAGAAATGGTTTTCAAAGGATTTTCAAATGAAGTAAGTGTTATACTCCCCTCTTGACACTAGAGAATGATTTCGGTGATGAGTGCACGCATCATCGACGTTTATTTCCGAGAGTCTAAGTGGGGGAGATCACTTAATAGTTTTTCTAAACCCTGTTTTGATTAAAAATTGTAAATTTCTAAAGTATGAAATGAAAATAGGTATATGTATATATATATTTCAATGCTGATTAAAATTCTTCTAAAAAGTATGATTTGAGATATAAAGATATTAGTATATATATATTTATATTTTTATAAAAAAAAATGGTTTAAATCGAATCCGGAGTTGAAATTCTTAAGTTCTCAAATAAGGAATGATTTTAATTATTAAACTAAAGTAAATCTTGAATTGTTTGAAACTTATGAATGGAAAAAGGTGAAATTTAATTTAAGTGTAAAAAAAAAAAATTAATTTAAAATTGTAGTAGTAACCCTTAATTTGGAAAATAATAAATTGGAAATTTATTTAATAGGTATAACACTCAAATTGAACGAAAAGAAGTTGTATATTGTTTAACTACATTCTATTTGCATAGCTATAACTTATCAAATACTTAAAAAGTTTAAAATGCTAATAAGGATAAGTAGAGGAATAATATACCAGTGTGAGAGTGAATAATAAAATGTGAAGATCTATTGATAGTTGTAAATATAAAGGAAATTTAAGTTGTAAAATGAATTAAATTTAAAATTAATTAAATATAGAATTAGTAAATGGAAACTAATTAAATTTGAATAAAACTAAATGTCAATAAACTTGGAAGTGTATGAAGTTAAAATTTTGACTTGGAAATGTATAATTGATTTATTATAGATATGGATGGATGTTAATGTTTGATATGCATTGGTTGTTATGTTAGATGGATGATAATTGATTAAATAGAATTCATTAGTGTAAATGGAATTGAATAAATGGAATAAAAATTTTAAATAATTAAATTCAAATTTGAAGCAAAGTGAAATTAAATATAATTGAATTCAAATTAAATTGAAGCAAATTGACTTGAATTTAAATTATGAAACAAACTTGAATAAATCGGAAACAAATCGAATGTAAACTTATTTCATGGATAAATAAGAAAATAAACGACTTTGTGTTTATGATTGTTTCTTTAGAAAATTTGAAGATTGATGGTTTGTACTTTGAAATAAGAAAAGCAAATTTTTGGAAAAATCCAAAATTGTCCAATATATGCTGAAACAAAAACAACCATAACTTTTAAATGGTTGAACGGAATTTGACGATCTTGGACTTTTCGGAAAGCCAGGAAACTGTGCTACATGTTTTGTTTAGAATGTTTTGATAAATACCTTCATCCACTAGGCTTAAAACACCAATATTAGTCGCTGGCCTGTGCGAAGTAGGAATCTGAAGCACCTTAGTATTCTCGTCATAACTTTTTACTGGTGTATCGGATTTTGACGATCTTGCCCTTTCTGGAAAGCTTAGAACTTAAGCTAAAACTTTTGTTTTAAATGTCTTGTGTTTTTCTGTCATTTAGAGGGTCAAAAACGTGAGGGAACGTCGCTGACCTGCGCAATTCATTGCCAGGCTGAGGCGTATCTATTTAGTAAAACTGTCGTAACTTTTGAATGGAAGGTCCGAATTCAATGATTTTGGACATTCCGGAAAGCCTGAAACGAATGCAACAACTTTTATTTAGATTCCATTTCAAAATTTTATCGTTTAGGTGACTAAAAATTTGGATTTGTTCGCTGTCCTGAGACATAAATTTTGGTTTTAAAGATAAAATGAGTTATATATATGTTGTATATGCTAAGTATATCGATCCATTTTCATATGCATGATTCTCACTTGGTTGTTGAGTATTTTAGTAGGTAGCAAAGGAGTTGCGCTTCGCCTGTGGAGCTCGCTTCTGCGCTAAATGCAAAATGTAAGTTAAAATGCTAATAAACGTTTAATAAAAGGTATGTTCTCGGATTACAGTTTATGTTGTGGTATATTATTGTGTTCCCCATGTTTTGGGATGCCTCATTCTTGTAATGAGATGTATATCATGCAATTATTACCACTGTGAAATTTTTCGGTCCTAGCCGCGCAAAGGAGGTGCTGCCGAAATTTTTCAAAAATCCGGGAGTTAGAAAATTTTGTGGAAAAAAAAAATCCTATAACTAAATTTTGTAGATAAGTAGAATATTTTGAATGAATTATATCTAAATGATAGTTTCCCCTTCTCCGTTCCTTTTCGAGGACGAAAAGTTTTAAGTGGGGGAGAATGTAACGACCCGTATTTTTAACACTTTAAAAATACGAATTAAAAAGAAAATTTGGATAAAAAATCCGAAGGGAATAAAATTTTGTGTTGTTAAATGTAAATTACAAGTTAAAATACAAAACTGAATTCTGAAATAACTTATTTGTAAATTAAATACGGATGTTAACTTGTAATTGAACGTAAGTAAGGATTTAAATTGGAATGTAACAAGTAATTAAATTGAATTGAATTTGATTGTAAACAATGAAATAAATAAAATGGTAGATTTAATATTGAAGTTATAATATGGAAATCAACGTAAATGAATATAGTTTAATATTACTGTGAATTTAAATAAGATGATAGCTGAAGAAAATGAAAGTAAATGAATTATAAACTATTGATAATAATGTATAAGTAAATGGTTGATTCAATAATGAAAGTGTAAATCGAAATAAAAGAATTCTTTTGAAATTAAATAACTTGAATTTGAATTACAATATAATTGAAGGCTGAATCTAATATAATCTTTTATATTGGATTTATAATGGAAAACTACATTGTAAAAGATTGTTAATTACTGGGAAATTAAAAATAGGATTTGTGAACAATTGAAATTTGATTTAAAGGGTAATAATTTAAAATTGGGAATTTTATATTGAAATTAAACAGTCAAATAATTTATTTTCGAATATTGGATTTAATTAGGTAATTAAATCAATAATTTAATAAGTTAAATTTCAGAAATAATTGAAAATCGAGTTGAATATGATTGAAAATGATTTGTAAAATTTTATCTTATCATATTGGAGTTATAGAAATGTTATAGAACTTTTAAAAAAATTGAATTTTAAGTTGAACTGTGAAAATTGAATATTTTAATATTTAATTATCGACTGTAAAATAGCCAATTTTCAAACAGTCTCAGAATTGGATGAAACTAGTTCCATTGGATCCGTAATAATTTATTATTATCGGATTTCAATTTTCGTAGCAATCGGAGTTGTCGTTCGACCGTGGCAGCTCGAAACGCATCGAAATTGTTTTAATATTAATTTAACGAGTTAAAATAGTCATTTTTAAAACGGTCTCGGATTTCGACGAAACTAGTTTCATCGGATCCGTAATGTGATATTATTGTAAGATTTCAAATTTCAAGTCAAACGGATTTACCGTTCGTCCGGGGCAAGCCAAAACGCATAGAAATTCGTTTAAATCGGTTTAATTTAAAATTTATATTTTGACTGGTCAACCCTTCTTTTCAGCTGTAAACTCTACATTGTCCCTGTAGCATTTCATTCACGTCTCCCTCTCCTTTGTTCCACACGCAATGGCAGAAAGGAAAGAAGAAAAAAAAATGAATGATGAAACTTTGAAAAATCATAACTCCATTTCTACTCGACTAGAAATCACGAAACCAGTTTTAAAATTCCTATTTCATCGAGTGCTTCAATTTGATATGCTCTTTGCTGGGTGCGGCAAGGTTTGGGGTCGAGGCCGTTCATAGTGGCGATCTAGGGTTTGGGAAATCGAGGGATCTAGCGATCGATTCGCGAAACGGAGCTTTGATTTGAACTCGTCGTCGAAGATAGCATCTCGGAGCATGTTTTGGTGGCGTGCGGCTATGGTTTGGGACGCGCGACCTGCTCGCGTTCGTACAGGGGGTCTCCAGGTCGCGACTTCCAAGTGGTGGCCGAGCTTGATGTTGATGGTACGGGGAGGTGGAGATCGTGAAGGAGAGTTCGTCGCTGAAGACGGATTCGAATTTCGTCAACCGGAGCTCCGTATCACGGTTTGAAATGCACGGTGGGACATGGGTTTGCACGGCATGTTTTTCTTGGCTACAGGCAATTCGAATTGGAGAAGATAGGGTAGGATTTGATTGATAATTAGTGAAGTTAATTATTTATTTAATTATCCCGCTAATGACGTTCGTATTTTGGCTATAACTTTTGCATGCGAGGTCCGTTTTGGACAACGTTTCTTCCGTTGGACTCGTATTGACGAGCACTACGCTATGCAACTGGATCGGAATCATTTGGAGCTAGAGAGAATTTTGAGTTAAATCGAACGTCGTTTGATTTGATTTAAAATCGTAAAAATCAAGGTGAGTGTTTTATAACGCTCACAACGTACTAGAATATTCTGATGCTAGTTAAATTTGATATTGTGAAGTGATATTATTTTTATTAGTCGTTGTTGATAAAAATTTAATTTTCATCTAGATCGTCGTTGAATTTAATGTTAGAAATTAAAAATTGACAGTTAAATTAAATAGGAATTTGATTGCGATTAAATTACCTGATATTGATAACTATGAAATTGCTGTGAATTGTATTGTCTATTGGATGATTTATTCGATGGATGCTATTGGTTGATATTTAATTGTTTGGATGTTTATTTGCTTATATATATCCTGTGATACATATGACATTGTGATCGGTTTAAGTGATATATATTCATCTCTGACATTTAACTGAAATAAATAATCACTTGGCCGTAGGATAGAAAATTATATACGGACACCGGATTGGCTAAATTAATTGATTTTAAAAGTTGTTTTGAAATTATTTAAATGAATTGATTTTAAGAATAAAATCCAAATTATGGAAATTGAATTATTTTGAATTGGAGCTTGAAATGTTGGAATTTAAACTTGATAATCGAAATTGTTTAATTAATCGAAGTTTAGTTTTTAATTAAAAATTGAAATACGGCATAAATTTTCGGAAGTTGATTTGTTTGAAAGATTGGACTTTTATTCGAACTTTGACTATTTCTAAGAAAACTTATATGAAATGATATTTTAGGTTTGAGTTTAGAATTGAAATTTGGAAAAAAAATTTGGTATTGAAAGTAAATTTGATTTAATGTTTAAATCGATATTTTGAAATTGGATTTGGAATTGAAATTGGAAATTAATTGGGAATTGGAATTTAAATCAATTTGGAATTGAAGTTAAATTCATTTGGAATTGGAATTGAAATTTAAATTCATTTGGAATTGGGATTGAAATTGGAAATTAATGTGGAATTGGAAATTAATTTGGAATTGGTAATTAATTTGAAATTGGAAATTTAAAGTGAACGGAATTTGTTTATTGGAATCGAAATTTATATGGAATCAAAATTTATTCGAGTTGAAATCAGAATTGAATCGATTAAATCGAAATGGAAATTTGAATTGATTTGGGTAGGAAATTGGGAAGTTGACCGGTTTGACTTTGGAATTTGTTTTAAATGAATATTTTAGTATAAATGATTTAAAATCTATATTCTTTAAATATTGAAATTATTTTGATTTTCAAACTGTTTTACTATATAAACCATTTTTATATTCAAATTATTTTCGATTAAACTATTTAAATATTTTCTATTAAACTATTTAAACTATTTTAATTATTTAAACTACTTTTAAACTACTTAAAACTATTTTCTAAAATTTTCAAGCTGGTCAATAAGGTGAATTGTTTATATTTAAATCTCGAATTTAAATACGAATTGGATAAATGAAGTTGCAACCTAAATTGAAATTCGAAATTGATTTTGAAATCGAAATGAGATATTGAGGCGAAAAATGATTTTGAAATGAAATCGTATATTTGAATAGATATGATGTTTTTGAAATGGATTTGACTTTGAAGCGAATATGATATTTTGATATCAATTATGAATCGATTTGAAATGTAAAAGATCCAACCGGTGTGAAAAATATAACGTAGTTATTAAAGAGACCGGGATCGGATATGGACATACTCTCTGTCGATACCGAAAACCACTTTAATAACTATATTCGTGGAGTGTTGATCCAAAACGAAGTGGATGGTTTTGGTGAACGTGTTGATTTGAAGAAAGAGAACGATTTTGGATGACCCCTGACATGACTAAAACAGGAGCCGCGCCGGGCCATTGAGGTTCGCCACCTCTAGCGGACACACTTCTTCGATACCATGTCTATTACTTTTGGTGATTCGATTTGGGTGCACCCCGCGATTTGGGAGTGTTGTTTCACGGTGTTGGGGTAGTAGCTGCTATGCCCAACATCAGTCCGGATCACGCAACTACTAGTATCCTAGTTGGTATTGCCTCATGTACCTTGTCATACTGATTATCCTATTCGCGACCACTACGTTTTGGTTTGTACCTTGAGTATATGGATTGCCCTCTGGTGACTTCCGGTTTTGGGGAAACTACGGTCTTGTATATGCTCTTGGGAATATAAACTGTGTTAAGGGTGGAATGGGCCATGGCTTAACGCTATTTTAATACTTTTACTTTAGTGTAGACATATTATAATAGCGTATTGTACTACATAGTAGATAGTTTAACGGATCCTTGAGAGATGGAAAATCCCGTAACATCTCTTAAGTTATTGCACTCACGTTGACACTGGATAGGAGATGTCAAAACCCGTAAACATCTCTGACGCCGTCACACTCATATTTTCTTATCCGATTTGACTTACATGAGATATTTTAGTCCTGACTCGAGTGTTTTGTCTTTTCATTACGCTCGGGTCAGCCTGAGCATTTCAGATTAGGTTGAAGATCTATTCTGGAGGACGAAGACGGAGTTTGGTATTACATCATTTGTATTCTACTACTGTATTATTTTTCCGCTGCATTGTTGTGTTATCTCTGATATGTATGTAACTCTGATTTATGATGTATAATAATAATCAAATTTATTTATTTAACAGCTTCATGAACTGTTATTTTATTATTATATCTTGTTCCTTCCGCTGCGAGATTCTGAGTTTGTTTCTGTTCTTTCTTTTCTTTTCTTATTTAACCCCAATAACCATCTTCCTTTTAGACGGTTTGAGTTGGACATGTGTGGATTATTGTCGACTTGAACGGTCAAAAAGGCGGGTCGTTACACTTGGTATCAGAGCTTTGGTTTAGATTACCTGAGCTCTAGTGGGGAATAACTCGTTGAAATAGGGTTGAAACCTATGAATGAGTTTGAGTGTATATGAGAGAGCGTACTTGTTATTTGCTATAAAATGGTTTTATATTGTGTTGATTTGTTCCGTTGAGTATTTATAAATTCTGGTTGGTACTTGGGACGCCAAGGCATCGATAGGAGTTTCTAAACACTCGAATAGGACAGATTGACATAATATTGTTTTGGACTATATTTTATATGAAAGAACTATCTTGAAAATTTATAAATTTTGATTGTATTGGTTGTTAGGAGATGATAATATTGGATTATCATCATTTATTGTTGATTAGTCAATATTTCTAACTATTGACTATTAGACGATTTTAAGAAATGAAACTTGTAAATATGATTGACAATGAATATAAATGGTAAATCAAATAAAATAAAAATGAATTTAAATTAAGATGGAGAATTTAAATTCCGATGTTTTGAAAATTTATTAACAAAAATTTGAAATGTATAATACAAGTATTATATGATAGTATATTCGATTAGAAATGGTTTTCAAAGGATTTTCAAATGAAGTAAGTGTTATACTCCCCTCTTGACACTAGAGAATGATTTCGGTGATGAGTGCACGCATCATCGACGTTTATTTCCGAGAGTCTAAGTGGGGGAGATCACTTAATAGTTTTTCTAAATCCTGTTTTGATTAAAAATTGTAAATTTCTAAAGTATGAAATGAAAATAGGTATATGTATATATATATTTCAATGCTGATTAAAATTCTTCTAAAAAGTATGATTTGAGATATAAAGATATTAGTATATATATATTTATATTTTTATAAAAAAAAATGGTTTAAATCGAATCCGGAGTTGAAATTCTTAAGTTCTCAAATAAGGAATGATTTTAATTATTAAACTAAAGTAAATCTTGAATTGTTTGAAACTTATGAATGGAAAAAGGTGAAATTGAATTTAAGTGTAAAAAAAAAAAATTAATTTAAAATTGTAGTAGTAACCCTTAATTTGGAAAATAATAAATTGGAAATTTATTTAATAGGTATAACACTCAAATTGAACGAAAAGAAGTTGTATATTGTTTAACTACATTCTATTTGCATAGCTATAACTTATCAAATACTTAAAAAGTTTAAAATGCTAATAAGGATAAGTAGAGGAATAATATACCAGTGTGAGAGTGAATAATAAAATGTGAAGATCTATTGATAGTTGTAAATATAAAGGAAATTTAAGTTGTAAAATGAATTAAATTTAAAATTAATTAAATATAGAATTAGTAAATGGAAACTAATTAAATTTGAATAAAACTAAATGTCAATAAACTTGGAAGTGTATGAAGTTAAAATTTTGACTTGGAAATGTATAATTGATTTATTATAGATATGGATGGATGTTAATGTTTGATATGCATTGGTTGTTATGTTAGATGGATGATAATTGATTAAATAGAATTCATTAGTGTAAATGGAATTGAATAAATGGAATAAAAATTTTAAATAATTAAATTCAAATTTGAAGCAAAGTGAAATTAAATATAATTGAATTCAAATTAAATTGAAGCAAATTGACTTGAATTTAAATTATGAAACAAACTTGAATAAATCGGAAACAAATCGAATGTAAACTTATTTCATGGATAAATAAGAAAATAAACGACTTTGTGTTTATGATTGTTTCTTTAGAAAATTTGAAGATTGATGGTTTGTACTTTGAAATAAGAAAAGCAAATTTTTGGAAAAATCCAAAATTGTCCAATATATGCTGAAACAAAAACAACCATAACTTTTAAATGGTTGAACGGAATTTGACGATCTTGGACTTTTCGGAAAGCCAGGAAACTGTGCTACATGTTTTGTTTAGAATGTTTTGATAAATACCTTCATCCACTAGGCTTAAAACACCAATATTAGTCGCTGGCCTGTGCGAAGTAGGAATCTGAAGCACCTTAGTATTCTCGTCATAACTTTTTACTGGTGTATCGGATTTTGACGATCTTGCCCTTTCTGGAAAGCTTAGAACTTAAGCTAAAACTTTTGTTTTAAATGTCTTGTGTTTTTCTGTCATTTAGAGGGTCAAAAACGTGAGGGAACGTCGCTGACCTGCGCAATTCATTGCCAGGCTGAGGCGTATCTATTTAGTAAAACTGTCGTAACTTTTGAATGGAAGGTCCGAATTCAATGATTTTGGACATTCCGGAAAGCCTGAAACGAATGCAACAACTTTTATTTAGATTCCATTTCAAAATTTTATCGTTTAGGTGACTAAAAATTTGGATTTGTTCGCTGTCCTGAGACATAAATTTTGGTTTTAAAGATAAAATGAGTTATATATATGTTGTATATGCTAAGTATATCGATCCATTTTCATATGCATGATTCTCACTTGGTTGTTGAGTATTTTAGTAGGTAGCAAAGGAGTTGCGCTTCGCCTGTGGAGCTCGCTTCTGCGCTAAATGCAAAATGTAAGTTAAAATGCTAATAAACGCTTAATAAAAGGTATGTTCTCGGATTACAGTTTATGTTGTGGTATATTATTGTGTTCCCCATGTTTTGGGATGCCTCATTCTTGTAATGAGATGTATATCATGCAATTATTACCACTGTGAAATTTTTCGGTCCTAGCCGCGCAAAGGAGGTGCTGCCGAAATTTTTCAAAAATCCGGGAGTTAGAAAATTTTGTGGAAAAAAAAAAATCCTATAACTAAATTTTGTAGATAAGTAGAATATTTTGAATGAATTATATCTAAATGATAGTTTCCCCTTCTCCGTTCCTTTTCGAGGACGAAAAGTTTTAAGTGGGGGAGAATGTAACGACCCGTATTTTTAACACTTTAAAAATACGAATTAAAAAGAAAATTTGGATAAAAAATCCGAAGGGAATAAAATTTTGTGTTGTTAAATGTAAATTACAAGTTAAAATACAAAACTGAATTCTGAAATAACTTATTTGTAAATTAAATACGGATGTTAACTTGTAATTGAACGTAAGTAAGGATTTAAATTGGAATGTAACAAGTAATTAAATTGAATTGAATTTGATTGTAAACAATGAAATAAATAAAATGGTAGATTTAATATTGAAGTTATAATATGGAAATCAACGTAAATGAATATAGTTTAATATTACTGTGAATTTAAATAAGATGATAGCTGAAGAAAATGAAAGTAAATGAATTATAAACTATTGATAATAATGTATAAGTAAATGGTTGATTCAATAATGAAAGTGTAAATCGAAATAAAAGAATTCTTTTGAAATTAAATAACTTGAATTTGAATTACAATATAATTGAAGGCTGAATCTAATATAATCTTTTATATTGGATTTATAATGGAAAACTACATTGTAAAAGATTGTTAATTACTGGGAAATTAAAAATAGGATTTGTGAACAATTGAAATTTGATTTAAAGGGTAATAATTTAAAATTGGGAATTTTATATTGAAATTAAACAGTCAAATAATTTATTTTCGAATATTGGATTTAATTAGGTAATTAAATCAATAATTTAATAAGTTAAATTTCAGAAATAATTGAAAATCGAGTTGAATATGATTGAAAATGATTTGTAAAATTTTATCTTATCATATTGGAGTTATAGAAATGTTATAGAACTTTTAAAAAAATTGAATTTTAAGTTGAACTGTGAAAATTGAATATTTTAATATTTAATTATCGACTGTAAAATAGCCAATTTTCAAACAGTCTCAGAATTGGATGAAACTAGTTCCATTGGATCCGTAATAATTTATTATTATCGGATTTCAATTTTCGTAGCAATCGGAGTTGTCGTTCGACCGTGGCAGCTCGAAACGCATCGAAATTGTTTTAATATTAATTTAACGAGTTAAAATAGTCATTTTTAAAACGGTCTCGGATTTCGACGAAACTAGTTTCATCGGATCCGTAATGTGATATTATTGTAAGATTTCAAATTTCAAGTCAAACGGATTTACCGTTCGTCCGGGGCAAGCCAAAACGCATAGAAATTCGTTTAAATCGGTTTAATTTAAAATTTATATTTTGACTGGTCAACCCTTCTTTTCAGCTGTAAACTCTACATTGTCCCTGTAGCATTTCATTCACGTCTCCCTCTCCTTTGTTCCACACGCAATGGCAGAAAGGAAAGAAGAAAAAAAAATGAATGATGAAACTTTGAAAAATCATAACTCCATTTCTACTCGACTAGAAATCACGAAACCAGTTTTAAAATTCCTATTTCATCGAGTGCTTCAATTTGATATGCTCTTTGCTGGGTGCGGCAAGGTTTGGGGTCGAGGCCGTTCATAGTGGCGATCTAGGGTTTGGGAAATCGAGGGATCTAGCGATCGATTCGCGAAACGGAGCTTTGATTTGAACTCGTCGTCGAAGATAGCATCTCGGAGCATGTTTTGGTGGCGTGCGGCTATGGTTTGGGACGCGCGACCTGCTCGCGTTCGTACAGGGGGTCTCCAGGTCGCGACTTCCAAGTGGTGGCCGAGCTTGATGTTGATGGTACGGGGAGGTGGAGATCGTGAAGGAGAGTTCGTCGCTGAAGACGGATTCGAATTTCGTCAACCGGAGCTCCGTATCACGGTTTGAAATGCACGGTGGGACATGGGTTTGCACGGCATGTTTTTCTTGGCTACAGGCAATTCGAATTGGAGAAGATAGGGTAGGATTTGATTGATAATTAGTGAAGTTAATTATTTATTTAATTATCCCGCTAATGACGTTCGTATTTTGGCTATAACTTTTGCATGCGAGGTCCGTTTTGGACAACGTTTCTTCCGTTGGACTCATATTGACGAGCACTACGCTATGCAACTGGATCGGAATCATTTGGAGCTAGAGAGAATTTTGAGTTAAATCGAACGTCGTTTGATTTGATTTAAAATCGTAAAAATCAAGGTGAGTGTTTTATAACGCTCACAACGTACTAGAATATTCTGATGCTAGTTAAATTTGATATTGTGAAGTGATATTATTTTTATTAGTCGTTGTTGATAAAAATTTAATTTTCATCTAGATCGTCGTTGAATTTAATGTTAGAAATTAAAAATTGACAGTTAAATTAAATAGGAATTTGATTGCGATTAAATTACCTGATATTGATAACTATGAAATTGCTGTGAATTGTATTGTCTATTGGATGATTTATTCGATGGATGCTATTGGTTGATATTTAATTGTTTGGATGTTTATTTGCTTATATATATCCTGTGATACATATGACATTGTGATCGGTTTAAGTGATATATATTCATCTCTGACATTTAACTGAAATAAATAATCACTTGGCCGTAGGATAGAAAATTATATACGGACACCGGATTGGCTAAATTAATTGATTTTAAAAGTTGTTTTGAAATTATTTAAATGAATTGATTTTAAGAATAAAATCCAAATTATGGAAATTGAATTATTTTGAATTGGAGCTTGAAATGTTGGAATTTAAACTTGATAATCGAAATTGTTTAATTAATCGAAGTTTAGTTTTTAATTAAAAATTGAAATACGGCATAAATTTTCGGAAGTTGATTTGTTTGAAAGATTGGACTTTTATTCGAACTTTGACTATTTCTAAGAAAACTTATATGAAATGATATTTTAGGTTTGAGTTTAGAATTGAAATTTGGAAAAAAAATTTGGTATTGAAAGTAAATTTGATTTAATGTTTAAATCGATATTTTGAAATTGGATTTGGAATTGAAATTGGAAATTAATTGGGAATTGGAATTTAAATAAATTTGTAATTGAAGTTAAATTCATTTGGAATTGGAATTGAAATTTAAATTCATTTGGAATTGGGATTGAAATTGGAAATTAATGTGGAATTGGAAATTAATTTGGAATTGGTAATTAATTTGAAATTGGAAATTTAAAGTGAACGGAATTTGTTTATTGGAATCGAAATTTATATGGAATCAAAATTTATTCGAGTTGAAATCAGAATTGAATCGATTAAATCGAAATGGAAATTTGAATTGATTTGGGTAGGAAATTGGGAAGTTGACCGGTTTGACTTTGGAATTTGTTTTAAATGAATATTTTAGTATAAATGATTTAAAATCTATATTCTTTAAATATTGAAATTATTTTGATTTTCAAACTGTTTTACTATATAAACCATTTTTATATTCAAATTATTTTCGATTAAACTATTTAAATATTTTCTATTAAACTATTTTAACTATTTTAATTATTTAAACTACTTTTAAACTACTTAAAACTATTTTCTAAAATTTTCAAGCTGGTCAATAAGGTGAATTGTTTATATTTAAATCTCGAATTTAAATACGAATTGGATAAATGAAGTTGCAACCTAAATTGAAATTCGAAATTGATTTTGAAATCGAAATGAGATATTGAGGCGAAAAATGATTTTGAAATGAAATCGTATATTTGAATAGATATGATGTTTTTGAAATGGATTTGACTTTGAAGCGAATATGATATTTTGATATCAATTATGAATCGATTTGAAATGTAAAAGATCCAACCGGTGTGAAAAATATAACGTAGTTATTAAAGAGACCGGGATCGGATATGGACATACTCTCTGTCGATACCGAAAACCACTTTAATAACTATATTCGTGGAGTGTTGATCCAGAACGAAGTGGATGGTTTTGGTGAACGTGTTGATTTGAAGAAAGAGAACGATTTTGGATGACCCCTGACATGACTAAAACAGGAGCCGCGCCGGGCCATTGAGGTTCGCCACCTCTAGCGGACACACTTCTTCGATACCATGTCTATTACTTTTGGTGATTCGATTTGGGTGCACCCCGCGATTTGGGAGTGTTGTTTCGCGGTGTTGGGGTAGTAGCTGCTATGCCCAACATCAGTCCGGATCACGCAACTACTAGTATCCTAGTTGGTATTGCCTCATGTACCTTGTCATACTGATTATCCTATTCGCGACCACTACGTTTTGGTTTGTACCTTGAGTATATGGATTGCCCTCTGGTGACTTCCGGTTTTGGGGAAACTACGGTCTTGTATATGCTCTTGGGAATATAAACTGTGTTAAGGGTGGAATGGGCCATGGCTTAACGCTATTTTAATACTTTTACTTTAGTGTAGACATATTATAATAGCGTATTGTACTACATAGTAGATAGTTTAACGGATCCTTGAGAGATGGAAAATCCCGTAACATCTCTTAAGTTATTGCACTCACGTTGACACTGGATAGGAGATGTCAAAACCCGTAAACATCTCTGACGCCGTCACACTCATATTTTCTTATCCGATTTGACTTACATGAGATATTTTAGTCCTGACTCGAGTGTTTTGTCTTTTCATTACGCTCGGGTCAGCCTGAGCATTTCAGATTAGGTTGAAGATCTATTCTGGAGGACGAAGACGGAGTTTGGTATTACATCATTTGTATTCTACTACTGTATTATTTTTCCGCTGCATTGTTGTGTTATCTCTGATATGTATGTAACTCTGATTTATGATGTATAATAATAATCAAATTTATTTATTTAACAGCTTCATGAACTGTTATTTTATTATTATATCTTGTTCCTTCCGCTGCGAGATTCTGAGTTTGTTTCTGTTCTTTCTTTTCTTTTCTTATTTAACCCCAATAACCATCTTCCTTTTAGACGGTTTGAGTTGGACATGTGTGGATTATTGTCGACTTGAACGGTCAAAAAGGCGGGTCGTTACACTATATTACATCTAATTGTTTTATCATTACAAATCATAAATTTTAATTACTTTCAATCTTCATCGGAAAAATAAGGGTCGTTATACTCTCCCTTACTCAAAACTTTTCGTCCTCGAAAAGAGAAAAGGAGGAATTAAGGAATTAATATATTTTATTCAAAGTTTTCAATTTATAACCAATTAATTTACATAATTAAGTAATTTAAATAAAATGTACTAGTTAATAAACAATCAAATCTTCATATACAAGTTAATAAGAGTTTGAAAATATTTACACTTTCATAAAAAAATTCTAAGTCCAAAATTTACGGAAAATTTCGGCAGAGTCCCCTTTGTACGGAGAGGTCCGGGAGAAATAATAATTTCATAATATATCATATTTTAAAATAAAATATCCCAAACCACGGGAAAAACAATATAATATCGCTATAAACCATAATCTGAAAACATACCTATTTGTCGGGCAAACAACGCTTAATTTATGAAACCAAAAGCAGTAGCTATTGCTTCCATAAACCTGTATTTCACTTATATAATCCAAAATAGTGAGAATTTTGTACAAGAGAAATATATTTAGTTGTTTCAATTGGCAACAAAAGAAAATCAATATAAAACATATACAACAAACAATACAACCATTTATGCAACCAAAGAATCCATCATACATCCATATCAACCAAAACCAATGGTTCAGAAAATTTTGACCGTGCAAGGTGATAAATAACCATCAAGTGTACCCTACGCTCAACAGCCTTCGATAATTACCCAATAGATTATTCATACAACCTTAAACAATTAGAAGTATCCTTTTCCAAACATCCCATAAGCCAAAACAACCAAGAATTTCAACACATTATTTAAGTTTATTCAATTTGTTTCCTTTCACACCATTATCTACTCCTTATTTCTTTCCATTCATTCATACAATGTCTTTTTTCGTGTACTTACATAAATTATTTCACATTCAATATTTAAAATAATCAACGTCTCTTATTTAAGTATTACATACATTTTATTGCAGTCTATTTCACATGTATTATTTACTTAAAATGTTTGATATCCATTTAATATTAATATTCATCAATGAATCTTTTTAGTCATTTTCTTGAGTTTATAATCCTTTACCTAAATGTAACGACCCAGAATTTCGAATAAATTAAATTGAAAATATTTAATTAATTTTAAATATTTGAACGATGATTTAATTTGAATCCCGAATATATTTTGAATTTGGCGATTAAATTATAAAATTTAATCTATTGAAACTGGATAAGAATTTGAATCTTCAATTTAAAGTTGAAGAAAAATATTTCGAAAAGCTTTTAATATTTATATTGATGATACTGAAGATAATTGGAGCTTCAGAATCGAATTTGAAATTGAATTGTTAAGTTTGAAATTATATCGTTCGAATCGATATTTAAAAATAGTCAATTTTCACACAGTCTCGGAATTCGACGAATCCAGTTCCATTGGATCCATAATATTGTATTATTGTCGGATTTCAAATTTCGTAATAATCGGAATTGTGGTTTGAGCGTATGATATATAAACGCGTTGGACTTTGTTTTGAAACGAATTGAATCTAAATAAAATAGGGTTGCTTTTCTTTTATCCGACCATAAGTACAATTCGCCTCCCTTTTGTCTCGTTCGTACCCTCCCTCCTTCTGATAAAATACACGAAAGAAATCGTGATAACCATGCTCCTCCAATTTTTAAATATGCCTCTCGCTCTCTCCACTTTTCAAATCTCGTTCAGATAAAAATCAATGGCCGAAGACCTTCTTGTCTTTAACATCAACAGAAATCGAATTCGTATAAGTTCACGTCCCCTCTCAAAAACTTCGTTCAATTCTCAAAGTCGAATTCGAGTTTCACGGTGGTGGTTATCTTCAGCAACGTGAGAATTAGCAGGGGAAGGTCGCGAAAACATGGAGAGCTCGATTTCGAGCATCACGAACTCGATGGGAAGCTCGCGTACGTGAGTCGAGTCGCTGATCGAAGGAAGCGCATGCGTTCGCGAAAAGGCTGGGGCTTTGTGATGGATTCGTGGGGTTTAGGCACTCGCGAATAAAAGGGTTTGGCTGAAGATCGATTGGGGGACTCGATGGCGAGTCACGTCGGCGTTGATTTCTGGATCGCGAACGGCAGCGACATCGCGAGCAGTTCGCCGATGGAGGCGAATCGATGAAGGTGGGGTCGACTTTGGGAAAGCTGGAGTAGGCTGTAGCCACGCGTGGCCGATGGTGGAGTCTTCGAGTTCGAGCCTGGGTTTCGATCTCGTTCGTTGGTCAGTGAGGTAGTTATTGTTTTCTTTGTTTTGTTCACCTACTGATATTAGTACATACTGGGAAAAAGAAAAAAAAACATTTATTTACACTAAATTTTATATATACAGTAAAGTTATAGACTGCCTATTTTCTGAATTTAATTTAATAAGTAATATATATATTGTTTAAGCAGAGAAAAATAAATAGTTAAATAAATTTGTTAAAGAGAATTAGTTTGAAAGTAAATCATTGGATAATTAAAATTACTAAAAACGAAATTGAATTTTAGTTAAATAAATTTATAAAAAGGAAATGGGTTTAAAGAAATTTAAATGTTGGTTAAATAAAATTATTAATTGAGAAATTGGTTTAGAACAGAACTATCAAAATTAAACCATTAAAAACGGAAATTGGTTAATTAATTGTTTCGAATATTAATGAATGTGTATAAATATTTATACAAGGTATAAATCAAGGAAGTCGAGCCGAAAAAGAGATGGATTGCAAAATTAAAAAGCAAAGGTGAGATCTTCTCACTCAAAATGAATTGCAGTTTTTGACTGATTGATTTGATTGCTATTTGGATGTGATATTAGATATAGTAGGATATATCTATATATATAGCAATATATACATATTGGCATATGTATATATTGGATTGATTGATTTCCCGCCTCGTATAGCGGATGAGACCCTATTGCGCCGTTAGTAAGCGGATGATTTTTATAAAAACCCATATACCGCGATATCCCACCTCGAAGTGGAATTGGTATTGTGCTAACGTCTTTGGATGCAGGGAAACAGGTTGGAGGGATCCAACTGGATTCCTCACCAGTATTTATTTATTTACAGATATTGATGTATATTCTGTTATCATATTGATATATGATGTTTGTTGTTGTGATTGACTAATTGGTGTTGTTGCATCATCGGATTCAGTTTTGAAGTTTAAAAATAACGACTTTTACTTTAAAAGGATTTTAAAGTGATTTTTGGAAGTAGACGTTTTATTTAATTTTTGAATTAATAAATAAACGTTCAAACTTTAAAGTTATAAAAGTTAAGATTTGTGAATTATAACCAAAAGGTAATTTCTTTTGAAATAAATAGTTAAGAAATTTATAAAATGGTTTTAATTGGAATTTTTGAATTATTAAAAACGATGTATGTAAAAGATGTACAAGATTGATATTTATAACTCTAAAATGTTGGTATTATAAAACGAGTTTTTATAAGCGTTAAAATGAATTTTTAAGAATTTATAAATAAATGAAATTTATAAATTGTGAACTTATAAATGGAAATGATTTTGTAAAATAAAGGAATTATAAGTATTTAACTTATAATTATGGATTGTTGGTATAAGATTTGAGTTATGAATCGAATTGTTAATAAAGGAGATTTATTAAATTGAAGTTTTTTTTTTGAAAATGGGTAAACTTTATTACTCAGCCCAACTAGCACTGGTCGGCCCGACCCAAAGCATACAATAAAGTTTATAAAATACACATTAATCAATGCAACGGAAGATAAGTAATAAACAAAAGAGAAACTGCTTCGTCTTCCATCAAAGCTATCACGGGGGAATCCATGGCCTTAACAACTGAATCTCAGTATTTCTTACTTCTAGTCCCAGCTTCTTCAATGTCTCTGATTCAGCACTTGATAGATCTGTAAGTTTCCCAACTCTTTTCATAATGATTCGAGCATCCCTTTTAATCAACTCATTAATTTGCTGACCATTTTTCAAATTGTTCTGAAATATGCGTCTGTTTCTTTCCCTCCAAACATGCCAAACTGTGGTAGTCAACAGAATGGAAGCCATTTTCCCTATCAAGCTTTTGGATTTCCAACTTCGGGCCAGGTAATTTGCGATGTCACTGATACTGTAATCTTGATAATTGCAATTTATTACAGCTTTTTGATTATCCCATATTTGTCTTGTAACTGGACAGTGAAAAAATAAATGATTATGAGTTTCTTCCTCCTTCTTACACAAAACACAGATCGATTCTTGTAGAATCCCCCACTTTTTGAGCCTATCCTTTGTAGGAAGTCTGTTTAGAAGAGCTTTATAGGTAGTCTGCGACATTTTTGGTGTGCTTGCTCTATTCCAAACAATTTGTGCCCATTCAATTTCATTATTTCTCTCCCTCAGATGATCCCAGGCTGTTTTCAAGCTAAACTCTTTATTAGTAGGTTGCCAGGTCCAAATATCTGATTCTTCATTATAGATTGTGACACTTTTAATTTCCTGATTGATTTGGGTAGCTGGAGAATCCGGGGGGAAGTACCAGGCCTCTCCTCGAATAATTTCCTCTACCTTAAAGTCTCTACCCCCATAAGCATTGTAACTATCCCAACCAAGCTTGTTTATAACACTTTCATTGTTCAGCCAGGGATCAAACCAAAAACTCGTGCATTTACCATCAGTAATTTTCCTATTAACTAGATTTTTAAGATCACCTCTAGCTCTTAGGATGGTTTTCCAAGTACCTGAGGAATTAGAATCCTCTCTCTGAATCCAGAAATTGTCTTTTAGATATTTATTTCTCATCCAGGTAGCCCAAAACCCTTTGCCTTTTAAAATTTTCCAAGCAAGTTTAGTAGCATAAGCCTTTTTTAAATCTCTGAGATTTTTGAGACCCACTCCTCCTTCCATTTTGGGTTTGCATAGTGTTTGATATGATATTTTATGAATCCCCCCTCTCCATATGAAGTTAGCACAGACACTTTCAATTTTCTCAATAGACGCACTTGGAATTTGGAAAGTTTGAATCCAGAACCTGACCATGGATGTTATGACAGTGTGAACCAGTTCTATCCTACCAGCAAAAGACAGAAGTTTAGAACTCCAACTTTGAAGTTTATTTCTTATTTTAGTTACCAGGACTCCACATTCTCTATCAGTAATCACATTTGTAGATAAAGGCACACCAAGGTATTTGACTGGTAGATGACTCTCTTCATAATTCAGGAGGCAGCTGAATTGATCTTTGTTTATACAGTTCTCACTGAAATAACATTTCGTCTTCTGTTCGTTTACCTTCAGACCTGCTAGGTTTTCCAGTTTTAGAAATATCTCTTTCATCCCCCTTATTGCTGCATTAGAAGCTTTGAAGCAAATAATAAGGTCATCAGCATATAATAAGTGAGTAATATATGGCTGGATGTTATAAACTGGCTGGATAATATTTTTATGAGTGTATAATTCCATTTGTAGGGAGAAGAATTCCATAGCCACTGCAAAGAGATATGGGGATAGAGGGTCCCCTTGTCTCAACCCCCTATTACTTTTAATGAAGCCTTTAGGAACACCATTTATTAAGACAGAATAGGTAGGAGAGGATATACATTCTTCAATGAGTTTCATAATTTTAACCGGGAATCCCATATTTTTAAGCATGTGAATAATAAAACCCCTGTTAATTTTGTCGTAAGCTTTCTGCAGATCCACCTTTAGACATATTTTCCCAGCACCCTTCTTTTTGAAATTTCTAACCAGCTCATGAGCTAGCAGAGAATTCTCAGATATGCTTCTACCTTTTATGAAAGCACTTTGACATTCACTTATACATTCACTTAGAATAGGTTTAATTCTATTACAAATTATTTTACTCAGGATTTTGTAAGACACATTACAACACGAGATAGGTCTGTAATCCTGAATATGGGTTGGATTCTCCTTTTAGAAAATAGAAATAGAATTTATAAACGTTGTTTTATAAATTCGAAATCAATTGGATTTGATAAATTAAATATAGAAGGTTATTAAAGGAGATATATTCGCGATTTGGGATAGCGAATTATTATTGAAATAAAATGTGTAGAAAATAGTGAAATGTAATTAGTGAAGTATATTCACGATTTTGGATAGTGAATATATCGTTAAGTAAAATGGATAGTTTTGGAAAAGTGACATTGAAAATGAAGTTAAACATTTAAAGATGTTTTTAAAATGTATTATGATATCGAATACATAGATTTCAACATTTTTATTGTTGAAATAGACGTTTTCGAAAAATAAGGAAATGGTGGACTATAACACTGTTGTTATAGTAAATGATTTCCGAAAGGAAATGTTTTTATCTAGTATTGTGATTTAAATATCTATCTTAATTTTCGAATCCCTATACTAGTGATTTTGAGTCGTCGTAACGATGTTTTACGTAACATTCGTTTTGACTCAAATAGATGTTGTTAAAATAAATGATTTCCTTAAAGAATGAAATATATACTTAATATTGATTTAAGTATATCGAATATTTTCAAGTGTTGAAAATAAAATAGATTTGTGAACTACTTATTATTAAATAAGTATGGAAATGCTTTTCCAATATGAAATGAAACGTTTTGAGATTTTATCTTCTTAAAGATAAATTGAAAATGAATATTGGAATCGATTTGAAAATCGTATATCAGTAGATATTTTGAAATATAAATTCAATATGGAATTTATAAAAAGAAAAGGGAAATTCGTTTCAAAAATAAATATTGATTTATTTTTGAAGTGTGGAAATTTTATATCTAGTAAAGATATTTTTGAAGATGAAATAATTTGGAAAATTATTTGGAATCTGATGATGTTGCGCATCTTTATTGATAGTTAAATAACCGACTATCAATAATTACCTTGAATGGATATTTGTTGTGAATTGGATGAATTTGAATGCCACACTTATTTTTGAATAAGCGCTCACTATTCGGGTTAGCCGGGAAAGGACCATGGGGTCGTATAACCCATTCTGAATATGTGATACGTCGTTATGAATTGCATTCGAAGACCGGTGTTGAAGACCGGATATTTTTGAAAACGGAAGGATTACCGTCGAGTTACTCTACATCGGCTGATCTCCGATTTAGAGGTTTTTATCACCCTTAGTGACGGGAAGTCTGGACGTGATTAGTAAATTATCCGGAATTGTAAGGGCTTCGTGAGAAGTGCCTTCGGTTCTGTTCGATCCCGGAACAGACTTGTATGGATTGTATGTCTGACGTTACAAATTTGAGATATAAAGCTGATTTCTTTCAAATACATTTCTGTTGGTGGCGGAGAATTTATTCTCTTAGCTTAACACCCTTCTCTGAGACGTACGAGCTCAGAGGTTATGTAGTTGAAATTTATCAGCGATATACTCCCAATTTGGTAACGTGGCATACTGAGTGTTGCTGTGAAATGATCAGTGTTTGATCATTTGCGATATGATCATTTGTTTGATCTTATATCTTTGTGATCATAGGTTGATCATTTGTTGACCCGAAGCATGGCTTTGTAGAAAGCGTAGCTTTGTGGACGAGACTTCGTCGAGCCTCACACCCCGGAAATGGTCAAAACAGGAAGGATGCAGCAAGGTTCTAGGGAGTAGCGCCCCTTAGTGTATGTCATTCCTTCTGGATAGAGGTGGTATCATGGTATGGAGCCCAGATACTTAACCTATGTGGTTGCTGCATTATTATTATTATGTGGTTTGTTGGAAATCGGGGATCCTCGGGAAGACCAGTTACGATCGGGGGATGGCATACGCGTGTCAGTAGTTACCTATTTTTGCAGAGGTAACCCGGCCTTGTGTTGGCAGAGATCCGGTTAGGTTCTCGGAACGTCATTCCAGAGGCGTTCTATTCGTGGCATAGGAAGTTCCTTAGCCTGACCATTTGTTGGAAATCCAAAGAAACAATACGACACTTGTACGGTTTTAGTTGTAGAACCTATCATTCACTTATGGTGGCGCCCCACTGTTTGGATGGTAGCTATAGTAGGCATAGTTCGAAATGTCTATGCTGGCTAAGATTAATATTATACTTTCGAAATGTTTTCTACACTATGCACTAATAATAATATCAAAAAGAATTTGATTTTGCGTAGTAAGCATCTTTGACTATCATAAGAAGAAATCTCCTCCAATTCTGCGTTTGCATTGTGTGTGTGGTGGGAGGTCTTATGGTAGTTTCATTTTCCAAAAGCATTGCGAATTTGTTTTATTTTCTTTGTGAAAAATAACTGTTTTACGATCTCACACCAGTCACCATGACTGACTCGGAGTTTATTGTTTCCCTTCTAAACTCTGGGTGCCCACCAATTTCCACACGGGCAGCCTAGAGTTATGTTATCAGGATATTCTGGAGCTTTGGAGATAAGCTGGATGACGAGACGTAGTATTTGTATCTGATAGTATTTATTCCGCTGTGTATTCTGTATGAGGACAAGTTTACATAACTGTCCATTGTTGTATTGAGTTGTATATTGACTCTGATTGATGTATGTATAAACTGATATAGTTCTTTGTTTTAAAAGACTAGTAATTATCTATTGTATATTGTTCCGCTGCGATGTGTAAGATTCTGATATTGTTTTCTGTTCTGATGTTGTTCTGTTGTTCTTCTCTTCTTTCTTCTATCTTCTTCTTTTTCTTCTATCTTCTTCTTCTTCTGCCTACCTCTTCTTTTTTAAAAACCCTCATGCTTCGTATTTCCGTGCATCTTGAGTTAATCAATGGAGATTAGTGTTTAATCAAGGGTACGGATTTGCGGGTCTTGACACTAAACAGTATTTACTTTTTACTATTTAATTTAATTACAAGCATTTCACAATATTAACTTACATTTATAACATTTCTTGTACATCAAAATACTTATTTATAAAATAATTCCATTGAACACTTCCATTACTTGAGTTTTACTTATATAATATTCTACTACATATTCCTATTTAACATTACAACCTTTTAAACATTTGGTAAGTTATATATATATGTCTTTTAGAATATAATTGAATGTTACACAAGTTTATCTTATTCATCTTAGTTAACAAATGTTCAATATTTACATCTTCTAAATTTTCATATCTTTTGATTTACTAGCTATAAATTCCAGTTTCTCATATATTTTATAAATCACTTAACATCTAATTTCTTATTTCTCATTCTAGAATTTTCCAATTATTAAAATGGTCAAGATTTCATTCATCATAAAAATTAAAATTTCTAATTTACAGAAACTTAAGAACAAAATCGGGTTCCATTTTGAATCATTTAAAATTATATATATATATATATATATATATATATATACTCATAGCTTTATATCCAATCACATTTTGAAATTAAAATTAAGATTTGTTTATCAAAACAAAGGTGTAGTAAAACTACTACAGTAGCCTTCCCACTTTGAAACTCGAAAATGAATGTCGATGATGCGTGCACTCATCATCGAAATTATTTTCCAGCGACAGAAGAGGGGAGCATGGAACTTATTTCCTTTTTAAGAATTCTTTTAAAACATTTCTTTCAAATCACATTTGAGATAATTTATCCAAAATACTTCTAAATAATACTAATATTATATTCCAAAAATCCCTTGAAAACAAATTTCAACCCCGGAACTTAAGTTCTCAAATTTCCAATTAAAATTATTTTATTTATAAATCCTAATTTGCAGTCAATATTTATAAAATTTCACTTCCTACATATCACATACTACTAATAGTACTTCGAAATCAAGCAAATATTTCAAACCATACTTCAAAAATAGCAATTCCAATTTATTTTTCAAGCAAATTACTATAATAAATTTCCCAAATTATTTATTTTCTTATTTATATAATTCATTGATATAATATCTTTAAATTATACATTCAAAGAAAATTACATAAATTTCACTTGAAATATTCATTTGAAAACTTCATTTACAAATCAATCATCTTTAATACTTTAATACTTTGCAAAAAAAAATTCATCTGTAAAATTTCTTGCTTCATTTATAAATACCATTTTAAAATTTTTAAATAACATCTTTATAAAAATATGTAAACTATTTGAAAACAATTATTTACATCATTACTTATATTTAAAAAGAAGTTATTGAAAACCTTAAATCCATTATTTATATATTTTAAATCTCAAAATACTTTTTAACATCTTTAATAAATCAATAATCATTAACTTTAAATATGTTTTATTTACTTAATAACTTCTCACAATATTTAGAACACTAATAATTTATTATTAAACCATGTTGTACATAAATAAACAATATTTTAAACATTTTAAAGTATTTAGAAAAGAAAAAGAAAAAAAATGACCAAAATATCGTTTATATAATACTTTATCAAAATACTTTTTTAACTCGATGTTTTAACAAGTTTATCCTTGTTCTTACAGACTCTAGCCATGCGTTGATTAGGCACATGGTTGGAATTCTCCAAGTACTTAGTAGACATGTTTCAACGCCCAGTGAAAATACTTAAGACATTAAAAACAGATATGGAAAGCACATTCCCCCATGGATCACAGTTACGCAATGGTTACGCCGCTATCCCAACAAAATCACTTGTAACTGTAGGCATCGCCGCCCCTCGACTTACGCCATGGTTGATAGACTGCAGCTACACAATGGTTACGTCGCTATCCCAGCGAAATCACTTGTAGCTGTAGGCATCCCGCCCCTCGATTTACGCTATCGATCAATAGATCGCAGCTACGCAATGGTTACACCGCTATCCTAGCGGAATCACTTGTAGCTGTAGGCATCATGCCCCTCGATTTACGCTATTCAACAATATCAAATAAGTATAATAAGTGACCCACCAAGTGGGTTTTGATACGTGTTCCTACCGAGTAGGACCCCCATTTCCGATGGACACCCCGCGCGGAGTTCCAACACAACCCTACCGAGTAGGACCGCGATTTTCGATGGAAAGTACTTCCCATATCTTTTACTTCAAAATATATCATATCATATATAGTACCCTTTCAAAATCATAATTTCAATTATCGCACTTATATAAATTCCATTATATATAAGATTTCATTTTTAGATATAGTACTTTCCAAAATCAATAGTCTCGAATATATCAATCATTCTTATATAAATTCCATTGTATATAAGATTTATCTCTTCAGATCGAATACTTTTCAAAATCAATAGTCTTCAAAATCGCCTTATACGTACATAAAGTCCATCTTATATAAGAATCAAAATTTTCCAAAATCAATTTCACTGCATGAAGAGCCATATGGGATTGACATCTTTGCTTTATAAGAGGTTCAGACTTTAGAATAGTTTTGTATATAAAATAGTTTGTGTATAAAATAGTTTGTAAAATAGTTTGTATATAAAATAGTTTGTAAAATAGTTTTGTATATAAAATAGTCTGTAAAATAATTTTGTAAATAAAATAGTTTTGTAAGATAGTTTTGTAAATAAAATAGTTTTGTAAGATAGTTTTGTGAATAAAAAAGTTTTGTAAGCTAGTTTTATAAATAAAATGGTTTGAATTTTTTTTGTAAATTAAATAGAATAAAATAGTTTGTATAAAAAAAATAAAAGAAAATAATTTTGTAAAATGGTTTAAATTATTAGTAGTTTTGCATAAAAGAAAAATTCCAATTTAAATTACAAAGATATCCAACCCAACAACTTTCAATTCCAGCGTCAAAGCATATCAATAATATTATAACATAAGATGTACATATGTCATCATTTCGCAAAATCACATTCGATCGCTCGCTCGATCACATAAGTTCGCTTTCGAACTAGTATTTTCCATTCGACTTCATAATGCGGACTTCGATATGGTTTCTTGACTAGAAACCATCATTCTCCTTGCATAGCCATATACTATGATAGACAATTCTAGAATCGAACCAAAAATCCATATCAAATATTCGCCATCAAGAATCGAATGAAAAATCATAACACGAAATGGTGTAATCCACCTCGAACTTATGTACACAAATCTGGATCAAATTAATTACGCGAATAAAACAACATACGTACAACTTACGTATCTATTCAAATTTGTTTCATCACAAATACATTTTAATTTAAATTCATTATTAATCTCGTTGATTAGCAAAAATATCACTTCATACTTTAATATTTGTTCCATAGAATTTCTTCATTCAATATAAACATTAATCGTTCTCAAACATTGCTTATTTTCTCTTCACTTTTTAAATTACATTCATTTTCACATGTAATATTTCTCATTTAATACTACATTTATTTACAAATCATTTCATAAGAATTTTCTTAAGTTTATAACCCATTTATAAAAGCTTAACTTCCTATATAAAACATTATTCGACTTTACAGTTATCACAACTTTAATTGTAATAACTTATTTCAACATTCATTTATTTCATAAACAATTTACAAGTCATGATTTTATTTATAATCATTTCACTTTTAGTTCATATTTGTTTATCCAATAATTTTTTTCTTTTAGTTTCAAATTTATTTATGACACATTTCATAAATTTTAATTAAGTTTATAAGCAAATTTTTCTTTAATTTAATCTCATTTATAGCATTTCCTTAATCACAATTTCAATTTAAACATTTCAAGGCTTAAAGTTCACACTTGTATATTATTACATTACATGCCAAGAAGGAATACAACAATTCTATTCATTTACTAAATATAGATATAACAAATTAAACCTTATTTCACTTGCTTTCAAATTAAGGTTATCGATTTCAACTGCATAATTTAACACAACTACTAAGTTTCAACTCATATTTTAATTCAGAAGTTTCGACTATCCAAAATATCCAGATATTCCCTTTTATTTCAATAGCTGAAACTACCAATCAACGAAACAACAAGATTCACACAACAAAACATTTCAATTTCATAACCAAATATCCTAATTATCCACTTTATTCTCTTTAATACACCATTATTAAACTAGTGTTTAATTCATAAATTCAATCAACAATAACAGCCAATGCTTATAAACTGACTATTTACAACCAATCCATAATAAATGATAATAATTAACTATTACCATTTCATAAAACAAACACATTACAAATAACTATAATAATTATAAAATTTTATTCCTTATATATAGCATATAATATTAAATTATTCCATTTCAAAACTTATATAAAAGCCTTTTTATAACACTAACAAATACGCGCTCTCGTATATATACACACTCAGACAAACTCATTCTAGGATATTACTACCCTATCTCTAATGAGTTAACCCCTAGGCTAAGGTGTGTCTAAACCAAAACTCTGATACCAACTGTAACGACCCACCTTTTTGGACGGTTTTAAATCAACAATAATCCACACATGTCTAATTCAAATCATTCAAAAGGGAGGATTGTTAATGGGGTAAATAAGAATATAAAAGAACAGAAATAAAACAAAACACAGAATCTTGCAGCGGAACGACAAAATATAATAATCAAATAAACAGTTCACGAAGTTGTTTTACAAATAATATTTGATTACACTTTTAAAATTCAAATCAGAGTTATACGTACATCAGAAATAAACAAATAATGCAGCGGAACACACTATGTAATGGGATAATAGTAATAAATAGCAATAGTATACCGAATCTTCGTCTCCGTCCTTCAGAAAATAGACTTCAATACACTGAAAAGCTCAGACTGACCCGAGCGTAATGAAAAGAAAAAACACTCGAGTCAAAACTAAAAGGTCTTATGTAAGTCAAATCAAAATAAGTGAATAGAATGTTAGAGCAATGGCTTCAAAGATGTAATGGGATTTCCATCTCCTATCAAGTGTACAACGTGGATATAATTCTTTAAAAGATTTCAAACAATTCGAAATACCAATCTTAATTTAATTAACATAAATCCGAATTTAAATTAACTTATACCTTTCAAATAATTTAATTCCAATAAATAGTCCAAATTCAAGAAATAATATGGGCATATCATTTCAACCAGTATCCAAAATCAAAATTTCCAAATCAATGAAAACCGCTCGGGTTTATCATTTCAACCCATAATGATTTTCCATAATCTATAAGATCGTTTAGGTATGTATCATTTCAACCTATAGGGATAACAGAGATATAGATATCAATAAACATCCAATCGTCCAAATGTCAACTAATAACATCCATCACAAATTCAACGTCCAAATCAGCCAATAAGTCACAACAATTTATTTGTTATCAATTTCAGGTGTTTAACTAGAAATTTATATTCAATATTAATTCATGGCAATTAAATTCAATATCAATTCAAATTAAATCTAAATGACAAATTAAAATACCAAACAACAATTAATAAAATTTTAATCACATCATAAATCTAATTTAACCAACATAAGATAATTTAGTAGTTGTGAGTGGGTTAAAACACTCACCTTTGATTTGTCGACGATTTAAAATCCAATTAAAGGCCCAAATTAGAATAGCGGACAAACCTGAAACTAAGTCATCTTTAAGAAAATATTTGAACTAGAATATTAATGAATCTGTAAAAGTGACTAACTAGAAAATTGTTGAAAATTCTTTTCTCTCCACTATCAAAAAAAGAATCACTCAATAATCTTCGGTGTTGAGGAAGTTATGGTCAAAACAAACAGAGGTGTTTTTTTGAGTTGAAAATCTGAGTTCAAAAATACTTCGAACATATTTGAGTTTTTGGCACAGCAAAATAAGGAATTTGAAGAACTGATCTAAAAGAAAGTTGAAGCCACTGGAAAAATAAATGGTTTGAAGAAAAGAATCACATAATTTGGTTTTTCCTGAAGGAGATATGATTGATACAATATGGGATATTTTCGGCGAACACTGGACCCGAGAAAGGACTTGAAAAATGGAATTTTTGATATAGAAATATTCAGAATGGGAAGAAGAGGAGAGGGAAGGTGGGGCTTTGGCCATGGGTTACTACCATGGATTGTAGGTGGTGATGGAGGTGGGTGGCGGCAAGAGGAGAGAGGTAGGCTAGGGTTTTGAAGGAGGAAGGATGTAATTTGATTTGGAGATTTAGTAGTTTTAGGGTTTGGAGTTTATGTAGATTTAAGGAGGAAGAAGAAGAGTACACAAAAAGTTTCTCCAATGAGAAATTTCTGTACGTACTTGGTTTTAGTCAGATAGTAAATAGAAGATCAATGGATGGAAAAGCAAGGGTCCAAACTCGGGTTTCTAGGGTCTCTTGGTTTACTAAGGAGTCCATTAGTCTAAAACAAACCCACTAAGACTTAGCCCAAAAAAGAACACAAATATACACTGCAAATATATATCAATTTTTCACAGTAATTTATATTTTTAGATCAATAGGAGTTTTATTTTTACGAAACGAAAAATGAAATCCATCCTAGAATTTAGTCTAGTATCCAGAAAAAAAAATTAAATTTTAAATTTTAAATTTCAAAATTTAAATTTTTAAGTCAAATTCAAATTTTAAGGGTTAACAATTTCATCATTCTAGATTTCATAGAAATTATTAATTTTTTAAAACAAATTTTCAACGTCAAATTCAATATTAAATACTGCACTAATTATAGTGTTCAAATTGCAAGAAATTCATTAATTATAATTAAATTTCAAATAGATTCATTTATTATGATTTACATCTTATTATTCAATCAATTATTACGTTATGAATATAACTAACATAAGTTTACATCTTATTACGCTCATATTTTACACTTATCATCTTAATTCATATTAACTACCATATCTAATTAGATTAATTGCAATTGATTTCCAGTTTTATTTCAACGGATTAAATAGTGAAATGATAATCAAACAATTGTTACATCCTACAATTTCAAACACATTTCTATGTTTATTGTTAACAAACAAAACTAATAAATTCACATACCGATTAATTGATTTCCTAATTCATAATAACCTTCTTCAATTAGTGTTTGCCCCAAAATTGGTCACAAACCCCAAATGTCGTGAAAGCACCAGTGTATGAACACAAATCAGCAATATATGACCACAGATCTCAGATCTAAGTATTGTAGAGGATAAAAAGCGAAGAATAATAAGTTTAAAACGGAAAGAGATAGACAGAGACACAAGATTTATAGTGGTTCGGCTATCTCCGGCCTACATCCACTCCAAAAGTTAATCTTTTATTGATGTTCTTCGCTGATTGCAGCAGATTACAACTGATTGTAATGATAAAATTTGAGTACAACAGCAGCTATGGAGTACAAAGTTGAATCGGGTAGAGTCTAGACGTTGAGAATCCAAAAGATCCTTTTCTGTAGGCTCTGGGGTGCTATTTATAGGCGTTCCATGCAAATATCTCGCTCAAACTTCGGGAGACTCCTTCTGGCACGTGAGTGGGCCCACGCGACCGAGCCCATGAAGTTTCGGCTCGATCCGTGATCGATACGAACGAATTCGTATCGATCAAGATTTGATCCAATCGAGTCGAAACTTGGCGCGGACCTTCCTTAGGCTGTATGTAAGCTCCTGTGAAAATTTCATGGCATTTGGACTGGTAGATCTCGAGTTATGATCAATACGAAATGGGGACTTTCGGTAGTTCGTCTGGTTCGAATCAGTCTATTCGACTCGATCGTGTTCGAATCGATCTATTCGACTCGATCGTGTTTGAATCGATGCCCTTCACGTGCACGCTGGTGATGTGGCGCTACTTCCAAAGCTCGATCCAATTTCCTTGCTGGGTTGATCGCTTCTTTCCTGAAATCACGCTTGCTTCTCGTTCGTGTCCAGGCTTCGTAACCATTCATTCACATCCATCTGCTATCGCTTCCAGTCTTCTTCACAACGACTCGATCGATACGAACAGTATCGAGTCGAAGTATCCAACATTGATCGATACAAACAGCATCGAGTCGAACAAACCATCGCGCGCTTACCTATCCAATCCAGGTCCACTGTCATCGAGTCGAAACCCATCTGGCCTCCCTACCTGATCGATACGAACATGTTGTTCGTATCCATGCTGATCGATACGAACTCCGTGTTCGTATCCATCAATCATCTTGAGCAAATGAACTCCGTTTGATCTGAGATTTGAAATGTAGCCTCTCCTAGCCTTGATCATCATTTCCTACCGATCCCGCCATGATCGGAGCTCGGCCAAATTTTGACGACATCGATCAAAGCCTTATCTCCAATCGATTTCCAATCCTGATATCCGTCATTTTCCAGTTATTTTGTTGATATCCCAGCCTTGACCAAAAGGTGGGATAATAATTAACAATATATAATTCCAACATTAAATCCAGCATTCAATTGCCTTAATTTCATTAATTACCCATTCAATATTCAAATAGGTAAATTGATGAGAAAATAGTTAAAACAATCGTTTATAGTAATAATTCATATCCATTATCGTATTATTACAAGCAAGGGTTATACATTGCTTACCAAAATGATGTTATATTCTATATTAACCTCTTTCAATCAATTACATACAATCTCACCATTAAATGCACCATTTAATTTATTTCATTATTTATGATTATAACCAAATAACCTTACAATTATATCAATTGATTGAAATTGGATTAAAATGGTTACCAATCACATTAAATCAACATTACTATATTACATTCTAATTGTTTTATCATTACAAATCATAAATTTTAATTTCTTTCAATATTCAATTACAAAATTTTATTAAATTCAATATTTTAATTATCGAAAAAATAAGGGTCATTACAGATAGGCTATGTTGATATCTCAAATAAGCTATGTTTTACTCCATTTAAAAGATAAACAATTTGATCATTTGCCTAAGTGATTTTGATAATGAAAGTCAAACTAGAATCAAAATTTGATGGTCTAAGTTACTAATTAATAGTAAACAAATCATACTTAAAATAGATTTTATTTTCAATTTTCATGAGTGTTGATAAGTGCGTTTGAAAGGTGTGTTCAAGTTTGATGATTTAAGTTGTGCTAATTAATAGCCCAAATAAATCATATTTATAATAAGCACATATATCATTTTATACTTAATACTTTAATGAGAGATTATAAGTGAATTTTGTGTTGGTTTATATGAATGATTGGAAGTGGATTTGCCTCTAAATTACTCCTTATTATCTTAGTTTATTCACTTCTTCTCTAGCTCATTTTCTACAATTTTTTAGTTTAAAACAAATTTTAAAAATTTTGGGCTAATTTGATTGAGTAATACTAAATTTAATTCTTTCCCTACGGATCGAGCCGTATTCGCATACGTACTGCAATTATATGCCGTATGCTTGCGGTTTTATAATGATAATAGTTTTTGACGATGGTTTTCTAACCGATAGAAATTTCTGTCATTATCAACAAGTTTTTGGCACCGTTGCCGGGAAAAGCAATTTGATTTTGATTTTACTCTTCGAATTATTTTTGTTTTATTTTGTGATATTTTTCATTAAAAAAACCAAAGAAAAAATATTTGTGCTGTAAATTTGTTTTCGTTCATTTTTCCACTTTTGTTTGTTTTTGTTTTTGTTTAAGTGTTTTGCATTTGTTGGCATCATTTTTTTTTGTGTGTCATTGTTCCTTTAAAAAAAATTCATATGCCTTTGTTACAATTTGTTTAGTGTGCATTTGCATTGTTCTTTATTTTTGTTCTTTTTTTATTTTGTTCCCTTTCTTTCACACAAAAAAATCATTAAATTAGAGGCATTTCAGGTTGGTGTTTCACCGTGTTTATTAAAAAAAACAAATTTTTGCATTGCACTATAGTGCTCTCTATTACATTTGCTTTTGTTACTCTCTGTTTTCTACATTTCTGCCTTTCAACCTGTAGCAAGCACTTCATTCACTACTGCCTAGTGTCTGCTTCAACATAACCACATTTCACAATTCCCTAAGAACAAAACTGCTGCCACAGTAGCCTCTCCAACCTGCTGCATATGTTATTAACTTCTGTTTTCCTTGCTAATTGTTACATTTCAGTTTTATTCTGTGCATTAGTTTTCAACACAATAAACTGTTTTTGTTCTTTATTTACCATCACCTATTCCTTCTTCCTTCACTTCAACACCCACTGCAGCTTGAACCACCCGAACTTGCCACTGCCACCTACTCCTCATTTCCACCATCACCTGAAATCACCTACAACTACATACACCACACTCTATCACCAATCTGAAATTCTTCATACACCTGTCGCTTCACCAGAATCAGCAACCTTCACCTTAACCAAATCACCACTGCTGCTACCATCAATATCACAATGTATCTCTAATGCACCTCTACAACACCATAATACTCTCTGCAATACGACTTCACTACAACCATCATCATTCCTTCACTACAACCTCATCATACAAAACCACCATCATCCATTTCTGCCAACTTGCCCAAGCCATACCCTGCTGCACATCACTAACCCACAGCTCCTATTTAAACAAGCACAAACACTCCTTCCACATCAAACAATAACCATCGGTTGATCACCTCCTTCACAATCTTCCATCACCATTGCATCTTCATCCATCAACAGCAGCACAAACTTTACCATCCAATACTTCAACAATTGCAACTACACTGCCACTTTCCTCCATCCCAAAACCTCAAACTGCATTTCAAACATTCCACTGCACCTTCTTCACCATTCACATAAGAAATTTCCTTTCTCATTATCTTTCGTCTCCATTCATTCAACCTTCAACAGCCACCACCATCCTACTGCTTCGTTCAACGACCATCTCATTCAACTTACTGCATATTTCCCCCCACACTCGAAACATCAACCTCAGTTGCAATCACAGCAAATAACTTCACCTGCCTTCCATCATTACCACTGCCTGCCTTCAACTGCTAGTTCAATTATACAACCCATCACTGCCTATACAACATCCACACTACCACATCTGTAACGACCCGCTATTTTGCACTATTCGCATCCGCACATGTCGGACTTGAATAATTCAAAATACCGAATTGTTAAATTAAATTTGGCAAAACTGAGCATATACAGTAAATAAATAAAACACAGATCACAGACACAGAGTAATAAATGCAGCGGAAATAAAAGATAGTAGTTCATGAAGCTACTATATACATATCAGAGTTAAATAAAGTACAACAGATGTCTCGAATACAATAATCAAATACAAGAATCAGAATACAATCACTGGAATCAACTGGATATCTGAAAGCTGGATAGATAGCTGGATCTCTAAGCAAAGTTCCAACTCCAATGGTGAGTCTCGAATACTGGTACACTCAGTCTGACCCGAGCTTAAAGCAAAACACAAACACTCGAGTCAGGATTAACATTCTTATATCAATAAATCCAACTCAAGTGAAATAGCAATTGAAATACAAGTAACTCAAAGGATGTTTGGAATAACCATCCTTTAAGGATCCGTTAGACTATCTACTATGTAGTAGTGTACGATAAGTAGATAATGCCTATCAGTAATATAAAGTATCAAAATAGTGTTAAGGCGTTACCATTATCCCCCTTAACACATTTTATATAAGCGTTATAGACTATACAGCACTGTAAACTCCACCGTAAACTAGTGGGATATCAGGGAGTACTCCATAGGTATAACACAAAACAAATCGTAGTGGTCGCGTATATAGGGATACAAGTATGACAAGGCACATGAGGCAATACCCAAGGTAGTGAAACTACCGTTTGCCTGATCCGGACTGGTGAGAACGCATCGCCGCAGCGATCGCAACACCACGAAACAACACTCCCAAAATCAAGGGTGCACCAATCGACAACAAGTAATGAGTAGTTTTCGAAGAAGTGTGTTCGCTCGAGGTAGCTAACCCCCATTTGGCCCGGCACGGCTCCTGTTTTAGTCATTTCCAATTTGACAGAAGTGTCAAGGCTATCCATTATCGTTCTCTTTCTTCAGTCATCACGTACATCATTCCAACCACTTCATTCTGGATCATACTCCGCGTATAGTTATTAAAGTGGTTTTCGGTTTAGATAGTGAGTATGTCCCTAACCGATTCCGGTCTCTTTAATAACTTTCATCACTATTTCACCGATTGGTCGTTTATATATTTCAAAACCAAATCAATTTCAATTTCAATTAAAATTTATAAATCAACATTTCATTTGTAGTTCTAAACCAATTTCCGTAATTTACGTTTCAAAACTTCCAAATTTAAAATTTCAAAATCTTATAATTCAATTTCAATTTCTATTTAAAACAATTCAAATATTGATTCAAGTTCGTATATAAGTTTCATTCCGAAATCATTTAAATTAATTTAATTTAACATTCAAATCAATTTAACTTCATTTATCGATTTCATTCAATTATTTGTTAAGTAAATTTATCATTCAAACAACTTCTATTTAATTTCCAATTCACTAAATCAATTACTTAAGTTCAACTTCATTATATCAAAAACTTACAAATTGAATTAAATTAAATTCATCATATCAATTCTTTCAATTACAAGTCTTACTTTAATTTCAATAAATCACATTCTATTTCTTGTTAAAGAAATTCAATTTCATTTATTTATTTACTTAGTTACAAATTTCAAAACTCAATTAATAAAGAAACTAAATTTCACTAATTCAAGAGGTTCAATTTCACTTAATAAAGAATTCAATTCAATTTAATTATTAAATAATTCAATCTTATTTAATTATTAAATAATTTCAAAACTTAATTATTAAATATTTTCAAACTTAATTATTAAATAATTTCAAAACTTAATTCAATCGTTTCTCAAATTAAACAACGTTCTTTCATCAATTACATTGTTAATATTTTGTTTCATATTATTAAATATTAACATTTCCTTTCATAAAATTCAAATTCCAACTCCATTTCAAAACCTTATCATTTATTCAAATAAAATCTTAATTTTATTTTTTAAATCAAATTATTGACCAATCGGGTTTATTTAATTCTCTACCCTAAGTCCAAGTTAAATTTTGGGTATTTATCATTTCAACCCGATTCCAATTCAATTCAAAAATCAAAGCATAGCAAAGGGAACTTGCAGTGTGATAACTGGGATGGTGTCAAAGTAAATAAACAAGCAATAACAACAACCAATAACAATCCAATAATCAATTCAAATAATCCCGAAATAACCGTATTAATTCACATTGTTGTTTGTGCGAATTAATATAATTATTTCTAGAATCTACACTATCATTTCATGTAGATTAAAGATTATTATACTAATTATTCTATGCAATTCTACACTTGACATCAATTATTAAATTTCATACTTCATCAATTAATACAACATAAATTCAAAAGGTTCAAGTATAATTAACCATTTTTCTACGTGTCAATAATTAAATATTTAAGGGGTCATATTGTACAAATTTAACTAATCAAATTCAACACATATGTCAATTCAAATTTTCAACTATCCTACGTCAATTCAATCGCATACTATTAATCACTTTATACATTACAATTTTAACGTCCAATTGTAAACATCAAACAATCAATTATTTAACAACCAAACTGGATTATCATCGCATATATAACAGATAATGGTGTCAGATGTCACAGGTGAACTGATACAGGTAATAACAGTGTAAATATCTAACAGTAGCATATTTCAATTGTCGTTTCAATTGAAATCAAATTTAATAAATAAAAGAACATTAATCGTGAGTGATTGCTCACCTTTCGAGGCTAGATGCGTTTTGATAAGGAAATGGGCTACGAATCCAGGCACGAAACTCAAAACGAACAAGGTTGGCATGAATTGAACGAACAGAGCTGATAAATAAAGATCGATGAAAAATAGATCAGAAACTACTCGATGCAGACCGAAACAAAATATATATTATTCTAATATATTATTTCCTTAACCAATATAATTCTTGAAACTCATGAAAATTATATATGCATACGTTTTCAAAAATCATAGTTTTAAACTAAACACATATATAAAACGTATATAGATAAACAATATTCTGTACAACTATACTAAAAAAACAACTAACCAAAATATTTAAAATAAAGAACAGTTGCAGATTAAGATAATAAGTAAAGTAAAATATTGATTGTGAAATGTACAACAATCCTACGAAGAAATATTTTGTTGAATAGGCATCGGTTGAAACTTTTATATTTGAAACAAAATAACATAATATAACTGAATATAAACTTCATAAGTAGTTGTCATGCACATATATATATTTTAAATATACAAACATTATAAGACTGGAAAGAGCATATAACTCATGTACTTTATATATAAAAATCAGTTTTTAAGCATAGATTAACTAACTGTAACGAATTGCAATTGGAAAGAATAATCGATGGGCTAACTAAGATTGCAATAGATTGAGAAATGGTTCGGCAAAGTGGATTTACTGGTTTAAAATAAAACTAAAAATAAAAAGTTCGAAAGGTAAATGAAGGCCCAGAGGATCATTGGTTATCATACAGAAATTATCATAAAATAGGTAGTATTACGCATCACAGCCCTCAATAAATTATACTTACAACTTGGGTTTGAAAGCAAGAGAGGGGATGCGAACAGTTTCCAAAACATCAAATATATACATAGCTTATCATTTTTCCCAAGCATAGGAGGAGACGCAGCTGACTCGGGTGATCGAAAAGAGGCAGGCACGGCAGAGCAATGCCATGCAGTTCGGTCAGCAGGAGGAGACTGGTGGAGCTGTTGTCGTTGCTCGGCGAGCAGGCACAATGGAGGAGTCTCGGTATATGGGGGTCTGGATGAGGTGGTCGGCTCGGGGAAAGTGGGTTGCTGGCCGATGGTGGCCTATGGTCGCGGCTGCCACTTTGTTGCGAGGGATGAGGTCAGGTGAGTGGTGGAGGCGCTTCGCCACTGATGTTGATAGCTTCGGTAGTCAAGTGGCGCGATAGTCGAGGTCGTTGTTTGGGTGGAAGATTATGGGGTAACGGTGCGGCTATTGACATGAAAAACGGTGATGGGCTGTTGGCGTTACGGCACAGCGAGGAAGAAGTGAGGCCGGCTCGGCCAGGCTTGCGTGATCATCACGTGTGGAGAGTAGTCGGGTGGGGCGTGCTCTGGTTGCGTGCTGGCGAATGGTGAAGGCACACAGGATAGTGAAGAGGGGGTGGCTGTGCAAACGTAGAGGGGATAGACTACAAAAATTTTGGGTTTCCAAAGTTGCTAGGGATGAAGGGAATGGAAAAGGAAAGAGGAAGATGTTTTTAAGGAGAATATGAAATGAAGATGAAGTAAATAATGACAGCGGGTTCTACGAAATAGTTCAGAAGAAGTGCAAGCGTTTATAATACACCTTTTCTTTCCATTGAGTGAAATATAAAATTTTGAAACCTTGAAAATATAAAAAGTCAGTACCCATGAATTCAAGACAATATTTATAACTGATGACTACTGATTTTGAATCGGTGGAATATGATAGACTGGATTGGAAACAAAAGATTTTACAAACCGGTACCGATACGAAGTCATTTCGTGGATTCTACTGTGTACCGGACTTCAAAACACAGAATTGATTATACCGCAGAGATCAGCATGATGATACGATCAAAACGGTATACAGATGTCGGTGATTCGATTAAATTTTAAAAATTCGAATTTTCAATAAACGGAAAATGCAGGAAAAACGCAGAAAAATAAGATCGACGGAGCTAAAGAAGTCCGAATTTGGAAAAACGAAAAATGACGTCTTGCTAAGAAGATGATTTAGAATTTTTCTATGTAAAAATATTTAGGTTTCGAAAACATTTTATTTTCATCGCTTTTTAACTGATTAAATTGAAGTAAATTTACGCGTGAAATAACTTTCATATTTTCGGACGAAAATTTACCAGTTGCTATGTTTAACTAGACGCATTCCAAATATCAAATTTATATTTCAAAATTTTATAGTTTGAAATTTCGCAAAATTTCAATGAATAAAACGGCTAAAATTTACGGGTCGTTACAACATCCACTTCCAAACTCACTGTCGCCTCAACATCAATCGAACCACCTTCATCACCTTCCTCTGCAATTTGCACATGTAATTCAATTTCCTACCAACGACTTCAGAAATCCACTAAGAACAAACTACAAACACTGATCCCACCTCCTGCACATCAACTTCAATGAACGCCTGAACCGATTAAGCAAGCTTCTCCATCACACATCCCCAAACCCAAGCCAACCACTCCACCCACATAAATACAACCCGCATCCCAAACCCTTAACAACCTCAATCACAACCGACCACAAACCACCAATCCAAACTCCAGCCATGACCTCATCTTCTAGTTGCTAATTTGATTTTGGAATTGATTTGCGGTATATTTGTAACGGTCCAGGTTTTTCTATCGTCTTAAATTATGAGTATTTTTTTTAATTCAAATTATTATGGTCTACTAATCTAAAATAAAACCCCATTGAATAATAAATTTAATAGAAAATCTCTTTTAAATCAAAACCGAGGTCTACAAATTTTTAGTGGTTTATAAATGGAAATTTGATATTACAATTTATATTTACTTATAACCTCAAGACTTATGTTGATTATAAAGTCATTCATTTTGTTAATATAAATGAATGAGAAGAATGTATATACATGTAAGTTCAAAAAGGAATATATAATATTTGTAAACTAAATAAAAATAGTATATGAAAAAAACAAATAGGGTATAAATAGAAAAGAGTTCTACTTCAAGATTTTCTTGTATGCATATACATATAACAATACCATTCTTTGTATAAAAGAAAGTTCATTTTGGAAATGGAAAGTGAAAAGGAAGCAAATATATAAGAAAACAATATATGATGGAAATGAGAAAAAAATCAAATACAATCATTAAACCATTTTAAAAGGAAATCTTTTACAAAATATGTTTTAAACAAAATTTTATTTTCATACATTTAAAGAGACTAGCAAACTTTTATTTTCATTTCTTTGAGTTATGCATTTCTAAATATAAAAAGAAATATGAATATGGAGACTTAAACTATTTATATTTAATACTACTTTACATTATTTTGTTCTAAAAAATGTAGTGAACTAGCAATCATATTCCTAAAAGAAATCATGCTCCTAGAATCAACATAGGATCAAATGGAATTTAACTAAGAAAATAAGGAGTTAATAGCAAAATTTACAAGTCACAAATGAAATAGAAAAATACCATACCTGGTCAAAAAGTGTAAGCTGTAGTACGCAACTCAGTCACCAAAAATCTTCCCTCAGCAGCCTTAAGGATCTCAAACCCTTTTCGAGCTCCAAAATGTGTACAATGGTGGCTAAAATACATCATTATACTTTTGCATATATATCTCTCTGTGTGTGTGTGTGTTAGTTTCAGGTTTTTAAAAACCCTGTAAAAACAAAAACAAACATACTATTCTTTCTAATTTCCTTATTTAAATCCAAATTAAAATCCAGTAATCAAAGCTTTGGATCAAATTGAGGATTCCAGCAAGGATTTATCATGTTTAAGGTGAGAATTATGATTTGGATGCTTGGAATTGTTCTAACATCACTCTGTCATATTTAACAGAGATAACAAATCATATGTGCTCTAGTTTTAAAAATCAATATCTCTCATTTCGTTTTGAATTGGCTAATGACGTAAACTAATGAAATGATTGTTCTTAAGTATAGATCACACTAAAAATAGTTTGTAGTTCGTTCGTTTTATATATTGTGTGAACTTGCCAAATGATAGTAAGTAACCAAGGTTTTGATGATTTTCAACATGTTCAAAACATTGAATCAAGTTTGAAATCGTAATTGTAGTATGAAAATAGGATATTTAGTGTAGAAATCATAATTTTTAATAGCTTAGATTTTGAGAAATTTTGAGATGATCAAAATTCACTAAAAAATTAATTTTCGGCAATATGGTCGACGAGGGGAGGGGAGGTTAGGTCGAGGAGGAGCATAGTGACATGGGCGAGGGGTTCACTGTGGCCGATTTTCGAATTTGGCTTTGATTTGAAGTGGCATGGGGTTTTTAGTGTAATGATCCAAAAACTCGGCCTTCGAAAATCGGCACCCGTACTTCACTTGTACTCAAAATGCCGCAGATTCAAACGCCGAATCTGGTTCACCGGAGCTTATAACACCATTAAGTATAACAACACAGCGGAATAAATGAATAGATGATATCATATACAACTCCAATGAAAATAATATCCAGAATGATATACAACAATGATATCAATATGATACAACAATATCAGAGACAAATAAAGATGCTACAGCGGAAAACAGAAGTGATAACTCCAAATCATCTTCAAAAGAGAATGAATCCAACAACTCCAATATCAAGCTCGAACCACAAAGATAAGCAATGTCGGTCGTCCGTGAACTCCAAGAAATGAACTAGCTCCAGATAATCTACTAAACCTGGATATCTGATAAACCCAACTCTAGACTGCCCGTGTGGAAAATTGTGGGCACCCAGAGTTTAGGAAGGGAACAATAAACTCCGAGTCAGTCGTGGGACTGGTGTGAGTAACAAAAACAGTTTATCTTTAAAACAAACAACAATAGAGTTTTAAACATTGAAATCCGCAATGCTTTTGGAAAATGAAACTACCATAAGACCTCCCACCACACACACAATGCAATCGCAGACTTGGAGGAGATTTCTTCTTATGTTAGTCAAATATGCTTACTACGCAAACGAAATTCTTTTGATATTATTAATAGTGCATAGTGGAAAACATTTCGAAAATACAATATTAATCTTAGCCAGCATAGGTACCATTATATTATGCCTGCTATAGCTGCCGCCTGAGGAGATAGGTTATACAAATTGCAATCGTAAAGGGCTCATATTGTTTCTTTGGATTTCCAACAAATGGTCGGGCTAAGGAACTTCCCATTGTCAATGGGTACGCCTTTGGATGGATGTCCCGTGAACCTAACCGGATCTCTGCCAACACAAGGCCAGGTTACCTCTGACACTAGGTAACTAATTCTCGAGTATTACACCCCCCGGTCCTTTGGGACCTTTATCCGAGCGCTCGATAATTAACATCACACGGTAATAAAAATAGTGTGTCCACATGAGTAAGTATCTGGGATCCATACCATGATACCACCCTTTTCCAGAAGGAAATGACATAACCTAAAGGGCGCGACCCTCATAACCTTGCCGCATCATTCCTGTTTCGACCATTTCCGGTCTATGAGGTTCGATTAGGTCTCGTCCACAAAGCTACGCTTTTTCACAAAGCCATGCTTTGATCACAAATGATCAATAAATGATCAACACACAGCAACAATCAGCATGCCACATTACCAAATTGGGAGTATATCGCTAATAACCTTCAACTACAAAACCTCCGAGCTCGTACGTCTCAGAGAAGGGTGTTAAGCTAGGAGAATAAATTCTCCACCACCAACAGAAATGTATTTGAAAGAAATATGCTTTATATCTCAAAATGTAATGTCAGACATGTAACCATACAAGTCTGTTACGGGTTCGAACAGAACCGAAGGCACTTCCGAAGAATCCCTTGCAATCCGGGTATTCACAGTCCTGATCGGATTTCCCATCACTTAGGGAATCTCTATACCGGGGCGACTCAGTGCAGAGACAATCGATAGGTTATCCTATCATTCTCCCAAATACCCGGTCTTCAACATCGGTCTTCAAATGCAATCCATATACGACGTATCACTTATTCAGAATGGGTTGTATGACACAAAGGTCCTCTCCCGGCTAAACCGAATAATGAGCGCGATATTTAAAAATATATGGACATTGGGGTTTCAGTTAAGTCACCACTTATTATCCAAAACTTTTCTTCAAATGGTTTAAACATATTACCATTTTAATCTTTTACATAAAAAGATTCATTTCACAAAGTTCACCCAGTTTCACAAAGATTCATTCACAGATTTTCCAAATCAATTTCCATAACTCATTAAATCCTTAAAAACAAAGATTTAACTGATAGCTTTCAAAACTTGTTTCCAAAGATTTATTTGTAACTTGGAAAACCATCTTCAATTCAAATTTGAAATTCCTTTAATTCAAATTGGAAATCCATTTCTTATATGAGAGCTTTTATTTGGTGAAAACAATTTGTTTCCCAAATCACTGAATTCAATTTCAAATATCGAATTCAAATTTAAATCAAATTATTAAGATATCAAGTTTATTAAGTTATTTAAAATAACTTTACATTTGAAACTCATTTACAAAGCCCTCAGTTCAAATTCCAAAACTATTTGGATTCAAGAATTCAATCTTTAAAATTGTCAAAAATCTACGACTTAACTGATTTCCACGTGAAATCCATATTTGTGTGTGTATGGTGTAGTCCAGGGGTTTCACACAGAATGGCAACATCATTCAATCATCACAGATCATAATACAGAAATATAGTTGATAAGCGTTATAAATATAACGCTTATCTTTCATTCACAGATCATAGATATATAAATTACAGATAATAATTTGCATTCATCCTAGATAAATAATTATAGTACAGATTACACACAAATTAGAATATATCACAAAGCATTACAGATTAGAGATATCAACAATTCAATCATTCAGTCGAATCCAAACATTCACAAGTAAATTTTATTAATCAACTGATTAATTTAAATCAGATTTATTTCTTATGAAAAATTTACTAATCCTGGTTAATTAATATTAATTTATTACATATCCATTTGATCAATTACTCTCTAATCATTTATTAATTTACCTTTAATTTATAATTAATGCTCTGATTAGTTATCCTTAATTAATTACAAAAATCGATTTATTAATCCTTAATTAATAATCACTTCTTAATCACTTTTATTAATCAATAAACCTTTTGAATTAATTATCCTTTAATGATTAAATTAAACTTTAGTGCTTAATTAACAAATCTTAATTAACAAATCAATTAACCTTTAAATAATTAACATTTAATCATTTAATCATTCTTTAATCAATAACAATAATTAATTAACCCTTAATTAATCTTAAATTTATTACCCAAATAAATCACCCTTTAATTATATTAGAGTAATTAACTTTAAGTTCGAATCAAACAATTATTTAAAATCTATTAACTATGAATATATTTTAAACTTTGTTAAATATTAATTAGAGAAAACTAATTAGTTCCCATATCTTCAAAACTTATTTCTTCCTTGTTTTTAAACTTAGAAACTTTTGTAAAATCCTATTCCTTTGTTTTGTTAAATATTTTTAACTTTGTTTTGTTTTGTCAAAACTATTTCCAGTCACTTGCGTACGCACTCAAATAAACCCAAGCTACCACGCTATTTTCTCGAGCCAGAAACCCATCTTCCCGAAGTTAAATCCGAGACAACCCCGAGATTTGCCTTCTTCCCAACCCACTGCCACCAAAACCAAATCTCCAGACCCAAACCAACGTGCTCGTGCATGTGTACAACCTAGAGCGCCATCTCCGGTCAGTGCTTCATCGACGAGCAAGTCGACATTCGCCTCAATACCAGACTTCGATCATCTGAATCTCGTCATAACCTCGTATACGAAATTCGAGCAAAAATTCAAAACCTGGAACAACAACAGGACTTCACTCGAAACCTGTCATCGCCACAAACTCGCCGCCTCGGCCACCGGAGGACCTGAACCTCCGGTCAGCGCTTCATCGACGCCTCCTCCACCATTCCCCCAAACCACGGCGAACTCGGTCGCTTGAGGACGATGCACGAATCGTAAATTTCTGACCTCTCAAAACTAGGTCACCAGACTTTGAAACTTCCCGCCGCCACCTCGATCGACTACACGCCATCACTCCTTTTTTTCACAACCCCTTATCGTTCCTATACCATCCCAGAGAGTCACGACCTCCCTCAACATCGAGATCACCGGAATTTGGTCGAAGAACGATTTCCGTTCAACCAAGAATTTCTCCCTACCCCCGCATCTAAAAATCATGATTTTTTTGCTTTAAAAATCAAGTTAAAGTACAAGAATTCAATTTATATGCTTGAATTCATTAAATAAGAAACTTGAAATTTGACTAGTATAAGACTTGAACTGTTTCTTTTAGAATTTCCAGACAATTCTACTTTGTTTAGGTTAAGTACCAATTTTAAAATCTAGTTTATGATCAAATAAACCCATTTTGTTTCGATACTAAGTCCTATCAATCAATATATTAAGTAGAGATGATCTAGAGTTTAGAAATCTATAAGCATAGGTGATTACAAGATATCAATCCACACACATGCAGTAACACATATACACATCAATGCATTAAGGTATATACACATCTCAGACAATGATTAAGCAACATATATACTTAAGTATTTTAAAATTTAAGTTACTCACCGTGTTGTTTCCAGAGGAAAATCAACAGAGCTTGCTTTTACTTTGAAACAGGCTTGAATTTTCAGTTGAAACCATCACTTCATTCTCTGGTTACATTGATTTATTTAGATGTTTAAGTTTAAAGATGATGTATTTTCTTTTATTTCTGATCTTTTCTCAGTTGTGATGAACGAAAAGAAATGAATTGAGAAGGCTGATATATGGAAAGAAAACTTAAAGGGTATAATATTTTGTACAAGTTGATATAAAATTTGTACAAACCATCAGTGATATTTTTCCTTGTCTCGTGGCTGATATGTACCATTTTGGTGCTGCATTAATTTTCTTTGTACTACTATACTTATCCTTCCTCTCGGCTGTACATATATGAGATGATTGTGATGTACCTTCTTTTACAAGCTTCTCCTATGTAATTTTGTTTTCATTTATTTTCATTTGTTTATTTTATCACTTTGTAATATAGGTGAACTTCATAAATAATTGTATATTTTATTTTTCTTCTTATACTTATAATGTTGTAATATAAATGAATTCCTATATTTAATATGTTGTTTAAATTTTATTTAATGAATTACTTTATAATTGTATAACTTATCTTTTATTTATTTCTTATTATTTTGTAATATAGATAATTTCTATTTTTAATTAGTTGTTAAAGTTTAGCAAATGTATTTACTTGATTTTTTTATATCTTATATATTTTCATTTTAAACCATTTATTTACAATTTAAATTCAAGTCATATATATATATATAAAATTTCAAATTTAGTCATATATGCTCAAATACATATATATTCACATATATACACATATATATACAATATTTTAATTTTAAATGATTTACACAGAATTTATTCGAATCCGGGGAAACTCGCATCACTTTATCAATTAATTTCACAAATTTTATTCAAAAATAAATTTAATTATCAATTTAAATTTATATAAAATCCAGGGTCGTTACAGACTTCCCCCCTTAAAAGAATTTCGTCCTCGAAATTTGCCAAGGAGACACAAAGATAGATGAAGAATGTTTCATCAAATCAACTGAACATCTATTCTACATTTGGCTTACCAAATCAGAATATCAATAATAGATACAAGAACGAATCTTTTTAATTTTTCTTTTTCACAAAATACTCAGGTTATCCAGATCTATGAGATATGCAGTAACATTAGTTAGTTTGAAACGATAACTAACCATTCGTAGAACATATCTGGACCCAAAAAATAGATAGATATATGGATACAATTTCAAAATTTTTAGTTTAGAAACCAAAGTATACCTATCAAACATAGCAATCAAAACAACAATTCATTCAAACAAACAATTCGACCTATTTGGAGTTTATGTCCCGTGCAAATATATCAAATCTTCTTCCTGGATCTACCAGAAATCATCGAAGAATTGAGAAGAGATGACGAACAAAAGAGATTGATAGAGAAAATTTGTTTCCACTATTGCAGAGTATTGATCATTTATAGTCGTATTCCCCTGTCCCCTATCTCATCCTCTTCTTGCACTCATACTTACTATCAGTGAATAGTAAGAGAATTTACTGAGACATACGGATGGATATCTTAGAGATTACTCATTCTAGGGTATACTTCACCCTATCCCTAATGAGTTACTTAATGTGTTATACTCTTGAGCTAAAGTTCTAACCCGCAGCTCTGATACCACTTGTAATGATCCAAAAACTCAGCCTTCGAAAATCGGCACCCGTACTTCACTTGTACTCAAAATGCCGCAGATGCAAACGCCGAATCTGGTTCACCGGAGCTTATAACACCATTAAGTATAACAACACAGCGGAATAAATGAATAGATGATATCATATACAACTCCAATGAATACAATATCCAGAATGATATACAACAATGATATCAATATGATACAACAATCTCAGAGACAAATAAAGATGCTACAGCGGAAAACAGAAGTGATAACTCCAAATCATCTTCAAAAGAGAATGAATCCAACAACTCCAATATCAAGTTCGAACCACAAAGATAAGCAATGTCGGTCGTCCGTGAACTCCAAGAAATGAACTAGCTCCAGATAATCTACTAAACCTATATATCTGATAAACCCAACTCTAGACTGCCCGTGTGGAAAATTGTGGGCACCCAGAGTTTAGGAAGGGAACAATAAACTCCGAGTCAGTCGTGAGACTGGTGTGAGTAACAAAAACAGTTTATCTATAAAACAAACAACAAAAGTGTTTTAAACATTGAAATCCAAAATGCTTTTGGAAAATGAAACTACAATAAGACCTCCCACCACACACACAATGCAATCGCAGACTTGGAGGAGATTTCTTCTTATGTTAGTCAAATATGCTTACTACGCAAAAGAAATTCTTTTGATATTATTAATAGTGCATAGTGGAAAACATTTCAAAAATACAATATTAATCTTAGCCAGCATAGGTACCATTATATTATGCCTGCTATAGCTGCCGCCTGAGGAGACAGGTTATACAAATTACAATCGTAAAGGGCTCGTATTGTTTCTTTGGATTTCCAACAAATGGTCGGGCTAAGGAACTTCCCACTGTCAATGGGTACGCCTCTGGATGGACGTCCCGAGAACCTAACCAGATCTCTGCAAACACAAGGCCGGGTTACCTCTGACACTAGGTAACTACTTCTCGAGTGTGCCACCCCCCGGTCCTTTGGGACCTTTATCCGAGCGCTCGATAACCAACAGCACACAGTAATAAATATAGTGTGTCCACATGAGTTAGTATCTGGGCTCCATACCATGATACCATCCTTTTCCAGAAGGAAATGACATGCCCCAAAGGGCGCGACCCTTATAACCTTGCCGCATCATTCCTGTTTCGACCATTTCCAGTCTGTGAGGTTCGATGAGGTCTCCTCCACAAAGCTACGCTTTTTCACAAAGCCATGTTTGATCACAAATGATCAATAAATGATCAACACACAACAACACTCAGCATGCCACATTACCAAATTGGGAGTATATCGCTGATAACCTTCAACTACATAACCTCTGAGTTCGTACGTCTCAGAGAAGGGTGTTAAGCTAAGCGAATAAATTCTCCGCCACCAACATAAATGTATTTAAAAAAATCTGCTTTATATCTCAAAATGTAATGTCAGACATGTAACCATGCAAGTCTGTTCCGGGTTCGAACAGAACCGAAGGCACTTCCGAAGAAGCCCTTGCAATCCGGTATTCACAATCCCGATCGGATTTCCCATCACTTAGGGAATTTCTATACCGGCACGACTCAGTGCAGAGACAATCGATAGGTTATCCTATCGTTCTCGCAAATACCCGGTCTTCAACACCGGTCTTCAAATGCAATCCATATACGACGTATCACTTAGTCGGAATGGGTTGTATGACATAAAGGTCCTCTCCCGGCTAAACCGAATAATGAGCGCGATATTTAAAAATATATGGACATTGGGGTTTCAGTTAAGTCACCACTTATTATCCAAAACTTTTCTTCAAATGGTTTAAACATATTACCATTTTAATCTTTTACATAAAAAGATTCATTTCACAAAGTTCACACAGTTTCACAAAGATTCATTCATAGATTTTCCAAATCAATTTCCATAACTCATTAAATCCTTAAAAACAAAGATTTAACTGATAACTTTCAAAACTTGTTTCCAAAGATTTATTCGTAACTTGGAAAACCATCTTCAATTCAAATTTGAAATTCCTTTAATTCAAATTGGAAATCCATTTCTTATATGAGAGCTTTTATCAGGTGAAAACAATTAGTTTCCCAAATCACTGAATTCAATTTCAAATATCGAATTCAAATTTAAATCAAATTATTAAGATATCAAGTTTATTAAGTTATTTAAAATAACTTTACATTTGAAACTCATTTACAAAGCTCTCAGTACAAATTCCAAAACTATTTGGATTCAAGAATTCAATCTTTAAAATTGTCAAAAATCTGCGACTTAACTGATTTCCACATGAAATCCATATTTGTGTGTGTATGGTGTAGTCCAGGGGTTTCACACAGCAATGCAACATCATTCAATCATCACAGACCAGAATACAGAAATATAGTTGATAAGCGGTATAAATATAACACTTATCTTTCATTCACAGATCACAGATATATAAATTACAGATAATAATTTGCATTCATCCCAGATAAATAACTACAGTAAAGATTACACACAAATCAGAATATATCACAAAGCATTACAGATCAGAGATATCAACAATTCAATCATTCAGTCGAATCCAAACATTCACAAGTAAATTTTATTAATCAAATGATTAATTTAAATCAGATTTATTTCTTATGAAAAATTTACTAATCCGGGTTAATTAATATTAATTTATTACAAATCCATTTAATCAATTACTCTCTAATCATGTATTAATTTACCTTTAATTTATAATTAATGCTCTAATTAGTTATCCTTAATTAATTACAAAAATTGATTTATTAATCCTTAATTAATAATCACTTCTTAATCACTTTTATTAATTAATAAGCCTTTTGAATTAATTATCCTTTAATGATGAAATTAACCTTTAATGCTTAATTAACAAATCTTAATTAACAAATTAATTAACCTTTAAATAATTAACATTTAATCATTTAATCATTCTTTAATCAATAACAATAATTAATTAACCCTTAATTAATCTTAAATTTATTACCCAAATAAATCACCCTTTAATTATATTAGAGTAATTAACTTTAAGTTTGAATCAAACAATTATTTAAAATCTATTAACTATGAATATATTTTAAACTACGTTAAATATTAATTAGAGAAAACTAATTAGTTCCCATATCTTCAAAACTTGTTTCTTCCTTGTTTTTAAACTTAGAAACTTTTGTAAAATCCTATTCCTTTGTTTTGTTAAATATTTTTTACTTTGTTTTGTTATGTCAAAACTGTTTCCAGTCACTTGCGTACGCACTCAAACAAACCCAAGCTACCACGCTATTTTATCGAGCCAGAAACCTATCTTCCCGAAGTTAAACCCGAGACAACCCCGAGATTTGCCTTCTTCCCAACCCACTGCCACCAAAACCAAATCTCCAGACCCAAACCAACGTGCTCGTGCACGTGTACAACCTAGAGCGCAATCTCCGGTCAGTGCTTCATCGACGAGCAAGTCGACATTCGCCTCAATACCAGACTTCGATCATCTGAATCTCGTCATAACCTCGTATACGAAATTCGAGCAAAAATTCAAAACCTGGAACAACAACAGGACTTCACTCGAAACCTGTCATCGCCACAAACTCGCCGCCTCGGCCACCGGAGGACCTGAACCTCCGGTCAGCGCTTCATCGACGCCTCCTCCACCATTCCCCCAAACCACGGCGAACTCGGTCGCTTGAGGACGATGCACGAATCGTAAATTTCTGACCTCTCAAAACTAGGTCACCAGACTTTGAAACTTCCCGCCGCCACCTCGATCGACTACACGCCATCACTCCTTTTTTTCACAACCCCTTATCGTTCCTATACCATCCTAGAGAGTCACGACCTCCCTCAACATCGAGATCACCGGAATTTGGTCGAAGAACGATTTCCGTTCAACCAAGAATTTCTCCCTACCCCCGCATCTAAAAATCATGATTTTTTTGCTTTAAAAATCAAGTTAAAGTACAAGAATTCAATTTATATGCTTGAATTCATTAAATAAGAAACTTGAAATTTGACTGGTATAAGACTTGAACTGTTTCTTTTAGAATTTCCAGACAATTCTACTTTGTTTAGGTTAAGTACCAATTTTAAAATCTAGTTTATGATCAAATAAACCCATTTTGTTTCGATACTAAGTCCTATCAATCAATATATTAAGTAGAGATGATCTAGAGTTTAGAAATCTATAAGCATAGGTGATTACAAGATATCAATCCACACACATGCAGTAACACATATACACATCAATGCATTAAGGTATATACACATCTCAGACAATGATTAAGCAACATATATACTTAAGTATTTTAAAATTTAAGTTACTCACCGTGTTGTTTCCAGAGGAAAATCAACAGAGCTTGCTTTTACTTTGAAACAGGCTTGAATTTTCAGTTGAAACCATCACTTCATTCTCTGGTTACATTGATTTATTTAGATGTTTAAGTTTAAAGATGATGTATTTTCTTTTATTTCTGATCTTTTCTCAGTTGTGATGAACGAAAAGAAATGAATTGAGAAGGCTGATATATGGAAAGAAAACTTAAAGGGTATAATATTTTGTACAAGTTGATATAAAATTTGTACAAACCATCAGTGATATTTTTCCTTGTCTCGTGGCTGATATGTACCATTTTGGTGCTGCATTAATTTTCTTTGTACTACTATACTTATCCTTCCTCTCGGCTGTACATATATGAGATGATTGTGATGTACCTTCTTTTACAAGCTTCTCCTATGTAATTTTGTTTTCATTTATTTTCATTTGTTTATTTTATCACTTTGTAATATAGGTGAACTTCATAAATAATTGTATATTTTATTTTTCTTCTTATACTTATAATGTTGTAATATAAATGAATTCCTATATTTAATATGTTGTTTAAATTTTATTTAATGAATTACTTTATAATTGTATAACTTATCTTTTATTTATTTCTTATTATTTTGTAATATAGATAATTTCTATTTTTAATTAGTTGTTAAAGTTTAGCAAATGTATTTACTTGATTTTTTTATATCTTATATATTTTCATTTTAAACCATTTATTTACAATTTAAATTCAAGTCATATATATATATATAATTTCAAATTTACTCATATATGTTCAAATACACATATATTCACATATATACACATATATATACAATATTTTAAATTTAAATGATTTACACAGAATTTATTCGAATATGGGGAAACTCGCATCACTTTATCAATTAATTTCACAAATTTTATTCAAAAATAAATTTAATTATCAATTTAAATTTATATAAAATCCAGGGTCGTTACAGACTTCCCCCCTTAAAAGAATTTCGTCCTCGAAATTTGCCAAGGAGACACAAAGATAGATGAAGAATGTTTCATCAAATCAACTGAACATCTATTCTACATTTGGCTTACCAAATCAGAATATCAATAATAGATACAAGAACGAATCTTTTTAATTTTTCTTTTTCACAAAATACTCGGGTTATCCAGATCTACGAGATATGCAGTAACATTGGTTAGTTCGAAAGGATAACTAACCATTCATAGAACATATCTGGACCCAAAAAATAGATAGATATATGGATACAATTTCAAAAATTTTAGTTTAGAAACCAAAGTATACCTATCAATCATAGCAATCAAAACAACAATTCATTCAAACAAACAATTCGACCTATTTGGAGTTTATGTCCCGTGCAAATATATCAAATCTTCTTCCTGGATCTACCAGAAATCATCGAAGAATTAAGAAGAGATGACGAACAAAAGAGATTGATAGAGAAAATTTGTTTCCACTGTTGTAGAGTATTGACCATTTATAGTGGTATTCCCCTGTCCCCTATCTCATCCTCTTCTTGCACTCATACTTACTATTAGTGAATAGTAAGAGAATTTACTGAGGCATACAGATGGATATCTTAGAGATTACTCATTCTAGGGTATACTTCACCCTATCCCTAATGAGTTACTTAATGTGTTATACTCCTGAGCTAAAGTTCTAACCCTCAACTCTGATACCACTTATAATGATCCAAAAACTCGGCCATCGAAAATCGGCACCCGTACTTCACTTGTACTCAAAATGCTGGAGATGCAAACGCCGAATCTGTTCACCGGAGCTTATAACACCATTAAGTATAACAACACAGCGGAATAAATGAATAGATGATATCATATACAACTCCAATGAATACAATATCCAGAATGATATACAACAATGATATCAATATGATACAACAATATCAGAGACAAATAAAGATGCTACAGCGGAAAACAGAAGTGATAACTCCAAATCATCTTCAAAAGAGAATGAATCCAACAACTCCAATATCAAGCTCGAACCACAAAGATAAGCAATGTCGATCGTCCGTGAATTCCAAGAAATGAACTAGCTCCAGATATTCTACTAAACCTGGATATCTGATAAACCCAACTCTAGACTGCCCGTATGGAAAATTGTGGGCACCCAGAGTTTAGGAAGGGAACAATAAACTCCGAGTCAGTCGTGGGACTGGTGTGAGTAACAAAAACAGTTTATCTTTAAAAAAAACAACAAAAGAGTTTTAAACATTGAAATCCGCAATGCTTTTGGAAAATAAAACTACCATAAGACCTCCCACCACACACACAATGCAATCGCAGACTTGGAGGAGATTTCTTCATATGTTAGTCAACTATGCTTACTACGCAAAAGAAATTCTTTTGATATTATTAATAGTGCATAGTGGAAAACATTTCAAAAATACAATATTAATCTTAGCCAGCATAGGTACCATTATATTATGCCTGCTATAGCTGCCGCCTGAGGAGACAGGTTATACAAATTGCAATCGTAAAGGGCTCGTATTGTTTCTTTGGATTTCCAACCAATGGTTGGGCTAAGGAACTTCCCACTGTCAATGGGTACGCCTCTGGATGGACGTCCCAGGAACCTTACTGGATCTCTGCCAACACAAGGCCGGGTTACCTCTAACACTAGGTAACTACTTCTCGAGTATGCCACCCCCCGGTCCTTTGGGACCTTTATCCGAGCGCTCGATAACCAACATCACACAGTAATAAATATAGTGTGTCCACATGAGTAAGTATCTGGGCTCCATACCATGATACCACCCTTTTCCAGAAGGAAATGACATACCCTAAAGGGCGCGACCCTCATAACCTTGCCGCATCATTCCTGTTTCAACAATTTCCGGTCTGTGAGGTTCAATGAGGTCTCGTCCACAAAGCTACGCTTTTTCACAAAGCCATGTTTGATCACAAATGATCAATAAATGATCAACACACAGCAACACTCAGCATGCCACATTACCAAATTGGGAGTATATCGCTGATAACCTTCAACTACATAACCTCTGAGCTCGTACGTCTCAGAGAAGGGTGTTAAGCTAAGAGAATAAATTCTCTGCCACCAACAGAAATGTATTCAAAAGAAATCTGCTTTATATCTCAAAATGTAATGTCAGACATGTAACCATACAAGTCTGTTCCGGGTTCGAACAGAACCGAAGGCACTTCCGAAGAAGCCCTTGCAATCTGGTATTCACAATCCCGATCGGATTTCCCATCACTTAGGGAATTTCTATACCGGCACGACTCAGTGTAGAGACAATCGATAGGTTATCCTATCGTTCTCGCAAATACCCGGTCTTCAACACCGGTCTTCAAATGTAATCCATATACGACGTATCACTTATTCGGAATAGGTTGTATGACATAAAGGTCCTCTCCCGACTAAACCGAATAATGAGCGCGATATTTAAAAATATATGGACATTGGGGTTTCAGTTAAGTCACCACTTATTATCCAAAACTTTTCTTCAAATGGTTTAAACATATTACCATTTTAATCTTTTACATAAAAAGATTCATTTCACAAAGTTCACCCAGTTACACAAAGATTCATTCACAGATTTTCCAAATCAATTTCCATAACTCATTAAATCCTTAAAAACAAAGATTTAACTGATAACTTTCAAAACTTGTTTCCAAAGATTTATTCGTAACTTGGAAAACCATCTTCAATTCAAATTTGAAATTCCTTTAATTCAAATTGGAAATCCATTTCTTATATGAGAGCTTTTATCAGGCGAAAACAATTAGTTTCCCAAATCACTATCGAATTCAAATTTATATCAAATTATTAAGATATCAAGTTTATTAAGTTATTTAAAATAACTTTACATTTGAAACTCATTTACAAAGCTCTCAGTACAAATTCCAAAACTATTTGGATTCAAGAATTCAATCTTTAAAATTGTCAAAAATCTACGACTTAACTGATTTCCACGTGAAATCCATATTTGTGTGTGTATGGTGTAGTCCAGGGGTTTCACACAGCAGTGCAACATCATTCAATCATCACAGACTAGAATACATAAATATAGTTGATAAGCGGTATAAATATAACACTGATCTTTCATTCACAGATCACAGATATGTAAATTACAGATAATAATTTGCATTCATCCCAGATAAATAACTACAGTAAAGATTACACACAAATCAAAATATATCACAAAGCATTACAGATCAGAGATATCAACAATTCAATCATTCAGTCGAATCCAAACATTCACAAGTAAATTTTATTAATCAACTGATTAATTTAAATCAGATTTATTTCTTATGAAAAATTTACTAATCCTGGTTAATTAATATTAATTTATTACAAATCCATTTGATCAATTACTCTCTAATCATTTATTAATTTACCTTTAATTTATAATTAATGCTCTGATTAGTTATCCTTAATTAATTACAAAAATTGATTTATTAATCCTTAATTAATAATCACTTCTTAATCACTTTTATTAATTAATAAACCTTTTGAATTAATTATCCTTTAATAATGAAATTAACCTTTAATGCTTAATTAACAAATCATAATTAACAAATCAATTAACTTTTAAATAATTAACATTCAATCATTTAATCATTCTTTAATCAATAACAATAATTAATTAACTCTTAATTAATCTTAAATTTATTACCCAAATAAATAACCCTTTAATTATATTAGAGTAATTAACTTTAAGTTTGAATCAAACAATTATTTAAAATCTATTAACTATGAATATATTTTAAACTTTGTTAAATATTAATTAGAGAAAACTAATTAGTTCCCATATCTTCAAAACTTGTTTCTTCCTTGTTTTGAACTTAGAAACTTTTGTAAAATCCTATTCCTTTGTTTTGTTAAATATTTTTAACTATGTTTTGTTATGTCAAAATTGTTTCTAGTCACTTGCGTACGCACTCAAACAAACCCAAGCTACCACGCTATTTTCTCCAGCCAGAAACCCATCTTCCCGAAGTTAAACCCGAGACAACCCCGAGATTTGCCTTCTTCCCAACCCACTGCCACCAAAACCAAATCTCCAGACCCAAACCAACGTGCTCGTGCACGTGTACAACCTAGAGCGCCATCTCCGGTCAGCGCTTCATCGACGAGCAAGTCGACATTCGCCTCAATACCAGACTCCGATCATCTGAATCTCGTCATAACCTCGTATACGAAATTCGAGCAAAAATTCAAAACCTGGAACAACAACAGGACTTCACTCGAAACCTGTCATCGCCTCAAACTCGCCGCCTCGGCCACCGGAGGACCTGAAACTCCGGTCAGCGCTTCATCGACGCCTCCTCCACCATTCCCCCAAACCACGGCGAACTCGGTCGCCTGAGGACGATGCACGAATCGTAAATTTCTGACCTCTCAAAACTAGGTCACCAGACTTTGAAATCTTCCCACCGCCGCGTCGATCGACTACACGCCACCGCTCCATTTTTCTCACAACCCCCGATCATTCCTCTACCATCCCAGAGAGTCACGACCTCCCTCAACATCGAGATCACCGAAATTTGGTCGAAGAATGATTTACGTTCAACCAAGAATTTCTCCCTACCCCCGCATCTAAAAATCATGATTTTTTTGCTTTAAAAATCAAGTTAAAGTACGAGAATTCAATTTATATGCTTGAATTCATGAAATAAGAAACTTGAAATTTGAATAGTATTCGACTTGAACTGTTTCTTTTAGAATTTCCAGACAATTCTACTTTGTTTAGGTTAAGTACCAATTTTAAAATCTAGTTTATGATCAAATAAACCCATTTTGTTTCGATACTAAGTCCTATCAATCAATATATTAAGTAGAGATGATCCAGAGTTTAGAAATCTATAAGCAGAGGTGATTACAGGATATCAATCCACACACATGCAGTAACACATATACACAGCAATGCATTAAGGTATATACACATCTCAGACAATGATTAAGCAACATATATACTTAAGTATTTTAAAATTTAAGTTACTCGCTGTGTTGTTTCCAGAGGAAAATGAATAGAGCTTGCTTTTACTTTGAAACATGCTTGAATTTTCAGTTGAAACCATCACTTGATTCTCTGGTTACATTGATTTATTTTGATGTTTAAGTTTAAAGATGATGTATTTTCTTTTACTTCTGATCTTTTCTCAGTTGTGATGAACGAAAAGAAATGAATTGAGAAGGCTGATATATGGAAAGAAAACTTACAGGGTATAATATTTTGTCCAAGTTGATATAAAATTTGTACAAATCATCAGTGATATTTTTCCTTGTCTCGTGGCTGATATGTACCATTTTGGGGCTGCATTAATTTGCTTTGTACTACTATACTTATCCTTCCTCTCGGCTGTACATATATGAGATGATTATGATGTAGCTTCTTTTACAAGCTTCTCCTATGTAATTTTGTTTTCATTTATTATCATTTGTTTATTTTATCACTTTGTAATATAGGTGAACTTCATAAATAATTGTATATTTTATTTTTCTTCTTATACTTATAATTTTGTAATATAAATGAATTCCTATTTTTAATATGTTGTTTAAATTTTATTTAATGAATTACTTTATAATTGTATAACTTGTCTTTTATTTATTTCTTATTATTTTGTAATATAGATAATTTCTATTTTTAATTAGTTGTTAAAGTTTAGCAAATGTATTTACTTGATATTTTTATATCTATATATTTTCATTTTTAAACCATTTATTTACAATTTAAATTCAAGTCAAATATATATATATATATAATTTCAAATTTACTCATATATGCTCAAATACATATATATTCACATATATACACATATATATATATACAATATTTTAAATTTAAATGATTTACACAGAATTTATTCGAATCTGGGGAAACTCGCATCACTTTATCAATTAATTTCACAAATTTTATTCAAAAATAAATTTAATTATCAATTTAAATTTATATAAAATCCAGGGTCGTTACATTTAGGGTTTAAGGCTGTGTTTTTGTTAGGTTCAGGAATTTGAGTCGCGGAGGCATAGTGATGCACCGAGTGTAGCCGCACTTGGCATGGAAGGGACGTAGGATAAGGCGAAGCTGATAGCGTAGGCGGCATGGTCTATCATGGGCCTATATGGTGGTAAGAGGCGTTCAAATGGGGGACCTGGAAATGGATTCCATAAAAGAAATGGGTCGGTTTTGAGTAGGTGTGAATGGAGGTTAGGGAAAATGGTTGCGGCGCGTCGAGGTGACAACGAGGGGTATGCTGGTGTCATCGCCATGGTTGTTGACGATTTGGGGCCCGCGTACACGTGCATGCGTGCACTTCTGTGTGCACATTTATTCAATTACCTAGAAGTTGCGTATGGGAAGGAAGGAGCATCGGTCTGGAATGTTGGACGTGGATTTTTGTTGAGATATTGGGCTTCGGCCCACGTGAGACTAGTGAGTATATATATAATTTGAGCTGTTTTAATTATGTATATAAACACGTAAATTTTGAAAATCCCTGTCTCGCTCATATGGAAACCGTTTAACACGAGGATTTTTGCGTTGAAATCATAATGACAAGTATAACATTTTGGTGTAAACCATTGGTAACTTTGGACAAGTACAAATTTATGATGTATTAAAACAGACAGGTTTTAAATTACGTTATTTAATTTAATGACGTCGTTTAAATTTATATACGTTAATTATTGATGTTTATTTAGCCAAATAAAATACAATTAAGTTAAATTGAATTGAATATGATAAATTGGACATTTATTTAGCGGAAATAAACACTATTCCGCTAATTAAATTAATTGGACCCCAATTTAGCAGAATAAATCACCATTCTGCTATTATTAATGGGATAGGTCAGATTTGGACATTTATTTAGCAGAAATAAACCTCGTTCTGCTATTACATTTGCGTGGACACTTAATTACATTCCAATTGGTTGGTATTGGATAAGTGTTGTATTAACAATTAATTGTTAATGGTGAGTTTAATTTACATATTTGACGTTATGTAAATACTGGGATTATAACTTAGGTAGTTATTAGAATTAATGGTGACTTGATTAAGTACCATTGGAGTTATTAAGCCTCTTTCCAAATTTGGAAGTTGATTTTCAAACCAAAGTTACTTTAAGGATGATTAATATTTATTAATGACATTTTAAAGATAACTAATAATTATTTGATAATGATTTAAAGTTAATTATTTTATGATTCTTAAAAGTTATTTAAAAGTATTTAATTATAGTTTTCAAAGTTATTTAATTACTTAAAATGTTTAAAAGTATATTTTAATTATTAATTAAAGTTATCTTATAATGATTTGATTTAAAGGTTAATTATTATTTAAGAATTAATCAGTATTAAAATATTATTATTTCAAAGATAATTTGTTCAAATATAAATATTGTTTAAAAAAATACAAATATATTATATAGTAAACTGTTATAAAAAAGTATTTTCCTAAATTAAACTTGGAAATTTATATAGAAACTTTATAAGCATTATTTTGAGATAATTATTAAAATAAAAGATTTCGGGAAGTAATGGTATATTTCATAGCGTAATTCGAGAGGCAGAGACTGCCTACAGTTTGTTATGTTTTCGCCGGGACAACGACGTAACCATTGTGAAAACTGCGATCTATGATTGATTTCATGGCGTAATTCGAGAGGCAGAGATTGCCTGTAGTTAAGTTTGGATTTCTCTGGGATATAGACGTAACCATTGAGCTGCGATCCATGGTCGGTACCGAATGGTTCTTTCCATATCTATTTTAAAAAGTTTTTTTCAAGTTTTTTGAAAGATATGATTTGTTAATATACTTATTCCGGTGAGATAAGTATATGACTGTTTTTGATAAAGAGATTCAATTTATCGAAATTAAATTAAATGAGGCTTATTGATTCAGTGGGAAATGTAATCTTTGGTTGAATTTTTGTTTATTTGATAGTTAAATAACCGACTATCAAATCTTGGCAAAAATATGTAATCCTTCTTAATTTTGGTGGTACAGAATTATTCCCTACTTAACACCAAAGGATTTTAACTCTAGAAATATCTAGGAGAAATGCGAGAATTATATGGTACGGTTACCATCGGGTTGCTATACTATACATATAAACTTGTGGATCTTCTAGGAAAAATGGTGCAGCAGCGGAAATAACAAAATGATGATTTTGTGAAAGTAGCGATCGATGGAATGAAGAATACTGAATGGCCCAAATTCGTTGATCCGAAGATACCGAATTCTAGCTATCTTCGTCACGTTGATAGCGCACTATACCATGAAGGAAGATCTGCAATTCTTCAAACATTGATCTAGCGCACTAGATACCGTGAATTGGCTTCTACGATCGTTGAATCGAGCGCACTCGATTAACCGAAAGAGGAGATAGGAGATTACACTCAACTACCAATTTAAGAAGAGGCACAAAGCTCTCCAAAAACCAAAGTTTTTATTCAAAAATCAACCAACCTCAAAATGTACAACACACTCCCTATTTATAGCAGTTTTCACCCTGACCCTTAAGTCGTATACGACTTACGACTCAACTAGGTCGGCAACGACTCAACAACCCACGACTCAAATACTTGTATTACAACCCACACAACATCACGAATTTACAACACTTAGGTCGTGTACGACTTATAACCTGCGACTTACGACTTATAACAGAACGACCTAAAACATGCGACTTAACAATATGTACAACGGTTTAAAAACATGACGACTCAACAACAACATAGAACTATAACAGCCCATAGGTCATTTACGACCTAAATACAACAAAGCTCAGCAAACACCTACGACATACGACTTATCAATGCTTCACGAGTTAACATTGCCACGACCTAAAATTCAGCGACTCAAGAGACAACAGCTGCATCACTTTACGCGACCTACCTAGGTCGTAGGTCGTACGCGACTTATCTTAGGTCGTGAGCTCCCTTCTTCAGCATACGCGTTAGTTCATAGACGACCTAAATCACTTCCCTTAAGTCGTAGCCGACTTAAGCCTTGCGCTGCTACTTCGTTATCTCGTGGCGCTCCTTCTGTAGATCCCGAACGACTTAAGCTAAGTCGTAGCCTCTTTCCCTTAAGTCGTGGACGACTTAAATCTCCTTCCTTAGGTCGTGACCCTCTTGAGTTAAGTCGTGAACGACTTAAGACTTTGCAACCACTTAACTTCTCCACAGAATTCGTAGCTTGCACTGCTTCGACTCTGGCCTGAGCTGCATCATCCTCCCCAGGTTGAGAAAAATTCGTCCTCGAATTTGTAAATTCTTCCACATCAGATTGTTCATCCCCAAAGTATGGTACGAGATGCTTAACATTGAACACGTCAGAAGTGTACACATCCTCCGGTAGCTTCAATTTATAAGCATTTTCGTTAATTCGTTTCACAACTTCTACAGGACCAATTTTTCTGGCCTTTAACTTGTTATAAGAGCCCACTGGAAAACGGTCCTTGGTTAACACAGCATATACCAAATCTCCTTCATTAAATTCAACACTTCTTCGCTTCAGATCTGCAGAGCATTTATACTTCTCATTCGCCTTCTCCAATCGTTCCTGAACGATTTTATGTCAATCAGTCAACCCATCAACAAAATCAACAGCTCGTTTAACCGTCCCCTTTGGTTGTGGTACTACCGTTAAGTCCAACGGTCCCCTTGGCAAACTTGAATATACAATCTGGAATGGACTGAAACCCATACTACGATTCATTGCATGATTATGTGCAAACTCCGCTTGGCATAACTTCATGTCCCAACTCTTCAGATTGTCCTTCACAAAACATCGCAACAAATTTCCCAATGATCTATTCACAACCTCGGTCTGTCCATCTGTCTGCGGATGATAAGCGCTACTAAAGTTCAATTTCGTTCCCACCATCTTCCACAAACTTAGCCAGAAATGACTTAGAAATCTCGTATCCCTGTCTGAAACAATCGATTCAGGCAGCCCATGCAATCGATACACCTCCTTAAAGAATAATTGAGCGACTCGGATGGCATCCGCTGTCTTCTTACATGCAATGAAATGTGCCATTTTAGAAAACCTGTCCACCACAACGAATATAGAATCATTTACCCTTTGAGTTCTAGGCAAACCCAAAACAAAATCCATGCTCACATCCACCCACGGTTTAGTAGGCACAGGTAACGGCATATATAATCCGGCGTTTGTAGCGGTTCCCTTCGACACTTGATAGATATGACATCGTTCCACAAATCTCTCAACCTCTTTTCTCATCGATGGCCAAAAATAAGATTGGGAAATCAACTGTAATGTACGGTCTCTTCCCACATGACCTTCTTCATGTAGCTCCTTTACAATCTTCATTCTCAAACTACAATCAGGTATGCACAATCGATTTCCTTTGAACAGAAATCCATCTATCATCATAAACTCATCCGTCTCTCCCTCCTTGACTTTATCAACAAACTTTGCAAAGTAAGGATCATCGACAAATAACTCTGGTAACACATCAAACCCTGTCACTTCAACTTTCATCATAGTTAACAAATGGTTTCTTCTGCTTAACGCATCTGCCACTCTGTTCGTAATTCCCGATTTATGCTTCACCACAAATGTAAATTGTTGTAAGTATGCAATCCACGAAGCATGCCTAGCAGCAATCTTGTCCTGTCCCTGCATATGCTTCAATGCCTCATGATCAGTATATAAAACGAATTCTTTATGAAACAAATAATGTCTCCAATGTTTGATAGCTTGCACGATAGCATAAAATTCCATATCATATGTACTATATCTCATCTTTGCTCCCGATAGCTTCTCACTGAAATATGCGATAGGACGACCTTTCTGACTTAACACCCCTCCAATCCCAACTTTTGATGCATCAGTATGTAATTCAAACAACAACTGAAAATCTGGTAAAACTAGAATTGGTGCTATTGTCAAAAGCTCCTTGATTTTCTCAAAAGCAACCCCTGCTTCTTCTGACCATAAAAATTGTTTCCTCTTCATACAATCAGTAACTGGTGCCATCACGCTACTGAAGTGTGGAATGAATCTTCGGTAGAATGATGCCAAACCATGAAAGCTTCTAACTTCTGTAATCGTCCTGGGTTGTGGCCAATTTCTGATTGCTTCAACTTTATTCTGATCCACCTGTATACCTCCTCCCGATATAACATATCCCAAAAATAAAACACTATGCGTCATGAACATGCATTTCTTCATCGCAGCATAAAATTGTTCCTGTCGCAGTACCATCAACACTTCTCTCAGATGTTGCACGTGTTCTTCTGAGCTTCTACTATATATCAGTATGTCATCAAAATACACCACTACAAACTTCCCAATGAATGGTCTAAAAATCTGATTCATCACCCTCATGAATGTACTCGGTGCATTCGAAAGACCAAACGGCATGACCAGCCATTCATATAATCCTTCTCTCGTCTTGAATGCTGTCTTCCATTCATCCCCTGGTCTGATTCGAATTTGATAATAACCACTCTTTAAATCGATCTTCGAGAATATAGTAGCCCCGCTCAACTGATCCAACAAATCATCAAGCCTCGGCATTGGAAATCTGTATCTGACAGTTATTTTATTCAATGCCCGACTATCAGTGCACATCCTCCACGTTCCATCCTTTTTGGTTACCAATAAAGCTGGTACAACACAAGGACTTAAACTCTCCTGCACACGCCCCTGTTCAAGCAATTCTTCCACCTACCTTCGCAACTCTTCATGCTCTTTTGGACTCATTCTGTAGTGTGGTCTATGAGGTAACACAGTTCCTGGAACAAGATCAATTTGATGTTGAATGTCCCTCAACGGCGGTAACTCCGTTGGCAACTCCTCTGGAAATACACCGTCAAACTCTTCCAGTACTGGTTTTACTTCTTCTGGTATTTCCACCACTTCATGACTCTCCCGTCCGATCAATAAAAATACTTCAGGCTCCTCCTCAACCTCCTTGAGAAACTCCTTCAAAGATATCAAAGTTTTAAGCTCTTCAATCTCTTCCAACTTACTTTCTTCTTGTTGTCGTTTCTTGGGAACCAAAGTAATTTTCATGCCTTCAAACATAAAACTGTAACTGTTTGTACGCCCATCATGTTGCACCGCCCTATCATACTGCCACGGTCTCCCCAACAACAAATGGCATACGTCCATGTCCACAACATCACACCAGATTTCATCCTTGTATTTCTTCCCAATTGAAAAGTTAACACAAGCCATTCGTCCAACTTTCACCTCCCCACCTTTCCTCAACCAAGCTAACTTGTACGGTTTCGGATGCTTCTGTCTTCAATGATAACTTCTTCACAGCTTCTGTAGAGATAATATTATCACAGCTTCTCGCATCAATTACAAATTTACAAACCCTTCCCAAGATAGTGCATGTTGATTGAAAGATGTTACTCCTCAACCAGCTAGTTTCTTCCTCCTGCTTCAGTGTTAAGAAATTCCTCCTCATCATTAATGTATATCCGTCATCTCCAGACAATAACTCTTCCTCCTCAACCGGTAATTGATTAGAACCTTCAGCCTCCTCATCCTCATCCTCAACCTCAGCAATCATGGCTCGCTTCTTTGGCTTAGGACATTCATTGCTTTTATGAACAAACTCTTGACAATTGAAACATTTGATACCACTGTTGACTCTGGTCTTAGCAACTTCATTAACGATTGGTTTTGCAACAGCCTTAGAAACATTTGCACTGCTACTAGCCCCTTTCACTGGATTGTTGGAATTTGTAAACACACCACCACCTCGTCTACCCTGTTTCTCCCAAGCTAATGCTTTCTGATGTGCTTCAGCAACAAATCTGGGATCAAACATATTCACCATATCCTGAATTTGCATTCTCAACCCTCCAACAAATCTAGCTGTTAGCTACTCTTCTGTTTCCATAATATCATTCCTCGCAATAAGCTGATAAAACTCATCCGCGTAATCATTAACAGTCTTTGTGCCCTGGCTCAAGTTCTGCAAACATTGATACATCAGAGATTGATAATTATAAGGTAAGAACGTTGCTTTCATCAATTTCTTCATCTTCTCCCAAGATTCAACCTTTGACTTCCCCATTCGTTCACGTGTAAGTTTGGTTTGCTGCCACCATGCCAAAGCTCTTCCACTCAACCTTGTAGCAACCAACTTCACTCTACGATGTTCTGGAACTTCCTTGAAGTCAAAAATTTCTTCAACATTAGCCACCCAATCCAAAAGCTCCTCAGCTTGCATAACACCCTTGAATTCAGGAATTTCAGTTTTCATCCCCGATTCCCACTTGTGATCATACTCAAAGTAATTTCTTCCTTGACCTCGTCCTTGTCCTCGAACACTACCACCGTCATACTCCTCTTCAAAATCAGATGTATATCGATGTCGATCCTGACCACCAACATCTCTACTACCTCCATTCCTCCGATCTCGTCCATTCACATTCCGATCATCAGCATTTCTATAAGAATCTCGACCCATACTTCTATGATTACTGTCGACACTTCTCTCTCTATTGGAATGTGGCGAAACTCTACTTCCTCCATGGATTGATTCAGGTGTATTTCTTCTTCTACTTTGATTCAATTCAAGCATCATTCTTTCCAGTCTACCAATACCTTCATCAAATTTTTCATGCATACGTTGCTCCATTTGATCGGCTTCTTCCCTTCGATACAATGTTTCAATATTTTGATGTCGATTAGCTCTTCTCGGCGGCATGATTCGAAACTTCACAAACACTTCGATTCTCGGCTTTGACTTTCAAAATGATACCAAAATGATGTACACGGCCTTCACTTGCTTAGCTCGGCCGAAGCTCTTCAACACTTCAAAATTCAAACACAATTCGAATTTAGATCCAAAATGCTATGGATCGAAAACTACCAAATTGTTGCAATTTGTGATGAACACGACGAACAATCAAACTCCTCAAAAAATGCAAATCCGAACTCCAATACTTCAAAACAAAGATGAACACTTCAACTTGCTCTCGGCCTAGCTCAAGATCGTACAAATCAACACTTCAAACTTCAAATTCTCGGCTCCAAGACTCGATTTAGCTATGATTGGCTAAAACAAGCTCTGATACCAAATGGTGCAGCAGCGGAAATAACAAAATGATGATTCTGTGGAAGTAGCGATCGATGAAATGAAGAATACTGAATGGCCCAAATTTGTTGATCCGAAGATACCAAATTCTAGCTATCTTCGTCACGTTGATAGCGCACTATACCGTGAAGGAAGATCTACAATTCTTCAGACGTTGATTTAGCGCACTAGATACCGTGAATTGGCTTCTACGATCGTTGAATCGAGCGCACTCGATTAACCGAAAGAGGAGATAGGAGATTACACTCAACTACCAATTTAAGAAGAGGCACAAAGCTCTCCCAAAACCAAAGTTTTTATTCAAAAATCAACCAACCTCAAAATGTACAACACACTCCCTATTTATAGCAGTTTTCACCCTGACCCTTAAGTCGTATACGACTTACGACTCAACTAGGTCGGCAACGACTCAACAACCCATGACTCAAACACTTATATTACAACCCACACAACATCACGAATTTACAACACTTAGGTCATGTACGACTTATAACCTGCGACTTACGACTTATAACAGAACGACCTAAAACATGCGACTGAACAATATGTACAATGGTTTAAAAACATGACGACTCAACAACAACACAGAACTATAACAGCCCATAGGTCGTTTACGACCTAAATACAACAAAGCTCAGCAAACACCTACGACATACGACTTATCAATGCTTCACGAGTTAACATTGCCACGACCTAAAATTCAGCGACTCAAGAGACAACAGCTGCATCACTTTACGCGACCTACCTAGGTCGTAGGTCGTACGCGACTTATCTTAGGTCGTGAGCTCCCTTCTTCAGCATACTCGTTAGGTCATAGACGACCTAAATCACTTCCCTTAAGTCGTAGCCGACTTAAGCCTTGCACTGCTACTTCGTTATCTCATGGCGCTCCTTCTGTAGATCCCGAACGACTTAAGCTAAGTCGTAGCCTCTTTCCCTTAAGTCGTGGACGACTTAAATCTCCTTCCTTAGGTCGTGACCCTCTTGAGTTAAGTCGTGAACGACTTAAGACTTTGCAACCACTTAACTTCTCCACAGAATTCGTAGCTTGCACTGCTTTGTCTCTGGCCTGAGCTGCATCAAAAAATGATAAGGAGATCCGTCCACTTAAACAGTTAGGGGGTGATCCCTGATCTTATGTATTGTTAGATTATTTCCTAAAGAGCCGGTATTGAGCATTCCGGAAATCGGCGTTTGGTTTGTGGAGCCCCTAGGAAATGGAGAGTGTACTCGTAAGAGATGACTCGAAACCCATGACCTACTCCGAAACTATATACGGTTAAATGAAGGAGAGGCGTTATATTTTGAGATGTTGAAATCTATATGTGGTTCCATGACTCGATGAAGTGTGGGAATTTGTGTGAGATTTCAAGATCTATTGAGATGTGGAATTCAGGTGTGATTCCGTGACCTGTTAAGGTGTGGGAGTCCATATATGATTCCATAATTTATTTTAGAGATGGTGCATGAGCTGGAAGTCGGACGTGGCCTCATCAGTGGAAATGACTAAAACCAAAGATAAGATGCATAGCCTAGGGGCCTAGCGAACTCATGAAGGTGTAGTCGTCTCTCTTTCTAGCAAGTCCCTATCGTTTATTTTATGCATGCTGGGAGCGATTCACTTGGCCTAGGTGGCCAGTTATGTATTTCCTATGTTCCTCGGCTAGACAGGTACTGACCCTCGGAAGTGATCCTTGTGCAGGAGGACCGGTTCTCAGACGTTCTGGAAGCACCTCCGTGGAAATCCCACACAATTAGCGAACGAGATTTATCGGATTTTGATTTTATGACTAGTATCGTTGTGATGTACACAACACATGCATCGCAGCTACTTTTTATTATTACTTGGGAGATTAGACACAATTATAATATCAGATGATTTTATATAAAGGAGTTTTGGTTATCGTAAGGTAAAAACCCTTCCGTATCTATTTGCGATAAGGCCTTACGAGATACCTTTGTTTTTGTAAAGATTATTAAACTTTAATAATCAGGTTGATTGTGTTTCTCACGCTGGTTTAACCAGACTCACCCGAGCATGGTTTTTCCTATATGCTCGGGTTAGACCGAGCATATTTCAAAGTTTACTTGGATATTGGAGCTTCAGGAGAGGAGCTGGAGGCCTAAAGACGTATTCATGTAGATGACTATATTTCCATTGTATATATTGTTGTATGTTATTCAGTAGTTGTGAGGACAGGTTATCATAACTATCCGGCTAAAATAGGTTAGTGTACTCTGATTGATGTCTGTATATACAAATATTACAGTTTTGTTTTTTTAAGATTTGTTATATATTATAAATTATTCGTTCCGCTGTGAGATTCTATGTTGTTTAGTTTCTTCTTGTCTTCTTTCTTTTCCCTCTATCCGCCTTTTCGATCAATTTGGGTTGGACATGCGTGGTCTTTTGTCAACTTAAACTATACGGAAAAGTGGGTCGTTGCAATATTTTTTTGATTTTGGAATTTTGAGTTTAGGGATTTGAAAGTCTGTTTGTGTTTAAAACGGTGTTTTTTTGATTTGAAGCCTATGTTGTTAAGTTGAAAATCATGTTTGAGTTGAGATTTTTTTATAGGCCCAAAGCTTAGAATTTTTTTTGTGTGTGTTGTAATTGTGTGTGTTGTAATTAAATGTGTGTGTTGTAATTTCATGTATGTGTGTTAAAGTTTTTAATTGAGTGTGTGTTGTAATTTCATTTACTTTTGTTGTGTGTTGTGTGTGTGATTCATTATTGGCTTTGCTTTTGTGTGTGTGAGAGAGTTTATTTTTCTTTCGTTTGGGATTTCACTTGCGATTTGTTTGCGTTTATTTTTCTTTCATTCGGCTTCAGTAAAAAATATAAAAAAAATCTCTTTTGTTTTCGTTCTATCCATATAAAAGTAACAAAAAAATATCGTTTTCAAAACTTTTTACAAGTTGCAAGCTGTAGGAAATTAGAAAGAGAAGAATTGCTTGCTAAAAAAATCCGCTCTGCTTTGCTTGCTAAAAATCCACGCTAAAAAAAATCACTGCTTTAAAATAAATTGTTAATAATTCTACACGCTTTGGTATCGTGCTCTTATCTCTTGTTTTCATTTCTTTACATTGTTGGTTGCTTGCATTTTAAATATCCAAAAACAAAACAACATCAAATCTCATTCGTAGTTGCACTGTTAGTACATTTTTAATTTCTGTCTTGCATTCATATCATCTTATTTTCTTTTTTAAGGGCAACACCCAAATCCACATAAGGTGAGGGATTTTATCACCCCTTCCTTGGCTCATATATTACATTTCATCGTAGAATCTGACTAATAATAATGGTTAAACGTTGGACTTAAGGGTATCACCAGCTCACATAGGGCTTAATTGTATCTTGACAAGTTGTCTTCTTTTGACAATTTAACTTCTTGGTGTCTAGGCTACGGTAGAGCAATAATCAGTTAATATTACGGTGATTCGTAAATATTATAATGATTGTTTCTCTGAAGGTACTTAAACCTTTGGCTGCATTGCTACGGTGATTCATGGTGCACCGATAACTCCTGTTCGTTACCTGGCTAAGAACTATTTTGTTGGACTAAGACAAAGTATGATTATACAATTTTGGGTTAGGAGCTACTAAGGACGAAAAAGTTGTAATTAAGTCCTCGCATTCATTTAGCTACATTAGTTCATGCATATTTAAAAAAAAAGAAAAAAATCAAAATCCAAAAGTAATTTTTTTTACATTTTACTTAACCTAGTTTGTTTTAAAAATCCAAAAAAAATGTTTTCAAATCATTTCCTTTGAAAAAAATCAAATAAAATCAAAAATCCAAAAACAAGCATTTTCTTAAGTTAGTTTTATTTTAGAAAAAAACAAAAATTCAAAAAATAAAAATCTTTTCATAAACAAAAACAAAAATCTAAAAGAAAAAAGCAAAAACATATAATAAGAAAAGAAAAAAATTTGAAAATCCAAAATCCAAAAAACAAAACAAAAATAAAATCTCCCTTTTGAAAAATAAATTCTTTTTGGTAAATATTTTACCTTAAAAAAATGATTTTTCACTTTATTTCATTTTCTAGACCTTGTTTCATTTTCTTAACTTGATTCTTACTTCTTTCTTTCCTTGACCTTTTCACTTCTGCATGAGTACTTGGACTCGTGACAAAACAACAAATCATTTAACTCGAACGAACAACCCATAAACGACGGCTAACGAAAATCCTCCATGAACTCTCATGGATAGAATCTTTTCCGATAGAGTTTCTATTCCTTCTTGTATCACACTACCCGCCACAACAGGTAACTATTTCGAAATTCATTTCAATCACATTGTCACGCTTTCAAAATTTGGCAATTTTGAACAAAATGACCCATACATCTTCTTAACAAAATTCGAACAAGTATGTGAAAACTTCAATAATTATGTGATAACGGAATCAAACTTCAATTAATTCCATTTTCCCATTTCGATTATGCTGAAAAATGGTTGTATAGCTTAGTTTCGAACTCAATCAAAACTTGAGTAAAGTTTTCTAAAAAATGTTTTACCCCTTGGAAAAAACAACTAAAATCCGAGCGAAATTGTTATTTTTCATCAATTCAGGGGTGAACCTTTCGGAAAATATTTTGAAAGATTTAATGAGCTTTTGATAAAATGTCCACACCATAATTTCAAAAAATGGACTCTTTGTCATATCTTATATGATGACTTGAAAATAACTCAGGAACCATGCTTGAATCGATGTGCTAAGACAATTTTCTCGCCCAACATCATGACGATGCTTGGCAATTCCTTGAAAACTTGGCCAAAAAGTCATCTCAATGGAAACGTTCTCACGAAAAATCAATTTATTCACGATCGAGTGCACACTCGATAGGATCATCTTTGGCTTTGGAAGCTAAAATCGATGCAATGATCAATAAATTCGACAACGTTTACTCATCCAACCAAATGGACCAAGCTTCTCAACCAATGTGTTATAAATGCAATGATCCGAATCACATAGCCGATCAGTACCCTAATTCGGTAGAACAACTCATTTCTTTCAATAAGGTTAAGAATGATCCGTTTTCTCTAACGTACAATCCTGGTTGGAGAAATCACCCTAATTTTGCATGGAGCCAAAATAACCCCAACACGAATTTGGTTCGTCCCAATTTTCAAGCATTTCTGAACAATGTTATGAATCCTCCCTTTTAGCCCAACCACTTTCAACAAAATTTTCTTCCTCCGTCTCTAAATTAACCACAACAATCTTTTGCTTCTCAAAACGATAAATGATTGACTTCACTTGGGAAAAGCCTAGAAACTTTGGCTAAAGCAACCACTCAAAGCCTCCAACCAAACAGCAATTTGCAAATTTTATTAACCTCGTACATGTAGAATACGAGTCAATCGATTGCTAAACTAGAAATGCCGATGAGTCAACTAGCCACTTCTGTAAGTGAACGTGAATGGGGCACATTCCCAAGTCAGCCAATTTCGAATCCCAGAAATCAAAACACGAATTCGAATCAATCCCATGTTGTTCAAGATAGCAACGTAAACCAAATGAATGCTATCACGACTTTGTGTTTCAGTAAACAAATGATAATCAAGCTGTTAATCCAAACGATTTACATGAAACTCATCTTGACACTTCAAAAATGACAAGCGGATCTGAACAAAACATTGATCCAAATATCGAATCAAATTCCAATCCAAACTCTTCTTCTACTCAAGTAGACCGACCTACTGAGTATCGTGTTCCATTTCCACATCAACTTCGACCCAAGAAACATTCTGATCAAATGGAAAAGATGTTGGAAATTTTTAAACAAGTGAAAGTAAACATTCCTCTTCTTGATATCGTTCAACAAGTCCCAAGTTATGCTAAGTTTCTCAAGGACTTGTGTACTCAAAAACGACACACTCATGTACCCAAGAAAGTTTTCTTAGCCACCGGACTTAGCGAAGTTTTGTCCCAATCAATTCCCGTTAAATACAAAGATCCTGGATATCCGACGATCTCATGCACGATAGGAGACAAACGATTAACAAGTGCTTAATAGACTTGGCTGCGAGTGTTAATTTGATTCCTTATTCAGTTTACCGGCAACTTGGCTTGGGTGAACTGAAACCGATGAAAGTAACTCTTCAATTTGACGATCGTTCCATAAAGAAACCCATGGGATAAATAGAGGATATACTCATCAAAATTGGTAAATTTATATTCCCCGGCAACGGTGCCAAAAACTTGTTGATAACGACAGAAATTTCTATCGGTTAGAAAACCATCGTTACAAAATATTATCGTTATAAAACCGCAAGCGCACGACATACAATTGTAGTATATATGCGAGTACGGGTCGATCCCCAGGGAAAGAATTAAATTTCAATATTACTCAATCAAATTAGCCTAAATTTTTTGAAATTTGTTTTAAACTAGAAATTGTAGAAAATGAGCTAGAGCAAAAGTGAATAAACTATGATAATAAGGAGCAATTTAGAGGCAAATCCACTTCTAATCATTCATATAAATCAACACAAAATTCACTTGTAATCTCTCATTTAAATATTAAGTAGAAAATGATAGATGTGCTTATTATAAGTATGATTTATTTGTGCTATTAATTAGCACAACTAAAATCATCAAACTCAAATACACCTTTCAAACCCACTTATCAACACTCATTAAAATGACATGAAAATTTAAAATAAAATATATTTTAAGTATGATTTATTTACTACTGATTAGTAACATAGACCATCAAATTTTGATTCTAGTTAGACTTTCATTATCAAAATCGCTTGGGCAAATGATCAAATAGTTTATGTTTTAAATGGAGTTAAGCATAGCCTATTTGAGATGTCAACATAGGCTATCAAAATTCAATAAAAAAGAAACATAAACCACCTTCATTCATATTTTCCATTAAGCACATAAGAGAGATAACAAATGAAATCATTATGTTAATTTAATATGTTTCATGAGAGCTTCATTACCCATAAATTGAAGGGTTTAGCTACTCATATTTGAAAACATGTTAACATAAAATGATTTCAGCATAAAATAAAAGGAAAATGAGATCTAATCAAAAGAAAAGAGAGCTAACTACTTGCATGAAATAAAACTAAACTAATTACAATAATAAATTCTATGCTATTAACATGAAACAAAAGAAGCATAAAGTAAATAAGAAAGCATAGAATAAAAGAGTAATAAAAGTAAGCATGAAAAAAAAAACGCAAGAAGGTAAAGAGCAAGGTTAAAGAGCCATTAAAGAAACATTTTATTTAACTTTGATTTATGGCTACAATATTGCATGAAAGTAGGAAGATGATTACATTAAACATAAGGGGTATTTATACATGCTTAAAACCCTAATTTATATTTTAGGGGACTACCTATAATGCCCTTGAGAAAGGGTAACCTCCAGGTAATCGTCAGGGAAATAATTAAGCCCTACTAACATGCCTTTAAGCCTCCATTAACATGTGCATGTGCTTTTAATCATGGACCATATGGTAGTGGGTATGTGGGCTCCTCCATGTTGCATGAATTCTTTTATTTTCCAATCTTCATTAGCCTTCAACATATGTGCATGCATACATCCATGAAACCTCTTCATATTTGCATTTTATTTCCTACAGGTAAAAATAAAAATGTGCAAATAAATTTTCTCAAATTAAATCATACACAAAATTACCATTTTATCCCCAAGTAAAGATGAATGAATGATGATTTGAAAACAATTTAAATTTTGGTTTAAACAAGTAAAATACCCTAATATGCTCATTTATTTAAATAAAAGTAGATTAAATATGGAAGTAAAAATATGCACTTTTACGTGCACATCACGTCTTTTCAAAAGATCGCGTGACTTTTTATAATGAACTGATGCAAATTTATGAGACAACACTATGATGATTTTGCTAATTATCGATTCGAAAATAGTTTTAAAAATATCATCAGAAATTACAATTGAAACTTTTTCAAAAATCAGATCATGAATATTTTGAAAACCAATGCTCTAATACCTAATGTGAGTCAGTGGAATATGGATCTTAAGTCTAAATTAGCACTAGAGGGGGAGGGGTGAATAATGTTTAATGGATTATATGAGTATTATTCAAATTCTTTAAGATTTTATTTGAAATGATGGAATTAAAAATCACAAAAACAATCACAGAATCAAAGTACAGATACAAATAAATGTAGTAAAAGTAAAAAAGGAAAGAATACATCAGGATTTTATAGTTCGAAGTTACCCTTTGTCCAGTTCCGCACAATTCCTTGTATGGATTTCTTTTCAACTAGTAAATTCAAATACAATTTTGATTTCAAGACTACGAGACACACCCTCCAACATCCCGGCCTCTGGGTAGGGCCACTTTATTTCTAGGCCACAAGCACACCCACTAGATTTACGGACTACTAAGTACACCCAATTGATTTAACTAGGCTACAATCACGCCTACTGGGATTTCACGGATACCAAGCACACTACAGAGTATAAGAGTATGATTTGATAGAGTTTACAGACTCAAATCTTCGATCTTGATCACAATCGATCCTATTACTCTTGAATAACACTTGATCTTGAGAGAGATGAGAGAAATCAGAGCGTATATGAAAGAGAATCAAACTAGTAATGATTCAATTTGATTCTGGTTTAATTTCGGCAGAGTTTCGATAGAAATTGTTTTAGAATTCAGGAGAATGAAAAGCGAAGAGAGAAATAAGAAAGTAGTTAATAAAAATTCGTTTGGAAGTCCGGTATATATAGGAAAACAATGGTCATGTTCATACACAAAGAGGAACAACGAAAAGATACTTCCATTCAAAATTTGAATTTTGAAATTTACGGCTTGTATGTCGACATATGGGATTTGGATATGTTGACATATCCTTCACAAAATTGAAAAATACTCTATAAAAATTGTTTTGAAAATCCGTTGCTCTATAAAATAACTTAATACTTTGTAGAATCATTTTGATAAATTTTATACAAACTTTAATCAGAATATAACTAAATAAAACTTTGTAAAATAATTTTGAAAGATTTTAATATCAATATTCAATAAAATGTAAATAATATATATAAAATCAATATAGTTATAAATTATTAAAGTATAAACAAAAATTCAATATATATAAACTTAAAAACACTAAATAATATCTTAATAAGTATAAGAGATTTGAAAAGATTATTTTTAAAAATTAAATATTTGAAAAACAATTTTAAAACAAAATTAGAGAAGACGAGAGAGATCAGGAAAGTACTATCAAGGTTTTAACATAAATTATATGACTCTGTAACTTATCTGGAATATATTGAAATCTTAAACTCTTTAATAGTCACGAGTCTTCATTCTTGAACTCTTGAAACTTTATATCAGCATCTTGAATCTACTCTTGATATCAGTATCTTGATACTGTACAGTCTTCATAATCAATACCTGTCTAATATCCTGCACTATGTACTATATATATATATCTTAATAAAACATCAATATTTATATTTTATATAATGTCCTATAGTTGTTATCGTCAAAACCAATACCTAAGTTACCAACACTCTTCTTCTACGATGACGATGAAAATATAGTATCGCATCCAACAATCTCTGCCTTGATACTATACTTCTCTACTAGTTGTCCAACCCCACATACACCTTCATACACCAAGCAATCTCGAATGATCTTCGGCATGGTCATCACCTATTGCACTTTGTCGATGAACTCCAGCAATGCCACCGTCCACTAACAAAGTGTTTAAAGTACCTCTTCATGCAGGACCTGTAAACCTCCATAATGAAAACAAACATGTCCATCTACCAACTCACTCTCTTATGTGCAACGAGGGGGCACCTAGCAGTTTCATAAGTGGATCAAGTTCAAGCAATGCTCAAACTTTGCAACAAGCAAGAACTTATGAATGTAATTGTTGCATTGTCCTCTGTATGAACCTTCGAAGGACGAAATAGCTTTTCTTCATTCATCAAGACATGAAGAGATTGTCACCTCTACATGCTTCATACTCTAACTGAAAGTTGTATTTTCAACTAAGTAAATTGCACTTTGACTATCAGAAATCCCTAACATTCTGTTATACACTAAGCCAAAATCACATAACAATAGCTTCAAATAGAGGGCCTCATTACTGCATCAATGGCATATGCTCTGCCATTATAGTAAACAAAGCAATTAAAGTTTGCAACTCGCCGTCCAATTAAGATGTCCCTTCAAGAGTGACTACATATTGTGAGATTGATATCCTTCGATCTCCATCCTCGGTTTGGATAGAATCATAAAATACAACCAAGGTGAAAAGGCTATCCTTGCTGCCAAAAACAAGCCCGTGGTATAGAGTTCCTCTAAGATATCTAAAAATATACTTCACCGTCTCCCAATGCATCTTTCCAAGATTTCCATATATGTAACATCCCCTATCTAGAGGTTCAAAGCTAAGCGCTACAGATGCTGCAGTCATCTATAGTATTAACTTCTGGTGACTAAATACGGCTATGTTAATGGTATCTATAATATAAGAAGCACTTGAATATGAAACAAATCACGGATTTCCAAAAAAGAATTTTCCATTACATTTCAAAACACATGTTCCATATTCATAATACATAATCCCAAAATGTTTCCTAGGCAATGATAAAATATACTTATTACAAAATGTGCCAAGAGCGACATATGAAGATGCTCACTTGGATGATCAGAGTTATATAGTCACAATTGACTGAATACATACACAACGGAAATAAACACAAAACAAAGAACTACAACTCCTAATTATCTATCCGTTAGCCTCCTGCTCGCCTCTGGTAGTATCTGTTAAATACTTCTCTTCAGGATGGTCTGTCCCTAACTTAACATCTCCCAGGGTCACCAGATCCTAATGATTTTGCGGGCTCACCAATAACCTATCTGTATACAAATATATATTCCCTTCTATGTGTAATCATAATTTTAGTCTTACCTGTGACAAAACCGTACATATTGGAATTTTGGACTAAATTAGCTAGGGCAAATAGCTAATGTATAGGGTGAGACCATATACCAGTCCCATCTGGTATTCTAATGTCAGAGTCATTTTACTTAAGGATCCCTTCCTATAATTTTCCTTGAAAACCTTTTTCAAAATGATTTAAAACCTTTAAATCATCTCACACAAAGAAAATACATATACTCTATACTTTACTCAAAATCACCTTGCCATGTTATATATATACTTTACTCAAACCTTAGTTGATGAAAACATTTAAACACTTGAAAGTCCCCCGTTCGATTCCATTGAAGTACCCCTTTCAAAACCATTGAAAGCACCTCTTTCGGAACTAAGCAAAACCCTTCATTTATCTAGGCCGAAAGGTCAAAACCTCCCTTTCAAAACCATTCTTAAAACCCTTTCAAAACCTTTGAAAACCTTCCTTTCGAAAGCTTTAAAACCTTAGACATCATATCTTAAAACACTTCAAAGCGTTGCCTTTAAAAAACTTGGAAAAACTTTCCATTTCAACCCTTATGAAACCATCAGAAAATAGTACCTTTCGACTCCTTCGAAACCTTTTGGGGAGCCACCCCTTCGAAAACATTTTAAATACCTTTTGAAAGCATCAACCCTTTAGAAACTCAAACATTTCGAAAGCATTGGGCTCAATTTGAAACATGTGGAAAAACACCTTTCGAAACCATTTAAGTCGAAACCATTCTCTTTCGAAACCCTTGGGTTATACTTCAACAGAACAAAAAGGGTCTATAAAATCATTTAGGTCGAAAGCTTACCTTTCGAAAGCTATTCCTAAGTAATAAAGTGATGGTGTCGAAACCATCTCTTCAAAAACATTGGAGAAGTGGCTAATTTTAAAAAGTCAAGTATACCTTCTAAAACCATTGGCTTCGAAAGGTAGAAAGGCGGCAGCTAGGGGTTTCGATCCCTTCGTAAGCATTATATAAAACACAAGAGTGCAACCCATTCGAAACCTCTTCTTTTCAAACATTTGACTCAGTCGAAAGCCAACTGAGTCGAAACCTAACCTTTCGAAAGCAAAGCAGGCGTTACCTTTAATTTTAAGACAGGGCATACTCCAACCCCTTCGGAACCTAGCATTTCGACTAAGTACCCTTCACTTTTATCCAATGCGCTACGTACCAAGTAGCTTGATACCATGCGCATTGGTTTCGAAACCAATGGTGGCGAAAGGTCTGTGTAACGACCCGTATTTTCACGGATCGAAAAGTTCGTCAAATCTGGAGTTTTAGCATTTTTTTTTAGTCATTTCAGATTTTAGGCAAATTTTGCCTAAGTCCTAAGTCGTTCACGACTTAGCATGAGTCGTGAGTCGTATACGACTTAGGAGAGGAGTTCTGGGCGAGTTAAGGACTCAAGGAGATAAGTCGTAGCTGGGCTAGGTTAGTAGGTTGAAGTTTACTCGGCAAGTGTTAAGTCGTAGGTTGTAAGTCGTTGCCGAGTTAAGGGATAACAACCTAAGGAAGTGACCGACTTATAGTTTTAACCGACTTAAGGATAGTGGTGAGTTAAGTGTTAAGTCGGCTGACGAGTCAAGATAGTGGTCGACTTAAGACCTGGACGACTTAGTAGTTAGTATGTCTGACCAGTTATTTGTTAAGTCGTTGCCGAGTTAAGGAAGTGGGGTTGACCGACTTAAGGGTTAGGTCGGCAACGACCTAAGGACATGTTGTGAGCGACCTAAGTGTTTGGGTGTTAAGTGTTAGGTCGGCAGGGTAATTGAGTCGGTAGGTAGTTGAGTCGGCAACGTGTGTTGAGTTGTGAGTCGGCAGTACGTCTCTTGTGTTAAATCGTAACCCAGTTACGAGTTAAGTCGTAGTTGTATTCCTTCGTATGTCTTAAGTCGGCAAGGCACTTATGTCGGCAACGACCTAAGTTAAGTCGCGCCTATGTGTTAAGTCGCAGTTGCGCTTTGTTGTTGAGTCGTCAACCGACTTAGGACTTGGGTTTTGCGGCAGTATGATAAGTCTGCTTCGTTGAGTCGGTCATTTGGTTAAGTCGTAGGTCGGCGAGGCAGTTAAGTCGTTAGGTCGTATAGGCTGGTTAACTCGGCAGGCAGATGAGTTTTTAGGTCGGCAAGGCACTAGGTCGGCAAGGCATTAGGTCGGCATGGTGTTAAGTCGGCACCGACTTAAGAAGATAGCCGAGTTACGACTTAAGGCCAGTTTTCAGCTATAAATAGGAGGGGTTGTTCTCACTTTTTGGATCCGGATTTTGAAGCGACGAAGTGCTGCCATTTTGAGAGCTCGACTTCTACACTTCTTCACTTCTTTTCTCCACTCTAATCTAGTGCTTCCATCCATCCAAATCGAAGATCAAGATTGAAGATTCAAGAGCTTAGATTGAAGATCTTCATCTTTTTTAGAGAGATTTCTTCATTTGAAGCGGATTTGTGGTAGATCTAGCTTCATCCTTCGCTGTCCAGATCTGAAGTTGATATCTTTTGGATTGTTTAGGTGATTTGGTGAGTGGTGATTATCTCTCACACGGATCCAAAGGAGTATATCGGATTGTTGGCTCGTTTTGGTGTTAAAATAGAGACTTCCATGCATTTTCTCCATCCTATGTGTAGATCCATATAGATCCATTGTTCATAATGATGTTGCATCCATTTTATCATATGTTAACCTATGCAAGTTCATTCATCAAGTTTGTAGAGATATAATCCATGTTTTCATGCTTATTGGACTTTCAACTCTTTAATTACGAAAATGCCATTATTGTTATAATTGTCTACTTAGATCATTTTTGAATGCTTGATTGCTTGGATTGATGTTTGATTTGATTGATTGTTATGAACTAGATGATTGATGATTAGATTAGATCGAAGATGATTCAAAAGCTAAGGGAAAGGCTCTTGAATTGGAAAAGCTGCTCGTGGCATATGTAGCGGGATGATGAAGCTCTTATGCATAGATCCGATGATGTGATGTAGAGATGGGGCTTTGCAAGGATGTAATGAAGCGAGGCAATCATATGATGAAGACTTGGTCTAATCCAGGCGGGATCATTCCAAGCATGTTGATAACTCGGTGATATGATTCGAGTTGAGGATAATGGATGCTCGAGAGGCGCTTGAGCTAGTATGGCAATAGTCGTCGAGGAGGATGACTAGGAGGTTGAGATCTCATCGTTGTTGAAGGTTCTAGCATGCTCTAAGCAAGAGTACATGGGGACGCCCAAAAGACTAAGTTGATGGTCGAGTACTCTGGGTAGATTCGATAATCCTAGGCACGGGTCACGATGACGTGCGGGAGTTATGTCTAGAACCGGGGTTACCATTAGCCCTTGACGGACGGCTGAAAGAATGTGCCGGTCATTCAATTAACGGTGATATCGCAACAATGATAACAGTGATAGCCGAGTCATGGATGTTTGGTTGTATCATCATTCGGTCTCAAGAGCGGTATTTCCTGGGTGCTTATCTGACCTTGGTTTTAGACCTTGGGGTTTGTACTTGGAAAACATCGCTCTTGACTCGAGTGACAATTGCTTTACTTTAAATTGTATGCTCTGCTATGTTTGCTTCTGCTTAGTGTGTGTCTGGGGGCTATCACTGTAGAATGAGGTTGGAGTGGGAGGGTTGTATTCCTATTCCTTTTCCTTTATGCTCTTTTGGTATGTTGTTAGTTAATTTACTGCTCACTAAGACTGTTGTCTGACTCAAGGCTTTATGTTTTAATTCTTATTGCCTTGGGCTGTTCGTCCATTTTGGGACGGGCAGACTAGGTAGCAGGTGACAGGTGCTGTTCTCTTCTCACGATGCTGATATCGAAGACGAGCTAGAGGGTTGCATATTATCTTCTTATATGTACTGGATTTTTCCGCTGTTTTGTATTCTCTGAGAGTTATGTAGTGAGGCTGGATGTATTGACTATGTGGATGCTTGTATTCAACTATTATGGAGTTTTATATGATGTCATTTTATTCTGTAAAGCTTCACTATACATATGTTCTATTGTATTTTGTCCATGCGCTGTGAGTAATACGATAGATCCTGTTGTTTTAATCTTACCTTGACAATCGTCCATGGTCGCCTGGCACACTTTACAGCGCTCTATCTCTAGATTCGGTGCAGGGGTCATGGGCGGTCGTCACATTTGGTATCAGAGCATTGGTTAATCGATTTTACCCAACGCTCGCTGTCGTAACTACGTATGAGAGACGTAATTGTATTTTGATGGATGATTACTATATATAATATAGTGGCTTAGTAGAGTTTGAGTCCTTTATGCAGTTGATTCTCTAGATGTTCTAATCATTCCTTTTTATAGATATTGAGAATGAGTCGAAGAGGGAGACCAGCTGCTAGGGGAGGTCGTGCTACTGAAGAGACTGCTGATTATGCAGCCATGTTCGAAGCTATGATGACTTCGATCATGAGAAGGATACCAGTTCCGGGGGCGGCAGTTGATGTTGGAGTTCAAGTCCAAACTCCGAAACCAGTGGATTTTGCTAAGTTGTGCAAGGATTATACTGCTCTTGGAGGGAAGGTTTTCTTGGGAACAGAATCTACTATTGAGGTCCAGAGGTGGATAGATGCTTGTAGAAGGATCTTTGGTGATTTGGGAATTGATGATGCAACTAAAAGGAAGTTGGCATCGAGGCAGCTTCAAGGGAGAGCCTCTGATTGGTGGAACTCTATTACCATCGATACTGCGGAGGAAGAGATTACTTGGGAGCAATTCCAAGCTAGATTTGAAGCTAAGTTCATTTCTACAGCTCAGAAGTCTGTTCTGTTCAAGAAGTTTGTGGAGCTTAAGCAAGGTGGAAGATCAGTTCTTGAGTATGTTTCTGAGTTCGAAGCTTTGTCCAAGTATGCCCGGTCGTATATTGAATCTGCTTATCAGAAGAATGAGAAGTTTGTGACCGGCTTGGATAGTTATCTTGGGAGACAATTGGTGGATCATTTGGACGATTCATTTGAGAAGCTTGTAGAGAAAGCTCTTAGGCATGAGAGTCTGTTTCCTAAGGAAGGATCTGTTGTTGCTGTGACCAAGGGAGAATCTAAACCACAGCAGGGTGGAAACCAGAAGAGGAAGCAGCAGCAGCAGAAAGGTAAGGATGGCCAGAAGAAGCCGAAAGGCGAGGTGACTTGCTACAATTGTCAACAGAAGGGCCATTTCTCTAAGGATTGTAAGAATCCGAAGGCACCGATGAAGTGTCACAACTGTGACAAGCCGGGGCATTTTAGGAAGAATTGTCCAGAACCAAGGAAGGACAGGCAGATTGTGCAAGCTTATGCTTTGGGAGCTGTTCCGTCGTCTTCGAAAGCTCCTACTGCGGAAGAGAAGGGAAAGAGTGTGGTTGTTCAAGGTATTCTTTTCCTATGTGGTGTTCCAGTTAGAGTTCTGTTTGATACTGGAGCGTCGCACTCGTTTGTTTGTAATGAACTAGTAGGCCGGTTAGGTTTGGAACCGGATATTGTTGATAGGCCATTGGTTGTGACTAATCCAGTTGGGGGTTCGTCTTGTTTGTGTATGTTATGCCGTGGTCTAGTTGTATCGAGTCATGGTTGCTCTTTTGTTTGTGATTGTTTTGTTCTGAACTTTGCGGGGTTCGGAATTATCTTGGGTATGGACTGGCTTAGGAAGTATGCGGCTAAGGTTGATTGTGAGAGGCTAGAGGTGGCAGTCGAGAATGTGGAAGGGCGAAAGATTGTGATACGATGTAAGCATGAGGAAGGCGTCTTCATGAGCTTCATGTATTCGCTAGTTGTTCCACGGGATGGACTGTCTTTAGTGCCAATCGCAAATGGATTCGAGGATGTCTTTGACGAAGTCAAAGGGTTGCCGCCGCATAGAGAGATCGAGTTTCGTATAGATCTAGTTGAAGGAGCCAGACCTGTTGTGATGCCTCTTAGGCGGATGGCGCCTAGGGAACAGCAGGAGTTGAGGGTGCAAGTTGATGACCTTTTGCAGAAAGGATTCATTCGGCGTAGTGTGTCCGAGTGGGGTGCACCAGTTGTGTTTGCAACCAAGGCAGATGGGTCGTTGAGATTGTGTGTGGATTATCGTGAGCTGAATAAGGTGACTAAGAAGAACAAGTATCCATTGCCAAGAATAGATGACTTGTTTGATCAGCTTCACGAAGCTAAGGTGTTTTCTCAGATGGATTTGGCAACGGGATTTCACCAGTTGAGAGTAGCTAAGGATAGTGTGCCGAAGACTGCTTTTAGGACACCATCCGGTTTCTTTGAGTGGCTGGTAATGCCATTTGGATTGACTAACGCGCCAGCATATTTTGTGGATCTTATGAATAGAGTGTTCAGAGATCAGTTGAACAAGTTCGTACTTGTGTTCGTGGATGATATTCTGATTTATTCCAGAACGGAGGAAGAGCACAAGACGCACTTGCATATTGTTTTGGAGATCTTACGGAAACATCAGCTGAAGGCTAAGTTTTCGAAGTGTCACTTCTGGAAGAGTGAAGTGAGGTTCTTAGGCCATGTGATTTCTGGAAGTGGAATAGCGGTTGATCCCGCTAAGGTGGCAGCAATCCAGGATTGGGTTAGACCTAAGAATGCATCTGATGTGAGAAGTTTTCTTGGATTAGCAGGATATTATCGACGGTTTATCAAAGACTTCTCCAAGATAGCTGCACCGTTAACAGGATTGACGAAGAAGAACAAAGTGTTCAGTTGGGATGCTAAGTGTGAGCAAGCTTTCGGAATCCTGAAAGAGAGATTGACGAGTACTCCTGTTTTGACTATTCCTAGTGGGAATGATGAGATGGTGGTTTACACCGACGCATGTGGTACTGGACTTGGAGCAGTGCTGATGCAGAAGGATAAAGTTGTTGCGTATGCCAGTCGACAACTGAAGCCGCATGAAAGGAATTACCCAACTCATGACTTGGAGTTAGCGGCGATTGTATTTGCCCTGAAGATGTGGAGGCATTATCTGTTGGGAGTTCGATTCGAGTTGTTTACGGATCACAAGTCGTTGAAGTATCTTTTCTCCCAGAAGGATTTGAATCTTCGGCAGCAACGTTGGCTAGAGTTTTTGGCATCGTATGATTTTGGTATAGCTTATACTCCGGGAAAAGGTAACGCAGTGGCTGATGCGTTAAGTCGAAGACATGCAGGATTGGGAGCCATGTTTTCTGAATGGAAGAGTCTCGAGTATTTAGCTGGATTTGACTTCAGGCCTGGATGCGAATTGGAACCTGAAATGTTGGCAAACTTATCGATAAGACCGACTCTTGTGGAAAGGATTGGCGAGAGTCAAAAGCGAGATGATAAGCTTGTCAAGATTATCCGTGAATTGGAATCTGGATTGGAGCCAGAAAAGGATAAAGGATTCGAGGTCGATAGAGAAGGTTGGCTTCGAAAGCAAGGACGACTAGTGGTTCCCGATATAGATGAGTTGAGGAGTGAAGTTCTGAAGGAAAGTCATCACTCGAGGTTGACAATTCATCCAGGTGGAAATAAGATGTATCGGGATATGAAGAGAACCTACTATTGGGAAGATCACCTTCATTTGGTGGAGTTTGCGTACAACAACAGTTACCAGTCAAGCATTGGTATGGCACCGTATGAGGCATTGTATGGAAGGCCGTGTAACTCTCCGACATGTTGGTTGGAAACTGGAGAAAAGCTGATGCTTGGGCCAGAGATGATTCGACAGACTTCGGATTGCATAGAGATCATTCGGCAACGAATGAAGGCAGCCCAAGACCGTCAGAAGAGTTATGCGGATAAGCGTCGGAAGGATTTGGAATTCGACGTAGGAGATATGGTTTTTGTGAAGATTTCTCCACTGAAGAATGTTATTCGATTCGGAAAGAAAGGAAAATTGACTCCGAGATTTGTCGGACCATTCCCGATTATCGAGCGAATTGGAAGGCTCGCTTACAGATTGGAGTTACCGGAGAAGATGTCGAGTGTGCACAATGTTTTTCATGTATCATATCTACGGAAGTATGTGCACGACTCGAATACAGTGGTTTCTGCTGATAGCTGTGAAGACTTAGAAGTTGATCCAGTCGATAGAAGACCTCGTAAGCCGCTTCGTGTTGTTGAAACCGACACGAAACAGCTTAGGAGAAAGGTAGTTAAGTTGCTCAAGATACAATGGAGTGAAGATGATAACGACTGTACGTGGGAGGTGGAAGAGAGGATGAAAGCAGCTCATCCTGAACTCTTCAAGGTATGGCCCTAAGGTGTCGTGTCATCTCGCGATATTGTAACTTGTTCTAATTCTAGAATTCTGTACGCTAAGTTAGAATTGGATGCATGGTTTGTTGATTGCTATGGATGGTAGGCGTACAGAATAGTTTTTGATTGCTTGGAATTTCGGGGGCGAAATTCCTAAGGGGGAGAGAATGTAACGACCCGTATTTTCACGGATCGAAAAGTTCGTCAAATCTGGAGTTTTAGCATTTTTTTTTAGTCATTTCAGATTTTAGGCAAATTTTGCCTAAGTCCTAAGTCGTTCACGACTTAGCATGAGTCGTGAGTCGTATACGACTTAGGAGAGGAGTTCTGGGCGAGTTAAGGACTCAAGGAGATAAGTCGTAGCTGGGCTAGGTTAGTAGGTTGAAGTTTACTCGGCAAGTGTTAAGTCGTAGGTTGTAAGTCGTTGCCGAGTTAAGGGATAACAACCTAAGGAAGTGACCGACTTATAGTTTTAACCGACTTAAGGATAGTGGTGAGTTAAGTGTTAAGTCGGCTGACGAGTCAAGATAGTGGTCGACTTAAGACCTGGACGACTTAGTAGTTAGTATGTCTGACCAGTTATTTGTTAAGTCGTTGCCGAGTTAAGGAAGTGGGGTTGACCGACTTAAGGGTTAGGTCGGCAACGACCTAAGGACATGTTGTGAGCGACCTAAGTGTTTGGGTGTTAAGTGTTAGGTCGGCAGGGTAATTGAGTCGGTAGGTAGTTGAGTCGGCAACGTGTGTTGAGTTGTGAGTCGGCAGTACGTCTCTTGTGTTAAATCGTAACCCAGTTACGAGTTAAGTCGTAGTTGTATTCCTTCGTATGTCTTAAGTCGGCAAGGCACTTATGTCGGCAACGACCTAAGTTAAGTCGCGCCTATGTGTTAAGTCGCAGTTGCGCTTTGTTGTTGAGTCGTCAACCGACTTAGGACTTGGGTTTTGCGGCAGTATGATAAGTCTGCTTCGTTGAGTCGGTCATTTGGTTAAGTCGTAGGTCGGCGAGGCAGTTAAGTCGTTAGGTCGTATAGGCTGGTTAACTCGGCAGGCAGATGAGTTTTTAGGTCGGCAAGGCACTAGGTCGGCAAGGCATTAGGTCGGCATGGTGTTAAGTCGGCACCGACTTAAGAAGATAGCCGAGTTACGACTTAAGGCCAGTTTTCAGCTATAAATAGGAGGGGTTGTTCTCACTTTTTGGATCCGGATTTTGAAGCGACGAAGTGCTGCCATTTTGAGAGCTCGACTTCTACACTTCTTCACTTCTTTTCTCCACTCTAATCTAGTGCTTCCATCCATCCAAATCGAAGATCAAGATTGAAGATTCAAGAGCTTAGATTGAAGATCTTCATCTTTTTTAGAGAGATTTCTTCATTTGAAGCGGATTTGTGGTAGATCTAGCTTCATCCTTCGCTGTCCAGATCTGAAGTTGATATCTTTTGGATTGTTTAGGTGATTTGGTGAGTGGTGATTATCTCTCACACGGATCCAAAGGAGTATATCGGATTGTTGGCTCGTTTTGGTGTTAAAATAGAGACTTCCATGCATTTTCTCCATCCTATGTGTAGATCCATATAGATCCATTGTTCATAATGATGTTGCATCCATTTTATCATATGTTAACCTATGCAAGTTCATTCATCAAGTTTGTAGAGATATAATCCATGTTTTCATGCTTATTGGACTTTCAACTCTTTAATTACGAAAATGCCATTATTGTTATAATTGTCTACTTAGATCATTTTTGAATGCTTGATTGCTTGGATTGATGTTTGATTTGATTGATTGTTATGAACTAGATGATTGATGATTAGATTAGATCGAAGATGATTCAAAAGCTAAGGGAAAGGCTCTTGAATTGGAAAAGCTGCTCGTGGCATATGTAGCGGGATGATGAAGCTCTTATGCATAGATCCGATGATGTGATGTAGAGATGGGGCTTTGCAAGGATGTAATGAAGCGAGGCAATCATATGATGAAGACTTGGTCTAATCCAGGCGGGATCATTCCAAGCATGTTGATAACTCGGTGATATGATTCGAGTTGAGGATAATGGATGCTCGAGAGGCGCTTGAGCTAGTATGGCAATAGTCGTCGAGGAGGATGACTAGGAGGTTGAGATCTCATCGTTGTTGAAGGTTCTAGCATGCTCTAAGCAAGAGTACATGGGGACGCCCAAAAGACTAAGTTGATGGTCGAGTACTCTGGGTAGATTCGATAATCCTAGGCACGGGTCACGATGACGTGCGGGAGTTATGTCTAGAACCGGGGTTACCATTAGCCCTTGACGGACGGCTGAAAGAATGTGCCGGTCATTCAATTAACGGTGATATCGCAACAATGATAACAGTGATAGCCGAGTCATGGATGTTTGGTTGTATCATCATTCGGTCTCAAGAGCGGTATTTCCTGGGTGCTTATCTGACCTTGGTTTTAGACCTTGGGGTTTGTACTTGGAAAACATCGCTCTTGACTCGAGTGACAATTGCTTTACTTTAAATTGTATGCTCTGCTATGTTTGCTTCTGCTTAGTGTGTGTCTGGGGGCTATCACTGTAGAATGAGGTTGGAGTGGGAGGGTTGTATTCCTATTCCTTTTCCTTTATGCTCTTTTGGTATGTTGTTAGTTAATTTACTGCTCACTAAGACTGTTGTCTGACTCAAGGCTTTATGTTTTAATTCTTATTGCCTTGGGCTGTTCGTCCATTTTGGGACGGGCAGACTAGGTAGCAGGTGACAGGTGCTGTTCTCTTCTCACGATGCTGATATCGAAGACGAGCTAGAGGGTTGCATATTATCTTCTTATATGTACTGGATTTTTCCGCTGTTTTGTATTCTCTGAGAGTTATGTAGTGAGGCTGGATGTATTGACTATGTGGATGCTTGTATTCAACTATTATGGAGTTTTATATGATGTCATTTTATTCTGTAAAGCTTCACTATACATATGTTCTATTGTATTTTGTCCATGCGCTGTGAGTAATACGATAGATCCTGTTGTTTTAATCTTACCTTGACAATCGTCCATGGTCGCCTGGCACACTTTACAGCGCTCTATCTCTAGATTCGGTGCAGGGGTCATGGGCGGTCGTCACAGTCTGGGTCGGAACCCCCTATACCGAAAGTGGCGAAACACACTAAAAACATGTTATTTTTGTTTTCAACTTAAAAGAGAAACTTTTTAACTAACCTGCTAATGTTTGTAAAAATTTCATTGGTTGCTAAATACCTTTTTCAAAAGTGCTGCCAATATTTTAGAATTAAACAATGATTTTTTTTGCAAAACTCCCCTTCTCCTTAATTAAACATATAAAACATTTCAGTCCCATACCTTAAATAATTTTATATATTCATCAAAACAATTAGGAAAATTCTATAAAAGTTCCAAAAAATCTTATTTAATATGTTTTCTAACATATATAAATTTCAGATCCAAATAATTGTTTATTTTGTCGTAAATAATTTATAACCCAATAAATTATTTTCTTCACTTGAAAATTAATATAAAATCCACATTAATTCAGAAATTATGGAAATTGAAACCCACCTCTAGAATATTATTTCTGATATATATTTAAATTCGCAAGGCATTTAGATGTCATTTAGTATGGTTTTCATGTCAAACATATCATAAAAATCAATATAAATATGCATAAATCATCAACAAGTATATATAAACATTTCGCTCTTCTAAAACATGGCTAAATCATGAGAGATAAATTCGGGTTTCACCTTAAAATCGAAAACATATAGAAAAGTGAGATGTAGTCATTATTCACCTTAGCTTTGTGATTAGGATGTGAGATTTGATCTTGATTAAGTTGATTTGATTTTCCTCTTGAAAACTTTAGATCTCTTCTTCTTCTCCTTTGCTAATGGTGGCCGGCCTTAGTGTGGTTAATTTCGTTTGTGATAAAATGAAATGAGGGTGTATTCATTTTCCTAAGGGTTTATGGTATAAGTTTAACCATTTTCCTATTTTGCCCTCCCTTATTTCCTAACACTTAAGTCCAGTTTACTTCATTTATCTATTCATTAATATGGCACGGCTACCCCTTAATTTAATCACAAATCTCAATCCATTAAGCAACACATTATTTTATTTAATTTAACTAATTAAATATCCTAAATAATGTTATTAAAAATATGGGGTGTTACAATCTCCCTTCCTTAAAGAATTTCGTCCTCGAAATTACGATAAGGCAGACAACAAATCAATCAAAGAGGTAAAATATACCATCAAAACAAATCAGGATAAGCGTCTCTAATCCTGCTCTCAGTCTCTCAAGTACAGTCTCTCTCATCGTCGCCCCACTGGACTTTCACTAGTCTGACTGCCTTATTCCTTAGCTTCTTCTCATCTCTCGCGATTATCCAAATAGGCTTCCTAACAATAGTCATGTGTGGTTCCACTACTAAATCTTCTAACCCAGTCGGTGCTATAGTAGTGTCTAGATCCCTAACATACTTCTTTAGGTGAGAAACATGGAAAACATCATGGATTCCTGCCAAACTACTCGGTAACTCTACTCTATAGACGAGGTTTCCGATCCTCTCAATAATGCGAAAAGGTCCTACGAATCTCGGTGCTAACTTTACTGATTTTCCGAACCTAATCACACCCTTCATCGGTGAAACCTTAACAAACACATAGTCTCCAACGGAGAACTCTAAGTCTTTTCTTCTTCTATATGCATAATTTTTCTGCCTAGATTGAGCTTCCTTCAGTCTAGTACGAATTAACTTAATCTTTTCTGCTGCTTCTTTTACCAAATCAGGACCAAGGACTAATCTACCTCCGGTCTCTAACCAATATGCAGGGGATTTGCATGGTCTTCCATACAAAGCCTCAAATGGTACCATCCCTATACTAATCTGATAACTATTATTATACGAAAAATTGACTACATGTAGATGGTCTTCCCATGATCCTTTAAAATACAATACACAAGCTCTTAACAAGTCCTCCAAGATCTTGTTAACTCTTTATGTTTGCCCATCAGTCTATGGATGGTAAGCGGTACTCATCTTGAGCTTGGTTCCCAAAGCTTCCTGTAGACTCTTCCAGAACTCACTAGTGAACAAAGAATCTCTATCACTAACAATACTAATTGGAATTCCATGCAGTCTAACCACATTTTCCATGAACAACTTCACCAAAATAGGTGTCGTCCTAGTTGACTTAACCGGAATGAAATGGGCACTCTTGGTCAATCTATCCACTATGACCCATATGCTTTCATTTCCCCAACTAGACCTTGGCAACCCATCAATAAAATCCATAGAAATAGAATCCCACTTCCACACTGGAATATCCAATGGTTGAAGCAATCCACTCGGCTTTTGATGTTCAACTTTTACCTGCTGACAGTTCAAACACTATTTCACCCACAAGCCAACATCCCTCTTCATGCCTTCCTAGAAGAAACTTCTCTTCATACCTTGATACATCTTCGTTCCTCCTGGATGAATAGTGAACTTCAAACGATGACATTCCTCTAGAATTTCCTTCCTTATGTCTCCCATATTTGGAACACATAATCTACCGTTCTTTCTCAACCACCCGTTCTGGTCAAGACTGAAATCCTTCAAGTCATCGCTCTTCGTTCCATCCCTTAACTTACTGATCCATTCAGCTAACACTGGATCCTCCCCCTGTATAGAAGCAATCTTCTCAATCACTACCGGTCAGACTTCTAAACAAGACAACATAGCACCTTCTCTACTAGACCCAGCCTCCGATCTATAATGCACTTTACAGGATGACAATGTTTCTAAATCCTTCCATTTAGCAATCATCGCTAAAACTGCATTCTGATGTTTTCTGCTAAGTGCATCTGCCACCTTATTTCCTTTTCAGGGTGTATACTCAACTCCAAAATCATAAGCAGCAATAAACTCCAACCATCTTTGCTGTCTCATATTCAGCTCCTTCTAAGAGAATAAATACTTCAACGACTTATGATCTGTATATAGCTCGAACCTCTCTCCCAAAAGGTAATGCCTCCATACCTTCAAAGCAAATATTACTACAGATAACTCCAAATTATGTGTCGGATATCTAACCTCATGCAGTCTAAGCTGCCGAGATGCATAGGCAATCACTTTACCCCTCTGCATTAGCACGGCTCCCAATCCTGTTCCAAACGCATCAGTATATACAACAAAATCTTGTTTCCCCTCCGGAACCACCAACACCGGTGCATGGGTCAATAAGTGTTTCAAGCTCTGGAATGCTTCCTCACACTTATCGGTCCATATAAACTTCATATCCTTTCGCTTTAGCTAATCATCGGTGTAGCTATCCGCAAAAAATCCTTTGTAAACCTTCAATAATATCCGGCCAATCCAAGGAAACTCTTTATCTCGGTCATTGTCTCGGGTCTCTTCCAATTATTCACCGCTTCAATCTTTGTCGGATTTACAGACAACCCTTTTTCTGAGACTACACGACCAAGAAACTTCACTTCCTTCTTCCAAAAATGACACTTTGAAAACTTTTCCTTTAACTGATGCTGCCTCAGCATCTCAAGCACAACTCTAAGATGAACTTCATGCTCCTTCTCATTCTTAGAGTATATCGAAATATCATTTATAAAAACCAACACGAACCTATCCAAGTGCTCGCGAAAAATCCGGTTCATCAAATCCACAAAGAAAGCCGGCGCATTAGTTAGTCCGAACGGCATAACTAACCATTCGTACGATTCATACCTCGTCCTAAACACCGTCAAAGGTATACTATCCTTCGCTAATTTGAGCTGATGGAAACATGTCACCAACTCTAAATGGGAGAATACCTTGTCTCCACTCAGCTGATCGAACAAATCGTCAATTCTCGGCAATGGATATCGATTCTTTATCGTTTTCTCATTCAACTTATGTTGGTCGATACATCGCCTTAACGATCTATCCGGCTTCTTAGAAAATATTGCTGCTGCTCCCCAAGGCGAACTACTTGGTCTAATAAAACTCTTGCCTTCCAAATCCACCAACTGCATCTTCGGTTCCTTCATCTCTGTAGATGTCATCCTACTGGGCAACCTACTCATATGTTCTGCTCCCGGACTAAATCAATCTGAAACTCAATGGCCTGTCTCGGCGGCAATCAAACTACAGGTTCAAACACATCCGTGAATTCTCTAACTACGAAAACGCGATTCAACTCATCTTCTAACTCCATAACACCTAACAAAGCATTCACCTCACAACCGGGGTATTCTACGGTATAAACTATTCGATCACTACAATCAGGGTGTCTAAGCGATATTTTCCTATCATGGCAAAATATCATAGCATCATACTTAACCAATCCATACCCAATATAATTCTGAACCCAACAAAGTCAAACACGTGTAAACTGCAAACAAAGGTGTAACCTAGCAAGTCAAACTCTATGTGGTCACACTTCATCCCAAGTGTCGCATACCCACCTATCAGATTTGCAACTCTTAAGGAAGTAACTAAATATGAGGGTTCTAGGTTAAGCTTATCTACCAAACATCGAGATATAAAAGAATGTGATGCACCAGTATCAAACAAAACGCAAACAGACATACTGTGAATCTGAAGCGTACCTCCTAATACAGCCTTTCCTTCTTTTGCACTGCTGGCCTTGAAGCAGCGGGCTCCAATGCATACACTTGGCCCTTTCCATCCTTTGAGGGCTCCTTGCATTGATTCTTGTAGTGGCCGATCTGATCACAATTAAAGCACCTGATATTCTTCTTTCCAATCACCTCCTTTCCTTTTCCCTTTCCAGTACGACACTCATGGGCATAGTGTCCTTTCTTGTCGCACTTATAGCAGACCACCTTGGACTTTCCTTTCTTTGCTGCTCCTCCTTTCTGAGCATCCTTCTTGTGGAAATTTTTTCTCTTTTGGCCCTGTCCAACCTGGACCTCCTTTTTCTTCTTCTTCTCCAAACAAGCTAACACCTCCTCATGTCTCAACGCCATTTCCACTACCACATCACATGGATATTTGATGTGCGGTAAGGTAGCCCTAACCAACTCCAGCTTCAAACCTCTAATAAACTTTTCATTCCTTTTCAACACCGTGTCAATAGTGGCATACCCATATCGGGTTAACTCTTTGAATCTTCCGGCATACTCTAGAACAGACATCTCCCCTTGTTCTAGCTCCGCAAACTTTCTAACAAACACTGACTACGCCATTACTGACATGAACCTTTCTTGAAACCTTCTCCTAAACTCTGCCTACGTTATAGTCTCTTCATCCACACCAGCAGTTACAGTATTCCACCAAAACAAAGCAACTCCCTGAAGCTGTCTTGAAGCAAGTCTTTTTTTCTGCTCGTCATTGAGTCCTAAGTCAGCAAAAATACTTTCACATTGTAGCAGCCAGTTTTCCACCTTGAGAGCATCCTCAGTTTCGATAAACGGTTTTCCCCCAATCCTAGCATAATCTCTACTCAAGTTAGCATACTGATTGACCATCAGAGCTTCCTGAACTCCTCCTCCAGCAGCATTTCCTCCAACAACTCCAGCTGCGATTCCATCTTGCATCATGATCACGAAAAACTGATACATGGCTCCCATATCCACTTGTGGGACCCCAGCACCAACATTCTCAGCCTGAGCCTGACCTTGAGTTCTTCTAACATTCGGTCGGGCATTTCCATTTATGGTGGTGCTGTCTCCTTCTAGATTAACTCTGCCTCTTCTTCCGTCCATATCTGTATTCAAGTCTCGTGAGACACAAAAGAATAACCTAACAAAGATAGGAGTCTAGAGATAAAGCGTATACTTATATATAGAAAACACCAGTACGTTACTATAGCGTTATCCCATACCCCGATCCTAACTCTAATTCCGAAGAATTATGTTTTAAAAATCATTTTAGTTGAATTATTTCATAAACCTATGATGTTACCAAGTTGTAACATCCTCTATCTAGAGGCCTAAAGCTAAGCACTACAGATGCTGTAGTCGTCTATAGTATTAACTTTCGGCGACTAAATACGACTATGTTAATGGTATCTATAATATCAGAAGCACTTGAATATGAAACAAATCATAGATTTCCAAAATAGAATTTTCCATTACATTTCAAAACACATGTTCCATATTCATAATACATAATCCCAAAACGTTTCCCAGGCAATGATAAAATATACTTATTACAAAATACGCTAAGAGCGACATAAGAAGATGCCCCCTTGGATGATCAGAGTCATATAGCCATAATTGACTTAATACATACATAGCGGAAATAAACACAAAACAAAGAACCATAACTCCTAAATAGCTATTCGTTAGCATCCTGCTCGACTTCGGTAGCTTTATTCGTCATCCTACTAAAAACTTGAAAGAACCTCAACCTTCAGCCTACTTAAATAAATTTTGAGCACCCGAGAGTTTAAGAGGAAAAACATAAACTTCGAGTCAGACATAAAGCCTACTGTGAATAATACTATACATCCCGGTTATTAATGTTAAGTGAGACCACACCGCTTAGCAGAACGGGTTTCGCCTCACTAACATTCTTTTAAAATGTATCTTTTGCAAATCTTTTCCCACGACCAAAACTGGTTAAATACTGTAAAGCATCATTATGTATACATACATATCAGGTAATAAAAGAACTATCTATTCAAACACTTTAGTTTTTTTTGGCTAACTATTAACCTTTGGCTGACTCGGGTCCACCAGACAATATAAACAAAATAATCTAACATCTGTTAGACACTCCTCTTCTAGACGGTCTGTCCTTAACTATCTGTTAAATACTTCTCTTCTGGATGGTCTACCCTTAACTTAACAGCTCCCAGGGTCACCTGATCCTAATGGTTTTGCGGGCTCACCAATAACCTATCTGTATACAAATATATATTCCCTTCTATGTGTAATCATAATTTTAGTCTTACCTGTGACGAAGCCCTACACATTGGAATTTTGGACTAAATTAGCCGGAGCCAATAGCTAATGTATAGGGCGCGACCCTATACCAGTCCCTTTTGGTATTCTAATGTCGGAGTCATTTTACTTAGGGATCCCTTCCTATAATTTTCCTTGAAAACTTTTTTCAAAATGATTTAAAACCTTTAAACCAACTCACACAAGGAAAATACATATACTGTATGCTTTACTCAAAATCACCTTGCCATGTTATATATATATATACTTTACTCAAACCTTAGTTGACGAAAACATTTAAACACTTGAAAGTCCCCCTTTCAATTCCATTGAAAGTACCCCTTTCAAAACCATTGAATTCTCCTCTTTCGAAACTAAGTAAAACCCTTCAATTATCTAGGCCGAAAGGCCAAAACCTCCCTTTTCAAACCATATTTAAAACCCTTTCGAAGCCTTTGGAAACCTTTCTTTCGAAAGCTTTAAAACCTTAGACATCACATCTTAAAACACTTCAAAACATTGCCTTTAAAAACCTTGGAAAAACCAGCTTCCATTTCAACCCTTACGAAACTATCAGAAAATAGTACCTTTCGACTCCTTCGAAACCTTTTGGGGAGCCACCCCTTCGAAACCATTTTAAATACCTTTCGAAAGCATCAACCCTTTAGAAACTCAAACCTTTCAAAAGCATTGGGCTCTATTTAAAACATGTGGAAAAACACCTTTCGAAACCATTTAAGTCGAAACCATTCTCTTTCGAAACCCTTGGGTTATACTCCAACAGAACAAAAAGGGTCTATAAAATCATTTAAGTCGAAAGCCTACCTTTTGAAAGAAATTCCTAAGTAATAAAGTGATGGTGTCAAAATGATCTCTTCGAAAGCATTAGAGAATTGGCTAATTTTAAAAAGTTAAGTATACCTTCCGAAACCATTGACTTCGAAAGGTAGAAAGGCGGCAGCTAGGGGTTTTGACCCCTTCGAAAGCATTATTTAAAACATATGAGTGCAACCCATTCAAAACCTCTTCTTTCTAAACATTTGACTCAGTCGAAAGCCAACTGAGTCGAAACCTAACCTTTCGAAAGCAAAGCAAGTGTTACCTTTTATTTTAAGATAAGGCATACTCCAACCCCTTCGGAACCTAGCGTTTCGACTAAGTACCCTTCGCCTTTATCCAATGTGCTACGTACCAAGTAGCTTGATACCATGTGCATTGGTCTCGAAACCAATGGTGGCCAAAGGTCTGGGTCGGAACCCCCTGTGCCGAAAGTGGCGGAACACACTAAAAACATGTTATTTTTGTTTTTAACTTAAAAGAGAAACTTTTTAACTAACCTGCTATTGTTTTTCAAAATTTCATTGGTTGCTAAATACCTTTTTCAAAAGTGCTGCCAATATTTTCAGAATTAAACAGTGATTTTATTTTGCAAAATGCCCCTTCTCCTTAATTAAATATATAAAACATTTAAGTCTCATACCTTAAATAATTTATATATTCATCAAAACACTTAGGAAAATTCTATAAAAATTCTAGAAAATCTTATTTAATATGTTTTCTAACATATATAAATTTCAGACCCAAATAATTATTTATTTTTCCGTAAATAATTTATAACCCAATAAATTATTTTCTTCACTAGAAAATTAATATAAAATCCACATTAATTCAAAAAATTATGAGAATTGAAACTCACCTCTAGAATATTATTTCTGATCTTCATTATAATTCGCAAGGCATTTAGATGTCATTTAATAGGGTTTTCATGTCAAACATATCATAAAAATCAATATAAATATGCATGGCTACCCCTTAATTTAATCACAAATCTCAATCCATTAATCAACACATTATTTTATTTAATTTAACTAATTAAATATTCAAAATAATGTTACTAAAAATATGGGGTGTTACAATATGTCTACTAGCCAATCCAAGATCTGTGCGATGCTAGGCCTAGTGCAAACCATAACATACATCAAACTACCAACTGCATAAGCATAGGGCACCTTCTCCATGTAAGCCTTGTCCTTTCCTAGGATTAAGGATCCTTTACTAGAAAGATGTATGTGAAAAGACAATGGTATTCTAATTGCATTTTCTCACTTCATAGAAAATTCTTAAATGATATATATTATATAGTAGTAATTACAATGTGTTGTAAGCTTGAGAAATCTATATCATTTAAAATAGCATATTATTTTAAATATTCCTAGTCAAAATGTTTCAAGTTAGGATATCGATACATCCTTTGAGACTGGAGTATGTAACCCCCTCTAAAATTTAGGCAGTGTATTACTTATGGCTGCTGGAGGCACCAAAGGGTTACATATTGATAATTATTGGATAACTATGGAATGACACACTCGAGAGTTTTCTATTGGTCAATATAACTAAGGTCAAATAGACAATCGCGAATTGACGTTATTACACAGTTCTCTCGACTTGAAAATACTATTAAACTTCAATCTGCATACTCCACTTTGATTATAGTTAAATAATGACATGGCATCTTTCGAATGACTATAGTTGGGTTTAAGTTGAAGTATTGGAAGTAAAACACTATCCCATAGAGAATTTGTCTCCTTAGTTATATGAGGTTAGCACCACGGTCAACTATAATTAATTCAAAGTCAAAGTATCTGGCTAGAGTAGTACGATTAATAATAATTATTATTATTGAACCAAGGATTTTGTTTTCGGACTAACTAAGTTAAATGTGGATGATATTGGAATTTTGATCAAAATCAAATTCCATAAGTCCTAAAGTGATATAGTTTTAAAGAAGAGAATGTGTGTGATAAATCATTTGCCATCAGGAACTGTTTAAAATAGTAAAATTGGATCTTACCAAAAAAACATATAAGCGGTAAATTCAACCAAACTATCATACCACAAACTAAGGTGACGTTTAAACATTAATATTCGAATTGTTCGATATTAATTGCTAACTAAATTTACAACTTTTAGTCACACAACCATAATAATGAATACTATGAAACACCGCATGATGTAATAAATTTATAATTGCCGAACTTAATTAAATTAATTAATATTTATTGTTAAATTTTATTTTATTTTTGGATGTCATTGGTAATTAATTGGATGTGTATATAAAGGATATATATACATACGTATCAACATACAATATCGATGGTAATTTAAAATTGATTTAAAGTAATTATTTATCAAACAGGCTTAGGATTTTTGAAAGCCAATCTAGGCACTTCTATGTACGGTCATAGTGTGTTGGGGAGTAGTTTTAGAGTGTTCATTTTTTTTGTGAAAGTAGAAAAAGAACAAGTAAAAAAGGAGATATTTTCTCCTCCTTTGCGCCTTCTTAATATCATTTAAATCCACCACCTCACTTCATTATTTTTGATCCAACCTTTTCCCATGATTGTCTATAAGTACCATGGCAGAATGACTAAATATTTTCAAAGGGAAAAAGCAAAACAAAGGCGGTGCTTCAGTTTGTTGCTATTTCTGGAGATGGTTTAATCGAATCTAGGAGTTGTTTCATTCATTCAAGGTGCGAATCACAGGATCCTTTTTAAGTCATCATTCTAATTCTATTTTAAATACACATGCACTGGCATGCATAATCATGATTATATAGATTAGATCCTCAATATTTACAATGAATTTATGTGTCTATGTTGTTTGATTTGATATATGTATATATAAATTGATTTATAAACAAATATTTAAAGCAATAATAATAACAACAATTAATATACTTTTGGCCATTTTTTTTATTTGTTAGGAATAGCTTTGAATTTTAAAACTATGTTTAATTAGTTAAAATAATTTTAGAATACATTACTAGACATATACAAGCAATATATATATTTGTGTGTGTGTATTAATAATTTTAAAATTAATTTTTCAAACATATATAATTTTGGCAATTTAAAAAAAGTTATTTTTGATAATTAATAATTAGCAGTTAATTTAAAATCCTATTATACATACATATACGTGTATATATATACGTGCTTTATAAAACAAAAACTATAAAATTCCATACGGAATTTAATTTAATAAAAAGAACTTAATTTTTTATTATTATGGCTGAAAATAAATATTTATATATTTTTAATATATATATATATATATATATTTAATATCAATGTTATACATAGATATATAATAATCTTCATAAATATTTATTTTTATATAAAATTATAGATTCGAGTTTCAATATTTGTAAGTCAAAATAGATTTTTTTAGAGATTTTATTCCAATTTCAAAATATATTGTATTAGTCAAAATTGTTTTTGAATATATTTGTAATTATCATCATTATATAATTTCTAAATTGGTATATAATCATACATGCATACATACACATACATAAATATAGTTTAAACATAAAACTATAGATAACAGAGGAATATATAAAGGAACATATGCGTTCTTTGTAGCTAAAATTCCAGCACCTATAAACATACACATTAATCATGTACACATTTATATGTTGCACATGCGCTTTACACTTGTAATTGTACTTAATACACTTATAATATTATAACTAAATTTAACTTAAATTGAACCTTTTGCACACAAAATAAATAAAATAGGATTTGAATTAAAACATTTTAGATTGGATTTAAAATCAATTGGACTTTATAGGCGAACAAAGATCCAAAATGGAAATTATTTAAAGTTCACTCATTTACCCGTTGCAACCCAGCCCAGATCCTTCAATGGTATGAGAGCCTTACGGCCTATGCAGTATAAATTGGCAATATTAAGGATATTAATGCTTACCCATTTATTAGGTTGTCTAGAAAGGTAGGGTCTAAGAATTGGTTTGGGTAATCAAGTACTCTACCTTATCTAGTTACTGCCTTTCCCAAAGGATGAAGTAAGCCCAAAATTTATTTAAAATAAAAAGGCCCAAATGTATTTTATTGCATATTTTTGTCTGATATTATTTGACCTTGTGGTGGATCTTTGCCTTGTCATATGGATTTAGGCATGCTATTATAGGATGTAAGGTTTCATTACATTCATTTATGCCTTAGTGATAGTCGATATTTAAAAGCATAATTGTTCTACAACATATTATCAGTTAGTGGAATGTTATAAAGTAAATGTGCTGATTCATTATGGGCAGGAGAAGATGCAGGATGTAGTACATCTATGACATTACCTTTATTGACATCCCTTAGTATGTTGCGATGTAATATCAGTTTATTAGCTAACATGTAATTTATTGTGATTTCCTTTTTACTGGATTATTTTCTCACTCTCCTTATATTTTCACTTATTTGTTATGTACCCATTTATTAGGTTGACTAGGAAACTTTGGAGATAATGCTAGCTGGTATTGTTAGGGTTACAGAGGATATAATGTTAACATATTTACACATACTATTATTGTCTACCCAGTATTGTAACAATTAGAAATATGTTGAGCTAAGTTATTTAATGGAGTCATGTATATGGTAATTATGTTATGACAAACTCCATGTGTTCGGAGAATTCACCACTATCTTTAGTATTTGAATTATCAGTATGCCTTTATGTGCCTTTAATGTATTTCCACATACTATCTTTAACGTTTTATCCTTCTGCGGTGAGATGTAACCTTTAAGAAACTATGGTAGATATGCTCTATTTTTGTCAAACTATACCTTAGAATTCTCATTTTATGGTATTTGTGGACTAAGTGTCGTTAAGGACATTAATTTTTAGGTATAACAAATTTTGGGTAGTTACAATTCATCAACTACACCAACCATTCAATATTTAATATACAACAGAACATAATCAAACGAAGCATGTCATTAGCAATACAAACGTTTATCGCATTTTCCATTACATAAATGTACATTAAATTTTCCGCATGATAAAAGCATACTTCACTAATAGGTCAAAGAACACTTGGCCAAAGAACAAAACCTAAACACAACAAGTTTCAACACTGCGAACTACCAAATATCAATAGAATCACAACTAAATACCTTCTTTGTTTATAATTTCTTGGTATTTCGAATGTTTGCATGTCTCCCCACCTTCTTTGCTGTTGCTTTTCTTCATTCCTTCTACTTATTCCATTTTTACATTCTCCCCATAAATCTCAAGTGGTTCCTCAATTGTCATAAAACAATAATTATTGAAACTAATATTTGAAGATTGTTTTTCATTTAACATGTAACATCAAAATTGATAAATTTACGATGCATATAAAAAAAGAATGGTGTTCGCTACACTACATGGGCTGAGTAACTTTTGTAAGTGGATTTTCCATAATGGGATGTGACATGGTGCACCACTACATATACATTTCATCACAATCCCAAGGATATATAACCCATTTTGATGTTAAGCTCTTATTTAAAAGATGATATCCCCATTCATTCTAACCAAACTCTCATAAATTAGAGTGGGCCGTTTTAAATTATAGGCTGGTGACTTCATATTTTCTATCTTAAGAGTGAATGTAGTGGTAGGGATAGATAGGGCATATCCAAATCGATGGAGAACTCTCCATTTAAGATATAACTCTATGGTTTCAAAACAGACAATAGGACCGTTGTACAAAGCACATAGTTAAAACCTTTAAAAAAATTTATTCTCCTTACAATAATCCAAACAACGTTAGTACCTTGTAAACTGTTGACCTTTGCATTTAGAAAACAAAATCAAATGCCAAATTACTACTAGGTTCTATAGGAAAATAAAATGCCACCCTCACCTCAACTTTAATTGCATAAATACTATGATTATGTCATCTAAAATTAAAAAGTTCTCATAAAACCGTATATAAATAAAAAAGAACATGTATTAAAATAAATGAAATAATATATTAGTTTACTTTAAAATCGCAAGCATGCCAAAAGTAAGGTCAAACAACTAGTAATTTGGTGGACATTTCGTATTGTACTTTGACTTAAGTTATGGAACAACTAACTCAAATAAGTAATGAACCAAGAGTAAGTGCGCACTTGGCTTAAGTCATGAAGAGATTACAGATAACGTACAAGGACTTAGTTTCCCAATTTATTACCGCACCCTAAAGTACCAATAATGTACAACATGTATGCAGTTGTACAATGTCACTTTCTCTCTACACTATCAATATCTCGAGAACTAGAAAATTAAGCTCTTAACCACTCCGAATGGATCTTTTTCTCACCACCTAATATGTTAACAACGATTTCCTTATCAATCTGAAGATGTTCATCTAATAGTTCATATATACCATCATAACTTATACCCCTCAAACCCCAAAGTAGTCGTGCAATAGCTTTTCCATCAACTTGTAGACTAGTTACACGAACAAGTTCATCAATGGTAATAGTCCTCTCACAAAAAGGTAGATGAAAGGTGTTCGTTTTGGATTAATTTTTTTTTGATAAATGCATTGATGAGAATCTTGTCAACTTTATTATTTTCATGGATTACCAAATAACATAAACAAGAATGTGCTATTCCATTCTTAAGAAATTCACACTCTCCATAAAAGCCCACAATCTTTGCGTCCCAACATGACTTTGGAGGTTAACAATTCTAGCATTATCTCGTCATACCTATGTTAGAATAACGTCATTAAAGAATAAACTAATAATTTCAAAATGATATTCAATAATCATACAATATAAACTTACTATAGATTCCAAATACAATAAGCTATATGAATTTTCAACGCAACAAGTAAAATGGCTCGAACATTTGAGTGAATGATTGCTTCTTCATCTTCTTCTTTAACTTCTCACCAGAATCTCTTCTTCTATGTCTCTTCTCTTCCCCTTCATCCTACTAAATTTTCTCTATTGCTATTTGCTCCAATGAATCCTCATCCCTAATAATTTCTTTCTCAACATCTTCCTCGATGATGTATTCCTCGTCTCCACTGCTATCCTCATTACTTGAAATTTCACTTACATTTTTCCATTTTTTATTGCATCCGTCATGTTTAACTAAAGCTAGTTCATTTCCACTTACCTTGGCTTTATTACTTATTTCCTTGATAATCTCCTAGGGTTTAAAGTCATTGGGGGTACAAGGATTGATGTAGACATTGACGATTGTCGTAGAAACCATCACATATTCTCATAACACATAGTGAAGTAAGTAAAAGAAAATTATTATAAAACATATTATAGAAAAACAAGATGCAATACAAAGGTTACAACTTAAATAACATGATGATCTAATGTGGTAGTTAAATAGGTAAACATGACACATCTCTAACAAAAAAAACCAAATATGGTAAACCCTTGTCGGAAAAGAAATCAAAATATGGCATACTTAAACCGAAAAAGAAATCAAACTCAATAGACCCTTACTGAAACTTTATCTGAAATATGGCAAAACCTACCATATTATCATCTAAGGATTCATCCTTGTTCAAAGAATGCCAGACCCCAACCACTTTCCTTTCTACACACTCGCGACAGATGTTAATACCCAAACCCTACCCTAATTTAGTCATGTCAAACTTCTAATATTATATTGACGAACAAAAACAACGACTCAAGAAAACCCTAAGTATGTTAGTTAAATTAAACAAAATATCTTGGTATTGTCTTATCAATGGTAGGAGGATCTAGAGCATTTCTTGATATGTTCTTCGTCCTTACCATGCCTTTTTTTTATCTAGGGTTTTTGTTTAAAGGAAATGATGGGTAGAGATAATGATATACTATAAGGGTACAATAGTAAATTGGTAATTATAACACAATAAGGGTTGTGATATTATGGTCCCTCTAATAACTGTTTTAATTTGGTTGGAATCCTCTTAAAGTTTGTCACCATCATATCCAAAAGTGGAGCCTCTTTAACACTCCCCTTTATAAAAGCTCAAATATCATTTATTTATTCCTTTTGTCGCTATTTTTTTATCATTGTAAGACAATAAAAGAAGTGTTTTCATTCTTTTTAGTTTACACACACACGCGCACACATGCACGCGCGCACACACACACACACACACACACACACACACACACACACATATATATATATATATATTTGTGTGTATTGAAAGATACATGCTGCATTCTTTTACCCTTGGTAGATGTTTGTGTCAAAAATAACCAAATGCCCTAAATCAGAGTTTGGTGAAGCTTAGGATCCTAAGTGTGATCCTATTGTTGGGAGGTGGGATATTTGTTCATCAAATACGTTATGTACTTACTCAAATTCAAATCACAAATAACAGGCAGATATGTTAGATACAAGAAGTAAATGCGAAAATAGTAAATAACACCTATCATTTTATAGCGTTCGGCAATATCTGGCCTAAGACCTCTTTATCTATTTTATTATGATTTCTCTGATTTAAAATTGCTAAAAGACACTTGTTAGATCTCTCTGGAGTGGTTATAAAAATGGTATATTACTAAATCTGTGATTGGCAAAGCTATAATGCTATAGATCTCAAGGAAGAGTGATTTAATTTCGGTTTGGCTAATTTGATTAGGTAGAGATTGAGTTTGGCTAATTCAGTTTGGTGGTTTATGATGCTCTAAACTTGTCCACAACTAGTGTTCATCCATGTAGTACTTATAGGTATGAGGTTCCTACAAAATAAGAACTTTCCATGTATGACCAATTTGGTTCGGTAACATTCGGTTCGGTAGAAAACAGTTAGGTAAGTGATAGTTAGGTAGGAAATGGTTTAGTAAGGAAATAGTTTGGCAAGCATACCAGACCCATTTTCATATTCGTCATTTACTCCCAAACCGAGTGTTTCTGTTGTTCCTTTCCATATCGACTTTCTTTATATCATAACTTCTTCGCCTTAAGTCTAATTGAACAAAAATTAGACTAGTGGCTTTGTATCATTGACTTGAATACTCCAATGGCTTAGGATATTACATTTAGTTGAAGTATAAACCAACCCTCCAAGGTAGGACCTAAAATTGATCGGGCAGAAGACCACTTTTAAGATGACTAATTCTTTCAGTTTGTTGCCCAGATTGAGACGTAGTTTCGACCAAGGTGTTTATTACGACCTTAAGGATATTTTCTACCTAGTTTAAGGTGTATTCTAGACTATGCCAACTTTGTCCCTATCACTTTCCTACCGAAGCATGCTTTGTGGATACGAAGCATGCTTTTCTTGGGATCCAATCGTAATAGGGTAATGTTGCAGTTGATGTAGATTTCCATAACACTTATGTGTGGCCATTCATCTAGCCTGTAAGTCAAGAGGTCTATCTGACCCGTAGGGTTCAAGAACATCCATACTTACCAAGTCATTAGTCTTTTCTCCTACCCTCGTGGGTTTCACATATTCAAGTAGTAGGGTATTATTATGCTCTCGAGTATATCTATCAAATATCAATCAGAATTTATACATAAACATAAGTCATATATTTTTTTGTAATCCCTATACTCCATGAGTGTACTCGGTCTTTGAAGTATTATATTTCGTGTTCAGATGAAGTTAACCCTATTATTGGGGCTTTTGGAAAGGTTACACTCCACTGCTTCTTGTGAATCAGGTCATGTCATGTCTCTAGGGGTGGTCCGTATTACACTACACTATCTCTAGAGGAGTTGAGCCTAGTCTTTGATACTGAATAACATGTGTAACAACCCGCATATTTATCGATTTTATATTTAAATATTTCATCGTTCGTCGGATTTTAGTCCGAAAAGCTATCTTTTGCAAATAGTTGAATTAGGACTCGAGACCACTTCCATTGAGTTCGAAATGCCGTTTGCGACCTTTTTGAGTATAAACTTTGATATGTTTGGAGCTAGCTAAAAATTTGACCATTTAACTTTGGACTTAGGGCTTTGGTTTAGTTTCAGCCCATTAGACCCAAGCCTCACCCTCTCTTCTCTTCATTCATTTCATTTTCCTAATACAACTCAAGCTTTAGATAAAAATGGGGGAAGAGAAAAAGAATTAGAATTCCTAAGCCCTAGTTTCCAATTTGCAAATCAAGTTCTTGCTCCAAATTCAAGAAGAAGCTTTGGTAAGCCTTCTCTTCTTCTTCCCCAACTCGTTCTCCTTTCAATTTCAGAAATTCCTAAACCTAACTTAGGAAATGTTTCTCTTTTAAGCTTAAATTCAAGCTTCTTGAGTTGGGATTGAAGAGTGGTTGATCCTCCTTTGTTTTCAAGCTTCTCCTTCCTTGTTTTTGTGTAAAAAAGTGAGATTTTTATCTCACATTTATGTTTATAATTATCTTTGGTTGTTAGGTATGAATTCCTAACACTTCTTCATATGCATTTGCTCTTGATTTGGATTGGTTTTGTGAATATTTCAATTTTTGGTTTTTGAAGTCAAATTTGTGTGTAAATCCTTTTATGGATGTTTGATCATGGTTTGGTAATGCATCGAAGAGCTTATAGGGTCGGGTCGTCGATTGGCATAAACCCCTAGCGCCCATTGCTTGTCCGGTTGCATTTGCGAAGAGATTGCCTCTTCATTTTTAGGCTGAAAATACTGGAAATCCCAGTTCAGTCGACTGACTCAGAGCGTTCAGTCGACTGAGCTGAAGCCAGGAAATTTCTCAGGCCAGTATCAGTCGACTGAAATATCTGTTCAGTCGACTGAACCTGGAACCTGAAAGTTTCCAGGCATGATTCAGTCGACTGAAATCTCTATTCAGTCGACTGAACCTGGAAACAGAAAGTTTCCAAGCATGATTCAGTCAACTGAAATCTCTGTTCAGTCAACTGAATTTGCTGTTTTAGCCCACTTTGCCGTTTGGGATTGAATTTCCAATTAGAATCGATTCGTGATGATCCTATTTGTTGTTATCATTTATTATGACTTTGATGACTCCTTTTTCGGGATTCTAGAATATCCATTTCGATGGATTCTTTATCGGTTTAATTGGATTTGATTCACGTCTTCGAATGTGAATTTTAATGATTGATTGTTTCTAGAATCATTTTTGTGGTTTGTCACTTTAAAATACAAAAGTTTCTATACTAGTAGTAAATATTCAAACTCTTTTACTAAAATGATTTCAACTCTATTTTTAATACAAAGTTCGTTTATAAAACCGTTTTCTAATCTATTAGTATATACAAACCTTTACCTCATTCGTATGAGAAAATCTAATTAAACGGCTTAGCAAAACAAGTGGTATTAAATGCTTGCGTTTACTTCGTCAGTTAATTTATGGACTTGTTCGATTGAAACTCTTGTGACAATTTTCTAGTGGAGATCTACAATTTGTTCGCAAATATTTAAGTTAAGCTAGTGGTTATGGGACATGAAGCTTAACTCATATATTTACTAGCTTATTGTAATTGACACTTCTTGATGATCGATGATGATCATGTTATGATTTAGACTAGCAATGTGCGATGTCTCTTTGTCCACATGGAGGACTATACTTCATTTTATTGAGCTTCTTCTCATTTCTCGCATGGGTCGTACCTATTTAGGTGCGTCGATGTTTGTTTACTTCGTGGAGCAATCGGCTCAATAAGTCGGTGCATGGGGCATATCTTTCTAGGTGCGTCGATGTTCGTCTATGCATGGGGCATATCTTTCTAGATGCGTCGGTGTTCGGCTTTGCATGGGGTGTATCTTTCTAGGTGCATCGATGTTAGACATTACATGGGGCGTATCTTTCTAGGTGCGTCGATGTTCGTCTATGCGTGGGGCGTATCTTTCTAGGTGCGTCGATGCTAGACTTTGCATGGGGTGTATCTTTCTAGGTGCATCGATGCTAGACTAATCATGGGGCGTATCTTTCTAGGTGCGTCGATGTTTAGTTATACATGGGGCATATCTTTCTAGGTGCGTCGATGTTCGACTATGCATGGGGCGTATCTTTTTAGGTGCGTCGATGTTCGGTCTATGGAATCGCGTTCCGCTTGGGATTGGCCATCTTCTTATTTTTGTGATTTCTGGATTTCTAATTATTGATTTCTGGAATTTATGTTTCACCACCTTTTTCAGTTGGCATTGATATGTATGTCATTTATTGTGGCTTGGTGAATTAAATAAAGAATATGACATTCTTTTTATGCTATGAGATTCGTGAGATATTTATATGATTTTCCTTTGTTGATTTTCTAATGTATACTTGTCGAGGTATGACATTTTTGGTTATCATACGTTTTTATTATATCTCTTCTTATATCTCATTTTTATCTGATAATTATAGCTAGACTGATCCGTTTATTATTTTCTTATTAAATAATACTTGGGTCAGACTGAGATATTCCAGGTGCTTCCTCTTGTCTTCCTATCTGGAACCATCATCTGACTTTTGGTTAACTACTTAGCTTGTATTTTTTGTTGTATACATTTGAGATTTAGACTCCTTGATGTATACATATTCTTTTGTCTAGCACTTGTATCTATTCTTCTTTGTGATATTGTGGATCTTCTTAGACCACTACTCTGATGTACACTTTCATGTGTAGCATTCATAACTGTTTCCGCCTTTGTGATATGAATTGTCTGTGACTGATTTGTGTTATGTTTATTTCTATATTTGTTTCCGAAGTATATATACATAGCCACCGTGTAGTAGCTTTGAGTTTGTATCGGTATGTCGGATTTCCCCTTGAGATGAAAAGTTATATTTTTATCTGGCATATCGGTACTCGCACAAAGGAATTACATGGATGGTCGCTCCTCAACAGCCTTATTCTCCACGCTAGTCGACGTCATTACCACGTAGTGTCCTTGGCTAGCATGGGTATAGAGGTGGGGTGTCACAGCATGGTATCAGAGCCAAACTTCGGAACAATGTAGAATAATCTAGCAAGGATCATTGTCCTAAGCCTTTCTTAGGAGTCGTGCCATAGGATTTAATTCGGGTTTCATACCGTTCTATCCTATTTCTTTTATGATGCCTTATTTTATTAATCAAGGTTGTTTGATATTCATTTTGAGAATAACCTTTTCCTCTTCTTTCTTTCTTTCTTAGAGAAGCAAAATGGTTAGACCTGGCCGTCCCAGCGCCGGTCAATCTAGTGCTACTCCTCAGGATGGAGTATTTATGTCAGCTCAACAACTTTTAGATCTTGTGAACAATGCCCAAGCTGCCTGACCCGTTCCAGCGCCTACTTACCCTAAATCCGGGTTTGCACGCTTGTCCAGGGATTATACCGCTTTGGGTGGAAGGTCATTCAAGGGTTCCGAAACCGTTATAGAAATCCAAGCTTGGCTTAGATCATGCGATCACATCTTTTCCCGCATGAATCTTATTGATTCACTTCGTGTCCAAGTGGCTTCTAGCATGCTCCATGAAAGAGCATTAGATTGGTATGAGCTTTTGATTTCTAAAATTATCGAAGCGGATCTTACTTGAGAGCAATTCCGGGAAAGGTTCGAATTGAAATTTGTGCCGGAGGTTGAAAAAGTAACTTTAGCCCGACGCTTTATTGACCTTGTTCAAGGTGAATCTTCTGTGGCAGATTATGTCGCATCTTTTGAATCTCTCTCTAAATATGGGGTCGAGTATATTAATACCCCATTGAAGAAAAATTAGAGATTTGTCTATGGGTTGAATAAGAACCTTAAAAAGCCTTTGCTTCTGAAACTAGAAGTTTCTTTTGATCAGCTTGTTGATATCGGTCTTCGACTTGAAAAGGCCGATAATGAAAGTAATGTTGAAGTTGTGGGTGCCAAACAGAACTTCAACAATAACATGAAGAGGCCTTTTAAGTTCAAAGGCCCCAATCCCGACAAGAAAGGGAAGCAAGAAACTTCTGTAGCAAAGACTTCTACCACTAGTCGTGGACGATGCTACAATTGTGATTCTATGGACCACTATGCAAAGGAGTGTCCGCAACCCCTCTATTGTCGCTATTGCAAAAGTTTGAGTCATCATATATCTACGTGTCCCATACTTCAAGCAAGAAGGAGGGAAAGCTAAAGGTTGTGAAAGCCTCTTCTAGCACTTCTCTTGGTCAAGGTATTTTCTATCCTTGACGATATTTGTTTGTGATTATCTTATTCGAGTTCTTTTTGATTTGGGTTCATTTCATTATTTTATATCAAAAGAACTTGATGATTCTTTCTCTTTTTAATTTTTATGGGCTTGATGATTTCATTGAGAATTGCGAATTCGATTGATGGATCCGCAACACTCAATTTACTTTGTGAAAATGTCGAGATTATTTTCTGTGATTATTCTTTTTGAGCCGATTTGCATGTTATGCATTATTTAGGCTTCGAAATTTATTTTTGGGAAAGGATTGGCTTAATCATTATGAAGGCCATATCCTGTGTCCAATGTGGACTATTTATCTTCGACATCTTCAATCTGTTAAGCAGATATCTATTTTCCTTTGTGATTTCGATTCCAATTTGATGACATCATTTTATTCTTTAAACCCACATGATGAGGAAAACGTTATTTTTCTCATTCGGGTAGTTTGTGGAATTTTTCGGTATTTTTGAGCTTGTCTTAGGATTATCACCTAAGCAGTCTTTTGAGTGGTGTTAAGGTCTTTTCAGCTCGACCTTGCCACCGGTTTTCATTTGCTACGAGTTGCGGAAGTTGGCATTCCACTTACCGCATTCTGCGCTCGTTATGATTCTTAGGAATGACTTATTATGACATTCAACTTATTTCATCCATTTTATGAATCGAGTATTCTACGATTATCTCGATGACTCCATTCTCGTATTTATTGATTTTGGATGAAAATAGCAATTTAAAATTTTGCAAATCTTTTTCGTAAGATTTATTTATAAGTATGATTGGATTTTGTTCTTAAAACGAGCAGGCAATATTCTTAAAAACTTTAAGAGACATATTTATCATATAAAAGGTGATTTTGTGATTGTATTGCCCATTGAGTGCTTTAAGAATTATGGTCGATGCGCTTGATCAACGTTATCGATAGGAATCTCCTAAACGCTATGATGAGATGATCAGACACAATAAATTGACTTGTAAAATGTAATTTTTTCTGAAAAGGTTATTACATAAAGATAATTGTAATTTTGAAAGTTTTAGCTTTTCGGGAAAGAAGATTATTTAAAAGAACTCTTTTCCAATACTCTTATTCTTGTGATTCCCGAAGGGAACCAAGACTTTATTGTTTATATCGATGCTAGTCGTATTGGTTTGTGTGTCGTTCTCTTGCGAAAGAGAACTTGCTATCACTTTTGTTTCTAAATCATTGAAGCCTATCGAGACTAGATATCCCACTAATGATCTAGTGCTCGTGGCTATTGTTTTCGCTTTTAGAGTTTGGCATCATTATTTTGGGGAAGAAATTCATCCTCCACTCCGATCATAAATCTTTGAAATGTTTATTTTCTTATAAGGAACTTAATGTTGGCTCGAGTTTCTTGCATCTTATGATCTCGATCTTCTTTGTACCCCGAAAAGGGGCAATCGAGATTGCCGATGCCCTTAGTTGTAAGCAACAAGCAGTTGTTTCTTTGATGATATCTGAATAGGATGATCTCGAGACTTTATCCACTTGTGAGATTCGAGATCATGAATCCAATTTATGTTCATCTCTTGTTTTGTGTAGCCTGGAGGCTCATCCTTCTTTTGGACCGTACCTCTTTTGGCTATACTCTATGTCAAACTAAAATTGCATGGATTTCCTACTTCTATGGTTAGCAATCATGATCCATTATTTTATTAGTGGATTTTGGTTAGGTCTTCAAAGCTTTGGGAACAAAGCTTAAATTTTTGCACCGCTTATCATCCTTAGTCCGATGGACAAACCGAGCGTGTGAATCAACTCTTGAAGATCTCTTTCGTTCATGTGTTCTCGATTTTTGTGGAAGTTGGGAAGATCGTATTTCTCTTGTTGAGTTTTCTTCCTATAATAGCTTCCAATCTTGTTTTGGTATGGTACCTTTCGAGCCACTCTACGGAAGGCCATGCCGATTGTTAACGCTAAAAAGTGAACGCTAACACCCGGTGTGTGTATTAGAGACGTGAAAGCACCACCCGTTGGTACGGGAACAGAATATAAACTGAAAAGAGCAGTAAAGCGGTAAATGACAACAGATTTATAGTGGTTCAGCCTGAAATTGAGCCTACGTCCACTTTATAGTCTTTTATTACTGATTCGATTATAAGATGATACAATCTTCACAGTTCAATACAATTCAATCACAGAAACACTCTCGACTGCTAACTCAAACTTCGATGATGAAATTCGATGAATCCGTGTCGGATGTATGAAGTTCTTCCCGAAGCTTGTTGTAGTGTCTCGAGTATTTGAAGATCTTTGTGTGTTGATTGAGTTGAGAGTTCGGCAGAGTAATGACGCTTCAAAGAATGGCTGGCCAAAAGTCCCCTGCTCGTTGGAGTTGGAGCTCTATTTATAGGATTGGTTCTGGGTGAAATTTTGTTCCTTAAGTCATAGGTCGGAACCGACTTATAGCAAGTCGTAGGTCTTAGGTCGGCGACGAGATAAGGAATCTGGCTTACTTTGGTTGCAGCTGATTCTTCTGAACGGGTTAGTAAGTCGTGCGCGACTTAGTTTAAGTTGTAAGTCGGTAACGACCTAAAAGATGTAATACTATTTTCGCTCCCTTAAGTCGGTGAGCTTTTAGGTCGGTGCAAAGTTAAGTCGACAGCTCTTCTCAGTAATTAGATCGGCAACTGTTGGGTCAGAGCTTTCTTAGGTCGTAGCCTGTTAAGTCGGAGACCTTGTTAACTCGGAGCCTTCCTTAAGTCGGAGAGTATCTTAACTCGAAGTCTTTCTTAGGTCGTAACCTGTTAAGTCGGAGACCTTGTTAACTCGGAGCCTTCCTTAAGTCGGAGAGTATCTTAACTCGAAGTCTTTCTTAAGTCGGAGAGTATCTTAACTCGAAGTCTTTCTTAGGTCGTAACCTGTTAAGTCGATATGTGTTTAGGTCGGAGGCTACTTTAGCTCGCACACTGTTAGGTCGTACTGTTCCTTAAGTCGTCTCATGTTAAGTCGCGAATAAGAGGATTAACATTTGCCCCTCGAAGTGTGTGCCTAGGTCGTAGGTCATATACTTCGATCTTCTTAACTTGCCTTTTGATTAGGTTGGAAGCGACTTAATAGAAGTCTTAGGTCGTACACCGTGCAAGTCGACTCACCTTCCAGCGTATAAATAGCTGAGCCATTCTTCCTCTTCCTCACTTATTCTTCTTCTCGATTCAGCCACTAACGCAATTTAGAGTTTTCAGAGATAAATTTCATCCATCCAATTGCCGATCATCTTCCTGTTATACTTCGTAAGTTGATCCGATCCAAGTTCACCCATGCCCATTGTCGAATTGATAACTCCCCAGTTTTCGACTTCCATTTGTTTTTTTAAACGCCACGATTCATTATGAATAACTCTTCGACCGTCCTGCAATTGCCACCGACTATGCTGTAGTTGTGATAGGGCAGTAATGCATATGATTTGCAGCAAATCTGATTCAATTTGAATTGGCTTTTTGGGTGATCCAATGGTGTGATGGAATGAGGATCGTCATTGACTGTGAGGTTATTGGGCTAACGGGTCAAGAGTTAGGGAAGAAATTTGGTTGAGGTACTGACTCGGTCATGACTTAGTGAGTTCACGCGATCCAGTGATTTCCTTGATTTAAGTCGGAACCAACTTAGCAGTTTCATATGACCTAGGTTTTTTGTTTTGAGTAGCTTCCGAGTTAGGATTTGGCAGATTTCTTGTTGCCTCGAACTAGTTTTTGCTTCTTTATCCGACCTAAGACTCGGGGACTGCTGACCTTAACCCAAAGAGAATTTTTCTTAAGTCGTCACCGAGTTAGTACTTGAGTCTTCGGCGACTCGGCAGATGACTTTTAAACTTTGCCTGGACCTCGAACTATTGAACCATGAACTGTGTTGTATGCATTTCTTTTTACAGATTGCTTCAATTTGCAAGCTAACAATCCTGCCTAATACAACATTCATAGAATACTGGGACGAATATACTGTCATTGACTGCCCACATCGAATGACAGATTAGTTGATAAAGAAAAAGTTAAATTGAATGAATATGAATGAAATGCTGTACAATAACCAATCCAAGTGAAGTATTAAAACAAAATCGTAACAGTTAACTGAAACTGATTTGTCTGCATTAACACTGCACTTGAACATTAACAAGTTCTGAAATTTTGTAATCGATCGATTGTCAACTAATTTAATTCCAGTTATGCTTGCCTTTTATTTTCATTAGTTTTGCACAACACTTCACACTTTTTAAGAAACGTGCACCTTCACATTTGAACATCTAGTTGATTGTGTAGAATGTCTTCTCCACAAGAAGAAATAGAGCAAGTTGAAGGGACTTTTCCAGTTGCTACTCCATTGAACGATCCTCCAGAAAGGACTCCCACCACTCTGAGCCATAAAGTTTTTCGTCAATTATGCATCCAGTTTGGCATTGCCGAAGCTGACGCTTTGTTCCCTGGAATCAATGACACTGCTGATAGGCCGCCGCATGGCTTTGTCGCAGTTAACCGCCAAATGTGCTTGAGTGGAGCTATCCCACCATTTAACGACTGTCTTTGAGAACTTCTCCTTCGATTATCTATCTCCCCTTTCCAACTACACCCCAACGGCTATTCCATCCTGCTGGGACTGTGTGTGCTTTTTAGGAGAACGCTGGACCGTTTTCCCAATTTTGGAGAAATTCGCTTCCTGTGCACATTTACAAAGCACAAAGACCATCCTTCCATTACAGTTGTGAGAAGTGTTAGAAATCGTAAGTTGATCGTTGGTCTTCCCGACAGTGTTCACAGTTTCTTAAGTCAGTTTTTCTATGTCCGCTGTCCTTCAGGATTTTACGCCATCTGGAGAGTAGGGAGTAAGATCATTTGTCTCTGTTTCTTATGTTTTTTCGAACTTGCCGAAGTTTGAGTTATCAAGTGTTAACTTTGCCCTTTTCTTTTCAGCACTTCCTCCTCCTTCTAGAAATCCCGGTCACAAAGCGACTTTTGAAAGACTTTTGGCAATACCAGTCGAAGAAAGGAGTATCCAATTTTTATTGACAGACGAATTTTTACATCGATTTGGGCTTCTACACCTTTCCAGCTTAACTCAGCCACAGGAAGTCCCTGATTCTCCAGCTAAGGAGTCAGATGCCCCCGCTCCTGCTAAAGAACTTTCACCGAACGAACTTACCATTGAGACTTTATTGGTAAAGTGTTCTACTTCTACCGACATTGCGGGGTCGTCCAGTAAGTTAGCACTTGCCCCGATTACTGAAGAAGAGTAAAATCTTCTCATTTCTGAAAAAACGGCTGAGGCAGAAGTTGAAAAAGATAATTCTCCCATGCATCACGGCGACGATACTTTTGATAATCTGAGCGATATCATGATAACCTCTCAGGAGCTCTTTAAAGATAATATTTCGAAAGCGATCTCCCCCGTCGTTGAAGCGACTTCCTCTTTGAAACAAGCCTCGACACCTTCTACACCAGTCGTCTCCGTTTCCACATTAAAACGTGGTTTGTAGTTTGACGCGCGTAGTTTGCACGCCGCACACACTTAGGATTTTTCGGCACTTATACGCACTTATCCTTTTTTCCTAGAGATTTCTAAACTTCTCTTCTTTTTATTTTCAGATTCTCCGATGGGGCGCTCTGGCTCTCATTACGACAGATTCCAACGCTATGGGAGCCGCGGAACTTATGATTTCAGGCGATATCTCGATGCCCCGAGGGAGACGGATGAAGAAAGAGCTATTAGGAAAGCTCAGGAAAGACGGGATTACGAGAATCAATACGGGAGGAGAGACGAACGATACGACTCTTCCCACAGAAGTGATAGTTCTCATAAGCGAAAGCCTTATGATGATAAGGGGAAGACTCATATTGCTGACGAATCAAGCAAGCGGTCCAAGCATAGTGATGTGTCTGCAATTTCTGAGAAGACCGATGCTCCTACTTCTTCTAATATCCCGGCCGGTTCTCCTCCTTTAACGAAGTCCGACATTCAAGCAATCATTACAAGGCCACAATATCAAGTTAAAGACGGCCCTCCAACACTTCAAAGCCGGTTTCCGAACTGGTGCTTAAAAGGAGTTCGCTTCGATCTAGATTTGGTCCCAATTGATAAACAAGCCATGCTTAGAAATCTAGATGCTGTCAAGCTTGACATTGAGAGAATGTCGCAATGGCAAAATCTTGTTGATGAGCTCCAAAGAGTCAATCACATGAATCTTGAAAATATGTTGACTCTGGAGAATGATAAAGTTGAATGGGATAAATGGTGCAAGCAGCATGATGCAGAAATGACAAGCATTGCAAACGAAAACGCAAGACTTGAATCTTAAGTCGAGCGTCTTAAGGAAGATCTTGCCACTTCCTCTGCTTCTCACACCCAGAAAAAGGAGGTGCTTGAAAAACAAGTGCGGGATGCGCACGCTGCCCAGAGAAATGCCGAGCTAAACCTTGAAGAAGAACGTCATGCGACTGAGAAATATCGGACAGATGTCGCTCATTTGATGGACAAGGTTAGTTCTCGGGATTTGGAAATCGAGATGTTAAAAACTAGGCTCCTTAAAGTGGAAAAAGAGCGCGATGAGGCTATTGCTGGTCGGGTTGCAGCCGTTGCCGAAAAAGAAGCAGCTGAGCAATCACATGAAACAACAAAAGCTAATGTCAGCTCTACCTTATTTGACTTTTATTTACATAGCATCCTGGGGCGTGGGAGCCTATCCTTTCTGGGTCCTGAATACGAGATTACTCTGGCTGAGGTGTGGGAAGCCGCAGTCGATATGTTAGTTGGTGCCGGCTATGATGAGGCAGGGCTTGAGGCACGCTACCTTGACGATGAAGCTCGTGTTGCTCTTGCTAGAGGAAGAGAGAAACTTGCCAGAGCGCGAGCTGAGTCTACATGAGATGAACACCCGAAAGAGGGAGCCCCTTCAATTATCCCTGCTCATACTTCGAGTCCGGCTGATGCCAATATTATAGATTCCGACGCCCATTCTTTGCTTCCTGCCAAAGTTGACGCAGAAATCGTGACCACTCCTACTGAGGACGAAGCTCTAGAAGATATTGAGGCTGAGAAATTCGAGATTAATTTTTCGAAACTGACTTCCCCAGGTAACTTTGGTGTCAACTCGGATCCAGTCAATCACCTATTCAATTTAACCGAGTTTGACGAGCTAATAACTTCACTTTATTCGGAGAATATTGATTTTAACTTCTCTTCTTCTACAGCGGAGGCACCAAGCGCTATTCATTCTTCTCCTCTCCCAGCTATTCCTCCTCCAACTCTTCAAGTAAATCCTGCTTCCCAACCGGGTTCACAGGAAGAGCAGATAGAAGCCCTTCGAGGCTTGGAGGATCCGCCTGCCTCGCAAGAACAAAAAGCGGAGGACCTTGAGGATAGCGAGAAGACTCCAGAGCAATCACTTGATGAAGACACTAAGCTTTCTGGGCTACTTACTACTCCGGGAAATGAGTCTTCCTCGAAGAGGAAAGGGAAGCGTGTCATGAAGAAGATGAAGAAAGATACTTCCGCTGGAGAAGATGAGGCAGAAGAAGATCCAGCTGCACCCTCTCCTCCTTCTCCGTCCCGTCCCCGCCGGATTCAAAAGCTAATCATCAAACCTGGCAAGGGTACTCAGGGTGGTAGGAAGAAGGAGTGACAGTCTGGATTCTCCTTTTCTTATTTTGCTTTTTGCTTGTATCGACCGGAGATTGTGCGGGTACCGTCCCTGCTTCTTTTTGTAATCTGTACGGTGCAAAAACTTCAATAGTATTGAATAAAATAACTCTTTTACTTGTACAAATTCTTGTGTATGTAAGAATACATCTGTTTTTCATTTGAAGTGTAGAATAAATGATTCTTTCTACTTGTACAAATTTTCTGTCTGTGTTTGAGAATGCATTTGTTCTACATCTTTTTATGCGATATTGTAATGAACTTGCGGTATGTTACTTGTATATTACTTCTATTAATGTAACTGAATTGTATAATGTTGCCCCCATACCGCAAGCGCATTGCAATATTTCCTGCTAAGACTGATACTCTTATTTTAGAGAATAATTATCCCGCTCTTTGAGGGACGAGTCATTCTTCTTTTAATTATTTCTTTTTCGGGGAAATTTTTACTTTCTTTTTTCTTTCTTGAAGAACACTTCAACTTTCAGAGAGGGTCACTTTCATTTGTTTTAAAAAAGTGAATTCTCCTACGTGATGAAATGAGCTTCTGAAGAAGATTCTGATTTTGTGCCCCGATAAAGAGCTTATATTTTTTTTGCATTCCAACTTTTTAGGAAGAGCCTTTTTGAGATAAAATAAGTTAACTTTCCTTTGAGAGTTGAAACGTGCTTCCGGAGAAGGCTTTTTCGTTTGAGAATTCTCTTTTTGGGACATATCCCTGAAGAGTTGTGCCTCCGAAGAGGGCTTGTGCCTCCGAAGAGGGCTTGTGCCTCCGAAAATGTCTTGTTTTTGTGCTCCCGAAGAAGTCTTGTGCCTCCGAAGAGGTCTTGTGCCTCCGAAGAGGTCTTATGTGCCTTGGGGAAGGTCTTCTGCCTCCGAAGAGGGCAGTGTGTGCCTTTGGGGAAGGCTTGTGCCTCATAAGAGGGCTTTCGCCTCCGAAGAGGTCTTGTGCCTCCGAAGAGGTCTTGATTTGGTTGCCTAGAAGTTACTTTCTCACAGTTGAATGGATCCACAGGGCAGACGCAAGTTATTTAATTGGGTGTTCGCTTGCGCAAACGATCACAATTGGTTAACAAAGGCCTTGCCTCAGTGGTTCCACTAACCTTTTTGTTGAGAAAAGCTTTTCCATTTATTGGCGTGCCTCCGAAGAGGTCTTTATCCTCCGAAGAGTTGTGCCTCCGAAGAGGTCTTGTGCCTCCGAAGAGGGCTTGTCTTGATCAGCTTGCCCACATGCCTTCGTTGTTTGCTTATTGATGATCCCCTGTTATTGTTTGAGCCTTTGTTCCTTCTTTTTGCAAGCAGTTTGCTTTATCCAATGAAATGCACCTTACTGTTGATTGATTTCATAGGACAGGCGCAAGTTATTCAATTAGATGTTTGTTTATACAAACGATCATAATTAGTTACCAAGCGTCTAGTTCTTTTTCCTTGGACAAGTGTCCCTTCGGCGAAATCATCAACTTTTGATATAAAGTTCTCCTTATGTTGGATTTGACTTTGGAATTTTATATGACTTGAAGTCTGTTTATTGAGTGATTTACGGGGTTCACTTAGCATTGTGATGGGTAAGCTTTGTTTTAATGACCTGCAATAGTAAATCGATATTTTAGCAATACGTTTAGAGTATTTTTACATCGAAATAAAACAGGGAATTTAAAATATTAAAGAACACAAGATTTATAGTGGTCCGGCCAAAAATCGGGCCTACGTCCACTTTATAGCTCTTTCATTCATCATTACTGATTTTACAATGGTTTACAATACAAGATACATCCATAATCATTCTACAATTTCAAGCAAAGCTTTTTAAGTATAGTATGGGCGCAAATGATTGCTGTTCCATGCTCTTGGAATTGGATCTCCTTCGACAGTCATGAGTTTGAATGTGCCATCAAGAAGTTTACCACCTATGACATATGGCCCTTCCCAATTTGGTCCGAATACTCCGACTGCTGTCATGATCCTTTTCAAGACCAAGTCCCCGACTTCAAAGCCTCGTGGACGGACTTTAGAGTTGAAATGCCTTGCAATTCTTTGCTGGTGAGCCGCAACTCTGAGTCTGGCTTCTTCCCTTCTTTCATCAAGAAAGTCAAGTGCTTCGAGTTGCAACTTTTCATTTTCGGCTTGGTTGAAATGAATTCTCCTGTGAGAGGGAACTTCTAGTTCTACCGGAATCATTGCTTCTGATCCGTATGCCAAGGAGAATGGAGTGTGCCCAGTTGCAGTTTTATGAGTTGTTCTGTATGACCATAGTGCTAGTGGTAGCTTATCAACCCATCCACCTTTTGCTTTTTCAAGTTGCTTTTTGATGGTTGACTTGATAATTTTGTTCACTGCTTCCACTTGTCTGTTTGCCTACGGATGAGCCACTGCTGAGAAACTTTTTCGGATTTTGAAATGCTTGCAGAAGTCCTGGAACTCCTCGCTTTCAAACTGAGTACCGTTATCTGTGATTATCTTTTGTGGCACACCATACCTGCAAATGATATTTTTTGTTACAAAATTTATCATCTTTTTAGAAGTAATAGTGGCCAAAGGTTCAGCTTCAGCCCATTTGGTAAAATAATCAACAGCAACAATAGCATATTTGATTCCTGACTTGGCGATTGGCAAAGGACCGATTAAATCTATCCCCCAAATAGCGAATGGCCACGGACTGACCATCTGTGTTAGTTCAGTTGAGGGTGCTCTTGGAATTTTTGCAAATCTCTGGCATTTGTCACATTTTCTGGAGTAGATAGCAGCATCTCGATTAATGTCTGGCCAGAAATACCCATACCGGAGAACTTTCTTGGCTAGAGTTTGGCCACCTGAATGATCCCCACATTCTCCTCCGTGTACCTCAGCTAGAATAGTCTTGGCTTCTTCCTTGGTTACACATCGAAGTAATGGCATTGAGAATCCCCGTCTGTATAATCGGCCATCTTGAATTATATATCTTGATTCTTTCCTCAATAGTTTTCGACGTTCTTTAGAACTTTCTGGAAGGGAACCGTTGAGCAAATATTCTTTAATTGGGGTTATCCATGATTCTTGTTCTTGGAATACAGCCATGATCCAGTCGATATCCATTTCATCTGTGCTTGGTACTGACAAAACTTCCACAGGAACTAATCCCAACAACTGAGCTTCTCCAGAGCTTGAATATTTTGCTAGAGAATCTGCTTTCATATTTTCCTCCCGAGGTATGTGGCTTATCGAATAATGATCTAAATCATTGAGGAGTTCAGAAGCCTTTGACAAATAAGCGTGCAGATTTCCTCCTTTAGCTTGAAATTCCTTCTTGACTTGACACACAATAAGCTGAGAATCACTGAAGATTTGCAATGCTTTGATGTTCAATTCCTTTGCAATTTTTAGTCCAGCGATTAGAGCTTCATATTCTGCTTCATTGTTTGTAGAAGGGAATTCCAGTCTTAATGCATAACACAATGATCGTCCTTCGGGGATTTCAAGCACAACCCCAGCTCCGGAACAGTAATCATTTCTCGAGCCATCGACATATAACTTCCATTTGGTTGGGATGTCAAGTGTAATCTCTTCCTCTTTGTCACCCTTATTTGTATATTCTGCAATGAAATCTGCTAAGGCTTGCCCATTGATCGCTCTTCGGGGATGATAAGTGATCTCATACTGGCTAAGTTCGATATTCCACTTTAAAAGTCGGCCCGAAGTTTCAGGGCGAAATAGGACTTGCTTTAGGGGCTGGTCGGTGAGGACTTTGATAGGGTGAGCTTGAAAGTACGGTCTCAGCTTTCTGGAAGCAATCAGTAAACAATATGCGAGCTTTTCTAACTTCGAATAATTCATTTCTGCCCCAGTGAGTCTTTTGCTGATATAGTAGACCGGGCGTTGAACTTTTGCATCCTCTCGTACTAATGCTGCACTTAGGGCATGTGATGAAACTGCCAAGTATATGAAAAGGTCCTCGCTGTTGCTGGGCTTGGAAAGTACCGGAGGCTTCTCCATATGATGGATTAACTCAACAAAAGCTTTCTGGCATTCGGGCGTCCATTCGAAGTTTTTCTTTCCTTTCTTTAAAGCGTCAAAGAAGGGGATGCATTTATCTGTAGCTTTGGAAATGAATCGACTTAAGGCAGCAACTTTTCCATTTAGACTCTGCAGTTCCTTCTTTGTCCTAGGGGCTTTGACTTCTCGTAGAGCAGTAATTTGAGCAGGATTGGCTTCAATGCTCCTAGCGCTTACAATAAAGCCTAAAAATTTCCCGGACTCTACTCCGAATGAACATTTCAAAGGGTTGAGCTTCATTCCGTATTTTCGGAGGATTTCGAACATTTCTGCTAAATGGTCCATGTGGTCAACTGCTTTCTTCGATTTCACTAACATATCATCGACATATACCTCCATTGTCTTTCCAAGTTGTGATTTGAACATTGAGTTAACAAGCCTTTGATATGTTGCCCCTGCATTCTTCAATCCAAAGGGAATTACTTTGTAGCAGTAAAGACCAACATCTGTAACGAAGCTCGTGTCTTCCTGGTCCGACTCATGCATCATTATCTGGTTATACCCGGAGTAAGCATCCATAAAAGACAACAATTCGTGTCCGGCTGTTCCATCTACCAGCTGATCAATCCTTGGTAACGGGAAGCAGTCTTTTGGACAGGCTTTGTTTAAATCTGAAAAATCAATGCACACTCTCCACTTTCCATTGGCCTTCTTCACCAGTACAGGATTCGAAACCCAGTTTGGATATATAGATTCTCTGATGAAATGATTTTCCATGAGTCTGTCTACCTCTTCCTTTAGTGCTGCTGACCTTTCTGGACCTTGGGTCCTTCTCTTTTGTTTCACAGGCATGAATTTCGGATCAATGTTCAGAGTATGTACAGTAATCTCTGGAGATATTCCACACATATCTGCGTGACTCCAAGCGAATACGTCCAGATTTGCTTTCAGAAATGAGATTAGCATGTTTTGGACTGCCATACTAAGTTGCGAACCCAAATTTAGCACTTTGTTTGGGTCCTTAAGATCAACAGATATCGGTACCGTTACTTCCATCGGCACCACTCGGTTTTCCTCTGCACTGGCTTTTCTGGGGTCCATTTCTCTCCTCGCACCACTATGCTCGCCAGTGCAGGGACCGCCCTGTATTTGCTATAAGGTTGGGTTTTTGATGCGGAGGGGAGCTGCCGCATCTTTACCCATTTCTCTTTTTCTGGCTTCTCGAAGCTCTATAAGATAACATTCGCGTCCAGCATTTTGATCTCCCTTGATGACACCAACACCATTTTCTGTAGGAAACTTCATAGTCAGGCACCATGGGGCCAAAATGGCCTTGAATGCAGCTAGAGTTGGCCTGCCTAGGAAAACATTGTAGGCGGAAAATCCATCGACAATTACAAAGGTTTGTTTCCGAACCACTCTTTTCTGCCCTTCTCCAAGTTCCACGAACAAGTCAACAGTTCCGATTGGTTGCTGCGGTTCCCCAGTGAAGCCAACAATCTTTTGTGATGAAGCTTGAACGTCGGTCATTGGAATCTTCATCTGGTCAAATGTTTTCTTAAAGAGTATATTGCAGGAAGCACCGCAATCAATGAGCACTCGTTTTACGATAGCTGGCCCAATTCCTGCAGAGATAACCAAGGGATCTATGGTCAGAGCTTCAATACCCATAGAATCCCTAGCCTTGAACATAATATCATTATTAGAAATCTTCTGCTGCTTCAGGGGTGCAGCATCTTCTATAGCAAAAACATCTTCCTCTGTTGGGATGTACTTCAAAGTATGAGCATATCGTTCCATTTCACCCCAGCTTCTGCCCACCGGGTGTGGGCCTCCTGTAATCACATTGATTATGGGCCTCTCAGATTCATGTGCCGTAGTACCTTTACCCGAGCCGGATGGTTGAGTAGGGGGTTGCTGCCCCTGAGTAGACGAAGTTGGGTCACTCTTGTTTTTCTTGACATACTGTTGCAGCTTGTTTTCTCTCAACAATTCTTCAATTAAGCTCTTCAAGTGGCGACATTCGTTGGTATCATGACCGGGTTGGTTGTGAAAGCGGTAGAATTTTCCATTTCGCATAGCGCCCTTTCCCGGTTTTATCTCAGCTGGTTTGGGATAATCCACAGCATCTTTGGTGGCAAAGAAGATATTTTCCGGAGTGTCGGTCAATGGAGTGAAATCTGAGGGTTTGAAGAAGCGAGGTTTTTTTGCATCCTTTTGTTTCTTCCCATCGTGACTTTCCCTTTTCTGACCTCCGGAATCTTTCTTCACCGAAGCAGCAATATCATTCTCCACCTTTGCTGCCACCACTTTCGTTGGTGCCGGAAGATTTTCCAAGCGTATGAATTCATCAGCTTTCTTATAGAATTTCTCAAGAGAATTTGGCTCCTTCATTTTCAGCCATTTTCCAAATTTGCTCGATTTGTCGATAGCACGCATCAAATAGGTCAAGACCATTCGTGGCTCTGCATTGTCAACTTCTGCCAGAGCTATATTGAAGCGATTCAGGAATGACTTAATAGGCTCTCCCGGATTTTGTTCAAGACTGGACAATGACATTATGTCCTTTGCCTTTGAAGCGTATAGCCTGAATTGCTCTTTGAACTTTCGGGTCAGATCGGAAAACTGATCTACAGATCGGACAGGAAGCTTAGTAAACCAGAGAAGTGCCACTCCTTCCAAATATACTGGGAAATACCGACACTTAATTTCATCAGTTGCCCTCGCGCCGGTCATGTGCCAGTCATATTTATACAAGAATTGATTTGGATCACTTGTTCCCCGATAAGCAGGAATGGTGGGGGGAACAAACTTTCTAGGAAACTCAGCCTTTAGAATCTTCTCGGTAAACGGAGTCTTACTCGGTGCGAATCCCCATTCGCTCTCATCCTCATCTCTCTGCATGCTCTCTTTCATTATTTGCTTAATCATGCCAGAAAGGTATTCCTCATTGTTTAAAGATTTTGCGGAGTAGACTTCGGCCATTTTCTCAGAAGTTTATCCGGGCAAATGTTCGCGGAAAACTGGCGATGGCCTAGATCCTTCAGCTTGGAGGGGTGCCCCTTCAGCGGCACCTGATCCCCCTTGAGGAATGTTCCTCCCTTCAGAGTTGCGAAGAGCATCAACGATGTTTTCTTCATTACCCACTGGTCTCTGGTTAGTGCCGAGCAAAGCGTTCAATTTTTCCATCATCAGATTATTTTGAGTTTCAATCTGCTGGTACAATCCGGACACAGCAGCGTCTAGCTCTTCTCGCGTCACCCCGACGCTTGGAGCTGCTTGACTTGGAGAAATAGAAGTGGCGGTATTATCATGAACATATTCAGATCTGACAGCCTTACGCTTTCTTCCAGGAGCCATTATATCAGATAGACTTCTAGTCTTGAAAGAGACTTGTTCAACAAACCTTCGTGAAGCAATGATGACAATCTCCCTGAGTTGGGTTCTCAGTGAAAGCACCAAAATGTTAACGCTAAAAAGTGAACGCTAACACCCGGTTTGTGTATTAGAGACGTGAAAGCACCACCCGTTGGTACGGGAACATAATATAAACTGAAAAGAGCAGTAAAGCGGTAAATGACAACAGATTTATAGTGGTTCGGCCTGAAATTGAGCCTACGTCCACTTTATAGTCTTTTATTACTGATTCGATTATAAAATGATACAATCTTCACAGTTCAATACAATTCGATCACAGAAACACTCTCGACTGCTAACTCAAACTTCGATGATGAAATTCGATGAATCCGTGTCGGACGTATGAAGTTCTTCCCGAAGCTTGTTGTAGTGTCTCGAGTATTTGAAGATCTTTGTGTGTTGATTGAGTTGAGAGTTCGGTAGAGTAATGATGCTTCAAAGAATGGCTGGTCAAAAGTCCCCTGCTCGTTGGAGTTGGAGCTCTATTTATAGGATTGGTTCTGGGTGAAATTCTGTTCCTCAAGTCATAGGTCGGAACCGACTTATAGCAAGTCGTAGGTCTTAGGTCGGCGACGAGATAAGGAATCTGGCTTACTTTGGTTGCAGCTGATTCTTCTGAACGGATTAGTAATTCGTGCGCGACTTAGTTTAAGTTGTAAGTCGGTAACGACCTAAAAGATGCAATACTGTTTTCGCTCCCTTAAGTCGGTGAGCTTTTAGGTCGGTGCAAAGTTAAGTCGGCAGCTCTTCTCAGTAATTAGATCGGCAACTGTTGGGTCAGAGCTTTCTTAGGTCGTAGCCTGTTAAGTCGGAGACCTTGTTAACTCGGAGCCTTCCTTAAGTCGGAGAGTATCTTAACTCGAAGTCTTTCTTAGGTCGTAACCTGTTAAGTCGGAGACCTTGTTAACTCGGAGCCTTCCTTAAGTCGGAGAGTATCTTAACTCGAAGTCTTTCTTAAGTCGGAGAGTATCTTAACTCGAAGTCTTTCTTAGGTCGTAACCTGTTAAGTCGGTATGTGTTTAGGTCGGAGGCTACTTTAGCTCGCACACTGTTAGGTCGTACTGTTCCTTAAGTCGTCTCCTGTTAAGTCGCGAATAAGAGGATTAACACCGATTCTCTTTGTGTTGGCTTGAAGCCGGTGAGAAGCTGGTTTCAAGTCCAGATCTTATTGGTGTTCATTCATGTTTCACCTATGATGGGTGTTGTGCGTTTCAGTTGATCGGGAAAGTTAGCACCATGATATTTTGGTCCATTTCCCATCACCGAACGTATTTGTTCCGTGGCTTATCGCCTTTTTATTACCAGCTCAATCTTTTGCTATTTATGACGTTTTCCACGTCTCTCTACTACGGAAATACCTTAGGGATTCCGATTTTATTCTTGAGCCCAGTGTTGTTGAAGAAATTGAAGTTTCACTAGATTTGACTTATGAGCAACATCCTATTCGCATCATTGCTTCGGAGGTTGAGCGCCTTCGAAATAAAGAGGTTCTTCTTGTGAGAGTTCAATGGTTCTCGAATCATAGGGATTTCTCTTGGGAATCCAGAGAATTCATCGAGCAAACACGTTCAGACTTACTTTTTCGTGCTCTTTATGGTGAACTTCTTATTTCAAACTTTCTTTTGTGATGAAATGCTTTTATGGTTGTTACTTTTTAGTTATTTCTTAAGATTGCAAGGACGTAATTTCTTTAAGGAGGGGAGTCTGTAACAACCCGCATATTTATCGATTTTATATTTAAATATTTCATCGTTCGTCGGATTTTAGTCCGAAAGGCTACCTTTTGCAAACAGTCAAATTAGGACTCGAGACCACTTCCATTGAGTTCGAAATGCCGTTTGCGACCTTTTTGAGTATAAACTTTGATATGTTTGGAGCTAGCTAAAAATTTGACCATTTCACTTTGGACTTAGGGCTTTGGTTTAGTTTCAGCCCATTAGACCCAAGCTTCACCCTCTCTTCTCTTCATTCATTTCATTTTCCTAATACAACTCAAGCTTTAGATAAAAATGAGGGAAGAGAAAAAGAATTAGAATTCCTAAGCCCTAGTTTCCAATTTACAAATCAAGTTCTAGCTCCAAATTCAAGAAGAACCTTTGGTAAGCCTTCTCTTCTTCTTCCCCAACTCGTTCTCCTTTCAATTTCAGAAATTCCTAAACCTAACTTAGGAAATGTTTCTCTTTTAAGCTTAAATTCAAGCTTCTTGAGTTGGGATTGAAGAGTGGTTGATCCTCCTTTGTTTTCAAGCTTCTCCTTCCTTGTTTTTGTGTAAAAAGGTGAGATTTTTATCTCACATCTATGTTTATAATTATATTTGGTTGTTAGGTATGAATTCCTAACACTTCTTCATGTGCAGTTTCTCTTAATTTGGATTGCTTTTGTGAATATTTCAATTTTTGGTTTTTGAAGTCAAATTTGTGTGTAAATCCTTTTATGGATGTTTGATCATGGTTTGGTAATGCATCGAAGAGCTTATAGGGTCGGGTCGTCGATTGGCATAAACCCCTAGCGCCCATTGCTCGTCCAGTTGGATTTGCGAAGAGATTGCCTCTTCATTTTTAGGCTGAAAATACTGGAAATCCCAGTTCAGTCGACTGACTCAGAGCGTTCAATCGACTGAGCTGAAGCCAGGAAATTTCCCAGGCCAGTATCAGTCGACTGAAATCTCTGTTCAGTCGACTGAACCTGGAACCCGAAAGTTTCCAGGCATGATTCAGTCGACTGAAATCTCTGTTCAGTCGACTGAACCTGGAAACAGAAAGTTTCCAGGCATGATTCAGTCAACTGAAATCTCTGTTCAGTCAACTGAATTTGCTGTTTCAGCCCACTTTGCCTTTTGGGATTGAATTTCCAATTAGAATCGATTCGTGATGATCCTATTTGTTGTTATCATTTACTATGACTTTGATGACTCCTTTTTCGGGATTTTTGAATATACATTTCGATGGATTCTTTATCGGTTTAATTAGATTTGATTCACGTCTTCGAATGTGAATTTTAATGATTGATTGTTTCTAGAATCATTTTTGTGGTTTGTCACTTTAAAATACAAAGGTTTCTATACTAGTAGTAAATATTCAAACTCTTTTACTAAAATGATTTCAACTCTATTTTTAATACAAAGTTCGTTTATAAAACCGTTTTCTAATCTATTAGTATATACAAACCTTTACCTCATTCGTATGAGAATATCTAATTAAACGGCTTAGCAAAACAAGTGGTATGTGCGTTTACTTCGTCGGTTAATTTATGGACTTGTTCGATTGAAACTCTTGTGACAATTTTCTAGTGGAGATCTACAATTTGTTCGCAAATATTTAAGTTAAGCTAGTGGTTATGGGACATGAAGCTAAACTCATATATTTACTAGCTTATTGTAATTGACACTTCTTGATGATCGATGATGATCATTTTATGGTTTAGACTAGCAATGTGCGATGTCTCTTTGTCCACATGGAGGACTGTACTTCATTTTATTGAGATTCTTCTCATTTCTCGCATGGGTGTACCTATTTAGGTGCATCGATGTTTGTTTACTTCGTGGAGCAATCGGCTCAATAAGTCGGTGCATGGGGCATATCTTTCTAGGTGCGTCGATGTTCGTCTATGCATGGGGCATATCTTTCTAGATGCATCGGTGTTCGGCTTTGCATGGGGTGTATCTTTCTAGGTGCATCGATGTTAGACATTACATGGGGCGTATCTTTCTAAGTGCGTCGATGTTCGTCTATGCGTGGGGCGTATCTTTCTAGGTACGTCGATGCTAGACTTTGCATGGGGTGTATCTTTCTAGGTGCATCGATGCTAGACTAATCATGGGGCATATCTTTCTAGGTGCGTCGATGTTTAGTTATACATGGGGCGTATCTTTCTAGGTGCGTCGATGTTCGACTATGCATGGGGCGTATCTTTCTTGGTGCGTCGATGTTCGGTCTATGGAATCGCGTTCCGCTTAGGATTGGCCATCTTCTTATTTTTGTGATTTCTGGATTTCTAATTATTGATTTCTGGAATTTATGTTTCACCACCTTTTTCAGTTGGCATTGATATGTATGTCATTTATTGTGGCTTGGTGAATTAAATAAAGAATATGACATTCTTTTTATGCTATGAGATTCGTGAGATATTTGTATGATTTTCCTTTGTTGATTTTCTAATGTATACTTGTCGAGGTATGACATTTTTGGTTATCATACGTTTTTATTATATCTCTTCTTATATTTCATTTTTATCTGATAATTATAGCTAGACTGATCCATTTATTATTTTCTTATTAAATAATACTCGGGTCAGACTGAGATATTCCAGGTGCTTCCTCTTGTCTTCCTATCTGGAACCATCATCTGACTTTTGGTTAACTACTTAGCTTGTAGTTTTTGTTGTATACATTTGAGATTTGGACTCCTTGATGTATACATATTCTTTTGTCTAGCACTTGTATCTATTCTTCTTTGTGATATTGTGAATCTTGTTAGACCACTACTCTGATGTACACTTTCATGTGTAGCATTCATAACTGTTTCCGCCTTTGTGATATGAATTGTCTATGACTGATTTGTGTTATGTTTATTTCTATATTTGTTTCCGAAGTATATATACATAGCCACCGTGTAGTAGCTTTGAGTTTGTATCGGTATGTCGGATTTCCCCTTGAGATGAAAAGTTATATTTTTATCTGGCATATCGGTACTCGCACAAAGGAATTACATGGATGGTCGCTCCTCAACAGCCTTATTCTCCGCGCTAGTCGACGTCATTACCACGTAGTGTCCTTGGCTAGCGTGGGTATAGAGGTGGGGCGTCACAACATGATACTTCATTGTCTCTAGGAGAATTTATACATTGTCACTAAGGTTAAGAAATAATATATTCCATTGTATCTTATAGAGTTGAATCTTAACTCTAAGGTTAGGAAGTTTATACTCCAGGATTTCGGGAAGAATTAGGTTAATTTATACTCTACTATTTATGTCTAAGTTGAATTAGTTTATACTTTACTTTCTCTAGCAGACTTAATTGAGTTTATAAGCTGCTATCTTTGATAGAGTTTATTGTGTTTATACTCCGCTGTCTTTGGTAGAGTTATTTGGATTTATACTCCACTGTCTCTAGTAGAATCGATTGAATTTATACTCCGCCATCTCTAGTAGATTTGGAGAATAACTGATATGTCATTTCCAGCATTTGGTGATGAAAAGAGTTCACGGCTTCTAGGTCGGAAAGCATCCAACAAGCCCAGACATTCACTCATTAGCAAAATGGACTCACATCTTTAAGACCATGAGGCATTTTAATGAACCTGTCCAGTCTTTAATCAAATGGAAAGGATTTATGACTATTCTATTCTTTACAATACGTATGCAAGCCTGTATTTGGATGCCTAGTTGGAGAGGACACGCTCTCACGTCCATAGGGGATCCGACATTGTGGCCCTGAGCCTGGTTTATGCTCTTCCTCCAAAAGAACAGATTTCTATCGAAGGCCTATGGACTATAGTTCATGGCATTCTCAGTGGAGTTTCTTGCAATAGGCTAAGCGAAACCTAACAAATCATACATTAAGCCCATAATGTTATACTGCTAAGCAAAATATAGTACCACTAGTGCATATTACATAGAAAATGGTTCAATTAGTTTAAAATTAATCGCAATATAGCTCTATCAATCTAGAAAATCAAGTTCATAACTTAGTGGTTCAAACAATTATAAAGAAAGCATACAAATGAAATCTAAAGATTCAGATCAAAATGCCCCTTGGGTTTCAACCCAAAGCATGCCTGCAAGATCTACCTCTAGATCTCCTACAGTTGTTAGTGTAATAAGGTACACTCTAAAACTTTATTTTAATAAGAAATAAACAAAGCAAAGTATAAGAATTATCCCTTAGTGCTTTCAGGGTTGACCATTAGCCTAGTGCCACTTGAGCTGCCACCAGTAATCACTCCTTAGTTTGTTAGTAGTTGAGATTGTCTTCCAATCGAAGCTTGAGCACCGTCCAATAAGCCTTTAACTTACTGCAGCAACCTTTTCTTTAGATATACTTCTTGATGTTATCTCTAAGATGTCGACATTCATTTGTCTCATAGCCATAGATTTCATGGAAGATGCAATATATGTGAGTTCCTATCTCTAATGTGGTTAACTCTCAAGTCAATGGCTCATCATTATCCATGGTTTCTCTGGTTGCAAGTTAGAGCCTTTAGGGAGTTCCCAAATGCTATGAAATTAGAAATGTAATGACCCAAAAAATAGACACCCTATTTATTAATCAACTATCAATGGCTGTTTAAATTAAACCGACGATAAAAGGAATTTTTGAGTAGAATTGTCAATTTAGGGTTTTGATGTTTCCATTATGTATTGAAATATCAAAAACTGGTATTTTGATATATAGATGACATAATGTTCAAAATGGGTTTTACGGTCCTTTATTACCATTTTGGCCAAATCAACCCTTTTGTCTATGTATATGGACCATCCTATAAAATTTAGGGAGTCATCGTTCTATTCTTCATCTTCCCAGTCTCCTCTTCAGGTCTAAATTTACTTGGCTAACAGATATTATCTATAAGTATCTCCACTACTTATGAAATGAACCAATTTGTAAATCAATTTGAAAATAGGTCTTATGATATGCCATTTCATATAGTGCAACAACATGAACGTAGTGATAATTATCGTAGTTCAGTGATCTCTAGTTTGAAAATGCTCTAGATGTTCCGAGATAGTCGTAGAAGTTATACTCATCAAATTGGACAACGACGAAATGAAAACAAGATGGACGATGGATAATACAGTTGGGTAGAGGAGATTGAGCGATGAGGGTGTTTTGAAGCAGGACAATGACCGTCGAGGGAAATCAAATGGCGCATGGTGATCTATGGCAGGTTGCTTGGGGGTTGGGTGGTGCTTGGTGACGGTAGTGCATGCATGGAAAAGCATGATCGTTGAGAAGGCAGTTCCATTTAAGCCTTAAATATTTTTTAATTACAAAATTAACATATGGCTTCTAATCATCATATATTTTGCATATGAAATTCGTTTCACGTGCGATTTGTTTCATTAGACTCGTGACCAAATTCTAAACAATTTAGCGTAGGCTTTACTGAGTTTTAGAGCTATTTGCAAAAGCATGTTGGTATGATTAAATGATTTTAATTATTCATATTTTAAAATATTAAAAAATATCAATTGATGAAAATTAATATTAGTTGATATGTGCTATGTTCTATTGATAATTTTTTGGTTATTGTTATGTTTTGAATGTATCGTGTCTAAATTTTTTATTGTTAATAGTTGTATTATTGGATAATGGATGTCTAATTATAACTAATTATTTATTTAAAATGAATATAATTAATTATTTGAAAATATGTAAAAAAAAATTAATTTTGGAAAATAAGATTATTTATAAATTTCAACTAACATTTGTAAAAAAACAATAAGTAGACAAATTCTACTGAAATTAATGTGAAAATTTTAGTAAGGTTATTATTTATGAATTTATGTGGAAATTCATAAGTAACAACGAGGAAAAATCTATTTAAAAATTAAATTAGAGAATTTATAATTATTTATAAAATAAAGCGAGATTTAATAAATAATAATATGATTTTTGTAAAGATCGTATTATTTTGAGTAAATAATAAAATAATTAATTATCAAGGGCTACTAGCTCAATTGGTTAGTGGTATGGCCCTCCAGACATAGGTTCTAGAGGTTATAGATTCAAACCCCTAAATCATTAAAATGAGCGCTCCACTTGAATAAAGTACAACTCTTACTACATAAAAAATAATATAATTAATTTTATGGAGCTTAGGGGAAATTTTATTTTGGAATACTCGGGTATATCAATTTATGGTCACTATATGTGATATCATGAGGAAGTGAAATAATAATAATAATATTATTATTATTTGAGTAAAAAAATAGGAGATATTTCATGGATGATAATAGTAATAGTAAAGATGCGTTTTCGCAAAATATTTTGAGTTGGATTATTACTATTTGATCTAAACAGCAATAAATATGAGTTTCGAGATTTAAAATGGAATATTACTATTTTTGAGTCAGACAATAATAATCTGGCTATGAAAATAATAAAGTGGTTTTGGAATATATTATTATTTTGGTATAAAATAATAATATTACAATTTTAAATATTAATTTGATGTAAATTACAAACTACGATTAAATTGCAAGGTTTTATGGTATTCGAAGTATGAATGTATAATAAAGGATTTTTGTAACGACCAGATATTTTCAACCATTTGCATCCACACATGTCGGACTTGAATTGCTCAAAATATCAGATTGTAAAATTAAATTTGGCAAAACTCAACATAGACAGTAAATAAATCAATCACATAATCACAGATACGGAGTAATATAACAATAATGCAGCGGAATAGATAAATAGTAGTTCATGAAGCTACTATATAAACATCAGAGTTAGGAATATAAATACAAAAGAATATCTCAAATACAGTGAAGTCTCCAATCCAAGCAGATGACTTCTGTAAACAAATCAACTGGAAAACTTGGAAGCTGAATCGATAGTTGGATCTCCAAAAGAAGCTCCAAACTCCAAAAGCGAGTCTCAAATGCTGTATCACTCAATCTGACCCGAGCGTAAAGCAAAACACAAAACACTCGAGTCAGGATTAACATTCTTATATTAATAAATCCAACTCAAGTGAAATATCAACCGAAATACAAGTAACTTAAAGGATGTTTGGGATAACCATCCTCTAAGGATCCGTGGAACTATCTACAATGTAGAAATATACACTATAACATCGTGGTCATTTCAAATTAATTTATACTTCCAAACCAAGATATCATTGCTATTTCAAATATATCTATTTTCCATAATAGTATATATATTAAATAATTTATAAAGTAAAGTATTTGCAATTTCCTCAAATTTCACAAATCGCTTCAAAATCAACTCGACATTCCCATTTAAATCAAATTCAATCTCAATTTATAAATTTCCATTCAATTCAGTTTTCTAAATAACAAATTTAAATTTTATTGATTTCAAATACAGATCTGAATCACAAATAAACCATTTAGATTCCAGTATATTTCAAAGCTTTAATATTTAACATTTCAAAGTTCAATTTAACAGTTTCATATAGGTCTCGATTTAACCTCATTATTATTTAGTCTTGAAATATTCTCTCATTAAATTCAATATCACTTAAGTAACCTTAAATTACATTTTCCTAAATATTTCCTTTAATTTATTTAAACGTGAAATATTCATTTAACCACTTAAATCAAACATCCAGTTATAAAATCATATCTTTAAATTTCACATTCAATAGTTTCAAATCGATTTAACTAAATAAAATTCTAAATTTAATACCATTTCAAATAAATCAAAATTTATCTTCCCAACTTTAACTTATTCAAATTATTGCAAAAAAATCTATTTGAAATATAAATTTACAGAAATACTTAACATATTATATGTATTAAATCAATCTTAATTAAATTAAATATTATTACTAAATCTATATATAAAATTACCATTTATATATAATATCTTAAGAATCAACATTTATTAAAACCATATATTTCTTTCCAAAACCATATAATTTATTTTCAAAATATTTATATATGGACCAACAGTGTCTGTATATAATTTCCTATCCTATGGTCAATTGATACGGATATTTATCATTTCACTCCATAATTTAAATATATACGGGTAGATATCATTTCAACCCACAATCCCAAATTCAAATCAAATGAAAATCGCTTGGGTCTATCATTTCAACCCATAACGATTTTCTCCTATTCTAAAGTCCGTTCGGGTATGTATCATTTCAACCCATAGTGAATTCTATACTAACAGGGAACTTGCAGAGTGATAACAGATATAATAATATATAACATGCATATATCATCAATAACAATATAATATAAACAACATAATATGGTGTCATATCCCGCAGGTGAACAGTTACAAATAATAGCATTTAAACAATTCAAATAACTAACAACAGCATATTCCAATTGTCGTTTCAATTGAAATCAAATATAATAAATATAAGAACGTTAATCGTGAGTGATTGCTCACCTTTCGAGGCTAGAGACGAACGGGATGAGATGAGTTACAAATCCAATCACGAATCCCAAGTCAAAGCTAGATTGGCACGAATTGGGACGGACAAAGCTGACAGATCGGAATTGATGAAATCAAATCAGAATTGGATTGATGAAGATAGATGGTACAAGAGAATATATATATATATATAACTATATATATATATATATATCAATATATATATAATCATATCCTAAATTCAAACACATTAAAATTAAATATAAATGTTTCTCAAATTCCATTTGCCTCAAATTAAACAACATATATTGACTCGGCATATATACATAATGTATTTGAAAATCAATACTTATCTATTATAAACTCAATTTACAAGTGTATATATATAAACAAGCCGTACATCACCATCTTATATGCACCCAGGTAGTAACTTTTATAAACTAACATTTCCACTATATAATGTAATATACTATACTGTATAATACAGCACTTTATTATAACCATTAGATTAGCTATAAGAAATGCATATACAACCTTCCTTTGCAAAATAACAGACTGAACAAACATCATCATTATAACATTTACTTACATAACTTATGTATAAACAGTTTAACTAAAGATATATATATTCTTTAAAACCCAAGCATATAGACATATAGTACTACAACCTTTTTAGTATATATTATTATATACAGCAGCTTAAAACTTGCAACACTGTTCATAAGATATTGCAAACGAAATTTATAAACATACATATATACAAAGTGTAAACTTATTATATATAAATAATATATAACTAGCATGCAAACTAATATACAATGCAGACAAAAGGTTCCTATACAACTAAATGTACTAGGTAAACAAAATGACTTTCGTACATTGTTAATGAGCTTAATATGTAAATACGGTAACTATATTTTATAACTTTCTAACAGGTTATTTATGCCTATATGCGTATAAAACTATACTTCATGCAAAGCAGTTCATATACATGCATAAACTATTATAAATATATATTAAAAACCCATCAAATAAATACATATATAATATATAAAGCTCTGCAATAATGTATTCAATAAAACAGACATACTTTACCTTATTATATATATACACGGAAGGCTTAAGAACATGATAGCAAGGTGGACCTTGGCTTCGGCTATGGAGGATAAACGGGCGGAGCGGCCGAGGAGGAAGAGGCGCACGAGGTCTGTTGTGGTCGGCGGGGAAGATAAAGGTGATGAGGTCGAGGCCGGATCTGGTTGTAGCGGAGAGGAGCACGCTGGCGAGAGGAGAAAAACGCGGCTGTGGGCTGAGGGGCAGGCGGACGATGGGGCTTGGCCGACGTGGATCGGAGGTGGTTCACAAGCAGATGGCGGAGCAATGGATGCTTGCGTGGGTGGGCTAGATGAGGTGGTCGATGGGTTGAGGGGGTGGGATATGTGCTGGCGACGGGGTTCTCTGGCGCGAGGCTGGTTTGGGTTTCAGGCAGATGGGTTTTTCTCTTGCTTTTTTCCGAATAAAAGAACATGGGAAGAAGAATAGAGGGAGAGGAGAGAGCGAGATTGAAGGAGGAAAGGTGGAAGTCAGATCCAAAATAAGATTCAGGCAAAATAAAAAGGAATAGAAACGAACGCGAATAAATAAAGGTGGAACGGCAACAAATCTTGTAAGCAGGGAAACAATGTTAAAGTTGGAGTACATTCTGGAAAAGCAAAGATCACACTGGGAATAAATAAATGCAAATTGCCGTTACAAATCAGGTGTTTGAAATTTGAATGGACACCACTATTAAAAGTGTAAAAGTGGTATGCTACGACGAGCTGTTTTATCATTACCGTCGTGTACCGAATCTCAAAATACAGAAATGGATACACTACAAAGATCAGCACGACGAGGCGATCAAAATGGTATACAAATATTGGTGGTACGATCATCCGATCAAAAGTCGATAATCGGTACCGAAAATGCTGCTATTTCGTACTGAAAAATCCAAACGGAGCTAGAAGCATCCAAATTTCGCGAAACGAATTTTGCAGTCTGATTCAGAGTGTTCTAAATAAATTTTCTCATGTTGACACTTTTAGGTTTCGGAACACTTTTAAATTCAACTGTTTTTAACTGATTTAAATTGAGCTAAAATTACACAATAAAATAAACTTCCATATTTTCTGATGAAAATTTACCGATTGCTATGTTTTTAAATATGTATTCCAAATATAAAAATTTTATTTCAAAATTCAATTATTTAAAATTTCACAAAATTCAGTTAAATACGTTATTAAAACCAATCAAAATTTATGGGTCGTTACACTCTCCCCTACTCAAAACTTTTCGTCCCCGAAAAGGAAGGAGGTAAGAGAATAGAAACAACCAGACAGAAAAGATAGATTAAAAGACAAGGATAAACAATTAATTTAAACTATATAAATTTTACTTGAAATATTCATTTGAAAACTTCATTTGCAAATCAATTATTTTTAATACTTTCATATTTTTCAACCTATTTGTAAAATTTCTTGCTTCCTTTATAAATACTATTTATATGTTTAAATAACAATTTTATAAATATATGTAAACTATTTGGAATCCATTAATTAATTAAAAAAAACTATTGAAACCATGTAGTATATAAATAAACATTATTAAAAAAGGATATAGTCAACAAGGAAAAGAAGGAGGATTATGAAAAACAGAATATAGGTGAATAAATAAAGCTGAGCAGATAAGGTAGATTCAAAAGAATAGTATCGAGCATGAATAATTAATTCAAACCATAAGAATTTCAATTTCAAATATTAATACAAAATTTCTTTGTTGGAAATACTTTTATAATAAAATACCTTTATAATGAAACAAATTTCCTTTCGAAAATACTTTTATAACTTGATGTTTCAACAAGTTTATCCTCGTTCCTGTAGACTCTGGCAGTGCGTTGATCAGGCGCAAAGCTAGAATTCTCCAGGTTCTTAGTAGACCTGTTTTAACACCCAGTGAAAATACTGGAAAACCTTTTTTAAAAACAGATATGGAAAGTACAATCCAAACAAAACAACCAAAACCTTTGTCTAACCATGGTTCACAGATACACAATGGTTACGCCTGGATCCCCCAGGAAACAATCCATATCTGTAAGCTTTCTCAGCCGTGCGAGTTACGCCATGATGACTAGTAGAATGCAGGATACACAATGGTTACGCCTGGATCCCCCAGGAAACAATCCATACCCCTAGGCCATCTCAGCCAGGCGGTTTCGCTACTAATGTGACCTACATAGATGCATGATACACAATGGTTACGCCTGGATCCCCCAGGAAACAATCCGTACCCCTAGGCCATCTCAGCCAGGCAGTTGCGCTATGCAGTCGCGCTCGTAAGACCATGGGTAACGCCATGGAATTCGATGGAAACTCGAGTATCATATCCAAAAAACCAAAAATCAGAGAAATATCGATAGAATGAATCCACAATGTGGCCACAAAGCGGATATCAAGCAGAAGGCACTTTCCATATCTTTACTTCGAAAATATGTATCATATAGTACCTTTTCAAATCACTTTCAAATATCGTACTTATATAAAGTCCATTATATATAAGATTTTAATTTCAAATCAAATACCTTTCCAAAATCAAAAGTATATCAAATCACACTTATATAGACTTCAATTATATAAGATTTCACTTTTCAAATTGAGTACCTTTTCAAATTCATAGTTTTCGAATCAACATCATACTTATACAACCCAATTTTTAAATAGGTTCGATAACTCCCAAATCAAGTATTTAGTAACACAAGGTTCTCAAATTTCAATTTGTTTCAATATTAGTTCAGTTCCAAAATCATATACAATTCCACCAAATTATTTCTTCTCAAATTAAATATCTTCAGTTCTAAAGTTTCCAAAATAATAAATTTAGAAAATAAATCCAAATTTCCAAATCAATATAATTTAAGTCAACCTATTCATTTCTAAAATCAATGGTTTTCAAAATCATCTTATACTTACATAAGGTCCATCTTACATAAGGATCAAAATTTTCAAAAATAAATTTCGCTGTATGAAAAGCCATATGGGATTGAACATCTTTGCTTACCAAAAGGTTTTTGAATTTAGAATAGTTTTGTATATAAAAATAGTTTGTAAAATAGTTTTGTAAATAAAATAGTTTGTAAAATAGTTTTGTAAATAAAATAGTTTGTAAAATAGTTTTGTATATAAAATAGAATAAAATAGTTTGTTCAAGAAAATAAAGGAAAAATAGTTTTAAAAAAATGGTTTTAAATTGATAGTATTTTTTCATAAAAGAAAATGCCAATTAAATTACAAAGATATCCAACCTAACAACTTCCAATTTCAGCGTCAAGTATATCAATGATATTAGAATATAAGATGTACATACGTCATCATTTCGCAAAATCACATTCGATCGCTCGATCACACAAGTTCGCTTTCGAACTAGTATTATCCATTCGACTTCCCTAATGCGGACTTCGATATGGTTTCTCGACTAGAAGCCTTCAGTCTCCTTGCATAGCCATATACTATGATAGAGAATTCTAGAATCAAGCCTAAAATCCATATCAAATATTCGCCATCAAGAATCAAATGAAAAATCCTAACATGAAATGGTGTAATTCACCTCGAACTTGTGTACTCAAACTTGGATCAAATTATTTATGCGAATAAAACAGCACACGTACAACTTATGTATCTATTCCAATGTGTTAAATATACAGTTTTATAAAGATGTTACTAAGTTAAAACATTTAAACTAAATTTTATTCAAATTAGTTTTAAAACTAAATTTCATATTAGTATAATTCAAAATAGTCTTATTCATTTACTTAACAAAAAAGTTTCAAACTTATTTATATCATATTACTACATACTTTAAACATACATACCAAACTTATATACTTTATACCTTTCAAAATTACTTAGCTTTGAAAAGTCAACCTTGATTTGGAAGTGCTCGAACCTTCAAAATAGTCGAAGAAATCATATTTCAATCCAAGAGTTGGAAATCACCAACAAATCAGTAAATCAATTCCAAAAGATAGGGTTATATCAAATCAAATCCAAAACTCAAGGACTGAACACCGGCTCATTTCAAATTGTTCAAATATATAAACATATATCTTTCGAATATCACATCATACTTCGGAATTTGAAATCAAAATTGGTTTTGCAAAAATCACTCGTGTAGCAATGCTACTAAAGTGGCCTCTCCCCCACTTTGAAACTCGAAAATCAATGTCGATGATGCGTGCACTCACCACCGAAATTATTTTCCAGCAATATAAGTGGGTTCTGGACTTCTGTTTTCTTGAAAACTTCTTTGAAATTTCTTCGAAGTCATTGGAACTCATTTAAATTCATTTGAAACATTTCTTATTCGGTAAATACTTTCAAATCGCATTATTATATATTTTCAAAATCTTAAAACCAATTTAAAAATGTTGGGTTCAACCTCTCAAATTTCAAATTCAAACTTTTCAGTTATAAATCATTTTTATATAAACCAATTTCTTATATAAATTCAAATTTTCAAATCCTTTCGAAACTTCAAATTCTCATTTTTAAAAGGTATATAATCCTTATCAAAAACATTTCACTTTGATATATAAGATATAATCATACTTATCAAAATAATAATTTCGATATATAAACAATTTCTAAAATACAAACAAAACCCGATTTTTCAAAGGATGATTCAAGAATGGATTTCAAAACAAAGATAGAGATTCAAATTAGTGGAACTCTAATCAAATAGAATTCTAATTCGAAGGTAGGCTCGATTGAAGATGAGATAATTATATTTCAAAATAGAAGATGGATATACTTATATGAATCGTGGGCGACCATAACCGGCTCAACCGTGACTTCAGGAATATAATCAATGCGGGATTCTAATGCAAATCATCATTCGATCGCCAGAGGTAGAATTCGGCATAGCAAGAGGTAGCAGCATCTAAACTGAAGGTATAGAAATCTTCGGTGAATCAATGCCAACTGTAAAGGAGTTTCACCCCTTTACAAATCATTCAAATATCGACGGGATCACCGATCTTTATAGAGATCATTCAAAGTGGAGTTATGGGATACTCCAGAATCAAAAGAAAATAGGGATACAAGAATGAATTTCAGAACAAGTGGGAGCATTCCAAAATTCAAAGGAAACCGAATAAAAAAGGAAGAGATTCAAGCTCGAACGAAAGTAATTCTGTGATTAAATCTACTACATATGCTGAGTTTTGCCTAAAACCAGATCTCTGATACCAACTGTAACGACCAGATATTTTCAACCATTCGCATCCACACATGTCGGACTTGAATTGCTAAAAATATCAGATTGTAAAATTAAATTTGGAAAAACTCAACATATACAGTAAATAAATCAATCACAGAATCACAGATACAGAGTAATATAACAATAATGTAGCAGAATAGATAAATAGTAGTTTATGAAGCTACTATATAAACATCAGAGTTAGGAATAAAAATACAACAGAATATCTCAAATACAGTGAAGTCTCTAATCTAAGCAGATGACTTCTGTGAACAAATCAAATGGAAAAGCTGGAAGCTGAATCGATAGTTGGATCTCCAAAAGAAGCTCCAAACTCCAAAAGCGAGTCTCAAATGATGTATCACTCAGTCTGACCCGAGCGTAAAGAAAAACACAAAACACTCGAGTCAAGATTAACATTCTTATATCAATAAATCCAACTCAAGTGAAATATCAACTGAAATACAAGTAACTTAAAGGATGTTTGGGATAACCATCCTCTAAGGATCCGTGGAACTATCTATAATGTAGAAATATACACTATAAAACCATGGTCATTTCAAATTAATTTATACTTCCAAACCAAGATATCATTGCCATTTCAAATATATCTATTTTCCATAATAGTATATATATTAAATAATTTATAAAGTAAAGTATTTGCAATTTCCTCAAATTTCACAAATCGCTTCAAAATCAACTCGACTTTCCCATTTAAATCAAATTCATTCTCAATTTATAAATTTCCATTCAATTCAGTTTCCTAAATAACAAATTTAAATTTTATTGATTTCAAATACAGATCTGAATCACAAATAAACAATTTAGATTCCAGTATATTTCAAAGCTTTAATATCAAACATTTCAAAGTTCAATTTAACAGTTTCATATAGGTCTCAATTTAACCTCATTATTATTTAGTCTTGAAATATTCTCTCATTAAATTCAATATCACTTAAGTAACCTTAAATTACATTTTCCTAAATATTTCCTTTAATTTATTTAAACGTGAAATATTCATTTAACCACTTAAATCAAACATCCAGTTATAAAATCATATCTTTAAATTTCACATTCAATAGTTTCAAATCGATTTAACTAAATAAAAATCTAAATTTAATACCATTTCAAATAAATCCAAATTTATCTTCCCAACTTTAACTTATTCAAATTATTGTAAAAAAAATCTATTTGAAATATAAATTTACATAAATACTTAACATATTATATGAATTAAATCAATCTTAACTAAATTAAATATTATTACTAAATCTATATATAAAATTACCATTTCTATATAATATCTTAAGAATCAACATTTATTAAAACCATATATTTCTTTCCAAAACCATAGAATTTATTTTCAAAATATTTATATATGGACCAACGGTGTCTGTATATAATTTCCTATCCTATGGTCAATTGATACGGATATTTATCATTTCAGTCCGTAATTTAAATATATACGGGTAGATATCATTTCAACCCGCAATCCCAAATTCAAATCAAATGAAAATCGCTTGGGTCTATCATTTCAACCCATAACGATTTTCTCCTATTCTAAAGTCCATTCGGGTATGTATCATTTCAACCCATAGTGAATTCTATACTAACAAGGGAACTTGCAGAGTGATAACATATATAATAATATATAACAGGTATATATCATCAATAACAATATAATATAAACAACAGGATATGGTGTCATATCCCACAGGTGAACAGTTACAAATAATAGCATTTAAACAATTCAAATAACTAACAACAGCATATTCCAATTGTCGTTTCAATTGAAATCAAATTTAATAAATATAAGAACGTTAAACGTGAGTGATTGCACACCTTTCGAGGCTAGAGACGAATGGGATGAGATGAGTTACGAATCCAAACACGAATCCCAAGTCAAAGCTAGATTGGCATGAATTTGGACGGACAAAGCTGACAAATCGGAATTGATGAAATCAAATCCGAATTGGATTGATGAAGATAGATGGTACAAGAGAATATATATATATATAATTATATATATAACTATATATATAACTATATATATATCAATATATATATATAATCATATCCTAAATTCAAACATATTAAAATTAAATATAAATGTTTCTCAAATTCCATTTGCCTCAAATTAAACCACATATATAGACTCGACATATATGCATAATGTATTTGAAAATCAATACTTATCTATTATAAACTCAATTTACAAGTATATATATATAAACAAGCTGTACATCACCATCCTATATGCACCCAGGTAGTAACTTTTATAAACTAACATTTCCACTATATAATGTAATATACTATTGTAACAACCCGCATATTTATCGATTTTATATTTTTATATTTAAAATCGTTAATCGGATGTTAGTCCGAAAAGCTACTTTTTGCATACGGTCAAATTAGGACTCGAGACCACTCCCATTGAGTTCGAAATGTCGTTTGCAATCTTTATAAGTGTAAACTTCGATATGTTTGGAGCTAGTCAAAAATTCGACCATTTTCACTTTGGGTTTGGTTTTGGTTCAGCCCTATGTTTTAACTTAACACTCCAAACTGAAACCCCCTCTTCATTCACTCCCTCCTCCTCTTCATTTCAGTTCTAAAGAGATTAATGGTGAGTGGAATGGGAAATTAAAACTCTAAAACCCTAGTTTCCATCTACAAATCAAGTTCTAGCTCCAAATCAATAGAAGAAGCTTTGGTAAGTCTCCTCTTCTTCTTCCCCAACTCACTCTCTTATCAATTTCAGAAATTCCTAAACCTAATTTAGGAAATGTTTCTCTTTTTAGCTTAGAATCAAGCTTGTTGAGTTGGGATTGAAAAGAGATTGTCATTGCCATTGCTCTATAGCTCCTTCATACTTGTGCTTGTGTATAAAGGTGAGATTTTTATCTCACATCTAAGTCAATAATTATCTTCGATTGTTAGGTATGAATTCCTAACACTTATCCTTGTGCAATTCCTTAGTCGTTGTTGCTCGACCGATCGTTATCGATGTCGTTTGGCCATTTTTGGCCTAGGTTCAGGGAATGCCCTGAATAACAGTTTCAGCCGTCTGAACGTATGGTTCAGACGTCTGAATGGAATACTGGGAATTTTCTTCTCCCAGCATTCAGACGTCTGAATCAAAATTCCAGACGTCTGAATTGGTTCGTTTTGGACCAGAAAAGGAATAGGCTAAAAAGTGCCTATTTCAGACGTCTGAAATCTAAGATTTAGACGTCTGAATTCTGTTCTGGAAAATAGTTTATTTTCCAGATTCAGACGTCTGAATTCTTGATCTCAGACGTCTGAATCTGCTGTGTTTTGCCTAGTTGTTTTTTTTAGCTTGAATATCCAACTCTAATCAAATCGGGTTGATTCCCTTTTTGTTGTTATCATTTATTATCGGCCACTTTGTTAAGTCGCCCGCCTTTTTAAACTTAGGTCGAACCCCGTATTACTCTGCGTAGGCAATCATATCCGAAAGCCATTTAACCGAACTTCTTACTTTGATGGTTTTGAGAATTGATTTCTTTGGATTTTATTCACGTCTTCGAATGTGATCTTTTATAATTGATTGTTTCTACAATCACTTTTATGACTTGTCACTTTAAAGATATATGAAGGTTTCAATACTAATAGTAAATATCAAAACTCTTTCATCAAAGCGATTTCAACACTATTTTAAATATCAAAAGTTCGTTTTCTCAAACCGATTTTCAATCTACTAGTATATACAAGCCTTTACTTCACTCGAATGAGAAATCGACTTAAACGACTTAGTAAAACGGGTGGTATGAAACGCTTGCATTCACTTCGTCGGTTAGCTCTTGGACTTGTTCGATTGAACCCTTTTTGTGACAATTTCCTAGTGAAGATTTACAGCTTGTTCGTAAATATTTAAGTTAAGCAAGTGGTTATGGGACATGAAGCTAAACTCATATATTTACTAGCTTGGTGTGATTGACACTTCCTTATGAACATGACGATCATTTTTGTGATTTAGACTAGCGATTGAGCGATGTCTCTTTGTCTACGTGGGAGACTATACCCCGATCATGTGATGTTTCGGCATCACATTTCTAGGGTAGCACCCTACGGTCTTCGGGCCATTCTTGTGTAAAAATTTAATGGATAGCTTCCATGAGATAGCTTCTCGTCATGTGTTTACGCGTAGGTGAGTTTTAATGCTCCCATTCATGTGTTAGGCCTTCCCCCCTTTTTATGTGTTTTCTGGATTTCTGATGATGATTTCTGGAATTTTGTGCTTCACCAATTTTAATGATTTTCATTGATATGATATCAGTTTTTGTGCATTGGTGAATTCATGTGTTATTGACTTGTTATGAATACAAGTTTAGGGTATGATACCCTACCTTATCTTTGAGAAGATTCTTGTGATATTGATTAATCTTCTGTTGATTATCATTTACATACTTATAGTAGTATGTCGTAATTGTTATTTCATGTTCATGTCATGCCATTTACTTTATACCATATCATCTGATATTTATGGTTAGACTGATCCGTTTATTATTTTCTTATAAATAATACTCGGGTCAGACCGAGATGTTACAGGTGCTTCTGCTTGACTTCGCTTCAGGGTATTTCTGACTTTTGGCTAACTACATAGATTTGTAGTTTTTGGATGTACACCTTTGAGATATAGACTCTATGATGTGTACTTATTCTTTTGTATAGCACGTGATGCTATTCTTTTGTATTATCGTGGATCTTTCTGACCACTACTCTGATGTACACTTTCATGTGTTGTATATTTATTCATATCTTCTTCCGCCTTTGTGATATGGATGTCTGTGACTGATTTATGTTATGTTTATTTCTATATTTGTTTCCGAAGATTATATATAGCCACTGTGTGACAGCTTTGAGTTTGTATCGGTATGTCGGATTTCCTCCTTAAACGATATGCATTCTATACTATCTGACATATCGGTACTCGCACAAAGAAGTTACATGGATGGTCGCTCCTCAACAGCCTTATTCTCCGCGCTAGTTGACAGCATTCCTCCGTAGTGTTCTTGGCTAGCATGGGTATAGAGGTGGGGCGTCACAGCTATACTGTATAATACAGCCCTTTATTATAACCATTAGATTAGCTATAAGAAATGCACATACAACCTTCCTTTGCAAAAAACAGACTGAACAAACATCATCATTATAACATTTACTTACATAACTTATGTATAAACAGTTTAACCAAAGATATATATATGCTTTAAAACCCAACCATATAGACATATAGTACTGCAACCTTTTTATTATATATTATTATATACAGTAGCTTAAAACTTGCACCACTATTCATAAGATATTGCATACAAAATTTATAAACATACATATATACAAAGTGTAAACTTATTATATATAAATAATATATAACTAGCATGCAAACTAATATACAATGCAGACAAAAGGTTCCTATACAACTAAATGTACTAGGTAAACAAAATGACTTTCGTACATTGTTAATGAGCTTAATATGTAAATACGGTAACTATATTTTATAACTTTCTAACAGGTTATTACGCCTATATGCGTATAAAACTATACTTCATGCAAAGCAGTTCGTATACACGCATAAATATTATAAATATATATTAAAAACCCATCAAACAAATACATATATAATATATAAAGCTCTGCAATAATGTATTCAATAAAACAGACATACTTTACCTTATTATATATATACATGGAAGGCTTAAGAACATGATAGCAAGGTGGACCTTGGCTTCGGCTATGGAGGATAAACGAGCGGAGCGGCAGAGGAGGAAGAGGCGCACGAGGTCTGTTGTGGTCGGCGGGGAAGATAAAGGTGATGAGGTCGAGGCCGGATCTGGTTGTAGTGGAGAGGAGCACGTTGGCGAGAGGGGAAAAACACGGTTGTGGGCTGAGGGGCAGGCGGGCGATGGGGCTTGGCCGACATGGATCGGAGGTGGATCACAAGCAGATGGCGGAGCAATGGATGCTTGCGTGGGTGGGCTAGATGAGGGTGGTCGATGGGTTAAGGGGGTGAGATAGGTGCTGGCGACGGGGTTCTCTGGCGCGAGGCTGGTTCGGGTTTCAGGCAGATGGGTTTTTCTCTTGCTTTTTTCCGAATAAAAGAACAGGGGAAGAAGAATAGAGTGAGAGGAGAGAGCGAGATTGAAGGAGGAAAGGTGGAAGTCATATCCAAAATAAGCTTCAGGCAAAATAAAAAGGAATAGAAACGAACGCGAATAAATAAAGGTGGAACGACTACAAATCTTGTAAGCAGGGAAACAACGTTAAAGTTGGAGTAAATTCTGGAAAAGCAAAGATCACGCTGGGAATAAATAAATGCAAATTGCCGTTACAAATCAGGTGTTTGAAATTTGAATGGACACCACTATTAAAAGTGTAAAAGTGGTATGCTACGACGAGCTGTTTTATCGTTACCGTTGTGTACCGAATCTCAAAATATAGAAATGGATACACTACGGAGATCAGCACGACGAGGCGATCAAAACGGTATACAGATATTGGTGGTACGATCATCCGATCAAAAGTAGATAATCGGTATCGAAAATGCTGCTATTTCGTACTGAAAAATCCAAACGGAGCTAGAAGAATCCGAATTTCGCGAAACGAATTTCGCAGTCTGATTCAGAGTGTTCTAAATAAATTTTCTCATGTTGACACTTTTAGGTTTCAGAACACTTTTAAATTCAACTGTTTTTAACTGATTTAAATTGAGATAAAATTACAAAATAAAATAAACTTCCATATTTTCTGATGAAAATTTACCAATTACTATGTTTTTAAATACGTATTCCAAATATAAAAATTTTATTTCAAAATTCAATTATTTAAAATTTCACAAAATTCAGTTAAATACGTTATTAAAACCATTCAAAATTTATGAGTCGTTACAATTTTTAAGGTATATTACCATTTTAGAGAAATTATTATTATTTTGAGAGAAAATAAATAAATGCATTTTTATTATAAACAATAATAAAATGATTTTGTTCTTAAGTGAGAATAATAAGTGTAAATTAATTAATTAAGATTGTTGTGGCCCTTATGTGTTAATTATTGATTGAAATTATCATATATGTTTTGTGAAATGAGACACAGTATGACGAGATATGTGATATTTTTCTATTATTACTGCATGGTGTGTAGTTAATTATGTTTTTGTTGTGTTGATGACTTGATGTCTTTATTACTAATATAATGGATTAGTATACATTTGATGATTCAATGTTTATGTTACTAATATAGTGAATCAATACACATTTGATGATTTTATGTTTATGTTATTAATATAGCGGTTAGTACACATTTGATTATTTGATGTTGGTGTTACTAATATACTAGGTTAGTACACATTTGATTGGTTGATGTTTGGGTTACTAGTATTGGTGACTAGTACACATTTGATGAAATTTGCTGTTGATCTATTCGATGTTTGAGGTTAACATTAAGTATTGTCAAACTAGTGTGATGTTTAATAGATGTGACTTGTCATCATTATTGTTACACCATATTTATGATGATGATTATGGTGACTTACTAGAAGTGATGTTTTATACTTGCATTAGTTGCATGGTTGTTATGGTTGTGCAATGTTAAGTGCTAATAAGTATTTAATGCAGGAGAAGAGCAAGAAAGAGAACTATGTGGGCTTGATCACAAAAGGGTATGTAGGCACTCTTTTTCTATATAATAGCTCTTAGTTCACTTGTGGTTGGAGTATATAGCAACTGGCACAGTCTAAACATAGTTGAATATATTTTTTCCTTTTATGCATTTGTGAAGTTTGCAGACTGTGAAGGAGGGAGCAAAGGCCTAGATATAGGTCAGCTTTGTAGATTGTGACTCGGTATATTTTCCTTGCATCATCGTTACATTACTTATTTAATCGTGAATAATGTATTGAAAGTGCATATGCTATTTGATTTATTGGATCTTGTATGATGGTTATGTTGTTGAGATATGTAAATTTTTATTTAAATTCTGCTGTGAGGATTGCCCTTTTTGTTTATAGTATTAGATTTTTAATTTATGCAACCAACGACTTACTGTTTCTAATATCTAAGACTAATGTGTAAGCATATATGTAATGACCCACTATTTTGGACCATTCAAATCGACAATAAATACACACATGCCAGACTTGAATAATTCAAAACAATAGATTGTTAATTTAAATTGGCAAAACTCAACATATACAGTAAATAAAATAATCACAGATCACAGACACAGAGTAATATAACAATAATGCAGCGGAAACAAAAGAATAGTAGTTCATGAAGCTACTATATATATAACAGAGTTAAACAAGATACAACAGAAGTCTCGAATACAATAGTCAAATACAATATCAGAATACATCACTGGAATCAACTGAATATCCGAAAGCCGGATATATAGCTGGATCTCCAAGCGAAGCTCCAACTCCAAAGGTGAGTCTCGAATACTGTATCACTCAGTCTGACCCGAGCGTAAAGAAAACACAAAACACTCGATTCAGGATTAACATTCTTATATCAATAAATCCATCTCAAGTGAAATAACGACTGAAATACAAGTAACTCAAAGGATGTTTGGGATAACCATCCTCTAAGGATCCATTAAACTATCTATATATACACAGTAGAATATGCTAAGTAGATAATGTCTAATCAGTAAAGTACGATATCAAAATAGTGTTAAGGCGTTACCATAATCCTCCTTAACACATTTTATAATGTCATAGTCTATACAGCACCGTAAACCCCACCGTAAACTAGTGGTTATCAGAGGGTACCCCATAGGTATAACACAAAACAAATCGTAGTGGTCGTGATAGGATAAACAGTATGACAAGGTACATGAGGCGATACCAACTAGGATACTAGTAGTTGCGTCATCCGGACTGATATTGGGCATAACAGCTACTACCCCAACACCGCAAAACAACACTCCCATAATCGAGAGGTGCAGCCAAATCGAATCACAAAAGTAACAGATATGGTAACGAAGAAGTGTGGCGAACCTCAATGGCCCGGCATGACTCCTGTTTTAGTCATGTCAGGGGTCATCCAAAATCGTTCTCTTTCTTCAGTCAACGCGTTTATCAAAACCATCCACTTCGTTCTGGATCAACACTCCACGTATATTAGTTATTAAAGTGGTTTCGGTATTGACAGAGAGTATGTCCATATCCGATCCCGGTCTCTTTAATAACTACGTATTATTACACCGATGGTCATTTAATAAACTTTCAAAATAGTTATATTTCAAAACCGACATATCATTGCCATTTCAAAACCATATCAATACGATATTACTTTCACTTCAAATAAATCCATTCCAAAATCATATCACTTTCCAAAGTTATATCGCTTTCGAAAACATAAGTTTGGAAATCAAAACCTTGAAATTCATAACACTTTGAAACTATAGTTTGAAATCATAACATTTTGGAATTCATAACACTTTCCTCTTAAACTGTTTAGATATTAAATTAGAGTATAAAATAAAATAGTTTATAAAATAAAAATAGTTTATATAAAATAGTTATAAGTTAAAATAGTTTATAATAAAATAATATATATTGAAAATGATTTATATAAAATAGTTTATATTAAAATAATTTATAAAGTAAAATATAAATGGTTGTAGATATAGTTTAAAAATACTTTTATAAAATAAAATAGCTTCCACAAGTTCACAAATCGATTCAAATTAACTCGACTTTCAAAATTCAAATTTAATTAAATCTCAAATCATCAATTTCAATTCAATTTAGTTTCTCAATAAACCCTTTCAAATTATCGATTTCAAATACCTATTTGAACCATAAATAAACCATTTCAATTTCAACATATTTCAAAGTTTAAATATCCGACATTCAAAACTAAATTTGATAATTCCATTTATATCTCAATTTAATTTCTTTACATTTTGTTTCTGAGATATTTCTTTAATCATTTCAATACATCTAAATCCGACTTCAATTTACAAATTTATATAAACAAAATATCCCATTTAAATTTATATAAGTTTGAAATATTCATTTAAGTCACTTTTAATCAAATTCAGGTTATAAAACATATCCTTTAAATTTTCAAATTCAATAAATTTCAAATCAACCTTATTTAAGTAAAATTCTTAAATAAATATAATTTCAAAATAATTTCAATTTATCTTTCCAACCTGAATCATTATAAACTCAATATTTGAAAATATAAATTTACATAAATACGTAAACATTATTTTATATTGATTAAAAAGACTTTGTTAAATCAACTTTATTAGATCTTTAAAATCAATATTTATTACAACCATATATTTCCTTCAAAACCATAGAAATCATTTTTCAAATATTTATATATAGACCAACGGTGTCTGTATCTAATTTTCTACCCTATGGTCAAGTGATACGGATATTTATCATTTCAATCCGTAATTTAAATTATATACGGGTATATAACCTTTCAACCCGTAATCCCAAATTCAATTCAAATGAAAATCGCTTGGGTTTATCATTTCAACCCATAACGATTTTCTCTTATTCTAAAGTCCGTTCGGGTATGTATCATTTCAACCCATAGTGAATCTTATACTAACAGGGAACTTGCAGAGTGATAACAGATATGATAAAAATATAACAACAGTAACATGCATATATCATCAGTGATAAATAAAAAAAATGGTGTCAGATGTCACAGGTGAACAGATACAGATAATGGCATATATATAGCAATATAAATAACAGATAATGGTGTCAGATGTCACAGGTGAACAGATACAGATGATGGCATATATATAGCAATGTAAATAACTAGCAGTAGGATATTTCAATTGTCGTTTCAATTGAAATCAAATTTAGTAAATAAAAGAACGTTAATCAGAGTGATTGCTCACCTTTCGAGGCTTAAAGAGATTTGAAATGGGTTACGAATCCAAGAGCGAATTTCCAAACGAACAAGATTGGCACGAATTGGACGAACAGGGCTGATAAATAGAGATCAATGAAAATAGATCAGAAACTGCTCGATGTAGACCGAAATAAAATATATATTATTCTGATATATTATTTTCTTAACCAATATAAATTTTGAAAGTCATTAAATAAATATATATATATATACACGTTTTCAAAATCATAGTTTTAACTAAACACATATATAAATCAAACGTATATACAGTACAAAATCACAAATTTATATAAAATAAATATATTACCCCTTAACTTTACAAGTTTTACGCAAGTCACTATATACATATTAATCTATACAAAAGTCTACAAACCAAATTTTATATAAACCTCATATATAAACACACGACAAATCCTCTCTGACCTATCATATTTCAATTACATATAATAAACTTATTAAATGAACGTTATATGTTCAACTTATTGTTACAAACCTATATAACGTACAGCTGAGATGAGCATATTATACAGTAACCAACTTTATATACTCTAATATATATAAACTGCAAAGCTTTATATATGATACAGTCCTTTACAACATTGCATATCAACGAACATATATATCTACTTATACAATGTAAAACTAATGTATAGCCTAGAGCCAGTCAATAACAAATATCACTTTCAAAATTTACCATGTATATCAAACATATCTTTGCAATTCATTATATATATACTTCTTAAAGAACCCATTATAAAATCATCACTTGTTATAATATTATACAACTTGTATCATCAGATTGGAAAATAGATAATTTGTCATACTTATAATATATAAATAGCCTGATTTGTATAAACTAATAGATCAACTATACGAAATGTTTATACAGCTGTATACTAAATTCCAACTTGAATAAACTATATATATAAAACATACACACAACAAAATCAAAACTTAACAATTATTAAATATATAATATAAGCCGAGATAACAATTTAACATAAAATCTTATAAAATCTATATATAGTGAATAGGTCATAAACTGGAAGATGATAGGTTCCTATAACTAACATATATAAAACATATATTTATATATAACATAGAATATATACACGGTAGATAAACAAGTATAACTAATATAGTATACTGAACAAAAGAAAGCAAGTATCCCAAATATACAATAACCCATAGCGCATATGACTCACATAAGTAATCATAACAACTGTCATTTTACAAAACTTAGCAACTAATATAATATTATAGCCTTACATATAGCAAACTATACACAAACTATATATAAATATACCTCTGTACAAACAAGAAGGTGAAGGAGGCAGGTCAGGTCGAGAGACAGAGTTTGAGGGTGAAGATGGGAAGGCGTCGGCGAGTGGGGTGGTATTCGGCTAGGTCTGGCCGGAGGAAGCATAGGTGACGTGATGAAGTAGAGGCGGATGGTGATGGGTTCGAAGGTGTTATGGCGGCTGCGGCCATGGTGAAAAGGAAGAGGACCTAGGTGGAGGCGGTGGCACTTGCCGGGGTGGAAGAGACCAGTGGGTCGGTGATGAGAAAAAGAAGCGGTGAAATGATAAAGGGCAGGGACGGCTGCGCATGGGAATGAATGTTGGAGAGGGCGGTGCATGGTTTTGGTTTGTTTAGTGGTTCAGGGTAGCATGCGTGATAGGTCTTTTTTTCTTATTATTATTTTTTGATTAGTATAGAGGAAAAATTTAGAGAAGAGAAAGAAACAGGGGGAGAGAAGTGAACCAAATAAGCAAACGAACAGATGCAGAGCAAAAGAATGAAAGGAAATGAACTGGAAAGTATACTGCAATAGCATGAATAGCAAAAGTCACGACTTGGATTTCTGGGAAATATAAAAAGACTACTGGCGATTGAGTGTACGAAAAAGAAGGGGCAGGAAACCAAAAGGACTCGGTTGCGGAACCGATACGTTGGGCGTTTTCGCAGATCGCACCACACACCGAACTCCGAAATACAAAAGTGAATATACCTCAGAGATCAGCGCAACAAGACGATCAAATCGGCATACAGATGTCAGTGGTATGATTGAATTATAAAAATTCGAATTTTCTACTATCGAAAAATGCAAGAAAAACGCAGAAAAATAAGACCGATGGAGCCAAAGAAATCCGAATTTGGAAAAACGAAAAATGACGTCTTGCTTAGAAGATGGTTTAGAATTTTTCTATATAAAAATATTTGGGTTTGGAAAACATTTTATTTTCATCAATTCCTAACTGATTAAATTGAATAAATTTACGCACGAAAATAAACTTCATATTTTCTGATGAAAATTTACCAGTTGCTATGTTTAACTAGACACATTCCAAATATCAAATTTATATTTCAAAATTTTATTGTTTAAAATTTCACAAAATTTCAACTAATTACGTTATTAAAACAGTTAAAATTTGCGGGTCGTTACACTCTCCCCCACTCAAAACTTTTCGTCCCTGAAAAGAAAGGAGGTAGGAGAATAGAAACAACCAGAAAGAAAATAGCTTTGAAAACAAACTAAACAACTAATTTTAAAACCATATAAATTTCAAATTAAACTAATTAATATCCAACATTTTGGTTTAATCCATTTGAGTTCACTTAAGTTAAATCAATCCATCTATTTCTAAATTCATTATCTTATTATCTAGTCATCCTTAATTAATAGTTTCTAAATCATTGATTTGTATAATCATTTATTATCCTCATATTTTATTCAACAAATTAAATTCTTTTATTCCAAATTATTATTAACTTTGTTCCACGTAATATATTTTATCACATATATTTAACCCATATAAATTAATTTAAACTATATAAATTTTGATTTAAATTAATTTATATTCATTAATTGATTTTAAATTCAAGGTATTTCCATAAGTTGATCTAATTTCAATTTATTAATTCCTTCAAAACAAAATTTATTTTTCAATTATCTTATTATTCTATTTATCTCTATTAACATTTATTATAACCACTCAAATTTTATTTATAAATTCAATTTATATTATACGTAATCCAATTACATATTCAACTTCTGAATAATTTAGGTAAGTTGTATTAAAATGCAGTTAAACATTATACAAATGAAATTTTCCCAATTCAATTATTCAAGTTTAAATATTTAATCCAAATTTTGGTTTTATTTATAATTAAAATCATCCTTTAACAAAATTTAAGAATTAGATTTCCGATTAACTTTAAACAATTTAGAGATATATATGATATATTTATATCAAATCAAATTAAATTTTAAAATAAGATACCTATATATATATAAATCAAATTATATTGAAGAAATTCAAATCAAAATATTTTTCAAAACAAAACCGTAGCAAAGCTACAGAATAGTATCTCCACTTCGAAACTCGAAAATGAATGTCGATGATGCGGCCGCCATTACCGAAATTATTTTCCAGCGACAATGTAGGAGAGTACTGATTTAAACTTTTTAAAATCCTTTGGAAATGATTTCTATTCAAAAATACTTTCAATAATATATACTTTAAAATTTTAAAACCAAAGTTCGAAATCACCGGAAACTAAATTCTCAAATTTCTGAGTTAAATTCATTTCAAATTCCAAATCGATTTATAAACCATATTTATAAATTCATTTAGAACAATAAATGATAATCAAATATTATCATTTCAAACAACCAATTTGATTAACTTATTAAATTCCAGAAAATTTTACCTATATATTTATAGTAATCATACAATTTTCTTTCATTTACCAAATTTGAAAATAATATTGTGTCAGTTTGCTCTGTTCAAGTGTTTTGGAAATCCTATCGATAGCGTTGATCAGATGAATCGATCGAAAACCCAAATTAACATCAACAACTCAAACAACATAATATTTAAAACACTTTAATATTAATTTACAAATACACTCCTTCACTCAATAATTCAAGAATGGATTTCAAGGCAAAGATGGGATTCAAAGTAGAGGAACTCTAACCAAATAGAATTCAACTTAAAGATAGACTCGATAAGGAGATAAAATTATTGAATTTCAAATTGGAAGATGGATAAACTTATACAAATCACGGGCAACCTTAACCGGGTCAACCGTGACTTCATAAATAAGATCAATGCAGAATTCTGAGGCAAATAAACATTTTATCGCCAGAGATAGAATTCGGGTATAGCAAAAGATACTAGCATCATAAACCGAGGATACAGAAATCTCCGGTTAATCAATACCGATTGTAAAGGAGCTTCACTCTTTTACAAATCATTCAGAGATTGGCGAGACCGCCGATTTATTATAGAGATCATTCGAAGTGGAGTTATGGGATACTCCAGAATCAAAAGGACACGAACATGTGAGACACGAATGGACTTTGGAACCGAAGGGAACGTTCCAAAATTCAAAGAAAACGAATCAAAGAGGAAGAGATTCAAGCACGAACGAAAGTGATTCTGTAATTAAATTTACGTTATATCCTAAGTTTTGCCTAGAGCCAAAGCTCTGATACCAACTGTAACGACCAACTATTTTGGACCATTCAAATCGACAATAAATCCATACATGCCAGACTTGAATAATTCAAAACAATAGTTTGTTAATTTAAATTGGAAAAACTCAGCATATACAGTAAATAAAATAATCACAGATCATAGACATAGAGTAATATAACAATAATGCAGCGGAAACAAAAGAATAGTAGTTCATGAAGCTACTATATATATAACAGAGTTAAACAAGATACAACAGAAGTCTCGAATACAATAGTCAAATACAATATCAGAATACATCACTGGAATCAACTGAATATCTAAAAGCCGGATAGATAGCTGGATCTCCAAGCGAAGCTCCAACTCCAAAGGTGAGTCTCGAATACTGTATCACTCAGTCTGACCCGAGCGTAAAGAAAACACAAAACACTCGAGTCAGGATTAACATTCTTATATAATTAAATCCAACTCAAGTGAAATAACGACTGAAATACAAGTAACTCAAAGGATGTTTGGGATAACCATTGTGACGCCCCACCTCTATACCCACGCTAACCAAGAACACTACGATGTAGTGCTGTCAATTAGCACGGAGAATAAGGCTGTGGAGGAGCGACCATCCATGTAACTTCTTTGTGCGAGCACCGATATGTCAGATAGAATAGAATGCATATCTTTTAAGAAGGAAATCCGACATACCGATACAAACACAAAGCTATCACACGGTGGCTATATATAATCTTCGGAAACAAACATAGAAGTAATCATAACATAAATCAGTCATAGACATCCATATCACAAAGGCGGAAGAAGATATGAATAAATATATATATATAACACATGAAAGTGTACATCAGAGTAGTGGTAAGAAAGATCCACAATAATACAAAAGAATAGCATCACGTGCTATACAAAAGAATAAGTACACAAAGTAGAGTCTATATCTCAAATGCGTACAACCAAAAACTACAAATCTATGTAGTTAGCCAAAAGTCAGAATAATCCTGAAGAGAAGTCAAGCAGAAGCACCTGTAACATCTCGGTCTGACCCGAGTATTATTTATAAGAAAATAATAAACGGATCAGTCTAACTATAAATATCAGATGATATGGTATAAAGTAAAAGGCATGACATGAACATGTAATAACCATAACAGCATATTACGATAAGTATGTAAATGATAACCAACAAAAGATTAATCAATATCACAAGAATCTACTCAAAGATAAAATAGGGTATCATACCCTAAACTTGTATTCATAACAAGTCAATAACACATGAATTCACCAATGCACAAAAACTGATATCATATCAATGAAAATCATGAAAATTGGTGAAGCACAAATTCCAGAAATCAACACCAGAAATCCAGAAAAAAACACATAAATAGGGGGGGAGGCCTAACACATGAATGGGAGCATGAAAACTCACCTACGCGTATAACACATGAACAAGAAGCTATCTCATGGAAGCTATCCATTAAATTTCCACACAGTAATGGTCCGAAGACCGTAGGGTGCTACCCTACATATGTGATGGCGAAACATCACATAAACGGGGTATAGTCTCCCTCGTAGACAATGAGACATCGCTCAATAGCTAGTCTAAATCACAAAAATGATCGTCATGATCATAAGGAAGTGTCAATTACACTAAGCTAATAAATATATGAGTTTAGCTTCATGTCCCATAACCACTAGGTTAACTTAAATATTTACGAACAAACTGTAGATCTTCACTAGAAAATTGTCACAAAAAGGGTTCAATCGAACAAGTCCAAGAGCTAACCGACGAAGTGAACGCAAGCGTTTCATACCACTCGTTTTACTAAGTCGTTTAATTCAATTTCTCATCCGAGTGAAGTAAAGGTTGGTATATACTAATAGATTGGAAAACGGTTTTGAAAACAAGCTTTATATATTAAAATAGTGTTGAAATCTCTTTGATGAAAGAGTTTTGATATTTACTACTAGTATTGAAACCTTCATATCTTTAGAGTGACAAGTCACAAAACGATTGTTGAAACAAATCGCAACACATAAATTCACGTTCGAAGACGTGAGTAAAGTCCAAAGAAATCAATCCCAAAAACCATCAAAGTAGAAATTCTGATGAATGTTTTTTTTTTCAGATAAGATCCTCTACGCAGAGTTGTACGGGGTTCGACCTGCCCGGTCAGGTCGCGGGGGTCCAGGGGGCAGCGCCCCGTCAAAACGGTACGACCTAAATGAAGATAAGCAGCCTCGTGAAGCCAAATGACCTAAGTGGAAGGCGGGTCGAGCGACATTCTCAAAAATCCCGAGAAGAAGGAGTCATCAAAGTCATAATAAATGATAACAACCACTAAGAACCAACATGAATCGATAAAATTCGGAAAACCAATCAAAATGAGCACAAATAGGCAAGACAGGAAAACAGGAGCAGGTCAGTCGACTGAAATCCCTGTTCAGTCGACTGAACACTGTCTAGAAAATTTCTGGCTTCAGCTCAGTCGACTGAACAGAGGATTCAGTCGACTGAACCTGATTTCTTGCATTTCGGCTTCAGCTCAGTCGACTGAATAGAGGATTCAGTCGATTGAACCTGATTTCCTGCATTTCCTACCCTATTTTAAATGAAGTTCAAACTCTCTCGATTTGCAACCGGACGAGCAACGGCGCTAAGGGTTTACGCCAATCGACTACCCGACCATATAAGCTCTTCGGTTTATCACCAAAAACATGATTCAACATCAAAGCTATGATTCTTTAGAGTTTAAACTTCCAAAACACCAAAAATTGCAATGCTCACAAAACCCATCCGAATCAAAATCAAATACACATGAAGAGGTGTTAGGAATTCATACCCAACAACCAAAGATAATTATAGTCATAGATGTGAGATAAAAATCTCACCTTTGAACCCAAAAACAATGAATGAGAAGCTTGAAGACAAGGAAAGATCAACCACACTTCAATCTCAACACAAGAAGCTTGAATCTAAGCTAAAAATGAAACACTTCCCAAATTAGGTTTAGGAATTTTCTGAATTTGAAAGGAGAAAGGGTTGGAGAAGAAGAAGGAGAAGCTTACCAAGGTTTCTTCTATTAGTTTGGAACTAGAACATGATTTGAAGATGAAACTAGGGTTTGGGAGTTTTAATTTCCCATCTCTCCCACCATTGTTGCTCTAAAACTGAAAAGAGGAGAATGTGAGAGTGAGTGGAGAGGAGAGGTTCAGATTTGGGGTTAAGTTGGCAAAGGGGCTTAACCCAAACCCAAACCCAAAGTGCAAATGGTCAAATTTTTGACTAGCTCCAAACATATCAAAGTTTATACTCAAAAAGGTCGCAAACGGCATTTTGAACTCAATGGAAGTGGTTTCGAGTCCTAATTTGACCGTATGCAAAAAGTAGCTTTTTGGACTAAAATCCGACTAACGATAAAATATTTAAATAAAATATTTAAATATAAAATCGACAAATATGCGGGTTGTTACAACCATCCTGTAAGGATCCATTAAACTATCTATATATACAGTAGAATACGCTAAGTAGATAATGTCTAATCAGTAAAGTACGATATCAAAATAGTGTTAAGGCGTTACCATAATCCTCCTTAACACATTTTATAATGCCATAGTCTATACAGCACCGTAAACCCCACCGTAAACTAGTGGTTATCAGAGGGTACCCCATAGGTATAACACAAAACAAATCGTAGTGGTCGCGATAGGATAAACAGTATGACAAGGTACATGAGGCGATACCAACTAGGATACTAGTATTTGCGTCATCCGGACTGATGTTGGGCATATCAGCTACTACCCCAACACCGCGAAACAACACTCCCATAATCGAGGGGTGCACCCAAATTGAATCACAAAAGTAATAGATATGGTAACGAAGAAGTGTGTCCGTTAGAGGTGGCGAACCTCAATGGCCCGGCATGGCTCCTGTTTTAGTCATGTCAGGGGTCACCCAAAATCGTTCTCTTTCTTCAGTCAACGCGTTCATCAAAACCATCCACTTCGTTCTGGATCAACACTCCGCGTATATTAGTTATTAAAGTGGTTTCGGTATCGATAAAGAGTATGTCCATATCCGATCCCGGTCTCTTTAATAACTACGTATTATTACACCGATGGTCATTTAATAAACTTTCAAAATAGTTATATTTCAAAACCGACATATCATTGCCATTTCAAAACCATATCAATACGATATTACTTTCACTTCAAATAAATCCATTCCAAAAATTATATCACTTTCCAAAGTTATATCGCTTTCGAAAACATAAGTTTGGAAATCAAAACCTTGAAATTCATAACACTTTGAAACTATAGTTTGAAATCATAACATTTTGGAATTCATAACACTTTCCTCTTAAACTGTTTAGATATTAAATTTAGAGTATAAAATAAAATAGTTTATAAAATAAAAATAGTTTATATAAAATAGTTATACGTTAAAATAGTTTATAATAAAATAATATATATTGAAAATGATTTATATAAAATAGTTTATATTAAAATAATTTATAAAGTAAAATATAAATGGTTGTAGATATAGTTTAAAAATACTTTTATAAAATAAAATAGCTTCCACAAGTTTACAAATCGATTCAAATTAACTCGACTTTCAAAATTCAAATTTAATTAAATCTCAAATCATCAATTTCAATTCAATTTAGTTTCTCAATAAACCCTTTCAAATTATCGATTTCAAATACCTATTTGAACCATAAATAAACCATTTCAATTTCAATATATTTCAAAGTTTAAATATTCGACATTCAAAACTAAATTTGATAATTCCATTTATATCTCAATTTAATTTCTTTACATTTTATTTCTGAGATATTTCTTTAATCATTTCAATACATCTAAATCCGACTTCAATTTACAAATTTATATAAACAAAATATTCCATTTAAATTTATATAAGTTTGAAATATTAATTTAAGTCACTTTTAATCAAATTCAAGTTATAAAACATATCCTTTAAATTTTCAAATTTAATAAATTTCAAATCAACCTTATTTAAGTAAAATTCTTAAATAAATATAATTTCAAATCAGTTTCAATTTATCTTTCCAACCTGAATCATTATAAACTCTATATTTGAAAATATAAATTTACATAAATACTTAAAATTATTTTATATTGATTAAAAAGACTTTATTAAATCGACTTTATTAGATCTTTAAAATCAATTTTATTACAACCATATATTTCCTTCAAAACCATAGAAATCATTTTTCAAATATTGATATATAGACCAACGGTGTCTGTATCTAATTTTCTACCCTATGGTCCAGTGATACAGATATTTATCATTTCAATCCGTAATTTAAATTATATACGTGTATATATCCTTTCAACCCGTAATCCCAAATTCAATTCAAGTGAAAATCGCTTGGGTTTATCATTTCAACCCATAACGATTTCCTCTTATTTAAAGTCTGTTCGGGTATGTATCATTTCAACCCATAGTGAATCTTATACTAACAGAGAACTTGCAGAGTGATAACAGATATGATAAAAATATAACAACAGTAACAGGCATATATCATCAGTGATAAATAAAAAAAAATGGTGTCAGATGTCACAGGTGAACAGATACAGATATAAATATACCTCTGTACAAACAAGAAGGTGAAGGAGGCAGGTCAGGTCGAGAGACAGAGTTTGAGGGCGAAGATGGGAAGGCGTCGGCGAGTGGGGTGGTGTTCGGCTAGGTCTGGCCGGAGGGAGCATAAGTGACGTGATGAAGTAGAGGCGGATGGTGATGGGTTCGAAGGTGTTATGGCGGCTGCGGCCATAGTGAAAAGGAAGGGGACCTAGGTGGAGGCGGTGGCACTTGCCGGGGTGGAAGAGACCAGTGGGTCGGTGATGAGAAAAAGAAGCGGTGAAATGATAAAGGGCAGGGACGGCTGCGCATGGAAATGAAAGTTGGAGAGGGAGGTGCATGGTTTTGGTTTGTTTGGTGGTTCAGGGTAGCATCCGTGATAGGTGTTTTGTTCTTCTTATTATTATTATTATTATTTTGATTAGTATAGAGGAAAAATTTAGAGAAGAGAAAGAAACAGGGGAGAGAAGTGAACCAAATAAGCAAACGAACATATGCAGAGCAAAAGAATGAATGGAAATGAACCGGAAAGTATACTGCAATAGCATGAATAGCAAAAGTCACGACTTGGATTTCTGGGAAATATAAAAAGACTACTGGCGATTGAGTGTACGAAAAAGAAGGGGCAGGAAACCAAAAGGACTCGGTTGCGGAACCGATACGTTGGGCGTTTTCGCAGATCGCACCACACACCGAACTCCGAAATACAGAAGTGAATATACCGTAGAGATCAGTGCAATGAGACGATCAAATCGGCATACAGATGTCAGTGGTATGATTGAATTATAAAAATTCGAATTTTCTACTATCGAAAAATGCAAGAAAAACGTAGAAAAATAAGATCGACGGAGCCAAAGAAGTCCGAATTTGGAAAAACGAAAAATGACGTCTTGCTCAGAAGATGGTTTAGAATTTTTCTATATAAAAATATTTGGGTTTCGAAAACATTTTATTTTCATCAATTCCTAACTGATTAAATTGAATAAATTTACGCACGAAAATAAACTTCATATTTTCGGATGAAAATTTACCAGTTGCTATGTTTAACTAGACGCATTCCAAATATCAAATTTATATTTCAAAATTTTATTGTTTAAAATTTCACAAAATTTCAACTAATTACGTTATTAAAACAGTTAAAATTTACGGGTCGTTACAATATATTGACAGCGTTGGTTACCGACTTTAAAATTAGAAACAGTGGGAAGTTATGCAAAATTTGCCATGTCCTATTCTAAATAATTTCTTTCCTCTAAACATGTCATCCATCATTTGCTTTCCCTTAGTTTGTGGCTATTTCCTCCAACTTGGTTGCCGTTGATAAACCCCGCCTCGACATCAGAATCATTTGGGTGTATGTACTTATCGACTTTGTAATATAAGTCATCTAATGTGACGACCCACTTTTTTGGATGGTTTAAATCGATAATAAACCACACATGACGAACTCAAACCAGTCAAAATAGAGGATTGTCAATGGGATAAATAAGAAAATAAGAGAAAGGAATGAAAACAAAACACGGAATCTCACAGCAGAAGGACAAAATATAATAATCAAATAAACGGTTCATAAAGCTGTTTTACAAATAACATTTGATTGCACTTTTACAATACAATTAGAGTACAACAACGACATACCAATAATGATGCAGCAGAAAATTACTAATAATATAATATATCAAACTCCATCTTCATCCTCCAGAAATAAAGTCTTCAACACTGAAATGCTCAGGCCGACCCGAGCATAGACGAAACACTCGAGTCGGAACTAAAAGATCTTATGTAAGTTAAATCAACAATAAGTAAATATGAGTGTGATGGCTTCAGAGATATTTACAGGATTTTACATCTTCTATCCTGTGTATAACGTGCGTGTAATAACTTAAGAGATGTTTTGGGATTTTCCATCTCCTAAGGATCCGTTAAACTATCTATATGTAGTAGAATACGCTATATATGTAATGTCTATCATTAAAGTAAAGTATTAAAATAGCATTAAGGCGTTACCCATATCCCCCTTAACATATTTTATAGGCATCGTAGTCTATACAGTACTGTAAAATCCACCGTAAACTGGTGGACCATTAGGGAGCATTCCATAGGTATGACACAAACCAAAATCGTAGTGGGCTCAATAAGGCATATGACAAGGCACGCAAGGCAATGCCCAGGGTATGATTCTACCGTTTTGCATGCCCGGACTGGTGGTAACGCGTAGCAACTACTACCGTCCACCTCGAAACACAGTCCCATAATCAAATCGAGGGTGGACACCAATCAATCACAAAGTAACATATATGGTATCGAGGAAGTGTTTCGATCAGAGGAGCGACCTCACTTTTCCCGGTATAGCTCCTGTTTTAGTCATATTAGGCTGACCCGTGTTCTTACCTCATACCAGTAGCGTTCGCCAACCCATCCTACTTCATTCTGGATTCTCCACCACATGCACAGTTGTTAAAGTGGTTTCGGAATGGGCAGAGAGTATGACAATATCCGACCCCGGTCTCTTTAACAACCAAACGCTTATTTCACACCGTGGTCATTTTATAAAACATTTTTAATAATAAATCCAGAAAACAGTTTATACCTTCATATCAAGATATCCATATACTTATTCCAAAATTATAAATATATTCATAAATACCGAGGAAGATTTTCTTTCAATCAATTTCAAAAATAATGTATAAATCTCTCTTAAACCATTTATAAACCATTTATATGCTTTAGTACCATTTATAAAGTTATTTATAAATTCCAAAACAATTTACAACTCTTTTCATTTTCATAAACTTCTACGCAAATTCCTTTAAAACACTTCCAAATCCCTTTACACAAGTTCTTTTATAAAACCCTTTATAAAAATCCTTTAAAACCTTTATAACTCCTTTATAAAACCATTATAAAATCCTTTTATAAAATCCATTATAAAATCTCTTACAAAACTTTTATAAATTCCTTACAAAACCTTTTACAAAATTTTAAAATCTTTTACAAAAACTTTATCTATTAAGGTTACTATAAAAGTCTATTTTTATTATCTTAAATCAAAACTACAGTTATTATATTAAATTAAATTTAAAAAATATATATTAAAACTATATTAAATATTTTATTAAATTAAATTTTGAACTATTTAAAATATATTTTTAAAGCTAAATAAAATTATAAGTTAAAATCTTAAATTTACATTTAAAACCATATATTAACTTATAATTTGAAGCTTTAAAACAAATAAAATAAATTATTTTCCAAACATAAATTTTTAAATAAAATCATTAAATTAAATATAAAAATCAAATTTATAAATCAAACATACTTTACCATTTAGAAAATAATTTGAAACCGACCAACGGTGTCTGTATATAATTTTCTACCCTATGGTCAAGTTATTGTGTATGTATCATTCCAACCCAAAATAGTTAAATTTTCTGAGTATATATCATTTCAACCCGCATCCCAAATCAATAATTTTCAAATCAATAAAATCTCTTGGGTATGTGTCATTTCAACCCATAACGATTTTCCCTAATCTATAAGATCATTCGGGTATGTATCATTTCAACCCATAGTGATTTTCCTAACAACAAACTAAGGGAACTTGCGGTGTGATAACAACATATATATAATAAACATAACATCCAATCATCCAAAATGTCAACAATAACATCCATCACAATCAACATCCAAATCAGTCAATAAATCACAACAATTAACTAGTTATCAATATCAGGTATTTAACTATCAATTTAGTTTCAATATTAATTTAAATGGAAATTTAATTCAAATAAATTTAAATGACAATTTAAATTAACAAACAGCAATCAAATAAATTCTTATTAATTCATAAATTTAATTCAACTAACATAAGAAGGTTTAGTATTTCGTGAGTGGGTTAAATCACCTTTGATTTATAGTCGATTTAAAATCCAAATAAAGCCCAAAATTTGAATAGTCTCCAAATTCTACCGAACTAGTTCCATGTTGTCTAGAATTTTGATACGATCACAATGCAAGAAACCGCGTCCAAATCCGAGCTCGTATGAAAAGGTTATGGAACTCGAGCTCGTAAGAAATCGCGTAATTTACCTTCTCCTACCCAAACCCTAACGTACACAACTCGAGCACGAACTAGCAGCCGCCGTTCACCATCGCACGTCGCCACCTATTGCCCCTCGTCCACCTCGCCTTTCAACAATTGGAGGTCATCACTGCCACGGCCCTCGTCTACCGCACCCACAGCCACCACGCGAGCACCGCCGCCGTTCGTCTATATCACCAATTTCTAGCGATCTCAGCCAATCCACGATGAACGAACATAGTGGATGAATACTGCTCATTATTCTCTTCCAGACGCCACTTTCTGATTGTCGAATGGTCGACGATCCACCGTCGATCACGAAACCCTAGCAACGGACGGTTGAGAAAGGTCGCTAAATTCAAGCCAAACCGAGATTCAATTGCAAAAACAAACTGTAGATGGAGATTACGCTCGTCGAGAGCTTCGTGATGATATATAATTTGAGATGGTTTGAGGATTTTGAATTTTGAAGTTTGATTGAAATTGAAATTAGGGTTTTGATGTCCGATATTGGGAAGAAGAGAAGGAGCAGATGAAAATACGAAGTACGTACAGAAATTGGAATAGGCTGCTAGGGTTTTAGAAAGAAAAAATCTATTTATATAGACATATATGGATAAGAATGGATAGAGCAGATTGTTATCCCGCCTTTTGGCAAGGCCGTGACACCAAGAACTTAACTAAAAACCAAGGGCAGTTCATCCTGGAGATCGGTTGTATGCAGGCTCACTATGGATATCGATGAATTTTTTCCGAGTTCGGATCGAGCTAAAATTGATATGACATGACAAGCAAAGCTAAGAAAGCCAGTGTTCCAAATTTCAAGTCAATCGGAGTTCGTATGCTCAAGATATTGATAGATCACGGCTGAGAAATCCAAACTTGCATCGATCATAACTCAAGATCTACAAGTCCAAATGCCACCAAATTTGGACAGGAGCTAACTGGCAACCTAAGGAATGTCCATGCCAAATTTCTGCTCAATCGGAGCAAATCTTGATCGATTCGAAGTTGAGTTCGAATCGATATGGACCAACTTGCATCGATCATATCTCAAGATTTACAAGTCCAAATGCTATGAAATTTTCACAGTAGCTTACTGGCAACCTAAGGAATATCCATGCCAAATTTCAGCTCAATCGGAGCAAATCTTGATCGATTTGAAGTTGTGTTCGAATCGATATGGACCAACTTGCATCGATCATATCTCGAGATTTACAAGTCCAAATGCTATGAAATTTTCACAGTAGCTTACTGGCAACCTAAGGAATTTCCATGCCAAATTTCAGCTCCATCGGAGCAAATCTTGATCGATTCGAAGTTGAGTTCGAATCGATCACGGGCCAACTTGCATCGATCATATCTCGAGATCTATAAGTCCAAATGCTATGAAATTTTAGAGGAGCTTACATATGACCTGAGGAATGTTCATGTCAAATTTCAGCTCAATCGGAGCAAATCTTGATCGATTCGAAGTTGAGTTCGAATCGATCCCGAAGTGGGCCCAAATTTCCTGAGGCCGGGCGTGTGGGCCCCCTCACGTGCTAGAAGTGGTCTCCCGAAATTTAGGCGAAATTTCAGCCTCCCACACCTATAAATAGAGCCCCTGGTCATTCAGAAAAGGGGTCGGACAATTTTAAGAGCTAAATAGCGCCCAGATTCTGCTAGAATTACTCCAGATCACCACCGCTACTTTAGATTCAGACTTAGCATATAAAATCAGTTGTACTACATCATAAGAAATTGTAATCTTCAAGTATCGAGCAATAAAATCATCAAACTTCATAGTGGACGTAGGCGAAACGCCGAACCACTCTAAATCGCTTGTCTTTGCAATTTATTTTCTGTTATTTGGAGTTTTTGTTAGATAATCCACAGTTTTAATTTTCTTTCTTCACTTTTATCTCTTTAAAAACTTCTGAAGAGTGTTGTGCCCATTTTTGGTACAAACACTTTGGTGCTTTCACTGAGAAAAAACGCAGTTTTTTCTCCTGCTCTATGGATCTACTACCGTCGTTGGATTGCAAAAATCTGAGGAGAAGATCCAGATATGTTCATAAGTGGTTCCTTCTATTCTATTCAGATTGCTCCAGATCTAAGAGGAACTACATTCATCCTGAATTTCGTATCCATATTTTCGAATCCATGAAAATATGAAGATTTTCGTATCCATATTTTCGAATCCATGAAAATATGATGAACTTCGTATCCATATTTTCGAATCCATGAAAATATGATGATTTTCATATCTATATTTTCGAATCCATGAAAATATGATGGTGTTCGTATCCATATTTTCGAATCCATGAAAATATGATGGTGTTCGTATCCATATTTTCGAATCCATTAAAATATGAAGTTTTCGTATTCATATTTTCGTATCCAGAAAATATGGTGCTTTTCGTATCTATGTTTTCATATCCAAAAAATATGACAACATTCGTATCGATCGAATTTCGTACCCTCTTCGAACCCATCTGGACCAAGTGTTCGTATCCATAAGCATTGCCTCACTTCGAATCCATTGTCTTCGTATCGATCAGAGACACAAGTCCCTCGCATCCATCTACTTCGTATCCATTAGGATGCGCTACTCCGTATCCATCAGGATGCGCTATTTCGTATCTATCAGGAAGCGCTACTTCGTATCCATCAGGAAGCGCTACTTCGCATCCATCAGGATGCGCTACTTCGTATCCATCAGGAAGCGCTACTTCGTATCCATCCAACTGCACCCAATTCGTATCGATACTCGCATGAGGTTCGTATCCATCAATCTGCCTCTAATTCGTATCCATCCATTTGCACCCAACTCGTATCGATACTCAACTGCAGTTCGAATCGATCCAACTGCACCCAATTCGTATCGATACTCAACTACAATTCGAATCGATCCAACTGCGCCCTATTTGTGTCGATCAACAGATGCCACTTTTGTATCGATCTAGCCATGTGCATTTCGTATCGATGCTAGTAGAGCTAATTCTCTGGATGGATACGAACAGGATGGATTCAAACAAGAACGATACGAAGAAGGACTTTTTCAGGTTGCTTGATGAATACGAAATTTCAAAAAAAAAAAAATTCGGGTACGACCTAGATTTCCTAAAAAGAGCCTAAATTTTTTTTTTCGGGGGAAACCCCCCGAACCCTAGCCACTGCGCAGGGCACCCGCATAGTGAATTCAATCACCAATTTAGTGAAGGAACATTCCATCCGTGCTTCTAATTGTTCCATGACTGAACAAGACATGGGAGATCACAACAGCAAATGTTGAGTTGCAATCAAGGAATGGGTGGAATGCAACTTCCTCCAATTGACCAGCTTTTAAACTCCTGAATTTACAACTATGGTACGATGGCTAATATGACGGCTGCCCTACAATGTCTACTCTGCCAACTCAAAACATAGCTAGTCACTTCTGAACCATCTTCAAACGCCCGCATCTTAATCATTCCATGTCCACATGACTAAAAGCATGACATACAACCTCAAGAGGACTTCCTTAATACCCTATATAAGTCTCCTATTTGGATGAAAGTTTGGGATAAACACCAATCTATTAGCCCATTTTAACCAACTCGCCGTCCAATCGGCATTACCAACCACTCCAACGTTGGACAATCGTGTATACATCATTCACCAGTGTTACAAGACCCCTTGGCAATAAAATGGACCTGATCATAATGTCGGTTGGAGAATCATTCCCAGTTGAGACCTATTCGTTGAAACCATCCAACATGCAGAACTTCCAGTGAAAATTCAACATGTTGACTATGTTGGTGCACTATGGAAATACAACCCTCGACACTACCTTTTGAAGTGGGAATGGTGCGTGGATTTCTCCAAGGGCGATGAATGCCATCAAACGCAAATGTCTTCCCTCATTCCTCAGTGAAGGCGGTCAATCACGACTTTGATAAGAGAATTGGTGGATAACCGCCAACGACTACACCAACATGTCTAGGCCAATATTGAGTTGATGAATCAGATGAAGGATCAACATAGCAAGATAAGGAGGGGTCCTACTCCATACTCTAGATCAGAAAACTCCTCTTCTCCTGATGGCTACCGTGAATGCCAACGCCATAAGGCTGCTTCGGGAAGGATAGCTCCGACAATATGTGCAAGCCCCATAAAACGAAGGACCGGGGACATCTGATCCCTATAGATCAAGGACTTTGATCAAATTGAACCATTTGCGTTAGGCTTCCAACTGAGAAGGGCTGGACTGAAGTGCAATAGCGAGCATACAACGCTGCCTCACTTATCAACAAGATTTGATCTGATCTCTTTTGAATTATTTCTAATTCAGTTTCATTTACATTGCGAAATATGACCTACTTGAATTAAACTACTTGCAAATGATGCAGGTAACCGAGTACTTAAGATTGGGAGCAAAACAACCTCCGCGGACTATGATCAAATCATTGAGGTATCATCATGACGAGCATGATTCAACCACTCATCGGCTACTATATGCCCCTGACTGGGGGCAAGGCATCAAAGCGGAAGAGACCGACAAGGTCATGACTCTAGTACAAAGTGGATGCAACCGACCATCCACTCATCCGCCTATTCAATTTAATTAGGAGATGTAAGAAAGACTTGGAGTTATATGTCCCAACAATGCACCCTCCATCTCGTACTTGAAGCTCGCCAAAATACTTATGCTTCTTCTGATGCCCGATAAAATCGGAATCACACCAAGGGTGGACGTGATGTCACCATCCATGCATCCAATCCTACATTAGACATTTGAGATTATTTGAGGGAACACATGTTTAAAGATCCAACCCTCAATATAAAGTCATCAACGACTGACTGCCTACTCGCTAACCATCATGAGCTGTCATTTCAACTCTCTTCCTAAGCTCAATCGAAAGAATACAAAGTATAAACTGGACGTGACTCGACTGTCTGCTCTCCCATTCTTGCACCCGATTTAAGGGAAAATACACAACTCAGAGTGGACGTAGTTCGACCATCCCTTCCTATGCTCGAGCACAAAGCTTGCCAGAACACTAATCTTACTCCTTAGGCCTGGCAAAAGCAGAATCCAAATGAACATGGACGCGATCTGACCGTCCGTAAACTAAATCTCATCCTTCGTTGAAGGGCATATAAGTGGAAGTTAATCGGAATCCCACCGATCACTTGCTATGTGAAACCCTGAGCTCAGAGACAAGCCATCACACTGCGGCAATAAGGGATTGATACGCGACAATCCACTAACTAACTCCGTATTCCCAGAGTGCGAAGCGGAGTATAAACATTCAACTCCGAGTTCCCAGAGCGCGAACCGGAGTATAAACATTCAACTCCATATTCCCAGAGCGTGAAACGGAGTATAAACATTCAACTCCGTATTCCCAGAGTGCGAAGCGGAGTATAAACATCCAACTCTGTATTCCCAAAGCGTGAAACGGAGTATAAACATTCAACTCCGAGTTCCCAAAGCGCGAACCGGAGTATAAACATTCAACTCCGTATTCCCAGAGCGCGAAACGGAGTATAAAACATTCAACTCCGTATTCCCAGAGTGCGAAGTGGAGTATAAACATCCAACTCCGTATTCCCAGAGCGCGAAACGGAGTATAAACATTCAACTCCGTATTCCCATAGTGCGAAGCGGAGTATAAACATCCAACTCCGTATTCCCAGAGCGCGAAACGGAGTATAATCATTCAACTCCGAGTTCCCAGAGCGCGAATCGGAGTATAAACATTCAACTCCGTATTCCCAGAGCGCGAAACGGAGTATAAACATCCCACTCCGTATTTCCAGAGTGCGAAGCAGAGTATAAACATTCAACTCCGTATTCCCAGAGTGTGAAGCGGAGCATAAACATCCAACTCCGTATTCCCAGAGCACGAAACGTAGTATAAACATTCAACTCCGTATTCCCATAGCATGAAACGGAGTATAAACATTCAACTCCGAGTTCCCAAAGCGTGAACCGGAGTATAAACATTCAACTCCGAGTTCCCAGAGCGTGAACCGGAGTATAAACATTCAACTCCATATTCCCAGAGCGCGAAACGGAGTATAAACATTCAACTCCGTATTCCCAGAGTGCAAAGCGGAGTATAAACCTCCAACTCCAGACTCCTAGAGTGCGAACTGGAGTATAAACGTCAACTAACTCCGGATTCCCAGAGTGCGAACTGGAGTATAAACATCAATCAACTCCAGACTCCCAGAGTGCGAACTGGAGTATAAACGTCAACTAACTCCGGATTCCCAGAGTGCGAAATGAAGTATAAACATTAACTCCAGATTCCCAGAGTGCGAACTGGAGTATAAACACCAACTGGGTACGAATGACCACCCATCAACTTACTTCGGTCCCGAGATCGCAGGCTCGAGTATGAACACCAAATGGGTGTGACCAACAACCTATCAACCAACTCCGGTCCTCAAAGCATGGTTTGGAATATGAATACCAAAAGGGATGTGATTCGACTGTCCATCTATCAGCTATGGTTCCTCATCAAGTTATATAGTATAAAAAGAGGATGTGGTTCGACTGTCTGCTTTCTAATCTTCCCCTAACATGGGGGCACACTTAACACACAAAATTAGATGCGATCCGACCATCCAGCACTAAACGGGCGTGACACAACCGTCCATGCATAACCTCTTGTCCCCTGCACGGGACCCATAACATAATTTTATAGGGATGCACTCCAACCCCACAAGACAAAATTTCTTCCTTGATTCGACATGGAGACGCAGATTCGCAAAACGAACCTAGCTGAATGTCCAATTCTAAATGGATGTGACTACCTGTTCTACTGCAAACGAACGTGGCACGACCGTTCATCCGTTAACTCTCCCCTATGATCCAACGGGCTGTTCTCGCAACATGGACAGATGTGACCTAACCATCTGCCAATCGATTCCTTCCTACAGTTCAGTGGGAGAAGCATCAAATTAAAGTTGTTGTAATGTGATCGACCACACTTTGACTTTCTCCATTGACTAGTCCTAGAGGGATTAATTGAGGAAGATGCGGTCCGACCATTTTCTACTAAAACTCTTAGTCCCTAGAGTGTGGATAGGGGTATAAACATCAAATAGGTGCGATGAATAGCCCTTCAACTGACTCTGATCCCCAAAGTGTAGCAACAAGAATGGACAAACGAATGAATACGATTCGACCATTCATTCTCCAATTCTGACCTGAATTCGACGTGAGGAGTGTAAACTCACTACAGGTGTAATTAGACCATCCATGAACTAAATCTGCTAACCCGAGACTAGGGGTAGAAGTACAAATCACCGAAAGAAGAGAAAGGTGACTCGCTACATCTCCAGCTTAGCGTCCTTTACAACTTAAGGAAATGACTACAAGGAGACTTTAATGCTAACCAATCAGAATGATGCCCAAAATTCTGGGCAACCAATTATATCGTACCGCCAGGTCGACGGGCAATATCGATCCACACCTTTCATATCATACCATTGGATCGATAGGAAATGAGGTCCGAGCATTCTACATCGTGCCGTTGAATCGATGGTCAATATCGATCCTCCTCGACAGCAAATCAGTGTGACCCGAACATCCATCGAATATCTTTGACCAACAGAGCACGGATAGAAGAATAAACCATGAATGAGTGTGACCTGACCATTCGTCCTCTGTCGCCTTCCTTCGATCCGTCAGGAAGAGCATGAGACTAAATGAGCATGGCATGACTGTATTTGAGCTGACTTTATCCCTAGATCTAACGGGAGAACGTAAATCGAAATGGACATGGTTGATCACCCAACTCCAAATGAATGCAACGCGACTATTCATTCATTGACTCTTACCATGATTCGACTAAAAGAGCAATTCAAAACAAGTGCAACCTAAACATCTGCACACTGATTCTTACCCTGGATTCGACAAGGGATGCATCAATCCTGCATTGGATCTGATTAGACGATTCACTCTCCAGTTTTTTCCTAAAGTACGGCGACATAAGCAGCAAAGTGAATGTCGTTGACCGTCCAGTATATAGCTTATATCCGAATTTTGGCAAAGTAACAATGTATTCCACTAAAAGGAAAGAACTAGAACATAATACAGGATAGGCACGACTCAGCCTTCCATCGGTTAACTCGATCCCATGGTTCAATGGGATAGAATACAAAATTGAAGCGGACATTATCTACCCTACCACTTATCGAGATATTCCCCGGAGTTGGGGGCACGAACAAGAAGATAAGATAATATGGTTCAACCATTCATCAGTCAACTCTGGTTCTAAAGCTTGAACTACAGTATAGACACAGCTAGGACGAGACCAGACCATCCGCGTAATGCATCCACCAACCTGAGACTGGGGGTGAAAGAGCAATTGTCCGAGAGTTGACTATGATAATTTGAACATATGACCCATGCCTAATATTCATAACAACTCTAGGTTGCGACCTAAAGGATGCCTAGAGATAGAGTCATCAGATCAATACCCGGACTTATGGGCAACTGATCATCATTCTGACCCTTCCGATGAGCAATGGATCGCAGGTACATTGCATGAAAAATGCATCATTCAGAAACATAAGTCAATTCAATCTTAAAGCTGGAGCTAGCTATGTAGCAGCATGCAGTACGAGGCTAAGTCCTACTAATCCTTTGATTCAACGTCCTTATAAGCCTAATCATTTACCATTGCAAATAAACACATGAAGCGCCTACAACCTATCACGAGTATTGTAGATCAGATCACAACTCTGCGCAATGATGAAGGAGTCAATTGTTTTACTTCAGGTGAATCTTGATGTGTTCGCTTGGACTCGATCTCATATATATATATATATGGACTCTCTCTAGCCATGGAGAATCCTACATTAAATGTCGACCCGAGGCATGTCTCGGTGAACAAAAACGATGCGACATGGATCCAGAGAGATCTGTTGCACTTAAAGAGGAGGCGAATCTGCTCAAAACCAGTGGGTTTATCCATGATGCCCTCTAACCAGAATGAGTATTCAATCCTTTACTTATAAGAAAAACAAACAGGGAGTGGAGGACATGTGTCAACTACTCAGATTTGCATGGGGTATGACAAAGCACAGCTTTCCACTTCCAATGATCAACCAACTGATGGACCTGACCATCAGACATGAATTACTCACATCCATGGATGCAAACCACAAAAAACAATCAGATACCGAAGCATGTCCTAGACCAGGAATACAACTGTTTCATTATCGACCTGGGCCTATAGTGCTATGCTGGAATCCCTGGATTCAAACTTGAGAACGCTTATGCTACTTATCAAAAGACGATTAATAGATCATTCAAAAAACATATTGGTCGATCGATGAAAGTAGATGTGGTTAATATGCTTATGTGATCACGACTATCGAGCGACCATATCAATAACTTGACAGAGGTATTCAACGCTCTCCAAAAAATGCAGGATGAAATCCTTTGGAATGCTCTTTCACCATTACATCGGAAAGATTCTTTGTTCTCATCATTAATCCTCATGAAATCAAGACTAATTTCTAGAAAATTCCGACAGTTAGAGACACCCGTGTACCGCGGACAACTAAGCAACTCTGATAGATCGGTTAAAGGGACCTCCCATTTTACCCAAACCTTAGGATCATGAAGATTTATACATCAATTGGGCCGTGTTAACACACGCCATAAGCATCGCAATGCTATGTGAAGTGAAACGAATCCAAAGACTAGAATATGATGAAGGCTGGCTATTGACAAGCTCACCCCGTTATCGTCCATATCGACCAACTGTTACGATAGGTCCAATAGAAACCTTAGATGTCTAAAAATTACTCAAATGGAGTATCAAGCTAATCCAATTTGATATCACTTCTCTCCCTCGGAGAACTCTCCATGGTCAAACATTAGCATACTTCATATCTGAATCTGCCACATCAGACGACTATCCGAAGAACAGTGGAGAACCGTCCAACTGATGGAGAACGTACACCGATGGAACTTCCAGTAATTGGCTTTCTAACATTGAAGTTGCGTTAATGATTCCTGAGGAACGAATGATCTTCTACGCCCTGAAACTCAACTTCCCTGCAACAAATAACGAAGCCAAGTATGAAACCTTGGCGCTCAAACTTGTAAGAAAACTATGAATGGAAACTTTACATGTCTTATGTGATTACCGGTTAGTAGTACGCCAAGTCAAGGAAGATTATCCGACTAGGGGGCAACGTCTTTCTCCTTATCTCAACCGGGTCCAAAAGCTACTAGTCGACTTCGACTATTACACCATTACACACATCCTCGGAGAACAAAATGAAAAAGCTAAGTCACTGGCCAAGCTAGCCAGTTCTGGGGATGCGCGGCAAAAAGACTTTGTCCCAGTTGAAATACTTATTATTCCAGGCATTGACATATGAAGGTCAACTAGATCTTGGAGACGGATCTAGAAAAAGAGTCATGGATGACTCCTATCAAAGATTATCCACGATTGGGGATTCTTATTGAATAAAGGAATAAGAAATGGCATATCCTCTGTGAAGCCTCACTACATGATTACGTCTAGATTGTTCTACTCCGTCGACACAAAGCATTACTCCTGTATCCACCAATCCGAGACCCATTATGACGTATCCGTCGATACGAAGCATACATTCCAACATCTCAGATCGATCCAGGAGAGGATCGATACAAAGGAAGGACTCAAAACAACCATTGAACATTGTTACAACTTGAATTTCACTTCGATATAGGAGAGGATTGATACGAAACTCAATCCAAACAAAAACTAAAGAACTTGACAATGACTCGTGAACGTGCAAACGTTAACGGGAGCCAGGTTAACATACGTACATGTATGACAGACTAACATTCAATTTTCAAAATTTACAGGAATTGAATGCTCACCTGATGACAATTACAACAGCGAACAACAAATCGCTAGCACTCGACACTCAGTTATAACATTGCACTACATAATAACTGACAGTGGTTCAATCAACATTTATATTACTGGAAATCAATCGAAGGTTACATCTTTTGACGAAAAGATGGCAACTACTCAACGGATCAGATAGAACTCTTTCAGAATGAAGGGTGCAGCATTTCAAAGCACGTCATGTTCACACAAGACGTACTTTGGGGGGCAAATGTTATCCCGCCTTTTGGCAAGGCCGTGACACCAAGAACTTAACTAAAAAACAAGGGCAGTTCATCCTGGAGATCAGTTGTACGTAGGCTCACTATGGATATCGATGAATTTTTTCCGAGTCCGGATTGAGCTAAAATTGATATGACATGACAAGCAAAGCTAAGAAAGCCAGTGTTCCAAATTTCAAGTCAATCGGAGTTCGTATGCTCAAGATATTGATAGATTACGACTGAGAAATCCAAACTTGCATCGATCATAACTCAAGATCTACAAGTCCAAATGCCACCAAATTTGGACAGGAGCTAACTGGCAACCTAAGGAATGTCCATGCCAAATTTCAGCTCAATCGGAGCAAATCTTGATCGATTCGAAGTTGAGTTCGAATCGATATGGACCAACTTGCATCGATCATATCTCGAGATTTACAAGTCCAAATGCTATGAAATTTTCACAGTAGCTTACTGGCAACCTAAGGAATGTCCATGCTAAATTTCAGCTCAATCGGAGCAAATCTTGATCGATTCGAAGTTGAGTTCGAATCGATATGGACCAACTTGCATCGATCATATCTCGAGATTTACAAGTCCAAATGCTATGATATTTTCACAATAGCTTACTGGCAAACTAAGGAATTTCCATGCCAAATTTCAGCTCCATCGGAGCAAATCTTGATCGATTCGAAGTTGAGTTCGAATCGATCACGGGCCAACTTGCATCGATCATATCTCGAGATCTATAAGTCCAAATGCTATGAAATTTTAGAGGAGCTTACATATGACCTGAGGAATGTTCATGCCAAATTTCAGCTCAATCGGAGCAAATCTTGATCGATTCGAAGTTGAGTTCGAATCGATCCCGAAGTGGGCCCAAATTTCCTGAGGCCGGGCGTGTGGGCCCCCTCACGTGCCAGAAGTGGTCTCCCAAAATTTAGGCGAAATTTCAGCCTCCCACACCTATAAATAGAGCCCCTGGTCATTCAGAAAAGGGGTCGGACAATTTTAAGAGCTAAAGAGCGCCCAGATTCTGCGAGAATTACTCCAGATCACCACCGCTACTTTAGATTCAGACTTAGCATATAAAATCAGTTGTACTACATCATAAGAAATTGTAATCTTCAAGTATCGAGCAATAAAATCATCAAACTTCATAGTGGACGTAGGCGAAACGCCGAACCACTCTAAATCGCTTGTCTTTGCAATTTATTTTCTGTTATTTGGAGTTTTTGTTAGATAATCCATAGTTTTAATTTTCTTTCTTCACTTTTATCTCTTCAAAAACTTCTGAAGAGTGTTGTGCCCATTTTTGGTACAAACACAGATCCAATGGATCGAAAAGATAATAACGACCCGAAAAGCCCGTTTCGTTCCCAAAACGAAAATGGGTCATCCAATATATCGTAATATAGGTTTTCAATATTTTTAAACTCAATGGAACTAGTTTCAAACCCTAATTCCATTATATACAGAAGTTAGCTTTTAAAATCAAATTATATTCATTTAAATTCCTTGAATTGATTTCTACGCGTTTCGAGCTCGCACGATCTAATGATAAGCCCGATCGCTATGAAACTTGAAATCCTACAATAATTCACTATTACGGATCCGATGAAACCGGTTTCATTGAAATCCAAGATAGTGGTCAAAATGGCTAATTTTTACGTTAATTAAATAAATTATTATTATATTGATTTAATCACTTTTAAATTCAAATTTAAAAGTTAACAATTTTATCATCCTTGGATTAAATTGGAATTACACAGAAATTAATAAGCTTTTGAAATTTAAATTTTCCTTGTTAATTCCAAGGTCTAAATATTACATTAATTTCAGCTTTCAATTACAACTGTAATAAATTCCCAATTAATTATATTTTAGTTTCAATCAAATTCTTTTATTTCGATTTACACTCTTATTATTCAATCAACTATTACCTTATAAAAATGATTAACATTAGTTTACATTTTATTGCATTCATATTCTACAGTTAACATCTTAACTCATACTAGCTGCAATATTTAATTACATTAAATTTCATTGATTTCCCAATTTAATTTCAACGGATTAAATAATAAGGTGATAAATACAACAATTATCATCTATTAGTAATCCAAACACATTTCTAAATTTATTGTTTACAAACAGAAGCTAATAAATTTACGTAATAATTAATTGATTTCATATTCCATAGTAAACCTATTCCAATTTATAACATATAATTTCAACATCAAATCCAACATTTAATTTATTCCTTATTTACAATTTTAACCAAATTAACTTTACAATTATTTCAGTTGATTGAAATTACATTAAAATAGTTGTCAATAACATTCAAAAAACGTTATTAAATCATATTCTAATTATTTTTCTCATTAATAAAATCATAAATTTTAATTTCTCACAATATTAAATTTCTAAATCTTACTAAATTTAATAGTTTTTAATTATCAAAAATACGGGTCGTTACACTCTCCACCATCAAAACTTTTCATCCTCGAAAAGGAACAAGAAGGAATTAAAAAACTTGATATAATTTTATTCAAAATAATCAATTTATAAACAATTAATTTACATAATTTAGTTTAATAAGAATTTGAAAATAACTCAACTTTCACAAAATTTTCTAAGTCCTAAATTTACGGAAAATTTCAACAGAGTCTCCTTTGCACGGATAGGTCTGGAAAAATAACAATATCAATATATATATATATATCATATTTCAATAATAGACATACCAAACCATGGGAAAAACAATAAAATATGGTTCCAAAACCGTAATCCGAAAACGTACCTGTTTGTCGAACAAACAAACTTTATTTATGAAACCAAAAGCAACAGCTATAACTTCCATAAACCTGTATTTCACTTATATAACCCAAAAGAGTTAAAATTATGTAAAAGAACAATATTTTAGTTGTTCCAATTAATAATACAAACAACACAACATAACAATAGTCATATGCAAACAAATCAGTACAACCATTATATGCAATCAAAGTATCCATCATACATCCACATCAATCAAAATTTAATGGTTTTGTCCAGGTTTAGAAACTTTTCATCGTACAAGGGTGATAAATAAACTACTAAGTGTACCTTACGCTCAACAACTTTAGATAATTACTTAATAGATTATTCATACATCCTTAAACAATTTGAAGTATCATTTCCCAAACTTACCATCAGCCAAAACAACAAAGAATTTAAATATTATTTAAATTTGCATGATGTACATAAACCTTTTATACACAATATCAATTCTAATCGCTTGCTTGAATACACACATTCCACTTCGAACTAGTATTGTTAACCCGACCACTCAAGTGCGGACTCTGATCCGATTTCTTGATTCGAAAATTCCGTTTTTGTAACGACCCACTATTTTGGACCATTCAAATCGACAATAATCCACACATGTCTGACTTGAATAATTCAAAATAACAGATTGTAATAAAATTTGGAGCAAATAAAATCAAATACAGAATCACAGACACAGAATATCAGAATAACTCGCAGCGGAAATAATATACCATAGTAGTTCATGAAGCTACTATATACAAACTCTTAAAACATATACAAAATCTCATAATCAAAATATATACAATAGAAGTCAGGATACATAAATCAATAATACCGAGACAATACTGAATAAGAAATAACTGGAATAGAAGTCGATGAACCGATAGATAAATAAGCTCCAACAGATCTCTAGCTCCAAAAGGTGAATCCAAAGCTGTGATTCTCAGGCTGACCCGAGCGTAAAGTAAAACACAAAACACTCGAGTCAGGACATATATACTTATACAATGTAAACCAACTCAAGTGAACTGTAATAGCAATGCATAATAACTTAAAGGATGCTTGGGATCGCCCATCGTTTAAGGATCCATAAAACCATCAATTAAACAGTAATATCAATATCACAGAAATTTCCATGTCGAAATAAACCATGCAACTAACAGTGTTAATGTGCATCACAACCATCATCAGGAAATCAAATGACATATAGAGAAGTATACCCGTGGTTATAGTATTTCAAAATAATATTTTATATTTCAAAATTTAATATTGTTTCAAATCCAAATCTTTATCAAAATAAAGATTAAATCATTTCCAAACCATTTCAATATATTACAATGTCATATCCTTTCAAAATTTCCTTTCAAATCATTATTTGAATTCAAATTCAATTACCAAATTTAATACCCTTTAAAATTCCAAAATATCATTCATTTGTTATCTTATCAAATCACCCTTTAAATAGTTTTCCATTTAAACCATTTAAAAGTGAAATTATTATTCTTTCAAGTCAAGTATTCAATTTCCAAAGTTTCAAATCATTCTGAGTTCATTTACTAGGTCAAAATCCATAAACATTGAAAATTTCAGCCTTTCACAGCATTTAGAAAAAGCCGTTATAAGTTATATTTGAAAACATTTTATTTCAGCAAAGACAGCACTTTAGAACTGCTGTTATATCTCATTTTAGTTGAAATTTAGTTTAAAACAGCAAAGACAGCATTTCCTGAAATGCTGTAATAGCTCAGGTTCAAAAACAAGGGTTTTACTTAATTTCAGCAAAGACAGCAGGCAGCTACAGCAGTTTACAGAACTGCTGTAATAGCCCTTTATTAAGTTCTTTAGCCCTTCCATTGACTACAGCAACTACAACATTTCAGAAATGCTGTAATAGCCTCTTTTACTAAGTTTTAGTTAAGTTCTGAAAACCATAGCATTTCTGAATGCTATTAAAAGTCATTTCCAGATTTTAGTGTATGTCCAGCCAATAATAAAATTCATTTTAAACCCTTTTAACATTATAAAAAATCATGTTTAAACATTTAAAAATGTTTATATAATATATCATTTAACACATGATTTTTATTAAATAAATTCATTATAGTTAAATCAAATTTCAATGAATTATTTAACAAATTCAAGTGTAAATTTCTTTCCTTCACATTTTTAATAAATAAACTTAACACTTAAATTTTATTTCCATTCTCCAATAAATTTAAAATTTCCATTTTCATTTTCATTTTTATTTATATAACTTATTTTCTCATTTTAACCAAAATTCCAAACTTTTCTAACTTAAGTTATATTTTCAAAAATTCCATTTCTTTTCATTTTTTCAACATTTTTAACTTATTGAAAATTCCAAATTTCACCATTTAAACATATAAAAATTCAATTTAAATCAAATTTTCATATTTTTATACTTTTTAAATTTTATTTAAACATTTTCAAAAACTTAAAAAAAATAACCATAGGCCTGTATATAGTTTTCTAACCTAGGTCAAGTGATACGGATATGTATCGTTTCAATCCGCAGTTTAAAAAGAAAAAATCCTGGTTCTATTATTTCAAACCCAAAATCCCAAGTTAAATTAAATTAAATAAAAACCGTTCAGGCCTATCATTTCAGCCCATAACGATTTTTTCCTATTCTAAAATCCGTTCGGGTATGTATCATTTCAACCCATAGTGATTCTATTTTACAGGGAACTTGCAGTATGATAAACAGATATAAAATGAACAGTATACAATATATAACAGTAACAGATGATATGACTGGTAATTGAACTGGTTTAACATCATATAAATAAATCATCACAAGCAATTATAACATCATATAAAATTCTACACATTCAATTGTTGTCGTTTCACAATTGCATAAGTATAAATGTCTAGTGAGATTTACTCACTTCTTTTGCTGGAGACGTAAGTTCAAATGACACAAAAAAACCAGGACACAATGACAAAGCTACGAACTTGAGTGGAGAGCAAGATCCAAGTTATAGATCTTGTATTACAACCCAAAAACAAAACCAAAATAATAGTTAAAAATCAATACGATTGAATTTGAATAACTTTGAAACAAAAAGCAGTTTGAATACGAAACTTTTTGCCTTGCTTTCTCTAATTGTTTGCATGGCCTAGGGGATCAATTAGATCAGGTTTGTACTTGGTTTGGATCAGGTAAGGGTCTGGAAAAGGTAAGGCTACATGGTAGAACATGATGGAGGAAGTTACAACATAGGGATGTGAAGGGGTTTAGGCTAAAACATGGTTTTTGGCAACCAAAAGGGCTCGGTCATGGGGATATAGGCTTGGCCAGTCAAGCTCAGATCTGGACAGAGGTTGGAGTGGTGTGGGGAGGTCTGGAAAAGGTGGTGGTGGCGGCCTATGGTGGTGGTGGTGGTGTAAAATGAAGGGAAGGTTGCATACATGGATCGGGTAGGCAATAATTGTAGAGTTTTCAATGTTTTTGTGGAGTTTTGCTCAAGGGGAGGCCATGGCACTTTCAGGTCAGTGGAGAATGATGGTTTGGCCGTGGATTTAGTGGGGAGGAAGGGATGGTGGTCGATGGTGGTGATGGCGAGGCTATGGGCCGAGCAACATAGGTGAAGATCAAGGCCAATTCAAGTGAAAAACAAGGCAAATTCAAGGAAGAAAAGTAGAAAAAATAAAAATAAAATAAGGAAGCCATTACCAAACTTTAGAAATGTTTTGTGGCCGAAAATTGTGATGAATGAGAAGTGATTTCACGTGAGAAAGAAAATAAAACTCACGGCAAAAATTAAAGAAAGGAACGGCCAAAATATGAAGAGTCTAGAAAATGAAAAGTCATATGTTTTAAAACTTTAGCCTCTTCAATTTTCATTTCTATTAAATCAAATAAAACAAATAAAATTTCAGTAAATGAATTTAAAAAACTGAAACAAAGTAAAATAAAATAAAAATAAATAATTAAATTTAAAGAAAATAGAAACAGAATTAAAGAAATTGCTTAAGTATTGAAAACAGGGTTCAAAATTACAATTAAATCATCACAAGCTTTAGAAAAATATCTACTTCATTTTAAAAATATTTTAAAAAAAAATGTGAAGTAAAATAATTCATTTATATTTTCAAAATGGAATAAATAATTAAATTTAGAGAAATTAGAAAAAGAACTAAAGAAATTGTTTAAAAATTCACAACAGGACTTAAAAATTACAAATAGAATATCACCAGTTTTAGAAAAATTATAACTTCACTTCTAAACCAATAAAAGTCAAGTAAAATAAAATAAATGCTGAACAAAATTAAGTGTAAATGAAGATAAAATAAAGTCTTAAGAAAATAGAAAATAAACAAAGAATTTCTTTAATTAAATGAAACTGGAAATTAGAAATTATACACAGAATACAACTGACATTGGAAAATGTCAATTACACTTTGAAAAAATGTTTTTAAACCAAAATATATACATAACATGTTATTTTACCCATATAAATATAAATTAGAACATTACATGACCAAATAAAATATTATTTATATAATTTAAAATAAACAATTTTGTTAAATATAGCAAATTACACTCAATAGTTAAAAAGGCATAACTTTCACAATATTAATCAGATTTTAACGAAACGAAAAACATTATTATTAAAATTTTATTTACTTTCATAATAAAAGATAAAATTCAAATTTTCAAACTTTCAAATTTTTAAATTTAAAAGTCAAAGTTTGATCATATTGACCAAAATTCACTTTTCTGGAAAATATTCTATTTAATTATGTTTGGAATTATAATTCACATACAAATCAAAATTTATATTTAAAATAACAAAAGTTATCCATTTAAATAAATAAAATAAAGTTTCTAAATCAGTAAATTCAATTTAAAATAATTAAAATACACAATTAAAATAATCACAAAATACAGGGTTGTTACAGTTTTCCTTGCATAGCCATAAACCATGATAGAAAACTTCAAATTCATATAAAAATTCATATCAATTGTTCGCCGTCAAGAATCGAGCGAAAAATCCTAATTCGAATTGGTGTGAATTATTACAAATTTTGTATTCAAATCTGAATCAGAACTGTTATGCGAATAAAATGATTTACGCACAATTTACATATTTTATTCTATTGGTTTCTTTTCACATCATTATTGACCTTTCATTTGTTTTAATTTATTCATACAATAATTATCTATATTAATTTTCTTTCATTTCTTACACAATTTATTTCCCATTCAATATTTGAAATCATCAATGAATCCATTTTTAAAGTATTACATACATTTCATTGCAGTTTATTTCACATTTATCATTTACTTATAACTTTGATATCCATTTTAATATTAATATTCATCAATGAATCATTTCAGTCATTTTCTTGAGTTTATAATCATTTACTTAAACAGTATTCACCCTTTTTCTGTTTAATTTAATTACTAGCATTTCAAAATATTAACTTATGTTTAAAATATTTCTTATACATCATAATTCTTATTTGTAGACATAACTCCATTACTTAAGTTTTACTTGTATAAAATTCTATTACATATTCATATTAATATTTCAACTTTTAAATATTTCAGGTAAGTTTTATATATGTATTGAGTGTTATACAAATTATCTTATTCATTTTAGTTAGCAAAATATTCAATAATTTACATCTTCTAAATTTCATTACCCTTTAATTTACAAGTGACAAATCTCCAATTTCTTTATAGTTTCATTAATCACTTAGTTTCTAATTTCTTATTTTTCATTTTAGAAGTTTCCAACTATTAAAATAGTTAAGATTTCATTTCATTACAATAATTGAAATCCCTAATTTATAGAAACTTAAGAACTAAATACCGGGTTCCATATCAAATCATCTTGAAATAATATATATATATATATATACACTCCTATCTTTTATATATATCAAATCATAATTAATAAAATAAAATAAATATTTGTTTATCAAGACAAATGTGTAGCAAAGCTACTACAGTGGTCTTCCTACTTTGAAACTCGAAAATGAATGTTGATGATGTCGCGATCATCACCGAAGTTATTTTCCAGCGATAGAAGAAGAGAGTACAAAACTTATTTCCTTTTAAAATTCTTTTAAAACATTTCTTCCAAATCACATTGAAAATATTTATATCCAAAAATACTTCCGAATAATACTAATATTATATCCCAAAATCTTTGAAACCAATTTCAAAACTCTGGAACTTAAGTTCTCAAATTTCCAATTAATATTCACTTTATTTGTAAATCCTATTTTATAACCAATATTTATAAAATTTCACTTCCTAACAAAAAAACATATCACATACAACTATATCCATTTATAAAAATTATTCTTTTATATACAAAATATAATACTTGGTAAAATTATTTCATTTACCTATATTTAAAAAACAATATTGTGTCTGTCTACCCTATTAAGAGATTAGAAATCCCTATCGATGCCATAACGTCCTATGTGCTGACCAGAACTTATAAATACTAAACATAACCAATTAACACAATATAATTTTTTTAAAGCACTAACAAATACGCTCTCTCATATATATACTCTCAAACTCATTCTATGGTATTAATAACCCTATCTCTAATGAGTTAACCCCGAACAGGCTAAGGTATCTATAAACCAAAGCTCTGATACTAACTGTGATGACCCACCTTTTTGGATGGTTTAAATCGAAAATAAACCACCCATGTCGAACACAAACCATTCAAAAGGAAGGATTGCCAATGGGGTAAATAAGAAAATAAGAGAAAGGAATGAAAACAAAACACAAAATCTCAAAGCGGAATGATAAAATATAATAATCAAATAAACGGTTCATGAAGCTGTTTTACAAATAACATTTGATTACACTTTTACCATACAATTAGAGTACAACAACGACATACCAATAATGATGCAGTGGAAAATTACTAATAATATAATATATCAAACTCCGTCTTCGTCCTCCAGAAATAAAGTCTTCAATACTGAAATGCTCAGGCTGACTCGAGCGTAATGAAAAGACAAAACACTCGAGTCAGAACTAAAAGATCTTATATAAGTTAAATCAACAATAAGTAAATATGAGTGTAATGACTTTAGAGATGTTTACGGGATTTTACATCTTCTATCCTGTGTATAACATGCATGGAATAACTTAAGAGATGTTTCAGGATTTTCCATCTCCTAAGGATCCGTTAAACTATATATGTGTAGTAGATTATGCTATATATGTAATGTATATCGGTAAGGTAAAGTATTAAAATAGCGTTAAGGCGTTACCCATATCCCCTTTAACACTTTTTATGGGCATCGTAGTCTATACAGTACCGTAAACTACACCGTAAACTAGTGGGCTGTCAGGGAGCACTCCATAGGTACGACACAAATCAAAATCGTAGTGGGCTTGATAAGGCATATGACAAGGCACGCGAGGCAATGCCTAGGGTAGGTATCTACCGTTTTGCACGCCCGGACCGGTGGTAACGCATAACAGCTACTACCGCCCACCTGGAAACACACTCCCATAATCAAATCGAGGGTGGCCACCAACCAATCACATAGTAACAGATTTGGTATCGAAGAAGTGTGTTCGATCGGAGGAGCGACCTCACTTGGTCCGGTATTGCTCCTGTTTTAGTCATATCAAGCTGACCCGAAGGTCAGGGCTACGTTCTAACCTCATACCAGTAGCATTCGCCAAACCATCCTACTTCGTTCTAGATTCTCCACCATGTGCATAGTTGTTAAAGTGGTTTCAGAATTGGTAGAGATTATGACAATATCCGACCCTGGTCTCTTTAACAACCAAACGCTTATTTCACACTGTGGTCATTTTATAAAACATTTTTAATAATAAATCCAGAAAATAGTTTATACCTTCATATCAAGATATCCATATACTTATTCCAAAAGTATAAATATATTCATAAATATCGAGGAAGATTTTCTTTCAATCAATTTTGAAAATAATTTATAAATCTCCCTTAAACCATTTATAAACTATTTATATGCTTTAGAACCATTTATAAAGTTATTTATAAATTCCAAAACAGTTTACAACTCTTTTCCTTTTCATAAACTTCTACGCAAATTCCTTTAAAACACTTCCAAATCCCTTTACACAAGTTCTTTTATAAAACCCTTTATAAAAATCCTTTAAAACCTTTATAACTCCTTTATAAAATCATTATAAAATCCTTTATAAAAAAACTTTTATAAAATCCTTTTAGAAAATCTCTTACGAAACGTTTATAAATTCCTTACAAAACCTTTTACAAAATTCTAAAATCTTTTACAAAAAGCTTTATCTATTAATGTTATTATAAAAGTCTATTTTATTATCTTAAATCAATCCTATATTTATTATATATATATTAAAACTATATTAAATATTTTATTAAATTAAATTTTGAACTATTTAAAATATATTTTTAAAACTAAATAAAATTATAAGTTAAAATCTTAAATTTACATTTAAAACCATATACTAACTTATAATTTGAAACTTTAAAACATATAAAATAAATTATTTTCCAAATATAAATTTTTAAATAAAATCATTAAATTAAATATAGAAATCAAATTTATAAATCAAACATACTTTACCATTTAGAAAATAATTTAAAACCAACCAACGGTGTCTGTATATAATTTTCTACCCTATGGTCAAGTGATTGGGTATGTATCATTTCAAATGAAAATAGTTAAATTTTCCGGGTATATATCATTTCAACCCGTATCCCGCATTAATATTTCCAAATCAATAAAATCGCTCGGGTATGTATCATTTCAACCTATAACGATTTTCCTTAATCTTTGAGATCATTCGGGTAAGTATCATTTCAACCCAGAGTGATTTTCCTAACAACAAACTAAGGGAACTTGCATTGTGATAACAACATATATATAATAAACATAACATCCAATCATCCAAAATATCAACAAATAACATCCATCACAATCAACATCCAAATCAGTCAATAAATCACAACAATTAACCGGTTACCAATATCAGGTATTTAACTATCAATTTAATTTCAATATTAATTTAAATGGCAATTTAATTCAAATTAAATTTAAATGACAATTTATATTACCAAACAACAATCAAATAAATTCTTACCAATTCATAAATTTAATTCAACTAACATAAGCAGGTTTAGCATTTCATGAGTGGGTTAAATCACTCACCTTTGATTTTTATCGTCGATTTAAAATCCAAATAAAACCCAAAATTTGAACAGTCTCCAAATTCGACCATACCAGTTCTATGTTGTTCGAAATTTTGATATGATCGCAATGCAAGAAATCGCGTCCAAATCTGAGCTCATATGAAAAAGTTATTAGCGTTAGAAGATTGAAAATTCAAATTAAAATTAAAAATAAAAGACAGGGGCAAAAAGGTAATTTACCTTCTCCTATCCAAACCCTAACGTACACAACTCAAGCACAAACTAGCAGCCGCCGTTCACCATCCCACACCGCCGCCTATTGCCGCTCGTCCATGTCGCCTTTCAACAATCAGAGGTCACCACTGCCACGACCCTCGTCCACCGCACCTACAGCCACCGTACGAGCACCGCCGCCCCACCAGAATTGCTTTACCGCCGTTCTTCTATATCGCCCATTTCTGGCGATCTCCAGCCAATCCATGATGAATAAACACCATGGATGAACATTGCTCATCTTCTTTTTCCAAACGCCACTCCTCGATCGTCGAATGGTCGACGATCGACCGTCGATCACAAAACCCTAGCAACGAACGGCTGAGGAAGATCGCAAAATTCCGACCAAATCAAAATTCAATTGCAAAAATGAACTCTAGATGGAGATTACGCTCGTCGAGAGCTTCGCGATGATATACAATTTGATATGGTTTGAGGAGTTTGAATTTTGAAGTTTGATTGAAATTGAAATTAGGGTTTTGATGTCTAATATTGGGAAGAAGGGAAGGAGCAAATGAAAATAAGAAGTACATACAGAAATTGGAATAGACTGCTAGGGTTTTAGAAAGAAAAAATCTATTTATATAGACAGATATGGATAATAATGGATGGAGCAGATCGAATGGATCGAAAAGATAATAACGACCCGAAAAGCCCGTTTCGTTCCCGAAACGAAAATGGGTCATCCAATATATCGTAATATAGGTTTTCAATATTTTTAAACTCAATGGAACTAGTTTCAAACCCTAATTCCATTGTATATAGAAGTTAGCTTTTAAAATCAAATTATATTCATTTAAATTCCATTAATTGATTTCTACGCGTTTCGAACTCGCACGATCAAATGATAAGTCCGATCACTTTGAAACTTGAAATCCTACAATAATTCACTGTTACGAATTCGATGAAACTGGTTTCGTTGAAATCCGAAATAGTGGCCAAAATGGCTAATTTTCACGTTAATTAAATAAATTATTATTCAATTGATTTAATCACTTTTAAATTCAAATATAAAAGTTAATAATTTTATCATTCTTGGATTAAATAGGAATTACACAGAAATTAATAATCTTTTGAAATTTAAATTTTCCATGTTAATTCCAAGGTTTAAATATTATATTAATTTCAGCATTCAATTACAACTGTAATAAAACCCCAGTTAATTATATTTTAATTTTAATCAAATTCTTTTATTTCGATTTACATTCTTATTATTGAATCAACTATTACCTTATGAATATAATTAACATTAGTTTACATTTTATTGCATTCATAATCTACAGTTATCATCTTAACTCATATTAGCTGCAATATTTAATTACATTAAATTTCATTGATTTTCCAATTTAATTTCAACGGATTAATTTATAAGGTGATAAATAAAATAATTGTCTTATATTAGTAATCCAAACATTTTTCTAAATTTATTGTTTACAAACAGAAGCTAATAAATTTACATACTAATTAATTGATTTCATATTCCATAATAAACCTATTCCAATTTATAACATATAATTTTAACATTAAATCCAACAGTTAATTTATTCCTTATTTACAATTTTAACCAAATTAACTTTACAATTATTTCAATTGATTGAAATTACGTTAAACTAGTTGTCAATAACATTCAAACAACATTATTAATTCATATTCTAATTATTTTTCTTATTAATAAAATCATAAATTTTAATTTCTCATAATATTAAATTTCAAAACCTTATTAAATTTAATATTGTTTAATTACAAAAAATACGGGTCGTTACATCTAAATTGGCGGTTTGGTTTTCCTTAAGTCCTCTGTAAAATTCCATCTTCCCGTCGATTCCCAAAATAGCATCCACATGAACAACTCGTTCATATGGTTGACGTATAGTGGTGTTGAACCGTGAAAGGTAGCTTCATAGGGTTTCTCCATTCTTTTGCTTGTTATCTACCAAACACATCTCAATTTTTAGCTAAACAACTTAGAGTCTAAATTGAGGTATGAAATTTTCCTTCAGCACTAAAGATATGTGCTCCAAACAAATAAATCACATATCCTCTAATTCTCATAAAAACAATGGAAAGCAACGACACATCACTTCCTCCATAGCTCCAATTAACTCCATATTTTCTATGTAGCGCTTTAAGTGTGCTGTAGATCAGTTTTTCCAACACATGGTTCTATGGCTGGCATTTTAAACTTTGAGGGGTTAACTGAATATCTAATGTTTGGAGTGTGTAACGACCTGTAAATTTTAATAAATTTTATAACGTAATTAATTGAATTTTTGTGAAATTTTAAATAATAAAATTCTGAAATAAAAATATAATATTTGGGATATGTATTTAAAAGCATAGCAAATGGTAAATTTTCATCTGATAATATTGAAGTTTATTTTCTTGTGAATTTCTATTTCAATTTAAGTCAGTTAATTATTGATGAAAATAAAATATTTTCCAAACTTGAATATTTTTCTATAGAAAATTTCTAAATCTTCTTCTGAGTCAGATGTCATCTTCCATTTTTCCAAATTTGGACTTCTATTGCTCCGTTTATCTTAATTCTGGCAGAATATATAGCAGCATTTCGGGTACCGATTATCGACTTTTGATCGGATGATCGTACCACTAATATCTGTATACCGTTTTGATCGTCTCGTCGCGCTGATCACCATGGTATATTCATTTCTTTATTTTGAAGTCCGGTACACAGCAGAATCCGCGAACCCGATAACCGTATCGGTACCGGATCCGTGTCCTTTTGTTTTCTTTTGCGTTTCAAACTTTAACGTGTCATCCAAGCAATATAATAAATTGCTGTAATAACTTTTGCTGAATCAACGACATGTTGTTACCAATCCATCATTTCAATTATTTATATAGCTGTTCGTTTTCTCTGCATTTACATTTGCCTACCGTTTATATTTGCATTGAGAATTTAACCAACAGTCTTGAGAGCTTATCTTTTGAAATTCGAATCTTGTCTTACGTGGTAACCTCACCACCTCTATTTAATATTGCCTTAATATTGCCTTTCTTTGCTTTGTTTTAGGCATACGTTACAAAACAACAATATATTAATCACTCCTATCATCTTCCACGTTTCAAAACTGCTCTTTGCATCTTCTCTTCCCCTAGCTTTTTATTTATTTTCTTTTTCGTGTAGGCTCGCCCTGTACTTCACCGCCCTGCCTTCAACTGTCCTCGGCCAAAACCCACAAAATCCACCCACGTGCCTTCCGAACCCCACTCCCCTGACAGCCTTAGCTGAGCAGCCAGCCCCACGCTCCTCCACTCCAAAGCAGCTGCAACCACCGCCACCCTAAACCCCTTCCCTTCCGCCACATCTCCATGGACGTAACACCCATGCCAAGCTCTCCTGAAAACTTACAGCCACTTCGCCTATAGCTAGTGTTTTCCTTGAAACTCATTCTTCCACCGTGTGCCCTCCATCGTCGTCACCCTCTCCCACTTGACAAGCCCATTACCCGAAGCAAGCCAACCTTGAGACCACCCAGGCCTTGCCTGTTCACGCGAAGCCCTTCCACCTTTGGTTGCCGAGAAGCCGAGCCCACCCATCTCGTTGGCCACTTTTCTTCTACTTCGGGACGTTATGTATATTTGCCTGGTACTCATACTTTAATTTTAAATGTACGTTTTATATATTTTTTTGTTAGTTATATATGTTTATTTTATACGTTTTGTCATGTATGGGTTCACAAATTTACTTTTCCAAATCTAGGTAAGTTTCGTATGCTATAGAGGTATTATCTGTTAGAAGTTTAATATATTTGAGGTATATATTTAAATATATAATCCTATTTTAAATAGCTTGTTTGTCCCTGTACATTCGTATAAAAGAAGATATTGATCTAGTACTATTTATGTATGTATTAGTTTGCTTATATTTTTGATTGCTGCCTTTCTGGAAGTGCTTTCCAATTTTGCTATTCCCTACATATATACGAGGTATATATTTGCACGTATATTAGCTTATATATTTTATCTCTTGATTTTGGATGTATAAGCTCTATTTGTTTATATATGTATAGATTTTACAATAAAGTAAGTATACATTGATTTTATAATAAAGATTTATTTCTAAAATATAATATGTAAGTTTTATATCTAAGTCTTATTATGGCGGAACGTATATTTAATTTCTAAAGGCTGATGTTGTCCCTTGTTCTATTTGCATTTGGTTATGTATATGTGTGAATTTGGTTTTCAAATTTTTGGGATATAGTACGTTTGGGATTTCACTGTTGATTCGAAATATAAATATATATATATATAGATCTTGAAAGTCATTTATAGATTTTAAATTTATCTATAGATTTAAAATAAGTTGATGTTTCATATTTTATATTGATTTAAAATAATATATACTGTATATGTTTCGTTCCGTCTATATCAAACCAATTTGATTTTTCTCATCAATTCTTATCCATCAGCTTGGCCGTCGAATTCATACCAATCTTGCTCTGCTTTGAAATTCGTGCTTGGATCTGTAATTCATTCTATTGTCAAATTTCGCTAGCCTCGAAAGGTGAGCAATCACTCACGATTAGCATTCTTTTATTTATTAAATGTGATTTCAATTGAAATGACAACCAAAATATGCTGCTATAGTTATTTAAATTGTTATATATGCTATTGTCTGTAACTGTTCACCTGTGGGATATGACACCATATCCTGCTGTTTATATTATATTGTTATTGATGATATATCTATGCCTGTTATATTATTTCTATATCTGTTATCACTCTGCAAGTTCCCTGTTAGTATAGAAATCACAATGGGTTGAAATGATACATACCCGAACGGACTTTAGAATAGGAGAAAATCGTTATAGGTTGAAATGATAGACCCAAACGATTTTCATTTGAATTGAAATTGGGATTACGGGTCGAAATGATATCTACCCGTATATATTTAAATTTTGGATTGAAATGATAAATATCCATATCACTTAACCATATGATAAATATATATACATACACCGTTGGTCCATATATATAAATATTTTGAAAATAAATTCTATGGTTTCGAAAGAAATATATGGTTTTAATAAATGTTGAGCCTTAAATTATTATATATAAATGGGAATGATTTATATAGATTTAATAATGATATTTAATTTAATTAAGATTGATTAAATACATATAATATGGTTGAGTATTTAAATTTATGTTCCAAAATAGATTTTGGTAAAAATTTGAATAAGTTAAGGTTAGGAAGATAATTTGAATTTAGTTGAAATTGATTCAATAAAGAATCTTATTTAATTAAACCGATTAGAAACTTATTGAAATTGAGATGTAAGATATGATTTATAACTTGGGTTTGATTTATAAGTAATTTAATGAATATTTCTTGTTTAAATAAAGTTTAAGGAAATATTTAGTAAAATGTGATTTAAGGCTAGTAAATGATATTGAATCTATTAAGTGAATATTCCCTGACCAAATAATAATGAAGTTAAATCAAGAGCTATAAGAAACTGTTAAATTTAACTTCGAAAATGTTGAATATTAAAGCCATGAAATATATTGAAAATTTAAATGGTATATTTAGAACTGAATTGAATTGATGAACGGAGCTTGAATAAATTTGAATTTGGAATTTGAAGTTGATTTGAATCGATTTGCGAGACTTGAGAAAAATTAAATGCCATACTTTTTAAATTAATTAATATATATACTATCTTGGAAAATAGTTATATTTGAAATGAAAATGATATTTGGGTTTTGAAGTATAAATTAAATTGAAATGACCACGGTGTTATAATGTATATTTCCACCTTGTAGATAGTTCTGAAGATCCTTAGAGGATGGTTATCCCAAACATCCTTTAAGTTACTTGTATTTCAGTTGATATTTCACTTGAGTTGGATTTATTGATATAAGAATGTTAATCCTGACTCGAGTGTTTTGTGTTTTGCTTTACGCTCGGGTCAGACCGAGTGATACAGCATTTGAGACTCACCCTTGGAGTTCGGAGCTTTCTTGGAGATCCAACTACCGCCTCAGCTTTCAGCTCTTCTAGTTTATTTGTTCAGAGAAGTCATCTGTTGTACTGAAGACTTCACTGTATTTGAGATATTCTGTTGTATTTTATTTTAACTCTGATGTTTATATAGTAGCTTCATGAACTACTATTTTATCTATTCCGCTGCGTATTATTGTATTACTCTGTGTCTGTGATTCTGTGATTGATTTATTTACTGCATATGCTGAGTTTTGCCAAATTTAAATTAACAATCTGATATTTTGAATTATTCAAGTCTAACATGTGTGGATTTATTGTCGATTTGAATGGTCCAAAATAGCGGGTCGTTACAGTTGGTATCAGAGCTTTGGCTCTAGGCAAAACTTAGCATATATAGTAAATTTATTTACAGAATCACTTTCGTTCGAGTTTGAATTTCTTCCTTTGGACTTGATTTCCTTTGAACTTTGGAACGTTCCTTGCGGTTCCAAAATTCATTCTTGTCTCACCCTATTTGTATTCTTTTGATTCTAGAGTATCCCATAACTCCACTTCGAATGATCTCTATAAGAATAGGCGATCCCTCCAAATTGTGAATGAATTGTGAAGGGGTGAAACTCCTTTACAATTGGCATTGATTCACCGGAGATTTATATATCCCTCGGTTTAGATGCTGCTATCTCTTATTATGTCGAATTCTATATCTGGCGATCAAATGTCGATTTGCCTCAGAATTCTGCACTGATCTTATTTTGAAATCACGGTTGACCGGTTAAGGTCGCCCGTGATTTATATAAGTATATCCATTATTTGTTTTGTAATTGATTATCTCATTTTCGTTCGAACTTACCTTCGAATCAGAATTTTATTTGATTAGAGTTCCTCTAATTTGAATCTCTATCTTTGTTTGAAATCCATTCTTGAATCACCTTTTGAAAAATCGGGCTTGTTTGTATTTTTAGAAAGTGTTTTATATATCGAAATTATTATTTTGATAAGTATGACTATATTATATATATAAAAGTGAAATGTTTTCAATAAAGATTATATACCCTTTTAAAAACAAGAATTTGAGGTTTCAAAAGGATTTGTAATTTTGAAAAAAAACTATATAAGAAATTTGATTTATAACTGAAGGATTTTAAATTTGAAATTCGAGAATTGAACTCCGGTATTTTGAAATTGGTTTTTAGATTTTGAAATATATAATAATAATATGATTTAAAATATTTTTCGAATAAGAAATGTTTCAAATGATTTTAATGAGTTCGAAGAAATTCCAAAAGAAGTTTGAGAAAATAGAAGTCCAGAACTCAGTTACGTCGCTGGAAAATAATTTCGGTGATGAGTGAACGCATCATCGACATTGATTTTCGAGTTTCAAAGTGGGGGATAGGCCACTTCAGTAGCTTTGCTATGCGAGTGATTTTGCGAAACCAATTTTGATTTCTAAATTCTGAAGTAAGAGTTGATATTCGAAAGATATATGTATATATATATTTGAAATGATTTGAAGTAAGTCGGTGTTCAGTCCTCGAGTTTCGAATTTGATATAAACCTATCTTTTGAAATTGATTTATTGATTTGTTGTTGATTTCCAACTCTTGAATTTGAAAATGATTTCTTCAACTATTCCGAAGGTTCGAGCACTTCCAAATCAAGGTTAACTTTTCAAAGCTAAGAAATTTTGAAAAGTATAAAGTATATAAGTTTGGTATGTATGTTTAAGTATCAAGTAATAGGGTTTAAATAAGTTGAAACTGTTTGGTTAAGTAAATGAATAAGGCAATTTTAGTTTTTTCTAATAAATTTGGATTTGAAATGTTTTGAAAAGAATTTGGTCTTCAAAATATTTTTAATAAAATTTAGTTTAAATGTTTTAACTTAGTAACATCTTTATGAAACTAAATATATAAGTTGCACGTATGCTGTTTTATTCGCATAATTACTTTGATCCAGGTTTGAGTACACAAGTTCGAGGTGAATTACACCATTTCGTGTTAGGATTTTTCATTCGATTCTTGATGACGAATATTTGATATGGATTTTGGGCTTGATTCTAGAATTCTCTATCATAGTATATGGCTATGCAAGGAGACCGATGGCTTCTAGTCGAGAAACCATATCGAAGTCCGCATTAGGGAAGTCGAATGGACAATACTAGTTCGAAAGCGAACTTGTGTGATCGAGCGAGCGATCAAATGTGATTTTGCGAAATGATGACGTATGTACATCTTATATTCTAATATCATTGATATATTTTGACGATGAAATTGAAAGCTGTCGAGTTAGAATATCTTTGCTTACTAAAAGAAAATTTCTAATTTAAATTACAAAGATATACAACCCATAAAAGCAAAGATATTCAATCTCATATGGCTCTTCATAAAGTGACATTTATTTTGTAAAATTTGACCCTTATATAAGATGGACCTTACGTAAGTATAAGATGATTTTGAAAACATTTGATTTTGGAAATGAAATGGTTGACTTAAATTATTGACTTGGAAATTTGGATTTATTTTCTAAATATATTATTTCGGAAACTTTGAAACTAAAGATAATTAATTTGAGAACAAATAATTTGGTGAAATTGTATAAGATTTTGTAATTGAACTGATATTGAAACAAATTAAAATTTGAGAACCTTATGTTACTAAACACTTGATTTGGGAGTTGTCGAACTTATATAAAATTGATTTGTATGAGTATGAAATTGATTCGGAAACTATAGATTTGAAAAGGTACTCAATTTGAAAGTGAAATATTATATAATTGAAATCTATATAAGTATGATTTGATATACTATTGATTTTGGAAAGTATTTGATTTGAAAATTAAATCTTATATATAATGGATATTATATAAGTACGATATTTGAAAGTGATTTGAAAAGGTACTATATGATACATATTTTCGAAGTAAAGATATGGAAAGTGCCTTCTGCTTGATATCCGATTTGTGGCCACATCTTGGATTCATTCTATCGATATTATTCTCTCTGATTTTTGGTTTTCCGGATATGATACTCGAGTGTCCTTCGAATTCCATGGCGTTACCCATGGTCTTACGATCGTGACTGCATAGCGCAACTGCCTGGCTAAGTCTTGCCTAGGGGTACGGATTGTTTCCTGGGGGATCCAGGCGTAATCATTGTGTATCCTGCATCTATGTAGGTCGCGAATAGTAGCGCAAATGCTTGGCTGAGTCTTGCCTGGGGGTACGGATTGTTTCCTGGGGGATCCATGCGTAACCATTGTGTATCCTGCATTCTACTAGTCATCATGGCGTAACTCGCAGGGCTGAGAAAGCTTACGGATATGGATTGTTTCCTGGGGGACCCAGGCGTAACCATTGTGTATCTGCGAACCATGGTTGGACAAAGGTTTTGTTTGTGTTTTTGATTGGATTGTACTTTCCATATCTGTTTTTAAAAGTTTTTCCAGTATTTTCACTGGGTGTTGAAACAAGTCTACTAAGTACCTGGAGAATTCTAGTTTTGCGCCTGATCAACGCACTACCAGAGTCTACAGGAACAAGGATAAACTTGTTGAAACATCGAGTTATAAAAGTATTTTATTATAAAGGTATTTTATTATAAAAGCATTTCCAACAAAGAAATTTTGTATTAATATTTGAAATTGAAATTCTTATGGTTCTAATTAACTATTCGTGCCTGATACTATTCTTTTGAATCTACCTTATATGGTCAGCTTTATTTATTCACCTATATTCTGCTTTTCCAAATCCTCCTTCTTTTCCTTGTTGACTATATCCTTTTAAACATTGTTTATTTTGATACTACATGATTTAATAGAAATTTTAGTGTTATAAATATTTTAGAAGTTATGAATTAAATAAAACATATTTAAAGTAAAAGATTATTTGTTTAGTAATAATATTTGAATAGTATCTTGAAAAAAAAATTACTAAATTTATGAATTATGGATTTAAATGTCTTCAATAGCTTCTTTGTAAAAATAAGCAATAATGTAAATAATTGTTTCAAATAGCTTACATATATTTATAAAGGTGTTAGTTAAACCTATAAATGATACTTATAAAGGAAACAAGAAATTTTACAAAGGGGTTTGAAAATATTAAGGTATTAAAAATAATTGAATGGTAAATGAAGTTTTCAAATGAATATTTAAAGTAAAATTTATATAGTTTCAAATTAATTGTTGAACCTTAACTTTCAATCTATTTTTCTTTCTAGTTGTTTCTATTCTTCTACCTCCTTTCTTTTCGGGGACGAAAAGTTTTGAGTGGGGGAGAGTGTAACGACCCGTAAATTTTAATAAATTTTATAACGTAATTAATTGAATTTTTGTGAAATTTTAAATAATAAAATTCTGAAATAAAAATATAATATTTGGGATATGTATTTAAAAGCATAGCAAATGGTAAATTTTCATCTGATAATATTGAAGTTTATTTTCTTGTGAATTTCTATTTCAATTTAAGTCAGTTAATTATTGATGAAAATAAAATATTTTCCAAACTTGAATATTTTTCTATAGAAAATTTCTAAATCTTCTTCTGAGTCATATGTCATCTTCCGTTTTTCCAAATTTGGACTTCTATTGCTCCGTTTATCTTAATTCTGGCAGAATATATAGCAGCATTTCGGGTACCGATTTTCGACTTTTGATCGGATGATCGTACCGCTAATATCGGTATACCGTTTTGATCGTCTCGTCACGCCGATCACCATGGTATATTCATTTCTTTATTTTGAAGTCTGGTACACAGCAGAATCCGCGAAACCGATAACCGTATCGGTACCGGATCCGTGTCCTTTTGTTTTCTTTTGCGTTTCAAACTTTAACGTGTCATCCAAGCAATATAATAAATTGCTGTAATAACTTTTGCTGAATCAACGGCATGTTGTTACCAATCCATCATTTCAATTATTTATATAGCTGTTCGTTTTCTCTGCATTTGCATTTGCCTACCGTTTATATTTGCATTGAGAATTTAACCAACAGTCTTGAGAGCTTATCTTTTGAAATTCGAATCTTGTCTTACGTGGTAACCTCACCACCTCTATTTAATATTGCCTTAATATTGCCTTTCTTTGCTTTGTTTTAGGCATACGTTACAAAACAACAATATATTAATCACTCCTATCATCTTCCACGTTTCAAAACTGCTCTTTGCATCTTCTCTTCCCCTAGCTTTTTATTTATTTTCTTTTCCGTGTAGGCTCGCCCTGTACTTCACCGCCCTGCCTTCAACTGTCCTCGGCCAAAACACACGTATTCCACCCACGTGCCTTCCGAAACCCCACTCCCCTGACAGCCTTAGCTGAGCAGCCAGCCCCACGCTCCTCCACTCCAAAGCAGCTGCAACCACCGCCGCCCTATACCCCTTCCCTTCCGCCACATCTCCATGGCCGTAACACCCATGCCAAGCTCCCCTGAAAACTTACAGCCACTTCGCCTATAGCCAGTTTTTTCCTTGAAACTCATTCTTCCACCGTGTGCCCTCCATCGTCGTCACCCTCTCCCACTCGACAAGCCCATTACCCGAAGCAAGCCAACCTTGAGACCACCCAGGCCTTGCCTATTCACGCGAAGCCCTTCCACCTTTGGTTGCCGAGAAGCCGAGCCCACCCATCTCGTTGGCCACTTTTCTTCTACTTCGGGACGTTATGTATATTTGCCTGGTACTCATACTTTAATTTTAAATGTACGTTTTATATATTTTTTTGTTAGTTATATATGTTTATTTTATACGTTTTGTCATGTATGGGTTCACAAATTTACTTTTCCAAATCTAGGTAAGTTTCGTATGCTATAGAGGTATTATCTGTTAGAAGTTTAATATATTTGAGGTATATATTTAAATATATAATCCTATTTTAAATAGCTTGTTTGTCCCTGTACATTCGTATAAAAGAAGATATTGATCTAGTACTATTTATGTATGTATTAGTTTGCTTATATTTTTGATTGCTGCCTTTCTGGAAGTGCTTTCCAATTTTTCTATTCCCTACATATATACGAAGTGACAACCAAAATATGCTGCCTTTATTGATGATATATCTATGCCTGTTATATTATTTCTATATCTGTTATCACTCTGCAAGTTCCCTGTTAGTATAGAAATCACTATGGGTTGAAATGATACATACCCGAACGGAATTTAGAATAGGAGAAAATTGTTATGGGTTGAAATGATAGACCCAAACGATTTCATTTGAATTGAAATTGGGATTACGGGTCGAAATGATATCTACCCGTATATATTTAAATTTCGGATTGAAATGATAAATATCCATATCACTTAACCATATGATAAATATATATACATACACCGTTGGTCCATATATATAAATATTTTGAAAATAAATTCTATGGTTTGGAAAGAAATATATGGTTTTAATAAATGTTGAGCCTTAAATTATTATATATAAATGGGAATGATATTTAATTTAATTAAGATTGATTAAATACATATAATATGGTTGAGTATTTAAATTTATGTTCCAAAATAGATTTTGGTAAAAATTTGAATAAGTTAAGGTTAGGAAGATAATTTTAATTTAGTTGAAATTGATTCAATAAAGAATCTTATTTAATTAAACCGATTAGAAACTTATTGAAATTGAGATGTAAGATATGATTTATAACTTGGGTTTGATTTATAAGTAATTTAATGAATATTTATTGTTTAAATAAAGTTTAAGGAAATATTTAGTAAAATGTGATTTAAGGCTAGTAAATGATATTGAATCTATTAAGTGAATATTCCCTGATCAAATAATAATGAAGTTAAATCAAGAGCTATAAGAAACTGTTAAATTTAACTTTGAAAATGTTGAATATTAAAGCCTTGAAATATTTTGAAAATTTAAATGGTATATTTAGAACTGAATTGAATTGATGAACGGAGCTTGAATAAATTTGAATTTGGAATTTGAAGTTGATTTGAATCGACTTGCGAGACTTGAGAAAATTTAAATGCCTTACTTTTTAAATTAATTAATATATATACTATCTTGTAAAATAGTTATATTTGAAATGAAAATGATATTTGGGTTTTGAAGTATAAATTAAATTGAAATGACCACGGTGTTATAATGTATATTTCCACCTTGTAGATAGTTCTGAAGATCCTTAGAGGATGGTTACTTGTATTTCAGTTGATATTTCACTTGAGTTGGATTTATTGATATAAGAATGTTAATCCTGACTCGAGTGTTTTGTGTTTTGCTTTACGCTCAGGTCAGACCGAGTGATATAGCATTTGAGACTCACCCTTGGAGTTCGAAGCTTTCTTGGAGATCCAACTATCGCCTCAGCTTTCAGCTCTTCTAGTTGATTTGTTCAGAGAAGTCATCTGTTGTACTGAAGACTTCACTGTATTTGAGATATTCTGTTGTATTTTATTTTAACTCTGATGTTTATATAGTACCTTCATGAACTACTATTTTATCTATTCCGCTGCGTATTATTGTATTACTCTGTGTTTGTGATTCTGTGATTGATTTATTTACTGCATATGCTGAGTTTTGCCAAATTTAAATTAACAATATGATATTTTGAATTATTCAAGTCTGACATGTGTGGATTTATTGTCGATTTGAATGGTCCAAAATAGCGGGTCGTTACAGAGTGAATGGGCTATAGTTCAACTTGTCAACATTCGATCTCTTATTTTGTTCGCTCAACATGCAACATGTTATCTCAGTGACTTTCTCCTCTTCCTTTAAAGTGTTTCCTTATGGTGGTTGGTCATCGTGCCCTTTGCATAATGGATCAACCTTTTGCGGACTAATTAGTCTAAACTCAGGCAATCCCATTTTGGTGGCCAAGTGTTTCGTTCTAACACAACTACTAACTTCAAGTGGGACATCCTCCCTTGGTCGGCATGGGCTATATCATTCGATCCAGTACCAGTCCATTTAATACCGAGCCAAATTGATTCGAGCCTTGGACAGTTCGATTGTGTGAAAGTCCGTATCTCTATGGCTTCTTTCTTTATAATTGCTTTCTTGCATACATTCATGATGGGGTGTGAACATCATTCCTAATTCGGTCTCTTTGGACTTGCATTGGTGCTTACTCCATGTGTTTAAACAATGCATCCATCATCTGCTATTACTTAGCTAAAAAAGAAGCTTCCATATTGTCATTATTGTTTGTGCCTCTTCCTTGGTAAGGTAGTTGATTGGTTGACTCTAACCAGATGTTGATTCATAACCGTCTCCTTGAGTAAACCGTTCTTCATCCAACAACATCCTCTTCAATCCTTACTTCCTAACAGGTGGCTACATGCTTTGAATTTAGTTCTTAGGGAAAGCACCAGAATGTTTGCATCACAAAATGACAAAACACCTTAGAATGGAGATTTTATAGATCTAGGATTTAGAGTGTGATCCTAGTACTAGCCTTGGGATGTATGATCTTTGGTTATCAAATATGTTAAGTTTTACTCTAATTGAGATCACAAATCATAGGCAGGTATGCTAGAAACCAAGAGTAAATATAAAAGTAAATAACACATAGAATTTTATAATAGTTCGACAATCTCTAGCATACATCCACTTTATTTCTTTTATTATGTTTTCTCCAATTTACAGTTGCTAATGCTTGCTAGAGCTCTCTGGATCGGTTGTAACAATTGTAGGTTACTAAATTTGTTATTGGCAAAGCTCTGATGTCGTAGATCTTGAGAAAGAATGCTCAAGAAGTTTGGTTTGTCTAATTTCATTTGGTAGTTTCTACTGCTCCAAACTTGTCCGCAATTACTGATCATCCATAGGGTATTTGAAGGGATGAGGTTCCTACAAAATATGCACTTTCCATGTAATTTCATGACTATTACTATTTTCAAAATATGTGTTTTCAAAAATATTTTAAGTTGAATTATTACTATTTTAAGATAAATAGCAATAAAAATGAGTTTTGAGATTTAAAATGGAATACTAATTTTTGAGTCGAATAAAAATAAACTGTATGTGAAAATAATAAAGTGGTTTTAGTATATATTATTATTTTGATGTAAAATAATAATATTATCGTTTTAAAATCAATTTGATATAAATTACTAATTTGATTAAATTACAAGGTTTGAGGGATTTTTTGTTGATTTATTTTATTTTTGGGGTTGACATTGAGTGTTGTCAAACTTGTGTGATGTTTAATAGATGCGACTTGTCATCATTATTGTTACACCATATTTATGATGATTGATTGTGGTAGCTTAGTAGAAGTGGTGTTCTCTGCTTGCATTAGTTGCATGGTTGCCATGGTTGTGCAATGTTAAGTGCTAACAGGTATTTAATGCAACAGAAGAGCAGGAAACAGAACTACGCGGGCTTGATCTTGAAAGAGCATGTAGACAATCTTTTTCAATGCAATAGCTCTCGGTTCCATTTCGGTCGGAGTGTATACAAACCGGCATAGTCAAAACATAGTTGAATAAATTTTTTTCCTTTCATGCATTTGTGAAGTTTAAAGGCTGGAGTGAAGAAGGGAGCAAAGTTTTGGATATAGGTGTCAACTTCATATATCATGACTCAGTATATTTCTCTTATATCATAGATACATTATTTATAGATTTATTGGTGAATAATGTATTAAAAGTGTAGATACTATTTGAGTCTTAGGTCTTGTATGATGGTTATATTGTTGAGATATGTATATTTTTATTTTAATTCCACTACAAGGATTTCCCTTTTTGTTTATAGTATTAGATTTTTAATTTATACAACCAACGACTTACTATTTCTAATATCTTAGATTAGTATGCAAGCATATATTGATATCGTTTCTCATTGATTTTAGACATTAGAAATAGTGGGGCATTACACAAAACTTACCATATCGTCCTCTTAAGCATTTCTTTACTCTAGCTCTATCATATGTCTTCTGCCTGCTCTTAGCATGAGGCTTTTTATCTCCAACTTGGTTGACATTAATAAACCCTGCCACGATATCCGAATCATCTAAGCATATGTACTTATCGACTTAGAAGTCCTTCAAATTAGACATTGGGTTTCCTTAAGTTCTCTATAAATTCATCTTCAAGTTGATTCCTGAAATAGCAGCCATATGGACAACTCGTTCATACAGTTGACGTATAGTGGCTGCTTTAGCGTTGAACCATGAAAGATAGCTAAATAGGATTTCTCTATCCTTTTGCTTGATATCTGCTAAACATATCTCAATTTTTGACTGAATGACTTAAATTCCAAACTGGGTCATGAAATTTTCCTTCAACATTAATAGGTCTATTGTAACATCCCCTATCTAGAGGCCCAAAGCCAAGTGCTACAAATGCGGCAGTCATTCATAGTATTAACTTCCGACGACTAAAATACGGCTATGTTACTGGTATCCATAATATCATAAGCACTTGAATATGAAACAAAATCACAGATTTGAAAAACAAAATTTTACTGATTACATTTCAAAACACTTGTTTCACATTCAAATTACATAATCCCATAATCGTTTCTAGGTTCAAATAAATATAATTATTACATAAATATGCCAAGAGCGACATATGATGATGCCAACCAAAGTACTATATAGTCATAACTGACAATACAACACAGCGAACAAAGAAAGTAAAACAACAACTCCTAATAGCTATCCGTCAGCCTCCTGCTCATCTTCGGTAGCTTTATTCGACATCGTACTAAAAACCTGTAAACCTCAACCCTTAGCCTAATCAAATCAATTTTAAGCACCCGAGAGTTTAAGGGGAAAAACATAAACTTCGAGTCAGACATAATGCCTGGTGTGACTAATACTATACATCTCAGTTATTTGATATTAAGTGAGACCACGCCGCTTAGCGGAATGAGTTTCCCCTCACTAATATCCTTTTCAAACATATTTTTACAAACCTTTATCCTACAACCAAAACTGGTTAAAACTGTAAAGCATTGTTATGTAAACATACATATCAGGTAACAAATGAACTATCTGTCCGAACACTATAGTTTTGTTTAGCTGACTACTAACCTTTGGCTGACTTGGGCCTACCAGACAATATAATCAAAATAATCTTACACCTGTTAGACACTCCTCTTTTGGATGGTCTATCTTTAACTATCTGTTAAATACTCCTCTTCTGGATGGTCTGTCTCTTAATTAACATCTCCTAGGGTCACCTGATCCTAATGGTTTTGCGGGCTCACCAATAACCTATCTGTATACAAATATATATTCCCTTCTGTGTGTAGTCATAATTTTGGTCTTACCTGTGACAAAGCCCTACACACAGGAATTTTTGACTAAATTAGCTGGGGCTAATAGCTAATGTATAGGGTGCGACCCTATACCAATCCCATTTGGTATTCTAATATCTGAGTCATTTTACTTAGGGTAATCTTCCCGTAGATTTTCCTTGAAAACCTTTTCATCTCAAATTGATTTAAAACCTTTAAACCAAACTTAAACAAGGAAAATATATACTCTATGCTTTACCCAAAATCACCTTGCCATGTTATATATACTTTACTCAAATCTTTGTTGATGAAAACATTTAAATCTTTAAAAGTACCCCTTTCAAATCCATTAAAAGAACCTCTTTCGAAACCAAGTAAAACACTTCTTTCACCTAGGTCGAAAGGCCAAAACATTCCTTCTGAAACCATTCGTAATCTTCCTTTCGAAAACGTTGAAAAGCCATTCCTTCGAAAGCATTAAAACCTTAGACATCCTTCTTCAAAACCTTTAAACATTACCTTTTGAATACATTGGAAAACCTTTCCTTCCAAACCTTTCAAAACCATTGGGGAACCACCCCTTCAAAACCATTCTTTAAAACTTTTCGAAAGCAATAAAACATCAAACCTTTTGAAAGCCTTTGGGTTCAAGTAAAACATGTGGAAACACCTTTAGAAACCATTAAAAATTAACTCCTTCGAAACCTTGGGTTCTACCTTCAACTGAGCAAAAGGGTCATAAAACATTTAAGTCGAAAGCACTCTTTCGAAAGCATTTCCTAAGCAAAGAAGAGATGGTGTCGAAACCAACCTTCCGAAAGCATTGGAGAAGCGACTAAGTTTTAAAAGCAAAGTATACCTTTTGAAACCATTGGCGTCGAAAGGTATAAAAGCGACAGCAAAGGGCTTCGACCTAGTCGAAAACATATACTTAAAAACAAAAGCGCAACCTCTTTAAAACCATTCTTTTAAAACCGTTGACCCAGTCGAAAGCAAACCAAGTCGAAAGCTATACTGTCGAAAGCAAAGCAGGCGCATTTTTTATTTAAAAAAAGCAGTGCTTCGACCCCTGGGTTCGACCTCATACCTTCCGCCTTCTTTCCAATTCACTGCGCACCAAGTCTTTGATGCCAAGCGCATTGGTTTCGATGGTTATGGAGGCGGAGGAACTAAGTCGAAAGCCATCTAAGTTGGAAGCCGGGTGCCGAAAGTGGCGAAACATACATTTTGCATGTAAAACTGATTTTTAACCTTTTTAAGTAATCTTTTTAACTAACCTGCCTTATTTGTCAAAGTCTTATTGGTTGCAAATTTTCTTTTCTAAAAGCACTGCCAAAATTTTAGAAATAAACAATTTAATTTATTTACAAAATACCCCTTCTCCTTTTATAAATATATAAAACATTTAGGTCTCATACCTTAGATAATTTTATATATTCATCAAAACACTTAGGAAAATTCTAAAAAAATCCCATAAAATCATTTTCAACAGGTTTTCTAGCATATATAAATTTCATACCCAAATTATATATAATTTAACTGTAAATTATTTTAAACCCAATAAATCATTTTCTTCACTAGAAAATTAATATAAAATCCACATTAATTTAGAAAATTATGAAAATTGAAACACATCTCTAAAATATCATTTCTGATCTATATCTAAAATCCCAAGGCGATTGGATGCCAATAAATAGAGTTTTCTCATTAAACCATATCATAAAACCTTTATGATTAACCATAAATCATCAACAAGCATATATAAATAATTAATCATTTAAATACATGGCATAATCATGCAAAATACTTCGGATTATCCTTAAAACCGAAAACAACTAGAAAATGAGATGTAGTCATTATTCACCTTAGCTTTTGAGATTAAGGATTTGAGATTTGATCTTGACCGAGATGCTTAAGCTTTTCCTCTTGAAGTCTTCTCTTTGCTTTCCTAATGGTGGCCGACCTTAGGTTATATTTTGTTTGTGAATTATGAATGAACGTGAGAATGATGGCTTAAGGGGATTAGGGTATAAGAATGTATCTATTCCTATATTGCCACTTATCTATTTGCCTTAACATTTTAATTCTTTAGTTCATTGTTTACATGGCACAGCTACCCTTATTAATCACAAATCTCAATCCCCTAAATCATCACATTATTTTATTTAATTTAGCTAATTAAATATCCTAAATAATGTTACTAAAAATATGGGGTGTTACAATCTCCCCTCCTTAAAGAATTTCGTTCCTAAAATTACGATAAGGTACACAACAAATCAAACATAAAGGTAAAACATACCATCTTACAAATCACGATAAGCATCTCTAATCCTGCTCTCAGCCTCCCAAGTACAGTTTCTCTCATCGTCGCTCCACTGGACTTTCACTAATCTGACTGTCTTGTTGCTAAGCCTCTTCTCATCTCTCGTGACTATATGAATCAACTTTCTGACTTTAGTCAAGTCTGCTTATACTACTAAGTCATATTACACAGTCGGTGCTATAGTAGACTACGGATCTCTAACATAGTTCCCTAGATGAGAAACATGAAACACATTGTGAACTTCTACCAAACTGCTCGGTAACTCTTCTCTATATGCGAGTTTTCCGATCCTCTCTAAAATAGGAAATGGTCCTATGAATCTTGGTGCCAACTTCCCTGATTTCCTGGATCTAATTACACCCTTCATTGGTGACACCTTAATAAACACATGATCTCCAACAGAGAACTCCAAGTCTTTCCTTCTTCTATCTGCATAACTCTTCTGTTTGGATTGAGCTTCCTTCATCCTAGCTCGAATCAACTCAACCTTCTCTGTAGCTTCTCCAACCAAATCTGGACCAAGAACCAACCTATCCCCGGTCTCTAATCTACAAACTGGTGATTTGCATGGCCTACCATACAAAGCTTCAAACGGTGCCATCCCTACACTAGTCTGATAACTGTTGTTATACGAAAACTCGACTAAGTGTAGATGGTCTTCCCATGATCCTCCAAAATCTAACACACATGCTTGTAACAAATCTTCCAAGACTTCGTTAACTCTTTTCGTTTTCCCATTGGTCTGTGGATGTTTAGCGGTACTCATCTTGAGCTTTGTCACATCCTGGAATTTTCGACTTTCGAAAATTCGACATCGATACTCACTTTATCGACTGCCGAGCAATCGAGTGCCGGAAACTCCAATAGTGAGGGTTTTAAGAAAAAGAAAAAGTAGAAGAAGAAGAAAAAGAAGAAAGAAGAACAACAGAACACATCAGAACAGAAAACAATATCAGAATCTTACACATCGCAGCGGAACAATATATAATAGATAAATGAATATCTTTTAAAAACAAAAGAATTATATATGTTATTACATTACATCACATCATATCATCAGAGTCAATAAACAACAATGGACAGTTATATAAACTTGTCCTCATACAGAATACACAGCGGAATAAATACTATCAGATACAAATACTACGTCTCGCCATCCAGCTTATCTCCAAAGCTCCAGAATATCCAGGATATCCTGATAATATAACTCTAGGCTGCCCGTGTGGAAATTGGTGGGCACCTAGAGTTTAGAAGGGAAACAATAAACTCCGAGTCAGTCATGGTGACTGGTGTGAGATCGTAAAACAGTTATCTTTCTTTAAAATAAACAACAGAAGAATTTTAAAGTCAATTCGCAATGCTTTTGGAAAATGAAACTACCATAAGACCTCCCGCCACACACACAATGCAAACGCAGACTTGGAGGAGATTTCTTCTTATGATAGTCAAAGATGCTTACTACGCGAAAATCAAATTCTTTTTGATATTATTATTAGTGCATAGTGTAGAAAACATTTCGAAAGTAGAATATAAATCTTAGCCAGCATAGGTACCATTATAGTATGCTTACTATAGCTACCATATTAAATGGCAGGTTCTACAACTAAAACCGTACAAGGCTCGTATTGTTTCTTTGGATTTCCAACAAATAGTCAGGCTAAGGAACTTCCTATCCACGATGGGTACGTCCCTGGAATAGACGACCCGAGAACCTAACCGGATCTCTGCCAACACAAGGCCGGGTTACCTCTGCAAAAATAGGTAACTACTGACACGCGTATGCCATCCCCCGATCGTCACCGATCTTCCCGAGGATCCCCGATTCGCAACAACCACAAAGAAATAAATTTTGCAGCAACCACAGAGGTTAAGTATCTGGGCTCCATACCATGATACCACCTTTATCCAGAAGGAATGACATACACTAAGGGGCGCTACTCCCTAGAACCTTGCTGCATCCTTCCTGTTTTGACCATTTCCGGGGTGTGAGGCTCGACGAAGTCTCGTCCACAAAGCTACGCTTTCTACAAAAAGCCCTGCTTCGGGTCAAACAAAATGATCAACCTATGATCACAAAGATATAAGATCAAACAAATGATCATATCGCAAATGATCAAACACTGATCATTTCACAGCAACACTCAGTATGCCACGTTACCAAATTGGGATATATCGCTGATAAATTTCAACTACATAACCTCTGAGCTCGTACGTCTCAGAGAAGGGTGTTAAGCTAAGAGAATAAATTCTCCGCCACCAACAGAAATGTATTTGAAAGAAATCAGCTTTATATCTCAAATTGTAACGTCAGACACACAATCCATACAAGTCTGTTCCGGGATCGAACAGAACCGAAGGCACTTCTCACGAAGCCCTTGCATATCCGGATAATTTTCAATCACGTCAGGACTTCCCGTCACTAAGGGTGATAAAACCTCTAAATCGAAGATCAGTCGATGTAGAGTAACTCGACGGTAATCCTTCTGTTTTCAAAAATATCCGGTCTTCAACACCGGTCTTCGAATGCAATTCATAACGACGTATCACATATTCGGAATGGGTTATACGACCCCATGGTCCTTTCCCGGCTAACCCGAATAGTGAGCGCTTATTCAAAAATAAGTGTGGCATTCAAATTCATCCAATTCACAACAAATACCTATCTAAAGGTAATTATTGATAGTCGGTTATTTAACTATCAATAAAGATGCGCAACATCATCAGATTCCAAATAATTTTCCAAATTATTTAATCTTCCAAAATATCTTTTACTAGATATAAAATTTCCACACTTCAAAAATAAATCAACGTTTATTTTTTCTAAACAGTTTCCCTTTCTTTTATAAATTCCATATTGAATTTATAATTTTCGAATATCTACTAATATTCGATTTTCAAATCGATTTCAATATTCAATTTCAATTTATCTTTACAAAGATAAATCTCAAAAACGTTTCATTTCATTTTGGAAAAGCATTGCCATACTTATTTTATAATAAGTATTTCACAAATCATTTATTTTCAACAGTTGAAAATATTCAATATACTTAAATCAAATTAAGTATATATTCATTCTTTTAGGAAATCATTTACTATAACAACATTTATTTGAGTCAAAACGAATGTTACGTAAAACATCGTTACGACGACTCAAAATCACTAGTATAGGGATTCGAAATTTAGATAGATATATAAATCCCAATACTATATAAAACATTTCCTTTCGGAAATCATTTACTATAACAACAGTGTTACAGTCCACCATTTCCTTATATTTCTCGAAAACGTCTATTTCAACAATAAATGTTGAAATCTATGATTTCGATAGTTCACACGTTTTAAAACATCTTTTAAAACAATTAACTTCATTTCAAACATCACTTTTCCAAAACCATATCCATTTTACTTAACAATATATTCACTGTCCAAAATCGTGAATATACTTTACTAATTACATTTCACTATTTTCTACACGTTTTATTTCAATGATAATTCGCTATCCAAAATCGCGAATATATCTCCTTTAAAAATCTTCTATATTTAATTTATCAAATTCAATCGATTTCGAATTTATAAAACAACGTTTTATAAATTCTCTTTCTATTTTATAACAACTTCGATTTATAAATCTTCTTTATTAACAATCCGATCAATATTCCATTTAAAAGCAAAAATCCAATTTTATAAGTAAATTTCTTATAATCATTCATTCTACAACTTCATACTTTATAAATCTATAAATTTCACATCTTTACAATTTATAATTCTATACATTTCATATCTTCACATTTTATAATTATAAATTTCATATCTCTTATAAAACTCATTTTAAAATTCCAATAACATAAATTGATAAATATCAATTTGATACATCTTTTATATACATTGGTTTAATAATTCAAAAATCTCAACTTAAACCATTTTATAAATTTCTTAACTCTTTATTTCAAAAGAAATTACTTTTTTTGTTAAAATTCACAAAATCTTAACTTTTATAACTTAAAAGTTTTAACGTTTATCTATTTAAAGTAAATCAATTCAATAATTTAAATAAACGTATATTTTCAAAGATCACTTTTAAAATTTCACTTTTAAAATCAACATCGTTATTTTTAAATTTCAAAATTTGAATCCAGTGATGCAACGCATCAATCAGTCCATCACAACATCAAACATCATATATCATCATATGATAACAGAATATATATCAACATCTGTAAATAAATAAATACAGTTGAGGAATCCAGTTGGATCCCTCCAACCTGTTTCCCTGCATCCAAAGATGTTAGCACAATACCAATTCCGCTCCAGTACGGAATTATCGCGGTATATAGGTTTTTATAAATCCGCTTACTAACGGCGCAATAGGGTCTCATCCGCTATACGAGGCGGGAAATCATCAATCCAATATATACATATGCCAATATGTATATATTGCTATATATAATAGATATATCCTACTATATCTAATATCACACATCCAATAGCAATCATAACTGCAAAAATTCCACATTCAATCGAGTGAGAAAAATCTCATCTTAGCTTTTTATTTGCAGTCCAATTTCCAATCCAGTTTGGGTTTTTTTTTTCTCGATGTATAGACCTTGTATAGATAATTTATAAAATTTATTAATATTCGAGATAAATTGAATAATTAATTACCATTCTAAAATTTATTTAACTTATAATTTTGTTTAAAACCGATTCCCCTTAATATATTGATAAATTGGTAAATTTAAAATATATATTTATTTTCTATGTATGTATATATATTCACAAGATAATCTATATCTGATTTTTATAAACCTCACTGAAAAATCATTTCATATATATATACATACCAATTGAAAACAGAACTATTCTTTTCAAATTAAATAGAAATTTTATCCTTACTGTAAAATTCAAAATTAGGTTTATAAAAAAAATAAAAAAATAAAAATAAAAACAGTTTACCTTGTTGCCGAATCGAGTTCGATCTCGAACGAGACACGTCAAGGCGCCATTATCGTTTCCGATCATTACGACCGCGTTGCCCAAACCCTAGCCTCGTCATCAACGTCGCCGCCTCGTCCCCCGCCTCACGTGCGCCACCGCGAGATCGCGACTTCGATTCCAGATCACCACACCTCGTCTTGATAGCGCCGCCTCCACCTAGTCGCGCTTCGTTGCTATCGTGATTGACATCACTGAACTCGTGCTTGAATTCTACAGACGCCCTGCCTTTCCCTTTGCGTACATGGCCGCCTCAGACACGCGCGCCTTGCCGAGTTCTCGAGCTCGAACTCGAGAATCCCCCTCTTTCTTTTCTTCGAATGAAATTGATTCTTGAACGGCCATATTTTTATTTCCTTTTGATTCTTTTACATTTTGAACTGAAGTATGGAGAGAGGAAGGGGTTTCGTATCTTAAAGAGGAAGTAGGGGAAAGGAGATCGTGTATTTGCAGAGAGGTATGGTGGTTTAACAGGGAGATATGGGTAATCGTGGGTTTGAACGTGCTGTCGTTGACCAATTAAAATATAAATTTGAATTTCGTTAAAAATTCAACGCGTTTTCCTGTCGTGTGCTCACATACAAACTCCGAAAAATATAAAATTTGAAATCATGCAATAATATCACATTACGGATCCAATGAAACTGGTTTCGTCGAAATCCGAGACTTTCTGAAAAATGACTATTTTAACTCGACGATTTAAAATTAAAATGATATTGATGCGTTTCGAGTTGCCACGGTCAAACGATAACTTCGATTGATACGAAAATTGAAATCCGATAATAACTAACTATTACGGATCCAATGGAACTGGTTTCGTTCAATTCCGAGACTGCGCCTCGGACGGCTATTTTTAAATATCGATTGAACGATATGAATTTCTAAACTGATCAAACCAATTCGAAATTGGATTCTGAAGCTTCTGTTATCTTCAGAATTATCAACACGAGTTTTATAAGCTTTCCAAATATTTTTCTCTAGCTTTAAACTGAAGATTCAAAATTTTTATTCAGCATTAAATAGATTAAATTTTATAATTAAATTGTCAAATTCAAATTTATATCGAGGATTCAAATTAAATCGTCGTTCAAATATTTAAAATTAATTAAATATTCTCAATTTAATCTGTTCAAAATTCAGGGTCGTTACAGACTTCCCCCCTTAAAAGAATTTCGTCCTCGAAATTACAAGTTAGGGAAAGTGGTCCTTAACTCGTCTACTATCTTTCACAATCCAATAGTTTTATCAATTCTCAAAACAAATCTTTCTACTAAAGATTCGTTATCATTCAACTAAATTTCCCACTTCAATTATAGGTTTCAAAACAACATTGTTTTACTTAACAATTCAAATTTAAGTTTAAATTCAAATTTAAACTTCCAAATTTTCTCAAAAAAAAAATTTCTAACACTCTAAATTTTCAAAAAATTTCGACAGCGTCTCCTTTGCGCGGCTAATACGGTACAACTACAAAACGTCCCTACGGACTCTCAGATTTCAAAAAGAAAAAGAAAAAGCCAAGCGGCTAGACCAGAAAGTCATCAAATCTCATATTATAATTCAAATACGTACCTTTTGTCGAGCAATTCAAATTATCTTTGAAATCAAAATTCCAATTCCTTTTACAACACCTGTATATCCTACTAGCCATAATATCTAGTTGCATATATTCAAACCATTTTGCACATTCTATTACAAAATTTTCAATATATGCTTATATATTTACGGTTGAAGTTACATTCGTTTTTAAACAAAATGAATTCATATCCATTCTAGTTTATAACCAATTCAAATTGATACAAATTCAATTTATTTTAATTCTACTTCATTTGCAATTGATTCCATTCAATTTAATTTGCATTTCATATTTTCATTCGGTTTATTCTATTAACCAAACAACTTTCATTCATAATTGCTCTTTTAGCTTAGTTTCAATTACTAACTCATTACAAATTCCAATTCACTTACAATTTCAAATTTGTCTTCAATTTCATTTACAATTGCAAATTATTCATTCATTTTCAATTTGAATCTCATTTCTATCAAATTACCAAATATTCTATAAGTTATTAACTTATTTTCATTCCATTATGAATTTTATCTTTTATTCATCTTTCATTTATAATCATTCAATTCAATTCATTTCTTACAAATTTGAAACGAATTTCAATTTTCAATCTCATTTTATTTAATTGATTCACTTGCAAATTTATTCGTTCATTCACAATTTTCATTTATTTTCATAATTCAGTACTCAATTCCAGAGTCTTTTCAACCTTTTCAAAACCATTTTGAAAACAATTCAAATTATCCTTTTGAATTTCCAAACAAAACCCAAATTTCAAACAACTTTCCATTTAAAATAATTTGGCAGCAATTCCACTTTTGGAAACCCGAAAATGAACATCAGTGATGCTGCAGTCATTACCGAAGTTATTTTCCAGCGACCGAAAAGAGTTTAGAGCTTTATCTCTCCAAAATACTTTTTCAAAATCCTTTGAAATTCATTTTCAACTCAAAAATGATTTAAACTTTCCAAATTTCCAAATTTTCCAGATTCTTTCAAAACACTTCCAAATACTCCTCTGGAATTCCGTTTCAAATTATAAGTCACAATTATAATTTATATTCTCAAATTTCATTCGTATATGGATTAATTTCTTAATTTTGGAGTTATGATTTCAGTTTCTTATTCAATTTCAATGATAATAGATTAATATTATCACCTCTAACAACCATGCAACCATATACTGTAATAATTCACAGAAAATCATTTCTTTTCTATACAAAAATAGTTTTGGGCAAAAATTATTTCATTCACCCTATTTTAAAACAATACTGTGTCGAACTGTTCTATTCAAGTGTTTAGAAACCCCTTCGATACAGTTTTGCAAGACTGTGCCGACGAAGGTTCATATACCACTCAATAAACCAATCATCACAATACAAAACAATTTTATATTCAATAACAAATACGCGCTCATATCTATTATTACACTCAACTCATTCTAGAGTACTCCTGACTCTATCTCTAATGAGTAACACCCAACAGAGCAGGGTTGTCGTTTAACCATATGCTCTGATACCACTTTGTCACATCCTGGAATTTTCGACTTTCGAAAATTCGACATCGATACTCACTTTATCGACTGCCGAGCAATCGAGTGCCGGAAACTCCAATAGTGAGGGTTTTAAGAAAAAGAAAAAGTAGAAGAAGAAGAAAAAGAAGAAAGAAGAACAACAGAACACATCAGAACAGAAAACAATATCAGAATCTTACACATCGCAGTGGAACAATATATAATAGATAAATGAATATCTTTTAAAAACAAAAGAATTATATATGTTATTACATTACATCACATCATATCATCAGAGTCAATAAACAACAATGGACAGTTATATAAACTTGTCCTCATACAGAATACACAGCGGAATAAATACTATCAGATACAAATACTACGTCTCGCCATCCAGCTTATCTCCAAAGCTCCAGAATATCCAGGATATCCTGATAATATAACTCTAGGCTGCCCGTGTGGAAATTGGTGGGCACCCAGAGTTTAGAAGGGAAACAATAAATTCCGAGTCAGTCATGGTGACTGGTGTGAGATCGTAAAACAGTTATCTTTCTTTAAAATAAACAACAGAAGAATTTTAAAGTCAATTCGCAATGCTTTTGGAAAATGAAACTACCATAAGACCTCCCGCCACACACACAATGCAAACGCAGACTTGGAGGAGATTTCTTCTTATGATAGTCAAAGATGCTTACTACGCGAAAATCAAATTCTTTTTGATATTATTATTAGTGCATAGTGTAGAAAACATTTCGAAAGTAGAATATAAATCTTAGCCAGCATAGGTACCATTATAGTATGCATACTATAGCTACCATATTAAATGGCAGGTTCTACAACTAAAACCGTACAAGGCTCGTATTGTTTCTTTGGATTTCCAACAAATAGTCAGGCTAAGGAACTTCCTATCCACGATGGGTACGTCCCTGGAATAGACGACCCGAGAACCTAACCGGATCTCTGCCAACACAAGGCCGGGTTACCTCTGCAAAAATAGGTAACTACTGACACGCGTATGCCATCCCCCGATCGTCACCGATCTTCCCGAGGATCCCCGATTCGCAACAACCACAAAGAAATAAATTTTGCAGCAACCACAGAGGTTAAGTATCTGGGCTCCATACCATGATACCACCTTTATCCAGAAGGAATGACATACACTAAGGGGCGCTACTCCCTAGAACCTTGCTGCATCCTTCCTGTTTTGACCATTTCCGGGGTGTGAGGCTCGACGAAGTCTCGTCCACAAAGCTACGCTTTCTACAAAAAGCCCTGCTTCGGGTCAAACAAAATGATCAACCTATGATCACAAAGATATAAGATCAAACAAATGATCATATCGCAAATGATCAAACACTGATCATTTCACAGCAACACTCAGTATGCCACGTTACCAAATTGGGATATATCGCTGATAAATTTCAACTACATAACCTCTGAGCTCGTACGTCTCAGAGAAGGGTGTTAAGCTAAGAGAATAAATTCTCCGCCACCAACAGAAATGTATTTGAAAGAAATCAGCTTTATATCTCAAATTGTAACGTCAGACACACAATCCATACAAGTCTGTTCCGGGATCGAACAGAACCGAAGGCACTTCTCACGAAGCCCTTGCATATCCGGATAATTTTCAATCACGTCAGGACTTCCCGTCACTAAGGGTGATAAAACCTCTAAATCGAAGATCAGTCGATGTAGAGTAACTCGACGGTAATCCTTCTGTTTTCAAAAATATCCGGTCTTCAACACCGGTCTTCGAATGCAATTCATAACGACGTATCACATATTCGGAATGGGTTATACGACCCCATGGTCATTTCCCGGCTAACCCGAATAGTGAGCGCTTATTCAAAAATAAGTGTGGCATTCAAATTCATCCAATTCACAACAAATACCTATCTAAAGGTAATTATTGATAGTCGGTTATTTAACTATCAATAAAGATGCGCAACATCATCAGATTCCAATTATTTTCCAAATTATTTAATCTTCCAAAATATCTTTTACTAGATATAAAATTTCCACACTTCAAAAATAAATCAACGTTTATTTTTTCTAAACAGTTTCCCTTTCTTTTATAAATTCCATATTGAATTTATAATTTTCGAATATCTACTAATATTCGATTTTCAAATCGATTTCAATATTCAATTTCAATTTATCTTTACAAAGATAAATCTCAAAAACGTTTCATTTCATTTTGGAAAAGCATTGCCATACTTATTTTATAATAAGTATTTCACAAATCATTTATTTTCAACAGTTGAAAATATTCAATATACTTAAATCAAATTAAGTATATATTCATTCTTTTAGGAAATCATTTACTATAACAACATTTATTTGAGTCAAAACGAATGTTACGTAAAACATCGTTACGACGACTCAAAATCACTAGTATAGGGATTCGAAATTTAGATAGATATATAAATCCCAATACTATATAAAACATTTCCTTTCGGAAATCATTTACTATAACAACAGTGTTACAGTCCACCATTTCCTTATATTTCTCGAAAACGTCTATTTCAACAATAAATGTTGAAATCTATGATTTCGATAGTTCACACGTTTTAAAACATCTTTTAAAACAATTAACTTCATTTCAAACATCACTTTTCCAAAACCATATCCATTTTACTTAACAATATATTCACTGTCCAAAATCGTGAATATACTTTACTAATTACATTTCACTATTTTCTACACGTTTTATTTCAATGATAATTCGCTATCCAAAATCGCGAATATATCTCCTTTAAAAATCTTCTATATTTAATTTATCAAATTCAATCGATTTCGAATTTATAAAACAACGTTTTATAAATTCTCTTTCTATTTTATAACAACTTCGATTTATAATTCTTCTTTATTAACAATCCGATCAATATTCCATTTAAAAGCAAAAATCCAATTTTATAAGTAAATTTCTTATAATCATTCATTCTACAACTTCATACTTTATAAATCTATAAATTTCATATCTTTACAATTTATAATTCTATACATTTCATATCTTCACATTTTATAATTATAAATTTCATATCTCTTATAAAACTCATTTTAAAATTCCAATAACTTAAATTGATAAATATCAATTTGATACATCTTTTATATACATTGGTTTAATAATTCAAAAATCTCAACTTAAACCATTTTATAAATTTCTTAACTCTTTATTTCAAAAGAAATTACTTTTTTTGTTAAAATTCACAAAATCTTAACTTTTATAACTTAAAAGTTTTAACGTTTATCTATTTAAAGTAAATCAATTCAACAATTTAAATAAACGTATATTTTCAAAGATCACTTTTAAAATTTCACTTTTAAAATCAACATCGTTATTTTTAAATTTCAAAATTTGAATCCAGTGATGCAACGCATCAATCAGTCCATCACAACATCAAACATCATATATCATCATATGATAACAGAATATATATCAACATCTGTAAATAAATAAATACAGTTGAGGAATCCAGTTGGATCCCTCCAACCTGTTTCCCTGCATCCAAAGATGTTAGCACAATACCAATTCCGCTCCAGTACGGAATTATCGCGGTATATAGGTTTTTATAAATCCGCTTACTAACGGCGCAATAGGGTCTCATCCGCTATACGAGGCGATAAATCATCAATCCAATATATACATATGCCAATATGTGTATATTGCTATATATAATAGATATATCCTACTATATCTAATATCACACATCCAATAGCAATCATAACTGCAAAAATTCCACATTCAATCGAGTGAGAAAAATCTCACCTTAGCTTTTTATTTGCAGTCCAATTTCCAATCCAGTTTGGGTTTTTTTTTTCTCGATGTATAGACCTTGTATAGATAATTTATAAAATTTATTAATATTCGAGATAAATTGAATAATTAATTACCATTTTAAAATTTATTTAACTTATAATTTTGTTTAAAACTGATTCCCCTTAATATATTGATAAATTGGTAAATTTAAAATATATATTTATTTTCTATGTATGTATATATATTCACAAGATAATCTATATCTGATTTTTATAAACCTCACTGAAAAATCATTTCATATATATATACATACCAATTGAAAACAGAACTATTCTTTTCAAATTAAATAGAAATTTTATCCTTACTGTAAAATTCAAAATTAGGTTTATAAAAAAAATAAAAAAATAAAAATAAAAACAGTTTACCTTGTTGCCGAATCGAGTTCGATCTCGAACGAGACACGTCAAGGCGCCATTATCGTTGCCGATCATTACGACCGCGTTGCCCAAACCCTAGCCTCGTCATCAACGCCGCCGCCTCGTCCCCCGCCTCACGCGCGCCACCGCGAGATCGCGACTTCGATTCCAGATCACCACACCTCGTCTTGATAGCGCCGCCTCCACCTAGTCGCGCTTCGTTGCTATCGTGATTGACATCACTGAACTCGTGCTTGAATTCTACAGACGCCCTGCCTTTCCCTTTGCGTACGTGGCCGCCTCAGACACGTGCGCCTTGCCGAGTTCTCGAGCTCGAACTCGAGAATCCCCCTCTTTCTTTTCTTCGAATGAAATTGATTCTTGAACGGCCATATTTTTATTTCCTTTTGATTCTTTTACATTTTGAACTGAAGTATGGAGAGAGGAAGGGGTTTCGTATCTTAAAGAGGAAGTAGGGGAAAGGAGATCGTGTATTTGCAGAGAGGTATGGTGGTTTAAAAGGGAGATATGGGTAATCGTGGGTTTGAACGTGCTGTCGTTGACCAATTAAAATATAAATTTAAATTTGAATTTCGTTAAAAATTCAATGCGTTTTCCTGTCGTGTGCTCACATACAAACTCCGAAAAATATAAAATTTGAAATCATGCAATAATATCACATTACGGATCCGATGAAACTGGTTTCGTCGAAATCCGAGACTTTCTGAAAAATGACTATTTTAACTCGACGATTTAAAATTAAAATGATATTGATGCGTTTCGAGTTGCCACGGTCAAACGATAACTTCGATTGATACGAAAATTGAAATCCGATAATAACTAACTATTACGGATCCAATGGAACTGGTTTCGTTCAATTCCGAGACTGCGCCTCGGACGGCTATTTTTAAATATCGATTGAACGATATGAATTTCTAAACTGATCAAACCAATTCGAAATTGGATTCTGAAGCTTCTGTTATCTTCAAAATTATCAACACGAGTTTTATAAGCTTTCCAAATATTTTTCTCTAGCTTTAAACTGAAGATTCAAAATTTTTATTCAGCATTAAATAGATTAAATTTTATAATTAAATTGTCAAATTCAAATTTATATCGAGGATTCAAATTAAATCATCGTTCAAATATTTAAAATTAATTAAATATTCTCAATTTAATCTGTTCAAAATTCAGGGTCGTTACAAGCTTGGTTCTTAAATCCTCCTGTAGACTCTTTCAGAACAGGCTAGTGAACAAATAATCTCTATCACTTACTATACTACTAGGAATTCCATGAAGTCTAACTATATTCTTCATAAATAACTTCGCTAAAACAGGTGTCGTCCTAGTTGACTTAACCGGAATGAAATGGGCACTCTTGGTCAGTCTATCCACAATGACCCATATACTTTCATTTCCTTTACTAGAGCTTGGCAAATCGTCAATAGAATCCATAGAAATAGAATCCCATTTCCATATCGGAATATCCAATGGTTATAACAACCCACTTGGCTTCTGATGTTCGGCTTTTACCTATTGACAGTTCAGACATTGCTTCACCCATAAGCCTACATCCCTCTTCATGCCTTCCCAGAAGAAACTTCTCTTCATATCCTGATACATCTTAGTTCCTCCTGGATGAATAGTGAACTTTGAACGATGACATTCCTCCAAAACTTCCTTCCTGATGTCTCCCACATTCGTAACACATAACCTCCCCTTCTTTCTCAACCACCCATTCTGGTCAAGACTAAAATCCTTCAAGTCATCGCTCTCCATTCCATCCCTCAACTTCTTGATCCATTCAGCCAACACTAGATCCTCCTCATGTTTAGAAGCAATCCTTTCAATCATTACTGGTCGAACTTCTAAATAAGATAACACAGCAGTTCCTTCACTAGATCTGGCCATAGATCTCCACTGAACTCTACAAGTCGACAATGATTCCAAGTCTTTCCACTCTGCAATCATTGCCAACACTGCATTCTGATGCTTTCTGCTAAGTGTGTCTGCAAATTTGTTGCCATTTCCTGGTGTGTACTCAATACCAAAATCATAAGCGGCTAAAAACTCTAACCACCTCTACTGCCTCATATTCAGCTCTTTCTGAGAGAAAAAAAATACTTCAACGACTTATGATCCATATAAAGATCAAACCTCTCTCCTAAAAGGTAATGTCTCCACACCTTCAAAGAAAAAATCACTACAGTCAACTCCTAATCATGCGTTGGATATCTAACCTCATGCGGCCTAAGCTGTTGAGAAACATAGGCAATCACTTTATCTCTTTGCATTAACACAGCTCCTAATATAGTTCCATACGCATCTGTATAAATTACCAAATCTTGATTCCCCTCCGGAACAACTAATACAGGTGCATGGGTCAATAAGTGTTTCAAGCTCTAGAATGCTTCCTCACACTTATAGGTCCACACAAACTTCACATCCTTTCCTATTAGCTTGGTCATCGGCGCTGCTATCCGCGAAAAATCCTTAATGAACCTCCGATAATATCCAGCCAATCCAAGAAAACTTCTAATCTCAGTCACTATCTTTGGTCTCTTCCAATTATTAACAGCTTCGATCTTATCTGGATCGACCGACAACCCCTTCTCTGAAACCACATGACCAAGAAACTTCACTTCCTTCTTCCAGAAATGACATTTCGAAAACTTCGCCTTCAGCTGATTCTGCCTCAGCGTCTCAATCACAACTCTAAGATGGACTTCATGCGCCCTTTCATCCTTAGAGTATATCAAAATATCATCTATGAAAACCAATACGATCCTATCCAAGTGCTCTCGGAAAATCTGGTTCATCAAATCCATAAAGAACGCCAATGCAATAGTTAGTCCGAACGACATCAATAACCATTCGTACAATCCATATCTTGTTCTAAATGCCGTCAAAGGGATAATATCCTCTGCTACTCTAAGCTGATAAAAACTTGTTGCTAAATCCAACTGAGAAAATACCTTGGCTCCACTCAATTGATCGAACAAATCGTCAATTCTAGGCAACGTATATCGATTCTTTATCGTCTTCTCATTCAACTTATGATAATTGATACATAACCTCAACGATCCATCCAGCTTCTTAGCAAACACTACAGCTGCTCCCCAAGGTGAATTACTTGGCCTAATAAAACTCTTGCTTTCCAAATCTACCAACTGCACTTTTAATTCCCTCATCTCGGTAGGTGTCATCCTGCTTGGCGGTCTACTCATCGGTTCTGCTCCAGGCACCAAATTTATCCAAAACTTAATGGCTCGTTTCGGTGGCAATCCTACTATAGGCTCAAAAACATCCGTGGATTCTCTAATCATGAAAACGCGATTCAACTCATCTTCCAACTCCACTATACCCAACAAAGCATTCACCTCACAATTAGGGCTTTTTACGGTATATACACTCTGATTACTACAATCAGGGTGTCTAAGCGATATTTTCCTATCATGGCAAAATATCCTAGCATCATACTTACTTAACCAATCCATACCCGATATAATTCTGAACCCTACAAAGTCAAATACATGCAAACTGCAAACAAAGTTATGACCCAACAAATAAAACTCTAAGTGGTCACACTTCATCCCAAGTGTCGCATACCCTCCTATCGGATTTGCAACCCTTAACGTAGTAACTAAGTACGTGGGTTCTAGGTTAAACTTATCTACCAGAAAATAAGATATAAAAGAATGTGATGCACCAGTATCATATAGAATGCTAACAGACGTACCATAAATCTAAAACATACCTCCTAACACTGCCTTTCCTTTCTCCTGTGTTGTTGGTCCTGATGTAGCATGCTCCATTGCAAATACCTTGCCTCTTTCATCCTTAGCAGGCTCTTTGCATTGATTCTTGTAGTGGCCAATCTGATCGTAATTAAATCATCTGATGTTCTTCTTCCCGATCACTTACTTTGCCTTTCCAATATGACACTCATTAGCGAAATGCCCTTTCTTGTCGCACTTGAAGCACACAACGTCAGACTTTTCCTTCTTTGTTGTTCCACCATTTTGAGCACCCTTCTTATGAAATAACTTCCTCTTCTGGCCTTGCCCAACCTGGACTCCTTCGCCTAACTCTTCTCTAGACAAGCAAGCATCTCCTCGTGTCTCAAAGCCATCTCTACAACCACATCACAAGGGTCTCTAATATGAGGTAATGTAACCCTCGCCAACTCAGGCTTCAACCCCCTTATGAACTTCTCATTCCTCTTCAACACAGTATCCACAGTAGCATACCCATACCTAGCCAACTCCTCAAATCTTCTAGCATACTCCAAAACAGACGTCTCCCCCTGTTCCAACTCAGCAAACTTCCTGAGAAAAGAAGACTGCGCCATCACAGATATGAACCTCTCCTGAAACCTTCTCCTAAACTCAACCCATGTCATCTCCTCTTCATTTACTCCAGCCGTCACATTGTTCCACTAAAATAAAGTTGCTCCCTGAAGCTGTCTCGAAGCAAGCCTCCTATTTTGCTCATCATTGTGCCCCATGTCTGTAAAGATCCTCTCACAATGCAGTAACCAGCTCCCCACTTCTATAACATCCTCAGTTCCAATAAAGGACTTCCCTCCAAGCATAGCATAATCTCTGCTCAAGATAGCATAATGGTTGACCACTTGTGCTTCCTAAACTCCTACTCCAGCATTTCCTCCAACCATTCCAGTAGCAACACCCACCTGCATCATATTCACGAAAAACTTATACATAGCTCCCGTATCCACTTGTGGGACTCCAGCACCAACATTTCCTACTTGTGCCTAACCTTGGTTTCTCCTGGTATTTGGTCTGGCATTTCAATTTATGGTGGTGCTTCCTCCAAGATTCACTCTTCCACTTCTAACGTCCTATTCAAGCCTCGTGAGACACAGAAGAATAGCCTAAGAGAGATAGGAAACTAAAGATATAACATATACTTATATATAGCAAATACAAGTAGGTTACTATAGTGTTATCCCATTCCCAAACCTTACTCTAATTCCTTAGGATTATGTTTTCAAAAATCATTTTTAGTTAAATATTTTCATAAACCTATGCTCCGATACTAAGTTGTAACATCCCCTACCTAGAGGCCCAAAGCTAAGCGCTACAAATGCTGCAGTCATCCATAGTATTAACTTCCGACAACTATATACGGCTATGTTAATGGTATCCATAATATCAAAAGCACTTGAATATGAAATAAAATCACAGATTTCAAAAACAATATTTTACTGATTACATTTCAAAACATTTGTTTCACATTCAAATTATATAATCCCATAATCGTTTCCTAGGTTCAAATAAAATATAATTATTACATAAATAAACCAAGAGCGACATATGATGATGCCCCTTTAGTTGACAAGAGTACAATATAGTCATAACTGACCTAATACAACACATCAGAACAAACAAAGTAAAACAACAACTCCTAATAGCTATCTGTTAGCCTCCTGCTCGTTTCGGTAGCTTTACTCATCATCCTACTAAAAACCTATAAACCTCAACCCTCAGCCTACTCAAATCAATTTTGAGCACCCGAGATTTTAAGGGGAAAAACATAAACTTCGAGTAAGACATAAAGCCTGGTGTGAATAATATTATACATCTCGGTTATTTGATATTAAGTGAGACCACATCGCCTAGCAGAACGAGTTTCCCCTTGCTAATATCCTTTTAAAACAAATCTTTTGCAAACCTTTATCCTGCCACCAAAACTGGTTAAAACTATAAAGCATTGTTATGTAAACATACATATCAGGTAACAAATGAACTATCTGTCCGAACTAACCTTTGCCTGACTCGGGCCTACCAGACAATATAATCAAAATATTCTTACACCTGTTAGACACTCCTTTTTTGGACGGTCTGTCCCTAACTATCTGTTAAATACTCCTCTTCTAGATGGTTTTTCCCTAACTTAACATCTCCCAGGGTCACCTGATCCTAATGGTTTTGCAGGCTCACCAATAACCTACCAGTATACAAATATATATTCCATTCTGCACGTAATCTTAATTTTAGTCTTACCTATGACAAAGCCCTACACATTGGAATTTTGGACTAAATTAGCTGGGGCCAATAGCTAATGTATAGGACGCGACCCTATACCAGTCCCATCTGGTATTCTAATATCTAAGTCATTTTACTTAGGGTAATCTTCCCTTAAATTTTCCTTAAAAACCTTTTCATCTCAAATTGATTAAAAACCTTTAAACCAAACTTAAACAAGGAAAATATATACTCTATGCTTTACTCAAAATCACCTTGCCATGTTATATATACTTTGCTCAAATCTTTATTGATGAAAACATTTAAATCTTTGAAAGTACCCCTTTCGAAACCAAGTAAAACCCTTCTTTCACCTAGGCCGAAAGGCCAAAACATTCCTTCCGAAACCATTCATAATCTTTCTTTCGAAAACGTTGAAAGGCCATTCCTTCGAAAGCATTAAAACCTAAGACATCCTTCTTCAAAACCTTTAAACATTACCTTTCGAATACATTGTAAAACCTTTCCTTTCAAACCTTTTGAAACCATTGCAGAACCACCCCTTCAAAACCTTTCTTTAAAACCTTTCGAAAGAAATAAAACATCAAACCTTTCAAAAGCCTTTGGGTTCAAGTAAAACATGTGGAAACACCTTTCAAAACCATTAAAAATTAACTCCTTCGAAACCACTTGGGTTCTACCTTCAACAGAGCAAAAGGGTCAAAAAACATTTAAGTCGAAAGCACTCTTTCGAAAGCATTTCCTAAACAAAGTAGAGACGGTGTCGAAACTAACCTTCCGAAATCATTAGAGAAGCGGCTAAGTTTTAAAAGCAAAGTATACCTTCCGAAACCATCGACGTCGAAAGGTAGAAAAGCAACAGCAAAGGGCTTCGACCTAGTCGAAAGCATATACTTAAAAACAAAGGCCAACTTCTTTAAAACCATTAACCTATTCGAAAGCAAACCAAGTCGAAATCTATATTGTCGAAAGCAAAGATGGAGCATTTTTATTTAAAACAAAGCAGCGCTTCTACCCCTTCGGAACCTCTGGTTTCGACCTCATACTTCCACCTTCTTTTCAATTCACTGCACACCAAGTCTTTGATGCCATGCGCATTGGTTTCGATGGTGCTGGAAGTGAAGGAACTAAGTCGAAAACCATCTAAGTCGGAAGCTGGGTGCCGAAAGTGGCGAAACATACATTTTACATGTAAAACTGATTTTTAACCTTTTTAAGTAATCTTTTTAACTAACCTTCCTTGTTTGTCAAAATCTTATTAGTTCCAAATTTTCTTTTCTAAAAGCACTGTCAAAATTTCAGAATAAATAATTTAATTTATTTATAAAATACCCCTTCTCCTTTTATAAATATATAAAACATTTAAGTCTCATACCTTAGATAATTTTATATATTCATCAAAACACTTAGGAAAATTCTAAAAAATTCCAAAAAATCATTTTCAATAGGTTTTCTAGCATATATAAATTTCATTTCCAAATTATATATAATTTATCCATAAATTATTTTAAACCCAATAAATAATTTTCTTTACTAGAAAATTAATCTAAATCCACATTTATTCAGAAAATTATGAAAATTAAAACCCATCTCTAAAATATCATTTTTGATCTATATCTAAAATCTTAAGGCATTTGGATGCCATTAAATAGGGGTTTCTCATTAAAACATATCATAAAGCCTTTATGATTAAGCATAAATCATCAACAAGCATATATAAACAATTAATCATTAAAATACATGGCATAATCATGCAAAATACTTCGGATTATCCTTAAAACCGAAAACAACTAAAAAATGAGATGTAGTCATTATTCAGCTTAGCTTTTGAGATTTGATCTTGACTAAGTTGCTTAAGCTTTTCCTCTTGAAGTCTTCTCTTTGCTTTCCTAATGGTGGCCATCCTTAGTTTATATTTTGTTTGTGAATTATGAATGAACCTGAGAATGAGGGCTTAAGGGGTTTAGGGTATAAGAATGTATCTATTCCTATATTGCCCCTTATCTATTTGCCTTAACATTTTAATTCTTTAGTTCATTGTTTACATGGCACTGCTACCCTTATTAATCATAAATCTCAATCCTCAAATCATCACATTTTTTTTAATTTAGCTAATTAAATATACTAAATAATGTTACTAAAAATATAGGGTGTTACATCTATGCTTCAAACAAATAAACCACATAATCGCTAATTCTAACAAGAACAGTGGATAGAGCGATGATACATCAGTTCCGCCATCATTCCAATTACCTACATATTTTATATGAAGCGCCTCAGATGTGTTGTAGATCAGTTTTTCCAACGCATGGTTCCATAACTGGAATTTTAAACTACGAGGGATTAAATGCATGTTGAATATTTGTAGTGAATGGACTATAGTTTATCTTGTCAACATCCAATCTATTATTTTCGCCCAATACCTAACATGTTATCTCACTGACTTGCTCCTCTGCCATTAAAGTGTTTCCTTATGGTGGTTGGTCGGATCAACCTTTTGCGGACCAGTCAGTTTGAACTTAGATGACCCATTTTTGGTAGCCAAGTGCGTGGATCCAACACAACTATTAACTTTTAGTGGGACATCCTCCCTTGGTCTGGCATGGGCAATATTATTTATAGTACCTGTCCGTTCAATACCTAGTCAAATTGGTTTAAGCCTTGGATGGTTAGATTGTGTGGAAGTCTATATCTCTATAGTTTCTTCTTTTATTACCTTCTCTCTTACATACATTCAAAATGGATTATGAACATCTTTTGGATTCGATCTCTTTGGATTTGCATTGGTACTACTTACTCCATGCATCTAAATAATGCATCCATCATCTGCTATTACTTAGCTAAAATTGCAGCTTCCATATTTTTCATTATTGTTAGTGATCCTTGGTAAGGTAGTTGATCGGTTGACTCACACCGGATGTTACTTACTGACCGTCTCCTTGAGTTAACCACTCTCCATCCAACAACGACCTCTTCAATCCTTACTTTCTAACTGGTGGCTTCATGATATGAATTGGGTTCTTAGGGAAAGCCCAGAATGTTTGCATCACAAAATAACAAAACACTTTAGAATTGAGATTTTCTAGAGTCTAAGATTATGAGTGTGATCCTAGTACCCGTTTTAGGATGTAAGACTTTGTTCATCAAATATGTTACGTTTTTATTTTAATTGAGATCACAAATCATAGGCAGATATGCTAGAAACCAAGAACTAAATGTACAAAAGTAAATAACACATAGAATTTTATTGTAGTTCGACAATATCTAGCCTACATCCTCTTTATTTTTTTTTTATGATTTCTCCAACTTACAATTACTACAATGCTTTCGAGAGTTGTTTGGACTAATTGCAACAACTATAGGTTAGTAAATTTGTTTTTAGCAAAGCTCTGATGTTGTAGATCTTGAGAAAGGATGCTCGAGAAATTTGGTTTAGCTAATTCTGTTTAGAAGTTTCTACTGCTCTAAACTTGTCCACAATTACTAATCATTCATTGGGTTTTTATAGGGATGAGATTCCAATAAAATATGAACTTAACATTTATGACCAATTCGGTTTGGTAGGAAATTTTTAGGTAAGAGGTGGATAAGTAGAAACTGTTTGGCAAGCCTACCAGACCATTTTTTGTGTTTGGAACTTACACCCTACGGAACCGTCTCTACTATTCCCTTCTAAACTGATCTTCTTTATGTCATGACTTCTTCGTTTATGTTGGAACTAAATGAAACTTGAACCAATTTGTATCGTCGAGTAGAATACTCTATGAGTTAGCGGAATAGGGATCTTAAGGATAAATTAACAATAGAGTGGGTTGAATAGTGTTTAATGGATTATATGAATATTTTTCAAATTCTCTAGGATTCCACTTTGAATGATGTAATCAACAATCACAATCAAAGTACAGATAAAAGTAAATGCAGTCTAAGAAAAAAAGGAAAGAACACACTAGGATTTTATACTGGTTTGGAGTTACCCTACATCTAGAACCGCACAATTCCTTGTACGGATTTCTTTTCAACTAGTAAATGCAAATACAATCTCGATTTCAAGGCTACAAGACACACCCTCCAAAATCCCGACCTCTAGGTAGAGTCACTTGATTTTCGGGCTACAAGCACACCCACTAGATTTATGGGCTACTAAGCACACCCAATTGATTTTAATAGGCTACAATCACACCTATTGGGATTTTAGGGATACCAAGCACACCACAAAGTTTAAGAGTATGATTTGATAGAGTTTACAGACTCAAATCTTCGATCAAGATTACAATTGATCCTATAACTCTTGAATATCACTTTGATCTTGAGAGAGATGACAGAAATCAGAGAGTAGATGAAGGAGAATCAAATTAGTAATAATCGAATTTTATTTTGGTTAAATTTCATCAGAGTTTTGGTAAAAATTGATTTAGAAATCTAGAGAGTGAAAAGAGGAGAGAGAAATAAGAAAGTAGTTAATGAAAATTCATTTGGAAGTCTGATATATATAGGGAAACAACGGTCATGTCCATACGCAAAGAGATACGATGAAAAGACACTTCCATTCAAATTTGAATTTTGAATTTTACGGCCACTATGTCGACATACATAGATAGGATATGTCGACATATCCCTTTGTATTTTGAAAAACACTTTAAAAATATTAATTTGAAAATCCATTACTTTGTAAAATACTTTGATACATTTTAGAATCATTTAATAATAGTTTATACACATTTTAATCAAAATATAACTTAATAAAACTTTATAAAATAATTTTGAAAGATTTAATAAGAATATTCCATAATATATACAAAATTTATATAATTATAACTTACTAAAATATGAACAAAAATTCAATATAGACAAACTTAAAAACACTAAAATGATATCTTTATATGTATGAGATTGAAAATCATTTTGGGAAATATTTTAAAAAGATTATTTTAAAAACAGAATATTTGAAAAATAATTAAAAAAAACTAGAGATGGTGAGAGAGATCAGGAAAGTTCTATAAAGATTTTAACATAAATTCTATGACTCTATAAATTATCTGGAATATCTTGAAATCTCGAACACTTCAATACTCATGATTCTTCATTCTTGAACTCTTGAAACTTTATATCAGCATCTTGAACCTACTCTTGATACTGTACAGTCTTTTTAATCAACACCTGTCTAATATCCTGCATTATATACTATATATATCTTGATAAAACATTAATATCTATATTTTATATAATGTCCTATAGTTGTTATCATCAAAACCAATACCTAAGGTACTAACAATCTTCCCCCTTTTGATGATGGCAACTCTATATATAAAATATCATATAACTCTCTCTGAGTTACAAAAACTCTCCCTTAATCTATGCCTAGATTTTATATATTTAACCCCTTTTGTCATCAACAAAAATAAACTAACTATAACTCCCCCTAACTAAGATACTTATAGTAATAATGATAAGAATTATATATAAGAAATGATGAGTGATAACAAAAATCATTAATAGTAACCACACCAAACTATATATTCATTCACTATCACAATACAAAGTAATCACAATCCAATCAAATCTTAAACTATACATATAAGTTCAAAGTAAACTTTTCAAATCAAATCAAATATACATACCACACATTCATAGCAATCAAAGCAAATTAAATATTATCTAATGTGAATTTTGAATGAATGGTGATTTGTGAATGGGACAATGAGGATAATGAAGGCAAAAGTTCCTTTTTTGTTCGACGTGATTTCCATCTCGATCAAAACATACTTCTCCAACGCATCAAACTTCATCATCTTCCTCCATGTGTTCTTCCTCTTCTTCCTCATCATTGCTGCCTAGAATGGGGTTATGAATACCCAAATTTGCAAAATCATCTTCAATAACTGTTGGATTCATAGGGTTACCCTATAGATATTTTTGCAAATTGCGAAGAATTCTGCTTTGCTTCTCTTATTCTTTAGTCAAACGAAGTGGCACCACTTGAATTTCAGTGAGCATTTGCATAATATTCTTTATTTCACCCTCCATTTTAGGGATCTTGGTCATAGTAGTGTTTTGGAAGTGGCCTTGGGTAGGAGAAGGGAAGGAAAACAATGAATTCTCTTCTCTAGAACGTTTGGGATTAGAGGAGGCTATGGTTTATTTGTTTCAGAAGTTTAAAACAGAGAGAATACATAAAAATGAAGAAGAAAGTTGAAATTTAGTTATTATATATCCAATAATTTGATTATTAAAGGGATAATAAAAAATAGAATTTACCATTATATGACGACATATGAGGTTAGGGTATGTGGACATACATAGTATTATTTTGATTATTTTTTTCTTTATATTTTGTAATTTTTACTTCATTATTTTTATATTTTCGATAGAGAACAAATTCCTAACTCTCTTCTTAACTTAGTAAATGATGTTTGATTCAGTGGTTTTGTTAATATATCAACTATTTGATTTTCATTGTTTATAAATTCAAGTGATATTATTTCTTTGTTTACATTATCTGTTATAAAATGGTGTCCTATATCAATATGTTTAGTTCTAGCATGATGAGTTGGATTTTTAGATAGATTGATCGCATTGGTATTGTCATAATATATTGGTGATTTAGTAAAATTTAAACCAAAATATTTTAAAGTTTGTTGCATATAGATAACCTATGAATAGACTAATGCTGCTGAAATATATTCTGCCTCTGTCGTAGAGAAAGATACAGAGTTTTGCTTCTTACTAAACCAGGAAACCAGAGAGTGTCTCAAAAAATGTTAAGTTCCACTTGTACTTTTTTGGTCTGATTTCCAACCAGCATAGTTGGCATCACTATATGAAATTAATTCAAAGGAGTCTTCTTTTGGTAAAAGAGTCCATAGTCTAATGTGTTATTTACATATCTCAAATTTCATTCTACGGATTTGAATTGAGTTTCTTTAGGTTGAGATTGATATCATTCACAGAGACAAACACTATGCATTATATCAGGTCTACTTGCAGTTATATAAAGTAGTGATCCAATCATTCCTCTATATAATTTTGGATCTACATCTTTTGAATTTTCTTCATTACTTAACTTTTCATTAGTTGCCATGAGAGTTGGTTTACCACTGCTATTTGACATACCAAATTTCTTAACTAAATCTTTAGCATATTTTCTTGACAAATAAAAATTCCATTACTTAGTTGTTTTATTTGTATTCCTAGAAAATAACATGGTTCTCCCATATGACTCATTTCAAAATTCCTTAGTCATTATTTATGAAAACTCTTTATTTAGTTTATGGTTAGTAGATCCAAAAATGATATTATCTACATATATTTGTATTATCTGAATATCATTTTTATCTCTTTGAATAAAAAGTGTACTATCTACTATGCCTATTTCAAAATTTGATTGTAATAGATATGATTTAAGTCTGTTATACCAAGCTCTTAGATCCTGTTTCAGACCATACAAAGCCTTCTCTAATTTGTAAACATGATTAGGTAGTTTTTCATTTTCAAAAAATGGAGGTTGTTATATATAGACATCTTCTTTAATAAAACCATTTAAAATGAACTTTTAACAACCTTTTTTTAAAAAATCAATCCAGAGCCCTGATGAAACCGAAGGGATGGGATGAGCTCCCCCTAGCCTGGTCCGACCACAGACAGGAGGGTTTTCAGCTAGCCCAGCTTAGAGGTTTGATGCCCCCTACCATTTTTTGATAGGTATTCTGAGAGCCCACCTCCGCGCCTTGAATGGGAAACACGGATCAATCTACCAGGACTCGAACCCGCGACCTCAAGGAACTTTGTTCCATAGTCGCTAAGTGGCCTTGACCAACTGAGCTATGCTCACGGACACTTTTAACAACCATTTAATAGAACTTAAAATTATTATGATTAGCAAAAGCAAGTAAAATTTGTTTAGCTTCTAATCTTGCTACCAGTGCAAAGGTTTCATCAAAATCTATTCCTTCTTCTTGACAATAACCTTATGCAACTAATCGAGCTTTGTTTCTCACAACCTCTCCTTGTTCATTCATTTTGTTTCTATATACCCATTTAGTTCCTATTATGGATTTATTCTCAGGTCTTGGGAATAACTCCCATGCATCATTTCTTGTAAATTGATTTAATTCTTCTTGCATAGAAAGAATCCATGAATCATCAGTTGATGCTTCCTTTGGATTTTTACGTTCAATAGTTCAAATAAAAGCAACATTATTCATTTTATTTAGTTGATTTCTAGTTTTTACAACAGATTCAATATTTCCAAGTATATTTTCTATAGGACGATCTTTCAAGTATTTTATTCTTCTATTTGGATGTGACTTTTCTAAATTATTATTATTTTCGTTTTCCTAATCTTATTATTAATAATTTCCTTTGGGTTATCAAAGTTTTCTTCTTCGTCAATATTTGGATTATAATCTTTAAAATTTTCATCAAATGAGACATGTATCGTCTCTTCAATAGTATCAGTTTTAGTAATGAAAACTCTATAAGCTTTACTTCTATTTGAATATCTAATAAAGATTCCTTTATCTGATTTAGCATAAAATTTATCCAAATTGTCTTTTGTATTTAAAATAAAACATTTACTACAAACAATTCTAAAGTATGATACTTTAGGCTTTTTATTATAGAGTAATTCATATGGTATTTTCTTTATTGCTGGTCTTATTAAAATTCTATTTAATATATAACATGCAGTACTAACTGCTTCAGCCCAAAAATTTTTAGGTAAATTACTATTATTTAACATAGTTCTAGCACAAATCGTCCTATTTTTATGTTCCATTACTCCATTTTGTTGTGGTATTCTTGGAAATGAAAAATTATGACTTATATATTCCTTATTATAGAAATTCTCAATATTTTCATTTTTGAATTCTCCACCCTGATCACTCCGAATATTTTTAATTTTACTAGTCATTTGATTTTGAATTTGTTTAACAAAGATTTTAAAATTTTCAAAAGCATCACTTTTGAGTTTTAAGAAAATCATCCAGGTAAACCTAGAATAGTCATCTACGATTACAAATATATATTTACTGTGATTTATTGACTGTATCTGTAAGGGACCGAAAAGATCTAAGTGAAGAAGTTCAAGGGGTTGAGAGGTAGAAATCATATCTTTTGATTTAAAAGAACTTTTTTTAAGTTTTCCTAATGGACATGCATCGCAAAAATTATTAACTTTAAAATTCATTTTGGAAAGACTTCTAACTAGATCATTTTTAGCAATGTTAGATATTAGTTTGAAATTAAAATGACCAAATCTTTTATGCCAAATCCATGTGTCACTTGATTCAGCCAAAAGACATAAATACCATTTGAGATGCTCATACTTATTGTATACATGTTTTGTTTCCTAATGCCTTCAAAGATAATGTTTGACTCATTATCTTCAATATGACATTGATCTTTTACGAATTTAATTTTGAATTCCTCATCGCATAATTGGCTACTCAATAGATTATGCTTTAAATTCCTAACTAACAAAACGTTAGAAATAGTAGGAGTTTTAGAATTATTGGCATTGCCAATGCCAATCACATATTCTTTAGAGTTGTCTTCAAAATTTACTAATCCACCATCTTTGTAAAATACATCTTTCAAAATCTTCGAATTTCCAATCATATGTCTTGAGCATCCACTATCCAATATCCATTTGTCCCTTTTGATCTCCAACGTTTGATCCTTAGGTGTCCGTTCATCAAAAGCTATGTAACACATATATTCCTGTAATTTATACCTTTTCAAAAGATCACATGATTTTCTATAATGAATAGATGCAAATTTAAACATTATGATGATTTTGCAAATTATCTTTTCGAAAATAGTGTTAAAAATATTATTAAAAAATTGCCATTGATTTTTTCAAAAATCAGATTATGAATATTTTGAAAATCAATGCTTCGATACCAAATCTAAGTCAGCGGAATATGTATATTAAGGCTAAATTAACACTATAGGGGGATGGGTAATGTTTAATGGATTATATGAATATTTTTTAAATTCTTTAAGATTAAACTATCAATGATGTAATTAACAATCACAGAATCAAAATACAGATAAAAGTAAATGTAGTAAAAGTAAACAAGGAAAGAACACACTAGGATTTTATACTGGTTCAGAGTTACCCTACATACAGCCCCGCACAATTCCTTGTACGGATTTCTTTTCAACTAGTAAGTGCAAATACAATCTCGATTTCAAGGCTATGAGACACACCCTTCAGTATCCGACCTTTGGGTAGAGTCTCTTGATTTCCGGGATACAAGCGCACCCACTAGATTTACGGGCTACTAAGCACACCCAACTGATTTTAACAGGCTACAATCACACCTACTTGGATTTCAAGAATATCAAGCACACTATAAAGTATAAAAGTATGATTTGATAGAGTTTACAGACTTAGATCTTAGATCTTGATTATAATTGATCCTATAACTCTTGAATAGCACTTTGATCTTGAGAGAGATGAGAGAAATCAAAGAGTAGATGAAGGAGAATCAAATTAGTAATAATTGAATTTGATTCTAGTTGAATTTCAACAGAGTTTTGGTAAAAATTGATTTAGAAATTAAGAGAGTGAAAAGAGGAGAGAAAAATAAGAAAGTAGTTAATGAAAATTCGTTTGGAAGTCTGCTATATAGGGAAACAACGGTCATGTCCATTCGCGAAGAGATACGGCGAAAAGAGACTTCCATTCAAATTTGAATTTTGAATTTTACAGCCACTATGTCAACATACATAGATAGGATATATCGACTTATCCCTTTATATTTTGAAAACACTTTAAAAATATTTTTTTGACAATCCATTGTTTTATAAAATACTTTGATACATTGTAGAATCATTTAAATAAGTTTATACACATTTTAACAAAATATAACTAATAAAACTGTATAAAATAATTTTGAAAGATTTAATAAGAATATTCAATAATATATATAAATTAATATAATTATAAATTATTCAAATATAAACAAAAATTCAATATATATAAACTTAAAAACGCTAAAATGATATCTTTATAAGTAAGCGATAGAATTTTTTTGCAAATATTTTGAAAAGATTATTTTAAAAATAGAATATTTGAAAAATAATTGAAAACAAAACTAGAGACGGTGAGAGAGATCAGGAAAGTACTATCAGGGTTCTAACATAAATTCTACGACTCTATAACTTATCTGGAATATCATGAAATCTTAAACTCTTCAATACTTATGAGTCTTCATTCTTGAACTCTTCAAACTTTATATCAGCATCTTGAATCTACTCTTAATACTGTATAGTCTTCTTAATCAACACCTGTCTAATATCCTGCACTATATACTATATATATCTTGATAAAAATTAGTGTCTATATTTTATATAATGTCCTATAATTGTTATCATCAAAACCAACACCTAAGGTACTAACATACTCCATTGCCTTTGGATGTTCTATTTGGTTAAAGTAGATAGTATCTTTTCGAGGTGGTATCCAAATCGATTAGGTGGATGACCATTTTTATGATGACCATATCTTTCAACATGTAGCTCGGATTGAGAGCCAGTTTTGACTAAATTTCATGTCCTTATCTTAAGAATATTTTACAACTGGTTTGGAGTGTTTCGAAATTATGCCAAATTTTCCCATAACACTAGAACTGTCCATAAAGGTCCTCGCAAGAATCTAACATGGTGAAATGTTTTTTAGAAAAAAAGATGTGCAGATGGAACTAAATGCTAATGTATTGTTAAAGATGTCAGTAACTTATATGCTTGTGTGTAAATTATGCAACAGATTGTGCTTAGCGAAGGGGATGAATAAAATGCAAGAGATGCAAGCTTAAGTATATTTGAGCCAATGTCAAACTACTTCTAACCTTTTAGTCCTAATGTACAAAAAGTATGACTAACTAAGTCTCAAGTACACCCTACTCCATCTTGGTGCTACAAGATTATCATGTTAAAGTCTTATATCTACTGTGCATGCATACAAAAGATTTAGTTTTGAAAACTAAATCAATGACTTCATATACTAGTTCGATTGTGATTTTTTGCTCCATGGTGTGCTCATTAAAATTAGCACAATACCTAGTGCGCTAAATACATCGATGGATGTAACATCGTATCTATTTGAATAAAACTCTCCTAAACATTTTACCTCTACTTTTGGAACAAAATTATAGGCTATATTATAATGAGGACTAGTTGACTTTGAAGTCCATTAGAGTATTAAAATGTAAATGCATGTACTCTATAACATCACTAAAAAATAGTAGATGGGAAATGACATTATTGTTCACTACACAACACTTGCATTTTGACATTACATGAAGACATCAGGTTTCCTTAGGTTGTGATCTGGTAGAAGTCCAACATACAGAATCTTCTACATCGAGATGGAGACCTTCAGAAGGATATTAGTATTTCATATCCTCTTAAATGATGATTGTGCCTCCTTATGGATTTATAAAGACCCATAATTTAATCACCTTGAAATTTTGAATATTTGACTTATTTTAAATATTCAAATGGTGAATAATATTTGTTTGTGCAAATATGATGAGTTGGTTTGAACCATCATTCAATATAGCGTATGAAGAAGTGTTTAACGATTCTATTCATCATGTAAAAACTCACTTTCCTTAGTAAAACCTCCACCACCATAACACATGTAAAGATCTCACATGTTGCTTGGGGTTAAGGAATGAGGTGTGCGAGGAGAAGGGGTGATGGAAAGTTAAATTTACGAGATGTGATGGAGAGATGTGATAATATCATGGATGCACATGGAGATGGGAGGTGTGAACATGGTTTACTAGACTTTTTGGCTAACCATGGAGCATGGATAATGACCAAATTTCCTTTGTCCTAGGTGCTTGTAAATAGAGAGAGCTCATTCGAAAAGTTGAAAAAAAGGCACAACCAAGTTACAAAGAAATTTCCAGAATTATACAACCTCTGTTTTTAAGCCATAACTTTCGTTCCACTTATCCAAATTTAATGATTCTTTTTTTAGAAAGGTGGTTTAATAAGGAACAACTTTTATTCAGATCATTTTATATGATTCGGAGAGGACCTAAATTCCATTTCAACTCGAGTTATTTTTTTTGCCAAAGTTTTAAAACCAGAATATATACCCCAACTTCTAAAAATCACATCAAATCCAAAAATGATCTGGTCGACCTGAATATTTACCAAAACCACCCTTGTTTAACCCTTTATCCACATCCAACAAGTGTTGTGGAACTTCCTTGGAATAATTTTGGGGAAAGGAGGCAAGAAGGAATAAGGCCGTGAGCATGGGAGGGAATTGATGCAGCAGCGGAAATACGAAATTGTGTGAATTTGTGAAAGTAGCGATCGATGGATTGAAGATGCTGAAATGCCCAAATTCGTTGATCCAAAGATACCGAATTCTAGCTATCTTCGTCACGTTGATTGCGCACGATACTGTGAAAGAAGATCTACAATTCTTCAAGCGTTGATCAAGCGCACTTGATACCGCAAATTGGCTTCTACGATCGTTGATTCGAGCGCACTCGAATTGCCGAAAGAGGAGATAGGAGATTGCACTCAACTACCAATTTAAATGAAAGCACAAAGCTAACAAAACAAAAGTTTATTTCAAATTCAACAACCTTGCAAAATGACACAACTTGCCTATTTATAGGCTACAACTCACGCCACAAAACAAAACTGTACAACACATAGGTCGGAACCGACTTAATACATCACGACCTAAAACACCAGACGACTTACGACTTACTATAGGTCGGTCACGACCTAAAACATCACATGACTTTCAACAACGCGACTCAATATATTTACAATACAACATATACGAGTTACAAACATAATGATTTATCTATACAACACGACTCAAACAACAGCTACTCAAGAAACCCAGCGACCTAAGTCTTGCGACCTAGAAATAAGCGGCTTTAGAACATCTTCGCGACCTAACTTAGGTCGTTCCTCTTCTCTGCGACCTAACATAGGTCGTAGCTCAACCTCGCGACCTAACTTAGGTCGTAACTCATTATTATGTCTCGTTCGACTCAGCGCATGTGGCTCGTTAGGTCGGAGCTCGATAGGTCGAAGTCCTTTAGGTCGGAGCCCGATAGGTCAGAGCTTGTTAGGTCGAAACTTGTTAGTCAACGCCTGCGGCTCGTTAGGTCGGAGCTCATGATCCTCGAACTTGTTAGGTCGCATATGACCTAAAACTTCAACTTCCCACGACTCTTCACCAAGATTTAGCTCGTTAGCCTTCTCCTTAGGTCGCACCCGACTTACTAGCTCGTTATGTCGTATACGACCTATGACTTCATCTTTCTGGGCTGCATCATCCTCCCCCGGTTGAGAGAAATTCGTCCTCAAATTTGCACCCTCTTCTTTCACAACAAATTCATTCCCATGATATGGTATAAGATGTTTAACATTAAACACGTCAGAAGTGTATACATCCTCCGGCAGCTTCAACTTATAAGCGTTTTCATTGATCCGTTTCACGATCGTTACAGGACCAATCTTTCGAGCTTTAAGTTTATTGTATGCTCCTACTGGAAAACGATCTTTTGTTAGCACAGTATATACTAAATCTCCTTCATTAAATTCAACGCTTCTTCGCTTCAAATCTGCAGATCGCTTATACTTTTCATTTGCTTTCTCCAATCGTTCCTGAACGATTTTATGACATTCTGCCAATCCATCAACAAAATCAACAGCCCGTTTAACGGTTCTCTTTGGTTGTGGTATTATCGTCAAATCCAACGGCCCCTTTGGTAAGCTTGAATACACTATCTGAAATGGACTGAAACCCGTACTACGGTTTATAGCATGATTATGAGCAAACTTTGCTTGACATAACTTCACATCCCAACTCTTCAGATTGTCTTTTACAAGGCACTGCAAAAAATTTCCCAAAGATCTGTTAACAACTTCAGTCTGACCATCGGACTGCGGATGGTAAGCACTACTGAAATTTAGCTTTGTTCCTACCATCTTCCACAAACTCAGCCAAAAGTGACTTAGAAACCTAGTATCCCGATCAGAAACAATGGATTCTGGTAAACCATGTAAGCGATACACTTCTTTAAAGAATAACTCGGCAACACGGACGTCATCAGCTGTCTTCTTGCAAGCGATGAAATGTGCCATCTTCGAGAACCTGTCCACTACAACATATATCGAATCATTCCCCCTTTGAGTTCTCGATAATCCCAAAACAAAATCCATACTGATATCAATCCATGGTCTAATTGGCACGGGTAACGGCATATACAATCCCGCATTCGTCGCTGTCCCCTTAGAAACTTGGCAAGTATGACATCTTTCCACAAACTTTCCAACCTCCCGCTTCATCGAAGGCCAATAATAAGAATGAGAAATCAATTGTAAAGTACGATCTCGGCCCACATGACCTTCCTCATGCAACTCTTTTACAATCTTCATACGTAAGCTTCATTCTGGTATGCACAATCGATTTCCCTTAAAAAGAAAACCATCCATTATTACAAACTCATCCGTCTTCCCCTCCTTGACTTCATCTATATACTTTGCAAAGTAAGGATCTTCAACAAATAATTCTGGCAACACATAAAACCCTGTCACCTCTACCTTCATTGTAGTCAACAAGTGATTCCTTCTACTCAATGCATCTGCCACTCGATTTGTAATTCCCGATTTATGCTTCACCACAAATGTAAATTGTTGTAAGTACGCAATCCACGAAGCATGCCTTGCTGCAATCTTGTCCTGTCCCTGCATATGCTTCAAAGCTTCATGATCAGTATATAAAACAAATTCTTTATGAAACAAATAATGTCTCCAATGTTTCACAGCTTGCACGATGGCATAAAATTCGACATCATAAGTATTATATCTCATCTTTGCTCCTGATAACTTCTTACTGAAATATGCAATAGGACGACCTTTCTGACTCAACACTCCCCCAATCCCAACTTTAGATGCATCAGTATGTAATTAAACAACAACTGAAAATCTGGTAATACTAGAATTGGTGCTGTCGTCAAAAGCTCCTTGATTCTCTTAAAAGCAACCCCTGATTCCTCTGACCAAAAAAATTGTTTCCCCTTCATACAATCAGTAACTGGTGCCATCACGCTACTGAAGTGTGGAATGAACCTTCGGTAGAACGATGCTAAACCATGAAAGCTTCTAACTTCAGTTATCGTCCTGGGTTGTGGCCAATTTCTGATTGCTTCAACTTTATTCTGATCCACCTGTATACCTCCTCCCGATATAACATATCCCAAAAATAAAACACTATGCGTCATGAACACGCATTTCTTCGTTGCAGCATAAAATTGTTCCTGTCGCAGTATCATCAACACTTCTCTCAGATGTTGCAAGTGTTCTTCTGCGCTTCCACTGTATATCAAAATATCATCAAAATACAACACCACAAACTTCCCAATGAATGGTCTAAAAATCTGATTCATCACCCGTATAAATGTACTTGGTGCATTCGACAGACCAAACGGCATAACTAGCCATTCGTACAACCCTTCCCTTGTCTTGAATGCTGTCTTCCATTCGTCCCCTGGTCTGATTCGAATTTGATGATAACCACTCTTCAAATCAATTTTCGAAAACATAGTAGCCCCGCTCAACTGATCCAACAAATCATCAAGCCTTGGCATTGGGAATCTGTATCTGACAGTTATCTTGTTCAATGCCCGACTATCGGTGCACATTCTCCACGTCCCATCCTTCTTGGGTACCAACAAAGCTGGCACAACACAAGGACTCAAACTCTCCTGCACATGCCCCTGTTCAAGCAATTCTTCCACTTGCCTTCTCAACTCCTCATGTTCTTTTGGACTCATTCTGTAGTGTGGTCTGTGTGGTAACACAGCTCCTGGAACAAGATCAATTTGATGTTGAATGTCCCTCAACGGCGGTAACTCCGTTGGCAACTCCTCTGGAAATACATCTTCAAACTCCTCCAGCACTGGCTTTACTTCTTCAGAAATCTCAACCACTTTATGACTTTCCCGTCCAATCAACAAAAATACTTCAGGCTCCTCTTCTACCTCCTTAATAAACTCCTTCAAAGATAACAAAGTTTTCAGCTCTTCAATCTCCTCCAACTTGTTTTCTTCCTGTTGTCGCTTCTTGGGAACTAAAGTAATTTTGGTGCCTTCAAACATGAAGCTATAACTGTTAGTACGCCCATCATGTTGCACAGCCCTATCATACTGCCATGGTCTCCCCAACAACAGATGACATACGTCCATATCCACAACATCACACCAAATCTCATCTTTGTATTTCTTCCCAATCGAAAAATTAACACAAGATCTTCGACACACTTTCACCTTCCCACCTTTCCTCAACCAAGCTAACTTGTAAGGCTTAGGATGCTTCTCAGTCTTCAATGACAACTTCTTCACAGCCTCTGTAGAGATGATATTATCACAGCTTCCCGCATCAATGATAAACTTGCAAACCCTTCCCAAGATAGTACATGTTGATTGAAAGATGTTACTCCTCAACCAGCTTGTCTCTTCCTCCTGCTTCGGTGTCAAGCAATTCCTCCTCATCATTAGTGTATATCCATCATCTCCTGACAATAATTCTTCCTCCTCAACCGATAATGAATTAGAACATTCAACCTCCTCATCCTCAACCTCAGCTATCATCGCTCGCTTCTTTGGTTTTGGACATTCATTGCTCTTGTGACCAACCTCTTGACAATTGAAACATTTGATACCACTGTTGACTATGGTCTTAGCAACTTCACTAACAACTGGCTTATCAACTGCCTTTGGAACATTGGAACTTCCACTAACACCCTTCACTTGATTGTTGGAATTTGTAAACACACCACCACCTCGTCTTCCCTGCTTCTCCCAAGCCAATGCCTTTTGGTGTGCTTCTGCCACAGATATGGGATCAAACATGTTCACCATATCTTGAATCTGCATTCGCAACCCTCCAACAAACCTAGTTGTCAACTGTTCCTCCGTCTCCATGATATCATTCCTTGCAATCAGTTGATAAAATTCATCAGCATAATCAATCACAGACTTCGTCCCTTGCCTCAAGTTCTGCAAACGTTGATACATAAGAGATTGATAATTGTAAGGTAAGAACGTTGCTTTCATTAACTTCTTCATCTTCTCCCATGATTCAACCTTTGACTTCCCCATCCGTTCACGTGTAAGTTTGGTTTGCTGCCACCACGCCAAAGCTCTACCCCTCAACCTTGTAACAACCAACTTCACTCTACGATGTTCTGGAACCTCCTTGAAGTCAAAAATCTCCTCAACATTAGACATCCAATCTAAAAACTCCTCAGCTTGCATACCACCTTTGAATTCTGGAATTTCCGTTTTCATTCCCGACTCCCACTTGTGATCATACTCTGAATAATTTTTACCTTGACCTCATCCTTGTCCACGAACACTACCTCCATCAAACTCCTCTTCAAAATCAGATGTATATCGATGTCGATCCTAACCACCAACATCTCTACTACCACCATTCCTTCGATCACGCATGTCTCTTCTGCTTTGTCTTTCCTCATCATGATATGGCTCATACTCAAACTCACGTTGAGTTCTTCTTCCTTCTTCTCTATACTCATGATGGTCTCTTCTCATCGAAACTGATGATTCTTTTCTACCACGATCAGATTGTGGCGACACCCTTCTCGCTTCCGTAACCGATGGCGAAACTCTGTTTCCTCCATGGTTCGAGATTTGCGATCTCCTTCTTTGACCTTGATTCATGTCAATCATCAACTTCTCTAAACTTCCAATACCTTCATCTAACTTCTCATTGAACTTGTTACTTATGCATTGCTCCATTTGTTCAGCGTCCTCACACTTATACAAGTCTTCAACATTTTGATGATGGTTAGCTCTTCTCGGCGGCATTGTTGAATGAAACAAACTTCACAAAATGATACCAAATGATGTACGGCCTTCAACTTCAAATGAACCAACTATGTACGGCTTGAACACTTCGATACAAATGATGCAAAACTTCAACAAGTAAACTCTCGGCCTTGATCTTCAAAAAGTGATGCACGGCTTAAACACTTCAAACTCTTCAATAGAATTGGCTCCAAGACTCGGCTTAGCTATGATTGGCTAAGTCTAGCTCTGATACCAAATGATGCAGCAGCGGAAATACGAAATTGTGTGAATTTGTGAAAGTAGCGATCGATGGATTGAAGATGCTGAAATGCCCAAATTCGTTGATCCGAAGATACCGAATTCTAGCTATCTTTGTCACGTTGATCGCGCACGATACCGTGAAAGAAGATCTACAATTCTTCAAGCGTTGATCAAGCGCACTTGATACCGCGAATTGGCTTCTACGATCGTTGATTCGAGCGCACTCGAATTGCCGAAAGAGGAGATAGGAGATTGCACTCAACTACCAATTTAAATGAAAGCACAAAGCTAACAAAACAAAAGTTTATTTCAAATTCAACAACCTTACAAAATGACACAACTTGCCTATTTATAGGCTACAACTCACGCCACAAAACAAAACTGTACAACACATAGGTCAGAACCGACTTAATACATCACGACCTAAAACACCAGACGACTTACGACTTACTATAGGTCGGTCACGACCTAAAACATCGCATGACTTTCAACAACGCGACTCAATATATTTACAATATAACATATACGAGTTACAAACATAACGATTTATCTATACAACATGACTCAAACAACAACTACTCAAGAAACTCAGCGACCTAAGTCTTGCGACCTAGAAATAAGCGGCTTCAGAACATCTTCGCGACCTAACTAAGGTCGTTCCTCTTCTCTGCGACCTAACATAGGTCGTAGCTCAACCTCGCGACTTAATTTAGGTCGTAACTCGTTATTATGTCTCATTCGACTCAGTGCATGCGGCTCGTTAGGTCGGAGCTCGATAGGTCGAAGTCCTTTAGGTCGGAGCTTGTTAGGTCGAAACTTGTTAGTCAATGCCTGCAGCTCGTTAGGTCGAAGCTCGTGATCCTCGAACTCATTAGGTCGCATACGACCTAAAACTTCAACTTCCCACGACTCTTCACCAAGATTTAGCTCGTTAGCCTTCTCCTTAGGTCGCACCCGACTTACTAGCTCGTTAGGTTGTATACGACCTATGACTTCATCTTTCTGGGCTGCATCAGGAATGGTGGAGCTTGTCTTGGTTGCTTTGCTTTTGGTGATGGTGGGAAGGTTCTGGGGTTGTTGCTTTGGCTTAGAGGGCTTGGCTAGATGTTGGTGAGATCTTTACAATTTTATTGAATTATTTAATGTCATATATGCAAGTTTAATGCAAGTATAGTAAACATAACACATTAAAAGTTAAGTTTGAAACCCTTGGTTTTAAAGTAAATAAATAACTCTAAATTAATTACTATCACTTGCACACCTTTTATAACAAGTGACATGTTCTATACTTTGTATATGAATGCTTGGTTGAATGATATGTGATGTTAGAGAAGAGTTTAAAACGTTAGAAGGGAAATAGTCGCTATATCATCACAAAGAAAATAGTTTGCTTTGTGGTCATTGAAAATAATAGTAATTGAAGTTTATCAGCAGCTCGTTAGGTCGAAGTCCTTTAGGTCGGAGCTTGTTAGGTCGAAACTTGTTAGTCAATGCCTGCAGCTCGTTAGGTCGAAGCTCGTGATCCTCGAACTCATTAGGTCGCATACGACCTAAAACTTCAACTTCCCACGACTCTTCACCAAGATTTAGCTCGTTAGCCTTCTCCTTAGGTCGCACCCGACTTACTAGCTCGTTAGGTTGTATACGACCTATGACTTCATCTTTCTGGGCTGCATCAGGAATGGTGGAGCTTGTCTTGGTTGCTTTGCTTTTGGTGATGGTGGGAAGGTTCTGGGGTTGTTGCTTTGGCTTAGAGGGCTTGGCTAGATGTTGGTGAGATCTTTACAATATTATTGAATTATTTAATGTCATATATGCAAGTTTAATGCAAGTATAGTAAACATAACACATTAAAAGTTAAGTTTGAAACCCTTGGTTTCAAAGTAAATAAATAACTCTAAATTAATTACTATCACTTGCACACCTTTTATAACAAGTGACATGTTCTATACTTTGTATATGAATGCTTGGTTGAATGATATGTGATGTTAGAGAAGAGTTTAAAACGTTAGAAGGGAAATAGTCGCTATATCATCACAAAGAAAATAGTTTGCTTTGTGGTCATTGAAAATAATAGTAATTGAAGTAATTGAAAATATTTTGACTATAAATTTGAGTATATGAACCTTAGAAATGGTATGGAAAAAACTAGTTTAAAGAAGACCAGTTTAAGAGTTAATTTGCATATGCTTTTCATAGCATTGTATTTTTGCATTTCTAATACCTTTGTTTTGAGTTGCTTATAATTGATTCTAAGTTAAATATCTTTTCATGGATCCCTATAAGGATGCTTATATAGTATTTATAAGTATTTTAAATAATATACGCCGAGCATGTGGAAACGATTAGTACACTTATTCTACCTGTGCAAGTCAAAGGAACTTGACCAAGGGTTAGAATAGGTCGAAAGCAAAGCCCGAATGTTCAGAAATAAAAGTATTTATAAATGTTCGATAGAAGGAAGTGTTGATTATCATTTATTATTGTGTTTAGTTCATTGATTGGTTGTTTAATATGTGCTCAGCTATTTTTATGAGCAATTCCCTTTTACATGACGTGGGTTAGGTAGAAATAATTATGAGCATTTAATAGCCAACACCTTGTGATTTATTTCACAATTTGACTATAAGGTGTTTAGTGATACTATTAGTTTATTAATATGACTATTATAATAATTTATTATTTGTTTTTGGACTTCAATTAAATAAAGTTGTATTGGAAAGTGATTTTCATAAAAGAAATTGTTTACAAAAGTTTTGTAAATATTCCAATTATGGAATTTGAGTTGAATTTTATAAAAAGAGTTATAAATTTGATTAATTATCTTCAGGATAATTAATGTTGTTTTAAATTTATAAAAAGGTAGTTATAAAGAATTAGTATTGTTTAAAATATATAAATAATTATAAACTAGTTTCAAAAATAGCTTTTGAAGTATTAGTTTACTTTCACAACTAAATAAAAAGAATAGCATTTATCTTAGAGTTTCAACAGCACTTTGTAACAACATTTCTAAACACCTGTTTTATAAAGAGTTAAAATTATTTCTAAGTGAATAATTTTCCCATACTACTCTTATGAAACACATACACATTATCTAGGTATAATTTAAAATTAATTTTGATATGGAAATCATTTGTCAATGTTGTTTATTTAATTTGGAGGTTCGTTGTAACATTTGTGTTAGTAGCCCTTGTTATTATCTCCTTATAAATAATGTTCGTACCAAAGATTATCTTTTCAAATAAATTTGTAAAGGTCGTTATTTGGTATTTCAAAAGGTTTTATTAAAAGTTAAATCACTTTATTTATTTAAATATCTTCCTAAGTATATATTTGACACCTATTAGTTAAAGGGAAATCACACCTTTTAACTTTGACATTTAGTTAAAAGAAATTTAAACCACCTTTTGACTTAGATTGCATTTAGTTAAAAGGAACTTACACCACCTTTTAACTTAGGTTAACATTTTGTTAAAAGGAACTTACACCACCTTTTAACTTCGGTTGACATATAATGACTTATTGGTTAAAAGAAAATAACACCCCTTTAGCTATCTCATTTGATTAAGAAGGAACTTCACCCCTTCTTAGTTTCTCTTTGGGTTGAAAGGGTAACACACCCCTGTTTAACCATATCTCTTCGTCTTCTTATTTCGTCGATCTAAGATGACTTGTTGCTTGTTTTTGACCATTGCTATCCTTTGCCGAAAATGACTAAAGCCAAAGAGCAAGTGGAAGCCAAGCTATGTGGGGTCGATATCATTAGAGTATTTACACATCTACTCTAGAGTGGTTTCGGTTGTCTACGCATGAAGATGTGAAATACATTGATGTTCGGTAAGGTTGGTCGGGTTTGGATTAGACGTGTCAAAGGACCATCGTAGTTCTCAAGTGTATTTTCTAGAGGTAAACTTTCGGTAAGGGGAGCACACCTTCCTGGTCATTATTGGAAATTCTTTCTTTTTTTTCTAATTCAACCCTTTGAGTCGATTTATTTTTCATTACATCAAGAAGCATCCCAGGCTCTCCTCAATGTTAATCTTCCCTTTTACTTTCATAACCTTTGTTTTATAGGTTTTAGGTTATTTTGTTGATATCTTTGTATATCTTTACATGCATTTTCATATTATATTTGTTCTGTTGTTTGTTTATTTATGTCTATACATCTCACCTATTTAATATATGTCTGTAATGTTGTTTGGTTATTGCATATTTTTTGGATGTATCATAAACTCCCTTGGAGTTTATCAGCTCTAGTGTTTGGCTTAGAGAACTACATTTAGATTTGATCCTATTCCAAATTGGGTGCACCACTAGATGGCCTCCTTCGAAAGCATAGAAAACCTCTTTTCAAAACTCTAGGTATGTACCTTTCGAAACCAATGATACCTTTCAATGGTATCAAGAAAGCATTCTTTAAAACATAGCTTCGAAACAAATAAAGTACCTTGTCGAAAGCATTAGGTTTACTCTTTAAAAACATCATTTGGGTCAAAATGGTTATATACGAAAGTATCTCTTTCGAAACCAACAAAAATTAATTTGGGGGAAAAGTTGATGGTGTCAGAACCATCTAGTTGAAAGCAAAGTCCTTTAAAAATTAAAACTTCGAAGGACATAGTCAAAACCCCCTTTCGACTCCATTACCTTCGAAACCCTCAACCCCTTTCAAAAGCAATTAGGAAGTAGCTTAACCTAGGTAAAAGCAAAGATAACCTTTCGAAGGTATTGATGACTTCAATACTTCGAAAGGAAAATAATGGTTAGGTTTCGACTAGGTCGGAACCAACCCTTTCGAAAGCTCTTATTTAAAGGAAAAAGCACCCCTTTAAAGCTGATACTTCTTTACATATTACAACAACCTTCTTCGAAAGCCGTTTATAAAACCTATTCGAAAGCATGTGTTTTGACTATGTCGAAAGCTGTAAATAAAATAAGGCAATACTTTAACTTTTGAAAACAATGCAGGGTTTCCACTTGTAGGGTAGATTTCACCCTAGAGGGGAGGTGAATAGGGTGATACTAATAATAATAAAAATTAATGCGGAAATATGTAAAATAATTGAAGAACAGATAATAGCAGAATAATAAAAGCAGAAATAGAACAACACAGATTTACCCAGCTTCGGCAAAACCCTGCCTACATGCTGCCCCCAAGGTTTCTACTAGAAATTAAGTAGTCAGACGCTTACACAGGTAAACTTGCGACACCCGCTATCGACTAACCTAACTCTACGCTCAAAACCCTGCCACAACTCAGCCACTGAGTTGCGAATTCTCAAACTACGCCTCGTAGTTTGTCCCTAGTCACACGACTAGAATTTTACACAATTTAAAATAGGAAAACAAAAACTAAACAAAATAAAACAAAAACAAAACCCTATATAATCACTAAAGCCCAAATACAAATAAAATAGATCGGTCCAAAATAAACTATAATTTGTGAAAAACTTGTCTCCCCTATTGTAAACTTCGACCGCTCTCTTTTTCTTTGCAATGTCTGCTTCTCTTCATAAAATTAGGGCTTCGTTCAACTGAGGCCGCTGCTTGAACTTGACGTTCGAATTGAATTAAGCTTTGCTTCTCAGTAGCTTTTAGGATTGAGTTTGAAACTTTGAATTTGGTATGTGATTTTCTCTTATTGATTTGAGATTATACTTGACTCAATTTGCTTTGATTCCAACTTGATTCGAGTTATTGATTAGGGATTAAATTGAATCTTGGCTCTGTGATATTTTTTGCTCGAACTCGAATGATTTGATTTGCCGATAATGATTGGGTTTTTATAGGAATTAAATCGCCTAAATATACGTTCGTATATTTCATTTGATTTCATATCGTTGCTATGCTCGGCCATTGATTTTCGATTGAACGATTGTGATATTTTCCGACTTGTTCATTTTATCACCGGTTGAATATGTTTCCGATATATTTGGATTTTCTTAAACACGTTTGAATTCCTCCGTTCTTTACTGCCAATGACTTGTTTAATATTTCATTTGCTGTTCCATATGACCTCTGATTGAATTTTATCTCGGCCTTGATTTTGTTAAAACTGTAACCAGTAGTTACGAATTTTCATGAATTGCTTTGGCATTGCTGTGCTGAATGTTTTCATTTTGTTGACCGATCCATATTTGTCCCACTTATTTTGCTTGTACCTGACGATATGCATATGTATACTTTTGTCACTTTGCTTACTACTTCACTGATTGAATGTTGATGTTGAAATTGAACATTGCTCTTAAAGTCCTCATGTATGCTCATGTTGCCATGTTCACCATGATGTCTGGTGGTAGCTTCTGGGTTGAGTGTATGATTTCTATGGCTGCTATGTCCACTTCAGTGCTTACATTCTGGCATGTGTATGTATATGCAAATATGCATACATGTGTATATGTGGGGTCTGGTTAGTTTGGTCGAGTGATACTATCTTGATACATTTGTACATACTCCTCTGGTGTGGTTCACTCGAGTCTTATCTGTGCAGTTTTGTTGTACTGGCCTGCTGTGGACTTTGTTTGTGTTCTTGTAGTCATGTTCATGCCTGAACATTTCCTTTGTTTGGTTTATATGCATATACATTTTGGTTGAGTTTGGTTGCATATGTGAGTTCATGCCATGATGTAGCTTCGAGACTATGCATGCTGTCTGGAGCAGTTCTTCATGTGTACTGAACTTCATGTGTACATCCATTTGCTATGTCTCCTCGAGTCTCTGTTTTGTGTGGTCTGCACTTGATACTTTGTACATATGGTGGTCTGGGTTCATTGACTCTGGTTGTATGAACATATTGCAGTCTTCATTTATGCCTGAACTAATTTTGATGTGATTTGATTTTCAGCTTGGTTGCATATATGTAACTGAGTTTGTATGCTCCTTCTGGTGTTCACTGCATAGATTTGAATCTGATTTATTTTAGAGTGGTCTGATCTGGATGAACTTGTTTGTTGGACTAGGTTCACTTGTGTCGAGTCTTCATTTCATATGCATACATCTCTGGTTCAAGTGTGTTCGAGCTTGTTCCAGTCATTGAAATTTGTACTTGACCATTTTATTTTTGTTTTTCGTATTGCACCTGAGTTGAACCCAGCTTTGGCTCGGGTTTGACCTTGTGCTCACCTGTCCCTGCAATTTTATCAAGTGTATATCGGTGTGGACGGCCTTGTGGCATGTACAGTGATACACTGTGCATGTCACAAGTTGTTCGTGTATGATGAATTCAAAATCAATGATGACGAACAACCCAAATAACTGAGGCAAATAAAATTTTCAAACGCACACTTTTATTGTACACTGCAAAATATTTCTTTTTCAATTTTACTGCATTTGTATTTATTTTGCAGATAATTCAGATGCTGGATTCAATCTGGAATAAAGTTGAAGATAAAATTCGAGTGTTTGAGTGATGTTTAGTGAGGTCAACATTATAAAGTGAAATTTGTGATGTAATCGAAATTGTATTGTAATTGAAAATGTAAATATGTGGTGAGAGCTCAAATTTGTACTATTCAAAATTGTAATAAAATATTTGTTTGAATCTAAATTATGTGTTATTTATTTTATTCAATAAATATTTATTTAATTATGTGAAAAATAAAATAGTACAATAACAAATACATTTAATTATATGAAATGTTGCTTCTTTTAGTAATTGCTTTATATTAACTTGCCTATTTGTAAACCATTGATTGGCTACCACAAAACTTTTCAAATACTTTACAATTGAAACTGCCGCACTAATATCAGGTCCAAACCATAAAAATGTAACTTTTAAGCCCTTCCATATAACAAAAGTACTATTTGCAAAAAAGTCCCTCTTTTAAAATAATTTATTTTCCCTAGTAAATCAATTGGAAAAAATCCCCAAAAACCACAGAAATTCAATTTCTTCATGTAATCAAACATAATAAAATTTCAGACCCAATTTCTACTTGAAATTCTCAAAATAATTTTTTAAACCCAATTATATAATGTTTTTCGTTAAAAAATCATAATATAATTTCCATAACTTGGAAAATTCTAAAAATTAAAACACATCTCCAAAATCATGTTTTACTTAACATAAAAATTTTCCATGGCATTTTAAAACCAACAAACCACGATTTTAACCCTAAAACCTTACGAATTTTTCATATAAATAAATTGTTTAAATCAAATAATCCACAACTTTAGCATATCATCATCCTAAAATATTAAAGAAACGAATTAAACACTTAAATCTGAAATCATAGGATTATAGAAACAAAAGGAGATGGAATGAGTTATTATTCACCTTAGGTATGATAAGGAATTTGAGATTTGTTGTTGATTAATCCTTCCTAGCTTTGATCCTTAGCTTTTAGATTATAATCTTCCTCCTTTCCTCCTTATTAATGGCCGGCTATATTTTTATTTTTCTGATTTGCGTTTGAGATGGTGAGAAATGAAACGTGAATGGACAAAGTGAGAAGTGTATAGCCATGTAAAATAAAATGGCTATTTACTAATATGCCCATGTGTAAACTATTTAACCTTTAAACTAATTTAAAGCCTATTTATTTAATTATTAAGCACGGCCTGTTATATAATTTATTCAAATCTCAATCCCCTTATCATCATTATTCTATTTAATTTATCTAATTAAATTTCTCTGAATAATGTTATCAAAAATTAGGGATGTTACAGGCTCCCCCCTTAAAAAATTTCATCCTCGAAATTCAGTAAGGACTAAATACTAAACATAGCAATCATCTATAACAACTCCTAATAACCATACTAGTCTAACTGACTAGCAACTATCCATATAAATCTAATATAGACATACCCTCAAAGCAGATCAGGATAAGTATCTCTAATTCTATCCTCCATCTCCCAAGTACAGTCTTTCTCGTTGTCGCTCCACTGAACTTTCACCAACCCGACTGTGTTGTTCCTTAATCTTTTCTCATCTCTAGCTACAACCCGAACTGGTTGTCTAACAAAATTCAAATTAGGCTCTACCACTAAGTCATCCAACCCTGTTGGAGGAATATTAGTATCTGGATCATGCACATACTTGCGAAGATGAGACACATGAAATACATTATGGACACCTACCAAACTGCTTGGCAACTCTATTCTGTATGAGAGCTTTTCAATCCTCTCTATAATCTAGAATGGACCTACATATCTTGGGGCCAACTTCCCTGACTTTCCAAATCGTATCACACCTTTCATTGGTGATACTTTAACGAAAACCTTATCTCCAACTGAGAATTATAAGTCTGCGTAATTCTTCTGTCTTGATTGAGCTTCCTTCATCCTTCTCGGATTAACTCAATCTTCTCTGACGCCTCTCTAACCAAATCTGGACCTAAGACTAATCTGTCTTCGGTCTCCAACCAACATGCTGGTAATTTGCATGGTCTTCCATACAAAGCTTCAAACGGAGCCATTCCTATACTTATTGGATAACTATTATTATAGGAAAACTAAACCAAATGTAGGTGATCCTCCCAAGATCCACCAAAGTCTAATACACAAGCACTCCGTAGATCCTCGAGTACTTTGTTGACTCTCTCTACCCATCTGTCTGAGGGTGATACGCAATACTCATATTAAGCTTGGTACCCATCACTTCCTGTAGACTCTTCCAGAATTCACTAGTGAACAAAGTATCTCTGTCGCTGACTATACTACTAGGAACTCCATGCAGTCTAACTATGTTCATCAAGAACAACTTAGCTAAAACAGGTGCCGTTCTGGTTGACTTAACTGGAATGAAATGGACACTCTTGGTCAATCTGTCCACTATGCCCATATACTTTCATTACCTCTATTTGACCTTGGCAACTTGTCTGTAAAATCCATAGATATCAAATCCCATTTCCAAACTGGAATCTCTAGAGGCTGAAGCAACCACTAGGCTTCTGATGTTCAGCTTTCACTTTTTGATAGTTTGTACACTGCCTAACCCACAAGCCAACATCCCCCTTCACGACTTCCCAATAGAAGCTCCTTTTCGTATCCTGGTACATCTTGGTTCCTCTAGGATGAATCGCAAACTAGGACTAATGAAATTCTCCAAGAAATTTTTTCCTTAAGTCCTCCACATTTGGAACATACAACTGTCCCATCTTTCTTAGCCATCCTTTCTGGTCAAGGCCGTTAAAATCCTTTAAATCATCGATCTCTATTCCCTCCTCCAGTCTTCTGATCCTTTCAGCTAATACTGGATCTTCCTTCTCCTTAGAAGCAATTTTCTCAATCAATACTGGTCGAACTTCTAAACAAGACAACTTGGCGGAACTCTAACCAGAACAAGCAGTCGATCTTAACTGCACATCACAACTGACTAAAGCTTCTAAATCCTTCCACTCTGCCAACATTGCTAACACCACATTCTGATGTTTTCTGTTGAGAGAATCTGCTACCTAATTACCTTTTCCTGGTGTGTACTCTATACCAAAATCATAGGCAGCCAAAAACTCCAGCCACCTCTACTGCCTCATATTCAACTCCTTCTGAGAGAATAAATACCGTAAAGACTTCTTATCGGTATATAACTCAAATCTCTCCCCTAAGAGATAATGTCTCCAAATCTTCAATGCGAAGATCACAACTAAAAACTCCAAATCATGAGTAGGATATCTAACTTCATGCGGTCTAAGTTGCCTAGATGCATAGGCAATAACTTTACCATTCTGCATCAACACTGCTCCTAATCCAGTTCCACATGCATTAGTATATACCACCAATCCCTGGTTTCCGTTTGGAACTATTAACATGGGTGCATTGGTCAACAAATGTTTTAACTTAAGGAATGCTTCCTTGTCAGACCAAACAAATTTCACTTCTTTCCTGGTTAGCTCAGTTAAGGGTGCTGCTATTCGGAAGAAATTCTTAATGAATCTTCGGTAGTAGCTAGCAAGTCCAAGAAAACACATGATCTCAGTCATTGTCTCCGGTCTCTTAAAATTATTCACGGCTTCGATCTTATCTGGATCGACTGACAATCCTTTCTCTGAAACCATGTGTCCAAGAAATTTTACCTCTTTCTTCCAGAAATGACACTTGGTAAATTTTGCCTTTAGCTGATTCTGCCACAGCGTCTCAAGTGTAGGATTGATTTCACCTTAGAGGGGGGGCGAATAGGGTGATACTATCAATTATAAAAATTATTGCGGAAGTTTATTTAAAATAATTTCAACACAGATCACAGCAGAATAGCAGCATAGATAATAGCAGAATAAAACAGAAAATAGAACACACAGATTTACCCAGCTTCGGCAAAACCCTGCCTACGTGCTGCCCCCAAGGTTTCTACTAGAAATTAGATAGTCAGACGCTTACACACGTAAACTCGCGACACCCGCTATTGACTAATCCTAACTCTACGCTCAAATCCCTGCCACAACTCAGCCACTGAGTTGCGAATTCTCAAACTACGCCACGTAGTTTGTCCCCTAGTCACACGACTAGAAATTACAATGTTTAAAAGAGAAATTAAAAACACTTTAAAATAATAAAATAAATAAACCCTAATTTTAAATATACTAAAGCCTTATATAATTAATTAAACAATTAAACAAGACCGGCCCACAAACGTCCCTCTTTATTTCTTTAACTATGTCGGCCCGTTCCTTGTTTGTGATAATGGCGCTTTGATCTCGTTCCTCTTTTGCTCTAAAATTAGGGCTTTGATGAATTGAGGCGCCGCTTGATTGTAAGTCGATTACAATGGGTATTACTTTGATTTGCGATGGCAATCGACGTTTCTTCGATTCGATTTCACGGCATCTTCAATTTGAGTCGACCTTTTCTGTTGCGAAAATTGGTACGTTCGTTCCCTTTTTGATTTATGCTATACTCGACTTTGATTCGAGTTGTTTGATTATTCTTTGTTGCTTGAACTCGAATGAATATTTTCCTATGATGTTACGGGTTTATATAGGGTTCTAATTCCCTAAATTTCATTCGTATATTTTATACGAATTCGTCTGATAATTTCTGCTTGGCCGTTTGATATTGCTTGAATGATTTGGATGATTTCTGACTCCTTCAATTTCGTATATTTTCATGTTACTTGGTTGACACAGTTTCGATTGATTTCTTGGTTGCCACGGTTTTGGTTTGAAACTGCTATTGACTTGCTTATGTCAGTTTCGTGAATTTCGTGGTTGACTTCGACATTGGTAAAAGTGTTAATTGCTATATTGTATTTCCTTGTAGTCTTCATTGCACATTGTATATTCATTGTTGCATACATGTTAACTTCATATATTTGTCATTGTTTGTTCGAATGTGATATTGGACTTGCACTTGAACCTCTATTGGTCTGCACCTTTTTTTATTCAGTTGAGCTTGTTAGTTCTTTGTGTCCACTGCTATATGTGCACTGGGGTTTGTCTTCATGTAAAGTCTGCACTTGCTTTTGTACAACTGCCCTGGTGCACTTATGTTGTTTGAATCTGGCTATTGGTTGAAGTACTTGTTTGTCTGGTCTCTGGACATCTAATTTTTCATTGCTTCGAGTCAGTGTGTACTTGTAGTGTTTGGACTTACCTTTGGTTGATTGCATTTCCACTCCGTTGCACTACTTATTCCGGTGTGCCATGACTTGTGTACTTGCCTGGTTCATATTGATGATGCTATGTGCTTGAATCTGTAACCTTGCTTGCATATAGTCTGGTTGTCTCTACTGTGTACATTTGTCTGTGCATGTCACTTTTGCATTGCTGACCTTAGATTGGTTATCCACTTTGTCTCTGATCTGTTGGCACTGCTTATTGGTCCTGGTTTGAGTCACTTGTATCAGTAGTGTTGCAGTGTTGTTTGAGATGTAATCTGGTGGTTGTGGTCTCTCTCGACTCCTCATTGTAGTCTGAGTTAGGTTGTTGTTGGTCTGGTTCATGTATATGTATACATGTCTTGTTTAAATTGTAGCATATCCAGCTCGGTCGTCTCGACCACATTTTCTTGAACTTGTACATTTTTAATTTCACCTGTGTTGAATCCAGCTTGTAGCTCGGGTTTGACCTTGTGCTCGTGTCGTGACTTTATTTGTATTGCACTTGAGTTGAACCCGGCTTTTGATTTGGGTTTGACCTTGTGCTCACCTGTCCCTGTAGACTTATCAAGAGTATATCGGTGTGCACGACCTTGTGGCATGTACAGTGATACACTGTGCATGTCACAAGCTGTTCGTATATGATGAATTCAGAATTAAATGATGACGAACAACCCAAATAACTGAGGCAAATAAAATTTTCAAAATCATATTTTATTTTATACTGCAAAAATATTTCTTTTTCAATTTTATTGCGTCAGTGTGTATTTTTGCAGATAGCTCAGATGCTGGATTCAATCTGGAATGAAGTTGAAGATAAATACAGGTGTGAGTGAAATGTAGTGAGGTGCATTTGTAGATGAGAATTGTGATGTAAAATTTTTATTGTACTTGAAAATTGTATATATATATAGTAAGAGCTTGAATTTGTACTATTCAAAATTGTAATAAATATTTGTTTGAATAAAATATTTTTTTGACTTTAAATTATGTGTTATTTATTTTATTCAGCAAATATTTATTTAATCTGTGAAAATAAAATAGTACATTAACAAATACATTTAAATGAATATATATATATATGTTTATTATCATCAAACAAAAATCATATACTCGCATATTCAATAATCTCCCCCTTTTGATGATAACAAACATATATTTAAGATTTTGAATTTATTAAATGTATTTGATATTTGATCATTCAATTTGCTCCCCCTATTTAAATGCTCCCTCTCTACATAAGTTCCCCCTTCATATATGCATGTAAAAAATATGCAAATGAGCCTATATGCAAATAGAAAATATTTGACCTTTATTTGCCAAAATCTTAACTTTTCTCTCCCCCTTTTGTTATCAGCAAAAGAGTAATAGTGTTAGAAAAATAGAGATAAAGTGATAGACATTAATACAACATTAATACTCAATTGAGTATAAATTTTAAATTTCAATAAAAAATCAAACAAAAATCATAAATACTCTGTTTGATGCATATTCCACTTTAGAATGATAGGGATGATGTCACCATATAAAACAATATAGTTGTGTCTATTTGTGGTATATTTATATCAGGAATTTGAATACTACTAACCATGCATAACCGTTAGGACTTTTAAATGAGATTAGTAGCATTCCACTTTTTTTAAAAAAAAATGAATTCAAGTATCTTCTAACCACACATAATCGTGAGGACTTTTAAATGGGATTAGAATCAACTTGTCTATTTAATTAATCAATTTTAATATGCGTTCCATACATGCATAACCGTGAGGACTTTTAAATGAGCATGGAAGCACATAAAAATTTCCAAGTAATTCACTCATGCATAAACGTGAGGACTTTTAAATGAGAGTGAATACTTTGGATGTTTTTTATTTAAAAAAATAATAAAATGAAAAAAAATGATTCCTGTTTAAAATACTGCATATTGACATTATATATTGGATTTGGATGAGTGATGGTTGATAGAAATATGATAGAATTAGAGATGGTCATGAAATTTTTACCAACAAAAAGTTTTTATAACTCTTGTTTAAATTTCTAAAGAAATTTACTAATTATACCATCTCGAGTTATAATATATGATTAATATCAACACTCATTGCTTTTTCAATCACTATTTATCTTTCTGATAATTAGTAGGGAGTCATATTAGTCAATGTAGTCATTTAAGATCAAAAATAATTATAAAATAAAATTTTCAAAAATGACTAATCTGAAACAAGGTCAACTAAAATGATTTTCTAGAAGGGGTTTTAAAAGAAAAATGTCTGCTATTTGAAAATTATTTGAAATGAAAAATACGCAGATATTTTCTTTGAAAATTAATGCAACTACTAAATGTCTTAACATAAATCACGTTCCACCAGTAATTTTTCTATCAACTAGATTACCAGTGTAATCTGCATCTGAATTTTCTTCCACTCAAGATTATCATTAGTTATAGACCAGATCATGAAGTTGCAACAAATTTCTTAAAATCATTTTTAACAGCTTTTAAATGAAATTCTCTTGAATTTGAATTGAAACCGTGTATACAAGCAAACACAAAATATAATGTCAAGTCAAATATATCCATATGTATCATGAGTAATCATCAATCAATAAAACACCATTATTAATCCAAACAAATCTATATGAAAATAGTTCAAAGATGATTGTTCAACATTTTGAATAAGTCAGAATCAAAATCAGCATTTTTTTCTTTATCAATAACTGGCTGAATTAAATTATAGTGCAGATTATCACATTTAATATAATCGTTCAAAATAAATAACCGTTACCTGTTTTACCTTTGTCGATAATTTTTCGTTGTTGCCCTATTGTGATTCTGTCACCTTTATACTAGGCTAAGGAACTTTGATTTGTCGCTTGTTATGTTTCTAGAACAGCCAGAATCCAGATAACACTGATGTTGTTCCTTAGCCTGCCACCACACCTACATGATAAAAGATTTTTGTGAGCTATTTGTTTTTATAGGTCCATGGTTGTTAGTGGCAATAGAATTCGAAAAATATGTTTGTGGAGACCCAAAACTATTTATAACTGTTCCTTTTGGCACCTAGATTTGTTTAACTTTAAGGGATTTTATATTTGTGCCTCTTGGAACCCAAATTGGAATAGTTTTCATGTGTTTGGGTCTATACCAACAATTATTTTGATCGTGTCCAAATTTTCTACAAATTGTGCACAAGTAATTGACTTGATTAATTTTGTATCTAACATTTTCAGATTGATTATATTCAAGTCCTTGTTTAACTGTATTAATAGTTTGTTTTCCTAATAGCATATTCAATGGTTTTTCACTTTTGGAAAATTTTCCTAAAGTCGTTGACAGTTGTTGGACTTGTGTTTTTAGTGATTCATTTTCGTTCAACAATTGTGTGCACTTTTTAATAGAATTATCTCTCCTATTATTTTCACACTTTTTCAAAATCAAAATTTCATTTTCAAGCGATTTAATTTTAATTTCTGATTTTTTAATCTCTTCTTCGAGTGATGGACACTTATCACACTTAGGGATCCTATTTTGATAGTTTTTAACCAATTGATCAAGCTGTTTATTTAAATCTATCAAAGTATCTCTTTGTGATTCAAGTTTAGCATATCTCTCCCTAAGTCGTTTAAAACAGCCATTTACTTCGTGGAAATATATAAGTAATTCAGAGTGAGTAAGTTTTGATACCTTGCTTGGCTATCACCTCGAAGGCACAGATCTGCAATTTCACTCTCACTGCTAGTGCTTTTATTATCTTCCTCACTTGTATTCCACGTGGCTGTAAAATTTCTTCTTTTCGATTTCTTTTCTTGGTCGTGTTGATTTCTGGGACAATTGGGCTTGATATGACCGGGTCTGTTGCACCTGTGACAAATGATCTCCCGTTCTTCTGGGTTGTCTAGTGCTTTGACTATTCTACTTTTCAATTTTTAATTTAGAGCTAGATTTCTATATTTTCGGTTCCACTTTTTGAATCTCTTCATTAGTAACGCCAGCTCAGCTACTCCGTCATCCTCATCACAACTGCCTTTTACCAATCCTGTTAAGCACATTTCTATAACTGAGTCGATTGTGGAGGATTTCTCATTGCTGTTGAATTTTGCACCATATATTGCACCAAAAGTATTCCAGATTTCATGTGCATTTTCACAATGAGAGATGAAGTTAAAATTATCTTGATTAATATAAGAATATAGTATATGCATAGTAAGAGCATTAATCGAAGTAATTTTCTCGTCTGTTATATCACACTCATTTTCAATAATATCCCAACATTTAGAATTAACATATTTTAAATAAAATTCCATTTTTAATTGCTAATTCAAAAAATCCGTTCCATCAAAAACAGGAGGGATAATACTGGACCGACCCTCATCAAAAGCATTATTAAAAGAAGCCATTTTTAAAAATTCAAATTTGTAAAAAAAATTGGTCTTTGGAAAATCAAACTTTTTAAAAAACAAAAATGACTTTTGTTCCTAGCTCTGATACCACTTGTAGGATCGATTTCACCCTAGAGGGGGGCGAATAGGGTGATACTATCAATTATAAAAATTATTGTGGAAGTTTATTTAAAATAATTTCAACACAGATCACAGCAGAATAGCAGCATAGATAATAGCAGAATAAAAACAGAAAATAAAACACACAGATTTACCCAGCTTCGGCAAAACCCTGCCTACGTGCTGCCCCCAAGGTTTCTACTAGAAATTAGATAGTCAGACGCTTACACACGTAAACTCGCGACACCCGCTATCGACTAATCCTAACTCTACGCTCAAAACCCTGCCACAACTCAGCCATTGAGTTGCGAATTCTCAAACTACGCCACATAGTTTGTCCCCTAGTCACACGACTAGAAATTACAATGTTTAAAAGAGAAATTAAAAACACTTTAAAACAATAAAATAAATAAAACCTAATTTTAAATATACTAAAGCCTTATATAATTAATTAAACAATTAAACAAGACCGGCCCACAAATGTCCCTCTTTATTTCTTTAACTATGTCGGCCCGTTCCTTGTTTGTGATAATGACGCTTTGATCTCGTTCCTCTTTTGCTCTGAAATTAGTGCTTTGATGAATTAAGGCGCCGCTTGATTGTAAGTCGATTCCAATGGGTATTACTTTGATTTGCGACGGCAATCGATGTTTCTTCGATTCGATTTCACGGCATCTTCAATTTGAGTCGAGTTTTTCTGTTGCGAAAATTGGTACGTTCGTTCCCTTTTTGATTTATGCTATACTCGACTTTGATTCGAGTTGTTTGATTATTCTTTGTTGCTTGAACTCGAATGAATATTTGCCTATGATGTTATGGGTTTATATAGGGATCTAATTCCCTAAATTTCATTCGTATATTTTATACGAATTCGTCTGATAATTTCTGCTTGGCTGCTTGAATGATTTGGATGATTTCTGACTCCTTCAATTTCGTATATTTTCGTGTTACTTGGTTGACACGGTTTCGATTGATTTCTTGGTTGCCACAGTTTTGGTTTGAAACTGCTGTTGACTTGCTTATGTCGGTTTCGTGAATTTCGTGGTTGACTTCGACTTTGGTAAGAGTGTTAATTGCTCTGTTGTATTTCCTTGTAGTCTTCATTGCACACTGTATATTCATTGTTGCATACATGTTAACTTCATATATTTGTCATTGTTTGTTCGAATGTGATATTGGACTTGCACTTGAACCTCTGTTGGTCTGCACTTTTTTTTATTCAGTTGAGCTTGTTAGTTCTTTGTGTCCACTGCTATATGTGCATTGGGGTTTGTCTTCATGTACAGTCTGCACTTGCTTTTGTACAACTGCCCTGGTGCACTTGTGTTGTTTGAATCTGGCCATTGGTTCAAGTACTTGAATATGTACTTGTTTGTCTGGTCTCTGGACATCTGATTTTTCATTGCTTTGAGTCAGTGTAAACTTGTAGTGTTTGGACTTACCTTTGGTTGAATGCATGTCCACTCCGTTGCACTACTTATTCCAGTGTGCCATGACTTGTGTACTTGTCTGGTTCATATTGATGATGCTATATGCTTGAATCCGTAACCTTGCTTACATATAGTCTGGTTGTCTCTACTATGTACATTTGTCTGTGCATGTCACTTTTGCATTGCTGACCTTAGATTGGTTATCCACTTTGTCTCTGATCTGTTGGCACTGCTTATTGGTCCTGGTTTGAGTCACTTGTATCAGTAGTGTTGCAGTGTTGTTTTGAGATGTAATCTGGTGGCTGTGGTCTCTCTCGACTCCTCATTATAGTCTGAGTTAGGTTGTTGTTGGTCTGGTTCATATATATGTATACATGTCTTGTTGAACTTGTAGCATATCCAGCTCGGTTGTCTCGACCACATTTTCTTGAACTTGTACATTTTTAATTTCACCTGTGTTGAATCCAGCTTACAGCTCGGGTTTGACCTTGTGCTCATGTCATGACTTTATTTGTATTGCACTTGAGTTGAACCCGGCTTTTGATTTGGGTTTGACCTTGTGCTCACCCGTCCCTGTAGATTTATCAAGTGTATATCGGTATGCACGACCTTGTGGCATGTACAGTGATACATTGTGCATGTCACAAGCTGTTCGTATATGATGAATTCAGAATTAAATGATGACGAACAACCCAAATAACTGAGGTAAATAAAATTTTCAAAATCATATTTTATTTTATACTGTAAAAATATTTCTTTTTCAATTTTATTACGTAGTGTGTATTTTTGTAGATAGCTCAGATGCTGGATTCAATCTGGAATGAAGTTGAAGATAAATACAGGTGTGAGTGAAATGTAGTGAGGTGCATTTATAGATGAGAATTGTGATGTAAAATTTGTATTGTACTTGAAAATTGTATATATATAGTGAGAGCTTGAATTTGTACTATTCAAAATTGTATTAAATATTTGTTTGAATAAAATATCCGTTTGACTTTAAATTATGTGTTATTTATTTTATTCAGCAAATATTTATTTAATCTGTGAAAATAAAATAGTACATTAACAAATACATTTAAATGAATATATATATGTTTATTATCATCAAACAAAAATCATATACTCGCATATTCAACATCAAGTACCACTCTAAGATGAACTTCATGCACTCTCTCATCCTTAGAGTAGACTAGAATGTCATCTATAAACACCAACACAAACCTATCCAAATACTCTCGGAAAACTCGGTTCATCAAATCCACAAAGAAAGCAGATGCATTCATTAATACAAATGGCATCACCAACCATTTATATGAAACATACCTAGTTTTAAATGTTGTTAAAGGAATACTATCCTCCGCCACACTTAACTGATGGAAACATGTCGCCAGTCCAACTGGAAAAACACTCTAGCTCCACTCAACTGATCAAACAGATCATCTATTCTTGGCAAAGGATACTTATTCTTAATTTTCTATTCATCTAACTTGCGATAGTCAATGCACATTCTTAACAACCCATCTGGTTTCTTAACGAACACTGCGGCCACTCCCCAAGGCGAACTGCTTGGTCTAATAAAACTCCTTCCTTCTAGATCCACTAGCTGCACCTTCAATTCCTTCATCTCAGTTGGTGTCATCCTTTTAGGTGGTCTACTTATAGGTTCAGCTCCTGGCACTAGATCTATTCTAAACTCAACAGCTCTTTTCGGGGGTAGTCCAGTGACTGGCTCAAAGACATCTGCAAACTCTCTTGCTACCCGAACCAGACTTAACTCACTTCCTACCTCCATAACATTAAGCACAACACTAACACTGCGGTCAGTATTCTCTACTGAGAATATCACTCGATTATGATTATCATGATGTCTCAGTGATATTTCTTTATCTTGGCAAAATATTCTAGCCTCATACTTACTCCCCAATCCATATCCAAAATGATCCCGAAATCTACGAAATCAATAACATACAAACTCCTTGAAAATTTTTGACCCAACAAATCAAGTTTTAATTGGTCACATCTTAACCCTCCCTCCTATTGGATTCGCAACACTTAAGTAAGTAACAAGGTAGGTGGGTTCTAGACATAATCTATCAACCAAACACTGAGATACAAATGAATGTGATGCATCAGTATCAAAATATACTCTAACTGAAATACTCCGAATCAAAAGCGTACCTTCCATCACAGTCTTTCCTTTATCAGTTGCGGTAGGCCTAGCTAGTCCTATAGCAAAAACTTTTTCTTTGTCCTCCCTAATTGGGTCTGGACACTGATTCTTGTAATGCCCAACTTAGTCATAGTTGAAGCACTTCACATTCTTCTTATTTGCAGCTTTCTTCCCATTTCATGACCGGCATTCATTAGCAAAGTGACCCTTCTTGTCACACTTACTTCAAACTACCTCAGCCTTTGACTTCTTAGTAGTATCTCCCTTCTGGGCTCCCTTCTTTTCAAAGAACTTTCTCTTCTTCCCCTGAGAACCCTGAGTTTCCACTGACTTCTCTTTAGCTAAATCAGCAAGCAACTCCTCATAGCGAATGGCCATCTCCATCACTATATTACAAGGATCACGGACATGTGTCATGGTCATTCTAGCAAGCTCGTGCCTCAATCCCCGAATGAACTTCTCATTCTTTTTTATGTCAGTATCTATAATAGCATATCCATATCGAGACAGCTCTTCAAACTTAGTAGCATACTCGATTAGCTCCTACGACACTTTCCGTCTCCAAGAATGGCTTTCCATCTAAACTGGTATAATCTCTACTCAGCAAAGGAATATTCCTAACCGGAGCCACAGGATTAGCTCCTACTACATTCCCAGCAACTCCAGTAGCAGCTCCTGCTTACATCAAACCAACAAAGAACTAATACATCACCCCCATATCTACTGGTGGATTTTCAGCACTCACATTAGCTTCAGCATTTTGATTACTATCATTAGCATGTCGACCCTGATTACTTCTGGAAGTGCGTCGAGCATTTCCATTAGTTGTGGTGCTTCCTCCACCGAGATTTCTTCTTCCGTTTCCTACTTCCATATCTCCTTTCTTGTAAATCTGCATACGAGCGTTAGTAAGATACAGAAGAACTGTCTAAGAGAGCGGGGAATATGTACTTATATATAGATATATATAAATATAACTATATATAGCAAATACAAGTACGTTACTATAACGTTAGCCCAAACCCCAATCTTATTATCTGATTCATTGGATTATGATCGAAAAATCTTTTAGGTTTAAGTTTCTTTTAAAGTCTCATAAACATGTGCTCTTATACTAACTTGTAACATCCCCCTACTTGAAGGCCCAGAACTAACGGCTATGGATGCTATAGTCATCCATAGTTATTAATCCTTGGCGACCAAATACGACGACATTAGATACATTGGTACACAGAAACACAAGAATATGGAAAAAAAATTAAACATCAAACAAATTACACATTCTATTTCATAATATTCCAAATTGATTACATAATCCCAATTTGCAGACCACATTCAGATAACATATAATTATTACAAAATACGCCAAGAGCGACATATGAAGATGCCCCCTTGGTAGATCTGAGTATATAGATACGCAAGAAAACAATTTTCCTTTACAACCAAAACACACAGTGGAAATAAAAGAACTCTAATAACAAGCTTGCCTCCTGCACGTCCTTGGAAGCTTTATTCGTCCAAAAGAACACCTGGAAACCTTAACTCTCAACCTATTGCCCAATATCATTCTGACTATCTTTTTCAATTATAGTTTATAAGGTTACTATTAACTAGCCTGTAAAATGTTTATGGACTATCTGTCCAATATCATAGTTTTCATGGGATCACTAAGAACCTATTGGTAACTCCAATATCTTATCTATTATCCTAGTTTTCATAGGCGAACTAGAAACCTATTAATTGACTGTCAATATCTTAATCCAGATATAGTTTCCATGGGCTAACTACAAACCTACTTGCCACTGCCCGTATCAAATCATAGTTTTCATGGGCTGATTATGAACCTATTGGCCCGTGCTAATATCATACAGTTTTCATGGGCTTACTATAAACCTATTGGCCTCTGCCAATATCTTTGACTAGGATTTTAACATCTGTTAAGTTATATTCACTACTAGGTCAACCTAGTTGGTTATTCTGCCCTTTCCCCAAAATACAGTTATAGGTTAATACAATGTGAATAATATTTCCAAAATCTTTATTTACGCCATGGTTTTTCCATTAAAAATGGGAATGGGTTATTTGTTTTGAAACTTTAAAACATCACTTTCGAAACCACTAGATGACCTCCTTCGAAAGCATAGAAAACCTCTTTTCAAAACTCTAGGTATGTACCTTTCGAAACCAATGATACCTTTCAATGGTATCAAGAAAGCATTCTTTAAAACATAGCTTCGAAACAAATAAAGTACCCTGTCGAAAGCATTGGGTTTACTCTTTAAAAACATCATTTGGGTCAAAATGGTTATACACGAAAGTATCTCTTTCGAAACTAACAAAAATTAATTTGGGGGAAAAGTTGATGGTGTCAGAACCATCTAGTTGAAAGCAAAGTCCTTTAAAAATTAAAACTTCAAAGGACAGAGTCGAAACCCCCTTTCGACTCCATTACCTTCGAAACCCTCAACCCCTTTCAAAAGCAATTAGGAAGCAGCTTAACCTAGGTAAAAGCAAAGATAACCTTTCGAAGGTATTGATGACTTCAATACTTCGAAAGGAAAATAATGGTTAGGTTTCGACTAGGTCGGAACCAACCCTTTCGAAAGCTCTTATTTAAAGGAAAAAGCACCCCTTTAAAGCTGATACTTCTTTACATATTGCAACAACCTTCTTCGAAAGCCGTTTATAAAACCTATTCGAAAGCATGTGTTTTGACTATGTCGAAAGCTTTAAATAAAGCAAGGGAAGACTTTAACTTTTGAAAACAAAGCAGGGTTTCAACCCCATCGGAAGCTTACCTTTTGACACTAAGGCTTCCTCCTTCCTTCCAATCCACTGCGTACCACTAGATGTTACCTTGTGTATTGGTTTCGACTATGATGGTTTCAACTAAGTAGGTTCTGACTTGGATAAAGCGGAATCATTGGGGTCGAAAGGGCTACTAACTTAGGTGGAATACCTTTTTCTAAATTAAAGGCTGAAATGTTGCTTCTTTTAGTAATTGCTTTATATTAACTTGCCTATTTGTAAACCATTGATTGGCTGCCACAAAACTTTTCAAATACTTTACAATTGAAACTGCCGCACTAATATCAGGTCCAAACCATAAAAATGTAACTTTTAAGCCCTTCCATATAACAAAAGTACTATTTGCAGAAAAGTCCCTCTTTTAAAATAATTTATTTTCCCTAGTAAATCAATTGGAAAAAATCCCCAAAAACCACAAAAATTCAATTTCTTCATGTAATCAAACATAATAAAATTTCAGACCCAATTTCTACTTGAAATTCTCAAAATAAATTTTTAAACCCAATTATATAATGTTTTTCGTTAAAAATTCATAATATAATTTCCATAACTTGGAAAATTCTAAAAATTAAAACACATCTCCAAAATCATGTTTTACTTAACATAAAAATTTTCCATGGCATTCTAAAACCAACAAACCATGATTTTAACCCTAAAACCTTATGAATTTTTCATATAAATAAATTGTTTAAATCAAATAATCCACAACTTTAGCATATCATCATCCTAAAATATTAAAGAAACGAATTAAACACTTAAATCTGAAATCATAGGATTATAGAAACAAAAAGAGATGGAATGAGTTATTATTCACCTTAGGTATGATAAGGAATTTGAGATTTGTTGTTGATTAATCCTTCCTAGCTTTGATCCTTAGCTTTTAGATTATAATCTTCCTCCTTTCCTCCTTATTAATGGCTGGCTATATTTTTATTTTTCTGCTTTGCGTTTGTGATGGTGAGAAATGAAACGTGAATGGACAAAATGAGAAGTGTATAGCTGTGTAAAATAAAATGGCTATTTGCTAATATGCCCATGTGTAAACTAATTAACCTTTAAACTAATTTAAAGCCCATTTATTTAATTATTAAGCACGGCCCTTTTATAATTTATTCAAACCTAAATCCCATTATCATCATTATTCTATTTAATTTATCTAATTAAATTTCTTCGAATGATGTTATCAAAAATTAGGGATGTTACAAATCCATAGCCTGTGTCATCGATCTGAACATATAGATCAACTTCCCCCATTGTCCTTTACTGACTGTTCTCTCCGATCATTCTATGATTGTCGTATCACCGTTGATTAAAAAAACCTAGAATGAACAATCCTCGTTGGTCGACCTGTCGATGCATTTTCTAAACAATCCATTAATTATTAATACTCAGTTATTGATATTGATAGTAACAAACAACTAAAATATAGATACTAATGTTTTGCCAAATTATATAGTATATAGTGCAAAATATTACACAAATGTTGAATCGACGACTATATAATATAAAGACTCAGGATAAAGATTTGAAGACTCATGAGTTCAAAGACAAAGAAATGAATATACCAAGGTTTTAAGTTCGTGTTTAGAGTTTTTAGAATATATTGTTTAAGTTCTTAATAGCAATCTCTGATCCTTATTTCCAATTTTTGATCCTTGATATTTTAAATGAAAATAAATTATTTAAATTTACAAATATATTTAAAAAATTTAATAGTTCAAAATATTTTAAAACTACGTTCAAATTATTTTTCAAATTACAGGATTTTCAAAAAATTTTAAAAGGAAAGTATTTTCAAAAATTACTAGGATATGTCGACATTCTTGTTTCTATATGTCGACATATAGACGTTAAATTGTTTTTAAATTTTTTAATGGAATGTATTTTGGACACAATTCTTTACGAATGGATACATTTGTTCATTTACTATATAAAAAAGTGCAAATGGATTTTTAGCTAATTAATTACTTACTTTCTTCCTACTCCCCACTCTCTTGGAAATTCTCTTGAAAAATATACTCTATTCTATTCAAAATCATATAGAATCAACTCATGCTTCATTGTATTGATTCACTACTACTTACTCACTATTTGCAAGCTTCTCTCTCATTTCAAAGATCAAAGTGCTATCTAAGAGGCTATAGGATCCATTGTACCCAAAGTACAACTATTTGTCTTTGGAAAAATATCAAGTCTACTCTTGTTTATGTGGGTGTGCTTATAGCCCATTCAAATCAAGTAGTGTGCTTAGTAGCCCGTTCAAATCTATTGGGTATGTTTGTAGCGTGTTTAAACCAAGTGAGTTTTCCCTAGACTCGGAATATAGGAAGGTGTGTCTTTTAGCCCTGAAATCGAGATTGTAATTGGGTTGCTTGCCACCGTACAAAGTAGGTGTTTGAAAAGAAATCCGTGCAAGAAATTATACAGGACAAGATGTAGGAGAAATCCAAACTAGTATAAAAACCCTGCTATCATCTCTCTAACTCTTTACTTTTTACTTTATTATTATCTATGATTGCATCTACGACTGATTGTTAGTATAAATATGTGTTGTTAATCTGTGATTTGATACTAATCATGAATTTTTTTTAAAGTAAGCTAGAAAACACTATTCACCCTCTCCCTCTAGTGTTAAATTAGCCTTAAGATCTATTATTCTGCAACCCACATTTGGTATTAGAGCATTAGATTTTCTAAAACTCGTAATATGATTTTTGAAAAATGTAAATGGCTAATAACACTACTAGTACACTGTTTTAACACTTTTGTAGAAGAACAATCTACTGCTAGACCCCACTTTTTAGTGGCAGTAATTACACTAATTGATCATGTAGGATAAAGATCCATTTACAGTCTAACGGTTTAGATATTTGGAAAATTACACAGAATGAGTACACTGAACCCCGGACTGAATTTTCAACATGGATACCTGACCAAAAGGCATAAGCACATAATAATTCTAAGGCCATGAATATTTTGTTTTGCTACTTAGATAAAAAATGAATTTAATAGGGTTTTTAATTATAAGTCTGCATATGAAATCTGGAGAACACTACAAGTTACACATGAAGGCACTAGTAAAGTTAAACAGACAAAAATTGTCATGCTAACTAATATGTTTCAATTATTTAAAACGAAATGAGACTATTTGACATATATTGTAGGTTTTAATATATAGTACATTCTTCAGTATCATTAGGTAAAAACTTTTTTGAAGAAGACCAAGTTAGTAAAATCCTTAATTTACTCTCTTCAGAAGAGGACCAAAAGGCATTAGCAATAGAAGAGCTTAACGACATTCGTACTTTAAAAATTAAAGAGTTAATAGGTATCTAATGTCCTATGAAGCACAATTGTAGGTTAGAAGGGAAAGCAAGGCAAAAGAAAAGAAATCCATTGCTTTCAACGCAATACCTAATATCAGAAGATGATAATGATGAGGAGATTTCCTTCATGACTAAGAATTTCAAAAAGTTCCCGAAGTATAGAAAGATGAACAGCTTTTGTAGACCTGAAAACAAGACTTCTGGAAATGGAACTGCAATAAGATGTTTCAACTACGATGAACCTAGTCATCTGAAAAGAGACTGTCCAAATCAGAATAAATCAAGGATCTCATCAATAACTAATTCATCCAAAAAAAAAGAGGGCTTACACAGCAACATTAGATGACTCAGATACTACTTCAAGCAACAATGATCTGCACATTGAGGATGCAAACATGTGTTCATGGTAATAGTATATTAGTCAGAACAAATCAAAGAAAAGTAGCAAAAAGTGGTACTTTTTACATTTGATTTTTATTTCCTTTTATTATTATTGAATTTAGGAATAAAATATAGATTAATGATAATATTAGATGCATACTGAAATACCCCACACCCCTTAGTATACCCAAAAAGGGCACACTAAAAGATATGATGCGTTATAGGTATAGCTAAAGCATCACAGAGATTAAGATTCACAAGGCAAATAAATATAAACAATGGAAACATTTAAATGGTAACTCATTATTCAAAATAAAACTTCATAAATAAGTATGAAAAACTTGTCTCAAATACCAAATACACATGTCTTATGAAAAATACATCTCAGTCTCATAAAATCAGAGTAATATAAAAATAACCATCCCTCTCATAAGTACCAGTACATCAAAAGCCAAATGAAAGGAAAACTGAAAAGAAGAAGAATACATGAAGAAAAACTCCACAACTGAATCTCTAAGAAATCTAAATCTACTGTCCTTGCCTCTGCTGGCCTATGGGGGAAAAGGGGAAATAGAGGAGTGAGTTAGACAATAAGTCTGGTGAGTTTAAGTAATTACTAGTATTTTTAAGCAAGATAAAGATAATAGACTTAGCAATAGTTCTAGTCTGAAATGAAAAGATAAAAGTGGGATAAAACACTGATTCTATTCGACTGATTGCTTTGATTGTGATTGTTTGCACTTGTCTTGGATTACTGCTTTGATTAGGCTGAAACCGTAATCCTATTTTAATTAGGCTGAAATCCTAATTCTACCCGTTGATCGGCCTTCTATCTCTGTTGTGCCACTGTGAGCTAGTCCCATCCTATGGGTCCCATAGCAAAAGACACATGTTTAGCGCTTGGAACGCAGTAGCGATTTATCTACCCTAATCGATGTCGCACGCTCGGTCACCGCCGGTACACACTAACAGTCGCTCTCTATTTTGACCTCTTATCTACCTAATCAGCATAAGTGTGCCCAGCCTCTCCTAATCTATTGTGAGACCATCAGCCTAGTCTGAAAAGGTCCTGCCCAGCCTTACCTAAGTGTTTTGTGAGACCAACAGTCCTAGTCTGAAAGGGAATGCTGCCGGTATGGGTCCTAACAAACAAAATCTAGTTGCGTCGCTGGCCCAAGTCCCCCTATTTGAGCTTCTATCTATTGGCCACTTATTTAACCTGTGTCCCAGCCTCACCTAATTATTGTGAGACCATCAGTCCTAGTCTGAAAGGGTCCTGCCCAGCCCTACCTAATCTGTTGTGAGAACATCAGTCCTAGTCTGAAAGGGAATGCTGTTGGTACGGGCCCTACTTCTATCTTTGCTTATTAACTTAGTGTAAGTTTTTAAAATAAGCCTCTTCTGTTATTTCTGCTATGTTTTCTTATTAACTTAATCTAAGTTTTTAAAATAAGCCTTTGCTGTTCTTTCTGCTTAATTATAACCTATGTTATAATTGCTCTTCTATTCTGTCTTTTTAGTTATAACTACTAGTTATAAACTTGCTTGTAAATGTCTCAAATTTGCATATTTCGGTCTATCTTCTTTTTATTACAGTTCTTCTTATTTTACATCTAATTTCTGTAAATTTAGTGTTTAGTTCTATTTAATCCATATTTGCTAATTATTCTCTTTTTAATGTTCTATTCGCGAATAAAAAGAAACTAATATTTACAGGCTAAATTCTAATTTAAAACAGATGTAAATAAAATACAAATAACTGTAAAAATTTTTTTTATATAATTGAATAAAATAGCTAAATAAAAATAGATGAATAAAATAGACTGAAAAGAACTTTAAAAATTAACTGCAAATAACTTATATAAAAACTGTCTCAAAATTGCAGAAAAACTACAACTATTGAGAACCCTATTATTTTAAATTACTTAAAAATCTAAAATAATTACTAAACACTCACCTGTGATCCTTAGCTCTAGTCCTTGGTCTTCCTTGACCCACTTCTAGAGCATAGAATATTTTTATCAAAAAGATCTTCTCCTTAGAAAAATATTCTATTAAGGGTCCAGCCTCAGGCAATGAACCCAAATAGGAGAAAATCTGAGATGAGAAATATAGCTAGGCCTAGGATCTTATTTATAGTGTGATTTAGGGATCTCAGACCATTGGATTTGAAGATTAAATCAGGTGCAACCACATCATAGGCTCGTTGGGAACCGTCGGATGGAAGCATGGACGCACGGGATTTGAAGAAAATTGCAAAAAAAAGTCATACGGTACGCACCTGGACACTTCTACGTCAAAGAAAAAGGCGGGTTGACCTAAATATAGTGGGAGTCGACCCTAAGGTCGACCTAACCCATGTCTGGGTCGACCTATATGTCGACCTAGCCCATATTTGGGTCGACCCGGGCCTTCTATTTTTTTTCTCGTTTTGTTGATTTCTTGTTTAGTTCATAACTTCTAAAAACTAACTTGGATTTTGACAAACTATATATGGAAATTGATCAAAAAATCGCCACGGACACAATACTACAACTCCCGTAGCTCGATTCTGATAATTTCACAAACTTATTTTTATTATTTAATTAACTCATTAATTAATTATTATAGCTTAAATTTTTAGGTTGTTACATTCTCCCCTCCTTAAAGGATTTCATCCCCGAAATCTCCAAGGACAAAAGAATGAAACAAATATTTTCATCCAAATTCTACAACCAAATATTCAACCACCGTCCATTACATCCATTGTCCTTAAGTTTTCTAATGCAGTTTATGATATATATGCAAATAGTGTAGTGTTAATGTCCCTAACTAATGCAAAAGATTAGGCGGTCTACCGATTCAGTCGACCTCCTTTTTATGCAATCATGTCCGTGCCATGTATCCAAATGAATGCAAATTCATTTATGATAATTGATAGTACTATATGCATGCTACAACCATCATCCAAATGCAACAATCATATGGTAATCATCCATTTATAACAACCATGGAAATAAAATAAAAATGCAAATGCGCACACATCCATATGCATATGCTTTAGTGACCTAGTTAGGCCGATCCCTAAGAGATAATAGTGCCTAGTATATATATGCATCCATTAGCATCCACTAGCAAACACTTGCAACCACTAGCGTCCATCATACATAACATGTTCTAGTAACATCTTTACATTCAGTCCTACCATCCATAGGTTAAGTCCTAAGATCTACCCTCCCATAGGATACTAAAGAAAAGAACCTATTTAAAACTAAAGATGGAAATAGGAAATTCAAAACATACCATTGAAAAGATACGGATACGAGATACGTATTTTCTCCTCAGCCTCCCACGTAGCGTCTTCAATGTTGTCTATGCACTACACCTTAACACTACACCAAAACAGGCAAATCCTAACATTTATAAGTGTTACAAATAATTTCTGTAACACTTTTTTAGTGTTACTAATGGACTGTGAGGAATGAAGCGGCCAAATTTGTAACACTTATAAGTGTTACGAACGTACGTATTACTAACGCTTATAAGTGTTGGTACAGAAATATGCGGTAACGCTTATAAGTGTTGGTACAGAAATATACGGTAACGCTTATAAGTGTTGGTACAGAAATATATATCCAAAATATTGGTAACACTTATATGCGTTACTAATTGAAATTATGTTTTTACACTATTTTATACACAATTAATATTAAATTCTTAAAACAAATGAATATAATATCTCATAAATGATGATGTCCATATCATATACAATTCATCATATCAATTCAATATGAAGTCTAAAATGTTTCCATATCTCAAATGCAACAATATCATATTTAGATAATACTATAATATGAGCTACAAACTTTCCAATTTCAAAATACCACAATATCATATCCAAATTATAAAAAAGCAATTTCATATCTAATTTTAAATATCCAATATAATACAAGCTACTAATAAATAGAATTTTAGATATTGCGAAGAAAAACTGCAGCTCCACCATTTACATACAAACTTCACCATCATCACAGCATATCTCAACATCCCCTACATCATTATTTCTGCCATCCATAACTATCCACAACTATCACAACAGTAAACTCTGCCATCACTTCTTCTCATACATACAACTGCTGCCACATACACCCACACTTCTAACAAACTGCCTACAGTCATTCATTCATTCATTCATCCACCGAGTTCCACCAGCATACTTGCAACTACACTTCACACTTCACATAATACACTACACTGCCTCAACATTCCAGTGCATCCTGCCTCAAAATTCCCATTGACTTAACTGCCAGCTGTCATATACATAACTGCTACAACCCTCTTCACCACAAATACAAAACTTTCACCTCCCTGCATACATCACCCATACGAACCATCAAGTGCAACATCACTTTTTTGCACACTTCCTTGCATTGCCAACAACAAACCCCAAAACATCACCCTACCACTGCTAATAAACCAACCTACTCCATCAACTCATAACCTCTGATCAACTTCTTCCCTACCTGAAAACAGTCACATCTACTTATACAAACATGCTTGCAACATTCATTGTCATCTCCTCCTCTTCTTAAAATTTCTAACATTAGAATCTCACAACTTCATCACACTTCAACAACCTGACCATCACCTTCCCTGCTTGACAAACACCTTGACACACCAGAGCCACACATACAGGCACTTCCACGCCGCCACTAACCTCATCGAACACCAGCAGCTGCCATGAGGAAGATATAATGATACCCTTAAGAAGAAAATATCTTATTAATAGATACCTTGAAGATCAAATTAAGCTTGTAAACTGCAAAGTAAACCTGCAGAATAATTAGTTTTTCCAGTTCATAGAAGTAATATTATGCCAAAGGGGGAAAATATATCATTGAGGTCTCTAAAAAGATTTGCTCCAAATGATGGACAAGAATACAAATTTTATCAACCGCTAAAGGAAGTATAAGTAGAAAATTGAATAATAGTAAGAATAATGTAAGAAAAATACATCACCTTAACACACTCTAATATTGTGGCTCTGTGCCGCTGCACTGCTTGAGAATCAACTGAAATAGCCTTCATCAGCATGTTCAATGCAACGTATCTGTAGTACACAAGTTATTAGCATCGTTTGAATAGTAGCAAACATGCTTGACATTGTTTCATTCACACATATGTTTATGCATGTATAGCAAATCAAATTTTAGAGAAAAGAAAAAGGTATTGTCCCAATTTTTTTGTTGATATGATACCAGACCCCGCACCAATTTAAAATTATATTTCGGGTCCTTGATATGGTAAAAGACAATACAAAATGTGGTATGTATAGCCGTGCTTTTTGCAACATACAAATAGATTGTACTTTATAACTTTTTATGATTCCAAAAGGGCGGGTTGTATGTAGGATGCACATGGATTGATTATCCATTTTAATCCAAAAAAATTGGATTGGAATTAATTCGATTTGAAAACCAGATCGGATTGGATTCAAACTATAGAAATTCAATTATGGTGGATCCATAATAAGTGAACGGTAGTAGTAGGTGGTCATGTGTGTAGATGCATGGTAGTAGGTATACAATAAACATGTAAAAGAACAAAGAAAACAACAAATCAAACAATACAATAAAAAGAATGGATAAATGATCGTATATTTTATTTTGGTAAATACAAGTATGTATTATCTATTAATGTGTTTCAAACATCAAAATCCAAAATGAAATCGTACCTGAAATTTCTAGAACTTCTGATCCAAAAATCTAAAATGAGCAAAATGGAAACTGAAACTGGAATTTTGAACTTTGGTGGACAAATAGCTGGCAGGGCTAAATTGTAGATATTTTAACTCTTAATTTTTGTGGTTTTTCTTCAAACTTCAATTGTTCAAGGACAGTTTAGTTAATTTAAGGGCATGTTTAGCAACTGGGACATAGAAAATCTTTAAGTGGAAATTTGAAACAAAGATTTAATATGCTGTCAATTACTAAATAGATGAAGTTGGCTACCTATACCTTGTTTGTAATATGATAATTAAATATTTGAAGTTCAAATAAAAATATGAAACTGTTTTGACATGTATAATAATATATAAACCTTCAAACACTTCTAGCCTTTAACCCTTGAAATAACAGACTAAAACATCACATCTTCAACCAGTGGATGCCATTTTGTGTAACTTATTTTGAAAACGCAAAAGGACAAACCTGATATTATTGTCTCGGTAAGACACCTAGGTAGACTTGTCGCTAGAGGTGTTGGATTTAAAACCCGAGAAATAAATAATTGCCAATGTCCCAAAAAAAAGGAAAAAAAAAGGTTCTTTACTACATAAGTATAATGCAACTATAACTACTAAATTTCAAATGTATGATTGATTTGCAATGTAAATTACCTTCCTTAAGTATTCTAAAGCCTCCATGCTGACTTTGCATAGCTCTGTACAGAGCTGGACACCAGAAATAAGAACTCCATGGTGCTTTTCCTTGAGTAAAGATGCTGCAGGGTTCATAAAGTTTTTTGCTAAATTTGGAACTTTTCTTACAATCCTTATCGAACATAAGGCGGCCTGAGAAATATTGAAAGTTTACTGTTGAAAAAAATTGGAGATCATGGAGTCCAAGCATTCTAGTCAGAAACAAATATCAAGTTTCCCTTTAACATCATTCAAGTGAAGAGATAATTAAAAAATAATAATAGGAAAAAAACAGTGGTCTCTGTGTATGTTTTCTTAAACATTAACTTATTTAGCTCAGTAGCTAGCACAGTTCAAAGTTGCATGAATTTCATCCAGCTCTTTTGAAAATTATGAGTCAGCTTCAGAACCAGACTATGGTAAACTGTTCAAATTGTTTGTCTGTAATTCTCATGCCATTTCCAGCTTGATGGCATCATCATTTACATTGCTCTTTACATATACCACTTATCAAGAGCTACCAGAAACAATCAGCATTGCTAAGCTAGGGTAAAACTGCTATGATGTGATGATGTGTAAATTGAATATGATTGGATGCCAAAAATATGCTCGCATTGCAGATTATTTGGGGATGCTATCTCTGAATGTACTAACTTTACTTCATACCCTAAAGACTATCAAGTGTACATGCATAACAAATCTCATCAACTAATGCATTATGTTAAGCATGAGCCAGTTATTATAAAGCCAAACAAAAAGAGTGTTCAAGGTAAAGCTACAATAACTACTCACAAAATTCAGGCTCAAAATGGAAAATTAAAAGTAAACAAGCCAAAAATCATTCACAAGTTCTCCTACTTCTACTGATAATGATTAATGATAAAGGAAATTGTAATCATGAGGTCATAATTATTGATGATATTATTAATAATTCAAAAGTGCAAGGTGAAGTCATCAAGTTCCCTCATCTATTTGCAATAAGACACAATGTTAATTTTTCGTGCCATTCACCATCCCGCTTGCTCCTCCACTATCCACTCTCTTACTCAATCTATGCTCATGTTCCCCCTAATCATAAAAACATACACTCATCTCCCAATCGAAACCCCTACGCAATCTTGAAACCATTCTCCTATGCAAAATTAATTCTACCATGCAAACTAATTCCAATTCTATCAAGTATTCAAAGGATCTTCTGTCGGGTTTCTTTCAGAATGTATGAAATAGTAGAAGAATTCTACATCAGTCTCCTCGTCCACGTTTACATACTTTCAATGATTTTTCAAAAGGTACGTTACAATCATATTATAAAGTATTTTTCTAGGCCATATTGTTTGTTTGTTTGCATTCTTTTGTCAGCTTCTTGAACAAGAAAAACGATAGTACAAACGCAAAATCTAGAATGTCGTAGTCCATTCTGCCGGAAAATCAAATAGTTTAGTAAAGCGACTTGTTGATAACCCAAAAAAATATGAAGTTTATATTGAAACTGAATCATATGTAGTCTTCTCTCGGGTTTATATTGAGACGATAAGGCAAACTTCAATAATGAGCTAGAAAGTTATATTATTTTCTTAAATATGCATAGAAACTACATTGTTACTCAATTCAAGAATCCATAGACATCAAAAAGTTTCTATGTCAAAAAGTTAAAATACTTTCATTCTATGATAGCTTATTCAAATAGAGTACATGTAAACATTACATTAAAAATATGCAGTGAAAGAAAAAGCGAACTAATGCAGGAAAGTCACCAGTCTTAGATAAGACACAAATTGCGGTCGTCGCCGTCTTCCTAAAGCTCAAAAGAAATAGACACCAATCTGCCTTGTTTCTGCAAATTCCAAGTTTAACTTTACAGCGTTCACATCATCAATCCCAGCATAGGAGCAGACTGCTACTGTGATTTCATCATAAACAACAGTGGTGTTCTGATTTTGATTATACTGCAAAGCCTGAAGCATTGTCCCATCTTGCTCCGGTTCCCCTGCATCGGTTGATGCGCTAATGCCATGGATTGATGTGTGTACTTCGGTTGCCTCTTGATGAGGGTAACTAGGGTTTAGGCTCAACTTCGATTTGAGCAGCAATTGTCGCATTCGAGGTTGGTGTCCCGAACGCTACGAGAAATGAGCTGCCGGAAGCCTCGCCATCGTTGATTCGTGGAGAAGAGCATTAGGTCGCCTCAAGCGACGTTGATTTGTAAAGAGTCGCTGAGAAGGAGAAACCTAAATTGGAAATAAAAAAAGCGCGGCCAAAAATGAGAATGGGAATGGATAAGTGTGGGAAATGAAACGTATGCTAAATTACAAACAAGTGCACTTGGTCATGAATTATTTACAAATTTACCAATCATTGTAACACTTATTTGGGTTATATATCATAAGTAATGTGTTGTAAAGTTTATATAGAAAATTATTTATTTTTACCAACGCTTTTTCAGCTATTCTAACACTTATAAACTGTTAGTAGTTTGTAACATTTGTAAGTGTTAGAAATTTACAAATACAAAATGTTGCAAAATCATCAATTTGGTGTAGTGTAACAAAAGGTACTTCCTTATTCCTAAGCTTCTTGATATCATGCCCAACGATCTTGGTAGGAATGTGATGAACCGATGCTTCTCTCTCCACTTCAACTTCCTCAAGTTGACCTGGTTCCACTATCTCTGTTGAATCATGCAAGCAATTTCTCAAGTGCAAAACATGGAAAACATCATGAACTCCCACGAGCCTCTCTAGTAGCTTTATCTGATACGCCATTTTCCCTACCCTTTCTACAATGGGGAACGGTCCTACGAATCTGGGAGCAAGTTTCCCACTTGATCCAAATCTTACTACCTTTCTTAACGGAGACACCTTAATGAAAACCAAATCTCCTACCTCAAACTCAATAACCCTTCTCCGCTTATCTGCATAGGATTTCTGTCTATCTTAGGCCATCTTCATTCTCCTTTTAATCAAATCAATCTTTTTTGGAGTCTCTTTAACCATGTCGGGACCAAGTAGAAATCTCTCTGTAGACTCCAACCAACATAAAGGCGACTTGCACAGTCTTCCGTAAAGAGCTTCAAAAGGTGTCATCCCAATGCTAGCTTGAAAACTATTATTATAATCGAATTCCACTAAAGGAAGATGCTCCTCCCAAGTTCCTCCAAAATCAAGAATACACATCCTCAACAAATCCTCAAGAACTCTATTAACTCTCTCCATTTGGCCGTCCATCTGAGGGTGATAGGCCGTACTCAATCTAAGCTGCGTCCCTAAAGCCTCTTGCAAGCTTCTCCAAAACTCGCTAGTGAAGATAAGGTCTTTATCGCTCACTATGCTAAATGGAACTCCATGAAGTTGGACTATCTTACGAACATATAAGGATGCTAGATAATGTGTTGTTCTCTTACTCTTGACCAGAATGAAGTCGGCGCTCTTAGTCAAACGATCTACAATCACCCAAATACTGGTATACCCCTTCCTAAATCGGGGTAAACCATCTATAAAGTCCATCGAAACACTATCCCACTTCCATTCGGGTACATCCAAGGTTGAAGCAATCCGTCAGGCTTCTGTTGCTCCGCCTGAACTCTTTGGCAAATAAGTCAATTGGCTACAAACTCTGCCACATCCTTCTTCATGCCACTCCAATAACACACTCTCTTCATGTCCCTATACATCTTATCACCACCCGGATGAATAGTCATTTGGGAATGGTGTGCCTCTTCTAGAACAGCTCTCATAAAATCACTAGTGCGAGGAACACAAAGTCTTCCATCTCTCCTTAGCCACCCTTTACTATCAATAGAATAGCGTTGGAGATGTCTAGAGACCTCTCCTCTGCTAATCCTCTCCAAAATATCCATAAGCTCTGATTCCTCTCCCTGCCTCAAGATAATATGATCTATGAGGGTAGGCTTAACCTTAAGTGCTGCCAATAATCTAGGGGTAATGTCCGTAGAGGGCTTAAAATCAAAGGTGGAAATAAACTCTAGGCTTTTCCACTCCACGAACATTGGACTAAGGTTTCTTTCTTCCTACTTAACGCATCTGCAACCTCGTTTCCTTTGCTAGGGGTGAAAGCTATCTCAAAGTCATATGATGCCAAGAACTCTATCTAACGCTGCTGCCTCAAGTTTAAATCCTTCTGTAAGAATAGGTACTTCAATGACTTATGGTCAGTGAAAATCTCAAACCTTCCTTCTAGCAAGTAATGTCTCCAAGACTTGAGCGCGAAACAATAGTAGCTAACTCCAAATCATGGGTAGGGTAGTTCTTCTAATGAGTTCTCAACTGTCTACTTCCATAATATACAACCCTCCCTTCTTGCATCTGCTAGTCCCTAAGAAGTTGGTTTTGATGACAACAACCTTAGAATAAGATTATAAAATATAAATACTAACATTATTATTTAGATATATATGTATATGCAGGATATATATACAGGTACCAAAGAATGAAGACTGTACAGTATAGAGATTCAAGAACTGTTGCACTCAAGATCGAAGATATCAAGATTCAAGACTCGTGAGTATCAAGATTATCAAGAGTTTAAGATTTCAAGATAAGTAATTTAGTTAGGAATTTTGTAAAAACTCCTAGAAAAGCACTGACGTCTTAAAATCCATTTTATTCGTGGAATGGAATCCACTTCGAGCCCGTTAAAGGGATAGAACCCTAAGTAGGATGGAACCTACGAAAAATCTAGTGGAACATTGTTTTGTATCCACTAACTTTTATTCAAATGTTTTACAAAATTATATCGTGTTTTCAAAATGATTTCAAAATCTTCCTTTTTAAATAAAAAACATCTATCCTGGTTTTAAAATACTTTTAGCCTCAAAATAATCTTTATTTTCGATATCAAATTACCCTTGGTTTTAAACTATCTTTTAATTATAATATATTTAACTTTTAATATTTATACTTAGATTTAAATATAAAATTATAGTAAAATTTTATATATACCAAAATATTATTCTCAATACTTATTTATGTATTTTAAATATAGTTAAGTATATTTATAAAGTTTAAAAAAGTTTTAATACAAGATAGAAGTTATTTTCAAAGAAAAACAAATTACCAAAAATAACTTAGGCTTGTCGACAACCCCAAAGACCCCTTGTCGACAAGGTGACAGTTTATTTCAAAAGTTTAAATTTCAAAGGAAGTGTCTATTCGTCATATCCTTTCATAAATGGACATGGATGTTGTTCTACTATAAATAGGGGCTATTTTAAACGAATTTACAATCATATTTTCTCTGATTTCACTCCTCTTCTTCTTCCATATTTCTTTATATACATTTTTACCATTACTCTACCGAAATCATCATTGAATCTAACTAGATCATCTTTGGTTTGATTCTCTATCACTATCTCAACAAGATCCCAGTGCTTTCCAGAGTTATAGACTTCTTTGTATTCAATCGATCGAGAAAAGGTGTGATTATAGCCTAGAAAATCAATCGGGTGAACTTGTTGCCCGTAAAATCAAGTATCTCTACCCAAAGGATTGTGATTCTGGAGAGGTGTACCTCGTGGCCTTGAAATCGAGGGTGTAATTGTAAGAATTGATTTTGAAAGGAAATCCGTACTTGTGTTGTGGGACTGGATGTAGGGTAACTCCGAACCAGTATAAAATCCGGTGCGTTCTTTCCTTTATTGCTTTTTCTTTATATCTACATCTGTGTTTGATTCTGTGATCATATCTGTGTCTGAATATTGCATACATTTGTGTTCAAATTAAGATAAACTCAAAAAGAATTAGTAATTCCTTAAAACACTATTCACCCTCACCCCTCTAGTGTTAATTCTAGCCTTAAGATCCATAATCCGCATTTCTTACAGCATCAATACTACTCCAAGACTTGTCCCACATGCATCAGTGTATAATGTAAAAGGCTTAGCTCCATCGGGTAAAACTAACACTGGTGCACTAGTAAGGGTCCCCTTTAGCATCGTGAAGGAATCCTCACAATCTACATCCCACACGAATGCCGCATTCTTCTTAGTGAGGCGAGTAAGTGGTGCTGAAGTCTTAGCAAAATCTCTGATAAACTTCGTATAATAGCCAGCCAAACCTAGGAAGCTTCTAACTTCGATAGCGTTCTTGGGGGCCTTCCAATCTTGTACTACTACTATCTTAGCGGGATCCATGGCTAAATCCTCTCTTGAGACTACATGCCCCAAGAAACGCACCTCCTCACGCCAAAAGTGACACATCGGGAATTTTTCTTTCAACTGATGAACACGAAGTGTACGAAGAACCTCCTCAAGATGAATAGCATGCTCTTCCATATTCTTGGAAAACACCAAAATGTCATCCACAAATACTACAACAAACTTATTTAGGACATCTCGAAAAAAACAACTCATCAAATCTACGAAATAAGCTGGGGCATTGGTCAGCCCAAACGGCATAACCAACCACTCAAAGAATCCATCGGGTGTCCTAAATGTTGTCCTATTGATGCTATCATCAGCGACCCTAAGCTGATGAAATCCAGTGGCTAAGTCAAGCTGAGAAAATACTAAAGAGCCAAACAACTGATCGAAAAGATCGTCTATCCTAGGAAGTGGGTAACAATTCTTCTTCGTGAGCTTATTCAATTCTCTATAGTCTACGCAAAGTCGAAGGGAACCATCCGCCTTTGTAGCGAAGACGACTGGCGCTCCCCACTTTGGTATGCTCCGTCTGATGAAGCCTTTCTCCAATAGCTCACCAATCTTCTTAACTCCTTCCCCTCTATAGGAGCCATATGTCTCATGGGAAATGCCACTGGCTTAGCATTGTCATTCAGATAGATCCTAAAGTCGATCTCTCTCTTAGGGGGTAGTCCCCTAACTTCCTCAAAAACGTTTGGGAAATCTCTAATGACTGGAACAGAATTTATCTCTCCTAGTGATGAATCAAGGGAATAAAGGAAGCTCAACATGACTGACCCCTGTAGGTCGCAAGAAACCTCGAGAGTCCTACCGTTGCATGTCTCTAGTCTGACGACTCTCTACTCGCAGTCCAATATCGCTCCATAAGTGGATAGCCAATCCATCCCCAAAATCATCCCATATCCCGAAAATCCCAGTACATAGGCGTCACAATCAAACTCTACGCCTAGTATAAAATTTTTCAAACCCCTACAAATCATGGATAAATGTGCCGATCCTCCTATAGGGTTTGAAACAACTATAGGGTCAACTACTAGAGAAATATCTAAGTGCAAACAATTAACCAAGGAACTTGAAATGAATGAATGCGATGCTATGGAGTCAAAAAGAGTTCGAATAGGAAAATCCGAAATAGAGATCAAGCCTTCTACAAAGACTTTTCTACCTCGATCTGGTCCACTACTAGAAGTTGTTGCATCCAAAGCCTACACTTGTGTTGTAGGTGCGCCTACTCTCTGCCCCGTCCTTTGAGGACAAGCTCTACAAAGGTGTCCAGGCTGCCCACAATTATAACACCTCCACTTCATCGAGCCCTTCTTACATTCCTTTGCAAAATGCCCAACCAATCCACAACTATGACATTTCACGCCTTTCCTGATCCGCTTTTGAGGTCCTCCTTCTTTCTTCTTGTCCTTATCCTTCTTATTCTTCCACCACTGCTTCTTAGAGTTTATTAATTTAGGGACCTCCTTAACCTCTCCCTTCAGCTGCCCAGATGCAAGCTGAACTCTCTGGCGGTCCTCCAATCCTAATAGCCCAAATATCCGCTCTGTATTCCTCAACCAAGCTCGTGCCTCCACCAAATCCTCTGTGCCTGAAAACGTCTTGCCTTCTAGATTAGTGAAGTCCTTGCATATCTTAGAAAAATTGGCTGCTGCAGGTGGATTAATGGGATCTCCACCCACTGGTGCTGGATTAGGCGCTTGCCCTTGCACCTCTAGTGTCGTAGCTTGGAGGTATATACGAAACCAACCAGGGAATTGGACACCCTCTGGAAGATTTGGGGCATTCGCCATTCTATGCAAAGAAAAGAGAATTTAGGCTCGAAAGAATCGAAAGAAGGTTGAACTAGACTTTGAGGGGATTTTTTTATAAAAACTCTCTTTTATACTTGAAAACTATTTCTATAATAAGAGTTTCTTTCTGAAAAATACTTTTAAAGATAGGCTACTTTTTGAAAAATACTTTATTTTTAAAAAATACTTTATTTTTAAAACAAGTTTTAAGAATCATGTAACCTTAGGCTCTGATACCAAGTGAAACACCCCCACACCCCTTAGTATACCCAAACGGGCACACTAAAAGATATGGTGCATTATAGGTATAGCTAAAGCATCATAGAGACAAAGATTCACAAGACAAATAAATATAAACAGCGGAAACATTTAAATGCTAACTCATTATTCAAAATAAAACTTCATAAATAAGTCTGAAAAACTTGTCTCAAATACCAAATACACATGTCTTATGAAAAATACATCTCAGTCTCATAAAATCAGAGTATAATAAAAATAACCATCCCTCTCATAAGTACCAGTACATCAAAATCCAAATGAAAAGAAAGCTGAAAAGAAGAAGAATACATGAAGAAAAACTCCACAAGTGAATCTCCAAGAAATTTAAATCTACTATCCTTGCCTCTACTGGCCTATGGGGAAAAAAGGGAAATAGAGGAGTAACGAACCTGAATATTTGACATTTGAAATTTGAATATTTAATTGATTTTAAATATTTGAATGTTAGTTTAATTTGAAATTCAAATATCAGAATAAATTTGGCGATTTAATTATTGAATTTAATCGTTAAATTTGGGTAAAAATTTGAATCTTCAGTTTTAAGCTGATTAAAAATAATATGAAGTCTTGGAAAATTCATATTAATAATACTGAAGATAATGGAAGCTTCAGAATTGAAATGGAAACTGTTTTGTTCAGTTTTGAATTTTTTCGTTTAAATCGATATTTGAAAATAGCGTTCTGGGGCACAGTCTCGGAATTCGACGAAACCAGTTCCATTGGATCCGTAATATTGTATTATTATCGGATTCCAATTTTCGTAATGTTTAGAGTGATCGTTTGGTCGTACGATAAGCAAACGCGCTGAAATTAAATCGAAAATTTAATATTATAACTGGTCCAAAAAGCTATCTTCTCCATACGATCGAATTTGGACTCGAAACATTTTCCATTGTGTTCGGAATAGGCATATAACATTACAAACGCCTAGCGGCATGCCTTGATAGGAAGTCAAAAATTTTGGCTTCGTTTTCGAGTCGATTCGAATTTGAATTTAAATTTAATATATATATTCATTCCAGTCATATTTCTTTCCTTTCAGCTGCTTTTCTGTCATCCATCAAGCCATCCTACTGCCTATTCCCTTCTGATCACGCAACCATCTCTTCAGTTCTTCTTTTCATAACCAGAATCATCTCTCGAAGAAAAGAAAAAAAATATCTGTCGTTCAAATTAAAAGGTTAATGGCCGCGAGAAAACAACTCAGTTTTATCCAACGAAATCGAAATTATTTCGAAAACCCACAGTTGACCATATCGAGATTTTCCCTCTCCTCTAATTCATTCGTTTAAGAAAAAAGAAAAAGAAAAAAACCCACCTAGATGAAAACCGCTCCTCTAATTTCCCATTCGTATCCATTCGATCCCCTTTTCTCATTCGAAAATCAACAACAACGAAAACATTTCGTTCGACTGGGAGGAAGAAGTCGCGAAGCCAACTCGAGTCGCGTCCTAGGTTTTAGGGTATGGGCTCAAACCACGAATCGAGCAGCGTGCGTGCGATGGAAGTTCGGCGAATCGAAGTCGAGAAATAGGGGTTCGTCGTCAAGTTCTGTAGCTTGGGGGGAGAAAGCAGCGACGACGTCACGAGATGGTTTCGATTCGGCGTTGGCAAGTGGATGGTCGCGTGGTGGCCGGAGTTCGTGTTCGATAGTGAAGGTATTTTCCATTTTGTTTTAATTTGAGTTTTTATTGAAATATATATATAGATAGAAGAAAAAAAATTAAGAGTAAGGGTTAAAGCAGTAGAATATAAATTAGTATACATGCAGAAAATAAACTGTAGAGAAATTTATTTGACAGCTGTTATACATTTAAAACTTTATATATAATATGAGATCTTGGAAATATTGATTTTATTTACTAATTTATTTTGAAAATATTGATTTCGGTGAGCTATTTGTTTTATTAACCTATCTAATTATTTTAACCACCGAAAATAATTTATTAAAGGAATTTTAGTTTAAGATTTAATTCTTCTGTTAGATAAATTTATTAAAAGTAATTGGTTTAAAATAAAATCATTGAATAATTAAGATTACAAAACGAAAATTTGTTATTTGATTATTTCGAATTTTAATGAATTGTATAATTATTTATACAAGGTCTAAAACGGTGAAGAAAACAAACTGGATTGGAAATAAATTGCAAAATAAAAGCAAGGTGAGATCTTCTCACTCAAATGAAAGTTGGATTTTCAGTTATTGATTGACTGTCTGATTGTGATAGAATATATAGTAGTATATAGCAATATATATATATTGGAATATGTATATATTGGAGTTGTTGATTTCCCACATTATATAGCGGATGAGACCCTATGCGTCGCATAATAGCGGATGATATTTTATAAATCCCATATACCGCGATATTCCACCTCGAAGTGGAATTGGTATTGTGCTAACATCTGTGGATGCAGGGAAACAGGTTGGAGGGATCCAACTGGATTCCTCAAATTATATGAATTTGTTTCATATGTTGTATGAATTTGTTTCATATGCTGTGTGATAATTTATTTATAATCCGTGGATGATTATATTCACGATTGAATTTGTTGAAGGCTAAAATTTAGCCGAATGTATTTTTGGTATCGTTGGATACCAAAAATAAATAAAATTGGATTTTTGAAATTAAAGTTGGAAATTTTTAGTAAATTCCTTTTGAAAGAACTGGATTAATTTAAAAGAAGTTGAAAAGGATAAAGTTTTATTTTTGTAATCTTATTGAATTATTTCCAAAATATGGTGAAAGGATTTTAATAAAGGGATTTCAGGTAATATTATTCGAAGGTTGGAAAATTTATTTAAAATGGAATTTTAAATGGTTTGGAAGAGATAAAGGATTTTATTTTAAAAGGTGATAAGTTTCTAGAAATAAAATTGATAATTGATTTGGTATTTGAAAATAAAATCTTTGAGAAATTGATATGAAAATTTATTTGATGTTGAATGAAAAATTGATTTATGTTGAAATAAATTGGAAATCGATTTGTAAAATGATTTGGTAATTGGAAATAAATTTGAAATCGATTTGGAATCGATTTGGTGATTGAAATAAATTTAAAAATCAATTTGGAAATTGATATGGTGTTTGAAAGTGAATCTTTGGAAAACGATTTTGAAAATCGTATATAAGTGGATATTTGGAAATTTAAATTCACAATGGAATTTATAAAGGAAAGGGAAATTTGTTTTAAAAATAAACATTGATTTATTTTTAAAGTGTGGAAAATATGATTTGAAATTGGTTTTCAAAGTGATGAAGTGTGGAAATAAATTTACAGATTTGGGAAGTAAATTTGAAATAAATCGATAAGGATTTATTTAATTGGTTTAAATGAAAGTGATTTGGAATTTGTTTTCAAATGGATGAAGTGTAAACCATATCTCGCAAAGATATTTGAAATTTAATAATTTGGGAAAATTATTTAAATTGGTTGATTGTTGTGAATGTTGTTAATTGTTAAATAACCGACTATCAATATTTGCCTTTGAAATGGCACTTGATTTATTTTTAAAACAAATGCTCATTATTTGGTTAAGTCGGGAGAGGACTTTGTGTCATATAACCCATTCCGAATAGCGATACGTCGTAAATGGATAACATTTGAAGACCGGTGTGAAGACCGGGTATTTTCGAAAATGAAAGGACAACCTATCGAATGTCTCTGCACCGAGTTGCTCCGGTATAGAGATTTATATCACTCTTCTTGTGATGGGAAGTCCGGACGTGATTAGTGAATACCTGGATTGCAAGGGCTTCTTTGGAAGTGCCTTCGGTTCTGTTCGATCCCGGAACGGACTTGTATGGATGTGTGTCTGACGTTACACTTTGAGATGTAAAGCTGGTTTCTATCAAATACATTTCTGTTGGTGGCGGAGAATTTATTCTCTTAGCTTAACACCCTTCTCTGAGATGTACGAGCTCAGAGGTTATGTAGTTGATGGTTACTAGTGATACACTCCCAATTTGGTGATGTGGCATACGAAGTGTTGTTGATCATTTATTGATCAAAGCATGGCTTTGTGAAAAAGCGTAGCTTTGTGGACGAGACTTCATCGAGCCTCACAACCTGGTAATGGTCGAAACAGGAATGTTGCGGCAAGGTTTTTAGGGGTCGCGCCCCTAGGGTATGTCATTTCCTTCTGGATAAAAGGTGATATCATGGTATGGAGCCCAGATATTTTACCTATGTTGATGCTGCAAAATTTATTATACTTTGTGGTTGTTTCTTTGTGGTTGAGGATCCTCGGATAAAGGTCGGTAATGACCGGGGGGATGGCATACTTGTGTGTTAGTTACCTAGTTACAGCTGTACAGCGTGAGGTAGCGTTAGTGTGTTGGTTACCTAGTTACAGCTGTACATCGTGAGGTAGCGTCGGCCTTGTGTTTGCAGAGATCCGGTTAGGTTCTCGGGGCGTCTTTCCCGAGGCGTTTCCATTTCGGTGTAAGGAAGTTCCTTTGCCTGGCCATTTGTTGGAATCCAAAGAAACAATACGCGCCCTGTACGGTTTCAGTTGTATAACCTGCTATGGAATGTGGCGGTAACCTGCTATTGAACGTAGTAGCTATAGTAGGCATACAATAATGGTTGTATGTTGGCTAAGATTAATATTATACTTTCGAAAGGTTTTCCACACTATGCACTAGTAATAATATCAAAAGTGTTTTCTTTTGCGTAGTAAGCATGTTTGACTATCATAAGAAGAAATCTCCTCCAATTCTACGGTTGCATTGTTTGTGTGGCGGGAGGTCTTATGGTAGTTTTATTTTCCAAAAGCATTGCGAATTTGTTTCATTTTCTTTGTGAAAATAACTGTTTTACGATCTCACACCAGTCACCATGACTGACCTGGAGTTTATTGTTCCCTTTCTAAACTCTGGGTGCCCATAATTTTCCACACGGGCAACCTAGAGTTATGTTATCAGGATATTCTGGATATTCTAGAGCTTTGGAGATGAGCTGGATGGCGAGGCGTACTACCGTACTTATTTATTTATTCCGCTGTGTATTATGTATGTGAACAAGTTATATAATTGTCCACTGATGTGTATTGTTGTAAACTCTGATGATATGATGTAATGTATAAACTGATATAGTCTTTTGTTTTAAAGATTATTCATTCAGCTATTATATATTGTTCCGCTGCGAATGTGAGATTCAGATATTGTTTATGTTTCTGTTTTTCTGTTCTCTTTTTCTTCTGTCTTTTTCTACATCTTCTTTTTAACCCTAATGGTTCGGTTTTCCGGCATTCGATTGTGCGGCATTTAATACAGTGGACGTATTAATGTCGACTTTCTAGCGTCGAAAAAATCGTATCGTTACAAGTGGTATTAGAGCTGTTGGTTAAGCGATAACCTTGGCTCTATTGGGTGTTACTCATTAGAGATAGAGTCAGTAGTACTCTAGAATGAGTGTGAGCGTAATAATAGATATGAGCGCGTATTTGTTAGTGAATATAAAATTTGTTTTGTATTGTGTTGAATTATCGGTTGATTGTTTATAGATTCTGGTCGGTGCAGTCTGGCCAACTGTAATCGATAGGGGTTTCTAAACTCTTAAACAAGATAAACTAACACAATATTGTTTTAAATAGGGTAAATGAAATAATTTTACCCAAAACTATTTTTGTATAGAAAAGAAATCATTTTCTATGAATTATTATAGTATATGGATGCTTGGTTGTTAGGAAGTGATAATATTGAATTACTATCATTATTATATGGAAATATAATGAGAAATAATGGTATAATTAAAGATTTGGGGATAAATTCATTTAACAAATGAAATTTATAAATACGAATTGAAAGGATAAGGAAATAAAATTCATATACGAATGAGATTTGTTAATGTAAATTGTAAATGTGATTTATAATTGGAAATAGAATTCCAGGAAGAGATTTGAAAATAAAAATTCATTTATGGAATGAAATTGGTAATGTGAATTTATAAATGAGTTTTATAAATGAATGAGATTTGATTTGAATCAAGTTGAATAAAAAAATCCAAACTTGGAAATAAAAATAAAATAGATTGAGTTTAAGTAAACTGATTTGATAATTTATTAATTCATGAAATAATGAATTGGAAGTTGAATTAGTTAAATTAAAATTGAATTGTAAGCTGAATAAAAAATGGTTTAAATTTGCATATAAATTCAAGTAAGTGGAAATAAATTGAAAATTTCTTTGTTATTGATAAAGTAAATTCAGGATGAATTGAATATGAGAATTTGAAATTTAAAAGGGATAAGTGAATATACTAATTGAATTAAATTAGTAGATGGAATGGATTTGATAAATGAAAAATCAAATCAAAGATTTAAATTGAAAATTGTTTACAAGGAAAATTAACTTGAGTTTTGAGTTGAAATAACTTAAGCAATATTGGGATAAATGCTCGACTTAAGTAAAATTTTGAAATGGTTGTTGTCGAGTTTTGTGAAATGATTTCAAATGAAATGAATGTGAATATGGAATGTAAATAAAATTGATTTTTGAATCAATTGAAATGGATATGAATTCGTTTCACTTAAAAATGAATTGAATGTAAGAAAGTGACTTGTAAATTACTTGAATTGAATATAAATTAGATGAAAGCAATTTAATTTGTATTGAAACTTTATAAATTGCTAATGGGATTTATTTTGAATGCATTGCTTATGAAATCTATGTGTTTACTATTGAAATAAGTGAAATATTAATAGATTTCCTATATATGTCACTTACGTGTTTAAATTGAGTAAGTACAGGTTTTTGGGAGCCGTTTGGCTGCGTTTGGTTGCGCAAATGCTAAATAAATAAGCCGCTTTGCTTAAAATGCTAATAAAGGTACGCCTACGCAATATAAAAATATGAAATATGAACTGTTTTTGCTTTTCCGACCGAGTGGGTCGATGTATATATATTTATATCTTTTGTCAAATTGCAAAAGCTCCTCCATACAAAGGAGACTCCGCCAAAATTTACTTAAAATTTTTGGAGTTAGAAAATTTTTGAAAATTTGGAAAAATTTTTGTTAAAGGATTATTTGTCAAATTGGATTAAATGAAGCAAAGTATTGGGAAAAAATTAGTAAATGAAACTAATTTAAACAATGAGATGAATCAGTTGTGAATGAAAGATAATTGATAAAGTTCAATATTCGGAGTTTGAAGATAAAAATGAATTCAAATAGAATTGAAATTGTGAATTAAATTCAAATGGAATTGAAATGCAAAGTTGTATGGAAATGAATATATAACTTTGTTTGTGAAGTGAAAATAAATGTAAGGAGTGTGTAAATACTTATATTGAACTTAAGAAATGAATGGTGTAATTCTTAAGTAAACGGGTATTGGGAATCCAATAAGTGAATTTGGACATTGTTGTTAAGTAAAGTATACAGGGATTGTAAAGGCTAAGGAAAATGGAATTGGATTTAGATTTCAAAGATGAATTTGAATTTCTCAATAAAAGGTATGTATTTAAATTTCAGTATGAAATTTGATTGGATTTTTTATTTTGCCACTTGGCATTTTGTTTTCTATTGGAATTTGGGAGTCCGTAGGGACATTTTGTAGTTGTACCGAGCTAGCCGCGCAAAGGAGACGCTGGCGAAATTTCTCGGAAATTTAGAGAGTTAGAAAAATTTTGTGTTAATTCCATAATCTCAGCGACCTAGAACTTAGCGACCTAACAGGGATTAGCGACCTAGAGGAGCTTGCGACCTAACAGCAGGAAACTTAGCGACCTAGAGGAGCTCGCGACCTAAAAGGGATCAGCGACCTAGAGGAGCTTGCGACCTAACAGCAGGCAACTTAGCGACCTAAGAACATAGCGACCTAAATAATGTCGCGACCTAACTGTTGAAGGAGGCTCTGCGACCTAGGGGAGTCTACGACCTAACTATCAAAAGACCTTGCGACCTAAAGACTTGGGAGAAGTTTGCGACCTAAGGACTCAGGAAAGGTTTGCGACCTAACTACAGGAAAGATTTGCGACCTAAGGGACCTACGACCTAAGAGGCTAACGAGCTAGGGCTTCAACGACTTAGAACTCCCATAGCTATTCCTTAACTCGCCTGCGACCTACCACTTAATCAAATAAAGCCAAGTACTGCTTCACCAGCTGATTTCTTAAGCCGCAAGGAGACTGCGACCTAGCTTAGGTCGCTCGCGACCTACGACTTAACTAAGGTCGTACGCGACCTAAGACTTAGGCAAAATTTCTGAATCCAAACCAGCTCCTATAAATACCCCACCACTTCCAACATCACGGGGACTTTTGGCCATTCATTTCTTCAAGCGCCGTTACTCCGTCGTAGTCTCCACTCATCCAGCAATCAAAGGTCCTCAAACATTCAAGACACTACAACAATCTTCAAGAGATAATTCCTTACATCTAACATGGATTCATCGAATTTCATCGACGAAGATTGAGCTAGTAGTCAAGATTGTTTCTTTTGATCAAGTTGTACTGTTTTGATAAGAGATTTGTATCGATTTGTAACCGAATTCAGAAATAAAGAGATTCAAAGTGGACGTAGGCTTAATCTCAAGCCGAACCACTATAAATTGCTGTCTTTTACTACTTTTCTGCCAGTTTACTGCTTAAATTCTGTTCCCGTCACACGGGTGGTGCTTTCACGATTCTATTACACACACCGGGTGTTAGCGTTCACTTTTTAACGTTAACATTTTGGTGCTTTCACTGAGAACCCAACTCAGGCTACCATTCACCATTGCTTCACACAAGTTTGTTGAAAAAGTTTCCTACAAAACCAGAAATTTATCAGACGTAATGGCTCCTGGAAGGAAACGAAAGGCTATCAGATCTGAAAATGTGCAAGATAATACCGCCACATCTATTTCACCGAGTCATGCGGCTCCAAGCGTCGGGGTGACGCGAGAGGAGCTAGACGCTGTTGTATCTGGACTATACCAACAGATTGAAACTCAAAACAATCTGATGATGGAAAAACTAAACGCTCTGCTTGGCGCCAATCAAAGACCAGTGGGTAATGAAGAAAACATCGCTGATGCTCTTCGCAACTCCGAAGGAAAAAATATTCCTCAAGGGGGATCAGGTGCTGCTGAAGGGGCACCTCTCCAAGCTGAAGGATCTGGGCCCTCGCCGATTTTCCGCGAACATCTACCCGGACAAACTTCGGAGAAAATGGCCGAAGTCTATTCCGCCAAATCTTTGAACAACGAGGAATATCTTTCTGGCATGATCAAGCAAATAATGAAGGAGAGTATGCAGAGGGATGAAGATGAGAGCGAATGGGGATTCGCACCAAGTAGAACTCCGTTTACCGAGAAGATTCTAAAGGCTGAATTTCCTAGAAAGTTTGTTCCCCCCACCATTCCTGCTTATCGGGGAACAAGTGATCCAAATCAGTTCTTGTATAAATACGACTGGCACATGACCGGCGCAAGAGCAACTGATGAAATTAAGTGCCTATATTTCCCAGTATATTTGGAAGGAGTGGCACTCCTCTGGTTTACCAAGCTCCCTGTCCGATCAGTTGATCAGTTTTCCGATCTGACCCGAAAGTTCAAAGAGCAATTCAGGCTATACGCTTCAAAGGCAAAGGACATAATGTCATTGTCCAGTCTTGAACAGAATCCGGGAGAACCTATTAAATCATTCCTGAACCGTTTCAATATAGCTCTGGCAGAAGTTGATAACGCAGAGCCACGGATGATCTTGACCTATTTGATGCGTGCTATCGACAAATCGAGCGAATTTGGAAAATGGCTGAAGATGAAAGAGCCAAATTCTCTCGAGAAATTCTACAAGAAAGCTGATGAATTCATACGCTTGGAAAATCTTCCAGCATCGATGAAATAAAACCGGCTGAGATAAAACCAAAGACCGACACTCTGGAAAATATCTTCTTCGCCACCAAAGATGCTGTGGATTATCCCAAACCGGCTGAGATAAAACCAGGAAAGGGCGCTATGAGAAATGGAAAGTTCTACCGTTTTCACAACCAACCCGGTCATGATACCAATGACTGTCGCCACTTAAAGAGCTTAATTGAAGAATTGTTGAGGGAAAACAAGCTGCAACAGTACGTCAAGAAGAACAGAAGTGACCCATCTTCGTCAACTCAGGGGCAGCAACTCCCTACTCAGCCATCAGGTTTAGGTAAAGGTACTGCAGCACAAGAATCTGAGAGGCCCATTATCAATGTGATTACGGGAGGCCCACACCCAGCGGGCAGAAGCTGGGGTGAAATGGAACGATATGCTCATGCTTTGAAATACATCCCAGCAGAGGAAGATGTTTTTGCTGTAGAAAATGCTGCACCCCTGAAACAGCAAAAGATTTCAGATGATGATATTATGTTCAAAGCTAGGGATTCTATTGGTATTGAAGCTCCCACCATAGATCCCTTGGTTATCTCTGCAGGAATTGGACCGGCAATAGTAAGACGAGTGCTCATTGATTGCGGTGCTTCCTGTAATATACTCTTCAAGAAAACATTTGACCAGATGAAGATCCCAATGACCGACGTTCAAGCTTCATCACAAAAGATTGTTGGTTTCACTGGGGAACCACAGCAACCAATCGGAACTGTCGAGTTGTTCGTGGAACTTGGGGAAGGGCAGAAAAGAGTAGTTCGCAAGCAAACCTTTGTAATTGTCGATGGATTTTCTGCCTATAATGCTTTCCTGGGCAGGCCAACTCTAGCTGCATTCAAGGCCATTTTGGCCCCGTGGTGCCTAACTATGAAGTTTCCTACAGAAAATGGTGTTGGTGTCATCAAGGGAGATCAAAATGCTGGACGCGAATGTTATCTTATAGAGCTTCGAGAAGCCAGAAAGAGAGAAATGGGTAAAGATGCGGCAGCTCCCCTTCGGATCAAAAACCCAACCTTATAGCAAATACAGGGTAGTCCCTGCACTGGTGAGCATAGTGGTGCAAGGCGAGAAATGGACCCCAGAAAATCCAGTGCAGAGGATAATAGGGTGATGCCCGTGTAAGTTACGATACCAATACCTGTCGACTCCAAAGACCCAAACAAAGTACTTAATGTGGGTTTGCAACTAAGTACAACAGTTCAAAACACACTGATATCATTTCTAAAAGCGAATCTGGACGTGTTCGCTTGGTGTCATGCTGATATGTGTGGAATCTCTCCAACAATTGCTGTTCACACTCTGAATGTTGATCCGAAATTCACACCAGTAAAACAGAAACGAAGAACTCAAGGTCCAGAGAGGTCAGCAGCTTTAAAGGAAGAAGTAGATCGTCTCATGGAGAATAATTTCATCAAAGAAACCACTTATCCAAATTGGGTTTCAAATCCAGTACTGGTTAAGAAGGCAAATGGAAAGTGGAGAGTATGCATTGATTTCTCAGATCTAAACAGAGCCTGCCCCAAAGACTGCTTCCCGTTGCCTAGAATCGATCAACTGGTAGATGGGACGGCTGGACATGAGTTGTTGTCTTTTATGGATGCCTACTCCGGATACAATCAGATTATGATGAATGAACCAGATCAGGAAGACACAAGCTTTATCACAGATGTGGGTCTCTACTGCTACAAAGTTATGCCTTTCGGATTGAAAAATGCTGGGGCAACCTACCAAAGACTCGTCAATGCAATGTTCAAGCCTTAGATTGGTAGAACCATGGAAGTTTATGTCGACGATATGTTGGTAAAATCAAAGAAAGCTGTAGATCACATGGGACACTTGGAGGAAATGTTTGCAATTCTTCGAAAGTACGGAATGAAGCTCAATCCATTGAAGTGTTCATTCGGGGTAGAGTCTGGGAAATTCCTGGGTTACATCGTAAGCGCTAGGGGTATTGAGGCCAATCCTGCTCAAATCACAGCTCTAAGAGAAGTTAAAGCCCCTAGAACAAAGAGAGAATTGCAAAGTCTCAATGGAAAAGTTGCCGCTCTTAGTCGCTTCATCTCCAAGGCCACAGACAAATGCATTCCCTTCTTTGATGCTTTAAAGAAAGGAAAGAAAAATTTTGAGTGGACTCCCGAATGCCAGAATGCTTTCGATGAACTAATTCATCACATGGAAACACCTCCAGTTCTTTCCAAGCCTACTAACGGTGAAGACTTTTTCATCTACTTAGCAATTTCATCTCACGCCCTCAGCGCAGCACTTGTACGGGAAGATATGAAAATACAACGTCCAGTCTACTACATCAGCAAATGGTTCACTGGGGCAGAGATGAATTATTCAAAGATAGAAAAGCTTGCTTATTTTTTGTTAATCGCTTCCAGGAAGTTGAGGCCCTATTTTCAATCTCATCCTATCAAGGTCCTGACTGATCAACCTCTAAAGCAAGTCCTGTATCGTCCTGAAACTTCGGGTCGTCTCTTGAAGTGGAACATAGAACTCAACCAATATGACATCACTTACCATCCCCGAAGAGCAATTAACGGACAAGCTTTAGCAGATTTCATTGCAGAGTCCACTGACAAAGGTGATATCAAGGAAGAAACAACTGACTGCATTCCGATACAGTGGAAGTTGTATGTTGATGGCTCAAGAAATGATTATTGTTCTGGGGCAGGAGTTGTGCTTGAAACTCCCGAAGGACGATCATTATGTTATGCATTGAGACTAGAATTCCCTTCGACAAACAATGAAGCAGAATATGAAGCCCTTATTGCCGGTTTAAAAATCGCCAAGGAACTAAACATCAAGGTGATACAGATTTTCAGCGATTCTCAGCTTATTGTTTGCCAGGTGAAGAAAGAATTTCAAGCCAAAGGAGGAAATTTGCCTGCATATTTGACAAAAACTTCCGAACTCCTCAATGATTTAGATCACTACTCAATAAGCCACATACCCCGAGAGGAAAATATGAAGGCAGATTCTTTAGCAAAGTACTCAAGTTCCGGAGAAGCTCAATTACTGGGATTAGTTCCTGTAGAAGTTCTGTCAGCTCCAAGCATTGATGAAATGGATGTTGATTGGATTATGACTACGTCTCAAGAGCATGAATCATGGATGACTCCAATCAAAGAATACTTACTCAGTAGTTCCCTGCCAGAAAGTTCTAAGGAACGTCGAAAATTATTGAGAAAAGCATCGAGATATATACTTCAAGATGGCCGATTATACAGACGAGGATTTTCAATGCCTCTGCTCCGATGTGTAGCTAAGGAAGAAGCCAAGACAATTCTAGCCGAGGTACACGGAGGAGAATGTGGAGATCATTCAGCTGGTCAAACTTTAGCCAAGAAAGTTCTTCGATATGGGTATTTCTGGCCGGATATTAATCGAGATGCTGCAGCTTATTCCAGGAAGTGCGACAAATGCCAAAGATTTGCAAAAATCCCAAGAGCGCCTTCCACCGAACTCACACAGATGGTCAGCCCATGGCCATTTGCCATTTGGGGGATAGACCTAATTGGACCATTACCGATCGCCAAATCAGGGATTAAATATGCTATTGTTGCTGTTGATTATTTCACCAAATGGGCTGAAGTTGAACCTTTGGCCACCATCACTTCTAAAAAGATGATAAATTTTGTAACGAAGAATATCATTTGCAGATATGGTGTGCCACAGAAGATAATCACAGACAACGGTACTCAGTTTGAAAGTGAAAAATTCCAGGATTTCTGCAAACGATTCAGAATTCGAAAAAGCTTCTCAGCAGTGGCTCATCCGCAGGCAAATGGGCAAGTGGAAGCAGTTAATAAGATCATCAAGTCAACTATCAAAAAGCAGCTCGAAAAAGCAAAAGGTGGTTGGGTTGATAAACTTCCATTAGCACTATGGGCGTACAGAACTACTCACAAAACTGCGACTGGGCACACTCCATTTTCACTGGCATACGGATCAGAAGCAATGATTCCAGTGGAAGTAGAAGTTCCTTCACATAGAAGAGTTTATTTCAACGAAGCTGAAAATGAGAAACTACAACTTGAAGCACTTGATTTTCTTGATGAGAAAAGAGAAGAAGCTAGGCTCAGAGTTTCAGCTCATCAGCAAAGAATATCCAGGCATTTCAACTCTAAGGTCCGCCAACGCAGCTTTGAGATCGGAGACTTGGTTTTGAAAAGGATCATGACAGCAACTGGTGTGTTTGGGCCAAACTGGGAAGGACCATATGTCATAGGCACTAAACTTCTTGATGGCACATTCAAACTCATAACTGTTGAAGGAGATCCAATTCCAAGAGCCTGGAACAGCAACCACTTACGTCCTTATTTTACTTGAAAGAAAAAGCTTGGTTCAGAATTGTAAAATAATGATGAATGTATCAGTTGTATTGTAAAATATTATAAATCAGTGTGAATGAATGAAAGCTATGAAGTGGATGTAGGCCCGATTCTTGGCCGAACCACTATAAATCTTGTGTTCTTTACTATTTCATAATGCCTGTTTTATTTCGATATGTAAATACTTTAAATGTATTGCTAAAATGTCGATTCAAAATTGCAGGACATCAAAACAATGCTTGCTCGTCACAAAGCTAAGCGATCTCTATAAATCAGCTATTACACGAAAACCAAGCGACAAATATAATAATTCCAAACTCCAATCCTATGCAAGGAAAACTTCACATAAAAAGTTGACGACTCCACTGTAACAAACCTTTGTTCACTAGTTGAGATTGACGTTATGAATAGACATCCAACTAGATAACTCGCGTTTGTCTCGTGAAGTCATTCAACAGTGAAGTCCACTCCTTCGGATGAAGCAATTTACTTGTAAAAGGGAAAAAGATGTGCTTGGGAACGATAATGAGGGATCGCTAATGGGCAGATGATGAAAGAAAGTTGCCAAGCAAACAAAGAAGCAGACAAAGGGAGGTATGCCTCTCAACAGGAAGGCTGGAAGATCCACTAAAGGGACGCCTTCCCAAGCGGAAGGAACAGGACCCTCGCTAACTGGTCGTGATGCATCCGATCAGATAGCTTACGTCCGTCCCGTGGATCCACTTGCCCCTGAGACGCAACCTACCTGGCACACCAATCAACCAAAGCCCTCTAACGAGGCACGCCGATAAATGGGAGAGCTTTCCTCAATCAAAAAGATCGGTGGGACTACCAAAGGGTCACCTTGTTAGTTAATTGCGATCGTTTGTGCAAACAAACATCCAATCAAGCAACTTGCATTCGCCCCGTGGACCCCCCCGACCATGAGAAAGTAACTTCCAAGCAATCAAAAGCCCTTTTCGGAGGCACAAGCCCTCTTCGGAGGCACAAGCCATCTTCGGAGGCACGCTTCACCATGCTTGAGGCACAAAATCAAAAGCCCTTTTCGGAGGCACAAGCCCTCTTCGGAGGCACAAGCCATCTTCGGAGGCACGCTTCACCATGCTTGAAGCATAAAATAAAAAGCCCTCTTCGGAGGCACATTTCACCAGGGTAGAAGTGCAAAATGCTTCTCTTCGGAGACCCACTTCACCAGAGTTGAAATACCAAAATTGCTTCTCTTCGGAGACCAAAATTGCTTTTCTTCGGAGACCAAAATTGCTTCTCTTCGTAGACCAAAAGACCTCTTCAAAGGCGTACTTCACCTTGCTTGAAGTACCAAAAATAAGCCCCTTACTGGGGCATAAAATCAAAACCTTCTTCGGAAGCTCATTTCACTGCGTAGGAAAATTCGCTTTTAACAAATAAAAGTGATCATCCCCAAAAGTTGAAGTGTTCTTCAGAAGGAAAGAGAAAGGAAAAACTTCTCGAAAGACGAGATATACTTCATTAAAAGCAGAATGATTCTTCCCTTAAAAGTGGAATAGTTATTCTCTGGAATAAGAGTATCAGTCGTGAAAAAAAAAGCTAGGAATATTGCAATGCACTCGCGGTATGGGGGCAATACTATACGATTCAGTTACATGAACAAAGTAATATACAAGCAACATACCGCGAGTTCATCACAATATCATGAAAAATAGATGATGTGGAATAAATGCATTCTCAAACGCAGACAAAAAGTTTGCACAAGTAAGAAGAATCGTTTGTTCTACACTAAAAATAAAAGACAGATCATTCTCACATACACAAGAGTTTGTACAAGTAAAATAATTGTTTTATTTAGTACTATGAAAATTCTTTACATGTACAGATATCTCAAAGAGCAAAAGCAGGGACCGGTACCCGCACAATCCCCGGTCGATACATGCAAAAAGCAAAAGTAAGGAGTAAAAAATCTAGCTTGTTATCCCTTCTTCTCGCCACCTTTGGATCCTTTCCCCGGCCTAATGATTAGTTTTTGGAGCCGTTGTGGACGGGTCGGGGCAGAAGGAGAAAAAGGCGCGGCTGGATCAACTTCTGCTTCCTCCCCAGTTGAAGCACTTCTCTTCTTCTTCCTTATGCCACGCTTCCCCTTCCTCTTTGAAGAAGATTCGCTCCCCGGAGTAGCAAGCAGTGTTGAAAGCTTCGTGTCGTCATCAAGGGACTGCTCCGGGGTCTTCTCGACGTCTTCAAGGTCCTCCGCCTTCTGTTCCTGCGAAGCTGCCGGGTCATCCAGGCCTTGAAGGGCTTCGATTTTCTCTACCTGTGATCCCGGCTGGGAAGCAGAAGGAGGAGTAACCTGTAAAGATGAAGGGACGGCAACTGAGGGAGTGGAAACTTGTGCAGTGTTTGGTGCCTCCGCTGTAGAAGAAAAGAAGTTAAAATCAACATCTTCCGAAAATAGAGAAGGTATCGGTTCACCAAAGTTCAAGTAACAAGTAAGAAGGTCATCAAACTCGATTAAATCAAGTAACTGGTTCATTAGACCTGGAACTTCGCCAAAGTTACCTGGAGGAGTTGGTTTCGCAAGTTCAATTTCATATTTATCAGCTTCAGTTTCTTCCTGGCTCTTCTCTTCAATTTGGGAAAGAAGAGACTCGGAAGTATCGAGTTTAGCTTCAGCATCTTTTGCAGCAAGTGGAGATTGAGAGCTAGAACCGATGATATCAACATCAGTCAAAGTCGAAGTATGAGCAGGGGCAGGTAGTGATGTTGTCTTTTCTGGATGTTCCTCTACCACTGTCCCGGCTCTAGCTTCGGCAAGTTGCTCTTTGCCTCTAATAAGCGCATCACGTGCTTCATCATCTAGATAAAGCGCTACAAGGTCTGCTTCCGCATAACCGGCAAATGTATCAAGTATGGTCTCCCAAACTTCAGCAAGTGTAATCTCATATTTGGGACCCAAGAATGAAAGGCTGTCGCGGCCCAAAACGCTGTGCATATAGAAGTCAAATAGAGTAGAATCGATGCTAGCTTTAGTGGCGTCGTGAGACTCTTCGGCCGCAACTTGTCCAGCGACCGCGTCATCACGCTCCTTCTCAACTTTAAGAAGCTTAGCTTTCAGCATCTCAATCTCTGCATTTTGGGACACAATTGTTCCCCGCAGCTCAGTATTTTCTGTGCGATATTTCTCAGTAATGTGCTGCTCAGCTGCAAGCTTCATTTCGGCGTCCCTTTGCGCAGCATGTGCATCCCGCACTTGCTTCTGACAGACTTCTTCCTTTTGGGTGTGCGATGCAGAAGATGAGGCCAGATCTTCCTTTAGTCGCTTGACTTCAGATGCAAGCTTTGCGTTGTCGTCTGCAATGCTTGTCATCTCCGCATCATGTTGCTTACACCATCTGTCCCATTCTGATTTATCATTCTCCATGGTCATCATCGCCTCAAGATTTATGTGGTTAACCCTTTGGAGTTCATCGACAAGTTTCTGCCATTGTGACATCCTCTCGATATTAAGTCTGACCGCGTCAAGGCTTTTAAGCATGTCTTGCTTATCAATTGGAACCAAATCCAAGTCAAAGCGCACTCCTTTTAGGCACCAATTTGGAAATCGGCTCTGAAGCGTTGGAGGGCCGTCTTTAACTTGATATTGTGGCCTATTAATGATTGTTTGAATATCAGACTTCTTTAGAGGAGGAGAGCCGGCCGGAGTATCAGAAGGGATAGGAGCGTCAGCTTTTTTAGAAATTTCAGATGCGTCCTTCTCATCAAGTTTAATCCGTTTACTTGGGTCATCGGTAGCATGCTTCTTCCCTTTGTCATCATGATATTTTCTTTTATGAGAGTCATCGTCTCTCCTTCTTTGCTGCTCTTCGTAAGCACGCCTTTCTTGAGCTTTTCTAGCTGCACGCTCTTCGTCAGATTCTTTGCGGGAGGGAAGATAACGTCCATAATCGTAAGAATCACGCTCTTCGTCAGATTCTTTGCGGGAGGGAAGATAACGTCCATAATCGTAAGAATCACGCCCTCCGTAGCGCCGAAAGTTGTCGTAGTATGAGCCGGTACGTCCCATCGGAGAATCTGAAAAACGGAAAAGAAGTGAAGTTTAGAAATTTCCAGAAAAAGAGGATAAATGCTTATAAGTGCTGAAAAATCCTAAGTGTGTGCGGCGTGCAAGCTACATGCGTCAAACTACAGACCACGCTTTAGTGTGGAAACAGAGACGACTGGCGTAGTAGGCGTCAGGGTTTGTTTTAGGGTGGAAGTCGCTTCAACAACGGGAGAAGTCACTTTTGGATTATTATCCCCGAAAAGCTCTTGAGAAGTTATCATGATATCGCTCAAGCCATCAAAAGTGTCATCACCCTGGAACTCAGCAGACTTCTCCTTTTCAACTTCCGTATAGATTGATTTCTCAAAAACTCGAGGATTCTCTTCCTCCTCAATAATTGGGGCAAGTGCCAACTTGCTGGCTGACCCTACAACATCGATGGATGCAGAACATTTTAACAAAGCAGCCTCTACAACGGGTGCTTTTGATGCAATTTCTTCTACAGAAGAGGGGGAATTCGAGGCCTCTGCTTGAGAGCCCGAAGCAACTAACGTTTCCGCATCAGAACTAGAATTTCATGAATCTGAGTCGATCTAGAAGGATGTAAAAGACCAAACTGGTGCAGAAATTCATCTTTCAGCAAGAATTTGGCACTCCTCTCTTCAGCATCAACGGCACTCAAAGTATCTAAAATCGACTTGCGGCTGGTATCTCGAAGAAGAGAAGGAAGTGCTGCACAAAGAAAGAATGGAATTAAGCATTTGACGGTTCGAATTCTGAAAAATCTAGAAAATGAATCGGTAAAAGGTAATCTTACTTCCGACTCTCCAGATGGCATAAAATCCCGGAGGACATCGAACGTAAAAGAATTGAGTCAAGAATCCATGGGCACTTTCAGGCAAGTCCAGAATTAGTTTACGATTCCTGGCACTCCTCACAAGTATGATAGAGGGATGGTCTTTGTTCTTTGCAAATGTACACAAGAAGCGAATTTCATCAAAAGAGGGAAAATGGTCCAACGTTCTCCTGAAAAGCACACACAATCCCAGCAGGATGGAGTATCCATTAGGGTGTAGTTGAAAGGGAGAAATAGTTAGCCGAAGGAGAAGTTCTCGAAGACAGTCGTTAAATGGGGGAATGGCTCCACTCGAACACATCTGCTGGTTCACAGCAACAAAGCCAAGAGGCGGCCTGTCAGCAGTGTCGCTTGACCCAGGAAGTAAAGCATCTGCTTTGGCAATGCCAAATTGGATGCACAGTTGTCGAAAGACTTTATGACTTAGAGTGGTAGGAGTCCTTTCCGGAGGGTCGTTTAGTGGAGTAGCAATTGGAAAAGCTTCTCCGGCTATTTCCAAGTCTTCCTGTTGAGATTCCATTCTACACAAGGAACTGGACGATCAAATATTAAGGTGCACGTTTCCTAAAAAGAGTGAAGTGTTGTGCAAAACTAATACAATAACGAGCAAATGTAAATGAAACTAAACTAATTGATACTTGTCGATTATAAAGTTTCAGGGCTTGATATCTTAAGTCCAAGAATAGTGTTGTGTTGATGCAAATAAATCAGCTTTAGTTGATCATTTCAATTTTGCTTTAATACTTCACTTAGATTTGTTAGTTCACAGCATTTCATTCACGAAGTTCATTTAAGTTTGATATTCTTTGTCAACTAATCTGTTGTTTGATGTGGGTAATCAATAGCAGTATATTCGTCCCATTTTTCTGTGAATGTTGCTTCTAAACAGGTTATCAGCATTAAAGTTGAGGCAATCTGAAAAGAAGTGCAAAGTCCAAAACAATTCAAATTCAGAAAATCAGTCAAGTCCTGCTCAAAAATTCTAAGTGTTAGGTCGCTTACGACCTAACACAAGTTGCAGCGTTCCTATGCTAAGTTGTTCAGGTTAAAAATTCAGGGCTGTAAAAAATTGTCTAAGTATTAGGTCGTTCAGCAACCTATCATGGGTCAAGCTTTCTGTAAGTCGCACGTTGCAGTTGAATGGATTAAGATGAGGCAATTTTCTTTAAGTCCTAGGTCATGCACAATTGTTTTTAGGTTGGAGATTCTCTAGATCGCAAATGTTGTCAGATCGCAAAGGCTTAAGTCGCTAAGCGTTCCCACGCGACCTAACTCTTAGGTCATTCAAATCTGATAGGTTGTCGACTTCCTCTCCAAGCAACATCATATTGAGTCCAATAACCCAATACCGCCAGTTCAAAAAGAGTTCATCTTCCCCTTCATCCTACCACAACGTACCACCGATTAACTAACAAATCAATGGCAAACCCTACAGAACTGTAGTAAAAGCTTTCGTATGATCGCAAATCACCACGACACGAACGAAAGTGTAACGTCCCAGATTTTCGCGTTCGAAAATCGACATCCATACTTTACATCGTACTCGAATGTCGTAGATTCGAGCGTTCAAATCCGAGTCGCCGGAGCTTATAACACAGTTAAGTAAATAACACAGCGGAAGAAATGAATAATACATTGATATACAATATCTGATACAACAGAATGATACAATGAATATCAATATACATCAGAGATATGATACAACAAATAGCAGCGAAAAAAAAACGATAACATCAGCAGCAGATAATCTCCATCTTCAAAGCACTAATCCAGATATAGCATGAACTCTCAATAACGATGCACAAAGATAAGCAAGTGCAGTCCGATCCAAAGACTGAACTAGCTCCAGATAACCTACTAATCTGACTATCTGAAAAACCAAACTCTAGACTGCTCGTGTAGAAAAATTTTGAGCATCCAGAGTTTAGGAAAGAAACAATAAACTCCGGATCAGTCATGGGACTGGTGTGAGCAACAAAAACAGTTTATCTTTAAAACAAATAGCAGAGAATTTTAAAGTCAATTCGCAATGCTTTTTGAAAAATGAAACTACCATAAGACCTCCCACCACACACACAATGCAAACGCAGAATTGGAGGAGATTTCTTCTTATGATAGTCAAAGATGCTTACTACGCAAAATCAAATCATTTTTGATATTATTATTAGTGCATAGTGTAGAAAAAATTTTCGAAAGTAGAATATAAATCTTAGCCAGCATAGACATTTCGCACTTATGCCTACTATAGCTACCATGTTCAATAGCAGGTTACCACCACATTCCATGGCAGGTAATACAACTAAAACCGTACAGGGCTCGTATTGTTTTGTTTGGATTTCCAACAAATGGTCAGGCTAAGGAACTTCCTATTCCACGAAAGAAACGCCTCTGGCGGGACGTTCCGAGAACCAACTGTTCTCTGCCAAACAAGGCCGGCAACCCCTTTTCCCAAGGGATAAAAGAAACCTCAGATATGCCACCCCCGGTCCTTTGGGACCTTTATCCGAGCTCGGTATCCAACATCACACATCATAAAGAAAGTGTATCCACATGAGTAAGTATCTGGGCTCCATACCATGATACTACCCTTTTCCAGAAGGAATGGTCATACCCTAGGGGAGCTACCCCTGAAAACCTTGCCGCACAATTCCTGTTTCGACCATTACCGGGTTGTGAGGCTCGACGAAGTCTCGTCCACAAAGCTACGCTTTTTCAAAAAGCCACGCTTTGGGTCAACAGATGATCAACCTATGATCACAAAGATAAATGATCAAACAAAAGATCATATCACAAATGATCAAACATTGATCATCACACAGCAACACTCAGCATGCCACATTACCAAATTGGGATATATCGTTGATAAATTTCAACTACATAACCTCTGAGCTCGTACGTCTCAGAGAAGGGTGTTAAGCTAAGAGAATAAATTCTCCGCCACCAAACAGAAATGTATTTGAAAGAAATCGGCTTTATATCTCAAAGTGTAATGTCAGACATGTATCCATATAAGTCTGTTCCGGGTTCGAACAGAACCGAAGGCACTTCTCACGAAGCCCTTGCAAATCCGGATAATTTCCAATCACGTCCGGACTTCCCGTCACAAAAAGAGTGATATAAATCTCTATACCGGAGCAACTCAGTGCAGAGACATTCGACAGGTCGTCCTTTCATTTTCGAAAATATCCGGTCTTCATCACCGGTCTTCAAATGCCATCCATATACGACGTATCACTATTCGGAATGAGTTATACGACCCAAAGGTCCTTTCCCGGCTAACCCGAATAGTGAGCGCAATTAAAAAGCATATGGATATGGGATTTCAATTAAGTCACAGCTTATTACCCAAAATCTTGCTTCAAATGGTTTAAACAAATTACCATTTTAATCTTTTTAAACAAAAAGATTCAATTCACAAAGTTCAACTGAATTTCACAGATTCATTTACAGATTTTCCAAATCGATTCCCAATTCAATTTAATTAATTCGTTAAATCTTTAAATCAAAGATTTAACTAATAGCTTTCAAAACAATTCCATTTCGAATGGGTTAAATAAATCATCATTTTAAATCTGTTAAGATAACAGATTTAATTCATAGCTTTTTAAAACAGTTCATTCATAACTTGGAAAAATAATTCCAATTCAATCTTGAAATTCCTTTAATTAAACTGGAATTTCATTTCTTATCTGAAAGCTTTTATCATTTGAAAACAAACAGTTTCTATTTTGGAAATCTGATTCATTTATACAAGTTAAAATCTTTGGGTTAAATCCAAATTCTCAAAATTTTACTTTTAAATGGTTTAACTTTATATAAACACATTTATAACATTTTTAATCCCTAGTTTCAATCATAGGATTCAATTTCAAACTTGAATTCAAATTTAAATCTAATTATTTAAATTTTCAAAACTCGATTTAAGTTATTCAAAATAACTTTTATCTTTGAAATTCTATTTCAAAAGCTTTTCACTTTAAACCGAAATTTCTAATTTCAAAATCAATTGAAATTAAAATTTCAATTTCAAAAACATCAAATTTACATTATCTGTGACTTAACCGATTTCCACGTGAAATCCATATTTGTGTGCGTAAAGGTGTAGTCTAGGGGTTTTACACACAATAGTGCAACATCAATCATCACATAACAAAATACAGGATATAGTTGATAAGCGATATAAACTATAACGCTTATCTTTTATTCACAGACATATATCACAGATAAGTAAATTACAGATTACAACATAAATCAGGGTGTATCACAAAGCATCATATATCAGGGATATCAAACCATTCAACATTCAATAGAATCCAGACATCCATAGGTAGGGTCAGTTAATTTTCTGATTAATTCAAGTCAGATTTAAATTCTATGAATAAATTATTAATTTTGGTTAATTAACATTAATGTATTATAAATCATTTTGATTCATTATTCTTAAATCATTTACTAATTAACCTTAAATTTTTTTTTTATCCCATAAATTTCACTAAGTAAATTCACTTATCCAATTATTTTCTTAAGTTAATTAAACTAATTTAATTAACTCTAATTTAATTAACTCTAATTAATCAGAATATCCAAAATCAATTACAATAAGTAATTTATCCTTAATTACTTTCATTAAGTAATTACATTTAAATCAAATTATTTAAATCCAAAACATTTTAAAGTTATACTTTAACCCCCTTTTTAAGTAGTTCAAATAATTAAATTTTATAAAACATTCTTTAATTCAAACTAGGATACAAAATAAATAAATTTTGATCCATCTTTCAAATTCTAGTTTTAACTTTATATTAAAACCTGGTTTCAATTTTTCAAAGTCTGTTTAAATGCAAACAGACAAGTTTAATTAAAAAAAACTGTAACATTCCCAAATGAACCTGAGTAAACCATCAAAAAACACCAAGACCCTCTCGGGTAATCACGCAACCCACGTGCTTCGAGTCGAACTCATGCTTTTCTCGAGATTGAACCCGAGACAACAGCTTCTTCTCCAAAACATCAACATCCAGATACACGAAATTGTGCACGTACACGTGAACAGGTGATTGGATCACCTCCGATCATCACCACGTCAATGAGCAAGTCGTCGATCGACTCTGGACCATCCTCCAACCACTCGAGCTTTGCCATCACCTCGAATTCGAAATTTGAGTTCGAACTCGAGCCTGGAACCCCTGAACTGGAAACAAAAGAACAGGTTCCACTCGAAACCTGGAAACGCCACCTCCCTCCAAACTCTGACCATCAGCACGCTTCCGCCTCCGGCTACATCATCGTCTACCCTTCCACCTCCATCTCCCAAAAACTGGTAGCGTCCGATCCCCTTTAGAGCCCGCGCGAGATCGAACAACACACCCCCTCAAAACTAGGGTTTAAAATTTCAAACCAAAATCCTAACTGCCTCGATGCTCAGATCCATCTACCATTATTTTTCCCATAGACCACGATCATCACTCCATCAACCAGAGAAACATTTTCCACTCCAACATCCTAGATCAACAGTTCTCACCTAATACGTGATTTCCGGTCAAACCAGTAATGCTCCATCATTTTTAAACTAAAAATTTTAATTTATGTTTTAAAAATCAAGTTTTAGTACACGAAATCAACTTATACTTCTGGATCAATGAATCTGGATTTTTAAATTTTCACTTACAAAATGTTTGCTCTGTTATATTTTGTTTTCCAGAGACATTACAGTTTTTATTTCATATTAAATAAAACTTCAAACTATAACTTATGTTACATACCCATACTTGGTTTGAATCTTAAGCCTTAACAAGGATTTGAACATGAAATCATGATTTTGATCAAGATTTAAACCTGGAATTCTAGAACAGGCAAGATCAAATTTTCAAATCAGCAGGCATATATTCATACATCTACCAAAATGAACTTGAAATATAGCATGCAAACACACTTATCTCCAGAAATAAACAAACAACCAATTTATACTTACGTTTATAAAATATAAAATGTTGCTCACCTGAACTTAGATTGAACAGAGCCTTCTTGTTTTGTTGATGATGATTGTTTTGAACTAGTGGCTGTTGGTTGTTTTCTAATTGTAGCTTTTCTTTTCTTTCTCTATATTGATGATGATTGTTTTCATTCTTTTCTCAGTTTTGTAATGGACGAATTTAGAGAAGGCTGATATAGAGGAGAGAGTGTACAGGCTATATCATATTTGTACAACATGGTTTGCCTTACGAGCATTAAATGACTTTGCCTATATTGTACACTTACATACCTATTTAAATATATTTTTTTGTTTACTTTGTTTCCTTTACTTTCGGCTGAGAGATGATATAGGTATGTTGCATTAAATGAAATGGTCCTTTTATCTTTGTTTATGCTTGCTTATACTTGTATTTGTTTGTAAATAGGTAGTTATATTTTTTTTCCTTTGTAGTTCTTTTGCCATACTTACTTCGGCTGGAGATATTTTTGTTTAGTGTCTTCATTCATTTATACTTTGATTTATTTTTATTTTACACAAACCTGGTTTGCTTTGAACTAATGTACTGACTTTACATTCTAATTTACCTTATATACATATCTATTTCTTATCTTTTCTTTGCAAACTCTTGCTTTAACTCGGCTGATCATTACATTGAGAAGATTTTGTTTCATACTCTTGCTACTTGTTTATTCCTATCTACTTCTTGTGTGCTGGTAGACATTTCTTCTATATATTTATATCTTGCTTGTATTTTGTTATGTTTTCTTTTACAAGCTTCATTTGTTTATACTTGAATTTACATAGTTCTTTTTATTATTTTATAATTAAAAATGAATTTCTATCTTACTTTGTATTTTTATAACTCAAATTATTATCAAATTCATTTACTTGAGATTTTTATTTCAAATCAAATGTATACACATATATATTCACATATATACAATATTTACTTTATTTATAAAAATAAATGATTTATACAGAATTTATTCAAGACTCAGGGAAACTCGCTATCAATTTATCAATTGATTTTACTATTTTTATTCAAAAATTTATTTAATTACTCAATTTAATTCAAAAATTCATTTAATTATTAATTTAAATAAATTTAAATTTCAGGGTCGTTACAAACTTCCCCACTTAAAAGAATTTCGTCCTCGAAATTCGCAGGCACGAAAGCAATCGCAGAGATAGATAGATAGATTCGATCTCCTATAACTCCTCAAACACGAGATATGAATTCCAAACTCAAGTCGGAATATCTTAGAATACATACCAATTTGTCCCTCTTCGGACTTTGGTATTCACAAGAAATTACAATAGAATTTCAAAATTTGGTTTCAAACGAAATCGTTTTATCAATATAATTCAAATTTAGCTCTGTATTCTATTAATCAATTTAACTCAATTCAAAATTTCCAATTTCAAATTCATCAAGGTTTAAATCCAAAAGCTGATAAGAAACCGATGAAGATACGAGGTAAGAATTTCTACAACGATTCGTAGAGCCATCATCACATCGAAACTTCTTCTTGTAGCTGATACGAAGGAATCAAAAGAATTTGGAAACGAATCAAAGAAAATTGATAGAGAAAGATTGTTTCCACTGTCGCAGGGTATTGACCATTTATAGTCGTATTTCCCTGTCCCCTATCTCGTCTTCTTCTAGCACCCATATCTACTATCAGTGAATAGTAAGAGAATTTACTGAGACGTTCAGACGGATATCTGAGAATTACTCATTCTAGAGTTTACTTCACTCTATCTCTAATGAGCTACTTAACGTGTTATACTCCTGAGCTAAAGTTCAACCTTAGCTCTGATACCAAATGTAACGTCCCAGATTTTCGCGTTCGAAAATCGACATCCATACTTTACATCGTACTCGAATGTCGTAGATTCGAGCGTTCAAATCCGAGTCGCCGGAGCTTATAACACAGTTAAGTAAATAACACAGCGGAAGAAATGAATAATACATTGATATACAATATCTGATACAACAGAATGATACAATGAATATCAATATACATCAGAGATATGATACAACAAATAGCAGCGGAAAAAAAACGATAACATCAGCAGCAGATAATCTCCATCTTCAAAGCACTAATCCAGATATAGCATGAACTCTCAATAACGATGCACAAAGATAAGCAAGTGCAGTCCGATCCAAAGACTGAACTAGCTCCAGATAACCTACTAATCTGACTATCTGAAAAACCAAACTCTAGACTGCTCGTGTAGAAAAATTTTGAGCATCCAGAGTTTAGGAAAGAAACAATAAACTCCGGATCAGTCATGGGACTGCTGTGAGCAACAAAAACAGTTTATCTTTAAAACAAATAGCAGAGAATTTTAAAGTCAATTCGCAATGCTTTTTGAAAAATGAAACTACCATAAGACCACCCACCACACACACAATGCAAACGCAGAATTGGAGGAGATTTCTTCTTATGATAGTCAAAGATGCTTACTACGCAAAATCAAATCATTTTTGATATTATTATTAGTGCATAGTGTAGAAAAAAATTTCGAAAGTAGAATATAAATCTTAGCCAGCATAGACATTTCGCACTTATGCCTACTATAGCTACCATGTTCAATAGCAGGTTACCACCACATTCCATGGCAGGTAATACAACTAAAACCGTACAGGGCTCGTATTGTTTTGTTTGGATTTCCAACAAATGGTCAGGCTAAGGAACTTCCTATTCCACGAAAGAAACGCCTCTGGCGGGACGTTCCGAGAACCAACTGTTCTCTGCCAAACAAGGCCGGCAACCCCTTTTCCCAAGGGATAAAAGAAACCTCAGATATGCCACCCCCGGTCCTTTGGGACCTTTATCCGAGCTCGGTATCCAACATCACACATCATAAAGAAAGTGTATCCACATGAGTAAGTATCTGGGCTCCATACCATGATACTACCCTTTTCCAGAAGGAATGGTCATACCCTAGGGGAGCTACCCCTGAAAACCTTGCCGCACAATTCCTGTTTCGACCATTACCGGGTTGTGAGGCTCGACGAAGTCTCGTCCACAAAGCTACGCTTTTTCAAAAAGCCACGCTTTGGGTCAACAGATGATCAACCTATGATCACAAAGATAAATGATCAAACAAAAGATCATATCACAAATGATCAAACATTGATCATCACACAGCAACACTCAGCATGCCACATTACCAAATTGGGATATATCGCTGATAAATTTCAACTACATAACCTCTGAGCTCGTACGTCTCAGAGAAGGGTGTTAAGCTAAGAGAATAAATTCTCCGCCACCAAACAGAAATGTATTTGAAAGAAATCGGCTTTATATCTCAAAGTGTAATGTCAGACATGTATCCATATAAGTCTGTTCCGGGTTCGAACAGAACCGAAGGCACTTCTCACGAAGCCCTTGCAAATCCGGATAATTTCCAATCACGTCCGGACTTCCCGTTACAAAAAGAGTGATATAAATCTCTATACCGGAGCAACTCAGTGCAGAGACATTCGACAGGTTGTCCTTTCATTTTCGAAAATATCCGGTCTTCATCACCGGTCTTCAAATGCCATCCATATACGACGTATCACTATTCGGAATGAGTTATACGACCCAAAGGTCCTTTCCCGGCTAACCCGAATAGTGAGCGCAATTAAAAAGCATATGGATATGGGATTTCAATTAAGTCACAGCTTATTACCCAAAATCTTGCTTCAAATGGTTTAAACAAATTACCATTTTAATCTTTTTAAACAAAAAGATTCAATTCACAAAGTTCAACTGAATTTCACAGATTCATTTACAGATTTTCCAAATCGATTCCCAATTCAATTTAAATAATTCGTTAAATCTTTAAATCAAAGATTTAACTAATAGCTTTCAAAACAATTCCATTTCGAATGGGTTAAATAAATCATCATTTTAAATCTGTTAAGATAACAGATTTAATTCATAGCTTTTTAAAACAGTTCATTCATAACTTGGAAAAATAATTCCAATTCAATCTTGAAATTCCTTTAATTAAACTGGAATTTCATTTCTTATCTGAAAGCTTTTATCATTTGAAAACAAACAGTTTCTATTTTGGAAATCTGATTCATTTATACAAGTTAAAATCTTTGGGTTAAATCCAAATTCTCAAAATTTTACTTTTAAATGGTTTAACTTTATATAAACACATTTATAACATTTTTAATCCCTAGTTTCAATCATAGGATTCAATTTCAAACTTGAATTCAAATTTAAATCTAATTATTTAAATTTTCAAAACTCGATTTAAGTTATTCAAAGTAACTTTTATCTTTGAAATTCTATTTCAAAAGCTTTTCACTTTAAACCGAAATTTCTAATTTCAAAATCAATTGAAATTAAAATTTCAATTTCAAAAACATCAAATTTACATTATCTGTGACTTAACCGGTTTCCACGTGAAATCCATATTTGTGTGTAAAGGTGTAGTCTAGGGGTTTTACACACAATAGTGCAACATCAATCATCACATAACAAAATACAGGATATAGTTGATAAGCGATATAAACTATAACGCTTATCTTTTATTCACAGACATATATCACAGATAAGTAAATTACAGATTACAACATAAATCAGGGTGTATCACAAAGCATCATATATCAGGGATATCAAACCATTCAACATTCAATAGAATCCAGACATCCATAGGTAGGGTCAGTTAATTTTCTGATTAATTCAAGTCAGATTTAAATTCTATGAATAAATTATTAATTTTGGTTAATTAACATTAATGTATTATAAATCATTTTGATTCATTATTCTTAAATCATTTATTAATTAACCTTAAATTTTTTTTTATCCCATAAATTTCACTAAGTAAATTCACTTATCCAATTATTTTCTTAAGTTAATTAAACTAATTTAATTAACTCTAATTTAATTAACTCTAATTAATCAGAATATCCAAAATCAATTACAATAAGTAATTTATCCTTAATTACTTTCATTAAGTAATTACATTTAAATCAAATTATTTAAATCCAAAACATTTTAAAGTTATACTTTAACCCCCTTTTTAAGTAGTTCAAATAATTAAATTTTATAAAACATTCTTTAATTCAAACTAGGATACAAAATAAATAAATTTTGATCCATCTTTCAAATTCTAGTTTTAACTTTATATTAAAACCTGGTTTCAATTTTTCAAAGTCTGTTTAAATGCAAACAGACAAGTTTAATTAAAAAAAAACTGTAACATTCCCAAATGAACCTGAGTAAACCATCAAAAAACACCAAGACCCTCTCGGGTAATCACGCAACCCACGTGCTTCGAGTCGAACTCATGCTTTTCTCGAGATTGAACCCGAGACAACAGCTTCTTCTCCAAAACATCAACATCCAGATACACGAAATTGTGCATGTACACGTGCACAGGTGATTGGATCACCTCCGATCATCACCACGTCAATGAGCAAGTCGTCGATCGACTCTGGACCATCCTCCAACCACTCGAGCTTTGCCATCACCTCGAATTCGAAATTTGAGTTCGAACTCGAGCCTGGAACCCATGAACTGGAAACAAAAGAACAGGTTCCACTCGAAACCTGGAAACGCCACCTCCCTCCAAACTCTGACCATCAGCACGCTTCCGCCTCCGGCTACATCATCGTCTACCCTTCCACCTCCATCTCCCAAAAACTGGTAGCGTCCGATCCCCTTTAGAGCCCGCGCGAGATCGAACAACACACCCCCTCAAAACTAGGGTTTAAAATTTCAAACCAAAATCCTAACTGCCTCGATGCTCAGATCCATCTACCATTATTTTTCCCATAGACCACGATCATCACTCCATCAACCAGAGAAACATTTTCCACTCCAACATCCTAGATCAACAGTTCTCACCTAATACGTGATTTCCGGTCAAACCAGTAATGCTCCATCATTTTTAAACTAAAAATTTTAATTTATGTTTTAAAAATCAAGTTTTAGTACACGAAATCAACTTATACTTCTGGATCAATGAATCTGGATTTTTAAATTTTCACTTACAAAATGTTTGCTCTGTTATATTTTGTTTTCCAGAGACATTACAGTTTTTATTTCATATTAAATAAAACTTCAAACTATAACTTATGTTACATACCCATACTTGGTTTGAATCTTAAGCCTTAACAAGGATTTGAACATGAAATCATGATTTTGATCAAGATTTAAACCTGGAATTCTAGAACAGGCAAGATCAAATTTTCAAATCAGCAGGCATATATTCATACATCTACCAAAATGAACTTGAAATATAGCATGCAAACACACTTATCTCCAGAAATAAACAAACAACCAATTTATACTTACGTTTATAAAATATAAAATGTTGCTCACCTGAACTTAGATTGAACAGAGCCTTCTTGTTTTGTTGATGATGATTGTTTTGAACTAGTGGCTGTTGGTTGTTTTCTAATTGTAGCTTTTCTTTTCTTTCTCTATATTGATGATGATTGTTTTCATTCTTTTCTCAGTTTTGTAATGGACGAATTTATAGAAGGCTGATATAGAGGAGAGAGTGTACAGGCTATATCATATTTGTACAACATGGTTTGCCTTACGAGCATTAAATGACTTTGCCTATATTGTACACTTACATACCTATTTAAATATATTTTTTTTGTTTACTTTGTTTCCTTTACTTTCGGCTGAGAGATGATATAGGTATGTTGCATTAAATGAAATGGTCCTTTTATCTTTGTTTATGCTTGCTTATACTTGTATTTGTTTGTAAATAGGTAGTTATATTTTTTTTCCTTTATAGTTCTTTTGCCATACTTACTTCGGCTGGAGATATTTTTGTTTAGTGTCTTCATTCATTTATACTTTGATTTATTTTTATTTTACACAAACCTGGTTTGCTTTGAACTAATGTACTGACTTTACATTCTAATTTACCTTATATACATATCTATTTCTTATCTTTTCTTTGCAAACTCTTGCTTTAACTCGGCTGATCATTACATTGAGAAGATTTTGTTTCATACTCTTGCTACTTGTTTATTCCTATCTACTTCTTGTGTGCTGGTGGACATTTCTTCTATATATTTATATCTTGCTTGTATTTTGTTATGTTTTCTTTTACAAGCTTCATTTGTTTATACTTGAATTTACATAGTTCTTTTTATTATTTTATAATTAAAAATGAATTTCTATCTTACTTTGTATTTTTATAACTCAAATTATTATCAAATTCATTTACTTGAGATTTTTATTTCAAATCAAATGTATACACATATATATTCACATATATACAATATTTACTTTATTTATAAAAATAAATGATTTATACAGAATTTATTCAAGACTCGGGGAAACTCGCTATCAATTTATCAATTGATTTTACTATTTTTATTCAAAAATTTATTTAATTACTCAATTTAATTCAAAAATTCATTTAATTATTAATTTAAATAAATTTAAATTTCAGGGTCGTTACAGAAAGTCAGTTGAGACTACCGCTCAGAAAGCATGATGCCTGAAATTGGGCTTAGGACGAGTAACAACGATTCGCGATCAAAGCAGTGACTATGGACAAATAAAGGTCGATCCACTTACGGATTATGATTGGTGAGAAAGATTCGTCAGTTGAATGAGTCGAATTTGCCTTTGGAAGCTCGAAAAATCGTTAATGGTGATGGAGGCTCAAAACAGTAAGGTGAGGAAGAAGGTGCGACCTAACCAATTTATATGAAACTGAGAATGGGAGGCGAACAGGCTTGAAGTTCTAGGTCGTTTGCGACTTAGCAAGGTTGAGTCGAAGCATACGACCTATGGCATAGTCATATGCCTCGAGGGGCAAATGTTAATTCCATAATCTCAGCGACCTAGAACTTAGCGACCTAACAGGGATTAGCGACCTAGAGGAGCTTGCGACCTAACAGCAGGAAACTTAGCGACCTAGAGGAGCTCGCGACCTAACAGGGATCAGCGACCTAGAGGAGCTTGCGACCTAACAGCAGGCAACTTAGCGACCTAAGAACATAGCGACCTAAATAATGTTGCGACCTAACTGTTGAAGGAGGCTCTGCGACCTAGGGGAGTCTACGACCTAACTATCAGAAGACCTTGCGACCTAAAGACTTGGGAGAAGTTTGCGACCTAAGGACTCAGGAAAGGTTTGCGACCTAACTACAGGAAAGATTTGCGACCTAAGGGACCTACGACCTAAGAGGCTAATGAGCTAGGGCTTCAATGACTTAGAACTCCCACAGCTATTCCTTAACTCGCCTGCGACCTACCACTTAATCAAATAAAGCCAAGTACTGCTTCACCAGCTGATTTCTTAAGCCGCAAGGAGACTGCGACCTAGCTTAGGTCGCTCGCGACCTACGACTTAACTAAGGTCGTACGCGACCTAAGACTTAGGCAAATTTTCTGAATCCAAACCAGCTCCTATAAATACCCCACCACTTCCAACATCACGGGGACTTTTGGCCATTCATTTCTTCAAGCGCCGTTACTCCGTCGAAGTCTCCACTCATCCAGCAATCAAAGGTCCTCAAACATTCAAGACGCTACAACAATCTTCAAGAGATAATTCCTTACATCCAACATGGATTCATCGAATTTCATCGACGAAGATTGAGCTAGTAGTCAAGATTGTTTCTTTTGATCAAGTTGTACTGTTTTGATAAGAGATTTGTATCGATTTGTAACCGAATTCAGAAATAAAGAGATTCAAAGTGGACGTAGGCTTAATCTCAAGCCGAACCACTATAAATTGCTGTCTTTTACTACTTTTCTGCCAGTTTACTGCTTAAATTCTGTTCCCGTCACACGGGTGGTGCTTTCACGATTCTATTACACACACCGGGTGTTAGCGTTCACTTTTTAACGTTAACATTTTGAGAAAATTTTGAATTTAAAATTTGAATTTGAAATGGAATTTGAATTGTTAAGAAAACTATATTATTTGGAACTTATGGTTGAGTTTGGAAATTTAGTTGAAATGGTAATGACTCTCTAATAAAAAGATTTATATTGGAAAGTTATTGATAAAACTGTTTGGTTTTGGTAAAATGATAAACGGGTATTGGAGCATTCTTCTTAACTTGTAATTTCAGGACGAAATTCTTTTAACGGGGGAAGATTGTAACGACCCTGAACTTTTGACATTTGAAATTTGAATATTTAATTGATTTTAAATATTTGAATGTTAGTTTAATTTGAAATTCAAATATCAGAATAAATTTGGTGATTTAATTATTGAATTTAATCGTTAAATTTGAGTAAAAATTTGAATCTTCAGTTTTAAGCTGATTAAAAATAATATGAAGTCTTGGAAAATTCATATTAATAATACTGAAGATAATGGAAGCTTCAAAATTAAAATTGAAACTGTTTTATTCAGTTTTGAATTTTTCGTTTAAATCGATATTTGAAAATAGCGTTCCGGGGCACAGTCTCGGAATTCGACAAAACCAGTTCCATTGGATCCGTAATATTATATTGTTATCGGATTCCAATTTTCGTAATGTTTGGAGTGATCGTTTGGCCGTACGATAAGCAAACGCGCTGAAATTAAATTGAAAATTTAATATTATAACTGGTCCAAAAAGCTATCTTCTCCATACGATCGAATTTGGACTCGAAACCTTTTCCATTGTGTTCGGAATAGGCATATAACATTACAAACGCCTAGCGACACGCCTTGATAGGAAGTCAAAAATTTTGGCTTCATTTTCGAGTCGATTCGAATTTGAATTTAAATTTTATATATATATTCATTCCAGTCAAATTTCTTTCCTTTCAGCTGCTTTTCTATCTTCCATCAAGCCATCCTACTGCCTATTCCCTTCTGATCACGCAACCATCTCTTCAGTTCTTCTTTTCATAACCAGAATCATCTCTCAAAGAAAAGAAAAAAAATATTTGTCGTTCAAATTAAAAAGTTAATGGCCGCGAGAAAACAACTCAGTTTTATCCAACGAAATCGAAATTATTTCGAAAACTCACAGTTAACCAAATCAAGATTTTCCCTCTCCTCTAATTCATTCGTTCAAGAAAAAAAAGGAAAAAAACCCACCTAGATGAAAACTGCTCCTCTAATTTCCCATTCGTATCCATTCGTTCCCCTTTTCTCATTCGAAAATCAACAACAACGAAAACATTTCTTTCGATTGGGAGGAAGAAGTCGCAAAGCCAACTCGAGTCGCGTCCTAGGTTTTAGGGTACGGGCTCAAACCACGAATCGAGCAGCGTGCGTGCGATGGAAGCTCGGCGAATCGAAGTCGAGAAATAGGGGTTCGTCGTCAAGTTCTGTAGCTTGGGGGGAGAAAGCAGGCGACGGCATCACGAGATGGTTTCGATTCGGCATTGGCAAGTGGATGGTCGCGTGGTGGCCGGAGTTCGTGTTCGGCAGTGAAGGTATTTTCCATTTTGTTTTAATTTGAGTTTTTATTGAAATATATATATAGATAGAAGAAAAAAAATTAACAGTAAGGGTTAAACCAGTAAAATATAAAAAAGTATACATGTAGAAAATAAACTGTAGAAAATTTTATTTGGCAGCTGTTATACATTTAAAACTTTATATATAATATGAGATCTTGGAAATATTGATTTTATTTACTAATTTATTTGAAAATATTGATTTCGGTGAGCTATTTGTTTTATTAACCTATCTAATTATTTTAACCACCGAAAATAATTTATTAAAGGAATTTTAGTTTAAGATTTAATTCTTCTGTTAGATAAATTTATTAAAAGTAATTGGTTTAAAATAAAATCATTGAATAATTAAGATTACAAAATGAAAATTTGTTATTTGATTATTTCGAATTTTAATGAATTGTATAATTATTTATACAAGGTCTAAAACGGTGAAGAAAACAAACTGGATTGGAAATGAATTGCAAAATAAAAGCAAGGTGAGATCTTCTCACTCAAATGAAAGTTGGATTTTCAGTTATTGATTGACTGTCTGATTGTGATAGTATATATAGTAGTTTATAGCAATATATATATATATATTGGAATATGTATATATTAGAGTTGTTGATTTCCCGCATTATATAGCGGATGAGACCTTATGCACCGCATAATAGCGGATGATATTTTATAAATCCCATATACCGCGATATTCCACCTCGAAGTGGAATTGGTATTGTGCTAACATCTGTGGATGCAGGGAAACAGGTTGGAGGGATCCAACTGGATTCCTCAAATTATATGAATTTGTTTCATATGTTGTATGAATTTGTTTCATATGCTGTGTGATAATTTATTTATAATCCGTGGATGATTACATTGATGATTGAATTTGTTGAAGGCTAAAATTTAGCCGAATGTATTTTTGGTATCGTTGGATACCAGAAATAAATAAAATTGGATTTTTGAAATTAAAGTTGGAAATTTTTAGTAAATTCCTTTTGAAAGAACTGGATTAATTTAAAAGAAGTTGAAAAGGATAAATTTTTATTTTTGTAATCTTATCGAATTATTTCCAAAATATGGTGAAAGGATTTTAATAAAGGGATTTTAGGTAATATTATTTGAAGGTTGGAAAATTTATTTAAAATGGAATTTTAAATGGTTTGGAAGAGATAAAGGATTTTATTTTAAAAGGTGATAAGTTTCTAGAAATCAAATTGATAATTGATTTGGTATTTGAAAATAAAATCTTTGAGAAATTGATATGAAAATTTATTTGATGTTGAATGAAAAATTGATTTGTGTTGAAATAAATTGGAAATCGATTTGTAAAATGATTTGGTAATTGGAAATAAATTTGTAATCAATTTAAAATCGATTTGGTGATTGAAATAAATTTAGAAATCAATTTGGAAATTGATTTGGTGTTTGAAAGTGAATCTTTGGAAAACGATTTTGAAAATCTTATATAAATGGATATTAGGAAATTTAAATTCACAATGGAATTTATAAAGGAAAGGGAAATTTGTTTTAAAAATAAACATTGATTTATTTTTAAAGTGTGGAAAATATGATTTGAAATTAGTTTTCAAAGTGATGAAGTGTGGAAATAAATTTACAGATTTGGGATGTAAATTTGAAATAAATCGATAAGGATTTATTTAATTGGTTTAAATGAAAGTGATTTGGAATTTGTTTTCAAATGGTTGAAGTGTAAACCATATCTCGCGAAGATATTTGAAATTTAATAATTTGGGAAAATTATTTAAATTGGTTGATTGTTGTGAATGTTGTTTATAGTTAAATAACCGACTATCAATATTTGCCTTTGAAATGGCACTTGATTTATTTTTAAAACAAACGCTCATTATTCGGTTAAGCCGGGAGAGGACTTTGTGTCATATAACCCATTCCGAATAGCGATACGTCGTGAATGGATAACATTTGAAGACTGGTGTGAAGACCGTGTATTTTCGAAAATGAAAGGACAACTTGTCGAATGTCTCTGCACCGAGTTGCTCCGGTATAGAGATTTATATCACTCTTCTTGTGATGGGAAGTCCGGACGTGATTAGTGAATACCCGGATTGCAAGGGCTTCTTTGGAAGTGCCTTCGGTTCCGTTCGATCTCGGAACGGACTTGTATGGATGTGTTTCTGACGTTACACTTTGAGATGTAAAGCTGGTTTCTATCAAATACATTTCTGTTGGTGGCGGAGAATTTATTCTCTTAGCTTAACACCCTTCTCTGAGACGTACGAGCTCAGAGGTTATGTAGTTGATGGTTACTAGTGATACACTCCCAATTTGGTGATGTGGCATACGAAGTGCTGTTGATCATTTGTTGATCAAAGCATGGCTTTGTGAAAAAGCGTAGCTTTGTGGACGAGACTTCGTCGAGCCTCACAACCCGGTAATGGTCGAAACAGGAATGTTGCGGCAAGGTTTTTAGGGGTCGCGCCCCTAGGGTATGTCATTTCCTTCTAGATAAAAGGTGATATCATGGTATGGAGCCCAGATATTTTACCTATGTTGATGCTGCAAAATTTATTATACTTTGTGGTTGTTGCTTTGTGGTTGAGGATCCTCAGATAAAGGTCGGTAACGACCGGGGGGATGGCATACTTGTGTGTTAGTTACCTAGTTACAGCTGTACAGCGTGAGGTAGCGTTAGTGTGTTGGTTACCTAGTTACAGCTGTACAGCGTGAGGTAGCGTCGGCCTTGTGTTTGCAGAGATCCGGTTAGGTTCTATGGGCGTCTTTCCAGAGGCGTTTCCATTTCGGTGTAAGGAAGTTCCTTTTCCTGACCATTTGTTGGAATCCAAAGAAACAATATGCGCCTTGTACAGTTTCAGTTGTATAACCTGCTATGGAATGTGGCGGTAACCTGCTATTGAACGTAGTAGCTATAGTAGGCATACAATAATGGTTGTATGTTGGCTAAGATTGTTATTATACTTTCGAAAGGTTTTCCACACTATGCACTAGTAATAATATCAAAAGAGTTTTCTTTTGCGTAGTAAGCATGTTTGACTATCATAAGAAGAAATCTCCTCCAATTCTGCGGTTGCATTGTGTGTGTGGCGGGAGGTCTTATGGTAGTTTCATTTTCCAAAAGCATTGCGAATTTGTTTCATTTTCTTTGTCAAAATAACTGTTTTACGATCTCACACCAGTCATCATGACTGACCTGGAGTTTATTGTTCCCTTTCTAAACTCTGGGTGCCCATAATTTTCCACACGGGTAGCCTAGAGTTATGTTATCAGGATATTCTGGATATTTTGGAGCTTTGGAGATGAGCTGGATGGCGAGGCGTACTACCGTACTTATTTATTTATTCCGCTGTGTATTATGTATGTGGACAAGTTATATAATTGTCTAGTGATGTGTATTGTTGTAAACTCTGATGATATGATGTAATGTATAAACTGATATAGTCTTTTGTTTTAAAGATTATTCATTCAGCTATTATATATTGTTCTGCTGCGAATGTGAGATTCTGATATTGTTTCTGTTTCTGTTTTTCTGTTCTCTTTTTCTTCTGTCTTTTTCTACCTCTTCTTTTTAACCCTAATGGTTCGGTTTTCCGGCATTCGATTGCGCGGCATTTAATACAGTGGACGTATTAATGTCAACTTTCGAGCTTCGAAAAAATCGTATCGTTACAAGTGGGTCAGACAATAAGTCTGGTGAGTGGAAGTAATTACTAACATTTTTAAGCAAGATAAAAATAATTGACTTAGCAACAGTTCTAGTATAAAAAGAAAAGATAAAACTAGGATAAAACACTGATTCTGTTTGACTGATTGCTTTGATTTTGATTGTTTGCACTTGTCTTAGATTACTGCTTTGATTAGGCTGAAACCCTAATCCTATTTTAATTAGGTTGAAATCCTAATTCTACCCGTTGATCGGCCTTCTATCTCTGTTGTGCCACTGTGAGCTAGTCCCATCCTGTGGGTCCCACAGCAAAAGACACATGTTCAGCGCTTGGAACGCAGTAGCGATTTATCTACCCTAATCGATGTTGCACGCTCGGTCACCACCGGTACACACTAACTGTCGCTCCCTATTTTGACCTCTTATCTACCCTAATCAGCATAAGCGTGCCCAGCCTCACCTAATCTGTTGTGAGACCATCAACCCTAGTCTGAAAGAGTCTTGCCCAACCTCACCTAAGTGTTATGTGAGACCATCAGTCCTAGTCTAAAAGGGAATGTTGCCGGTACGGGTCCTAACAATCAAAATCTAGTTGCGCCCCTTGCCCAAAATCCCTCGATTTGAGCTTCTATCTATTGGCCACTTATTTACCCTATGTCCCAGCCTCACCTAACTATTATGAGACCAGCAGTCCTAGTCTGAAAGGGCCCTGCTCAGCCTCACCTAATCTGTTGCGAGACCATCAGTTCTAGTCTGAAAGGGAATGCTGTTGATATGGGCCCTACTTTTATCTTTGCTTATTAACTTAGTGTAAGTTTTTAAAATATGTCTCTTCTGTTATTTATGCTATGTTTGCTTATTAACTTAATCTAAGTTTTTAAAATAAGCCTTTACTGTTCTTTCTGCTTAATTATAACCTATGTTATAATTGCTCTTCTATTATGTCTTTTTAGTTATAACTACTAGTTATAAACTTGCTTGCAAATGTCTCAAATTTTCCTATTTCGATCTATCTTCTTTTTATTATAGTTCTTCTTATTTTACATCTAATTTTTGTAAATTTAGTGTTTATTTCTATTTAATCCATATTTGCGAATTATTCTCTTTTTAATGTTCTATTCACGTAAAAAAGAATAAAAATAAACTAACATTTACAGGCTAAATTCTAATTTAAAACAGATGTAAATAAAATACAAATAACTGTAAATAACTGAATAAAATAGCTAAATAAAAATAGCTGAATAAAATAGACTGAAAAGAAATTTAAAAATTAACTGCAAATAACTTATATTAAAACTGTCTCAAAATTGCAGAAAAACTACAACTATTTAGAACCCTATTATTTTAAATTACTTAAAAATCTAAAATAATTACTGAACACTCTCATGTGGTCCTTAGCTCTAGTCCTTGGTCTTCCTTGATCCACTTCTAGAGCGTAGAATATTTTATCAAAAATATCTTCTCCTTAGAAAAATATTGTGTTTAGGGTCCAGCCTCAGGCAATGAACCCAAATAGGAGAAAATATGAATGAGAAAATTAGCTAGGCCTAGGGTCTTATTTAGAGCATCTCCAACAGAACGAGAATTCTCAAATCCGCACCCAAATTCGTCCCCAACAGAGTGCGAGAAATTGTAATAGTGCAGATTGGGGGGCCTTCGGGCTGAGAATTGGAGATGCGTTGAGGCGCTTGTTGAACAGGCGCCTGTTGCCAGGCGCCTGTTGAACAGGCGCCTACTATCTTCAACGGCTATTTCCCAACGGTCGTTTTTCCTCTTTAAATAACACTCCCCCCCCCCCTCTTCTTTCATTTCAAACCAATTTTCATTTTTGCAATTTTTTTCTGCCACCGATCTCAACTGAAAATGTACTCCGATTTCGACGATGTAGCTGCAAGGGCCAGTTTTGAAGAATACGACTTGCAAGACGCTACGATTCCTATTGGGGGGGAAGTAACTAATGCAAGTTGGAGCGCTGCGGAAGACTACGATCTTTGCTACATTTACTGTGCACTATCAGTCGATCCTATTCGAGGGACCGATCAAAGTGGTGAATCTTTTTGGGGCAAAATTACTAATTGCTACAATCGGAAGAACATTAATCGAAAAAGAACGCTATCTTCGGTCAAAGGTCATTATGGAAAAATAAATCGTCAAACGCAAACGTTCGATTCTCAAATGTTCAAATTGAAGCAAACGAATCCTAGTGACTTTGGGAATGAAACGCATTTAGTAAGCTTCAATGTAATTTCATTGTATTTTTTTATCTTAGTTCCTTAAGTTTACCAGTTTTTTTTTGAACAGAGAATGGCCGCAAACAAGTTGTTCAAACAAATCTATAAACCTGATAGTAAACAAGCACCACATTTTTATCAGTTCATGCACGTGTATGACATGTTGGTCGAGCATGTTAAATGGAAATCATCGCTTCAGAAGACCGTTCAACAAGTTCAATCAAACAGTGGTAGGGGTAAAACGCCTAGAGTTGGAGAAACCTCCAGTCCTATGGAATCCCAAGGAAGCTTCGGTTTAGGATCAGAAGAAGGCCCATCCCCAAATGAAGATCATTTTGTTAGGCCACAGGGAGCAAAAGCGGCCAAAAAGAAGCAGACTGCGGCAGCGGATCAAGATGAAATTAAAAAACTCATGCTTGAATCTGAGGAAAGATTTAACCGGGCAATGGACACTCGAGCACTGCAACACCAAGAAAAGTTATCAAGAATGGATCAACTTATTGCTGGAAACCGCCAAAGAGATGAAGATGCAATCATGTTTATGGATACGTCACATATGTCTGCAGAACAACTGCAGTATACGGAGCAAAGAAGGAGAGAAATTATGAGGCGTAGACTTGAAGAGGATCATTAAATGAATTACCGTTTCTACAACCATTGTATCTTTAAGTACCGTTATTTGTATTGTGTTCTTAATGCAAGCAATTAGTAATATAAGTTTTTCATTTAAATTGCATTACACTAAAAAATGATTTTAACAACCTTAGCTTAATTATACAGAAACAGATTACAATAACCTTAATACGAAACAACATAAACAGTAGTAGAAAACGTAAGAATACAAATAGAGTTTCACTGATTTCCAGAAAACCCCCAAAGATGATCTATGAGATCATTTTGTAGTCTTCGATGAAGTTGAGCACTACGGTATGACATTTGACTTTGTACATGAAACTCGAGTTCAAGTGCGCTTCCAATCATATCGTTGCGCCAAACAGGCGGTGGTGTAGGAGCACCCTCGTACACGTAATCTTCTTCCATGTCTTTTTCATCCTCTATAATCATATTATGTAAAATAATACAAGTGTATATTATTTTTGTCATTTTAACTGGTGACCAAAGTCTGCATGGATTACTGACTATGGCAAATCTAGACTGAAGAACCCCAAATGCTCTTTCAACATCCTTCCTCTGGCCTTCTTGCATCGCTGCAAACTTTGCTTGTTTATTGTTTTGTGGGTTAGAAATTGTCTTGACAATGGTACTCCATTTCGGATATATACCATCACCTAGATAATATCCATGATCGTACGTGTTACCTCCCAAAGTAAATGTACAAGGAGTAGATCTTCCGTTTGCTAAATCATTGAACAACGTAGATCGTTCGACTACGTTAAGATCATTGTTCGAACCTGGCATTCCAAAAAATGCATGCCATATCCATAAGTCATAAGACGCTACAGCTTCAAGAATAATAGAGGACCTATGAGATTTACCCTGATAAGCTCCAGCATATGCCTTTGGACAATTCTTCCACTCCCAATGCATGCAGTCTATACTGCCTAACATTCCGGGCCAACCTCTACTACCATGCATATTTAATAAGTTAATTATATCGGCCTCGTTCGGTCGGCGTAAGTATTGATCACCGTAAATGTCTACGATAGCTTGACAGAAATGTTCCGAACACTCTAATACCGTGCTTTCCGCCACTTTCAAATTTTCATCAAGTGCGTCCGCCGGTCCTGCATATGCAAGCATTCTGAGTGCAGCTGTCATTTTTTGAATTCCTGTCAAACCCATTGTACGAGATGCATTGGGTTTGAAGATAAAGTATTTGTCATGCTGCTTGATACATTGGAGGATTCTAAGAAATAGAGGACGCCGCATGCGGAATCTTCTTCTAAAATCGGCATCTGTGTAAGTAGGATTCAGAACAAAGTAGTCTTCCATCAGTCTGTCGTTGTGCCATGAATGTCTATGACTTTTATACCGATGACCAACAACTGATCCACCGTGTTGCCTGCTCGATTGACCAACCTGTAGCGCAGCCATACTTAGTAGTTCCTTTTCGCGGCGAAAATGATCTTCCATCATTTCATCAAATTCGTCGTCGCTATCATCAAAAAATATATAATCTTCGGCCGCCATTTGTTATATTTGAAATTGTATGAAATAAGACTGAGCAATAATACTTCTCAACATCTAGCAAGCCTTTTATAGCTTTATTCCCGGTACTGTTCCCATCCCATCATACAACTGTAGCCATCCCAGCATACAACTGTAGCCATCCCATCAAACAACTGTAGCCATCCCATGTTTAAGCAACTACTGTATGTAGGAGTAGTGTTGAATGGTTCTTATCGTACAACTGTAGCAATATTACTTTATCTTATCATACAACTGTAGCCATCCCATCAAACAACTGTATCATCACATCATTCAACTGTAGCCATTTTCTTAACGCAATAATACAGAAAGAAACAAGCCAATGTTACTGAAACAGCCAACAGTAATACAACCAACAAAAAAATACCACTACGACCAACAAGTAACAAACTCAACGAGAATACACTCAACTTAAGGATATCCAAATCGTTCTAGCCAATTTTGACGTACGATATAAGCCTCATGTCCAGTGAACGTGCTGTGATATTTGAGAAAGTAACGACCTTCAAAGGTGGAACGGGTTGGTTCGAATACATTTTCAAATATAACTTCATTGATAACTGTACTGTACCGCGTACAGGCGTTGCAGAAGTTCCCATACGTAGTCCTCAACTCTACCTTCGTACGTCTGGTTCTACACTCAACATTGTTATTGTATAGTTCAGCAATGGTGTCCCAAAACTGAGTTGCCATTATCTCTTCATCGTCGCACATCTGATCAGTTTGTATAAAAGCATTTACTAAATGTTTCAATTCCGTAGCCGAAAATATTATGTTACTCATTGATTGAATTTACCGAACTTTTAAATGCTGTGATATATGAGTACAAAACTTTCTCTTAAATAAACAAGTCGTGATCCACGTACAATAAAATGAAGCATGAGATTAAAGACCACGTGTCAAACATCCATAAACTGTTTGACAAACAAACACAAATGTGTTTGTTACATCAAAATCTTCACAATTCTAGTACATATACGCTCAATAATAACCAAGCATAAATTAGCATCATCACCACCATATACACAGTCACATAATAACACAGTCTAAAACATCTAAATGGAGCACATCAGTCTATGTGATCAGAACCGCTATCAATCTCCTCATCGTCGTCACTATCGTCGTTGACGTCATCAAAGTCTTGCGGCTGAGGTCCCGCATGGAGCTGCTCCTGAAGCTGCTGAATCTGGGTCTGTAATCCCTGTATCTGCACATCATACTGAGTCTGCTGTTGTTGGATCGCGGTCTGGTAACTCTGATACATCATCCCTGTATAATCGAGCGTCATACGCTCAAATGCAGCAATCATCCGTCTATCATAATCCATGTACTGAGAAAACTGATATGCGCACAAGAAAAATTATACACAAGTGGATAATATAATGACAAGTAATATAATGACAAGTAAATTAAGGAAAATTAAAAACTAATACAGACCTGATGAGGCTGGTACAATCCGGCGGATGGTATACCCGTAATAGCGTCGTCTGTAGGATACTGCAAGGGATACTCCACAACCTGACCGTGTACATCATACGCTCTAAACGAATGAGGTGGTGGGTCGAAAGTAGGAGGCTGTGTGTACTGAGATGATGTAGGCTCAAAGGTGGCAGGCGGTAGTGGAACTCTACCAGAAGAGGTACGCGGCCCAATATGATCGGAGTTCAAACCCCGAATATAATTAGGTAAAGCGTAAGCACGTGGGGCTACTCGAGCCCAATATGAATCAAAGTCTCCCAAAACTGTAAATGGCTCACCATCCACCCAACCCGCACCCCTCATCGCATGAATATAAGCTGGTCCAACCCGAATATCACCATACATATCATCCCATGGTAGCGGATCTGATGGAATGCGAACTATACCATACAACTGTAGCCAACACCGATCCCCTAAATACCATATGAATGGACATGTAGCAACCTGAAAGCAGATCCTACGTCGCGACATGGATACATGAAAAGTGAGTGGATGGTCAGGACCGGGCTCTAGGAACTGTAAGTACTGATCCCATGGACGAACGATAATATTACCACGCCGCCTCATATCCATCTGCTGTCTAGCCTCCATCAACTCATTGTGCACCCCTTGTGCAACACGGGACAAATGCATAGGAGGACCCCAACGACGCAATCTGGGAAAGTAAATATAAGGTGTGGCATTCGCCTCTACAATAAGTCGGGGGTGCATATTGGCAGTATACTCGTAGTACCAAAATGGAAGAATGTACCAAAAGCCATACATCTGTCTGGACTGCTGAAGCGCATATGTATCTAATGCTACGTACAAATAACCAATAATAGCAGTACCATAATCATATATATGGAGTCCATCCACATCTACTAACCCAGCCAGAAAACCAAGTCTAATAGTACCCTTATTGTTACTAAAAAATGTAGACCCAAAAAGGTATAGTATGAATGCACGGATAACGGGAGTGTGCATATCCTCAACGGCCATGTACTCTACTATATAACGCTGCAAACAAGGTAGAGTAACAGCTCCTCCTCTAACCTCCTCATCGGCCATAGTCGGTAAATAAGCTGAATATGACTCGAACTCCTCAAATGAACTATCAAATGGAACAGGGAGACGGTCAGGTCGACCAACCTCTATGCCAGTGAGCATATAAAAATCTAGGGGAGTCAGTCCTAACTCAAAATCAGGAAAATGAAATGTGTGAGTGGTCGGCCACCATCTCTCGGTAAGGGCCTCTACTAGACAACGATCTACATGTGCAAATCTAGGTAAAGCAAGAAATTCACCAAAAGGTGATGCATGTAGCCTATCCAAAATCGGCTCCGGTAACTGATCAAAATATTCAGACATACACCTATACCAACTACCTCGCATCGCTACGTGACGAACCTAAATATATGATTATTTAATGTTAAAGTAAATAAGGAATTATTATACATTTATATTTACATGGTCGTTTATTAAGCAATAAATAAATAACGTATACCTGTGGCGTCGCTATAGCTGCAGTAAGTCGATGCGAAACAGTAGGAGGCAAGTCGTGCAAAGATCGAAGATCGGCTGGAGTCACGGTAGCATCGGGAGGGATATGAACAGGTCCGATATTGGCATCAGTCGTATATCGAACGGTGCGTCTACCAGTTTTGACCGGACGGGGCGGCATTTGGACGCGAAGCTGGTTAGAAAATGGGGGATGGGAAGAGTGTGGAATGAGAGGGAACGTGGAAAATGCGCCTGATATAGGCGCATTAACCAGGCGCCTGGACATCAGGCGCCTGTTCAACAGGCGCCCGCCCTCATTTCTGTTGTAGAAATGAGGGCTCCAACATTTTGGAGTGCGGAAAATCGAATTTCCGCACTCCAAACTGTTGGAGATGCTCTTATAGTGTGGTTTAGGGATCTTAGACGTTAAATCTGGTGCAACCACATCATAGGCTCGCTGGGAACCGTCGAATGGAAGCACAGACGCACATGATATGTAGAAAATTGCAAAACACGTCATACGGTACGCACCTGGACACTTCTACGTCAAAGAAAAAGGCGGGTCGATCTAAATATAGTGGGGGTCGACCCTAAGGTCGGCCTAACCTATGTCTGGGTCGACCTAGCCCATATTTTGGTTGACCTAGGCCTTATAATATATTTTTTCTCGTTTTGTTGATTTCTTGTTTAATTCATAACTTCTTCATACTAACTTGGATTTTGACAAACTATATATGGAAATTGATCGGACAATCGCCACGGACACAATGGTGCAACTCCCATAGCTCGATTCTGATAATTTCACAAACTTATATTATTATTTAATTAACTCGTTAATTAATTATTATATCTTAAATTTTTGGGTTAATACACATACAAGCATATAAATGGATATATATAGGAATATCTTTTGCAATAGTTTTATTGTTTGATTTTTCAGCCCATATGTCGACATACCCAAAACTATATGTCGACATATCTACCAGAACTTTAATATTTTATTTCAAATTCAAATTTTGATTTCCCCTATCTTTTTCATTTATTCCAAAAACTGAGATGGCATCTTTTCAAAACTGAAAAATATCAGTTCACTCTATTAAATCATCATATCTCTATCCATTCATTTACTCACTTTATTTCAAAAATTCAAAATATTTCAATACCTTCTTATCTCCTCCAAAACCATATACGGTTCTATGGAGCAGTTTCGTGTTATATTGAGATGTTGAAATCCATGTGTGGTTCCGTTACCGTAGGGTATGGGAATCCATGTGTGATTCCAATATCTATTTGAGATGTGGGAATCCGTATGCGATTCCAAGGCAATTTTGGTGTGGGAATCCATATGGGATTCTGTGATCTATTTTTAGAGCGGTGCGTAAGCTGGAACGCCGGACATAGCCTCATCGGCTAAAATGACTAAAAGTAGATATATGAGGCATGGCCAGTAGGGTTGGCAAACCCATAGGGTGTAATCGGTTCCTTTCTCTAGCAATATTTATACCTTAGGTTGTTTTTGGCATGCCGGAGCGATGCACTCGGTCTTAGCAAGACCGGTTATGTTTTTCCTATAATACCCCGGCTAGATGGGTATGATGCTTCGGAAGGATAACTCTGATTCTTGTGCAGGAGGACCGTTCTTGAAGTACTGAGGGCACCTCCGTGGAATCCTATACAATTAGTGAACGAGCCTTATCGAGTTTTGATTTTATACTAGTATTGTTGTGATGTATACAGCATGAGCATCACAGCTACTTGATTATTATTATTTTAACCCTTGGACATTATTATAATATCACTGGATTTTTATATAAAAATGTTTTGGTTATCGTAAGGTAAAAACCCATCGTGTTTATGTGTGGCGTGGTCTTACGAGATACCTTTGTTTTCAAAGGATTTGATAACTGTAATAATTCAAATTGAGTGTGTTTTTCTCACGCTGGTTTTCCAAACTGACTCTGGTGTTATTTTATAATAATGCTCGGGTCAGACCGAGTATTACAGATTCAGGTTAGGATGCTATGGAGCTCAGGAGACGAACTGGAGGATTCTCAGGCATATTCCACGTACTTGATCATAATCCGTTGTGTGTGTAGGCTGTATATTCAGCACTGGTGATGACAAGTTATAATAACTGTCCATATTGATTTGTTGATTGTTGTACTCTGATGATTGTATGTATATTAACAGTTACAATTTCTCTGTGTATAAAGATCTGTATTCATCTATTATATATTGTTCCGCCGCGATGGTGAGAATTTGTGTTTTCTTTTATCTTCTCTCTTCTTTCTTTTTCCCCTAACAGGTGGGTTTTCCAGCATTCAATTGCTCGGCATGTGATACAATGAACGTATCGGTGTCGATTTTTGAGGGTCAAAAACATCGGTCGTTAAAATTGGTATTGGAGCTGAAGGTTAAGCGAGAACCTTGGCTTTGGTGGGGTAACTCATTAGAGATAGGGTCAGTAGCACCCTTGAATGAGTTTGAGTGTTTGTGTGTGTGTATGAGCGCGTATTTGTTAGTGACATAAAAATGGTTTTATATTGTGTTGGTTGATCTATTGAGTGGCTTATGGATTCTGGTCAATACGAGTAATTAACGTTATTGAAAGAAATCTCTAAACACTTGAACAGAGCAATTCGACATGATATTGTTCTGGAATTGGGTAAATTTACCTGGATTATATTTTATATATAAAAAGAATAATTTTTTAGAAATTATTATGGTATATATGGTGTGCTTGGTTGTTAATGAATGATAATATTTGATTATTATCATTTGTTGATTGTTGTTTATGATCGAATATAGATTGATATTATAATGTAAGCAAGATTAAAAGTTAAGACATAATTTCATATGACAAAATGGAATTATGTAAATATGATTTATAAAAGTGATTTATAAATTGGAAAGGATTTAAAAGCTTAGAATTTGGGAATTTAAATTCCGTTGGTTTTGAAAATGATTTTTCAAAGTTTTGGAGAATAATAATAGCATTATTTGGAAAATGTTTTTGAATGAAATAATGGAAATTTTTTAAAAGGATTTTGAAGGGAATAAAAGCATTGAACTCACTTCGGTCATTGGAAAATAATTTCGGTGATGACTATAGCATCATCGACATTCATTTTTGAGTTTCCAAGAGAGGAATTGCTACCATTGGAGTTTTGTTTTAGAAAGCTGCTTTTGTTTTGAAATTCAAAAGAATAATTTGATATACCAAGGGATTGTGTGTGTGTATGATTTCAAAAATGATTTGAAATATTTTAGAATGAGGTGTTTAAACTCTGGAATTTTCATTTAAATTTTTTTATTGATATTATGAGAAAATGAGATTGATAACTTATAAAAGTTGAAGATTTGCAAGTTATGGCAATGCTTTAAATTGTTGAATAAGAGTATAAGGAAAGTAAATTTGGAATTGAACTATGGAATTAAACTTAACTTAAGTTAAGTATAAAGTGAATTCTGAAAATTTAGCCTAAGTTAGGCTGGATGAAGTAATTATTGGAATGGAATTTATTGAGATTTGAAACAAATTAATGTAATGAACCAATTGAATTAACTAGTTAATTGAATATGGTTTGGAAGGTGAATAGATAAAATTGAATGTTGAAATTGGAAAATAAAATTGGATTTGATTCAAAATGGATATAACTTAAGTGGTGAAGTGGTAATAACCATAAGAAGTGGGTATAAAATGTTTATAATGGACTTAAGAAAATTGGATGGAAATTTTTTTAAGAGGTGATTAGTATTGAAAGGAATATACTAAGTAAATAAGAGAATTTGAATTATGATTATGAATAATTGATTGTAAGAGAAATGAAAGTGAATAAAAGGAATTTGGTGTAGCTGAGAAATCAATGGAAATATATACGTAAGTTGTACGTATATTATATTATTCGCATGACGGTTTGATCCAGATTCAATCATATAATTTCAAGATGATTTATATCAATCCGAGTTGGAATTTTTCACTCGATTCTCGACGGCGAACACTGGATGTGGATTTTTGGTTGATTCTAGGATTCTCTATCATAGTATATGGCTATGCAAGGAGAATGGTGGTTTCTAATCAAGGAACCAGATCTGAGTCCGCACTAGAGCGTCGTGTGAACGATACTAGTTCGAAAGTGAAATTGTGTGATCGAGTGAGCGATCAGATTTGATATTGCGTATAGATGGTATATGTACATCGTACGGTTATAGTAAAGCAGATATTGAAAAGTGAAAATGAAATGACCCTCAAATTTTTACCTTAATTTTTCAAGGATTTTTATTTTTATTTTTTGAATATATATATATACACACACACATTTAAACTTAATTTAAATTCTCAGAGTCATTTTTCTTTTCAATCAATTATCCAAGATCCAAATTTCTACTAATATAAATATATCAGTGTATTCATAAAGATATGCACATACATATGAGGATGCATGTGTCCCTCTTGTTTAAATCAGAGTTATGGTAAACAAGAGCATATTCTGTTTGATTTGAATTTGAATCAATCTACACATAGTTAATTTCCATATTCTTTTTGATATTTGTAATATATGAGTAGATCCTGCTCATATTTATTCTTAATGATTTTGATCATTCTAACTATGATTTACTAATAATTTATCTTGGCAAGGCAATCTCAGAATACATGGCCTTTTCATAGTATAGTTCAAATGCTTGATATTTGATTAAGGCCAGAAAATGATATCTATATTTATCATTTTCAACTTATGGTTTTCTTTGAAACTCATCTGTTCTTTGACTCAATCAATAAGACACACTATGTGTTAATATACATACATATATATATATATATATATCCCTAAGTCACTTCTACTCAGTAATCTTAAAGTTATCTTAACCAGAAGATCAATACAAGATTGATTTCCTGGACTTGAAAGTGTTTAAAAAGTGGTGCAATCCCTGGATTATGGTGACCAGGGCTCGAATGCAGAGTGCTCCCTGGTTTGATAATACAAACCAGTCAAAGTGAATATTTGTCTATGGTATTTGAAAGAGAGTTTTGGTGAAACACTTGCTAAAAGAACAAAGGGTTATAAAATGCATTTTACTATCAAAATACAGACCAACATGATCAACCAAGACTCCATTCTTTTGAAGCTAGTTAACCCTTGTGACTGTGTCAACCAGACACTCTAACCATGTCAATTGAAATGCCATTCATTTGCAAAGTACTTGAAACCTTTTTAAGATATATACACTTCTCAAAACAACTCTCAAATGGACTTGAACTCTTTTACAAAATATTTCAATGAAAAGCAACTGAATACTTAAAAGAATACTCCAAGTTAAAATCAGATTTTACCCAAAAGTTAATGCTTTTGAATGACTCAAGATTGACTAATACATAATATAGGTTATGTAAGACAATTGCTCAAATATATATTTCTTTTTTAGATTTTCATAGATAATACTTTAAGCTTATTTTCTTGTGCACAACTCAGATAATCCTTCAGTTCTCAAACCTTAATACATAACAAAATTCAATAGAAACAACTTGTTTAATCAAACATAACAAGTTCATTACATAACAGGAAATTTAAAAACACAAATTTTCATGAATACATGCAGATAAATCATCATATGCTCTTATTAAAAACTAGCTAGCATGCTCATTCATTCTTTCTCATTAGCCATAACTTTCCTTCCTACTTAGGTCCTGCATTCCCTGAAAGAGCATTAGTGGCTGCCTCATTTTAAAATGAGACACCCCCATATGCCATGAGCAAACAAGGGTCAGATCTATGATCTGGTGTGAGCAACAACAATATCACTACACCACAAAAGGCTTTTAACAGCGTTTGGTAAACGCTGTAATATGATACAACAGCGTTATTTCAAACGCTGTATAACGACATGCTGTCGTATATACATAACTTACAACAGCTTTTCTATAAACGCTGTTGAAACATCTCTGTGACAGCGTTTATTACGAGCTGTCAATAATGTTTTTACAGCGTTTTCAGACGTGCTGTATTATGTTTCTACAGCGTTTATAATTTAGTTGTCGAAGATGTTCAAATTCTACTTTAACTTTTTACAACAGCTTTTTCTAAACGCTGTTATTGAATCATCAACAATTTCGACAGCATGTTACAAACGCTGTTATTGAATCATCAACTATTTTCGACAGCATGTAAAAAACGCTGTTATTGACAATTTTAAGATAATTACAGCACGAATTAAACGCTTTTGTTTCTTCATTGACAGCATTAATCAAACGCTATCTTCTATTTATATAACAGCTTTAATATTCCACTCTATTTTTGAATATTCCAAAACTATATTTTAAGCATATTCAAGCAACTAGTATATATAACAGGTACTAATAACTATTAATTGGTTACATAAACTAGTTAAGACAATATTAATAAACAAAAGACATCCATAAACCAAGTTTCAATAATATCCATAAACAAAAATAACAAAGTAAACCAAGTTGCCACAAATTCTGTTAAACAAAGACACGTTATATGTTAAGTAAAAGTATAATATCAATACAGTAAGTCCACACCAAATGCCAACAACAAAACGTGCATCTAAAAAGTTTCATATGCTTGCTACTTGCTACTTGCTACGGAAGAAGAATGTGTCATCGCCATCTTTAATTACCTGCAATGAAGAAATTTGAAATGATCAGTGAGTAAACGCCATCTAAAAATTTGAAGTTTCATATGCTAAAATGCTTAACTACGCCAAAAAATCACTATATGGATCTAAAAATTTGAAGTGATCAGTGAGTAAATGCTTAACAACCCACCACTATAATCAATACAAACCAGTGCACATCACCAGTGAACATCAAACCAAACTGCACCATATTCCATCCCCAACTACCCCCACTACCACCCTATTGCAAATTCCTCCATCATCACCATTTAAATACACTCTGCTACGGCCATAACAGCTGCAACAAAATCCACTCAACTACACGACCAGACACCAAGCATTGTCATTACATTTACACCACCATTCATCTTCACTGCTTCTCCCCTGTTCAAACCCGGTCAGACCAAACCACCCACTTCTGCCACTTCTCCTCTCTGAACACATCCTTCATTACTGCCACATTCAAATTGTCACATTACTACTCATCTCGTCATCAGCATATCATGCATCACATTACCCACCATTTCTTCAACATTCAAACTGTTGCTTTGCACTGCACTTTGCACTGCACTGCACACAGATTAATCATGCCTATTTTCACACCATGTTTTCTCTTCTTTTTTTTATTTCCCATCAATAATTAATCAATTATCCTATCGAGCAAAAAAGCATTTTATTTCTTTAAGTTTACCCTTTTCGTTTTGACTTTTTCGTTTCATTGCAAATGCACTACACTACTTCACAAACAAACCAATTACCTTACATATCAACAGCCTACCCTGCTACTGCATTCATCACAACATCATCAACATCCTACCATCAACACTTCAACACATACAACCATATCTCCCCAACACCTCTGCATTTCACCCCTGACAACCAACTGACTGCTATCAGACATCATTTCCACCAACTATTCTACATTTTACCCCACTGCATACTCACCTTCATCCCCTTTCACAATCACTGCTATTCACAACTCCACAATCTTGCCATATAATTCAAAAACCACAACCATTCTCACTGACCACACTCTGACATCCATCTCTGCAATCACCCACATACACTACCCTTTCACCACAAAAACAGTCACCGTCCTGCTATTCACCCTATACATTAACCACCAGCCCATACAAACTTCCACATACACACTGATAAACATCTACACACTGACAAATTACACAGCAATACCCTTCCATTGCATTAGCAGTTCCAGTGCTCCAACTTCTACAAATAGTTTCAATCAACTCCGACCAAACCACCCTGTTCACTGGCCATTACCCAATACCACTACATCCATACATCAAGAACTGTTGTTTGTACCACAAAGTCTAAACCAGTGTGTTGTTTGTATTACAACTGCAACTGTGCTGCTACCATTCACACAAATTCAACAAACAATTTAGACATCAAAACCAAGCAAGTCGATCACTTCTACAATCAAACCTTCATCGCCTGCAGTGCATCAACCTGCCTGCATCACCTCAACTGCCTTCCTTTGAAACCTGCTAAATACATTGACTCAACCACACAATCATTCAAACTCCATTCTCCTTATCAAACTGACCAAATACCCACTGCATACATCTGCTACCATGACTGTGCACGAGCTTCTGACCAACCACCAGAACAAACTGCAGCCAACATAAACAACCTGTAAATGGATTTACATTCGAATACCCATTGCATAAATCGAATACCCCCAACACCTGAATCAAACCATCGCCATCTCCCAAATCACTACACGACCACTCCTGAATACCCAATACCCAAATTGTGACAATTCCAATCACCAATCGCATGCACCACATCATCAAACACCAGCAGTCAATAACTTATAACCTACACCAGCAGTCACCTTTGCCTTGAAATCACCATTCAAACTCCCCTTATTCATTCAACACTCCCTACACCACCTCAGTTTCAAAACGTGAACACAACCACACAAACCTGAAACCAAGCCATTCCACTGTTCTACCAACTTTATACCTCACTGCCGCCGCCATATTTCATTTTCCACAACCAAAACCACCGTACCCTACTTCTACCAATTTAGTTGCCTATCACTTCTCTGGCATATACACACCTGACAGTCCACATACCTCTATCATCCACAACCTGTTCATCGCCTACATTACCACATCCTACAACCAGTTCCCCACTTCAACTCTACTTCCACATCACCAAACATTGCTACTCAATACTGCCTTATACTTCACTTCTCCAACACCATCTGTGCATACAAACTACAAACTCTTCCAACTGCTCACAACAATCTCTGTTGCTAAATCACCCGCCTCCTCCCACATCAAATACTTCACTGCATTACCCTAAACAGTGCTAATCATCCACCACCATCTCAGAAAACACCTCTGCTGCAACCAAGCATACCCTCTGACCACACCATACTTCCCATACCACCAGCATACAACACATCAACCTTTAGTAAACTTCATTTGCCTTCCCTCAACTTCACTATCACCATTTCCAAACTTCCCCCATCAAACTGTCCCACATAACTCCTCCACCAAACATCATAACCAACGTACTTCACTGCTGTTACACCATCTCATTTCGACAGCTTCCCCTACATCAAAACTGCACACAGTCATCACCAGCCTACATACTGTTGCATCACCAAACAACTACACCACTGTCATATAAAACTGAAATCAGTTCACACTTCCATCAAATACAATAAATACCCCAACTTCAACACTTCATTATCACTTCACATCCTCACCTTCCTTTGCCAAGCTCCTCCTCTTGCTACTGCCTATAACACTCCTTTGTTATACAACCATTCAACTCCAAAACAAATACCAGAACTACATAAAAACTTCACTTCACTCCCAAAAAAAAACAATGGACATTTTTTCCCAAAATCAGGAGAGTTAACAATGGATTTGAATTTATGAGATTTAATAAAACCACTCACAGCCAATCAATGCTCATTTACACTAGCATATTTAATCAAATGAAACTATAGTAGTTTTTTATCTTGTCTATTGCATATAAACAAGATGTGAAACTTACATGGAAGTTGAGCCAATTCTAACATTCGCAACAGGCCATGCTACAGTCGAGCCAATAGCATCTGATAAGCATTCCATGAAGGATGTAGGCCGCCATATAGGTGCATTTGGGACTTTTACAACATCCACCCAAACTCTTATCACATTTGGTCCCAGTGGAACAGAATGTACCAAAGCATTTGGATCTGTTGAAGACACGGTTCCTTCTGCTACTATTTTTCCCGTACCCTCTAAATCAATCAACTTGCATTTGGTATTTGCAGAAAAATTTGCACTCTATCACATAACAAAAAAATGGTAATACGATATCAACAATTCTTTGAGAGGAATATTAGCAATATGAACATGTTACCATAAGAGATGTTGGAGCATTGATCATAGGAGCAGGACATGTGCTAGCGTTAACCGTTTCAACAACCACTGTTGATTCTGGCCATGCTATTTTCTTACCAATAGCTTCTCCAATACATGTCATGCCAACTATAGGCCTCCACAAAAATGCATCTTCTTTTTTCGGATTGTCCACCCAAACTATCTTGGCATCTGGTCCAAGAGGAATACCATTAATTATCTGATTTGGATCACTCGAGTACACTCGTCCTTCAGCAACCAGTTCTTTGCTCCCACCCCAATCATACAGCTTGCAATTGGTTTCCATGCTATTAGTTTTACTCTATTAAAAAAATACATTTGTTTAAGTTGAACATAGAAATATACAAAAACATTGCACAAATTTCAGTAACACGTCTTTAAAGCGTTGTAGCAATAGAAATATACAAAAAAATGCTAAACCGTACTACCATAAAATGCTAAATTTATGGATAGAGATTATTATCCACGACGGCCCTACATATTAAAAAAAATGCTAATTAGTGTTAAACTTACCTTGTTTTGTTTTCTGGAGTCCTCACTTTTGTGTATAACAACTTTATCAGATGGCCATACTACTATCTCATCCTTGGCATCTCTTATATATACAAAAACCAGGAGAAGGCCTCCATAAGAAAACATCTAATTTTCTTGGATGGACAATCAATTTTTTGGCATTTGGACCTAAAGGGACTTCATTGCACAGTTCTTTCGGATCGCTTGACAAAAATTTTCCTTCGGCGACAACCTCGTCATCATCTCCATGCCAAGGCAGTAAACTACAATTATCACCTATTTGACTATACTTACTCTAAAATTAACCAAAACTATATTATATTGATTATTGATTTAGATATCAAATTATGTATGATGTTGCAACCGTTGGATTTTTACCACTACGGATGTGTTCTCTTCTCCCCAACTTCCTTTATCCTGCCAAATCAATAATATTGCAAATTAATGGTAAAAATAAATAGACATTCATTTAACCAAAGAATAAATTGTCGAAATAATCACAGAAACTTATAATAAAGCTTTTAATCTTTGACAGTATAAAATCTTTTCAGAAAAGAACAAAGAAAAAAATACTGAACATCCAGTGAGTTATAACTATACTTTCGCAGCTTTGGTATGCCTGATGCAGTGTTCTTCACATTTTTTATATATTTTTTTATTGCAACCAACTGATGTAGTTAGCTATTCAGTATTTTTTATATATCGGCTAATAAGTAAATAAACTAAATGCTATGTAGACTAATGGACCTTCAGAAAAAAATATTAAATATGGAAACATATGAACAGTTGATGATTTTTTAGATACCTAAAAAGAAATTAGTACAAAAAAAGCAAAGAAGGAAGTTCTAGTATTTAAACAATTTTAAAAAGAGAAAATAGCGCTGAAAATGATGATATTTTGTTCAGTGGCAAATAGTCTTATTCTAACATTCTTGAAAGGAAAAAAAACAATCTATTATTCATACAGAAGAACGTTCAAAAAATTGGTTGGAATAAATGGTAGTCCACAGCAGAAACAAATAGATGGACATAAGCATGACATGTGCATAATGCCATGCTTGTTGACGAATAATTGAAACTGTTAATTTGCAAACACGGTTAAAGGAATGGAAAAACAAATGGTATGTCAAGGAAGGTAACAAAACTAGGTACCTGACATATGTAATTGTTATATATCAAGTTACAAATCTACATTAGTGTTTGAAGAATGAAGATCAAGTCGAGTAACCATTGGAAAAAAAATGTGTTGTTTTTGGGTTGATGGTGATTTCAGCAAGCAGATTATAATTTTACGTTGTCTCCGATGGCAATTCTCCAAATATGGTTGTATACAATACAAGAATATCACCGGTACATATAGAACAGTAACAAAAGGAGAACTATTTATTAGAGAACGATGACCGGCAGTAATAAATCAAAGTTCAGTGCAAGTGACAAACCGTGTAACACATATACTCAAACAGCTTGAGATCTACAGAAAAGTGGCATTGAGCTACAATGGACGCCAAAACATAGATATCTTATTTTGTCATTTAGGTTATCTCCATGAAATTGAAAATCATTCTCGAAATTTCTGAACACCAAAAACAGTTGAAATATAAATTAAAAGTCGTACCAGACGCTTCATTAACATGTAAACCACATGCTTTAGTTCTGAGACACTATGTTGACATTGAGCTACTTGAGTATCTTTGATTTGTGAGAGAACCGCCTTGGTCGCAGTCATGCCTCTTCCCATTCCACGTAGTCGTCCCGGTTTATCTTGTCCCAACACTTGTGAGAGAGCATCATCTTTGAAATTACATGTTAAGCTAGGTTGTGATTCATTTTCTACCTTTTTTATTTTCTCCTACAGAAAATATATTTTAAATATGAGTTCTAATTTATATTATTTTCAAAATAATTACTTTAAAAAAGGTCAAAAGCACTTACAACAATTTCGGCAACATGTGCATTCACGGGTTCGCCATTCGTATGAGTGTGAGATTTAACCCAAACATCAACTCTAGAAATGGAAGAAGGATTTACACTTTCCTCTTTCTGCATTAAAAATGACATAACATTAGATAAAACAACTAATCATAGTAAATTAATCAAATATTTTTTCTCACCATATCTTCAGTTAATCATGCCATTCCTCGACGACTACAAGTATGTGGCATTTGTTTACCCCTCATGGATTTGATTTTTTCGCTTCGTAACTATGTGTAAAGATTTATCACATTTATTAGTTAATTTGCATTCTTTGTGCACTTATATTTTATATATAGAAATGATTAAAACAATTACTATATAATTACCTTAAACTCATTACTAGTTTTGGACTCAACAAACCTTTTCCATTCCTTCATAGTTTTGACATTATCTGGTTTTAGTCTAAGCCGTTCCTCCGTGTTTTTTGCCTTTAATAACTTGTCAACTAGTTTGCTTTTTGAACACCTCCAAATACATCCCATTTGCCGAAGAATGGGAACCTTTTGCCATTCTTCATCTAGTTTAAATCTAGCCTGTAACAAAGAAAAATATCAAAATATAGTAATTTTATTTAAAAACTGAATAAAGAAATTAATAAGATCGCATAGTCATCGAGAAGACAGACAATGGAAACTGCTAAATTTCCGCAATGTCCAAAACCCCAACCACTAATCAGGCAAACTTTCATAAAAGTTAGGTACTACATATTACAGTAAGTTGAAATAAATATATCGACAAAGGGAAGTTTAGGCCAAGTATCAGGGTGAAAAGACATATAGTATATGAACCAACAACAAATAATGTATTATTGTGCACACATGTAAAAATGAAAATTATAGGGACATCAGATGTATTAGCTAACAACCTGGTTATCAAAATTAAAGAACAAACGATGAACATAACAAACCAACTGCATTTCAAAACCTAAGTAAACTAATCCACAACATACAAGTACATCCAGGTTGCCAAAATTTTAAGATTAATAAAAGTTACAGTAAACTACCTGGTTAACCATTTTAGAAAAAGGTAAATCAATCCTCAAAAACTACCATTCGAAGAATTACCACTGAAGTCATAAAGCATAACAAACTAATAACATATAACCCTTAGAAAAAAATTATAATTACTCAGTGTCCTGAAAAATATTTCACATAGTTTTGATTTGCCTTCGTAGCTTTTCCCAAACGGTCTCCATTGTGATTTCTTATATCTTGATCATTGTTTTTGTTTGATTTCGTTTGAGTTTAGTTATTTTTGTTATCATATTCTTCATGATTATTAGAAAAATGTTCTCTTTTTTTCTTTATACAGTTGTAAGAAACACATGCACTGTGTTGTGAATGTATTCGCTGTTAGTGACATATCGTCAATATTCCACTGTTTCATATGGTCACTGGGTTGCTGATGTATAAAAAGTAAAGAAATAAATAGATTTAATAGCAGTAATCAATATACAGTAACTAAGAACATTGCAAGATAAGCAAACCTGAACGGATTCCCATAGAACTGATTTCAATTCTTCACCAAGTTGCCTCCAGTCCTCAAGTGTAAATGGAACATGCTCGCGCACAAGTGGCCCCAGATAAGAAGATAGCTTCACCGACCCTTTTCCTATCGGTTCGCCCGATGAGTTAAACTCGACTTCGATTCGGCTTGCAACATCTGAAGGAAGTCTTTTCACTTTGGTTGGGCCTCTAGTCTTCTTTTTCGAAATCTGATTTGCATCAATGTCTTCAATTGTTCTCTCGATTTCCATTGTTGTTTCAGGATTTCCATCGACTTGCATAGCAGTGTCTGCGATTGAGTTGTTTGCATTCCCAACATCATTGTTTTCCAAAGGTGGCTCAATATGCTCTCCTATTGCATTAGACCCATCGACTGCATATGTGGATTGTTCGAGTCTTTTTTGATTGCGCGTAATCCTCTTATCCATTGTCTTTTTCGTACTTCTAACCATTTTCTGCAAGTATAACATATCAACATATGAATTTCAAGTTATAAGAGCATATTCTAGGTAAAACTTTTAAGGTACAAATAAAAAAGACTTTGTCAGAGCATGCAGTATGCACTATATATTGTTGCATGACGTAACATTTTTGACTTGTATCACTTGACCTAGTCAATGTTATTTCTGGTTCAAATTGGTGATCATCCTTGTAATTAAACTAATTATTTATTTCATTACGTTACTAATTCTTTGCACTGGTACAGTGCACTTGATTGTCAAGGGAATCTAGTACATAATTATCAGGAGTGTTTTTTTTAAATTAATCATCCAATATATTTTCATAACCAAAAATCGGTTTGCCTTACAAAAATTGTAATATATAGAAAGTACAAATTGGCCCGCGTCTTACCAAAATCAGAACTCAGGTCCAACTTCGATCATGCGAGGAGCAGTTAAGTCTTTGAGCAGTAGGCCTTGTAAAAAATGCAATATATAAAAGATGCAAATAGGATGAGGATTGATGCTATTTTCTGTACAGATGGTTTATTTGAACGTTATTTGCTGCTTTGATTTATTAATAACAATAACATTCAATAACAATTTGTCCCATGGTAACAAACAATATTAGAAAGATCGAGCCTTTACTACATATTGTGTTTTAGCATTGTCATTAGCAATCCAATGCATCGGTGAAAATAAAACAAACAATATTTGCAAGAATATACAACTGCAATTAGTATACACTATACATTTGTGTAGCCATCTTAGGAAAAAAAATCACAGGCTTTGTGTTGATTATAGCAATTAGCAAGAAAACCATATGAAACATATATACTACTATAATTTTAATATATTGGTGGGTCATCTGCATCCATATTGTTTCCAAAGTTGCTACTGACATCACCATATACATACATCAAAGTTCAAAACAAAATTTCAAATTTCAACATTTAATAAGACTTCAAATCTAACTTAAACTTCTCATAACAAAACAAGACATCAAAACTACTCAAGTATGCCTTCGCAATCCTCCCTGACATAACTAACATTCTCAAATAAATCATCTGCATCCATATCGTTTTCTTCAGGGCCGCTCGCAACATAGTTAGCTTCTTCAACAAAATCATCTATCTCTAATTCATCAAAACCTCTTGGCGGTGCTTTCATTACAACATACCAATTAGAAGAATCATTTTCTCTTGAATAAAAGACTTGTTTCGCTTGAGATGTGAGGATATTAGGATCTTTTGAAAATGAAACCTGACTTTGATGTAAATTAACAAGAGTGAATCCATCTTCAACTTTTATCCCGTTTCCTATGTTCGCCCAATGACAGTTAAAAACAGGAATATAAAAAACATTATAATCTAGTAAAATTATTTCAGTCAGTATCCCATAGTACGTAACCACATCAACCACTTGAGAAATGTCTTTTGCACTTGCTCTACACATGGTAGTCGCGTCATAAGTTACTCCGCTATTCTGGGTTTCTCTATCAACATCTTTTGTATGAAATCGTTGTCCATTAATAATATATCCTTTGCAGGAGAATGCCGTCTTTTTAGGACCGTATGCAATCCATTTTAATATTTTATCATGATCCTTTGAGTCAACAGGTATCTAAAAAAATATTCACACATATTAAACAAGTAATTTCATTAATTCATATATGAAAATATTGAAATTCTTTAACAAACCTTCCTTTTAATCCAATCAGCGAAGCTATCTCTATGGGTTTTCCACAGTAAGGTCGCATTTTTTTCTAAGCACTTGTTTGAATTTTGCAACTCCTCCAAATGCAAACTAGTACAGTAAAAGTGATGTTAAATTATAGTTGCCAATACAAGCATATCAAATCAATGAAAGTGGGACATAACATATACTCACTCTAAAAATGGTTCCACCATAGCCATATTCATTAACACAGCTAAATGAGCAATTTCTTTCTCATTGGAAGACAATGTAATTGATTTGGACATTGAAATTGGACGCCCTTCAAGTATTGCGTTATCTTCATAATTTTCATTTCGATCTTTTTTTCAATATCTACCGACTTACTCAAAAATTCACTAAAAAATTTCATGCATTCTTCGGCAAGATATGATTCTGCAATGCACCCCTCAGGTCGTGAATAATTTCTTACGTAGTCTTTGAGTGTTTTCATATACCTTTCAAAAGGATACATCCAACGAAAATGAACTGGTTCGCACAATCGTGCTTCTCTTTCAAGATGAATTGTCAAGTGTATCATAATATCGAAAAATGAGGGTGGAAAATATCTTTCAAGTTCACACAATATTTTAACGATATCATCATCAAGTTGTTGCAACTTCTCCCTATCAAGAACACGCTGACATATTTTATTGAAAAATGAACATAGACGAATTATTGCATTTCGGGGTCTGGTTGGCAATAAACCTCTTACTGCAACCGATAATAATTGTTGCATTAAAACATGATAATCATGAGACTTCAAACCACTAATTTTACAATCCACCAACGACACGCATTTTTTGAAATTTGAACAATAACCATCGGGACCTTTGAAATCATACAACCTTTTGCAAAATATTTTTTTCTCCAATTTTGATAATGTATACGGAGCTGGTGGAAGATATGTTTTGGTTCCACGGGGTTGTGCATAAAGACCATGCCGAATACCCCAATCCTCTAAATCATGTCTACAATTAATCCCATCTTTTGATTTGTTATCATGCAACATTGTACTTAGTGTGCTTTCACAAACATTTTTCTCAACATGCATTACGTCCAAATTATGACACAATGGAAGTTCCTACGAAAAAAATTAACATTTAAATTTTCTATGTATTCTTTTTTTTTAGATTAATAAATAAAAAAGAGATTTGAATACTAACCTCCCAATATGGCAAGTCAAAAAAAATTGATCTTTTTTTCCACCTTGATAGCTCCTTTTTTACAGAATTATCATCTTCATTATCTTCATCCTCACTACTGTCATCAATCTTCCTTTTCTTACTTTTTCGCTTAATCTGCTCTTTTCCAAAATCATTTGGAAAGTCCTTCAAAATAAGAAAGATGTTTTTACCTGTTAGAATTCTAGGCATCTTTCCATCCTCTATAGTGTTATCAAACCAAGCTTTTTTTTCCTCAACGGATGTGAAATAGGCAAAAATCTTCTATGACCCATATAAACATTCTTTCGACTATATTTCAACCATCGACGATGAGTATTGACACCACATAATGGACAAGCCTTTTTACCCTTTACACAACATCCAGCAAGATTACCATAAGCTGGAAAATCATTTATCGTCCATAATAAAATAGTTCTCATATTAAAAAGTGTCTTACTAAATGCATCGTACGTCTCAACTCCACTACTCCACAAGTAATGCAAATCCTCTACTAATGGCGCCATATATACATCAATATCATTCCTCGGTTGCTTTGGACCTGGAATTAGAAGTGTTAGCATAATATTTTCCTTCTTCATGCACAACATAGGCGACAAATTATATGTCACAAGCATTACTGGCCAACAACTATATTTGGAACTCAACATGGAAAATGGATTAAACCCATCTGTAGCAAGACCAAGTCTGAGACTACGTGGATCGGCTGAAAATGATTCCCAATTTTCATCAATTGTGCTCCATGTTACAGAATCTACGGGATGTCGCATCTTTCCATCACTGCTTTTATTATTGAAATGCCACCTTAATGCTTCTGCCATCTTTTCAAATCTGAACATTCTTCTGAATCTTGGAATTATTGGAAAATATCTCAACACCTTAACCGGGATACCATGCATAATCTCATTTGTATCCTGATTCATTTTCCATCTTGAGGAACAACATTTCGGACAGTCATTCAAATTTTTATACTCTTTACGAAAAAGACAACAATCATTCTCACATGCATGAATCTTTTCAAACCCCATATCAAATAGTTTGAGGAATTTCTTTACTTCATATAAAGTCTTAGGAAGTACATTATTCTTTGGCAAAAACAGTTGTTGCACATTAAGAAGCTTATCAAAACCAGAATCGGATAATCCAGTTTCGCATTTAAGGTTATACAAAATAGTGATGGCAGATAACTTTGTATGATCTATGCAACCGGGATATAATGGGGTTTCTGCATCTTCCAAGTTCTTAAGTAAATCATCGTGTCGTCTCTGTGCATCATCCTTATCTTTATCATCATCAAAAAAATTATGATTAAAGTAGTCTTCATCTTCATAGTGAATTGCTTTGAGTAAGTCGTACGCCACACTCTTTTTATTATTATTTTCAACATCTACTTGCTCGCCATGATTATACCACCTACCATCTTTGTACTTAGGATCCATTCCTTTTATAATTAAATGCTCAATGACGGTTTCACCATAATGATGACTAAGATTTCGACAATCTAAACAAGGACACAAAATTTTCTCTACATCCCCTAACTTTTTCTTCGCAACACGTACAAAATTTTGAGCTCCTTTTCGATACTCTTTACTGGTTCTATGTTTAAAATTGAAAGCAACAAGAATGTTAGCTTTCATTTTCAAAACATGTTAAGTCTAAAGTTATGTGTAAATTTACTTATATATGATTACCTATGTAGATGCAACCAGTCTTTCTCCATCATCATATATAATATGGAAGCAATCAAGTATCTAAAATTCAAAATAGTAATTGTAAAGTACTACCACACATGAGTATAATAATATCCTTTGGATAATACAGTTGAATATGAAAGAACTCTACAAATTAGTCATTTTGTTATTAGCACCAAACTGTTTTCAAAAAATTTGCCATTACAACGGCGCCATTTTGTAGCACCAGAGTAATGTCTATGCATTACCCCTCTCCTGATACTTGGCTTGCGCCATTAACAACAATTTTATCCACTTATACAACAATATCAGAATCATATACAACATTAGCGCCAAACTGTTTCCAAAAAATTTGCCATTACAATTCTCGCACACAATCGCACACATCAACAAGTATTAAAATTATGTAATTACCAGTACAATATAATAGTAGCGTGTAATTGTATATAATTTATTCCAAGATAGTATATGTTTCTCGAATAAAAATCGAAACTCAGTGACCCAATTTCACATGGTTGATTTTGACAATTACATAACTACTATAAATAGCAAGGCAAACAAAATTGGAATGGAAAGAACATGCTAAAACTTGAGTGAACAGTTAAAGAAAAATATTCTTCACTATAAAAGAATATCCATACACTATTACTATACCTAAGCATTTATTAGACTCTATATGTGTGTGTGTGTTTGTATATGTATATATATATAGAATTAGCGGTTGTAACTTTTGCTAGTTTTATGTAAAATATACTTAAATATTGAGAGAGCGTATTTAATCTAAATGCAAATAAGAAAAAAAAACATTCCAAACTAATCTTTTTCATTTGCAAATTTCCAAGTTACTTCAATTATACTTTGGTTTCGTATTTTTATGCAAAAACCACTAAAAGAAATGCTACTTGTTCATGTCTTCATCTCTATTCTTATTATTTCCAATCATCATCTCAACTTTGGATTTACTCACTCACTAATTAACATTTTTTTCTTTTCTGATTTACACATTTATAGTTAACATTGTTTTCTCTATGAACTCAACAAAACTACAGTTAATAAAAATGTATTATTCACTCCATTTTGGATGAAATGGTCATCAAGTTTTCTTAATAAAAAAACCTTTTTTATTTTATTCCCTCCAATTACTTATTTTTATGCTATTTTAATAAAAGGACATTGAAAAAAAATGTTCTATAAAACTGTGTTTTTATATCAAGTTACTGTACATAAAAATATGCTTGTATGGCTTTGAATGTTCTTCTACTAATCTTGGAACAATTTCCTGTAATGACTTTTTCAATTCCAAGTGTTTGTTAAAAAAGTTTAAGTAGTATTTTTTTTAGCCATTAACTTCAGATGTGAATGCATTAAATGCATATTTTCCATATACAGCCAAAACATCAAATAACAGCAGTTTTAAAAGTTGCACAGCTAAGTGCATATGCATAGTTGATTCACTTCTCACATTTATTCATTGCATGCCATATATATTTCAGTTATAGTACACTTAGGGACTCAGACCTAATATCTCTTTAACGGCGCAAATAATATTAAGCTAAGTTGACAAAGCTAAAAAATAAAGATTGTCATAACCTTTTCACGTTTCTAACTTCATCTTAATATGAATGACCTGACATGTATTTTTCTAACCAAGGGTCATTGACTCATTTCTTTTACTCATATGTGGTATTCAAGTTCAGAAAATAAGAATAGTGTGGAGTTCGTACATATTTACCTAAGTAAGAATAGTGTAGGATTCGTATACATTTACCTAAATGAAATATTATAGCATTAACATATATGAATATCACATATCTCGATGGAGGCTAATTTAACCTTCAGGTGATCCATGTTAAAAAAATAAAACCGTGAAGCTAAAAAGAGAAGTTGGGATAATCAGCCACTTGAAGAATAGAAATTCTTCAGAAACTTCTACTGCAATGTAGAAAATTCAGGTAAGTATATTACCGTGTAACGCTGATGATAGGAATACTATTTTGACATTTTACAATGATTGAGAGCACTGCATTGTTTAACATCTTATAGATGTGAATTTGTTCGGTTGAAGAAGTAAAAAATGTGTAAAACATGTGAATTTGCTGGGCTGCTAATAGAAAACTCTAATATTTTCTTAGTATCAAAACCAGATTTCTAAAGGACTTTTCCTCACTACAAATTATCATATCCTCCAACATAACAAATAGCTTCTCATGCAGTATCATATACGGTGGAGTAAATTGATTGCTACTTTTCTCATGAAAATGAGAAAATTCAGTATCTAGAACTGTATTTAGTAACTATGTGTAAGAAGTGAAAATTCAATATCCAAAACTATACTTAGTAACCATAGTCAACACAATAAATATATTAGTCTTCTAAATTTGGTAACATTACTAGCTTTCTAAATAAGGCCTATATTATTTCTAAACTCTTTAAAACATACTATTTTGAAATTTTGAATACTCTTAATAGTGTTCACACCACCATAGGTATTTATTATGTTAGTAATTAGCATTTATAAAGTATTGCACATAGAAGCTCAATGAAATACTTCACAAGTACATGTCCATAGCTAAAAATAAAAATGAAGGCTCTATACATATTTGGGATGAGACTAATTAAGCTACAAAGCAATTATAACCTAAACTGACATACGTTAAATAATTAATAACTTGAGCTGACAAAAGTTCAAAGATTAATCTGCACATAATGTGAGAATAAGCGGATATCTATAATAAAATATTGGCAAACAATAAAATAGCAGTATTTGGTGCCTCTATAACACGAGAATTAAAACCATAAACTAAATGCTTAATTATTCAAATCAATAGCAATTACAGTTTCAGATTACCGGATTTTCACTTAATACCCAATATCATACGAATAAGCTTCTCCATCCTATAGAGAATGAACCCACACAACCTACGAGACCATAGCCCTAAAATCCCCAAATTTTGCAATTGGAAAAAAAGCTAATTTGCTGAAGCAATTTATAAGAGGACAAATTTTCATCCAGAAAGCATAGCGATAGTAACAACATAAGTTTCTAAAAGTACAACAATCATTATTGGCTTACATCGCAAATAGGTGAGGAGAAGTATGGGGCTAAAATCCACGGTCGAACAAACTCTGGCCAATTTCTCTTGACCTGGAAGAAGCAGACGAAATTAGAGAAAGAATGGACCTCTTTTGTTTTAGAGTTTTTAATTTTTTTGGGGAAGATGAAGAAGATGTTTATGCAAAATTGAACGTAAAAATAAAGAAATAATGCGGCCTCAAAAATTATTTGGAAGCCCGCCTTTTTAATGTTTGATAGGGTTAGCTGTACAGCGTTTATATTTATTCATATTGGTTTGTGCAAAATTAAAAACAGTCAACTCATAGAACAACCCAACGTACAAAGGCAACCGCCCATAAAACAACAAACACGGGAACACAGTGGACAATAGGTGCACACATTACTGCAATCTAGCAAGCACTAGTCATCACACATAAAACCCATTAACTAGTACGTAAAGAATATTAAAATAGAATAGGTATACAAACACTCATATTTATAAACACAACAACTCAACTATAACACACAAACACTAAATCTTCACAGCCAAGTATAAACGCAAGCACACATATCAACACACACATGCACAACCCTCTCAACTTAGCTGCAAAAGAACAAGGCACCTCCCAAATTTAAACAGTACTTATAGTCACGCACACACTCAAGAATAAAAATTTAACCTACTTACACACTTAAGCTTGTGTGTGTGTGTATTTTTATTTATATATTTATTAATACACTCAAGAACACACATATATAATAACACATACACACCAACACAGTTCCATTCATAAAATACAAGCACTCTCGTCCTGAATAGCTATCACGTGTAGAATGACAGATTCCTATTAATCCATAAAATATGAGCACCCAAGCTTTTCAAAGACCACATATATATAAATTTATCCAAGTCTAAATTAAACATTTTTCCTAGCGTGGTTGTTGGTATAATGCCTACATAGTGACAGGTGCATGCGAAAGTAATGTGGGGCAAAAATTATGTAATCGCTGCCGGAGAGGTGCTCGTAGTATATGTATTACATTATGTAATCGTCTACAGGAGATGCTCTAATATTATTCTTAATCTCAATTTTGTAGTCTCTTTTCTTTTAGATATTAGATGACATATTCTTGAACCGTGAAATATGAACATGTCAGCTAATTCATTTGAAACTGTCCCTACGTACATGTGTCTTTTAAACTGCTAATTCCTGCAAAGTTTTAACCATTATGACAACCATGTGTCTTTTAAACTGCTAATGCCTAATTAGAAATAATGAATGTAATTATCTTAATATTATGTAGACTTCAAATTCATAAAACCATAGCTTTTGCTAGAAAAAAGTAGATATTCAAAAGTCCCTATGATCCCTTTTAAAGTCTTAACTATGCCCAAATCCATGTGTTTCAAAACCAATTGCGAAAGAAAGCCATGAATACCCAAAAAGTTTGAAACCATGCAACCATGTTAATATACAGTATGCCACTTTATTTAGGAAAAACAAACTTTATTTGAAACTCTTAAGGGCTAAAACAATCTGATCCCCTTTACCCAATGCACAATGCAAAGATCAAACTCAGGGCATCCATATGTTCATGATGCTTAGGATTTTTAATCCAGAATAAAGATAATTTAAAGGATTTCACTTCATAAAAAAAAATGTGTTTAATCACTCAGACTTAATAAACAAAATAAAGCAAACAGGCATAGCTTGGGAACGACTGGGCAAAATTGAAACCATTGCAGCATTGGGAATATTTTCATGATAAAGCAAATATTAACTGCTTGTAAAAAAAACAAAATAAAGCAAACAAGCATAGCTTGGGAACTGACTAAATTACATGCATATCAAACAATGATATATATCAACAATCCCTGTTGAGATGATGGTAATGAGCTATAGTAAACAAAATAAAGCAAATGCATGTTATAGTGCACAACAACAAAGATCAACAACCAGAAATTATTCAACCACTCACCATCCATTAAACAACAACATGCAAGAGAATCAAAACTAGAACTGCACGTGTTTACTCACCTATTTGCTTTAGATTTGGTTGTTTAAGCTTTAAAATACTATATATTTTTTCAGTAGTAGTTTTAGAGAAAAATTCAAAATAACTCAAGGAACCCAAATTTTAACACTATGGTTAAACTGAAATTAAACACTATAAAATTTATCCTCTTAAACAATATTTATTTTCAAGGAAATACATAACTTTATATATCTCTATTCCTACACCACCCTAAACAATGGATGTGTTTATGTTCAATTCCACCTTGAACTCTTTTTACAATGGCAAAACAACTTATTGTTCAGATAGGTATGGTAAATCATTAAAATTAGAATACTGGTTTGATGTAACACAACCACTACTCAAATTTCATTCTTGACCGTTTAGCTTTGTTCATAACACATGTTTTTGTTGATTATAAAACCAACTTGATATCTAAACTAAGAAAAAACTTCTTTTTGGAAAGACCATTAAAGATCAACTTTTTAAAACAAGATATGCAAGTCAATTCTCTCACAAACTAACTCAATCAAACGGATATTCGAACATACAAGATTTAATATCAAAATATATACCAAACTCATTGTAATGAAGTCTCTTATTGGCAAGAGAATAACACTGACTACAATTTTCAAATAATTCTAAATTTTCAAATAATTCTACTGATGAATCATTAGAAATAGGACATTTTTCTCAAGAGCTCACACTAAAACCGAGCTAAGTCAGCCAAAATCCAAAACATTGTAGTTTAACAAGCAAAAAACGTGTTAAAGGCTAATGCAAATAAAATTCAAGTTGTTGTTACTAAACAAATAAAGACAATCAATCACCATAGACATTATGGTTATTCAAAAAGCCAAAATAATCAACAAAAGTTTCCAACAAAAAGATTACAGAATCATGAGAAAGCATACAAAACGGAACATAAAAATAAAAGGCAATGGGCAGGAAAGAAAAAGAAGCACCAAAAGGTTATGTGCCCATCATGGTAGGGAAAGGAAAAGAGTAGAGGAAAGTCTATTTGTACGCAAAACTCTTGCATCATACAAATATTTTGCTACTGCTAGATATGGCTGCTCAGGAATTTGGATACAAACAGCAAGGGATTTTTTGTAGCCATGTACAGGCATTGGTGTTAATGATTTAATTGCCATAAGAAATCCACAAGATTATACAAACAACTGACACAAAGTTAAACATAATTGTAAATGTAAATGTCCAGGAATAGGAACAAACATTATTTTTCTCTAACATAAAAATAACTATTTAAAAATTGAAGTTAACATATTCAATTACAGTTAGACAGTTTACACTTATAACAAAGATCTAAACAAAACACATAATTTAGCGGTCCGCTCTAAATAATCATGCTAGAATGCTTAAAATAATGCAATCTACATATAGACGGTCTGAACGATGTTGAAAATACTAATATTAGAAAATCGAAGAACTAAAACTGGACACAAAGAAAAGGAAATACGGAAATACTTCAATTCTAAATCGCGATTGATGAATGATGTTTGAACGTGTTGAAAATACGTTCAAAATTGAAAGAACCCATTTTAAACCTATATAGAATCAAACAACCCATTTAAACCTAAAAAATTGATGGCGTTGTACCTGTAGACGATATTTGAACGATGAACGAGATCTCTAAATGATGAATGGAGAAGTTTAATGAAGCGACGGTGATGTAGGCGAATTTTGATGATTGGAAGAGAGGTTTTCTTCTTTTTACGTGGTGAAAATGTTTCAAGGTAGGGAAGGATGAAAAGAGGAATTAGGGGAAGTGAAAAAAATGGCGCAAAAATTGTATAATTTAGCTTTTGTCAGCGTTCACACGAAAAATTTTCCCCCCAAAATTTTTAATGACCGCACTTAAGTCACAAACGCTGACATTAGGTGCTGTTGATGGTATTTTTTCTTGTAGTGTATATATCCATAACATTAAGCAAATAGGTGATACATGAGTACTGGGTTGTTGCTTATGCAATTTCTTTAATCAACTATTTTACCATGTTTCAGATAATTTTTTGCATGTATGATAACTTCAACAATCAACCATGTACACATACATAATTATGCAAACATGCACATTAATCAGTAGCATATAGATGCACTGGAACAGCCATGGTTCCATTCCAACCAATCTAGGAAATACTCAAGTTCCTATTTCATCATTTATAGGTTGTATTTATCAATTTAAATCCTAGCCTCATCTGCTATCAAGGAATCACAGGGACACATTGCAATGAACTAATTCACATCATTGCACAAAGATCTCAGGGCTTGAACAAACCATGTGCCAACTTGCATACTTCAAATATGACAAGCATTCCAGCAGCCTTCTTGGCTCACCATCCCTAGTTTATTTACTAATTGTATTCATGTTTAATCCTATCATCAGATAGCTAGGTGAACAAGTCACTGTGTACATGAAACATCCCATACATCTTGCAAACATATTTTTCAAAAGCAAGCAGATAATCATTTTCAAGGACATTGCCATCAGATGTCTTGACTTTAAATCAAATATAAGAATATTTACAACTGAGAATAGAGACATGGCATGTTAGGTTATTATGATTTGGAAGTAACTATGGTTGAAACAGATTCAAGATCTAGCTTAATCATAATTTTTGACTTGTGGGTTTGCTATTTGGTTAGGGGCTCAGCACATAAAGATCTCTATTGCACCCCTAATTCCTTTTTCTTAAGCCTCAGCACTTATACAAAGTATAATGCAGCTCATATTATTTTCTCTATTGAAATTTTCATGACATAGTTATATATCAGTTGTAAGTACTCTTCCCATAATTTCAAGGTTCTATGCCTTAGCTTTTCTAAGTATAATAAAACAGTGGATGCACATCCATAATAAACATCATATCAGATCAAAACCATCCAAAGAACATCCTTAAGATATCTAATAAGACTATGTTCAGCAAAACCAGAAATATGCAAATAACAACATAAAAGTTTGGCTGCCTCATATCAGGACTTAATGCCATGGATTTAGTGAGATTACTCACCTAAGTACTTCCTTCTATTTGATCCAAAAAACCCTTGAATGCTTTTCCTTCTTTTTAAATATTTTCTTCTTTTCTTATTTTTAAGTATCTCAGGTAAATGATTTTCTGGCCATAACTTCTTATTTATATGAATGTTTTTCACTAGGGTTTTATCAAGATAAAATTCCATTTTTGTCCTGGCTAACATCAGGCATTTTGCATTTTGTATTTTCACATTTCCCATCCTTAATACCCCGGGCTACATTAGTTGGTTATGGTCAGTGCTTTCCTCTTTTTGCTTTTCAGAAAATGGCTATTTTTGAATACCTCTCCACTTACTCAAGTCATGTTAAAAGTGTGACTTAGCTATATTTTATACATTTATTCATTTCTGGAAATCCTCTTTTCTATTTTTACCTACACATACATGCTTACTTGTATTGTGTCTCATGTCATTTTGATGTTATTTTTCTTGCTTGGCTTTAACATATTTCTACTCAAAGAAAAGTATACATGTATATAGATATATATATATATTTATTTATTTATTTAATCTTCCTTGCTTCATAGAAAAATATATATATATATATATACATATATTTCATATTTATAACTTGGTTAGGTCTGGGTTAAAAATCCAGTGCTTTAAGTAAGAATTTACTTTCTTACTCAAATAAAGTATTTTCTGCTTTTCATTTCAAAATAATTCATATGACCCAGAAACAAAATATCTACACCTAGGTTAATAATTCACATGTCAAAATCATATTTGAAATTCTTTCTTTTCCTATTTGTTTTTATTTTCAGGAATTTTGGATCCTTCCTTGTGCCATTTCCAGTGTGCACGTGCACACATATCCTTGCACATTATTCAATTCCAGAAATTCCTCCATAATTAAATCTAAATATTTCAAAACTAAATTATTTCATTAAAATAATTTTTCACAAAATTTTGTGGTATTACAGAAAATGCAGAATAATATGATTATGAACTATATGATTCGATATCATTGGTAAATAAGATGCGAGTATTTAAAAACAAGAGCTAATTTGATGCTTTTGGGTTCATAAGTAAAACCGGGTTGCTCAACAAAAAGGTACATGTTCAAAGTTGTTGTTTGATTTGATGCTTTTGGGTTCATAAGTAAAACCGGGTTGCCCAACAAAAAGGTACATGTTCAAAGTTGTTGTTTGAATTGATGGTTTTATGATTGAGCCACTTGCCTTTTGTTTTCTTTTGTTCGTTTGGGCCCGTAGTGACGATTTGTAGTTGTTCTGATCTGGCCGCGCAAAGGAGACGCTGGCGAAATTTTTTGAAAATTTAAAGTTTTAGAATTTTTGAAGAAAATTCTGATAACTAAAAATTGATTTTTAAGTTATGACCTTAAATGTTTGAATGGATAATATTAATGGAACCTATGGATGGGTTAGAAAATTTAGTAAAGGTAATAACAAGGTTTCAACAATTAATTTTTGGAGAATTAAAGGCTTAAATGGATTTGGGAATTTATTTCAACTAACTTGTTTTAGAAAAGTAATGGGTTTGGGCATTTTCCCTACATTGGCAATTTCGAGGAAGAAATTCTTTTAAGGGGGGAAGAATGTAACGACATAGAATTTTGGTTATCTGAAATTGGAATATTTATTTGATTTTAAATATTTTGAAGTTAATTTTACAGATTTAATAACTCGAATTTCAAAATAGCGATTTATTGGATAATTTAATTTTTTAATTGAAAATTGTTTAGATAATTGAATCTTGGATTTTTAGTTGGATAAAAATGGTTTAAAGGCTTATTTAATTTCTATTAATAAGAATTAAGGTAAAGTAAATTTTTTAAATTGGAGTTATAAGTGATTTACTCGATTTTGAAAATAACTCGTTTTAATTAACGAGTGAAAATAGCCTTCTAGGGCACAGTATTGGATTTCTATGAAACCAATTCCATTAGATCCATAATAGTGTATTATTATCAGATTTCAAATTTCATGGCAATTGGATTCACCATTTGGTCGTACGGGATAGAAACGCATTGAATTTAATATCGAAAAATCAATATAATCATTGGGCCCAAAAATCTATCTTCTCCATACGATCGAATTAGGTCTCGAAACTTGTTCCAGTGCGTTCAGAATAGGGGTATAACATTAGGAATGCCAAGCAGTATGCCTCGATTGGAATCCGTAAATTTATAGCTAGATATTTTGGGATTTTAAATAATATATTTCAATTTGTTTTAACTTCAGCCGCTATTACGTCTTATCAGCCACCCTATATTACCAGCTACCTGCCTATGTTTGTACCTATGTTTTCTTTTAAAAGACGCTTCCCTCCTCTTCTTTTTAAAAACACGGCATAAAAAAATGAAGACTTCAAAATTTTAAATCAAATTAAACACTCAATTAAAAATCATCAAACCAGGCTTAAAATTCAAGTTACGTGAAGAGCTTTCCCTTGATATACGCATTGATGGGTGCGACATCATATTTTTGGGTTCAGCAGTAAGGTCGCGTACGAGTATTGAACTAAGGTTTTGGTTTTTGGGTTTTTGGAGCTTCGATTCGACGAGCGGAGTTCTGATTTGGGTTCGTCCGGGATAGGCGCATCTTCTAGTGGAATTTTATGGCCCTCGGTGGTGAAATGGAGTGTGTGACATTGGCTACAGTGTCGTTCGTGATGTAGCAGGTCACGTGTGACGACCGCCCATGACCCCTTCACTGAATCTAGAGATAGTGCGCTGTAAAGTGTGCCAGGCAGCCATGGACGATTGCCAGGGTAAATTAAAAAAACAACAGAATCTATCGTATTACTCACAGCGCATGGACAAAATACAATAGAATATATATATAGTGAAGCTTCACAAAATAGAATCTCATCAATAAAACTTCATAATAGTTGGATACAAACATCTGAATAGTCAATACATCAAGCCTCACTACATATCACTCAGAGAATATACAAACAGCGGAACACCCAGTACATATAGTAAGAAGATAATATGCAACCCTCCAGCTCGTCTTCGATATCAGCATCGTGGAAAGAAAGAACAGCACCTGTCACCTGCTACCTAGTCTGCCCGTCCCAAAATGGACGAACAGCCCAAGGCAATAAGAGTTAAAACATAAAGCCTTGAGTCAGACAACAGTCTTAGTGAGCAGTAAATTAACTAACAACATACCAAAAGAGCATAAAGGAAAAGGAATAGGAATACAACCCTCCCACTCCACCTCTTTCTACAGTGATAGCCCCCAGACACACACTAAGCAGAAGCAAACATAGCAGAGCATAGAATTTAAAATAAAGCAATTATCACTCGAGTCAAGGATGATGTTTTCCAAGTACAAACCCCCAAGGCCTAAACCAAGATCAGATAAGTACCCAGAAAATACCGCTCTTGAGACCGAATGACGATACAACCAAACATCCATGACTCTGGCTATCACTGTTATCATTGCCTCAATATCACCGTTAATTGAATGACCGGCACATTCTTTCAGCCGTCCGTCAAGGGCTAATGGAAAACCCCAGTTCTAGACATAACTCTGCACGTCATCGTGACCCGTGCCTAGGACTATCGAATCTGCCCAGAGTACTTGACTATCAATCATCAGCCTTCAGGGACTATCGAATCTGCCCAACGTACTCTTGCTTTGAGCATGCTAGAACCTTCAACAATGATGAGATCTCAGCCTTCTAGTCATCCTCCTCGACGACTATTTCCATACTAGCTCAAGCACCTCTCGAGCAAACCATTATCCTCAACTCGAACCATTTCACCGAGTTATCAATCTGCTTGGAATGATCCCGTCTGGATTAGACCAAGGCTATCTCATATCATGCTTCGCCTCATCATCATCATAGCAAAGCTCCATCTCAACATCATCATCAAATCTATCCATATGAGCTTCATCATCCGCTACATAGGCCACGAATAGCTTTTCCAATTCAAGAGCCTTTCCCTTAGCTTTTGAATCATCCTCGACCATCTTGTCTAAATCAAATCATCAATTATCTAATTCATAGCAATCAATCAAGTCAAACATTAATCCAAGTAAAACAAGCATTCAAATATGATCTAAATAGACAATTATAACAATAATGGCAATTTCGTAAATAAAGAGTCAAAAGTCTAACAAACATGAAAACATGAGAAATATCTCTACAACTTGATGAATGAACTTGCATAGGTTAACATGTAGAAAAATGGTTGTCAAATCATCATGAACAATGGATCTATATGGATCTACACATAAGATTAAGAAAATGTATGGAAATCACTATTTTAACACCAAATCAAGCCAACGATCCGATATACTCCTTTGGATCCGTGTGAGAGATAATCACCACTCACCCAATCACCAAAACAACTCAAAAGCAACACACTTCAGATCTGGACAGCGAAGGATCTAACTCGATCTATCACGAATCCGCTTCAAACGATGAAATCTCACTTCGAAGAATGTAGATCTTCAATCTAAGCTCTTCGATCTTCGATTTGATCTTCGATATGGATGGATGGAATCACTAAATTAGAGTGTAGAAAAGAAGTGAAGAAGTGTAGAAGTCGAGCTCTCAAAATGGCAGCACTTCATCGCTTCGAAATCCGGATCCCAAAAAGTGAGAAATGGACGAGTATTTATAGGCTGATTTCCCCCCTTAAGTCGTCCGCCTCCTTAAGTCATCTCCGACTTAACCCTCTCTCCGCCTTACGACCTAACTGCCTCAACGACCTACAACTTAAGAATGCGCGCGCGACCTACGACTTAACAAGTGCGCGACTTAACTGGGTAACTGACCTACGACTTAACACTTAGCAGGTCAGCGCCTTCATACGACTTACGACCTAACGAATGTGCGACCTAACACCTGCCTCGACTTAGCAACTCATACGACCTAGTTGGGTTACGACCTAACACTTAGGCAAAACCGAGCGACCTAACGCAGATACTTCCTCACGACTTATCCACTCAACAGAGTTACGACCAACGACTTAAGACGCGACCTAACTAATCTTAGGTCGTCTACGACCTAACAAACCTGCGACCTTACTAACTTAGCCAGGATACGACTTAACTTCCATACGACCTATCCCAATACCTAGGTCGCCTACGACATAACTTCCCACACGACCTAAGCTATCCTACAACCAAACTCTTAAGTCGCTTCACTGCTACCCCAGCTTCCTTAGGTCATCGCCGACCTACCCCTTAGGTCGTTATCTCCCCTAAGTCGGTCATTACCTTAAGTCTCCTATCTCTTAGGTCGTTAACTCGCCCAGTCGACTTATCACTTAACTCGGTCAGTCTTCTTAGGTCACTCTTATTCCTTAAGTCGGTCATGACTTAGGACTTGAACAAAATTCTGCCCAAAATCTGAAACGACTTAACAACGCTAAAAATTCCAGATTTTTACGAACTTTTCGATCCGTAAAAATACGGGTCGTTACATTCTCTCCCCCTTAGGAATTTCGCCCCCGAAATTCCAAACAAACAAAGCAATCAAAGGCTATTCTGCATGCCTACCATCCATAGCAATCAACAAACCATGCATCCAATTCTAACTTAGCGTACAGAATTCTAACATTAGAACAAGTTACAATATCGCGAGATGACACGACACCTTAGGGCCATACCTTGAAGAATTCAGGATGAGCTGCCTTCATCCTCTCTTCCACCTCCCACGTACAGTCGTTATCATCATCACTCCATTGTATCTTGAGCAACTTAACTACCTTCCTCCTAAGCTGTTTCGTGTCGGTTTCCACAACACGAACCGGCTTACGAGGTCTCTTATCGACTGGATCAACTACGAAATCTTCACAGCTATCAGCAGAAACCACTGTATTCGAGTCGTGCACATACCTCCGTAGATATGATACATGAAAAACATTGTGCACACCCGACATCTTCTCTGGTAACTTCAATCTGTAAGCGAGCTTTCCAATTCGCTCGATGATCGGGAATGGTCCAACAAATCTCGGAGTCAATTTTCCTCTCTTCCCGAATCGAATAACATTCTTCAGTGGAGAAATCTTCACAAAAACCATATCACCTACGTCGAATTCCAAATCCTTACGACGCTTATCGGCATAACTTTTCTGACGGTCTTGGGCTGCCTTCATTCGTTGCCGAATGATCTCTATGAAATCCAAAGTCTGTCGAATCATCTCTGGCCCAAGCATCAACTTTTCTCCGGTCTCTAACCAACATGTCGGAGAGTTACACGGTCTTCCATACAATGCCTCATACGGTGCCATACCAATGCTTGACTGGTAACTGTTGTTATACGAAAATTCCACCAAATGAAGATGATCTTCCCATGATCCTCCGATATCCAAAACACAAGCTCTGAGGAGATCTTCCAAAACCCGGTTGACTCTCTCGGTCTGACCATCTGTTTGAGGATGATAAGCTGTACTCAAACACAACTCGGTTCCCAAAACTTCCTGAAAGCTCTTCCAAAATCCACTAGTGAACAATGGGTCTCGATCGCTCACTATACTCTTCGGAATACCATGGAATTGAACTATCCACTTGACATACAACTCAGCCAACTTTGATGCAGTCCTAGTCGATCGAACAGGAATGAATCTTGCACTCTTAGTCAGACGATCTACGATGACCCAAATCCCTTCATTTCCCGTTCTTGTTCTAGGCAATCCATCAATAAAATCCATCGACACTTGCTCCCACTTCAATGTAGGAACTTCTAATGGCTGAAGCAATCCACTGGGCTTCTTCTGTTCGGCTTTTACCAACTGGCAGTTCATGCACTTGGAAATAAAATTTCCAACATCCTTCTTCATACCTTCCCAGTAATAGGTTCTCTTCATATCCCGATACATCTTGTTTCCTCCTGGATGAATTATCAACTTCGAGTGATGACTTTCCTTTAGAACTTCACTTCTCAATTCATCTATATCGGGAACAACTAGTCGTCCTTGCTTTCGAAGCCAACTCTCTCGATTGACCTCGAATCCTTTATCCTTTTCTGGTTCCAATCCAGATTCTAAATCACGGATAATCTTGACAAGCTTATCGTCTCGCTTTTGGCTCTCGCCAATCCTTTCCACAAGAGTGGGTCTTATCGATAAGTTTGCCAACATCTCAGGTTCCAATTCACATCTGGGCCTGAAGTCAAATCCAGCTAAATACTCGAGATTCTTCCATTCTGAAAACATGGCTCCCAATCCTGCATGTCTTCGACTTAATGCATCTGCCACTGCGTTACCTTTTCCCGGAGTATAAGCTATACCGAAATCATATGATGCCAAAAACTCTAGCCAACGTTGCTGCCGAAGATTCAAATCCTTTTGGGAGAAAAGATACTTCAACGACTTATGATCTGTAAACAACTCGAATCGAACTCCCAGTAGATAATGTCTCCACATCTTCAGAGCAAATACAATCGCCGCTAACTCCAAATCATGAGTCGGGTAATTCCTTTCATGCGGCTTCAGTTGTCGACTTGCATACGCAACAACTTTATCCCTCTGCATTAGCACTGCTCCAAGTCCAGTACCACATGCATCGGTGTAAACCACCATCTCATCATTCCCACTTGGAATAGTCAAAACGGGAGCACTTGTCAATCGCTCTTTCAGGATTCTGAAAGCTTGCTCACACTTATCTTCCCAACTGAACACTTGGTTCTTTTTCGTCAACCCTGTTAATGGTGCAGCCACCTTGGAGAAGTCCTTGATAAATCGACGATAATATCCTGCTAATCCAAGAAAACTTCTCACATCAGATGCATTCTTAGGTCTAACCCAATCCTGGATTACTGCCACCTTAGCGGGATCAACCACTATTCCATTTCCAGAGATAACATGGCCTAAGAACCTCACTTCGCTCTTCCAGAAGTGACACTTTGAAAACTTAGCCTTCAGCTGATGTTTCCGCAAGATTTCCAAAACAATCCGCAAGTGCGTCTTGTGCTCTTCTTCAGTTCTGGAATAAATCAGAATATCATCCACGAACACTAGCACGAACTTGTTCAACCGATCTCTGAACACTCTATTCATAAGATCCACAGAATATGCTGGCGCGTTAGTCAATCCAAACGGCATTACCAGCCACTCAAAGAAACCTGATGTTGTCCTGAAAGCAGTCTTTGGCACACTATCCTTAGCAACTCTCAACTGGTGAAATCCCGTTGCCAAATCCATTTGAGAAAACACCTTAGCTTCGTGAAGCTGATCAAACAAGTCATCTATTCTCGGCAATGGATACTTGTTCTTCTTAGTCACCTTATTCAGCTCACGATAATCCACACATAACCTCAACGATCCATCCGCTTTGGCTGCAAACACAACTGGTGCACCCCATTCGGACACACTACGCCGAATGAATCCTTTTTGTAAAAGGTCATCAACCTGCACCTTCAACTCATGCTGTTCCTTAGGCGCCATCCGCCTAAGAGGCATCACAACAGGTCTGGCTCCTTCAACTAGATCTATATGAAACTCGATCTCTCTATGCGGCGGTAACCCTTTGACCTCGTCAAAGACATCCTCAAATCCATTAACGATTGGCAAAGATGACAGTCCATCCCGTGGAACAACCAGCGAATACATGAAGCTCATGAAGACGCCTTCTTCATGCTTACATCGTATCACAATCTTTCGCCCCTCCACATTCTCGACTGTCACCTCCAACCTCTCACAATCAACCTTTGCCGCATACTTCCTAAGCCAGTCCATACCCAAAATAATTCCGAACCCCGCAAAGTTCAGAACAAAGCAATCACAAACAAAAGAGCAATCATGACTCGATACAATCAGACCACGGCATAACATACACAAACAAGACGAACCCCCAACTGGATTAGTCACAACCAATGGCCTATCAACAATATCCGGTTCTAAACCCAACCGGCCTACAAGTTTGGTACAAACAAACGAATGCGACGCCCCAGTATCAAACAGAACTCTAATTGGAACACCACATAGGAAAAGAGTACCTTGAACCACCACACTCTTTCCTTTCTCTTCAGCGGTAGGAGCTTTCGAAGACGATGGAACAGCTCCTAAAGCATAAGCTTGCACAATCTTCTTGTCCTTCCGCGGTTCTGGACAATTCTTCCTGATATGCCCCGGCTTTTCACAGTTGTGACACTTCATCGGTACCTTCGGATTCTCACAATCCTTAGAGAAATGGCCCTTCTGCTGACAATTATAGCAAGTCACCTCGCCCTTCGGCTTCTTCTGGCCATCCTTACCCTTCTGCTGCTGCTGCTTCCTCTTCTTGTTACCACCCTGCTGTGGTTTAGACTCTCCCCTGGTCACAGCAACAACAAATCCTTCCTTAGGAAACAGACTCTCGTGCCTAAGAGCTTTCTCCACAAGCTTCTCAAATGAATCGTCTAAATGATCCACCAACTGCCTCCCAAGATAACTGTCCAAGCCTGTCACAAACTTCTCGTTCTTCTGATACGAAGATTCTATATACGATCGGGCATACTTGGACAAAGCTTCAAACTCAGAAACATACTCAAGAACTGGTCTTCCACCCTGCTTGAGTTCCACAAACTTTTGAACAGAACAGACTTCTGAGCTGTAGAAATGAACTTAGCTTCAAATCTGACTTGGAATTGCTCCCAAGTAATCTCTTCCTCCGGAGTATCAATGGTGATAGAGTTCCACCAATCAGAAGCTCTTCCTTGAAGCTGTCTTGATGCTAACTTCCTCTTAGTCGCATCCTCAATTCCCAAATCACCAAAGATCCTCCTACAAGCATCTATCCACCTCTGGACTTCAATGGTTGATTCTGTCCCCAAGAAAACCTTTCCTCCAAGAGAAGTATAATCCTTACACAACTTAGCAAAATCCACCGGTTTTGGAGTTTGAACTTGAACTCCAACATCCACCGATGGCCCCGGAGCTGGCATCCTTCTCATGATCGAAGTCATCATAGCTTCGAACATAGCAACAAAATCAGCAGCCCCTTCAGTAGCACGGCCTTCCCTAGCAGCTGGTCTCCCTCTTCGACTCATTTTCAATATCTATAAAAAGAATGATTAGCACACCTTTGAGAAACAACTACATAAAGGACTCAAACTCTACTAAGCTACTATATTATATATAGTAATCATCCATCAAAATACAATTACGTCTCTCATACGTAGTTACGTCAGCGAGCGTTGGGTAAAATCGATTAACCAATGCCCTGATACCAAATGTGACGACCGCCCATGACCCCTGCACCGAATCTAGAGATAGTGCGCTGTAATGTGTGCCAGGCAGCCAAGGACGATTGCCAGGGTAAATTAAAAAAACAACAGAATCTATCGTATTACTCACAGCGCATGGACAAAATACAATAGAATATATATATAGTGAAGCTTCACAGAATAGAATCTCATCAATAAAACTTCATAATAGTTGGATACAAACATCTGAATAATCAATACATCAAGCCTCACTACATATCACTCAGCGAATATACAAACAGCGGAACACCCAGTACATATAGTAAGAAGATAATATGCAACCCTCCAGCTCGTCTTCGATATCAGCATCGTGGAAAGCAAGAACAGCACCTGTCACCTGCTACCTAGTCTGCCCGTCCCAAAATGGACGAACAGCCCAAGGCAATAAGAGTTAAAACATAAAGCCTTGAGTCAGACAATAGTCTTAGTGAGCAGTAAATTAACTAACAACATACCAAAAGAGCATAAAGGAAAAGGAATAGGAATACAACCCTCCCACTCCACCTCTTTCTACAGTGATACCCACCAGACACACACTAAGCAGAAGCAAACATAGCAGAGCATACAATTTAAAATAAAGCAATTATCACTCGAGTCAAGGACGATGTTTTCCAAGTACAAACCCCCAAGGCCTAAACCAAGATCAGATAATCCCCTAGAAAATACCGCTCTTGAGACTGAATGACGATACAACCAAACATCCATGACTCTGGCTATCACTGTTATCATTGCCTCAATATCACCGTTAATTGAATGACCGGCACTTTCTTTCAACCGTCCGTCAAGGGCTAATGGAAAACCCCGGTTCTAGACATAACTCTGCACGTCATCGTGACCCGTGCCTAGGACTATCGAATCTGCCCAGAGTACTTGACTATCAATCATCAGCCTTCAGGGACTATCGAATCTGCCCAACGTACTCTTGCTTTGAGCATGCTAGAACCTTCAACAACGATGAGATCTCAGCCTTCTAGTCATCCTCCTCGACGACTATTTCCATACTAGCTCAAGCACCTCTCGAGCAAACCATTATCCTCAACTCGAACCATTTCACCGAGTTATCAATCTGCTTGGAATGATCCCGTCTGGATTAGACCAAGGCTATCTCATATCATGCTTCGCCTCATCATCATCATAGTAAAGCTCCATCTCAACATCATCATCAAATCTATCCATATGAGCTTCATCATCCGCTACATAGGCCACGAATAGCTTTTCCAATTCAAGAGCCTTTCCCTTAGCTTTTGAATCATCCTCGACCATCTTGTCTAAATCAAATCATCAATTATCTAATTCATAGCAATAAATCAAGTCAAACATTAATCCAAGTAAAACAAGCATTCAAATATGATCTAAATAAACAATTATAACAATAATGGCAATTTCGTAAATAAAGAGTCAAAAGTCTAACAAGCATGAAAACATGAGAAATATCTCTACAACTTGATGAATGAACTTGCATAGGTTAACATGTAGAAAAATGGTTGTCAAATCATCATGAACAATGGATCTATATGGATCTACACATAAGATTAAGAAAATGTATGGAAATCACTATTTTAACACCAAATCAAGCCAACGATCCGATATACTCCTTTGGATCCGTGTGAGAGATAATCACCACTCACCCAATCACCAAAACAACTCAAAAGCAACACACTTCAGATCTGGACAGCGAAGGATCTAACTCGATCTATCACGAATCCGCTTCAAACGATGAAATCTCACTTCGAAGAATGTAGATCTTCAATCTAAGCTCTTCGATCTTCGATTTGATCTTCGATATGGATGGATGGAATCACTAGATTAGAGTGGAGAAAAGAAGTGAAGAAGTGTAGAAGTCGAGCTCTCAAAATGGCAGCACTTCGTCGCTTCGAAATCCGGATCCCAAAAAGTGAGAAATGGACGAGTATTTATAGGCTGATTTCCCCCCTTAAGTCGTCCGCCTCCTTAAGTCGTCTCCGACTTAACCCTCTCTCCGCCTTACGACCTAACTGCCTCAACGACCTACGACTTAAGAATGCGCGCACGACCTACGACTTAACAAGTGCGTGACTTAACTGGGTAACTGACCTACGACTTAACACTTAGCAGATCAGCGCCTTCATACGACTTACAACCTAACGAATGTGCGTCCTAACACCTGCCTCGACTTAGCAACTCACACGACCTAGCTGGGTTACGACCTAACACTTAGGCAAAACCCAGCGACCTAACGCAGATACTTCCTCGCGACCAATCCACTCAACAGAGTTACGACCTACGACTTAAGACGCGACCTAACTAATCTTAGGTCGTCTACGACCTAACAAACCTGCGACCTTACTAACTTAGCCAGGATACGACTTAACTTCCAAACGACCTATCCCAATCCCTAGGTCGCCTACGACATAACTTCCCACACGACCTAAGCTATCCTACGACCAAACTCTTAAGTCGCTCCACTGCTACCCCAGCTTCCTTAGGTCATCGCCGACCTACCCCTTAGGTCGTTATCTCCCCTAAGTCGGTCATTACCTTAAGTCTCCTATCTCTTAGGTCGTTAACTCGCCCAGTCGACTTATCACTTAACTCGGTCAGTCTTCTTAGGTCGCTCCTATTCCTTAAGTCGGTCACGACTTAGGACTTGAACAAAATTCTGCCCAAAATCTGAAACGACTTAACAACGCTAAAACTTCCAGATTTTTACGAACTTTTCGATCCGTAAAAATACGGTTCGTTACATTCTCTCCCTCTTAGGAATTTCGCCCCCAAATTCCAAACAAACAAAGCAATCAAAGACTATTCTGCATGCCTACCATCCATAGCAATCAACAAACCATGCATCCAATTCTAGCTTAGCGTACAGAATTCTAACATTAGAACAAGTTACAATATCGTGAGATGACACGACACCTTAGGGCCATACCTTGAAGAGTTCAGGATGAGCTGCCTTCACCCTCTCTTCCACCTCCCACGTACAGTCGTTATCATCATCACTCCATTGTATCTTGAGCAACTTAACTACCTTCCTCCTAAGCTGTTTCATGTCGGTTTCCACAACACGAACCGGCTTACGAGGTCTCTTATCGACTGGATCAACTACGAAATCTTCACAGCTATCAGCAGAAACCATTGTATTCGAGTCGTGCACATACCTCCGTAGATATGATACATGAAAAACATTGTGCACACCCGACATCTTCTCTGGTAACTCCAATCTGTAAGCGAGCTTTCCAATTCGCTCGATGATCGGGAATGGTCCAACAAATCTCGGAGTCAATTTTCCTCTCTTCCTGAATCGAATAACATTCTTCAGTGGAGAAATCTTCACAAAAACCATATCACCTACGTCGAATTCCAAATCCTTACGACGCTTATCGGCATAACTTTTCTGACGGTCTTGGGCTGCCTTCATTCGTTGCCGAATGATCTCTATGAAATCCAAAGTCTGTCGAATCATCTCTGACCCAAGCATCAACTTTTCTCCGGTCTCTAACCAACATGTCGGAGAGTTACACGGTCTTCCATACAATGCCTCATACGGTGCCATACCAATGCTTGACTGGTAACTGTTGTTATACGAAAATTCCACCAAATGAAGATGATCTTCCCATGATCCTCCGAAATTCAAAACACAAGCTCTGAGGAGATCTTCCAAAACCCGGTTGACTCTCTCGGTCTGACCATCTGTTTGAGGATGATAAGCTGTACTCAAACACAACTCGGTTCCCAAAACTTCCTGAAAGCTCTTCCAAAATCCACTAGTGAACAATGGGTCTCGATCGCTCACTATACTCTTCGGAATACCATGGAATCGAACTATCCACTTGACATACAACTCAGCCAACTTTGATGCAGTCCTAGTCGATCGAACAGGAATGAATCTTGCACTCTTAGTCAGACGATCTACGATGACCCAAATCCCTTCATTTCCCGTTCTTGTTCTAGGCAATCCATCAATAAAATCCATCGACACTTGCTCCCACTTCCATGTAGGAACTTCTAATGGCTGAAGCAATCCACTGGGCTTCTTCTGTTCGGCTTTTACCAACTGGCAGTTCATGCACTTGGAAATAAAATTTCCAACATCCTTCTTCATACCTTCCCAGTAATAGGTTCTCTTCATATCCCGATACATCTTGTTTCCTCCTGGATGAATTGTCAACTTCGAGTGACGACTTTCCTTCAGAACTTCACTTCTCAATTCATCTATATCGGGAACAACTAGTCGTCCTTGCTTTCGAAGCCAACTCTCTCGATCGTCCTCGATTCCTTTATCCTTTTCTGGTTCCAATCCAGATTCTAAATCACGGATAATCTTGACAAGCTTATCGTCTCGCTTTTGGCTCTCGCCAATCCTTTTCACAAGAGTGGGTCTTATCGATAAGTTTGCCAACATCTCAGGTTCCAATTCACATCTGGGCCTGAAGTCAAATCCAGCTAAATACTCGAGATTCTTCCATTCTGAAAACATGGCTCCCAATCCTGCATGTCTTCGACTTAACGCATCTGCCACTGCGTTACCTTTTCCCAGAGTATAAGCTATACCGAAATCATATGATGCCAAAAACTCTAGCCAACGTTGCTGCCGAAGATTCAAATCCTTTTGGGAGAAAAGATACTTCAACGACTTATGATCTGTAAACAACTCGAATCGAACTCCCAGTAGATAATGTCTCCACATCTTCAGAGCAAATACAATCGCCGCTAACTCCAAATCATGAGTCGGGTAATTCCTTTCATGCGGCTTCAGTTGTCGACTTGCATACGGAACAACTTTATCCCTCTGCATTAGCACTGCTCCAAGTCCAGTACCACATGCATCGGTGTAAACCACCATCTCATCATTCCCACTTGGAATAGTCAAAACAGGAGCACTTGTCAATCGCTCTTTCAGGATTCTGAAAGCTTGCTCACACTTATCTTCCCATCTGAACACTTGGTTCTTTTTCGTCAACCCTGTTAATGGTGCAGCCACCTTGGAGAAGTCCTTGATAAATTGACGATAATATCCTGCTAATCCAAGAAAGCTTCTCACATTAGATGCATTCTTAGGTCTAACCCAATCCTGGATTGCTGCCACCTTAGCGGGATCAACCGCTATTCCATTTCCAGAGATAACATGGCCTAAGAACCTCACTTCGCTCTTCCAGAAGTGACACTTTGAAAACTTAGCCTTCAGCTGATGTTTCCGCAAGATTTCCAAAACAATCCGCAAGTGCGTCTTGTGCTCTTCTTCAGTTCTGGAATAAATAAGAATATCATCCACGAACACTAGCACGAACTTGTTCAACCGATCTCTGAACACTATATTCATAAGATCCACAAAATATGCTGGCGCGTTAGTCAATCCAAACGGCATTACCAGCCACTCAAAGAAACCTGATGGTGTCCTGAAAGCAGTCTTCGACACACTATCCTTAGCAACTCTCAACTGGTGAAATCCCGTTGCCAAATACATTTGAGAAAACACCTTAGCTTCGTGAAGCTGATCAAACAAGTCATCTATTCTCGGCAATGGATACTTGTTCTTCTTAGTCACCTTATTCAGCTCACGATAATCCACACACAACCTCAACGATCCATCCGCTTTGGTTGCAAACACAACTGGTGCACCCCATTCGGACACACTACGCCGAATGAATCCTTTCTGTAAAAGGTCATCAACCTGCACCTTCAACTCCTGCTATTCCTTAGGCGCCATCCGCCTAAGAGGCATCACAACAGGTCTGGCTCCTTCAACTAGATCTATACGAAACTCGACCTCTCTATGCGGTGGTAACCCTTTGACCTCGTCAAAGACACCTTCAAATCCATTAACGATTGGCAACGATGACAGTCCATCCCGTGGAACAACCAGCGAATACATGAAGCTCATGAAGACGCCTTCTTCATGCTTACATCGTATCACAATCTTTCGCCCCTCCACATTCTCGATTGTCACCTCCAACCTCTCACAATCAACCTTTGCCGCATACTTCCTAAGCCAGTCCATACCCAAAATAATTCCGAACCCCACAAAGTTCAGAACAAAGCAATCACAAACAAAAGAGCAATCATGACTCGATACAATCAGACCACGGCATAACATACACAAACAAGACGAACCCCCAACTGGATTAGTCACAACCAATGGCCTATCAACAATATCCGGTTCTAAACCCAACCGGCCTACAAGTTTGCTACAAACAAACGAATGCGACGCCCCAGTATCAAACAGAACTCTAACTGGAACACCACATAGGAAAAGAGTACCTTAAACCACCACACTCTTTCCTTTCTCTTCAGTAGTAGGAGCTTTCGAAGACGATGGAACAGCTCCTAAAGCATAAGCTTGCATAATCTGCTTGTCCTTCCACGGTTCTGGACAATTCTTCCTGATATGCCGCGGCTTGTCACAGTTGTGACACTTCATCGGTACCTTCGGATTCTCACAATCCTTAGAGAAATGGCCCTTCTGCTGACAATTGTAGCAAGTCACCTCGCCCTTCGGCTTCTTCTGGCCATCCTTACCCTTCTGCTGCTGCTGCTTCCTCTTCTTGTTACCACCCTGCTGTGATTTAGACTCTCCCCTGGTCACAGCAACAACAGATCCTTCCTTATGAAACAGACTCTCATGCCTAAGAGCTTTCTCCACAAGCTTCTCAAATGAATCATCCAAATGATCCACCAACTGCCTCCTAAGATAACTGTCCAAGCCTGTCACAAACTTCTCGTTCTTCTGATACGAAGATTCTATATACGATCGGGCATACTTGGACAAAGCTTCAAACTCAGAAACATACTCAAGAACTGGTCTTCCACCCTGCTTGAGCTCCACAAACTTCTTGAACAGAACAGACTCTTGAGCTGTAGAAATGAACTTAGCTTCAAATCTGACTTGGAATTGCTCCCAAGTAATCTCTTCCTCCGGAGTATCAATGGTGATAGAGTTCCACCAATCAGAAGCTCTTCCTTGAAGCTGTCTTGATGCTAACTTCCTCTTAGTCGCATCCTCAATTCCCAAATCACCAAAGATCCTCCTACAAGCATCTATCCACCTCTGGACTTCAATGGTTGATTCTGTCCCCAAGAAAACCTTTCCTCCAAGAGAAGTATAATCCTTACACAACTTAGCAAAATCCACCGGTTTTGGAGTTTGAACTTGAACTCCAACATCCACCGATGGCCCCGGAGCTGGCATCCTTCTCATGATCGAAGTCATCAAAGCTTCGAACATAGCAACAAAATCAGCAGCCCCTTCAGTAGCACGGCCTTCCCTAGCAGCTGGTCTCCCTCTTCGACTCATTCTCAATATCTATAAAAAGAATGATTAGCACACCTTTGAGAAACAACTGCATAAAGGACTCAAACTCTACTAAGCTACTATATTATATATAGTAATCATCCATCAAAATACAATTACGTCTCTCATACGTAGTTACGTCAGCGAGCGTTGGGTAAAATCGATTAACCAATGCTCTGATACCAAATGTGACGATCGCCCATGACCCCTGCACCGAATCTAGAGATAGTGCGCTATAAAGTGTGCCAGGCAGCCATGGACGATTGCCAGGGTAAATTAAAAAAACAACAGAATCTATCGTATTACTCACAGCGCATGGACAAAATACAATAGAATATATATATATATAGTGAAGCTTCATAGAATAGAATCTCATCAATAAAACTTCATAATAGTTGGATACAAACATCTGAATAGTCAATACATCAAGCCTCACTACATATCACTCAGAGAATATACAAACAACGGAACACCTAGTACATATAGTAAGAAGATAATATGCAACCCTCCAGCTCGTCTTCGATATCAGCATCGTGGAAAGCAAGAACAGCACCTGTCACCTGCTACCTAGTCTGCCCGTCCCAAAATGGACGAACAGCCTAAGGCAATAAGAGTTAAAACATAAAGCCTTGAGTCAGACAACAGTCTTAGTGAGCAGTAAATTAACTAACAACATACCAAAAGAGCATAAAGGAAAAGGAATAGGAATACAACCCTCCCACTCCACCTCTTTCTACAGTGATAGCCCCCAGACACACACTAAGCAGAAGCAAACATAGCAGAGCATACAATTTAAAATAAAGCAATTATCACTCGAGTCAAGGACGATGTTTTCCAAGTACAAACCCCCAAGGCCTAAACCAAGATCAGATAAGCACCCAGAAAATACCGCTCTTGAGACCGAATGACGATACAACCAAACATCCATGACTCTGGCTATCACTGTTATCATTGCCTCAATATCACCGTTAATTGAATGACCGGCACATTCTTTCAGCCGTCCGTCAAGGGCTAATGGAAAACCCCAGTTCTAGACATAACTCTGCACGTCATCGTGACCCGTGCCTAGGACTATCGAATCTGCCCAGAGTACTTGACTATCAATCACCAGCCTTCAGGGACTATCGAATCTGCCCAACGTACTCTTGCTTTGAGCATGCTAGAACCTTCAACAACGATGAGATCTCAGCCTTCTAGTCATCCTCCTCGACGACTATTTCCATACTAGCTCAAGCACCTCTCGAGCAAACCATTATCCTCAACTCGAACCATTTCACCGAGTTATCAATCTGCTTGGAATGATCCCGTCTGGATTAGACCAAGGCTATCTCATATCATGCTTCGCCTCATCATCATCATAGCAAAGCTCCATCTCAACATCATCATCAAATCTATCCATATGAGCTTCATCATCCGCTACATATGCCACGAACAGCTTTTCCAATTCAAGAGCCTTTCCCTTAGCTTTTGAATCATCCTCGACCATCTTGTCTAAATCAAATCATCAGTTATCTAATTCATAGCAATCAATCAAGTCAAACATTAATCCAAGTAAAACAAGCATTCAAATATGATCTAAATAGACAATTATAATAATAATGGTAATTTCGTAAATAAAGAGTCAAAAGTCTAACAAGCATGAAAACATGAGAAATATCTCTACAACTTGATGAATGAACTTGCATAGGTTAACATGTAGAAAAATGGTTGTCAAATCATCATGAACAATGGATCTATATGGATCTACACATAAGATTAAGAAAATGTATGGAAATCACTATTTTAACACCAAATCAAGCCAACGATCCGATATACTCCTTTGGATCCGTGTGAGAGATAATCACCACTCACCCAATCACCAAACAACTCAAAAGCAACACACTTCAGATCTGGACAGTGAAGGATCTAACTCGATCTATCACGAATCCGCTTCAAACGATGAAATCTCACTTCGAAGAATGTAGATCTTCAATCTAAGCTCTTCGAACTTCGATTCGATCTTCGATATGGATGGATGGAATCACTAGATTAGAGTGGAGAAAAGAAGTGAAGAAGTGTAGAAGTCGAGCTCTCAAAATGGCAGCACTTCGTCGCTTCGAAATCCAGATCCCAAAAAGTGAGAAATGGACGAGTATTTATAGGCTGATTTCCCCCCTTAAGTCGTCCGCCTCCTTAAGTCGTCTCCGACTTAACCCTCTCTCCGCCTTATGACCTAACTGCCTCAACGACCTACGACTTAAGAATGCGCGCGCGACCTACGACTTAACAAGTGCGCGACTTAACTGGGTAACTGACCTACGACTTAACACTTAGCAGATCAGCGCCTTCATACGACTTACGACCTAACGAATGTGCGACCTAACACCTGCCTCGACTTAGCAACTCACACGACCTAGCTGGGTTACGACCTAACACTTAGGCAAAACCCAGCGACCTAACGCAGATACTTCCTCACGACCTATCCACTCAACAGAGTTACGACCTACGACTTAAGACGCGACCTAACTAATCTTAGGTCGTCTACGACCTAACAAACCTGCGACCTTACTAACTTAGCCAGGATACGACTTAACTTCCATACGACCTATCCCAATCCCTAGGTTGCCTATGACATAACTTCCCACACGACCTAAGCTATCCTACGACCAAACTCTTAAGTCGCTCCACTGCTACCCCAGCTTCCTTAGGTCGTCGCCGACCTACCCCTTAGGTCGTTATCTCCCCTAAGTCGGTCATTACCTTAAGTCTCCTATCTCTTAGGTTGTTAACTCGCCCAGTCGACTTATCACTTAACTCGGTCAGTCTTCTTAGGTCGCTCCTATTCCTTAAGTCGGTCACGACTTAGGACTTGAACAAAATTCTGCCCAAAATCTGAAACGACTTAACAACGCTAAAAATTCCATATTTTTACGAACTTTTGGATCCGTAAAAATACGGGTCGTTACATCACGATTTCATACGAGGCATCGGAGGTGAAGTTTTTGGTACGTGTAGAGGGAGATTTCGAAAAGAAATGTGTTGGTGTGGTCGGAATATCGATTAGAGGCCCCTAGCTCCGTGTCACTCGAGATCGTGCACGTGTGTTACTGTGATCGTTTGCAGGCTTTGGTCGAGTTAGGGAAGAAGGAAAAGGGAGCAGGTCGGGCTTTGTTCGTGGGCTAGGCTTTGTTTCGTGAGTAATGAAATTTGTTTGAAAATTTAGTAATATAAATTGATTTAATAAATTTCAATTCTTAGAAATTGCATATCTCGTTCGTTTTAGGTCCAATCGAGACGCGGTTTATTGCGTTGCATTCATATCAACGAATACGACACACAAGAACTGGATTGACTGAATTTGAAGCTTCTAGAATTTTTAGCTAAATTCGAACGCATTCGAATTTAGTCGAAATCGGAAAATGGGAGCAACAACTGGAATCAAAGGTGAGTAAATCTCACTCATCTTGGATAATTAGTTTTATTTTAAATAGTTAAAAATTATCATTGGTTGATTGGATGAATTGATAAATTATTATCAGTTGTATGTTATATTATATATTTATATTAGTAGTTGGATATATTTCCCGCCGATTGGAGCGGATGAGACACTATGCGCCCCGCATAATAGCAGATGACCCTATATTACCGCGATATCCCGCCTCGAAGCGGGATTGGTATTTTTTGTTACCTAACATCTGTGGTTGTAGGAAAACAGGTTGGAGGGATCCAACTAGATTTTTCAAAAATGTTAATTTTTATTTCATATATAGTAATATATGATGTGTTTGAATAGTCTGTGATAGATTATGATGTGATTTGAATTTATTGGATGTTATAGTAGCACTCAACTTGATTTTGGTATTATAAATACCATAAATAATATTTTTGAATCTAAAAGGGAAATTCAAAAACGATTTTGGAATTGATAATTTTGATATTGAATTTTGGGTTATTTGAAAAGGATTTGATTTGGATAAAATAAATGATTGGATTTTGGATATTTATTTAGCTATTTCGGAAAATGGTTTCAAATAGAGAAATTTCAAATTAAGGATTTTTAAACAATGGATTTTAAATAGATTTTTAAAAATCTTATAATGGAAGTCGGAATCGAGATTTGAATGGTTTTGGAATATAGTTTGGATTATTTAAGAAATATATTTATAAGTGGAATTTTAATTAGAAATCGATTTATAAATAGGTTTTTGTAATATAAACCTATATAAACTGGGAATGAGTTATGAAAATCTATAAACGATGTTTATAGATAAGTGGAATGATTATCATTTGATAAATGGGAAATATAAATTTACAGTGTGAATTTAAAATGAGATAAGGAAACCGGTTTAAAAAGAAATATTGGATTCTATTTTGGAATTTGGAAATAGTTGTGAATTTGGAGATGTAAATTAATAGGATTGTGATAAATCGAGGGAGATTTATATGTATAAAAATGGTTATATTGGATTATAAAAATATATTTTTATCAAGAAGTGAAGTTGTTTTAGAAAAGGATTTTTATTTAATAAAATATTAATTGGACTAAAATATCTAAGGAATTTAGTTACTTAAATATTTATTGAAATAAATTTTAATTTTCATAATAAGCTTTGAAGATCTATTATTATTATTATTTATGAATGAATTGAAAATTTGCTATCATTGTTATTTAACAAGGAGTGGTGATATTTTAAATAACTACTTAAATGTGTTTGGAAATTTATTATTTTACTTTAGAATAGTTATTTTAAAAAGATAGAGTTTTGGAAATTTATTGAAGTTACTTATAAATACTCTCGACGTTTGTAAATAGGATTGTATTGAATGGATGTGATTTTATAAGAAAAATCTTATAATGGAATTCGAGAACTTAAGAAAATTATAGAAAAGGAAATTTCCAAATGATTTAGATACGGAAACTTCGAAAATGAATCTGAATTCAATAAAGGAGTTATAAATTGTTAGTTGGATTATAAATAAGTATAATCGATAATTTTTTTGAAATTTGTAAAGGGAGATTTCAAATGGTTTAAAATTTGTAAAGGAATATTTCTCTAAAATTAAAATTTGAAATTTATAAAGAAGTTTTATAAATAGATTTGGAAATATTTATGAAATAAAGAATTTTTTTGGGAAGTAATGGTATATTTTCATAGCGTAATTCGAGGGCGATGATTGCCTACAGTTTGGGTTGTTTTCGCTGGGATAGCGACGTAACCATTGTGCAAACTGCGATCTATGATTGATTGCATGGTGGAAATCTGTGACACTATGGTAACATAGCGAAAGTCGTGTGTGCCGCTGAGAGCCAACTGTCTACGTTTGATTTTATATCGGTAGACTACGACCTATGTAGAGTGGAGAAGTTTCATTTTGATAGCGAAATCGTGTGTGCCGCTGAGAGCCAACCGTTACATGGACTTTTGCTATGATGGCAACGTAACCCTGGAATGTAACTGCGATCTGTTGTGGGTTCCATGGTGTAATCAGTTACATGGACTTTTCCTGCGATGGCAACGTAACCCGTGATGTAACTGTGACCATGCATGGGAGTGATGATTTCTAGAGCATTCTCACCAAAGATATTTCCTCTATTTTCAAAAAAATTATTTTCTATATTTTAAATAAATTATTTTCCAAGTATTTTCACTAGGTGTTGAAAACGGGTTTGCTAAGTCCTTATAGATTTTCAGTCCTACGTCTGATCAACGTATGACCGAATTTCTGTGAGAACAAGGATGGACTTGTTGAAACATCGAGTTATAAAAAGTATTTTTATAAAACTATTTTGGCAATATATATAGATTTTTAAAATTATTTTAAAATTTCATAATAAAAAGAGTTTATAGTAAAAAGTGATCAAAGAATAATTTTTATGATAATAAGCATTTTAGTAAATTATGGCTTCGTTCCTTTTCGGGGACAAAAAGATTCTAAGGGAGGAGGAATGTGATAACCCGAATTTTTGGACATCGGTAATTGGATAATTAACCGATTTTCTCTATTGAGATACTAATTTTATTTGGTTAAACATTAAAACTTTGATAATTAAAATATATTTGGATGTACATAATGGATTCGAGCTATAATAAATGCTGATATCTGAATGGATATTTTAAACAGTTGGAAATGATAAATCTTATAATAAAATTTTATATTTATAAATACTAAAGATAAATACTTATTAAGTTTAAATATGGAAGCTCAAGTTTAGAATATGATTTAATAAGGATTATACTTTCTTTAAATATATATATATATTGTATATATATATGTGTTGTAAATTTATAAAAGGGTATTGAACATAAAAATATAAATGAATAAGTTTATATTGTTTAATTGAGTTATATACATAAAAGAAAAGTGAAAAGATAAAGATATATATAAAACATAAAAGAAAAGTGAAAAGATAAAGATATATATAAAACATAAAACAATTTAGCTCATGCCAACTTACAAATGTAAACCTCTTGTTACATGCAAATACAAGTGTAAATTTATTTTAACATGCATATGACATTTGTAAGCTTATTTACCAAGTGTCTTAATTTTTATTTTTATTTTTATTATTTTTAATAAAACGATAAAACTAAGATATATAAATCTCTCTACTTTCTCCTCTCTTTTTCTTTTTCTATTTTTCAATCTCAAAACAAAGATCCGTGTACTTAAACCTGAGAAAACAAAATCCAGAAATTCAAAAACAACTTCTTTTCAAACTATTTCAAACCTGAAGCTCAGATCAAAAAAAAATTCAAATTCAAATCAAGATCAAAGCAAATTCATCCCAGATTTAAAACAAGGATCATCTCAAAACAATTATCAGTTCAGGTCAAAACAGTTTCAAAAGAACAAATCCAGAAACAAGTTTCAGTTTTCCAAATTCAAACACTTCCAGGCTGTTCTCTGTTCATACATAAGGTGAGTAAGCTTTCCTTTTTAAAACAATTTTAATCTATGATTTTATGGATGCATGTGATAAATTTGTATAGAAATGTTGTATTATGGTTTGCATGAATTTTTTTATCTGGAATGTATTTTGAACTGCTCTGTTTATATGTGTGCATGTCTGATTATAGACTGGTCTCTGTTTTTCCCAGGCTCAAGAATTACTTTCAAAAATTCATATCTCAATATGCAAGCAATTTTGAGTTAAAATCTTTAAAGGAAAATTGTTAAAATAGTCAGATTCAAGTCTTAAAATAATTTTTATTAAAGTTAACTAGTAGAATTTCTGGAATCAAGAAATGTAAGTGATAATCAACATAAGGCAGAAAATCGAATGATGTAATTTCGAGTTTTAATTATATTAACTGTTTTGAATTTGCAAATGGTGATTTTTGATGTGAAAATCATGATTTTTAAGTATGTGGATGTCGAGTTATCTCGAGTTGATCGTTTTTGGGAGTTTCATCGAATACCGATGATCGACGAGGTGTTGGTCGTTGGGGTCGAAGTTGGAGGAAGCTTGGATGGTGGAGATCATGGGAAAAATAGCCAGAGATTTTCTGGTTCATCGTGGTGGATGAACGACGTGGATCTAGGGTTTAGTCCTGCATTTGGCTAGTGGCAATTCGCGTGGCATTTGCGTCGTTGTCACCACGATTCAATCGATCGCGACTGGGGGGATGGGTTCGTGAGTGGTCGGAGTGTTTTTGGCTGGAGGCACGTGAGCTCCGGTGGACGAGGTAGTTGTCGGCGAAGGAAGTTGATCGTTCAAGTGGTTCCAGGAATTTATCGAGTTACCTCGATTTCGATATTGGATTTGTTTGGGTGGTTGGGTTGTCGGAATCAGATAGGTTGGCGATCGTCGAGGTGCGAGGGTTGTCGGAGATGGTCGGAGCATCGCCGGTGGTCTGTGCATGTGCAAATGTGTTTGGGTGTGTCAGCAGTTGTATTCGAGAGGAAGGAGAGGATTGTCTCGGTAGAAGCTCGGGAAGAAGAAGGATTGGCTCGAAGAAGCTCTCGCGATTTTGGAAGAAGGGCTCAAGGAGGGACTCGGGTTTATGAGTGTATTTGCGTACAGTTTTTAAAACTTAAAATTTTATATAAGTTTGTTTGTAAAAAGGGTAAAAAGAATGGAAAACTCGGGTTAGACCCGAGTGATCTTCGGGTTTGACCCGAAGCAGGTTTAAACTAGTTTTAAAAAGGGTTTTAAAAATAAGATTTTGAAATTTAAGTATAAAATTAGTTTAAACTTTCATATATAAATTAATAATTGTTTTCTTGAAACATTGGTTATGAAGTTTTAAATTTTGTCTAATTTAAATTTTGTCTAATTTAAATTTTGTAAAGTAAAGTTATTTTAAAAGTTTTTATAAAAGCAAGTTTTTAAATTTAAATTAAAATTAGTTTAAACTTATTACTTGATAAATGTTTAAGTTATTGATTGAAAGAAGTTATGATTTGGTAATTTTAATTTATCAAGTTAAATGAGTATTTTAAAACTAAATTAATGTTTTAATTAAATAAAGTCAATTAAGATAAAATGGTTAAATGTTAATATTAATTAAGGCATTTTTAAGATAATGGTTTTATCTTAAGATAATTAAGGTTTAATAAGTGAGAATAATTAAATTAATTAAATAAATTTGATTATAATTAATTAATTTAAGGATAATTAATTGTAATTAAGTATTATTAATTAAGTGATTAGAGATTGATTAATTAATGATTAGTGATTAAAGTATTTGTAATTAGAGATTAATTAATTAAGTAATTAAAGGTAAATTACTTAAGGGAAGAAATTAAGGTTTAATTACTTGGTGTAATTAATGAAAGGGTTGATTAAATAATTAAGAAAATTTATTAAGGGTTAGTAAATTAATAAATGTGATTAATTAAAGGCTAATTTTGACTAAAGTATAATTAATTTGAGTAATTAATTAAGGATCAATGTGATTAATGTGAATGGGTAAAGAATAATTAATTTGTGTGATTAATTAAGAGTTAATTACTTATTGTAATTAAGAGATAATTAATCAAAAATGATTAATTAAGATGAATAATTAATGATAATAAATCAATTGGTTTGTGATTAATTAATGTTAAGTAAGGATAATCTAAGTGATTAAAGATTAGTAATTAATTTAATTAGAGATAAATTGAATTAATTTTTGGAAGTGATTAATCTTGCTTATGAATGATTGATTAATGATTAAATACCTTGAATTGATTGATATTTCTGATATAAAGTGTTATGTTATATAATACGTTTGGGTTAAAACAGTGACATCCTGTATTTATGTTTGAATTGTATTTCACTTGGATAACTTCGGTTAAGATGACATTTGATTCGAAGAGACCGGGGTCGGGTATCAGTAAATACCCGAAACCACTTCGATTTGTAATCTACAATAATCCTTTATAGATTTGATATGTGAAATCAATAGGCCGGTTTGGAATAATATGGACTATTTAAACTAAGTTGGATACTTAGATATTGTTTTGTGAAATAAGTACTGACTATATAAGTTGTTTACTTGTGGTAAAGTACGAGTTACCCCGGGTTTAAATAAGTTTTATGGATTGAAATTTCATGTTAGATGAGTTTACTCACGCTGGTTTCCAGCCTGACCCGGGTGTTACTTTGTTGTAATGCTCGGGTCAGACCGAGTATTACAGATTTCCAGGTAAGGACGTTCTGGAGCTCAGGTGGCGAGCTGGATGGCAGAAACGTACGAAGTATTCCGCTGTGAATTTGAGAGTTGTTATGATATTAGTCTGAGACAAGTTGATATAACTGTCTAGTTATGTATATGATTGTAACTCTGATGTATTGAATGTAAAGTAACAATTACAGCTTTTTTTGTAAATGCTATTATTTGATATTATATTTGATCCGCTGCGAAATGTGAGATTCTGAGTTTTGTTTTCTATTCTTCTTCTACCTCTTTCTTCTTCTTTCCCTAACAATCCGGAATTTTCGGGTTCGAAAAAAAATCTGGGTCGTTACATTTGGTATCAAAGCGAGGTTAAGCGAAAACCTTGGCTCTAGTGGGATTATTCATTAAGGATAGGGTCAATAGTACCATAGAATGAGTTGAGTGTATATATATATATATGAGAGCGTACTTGTTATTTTCTTATATAAAGAATTTTAAAATGGTTATAAAATTAAATGATATTTATATATAAGTTATCTTTTGATATATATAGAAATAATTTTTCTAATTATTAAATATATTAAAGAAATTGGTTGTTGAATTAATTGGAATTAAATAAAATAATGAGAATTAAGGGGTAATAATAATACAACCAAATTGAAATAGAATGAAGATAAGTTTGAAATGGATCCAAACTAAAATTAAAAATCCAATTGGAATTGAAGATAATTTAAATTTGTGAAGTTTTAAATCTAAATCCAGAAAACTTGAAATTGTTTTAAAGAAATTTGTTTTGATTCAAAACCAAAGGTGGTTTAAAAATTTAAGGGATAACTTGGTGTGTAAAGGAAATAAATATGTATAGATAAGGAATATACATAATATCAAAGATGATTTGAAGTAAACACTAAGTGTTGAGTTTTGAATTTTCCCAGAAATGTGATAAGTTTTGTTTTAAAAACTTAAGTGGGAAGTTTATTAATAAGAAGTTTAAAATTTAAAACGGAGAATTCAAATTTGAGTAAGGTTGATTGGATTCTGAAGATTTAATCATTTAAAAAGTTTTAAACTCTAATTTGAACTTTGAAATAAGCTAAGTAAAGATACTTTAAAATGGAGTTTTGAAATTTGGACTCAAAATTTAATTGTTTAAAAATTTAGATTATTGGTTTAAAAATAAGGGTTAATTTGATTTAAGGAATTAAATAAACATTTAAAAATTTAACTCGAATTTATATAATTCGAGATAGTTTAAAATTGAGATTTAAATTGAATTAGTTCAAACTGAAATTGATTTGAATAAATAGGAATTGTGATTTAAGATGGATAAGTTTAAAATTCAAATGGAAAATTTGAATTGGATTAATTTGAAATAAAATTGAAGATTGAATGAGTTCAAATTCAAATGGGAATTGGGATTAATTCATATAGAAATTGAAATGATTTGAAATTGAAGTGGATTCAATTTGAAATTAGTTTGAATAATTTGAAATTGTAATTAAAGTGAATATGTTTAAAATCAAATGGAATTTGATTTGAATTTGGAAAGGAATTAAGGTTAATTCAACTTGAATTGGGATGGAAATTGAAGTATTGAGTCAATTTAAATGGAAGTGGAAATTTAAATTGAATAGATGGGAAATTAATTGGAAATGGAGATTTGGGAAATTAAACAGTTTGGCTCTGGATTATTTTCAAAATAAATTGTTTTAATACAAATATATTTTTCAAACTATTTACTATACAATCTTTCTTCTTAAACCCCAAACTATCTTATACTTATTTTACAATTATTTTGGGACTATTTAACTATTTTGAAACTGTCTTATAAACTAATTACTATTTTTCAGTTACTTATATCTAATCACCATTTTAAAAACTATTTTGTAATTATCTAACTATTTTATAACTACTTAACTATTTTACAGCTATTTTACAAACTAATAACTATTTTTCAACTACTTATCTATTTAAAAAAAATTAAGCTATTTTTAGATTTAAATAGGTCAGAGTTCAAACTGTTTGTGATTGAAGTAATAACTCAACTGGAAATGGAAGCAATTGAGAATAAGTGAATGGAATTAAAGGAAATGTGAATAGAAATGAAAATTGATTTGGCTAATAACCAATAAAGATAAATACGTAGGATATACGTATATTATTCTATTCGCATAGTGATTTGATCCAGATTCAAACATAGAATTTCGAGATAGTATTATCGATCCGAGTTGGGATTTTTCACTCAATTTTTGATGGCGAACCTGGATATGGGTTTTTGATTGGTTCTGGATATTCTCTATCATAGTTGTGACTATGCAAGGAGAATGACGGTGTCTGATCAAGGAATCAGATCTGAGTCCGCACTAGGAAGTCGGGTGGACGATACTAGTTCAGAAGTGAAATTGTGTGATCGATTGAGCGATCAGACTGATATTGCGTACGGATGATATGTGTACATCGTACGAGTTTGAATGAAATTGATATTGAAATTTGTGGATAAGGATTGTAAAATGGTCTTTGAAATGAAAAGTATATTTGTGAAATATAATGGAATTGGATATTTCTTTGGTTGAAATTTACTTTATGGAGGTAAGTAAATGGTAAATAACTTTATAAAGAAATCAAACTTGAATATTTGATTTGGCAATAAATAAAGTTATATTTTGTAATATGATAAACTTCCCTTATTGAATCTAGCCAGAATAAAAAGGGTTTTGAAATATTTGAAGTATAAAAGAGGTTTTATACAAGTTTGAAATGATCCAAAGATTTTCAAAGTTATATATATATCTATATCTATATATATATAAAGGATCTTATGAGAATGATTTTGGAAAAGGTTTTGGAAACCTATGAATTTGGAAAAGGCTTTTGATTTTTGGGAGAATCAATTTTGGATTTTGGAAAGCCTAGTTTGAGAATTATCGATTTTGGTAATCGATTTTGTGTAAAGGAGATTTTGATAAATCATAAAGGGTATGATTTGAAGATACTATAAGTATATAGTATAAAGTGTTTTGAGAATAGCTCTGGGGAAAAAGGCGCTTCCTTGAAATGAACTTCTCAGGAGTACCACTGGGTGGTACTGCCTTGAGCCCCAAGGGGGTTTCTAAAGTTGATCCTATGAGGAGTCCGGACAAAACTTGTAACGACCCAGAATTTTGAACAAATTAAATTGAGAATATTTAATTAATTTTAAATATTTGAACGATAATTTAATTTGAATCCCCAATATAACTTTAAATTTGGCGATTAAATTATAAAATTAATCTATTGAATATTGAATAAAAATTTGAAACTTCAAGTTTAAGCTGGAGAAAAATATTTCGAAAGCTTTTAAAATTTATATTGATAATACTGAAGATAATATAAGCTTCAGAATCGAATTTGAAACTGCTTTGTTCAGTTTTGAGATTAAATCGTTCGAATCGATATTTAAAAATAGTGTTCCGGAGCGTAGTCTCGGAATTCGACGAAACCAGTTCCATTGGGTTCGTAATATTGAATTATTACTGGATTTCAATTTTCGTATTTTTCGGAGCTGTTATGTGACCGTGCGGTGAGTAAATGCGTTGAAAGTAAATCAAATTAAATTTAAATTTAAAATTTAAATATTTAGTCAACACAGCATGTTATCCCCCTTAACTCACGCCTAGTATCACGTAGAAAGTCACGATAATAATCGTGTAAACCATGCCTTCTTCTAATTTTAAATATCCCTCCTCAGTTCCAATCGAACAAGTAAATTTTTAAAACAAAAAAATGGCCGAACTCAAAATCACTTCTTTTCCCCCCAATTCATATTTCACGAAACCATACCTCCCTCTTTAGTATTCACGAACGAACAGAGAAAATAATAATAATGGAGAGATCAATTCACGGTCGAATAAGGGGCGAGCCGTGGTGGTTTCGAAATCGGCGGCAGGCTATATTCGCGCGCTCGAAGTCGCGAAGGAGAGGCAGTCCTACTCGAGTATCTCGTCGATCGATTGGCGTCGTGTGGATGGAGGCGTTCGCGGCGAAGGAGGCGTGGGCCTGGGCTTGCGTTCATAGCAGCGACGATCTGGAAGGGGCGGCAGAAGGGAGGCGTTCGCGGTGGCGATTGGGTCAGCTAGGGTTTCGGCATCGAAATGGTGGCACGCGCGACTGCTTCGTTCGGGCTGATGGTGTCGCAATGTGGTTCGAGTATCTCGAGTCGGGTCTGACCAGTAAGGTAATTAACAGTTTATTTTAACTAAATTAAATAATTTGTATAGGTGAAAATATACAGAAATAAAATGTGTACAGTGAAGAATGTATAGGAGCAGATTTTTTTTTATATGATCAGAGAAATTTAATCATTGATTAGATAAAAAAAAATAGAATTGGAATTTATAAAAGAAAAATATATATCTAAGGGACATTTACAGTTAGGTATAAAAAAATTTATTTTGCTTTTGATTTACAGTAAAAATAAAAATATGTAGATAAGGTACTTAAAGGAAACTATTAAATGAGATTTTAGTTTAAAGAAATTTATATAAGCAAAATGTTTGGAATATTTATGAAAATGAGATTTTGGTTCAAAATAAAAAGGAAGTTAGTTTGAATGAAATTGTTAGTTAATGAAATAATTTAAAAATTAGTTAACTCAATCTGTTTAAAATGGGAAATTTATTTGTTAGTCTGTTCAAATATTAATGAATTTGTATAATAAATTTTACAAGGTTTAAAATGAAGAAACAGCCGAAAATGGAAAACGGGATGGCAAATTAAAAGCTAAGGTGAGATTTTTCTCACTCAAATGAAATTTGATATTACGGTTATTGATTGATAATTGCTATTGGATGTGATATTAGATATAGTAGGATATATCTATATATATAGCAATATATACATATTGGCATATGTATATATTGGATTGATTGATTTCCCGCCTCGTATAGCGGATGAGACCCTATTGTGCCGTTAGTAAGCGGATGATATTTTTATAAAACCTATATACCGCGATATTCCACCTCGAAGTGGAATTGGTATTGTGCTAACGTCTTTGGATGCAGGGAAACAGGTTGGAGGGATCCAACTGGACCCCTCATATTGATTGAATTTATTTATACTGTGATATGAATCTGTGAATGATTTTATTTATGTTATTGATCATATTGATGTCTGGAAATTGTTTGAAAGCTAAAATTTAGCTGAATGGATGTTTGATATCATTGGATTCCAAAAATAAACGAAATTGAATTTTTGAAATTCAAGTAGGAATTTTTAAGTGAATTAATTTTAGAAATTGAATAAATTTTAAGAAAGAAGAATTTTAAAACATAAAAAGTTGATTTTATAATCTTATCGAATTTATTTCCAGAATAAAGTGAAAATGTTAAATAAATGGATTCGTAAAATAGTGATTATAAATTGAAGGATTTAAGTTAGATTTGGATTTTTAAATAGATTGAAAGAGACAAAGAAATTTATTCTCTTTAAAGGGAATTTATTTAAAATAAAATAAGTTGGAAGTCCAATTAGAAATTAAATTTATGAATTGAAATAACTTGGAAAATCAATGTAAAAATGATTTCAAATTGAAGAATTCTTTTAAAAAAATAGAATATTGAATAAATTGGAAAGAATAAGGAAATTATTTAGAAATGATAGAATTTTGTAAATTAATCTGTAATTGATGTAGTATTTGGAAATGATGTTAAAATGGGTTTATAAAAGGATAGAATTTCCAGTTTGTAAAGTTTTAAAAGAATGATCTTTGTAAATAAATGAAATTATAAGTATTTAACTTATAATATGGATTGTGGTATAAAAATTGAATTGTGAATTGAATTGGTAAATAAAGAAGATTTATAAATTGAAGTTTTTATAAATAGAAATAGAATTTATAAACGTTTTTTTATAAATTCAAAATCAATTGAATTTGATAAATTAAATATAGAAGATTATCAAAGAAGATATATTCGCGTTTTTGGATAGCGAATTTTTATTGAAATAAAATATGTAGAGATTATTGAAAATGTGGTTAGTGAAGTATATTCACGATTTTGGACAGTGAATATATTATTAAATAAAATGGATTTATTTTTGAAGAAGTGATATTAAAAATGAAGTTAAACATTTTAAAGATGTTTTAAAATGTATTATGAATCGAAAGCATAGATTTCAACATTCATTGTTGAAATAGACGTTTTCGAGGAAGAAGGAAATGGTGGACTATAACACTGTTGTTATAGTAAATGATTTCCGAAAGGAAATGTTTTTATATAGTCTTGGGATTTATATATCTATCTTAATTCTGAATCCCAATACTAGTGATTTTGAGTCGTGGTAACGATGTTTTACGTAACATTCGTTTTGACTCAAATAGATGTTGTTATAGAGAATGATTTCCTTAAAGAATGAAATATATACTTAATATTGATTTAAGTATATCGAATATTTTCAAATGTTAAAAATAAATAGATTTGTGAAGTACTTATTTTTAAAATAAGTATGGAAATGTTTTTTCAATATGAAATGAAACGTTTTTGAGAATTTATCTTTGAAAAGATAAATTGAAAGTGAATATTTAAAATCGATTGAAAATCGTATATCAGTAGATATTTTGAAATATAAATTCACTATGGAATTTATAAAAGAAATGGGAATTCGTTTTAAAAATAAACGTTGGTTTATTTTTGAAGTGTGGAAATTTTATATCTAGTAAAGATATTTTGGAAAATAAATAATTTGGAAAATTATTTGGAATCTGATGATGTTGCGCATCTTTATTGATAGTTAAATAACCGACTATCAATAATTACCTTGAATTGGTATTTGTTGTGAATTGGATGAATTTGAATGCCACACTTATTTTTGAATAAGCGCTCACTATTCGGGTTAGCCGGGAAAGGACCATGGGGTCGTATAACCCATTCCGAATATGTGATACGTCGTTATGAATTGCATTTGATGACCGGTGTTGAAGACCGGTGTTGAAGACCGGATATTTTTGAAAACGGAAGGATTACCGTCGAGTTACTCTACATCGACTGATCTTCGATTTAGAGGTTTTATCACCCTTAGTGACGGGAAGTCCTGACGTGATTGAAAATTATTCGGAATTGCAAGGGCTTCGTGAGAAGTGCCTTCGGTTCCGTTCGATCCCGAAACAGACTTGTATGGATTGTATGTCTGACGTTACAGATTGAGATATAAAGCTGATTTCTTTCAAATATATTTCTATTGGTGGCGGAGAATTTATTCTCTTAGCTTAACACCCTTCTCTGAGACGTACGAGCTCAGAGGTTATGTAGTTGAAATTTATCAGCGATATATTCCCAATTTGGTAACGTGACATGCTGAGTGTTGCTGTGAAATGATCAATGTTTGATCATTTGTGATATGATCATTTGTTTGATCATTTATCTTTGTGATCATAGGTTGATCATTTGTTGACCCAAGGCATGGCTTTGTGAACAAAGCGTAGCTTTGTGGACGAGACTTCGTCGAGCCTCACACCCCGGAAATGGTCAAAACAGGAAGGATGCAGCAAGGTTCTAGGGAGTAGCGCCCCTTAGTGTATGTCATTCCTTCTGGATAAAGGTGGTATCATGGTATGGAGCCCAGATACTTAACCTCTGTGGTTGCTGCAAATTTATTACTTTGTGGTTGTTGCGAATCGAGGATCCTCGGGAAGATCGGTGACGATCGGGGGATGGCATACGCGTGTTAGTAGTTTCCTATTTTTTGCAGAGGTAACCCGGCCTTGTGTTGGCAGAGATCTAACCGTAATGTTAGGTTATTTCTCGGGACGTCATTCCAGCGGCGTTCCTTCGTGGCATAGGAAGTTCCTTATCCTGACCGTTTGTTGGAAATCCAAACTCCAATACGAACTTTGTACGGTATTAGTTGTAGAACCTGCCATTTACGTACGGTGGTCACCACTGTTTAGATGGTAGCTATAGTAGGCATACGATACTGGTCGTATGTTGGCTAAGATTAATATTATACTTTCGAAATGTTTTCTACACTATGCACTAATAATAATATCAAATGATTTGATTTTGTGTATCAAGCATCTTTGACTATCATAAGGAGAAATCTCCTCCGATTCTGCGTTTGCATTGTGTGTGTGTGCGGGAGGCCTTATGGTAGTCTCATTTTCCAAAAGCATTGCGAAATTGACTTTAAAATTCTCCTGTTGTTGTTTTAAAGATAAACTGTTTTACGATCTCACACCAGTCACCATGACTGACTCGGAGTTTATTGTTTCCCTTCTAAACTCTAGGTGCCCACCAATTTCCACACGGGCAGTCTAGAGTTATGTTATCAGGATATTCTGGATATTCTGGAGCTTTGGAAGCAAGCTGGATGACGAGACGTAGTATTTGTATCTGATATATTTATTCCGCTGTGTATTCTGTATGAGGACAAGTTATACAACTGTCCATTGATTTGCTGTGTTGTATTGAGTTGTATATTGACTCTGTTGATGTATGTATAAAACTGATAAAATTCTTTGTTTAAAAGATTACTGATTATCTATTATATATTGTTCTGCTGCGAATGTGAGATTCTGATATTGTTCTGTTTCTGTTCTGTTGTTCTTCTTCTCTTCTGCTTCTTTCTTTTTCTTCTATCTTTTTCTTCTTCTACTTTTTCTTTTTCTTAAAACCCCTCAGGGTTCATATTTCCGTGCATCTTGAGTTAATCAATGGAGATTAGTGTTAAATCAAGGGTACGGATTTGCGGGTCGTGACAGCTGGTATCAGAGCATATGGTTAAGCGACAACCCTGCTCTGTTGGGTGTTACTCATTAGAGATAGAGTCAGTAGTACTCTAGAATGAGTTGAGTGTAATAATAGATACTAGTGCGTATTTGTTAGTGAATATGAAATTGTTTTGTATTGTGATGATTGGTTTATTGAGTGGCATATGAACCTTCATCGGCACAATCTGCAAAACTGTATCGAAGGGGTTTCTAAACACTTGAATAGAACAATTCGGCACAGTATTGTTTTTGAATAGGGTGAATGAGATAATTTTGCCCAAAACTATTTTTGTATATAAAGGAAATAATTTTCTACGAATTATCATAGTATATGGATGCTTGTTTGTTAGAAAGTGATAATATTGAATGTTATCATTATTAAATGAATTTGAATAAGAAATTGAAATCATAACTCCAAAGTTAAGAAATAAATTCACATACAAATGAAATTTAAGAATATAGATTTTAAAAGTGATTTGTAATTTGAAATGGAATTCCAGAGAAGTATTTGGAAATGTTTTGAAAAGAATTTGAAAATTTTGGAGATTTGGAAAGTTTAAAACTTTTTGGTTTGAAAATGATTTTCAAGGGATTTTGGAAAAATGTTTTGAAGGAATGAAAAGCTCTAAACTCTTTTCGGTCGCTGGAAAATAATTTCGATGATGATCGCGACATCACCGGTGTTCATTTTCGGGTTTCCAAAAGAGGAATTGCTGCCAAATTGTTTTAAATGGAAGTTGTTTGGAAAAATTTGGGTTTTGTTTTGGAAATTCAAAAGGATAATTTGAATTGTTTTCAAAATGGCTTTGAAATGTTGAAAAGACTCTGGAATACTATATAAAAATATTTATGAAATATTATGAAATTGATAACTTGTAAAGTTTAAAGTTTAAATAAAAATCTAACTTAAAAGAAATAAATTCATATATGAATAAAATTGTGAATTGTAATGAATTTATAATTGGAAATAGAATTCCAAGAAGATAATTGAAATTAAAATTCATTAATGGAATGAAAATTAGTAATGTGTATAAATGATTTTATAAATCGAAATGTAAATAAGTTGATAACTTATACAATTTAAATTTTGATAGAATAAAATTAACTTAAAGAATGAAGTTAAATCAAAGTAAGTATAAGCGAATCAATTAAATAAAGTGAAAAGCTTACTTAAAGAAAATTTATTAAGTTGGAAATAAATTTGGAGTAGTAACAAATGAATTGGAATGGAGTATTGAATTATGAAAATAAAATTTGTAAGTAAAACTATTTAAAATGAATTGAATTCAATAATTATAAATGAAAGGTAAATAGAATCCAAATGGAATCAATTAGTAAACGAAAGTTAATAGATAAAATTCAATATTCAGAATTGAAGTAAACTGAATTCAAATAGAATTGAAATTGTGAATTAAATTCAAATGAAATTTGAAATGTAAAAATTGAATGAAAAGAATATGTAACTTCAATAGTAAAGTAAAAATGATATAAGAAGTATATATTGAAAAATTTTGTAATAAGATGTGCAAAATGGTTTGAATGCTGTAACTAGATATTATGGCTAGTAGGATATACAGGTTATAAAAAAATTGGAATTTTGATTTTGAAGATGAATTTGAATTGCTCGACAAAAGGTAAGTATTTGAATTCCAATATGATATTTGATGATTTCTTGTCTAGCCACTTGGCTTTTTCTTTTCTTTTTGAAATCTGAGAGTCCGTAGGGACGTTTTGTAGTCGTGCCGTGTTAGCCGCGCAAAGGAGACGCTGGCGAAATTTTTTGAAAATTTAGAGCGTTAGAGAATTTTTGAGAAAATTTTGAAAGTTTAAATTTGAATTTGAATTTAAATTTGAATTTAAATTTGAATAGAGTAGTAAAACAATGTTGTTTTGAACTTATAATTGAAGTTGGAAATTTAGTAGAATTGATAACGAATCTTTAATAGAAAGATTTGTTTTGATAAAACTATTAGATTGTGAAAAATAGTAGACGAGTTAAGGACCGTTTTTCCTAACTTGTAATTTCGGGACGAAATTCTTTTAAGGAGGGAAGTTTGTAACGACCCAGAATTTTGAACAAATTAAATTGAGAATATTTAATTAATTTTAAATATTTGAACGATAATTTAATTTGAATCCCCAATATAACTTTAAATTTGGCGATTAAATTATAAAATTAATCTATTGAATATTGAATAAAAATTTGAAACTTCAAGTTTAAGCTGGAGAAAAATATTTCGAAAGCTTTTAAAATTTATATTGATAATACTGAAGATAATAGAAGCTTCAGAATCGAATTTGAAACTGCTTTGTTCAGTTTTGAGATTAAATCGTTCGAATCGATATTTAAAAATAGTGTTCCGGGGCGCAGTCTCGGAATTCGACGAAACCAGTTCCATTGGGTCTGTAATATTGAATTATTACTGGATTTCAATTTTCGTATTTTTCGAAGCTGTTATGTGACCGTGCGGTGAGTAAATGCGTTGAAAGTAAATCAAATTAAATTTAAATTTAAAATTTAAATATTTAGTCAACATAGCATGTTATCCCGCTTAACTCACGCCTAGTATCACGTAGAAAGTCACGATAATAATCGTGTAAACCATGCCTTCTTCTAATTTTAAATATCCCTCCTCAGTTCCAATCGAACAAGTAAATTTTTAAAACAAAAAAATGGCCGAACTCAAAATCACTTCTTTTCCCCCCAATTCATATTTCACGAAACCATACCTCCCTCTTCAGTATTCACGAACGAACAGGGAAAAAATAATAAAGGAGAGATCAATTCACGGTCGAATAAGGGGCGAGCCGTGGTGGTTTCGAAATCGGCGGCAGGCTATATTCGCGCGCTCGAAGTCGCGAAGGAGAGACATTCCTACTCGAGTATCTCGTCGATCGACTGGCGTCGCGTGGATGGAGGCGTTCGCGACGAAGGAGGCGTGGGCCTGGGCTCGCGTTCATAGCAGCGACGATCTGGAAGGGGCGGCAGAAGGGAGGCGTTCGCGGTGGCGATTGGGTCAGCTAGGGTTTAACAACCCGCATATTTGTCGATCTTATATTTAAATATTTTATTTAAATATTTAATCGTTAGTCGGATTTTAGTCCGAAAAAGCTACTTTTTGCATACGGTCAAATTAGGACTCGAGACCACCCCCATTGAGTTCAAAATGTCGTTTGCGATCTTTTTGAGTATAAACTTCGATATGTTTGGTGTTAGTGGAATTTTTGCTACTTTTCCCTTTGGACTTGGGTTTGGGTTCAGCCCTTAACCCCACTTAACCCCCTAGCTCTCTAACTCTTCATCCATTCACTCCCATTTCATTTCATTTCTTCAAGCAAACTGAAAATGGTGGAGAGGAAGAGGAATTAGAAAGTACAAAACCCTAGTTCCATTTGCAAATTCTTGTTCTAGCTCCAAATTCAAAGAGAACCCATTGGTAAGCATCTCCTTCTTCTTCTCCAACTCATTCTCTTATCAATTTCAGAAATTCCTAAACCTAACTTAGGAAGTGTTTCTCTTTTTAGCCTTGATTCAAGGTTGTTGAGTTGGAATTGAAGTGCGATTGCTCTCGCCATTTGCTCTATTGCTTCTTCTTCTTTGTTTTGGGTTTAAAGGTGAGATTTTTATCTCACATCTTAAACCATATTTGGGCTTTGCAAGTTCTATCCTGCTACAGGCGATAGACGTCTGTGGGGAATCCACAGACGTCTGTGGCTTCAGGGAATTTATTTCCCGAAACAGGCGACAGACGTCTGTGGATTTCCCACAAACGTCTGTGGCTTCAGGAAATTTATTTCCTGAAGTAGTTGACAGACGTCTGTGGATTTCCCACAGACGTCTGTGGCTGTTGATTTCTGAATATCAGCCTATTTTTATGTGGATATCCAAAGTTAATCGATTTGTGTTGATTCCCACTTGTTATTATCATATTTATCGACTTTGATGACCTTTTCTTTGGGATTTTTGGAATATCCATTTTTGATGCATTTTGAACTGATTTCCTTGGATTTTATTCACGTCTTCGAATGTGAATTTTTGTGATAGATTGTTTCAACAATCGCTTTATGACTTGTCACTTTAAAGATATATGAAGGTTTCAATACTAGTAGTAAATATCAAAACTCTTTCATCAAAACGATTTTGGCACTATTTTAATTACAAAGCTCGTCCCTTAAACTGTTTTCCAATCTATTAGTATATACAAATCTTTACCTCATTCGTATGAGAAAATCTAATTAAACGGCTTAGCAAAACAAGTGGTATAAAACGCTTGCGTTTACTTCGTCGGTTAATTTATGGACTTGTTCGATTGAAACTCTTGTGACAATTTTCTAGTGCAGATCTACAATCTGTTCGTAAATATTTGAGTTAAGCAAGTGGTTATGGGACATGAAGCTAAACTCTTATATTTACTAGCTTAGTGTAATCGACACTTCTTTATGATCGATGACGATCATTTTATGGTTTAGACTAGCAATGTGCGATGTCTCTTTGTCCACGTGGAGGACTGTTCCTCGTTTTATTGAGCTTCGTCTCACTTCTCGCATGGGTCGTATCTATTTAGGTGCGTCGATGTTTATTTCTCGCATGGGTCGTATCTATTTAGGTGCGTCGATGTTTATTTCTCGCATGGGTCGTACCTATTTAGGTGCGTCGATGTTTATTTACTTCGTGGAGCAATCGGCTCAATAAGTCGGGGCATGGGGCATATCTATTTAGGTGCGTCGATGTTCGTCTATGCATGGGTCGTATCTTTCTAGGTGCGTCGATGTTCGACTTTGCATGGGTTGTATCTTTCTAGGTGCATCGATGTTAGACATTACATGGGGCGTAACTTTCTAGTTGCGTCGATGTTTATTTATGCATGGGGCGTATCTTTCTAGTTGCGTCGATGTTTATTTATGCATGGGGCGTATCTTTCTAGGTGCGTCGATGCTAGAGCATGGGTCGTATCTTTCTAGGTGCGTCGATGTTCGACTTTGCATGGGGTGCGTCTTTCTAGGTGTATCGATGCTAGACTTTACATGGGGCGAACCTTTCTAGGTGCGTCGATGTTCAGTTTATGGGATTGGCCATCCTTTTCTTGTGATTTCTGGATTTCTAATTATTGATTTCTGGAATTTATGTTTCACCAGCTTTTACCATTGACATTGATGAGTATGTCATTTTATTGTGGCTTGGTGAATTAAATTAAGAATATGACGTTCTTTTCTCTGTTTTGAGATTATTGAGATATTGTATGACTTTTGTGGGATTTCTAATGTATACTTATCATAGTATGACACCTTTTTGTTATCATACGTTTTTATCATATCTCATATCCTATCTCACTTTATCTGATATTTATAGCTAGACTGATCCGTTTATTATTTTCTTCTTAAATAATACTCGGGTCAGACTGAGATTTTACAGGTGCTTCCTCATGACTTCTTATCTGGAGCCATCTTCTGACTTTTGGCTAACTACTCCAGTTTAGTAGTTTTTGTTGTATACATTTGAGATTTAGACTCCTTGATGTATACATATTCTTTGGCCTTGCACTTGTACATATTCTTTTGTGTTATTGTGGATCTTATTTGACCACTACTCTGATGTACACTTTCATGTGTTATATTCATATCTATTTCTGCCTTTGTGATATGAATTGCCTGTGACTGATTTGCGTTACGTTTATTTCTATATTTGTTTCCGAAGATTATATATAGCCACTGTGTAGTAGCTTTGAGTTTGTATCGGTATGTCGGATTTCCTCTTGAGATGAAAAGTTATATTTTTTATCTGGCATATCGGTACTCGCACAAAGCAATTATACAGATGGTCGCTCCTCAACAGCCTTATTCTCCGTGCTAGTTGACGGCATTACCCCGTAGTGTCCTTGGCTAGCGTGGGTATAGAGGTGGGGTGTCACAGCTTGGTATCAGAGCCAAACTTCGGAACAATGTAGAATAATCTAGCAAGGATCATTGTCCTAAGTCTTTCTTAGGAATCGTGCCATAGGATTTGATTCGGGTCTTCGTACCGTTCTATCCTATTTTCATTTTATGATTCCTTGTTTTATCAATCAAGTTTCTTTGATTTTCATTCTGAGAATAACCTTTTCTTCTTCTTTCTTTCTTAAAGAAAAGAAATGGTTAGATCTGGCCGTCCCAGCGCCGGTCAATCCAGTGCTACTCCTCAGGAGGGAGTATTTATGTCTGCCCAGCAGCTTCTAGATCTTGTTAAGAATGCTCAAGCTATTGGACCCATTCCAGAGCCTACTCATCCTCGATCCGGTTTTGCACGATTGTGTAGAGATTATGCCGATTTGGGTGGAAGGCCATTCAAGGGATCCGAGAGTGTTATTGAAATTCAAGCTTGGCTCAAATCATGCGATCGCATCTTTTCTCGCATGAACCTTATTGATCTTCATCGAGTCCAAGTGGCTTCTAGCATGCTCCAAGAAAGAGCATTGGATTGGTATGAGCTTCTTATTTCTGAAATCGTTGAAGCGGATCTCACTTGGGAGCAATTCCGGGAAAGATTCGAATTGAAATTTGTGCCGGAGGCTGAAAAAGTAACTTTGGCCCGGCGTTTTATCGACCTTGTTCAAGGTGAATCTTCTGTGACAGACTATGTCGCATCTTTCGAATCTCTTTCTAAATACGGGGTTGAGTACATTAACACCCCGTTGAAAAAGAACCAGAGATTTGTCTATGGCTTGAATAAGAATCTTAAGAAGCCATTACTCCTGAAACTCGAGGTTTCATTTGATCAGCTTATTGATATCGCTCTTCGTCTTGAAGAGGCCGATAGAGAGAGTAATGTTGAAGTTGTAAATGCTAAACAAAACTTCAACAACAACATGAAAAGGCCTATTAAGTTCAAAGGCCCCAATCCCTATCCCAATCGCGACAAGAAAGGGAAGCAACAAACTCCGGTAGCAAAGACTCCTACCACTAGTCATGGACAATGCTACAATTGTGGTTCCGCAGACCACTATGCAAGGGAGTGTCCGAAACCTCTTTATTGTCGCTATTGCAAAAATTCGGGTCACCATATAACTGCATGTCCCATACTTCAAAGTAGGAAGGAGGGAAAGCTCAATGTAGTGCAAGCTCCTAGCAACCCTTCTCTTGGTCAAGGTATTTTACATTCAATCCTTGATGCTATTGTTTTATTTCGTGATCTTCCCATTTGAGTTCTTTTGATATGGGTTCATCTCATTATTTTTATATCAAAAGAACTTTTCGATTCTTTTTCTTTAAAACATTTTGGGCTTGATGACTTCTTTGAGAATTGTGAATCCGTTTGGTGGATCCGCAACACTCAATTTGCTTTTTATTGATGTCGAAATTATTTTATGTGATTTATCTTTCCGAGCTGATGTTTACTTAGGCTTCGGAATTGATTTTTGTAAGGATTGACTTAATTTTTATATAGCCATATCCTATGTCTCGAGTGGACTATTCATTTTCGACATTTTCAATCTGTTAAGCAGATTTCTATTTTTCTTTGTGATTCCAATTTCAAATTTTTGGTGGCATCAATTTTTATTCTTTGAACCCGCATGCTGAGGAAAGTGTTATCCTTCTCATTTATGTAGTTTGAGAATTTTCTGGTATTCTTGAGTTTCTCTTAGGATTATCGCCTAAGCAATCTTTTGAGTGGAGTTAAGGTCTTTTTAGCTCGACCTTGCCACCGATTTTCATTTGCTACGAGTTGCGGGAGTTATCCATTTACCGCATTCCGCACACGTTATGATTCTTATGAATGACTTAATATGTCATTTAGTTTGTCCAACTTATTTCATCCATTCTATAAATCGAGTCTTCTATGAGTATCTCGATGACTTCATTTTTCTATTTATTGATTTTGGATGAAAACAGCAATTTAAAATGTTGCAAATCTTTTTCATAAGATTTATTTATAAGTACAATTTGATTTTTTGCTCTTAAACGAGAAAAGAACATTCTTAAAGGTTTTTAAGAAACATGTTTATCATATAGAAGATGATTTTGTGATTGTATTGCCCATTGAGTGCTTTAAGAATTTTGGTCGATGCGCTTGATCAACGTTATCGATAGGAATTTCCTAAACACTTTGATGAGACAATCAGACATAATATAATGACTTGTAAAAATGTAAATTTTTCAAGAAAGATTATTACATAAAGATAATTGTGATTTTGAAAGTTTTAGCCTTCCGGAAAAGAAGATTATTTGAATGAATTCTTTTTCGATATTCTTATTCTTGTGATTCCCAAAGGGAACCAAGACTTTATCTTTTGTACCGATGCTAATCGTATTGGTTTGGATGCCGTTCTCTTGCAAAAGAGAACGTGCTATCACTTGTGCTTCTAAATCATTAAAGCCGATCGAGACTAGGTATCACTCATGATCTAGTGCTCGCGGTTATTGTTTTCCCTTTTAAAAATTTGGCATCATTATTTTTGGGTGAGAAATCTGTTCTCTACCCTGATCATAAATCTTTGGAATATTTATTTTTCCATAAGGAACTTAATATTGGCTTGAGTTTCTTGCATCTTATGATTTTGATATTCCTTTTATTCCCAGAAGGGAAATCGTGTTGCCAATACGTTTATTCGTATGCAACAAGTGGGTGATTCTTTGATGATGTCCGTATGGAATACCAAGTTCATCGGACGTTTCGATATACTTCGTTTATTTTAGCTTCGTCTCATTTCTTTTATGGACTAGCGTCCGATGTTCTTTTATGGTGTTCGGTTCATTTGACGTACCGTTTGCACTATGTCGATGTTCTAAATTATTTGAGCTTTGGTTCATCTGGCGTACCGTTATTGTACTATGCCGTTGCACCGGCTCAATTTTCTGCTATCCATGACGTTTTCTTACGTCTTTCTTCTACGGAAATGCCTTAGGGATTCCGATTTTTATTCTTGAGCCTAGTGTTATTGTGGAAATTGAAGTTTCGCCTATTTGACTTTTGAGCAACATTTCATTCGCATCAGTGCTTCGGAGGTTGAGCGCCTTCGAAATAAAGATGTTCTTCTTGTGAAAGTTCTATGGTTCTCAAAACCCAAGGATTGCTCTTGGGAAATCTAGAGAATTCATTGAGCGAACTCGTCCGGGTTTACTCTTTCGTGCTCTTTTTGGTGAACTTCTTATTACAAATTTTCTTTTGTGTTGATATGCTTTTATGGTTGTTACTCTTTATTTTCTTCTTAAGTATTGCGAGGACGCAATTTCTTTAAGGAGGGGAGTCTGTAACAACCCGCATATTTGTCGATCTTATATTTAAATATTTTATTTAAATATTTAATCGTTAGTCGGATTTTAGTCCGAAAAAGCTACTTTTTGCATACGGTCAAATTAGGACTCGAGACCACCCCCATTGAGTTCAAAATGTCGTTTGCGATCTTTTTGAGTATAAACTTCGATATGTTTGGAGTTAGTGGAATTTTTGCTACTTTTCCCTTTGGACTTGGGTTTGGGTTCAGCCCTTAACCCCACTTAACCCCCTAGCTCTCTAACTCTTCATCCATTCACTCCCATTTCATTTCATTTCTTCAAGCAAACTGAAAATGGTGGAGAGGAAGAGGAATTAGAAATTACAAAACCCTAGTTCCATTTGCAAATTCTTGTTCTAGCTCCAAATTCAAAGAGAACCCATTGGTAAGCATCTCCTTCTTCTTCTCCAACTCATTCTCTTATCAATTTCAGAAATTCCTAAACCTAACTTAGGAAGTGTTTCTCTTTTTAGCCTTGATTCAAGGTTGTTGAGTTGGAATTGAAGTGCGATTGCTCTCGCCATTTGCTCTATAGCTTCTTCTTCTTTGTTTTGGGTTTAAAGGTGAGATTTTTATCTCACATCTTAAACTATATTTATCTTCGATTGTTAGGTATGAATTCCTAACACTTATTCTTGTTCAATTGCACTTGGTTTGGATTGATTTGGTGAATATTCCAATTTTTAGTGTTTTGAGTTCAATTCTTTAAAAATCCCAACTTTGACCTTTCATCATGATTTTTATGGTGCATTTAAGAGCTTATCAGGCTGGGTTGTCGCTTGGCATAAATCCTTTGTCGCCATTTCTCATTCAATCGCTCCGAATCCGGGAAGTTGTCTAGATTTGCCCATATTTGGGCTTTGCAAGTTCTGTCCTGCTATAGGCGACAGACGTCTGTGGGGAATCCACAGACGTCTGTGGCTTCAGGGAAATTATTTCCCGAAACAGGCGACAGACGTCTGTGGATTTCCCACAAACGTCTGTGGCTTCAGGAAATTTATTTCCCGAAGTAGTTGACAGACGTCTGTGGATTTCCCACAAACGTCTGTGGCTGTTGATTTCTGAATATCAGCCTATTTTTATGTGGATATCCAAAGTTAATCGATTTGTGTTGATTCCCACTTGTTATTATCATATTTATCGACTTTGATGACCTTTTCTTTGGGATTTTTGGAATATCCATTTTTGATGCATTTTGAACTAATTTCCTTGGATTTTATTCACGTCATCGAATGTGAATATTTGTGATAGATTGTTTCAACAATCGCTTTATGACTTGTCACTTTAAAGATATATGAAGGTTTCAATACTAGTAGTAAATATCAAAACTCTTTCATCAAAACGATTTTGGCACTATTTTAATTACAAAGCTCGTCTCTTAAACTGTTTTCCAATCTATTAGTATATACAAACCTTTACCTCATTCGTATGAGAAAATCTAATTAAACGGCTTAGCAAAACAAGTGGTATGAAACGCTTGCGTTTACTTCGTCGGTTAATTTATGGACTTGTTCGATTGAAACTCTTGTGACAATTTTCTAGTGCAGATCTACAATCTGTTCGTAAATATTTGAGTTAAGCAAGTGGTTATGGGACATGAAGCTAAACTCTTATATTTACTAGCTTAGTGTAATCGACACTTCTTTATGATCGATGACGATCATTTTATGGTTTAGACTAGCAATGTGCGATGTCTCTTTGTCCACGTGGAGGACTGTTCCTCGTTTTATTGAGCTTCGTCTCACTTCTCGCATGGGTCGTATCTATTTAGGTGCGTCGATGTTTATTTCTCGCATGGGTCGTATCTATTTAGGTGCGTTGATGTTTATTTCTCGCATGGGTCGTACCTATTTAGGTGCGTCGATGTTTATTTACTTCGTGGAGCAATCGGCTCAATAAGTCGGGGCATGGGGCATATCTATTTAGGTGCGTCGATGTTCGTCTATGCATGGGTCGTATCTTTCTAGGTGCGTCGATGTTCGACTTTGCATGGGTTGTATCTTTCTAGGTGCATCGATGTTAGACATTACATGGGGCGTAACTTTCTAGTTGCGTCGATGTTTATTTATGCATGGGGCGTATCTTTCTAGTTGCGTCGATGTTTATTTATGCATGGGGCGTATCTTTCTAGGTGCGTCGATGCTAGAGCATGGGTCGTATCTTTCTAGGTGCGTCGATGTTCGACTTTGCATGGGGTGCGTCTTTCTAGGTGTATCGATGCTAGACTTTACATGGGGCGAACCTTTCTAGGTGCGTCGATGTTCAGTTTATGGGATTGGCCATCCTTTTCTTGTGATTTCTGGATTTCTAATTATTGATTTCTGGAATTTATGTTTCACCAGCTTTTACCATTGACATTGATGAGTATGTCATTTTATTGTGGCTTGGTGAATTAAATTAAGAATATGACGTTCTTTTCTCTGTTTTGAGATTATTGAGATATTGTATGACTTTTGTGGGATTTCTAATGTATACTTATCATAGTATGACACCTTTTTGTTATCATACGTTTTTATCATATCTCATATCCTATCTCACTTTATCTGATATTTATAGCTAGACTGATCCGTTTATTATTTTCTTCTTAAATAATACTCGGGTCAGACTGAGATTTTACAGGTGCTTCCTCATGACTTCTTATCTGGAGCCATCTTCTGACTTTTGGCTAACTACTCCAGTTTAGTAGTTTTTGTTGTATACATTTGAGATTTAGACTCCTTGATGTATACATATTCTTTTGCCTTGCACTTGTACCTATTCTTTTGTGTTATTGTGGATCTTATTTGACCACTACTCTGATGTACACTTTCATGTGTTATATTCATATCTATTTCTGCCTTTGTGATATGAATTGCCTGTGACTGATTTGCGTTACGTTTATTTCTATATTTGTTTCCGAAGATTATATATAGCCACTGTGTAGTAGCTTTGAGTTTGTATCGGTATGTCGGATTTCCTCTTGAGATGAAAAGTTATATTTTTTATCTGGCATATCGGTACTCGCACAAAGCAATTATACAGATGGTCGCTCCTCAACAGCCTTATTCTCCGTGCTAGTTGACGGCATTACCCCGTAGTGTCCTTGGCTAGCGTGGGTATAGAGGTGGGGCATCACATAGGGTTTCAGCATCGAAATGGTGGCACGCGCGACTGCTTCGTTCGGGCTGATGGTGTCGCAATGTGATTCGAGTATCTCGAGTCGGGTCTGACCAGTAAGGTAATTAACAGTTTATTTTAACTAAATTAAATAATTTGTATAGGTGAAAATATACAGAAATAAAATGTGTACAGTGAAGAATGTATAGGAGCAGATTTTTTTTTATATGATCAGAGAAATTTAATCATTGATTAGATAAAAAAAATAGAATTGGAATTTATAAAAGAAAAATATATATCTAAGGGACATTTACAGTTAGATATAAAAAAATTTATTTTGCTTTTGATTTACAGAAAAAATAAAAATATGTAGATAAGGTACTTAAAGGAAACTATTAAATGAGATTTTAGTTTAAAGAAATTTATATAATCAAAATGTTTGGAATATTTATGAAAATGAGATTTTGGTTCAAAATAAAAAGGAAGTTAGTTTGAATGAAATTGTTAGTTAATGAAATAATTTAAAAATTAGTTAACTCAATCTGTTTAAAATGGGAAATTTATTTGTTAGTCTGTTCAAATATTAATGAATTTGTATAATAAATTTTACAAGGTTTAAAATCAAGAAACAGCCGAAAATGGAAAACGGGATGGCAAATTAAAAGCTAAGGTGAGAATTTTCTCACTCAAATGAAATTTGATATTACGATTATTGATTGATAATTGCTATTGGATGTGATATTAGATATAGTAGGATATATCTATATATATAGCAATATATACATATTGGCATATGTATATATTGGATTGATTGATTTCCCGCCTCGTATAGCGGATGAGACCCTATTGCGCCGTTAGTAAGCGGATGATATTTTTATAAAATCTATATACCGCGATATTCCACCTCGAAGTGGAATTGGTATTGTGCTAACGTCTTTGGATGCAGGGAAACAGGTTGGAGGGATCCAACTGGACCCCTCATATTGATTGAATTTATTTATACTGTGATATGAATCTGTGAATGATTTTATTTATGTTATTGATCATATTGATGTCTGGAAATTGTTTGAAAGATAAAATTTAGCTGAATGGATGTTTGATATCATTGGATTCCAAAAATAAACGAAATTGAATTTTTGAAATTCAAGTAGGAATTTTTAAGTGAATTAATTTTAGAAATTGAATAAATTTGAAGAAAGAAGAATTTTAAAACATAAAAAGTTGATTTTATAATCTTATCGAATTTATTTCCAGAATAAAGTGAAAATGTTAAATAAATGGATTCGTAAAATAGTGATTATAAATTGAAGGATTTAATTTAGATTTGGATTTTTAAATAGATTGAAAGAGACAAAGAAATTTATTCTCTTTAAAGGGAATTTATTTAAAATAAAATAAGTTGGAAGTCCAATTAGAAATTAAATTTATGAATTGAAATAACTTGGGAAATCAATGTAAAAATGATTTCAAATTGAAGAATTCTTTAAAAAAAATAGAATATTGAATAAATTGGAAAGAATAAGGAAATTATTTAGAAATGATAAAATTTTGGAAATCAATCTGTAATTGATGTAGTATTTGGAAATGATGTTAAAATGGGTTTATAAAAGGATAGAATTTCCAGTTTGTAAAGTTTTAAAAGAATGATCTTTGTAAATAAACGAAATTATAAGTATTTAACTTATAATATGGATTGTGGTATAAAAATTGAATTGTGAATTGAATTGGTAAATAAAGAAGATTTATAAATTGAAGTTTTTATAAATAGAAATAGAATTTATAAACGTTGTTTTATAAATTCAAAATCAATTGAATTTGATAAATTAAATATAGAAGATTATCAAAGAAGATATATTCGTGTTTTTGGATAGCGAATTTTTATTGAAATAAAATATGTAGAGATTATTGAAAATGTGGTTATTGAAGTATATTGACGATTTTGGACAGTGAATATATTATTAAATAAAATGGATTTATTTTTGAAGAAGTGATATTAAAAATGAAGTTAAACATTTTAAAGATGTTTTAAAATGTATTATGAATCGAAAGCATAGATTTCAACATTCATTGTTGAAATAGACGTTTTCGAGGAAGAAGGAAATGGTGGACTATAACACTGTTGTTATAGTAAATGATTTCCGAAAGGAAATGTTTTTATATAGTCTTGGGATTTATATATCTATCTTAATTCCGAATCCCAATACTAGTGATTTTGAGTCGTGGTAACGATGTTTTACGTAACATTCGTTTTGACTCAAATAGATGTTGTTATAGAGAATGATTTCCTTAAAGAATGAAATATATACTTAATATTGATTTAAGTATATCGAATATTTTCAAATGTTAAAAATAAATAGATTTGTGAAGTACTTATTTTTAAAATAAGTATGGAAATGTTTTTCCAATATGAAATGAAACGTTTTTGAGAATTTATCTTTGAAAAGATAAATTGAAAGTGAATATTTAAAATCGATTGAAAATCGTATATCAGTAGATATTTTGAAATATAAATTCACTATGGAATTTATAAAAGAAATGGGAATTCGTTTTAAAAATAAACGTTGGTTTATTTTTGAAGTGTGGAAATTTTATATCTAGTAAAGATATTTTGGAAAATAAATAATTTGGAAAATTATTTGGAATCTGATGATGTTGCGCATCTTTATTGATAATTAAATAACCGACTATCAATAATTACCTTGAATTGGTATTTGTTGTGAATTGGATGAATTTGAATGCCACACTTATTTTTGAATAAGCGCTCACTATTCGGATTAGCCGGGAAAGGACCATGGGGTCGTATAACCCATTCCGAATATGTGATACGTCGTTATGAATTGCATTTGATGACCGGTGTTGAAGACTGGATATTTTTGAAAACGGAAGGATTACCGTCGAGTTACTCTACATCGACTGATCTTCGATTTAGAGGTTTTATCACCCTTAGTGACGGGAAGTCCTGACGTGATTGAAAATTATCCGGAATTGCAAGGGCTTCGTGAGAAGTGCCTTCGGTTCTGTTCGATCCCGGAACAGACTTGTATGGATTGTATGTCTGACGTTACAGATTGAGATATAAAGCTAATTTCTTTCAAATACATTTCTGTTGGTGGTGGAGAATTTATTCTCTTAGCTTAACACCCTTCTCTGAGACGTACGAGCTTAGAGGTTATGTAGTTGAAATTTATCAGCGATATATTCCCAATTTGGTAACGTGACATGCTGAGTGTTGCTGTGAAATGATCAATGTTTGATCATTTGTGAAATGATCATTTATTTGATCATTTATCTTTGTGATCATAGGTTGATCATTTGTTGACCCAAGGCATGGCTTTGTGAACAAAGCGTAGCTTTGTGGAAGAGACTTCGTCGAGCCTCACACCCCGGAAATGGTCAAAACAGGAAGGATGCAGCAAGGTTCTAGGGAGTAGCGCCCCTTAGTGTATGTCATTCCTTCTGGATAAAGGTGGTATCATGGTATGGAGCCCAGATACTTAACCTCTGTGGTTGCTGCAAATTTATTACTTTGTGGTTGTTGCGAATCGAGGATCCTCGGGACGATCGGTGACGATCGGGGGATGGCATACGCGTGTCAGTAGTTACCTATTTTTGCAGAGGTAACCCGACCTTGTGTTGGCAGAGATCTAACCGTAATGTTAGGTTATTTCTCGGGACGTCATTCCAGCGGCGTTCCTTCGTGGCATAGGAAGTTCCTTAGCCTGACCGTTTGTTGGAAATCCAAACTCCAATACGAACTTTGTACGGTATTAGTTGTAGAACCTGCCATTTACGTACGGTGGTCACCACTGTTTAGATGGTAGTTATAGTAGGCATACGATACTGGTCGTATGTTGGCTAAGATTAATATTATACTTTCGAAATGTTTTCTACACTATGCACTAATAATAATATCAAATGATTTGATTTTGCGTATCAAGCATCTTTGACTATCATAAGGAGAAATCTCCTCCGATTCTGCGTTTGCATTGTGTGTGTGCGGGAGGCCTTATGGTAGTCTCATTTTCCAAAAGCATTGCGAAATTGACTTTAAAATTCTCCTGTTGTTGTTTTAAAGATAAACTGTTTTACGATCTCACACCAGTCACCATGACTGACTCGGAGTTTATTGTTTCCCTTCTAAACTCTGGGTGCCCACCAATTTCCACACGGGCAGTCTAGAGTTATGTTATCAGGATATTCTGGATATTCTGGAGCTTTGGAAGCAAGCTGGATGACGAGACGTAGTATTTGTATCTGATATATTTATTCTGCTGTGTATTCTGTATGAGGACAAGTTATACAACTGTCCATTGATTTGCTGTGTTGTATTGAGTTGTATATTGACTCTGTTGATGTATGTATAAAACTGATAAAATTCTTTATTTAAAAGATTACTGATTATCTATTATATATTGTTCTGCTGCGAATGTGAGATTCTGATATTGTTCTGTTTCTGTTCTGTTGTTCTTCTTCTCTTCTGCTTCTTTCTTTTTCTTCTAAATTTTTCTTCTTCCACTTTTTCTTTTTCTTAAAACCCCTCAGGGTTCGTATTTCCGTGCATCTTGAGTTAATCAATGGAGATTAGTGTTAAATCAAGGGTACGGATTTGCGGGTCGTGACAAAACTAGTTCCTGAGGATTATTTGTGTAGCGAAAGTCGAGGGGCTGGTGCCCACAGAGGCATTTGGGTTATGCTGTGACGACAGTGTAACTCAATTTCACTGCAATCTACTGCAGACCATAGCTGTGACGCCCCACCTCTATGCTCATAATAACAAAGAGTATTAAAAGAAATACTGTCTGTTATTACGAAGAATAAGGCTGGATAGGAGCGACCATCCGTAATTGGCCTTACACTAATATTGGTTATCTCGGTAGGAGTGGTATATACTTTTTATTTTTCATCTATTATTTATTTGCTCCCATCGACATATCCAATTATCAGTATAAAAAAACTACGATATTTCATAATAGTTTAGGACATTAGATATAACAATAACACAGATAATATAAATGCGGAACACAGATAAAACAAAAGTCTCATATATATATAACTGATGTCAGTTAATACATAGTTGACACAATACATATGATACAACTACAACTGTCGACTCTAGAAGTTATATATACAAGTACATTATCGACTAATATACATGAATACATATCGTTCTATACAATGACACGACTACTACAAAATGACACTGACAACTTCAGAAGATGTGAAAAGTCTTCATATCCTGAACAGCAACTCAAAGAAGAAAATCTACAACCTGAAATAACTCGGGTCTGACCCGAGTATTAAATTAAAAAGAAAATAATACACGGGTTAGTCTAATTCAAACTCAGTTATTAGTGCATAGCAGCAATAATACTCAGATAGTCAAATAGATGACAGTCACAGAAATCTCGTATATCCAACTCTCGATACGAGAATTGGATAACAGCATATGTAACACTAAATAGTGTTAAGCGATAAATCAGCAAATACAATCAGAATACAAATTAAATATTGAATTTAACCAACGAAAGAATTCAGCAGATCGAATCCTCAATTTAAAACTGTCAAATCTGATAGGGCTGCAGTACACGCACGCGTGTACTGCCTCGCCACTATCGTAGGAGATACACAAAAGCACAGTGAAAGTTATAAGTGATCATAAGGTCAAACCCCCGAAATCGGGTTCAACTCAAGTGTGAGAACAACACAAATGTCTGAAAAGCAACTGCATGCAAACAGCCTCAAAACAGGAATGTACAAATTGTAAACATGATAGCAAGTACACACAGGAAAGCAGTGAAGTGGGCAAAAGTATCAAGTCTGGAAAACAAAAATGCCCAGACTCAACAAAGATGTACACAGTGGCATATAAACAACACTGCAATACTACCAAAGTCAGAGGCAACACGTGAAACAAGTTCAACATGTCGCAAAGTAAGGCACAGGGAAATAGCAAACTGAAGGCGAGAGCGCCAAAGATATGGCACCACAACACTCAACAGAAAAGACGAAGATCAGCCTCATTAGAGAATAAGGCCATCAGTGAAGCAAAATGACAAAATGCAAATGATACAAGGCATCAATGCAATGTATCAGATTCGAGAACAAAGGCAGTGCAGCAGCCTAAAGCTCAACTAAAAGGATACGAAACATGTACACTAGTGATGGTACATAACAAACTGCACAAGGCAAATGAACTGAAGCATGGCAGGTCACAAATGAAACAGCATCAAAGCTCACGTGATAAATCAATTGTCCAGACAATCAGACAAATACATCCTGAAGTTCAAATTGACCAAACCAGTGCACCACTAAACCATCAAAGATAGGCACAGGCGAAGACTCAAGTATGTGGATGCAAAGCTTCAACAAATCAAACAAACAAAGCAAGCATGGCTCAAAACAAATACAAAAATGAAGTAGTGAATGCAGACAACATACGTGAAGACCACAATACTTGAAACAGTGACATTCCAGAAAATCAGACTCGACAAGGTTCATGAATACAACTCACTAATCAGATGAAATGTGGAAGTGAGACACAAAAACTAATTCAGTACAAATCTGAACTAATTAGACAGGGATATGAATGCAAACTGAACAACAAATTGTTCCAGAATCAAAGGAATCAATAACTAAAACCCCAAATGTAACAGAGAGATGTGCACTAATGCAAATTCAGGTCAACACAACCAACTCAACAACACGTAATACATAGACACAAAAGTCAGAGGAACAGGTTCAAGTGACAAATAGACATAGCAATGAAGACTGCAAATTCATATGATAACAGCCTACACAAATATCACAGGTGAAGTGCAACAGGGATCAAAGAAGAAAGAGATGCAACCGGCAATATGAACAAGTGACAAGGTAAGCAATTGCCACAATGACACTGCAAACATGCATCTGGAAACCAGAGTGCACAACCACAATTGTCATCAATGATACTTCAAGTAAAGGCCGAAGTCATAGCATAAAAGTCAACCCAGAATAAGGTCGCAGAGTTTACAAATTAAAAGAAGAAGCCATAGTCAGGTGATCATCAACAGTAAACAAGTCAGAAAGCGAACTATCATCGCTAATCGCCAGGGCCAAAGCCACGAAAACGTCGAAGTCGACACAAATTCACTTGCCAGAAATTCGAACCAAATGAACCCAAAAACTATCATCACAGCAAACCAACTTAACAAATCAAAGGGACCGAAGTCAACCAGGGTCCACAAATTCAAAGCCGAGAGTATCACTTAATCAATAGCCAAAATCACAATTTTAAACAAGACAGAAATCATCAACAACAAATAAAGTCGAACGAAATAAGCACAGTAGGAATTTCTCATAACAACATCGCTTATCAACATCGAACGAAAACCAATGGCCAAGGTAGACAATATCGAATAAAAATCGAATTGCAGAAGCACCTTAACGAGCATGAATTAGATGTGAGAATTACTCACCTCTTTTGACCGAGAACAGAAGTCGTCACTGACGAATAGAAGAAGCCGAAGCCAAGCCAAGCAGATCAAATAACTCAATTCCAGAGCCGTAGCTTCAATTCCAGATTGAACGAAGCCGTAGCCTCGAATAAGAATCGACAGTGCAACACTCAAATTCCAGAATCGATCAACAGAGGAGCGCGCAAAGCCGAAGCCAAGCACAAGATCGAAACTTCAACCAAAGCCCTAATTCAGTTGCAAAGAGGAAATCGTCGCCGCCATTCCTATTCGTTATTACGCTTTAGGGTTGTAGAACTAAAAATGAATTGAGGGTAAAGGGAACGGTTTTCTTTAGTTAGATATCATGGCAGAAACAAGTATGGGCCACATTATTCTTTTTCTTTAAAGCCCACTACAATCTTTACAAAATTTACAAAAGGAATTTCAGATCGATTCAAACTGCAATAGCAATTAACCAACGATTTTAATCGTCATTTGACGATGACCAGATAATTGCGAAATCTCGGGTTGTTACAGGCTCCCCTCCTTATAAAAATTGCATCCACGCAATCATAGGGAATAAATGGATAAAAGGTAACAACCAAAAGAGCATGGCAATGTCGAATGTATAAGCAAAGCAAGTGTCAGCGGGGAAGTATTAGATAAGAAATCAAAAGGTTTGACTGCTTCAATTCAAAAGAATCAACATCGTGGGAATCAGGGATCAAAATCAGACGACTAACAAAAGCAAGAACAATCGAGTTCCAGCAACTAAAAGAGAAGGAGAAACAGAGCAGAAATCCCATACAGAGCACGAATTGAATGTGAGTAAATCAAATTACTCACCTGAATCGCTAGAGAAAAAGACGAAGCTCAAATCTCAAAAGTCGCAAATTTTTACTTATCTCAAACGATAATCAGAAGACAAAACAAATATCTGATTATCTCAAACGATAGTCAGAAAACAAATATTCAATTATAAAAAACGATAATCAAATTTCTCAAATCAACAAATATTCGATTATCACAAACGATAATCAAATTTCAAATTCAACAAATATTTAATTATCAAAAGCGATAATTAAATCTCAAATAAGCAAATATTTAATTATCAGAAGCGATACTTAAATCTCAAATCAGCAAATATTTAATTATCAAAAGCGATAATTAAATCTCATATCAACAAATATTTAATTATCTAAAGCGATAATTAAATCTCAAATCAGCAAATATTTAATTATCTAAAGCGATAATTAAATCTCAAATCAGCAAATATTTAATTATCAAAAGCGATAATTAAATCTCAAATCAGCAAATATTTAATTATCAAAAGCGATAATTAAATCTCATATCAACAAATATTTAATTATCTAAAGCGATAATTAAATCTCAAATCAGCAAATATTTAATTATCTAAAGCGATAATTAAATCTCAAATCAGCAAATATTTAATTATCAAAAGCGATAATTAAATCTCAAATCAGCAAATATTTAATTATCTAAAGCGATAATTAAATCTCAATTCAGCAAATATTTAATTATCAAAAGCGATAATTAGAAACAACAAATATCTGATTATCAAAAACGATAATCAGAACTCATATCAACAAATATCTAATTATCACAAGCGATAATTAGAAACAACAAATATCTGATTATCAAAAACGATAATCAGAACTCATATCAACAAATATCTAATTATCACAAGCGATAATTAGAAACAACAAATATCTGATTATCAAAAACGATAATCAGAACTCATATCAACAAATATCTAATTATCACAAGCGATAATTAGAAACAACAAATATCTGATTATCAAAAACGATAATCAGAACTCATATCAACAAATATCTAATTATCACAAGCGATAATTAGAAACAACAAATATCTGATTATCAAAAACGATAATCAGAACTCATATCAACAAATATCTAATTATCACAAGTGATAATTAGAAACAACAAATATCTGATTATCAAAAACGATAATCAGAACTCATATCAACAAATATCTAATTATCACAAGCGATAATTAGAAACAACAAATATCTGATTATCAAAAACGATAATCAGAACTCATATCAACAAATATCTAATTATCACAAGCGATAATTAGAAACAACAAATATCTGATTATCAAAAACGATAATCAGAACTCATATCAACAAATATCTAATTATCACAAGCGATAATTAGAAACAACAAATATCTGATTATCAAAAACGATAATCAGAACTCATATCAACAAATATCTAATTATCACAAGTGATAATTAGATACAACAAATATCTGATTATCAAAAACGATAATCAGAACTCATATCAACAAATATCTAATTATCACAAGCGATAATTAGAAACAACAAATATCTGATTATCAAAAACGATAATCAGAACTCATATCAACAAATATCCAATTACCTGCAGATAATTGGAAGCAACAAATATCTAGAAATCAATTAAGAAGACTAGAAAATCAACATAAAAGCTTGGATCGATCCCATCAGATGGCGAGTTTTTAATTCGCCGCACGTCATCTCAGAGTGGCCGAAGCCTACCAAGTACTCAACATAATTTTGGCGCCCATCAGATTGACCCGAAGGTCCGCAGAGTGACCCGAAGGTCTAGTACTGGTATTTGACCCGAAGGTCCGCAGAGTGGCCCGAAAGCCCAACAAATGACCCGAAGGTCCGTAGAGTGGCCCGAAAACCCAACAAATGACCTGAAGGTCCTCATAGTGGCTCGAAAGCACACGAAAGCATCAAAATGTTTCAATTAACGAGTCCGGAATTAACCGAAATAGCAAACGCACATGTCCCATACCACGTGTTTTACTAAATCGTTTGATTCTCTTCATCGTTTCCTTGAAAGTGTAAAATTCATCAAAATAATCAAAACAACAGATATTCAATTAACGAGTCCAGAATTAACCGAAAAAGTAAAAGTGTGGTTCCATACTCCGCACTTTTGCTAAATCGTTTAAATCTCTTCATCGTTTCCTTGAAAGTGCAAAATTGTGTATTTTGTAAAAATACACTTTACATTCTCAAACGGACAAGTCCGGAATTAAGCGAATCAGTAAAAGAAAGGGGTCATAATCCTCGATTTTGCTGAAACGTTTAAATCGCTTCCTCATTCTTTTGAAAGCGTAAACTGTTAAATTTCTAAAAACAATTTTATTTATTTTGTAAAAATAACAATTCACCTTCTCAACTGGACAAGTCCGGAGTTAAGCGAAACAGTAAAAGAAAGGGGTCATAATCCTCGATTTTGCTGAATCGTTTAAGTCGCTTTCTCATTCTTTTGAAAACGCAAACTGTTACAATTTTATAAAACAATTTTCATTTTAAAACAATTTTCCAATCACGTGATTAAAACAGCAAATCAGTAACAATTTCGATAAGGAAATTGTGCTTCTCAAAATACCGTAAAAACGGTTACAAATCAGTATTGCGGAATATCCGCTTGAAAATCCACTTTTAAAATTTGGCGGTTACTGAAGCCAAAGCGACAGTAGTTTTAAAACGTCAAAATCACATCAAAACCATCTACATCAAAATGTAATGTCAGTGAATTTTCATTCATCAAAAATGCCACAAAACACCGTGCTTCAAAATATAGCATTGGTGTAAAAATCCCGTTATAAAAATAACGGCAACAAAATACGTTTCATAACCAAGCATCGGTTCAACGTAAAAATAAATGCAGTAACGCGCAATTCAAATTTTTGCACGTACTACAGAATGAACAAAGAAATCATTCGAAGGTATCTTCAATGAAGACAATTCAAAACAGCAAAATCTAATCAATAGATGATTAGTACAAAAGAAAGCCAGCGGAAATTTCAACAAAAATCACATATCTGCAATTTCTTCGAATCCACAATTTGGATTCGAAATTCTCAAAGAAACAAATAATTACAGCTATGTAAACAACAAATGAAATTCATATCAATTTCGTATTTTGATTTTTAAATCAAAAAAAATATCAGTTGTACTCAGCGAAGAAAGTTTCACTGTTTCCGCTGCGCACTCTGATAAACAGAACACAAATCAATCAAATCATCAGAACACAATTTCACTATTATTTTTAAATAAAGTTATTTAAAAATTTCATCCAAATTTCAAAACTTTAGTTTTGACTCAAGCACAAATAAAACATCGACCAATAGTTGTAACATATGTTCCTTCCGAGTTAAGTTTTATATTATGTCCATAAACCCCAAGCTCTGATACCAACTGTGACGCCCCACCTCTATGCTCATAATAACAAAGAGTATTAAAAGAAATACTGTCTGTTATTACGAAGAATAAGGCTGGATAGGAGCGACCATCCGTAATTGGCCTTACACTAATATTGGTTATCTCGGTAGGAGTGGTATATACTTTTTATTTTTCATCTATTATTTATTTGCTCCCATCGACATATCCAATTATCAGTATAAAACAAACTACGATAGTTCATAATAGTTTAGGACATTAGATATAACAATAACACAGATAATATAAATGCGGAACACAGATAAAACAAAAGTCTCATATATATATAACTGATGTCAGTTAATACATAGTTGACACAATACATATGATACAACTACAACTGTCGACTCTAGAAGTGTAACGACCCGTAAATTTCAACTGTTTTAATAGCGTAATTAGCTGAAATTTTGTGAAATTTTAAACGATAAAATTTTGAAATAAAAATTTCATATTTGGAATACGTCTAGTTAAACATGGCAACTGGTAAATTTTCTTCCGAAAATACGAAAGTTTATTTCGCGCGTAAATTCACAATCAGTTAAAAAGCAATGAAAATAAAATATTTCCGAAACCAAAATATTTTTACATAGAAAAATTCTAAACCATCTTCTGAGCAAGATGTCAGTTTGTCGTTTTTCCAAATTCGGACATCTTTGGCTCCGTCGATCTTATTTTTCAGCGTTTTTCTTGCATTTTTCGTATTAGAAAATTCGAATTTTTATAATTCAATCAAATCACCGACATCTGTATACCGTTTTGATCGTATCATCGTGCTGATCTCTACGGTATATTCAATTTGTGTTTTGAGGTCCGATACGTGACGAAAACAATAACGGTGCACCGTATCGGTACCACAAATCGCGACCTTTTGATTTTCCTTGGTTTCAAAATGTGAACCGTGACAGTCAAGCAACCATAAATTGCTTTAATAACTTTTGTTGATTCAATGGTCAGCTGTTACTTCATCATTCCAATTTTCAAAAGAAACAGCCATTTGCTTTAATGATCTCCTAAATTCTCGTGCAATGACTCTCTGTTCCCATTGTAATTCATTTATTTCTGATTTTATTTGCTCTGCACCTTTTCCTCTCAGCAACCTTCCTCCAACCTGTGTCTTGCCATCATTTTCTTTTTCTTTCTTCTCATCATTTTCGTTTTTCATCCTTGTGCCTGTAGCTTCCTTTACCACCTTATCACCTTCCCTTTTCTTTCTCCCTCCATTATTTCTTTCTTCCCCCATTAGTCTGAGACCAACCTCAACAAATCCTAAACACAACCGAGCCATGTTCCTCCTCCACACCACATCGAACGGACACACCACTCTCCGCATGACAGCACCTACCGAGCCTCGCCTCGAAAGCCTTATTCCCCGATCCATGGCCGTATTTCACCACCGACCTCCACCTACCAACCGAACCACGACCAAGCAACGCAGCCTCCCACTCCGCCTGCCACCAACTTTTCTTCGCCCATAGCCGTGCTCGGCCTCGACTAGGCAACCGCCTGAACCACTTTGCATCTTCCTCCATTCCAAAAATCTTCGGCCGAAGCCCAGGCATCTTCTTTATATAAAAGGTATAGGCCATGTGTTTATATATGGTAGTATATCTCTATTTTATACATATAAGCTTGGGTGTGTACTGTTTATATATTAATTATACAAGTTGAAATATTTATATACAATGTGTTTGCAAGAGTATATATGAGTTTTAAAAATTTTGTTTACATTACCTATTATATTATATATATTAACAGCTGTATGGTTATGTTTGTAGAGGTATATATTTTGTTGATAGCACGCATTGTATATGTAGTTTCTTAAACAAAGTATAATATAAGTATAATATGTTTGGGTTGTTAGTGAAAGATGTATAGAATTTATAATATTTTGTTTGCTGTCTCTATGTTACAATCCCAGTTACATATTTGTACCATTTAAAGTTTATACATAAGCTAGTGTGAATACAAGTTTTACATATATCAGTTGTAAATGTCTGTAGCTCTTGGTCAACTTCTGGGATAGTTATATTTGCTACAGTAAATAGCCTATTATATTTTCAATCTTTGCTAGTGGTTATATTATAATATAGTAATATTTATACCTGTATATTTGATGAAGTCTTTGCATACTTCGTTAGTTTCGAAGAGTTAAAAAGGAGCATATAAATATGTTTACACAGTTCGGTTTTCTTTTATTTCGTATATTGCGAAAATATATACATATACTTTAGTATACAAGTTATATTTGTGATATATTAGATATAATATATTATGTTATGAGACAACATATATCAATAAAATGTTAATTTTGTATCAATTTTTAATTATATAGAATAGTAATATATACCGATGTCTATATAATGTTGTTCAGAAGACGTGTTACACAAATTTGTTTAATATAAAATTGGTATATAGATGTATATAGGTGTTCATTTATATCAATTATCTTCATCGATCCGGTTCTAATTGGATTTCGTCTTTTCTTTTATCAGCTCTATTCGTCAAATTCATACCCATTTGTTTCTCTTTGGAATTCGTGTTTGGATCCACAATTCGCTTCCGTTCCCAGTGTCTATTTTCTCTAGCCTCGAAAGGTGAGCACTCACTCACGATTAACGTTCTTTTATTATTTAAATTTGATTTCAATTGAAACGACAATTGAAATATACTGCTGTTAGTTAATTACACTGTTATATATGCTATTGCCTGTATCAGTTCACCTATGACATTTGACACCATTATCTGTTAATTATTTATGTGATGATAATACAGTTGGTTGATAATTGATTGACTATTGATGTTTATATTAGACGTTAAATTGTTAATGTTAAAATGATAAATAGTATGCAATTGAAATTGATAAAGGATAGTTAAATGTTAAATTTGGTTAAATGACATTTGTATAATATGACCCATTTAACTGTCAAAATTTATTGACACGTAGGATTTGTTTAATTACGTTTTGAACCACTGAATGTATGTTGTTAAATTGATGATGTATGAAATTGTAAATAGATGACAAGTGAAAAACCGTAATGTAATAATCTTTAATCTACATGAAATGATAGTGTAGATTCTAGAAATAATTATATTAATTCGTACAAATAACAATGCGAATTAATACGGTTATTTCAGGATTATTTAAATTGATTGTTGGATTGTTATTGTTTGTTGTTATTGCTTGTTTATTTACTTTGACACCATCCCAGTTATCACACTGCAAGTTCCCTTTATGCTTTGATTTTGAATTGAATTGGAATCGGGTTGAAATGATAAATACCCAAATTGAACTTTGACCTAGGATAGAGAATTAAATAAAACCCGATTGGTCAAATAATTTGATTTAAAAATAAAATGAAGATTTTATTTGAATAAATAATACGGTTTTGAAATGAAGTTGAAATTTAAATTTTAATGTTAATATTTAATAATTTGAAACAAAATGTTAATAATGTAATTGATGGCAGAATGTTGTTAATTTGAGAAATGATTATAATTAAGTTTGAAATTATTAAACTTTGAAATGATTTAATAATTAAATTTGAAATTATAATTAAGTTTGAAATTATTAAACTTTGAAATTATTTAATAATTAAGTTTTGAATTATTTAATACTTAAATAAGATTAAATTATTTAATGATTAAATTGAATTGAAATTCTTTAATAAGAAAAATTGAATTTTGAATAAGTGAATTTTACTTCGTAAATAATCGAAATTGAGTTTTCTTTATTAATTAAGTTCTTGGAAAATTATTTAAGGAAGTAAATAAGTGAAATTGTATTTCTTTAACAAGAAATAAATGTGATATTTTTGGAATTAATGTAAGACTTGTAATTGAAAGAATTGATTTGACGAATTCAATTTAATTCAAAATGGTAAGTTTTGATTTAATGAAGTTGAACTTAAGAAATTGATTTAATGAATTGGAAATTGAATAGAAATTGTTTTGAATGATAAAGTAACTTAACGAATATTGAAAGAAATCGATAAATGAATTTAAATTGATTTGAATGTTGAATTAAATTAATTTAAATGATTTTCGGAATGAAACTTATATACGAACTTGAATTGATATTTGAATTGTTTTAAATGAATATGGAAATTGAATTATAAGATTTTGAAATGATAACTTGGAAGTTTTGAAACGTAAATATTGGAAATTGGTTTTGAAAGACAAATGAAATGTTGATTTACGAATTCTATTTGAAATTGAAATTGATTTGGTTTTGAAATAAATAAGCAACCAATCGGTGTAATAATTACGAAAGTTATTAAAGAGACCGGGATCGGTAATGGATATACTCTCTATCTGAACCGAAACCACTTTAATAATTATACGCGGAGTGTTGATCCAGAACGAAGTGGATGGTTTTTGATGAACGCGTTGACTGAAGAAAGAGAACGATTTTGGATGACCCTTGACATGACTAAAACAGGAGCCGCGCCGGGCCATTGAGGATCGCCATCTCTAGCGGACACACTTCTTCGATACCATATCTATTACTTTTGTGATTCGATTTGGGTGCACCCCTCGATTTGGGAGTGTTGTTTCGCGGTGTTGGGGTAGTAGCTGCTATGCCCAACATCAGTCCGGATCAGGCAACTACTAGTATCCTAGTTGGTATCGCCTCATGTACCTTGTCATACTTGTATTCCATTTATTCGCGACCACTATGATTTTGATTTGTACCTTTAGTATATGGATTGCCCTCTGGTGACTTCCGGTTTTGGGGAAACTACGGTCTTGTATATGCTTTTGGGAATAAAAATGTGTTAAGGGTGGAATGGGCCATGACTTAACGCTATTTTGATATCTTCTTATATTACTGATAGACATTATCTACTTATCGTACACTACTACATAGTAGATAGTTTAACGGATCCTTAAAGGATGATTATTCCAAACATCCTTTGAGTTACTTGTATTTCAATTGCTATTTCACTTGAGTTGGATTTATTAATATAAGAATGTTAATCCTGACTCGAGTGTCTTGTGTTTTGCTTTACGCTCGGGTCAGACTGAGTGATCCAGTATTCGAGACTCACCATTGGAGTTGGAGCTTTGCTTGAAGATCCAGTCATCTATTCTGCTTTCTGTATTCGATGATTTCAGTGATGTATTTTGATTTGTATCTGATGTATCGTATTACTCTTCTGTTGTAAACTCTGATGTATTTTATATAGTCATATAGTAGCTTCATGAACTACTATCTCTTTTATTTCCGCTGCATTTATTACTCTGTGTCTGTGATCTGTGATTTTATCTATTTACTGTATATGTTCAGTTTTGCCAAATTTAAATTAACAACGCGGTATTTTGAGCAATTCAACTCCGGCATGAGTGTCTACCTATACACTTATAATGGATGCGAATGGTCCAAAATATCGGGTCGTTACAAGAAGTTATATATACAAGTACATTATCGACTAATATACATGAATACATATCGTTCTATACAATGACACGACTACTACAAAATGACACTGACAACTTCAGAAGATGTGAAAAGTCTTCATATCCTGAACAGCAACTCAAAGAAGAAAATCTACAACCTGAAATAACTCGGATCTGACCCGAGTATTAAATTCAAAAGAAAATAATACACGGGTCAGTCTAATTCAAACTCAGTTATTAGTGCATAGCAACAATAATACTCAGATAGTCAAATAGATGACAGTCACAGAAATCTCGTATATCCAACTCTCGATACGAGAATTGGATAACAGCATATGTAACACTAAATAGTGTTAAGCGATAAATCAGCAAATCCAATCAGAATACAAATTAAATATTGAATTTAACCAACGAAAGAATTCAGCAGATCGAATCCTCAATTTAAAACTGTCAAATCTGATAGGGCTGCAGTACACGCACGCGTGTACTGCCTCGCCACTATCGTAGGAGATACACAAAAGCACAGTGAAAGTCATAAGTGATCATAAGGTCAAACCCCCGAAATCGGGTTCAACTCAAGTGTGAGAACAACACAAATGTCTGAAAAGCAACTGCATGCAAACAGCCTCAAAACAGGAATGTACAAATTGTAAACATGATAGCAAGTACACACAGGAAAGCAGTGAAGTGGGCAAAAGTATCAAGTCTGGAAAACAAAAATGCCCAGACTCAACAAAGATGTACACAGTGGCATATAAACAACACTGCAATACTACCAAAGTCAGAGGCAACACGTGAAACAAGTTCAACATGTCGCAAAGTAAGGCACAGGGAAATAGCTAACTGAAGGCGAGAGCGCCAAAGATATGGCACCACAACACTCAACAGAAAAGACGAAGATCAGCCTCATTAGAGAATAAGGCCATCAGTGAAGCAAAATGACAAAATGCAAATGGTACAAGGAATCAATGCAATGTATCAGATTCGAGAACAAAGGCAGTGCAGCAGCCTAAAGCTCAACTAAAAGGATACGAAATATGTACACTAGTGATGGTACATAACAAACTGCACAAGGCAAATGAACTGAAGCATGGCAGGTCACAAATGAAACAGCATCAAAGCTCACGTGATAAATCAATTGTCCAGACAATCAGACAAATACATCCTGAAGTTCAAATTGACCAAACCAGTGCACCACTAAACCATCAAAGATAGGCACAGGCGAAGACTCAAGTATGTGGATGCAAAGCTTCAACAAATCAAACAAACAAAGCAAGCATGGTTCAAAACAAATACAAAAATGAAGTAGTGAATGCAAACAACATACGTGAAGACCACAATACTTGAAACAGTGACATTGCAGAAAATCAGACTCGACAAGGTTCATGAATACAACTCACTAATCAGATGAAAAGTGGAAGTGAGACACAAAAACTAATTCAGTACAAATCTGAACTAATTAGACAGGGATATGAATGCAAACTGAACAACAAATTGTTCCAGTATCAAAGGAATCAATAACTAAAACCCCAAATGTAACAGAGAGATGTGCACTAATGCAAATTCAGGTCAACACAACCAACTCAACAGCACGTAATACATAGACACAAAAGTCAGAGGAACAGGTTCAAGTGACAAATATACATAGCAATGAAGACTGCAAATTCATATGATAACAGCCTACACAAATATCACAGGTGAAGTGCAACAGGGATCAAAGAAGAAAGAGATGCAACCGGCAATATGAACAAGTGACAGGGTAAGCAATTGCCACAATGACACTGCAAACATGCATCTGGAAACCAGAGTGCACAACCACAATTGTCATCAATGATACTTCAAGTAAAGGCCGAAGTCATAGCATAAAAGTCAACCCAGAATAAGGTCGCAGAGTTTACAAATTAAAAGAAGAAGCCATAGTAAGGTGATCATCAACAGTAAACAAGTCAGAAAGCGAACTATCATCGCTAATCGCCAGGGCCAAAGCCACGAAAACGTCGAAGTCGACACAAATTCACTTGCCAGAAATTCGAACCAAATGAACCCAAAAACTATCATCACAGCAAACCAACTTAACAAATCAAAGGGACCGAAGTCAACCAGGGTCCACAAATTCAAAGCCGAGAGTATCACTTAATCAATAGCCAAAATCACAATTTTAAACAAGACAGAAATCATCAACAACAAATAAAGTCGAACGAAATAAGCACAGTAGGAATTTCTCATAACAACATCGCTTATCAACATCGAACGAAAACCAATGGCCAAGATAGACAATATCGAATAAAAATCGAATTGCAGAAGCACCTTAACGAGCATGAATTAGATGTGAGAATTACTCACCTCTTTTGACCGAGAACAGAAGTCGTCATTGACGAATAGAAGAAGCCGAAGCCAAGCCAAGCAGATCAAATAACTCAATTCCAGAGCCGTAGCTTCAATTCCAGATTGAACGAAGCCGTAGCCTCGAATAAGAATCGACAGTGCAACACTCAAATTCCAGAATCGATCAACAGAGGAGCGCGCAAAGCCGAAGCCAAGCACAAGATCGAAACTTCAACCAAAGCCCTAATTCAGTTGCAAAGAGGAAATCGTCGCCGCCATTCCTATTCGTTATTACGCTTTAGGGTTGTAGAACTAAAAATGAATTGAGGGTAAAGGGAACGGTTTTCTTTAGTTAGATATCACGGCAGAAACAAGTATGGGCCACATTATTCTTTTTCTTTAAAGCCCACTACAATCTTTACAAAATTTACAAAAGGAATTTCAAATGGATTCAAACTGCAATAGCAATTAACCAACGATTTTAATCGTCATTTGACGATGACCAGATAATTGCGAAATCTCGGGTTGTTACAATAGCGAAAGTCATGTGTGCCACTGAGAGCCAACTGTCTACGTTTGATTTTATATCGGTAGACTGTGACACTATTGTAACATAGCGAAAGTCGTGTGTGCCGCTGAGAGCCAACTGTCTACGTTTGATTTTATATCGGTAGACTGCGACCTATGTAGAGTGGAGAAGTTTCATTTTGACAGCGAAATCGTGTGTGCCGCTGAGAGCCAATAGTTACATGGACTTTTGCTGTGATGGCAACGTAACCCTGGAATGTAACTGCGATCTGTTGTGGGTTCCATGGTGTAATCAGTTACATGGACTTTTGCTGCGATGGCAACGTAACCCGTGATGTAACTGTGACCATGCATGGGAGTGATGATTTATAGAGCATTCTCACCAAAGATATTTCCTCTATTTTCAAAAAAATTGTTTTCTATATTTTAAATAAATTATTTTCCAAGTATTTTCACTGGGTGTTGAAAACAGGTTTGCTAAGTCCTTATAGATTTTCAGTCCTACGTCTGATCAACGTATGACCGAATTTCTGTGAGAACAAGGATGGACTTGTTGAAACATCGAGTTATAAAAAGTATTTTTATAAAACTATTTTGGCAATATATATAGATTTTTAAAAGTATTTTAAAATTTCGTAATAAAAAGAGTTTACAGTAAAAAGTGATCAAAGAATAATGTTTCTGATAATAAGCATTTTAGTAAATTATGGCTTCGTTCCTTTTCAGGGACGAAAAGATTCTAAGGGGGGAGGAATGTGATAACCCGAATTTTTGGACATCGGTAATTGGATAATTAACCGATTTTTTCTATTGAGATACTAATTTTATTTGGTTAAACATTAAAACTTTGATAATTAAAATATATCTGGATGTAAATAATGGATTCGAGCTATAATAAATGCTGATATCTGAATGGATATTTTAAACAGTTGGAAATGATAAATATTATAATAAAATTTTATATTTATAAATACTAAAGATAAATACTTATTAAGTTTAAATATGGTAGCTCAAGTTTAGAATAGGATTTAATAAGGATTATACTTTCTTTAAATATATATATATATATGTTGTAAATTTATAAAAGGGTATTAAACATAAAAATATAAATGAATAAGTTTATATTGTTTAATTGAGTTATATACATAAAAGAAAAGTGAAAAGATAAAGATATATATAAAACATAAAACAATTTAGCTCATGCCAACTTACAAATGTAAACCTCTTGTTACATGCAAATACAAGTGTAAATTTATTTTAACATGCATATGACATTTGTAAGCTTATTTACCAAGTGTCTTAATTTTTATTTTTATTTTTATTATTTTTAATAAAATGATAAAACTAAGATATATAAATCTCTCTACTTTCTCCTCTCTTTTTCTTTTTCTATTTTTCAATCTCAAAACAAAGATCGGTGTACTTAAACCTGAGAAAACAAAATCCAGAAATTCAAAAACAACTACTTTTCAAACTATTTCAAACCTGAAGCTCAGATCAAAAAAAAAATTCAAATTCAAATCAAGATCAAAGCAAATTCATCCCAGATTTAAAACAAGGATCATCTCAAAACAATTATCAGTTCAGGTCAAAACAGTTTCAAAAGAACAAATCCAGAAAAAAGTTTCATTTTTCCAAATTCAAACACTTCCAGGCTGTTCTCTGTTCATACATAAGGTGAGTAAACTTTCCTTTTAAAAACAGTTTTAATCTATGATTTTATGGATGCATGTGATAAATTTGTATAGAAATGTTGTATTATGGTTTGCAAGATTGTTTTTATCTGGAATGTATTTTGAACTGCTCTGTTTATATGTGTGCATGTCTGATTATAGACTGGTCTCTGTTTTTCCCAGGCTCAAGAATTACTTTCAAAAATTCATATCTCAATATGCAAGCAATTTTGAGTTAAAATCTTTAAAGGAAAATTGTTAAAATAGTCAGATTCAAGTCTTAAAAATAATTTTTATTAAAGTTAACTAGTAGAATTTCTGGAATCTAGAAATGTAAGTGATAATCAACATAAGGCAGAAAATCGAATGATGTAAATTCGAGTTTTAATTATATTAACTGTTTTGAATTTGCAAATGGTGATTTTTGATGTGAAAATCATGATTTTTAAGTATGTGGATGTCGAGTTATCTCGAGTTGATCATTTTTGGGAGTTTCATCGAATACCGATGATCGACGAGGTGTTGGTCGTTGGGGTCGAAGTTGGAGGAAGCTTGGATGGTGGAGACCATGGGAAAAATAGCCAGAGATTTTCTGGTTCATCGTGGTGGATGAACGACGTGGATCTAGGGTTTAGTCCTGCATTTGGCTAGTGGCAATTCGCGTGGCATTTGCGTTGTTGTCACCACGATTCAATCGATCGCGACTGGGGGGATGGGTTCGTGAGTGGTCGGAGTGTTTTTGGCTGGAGGCACGTGAGCTCCGGTGGACGAGGTAGTTGTCGGCGAAGGAAGTTGATCGTTCAAGTGGTTCCAGGAATTTATCGAGTTACCTCGATTTCGATATTGGATTTGTTTGGGTGGTTGGGTTGTCGGAATCAGATAGGTTGGCGATCGTCGAGGTGCGAGGGTTGTCGGAGATGGTCGGAGCATCGCCGGTGGTCTGTGCATGTGCACATGTATTTGGGTGTGTCAGCAGTTGTATTCGAGAGGAAGGAGAGGATTGTCTCGGTAGAAGCTCGGGAAGAAGAAGGATTGGCTCGAAGAAGCTCTCGCAATTTTGGAAGAAGGACTCGAGGAGGGACTCGGGTTTGTGAGTGTATTTGCATACAGTTTTTAAAACTTAAAAATTTATATAAGTTTGTTTGTAAAAAGGGTAAAAAGAAGGGAAAACTCGGGTTAGACCCGAGTGATCTTCGGGTTTGACCCGAAGCAGATTTAAATTAGTTTTAAAAAGGGTTTTAAAAATAAGATTTTGAAATTTAAGTATAAAATTAGTTTAAACTTTCATATATAAATTAATAATTGTTTTCTTGAAACATTGGTTATGAAGTTTTAAATTTTGTCTAATTTAAATTTTGTAAAGTAAAGTTATTTTAAAAGTTTTTATAAAAGCAAGTTTTTAAATTTAAATTGAAATTAGTTTAAACTTATTACTTGATAAATGTTTAAGTTATTGATTGAAAGAAGTTATGATTTGGTAATTTTAATTTATCAAGTTAAATGAGTATTTTAAAACTAAATTAATGTTTTAATTAAATAGAGTCAATTAAGATAAAATGGTTAAATGTTAATATTAATTAAGGCATTTTTAAGATAATGGTTTTATCTTAAGATAATTAAGGTTTAATAAGTGAGATTAATTAAATTAATTAAATAAATTTGATTATAATTAATTAATTTAAGGATAATTAATTATAATTAAGTATTATTAATTAAGTGATTAGAGATTGATTAATTAATGATTAGTGATTAAAGTATTTGTAATTAGAGATTAATTAATTAAGTAATTAAAGGTAAATTACTTAAGGGAAGAAATTAAGGTTTAATTACTTGGTGTAATTACTGAAAGGGTTGATTAAATAATTAAGAAAATTTATTAAGGGTTAGTAAATTAATAAATGTGATTAATTAAAGGCTAATTTTGACTAAAGTATAATTAATTTGAGTAATTAATTAAGGATCAATGTAATTAATGTGAATGGGTAAAGAATAATTAATTTGTGTGATTAATTAAGAGTTAATTACTTATTGTAATTAAGAGATAATTAATCAAAAATGATTAATTAAGATGAATAATTAAAGATAATAAATCAATTGGTTTGTGATTAATTAATGTTAAGTAAGGATAATCTAAGTGATTAAAGATTAGTAATTAATTTAATTAGAGATAAATTGAATTAATTTTTGGAAGTGATTAATCTTGCCTATGAATGATTGATTAATGATTAAATACCTTGAATTGATTGATATTTCTGATATAAAGTGTTATGTGATATAATACGTTTGGATTAAAACAGTGACATCCTGTATTTAAGTTTGAATTGTATTTCACTTGGATAACTTGGGTTAAGATGACATTTGATTCGAAGAGACCGGGGTCGGGTATCATTAAATACCCGAAACCACTTCGATTTGTAATCTACAAGAATCCTTTATAGATTTGATATGTGAAATCAATAGGCCGGTTTGGAATAATATGGACTATTTAAACTAAGTTGGATACTTAGATATTGTTTTGTGAAACAAGTACTGACTATATAAGTTGTTTACTTGTGGTAAAGTACGAGTTACCCCGGGTTTAAATAAGTTTTATGGATTGAAATTTCATGTTAGATGAGTTTACTCACGTTGGTTTCCAGCCTGACCCGGGTGTTACTTTGTTGTAATGCTCGGGTTAGACCGAGTATTACAGATTTCCAGGTAAGGACGTTCTGGAGCTCAGGTGGCGAGCTGGATGGCAGAAACGTACGAAGTATTCCACTGTGAATTTGAGAGTTGTTATGATATTAGTCTGAGACAAGTTGATATAACTGTCCAGTTATGTATATGATTGTAACTCTGATGTATTGAATGCAAAGTAACAATTACAGCTTTTCTTTGTAAATGCTATTATTTGATATTATATTTGATCCGCTACGAAATGTGAGATTCTGAGTTTTGTTTTCTATTCTTCTTCTACCTCTTTCTTCTTCTTTCCCTAACAATCCGGAATTTTCGGGTTCGAAAAAAAATCTGGGTTGTTACATTTGGTATCAGAGCGAGGTTAAGCGAAAACCTTGGCTCTGGTGGGATTATTCATTAAGGATTGGGTCAATAGTACCATAGAATGAGTTGAGTGTGTATATATATATATATATATATATATATATGAGAGCGTACTTGTTATTTTCTTATATAAAGAATTTTAAAATGGTTTTAAAATTAAATGATATTTATATATAAGTTATCTTTTGATATATATAGAAATAATTTTTCTAATTATTAAATATATTAAAGAAATTGGTTGTTGAACTAATTGGAATTAAATAAAATAATGAGAATTAAGGGGTAATAATAATACAACCAAATTGAAATTGAATGAAGATAAGTTTGAAATGGATCCAAACTGAAATTAAAAATCCAATTGGAATTGAAGATAATTTAAATTTGTGAAGTTTTAAATCTAAATCCAGAAAACTTGAAATTGTTTTAAAGAAATTTGTTTTGATTTAAAACCAAAGGTGGTTTAAAAATTTAAGGGATAACTTGGTGTGTAAAGGAAATAAATATGTATAGATAAGGAATATACATAATATCAAAGATGATTTGAAGTAAACACTAAGTGTTGAGTTTTGAATTTTCCCGGAAATGTGATAAGTTTTTTTAAAAAAACTTAAGTGGGAAGTTTATTAATAAGAAGTTTAAAATTTAAAATGGAGAATTCAAATTTGAGTAAGGTTGATTGGATTCTGAAGATTTAATCATTTAAAAAGTTTTAAACTCTAATTTGAACTTTGAAATAAGCTAAGTAAAGATACTTTAAAATGGAGTTTTGAAATTTGGACTCAAAATTTAATTGTTTAAAAATTTAGATTATTGGTTTAAAAATAAGGGTTAATTTGATTTAAGGAATTAAATCAACATTTAAAAATTTAACTCGAATTTATATAATTCGAGATAGTTTAAAATTGAGATTTAAATTGAATTAGTTCAAACTGAAATTGATTTGAATAAATGGGAATTGTGATTTAAGATGGATAGGTTTAAAATTCAAATGGAAAATTTGAATTGGATTAATTTGAAATAAAATTGAAGATTGAATGAGTTCAAATTCAAATGGGAATTGGGATTAATTCATATAGAAATTGAAATGATTTGAAATTGAAGTGGATTCAATTTGAAATTAGTTTGAATAATTTGAAATTGTAATTAAAGTGAATATGTTTAAAATCAAATGGAATTTGATTTGAATTTGGAAAGGAATTAAGGTTAATTCAACTTGAATTGGGATGGAAATTGAAGTATTGAGTCAATTTAAATGGAAGTGGAAATTTAAATTGAATAGATGGGAAATTAATTGGAAATGGAGATTTGGGAAATTAAACAGTTTGGCTCTAGATTATTTTCAAAATAAATTGTTTTAATACAAATATATTTTTCAAACTATTTACTATACAATCTTTCTTCTTAAACCCCAAACTATCTTATACTTATTTTACAATTATTTTGGGACTATTTAACTATTTTGAAACTGTCTTATAAACTAATTACTATTTTTCAGTTACTTATATCTAATCACCATTTTAAAAACAATTTTGCAATTATCTAACTATTTTATAACTACTTAACTATTTTACAGCTATTTTACAAACTAATAACTATTTTTCAACTACTTATCTATTTTTTTAAAAAAATTAAGCTATTTTTAGATTTAAATAGGTTAGAGTTCAAACTGTTTGTGATTGAAGTAATAACTCAATTCGAAATGGAAGCAATTGAGAATAAGTGAATGGAATTAAAGGAAATGTGAATAGAAAAGAAAATTGATTTGGCTAATAACTAATAAAGATAAATACGTAGGATATACGTATATTATTCTATTCACATAGTGATTTGATCCAGATTCGAACACAGAATTTCGAGATAGTATTATCGATCCGAGTTGGGATTTTTCACTCGATTTTTGATGGCGAACCTGGATATGGGTTTTTGATTGGTTCTGGATATTCTCTATCATAGTTGTGATTATGCAAGGAGAATGACGGTTTCTGATCAAGGAATCAGATCTGAGTCCGCACTAGGAAGTCGGGTGGACGATACTAGTTCAGAAGTGAAATTGTGTGATCGATTGAGCGATCAGACTGATATTGCGTACGGATGATATGTGTACATCGTACGAGTTTGAATGAAATTGATATTGAAATTTGTGGATAAGGATTGTAAAATGGTCTTTGAAATGAAAAGTATATTTGTGAAATATAATGGAATTGGATATTTCTTTGGTTGAAATTTACTTTATGGAGGTAAGTAAATGGTAAATAACTTTATAAAGAAATCAAACTTGAATATTTGATTTGGTAATAAATAAAGTTATATTTTGTAATATGATAAACTTCCCTTATTGAATCTAGCCAGAATAAAAAGGGTTTTGAAATATTTGAAGTATAAAAGAGGTTTTATACAAGTTTGAAATGATCCAAAGATTTTCAAAGTTATATATATATCTATATATATATATATATATAAAGGATCTTATGAGAATGATTTTGGAAAAGGTTTTGGAAACCTATGAATTTGGAAAAGGCTTTTGATTTTTGGGAAAATCAATTTTGGATTTTGGAAAGCCTAGTTTGAGAATTATCGATTTTGGTAATCGATTTTGTGTAAAGGAGATTTTGATAAATCATAAAGGGTATGATTTGAAGATACTATAAGTATATAGCATAAAGTGTTTTGAGAATAGCTCTAGGGAAAAAGGCGCTTCCTTGAAATGAACTTCTCAGGAGTACCACTGGGTGGTACTACCTTGAGCCCCAAGGGGGATTTCTAAAGTTGATCCTGTGAGGAGTCCGGACAAAACTAGTTCCTGAGGATTATTTGTGTAGCGAAAGTCGAGGGGTTGGTGCCCACAGAGGCATTTGGGTTATGCTGTGACGACAGTGTAACTCAATGTCATTGCGATCTACTGCAGACCATAGCGAAATTCATGTGTGCCGCTGAGAGCCAACTGTCTACGTTTGATTTTATATCGGTAGACTGTGACACTATGGTAACATAGCGAAAGTCATGTGTGCCGCTGAGAGCCAACTATCTACGTTTGGTTTTATATCGGTAGACTGCGACCTATGTAGAGTGGATAAGTTTCATTTTGACAGCGAAATCGTGTGTGCCGCTGAGAGCCAACAGTTACATGGACTTTTGCTGTGATGGCAACGTAACCCTGGAATGTAACTGCGATCTGTTGTGGGTTCCATGGTGTAATCAGTTACATGGACTTTTGCTGCGATGGCAACGTAACCCGTGATGTAACTGTGACCATGCATTGGAGTGATGATTTCTAGAGCATTCTCACCAAAGATATTTCCTCTATTTTCAAAAAAATTGTTTTCTATATTTTAAATAAATTATTTTCCAAGTATTTTCACTGGGTGTTGAAAACGGGTTTGCTAAGTCCTTATAGATTTTCAGTCCTACGTCTGATCAACGTATGACCGAATTTCTGTGAGAACAAGGATGGACTTGTTGAAACATCGAGTTATAAAAAGTATTTTTATAAAACTATTTTGGCAATATATATAAATTTTTAAAAGTATTTTAAAATTTCATAATAAAAAGAGTTTATAGTAAAAAGTGATCAAAGAATAATTTTTCTGATAATAAGCATTTTAGTAAATTATGGCTTCGTCCCTTTTCGGGGACGAAAAGATTCTAAGGGGGGAGGAAAGTGATAACCCGAATTTTTGGACATCGATAATTGGATAATTAACCGATTTTCTCTATTGAGATACTAATTTTATATGGTTAAACATTAAAACTTTGATAATTAAAATATATCTGGATGTACATAATGGATTCGAGCTATAATAAATGCTGATATCTGAATGGATATTTTAAACAGTTGGAAATGATAAATCTTATAATAAAATTTTATATTTATAAATACTAAAGATAAATACTTATTAAGTTTAAATATGGTAGCTCAAGTTTAGAATAGGATTTAATAAGGATTATACTTTCTTTAAATATATATATATATATATTGTATATATATATATATATATGTTGTAAATTTATAAAAGGGTATTAAACATAAAAATATAAATGAATAAGTTTATATTGTTTAATTGAGTTATATACATAAAAGAAAAGTGAAAAGATAAAAGATATATATAAAACATAAAACAATTTAGCTCATGCCAACTTACAAATGTAAACCTCTTGTTACATGCAAATACAAGTGTAAATTTATTTTAACATGCATATGACATTTGTAAGCTTATTTACCAAGTGTCTTAATTTTTATTTTTATTATTTTTAATAAAATGATAAAAATAAGATATATAAATCTCTCTACTTTCTCCTCTCTTTTTCTTTTTCTATTTTTCAATCTCAAAACAAAGATCGGTGTACTTAAACCTGAGAAAACAAAATCTAGAAATTCAAAAACAACTTCTTTTCAAACTATTTCAAACCTGAAGCTCAGATCAAAAAAAAATTCAAATTCAAATCAAGATCAAAGCAAATTCATCCCAGATTTAAAACAAGGATCATCTCAAAACAATTATCAGTTCAGGTCAAAACAGTTTCAAAAGAACAAATCCAGAAACAAGTTTCAGTTTTCCAAATTCAAACACTTCCAGGCCGTTCTCTGTTCATACATAAGGTGAGTAAACTTTCCTTTTAAAAACATTTTTAATCTATGATTTTATGGATGCATGTGATAAATTTGTATAGAAATGTTGTATTATGGTTTGCATGATTGTTTTTATCTGGAATGTATTTCGAACTGCTCTGTATATATGTGTGCATGTCTGATTATAGACTGGTCTCTGTTTTTCCCAGGCTCTAGAATTACTTTCAAAAATTCATATCTGAATATGCAAGCAATTTTGAGTTAAAATCTTTAAAGGAAAATTGTTAAAATAGTCAGATTCAAGTCTTAAAAATAATTTTTATTAAAGTTAACTAGTAGAATTTCTGGAATCTAGAAATGTAAGTGATAATCAACATAAGGCAGAAAATCGAATGATGTAATTTCGAGTTTTAATTATATTAACTGTTTTGAATTTGCAAATGGTGATTTTTGATGTGAAAATCATGATTTTTAAGTATGTGGATGTCGAGTTATCTCGAGTTGATCGTTTTTGGGAGTTTCATCGAATACCGATGATCGACGAGGTGTTGGTCGTTGGGGTCGAAGTTGGAGGAAGCTTAGATGGTGGAGATCATGGGAAAAATAGCCAGAGATTTTCTGGTTCATCGTGGTGGATGAACGACGTGGATCTCGGGTTTAGTCCTGCATTTGGCTAGTGGCAATTCGCGTGGCATTTGCGTCGTTGTCACCACGATTCAATCGATCGCGACTGGGGGGATGGGTTCGTGAGTGGTCGGAGTGTTTTTGGCTGGAGGCACGTGAGCTCCAGTGAACGAGGTAGTTGTCGGCGAAGGAAGTTGATCGTTCAAGTGGTTCTAGGAATTTATCGAGTTACCTCGATTTCGATATTGGATTTGTTTGGGTGGTTGGGTTGTCGGAATCAGATAGGTTGGCGATCGTCGAGGTGCGAGGGTTGTCGAAGATGGTCGGAGCATCGCCGGTGGTCTGTGCATGTGCACATGTGTTTGGGTGTGTCAGCAGTTGTATTCGAGAGGAAGGAGAGGATTGTCTCGGTAGAAGCTCGGGAAGAAGAAGGATTGGCTCGAAGAAGCTCTCGCGATTTTGGAAGAAGGACTCGAGGAGGGACTCGGGTTTGTGAGTGTATTTGCGTACAGTTTTTAAAACTTAAAAATTTATATAAGTTTGTTTGTAAAAGGGTAAAAAGAAGGGAAAACTCGGGTTAGACCCGAGTGATCTTCGGGTTTGACCCGAAGCAGGTTTAAACTAGTTTTAAAAAGGGTTTTAAAAATAAGATTTTGAAATTTAAGTATAAAATTAGTTTAAACTTTCATATATAAATTAATAATTGTTTTCTTGAAACATTGGTTATGAAGTTTTAAATTTTGTCTAATTTAAATTTTGTAAAGTAAAGTTATTTTAAAAGTTTTTATAAAAGCAAGTTTTTAAATTTAAATTGAAATTAGTTTAAACTTATTACTTGATAAATGTTTAAGTTATTGATTGAAAGAAGTTATGATTTGGTAATTTTAATTTATCAAGTTAAATGAGTATTTTAAAACTAAATTAATGTTTTAATTAAATAAAGTCAATTAAGATAAAATGGTTAAATGTTAATATTAATTAAGGCATTTTTAAGATAATGGTTTTATCTTAAGATAATTAAGGTTTAATAAGTGAGATTAATTAAATTAATTAAATAAATTTGATTATAATTAATTAATTTATGGATAATTAATTGTAATTAAGTATTATTAATTAAGTGATTAGAGATTGATTAATTAATGATTAGTGATTAAAGTATTTGTAATTAGAGATTAATTAATTAAGTAATTAAAGGTAAATTACTTAAGGGAAGAAATTAAGGTTTAATTACTTGGTGTAATTAATGAAAGGGTTGATTAAATAATTAAGAAAATTTATTAAGGGTTAGTAAATTAATAAATGTGATTAATTAAAGGCTAATTTTGACTAAAGTATAATTAATTTGAGTAATTAATTAAGGATCAATGTGATTAATGTGAATGGGTAAAGAATAATTAATTTGTGTGATTAATTAAGAGTTAATTACTTATTGTAATTAAGAGATAATTAATCAAAAATGATTAATTAAGATGAATAATTAAAGATAATAAATCAATTGGTTTGTGATTAATTAATGTTAAGTAAGGATAATCTAAGTGATTAAAGATTAGTAATTAATTTAATTAGAGATAAACTGAATTAATTTTTGGAAGTGATTAATCTTGCTTATGAATGATTGATTAATGATTAAATACCTTGAATTGATTGATATTTCTGATATAAAGTGTTATGTGATATAATACGTTTGGGTTAAAACAGTGACATCTTGTATTTAAGTTTGAATTGTATTTCACTTGGATAACTTGGGTTAAGATGACATTTGATTCGAAGAGACCGGGGTCGGGTATCAGTAAATACCCGAAACCACTTCGATTTGTAATCTACAATAATCCTTTATAGATTTGATATGTGAAATCAATAGGCCGGTTTGGAATAATATGGACTATTTAAACTAAGTTGGATACTTAGATATTGTTTTGTGAAATAAGTACTGACTATATAAGTTGTTTACTTGTGGTAAAGTACGAGTTACCCCGGGTTTAAATAAGTTTTATGGATTGAAATTTCATGTTAGATGAGTTTACTCACGTTGGTTTCCAGCCTGACCCGGGTGTTACTTTGTTGTAATGCTCGGGTCAGACCGAGTATTACAGATTTCCAGGTAAGGACGTTCTGGAGCTCAGGTGGCGAGCTGGATGGTAGAAACGTATGAAGTATTCCGCTGTGAATTTGAGAGTTGTTATGATATTAGTCTGAGACAAGTTGATATAACTGTCCAGTTATGTATATGATTGTAACTCTGATGTATTGAATGTAAAGTAACAATTACAGCTTTTCTTTGTAAATGCTATTATTTGATATTATATTTGATCCGCTGTGAAATGTGAGATTCTGAGTTTTGTTTTCTATTCTTCTTCTACCTCTTTCTTCTTCTTTCCCTAACAATTCGGAATTTTCGGGTTCGAAAAAAAATCTGGGTCGTTACAAAATCGGGAGGCAAAGATTGCCTATGTTAAGTTTAGTTTTTTTGGGATAAAGACGCAACCATCGAGCTGCGATCCATGGTCGATACCGAATGGTACTTCCATATCTATTTTAATGAGTTTTCAAGTATTTTTGAAAGAAAGGATCTGTGAATATACTTATTCAAATGAAATAAGTATATGCCTGTTTAAAATGAGGAATTCAAATTTATCAAATTTAAATTAAATGAGGTTTAGTGATTTCAGTGGGTAATGTAATCTTTGGTTGAATGTTTGTTTATTTGATAGTTAAATAACCGACTATCAAATCTTGGCCCAAATATGTAATCCTTCTTAATTCTGGTGGTAGGGAAACGATTTCCTACTTAACACCGAAGGGTTTTAACTCTAGAAATATCTAGGGGAAACACGGGAATTATATGGTACAGTTACCATCGGTGGTGCTATAATGTACGTATAAACTCATTGTTCTTCTAGGACAAATGATAAGTAGATCCGTCCACTTAAACAGTTAGGGGATGATCCCCGTTCTTATGTATTGTTAGATTATTTCCTAAAGAACCGATATTGAGCATTCCGGAAATAGACGATTGGTTTCGTGTTATATTGAACCGTTACCACTCCAAAACCATATACGGTTCTATGGAGGAGTTTCGTGTTATATTGAGATGTTGAAATCCATGTGTGGTTCTGAGACTGTTGGGTATGGGAATCCATGTGTGATTCCAAGATCTATTTGAGATGTGGGAATCTGTATACGATTCCAAGGCTATTGTGGTGTGGGAATCCATATGGGATTCCGTGATCTATTTTTGGAGCGGTGCGTAAACTGGAATGCCGGGCGTAGCCTCATCAATTAAAATGACTAAAACTAGAGATAGGAGGCATGGCCAGTAGGGTTGGCAAACCCATATGGTGTAATCGGCTCCTTTCTCTAGCAATATCTATACGTTCAGTTGTTTTTGGAATGCGGGAGCGATGCACTCGGTCTTAACAAGACCGTTTATGTTTTTCCTATAATACCCCGGTTAGATGGGTATGATGCTTCAGAAGGATAACTCTGATCCTTATGTAGGAGGACCGTTCTCGAAGTACTGAGAGCGCCTCGTGGAATGCTATATAATTAGCGAACGAGCCTTATCAAGTTTTGATTTTATACTAGTATTGTTGTGATGTACACAACACGAGCATCACAGCTACTTGATTATTATTATTTTGACCCTTGGACATTATTATAATATTACTGGATTTTTATATAAAAATGTTTTGGTTATCGTAAGATAAAAACCCGTCGTGTTTATGTGTGGCGTGGTCTTACGAGTTACCTTTGTTTTCAAAGGATTTGATAGCTGTAATAATTCAAATTGAGTGTTTTTCTCATGCTGGTTTTCCAGACTGACTTGGGTGCTATTTATTATAATGCTCGGATTAGACCGAGTATTACAGATTCAGGTTAGGATGCTATGGAGCTCAGGAGACGAGCTGGAGGATTCTCAGGCATATTCACATACTTGATTATAATCCGCTGTGTGTGTAGGCTGTATATTCAGCACTAGTGAGGACAAGTTATAATAACTGACCATATTGATTTTTTGATTGTTGTACTCTGATGATTATATGTATATTAACAGTTATAATTTCTCTATGTATAAAGATCTGTATTTATCTATTATATATTGTTCCACTACGAGAGTGAGATTCTGTGTTATTGTTTAGTTTTCTCTTATCTTCTCTCTTCTTTCCTTTTCCCTTAACAATTGGGTTTTTCGACATTCGATTGCTCGGCATATGATACAGTGAACGTATCAATGTCGATTTTCGAGGGTCAAAAACCTCGGTCGTTACACTACTACCACTTACTATTTTGCAAGCATCTTTCTTTCATTTCAAAGATCAAAATTCTATCTAAGAGGCTATAGGATCCATTGTATTCAAAGTACAACTATTTTTCTTTGGAAAAACATCAACCCTACTCTTGTTTGAGTGTGTGAGATTGTAGCCTGTTCAAATCAAGTAGGTGTGCTTAGTAGCCCGTTCAAATCAAGTGGGCATGCTTGTAGCCCGTTTAATCAAGTGAGTTTGTCCCGGATTCAGAATACAGGAGGGTGTGTCTCGTAGACTTGAAATCGAGATTGTAATTGGTTTGCTTGCTACCGTACAAAGAAGGCACTTAAAATGAAATATGTACAAGAAATTGCGCGGGACTGGATATTGGAGAAATCTGAACTGATATAAAATCTCTAGTGTCATCTCTCTAACTCTTTACCGTTTACTTTATTATTATCTGTGATTGCATCTGTGATTGCATCTGTGACTGATTGTTAGTATAAATTTGTGTTGTTAATCTGTGATTTGATATTAATCCTAAACGAATTTTAATTTTTTTACATAAGTTAGAAAACACTATTCATTGCCCCTCTGGTGTTAAATTAGCCTTAAGATTCATCAATCCGCAACCACAAAAATCCAATTGATGAACAAACACCACCAGTGGATTTGTGTCGTTGAGAACTATAATTTTGATATATAATATGCCTAATTTGGAATACTTGTATTTTTCATGCTTTTTAAATTAAACCAAGATAACTTTTACTAATTACAATCTAAAAAATATTTTTAAACATCTAGCCATGGCATACATCCTAATCAGGTGTGTATATATGAAAATCAATTATTAATTATTAATTATATCGTTATAAATTGGTTTAAGATCATAAGAGGTTGGTTACTATGACTTATTAATATATAAACACAAATCTCACTCAACGATTAGCTGTGCATCATCTTTGATTTGATGTTGATTATGCTTCACCTTTGCTGTTAGAAATCTGTGCCTTCAAAATACCAAATCTCTTGATAACTTCAATCTATTTTCATAGCTCGCTTCGCGGTGATCGATTCCATATATTAATACTTTAATTTGGATATAATTTGATAGATTATGAATTAATTTGGAAATTTTATAATTGATTTGGGAGTTAGAGTTTCAGAAGTGTAGGCAAGATTATTAGAAAGAAAAGAATAGGGTTAGAGATCTATTTATAGGTTGAGAAGTATAATATCTAGGCTATATTTTCGAAATCAATATATTACGAAAATGCCACTGAGTTTTGATTTCTTCTAATTTCTAACCCATATAACTGAATTCATTGAGTTATGTATGTTTTCTAACTGTAAACGACATTCTGCATGCAATGGAATAGGTCTTGAAGTATAATTCCAACTACTGTAGAAATAAACTATCTTGGCCTTTATGTTAAAATTATGATTTTTCCCTTTTAATTTAATTATTTAATTTCGGAAAATTACAAGGTGTTACATTCTTTCTCCTTAAAAGAAATTTCATCCCCGAAATTCCAAGAGATGAACAATGCAACTCGCATTTGAGTGCACAAACATATAAAACAAACATAACTACATCAATCTAGCATCCATCATATAATGCAAGCAAAAGACAACTAAGAGTATAATATACATTTGATTGATAAAATATGATGATATGATATGGGATGAATGAAAATGCAACTAAATCAGCATCATGTATGAATGCAAACACAGTGCAATCAATATGTATGCAAACATCCTAATATACGCATATATATATATATATATATATATGCGTCCACACAACACATCCTTATGCAACATCCTGTCAAAATGTAAGTAATCAACCATAAACAAAATCAGTAAACATGTATATATAAAGAAAAAGCATATGTAAGATTATCTAACACGGGTTAGAGCATCAAACTATGGGAATCTATCCAAGGTTGGAATGTATATATATACAATCCAACATGGCATAAACTAAACTAGTATAATCCAAACAAAGCAACTATAGCAACGAATGATGTGTTTTACAACCAATCCTACCATCCATACATCTATACCTATGTCAATTAGCTAGCTAAAACAATCATGCAAACAGACAACCACCTAACGAGCAAACTAACCTACAAACTAACCAGAAGAGGAACTTGTTAAAAAAAGCTCGTGATGGGAAACTCTGATCATCTCCACGAGCTCCATCACACTCCTACCCGATCTTTTTACCTCACCTGTAACGATTTGCCATTTTGAACCTTTCAAATCGACAATTATCCACACATGTCAAACTCGAATTGCTCAAAACAACAGATTGTTAATTTATATTTGGCAAAACTTAACATATACAGTAAATAAATCAATCACAGAATCACAGACACAGAGAATTATAACAATAAGCAGCGGAATAGATAAATAGAAGTTCATGAAGCAACTACAGAACATCAGAGTCCGAAACTAATACAATAGAAAATCCAAGTACATAGAAGTCACTAATACAAAATCACTGACAAGTCTGAATATAAACAACTGGAAATAACAGAAATAACTGAAAGCTAAATAGATAAGACATGTCTTCAAGCAAAGCTCCAAACTCCAAAGGTGAGTCTCAAATGTTGTGACACTCAGTTTGACCCGAGCATAAAGCAAAACACAAAACACTAGAGTCAGGATTAACATTCTTATGCTAGTAAATCAACACAAGTGAAATGTCCAAATGAAATGCAATATAACTTAAAGGATGTTTGGGATTCCCATCCTTTAAGGATCCGTGAAACTATCTACATACATAACACAATACGCTACATAGATAATGTCTACAGTAAAGTAAAATATTAAAATAGCGTTAAGGCATTACCCATATCCCCTTTAACACATTTTATATAAATGCCTAGTCTATATAGTACTGTAAACTCCAACAAACTGATGGGCTATCAGGGAGCACTCCATAGGTATGACACAAACCAAATTTGTAGTGGCTGCGATAAGGCATGTGACAAGGCACGTGAGGCAATGCCTAGGGTAGGATACTACCGTTTTACGGATCCGGACTGGTGGTAACGCATAGCAGCTATTATCGCCCACCTCGAGACACACTCCCATAATCAAAGGTGCACCCAATCAAATCACAAATTAATAGAATGGTATCGAAGAAGCATGCTCGATCGGAGGTGCGACCTCACTTGGTCCGGCATGGCTCCTGTTTTGGTCATACCAAGCTGACCCGAGGGGGTCAAGGCTGCGTTCATACCTCATACAGACGTTCGCCAAACTATCATACTTCATTCTGGATTCTCCACCACGTGCACAGTTGTTAAAGTGGTTTTCGGTATTGGCAGAGAGTATGACAATATCCGATCCCGGTCTCTTTAACAACCAAACGCTTATTTCACACCGTGGTGATTTTCATTTCAAAAAGTTCATACTTCATATCAAAATATCATATTCATTTCAAAATCATATCACTTTCGAAATCGTATTCACTTTAGAAATCATTATCCACTTTAAATCATATACATTTCCAAAATCAAAACCACAAAATAGGTTACCATCATATCAAAGTATTCGCATTTAAATCCATTAAATCTAAATCATAACAGTTCCAACTTAAACAGTTTGAATATTGAAAGTAGTTTATATATTGGAATAGTTATACAATAAAAATAGTTTATATTTAAAAATAGGTTATAGATTAAAATAGTTTATATATTAAAAATAGTTTCAAATTAGAATTGTTTCTTCCAATTTCACAAATAAATTTAAATCAACTTTAATTCCACAATTTAATTTAAATCAATTTTAGTTTAACAATTTCAATTAAAAAGGTTAAAGGTTCAATTCAAATTCTCGTTAAAACCATTTTAATTTATATCGATTTCAAATCCAAGTTTGAACTATAAATTTTAAACCACTTCCAATTCAATAGATTTCAAAGTTTAAATATTCAAACAATTTACAATAACTCAGTTTGATAAATTTCATTTATATTTCAAAATTCAACTTTAATTTTACTTAAATTTGAAAATATTCACTTAACCATTTTTAATAACATTTAAATAAAATTTCAAATTACAAATTTAAATCAATATTAAATATTCAATTTCAATTTTATTTAAATTTGAAAATATTCATTAATCACCTTTAATTAAATCAAGTTATAAAATCATACCTTTTAAAATCTCAAAATCAATAAGTTTCCAATCAATTCTTATTTATATTCAATTCTCAAACAAATTAAATTACAAATTAACTTAATTTATCTTCCCAACCTTTATTTTATTAAAGTTATTACAAAATCTATTTTCAAAACATTAACATAAAATTTTAAATACAATATTTTAAATACAATATTTTAAATACAATATTTTAAATACAATATATATATATATACCTATCCAATTAAATTCTATTAAATTAAATTTTATTATATTAAATATTATTAAATTAAATCTTATTTTATTAAATCTATATTATTTTATATTAAACTATATTTTATATATTTAAAAATAATAAAATTATAAGTAAAATCTTAAAATTTATATTTTCAAAACTTAACTTATAAATTTAAATTTCCAAACATATAATTTAAAAATCCAAATTTACACATATATTAAAATGAAATCTTTATATTATATTTAAAAATCAATATTTATTAAAACTCATATATTTCCTTTCAAAACTTTGAAAATCATTTTTCAAAATAGACCAACGGTGTTCGTATATAATTTCCTATCCTATGGTCAAGTGATACAGATATTTATCATTTCAATCCGCAATAATTTAAATTTACGGATATATATCATTTCAACCCGCAATGCCAAATTTTAAAAATCAATAAAATCTCTTGGGTTTATCATTTCAACCCATAACGATTTTCTCTAATCTATAAAATCATTCGGGTATGTATCATTTCAACCCATAGGGAATTCCTAACTATCAGAAAACTTGCAGTGTGAGAACAATAGAATAATAGTATAATAGCATAGCATATCGATTGACAATCATGGATCATAACTTAACAATTTAAATATAATATATATACAACATGTTATGGTGTCATATGTCAATTATCATAGGTTAACAAATGTACATAATAACATATCATTTAATGATTTAATTACTAAACAATTCAAATTAACAACATATTCAATCATCATTTCACGTGCAATCAATTTACTAAACAAATGAATGTTAATCGTGAGTGATCGCTCACCTTTCGAGGCTAGAGAAAATAGGAAGGTGACACGGATATGCACACGGAACAACGACAAGCCAAAGAGCTGCTGCGACAAATTCCGGACAACGAGCATAAGGCAAATAACCGGGCAGCGACAAGGTAGATAACTAGACAGCGACAAGCAAGATCTTGAATTCAATGGAAAACAAATATTATATATATATATATATATATTTAATAAAACCGATATATTTCTTTTCAAAAAAATTCTCAAATAAATATTTAAACAATATATATATAATTTAAAGTTATTACAAAAATCTATTTTAAAATATTAACATAAATTTAAATAAATACTTTAAACATATTATATATATACCTTTGTTTATATATATATAATGGAAGGAGAAGCGGCTAGTGGTTGCAAAGGCTGCTCGTGTGTGAGGAGCAAGGATGATGTGGTGATGAACATGGTCAGGGGAAGTAGGTGATGCTAGGCTATTGGTGGAAAGGCTGTGTGGTGTGGGTTTCGGTCAGTGGGTTGCAGAGGAGGGGAGGATGGGTCGGATCTGGTGTTGGAGGGTTTGGCTGGGCTGCTGCTATGTTCGGCAGGGAGGCAGATCCAGGGAGGTGGGTGGTTGTGTTGCGGGCTGTCAGGGAGTTGATGCGTGGAGCTTTGGTTGTTATGGAGTGCGGTTGAGGGAGTTGCTGCGTGGAGGCTTGGCTGGCGATGGAGAAGGGGTGGCAGGCAGATGGGCAGTGAAGTGGCGGAGCAAAGAGTGTATGGGTTCGGCGTCTATGGTGTTCGGGTTGGGTCGGAGGAGAGGGAGACTGGCGTGGGGTGTTGATGGTGGTCATAGGCTTCGGCTATTGGCAGGAAAAAACGTGGCAAAGGCTATGATGGCAAGGAGGTGGAAGGAGGTCGGGTTCAAGGCTGATGGAGGGGCTAATACGGGGAAGGCGAGGCGGGGTTTGATGGCTGTTGTGAGCAAATAGTGGCGGTGGGAATGGTTGTGTGCGGCAAGTTAAATGGTGGGAAGGGAGAACGAGCATAGCCTTCCAAAGATGAGAATGCAAACTAATATATAACTATATTATATATTTTTCTCAGAAAAAAAGGAGCAGAAATGAAAGGAAGAAGAGAGAATGCCAATGGAGAACGAACCAGTAATATAATAAATTGCAATGGGAAAAGTAAAAGCCAGAAAGTTGAATTCTGGGAATAATAAAAGCTAGTGGCCCTTTAATTTCTTACGGTGGATAAATGAATGGCCATAGGGAAACCAAAAGGCTCAAAATGAGTACCAATACGGCTAATCGTTTCGTAGATTTCGCCGTGTACCGAACGTCGAAATGCACAAATGAATATATTGCGGAGATCAGCACGACGTGATGAATAGAATGGTACACAGATATGAGTTCCACGATCCTTCTATCAAAACTCGATATTCGCTGTCAAAAATGCTGCTAAAATGCCGAAAATAATATAAACGGAGCTAGAGCAGTCCAAATTTGGCAAAAAGAATTATGACGTCTCACTCGGAAAACGATTTACATTTTTCTTATATAAAAATATTCAAATTTCAAAAATATTTTATTTTCATCAAATTTAACTGATTTAAAATTTTTAAATTGAAATTTCACAACCAAACAAACTTACACATTTTCTAATGAAAATCTGACACTTGCTATGTTTAAATAGACGCATATCAAATATTAAATTTCCATTGTTATAATTTAATTTTTTTACTTTCATGAAAAATTTAGTTAATTACGTTATTTAAAATCGTTAAAATTCTTGGATCGTTACACCATCGTACTTGAACTAACTTCATTTCCTCATTTTTATGTTGTATCACATCAAGTCCTAAGATGTGAATACACTTACGGAGTATTCTAAGCTCCATCTCTCCATTCACCTCATAAGCCAACTAGTCTCTACCATTACCGCTAAATCATCAACGTAAGTTCGCAGATTGAATAACTTGAAAACGTGTGAAAACTTGCCAACTTTTTAAAATGCCCATTCAAGCGTGCTAACTTCCCTACTCTCTATAAAATCGAGAAAGACCCGACAACTTATGGCGCTAGCTTTCCCATACAACATATCCCAATACCTGGTTCTTCTACCCAACTACCCACTTCGAACTCTCTATGCATGTCTATCCTATGTATTTTCCATCCTTTAGCGTATTATTGATGTGTCACTAATCATATAATATCCAAGTATAGCTTATTTTAAATGGATTGTACTAGTGGCATATCTTCATCACCATTTAATTTACAAATATTAAAAATGGATAATTCCTTATTTTCGGCGAACACAATATTATTATAACATGCTCAAATTAAAATTCTATTAACTTAAAATCAATTTTCTAGTTATAAAATTTCATACAATTTTTTTTCAAATAATTGAACTATAAATACCCTCTTCTTCCATCAAATCCAAATAACTTGAATAAAATTCAAGTCTTATACTTAAAATCTTCATTCAAATCGAAATCATATTTTTTCAAAAATCCATAAAATATTCATATCAATATTCTAAGTTCAAAATCCATAAAATTCTTTTTCAAAGAATTTTAATATTAAAATCTCCTTTTTTTCAATTTTGAATAAAAATTTACTAAATGGACTTGGAAAAATTCAAGCTTCATGCTTTAAAATATCATTTAAAAGTTCTAAAGTTATTTTATAAAGTCCAACCATAGATTTTAATACAAGTCTATGAAGTATCATTTTCATATTTAAATATTCAAAGCCATTTCAAACAATTTCAAAACAACATTTAATAACACATGTCTCAACAATTCAAAATGATAAATTTGAATTTATTATTTTATCTTTCAACATAGATCATCTTAGTATTTCTTATCATAAAGATAATTTTTTTCTCTATTAATCCATAATAATATATACTTTTCAAATCAATAATATATTTCAAAAATCCTTTATTTTCAACATATTACTTTAACTATTTCAAACATCGTTTCTTAATCCAAAATAATAATTTCTTCAAATTTTTTTAAAACAATAATATTACTGTCCCTTCACATTAAAAAATATATTTATTTAAAACATTTTTTTCGCAACCACTTTATTCAGTAACAACCTTCTTCATTAAATTCCAAAAATACTTTTTATTGTTATTTATATCAAAAATGATTTAACCTAAAACTATTCATAGAAAACATCTCTTTACTACTATTATTCTCAAAATACCTCTTATTTGTATTACTTAAATAATAAATTTTTCATAAACTCCATAAAACAGTTATTCATTATTTGCTTAAAATGCAGATAATATTCTAAAATTCATACTACCATTTATTTAAACTCTACCGTACTTTATAATAAAAGTAAGTTCCAAATTCAAAATGCATTCCTCGTTATTATTTCAAAAAAATTTCAAAATTCATAAATAATATTCTCTTACATTTTTGATACAAACCCCTATGTATAAAATCCATAATGTTCATTTCTAGTCAGTCTAGAGCACACTACATATTGACTATCCTAGCTAGTTCACCATAATCAATTCAAAATTTGTAGGCTGGGTAACTCTTTTCTAACTCCAATTAAAATTTCAGTTGAAAATATTTATAACTTTCCAACTTAGTTTTTAAACCAAAATCTTTGACCTCAAAACTTATTCTTTACAAAACTAATGGGATTTGAAAACCATGAATTTCACTATTAACTTTAACCAACGTTAATTTCAATCATTACATATCTTTTTTCAAACTATTCTTTAAATTATGCTTAAATTTTTTTTATAAAAGTTCTTCTTTGGCATTTCGTGTAAAAATCATTTCATAGCCAATCATAAATAAAATTTATCTCAAGTTAATTACTTCATATTAATTCTTAAGCCTCCCTATAAAACAAATAATATAATTCTAATTTCAAAGCTAATTCATTTTGAACATATCTTAAGAATATCATTATATAAAAACATTTAACTTTCAAAACTCAATTCTTTATAATTTAACCAATTCAATATTAATTACTCAAATTTAATTTCGGAATAACTTCGGTTATTTTTCTAAAATGCTCATACTTAATTTTTAAAACTAAAACGAACCTATGCTACGCACATGGAGTGTGCCTTCCTTGCATTTTTAATGAATAAATTCTATTGGTTTACACCATAATGGAATAAAATACCTTCTTTTATCTACTATCAAACATGATTGCACTTTTTTCTAAATTTTATGTAAAAACCTACAAAAACAACACTACAAATAGTAGTGTTGGTCGACCTAATGTTGTAAAATATATGAGAAAATGTTTTCAACGTAGATAACTTTTCATCTTTTATGGTTTCTTAAGTATTACTGCGAAGCAAATGCCAAAACAACATAGATAAATTAATTTAGATGCAGATTTAGCGGTGTGGCAAAGGAGTACACCCGAATGAAGTTTACATTGCAGGGAAAAATAACACGAATTTCAAAGTAGAGCCCACTATGCAAACCAATCAATATAGTAAGACACTAATATAAATCGAAATAAATTATATAAAATGATAGGAAACAACATGGGGTTTAAAAAGGCAGAGAAAACACTAATATCGCTTGTCAAATCCTAGTTTAAGTATCTTTTTGCAGAATATGTAAGGACACCTGTCAAAATAAACCCAGTACAATGAAGCATATCCATATACATAATGCTCCAGAGTTTCTGCTAGCATTCCATTTCCATCTAATGCTGCTGCTATATTACAGTGTTGTACTTCACCAGCCATGACTGCAAATTTTCAAAGCAGAATCAAAGATAGAAAATTTATAAGCATCAAATAAAGCATATCATCAAATAATGGAAAAATAAAATGTTAACTGAAAACACTGAAAGTTCTAATAGATAAAATAAAGTATGCGAGAAAAGTAATAAAGGGTAAAAAATAGCACAGAAATCGTTAACAGGTGAACATGACGGTTGTAATGGTGCTTCAAAAGAAAAATAAGAAAAAGGTGTTATATAGTCAAAACATATAGTGAATTTGCCGTGTTGAAAGTGTAGCATAAAACAAATTTTCAGTAATGTTAAATTGAGATGCGACTAACTTGTACAAATAACAACCAAGTGGAAATAAGAAGACAAACACCGAGAAAAGATTAATTCATCAATTGAAAACTCGATTAGTAACTCCTATATTACCTCTATGTCAACCTAATCTTGAATGAAAAAAGATCAACATTTTTTTGGCAAATTATAAGCACAATGAAATAATTAGGCTAGATGTAGCATCATAGTGTTGTATTGGTTTATTTGCATTGTATTTTGTATATTTGATCTCTGCCACTTCAGATTGCAATGCATACCGGTTTTCAAAATGCCCTCCGTTTTGCCTTTTCTTCAGTACTGCATATCACATTGCCACTTCATATCTGAACTGCCCTTTATCACTTCAGAATAGCTTCAGTCGCACCCTACTATAGCTACACAACTTGATATCTAGGTGAAATTATCCTGGATCCTGACTTAGCTGACAGTGTGAACAACATTTACTCTATTCTATGCATTTTGTTTCGTTCTAAGGCATCTACCTTTCCATCTACCCATTGCAGTTTTGGTCTAATGATCACATAGGCCCTTCCTGCCAAGAAAAGCTGTCATGCAATTGTCAGCTCATTCATTATCTAACTGCTCACTATAGGCTTCTTGCACTGCCTCATATTGCAACTCAGACAGCCAATCCACATGTTGCATATTGCAACTCATCCACTACAACATATCGCCCCGCCCACACTCCATAACCTAATTCAGCATTTGGACGATCCTTTGAATTGCAGTCAGGCTCTGCCACACGTATTGGTATGATCCACCTGTTCTTGTCTCAGCAGCATCACCACCGGTGTATATGTGTTGTAGTCGAGACATGGATTAACCTTAATATCTACTTCACTCAGTCGTTTCTAGTTTTGCAGTCAAGGCATGGTTCAGTCTACATCTATATTTCACTATACAATCTCTTTTTTACAGTCAGCCATGTTGATTATAGTCTGTCATTTAATAAAGTCTGTCTTTTTTTTCCTTACTACAATCACACACATACCCATCTTAATATGTAAGTCACCCATCATACATCTTCATGGCTTTTGGTTTGCTAACTTTTAATTCAATTATGAATGCTCTCCTCACATTGAGGACATTCTTTCATTAAAAAATGATGTTAACTTGAAGAAAATTAGGTGGTTATGATAGCTAACCAACTGATATATGTATGGTTTATCTAATAAAACACATTCGATAATGATATAACTCTTGATTTTTCAAATTTGACAATTAGTTAAATATGATAGTTGATATCCAACTATCCAGTTATGTAGGTAGTGTAAAATATGAAATTCTTTCATGCCATAGTGAGTAAAATCCAAGTTTCACAAAATTTTCATCATATGACAAAGTGAAACAATTACCTAATGAATGGTCTCCAAAAATAATTGGTGTAGTAACCACCTATTGATAGGATTCGATGAATCATTAGTAAGGGGGTAGGGTTTTTTCTTCTTCTTCTTTTTTATCTAGAGAGGGGTATACCACATCTCAATTAAGGTTTCTGTAAATATTTGTATATAAAATCCCAAAGCATAATATGCTATGAATCTTATTGTGTGATCTAATATCTCGTATAATATATGATTAATTTGTTGATTCATTCTATATTTTCTCAACTACCTTACTGGCAACTTGCAAGTGTAGTACCCAATGGTGCAGAAAGTGAAATATTGAATTAGGAATTAGGAACCTCGTTCTTTGTATTTTTTTCAGAGTCTTCTAATTTTGTGTTCAATTTCTTGTAGTCTCCCTTTTTAGTGAAATTCACTGTATGTATTTATTTCATCATCATATAATTCAAATCTGTTATTTAGGTAATTGTTATTTTCTTCTACCTGTTGTCTTGGTATTTTATAGTATTCTTCACATACTATATCTATCATTCTGTTAGTAAGTTGTGTTTCTGAAACACTTTCTACTAAGTAAAAAGTATTTTTTAGATTTACCATTGTTTTGTATTTATCCAAACTAGGTTCATCTGTTAATTCTATAATTTTTTTAGTATAATCTCTTTTGAAAAATTTTCCTATATTATACTGTTGATTAATACTTAGTTCTGTATTTTTTAGCACTAGTAGGATTTTTGTCATAAAGTTTCTTTCCATATATTTTTGTAATGATCCAATATCTCAGTTTTCGGAAATCTATCCATGTTAATTTTCCCAGTCATTATGTTCTGTTGTTTTACAATTTGTCTCATTTTTCATTTTTAAGTAATTATTCCATTCTCTGTGGAATTCTTTAACAAATCTAGGTGTTAGAATAACATTACCAGGTTTTCTCCATATATTAAAGTTATTATCTATTTCTGTCAAATTTGTTTCGCAGTCAAAGACACTAATTAATTTTGTTGTATATTTTTGTTTAAAAATGTTTATGATTTCATACCTCTGGTTTTTTGTAATATTTTTATCATTGTCTCAGATTTTTATGATATTTAGCATGAATCTATTTTCTAAATATTGTTGTAGTTTTTCCATGTCTGGTTCTTATTTATGGATTAATCTTTGTAAATACTTTTTTTTCTCTAAGAAAAGACCCGGTTAGAGTTTTGGACAAAACATTGCTTAGGTTGGATTAATCTTTTTTATTTAATAAAGTTACAGATATCAAAATAAAATATTATTTCATTCTTACATTATTATTTTATCCATTATCCTAGAAATTATTACTGTTGGGGTAACTCAAATTAAGATAAAATTAGTTTTGCTCTCTTTTCCTCACCTTGTTACTCTAGACTTACTTTTTTCCCTCTCCGCGGTACTTTTTTTCAGTCATAAACGAGCTTACGTCTGTTGGAACTTAGAGTAATGCTAATAATATCTTAAGGTAATCACATAAACCCTAAGTAATTTTTCCATGTAAAAGATAAAATAACTTGTTAGGACATCATAATATGATATTGATAAACTGTAAACTAAAGGTAAAATAAAATGACTTACATCCTATAATCTTTATTCTTCTTCCTTGCTCTAACCAGAATATGTTTTTAACTCATCAGTTTATCGAAGATAATAAAAGTAAGAGACGCCATTAAAGAAAAGCTTGAACTTATATTTCAGTTGGTTTTACAATGAGGATGCAATACTTATTTTTTGATACATATTACAACTTAGGTAGGCTCCTTATATAGCTGGAGCAAGAAAAAAAAGACTGACAGCTATCTTAGAAATGAAGGTAAAAGATACCTTCCACTAAAAATACAAAAACAATATATTTATTTTTACATTTATTTATTTGTAAAAGTAAGCACTAGTGTCACATCTTGTCTTCCAAAGGAGATTCTGACAGAGAAAGGAAGGACACCTTGCAAACTTTTGTCAAATCAATTTTCATCAGTGGACATAGTAGTGGATTCGACATCTTCTTTATCTTCATTGTTTTTCTTCCTTTGCTTTTCCCTTTTGTAGCTTTTTATTAGAGAGGGCTTAGGATGGAATATATCAAAGTTTCTGTAATTTATCCCCTGGTTTCTTAAGGCTTTTGTGACGAATATTTTTGTTGTGGGGGTTTCAGCATATAAATAAGAATCTTTGTTGTCTCATTCTTCTTCTTCCACAATTTTAAGAGCCATGTGTCTTTCATACATTTATTCTTTGATTTTTATATATTCTATTTTTTCTAAATTGTTATTTTCTTTCCTTTCTTCATAGTCTGTATCCAGAAACTTTGCCTTGATGCGTACAGTATGTTTTGTGGGTTCGAAGACATTCTTTCCAAAATGTGGTGGAATTGATATGAAGTCCATATATATGTCAGGTGCTAATATGTTTGTTAATGTTCTATTATGCTTCCAAAAGGCTTTGGAAGATCATCTTGGACCCATTCATCAAAATAGATTCTTCTAATAAGTCCATAATTTATCAACATGTTTGGATCGAATATGATATCTTCATGGGTCAAGTATTTGTATTTTGTGAGATTGAGAGTAATTTGTGGAACTGCACAGGATATTGTGCACGAGCAGTCATGGGTTATTTGTAGACAAGAAGTAAATCTTTTTGTACAAGAGATACTTGTATTTCTCATGACATCCCAATTTATTTGTAATCCTTCATTTTTTGTTTTGGAGATATGTGAGAAGAATTCTGATGTGTACGTAAATGTGCATATTTTTACCACCATATTTAATCTATTTAAATTAAATAAATGATCATATCAGACATTTTAACTTGTTTAAACAAAAATTCATATTATTTTCAAATCGTCACATATTCATCTTCATCCAAGAGCAAAATGGTCATTTTTGTGCATATATTAATTTGAGAAAAATTAATTAGAAATTTATATATATTTGTGTAGGAATTTGATCTCAAATAGGAGTGGTTTCATGAAGACACATGCATGCACAAGAGTGAAGAGAACAAATGAAGATGGAAATAATTCAAAGTGAAGATAATGGAGGACCCCACCTACCCACCTACCTTAATGTACAAATTAGAGGCTAATGCACATGCTTATGGAATTAATGGCTTCATGTACACTTAAATGAGGATTATTTGAAGCTAATGATTACTTGGCCTCCACACTTCCTAAGAGGGTATTTTGGGCATTCCCCAAACATATGAATTAGGGTTTAACACTTGTATATATACCCCTTATGTTTTATGTAACCCACTCCCCCTTAGTCTCTCTTTAGTTTAGTTTAGGCTCAAAATAAAAAGAAAGCTCTCTTTCTTTTTTCATGGCTACTTAGCCATTTCTACTTCATGTAACTTTCCTTTTAATTACATGTTCATTTCCTTTCATGCTAGTAGTGTAGATTTTCTTTTATGCAATTAAAATAGTTTATTTTGCTTTCATTTTGCTTTTATGTTGCAAGCTACATTTGTTAATCAAATGACAAATATGAGAGGCTAAACCCCTTCAATTTAGGGGTAATGAAGCTCTCTAATTATGTAGCTTCAACTATTTGATAATTCATGCTCTCTTTTTGTGCTTAATGAAGAATGATTGAAGTGGTTTAATTGTTGTTTTTGCCTTGAATTTGATAGCATATATTGTTGACACCAAATAGATTATGCTTAAACAATCACTAACACTAATTGCCTCTTCATCAAAATATGATTATGGCAAAAGAAAGTGATTTGAAATTAAAATTTGATGGTTTATATTTCTAATCAATAGTTAATAGACCATACTTAGCACTAATGACCATAAAAGAGAGATTATGATTTCATATGTGTTGAACTGCATGATCTAGAGTGTGGATTTATTCTCTAAATTGTCATTTAACTCTTATATTTGCATTTCTTTTCTTTTAGTTAGTTAGCTAATTTTCTAATTCTCTAGCTTAACTTTGACTCGACTTTGGTTTAATTTGATTGAATAGAATTTTTAAAATCATCAATTCTCTACGGATCGACCCGTATTCGCCACCGTGCGCTGCGGTTATTTTTATTTCTAAATTCGTTCGACGGTTTTCTAAACCGATAGAATTTCCATTGACGAACAAGTTTTTGGCGGCGTTGCCAGGGAATTGTTTTAATTTTGATTTTCTATTCTTCGAATTATTTTTATTTGATTCTTGTGTGATTTTATTTTGTGTGTTTATTTGCATTTAAAAAAATTTGTTTGTTTGTTGTGTGATTTTGTTGTTTTTAATTTTGTTTATGTGCTTGTTGTTGTTTGTTTGCACTTGCATTTGCTTTTCTATTACAAAAAATAGATAGATATATATAGACACAATTTCATTCAAAAAGAAAAAAAATTCCATTTCATTTACATTTTTCTCTTTTACAACATTCAAAAAGAAAAAAAATTTGCAATTTCTTTTCACAGTGTCATCACATTACTCCATACCTGTGTACCCACTTCAGTTCCCCCCTTCCACTGTGCATTCTTCTGTAATTACTGCCCATTACAACTGCACAACCTTCCTCAGCCATCACAATTACATCTCTATAACCGAACATCCACCATTTCGACCACTCCACAACACAACTGCCCCTCAACACAACATCATCTTGCTGCCATACATCAGTTTCCCCCCATCATCTCTGCTCAACTGCAAACCAGTGACAGCCATACCACAAATCCACACAACAATCCAATCACACTGTGTACCATCTCTCCACAATCAAAACCCACTACGAACTGTAAACCAAAATCCTCACCCAAACCACATCCAAACAACAGCAACCACATTATTGTTGCACCGCCTTTTACCCCCTTTCTTGTCACAAACAGTTCTCATTGCCAAATTTTCACCTGCAATCACCTGCTTCTATCACTATCATCAGTGTCACAGTTGCCACAAACAAACACCGACCATCAGTGCCAATACAAATTGCTGCTGCTAGTTTATGCTCAACAACTCCACATTCATAGTATACTGCAAATAGCAATCACCTACAGCCTACTAACCACATTTCTATCCCAAACAATCGCCTGCCTCTCCACATCCTTGACCACATATCATATCCAACAGTCAACCCTATACAACACCACTCCAAACTACACTGTGCAACCACCAGAAACCCCCTTCTCTACTGACCACGATCACAAACCAAATACAACTGTTTGTCTATCATTTCTTACAACTCCACATCATTTCTGCCCATTTGCTCCATCACTTACCACACTCAATACTATCACTTACCTATCCACCCATCAACCTCCACTCGCATAACAATACCACTGCATCACTTCTTCAATTCATTAACACATTCTCTACAACCACCAACAACTTAAAACCAAACAGCAGAGTACACTCCTGAACAACAAAATTCTTCATATTTGTCTGTTCAACAAACATACATTACCTGACCACCACATCACAGCAGTTTTTTTTCCAATCACCTCCTTCCAAACTGTAAACCACTCTACTACAAACTGCAAACAATCGCCACTACCGGCATCACTGACTTCCACAGACCATCACACTGCCCATCGCAACTTCCATCATCTCCCATCGCAACACCTTGAGAACAATTCGCCAACAAACACGAATCCCACAACCACATCTGCATTTACTGCTTTCACTGCCAGAAAACAAACAATAACCTTCACCATCTACAAGCAATCATCAACCATCTCTACCAATCGCAATCAAACCCAAACTCCAAACCACCCCAATTCGTTCGCGACATCAACCACTACAACGTCGTCGAACAATCTCCCCTCTACAACCTTGCAACTGAAATTGCTACCAAAATCGAACACTGCAGCGAATTCGCCTACCACCGAACCACCTTCACCTGAAACTGCATCGCCAATCGCCCAAAATCGCCGCGACAATTCCAACCGCCTTCGAACGGCATCACCGCCTTGCAAGAACCCCGAAATCGAACCATCGCATCGCAAGAATTCCAGAATCGAACACCTGATTTTATTTGATTTTTATTGAGAATTTTGTATTGTGGAACTTGGTTTTGAAAGAGTCGATTTTATTTGTTGCTTTTCTTTTCGAACGAGAATTTAGGAACGATGATATGAAAACAAGAATTTGAGAATTTTTTTTTTCAACCAAATCGGGTATTTGAAATTTGGTGAAAATTGAATATGGGTTTAGAATGGAAGAGATTTGCTGTGATATCGATTTTTTTTAATGGGCTTTGGGCTGGTTATGTGGTGAAAGTGTTGTGTTAATTTTTTTTCTTTCTTTCCCTCTTGTTTTAAGTTTTGAGTTAACTTTTTCTATCTTGTTTATTATTCTTTTAAAAAAACAAAGATTTTTTTTTAAGTAAAACGTCACTTTTAAGTTTCCTTTCCAAAAAAAACTTTGGAAATTGTCAAAAAAAAGGTGGGGTTGTTTTGAATTTGTTTGAGTTTAGTTTGTTCTATCTTTTTTCATTTGTTTTAGTCTTTCTTTGATATAAAAAATTGTATATACTTTGTTTTAGTTTCAGGTTGCCAAAGCAGAATTGCAGAAGGTGTACAAGTGCTTACTAAAATAAATTTCTTGTTTTGTTGAGCTTGCCAAAAAAAATAACTGCTTGTTTATTTATAATTTTCTTTTTATTTGTCTTGCATTGTATATATCTCTTGTTTTTATTTTAGTTGCATTATTGATTGCTTGTGCATATATATTTTAAAAAAAAATTCAAAAATTAAAAAACAAAAAAATCCATTCGTAGTTGCATCGTTAGATTCACGTTTAATTTTTGCTTTGCATTTCATCCTAGAATTTGTTAATAATAACGGTTAGACATCGGTAGCTCTTAATTGTATATTGACAAGTTGTCTTCTTTGAACAATTTACTTTCTTGGTGTCTAGGCTACGGCAGAGTAATAACCATTTATAAATATTACGGTGATTCATAAATATTATAGTGGTTGTTCCTATGAAGGTACTGAAACCTTCGGCTACATTGCTACGGTGATTCGTGGTGCACCAATAACTCCTGCCTGTTACCTGGCTGAGAACTTTCTTGTTGATTTAAGACAATTTGTAATTATACAATTTTGGGTTAACTTAGGATAAATCATTTGTAATTAAACCTTGCATTCATTTAGTTGCATTAGTTCATGCATATTTAAAAAAAACAAAAAAATTCAAAAAATCCAAAACTAAAAAAAAATTGTGAATATTCCTTTTCCCTTGAAATTTTTAAATCCTTTTTCTTTGAAATTTCAAAAATCCAAAAAATTATAAAACCTTTTCAAAAACAAAAAAAATAAAAACAAAACAAAAATCAATTTGAAAATTTGAAAATTAAATTTCATTTGTAAATATTTTCCTTTATAAAAAAAACAAAAAAACAAAAACATTCTTGAAAACGTCTGAATTTCCATATTCACTTGAATTTTACAATAGTTGTGAAAATCAATATAATCCATATGATTTCACTCCAAATTCGTGTGGATATTTTCATAACAACTATTGTTCAAATGATTCAAATTTTGAACCACAAAATTTTCAAAACGATGACCAACCCTCAAATCTTGAAAAGAGCATTTCATCTTTACTTGAAATCTCTACACAACAAAATCAAATGATAAATGATTTTTGTAATTCATATTTGGGCAATGATTCAAATCAAAGTTTTCAAAATTGTCAAAATTTGAATCCACTTCAAAATTCAAACGATTTCGAGTGTAACCCATACCAATTCAATTTTGAACTCCAAAATGAATTTCAAAATCAAAACGAAAATGTGATCCACTTTTCAAATAATTTTGGCAATGGGAATAATCTCGACTATGACGCAAGTGAAATTTTTTGTTCTCAACAAATCCAAATCGAAAATCCTCAAGTTAATAATTATAAATTGGATTTTGTTGAACAAATGAATGAAATTTACGATGATCACACGGATTCATTGTTTGAAACTTATATGAAACAACATGAAAAACATACTCAAATCCCAACGTGTGACGAGTAAAGCGATAATCCATCTTTTACCCAAATCGACGATTTTCAAATAACTTTTGAAATTGAAAATAATAATCTTAATGAAGTTGTTGAAAACATGGTAATTGAGTTGGATTTCAATTCATTTGAGGGTGTGGAACCAAATTTAAAATTCGATCTTCCTTTTCTTGATTTTGAAAATTTGAATACAACAACTTTGGATTTTGAAATGGATATATGTAACGTCCTGGATTTTCGCGTTCGAAAATCGACATCCATACTTTACATCGTACTCGAATGCCATAGATTCGACCGTTCAAATCCGAGTCGCCGGAGCTTATAACACAATTAAGTAAACAACACAGCGGAAAAGAAAAAAAAGAATATAGATATACAACATCTGATACAATATCCAAGTACAATGATGATACAATAAATATCTATATACATCAGAGATATGATACAAGAAATAGCAGCGGAAAAGAAAACGATAACATCAGCAGCGGATAATCTCCATTTCCAAAGCGCCAATCCAGAAATAGCTCGAACTCCCAATAACGATGCACAAAGATAAGCAAGTGCAGTCCATATCCAAAGACTCAACTAGCTTCAGAAAATCTACTAAACCTGACAATTTGAAAAACCCAACTCTAGACTGCCCGTGTAGAAAAATTTTGAGCATCCAGAGTTTAGGAAAGAAACAATAAACTCCGGATCAGTCATGGGACTGGTGTGAGCAACAAAAACAGTTTATCTTTAAAAACAAATAGCAGAGAATTTTAAAGTCAATTCGCAATGTTTTTGGAAAATGAAACTACCATAAGGCCTCCCGCACGCACACACAATGCAAACGCAAAATCGGAGGAGATTTCTCCTTATGATAGTCAAAGATGCTTACTACGCAAACAAATCATTTTGGATATTATTATTAGTGCATAGTGTATAAAACATTTCGAAAGTACAATATAAATCTTAGCCAGCATAGACATTTAGCTACCATGTTCAATAGCAGGTTACCGCCACATTCCATGGCAGGTAATACAACTAATACCGTACAGGGCTCGTATTGTTTCGTTAGGATTTCCAACAAATGGTCAGGCTAAGGAACTTCCTATGCCACGAAGGAACGCCTTTGGCTGGATGCTCCGAGAGACAAACTGCTCTCTGCCAAACAAGGCCGGCTACCCCCCTTCCCGGGGAATATACAAAACCTCAGATATGCCACCCCCGATCCTTTGGGACCTTTAAACGAGGCGCCTCTAAACCAACATCACACATAATAAATAAAGTGTGTCCACATGAGTAAGTATCTGGGCTCCATACCATGATACTGCCCTTTTCCAGAAGGAATGGTCATACCCTAGGGAAGCTACCCCTGAAACCTTGCCGCATCATTCCTGTTTCGACCATTTTTGGGTTGTGAGGCTCTGACGAAGTCTCATCCACAAAGCTACGCTTTGGAACAAAGTCATGCTTTAGGTCAATAGATGATCAAAGTAATGATCACAAAGATAAATGATCAAACAAATGATCATATCACAAATGATCAAACAATGATCATCACACAGCAACACTCAGCATGTCACATTACCAAATTGGGAATATATCGCTGATAAATTTCAACTACATAACCTCTAAGCTCGTACGTCTCAGAGAAGGGTGTTAAGCTAAGAGAATAAATTCTCCGCCACCAACAGAAATGTATTTGAAAGAAATCTGCTTTATATCTCAAAGTGTAATGTCAGACACGTAACCATACAAGTCTGTTCCAGGTTCGAACAGAACCGAAGGCAATTCTTACGAAGCCCTTGCAATTCCGGGTATTCACAATCCCGATCGGATTTCCCATCACTTAGGGAATCTCTATACCAGGAGCTACCCAGTGCAGAGACAATCGACGAGTTATCCTTTCGTTCTCGTGAATATCCGGTCTTCACCACCGGTCTTCAATTGCTATCCATATACGACGTACCACTTATTCAGAATGGGTTATATGACACAAAGGTCTTTTCCCGGCTAACCCGAATAGTGAGCGCAATATTTAAAAATATATGGATATTGGGATTTCAATTAAGTCACAACTTATTAGCCAAACTTCTCTTTTCGAATGGTTTAACAAATTACCATTTTCAAATCTTTAAACAAAAAAATTCATTTTAACAACCTACAACGGTTTAAACAATTTCCACATTTTTATTTTTTAAATAAAAGATTCATTCACAGATTTTCCAAATCAATTTCCATTTCAATTTAACTCGTTAAATCTTTAAACCAAAGATTTAACTTATAGCTTTCAAACAATTTCATTTTGAATGGGTTAAACAAAACATCATTTTAAATCTGTTAAAAATAAACAGATTTAATTCATAGCTTTCAAAAAGAATTGATTCATAACTTGGGAAAACCATTTTTCAATTCAATCTTGAAATTCCTTTAATTAAACTGGGATTTCATTTCTTATCTGAAAGCTTTTATCCCTTTGAAAACAAACAGTTTCATTTCAGAAAATCTGATTCATTCATACAAGTTAAACTCCTTGGGTTAAATTCAAATTCCCAAAATTATACTTTTAAAATGATTTAAATTCATATAACTTGTACAGCATCTTAAATCCCTAGTTTCGAATCATAGAATTCAATTTCAAACTTGAATTCAAAACAAATTATTTAAATTTCGAAACTTAATCAAGTTATTCGAAATAACTTTTATCTTTGAAATTCTATTTCAAAAGCTTTTCACTTTAAACCGAAATTTCCAATTTCAAAATCAATTGAAATTAAAATTTCAATTTCAAAAACATCAAATTTAAATTATCTGTGACTTAACCGATTTCCACGTGAAATCCATATTGGTGTGTGTATAAGTGTGGTCCAGGGTTTTAACACGATAGTGCATCATTCAATCATCACAGATTAAAACACAAAAATATAGTTGATAAACGATATAAACTATAACGCTCATCTTCATTCATAGATCACAGATATATATATATATATATCACAGATAAGTAAATTACAGATCATAACATAAATCAAGATGTATCACAAAACATCACAAATCAGGAATATCAAACAATTCACTTTCAATAGAATCCAAACATTCATAAGTAAGGTCGGTTAATTGTCTAATTTATTTAAATCAGATTAATTTCTTATGAATAAATTACTCATCCTGGTTAATTAATTATTAATAATTTACAAACCATTTTGATAAATTATTCTTTAATCATTCATTAATTAACCATTAATAATAAATTAATTAACCTTTAATTATTATTATCAACCTTTAATTATTAATTAATTAACCTTTAATTATTAATTAATTAACCTTTAATTATTTAGTTCACCATTTAATTAATTATCTTTAATAATAATTTAATTAACCTTTAATCCTTAATTAATTAACCACATGAATAAATTATCCTTTAATAAATTATTCTTTAATCACTTGATAAATCACTTTAATCGTAAATTATCCATCCTTAATTACTTTTATTTAGTAATTATCTTTAAGTAATTAATTACCCTTAAATTAATTATTCATTAATTTCTTGATTAATCTAACTTAAAATTTATTAACAAATTTACCTTAATTACTTTTATTAAGTAATTCACTTCAAGTAATAAATTCCTTCAACAAATAAATTAACTTTGAACTTTAAAAGTTAATTAACCATTAAAACATTCTTTATATTAATTAACTAACCTTTAACATTATTAAGTTTATTTAAAATAAACTTTCAAAACAATTCCATTGTAAAACCTTTATTATTTACAAAAGAACTGGGTTTAGCCAAATTGTTTTAAATAAAACTTGATTTGTTTTAAAAGTTAAAAACTATTTCTATATCAATCTTTCTTCCCAGACCCGAGTCCCCCCCCCCCGTGCCACACAACAAATTTCCCGAGCAAATCCACAACCCCATCTACTTCGAGACGAACGCGAGCAAAAACATAGGAAACCCCGAGACCTTTCTTCTTCCCCGATCTCCATCACTTCCAGATGCACGAAACTTCACGCGTGCACGTGCACCGTGACCACATCCACCTCCGACCAACTTCGATCATCTTCCCTCATCGGCGACTGAACCACAACCATATTCTGATCATCAAAACGATGATGAAATCATCGAAGCAAAATCGAGCGTTCGTGCTCGAAACTGGAACCAAAATACAACCTGGAAATGGCCTCGTTCTCGCCACCACAACCACCGGAACATATGAAACTCCGGTAATAGCCTCGTCCACCTCCCCTTCCCTCAAAACCGCGTGACACTCGATGCCTCCATGGTGATCAAATCATCCCGCGTCCAACCCACTGTAAACTGGGAACTTAAACCCTACTTTGGATTCGTACGACAAATTCATGCATTCAAAAAAATATTTAGCAATTTTCTTATCATCACCGAAGTTCATACAAGCTTCAAACCAAATTTCAATGATTATTATTGGATCGTTCCTTGGAAATTAGAAAAAATGCAAATTTGGTTAAATTTCGAACTGCTCTTAAACTACTTAAGTAGAAATCATCATATTGCCTTTAAAAATCATAGCTTTGTATGCTTATTCAAATTATACAAACGAATCAATGTCTAAAACTATCTGAATTTATCATATATTGGACTATTTCCTATAAAACTTGGTTTACAAAGCCTGTTCTTTATCATTATGCAGAAAACAAAATTTTATGCCAAAATCTAAGTTTAAACAAACTTGATTTGTTGATGATTTTAAGCCTAACAAAAGTTGATGATTATATTTTGAATCTGGATTGAATATTTTAACCTTGTAACTTCAACAGAGAATAATAAAATGTTACAGAACAAACATAGAAACTATATTCAAAACCAAACATATACAAACCATATCATCACTGGATTTTGTAATGTTTTTAATTAACTTAAAGCTTTGAAGTGTATGTTTACTCACTTGAAATGTGAAGTGGAGAAGAACAGATAACACTTATTGTTTGAAAAATGCAGCTTGATTTTTCCTATATGTGGTTCTCTACTTTGTTAATATAACAGAGGCATATATTTACAGTCATATACACACAGACATTTTTATATGCAGACATGCAATGATATTCATACTGTCATATTGCATTCATTAAGATATTCAACCATCACACAAATCAAACAATCACCATACAATCATAATATATCAATAGAATTAGGCTTTTAAAGGAAGAGTTGCTCACCTGTCTCCTGAAAGAACAAAGAAGAACAGAGCATGTTGTTTTGATTAGGTCCGAGCTTTGATTTTCCAGATTCAAAACTTGATCAGGTTGAAGTTGCTATTTTAAATTGAACTTTTGTTTGTTTGAATTGATGTAGTTGCTGTTGTTTTTCAGGTTGATGATTATGAACGAATTGGAGCAAAGGAAGTTGATGTATAGGAGATGATATTTCTTTGTACAGGGTGTATATATTTTTGTAAAATAGGCATGGCTGAAGATGCTTGCATTATGGGCTGAGATGTATTATATTGTTTTGTACAATATAATAGGACTGGCTGGTATGCTTGCATTTATTTCTTTGCTGATTCGATGCTAGAGATGTGGCATTAATTGCCTTTTACTTGTCTGTACATCTATTACAGGCTATATACTTTATGTTTGCTTTGGTTCTGTTTCTATACTTCGGCTGATAGATATTGTGGTGTACTAGAGGCAATGGCATTAAATGCCTTGGTACCTTGTTCCCATGCTTCTTATTTTTATGTTTACAGCCTATGCTTCTTCATACTTTATCTTATCTTTTGTTGGCTGAGAATTCGATTTTTGTGCAAAGTAGTGATGGGGTATTAAATGCATGTGTACTTCTTTGTCTATACTATTATGCTATGTATTGTTATGTATGTATTTTATTTTATCTTTGTACTTATATACAAAACTTTGTTTTGTCATTGCTTTGTATTTCTTCATTTTACAAGTATACATACTTGTATATATAAAATGCTGTCTTCTTTTGTTTTGCAAACTTGAATATATGTAGATGGTGATGTTTGCATTTTCCTTTCTCTTTGTTTATTGTCTTCTTTGCAAGCTCAAGATATTTATACTTTGTTTTTTTGTAATATAAATGAAATCCTATAGTTGTTATGTTGTTAGAAAATCCGAATGTGTTTATTTTATATTTTACATAATTTATTAACGTATTGTTTGAATTTTAACCATGTATATCAAATTTATTTATTATTGCCTTGTATTATTTTATAAACTCAATTATTTATTTTTCTTTAATATTTATTGTCTTATATTTAATTTTATAAATTCAAATTATTATTAACCATCAATTTATTATGTATTATTATTATTATTAATTATTTTTAAACCATTTATTTACAATATTATTAAATGTAAATGATTTATACCAAATATATTTTGATTCGGGGAAACTTGCATCATTCTATCGATTTATTTCCTAATTTTTATTCAAAAATTAATTTAAATTATCAATTTAAATATATTTAAAATCTAGGGTCGTTACAAACTTCCCCCCTTAAAAGAATTTCGTCCTCGAAATTCGCAGGCACGAAAACAACACAGAGATAGACAGATTCGATCTCCTATAATTCCTCAAACTTACGATATGAATTCCAAACTCAAGTCGGAATATCTCAGAATACATACCAATTTGTCCCTCTTCGGACTTTGGTATTCACAAGAAATTACAATAGAAAATTCAAATTTGGTTTTAAATGAAATCGTTTTATTGATACTATTCAATTTTAGCTTTATATTCTATTAATCAATTTAACTCAATTTAAAATTTCCAATTTATTTAAAATTTTAATTCATTAAAGTTTAAATCAAAAATTGATAAGAAACCGATGAAGATACAAAGTAAGGATCTTCTACAACGATTCGTAGAACCATCATCACACCGAAACTTCTTTCTGGAGCTGTCACGAAACGATATAAAGAATTTGGAAACGAAACAAAGGAAATTGGTAAGAAAATTATTTCCACTGTTGCAGGGTATTGACCATTTATAGTCGTACTCCCATGTCCCCTATCTCGTCCTCTTCTTGCACTCATACTCACTATAAGTGGATAGCAAGAGAATTTACTGAGGCATACGGACGTATATCTGAGGAATACTCATTCTAGGGTATATTTCACCCTATCTCTAATGAGCTACTTAATGTGTTATACTCCTGAGCTAAAGTTCAACCTTAGCTCTGATACCAAATGTAACGTCCTAGATTTTCACGTTTGAAAATCGGCATCCATACTTTACATCATACTCGAATGCCGTAGATTCGACCATTCAAATCCGAGTCGCCGGAGCTTATAACACAATTAAGTAAACAACACAGCGGAAAAGAAAAAAAAGAATATAGATATACAACATCTGAAACAATATCCAAGTACAATGATGATACAATGAATATCTATATACATCAGAGATATGATACAAGAAATAGCAGCGGAAAAGAAAACAATAACATCAGCAGCGGATAATCTCCATTTCCAAAGCGCCAATCCAGAAATAGCTCGAACTCCCAATAACGATGCACAAAGATAAGCAAGTGCAGTCCATATCCAAAGACTCAACTAGCTTCAGAAAATCTACTAAACCTGACTATCTAAAAAACCCAACTCTAGACTGCCCGTGTAGAAAAATTTTGAGCATCCAGAGTTTAGGAAAGAAACAATAAACTCCGGATCAGTCATAGGACTGGTGTGAGCAACAAAAACAGTTTATCTTTAAAAACAAATAGCAGAGAATTTTAAAGTCAATTCGCAATGCTTTTGGAAAATGAAACTACCATAAGGCCTCCCGCACACACACACAATGCAAACGCAGAATCGGAGGAGATTTCTCCTTATGATAGTCAAAGATGCTTACTACGCAAACAAATCATTTTGGATATTATTATTAGTGCATAGTGTAGAAAACATTTCGAAAGTAGAATATAAATCTTAGCCAGCATAGACATTTCGCACTTATGCCTACTATAGCTACCATGTTCAATAGCAGGTTACCGCCACATTCCATGGCAGGTAATACAACTAATACCGTACAGGGCTCGTATTATTTTGTTAGGATTTCCAACAAATGGTCAGGCTAAGGAACTTCCTATGCCACGAAGGAACGCCTTTGGCTGGACGCTCCGAGAGACAAACTGCTCTCTGCCAAACAAGGCCGGCTACCCCCCTTCCCGGGGAATATACAAAACCTCAGATATGCCACCCCTGGTCCTTTGGGACCTTTAAACGAGGCGCCTCTAAACCAACATCACACATAATAAATAAAGTGTGTCCACATGAGTAAGTATCTGGGCTCCATACCATGATACTACCCTTTTCCAAAAGGAATGGTCATACCCTAGGGAAGCTACCCCTGAAACCTTGCCGCATCAGTCCTGTTTCGACCATTTTCGGGTTGTGAGGCTCTGACGAAGTCTCGTCCACCAAGCTACGCTTTGGCACAAAGCCATGCTTTAGGTCAATAGATGATCAAAGTAATGATCACAAAGATAAATGATCAAACAAATGATCATATCACAAATGATCAAACAATGATCATCACACAGCAACACTCAGCATGTCACATTACCAAATTGGGAATATATCGCTGATAAATTTCAACTACATAACCTCTAAGCTCGCACGTCTCGGAGAAGGGTGTTAAGCTAGGAGAATAAATTCTCCGCCACCAACAGAAATGTATTTGAAAGAAATCTGCTTTATATCTCAAAGTGTAATGTCAGACACGTAACCATACAAGTCTGTTCCGGGTTCGAACAGAACCGAAGGCACTTCTTACGAAGCCCTTGCAATTCCGGGTATTCACAATCCCGATCGGATTTCCCATCACTTAGGGAATCTCTATACCAGGAGCTACCCAGTGCAGAGACAATCGACGAGTTATCCTTTCGTTCTCGTGAATATCCGGTCTTCACCACCGATCTTCAATTGCTATCCATATACGACGTATCACTTATTTGGAATGGGTTATATGACACAAAGGTCTTTTCCCGGCTAACCCGAATAGTGAACGCAATATTTAAAAATATATGGATATTGGGATTTCAATTAAGTCACAACTTATTACACAAACTTCTCTTTTCGAATGGTTTAACAAATTACCATTTTCAAATCTTTAAACAAAAAGATTCATTTTAACAACCTACAACGGTTTAAACAATTTCCACATTTTTATCTTTTAAACAAAAGATTCATTCACAGATTTTCCAAATCAATTTCCATTTCAATTTAACTCGTTAAATCTTTAAATCAAAGATTTAACTTATAGCTTTCAAACAATTTCATTTCGAATGGGTTAAACAAAACATCATTTTAAATCTGTTAAAAATAAACAGATTTAATTCATAGCTTTCAAAAAGAATTGATTCATAACTTGGGAAAACCATTTTTCAATTCAATCTTGAAATTCCTTTAATTAAACTGGGATTTCATTTCTTATCTGAAAGCTTTTATCCCTTTGAAAACAAACAGTTTCATTTTAGAAAATCTGATTCATTCATACAAGTTGAACTCCTTGGGTTAAATTCAAATTCCCAAAATTATACTTTTAAAATGATTTAAATTCATATAACTTGTACAGCATCTTAAATCCCTAGTTTCGAATCATAGAATTCAATTTCAAACTTGAATTCAAACCAAATTATTTAAATTTCAAAATTTAATCAAGTTATTCAGAATAACTTTTATCTTTGAAATTCTATTTCAAAAGCTTTTCACTTTAAACCGAAATTTCCAATTTCAAAATCAATTGAAATTAAAATTTCAATTTCAAAAATATCAAATTTAAATTATCTGTGACTTAACCGATTTCCACGTGAAATCCATATTGGTGTGTGTATAAGTGTGGTCCAGGGTTTTAACACGATAGTGCATCATTCAATCATCACAGATTAAAACACAAAAATATAGTTGATAAACGTTATAAACTATAACGCTCATCTTCATTCACAGATCACAGATATATATATATATATATATATATCACAGATAAGTAAATTACAGATCACAACATAAATCAGGATGTATCACAAAACATCACAAATCAGGAATATCAAACAATTCACTTTCAATAGAATCCAAACATTCATAAGTAAGGTCTGTTAATTGTCTGATTTATTTAAATCAGATTGATTCTTATGAATAAATTACTTATCCTGGTTAATTAATTATTAATAATTTACAAACCATTTTGATAAATTATTCTTTAATCATTCATTAATTAACCATTAATAATAAATTAATTAACCTTTAATTATTATTATCAACCTTTAATTATTAATTAATTAACCTTTAATTATTTAGTTCACCATTTAATTAATTATCTTTAATAATAATTTAATTAACCTTTAATCCTTAATTAATTAACCACATGAATAAATTATCCTTTAATAAATTATTTTTTAATCACTTGATAAATCACTTTAATCATAAATTATCCATCCTTAATTACTTTTATTTAGTAATTATCTTTAAGTAATTAATTACCCTTAAATTAATTATTCATTAATTTCTTGATTAATCTAACTTAAAATTTATTAACAAATTTACCTTAATTACTTTTATTAAGTAATTCACTTCAAGTAATAAATTCCTTCAACAAATAAATTAACTTTGAACTTAAAAAGTTAATTAACCATTAAAACATTCTTTATATTAATTAACTAACCTTTAACATTATTAAGTTTATTTAAAATAAACTTTCAAAACAATTCCATTTTAAAACCTTTATTATTTACAAAGAACTGGGTTTAGCCAAATTGTTTTAAATAAAACTTGATTTGTTTTAAAAGTTAAAAACTGTTTCTATATCAATCTTTCTTCCCAGACACGAGTCCCCCCCCCCCGTGCCACACAACAAATTTCCCGAGCAAATCCACAACCCCATCTACTTCGAGACGAACGCGAGCAAAAACATAGGAAACCCCGAGACCTTTCTTCTTCCCCGATCTCCATCACTTCCAGATGCACGAAACTTCACGCGTGCACGTGCACCGTGACCACATCCACCTCCGACCAACTTCGATCATCTTCCCTCATCGGCGACTGAACCCCAACCCTATTCTGATCATCAAAACGATGATGAAATCATCGAAGCAAAATCGAGCGTTCATGCTCGAAACTGGAACCAAAATACAACCTGGAAATGGCCTCGTTCTCGCCACCACAACCACCGAAACACGTGAAACTCCGGTCATAGCCTCGTCCACCTCCCCTCTACCTTCCCTCAAAACTGCGTGACACTCGATGCCTCCATGGTGATGAAATCATCCCGCGTCCAACCCACTGTAAACTGGGAACTTAAACCCTACTTTGGATTCGTACGACAAATTCGTGCATTCAAAAAAATATTTAGCAATTTTCTTATCATCACCGAAGTTCATACAAGCTTCAAACCAAATTTCAATGATTATTATTGGATCGTTCACCGGAAATTATAAAAAATGCAAATTTGGTTAAATTTCGAACTGCTCTTAAACTACTTAAGTAGAAATCATCATATTGCCTTTAAAATTCATAGCTTTGTATGCTTATTCAAATTATACAAACGAATCAATGTCTAAAACTATCTGAATTTATCATATATTGGACTATTTCCTATAAAACTTGGTTTACAAAGCCTGTTCTTTATCATTATGCATAAAATAAAATTTTATGCCAAAATCTAAGTTTAAACAAACTTGATTTGTTGATGATTTTAAGCCTAACAAAAGTTGATGATTATATTTTGAATCTGGATTGAATATTTTAACCTTGTAACTTCAACAGAGAATAATAAAATGTTACAGAACAAACATAGAAACTATATTCAAAACCAAACATATACAAACCATATCATCACTGGATTTTGTAATGTTTTTAATTAACTTAAAGCTTTGAAGTGTATGTTTACTCACTTGAAATGTGAAGTGGAGAAGAACAGATAACACTTATTGTTTGAAAAATGCAGCTTGATTTTTCCTATATGTGGTTCTCTACTTTGTTAATATAACAGAGGCATATATTTACAGTCATATACACACAGACATTTTTATATGCAGACATGCAATGATATTCATACTGTCATATTGCATTCATTAAGATATTCAACCATCACACAAATCAAACAATCACCATACAATCATAATATATCAATAGAATTAGGCTTTTAAAGGAAGAGTTGCTCACCTATCTCCTGAAAGAACAAAGAAGAACAGAGCATGTTGTTTTGATTGGGTCCGAGCTTTGATTTTCCAGATTCAAAACTTGATCAAGTTGAAGTTGCAATTTTAAATTGAACTTTTGTTTGTTTGAATTGATGTAGTTGCTGTTGTTTTTCAAGTTGATGATTATGAATGAATTGGAGCAAGTTGATGTATAGGAGATGATATTTCTTTGTACAGGGTGTATATATTTTTGTAAAATAGGCATGGCTGAAGATGCTTGCATTATGGGCTGAGATGTATTATATTGTTTTGTACAATATAATAGGCATGGCTGGTATGCTTGCATTTATTTCTTTGCTGATTCGATGCTAGAGATGTGGCATTAATTGCCTTTTACTTGCCTGTACATCTATTACAGGCTATATACTTTATGTTTGCTTTGGTTCTGTTTCTATACTTCGGCTGATAGATATTGTGGTGTACTAGAGGAAATGGCATTAAATGCCTTGGTACCTTGTTCCCATGCTTCTTATTTTTATGTTTACAGCCTATGCTTCTTCATACTTTATCTTCTCTTTTGTTGGCTGAGAATTCGATTTTTGTGCAAAGTAGTGATGGGGTATTAAATGCATGTGTACTTCTTTGTCTATACTCTTATGCTATGTATTGTTATGTATGTATTTTATTTTACCTTTGTACTTCTATACAAAACTTTGTTTTGTCATTGCTTTGTATTTCTTCATTTTACAAGTATACATACTTGTATATATAAAATGCTGTCTTCTTTTGTTTTGCAAACTTGAATATATGTAGATGGTGATGTTTGCATTTTCCTCTCTCTTTGTTTATTGTCTTCATTGCAAGCTCAAGATATTTATACTTTGTTTTTTGTAATATAAATGAAATCCTATAGTTGTTATGTTGTTAGAAAATCTGAATGTGTTTATTTTATATTTTACACAATTTATTAACGTATTGTTTGAATTTTAACCATGTATATCAAATTTATTTATTATTGCCTTGTATTATTTTATAAACTCAATTATTTATTTTTCTTTAATATTTATTGTCTTATATTTAATTTTATAAATTCAAATTATTATTAACCATCAATTTATTATGTATTATTATTATTATTAATTATTTTTAAACCATTTATTTACAATATTATTAAATGTAAATGATTTATACCAAATTTATTTTGATTCGGGGAAACTCGCATCACTCTATCGATTTATTTCCTATTTTTTATTCAAAAATTAATTTAAATTATCAATTTAAATATATTTAAAATCTAGGGTCGTTACAAACTTCCCCCCTTAAAAGAATTTCGACCTCGAAATTCACAGGCACGAAAACAACACAGAGATAGACAGATTCGATCTCCTATAATTCCTCAAACTTACGATATGAATTCCAAACTCAAGTCGGAATATCTCAGAATACTTACTAATTTGTCCCTCTTCGGACTTTGGTATTCACAAGAAATTACAATAGAAAATTCAAATTTGGTTTTAAACGAAATCATTTTATTGATACTATTCAATTTTAGCTTTATATTCTATTAATCAATTTAACTCAATTTAAAATTTCCAATTTATTTAAAATTTTAATTCATTAAAGTTTAAATCAAAAATTGATAAGAAACCGATGAAGATACAAAGTAAGGATCTTCTACAACGATTTGTAGAACCATCATCACACCGAAACTTCTTTTTGGAGCTGTCACGAAACGATCTAATGAATTTGGAAACGAATCAAAGGAAATTGATAAGAAAATTATTTCCACTGTTGCAGGGTATTGACCATTTATAGTCGTACTCCCATGTCCCCCATCTCGTCCTCTTCTTGCACTCATACTCACTATCAGTGGATAGCAAGAGAATTTACTGAGGCATACGGACGGATATCTGAGGAATACTCATTCTAGGGTATATTTCACCCTATCTCTAATGAGCTACTTAATGTGTTATACTCCTGAGCTAAAGTTCAACCTTAGCTCTGATACCAAATGTAACGTCCTAGATTTTCACGTTCGAAAATCGACATCCATACTTTATATCATACTCGAATGCCGTAGATTCGACCGTTCAAATCCGAGTCGCCGGAGCTTATAACACAATTAAGTAAACAACACAGCGGAAAAGAAAAAAAGAATATAGATATACAACATCTGATACAATATCCAAGTACAATGATGATACAATGAATATCTATATACATCAGAGATATGATACAAGAAATAGCAGCGGAAAAGAAAACGATAACATCAGCAGCGGATAATCTCCATTTCCAAAGCGCCAATCCAGAAATAGCTCGAACTCCCAATAACGATGCACAAAGATAAGCAAGTGCAGTCCATATCCAAAGACTCAACTAGCTTTAGAAAATCTACTAAACCTGACTATCTGAAAAACCCAACTCTAGAATGCCCGTGTAGAAAAATTTTGAGCATCCAGAGTTTAGGAAAGAAACAATAAACTCCGGATCAGTCATGGGACTGGTGTGAGCAACAAAAACAGTTTATCTTTAAAAACAAATAGCAGAGAATTTTAAAGTCAATTCGCAATGCTTTTGGAAAATGAAACTACCATAAGGCCTTCCGCACACACACACAATGCAAACGCAGAATCGGAGGAGATTTCTCCTTATGATAGTCAAAGATGCTTACTACGCAAACAAATCATTTTGGATATTATTATTAGTGCATAGTGTAGAAAACATTTCGAAAGTAGAATATAAATCTTAGCCAGCATAGACATTTCGCACTTATGCCTACTATAGCTACCATGTTCAATAGCAGGTTACCGCCACATTCCATGGCAGGTAATACAACTAATACCGTACAGGGCTCGTATTGTTTTGTTAGGATTTCCAACAAATGGTCAGGCTAAGGAACTTCCTATGCCATGAAGGAACGCCTCTGGCTGGACGCTCTGAGAGACAAACTGCTCTCTGCCAAACAAGGCCGGCTACCCCCCTTCCCGGGGAATATACAAAACCTCAGATATGCCACCCCTGGTCCTTTGGGACCTTTAAACGAAGCGCCTCTAAACCAACATCACACATAATAAATAAAGTGTGTCCACATGAGTAAGTATCTGGGCTCCATACCATGATACTACCCTTTTCCAAAAGGAATGGTCATACCCTAGGGAAGCTACCCCTGAAACCTTGCCGCATCATTCCTGTTTCGACCATTTTCGGGTTGTGAGGCTCTGACGAAGTCTCGTCCACAAAGCTACGCTTTGGCACAAAGCCATGCTTTAGGTCAATAGATGATCAAAGTAATGATCACAAAGATAAATGATCAAACAAATGATCATATCACAAATGATCAAACAATGATCATCACACTGCAACACTCAGCATGTCACATTACCAAATTGGGAATATATCGCTGATAAATTTCAACTACATAACCTCTAAGCTCGCACGTCTCGGAGAAGGGTGTTAAGCTAAGAGAATAAATTCTCCGCCACCAACAGAAATGTATTTGAAATAAATCTGCTTTATATCTCAAAGTGTAATGTCAGACACGTAACCATACAAGTCTGTTCCGGGTTCGAACAGAACCGAAGGCACTTCTTACGAAGCCCTTGCAATTCCGGGTATTCACAATCCCGATCGGATTTCCCATCACTTAGGGAATCTCTATACCAGGAGCTACCCAGTGCAGAGACAATCGACGAGTTATCCTTTCGTTCTCGTGAATATCCGGTCTTCACCACCAGTCTTCAATTGCTATCCATATACGACGAGTTATCCTTTCGTTCTCGGGGAAACTCGCATCACTCTATCGATTTATTTCCTAATTTTTATTCAAAAATTAATTTAAATTATCAATTTAAATATATTTAAAATCTAGGGTCGTTACAATATATGCGATGAAGTTGTTGATAATCCAACGAAGGAAGATGAATTTAACGAACATGAGTTTTATGGACTTTTCGAAAATGAGTCATTAAATTCTAAAGGGGAAGATTTACATCACCATTTTGATTTTGAAATCGATAATTTTGAAGAAGTTTACAATGATAAACTTGAATTTCAATTTGGTGAAAATAAATGTGAATTTCAATCAATTGTTTTATCAACCCCAAAAATCATTGAAAACAAAACAACTCATTCAATTTTCAATAAAACGACATTCATTTTTCCAAATCAACATTCAACTTTGAATTCTTTTACGATTTGGTTTTTCGAGCTTAAGTTATAACTCGTATACTTGACGAGGCAAATGAATCGGTTTTTGGAAGACCGTTTCATTTACACTTTGACGATATACTTTCTGATCTCGTGTTAATACCGTTAATTTTCATTTAAATAAAGGTCATGTTTTTATTTTTATTTTTCTCCTTTCAATTATGTTGACTGTGAGGACACAGTCAAAATCAAGTGTGGGGGGAGACTCATCATCATTTTTCAATTTTTCATGGTTTATTTTTAATTTTTCTTTCCAAAATTTTAAAAAAATCTCAAAAACAAAAAAAAACAAAAAAAAATTTTGTTAAGCATTTTTGATTTATTTTTAAAAAGAAACACTATAAGATAAATATATGGTTTTGGTTTATTAAATTGAAATTTTTGAAAATTTATTCGTCTTAACAAAAATAAAAATGAAGTTTGATTACAAATAATAATGGTTTAACTAGTATATAGGGAGATTCATACGTGATAATTATGAAATATACCCTAATTGAAAATCTTTGTTTTAAAAAGTGGTTGATTTAAAGTAAAGGATATAACATTTTTTTGTCTTCTAAGTTAAATGATGCTAAGATATTTTGCGAAACTCTCTCTCTAAAAAAACAAAAAATAAAAAATAAAAATAAAATTCTTGTATATATGTATATATTTTCTTAATAAATACCTAGAGTCATGTGTTCACACTCGTGTGTTCACTCGCCATGCTCTGTACCCTTCTCACGTAAGCCCGAAAAGCAGTGCACGATCGGTATATCTGGCCTCAGTTTATTTGAGTTAGGTATGTGTATATAAAAATTATTTTACTAATAACGCCTACAGTCAATAAGTGTTCACATTTGTGTGTTCACTCGCCACGCTCTGTATTCCCCTCACATCAGTCCGTAAGGCAGTGCATGGGTAATATATCTGGCCTCAGTTTATCTGAGTTAGGCATATGTAAATATTGTAAATATCAATAAAATTTTCAAAAAATAGAGAGAGTAAGCAAATGAAATCCAAGCACTATTTTAACTTATTTGATTTGATTTGTTATTGAAATGAAATGAAATACCACTTTAATAAACTTCGATAATCAACTAAGGACCTATTTCATGGTTACACTTTGCTATCAACTGAAACAACGAGTTAAACTATTGTCTATTTGTTATGATAGCTTATTTTTGTTGGAAATTTTGACGAGTAAATTACTTAAATTTTCAAGATAATAACCAAACCTATATTTAACTTATTTGTGTTAATTTAAAAGTAAATCCTTCATTCGTAAATATTTCCAAAAACTCACATTCATCTCTTTGTAAATAAATCTTGCATTTTGTAAATATTTTCATCCTGCATTTGGATTTTGTGGGTAGTATCTGCTGAAAACCCTCACGAGACAACACTAGTTCTACTGGGGACACCCAGAGGTTTAACGGCTTGTTGCATACGCTCAATGCAATCGTGCTCCCTACGAAAATGGATTTATCTTAGTTTTTCCTTTATTCGAGGATGAATAAAAAGATAACTGTGGGGGTATTTGATGTGCACGTAAATGTGCATATTTTTACCACCATATTTAATCTATTTAAATTAAATAAATGATCATATCGGGCATTTTAACTTGTTTAAACCAAAATTCATATTATTTTCAAATCGTCACATATTCATCTTCATCCAAGGGCAAAATGGTCATTTTTGTGCATATATTAATTTGAGAAAAATTAATTGGAAATTTATATATATTTGTGTAGGAATTTGATCTCAAATAGGAGTGGTTTCATGAAGACACATGCATGCACAAGGGTGAAGAGAACAAATGAAGATGGAAATAATTCAAAGTGAAGATAATGGAGGACCCCACCTATCCACCTACCTTAATGTACAAAGTAGAGGCTAATGCACATGCTTATGGAATTAATGGCTTCATGTACACTTAAATGAGGATTATTTGAAGCTAATGATTACTTGGCCTCCACACTTCCTAAGAGGGTATTTTGGGCATTCACCAAAAATATGAATTAGGGTTTAACACTTGTATATATACCCCTTATGTTTCATGTAACCCACTCCCCCTTAGTCTCTCTTTAGTTTAGTTTAGGCTCAAAATAAAAAGAAAGCTCTCTTTCTCTTTTCATGGCTACTTAGCCATTTCTACTTCATGTAACTTTCCTTTTTTATGCAATGTAATTATTGTTTCCTTTTAATTACATGTTCATTTCCTTCCATGCTAGTAGTGTAGATTTTCTTTTATGCAATTAGAATAGTTTTCTTTCATTTTGCTTTCTTTTTGCTTTCATGTTGCAAGTTACATTTGTTAATCAAATGACAAATATGAGAGGCTAAACCCCTTCAATTTAGAGGTAATGAAGCTTTCTAATTATGTAGCTTCAACTATTTGATAATTCATGCTCTCCTTTTGTGCTTAATGAAGAATGATTGAAGTGGTTTAATTGTTGTTTTTGCCTTGAATTTGATAGCCTATATTGTTGACACCAAATAGGTTATGCTTAAACAATCACTAACACTAATTGCCTCTTCATCAAAATATGATTATGGCAAAAGAAAGTGATTTGAAATTAAAATTTGATGGTCTATATTTCTAATCAATAGTTAATAGACCATACTTAAAATAGATTTCATTTTCATTTTCATTGTCAAGTTTCATGAAAGTCAGTAAGTGATTTAAGGGGTATGTCAAAGTTTGATGGCTTATGTTGGCTAACTAATAGCACAAATATGTCATACTTATGATAGGCACATCAATTAAAGCACTAATGACCATTAAAGAGAGATTATGATTTCATATGTGTTGAACTACATGATCTAGAGTGTGGATTTATTCTCTAAATTGTCATTTAACTCTTATATTTGCATTTTTTTTCTTTTAGTTAGTTAGCTAATTATATAATTTTCTAGCTTAACTTTAACTCGACTTTGGTTTAATTTGATTGAATAGAATTTTTAAAATCATCAATTCCCTGCGGATCGACCCGTATTCGCCACCGTGCGCTGCGGTTATTTTTATTTCTAAATTCGTTCGATGGTTTTCTAAACCGATAGAATTTCCGTCGACGAACAAATTCACAGATTTTATTGAATGTTTGTGGGGAAAGCTCAATAGGGTGTTGTATAAAATGTAATTCACATGTCATTTGTTCTGAAAAATTGGGTAGAATTATAGATTTTTGGATTGTACTTGGCTGTGGTGTAATTTGGAATATGTTTTTAGGATTACCTAGATTTGTCATTTTTGTGGGACTGGATTTGGTTATAGCGGCAAAAGAGGTTTGTGGTCTGAAATTTGTAGAAGAAGAAGTCTTAGTGATTTCTTCTTTGATTTGTTTTCCCAAGGAAATTTGTTGTAAACTTTGTATGTCTACAGAAATTATATAATTTTTTCCAAAGACCTTTTTTAACTCATTTGTAGCAGCTTCAAAGGTATTGAAGCCTTTGTATAATGGTTTCCCAACTGTAACGACCCGAAATTTTCGATCCCGAAAATTCCAGATAGTTAGGGAAAAGAAGAAAAGAGGTAGAAGAAGAAACAGAAACAAAACACATATTCTCACATTCGCAGCGGATCAAAATATAATATCAAATAATAACAGTTATATAAAAGAAAACTTTATCTATCAATTTAAATTGATACATCAGAGTACAACCAATCACAGATAAACTGGACAAATAAACAACATGTCCCAGATAAACAACCATAATATATACACAGCGGAATACTTCATACGTTCCTGCCATCCATCACATAGCATCACAAATCACATAGCAGAGATATCAACTAATCTAAGGCATACAATATCATTCAATCATTCATAAGCAAGATTAATTTCACACCATTTCTAATTAATTTTAAATAAATTAAATTAATTACTTCAATCACCTTTTAAATCATGCTTACTTAATCATTAATTAATTACAAACCATTAATTAATCATCCTTTAATTACCCATTAATTATGAGAAACCATTATACAAAGGCTTCAATACCTTTGAAGGTGCTACAAATGAGTTAAAAAAGGTCTTTGGAAAAGATTATATAATTTCTGTAGACATACAAAGTTTACAACAAATTTCCTTGGGAAAAAAATCAAAGAATAAACCACTGAGACTTCTTCTTCTACAAATTTCAGACCACAAACCTCTTTTGCCACTATAACCAAATCCAGTCCCACAAAAATGACTTATCAGAAAAATCTATTTTGATGAATGGGTCCAAGATGATCTTCCAAAGCCTTTTGGAAGCATAATAGAACAATTAACAAACATTTTAGCAACTGACATATATATGGACTTCATATCAATTCCACCACATTTTGGAAAGAATGTCTTCGAACCCACAAAACATATTGTACGCATCAAGGCAAAGTTCCTGGATACAGACTATGAAGAATGGAAAGAAAATAACAATTTCGAAAAAATGGAATATATAAAAATCAAAGAATAAATGTATGAAAGACACATGGCTCTTAAAATTGTGGAAGAAGAAGAATGAGACAACAAAGATTCTTATTTATATGTTGAAACCCCCACAACAAAAATATTCGTCACAAAAGCCTTAAGAAACCAGGGGATAAATTACAGAAACTTTGATATATTCCATCCCAAGCCCTCTCTAATAAAAAGCTACAAAAGGGAAAAGCAAAGGAAGAAAAACAATGAAGATAAAGAAGATGTCGAATCCACCACTATGTCCACTGATGAAAATTGATTTGATAAAAGTTTGCAAGGTGTCCTTCCTTTCTCTGTCAGAATCTCCTTTTGAAGACAAGATGTGACAGTGCTTACTTTTACAAATAAATAAATGTAAAAATAAATATATTGTTTTTGTATTTTTAGTGGAAGGTATCTTTTACCTTCATTTCTAAGACAGCTGTTAGTCTTTTTTTTTTCTTGCTCCAGCTATATAAGGAGCCTACCTAAGTTGTAATATGTATCAAAAAATAAGTATTGCATCCTCATTGTAAAACCAACTGAAATATAAGTTCAAGCTTTTCTTTAATGGTGTCTCTTATTTTTATTTTCTTCGACAAACTGATGAGCTAAAAACCTATTCTGGTTAGAGCAAGGAAGAAGAACAAAGCTTATAGGATGTAAGTCTTTTTATTTTACCTTTAGTTTACTGTTTATCAATATCATATTATGATGTCCTAACAAGTTATTTTATCTCTTACATGGAAAAATTACTTAGGGTTTATGTGATTACCTTAAGATATTATTAGCATTACTCTAAGTTCCAACAAACGTAAGCTCGTTTATGACTGAAAAAAAGTACCGCGGAGAGGGAAAAAAGTAAGTCTAGAGTAACAAGGTGAGGAAAAGAGAGAAAAAATAATTTTATCTTAATTTGAGTTACCCCAACAATAATAATTTCTAGGATAATGGATAAAATAATAATGTAAAAATGAAATAATATTTTATTTTGATATCTGTAACTTTATTAAATAAAAAAGATTAATCCAACCTAAGCAATGTTTTGTCCAAAACTTCCGAAACTCTAAACAGGTCTTTTCTCAGAGGAAAAAAAAAGTATTTACAAAGATTAATCCATAAATAAGAACCAAACATGGAAAAACTACAACAATATTTAGAAAATAGATTCATGCTAAATATCATAAAAATTTTAGACAATGATAAAAATATTACAAAAAACCAGAGGTATGAAATCATAAACATTTTTAAAAAAAGTATACAACAAAATTAATTAGTGTCTTTGACTGCGAAAAAAATTTGACAGAAATATATAATAACTTTAATATATGGAGAAAACCTGGTAATGTTATACTAACACCCAGATTTGTTAAAGAATTCCACAGAGAATGGAATAATTACTTAAAAATGAAAAATGAGACAAATTGTAAAACAACATAACATAATGACTGGGAAAATTAATATGGATAGATTTCCGAAAACTGAGAATATTGGATCATTACAAAAATATATGGAAAGAAACTTTATGACAAAAATCCTACTAGTGCTAAAAAATACAGAATTAAGTATTAATCAACAGTATAATATAGGAAAAAATTTCAAAAGAGATTATACTAAAAAAATTATAGAACTAACAGATGAACCTAGTTTGGATAAATACAAAACAATGGTGAATCTAAAAAATACTTTTTACCTAGTAGAAAGTGTTTCAGAAACACAACTTACTAACAGAATGATAGATATAGTATGTGAAGAATACTATAAAATACTAAGACAACAGGTAGAAGAAGAAAATAACAATTACCTAAATAACAGATTTGAATTATATGATGATGAAATAAATACATACAGTGAATTTTACTAAAAATGGAGACTATAAGAAATTGAACACAAAATTAGAAGACACTGAAAAAATACAAAGAACGAGGTTCCTAATTCCTAATTCAATATTCTACTTACTACACCATTGGGTACTACACTTGCAAGTTGCTAGTAAGGTAGTTGAGAAAATATAGAATGAATCAACAAATTAATCATATATTATACGAGATATTAGACCACACAATAAGATTCATAGCATATTTGTAACGCCCCACTCCGAGACTCATTCTAACAAAGAGTATTACGGAGTAATACCGTCTGGTGGAACGGAGAATAGAGTATAATGGAAGCGACCATATGTAATCAAGCTATAACTATCTACTGAATACGTCGAAATGTGGTATCGCTTTTTTTTTCAAGTGGTTCGACATATCCAATAGATATTTATAACGAAATTACAATGGCTAAGGAAAATAGGTTCAGAACAAACATAATACTAAATGATAACATCATCATCACAGAACAGTCACATAACAGTCACAGAACAGAGGTACAATATATCCTCAATACAGATCCAAATATCAAAAAGGTGGGTACAAAGCCACCGCTCACACATGTGAGTCAAAGATATGTACATAAGAGACTGAATAATCAGAGTATCAAAATAGTGGACAAATATAAAGAGCTATCTATCAGCATAGCAGATAATGTCCAAGCGGAAGCACAGAAAGCTAAGTCCAGAGACCTAACCTGAAACAACTCGGTCTGACCCGAGCGAAAAACACTTGGGTCAGGCTAGCCAAACAATCAATTAATAAACTAAGATAAACATGATAGATAATGAGGCGATATATAACATAGTACTATAGACCACAAACTCTCACATAGAGAAGAAATAAACATCTAAGTAGAGATGTATAGCAAGCCTTGTATCATTGGCATAACATAGTCACAAATGTCAAAACAAAACATCTAAGTAGAGATGTATAATAAGCCTCATATCATCGGCATAACATAGTCACAAATGTCAAAACAAAACATCTAAGTAGAGATGTATAATAAGCCTCATATCATCGGCATAACATAGTCACAAATGTCAAAACAAAATATCTAAGTAGAGATGTATAATAAGCCTCATATCATCGGCATAACGTAAGCACAAATGCCAAAACATAAATATCTAAGTAGAGATGTCAAAAACGATACATCTAAGTAGAGATGTATAACAGGCCATCTAAGTAGAGATGCCAAACACGATACATCTATGTAGAGATGTATAACGACCATCTATGTAGAGATGCCAAAAACGATACATCTAAGTAGAGATGTATAACGACCATCTAAGTAGAGATGCCAAAACAATACCTCTAAGGGAGACAGTCCGAAGACATTATCCCAAAGGTAATAAAAGGAATGTGTCACGAACTTTTAGCAAGGAACCCGTAAAGTGTTAACGTGAGTACCATACCACACGTTCGCACTAAACGGTTTACTAACCAATAGTAAGCTTCCACACTCAAAGCAGTAAAAAGTTCACCTCATGTCATCGGTAAACTAGGCCGAAAGGCCAAAACGATCAATCGAATAGGTCTGGGATTAACCGGAAAGGAAATACACACGGTTTCATAGGCCGGAGTTTTTCCCAACCGTTTAAGCACCTTTCCACTTCGCTCGAAGTGCTAAAGTGTGAGTGTGGGATTTAATTATAGAAAATAATTACAGAAAACGGATTTATAATTGGTTTGAAATCACTTTAAAACGGCCTTTGAAAACTCTCCTATTATGGAGTAATTAATTTAATAATTAAAATAATATTATATAATAATTTCGAAATCCATTTCGGAGTGAAAAATCCTTTTAAAACCTTTTTATAAGGCCCGTGTACAAAATCCAGAGACAAATCTCAAAGAAATCGATAAAACCAGAAAATCACTGAAAATATTCTAAGTGTTGGAAAATAGTCCAAAACTGACGCGAACCCAAGTTCGGAAAATTATTCGGACCAGCAAACTGAATTCGAATGGCATGAAAATTGGTAGGCATATAGTCCAACATCCCTGATCCAAAATGCAAAAGGAATTGGGCAATTCCGACTTGAACCGAAGAAACGGCGTCGTCTCAAAGTCGTACAAAAAATCACAAAACTCTACTGTGTCAAAACAGTGCAAAGGTCCCACTTCGACGACATGGTCGAAGGGTCACATGAACTCAGATCTTAATGAAAATTTGCAGGAGCGTAGTAAAGTACTCTTAATTTGATATGCAACAAGAATCGTTCGGTTCCGGCTTAAAACGAAGAAATGACAATGTTTCAAAGTTGGTCCGACGATAACTGAAAATGATCACTATTGTAAAACAGTTTCTGGGTGCTACTTCGGCAATAGAAACGAAGTAACTAATGCACCCAGATCTAAGCCAAACTTTGCAAGGTTGAAGATCTCGACCTCATCTTTTTAACGAGACCAAAAACGATGAAATCCGACAAAGGACGAGCCCGGGATGGCGTCGCAAAGTCGGGGTTCTGCGCTGAAAACAACGGGAGCAAAGAGACTAAGGCCTGAAGCTATGCACTAACAGACCAGAGATGAAAAACCACAATTTTAGCATAGTAAACTTCCAATTCTGACAAGATGAATAAAATAAAAGTTGTATCTTAGTTTCTAAGCTTTCCGGAATGACCAAGAACGTCAAATTCCGATCGGGGATGAAAATTGCATGACTAAAACAATTCTCAGATCTAAATTCTATATCACTGTCGTTGTGCTTTCGGGACAGTAGTAAGAATGCACAGTTTTGACCAAATTAACTTCGAAATTTCATGAAACTCAAAACATTAAAGTATTAGCTCTAAATCTAAGCTTTCCAGAACATCCAAAATTATTAAATTTGGATAAGAAACGAGTAGCTTATGGCCAAATCAATTTTAGGTTTTTATTTTATCAACCCTGTAGTTTGTTGTCAGGTCAGCGACAAACAAACGTGATTTCGACCATTCAAACTACAAAATTAGGCAAAGCTCAAAACATAAAAGTTATAGGCTACAGAATAAGCTTTCCAAAACATCAAGAAAATCTTAATTCTGATTTAAGATGAATGAGATATGCCTAATTTACTAACAGCAATAAACTAATTATAATTTCAGCTAGCATATATTACCTCTTTCCCAAGCAATGAAAAGAAGATCAAAGAGTTTTACAATCTAAATGCACAAAAAAAGAGGATTACAAAATAATTTCAGAAATTAAACAATGGATTAGAGGTGGGTTTTGTGATTGCTATTACCTTCAAATGATTAGATTAAAACCCCTTTGACTTTGATCAAGATTAATGAAGCTTTGCTCTAGGTTTGGAGGCCATTATTTAGTGTTTTGCTCTAGGGTTTAAGGGGTTATGGAATGAGATGTTGGCTGAAACAAATGGGTAAAAGATGGTTTATAGGCTAATGGAAGTGGGTTAGTGGGCCTAATACCCATTAGGACTTGGAATATGTTCCATATCTCAAGTTAGCTAATTTCTCTAAGTACAAACTACACATTATTTACCCATAAAATTTTAAAATATGTTACCAAAATAATTTAGCTATAGTTATAAAATTTTACATCACAATATTTTCCAACTTACAATTTAACCCCTATTTATTCCAAAACACATTTTAGTCAAAATTGCCCAAAATCACTGTTTTGCAATTTAATTGTAAATTAAATTCCCAATTCAAATATTGCACTATTTTACACATATAAAATTTTGCAATATTATAAATTTCCATTTACCCTAATTAATTTCCATTAAATTCTCCATTTTACACTTAGGCCCAAAATATTAATTTATTCAAAATAACTAATTTTTGAACAAATTAGTCACATAAAAAAAATCATTAATAGCTCCAATTAAATTAAAATTCCAATTTTAATTTATTATTTGGTAACCGCAATCACGGGTTGTTACAGACTCCCCCCTTAAGAAAATTGCGTCCCCGCAATTCCCTATCATGGAAGTTATCTATAACATCTAATCCTCAAAATAAATCAAACGAAGGTGAAGTAAAAATACTCGCCAACAGCAGATGAAGATAGAAAATCGGGATAGTACGCTCGATAAACTCTCTGGTCTCCCAAGTGCAGTCCTTAGGATTAGACGACCATTGAATCTTCATGAGCGGGACCTCTTTGTTTCGAAGGCGTCTAACCTCCGAATCAAGCACACGAAGAGGTTGTTGCTCAATAGATAAATCAGGAGAAATCTCTAAATTTGGTATAATAAGTGGATCAATAACAGAATCAGGATCGCGAACACACTTGCGAAGCTGAGAAACATGGAACACGTCATGCATTCCGGAAAAATGAGCAGGTAGAGCCACACGATAAGCAACGGGGCCGATGCGTTCCGTGATAGGAAATGGTCCAACATAGCGAGGAGCCAATTTCCCTGTAGAGCTGAAACGCACAACCCCCTTCATGGGAGAAATCCGACTGAAGACAAAATCACCAATGGAGAACTCAAGAGGTTTCCTACGGTTGTCCGCGTAGGATTTCTGACGGTCCTGTGCCTCTCTCATTCTTTGACGGATAAGAACAATCTTTTCAGAAGATTCCCGAACTGAATCTGGACCAAGAATGAGCTTCTCGCCAGATTCTAACCAACAAGCAGGAGAGCGACATGGCCTTCCGTATAGAGCCTCGAAAGGTGCCATGCCAATACTAGACTGGTAGCTGTTGTTGTAGGAGAACTCTACGAGAGGTAAATGATCCTCCCAACTACCCCCGAAATCCAGAATACAACAGCGCAAAAGATCCTCCAAAACACGATTCACCCTCTCAGTCTGACCGTCAGTTTGAGGGTGATAAGCAGTAGAGAGATTCAGCTTTGTGCCTAAAGCTGACTGTAGGCACTTCTAGAAGTGACTAGTGAAAATGGTGTCTCGATCACACACGATAGAGCTAGGAATGCCATGAAGTCGTACGACTTCCTTCACATAGAGCTTGGCCAACTGAGGTGCAGTCCGAGTGGACTTAATCGGAATGAAATGAGCCAATTTGGTCAAGCGATCAACAATAACCCAGATAGAAGTATGGCCTGACCTCGATCGAGGCAGACCGTCAATGAAATCCATGTAATCTGATCCCATTTCCATAATGGAATCTCTAGAAGCTGAAGAAGACCAGATGGACGCTGATGCTTGGCCTTGATCTGTTGACAAGTCATGCAACCACTCACATAACTTGCAACATCTCTCTTCAAACCCTCCCAATAATATAGCCGGCACATATCGACATACATCTTACTCGAACCGGGATGTATAGTGTACTTAGAGCGATGGCACTCGTCTAGAATGTCACGCCTAAATGATAAATCAGATGGTACAACAATACGGTTCCTCCTACGAAGACACCGATGAAAATCAAGAGAATAATCCAGCAATGTCTCATCACTGGATCCCGACTCGAGAAGATGAATAAGATGCAATAAGTCTGGATCCTGCCGCTGAGCATGGGCAATGCGATCCAATAAGATAGGACGAGCTTCCAAGCTGAATAATAAGACCGGAGAATCAGAAGATGGAGCTCGATCTCTAATATCACACAAAGATAGGGTCTCAAGAATATCACACTCGGAAATCATCATAGAAACTACCGCCGAGTGCTTGCGACTGAGCGCAACTGCAACACGATTACCCTTGCCAGGGGTATACTGAATATCTAAATCATATGAGGCGAGAAACTCAAGCCATCGCTACTGCCTCATATTGAGATCCCTCTGACTGAATAGATACTTCAGCGACTTGTGATCGGTGTAAAGAATGAAGCGTTCGCCAAATAGAAAGTGACGCCACGTCTTCAAGGCAAAGACGATAGCTGCTAACTCAAGATCATGAGTAGGATAGCGAACCTCATTCGGACGCAGTTGCCTGGAAGCATAAGCAACTACCCGATCCTTCTGCATAAGCACAGCACCGAGCCCGCTACCACAAGCATCGGTGTAAACAACAAGATCATGGTTACTCTCTGGAACCACTAGAATAGGAGCATGAGTGAGAAGTTCCTTCAGTCACTGAAAGGAAGCTTCACACTTATCAGACCAAATAAAGCGAACACCCTTACGAGTCAGTGTCGTAAGGGGAAGTGCAACACGAGAGAAATCCTTGATAAACCGACGGTAATAACCCGCCAGACCAAGGAAGCTGCGAATATCATGAACGTTCTTGGGCTGCTTCTAATTCTGAATAGCTTCGATCTTGGCAGGATCGATAGAAATACCCTCAGATGATATAATATGACCCAAGAACTTGACCTTGCTCATCCAAAAATGGAACTTGAAGAGCTTGGCCTTAAGCTGATGCTGACGAAGAGTATCCAAGACGATCCGCAATTAATGAGCATGCTCTGCCTCGAATCTAGAATAAATAAGAATATCGTCGATGAAAACCAAAATGAATTACGATGTATTCCCGGAATACTCGATTCATAAGATCGACGAAGAAAGCCGGTGCGTTCGTCAAGCCGAATGGCATGACCAACCACTCAAAAGAACCATAACGAGTGCGGAAAGCGGTAAGAGGAATGCTATCTTCCGCAACTCGGAGCTGATGAACTCTGGTGGCAAGGTCGAGCTGGGAAAAGACCTTCGCACCGCTCAACTGATCAAACATATCGTCTATCCGTGGCAATGGATAACGATTTCTGATGGTCAACTCATTAAGCTTGCGATAGTCAATGCAAAGCCTAAGAGAGCCATCGGGCTTCTTAACGAAGACCACAGCAGCACCCCATGGCGAAGAACTGGACCGAATGAACTGCTTCGCCTCAAGCTCTACTAACTGCTTCCTGAGTTCCTCATTCTCTTTAGTAGACATCCTCGTGGGAGGACGCCCAACTGGGTGGGAGCCTGGAATGAGATCGATGCGGAACTCAATGGCCCGCTTTGGCGGCAGGCCTGAAACTGGCTCGAATATATCGGGGAAATCCCGAACAACAGGAATACGAGATATGTCCACATCCTCATCTCGTGAATCAAGAGCAAATAAAGTAATATCAGAAATCCCAACATCCTGAAGAGCAATAGCTAACGGAGCGGACGAGTCAGGATGACGAAAAAATAATATCCGCTCCGAACGAATGATTTTGGCGTCGTACTGAGCGAGCCAATCCATGCCAAGAATCATGTCAAAGCCCAAATACTCCATAACGTGCAGATTCGCACGGAAAGAAAATCCACAAAGATCAATATCTATATCCTCACAAAGCAAGCTAAGGGTCGTGGATCCGCCGATGGGATTCACAATCCTTAGTGAAGAAACCAAACAAGTAACATCCAAAGATAAAGTATCAACTAGTTCCTTTGATACGAATGAGTGAGAGGCACACGTATCAAAGAAAAGTCTACAAGATCTACCATGAGATAAAATAGAACCTTTGAGAACGGAAGGATGCGTACCTCGAGGCTGAGCTGAAGATTTAGGGGCAGCATTAAACTTGCCAGATCTAGGAGGTGCAGTAGGACAAGTGGAATAATGATGACCCTCCTTCTTACAATAGCGGCAGAAAAGAGGCTTGTGACACTCTTTAAACATATGATCGGTAGATTTAGTTAAGCACGATCAAAGATAGATAATTCATTAAGGAATATTACGAAATATAATAGATTCCTACACATATTCCTAACTTATTTATCTAAAGTGGATATGTTCAATTTGGATCGTATTATAACGTATCGTACTACGTGTCTGTTCTGTGTTTGTTATGCTTAATTTTGAACCTTGGCTCTGATACCAAGATGTAACGCCCCACTCCGAGACCCATTCTAACAAAGAGTATTACGGAGTAATACCGTCTGATGGAACGGAGAATAGAGTATAATGGAAGCGACCACATGTAATCAAGCTATAACTATCTACTGAATACGTCGAAATGTGGTATCGCTTTTTTTTTCAAGTGGTTTGACATATCCAATAGATATTTATAACGAAATTACAATGGCTAAGGAAAATAGGTTCAGAACAAACATAATACTAAATGATAACATCATCATCATAGAACAGTCACATAACAGTCACAGAACATAGGTACAATATATCCTCAATACAGATCCAAATATCAAAAAGGTGGGTACAAAGCCACCGCTCACACATGTGAGTCAAAGATATGTACATAAGAGACTGAATAATCAGAGTATCAAAATAGTGGACAAATATAAAGAGCTATCTATCAGCATAGCAGATAATGTTCAAGCGGAAGCACAGAAAGCTAAGTCCAGAGACCTAACCTGAAACAACTCGATCTGACCCGAGCGAAAAACACTCGGGTCAGGCTAGCCAAGCAATCAGTTAATAAACTAAGATAAACATGATAGATAATGAGGCGATATATAACATAGTACTATAGACCACAAACTCTCACATAGAGAAGAAATAAACATCTAAGTAGAGATGTATAGCAAGCCTTGTATCATTGGCATAACATAGTCACAAATGTCAAAACAAAACATCTAAGTAGAGATGTATAATAAGCCTCATATCATCGGCATAACATAGTCACAAATGTCAAAACAAAACATCTAAGTAGAGATGTATAATAAGCCTCATATCATCGGCATAACATAGTCACAAATGTCAAAACAAAACATCTAAGTAGAGATGTATAATAAGCCTCATATCATCGGCATAACATAGTCACAAATGTCAAAACAAAATATCTAAGTAGATGTTAACGCTAAAAAGTGAACGCTAACACCCGGTGTGTGTAATAGAATTGTGAAAGCACCACCCGTTGGTACGGGAACAGAATATAAGCTGAAAATAGCAGAAAAACAGTAAATGAACAACAGATTTATAGTGGTTCGGCCCGTAATTGAGCCTACGTCCACTTTATAGTCTTTTATTGCTGATTCGGTTACAATTTGATACAATATCCTTCAAAATACAATACAATTTGATCACGAAAGCACTCTTGACTACTAGCTCAATCTTTGATGATGAAACTCGACGAATCCGTGTTGGATGTAAGGAATTCCTCTCGAAGCTTGTTGTAGCGTCTCGAATGTTTGAAGATCTTTGATTGCTGAATGAGTGGAGACTTCGACAGAGTAACGGCGCTTGAAGAAATGAATGGCCAAAAGTCTGGTCCTTGTTGGAGGTTGGGGGGTATTTATAGGGTCGAATCTGAATAGGAAAAATTCTCCAAGTCCTTAAGTCGTAGCCGACTTATAGTAAGTCGTGGGTCTTAAGTTGGCCACGAGATAGACATGCACTGGTTACTCTTGAACGTCCAGAATGAGCTAAGTCATAAGTCGACAACGACTTAGCATATGTCGTAGGTCTTAACTCGGAGACTTATGTATCTCGTAGACTTTTAAGTCGGAGCTTACTTCAAGTGGGTGTGTTTTAGGTCGGTCCTGTGGTTAAGTCGGTGAGAGCCTTGAGTCGGAGCCGTAGCTAAGTCGGAGCTTTCTTTAACAGTTAGGTCGGTATGGCTTTAGGTCGGAGCTTTTCTTAACTCGGAGCTTCCTTTAACTCGGAGCTTTCTTAACTCGGAGCTTCCTTTAAGTCGGCACATTTGTTAAATCGGCACACTTATTAAGTCGGTCCTCCTCTTGAGTCGGTCACACTTTTAACTCGTTATGTCACCTATCAAAGAGGATTAACATTTGCCCCTCGAAGTACACGCCTAAGTCGTAGGTCGTGTGCTTCGATTCCCCTAGCTCGCTCTGTGAACGACTTAAGATGAGTCGTAGGTCGTAAGTCGTACGTACCAATTCGTCTTCTACTGCCCCAATATATAAATAGTTTAAGTCGTCACTTCTTTTCCTTCACCTGCTCTCGTTACTTCATTCCGCCATTAACAAGCGTTTGAAATCTTCGAAGGCGAAATCAATTACCCAATCACCAGTTATTCTCATCGTTGTATTGCGTAAGTGAAATCGGCTTCCCCATTCAAACTTCGACTGTCACTAAATCGCGAATCCCATTTCTGACCTATTCTTCTTATGTCATGCTCCATTGCAATCTTCGTTTCAATTGATTATCGATGGATTCGAGACGATTTGTCTTGGACTTGGACAATCTGTACGAACGAGGCGACAGATTGCAGCGATTAAGCTTGTCTGACTCGTGGTTCGCGATGAAGTAACAGCACACCGATTTTATGGCGATTCTATTGATTGAATGCGTTGAGAGGACGAGAGTTTTGGTTGAAGAAGAGGTTAATGGGTTAACGGGTTAAGACTGTGTTGAATTGGTGTACTGAAAAGACGGACGACTTAAGGCCTTAAAAATCACGACTTAACTTTTGATGACCTGGTGAAGTGTGTACGACTTAAAGTAGGTTGTAAGTCGTAAGTCGGTCGACGACCTAGGACATGAATTTTTTCGCTTCTCCTGAAATCCTTTATCACAGCATGACTTAAAGAACTGACGCCGACTTAACTCGTTGCTCGTTCCTTAGGCCGCAGACGAGATAGGACTTAGTGAAATTTTTGAACTTGCATTCTTTAACTTGGAACATACTTTTGACATGAATTCTTGACTTGAAATGCTGGAACAGACTGTCTAATTTTAACTGCTTGAACCTTCCCTCGTGCCATATTTATCTTACAGATCAACAACCTGTTTACTCACAACATTCACAGAATATTGGGACGAATATACTGCCACTGATTGCCCGCATCAAATGACAGATTAGTCGATAAAGAAAAAATCAAATTAAATGCACTGCATGAATGAAATGTTGTACAATAACCAATTCAAGTGAAGTATTAAAGCAAAATCGTAATAGCCAACTGAAACTGATTTGTTTACATTAACACTGTACTTAGATATTAACAAGTTCTGAAATCTCATAATCAACCGATTGTCGACTAGTTTAATTCCAGTTGTGTTTACTTGTTATTTTTTTTTATTGGTTATGCACAACACTTCACACTTTTTAGGAAACGTGCAGCTTAATATTTGATCATCCAGTTCCTTGTGTAGAATGACATCTCAACACGAAGATTTGGAACCAGCTGGAGGAGTTTTTCCAATCGCTACTCCATTAAACGATCCTCCAGAAAGGACTCCTACTACTTTGAGCCATAAAGCCTTTTGTCAATCATGCACCCAGTTTGGCATTGCCGAAGCTGACGCTTTGCTCCCTGGAATAGATGATACTGCTGATAGACCGCCCCATGGCTTTGTCGCAGTTAACCGCCAAATGTGCTCGAGTGGAGCTATCCCCCCATTTAATGACTGCCTTCGAGAACTTCTTCTCCGACTATCTATCTCCCCTTTTCAATTACACCCTAATGGCTACGCCATCCTGCTGGGACTGTGTGTGCTTTTTAGGAGAATGCTGGACCGTTTTCCCAATTTTGGAGAAATTTGCTTCCTGTGCACATTTACAAAGCACAAAGACCATCCTTCCATTACAGTTGTGAGAAGTGTTAGAAATCGTAAGTTGATCGTTGGTCTCCCCGACAGTGTTCACAATTTCCTAAGCCAGTTTTTCTATGTCCGCTGTCCTCCAGGATTTTACGCCATTTGGAAAGTAGGGAGTAAGATCATTTGTCTCTGTTTCTTATGTTTTTTTCGAACTTGTCGAAGTTCGAGTTATCGAGTGTTAACTTTGTCCTTTTCTTTTCAGCACTTCCTCCTCCTTCTAGAAATCCCGGTCACAAAGCGACTTTTGAGAGGCTTATGGCGGTGCCGGTTGAGGAAAGGAGTATCCAGTTTCTATTGACAGACGAATTTTTACATCAATTCGGTCTTTTACACTCTTCTCACTTTACCCAGCCTCGTGAAGTTTCTAATCTTCCAGCGCAGACATCAGATGCCCCAGCTTCAACGGAAGATATGGCTTCAAAGGAGCCAACCGTAGACACTACATTAGTAAAGTGTTCTACTTCTATTGGCGTTGCGGGAACGTCCAGCAAACCGGCGCTTGCTCCAATTATTGAAGAGGAAGAAAATCCTCGAATTTCTGAAAAATCAGCCGATGTGGAAGTTGAAAAGGAGAATTCTGCTGAGCATCATAATGATGACACCTTTGATGACTTGAGTGACATAATGATAACTTCTCAAGAGCTTTTCAAGGATAATCTTCCAAAAGCGAACTCTCCTGTCGTTGAAGCGACTTCCTCTTTGAAACAAACTTCGACGCCTTCTACACCTGTCGTCTCCGTTCCCGCACTAAAGCGTGGTTTGTAGTTTGACGCACGTAGTTCGCATGCCGCACTCACTTAGGATTTTTCAGCACTTATAAGCATTTATCCTCTTTTTCTGGAAATTTCTAAACTTTACTTCTTTTTCGGTTTTCAGATTCTCCGATGGGGCGTTCCGGCTCATACTATGACTCATTTCAGCGCCATGGAGGCCGTGGATCTTATGACTTTAGGAAATATCTTGGTGACCAGAGAGAGACAGATGAGGAAAGGGCTCAAAGGAAGGCTCAAGAAAAATGGGATTATGAGCAGCGGTAGAGAAGAAGAGGCGCTGATCGATATGATTCTTCTTACAGAAGTTACGATTCTCATAAGCGAAAGTCTTATGATGACAAAGGGAAGACTCATATTACTGAAGAATCAAGCAAACGGTCCAAGCCAAGTGACACATCTGTAACTTCTGAGAAAACTGATGCTCCTATCCCTTCTGATACTCCAACCGGCTCTCCTCCTTTAAAGAAAACCGATATCCAAACGATCATCAGCAGGCCCCAATATCAGGTTAAAGATGGCCCTCCAACAATTCAAAGCCGGTTTCCGAACTGGTGCTTAAAAGGAGTGCGTTTTGACCTGGATTTGGTCCCAATCGATAAGCAAGACATGCTTAAAAGTCTCGATGCAGTTCGGCTTAACATTGAGAGGATGTCGCAATGGCAGAAACTTGTTGATGAACTCCAGAGAGTCAACCATATGAATCTTGAAAACATGCTGACTTTGGAGAATGATAAAGCTGAATGGGATAAATGGTGCAAGCAGCATGACGCGGAGATGACGAACATCGCGGATGACAATGCAAGACTTGCATCTGAAGTTAAGCAGCTTAAGGAAAATCTCGCCTCTTCTTCTGCATCACATACTCAAAAAGAAGAAGTCTTTCAGAAGCAAGTGCGGGATGTACATGCTGCACAAAGAGATGTCGAAATGAAGTTTGCCGCTGAGCAGCATACTACTGAGAAATATCGCACAGAAAACGCCGAACTGCGGGAAAAAATCACCTCCCAGAACGTGGAGATTGAGTTACTAAAGTCTCGACTCGCTAAAGCTGAGACAGAGCGTGATGAGGCTATTACTGGTCGGGTTGCTGCCGTTGCCGAAAAAGAAGCGGCTGAGCAATCACATGAGGCAACGAAAGCAAACATCAGCTCTACCTTATTCGACTTTTATTTACACAGCGTTCTGGGTCGTGGGAGCCTTGCTTTTCTGGGTCCTGATTATGAAATCACTCTGGCTGAAGTGTGGGAAGCCGCAATTGATATGTTTAAAGGTGCCGGCTATGATGAAGCAGAACTCGAGGCTCGCTATCTTGATGATGAGGCTCGCGCCACTCTTGTTAAAGGGAAGGAGCAGCTTGCTAAAGCACAGGCTGAATCATTGGGAGAAGAGCTTTTAAAAGAGGAAGCTCCTTTAACTGCCCCTGTTCATACTTCCACTTCGGCCGATGTAAACATTATGGATTCCGGCTCCCATTCTTCACTCCCAGCTAAAATTGCTCAAGAAACTGCGACCACTCCCACTGAGGATGAGGCACCGGACGATACTGAAGCCAAGAAATTCGAGATTGACCTTGCGAAGCCAACTCCTCCAGGTAAATTTGGCATCGTCCCGGGCCCAATGAACCAATTATTTGATTTAACCGAGTTTGATGACCTTCTTACTTGTTACTTAAACTTTGGTGAACCGATACCCTCTCTATTTTCGGGAGATGTTGATTTTAACTTCTTTTCTTCTACAGCGGAGGCACCAAACACTGCACAAGTTTCCACTCCTTCAGTTGTCGTCCCTCCATCTTTACAGATTACTCCTCCTTCTGCTTCCCAACCGGGATCGCACGCAGAAAAAATCGAAGCTCTTCAAGGCCTGGACGATCCGGCTGTTTCGCAGGAGTAGAAGGCGGAGGATCTTGAAGACATCGAGAAGACCCCGGAGCGGTCTCTAGATGATGACCCGAAGCTTCCAACATTGCTTGCTACTCCGGGGAGGGAATCTTCTTCGAAGAGGAAGGGGAAGCGTGCCATAAGGAAGAAGAAGAGAGGTGCTTCGACTGGGGAAGACAAAACAGAAGAAGACCCAACCACTCCTTCTCCGTCCCGCCCACATCGGATTCCGAAATTAACTATTAGGCCAAGCAAAGGCTCCAAGGGTGGCGGAAAGAAGGAGTGACAAGCTGAACTTTCTACTTCTTATTTTGCTTTTTACATGTATAGACCGGTGATTGTGCGGGTACCGGTCCTTGCTTTTGCTTTTTTGAGATATCTGCACATGTAAAGAATTTTCATAGTACTAAATAAAACAGTAATTTTACTTGTACAAATTCTTGTGTATGTGAGAACGCATCTGTTTCTCTTTTTTGGTGTAGAATAAACGATTCCTTTTACTTGTACAAACTTTTTGTCTGTGTTTGGGAATACATTTATTCCACATCTATTTTTTGTGATATTGCAATGAACTTGTGGCATGTTGCTTTTATTAATATAATTGAATTGTATAGTGTTGCCCCCATACCACAAGTGTATTGCAATACTTCTAGCTTTTACAAGACTGATATTCTCACTTCAGAGAATAACAATTCCACTTTTAGGGGAGGAATCATCTTGCTTTTAATAGAGTATATCTCGTTTTTTGGAGAAATTTTTATTTTTTCTTTCTTTCTAAAGAACACTTCAACTATCGGGGATGATCACTTTCATTTGTCAAAAAGTGAATTTTCCTACGCAGTGAAATGAGCTTCTGAAGAAGGTTTTGATTTTGTGTCCCAGTAAAGGGTTTATTTTTGGTACTTCAAGCAAGGTGAAGTACGCCTCTGAAGAGGTCTTTTGGTCTCTGAAGAGAAGCGATTTTGGTCTCCGAAGAGAAGCAATTTTGGTCTCTGAAGAGAAGCAATTTTGGTCTCCGAAGAGAAGCAATTTTGGCATTTCAGCTCTGGTGAAGTGGGTCTCCGAAGAGAAGCATTTTGCACTTCTACACGGGTGAAATGTGCCTCCGAAAAGGGCTTTTTAGCATTTCATCACTGGTGAAGTGGGCCTCCGAAGAGGAGCATTTTGCACTTCTACACGGGTGAAATGTGCCTCCGAAAAGGGCTTTTTAGCATTTCATCACTGGTGAAGTGGGCCTCCGAAGAGGAGCATTTTGCACTTCTACACGGGTGAAATGTGCCTCCGAAAAGGGCTTTTTAGCATTTCATCACTGGTGAAGTGGGCCTCCGAAGAGGAGCATTTTGCACTTCTACACGGGTGAAATGTGCCTCCGAAAAGGGCTTTTGCCTCTGAAGAGGTCTTGTGATTGTTTGGAAGTTACTTTCTCATGGTTGAATGGATCCACGGGGCGGACGCAAGTTGCTTGATTGGATGTTCGTTTGCACAAACGATCGCAATTAACTAACAAGGACCATGTTCCTTCAGCGTGGGAAGGTGCCCCTCCGGTGGTTCCACCAATCTTTTTATTGAGAGAAGCACTTTCGTTTATTGGCGTGCCTCGTTAGAGGGCTTTGTTGACCTTTGGGAAGGAGCATCGGTTGGTTGGTGTGCCAGGATGGTTGCGTCTCAGGGGCGAGTAGATCCACGGGACGGACGCAAGCTACCTGATCGGATGCATCATGATCAGTTAGCAAGGGCCCTTTTCCTTCTGCTTGGGAAGGTGTCCCTTCGTTGGTTCTACCGGCCCTTTTTATTGAGTGGCATACCTCCTTTTGGCTGCTTCTATGTTTGGTGGCCCATGTTCCCTCATCATTTGCTAATCAGCTACCCTTTATTATTGTTTCCAAGCGCGTCTTCCTTTGCAAGTAAATTGTCTTATCCGAAGAAGTGGACTTCACTGTTGAATAACTTCACAGGACAAACGCAAGTTACCTAGTTGGATGTCTGTTCGTATTGACAGTCACAACCACTTAACGAAGGTTTGCCTCAGTGGAGTTGCCAACTTTTTATGTGAAGTTCTTCTTATATGGGATTTGAATATGGAATTTTTGGTTGCTTGGTATTTGCTTAATAAGTGATTTGTAGGGCTCGCTTAGCTTTGCGATGGGTGAGCTTTGCTTTAATGACCTGCAATATTAGATTGACATTTTAGCAATACATTTAGAGTATTTACACATCGAAATATAACAGGCGTTTCGTAATAGAAAACACAGAATTCATAGTTTTTCATTATTCAGTCACACTGATTTCCCAGCGGTTTACAATGCAGAAGTCACACATCCATTATCATTTTTACAAATTCAAGCAATGATGTTAAGTAAAAAATGGATGCTAGTTATTGTTGTTTCAGAATCTCCGGACTGATTTTCCATTTGCACTAGATTCGCAACTTCGGATTTATATGCCAGAGAAAGTGAAAGATGCCCCAGTTGCAGTTTTGTGGACAATTAGTAGTCGTCCCAACTTCTGCCCGCTGGGTGTGGACCTCCTATGACAACATTAATGACAAGCTTTTCTGAATCTTGCACTGCAGTGTTGTTGAGAGAATCGGATTGATGGGTAGGACGTTGTTGATCCCGAGTGGATGAGGTTGGATCGACTCCGCTTCTCTTAACGTATTGTTGGAGTTTACCCTGCTCCAGCAATTCTTCAATCACAATCTTTAATTGGCGACATTGGTCAGTGTCATGGCCAGGTTGATTGTGAAATTGGCAGAATTTTCCATTACGCTTTGCACCTCTCGTCATCTCAGGTGGCTTAGGATACCTGACAACGTCCTTTGTTGCAAAAAAGATATTTCTTGGTGTATCAGTTAAAGGAGTAAAATCTGAAAAATCGAAGCGGTGGAGTTTCTTCTCATTCCCCTGGTTCTTTCCTCTGTCGTTTTCCCTTTTCTGATTCTCAGAATTTCTTCTGTTAGAAGCAAGTTCATCATTATTGTCCTTAGCAACTAATGCTTTTGCTGGGGCAGAAAGGGTTTCCAGGCGCATGAATTCATCGGCCTTTTTATAAAACTTCTCAAGGGAATTTGGTTCCTTCATTTTCAGCCATTTTCCAAATTCACTTGATTTATTGATGGCTCGCACTAAGTAGGTCAGGATCATACGTGGTTCTACATTATCCACTTCGGCTACTGCTATATTGAAACGGCTTAAGAAAGATTTGATTGATTCTCCGGGAGCTTGTTCAAGATTGGATAGTGACATTATATCCTTAGCTTTTGAAGCATACAATCTGAACTGTTCTCTAAACTTTTGCGTTAAGTCGGAGAATCGATCTATTGACCGAGTTGGGAGCTTTGTGAACCAAAGTAAGGCCACACCTTCCAAGTACACTGGAAAGTATCGACACTTAATCTCGTCTGACGCCCTTGCACCAGTCATATGCCAATCGTATTTGTATAGGAAATGATTAGGGTCACTCGTTCCCCTATAGGTTTGGATAGTAGGAGGTGCAAATTTCCTCGGAAACTCCGCTTTTAGGATCCTTTCAGTAAACGGAGTTCTGCTTGGCGCAAATCCCCAGTCAGCCTCATCCTCTTCCCTTTGCATGCTCTCTTTCATGATGCGGCCAACCATTTCGGACAGGTACTCTTTATTGTTCAAAGACACTTCCGGGCAAGCATCAGTTCTTCCCTCGGAAGTTTGCCCGGGCATATGTTCATGACAAGTTGGTTGCGGCATACTACCATCAGCTTGGAAAGGTGGCATTTCAGGAAGAGTAGTTTGATGGTTTTCTGGTTGACGATTTGCCCCGAGCAGGGCAGTTATTCTATCCATCATCAAAGCGTTTTGAGTTTCAATTTGTTGGTATAATCCAGAAACTGCGTCATCCAATTCAGCCCTGGTGACTCCAACGGTAGGAGTTGCTTGGTCTGTTGTTGGGGAAGCGGAAGTCCCTTCATGAGCATTTCTGGATCTGATAGGTCTACCTCTTCTTCCAGGAGCCATTATTTCGGATCAACTTCTGGTTTTTAAGAGAGGTTCTCTTTATGAATCTTTGCGAAGCAACGGTGGACGATCGCCTGAGTTCAATTCTCAGTGAAAGCACCAAAATGTTAACGCTAAAAAGTGAACGCTAACACCCGGTGTGTGTAATAGAATTGTGAAAGCACCACCCGTTGGTATGGGAACAGAATATAAGATGAAAATAGCAGAAAAGCAGTAAATGAACAACAGATTTATAGTGGTTCGGCCCGTAATTGAGCCTACGTCCACTTTATAGTCTTTTATTGCTGATTCGGTTACAATTTGATACAATATCCTTCAAAATACAATACAATTTGATCATGAAAGCACTTTTGACTACTAGCTCAATCTTTGATGATGAAACTCGACGAATCCATGTTGGATGTAAGGAATTCCTCTCGAAGCTTGTTGTAGCGTCTCGAATGTTTGAAGATCTTTGAGTGCTGAATGAGTGGAGACTTCGACAGAGTAACGGCGCTTGAAGAAATGAATGGCCAAAAGTCTGGTCCTTGTTGGAGGTTGGGGGGTATTTATAGGGTCGAATCTGAATAGGAAAAATTCTCCAAGTCCTTAAGTCGTAGCCGACTTATAGTAAGTCGTGGGTCTTAAGTCGGCCACGAGATAGACATGCACTGGTTACTCTTGAACGTCCAGAATGAGCTAAGTCATAAGTCGGCAACGACTTAGCATATGTCGTAGGTCTTAACTCGGAGACTTATGTATCTCGTAGACTTTTAAGTCGGAGCTTACTTCAAGTGGGTGTGTTTTAGGTCGGTCCTGTGGTTAAGTCGGTGAGAGCCTTGAGTCGGAGCCGAAGCTAAGTCGGAGCTTTCTTTAACAGTTAGGTCGGTATGGCTTTAGGTCGGAGCTTTTCTTAACTCGGAGCTTCCTTTAACTCGGAGCTTTCTTAACTCGGAGCTTCCTTTAAGTCGGCACATTTGTTAAATCGGCACACTTGTTAAGTCGGTCCTCCTCTTGAGTCGGTCACACTTTTAACTCGTTATGTCGCCTATCAAAGAGGATTAACAGTAGAGATGTATAATAAGCCTCATATCATTGGCATAACGTAAGCACAAATGCCAAAACATAAACATCTAAGTAAAGATGTCAAAAACTATACATCTAAGTAGAGATGTATAACAGGCCATCTAAGTAGAGATGCCAAACACGATACATCTATGTAGAGATGTATAACGGCCATCTATGTAGAGATGCCAAAAACGATACATCTAAGTAGAGATGTATAACGGCCATCTAAGTAGAGATGCCAAAACGATACCTCTAAGGGAGACAGTCCGAAGACACTATCCCAAAGGTAATAAAAGGAATGTGTCACGAACTTTTAGCAAGGAACCCGTAAAGTGTTAACGTGAGTACCATACCCCACGTTCGCACTAAACGGTTTACTAACCAATAGTAAGCTTCCACACTCAAAGCAGTAAAAAGTTCATCTCATGTCATCGGTAAACTAGGCCGAAAGGCCAAAACGATCAATCGAATAGGTCTGGGATTAACCGGAAAGGAAATACACACGGTTTCATAGGCCGGAGTTTTTCCCAACCGTTTAAGCACCTTTCCACTTCGCTCGAAATGCTAAAGTGTGAGTGTGGGATTTAATTATAGAAAATAATTACGGAAAACTTTATAATTGGTTTGAAATCACTTTAAAACGGCCTTTGAAAACTCTCCTATTATGGACTAATTAATTTAATAATTAAAATAATATTATATAATAATTTCGAAAGCCATTTCGGAGTGAAAAATCCTTTTAAAACCTTTTTATAAGGCCCGTGTACGAAATCCAGAAACAAATCTCAAAGAAATCGATAAAACCAGAAAATCACTGAAAATATTCTAAGTGTTGGAAAATAGTCCAAAACTGACGCGAACCCAAGTCCGGAAAATTATTCGGACCAGCAAACTGAATCTGAATGGCATGAAAATTGGTAGGCATATAGTCCAACATCCCTGCTCCAAACTGCTAATAGAATCGGGCAATTCCGACTTGAAACGAAGAAACGGCGTCGTCTCAAAGTCGTACAAAAAATCACAAAACTCTACTGTGTCAAAACAGTGCAAAGGTCCCACTTTGACGACATGGTCGAAGGGTCACATGAACTCAGATCTTAATGAAAATTTGCAGGAGCGTAGTAAAGTACTCTTAATTTGATATGCAACAAGAATCGTTCGGTTCCGACTTAAAACGAAGAAATGACAATGTTTCAAAGTTGGTCCGACGATAACTGAAAATGATCACTATTGTAAAACAGTTTCTGGGTGCTACTTCGGCAATAGAAACGAAGTAACTAATGCACCCAGATCTAAGCCAAACTTTGCAAGGTTGAAAATCTCGACCTCATCTTTTTAACAAGACCAAAAACGATGAAATCCGACAAAGGACGAGCCCGAGATGGCGTCGCAAAGTCGGGATTCTGCGCTGAAAACAACGGAAGCAAAGAGACTAAGGCCTGTAGCTATGCACTAACAGACCAGAGATGAAAAACCACAATTTTGGCATAGTAAACTTCCAATTCTGACAAGATGAATAAAATAAAAGTTGTAGCTTAGTTTCTAAGCTTTCCGGAATGACCAAGAACGTCAAATTCCGATCGGGGATGAAAATTCCATGACTAAAACAATTCTCAGATCTAAATTCTATATCACTGTCGTTGTGCTCTCGGGACAGTAATAAGAATGCACAGTTTTGACCAAATTAACTTCGAAATTTCATGAAACTCAAAACATTAAAGTTTTAGCCCTAAATCTAAGCTTTCCAGAACATCCAAAATTATTAGATTTGGATAAGAAACGAGTAACTTATGGCCAAATCAATTTCAGGTTTTTATTTTATCAACCATGTAGTTTGTTGTCAGGTCAGCGACAAACAAACGTGATTTCGACCATTCAAACTACAAAATCAGGCAAAACTCAAAACATAAAAGTTATAGACTACAGAATAAGCTTTCCAGTACATCAAGAAAATCTTAATTCCGATTTAAGATGAATGAGATATGCCTAATTTACTAACAGCAATAAACTAATTATAATATCCGCTAGCATATATTACCTCTTTCCCAAGCAATGAAAAAAAAATCAAAGAGTTTTACAATCTAAATGCACAAAAAAAAGAGGATTACAAAATAATTTCAGAAATTAAACAATGGATTAAAGGTGAGTTTTGTGATTGCTATTACCTTCAAATGATTAGATTAAAACTCATTTGACTTTGATGAAGATTAATGAAGTTTTGCTCTAGGTTTGGAGGCCATTATTTAGTGTTTTGCTCTAGGGTTTAAGGGGTTATGGAATGAGATGTTGGCTGAAACAAATGGGTAAAAGATGGTTTATAGGCTAATGGAAGTGAGTTAGTGGGCCTAATACCCATTAGGACTTGGAATATGTTCCATATCTCAAGTTAGCTAATTTCTCTAAGTACAAACTACACATTATTTACCCATAAAATTTTAAAATATGTTACCAAAATAATTTAGCTATAGTTATAAAATTTTACATCACAATATTTTCCAACTTACAATTTAACCCCTATTTATTCCAAAACACATTTTAGTCAAAATTGCCCAAAATCAACGTTTTGCAATTTAATTGTAAATTAAATTCCCAATTCAAATATTAACCTATTTTACACATATAAAATTTTGCAATATTATAAATTTCCATTTACCCTAATTAATTTCCATTAAATTCTCCATTTTACACTTAGGCCCAAAATATTAATTTATTCAAAATAACTAACTTTTGAACAAATTAGTCACATAAAAAATCATTAATAGCTCCAATTAAATTAAAATCCCAATTTTAATTTATTATTTGGTACCGCAATCACGGGTTGTTACAATATTATGCTTTGGGATTTTATATACAAATATTTACAGAAACCTTAATTGAGATGTGGTATACCCCTCTCTAGATAAAAAAAAGAAAAAACCCTACCCCCTTAATATATATATATATATATATATATATATATCTATCTATCTATACTATAATGCAAATACCTGGTCAAACCGGTCAAAGTGAAGCCTTTTTGGCATTTCCCATATTGCCCACACTGCATACTCCAACCAAATGATTCTATTAGGGCACTTTCGTATTTCTACCATCGCCTCATCCCACGTTCCCAAACCTGCTTCTTCGCATGACCCACTTACTCTTTCGTTTCTCTTTCTTTTTCTTCTCCGTATTCTTCTTCCCTTTCCTTCCGTTTCTTCTTAGCCGAAAACAATGGCACTTCCATTTTTCCAGTTTTCAAACCCACATACCTAAATTGACCAAACTCTGTTCTTCCCTTCCTTCCCTTGCGTTGCTTGTCGAGACGACCACTGCCACGTCGATGATGGTCCACCATCACGCTACTAAATCACAGTATCAATCTTTTCCTACCCACCACTAACTTCGACACCAAATCACTGCCAGAATAATTTTGACAGCTTGCAACAAAGGCCGACTATATTTCTCAAGGTAAGATCTCAACCTTACTGTTGATTCATGAGTTTTGATTCATGACACAAGCTTCAGAGATCATACGACGAGAATACTATATGAAAGCGACAAAAAGAGAATAAGTGCATACCGTGCACTACAAAGGAGATAACTTTACAATCCAGAGATTAGTATGGATATTTTATTTTATTGAGTCTTAGAATAATGTTAAAATCATTCCTCAAATAGTCACACACGCACACAAAACATTTTATATCAAAATTGTGTTCACTGTGCATATAACACCAGGTCGGTCGACCGACCAGGATCCTCGGTTGACCGACCCTGTATCATATGCAGAGTGACTTTCTGTTTTGTATACGTTTTTAAACTCAGCTGACCGGCCAGGTTTTCCGGTCGACCCACCAGAGAAAAACGGCTAGTTTTCTGAAGAGACGCGATCATTTCATGAAGAGGAATGTCCTCTATTTCAAGAGGTATGGACACAACTGTTAACTAAAACTCTTCATAAAAGATTACAACTCTTCTACAACTATATAAACATATTCAATTCACTTCTACAATCACCGATTCTTGTTTATATTTCTGAAATCTAATCTATATTCATTTCTGCAAATAAAAGCATTCATTCTTATTTAATATCACTAGAATCCTTGAATTTATTCATATACTTCGATTCTACGTGATTATCTTCCTTCTAAATCTTCACACGCATATATACTCTTGAGGATTTGATTATAGGAAAGTTGTACTATCAAAAGACAATCAGTGTTATTCAGAACACATTCGTCAACAAACTATTTGTATTAAGTTGAAGTCCTCTTCGGCTGTTGAGGCGGAAAAATTCCTGTTCGGCTGCTCAGGTGTCGTATACCTATTCCTCCGGGTTAAGTGAGGGGTTTAGTTTAAATCCAGAGGGTATTCTGGGACTGGACGTAGAACGAGAAGTTCGAACCAGTATAAAAATTCCTGGTGTGCTTACTTTAATTTGTACTTTACTGTTATTACCAGTTTCCGCATTAACATACCATATTACACGATCCTTAGTACTACACGTACACTTTCATTTGGTATCAGAGCAAGGTTATCTTATAACCATCACAAAGTTATTTGATATTTACTTATTTCTAGTAATATGGCAACCACACAAATTAACGATGTTAACACACACTAATTCTAGTTTCACAGAAGGTCAATCGACTTCACGACCTCCACTTTTCAATGGTATAAATTACAATTATTGGTCAACTAGAATGAGAATCTATATGCAATCAAGTGGATTTGATATCTGGAATATTATACAAAGAGAATACACAATTCCTACTGGAGAATACTTGACTTGGAGTAACACACAAAAACTAGATGCTACATCAAATGCTAAGGCTATGAATATTTTATTTTGTGCATTAGATAGAAATGAATTCAATAGAGTTAGCATGTGCACTTCCGGCTATGAAATTTGGAGAACTCTTAAAGTTTCACATGAAGGAACGAACAAAGTTAAATTGAGCAAAATTTCTATGCTGAAACATCAATTTGAAAATTTTAAAATGAGGCCAAATGAATCTATAAATGACATGTACTCTAGATTTCAGGATATTTATCATGCTTTATTATCACTAGAACAAAAGTTTACTGATTTTGATGTTGTTACAAAAATCTTGAATTCTTTAACGGACGAATGGAAACGAAAAGTCCTAGCTATTGAAGAAGCAACTGATTTGTCAACATTAAAACCAGAAGAGTTGATAGGTAATTTAATGTCCTACGAAGTAAATTTGCAGGCAAAACGAAATGGAGCACAAGAAAAGAAAAATGTAGCATTCCAAGCAGAAAAAGATGATTCCGACTCAGATAATGAAGATATGGCAATGATCGCTAAAAATTTCAAAAAGTTTTTGAAATTCAACAGAAACAAATTCAAGGGAAACAAAAATAATTCCAACAACAATTCCAATAGCAGCAAACCATCATCTTCAACAATGGAATGTTATGAATGTCATAAGAAAGGACACATGAAGAAAGATTGTCCAGATCGTAAAAGGAATAACTTCAAGAAGGATAAAACCAAACGAAAGGCTTTTTCAGTCACTTGGGACGACACTGACTCATCATCCTCATCAGAGAGTGAAAGTGATAATGAACAAGCAAATGTATGCTTCATGGCTTCGTCAGACGATGTAAGTGATTTTACTTTTGAAGATTTAATTGAAATAAACTCTGAATTAGTAAATTTAACAAAACAACTTAAAAAGAAAAATAAGGAGTTGCAAAGAAAGTTAGATAGAACAGTTTTAGAAGTAGATATGTTAAAAGATGAGAAGGTAATATTGGAAGAAGAACTTGAAATTTCTCAACAATCGAATTCTAACTTATCTTCTCAAATTACGTCAATATCTGAGGAACTAGAAATTCAGAAAAATAAAAGTGATACTTTTGATAATTTTAAAATTTTTGTTAAAAGAATTCAAAATATTAAAACACTGAAAATTAAAAATACAAGAAGTGATCATGGAGACGAATTTGAAAATGAAGTTTTTGAACAATTTTGTAACAAGAAAGGTATTAACCATAATTTCTCTTTTCCTAGAACACCACAACAAAATAGAGTTGTAGAAAGGAAAAATAGAACGTTACAAGAATGTGCAAGAACTTTACTAAATGGAACAACTTTATCGAAACATTTTTGGGCAGAAGCTGTAGCTACTGCTTGTTACGTACTAAATCGCGTTTCTATTCGACCATTAACTAAAAATACACCATATGAACTTCTAAATGGAAGAAAACCAAATATTTCATATCTAAAAGTTTTTGGTTCCAAATGTTTTATTTTAAATACTAAAGATCAACTAGGCAAATTCGATCCAAAATCCGATGAAGGTATATTTGTTGGATATTCGGAACGAAGCAAGGCTTATCGAATTTATAATAAACGAACTCAAATTATTGAAGAAAGTTTACATGTTTCTTTCAACGAAAATTTTAAAAATATAAATCCAAGTGTTACTATTGATTCTGATGATGAATCTACTCAGAATGAGAATAATAGTACAAATGAAAATTTTGATATTTATGAAACCAATACAAACGTGACTTCTAATATAATAAAATCTCCACCTAGAATTTTAAGAGATCATCCTGTGCAAAATATAATTGGAGAAGTTAATACGAATGTTAAAACCAGACATCAGTTAAATCAAGTTGGTCATGTTGCTTTTCTTTCTAACATAGAACCTAAGAATATAAAAGAAGCTTCAACTGATGACTACTGGATACTTGCCATGCAAGAAGAATTAAATCAATTCGAACGAAACGAAGTTTGGGAACTCGTTCCTAGACCCAGTGATCAATCAGTCATCGGTACTAAATGGGTTTTTAAAAATAAAGCAGATGAACTAGGAAATATAACAAGGAATAAAGCTAGATTAGTTGCGCAAGGATATAATCAAGAAGAAGGAATTGATTACGGAGAGACGTTTGCTCCAGTCGCCCGACTTGAAGCAATACGAATATTATTAGCTTATGCGTGTTTTCATAATTTTAAACTATATCGAATGGATGTTAAAAGTGCATTTTTAAATGGATTCATAAAAGAAAATGTTTTTGTTGAACAACCACCTTTGTTCAATCATGAAAAATTTCCAGATCATGTATATAAACTTAAAAAGGCGTTATATGGTCTAAAACAAGCACCACGTGCTTGGTATGATCGTCTTAAAGGTTATTTATTAGAATCTGGCTTTGAAATCGGTAAAGTAGATCAAACACTCTTTATTAAGAAAACTAATAAAGATATTTTAATAATTCAAATATATGTTGACGATATTATTTTCGGCTCGACAAATGAAAAATTATGTCAAGAATTTTCAACTATAATGACAAATGAATTTGAAATGTCTCATATGGAAGAATTATCATATTTTCTTGGACTACAAATTAAACAAATTGAAAATGGAATTTTTATTAATCAAGAAAAATATTGTTATAATTTAATCAAACGTTTTGGTCTGGAAAACACTGCTGCCAAACCAACTCCTATGAGTACAACGATTCATCTCGATAGAGATGAAGATGGCAAAAGTGTTGATCAAAAGTTATATCGTAGTATGATAGGTTCTTTACTCTATTTAACAGCGAGTCGACCCGATATTATGATGAGTGTCTGTTTATGTGCTCGATTTCAAGCAAATTCCAAAGAATCACATATGAGAGCAGTTAAACGCATTATTCGTTATCTAACTAAAACCAAAGATTTCGGACTATTTTATCCGAAAGAATGTCCTTTCGAATTAGTTTCCTATAGTGATGCTGATTTTGGAGGAAGTCGGACGGATCGAAAAAGTACGAGCGGAACATGTCACTTCATTGGACGTTCCTTAGTTTCTTGGTTTAGTAAGAAACAAAACTGTGTTTCTTTATCAACATGTGAAGCAGAATATATATCTGCTGCTTTGGCATGTGCACAAGTCGTATATATGCAACAGACATTACAAGATTTTAATTGTCATCTTGAAAAATCAATAATTTATTGTGATAATACCAGTGCAATAAATCTTTCTAAAAATCCGGTCAATCACTCACGAACAAAACACATTGATATTCGTCATCATTTTCTTCGTGATTGTTTGGAAAAAGGATTAATAAATCTAGAATTTATCAACACTGAAAATCAAATAGCCGACATTTTTACTAAACCACTAAATGAAAATACTTTTATAAAACTAAGACGAGATTTAGGTATAATGTCGTTTAAAGACTTATGAATAAAAATATGAAAAAATATGGAAAAACAAAAATTATTTTATTTCTGACCAAAGCGGCACTCGAACTCATGACTTCTGACTTATATGTTAGATGTTGTAGTATAGCCACTTGGGCTATGGGTGTTTCTTGTTCCAGCTCTTTTTATAATCTGTACCATTAAAACTTAATTTCAGAATAAACTATTTTTGACTCTAAAGCATTGTATATCATTCATTTACAAACAGTTTTTTGTTTAAAAAGTTCTGTGATTAAAACTAAAATTTGTTTTTAAACCACTATTTTTTTAGAAAATAAATGGTTATATATACATACATATGTTTATTGAATAGAACATAAAATACAAAAATCTTCTTACAAAACAAAACTTGAGACAAAAATGTCTTCTAACGATGACGTCTACAATTCTGAAAATTCTCATCTTTCATACACATCCCCGGACGACGACTATTCTGATCGCATCCCCGAAAATGGTCCCCATCCTACTTTTCCAATGCCTAATCGTGTTTTAGAATTCTCCTCTCCAGATAATGACCCCCGACACAGGTGGAAACCATGGGAAGACTCCCATACAGGTTATACACCTGATAAAAAGAAAGGGAAAAAGGAAATGGTAGTATCTCCATCAACCAAACAAAAGATTGATGAAATTCATCACTACCAACAACAACAAATGAATATGCAACGGGAACTTTATTACGAACAAAAAGTCACGGCAAGACGTTTAAGTTTCCTTGAAAAGATTGCCATGAAATTTTGTTCATCTAAGAAGGATGATGTTGCTGAACCTTCTTACAGAACTCCATCTTCTTCTGACCATGTTCAATCTCCAATAGCTCCAATATGGTCACCGGTAGAAAACGTTCCATCTCCAAATTCATGGGAACGTCGATGCTGATGCACCATGGCTATAATTTAATATATATATGTTATTTTTTTAATAAGATGTATAGATATATATGATGCAATAATATAATTATATTTCTATAATTCTTGTTTGAAAAACAGCATAAACTTGTCTGTTCACATGCCTCGGTCGACCGAAAAGTCTGAATCGGTCAACCGAAGCTGTCCCGAGAAGTTTTTAAAAAAAAACAGATTTCTTTCAACTCGATCGACCGAACAACCTGACTCGGTCAGCCGAACTTGTTTCCCGAATGATGTTAGAACATTTTTTTTTAAAGTCGGTCAACCGAATACCCTGCACGAGTCGACCGAAGCTCTTCCCGAAAGTTTCAGCACTGTTCTGAACCTCAACTCGGTCGACCGACCCAGGAATTTCAGCCGACCGAACGAGCTTTTCTGCTGAAATTGCTTACATATTTTAACCCATCCATTCACCTTTTTATCTCACCTCTTCACTTTACTCTCCCAAAACAGATTTTAACCCTAGCCCCCATTACAACCTTCCTAAACTTCTTCAAATTCTTCAAAGAAAAATGGCCCCCAAGAAGAAATCTAAGACTACTGCTGGCCAATCTTTCTCAACTCCTGTAGACTCTCAAATTGCTTCTTGGCTAGTAAGTGAAAAAGCTTTAGAAAGATGGATAAGGCTTCAAGATGCCAAAATCTTTGAGGAGTCTTTTGTAAGTTATCCTGATTTTACCTCCTACGGTGTTGAAAATGCCGCTCTTGAAAGTGGTCTTGATGCTTTTCTTGACCATAGGAAAAACAACTTGAAAATTAATCATATAATGGTCAAGTTATTCCTAGCAAATCTCAACCTTGTAAATCCACCGAGAAACACTGAAAATTGTGTTTGGACATCGGTTTGTGGCACTTCGATTTTTCTCTCCATTGATCGAATGAATCATATTTTAAATGCTCGACCGGGTGGAATATCATTACATGATGTAGACTGTAATACATCAACTCGTGACCGCCTAAGTCATCTATTCTTTGAAGATGATGCTACCGATTTAAGGCAAACTTCATCTCTCTGACCTAAAGCACGACTTTTTCATCGATTCATGATGAAGTCTATTGTTCCAAGAGGAGGGTCATACCACTTAGTATATCCCGAAAACTTCAAGGCGTTATATGCTATGTGTGGAAATATTTGGGTAAATTGGACACAACTTCTTATGGATGAATTCCTTACGTTCAACCAAGGAAAAATGCTCCATATTTATTATGGAGAATACATAATGCGGTTGATTAACAACTTTGTCACTCATGCTCCGGAATCCGAAACATCCAAAGTTCGTACCTTTGACTCACGAACAATAAAATTAATGAAGTTACCCGATGCACCGTCCCAAATTTCAACCTTTCAGCAATGGCGTACCATTCCACGAGAACAACTACGTCGCAGCTATTCTACACCTCAACCATCCACTCATTCTACAGAACGTATAACTCGTCAAACCTCTATCCAAAGACCACCTCCCGGTACTAGCACAGCGGCTGCCATTGATATTTTGGCTCAAAATCAACTAGCTTTGGATTCTCGCCTTCGAAAAATTGATGGGCGTTTCTAGAAGATCAAAGGCTTCTTCGTAAATTTATGGGATGCCTTATCATGTACTTCTGAAGCCGGTGCTTCATTTGTTGCTCCTGGAAAAAGACCAGCACCAAATTTCTCTTGGTCTACATCCGATAACACAAGTTCCAGCACATCGGCAACTCCCGCACCTACTACTCAAAGACGGGGTAAGGAACCGGCTCCTTTCGATGAAAATCTTCATTCAGAACAGTGGGATACCGACGATGATGAGGAGTAATTGTAGTATTTTTACAATTTATTTACTTTCAAGAATTTCTTGTACTTTATTTGTTTCTTAATTATGGTTATGTTATGTTCTAAGCAAACATCTTTAAATTATTTCTAATTAAGCTCAAGAATGTACCATGTAAATTTAAATGTTTTGCATTACTTTAATCTGTTATAAGTATTCCTTTTTGTCGAAGACAAAGGGGGAGAAATGTATGCAAACTAACGAATTTTTGCAGAAAAGTCGCCATATATTCAAGGGGAGAACTATAATATATATGTCAATATTACTTCGTCACATAAGTATTGTCATCAATCAAAAAGGGGAAGAATGTTGATTCATGAGTTTTGATTCATGACACAAGCTTCAGAGATCATACGACGAGAATACTATATGAAAGCGACAAAAAGAGAATAAGTGCATACCGTGCACTACAAAGGAGATAACTTTACAATCCAGAGATTAGTATGGATATTTTATTTTATTGAGTCTTAGAATAATGTTAAAATCATTCCTCAAATAGTCACACACGCACACAAAACATTTTATATCAAAATTGTGTTCACTGTGCATATAACACCAGGTCGGTCGACCGACCAAGATCCTCGGTCGACCGACCCTGTATCATATGCAGAGTGACTTTCTGTTTTGTATACGTTTTTAAACTCAGCTGACCGGCCAGGTTTTCCGGTCGACCGACCAGAGAAAAACGGCTAGTTTTCTGAAGAGACACGATCATTTCATGAAGAGAAATGTCCTCTATTTCAAGAGGTATGGACACAACTGTTAACTAAAACTCTTCATAAAAGATTACAACTCTTCTACAACTATATAAACATATTCAATTCACTTCTACAATCACCGATTCTTGTTTATATTTCTGAAATCTAATCTATATTCATTTCTGCAAATAAAAGCATTCATTCTTATTTAATATCACTAGAATCCTTGAATTTATTCATATACTTCGATTCTACGTGATTATCTTCCTTCTAAATCTTCACACGCATATATACTCTTGAGGATTTGATTATAGGAAAATTGTACTATCAAAAGACAATCAGTGTTATTCAGAACACATTCGTCAACAAACTATTTGTATTAAGTTGAAGTCCTCTTCGGCTGTTGAGGCGGAAAAATTCCTATTCGGCTGCTCAGGTGTCGTATACCTATTCCTCCGGGTTAAGTGAGGGGTTTAGTTTAAATCCAGAGGGTATTCTGGGACTGGACGTAGAACGGGAAGTTCGAACCAGTATAAAAATTCCTGGTGTGCTTACTTTAATTTGTACTTTACTGTTATTACCAGTTTCCGCATTAACATACCATATTACACGATCCTTAGTACTACACGTACACTTTCACTTGCTCCATGTTTTACTGATTTGGTTTCGTACGGTGTTCCTTACCTTCTCTTATTTTAACTCTCTCTGACTCGAATTTCATTTCCTGATTTCTCTATTTTAACTAATTTATCTACCTTCGTTTATTATTCCTGTTTCTTTACCAAAAATACCAAACTACAGAAAGTATCCTATGTGTATATGTTGTTATTACAAGCCTTTTCTTCAGTTTTGGTCAGTTACATTTATTGATGGCCTTAATTCATAAAATTATACTAGAACAGAGAAGGGTGTGTGGTAGTGGAAGATGAAAGCCAGGGCTAAAGACCGCCATTTTCAGGTAAATTCATAAAATTGTTACTTTTTAGTTACTAAATTTTTTTGACATTAATATTATCTTTTAAACTTCTAACTGTGTTTGATAAAATGATTAATTTTTGGTTCATCTTTGGGATTACTTTATGACTAAACTGGGTTTGGATGGTAAAAATTTGAAATTGAGATGAATTTTTCGAATATAGAGGACGGTCATTTGGTTTCTGATGAGAAATATGTGATTCTGTGTTGCAATGGATGTAATATTAATTTTAATTGCATTGGCTTATTGCAATAGTTTTATATACAAATTGCTATATACTACTACTGTGGGTTAACTATTCAATTACGATTGATTAATTGATCATGACTGTGGAATTTTGCATATGAGACTATCAGTTACAGCTCTTTTCCCTTTTACAGAAGACACATATGCTTGAGATCAGGATTGAAAAAGTAGTTTGAGGAGAAGATTTGGAAATACATTCAATGATTTAAAGAAAGGTTTTCTCTTTTCATTTCAAGCCCTACATCTTTCATGTTTTGTAACTTGAAATTATATTTTAAGGTCATTGCACTTGAAACTATATCATTGCAACTAATTTTGATCCAAATTAATAACTTTGTTCTTTTTCGGTAGTTTGCAATTGCTAAAATAATGGATGTTTTACTGGTGAGATGTTGATTCATGGTGTTTTCAACAAACGAGTATAACATTGTTGCCGATGATATCATACCATAGTTTATATTAGGTATGGTTATGATTCATTCCTATAAAGGTGTCTTTGAAAAGAGCATAAATAACTTTTTGATATACTACTATTTTACATGTATGCTATAGTGGTATGATAAAATAACCTTTTTCCTATATCATAGTTTGCACATTCAGATAATAAAATGATGCGTTATGTGATGATGTGTGTCTGTGTATGTGTATAATAAGACGAACTAAACTAGGCAAAGCAAAAAATGAATTCAGTACCTGATTTAGAAATATACAAACCTGAAGTCTATTCGAAAGTGAAGACAGAACCATCTAATCATGGAATATTTGCTATTACTGGAACTCACAAATTGCAATCTATTTTAGTTTTACTTTTTTCTCACTACACTACCTATAATTTGGTGACTTCTTGACTTTGCAAATTATATACCAGCTGGATTAAAACATAGATAAATTTTGAAAAAAATAAATAGTTGACAAGCAACTTAAACATCTCCTTTATTTGAACATGTCATTAAATCTTTCTTTGTATTATTAGTTAACTGTTGTACCTACATTATCATGCAGCATCTATAGTAAATAGGTAGTAAATAGGTAGGATGAAGAAGCCAACCCAAATAACACAGTTTATAATTCCTAATTCTCAAACTAAAATACAATAAAAGATGTTATCTCATACGCATCCATGTTTTGACAAAGTTGTTTGTCCAAACTCTCATCAAAGCCCTTAGCTCTGACTAAGCATAAACGGGTGCTAACTTTTGCTGTCGGATTTTGCTCTATATGTATTGATAGCGTAGCATGATCCAACACATTTCATGCCTCTACCTTGAAATACAAGACCTCATTTTTTGCAACCGCTACTGTATGTCTGTGTGCTTATTTGTATTTAAAGAGTAGTGAAACCAAAAACTACACATTACTGACTTGGTATATTCATTGCTATGCAGCCCTATGTAAAGTACTTGACCGGTAATGTCAAACAAATTTATGTAAATTAATCTCATCTTCTGCAGCCAAGTTACATTTTTTCATTTGTTTGTTATATTTCATTCAAGTTCCCAGTTCTTAAAATACATATATATCTATTTTACAACCTCATATGTTGTCTGTTATGTATTAGGATTATTAAGCAACATTCCAAATTGCGAAGTTCAATTACTTTGTACCCAATTCTCAATGAATAGTTTGGAGGAGGAGCTACCTCATATTTAAGTCATTTTAATCCAATTCCAAACAATCAAAACAATATAAGGAGAGGTTTAACCATTGATGTTAATGGTTCTTAACATGTCAAATTAATTAATTGTAGTTTTAATTCACGATATAATCTCCCATCGAAATAGCCTTCAATTATCACACTACCTCTTTTTCTAACATGAAACCTACTAAGAACTTTCGGATAATCTATTTGGACATACAAACTGCTATAAAACAGATAGTAGTTTCACTTTTGTTAAGCTCTTTGAAAAGAGATATTCTAGGCTCTTTAAGATTTTAAATAATGATGTTTCTTCAAATGATTTTTCCAGTTAATTTCATTTTAGCTTAGTTTACTATACAAAATTAAACTTGCTGTATTAATGTGTTTGTTATAAAATGACATACCAACATACATAATCCATTGAAATGTTTTCCATACCCGTGGTGTGCGTGCATTTATATTGAATGTTTTCTCACTGTTAAATGAACATAAAGATGTAACATCAATTGATAATATCTGATTAATTATAGACTACCGTCTATCATTTTTTTTAAGATAAATAAATGAATCAATGTATTTTTTCACATGTGGATAGATCAATTTTTCAGTATTTATTATTATGATTTACGATACATAACATATTTCCAAAGGGAATTAAGTTTTATTTTCATTGATTTGTACAACTTGAAGTCTGAGCATAATTTGTAAACATCCAATTTGTACTGATTTAAGAACTATTAAACTGAATTATTACATTATGGTTGATACATATTAGACTGTATAACTGCCTACAGAATGCAAGATTGGAACAACTTATCTTTACTAGATGAATTCAACTTCATTTCAGAAACAATGAATTAAAGAGACTGAGAATTCCAATCAGCTGAAAATTTCTCCTTCGGATGTGTTATTTCTTTTTAAACTTTTACTGATATATTGTACTCTTTTTTTTCATTGTTATGGTTAATTTTATACGGTAATCAAATACATGTTTCTTCTTTTCAGTTACCACTTGAGTTTGCATTTATATGTCAAGGAGTAAGATAAATAAGTGACTTTGACATCATATTTCTGGATGACTGAAGAAGTGGATGGTTCACAAATTCCTAAATTTACCCAACTGTACCACTTATGTTCTTGATTGGCACGTTACTGCTGGAAAGTTTTGAATGTAATGGTGTGCTACACCAGTGCAATGGTCAGCGAAAGTGTTTTTCTCTCATGAGCAAAGATATTTTAACGAGCACATGTTTCTAGGAGCTTTTTAATTTTGTGTTCTTTTCCTATCATGTTAATGGCAAAATTAGTATATTATGTTGCTATATATATTATTCGGTTACGTTGTAAGATTAGATAAAGGAAGAATTATCACAATGTTTGTTTGAAGTTGTATGGTTAAACCTTTTACAGTTCTACAATTAAATTAATGAAAAGTTTAAGTAAACTCAAACCAAGTTACTTGGTTATTTTTTTGTACGTATGAGTTATATGAACTATGTTTTGCAATTCCGTTAAACCAATATACATGTGGTGAATCTATATTTTACTTTGTTGTTAAACCATATACACATGTATGAATCAAATGTAGCATACTGGGGTTAGTCACCTGACAGAAATAGTTTGTATATCATATTGGGGTTAGTCACCTGACACAAATAGTTTGTAGGTGAAATGCTTGGCCACTGGAACAACATATCAATGATAAGGCAGCCAGGTCCAATCAAACACTCATTTTCAATTTTGAATACTTTTTTCTATGCACACGTCCATCGGACATGCATACGTATTGGTATACTATAAAGCAAAACCTAGGGTCAAAGTGAAGCCTTTTTCGTACGATCAAAATTGCCCATTTTATACTTTACCTTGATAGGCGTTGAAGGGATTTACATGTCTTTTACCTAACCCACGTCCTGTAACTGCAGAAAGGCTACCACGTTTTTCTATCTACATCTTTTTCGTTTTCTCAAAGAAATGCACCTCAATTTCTCATTTACTCACGAAAACCTGCACTCTCTTCCTCATTGAAAATGCATCAACTTTACAAAACCCTAACAAAGAAAAGAAAATTCATTCTACATTACAATCTCTAATTCCTCACTCAGATTCAGATATGTGAGCTCCCAATGTTTCATAATACCAATTCCTCCTGCACACGTGCACGTGCATCGCACGTACTAAAAAACTCCTACAAAGGTACTTCATCATTATCAGGTTTACCTATCGTCTTTCTTACAACACCTTATTTCTGTTTATTTGTCATATCCTCTTCCTTTTTTTCCCCGTAATTAACGAAAACATTACTATAATCTCTCACAATATCATAATTGTAACAAAGACAAAATACGCCACTTCCTTTTTTGCACACGTCCAACGGACGTGCCACCATACTTGTATATATATATAGAAACACTTGCGCTTGCACTAAACAAATTAATAAATATGCTTAAGCCTTACAAAATACATACTATATAGAAAACATAAAAGTTTACTATGCTGATACATAGTGAACATGGAACAGCAAGAATGTATGTGCAAATCATTTGGATTGCACTAAATATGAAAAGTTTGAGTTACATTCTTAAGCTTCGACAATCATAGCAGATGAATCAAATACCTTAATAGATGCTCTTTCTCATTACACTCCCTGTTGAAAATCCCTAAAAGGATTCCTCTCCCTTATTTTCACCTTCTCTCCTCGGTATTTTTTTTCTTTACTACACTCCTCTCATTCTCGCATAACACAACTGATTGTTATGGGAAAAAATAGACACAAACAAATAGAGAAATCAACAATAGCTTCTATCCTTGAACCAGTGTAGGTGTATTGCTGAAGCAAGCTACACTTTACAGCATTCTAGTTCATAAATAACAAATAAAATTAGGAACATGCAACGTCGATCTTTATTCTAAATTGGAAACTTGGTAACATTGAAATGAATCAGTGTAGGAAACCGAATAAGGGATCCATGCGCTGATAGTACTTTAGAAAAAAATTATTATTCTATATCAAACAAATTGGTGGTGCTGCCAACGATAATTATATTAGTGGCAAAACACCTAGCGCTAGTTGTTGCTAGAGGTATTGGATATGAACCTCTACAACATGACCATGTCTTTCAAAGGAGGAAAAAAAACTAACTAACTAACTGATAGGACAAAAAAATACAACTCTATATTTTGGCTTCAAATGTATTATATTTATCATCGTTTATTCTTTTATTATAGAGCACAATGACAGTCAAACAAAATTTAAATGAATATTTAGTTTCATGTTATTTAATACATTCGCAATAGACAATGTATGTTTAACTGAAATAGGACATGAGAGTTCCAATTTTGAATATGGTTGATTGTATTTGAACATAGATTGTAGCTTAACTACGAAAATAGAGAAAGCATGATATTCAACCATAGATTCACCTCGAAATGGTAGTGAATTTCAAGTAAAGGTAGAAGTTAGGAATTAACCAAGGTTATGATGAGTAAGTAGGAAGTATAAATATATATTCTCATGAACATGAGAAAAGTCTATGTATTTGACAAAACAAATTAACCATATATATTATGTCATATACATACATAGACACACGTGTGTACATGTGTATGTATTTGTGAGCTCCTAAAATTCAAATGTACCAATGATGTAAATAAATACCAACATGTGTACGTATTTGTGAGCTCCTAAAATTCAAATGTACCACTGATGTAAATAAATATCATACGTTTGAATTGAAATGATTAATATATTACTAATAAGTAAAAGACTTAGAGTACAAAATTTATTACCTCTGTAATGCTAGTATGTAAAAACTGATAGCTCTAGGTGGGAATACTTGAAGTAATTTGCATCATACATACCTAGCCTGAGTTTTTAAGAAAGCCAAAACTTAATTTTTAAACCTGTCATCTTATAGTTGAGGAGAAATTTGCATCATTGGAAAAGTAATATATTAGAACTCGAGTATTGACACAAACAAAATAAAAATGTGAACAACATAATTCAGCAGGAATGTACAGAGATCAACCAAATATAAAGGCCTAGGACTATAAATAACATCCATGTTGAGTGGAGAATTAATATTTCAATTTTCAACACACATGTCGATGATTTACATAATACATATACTTTTTATTAGAATGCATACAGTAAGACACACACAAAGCATACTTTCTACTTAGAACTATATGTTTACGACCAAATAACATGATTGTTACCTATGTTGGCAACAAGTCCATCAAATGGAAATCATATCAACAATATTGGCTTCATTTTTAGATATCCAATATTCCAATTCATGGTATTATACTCTCTTGTTGGAAGACAAAGTGTAATACAGTCAAATATAATAAAACATATAGTACCAAAATATCATAACTTGCTCTTAATTATATCTTCTTATCCAATATAGCACATGATTTTAATTTGTATTAGATTTCCTTCAAAGATAAAGGTTGTAACTTTGCTGACCATATTATCAAGCATGTCCAAATAGTATTAGCTAGACTAATAAGGAAAGAATATTCCTTACATTTTAAAAAAAGGGAAACATTGTTTTATGATTGGAGAGATTATTAAATTATCATATATAACTTAAGTGGTGTGATATCATAACATGCACCAGCTGAAGTTTGAGGAAAAATATTCAGTTTATAATTTTCTATTTGACAGCGACCAGAATTCATCTATAGGTCATCACATACATTTGCATTAAGAAAATTGTTTTGATGGATTGTTTAGAACTTAATGGTTCATAATTTTAATATTGATCATAAGAACACACAGTGATAACATAGATAACATTATGTGGCTACTATCATCCCATAAAATTTATGTTCCAAACCATAACCATTAATATTCCGACATGGTTAAACCAAAAAATACTATATTTCAAATACTGTCAAAGGCCAAGTTATCACTTTACCGGCATAATGAAACAAAGAATTGCATGATAAGCTAAAAACAAATTTTTGCACAATTCTGCTCAGTTTTGAATGTGATATTTTTTATGCATATAAAACAATACAGTTAGATTAAAAAAAAATCAGTCATTTTAGTTGGAAAGAAGCCCTTTTATAAAATTATTCTATAAAAAATCAAGAAAATCAGAGTATATAATAACATAATAAAAAAATAACACAAAACCAAGGATACCTTTCCTCAAGTGAGATGAATTGTGGAATCATACGATGCACTCTTTCACTCAATCAGCAGTGCAAAATTCTGCCTTGAGGGTAAGCGAGAAAAGAATTGCAGTGAAGGTGTAACTCAATGGGTAAACTGTAAAAGGTACAAAAGTAGAATAACAACATTTTGATAAAATTGGCATTTTGTTAATGAAAAAAAGATACTGATTAACACATAGATGATTGTTGTACTTGTACGGTGGTACTTGCAATTCAAAAAATAAAGACTATTTCAGTGATATTGTTTTGATTATAAAAACTGTAATGAGTTCATGGGTTAGATTAACAAAATAGTTTTGCTAAATCAGTCATCAAATGACCAAAAGCTCAAAACAAACCTTAGAATCATGGTTCATATGTAGAATTTCCCGAATGCCACCAGGCACAATTATGCAACTATATTGCTTTTTCCAAATTAGAGTAGATATTCTTCCTTGATGTCAGAGCCAAACCACACCATGTCCAAATTTGCCTAAAAAACAGTGTGTAGAAGATGTATAGCCATCATAATCGAAAAAATGAAGGTTATGTAGTAACTAATGATTTTAGCATAAATATATGTATATATATGATAAAAATAATGATTGAAAAGCTTCCAGCACCACTTTCTAGAACTTTGATTTTTGGCAGAGGCATGAATCCAGTGAGGTCACTAAGAGCGGACATGGAAATTGGTAGCACCGATTGTGGCTATCTAAAAGTACTATCTAAAAGTAAAACTGCTAGTACTATCTAAAGTATAGAGTATGCATTACAAAACTTGTTGTGTAACGACCCGCAAAATTTAATGGTTTTAAAGGTATATTTAACTGGAAATTTGTGAAATTTTAAACAATAAAATTTGAAAATAAAAATTTATTATTTGGAATACGTCTATTTTAATATAGCAACTGGTAAATTTTCATCTGATAATATTGAAGTTTATTTTCCTGTGAAATTTTATTCAAATCAAACCGGTTAATAACAGTGAAATTAAAAGTTTTCCGAAACCAAAATATGTCAACAGGAGAGAATTTATTCAGAGCATTCTGAATCAGACTGCGAAATTCGTTTCGCGAAATTTGGACTTCTACTGCGCCGTTTATCTTAATTCTGGCGAAATAGCAGCATTTCTGGTACCGATTATCGACTTTTGATCGGATGATCGTACCACCAATATCTATATACCACTTTGATCGTCTCGTCGTGCTGATCTCAACGTTGTATTCATTTGTGTATTTCGGAAATCCGGTACGTGATGAAATCAGTGGAACCGTTATCCGTACCGATACACGTTTTTAACCTTTGGTCTCCTTGTATCGTTGGATCAAAAGGGCACTTGCTTTTAGAAATTCCTGGAATCACGCGTGACTTTTTCTTTCCATTCCCTTCTGTCATTCGCGTGACTTTTGATATTAGTTACGTTATTTATTTTAATCCCTAATTTTAAGCTTACTCTGTTGATTTTTTCCTTCTCTTTCAAAATATACATATTCTTTTTCTACTCAGATCCAAGCCTCTTCCCATCGTTCTTCCCAAAGCCTTTCCCTACAAATCAAACCTGCCTCTTCTCCTTTTCCTTAAATCAACGTACTGACCCCCTCACTTATTCTTCCGCCTTTCCGTTCGCCTCCCAAGCTATCACCGCAAAGCACCTTCCCACCACGAAAATCACCAGCCGCTCGTCCTTGCTAGCAACCACCAATCTGAGCCTCCCTCTCTCGCAACTTCCACCTTGACGCATGACAGCCGAGCCACCTACCGAGGTTTTGCTCGCCTCACCCTCCCAGACAACCCAATCACCATGCTAACACCACAACAACCGCTGATCCCATCCTCCCCGCCCTGTGCCACTGGATCCACCGCACGCACCACCTAGTCACGTCCACAACCTCCGCTCCTCCCAGAACCCGTCGCCTCACCTCCGCATCCCATCTCCGCCTCTAGCCTAACCGAGATTCCCTCTCTCTTCCATTTTGCTCGGTCCTCTTCTCTAGTCTAAGGGAAGGTATTGTACTTATATATATATTTTATTATGTTTGTTGTTATATATATATAGCTAAGTATATATGTCACAGTATGAATATACGAGTTTATATAGGATATATATACGGTGCGTTGTAGTATAATGGTTTATAAAGTTATAAAGTTAGATGTAGACAACAATATATTTGTTTTGCCTATCTTTTGATCTAAAAACCAGATCTATATATATTTGATTTCTTTTTTTAGAATATGCATATGGTTTTCAGACAATAGTTTGTGGTCTGCATATACTAAGTAAAGTTTTCTAAAGACGAAAAGCAATATATTTGTTTGTAAGTATATATTTATGTTTAATATATCAGGTTTGCTTATTTTGTTAGTTTATATTTTTCAGGTATATATGTTGTTTTCTCAGATTTGCATAATGATTGTTGTATATATTTTATAAAGGCGTACATATATATTTACAACTGCTTATAGGTTACTTATATAAATGTTTGATCTTTAAAATATAACCGGTTCATATTTTTTTTTTGGAAGCTTATGGTATGCTTAGAGTTATATTTTACAGTTTTGTTGTGGACTAATCGTACAAAGTTCATTCTTTTTTTTTGTGTTTTAAGATATATTATATATATTATTATGTAAGTTGTACACATATATGATTTCGATAAAGCTATAGTCTATGTTGCACATATGTCAGTTTGAAATTTGTTTTAAAATTTGTTTTATGATTAGTTGTCGGTGAGAGTTTAAAAGAGGTGAGTCTGCATATTTTAGATTTCTGGTATTTAATTATATGAGTGGTACGCATGAATATATGTTTGATAGTATAGGTTTGTGTTCAACTTTATTTAAATGTTGCTTTATGCATATCGTTTAAGTATTGTTTTGAGAATAAAATATTTTGACTTTATGTTATGTGTGCTTTAACTTTAGTACTGAATTTTAAATTTTATATGTTTAAGGATAATAATTTCTAACTATATATATATATATCATTTTATTCTAATATATGTTTAAATGTAATATTGACGTTTGAAAAATATAATATAATAATAATATATATTCTGTATATATATATCTAGATGATTCTGATTCGTTCTCTTCAACTCCTATTTGTCAGCTTTGTTCGTCAAATCTTTCCCATCGTGCTTTACTTCGAAGTTGTGCTTGGACCCGTAACTCATCTTACTCTCGTTCATCCCTAGCCTCGAAAGGTGAGCAATCACTCACGATCAACATTCTTGTATTTATTAAATTTGGTTTCAATTGAAACGACAATTGAAATATGATGCTGTAGTTATTTAAATTGTTATATATGCTATTATCTATATATGTTCACCTGTGACATCTGACACCAGTATCTAGTATTTATATGCCTGTTATTACTATTATCTGTATATGATCACCTATGACATCTGACACCAGTATCTGTTATTTATATTGATGATATATGCATGTTGTTATTTTATATTATCTGTTATCACTATGCAAGTTACCTGTTAGTATAGAATTCACTATGGGTTGAAATGATACATACCCGAACGGACTTTAGAATAGGAGAAAATCGTTATGGGTTGAAATGATAAACCCAAGCGATTTTCATTTGAATTGAAATTGGGATTACGGGTCGAAATGATATCTACCCGTATATATTTAAATTTCGGATTGAAATGATAAATATCCGTATCACTTAACCATATGATAAATATATATACAGACACCGTTGGTCCATATATATAAATATTAAAAAAAAAATGAATTTTATGGTTTTGGAAAGAAATATATGGTTTTAATAAATGTGAGCCTTAAATTATTATATATAAATGGGAATGATTGTTTTAAATACATATAATATGTTGAGTATTAAAAAAAATATTTAAAAATAGATTTTGGTAATAATTTGAATAAGTTAAGGTTAGAAAGATAATTTGAATTTAGTTGAAATTGTATTCAATAAAGAATTTTATTTAATTAAACCGATTTTGAAACTCATTGAAATTGAGATGTAAGATATGATTTATAACTTGAGTTTGATTTATAAGTAATCTAATGAATATTTCTTGTTTAAATAAAGTTTAAGGAAATATTTAGTAAAAATGTAATTTAAGGCTAGTTAAATGATATTGAATTTTTTTTAAGTGAATATTCCCTGATTAAATAATAATGAAGTTAAATCAAGAGCTATATGAAACTGTTAAATTTAACATTGAAAATGTTGAATATTAAAGCTTTGAAATATATTGAAAATTTAAATGATCTGTTTAGAAATGAATTAAATTGATGAATTGAGCTTTGAATAAATTTGAATTTGGAATTTGAAGTTGATTTGAATCGATTTGCTAGACTTGAGGAAATTAAATACTTTACTTTTTAAATCATTTAATACATATATATATATACTATTTTGGAGAATAGATATATTTGAAATAGAAATGATATTTTGATTTTGAAGTAAATAAATTTAAAATGACCACGGTGTTATAATGTATATTTCCACCTTGTAGAGAGTTTTGAAGATCCTTAGAGGATGGTTATCCCAAACATCCCTTAAGTTACTTGTATTTCAGTTGATATTTCACTTGAGTTGGATTTATTAGTATGAGAATGTTAATCCTGACTCGAGTGTTTTGTGTTTTGCTTTACGCTCGGGTCAGACTGAGTGATACAGCATTCGAGACTCACCTTTGGAGTTTGGAGCTTCGTTTGGAGATCCAACTTTTGATTCAGCTTCCAGCTTTCCAGTTGATTCGTTCACAGAAGTCATCTGTTTGGATTGGAGACTTCACTGTATTTGAGATATTCTGTTGTATTTTATTTCTAACTCTGATGTTTATATAGTAGCTTCATGAACTACTATTTTATCTATTCCGCTGCGTATTATTGTATTACTCTGTGTCTGTGATTCTGTGATTGATTTATTTACTGCATATGTTATGTTTTGCCAAATTTAAATTAACAATCTATTATTTTGAACTATTCAAGTCCGACATGTGTGGATTTATTGTCGATTTGAATGGTCCAAAATACTGGGTCGTTACAGTTGGTATCAGAGCCAGGTTCTAGGCAAAACTTAGCATATATAGTAAATTTATTTACAGAATCACTTTCGTTCGAATTTGAATCTCTTCCTTTTGACTCGATTTCCTTTGAACTTTGGAACGTTCCTTGCGGTTCCAAATTTCATTTTTGTCTCTCCCTATTTGTATTCTTTTGATTCTGGAGTATCCCATAACTCCACTTCGAATGACCTCTATAAGAATAGGATCCCACCAATCTTTGAATGATTTGTGAAGGGGTGAAACTCCTTCACAATTGGCATTGATTCACCGGAGATTTCTATATCTTTGGTTTAGATGCCGCTATCTCTTGCAATCGAATGTTGGTTTTCTTGGAATTCCGCATCGATCTTGTTCCTGGAGTCACGGTTGATCCGGTTATGGTCGCCCGCGATTTATATAAGTATATTCATCTTCTATTTTGAAATTTAATTATCTCATTTTCGTTCGAACTTATCTTCGAATCAGAATCCTAATTGATTAGAGTCCCAATAATTTGAATGTTTATCTTTGTTTTGAAATCCATTCTTGAATCATCCTTTTGAAAAATCGGGTTTATTCGTATTTTGGAAATTGTTTTATATATCGAAATTTTATAAGTATGATTATATTCTATATATAAAAGTGAAAATGTTTTCGATAAGGATTATATATACCTTTTAAAAAGATAAGAATTTGAATTTTTGAAAGGATTTGAATTTTGAAGTTATATAAGAAATTGATTTATATGAAAAAAATGATTTATAACAAAGGATTTGAAATTCGAGAATTGAACTCCGGTATTTTGAAATTGGTTTTAAGATTTTTGAAATATATAATGATAGTATGATTTAAAAGTATTTTCCGAATAAGAAATGTCCCAATGATTTTAATGAGTTTCGAATGATTTCGAAGAAATTTCAAAAAAAAAAAAAAAAAAAAAAAAGTTTGAGAAAATAGAAGTCCAGAACTCACTTATGTCGCTGGAAAATAATTTCGGTGATGAGTGCACGCATCATCGACATTGATTTTCGAGTTTCAGAGTGAGGGAAAGGCCACTTTAATAGCATTGCTATGCGAGTGATTTTGTGAAAACATTTTGATTTCAAATTCCGAAGTAAGATTTGATATTCGAAAGATATATGTATATATGTATATTTGAAATGATTTAAAGAAAGTCGGTGTTCAGTCCTCGAGTTTCGGATTTGATATAACCCTATCTATTAAAAATTGATTTACTGATTTCCAACTCTTGAATTTGAAAATGATTTCTTCAACTATTTTGAAGGTTCGAGTACTTCCAAATCAAGGTTAACTTTTCAAAGCTGAGAAATTTTGAAAAGTATGAATTATTTGATAAAGTATATAAATTTGTTTCGAATATTTAAGTATGAAGTAATATGATTTAAATAAGTTGAAACTGTTTTGTTAAGTAAATGAATAAGGCTATTTTGAATTTTTCTAAATATGGAATTTAGATTTGAAATGTTTTGAAAGAATTTGGACTTCAATATATTTTGAATAGAATTTAGTTTAAATGTTTTAACTTAGTAACATCTTTATGAAACTATATATTTAACAAGTTGGAATAAGTATATAAGTTGTACGTATGCTATTTTATTCGCGTAATTAATTTGATCCAAGTTTGAGTACACAAGTTCGAGGTGGATTACACCATTTCGTGTTAGGATTTTTCATTTGATTCTTGATGGCGAATATTTGATATGGATTTTGGGCTTGATTCTAGAATTCTCTATCATAGTATATGGCTATGCAAGGAGACTGATGGCTTCTAGTCGAGAAACCATATCGAAATCCGCATTAGGGAAGTCGAATGGACAATAGTAGTTCGAAAGCGAACTTGTGTGATCGAGCGAGCGATCAAATGTGATTTTGCGAAATGATGACGTATGTACATCTTATATCCCAATATCATTGATATATTTTGACGCTGAAATTGAAAGCTGTCGAGTTAGAATATCTTTGCTTACTAAAAGAAAATTCCAATTTAAATTACAAAGATATATAACCCATAAAAGCAAAGATATTCAATCCCATATGGCTCTTCATACAGCGAAATTTATTTTGAAAAATTTGATCCTTATATAAGATAGACCTTACGTAAGTATAAGATGATTTTGAAAACATTTGATTTGGAAATGAATTGGTTGACTTAAATTATATTGATTTGGAAATTTGGATTTATTTTCTAAATCTATAACTTTGGAAACTTTGAAACTAAAGATAATTAATTTGAGAAGAAATAATTTGGTGAAATTGTATATGATTTTGAAATTGAACTGACATTGAAATAAATTAAAATTTGAGAACCTTATGTTACTAAACACTTGATTTGGGAGTTGTCGAACTTATATAAAATTGATTTGTATGAGTATGAAATTGATTCGAAAACTATAGATTTGAAAAGGTACTCAATTTGAAAGTGAAATCTTATATAATTGAAGTCTATATAAGTATGATTTGATATACTATTGATTTTGGAAGGTATTTGATTTGAAAATTAAATCTTATATATAATGGATTTTATATAAGTACGATATTTGAAAGTGATTTGAAAAGGTACTATATGATACATATTTTCGAAGTAAAGATATGGAAAGTGCCTTCTGCTTGATATCCGATTTGTGGCCACATCTTGGATTCATTCTATCGATATTATTCTCTCTGATTTTGGTTTTCCGGATATGATACTCGAGTGTCCTTCGAATTCCATGGCGTTACCCATGGTCTTATTGTTCTCTCGTGACTGCATAGCGCAACTGCCTGGCTGAGTCTTGCCTAGGGGTACGGATTGTTTCCTGGGGGATCCAGGCGTAACCATTGTGTATCCTGCAATCTGTGTAGGTCGCGAATAGTAGCGCAAATGCTTGGCTGAGTCTTGCCTGGGGGTACGGATTGTTTCCTGGGGGATCCAGGCGTAACCATTGTGTATCCTGCATTCTACTAGTCATCATGGCGTAACTCGCAGGGCTGAGAAAGCTTACGGATATGGATTGTTTCCTGGGGGATCCAGGCGTAACCATTGTGTATCTGCGAACCATGGTTAGACAAAGGTTTTGTTTGTGTTTTTGATTGGATTGTACTTTCCATATCTGTTTTTAAAAGTTTTTCCAGTATTTTCACTGGATGTTGAAACAGGTCTACTAAGTACCTGGAGAATTCTAGTTTTGCGCCTGATCAACGCACTACCAGAGTCTACAGGAACAAGGATAAACTTGTTGAAACATCGAGTTATAAAAGTATTTTCGAAAGAAAATTTGTTTCGACTATAAAGGTATTTTATTATAAAAGTATTTCCAACAAAGAAATTTTGTATTAATATTTGAAATTTAAATTCTTATGGTTCTAATTTACTATTCGTGCCCGATACTATTGTTTTGAATCTATCTTATCTACTCAGCTTATTTATTCACTTATTTTTTTCCAAATCCTCCTCCTTTTCCTTGTTGGCTATATTCTTTTAGAACATTGTTTAATTATAGACTACATGATTCAATAGAAAATTTTAGTGTTATAAATATTTTAGAAGTTATGAATTTAATAAGACATATTTAAAGTAAATGATTATTGATTTATTAATGATATTTGAAAAGTATTTTAGATAGAATTAATAAATTTATGAATTATGGATTTAATGTTTTCAAATAACTTCTTTGTAAATATAAGCAATAATGTAAATAATTGTTTTCAAATGGTTTTCATATATTTATAAAGGTGTCATTTAAACATATAAATAGTATTTATAAAGGGAAGCAAGAAATTTTACAAATGGATTTTTGAATGGTTTTAAAGGATATAAGATAATTGAATTGCAAATGAAATTTTCAAATTTTAAGTAAAACTTATATTGTTCAAATAAATTGTTTAATCTTGACTTTCAATCTATCTTTTCGGTCTGGTTGTTTCTATTCTTCTACCTCCTTCCTTTTCGGGGACGAAAAGTTTTGAGTGGGGAGAGTGTAACGACCCGCAAAATTTAATGGTTTTAAAGGTATATTTAACTGGAAATTTGTGAAATTTTAAACAATAAAATTTGAAAATAAAAATTTATTATTTGGAATACGTCTATTTTAATATAGCAACTGGTAAATTTTCATCTGATAATATTGAAGTTTATTTTCCTGTGAAATTTTATTCAAATCAAACCGGTTAATAACAGTGAAATTAAAAGTTTTCCGAAACCAAAATATGTCAACAGGAGAGAATTTATTCAGAGCATTCTGAATCAGACTGCGAAATTCGTTTCGCGAAATTTGGACTTCTACTGCGCCGTTTATCTTAATTCTGGCGAAATAGCAGCATTTCTGGTACCGATTATCGACTTTTGATCGGATGATCGTACCACCAATATCTATATACCACTTTGATCGTCTCGTCGTGCTGATCTCAACGTTGTATTCATTTGTGTATTTCGGAAATCCGGTACGTGATGAAATCAGTGGAACCGTTATCCGTACCGATACACGTTTTTAACCTTTGGTCTCCTTGTATCGTTGGATCAAAAGGGCACTTGCTTTTAGAAATTCCTGGAATCACGCGTGACTTTTTCTTTCCATTCCCTTCTGTCATTCGCGTGACTTTTGATATTAGTTACGTTATTTATTTTAATCCCTAATTTTAAGCTTACTCTGTTGATTTTTTCCTTCTCTTTCAAAATATACATATTCTTTTTCTACTCAGATCCAAGCCTCTTCCCATCGTTCTTCCCAAAGCCTTTCCCTACAAATCAAACCTGCCTCTTCTCCTTTTCCTTAAATCAACGTACTGACCCCCTCACTTATTCTTCCGCCTTTCCGTTCGCCTCCCAAGCTATCACCGCAAAGCACCTTCCCACCACGAAAATCACCAGCCGCTCGTCCTTGCTAGCAACCACCAATCTGAGCCTCCCTCTCTCGCAACTTCCACCTTGACGCATGACAGCCGAGCCACCTACCGAGGTTTTGCTCGCCTCACCCTCCCAGACAACCCAATCACCATGCTAACACCACAACAACCGCTGATCCCATCCTCCCCGCCCTGTGCCACTGGATCCACCGCACGCACCACCTAGTCACGTCCACAACCTCCGCTCCTCCCAGAACCCGTCGCCTCACCTCCGCATCCCATCTCCGCCTCTAGCCTAACCGAGATTCCCTCTCTCTTCCATTTTGCTCGGTCCTCTTCTCTAGTCTAAGGGAAGGTATTGTACTTATATATATATTTTATTATGTTTGTTGTTATATATATATAGCTAAGTATATATGTCACAGTATGAATATACGAGTTTATATAGGATATATATACGGTGCGTTGTAGTATAATGGTTTATAAAGTTATAAAGTTAGATGTAGACAACAATATATTTGTTTTGCCTATCTTTTGATCTAAAAACCAGATCTATATATATTTGATTTCTTTTTTTAGAATATGCATATGGTTTTCAGACAATAGTTTGTGGTCTGCATATACTAAGTAAAGTTTTCTAAAGACGAAAAGCAATATATTTGTTTGTAAGTATATATTTATGTTTAATATATCAGGTTTGCTTATTTTGTTAGTTTATATTTTTCAGGTATATATGTTGTTTTCTCAGATTTGCATAATGATTGTTGTATATATTTTATAAAGGCGTACATATATATTTACAACTGCTTATAGGTTACTTATATAAATGTTTGATCTTTAAAATATAACCGGTTCATATTTTTTTTTTGGAAGCTTATGGTATGCTTAGAGTTATATTTTACAGTTTTGTTGTGGACTAATCGTACAAAGTTCATTCTTTTTTTTTGTGTTTTAAGATATATTATATATATTATTATGTAAGTTGTACACATATATGATTTCGATAAAGCTATAGTCTATGTTGCACATATGTCAGTTTGAAATTTGTTTTAAAATTTGTTTTATGATTAGTTGTCGGTGAGAGTTTAAAAGAGGTGAGTCTGCATATTTTAGATTTCTGGTATTTAATTATATGAGTGGTACGCATGAATATATGTTTGATAGTATAGGTTTGTGTTCAACTTTATTTAAATGTTGCTTTATGCATATCGTTTAAGTATTGTTTTGAGAATAAAATATTTTGACTTTATGTTATGTGTGCTTTAACTTTAGTACTGAATTTTAAATTTTATATGTTTAAGGATAATAATTTCTAACTATATATATATATATCATTTTATTCTAATATATGTTTAAATGTAATATTGACGTTTGAAAAATATAATATAATAATAATATATATTCTGTATATATATATCTAGATGATTCTGATTCGTTCTCTTCAACTCCTATTTGTCAGCTTTGTTCGTCAAATCTTTCCCATCGTGCTTTACTTCGAAGTTGTGCTTGGACCCGTAACTCATCTTACTCTCGTTCATCCCTAGCCTCGAAAGGTGAGCAATCACTCACGATCAACATTCTTGTATTTATTAAATTTGGTTTCAATTGAAACGACAATTGAAATATGATGCTGTAGTTATTTAAATTGTTATATATGCTATTATCTATATATGTTCACCTGTGACATCTGACACCAGTATCTAGTATTTATATGCCTGTTATTACTATTATCTGTATATGATCACCTATGACATCTGACACCAGTATCTGTTATTTATATTGATGATATATGCATGTTGTTATTTTATATTATCTGTTATCACTATGCAAGTTACCTGTTAGTATAGAATTCACTATGGGTTGAAATGATACATACCCGAACGGACTTTAGAATAGGAGAAAATCGTTATGGGTTGAAATGATAAACCCAAGCGATTTTCATTTGAATTGAAATTGGGATTACGGGTCGAAATGATATCTACCCGTATATATTTAAATTTCGGATTGAAATGATAAATATCCGTATCACTTAACCATATGATAAATATATATACAGACACCGTTGGTCCATATATATAAATATTAAAAAAAAAATGAATTTTATGGTTTTGGAAAGAAATATATGGTTTTAATAAATGTGAGCCTTAAATTATTATATATAAATGGGAATGATTGTTTTAAATACATATAATATGTTGAGTATTAAAAAAAATATTTAAAAATAGATTTTGGTAATAATTTGAATAAGTTAAGGTTAGAAAGATAATTTGAATTTAGTTGAAATTGTATTCAATAAAGAATTTTATTTAATTAAACCGATTTTGAAACTCATTGAAATTGAGATGTAAGATATGATTTATAACTTGAGTTTGATTTATAAGTAATCTAATGAATATTTCTTGTTTAAATAAAGTTTAAGGAAATATTTAGTAAAAATGTAATTTAAGGCTAGTTAAATGATATTGAATTTTTTTTAAGTGAATATTCCCTGATTAAATAATAATGAAGTTAAATCAAGAGCTATATGAAACTGTTAAATTTAACATTGAAAATGTTGAATATTAAAGCTTTGAAATATATTGAAAATTTAAATGATCTGTTTAGAAATGAATTAAATTGATGAATTGAGCTTTGAATAAATTTGAATTTGGAATTTGAAGTTGATTTGAATCGATTTGCTAGACTTGAGGAAATTAAATACTTTACTTTTTAAATCATTTAATACATATATATATATACTATTTTGGAGAATAGATATATTTGAAATAGAAATGATATTTTGATTTTGAAGTAAATAAATTTAAAATGACCACGGTGTTATAATGTATATTTCCACCTTGTAGAGAGTTTTGAAGATCCTTAGAGGATGGTTATCCCAAACATCCCTTAAGTTACTTGTATTTCAGTTGATATTTCACTTGAGTTGGATTTATTAGTATGAGAATGTTAATCCTGACTCGAGTGTTTTGTGTTTTGCTTTACGCTCGGGTCAGACTGAGTGATACAGCATTCGAGACTCACCTTTGGAGTTTGGAGCTTCGTTTGGAGATCCAACTTTTGATTCAGCTTCCAGCTTTCCGGTTGATTCGTTCACAGAAGTCATCTGTTTGGATTGGAGACTTCACTGTATTTGAGATATTCTGTTGTATTTTATTTCTAACTCTGATGTTTATATAGTAGCTTCATGAACTACTATTTTATCTATTCCGCTGCGTATTATTGTATTACTCTGTGTCTGTGATTCTGTGATTGATTTATTTACTGCATATGTTATGTTTTGCCAAATTTAAATTAACAATCTATTATTTTGAATTATTCAAGTCCGACATGTGTGGATTTATTGTCGATTTGAATGGTCCAAAATACTGGGTCGTTACATGTTGTTGGAGTAATTCCCTTAAAATATGATCAATATCAATATTTTAAGAAAATCCATACAAAAATATAGCTGAAATTAGCTCAACAACTGAATTATATTGAATGTGCAAATAATATATGATCTAAATACTTTAAATAGGTAGAAAGATCAAAACTTTTTCTACCATATGCTGTGTTTGAATCAAATGCCTTTATGTTTTCAACGTGTAAAGTGATTGAAAAATATGCACTTGCAAGTTTACGAATAAACATGTCCATACCGGTTTAATCATTAATTCAAATCAATAATTATTTTTAATTATATAAGTTTTATTGTGCACCTCACACATAGATTGTCGCCAATAAGCGCCTCATATCAATTAACTCTCAAGGTATAAAAAATTTAACAAATTATTCAACTCAATACATGACTTTGCGTAATAAATTTTGTGTATCAAGCGCAAAAAGATACGTGCTGCTTGCTAAGTGACAAAACTTGAAATGGTAATTAAATATCATTTCTAATTTTATGTCTTTACAAAAAATTGAGAAAATATCATACATCTAGAGAATACTAACAACTCAATATTCCATTGGTAGACCAACATGTGCTTCACATTATTTTGTCACATTAACTCATGGTTCCAAACTATACTTTCTTTATCTTCAAAAGTACATGCATAAGTGAAAAAATTATGATTCCTACATAATCAAATTTTGCTTAACATCACCTAAGATTGCTCAAAGCTTATATACATGAAAAGTAATAATAGTTCAGGTTTCAAGAAATATACACATCCTTAGTTGTAGATAACAATTTTTTAGCAAAAAAAATTGTTTGACTTAATATTCAAGTGAAATTTTATTCATGCCTTTCTGATTGCTAACAGTAAATATTCAACAATTAACATGCACTTATAATAAACTACAGTAAGGCATTACTTGATTTTTATTGCTTAAGTCAAAAAATTACAAATAAAGGTTTATGGTTGTTATGAATATATGTTGGTACAAGTTGTCATACTATGAAGATAGCAATAAGTGAAACTAAGTATGTTTTAAATAAGTATATTGTTAACATGAATTAAGTTGTTTACCATGAGTATATGACAGAGTCTGGTTATATCTATGATTTGTTCCATAAAGCATCCATCCATTGCTGCTTTATCTAAGACATCAAGTTCATGATTCCATGTTTATATGATTGGTGACACCATTTTTCTTTAGTACTTTTTGAATACAACTGAAGATTTAATTATCTTTTAAAAGTACTAAAGCATTACATTAATATAGGAAAACTACAACTAAAGAAAGATTCTTTGCTACGCACACAGAGTGTGCCAATCCACCCAAAAATATAGCAGAAATTAGCTCAACTACTGAATTATACTGAATGTGCAAATAATTTGTGATCTAAATACTTTAAATAGGTAGAAAGATCAAAACTTTTCCTACCATATGTTGTGTTTGAATCACGCCTTCAACATATGAAGTGATTGGAAAATACGCACATGCATATTTTCAAATAAACCTATCTATACCGGTTTAACCGTTAATTCAAATCAATAATTATTTTCTAATTATATAAGTTTTGTTATGCACCTCACACATGGATTGTCGCCAAGGAAGCGCCTCATATCAATTGATTCTCAAGGTATAAAATTTTTTTAACAAATTATTAAGCTCTATATGTGACTTTGCCTAATCACTTTTGTGTATCAAGCGCAAAAATATATGTGTTGCTAGTTAAGTGACAAAAAGGTACTTTTTCATTATCGAAAACGCCGTTGAGTAGATTTAATTTAGAGATGGAAGTAGAAATTTCCGATGATGAAAATGCGAAGACAGTAGACAACAAGAATAAAAAAGAACCAAATATTACTTAATTTTAGGTAAATAGGCCTTTTACACTAACCTCAGCACTTCCTAAAAGTAGCATTATGTATTTTTAATTTCAGGATGAACAATAATGTGTGTAATATCATGCTTTGTTTCTTCTTCTAATGCAAAACATTTTAGTATAAATCTTGTATATCGATTTTAAACCATTTTAATGTTCAAAAGTAAAAACCAGTCATAAAATTCATAAAATAGTATGGTTTGCAAGATAGCATGTATTTGCGAGAAAATATCAAACCAGATAGTAAAAACAAAGATAATTTAATTTTGTAAGAAATATACAACATTTCTTTGGTTGTAACTTGAGCTATTACCTGATTAAAGCATATGTCATATAGGCTCTACTTGAAACTGGAATCGTCAAGATCTCATTTTAGTTGGGAACGTTATTACAAACTTCTTAGCATAGAATGTAGTATTTCTTTTATTTCAAATAAAGATGTAAGAGTTAAGTTTCAATTACTGGTAAGCATTTATATATTTTTTTAAAATCTAATGACTTTTCGTGTTATAGCACTAAATATAATCATAACCTTTGTTGCATACCTGCATACCAGCAACGAAGCAACTTCTGTTGATGGATTTTCCAGGAAAAGTGAAAAAGAAGAAGAATAATAATTAAATTAAAAAATGATCAAAGTAAAGTAGCATTATGGAAAAACTTAAAACTTAAATTATGGAAAAACTTAAAACTTTAATTATGAAAAACTAAAATTAAAAGAAAGCAACAAAGTGCAGAAGTTGTCTAGAAGATGGCTAAGCCGAAATGGAAGTGTAATCACAATCTCAAAATCAATTAGCATATTTTAAATTTTCGATTACCCAGTAAATGGGAAAAAGTACAATGAGCTATGAGGATCCATATCAGGGCATATGGTATATTAGACTTGTCTTTCATGAGAAACGTCGTAAAACCTCATCTCACACACAGTTTCTCAACATAAACATGTTCGATGATATATGCATTGGAAAATTGTAATGCAACCTTACTATCCATGAGATTTAGTATTAGCTAAAACATGTTTTGAGAAAATGTTATAGAGAGCTAAGATATAGCCGTTTCATGTAAGAATATGATGAGAGCATTATTGAGAGTACTATTTCAAAAATCATAATTTTGATGAATAATAAGCAACATGATTGACGCCTGATCCCTCATTAACTATTTCACCATATATTTATCATTTAATAAAAATTAGCTCACCACTTCTTAGCAATCCTGCAATTTGGATCTTGGTCCATTTGCTGAATCAAAATCCAGCTCTCGTAAACTGGTGAGTGGATAAGAGCCTTTAGGTCTAAAGAGTTTGAAGAATATGAATGAATTTGATTTTTGGTGCTTTAGCTGTTGTGAAAAATACTCCCCTAAAGTTGTTTAAGAAGCCATGGTAATATGCATTTGAACAATTATCGGCTTCATAGCTTCATTTCTCATACATTGTTTACGATGACACGATAAATTTTAATTCAGCCAATAAGAAATGAAAAATTCAATGCAGTTTTCATAAGTTTTATCCTAACATTTCGTGAAACCTACCTGCCAAATCATAAAGACGCCGTGTTACATTCTACATTACTTATTAAATCAATTAAGAATGACCTGTAAACAATTTCAGTAAATATATTACATGATTTTTTTGCACCATTTTCAAATCATTGAATAATATAATTGATCCACAATCTAACAAACTTCTAAAAATAATATATACCTCATAGTTTGCTCTTCTCTAGGTAGATTATTACAAACAGAAGCCCTCAAGGAACCGACAACTCCTCCAATCTTAGTCTCAACATCAAAACTCTTCATTAAGTAAAATGTTAAGTAAATATATGTGGTGATAGATCATTGAAGAAAAATAATGGTATGATAAGGTTATCAGTAAAACAATCATAATTGTGCTTTGTGCATAAGTATGAATTATTACTAATAAGTGGATTATTATTATTTCTATGACTTGCAATCTTAAGTCTTTAATGCAAGAAGTAAAATTCTAAATTCTCAATCAAATAAAACCTACTCATACCCGACGCTCCAACAAAAGATTGGTAAAACTGAGAATGTGTAATATACCATGAGTTTGTTTATTTTCGGAAATATTAGAGTCATACTCTGTAATCAAGCTTAAGTTGCAACACTAACACATATAAACAAACAATTAATAAGATAAACTTGTTAACGGTTTCTTCATCATCAATATGATTATCCAACTTGATGAGGAAAAGTATAAATATTATACAAATGAATACAAAATAAAACTCCAAAGACGCAAAAGAAAAGGAACGCAGGCTTGGTTACCCATTTAAGAAGTTGGTCATCTCTGCCATAGTAGTAAATTCTAGCCTGCTACATACTCAGATACTAATCCATTAAACTTCGGCTTAATCTCATGATCACATCATGGATAAAAACTGCTTATAAATATTCTTTTTTTCCGTTTGTATTTTGAGAAATACTCTTTCTTATATGAATGTTATACTTTGTATCTAATATTTGATAATCCAGGATGTATGTGGGTATATGGATACTAACTATGTGGGTGGATGCATAATATGAATTCGACCTTCAAGAATCAAAATTAAATAATAAAAACATAAAACAGCAAATGCATTGTCCTAAACTAAAAAATAAGAACAATAGCTCAAACTAATATGAATATTATTTTACGGTCACTATACTTGATCAGATAGCATAATTCACTAAGATATGCTTCATGGTGCATCCAATTTAAACTATCTTGATTGCCAAACCACAAAAATTACATAAAAACTAAAATATGAAGTTCAATATTCACAACAGGTATTTGGAAACTATTAAAATTTATAAAGCAGTAAAAAATTATATTTAAAAATAGCTAAAGCATGATGATTATGGATTTACAGTACATCACGAATGGTGGAAAAAATGCAAACAAAACCCCTCGAAGCTCAAAAAGTAGAAGCAAACCAACAATATTGATGCACGAAAAGAAGGATTTTTACCTCAAACGGGTGGATATCCAGGAGTTCAAAAAATGTACTCATTTCCTTCTCCTCTTCTTGAGCCACCGAACCCTAATCTAATGTCTCTTGGTTTTTTCCCAAAAATTGGCCTCTCTTCAGTTGCTTATTCGATTTCTCTAAGTTGCCTCAGATACCTATGCGTGCGATGGTGTGCCTTGGGGGATTGCTTTGACCTGTCTAGGACCATTTTTAGGTAATCTCCTCTCCCGTTCATGCCCGTCCTCCATTTAATTTCTATTGGTTTGAAATTATTCCCAGGAAATTGGAGAGAGGGCGCAATTTAATTTAAGGTTAGCAGAAGAAAAGCGGGAGATGGAAGCAAAAGAGAAGATGTAGCTGTGGGAAGGAAATAAAACACGGGATCTGATTTTGAGACTGTTCAGCTTAAGAATACAATTTGCATAATTGTATTGGAGATTCAGAAATGGGAGGAAGCTTTAGAGCTCACCATTTCCTACTCGGTTTCAATATAATAGCATAGATATTATTTCGTTTCATTTTTTTATCGCGCCATTTCATATAATTTAAAACCATTAAAACCATTTTATCATGAATATATATAAGTATAAATTATTTTGTTTAGTAACTAGTCAATTTCAATCATCGTTAAACAATAATTAATGTCTATACAAAAATTATATTATTAAATTTCTTTTGTTTTATAATTAATCAATTTCTAACGCCTTTAACTAATATATTGTATATACAGGAAAATAGGTTCAAGGAAAAACATAGCTGGGTTTTTAGAATGAAGGAAGCGGCTATTGTTTTTACGTCTAAAGGACGCGGAGTTTATTATTTGAGCTGAAGGAAAATCATTACAAAAAAAATTTAAATTGTGTCGTCTTCTTCAATCTCGTTCTCAAACCACAAGAACGGACGGCGGCATCATAAGAACAGGTAGCGGCGACGCAAGCACAGGTTACGGTAGCGTAGGTGAAGGTCGAGCTCGTTCAGGCGAAGGCGATGGAATGAGGTGGTGACGACAACTTTGAAGGCGTCCGATGACTTGGTTGACGACTTCAACAGCGGCTGTAACTTCGACGACAACATCGATGGCCAACTTCAGATGATCGGCGGTGGAGTGGAGATGAAGGTTGTTGGTGGTGCTAAAGGTAACGATGATGATTACTTGTTGAAATGAACTAAGTAAAAGAATGCTATATGAACTTATCATTATAATTCTCTACGTGTAATGCACAATTGAATGTAATATTCTGTTGTTTTAGTTTATTCATTTGTAATAGCATAATTGAATGTTCCTAAATTTCAAAGAACTGAAGCAAGTTTCCATTTTAGAATCTGCACAAGATATGATTTTGATTAGATAATATTACTCATTGTTTCACAAGATGATAAAATATGTATAAAACATGATGCATCAGTTTCTTGTTTACTTGTTTATTGAGTTGCTGACTTACTTTATTTTGAACATTTCAGATATCATAAAGAAAATGTTACTTCTTTGCTAAAATGCTAGTGTACTTCATAAATAAAATGCTATATTAAACTATCATTTTGCATATTCTAAACATGTTAGTGGACTTTGTAATTAAAATGCTATATTAAACTATTTTTTTGCATATCATAAACATGGTAGCGGACTTCATAATTAAAATGCTACATTGAACTACAATTTTGCATATTATAAACATGCTAGTAGACTTTGGAATTAAAATGCTATATTAAAATATCGTTTTGAATATTTTAAACATGATAGTGAACTTCATAACTAAATGCTACACTAAAATATTTTAACTATCATTCGCCACATTCAGTACGTTCTAATGCATTTTAAAAATACAAATGCTATTTTTAACTATCATTTGACACATTTGATACATTGTAATGCACTTTAAAAATACAAATGCTATTTTTAACTATCATTTGACACATTTGATACATTGTAATGCACTTTAAAAATACAAATGATAATTTTAACTATCATTTGGCACTTTACATTCAATCTGATACATTGTAATGCCATTTTTAACTATGATTCAATTTATTTGGCATATTTCATTCGTTCTAATGCATCTTAAAAATACAAATGATATTTTTAACTAGCATTCGGCATATTTCATTCATTCTAATGCATTTTAGAAATACAAATGTTATTTTTAACTATCATTCAGCATATTCCATTCAATCTGATGCACATTAAAAATACAAATGCTATTTTTAACTGTCATTCAACATATTTGATTCAATCTAATGCACTTTAAAAAGACAAATGCTATTTTCAACTATCATTCAACACATTTGATTCATTCTAATGCATAATAAATTACAAATGTTATTTTCAACAATCATTCGGCATATTCGATTTATTGTAGTGCACTTTGAAATTACAAATGTTGTTTTACCTATCATTCAGCACATTCGATACATTCTAAAGTACTTTAATAATACAATTTATATTTTAAAAATAAAAATGCTATTTTTAACTATCATTTGACATGTTTGTTTCATTCTAATGTATTCTAAAAATAAAAATGCTATTTTTAACTATCATTCAGTTATTTGGCACATTCCATTCATTTTAATGCATTTTAAAAATACAAATGATATTTTTAACTATCATTCAGCACATTCCATTCATTTTAATGCATTTTAAAAATATAAATGATATTTTTAACTATCGTTCGATACATTCCATTCATTCCGATGCATTTTATAAATGCAAATTCTATTTTTAACTATTTTTAACTATCATTCAGCACATTCCATTCAATCCGGTACACTTTAAAAATACAAATGCTATTTTTAACTATCATTCGACACATTTCATTCATTCTAATGGACATTAAAAATACAAATGCTATTTTTTACTATCATTTCGGTGAGATTTAGGATGATAACAATTATGGGAAACGTTGGATGGCGACTTCAGACGACGATTGCTTGGGCGGCGGAGTGAACGGCAAGGAGGTGAGATCTAGGTTTCGGTGAGATCCATGGTGGCAACGGCAAGGGAGGAGCTTGGACGACAGCAGTGGCTTGGACGATGGTGGTCTGGAACGATAATTGTTTGGGCGGCGATTGCTAGGGCAAGCAGTGGCTGAAGGTAGATGATGGCTGAGGAGGAAAAAGTCGAAGTGAGAAAATTATAAAAAGGGGTTGTTGTCCTTCTGGCTAAATTTGAAAAGTTTGGTCCTAGATTTAAAAACTAGTTTAAAGTTTTTCCTTTAAACTAATCACCTCTTGTATATATACATAAAAATATATTTTTGAAACTCATTTTTGGCTACTAACTATATTCATATCAAATTCTAAAATAATTCCCAAAATCTTTAAATCATTTATTAATGCATATATTCGAAAGTTTATATCACAAACTCTTTAATTTCTATATATATTGCAACTGAAATTTTCCACAAGTTAAAAAGTAATATTATTATTTTTCAATTCGGATTCTTTCTTAAAAAAATTAAACTTTTTATTAATGCATATTTTTCAAGATTTTGTATCATAAAACTTCAGTTTCCATTAAAAAATTCATACGCATTAAAATAGAAAAAATTTTCCAAATAATAATTTTAATTTTTTTTTCAATTTAAATTCTATCCAAAATGGTTCAAATTTGACTTAGAAAAATAAACATGTTAAGCACCCCATTTTAAATTTCACCAGAAACTTTTTCACAAAATTGTAAAGCAAGTGTATATTCGAATTTTTTTCTTTCAAAGTGTGAGAAAATTGTTTATAAAATAAAGAAAGTTCAAAACAATGTGTCATTCCTAGTCAATTTACTTTAAAAAAATGTTTGTTTATCAAAAGAAAAGTATATAACAAAATATAAGAGCAACAATGCAACTTACGCGTTTTTTTTCTATAACAAAAGCCTTAAAATATTTATGGAAAATTCCTCTTATTAAATTTTCTCACGTTTAAAACTTAAAATAAGAGGTTATCATTCAATATATTAAACAAACTTCAACTTCTATAATTTTCCCAAAATCTCAAAAATTATTATTTCTAACTTTTTTTAGGAAAGACATTTCAATTAATTTAAATAACTTAATGGTAGTATATCATAACTTATAGAAACCTAACTATAATAAAAAAATGATTAAGTATCATCATCACACCGTATAAACATCACATTATATCCTATGGACTTAAGGATGCTACTCTCCTTCTTATTCATCCCTAGTCTCATAATTTACTACACTACCACTTGACATATACCCGCTCTTTTAGCAATATTCTATGGAGTAAGTTAAAACAAATGTGATGAATTTATCTATACTCTCAAACTATTTAAATATCAACATTTATTTAGCTCGTAGTTGTTACTTCAACAAGGGATCAACCAACAACTACATCTACAAGTTAAAATATATGGGGTGCGGTATAATAATACATATAATATATACATAATATAAAAATTAAAAATGCACTCTCTCATGCGCTCTAATTTAATAGGAATCACCTAACCTAAGCTCAGATACCAAATGTAACAACCCGTCGTCTACGACGTCCCGACCTACGTCTAAAAGTTGAACCTGCATGGTAGACCTCGAAGATAGCAGATCGTTTTTAAATAAATTATAAAATAGATCACAAAGTTATATACAATATTCTACACTTTCTAAAACTCACAGCGGAAAGAATAAAATATAATAACAATAATAATCAGTAATACAATCCTAGACAAATATAATAATACATAATCAATTAAATTCCAACTACAACATCTCTCTCTATACTGATAATGGAAATAGTATAATGTCTAGGAATAAATGGAATAAAATAGTAGATAACTAATACAAAAAGAAATGCACTTCTCTGTCGCACTATCGTTCCTCCAAGTCACCATCAGTTCTCTCTATCGACCTATCAAATTATAACTAAAATGAAAGAAATGATAGATGGGGTGAAACATACATCTGGTGAGTGAAACACATCATATAAGTGTATAATATTAATAAGCTAGTAAAACAACACTTGTGCTTAAAAACCATATCTTAACTATGTCACATGTTAATACCTAAGTTATTGATTTTGATGGTAACAACCTTGATAGCAACAATATACATTCATATAAAACATAGATGTTAATGTTTTGCCAAGTTATATAGTATATAGTGCAAGATATTATACAGATGTTGAATCGAAGATTGTAGAATATAAAGACTCAAGAAATGGACATGAAGACTCATAAGTATAAAGACCAAGATATGAAGATCTAAAGACTATAGTATAATGTATAGAAACATAGAATTTTGTTAAAGTCCCTGCACTACACCAGAAAAGACTTTTGATAGCGTTGAAAAAACGCTACCATAACTTATGGTAGCGTTTTAGAGAACGCTGCTATACGACATGCAACTAAAAGTCTAAAAAAATTTGTTGCGTTGTAGTAAACGCTACCAAAAGTCACTTTTAAATGCAACTATAGGTATTTTCTGTAGGATTTAAAAAACGCTACCAAAAATCACTTTTAACTGCAGCTATAGGTTTTTTCTGTAGGGTTAAAAAAACGCTACCATAAGTCTTCATTTTTTGGTAGCATATTTTAAATGCTACTATTTACGATTGATGGTTTATACCATTTCCAACAATCGCTTATATACTATTCATATTAAAACGAACGATCAATCGCATAATTTTCATATATTCAAACAAACAATTAAATCACATAATTAGCATATACAAACAATCAGATCATCATATTCAAATAATTGCAAAAACATGCTAATCTCACAATCGAATATAATATCCATAATCAATTCGATAGTAGTTTTTCAACAAAATAAGTCACATACTACAAGCATTCACAGACAAGTTTCCACAAATGGTACTAACAAAATACGACAACATATATAACAATTAAATTCATGTTCGTTACTTGATTATCAATAGTTCTTTGTTGTCGACAGTCTTCGCTTCGAAATAGCTAATTACCTGCAAACGAGTTTAACAATCAACAATATCATACTAATATCAGATGAAGTCTCACAATTGGACAACAAATATGTGATGGTTCATTATACTTTCTCATTCTGACTGAATAATCAGTAGAGAAAAACCATTAGCAACATAATAACCATGATAAATAAAAGAAGATATGTTTTATAAAATACATATATAAAAGGACAGCAAATATGCAACGATGTTAGATTTCTTAGAGTTAACAAAACAAATGCATTAGTGTAAGGTGATTTTCAATAAGTGGTCTCATTATGTTGAATTATTCCAACATCGCATCATTTATAAAATCTTAATATAGTTATAAATCATCATAGTTCAAACCATAACTAATATAAAAAGATAATACAATACAATTGCATTGTAGCAAAGTATGCATATTAGGATTGTCAATATATTTTCTAGACAGTAAACAAACCTCAAGCCCAAGTTCTGCTTTGTTCACGTATGTTCAATCCAGTCACACAGCAACTCGTATGTTCTCACGCATTTGTCCACTGCATGCTCATGACTCAGCGCCATGAGTTAAACATCCTAGCTGCAACCATCTGTCCATTCACACAGCGCCCGTTCCACTCACACAATGGATAGCTCTTGCAAAAATGATGCAGCCTGTCAATTCTGCCGGCCTAAAGCTGAATGCAATCTCTGTGCAGCCTTCAAACATGATGAAGCCTTCTCTGTCCAGCCTCGGTTGATCCCTTGCATTCCCCAATTTGTGCACTTTCAATCATTTTGCCTACCTGAAGCCAATTGCATTCTCCAGCCATATGTCATCTTTTCATGGTGCACTTACACTAAGATTCTGCATCAAATACACTCTAGAAGTTTCAGTTGAGGCTAAAGAGTGAATTGCACTGAGCATATAAGGTGAAATGGGGACTGCACTGAAATATCGTTTTGCAAACAAGAAGCCTTCGTCACTGCACTAAACATCTGACACTGAATTGAAACAAAGTGAAAAGTTGAAAGACAAGACTGAACTGCACTTAGAATATAACTCATCTAAACTGAATTGATTGGAAAGCCGCATTGTATTCGATGAAGCTGCATTTGAATTGAGTTAGTGAGCTGAGTGGAAGGAGCTGCATCTGAACTACATCTAAACCGATCTGAAACTAAACTGTGCTGGAGCAAAAATGTTGATAGAATGAAGATCTAAACTTGAACAAACTCAAACGGGCAGAGAAGAGTAAATGGGACAGCATGACCTTGTCCATTGAATTGAATGTTATGGAAGGCTAGAAAGTAGAACAACGATGCAGAATGCGACAAGATGAAAAATATATGCATTAGTACAAGCTTAGACTAGTAAGTGCAGATAGCAAAGTGAGTGGAAAGTAAGTGCATTGACAAAATGCTCTGGGCACAGTGATTGGAAAGATTTATAATTCAACTCAATACTGAAAACCCTACATCTTGTCAGAATTTTATTTTTCTCTACATATTTCTTATCCATCATGTACTAGCCTCGTTTCTGCATGAAATATGAAACATTGTGCTAGTGATAAAACCCTACATCGGTTGATTATTATAGGGTAATGCTAACGCTTTCTTTTCTATAAAAATATACTGTGAATAACTGCAATAGCCCAGTTGAAGAAAACAGTTCAATACATAACCCCCTCTAAAGCAACCTTTTTCAATACATAGCCTATAGGTAACTATTGTAAAATACATTAAGAATTAGTTTTTCTTTATGTGGTCTTAGAGTTTTCAAACTGCTGAAAGTAGTAGATAAAGGAAACCGCCAATGAGATCATTATATATAATAAGTGGTACTATAGCAACAGCAGTTTCTTCCTTCATGGTCATGTGGAGAAAATGTTAAGTAATAACTGAAAGTATGTTTAAATTAATCATTTAAGCGCTTAATTGTCACATATATGGGGAGTTAGGAGCTCTCGAACAGTTAAGCCTTTCTGTTTGAAAGTTATTATTCTGGTATTGACCAATTACTTAAAGTAATTCACCTAACCACCCTTGATTTAAGCTATTGATCGTACATCAATCTTATTTTAAAAATAAAATATATTTTTCTCTAAGATCAACAGTATATGAATGTCGATATGATGGATGGAAGTTAATGTTAAGGGTGGAAACATGCAGGAGTGTAATTTGACACAAATGCGCTCATGATACATGTTTTGTGTCTGCTTGCGTAAAATAAACACTATTTATTGTACTACCAACATGTGTAATAAATGGTTAGAAATATTTTGTTTTAGGACTAATAACTTGAATGTAAATTTTTTGTTTGCTTATCAAGTTAGCTATTTTATGTCCTGATAAGGAGTATTGCGAACCATGTGATCACCTATGCTAAAACTATATTATACAGCTTAGGGACTAAGTAGTTAAAAGGTAAGATATTTTTACCAGAAACAGGTTGGTTCTTACATATTGAAGACATGTAATTTTGTCACCGAGATCTACTTTACTTGAACAAACTCCCACCAAAAAAGGCAAGAGGTGAATTTGGAAAAATTCACATCGGTGTTACAAGTCCATCATCCAATCTACCACATGCTTGCACAAGCATATGATTTAAATCAGAAATTGAAAGACCTCAGCGGTTGCTCTGTCATGATTCACATTTGTGTAGTATTAGGAATGACCAAACCATTTTTTAATCAACATATTTACTTTGATACCTACAAGCGACTTCAGATTAGTGAGAGAAATGGTAGCGGTAATTCTAACTATCAATCATCCAGCTAACCTAATTAATTTACATTTTATACAGTTAATCATCGTTTAAATGTCATCCATAAGGTTCATTTCAAAAATAATGAAAAAACCGAATCATTATTAATGAAGATGCAAACGTCATTGTGGTTATTTTACTTTGTTTAAATTCAATGGTTGGTTGTTTGTACCGGGTGAAAATGGATAATAGTAAGAGTAAGAAACAACTTATGTAATATTTAGCATGCTTAAGAGTTAAACGCAACCTGCATAAATCGTGTTACTTCACTGATAATAAAATACTGTTTAATAAATTTTGAATTCAAGAGCTCGTGAAGGAAAAAATTTCAATGTTCGTTATAATGCAATTAAGAGAAAGAAAATAAGATGTTTTTCTTCACTCATTTTTAGACAGACATATACGACTGCTTATATGAAGAGTTAGGAGTAAACGATCACATTATGTCCAATATGATCTCATTATAAAATAAATGAAACTGTCTTTTACTACTATGGGTTTTTTTAGTTATAGAGTCATAATTAAATCTAACCTTATAAAGAACTACACAATGGGAGGTTCAATCAACTAACATTTGGATTACCACTGTGTCCACCTATTTGTCTTGTATAAATCCTATATTTTAGTGAAAATGAAGATAATTCCAAAGCTATAGCCATCAATAGGTCCAGTATGGATAATCTCCGATATTAATTTATGATATAGACGGAGTTAACGTGTAGATTACTGCTATGAGGAAGAACCTGTATTTCTCCACCGTGGATTATGCGTACTATTGGATGTGTCCCTCATATATGTACATGCATGTGTTGTTGCCCATAACTGCAGTGGTTTCTATTTGATCTTATATCACAACTATTACTGTAATAAATATAATACACTACAAAGTAAAAACCATAATCATGGAAGTCATCACATTGCTGTTGGTATGATATGATGAGCAACATCATCATATAGTTAGCAGCAGCATGTTTAATGTTATCATCACAGCTGCATATGCATAATCCCTTTTCTATTCAAATTCTATATTTAGTATATAACTGAACAAGAGGTTATACTCTAGTCAGTAATATACAAGATTATATGGTTGTTACCTATCTCATGATATATATCTTCTATAGTGTAGAAATTAGAGTTTATCATGAACCGCCTAGCTATAATGAATAGATACGTATATTTCTTGCATTCTTCTTTGGCCATATCTTCCAATGCAAACTCCACACACACACACACATTTGTGTGTGTGTCATATACTCATAAATCATAATATTGTAACTTGGGTCACTCTGGAGATATAAAAGATTGGTTAGAGCCAGGGCTAAGCTAGCTAGACGTTAAACTTAGGAGGGTGGAATTTTGAAGGAAGCTAGGTTTAGTCTATGTACTTTAAATGAATTATGTTTATTTAAACATAATAATACAAAGGAAAAGACACAAAGTAATTAATTCCATTTGAACAAAATTAGAGTGGGTTTGTTGACCACTATTACAAATCCAAAGTGGCTTTACCTCTGGTGTGAGCAGAATATCAACTCGTTGACTGTATTCTTCATTTGTTGCCATCAACCATCCCTCTAATGATCCAACAACAGTTTTTACAGATATCTAATCTGTGTTTGAAAAGGAACATGTCAACTTAACTTAATAAGTGCAGAAGACGCTTCAACTTATTGTAGAAGACACTTCAACTTAACAAAAGCAGCTTTCAATGTGTATGACTTGCCTATAGTTACAGAAGACACTTTACAGGTGGCGGGAAATATTACCTTAGGTAGTACCAGAGACGACTAACTTGAAGTTGCAGAAGACACTTTACAGGTGGTGGGAAAATGAAATCTGTAAATAATAGCTTTAGATATATCAATATTCTTTACATTTTGTACATATTGATTAGGGGAAAGATATGAAAATCTTAATTACATCCTTTTTTTAAGAGTCAGGTAAATTGCTAACACTCTCATAAGTCTGGCATTGTTCTACTTATGAAGGCTGAAATTCACCGTTCAAATTCCTTAATTTTATGTATTATTAGTTCACACACATCAGACATGTAACAGTTTAATACAAGATCTTAGCATTATTTGAACAAAATACAGGCTCAGGAAGATCAAACCAAGAAAGAAAATGAAAAATGTATGAATTTTTTGCACCAAAAAGGAAGATTGTAGCTTAACTTAAGCAATGTCCACTGCAATTCAGTTTAGGGATCATTCTTGGGCTACCCTTACCTATCCAATATAAGGTTCATATGCATTGTAGTGATGATTGCAGAGTGCTACTGCGATGGCAATACACATGAGTCATTTGGCAGATGGACTGCAATTGTGATTGCATTCATAGGTAACTCAGCAATATACAAGCTGTACACGATTATCCTTCTTTTTTCTTTTCTGAAATTTGGTAATCGATATGCACAATCTAGAGTCATAGGTAGAACCTTAATTTAAAGGCATGTTGTTTCATACTGATGTTTCATATGTACATATCCTTACTAAAAATTGTTCTACATTTTACATTAAACTTTTTTGGAGTAAATGCAAACATTTCAATTAAATTGCTCTTAATCAACCTGAATAAAGAATCGAGCTAGAGAATTACATTAAATTACAGGATAACACCTTTATTCTTCCTTAGATCGTCATTAGAGATTTCAGTGTTGTGCTTTATGGGATAGACAAAATTAATAATGGTAATTATTGTACGTATCCTGACTTAGATTTTGTGGACTGTATCAGATCTACAGATCTTTTCAAACCACCAAGTATGTGCAATTATTACACTTGGAAGGGAGGTAACAATTTGTCTGTCCATAGTAAATTGATAAACTCTTTGTTAATGGAATTTGTCACAAAAAACTCCCCCAGTTCTCGTTTTTTTTTTGCAAACCACTCCACGAGCGATCACACTCCTATTATATTTAATTTTTCACTCCCATAACAAATAGGAAAGGCTCTCCTTTTAAATTTAAAAATTCTTAGACATCTAGGAAAGAATATCGTGATATTATTAATTCAGTTTGGGATGAAATTTGTTTAGGTAATTCTTTATTTTTGTTCATTTCAAAACTAAAAAAACAAAGGAACACCTTCGAATTCGGTGCAAGGAACAAAACAGCAAAGAAGAACCTACTAAGACTCGAGGATGGGAACTAGATGGTGCATACTCAAATCTAATCAACCATCCGAATGATGTTCAGGTGTTAAACATATACAAATAAAAAGTTATATATACAAGAGACTGAGAGATTGCATACTTGCCTATTATAAAGTCAATGTACATATGAATAGGCTATAAACCGGGCCAATAAGTTGTCCGCTTTCGAGCAATGGGCAATTTTTTGAGTTAGTGCTTGCCTGATTAACTCCCTGGAACAATTAAATTATAAAGCGTTACTTGCATTCTATGACAAAGGCTACATGTGACTTTTCTTAAAACCAATGTTATTTTTTTAGTATTGCTAGTCAGTAACAATCTTTAGTCGTGACATCAAATTTATGCATGTAGATAACTAAGAGATTCTCAACTCCAGTGAATATTATAGGGATTTTCTGCACAACCTCTACCACAATTAATTGAGATATTAAACTTAATCTTTTCCTTATAAAATAAATAAATAAATAAATAAATTTTTATTTTTTATTAATAACCAAAAACAACGCAATAATAGACAAAATCATGATCAAAACTTATTACCAAAAGAAGATCAGTCAACGTCTTTGGTGGAAGTTCTATTTGCAAGTGCAAATGTTGACAGCAGAGCAATAACTACCCTTAGTACTGAGTAACGCTTGCGTAATAATCTTTACACCGTTGGGGTTCATAATTAATTGGATCTAAATGTTCATTTATTTGATTTACCTAAGTAAAAGCGATTACCTGATTTGTAGATTCAGGGCATGAACAAAGCGGAGGGGAGACGAAGTGGACAAAGCGGAGGGCGTGAACAGCGATTACCTGGTTTGAAGTAGCATGCGGCGAAGGTGCGGCAGTGGATAGGACAACTGAAATGAGGGAGAGGAGGGAAATTTTGTTGAAAGAGGAAAAAAATTTACCAGTGGAGGGAAAAAGAAGGCCATGGAGGGAAATAGGAGGAAAAATCGTGACAAGTTTTGTATCGGTGTAAAGTAAGGCGGCAACCCTAAAAATTAAAGAAAAAAAATTGGAAAAGGTAGTATTGGTTGCACTTACACTACAAACGCTGCCAATAATTGCAACCAAAGGTAGGTTTTCTTGTAGTGCTGGTAGCAATCTTTGATCTCTATCTCCTATTTTCTTATCTTTTATATTTTCAGACAAAATATATTTCCAAATATATCTAAAATATTTTATATAAGATTTTCAAAGTTTAAAATGTTTATGAACTATGTTTAAATTATTTTACAAAGTATCAAATTATTTTACGAATTATAGTATTTTCAAAATGTTTTAAAAAGAAAATAGTTTCAAATTTCAGAAGCATATGTTGACATATACCCAGATGGTATGTCGACATACATGCCACAAATTAGTTTTTCAAATTTTGAATTGAAGTGACTATTTGTCGCAACTCTTCACAAATGGACACATCTGTTTATACACTATATATAGGAGGTTTCAAATGAATTTTCAGTTAGTTATTATCTTATTTTCTTCCCTCCTCTTACTCTCTTGAAAAATCCATTGAAATTATACTCTTTTCTCTTCAAAATCAAATAGAATCAGTTCAAACTTTTTTATTGATTCAATATTACTTTCTTACAATTTTGAAATCATCTCTCTATCTCTTTCAAATCAAATATCAAAGTGTTGTCCAAGAGGCTATATGATCCATTGTATGTTGTATCCCATGTTCAGGAAACTGTCTTTGGAAAAACCATCAAACTCTATTTGTATTTGCATAAGTGTGATTGTAGCACGTTCACATCAATTGGGCGTGCTTGGTAGCTCGAAAATTCAAGTGGGTGTATGTAACGACCCGTAAATTTTAACGATTTTAAATAACGTAATTAACTAAATTTTTCATTAAAATAAATAATAAAATTTAATAATGAAAATTTGATATTTGGTATGCGTCCATTGAAGCATAGCAAGTGGCAGATTTTTATCAGAAAATAAGTAAGTTTGTTTGGTTGTGAAATTTCAATCTAAAATTTAAAATCAGTTAGAAATTTGATGGAAATAAAATATTTTGAAATTTAGATATTTTTATATAAGAAAAATGTTTACCATTTTCTGAGTGAGACGTCATAACTCGTTTCGTCGAATTTGGACTGCTCTAGCTCCGTTTATATTATTTTCGGCATTTTAGTAGCATTTTCGACAGCGAATATCTAGTTTTGATAGGAGGGTCGTGTCACTCGTATTTATGTACCATCTTGTTCATCCCATCGCGCTGATCTCTGTAGTATATTCATCTGTGTATTTCGACGTTCGGTACGCGGTGAAATCTACGAAACGATTAGCCGTATCGGTACCCATTTTGGAGCCTTTTGGGTTCCCTGTGGCCTTTCCTTTACCCACCGGGTAAAACCAAATAGCCATTTGTTTTTATAATTCCCTGAATTCAAATCGTGCTTGAACTTTTCTATTCCTTGGTCTTGGTATATATTGGTTCGTCCATTCATTCTTTCCTCTTCTTCGTTCTGATATAAATATAAATATATATATATATATATAACATGTTGCTTATATATTGTAGAATACTGCTCGTCCTCCCTCATTTTTCCAAACCCAGCCTCACCTCTCTCCTTCTTTGCCGACCACCCACCAAACCCAAGCAACCTTCATTCGCCTACCGCCACCGCCTGAGTCTGCCACGCCAGCCATCCCTTCCATCCTCGACTTTGCATGTGCCTTTCCCTCTCCACCTGTGTAGTTAATGCCCCGCTATTACCCCGCTATAACCCTGCTATATCTCATAGTGGATTTCTGCCGCTACGATATTTCCATATAGCCCCAAATATAGCTTTTCCGCTTTAAGCCCCGCTATTTCCGCTATATCCCGTTATTTATGCTATATTCCGCTGTTTCCGCTATATCTTCTTTAAAAGAAATGAATTGAAAAATGATATTTATACATTATAAAAATTATGAAATTAATTTATTTAATTGATTTTTTAATATATTTTCAGAAATGAAAATACTCTAATATTCTACTAAATTCAATTATGTTACATAACAGTTTTACGTTTATTTACAGTATTTCGCACATGTTTTTATTTAAAATTATTTATATACTAATTATAATTCAATTGAATGTTAATTTTTCACTTAATTACCATTTATATATTTGTAAAAACATTAAGTATGAGTTTTATATGCTATTTTAGAGTCATCCGCTATATCCCGCTATATCCTCGCTGTATCCCCGCTATGACTTTTTGGACCTCCGCCGCATTGAGTGTGCCGAGCGCTTTAACTGCACAGCTCTCCACTTCATAGCCCGTGCTCTACCATTTCCAGCCCCTTCACCTTTCCCATCACCTTCCTCTCCCCGACCAAGCACCCAACACCACCAGAAACCCCAATCGCCTCCTACCTGACCCGCACCCTCCATTAGCCGAGCCATCATCGCCTCCCCTCAGCCACTTACCGCCGCCAAACCCAACACCCAGTCCCTTCCCTTTTTCTTTCTCTAGCCATCCATCTCACCCTTCCCCTGATAGCCTCCCTGTAATGACCCGCTATTTTGGACCATTCGCATCCACATATGTCGGACTTGAATAATTCAAAATACCGAATTGTTAATTTAAAATGGCAAAACTAAACATATACAGTAAATAAATAATCACAGATCACAGACACAGAGTAATAAATGCAGCGGAAATAAAAGAGATAGTAGTTCATGAAGCTACTATATAAATGTATAAGTTACATCAGAGTTAAACCAGATGCAACGGAAGAGTAATACGATACATCAGATACAAATCAGAATACATCACTGGAATCATCGAATACTGAAAGCAGAATAGATGGCTGGATCTTCAAGCAAAGCTCCAACTTCAAAGGTGAGTCTCGAATACTGGTACACTCAGTCTGACCCGAGCGTAAAGCAAAACACAAAACACTCGAGTCAGGATTAACATTCTTATATCAATAAATCCAACTCAAGTGAAATAGCAATTGAAATACAAGTAACTCAAAGGATGTTTGGAATAACCATCCTTTAAGGATCCGTTAAACTATCTACTATGTAGTAGTGTACGATAAGTAGATAATGTCTATTAGTAATATAAGATATCAAAATAGTGTTAAGGCGTTACCATTATCCTCCTTAACACATTTTATATAAGCGTTATAGTCTATACAGCACTGTAAACTCCACCGTAAACTAGTGGGATATCAGGGAGTACTCCATAGGTATAACGCAAAAAAAATCGTAGTGGTCGCGTATAAAGGGATCCAAGTATGACAAGGCACATGAGGCAATACCCAAGGTAGTGAAACTACCGTTTGCCTGATCCGGACTGGTGAGAACGCATCACCGCAGCGACCGCAACACCGCGAAACAACACTCCCAAAATCAAGGGTGCACCAATCGATAACAAGTAATGAATAGTTTCGAAGAAGTGTGTTCGCTCGAGGTAGCTAACCTCCATTTGGCCCGGCACGGCTCCTGTTTTAGTCATTTCCAATTTGACACAAGTGTCAAGGCTATCTATTATCGTTCTCTTTCTTCAGTCGTCTCGTTCATCATTCCAACCACTTCATTCTGGATCACACTCCGAGTATAGTTATTAAAGTGGTTTTCGGTTTAGACAGTGAGTATGTCCATAACCGATTCCAGACTCTTTAATAACCTTCGAAATTATTACACCGATTGGTCGTTTAATAAATTTCAAAACCAAATCACTTACAATTTCAATTAGAATTTGTAAACCAACATTCCATTTGAATTTCTAAAACCATTTCCATAACTTACGTTTCAAAACTTCCAAATTACCCTTTCCAAAATTCTTATAATTCAATTTCAATTTCTATTTAAAACAATTCAAATATTGATTCAAGTTCGTATATAAGTTTCATTTCGAAATCATTTAAATTAATTTAATTCAACATTCAAATCAATTTAAATCCATTTATCGATTTCATTCAATATTCGTTGAGTAAATTTTCATTTAAAACAATTTCTATTCAATTTCCAATTTATTAAACAATTACTTAAGTTCAACTCCATTATATTAAAACTTACAAATTGCATTAAATTAAATTCATCAAATCAAATTCTTTACATTTTCAAGTCTTACATAAATATCAATAAAACACATTTTATTTCTTATTAGAGAATTTTAATTTCACTTATTAATTTACTTAGTTACAATTTCAAAACTCAATTAATAAAGAAACTTAATTTTCACTTATTCAAGAAGTTCAATTTCACTTATTAAAGCATTCAGTTTTATTTCATTATTAAATAATTCAATCTTATATAATTATAAAATAATTTCAAAACTTAATTAGTAAATCATTTCAAACTTAATTCAATGAAAGGTTCCAAATTTAATTGTCAAATAATTAATTTCAAAATAACGATGTTTCAACAACTACTATGTCAAAATTTTGATTCAGATTATTAAATATTAACCTTTTCCTTTCATAAAAATTCAAATTCCAACTTCATTTTAAAAACCTTATTATTTATTCAAATAAAATCTTTTTTTGAAATCAAATTATTGACCAATCGGGTTTATTTAATTCTCTATCCTAGGTCAAAGTTTAATTTGGGTATTTATCATTTCAACCCGATTCCAATTCAATTCAAAATCAAAGCATAGCAAAGGGAACTTGCAGTGTGATAACTGGGATGGTGTCAAAGTAAATAATCCAGCAATAAAAACAATCAATATCAATCCAAAATCAATTCAAATAATCCCGAAATAATCGTATTAATTCACATTGTTATTCGTGTAAATTAATATAATTATTTCTAGAATCTACACTATCATTTCATGTAGATTAAAGATTTTTACATTACGGTTCTTCACTTGTCATCTATTTACAATTTCATACATCATCAATTTAACAACATACATTCAGTGGTTCAAGGTGTAATTAATCAAATCCTACGTGTCAATAAATTTAACAGTTAAAGGGGTCACATTATACAAATGTCATTTAATCAAATTTAACACATATATCAAATCTCACTATCCTACGTCAATTTCAATTTCAAATTATTCATCACTTTCAACATTTACAATTTAATGTCCAATATAAACAACAATCAATCCATCAATTATCAATCAAGCTGGATTATCATTTCATCAATAACAGATAAGGGTGTCAGATGTCACAGGTGAACTGATATAGGTAATAACATACATAACAGTGTAAATAACTAACAACAGCATATTTCAATTGTCGTTTCAATTGAAATCAAATTTAATAAATAAAAGAACATTAATCGTGAGTGATTGCTCACCTTTCGTGGTTAGAGAGGATAGACAAAGTAATTGAGTTACGAAATGCAAGCACGACTTCCAAAGCAAAGCTAGACAAGGTTGGCACGAGTTCACCAATCAAAACAAGGCTGGGATTGATGAGAACAATTTGAATCAGCTTGATATAAATGGAAGATATATACTATTATTGTTACTATTATTATTTCCTTAAAAGTCAATATTTTAAAACATATATAAACTAACATATTATAATATAAGGTATATATATATAAAACATAACATAAGTAAGTTTCATAACATAACATAGCTTGAACATAAGCTTACACATACAACACTTCTTTTAAAATCCACTATGCAGACAAAATGTACTAGCTTGACATAAGATTTACATACAATGTATATGATGAATATAAGGCGACAGCTGTTGAAAGAAAGTATGTTCCAGAAAATTTGAAAATAACTAACTTAGAAAATTATAGCTTTATATCCTGTAAACGACTTTATATAGATAGACTTATATATAAAGTTTGAAAACTTATATATTAGCATATTATCCAAACTACAGATTCTAGTATTTTAAATGTATATATATACAATAAGATATATGCAGACCAGGAATATATATGTATAACCTGCCTATTGATCTATCAACCTGTTTCTCAAGCAAAACGATAATATAGTAATCAAATACATGCATACTATCAAACATGTTATATGCAACTTGTATATAAAGTAAATTAATATAAATTTATGTAAACTCAACAGATTAATATATATTAACAAATATATATATATATAAATAAAACGTATAACTTAATAATGAAATCATATTATACAACTGACCAAATATATACACCGGACATAACACAGTACAACCATCAAAACACGTACTAGTATACTACTATTATAAAATTCAAAAAAAAAGAAAAAAAAGCAGAATATTTTATTCAACTTACAACTCACATGAACAAGAGAAGCTATAGCTTGAGCTAGGAACCAGCAAGTCGTGTCAGGGTGATAGGAGCTGTTGAGCTTAGAGTTAGCCGATTGTTATGGAGGAGAGATACGTGAGCACGACAAGTTGATGCAGAGCCTTCAGGTAACAGACGAGTAGTGGAAGTTGTGGAGGCTACAACATCAGGGAGGAATAGAAGGGGTGAGCGGCTCTGGGCTTCGGCAAATGGTGGCAGCAAGCTGACGATGGAGGATGTGGAGGAGATGCGGTGGACATGGTGGTCGACTGGGTTGCGGAGGGTTAAGGTCGAACTGGGTTGCGGAGGGTTACAAGGAAGCATGGGTTCGGTGATGTGTAGTTCAGTGGCCGAAGTGGATGCGAGTGAAGCATGGTCTTTCGGTCAGAGGTTGGGTATCACTGAGGTGGAGGGGATTGAAGTGGCATCGGGTTCAGGGTATGGGTCTCGGTTAGATAAAGTAGCGGTTGAGATGGAAGGTGGAGGTTGAACGGTGGAGGAGCAGGCTCGGGAATGGTGGAATTGAAAAAAAAATGACGAACCAGATTTCATTTTTGTGATGTTATAAATATTTAGCTTAGAGAAGATGAAAATAAAATGACAGAGAACGTAAATGATGAACCACCTTTTTGTGATGTGAAACCAAAGGACACCACATTAGATTCACCGGTGAATTGCAAGAGTCAAACGTAAATTTCCAAGAATATTAAAGGCTATGGGTCTTTGGTTATTCCCTAAGCAATGAAAAGATACCGGACTCAAAAGACAAGAACGGGGTACCGATAGGGTTACCGTTTACGCAGATTCTACCGCGAACCGGCTTCCGAAATACACATATGACTACACTATGGAGATCAGTATGACGAGACAATCAAACCGGTATACAGATATCAGTGGTATGATTGAATTATAAAAATTCGAATTTTCTACCACGGAAAAATGCAGCAAAAACGTAGAACAATAAGATCGTCGGAGCCAAAGAAGTTCGAATTTGGAAAAACGAAAAGTGATGTCTTGCTCAGAAGATGATTTAGAATTTTTCTATGTAAAAATATTTAGGTTTCGGAAACATTTTATTTTCATCGCTTTTTAACCGATTAAATTGAAGTAAATTTACGCGCGAAATAAACTTTCATATTTTCGGATGAAAATTTACCAATTGCTATGTTTAACTAAACGCATTCCAAATATCAAATTTATATTTTAAAATTTTATCGTTTAAAATTTCACAAAATTTCAACTAATTACGTTATTAAAACAGTTGAAATTTATGGGTCGTTACACTCTCCCCCACTCAAAACTTTTCGTCCCCGAAAAGGAACGAGGTAGGAGAATAGAAACAACCAGAAAGAAAAACAGATTGAAAACAAAATAAAACAATTAGTTTAAACCGTATAAATTTCAATTTACCTTAATTAATACTCAATATTTGATTTAAAATTCAGGGTATTTCAATAAGTTGATTTAATTACAATTTATTAATATTTGATACCAAAAGATTTCTTCAAAACAAAATTTTATTTTATTTATCTCATTTATTCATTGTTTTATTATCCAATTATCCTTTATTAACAATTTCTATAATCATAAACTTGAATAGTCATTTATTCCAATCATATTTTAATTCTTCTTTATTCCAACTTATTATTAAATTTGTTCCACTTAATATATCTTATTACATATATTTAAACCATATAAATTAATTTAAACCATATAAATTTAAATTTAAATTTAAATTAATCTATATTCAATAATTGGTTTAAATTTAAGGTATTTCCATAAGTTGATCTAATTTCAATTCGTTAATTCTTTCAAAACAAAATTATTTGCCTCATCTATTATTCAATTAACTTATTATTCTATTTATTTCAATTAACATTTTATAATTAAAATTTAAGTGTATAACATTTATTATAACCACTCAAATTTTATTTATAAATTCAATTTATGTTATATATTATCCAATTACATATTCAACTTCTGAATGATTTAGGTAAGTTGTATTAGAATGCAATTGAACAATATACAATAAATTTTTTTTTCCAATTCAATTATTCAAGTTTAAACATTTATTCCAAATTTTGGTTTTATTTATAATTAAAATCATCCTTTAACAAAATTTAAGAATTAGATTTCCGATTAACTTTAAACAATTTAGAGATATATATAATATATTTATATCAAATCAAATTAAATTTTAAAATAAGATATCCATATATATATATATCAAATTATACTGAAGAAATTCAAATCAAAATATTTTTCAAAACAAAACTGTAGCAAAGCTACAGAATAGTATCTCTACTTCGAAACTCGAAAATGAATGTCGATGATGCGGCCGCCATCACCGAAATTATTTTCCAGCGACAAAGAGAAGAGCACTGATTTCAACATTTAAAGTTCTTTGAAAATGATTTCTATTCGAAATATTTAAATACTATACACTTTAAAACTTTCAAATCAAAGTCTGAAATCACCGAAAATTTAAATTCTTAGTTTCTTGATTTAAATTCATTTCAAATTCCAATCAAATTATACCCAAGTTTACAAATTCATTTATTTATATTATGAAATAGTCAATGGTTTATAAAACAATAAATGAAAATTAAATACTATCATTCTGACAACAAATTCATTAACAATTTAATTTCAGAAAACTTATTTTTATATATAATATAATCATCCAAAACTATTTTGCACTACGCCATAGATTGCATACTGCAACACCAAGAAGTGATGCAGGAAGTGCCAAAAAATGTTGTTGTAGGCTAAAAAAGGGCAAAGGCAACACTTTCTCGGTGATGCATTTTGCCGCGTTGCCCTAGAGTCAAAGGCAACATCTTTGCGGCCCTAGGGCAACATCAGTCCTGTTGTTGCCACAGGTACCAAATTTACTAAAAAGTGGACCCCACAATCTGGGCCCCAACATGTGAGCCCACATTGTGGGGCCCACTAATTCTGTGGCCCACCTTTACGGAACCCTATTGTGGGGCCCATATTCGTTAATCTATGGTAACACTTTTACCATCCAATGACAACACTTTGCCAGTTTATTACCACATTTAACATCACATACTGCAACATTATATCGTATCTATGGCAACACCTTTTGCAATTTATATTGGAAATGTACTGCAACATTATACTATTGCAACACTATATCATATCTATGGCAACATTATACTGCAACATTATATCATATCTAATGGCAACATTACACTGCAACAAAGAACTTTTCATTTCAGAATAACCAGCAACACAAGTTTTAGTTAGTCAAGTACAAAATAACAAACATACTTAAAAACATAGCCAGTGTATTCATAGTTACAGCCAGTACATACTAAATTCTACTTATTAACAGTACATTCGTATTTGCGAGCCTCCAGTGCCATCAGTGCCTCTAGTGCCTCCAATGTCGTCCTGTAAGCCAAGATGGACCGTACGACTTTCCATCAGAAATCATTTCCTGAACAACTCCATCACTTCCTCCTTCACCTATTGCTTTTTCAATCTTATCCTGCAAAATAAAGCAGTTTCAAAATGTGACATTAAATAAAATTAACAATTCTGAAACAAGTTTCTTAAACAAGAATTGTTTTGCAATATCTATTAACAAATTTAAAATGGATTCAGAAAATATCCTGCTATAGGTTTCAACAAAATAGGATCTAATTCTACAAAAATGTCGATGCGCAAAAGGAAGCATTTTTTTGACATATGATTGAAGAGAAAATAAAATTCTTACAATTTTGTACTTCATTACTAAAGTATCAGTCTTGTACACCTTTACTTCTTTCCGCTTGCGAGTTTTAACAAAAAGTTCTCCATCTGATTCGTTGGACTGATACAAATTAAATGAAAAAATTTAGACAGCAAAAGGATATCAAACCAAAAGGAATGAGAAATTTCTCAAAATCAGATCCAGAACTCACTGCAGCAGCAAGTGAATTGCAACACTGCTAAACAAAAGATGGATTAGGACTAAGTTAAATTAAAATTGGATTAACAGAATTAATTAAATTTACTGTGAGAACACAGTTGCTAAACCTCTTGAACACTGATTTGCAGACGCTGGCAGGTTGCTATAATTGAAGCAACAACTCTTGACTTCCCATTAGCAAGAAGTTCCTCCAACTTTGAACCAAGCTCCTCCCAGACCAATGTCACCTGTACAGAAACAAAAACAACGAATGAAGAAATTATAATAAAGTTTGTCCGACCTAAATAAAAAAATAGAATATGGCCCTAAGTTACAAAAGATTTAAGAAATTAGGCGCTTTTGTGATTATAACGTTATAACCACCTGCAACAACCACACAGAGTGCCCATGAATCATAAAGTCGAAGCATAATTATCAAGGATCGGTCATATTCATGGAAAGAGACATACACCAAAGTGAAAACTATAGAACTGATAGTATTCCTAACACATGTATTGTAAGATGTATCAATAGCTTACAGCAAATAACAAAATTACTAATTGTCAAGTGTGACCTGATATTTTGATGGATATTCCTTTAGCAGATAGTACTCTAAATTTACTATTTAACATCCACCACTCATTTCAATTCAACATGTTTTATCAATTCAGCAATGACTAAGAAAATTTTATCAATTCAAGCTCCATCATGCAGTGGATCACAGAGAGCTCCTACAGCTCCAGGAAGAGCCGTATAGATATCAACTCCGCTGTCGATACCATACATTGACAGTCAAACAAAATTTCCAACGTACATGCAGGTTCAGTGTTCCATAGTCAAATTGACCTAGTTATTGTATATTTATCAAGCAGATATAGAAATTAAATAAGTCATTGGGAAAATAATTCATTTAATGATTCAAAAAAGAGAAACATATAGCATTTCTTACCTATTTGGCCAAAGTGCAGACCCTGTTAGGTGAGTTAATGATCTCATAATAAAACATGGAGAAGTTAAGTGCCAACCCTAAACGGATCGGGTGAGTTGAATTCAGCAGCTGCAATGTCTTGCTCAACAAACAGATTACCAAATCACTAATTGATTTTTATACTGATAGCAACAATACTATGTCAACTTAACAAAAGGTCTCTATCAATTTCACCATTATACACAATGCTTTGAAACGTTGGTTTTGTGTAAATATAATCAAAATAAGTTGAATAAAAAATAAATCAAAATAAGTTGAATAAACATAAAAAGTCGTTCTATTTTTTATTAGAAAAACCTAATAGCAACCATGGTTTTCAATCACTTGAAAAAATTTGGGCTGTAAAATCACTTTTGATTTTTGTTCTATTATTTCGTTTTAGAAAATGTGTAGTACGTACTAGAATGCTTTAAAAGAAACGAGCAAGAAGGATTAACTTTAAGTTGAGACTTATCAAATGATGAATAATTGAGAAAGCATCGTATGGAATCTAATTTGCTTCAACAAGATTCTATTCTTGTTTCTACAATCATATCATCATCGAATAATACAGAAAATGATTTACCTTAACTTTTCTTTAAAAGTGAAGAAATATCATAGTTCTTGGTGTTTTATCAAACTTTTGATTGAAAACATAATATCTATTATTAATATTTTGATTTGTGCCCTCTCTTGTTATAAACATACACAAAAGCATAATATAAACATAAAATCACTCAAAAACAAACAATCCATCCGAAAACAAACCTAATTCGCAGACGATAAATTCTCAACGATCTTCTTGTCTCTCCTCTCCATCGCTACATCCCACACATCATTCCCAATATGCTTCGGCTATAATCAGAACAAATAAATCAAACATAGCTCGAGAAACTTCCAAAAAAAATCATGAAATGTAAAATTCGCTACCCTACCGTGAGCTGCTTTGTGGATGAAGTACTGAGTATTGCCCATAATACAAAGGAAACCAGCGATGATTCCTAGTGGTAGGACCGCTTCAACTAGGTAAAATTTCCCCATTCTGGAGCTGACTATTATTGATGATTTTGCGTTTGATTTGCGAATTTTAGATCTAAATTTTGTCTGTGTTCCAAATAAAAACGTGGGATCTTATCTCGGGCTCCACCATTTAGATCGACATATTCTATTTTTGGGCGAGGCCATTTTTTTTGCTTTGCGGAGAAATCGAACTAAAGGAGGAAGACATGATTATTTTTTGCTTTGAGTGTTTGAGAGGTTGAGCGGCGGAGGACGTATTTTGCTAAGGGTTTGAGTGAAACCCTTCAATATTAACTTTTGCTGCTTTGCTTTTGCTTCCCGCGTTAAAAATTATTTCAGCCCGCTTTTTTTTCAGCCCGCACTCATTTTTTATAATATTTTTATAAGTCTATGGCTACTGCAACATAGTGTTGATATCTATGCTAACATCCTGAAGCAAATGTTGTAATAGACAAAAATCAGCATAGCTATCGTTACATTGTAGCTAGCAACATCTTGTATTTTCGTTGCAATAGGCCATCTATGGCGTAGTGTTGTTTACCAAATTTGAAAACAACATTGTGTCAGTTTGCTCTGCTCAAGTGGTTTGGAAATCCTATCGATAGAGTTGATTAGACGAATCGATCGGAAACCCAAATCAACATCAACAACTCAAACAACACAATATATAAAACATTTTAATATAAATTTACAAACACACTTCCTCGCTCGACGATACAAGAATGGATTCAAAGCAAGGATAGAGATTCAAATTTGATGGACTCAAATCAAAGAGAATTCTGATTCGAAGACAAATTCGAAAGAAAAGATAAGATGATTCAATAACAGAATCGGGAGATGGGTAATTTTATTTAATTCACGGGCAACCTTAACCGGGTCGTCCGTAACTTCAAGAATAAGATCGATGCTGAATTCCGAGGTAAATCAACACTCGATCTCAAGAAATGGGATTCAGGTATAGCAGAGAATAGATAGCATCGTAAACCGAGGATACAGAAATCTCCGGTAAATCAATGCTTATTGTAAAGGAGTTTCACCCCTTTACAAATCATTCGAAATTTGGCGAGATCGCCGATTCATTATAAGGGTCATTCAAAATGGAGTTATGGGATGCTCCAGAATTGAAAGAAGACGAATAGTGAGGGGCACAAATGAATTTTGGAATCGCAGGGAACGTTCCAAAATTCAAAGGAATCGAATCAGAAGGAAGAGATTGAAACTCGAATGCGAGTGATTCTGTAAATACATTTACCCTATATGCTAAGTTTTGCCTAGAGCTACCAAAGCTCTGATACCAACTGTAACGACCCGCTATTTTGGACCATTCGCATCCACACATGTCGGACTTGAATAATTCAAAATACCGAATTGTTAATTTAAATTGGCAAAACTGAACATATACAGTAAATAAATAATCACAGATCACATACACAGAGTAATAAATGCAGCGGAAATAAAAGAGATAGTAGTTCATGAAGCTACTATATAAATGTATAAGTTACATTAGAGTTAAACCAGATACAACGGAAGAGTAATACGATACATCAGATACAAATCAGAATACATCACTGGAATCATCGAATACTGAAAGCAGAATAGATGGCTGGATCTTCAAGCAAAGCTCCAACTTCAAAGGTGAGTCTCGAATACTGGTACACTCAGTCTGACCCGAGCGTAAAGCAAAACACAAAACACTCGAGTCAGGATTAACATTCTTATATCAATAAATCCAACTCAAGTGAAATAGCAATTGAAATACAAGTAACTCAAAGGATGTTTGGAATAACCATCCTTTAAGGATCCGTTAAACTATCTACTATGTAGTAGTGTACGATAAGTAGATAATGTCTATCAGTAATATAAGATATCAAAATAGTGTTAAGGCGTTACCATTATCCCCCTTAACACATTTTATATAAGCGTTATAGTCTATACAGCACTGTAAACTCCACCGTAAACTAGTGGGATATCAGGGAGTACTCCATAGGTATAATGCAAAACAAATCGTAGTGGTCGCGTATAAAGGGATCCAAGTATGACAAGGCACATGAGGCAATACCCAAGGTAGTGAAACTACCGTTTGCCTGATCCGGACTGGTGAGAAAGCATCGCCGCAGCGACCGCAACACCGCGAAACAACACTCCCAAAATCAAGGGTGCACCAATCGACAACAAGTAATGAATAGTTTCGAAGAAGTGTGTTCGCTCGAGGTAGCTAACCTCCATTTGGCCCGGCACGGCTCCTGTTTTAGGCATTTCCAATTTGACACAAGTGTCAAGGCTATCCATTATCGTTCTCTTTCTTCAATCATCTCGTTCATCATTCCAACCACTTCATTCTGGATCACACTCCGCGTATAGTTATTAAAGGGTTTAGACAGTGAGTATGTCCATAACCGATTCCAGTCTCTTTAATAACCTTCGAAATTATTACACCGATTGGTCGTTTAATAAATTTCAAAACCAAATCAATTACAATTTCAATTAGAATTTGTAAACCAACATTCCGTTTGAATTTCTAAAACCATTTCCATAACTTACGTTTCAAAACTTCCAAATTACCCTTTCCAAAATTCTTATAATTCAATTTCTATTTAAAACAATTCAAATATTGATTCAAGTTCGTATATAAGTTTCATTCCGAAATCATTTAAATTAATTTAATTCAACATTCAAATCAATTTAAATCCATTTATCGATTTCATTCAATATTCGTTGAGTAAATTTTCATTTAAAACAATTTCTATTCAATTTCCAATTTATTAAACAATTACTTAAGTTCAACTCCATTATATTAAAACTTACAAATTGCATTAAATTAAATTCATCAAATCAAATTCTTTACATTTTCAAGTCTTACATAAATATCAATAAAACACATTTTATTTCTTATTAGAGAATTTCAATTTCACTTATTAATTTACTTAGTTACAATTTCAAAACTCAATTAATAAAGAAACTTAATTTTCACTTATTCAAGAAGTTCAATTTCACTTATTAAAGCATTCAGTTTTATTTCATTATTAAATAATTCAATCTTATATAATTATAAAATAATTTCAAAACTTAATTAGTAAATCATTTCAAACTTAATTCAATGAAAGGTTCCAAATTTAATTGTCAAATAATTAATTTCAAAATAACGATCTTTCAACAACTACTATGTCAAAATTTTGATTCAGATTATTAAATATTAACCTTTTCCTTTCATAAAAATTCAAATTCCAACTTCATTTTAAAAACCTTATTATTTATTCAAATAAAATCTTTATTTTTTTTAAATCAAATTATTGACCAATCGGTTTTATTTAATTCTCTATCCTAGGTCAAAGTTTAATTTGGGTATTTATCATTTCAACCCGAATCCAATTCAATTCAAAATCAAAGCATAGCAAAGGGAACTTGCAGTGTGATAACTGGGATGGTGTCAAAGTAAATAATCCAGCAATAAAAACAATCAATATCAATCCAAAATCAATTCAAATAATCCCGAAATAATCGTATTAATTCACATTGTTATTCGTGTAAATTAATATAATTATTTCTAGAATCTACACTATCATTTCATGTAGATTAAAGATTTTTACATTACGGTTCTTCACTTGTCATCTATTTACAATTTCATACATCATCAATTTAACAACATACATTCAGTGGTTCAAGGTGTAATTAATCAAATCCTACGTGTCAATAAATTTAACAGTTAAAGGGGTCACATTATACAAATGTCATTTAATCAAATTTAACACATATATCAAATCTCACTATCCTACGTCAATTTCAATTTCAAATTATTCATCACTTTCAACATTTACAATTTAATGTCCAATATAAACAACAATCAATCCATCAATTATCAATCAAGCTGGATTATCATTTCATCAATAACAGATAAGGGTGTCAGATGTCACAGGTGAACTGATACAGGTAATAACATACATAACAGTGTAAATAACTAACAACAGCATATTTCAATTGTCGTTTCAATTGAAATCAAATTTAATAAATAAAAGAACATTAATCGTGAGTGATTGCTCACCTTTCGTGGTTAGAGAGGATAGACAAAGTAATTGAGTTACAAAATGCAAGCACGACTTCCAAAGCAAAGCTAGACAAGGTTGGCACGAGTTCACCGATCAAAACAGGGCTGGGATTGATGAGAACAATTTGAATCAGCTTGATATAAATGGAAGATATATACTATTATTGTTACTATTATTATTTCCTTAATAGTCAATATTTTAAAACATATATAAACTAACATATTATAATATAAGGTATATATATATAAAACAAAACATAAGTAAGTTTCATAACATAACATAGCTTGAACATAAGCTTACACATACAACACTTCTTTTAAAATCCAGTATGCAGACAAAATGTACTAGCTTGACATAAGATTTACATACATTGTATATGATGAATATAAGGCGACAGCTGTTGAAAGAAAGTATGTTCCAGAAAATTTGAAAATAACTAACTTAGAAAATTATAGCTTTATATCTTGTAAACGACTTTATATAGATAGACTTATATATAAAGTTTGAAAACTTATATATTAGCATATTATCCAAACTACAGATTCTAGTATTTTAAATGTATATATATACAATAAGATGTATGTAGACCAGGAATATATATGTATAACCTGCCTATTGATCTATCAACCTATTTCTCAAGCAAAACGATAATATAGTAATCAAATACAAGTATATTTACTTCTAATATAAATAAAGCAAGTCTACAGCCTTACCTATATGCCATATGCATACTATCAAACATGTTATATGCAACTTGTATATAAAGTAAATTAATATAAATTTATGTAAACTCAACAGATTAATATATATTAACAAATATATATATATATAAATAAAACGTATAACTTAATAATGAAATCATATTATACAACTGACCAAATATATACACCGGACATAACACAGTACAATCATCAAAACACGTACTAGTATACTACAATTATATAAAATTCAAAAAAAAAGAAAAAAAAACAGAATATTTTATTCAACTTACAACTCACATGAACAAGAGAAGCTATAGCTTGAGCTAGGAACCAGCAAGTCGTGTCAGGGTGATAGGAGCTGTTGAGCTCAGAGTTAGCCGATTGTTATGGAGGAGAGATACGTGAGCACGACAAGTTGATGCGGAGCCTTCAGGTAACAGACGAATAGTGGAAGTTGTGGAGGCTACAACATCAGGGAGGAATAGAAGGGGTGAGCGGCTCTGGGCTTCGGCAAATGGTGGCAGCAAGCTGACGATGGAGGATGTGGAGGAGATGCGGTGGACATGGTGGCCGACTGGGTTGCGGAGGGTTAAGGTCGAACTGGGTTGCAGAGGGTTACAAGGAAGCATGGGTTCGGTGATGTGTAGTTCAGTGGCCGAAGTGGATGCGAGTGAAGCCTGGTCTTTCGGTTAGAGGTTGGGTATCACTGAGGTGGAGGGGATTGAAGTGGCATCGGGTTCAGGGTATGGGTCTCGGTTAGATAAAGTAGCGGCTGAGATGGAAGGTGGAGGTTGAACGGTGGAGGAGCAAGCTCGGGAATGGTGGAATTGAAAAAAAAAATGACGAACCAGATTTCATTTTTGTGATGTTATAAATATTTAGCTTAGTGAAGATGAAAATAAAATGACAGAGAACGTAAATGATGAACCACCTTTTTGTGATGTGAAACCAAAGGATAAATCCCGTAGCGGATCAATTCCAACGAGCCCTTCAAACTAGTACTTTTTGTAATCGACGGGGTTCTCTTCATGATTAGGAAGAATGAAGATATTCTGTCAGACCCCCGTAGTAATTTATTAGATTTCACCGGTGAATTGCAAGAGTCAAACGTAAATTTCCAAGAATATTAAAGGATATGGGTCTTTGGTTATTCCCTAAGCAATGAAAAGATACCGGACTCAAAAGACAAGAACGGGGTACCGATAGGGTTACCGTTTATGCAGATTCGGCCGCGAACCAGCTTCCGAAACACACATATGACTACACTGTGGAGATCAGTATGACGAGACAATCAAACCGGTATACAGATATCAGTGGTATGATTGAATTATAAAAATTCGAATTTTCTACCACGGAAAAATGCAGCAAAAACGCAGAACAATAAGATCGACGGAGCCAAAGAATTCCGAATTTGGAAAAACGAAAAATGACGTCTTGCTCAGAAGATGATTTAGAATTTTTCTATGTAAAAATATTTAGGTTTCGGAAACATTTTATTTTCATCGCTTTTTAACCGATTAAATTGAAGTAAATTTACGCGCGAAATAAACTTTCATATTTTCGGACGAAAATTTACCAGTTGCTATGTTTAACTAAACGCATTCCAAATATCAAATTTATATTTCAAAATTTTACCGTTTAAAATTTCACAAAATTTCAACTAATTACGTTATTAAAACAGTTGAAATTTACGGATCGTTACACTCCCCTCCACCACTGACCCACCGCCGAACCCGGCCCTCCACTCGGCCTCATCTCCACTCCAGCCCCACACCTACCTATGCAAGCCATCCACCACCTGTGCCGCCTTCCCATTGCAACACCTCCCACCTCCTTGCTTAACCAAACTCCACCCCACCATCTCCAGAATCGAGCAGCACAGACCCAAACCTCCACCCTCTCCTTCGCTTTCCGGCCGTGCCAGCAGACCCGCCTCCAACAATCGACCGGCCTCCATCTTCCCACTTTAGACTTGTAGCCACCCTTAGCCTCCTCTATCTCCGCTACCTTTCCTCACACGCGACCATTCCCCTCACCGAGCAGCACTGACCGACCTCCGCCCTCTTCTCCACAGACCCAAACCCGACCACACCACCTTTGTGTCATTGACAGTGCCAAACCTTCCGCCTTCTCGACCTGCATACACTACCAGACCCCGCCTTATCTCCTCCCTAGCAGCCGAGTCTCACCCTTCCTCCCCTCGAGCACATAGTAGCCTTCTCTTCTTATAAAAAAAAGAAGAAGATGTATATATATACATATATTTTGTTTTTTTCCATTTGCAACTTCTCCTCCTCTATATATATCAAAAAAGAAGGGAAATATATATATTATATATATTTTTTGTTTTCATCGAATTCATCATGTTCAAGTCGCTTTTCTGTGCTTTGGAATTTGTTGTTTGGATTCGTAGCTCTTTGTGTTATCAAGTTTCTCTAGCCTCGAAATGTGAGCGATAACTCACGATTAACATTCTTATGTTTAGTAAATTGATTTCACATGAAATGACGATTGAAATATGTTGTTAAATTTGAATTGATTAGTGATTAAATTAAATATGATATGTTATTATTTAAATTTGTTACCTATGTTAATTGACATATGACGCCATAACATGTTTGTATATATATTATATTTAAATTGTTAATTATGATATATGCTTGTAATTGATATGTATTATGTTATTTAATGTTATTATTTTATTGTTCTCACACTGCCAGTTCCCTGTTAGTTAGGAAAATTCCTATGGGTTGAAATGATACATACCCGAACGATCTTATAGATTAGAGAAAATCATTATGGGTTGAAATGATAAACCCAAGCGATTTTATCAATTTTGAATTTTAGGATTGCGGGTTGAAATGATATATACCCGTAAATATTAAATTATTACGGATTGAAATGATAATATTCGTATCACTTGACCATAGAATAGAAAACTATATACAGACACCGTTGGTCTATTTTTTTTAAATGATTTCCAAATTTTTTGAAATATATGGGTTTTAATAAATATTGATTTTTAAAAGTATATTATAATGATTTTTATTTTAATATGCGTTCTAAATAAATATTGACTTTTAAAATATAATATATAGATTTTATTTTAATATATGTGTAAAATTTAGATTTTTAAATTATATGTTTGGAAATTTTAAATTTATAAGTTAAGTTTTGAAAATTGTAAATTTTAAGATTTTACTTATAATTTTATTATTTTTAAATATATAAAATAAGATTTTATACAATATATTTAATAAAATAAGATTTAATTTAATTTAATAAAATTGAATTTAATTAATATATATAATATGTTTAAGCATTTATTTAAATTTATATTAATATTTAGAAAAATAAATTTTGTAATAACTTTAATAAATTAAGGCTGAAAAGATAAATTGAAATTGAGTAGAAATTTAATTTGTTTAAGAATTGTATTTAAATAGGAATTGATTTTGAAACTTATTGATTTTGAGATTTTAAAGATATGATTTTATAACTTGATAACTTGATTTAATTAAAGGTGATTAAATGAATATTTTCAAATTTAAATTGTGATTTAATATTTAATTTTGATTTAAATTTGTAATTTGAGATTTATTTAAAATGTTTATAGAAAGTGATTAAGTGAATAATTTCAAATTAAGTATAATTGAAGTTAGATATTTAATTTTTGATTTTGATTTGAGTGATTTGAGATTTATTTAAATTTTATAAAATGACCATGGTGTGAAATAAGTGTTTGGTTGTTAAAGAGACCGGGATCGGATATTGTCATGCTCTCTACCAATACCGAAAACCACTTTAACAACTATGCACGCGGTGGAGAATCCAGAACGAAGTAGAATGGTTTGGCGAACGATTCTATATGAGGTACGAACACAGCCCTAACCCCCTCGGGTCAGCTTGATATGATTAAAACAGGAGCTATACCCGGACCAAGTAAGGTTGCACCTCCGATCGAGCATGCTTCTTCGAAACCATGTCTATTACTTTGTGATTTGATTGGGTGCACCTTTGATTATGGGAGTGTCTCGAGGTGGGTGGTAGTAGCTGTTATGCGTTACCACCAGCCCGGTTCTACAAAACAGTAGTATCCTACCCTAGACATTGCCTCACGTGCCTTGTTATATGCCTTATCGCGCCCAATACGAGTTTGGTTTGTGTCATACACTATGGAGTGCCCTCTAATAGCCCTCCAGTTTACGGAGGAATTATGGTACTGTATAGACTACGACATTTATATAAAATGTGTTAAGGGGGATATGGGTAATGGCCTAACGCTGTTTTAATATTTTACTTTACTGTAGACATTATCTATGTAGCGTATTGTATTATGTATGTAGATAGTTTGACGGATCCTTAAAGGATGGTGATGTAGGATCGATTTCACCCTAGAAGAGGGTGAATAGGGTGATACTAATAATAATAAAAATTAATGTGGAAATATATAAAATAATTGCAGCATAGATAATAGCAAAATAATAAAAGCAGAAATAGAACAACACAGATTTACCCAGCTTCGGCAAAACCCTACCTACGTGCTGCCCCCAAGGTTTCTACTAGAAATTAAGTAGTCAGACGCTCACATACGTAAACTTGCGGCACCCGCTAACGACTAACCTAACTCTACACTCAAAACTCTGCCACTGAGTTGCGAATTCTCAAACTACACCCCGTAGTTTGTCCTTAGTCACACAACTAGAATTTTACACAATTTAAAATAAAAAACAAAAACTAAACAAAATAAAAACAAAAACAAAACCCTATATAATCATTAAAGCCCAAATACAAATAAAATAGAATGGCCCAAAATAAACTATAATTTGTGAAAAACTTGTCTCCCCTGTTGTAAACTTCGGCCGCTCTCTTTTGCTTTGCAATGTCTGCTTCTCTTCGTAAAATTAGGGCTTCATTCAACTTAGGCCGCTGCTTGAACATGTAATTTGAATTGAATTAAGCTTTGCTTCTGGTTCCTTCGCCAAACGATTCGTTGGCTATGATTTGCTCTCGGTGGCTTTCAGGATTGAGTTCGAAACTTTGAATTTGGTATGTGATTTTCCTTTTGATTTATGATTATGCTTGACTCGATTTTGCTTTCGAACTCTGTTTCGATTCGAGTTATTTAATTTTGATTTTCTTCGATGAATTGCACTTGTATTTTGCTTGAACTCGAATCAAATAATTACCGATGATGATGTGGGAATTTATAGGGATTAAAAACACTAAATTTACGTTCGTATATTTGAATTTGAATTCTTCACTTGCTTCGATTGACTATGCTTGGCCCTTCGATTTTGCTTGAATGCTTGTGATGTATTCTGACTATTTCAATTCGTATGTTGCTTGAATTTCTTTGAGTCAGTTCCGTTCATTTCACCTATGACTTCGGCTATTTGAAATTGTGATAATCTGGTTTTATGACTTTTGACTTAGTGAAGATTGACTTATTCAATTCACTGACTTGTTGGATTCATGTACTTTCATCTTGCATCTGATAATTTTCCATGGCTTGATTTTCTTTATTTCTTAACCAATGTTCACACTACTACTTGCACTGTTTTTGTAAGACTATAAACTACTTCATGTTATAACATTTGTATATCACCATTCACAGTTTGCTTGGAATGAAGTCTGGTTTCCACTACATATATATATATATATGTGTGTGTGTGTGTGTGTTCACGCATGTATATATGTATGTTGTGATGCCTTGTTCTGCTTGATGCTCTATTGTCACCTCTGTTGCATTGTGTCTTCATGAGCATTGCATCCTGTTTTGATCTTGTTTTCATGTTCATCTCTTCATACCTGAACTGATACACGTGAACTCTAGTTCATGTTGATATGTTGTGTTCAATTGATAGTTGCAGTGTCATGTGGTCTTGTTGTATAGGCTTGTTCTTGTTTCACTTATCTGTCTGGTGCATCCCTTATGTTCATGTCTGAATCATGTTGAATGTGGATCGAGTCTGGTTGTATTGTTTGAGTTGCATTCATGCCTTCATTCTGAAATGCACTGAATCCATCTGCCTTGAGTCCACTTCATGTTGTATGTTGTATGCATTCATGTTGACTTTGTTCATATCTGAAGCCTGTCATTGTGACTTTGTTCTGCATTTCTAACTCCTCTATAATGGATTTGTTGAGTCTGTTGTCACATGTAGAACTAGTGTGTTGAGTTATAGTGCCTTGGCTCCATTGACATGTTTCCTGGTCCTGTGCACTTGCCTTCATTTGAGTCCATGGTATTGGAGTTTGTGAGTCTGGCCATTTGAGGTTTGGTTGTACATGAACTTGTATACAATCATGTTAATTTTCTCTGGTTGCATACATACTAATGTATATACATGTATGCTGGTCTTCACTGTTGAGGCTACACTTGTGCCATTTGATGTTTTGTTTGTTCTTGAAGTCACCACTGTTGACATGTGCATTTTGGAGTCTGGATTGTTGTTTTGATTCTTTGAGCTTGTTCGTGTTGTTATGTGGCTGTACATGCACTTGCCGTTGCATACATACTGTTTGGTTTTTGGTTGATTTGGTCGAGACTCTATGTACTTGAGTTGAATCCAGCCTCGGGCTTGGGTTTGACCTTGCGCTCACCTGTCCCTGCAATTTTATCAAGTGTATATCGGTGTGCACGGTCTTGTGGCATGTATAGTGATACACTGTGCATGTCACAAATTGTTTGTGTATGAATGGATTCAAACGAAATAAATGATGAGCAACCCAAATAACTGAGGCAAATATAATTTTCACACACACACTTCTATTGTACACTGCAAAAAATATTTCTTTTTCAATTTACTGCGTCAGTGTTTATTTTGCAAATAGTTCAGATGTTGGATACAAACTGGAATAGAGTTGAAGAACAAATACGAGTAAATGAGTGATTTGTAGTGAGGAAATTTATGTAAATTGAAATGTAATTAAAGTTGTGTTGTAAATGAAATTGTATTATAGAATGACAAAGTGTAAGAGTTTAAATTTTTATTATTCGAATTTGTAATAAAATATTTTGTTTGAATAAAATATTTGTTTGAATTTGAATTCTGTGTTATTTATTTTATCCAACAAATATTTATTTAATTATGTGAAAAATAGTACAATAACAAATACATTTAAATGAATAGATATATGTTTATTATCATCAAACAAAAATTATATACTAGCATATTCTATAATCTCCTTCTTTTGATGATAACAAACATATATTAAGATTTTGACTCTATTAAATGTATTTGTTCACGATGAATTACATTTGCTCCCCTTATTTGAATGCTCCACCTACAACAAAGCTCCCCCTTCATATATGCATGAAAATAAAAAATATGCAAATGAACCTAGATGGGAATATGCAAATTAAAAAATATGACTTGACTTATTTGCCAAAATCATAACTTCTCTCTCCCCCTTATATTATCAGCAAAAGAGTAATAGTGTTAGAAAAATAGAGATAAGGTGATAGACATTAATACTCAATCGAGTATAAATATTAAATATCAATAAAAAAATCAATCAAAAATCATAAATACTGTGTTAGGCGCATATTCCACTTTGGAGTGATAGGGGTGATGTCGGCATATAAAACCATATAGTTGTGTCTATTTGTGGTATATTTAAATCAGGAATTTGAATATCTACTAACCATGCATAACCGTTATGACTTTTAAATGAGATTAGTAGTATTCCCATTTTTTTTTAAAAATGAATTTCAAGTATCTTCTAACCACGCATAACCGTGAGGACTTTTAAATGGGATTAGAATCAACTTGTCTATTTAATAATCAGTTTTGATATGTGTTCCATACATGCATAACCGTGAGAACTTTTAAATGAGCATGAAAGCACATAAACAAATATTCCAAGTAATTCACCCATGCATAACCGTGAGGACTTTTAAATGAGAGTGAATACTTTGGATGTTTTTATAGCTAAAAATAAAAAAAATAAAAAAGAATAATTTCCCATTTAAAATACCACATTTTGACATACTATATTGGATTTTGATGAGTGATGGTCGTTAGAAATACGATAGAAATAGAGATGGTCATGGAATTTTTACCAACAAAAGTTATTATAAATCTTGTTTAAATTTTTAAAGAAAATTACTAAATATACTGTCTTAAGTCATATTATATGATTAATATCGACACTCATCACTTTTTCAATCACTATTTATCTTTTGATAATCAGTAGGGAGTCAGATTAGTTAATGTAGTCATTTAAGATCAAATCCAAAAATAATTATAAAATCAAATTTTCTAAAATGACTAATCTGAAACGAAGTCAACAAAAACTATTTTCTGGAAGGGGTTTTATTAAAAAATGTCTGCTAATTGAAAATCGGTTGAAATGAAAAATATGTGGATATTTTCTTTGAAAATAATGCAACTAATAAAACACGTTTCACTAGTACTTTTTCTATCAACTAGGCTACCCGTGTAATCTACATCTGAATTTTCCTTTGACTCAAGGTTATCATTAGATAGATATCGTAGACCAAATCGTGGAGTGTGCAACAAATACCTTAAAATCCTTTTTACAGCTTTTAAATGAAATTCTTTTGGATTTGAATAGAAACCGTGCAAATAAACAAACAGTGAACATAATGACAGGTCTAGAATAAACAAATATATCCACGAGCATCTTGAGTAATCGTCAATCAATACAAAACAACATTTCTTACTACCTAAACTTGTAATATCGTTAGTCCAAACAAATTTATATGAACTAGTTTAAAGATGAAAAGATTATTAGTCAACATTTTTGCACAAATCAGAATCAAAATCAACATTTATTTCCATATCACATAACTGGGTGAATTAAATCAGATTATGGTGCAGATTTTCACATTTAATATATCGTTCAAGATAAATGTACAGTTACCTATTTTACCTTTGCCGATAATTTTTCGTTGTTGTCCATTGTGATTCTGCCATCTTTGTACTAGGCTAAGGAACTTAGATTTGTCGCCCGTCGTGTGCCTAAAACAGCCAGAATCCAGGTACCACTCTTATTGTTCCTTAGCCTGCCACTACACCTACATGAGGAAAGATTTTTGTGACCTATTTGTTTTTATAGGTCAATGATCGTTAGTGGCAAAAGATTTTGAAAAATATGTTTGTGTAGACCCAAAACAATATATATTTGTTCCTTTCGGCACCCAGATTTGTTTGACTTTAAGGAATTTTATATTCGTGCCTTTTGGAACCCAAATTGGTATGGTTTTCACGTGTTTGGGTCTATACCAGCAATTATTGTGATTGTGTCCAATTTTTCCACAAATCGTGCACTTGGAATTGACTTGGACTAATTTCGCTTCTAGCATGTTCAGATTGAGTATATCCAAGTCCTTGTCTAATAGGATTAACAGTTTGTTTCCCTAATAACATATTTAGTGATTTTTCTCCTTTGGAGAATTTCCCTAAAGTTGTAGACAATTGTTGGACTTGTGTTTTGAGAGATTCATTTTCATTCAATAACAAAGTGCACTTTTTGATAGAATTTTCTCTCCTAGTATTTTCACTTTCTTTCAAAATCAAAATTTCATTTTCAAGTGATTTGATTTTTTTATTTCCTCTTCAAATGATGGACACTTATCACACTTAGGGCTTTTGTTTCGATAGTTTTTAACCAATTGATCAAGCTTCTTATTTAGTTCTATCAAACTATCTCTTTGTGATTCTATTTTAGTGTACTTCTCCCTAAGTCGTTCAAAGCAGCCATTTACTTCGTGAAAAATATGTAAGTAATTCTGAGTGAGTGAGTTTTGATACCTCGCTTGGCTCGTCATCATCGCTATCAGTTGTATCACCTCGATGACACATATATGCTTTTTCACTCTCACTGCTAGTGCTTTGATTATCATCATCACTTTTATTCCAAGTGGCTGCAAAACTTCTCCTTTTTCGATTTCTTTTCTTGGCCGAGTCGATTCTGAGGACAATTGGGCTTGATGTGACCGGGTTTATTGCACTTGTGACAGATGAACTCCTGCTCTTCTGAGTTGTCTAGTACTTTGACTATTCTGCTTTTCAATTGTTGATTTAGAGCTGGATTTCCGTATATGTGGTTCCACTTTTTGAATCTCTTTATTATCAGTGCCAATTCAGCTGCTCAATCATCATCGTCATCATCTTCACTTTCAGTTGTTCCTTTGAGATCTATTGATTTCTTTCGAGTATCACCCCCTTCACGTTCTTCCTTGAATTTCATTTCTAGCTCATATGGTGAGATTTCCAATGAGTTCTTCAACTTTGATTTGTTTCAGATCCTTTGATTCTTGAATGGTAGTCACTTTTACTTCGAAATTTCATGGAAGAATTCTGAGAATTTTTCGAACTATTTCCAGCTCCGTGTATGGTCTTCCTAGGGATTTTGATTTGTATACGAGATTGGAAAGTTGTCCATACATTTCTTTGACACTTTCATCCTTTGCCATTGTGAAGTTTTTGTATTCGCTACTAAGCATGGCAAGGCGAGATTCTTTGACTTAGGAAGTTCCTTCGTGAGTCACTTCAAGTGTGTGTCAAATTTCCTACGTAGTTAGAAAATGTGAGACTCGATTAAATTCAATTTGATCCAATGAACAAATAATAGAATTCATAGCTTTAGCATTAGCATTCTGTAGTTTATTTTCAAGATCTGCCCATTGTTCCATCGGCTTTTCAATTTCTTGATTATCTACCACTATAGTTGGTGTCCTATATCCCATCTCAACAATATTCCAAGCATCAATGGTTTTTAGAAAAAATGTCATTCTATTTTTTCGGTAAGCATATTCACCACTGAACATGGATGGTCTAACTATGGATTGACCCTCAGTAGCCATTGAAGAAATCAAATTTTTTTAAAACAAAAATTGGTTTTCTGAAAAAATCAAATTTTTAAAAACAAAAAAATGGTTTTTGTTCCTAACTTTGATACCACTTGTAGGATTGATATCACCCTAGAGGGGGTGGATAGGGTGATACTAATAATAATAAAAATTAATGCGAAAATATATAAAATAATTGCAGCACATATAATAGTAGAATAATAAAAGCAGAAATATAACAACACAGATTTACCTAGCTTCGGCGAAACCCTACCTACATGTTGCCCCCAAAATTTCTACTAGAAATTAAGTAGTCAGACGCTTACACATGTAAAATCACGACACCCGCTAACGACTAACCTAACTCTATGCTCAAAACCCTACCACAACTCAGTTGCTGAGTCGCGAATTCTCAAACTATGCCCTGTAGTTTGTCCCTAGTCATGCGACTAGAATTTTACACGATTTAAAATAGAAAAAAACAAAAACTAAACAAAATAAAAAAACAAAACCCTATATAATCATTAAAGCCCAAATACAAATAAAATTGATTGGCCCAAAATAAACTATAATTTGTGAAAAACTTGTCTCCCCTGTTGTAAACTTCGGCCGCTCTCTTTTGCTTTGCAATGTCTGCTTTTCTTCGTAAAATTAGGGCTTTGTTCAATTGAGGCCGCCGCTTGAACTTGACGTTCGAATTGAATTAAGCTTTGCTTCTAGTTCCTTCATCAAACGATTCGTTGGCTATGATTTGCTCTTGGTGGCTTTTAGGATTGAGTTTGAAACTTTGAATTTGGTATGTGATTTTCCTTTTGATTTATGATTATGCTTGACTCGATTTTGCTTTCGAACTCTGTTTCGATTCGAGTTATTTATTTTTGATTTTCTTCGATGAATTGCACTCGTATTTGGTTTGAACTCGAATCAAATAATTGCCGATGATGATGTGGGCATTTATAGGGATTAAAACCCCTAAATTTACGTTCGTATATTTGAATTTCAATTCTTCACTTGCTTCGATTTACTATGCTCGGCCCTTCGATTTTGCTTGAATGCTTATGATGTATTCTGACTATTTCAATTTGTATGCTGCTTGTATTTCTTTGAGTCGGTTTCGTTCATTTCACCTATGAATTCGGCTATTTGAAATTGTGATAATCTGGTTTTATGACTTTTGACTTAATGAAGATTGACTTGTTGGATTCGTGTACTTTCATCTTGCATCTGATAATTTTCCACGGCTTGATTTTCTTTATTTTTTCACCAATGTTCACACTGCTACTTGCACTATTTTTGTAAGACTGTAAACTGCTTCACGTTATAACATTTGTATATCACCATTCACTGTTTCCTTGGAATGTAGTCTGGTTTCCACTGTATATATATATATATATCTTTATGTGTATGTGTGTGTGTGTGTTGTGATGCCTTGTTCTGCTTGATGCTCTATTGTCACCTCTGTTGCATTGTGTCTTCATGAGCATTGCATCCTGTTTTGATCTTGTTTTCATGTTCATCTCTTCATACCTGAACCGGTATACGTGAACTCTAGTTCATGTTGATATGCTGTGTTCAATTGATAGCTGCAGTGTCATGTGGTCTTGTAGTCTAGGCCTGTTCTTGTTTCACTTATCTGTCTGGTGCATCCCTTATGTTCATATTAGAATCATGTTGAATGTTGATCGAGTCTGGTTGTAGTGTTTGAGTTGCCTTCATGCCTTCATTTTGAAATGCACTGAATCGATCTGCCTTGAGTCCACTTCATGTTGTATGCATTCATGTCGACTTTGTTAATGTCTGAAGCCTGTCATTGTGACTTTGTTCTACATTTCGAACTCCTCTGTAATGGATTTGTTGATTTTATTGTCACATGTAGAATGGGTGTGTTGAGTTATAGTGCCTTGGCTCCATCGACATGTTTTCTGATCCTGTGCACTTGCCTTCATTTGGGTCCATGGTACTGGAGTTTATGAGTCTGGCCATTTGAGGTTTGGTTGTACATGAACTTGTATGCAGTCATGTTAATTTTATCTGGTTGCATACATACTCATGTATATACATGTATGCTGGTCTTTACAGTTGAGGCTACACTTGTGCCATTTGATGTTTTGTTTGTTCTTGAAGTCACCACTGTTGACATGTGCATTTTGGAGTCTGGATTGTTGTTTTGATTCTTTGAGCTTGTTCGTGTTGTTATGTGGCTGTACATGCACTTGCCGTTGCATACATACTGTTTGGTTTTTGGTTGATTTGGTCGAGACTCTATGCACTTGATTTGAATCCAGCCTCGGGCTTGGGTTTGACCTTGTGCTCACCTGTCCCTGCAATTTTATCAAGTGTATATCGCTGTGCACGACCTTGTGGCATGTATAGTGATACATTGTGCATGTCACAAATTGTTTGTGTTTGAATGGATTCAAACGAAATAAATGACGAACAACCCAAATAACTGAGGCAATTAAAATTTTCGCACACACACTTCTATTGTACGCTGCAAAAAATATTTCTTTTTCAATTTTACCGCATCAGTGTTTATTTTGCAAATAATTCAGATGCTGGATACAAACTGGAATAGAGTTGAAGAACAAATACGAGTGAATGAGTGATGTGTAGTGGGGAAAGTTATGTAAATTGAAATGTAATTGAAGTTGTGTTGTAAATGAAATTGTATTGTAGATTGACAAAGTGTAAGAGTTTAAATTTGTACTATTCGAATTTGTAATAAAATATTTTGTTTGAATAAAATATTTGTTTGAATTTGAATTCTGTATTATTTATTTTATCCAACAAATATTTATTTAATTGTGTGAAAAATATTACAATAACAAATACATTTAAATGAATAGATATATGTTTATTATCATCAAACAAAAATCATATACTCGCATTTTCTACAGGTGAAACACCCAACACCCCTTAGTATACCCAAAACGGACACACTAAAAGATATGGTGTGTTATAGGTATAACTAAAGCTTCACACAGACTGAGATTCACAAGAAAAATGAATAAAAACAGTGAAAACATTTAAATAATAACTAGACATTTAAAATTAAACTGCATTTCAAAACAGAATATGTCTTAAAAACCAAATACACAAGTCTCGTGAAAAATACAATCTTAGTCACATCATCAGAGTACATAAACAATAAAAATCATCCCTCTCATAAAGTACCAGTACATCCAAAGTCAAATGAAAAGAAAACTGAAAAGAAGAAGAAGAATACATGAAGAACTTCCAAGAATATATCTCAAAGCGGTCTAAATCTACTGTCCTCGATTCTGCTGGCCTATGGGGAAAAAGGGGAAATAGAGGAGTGGGTCAGACTATAAGTTTGGTGAGTGAAAGTAATTACTAGCATTCTTAAGCAAGATAAAGACAATAGACTAAACAATAGTTCTAATATGAAAGTAAAATACAGAAAAGATAAAAATGGAATAAAATAATGATTCTGATTCTGTTTGACTGTTTGCTTTGATTGTGATTGTTTGCACTTGTCTTAAATTATTGCTTTGATTAGGCTGAAACCCTAATCCTATTTTAATTAGGCTAAAATCCTAATTCTACCCGTTGATCGGTCTTCTATCTTTGTTGTGCCACTGTGAGCTGATCCAATCCTGTTGGTCCCACAGTAAAAGACGTATGATTAGCGCTTGGAACACAGTAGCGAATTATTTACCCTAATCGATGCCGCACGCTTGGTCATCGTCGGTACACACTAACTTTCGCTCCCTATTTTGACCTCTTATTTACCCTAATCAGCATAAGCATGCCCAGCCTCACCTAATCTGTTGTGAGACCATCAGTCCTAATCTGAAAGTGATGCTGCCCGGCCTCAACTAAGTGTTGTGAAACCATCAGTTCTAGCCTGAAAGGGAATGCTGCCGGTACTGGTCCTAAGAAACAAATTCTAGTTTGCGCCCCTTGTTCAAATCCCCAGATTTGAGTCTCTATCTATTGGCCACTTATATACCCTAATTAGCATAGCGTGTCCCAGCCTCACCTAACTATTGTGAGACCATCAGTTCCTGACTGAAAGGGAATGTTGTTGGTACAAGCCCTGCTTCTATCTTTTCTTATTAACTTAGTATAGATCTTTAAAATAAGCCTCTTCTGTTATTTCTGCTATATTAGCTTATTAACTTAATCTATGTTTTAAAATAAGCCTTTTCTGTTCTTTCTTTCTTTTCTAATTATAACCTATGTTATAATTGTTACTCTTCTATTTTCTCTTTTTAGTTATAACCACTAGTTATAAACATGCTTGCAAATGTCTCAAATTTGCCTATTTCAGTCTATCTTCCTTTTTATTACAGTTTTCTTATTTTACATCTAATTTCTATAAATTTGGTGTTTTCTATTTTAATCCATATTTGCGAATTCTTTTCTTTTTAATGTTCTATTCGCGTAAAAAGGAATAAAAAGAAACTAACATTATAGGCTAAATTCTAACTTAAAACAGATGTAAATAAAATGTAAATAACTGTAAATAACCGAATAAAATAGCTGAATAAAACTAGCTGAATAAAATAGACTGAAAAGAACTTTAAAAACTAGCAGTAAATAACTTATATAAAAACTATCTCAAAATTGCAGAAAACTACAACTATTGAGAACCCTATTATTTTAAATTACTTAAAAATCTAAAATAATTACAAAACACTCACCTGTGGTCCTTAGCTCTATTCCTTGGCCTTCCCGGATCCACTTCTAGGGCGTAGAATATTTTTATTAAAAGGATCTCCTCCTAAGAATTTTTTCCTTTTTAGGGTCCAGCCTTAGACAATGAACCTAATTAAGATAAAATCTGAATGAGAAAAACAGCTAGGCCTAGGGTCTAATTTATAGTGTGACTTAGGGATCTCAGACCGTTGGATTTGAAGATTAAATCTGGTGCAACCACGCCATAGGCTCGCTAGGAACCGTCGGATGGAAGCATGAACACAACAAGATTGAAGGAAAATTGGAAAACAAATCATACGGCTCGAATTCTGACGATTCTACGTCCAAAAATATATGCGGGTCGACCTAGCTACTATGGGGGTCGACCCCTAGGTCGACCTATGTATGGTTTGGGTCGACCCTAAGGTCGACCTGACCATTAGCATGGGTCGACCCATGCCTTCTATTTTTTTTCGTTTGTTGATTTCTTGTTTCTTGCTTATCTTCTTAATACTAGCTCGGATTTTTACAAATTATATATGGAAATTGACCAGAAAATTACCATGGACACAATAGTGCAACTTCCATGGCTCAATTCTGATAATTTCACAAACTTATTTTATTATTTAATTAATTCATTTATTAATTATTATAGCTCAAATTTTGGGTTGTTACATTCTCCATTACTTAAAGGATTTCGTCTCCGAAATCTCCAAGGACGGAAGAATGAAATAAATATTTTCATCCAAATTCTACAACCAATATTCAACCACCATCCATTACATCCATTGTCCTTAAGTTTTCTAATGCAATTTTTGATATATGCAATAGTGTGGTATCAATGTCCCTAACTAATGCAAAAGATTAGGCGGTCTACTGATTCAGTTGACCTCCTTTTTATGCAATTATGTCCGTGCCATGTATCCAAATGAATGCAAATTTCTTAATGATAACTGATAGTTCTATATGCGTGCTACAATCATCACCCAAATGCAATAATCATATGATAATCATCCATTAATAACAACCATGGAAAAAAGTAAAAATGCAAATGCGTACACATCCATATGCATATGCTTTAGTGACCTAGTAGGCTGATCCTTAAGAGATAATAGTGCCTAGTGTATATATTTGCGTCCGTTAGCATCCACTAGCAAACACTTGCAACCAGTAGCATCCAACATATATAACATGTTCTAGTAACATGTTTACATTCAGTCCTACCATTCATAGGTTAAATCCTAAGATCTACCCTCCCAAAGGATAATAAAGGAAAGAACATATTCAAAACTAAAGATGGAAATAGGAAATTCATGACGTACTATCGAAAAGATGCGGATAAGAGGTACGTATTTTCTCCTCAGCCTCCCATGTAGCGTCCTCAATGTTGTCTCCCCACTGCACCTTAACCAAAGGGACTTCCTTATTCCTAAGCTTCTTGATATCACGTCCAACGATCTTGGTAGGAATGCGATGAACCGATGATTCTCTCCCCACTTCAACTTCCTCAAGTTGACTAGGTTCCACTACCTCTGCTGAATCATATAAGCACTTTTTGATGTGCGAAACATGAAAAACATCATGAACTCCCATGAGCCTCTCCGGTAGCTTTATCCGATATGTCATCTTTCCTACCTTTCCACAATGGGGAACGGTCCTACGAATATGGGAGCAAGTTTCCCACTTGATCCAAACCTCACCACCTTTCTTAGCGGAGACACCTTAATGAAAACCAAATATCCTATCTTAAACTCAATATCCCTTCTCCGCTTATCTTCATAGGATTTCTATCTATCCTGGGCCGTCTTTATTCTCCTTCTAATCAAATAAATCTTTTCTGAAGTCTCTCTAACCATGTCAGAACCAAGTAGCAATCTTTCTGTAGACTCCAACCAACACAAAGGCGACTTGCACGGTCTTCCATAAAGAGCTTCAAAAGTTTCATCCCAATGCTAGCCTGAAAACTATTATTATAAGCGAACTCCACTAAAGGAAGATGGTCCTCCCAAGTTCCTTCAAAATCAAGAATGCACATCCTCAACAAATCCTCAAGAACCCTATTAACTCTTTTCGTTTAGCCATCTGTTTGAGGGTGATAGGCCATACTAAATCTAAGTTGTGTTCCTAATGTCTCTTGCAAGCTTCTCCAAAACTCACTAGTAAAGATCGGGTCTCTATCGCTCACTATGCTAGAGGGAACTCCATGAAGTCGGACTATCTCATGAACATATAAGGATGCCTAATAAGGTGCTGTCCTCTTACTCTTGATCTGAATGAAGTGGACGCTCTTAGTCAAACGATCTACAATCACCCAAATACTGGTATTCCCCTTCCTATATCGGGGTAAACCATCTATGAAGTCCATCAAAACACTATCCCACTTCCATTCGGGTACATCCAATGGTTGAAGCAATCCGTCGGGCTTTTGCTGCTCCGCCTTAACTCTTTGGCACACAAGACACTTAGCTACAAACTCTGCCACGTCCTTCTTCATGCTGCTCCAATAGAACACTCTCTTCATGTCCCTATACATCTTATCACCACCCGAATGAATAGTCGTCCGAGAATGATGTACCTCTGCTAGAACTGCTCTCATCAAATCACTAGTGTAGGGGACACAAAGTCTTCCATCTCTCCTTAGCCACCCTTAACTATCAATGGAATAGTGTTGGAGATGTTTAGAGACCTCTCCTTTGCTAATCCTATCCAAAATATCCATAAGCTCTGAATCCTCTCGCTGCCTTGAGCCAATCTGATCTATGAGGGTAGGCTTAACCTTAAGTGTTGCCAATAATCCAGGGGTAATGTCCATAGAGGGCTTAAAATAAAAGGTGGAAATAAACTCTAGGCTTTTCCACTCCACAAAAATTGGACTTAGGGTTGCTCTCTTCCTACTTAACTCATCCGCAACCACGTTCCCTTTACCAAAGGTCTAAGCTATCTCAAAGTCATATGATGCTAGAAACTCCATCCAACGCTGCTGCCTCAAGTTTAAATCCTTTTGTGAGAATAGGTAGTACAATGATTTATGGTCAGTGAAAAGCTCGAACCTCTCTCCTAGAAAGTAATGTCTCCAAGACTTGAGCACGAAAACAATAGCAGCTAACTCCAAATCATGGGTGGAGTAGTTCTTCTCATGCGTTCTCAACTGTCTACTTCCATAACATTCTACCCTCCCTTCTTGCATCAATACTGCTTCAAGACCCGTCCCACATGCATCAGTGTATACTGTAAAGGGCTTAATTCCGTCGGGTAAAACTATCACCAGTGCACTAGTAAGGTCCCTCTTCAGCATTGTGAAGGAATCCTCACAATCTTTGTCCCACATGAATACCGTATTCTTCTTAGTAAGGCGAGTAAGCGGTGCTGAAATCTTAGCAAAATCTCTGATAAACTTCCTATAATAACCAGCTAAACCTAGGAAGCTTCTAACTTCGATAGCATTCTTGGGGGCCTTCCAATCTTGTACTGCTACTATCTTAGCGGGATCCACGGCTAAATCCTCTCTTGAGACTACATGCCCCTAGAAATGCACCTCCTCACCCCAAAAGTGACACTTCGGGAATTTTGCTTTCAACTGATGAACACGAAGTGTACGAAGAACCTCCTCAAGATGAATAGCATGCTCTTCCATATTCTTGGAAAACACCAAAATTTCATCCACAAATACTACAACAAACTTATTTAGGACATCTCAAAAAATATGGCTCATCAAATCTACGAAATAGGCTGGGGCATTGGTCAGCCCAAACGGCATAACCAACCACTCAAAGAATCCATCGAGTGTCCTAAATGTTGTCCTATCGATGCTATCATCAACGACCCTAACCTGATGAAATCCAGTGGCTAAGTCAAGATGAGAAAATACTAAAGAGCCAACAAATCGATCGAGAAGATCGTCTATCCTAGGAAGTGGGTAACGGTTCTTCTTTGTGAGCTTATTCAATTCTCTATAGTCTATGCAAAGTCGAAGGGAACCATCTGCCTTTCTAGCGAAGACGACTGGTGCTCCCCACTAAGATATGCTCCATCTGATGAAGCCTTTCCCTAATAGCTCACCAATCTGCTTGCTTAACTCCTTCCTCTCCCTAGGAGCCATATGTCTCACGGGCAATGCCGCTGGCTTAGCATTGTCATTCAGATAGATCCTAAAGTCGATCTCTCTCTAAGGCGGTAGTCCCCTAACCTCCTCAAATAGGTCTTGGAAATCTCTAACAACAGAAACTGAATCTAACTCTCCTAGCGATGAATCAAGGGAATAAAGGAAGCTCAACATGACTGACCCCTATGGGTCGCAAGAAACCTCGAGAGTCCTTTTGCTACATGTCACTAGTCTGACAACTCTCCTCATGCAGTCTAATATCGCTCCATAAGTGGATAACCAGTCCATCCCCAAAATCATCCCATATCCCGAAAATCCCAGTACATAAGCGTCATAGTCAAATTCTACGCTTAGTATAAAAAATTTCAAACCCCTACAAATCATGGATAAATATGCTGATCCTCCCATGGGGTTTGAAACAACTATAGGGTCTACCACTAAAGAAATATCTAAGTGCAAACAATCAACCACAGAACTAGAAACGAAAGAATGCGATGCTCCGGAGTCCAAAAGAGTCCGAATAGGAAAATCCGAAATAGAGATCAAACCTTCTACATAGACTTTCCTACCTCGATCCGGTGCACTACTAGAAGGTGCTGCATCCAAAGCCTGTACTTGCGCTGTAGGTGCGCCTACTCTCTGTCCTGCCCTTTGAGGACAAGCTCTACTAAGGTGACCAGGCCGCCCACAGTTGTAACACCTCCCCTTCATCGTGTCCTTCTTACAGTCCTTTGTGAAATGCCCAACCAATCCACAATTTTGACATTTTTGCCCTTCTTGATCTGCTTTTGAGGTCCTCCTCCTTTCTTTGTGTCATTATCCCTCTTATTCTTCCACCACTGCTTCTTAGAGTTTTCTGATTTAGGAACCTCCTTAACTTCTTCTTTCTTAGCAACATCTGACATGAGAGCCATCTCCACAAGTGACTCATACGTCACTCCCATAGGTACATGTGTCAATAACAACCCTTGGAGGGGCTGGTTCAAACCCTTAGCAAACTTGGTGGCCTTCTTATGTGGTGTATTAACAAGCTCCATTTCGAACCGCGATAACTCATTAAACTGATTTGTATACTCCTTCACTGGAAGACTCCCTTGCTTTAGAATAATGAACTTCTCCAACTGCATGCTTTCCTCGGCTTGCGACAAGAAATTCCTCTCAAACCTTTCTCAAAATCTAAACCAACCAATGTCTCTACCCTCCATCTCTATGATCTCCCACCAGTAAGAAGCTTCTCCTTTCAGCTGCCAAGATGCAAGCTGAACTCTCTGTCGGTCCTCCAATCCTAACAGCCCAAATATACGCTCCGTATTCCTCAACCAAGCTCGTGCCTCCATGAAATCCTCCATGCTAGAAAACATCTTGCCTCCTAGATTAGCGAAGTCCTAGCATAGTTTAGAAAAATTGGCTGGTGCAAGTGGATTAATGAGACCTCCACCTGCCGGTGCTGTGTTGGGCGCTAGCCCTTGCACCTTTGGTGTTATAGCTTGATGGTATCTACGAAACCAGCCAGGGACTTGGACACCCTCTGGAAGATTTGGGGCGTCCACCATTCTATGTAAAGAAAAGAAATTTTAGGCTCGAAAGAATCGAAAGAAGTTTGAATTGGACTTTGAGGGGATTTTTATAAAAACTCTCTTATACTTAAAAACCATTTATGTAATAAAGTTTCTTTCTGAAAACACTTTTAGTTTGAAGATATGTTACTTTTGAAAAATACTTTATTTTTAAAATAAGTTTTAGGAATCTTGTAACCTTAGGCTCTGATACCAAATGAAACACCCCACACCCCTTAGTATACCCAAAAAGGGCACACTAAAAGATGTGGTGCGTTTATAGGTATAACTAAAGCATCACAGAGACTAAGATTCAGAAGACAAATAAATAAAAACAGCGGAAACATTTAAATAATAACTAGACATTTAAAATTAAAATGCATTTCAAAACAGAATATGTCTTAAAAACCAAATACACAAGTCTTGTGAAAAATACAATCTCAATCACATCATCAAAGTACATAAACAATAAAAATCATCCCTCTCATAAAGTAAGTCAAATGAAAAGAAAACTGAAAAGAAGAAGAAGAATACATGAAGAACTTCCAAGAATATATCTCCAAGCGGTCTGAATCTACTGTCCTCGATTCTGTTGGCCTATGGGGGAAAAGGGAAAATAGAGGAGTGGGTCAGACTATAAGTCTGGTCAGTGAAAGTAATTACTAGCATTCTTAAGCAAGATAAAGACAATAGACTAAGCAATAGTTCTAGTATGAAAGGAAAATACAGAAAAGATATTGGGATAAAATACTGCTTCTGATTCTGTTTGACTGTTTGCTTTGATTGTGATTTTTTGTACTTGTCTTAGATTACTGCTTTGATTAGGCTGAAACCCTAATCCTATTTTAATTAGGCTGAAATCCTAATTCTACCCGTTGATCGGCCTTCTATCTTTGTTGTACCACTGTGAGCTGATCCAATCCCATTGGTCCCACAGCAAAAGACACTTGTTTAGCGCTTGGAACGCAGTAGCGAAGTATTTACCCTAATCGATGTCGCACGCTCGGTCATCGCCGGTACACACTAACTGTCGCTCCCTATTTTGACCCTTATTTACCCTAATCAGCATAAGCATGCCCAGCCTCACCTAATCTGTTGTGAGACTATCAGTCCTAGTCTGAAAGGGATGTTGCCCAGCCTCACCTAAGTGTTGTGAGACCATCAGTCCTAGCCTGAAAGGGAATGCTGCCGGTACTGGTCTTAACAAACAAATTCTAGTTTGCGTCCCTTGCCCAAATCCCCAAATTTGAGTCTCTATCTGTTGGCCACTTATATACCCTAATTAGCAAAAGCATGTCCCAGCCTCACCTAACTATTGTGAGCCCATCAGTTCCTGACTCAAAGGGAATATTGTTGGTATGAGTCCTACTTCTATCTTTGCTTATTAACTTACTGTAGGTCTTTAAAATAAGTCTCTTCTATTATTTCTGCTATATTTTCTTATTAACTTAATCTAAGTTTTAAAATAAGCCTTTTCTGTTCTTTCTTTCTTTTCTAATTATAACCTATGTTATAATTATTACTCTTCTATTTTCTCTTTTTAATTATAACCACTAGTTATAAACATGCTTGCAAATGTCTCAAATTTGCCTATTTCAGTCTATCTTCTTTTTATTACAGTTTTCTTATTTTACACTAATTTCTATTCCTTGGCCTTTCCGGATCCACTTCTACGGCGTAGAATATTTTTATTAAAAAGATCTCCTCCCAAGAAAATTTTTCTTTTTATGATCCAGCCTCAAGCAATGAACCCAATTAAGAGAAAATCTGAATGAGAAAAATAGCTAGGCCTAGAGTCTTATTTATATTGTGACTTAGGGATCTCAGATCGTTGGATTTGAAGATTAAATCTGGTGCAACCATGCCATAGGCTCGCTAGGAACCGTCGGATGGAAGCATGAACGCAACAGGATTGAAGGAAAATTGGAAAACACGTCATACGGCTCGAATTTGGACGATTCTACGTCCAAAAACATATGCGGGTCGACCTAGCTACTATGGGGGTCGACCCCTAGGTCGACCTATGTATGTTTTGGGTCGACCCTAAGGTCGACCTGACCATTGGCATGGGTCGACCCATGCCTTCTATTTTTTTTCATTTTGTTGATTTCTTGTTTCTTGCGTATCTTCTTCATACTAGCTCGAATTTTGATAAATTATATATGGAAATTGACTAGAAAATTACCACGGACACAATGGTGAAACTCCCGTGGCTCAATTCTGATAATTTCACAATTTTTTTTATTATTTAATTAATTCGTTAATTAATTATTATAGCTCAAATTTTGGGTTGTTACAGATGGAATCCCAAACATTCTTTAAGTTATATTGCATTTCATTTGGACATTTTACTTGAGTCGATTTACTTGCATAAGAATGTTAATCCTGACTCGAGTGTTTTGTGTTTTGCTTTATGCTCAGGTCAGCTTGAGTGTCACAACATTTTTGACTCACCTTTGGAGCTCGTAGCTTTGCCTGGAGATCTATCTTTTATCTATTCAGCTTTTCAGTTATTTCCAGTTATTTATGTCCAGACTTGTCATTTGCTTATGTATTAGAGACTTCTACATACTTGGGATTTTTGTTGTAGTTTTGCTTTTGGCTCTGATGTTCTATAGTAGCTTTGTGAACTACTGTTTGTCTATTCCGCTGCTTATTATTGTATTACTCTATGTCTGTGATTTTGTAATTGATTTATTTACTGTATATGCTAAGTTTTTCCAAATATAAATTAACAATCTGTTGTTTTTAGAAATTCAAGTCCGACATGTGTGGATTATTGTTGATTTGAATGGTTTGAAATGACGAATCGTTACAAGTGGTATCAGAGCTCTGGTTTAGGCAAAACTTAGCTTATGGATAAAAACTCATTAGAGATAGGGTAGTAATACCCTAGAATGAGTAATAGTAATTACATAATCATCTTCGTTCGAGCTTGAAATTCTTTATTAGGATCCTCTTTGATTTGGATTTCTTTTGAATGTTTGGAACTTTACCTTTGTTCTAAAATCCATTCTTGTCTTTTCCTATTCGTGCTCTTCTTGATACTAGAGCATCCCATAGCTCTATTTCTATTGATCTCTGTAATAAATTTGAGCGCATCTTGCAACCTCAATTGGCAACTTCATCCTTTTGTGTGACTAATCCCATTAGTGGTCCCGCCAACCTTAGTATGATTTGTAAAGGGGTGAAACTCCTTTACAACAGGCGTCGATTCACTGGAGATTTCTATGTCCTTGGTTTTTGATGCATTTGATATCTTACTTGGGGGTGATTGGTTAAAGCGATATGATGCCGTTATCTCTTGCAAAGCCCAAACCGTTTCTCTTGTAGACGACCAGGGTAATTATCTTATGATCGTATGTCAAATGCCTTAGGATTTTGCAGGCAGTTTTATCTTTTTACTTGATTCTCAGCCTAGTGATCTTGACTCCACCCGATAGTCAGGGATTATCCTGATGTTTTTGGTGAATTCATTTCTCTTCCTCCTAAGCAGAAAATTGAATTCCACATCGATCTTATTCTTGGAGCTCGACCTGTTATCCTTCCTCCCAGACGAATGGCACCTTGAGAGAAAGTCGAGTTAAGGAAGCAGATTGAAGACTTGTTTTCCAAGGGTTTGATTAGGTAGAGGTTTTTTGAATGGGGCGCAACTAAGGTCTTTGTCACCAAATCTAATGGTTCTTTGAGGATATGTGTTGATTATAGAGAGCTGAACAAGCTTACTCTTAAAAACAGATATCCTATACCTCGTATCAATGGTATGTTTGATCAGCTCTACGGAGCTAAAGTATTCTCTCAGTGGGACCTTGCTACCAATTTTCACTAGCTTCGTGTAGCCGAGGAGAGCATTCCCAAGACAGCTTTCCAAACAGAGAATGGTTTCTATGAATGGTTAGTATTTCCCTTTGGATTAACTAATGCTCTTGCCTTCTTTGTCGATCTCATGAATCGCGTTTTCCGCGATGTCTTCAGCAAGTTTGTCCTAGTTTTCGTTGATGACATTCTGGTCTTTTCTAAGTCTGAGAAGGAACATGAGTCACATTTGGGCTATGTGCTGGAAACTCTTAGGAGTCATCAGTTGAAAGCTAAATTTTCTAAATTCCATTTCTAAAGGGATGAAATCCGATTCCTTGGGCACATTGTGTCTGAAAATGGAGTCTCGGTTGACCCGGTTAAGGTCGCCGCGATTAATATAAGTCTATCCATCTTTCCTCTTTTGTAATTTAACTATCTTATCTTCCTTTCGAGCCTATCTTCTTAGTTAGAATTCTCTATGATTAGGGTCCCTCTAAATTTTAATCTCTATCCTTGTTCTAAAATCTTTTCTTGAATCATCCTATGAGGGAGCGTATTTGTAATTGATATTAAAATGCTTTATATTATGTTGTTTGAGTTGTTAAGTTTGAATTTTGGGTTTCGATCGATTCGTCTAGCTAATGCTATCGATAGGAATTCCAAAACTTGAAAGAGCAAACTAACACAATATTGTTTTTGAAATTGGCAAATGAAATAATTTTATGTATGATTATATTTTATATATAAAAGTATAATTTTATGAAATTAGATAGTTAAATGAATTGGTTGTTAGAAATGATAGTACTAGATTATCATTTATTGTTTTGTCAACATTCCTAAACCATTAACTATTGTTGTATGTTATAAGGAAATGAAATTTTAAAACATGGTTTATAAATCTGATTTGCAAATGAAATGAATTTATATTAAGGATCTGAGAATTTAATTTTCGGTGCTTTTTAAAATTTGGTTTTCAAAGTTTTGAAAATATATTATTTGAAAGTATTTTCGAATGGAAATTTTTTCCAAATAATTTTAAAAGAAGTAAGTCAGTACTCTCCTCTTATGTCGCTGGAAAATAATTTCGATGATGACTGCAGCATCATCGACATTCATTTTCGAGTCTCAAAGTGGGGAGACTACTTAGTAGCTTTGCTACACTTTTGTTTTGGAAAATGGATTTGATTTTAATTTCTTGAGTATGATTTGATGTACAATATATACATATATATATATATATGTATATATTTATTTCAAAATGGCTTGAAGTGAAAACGGAAATTTAACTCTTAATTTTTATATTAAGTGATGGTTTTCAATTATTGAAACGAAGCAAATTTTTTGAATAATTGTAGTGTCTAAAATGAGAAATGGAATTGAAACAACTTGAATAGTTGAACTAGGATAAAATTAATTTGTATAATACTTAATTGCATTCTAAAACATATATAACTTACTTGAAATATTCAAAAAGTAAAATATTAATGTGAATATGTAATTGAAGGTTATACAAGAGAAAACTTAAGTAATAAAAATGTTCAAACTAAATTTTACTTAATAGAAATGTTGTAAATAAAAGGTAAATTTGTATAGTGCTCAATTACGTTCGGAAACATTAATAAAACTTACCTGGAAAGTTTGAATGTAATGAGAACATGTAATTGAATAGTATATAATATAAATGTAAGTAATAAAATGTCCAAAAATGAAATGTTAAGGGAATTTATAAATAAAAATTAAGTGGTTATAATAAATGTTTATACACTTAATCTATGTTGCAAGATATGTTAAGTGAAATAAATTGAATAATAAAAAGAGAATGCTATTTAAGTAAATAAATATGAACTTAAGAAACTAAATAGGTAATAAATAAATTCATATCTTTGTAAGCTGTTAGTGATACAAAAGTAAATTACAAAGAATAGTTGAAATTGAATTACGAAGTGGAATTAACTTAAGTGAAGTCAAATGGATTAAATAAATGAGTTAAATAAAATAAATTTGATTTGAAAAAAAAAACGAACTTAAGTTATAAAGAAAAGGTGAATGTAAATTTATGAATGAGAGTTAATTTAGTAGAGATGTAAGAAATTTGGAAAATATAAGTTATATAACTTGAAACTTGATAAAATCGGAAGTAAAAACCAAAATACGAATAGGGTTAAACATTCTGGATAAGCAAAAGAAAATATGGAATGTTAATATTAAACTTAAATAAATTTGTTGAAGGGTTAATTAAGTGATATTGTCATTAAAGGAAATATACTATGTGAATGAAATAAAATAAATGAGCATAAATAAAATTGAATGTGAAAGTGGATAACAAATATGATTGTTGTAACGACCCGGAATTTTCGATCCCGAAAATTCCAGATAGTTAGGAAAAGAAGAAAAGATAAAGAAGAAGAAACAGAAATGAAACACAGAATCTCACATTCGTAGCGGATCAAAATATAATATCAAATAAAATAACAGTTATACAAAGGAAAACTGTATTAGTTAATTTACATCAATACATCAGAGTTACAACAATTACACAAACACTGGACAGTTAAAATTAACTTGTCCCAAATAAACTACAATATATCACATCAGAATACACTCCATATGTTCCTGCCATCCAGCTTGCCTCCTGAGCTCCAGAACGTCCTTACCTGAAAATCTGTAATACTCGGTCTGACCCGAGCATTACCACAAAGTAACACCCGGGTCAGGCTAGAAACCAGCGTGAGTAAACCCATAATATGAAATACCAAGCTATATAACTTAAGTGAATTACCAGGGTAACTCGTACTTCAATACAAGTTCATAACTTGTTATAAACAACACTTATTTTCACAAATCAATCCCTAGGTACCCTTACTTAGTTTAAATGGTCCAGTCATTTAAATTTATCCCATTCCAGCCTATTTGATGCACATATCAAATCTTTAAAGAATTATTGAAGATTATAAATCGAAGTGGTTTCGGGTGTTTACTGATACCCGACCCCAGTCTCTTCGAATTCAATGTCATCTCTAATCCAAGCTGTTAAGTTTTAAACAATACAATTCATATCCAGGATATCATACAACAATTCAACTCAGATAGGTAACCTACATTATCACAGTTTAACCCATTCATATCACAGTACATCTCAATAGCCCATCAGAGATAAAATCAATCCAGGTCATCCAATATCGTTCAACCATCCATAACAAGATTTATTAGATATATAATTCCTAATTAATTTAATTAATCTCCAATTAAATTAATTACCAACTTTAATCATTTAGATTACCTTAATCCTGCATACTCAACATTTATTAATTACAACCCAATTAATAAATCATTCTTTAATCATCCATCTTAATTAATCATCCTTGATTTATTATCCTTTAATTACATTAAGTAATTAACCTTTAATTACCTCATAGATTAATTAGCCTTAACCATTCACATTAACTTTTAATTAATCTCTTTAATTAATTAATCACATTAATTAATGATTCTCTAATCACTTAATTAAAGTAATTACTTAAGAATTAATCACTTAACCCTGCTTAATCAATCATTAATTAACTACAAACCATTTAATTTATTAATCATTCCTTGATTACCTTACAAATCAATTAATTAATCTTTAATTACCTAATTAATTACCCCTTAATTATTAATTAATAAACCTTAATTTTTAATTAATAAAACTTAATTACAAATTAATTAATTCCTAATTACAAGTTAATCAATCCTTAATTACCAATTGATTAACCTCTAATTACTTAATTAAATAATGCTTAATCATAATTTAATTATTTAATTAATTAATCTCTAATCAATTAATTAATAATCTCTAATTATCTAATTAACAACCCTTAATCACAAATTAATTAATCCTTAATACCATTCTGAAGGCGACCCGAGCCAAAATTTGATTTACCCGAGCAAAACACGAAAATCACTCGTTCTCGTCTCTTCTTCGAGTCACATGCACAACGCCCCGAGGTAGAACCCGAGCCCGATCCCACTTCCCTCAAAACTCACTCCCACCTGATATATGTGCACGCGATGCACGTCCACCGTCACTCCGACCATCGGAGACCACTACTGTGGCTCTCGACAAGCCATCTATACCCATGCTAACCCCCACGTAAACCCAGATCGATAGAAAACGCCTTCGAATCAGAAATGAACTTCTCAATCAAACTGGAACAAAACTCGACCGGATAAAATCAACTCTAGCCACCAACTCCGACCACCGGGTCACACGCCTATCAAACAGAAGCTACGACACTACCACCTGCAATGTTTCCCCCCATCGCGATCCATCCCAGTGCCCTACCCACGCCGCAAAAACCTCCCTTAAACCTCGCCGATAAAACGGGTTCGAAACCCTACATCACCGCTTTGTCGCCACCTTGGTGATCGTTGAACCCTTCGACTATTTTTCCCTAGACCTTCGTCCTTCCAACCACTTCCAAGCACGATCTCGAACACTCCAGATTCACCAATCGCCAGAAAACGATGAAATCACAATTCCCGTTCAACCCCAGATTTACTAAATCAATACATGTTTAAAAATCTCAATTTTATTTTTAAATATCATCATTTTCGATAACAAACTAGATTATACACTTAAATCATCCAATTATTAATATTGAGACTTTGACATGTTTTCATATTTACTGTGTTTTTAAATTTCCAATAAACCCATTTATTTTTAACACTCAAAAATATTTTTAAAATTTTGATCTTGCCAATTTGAACTTGTTTCATTTAGATATCCAAGTCAATAGATTATCTGAGGTTGAGATTTTGATTTTCAACAGGTTTGAATCCTGTAAAATTTGGAAACAGAGATACATATGTCTGTTTCTAGACATGCACAGTGACATTCATATATATATATATATATATATATATATGTATGTATTCCATTTTCGTATACATTCAACACTTATCACCTTACTTCAACATGATTTCAAACAGCAAGTGAAATTTAAATTTATGAAAGATTTACTCACCAGGCTATGATGTGCAGAGACCAAAATTGTGATGTTATACTTTGCAAATTGGAAAGCTTAAATTTTGTTGATGATCTTTAGACTGGAACTTGATGTTGTTGAGATGACTGACTTTTGAAAAAATTACTGGTTGGAACTGCTTTAGGCTTGAATTTGATTTTGAGCTTCTTGCTTTGATTTTGCTTTTAAACTTATGTGTAGTTTGAGAATTTATTTCAGGTTTTGAAAAAGAGTACAGGCTTTGAGAAAAAAATGTTTAAGTTTTCTTTGTTTCTGATTTTAGAATAAAGATACGGAAAAGATATAAGGATGAAGAATAGGTGTTATGTGAGCTAAAATTAATTTTATCAAAAATAAAAGAAAATTTAAATTAATGATGACACTTGTCATCCTCCTCAATTATCTTGTTAACACATGTGTTTAGATAGTATTATTAACTTACATTTGTAACCCTACATGCAAAATAAATTTATAAATATAAATAAAGCTTTTATTAATTAATTTCCTAATAACTAAATACCTATTCTAATTTATATAAATGAAAACCCTATTAAAGAAAATAGAAATAAACAAACTATATTTATACAAAATCATATATACATATATTTTTTTAAATAGAAAATATATATTAAGATATATATCAACTCTTTTGAAATCCAAATATAAATTCAATTCAATTTTTAAATACAATTTAAAATCAAATTTAAAAATCAATTTGATATATATATATCTGTGTGTATGTTTAAACAACCACAATTTCAAATTTGAAAATAATCTTCTACTTAAAATCTATATTCACATCTATATACGTTACATTATTATTGTTGAAATAACAAATTTGCCAATTTTAATTAAATTTATAAAGGAGATTATCACTTTGAATTGCCTGAAATTTCCGGGATATCACATTCCTCCCCCCTTTGAATCTTTTCGTCCTCGAAAAGGAATGAAGCCAGAATTATTAAAATGCTTAAAATCAGATAAATTATTCTTTGATCATTTTTAAACCACTTTGAAAATCTATATAATATTACCAGAATAGCTTTATAAAAAAAACTTTTATAACTCGATGTCTCAACCAGTCTGTTCTCACAGAAATTCGGTCATACGTTGATCAGGCGTATGACTGAAGATCTATAAGTACTTAGCAGACCCATTTTCAACACCTAGTGCAAATACTTAGAATTTTTTTATTGAAAATATAGAAAACTTTTTGAAAATAGAGGAAACATCTTTGGTGAGAATGCTCTGGAAATCATCACCCCCATCCATGGTCGCAGTTAACCCGATGGTAACGTTGCCATCCCGGCAAAATCCATAGATAATTGTAGGTCTCCGCGCCCCTCGATTGAACCATGGAACCCGCTACAGATCGTAGTTATACCCGGGCTTTACGTTGCTATCACAACAAAAACCCATATAACCGTAGGCATCAGCGCCTTCGAATTTCGCTGCCAAAAGAATGAAACTCCTCCACTCGACCATAGATCGTAGCCTATCGATGTTACGTTGCCGTCCCGACAAAATAAAGTGTAGACTGTTGGCACTCATCCTCCACACGATTTTCGTTATGGTCCATACAGTAGATCGCAGTGACATCGAGTTACACTGTCGTCACAGCATAACCCAAATGCCCATGTAGGCATCAGCGCCCTCGACTTTCGCTACCCAACAATCCTCAGGAACTAGTTTGTCCGGACTCCTCACAGGATCAACTTTAGAACCCCCCTTAGGGTTCAAGGCAGTACCACCTTATGGCACTCCTAAGAAGTTCATTTCAAGGGAGTGCCTTTTTCCCCAAAGCCATTCTCAAAACACTTTATACTATATACTTATAGTATCTTCAAATCATACCCTTTATGATTTATATCAAAATCTCCTTTACACAAAATCGATATCCCAAATCGATAGTTCCAAACTTGGCTTTCCAAATTCCCGAAACTGATTTTTCTCAAAAATTAAAAGCCTTTCCAAAATCCATATGTTCCAAAACCATTTTCAAAATCATTCTCATAAAATCCCTTATATATATAGATATATATAACTTTGAAAATCTTTGGGTCACTTCATACTTGTATAAATTCACTTTTATACTTCAAATACTTTCAAAAACCCTTTTTTCTGGCTATAGATTCAACACGGGGAGTTTATCATATATAACAAAGATATATAACTTTGTTTATTCCAAATCCAATATTCAAATTTGATTACTCTTTTATAAAGTTATTAACCATATCAATTTTTTATAAAATGAGTTCTAATCACAGAAATATTCAACTCCCATTTTATTTCATCATTTATTTTTCAAAATATACCCTTCTATTTCAAAATCATTTTACAGTTTTTATTCACAAATTTTTAATACCAATTTCATTCAAACCCGTACGATGTACACATACCATTCATACGCTATATCAATCTGATCGCTCACTCGATCACACAATTTCACTTCCGAACTAGTATTGTCCACCCGACTTCCTAGTGCGGACTCAGATCTAGTTTCTCGATCAGAAACTGTCATTCTCCTTGCATAGTCACAACTATGATAGCGAATATCCAGAACCAATCAAAAATCCATATCTAGGTCGCCGTCGAAGATCGAGTGAAAAAATCCCAAATCGGGTCGATAATACTATCTCGAAATTCTATGATCGAATCTGGATCAAATCAATATGCGAATAGAATAATATACGTACATCCTACGTATCTATCTTCATTGATTATTAGTTAAATCAACCCTCTTTTTCTATTCACATTCATCTTGATTTTCATTCACTTATTCACAATTGCTCCGAATTTCCATTTGGGTTAACACTTCAATTCTTATCTCAATTGGTATTCAATTATAGACAGTTTGAACTCTATCCAGCTTAAATTTAGAAAATAGCTTGAAAAACTAAAAATAGATAAGTAGTTGAAAAATAATTTTTAGTTTGTAAAATAGCTGTAAAATAGTTAAGTAATTGTAAAATAGTTGGAAAATAGTTAAATAGTTATAGAATATTTAGGTAATTGTAAAATAGTTGTAAAATAGGAATTAGTTATAAAGTAGTAGAAAAATAGTCATTAGTTTATAAAACAGTTGTAAAATAGTTAAATAGTTCCAAAAGTAGTTATAAAATAAGTATAAGATAGTTTGGGGTTTAGAAAGAAAGGTTGCATATAGTAAATAGCTTGGAAGATTATATTTAAGAAAGTTTATACTAAAATAATTTATGTGAAAATAGTCCAGAGCCAAACTGTCCAACTTTCCAATCCCCATTTCCAATCAATTTCCAATTTCCACTTCCATTTAAATTGATTCAATTTCAATTTCAATTCAATTTAAATTAACCTCAATTTCTATCCCATATTCAAATCATCTCCCATTTGAATTTTAAACTTATTCAACTTCAATTTCACTTCAAATTATTTCAATTCAAATTTTCCATTTAAACTTATGCTTATCCATCTTCAATCACAATTCTAATTAATTCAAATCAAATTCAATTTGAACTAATTCTATTCAAATCTCAACTTAAAACCATCTCGAATTATATAAGTTCGAGTTAAAAAAATGTAAATGTTGATTTAATCCCATAAGTCAAATTAACCCTTACTTTTAAATCAAATCAACCTTTATTTTTAATTTAACAACTTAAATCATTAAACCATTCATTTCTGAGTTCAAATTCCAAAATTCCATTTTAAATTATCTTTATTTAACATATTTCAAAACTCAAAAACAATTAAATCTTCAGATTCTAATTTATTATCCATTTTAAAACCAATTCTCAGTTTCATATATTATTTATAATAATGGAATGATATCAGGATAAATAAACATCCAAATTTATCCAAACACCTATTTTTAATTTCCAAATCTCAAACCCATTTTGAGATCACTCATAACTTCCCATTTAAACCAATCATTTAACTTCCATAAGTTAAATCTCAGTTTCATCTTGAAATTCCCAATTCAGGTTGTTTGTTAACTTATTTAACTTTCCCAAAATTAAATTCAATTTACTTAATCTAGACAACCTTACCCAATTTGAATTTCCATTTTAAACTTTAAACTTCATATTAACAGTCTTCTCACTTATAAGTTCAAAAACTTATCACTTTGGGTTTTATCATCACATTCCAAGCAAAATTTAAACTCAACACTTAGAGTTTAATTCAAATCATCTTTGATATTATGTATGTCCCTCATATATACATATTTCCTTTGCACACCAAGTTATACTTTAAATTTTAAACCATTTTTTAGTTTTAATTCAAAACAAATTTCTTTTAATACTTTGAAACAAATTCCAATTTTTCTGGACTTAGATTTAAAACTTCTCAATTTAAATTATCTTAAATTCAAATCTACAAGTCATACTGACCTAAATGTTTACTTCCTTAAAACATTTCATCATTTTAGGATAATAACCAAGGTTATTACAACTGGAAACCAATTCACCATTATCTTATTCTGAAAACTCTTCTCCAAATTCAAGATTTTAATTTCAGTTTGAATCCATATCAAACCTATCTTCATTCAATTTCAGTTTGGTTGTATTTATATTACCACTTAATTCTCATTATTCTATTTGATTCCAATGATTTAACAACCAATTACTTAATATTTATTAAAAAGAAATATTGCATTATATATCAAAATATAATCTTATATAAAAATCATTTATTTTTAAAACCATTTAAAATCTTCATATAAGAAAATAGCAAGTACGCTCTCATATATATATATATACACACACACACACACTCTCTCTCAACTCATTCTAGGGTACTATTGACCCTATCCTTATGAGTACATCCACCAGAGACAAGGTTCTCGCTTAACCTTTGCTCTGATACCAAATGGAACGACCCGGAATTTTTGATCTCGAAAATCACATAGTTAGGAAAAGAAGAAAAGAGATAGAAGAAGAAACAGAAATGAAACACAGAATCTCACATTCGCAGCGGATCAAAATATAGTATCAAATAAAATAACAATTATACAAAGGAAAACTGTATTAGTTAATTTACATCAATACATCAGAGTTACAACAATTACACAAATACTGGACAGCTAAAATTAACTTGTCCCAGATAAACTACAATATATCACAGCGGAATACACTCCATATGTTCCTACCATCCAGCTCGCCTCCTGAACTCTAGAACGTCCTTACCTGAAAATCTGTAATACTCGGTCTGACCCGAGCATTACCACAAAGTAACTCCCGGGTCAGGCTGGAAACCAGCGTGAGTAAACCCATAATATGAAATACCAAGCTATATAACTTAAGTGAATTACCAGGGTAACTCGTACTTCAATACAAGTTCACAACTTGTTATAAACAACACTTATTTTCACAAATCAATCCCTAGGTACCCTTACTTAGTTTAAATGGTCCAGTCATTTAAATTTATCCCATTCCAGCCTATTTGATGCACATATCAAATCTTTAAAGAATTATTGAAGATTATAAATCGAAGTGGTTTCGGGTGTTTACTGATACCCGACCCCGGTCTCTTCGAATTCAATGTCATCTCTAATCCAAGTTGTTAAGTTTTAAACAATACAATTCATATCCAGGATATCATACAACAATTCAACTCAGATAGGTAACCTACATTATCACAGTTTAACCCATTCATATCACAGTACATCTCAATAGCCCATCAGAGATAAAATCAATCCAGGTCATCCAATATCGTTCAACCATCCATAACAAGATTTATTAGATATATAATTCCTAATTAATTTAATTAATCTCCAATTAAATTAATTACCAACTTTAATCATTTAGATTACCTTAATCCTGCATACTCAACATTTATTAATTACAACCCAATTAATAAATCATTCTTTAATCATCCATCTTAACTAAGCATCCTTGATTTATTATCCTTTAATTACATTAAGTAATTAACCTTTAATTACCCCATAGATTTTTTTGGCAAAGCCGACGGGGTTAAATGGACCCCTACCATTTTATTGCTACACCTAGAGGACGAAGAGAACAAGCCAACGGCTTGCAAGAAATACAAGGAAACAAAGTGCAACAATCACTGGGGATACAAAGAAAACACAACACAAAAGTAGAAAAAAATGAGAACCGAACTACCAGAAGATGCTGGGGTCAAAAGCAAAATAAACATGACACAAGTCACGCTTAATTTCCTGTATCAAATGCTTGTCGAACTGTTCAGCCGTCAAGCCTTTATCCGGTTGAAAAACACGTCGATTTCTTTCATCCCAGACCACTTTCATGAATCTTTTGACAACATACAAGAAAAGCCTATTCGAACTACCACCAGTATTGTCGTAGATATACTTCCACTGAACAACATTGTTAACTCCTTTCCATTTTCTTCCGATTCTCCTAATCCATGTCTTCCATAGAGCATTCAAATAATTGCATTCGAAAAAAAATGCTCGACCATCTCTGGAAATTGATTGCAGAAAACACAATTGACAGGAACTTGAACCCCCTTGGAAATCAGCTTCATTTTAGTATTAAGTGCCCTGTTCATCACTTTCCAGTGGAAAAAATTATCCCTCTGAATATTATCAGTGCCCCATATTCTACGCCTCCACTTGCATTCCTCTCCAACATCCCCTGTCAGGAAAGAGTATGTTTCTTTTAAACTGAAACCGTCTACTTTTCTTCCCCACCGAACAGAGCACCGACCAACATTATTAACTTTGCAATCAACCACCATGTTCCAGAATTGTTGAATTTGATAGTTGGAAATCCTCGAGAGTCTTAAGATTGTACCATGGATGAAGTTCTGAACAATAGCTTCCTGTCTCACTCCAGATTGCACTAGTTCGGCATAAGAAAGAACACGCCTCAAGATCACACCACTATCAATCCAGGGATCATCCCAAAAGCTAACGACATTGCCATGATCCACTGGGTATCGAACTAAGGGAAGAACAACTTCCTTAAGCTTTAAAATAGATCTCCACGTCCAGCTGATCTTATTTGGAGTAGCCATTTTCCAGAAATTGCAACCACGAAGCACGTGAATGTTGGACCTTCTAACCCACAAATTGTTTTTGGTAGTAATGCAATCGTAGATAAGTCGGGCCATTGCTGACCGATTCCAGTGGTACATGTTAATGATACCAAGGCCTCCATTAGCAATAGGCTTTTCTAATTTCTTGAAACTAACAGGGGCTAAATATCGACCCACAGTTTTTTCCAGTCCAAATAAATCTCATGAAAGCTGATCAAATCATGTTGATGAGCTTCTGAGGTAAAATGAAAGTTCTAGCCCAATAGACTTGTATGGAGAAGATCACAGCCTTAGTTAAGGTTATTCTTCCCGCATGGCTCAACAATTTGCTCGCCCAACAATCTAGTCTTGTGGTGATCTTTTCGTACAGCGGTAAGCATTGGTTAACTGTTATTTTCACGAAAGAGAGCGGGAGACCAAGACATGAAATAGTGTTAACACTAATATCTAATCCAGTGATAACCTGAATAGAATTGTTTTGGAAAGAACTGAGGCCAGAAGTTATCATTTCCGATATGTCGATATTGACTGATAAACCGGTTATCGCATGAAATTCATGAAGAGTATCCATAATAGCATGCATCATAGAGTTATCCGGTGAACAGAAAATAACCAGGTCATCAGCGAACATTAGAGATAAGATCTCCGGGTCTGAACACTTCGGGTGGCGCTTGATAAGCCCGGAAGCCATTTTTTTAATAAGTTGCGTGAGTAGTTCCATAATGAGAATGAATATATACGGCGATATAGGGTCTCCCTGACGAATGCCTTGCTTATTACCAAAGAAACCCACACTGGAGGCATTAACGATGACCGAGAACCGAGCCGTGGAGATACACTCGACAATCCAAGCAATAAAAGGAACAGGAAAATTCATACACTGCATAACTTTAACAATAGCTTTCCATTGGAGCATGTCGAAAGCCTTCATGATGTCCAATTTCAACATAGCTTTAGGAGAGGAATTCTTATTATTGTATCCATTCAGAAGTTCTTGAGCCAGTAAGACGTTATCTAAAATGTTTCTTCCTGGCAAAAAAGCAGCCTGGTTGGAAGAGATAATATTATGCATGACAGATTTCATCCTGGACGCAATTATTTTGGAGATACATTTGTAGATAGTATTACATCACGAGATAGGCCTAAAAGAAGACACCGAGTGAGGGTTGTTGACTTTGGGAATCAATGCTATGTTAATGTTGTTGAAGGAAGGTATCAGTTTGGTATTAGTGAAAAAATTCTTCACAGCACGCAGCACTTCCAATTTAACAATGTCCCAACATACAAAATAGAAATGAGCATTAAAACCATCCGGACCACCAGCCGAATCCCTATTAAGTGATAACATTGTAGATTTGATCTCTTCGTCAGAAACAGCAAGAAGCAAATAGGCATGGTCGACGTCAGATAGTCTTGGCAGGATTAAGGGACCAATGAGGTTTAGATCAGGTTCAAAGTTGTCGGAGTTGTTGAAAAGCTTGGTGAAGTGACTAATAAATGCCTCGTCCACACCAACTTTAGAAGTTTTTACATTACCTTCGTCATCGAGGATGGAAACTATATTCTCTCTGGAGTGCTTAGCCCTTAGGTTAGCATGAAAGAAAGCACTGTTCCTGTCACCATCAGTTCTCCACTTTAGTCTCGCTTTTTGATTCATCATAGAAATCTCACTAGAAAGAGCAACAGAGTATTGTGTTGATATGTACGACTCCATGGCGCTAATAGTAGTGTTGTGGGGATCATCCAGCATGCTTATTTGAATCTCTTCTAGTTTTTTCTTCTAGTATGTACTTTGTTTACTTCCTTCTCCAAATCTGTTCCTTGACCACTGCTTGAGAACCAATTTGGTACTTTTCAACTTGACCTGCAAAATAGACATAGGATTACCGTAAACCAGTCTCGCCCAAACTTCGTTAACAATGTCAAAAAAATCAGGTTCATTAACCCAAGAATTAAAAAAATTGAAACTTGATTTGCATTTAATGCCATCTTCTCTTAGGTGAATAATTTGGGGAGAGTGGTCGGAAAGAAGGGGAGGAGGAAGGTGGTTATAGACGGTAGGCCATTTGGTGTGGGCAAGGAGGTTACCAAAAGCATGGTCAATCTTAGAGTAGGTCCTTCTACCATGTCTACTTTTGTTGTTCCATGAGAATCTCATACCAGATGTCTTAATTTCCAATAAGTTAGAATCAACAACAACAGTTCGCAGCGGTTCTATTTCATTAAGGGAGAGTGGATTTCCACCGAGCCTATCTGCAAGCTTATTACAACAATTGAAATCACCAAAAATGATCCATGGATGAGATTCTTGACGTAGCATGGGAAGGTCGTGGAGAAAAGAATTTCTAGCAGCTTTATTATTAGCTGCGTAGACTAGAGATATGTAGAATGAGCTAGAGGTGATGATGTTTTTAGCATGGCAGTGAATGATTTGAGAAGTAGCGAAAACTTTGGTAAGGAGGATCACTTTGGGGTCGAAAACAATGAGGATTCTACCATAAGGCGCCTCGTCAAGGTTGTGAATGAAATCCCACCCTGGATCAATATATTCAGCTGCTTTGATCGAGAGGACAAGATTTAACTTAGTTTCAAGAATGGCTAACATACATAGGTTTTGCTGAGATATCATATTTTTGCATTGGGATAATTTAGTTTCATGGTGAGCCCCTCTAACATTCCAAGCACCTATGGTTTGCATCATTGGGCAAACGAGTTTTCATACGGGGTTATTGATTTCTTGCTATGAAGGACCATGTTCGAAGCAATGGAGTTGAGAGGTGAGACAACAAGATTCTTGGTTAGTCTGGATTTTTGTAGTTGGGGGGAAGAGGTTGCTATCTAAGGGATACCAATCAGCGAAGGCAGGTTGTTTTTTGGGGTAGTGTTTATAATAGTAGAATGTTCGGTGGAATAATTCTGGATACTATCATTAGTAGATGTAGAAAAGGAGGGAGGAGGTATGGCGATGTGAGAGATAACTGGAGGTTGGATGTAGTCGGGACTTTCGTGCACATGCACACTGTGCATGTAGGAATCTTTACATGGTGATGGCTGTTGAGATGTTGTGGAATTTTGCTGGAGAAAGATTGTTGGATCTTCAGTGTCAAGTGTGATGGATGATTTGGAGTTCAAAGATTGAATTCCAGTTTTTAAATGTAGTAGCAATGAAGAATTTAATTCGTCTTTGGATTTCTCACTACACAGTCTTCTTCCCATAGTTAATTTGAAAAGTTTAGGTGATGCTTCAAAAGTTGTTGCTTCATTTACATTGCTTTGAACGTGGGTTGAAACATTACCATTTGACCCAGAGGTAGCACTCTGTGGATATGCAAGCAAGTTTCCAGCTGACGAAATATTGGCCACATGGGGATGCACCAATTCTATTTTATCATTTTCATGTCCTTCTGCCTTATCATTGTCATCCTTTTCTTCCAAGATTTGGAGAATGTCAAAACTATTACTTACTGTCATGTTGAAACCAGTTCCTAAAGTAGTTGGAACCTCAGAATCTACCACTGGATTATTAATAACCAATTCATTAACAACATTTTCTTGTTGAGTTCCTACCTTATCAGATCTCACTTCATACTCCATATTTAGATCTAAATTTTCTTTAATCATTTCTTCCTCTTTCCCACTTGCTCTCTCACTTTCATTTACCCTATCCTGAATATTTGCCTTATTAATCACCCTTATAATACTCCTATTCGATCCCATCTTTTTTCTGTTATTCCCCACTTTTTGCCATATTTGAACTTGCTTGTTAATCTTTTCTTTGTTTTTTGAAAGCTTCTCCTTGTACTTATTTCCTATATCATTGCCGATCACAGAAGAAACTGATTCAACCTTCTTATCACACGATTCCTTTAAGTGCCCAAAGGAGTTGCACAGAACACAAATGTGTGGTTGCCATAAATACTCAACAAAAATACGCTGAACACCACCATCTGCCAGACTAATAAGAAAATCATTAGGTAGCTCCCTATTCGGCTTGATTTCAATCATGCATTTCGCGTATTCTAATCTTTCGAGCCTCTCAGTCCTTTAGTCCATACAGAGCAGTTTCCCAATACGACTACTAATCCAGTTAATACTAAGGTTTGACCAGGCAAAAAGAGGAATGTTGCGTAGATGAACCCACACAGATACTGAGGGAACAGATCCACAAACATTGCTTACAGCAGCATCATAAGGCCTAATGATGAACACTTTGTTGTTCATAATAATGGGGTCGCCATGTAAAATTCTGCTTCTGTCTTCATCGGATGAAAGCAGGAAAAGAAAAATCACTCCATCTGATTTAACTTGCACTGATCCTTTCAGTTTCCAAATACTTTTCAGTTTAGCAACAACAGAAGAATATGACAAAGGTTTATCAAAGAAAAAACCCACCAAGTAATCCTTCCAGACAGAAGAGCCGGCCTGAACAACTTCATCGACCAAGTCAAGAACATCGTCAAAGTAGGAAGGAACAAAGTCAACAGGCTTGTACTTCCCCGCGTTGAGAGGTTTGCGTTTGAATAAGGAAGTCCAGGCTTGTTAACTACATCCAGGGAGGGACGGTGAATAGCCTTAACCATTCACATTAACTTTTAATTAATCTCCTTAATTAATTAATCACATTAATTAATGATTCTCTAATCACTTAATTAAAGTAATTACTTAAGAATTAATCACTTAACCCTGCTTAATCAATCATTAATTAACTACAAACCATTTAATTAATTAATCATTCCTTGATTACCTTACAAATTAATTAATTAATATTTAATTACCTAATTAATTACCCCTTAATTATTAATTAATAAACCTTAATTTTTAATTAATAAAACTTAATTACAAATTAATTACTTCTTAATTACAAGTTAATCAATCCTTAATTACCAATTGATTAACCTCTAATTACTTAATTAAATAATGCTTAATCACAATTTAATTATTTAATTAATTAATCTCTAATCAATTAATTAATAATATCTAATTATCTAATTAACAACCCTTAATCACAAATTAATTAATCCTTAATACCATTCTGAAGACGACCCGAGCCAAAATTTGATTTACTCGAGCAAAACACGAAAATCACTCGTTCTCGTCTCTGCTTCGAGTCACACGCACAACGCCCCGAGATAGAACCCGAACCTGATCCCTCTTCCCCCAAAACTCACTCCCACCTGATATACGTGCCCGCGGTGCACGTCCACCGTCACTCCGACCATCGAAGATCATTGCTGTGGCTCTCGCCAAGCCATCTATACCCACGCTAACCCCCATGTAAACTCAGATCGACAGAAAATGCCTTTGAATCGGAAATGAGCTTCTCGATCAAACTAGAACAAAACTCGACCGGATAAAATCAACTCCAGCCACCAACTCTGACCACCGGGTCACACGCCTATCAACCAGAAGCTACGACACTACCACCTGCTATGTTTCCCCCCCATCGCGATCCATCCCGGTGCCCTACCCATGCCGCAAAAACCCCCCTTAAACCTCGTCGGTAAAACGGGTTCGAAACCCTACATCACCGCTTTGTCGCCGCCTTATTGATCGTTGAACCCTTCGACTATTTTTCTCGAGACCTTCATCCTTCCAACCACTTCCAAGCACGATCTCGAACACTCCAGATTCACCAATCGCCAGAAATTGATGAAATCACAATTCCTGTTCAACCCCAGATTTACTCAATCAATACATGTTTAAAAATCTCGATTTTATTTTTAAATATCATCATTTTCGATAACAAACTAGATTATATACTTAAATCATCCAATTATAAATATTAAGACTTTGACATGTTTTCATATTTACCGTCTTTTTAAATTTCCAGTAAACCCGTTTATTTTTAACACTTAAAAATATTTTTAAAATTTTGATCTTGCCAATTTGAACTTGTTTCATTTAGATATCCAAGTCAATAGATTATCTGAGGTTGAGATTTTGATTTTCAACAGGTTTGAATCCTGTAAAATTTGGAAACAGAGATACATATGTCTGTTTCCAAACATGCACAGTGACATTCATATATATATATATATATATGTATATATATATGTATGTATGTATATATTCCATTTTCGTATAAATTCAACACTTATCACATTACTTCAACATGATTTCAAACAGCAAGTGAAATCCAAATTTCTGAAAGATTTACTCACCAGGCTATGATGTGCAGAGACCAAAATTGTGATGTTATACTTTGCAAACTGGAAAGCTTAAATTTTGTTGATGATCTTTAGACTGGAACTTGATGTTGTTGAGATGACTGACTTTTGAAAAAATTACTGGTTGGAACTGCTTTGGCTTGAATTTGATTTTGAGCTTCTTGCTTTGATTTTGTTTTTAAACTTATGTGTAGTTTGAGAATTTATTTCAGGTTTTGAAAAAGGGTACAGGCTTTGAGAAAAAAACGTTTAAGTTTTCTTTGTTTCTGATTTTAGAATAAAGATACGGAAAAGATATGAGGATGAAGAATAGGTGTTATGTGAGCTAAAATTAATTTTATCAAAAATGAAAGAAAAATTAAATTAATGATGACACTTGTCATCCTCCTCAATTATCTTGTTAACACATGTGTTTAGATAGTATTATTAACTTACATTTGTAACACTACATGCAAAATAAATTTATAAATATAAATAAAGCTTTTATTAATTAATTTCCTAATAACTAAATACCTATTCTAATTTATATAAATGAAAACCCTTTTAAAGAAAATAGAAATAAACAAACTATATTTATACAAAATCATATATACATTTTTTTTAAATAGAAAATATATATTAAGATATATATCAACTCTTTTGAAATCCAAATATAAATTCAATTCAATTTTTAAATACAATTTTAAATCAAATTTAAAAATCAATTTGATATATATATATATATGTTTAAACAACCACAATTTCAAATTTGAAAATAATCTTCTACTTAAAATCTATATTCACATCTATATACGTTACATTATTATTATTGAAATAACAAATTTGCCAATTTTAATTAAATTTATAAAGGAGATTATCACTTTGAATTGCCTGAAATTTCCGGGATATCACAATTGTAAATAAATATAAAGATATAGGGTGAACATAATGAACGTTAATAATTGAATGTAAGTTAATTGGACATAATAGAATGGAAATTAATGGAATGAGAATTCACTGAATAACAATAAGTAAATGTAAATCAATTAAGGAGCAAATAAGGTGAATTGGATATGAATGTAAATTAATTGAAAGTGAGTTAATTAGAATGATAATAATAAATGGATGTTAATAAGTAATGAGATGCATAATGTTAACACTCTAAAATGAAATTTATATGGTTTTGACTTAATTGTTGTATCTAGTATTATGTATTTCGAATCTATCTTTCCTTTCTGCTGCTTATATTCTCTTATCTCGTTCCTTTTCGAGGATGAAAAGTTTTGAGTAGGGAGAGTGTAAAGACCCATAAATTTTAATGATTTTAAATAACGTAATTGACTAAATTTTTCATGAAAATAAACAATAAAATTTAACAATGAAAATTTGATATTTGGTATGCGTCTATTAAAGCATAGCACGTGACAGATTTTCATCAGAAAATATGTAAGTTTGTTTGGTTGTGAAATTTCAATTTAAAAATTAAAATCGGTTAGAAATTTGATGGAAATAAAATATTTTGAAATCTGGATATTTTTATATAAGAAAAATGTTTACCATTTTTTTAGTGAGACATCATAATTCATTTCACCAAATTTGGGCTGCTCTAGCTCCGTTTATATTATTTTCGGCGTTTTAGCAGTATTTTCGGCAACGAATATCGAGTTTTGATGGGAGGGTCATGTCACTCGTATTCATGTACCATCTTGTTCGACTCATCGCGCTGATGTCCGCAGTATATTCATTTGTGTATTTCGGTGTCTTGTACGTGGCAAAATATGCGGAACGATTAGCCATATCGGTACCCATTTTGGAGCCTTTTGGGTTCCCTGTGGCCTTTCCTTTACCCATCGGGTAAAACCAAATAGCCATTTGTTTTTAGAATCCCCTAAATTCAAATCATGCCCGACTTTTTCTATTCCTTGGTCTTGGTATATATTGGTTCGTCCATTCATTCTTTCCTCTTCTTCGTTATGATATAAATAATAATAATATGTTGCTTATATTTTGGAGAATACTGCTCATCCTCCCTCATTTTTTTAAACCCAGCCTCACCCCTCGTAACCCTACTCTCTCCTTCTTTGCCGACCACCCACCAAACCTAAGCAACCTTCATTCGCCTGCCGCCACCGCCCGAGTCTGCCACGCCAGCCACCCCTTCCATCCTCGACTTTCCCTGTGCCTTTCCCTCTCCACTTCACAGCCCGTGCTCTGCCATTTCCAGCCCCTCTACCTTTCCTATCACCTTCCTCCCCTCGAGCAAGCACCCAACACCTCCAGAAAACCCGATCGCCTCCTACCTGACCCCGCACCCTCCATCAGCCGAGCCGTCATTGCCTCCCCTCAGCCACTTACCGCCGCCAAACCCAACACCCACTCCCTTCCCTTTTTCTTTCTCTGGCCGTCCATCTCACCCTTCCCCTGACCGCCTCCCCTCTACCACTGACCCACCGTCGAACCCGGCCCTTTACTCGACCTCATCTCCACTCCAGCCCCACACCTACCCATGCAAGCCATCCATCACCTATGTTGCCTTCCTATTGCAACACCTCCCACCTCCTTACTTATCCAAACTCCACCCCACCATCTCCACAACCGAGCAGCACAGACCTAAACCTCCACCCTCTCCACTGCTTTTCGGCTGTGCCCGCAGACCCACGTCCAACAATCGACAGACCTCCATCTTCCCACCTCAAACCCATAGCCACCCTCAGCCTCCCCTATCTCCGCCACATTTCCCGTAACGACCTGCCGTTTTAGATGGTTTAAATCGACGATAAACCACACAAGTCAGACTTAACCATTCAAAAGGACAGATTGTTATGGGGTAAATAAAAAAAGCAAAGAAAGAAAGAAAACAAATACAGAATCTCGCAGCGGAATGACAAAATATAATAATCAAATAAACAGTTCATGAAGCTGTTTACAGTTAACATTGATTAAACTTTTATAATACAGATCAGAGTTACATACAACAAGAATAAATAATAAATAAATGCAGCGGAACAACATGATGTGGTGGAACAAATATAATACACAATAATAGTAAAAAATCTTCGTCTTCATCCTCCAGAAAGCAGTCTTCGATAAACTGAAAAGCTCAGACTGACCCAAGCAAATTGAAAAGACAAAACACTCGAGTCAGAACTAAAAGATCTTACGTAAGTTAAATCAACAGTAAATAAATATGATTGTAACGGCGTCAGAGATATTTACGGGTTTTGACATCTCCTATCCAGTGTCAACGTGAGTGCAATAACTCAAGAGATGTTCGGGATTTACATCTCCTAAGGATCCGTTAAACTATCTACATACATAGTACAATACGCTATTATAACAGTGTCTAAAGTAAAGTAAAGTATTAAAATAGCGTTAAGGCGTTACCCATATCCCCCTTAACACATTTTATATAATGCCGTAGTCTATACAGATACTGTAAACTCCACCCGTAGGTAGGCTATCAGGGAGCACTCCATAGGTACGACACAAAACAAACTCGTAGAAGGCACGATATGGCATGTGAACACGGCACTCGAGGCAATGCCAGGGTACTACCGCCCACCTCGGAACACACTCCCATAATCAAAATCAAGGGGTGGCCACCAATCATCACAAAGTCATAATATGGTATCGAAGAAATGTGTCAGATCGGAGGAATGACCTCACTTGGCCCGGCATGGCTCCTTTTTTAGTCACGTCTAAGCTGACTCACGAGAGTCAGGGTCACGTAAATACCTCATATAGAATCGTTTGCCAAACTATCCTACTTCATTTCTGGAATCTTCACCACGTACCCAGTTGTTAAAGTGGTTTTGGTATTGGCAGAGAGTATGACAATATCCAATCCCGGTCTCTTTAACAGCCAAACGCTTATTTCACAACGGATGGTTCTTTTACATTTCAAAAGTCAACTCATATTGATATCAAAATACCATATTCAATTCAAACCATATCACTTTCGGGATCATATTCAATTTCGAAATCATATTTTCAAAATAGGTTAAACCCTCATTTCAAATCATCATATTTACTCAAAATATGTTATTAAATCCCAACTTAGGTCGTTACATCATTTAGTCACATTCTACTTAAAAATCAAGGATTTAAATATAAACTTCCACTTTACAAACCTGAAATTCAGAAAATAGTTTAGATACTCTAAATTAGTTTAAAATAGTTTAAGATAGTTTAAAATAGACTAAAACAGATTAATATAGTTTAAAATAGATTAAAATGGATTAATACTGTTTAAATAGATTAAATAGATTTAGAATAGATTAAATAGTTTTAAAATAGATTAAAATAGGTTAAATTACTTTAAGTAAATTTAATATAGATTAAAATAGATTAAAATACTTTAAATATATTTAAAATAGATTAAAATAAATTAAAATACTTTAAATAGATTTAAAATGGTTTAAAATAATAATTAGAATAGATAAATTTAGTTTAAAAGTTGAAAATCTTAATAATTTAGAATTTTAAAGAACATTTTACAGTTTATATTAAGAAAATAAATTTGAAATTAACATCAAATTTAAAATCAATAAATCAGTTTCGATAATTTCATTTATACTTCAAAATAAACTTTAGAATTTCAATGTAAATCCTTTAAATAATTACTTAAAACAATTCAATTTATATAAATCAAATTCTATTTCAAACATCATTTAACTGGGTTCAAGGTTAAAGATTTAAAATCATTTAATTTAACCAATCCGGTGTCCGTATATAATTTTCTACCCTGTGGTCAAGTGATATGGATATTTATCATTCCAATCCGCAAATATTTAAATTTACGAGTATATCATTTCAACCCGCAATCTCGAATTAAATTAAAATCCATAAAATCGTTCGAGTCTATCATTTCAACCCATAACGATTTTTCCTTAATCTATGGGACGTATGTATCAATTCAACCTATAGGGAACTTGCAGTGTTATAAAAATATGAAGAAAAAAAATACAACATCCAGTCATCCAATATCAACAATCAAACATCCATCATAATCATCATCCAAATCAACCAATAAACATCCATAGATAACTGATTTTCATTAACAGGTATTAAATTGACAATTGAATTCAATATTAAATTAAACGATGATTAAATGCAATAAAAGTCAAATTTAAATAGAATGACAATTTAAACATATGAAACATCAATCAATTAATTTCTGATCACATCATAAATTTTATTTAACTAACATAAGATAATCTAGTAGTTGTGAGTGGGTCAAAACACTCACCTTTGATTTCAAATCGATTTGAAATCCAAAATAAGGTCCAAAATTTAAACAGTCTCAGAATTCATCCAAACCAGTTCCATAATGTCTGGAAATTTGATATGATCGTAGCGGAACAAATCGCGCATAAATCCAACCTCGTATGCAAAAGTTATTAACATTAGAACAATGAGAATTTTAAATTTTAAATCTTAAATAAAAAATAAAAAAAGAACTCGTTACCTCCCTGCCACGTCACCATCTCTCCTATTCACGAGCTACCCCTAATCTCAACTTCAATCGTTCAAACAAACTGAGCAGCCCCCCATCGCCGTTTGACAATCCAAAACCTGCCGCCATGATCGTCCTTCACTCGATGGAACACCTCCACCGTGACCCTCATCCAGAGCCGCCCATGCCTGCCCAGTCACGCCCGTCCACGTTGGCCAGAACCACCTCCGGCCGTGCGTGGCCGCCGCCCCTTTGACCTCTAATTATCGCGAATCCAAACACCAATAACGCGAACGAATGGCATGGATCGAACCTGCTCGACATCCTCTTCCCAATGCCGTCTCCCGACCGTCGATCAGACGATGATCCGCCGTTGGATCGTCCAAAACCTAGAATGGACGGTTGCGGTTCATCCTAGATTCTAAACAGATGGTGATTCGATTACAAAACCAAACTGCAGATCTGGGTTATGCTCTTCGAGAGTTCGAAACAGTATATAATTTGATATGGTTTGGAGGAGTTTGATTTTTGGATTTGGTTTTGAAATTGAATTTGGGTTTGGATCTGCAGCCATTGAAAAGAAGAAGGAACATATAGATGGAATAGACGGATACATACAGTAAAGATAATAAAAAGGCTGCTAGGGTTAAGAAAGGTATATATATATGGGCAAGGCCCGATAAGAAAATAAATATATCGAATTGATTCGAATTGATAATAACGACCCGAAAAGTCCGCTTCGCTTCCAAAATGAAAGTGGGTCATCCCATATATCAAAATAGATGTTTTCGATGTTTTTAAACTCAATGGAACTTATTTCAAGTCCTAATTCCATCGTATGAAGAAGTTAGCTTAAAATCAGCTTATTTCAAATTGATTTCAATTGAATTTAATTAGATTGATTTCTATGCGTTTCGAGTCCGTACGATCAAACGGCAAGTCCGATCGCTACGAAACTTGAAACCTTACAATAATTCACCATTATGGATCCGATGAATTTGGTTTCGTCAAAATCCGAGACAGTGGCCAAAATGGCTATTTTCACGTTAATTAATAAATTATTATTAAATTGATTAAATCACCTTTTAATTTCAAATCTTATAATTAACCGATTTTATCATTTTTGATTACTTAGACATTTACAATAATTTAAAACAAATTTATATATAAATTCAGCGTTAAATATTACACTATTTACAGTGTTCAATTTCAACTGTAATTATAAATTAAATTCCAATAAATTGATTATACTTGATTTCAGTCCCTTTTATTTCATCATTCATTGCTTTATGCATATTTTACATTGGGTTATATCTTATTACGTTAGCATTCCAAAATTACCGTCTTTTATTTATTAATTACAATTTTCCAATTATATTGAATTTTGTCGATTTTCACATTAATTATAATTTAAAGTCCCAATAAATTAATTTATCTTGGTTTTACTCTTTTTATTAAATCAATAATTGTCTAATGAATATAATTGACATTTCTGTACATTTTATTGCATTCACCTTTTACAGTTATCGTCTTAGCTCACATTAACGTAATATTTAATTACATTTAATTGCAATTGATTTAAATAAATTGGTAACAAATAACAATTGTCACCATTTCTATATTTAATCACATTTGTATGTTTGTTATCTACACACAAATGTTATAGTTATTTACACAACACTAATTTTTTCCAATTACACTTTATTACTTACTATTTCATTAATTAATCCAACATTTAAATTATCAATTACTCTTTAATCCAATTATCAATTAATACACATTATTACAATAAATTTACAATCTATAACCAATTATAACTTTTTAATCATTTCAATTAATTGGAATTACATTTAAAGCAGTTATAAATTACCTTAAATTAATACTATTACATTTCATTCCAGTTACATTCTTATTATTAAACCACAAATTTTCATTTCTTCCAATATTAAATCCCAAATCCTTATTAAATTAACTATTTTTAATTATCGAAAATTATGGGTCGTTACATTTTCTCACACGCGACCATTCCCCTCTACGAGCAGCACTGACCGAACGCCTTTCGCACCGAACTTCCCAGCCACCCCACCTTTTTCGAACCCTATTCCCTTCCACCGATCTCCGTCCTCTGGTCCACAGACCCGAACCCGAGCCACACCACCTTCGCCTCATTGACAGTGCCAAACCTTCTGCCTTCTCAACCTACACACGGTGCCAGACCTCGCCTTATCTCCTCCCTAGCAGCCGAGTCTCACCCTTCATCCCCTCGAGCACACAGCAACCTTCTCTTCTTATAAAAAGAAGAAGATATATATATATATATTCCATTTGCAACTTCTCATCCTATATATATAAATAAGAAGGGAAATATATATATATATATATATATATATATATTGTTTTCATTGAATTCATCGTGTTCAAGTCGCTTTGCTGTGCTTTGGAATTTGTTGTTTGATTTGTAGCTCTTTGCATTATCAAGTTTCTCTAGCCTCGAAAGGTGAGCGATCACTCACGATTAACATTCTTATGTTTAGTAAATCGATTTCACATGAAATGATGATTGAAATATGTTGTTAAATTTGAATTGATTAGTGATTAAATTGTTAAATATGATATGTTATTATTTAAATTTGTTACCTATGTTAATTGACATATGACACCATAACATGATTGTATATATATTATATTTTAAATTGTTAATTATGATATATGCTTGTAATTAATATGTATTATGTTATTTTATGCTGTTATTTTATTGTTCTCACACTGCCAGTTCCCTGTTAGTTAGGAAAATCCCTATGGGTTGAAATGATACATACCCGAACGATCTTATAGATTAGGGAAAATCGTTATGGGTTGAAATGATAAACCCAAACGATTTTATTGATTTTGAATTTTGGGATTGCGGGTTGAAATGATATATACCCGTAAATATTAAATTATTACGGATTGAAATGGTAAATATCTGTATCACTTGACCATAGGATAAAAACTATATACGAACACCTTTGGTCTATTTTTTTTTAAAATGATTTCCAATTTTTTTGAAATATATGGGTTTTAATAAATATTGATTTTAAAAAATATATTATAAACATTTTTATTTTAATATGTGTTTTAAATAAATATTGATTTTTAAAATATAATATATAGATTTTATTTTAATATATGCGTAAAATTTAGATTTTTAAATTATACGTTTTGAAATTTTAAATTTATAAGTTAAGTTTTGAAAAATGTAAATTTTAAGATTTTACTTATAATTTTATTAATTTTAAATATATAAAATAAGATTTTATACAATATATTTAATAAAATAAGATTTAATTTAATATTAATTAATATAATAAATTTAATTTAATAATTTTTTTTTGAGATAAATGTGTGATCCTCTAGTAAAAGAGGAGAGCACACATGAAACTATATATAGAAAACACAACAAGGTGTTGCCAACATGCCTAGAGTGTAATAAATCTAAGTACAAGAAACAGAGAAGAAAATAGGTATCCCTATAATGAGCTCCGGCAAAGCCACCGCCCATTACACCCCAATATCGAGCTCCGGCATGGCCACCGCCCGATAGTGAGGTGTTGGAAGTACCTAAAAAGAATGAATAGTATCAAAATCCAGGGGTACTGAAAGCCAACACAATCTAGAAGGAAAACTCTATGTAGCTGCCTTAGTAGGAATAAGCAAATCTGGAGAAGAATGATCCAGAAAGTAAAAATCCACTCTGAAGTCTCTGGTATAGCTAGAAGTAGCACCTGACATAATCAACAATCTTGGAAATGGCTATCCTGAAGAAGAATGAGCTAGACCACCCTGAAGACTCTGGTATAGCTGGAGGAAGCACCTGACGTAATCAGCAATCCTGGAAATGGCTATCCTGCACACCTATAAAGAGACACTAATATTTAATTTAATCAATATATATAATATGTTTAAGCATTTATTTAAATTTATATTAATATTTTGAAAAATAGATTATGTAATAACTTTAATAAATTAAGGTTGAAAAGATAAATTGAAATTGATTTGAAATTTAATTTGTTTAAGAATTGTATTTAAATAGGAATTGATTTTGAAACTTATTGATTTTGAGATTTTAAAGATATGATTTTATAACTTGATAACTTGATTTAATTAAAGGTGATTAAATGAATATTTTCAAATTTAAATTGAGATTTAATATTTAATTTTTATTTAAATTTGTAATTTGAGATTTATTTAAAATGTTTATAGAAAGTGATTAAGTGAATAATTTCAAATTAAGTATAATTGAAGTTAGATATTTAATTTTTGATTTTGATTTGAATTTTGTGATTTGAGATTTATTTAAATTTTATAAAAGTAATTTTATAAAATGACCATGGAGTGAAATAAGCGTTTGGTTGTTAAAGAGACCGGGATCGGATATTGTCATACTCTCTATCAATACCAAAAACCACTTTAACAACTATGCACGTGGTGGAGAATCCAGAACGAAGTAGGATGGTTTGGCAAACGATTCTGTATGAGGTATGAACGCAGCCCTAACCCCCTCAGGTCGACTTGATATGACTAAAACATGAGCTATACTTGGGCCAAGTGAGGTCGCACCTCCGATCGAGCATGCTTCTTCGAAACCATATCTATTACTTTGTGATTTGATTGGGTGCACCTTTGATTATGGGAGTGTGTCTAGAGGTTGGCGGTAGTAGCTACTATGCGTTACCACCAGCCAGGTTCTGCAAAACGGTAGTATCCTACCCTAGACATTGCCTCGCGTGCCTTGTCATATGCCTTATCGCGCCCACTATGAGTTTGGTTTGTGTCGTACACTATGGAGTGCCCTCTGATAGCCCTCCAGTTTACGAAGAAATTACGGTACTGTATAGACTATGACATTTATATAAAATGTGTTAAGGGGGATATGGGTAACGCCTTAACGCTATTTTAATATTTTACTTTACTGTAGACATTATCTATGTAGCGTACTGTATTATGTATGTAGATAGTTTGACGGATCCTTAAAGGATGGAATCCCAAACATCCTTTAAGTTAGATTGCACTTCTTTTGGACATTTCACTTGAATTGATTTACTTGCATAAGAATGTTAATCCTGACTCGAGTGTTTTGTGTTTTGCTTTATGCTTCGGTCAGCCTGAGTGTCACAGCATTTGAGACTCACCTTTGGAGCTCGGAGCTTTGCTTGGAGATCTATCATTTATCTATTCAGCTTTTCAGCTATTTCCCAATTATTTATGTTCAGACTTGTCATTTGCTTATGTATTAGAGACTTCTATGTACTTGGGATTTTTGTTGTATTTTTGCTTTTGACTCTGATGTTCTGCATTAGCTTCATGAACTACTATTTATTTATTCCATTGCTTATTGTTGTATTACTCTATGTCTGTGATTCTGTGATTGATTTATTTGCTGTATACGCTAAGTTTTGCCAAATATAAATTAGCAATATATTATTTTGAGCAATTCAAGTCAGACATGTGTGGATTATTGTCGATTTGAATGGTTCGAAATGATGGGTCGTTACAGTGTACTTGTAGCCATCCAAATCAAGTGGGTGTACCCTAAGCCCAAAAAATCAAGAGGGTGTGTCTCGTAGTCTCGGAGTCGAGATTGTTGGGTTTGCCTTCTTGTGACGCCCCACCTCTATACCCACGCTAGCCAAGAACACTACGGAGTAATGTTGTCCACTAGCGCGGAGAATAAGGCTGTTGAGGAGCGACCATCCATGTAACTTCTTTGTGCGAGCACCGATATGTCAGATAGTTTAGCATGTAATTCATTTAAGGAGGAAATCCGACATACCGATACAAACCCAAAGCTATCACACAGTGGCTATAATATCTTCGGAAACAAATATAGAAATAAACATAACACAAATCAGTCACTGACATCCATATCACACAGGCGGAAATAGATATGAATATATAACACATAAAAGTGTACATCAGAGTAGTGATCTACAAGATCCACAATATCACAAAAGAATAAGTATACATCACGGAGTCTATATATCAAAATGTATACAACAAAAACTACTAATCTAAGTAGTTAGCCAAAAGTCTGTGTAATCCCAAGAGAGAAGTCAAGCAGAAGCACCTATAACATCTCGGTCTGACCCGAGTATTATTTATAAGAAAATAATAAACGGATCAGTCTAGCTATAAATATCAGATGATATGGTATAAAGTAAACGACACGACATGAGCATGTAATAACCATAATGTCATACTACTATAAGTATGTAAATGATAATCAACAAGAGATTAATCAATATCACAAGAATCTTCTCAAAGATGAAATAGGGTATCATACCCTAAACTTGTATTCATAACAAGTCAATGACACACGAATTCACCAATGCACAAAAATTGATAAAACATATCAATGAAAATCATGAAAATTGGTGAAGCACAAATTCCAGAAATCAACACACGAAATCCAGAAATCACAAAAAGGGGGAAGTCCGAACACACGGACGAGAAGCTATCTCATGGAAGCTATCCATTTAATTTTTTTCGAACACACGAATGGCCTGAAGGCCTTTGACACACGAATGGCCCGAAGACCATGGGGTGCTACCCCATATATGTGATGGCGAAACATCACACAAGCGGGGTCTAGTCTCCCTCGCAGACAAAGAGACATCGCTCAATCGCTAGTCTAAATCGCAAAAATGATCGTCATGATCATCAAGAAGTGTTAATCACACCAAGCTAGTAAATATATGAGTTTAGCTTCATGTCCCATAACCACTTGCTTAACTTAAATATTTACGAACAAGTTGTAGGTCTTCACTAGAAAATTGTCACACGAGTTTCAATCGAACAAGTCCAAAAATTAACTGACGAAGTAAACGCAAGCGTTTCATACCACTTGTTTTGCTAAGCCGTTTAATTATATTTTCTCATACGAATGAAGAAAAGGTTTCTATATACTAATAGATTGGAAAACGGTTTTGGAATCACGCTTTATATTTAAAATAGAGTTGTAATCATTTTTGTAAAGGAGTTTGATTATTTACTACTAGTATAGAAAACCTTTATAATTTAAAGTGACAAATCACCGAAATGATTGTAGAAACAATCAATCACCAAATCAACGTTCGAAGACGTGAATCAAATCCAAAGAAATCAATACCAATTCCATTAAAATGGACAATTCTCAAAACTCCCGAAAAAGAAGTCATCAATGAAGAAAATAAATGATAACGACAAATCGGATAATCCTCGAATCGATGGAAATTGAAATCTCGAGATTAATAGGCAAAAACAGGCAAAATAGAGCAGGTCACAGGCTCCAGACGTCTGGGGTAAATACTCAGACGTCTGCAACAAGTTTCGGGAACTTCCTGAAACAGACTCCAGACGTCTGAGCCTACCTGCAGACGTCTGGTGACGAGCTGAAATGATTTTTCAGCCAAGTGGGAGAGCAATCTACCACCCCTTTCACCCATTCAAGCAATGGACCTTGGGGCTTTTGCCAATCGACAATTCGGCCATATAGGCCCTCCGATTCTAAACCGAAAACATGTTCACAAATCAAAGAACGGATTTTCAAAGTTTTGACTTCAAAACACCAAAAATTGAAATGTTCGCCAAATCAATTCAAACCAAAAGCAATGAACAAGAATAAGTGTTAGGAATTCATATCTAACAATCGAAGATAAATATAGATTAAGATGTGAGATAAAAATCTCACTTTTGAACCCAAACGAAAGAAGAAGATGCTATGGAGCAATGGCAAAAGCAATTACTCTTCAATTCCAACTCAACAAGCTTGAATTCAAAGCTTAAAAAGAAGAACATTCCCAAAGTTAGGTTTAGGAATTTCTGAAATTGGAAGGAGAAAGAGTTGGAGAAGAAGAAGGAGATGCTTACCCAAGCTTCTTCTTGAATTTGGAGCTAGAACTTGGATTTGCAATGGAACTAGGGCTTAGGAATTTCCTAATTCTTTTTCTCTTCCACCATTTTTATCTAGAGCTTGAAAGTGTTAGGAAAATGAAGTGAATGAAGATAAGTGGGAGTGGGGCTAAGGGCTTGAGTTAGGATATAGGGCTGAAACCAAAACCAAAGCCCAAAGTGAAAAAGTAGCAAAATTCCACTATCTCCAAACATATCGAAGTTTACACTCAAAAAGATCGCAAACGTCATTTTGTACTCAATGGAAGTGGTTTCGAGTCCTAATTTGACCGTATGCAAAAAGTAGCTTTTTGGACTAAAATCCTACCGGCGATAAAATATTTAAATAAAATATTAAAATATAAAATCGATGAATATGCGGGTTGTTACAGACTCCCCTCCTTAAAGAAATTGCGTCCTCGCAATATATAAGATGGAAATAAAAAGTAACAACCATAAAAGCATATTAACACAAAAGAAATTAGAAATAAGAAGTTCACCTCAAAGAGCATGAGAAAGTAAGTCCGGATGTGTTCGCTCGATGAATTCTCTAGTTTCCCAAGAGCAATCCTTAGGATTTGAGGACCATTGAACCTTCACAAGCGGGACATCTTTATTCCGAAGGCGTTTGACCTCCGAAGCAATAATTCGAATAGGATGTTGCTCATAAGTTAAGTTAGGTGAAACTTCAATTTCTTCAATAACACCGGGCTCAAGAATAGAATCGGAATCCCGAAGGCATTTCCGTAATTGAGAAACGTGAAACACGTCATGCATGGCAGAAAACTGAGCCGGTAATGAAAGGCGATAAGCCATGGAACCAATACGTTCGGTGATAGGAAATGGCCCTATATATCGAGGCGCTAACTTTCCCGATCGACTGAAACGTACTACACCCTTCATAGGTGAAACACGAACAAATACAAGATTCCCAACAGAAAATTCTAATTTCCTTCTTCGATTATCGGCATAGGATTTTTGTCTACTCTGAGCTTCTTTCATCCTATGACGAATAAGTTCAATCTTTTCTGTGGAATCACGAATAAAATCTGGACCTAAAACCAGCTTCTCACCGGCCTCAAGCCAACAAGAAGGAGATCGGCAGGGCCTTCCATAGAGTGCCTCAAAGGGTGCCATACCAATAGTAGATTGGAAGCTATTGTTATAGGAAAATTCGACAAGAGAAATATGATCTTCCCAACTTCCACCAAAGTCTAGAACACAAGAACGAAGAAGATCTTCAAGAGTTTGATTCACACGCTCGGTTTGTCCATCGGACTGCGGATGATAAGCGGTGCTAAAATTAAGCTTCGTTCCCAAAGATTTTTGAAGACTCTTCCAAAATCCACTAGTAAACCATGGATCACGATCACTAACGATAGAAGTAGGGACTCCATGCAATTTAACAATTTCTTTAACAAAGAGTTTGGCCAAAAGTGGAACGGTCCGATTAGACCGAACGGGAATAAAATGGGCGGATTTAGTAAGTCTATCAACTATCACCCACAAGCTATCATGACCTGAACGAGAATGGGGAAGGCCATTTATGAAATCCATGGAAATTTTATCCCACTTCCAAATTGGAATTTCCAATGGTTGCAATAACCCACCGGGCCTTTGATGTTCGGCCCTGGCAAGTCGGCAAGTCATGCAACACTTAACAACGTTAGCAATATCAGATTTCATTCCATCCCAATAATAAAGTCGCTTCATATCCGCGTACATTTTACTACTACCGGGATGAATGGAATATTTGGAACGATGAGAATCTTCTAGAATATCTTTACGAAGATCACTACTATTTGGTACGATAAGTCTACCAAATTTTCGAATACCGCCACGAGAATCGATACCAAAGTCTTTCATACCCTCAATATCAATTTTATCCCTAAAATTTTGGCCAAGAAGAGCCAATTCGGGATCTAGCTTTTGAGCTTCAAGAATGCGGTCCAAAATAGATGGATGAGCCTCAAGGCTACATAAAAAAAAAGATGAACACAAATCGGATACACGATTTTGAATCTCACAAGTAGACAAAGTCTTGAGATCGTTCCATTCGGATATCATCATAGAAACAACCGCTTGTTGCTTTCGGCTAAGTGCATCGGCAACTCGATTTCCCTTTCCGGGAGTATAAAGAATATCAAGGTCATATGATGCAAGGAACTCGAGCCAACATTGTTGACGCAAATTAAGCTCCTTTTGAGAAAATATATACTTTAAAGATTTATGATCGGTGTAAAGAATAAATTTTTCTCCCAAAAGATAATGACGCCAAATTCGAAGAGCGAAAACAATAGCCGCGAGTTCTAAATCATGTGTGGCATATCTAGTCAGCCGGCTTCAATTGCCTAGAAGCATAAGCAATAACACGTTCTTTTTGCATAAGAACGGCACCCAAACCAACGCGACTAGCATCAGTATAAACAACAAAATCTTGATTCCCTTCGGGAATAACAAGAATAGGAGCATCAGAAAGGAGTTCTTTTAATTTCTGAAAAGAAGTTTCACATTTGTCCGACCAAATGTATTTAACACCTTTCTTTATTAAGCTAGTGAGAGGCATGGAAATTTTTGAAAAGTCTTTTATGAAACGGCGGTAATAACCTGCCAATCCGAGAAAGCTACGGATTTCAGTCACACTCTCCGGTCTCTTCCAATTTTGAATCGCTTCAATCTTTGAAGGATCCACAGAATTTCCGGATTCGGAAATAATATGACCGAGAAACTTCACACCGGATTGCCAAAAGTGGCATTTAGAAAATTTTGCTTTCAATTGATTACTCCTAAGAGTTTCCAACACAATACGAAGATGCTCTTCATGTTCTTCCTCGGTTTTTGAATACACAAGAATATCATCAATAAAGATGAGAACAAATCGATCGAGGAAATCTTTGAAAACTCAATTCATGAGGTCAACAAAATAAGCTGGAGCATTCGTCAAACCAAATGGCATAACAAGCCATTCATAAGATCCATAACGAGTTTGGAACGATGTCAAAGGAATGCTATCCTCTGCAATACGAAGCTAATGGAAACCGATAGCCAAGTCCAATTGTGAAAAGACTCTAGCACCACAAAGCTGATCGAATAGATCATCAATCCGAGGCAAAGGATATTTATTCTTAATAGTTAGATCATTAAGTTTGCGGTAGTCAACGCAAAGCCTAAGTGTACCATCAGATTTCTTCATAAAAATAGCCGAAGTTCCCCATGGAGAGGAACTAGATTGAACAAATTGCTTCGCTTCCAATTCGGATAATTGTTTGCGCATCTCCTCATTTTCTTTATTGGACATGCGATAAGGAGGACGAGTGATAGGTTGAGCTCCAAGTATAAGATTAATTTTGAACTCAATTGCTCGCTTAGGTGGTAATCCTAAAACAGGCTCAAATATGTCGGAAAATTCACGAACGACGTGAATACTAGAAATGACATCTTCCTCATCATCATTATCATCATCACGAGGATTTAAAGAATATAAAGATGCAACCAAAGTGGAATCCGAATCTTTAAGAACAATATAAATCTGCTTAACAGTTTAGGGATGCCGAAGGTATATAGTCCGTTCAGGACATAGAATATGGGATTCATAACGGTTAAGCCAATCCATCCCAAAAATCATTCCGAAACCAAGGTAACGCATAACATGCAAATCAGCACGGAAAGAGTAATCACACAAAATAATTTCGACATCTTTACATAATAAACTGAGTGTTGCGGATCCACCAACCGGATTCGCAATCCTCAAAGAAGTCATTAAAGCAACAACACTTAAAGAAAAAGTATCAACAAGTTCCTTTGATATAAAGGAATGTGACGTACTCATATCAAAAAGAACTCGAATAGGATGATCCCGAAATATAATAATTCCATCAAGGATAGAATGAGATATACCTTGACCACGAGATGTGTTGCCAAGGGCTTGAGCAACATTTAACTTTCCCTCCTGCTTGCTTGGAAGCTTAGGGCATAGATGCATATAATGATCCGGGCTCTTACAATAGCGACAAGAACGGGGCTTTGAACACTTGTTCGCAAAATGGCCCCTAGCACCACAGTTGTAGCATTTCCCATCACTAGAGGAAAAAGTCTTTGCAGTAGGAGTTGCTTGTTTCCCCTTCCTATTGGGATAAGGGCCTTTGGACTTGTTAGGCCTTTTCTTGTTGTTGTAGTTTGGTTTGGAACCCACCACTTCAACATCACTTTCCCTATCCGCCTCTTCAAGACGAAGAGCGATATCAATGAGTTGGTTGAAAGGAACTTCTAATTTGAGAAGTAATGGCTTCTTGAGATTTTTGTTTAAGCCATAGACGAATCTTTGATTCTTCTTCAATGGGGTGTTGATGTATTCAACCCCATATTTGGAAAGCGACTCGAATGATGCGACATAATCTGTCATGGAGGATTACCTTGAACAAGGTTTATGAAACGTCGAGCCAATGTTACTTTCTCAGCTTCTGGTACAATTTTCAATTCGAAGCGTTCCCGGAATTGCTCCCAGGTGAGATCCGCTTCATTAATCTCAAAAATAAGAAGTTCGTACCAGTCCAATGCTCTTTCTTGGAGCATACTAGAGGCCACCTGAACTCGGTGAAGATCAATAAGGTTCATGCGAGAAAAGATTCGACCGCATGCTCTTAGCCAAGCCTGGACTTCAATAATAGTTTCAGAACCTTTGAATGGCTTCCCACCCAAGTTGGTATAATCGTTGCACAAGCGTGCAAATCCAAACTTAGGATGGGTAGGTTCCTGATTAGGACCAGCTGCTTGAGCATTCTTTACTAAATCAAGAAGCTGTTGAGCAGTTATAAAAACTCCATCCTGGGGAGTAGCAGCAGGTGGTCCAGCTCTGGGACGACCTGGTCTAGACATTCTCTTCTTTTAAGAAAGAGAGAAGAAGAAAAGTTATTCTCCAAATAAATGTCAAGTAAATCTTGATAGATAATCAAGGATACATAAAAGGGAATAGGATAATTCAGTACGAAGACTCGAATTAAACTCTAAGGCACGATTCCTAAGTTGGACTTAGGACGATGATCCTTGTTAAGTAATTCTACATTGTTCCGAAGTTTGGCTCTGATACCAAGCTGTGACGCCACACCTCTATACCCACGCTAGCCAAGAACACTACGGAGTAATGTTGTCCACTAGCGCGGAGAATAAGGCTGTTGAGGAGCGACCATCCATGTAACTTCTTTGTGCGAGCACTGATATGTCAGATAGTTTAGCATGCAATTCATTTAAGGAGGAAATCCGACATACCAATACAAACCCAAAGCTATCACACAGTGGCTATAATATCTTCGGAAACAAATATAGAAATAAACATAACACAAATCAGTCACAGACATCCATATCACATAGGCGGAAATAGATATGAATATATAACACATAAAAGTGTACATCAGAGTAGTTATCTACAAGATCCACAATATCACAAAAGAATAGTTACAAGTGCTACACAAAAGAATAAGTATACATCACGGAGTCTATATCTCAAAATGTATACAACAAAAACTACTAATCTAAGTAGTTAGCCAAAAGTCTGTGTAATCCCAAGAGAGAAGTCAAGCAGAAGCACCTATAACATCTCGGTCTGACCCGAGTATTATTTATAAGAAAATAATAAACGGATCAGTCTAGCTATAAATATCAGATGATATGGTATAAAGTAAACGACACGACATGAGCATGTAATAACCATAATGTCATACTACTATAAGTATGTAAATGATAATCAACAAGAGATTAATCAATATCACAAGAATCTTCTCGAAGATGAAATAGGGTATCATACCCTAAACTTGTATTCATAACAAGTCAATGACACACGAATTCACCAATGCACAAAAATTGATAAAACATATCAATGAAAATCATGAAAATTGGTGAAGCACAAATTCCAGAAATCAACACACGAAATCCAGAAATCACAAAAAGGGGGAAGTTCGAACACACGGACGAGAAGCTATCTCATGGAAGCTATCCATTTAATTTTTTTCGAACACACGAATGGCCCGAAGGCCTTTGACACACGAACGGCCCGAAGACCATGGGGTGCTACCCCATATATGTGATGGCGAAACATCACACAAGCGGGGTCTAGTCTCCCTCGCAGACAAAGAGACATCGATCAATCGCTAGTCTAAATCGCAAAAATGATCGTCATGATCATCAAGAAGTGTCAATCACACCAAGCTAGTAAATATATGAGTTTAGCTTCATGTCCCATAACTACTTGCTTCACTTAAATATTTACGAACAAGTTGTAGGTCTTCACTAGAAAATTGTCATAAGAGTTTTAATCGAACAAGTCCAAAAATTAACCGACGAAGTAAACGCAAGCGTTTCATACCACTTGTTTTGCTAAGCCGTTTAATTATATTTTCTCATACGAATGAGGAAAAGGTTTGTATATACTAATAGATTGGAAAACGGTTTTGGAATCACGCTTTATATTTAAAATAGTGTTGAAATCATTTTTGTAAAGGAGTTTGATTATTTATTACTAGTATAGAAAACCTTTATAATTTAAGGTGACAAATCACCGAAATGATTGTAGAAACAATCAATCACCAAATCAACGTTCGAAGACATGAATCAAATCCAAAGAAATCGATACCAATTCCATTAAAATGGACAATTCTCAAAACTCCTGAAAAAGAAGTCTTCAATGAAGAAAATAAATGATAACGACAAATCGGATAATCCTCGAATCGATGGAAATTGAAATCTCGAGTTAAATAGGCAAAAACAGGCAAAATAGAGTAGGTCACAGGCTCCAGACGTTTGGGGTAAATACTTAGACGTCTGCAGCAAGTTTCGGGAACTTCCTGAAACAGACTCCAGACGTCTGAGCCTACCTGCAGACGTCTGGTGACGAGCTGAAATGATTTTTCAGCCAAGTGGGAGAGCAATCTCCCACCCCTTTCACCCGGTCGAGCAATGGACCTTGGGGCTTTTGCCAATCTACAATTCGGCCCTATAGGCCCTCCGATTCTAAACCGAAAACATGTTCACAAATCAAAGAACGGATTTTCAAAGTTTTGACTTCAAAACACCAAAAATTGAAATGTTCGCCAAATCAATTCAAACCAAAAGCAATTGAACAAGAATAAGTGTTAGGAATTCATACCTAACAATCAAAGATAAATATAGATTAAGATGTGAGATAAAAATCTCACCTTTGAACCCAAACGAAAGAAGAAGATGCTATGGAGCAATGGCAAAAGCAATTACTCTTCAATTCCAACTCAACAAGCTTGAATTCAAAGCTTAAAAAGAAGAATATTCCCAAAGTTAGGTTTAGGAATTTCTGAAATTGGAAGGAGAAAGAGTTGGAGAAGAAGAAGGAGATGCTTACCCAAGCTTCTTCTTGAATTTGGAGCTAGAACTTGGATTTGCAATGGAACTAGGGCTTAGGAATTTCCTAATTCTTTTTCTCTTCCACCATTTTTATCTAGAGCTTGAAAGTGTTAGGAAAATGAAGTGAATGAAGATAACTGGGAGTGGGGCTAAGGGCTTGAGTTAGGATATAGGGCTGAAACCAAAACCAAAGCCCAAAGTGAAAAAGTAGCAAAATTCCACTATCTCCAAACATATCGAAGTTTACACTCAAAAAGATCGCAAACGTCATTTTGAACTCAATGGAAGTGGTTTCGAGTCCTAATTTGACCGTATGAAAAAAGTAGCTTTTTGGACTAAAATCCTACTGGCGATAAAATATTTAAATAAAATATTCAAATATAAAAATCGATGAATAGGCGGGTTGTTACACTTCTACCCGTTTAAAGACTGACATTTGAGAAGAAATCTGTACAAGCAATTGTACGGGATTGGATGTAGAAGAAATCTGAACTAGTATAAAATCCCTATTATCATCTCTCTAACTCTCTACTCTACTTTATTGCTTTTATCTTATTTGTAATTGCATCTGTGATTGATTATTGATATAATTTTATGTTGAAAATTTGTGATTTAATATTGAACTTGAAAGAAATTTAAAAAGATATATAAAAGTTAGAAAATACTATTCACCCCCCTATTTGGTGTTTAATTAGCCTTATGATTCATCTGCAACGCACATTTGGTATCAGAGCACCAGGTTTTCAAAAAAACTCGTAATTTGATTTTTGAAAAGATTCAATGACAAATAACACTGTTAGTACACTTGTTAACACTTTTGTCGATGGACAATCTGCCGCTAGACCCCACTTTTTAATGGCAATAATTGCACTTATTGGTCATGTAGAATGAAAATTTATTTACAGTCAAATGGCTTAGATATTAGGAATGTTCCACAAAATGAGTACACTGAACTCCAGATTAACTTTGCATAATGGATTGCTGACCAAAAGGAACTTACACAGAATAATTTTAAAGCCATGAACTTTTGTTTTATTCACTAGATAAAAATGAATTTAATAGAGCCTCTATTTGTAAGTCTGCATATGAAATTTGGAGAACACTACAAGTTACACATGAGGGCACTACTAAAATTAAACAGACCAAAATTTCCATGTTAGCTAACCAGTTTCAATTATTCAAAATGAATCCAAATGAGTCTATTTCTGACATGTACTGTAGATTTCAAGATATAGTGCATTCTTTAATAGCATTAGGTAAAAACTTCTCTGAAGAGGACCAAGTTAGAAAAATCCTCAATTCACTCTCTTCAGAGTGAGATCAAAAGACATTGGCGATTGAAGAGGCTAATGATACCAGTACTTTGAAAATTAAAGAGTTAATAGGCAATTTAATGTCTCATGAAGCATAATTGCATGGCAGCAGGGAAAGCAAGGCAACAGAAAAGAAATCCATTGCTTTCAATGCAATAACTGAAGATCAAGATTCAAATAGTGATAATGACGAAGAAATTGCTTTCATGACCAGAAATTTTAGAAAGTTCCTCAAGTACAGAAAGATGAACAACTTTTTGAAACCTGAAAACAAGACTCCTAGAACTGGAACTGGGACTAGATGCATCAACTATGATGAACCCGACCATTTTTAGAGAGACTGCCCACATCGGAATAAATCAAAGATCTCACCAGTTATCCATTCTTCCAAAAAAGAAAAAGAGCTTACACAACAACCCTATATGATTCAGATACTTCCTCAAGCAACAATAAACCAGATTCTGAGAATGTGAATATGTGTTTCACGGCAATAGCTGACTAGTCAGAACTGATCAACAAAAAGCTACAAAAATGATACCTTTTATTTAATAATTTTTATATCATTTTTGATTGATTTTGGTTTTTAGGAATAACATATGGATTAATATAATGTTGGATGAATACAAGTATATAAGTATATATATATAGGAATATTTTATGAAGTTTTATTTTTGAAGATTAAGGCCTATATGTCGACATACATGAAGCACATATGTCGACATACATGCCAAAAAACTAAAAATTGAAATTTCATTTCAAAATTCAAACTTCCCTCTCTTTTGCACCTACTCTCATGTTCCGAATAGGCACCATTTTGACCAAAGAACATGAGTCTTCACTCTCTATTAATTCAATCTATCTTCATCCATTCATTCACTCACTTTATTTCAAATTTCAAATATCTCTTCATACTCTTATCCCCTCAAACTCAAAAATGGCCTCCTCAAGTCAAATTCCTAAGACCATATGGCTCTCTAAGAGACCAAAGGCTTTCTCTTCAATGAAAAAGAAGCCATTGAAACCTATATGGAGTATGTTACTTTCGCCAAGTTTTTGGCAGAAGATTTGCTAAATTCGAAGATTTTTTCTCTTATGGTTTAAAACATCTTTATTTTGAAAATGAAATTTTTAGTTTAATTGACTCTTCTCAAAATGATTTTATTTGTTATCCGGATTTGGTCAAAATGTTTTATGCAAATTTAAATGGAAAAATTTTCAAGGAGAAGAGGGACAAATTTGGAGCAGTGTAAATGGCACTCAAATTGTTTTAAATTGTGAACTTTTGGGTCATATACTTAGTTGCAAATTTAGTGGAATTGACCTTTCCACTTGTCAAATTAATGAACAAAATCATGAAGTATTTCACAACATTTTTGAAAGTGATGAAGAATTTGATTTTAAACACAAGAATCTTCGACCAAAATCGTGAGTCTCATTTTACAACAAAGTATCACTCCGAGGACGGGTAATTACAATAACCCTACTTAAAAAGTTTTTAAAGCCCTTTTTGCGATTTGTTGAAACTACAACACCAATTGGGCACAAGTCATTTTAGATGACTTTGTTCAAAGAACATTTCTAGACATGAGAACATACTCTATCATGGCGTGTATCTTACTAGAATTTTCATATATTTTGGTGTTGATTTAAGAGGAGAATAAACTCTTCCTCGAAAAGTTTTCGACAAGGCAAACATTTATTTTATGCACATTCATCTTTATTTTGAACCGTATGAGACACTTCTCGAAAAGGAACAAAGGTTGGCATATGAAGAGGAACAAGAAAGAAGAAGAAGGCGATGAGATGGATGTGGAAGAAGAGGAGGAGGAGGATGAGGAAGAAGTGGACACTTCTTTGGAAAGTTTTGACAAATCATCTTACCCCTTTAGCAAAGAGATCCTAAGGAACTAAGAAAAGCTTCTTAAAAACCAAAAGAAGCTTAAGCCTTCATTTAGTAAAAAGTTCGCTTCTCTTTCCAACAAAGTGGATAAATACTTTGGAAAGATCATTTGCAAACCTGGTGGAAATTCATCATCATCATCTACATCTTTTTAAGCCTATCCAGTTATTTCCTTATGATATCTAGCTTTGTATTCATTAGTATTGTGAGCTTTTAGTTTAAATACATGTCATTTTCATATTTTTTTTGAAATCTATGTACCATTCAATTCTAAGTAATAAAATATATTTCTTACTGTCATATATTGTTTATTAGTCTCTGAAAGTTATAAATACATAATGGTATAAGATAAAAACAAAAACTAAAACAAATACACTAGTTTTGAAATTTCATGTATGTATGCCAACATACATACTGTAGATATGACAACATATAATGGCCAGTTGGCAAAAAAAATTCAAAATTCAAAATTATTATAACCACCACCTATTCAATCATTCCAAATGACTTTCTACTCCTATATAAGACTATTTCTTCCAGACTAACTCACTCATCATTTTATTATGTACTCTGTTTTCATTCTCAAACATCCTTTTACGAAAATGTATTCTCCATATTATAAATTATGTGAAAACCTTGAACAAACTCTTCAATCTTTTAAGAATATTCTCTCTTTTTCTTAAGAAATCAAAGGCATTTAGAGTTAAGTCAAATGCAGATGACCATGGAGCAAGAAAAACATTTTGATGCCCTTCGATGGATGACTTCTTCCTTAATCAAAGATGAACCATCCAACAACCCAGAGTGCACTAGTAACAAAAATAATGAAGATTCGAATGGCATCAAAGTAGATCCAATCTTTGGACATGACTATTGGGTTAAAGTTCCACGGAATGTCTAGTTATTTGATTTGGATTTGATATGTAAATATATATATATACACATACTCTTAGGATTTGATTTGGTTTGGTTTGGTTTGTTCATCTGAATTGGATTTGTTTATGTTGGTTTGGATTGTTTATATTTAGGATTGACATTTGGATATGTGTGTTTTGGATGTTGATTAATTGTATGATATGTATAAGAGTGATTTTAATTAATAAAAAATGTTGTGTTATCTTATTACATCATGTATCATGTTTGGTATAAGATAATATAGTTTGTAAGTGTATCATATAATTATCATGTATCACATATATCATGTTTTATATACTTAATCACTTCAGTACTTAGTTATTGATTTTGACTCTATAGTTTCTATGTATTTGATTCAAGGGAGTTTTTATTTCTTTCACCAATTTTTTTGATGACAAGGGAAAGAAAAATGTAAAATGTACATATGCATATATTCAAGAGAAATTATCTAACTCAGGGGATGTTATATCATATTTTACATAAAGAAATAATTAATGGTTGTCATCATCAAAACGGGAGAGATTATTAATACCTCTGTTATTGATTTGATGATGACAGCCTTGATAACAACAATATACATTTATATAAAATATAGATTCTAATGTTTTGCAAAGTTATAAGGTATATAATGTAGGATATTATACAGGTCTTGAATCGAATATTGTACTGTATAATGACTCAAGAAATGGACTGTAACAACCCGTGATTGCGGTTACCAAATAATAAATTAAAATTGGGATTTTAATTTAATTGGAGCTATTAATGAATTTTTAATGTGGCTAATTTGTTCAAAATTTAGTCATTTTGAATAAATTAATATTTTGGGCTTAAGTGTAAAATGGAGCATTTCAAGGAAATTAATTAGGGAAATTTGTAATTTATATTATTGCAAAATTTTATATGTGTAAAATAGTGCAATATTTGATTTGGGAAATTAATTTGCAATTTATTTGCAAAATGGTGATTTTGGCTAATATTAACTATAAACGGTGTTTTGGAAAAATTAGGGGTTAAAATGTAAAATATTGTTGATATAGGATTTTATGAAATGGCTAAAAGTAATTGTTAACATATTTTCATAATTTTCTATGGTTTGAAATGTATTTAGTAATTTGTATGTAGAGTGTACTTAGAGAAAATTGCCTATATATGTATGCACATGAATAATACAAAGTCCTAATGGGTATTAGATCCAATAACCCTAACCATTAGCCTATAAAGTATCTTTTACTCTCCCATTTCAGCCAACACTTCATTTCATAACCACTAAAACCTAATTAGAAAGCTCCATAACCTAGTCATGGCCTCCTAAACAACGACTCTGGTCGGTGCACGTGCAAAACTTGTATTATCTGATTATTTTTATATCCATTCGAGTACCGCCATTCGGTGTTGGTTCTATGGAACCATACGATGTAAGTGCGATTACCTTATGGATCCACAGTGTCTCTGGACACTGCTTTTCAGTGTTTGATTTCATTGACTTTTCAGTATATCCCCATGGCTCTTTGGAGCATCGATCTTTGCTTGGGCATTGATCACAGACTCTGGTCACTATTGGGATTATTGCCTATGGGCATCTTTTTATGGCTTTGGCTACGCCGATGATATGAGGCGACTTTATTTATTCTACACTTTGGTGTTGATTTCTCTTTGGAGATTTTTATTGTTTATTGATGATTAGGGATCGTCATTATATTCATGTGGTTCATAATATACTTCTCTTTGAATAAGTACTATTTTATTTATGTATCGCATTATTATATATCTCAGTTATTACTGATTGTTTAGCTAGCCTGACCCGAGTGTTTTCGCTCGGGTCAGACCGAGTTGTTTCAGGTTAGGTCTCTGGACTTAGCTTCTGTGCTTCCGCTTGGACATTATCTGCTATGCTGATAGATAGCGCTTTATTTTTCCACTATTCTGCTACTATATTATCATTCAGACTTTGATATGTACATATTTTTAACTCACATGTGTGAGCGGTGGCTTTGTACCCACTTATAGTATTTGGATCTGTATTGATGATGTATTGTTCTGGGATTTTATATCTGTTATGTGATTCTGTTCTGTGATGCTATTTCATTATGTTATTATGCTTTGTCCTGATAGATCTTTAGCCATTTGTAATTTCGTTATAAGTATTTACCGAATATGTCGAACCACCTGATTGAGAAAAATTTAAATAGATTCCACCTTTCGACGTATTCGTAGATAGTTATAGCTTGATTATAGATGGTCGCTTCCACTATACTCTATTCTCCGCTTTAACAGACAGTATTACTCCCGTAATACTCTTTGTTACAGTGGGTCTCAGAGTGGGGCGTTACATGGACATGATGTAACGACTCGGAATTTCAGATACTTCGGATTTAAATATCTGAATTATTTAAATATTTGAATCTTGGATTTAATGTTATTAAAATGATTTAATAAGATTTTTAACCCCCTTTCAAATCATCGGTTATGATGGTAAACTTATTTTAAAAAAGTGTTTGAAAAAATAAATACTTTGAAAAAATATCAATAATGTGACCGAAAATCATTTTATCCGTAAACAGCTTTTCAACCGTTAGAAGTTGTTCAGATTTTTTTTCATATACTTATTTGCTTAGGAAATTAATAAAATGAAATAAAAAAAATTCCATTTATGGGAATAAACTTTTTGGATGATGTTATTCATGATGTGATGAAAGATATTTAGGAAATGATCTTTTATCGTACTACTTAGCTTTTAAGTAAAAAGAGAGAGGTTTAAAGTTAACATGTGAAAATGAGGCTCCTTTGTAACCTTTCAAAGAATGTAAAAGGTGGTTATGACCTCTTGTAAATCCTTATATAAGTAGGGCCATACCCTTATGAATAAATCATTAATTTACATAGCTTGAGATGAAGTATGAGAGTTAAAAATGGTGGAAGTGCTTAAGCACTAATCCACTATTACCCTATAACTTTTTCAAGTCTTAACCAAATCATATCCATTATTTTTTAAACTTTGGCTTTGGGCCTAAGACATCATGGGAATCATGATTAGGAAGTAAGGAGTGGAAGAAGGTAAGAGGAAGACATGGTTCCAAGGAGTGGCCATGAGCATGGAGGAGGAAGGGGAGGTGTTAGCTTTGGTTTAGAAGTGCTAAAGTTTGGGTCTTTAGGCTTGTGGTGATGAAAGGAGGTAGTTATTTGGTTCTTGTAGCCTTGTGCTTGGGTTTGGCATGGATCTAAGTGAGTTATCTCACTATCTTAAAAGTATATATTGTGTGTATGTATGTTGTGTGCAAAGCATATAGTTAAAGTGACATTAACTAAGTAAAGTTACAAACTTTGGACCCCTTTTGCTTTTGAAAGAAAATGGTGACTTTATATTATGTAACATCACTTCTATTACCCTCTTAAACATGTGGCGTGTCCTTGACTAGATGTTTAAATAGTTGTTTAACTTATTTGTTAAATTAAAGTAAGTTTGAAAGTGTTTAAGCGAGAATAATCGTTATAACTACACTTCTGAATCCCTTGTTTTCAGGAATTTTTATAAATAAATAGAAAGATATTCTTAGAGGTTTCTTTCCAATGGTAGTACTTACTATAAAAATTTCAAGTCTTAAATCATTTGTTAAAGTGGTTAAAACTAGTCACAAAGATCGTGCTTTTCAATGTTGTTTTACCATGGACTTTTAATGCATTTATAAATGTTGTAGTAAGTCGCTTATGGTTTTAAGCGTTCAAAAATGATATTTAAATTTGGTATTTTTCTATAATCTTTTTAAGGATTTTTTCAAACATAATTAGAAGTGTATTAAAGTTAGTTTGAAGTTTAAATATATTTTTAATAATATATAAATTTTGGAAAAATAAAGAAGAGGTTAACACTAAAAGCCGACGAGGTAGACTTCTCTAATTTTTGGAAGTTATGATTGATGTCAAATAGGGACAGAGAAATAGAGCTCTAACCTACCGGGTTTCCCTCTTGAATGAGGAATAGTTAAGTAGGAATGACGAAAACGTGTTAGTCTTGTTGCATGTGGACAATAAAGGCATATACATACATACATACAGTTTAAAAATAAACTATGGATAACAAAGGCATATATATAAAGGAACAAATGCATTCGTTGTTTTGTAAATTCCAATACTTATAAACATACATATTAACCACGTACACTATTCATATGTTGCATGTGCACTTTACACATGTGAGTGTATTTGATATACATAATATTATATTTAAATTTAACTTAAATTAAACCTTTTATAAATATAATAAATAAAATAAGATTTTATTCAAAATATTTTAGACTGGATTTAAAATAAGTTTGACTTCATAGACCAACAAAGTCTAAAATAGAATTTTATTTTTTAAAAAGTTCACTCATTTAACCCTCTGCGACCTAGCAAAGACCCTTCAATGGTTTCAGAGCCCAATAGTCTATGCTGTCCAAATTAGAAATATTAGGAATAACTTATTAAAACATATCCATTTAGTAGGGTGTTTAGAAAGGTAAGGTCTAAGGTTGGATTTGGGTAATTAAGTACTCTGTCTAACCTATCTACTACCTGGCCCTAAGGATGGAGTAAGCCCAAAAGTTATCCAAATATAAATGCCTAAATTAGTTTGGGCCTTGGGCTGATTTTTAAAATTCTATTTGAAAATTTATAATTATATTTTGAATTTAAAAGTTAAATTTAAAATATAAAAAATATCATAAAATATTTTTCTAAATTGTTTTGAAAATAAATTAATATTTTTAAAAAGTTATTTAATAAATTAATTAATTCGATTAATTAAATGAATAATTAATTAATACTTAATTAAATAAAAAACACACACATATGTGTATTGATATGTATTCAATTAAGAAATTATTTGATTAAAAACATTTTAATTAAATAAATATTTATTTAATAAATATATACATTAATTAAATGTTATTAATAATTCTATATATGTATATAGTGATATATGTATATAAAACTATAAGTGTTATAGCTAATATTCACCTTAAATTGTTTAAGATGAATAAAACAAAGTATTGAACTTTTAAAATAATTTAATTAATCAGTTAATTAGATAATAAATTAAAATTAATTAAATATTACTTAATTTTTAATTTACATAAGAATATTATATAAGTTAATTAAATTATAAACAGTTATAAATAAATTATACTTATATAACATAAATGTATAAAACATAGAGTGGAACTATAACAAACCCATATTAGGTTTAAGGAATAAATACATACATATAATATGTATATTAGGATTTCATATGTGTTTGACACTTGAATTATGAGGGTATTTAACAAGAAATACATTATTTCCTAAAATGATATCACTCAAATAATTATATATAATGATTATGAATCTTGAATATGAACGTCGTCCTCTACCATTTATATATTAATTAATTACTTGCATATTCTCTAGTTGTTGAGAAAACTCAAACTAGAGATGTTATGTGTAGTATGATTAGTATATTGGTAGACGAGGTAAGATATATGTATGTATTTATTGAGCATACTTAAGGTATATACATTATACTTGGGTTTTTGCGAAATGGTAGGTACGAGTGAATAATCGTTTTTGATTGTTGAGAAAACTCAAAGTCAAAACAAGATTAGGACAAATACCATGAGTTAGGAGTTGTATATAATACAACCGATAATGTGTTATCCATTGCTTGCGGGCCTATGATTTATTGGACAAACTCAAGGTTGGAATCTCAAAGCAAGCAAGTCCTAATACTCGCCAGAGAAGTCGAATGACTTCTATGTTTTCTTAGGATTTTGAGAAACACAAAAATATAGTGGGAACCTTATTAGACAAATGAAATGAATACAATCAATCTTTATAATATTGTAGGAATATACATTATAAAAGTTAAAATAATCTACTACGATAAATTTTTGCAACTAATATAATTGATAAGATGTTTATCGGTTAAAATATAAAAATAAACTGAATTAAGATTGACATAGAAATATAAAACATATATACCAATAAATCTTTTGGCATGTTGTCAATTCAAGACACATGCAAGAGCCAAATTGTACAACTACTAAATACGTTCGTAAATTGATCAATAAAGGTTTTATCTATCGAGATTGTGCGTTGTCTTCTATGAGTTTTTGAACTCTTAAGGAATATAAGAATATGGATGGTTGATCCATATTCGATTGCATGTAAATGTTATATGGTGAACAGTCGCAATTTGTAATGTATGGAACCTTGAAGAAATTAGTTCAATCAAAATGAGCAAGTAAAACATGATGCGATCATGCGTTCAATATGATTGATTGCAATAAGGATTTTGTAGCGCGGATGTAGTACTAGATCAAGAACTACAAAACGAACTTAGGAATTCAATCATTGAAGTGTCAGTTTGACCAGTTTACTTAAACTTCAACTTATTCAATATCCTTTTATGTTAAGGATGACCAAACATAAATTTGTAAGGAGTTCGTTACGGTCTTGTAGTAAAGGTTTTCTTTTGAATGGTTTGAATATTTGAAAAGGAAAGCGAATTTACGAGAGTTGATGTGACTTTGGCATAGTTGGGATAAAGAGAGTGAATTGTCACCTCAGTTTCATAAAGAGACATCGAAAATGAGAATTGTATAAAATAATAGTAAATGCTTAATATAAAATGAGAAGTATGATTTCTATTCCAAAATGTATTTTTATAGAAAAACTTGTTTTATATGAGATTTATTTCATTGAGTTTAAGATATTTGATCAGAAACTCTCAACTATTAACTAGTCATAGCAAATGAAATAAATAACCCATATCAAGCGGTAAAGTGAAGCTTTGCATTTCATGCGCTATTACAGCAGTGACGGAAATAGTGAGAGCATACCATGTTACACTTATTTATGAATGCACTAAGATACAAAAAATTATTTTCTTAAACTTACCAAATATTATTTGTGAAATAATAATTGTTTTCAGTATTGACTAAAAATAGGTATAATTTTATTTCAATATGATTATTTTGAATATTCATTATAACATAAAACTATAGTATGTGGTATTTGTTTACATAACAAAAGCAGTGCATTGGAAAATATAGAAGTATATAAGATTTTTTCAATTATTTTAGAATTATGGACTAAGCTACGGTTTTAAGAAATAATTTTTAATCATATGATTATGAATCATATGGTATTAGAGAATTGATCTCAAACTATTAAGGAAAAGCACTCATTAAGTGGGAGCGACGTAGGAGTTAATGAACCCTTCGGATTAATACATAAGAATGTTTGCAATCATAAGTCAAATGATACCAAAATGATTCCACATACTTCATTAAATTCACCAATGAATTATCACAGGCATGAACATGTGTATTTGATATGCATGTAGTATGTCTATGATAAGCTTATAGAATATAAAACGAAAGTAAGTAACGTAACATGCAAAAGGAAAAATAAAATGATTTGGTTTGATCGAACAGGTGAGTATGTTGGAAAATGCTTCCAAATATACCTAAAAATGAATGCAGATTCAATCTCAAAAGCCACTCCTTGCTATAATACATAATAATGTATCAATAAGGAGTAATCAGAATTTGTTGGCTAAAGAATGATTGATAATGTGTGAAGCTGAGTTAACTTCTTTCCGTACGTAAGGTCGTTCACTAAAGAATAAGAACATGAAGGTTAAAATTAATTTCATCTAAAGAGTGGTTTATGAGATCATATAAGATAAGAGTTTATAAGCAATCTTTATATATCCTAAACTAAGAAATTGACAGGTTAGAGTCGAGAGAATACACGTAATACTTGTTTGTGATGGATCTTGTATGAACCACCCCAAAAAGTTTAGGATTGAATGACCAATTTATGTCATGAACAATAGTTTCATAAAATAAAAAACAAGCATTTTTATACATACATAAGATAGTTTGTAAAATGTTAATAAATACCTATTCCGTTGCACTGAGAAATAACCATTGTTTCAAGAAACACTAACTTCACGATGAAATAATTCCCTTTAGAAACTATTGGTAGTAAAATGGATTTGGACACAATTTGAAGACAAAACTGATTATGAAGGATGAAATGAAACTAATCAAATCTAAATAGACACAACACGATAGAATGTCTAATATGAACTCTCGCACGTTGAAAAGAAACTATGAATTTCTTACCGATGTCGAGAGCAGAATTCCACTATTGTCTATTGACTCTTTCATTTGGTATGATGTGAAAATCCAGAATAGATTCTAAATATACTATCAAAAATATGATTTTGATAATTTTACCCAAAGGAATATAATCCATCGGCAACAAATGTGTCTTCAAGAAGAAGACAAATGCTGTAGGAATATAATAAGCAAACGTTGAGAAGAATAACATCATAAATTTCACTTGTTGAAATTAACGTAACAGATTCGTCATTCAACATGCTTAAAATTAGTTCGGATTTTACTCACAATATTGTCGCTCGGTATGGTTTTGAGTTTTGGTATATATAGGTTGAAATGGAAATTCTAAATAATGATTTAGGTTAAACTATTTGTGTATATCAACCAAAGTGTCTCGAAGTCAATGAGAGAGATACCGAGTTTGTGAATTTCAGATAGGATCCAAGAACTGATATGAAAGTATCATTCAACTGGCATCAAAATGAGCAATATTTTGGCAAAGAAATCAAAGAGTTTGATTTTCATTTAAAATGTAGAGGAAGCGTGTACCTATAAGAAAGGACATTGAAGGTACTAAGATATTTCGGAAAATACATGTGAATGATGAACTTATGATTTTTAATGATGTACTCGTGTTGAAACCTTATTAGTTTAGTTATTTAATACTTGACATTGTATATGAAAATGAAATCTTTTATAATCAGTATAAAAGAATGTTGAGATAGTCTCATAGATATACATTAACACCATAACAAAACGTTTAGTGTGAAGCATATGAGATAGACTCATTATGCATTTGCAATAGGAATTATCATATGTGTTATGATGCCTACTATATCGCTAATCGCTTATATAACTGGTATATTGAACGAGTATCAAATCCAAATTAAGATCGTCAAATGGTAGGTATTCTAAAGTATTTGTGAAATAATAGAGAATTGTTTATAGAAATAATAAACTCACTGTGGAGAAGTATTCAGACCCGAACTTCATAAGCGATATCGAGTATAGTATGTCAATATTAAATTCATTTTCAAAACTTAGTTAAGGTACAATAAATTGGAAATGTTCTAGACATCAAGGTTGTGGACGATTTAACCAAAAAGGCTAAGTACATCACCTTGAATAGCGCCACAACAAAATTACCATGTACATTTAGAGTTATGGGTGATTCCAAATGCTGAGAATCTCATAACGTTATTATATGATAACAATGTCGTGATACAAACCATGAAAGAAACTAGAGCTCACTAGATGTAACGACCCAAAATTTTAGTGGTTTTATTTATTTAATTAATTGAATTTTTGTGAAACTATAAATAACAAAATTTTGGAAATAAAAATTTAATATTTGGAATACGTCTATTTCAACATAGCAATTGGTAAATTTTCATCTGATTATATGGAAATTTATTTTCTTGTATAACTTTATTTTAATTCAAATCAGTTAAAAATAAATGATAATAAAATATTTTTCAAACTTGAATATTTTTATACAATAAATTTCTAAATCATCTTCTGAGTGAAACGTCATTCTTCGTTTCGTCGAATTTGGATTTCTATTGCTCCGTCTATCTTATTTTCGACAAAATAGCTGTATTTTTGGTACCGATATTGATTTTGATCGGATGATCGTACCACTAATATCTGTATACCGTTCTGATCGTCTCGTCGTGCTGATCTCTATGATATATTCATTCATGAGTTTCGGAGTTCGGAACACGACGGAATCGGTGAACCGATCAGTCGTACCGGTTCCACATTCGAAACTTTTGGTTTATTTTGCCTTTTCAGTTATCCACGTGAACTCAAACGGTCATCTACTATTATTATTCAGCCTTGACCTTTTCTATTCCAACATTTCATCAATTTTACTGGCTCGTTTATTTTGTACACGTCCATTTTTATGCCCGTTCATTTCTATGCGTTGAAGACTTTTGAGCTGCTCAATTCAAGTTCAAAACATTGCCTGACTTCACTCTTCACTCCTCCTCTTCTCAACCCGTGCAACTCTCCCTCCCCATGAACCAAAACCCGACCACACCTCACAGCAAACCATTAACAGCCTTCCCTCTCCGCGCCCCTCTCCTCTCGCACTCTGGCTTACCCACGACCTGCCGCCGGCTCCACCAAGCTCCTCCGCTCCACAGTAAACCGAGCCTGAGCCCACCTCCTTCAGCCCATTGCTCCTCTATCTCTTCGGCCTCTCCCTCCCCTCCGCTTCCTACCATCGCCTCACGTGAGTACTCATCCCGTCTCCACGCTTCAAACCTCTCACAGCCGAGCTCCAACCGCATCTACCCCGCCACCCTCTCGTGCCACTCCCTCGCGAGATCTCAGCCACCCACTCCGTGCTAGCCTTCCGCCCGCTCTCCTACTCCCTTCCCGCATCCGTCTAACTCAATCCCCTCGCCGAACACTACAACCAGCATGCCTTCATCTCAGCGAGAAGCCTCTGGCCACCATCCCTTCGTGCTCAACTTCCTCCTCTTCCTTTTGCCGAGATGCTTCTCCGCTTTTGATTAGGTAATATATATATACTTCTGTTGTTATATATTGGTTTTATAAAGATAGTTTATATATCTACGTATGTATTTATATCTAAACATGTTAGCTTATTTATACTTTCGTTAATATTGTTTAAGTGTTCTATATCTTAGTTTGCATAGGTATATGCATAGTCTGGCATTCTCTATTTGCTTAAAGTATATTTAGTATACATAGTATTTAGCTGTCTGTTATATGTAAAACTATTCGTTCTAATGTTTTATTGATCTGTTATTTATAGTGACGTGTTGGTATTGATAGTCATATCTCATATTTCTAAAGTTATAAAATAAATTCTGCATAGTTGTATATTTATATATAGGATATTTTAGGAAGATAATATTGTTGTTTTATTAAAGATTGATTTAAATTGTTATATGGGCGTGAGTGTACATATATATATACGTCAGTTTACATGTATCAATCTCTGTAGATGTACAGTAGGTTAGCTATGCTGTTTGCATATAGGTATGTCAGTACTTCTTGTGATGTTGTCTCTGTTATATAAAAAAAAATTAGAAACACCTTTTATATATGTTAGTTTATATAAAGCGGCTACTTTAACATGTTAATATAGTATATTTGTTTATACAGAGATATATGACTGCGTACATATGTATATGATTGTTTTGTGGGAAAGATTTGTTTGTTATTTATGTTATTTTGTATTGTATCTATATGCAAATTTTTATGAGGTTTATAAAGATCTATTCGAATCCGTAAAAAGGTGTAAAGTAATAATTATATATATATATTATATAACCATTGATTTTAAAGATATAATATATAGGTAAGGGTATGTAGAGATATAAATGGGGTTGCATTGTTGCATAGTAGCCTGTTTACTTTATATTATTATCTGATTAACCTGATAGATTACTAAGTGTAATACATGTATTATAATACTCTGTGCATATGAATTTCTGGTTTATTTTATGTGTTCTGTATATATGAAGTCAGTTTATAATAGGATATATATGCATATATTCATTAGTCATATATAGAGTTGTTTGTAATATATAATATATACATGTTGGTTTATATGTATTAAATAAAACAAGTTTATATAAATTTCATTTTTAACTATTAATTTTAAAAAGGTATAGCAGGCATGCGAGTATTTTGCACTTCAATAAGTATATATATATATATATGTATTTATTTTATATATAAGTAGTTATATATAGTATATATATTTTGATTATACCAATTATCATCATCAATCCAGTTTGAATTGATTTCGTAAATTCCTATTTATCAGCTTCGTTCGTCGATTCGAGTCCAATCTTGCCTTGTGTTGAGACTTCGTGCCTGGATTTCGTAACCACTTCATTGTCTATCTCTCTAACCTCGAAAGGTGAGCAATCACTCACGATTAACGTTCTTTTATTTATTAAATTTGATTTCAATTGAAACGACAATTGAAATATGCTGTTGTAGTTATTTAAATTGTTATATATGCTATTATCTGTAACTGTTCACCTGTGGGATATGACACCATATCCTGCTGTTTATATTTTTGTTATTGATGATATATCTATGCCTGTTATATTATTTATATATCTGTTATCACTCTGCAAGTTCCCTGTTAGTATAGAAATCACTATGGGTTGAAATGATACATACCCGAACGGACTTTAGAATAGGAGAAAATCGTTATGGGTTGAAATGATAAACCCAAACAATTTTCATTTGTATTGAAATTGGGATTACGGGTCGAAATGATATCTACCCGTATATATTTAATTTTCGGATTTAAATGATAAATATCCGTATCACTTAACCATATGATAAATATATATACAAACACCGTTGGTCCATATATATAAATATTTTGAAAATAAATTTTATGGAGATGGGAAGAAATATATGGTTTTAAAATGTTGAGCCTTAAAATTTTTTATATATAAATGGGAATGATTGATTAAACACATATAACATGGTTGAGTATTTAAATTTATGTTTCAAATAGATTTCAGTAATAAATTTGAATAAGTTAAGGTTGGGAAGATAATTTGAATTTAGTAAAGAATTTTATTTAATTAAACCGATTTAAAACTTATTGAAATTGGGATTTATGATATGATTTATAACTTGGGTTTGATTTAAATAATTTGATGAATGTTTCTTGTTTAAATAAATTTAAGGAAGTATTTAGAAAAATTGAAATTTAGGGCTAGTTAAATGATATTGAATCTATTAAGTGAATATTCCCTGATTAAATAATAATGAAGTTAAATCAAGAGCTATATGAAACTGTTAAATTTAACTTTGAAAATATTGAATATTAAAGCCTTGAAATATATTGAAATTTAAATGGTATATTTAGAACCGAATTGAATTGATGAATGGAACTTGAATAAATTTGAATTTGGAATTTGAAGTTGATTTGAATCGATTTGCGAGACTTGAGAAAATTAAATGCTTTACTTTATAAATTAATTAATATATATACTATCTTGGAAAATAGTTATATTTGAAATGAAATAATATTTGGGTTTTGAAGTATGAATTAAATTGAAATGACCACGGTGTTATAATGTATATTTCCACTTTGTAGATAGTTCTGAAGATCCTTAGAGGATGGTTATCCCAAACATCCTTTAAGTTACCTGTATTTCAGTTGATATTTCACTTGAGTTGGATTTATTTATATAAGAATGTTAATCCTGACTCGAGTGTTTTGTGTTTTGCTTTACGCTCGGGTCAGACCGAGTGATACAGCATTTGAGACTCACCTTTGGAGTTTGGAGCTTCCTTTGGAGATCCAACTATCGCCTCAGCTTTCAGCTCTTCTAGTTGATTTGTCCAGAGAAGTCATCTGTTGTACTGGAGACTTCACTGCTTTTGAGATATTCTGTTGTATTTTGTTTCTAACTCTGATGTTTATATACTAGCTTCATGAACTACTATTTTATCTATTCCACTGCGTATTATTGTATTACTCTGTGTCTGTGATTCTGTGATTGATTTATTTACTGTATATGCTGAGTTTTGCCAAATTTTAAATTAACAATCTGATATTTTGAACTATTCGAGTCTGACATGTGTGGATTATTGTCGATTTGAATGGTCCAAAATAGCGGGTCGTTACAGTTGGTATCAGAGCTTTGGCTCTAGGCAAAACTTAGCATATATAGTAAATTTATTTACAGAATCACTTTCGTTCGAGTTTGAATCTCTTCCTTTTGACTCGATTTCTTTTTGAACTTTGGAACGTTCCTTGCGGTTCCAAAATTCATTCTTGTCTCTCCTTATTTGTATTCTTTTGATTCTGGAGTATCCCATAACTCCACTTCGAATGATCTCTATAAGAATAGGTGATCTCGCCAATCTTTGAATGATTTGTAAAGGGGTGGAACTCCTTTACAATTGACATTGATTCACCGAAGATTTATATATCCCTCGGTTTTGATGTTGCCATCTCTTGTTATGCCGAATTCTATCTCTGGCGATCGAATGTCGATTTGCCTTAGATTTCCACATCGATTATATTCTTGAAGTCACGGTTGACCCAGTTAAGGTCGCCCGTGATTTATATAAGTGTATCCGATTACTGTTCTGAAATTAATTATCTCATTTTCGTTCGAACTTATTTTCGAATCAGAATCCTATTTGATTAGAGTCCCTCTAATTTGAATTTCTATCTTTGTTTTGAAATCCATTCTTGAACCATCCTTTGAAAAATCATGCTTGTTCATATTTTAGAAATTGTTTTATATATTGAAATTATTATATTCTATATATAAAAGTGAAATGTTTTCGATAAAGATTATATACCCTTTTTAAAATGAGAATTTGAGGTCTAGAAAGGATTTGTAATTTTGAAAAATTATATAAGAAATTTGATTTATCTTAAAATGATTTATAACTGAAGGATTTCAAATTGGAAATTTGAGGAATTGAACTCCAGTGTTTTGAAATTAGTTTTAAGATTTTGAAATATCTAATAATAATATGATTTAAAATTTTTGTTCGAATAAGAAATGTTTCAAATGATTTTAATGAGTTTCGAATGATTTCGAAGAAATTTCAAAAGAAGTTTGAGAAAATAGAAGTCCAGAACTCACTTATGTCGCTGGAAAATAATTTCGGTGATGAGTGCATGCATCATCGACATTGATTTTCGAGTTTCATAGTGGAGGAGAGGCCACTTCAGTAGCATTGCTACGCGAGTGATTTTGCAAAACCAATTTTGATTTCAAAAATTTTGAAGTATGATTTGATATTCGAAAGATATATGTAAATGTATTTGAAACGATTTGAAATGAGCCGGTGTTCAGTCCTCGAGTTTTGGATTTGATATAACCCTATCTATTAAAATTGATTTACTGATTTGTTGCTGATTTCCAACTCTTGAATTTGAAAATGATTTCTTCGACTATTTTAAAATTCGAGTACTTCCAAATCAAGGTTAACTTTTCAAAGCTAAGAAATTTTGAAAAGTATTTTGATAAAGTATATAAGTTTGTTTTGAATGTTTAAGTATGAAGTAATATGATATAAATAAGTTGAAACTGTTTGGTTAAGTAAATGAATAAGGAAATTTTAAAATTTTCTAATATGAAATTTAGATTTGAAATGTTTTGAAAAGAATTTGGTCTTCAAAATATTTTGAATAAAATTTAGTTTAAATGTTTTAACTTAGTAACATCTTTATGAAACTATATATTTAACAAGTTGGAATAAATATATAAGTTGTACGTATGCTGTTTTATTCGTATAATTGAATTGATCCAAGTTTGAGTACACAAGTTCGAGGTGAATTACACCATTTCGTGTTAGGATTTTTCATTTGATTCTTGATGGCGAATATTTGATATGGATTTTGGGCTTGATTCTAGAATTCTCTATCGTAGTATATGGCTATGCAAGGAGACTGATGGCTTCTAGTCGAGAAACCATATCGAAATCCGCATTAGGGAAGTCGAATGAACAATACTAGTTCGAAAGCGAACTTGTGTGATCGAGCGAGCGATCAAATGTGATTTTTGCGAAATGATGACGTATGTACATCTTATATTCTAATATCATTGATATATTTTGACGCTGAAATTGAAAGCTGTCGGGTTAGAATATCTTTGCTTACTAAAAGAAAATTTCCAATTCAAATTACAAAGATATATAACCCATAAAAGCAAAGATATTCAATCCAATATGGCTCTTCATACAGCGAAATTTATTTTGAAAAATTTGATCCTTATATAAGATAGACCTTACGTAAGTATAAGATGATTTTGAAAACATTTGATTTTGGAAATGAATTGGTTGACTTAAATTATTGATTTGGAAATTTGGATTTATTTTTCTAAATATATTATTTTGGAAACTTTGAAACTAAGGATAATTAATTTGAGAAGAAATAATTTGGTGAAATTGTATATGATTTTGAAATTGAACTGATATTGAAACAAATTGAAATTTGAAAACCTTGTGTTACTAAATACTTGATTTGGGGGTTGTCGAACTTATATAAAATTGATTTGTATTAGTATGAAATTGATTCGAAAACTATGAATTTGAAAAGGGTACTCAATTTGAAAAGTGAAATCTTATATAATTAAAGTCTATATAAGTGTGATTTGATATACTTTTGATTTTGGAAAAGTATTTGATTTGAAAATTAAATCTTATATATAATGGATTTTATATAAGTACGATATTTGAAAGTGATTTGAAAAAGGTACTATATGATACATATTTTCGAAGTAAAGATATGGAAAGTGCCTTCTGCTTGATATCCGATTTGTGGCCACATCTTGGATTCATTCTATCGATATTATTCTCTCTGATTTTTGGTTTTCCGGATATGATACTCGAGTGTCCTTCGAATTCCATGGCGTTACCCATGGTCTTATTATTCTATCGTGACTGCATAGCGCAACTGCCTGGCTGAGTCTTGCCTAGGGGTACGGATTGTTTCCTGGGGGATCCAAGCGTAACCATTGTGTATCCTGCAATCTGTGTAGGTCGCGAATAGTAGCGCAACTGCTTGGCTGAGTCTTGCCTGGGGGTACGGATTGTTTCCTGGGGGATCCAGGCGTAACCATTGTGTATCCTGCATTCTACTAGTCATCATGGCGTAACTCGCAGGGCTGAGAAAGCTTACGGATATGGATTGTTTCCTGGGGGATCCAGGCGTAACCATTGTGTATCTACGAACCATGGTTAGACAAAGGTTTTGTTTGTTTTTGTTTGGATTGTACTTTCCATATCTGTTTTTAAAAGTTTTTCCCAGTATTTTCACTGGGTGTTGAAACAAGTCTACTAAGTACTTGGAGAATTCTAGTTTTGCGCCTGATCAACGCACTACCAGAGTCTACAGGAACAAGGATAAAATTGTTGAAACATCGAGTTATAAAATTATTTTATTATAAAGGTATATTTTCATTTCCAACAAAGAAATTTTGTATTAATATTTGAAATTAAATTCTTATGGTTCTAAATTAATTATTCGTGCCCGATACTATTCCTTGAATCTACCTTATCTGCTCAGTTTATTTATTCACCTATATTCTCTTTTCTGAATCTATCTTCTTTCCTTCTTTCCTTCTATCCTTCTTTTGAATATATCCTTTTTAAATATTTTTTATTTATATACTACTTGGTTTAATAGAAAATTTTAGTGTTATAAATATTTTAGAAGTTATTAATTAAATAAAACATATTTAAGTAAATGATTATTGATTCGTTAATAATATTTGAAAAGTATCTTGAGAAATTTTTTTTATAAATTATGAATTATGGATTTGATGTTTTCAAATAGCTTCTTTGTAAATATAAGTAATAATGTAAATAACTGTTTTCAAATAGCTTACATATATTTATAAAGGTTATTTAAACCTATAAATGATACTTATAAAGGAAACAAGAAATTTTACAAATGGGTTTGAAAAAATATTAAGGTATTGAAGAAAAATTGAATTTCAAATAAAGTTTCAAATGAAAATTTCGAGTAAAATTTATATAGTTTTAAATTAATTGTTTATTCTTTACTTTCAATCAACATTTTTCTGGTTGTTCTATTCTCCTACCTCTTTCCTTTTCGGGGACGAAAAGTTCTAAGTGGGGGAGAGTGTAACGACCCAAAATTTTAGTGGTTTTATTTATTTAATTAATTGAATTTTTGTGAAACTATAAATAATAAAATTTTGGAAATAAAAATTTAATATTTGGAATACGTCTATTTCAACATAGCAATTGGTAAATTTTCATCTGATTATATGGAAATTTATTTTCTTGTATAACTTTATTCCAATTCAAATCAGTTAAAAATCAATGATAATAAAATATTTTTCAAACTTGAATATTTTTATACAATAAAGTTCTAAATCATCATCTGAGTGAAACGTCATTCTTCGTTTCGTCGAATTTGGATTTCTATTGCTCCGTCTATTTTATTTTCGACAAAATAGCTGTATTTTCGGTACCGATATCGATTTTGATCGGATGATGGTACCACTAATATCTGTATACCGTTCTGATCGTCTCGTCGTGCTGATCACTATGATATATTCATTCATGAGTTTCGGAGTTCGGAACACGACGGAATCGGTGAACCGATCAGTCGTACCGGTTCCACATTCGAAACTTTTGGTTTATTTTGCCTTTTCAGTTATCCACGTGAACTCAAACGGTCATCTACTATTATTATTCAGCCTTGACCTTTTCTATTCCAACGTTTCATCAATTTTACTGGCTCGCTTATTTTGTACCCGTCCATTTTTATGCCCGTTCATTTCTATGCGTTGAAGACTTTTGAGCTGCTCAATTCAAGTTCAAAACATTGCCTGACTTCACTCTTCACTCCTCCTCTTCTCAACCCGTGCAACTCTCCCTCCCCATGAACCAAAACCCGACCACACCTCATAGCAAACCATTAACAGCCTTCCCTCTCCGCGCCCCTCTCCTCTCGCACTCTGGCTTACCCACGACCTGCCGCCGGCTCCACCAAGCTCCTCCGCTCCATAGTAAACCGAGCCTGAGCCCACCTCCTTCAGCCCATTGCTCCTCTATCTCTTCGGCCTCTCCCTCCCCTCCGCTTCCTACCATCGCCTCACGTGAGTACTCATCCCGTCTCCACGCTTCAAACCTCTCACAGCCGAGCTCCAACCGCATCTACCCCGCCACCCTCTCGTGCCACTCCCTCACGAGATCTCAGCCACCCACTCCGTGCTAGCCTTCCGCCCGCTCTCCTACTCCCTTCCCGCATCCGCCTATCTCAATCCCCTCGCCGAACACTACAACCAGCATGCCTTCATCTCAGCGAGAAGCCTCTGGCCACCATCCCTTCGTGCTCAACTTCCTCCTCTTCCTTTTGCCGAGATGCTTCTCCGCTTTTGATTAGGTAATATATATATACTTCTGTTGTTATATATTGGTTTTATAAAGATAGTTTATATATCTACGTATGTATTTATATCTAAACATGTTAGCTTATTTATACTTTCGTTAATATTGTTTAAGTGTTCTATATCTTAGTTTGCATGGGTATATGCATAGTCTGGCATTCTCTATTTGCTTAAAGTATATTTAGTATACATAGTATTTAGCTGTCTGTTATATGTAAAACTATTCGTTCTAATGTTTTATTGATCTGTTATTTATAGTGACGTGTTGGTATTGATAGTCATATCTCATATTTCTAAAGTTATAAAATAAATTCTGCATAGTTGTATATTTATATATAGGATATTTTAGGAAGATAATATTGTTGTTTTATTAAAGATTGATTTAAATTGTTATATGGGCGTGAGTGTACATATATATATACGTCAGTTTACATGTATCAATCTCTGTAGATGTACAGTAGGTTAGCTATGCTGTTTGCATATAGGTATGTCAGTACTTGCTTGTGATGTTGTCTCTGTTATATAAAAAAAAAATTAGAAACACCTTTTATATATGTTAGTTTATATAAAGCGGCTACTTTAACATGTTAATATAGTATATTTGTTTATACAGAGATATATGACTGCGTACATATGTATATGATTGTTTTGTGGGAAAGATTTGTTCGTTATTTATGTTATTTTGTATTGTATCTATATGCAAATTTTTATGAGGTTTATAAAGATCTATTCGAATCCGTAAAAAGGTGTAAAGTAATAATTATATATATATATATTATATAACCATTGATTTTAAAGATATATTATATAGGTAAGGGTATGTAGAGATATAAATGGGGTTGCATTGTTGCATAGTAGCCTGTTTACTTTATATTATTATCTGATTAACCTGATAGATTACTAAGTGTAATACATGTATTATAATACTCTGTGCATATGAATTTCTGGTTTATTTTATGTGTTCTGTATATATGAAGTCAGTTTATAATAGGATATATATGCATATATTCATTAGTCATATATAGAGTTGTTTGTAATATATAATATATACATGTTGGTTTATATGTATTAAATAAAACAAGTTTATATAAATTTCATTTTTAACTATTAATTTTAAAAAGGTATAGCAGGCATGCGAGTATTTTGCACTTCAATAAGTATATATATATATATGTATTTATTTTATATATAAGTAGTTATATATAGTATATATATTTTGATTATACCAATTATCATCATCAATCCAGTTTGAATTGATTTCGTAAATTCCTATTTATCAGCTTCGTTCGTCGATTCGAGTCCAATCTTGCCTTGTGTTGAGACTTCGTGCCTGGATTTCGTAACCACTTCATTGTCTATCTCTCTAACCTCGAAAGGTGAGCAATCACTCACGATTAACGTTCTTTTATTTATTAAATTTGATTTCAATTGAAACGACAATTGAAATATGCTGTTGTAGTTATTTAAATTGTTATATATGCTATTATCTGTAACTGTTCACCTGTGGGATATGACACTATATCCTGCTGTTTATATTTTTGTTACTGATGATATATCTATGCCTGTTATATTATTTATATATCTGTTATCACTCTGCAAGTTCCCTGTTAGTATAGAAATCACTATGGGTTGAAATGATACATACCCGAACGGACTTTAGAATAGGAGAAAATCGTTATGGGTTGAAATGATAAACCCAAACAATTTTCATTTGTATTGAAATTGGGATTACGGGTCGAAATGATATCTACCCGTATATATTTAATTTTCGGATTTAAATGATAAATATCCGTATCACTTAACCATATGATAAATATATATACAGACACCGTTGGTCCATATATATAATATTTTGAAAATAAATTTTATGGAGATGGGAAGAAATATATGGTTTTAAAATGTTGAGCCTTAAAATTTTTATATATAAATGGGAATGATTGATTAAACACATATAATATGGTTGAGTATTTAAATTTATGTTTCAAATAGATTTCAGTAATAAATTTGAATAAGTTAAGGTTGGGAAGATAATTTGAATTTAGTAAAGAATTTTATTTAATTAAACCGATTTAAAACTTATTGAAATTGGGATTTATGATATGATTTATAACTTGGGTTTGATTTAAATAATTTGATGAATGTTTCTTGTTTAAATAAATTTAAGGAAGTATTTAGAAAAATTGAAATTTAGGGCTAGTTAAATGATATTGAATCTATTAAGTGAATATTCCCTGATTAAATAATAATGAAGTTAAATCAAGAGCTATATGAAACTGTTAAATTTAACTTTGAAAATATTGAATATTAAAGCCTTGAAATATATTGAAATTTAAATGGTATATTTAGAACCGAATTGAATTGATGAATGGAGCTTGAATAAATTTGAATTTGGAATTTGAAGTTGATTTGAATCGATTTGCGAGACTTGAGAAAATTAAATGCTCTTCTTTATAAATTAATTAATATATATATACTATCTTGGAAAATAGTTATATTTGAAATGAAATAATATTTGGGTTTTGAAGTATGAATTAAATTGAAATGACCACGGTGTTATAATGTACATTTCCACCTTGTAGATAGTTCTGAAGATCCTTAGAGGATGGTTATCCCAAACATCCTTTAAGTTACCTGTATTTCAGTTGATATTTCACTTGAGTTGGATTTATTTATATAAGAATGTTAATCCTGACTCGAGTGTTTTGTGTTTTGCTTTACGCTCGGGTCAGACCGAGTGATACAGCATTTGAGACTCACCTTTGGAGTTTGGAGTTTGGAGCTTCCTTTGGAGATCCAACTATCGCCTCAGCTTTCAGCTCTTCTAGTTGATTTGTCCAGAGAAGTCATCTGTTGTACTGGAGACTTCACTGATTTTGAGATATTCTGTTGTATTTTGTTTCTAACTCTGATGTTTATATAGTAGCTTCATGAACTACTATTTTATCTATTCCGCTGCGTATTATTGTATTACTCTGTGTCTGTGATTCTGTGATTGATTTATTTACTGTATATGCTGAGTTTTGCCAAATTTTAAATTAACAATCTGATATTTTGAACTATTCGAGTCTGACATGTGTGGATTATTGTCGATTTGAATGGTCCAAAATAGCGGGTCGTTACATTAGAAGTCAAGAAACATACTCTTAAAAGTTCCATATGATAAAAACAGTTTATCAGCATCGGAAAGAGTTGATTGACTAAGTATATAATTAGAACAACATAGCTTATCCGCTCACCAAGGACCATCTCTATCATTTTGAGAAAATTGATTAGAGGAATGAGAATAAGGCTTCATAATTGATCCCATGTGCAAGTAGGAGATTAATCGAGTTAAGGGTATGCTCTTGAGGCATTCGTTAATTTATTATAAATTATTAGCTCTGTAATAAAATCTTGTTCAAAACATGTGATGTTTTTCTTTCCATTATATACATGTCATATTATGATATCTTAATTAATTATTTAATTTAAGTATATTAAATAGTGAATCCTTAATGATATGTTATGTGGCAGCAATTACAATGTGTTGTAATCATGAGAAATTCATCACATGAAAATAACATATTATTTTAAAATTTTCTAGTCATGATGTTTCGAGATAGGATAGTGATCCATCCGTTGAAACTGGAGTAATGCTTTTCAAATGTTGGGCAGTGTATTACCCATGGCTGTGGGGGGCACCAAATGGTTATGTACCGATAATTATTGGATATCTATAGAATGAATCACTCGAGAATTTTTTGTTGGTCAATATAAATAAGGTCAAACGGAAAATCTCGAAGTGACAATATTACACAGTTCTCTCAACTTGAGAATACAGTTGAACTTCAACGTCGATACTCCACTTTGATTATAGATTTTAGCATTGCGTCCATTGAATAACTATGGTTAGGTTTGAGTTGAAGCATTAGAAGTAAAACACTATTCAACAGAGAATTCGTCTCCCTAGTTGTATGAGGTTAATATCACAGTCAACTATAGTCAACTCAAAGTAAAAGTCTTTATTCAAAGCAACACAGTTAATAATAATAATTATTGAACCAAGGACTTTGTGTTTGGACTAACTAAGCTGAATGTGAACGATACTGGAAGTTAGACCAAAACTAAATTCTGCAAGTCCTAAAGTGATATAGTTTTGCGAAGAGAATTAGTATAACTAATCGTCACTACCGGACATCGCTTAAAATAGTAAAATTGGGTTTTACTTAAAAGATGTGTAAATAATAAATTCGGCTAAACTATCACACAAATTACTAAGGTGACGTGTGAATATTAATAATCGAATTGTTCGATATTAATCACTGATTGAATTTACACCTTTATGATAATAATGAATACTTTGAAAAACCACATGATTTAGTTAATTTATAATTATTGAAAATTAATTAAATTAATTAATATTTATGAAATATTAATTATTAAAATTTATTTTGGAGGTCATTGATAATTAATCAGATGAGTATATAAAAGTTACATGCGCATGTATCAATATATGATATCGATGGAAATTTAAATTTGATTTAGAGCAATTATTTATTAGATAGGCTTGGGATATGTTAGAAACCAAATTGGTCACGAACACCCGAGAATAGATTCGAGTAGTGAAATAAATGAAGAAATTAAATGGAAAATGAGGAGCGACACTATATACTGCAAGAAAGAACATCAAAAAGTAAAGACAACAGGACTTATAGTGGTTCGGCGTTGGTTGCTTACGTCCACTCTGAATGCTCTCTTTATTTCTTTATCAATCACCTAATTACAATTACAATTCACGATGAATCACTTGAATATAAGTTAGAACAAAGAGGAACCGAGTACAAAAAATGGCAGAGTATTCCCTTTGTTGCCAAAAAAATCCCCCAGGATGACCCCCTGCCCCTGTATTTATAGATGGAGGTAGCCTGACATCTCAAAATTTGGACTCCCCCCTAGTCACTTAGGCCCATCACAAGGAAAGCTTAGCCCAATCTTGCTATGCCAATTATGCCGACCTGAGAGTGTCGACCCCATAATGCCGACCGTTCTCAATTTAACACCTCACCACATGTTTTTGCTGAACCCTCCAAGCATGCCGACCCGATGGCCTTTACACCTAATGTCGACCCGGGCTCCTCTATATACTCCATGCAACCCGAACTCCATCATATGCAATGCCGACCTGAGGTGGACTATGTTACATCCTTTGCCGATCCGAGCCCTACAATATGCTCCATGCCGATGGCCTTCACGCCTTATGCCGATCCAAACGCTGCTATGTGTTGTGCCGACCCAGTCTACCACATGGAATGCCGACCCAAGCTCTACCACATGGAATGCCAACCTAAGCTCTACAACATGAAATGCCTGATAGTGTTAGGGGTATGACCTAGGGACAACCGGACAATTATGTAATTTATTACATATATCTAACTCGTTGACCAATCTTGTTCGAAAAAAGTATTTTCTTCCTATTATATACTTGATATAATGTGATTATATTAATTAATTAACTTAATTAAAAGTATATTTAATAGAAAAATCCATAAATGGTATATTTTGTGATAGTAGTTATAAAGTTTTGTAACCATGAGTAATTTATCACAACGAAACAAATATACTATTTTAAATGTTCCTAGTCAAGATGCATCGAGACTAGATATCGATGTATCCGTTGAGACTGGAGTATATAATGCTCTCCAAATGTTGGGTAGTGTATTACTCATGACTGCTGGGGGCACCTAGGGGTTATGTACTAATAGTTATTGGATAACTATGGAACGACTCACTTGATAGTTTTCTGTTGGTTAATATAACTAAGGTCAAACAGAAAATATCGATGTGACTGATTTACACAGGTCTCTCGACTTGAGAATACTATAGATCTTCAATATGAAAGCTCCACTTTGATTATAGCCAAATCATGGCATGGCGTCCATTGAGTGACTATAGTTGGATCGAGTGGAAGTATTGGAAGTGAAGCACTATTCAAGAGAGGATTCGTCTCCTCAGTTATATGCGGTTAGTATCACAGTCAACTCAAGTCAACTCAAAGTCAAAGTCTTTGGCTAGAGCATTTTGGTTAATAATAATTGTTAATATTGAACTAAGGACTTTGTATTTGGACTATAAAGTTGAATGCGGATGAGGTTGGAATTTTGACCATTACCAAATTCCATAAGCCCAAAGTGATATAGTTTTGACGAAGAGAATTGGTGTAAACAAATGTCACAATCGGGTAACGCTTATTAAACTAAAATTCGATTTTTACCGAAAATGAATAAGCGATAAATTTGGCCATAATGTCACACCACTTGCTAAGTGACGTGTGAACGTTAACATTAGAATAGTTTGATGTTAATCGCTGACCAAATTTACACCCAAGAGTTACATGGCCGAAATAATAAATTCCCTTAAGACCGAACGATTTAATTAGTTTATAATTGTTATAAATTAATTAAATTAATTAATATTTATGAAATATTAAATATAAAATTTGAATATGATTTGAGAAATAAATAATGTTATATATTTATAATAGTTATAAATATATCGATCGATATACAATATCGACAAGCAATTGAATTAGATTTAATTGCATAGTATTTTGGCTTGGGCTTAGATGGGTTTAAGGCCCATCATTAGGGCTGCAAAATTTCGGTTTTGGGAAGGTCTAGGGGTGGCTAAAACATAGGGAATTGGCTTGGAGATAATGGGTTGAGATCAAGTGAGAATGGGTAAAAAGGTTTTCCTCGTTTCTCTCTAATACAACCCTATATATATATATATATATGTATGTATGTATGTATGTATGTATGTATGTATGTATGTATCTCTAAAAATAATAAAGAACTTTTTCTGGCCGCCATTACCTTCTACATTGCTATGTAAAACATAGTTATCAATCCACTTCAAAATTCTCAAATATATTCCAAATTAAAATAATAATATTCGATGGTTAAAGGTCGGTGATTCCGGATTTGCAATCTGACGAATCAAGAACAATAAAAGGAAGGATAATCATTACTTCAACGTGGATTCAAAGACATCATTAAATTGGTAATTTTAATTCATATTATAGTAATTAAATTATATTCTATGATCCTATAGTGGGCAATTTCATATCTGTTTAAATATATTGCTACTGCATGTTTAGTTATGTGAGATTTTGTAAGAAAATGTGGTTGTCACAAATCCGTATGGGTATGTGCATAATTTGTTTATTATACTATCTGATTTATGTATAGACAAATGTTGTTTACTATACAAAATCAATTTTTTTCATTAATAATTGTTTTATATATGTTTATTAATAACTTCACATATATATATATATATATATTAGTGTATATTTCTCTCTCATAATAGCATATATGCATATACAAGACATATATATGATTTAAAAAAATTAGTACACTTATTTATATATAATATGAATTTACAAATTTGAAAATTCATTATCATACATATATTCATATTTTTAAATTAACATTTATTTAATTTTGAATTATTTATTATATATAAAATAATTATTACATCAAAAATTCAATTTTATATTTTTTGAAAATATTATCTCATTTCAAAAACATACAGAAAAAATTTAAGAATTTTTCAATAAAGTTTATTATTTTTAACAATTAATATTATTTCGAAAAGTTGTTTATGATTTATTAAAAATAATAATTTAATTGAAAACTTTTTCAAAATTTCTCGTAACCTTTCATTCATGATCCTAGAATTTCTAAAATTTTAAAATTTTAATTTTTAATAATATATTATTTTATATTAAATAATTATTGCCAAAATCAATGTATTTGCTTTTAAAAATAATATTTCAACTTTGAAAAATGTCCAGATTTTTCCTAAGGTCTGTTTTATGATCCTAGATTTTCAAAAATTGTAAAATTTGAATTTTCATCAATAGATTATTTTATGTTAATTATTTATGGATGAAAACATTATTTTGTTCATAATATATACAAATCAAAATACTAAAATTGTTATGTTTGCAAAAATAAGTTAATTTTGAATTATAAATAATTTTTAATAATTGTTCTCTTTCTTTTTATATACGTATTTATCTATATATAAATGTTTTATGTTCATATATTATATATAATATATTTATACATACATGTGTATGTGTGTATTTTGTAACACATATACATGCACATATTTGGACAACATACATGACATACAAAATGAGCTAATATGTCTGTTGCGATGTAAATCTCAACATCTACATATGGGCATATTATACCTTTCACGGATTATTATGTTACACATGCACTCACACATATATGTATATGATACATTTATGTATAAACTAAATCAAATAAAATTAATTTCATATCTTAATATATTTGAATTTAAATAAAATAAATGATTTTATTTAAATGAAATTTAGAAATGTTCTAATTTAGTTGGACTTCATAGGCCCAATAAAAGATCCAATAGAGTAAAACTTTTGAAATTCACCAATAACTTCCGCTGCGGGCTAGTCCAGTTCCAACAATGGTATCAGAGCCTAATAACATATGCGGTCTAATTTAGTCATATTAGGGCTAACTAATTAAGCTTTCCCACTTAGTACGGTGTTTGGAAAGGTAATGTCTAGGATTGGGATTGAATAATCAAGTACCCTGTCCTACCTGGTTACCAGCCTGGTCTGAAAGGTGAAGTGAGCCCAAAGGTTGCTCCTAATAGAAAAGGCCCAACTTAATTTGGGCCTTGGGCTAATTTTAAAAATCGTTTTGAAAATTAATGTTAAAGATTTTAAATTTAATAGTTAAATTTAAAATAAAACATGTTTATTATAAAAATTATAATACTACATAAGTTTTCAAAATGTTTGAAAGAATAATGATATTTTCAAAATGTTTGAAAATATTTATATAATAATTTTAAATTTCAAATTTATTAATAAGATTAATAAAATATGTTAATTAATTAATGTATATATGCATGTATTATATATGTTGATATATGTTATGTTATTTTAAAATGTTTAAGATAACATAAGTATACATGTATGTATACAAGATAAATTTTGAAATTAATAAATTTTAATAAAAATTGTTTAATGAATAAATTAATTAAAGGTTAATTAATTAAATAAAATACACATTTATATGATATATGTGTGTTACACTATAAAGGTTATAGTATACACTATAAATGTTATAGTAGATATGTCCAATATAAAAGTTATATTGGAATACTAATTTAAAATTAATTAAAGAGTTAATTGATTAAAATTAATTAGATAAATTTAATTAATGATATATTATACGTAAGACTATCATATAAGTAATATGAAATATGAAAGTTATATAACAATAAAATTTATATGACATGTGTATAAACTAAATGTGGAACATTAAAGAAACCCAAATAGACTTGAGAAATAAATACATATGTAAATGTACATATACCGTGATTTTTGATGTGTCCGACACTTGAATCGCTGGGGTATTTCATAAGAAATATATTATTCTATAAGTCGATATCACTCAATATATATATTGAAGATTATGAATCTTCAATATAATGTTGTCCTTTACCATATATATTAATAAATTACTTACATACTCCTTAGTTGTTGAGCAAACTCAAGCTAGGGATGTTATGCCTAATATTATTAATATATTGAACAGATGAGGTAAGATAACTACATTTATTTATTGAGCAAACTCAAGGTACATATACTATACTTAGGCCATCATGATATGGTAGGTATGAGTGAATAATCTCTTTCGATTTGTTGAGCAAACTCAAGGTCGAAATGAGATTAGAACAAGGAAGAATGGGTTAGGAGTTGTATGTGATACAACCGATAAGGAGTTATCCATTGTCTGTGGGGCTATGATTTGTTGAGCAAACTCAAGGTCAGAATACTAAAAAAACGAGTCCTAACACCCACTAGTGAAGTTTTAAGACTTCTATGTTTCATCTTAGGGTTTGGAGAAACATAAAAGACTAGTGGCAGCCTTATTAGAAAAATGAAGTGGTAATATTTAACCTTTCTAATATTGTAAGAACATATGTTATATAATGTTATAATTATCTACAATGATAAATTTGTGCATTTAATATGATTGATAAAATGTTTGTCAGTTAACATATATAAACAAACTGAATTGAAAGTTGACAAATAGAAATATAATATATACTTATATTAATTCTAATTGCATGTTATATAATGTTTCTATACCCATGCAAGTGCCTAATTTCAACTAATTAATACATTCGTAAGTTGGTCACTTATATGTTTATTTGGTTTAGACCAAGTATTGCATTTTATGAGTTTTTGAACTCTAAATGCAATTCAAGACTATGGATATTTGATCCATGTACTTTCGCATATAAATGTTATATGGTGAACAGTCATAGTTTGTGTGGTACAATATTTCTATGAAGTTAGTTCATTCGAAGTAAGCCAATAAACAATATTTTAAGATCATGTATTCAACTTGAATGATTTCAAAAAGATCATATTATGTTAATATAACACAAGGCCATAAACTACGAGATACATCTAAGAACTCGATCGTTGAAATGTCATTTTGATCGGTTTACATAAAATTCAACATATTTGATGTCTTAAATGTTAAGAATAATCGAATGCGCTTTTGTAAAAATTTGTTATGATATTGTAGTAAGGTTTTTTTTAAATAGTTTGACCATTTGAAGGAAAAATGAATGTATAAGAATAGATGTAATTTAAGGTAAAGTTGGAATGAAGAGAATGAATAGTCACTTCTGCTTCATAGAGAAACGTTGGAAAGAAGAATTTTAATAATAATTGATACTTAATATTGGAATATGAAATATGAATTTTATTCCGAAATGTATTTTCATATAAAATTTTTTTTCCATAACATTTATTTCTTTGAGTTCAAGATACTTGATTAAAGAACTCTCCACTGTAAACTAGTTGCAGCATATGAAATAAGTAAACAATATAAACAATATTAAGTGAATGGTGGACCTCTAAATTTAGTACGCTATTATAGTAATGGCGGAAATAGTGGGAGCATGCCATATAGCACCTAATGTTGCATCAAATTATGAAAATTGTTTTCGTAAAATGTATCGAACATTTTTTGTGAAATAATGTTTATTTTTGGTATTAACCGAAAAATAGATATAACTATATTTTAATATGAGTATTATGAATATTCATTATGAAATAAAACTATATTGTGGAATTTGTTTTCATAGTAAAAGTGATGCAACAAAAATACATATGCGTCTAATATTATATACACATGTAGTAAGCTTATACACATGTAGTAAGGATTCCACATACTTTGTTATATTCATCGATGATTTATTACCAACACGAACATGTGTATTAGATACACATGTAGTAAGTTTATGACAAAATCATAGAATATAAAAGAAAAGTAAATAAAATAACATGCAATAGAATAAAATGATTTAATTTGGTCGAATAAGTGAGTATATTGGAAAGAGTTCCAAATGTACCTAAAAATGAATATAGATTCAATCTCATAAGTCACTCCTCCATGTGATACATAATGATGCATCGATAAGGAGTAATCAGACATTATTGGACAATTTACGATTAATTGTGAGTGAAGTTGAGTTAGTTTCTTTCTATAAGGTCATGTACTTAAGAGTAGTACACAAGGTTGATATCATTTCATCTAAACAACAGTTTACAAAATCATACAAGATAAGGGTTTGTAAGAAGTCCCAACATATCTTAGGCCAAGGAGTTGGCAGGTTGTGCGAGTCGAAAGATTGCATGAAATAATTGTTCATGAGGGATCTTGTATGAATCTCCAAAAAGTTTTTTGGAAAGGTCTGTCATCAAATGACATATTTATGTTTAAACATAATTTTTGTAAACTAAAATCAGTTTTATAAATAAAAAGGTTCATAAAGCGTTTATGAGTCCCTATTCTATTTGCACTAAGAAACAATTGTTGTTTCAAGATATATCAACTTCATTGTGAAGGAATTTCTTTGAGAAATTTTTGGTAGTTAAATGGAATTGGATCCGATCCAAAGATAGAACTGATTATATGAGATGAAGTGAAATTAACTAACCTAAATGAACACATAGCATTAGAATGTCTACTAAGTATTCTCGTACATCGAAGAGAAACTATGAGTTTCTTATTAATGTCAAAAATATACATTACCCTCGGTTGTTCAATTAAACCATTAAGATTGTTGACTCTATATGGTATGATGCACAAATATGAAAGAATTCCAAGTACGCTACCAAAATATGATTTTGGTAGTCATAACCAAAGAGATGTGATCCATCAGCCGAGACTGTGCCTTTATTGGAAAGACTAATGTGGTTGGAATTAAATGAGCAATGTTGATAAGAATAATATCGCAAATTTCAATTGTTGAAATTAGCATAACAGATTCGGTATTCAACATGCTCAAGTTAATTCAGATTTAGTCACAAAATTATCGCTCGATAAGACTTAGTGTTTGGTACTTATGTATTGAAATAGAAAATTCTAAATAATGATTTAGAGTAAGCCGTTTACACATATGAACCAAAAATGCCTCAAAGTCAGTGGGAGCGATATTGGGTTTGTGAGTCTTTGGATTTGATCCAAGAAATGATACGAATGTATCATTTTATAAGCATCAAGATTGAACAATTATTTTGATAGAAAATTCAAATAGTTTGATTTTCAATCAAAGTGCAGAGGAAGCGTGTGTTTATAAGAAAGAACGTTAAAAGGTACATTGGTATTTCTAAACTACAAGTAAACAACACGTTGTTGATTTTAACAATATGCTTGTATTAAAATCAACTTTAGTTGTTTTAATACTCAATTTTGGATTGTAAATGATATCTTTTATGGTGAGTATAAAAGATATAGGGATTGTCCCAAAATGATATACAAAAGCACCCTATTAAAAAGAGAACATGTAAGTTGTATTCTTTATGCATTAGCAATAGGAATTATCATACAGATAATATTGTGTATGATATTGTGTTTTATTTGTATTTGATACATGGAGCAAATATAAAATCCAAATTGATATCACTAAATGGTTGTTTGAGGTGTTCTCACGTATTTATGAAATACTAGAGAATTTTTTATAGAAACAACGAACTTGTTATGATGGAACGTTTGGACACAAACTTTTATAAGTGATATTGAGTATAACATGTCAATGATAAAATTCAAGTTAAAATCTTTAATTTGAAAATGTTTCAAAATAAAAGTGATCGTGGTCGATTCAACGAGATGTTGAGAACATTAACTTGAATAGCGCTACAATAAACCAATGTATATAGATATAAATGCACAGATTTATAATTGAGCCAAATGTGATTCCAAATGTTGAATCCCATAATATTGTTATAAGATAACAATGTCATGAAATTGGTCATGATAGATCTTAAAGCTCAATAGAAGTCGAAAGACATACTTCGAATCATTCCACATGATAAAGGCAGTTTATCGGTGTCAGAGAGAGTTAATCGACAAAGTAGATAATTAAAACATAATAGCATACCCATTCACTAAGGGACTGACCTAATTGGTTTTGAGAAAACTGATTTGAGAAGTTGGAATTAGATTTCATAATTGACCCCAAGTGCAAGTGGGAGATTGATAGAGTTAAGGGTATGCCCTAGGGGCAATTATGTAATTTGTTACATATATCTACCTCGTTGACCAATCTTGTTCGAAATAAAGGGTATTTTCTTCCTATTATATACTTGATATAATGTGATTATATTAATTAATTAACTTAATTAAAAGTATATTTAATAGAAAAATCCATAAATGGTATATTTTGTGATAGTAGTTACAAAGTGTTGTAACCGTGAGTAATTTATCACAACTAAACAAATATAACATTTTTAATGTTCCTAGTCGATGCATCGAGATCGGATATCGATGTATCCGTTGAGACTGGAGTACGTAACACTCTCCAAATGTTGGGCAGTGTATTACTCATGACTACTGGGGGGCATCTAGGGGTTACGTACTAATAGTTATTGGATAACTATAGAATGACTCACTCGATAGTTTTCTGTTAGTTAATATAACTAAGGTCAAATAGAAAATATCGATGTGACTGATTTACACAGTTCTCTCGACTTGAGAATACTGTGGATCTTCAATATGAAAGCTCCGCTTTGATTATAGCCAAATCATGGCATGACGTCCATCGAGTGACTATAGTTGGGTCGAGTGGAAGTATTAGAAGTGAAGCACTATTCAAAAGAGGATTCATCTCCTCGGTTATATGCGGTTAGTATCACAGTCAACTCAAGTCAACTCAAAGTCAAAATCTCTGGCCAGAGCATTTTGGTTAATAATAATTGTTATTATTGAACCAAGGACTTTGTATTTGGACAATAAAGTTGAATGTGGATGGAATTTTGACCATTACCAAATTCCATAAGTCCAAAGTGATATAGTTTTGAAGAAGAGAATTGGTGTAAACAAATGTCACAATCGGGTAACGCTTATTAAACTAAAATTGGATTTTTACTGAAAATGAGTAAGCGATAAATTCAGCCGTAATGTCACACCACCTGCTAAGTGACATGTGAACGTTAACATTAGAACAGTTCGATGTTAATTGCTGACCAAATTTACACCCAAGAGTTACACAGCCGAAATGATGAATTCCCTTAAGACCGAACGATTTAGTTAGTTTATAATTTTTATAAACTAATTAAATTAATTAATATTTATGAAATATTAATTGTAAAATTTGAATATGATTTGTGAAATAAATAATGTTATATATATTTATAATAGTTATAAATATATCGTTCGATATACAATATCGACAAACGATTAAATTAGATTTAATTGCACAGTATTTTGGCTTGGGCTTAAATGGATTTAAGGCCCATCATTAGGGCTGCAAAATTTCAGTTTTGGGAAGGTCTAGGGGTGGCTAAAACATAGGGAATTGGCTTGGAGATAATGGGTTGAGATCAAGTGAGAATGGGTAAAAAGGTTTTCCTCATTTCTCTCTAATACAACCCTATATATATATATATATCTCTAAAAATAACGATGAACTTTTTTTGGCTGCTATTACCTTCTACATTGCTGATTAAAACATAGCTCTCAATCCACTTCAAAATTCTCAAATATATTTGAAATTAAAATAATACTATTCGATAGTTAGAGGTCGGTGATTCCGGACTTGCAATATGACGTATCAAGAACAGTAAAAGGAAGGGAAGTCATTGTTTCAACGTGGATTCAAAGGCATCATTAAATTGGTAATTTTAATTCATATTACAGTAATTAAATTATATTCTATGATCCTATAATGAGGAATTTCATATCTGTTTAAATATATTGCTACTATATGTTTAGTTAGGTGAGATTTTGTAAGTAGATGTGGTTGTCACAAATCAGTTTGGTTATGTGCATAATTTGTTTATTATACTATTTGATTTATGTATAGAAAAATGTTGTTTACTGTACAAAATCAATTTTTGTCATTAATAATTGTTTTATATATGTTTATTAATAAATATATATATATATATATATATATATATATATATTAGTGTATATTTCTCTCTCATAATAGCATATATGCGTATATAAGATATATATTTATATGATTTAAAATTTATAGTACACTTATATATATATATATAATATGAATTTACAAATTCGAAAATTAATTATCATACATATATTCATATTTTTAAATTAACATTTATTGAATTGTTTATTATATATAAAATAATTATTACATATAAAATAATTATTACATTAAAAATTCAATTTTATATTTTTTAAAATTATCATATCATTTCAGAAACATATAGAAAACATTTAGGAATTTTTCAATAAAGTTTATTATTTTTAATAATTAATATTATTTCAGAAAAGCTGTTTATGATTTATTAAAAACAATAATTTAATTGAAAATTTTTCAAAATTTTTTATTACCTTTCATTCATGATCCTAGAATTTCTAAAATTTTAAAATTTGGACTTTTAATAATATATTATTTTATATTAAATAATTATTGCCGAAATCAATGTATTTGTTTTTAAAAATAATATTTCAACTTTGAAAAATCTCCAGATTTTTCCGAAGCTCTATTTTATGATCCTAGATTTTTGAAAATTGTAAAATTTGAATTTTGATCAATAGATTATTTTATGTTAATTATTTATTGATGAATACATTATTTTATTCATAATATATACAAATTATAATACTAAAATTATTATGTTTGCAAAAATAAGTTAATTTTTAATTATAAATAATTTTTAATAATTGTTCTCTCTCTTTCTGTATATATATTTATCTATATATAAATGTTTTATGTTCATATATTATATATAATATATTTATGCATACATGTGTGTGTGTGTTTTGTAACACATATACATGCACATATTTGGACAACATACATGACGTACAAAATGAGCTAATATGCAATGTAAATCCCAACATCTACATATGGACATATTATACCTTTCACGGATTATTATGTTACACATGCACTCACACATATATGTATATGATACATTTATGTATAAACTAAATCAAATAAAATTAATTTCATATCTTAATATATTTAATTTAAATAAAATAAATGATTTTATTTAAGTGAAATTTAGGAATTTTCTAATACAGTTAGACTTCATAGGCCTAATAAAAGATCCAATAGGGTAAAGATTTTGAAATTCACCCATAACTTCCGCCGCGGGCTAATCCTGTTCCAACAATGCCGACCTGAGCTCTATAATACGTTCCATGCCGACCTGATCACATCCTACTTGCTATGCTGACCCCACGAATGCCACACATTCCTCAACTCATCAATCATGAATGCCAACCCATACTAATCATCATAATCCTGACATCCCGTTTCATGCATTCGTTGACTTTATTGACACTGGCTAGACGTAGCTGCTTGGAAATCACACTCTGGTCATGTATACGTCGTCTCGTGGCCATTCTTCCATCAACAGTCAATTATGATCTCTGTAATTGCCTTTATGTAGCCAGGCCAAGGCACCGGGTAACATCTGCCCCCCAAAGTGCGTCACTTGAATAACACGACGCGCTTTGAATTAGTGAAAAATCCATGTTTTCAGAGGCAAGCTCATTCAAGTCATTGACTGATCGTTGTTCTCCACCAACCTTTGACGAAGTCTCATCCCATTTGAATGTGTAAGTCTAGTCGTATGAAGCCTTCAGGTTTCTCCAGGCTTAACTTCTCAAAAGCTCGAGTTCACAAATCCTTCTCCATCTCATGAACATCCACTGTTCAAGCGTATTCTCCTTTCCATCCATCGTTTACAACATACATTATCATTCTACAATTTTATTTTATTTTATTATTATACATACATACATACATATATATATTTAAGAGGGGTCGACATTTAACATGCTGATCCCTCGATGGATCCACGCAAATTGGGTTCGGCATACGCAATGGCCGACCCCTTCAAAAATCACGTCCGGGTCTCTTGGAGGAGACCGATTCCAATTCCTATTCCCCTCTCATATAAAAACCCGAACTCACACTTCTCTTCTTTTTACTTTCATTCCTCTAAGCCTCTATCTCCTTTAAGTCTCCTTCCACTGAACCTCCAAGCATCTCGTACATCCTTCTCCCTTCAAACCCAAATCCTCTAATTTTCAACCTCAAGATCAAAAATGAATTCAAGAAATTCCCCCATATTCACTCATCGCCATCCTTCAATCCAAGAACCTAAACAATTGCCGTTCAACCAAACACATATAGGTACGAACCTTTCCTTAATTTGTGTTGTCGGGTCGTAATTCTTTAAGGATTTGTGTGTCGTTTAGGTGCGTTAGTAGATGGGGTTCAGTGATAGGCAGATGAGTGGTGGAGAAGAAGAAGGACTAGGAGTAAAAGAGAGGAGTTGAAGGAGAAGAGAATGGGTTTGGACGAACTGGAGTGGAGAATGTTCGGTGATGATGAGGATGGAGATGGGATCGATGCGGGTTAGGATAAAGGAGAGGGATCAGCGTAGGATAGGATGTTAGAAGGGCTTGGTGTACACTGGGTGTAGCGGTCCTGAACTCGGCCTTCGAAAATCGGCACCCGTACTTCACTTGTACTCAAAATGCCGCAGATTCAAACGCCGAATCTGGCTTGCCGGAGCTTATAACACAGTAAGTATAACAACACAGCGGAAGAAAGAAATGAATGATATCATATACATCACAAATGATACAATATCCAGAAAATGATATACAACAATGATATCTATCAAGAATATCAGAGACAAATAATGTTACAGCGGAAACAACAGAAGTGATAACTCCAAATGACCTTTAAAAGAGAATGCGTCCAACAATTTCAACATCAAGCTCAAGCCACCATCACGATGCACAAAAATATGCAAGGTTGGTCGTGAACTCCAAAAACTAAACTAACTCCAACTAATCTACTAAACCTGACTATCTGAAAACCCCAACTCTAAACTGCCCGTGTGGGAAATTGTGGGCACCCAGAGTTTAGGAAAGGAACAATAAACTCCGAGTCATTCATGGGACTGGTATGAGTAACAAAAACAGTTGTTTAAAATAAAAATAGTTCATAAGAGAGATCTGATATGCTTTTTGGAAAATGAAACTACCATAAGGCCTCCCGGCACACACACAATGCAATCGCACACATGGGGGAGATTTCTCCTTATGATAGTCAAACATGCTTACTACGCAAAAAATATTCTTTTGATATTATTACTAGTGCATAGTGTAGGAAACATTTCAAAAATATAATATTAATCTTAGCCAGCATAGGTACCATTATACTATGCCTACTATAGCTGCCATGTTAAATAGCAGGTTCTACAACTAAAACCGTACTGGGTTCGTATTGGGAATTGGATTTCCAACAAATGGTCAGGCTAAGGAACTTCCTACTGCCACATGGGTATTGGATTTCCAACAAACTACTCGAATCACCCGAGTATAACGCGAGATCTCCTCTATTCTTCCCAGGCAAATAAATACACAGGCTAACACTTTCAGGCTCGTGCACGTGCACATCCCCTCTGGCGACCTCCGACCAACTTCGACGATCCCGACCTGACGACGAACTCGTCGACAATGAACCCCGATCGTTCGAACCACTCCATCACTTCAAAATTCGAATTTGAGTTCGAGCTTAAAACCTGGAACCTCCCAGACATCACAACCCACCAGCCTGTCAACGCTTTGTTCTCCGAACTCCGACCACTAGCCAGTCTGCAACTTCGGCCATCGACTCGCCAACCCACCAGCCACCAGTGCCCAAAACCTCGAGCAACTCGATGCTCGAACGAAGATGAACGAATCGAAAATAACAAACTCCCCTAAAACTAGGTTTACGAAAGAAAAACGTTAGCCGCCGTCGCCACCATGAATGATGCCTCCTCCGACCATTTTTCCAGGCACCTCCGTAGGCTCCTCCACCTCCACGAACAACCCTGACACCCCAGTTCCACGTGTCGCCGGAAATTGGTCACAATACCAGTTCCTATCATCATTGAACTGCTCCTAAACCACGCAACTAAAAATCATCGAATACATCTTAAAAATCTTAATTTTAGGCAAGGATTCAAATCATATACTTGAATCAACGTTTTGTTAAATTCGAAATTTTCAAATTTCAAAGTTTCTTTTGTAAAAAATTTATTTTTTCTCCTGTATACATCTGTATTTCATAAAACTATTTTTAGATTATCATCTATGCCTAAACACACCTATTTTGTTTAGGTCCAATGTCTGATATGGATTAGAAATCAAGAAATTAAATTTTCTTGTTGTTTTGTACTCTGTGAAGCAAACAGAGGAGAAATATACACTGATACATGCATAGACATAGAGCAAATTTTCAATATATATACTCAAGTTTCAATGGCTAGTTGTTACTCACCTTAAACATTCTTAGTTCCAGAAGTTTTCCGCTGGAAGTTGAAGCCTTTTTGAATTTGGAAAGTTGAAAATCTTGTTTAAATTTGCTACTGGAAGTCTTCTTCTTGGTCTCAGATTTCCTTTGAGTGCTTTGATATTTTTTTTCCTCTGAGATGTTTGTTTAATTGTAGGATGATATGGCTTCAGGTTTTCTTTTACTCAATTGTGATGGATGAACGAAACTGAGGTGATATGTTGATACATACTGTTTCAGCTGAAATGAAGTTGATTATGCTGGTTTGTACAATTTTCAGCAGAGATTTTTTTCTTTGTTGTTGGCTGAGATGGTCATTTTGATGTGCTTGCATTAATTGTGTTGTACCATATTTATATATTTTTTTCTTCATTTCGGCTGTACATGGTATGAAGATAGATGATGTCTTCTCTTGCAAGCTTCTCATTTATATTTTCTCTTCATTTTGCAAGTTGACATGAATATTTTTTTTCTTCCTTTGTTTGTTCCATTACTTGTTTCATATATTCATATGTATTTGGTTTTGTTTCTTTTCTTTTCTTATTTGCTTCATTACTTAGTGATATAAGTGATCTTCTAACTTTGTTTTATTTTTCTTTTATTTTTGGTAGTCTATTTGTATTACATTGTTTTGTATGGATTTATGAGATTAAAATTTATATGTTTACTTTATATTGTATAAAACTATATAATTTATTTTGAAATATAGATGAATTTCTATATTTTATTTTGTTGTTAAAATTTTAGCTAATGCTTTTCTTTATATTTTTATAACTTATCTTTTATATATTGATTTCTATTTTTAGCTTAAATTATTAGTATTATTTTTGCTTCCATTTCTATTTTAAATATTTATTATAAATTTTACTATAATACTTATTGTTTTATTTTTATTTCTATTTCTAATATAGACCATCAATCCTAAATTTTATCATTATAATTTATCTTTAAACCATTTAGTTAAAATTTAATTCAAACTCAATATATATACATATATACATATATATTCAAATTATTATTAAACCATTTATTTGAAATTTAAATCCAAATCACATATATACAATATTTAAATTCATATGATTTAATATATATTCTATTTGAATTGGGGAAACTCGCTTCAATTTACAATTAATTTTACAATTTTAATTCAAAAATTCAATTAATTATCAATTTAAATTTAATTAAAATCCGAAATCGTTACAGGCTCCCCCCTTAAAAGAATTTCGTCCCCGAAATTGCACAGCTCGTTTTATGAATTATCCACACACACAAAATAGACCAATGACAACTCAAACTATACCAGTAAACACATGGATTCTTACGGGTGATTCACTATATATCTTACATTATATTCATACATATGTCATAATCATACGTTCAACCATGCCTATACATACATTACCCTATTAACATCCAACATTCATTACGGTTCTAAGTCCAAAACACATACATAAACACACCCTATCCAAAAGAAATCAACCCAACCAACTACAGATCCTCACTGTCAGAGCTCCCTCTCTCAGGCCCTGGCAGTTCCCTAACTTCTGCTGCATTATCTGTCTCAGAAACATCCTCTGGATCAGATCCTACCAGAATATACCCCATACCATCTGGTTCTTCCACTGCATTATCTAAATCCTAAATGACTGCATCATCATTTTCCGACTCTACCTCTTCTTTATTTTCAAACTCTTCTTCATCCTCAAACTCTTCTTCATCCTCAAACTCCTCTTCATCTTCGAACTCTTCTTCGGGTTCCTCTTCAGACTCCTCCCTGGGCTTTTCAACCACTTCTTCTTTGGGTTCCTCTATACCTGAGGTTGCGGCTACACCACAGGCTCCTTTGGCATCTCCTCATGTACTGATGGCTCACCCAAATCATCCCGAACCCTACAAGATGAACCATAATCACCGACTCTTCTGGCTTTGGAAAGTGTTCTACCCCTATTGATACTACGGGTTCTCTACAATCAAAACCAAAATCCAAAAATAAGATCCTAAGGAGATAGAATTTTATAGGCCAAGAAATAAATCAAAGTTTATATTTCAAAATTTATTCTATTCTTTTTAAATTCCTATTATCCTAGATTTGAAAATTTTCAGTTTAAAAACAAAGTATATTCATCAATCATAGCAACCAGAGCAAACAATTCATCTAAACAAACAATTCTGACCGATTTGGAGTTTATGTCCCATATTCGTATATATCGAATTTCTTCCTGGATCTACCAGGAACTATCAAAGAATTGATAAAAGATGACGAACAAAAGAGATTGATAGAGAAAAGATTGTTTCCTTGTTGTTACAGGTTATTGACCATTTATAGTTGTATTCCCCTATCCCCTATCTCATCCTCTTCTTGCACTCATACTTACTATTAGTGGATAGTAAGAGAATTTACTGAGGTATATGGACAGATATCTTAGGGATTACTCATTCTAGGGTATACTTCACCCTATCTCTAATGAGCTACTTAATGTGTTATACTCCTGAGCTAAATTTCAACCTTAGCTCTGATACCCTGCCGTTGCTTTTACGGCCAGCCTTTCGACTGTCACACCTTACGGCTAACTAACCCCACAAAGAGGACATGTAGGGGTAAGAGTCTCCTGCTCGCCACCAAACAAAAAGCAAGAACCCCCTATCACATTTCACAAAGATAAGCAAGGGCGGTCATTAACTCCGAAAACTGAACTAGCTCCAACAATCTACTAAACCTGACTATCTGAAAACCCCAACTCTAGACTGCCCGTGTGGGAAATTGTGGGCACCCAGAGTTTAGGAAAGGAACAATAAACTCTGAGTCAGTCATGGGACTGGTATGAGTAACAAAAACAGTTGTTTAAAATAAAAACAGTTCATAAGAGAGATCCGATATGCTTTTTGAAAAATGAAACTACCATAAGGCCTCCCGGCACACACACAATGCAATCACACACGGGGGAGATTTCTCCTTATGATAGTCAAACATGCTTACTACGCAAAAAAAACTCTTCTGATATTATTACTAGTGCATAGTGTAGGAAACATTTCAAAAATATAATATTAATCTTAGCCAGCATAGGTACCATTATACTATGCCTACTATAGCTGCCATGTTAAATAGCAGGTTCTACAACTAAAACCGTACTGGGTTCGTATTGGGAATTGGATTTCCAACAAATGGTTAGGCTAAGGAACTTCGTACTGCCACATGGGTATGCCTATGGATGGACGTCCTGAGAACTTAACCAGCTCTCTACCAACACAAGGCTGGGTTACCTCTGTAACTAGGTAACTACTACACGAATATGCCACCCCCCGGTCTTTTGCGACCTTTATCTGAGGGCACTCGATCACAGAGCAACAATCACACAGTAAATGAGATTGGAGCAACCACACAGGTAAAGTATCTGGGCTCCATACTATGACACCACCTTTTTCCAAAAGGAAATGACATACCCTAAAGGGTGCGACCCTCATAACCTTGCCGCATCTTTCCTGTTTCGACCATTTCCGGGGTGTGAGGTTCGATGAGGTCTCGTCTAAAAAGATACGCTTTACACGAAAGCCATGCTTTGATCAACAAATGATCAGCAACACGCAGCAACACTTAGCATGCCACACTACCCAATTGGGAGTATATCACTGATAACCTTCAACTACATAACCTCTGAGCTCGTACGTCTCAGAGAAGGGTGTTAAGCTAAGAGAATAAATTCTCCGCCACCGAACAGAAATGTATTTGAAAGAAATCGGCTTTATATCTCAAAGTGTAGTGTCAGACATACATCCATACAAATCTGCTCTGGGTTCGAACAGAATCGAAGGCACTTCCGAAGAAGCCCTTGCAATCCGGGTATTCACAATCTCGATCGGACTTCCCATCACTTAGGAAATCTCTATACCGACGCGACTCAGTGCAGAGACAATCGACGGGTTATCCTTTCGTTTTCACAAATACCCGGTCTTTACCACCGGTGTTCAAATGCTATCCACATACGACGTATCATTATTTGGAATGGGTTATATGACGCAAAGGTCCTCTCCCGGCTAAACCGAATAATGAACACAATATTTAAAAACATATGGATAATGGGATTCCAATTAAGTCACAATTTATTATCCAAAACATTCTTTTCAAATGGTTTAAACAAATCACCATTTTAATCTTTTTAAAACAAAAAGATTCAATTCACAAAGTTCACTCAGTTTCACAAAGATACATTCATAGATTTTCAAATCGATTTCCATCTCAATTGGATTAACTCATCAAATCTTTATATTAAAGATTTAACTTATAGCCTTCAAAATCATTTCCAAAGATTTATGCGTAACTTGGGAAACCATCTTCAATTCAAACTTGAAATTCCTTTAATTCAAATTAGAAATTCATTTCTTATATGAGAGCTTTTATCAGCTGAAAACAATTAGTTTCCCAAATCATTGAATTCAATTTCAATTATTGAATTCAAATTTAAATCAAATTATTAAATATCAAGTTTTATTAAGTTATTTAAAATAACTTTTACATTTGAAACTCATTTGCAAAGCTCTCAATTCAAATTCCAAAACTATTTGGATTCAAAAATTCAACCTTTGAAAATTGTCAACAATCTGTGACTTAGTTGATTTCCACGTGAAATCCATATTTGTGTGTGTATGGTGTAGTCCAGGGGTTTCACATAGTAGTGCAACATCAATAAATCATCATAGATCAAAATACAGAAATATAGTTGATAAGCGGTATAACTATAACGCTTATCTTGTATTCACAGATCACAGATCACATATATATATATATATATATATTACAGATAATAAATTACATTCATCCCAGATAAATAACTACATTATAGGTCACACACAAATCAGAATATATCACAAAGCATCACAGATCAGGGAATATCAAGAATTCAATCATTCAGTCAGGTCCAAACATTCACAAATAAATTTTATTAATCATTTGATTCATTTAAATCAGATGTATCACTTATAAATCCGGGTTAATTATCATGAGTTAATTACAAATTATTTGAAATAAATTTCCCTTTCAAATTTATTAGTTAACCTTTAATTATTAACTAATCAATCTTAATTAATGAATCAATTAATCTTTAATTATTAAATAAATCTTAATTAATCACAATTATTAATTTATCCTTTAATTATTCACAAATAATTATACTCAAATTTCAAATTATCATTCAATTTATTACATCCAGTAATTATCTATTAATTACTTATTTCTCTAAGTAATTATATTTCCCAATTTGTCAAATGATTATTCTAGATTAAACTCAAGAAATTTAACTTGGACTAATCAAATTAACTCAATTAATTTCACTGAATAATTAATTCCTTAATTACTTACATTAAGTAATTATACTTAATAATTTCATAAATGATTATTATTGAATTAATTAATCTAAATTTATTGTTGAAATTTATCACATTAATTAATTATTAAAATGATCTTAGTTAATAACTTTTATTAACTATTAAATTTTCTTTAATCACTTTTCTAAAGAAATTTACTTATATTGATCATTATTGATGATAAATTGATTAATCATTAAGAACTCATTAATTAATGAATTATAAATCATTAATCTTTATTATTTAAAGTAACACGTTCATTTTTATGATTTAATGATTATTTACAATATGTTGAAACATTGATTTCAAATTTCTTTTTATATTTCAATTTAAATTCAAGCTTTGAAATAAATTCTTATTTACTTTTAAATGAGTTTAAACAAATGTTCCTAACATTTTAAATTTACATGTTACAATAACAATTAGTAATAAAGGAAATTAAAATAAAAATAAAATCACTTTTCTTTTTAAATTTAACATATTTAAAATTTACTTTAACACTTAAGTTATAAATCTTAGTTAATTTCAAAATCTGGAAATCTGGTTTAAAATTTATTTCAGGTTTTAAACTTTTTAATTTTTCAACTTGTTTAAATTTCCATTTATTATTTCAAATCTATTTTAAATTCAAACTTCTCTAATCTATTTGATTGCTTTTAAGTTATATATAAAAAAACAATTTGAATTCAAAACTTTATTTATCTCCAACTAAATTGTAATTCAGACTTGAATTATATTTAGATTTTGATTTACAACTCAATTCAAACCTTGATTCATAGATTTTAAATTTAGTTTTGAATTCTGGAAACAGGTTCAGGTAAAAACTGGAACAAGGCTTGTGACCCGAGACTCCACATTTCCGCTTCGAGTAAACTACTCGAATCACCCGAGTATAACGCGAGACTCTCCTCTATTCTTCCCAGGCAAATAAATACCCAGGCTAACACTTTCAGGCTCGTGCGCATGCACATCCCCTCTGGCGACCTCCGACCAACTTCGACGATCCCGACCTGACGATGAACTCGTCGACAACGAACCCCGATCGTTCGAACCACCCTATCACTTCAAAATTCGAATTTGAGTTCGAGCTTAAAACCTGGAACCACCCAGACATCACAACCCACCAGCCTGTCAACGCTTCGTTCTCCGAACTCCGACCACTAGCCAGTCTGCAACTTCGGCCATCGACTTGTCAACCCACCAGCCACCAGTACCCAAAACCTCGAGCAACTCGATGCTCGAACGAAGATGAACGAATCGAAAAAAACAAACTCCCCTAAAACTAGGTTTACGAAAGAAAAACGTTAGCCGCTGTCGCCACCATGAACGATGCCTCCTCCGACCATTTTTCCAGGCACCTCCATAGGCTCCTCCATCTCCACGAACAACCCCGACACCCCCCAGTTCCACGTGTCGCCGGAAATTAGTCACAATACCAGTTTCGATCATCATTGAACTGCTCCTAAACCATGCAACTAAAAATCATCAAACACATCTTAAAAATCATAATTTTAGGCAAGGATTCGAATAATATACTTGAATCAACGTTTTGTTAAATTCGAAATTTTCAAATTTCAAAGTTTCTTCTGTAAAAAATTTATTTTTTCTCCTATATACATCTGTACTTCATAAAACTATTTTTAGATTATCATCTATGCCTAAACACACCTATTTTGTTTAGGATCCAAAGTCTGATATGGATTAGAAAACAAGAAATTAAATTTTCTTGTTGTTTTGTACTGTGTGAAGAAAACAGAGGAGAAATAAACACTGATACATGCATAGACACAGAGCAAATTTTCAATATATATACTCAAGTTTCAATGGCTAGTTGTTACTCACCTTAAACATTCTTAGTTCCAGAAGTTTTCAGCTTGAAGTTGAAGCCTTTTTGAATTTGGAAAGTTGAAAATCTTGTTTAAATTTTCTACTGGAAGTCTTCTTCTTGATCTCAGATTTCCTTTGAGTGCTTTGATTTTTTTTTCCTCTGAGATGTTTGTTTAATTGTAAGGTGATATGGCTTCAGGTTTTCTTTTACTCAATTGTGATGGATGAACGAAACTGAGGTGATATGGTTGATACATACTTTTTCAGCTGAAATGAAGTTGATTATGCTGGTTTGTACAATTTTCAGCAGTGATTTTTTTCTTTGTTGTTGGCTGAGATGGTCATTTTGGTGTGCTTGCATTAATTGTGTTGTACCATATTTTTTTTCTTCATTTCGGTTGTACATGGTATGAAGATAGTTGATGTCTTCTCTTGCAAGCTTCTCATTTTTATTTTCTCTTCATTTTGCAAGTTGACATGAATATATATTTTTTTTCTTCCTTTGTTTGTTCCATTACTTGTTTCATATTTTCATATGTATTTAGTTTTGTTTCTTTTCTTTTTTTATTTGCTTCATTATTTAGTGATATAAGTGAGCTTCTAACTTTATTTTATTTTTCTTTTATTTTGGTAGTCTATTTGTATTACATTGTTTTGTATGGATTTATGAGATTAAAATTTATATATTTACTTTATATTGTATAAAACTATATAATTTATTTTGAAATATAGATGAATTTCTATATTTTATTTTGTTATTAAAATTTTAGATAATGCTTTTCTTTATATTTTTATAACTTATCTTTTATATATTGATTTCTATTTTTAGCTTAAATTATTATTATTATTTTTGCTTCCATTTCTATTTTAAATATTTATTATAAATTTTACTGTAATACTTATTGTTTTATTTTTATTTCTATTTCTAATGTAGAAAATCAATCCCAAATTTTATCATTATAATTTATCTTTATACCATTTAGTTAAAATTTAATTCAAACTTAATATATATACATATATATTCAAATTATTATTAAACCATTTATTTGAAATTTAAATCCAAATCACATATATACAATATTTAAATTCATATGATTTAATATATATTCTATTTGAATTGGGGAAACTCGCTTCAATTTACAATTAATTTTACAATTTTAATTCAAAAATTCAATTATTTATCAATTTAAATTTAATTGAAATCCGGGATCGTTACACTGGGATGGATCGGCATAGGTTTTTTTAGATAAAGGGGTTGGTGTTTTCCCTTTAGGCATAGGAATATAAGGCTCGGTATAGTCCGGGAGAGGAAGGGGTCGATATCTTTCTAGGGAAGGTGGGATCGGCATGTAAGTTGGAGAAAGGGATCGATTTAGAGGTTAAAGGAAGGGATCGACATTGTACATAGAGAGGAGGGATGCCTTTATCCATGAAACTTTCCTTCTTTTCATGAGTGTCCTATTCCGTCCGCGAACTCCCAAGGACATCCGGTATATTTATAACTTCAAAAGACGAGCCGATAGTCCTTCGTACGTCTTTCTTGAGCCTCTGCCCAAGTGTCATGTCTTAATGGGTGCAAGGAATAAGCTCTCCCTGATCAAACAAGAATGGTTCTACGTGCGATGTCCTCCCGACTTCACGAGAAGGTGGTTGGAAGGACGTAAGTATTATCCTCGCCTCTGCCTTTAATTCAAGAACTCAAATCACATCTTCTTTCTTAATTATACGAATTCTTTTAACTCTTTTAGGTGTTCGCTCTCGGCCCGAAGGCGTTAGATATTCTAGGGCAGTTGCAGCTATCCGTGATACTCCAGTGGATGATAGAGATATCAAACTCCTTATCACCGACGAACTGCTCTCACTATTCGAGCTATTGGAAGACGGCCGCAGAATTGACCTTCTAGGAAGTAGAGCGATCCCGAAGGTGATCGTCGATAGGAGGAGAGAACAAGTCGACCCCATGGTGCCCTCTGCTAAGGGAATCCAAGAAGGCACTGAGGAAGAGGAGATAAAGGAAACAGAAGACCCAGGGATAAAAAAACGAAGATGCAGGCCTTGGACAGGCGCCGGCAGCCCATGCACCACATACAAGCCAATCGCAACCATCCTCGATAAAGAGAAAAAGTTTGGCATATAGAATTAAGAAGAAGAAAACTGGGGAGACCCCAAAATTCGTTATAACTCCCATTGAAAAGGGTTCATCTTTTCAACAAATGGAGAGCTCGTTGAAGGGACTTTCTGACATCTCTATTCCGGGTGATTTTTTGAATTATGACTTCACTACCTTCGACGTCGAAGGGCTTAACTCTCCCGCAAGAAGCAACGAAGGAAGGCAGCCTCCCAATCAAGGAGAAAGAACTCCTATGAGTAAAGCAAACGTCACTGGTCCATTAGGGGGATGCACTATGACACACACAAGCACTTACACCCTACCATTCACTTACAGTTTACTTTGGACATAGCAACTACTAATATGTTCTCATTTGATTCTTTTATAGGTGCAATGTCTTACTCATATGGTTTCAATCGCCTTTGTGGCGCTTCTATCTTCCATCGTTCAAGTCGGGATTCCGAGTTCGGAAGACGCCAAGAAAGAGATGAGGGACGTGAGAGAGATTATCATTCTCGAGAATCATCCTCATCCTCCAAAAGGAAATCTCAAACACACACTTCGCATCAAAGCGATCCAACTAATCCTCCTACGTGCGGTAGAGATAATCCCATACATTGAGGCTCTCAATCCGACGCTCCCTACGATCAGCATTCCGAATCCTCAAGCACTAGGCAGTTCCGTGAGCACCGTAAACAAATGCTGATTTGATCGAAACAAGTCCCTCAAGTTCCTGCTCACGACTCGACTACAACGGAGAAACTAGCTGAGCTTAAAGCTACCTTTCCAAAGATTTGCTCCGATGGGCTAAAATTCCTCCCGACTATACACCCTATCCCTGGAACCTCAAAAGATAACTCATTGGCTTGTGTGAACGACATGTATGTACCACACGAAGCATTCGTTCATTTAGTCGAAAAAGTCTTCGAGGTTCTATCAAACGCCAACACGAGATTGATCGCCTCAAGCTGGAGGCCATCCATGACAAAGAAATTATTAAGTTCCAGGATACTAAGCTGCTTGCATTTAAAGCCCAACTCGATGAGGCGAAGAAGAACGCGAAGGAGATGACTGAGGCAGTCAATCGCTTGGAGGCTTCGCATAAAAAGGAACTGGATGGTGCAATCCAACACATCGGCACTTTGGCTTTGGAAAAAGACTCCTTACAAAAGGAGAAAGATATTTTAGCACACCGTATGGAGGAGTTGGAAAAACTGCTATCTCAGGAGAGGGAGGAGAAAGTCAAGGCGTAAGAGGAGTCACAAAAATATTGTGAGGAGATCATCGACATGAGAAACTTAAAAGCGAAGCTCGACGAGCAACTCTTCTAGATTGAAGAGTTGAAAGAAGCCGCTTGCGAAGAGGGCAAGAAAGTAGTGCTCGTGAAAGCCGACTCCCAAATCGAGGCTAGAACTGAGTTCGGTAGGGAGGAAATCAATTGCTTATTTGATCCACTCATTGCTGAATATAATGCAAGGGTTCTCCTCCACCGTGACATAACTTTCTTGGGTGAAGGCTATCTTGAGTTGCTTGCTGAAGCTTGGGATACCCTTATCAAGATCAAGAAAGTGGAGCTGGGGGTGGCAGAGCTTGACAAAGGGGCACTCGCGTAGGAAGTGCTCCGAGGAAATGAGCCATCCGACTTGGCTGCCGCAAAGCTTCAATTCGGTAGAGTTCCCACACCGCCTAAGGAAAAAGAAGATATCGTTGGGTTATCTGGCACTGTGCCCCCGGGTCCTTCTCCTATTCAATCGGTTGGGATTTCATCTTCTTAACCTTTCAAGCAACATGTCGGTTATGGCCCGTAGAAGTCTGGACTCGGCATACACACGCTATCTCCAATCATTGAAGGGAGTACTCCTATGACCACCGAAAGCCAACCGGATGCTAGTACTGCATTAAGCCCTTTCTAATCTAAAAAGTTGCTATTCTCGACGAATAACGACCGTAATCTAACATTTTCTTTTCAAGAAACCTTGTAGGTCATCCTGGTCCTGAGTCAACTCCAAGGAGCAACGTCGCCACAGAGCAGGAGGAAAAAGATGTTGAGGCTCCAGCTGCCGGAGATATTCCTGGGCCCGATTCTCAAGTGTTCGGGGTGCTAGATGAGGATAAACCTGAAGACCCATCACTTACAGAGGAGCACGATGATGTTATAGTTATGGGCGCTTCTAAGCACACCGCCAAGTTCAACTTGAAGGAGCAGATTGAAAAAGAGGAGAAGTTAAAGCTCGAAGTTAAGGGTGAGCCCGATGTGGTGGAGGTTGATGATCCCCTTAATAGGCCTTTACAATTCATCCCTCCTGGTGGGTCTATTCCCATCGCGGTTCCTCCTCCTTCCTCAAGTACCTCCTCCCAAGGAAGCAAGGGGTCTCGAAAGAGACGTTTGACCTAAACGACCCCCGAAAAGCCGAAGAAGGATAAGAAGATGAAGAAATATTTGAGGTCTTGTAATATTTTGCCTAGTCCAAATAAGTTAGACTTGTGTAGTCGTTTTTCCCTCTTTCGTTTTCTTTTTAGTAGCACATGTACGGACGTGAGCCCCGAACCTTTGGATGGGTTTTAAGGAATTTTTGGAACTGTAAATAAATTTTTTGTTCCTTAGCCGATCATCGAATAAATTACTATTCCAATAGTAGAGTAACTTTTTCCACTCCAAGTGTTTGTGATGATTTTTCCAGGTTTTGTTGATAATTTATTATCTTAATCTCAGAGCTCCTCTGCAGACTTCATCGGAAGTTGCATCGACTCCAGGCCGGAATCGTAACCAACGGTCGTATTCTGCTGCTAATAGTTTGAGTATCTTCCGTCGATCTTAGGCCGGAGTACGTGGGGTAGCGAACGGTCGAAAGTTCTCTTGTCTATCCGCCGGTTTGGACACTTGGCATTTTTTAGTCAACCTCATGGACTTGGAAACGTTTCTCACATTGTTTATAATTTAGTCCGCAATCGGGGACTTAGTGTACCCTAATCCTTGCTCCGAGGACTTAGAGATTTTTTCAAAATCGTTTATACTCTAGCCCACGCTCCAGGGACTCAGAGTACTCTAATCCGCACTCCAGGGACTTAGAGATTTTTTCCAAATCGTTTATACTCTAGCCCACGCTCCGGGGACTCAAGGTACTCTAATCTGCACTCTAAGGACATAGAAATTTTTTCAAGTCGTTTATACTCTAGCCTGCGCTCCAGGGACTCAGAGTACTCTAATCCGCACTCCAGGGACTTAGAGTACTCTAATTCGTACTCTAGGGACTTAGAGATTTTTTCAAGTCGTTTATACTCTATCCGATTTCCAGGGACTCGGAGTACTCTAATCCACACTCCGAGAACTTAGAGATTTTTTCAAGTCATTTATACTCTAGTCCACGCTCCGGGGACTCAGAGTACTCTAATCCGCACTTCGGGGACTTAGAGATTTTTCAAGTCGTTTATACTCTAGTCCATGCTCTGGGGACTCAAAGCACTCTAATCCACACTCCGGGGACTTAGAGATTTTTTCTTCTTCAATATAACTGATCGATTTATAGTTCTATGTGTGCGTTCATACACAACAGATGTTAGTATTAATCAATCCCAACACATACTCATCATCATATGAAACAACAGTAGTCTACAGAAAAGTAGCTTCAAGCTTTTATTCATCATAAAAAATAGGGACAGAATAATTTGTCTTATTACATATCAAAGACAAAATCAACACAAAGCAAATACTGAAAGCAACTATTACTGAAATAAAAAAAACAATCTAGGTAAAATAGCAACGCAAATGTTTGTTATTCTATGTTCTGGGAAGCGTTACACCATCAACAATCGCTAGCTTGAAAGTTCCTTCTCCAAGCCTCCATTCAATGACGTACGGCCCTTCCATTGTAGGGTTCATGTGCGATCGGACCGGAAAGATTCACTTCAGGACAAGGCCGCCAACATCAAAAGTTCTTGGTCGGACTTTCATATTATAGTATCAAGCGACTAGTGTCGATGCGCAGCCGCTCTCAAATCGGCCTCCTCATGCTTTTCATCAATAAAGTCCAACGACACCAATAAGAGATCTTGATTTGTTCTGGGATAGTAGTAGGTTACCCGATGGGAAGGGACTTCGAGTTCCACGGCTATAACTGCTTCGGCTCCGTAAGCCAGGGAGAATGGGGTATGCCCAGTCGTAGACTTATGAGTGCTCCTGTAGGCCCAGAGTGGCGTAGGAAGTTCGTCCACCCACTTGCCTTTAGCCTTTTCCAAACACTTTTTCAAGATGGACTTAATCTTGTTTACAGCTTCAACCTGACCATTCGCCCGAGGGTGAGCAACTGCCGTGAACCTTTTCTCAATACGATACCTCCGACAAAACTCCTTGAACTCGGCACTATCAAATTGAGTTCCGTTATCAGTTACAATAGTTCATGGGAGACCGAAACGACATACAATGTTTCGCACAACAAAGTTAATGACTTTTTTGGTTGTGATCGTAGCTAATGGTTCTGCTTTGGCCCATTTGGTGAAGGAGTCAACCGCGACAATTGCATATCTTGCACCACCTTTGGAAATTGGCAATGAGCCGACAATATCAATTCCCCATATCGCAAACGACCATGGACTAACCATTTGCGTGATTTCTGTCGGTGGCTCTCTTAGGACTTTCACATATATCTCGCATTTGTCGCATCGTCTCACATAATATGCAGCGTCCCAATTCACGGTTGGCCAATAGTACCCATAACAGAGTATCATTTTAGATAAAATCTGCCCCCCAGTATGGTCGCCACACTCTCCTTTATGGACCTCTTTCAAGACCCATTTTATCCCATCATAGGCAACACACCTGAGTAAGGGAACGGAGAATCCCTTCCGGTACATAATTCCATCTTGCATAATATATCGTGAGACCTTACGAAGGACTTGCCACTTTTTGTTCCTTTTCTCAGGCAAGGTTCCACGCAACAAGTATTCTTTAAATAGGAACATCCATGATTCCCTTTTGGTTTCCGTTTTCGGTACATGATCAACTTTCATTGCATTTATACTCGAGGTATGTAGGGTCTCGACCAGAACCAAGCCCATCTGTTGTGCATCGCCAGTGCTTGCGAACTTTGCCAATGAGTTGGTTTCCCCGTTCTACTCGTGCGAGATATGCGAAATGTCATAGTATTCGAGATCTGCCAACAACTCCTGAACTCGGGTAAGGTATGGGGCAAGCCGTTGTCCCTTCGCTTGGTAGTACCCTCTAACTTGGTACACCACCAACTACGAGTCACAAAAGATTTCGATCAATTTCACACCGAGCTCCTTAGCAAGCTTCAGTCCAGCAATCAACGCCTCATATTCGACTTCATTGTTCGTAGCGGGGAAATCAAGCTTCAAAGCATAGCAGATCGATTGGTTCTCGGGGGTTACAAGAACGATGCCAGCTCTAGAACAATGATCATTGGACACTCCAACGGCATATAGTTTCCATCGTATAGTAGGAACCACATCGCTTCCACTTGGCTTATCCTACACAGTGAATTCTGCTATAAAATCCGCTAATGCTTGTCCCTAGATAGCTCTTCGAGGCAGGTAGGTGATGTCGAACTGGTTGAGCTCGATGTTCCATTTAAGCAACCTTCCAGATGTCTCGGGCCGCTGCAGGACCTGTCGCAAAGGTTGGTCAGTGTAGATGTTGATTGGATGTGCCAGGAAGTACGGGCTAAGCTTGCGTGATGCAATCACTAAGCAGTATGCCAACTTTTCTATCTTTGGGTAATTTCTTTCCGCCCCCGTTAATCGTTTGCCGATGTAATAAATCGGTCTCTGGATTCGGTCCTCTTCACGAATCAAAGCGACACTTATGGCGTGTGGCGATACAGCTAGGTAAATATACAACTCCTCATGGTTTATGGGCTTCGGAAAAACAGGGGGTCTCTCCAGATGATTCACCAAAGCTCGAAATGCGCCTTCGCAATCTTGCATCCATTCTAAATTCCTCTTCCCTTTCCTTATCAAATTGAAGAAAGGAATGCACTTATAGGTTGCCTTGGAGATAAATCAACTCAAAGCAACGACCTTTCCGTCCAGGCTTTCTACTTTCTTAATAGTTCTAGATACTTGTATATCCCAAATGGCTTGAATCTTTTATGAATTCACTTCGATTCCTCATGCGTTGACAATGAAGCCTAGAAACTTTCCCGATGCAACACCAAATGAGCATTTCAATGGGTTGATTTTAATGCTATAAAATCGAAGGATATCGAACATCTCCGCTAAGTCTCGAATGTGGTCGTTTGATTGCCGTGACTTCATGAGCATATCATCCACATAGACTTCCATCGTCCTGCCGATTTGATCTTTAAACATTCGGTTAACCAAACGTTGATAGGTTGCTCCCACATTCTTTAATCCGAACGGCATCACTACATAACAGTATAATCTAACATCTGTGATAAAACTGGTGTGCTCCTGATCCAGAATGTGCATTGAGATTTGATTGTACCCCGAGTATGCATCCATAAACGACAACAATTCATGTCCCGCAGTTGAGTCAACCAGTTGATCGATTCTAGGCAAGGGAAAACTATCCTTGGGGCATGCCTTGTTCAAGTCCGGATAGTCAATACATGTTCTCCACTTCCCATTTGCCTTCTTTACCAGTACGGGGTTAGATATCCATTTAGGTTAGAGGGCATCGCGAATAAACTCGTTGGCTTTAAGTTTATCCACCTCCTCCTTGAGAGCAGTGTAACGCCCCACTTTGAGACCCACTGTAACAAAGAGTATTACGGGAGTAATACTGTCTGTTAAAGCGGAGAATAGAGTATAGTGGAAGCGACCATTTGTAATCAAGCTATAACTATCTACTGAATACGTCGAAAGGATGGTATCTATATATATTTTTTTCAAGTGGTTCGACATATTCGGTAAATACTTATAACGAAATTACAAATGGCTAAAGATCTATCAGGACAAAGCATAATAATAAATGATAAAACATCACATAACAGAATCACATAACAGATATAAAATCCCAGAACAATACATCATCAATACAGATCCAAATACTATAAGTGGGTACAAAGCCACTGCTCATACATGTGAGTCAAAAATATGTACATATCAAAGTCTGAATAATAACAGAGTAGCGGAATAGTGGATAAATAAAAGCGCTATCTATAAGCATAGCAGATAATGTCCAAGCGGAAGCACAGAAGCTAAGTCCAGAGACCTAACCTGAAACAACTCGGTCTGACCCGAGCGAAAACACTCGGGTCAGGCTAGCTAAACAATCAGTAATAACTGAGATATATAATAATGCGGTACATAAATAAAACAGTACTTATCCAAAGAGAAGTATATTATGAACCACATGAATATAATGACGACCCCTAATCATCAATAAATAATAAAAATCTCCAAAGAGAAATCAACACCAAAGTGTAGAATAAATAAAATCGCCTCATATCATCGGCGTAGCCAAAGCTATAAAAAGATGCCCATAGGCAATAATCCCAAGAGTGACCAGAGTCTGTAATCAATGCCCAAGCAAAGATCGATGCTCCAAAGAGCAATGGGGATATGCTGAAAAGTCAATGAAATCCAACACTGAAAAGCAGTGTCCAGAGACATTGTGAATCCACAAGGCAATCGCACTTACATCGTATGGTTCCATAGAACCAACACCGAATGGCGGTACTCGAATGGATATAAAAATCATCAAATAATACCAGTATTGCACATGCACCGACCGGAGTTATTGTTGCCAAGTACTGTAGAGTTGTGATCGATCACTCGCATAGATGCGGAACGCGCGAGACGGCAAGATCCTTCCCAGAAGGATAAAGGCCCAGAGCGCATGCCGAAAAATAAACTGCTCCAAAGAGCAGGTGTCCAGAGACGGTTGCCCAGAGGCGTGGTGACCCAGAGGTCCAGTACTGGCCGCCCAGAGGCTAATGTGTCACAAACTTCTTGGAAAGGAACCCGTAAAGTGTTAACAATGAGTCTCATACCCCACGTTCGCACTAAACGGTTTCCTAACCAATAGCAAGCTCACACTCCAAACAAGAAAAAATCCACCTCGTATCATCGGTAAACTAGACCCAAAGGTCAAAACGATCAATCGAATAGGTCGGGGATTAACCGGAAAGAAAATACACACGGTTCCATAGGCCGGAGATTTCCTAACCGTTTAAGCACCTATTCACTTCGCTCGACGTGCTAAAAAGTGAGTGTGAGATTTTTATTATAGAAAATAATGGTGCGAAACGGTTTTATAATTGATTTTAAAATCACTTTAAAGCGGTCTATGAAAACTCTCCTATTATGGAGTAATTAATTTAATATTTAAAAATAATATTTAATAATAATTTTCAAAAGCCAATTTGAGTAAAAAATCATTTTAAAATCGTTTATAAAACCCGTGTGCGAAATCTAGAGAACAATCTCGAAGAAATCGACGAAAACCAGAAATTCATCAAAAATATTCTAAGTGTTTGTAAACATTCAAAAACAGCTGCGAACCCAAGTTCGGCAATTTATTTGGACCAGCAAACTGTGTCCAACTATCATGAAAATTGGTAGGCATGTAGTCCAACATCCCTACTTAAGATGAAAAAAAGAATTTCCGGATTCTGAGTTGAGACGAAGTGGCAGCGACGTCTCAAAGTTGAACCCAGAACAAGATTCACACTGTTTACCAACAGCGACCAGAGTTCAACTTCGACACAAAATTTGAAGTACCAAACGAACTCCGATGTTGCCCAAATTTTCCAGATATGAAGTTCGAAACTCCACCTTTCCAACTAGACCAAAAACGTTGAATTCCAACTTTGGATGCGATCATGGCGGCATCACGAACCCAGCCCCCCTCCCCCCCAGCCCGCCTGGGCTGGGGAAGTAGTAGCAGTCCCCAGCCCAGACGGGTTGGGGTTCAGTCTAGCCCAACCCCAGACCGCCTGGGCTGGGGAAGCCCTAGCCCATGCGGGCTGGGGTCCTGTTAGTCCCCAGCCCGCCTGGGCTGGGGTCCTGTAGTCCCTAGCCCGCCTGGGATGGGGAAGCCCCAGCCCGCCTGGGCTGGGGTCCTGTTAGTCCCCAGTCCGCCTGGGCTGTGGAAGGCCCCAGCCCATGCGGGCTGGGGTCCTGTAGTCCCCAGCCCGCCTGGGCTGGGGTCCTGTTAGTCCCTAGCCCGCCTGGACTAGGGAGGGGGGAAGGCCCCAGCCAGGTTAGGCTAGGGAGAGGGGGCAGGCCCCAGCCCGCCTGGGCTGGGCTACTGCGCCCAGGCAACAGCTTGGGTGCAACCCAGACCTGCTCTGGGCTCCCAGATCATGATTTTCAGCCTATTTTCAAACTGAACATTTCCAGTCAGTAAATTTTGATGATTTTGGTGAATTTGGAGTGTTTTTTTCAGTTTTTGGCATCAAATTTTCATCAATATTATAACTAGCAATAATTACTAATAAATAGTAATTACCTCTACCAATCAAGCAAATAAGCAAACACTTCAAGTGAAACTTTCCAAAGCAAAGAGGATGCGGATTAGAGTGCTTCAAAATTAAAAAGAGAACAAAACCAAGGATTACAAAGAGATCTCAAAAATTAAAATAAAGATTAGAAGGTGATTAGGCCTAGGATTGCATTACCTTGCTAGGATTAAACAAGTTTAGCTATGTAGAGAAGGAGATGGGTCTTCTACCAAAGGGAGGCCATTAGTTATGTTTAGATCTAGGTTTAGGAATTATGAAGAGGAGGGTTAGGGTTTATGGAAGGGGTTTGAGATATTATATAGAAGTGGGTAGGCTAATGGGTCATGTTAGGAGGTTTTAAAACCCATTAGGACTTAGTTTAATTTTTAAGGTTATCATGTGAACAAAATCCTAAGTAGCAACCTAGTTTTAATCAAAACCATATAATTGTCTCATTAGCCAATTAAACCCATTATCACATTTAAAAATTCCCCTTTTAAATATTAAATTCCAAAAATATTAATTTCCCCATTTTAAACCCAAAATACTTTAATTTGCAAACCAATTACAAATTTAAATTCCCAATTTTTTTTGTTTAGCTCCCTTTTCAACTTAAAATCATAATTTTAATTTATTATTTGGTAATTGCAATCTCAGGGTTGTTACAAGCAGCAGACCTCTCCGGGTCCATCCCTCGTCTTTTTTGTTTTACAGGGACATACTTCGGATCGATATTCAACGTTTGGATAGCGATGGCAGGTGAGATCCCACACATGTCAGAATGAGTCCAAGTGAATACATCAAGATTTGCTCGGAGAAAATCAGTAAGTTCCCTCATAATAGAAGGGATGAGTTTTGATCCGATTTTCAACACTCGTGATGAATCATCATGGTTGATTGTGATATCGATCGTCAGTTCAGCCAGCACTGCCTTAGCCTCCTTGGATTCCTCCTCATTGCCTCTCAGATCTATATCTCTATAGAACCGACTGTGGTGCCCAAGCCAAGGCTTAGGCGCTATTTTTCAATCTTCAGTAACTTGGATGCAGATAGATTTGTCCACACCCTTTCCCTTTTCCTTCCGCTGGGCTTCTCTCAACTCAGCCACATAACAAGCACGGCCAGTCACCTAATCCCCATGCACAACACCGACTCCATTATCTGTAGGAAATTTCAAAGTCAACCACCATAGGGCAAGAGCTGCCCTAAACTCAGCCAGGGGCGGATGGCCTAGAAAAACATTATACGATGAATCAACATCCAAAACAATGAACGGTAGGATATGCACCCTCTTACGTTCACCTTCACCCAATTCAATCGGTAACTCAACATAACATACCGCTTCAGTAGCCACACCATTAAAGCCATGTATACGAGCTTTGGATGGTTTCAAATCCTTAGCCTCCATTCTCATTTGATCATAAGCTTTCTTAAAGATGATGTTCACAGAACTTCCACAATCAATCAATATCTTTCTCACCGACGCAGGTCCGATCAACCATCGGATCAATAGTAGGGGCTTCCACTCTATCGGCATCTCTACTTATGAACACTATATCGTCCATCATCATACGCTGCTGCTTTGCCGGAGTTCCATCCTTTGTATTCGAACAACGTTCAGAGTCCATACGTCTCATCGAACTAGCATAGCGCTCCATTTCCTGCCAACTTCTGTTCTTAAGATGCAGTCCACCAACTATTATGTTTATTACCAACCATCCGCCGGCCTGAGCGGACTCCTCAGGCCGGCGCGGAGCTTGTCCTCTACTGGGAGCAGATGTTCCTTGTCCACCATCCTGTGGATCCTTGACAAACTGCTGCAACTTTTCTTGGAGAATTAATTTCTCAATGGCGTCATGAAGGTGCCTACACTCATCAGTGTTGTGCCTGTAGGACTCGTGAAACCGATAGTACTTCCTGGTTTGCTTCTGTTCTTCGGTTGATTCCTTTGGACGCGGCTTCCTATATTGGAAAGTGTTACATGTGGATAGGTAGATGTTCTCTAAAGAGGCATTCAAGGGCATATAGTTGTTATAAGTAGGGATTCGTGGCTTCCACTTTCCGAACTCCCTCTTTCTATGAGAATTTCCTTCTCCACCCCATTTCTGCTGACCCGGTTAGTTTTGGACATTGACCTAAACCTTTCCAGAGCTCTCACCGGATTGTTTTACTGTAATGTTGCTATGTACCGCTTCCCCGCTTGGTCCCATAGTAGTGCTCCTTTTGGACAATCTGGACTCCTCCTTTCTCATGAACTGGTGTGCCTTTGCATGAAACGCTCCAGCGTGGCCGGCGGTTTTCCAGCTAGCCAATCACCGAACTCGGATTCGAGATCAACCCCCCTTATCACAACCATAAGTATGGCATGGTTTTGGGTTACTAACCTCAGTAGCAGCAACATGAAACCTCTGTAAAAAATCTTTCAGTGATTCACCTGGAGCCTAGATTACGCTGGATAGCGACATCACATCTTTGGGGCGAGTAGCGTGAATCCGGAACTGCTCCATGAATCTTGTAGCCAGCTCATCAAATCTCAAGATTGACCATGGGGGTAACCTTGTGAAAGACATTGTAGTAATGCCAGACAGAGTTATAGGGAAGCATCTGCATTTGGTTGCGTCATTTTCTCTTGCCGAGTCCATCAACCATTTATACCTCATAACGTGCTATCAGGGGTCAGTTTTCCCTTCGTAAGCGGGCATCGTAGGCAAGCTAAACCTCCGGGGGTATTCAGCCTGTAAAATGTTACCGATAAACGGAATATGACTCCTAGAGAATCCCTAATCATCATTAGTCAAGCCCTGGTTTTCCCTCATCAACTGCCTGACAATTGCGGATAAGTCCAAAGTCTGGATATGGGGTGCCAGGTCGGGTTTCATTGTACGTGAATGTTTTGGCCGACGCCCCATGGGCATCTCATGCCTTCTCGGCCTGTTATCCTCTAGATGTGTATCCTGAGGATCCACCTCATTATCATCCTAGTGAGGTAATTGATCAGCATCTAAGCGTGCTCTAGTGCCCAAGTTCCCTGTTCTGGGTCAAGCACAAATTCCCAGGTGTAGTTGAGGAGCCATCCTCCCGGTTAAAGGATCAGTTCCAACCCCGATTGACTGCCCCCGGTAGTCTACTACAAATTGCTTCGGCTTGTGTTATTTTAATTCTACAACGCCTACACCTGTGGTGCCCGTTTGATGAAGTTGAGCTGTCAAACGTTGAGTATGAAGCGGGACTTCCTCCGGCATTTTGATGCTGCCATTGAGCAATCTGGTTCATCAGATTGGCATTTGCCTAGATTTGCTCGTTTAGTTGTCTCCAGCTTTCCATTAGCTCCCTCATCAGGTCATTGAATTCGACCCTAGTAACGGAATCAGTATGATTCTGGGCTGCAACAGGTTCCACGTTCACATTAGCTAGCTGGTTGCTTGGCCCTCCTTGTTGGACACTAGCAGTTTCATTGGCATCGACGTTGTGCGCCTTACCTTCTTAGAGTCTTTTGCTTAGATCTTGGAAAAACTGAATAGTAACTGCAAACTTTTAAGAACGAACCCGAATCTCCTTTGGGGGATTTCTTCAATCCAGTAGCAACAAAGGTGATCCTAATAGCCTGAGAATCGAGTTCTCTGTGAAAGCACCAAAATGTTAGCAATCAAATTGGTCATGAACACCCGAGAACAGATTTGAGTAGTGAAATAAATGAAGAAATTAAATGGAAAATAAGGAGCTACACTATATATTGCAAGAAAGAATAGCAAAAAGTAAAGACAACAGGATTTATAGTGGTTCGGCGTTGATTGCCTACGTCCACTCTGAATGCTCTCTTTATTGCTTTATCAATCACTTGATTACAATTATAATTCATGAGGAATCACTTGAATACAAGTTAGAACAAAGAGGAACCGAGTACAAAAAATGGCCGAGTATTCCCTTGGTTGCCGAAAACGATCCCCCAATATGATCCCCTGCCCCTTTATTTATAGTTGGAGGTAGCCTGACATCTCAAAGTTTGGACTCCCCCTTAGTCACTTGGGCCCATCACAAGGAAAGCTTAGCCCAATCCTGCTATGCCAATTATGCCGACCTGAGAGTGCCGACCCCATAATGCCGACCGTTCTCAATTTAACACCTCACCATATGTTTATGCCGAACCCTCCAAGCATGCCGACTCGATGGCCTTTACACCTTATGCCGACCCGGGCTCCACTATATACTCCATGCCAACCCATGCTCCATCATATGCAATGCCGACCCGAGGTGGACTATGTTACATCCTTTGCCGATTCGAGCCTTACAATATGCTCTATGCTGACCCGATGGCCTTCACACCTTATGCCGACCCGATGGCCTTCACACCTTATGCCGATCCGAATGTTGCTATGTGTTGTGCCGACCCAGTCTACCACATGGAATGCCGACCCGAGCTCTACCACATGGAATGCCGACCTGAGCTCTACAACATGAAATGCCAACATGAGCTATACAATACGTTCCATGCCGACCTGATCACATCCTACTTGCTATGCCGATCCCACGAATGCCACACATTCCATAACTCATCAACCATGAATGCCGACCCCTACTAATCATCATAATCTTGACATCCTGTTTCATCCATTCGTCGACTTTATTGACCCTGGGCTAGACATAGCTGCTTGGAAATCACACTCTGGTCATGTAGACGTCGTCTCGTGGCTATTTTTCCATCAATAGTCAATTCTGATCTCTATAATTACCTTATGTAGCCAAGCCAAGGCACCGGGTAACAGGATAAGGCCCAACAAGGCACTTTCATGGTTAGTGTGTGAGGGAGTGGTTTTAATGTGTTCAAAATTGTTTTAAAAAGGTAGAAAAAGAATGAGGAAAAGAAGAAGATATTTTCTTCTTTTTTTACCTCTTCTTAATACCATTTAAATCCACCAACTCAATTCATTATTTTGATCCATCCTTTCCCATGCTTGGCCGTGAGTGTCATGTAGGAATGGTCGATAATTTTCAAAGGAAAAAACTGTAACAAAATCAAATAAAAAACCAAAACAATGGTGGTGCTTCAGATTGTTGCTATTTCTAGAGGTGGTACAATCAGATCTAGGAGTTGTTTCATCCATTCAAGGTGTGAATCACAAACATCTTATTTAGGTAATCATCTTATTTCAATTTTGATTATACGTACCCATCACCATGAATATATAAATAAGATCCTTGATATATTACTATGAATTTACAAGTGCCTACGTTGCCTGATTTGATATATAAATAAATAAATATATAAATTGATGATGGAACAAATATTTAATATGTATATATATATGTATATAATTTATTTTTGGCCAAAGTTTTTTAATTTATTAAGAATAATTTTAATTTTAAAACTATTTGTAATTAATTAAAAGATTTTAAATGCATTAAATATACATACACATAGTAATATATGTTTTTTTTTTCAAATTAACCTTTTAAACATTTATACTTTTAGCAAATAAAAATTTAATTTTTTTCCTTATATTAATAATCAACGATTAATTTAAATCATATTTTAAATATATATTTGTTTTAGAAAACAAGAAAATTATAAATTCTGTATGTAATCTAATTTAATAAAGAAAATTAAATTTTTATTATTGTTGCCAAAAATAAATATTTGTATATTACAGGATATTTGGCTGTAGGAAAAACATAGGATTGTTTTTGGAATGAAGGACGCGGCAATTATTTTTACGTTAAAAGGATGCGGGTTTTATACTTTCGCCTGAAGGAAATTCTTTACAAACAATTAGATTGGGTTGTCTTCTTCAATCTCGTTCTCAAATCACAAGAATAGGCGGCAACATCACATGAACATGCGGCGTGGCATCACAAGAACAGATAGCGGCGGCGGCGAACCTACAGGCGAAGGCGGAGCTCGTTTATGCAAAGGCGGAGCTCATTCAAGTGAAGGCGATGGAGTGTAGGTTGTGGCGACAACTTTGAAGGCGTTCGATGATGGGGCGATGACTTCAACAACCGAATTCAGATAAGCGGCTGTAGAGTGGAGTTGAAGGTTGTTGGTCGTGCTCAAGGTTACGATGACGATTATGTGTGTTGAAATGAACTAAGCAAAAAATTTCTATATGAATTTATCATTATAATTCTATACATGTAATGCATAATTGAATATTATATTCTGTATTGCTGTTGTTTTAGTTTATGCATTTGTAATAGCATAATTGAATGTTATATTCTGTATTGTTGTTGTTTAGTTTATGCATTTGTTCCAAAATTTCAAGGATCTGTAGTAAATTTTGTTTTAAGAATCTGCACAAGATGTGATTTTGATTAGATAAAATTACTCATGTGTTTCACAAGATGATAAAATATGCATAAAACATAATGCATCTGTTGCTTGTTTACTTATTTATTCAGTTGCTTTATTTTGGATATTACAAATTTCATAAATAAAATGCTATCACTTTGCTAAAATGCTTGTGTACTTTATAAATAAAGTGAAATATTAAACTATCATTTTAAATATTCTAAACGTACTTGTGGACTTTGTAATTAAAATGTTACACTAAACTCTTTTTTTTAGTGGACTTCACAATTAAAATGTTACATTAAACTATAATTTTGCATATTGTAAACATGCTAATTGACCTTGTAATTAAAATACTATATTAAAATATCATTTTGAATATTTTAAACATGAGAGCGAACTATATAACTAAATGCTATATTAAACTATTTTAACTATCATTTGCCACATTTAATAAGTTCTAATGCACTTTAAAAATAGAAATGATATTTGTAATTATCATTCGGCACATTCGAAACATTGTAATGCACTTTAAAAAAACAAATGATAGATTGGTTCCATATGTATCGATTAGGATTGACATCCGGTTACCTTTTGCATTCATACGTACCCAATTAGGTTTGGCATTCGATTAGATTTTGCATCCATACGTACCCGATTAGGATTGACATCCTGTTAGCTTTCGCATCCATACGTACCCGATTAGGCTTGGCATCCGGTTAACTTTGCACTCGATGGTATGATCGGTTAAACATTGTATCTTGAGTATAGATTGGTTTCATATGTACCGGATTAGGCTTGGCATCCGGTTAGCTTTTACATTTGATAGTATGCTCGGTCAAATAATATATCTTGGGTGTAAGTTAATTTCATATGTACCCCCATTACAATCCGCATTCGGTTAGCTTTTGCACCCATACATACCCGATTAGGCTTGGCATATAGTTAGATTTTTCATCCGTATGTACCCGATTAGGCTCGGCATCATGTTAGCTTTTGCATCCATACATACCCAATTAGGCTTGACATCCAGTTAGCTTTTACATTCGATGGTTTGCTCGGTTAGACAATATATCTCGGGTATAGATTGGTTTCATTTGTACCCGATTAGGTTTGGCATTCGTTAGCTTTTGCATTCATACATACTTGATTAGGCTTGGCATTCGGTTAGCTTTTGCATCCATATATACCCGATTAGGCTTGGCATCCAGTTATCATTTGCATCCATACGTACCTGATTAGGCTTGACAGCCGGTTAGCTTTTACATTTGATAGTACACTCAGTAAAACATTGAGTATAGATTGGTTTCATATGTACCCGATTAGGTTTGGCATCCAGTTAGCTTTTGCAACCATACGTACCCGATTATGCTTGGCATTCGGCTAGCTTTTGCATCCGTATGTACTAGATCAGGCTTGGCATTCGGTTAGCTTTTGCACCCATATGTACCCGATTTGGCTTGGCACCTGGTTAGCTTTTACATTCGATGGTACACTCGGTTAAACAATATATCTCGGGTATAGATTGGTTTCATATGTGCCCGATTAGGCTTGGCATCCGGTTAGCTTTTACATTCGATGGTACGCTCGGTTAAACAATATATCTCGGGTATAGATTAGTTTCATATATACCCTATTAGTTTCTACATCTAGCTAGCTTTTGCATCTATATATACCTGATTAGGCTTGACATTCAGTTAGCTCTTGCATCATTACGTACCTGATTAGACTTGGCGTTCGGTTATCATTTGTATCCACACATACCCGATTAGGCTTGGCATTCAGTTAGCTTTTACATTCGATGGTACACTCGATTTAAGAATATAACTTAGGTATAGATTGGTTTCATATGTATACGATTAGGTTTGGCATCCAGTTAGCTTTTGCATCCATACATATCCGAATAGGCTTGGAAATTGGTTAGTTTTTGCATCCGTATGTACCCGATTAGGCTTAGCATATGGTTAGCTTTTGCATCTATTTGTACCCGATTAGTCTTGGCATCCGGCTAGCTTTTGCATCCATATATACCCGGTTAGGCTTGGCATCCGGTTAGCTTTTACATTTGATGGTACACTCGGTTAAACAATATATCTCCGGTATAGATTAGTTTCATATATACCCGACTAGGCTTGACATCCAGTTAGTTTTTACATCCATATGTACCCGATTAGGATTGGCATCCAATTAGTTTGTGTATCCATATGTATCCGATTAGGCTTGGCATTCGGTTAGCTTTTGCATCCATACATACCCGATTAGGTTTGGAATCCGTTTTGCTTTTGCATTCAAAAGTACTTGATTAAGTTTGGCATCAGGTTGAGCTTGGCATTTGGTTAGCTTTTTCATTCGATGGTATGCTCGGTTAAGCAATATATCTCGGTGATCGAGCTTGTGACCGAGCCCGTGATGGAGCCCATGACCTAGCCTGTGACCGAGCTTTTGACCGAGCCTGTGACATAATATTGGAATTTGTACTTAAAATGCTACATTAAAATATCATTTTGAATATTTTACGCATGATAGTGAAATTTATAACTATAATGCTATATTAAACTGTCATTTTGCATGTCCTAAACATGCTTGTGGATTTTGTAATTGAAATGCTACATTAAAATATCATTTTGCATATAGTAAACATGATAGCGGACTACATAACTCAGATGCTATGTTAAACTATTATTTTGCATATTGTAAATATGGTAGTGGACTTTTTAATAATAATGATATATTAAATCTCATTTTGCATATTGTAATCATTATATAGACTTCATAACTAAAATGATACATTAAAATATCATTTTCATATTATAAACATGATAGTGGATTTCATAACCCAAATGCTCTGTTAAACTATCATTTTGCATACCTTAAATATGCTCATGTACTTTGTAATTAAAATGATACATTAAATCCCATTTTGCATATTATAACCATGATATTGGACTTCATAACTAAAATTCTACATCAAACTATCATTTTGCATACTGTAAATATGATAGTGGACTTCATAACTCAAATGTTAAATTAAACTATCATTTCGCATATCATAAATATGGTAGTATACTTTGTGATTAAAATGCTACATTAAATCTCATTTTGCATATTGTAACCATGATATTGAACTTTATAACTAACATGCTACATAAAACTATCATTTTGCATATTTTAAACATGATAGTGGACTTCATAACTCAAATGGTACATTAAACTATCATTTTGCATACCTTAAATATGCTAGTGGACGTTGTGATTAAAATGGTACATAAAATCTCATTTTGCATATTGTAATCATGATATTGGACTTCATAGCTAAAATGCTACATTAAACTATCATTTTGCATATTTTAAACATGATAGTGGACTTCATAACTCAAATGCTACGCTAAATAATCATTTTGGATATCATAAACATGGTAGTGGTTTTTGTGATTAAAATGTTACGTTAAAAAATACATATGCTATATGCAGTTATTGTTTTGCATATTCTATTTATGTTAGTTCTTTAGGAATGCTTATTACATTTTATATATTTTATTCATGCTAGTTCACTTTATATATACTTATGCTAAATTCAAGTATCATTTTGCATATTTTTTCATCCTTGTTTAATTGAAATATACTTATGCTATATCAAACTATCATTTTGCATAGTCAGATAATGGCATTATATTTTAAAATTACAAATGCTATATTAGTCAATCATTTAGCATATTAAACACAGTCCACTGTGTTTCAAATATAGAAATGCTATATTTAAATATCATTCGACTTGTGATTAAAACTTTTTGGACTTTCTTCTTCTTCGTCTATGTTCTCCTTCACTATTTATTTCTTACCTCTATATTTTGTAGCTCTCGACTTCAATTTTCATGAAATTTCTGATTTACATTTGAATTGAAGTGTCAAATTAGGTTTTCTTTGATTTTGGAATGGACAACGGCGGCTTGGATGACGACGACGTCTTGGACGACGGCGGCTTGGTCGGCGGCTAAGGCAGGCTAGGGCGGCGGCTATAACGACCCGAAATTTTACCACCTTGATTTGCGAATATTTAATAAAGTTTAAATATTCAAATAATAGGTTTTATAATTAAAATATAACTCTTTAAAATAATAACAAATGATGGTAAAATAGATTTGTAACGACCTAGGATTTTGCCACTTTAAAATAGGCTATTTAAATATATTTTATATAATCAATAAATGGATTTTTATTAGAAAATATACATATTTTAATTATTTAATAATGATGATAAAATAGTTTTCAGAATTTTTTTACCAATATAGATAGTTCAAATAAAAAGAGAAAATGTGACTGAAGAACGTTTTTCAAAATTTCGATTTTTCGACATCCGAAAGTCGTTGAGAACGTTATGCACACTTGGTGCAACATGCACACATATATATGATATGATTTATAATAATAAAACACTCTTATTTATATCCAACACATTTTTATTAAGCATAAAAGTGGATATGACAAATTATGTTATAAAAGGCATATATATACACATAAACACACTTATATATATACAAATCATATGCCATACCTTAAGTACCCTACAACATGTCCTAGGAGGGGGAGTAACGTGTATATGTAAGGGAGAGGGGAGGTATGGGTGCACGCATGCATTTATTATTTTATTAAGTCGCTTTATATATTTTAATAAATTCCTAAACCTACAAATACCCCTCTCATTCCTACACCCTCTTCTTTGTTTTTGTTTACATTTTCATGTCAAAACCCTCTTCTTATCTTCATGTATTTCAATAGCCTCCATCTCCAAATTCCTAAGAGAAAAAATAGAGAAAATAGTGTAAAAATATAACTAAAACACCTTCCATTCACTTCCAAACCTCTTCTCTTCATAAAGCAAACCCAACACCTCTAAACCACCAAGCCCAATTTTCCTCTTGGCCGAGCCATATTGCACCCTACAAGCCCACACTAGGTCATATCTTGGAGCTAAGGCGGTTTGCTAGTGTTGTAGCCAAGTTCGGTGGAAGTTTAGTTTGATTTATAGAGGTTTAAGAGTTGTAATCGTTCATGAAAGATAGCCATGAAGAGATATAGAAGCAACTCTTGAATCAAGAGTTATTTCTGTTCATTGAATTGAAGTGTCTTTTGAAAATATAGCCATTATGAAGAATCAGCCGTCTAAATGGAGCAATTCAACTAGCAGAATGGATTTAAAAATGAACCACCAAGGAAACAGTGTAAAATTGACACAATTCAACCGGTTGAAATAGCATGATCAACCGTCTGAATATTCAAATTAATTTGTATACATGCACAACATTCAGCCGTCTGAATCCGGCTATTTAGCCGATTGAATTTTGTGTTTTTTGGCATAAACAATGTTTTGAAAAACTTTAAATTGTGTGCGTGCATATACCACTTTTGAGAGATTTTAACATATATTTACTACTAACTCAGACCTTAAACTTAATACTTTGTTGAAGCTTCAATCCAGAATATGGTCTGCAAGCTGTTAGACTATTTCTCGAGTAAAACCAATATCTTCTCCTACAAGTATGGTTAGTTCTTGTAATATTTACTTATATAGTTGTCACAATCAAAATATCAAAATTCTAGGTTCAAACACAAAACACCATTTTGTTATTACAATTAACTTGGACATTTACTTAAGTTGATTAATGCTTATGTGTTAACCTTATATGCCTGTTGTTATGTGGTGCCATGTTGAACTGGATAAGTAAAACTAGATCAAAAGCACCACTGTGGTCGCTAAGCCTCCATTTGATTTTGTAAGGACAAATATTTTATTTTCTTTTTGAAATGGCTTCAAAGTTATTGCATTTTGAACAAGATATTTAAAGGATGATTTGACAAATGGTTTTACAAAAGATGTTCTTTTAACTAATGGGAATGATTTTCCATATTATAAAAAGAAGTTTTTATAAAGAGTTTTATAAAGGAATTTAGAAATTTATAAAGTGCTTTGGGTAAATGGATTTGATTTTTTAAGCAAAGAGGATTTCATAAATAAGAAAGATTTATAAAATGGGTTTGCTTATTAAAGGAAGCTAAATTGATTTAAGGTTATTTAGAAAGTTGTTTAAACATGAAGGGTTTATAAAGAAGTTTTATAAATTATTTTGGGGTATTTATAAAAGAAGTTTTAGAAAAAGACTTGGATATTCATAATGGGAGTTTATACAAAAAGTTTGGATAATTTTAAAAGCAATTATTATAAATGATTTTGAATATTTATAAAGGGTTTTGTAAATGAATTTGCAAAGTTGGAAAGTATTTTGAAATGGACTTGGATTTCAAGTAAAAGAGATTTCATGAATGAAATAGATTTGATTAAAAAGGATTTATCGAAAGAAATATAAAAATAATTTGAGATCTGGGTTTCTCCAAACTGACCTTTTAAAAATGGTGGTATGGACATCCATTCCACGCTTAACACCGAAGGAATAATGTTTAGGGTTGTCCTTACCTCCAATTTAAACAACATTTGTTTAATCCTCTTTAACAAGATTTGGAGGTAAGAAGTTATCCATAAATGTTTTGTGTATATATTTATGTCTGAAATATAAGTACATGAATGTTTTAGACAAACGTTTTGAAAAGAGATTTATTAAATAAAGGTTTGTTTTGAGGCTTAGTGGTGGCTATGGATAAATAAATCTCAAATGTAATTGGTTGTTATTTTTTTATTTGATAGTTAAATAACCAACTATCAAATATGGATCCAAAACGTAACTTTGGAAATATCTAGGGGAAACACGTAAGTTATGTGGCACAGTTATCTCCGATGATGCTGTACTGTGCATCTAAATCTCATTTCGTTCTCCTAAGACAAATGATAAGGAAATTTGTCCACTAACGGTTAGGAGGTGACTTCCGCTCTTATCTTTGACTGTTTATTTCCTAAAGAACTGGGGTTGAGTTTACCAAAAACTATCGAATGTTGTTTCGAAGAGACCAGGATCAGATATGTTATCCGAAAACCACTTCGATGCAACTCAAACGTTTCAAAGTGAAGACATCTTGGAAATGATGGAATTGCAGAAAAAGCTCTCAAGCATTTTGTCTAGTCCAAGAACAAACTTGTATGGATGAATGTTGGCATTGCATTGTTGCCTGGAGGGTAGTATTAGCATTCCAAGTGGGAAGTGCTATATAAAAAGGTATAACGTAGCCTCAAGCCTCATCAATTGGAAATGACTAAAATAAGGTAAATGCAGCAGGGCTAAGTGGGTTGCTTCTAAGTAGGGTATGATCATCCCAATCTAGAGTCGATATTATATCTCATTTGTATGCTTTGATGCTCATTAAACAAGAGGTGATCATATTCGGTACTATCCAGTAAAAGTTAGGCCGGTTCTATGTTGGCAGGGGTCGATAGGTTCGACCTTGGTGTTATTTTATCTAGAGATGCACCATGATGGGTGGTACCCCAGTAGCCCAGTCATTGTATGGAATACATTCTCCAATAAGCGCCGTATGGACTTAGTTATGCCCAACTATGTTGAAATGTGAGATGCAAGCATTTCAGCTATATTCGTACTTTACTTTGACCCCTAGACATTATTATAATATAAATGGATTTTCTATAGAAAATGTTTTAGTTATCATAAGGTAAAAACCCTTTCGTGTTTATATGTGGTGTAGTCTTACAAGATGCCTTTGATTTAAAGGTTTTTATAAAGTTAAAGACTTATGCTTTACTCACACCAGACCCATGTCTAACCCAGAGTTATTTTCTTTTCCTAGACTCTTGGGTGCTGAAATTTGAATGAGCATCCAAGTAGTTCAGGTTTTCTCCAGATTCATCATAGAGGAGCTTGGAGCAGGTGACATCATCGATAGCTGGTTATTACCTTGTTTTCCACTGTGTTATATGCATATTGTATCTGTTAGGTAGTAATAGGCTGTTATAACTGTGCTAGGCTAGAATTTGTATTAAAATGACTCTGATGTAAGATTTTTGAAATGACTTTGTAATATATTATGTTGAGTAATATATATTGTTCCGTTGCGTTGTGAGATTCTGTGTTGTTAGTTTCTTCTCTTCTATCTTATCTTTCATTTTCTTTACCCTTAATGGCCTGTTTTTTGAAGTAAGAAAAATGGTTCATTACAGCTTAGGTTAAATGAACACCTAGGCTTTGGTAGGGTAAACTCATTATAGATAGGGTAAGCAGTTACCTAGAATGAGTCTGAGTGTAACATATATATAAGTGCGTATTTATTAGTGAATAAAAATGTTTTATATTGTGTTGTTTAACCTGAATGGCTTAAGAATTCTAGTCGATGCGCCTGATCAACGTTATCTATAGTGATTTCCTAAACACTCGAACAAGTTAAATTGACATAATATTGCTTTAAATTTGGTAAATGAAATAATTTTACCTAGGAATATATTTTCTATATATAAAAAGCGATGATTTTCAAAATCTATATAGTTATCTATGAGGAAAGTGTGTTAGGCATTAATAATATTTAAATTATTAGCATTTAGGGTTTAAATAGTCATGTCGTCTAGTTTTGAGCATTGGCTATTGTCAGAACTAATAGTAGATTTCCTTTTTTCCATCATGGGTTGGGTATATAGAATTTGTCGGAACATTGAATCGAACACCTTGTGAATTAAGTTTCACAATTTGACTATAAGACGTTCGATGATATGTAGGGTTAAACATTGAATTTTAATAAAATTGTTTATTAAAGGAAAATCTTCAGATAGTTTTATAAGTTGAATTAAGAGGGATGATTTTACAAATAAGAACTGTTAAATGTGTTTTAAAAATGAAAATGTTTTTGAGAATGTTAAATCCCGGTGGCTTTGATAAATTCCAAATTATTTTGGAAAATAGTAGTAATCTTTCTTAAAGATATTTTAAGATATAGATATTTTTAAAATAAAATTTGAGAGTAAGGTTTTTCTTTGGATAGTTCGGGGATAAGTCATGATCTATTCTGTGATGATCAGAATAATCTTCTAAGTGATAATCGAATATTAGCTTACGCAGATAAGATAGTGCACTTGGTAAATTATTCACTTTATCATAGTACAAATCGAAATGAGTTCAAATCTGAATGAATCCAAAGCAAGTGGATAATTTTGTTATAAACTATTTGTCTATAAACAGTATTGTTTCGAGAAGAAATTTGGACAAAAAAGAAATATTTTTTATGAACTGTTCGAGTATCTTGGAAATGACTAAAAGTGGGTAAGAGATATGTTCGGATGGCAAACACTTCTCTTGGGTATTACCTTCCTTAGTAAAAGGGTATATGATACTATTTGGTAGCACCCAGTTCCTTGACATCCTTTTAGAGTTACTCGGGCTATATGTATGTTTTCAAAAGGTTTTTGAAATAAAACCCGGGTATTGTGTTCTTGGATCCCTTAAAAGAAAAAGTTTTCAAAATAAAAATATATATTCAAGGTGGATTAATAAATGAAGTTTTAATTAGGTTAAATATAATAAGGAGGTTTAATAAACTTTGTTTATTTAAACAGTGTCTTTTGATTTTAACATCTAGGATGTGAAGAGTTATTTGATGTTATTAGGCTGGCTAATAGACACTTTTACCTTAGTAGTGTCTAAGAAAAAGTAGAATCTAGGATGAAGTTTGGATACCAGCATCCTACTCTTCTTAGCTACTTACCAGACTAATTAGGATAAAAGAGTTGATTTGGTCGACTAAGTTTCAAGACCCAAATTATTTTTGATCTGCGTCTAGTAGTCAAAATTATACATAATTAAAAATTAGATGTTTGAATATACTCGTGGATGTAGAAGAGTATTATAAAAGATGATTAAATATAAAAATTTATTCTTATAAAACATGGTGGGAGGGTAGAAAGTACACTACACCAAAAAGGTGTATTTGTAACGAATATAGTCGTTACAAATGAAATTTATAACAGATATAGTCGTGAGCGGTACAAGCGTGAGGTATGTCGTTACAAATATTTATAACGGCCTCCACCCGTTATTAGATATATCACTTACCAACGTACTTTGTCGATAGAAATCTAAATTTTTGTAACGAAATAGTTTGTTATTAGTTGCATCGGTTTGTAACTGGTATTTTCCGTTACTTAGTTTCCCCTTTCATGGTAGAAGAAGGGGTTGTCATTCTAAATTATCACGACCTTGTCCGTTACAAATTTCATCATTAGTAACGCACTTGTTTGTTACAAATTTCATCAATAGTAACGACTATGCTCGTTATAAATTTCGTCTTTAGTAACGAATATGTTCGTTACAGCTACCAAACAATGTAGAGCTGCATTTTTGCTAGCATTTACACTACAGAATTGTCTATTATAATACAATAGGTACATACATATCAAAAATTACAGAATTTCGATAACAATAAGCAATTACGCATCCAAACATACAACTTAAATTGCACAAATATTTGACAACAAATTAAAGGAAGATTCGAAATTTCACAAGTTCATCATACATAACTAAAGAGTATGAATCAAAATATTACAAGTTCTAACATTACTTCAAAATAAATTCTAGATCCTACAGACAACGAACACGACCATTTATTCCTTCTACCTTCTGCTACATAACAAACAAATACCTTTTGCCATTCCCCCGTTCGTCAACTGCTTGTACATCACAACATACTTCTTCAGCAACTTGCCTTCAAGTCCATACAACAACAATCAACAGTGCACCACCTCTAGCACTACTGCAAACCACATCAATATACCCACTGCACATAAACATATACCCACCGCAAACAACATCATTCAAACATCCCCCCGCCTGTTACCTACCTGCCACCATCATCTACAACCCTTGAACAGACATAAAACTATGCATACCATAACCATATTGCAACTCACTACCACCAATATTCAACAAACAACCCAAAACAAGTGCCATACCTTCACGTTTCTGTGCACTTTCTATGATCTCTCTTACCACCTCCACATCCACTCAAGTCAAACCATAACTTGATGGATACATACAACCATTACATCCACTGCACTTCATCCCTTGCTGCCCAAAACCTATTGCCTGCTAGTCCATATTTCCACTGCCCAACATCACTACTTCAGTCACCACTTCTGACCATCCTTCATCCATCAACAACCAAGACCAAACTTCCCTCTTCCTTCAAAACCACCAGTCATCAAAACTATGCACTTTTACAAACCATCATCCCTCTGCCTTCATTACTGCACATCACTACATACCATTTCTACCCACTGCCTTACCACTGTCATCACCACAACATCCCCACTTGCCTACATCAACAACAACTGCTGTACATTTCCAAACTACTGATGCTGCCACTGTCATACCATTTTAACCCACTCCTACAAACATCCATAACCTCTCTGCAAACAGTCATCCAACGTCCACCTACTACTTCTACTGGCCATTGATGTCAGCAACACTTCACCATAGAGAGAAAGATTATTGATTCAATGTCGTTTCTTATATGAATGGAGCAAAAGCACTGTATGAATGTAGCAAAGTACATGATAACTTATGTAGTATTTGGTTATGCAATAATTTTCTACAAAAATAAAAATTCAAAAAAAAGATTAATTAGAAAGTGCAATTAATTGGTTATGCAATAACGTCATTTTCTCTAATTGGTTAATTAATTAAGTATGATAATAGTTACCATTATATAATAATCTTTCAAATTGGGGATTTATTAATACAGTTGTCAATAAATTAGCATACCAAATTGGTATCATTAAAAATGTCGGTTTCTAACCATAAATAATATCGATAGTAAATTAAAAAATTAATAGGTGGATAACAACTATCAAATTAAAATTAATAAGGTTTACTTATAAGATGAATTAGGAAACATATCTTTACTAATTAAATTTACTAATTAGGAAACTATGTCGGGGTAAATGACAGGCTTGTGACTGTGATGGGGACCTTTGATCAACAGATGAGTGCAATATCTCACATTATGTCAAAGCTACTTGAAGATTCTCATTATCCACAATCACTAAACTCACTTTTTACATATGCAGGTATATTTCAGTAACTATCATCCTTGTCATTCTGTTTTTTTTCTGGTTTTATTTTTATAGTGCGAGCTTACTTTTGTTCTTGTATTTTTGTTCCTGTCTCATTTTTGTACTTTGATTTATGTTTTAGACAAGCTTTAGTTATATCAAGTTACCGCATATTTTTTTTTTTTGTTGATATAAACTGACATCATAATCCCTCTAAGTGTGATACAGTAACTGAAATTTACTATCGGTCTTTTATTCTAGACACAACACAAAGTAGTATATTTTGTTTATTACTCAAAATTAATCAATGGTTTTACTTGTCTTTTCTCCAATCTCGCTATAGCTTTTTTCAACTTAGAGAAGGAAATCCTCAAGCTTGTATGACATGTATGCTTTCATGTCTGTTATAAAATAAAGAAGTAAAAAAAAATTAAATACTTACTTATATATACTGCTTTGGATATTGGCTTATGCTTCAGCAGCTTCAGACCAGAACATGAAACATCCAAAATGAGAAATGCTCACCTAGGCCGGCTCTGATAATGATGCAGAAACGAACTGTGATTTCATGGAATATCATGCATTATGAATTGCATACATAAAATTCCTAACAAAGTCATGATATTAGTTACTAACAGATTGATTAACAACATTGAGTTTTAAAGGAAAGATGTCATGTAACAACAATTATCAAGAAGTTATTAATACTCTTCTCAATGAAACAAATTACTCTAAACAAAACTATAATGTATGATATATATATAAGGTAAGCATAAGCTCTAAACAAAAAAATTCATTTTTTTTCCTCATGATTTCTTTTATGACTTAAATTACCATATTTTCCACTTCTACCTTGCCTGTGAATTTTCATTTCATCCCTACAAGAATGAAGTTGTCATAAGGCTGCATATCAAAATACATTAAAATTGGTAACAAAAAGTGCCATGTACCGTTTGAAGCTACGATAAAGGTAGACTGTAGATTTATGATTGTTAGGAAAGTTTACTACTCTTGGGACAAGTCTTATAAAGTTATGATGATGTGCACTTTTTTCTAGAAATAATTATATAATATCGACAAGGCGGTTCTCTGTTGATATAAAATCATATAGAACTTGATATAATGGACTGCATATGTATACTAATAAATGAAAAACCAATTACTACTTAAATGATGATGCATCATGAAATTAGGATTTAACTTACACAATTAATGTGCCGATAAAGTCATCGTATTGGTTTTCTAGTGCTTGAGGAACGCCCCAATGAAATAGTGTTGCAAATGGTTCCAAACCTGGAAACGTACATCACATTAATATGGAAGATATACCATATGTGTATAAATATGTTTGTGCTAAATCAGGACCTTTATTATTCATGTATGCATGAGAATGACTGAATATTGAAAAGAATAAGAAAAAAAGTTGAGCAAAATTAAGATCTCAAACTTTACTTTTGAAATTAATTTGTGCTAAAATTTCCGGGCCTTCATAAGCAGACGAGAATCTCAAAAATCTAGCATCTAAACGTGCTGTTCTTATGGGTGTTCTAATGCAACAAGGGCTGCAAATTACAGTTTCCTTGCTCTTGTTCATGGTATATACATCTTAGCTACAAATTATAATACTGGCTAATAGTAGTTTCAAGTTGGTAAAACTAACATTGTAAATTTGATCAGTTCACCTTCGAGCCCAACAAGGTGGAAGATCAACCTTCTTTATTAAAGATGGCGGGACAATTATTCATAGCAGCAGTGGTGCTGGACACACATCAGTATTTCCTGCACAGATTCATGCACACAAACAAGTACTTATCTAGAATTCATGCAGCACCTCATGCTCTGATCGTGCCATACGCCTATGGTGCTATATATTTACCATATTTTGTGTTGATGCTTGCTTTTGTTAGGCTATTATTTTTTATGACAACTTATGTTGGAACATCATCTACTCTAACAGAGAAAATAAAACATTAGCCAAATGCAAACCTGAAAGAAAAAGAAGAAACAGAAAAGAAATTAAAACCAGGAAAAAACTGAAATCAAGAGATCAATGCAAGAATCAACTCAACAACATCTACTTCAGTTTTCAACCAAATTCAAGTAGCAGTTTCGAGCGACTCAAACAACAGATTCAATGCAAAATCAATTCAACAGTCCAGGAAACAATCAGTGTCCTCTGCTTCTTCTAGTTTTGGTGAGTAAACCTGATTCTTTTAAAAACAGTTTAAAATTTGAGATGAAACTTAAATATATGTGAATTGTGTGGGGTAATGATGGATTGAATGATTGTTTCAGCATGAATATGACTTGAATTGATATATAAATTTTGGATATGCCTGTACAAACATTTGTACTTTGGTTCTCTGTTGTTTACAGTTCTTGAACTTCTTTTCTAAAAAAAATTCATATCTTCAAATAAAAAATTCATACACTTTGATCTCTATGCACATTAACCAAATCAATAAATCATAAGCTGTCGTGCACATAAATACAATATATGCATTTTCAAATGAGGGAATCATAAAAGAATAAATTCAAAAACACCCAACTTATTGCCAATATTGTTTTCATTTGCATATATGGATTCAAGAGTGCTGGCACTACTTTACTCAACCTACCAAAATGGGCCAAATGTTGTCGCACTTTCAAGTGGCTCAATAGACTAAGATACAACACTATGAAGACTTAATTTTAGTGTTAATTAAAAATCAGGATTAGCTGCAAAGAAGATATATAAGGATTATGGTGTATCACATCCAGGCTAGTAAAGAACATCGATATACATTTCTTTATTCACATAAGAAATAGGTGTTCGAACAGTTAAAGCAGTTATATCTGAAAGTTAGGGGTAATCGAAGTGCACTAATCGCAATGAACCATTATGGAGAAACATGGCATGAACGATCAAATATAGTTAAGCATGATAAGACTAATACCTTTTACAAAGCCATCAGCTTCAGATCTACAAAACAGAGAAGTGCTAGCCTATGTAGAGTTACACCACAATCCTCCAAAATCCCTTATATCTGAAACCAAAATCGCAATGTAAAATATCACAAGCAGAAGAAGAGTGCTAGAGAAAAATGCAGCAATAATTAAAATCAAGAAGGATTTACCTGAGAAGGATTCGCCCTAGAAAATTGAAAGCGGTCGATGGAAAATTTTGGCCTAGAAAAATTATTTGGAATTGAAAGCGGCCGATGGAAAGGGGAAGCGTGATCAGTGTTGTGAGACGAGATGTTTGTTGTTTTCCATCTTTATCCTTTTCTTTTTATTTTATTTTCATTTTTACCAAAAGTTGTAACGGTTTGATGGCGTGACCAAATGAATTTTTTTCGCTTGTGAATATACTGCTCTTTTACTAACGGCTTTATAAGCCTTATAACGGATTTTAAGTGTTGTTATTTTATAACGGCATCTGAATGTTAGCAATCAAAAAATACTTCTGTTAGGAATTCCATGTTTTGGTGTAGTGGTAGTTATATAGTAAGAAATCGTTAAATTAGGACATAGGTTGTATGAAGATCATCTCTTCTTTTCACATAGTTTTCGATCCTAGATTCGAGTATATGGATAGAGGTGTTTTACACCATTTCAAATAAGGATTTATCACTCAATTTTTGAAGGCGAGCATTGATGAGGGTTCTTACGTGGAACCTAAAGTTATTTACCAAATTTTATGGCTATACAAGGAGAACAGAGGTTCCTAATTAAGAGGCCTGATTAAAGTCCGCACTAGGAAGTCGGGTGAGCGATGCTAGTTCGGAAGTGAAGTTGTATGTTCGAGCGAATGACCAAATCAGATTTTACATAGGAATGATCTATGTGCATCATACGGACTGATGAATAGTTTAAGTGTTTCTGGGAATTGGGCTTGTGGTACAATTTCAGGGATGAAATTCTTTTAAGACGAAAGAGTGTAACGACTCGGAATTTCACCGCCTTGATTTTTTACGAATATTTAATAAATTTGAAATATTCAAATAATAGGTTTTATAATTAAAATATAGCTTTTTAAAATAATAACAAATGATGGTAAAATAGATTTAGCAAATAAATCTATTTTAATTATTTAATAATGATGATAAAATAGTTTTTAAAATTTGTTTACCAATATAGAAGGTCAAATAAAAATAGAAAATGTGACCGAAGAACGTTTTTCGAAATTTCGACTTTCCGACAACCGAAAGTCGTCGGGAATGTTGTGCACACTTGGTGCAATATGCACACATATATATGATAGGATTTGTAATAATAAAACACTCTTATTTATATACTAACAAATATTTAATTAAGCATAAAAGTGGATGTGGCAAATTATGTTATAAAAGACATATATATACACATAAACACACTTATGTATATACAACTCCTATGCCATACCTTAAGTACCCTAAAACATGGCCTAGGAGGTGGAGGGGGTAACGTGAATATGTGAGGGAGAGGGGAGGTATGGATGCATGCATACATGCATGTATTATTTTATTAAGTCACTTTACATATTTAATAAATTCCTAAGCCTATAAATACGCCTCTCATTCCTACATCCACTTCTTTGTTTTCATTTACATTTTCATGTCAAAACCCTCTTCTTATCTTCATGTTTCAATGGCTTCCTTCTCTAAATTCCTAAGAGAAAAGATAGAGAAAATAGTGTAAAAATATAACTAAAACACCTTCCATTCACTTCCAAACCTCTTCTCTTCACAAAGCAAATCCCTACACCTCTAAACAACCAAGGCCGATCCCAATTTTCCTCTTGGCCAAGCTATGTTGCACCCTACAAGCCCACACTAGGTCATATCTTGGAGCTAAGGCTGTTTGCTAGTGTTGTAGCAAAGTTCGATGGAAGTTTAATTTGATTTAGATAAGTTACGGTGAGTAAGGTTCGTGTTTTAAAACTCAAATTACTAACATTTTAAAACTGTAAAATTTATGAGTTAAAATGTTTCTTAAGTATGTGGTAATATTATATGTTGTGTATCATGCATATATGTTGATTTGGTGTTGGTTGCTTGTGCCGGAATTTGAGTAGGCGTTAAGGATTATACCTTGAATATTGGAAAAGTTAGTTAATATTGTGAAGTAATATTTGTGCTTATTATTTTGCTATAATGTTATAATGTGATATTATGTTGGAATGTTGTATGTGGGTTCGTGACACAAAGGTAGCGATTCGCTAACCAAAAGCGACGTAGAAATCCGCTTTCTGTCGAAAGTTTGATTTTTATTTCAAAGTGAAATGCTTTCAAGTTTAGAACTTTGATTTGGTTTTCAAAAGTTTATTTTCATGTTCCAAAGAGGATAAGAGTTCAAAAGGGAAGTTTTAAAAGTTAGAAAGCGGAAATTGCAAGTTTTTGAAATTACGGGTTCGTATAGCGATAGTCGCAATACGCGTAGTTCGGAAAATCTAACTATTTTTCTAATCCAAACTTGTTTTCACTTAGAAATATTTTTGGAATTTCTTTCTAATTTTAATTAATAAATTAGAGAACAAATATTTAATTATTTATTTATCTAACGATTTTTTTAAATTAATTAACTAATTAGTTATGGTAATTAGTACATAATCTTTTGTTAACAATGGTTTTTAAATTTTAATGTTAATCAATTAAGATAATCTTGATTTTTTATCTTAATAAAAGTTAATTATATTTTTTATTATTAATTAAAGATTAATTAATCATTATTTAACTATTTATTAAGATAATTATTAATTAATTATTATTTTAAAAAGGGGTTTTATTTAACTATTCTTTGATTAAAGTTAATTATGTTTTAATAAGGTTTAATTACTTTTAATTAGTGTTTAATTACTTTTTAATAAGGATTTGATTCTCATTTACAAGGGTTTTAATCTATTTTAAAATCGCTTTAAAATTAAATAATTAGTTTTATTTTTAAATGTTTTCTTTCAAATTTGTTTTAAATCAAGAGATTTCTTCATCACTTACCTTTAGGTAACCACATATGATTAGGAAACCTGAATGACATCTATTAGCAGAACAATGCACCATTTTTCTATTACAATTAACTTGGACATTTACTTAAGTTGATTGATGGTTATGTGTTGATCCGTTAGATGCATGTTGTTATATGGTGCCATGTTAAACTAGATAAGTAAAACCGGATTAAAAGCACTATTGTGGTCGCAAAGCCTCCATTTGATTTTATAAGGATAAATATTTTATTTTCTTTTGGAAATGGTTTCAAAGTTATTGCATTCTAAACAAGATATTTAAAGGATGATTTGACAAATGGTTTTACAAAAGGTGTTATTTTAACTAATGGGAATGATTTTCCATGTTATAAAAAGAAGTTTTACAAAGAGTTTTATAAAGGAATTTAGAAATTTATAAAATGCTTTGGGTAAATGGATTTGAAATTTTAAGCAAAGAAGATTTCATAAATAAGGAACATTTATAAATGGGTTTACTTATTAAAGGAAGCTAAATTAATTTAAGGTTATTTAGGAAGTTGTTTAAATAGGAAGGGTATATAAAGAAGTTTTATAAATGATTTTTGGGTACTTATAAAAGAAGTTTTAGAAAATGAGTTGGATATTCATAAAGGGAATTTATAAAATAAAGTTTGGATAATTGTAAAAGCAGTTATTATAAATGATTTTGAATATTTATAAAGGGTTTTATAAATGAATTTGGGAAGTTGGAAAGTATTTTGAAATGGATTTGGATTTCAAGTAAAAGAGATTTCATGAACGAAATTGATTTGATTAAAAATGATTTATCAAAAGAAATATAAAAAATAATTTGAGATCTGGGTTTCTCTAAACTGACCTTTTAAAATGGTGGTACGGAACATCCATTCCACGCTTAACGCATAAGGAATAGTGTTTAGGATTGTTCTTACCTCCAATTTAAACAACATTTGTTTAATCCTTTTTAACAAAATTTGGAGGTAAGAAGTTATTCATAAATGTTTTATGTATGTACTTATGTTTAGGATATAAGTATGTGAATGTTTTAGGCAAACGTTTTGAAAAGAGATTTATTAAATAAAGATTTGTTTTGAGGCTTAGTGGTGGTTATGGATAAATAAATCTCAAATGGAATTGGTTGTTGTTTGTTTATTTGATAGTTAAATAACTGACTATCAAATATGGACCAAAAAAGTAACTTTGGAAATACCTAGGAGAAACATGTGAGTTATGTGGCACAGTCATCTCCGATGATGCTGTACCGTGGGTATAAATATCGTTTCGTTCTCCTTGGACAAATGATAAGGAAATTCATCCGCTAATGGTAAGGAGGTGACCTCCGCTCTTATCTTTGACCTTTTATTTCATAAAGAACCAGGGTTGAGTTTACCGAAAACTATCAAATATTGTTTCGAAGAGACTGGGATAGGATATGTTATCTGAAAATCACTTCGATCCAAATCAAACATTTCGAAGTGTAAACATATTGGAAATGATGGAATTGCAGACGGAGCTCTCAAGCGTTTCATCTAGTCCTAGAACGAACTTATATGGATGAATACTGCCATTCCAATGTTACCTGGAGGGCAGTATTAGCGTTCCAAGTGGGAAGTGCTATATAAAAAGGTAAAATGTAGCCTCAAGTCTCATCAACCGAGAATGACTAAAATAAGGGAAATGCGGCAGGGCTAAGCGGGTCCCTACCAAGTCGGGTATGATCATTCCTATCTAGAGTGGATATTATCTCTCATTTGTAAGCTTCGGGGCTCATTAAACAAGGGGTGATCTTATTCGGTACTATTCAGTAAAGGGTAGACCGGTTCTGTGTTGGTAAGGGTCGATTGGTTCGACCTTGGTGTTATTTTATCAAGAGATGCACCATGATGGGTGGTACCCCAGTAGCCCAGTCATTGTAAGGAATACATTCTCCAATAAGTGCCGTACGGACTTAGTTGTGCCCAACTATGTTGAAAAGTGAGATGCAAGCATTTCTACTATATTCATACTTTACTTCGACCCCTAGATATTATTATAATATTAATGGATTTTCTGTAGAAAATGTTTTGGTTATCGTAAGGTAAAAACCCGTCCGTGTTTATGTGCGGTGTGTCTTACGAGATGCCTTTGATTTAAAGGTTTTTATAAAGTTAAAGACTTATGCTTTACTCACACCTGACCCATGCTTGACCTGGAGTTATTTTCTTTTCCTAGACTCTTAGGTGCTGAAATTTAAGCGGGCAGCCAAGTAGTTCAGGTTTTCTGTAGATTCATCTTGGAGGAGCTTGGAGCAGGTGGCATCATCGATAGCTAGTTATTACCTTGTTTTTCGCTATGTTATATGTAGATTGTATTTGTTAGGTAGGGATAGGCTGTTATAACTGTCCTAGGCTAGAATTTGTATAAGAATGACTCTGATGTATGATTTTTGAAATGACTTTGTAATATATTATGTTGAGTAATATATGTTGTTCTGTTCCGTTGTGAGATTCTGTGTTGTTAATTTCTTTTCTTCCATCTTATCTTTCGTTTTCTTTTACCCTTAATGGCATGTCTTTCGAAGTAAGAAAGGCGGTTCGTTACATTTGGTATCGGAGCTTAGGTTGAGTGAACACCTAGGCTTTGGTGGGGTAAACTCATTATAGATAAGGTCAACAGTGCCCAAGAATGAGTCTGTGTGCATCATATATATGAGTGTGTATTTGTTAGTGAATAAAAATGTTTTATATTTTGTTGTTTGACTTGTTGAGTGGCTTAAGAATTCTAGTCGATGCGCCTGATCAACGTTATCGATAGGGATTTCCTAAACACTTGAACAAGTTAAATTGACATAATATTACTTTAAATTTGGTAAATGAAATAATTTTACCTAGGATTATATTTTCTATATATAAAAGGGATGATTTTCAAAATCTGTATATTTATCTATGAGGAGAGTGGGTTAGGAGTTAATAATATTTAAATTATTAGCATTTTTGGTTTAATTAGTCATGCTCGTCTAGTTTTGAGCATTGGCTATTGTCAGATCTAATAGTAGATTTCCTTTTTTCCATCATGGGTTAGGTGGGTAGAATTTATAGGAACATTGAATCGAACACCTTATGAATTAAGTTTCACAATTTGACTATAAGGCGTTCGACGATATGTAGGGTTAAAAATTGAATCTTAATAAAATTGTTTATTAAAGGAAAATCTTCAGATAGTTTTATAAGATGAATTAAGAGAGATGATTTTACAAATCAGAACTGTTAAATGTGTTTTAAAAATGAAAATGGTTTTGAGAATGTTAAATCCCGGTGGCTTTAATAAATTCCAAATGATTTTGGAAAATAGTAGTAATCTTTCTTAAAGATATTTTAAGTTATAGATATTTTTAAAATAAAATTTGAGAGTAAGGTTTTCTTTGGGTAGTTCGAGGATAAAACCCGATATTTTTTATGATGATCAGGATAATCTTCTAAGCGATAATCGAATGTTTGCTTAGGCAGATAAGATAGTGCACTTGGAAAATTATTCTCTTTATCATTGTACAAATAGAAACGAGTTCAAATCTGAATGAATCCAAAGCAAGTGGATGATTTTGTTAAAAAAAATTCTCTATAAATAGTATTGTTTCAAGAAGAAATTTGAAAAAAAAAGAAATATTTTTTATTAACTAGTTCGAGTGTCTCGGAAATGACTAAAAATGGGTAAGAGATGTGTTCGAATGGCAAACACTTCTCTTGGGGATTGCCTTCCTTTGTAAAAGGGTATATGGTACTATTTGGTAGCATGTAGTTCCTTGACATCGTTTTAGAGTTACTCGGCTATGTGTATGTTTTCAAAAGGTTTTTAAAATAAAACCCGAGTATTGTGTTCTTGGATCCCTTAAAAGGAAGAGTTTTCAAAATAAAAAGATATTTTGAGGGTAGATTAATAAATGAAGTTTTAATTAGGTTAAATATAATAAGGAGGTTTAATAAACTTTGTTTATTTAAACCGTGTCTTTTGATTTTAACGTCTAGAATGTGAAGAATTATTTGGTGTTATTAGGTCGGCTAATATACACTTTTAACTTAGTAGTGTCTAGGAAAAAGTAGAATCTAGGATGAAGTTTGGATACCAACATCCTACTCTTCTTAGCTACTTACCAGACCAATTAGGGTAAAAGAGTTGATTTGGTCGACTAAGTTTCAAGACCCAAATTATTTTTGATCTGCGTCTAGTAGTCAAATTAAACATAATTAAAAATCAGATGTTTGAATATACTCATGGATGTAGAAGATTGTTATAAAAGTTAATTAAATATAAAAATTGATTCTTATAAAACATGGTAGGAGGGTAGAAAGTAGTTAGATAGTAAGAAATCGTTAAATCAGTACATAAGTTGTATGAAGATCATCTCTCCTTTTCACATAGTTCTCGATCCTATATTCTAGTATATGACTTGAGGTGTTTTACACCATTCCGAATATGGATTTGTCACTCGATTTTTGAAGGCGTGCGTTGGTGAGGGTTCTTACGTGGAACCAAAAGTTGTTTATCATAGTTTATGGCTATGCAAGGAGAAAAGAGGTTTCTAATTAAGAGGCCTGATCAAAGTCCGCACTAGGAAGTCGAGTGAGCGACACTAGTTCAAAAGTGAAGTTATGTGTTCGAGTGAATAATCAAATCATAATTTACATAGGAATGATCTATGTACGTCATACGGACTGATGAATATTTTAAGTGTTTCTGGGAATTAGGCTTGTGGTACAATTTCGGGGATGAAATTATTTTAAGGGGGGAAGAGTGTAACGACCCAGAATTTTACCGCTTTGATTAGCGAATATTTATTAAATTTCAAATATTCAAATAATAGGTTTTATAATTAAAATATAACTTTTTAAAATAATAACAAATGATGGTAAAATAGATTTGTAACGACCTAAGATTTTGCCACTTTGAAATAGGCTATTTAAATATACTTTATATAATCAATAAATGGATTTTTATTAGCAAATAAACCTATTTTAATTATTTAATAATGGTGATAAAATATTTTCAAAATTTGTTTACCAATATAGATAGCTCAAATAAAAATAAAAAATGTGACCAAAGAACGTTTTTTGAAATTTAGACTTTTCGACATCCGAAAGTCGTTGGGAATGTTGTGCACACTTGGTGCAACATGCACACATATATATGATAGGATTTGTAATAATAAAACACTCTTATTTATATACTAACATATATTTAATTAAGCATAAAAGTGGATGTGACAAATTATGTTATAAAAGACATATATACACACATAAACACACTTATGTATATACAAATCCTATGCCATACCTTAAGTACCCTACAACGTGGCCTAGGAGGGGAGGTAATATATATATATATATATATATATATATATATGTGAGGGTGAGGAGAGGTATGGGTGCATGTATACATGTATGTATTATTTTAATAAGTCACTTTACATATTTTAATAAACTCCTAAGCCTATAAATACCCCTTTCATTCCTACAACCTCTTCTTTGTTTTCATTTACATTTTCATGTCAAAACCCTCTTCTTATGTTCATGTATTTCAGTGGCTTCCTACTCCAAATTCCTAAGCGAAAAAATAGAGAATATAGTGTAAAAATATAACTAAAACACCTTCCATTCACTTCCAAACCTCTTCTCTTCACAGCACAAACCTCTACACCTCTACACCACCAAGGTCGAGCCCAATTTTCCTCTTTGCCAAGCCATGTTGCACCGTACAAGCCCACACTAGGTCTTATCTTGGAGCTAAGGCGATTTGCTAGTGTTGTAGCCAAGTTCGCTAGAAGTTTAGTTTGATTTAGATAAGTTACGGTGAGTAAAGTTCGTGTTTTAAAACTCAAGTTACTAACTTTTTAATGTTGTAAAATTTATGAGTTAAAATGTTGCTTAAGTATGTGGTAATATTATATGTTGTGTATGCATGCATATATGTTGATTTGGCGTTGATTGCTTATGCCGAAGTTTGAGTAGGCGATAAAGATTATACCTTGAATATTGAAAAAGTTAGTTAATATTGTGAAGTAATATTCGTGCTTATGATTGTTCTATTATGTTATGATGTTATATTATGTTGGAATGTTCTATCTGTTATATGTGGGTTCATGACACAAAGGCAGCGATTCATTAATCAAAAGCGACATAGAAATCCACTTTTTGTCGAAAGTTTGATTTTTATTTCAAAGTGAAAAGTTTTCAAGTTTAGAACTTTGATTTGGTTTTCAAAAGTTTATTTTCATGTTCCAAGGAGGATAAGAGTTCAAAAGGGAAGTTTTAAAAGTTAGAAAAAAGAAATTTCAAGTTTTTGAAATTACAAGTCCATATAGCAATAGTCGCTATACGTGTAGTTTGAAAAATCTAACTATTTTTCGAATCCAAACTTGATTTCACGTAGAAATCTTTTTGGAAATGTTTTCTAATTTAATTAAGTAATTAGAGAATAATTATCTAATTATTTATTTATTTAATTATTTTGATTAATTAATTAATTAATTAAGGTAATCAGTACATAATCATTTGTTAATAATGGTTTTTAAACTTAAACGTTAATCAATTAAGATAATCATGATTTGATATCGTAATAAAAGTTAATTATAATTTTTATTATTAATTAAGGATTAATTAATTATTATTTAACTATTTATTAAGATAACTATTAATTATTTATTATTTTAAAAAGGGGTTTTATTTAATTAATCTTTTATTAAAGTTAATTATGTTTTAATAAGGTTTAATTACTTTTAATTAGAGTTTAATATGGATTTGATTCTCATTTACAAGGGTTTTAGTTTATTTTAAAATCATTTTGAGATTAAGTAATCAGTTTTGTTTTAATATGTTTTCTTTCAAATTTGTTTTAAATCAAGGGATTTCTATATCACTTACCCTTAGGTAACCCCATATGATTAGGAAAAAAAATGACATCTATTAGGAGAACAAAACACTATTCTGTTATTACAATTAACTTAGATATTTACTAAAGTTGATTGATGGTTATGTGTTGATCCCTTATATACTTAGATAAGTAAAACCCAATTAAAAGCACCATTGTGGTCGCTAAGCCTCCGTTTGATTTTATAAGGATAAAAAATTTATTGTCTTTTTGAAATGGTTTCAAAGTTATTGCATTTTGAACAAGATATTTGAAGGATGATTTGACAAATGGTTTTACTAAAGATGTTCTTTTAATTAATGGGAATGATTTTCCATGTTATAAAAAGAAGTTTTTATAAAAAGTTTTATAAAGGAATTTAGAAATTTATAAAATGCTTTGGGTTAATGGATTTGAGTTTTAAGCAAATTAGATTTCATAAATAAGAAAGGTTTATAAAATGGATTTGCTTATTAAAGGAAGCTAAATTGATTTAAGGTTATTTAGGAAGTTGTTTATACATGATGGGTTTATAAAAAAGTTTTATAAATGATTTTGGAGTATTTATAAAAGAAGTTTTTAAAAATGAATTGGATATTCATAAAGGGAGTTTATAAAAAAAGTTTGGATAATTGTAAAAGAAATTATTATAAATGATTTTGAATATTTATAAAGGGTTTTATATATAAATTTGAGAAGTTGGAAAGTACTTTGAAATGGATTTGGATTTCAAGTAAAAGAGATTACATGAACGAAATAGATTTGATTAAAAATGATTTATCAAAAGAAATATAAAAAGAATTTGAGATCTAGGTTTCTCTAAACTAACCTTTTAAAAATGGTGGTACGGAACATCCGTTCCACGCTTAACGAAGAAGGAATAATGTTTAGGGTTGTCCTTATGTAACGCCCCACCTCTATGCTCATAATAACAAAGAGTATTAAAAGAAATACTGTCTATTATTACGAAGAATAAGGCTGGATAGGAGCGACCATCCGTAATTGGCCTTACACTAATATTGGTTATCTCGATAGGAGTGGTATATACTTTTTATTTTTCATCTATTATTTATTTACTCCCATCGACCTATCCAATTATCAGTATAAAACAAACTACGATAGTTCATAATAGTTTAGGACATTAGATATAACAATAACACAGATAATATAAATGCGGAACACAGATTAACAAAAATCTCATATATATATAACCGATGTCAGTTACAATATAGTTGACACGATACATATGATACAACTACAACTGTCGACTCTAGAAGTTATATATACAAGTACATTATCGACTAATATACATGAATACATATCGTTCTATACAATGACACGACTACTACAAAATGACACTGACAACTTCAGAAGATGTGAAAAGTCTTCAAATCCCGAACAGCAACTCAAAGAAGGAAATCTACAACCTGAAATAACTCGGGTCTGACCCGAGTATTAAATTCAAAAGAAAATAATACACGGGTCAGTCTAATTCAAACTCAGTTATTAGTGCATAGTAGCAATAATAATCAGATAGTCAAATAGACGACAGTCACAGAAATCTCGTATATCCAACTCTCGATACGAGAATTGGATAACGGCATATATAACACTAAATAGTGTTAAACAACAAATCAACAGTCCAAATCAGAATACAACTCCAAACATTGAAATTTACCAACGAAACAATTCAACAAATCGAAACATCAATTTAAAGCTGTCAAATCTGATAGGGCTGCAGTACACGCACGCGTGTACTGCCTCGCCACTATCATACGAAATGCATAAAAGATCAACGGAAATTCATAAAACGCGCATAAGGTCAAACCCAGAAAAAGTCTGGTTTAACACATCTGCAATTTCAATTGAGATGGCCAAGACATAAAATCAAGTCTCGAACCGAAATCAGTGACTCAGTGTGAATGCAACAATAGAGCACAGCACACCAAGTAAGTAATAGCAAACAATAGGTGAACAACCAAGGGTCGAGCACTGATATGTACAAACGAATGGAAGGCAACTATAGTGATCAAATAGACTGCAGGATTAAAAACAGGCTACAGTGCTCCCAAACACATCAACTTAATGAAACAGGAACTACAAATACTAGTTACCAACCTACAAACAACCAACCATGCCGCTCGATGTGCTATAACAGCAAAACCACAGATAGCAAGTGATGTAACAAAGCGACTCAACAACAATGTATGCGACATACGAACAACAGATCTACAAGTTGAAACTTCAGAAGAATCGGTTTGGACAACCACAGGTACAGGTACAACAAAATGCAGAACCAACTCCCCAAATGACCAAATGAATGTATACAAGTTCAGTGTAAATCAAGGAAGGCAACTCGAGTGAACCAGACTCAAGTAAATCCAGTTACTCTATGGAATACATCACTACAACTATCAAGTGAAACAGAGTATATATAAGGTAGGCAAGGGCTCAAGTGCATCAGGTCAGTGACGTGACACCAGGCCCAGTGCGAAAGTAACCATCATTGTATAAAACAATGTATCAAAGTTCAAGTGAACTTGATAGGTAAAACTCAAGTCTATGAATCATGAAGACTGCAATATCAAAGAAACTACAAGATTGCACAATGGAAATGCAAGGACCAGGCAACTCAATACTCAAACTCAGTCCAAATCCACAATATATGCATACAGAAATAGTGAAGACAAGAAGTCAGGCAAACTGGACTATGTAACAGGAAGCTACAAGCAAACAAATAATAGGTACAACTATAATTAAAACATGATATGTCTCAAAGGCTAAGGCACAGTTGAAAACATATTACAGTGAACACAGTTGCATAATTGCAACACTCTAAATCAAGGCAACATGAAGTCTGCAACTCAAACCGCAAGTCCAAAGCAAATCACAAAGGACACAGGAACAACTATTGTACACTAGACCGGACTTCAAAATGATCAGCAGTATGCTCATACAACAAAGACAAGACCACTATGCAAGGCTCAACCCATACAAGTAATGCCAGGTTCACATAAAATAGGCCCATATGGAATAGAGGCAACATAAAATCAGTATGAAATCAGTATGAACTCAGTAAGTAAGCACAAGTGCTTTAACTGATAGGCAATTATATCAAGTTAAAAAAACAAGCCCGAGTAACAAATTCCAAAACTTCACAAGAACTGTCATTACTTTAACATTTGCAGTTCAAAATCAATGTCATAAAATCAAGTAGTCCAGCATACACAATTTGGAACAAATCAGAAACACGTTCCACCATGGAGGCCGCAAATGCAAATCCAGAATTGAATTCTCGTCTAAATTATTTTCACAAACTAAAGTTTGCAGATTTAAAACCAAAGCCAAAAACATCAACCTCCATCATAGCCAAATGGCCAAAATCAAAACAATGCCGAAGTCGACATAGAGGCTATCGCCAGAACAAAATCAAAGCAACCGAAGTCAAAACGATAAACAATTGACTGAAATCAAAGGGACACAGAACGAAATCATCATTAGACAAATCATAACCAGTCAAAGGAAACACGAAATCGCGAGTTCGAATCGAACAAAAATAGGAGGTTTAAACTAGATGTGAGTGAATGAATCACTCACCTTATTTACGACAATTTAAAGTAGTCGGAGAGGCAATCGATCGAAGTTACTTGCGATTTTTCATGCGATCCTTTCCTCGATCGAGCAAAACGACATCACGCCACCACGAAGTCGAACAAGCCCTAATTTGCAGTGGGACGAAGAAGAGATCGAGCGTCCCATTTATTTGTCTTCTCGTTTTGATTAGGGTTTCGATAGTGAATTGGGGGAGAGGGGCGAACGAAAATGAGGGCCGCCACCATTTTTCTTCTTCTTGTCTGTTTTTTTTTATTAGGGTTGTGAGTGAAAAATTGGTAAAGGGTCGGTTATCACACGAAATAGCACTGTACAAAAAGAAACCCCATGGGCCAATAAAATTTATAAAGCCCGCAATACTTAACAATTTTTATCAAAAGTATTTCCACTCGATATAGAAACTCCAATCACCATTTATATAAACGAATGTCAACTTGAATAAAATTCCAACTACATATGTCAAACAATTTAAATCGTCATTTTGACGATGATTCAAAATTACAAACTCCCGGGTTGTTACAGACTCCCCTCCTTATAAAAATTGCGTCCCCATAATTTTCATAATTAAGGTCGTCATTAACAATTATTCTTCTAACATAAACTGGTTATGCTAGAAAAATAAGAATTGAGAGCACAATTATCAAAGAAATCTTTTAATTCCAATAAAAGAGATTCACAAATTTTCATCAAAATCTAGCTATCAATAGATAATCCGAAAACAACAAAACTGAATAAATGTAATCATCAGCGATAATCAATTATCAACAAGATAGTTAAAATACAAAGAATCATAAAGCAACAATGTCTAATCATCGATACGATAATTAGAAAAACAACAAAAGCTAATTATCAACAGACGTGATTAGAAAGCACAAATCACAATTCGCAAAACTGCAAGCATCTAGTTATCTAATAGATAAATAGAAAACACGAACTTTACAATCAGCAAACTCTGACTATCAACTGGAGACTAGAAAATATCATATCAATAAAATCAGCAAGCATCCAATTATCCAAACGATAGTCAGAAAATCAATCAACAAATATCAAATTATCAAAAACGCCAATCAGAAAACATCAAATATCTAATTATCTACTTATCAAGACGATAATCAAATTTTCTCAAATCAACAAATATTCGATTATCAAAAACGATAATCAAATTTAAAATCAACAAATATTCGATTATCAAAAACGATAATCAAATTTCAAATCAACAAATATTCGATTATCAAAAACGATAATCAAATTTCTCAAATCAACAATTATTCGATTATCAAAAACGATAATCAAATTTCAAATCAACAAATATTCAATTATCAAAAACGATAATCAAATTTCTCAAATCAACAATTATTCGATTATCAAAAACAATAATCAAATTTAAAATTCAATAAATATTCGATTATCAAAAACGATAATCAAATTTCAAATCAACAAATATTCGATTATCAAAAACGATAATCAAATTTCTCAAATCAACAATTATTCGATTATCAAAAACGATAATCAAATTTCAAATCAACAAATATTCGATTATCAAAAACGATAATCAAATTTCAAATCAACAAATATTCGATTATCAAAAACGATAATCAAATTTCTCAAATCAACAATTATTCGATTATCAAAAACGATAATCAAATTTCAAATCAACAAATATTCGATTATCAAAAACGATAATCAAATTTCTCAAATCGACAATTATTCGATTATCAAAATCGATAATCAAATTTCAAATCAACAAATATTCGATTATCAAAAACGATAATCAAATTTCTCAAATCAACAATTATTCGATTATCAAAAACGATAATCAAATTTCAAATCAATAAATATTTGATTATCTCAAGCGATAATCAAACTTCAAATTCAACAAATACTTGATTATCTCAAGCGATAATCAAATTCAAATCAACCAATATTTAATTATCTCAGGCGATAATTAAATTTCAAATCAGCAAATATTTAATTATCTCAAGCGATAATTAAATCTAAAATCAACAAATATTTAATTATCTTAGGCGATAATTAAATCTCAAATCAACAAATATTTAATTATATGAAGCGATAATTAAATCTCAAATCAACGAATATTTAATTATCTCAAGCGATAATTAAACCAACAAATATTTAATTATCTCAAGCGATAATTAAAAGCAACAATTATCCGATTATCGAAAACGATAATCAGAACTCATATCAACAAATATCTAATTACCACAAGCGATAATTAGAAACAACAAATATTTAATTATCGATACGATAATTAAATCTCATAACATCAGATATCTAATTACCTGCAGATAATTAGAAGCAACAAATATCTAGAAATCAATTAAGAAGACTAGAAAATCAACATAAAAGCTTGGATCGATCCCATCAGATGGCGAGTTTTTAATTCGCCGCACGTGCATCAACAAATGGCCGAAGCCTACCAAGTACTCAACATAATTTTGGCGCCCAACAAATGACCCGAAGGTCCGCAGAGTGACCCGAAGGTCTAGTACTGGTATTTGACCTGAAGGTCCATCAGAGTGGCCCGAAAGCCCAACAAATGACCCGAAGGTCCAACAAATGACCCGAAGGTCCTCATAGTGGCTCGAAAGCACACGAAAGCATCAAAATGTTTCAATTAACGAGTCCGGAATTAACCGAAATAGCAAACGCACATGTCCCATACCACGTGTTTTACTAAATCGTTTGATTCTCTTCATCGTTTCCTTGAAAGTGTGAAATCATCAAAATCATCAAAACAACAGATATTCAATTAACGAGTCCGGAATTAACCGAAATAGTAAAAGTGTGGTTCCATACTCCGCACTTTTGCTAAATCGTTTAAATCTCTTCATCGTTTCCTTGAAAGTGCAAAATTGTGTATTTTGTAAAAATACACTTTACATTCTCAAACGGACAAGTTCGGAATTAAGCGAATCAGTAAAAGAAAGGGGTCATAGTCCTCGATTTTGCTGAAACGTTTAAATCGCTTCCTCATTCTTTTGAAATCGCAAACTGTAAAATTTCTGAAAACAATTTTTATTTATTTTGTAAAATAACAATTCACATTCTCAACTGGACAAGTCCGGAGTTAAGCGAAACAGTAAAAGAAAGGGGTCATAATCCTCGATTTTGCTGAATCGTTTAAGTCGCTTTCTCATTCTTTTGAAAACGCAAACTGCTAAAATTTTATAAATCAATTTTCATTTTAAAACGATGTTCCAATCACGTGATTAAAACAACAAATCAGTAATAATTTCGATAAGGAAATTGTACTTCTCAAAATACCGTAAAAACGGTCACAAATCAGCATTGCGGAATAACCGCTTAAAAATCCACTTTTAAAATTTGACGGTTACTGAAGCCAAAGCGACAGTAGTTTTAAAACGTCAAAATCACATCAAAACAATTTACATCAAAATGTAATATCAGAGAACTTTCATTCATCTAAATGTCACAAAACACCATGCTTCAAAAATTTAGCATTGGTGTAAAAATCCCGTTATAAAAATAACGGCAACAAAATACGTTTCATGACCTAGCATCGGTTCAACGTAAAATAAATACAGTAACGTGCAATTCACTTGCACGCACATTACAATATAAACAAGGAAATCATTAGAGTGTATCTTCAATGAAGACAACTCAAAACAGCAAAAGCTAATCAATAGATGATTAGTACAGAAGAAAGCCAGCGAAAATTTCAACAAAAATTACATATCTGCAATTTCTACGAATCCTCAATTCGGATTCGAAATCCTCATAGAAACAAAATAATTACAGCTATGAAAACAACAAATGAAATTCCTATCAATTTCGTATTTCGATTTTTAAATCAAAAAGATTATCAGTTGTACTCAGCGAAGACAGTTTCACTGTTTCCGCTGCGCACTCTGATAAATAGAATACAAATCAATCAAAACATCAGAACACAATTTCATCACACAACTCCACTTTTATTTTTAAATAAAGATATTTAAAAAATTTATCAAAATTTCAAAACTTTAGTTTTGACTCAAATCACAGATAAAACATCGACCAATAGTTGTAACATATGTTCCATCCAAGTTATGTTTTATATTATGTCCATAAACCCCAAGCTCTGATACCAACTGTAACGCCCCACCTCTATGCTCATAATAACAAAGAGTATTAAAAGAAATACTGTCTATTATTACGAAGAATAAGGTTGGATAGGAGCGACCATCCGTAATTGGCCTTACACTAATATTGGTTATCTCGATAGGAGTGGTATATACTTTTTATTTTTCATCTATTATTTATTTACTCCCATCGACCTATCCAATTATCAGTATAAAACAAACTACGATAGTTCATAATAGTTTAGGACATTAGATATAACAATAACGCAGATAATATAAATGCGGAACACAGATTAACAAAAATCTCATATATATATAACCGATGTCAGTTACAATATAGTTGACACGATACATATGATACAACTACAACTGTCGACTCTAGAAGTTATATATACAAGTACATTATCGACTAATATACATGAATACATATCGTTCTATACAATGACACGACTACTACAAAATGACACTGACAACTTCAGAAGATGTGAAAAGTCTTCAAATCCCGAACAGCAACTCAAAGAAGGAAATCTACAACCTGAAATAACTCGGGTCTGACCCGAGTATTAAATTCAAAAGAAAATAATACACGGGTCAGTCTAATTCAAACTCAGTTATTAGTGCATAGTAGCAATAATAATCAGATAGTCAAATAGACGACAGTCACAGAAATCTCGTATATCCAACTCTCGATACGAGAATTGGATAACGACATATATAACACTAAATAGTGTTAAACAACAAATCAGCAGTCCAAATCAGAATACAACTCCAAAAATTGAAATTTACCAACGAAACAATTCAACAAATCGAAACATCAATTTAAAGCTGTCAAATCTAATAGGGCTGCAGCACACGCACGCGTGTACTGCCTCGCCACTATCATACGAAATGCATAAAAGATCAACGGAAATTCATAAAACGCGCATAAGGTCAAACCCAGAAAAAGTCTGGTTCAACACATCTGCAATTTCAATTGAGATGGCCAAGACATAAAATCAAGTCTCGAACCAAAATCAGTGACTCAGTGTGAATGCAACAATAGAGCACGGCACACCAAGTAAGTAATAGCAAACAATAGGTGAACAACCAAGGGTCGAGCACTGATATGTACAAACGAATGGAAGGCAACTACAGTGATCAAATAGACTGCAGGATTAAAAACAGGCTACAGTGCTCCCAAACACATCAACTTAATGAAACAGGAACTACAAATACTAGTTACCAACCTACAAACAACCAACCATGCCGCTCGATGTGCTATAATAGCAAAACCACAGATAGCAAGTGATGTAACAAAGCGACTCAACAACAATGTATGCGACATACGAACAACAGATCTACAAGTTGAAACTTCAGAAGAATCGGTTTGGACAACCACAGGTACAGGTACAACAAAATGCAGAACCAACTCCCCAAATGACCAAATGAATGTATACAAGTTCAGTGTAAATCAAGGAAGGCAACTCGAGTGAACCAGACTCAAGTAAATCCAGTTACTCTATGGAATACATCACTACAACTATCAAGTGAAACAGAGTATATATAAGGTAGGCAAGGGCTCAAGTGCATCAGGTCAGTGACGTGACACCAGGCCCAGTGCGAAAGTAACCATCATTGTATAAAACAATGTATCAAAGTTCAAGTGAACTTGATAGGTAAAACTCAAGTCTACGAATCATGAAGACTGCAATATCAAAGAAACTACAAGATTGCACAATGGAAATGCAAGGACCAGGCAACTCAATACTCAAACTCAGTCCAAATCCACAATATATGCATACAGAAATAGTGAAGACAAGAAGTCATGCAAACTGGACTATGTAACAGGAAGCTACAAGCAAACAAATAATAGGTACAACTATAATTAAAACATGATATGTCTCAAAGGCTAAGGCACAGTTGAAAACATATTACAGTGAACACAGTTGCATAATTGCAACACTCTAAATCAAGGCAACATGAAGTCTGCAACTCAAACCGCAAGTCCAAAGCAAATCACAAAGGACACAGGAACAACTATTGTACACTAGACCGGACTTCAAAATGATCAGCAGTATGCTCATACAACAAAGACAAGACCACTATGCAAGGCTCAACCCATACAAGTAATGCCAGGTTCACATAAAATAGGCCCATATGGAATAGAGGCAACATAAAATCAGTATGAAATCAGTATGAACTCAGTAAGTAAGCACAAGTGCTTTAACTGATAGGCAATTATATCAAGTTAAAAAAACAAGCCCGAGTAACAAATTCCAAAACTTCACAAGAACTGTCATTACTTTAACATTTGCAGTTCAAAATCAATGTCATAAAATCAAGTAGTCCAGCATACACAATTTGGAACAAGTCAGAAACACGTTCCACCATGGAGGCCGCAAATGCAAAGCCAGAATTGAATTCTCGTCTAAATTATTTTCACAAACTAAAGTTTGCAGATTTAAAACCAAAGCCAGAAACATCAACCTCCATCATAGCCAAATGGCCAAAATCAAAACAATGCCGAAGTCGACATAGAGGCTATCGCCAGAACAAAATCAAAGCAACCGAAGTCAAAACGATAAAAAATTGACTGAAATCAAAGGGACACAGAACGAAATCATCATTAGACAAATCATAACCAGTCAAAGGAAACCCGAAATCGTGAGTTCGAATCGAACAAAAACAGGAGGTTTAAACTAGATGTGAGTGAATGAATCACTCACCTTATTTACGACAATTTAAAGCAGTCGGAGAGGCAATCGATCGAAGTTACTTGCGATTTTTCATGCGATCCTTTCCTCGATCGAGCAAAACGACATCACGCCACCACGAAGTCGAACAAGCCCTAATTTGCAGTGGGACGAAGAAGAGATCGAGCGTCCCATTTATTTGTCTTCTCGTTTTGATTAGGGTTTCGATAGTGAATTAGGGGAGAGGGGCGAACGAAAATGAGGGCCGCCACCATTTTTCTTCTTCTCGTCTGTTTGTTTTTGATTAGGGTTGTGAGTGAAAAATTGGTAGAGGGTCGGTTATCACACGAAATAGCACTGTACAAAAAGAAACCCCATGGGCCAATAAAATTTATAAAGCCCGCAATACTTAACAATTTTTATCAAAAGTATTTCCACTCGATATAGAAACTCCAATCACCATTTATATAAACGAATGTCAACTTGAATAAAATTCCAACTGCAGTTGTCAAACAATTTAAATCGTCATTTTGACGATGATTCAAAATTACAAACTCCCGGGTTGTTACACCTTACCTCCAATTTAAATAACATTTGTTTAATCCTTTTTAACAAAATTTGGAGGTAAGAAGTTATCCATAAATGTTTTGTGTATATACTTATGTTTGGGATATAAGTATATGAATGTTTTAGGAAAACTTTTTGAAAAGAAATTTATTAAATAAAGATTTGTTTTGAGGCTTAATGGTGGCTATGGATAAATAAATCTCAAATGGAATTGGTTATTGTTTGTTTATTTGATAGTTAAATAACTTACTATCAAATATGGACCCAAAACGTAACTTTGGAAATACCTAGGAGACACACGTGAGTTATATGGCACAGTCATCTCCGATGATGTTGTACCGTGCATATAAATCTCGTTTCATTCTCCTTGGACAAATGATAAGAAAATTCATCCACTAACGGTTAGGAGGTGACTTCTGCTCTAATCTTTGACTGCTTATTTCCTAAAGAATCGGAGTTGAGTTTACCGAAAACTATCGAATGTTGTTTCGAAGAGACTGGGATTGGGTATGTTATTCGAAAACCACTTCGATCCAACTCAAGCGTTTCGAAGTGAAGACATCTTGGAATTGCTGACGGAGCTCTCAAGCGTTTCGTTCAGTCCCAGGACGAATTTTTATAGATGAATGCTTGCACTACATTGTTGCCTAGAGGGCAATGTTAACATTCCAAGTGGGAAGTGCTATATAAAAAGGTAAAACGTAGCCTCAAGCCTCATCGACCGGGATTGACTAAAACAAGGGAGATGCAATAGGGCTAAGTGGGTCGCTCCCAAGTAGGGTATGATCATTCCTATATAGATTCGATATTATCTTTCATTTGTATACTTCGAGGCCCATTAAACAAGGGGTGATCATATTCGGTACTATCCAGTAAAGGGTCGGCCGGTTCTGTATTGGCAGGGGTCGATATGTTCGACCTTGATGTTATTTTATATAGAGATGCACCATGATGGACGGTGCCACAGCAGCCCAGTCATTGTATGGAATTACATTCTCCATTAAGCTCCATACGGACTTAGTTGTGCCCATCTATGTTGAGATGTAAGATGCAAGCATTTCAGCTATATTCATACTTTACTTTGACCCCTAGACATTATTATAATATCAATAGATTTTCTATAGAAAATATTTTGGTTATCATAAGGTCGAAACCCATCCGTGTTTATGTGCGGCGTGGTCTTAAGACATGCCTTTGATTTAAAGGTTTTTATAAAGTTAAAGACTTATGCTTTACTCACACTAGACCCATATCCGACCTGCGGTTATTTTCTTTTCCTAAACTCTTGGGTGCTTAAATTTGAATGGCAGCCATATAGTAAAGGTTTTCCGTAGATTCATCTTGGAGGAGCTTGGAGCAGGTGGCTTCATCAATGCTAGTTATTACCTTGTTTTCCGCTGTATTATATGCATATTGTATCTATTAGGTAGGTATAGGCTATTATTAATTTCCTAGGCTACAATTTGTATTAGAATGACTGTGATGTAACATTTTTGAAATGACTTAGTAATATATTATGTTGAGTAATACATATTGTTCCATTGCGTTGTGAGATTCTGTGTTGTTAGTTTCTTCTCTTCTATCTTATCTTTCTTTTTCTTTTACCTATAATGGCCTATCTTTCGAAGTAAGAAAGGCGGTTGGTTACAACGGCGGCTAGAGCATGCTTCAGACGAAAGCTTCGGACGACGGAGGAAATGGTTGAAGTTGGGAAATTGAAGAAAACATGCCACTGTCCTTGAGCCCAATTTTTAAAAGTTGCATCCTAGATTTAAAAATTAGTTTAAAGTTTTTCCTTTAAATTAATTACCTCTTTATATCATATATATATATTATCAATGTTGTTATATTTATTATTTAATAGAACTATATACATATATTTGTGTGTGTGTGTGTGTATTATATAAAATTTCATAAATAAATAAGTTTATACATATTATTTATTTTATTAAAACTCATTAAATATATATCTTATTTAAAATTATAGATCCGAGTTCGAAATTTTCTTACTCAAACTAGATTTTTAGGACACTATTCCAATTTCAAAATATATTGAATTAGTCAAAATTATTTTTGAATATATTTGTAGTTATCATCGTTATTATAATTTCTAAATTGGTTTATATTTATATATATAGATATACTTATAATTTAAAAAAACTATGAACAACCAAGGCATAAATAAAGGACAAATGTGTCCATTGCGGTGTAAATCCCAACACCTATTAAAGTACACATTAGCCAAATACATTATTTATATGTTGCACGTGCACTTTACACATGTAATTTTAATACCCTAATGGAAGCGGCTGCTACGGGTCATTTGTGCACATGATCATGCACTCTCTCTAATCTATGAAGTCCAGCTCCAAAAGATACCTTTGTTTATTTTCCCAGTGGACACACTCCTAGTAGAAATTTAACTTGTCAACTGTAACATCCCCTACTTTGAGGCCCGAATCTAAGCGCTACATATGCTGCAGTCATTTATAGTATTAACTTTCGGTGACAAATTATGGTAATGTTAATGGTATCCATAATATCAGAATCATATGAATATGAAATAAAATCAACATAGATTTGAAAAAAAGCTTTTCCGATTACATTTCAATTCAGTATTTCATATTCAATTACATAATCCCAAAATGATTCTCAGGTTTTAATCAAATATAATTATTACAAAATATGCCAAGAGCGACTTATGAAGATGCCCCCCGGGATGATCATACTAAATAGATAGACATATCAGTCATAAATACATCACAATGGAAATACTACGAAATAACTCCTGCATAACTAGCTTTGCCTCCTACACATCTTCGGAAACTTATTCGTCTAACCTGCTAAACCTAAAAAGTCCTTAACTCTCAATCTACTCAAATTCAATTTTGTGCACCTGAGAATTTAAGGGGAAAACATAAACTTCGAGTCAGACATAAAGCTTGGTGTGAATAATTCTACTGGAACGGGTTTCCCTCACCAGTTACTGATATGAAGTGAGACCGTGTCGCTTAGTGGAATGGGTTTCCCTCACTAATATCCTTTTAAAATCATATCTTTTGCAAATCAAAATCCTGCAATAAAACTGATTATAACAACAATAATAATAACATGTATGCACATAAATCAAGTAATCAATGGACTATTTTTCCGAACAATATAGTTTTATCAGGCCGACTATTAACCACTGGCTGACTTGGGCCTACCAGAGATAATAAATATCCTAACTTTTGTTAGATACAATACTGGACGACTTGTCCTTAACTTACTTCTCTTAGGGTCAAGAGATCCTAACAGTTTCGCGGGCTAACCAATAACCTACTTCTACTATGTGTATTCCTTTTTGTGTGTAACATCATTTTGGTCTTACCTGTGACAAAGCCCTACACACTGGAATTTTGGACTTATATTAGCTAGGGGTGACTAACTAATGTATAGGACGCGACCCCGGTCATCCAAAATCTGAGTCATATACTTAGGGTTAACTACCTTATTCAAATTTCATTTCTTTGAAAACCATTTTTATAAATGATTTACCTTTGAAATCATATCTTTATAAAACAGGGAAATCATACTCTTTGCTTTACTCAAAATACTTATGCCATGATATATTCTTTACAAAAAAATGTTGATGAAAACCTAAAATTAATAGAGTTATCTATCCCTTTGAAATAAGTTAAAGCCCTTTTTAACTTAGAACACATTAGGCTATAAAACCAAAACAGTACCTTCGAAACCATTGTTTAAAACCTTAAACAATCCCTCTCGAAATCATAGAAAGCATCCCTTTCGAAATAATCGCTTAAAACCTTAGACATTCTCTTTAGAAACCATTAAACATACCTTTTGAAAATATTGGAAACGTTCCTACAGAAACACATAAAACATAACTTTCGAAACACTTAAAACATACATTTCGAAAGCATTGGAAACATTCCTTTAGAAACACTTAAAACATACCTTTCAAAAGCATTGGAAACATTCCTTTAGAAACACTTAAAAAAAGCATTGGGTTCAAGTACGAATTTGTAGGGGTATAGCTTCGAAACCCTTTAAAAGTATTTCTTTTGAAATCATTGGGTTCAACATTTAATATAACTATAGGGTTAAAGAAAATAGAAGCGAAAGCATCACTTTTGAAAGCATTGATCTTAAGTAAAAGAATTAGGAAAGGGAGGACTTCGAAACTACCATTTCGAAACCATTGCTTCCGAAACTATTAGTAAAAGTGGCTAAGACACCCCTTTCGAAAGCATTGGGGAGGCGGCTTCAATATTAAGAAGATGAAAGCCTTCCGTTCAAATACATTGTTTTAAGGTTATAAAGAAAACGGCCTCTACTAATGCAATATGTATAAATGCGGCAGCTGGGGTATCAAAGGGATTAAAAAGCGGAAACCTTTTCGAATGCTCTTTTAAAAACAAAGGCAAGTTAATGGATTCAAAAGCTAATAAAAGTAGGTTCAACCCTTTCAAAAGCATACTTTCGACACCGTCCTTTCCTTCCGCCTTTCTTCAATACACTACGTACCAATTGCTTGATACCATGTGCATTGGTTTCGAATAAGTGCGAAAAGGTTATTGGGTATCGTGATGGAAACAAGCAATGGAAGTGGCGAAGTTGTAAATCAAACCAAAACTGCTTTTTAAAGTAATTTCTTTTCATAATTTGCCAAAATATGATAGGTTGAAAATTATTTGCCAAAATTCTTTTCAAGACTGCCTAATTCAGCATTTAACAATTGAAACATTTTATGCAAATTAGCCCTTCTCCTTAATAAAACATTTAAAAATTTAAAACATTTAAGTCCTCTAACTTAATAATTTAATATCCATAGTATAACACTTAGGAAAAATTCCCAAAAATCACAATAATTCGTTTTAAATATGTTTTCTAACATATATAAATTTTAGACCCGAAAACATTATTTAATTGCCTTAAATAATTTGAACCCAAAATTAACTATTTTCTTTCATAGAAAATTCATAATAAATCCACAATTACTTAGAATATTATGAAATTTGAAACCCACTTCTATAATAATGTTATTGATCATTTGATAGGTTTTCTAATCGAAACATTCATGAAATCTATACTAAACCATATAAATCATCAACAAGCATACATATACATTTCAACAAACATAACATGGCATATTATTCGCAAACATAGTTCGGATCTACTTGAAGCCAAAATCATTATCAAAAGTGAGATGTAAACTAATTATTCACCTTGGTTGGATTAAGAATTTTGAGATTTGGATCAAGGTTGATTTCCTTAGTTCTTGATCTTGAATCTACTAGCTTTAATCTTTGATTTCCCTTTTCTTTAATAGCCAGCCACACCCCTTAGGTTTTAGTTTAGTTTGTATATGCAAATGAATGAATGAAGTGGGGAATGGGAGGGATTTAGGATATAAAATAAGGCTCTTCCTATTTTACCATTTTAATTTTTCTCCTCCTTATCTTAAATTTTAATTACTTATTTTAGTTCATTCACAAGGCACGACTCAAGTTTAATTATCAAATTTCAACCTCTTAACCCTCTACATTCTTTAATTTAATTTATCCAATTAAATGTCTAAATAACGCTAAATAAAATTAGGGTCATTACAGACTCCCCTCCTTAAAAAATTTCTTCCTCGAAATTACGATAAGGTACCCATAACAATCAAACATAAAGGTAAAACGTACCATCAAACAAGTCAGGATAAGTGTCTCTAACCCTACTATCGGTTTCCCAAGTATAGTCTCTCTTGTCGTCACTCCACTGGAATTCGACTAATCTGACTGTCTTGTTTCTTAGTCTCTTCTCATCTCTCACACCTATATGAACTGGTTTTCTAACTATAGTCATATCTGGTTCCACTACTTGATCCTCTAACACAGTCGGTGAAATAGTAGTCTCTGTATCTCGAATACACTTCCTTAGATTAGAAATATGGAAAACACTGTGGACTCCTGCCAAAATATTCGGTAACTCTACTCTATATGCGAGTTTCCAGATCCTTTCTATAATAGGAAATGATCTAATGAATCTTGTGTAGGATCGTTTTCACCCTAGAGAGGGGTGAATAGGGTGATACTAATAATAATAAAAATTAATGCGAAAATAAAAAACAATCACATCAAATAATGCAGAAGAGATCACACACAAATTTACCCAGCTTCGGCAAAACCCTGCCTACGTGCTGCCCCCAAGGTTTCTACTAGAAATTAAGTAGTCAGACGCTTACACACGTAAACTTGCGACACCCGCTAATGACTAACCTAACTCTACGCTCAAAACCCCACCACAACTAAGCCACTGAGTTGTGAATTCTCGAACTACACCACCGTAGTTCGTAACCTAGTCACACGACTAGAAAGTTACACAGTTTAAAAAAGAAAATTACAACTGAAAATAAAAAATAAACAAAATAAAACCAAAACCCTATTTAATAAAACTTAAGCCCAAAAATAATGTAGACCGGCCCACTATAGTTTATAACATACGAGAAATAAGGACGTCTCCCTTCTGTATACTTCGGCCGATCTTTTTTTTGCTTCGTTCCTTTTCAAAAGCTAGGGTTTTTAGAATTTGAGGCACCGCTTGAATGATTGAAGCTCAAATCGTTTGCTATTGCTTCTCAATTCACTTCAATGCTTCTCTGATTGATTCAATTCACGGCTGCTTCAAATATGTCGAGATCAAACTCTTTAACTGGTATGCGAATTGTCTTTTATCGATTTTGTTTTTTCTCGACTAGATTCGAGTTTTTGGTTGTGTTTTAAGTATTTGCTTGAACTCGAATGAATTTTATGCCGATGATGTAACTGGGAATTTATAGGGATTAAAACCTTATTTTATTGTGCGTATAATTTGGTTTGAATTCTTCAGAAATTTTGTTCGGCCATTCGATTTTGCTTGAAAGCTTGTGATGTTTCTGACTTCGTTCTATCTCTGATATTGTTTGATTTTCTTTGAGCCAGTTTCGATCTTTTCTCCTATGACTTCGGCATCATGAATTTTGAGATAAACTTGACTTCGACTTGTTCAATTCCTTTCTGCTCTGACTTGTAATATATATACGAATTTGAAATGTCTTCGAATATGTTTGACCTATGTTGATTTTTATCTAGGCCTTGACTCATCGAACTGCTTCTGTTTTGTGACTGCATATATATATATATATATATATATCGAATATATTCCCTGGTTGACAAGTTCAAAACTGCTGCTGTTAATAACTGGACTTGGTAGCCTTGCATTCCATTGCTGTTGCATTTGCTTCGAGTACATGTGCATTTATATTCTCTGTTGCATTGCATTGAACTGGGTTATGACATTATTGTGTTGCAGATTTGAGCATGTTTCATGTTGTACTTGTTCACAATTTTGAGTCTGCACTATATGTTGAAATTGAGTATGTCTGATGCTTTGTTTCTGCCTTTGTATGTTTGGAGTCTTGTTGCATTGTAGTTGGTCTTTTGTTGTACATTTGAAGTGCATGTGTGCTGGTTCCTCTTGAAGTCTGGTACAATTGTGTTTCATGCCTTGTATTAAACTGTCTGAAGCTTGTTGCCCGATTTATACATGTCTGGTTCAATTTTGTTGTTGCCTCTGTTTCATGTTGGTTTGTACATGTTGGTTTAAGCTGAGATTGTGTGTTGGTTAGACCTGATTTCATATGAACTTGGGTTCACCACTTTTGTCAATCTGAACTTGCTTTGCATTCATGTGTGTCTGTGGGGTTTCATGTAGTCTGCATTATCATGTGGTCTTGTAGTCTAGGCCTGCTTGCATCTGAACTCTGTTTTCATGTTCATGTAGTGTTGTACTTGACCATATGTGCTAGTTGCTGTATGAACCACTTTGGTCTGGTCTGTGATCTTGATATTTCATTGTTTGGAACCTGCATTTGCTCATTTAAGGTTTGGTGCACATATTCATGCATATACATGCATACCTATATGAACATGCATATGTCTCTGGTTTTAGTTAAATTGGTCTTCTTGTTGCTTTGAGTTGTTTGGTGGTTTCATGAGTATGTTTTCATCCCTCGATGCTTGCATGAGAACTTGTTTCTACTGTTAGTAATTGTGCACATACAAACATATATATACATACATACATACATACATACATACATATATATATATATATATGTATATATGTGTATAACTATTGTGCCTATCCACTTGGTCGAGACTTGAACTCTGTTGTTGTTTTGAATTCTTGTGGCATTGTGTTATTTGTTGCTCTTGAAGCTGGTTCATGTTTTCATGTTGGTTTTGTTACTATGTTGCACTGGGTGATTTGTTGACCTGGTTGTATTGCAATTTAGTCTGGACTTCATATTTTGATTCTTTGAGCTTGTTCATGTTGTTATGTGGTTGTACATGAACTTGATGTTGCATACATACTGTCTGGTTTTGTGTTGCAATGTTGATTTTCGTGCACCAGTACTGTTCCACTTGAATACTTTGTATTGCTTCGAGTCAAATTGCTTCATTCTTGTGTCATGACTGTATTTTGTTTGCACCTGAGTTGAATCCAGCATCGGCTTGGGTTTGATCTTGTGCTCACCTATCCCTGCGATTTTAACAAGCAAGTATATATCGGTGTGCACGGCCTTGTGGCATGTATAGTGATACACTGTGCATGTCACAAGTTGTTCGTGTATGATGATTTAAATGAATATGATGACGAACAACCCAAATAACTGAGGCAAATGATATTTTCAAAACACACACTTCATTTTTGAACTGCAAATTATTTCTTTTTCAAATTTGCTGCGTTAGTGTTTATTTTGCAGATAATTCAGATACGGGATACAAGCTGAATTAGAGTTAAAGATCAAATACGAGTGATGAGTGAATGTAGTGAGGTGAAAATGTATGTGAAAATTGTATAGTGAAAATTGTGTTGTAATTTGAAATTTTATTGTAATTGAAAATGTGGAAATGTAGTGAGAGCTCAAATTTGTACTATTTGAATTTATAATAAAATATTTGTTTGAATATGAATTTCGAGTTATTTATTTTATTAAACAAATATTTATTTAATTATGTGGGAAAAAATAGTACAATAACATATACATTTAAACGAATATATATATATATATATATATATGTGTGTGTGTGTTTATTATCATCAAACAAAAATCATAGGCTATTGTGTTCTACATCTTGGTGCCATTTTCCTAATTTTTCAAATCTGATGACTCCTTTCATCGGTGATACTTTGACGAAAACGTGATCTCCAACTGAGAATTCTATGTCTTTTCGTCACATATCAGTATAACTCTTCTGCCTAGACCGACCTTCCTTTATTCTTACCCGAATTAACTTAATCTGCAGCTTCTTTAACCAAATCTGGATCAATAATTAATCTATCCCGGTCTCTAACCAACAAACGGGCGATTTGCATGGTCTTCTATACAAAGCTTCAAATGGTGCCATCCCTATACTATTTTGATAACTGTTGTTATACGAAAACTCGACTAAGTATAGATGGACTTCCCATGATCCTCTGAAATCTAGCAAACAAGCTCTTAAAAAATTCTCCAAGACTTTGTTAACTCTCTCTGCTTGCCCACCTATCTATGGATGGTAAGCGGTACGCATATTGAGCTTGGTACCTAAGGTATCCTATAGACTCTTCCAGAACTAACTAGTGAATAAGGAATCTCTATCACTTATTATGCTACTAGGAATTTCGTTCAGTCTAACTATATTATTCGTGAATAACTTAGCTAAATCTAGTGATGTTCTGGTCGACTTAACGGCTATAAAGCATGCACTCTTAGTCAAACTGTCCACTATAACCCAGATACTCTCATTTCCTCTATTCGACCTTGGCAATCCGTCTATGAAATCCATTGAGATAGAATCCCATTTCCAGACTGGAACATCCAAAGGCTGAAGTAATACACTCGGGTTCTGATGTTCAGCTTTTACCTGTTGACAGTTCAAATACTGTCTTACCCATAAGCCTACATCTCTCTTCATACCTTCCCAGTAGAAACTTCTTTTCATATCCGGATACATCTTAGTTCCTCCAAGATGAATCATAAATTTTGATCGATGACATTCTCTGAGGACCTCCTTCCTTAGGCTTTCTATATTCGGGACACACATTCGTCCCTTCTTTCTCAACTACCCTCTCTAGTCAAGACTAAAATCCTTCAGATCATCAATCTCGATTCCAACATCTAGCCTTCTAATCTTCCCAACTAAGACTGGGTTATCTTTATACTTAGATGTAATCCTTTCGATCATCATCGATCAAACTTCTAAACATGATAACATGGCGGTTTCTCGACTAGAACTAGCCTCAGATCTCCATTGTACTCTGCATGTAGTTAATACTTCTAAGTCATTCTACTCAGCTATCATTGCTAATACTTCATTCTGGTGTTTTCTGCTAAGTGCATCTGCAACCTTATTTCCTTCTCCTAGTGTGTACTCAATACCAAAGTCGTATGCAGTTATGAACTCTAACCATCTCGGTTGTCTCATATTCAACTCCATCTGAGAGAATAAATATCTTAGTGACTTATGATCCGTATATAACTCGAATCTTTCTCCCAAAAGGTAATGTCTCTACACCTTCAATGCGAAAATTACCGCAGCTAATTCCAAATCATGAGTTGGATATCTAACTTCATGTGGTTTAAGTTGTCGAGAAGCATAGGCAATCGCTTTACCCTCTACGTTAGCAGCTCCTAATCTTGTTCCACATGCATTCGTGCATACCACTAAGTCCCGATTCCCCTCTGGAACAACTAACATAGGTGCATTAGTCAATAAATGTTTCAATTTCTAAAATGCCTCCTCACACTTATCAGTCCAAATAAACTTCACATCTTTCCGAGTTAGCTTAGTCATCGGTGCAGCTACCCACGAGAAATCCTTAATGAATCTCTTGGGTCTCTTCCAATTATCCACTGCCTCGATCTTAGCCGAATCTACTGACAACCCTTTTTTTGAGACTACATGACCAAGAAACTTCACTTCCTTCTTCCAAAAGTGACACTTCTAAAACTTAACCTTCAACTGATGCTGTCTCAGTGTCTCAAGCACTATTCTAAGATGAACTTCATGATCTCTTTCATCCTTGAAATATATCAATATGTCGTCTATAAATACTAATACAAATATGTCTAGATGCTCCTAAAAGACTCTATTCATCAAGTCCACGAAGAATGCTAGCGCAATAGTTAGTCTGAACGGCATCACTAACCATTCGTACGATCCATATCTGGTCCTAAACGTTGTCAATAGAATATTATCCTCTACTACTCTAAGTTAACGGAACCTTATTGCCAAGTCCAGTTGAGAAAATACTTTGACTCCACTCAACTGGTCGAACAAATCATCAATCCTAAGTAACGAATATCGGTTCTTTATCATCTTCTTATTTAGCTTACGCTAATTGATACACAACCTCAACGATCCGTCCGATTTATTAACAAATACCACGGCTGCTCCCCAAGGTGAACTGCTTGGTCTGATAGAATTCTTACCTTCTAGATCCACCAACTGTACCTTTAGCTCCTTCATCTCGGTAGGTATCATTCTACTTGGCGGTCTACTTATAGGTTCAGATCTTGCTACTAAATCTATCCAAAACTCAATGGATCGTTTCGACGGTAGTCCTATCACGGGCTCAAAGACATCTACGAATTCTCTAACAATGAAAACTCGATTCAACTTGTCTTCTTCGTCCATAGCACCTGACAAAACATTAACCTCAAAACTTGGGTTTCTATGGAGTATATAATCCGATCATTACAACTGGGTGTCTAAGAGATATTTTCCTATCATGGCAAAATATCCTAGCATCGTACTTACTTAACTAATCTATACCCAAAATAATCCCTAAACTTACGAAATCAAACACATGCAAACTGCAAGCAAGTATATGACCTAACAACTCAAACTCTAAGTGGTCACATCTCATCCCAAGAGTCGCATACCCTCCTATTGGATTTGCAACCCTTAAGGACGTAACTAGATATGAGGGTTCTTGGTTAAGCTTATCTACCAAACTATGAGATATAAAAGAATGTGATGCACCAGTATCAAATAGAACTCTAACTGACATGCCATGAATCAAAAGCATAACTCCCAACATAGCTTTTCCCTTCTCCTCTGTTGTTGGTCTTGAGGTAGATGGTTCCAATGCAAACACTTTGCCCTTTCCATCCTTGGCTGGTTCCTTGCACTGGTTCTTATAATGTCCAATCTGATCATAGCTGAAGCATTTCACCCCTTTCTTGTCAGCAGCCTTCTTTACTTTGCCTATTCGACACTCATGAGCAAAATATCCCTTCTTTTCGCACTTGTAGCAAATAACATCGGCCTTCCCTTTCTTGACCACTCCTCCTTTCTGAGCTTCTATCATATGGTAAAACTTTCTCTTTTGATTCTGCCCACCTTGAGTTTCCACTGCTTTGTTACCATTAAAGAAAGCGAGCATTTACCCATTCCTCAAAGCCATCTCAACAACTACATCACACAGATCCCTAATATGTGGTAGAGTTGCTTTAGCAAGCTCGGGTCTCAATCCATGGATGAACTTCTCATCCTTTTGATAATCGTATCAACCGTAGCATGCCTGTATCTTGATAATTCCTCAAATATGGTAGCATACTCAAGCACTGTCATGTCTTCCTGCACCAACTCAGCAAACTTCCTGAGCAGAGTTGACTTAGCGATCTCCGACATGAATCTCTCCTCAAACCTCCTTCTGAATTCCACCCAAGTCATAGCCTCTTCAACTACTCCTACAGTAACACTATTCCACCAGTATAATGCTGCTCCTTGCAACTATCTGAATGCCAATATCCTTTTCTTCTCATCGTTAAGCCCTAAATCAACAAAAGTCCTCTCGTAATGAAGCAACCAATTCTCCACTTCAATTGCATCCTTAGTGCCGATAAATGGCTTCCCTCCAAGCCTAGCATAGTCTCCGCTTAGTACTGCATAGTTACTGACCACTAGAGCTCCTTGATTTCCTTCTCCAACATTTCCTCCAACTAATCCCACAGCAGCTCCAGCTTGTATCATGTTAACGAAGAACTAATACATAGCTCCCATATCAACTTGTGGCGCTCCAGCACCCACATTAGCAGATTATTCCCGACCGGGATTCCTTATAGTGTCTGGTCTGGCATTTCCATTGGTTGTGGTGCTTCCTCCACCAAGGTTAACCCTTCCATTTCTAGCATCCATATCTTTCCTTAAAATCTGCATTTGAGTCTTTGTAAGATACAGAAGAATAGCCTAAGAGAGATGTAAGAATAGAGGTAAAGCGTATACTTATAAATACAAGTACGTTACTATAGCGTTATCCCATACCCCATTCTTTAGGATTATGTTTTCCAGAAATCATTTTAAGTTTAAAATTTCTTTTTAGTTTATATAAACATATGCTCTGATACCAACTTGTAACATCCCCTACTTTGAGGCCCAAAGCTAAGCGCTATAGATGCTGTAGTCATCTATAGTATTAACTTCCTGTGACAAAACACGGTAATGCTAATGGTATCCATAATATCATAAGCACATGAATATGAAATAAAATCAACACAGATTTTAAAAATAGCTTTTCTGATTACATTTCAAATCAATATTTCATATTCAATTACATAATCCCAAAACGATTCCTAGGTTTTGATCAAATATAATTATTACAAAATACACCAAAAGCGACATATGAATATGCCCCCTTGGATGATCAGATTACTAGATAGATAGACATATCAGTCATAAATACATCACAGCGGAAATACTATTAAATAACTCCTACATAGCTTGCTTTGTCTCCTGCACGTCTTCGGAAGCTTATTCGTCCAACCTATTAAACCTGAAAAGTCCTTAACTCTTAATCTACTAAAATTTAATTTTGAGCACCTGAGAGTTTAAGGAGAAAACATAAACTTCGAGTCAGACATAAAGCCTGGTGTGAATAATTCTATTACATCTCGGTTTACTGATATTAAATAAGACCCACGCCACTTAGCGGAATGAGCTTCCCCTCACTAATATCCTTTTAAAAATCATATCTTTTGCAAAGCAAAATCCTGCAATCAAATTGATTATAACAATAATAATAATAAAATATATGCATATAAATCAGGTAACCAATGGACTATCTGTCCGAACAATATAGTTTTATCAGGCTGGCTATTAACCACTGGCTGACTTGAGCCTACCAGACATAAAAAATATTCTAACTTCTGTTAGATACAATACCGGACGGTCTTTTATTAACTTGCTTCTCCTAAGGTCAACCGATCCTAATGGTTTCGCAGGCTCACTAATAATCTACCTCTACTCTGTGTATTCTTTTCTGTGTGTAACATCATTTTAGTCTTACCCGTGACAAAGCGCTACACACAGGAATTTTGGACCTATATTAGCTAGGGGCTACTAGCTAAAGTATAACTCATGATCCCACACCAGTCTCATCCGGTCTTCCAAAATCTGAATCATATACTTAGGGTTAACTACCCTATTCAAAATTCATTTCTTGACAACCATCTTTATAAATGATTTACCCTTGAAATCATATCTTTATAAAACAAGGAAATCATACTCTTTGTTTTACTCAAAATACTAATGCCATGATATATACTTTACAAAACAATGTTGATGAAAACCTAAAATTAATAGGGTTATCTATCCCTTTGAAATAAGTTAAAGCCCTTTTTAACTTAGAAAACATTAGGCTATAAAGCCAAAATAGTACCTTCGAAACCATAGTTTAAAACCTTAAACAATCCCTTTCGAAATCATAGAAAGCATCCCTTTCAAAATCATCGCTTAAAACCTTAGACATCCTCTTTCGAAACCATTAAACATACCTTTCAAAAGCATCAGAAACATTCCTTTATAAACACTTAAAACATACCTTTCGAAATACTTAAAAATACCTTTCAAAAGCATTGGAAACATTCCTTTAGAAACACATAAAACATACCTATTGAAAGCATTGGGTTCAATTAAGAATTTGTGGGAACATAGCTTCGAAATCCTTTAAAAGTAAAAATCATTGGGTTCAACATTTAATATGACTATAGGGTCAAAAAAACAGAAGCGAAAGCATCACTTTCGAAAGCATTGATCTCAAGTAAAATAATTGGAGAAGAGAGTGTTAGTCCTTGAAAAGAACGGTTTTGATGACAACAACCTTAGGACTTGTTATAAAATATAAATACTAACATTATAGTTTAGATATATATATATATATATATATATATATATATATGTCTATGCAGGATATATACATGCAGGTACTGAAAATGAAGACTGTAAAGTAAAGAGACTCAAGATCGAAGACATCAAGATTCAAGACTTATGAGTACCAAGATATTAAGAGTTCAAGATTTCAATAGTACAAGACAAGTATCGAGTCTAGAATTATGTTAAAACTCCTAGAAAAGCACTGACATCTTAAAATCCATTTTATTCGTGGAATGGAATTCACTTCGAGCCTGTTAAAGGGATGGAACCCTAAGTAGGATGGAACCTACGAAAAATCTAGTGGAACATTGTTTTGTATCCACTAACTTTTATTCAAATGTTTTACAAAATTATATCTTGTTTTCAAAATGATTTCAAAATCTTCCTTTTTAAATCAAAAACATCTATCCTGGTTTTAAATACTTTTAGCCTCAAAATAATCTTTATTTTCAATATCAAAATTATCCTTGGTTTTAAACTATCTTTAATTATAATGTACTTAACTTTTAATATTTATATTTAAGATTTAAATATGAAATTATAGTAAAGTTTTATATATACCAAAATATTATTCTCTATACTTATTTATGTATTTTAACTATAGTATATTTATAAAGTTTAAAATAGTTTTAATATAAGATATAAGTTATTTTCAAAAGAAAAAAAATTATCAAAAATATCTTAGGCATGTCGACAACCCCTAGGTACCCATGTCGACATGATGGCAGTTCATTCCAAAAGTTTGAATTTCAAAGGAAGTGTCTATTCGTTATATCCTTTCCCGAATGGACATGGCTGTTGTTCTACTATAAATATGGGATGTTTTAAACGAATTTATATTCATAATTTTTTGATTTCACTCCTCTTCTTCTTCCACGTTTCTTTATATACATTTTTACTATTACCCTGCCGAAATCACCATTGAATCTAACTAGATCATCTCTGGTTTGATTCTCTATCACTATCTCAACAAGATCCCAGTGCTATTCAGAGTTATAGGCTTCTTTGTAATCAATCGAGCGAGAAAAGGTGTGATTGTAGCCTGGAAAATCAATCAAGTGAGAGAAGGTGTGATTGTAGCCTAGGAAATCAATTGGGTGAATTTGTTGCCTGTAAAATCAAGTATCTCTACCCCGAGGATTGTGAATCTGGAGTGGTGTACCTCGTGGCCTTGAAATCGAGGGTGTAATTGTAAGAATTGGTTTTGAAAGGAAATCCATACTTGTGTTGCGGGACTGGATGTAGGGTAACTCCGAACTAGTATAAAATCCGGTGTGTTCTTTCCTTTACTGCTTTTACTTTATATTTGCATCTGTATTTGATTCTGTGATTATATCTGTGTATGAATTTTGCATACATTTGTGTTCAAATTAATATAAACTCAAAAAGAATTAGTAAATTCTTAAAACACTATTCACCCCCCTCTAGTGTTTATTCTAGACTTAAGATCCATAATCCGCATTTCTCGCATTTGGTATCAGAGCAAGGATTTCAAAGTTTCATAATCTGAATTTTGAAAAATTTCAAAATGGCTACCAACACTGGTACTACTGTTACTACCAACACTAGTTCATTTGTAGAAGGTCAGTCTACTGTCAGACCACCACTTTTTAATGGCAGTAACTATGCATATTGGGCATGTAGGATGAAAATATATTTACAATCAGTAGGACTAGACACTTGGAATATCACACAGACTGAATATTTTGAACCCACAACTAATTTTGCACAGTGGACTACTGAGCAAAAGACAGTCGCATAAAATAACTCTAAAGCTATGAATATTCTGTTTTGTTCACTTGATAGGAATGAATTTAATAGAGTGTCAATTTGTAAGTCTGCATATGAATCCTGGAAAACTTTGCAAGTTACTCACGAAGGAACAAGCAAAGTTAAACAGACCAAAATTTCCATGCTCACAAATTAGTTTCAATTATTTAAAATGATTCCTAATGAGTCTATTTCAGATATGTATAGTAGATTTCAGGATATTGTACATTCTCTCATATCTTTGGGAAAGGTATTTTCAGAAGAAGATCAAGTCAGAAAATTCTTAAATTCTCTTACTCCAGAATGGGATCAAAAGACACTTGCGATCGAAGAGGCAAATGACCTCAGTACCTTAAAGATAGAAGAATTAATTGGAAATCTAATGTCGTTTGAAGTCCAAATGATTGTGAGAAGAGAAAGCAAAGCATCTAAAAAGAAATCAATTGCATTTAATGCATTGACCGATGGATCAGACTCAAACAACGATAATGATGAAGTGATAGCCTTTATGACCAAGAACTTTCGGAAATTCATGAAATACAGAAAGATGAATAATCTCAAGAGAAAAAACTATAAGAACTCTGGTAATCATAATATAGTGCCAAACTATATCAAATATTTCAATTGTGATGAACCAAGCCATTTAAAAAGAGACTGTCCGCATCCAGATAAGCAAAATCTTCCTATAAACAATGAATCCACAAAGAAACGAAAACGTGCATTTACCGCCACTCTAGATGACTCAGACTCATCCTCGAGTGATGATGATCAGAAGACAGATAATTCAAATATGTGTTTCACGGCAGTTCACGACTCCGATGAATTCAGAAAAATGGACTCAGAAAAAGGTACACGTTTACAATACATTGGTTGAAATTGCATGCTTAGGATTGAATGATTTATTGATTGTTTTTGAATTGGTGTGCCGTTTGAATTTTAAATTTTTATTATTATTTTTATTATTTTAAAAAAAATTAGTATCATAATATTTTATGCAATATACTATAATTTCAGATATATATAGTCATTAAAAATAATATATATATATTAGAATACTTAAAAGAAATAAATCATGAAAATTCAGAGACACCTGTCGACATGGTCCCCCCCCCCCCACGTTGTCGACAAGGGTACAGAAATTTGAAATTTGAATTTGAATTCGAATTCAAATGTTTAAATATCCCTCCATCTTTTCACTTCATTCAAGACTCTGAAAAGTCATCTTTTGACCAGAGAACCTGTCCTTTGAGAACCTATTTATTTACTATCTCATATCACAACTTTTCACTTCCATTTTCAAATTCAAACTCTTATTTAAAAATTTCAAGCTCTCTACTCTCTACTCTAATGGCTTCTTCAAGCAACCCCTCCACAATGAGACTTTCCAGAAACATGAAAGAGCAACTCTTCAATGATCCGGAGGCTATAAAAGCATATATCAACTATGCTAACTATGGAAAAGTCCATCCCGGAAAGTTTGCTATATTTCAAGATTTCTCTTCTTATGAAATCGATTCTCTTTTTGCAAACAACCAAATTCTTAGTCTTGTTGATGCTTCACAAAATGATTTTGCTTGTTATCCAAGTCTTGTTAAAATTTTCTATGCAAATCTCAACCGTGGATTTTATAATGGAAATGATGATGAAATTTGGAGTAGTGTCAAAGGCACTAGAATCATTTTAAATTATGATATTTTGGGTACCATTCTCAATTGCAAAAGCACGGGAATGGATCTCTAGTTTGTAAATCGATGAAAATGATCGTGAGACATTTCATCACATTTTTGAAGGAGATGAAAACTTTGAATTCAAAAATCGAAATTTTCGACCAAAAGCAAGAATTTTTAATCTTCTTTTACAACATACTTTGACCCCAAGATCGGGAAGTTTTAACAATCCAACTTTAAAAGTTTGCAAAGCACTTTTTGCTATTTTTGGAAATTATGATATTAATTGGGCACAAGTTATTTTGGATGAACTTCGTCCCAAAAATGTTGAAATGGGTGAAAATACTTTATATCATGGAATCTATCTCACTCGGATTTTTAATTATTTTGGAGTAGATTTCAAAGGAGAAGAATTTGTTTCAAGAAAAGTTTTTAATCACTCAAACATTTCTCTTATGAAAATTCCATATGTTTTTCAACCATATGAGACTCTTGCCGAAAAGGAAGAGCATTTGGCTCATGAAGAGATGGAAGAGGAGGAAGAAGAAGAAGAAGGGGATTAAATGGAAATAGAAGAAGAAGAAGGTGAAACATCCTTGGAAAGTATTGATTATCCCTCTAATCCAACCAACAAAACCTTACTCAAAAATCAAAAGACTATTGTTGCAAATCAACGGATTCTTAAACGGTCCGTTAGTAAGAAATGGAATAAAATGTTATCCAAGATGAACAAGTTTTTCTCCAAAGTTAGCAAGAAACTTGGATTATCTTCATCTTCGTCATCATCTAACTAGCTCTACCTTTTCATATCATGTTGTATTGTTTTAGTATGATTTGATATGAATATTCGTGTAGTTCTTAATGTTGAATCGTTGTATCATTCTATTATGAAATGAAATTGAATTACGTTTTGTTATCTAGCTTATCTTATCTCCAGAATAAATGTTAGTATATTATATAAATATATACATATACACAATTATTCACAAAATCAAAATGAGTCATCAAAATGAACTGACCCCTGTCGACAACCCCCTACACACCATGTTGACAAGTACTGGTCAGAAATGACTTCTCATTTGAAATTTGAAATTTGAATAACTACCTTGTGTCTATTCATTTCAAACGAATTCCTACATCTATAAATACATATTTCTTCAAGAATTCATCACTCAAAATCATTTCTTATCTACTCTATCTATATTTCTTCTCACAGATTCAAAAATGGCTAATCCAATTCATAATTTGACTGAGAATCTTGAAGAAACTCTTAATTCTTTCAAGAATATTCTTTCTTTCATTCTCCGTAATCAGCGACACTTAGAGTTAAGTCAAATGCAGATGATCAAGGAACAAGAAAAGCATTTTGATGCAATTCGATGGATGATTTCCTCCCTGCACAAAGATGATAATGAAGCACATCCTTCAGTCTCTCTCACCAATGACAATGAAAATTGGGATGCCATTAAAGCAGATCCAATATTTGGAGAAGAAGGATGGTGGAAGTTCCTCGTAATGTTTGATTTTATTTGATTTTTTTATTTGATTTGAATTGATTGCTTGGATTGATTTGACTTGATTTGATTTGATTTGGTATGGATTGATAATTGGTGTGCAAAACATAATCTGCATAAATATACATTGATATTTATATGATCTTTGATTAGTTATCATGTCTATCAGTATAATTATATCTTAATTTATCTATTATATACTCCATTGTATATTTTAATGTAGGTACTTTAGTACAAGAATAAGGGGGAGTTATATAGTTTGGAGTTAGTTTGTTTTTGTTGATGACAAAGGGGGAGAAGTATAAAATAGGATAGTTAGGCATAGATTAAGGGGGAGTTATTAGGATAGAAGTAATATTTTATAAACAAAGGTTGTCATCATCAAAAAGGAGGAGATTGTTAGTCCTTGAAAAGAATGGTTTTGATGACAACAACCTTAGGACTTGCTATAAAATATAAATACTAACATTATAGTTTAGATAAATATATGTATATGCAGGATATAAATATGCAGGTAATGAGAATGAAGACTGTACAGTATAGAGACTCAAGATCGAAGACATCAAGATTCAAGACTCATGAGTATCAAGATATCAAGAGTTCAAGATTTCAATAGTACAAGACAAGTATCGAGTCTAGAATTATGTTAAAACTCCTAGAAAAGCACTGACATCTTAAAATCCATTTTATTCGTGGAATGGAACCCACTTCGAGCCTGTTAAAGGGATGGAACCCTAAGTAGGATGGAACCTAGGAAAAATCTAGTGGAACATCGTTTTGTATCCACTAACTTTTAGTCAAATGTTTTACAAAATTATATCTTGTTTTCAAAATGATTTCAAAATCTTCCTTTTTAAATCAAAAACATCTATCCTGGTTTTAAATACTTTTAGCCTCAAAATAATCTTTATTTTCATATCAAAATTATCCTTGGTTTTAAACTATCTTTAATCATAATGTACTTAACTTTTAATATTTATATTTAAGATTTAAATATGAAATTATAGTAAAATTTTATATATACCAAAATATTATTCTCTATACTTATTTATGTATTTTAACTATAGTATATTTATAAAGTTTAAAATAGTTTTAATATAAGATATAAGTTATTTTCAAAAGAAAAACAAATTATCAAAAATACCTTAGGCATGTCGACAACCCCTAGGTACCCATGTCAACATGATGACAGTTGATTCCAAAAGTTTGAATTTCAAAGGAAGTGTCTATTCGTCATATCCTTTCCCAAATGAACATGGCTGTTGTTCTACTATAAATAGGGGATGTTTTAAACAAATTTATATTCATAATTTTCTGATTTCACTCCTCTTCTTCTTCCACATTTCTTTATATACAGTTTTACTATTACTCTACCGAAATCACCATTGAATCTAACTAGATCATCTCTGGTTTGATTCTCTATCACTATCTCAACAAGATCCCAGTGCTATTCAGAGTTATAGGCTTCTTTGTAATCAATCGAGCGAGAAAAGGTGTGATTGTAGCCAGGAATATCTATCAAGTGAGAGAAGGTGTGATTGTAGCCTAGGAAATCAATTGGGTGAACTTGATGCCCGTAAAATCAAGTGTCTCTACCCAGAGGATTGTGAATCTAGAGTGGTGTACCTCGTGGCCTTGAAATCGAGGGTGTAATTGAAAGAATTGATTTTGAAAGGAAATCCGTACTTGTGTTGCGGGACTGGATGTAGGGTAAATCCGAACTAGTATAAAATCCAGTGTGTTCTTTCCTTTACTGCTTTTACTTTATATTTGCATCTGTGTTTGATTCTGTGATTATATCTGTGTCTGAATTTTGCATACATTTGTTTTCAAATTAATATAAACTCGAAAAGAATTAGTAAATTCTTAAAACACTATTCACCCCTCCCCCTCTAGTGTTTATTCTAGCCTTAAGATCCATTATCCGCATTTCTCACAGAGAGCACTTCGAAACTATCCTTTCGAAACCATTGTCTTCGAAACAATTAGTAAAAGTGGCTAAGACACCCCTTTCGAAATCATTTGGAACGCAGCTTCCATATTAAGAAGATGAATGCCTCCCTTTCGAATACATTGTTTTAAGGTTATAAAGAAAAGCGACCTCTAACTAATGCGAAAGATATAAATAGGGAAGCTAGGGCATCGAAGGGGTTTAAAAGAAGCAACCCTTTTGAAAGCTTCTTTTAAAAACAAAGGCAAGTTAATGGATTCGAAAGCTAGTAAAAGTGGCTTTAACCCTTTCGAAAGCATACTTTCAACACCGTCCTTTCCTTCCGCCTTTCTCCAATACACTACGTACCAATTGCTTGATACCATGTGCATTGATTTCGAATGGATGCGAAAGGATTACTGGGTATGGTGACGAAAGCAAGCAATGGAAGTGGAAAAGTTGTAATTCGAAACAAAACTAATTTTATGCTTTATAAAGTAATTTCTTTTCACCTAACTTGCATAATTTGCCAAAATATGATTGGTTGCCAATTCTTTACCAAAATTCTTTTCGAAAAAGGCCACCGAATTCAACATTTAATAATTGAAGCATTTTAAGCAAATAAGCCCTTCTCCTTAATAAAACATTTAAGTCCTCTAACTTAAATAATTCAATGTACATAGTAAAACACTTAGGAAAAATCCACAAAAATCACAATAATTTGTTTTAAATGTGTTTTCTAATATATATATAAATTTTAGACCCAAAAACGTTATTTAATTGCCTTAAATAATTTAAACCCAAAATTAATTATTTTCTCTTATAGAAAGTTAAAAATAAATCCACAATTACATAGAAAATTATGAAACTTAAAACCTACTTCTAAAATAATGTTTTTGACCATATATAAAAAACGCAACTCATTTTGATGTCATTTGATAAGTTTTCTAATCCAAAAATATCAAAAAATCTGTATTAAACCATATAAATTATCAACAAGCATATATATCCATTTTAACAAACATAACATGGCATATTATTTGCAAACATAGTTCGAATCTACTTGAAACTGAAATCATTATCAAAAGTGAGATGTAAACTAATTATTCACCTTGGTTTGATTAAGAATGTTGAGATTTGGATCAAGGTTGATCTCCTAAGCTCTTGACCTTGAATCTCTTAGCTTTAATATTTGATTTCCCTTCTCTTTAATAGCCGCCACACCCCTTAGGTTTTAGTTTATTTTGTAGATGCAAATGAATGAATGAAGTGGGGACTGAGAGGGTTTCAGGATATCAAATAAGGCTCTTCCTATTTTTCCCTTCTAATTTTCCTCCTCCTTGTCTTAAATTTTAATTACTTATTTTAGTCCATTCACAAGGCACGACTCAAGTTTAATTATCAAATCTCAACCCTCTTAACCCTCTGCATTATTTAATTTAATTTATCTAATTAAATGTCTAAATAATGTTAACTAAAATTTGAGTCGTACATCAATGTCCTTTGATGATCTTCCTCTGTGTAGCAATTCCAAGTCCTTCTCTGAAATATTGCCCAATCTAATATGCCAGCCTTGTGGCATCCAAAGCATGAGAACTAATAACTCTAACACAAGACTCCCCAAGTATTGTGATTTCCTTCACCAGTTACAGATTCTGAAGCACATCTCCCTTTATCAGAACTAATGCATCCTTAGAAACCTTCAAACAATCCTTCTCCATAGTCACATTGCATCCCATGGATGCCAACTGGCCAAAGATATCAACGACTTCCGAAAACTTGGAATATAGCGGACACTTTTCAAAGTGTGTACCACTCCGTTAAACATTTAAATCCTCACTGTACCCTCACACATAGCTCTATAACTAATATCATTTTTCCATAAAAATCACACTTCCCTCCTTTCCAACAAAGGAGCTAAAGTAATCCCTATTTGGAATTAGATAGAACGATGCCCCTAAATCAAGCATCCAATGGCCTGATACATTTATTACTTCTATAGTTAACACATCGTCAGATACAGTATTCTCCACCGCAATCGATGAAAATTCATCATCATTCTTCATCTTCATATTTGAACAATCTCTCTCCTATTGGCATGGTTTCTTGCAATGTTAACACTTCACATCTCTCGACATTCTTCTCCAACCATTTCGATGTTTCTAGATTTGGAACGCTCCCTAGGATCTCAACACTTCTCCCCTCTTCCTCTCTCGACGAATAGACTTTGACTACTACTCCTTCCTCCACCTTCATTCATCTCCTTCATTTGATCGTTCAATTTTTTAGATGGAAGGCCTAATTTCACATCTTCTAATGTCAAAGTGTCTCTCCCATATATCAGATTGTTGGTGAAACCTGTGTAACGCTCTTGAATGGAACACAAAAAAAAGCATCGTCTTCTACTCTCATCCACCTTCAAATCCATGGTCTTCATCTTCATCGAAAGATCACTGAAGAAACTAAGATGCACCTTTACTAAAGTACCATCTCCCATCTTCATGATGAAAAATGCCTTCAGCAAAATTGGTCGGTTAGTGAGTGATTTATTCGAGTAGAGATTCTTCTGCTTGTTCCAAATTCCTCTAGCAATGGTTTCACTGCTAATCTCCGATATAACATTCTCGCTTATCCCCAACTATAGAGTAGTAAATGCTCATTCTTCCATCTTCTGCTTCTCCATGGCTGAAACATCGACCAGCAACTTCTCAGTGTCAAATGCCACTTGATGAACCATATTCATCATCCATTATCACTTCTCGAAGTCATTATCCTTATTCCACTTCTCTATTCCTAACTGAGATTCAGATGCAACATAAGATCCTTTAACATATGATCTTGCTTCCACTGGGGTACCTTCATCTCATGCCATACTGCCTAACACCTTCTATCAACCAACCTAATAACCCTGATACCAGACTGTTGATAAAAATTCCAATAAACTTAAATCAACCCCAAAACAGCGAAAATAACAATAGAAATGTGTTGATGGTGAGGTAGAACAAACAAAAGACTAATATCACAGCAAACACAGATCATAGAATCAACAAAGAACAATAAATCACTTATGAGATTTATAGTGGTTCCACTATCGCGAGATAGATTACATCCATTTTGTGGGGAGAAGACTTCATTACTTTCACAAGAGAAAAGAGATTATATTGATTTAAGTTTTGGAGGCTAAACTTAGAGAAGAAGAAACATCGAAATTCTCCTTTTCCAATTGTATACATACAACAATAAACCTTGGATCTATTTATAATGCTTTCCAGATGCTTTTTATCATTAGATCACAATATATGTTGAAGATATGCTGAATTTACGGTGGAAACTCCTGCACGATAGAAAAAGATGAAAATACTCCTGAAAATTCGCGCATTATTTTTTCCATAGTTGTCGTTATCATTCAATTGGAACTTTTATCCATTCGACTGATAAAGAGTTCCAGTCGACTTCAAAAACACGAGTGCAATCGGGTAAAAAATCTCTCAAAACTCAATCGATTGGGAAAATCACCAATCAACTGGAATTTCCACTAGTCGAATAGTAATTTTCCCAGTCGAATAAAAATCTATAGCAGTGATGCAACAGACTTCTAGTCCACTTCTTCTTCTTCGACTCTTCTTCGCATCTTCTATGCCTCACTTCTACTTCCACGCAACCTCTTCTTCTTCAGTGTTTGAAATATAGTATCACATCTAACAATAATGTCTTTTCATACATCAATGTACTTTTGCTATTTTATACGTGAGGTTAGATTAGCATTTGGCCGGTTCCATCTAAATTGATAATGTCAGAATATGATCCAGTCATTTAATGTTTGGGAATCACGGTCATGTTATCATATAAATCATATCTTATCATCGACGTTAGCTATAAGCATATACCTCCAATCATAGTTGTTATGGCGTACAGCGCCAAAAGGCGCAAAATCTTCTTGTAGCACTGGCGCACGACGTGATAAATGACACACGCATTTTTAATTTACTGTGCATGTTTAGAATTTTTTTGAATTTAATATATATAAATTTTTTCTAAAAGTCCAATATAATTTTTTATATTTTCTAAAAAAATGTAAAAAGATTTATTAGATATTTTGCAAAAAAAGAAAAACATCGCAAAATTGTAAGCGTAATAGCCTTTAAAAGCCAAAATCGAACATAATGGTATATATTACCGACAAACTAGAAATTTGAATTTGATGCAACAATTATATTTTCCAAATCAATATCTGCATCATCAAATTCTTCAGCATCTTCCTCATTTTCTCATTTACCAATAGATAAAAACATCAAAAGTATGTTGTATTATTTCTTTGATAATGATAAAAACTAAGGTCATTATCATTGATACTAAATCCACTAATGCATATACATATACATATACATACACATACATACATACATACATACATACATACATACATACATACATATACATACATACATATATATATAAACACATTAATTTTATTAGTTGACATGAAAAAATAACTTGATTCATCACAAGTTATTTATGGTTACATGAAAGAGTAGTTTGGTTCATTTCAAAAATCAAAGTTGAAAAGAAAACCAAAAGGGAAGCATTATCATAAACTAGACCACGAATATCAACGTAATCTTCGATAAACTTCAACAAATGTCCATTATTTGGATTAATATTTTATTAACATAGTGAAATTAAAACTATTGATAAATTTACCGTTACCACTGGTTTTGACATTTCTTTATCATTGAATCGTTAATATTGATAAACTCAACATTATCATACCAATAATACTAGTATACTTATAAAGCTTATAATTGGTTATCAAGTGTTTGGTAATGGTATGGTACTGGTATATTTACTATTACCATAACAGCCATAATCATCAATATTTTTTAGGGATGTCGAAACAATGGTATCACCAATGTGTTGTGCCTTGTGCCAAGACGTATGCATTATCATATCTTTTATAACTATGCCTCCAATAAAGTTTTAACATCTTACTAGTGCCTTCATGTAATACAATCTCACCATAGACACTTGGAAGGTAACTACAGCTTAATGCAGTTCTTTTTATTATTCTTATTAATCGTTAGGTGGTAATTTCGTTTACTATCTCTCTATTCCAAAATAGTATGTTGTACACTTCACCGATGAGTATAGAAAACTTATGCTTTTTATAAGTTATACGAGTGCGAACTCGTGCTACGCACATGGCGTTGAATGTAAAGATTTGAAAATACAATAGTACGTTATTGGTAAAATCATATTTGTAAATCATGTTCAAACCAGAGTAATGTGAAAAAAAATTATATGCAACCATTAAATGTCGAATAATAAAATGTCATGCACAATATAGGTTTCGATTCAATAGGCGCATTAGAAAACTAATTTAATGTACTATCCACCCTATTATCAAATAGAAACAATTAGAACAACATAGTCTATACATCACAAATGGATATATAGCAAGGAGATACATATGTAGCACTTGCACTCTTGAGCAATCATGTGTTGACAGATCAATTGGCCCAAGTGGTTCAATACAAATGTTGGAGCTGTCTTAAAAAAATAATCATTGCATGGAATGATTCACGATGGCTCATGCGCGAACAATTTTGATGCACAGTCCAACATGCTTCCAAAATAAGGAGGATATATGGTAGTGCATTTCTTTAGCACCTAACTAATAAATTGTACCGTTGATCATCAAACTCATTTGAAAGCATAGTAGCTAGCTGGGCAATAGAAAATAAAATAAAATAGATGACCTAATATTTCCAATCAAGGAAATACTAACTTGTGATAAATATATCAGCGTCAAAAAAAAATTACATCAAATGAAATATATTTTGTTTGAAAGACGAATGAAAGGGTGTTATCTAAATCTTATCAAATACATGAATATCAATTTGTGCTGAACAAAGAAGTCAACCGAGGCTAAATTAAGTCTATAAAAGCAAATGTTTACAACATTACAACAGATAAGTAGAAGGATTGTTTGGTTCGATACACATAAAAAAATGAAGAAGAAAAATTAGTGTTTGGATAATAGTGTAGCATCATTGACCAAGCAACATATGCTGATAGAGGTTGTCATCCTTCCATGTTCCTATGGCTAAACCTAAATGGATTAAATGTTCATTGTTTACCATAATGATAAGTTTGCTATTAGAGAATAGTGACAATGTTACACAATTTGGTATAGACCGCAAGCTCCATATTAATTAGCATATAAAAAGCAGATCAATGTGCAAAAGATGACCCTTGTTGAGAAAGGTAAATCAAGTAGATTTTAAAAATCAAAGTTGAGAAAAAAATAAGCATATGGATTTCAACTATATTTATCTGTTGTAACCATCGAATATGTTTCTATAAGTACAAAATTATTTTTTGAATGATAGTTAACATGATCATTTGATTCAACTCATTCTTAGTAAACTTTTTTTAAAATTTCAATCAATATTCTTTTCTCTTACTTTTTTATATAGAAAATAAATTATATACTCAATGCATTAAATTTGTTTCCCAACATTTCGTACTACCGAAAATGATATAAACACAAAAATATAATCCTCTAAAGCTTTAATATATGTTCACTCATTTTATCAAAGTCATTTGATGATTGAAATCATTGTTGTCAAAAATCTTAAAATCTTACGATTCAAATCCTGATTCAGATCGAATCTCTCCCTTAATGATTCGATTTACATTGCGATTCAAACTTATTCCAAATTGCAAATAAAACATTCAACTCATACTATCATATTTAATATAATTATTTAGATTCACAATTCTAATTATAACGCTTTCAAACAAAATAAAAGTGGTATAAGAGAGAATATTCAGTTTTGATGTTTAATTATGGAACTTCAAACATCAAAATCAATATCAAACTGTATGTAAACTTTACAATACAGAACTTTTGAACCTATGATTTATGATTTGAATCTCGTTTCAATTTAAAGTTTGAACTTTATGATTTATGATTTAAATCTCGTTTTGAAAACATTGATAGAAATGAACTTATGGCAGTTTAAACTAACTTCATTTAAAACATATGACCATTGCTTAATGATTACAATGTGCGAAGTAGGTTGAAGAAAAAAATTAATGTATTAGTTAAAAAATTCAAAGTTAATTAGATAAGTTAGATACCAACACATAGCTTCACTTTTTTTTGAAACATACATGAAATTGATTCTTATCATGCATTCAAGTTCACAGTTCAAAATAATGAATGTAATTAATGCTTGAAATGTAAATAAATCCCTTGAGTTATAATGGTTAGCACAACAAAGCTTCATTGTTTTCAGAGTGTAACATATACTACACAACCAAACATAAACTCGCCTATGAAGTGCCGTACAATAATATTTGTATCTAATCCTTACTCTTACTTACCATGATAACTATAACTTAACGGTATTTTGAATCAGTTGTAGCAAATGGAAAAGAAAAAAGCAAAATTGTTTCATAATAACGACAGAATGTGAGCAACTTTGATGAACTGATAAGGTAAAACTAAATAAATTGCCCAATATACTACGTAAGTGGGAAAACCTATGTAAGCAATTTTGTTAACCTTGTAGCAGTCAATTACTTCCAATCAACATACATTGACGGTTTGTAAACAAAGTATAAATTACAAAAAAATGTACAACATACATTCCATTATAAAACAAAGTAGAAAAATTATTAGAACAATTGTAGTTGTATAATCTTCTACTTTGTTGTTCAAATATAGTTACTCGTCCATTAGAAATCCAAGAAAAAAAAATGTATAGTTTAGCTGAAAAACAACAACAGTACGTCAAATTTTTTACTTGTTATATTTTTGCTCAATACCTCGGGCAACATACCATAACTTCTAGTAAATATAAGAAGTAAGAAATTCAAAGTAGGATACATCTTCCACATATTCTTCATAATAAAATCATCTTAGTGGGAGCAAAAAATAAATTCCAAGATCATGACTGGTAAAGTATTGTTAAACGATAAAAAAAATAGAAAATAATGAAAATGAATATGAAGAATAAGTTGCACTAAATAGTAAAATAATTCCGATGAAATGGAAATTAATCAAAATTTATGTTTTGAATTACAGGTGTGAAATATGGTTGTCAAATTTATAGCCTGATACAATTAAAAAGTAGGAAAAAGTTATATTTATAAAGAAAACATGGATTTAATTTGAAAATAGTTAATTAGAGTACGATTACTTCCAAAAAATTGCACTTTCAATTTTGGAAAGAAATGAAGTAGTAAGGTAGGAGCAGATCATACAATTCATTTAGAGAAGTTCTAAGGAATTAATATAAGTATTTCTGAATGAAATGGTCAAATTTTTGGTCTTCTTATGTCACTGTTACTGACATCAATTAAATTTTTTGGTATAGTGTGAAGAAAACATAGGATAATATGAATTAATGCATCTAATTTTTTTTCCTTTATCTTTGCTACATTTGTTAAGAAGACAACAATAACATAACATAACAATAGTGATTATTATTTGCTTTATTTAATTAAAGCAAGGAATTAAATTCCAAGAACACAATTGGTGAAGCAGCATAAGGTTTAATGAAATAGTGAAACTGAGTAGACATAAAAAGCTATGGTAAATACAAATGCGGCCTTTGATATGGAAACACAAACCAAAGTTTATCTTGCAAACAAAGAAAATAAGTGATTGCTTTTGAATTACAAATGATGGTTATGATTGCATTTGGCAATACACTATCGCTAAGGACAACAGATCTAAAAACAAACAATTGAGTAGATGATGCAAACAACCAAAGGTTTTGAACGACCATAACAAAGATAGGATATACCGTTTTCTTAGGAGAACAAAGAAACCGAGCACAAAGAAATCAAACACAAATATCATAAATTTGATTGTGTAGAAGACAATATACTCGATTAGTTTACTGTTAAAAGAAATTGTATTGTTAGGGTAACAAAAAAGCATGAATAAAAATTTCATAATAACACATAAAACTACAAAGATAATAAAATTATAAATGAGGATAGAAACTAAGGGCTCCACTGCTATAAATATGTGGACAATCCTTTTATGTGCATATTTTTAATAAACAACTTATGCATAATGGTCACACCAGTTTAACTAACATGAAATACTTCTTCAATATTCAAAATAAATATTTTACATTAGACAATCAAATTGATAATATTGGTACAATCACAAACATAGAAGAAACAAATTATTTAAAACATACTTAAGATGTCATTATTGGAGAATAAAGAAACCAAGCACAAAGAAATCAAACACAATATTCATAAATTTGATTGTGTAGAACAAAATATACTTTATTAGTTTACTGTTAGAAGAAATTGTATTATTAGGATAACAACAAAACATGAATAAAAATTTCATAATACCACATAAGGCTACAAAGACAATAAATTTGTAAATGAGGATAGATAGTAAGAGCTTTACTACTATAAATGTGTGGACAATCCTTTTATGTGCATATTTTTAATAAACAACTTATGCATAGTGGGCAGGAAACCATTTTAACTAACATGAAATACTTCTTCAATATTCAAAAATAAATATTTTACATTAGATAATCAAATTGATAATATTGGCATGATCACAAACATAGAAGAAATAAATTATTTAAAACATGCTTAAAATGTCATTATTGTGTTTTTTTGTTTTAGTGTTATGATTATGATATTCATAATTAGATATATATCTCTTTAGATAACATGAAACACTTTTACAATCACAAAAGAAATTGTAAATGAAATCTCGGAGACAACTACCATCACCAAACATTAACAAAAAGATATTGACAAAGTTGGAAAAAGGTTTAAAAATGACAACATAGGGTGGTTTAAAATTGATAATATTGACAGAATCACAGACATAGAAGAAACAAAATATTTAAAACATGCTAAAATATCATTATTGTGAATTTTTGCTTTACTTTTATGATTTACTCATAATTAGGTATATATCTTTTTAGGTAACATGAAACACTTTTACAATAATAGAAGAAATTGTAAACAAAATCCTGGAGAAAACCACGCATCACCAAACATGAACAAAAAATATTGAAAAAGTTGAAGAAAGGTTTAAAAATGAGAACATACGGTAGTTTAATTGTAGACCTGATCTGAAGAAGATAAGATATTGGCGAATCTGGAAACTTCATACAAAATAATGATTAAATCTCTAATATAACAGTCTAAAAATGAAAACATAAGGCTACAAAGGTAATAAAATTGTAAATGAGGATAGATAGTAAAGGACTTTACTACTATAAATGTGTGGACAATCCTTTTATGTGCATATTTTTAATAAACAACTTATGCATAGTTGTCACACCATTTTAACTAACATGAAATACTTCTTCAATATTCAAAAATAAATATTTTACATTGGACAATCAAATTGATGATATTGGCACGATCACAAACATAGAAGAAACAAATTATTTAAAACATACTTAAGATGTCATTATTGTGCTTTTTTGTTTTACTATTATGATTATGATACTCATAATTAGATATATATCTTTTCAGATAACATGAAACACTTTTACAGTCAAAAAAGAAATTGTAACAACCGGAATTTTGGATATTTGAAATTGGAATATTTAATTGATTTTAAATATTTAAAAGTTAATTTTTAACTTGAATTTCAAATATAACCATAATTTGGATAATTTAATTATTGAATTTATAATTGGAAATTGGTTAAAATATTGAATCTGGAGTTTTAAGCTTGTTAAAAATATTTTAAAGGCTTATAATATTTATATTGATAATAATGAAGATAATAACAGTTTTAAATTTGAATTCAAAAGTGATTTGTTCAGTTTTAAAAATATATCGTTTAAATTGACATTTAAAAATAGCCTTCCGAGGCACAATCTCAGATTTCGACGAAACTAGTTCCATTGGATCCATAATAGTGTATTATTATCGGATTTCAAATTTCGTAGCATTTGAAGTTATCGTTTGGCTATATAGTATATAAACGCGCTAAAATTTACATCGAAAATTCAATACAATAATTGGGTCCAAAAAGCTATCTTCTCCGTACGATCGAATTAGGACTCGAAACCTTTCCCATTACGTTCAGAATAGGGGTATAACATTATAAATGCCTAGCGGCAGGCCTCGATAGGAGGTCAATAATTTAAGCTACGAATTCGAGACGATTTGAATATAAATAAATATATATATATATAATTTGACTTGACAAATATTTTCACATCAGCTGTTTTTTTATCACCTCAAAACACTGTAACCTTTTTATTCAAACACGTTTCCTCTCCATCATTTCAAATCACATTTCCCTCTTCTTTTAAATACAGCCGATCAGAACAAAGAAATAAAGAAGAGGTATACGAAGTTCAACTCGACATTCCTCTCCCCTCTTCCCTCTGTTTCACTTTCGCATGCCAGTCTGTTAAATGGAGGCCAAGAAATGCAAACTGAATCCTTTCGATTTTGAAAAAAGGGGGGAGGGATCGATCGAAATCGATCCTCGTTTAAAAAAATAAAAACAAAGAAAGAATCGTGCCTTCACATTTATGTCGCGATCGAATCGGTCACGATTCCGTTACTGTCGCGCGCAATGGCTGAGGGGAGGGGGGACTTTGAATTGTGGTGGCGAGTTTTTCGTGGGCTCGGAGGCGATTTAGTGGTTAGCAAATTCATTGCCGTCAGGTGGAGATTCGATAGGAGATGTGGTCGATGTCGTTCAACTCGACTATGGAGGCATCATGTGGAACAGCGCAGGTCGAGGGGTAGGTTTTTGCTGTGTCGCATTTCACCAGAGGATCTTGAGCATGAAGTTCTTGGCACTCAGGGGTGGAGACTCTGGTCGGGAAGCTGCTGACGAAGTCGGCTCGAAGTCTCGTTGGGTGGAGGAGGAGGAATCATGGGGCAGTAGAGTTCAGCTATGGGTACCAACGTGCGTGTTTTTTAAGAGGAAGGTCGATTAGCTTTAAAATTGCGTTAGTTATATTAACTAGGTAATTTTTGTGTTAATTTTAAAATTTAAGATCAAAATCTTATATTAGCAATATCTTGCTCGTTTTAGATCTAAATCTAACGCGCTTAGTCGCGTTGGATTCATATTAAAAAGATCCTTGCTATGGATTCAAATTGGTGAATTTAAAGCTTGTTGAAATTTTCAGATAATTTCAAACGCGTGGAAATTTAATCGGAACCAGAACGCGAAACGACAGCAGAAAATCAATGCGAGTTAATCTCACTCAAATTTGGATTACCGTAATGAATTTTAATTAGTTAAAATTAATAGTTGATTGATTGATGGAATTGCTAAACTATTATCAGTTGAATGTGGTATTATATATAGTAGTATATATATTGGAGTGATTGATATTCCCGCATATATATAGCGGATGAGATCGTATGCGACCCGTATAATAGCGGATGACCTTATATAACGCGATATCCCCCTCGAAGTGGGATTGGTATTTTTATATTGTATTAACATCTGTGGATGCAGGAAAACATGTTAGAGGGATCCAACTGGATTCTTCAAAAATGTTGAATTTATTTTCATATTCAGTGATATGATATATTGAATAATCTGTGATAGGCTATAGTGTGATTTTGAATTTATTTGGTACTATGGAATTACTGGTTAGATTTTTGTATTTTTAACTACCAATAGAAAATGTTTAAAATTTGGAAAGAAAATAAAAGGAAAATCTGAAGTAAAAATATTTTTAGTGAAATTTGGATTTGTTAAAAGAAAATAATTTTGGGTGAAATGAATAGTATAAATTTTGGAATATGAAAAATAGGGATTTTGGGAAAAAATATAAACAAAGGGATTTTTAATAATAAAATTTAAGCGATTTGTTTAATAGTAAAAAGGATTTTAAAAATCGAGATTTAAAATTGTTTTGGGAAATAAAAAGGAAATTTAGAAATAAATATGAAATTGATGTTCCAGATTTAAATAAGATTTTAAATCGTAAAAAGGATGTGAGATCTGAAATTAGTTGGGTTTTGGGATAATTTGGGCTATTTAAGGAATTAAACTAAAAGTGGAATTTAATTCAGAAAACCGATTTAAAATCGACTTAAGTATTTAAAACGGTTATAAACGGGAAATGAGATTATGGGAATTATAAACAAAGTTTATAAAATAAAGTGCAGAAATTATCAATGGATAATTTGAAAAATTATAAATTCACGGTGGGAATTTATAAGGAGATGTGTAAATTGTTTTAAAAATAAATAGTAGTTTTATTTTTAGAGATGTGAAAAAGGAAATTTACAGAACTGGAACGTAAGTCAAGCTGGGAATAAATCGAGAGGGATTTATAAATAATTAGACTAGCTATATTGGGGTTGAAAATACATTTTTCCAAAAAAGTTAAGTTTATTTTAAAAAGAAGAGTTTTTAAGTATTAACTGGAAAATTTAAAAGTGTTTAAGAATATTTCAGAAATTTAATTTATTTAGTTGTTTAAAATTTGTTTAAAAGTATGTTTAAGTATTAATTAAGTAGTTTTATAAATGGTTGAATTGATTTAGTTTTTAATTAAAGAATTAATCAGTATTATTTTAAAAGGGATAAATTATTTAATATTCAATATTATTTATATAATAACTTTATTTAAAAAGTAGTTTTGCCTAGAGTTTAACTTGGAAAAATTATTATAGAAATTTCATAAGTATTATTTTGAAAATCTTGAAATAAAGTTTTCGAAAAGTATTGGTATACACGAATGGCGAAATCGGAGGCAGTGAGTGCTGCAGTTAAGTCTTGAATTTCTCTGGGATAGAGACGTAACCATTGAACTGTGAATCCATGATTTGATACCGTAGTGGTATTTTCCATATTGTTTTTAAAGGGGGTTTGAAATATTCATTTGAAAGGGATAGTTGGTGAATTTACTAAAATTCGATAAGTTCAAGTACATATATTTTGGGTGAGGAGATTTAATTTAATAAAATTAAATTAAAAAGGGATTTGAAGTTATTCAGTGGAAAAAATAGAATATTTAGTTGAATGATTTGATTTTTGATAGTTAAATAACCGACTATCAAATATGAACCAAAAATAAATTTGGGAATATCTAGGAGAAATACGGGAATTATATGATACAGTTACCATTCGAGGTGCTATACTGTATGTATAATCTCGTTTCGTTCTTCTAGGACGTTTATAAGGAAATCCGTCACTAACGGTTAGGAGGTGATCTCCGATCTTATTTTCGTCTGTATATTTCCTAAAGAACCGGGGTTGAGTTTACCGGAAATATCGAACGTTGTTTCAAAGAGACCGGGATCAAATTTGTTATCCAAAAACCACTTCGATCCAACGAGTACATTTCCGATGTGAAAACAAGAGCATGGAGTCGCAGATGGAGCAGTGAAGTGCAAGGGTTAATCGCTACTAATCCTGAGGGTGATTCCAAAATGGATGTAGTAGGAATAGTGCCTTCGGTTTCGTTCGGACCTGAAACAGACTTGTATGGATGAATGCTATCAGAACATTGTCATCGGAGGACAATGAGCATTCTAAGTGAAAAATTCCTTAAAAAGGTAATCGTAGTCTCTAGCCTCATCAACCGGGAATGATTGAAAAGCAGGGGGGATGCAGCAAGGCTAAGTGGGTAGCACCCAATTAGGGTATGTATATCACCTTTCTAGATAACCTCGTATATTATTTATTACTACGGTATATGGAAGGAGCTCGAAAGAGGGTGGGAACACCCGGGGTGATAGCATATTCGGTCTATCCAGGTCAGGGATAGTCCGGTCTTGTGTGGCAGGAGATCCAGGCGTGGTCCTCGGTACATTGTTTCTAGACATGTACTGTTACAGGTAATACCCCAATACCTAGTCATTCGTATGGAATCCATTCTCCAATAAGCGCCGTACGGTTTTGATTGTGCCCAACTATGCTGAAACGTGAGATGCAAGCATTTCAGCTATTTGAATAAGTATTTGTACTTAGACACTATTATAATATCAGATGATTTTGATATGAAATGTTTTGGTTATCGTAAGGTAAAAACCCGTCGTGTTTATTTGTAGCGTGGTCTTACGAGATACCTTTGATTTTCAAAGAATTCTGATAACTTTAATAATTCAAATTGAGTGTGTATTCTCACGCTGGTTTTCCAGACTGACTCGGGTGTTATTTTATTATAATGCTCGGGTCAGACCGAGTATTACAGATTCAGAATAGGATGCTATGGAGCTTAGGAGACAGGCTGGATGGCGAAGACGTATTATCTGTATCTGATTTATATTCCGCTGTGTATTGTAGGCTGTATATTCAGTTTTTGTGAGGACAAGTGACTATAACTGTCCAGTATTGTGCTACTGATTTGTGTTGTACTCTGATGATGAAATGTATAAAAACAGTTATAGTTCTTTTTGTATAAAGATCGTTTGTTATCTATTATATATTGTTTCACTACGATTGTGAGATTCTGTGTTGTTATTTCTATTTTCTTCTTCTACCTCTTTCTTCTTTTCCCTAACGATCTGGTATTTCCGGCATTCGATTAGTCAGCATGTAATACAGTGACGTATTGATGTCGAATTTTCGGGTGTCGAAAATCCCAACCGTCATAGAAATTGTAAATAAAATCTTGGAGACAACTACCCATCACCAAACATAAACAAAAATATTGACAAAGTTAGAAAAAGGTTTGAAAATGACAACATAGAGTGGTTTAAAATTGATAATATTGACACAATCATGGATATAAAAGAAACAAAATATTTAAAACACACCTAAAATGTCATTATTGTGAATTTTTGTTTTACTTTTATGATTATGATACTCATAATTAGGTATATATCTTTTTGGTAACATGAAACACTTTTACAATAATAGAAGAAATTGTAAATAAAATATAGGAGACAATCATGTATCACCAAACATGAACACAAAAATATTGAAAATTTTAGAAAAGGGTTTAAAAATGAGAACATATAGTAGCTTAATTGTAGACCTGACCTGAAGTAGATAAGATTATGGAAAATCTGAAAACTTTATACAAAATAAGGATTAAAACTCTAACATGGCAGTCTAAAAATGAAAACTTACATATTGATCTGGTGAAAAGAACCAAAGCATGAGGATCAGATGCAAAAACATTCCTAAGAAAACAACTTTAGAAATGAAAAAAATCAACAACTTTTAACTATGAAAATGATGAAATGAAAGTAATCAACAAACAACTTTAAACTACTGTGAAAAGATGAAAAGAAAGTTACCAAATAAAAAACATTCAGATTCGTTTTCATCGATGATGATTTCCTAGAAAATGAAAACATCTAGATTCTACATCGAGATGGTTGGTTTCTTACAAAATAAAAGATGTTTCCTTAAATGATTTGAAATAACTATAGTTTATGAGAATCAACAGAGAAAATAGAAATTAGAAATGTTGACAAAATCGAAAAACATATTAGAAGATTGAATTAAACAGAAATTGAGATAGAGTTTTAGGAAGATGGATTTGTAAATTAATGGAAAGAGAGAACAAAGTTATAGAAAAAGAAAGGACAACTATCAAAAATACGTTTTCTTAATTATGAATAAATTAAGAGCAGAAGAATGCTAGGAGACAATACAATGAATAACAATAAATACACTGGATACATGAATTGTGATTGGAAAAGAATTGAAGAGTGCAATTGCAAATTGTTTACTCAAATCGATGAGAGATAAGTATTTGGCTTAAGATTGAATGAGAAATAAGAATACGAAAAATCTTTTATTCTCTTTTATATATAATAAAATAGATTTGTAACTTGATTCATCTAAAGTTTATCTACTTGAAACTAAATCGTTGGTAACTTTACCGTATTTATTATAGATACCTATTTTTAACATATTGGTTTCTCAAGCCACTTTAGTTTTAACGATGGACGGAATAGTTCAAGATATTTTTATTCTTTTATTTTTCTTCAGTTACTTCTTGTTCAATTTGGGTTTGTTGTGTGTGTATGCGCGCGCGCGCACACAGTAGCAACCAAGTTATTTATATTATTTTCTAATTATTTGATTTTTTTTTAATATTTTTATTCAAATTTTTATTAGGTCACTCAGCATGACATTCTCTAGCATTGTCGGAGGTTTTTCAGCTTCCATCACTGTCTCGTTTTCCCCCACTCGAGGATGGTGGATACCATGGTTTTGATAAAATGGTCGGGTTCACGTCTGAACTCTGACCCAGAGGTCTATAGGAATGTTTCGAAGAGCTGCATATTATTTGAGAAGCTTCCACCTCCTACTATGGCAATTCTTAATTTATTTTACAGTCACATGGCATAGAGGAGTTTCTTTGATCATCACACTCCCTTCAATCTAAGGAATTCCAAGGTATATATTTCTTTCCAATGTGCGGGCAACAAGTAAGAAACCATATTTAACTATCTTTGATTTATCTAACATGATACATGTTGAACCACCATGATGTTTACTGAATCTTACCTCAGAAATATTGATTGGCTCCTTGCTTTCAGTCTCCTTAACTGAATCAACATCATCATCAGTTTGCTATCTAAGGGAGATGGTCCCTCAGTTTGTCTTTAAGGGCTTCATTTTCTCTTTGTTTCTTCATCATTGAGTTGAACATAGCAATTCCTTTATACAAACTTTATTAATTAATAGCGGTTGTTGGCATCCTTTGCTTATGTTCGGGAATGCTAGAGTTGCTTATGTTGCTAGATTTGGTGAAAGCAGTGCAAGGCACAGGTTCCATGTTTCCAAATGGAATGCATAGTTATCTGCTTGAAGTTTGACACTAGAAGATGCATTTCTTGTATTTATAAGTTATATCATCACAGCTACAAGTAATGAACACTTATCAAGGATTAGCACTTGTAAGTGGTGAAAAATCAGATGCCTGAATCACAACATGTGCATCGAGCTAGGAAAGTGACAGAAAGCATAACTATTGGACAGTAACTGTAAGTACTTTTTTGGGTTTCCTATGATTTGTGAAGAAATTAAAAACAAATCAAATTAGTAAACAACCAAGGTATCTAACATAAAACACACACTATAGCTCAAGCTGAGTTGTACATAATGTTAAATTTTGGTGATGCAAAATCACAAATAGAAGGAAATAAATATGAAAAAGAAAGAAAAAGAATATTTTGTTTTCCATAATTAATAGACATATTTGATTATGTTTATTTCTCTCTCTAATTGGCTAATCAATTTATTTTTTGTCATTTAATATTAACTTGGGCATTAAGTAATTGATGTTATAAATAGAGACTAGAAGAGAGAGTGTAAAAGATGTGAAAATCTATTTGTTAATTCTCTCTTCTCTATCTTTGTTCTTCTCCTCCAACAATTTTAGCCATAGAGATCAAGACTCTCTTTCTCAATTTGGTTATTGGTTCAATTTGTATTTTGTTTACTTTTATTTTGTTCGGTTAATTGTAAACAAATTTTGATGAATCAATAAAGTGGTGGTTGGGTGGAATCTCTTGTGTATTGATTTCTGATTTCATGTTCGTTTATTTTTTATCCAAATTTATCTCTTTGTGATTTAGACGATAAAAGATCTATTGGGAAAAGCTTCGGCAAAGCAAAGTTTTCACTACAGATTGGTATCGGAGCAAGGACATCGCAAAGCTTAGAGTAATTTTGAATTTGAAAAATTATTGAGATGTCGGATGTGATTTATTTTTCAAAGATGGCTATTTTGGATGGAAAAAATTGGAATATTTGGAAGCCTATGATGGAAGATGTTTTGTACCTCAATGGTCTTCATGATCCGATTGATAGAGATGTGAAGAAGCCGTCTGATGTAGAGGAGGGAAAATGGAAGAAGATAGATAAGAAGGCAATTGCGTTGATTCGCCAGTAACTTGATGATTCAGTCTTCCATCATGTGGCTAGTTGTGAATCCGCGAATGCTTTGTGGGACAAGTTGGTATCTTTGTATGAGTTGAAGAGTGCTACAAATAAGGCTTTTCTTGTTCGAAAGTTGGTTCGACTGAGATTGGATGGAGAGAAGTCTGTTGCAGCGCATTTGAACGAATTTCAAGATGTAATAAATCAATTGGCAAATATGAATGTCAAATTTGATGATGAATTACAGGCTCTTTTATTGATGAGTTCACTTTCAGAAAGTTGGAAAACTTTGGTTGTTTCATTGAGTAATTCCAATGCTAATGGAACTATCTCACTGGAAACTGTTCGAAGTAGCATTTTGAATGAGGAGCTTAGAAGAAAAGGGTCATGTGTGAAATTAGTTCAAGATGAGGCAATGGTAGCAGGGAACTCGAAGAAGGATACAAGTCCGAAGAAGAAAGTCGCTAATGGTAAAGGTACGTCAAAAAGTATCATTTGTTATTATTGTCATAGAAAGGGTCATATGCGCAATAGGTGTAAAGCGTATAAACGAGATCAAAAGAAGGCTATACATAGTGACAGTGATACATGGGCGGGCATAACTGAAGGTAGCGACGGTGATACTTCTTGCGATGTCTTCATTAGTGAAGAGAAGCCTTGAAAGATAGATTTGGGAGCCAGTTTTCACATTTGTAGAGATATGAATTGTTTCTCCTCTTATGAGAAGAGTGTCGGCATGATTAGGACCGCCAATGGAGAAGAGTTACCGATTTGTGGTATTGGATCTATCCGGTCTCGTATGCATGACGGTGTGATTAGAGAAGTCTCGGGCATAAGGCATGTTCCTTCTAGTTCACATAATCTTATTTCTCTCGGTTAGTTGGATCGTCGTGATTGCACTTATGAGACTCGAAGTGGAGTTTTGAGAGTGAAGAAGGGTGATCTTGTAGGGATGAGAGGAGTATTGGAAGAAGGAAACCTTATAGTTTGGTTGGTCATATAGTCGACTAATGGAAGCGAGAGTGACAGTTGGAAAGCCTAGTCCACAGGCAGGTGGAGAGGCTAATGTGTTCACTGCTTATGGTGATCGTGTTGGGGATCATATTTTAGACAGGGGTTTTCATGTTGATGATGCTCTAAGGATCCATAGTGATCATGTAATGAGCTCAGATCGAGTGGTATACGGGCGTCGAGTAGAAAAATCCACAAAGACTATATGGAGGTCTTTGTGGTATTGCAAATGCTTTTAAGACCGATTGGTGTGGTGCACCTCATGGTGAGGGTTGCATCACTTGTAGGAGATGGTAGAGATTTGTAATTCGGTATGATTGAGACATAGGGAGTTGTGATAGATCTAGAGATGACATGCTTGATATATTGAAGATATGTGATTTTACGTCAAGGTGTAGTGTTAAATTTTGGTGATGCACGAAATAAATATGACAAAAAAAGAAAAAGAAGATTTTATTTCCCCTAATTAATAGGCATAATCTTTGTTCTTTTCCTTCAACACTTTTAGCCGTAGAGATCAAGACTCTCTTTCTCAATTTGGTTATTGGTTCAATTTGTATTTTGTTTATTTTTATTTTGTTCGGTTAATTGTAAACAAATTTTGGTGAATCAACAAAGAAGGTGATTGGGTGGAATCTCTTGTGTATTGATTTCTGATTTCATGTCCGTTTATTTTCTATCTAAAAATTATCTCTTTGTGATTTGGATGATAAAAATCTATTGGGAAAAGTTTCAGCAAAGCAAAGTTTCCCTACACATAATTCTATTACTATACTCACATAGCACTGATAGGCTTCCATTGTCAGGTACAGGAATTTCAGCAGTACCATTGAATAGCAAGAACACAAACTTGCGAAAAAGTAGCGATATCAATGTATTACATCATTTTACTAATCAATTCTCACCAGGTTAAAATGTCAATCTAAAAAAAGTACCTGGTCTTTCTGATCTACTTGAGTATGCATCGCTATCTTCATATTGCATATATTGCAAGTGTAGCAATACAAACTATACAAAGAGCACTAACAAGGAGAACAATCAAAACTGAATCTCTTATCATTAATCTTTCACACGAAAAATTGTAGAACAACATCTAAAATTTATCAAATTGTCTCTATATGTGCTTGTTGAGCATCAAAGTTATAAATGGCATGACATGTATATTGACGAGTAAAATATTTTACACGATCTGAGAAGTAAGACTTACCATATTCACTGGGACATAAAGCGAAAATGCAATGTCCTAATGCTTGAAAATGGCAGAGCATGAAGAAATTTTCCATATCCAAACTTGCAATTTTGTTTTCAGCTACTAACAAAGAATCCATTTACAGCCTACCAAAAATCGTTACAACTGCATACACCACGTCTAAAATGATGAAAACGATTAGCATCTCTTACAATAATCTCTCTTTTCTCAACCAAACTGATAAACTTTATAGCACTATGACAATCTCCACAAACACGCAAATTCTTAGTAACAAAGATTGGTTGCTCGTGATTCAAATTCAAAATCCCAAATGCTATCGCAAGTTTCTCACTATGAAAAACTAGTGCATTCTCTTTCTCTTCCTCATCAACATCTTGCAATACAAAACTAGTATCTGCCTGATACCCCAACTTTCTAATCTCAATGAATAAATCCTTCAGCTTGCTATAAATATTCGAAGACTGAGGATGAGATTGATCCCCACCAATAAAAGCATGCACTACTCCACCAATCTCAATCCAACTACTTCCTGGACTTTTCTTGAGTCCCTTCTCTTTTTGCAATATTCTAACCTGTGCCGCTTCATCGTATTTTCCTGCTGCACTATACATGTTAGACAACAAAACGAAGTTTCCTGCACCTTCAGTATTTTGTACCATTTTAGACACTTTCTCCCCTATTTCAACATTTTTATGAATTCTGCATGCACCCAGCAATGCACCTAATACTCTATCATCTGGTCTAAATGGCATATTTTGTATGAAATCCCAAGCATTTTCTAACTGTCCTGTACGAGCTAAGAGATCAACCATACAAATGTAGTGCTCCATCCTTGGAGAAATTTTGTAAATTTGAGTCATTTCTTGGTACAGTTTCTTGCCTTCATTGACTAGGCCAGAGTGGCTGCATGAAGAAATAAGGCTTACGAATGTGATATCATCAGGAATAAATCCCTCGCTTTTCATATTTTCAAACAACGAGATTGCTTCCTTGCCTAGTCCATGAATTCCATAACATGCAATAATAGCATTCCATGAAACAAAACCTCTAGTCTCCATTCTGTTAAATATCTCCCTAGCTAAGTCTAGCCTACCACACTTTGCATACATGTCGATCAAGGAGTTACAGATCAAGATATCAAAAGCGAATCCATGAACTATAATTGAACCATGACAACATTTTCCATGTTGAAGTGCAGCTAAATGAGAACATGCAGGGAGAAAACCTACCATTGTTGCAATATCTGGCTCTATGTTAGAAATTTGCATTTTCTTGAATAAATTTAGTGCTTCTAAAGCATGCCCATTCTGAACACAGCCGGATATTGCAGCACTATATGTAACAGTATCTTTTACTTTGATTTCATTAAATAATTGGATCACAAAATCAATCCTTCCACATTTGCAATACATGGATAATAGTGAATTCACAGTAGTTGTATCCGCAATATATCCTGATTTCACCAAATGGCAATGTATCCCCTCTCCTCTGCCCAAATCAGCTAATTTTGCACAAGCCCGAAGAACACAAACAAGAATCGGGGGCCCTACTTTTGAAGGCGTATGGAGCATTAGTTTTTCAAATAAATCTAAAGCCTCAACCATTCTATCACATGTAACATATCCTCCTAGCATTGCATTCCAAGTCACCTCGTTTTTAAAGTTCATTCTATCAAAAATGGTACATGCGTTATCCAATAAACCACATTTTGCATACATATCTAACAACGCAGTGCTAATCAAAACATCTTCTTTATCAAATCCCCTCCTTATACAAAATCCATGAATAATTTTCCCTTGCTTTATAGTTTTTGTATGTCCAATCACAGGTATAAGTCCTGCCATAGTTGATGCATCTGGACTAACACCCGACTCTTGCATTTTTAACAAAAAACTAAAAGTATCATCATATAATCCGTGCAACGAAAATCCAGCAACCATAGCGTTCCATGCAACCACATCTTTCTCAAGCATGTTGTCAAACACATTTACAGACTCATTCAAAACACCACATTTCGCATACATATCAATCAATGCAGTCCCTACGTACACATCTGAATCCAATTCAAGACGCTTAGCATAATCATGAACTGCAACCCCTTCCTCCAAAGCAAGAAGACTAGAACAAGCTTTAAGAACAAATGGAAAAGTAAACTTGTTGGGAGCAATACCTGAATCCAACATACTATGGTAAAGATCTATAGCTATGTCAAATGGCCCATTCCAAGAGTATGATCGTATCAAAGCATTCCAAAGGAAAATTTTGGGGTGATGAATTTTCTCAAACAACTCATGTGCACGACACGTATCATTGCATGCAAGGTAGAATAATGCTAACCTTTCTAATAAATTCGGGCTTGTGATATGTGTGTAGTGCTGAAGTATATGATCATGAATTTTTTTACCTTGGTTAAGTAATTTGGATTTGATGCAAGAATCTAATAAATTGATGTATGTATCAATTTCTATTTTTATGTTTGGAAGATTGAGTTGCTGTTCTATTGATTTTTTTAGTGTGAAGGGAATGGAGGTCGATTTGTGTGCTGTTGGGAGGAGATTACAATTTGGTTTGTTTATTGAACTGAAATTTGAAATTTTGTGGAGGGAGAAGAAAATATTGTATTTTTTCATTTTACCTTGAATTTATGACTACTTAAATATATAGATATAAAACCGTTGGGTTTATTGGACCTTTTGGGCCGCAAGCGCTATGAATGTACATTATATGCATTCAAGAATGCAAGACAAACTCTACCATGGAAAATTTTAAAATTAAATTTGATTAAAATGCCATCACTTAATTATAAATTATATTATTATTTTTAAACCTCTTCGACCACCACGTAGAATGTAGAATGCTTATGTGGTATAAATGCTTGCCCCGGTGGCAATTACGAGATATGACTACAAACCTCGTAGTTCAAGCGCGTGGTAAGTACATAAACAACATACTAACTCTACGGGTTAAGTATGAATCACGTACCCGCTCTATGTGGTGTCGAAAAAAATATAAAATAAAAATTTAACCAAGGCACTTTTATCCAATTCATTTTCGTGTGTTCAAATAAAATTTGCCATTATACAAACTTGGACATAACTGAATATGGAGCCGAAGTATTTCTTCCAAATAAAAATAATGATTTTAAATTCTTGTTAAAAAGGTTCAACACTATAACATGATTACATATGTCTATGTGAAAAGGGTGCTAAGGAGTTCCTTCGAACAACAATGGTCATTTAATTTCTTGATCATACAAGTTGGTATGGCAATGATAAATTTTCCGTTGCCATATCAGTACATCGATTACTATTCGACGAGATAATTAATGTACACGTATATGGTAAATTCATCGTTTTTAATAGTAAAACATGGTAATATTTTTTCCATCAAAATCAACGATAACGATACCGATATATTTACATTAAATTTTTTTCTTTTAAAAGATATTAAACCTTTTAAAAACTTTCTCGTTAACTAACTATTGGAATTTTTCCTAGTAGACCTAGATCTTTGATTGTAGTGGTGTAACTTCTCTAATTATTACTTATAACTTTTCATACTATCCACTTCCATGTGCATAAGCATAGTTTTAACTGTTCATCAAAAAAGAAGAAAATGAAAAAGGGAGTTATGAACTTATTTTGATATTTCAATCTATGTTTGTTGATTCCTAACCTACGCTAGTGAATTCACGAGGAATTAACAAAATTTTGTTATGGTATATGTATATTCATATAACTAATTGTATTACAAGTATTTAGAAGTAGATATTTAGCACATGATTGCAATCTATTAAATAATAGTAAAGCGGAAGAATTTTAAAACATGGCATTAATTCTAGCATTTTTCTCTTCTCTCCTTAAAACTCTCTATATATCTATACTATATTATTATTAGTGAGTTAGATTTCAAGCTCACACAGGACTTCTTGAAATTTGGCAAATGAACAGTTGCGTTTCCTGCTTTGTGCCCAGCTTCTTTCGTTCCTTTTGCTTTTAGCCTCTGTTGTTATGAAAGACCATCTTCTATCATCTCTACTCATCTTAACCCTAATCTTCGTTAATGATCGTCGTCATCAAGTTACTTTAATTGGTCTCCTGCTTTGATTCCAGAGCAACCGGCACCCCTAATACTAAGTTTTCTTCTACCCCACGCGCCTTCTCCCTTATTTTTCCACTTATCAACCCTAAATCCTCAATTTTCCAATCACAGCCATTCCCAAATCTGGACGTGGCAAAATTTTGTGAAGCTCAGATCTGCCTTCATACTGCAAAACCTTTCCATGTCAATCCTACAAAAATCTGCAATTTCAAACGTTCGTTTGTAGCAGGTTTCATTTTACATGAACTACAAAAACTTTCGATTCTGATCCTTCCCCAAGCATTAAACCATCAATTTCCGAAGCAGGCGAATCGTTTCCAGTCTCAATCTAAGGATAAACACCAGCGGGTTCATTGTTCACCTGCATCGATTTACAAATTAATGAAGGTAAATTTTTCCTAAACTTTTCTTCTTCTATTGTTTTTACAATAAACTTTAATCCATACCGTTAAAGGTTTTTTGTATTATTATTCCTATGTTTGATTTCTAGCTTAGGAGAGGGTCTTGCTCCTTTTGTGCTTGATACTTATATTGCGTTTTTATTATTTAGGTTTGTATTTTGTATTCTCACCCTGCTTTGTACATGCCTCATTATCAGTTCTCATTGCCATCAATCTTTTACCCTAATAGTAAATTGTTTTTCTTATTACATGATGATGAAGATCTAGAGAGCTTCAATTGATCCTAGAATCTTTTTGGATGTCTTCTGATAATAAAACATATTTGTACCTCGATATGTAACTTTGGATTTATTGCTATAAATGGAAAACTAGCTGCAATACACTACGATGATGGGCGCTGCTCAAGTAAAAGCTATTGGACAACTTGCCAAGAGTACTAGAATTTGCTCGATATTGGTCTAGGTAAAGTCATTTTATTCGCAGATAATAATTTTATCTACATAATTTTATCCAAATGGTCTACTAATTGCACACTCCGTGAATAAACATAGTTCTTCTTATTGGCCAAGGTTGTATTTTATTTTGGGTATATAAATGAAGTAGTTAGTTCACTGTGGTGTCCAATAATAACTAATTATATGAAGTTGGCAAACACTTATTGATGTCAAAACTTTGAGCCTTGCTATAATGGTACTTATATAAATTTATTATTGAGATTATGTGAAAAGTCTTATTTTAAATTGATAAATAACAATGAGTTTATTCCGGTGTCATGTTCTAACAAGAATTACTTGCTAATATGTATGATATATATTTTTTGGTGAAAAAGGTCCTTTTAAGAGGATAGCACTCATATTTTATTAATCGTAAATCAAAGTCCATACATAAGTTCGTTGGGAATTTCTTATTATAATTGGAGATGATCATCACTATGATGATCAATTAAGAGTAAAGATAAAGAGAATAGAAATTATGGTTACAATTATATTGACAACATCCGCCAACAATAACCTACAGGTGAGCAACATTTCAGGGTACTACTGTTGAGAAATCGGGTGTAAAGAGGCGTTGAAGTTGCGATTCAGGATACTCCATAATGTGGACAGGGGCTGCAGATTGCTAATGAGACATGCCGAGTGCCAAAATAGTAGGCGTGAAATAAAGGCAGAAGATGCAACTGGATAGACTTTCAGAGGAGATACTTTGATCATGAGCATGCGTAAAATTGATACCACTGTTGAGGAAAAATAGGTGCTGTAATATGGTCTCTGTTATATGGTTCAGGTCACTTTGTTGCAGCCAGAGATGTTGCAAAGTGCAGTTTGGAATGTGTCATTCACTAAAGTAGAACTAAAGGCTACCAATAGAGCGAAATGTATGTGAATTGAAATGAGGGTTGAGCTGAAACGGTAGTAGTATGCTTTGAGTGAGACTTGGTTCAGTGCACATGTGAGGTGATACAGATAAATAGTGCAATGATGGGAAGAAAAGAGATAATTGATTGCCTACTGGACATCATTGCTGGCCATCTGAACTTATGTGGGGGGCCGCCGCTATGCGAATATGAACGGATATCCTCAAAGGTGAGAAGTAGAACCGTTGCTGACCATCAAAGGTGAGGATGCCCCTGAAGAAAAAGAAAAAAAAGAATTTGTGTACGTGTTTATATGTATATATGCATATATACATATCAATGGTGACATGAAAAAATTAAAAAAGAAAATGGTTGTGGACAAATTAGAGTTATGGCAATTTATAGGTTTTGAGAGTGGACATGGGAGTTAGTATAAACCTAATGAGTTTTAGCTTATCGCCATCACTCTATTTTGCATATTGCAATGCTAACTTTTTAATGAAAACTTTTATGAACTTATAATTATACACACGAAACTGGATATATGTAATTAGTAGGTTAAGCTTTATAAAAGTTTTGGAAAATGCTATGCGGAGCTAATATTGTATATAGACATGCACTTCCTGATGATCTAATCCTTATAGAATTGTTAAATGGCCCAATATATCATCGTCAGTGATCATTAGTTAGAGGAATTGCTAAATGTCTTAAGTTTCATCAAGTGGAAGAATTCTTAAATTGATATGCGAGAAAAAGGACAGCGTGTGTTTCAAATATATTTTACATGGAATTTGAATTCTCCCATGTAGCGAAACTAACACTTAAAAGTGTGTGGGATGCCAATGAACCTCTCACTTATATTTAGGATATTTTTGATCCTCTAATAGTTATTTTTTCTATTACTAACTGCATTTTTAGCATTATTTTTACACATGAAAATTCCATGGACAGGGCACATGTGCTACAAAGGTGCGTAAACAGATACCCAAGGCGGTGAGGACAAGAATAAGAAGCCATGTGGCATACCAGGATATGGCATTGTCCCAAAAGAGATGCTACAATATCAACAACTCAATCTCTGCCATCTCATGTGAACAAAGGTATATCAATATATCAACCTATCTATGTTTGTATAATTATCGTCTACACAGACTATTAACGCTTCAGTTGATGCACTGGAATAACGGTTGAAACGTAGGAGGAGAAGCTTGATTTTAAGAAGAAGAGGTGTGTATTCCTCTCAAATTCTACCACATGGTTAGTGTTGATAAAAATTGTAAATTAAGTTGCTTAGAACCATAAACTCCCGTAAAATTTGAAACATTGTTAGTGCCAGAAAATAGGTATATTTAAATTTTATCGAAGCTTTGTCAAACTTTGTAGAGTCGGCTAATAATAATTGTTCATTCAATTTACGTACAATTTCTACCTTTTGTCGACAAATTAAACCAAAAAACAAAAGAAATGGCTCCTTCTCCCACAAACGGATTAAGCGTAAATGAAGGGATCATGAATATAAGATTTATAGTCATACAAAAATTTGTTGATAATATAACATCAACCTTTGAGCCTAGATGATTGTTTATTAGGTTATGCAATGGCAAGTAACAAATGAGGCCCGTGGAAAGAGATGTACTAAAACCGTGAAAACTAACCCAATCGTTGTTGTGGACTAGGGACATCACAAGTAGAACAACATGGTTCCACCAGAATGCTCAATTCTGTTATGGAGCAGGGTATAAGATGCATGGATGAAGTTGCTATTAATGGTGGAGGAGATATGTTGATTAACCCGAATTGTGGCATATCTCTTATTGAGAGTAGATATAATGTTATTTTTCCCATCATTCTTGGCGACATCGATAGTTTTGTGCTCTTAAACTAACATGTAATGCAATGACCTTTCTATCTAGATAAGTAGCGGACGTATCGACGGAGAACTTGATTTTGGGTCGAAAGAAATTTACACCTTCAAAACTTTGCCAAATGTCAAGGAATTTAAATTCAATCATTGTTGCGTACTCTCCTTTCAACGTTAAATTTTTAGTTCACTTCTCATCAAAATGTTCTTCTTTCACTGTACAATCTGCCTTAGCGGTGTTTTCAACTTCGTAAATCAATGGTTTCCTCAGCTTGACAATCCAAAAATTTAAACTACATCGATCAAAATTCTTATTAAACAACAAGGTTCGGAAGTGCAAGGAATAATTGAGAACATTGTATTTAGGGAAATTTTTGGCAACTTACGAAGAGTTGGTAAACTGCCTTTTTCTCGATGAAAAATTAATTGAACCAAACGAAAAAAAAGTTAGTTCTTAAGATGTGAATGCTTTAGTGCTATATACCTACTCTTCGTGGTGGCTACATACGCAATATGAAAACCATGTCACTCTTACTGTTTTTTTGTTCCACTGTTTTTTGGTTCGCTTCGCAAATTTGTTTTCATTGACATACTTATTCATCGCACTTACTTACTGTATGTTAAACTAATTTGTATGTTGTTGCTTCACGATAACAAATGTTGATGGATATATGTACCATGTTAACATCCAAGTGATATTTTACTTGAACGTTAAATATTCTGGTGCGTTATCAATTATGACTTACAATCTGGAATGATACTGCTGAAAATTATCCTCTACACTCATAGTACACATGATATAATGCACACGGAAACATTACCTCTTTGGTTCCATTGCTTTTAAAAATCAAGTTTAGAGCAAATCTCTTTTCTTCCATAGTTCCTCATTTGACGAGGATTCTTTTATTCAAACTACAAATATTTTTCTTCTTCCGTTTTTATGCTATAAAAAAATTGATTGGCATATGGACACCAACCTTAAGTAGAACCTCTTAATGTATAAGATGTACTAGATAAATGTGCATACTCATGTTTTGTTATGGTGATTGAACAGAGTTCAATCCTCTGAATTGTTTCACTTTTATTGAACTAAAACCCTTTTGGTATGGTGGTAACTTTATAGATCTTTTCCTCGGTCGTAATAAACGTGACTGGATATAGACATTGCACCTTTGGATGCACCATTCAATCACTTAACGTCTGTAATAATTACATCTGACTTAAGCATAGTATGCATGCTATTACCTAAAGAAATAGCATTACAGTTGTAGGAGTTTCCTGCTTCCACCCTAAAGCTTGCATACAGTGTAAAAGACATACAAGCATTATGCTTCCAATAGACATCATATATACATATCAATTATTTTGTTCGATGTATCTCGATAAAACTTTAAATTATATTTTTTTTCTATATTATAACAGTAGGCTTATTTAATGATTTATCTGATATTCGAGAAAGTGCACAATTACAATTCATATTAAACAAATACCGTATCCGCATTTAGCGACCATTGGCAATTTCATATGGTAACTAACTACACAGTTGTTGATTTATCTACCTTATAAACATTGTAAAATGAAGTAGGCATGTGTATTTGGTTTATCGACAACATTAAGCACAATCCAACTAAAATATAACTTCTGATGATATTGAAGTTTATTACACCTGCATTAATTGGTTGAAGGTTTTCGTTAGGAAGCACCAAAGCAGTTGGTGCCGTTTTATCAAGAATGGTTTCATTGAAGATGGAGACAGTGGTAAGATAATATAGGATTTGAAGAGTTGAAATTTTATTCTTCTTAACTTTTTAACTTCATGCTTCAGGTTTGTTGAGGTGCATGTATGCATAACTAATAATTAGTTATCAGATATTGTGTGGATCGAAAGCCATTTTAAGCTTAATTTTTTTAATTTAATGTGCCTATAAGGAAAATTAGCTCACCTATACTATCATTATTTCTTTCATATAGCAGAGTAATATAATGAATTGTATGAATGTCCATAATGCCGAAGAGGATAGAGCTTCTATAAGTAATGGAAATAGCAGTTTTGGCGTAAAAGGAAGTGCTAGATTCAGGTAGACATTTATAATAGTCCTTTTTTCCTAAAAAAATTCATGAATATTTATATGATCTTTTGTTAACAACCAACCATATACAAATATAAAAGATGGGAAAGAATGCGGTCGTTGAAAATTCAGTTCACATACCTATAAAAAGCAGTAGGTGCTGACATTTGTCCATTCATAATTACCTATTTGCGGTATCTCTTCCCTCTAAAACATTGAAGCATCTATGTACTGCTTTTTGAATACAATGCAAACCCATTACTTCCCTGATCTACTTTCTAATACGAGTTTCATTAGGATGAATGTTTGACTCAGCCTGCAATCTCTTTTCTATACTTCAATTAGTAGCACCATGTTTTACGCTTATTGCAAATATTTTTACATGACATCTCATAATTGAATGGTAAAATATTTTTCTATTTTTTCATATCTTATGGTTATATATTTGTAGGACAGTAAGTTCTGTTATTTTTCAGAACCGTTATTTTTCAAAATTGTAAACCTTTCATTTTTCCCTTTGGAAATCAGCTATATTTTTCTTGCATATGCCATGTTGTTCACCGTTTCTATAAAACGTTATGCATATGAACAATCGACTTTCTTGATATCAAATTAGTGTTTCTAAAGTGGATTGAAGTGCTTTATGTTGATTGATAATATATTCTACTCCACATCGCACTGCCTTCAATTTATTGCTTGCAAAAAAATATTTTTTATGCACATTATCCATTTTATCTATTTTGGAATCTTCTTCCAACTGTCTATTCTATCGTTTGTATTTCCACACTTGACTTTGTTAGTGTACAAATAGTTTCAAGTGGGTTTCATATAAACGCTATTGGTAGCATAGATTTTGCACTAAAAGTTTCACTTCACTTGATGTGAAATGTATTAAGTCTTACGTAAAGAACAAATCCAATATGTTAATTAGGCACCGCTTCAAGCAAATTTTTTTTTTAAACCTTTTTATTAAAACGCGGCACAAGTGTCAACTAAGATTGCTTTATATTTTTTCTATCTTATTCGAATATTCATCCATTACTCCCATCTTTTTACATTAACCCTTTCTACAATGACTATGGGATGCACTATTAAGAGATTTGCTGCACTCAATTAGACATAATTTCGATTTGACGACGTGAATATTTTGTTTTATATGTTGGATGTTCAGTTAGACTTATTAATTGTTTGGTCTTAAACTCCGTTCTCTAATTCTGTGTTCAAACTGTACAGTCACAACCGATAAAGTCGGACACCTCAGCAGTCAAGCACCAAAATTTTATAGGGTTGGATATGTCATCAAAGGCCTCTGCATCATCAAAAATTGTCTTCCGAGGTTACCACTAAATGGCTTGGATGGGATGTCGTCCTTGCTTTTAGTATGTTGGATTGTTAGTGCCTCAACGTTATTTTAAACCCCCTTCAACTATCCTGCTCTTGGATCATCAGTTATTTTTTAACAAACACTACATGGAAAACAAACATGTTAACGAACTTTGCATTTTGATATTCTTGGTTGTTGTATTCATTGTTTTCCAATTTGTGGTCTGGATTTGACAAAAGGTAATTTTGTTTGATTCGCTTGGAATCATGCTTGCTGACCTATGAAGTGTAATGGACCTGTAAGGTATATTGTACTTCATATTTGAAAAATAGGTTGGCACCATCCTTCACCGCATTTAAGATATATGAATTTGACAAAATATCCCACTTTATACTTAAGCAAATAGTAAGAAGCTATAACATGGGAGGTACTTTTTGATTGTCACTAATCAGTTTTTGTTGTTGCAATGGTTTACCATCACCTGACGCCAGATGGATAACAGATTTATACATATATGTCTTGCATTTGTAAATAAAACTGCATATGTAAATAAAACTGCTATGCTTGCACATTTTCAAGTTATTCGGCGGACACATGTTTTTTCCCTTTATATAATCTTCACAACAAATCATTATTTTTCAAAAACAGGCACTCATATTTGGTTCAGGCAAGGATTAAATTTTAATATACAGTCCATTAAGGAACTGATATTAAATTGGGTTTCCATGCTACTAAAAAAATAATTTTGCAATCTTAAATAAATGGTTATCAACTATCCGTGTGCGTAACACGGATTTGTCCTATTAAATAATGGTAAATTAGTTGCAAAAAATGCTTTCCAACTATTTCGAGTTATCAATTTTATACAACTTTCTTCGCCAACCCGTGTGCGGAGCACGGGTTCACACTGGTTTCATATTAAAAGATTAATTTTATACTCTCCTATTTAGAAAACAAATACAAAATGCCATGTTGCCATTAAGCCTATCATCAATTTGAAAATCAAACATATGCCTACTGTTAAAATTGCTTATTTTTAGCACATATCAATATTTTATTCAAAATTAACAAGTTAATACTCAAACATAAATATACTCGCAAATAGTGCATGTAACTTGCCGCTAATATTAATTTCAAAACACAGCAGTACTTTCTAAGATCGTTCAACACTAAAACACATTACAACATAATATTAAATAACATCTTTCTAAGATTGTTTAAGATGACCACATTACAACATTAAAATAAACCTAAATCTTTAATAAGATTTCAGTCCAAATCTTTGCTGGCACATCCTCCTCTCAAAAGTCAGTCCTTCCAATCTACAGTCATAAAAAACAATGTAAAAAATATTAAACCTGTTGTCATATAAGAAACCAAAATTAAAAAGAATTGTATATAATAACTAAACGAACACACATAGGTGTCATAAAAAACAATGAAAATTTTTTATAATCGTATTTATATAAGAAACTAAATTAAAAAGAACTGTATATAATAAAAAAAAAGTAACACACACTGATTCAACTCCATCTATTTCATTCAAATTCAAAAAAATTATCTCCTAATATATGATAGAGTCTTCCACGTTTTATTCGGTTAATACAATTATCTAATTTTGAAAGTATCGTAGCCTAACCACATTTCCTAAATAAATACAAAATTGTAAATAATGATTAATACAGACGTTCAGATCACTTCTTTTATTATTGCTCAACTTAGATATTTCTCTGTATCTCAATTTCTTAATCCTGATATGTTATTTCCACACTTTTATGCATAATTAAATAAATACCTTTTTTATACATTGAAAGTTTAGTAGCTTTCTTATTATGTATTTGATTCAGTTAAATTATCCTGATAATACAATATAGTTTATAAAAATTTTATTATATACTATAGTTTAAAGCATATAATTATGCATATATAAACTTATGATTCTCACCAAAAAGTAACTATAATTTGAAAAATAACAAATCACCAAAAGTTCAACGTATCTTTCCTTTATTTACTGTTTTTGTTAGTTTAAAGAAATACTAAAGGTTTTTGCTTATAGGTAACAAAAAATGAACTCCAACTATTGCAGTTTACAATCTCTAGACAAATTTATAAAGGACTGCAAAATCAAAGTGAGGGTTTCTAGAATATGGAAGTCGATAAACTTGAAGAACAATGAAACTTTCGTGATTAACATGTTGGTTACTGATGAAGAGGTATGTAAGCATTGAAATTTTGTAAGTAATTATTCAAGATTATTTTAAACATACCAAAAAACATCGACTTTTGTTTATTAGGGAAATCAATTGATGGCGGTCGTACCAGAATTTTTAATGAGCAAGTTTCAATCTAAAGTTGCAGAGGGGTCAATAATTGAAATAAGCAAGTATTGCATCAAAACCAAAAGCAAACTTATCAGGCCGTGGAAAAGCTATATAAAATTGAATTTCATGCTAACACATGCATAATAAAGGTGTTTGACGATAACACACATATTCTTAAATATATATTTTAGTTTTTTCCATTGGATGAAATGGAATCTCATTACACTCTATTAGGTATGATCGTACAAATATGCATATATAGAACGAAGCAGTAGAATCATATTTAGTTAACAATATATTAATAACTTTCCAGATGTGATTGGCAAATTATGTTCAAATATTGAAGAACTAACCAAGTTTGATGAACTAAAAAGAAAGCGTTTGAAGAGAAATATCATCATTTCAAATTCCAGGTAATGATTTTAATTTTAATTTTCTTTAATATCTTCGTAGAAAAATGTAGCTATATTTTTTTTCTCTATAGTGGTAAAAAAATTGGTATCACCTTAAGGAGACATTTAGCTGAATAATTCAATGAAGAAGATATATTAAAAATTAAAGAAACCATTGTGATAATAGTTACCTACATTACCATCAGAGACTATGGAGGTAAAAAAGAAAATTACCCCATCAAATAACTTTCTTGCATCATTGAATAATTATTGAAATACTATTTTCTTCTATAAGCAGGGGCACATTCTTGTAGCCAACTTATATTTAAAAGTTTAAAAATTAAATATTTGCACAACACATTTCTAAATATTTGAAATACTTGCACATAACAATAGTTACTACATATTCAATTCATACAATCTGTATATACAAACTAAGGCAATGTATATGTTCATATATGTTCATTTTTGAGAATATGTGGGAATCACTGTGCAAAAATAGAATATATATTCGTTGAGGTGAACTAATAGGAAAAAATCAATATGTGGATAATATCTTTACCAATTAGAGTTAGAGTTGAAAAATTCCGAGCTATCCCTTTTTATGTCTTTGACTTTTTTGGAAGGATAAATGTTGCAAATTTGCATAATCATCTCTGGGAGTAACAAATGAAATAGGTCAATAATCATTGTGAAATTCCATGCATCTAAGTTTAAAAGAGGGTGCAAAAATACCTGTTTGAAATTTTGGAGTATTGAATTAAATGGTTTGTTACCATATAGATTTTTTTTTCCAAATGTAGATAACCTATAAAATGAGACAATTTAATTAGTTAGTTATTGAACAATTTGAGGTGGTATAAATGACAACTCAAAAGAATGAACTAAATTAATAAGCATAATATCGCTATGTTCATTATCCATGGTTAATGTATCTTTGCTTTTTTACCTTTATATCCGTTCATAAATTCATTTATCTCCATAATTTCATTATGTAGCCCATTATAAATTATGTTTTTATTTCAAATGCGTATATTTTAAAATTCCTATAGCCATCTACACCCCCTCCCTTGCTTATATTTTACATTGAAGTCGATATATTAGAATGAATTATATAATCTTAAAATTATTTATATAAATTCAACAAACTATTTGTGTAAAAATTTATATAAAAAAATGAAAATTTCAATTATAAACAAATTCATATTGTAGTGTAAAATAGTCATTCAAATATATAAAAATCAACCACATAACATAAACCATCATCATCATATACATAAAAATAATAATAGATTTAATTCATAATTCATTTATATCAATATATCAACCATGTTTTGCATTATAAAATTCTTATTTTAACATAACGTGCCTGCATTTTGAAATTTTCACAGTTATTTTAAAAACCCTCAACAGTATCACCAAATGTTGTGCATCTACTCACCAAAGATTATATTATATAACCCAATTAGGTTTAACTAAGATCAAAATTCACAAACCTACTGAATTATATAATGCACTTAGTAGTGTAATATTGAAGATTGAATGGCGTGATATATGTCTCATAATCATTGTGTCCTCTATGGGATATCAAAATGATTATCTTAAAGTGATCAAATTTAAAATTTATTATTAAAAAATGGAAAGAAAAATATCTATAGTGGTCAAGATAAAATAAAAATCCAATCAAAAGAGAATGAAAGAAAAAAATGTAGCTTCCTGATGGAATTGTTAATTATGAACAGAATTGATGGAAGTGACAAGTACTGTAAATGAAAATGATTGAGTAAGAATAAGAAATTTTCTTTTGTTTTACCTTTTCTTTTGAGAGCAAGAACAGTTAATTCAAAAACTATTTACTTGATACATAGATAACAAATTCCTAATTTGTGAAAACAATTACCCTATATAAATTTAGTTTCAAAACATTAGCGAAAATATTCTTTTCAAACTAAACAAATTAAAGTTATTGCTCATGGATAATAATCATACACAACAAATAATCTCAGAAAGCATATTAAACATATTCTTAATCCTAACCACGTTACTTGCGACATTATGCAATTGGTTTACAGTATCTTCGAGATAAGAAAAAAAATCAATGAAATATACCTTACCTTTTTAACAATCAAATGTTTTCTTAGAAGTAATTCCAAAAGAAAAATAGACCAGAAAATGTAAATCAAACTGAACAACAATAAAAATGATGATGATAACAATCAAGAATAGTTCAACAAACATCACACCTTGTGATGGTACATATCACCGTATTATGGAACAAATTTAAATATTTGACCATTTTTTCCAGATGATAAAACAACGTGAAATTTAGTGATTAACACCAAGCCCAATGCACAAAATTATATATCTAAACTATATATAGCACTAACCTGTGCTGATAAATTACTAATTTATCATAAGTTATGTATACAATGAAAACTGATAGAAGATTGAAAATAGGTATTAATGTGAAAATCTAAGAAGAAGATGAAAGACTGTACCTTCAACCAAAGGATTTTACGCTTCTAGAGCAGACTTGCGAGAATCTGAACCTCCTCCTCAGTTTGATTAAAGATTCACAAATTATCCTTTGATTTCTGATGAAATTTCGCCATGTTTTTCTACATGTTTGGGACAAGAGAGATACAGGGTGTACTGGTTGAGAAGAAAGAGATAGGCGGCGTAGGTCGAGATATTGTTGTTTTCAATTGTGAAATTCCTGTTTTACCCTTAGGGTTTCGATCCAGATTATATCTCAACGCCTCAAAATTTGACATCGCTGTAATTTCTAATCAAGTTGCCTTCCTTACTTTGCTGGTTCAATTGTGGGTTAGGCTGTGCAATTGATTTCATGTTAACTATTTAATGAATTTTAAATAAGATTGACCTTTAGACTATTTTCTCCTGGCTATTTCATTTGAATTTCAATCTATGTTAATTAACCTTCTTTCTATACTATTAAATTTATGGTAATTCATTAACAATAATTAAGAATAGAATCAATGAAGAAATCAATTATGAAATTCATTTATGAACTTCAACTTCAAAACCTATGGTAACTTATTTACAAGTTCCATTTTAATGTACCATTAATCAAGTTGCCAATTTGATAAACGACACTACTTTCAAATTTCAAATTTTTATAAATGCATATAGTCTATAAAGGTAGCTTATTTTTTCTTTATGAAAAATAAAACTAAAAATTATATTAATTTTGTAAAAATAAAGATTGTGGTAACTCAATCTATGGCAAAATAACTAATACACAAATTCATAAAGTGTGTTATAATATATTTTTGTAAAAAATAGAAGGTTAACACCAATAAAATGTATTTTATTTCGACGAAGCACTACCTCTTAAACCCCACACCTTTACCTAGATTAACAATGTTCTCCTCAATTCACTTTAATTGTTTTACATTTAGATCCATATATCTAAATTAACTATAAATTATTAAATTTAAGATATTCAAATAAACTAACTAATATTAATTTATTCATCAAATAATTTCAAACATAACAATTTCGATATGCATACCACTTTCATATTAACCATAATGGTAAAATTAAATTTTGGGTCAATTACAAAAATATATTAAACACATAACAAAATTATAAACATAATCAATAATAACAAATTCAATTAAATTCATTTATCTCAATAATTTCATCGTATAGTCTATTACAAAATTATGTTTTTTCTTCAAATATGTACATTTTAAAATTTCTATAATCATCTACACCACCCTCCATTTTTCATACTTTGAATTAAAGTCCATATATTACGATGAATTGCATAATCTTAAGACTATTTAAATAAATTCAGCAAACTATTTGTCTAATAAATTATATAAAAAATGAAACTTTCAATGTTAAACGTATTCATATTACAGTATTAAAAACCAAATTTAATTAACGGTTCATTTATATCAATATATTAACCATGTATTGCATTATAAAATTCCTTTTTTAACGTCCAATACCTACATTTCAAATTTTCCATAGTTATTTTAAAAACAATATCACGAAATATTGTACATCTAAATTAATATATTTTAGTTAATTATGTAATTTGGAATTTGAAACTATTTGATTAACTTCAATTAATAAAATTTGTTAGTTCATATAACAAGTCATAAAATATGACAGTTTCAATATGTATAATATTTTCTTTTCAGCAAAATTGGTAAAATTATTTCATTATTCAAATGTAAGGTTTATAAATCATATACATAAATAATATTAAAAAATTTAATTTATTGTTAATTTATCAAAATAAAATTATCATAAATTGCGTTGCAAAATTCTGTTTTTAGCATTTCTATGACAATTAACAAAACCCCCTTAATTTTTTCCTAATATTTTATATTTAAACTCATATATTTAAATTACTTATGGAATCTCAAACTTAGACTATTTAAATAATTTAGGTAATCAATAGTTAGTATATTCTTTTGATAAATCCTAAATATATATGTATGCCAATTTTAATATATATATATATATATATATATATATATGTATGTATGTGTGACGACCGCCCACGACCCCTGCACTAGACCTAGACATAGTGCGCTGTAAAGTGTGCCAGGCAGCCATGGACGGTTGCCAGGGTAAAGTTAAAACAGCAGAATCTATCATATAACTCACAGCGCATGGATAAAAATACAATAGAAAATATACATAGTGAAGCTTCACAAAACAGAATCTCTATTAAACTTCATAATAGTTGAATACGAGCATCTGAATAGTCAATACAACAAGCCTCACTACATAACACTCAGAGAATACACAAAGCAGCAGAACATCCAGTACATATAGTAAGAAATAATAGGCAAGCCTCCAGCTCGTCTTCGCCATCAGCATCGTGGGAAGCTAAGAACAGCACCTGTCACTTGCTACCTAGTCTGCCCATCCCAAAATGGATGAACAGCCCAAGGCAATAAGAGTTAAACATAAAGCCTTGAGTCAGACAACAGTCTTAGTGAGCGGTAAATTAACTAACAACATACCAAAAGAGCATAAAGGAAAAGGAATAGGAATCCAACCCTCCCACTCCACCTCTTTCTACAGTGATAGCCCCCAGACACACATTAAGCAGAAGTAAACATAGCAAGGCAGACATTTAAAGTAAAGCAATTATCACTCGAGTCAAGGGTGATGTTTTCCAAGTACAAACCCCCAAGGCCTAAACCAAGATCAGATAAGCACCCAGAAAACACTACTCTTGAGACCGAATGACGATACAACCAAACATCCATGACTCTGGCTATCACTGTTATCATTGCTTCGATATCATCGTTAATCGAATGACCGGCTCATTATTTCATCCGTCCGTCAAGGGCTAATGGAAACCCCCGGTTCTAGACATAACTCCACACGTCGTCGCAGCACGTGCCTAGGACTATTGAATCTGCCCAGAGTACTCGACTACCAATCAGTAGCCTTCAGGGACTATCGAATCTGCCCAACGTACTCTTGCTTTGAGCATGCTAGAACCTTCAACAACGATGAGATCTCAGCCTTCTAGTCATCCTCCTCGATGACTCTTTCCATACTAGCTCAAGCGCCTCTCGAGCAACCCATTATCCTCAAACTCGAACCATTTCACCGAGTTGTCAACATGCTTGGAATGATCCCGTCCGGATTAGACCAAGACTATCTCATACTATGCTTCGCCTCATCTCATCATAGCAAAGCCCCATCTCAACATCATCATCAAATCTATTCATATGAGCTTCATCATCCGCTACATATGCCACGAGCAGCTTTTCCAATTCAAGAGCCTTTCCCTTAGCTTTTGAATCATCTTCGATCATCTTGTCTAAATCAAATCATCAATCATCTAATTCATAGCAATCAATCAAGTCAAACATTAATCCAAGTAATCAAGCATTCAAATATGATCTAATGAACAATTATAACAAAAATGGCAATTTCATAAATAAAGAGTCTAAAGTCTAACAAGCATGAAAACATGAGCAATATCTCTATAATCTTGATGAATGAACTTGCATAGGTTAACATGTAGTAAAATAGATGTCAAATCATCATGAACAATGGATCTACACTTAAGTTTACAAAAATGCATGAAAATCACTACTTTACACAAAATCAAGCCAACGATCCGATATACTCCTTTGGATCCGTGTGAGAGATAATCACCACTCACCGAATCACCTAAACACTTCAAAAGCAACACACTTCAGATCTGGACAGCGAAGGATCTAACTTGATTTGCCAAAATTCCGCTTCAAACAATGAAATCTCACTTCAAAGAATGTAGATCTTCAACTTTAGCTCTCGAATCTTCGATCTTGATCTTCGATTTGGATGGAAGGAATCACAAGATTAGAGTGGAGAAAAGAAGTGAAGAAGTGTAGAACTCGAGCTCTCAAAATGGCAGCACTTCGTCGCTTCGAAATCCGGATCCCAAAAATGAAGAAATGAACGAGTATTTATAGGCTGGAAACCCTTAGGTCGTCCGCCTCCTTAAGTCGTCCACGACTTAAAACTCACGACCTACGACTTAAAGCCACTACAACCTAACACACTCAAACGGCTTAGCAACAGTACCGACCTAACGACCTAACAGAAGCCACGACCTAACTATGTCACGACTTAAGACAATGCGCGACCTACGACTTAACGCATGCGCTTCTACGACCTACGACCTAACCCAGATGCAGCATAGCGACCTAACACAGATCTCTTCTACGACCTAACACACCTGTGACCTAACACACACGCGACCTAACTATCTTAGCTAGGATACGACCTAACATCTTAGGTCGCTCACGACCTAACTACGCTAACTCGCTAACTCTTAGGTCGCCAACTCTTAAGTCATTCACTCTAACTCCTATAGGTCGCTAACTACTAGGTCGTTAACTCACTAACTCTCATAGGTCGCTGCCTTTCCTTAAGTCGCTCAAACCTTAGGTCGCCAACATCCTATAGGTCGCTCCAACCGACCTAACCTACCCCACGACCTAAGCCACCATACGACCCAACTCCTATACGACCTATCCCCAAAATCCTTAGGTCGCCAACGTCCTTAGGTCGCTCCACCTTCTTAGGTCGTCTACTCCGACCTAACTACTATACGACCTAGGACTTAGACTATGGATGACTTATCAGCAATGCGACTAAATGACAACTGTTTTACGATGTTTCGATCCGTAAAAATACAGGTCGTTACATTCTCTCCCCCTTAGGAATTTCCCCCCTGAAATTCCAAACAAACAGAGCAATCAAAGGCTATTCTGCATGCCTACCATCCATAGCAATCAACAAACCATGCATCCAATTCTAGCTTAGCATGCAGAATTCTGAAACTAGAACAAGTTACAATGTCGTTAGATGACACGACACCTTAGGGTCATACCTTGAAGAGTTCAGGATGAGCTGCCTTCATCCTCTCTTCCACCTCCCATGTATAGTCGTTATCATCATCACTCCATTGTATCTTGAGAAACTTAACTACCTTCCTCCTAAGCTGTTTCATGTCGGTTTCCACAACACGAAGCGGCTTACGAGGTCTCCTATCGACTAGATCAACTTCGAAATCTTCACAGCTATCAGCAAAAACCACTGTATTCGAGTCGTGCACATACTTCCGTAGATATGATACATGAAAAACATTGTGCACACCCGCCATCTTTTCTGGTAACTCCAATTTATAAGCGAGCTTTCCAATTCGCTCGATGATCGGGAATGGTCCAACAAATCTCAGAGTCAATTTTCCTTTCTTCCCGAATTGAATAACATACTTCAGTGGAGAAATCTTCACAAAAACCATATCACCTATGTCGAATTCCAAATCCTTACGACGCTTATCGGCTAACTTTTCTGTCGATCTTGGGCCGCCTTCATTCGTTGCCGAATGATCTCTATGAAATCCGAAGTCTGTCGAATCATCTCTGGCCCAAGTATCAACTTTTCTCCTGTCTCTAACCAACACGTCGGAGAGTTACACAGTCTTCCATACAATGCCTCATACGGTGCCATACCAATGCTTGACTGGTAACTGTTATTATACGAAAATTCCACCAAATGAAGGTGATCTTCCCATGATCCTCCGAAATCTAAAACACAAGCTCTGAGGAGATCTTCCAAAACTCGGTTGACTCTCTCAGTCTGACCATCTGTTTGAGGATGATAAGCTGTACTCAAACACAACTCGGTTCCCAAAACTTCGTGAAAGCTCTTCCAAAACCCACTAGTGAACAATGGGTCTCGATCGCTCACTATATCTTCGGAATACCATGGAATCGAACTATCCACTTAACATATAACTCAGCCAACTTCGATGCAGTCCTAGTTGATCTAACAGGAATGAATCTCGCACTCTTAGTCAAACGATCTACAATGACCCAAATCCCTTCATTTCCCATTCTGGTTCTAGGTAACCCATCAATAAAATCCATCGATATTTGCTCCCACTTCCATGTAGGAACTTCTAATGGCCGAAGCAATCCACTTGGCTTCTTCTGTTCGGCTTTAACTAACTGGCAGTTCATGCACTTGGAAATAAAATTTCCAACATCCTTCTTCATACCTTCCCAGTAATAGGTTCTCTTCATATCCCGATACATTTTATTTCCACCTGGATGAATTGTCAATTTCGAGTGATGACTTTCCTTTAGAACTTCACTTCTCAATTCATCTATATCGGGAACAACTAGTCGTCCTTGCTTCCGAAGCCAACCCTCTCGATCGACCTCGAATCCCTTATCCTTTTTTGGGTCTAACCCAGATTCCAAATCACGGATAATCTTGACAAGCTTATCGTCTCGCTTTTGACTCTCGCCAATCCTTTCCACAAGAGTCGGTCTTATAGATAAGTTTGCCAACATCTCAGGTTCCAATTCACATCTAGGCCTGAAGTCAAATCCAGCCAAATACTCGAGACTCTTCCATTCTAAAAACATGGTTCCCAATCCGGCATGTCTTCGACTTAACGCATCTGCTACTGCGTTACCCTTTCCCGGAGTATAGGCTATACTAAAATCATATGATGCCAAAAACTATAGCCATCGTTGCTGCCGAAGATTCAAATCCTTTTGGGAGAAGAGATACTTCAACGACTTATGATCTGTAAACAACTCGAACCGAACTCCCAATAGATAATGTCTCCACATCTTCAGAGCAAATACAATCGCCGCTAACTCCAAATCATGAGTCGGATAATTCCTTTCGTGCGGCTTCAGTTGTCGACTTGCATACGCAACAACTTTACTCTTCTGCATCAGCACTGCTCCAAGTCCAGTACCACATGCGTCGGTTTAAACCACCATCTCATCATTTCCACTTGGAATAGTCAAAACAGGAGCACTAGTCAGTCGCTTTTTCAGGATTCCAAAAGCTTGCTCACACTTAGCATCCCATCTGAATACTTGATTCTTTTTCGTCAATCCTGTTAGCGATGCAGCCACCTTGGAGAAGTTTTTGATAAATCGACGATAATATCCTGCTAATCCAAGAAAACTTCTCACATCAGATGCATTCTTAGGTCTAACCCAATCCTGGATTGCTGCCACTTTAGCGAGATCAACCGCTATTCCTCTTCCAGAGATAATATGGCCTAAGAACCTCACTTCACTCTTCCAGAAGTGACACTTCGAAAACTTAGCCTTCAGTTGATGTTTCCGTAAGATTTCCAACACAATACTTAAGTGCGTCTTGTGCTCTTCTTCAGTTCTAGAATAAATCAAAATATCATCCACGAACACTAGCACGAACTTGTTCAACTGATCTCTGAACACTCTATTCATAAGATCCACAAAATATGCTGGTGCATTAGTCAATCCAAACGGCATTACCAGCCACTCAAAGAAACCGGATGGTGTCCTGAAAGCAGTCTTCGGCACACTATCCTTAGCCACTGTTAACTGGTGAAATCCCGTTGCCAAATCCATCTGAGAAAACACCTTAGCTTCGTGAAGCTGATCAAACAAGTCATCTATTCTTGGCAATGGATACTTGTTCTTCTTAGTCACTTTATTCAGCTCACGATAATCCACACACAACCTCAGCGATCCATCTGCCTTGGTAACAAACACAACTGGTGCACCCCATTCGGACACACTACGCCGAATGAATCCTTTCTATAAAAGATCATCAACCTGCACCCTCAACTCTTGCTGTTCCTTAGGCGCCATCCGCCTAAGAGGCATCACAACAGGTCTGGCTCCTTCAACAAGATCTATACGAAACTCGATCTCTCTATACGGCGGTAACCCTTTTACCTCATCAAAGACATCCTCAAATCCATTAGCGATTGGCACCGATGACAGTCCATCCCGTGGAACAACCAGCGAATACATGAAGCTCATGAAGACGCCTTCCTCATGCTTACATCGTATCACAACCTTTCGCCCCTCCACATTCTCGACTGTCACCTCCAACCTTTCACAATCAACCTTTGCCGCATATTTCCTAAGCCAGTCCATACCCAAAATAATTCCAAACCTTGCAAAGTTCAGAACAAAACAATCACAAACAAAAGAAAAATCATGACTCGATACAATCAGACCACGGCATAACATACACAAATAAGACGAACCCCCAACTGGGTTAGTTACAACCAATGGCCTATCAACGATATTCGGTTCTAAACCCAACCGGCCTACAAGTTCATTACAAACAAAAGAATGCGACGCTCCGGTATCAAATAGCACTCTCACTGGAACACCACATAGGAAAAGAGTACCTTGAACCACTACACTCTTTCCTTTCTCTTCAATGGTAGGAGCTTTCGAAGACGATGGAACAGCTCCCGAAGCATAAGCTTGCACAATCTGCTTGTCCCTCCGTGGTTTTGGACAATTCCTCTTGACATGCCCCAGCTTGTCACAGTTGTGGCACTTCATCTACACCTTCGGATTCTTGCAATCCCTGGAGAAATGGCCCTTCTGCGGACAATTGTAGTAGGTCACTTCGCCCTTTGGCTTTTTCTGGCCATCCTTACTCTTTTGCTGCTGCTGCTTCCTCTTCTTGTTTCCACCCTGCTGTGGTTTAGACTCCTCCTTGGTCACAGCAACAACAGATCCTTCTTTAGGAAACAGATTCTCGTGCCTGAGAGCCTTCTCCACAAGCTTCTCAAATGGATCGTCCAAATGATCCACCAACTGTCTCCCAAGATAACTGTCCAAGCCTGTCACAAACTTCTCGTTCTTCTGATAAGGAGATTCAATATACGACCGAGCATACTTGGACAAAGCTTCAAACTCAGAAACATACTCAAGAACTGGTCTTCCACCTTGCTTGAGCTCCACAAACTTCTTGAACAGAACAGACTTCTGAGCTGTAGAAATGAACTTAGCTTCAAATCTGACTTGGAATTGCTCCTAAGTAATCTCTTCCTCCGGAGTATCAATGGTGATAGAGTTCCACCAATCAGAAGCTCTTCCTTGAAGCTGTCTTGATGCAAGCTTCCTTTTAGTTGCATCATCAATTCCCAAATCACCAAAGATCCTTCTACAAGCATCTATCCACCTCTGGACTTCAATGGTTGATTCTGTCCCTAAGAAAACCTTTCCTCCAAGAGCAGTATAGTCTTTACACAGCTTAGCAAAATCCACCGGTCTTGGAGTTTGAACTTGAACTCCAACATCTACTGATTGCCCCAGAGCTGGCATCCTTCTCATGATCGAAGTCATCATAGCTTCGAACATAGCAACATAATCGGCAGCCCCCTCAGTAGCACGGCCTTCCCTAGCAGCTGGTCTCCTTCTTCGACTCATTCTTAATATCTATAAAAAGAAATGATTAATACACCTTGAGAAACAACTGCATAAAGGACTCAAACTCTTCTAAGCTACTATATTATATATAGTAATCATCCATCAAAATACAATTACGTCTCTCATACATAGTTACGTGACTTACGTCAGCGAGCGTTGGGTAAAATCGATTAACCAAAGCTCTGATACCAAATGTGACGACCGCCCATGACCCCTGCACTGGACCTAGACATAGTGTGCTGTAAAGTGTGCCAGGCAGCCATGGACGGTTGCCAGGGTAAAGTTAAAACAGCAGAATCTATCGTATAACTCACAGCGCATGGATAAAAATACAATAGAAAATATACATAGTGAAGCTTCACAAAACAGAATCTCTATTAAACTTCATAATAGTTGAATACGAGCATCTGAATAGTCAATACAACAAGCCTCACTACATAACACTCAGAGAATACACAAAGCAGCGGAACATCCAGTACATATAGTAAGAAATAATAGGCAAGCCTCCAGCTCATCTTCGCCATCAGCATCGTGGGAAGCTAAGAACAGCACCTGTCACCTGCTACCTAGTCTGCCCATCCCAAAATGGATGAACAGCCCAAGGCAATAAGAGTTAAACATAAAGCCTTGAGTCAGACAACAGTCTTAGTGAGCGGTAAATTAACTAACAACATACCAAAAGAGCATAAAGGAAAAAGGAATAGGAATCCAACCCTCCCACTCCACCTCTTTCTACAGTGATAGCCCCCAGACACACATTAAGCAGAAGTAAACATAGCAAGGCAGACATTTAAAGTAAAGCAATTATCACTCGAGTCAAGGGCGATGTTTTCCAAGTACAAACCACCAAGGCCTAAACCAAGATCAGATAAGCACCCAGAAAACACTACTCTTGAGACCGAATGACGATACAACCAAACATCCATGACTCTGGCTATCACTGTTATCATTGCTTCGATATCATCGTTAATCGAATGACCGGCTCATTATTTCATCCGTCCGTCAAGGGCTAATGGAAACCCCCGGTTCTAGACATAACTCCATACGTCGTCGCAGCACGTGCCTAGGACTATCGAATCTGCCCAGAGTACTCGACTACCAATCAGTAGCCTTCAGGGACTATCGAATCTGCCCAACGTACTCTTGCTTTGAGCATGCTAGAACCTTCAACAACGATGAGATCTCAGCCTTCTAGTCATCCTCCTCGACGACTCTTTCCATACTAGCTTAAGCGCCTCTCGAGCAACCCATTATCCTCAAACTCGAACCATTTCACAGATTTGTCAACATGCTTGGAATGATCCCGTCCGAATTAGACCAAGACTATCTCATACTATGCTTCGCCTCATCTCATCATAGCAAAGCCCCATCTCAACATCATCATCAAATCTATTCATATGAGCTTCATCATCCGCTACATATGCCACGAGCAGCTTTTCCAATTCAAGAGCCTTTCCCTTAGCTTTTGAATCATCTTCGATCATCTTGTCTAAATCAAATCATCAATCATCTAATTCATAGCAATCAATCAAGTCAAACATTAATCCAAGTAATCAAGCATTCAAATATGATCTAATGAACAATTATATCAAAAATGGAAATTTCGTAAATAAAGAGTCTAAAGTCTAACAAGCATGAAAACATGAGCAATATCTCTATAATCTTGATGAATGAACTTGCATAGGTTAACATGTAGTAAAATAGATGTCAAATCATCATGAACAATGGATCTACACTTAAGTTTACAAAAATGCATGAAAATCACTACTTTACACAAAATCAAGCCAGCGATCCGATATACTCCTTTGGATCCTTGTGAGAGATAATCACCACTCACCGAATCACCTAAACACTTCAAAAGAAACACACTTCAGATCTGGACAGCGAAGGATCTAACTTGATTCTCCAAAATTCCGCTTCAAACAATGAAATCTTACTTCAAAGAATGTAGTTCTTCAACTTTAGCTCTCGAATCTTCGATCTTGATCTTCGATTTGGATGGAAGGAATCACAAGATTAGAGTGGTGAAAAGAAGTGTAGAACTCGAGCTCTCAAAATGGCAGCACTTCGTCGCTTCGAAATCCGGATCCCAAAAATGAAGAAATGGACGAGTATTTATAGGCTGGAAACCCTTAGGTCGTCCGCCTCCTTAAGTTATCCACGACTTAAAACTCACGACCTACGACTTAAAGCCACTACAACCTAACACACTCAAACGGCTTAGCAACAGTACCGACCTAACGACCTAACAGAAGCCACGACCTAACTATGTCACGAGTTAAGACAATGCGCGACCTACGACTTAACGCATGCACTTCTACGACCTACGACCTAACCCAGATGCAGCCTAACGACCTAACACAGATCGCTTCTATGACCTAACACACCTGCGACCTAACACACACGCGACCTAACTATCTTAGCTAGGATACGACCTAACATCTTAGGTCGCTCACGACCTAACTATGCTAACTCGCTAACTCTTAGGTCGCCAACTCTTAAGTCGTTCACTCTAACTCCTATAGGTCGCTAACTACTAGGTCGTTAACTCACTAACTCTCATAGGTCGCTGCCTTTCCTTAAGTCGCTCAAACCTTAGGTCGCCAACATCCTATAGGTCGCTCCAACCGACCTAACCTACCCCACGACCTAAGCCACCATACGACCCAACTCCTATACGACCTATCCCCAAAATCCTTAGGTCGCCAATGTCCTTAGGTCGCTCCACCTTCTTAGGTCGTCTACTCCGACCTAACTACTATACGACCTAGGACTTAGACTATGGATGACTTATCGGCAATGCGACCAAATGACAACTGTTTTACGATGTTTCGATCCGTAAAAATACGGGTCATTACAGTATGTATGTATGTATGTATGTATATTTCATATTAAAAAAACAGTAAAAATTTATTATTCATTCAACTAAAATTTTATATGTGTGTGTGTACAAGGAACGTTCAATTGCACATCTATTTTGCAGCACCCCTCTAGCCTCTTGATTTCCACTACACATTGGCTACATAACATAAATTATGTACATATTGACAAAGTTAATTCGAAAATAAATCCAGATTCATTTATCTCAAGAATTTATCATATAACGCATTAAAAAAAATTATGCTTTTAACTTCAAATAACTTCAGAATAAAATATCTACAATTTTCTATAAATCCCTTCTCGGATCTTATTTATTATCTACCTTTAAATCTATATATTTAAACTGATTATGTAACTATAATTTAACCTACTTAAAAAATCAGCTAAATAGTATTTGCTAATTCACCTAATAAATCATTAAAATATGCCAGTTTCAATATGTATACGATATTTATAGTAACAAAATTATTTCTTTACTCAAACACAAAGATATGTAAGCTATATAACATAAATCTATATATAATAATATTAATTTTTTAATTCATAATTCTTTTATTTATTAAATTTATCGTACGATGCATAATAAACATTTAATTTTACCATTAGTAGTAAAACATTAAATTTTATAATTTTGCTGTGTGCAATGCACAGGTTACACACTAGTTGAAATAACGTCACTTGCATTTTCTTTTCTTTCTCGAAGATGCCTTTCATTGAGTATATAATGAAATGTGTAATGAAGAAAACTACAAAACAATAATCTTTTTTTAATAAATAAACCATAATTTATCATTACAAGTGTAATGGTTACCGGTATATCTATTGTAACATCCCTTTTAGAAATGTAACCCAAATATCTTGTTGTATGATGGTTAGTGCATGTTATTGCTTTATGAGATGGTAGAGGTTCGAACCTCACGGTTGTTACATTGTGTATCAAAGCCAGTACCGAGTCGAAATTATGTGTAGTAATACTGTATATCTCAATCAATATGGTGCAGATACACGGCGGTTAATGCATGATGTTGCTTTCCAGGATGGGATGGGTACGATCGTCACATTTACCTATTGTGACATCCCGGAATTTCTGGAAATATCAATTTAATAATCTGCATTAAAAATTAAATTGATTTGATAATATTTGTTAATAAGAATTAAATTGATTTAATAATCTTCTTTTAAATAAATAGTTAACTGATAATTTATCTTTTAAAAGCTAATAAATTGTTTCCTATTTATAATGTATATATATTTGTATATATTGTAAATAGATAAGCTTTGTTTTAAATTTAATAAATAAGGGCATGTTTTCTAATTTTAATATTTTAGGGTAATTTGGAAATTTGATTAAATTTAATATTAAATAAATAACCATATGATTTTAAAATACTCAAGGTAAAAGTTAATTTGTTTAAAATGATTTTGGCTTAAGTTTAAATTTAAACAAAAAGAGTTGTATTGTTCTTTTATATAGTTGATAAAATAAGTAGTTTATTAATAAAGAGATAAACTCTTTTATAAATTATTTTAATTAATAATGAATTGTATTTAAACAATATTAATGATGTAATGTCTTTACAAATGGATTTTTATAAATAAAAATGGTTATTTCAAATTTACTTATATATATATATGTGTGTATTTTGGAAGAAAGCTATGATTTGTAAATTTAAAATAAAATCTTTTCAAAATATTTAAAATAAAATGAATCTTATAAATTAAGTAATAAACTAATACAAATGACTAAAGCAATTTTATAATATATATGTACATAAAATAAAATATGTATGTAAAGTTTAAAAGCAAAGCAAAGTAAAACGAGAAAAATAGTAGCATTCAAAAAACAAAGACTAAAAGCAAACAAAACAAAGTATATATGCACATATAATATCTCTAAACAAAGTAAAAGCATAAGTAGGCAAGCAGGTAAAATATGTTGTAGCTGAGAAAAAAGTATGCAGGCAAGACAAGATGTGAAAATATAATACATCTATGTACATAAAGCACTTAAAACATTAAATGCTAGCACACATAAGTCAATTCGAATTTGTTTTAAAAATCCTTTCAGCCTCCTTAGAGATAATCTCTGATCAAAATATTGTACCAGCTAGGAAACAAAGATTATTTTTGTACAAATACAACTATTATCTGCATACTTGTTTCTATATATCAAGCTCCTTTCTTTTTCGTTCATTAAAATAAGCAAACCAGAGAATAATAAGTTCACATCTCCATTTTTACAACTAAAGCATCATTCATTTGAACAAAAGCAAGAAGATTTAAGAAAAAAAATCAAGCCTGTTGTTTTTCAAATAAGCTCTGTCTTCATTCTCAAATCGGTAAGTAACTTTCTTTTTAAAATACTTAAGTATCTGGATTGCTTGATTTTAGTATGAAGATAATGATGTTTGTGTTATATATGGATAAAATTTTGTGTGTTAGTGAAACAGGATATCTGCATATTGTATAATCCTATAATTCATCTCTGTGTTCAAAATTTCAAACTCAGGTTTGATTTAAATTTTTTAACTCTGCTTGATCTACTTGTTGTTATGACCTAGGGTCTAAACCAGATAGGTTTGCTTGATTATAAAGTTAAGTTTTAAAAATTTAAACTAAGTTAAATAACTTTAAATTTACTCTGGAAATCAAAAACAACAGGGTAACTTAAATAGAAGGAAACTCAAACATTTTAATATATTGATTCAGGATCACAAGTTGAATCTCTAGCCTATAATATGATTTTTAAACCAAACATCATAATTTTTAACGTGGGTTTTAAGGTGCAGTTCTGGGTTGAACTAAAATGGGTTATTGTCAATTCTTGGGTGATCAAGTGGACTGGAATGCTCGGGGTTCCCTGTGGTTACGGAGGAGTGATCGGAGGGTCGAGGGAAAATGGTGGAAGGCGGTGCAGTTGGACGTGGTGGCAACGGCGACGCAATTCTTTTTGTAAACCTAGTTTTGCTATGGTTTAGTTTTGGGTCTCATTCGCCTTTGATTGGTGATCGAGTTCGACGCGCTTATGGGGATTGGAAGAGGGGATGTAGGCGAAGTTGTAGCCAGAGACGCTGGCATTCCGATGATCGGCATTGGGAGGACGGAGCGTTGACAGGTTTGAGGTGATGTTGCTCAAGATATTTCCAGGTTTGGGAATTTAACTCGATTTTGATTCGAGTTGCTGTGATGGGTTTTGGGTGATCGTGATCTGGGGTTGGTAGGCGATGTGTGGAAGTGCTGGTGGATGGTCGGAGATGGCCAGAGCCACGGTGCACGTGCATCGTGCAGTTTGAAGTTCTGTTGAACTTTGGGTGTGCAGAGGGTTTTTAACTCGGGATTTACTCGAGTTATTCGAGTGATTACTCGAAGTAAATGGGGTGTTGACGCGAGGCTGTTAAATGTTGCCTCGGGTATTGTTGGCTACAGGTTTTTTTCAAAGAACCTGTTACCTATTTTAAATTTTGAAATAAAATTAAAAAGCTAGTTTAAATGCAAAGTAAGTTTTAAAATGAGTTTAAATTCAAGTTTAAATCTGTTTTAAGTTAGTTTTGAATCTCAGTTTAAAAATAAATAAAGTTGTTAAATTTAAATTTGTTTAACTACTTAAAAAGGATTTAGTAATTGAATTATTAAGGGGAAGTTTGAATTGTAAGTGAAGTTTAAAATCAGAGGTTTAAATCTGAATTCAAATATAAATTGAATCTTAGTTTTGAAATAAAAGAAATTTTTAAAATTTAAATTGTTTTAAATAGTTTTAATGATAAAGTAAATTAATTCAAATTGATTTGAATTTAAATGAAATTGGGTTTAAAATTCTTTTGACTTATAGTATAAAATAAATAATTCTTTAACTTGTAAAATAAAAAGGATTTTGGAATGGTTGAACCTTGTTAAAGTTAATTTATTTTAATTTTAAATCTTAAATTTAAAATGAAATTTAAAAGTAAAATTTAAAAGAAAATTGTTTAAGAACCTTGTTATTGATAATTTGATCATTAATAAGGAAAAATGTTTTTATCTTAAATCAAATAATGATTTTAATGACTTGTAATTATTAAATTACTTAAAATGGATAATTATTGATTTGGATTAATAAATTTGGTAATTAGGAGTTTAATTAAGGTTTTGGATAATTAATTTAGGATAAATTAATTATTAATTAAAAATCATTAATTAAATAAGATTTAATTTTTTTTATGATTAGAAATTAATTAATCAAGAAATTAAGCATTAATTAATGTGTTATTAAGATTAATTAAATTGTAGTTAACAATGATTAATCTTAGTTAATTACTTTGAGAAAAGTAATTAGTTGATGAAGGTCGTTAACTAAGGATTTTATTTTAACAATTAATTACTGTGAATAATTAGATTAGTTAATTTAAAGATAATCAATGGTAAATTATTTAAGTATAATTACTTAATAAAAGTAATTAAGAAATTAATTACTCATTGTAATTAATTAAGTTTAATATGAATTGTTTAAGTTAATTAATTAAGTTTAATTAATTTAAATAACCATTTAATGATGTGATAAGTATAATTACATAAGGAAGTAATCAATTGAGAATGATTTAATAATGAAAGTAATTTGAGTATAATTACTTTGTATAATTAATCAAGGGATTAATTAGAGATAATTAATTATGGAGTAATTAAATTATTTAATGAAGTAATTAAGGGTAGTTAATTACTGAATGGAGTTATTCAAGGGTGATTAACAATTAGGTTTAATTGAAGATTAATTACTTAATGTAATAGATGTAATTAAAGATCATTAATTTTTATAATTAATGATGTAATTTATAATGGATTTATTTGGAAATAATTAATAAATGAAGGGATTCATTAATGTAATTAATTAAGAAGTAATGTAACTAATGTTAGTAATTAAAAGGTTACTTTCTATATTTGGTATAAGATAATTAATTTGTGAAATTAATTAAAATATAATTACTTGAATATAATTAAAGGATAATTAATCCGGGATGATTAATTAAGATGGAAACTTAGAGAATGATAAATTAATTGATTTGTAATTAATTAATGGTTATGTAAGCAAGATATATAATGATGAAGTAATTAATTTAATTTACTTTAAATTAATTAGAGGTGAAAGTAATTAATTTAATTCATTTTAAATTAATTATAGATGGTATGATTATTAATCATTGCTTATGTATGAATGGATGATATTATTTACCTTGAATGGTTGAAATCTTAGATATGAGATGAATGATGCTGTGTGAAATGAATGCTTTGATTTAAGTATGTTGATAATATGGATTATCTGTTATGATGATAATGTGATTATCTATTGTGATATTGTGAATTATCTATCTGTGTGTATATGGATAATGAATTGAAATTGTTTTAAACTTTAAAACAACTTGGACTTAAAAGATACGTTTTGGATTTCGATGAGACCGGGATCGGTTTTTCCAAATTTGGAAGTCCGAAAACCACATCAATCCAAATTAACGATAGGTCGTGAATCTCAAGTGAAGATGAAGATTCAGAGTGCAAGGGTTATTGTCGTTAACTCTGAGGGTGATTCCAAAATGAGTGTAACGAGATAATGCCTTCGGTTTTGTTCGAACCAGGAACGAACTTGTATGGATTGAATGCTTTCAACACATCGTCAGGTGGACGATGAGCATTCTAAGTGATGTGTTCTGATGAGGTAATCGTAGCCTCAAGCCTCATCAACCGGGAATGGCTAAAACAGGGGAGGTGCAGCAAGGCTTCGTGGGTAGCACCCACTTGAGAGCGAGATATACCCCTGTCTAGAGTCCATTTTATTCGGCTGTGTGGGCGGTTGAATAGCTACAACCGCTGGGGTTTTCTTGTTTGGGACTGTCCAGTAAGGGATGGTTCCGGCTTTGTGTTGCAGGGGACTTAGGGTGGGTCCTCGGTACAGTGATCTAGGCCACGTACTGTAACGGGCGGTACCCCAGTAGCCCTGCCATTATATGGAATCCAATCTCCAATAAGTGCCATTGGATTTGATTGTATTACCCACTTGTTGGCTAGTATGCTGGAATTTAATCATGTAAAAATTTCAGCTATTTCTTATTTACTTGAAAACCCTAGACCTATTATAATATCATAGAATTTCCTATCAAATGTTTGGTTAGCGTAAGGTAAAAACTTACCCATGTTTATTTGTGGGAAGTCTTACATGATACCTTTTGTTTTCAAAGGATTTTCAAAGTTAAGCAACTTTAACCTGTTACTCACACCAGACCCATGTCTGACCCGGAGTTTATTTCTGTTTTTCTCAAACTCTCGGGTACTCATATTTTTACGAGTAGCCAAGGGATTCAGGTTAGCTTTGACGAATTGTGGAGGAGCAAGTGAAGCAGGAGGCTTCAGCGTTATAGATATATAGTTTTCCGCTGTGTTGGTATCTCTGTGTTGTATTTGAGTTGTATCGAGTTGTATTAACTAGACAGGTGTTTATAACTGTCTAGTATGTGATGTATTATCTGTGTAACTCTGATTGATGTTGTATACTATGTAATATTTATGTGATTAATATAATTTATTCGTTCCGCTGTTGAGATTCTGATGTTGTTTCTTCTTTCTTCTTTATCTTTTCTCTTTTCTATCCCTTTCTTTCTTAAAGATGATACAACTTTCTGGTGGTAGAAAGTTGGGTCGTCACACTTAGTATCAGAGCATAGGTTGAGCGAATACCTAAGCTCTGGAGTGGTGTCTATCTTGAGAGAGCGTACTTGTATTTTGGATATATATATATATATATATATTTATTTATTTCTACCTATCTGTTGGGTTACCTGTTCGGGTTTTCCAATATAAGATATAAGGTAGATGGGGTAGTGGTGTGTGTAACACAACTACCAATGGTTGGAGTTTTTTGAGGTTGGAAGTGTATCTGCCGAGACTGTAGACCTAATACTGTCTCGAGTGAGCTTGGATGGTGTAAGGATTTCACTAATCTCTGAAGGAAATCTGTTAGGGTTCGGAGTCCATTTTTAAAGTGTATAGTTTGGACGAGCTGGAGTTTGGATCTGTCGGTTGGACAGAAGTAAGTCATGGTATCTTGATACCTCATGAATTAGTAGCTATGTGATGAGATGCAGTGACTATGGATGTCTCCGAAGATGTTTCTTTGGAACAAGATAAGGTAGTGTGTCTACTTCGGTGTTGTGGCTGTATTCAGCAGGATGTTTCTGTTTGGTTTGAGGTCCGAGTTTCTCGAGGAGCTTTGGATTAGGAATTCCTTGGCATTGGTGTCAGCAGCACAGCTCGGAGTGTTCTGTGTGTTGGCAAGGAAGCTTTCTAGCTTAGTAGTGGAATTCAGGAGCAGCAGAGTGATTCCATTTCTTCGATGGATTGGCTAATTAAGCATAGGCTGTTCTGTTTGGTAAAGAGAGAACAATTTTTCTTTGGAATTAGGCTGGATTAATCGCAAAAGTGACTTGCGATAGCTAAGTGTTCTCTTGGGGTTTCAGAGATTTTTCTGGATGTCTTCAGGAATCCAGAATTTTGTCAGCATTTGGAGATTGAGTTGGTATCGACTGGATTCCAGAAGTGGTACAGATGGTTCAGCTTAATAGTAGGATGGTTTCTGAAGTGAGTTGATGAAGAAGCTCGGGTTTTGGAGAAAATTATGAGTTTATTTTTGGATATGTTGAACCCTATTTTTGGAATGTGTTGTCCAGTCTATGCTTGTGTTCATCATCAGCATTTTCATTTGCTCAATTAGAGTTGCACAGTGGAAGCATGGTGGCAGCTGTTTTAGTATGGAACCATTTGGAAGTTGCAGTGTTTTGGATTAGAGAATTTCTTCAAGGAATTGTTCAGGATCTTAAGGCCAGATTGGAGTGTATCTATTAAATCTCTTCCAGATAGGAAAGTGAGATCGGTCTTCTGATTTTGGAATAGAGTTTGTGTTCTGAGTTTTGGTCGATCTTGGAAAGATCATCTTGTTGGATTGTTTTTGGTTCGGTTTGTTTCTAGAGGCATCAGCAAGGGTTGAGCTGATTAGTATGGATGTTGGTAGCCCAGGATCGTTAGAAAGTTTTAGGGATAAGAGACGGAGGATTTTGGATTCCAGAGTCGAAGATATGATTTTGGATAAGTGTTTGATCTTCAGGATTGAATTGTCAGTTTGGATAACTGGGATTCGTTGTGTTTCATGTATCTCTAAGGAAGTACGTGTGAGATCTACCTTTGATTGTAGAACTAGCAGTTCTGGGAGTTTTGGTTGTTGAGTCAGACTTGTCCGTAGTCTGATATCCTGTCTTGTTTAGTGGATCTAGATGAGTGGAAGCTCTGTAGCTTAGTAGTATTGTTTGTTTGGATTCTGTAGAGCGAGTATCCCGGTATTTATACTTGGGAAACTAGAGAAAATTCTATCCAGAATTTTGTCTGGATAGTTAGATTTGTTTGTTTGGATGATTGGTTGCTATGGTTGTTATCATATGATTAATATACGCTTGTGTTTTTAAAATTAAATCAAATGAGATTATTAAATTACCTTTATTTTAAATTTCAAGGACGAAATTCTTTTAAGGGGGAAAGAATGTGACATCCCGGAATTTCTAGCAATATCAATTTAATAATCTGCATTAAAAATTAAATTGATTTGATAATATTTGTTAATAAGAATCAAATTGATTTAGTAATCTTCTTTTAAATAAATAGTTAACTGATAATTTATCTTTTAAAAGCTAATAAATTATTTCCTATTTATAATGTATATATATTTGTATATATTGTAAATAGATAAGCTTTGTTTTAAATTTAATAAATAAGGGCATGTTTTCTAATTTTAATTTTTTTGGGTAATTTGGAAATTTGATTAAATTTAATATTAAATAAATAACCATATGATTTTAAAATACTCAAGGTAAAAGTTAATTTGTTTAAAATGATTTTGGCTTAAGTTTAAATTTAAACAAAAAGAGTTGTTTTGTTTTTTTATATAGTTGATAAAATAAGTAGTTTATTAATAAAGAGATAAACTATTTTATAAATTATTTTAATTAATAATGAATTGTATTTAAACAATATTAATGATGTAATGTCTTTACAAATGGATTTTTATAAATAGAAATGGTTATTTCAAATTTACTTATATATATATATATGTGTATTTTGGAAGAAAGCTATGATTTGTAAATTTAAAATAAAATCTTTTCAAAATATTTAAAATAAAATGAATCTTATAAATTAAGTAATAAACTAATACAAATGACTAAAACAATTTTATAATATATATGTACATAAAATAAAATATGTATGTAAAGTTTAAAAGCAAAGTAAAGTAAAAAGAGAAAAATAGTAGCTTTCAAATAACAAAGACTGAAAGCAAACAAAACAAAGTATATATGCACATATAATATCTCTAAACAAAGTAAAAGCATAAGTAGGCAAGCAGGTAAAATATGTTGTAGCTGAGAAAAAAGTATGCAGGCAAGACAAGATGTGAAAATATAATACATCTATGTACATAAAGCACTTAAAACATTAAATGCTAGCACACATAAGTCAATTCGAATTTGTTTTAAAAATCCTTTCAGCCTCCTTAGAGATAATCTCTGATCAAAATCTTGTACCAGCTAGGAAACAAAGATTATTTTTGTACAAATACAACTATTAGCTGCATACTTGTTTCTATATATCAAGCTCCTTTCTTTTTCGTTCATTAAAATAAGCAAACCAGAGAATAATAAGTTCACATCTCCATTTTTACAACTAAAGCATCATTCATTTGAACAAAAGCAAGAAGATTTAAGAAAAAAAATCAAGCCTGTTGTTTTTCAAATAAGCTCTGTCTTCATTCTCAAATTGGTGAGTAACTTTCTTTTTAAAATACTTAAGTATCTGGATTGCTTGATTTTAGTATGAAGATAATGATGTTTGTGTTATATATGGATAAAATTTTGTGTGTTAGTGAAACAGGATATCTGCATATTGTATAATCCTATAATTCATCTCTGTGTTCAAAATTTCAAACTCAGGTTTGATTTAAAATTTTTAACTCTGCTTGATCTACTTGTTGTTATGACCTAGGGTCTAAACCAGATAGGTTTGCTTGATTATAAAGTTAAGTTTTAAAAATTTAAACTAAGTTAAATAACTTTAAATTTACTCTGGAAATAAAAAACAACAGGGTAACTTAAATAGAAGGAAACTCAAACATTTTAATATATTGGTTCAGGATCACAAGTTGAATCTCTAGCCTATAATATGATTTTTAAACCAAACATCATAATTTTTAACGTGGGATTTAAGGTGCAGTTCTGGGTTGAACTAAAATGGGTTATTGTCAATTCTTGGGTGATCAAGTGGACTGGAATGCTCGGGGTTCCCTGTGGTTACGGAGGAGTGATCGGAGGGTCGAGGGAAAATGGTGGAAGGCGGTGCAGTTGGACATGGTGGCAACGGCGACGCAATTCTTTTTGTAAACCTAGTTTTTCTATGGTTCAGTTTTGGGTCTCGTTCGCCTTTGATTGGTGATCGAGTTCGACGTGCTTATGGGGATTGGAAGAGGGGATGTAGGCGAAGTTGTAGCCGGAGACGCTGGCGTTCCGATCATCGGCATTGGGAGGACGGAGCATTGACAGGTTTGAGGTGATGTTGCTCAAGATGTTTCCAGGTTTGGGAATTTAACTCGATTTTGATTCGAGTTGCTGTGATGGGTTTTGGGTGATCGTGATCTGGGGTTGGTAGGCGATGTGTGGAAGTGTTGGTGGATGGTCGGAGATGGCCAGAGCCACGGTGCACGTGCATCATGCAGTTTGAAGTTCTGTTGAACTTTGGGTGTGCAGAGGGTTTTTAACTCGGGATTTACTCGAGTTATTCGAGTGATTACTCGAAGTAAATGGGGTGTTGACGCGGGGCAGTTAGATGTTGTCTCGGGTATTGTTGGCTACAGGTTTTTTTTCAGAGAACCTGTTACCTGTTTTAAATTTTGAAATAAAATTTAAAAGCTAGTTTAAATGCAAAGTAAGTTTTAAAATGAGTTTAAATTCAAGTTTAAATCTGTTTTAAGTTAGTTTTGAATCTCAGTTTAAATATAAATAAAGTTGTTAAATTTAAATTTGTTTAACTACTTAAAAAGGATTTAGTAATTGAATTATTAAGGGGAAGTTTGAATTGTAAGTGGAGTTTAAAATTAGAGGTTTAAATTTGAATTCAAATATAAATTTGAGTCTTAGTTTTGAAATAAAAGAAATTTTTAAAATTTATATTGTTTTAAATAGTTTTAATGATAAAGTAAATTAATTCAAATTGATTTGAATTTAAATGAAATTGGGTTTAAAATTCTTTTGACTTCTAGTATAAAATAAATAATTCTTTAACTTGTAAAATAGAAAGGATTTTGGAATGGTTGAACCTTGTTAAAGTTAATTTATTTTCATTTTAAATCTTAAATTTAAAATGAAATTTAAAAGTAAAATTTAAAAGCAAATTGTTTTAAGAACCTTGTTATTGATAATTTGATCATTAATAAGGAAAAATGTTTTTATCTTAAATCAAATAAAGATTTTAATGACTTGTAATTATTAAATTACTTAAAATGAATAATTATTGATTTGGATTAATAAATTTGGTAATTAGGAGTTTAATTAAGGTTTTGGCTAATTAATTTAGGATAAATTAATTATTAATTAAAAATCATTAATTAAATAAGATTTGAATTTTTTTTATGATTAGAAATTAATTAATCAAGAAATTAAGCATTAATTAATGGGTTATTAAGATTAATTAAATTGTAATTAACAATGATTAATCTTAGTTAATTACTTTGAGAAAAGTAATTAGTTGATGAAGGTCGTTAACTAAGGATTTTATTTTAACAATTAATTAATGTGATTAATTAGATTAGTTAATTTAAAGATAATCAATGGTAAATTATTTAAGTATAATTACTTAATAAAAGTAATTAAGGAATTAATTACTCATTGTAATTAATTAAGTTTAATATGAATTGTTTAAGTTAATTAATTAAGTTTAATTAATTTAAATAACCATTTGATGATGTGATAAGTATAATTACTTAAGGAAGTAATCAATTGAGAATGATTTAATAATGAAAGTAATTTGAGTATAATTACTTTGTATAATTAATCAAGGGATTAATTAGAGATAATTAATTATGGAGTAATTAAATTATTTAATGAAGTAATTAAGGGTAGTTAATTACTGAATGGAGTTATTCAAGGGTGATTAACAATTGGGTTTAATTGAAGATTAATTACTTAATGTAATAGATGTAATTAAAGATCATTAATTTTTATAATTAATGATGTAATTTATAATGGATTTATTTGGAAATAATTAATAAAAGAAGGGATTCATTAATGTAATTAATTAAGAAGTAATGTAACTAATGTTAGTAATTAAAAGGTTACTTTCTATATTTGGTATAAGATAATTAATTTGTGAAATTAATTAAAAGATAATTACTTGAATATAATTAAAGGATAATTAATCCGGGATGATTAATTAAGATGGAAACTTAGAGAATGATAAATTAATTGATTTGTAATTAATTAATGGTTATGTAAGCAAGATATATAATGATGAAGTAATTAATTTAATTTACTTTAAATTAATTAGAGATGCAAGTAATTAATTTAATTCATTTTAAATTAATCATAGATGGTATGATTATTAATCATTGCTTATGTATGAATGGATGATATTATTCACCTTGAATTGTTGAAATCTCAGATATGAGATAAATGATGCTGTGTGAAATGAATGCTTTGATTTAAGTATGTTGATAATATGGATTATTTGTTATGATGATAATGTGATTATCTATTGTGATATTGTGAATTATCTATCTGTGTGTATATGGATAATGAATTGAAATTGTTTTAAACTTTAATACAACTTGGACTTAAAAGATACGTTTTGGATTTCGATGAGACCGGGATCGGGTTTTCCAAATTTGGAAGTCCGAAAACCACATCGATCCAAATTAACGATAGGTCGTAAATCTCAAGTGAAGATGGAGATTCAAAGTGCAAGGGTTATTGTCGTTAACTCTGAGGGTGATTCCAAAATGAGTGTAATGAGATAATGCCTTCGGTTTCGTTCGAACCTGGAACGAACTTGTATGGATTGAATGCTTTCAGCACATCGTCAGGTGGACGATGAGCATTCTAAGTGATGTGTTCTAATGAGGTAATCGTAGCCTCAAGCCTCATCAATCGGGAATGGCTAAAACAAGGGAGGTGCAGCAAGGCTTCGTGGGTAGCACCCACTTGAGAGCGAGATATACCCCTGTCTAGAGTCCCTTTTTATTCGGCTGTGTGGGCGGTTGAATAGCTACAACCGCTGGGGTTGTCTTGTTTGGGACTGTCCAGTAAGGGACGGTTCCGGCTTTGTGCTGCAGGGGACTTAGGGTGGTTCCTCGGTACGGTGATCTAGGCCACGTATTGTGACGGGTGGTACCCCAGTAGCCCTGCCATTGTATGGAATCCAATCTCCAATAAGTGCCATCGGATTTGATTGTATTATCCACTTGTTGGCTAGTATGCTGGAATTTAATCATGTAACAATTTCAGCTATTTCTTATTTACTTGAAAACCCTAGACCTATTATAATATCATAGAATTTCCTATCAAATGTTTGGTTAGCGTAAGGTAAAAACTTACCCATGTTTATTTGTGGGAAGTCTTACGTGATACCTTTTGTTTTCAAAGGATTTTCAAAGTTAAGCAACTTTAACCTGTTACTCACACCAGACCCATGTCTGACCCGGAGTTTATTTATATTTTTCTTAAACTCTCGGGTACTCAAATTTTTACGAGTAGCCAAGGGATTCAGGTTAGCTTTGACGAATTGTGGAGGAGCAAGTGGAGCAGGAGGCTTCAGCGTTATAGATATATAGTTTTCCGCTGTGTTGGTATCTATGTGTTGTATTTGAGTTGTATCGAGTTGTATTAACTAGACAGGTGTTTATAACTGTCTAGTATGTGATGTATTATCTGTGTAACTTTGATTGATGTTGTATACTATGTAATATTTATGTGATTAATATAATTTATTTGTTCCGCTGTTGAGATTCTGATGTTGTTTCTTCTTTCTTCTTTATCTTTTCTCTTTTCTATCCCTTTCTTTCTTAAAGATGATGCAACTTTCTGGTGGTAGAAAGTTGGGTCGTCACACCTATAATACCCTATAAATGAATAATTAATTAAAGGATAAGGTTTTAGTTTGGACATTGTTCATACGAGCCAAACAAAAAACGAACGATGTAATGACAGTAGAAAAACATCGGAAAATTCCAAACGAGCAAATTTTCTTATATTTTATTTCCTGATTTGTGTCCTAATGGGAATCAGATGAACATAGACAAAACATTTCATAGCTTTGGATCGAGCTAGACGTCGATACTCATACAAAATTCACGTCCGTGGATGTGATAAGTATTTGGAGGTACATTTACTTATTATGACTGTTTACTTAATGAAACTAACTACAATGAATTAAATGAGAAAGAGAAGCAATGGGCTAGCAACCCAACTATCCATGGGATTAAAGTTAACTACTTTCTATCTTTTCATTTCATTCTGCCACAAGCACTTTAATGGTGGTAACGGCCTAAGGAAGAAACAGTGGAAAAAAAGAAAATCAAAACTGAGGGAACATGAAATGTTATCAACTATGAGATCTAGGTGAGTAATGTATCCCTAAATCCATGTTTTCTTTTGTAAGTAGGCATGACCGTAATTAATTGAGATTATTTCCTATGCTTCTTGTTATTAAAATGATTTGAAATTTTAAAATGATGTTATAAACAACTTTTTAGAGATTGATTATGATTTGAGGAATTTTCCTATAAATAAAGAATTATAAAATCACCTAAGATCTATTTATTGTATAAAATGGTTAGAAATAGTGAGTTAGAGAACTTTTATGAAAGACAATACATATATTTTTTCAAATATTTTCTAGAATTTTTATAAGTAAATTTTGGATTAAATACTCGTAGGAGAAAGTGATTTTAAAGGCTGAAAGGCCAATAATAGAACCGAAAAGTACTTTAAATAAATCAAATATGTAAATAACAATCAAGAGACCAGATCCACATATATGCTGAATATGTCAGAAAAGTACCATGCTAATTGCAAACGATAGATGTCAGAGCAAATAAGAAGTTGACGTGTGTAACGATGGTGCCACATGTGTAGAAGACAAGCTTGTGACGTATACCAAGAGGCTTTATCGAGAGTAGGGCACCCAAATAAGAGATAATAAAACTAAAGAGCACTAAGTACAAGACTAAGTGAAAACCAAGCATAAGTCTAGTGTTGTTTAACCGAAGGGAATAGCCGAGGGCCGAGGGTGGGTGAAAGGTATGAAGGCGTAGAGGAACTATAAGTGGTAGAAGTGATTTCTAGAATCTAATATTATGATTCCACAAGTTAACGGAACTAAACTAAGACAAACTTCCCTAAATGAGATCGAGGGTAGTGATTGTCGAGAGCTTAGCTCTCGATGGAATGTTAAAGCCGGAATCAATTGGCTTTCGGAGGTAGAAATACATGCTAATGTTTAAGATGGTCGAAACCAGTATTTAGAATATTAATGATAATGTAATAAGTAGTGAGGTTAGCCGAAGGTAGTCGGACTTAAAGTAGCTTAATGAATAGCTAAAGGAAAATTCTAGTGTATAAATGGTTAGGTAGAGTTTGGTAGATGACGTAAGGCCCGATGCGGGAGTCGAAAACTAAACGCGTAGTTGTAAGGCCTGAGTGAATATTAAAACCGCAAGCATATGTGTAAGGCCTGGAGTGGCAACCGAAACCAAAAGCGAAGGTGTAAGGCTTGAGAGGCAACCGAACCGAAAGTGTTGGTTATGGCCTAGAGTGGAAACAGCAGTCGAAAGTTTTAGAGTAAGGCCTAGAGTGGCATCCATGACACAAAAGAAATTGGTGTAAGACCCAATATGGAAACCAAAATAGTTCTTGGTGGATGGAATAAGGCTTAATGTGGCAGTCAATGACCGAAAGCATGGGTGTAAGGCTTGGAGTGGAAACCAAAATGGAAAGCGTAGGTACAAGACCTAAAGTGGCAACCAAAACTGAAAGCAGAGGTGTAAGGTCCGATATGGCAACCAAAATGAGTTGGCAACCAAAATTAGATAGTATGACTTGTTGGAACTAAGAAAGCATTGAAAGCATAAGGCCTTGGTGGTATCTTGTGGCTTTGCAACTTAGGTTATTAAGAGGAAAGATAGCTAAAGACTGAATGCAGTACCGAGTAAAATGGCTATTGAGTCTAGTCATGATATTATAGCATGAATAAGCCCCTTAGAAATTATGCTTATATTTCAAGTTAGTAAATAGATATTGTGTTATAGTGATGCAAAAACCCAAAACAAGCTTTAGCGGTGTGGTCTCACTATTTTTTATATTTAAATTAATATTTTGGTCGTATCAGGCTTTGTGTCTAACATTTGTTATTTATCATTGTTTTCCCTATAAAATCATGGGTACTCATTCGTGTAGATAGAGTTACATGAATGTTGCTTGAAGAAGACGAATGAGGAGTCCCGAAGATGCAGCAGAAGGCTTAGGTGATATTATGTTGTTTTGTTTTCGATGTAGTAGGTGTTTACGGCTACATCTTCATATGTTGGGCATGATCCTATCAAATCTGATTGTAGTATATTATGATCTTTGCATGTGCATGACTGAGAATTCATTTGATATTGTAATAATGAGTTCCTTTAATGATATTCTTGTGCTGGTCTGTTTACTTAAACAATTATATATTATATATAGTTGATCTCATCATGGTTGCCGAAAGATAGTGAAGTGACCCATCTTTCTTCTACTATATTTTTGTGATTTTTAGTAGAGTTTTTTACCAGAGATCACTTCTTTTAATACCTCTTTCATTTCTTTTAAATAATTTCCCAAGATCCAGAATTTACTAATATAAAAATATCAGTATTTTAATCAAGTCATATCATTTATATATATGAGGATATATAAATGTTTCTTTGCCTATCAGAGTGTAAAGTAGCAAAGAAATTTTTATCACACAATATTTTCCATAATTGGAAGGTTTTTGTGTCACATAGCTATTTCTACACTTTTAATCTTTTATTTGACTCAAGATTGACTAATACATGATTCAAGTATTAGCATCTATTATCTCTTCTTCATTTTCCAGATTATTCTCTAAACCAGATTGATTAATTTGTGGATTCATAACTCCTGTATTTGATCTTTGGAATTCAGGAATTTATATAGGTTGCTTGTAACGACCCTGAATTTTTGACATTTGAAATATGAATATTTAATTGAGTTTAAATATTCGAATGATAATTTAATTTGAAATTCAAATACCAGAGTGAATTTAGCGATTAGATTTTTGAATTTAATTATTAAATCTGGATAAAAATTTAAATCTTCAGTTTTAAGCCGATTAAAAATATTTTCAAGGCTTTGAAAATTTATATTGATAATTCTGAAGGTAATAGAACTTTCAGAATTGAATTTGAAACTGTTTTATTCAGTTTTGAAATTTATCGTTTAAATCGATATCTAAAAATAGCGTTCCGGGGCATAGTCTTGGAATTCGATGAAACTAGTTCCATTGGATCCGTAATATTTTATTATTATTGGATTTCAATTTTCGTAATGTTTGGAATGATCGTTTGAGCGTACGATAAGCAAACGCGCTGAAATTAAATCGAAATTCAATATAATAACTGGTTCAAAAAGCTATCTTCTCCATACGATCGAATTTGGACTCGAAACCTTTTCCATTGCGTTCGGAATAGGCGTATAACATTACGAACGCCTAGCGGCATGCCTCAATAGGAGTTCGAATTTGAATTTAAATTGAATAATTTTACTAGTCAACTGCAGTTAAAATTATTTCACATTGATACTTTTTCCTTTCCATTCAAAATACTATAGCCTGTTAACTTCAGCATGCAAACGTCTACTCTTGTCCCCTTCTGTTTCTCTATCACGCGAGCAGTAGTTCAAAAGAATATCATTTCGTTCAGAAAAAAAAGAGTTGTCATTTATAAACCTCGTCCTTTCAATTATCTTCGTTCAAGAGCCGAGTGAAATCAATTACAAAAGAAAATAAACTAACGATTTCCAGATCGAAAATCAAAACTAAATGAAAGGAAGAAATGCCTAGACGAATTCCAAATCGAAAAGAAAATGGGGGAATCGCGACCACTTCACGATGGAGAGCTCAGGCACGAAGCTGCTACGCGCGCTCGGAGGCAGAAGGAAGGTTCGTGGTGGCGCACGCTTGTAGGTTGGTGGTTCGCGATGGGTCGTGGATGCTCGCGATTTTATTCTGGGGATTAGGGTGGCGGCTATAGTATGGCGAATCGAAGGTGATGGTGACTAGGGTTTGTGCTCGAGCAAATGGCGACTGTCACGATAGGTTGGAGGTTCGTGAAAGCGAGGTTGATGTAGTGATAGTCCAGGCAGTGAAGTTGTTTAGCTGAGATCTAGTATGAGCTCGAGGTGCTGGTTTTGAGTTGTTCGAACGATGGTAGAGGGGAGTTCGAGTTGTCGCGAAGAGGTATTTAGTTTTATAGATTTCAAATTTTTCATATATGTGTTCATATTAAGAATTTAATTCCAGTAAAGTAGGTAAAACAATTCTGTTTTAATTTGCTGTATATACATATAGTTTAGAAAAATATATATAGTAAAACAGAAAATATATATAATTTAAGCAAGAAATTGTTATAAGTTAGAGAAATTTATTTGTAGTTTGTTTTTCGCCCAAGTTCGAATATATCTATATATTTATACAGTGGAGATTAGTATATGTATATGATTCGGAAAATATAAGAATTTATATGAATTAGTTTTTAAATCTATATAGAGTTATTATTTAAGTAAATATATGCAGTAAAGAAAAATTATTTAGTTAAAATAGAGTGTAAGCAAATTAAATTTGTAAAAAGGTAATAAATTGCTCGATTACCTCAAATATTAATAAATTGTATAAATTGTTTATACAAGGTTTGAAACCGTGAAGAAATGATCAAAACGGAAATGGACTGCAATTTAAAAAAGCAAAGGTGGGATCTTCTCACTCAAAATTGAAAGTTGGATTTGCAGTTATTGATTGATTGACTGTTTGATTGTGATACTATATATAGTAGTATATAGCAATGTATATTGGCATATGTATATATTGCAGTTGTTGATTTCCCGCATTATATAGCGGATGATACCCTATTGCGCCGCATAATAGCGGATTGATATTTTATAAATCCCATATACCGCGATATTCCACCTCGAAGTGGAATTGGTATTGTGCTAACATCTGTGGATGCAGGGAAACAGGTTGGAGGGATCCAACTGGATTCCTCAAATTATATGAATTTGTTTCATATGCTATGTGATTGTTTATTTATAATCTATGAATGATTATATCTGTGATTGGATGTGTTGGAGGCTAAAATTTAGCCAAATGTATTTTTGGTATCGTTGGATACCAGAAATAAATGAAATTGGATTTTTGAAATTAAAATTGGAAATTTTAAGTGAATTCCTTTTAAAAGAATTGAATAAATTTAAAAGAAGGGATTTAAAAGCGTAAAGTTGATTTATGAAATCTTATTGAATTATTTCCAAAATATGGGAAAGGAATTTTATAAATGGATTTTGAATAGTATCATTCGAAAGTTGGAAAATTTATTTAAAATGGGATTTAAAATGGTTTGGAAGATATAAAGGAATTTATTTTAAAAGGTGATAAATTTGTTGAAATCCAATTGATAATTGATTTGGTATTGGAAAATAAATCTTTGGGAAATCGATATAAAAATTTATTTGGTGTTTGAATAAAAATTGATTTTTGTGTTGAGAATAAATTTGGAAATCGATTGTAAAATGATTTAGTATTTGGGATTAAAATTAGAATCAATTTGAAATTTGATTCGATGTTGAAATAAATTTAGAAACCAATTTGGAAGTTGATTTGGTGTTGAAAGTGTGAATACACTACAAGAAATTTTATTTTTTGTAGCGCCCAAAAAACGCTACAAAAACTTTTGGTGGCGTTTTGATAATCGTTACGAGAAAACTTGCCACTAAAAATCCATGATTTTTTGTTGCATTTATTTTAACGCCACTATAAATGCATTTTTGGCAACGTTTTTCAAACGCCACCATAAATCTTTTTGTAGCATTTAAAAAACGCCACCAAAAGATTTTTTGGCGCTACTAATAGAATTTCCAACTTTACCCCTGTTTTACGGTTGCATTTACTCAACGCCACTATATATATTTCGGTAGCGTTTTTGAAACGCTACTAAAAGTTGTTTATTATTTTACACCATTTTTTCATGCTTTTATTTTCTGTTAATGGTCTATTTTGGTTCTATTATATTAATCAACAATCACTCACATAATCATCATATTCAAATAAGTTAAAAAACACATTAACCATATAATCAAATAAAATATCCATAACCATTCTAATACAATAGTTTTTCGACAAAATGACCTAAATCACATACAATAACCATTTGTATACAAATTTACACATCGGGTACTAATAAATGTTATATCTAACTAGTGCTAACAAAACGTTTGATTACCCATAATTCTTTGTTGCATACACAAGTGAAAGCTAGCATCATCAAGTCCAAATTTGCTCTCTTCAAAAGTCCGATGCCTACACAAGTGAAAGCACAACAGATAGTCAAACAATTACGTTAACTCGTAGGACATGATAAGCTAACAAAGCTAAACTCAAATAAGTGCATTACGTTGAAATTCCAAGAACATGATAAGAACACAACTCACATCTGGTAACATTTGAGAAAGAGTGGAGCAGGATATTATTTACATAATACAATGCATATGTAGGATGCACATTAATAGAAGAATGCCAATTGAAAGGTCTATAAACAGAAACAATATTATATGTTTTTTTAATCGATGATTTCCATATAAACCAACAAGTTTAGCCAATGAAGTCAAAATATTACCTACCCAGTGCACCACTACTGACAGAATCACAGCATCTCTTCATCCACTTCATGAACTCTAAATTATCAAGAGGCCAGCTTCCTTCTATAAGCTTGTTCACCTCAATGTGCTAGAACAAGAAAAGGAAATTGAAATCGCATCATTTCTGATTGGTATTAGACTAAGAAAACAGTACTTTCATTTAGAAAATGTAAAAAAAATACATGCCCATACGTACCATAAAACAAAAAACGAAAACAACAGCATGAACTGGAAGGTGTGCATGACAAGGTCCCTAAATGTACTAGGTGCTGTTTCAAGCATGACCAAGGTGAAAAAAACGAAAATAGGTAGTGCCTTGAGCTGCTTGTAATTTCAGTTCTGCTAATGACATGAGTAAGTTACCCAATATGATAAAATAAAAAAGACAACATGCCCTACTTTTCGATAATTAATATATGCCAATGGTTATAGCTTCAGGTTGGAGAAAGAGAGCATAATGCAAGTGAATGTTGTTTGATATGGCACCTGCTTTTTATATTTCAAATGCATGAAATAGTTTAAGATTTGCATGGGGTCTTAAAACAGATATGGGCGGAAGTAAATAATGAAATGGTTTTAGTTTTAGTTTGCTTGGCCTTTGAACATATCTAGGCTAAAAAAAAATGAATGCCCAGCTCAAAAATATGGCGTGGGCAAAAATGTCAAAGTGACAGCAACAAAAACATGCATGCAAGAGCATAAAAAAATGATTTGAATGCTGTGATATTTTAAAAACACTAATGCAATGCTCGGCCAGGTTTGTAAATATATGACAGCACTTATATAATAACCACAACACCATAATAAATCAAAACATTGTTATGAATGAAGCAAGTAAAGTGCAAAATTAAAGAAGCTTGCTTTCAATTGGCAGAAATGCCATGCGCATGCAAAGAAAAGGTTGAAATGAATGTCATGCAATCAAGGATAGGACAGGCGAAAGGCATTTGCTGCATTTCAAATGGGCAGAATGCCATTCGGCAATGGTTCCAAAGGCATTCGAATCATGCGTTCACCATGTTATAAAAGATTATACCATCAAAGGCTTATTACCCTTAAATCAACATGCGTCCACCATGTTATAAAAAGTAACTTAATTCTATAGGCATTCACTAAAACCTATAAAAACAACAACAATAATAAAATGATACTTACCCATAACAGACCTTACTCTATTGTTGATTTCCCGCTTGGACAATCCATTAATAGTATCTCCAATAACCAAAAAACAGTTCTAGGAAATTAATTCAGATCCCATTGTTGATCATATCATAGCAGTTGATCCTAGACAAATAGCAAACAACTTTCAGAAATGTGGATACAACTTCCCTGGTTTTATAGATCAGCAATAAAATAAAGAACTTCATTTATTATGGGTTCTAAATAAATCCTAGATTGAATTTATAGTCTTAGAGTACATAATCAAATTGAACGAATGCATGATGATCATGTGCTATGTGTTTAATTCTTATGATACATGATACCAAAAAACTGAAGAAGAATAATTACGTGTTGCAAAATGTTTTCTACTTTTCATTTATCATATCAGCACGTTGTTTTTATTCACTAAAGTAGTTTCATAAAAGAAAATGATGAAATCCAAATTTCTACTACTAATGAACTGGTCTGCTTTACAATAGTAGAGATTCACAATTCCTCCTTTTTGGACAGGTCTGACTGGCTTTTTAGGAGTAGACTAAAAGAATCGAAGGAGCTCCAAGCCTGAATAACTTTTCATGTTAAACATGCCTTTGAAGCAGTTCTCCATTTTTGACCATAACTAAGCAACATATACCCTTATGCCCTACACAACAATCAACAACCGATACATGGCAGAGGACATCCCTAAACTATTAGGGCACTAGGAAAGCAGCTTCCTCTGCCGAGCATGCATAGCCCTCCAACTCAAAGGAATCGACTACCACGGAAGAGTCCATAGGCAGCGATGGACACTTAGAAAAGAGCCATCTTCTCTTACAATCCAACCCTATGGACAAAAAACACATGTACTCATTCACAATGGCAACCCCGTATGGGAGACTCTTTTACTATTTGTTGAGTACATCAATGAAGTCTGGTCCATGCCTGGTCTCTTCATACTCCCTTCTAATGCTTTTGAGATTAATAATATGTAAACTATATTAATTAACACTAATTACATACGTTAAATTTGGTCTAATCACTGTAGTAGCTCTCTGGCAATATTATGTTTGAGACTTCACTAAACTTCTGACCAGGAGTGAAATGAAATGAAAAAACTAGAGAAGGAATGATGGAAGCAATGACATGTGTTCTACTTGATTTTCATATCAGCATGCAGTTGGAAAGATAAAATATAATACCTTCGTACTCATGAAATTCAGAAGAGTAGTCAAACTTTGGTTGCTCCCAATATAAATTTCTCATTATTTTGAGTAATAGACAAACCTATGCATGCCAACCCCTCTCTCTATATAGGCACTTCTTAACACCATTACCTTAAACATAAATCAATCTCTCCTGAACAAAAAGAATATATAAAATCAAAGTTAAGAAGATAATGGCATCTAATGATGTGAAGCTACTAGGATCGTGGCCAAGCCCTTACGTCTACAGGGCAAAAATCGCTCTGAACATCAAAGAAGTCGCCTATGAATTCTTCGAAGAAGTATACAACAACAAGAGCAAGTTGCTTCTAAAGTCTAATCCAATATATAAAAAGGTTCCGGTTTTAATTCATAATGAGAAACCTATTTCAGAGTCAATGATCATTGGCAGAAATGCCATGCGCATGCAAAGAAGAGGTTGAAATGAATGTCATGCAATCAAGGATAGGACAGGCGAAAGGCATTTGCTGCATTTCAAATGGGCAGAATGCCATTCGGCAATGGTTCCAAAGGCATTCGAATCATGCGTTCACCATGTTATAAAAGATTATACCATCAAAGGCTTATTACCCTTAAATCAACATGCGTCCACCATGTTATAAAAAGTAACTTAATTCTATAGGCATTCACTAAAACCTATAAAAACAACAACAATAATAAAATGATACTTACCCATAACAGACCTTACTCTATTGTTGATTTCCCGCTTGGACAATCCATTAATAGTATCTCCAATAACCAAAAAACAGTTCTAGGAAATTAATTCAGATCCCATTGTTGATCATATCATAGCAGTTGATCCTAGACAAATAGCAAACAACTTTCAGAAATGTGGATACAACTTCCCTGGTTTTATAGATCAGCAATAAAATAAAGAACTTCATTTATTATGGGTTCTAAATAAATCCTAGATTGAATTTATAGTCTTAGAGTACATAATCAAATTGAACTTGTATGAATCCATATCTGAGCAAGAACTGATTATGTAAGAGACATGTGGGATAAAGATTTGTCCCTGTTTAATGAATAGTTTAATAATTAAAACAAGATAGACACTATTGACTTGTCTTCCTGTTTTATTATCTGGACCACTGTCATGAGCACCACAATCTCCTAGTTCCATGGAACTGGACATCACAATACTGACAACCACAATAACAATATACACAAATAAGCATTCACGTAGAAAAAGCTTAGTACCTGAATTTGGTCGCCGATATTGACAATAAAGGCCTCAGGAGCCAGCTGAACCGTAATCTAGGCATTTCCTTTTCGTATTTGAAGACCTTTGACACGATCATCTGCTAGTAATATAGTGAGTCCACCTGGATCTGAATGAGCTGAGAGACCAAGTGTCAGCTCCGGTTGTGGACATTTTGGGTAATAATTGACCCACATGCAAGCACCATCTGAACATCAAACCACCACAGCCACTTCCCATTTTGGGTAATAATTGACCCACATGCAAGTACATAACCATTTGATATACAAGAATGGGGACAAGAGAGAATCACTTAGCATTCTTAGTAGTTAACACTACCCTCCATGCAATGAATGCACATAACAGTAATATACGCAGTAACAGTTTGTAACTGAATTTGGATCAGTTACTAAACTAGTTCAATTAACTAGGCCCAAGCACAGATAGTGTTAATTGGTTTTAATGAACTTTCAAAATCCAGATTATAATAAATCAAATAAATATATGAGTTTATCATAATTACAAGGTTGTAACTAGTAGGAGTCAAACTTCTAGGTCCCCAAAAATGTTTTTCAAATTAAAACCTACTGACAATCTTCCAAAACAAGGGATTGCTTGGCACTAGCCACTAGTACAGTTATACAAAGAAATAGTACTTTACTAATTCCCAAATTGTGTCCACCACATGAAATCAGGTCAAGTGTAATTAACACAACACATACTATACAATTTTGTGAATTTCTCGACACAACACATACTGTTCAATTTCTCGACAGGAAATAATCAAATTTAAGCAATAAATTCGAAATCTCTAGGGATTGTAACTGATGAAAAGGCGACGAAATCCAAAATTTCCTAATCTAGGGTTTAAACCCCTGCTTACCTGAAAAATAAATGATTGCAGTTCCTTTCAAATCAATGGAAATATGAGTTACTCGGATGAATTGCCTCTAGATCTGAATAAGAAAAGACGAGCTCTTGATTCAAATTCGAACAAAATGATAATTTTAATTCGATTTATTTTTATTCTTATTTTTTCCTTTCACTTCCGTTTGACAGTGGTAGGAGGAGAATTGAAGAAAAGACGCAGGGGAAGGGAAGCGTGACAGGAAATAAAAAAAAATTCGTGAAATATTTTTTACTTTACGCGGGTGCAAAGCGGGAACGTGAAATCTTTTTAGCCGCATTTATATTTCTTAGGAAAATACTTTTTTGTTGCATTTAGAAAGAAACGCCACCAATTTTTGCAACTATAAATGGTTTTTCTTGTAGTGATATTTGGAAAACATTGATTTATTTAAATTCATAATGGAATTTGTAAAGGAAAGGGAAATTTGTTTTAAAAATAAACATTGATTTATTTTTTTAAAGTGTGGAAATGAATTTACAGATTTGGAATGTAAATTTGAAATAAATCCATAAGGATTTATTTAATTGGTTTAAATGGACCATTTTGTGATTTGAAATTGGTTTTCAAATGTGAAGTGTGAAATATGATTTGAAATTGGTTTTCAAATGTGAAGTGTGAAATATGATTTGAAATTGGTTTTCAAATGTGAAGTGTGGGAAAATATATATCTCGCGAAGATATTTGAAATTTAATAATTTAGGAAAAATTATTTAAATTGGTTGATTGTTGTGAATGTTGTTGATAGTTAAATATCCGACTATCAATATTTGCCTTTGAAATGGCACTTGATTTGTTTTTAAAACAAACGCTCACTATTCGGGTTAGCCGGGAAAAGACCTTTGTGTCATATAACCCATTCCGAATAGTGATACATCGTGAATGGATATTATTTGAAGACCGGTGTGAAGACCGGGTATTTTCGAAAATGAAAGGACAACCTGTCGAATGTCTCTGCACCGAGTTGCTCCGGTATAGAGATTTATATCACTCTTCTTGTGATGGGAAGTCCGGACGTGATTAGTGAATATCCGGATTGCAAGGGCTTCTTTGGAAGTGCCTTCGGTTCCGTTCGATCCCGGAATGGACTTGTATGGATGTGTGTCTGACGTTACACTTTGAGATGTAAAGCTGGTTTCTGTCAAATACATTTCTGTTGGTGGCAGAGAATTTATTCTCTTAGCTTAACACTCTTCTCTGAGACGTACGAGCTCAGAGGTTATGTAGTTGATGGTTACTAGTGATACATTCCCAATTTGGTAATGTGGCACACGAAGTGCTGTTGATCATTTGTTGATCAAAGCGTTGCTTTGTGAAAAAGCGTGGATTTGTGAAAAAGTGTTGCTTTGTGAAAAAGCGTGGCTTTGTGAAAAAGCGTAGTTTTGTGGACGAGACTTCGTCGAGCCTTACAACCCGGTAATGGTCGAAACAGGAATGTTGCGGCAAAGGTTTTTAGGGGTAGCGCCCCTAGGGTATGTCATTTCCTTCTGGATAAAAGGTGATATCATGGTATGGAGCCCATATATTTTACCTATATTGATTATACTTTGTGGTTGTTGCTTTGTGATTGAGGATCCTCGGATAAAGGTCGGTGACGACCGGGGGATGACATAGCTCATGTGTTAGTTACCTAGTTACAGCTGTACAGCGTGAGGTAGCATTAGTGTGTTAGTTACCTAGTTACAGTTGTACAGCGTGAGGTAGCGTCGGCCTTGTGTTTGTAGAGATCCGGTTAGGATCCGTGGCGTCTTTCCAGAGGCGTTTCTATTTCGGTGTAAGGAAGTTGTTTGCACAAAAAATGGGCAAAAACCTCCAAGTCGTATGATTTAGTCGATTTTCTGTTGTTCTTAGTGATCTGGATACTTTATGCAAATATGTAAAAAGTAGGGACTAAACTGTAAAAGACACACAGGTTTATAGTGGTTCGGCCAGAATGTGCCTACGTCCACTTTATATCTTATTTTCCTTTACTGTTCAGATTACAAGTACAAAGCTTTGATTACAAGTGTATGAAAGTTATTTGAAAGTTCTGTCCGTTCTTGAGCTCTCCAACTTGTCCGCCATTGTTGTACCCTTGCCCCTCTATTTATAGAGTGAGGTTGGGGGTAGGAGTCTTGGATGTATGTAGCTGTTGGCTTGCCTGGGCTGATGCAATCTGGCCTAGCAACGTTGGTTCGGTAGTGCTTTGGTTCGGCCATGGGTAGAGGCGTGGATTGATCCGGTAGTAGAGGATTGGAGTTGATTCGGCTAGGCTTTGGAAGCGAGTTGGTCCGGTGGTGGGAGTAGGTGATCGATTCGGTAGGGAGTGGTTCGGTAGGGCCTTGGCTCGGTAGTGAGTGGTCCGGTAGGGAGTGGTTCGGTAGGGCCTTGGTTCGGTGGTGAGAATACGCCCAACATTTGCCCCCCAAAGTGGGGCATATGCCTGCATATGTCACGCTTTGTATTTTTTTCAGTTTGGATTCTCCCATTCGGCCCAAGTGCTGAACAAGCTGGTCCGGTTATCCTATGCTTGCCTATAAGTAAGGGCCTTATGCTCTCGTTATTCCTCACTATCCGAGATAGCCGAACCAAATTCTTGCCTGCCGAATCAATCATTTCACCGAACCAGTTTGATTGCCGGACCAGGTGAGCTTTTCTTCCGCCGAATAAACTTTATGCTTGAATTACCGAATGATCTCCTAAGGAGCGTAAGTGCCGAATGAACTTCAAGTCTCGAATTACCGAACGGTACTTTTATGTTTTGAACTATAAATGAGACTCCAGACTGTTAGGTATTTGCTTGTTTATATTTCTATACTCCTTGTTCTAACGATACGTTTTCTCGTGTTTGTAGATAATGTCTCATAAAGTAGAAACCCATTCTGATAAAAAGAAATCTAAGGATACAGGAGAGTCCTCCATCGTGCCCCCAGTCCAGGCAGAACCGGGACGACATGGACCTACCCTAAGATCGTTAGTGGACGGGTACGGTCCACAAGAGCTCTTGAACTCACCGCCTGACTGCTTTCCTAGCTCCCTCAAAGATGAGCAGCTTGACGCTATATCTAGATCTTTTGGGATTGATAGAGCGCAGATGAGGTTGCCGGGGAACGGAGTGATGCTGTATAACCCCCCAGAAGGATATTTTGCTTACAGTAGGTATCATTGCATGTGTGGTGCCATCCCTCCGATTAACACTTAGATAGTCAGCTTCATCACATACTTGAAGGTGGCTCCTTTCCAGCTTCAGCCTAATTCCTATGCTATCTTGATGAGTTTGTTTATTATCTTCCAGAGGAGATACGAGTGTCCTCCTTCCAACCGAGAAATCCGGTACTTGTAGAACTTGAGAGGCTACAAGAAGGGGTCTCCGTATGTTAGCTTAGAGTCGGTTGTGTCCTTCAAGCCAGTCCTGGATTTATATTTGAAATTCAACATGTTCAAGAAGGAATGGTTTTTTGTCAAAGATGACTCCGTTTCTTTCCGCCGCTTCACCTCTGGTTGTAAGTTGAATCTCATTTATGATTTTTGTTCTAACTGCAATACTCCTCCTTACGTGCTTTATTTCTTACTAGCGATAGGTGGCTTTGCGGTTGTAGAGAACGATCGTCTGGTTCAGATGGCTGAGGAAATAGAAGCCATTCCGGAACGGGAGAGGGCGGCTTCTTATTTGATCAGGAACGCTACTCTTCTGGGGCTCAACCTGATTCTGCCACGTCAGTCTGTGGCCAAGCAGAGAGACACAGCTGAGGAGAGGGCCGCCAAAGCTCAAGGAGGGGCTACGGCGAAGAGCAGTAAAAGGAAACCCTTCTCAAAGCATCCAATTGCCGGGGGGAAGAAACTTAAGAAATTCAATGGACCCTCCCCTAGCACATGTCCAGACGTTCCGGAGGAGGAAGATGAGGAGGAGGAAAGAGGCAAGGGTGAAGGAGGTGAGGCGGAGAGTGGAAGTGGTGGAGAAGGTGATGGACAGAGTGGTGATGATGGTGGCGACGGACAGAGTGTTGATGGTGCTGGGGCTTTGTCTTCTAAGCAAGCGGGTGTGATCCAGGAGTGGACAGACGATGCTTTCCGCCTAGCTTTCGAAGGGCTGGAGGAAGAACCGGCTCTGGTAGAGGAGCCTAAGAAAGCTGACAAGGCCGGAGCCGACGCTGACTCATCTTCCAAAAGTGTTCTAGTTGAGGCAGCCCCCGCGACTTAAGGTGAATTTTTGACTTCTGCAGACTCCATTTATGATAAGGACTTAGGAATATTTTATGGTCAGCTCCCATCCTGGAATGAGATCCAGGACTTATTGCAGTATCCCTCTCCTCCCCAGGGTTTGTATAACAAAAATGTCTCCTTACTTTTCCTAACTTGACATATTTCTTGAATTATAGTTCAACGTCTGCTTGTAACACTTGGTTTTTGTCCCAGGATCGGGTAAAGTGGCCAAGACATCGGGTGTTCGGCACCATCTTGAACAATATAAGCTTCTAAGGGCTTCCACTAAGCCAAAGCCTCCAACTAACCGCCTTGGAAACGTAGTCGGCTACCGTCCTCTTCTTGGAGTTATCGAAGAGGATATCCAAAAGAAGAAGAGGAGTCGCTCCTTGTTGGAATCTCCACCTGACCCTCAGCCCCCGACTCAGCCTCTTCCGGATACCACGGAGGAGAATACTGAGCTTATTCCTTCCCCGCACCCATCTGAAAATCCTACCGTTACCTCGATAGACCATCCTGGCTTGGCTCGTAACCCGTTTGCGGGTCATCCGGATCTGGATCTGGGTTCTCACGATATTTCCTTTGATGAGGCTATTGGTGAGCACCTTCTCCCTTGTAATCCCATGGTAAGGGTGCTTGACGAGGTCAAGTCCCTGGACCTTGATTTGCTTACCACTCGGGTTGTAACCTTGGGGGACGAAGCTAAGGCAAACATTGACCGGGTTGCTGAGGAAACCAGGAAGCTGATGGGGCATCATGCTCGACTGGTTAAGGCTGGAGAAGAAATCGACAGTGCTAACGTTCGACTGCGTTTAATGGTTTCCGACCAGGCCAAACAACTCGCTGATTAAGCCATCCAGATCTCTCAACATGAGATCGCATCTAGGCAATTAAAGAAGACCATGGAAGAGGTCAGCAGGGAAGAGATGCGAAAAATGGAGGCCGTTTGTAAGGAACGAATTGATATGGCTATTGCAATGGTGGATGATGTTCGAAAAGCGGATCTCGAGCGAGTACAGGAGTTGTCCGGGAAACTTGAGGCTGCGGAGCTTGCTCAAACCAAGCTGAAGGAGGAGATGGAGGCGATGAGAAAAACCTTTCAGGCTGACGGCTGGCGATACCAATCGGAGAGGGACGCCACCATTGCAAAGCTGTTGGCTTCTGAGGACCGAATAAGGGAGTTCGAGGAGAATGAGGGGATAATGGATGAGATGCTTCAAGATATATACTTTCGCACTTGGAAACAGGGCAACTTATCTTGGATGGATGATTACCCCCGAGTCATGGCCAGGATTTATCTCAGGGCCCTGGAGGAGGCTAAGTCCGATGCAGATAAGGAGGGTGGCATGGCCTTTAGAATGGATGTGGTTACGGCTCAATTCACCAAGGAGGAGAAGGTGGCGGTGAAAGAGGGTATGCGGCTGCTTGCTGCTGAGGAGGTTGGTGTGCAGTTGGAGGATGATGATCAAGGAGCAGAGGCTGGTAAGTCTTCTCTTTTAGCTTTTTGTAACTTGACCGCTTATCGCTTATCTAATGGATTCTTCTTCTGGATTGGATAGGTGAGACCTCCGAGGTACCGACTACCTTCGGCCAGCATGCTGAGAGTTCCGATCCCATGGCTAAGTAGATATTGGAGGGCCGGCAGGATAGAGGTGAAGCTCCGATGCAGCTGACTCCCTGACTTGACCTGGATGTCTTTTTGGTTTGTTTGACATTGCTGTCTACGCTAGCTCTAAAACATTAATGTAACTTTTAGGCTGTAATTATGTTATTGGTAACAAACGACTTTATTCTTAGCCTGTAATTTTTAACTTAAGCTGATTCTGTCATATTTGACTGCCTTAGTTATTTTGATGTGTTGCATAAGAAATACAACTGTGCACATGCCTGTGATTCCATCATGTTTGATGCCAGTTTCTTGCTTAAGATATAATTTCATACCTTGCAAAGTTAATGTGATGTGCGAATAAATTATAGCTATGTATTTATTTACAAGAGAAGAAAGTACCGCCCTTCATGTCTTAGTTGCAGATGGTAGCTTTAAATGTCTTATATGACCGAGTATGGAACGTAGTTGATTGACCTGTCATCTCATTGTGAGTTCTTATCCCCATCGGTGGGCGTCTCCTACTTTGTGTCCTGTACTTTGGGGATCGTTATAGAGGATAGGAGGAAAGTTTTTAAATAAGATAGAAATATAAGAAAAAGTAAAACTTCCAATCATGGAAGGCCTGCGATGTGCTTAAGTTCGAGGCAAACGAGTTTTGTAGTCACTTTCCCTAGCCGTGGGTCTTGGAGACATTTGTCACCCATCTTACGCCTCCGCGGGGAGTTTATCTTTTTTACCACAGCCGTACTTAAGACACTCGGAGCCGAGATCGCACGCAGTAACTACCCGGGCCATTATGGCCCATAATCATGGGTATTATTCGATTTACCGTGGCCGGCTAGCGTGGGTGCCGATTGTCAACCGTGAACTACCCCTGGCTGGCCACACCTTATGTTGGGGCTTAAAGTAGGTTCACGGTTGCCGGCGAGCCGAACGCCGTAATGAGCTGCCTAGGCTATGGTCGCCTACTTGGTGGCTTATAATCGGCTCATTACAGTTGGCTTTAAGGGCCGATCGCGAGCAATGAGTTAACCCACAGCAGAGAGATGCTGGAGCAAAAGAGTCTCATTGGCAAGGGCATAGATTCGCATAGTACCTGTTAGGTCTTGTCCAGGTGAAGTCGCGTCGTGATGTGTCTTGAATGGAAATGCCATTACACAGGATTTCGTTCAACATAAAAGGATAAGGTTAACAAGTAGCCAAGATATAAAGGAACAAGTTAAAAAGAGACAAGTTTTTAAAGTGGTTCGGCACGAAAATGCCTATGTCCACTGATTCTCTTTGTTAATTCACTTCATATGGGCAGTACAAGTTAAGAAAAGTATCGACGAAGGTGTTGGATGTTCCATGCCCTCTGAAACACCTCTCCGTCCACTGTTGACAAAATATAAGCTCCGTTGTGGAGATCTTTATGAATTACATATGGTCCGTCCCAGATTGGATCTAGCGCTCCGGGGTGCGGGAAGATTCGCTTGAGGATAAGATCTCCTTTTTGTAAGCTACGATGCTTGACTTTGGAGTTGTATTGCGTTGCCACTTTTTGCTTGTGAGTTGCTGCTTTGAGGGCTGCATCATTTCTTCTTTCCTCAATTAGATCCAAAGACATGTGAAGGAGTTCTTCGTTCTCTTCTGGGTTATAGTGGATCCTACGGTGGGAAGGCATTATAGTTTCAACTGGGAGCATAGCCTCCGATCCGTATGCCAAAGAGAAAGGAGTATGCCCCGTTGATGTTTTGAAAGATGTGCGATAGGCCCAAAGTGCCGTAGGAAGTTCGACCACCCAAGCGCCTTTTGACTTTTCAAGTTTCTTTTTGATTAGAGTTTTGAGAATTTTGTTGACAGCTTCGACTTGTCCATTTGCCTGGGGATAAGCTACAGATGAGAAGCTTTTGTGAATTCCGTGCTCTTGGCACCAGTTGGCGAACTCCTCGCCGTCAAACTGAAGTCCATTGTCCGATATGATTTTAAGTGGGACTTCGTACCTACATAGGACATTTTTGATCAAGAAGTTAATAACTTTTGCTGAAGATACTTTATTTAGGGGTTCTGCTTCCACCCATTTGGTGAAATAGTCGACTGCCACTATAGCATATTTGGCTCCGCCTCGGCCCATTGGCAGTTCGCCAATCAAGTCAATTCCCCAAACTGCAAAGGGCCAAGGGCTGGTCATTTGAGTAATCTCAGTTGTTGGTAGCTGCGGAATCTTCGCAAATTTCTGACATCTGTCACATTTTTTGATGAAATCTAAGGCGTCTTTGCTTAAGGTGGGCCAGAAATATCCATATCGGAGTATCTTCTTTGCCAGAGTCTGCCCTCCAGTGTGATCTTCGCAGCTTACTTGATGGATGTTGGATAAGATTTCCTTTGCTTCCCTTTCAGCGACACACCTTAATAAGGGGTTAGAGAAGCCACGCCGATAAAGGGTGCCTTGTTGTATTGTGTAGCGGGAAGCTCTCCTCAAGATTTTCTTGACTTCGTTACGCTTGTCGGGCAGTGTGCCGTCTTGTAAGTATTTTTGGATGGGAGTCATCCAAGTTTCCTCTTTGATTGCAGCTATCAGATTCACCTGCTCGAAACTCGGGGTCAGTTGCTTTGAGATGGCCACTGCTCTGGAAATAGTGTCGTCTCTCATGCTAGCTTGCTTTGCCAATTCGTCGGCCTCTTGGTTCTCTTCCCGAGGGATGTGTTTGATTAAATAGTGATCCAATTGATCGAGAAGCAGCTTGGTCTTCTTTAGATATGCTGTGAGTCGTTCTTCTCGAGCCTGAAATTCTCCTAGTATTTGATTTACAATAAGTTGAGAATCACTATGAAGACATAAAGAATTGGCTCCAATCTCTAAGGCAAGTTCTAATCCAGCTATCGCTGCTTCATACTCTGCATCGTTGTTGGTGGCAGCGAATTCCAACTTTAGAGCATAGTGTAGCTTATTTCCCCTGGGAGTGATTATTACCACACCTGCCCCCGAGCCTTGTTCGTTTGACGCTCCATCCACAAAGAGATTCCACTTGATGTCTTCTGCTATTTTCGATTGCTCCTTACCTTCGTTTGTAGTGAATTCGGCAATGAAATCGGCCATGGCTTGTCCCTTGATGGTGGTGTGAGGATGGTAGGTGATATCATATTGACTTAGTTCAATGCACCATTTAAGTAGTCGCCCCGAAGTGTCGGGACGATGGAGTACCTGCCTTAGCGGTTGATCGGTCAGAACTCCGATGGAATGAGATTGGAAATAGTGACGCAGTTTCCGTGATGTCATTAGTAAACAGTACGCTAGTTTCTAAAGTTTAGGATATCTGGCTTCCGCCCCTGTAAACCTCTTGCTTACAAAGTATACTGGCCGCTGCGTGCATTTGTTTTCTCTCACCAAGGCGGCGCTTAGAGCATGAGATGACACAGCAAGGTATAAGTATAGCTTTTCGCCTTTGTTTGGAGTTGAGAGTACTGGTGGTCTCTGGAGGTGTTCGATTAAGTTAAGGAAAGCTGTTAAGCATTCGTCAGTCCATTCGAACTTTCCTTTGTCTTTCTTTAGAGCTTCGAAGAAGGGGATGCATTTGTCAGTTGCTTTAGAGATGAATCTGCTCAGGGCGGCCACCTTCCCATTTAGGCTTTGCATTTCTTTTCGGGTAGAAGGTATCCTGATATCTTTCAGAGCTCGGACTTGTTCAGGGTTTGCTTCAATTCCTCTGGCATGGACGATGAATCCCAGAAACTTTCCTGATGATACTCCGAAGGAGCACTTTAGAGGATTCAGCTTCATTCCATATTGGCGAAGTACTTGAAACATCTCGCCCAGGTGGCTTACGTGATCGTCGACTTTCCTTGACTTTACCAGCATGTCATCCACATAAACTTCCATAGTTTGTCCTATTAGCCCCGCAAACATCTTGTTGACGAGGCGCTGATAGGTGGCTCCTGCGTTTTTAAGTCCAAAAGGCATTACTTTGTAGCAGTACAATCCCCGGTCAGTGATGAAACTAGTGTGGTCTTGATCGGGAGCATGCATAGGAATTTGGTTATATCCTGAGTATGCGTCCATAAAAGATAAGAGTTCATGCCCGGCTGTGCTGTCCACAAGCTGATCGATTCAGGGAAGTGGGAAGCAATCCTTCGGGCATGCGTCATTTAAGTTGGAGAAGTCAATGCATGTTTGCCACTTCCCATTAGCCTTCTTTACTAGTACCGGGTTAGCGATCCACTCTGGGTAGATGGCTTCTCGTATGAAGTTATTGGCAAGTAGGTTCTTTACTTCTTTATCGAGGGCTGCTGATCGTTCTACCCCCATACTTCTCTTTTTCTGTTTTACTGGCGCCTTGGTAGGATCGATGTTTAGTACATGGCATGCTATGTCTGGGGAGATTCCAGTCATGTCAGCGTGCGTCCATGCAAATACATCCAAGTTGTGGCGGAGAAAATCAATGAGTTGTTCCTTCAATTCTGCTTTTAGTTGGGACCCGACTTTTAATAGTCTACTCGAGTCGTGTTTGTCTACAGATACAAATTCCATAGCCTCTACAGGCTCGGCGGTGGCCTCCTCCTCTTTGTCCTTGGGGTCTAATTCATTGAAAGGGTCACTGGTATATCGAAGAGGAGGGGCTTTCTTTAGTTGCTATGCTTCCAAAATTTTCGTGCAGAGGGTAGTCTCTGCACTCTTCCCTTTATCCTTCCTGCGGTTATTGCGAAGTTCAGTTACATAGCAATCTCGAGCGATGTCCTGGTCTCCCTCTACTTCCCCTATTCCATTGTCCATTGGAAATTTCATCTTCAGGCACCATGGGGCCAGGACAATTTGGAAGTCAGACAAGGCTGGTCTTCCTAAGAAGGCGTTGTAGGCCGAGTGGTTTTCTATCAGCACAAATGTTTGTTTCCGCACAACGGAGCGGGGATGACTTCCAATTTCAACAAAGAGGTCTAGCTGCCCGAGGGGCATCTTCTCATTTCCAGTGAAACCATGTAGTGGTTTATTGCAGGGAAAAACATCCTTTATTGACAGCTTCATTTTGTCGAATGCATGCTTGAATAGGATATTCACTGAGCTTCCAGTGTCTACTAGAATTCGGAAAACTTCGGCTGAACCAAGCCGGGCAGAGATAACCATGGGATCCGTGTGAGGGTACTGCCTTCCCTCCAGGTCACGCTTACTGAATGTGATGTCATCATTCTCTATCCGCTTCGGGTGGCGTTCTTCTATAATAGAATTAACGCATTCTTCATTGTTTCTAAGTGACTTTCCGTACCTTTCCATCTCTGCCTAGCTTCCATCGGCGATGTGTGGCCCTCCTGAGATGGTATGGACCACTATCTTCTCTTGATTGGAGCCGTTGGTGTTGCGATTTCCTTTGCCTATTTTTGGGGAGGGTAGCCTTGGGTTCTCATTGGCAGGAGCTGGAGTCCTGTTCTGACCTTTTACATAGCGTTCTAGTCTCTTTCTTCTGATGTGTTCTTCAATCAAGTCCCGGAGATGATGGCATTCATTGGTATCATGCCCATGGGATTCGTGGAAGCGGCAGAATTTTCAAGACTTAATTGCGTTATCTGATTCCTTCTTGTACAGGGGGCATTTGTATTTAACTTCGTCTTGAGTGGCCAGGAAGATGTTTTCGATCGTTTCATTCAAAGGGGTGTAAGCGTCAAATCTTGGTCTTGGCCGATATAGACGCTTTTCTCCCTTCTTGCCCCCAGCATTGTCTCTAGAGTCATTTCTTCGAACGTCCTTTGCTATAGTGGGCGTGTTGCCGTGAGCTGCCTTATTTTGTTGCCCTGTCTGCCTCTCAGTGGCAGCGTCTTCAAGTCTCATATATTTCCTAGCTTCATGGAAGAAATCGGGTAAAGTAGCTGGTTTTTCTTTTGTCAATCTTCTAGCAAATTTAGTATCCGGATGCACACCACTACATAGGGCCATTAAGATAAGTTTCTCATCGGCATCTTGGACTGCGGCTGCTGCGGCATTGAATCGGGTTAGATATTGCTGCACTTTCTCTCCAGGTTTCTGTTTGATACTGGATAAGGAATAAGCGTCCTTGGGTTGCTCCACATGAATGCGGAACTGGCTGATGAACTTTTCTTTCAACATCTCCCATGAGCTGATGGATCCTTGGGGTAGATGGCAGAACCAGGAGGTAGCTAGATCTGCTAAGAATAGTGGAAAGCATTTGCATAGTACTCCTTCTGTTGCTCCGCTCATGAGCATATGATGTGTGTATCTCTGTAAGTGTACAATAGGGTCAAAGGTTCCATTGTAAGGTTCCATTGTTGGCATTTTCCATTCTCGGGGGTGATGGCAATTTCGATATTGCGGGCGAAAGGGCTGGTTACCCTTAGCGCCTATCCCTCGATCTCTTTGATCCCGTTGGACACACTCTCTGAACAAGCGTGGCATCCTTTCATCAGAATTTGGAGTAGATAGAAATGAGTTCGGTTCTTCTCTGTGGGATTGATTCCGTCCAGATGACCCGTAGGGATGGTATCATCTATTATTCCTAATATTTTCCAATGGTTGTCTTTGGTCTTCTGGGAGCATTCTAGGGTCAGCTACAGTTGGCCCTTGCCTTGATCTTCCCCTGCTGGGTTCTGTTCTAAGCACTTCCTCGGGTCCAACTTCGGGCTGGACTCTAGCTCGGCCCCGTTCATTGGCGTTTCCGTGGTTAGGCAGCATGACAGGCTCAACTACAGTTGACCTCCGCTTGGTACCTCCCCCGTTGGGTTCAGTTCCAAGCGTTTCCTCGGGTCGGAGTTCGGACTGAGTTCGGTCTTGGCTCCTACCATGGCTGCTTCTGTCGTTAGCTTCTTCGAAGAAGGAAGATCTTTGTCGCCTCCGAGATCCTCCAGACTGGGACTCATCCCATGATTCAGTGTTGCGGTTTGACTCTTCAGCATCCCTTAAGCGTGACATGAGTTGGTTCACCAAGGCTTCCTGTTGGGATGTGAAGCGGTTAGTCACTTCAGCCACAACCCTATCTAGATCTGCCCTAGTAATTGCTGCCGGCTGTCCCGTGGCGGGGTTGTCGGATTTGCCTGACCTCCATTTGGTACTGCTGTTGGAATGGGATGATTTACTTGATCTGTGACCACTGGATCTGGAATACTGCTGGTTGCGATGTTTTTTCCTTTGTTAACATCTTTCTTCTGCTTGGGAGGCATGTCTTCCAAGCAATGAGCGATGCTGTTAGGAAGAAGGTTAAGTGGGAGAAGCTGAAGTCTGGAGTTCAGTTCTCAGTGAAAGCACCAAAAATGTTTGCACAAAAAATGGGCAAACACCTCCAAGTCGTATGATTTAGTCGATTTTCTGTTGTTCTTAGTGATCTGGATACTTTATGCAAATATGTAAAAAGCAGGGACTAAACTGTAAAAGACACACATGTTTATAGTGGTTCGGCCAGAATGTGCCTACGTCCACTTTATATCTTATTCTCCTTTACTATTCAGATTACAAGTACAAAGCTTTAATTACAAGTATATGAAAGTTGTTTGAAAGTTCTGTCCGTTCTTGAGCTCTCCAACTTGTCCGCCATTGTTGTACCCTTGCCCCTCTATTTATAGAGTGAGGTTGGGGGTAGGGGTCTTGGATTTATGTAGCTGCTGGCGGGCCTGGGCTGATGCAATCTGGCCTAGCAACGTTGGTTCGGTAGTTCTTTGGTTCGGCCATGGGTGGAGGCGTAGATTGATCCGGTAGTAGAGGATTGGTGTTGATTCGGCTAGGCTTTGGAAGCGAGTTGGTCCGGTGGTGGGAGTAGGTGATTGATTCGGTAGGGAGTGGTTCGGTAGGGCCTTGGCTCGGCAGTGAGTGGTCCGGTAGGGAGTGGTTCGGTAGGGCCTTGGTTCGGTGGTGAGAATACGCCCAACAGAAGTTCCTTTGCCTGATCATTTGTTGGAAATCCAAAGAAACAATACGAACCCTGTACGGATTTAGTTGTATTACCTGCTATGGAATGTGGCGGTAACCTGCTATTGAACATAGCAGCTATAGTAGGCATACAACAATGGTTGTATGTTGGCTAAGATTGATATTATACTTTCGAAATGTTTTCCACACTAGACATTAATAATAATATCAACTGACTTTGCGTAGTAAGCATTTTTGACTATCATAAGGAGAAATCTCTTCTAATTCTGTGTTTGCATTATGTGTGTGGCGGGAGGCCTTATGGTAGTTTCATTTTCCAAAAGCATTGCGAATCTGTCTTATTTTCTTTATGAAAATAACTGTTTTACGATCTCACACCAGTCACCATGACTGACTCGGAGTTTATTGTTCCCTTTCTAAACTCTGGGTGCCCATAATTTTCCACATGGGCAGCCTAGAGTTATGTTATCAGGATATTCTTAAGCTTTGGAGATGAGCTAGATGACGACGCGTACTCCCGTACTTGTTATTTTTTTTCGCTGTGTATTATGTATGTGGACAAGTTATACAACTGTCTAGTGATGTATATTATTGTTGTAAACTCTGATGATATGATGTAATGTATAAATTGATAGTCTTTTGTTTTAAAGATTATTGATTCATCTATTGTATATTGTTCCACTGCGAATGTGAGATTCTGATATTGTTTCTGTTTCTGTTTTATCTATTCTTTCTTTTCTTCTGTCTTCTTCTACCTCTTCTTTTTAACCCTAATGGTTCGGTTTTCCGGCATTCGATTGCGTGGCAATTGATATAGTGGACGTATTAATGTCGACTTTCAAGCATCGAAAATCCAGATCGTTACATGTGGTATCAGAGCTGTTGGTTAAGCGACAACCCTGGCTCTGTTGGGAATTACTCATTAGAGATAGAGTCAGTAGTACTCTAGAATGAGTGTGAGTGTAATAATAGATATGAGTGCATATTTGTTAGTGAATATAAAATTTGTTTTGTATTGTGTTGACTTATCGGTTGATTGTTTATAGATTCTGGTCGGTGCAGGGTGGCCAACTGTAATCGATAAGGGTTTCTAAACTCTTAAACAAGATAAACTGACACAATATTGTTTTAAATGGGGTAAATGAAATAATTTTGCCCAAAGCTATTTTTGTATATAAAAGGAATGATTTTCTATGAATTATCATAGTATATGGATGCTTGGTTGTTAGGAAGAGATAATATTGAAATATTATCATTGTTATATGGAATTGAATGAGAAATAATGGTATAACCAAAATTTTGAAGATAAATTCATTTAACAAATGAAATTTACAAATATGAATTGGAAAAAAAATAAGAAAAAAAATTCATATACGAATGAAATTTGTAAGTGTAAATTGTAAATGCGATTTATAATATGGAATTGAATTCCAGGAAATTATTTGAAATAAAATTCATTAATGGAATGTAAATAAGTTGATGGCTTATAAAATATTTGGAATTAGATTGGAATGAGATTCAAATTGAAAATGAATGAAATTGTAAATGCACAAATGAAGCCACATTTGTAAATAAGTGAATTTGGAATTGAAAAGTGCAATGAAATTTGATTTGAATCGAGTTGAATAGAAATGATTTGAAATTTCCTTGTTATCGATAAAATAAATTCGAGACGAATTGAATATGGAAATTTGAAATTTAAAATGAAAATTGTCTACAAGGAAATGAACTTAAGTTTTGAGTTGAAATGGTTGTTGTAAAATTTTATGGAATGGCTCCAAATGAAATGAATGTGAATATGAAATGCAAATTAAATTGAATGGATATTCTATTAAGCGAATATCGTCGAAATTTGTATATAAACGATTGTCGTTTGATGCAACGAGATTGTATAAGATTATATGAGTTAATGAAAGGCAATAAAAATTGATTTTTGTATCAATTGAATAGATATGAGTTTGTTCCGTTTAAAAATGACTTGAATTGAAAGAAAGTGAGTTGTAAATCACTTGAATTAAATAGAAATGGTATGTGAATTAGTTGTAAGCAATTTAAATTTGTATCGAAACCTTATGAATTGCTAATGGGATTTATTTTGAATGCATTGCTTATGAAATCTATGTGTTTGCTATTGAAAATAAATGAAATGTTAATGAATTTCTTATATTTGTCACTTACCTGTTTAAATTGAGTAAGTACAGGTTTTTGGAAGCCGTTTGACTGCATTTTGATTTCGCGAAATCCTTAAAAATAAGCCGCTTTGCTTAAAATGCTAAAAAGGTACGCCTACGCAATACAAAATAGGAAATATGAATTGTTTTTGCTTTTCCGACCGAGTGGGTCGATGTATATATATTCATATCTTTTGTCATATTGCAAAAGCCCCTCCGTACAAAGGAGACTCCGCCAAAATTTTCCGAAAATTTGGGAGTTAGAAAAATTTTGGAAAAAAATTTGGAATTTTTGAAAATTTTCACCTAACGACAAGTGATTTCAAATTGAATTTGAGATAAAGGTAAATGAAACTTAATATCCAGAAATAGAAGGTGAATCAGATTCAAGTAAAATTCGAAATGAAAATCTGAATGAATTTTTTTGGAAATGAAGGTATTGAGATTTGAAATGAATTCAAATAGAATTGAAATTGTCAATTGAATTCAAATGGAATTGAAAATGCAAAGTTGAATGGAAATGAATATATAACTTTGTTTGTGAAATAAAAATAAATATGAGAAGTATGTAAATGCTTATATTGAACTTAAGAAATAACGACTGAAATTCTTAAGTAAATGGATATTTGGAATCCAATAAGTGAATTTGGGCATTGTTGTTAAGTAAAGTGTACATGGGTTATAAAGGAAAATGGAATTGGATTTTGATTTCGAAGATAAATTTGAATTTCTCCACAGAAGGTATGTGTTTGAATTTTAGTATGAAATTTGATGAGTTTCTGATTTTGCCACTTGGCATTTTGTTTTCTATTGGGATTTGAGAGTCCGTAGGGACGTTTTGTAGTCGTACCGAGTTAGCCGCGCAAAGGAGACGCTGGCGAAATTTCTCGGAAATTTAGAGAGTTAGAAAATTTTGAGAAAATTTTGAATTCAAAATTTGAATTTGAATTTAAATTTGAATTGTTAAAAAAACCATATTATTTGGAACTTATGGTTGATTTTGGAAAATTAGTTAAAGTAATAATGGATCTTTTATGATAAAAAGACTGGGTTGATAAATTTGATAAAACTGTTTGGTTTTGGTAAAATGATAACCGGGTATTGGAGCATTCTTCTTAACTTGTAATTTCGGGACGAAATTCTTTTAAGGGGGGAAGATTGTAACGACCCTGAATTTTTGACATTTGAAATATGAATATTTAATTGAGTTTAAATATTCGAATGATAATTTAATTTGAAATTCAAATACCAGAGTGAATTTAGCGATTAGATTTTTGAATTTAATTATTAAATCTGGATAAAAATTTGAATCTTCAGTTTTAAGCCGATTAAAATTATTTTCAAGGCTTTGAAAATTTATATTGATAATTCTAAAGGTAATAGAACTTTCAGAATTGAATTTGAAACTGTTTTGTTCAGTTTTGAAATTTATTGTTTAAATCGATATCTAAAAATAGCGTTCCGGGGCACAGTCTCGGAATTCAACGAAACCAGTTCCATTGGATCCGTAATATTGTATTATTATCGGATTTCAATTTTTGTAATGTTTGGAGTGATCGTTTGAGCGTACGATAAGCAAACGCGCTGAAATTAAATCGAAATTCAATATAATAACTGGTTCAAAAAGCTATCTTCTCCATACGATCCAATTTTGACTCGAAACCTTTTCCATTGCGTTCGGAATAGGCATATAACATTACGAACGCCTAGCGGCATGCCTCGATAGGAGATCACGATTTTGAGTTGCAAATTCGTGACGATTCGAATTTGAATTTAAATTGAATAATTTTACTAGTCAACTGCAGTTAAAATTATTTCACATCGATACTTTTTCCTTTCCATTCAAAATACTGTAGCCTGTTAACTTCAGCACGCAAACGTCTACTCTTGTCCCCTTCTGTTTCTCTATCACGCGAGCAGTAGTTCAAAAGAATATCATTTCGTTTGGAAAAAAAAGAGAGTTGTCATTTATAAACCTCGTCCTTTCCATTATCTTCGTTCAAGAGCCGAGTGAAATCAATTACAAAAGAAAATAAACTCAGGCACAAAGCTGCTACGCGCGCTCGGAGGCAGAAGGATGGTTCGTGGTGGCGCACGCTTGTAGGTTGGTGGTTCGCGATGGGTCGTGGATGCTCGCGATTTTATTCTGGAGATTAGGGTGGCGGCTATAGTATGGCGAATCGAAGGTGATGGTGACTAGGGTTTGTGCTCGAGCAAATGGCGACTGTCACGATAGGTTGGAGGTTCGTGAAAGCGAGGTTGATGTCGTGATAGTCCAGGCAGTGAAGTCGTTTAGCTGAGATCTAGTATGAGCTCGAGGTGCTGGTTTTGAGTTTTTCGAACGATGGCAGAGGGGAGTTCGAGTTGTCGTGGAGAGGTATTTAGTTTTATAGATTTCAAAATTTTCATATATGCGTTCATATTAAGAATTTAATTCCAGTAAAGTATATAAAACAATTCTGTTTTAATTTGCTTTATATACATATAGTTTAGAAAAATATATATAGTAAAACAGAAAATATATATAATTTTAAGCAAGAAATTGTTATAAGTTAGAGAAATTTATTTGTAGTTTGTTTTTCGCTCAAGTTCGAATATATCTATATATATACAGTGGAGATTAGTATATGTATATGATTCGGAAAATATAAGAATTTATATGAATTAGTTTTAAAATCTATATAGAGTTATTATTTAAGTAAATATATGCAGTAAAGAAAAATTATTTAGTTAAAATAGAGTGTAAGCAAATTAAATTTGTAAAAAGGTAATAAATTGCTCGATTACCTCAAATATTAATAAATTATATAAATTGTTTATACAAGGTTTGAAACCATGAAGAAATGATCAAAACGGAAATGGACTGCAATTTAAAAAAGCAAAGGTGAGATCTTCTCACTCAAAATTGAAAGTTGGATTTGCAGTTATTGATTGATTGACTGTTTGATTGTGATACTATATATAGTAGTATATAGCAATATATATATATATTGGCATATGTATATATTGCAGTTGTTGATTTCCCGCATTATATAGCGGATGAGACCCTATTGTGCCACATAATAGCGGATTGATATTTTATAAATCCCATATACCGCGATATTCCACCTCGAAGTGGAATTGGTATTGTGCTAACATCTGTGGATGCAGGGAAACAGGTTGGAGGGATCCAACTGGATTCCTCAAATTATATGAATTTGTTTCATATGCTGTGTGATTGTTTATTTATAATCTGTGAATGATTATATCTGTGATTGGATGTGTCGGAGGCTAAAATTTAGCCGAATGTATTTTTGGTATCGTTGGATACTAGAAATAAATGAAATTGGATTTTTGAAATTAAAGTTGGAAATTTTAAGTGAATTCCTTTTGAAAGAATTGAATAAATTTAAAAGAAGGGATTTAAAAGCGTAAAGTTGATTTATGAAATCTTATTGAATTATTTCCAAAATATGGTAAAGGATTTTTATAAATGGATTTTGAATAGTATCATTCGAAAGTTGGAAAATTTATTTAAAATGGTTTGAAAGATATAAAGGAATTTATTTTAAAAGGTGATAAGTTTGTTGAAATCCAATTGATAATTGATTTGGTATTGGAAAATAAATCTTTGGGAAATCGATATAAAAATTTATTTGGTGTTTGAATAAAAATTGATTTTTGTGTTGAGAATAAATTTGGAAATTGATTGTAAAATGATTTGGTATTTGGGATTAAAATTAGAATCAATTTGAAATTTGATTCAGTGTTGAAATAAATTTAGAAACCAATTTGGAAGTTGATTTAGTGTTGAAAGTGTGAATATTTGGAAAACGATTTGAAAATCGTGTTTAAGTGAATATTTGGAAATTTAAATTCATAATGGAATTTGTAAAGGAAAGGGAAATTTGTTTTAAAAATAAACATTGATTTATTTTTTTAAAGTGTGGAAATGAATTTACAGATTTGGAATGTAAATTTGAAATAAATCCATAAGGATTTATTTAATTGGTTTAAATGGACCATTTTGTGATTTGAAATTGGTTTTCAAATGTGAAGTGTGAAATATGATTTGAAATTGGTTTTCAAATGTGAAGTGTGAAATATGATTTGAAATTGGTTTTCAAATGTGAAGTGTGGGAAAATATATATCTCGCGAAGATATTTAAAAATTAAATAATTTAGGAAAAATTATTTAAATTGGTTGATTGTTGTGAATGTTGTTGATAGTTAAATAACCGACTATCAATATTTGCCTTTGAAATGGCACTTGATTTGTTTTTAAAACAAACGCTCACTATCGGGTTAGCCGAAAAGACCTTTGTGTCATATAACCCATTCCGAATAGTGATACGTCATGAATGGATATTATTTGAAGACCGGTGTGAAGACCGGGTATTTTCGAAAATGAAAGGACAACATATCGAATGTCTCTGCACCGAGTTGCTCCGGTATAGAGATTTATATCACTCTTCTTGTGATGGGAAGTCCGGACATGATTAGTGAATATCCAGATTGCAAGGGCTTCTTTGGAAGTGCCTTCGGTTCTGTTCGATCCCGAAACAGACTTGTATGGATGTGTGTCTGATGTTACACTTTGAGATGTAAAGCTGGTTTCTATCAAATACATTTCTGTTGGTGGCGGAGAATTTATTCTCTTAGCTTAACACCCTTCTCTGAGACGTACGAGCTCAAAGGTTATGTAGTTGATGGTTACTAGTGATACATTCCCAATTTGGTAATGTGGCACACGAAGTGCTGTTGATCATTTGTTGATCAAAGCGTTGCTTTGTGAAAAACGTTGCTTTGTGAAAAAGCGTGGCTTTGTGAAAAAGTGTAGTTTTGTGGACGAGACTTCGTCGAGCCTTACAACCCGCTAATGGTCGAAACAGGAATGTTGCGGCAAAGGTTTTTAGGGGTAGCGCCCCTAGGGTATGTCATTTCCTTTTGGATAAAGGGTGATATCATGGTATGGAGCCTAGATATTTTACCTATGTTGATTATACTTTGTGGTTGTTGCTTTGTGATTGAGGATCCTTGGATAAAGGTCGGTGACGACCGGGGGATGACATAGCTCGTGTGTTAGTTACCTAGTTACAGCTGTACAGCGTGAGGTAGCATCGGCCTTGTGTTTGCAGAGATCCGGTTAGGATCCGGGGCGTCTTTCCAGAGGCGTTTCTATTTCGGTGTAAGGAAGTTCCTTTGCCTGATCATTTGTTGGAAATCCAAAGAAACAATACGAACCCTGTAAGGTTTTAGTTGTATTACATGCTATGGAATGTGGCGGTAACCTGCTATTGAACATAGAAGCTATAGTAGGCATACAACAATGGTTGTATGTTGGCTAAGATTGATATTATACTTTCGAAATGTTTTTCACACTAGACATTAATAATAATATCAACTGACTTTACGTAGTAAGCATTTTTGACTATCATAAGGAGAAATCTCCTCCAATTCTGCGTTTGCATTGTGTGTGTGGCGGGAGGCCTTATGGTAGTTTCATTTTCCAAAAGCATTGCGAATCTGTCTTATTTTCTTTGTGAAAATAACTATTTTACGATCTCACACCAGTCACCATGACTGACTCGGAGTTTATTGTTCCCTTTCTAAACTCTGGGTGCCCATAATTTTCCACACGGGCAGCCTAGAGTTATGTTATCAGGATATTCAGGAGCTTTGGAGATGAGCTGGATGACAACGCGTACTCCCGTACTTGTTTTTTTTTCCGCTGTGTATTATGTATGTGGACAAGTTATACAACTGTCCAGTGATGTATGTTATTGTTGTAAACTCTGATGATATGATGTAATGTATAAATTGATATAGTCTTTTGTTTTAAAGATTATTGATTCATCTATTGTATATTGTTCCGCTACGAATGTGAGATTTTGATATTGTTTCTTTTTCTGTTTTATCTGTTCTTTCTTTTCTTCTGTCTTCTTCTACCTCTTCTTTTTAACCCCAATGGTTCGGTTTTCCAACATTCGATTGCGTGGCAATTGATACAGTGGACGTATTATTGTTGAATTTCGAGCGTCGAAAATCCAGATCGTAACATTGCTTTAGGATGATAAAACATATTAAAACTTTATTTGATCAATGGATCACTAATTAGTCTATCCCAGATTCAGGATTCAGACATACACATGCACAAAACATGCACAAACATGCACAAGCAAATCAGGTCAAGCAAAATGCACATATCTAGGTTCATGAAGCATGTGATGATCATGTGAGTAATAAGATTATAAACTGATCTAAAGGTCATACAGATTCTGATATATAGACTGGAAATGGTGTTGAATATGATTTAAAAAGATCTTTGCACATTCCTGGCTAAAAGCTTACAAAGTGTACCGTTCTGGATTTTTTCTTTTAAACACTTACAAAATTACTCTACATTCTTGTTGAGTCTATATTTGTCTATCCCAATTTCTAGCTTGCTAATTCAGTTTCATATTGAAGTCAGTTCCATATTTTACCAATTCCAATTCCTAAGTCCTTGTATACTTATAATTTTCAGGTTCTATGGTATCGTAATCCTACCCTTGTTCTAGACCTACCATAGGATTAAGTTGTATTTCAAATTAGCTTACACTATGGTCTGGTTTGCTTCAGAAATCTGAAGACTATGGCTTCAAACTTTTGCATGTACTTGTATCAATTACAAGACATGTACAAGCCTTACTAGTTAGCCAAGACCATGTTCAACCCATCCACTTAATACTTCAGCATATGTTTATTTTAAAACTACTTACACTTTTTAGCTGAGCATATCAAGCATGCCAAGGAGAATATATCCACATATCAGATTATATGGTATGCTCCCCTTCATCATAATCCTCTGGCTTATTTCCAGAGTTTGCTACATAAATCAACAACTCACAAACACATATAATACTTAAGCTTGCTTTACATGTTCTTTTCAAGAAAACAAAGCAAGTTTCAATCCTTGAAATACACAAGACATAAGAGAGTTTGCCTAGATTATTTATTACAATTAAACTTCTACTTCTCTAAAGCATATTAAAACCAGCAAGTTCTTCAAACATTCATACAAGCAAGCTACTCAAGCATCTTTCCCTGTAGCAACACTTTGAACTACCTCCGTGAAAATGAGACACCCCAAAGATTGCAAAGGCAACAAATAGGGTCAGAAAATATATTTTGGTGTGAGTGGAATCATAGTTTATAAATAACTTGTAATTACTAAACACTGTGCAGAGATTCATAGGTTTGAGGCTTATTTAAATTTATACTAAAATCTGAGTATATATATACACATATAAGCTCATACTAACATACATGCACCCAAGCATTCATTCATCAACACAATCTGAGTATATATAGACACATATAAGCTCATACTAACATACATGCACACAAGCTCATACTCCTATGGATTGACTCCCTTAATTCCATAGCTCAATCTTTCAATCCCCATTTATCATTTATTTGGTCTTAACTCTTGCCATTGAACACCATGTGTGCATTGCAAAAGGGCTCAATCCTTTTAACCCTTTACACAAAGGCCTATAGGACTTAAACAAGTCATGCACATACCCATCATCCACCCAATGATGAATAGATCAAGGCACTACTCCTAGATTAGCTTTATAATCTAGAGACCATTCTCAGTTTTCTTTCAGGAGAATTTTATTAATTCTAGAAATGCTTCCTATTCTTTTCTTCTTTTCATAAATCAAAGAGTATTAAATCCACTCAGGGATTTCAGCCAGACATACCAAGTATCCATGTAAAACACCACATCCCATTTTAAGGTTATTTTTATTCAATCATACTTTCTAAGACTTGCATAAATTTATTTCCATAAATATTCCCATTTCTTACATAAATCTAGTGAAGTCATATAAAACATTACATTTATTTTACTGTGAACATAGGGTAAGGTTTTTGAGAAAAACCCATAAAAACATATTGACTTGTGATTTGAACAAATCAGCACATATATATAATATTGCATTGTTCATATCATTTTTAAAATGAACTAGACATAAGCATGAATCTCCTTATTCACACTGCCTACTTCATTCTTCATTAGTACCCTATTCCTCAGTAAAATGTTTAACTTACTCCCATATAAAAACTGGATTATAAGTTATAGAATTCCTTTTCTATGATCAGGGTGTTTGTCTTTTCAAAGCATTAATCAAAACAATCAAAACAGATCAAAACATCAACCAAAGACTCAGCCAAGACACCAACCATGATCAACATTCATTTATTCAGAGAATAGAATTAAACAAAAACATGATATGATTTTATATAAGTAATATGGCTGCCCTTAACTTGGGTCTTAATGCCTTAAATCTCATAAAATGATTAATCACTCACCTTCCTTCTTCTTTCCCCGAGAATGCTTTAACTTGCAAACAGTGTGAGTTTGCTCTTCTTTTTCTTTCTTAAAATATCTTTCTATTTTCCAAAAATAAACTGCTGCTTATCCTTTGATTTTTAAAACATTCAGCTAGGGTTTTAGTGGAGTAAAAACCCCATTTTATCCCTACACAAATAAGAGAATTTTGTATATGTTTTTATGGCTAAACATGCCATTTTCTTTTTGATTCTATTTCAGGTATTTCAGTTGCCTTTCTTCTTTTCTGTGTACATGCCATTTGCATGTTTCACCTACACACTATTTTCATGTGACTTGTCTACATTATTTTTATTTTCTTAAGGCAAATCTGAAATGTCCACATATATATCTTTTTATCAATTAATTCTTTGCTAATGTTTCAAGCCATTTGTTTTCTCTTGAGTATAAAATGTTTTTATACCTATATAATATTAATCTGGTTTCATATATTTTAATATTCATAAGAGTTTATTTTATCACTCTATACTCCTTTGGCTACTTATATACAATATATATATATATATGAGATATGTGAATATAAAACTTATTCACACTCAGTTATTTTCCTTCTCATTATTATTTACTGAAAACAACTATCCTCTTCCATATTTATTTCACTTATTTTTGATATTTATTTTTAATTTATTTTATTCTTTGAATATTTTCCATTAACTAATTTTTATAAAAATTATTTTTATCTCAATAATTTGTGTCTTCACATACTCTCCTCCTAAAAGGAATTGTGTCCCACAATTATTTTTCTCATACATTTCCATCCAAATGTATACAAAGCATAAATTCATTTCAGAAATTTCAGAAACTCATGCATTCAAAACCAATCAAACATACATAAGCAATGTTTAAGTTTATCATAATTTTAGGCATACCTTTAAGCAGAAAATAGATTAGGATATTTATCTTTCATCTTATCTTCAGTCTCCCATGTACAATCACTCTCATCTAAACTCCACTGGATTTTAACCAATTTAATTATTTTATTCCTCAATTTCTTTTCTTCTCTAGCCATAATACCCACTGGTTCCTTCTTATAAACTAGATTTTCTTGAATTTCAGCTTGTGTAGGAGATTTCAGAATGGTCTCCTTATCATGCACCCGTATTCTTAATTGAGATATATGAAATACATCATGTATATTACTCAATTCCTCTGGCAATTTCAACTTATAAGCCAAAGATCCTACTCTTTGAATAATTTCATATGGCCCTATATATCTTGGTGACAATTTTCCTGCCTTGCCAAACCTCAATATTCTTCTCATTGGTGAAACTTTGAGAAATACATAATTTCCCACTTCAAATTCCACTGGCCTTCTCCCTTTATCTGCATAGGCTTTTTGTTTCTCTTGTGCTGCTCTCATTCTCTATCTTACAAGTTCAATCCTTGCAGACGTCTCTTTCACATGTTCTGGTCTAAGCAACACTCTTTCACCTGCATCCATCCAGCATGCAGGAGATACACAAGGCTTCCCATACAAGGCCTCAAATGGAGCCATACCTATAGTGGACTGATAGCTATTGTTATAAGCAAATTCAGCTAAATAGAGATGATCTTCCCAGTTGCCTCCAAAATCAAGTATACATGCTCTAAGAAAATCCTCTAAAATCTTGTTAACAATCTCAGTTTGCCCATCTGTTTGTGGGTAGTAAGCTATGCTCAAGCTTAATTCTGTCCCCATAGCCTCTTGAAAGCTACCCCAGAACCTTGAGGTAAACAAGGTATGTCTATCACTAATGATAGTCTTGGGGATTCCATGTAATCTCACTATCTCCTTCACAAATAATTGAGCTAATTTGTGAGCATTTCTATTTGAATTCACTGGAATGAAGTGAGCTGTTTTTGTGAGTCTATCAACCACAACCCAAATATTATCATTGCCTCTTCTTGTTCTTGGCAAACCATCCACAAAATCCATTGAAATGCTTTCCCATTTCCAAGTAGGAACTTCCAGAGGTTGTAGTAAGCCTGAAGGTCTTTGATAATCTGCCTTGACTTGTTGACATGTTAAACACTTTGCCACATATCTTGCCACTGCCCCTTTCATTCCTGGCCACCAATAGTTTCTTTTAAGATCATGGTACCTTTTTGTACCACCTGGATGTATAGTGTACTTTGTCTTGTGATGCTCATCCATAACCTCTTACTTCAGTTCTTCTATATTGGGTGCAGAGTTTCCCTTTCTTTCTCAAGTAGCCTCTATCATCTACTTCATAATTTTCCACTGACATGCCTTGTGATATCATGTCCTTCTTTTCTTTTAAATTAGTGTCTTGATTCTGCATACTTCCTATTTTATCAACCAGGGTTGATCTTAAGGAGATGAGACCTAATTTTCCATATTCAATAATGTCACTATGTACATTGTCTGATGCACCAATTTCTTCTTTCATTTCTACTTCACTAAGGATTGTCAAATCCTTGAATTCAGTCATCATTAAGCTTGCCAATCTTGCTTGATGTCTACTCAAAGCATCTGCTACCTTGTTAGCTTTTCCAAGTGTATATAATATATCAAGATCATAGGCAGCTAAAAACTCTACCCACCTATGTTGTCTCATATTCAAGTCTTTTTGAGAAAACAAATACTTAAGTGATTTATGGTCTGTAAACAATTCAAATTTTGTACCTAACAAGTAGTGTCTCCATAGCTTCAATGCATAAACAATGGCATCAAGCTCCAGATCATGTGTGGCATATCTGGTTTCATTTGGCTTGAGTTGCCTTGATGCATATGCTATGACTCTTCCATGTTGCATGAGTACTGCCCCTAACCCAGACCCACTAGCATCAGTATATACCACTAACCCCTCATTTCCCTCTGGAACTTGCAAGACCGGAGCTTCCATCAATGCCTTCTTCAATGATTCAAAAGCTTGTTGACAATTTTCTTGTCCACACATATGGTTGCTCTTTTCTAGTTAGCTTGGTTAATGGAATGGCTATCCTTGCAAAGTCTTTTATAAACCTTCTATAGTAGCCTTCCATTCCTAAAAATGACCTCACCTTAGTCACTGATTTGGGTCTACTCCATGATTGCACTACCATGACTTTGTTTGGGTCTACACAAATCCCTTGTTGAGATATAATATGTCCCAAAAATTTAACTTCATTCTGCCAAAATGTACACTTAGTAAATTTTGCCTTTAAATCATGTGCTCTTAATCTTGACAAAACCAGATGCAAGTGCCTTGCATGCTCCTCTTCTGATTTTGAATACACCAATATATCATCAATGAAAACAATTACAAATTTATCTAGAAAATCTCTGAATGTCCTATTCATTAAATCTACAAAATAGGATGGTGCATTTGTCAATCCAAAAGGCATTACTAAAAATTCATCCAGCCCATATCTTGTATTGAATGCAGTGTACTTAATACTTTCCTCCTCAACCTTCATTTGATGGAATCCAGAGGCTAAGTCTAGCCTTGAAAAGATTCTTGCTCCTTTTAATTGATCAAATAAATCATCAATCCTGGGGAGTGGATATTTATTCTTGATGGTAACTTTGTTTAATTCCCTGTAATCAATACACATTCTCATTGTACCATCATGTTTCTTTACAAATACCACTAGAGAACCCCAGTTTGAACTACTAGGCCTTATGAAGCCCTTCTGCTCCAATTCTTCCAATTGTTGTTTCAATTCCACTAATTCTTTAGGACCCATTCTGGTAGGCTTCTTGATGATAGGACTTGCTCCTGGGATTAATCTTATTTGAAATTCAACTTGCCTATTTTTTGGGACTCCTATAACCTCTCCAAAGACATCTGGGTATTCATTTATTACTTTTATGTCTTCCAGAATTAATTCTCTTTCAGTCATGCTCCACATTTGATTAAGGCAATTTGTTTTGGCTATTTCACTCATAACTATAATATTTTTACCATTTTCCGTTTTCAAAGAAATAGTAAAATTTTCCAAGTTCAAAATTGCTTTGAATTTACTCAACCAATCTACTCCTAGAATAATTCCTATTCCAGGATATTTTAACACAAACAAATCAGATTCAAACATATTTCCTCCTATGTTTAATTTTACTCCCAAACATTTAATTCCTAGCATGCAAGAACTACCTAGAGGACTCTGAATAAACAAAGGTTCATCAACTAAATTGCATGTGAGAGCCAATTTGTTTACTATGTCTTGTGATATTAAGGAATGTGTAGCCCCAGTGTCATATATAACTGAGATTGGATAATCTTTAATTAGGAGTATACCTTCCAATTGTCCAGAATTTCCCACTGCATCTGCTTTTGCTTTGCCTTCCAATGCTCCTACCTTTGCTCCTTTCTTGAACTCTGGGCAATTCCTTTTGATATGACCTTCTTTCCTACAATTATAACAACTGAATGGGGTTTTCCTAGCTGCTTGGCACCTGTTACTCATGTGTCCTTCCTTGCCACAGTTGTAGCAAGTAACTTTCTTCTTAACCTTCCCACTAGTAGCTCCTTCAACCTTCTTGTCTGAATTCTTCTTGTCATAAGGATGTGCTCTATTTTTCCCCTTCTTGTTGTTGTTATTAGCTCTCATGTTCCTGAATTTCTCCCTTGCATTATCATGTTGTTCAAAAGAAAGAGTGAGATCTATGACTTGATCAAATGTTTTGTCTTTGTATGGTAGCATTGCTCTACTTAAACCAACATTAAGTCCTTGAATAAATCTTGAATTCTTTGATTCCTCATTCCCTATGAGCATGGTTCCATACTTAGACAAGCTCTCAAACTTTTGAGTGTATTCAGTCACACTCATTGATCCTTGCCTCAATCTTATGAACTCCTCAAGCAATGTTGCCTTAGCTGTTGCTAGGACAAACCTAGCCTCAAGCATATCCTTGAACTGATCCCATGTTATCTCATTTTCTGGTCTTCCTGTGATGATTACCTCCCACCAATCCAGTGCTGCTCCTTTGAGCCTTCTGGAAGCTATTTACCTCTTCCTTTGGTCATTGATTTGCATGTTTACAAATATCCTTTCCAAAGTTCTTAGCCATGTTTGCACACCCATGACTCCTTCAGTGCCTTCAAAATCCTTGCCTCCTATATTTGAGAATGTTTTCAGTAGCTTAGATAACTCCTCATGAGGATTTTCTTCCCTCTGCACTGCTCCTTCCCTAAATGCCCTCACCAAATCTTGCAAATTAACCAATGGTGTTGCACTAGAGGATCCTGCTCCAGAGTTTGGTGGTCTTCCTACCATGATTTGCTATATAATTTACATAGCTAGTTAGTCTTGTTTTTGGTTTAATTGTTTCAGTAATTTATTCCTACTGAAAATATTTTTATGTGGTTTGTTCCTTAGGATTTTATCCATATGAGAAAGTCAGACATATATATATATATATATAAATTTAATTTTTTTTTGCTATGCTTTTGGTAACATAGCTCTGATACCAACTGAAGTGACCCATCTTTCTTCTACTATATTTTTGTGATTTTTAGTTGAGTTTTTTTTACCAGAGATCACTTCTTTTAATACCTCTTTCATTTCTTTTAATTAATTTCCCAAGATCTAGAATTTACTAATATAAAAATATCAGTATTTTAATCAAGTCATATCATTTATATATATGAGGATATATAAATGTTTCTTTGCCTATCAGAGTGTAAAGTAGCAAAGAAATTTTTATCACACAATATTTTCCATAATTGGAAGGTTTTTGTGTCACATAGCTATTTCTACACTTCTAATCTTTTATTTGACTCAAGATTGACTAATACATGATTCAAGTATTAGCATCTATTATCTCTTCTTCATTTTCCAGATTATTCTCTAAACCAGATTGATTAATTTGTGGATTCATAACTCCTGTATTTGATCTTTGGAATTCAAGAATTTATATAGGTTGCTTTAGGATTATAAAACATATTAAAACTTGATTTGATCAATGGATCACTAATTAGTCTATCCTAGATTCAGGATTCAGACATACACATGCACAAAACATGCACAAGCAAATCAGGTCAAGCAAAATGCACATATCTAGGTTCATGAAGCATGTGATGATCATGTGAGTAATAAGATTATAAACTGATCTAAAGGTCAAACAGATTCTGATATATAGACTGGAAATGGTGTTGAATATGATTTAAAAGATCTTTGCACATTCCTGGCTAAAAGCTTACAAAGTGTACTGTTCTGGATTTTTTCTTTTAAACACTTACAAAATTACTCTACATTCTTGTTGAGTCTATATTTGTCTATCCAAATTTCTAGCTTACTAATTCAGTTTCATATTGAAGTCAGTTCCAGATTTTACCAATTCCAATTCCTAAGTCCTTGTATACTTATAATTTTCAGGTTCTATGGTATCATAATCCTACCCTTGTTCTAAACCTACCATAGGATTAAGTTGCATTTCAAATTAGCTTACACTATGGTCTGGTTTGCTTCAGAAATCTGAAGACTATGGCTTTAAACTTTTGCATGTACTTGTATCAATTACAGGACATATACAAGCCTTACTGGTTAGCCAAGACCATGTTCAACCCATCCACTTAATACTTCAGCATATGTTTATTTTAAAACTACTTAAACTTTTTAGCTGAGCATATCAAGCATGCCAAGGAGAATATATCCACATATCAGATTATATGGTATGCTCTCCTTCATCATAATCCTCTGGCTTATTTCCAGAGTTTGCTACATAAATCAACAACTCACAAACACATATAATACTTAAGCTTTCTTTACATGTTCTTTTCAAGAAAACAAAGCAAGTTTCAATCCTGGAAATACACAAGACATAAGAGAGTTTGCCTAGATTATTTATTACAATTAAACTTATACTTCTCTAAAGCATATTAAAACCAGCAAGTTCTTCAAACATCCATACAAGCAAGCTACTCAAGCATCTTTTCCTGCAGTAATACTTTGAACTGCCTCCGTGAAAATGAGACACCCCAAAGATTGCAAAGGCAACAAATAGGGTCAGAAAATATATTCTGGTGTGAGTGGAATCATAGTTTATAAATAACTTGTAATTACTAAACACTGTGCAGAGATTCATATGTTTGAGGCTTATTTAAATTTATACTAAAATCTGAGTATATATATACACATATAAGCTCATACTAACATACATGCACACAAGCATTCATTCATCAACACAATTCAGATATATGTACATATACTCCTATGGATTGACTCCCTTAATTCCATAACTCAATCTTTCAATCCCTATTTATCATTTATTTGGTCTTAACTCTTGCCATTGAACACCATGTGTGCATTGCAAAAGGGCTCAATCCTGTTAACCCTTTACACAGAGGCCTACAGGACTTAAACAAGTCGTGCACATACCCATCATCCACCCAATGATGAATAGATCAAGGCACTACTAGATTAGCTTTATAATCTAGAGACCATTCTCAGTTTTCTTTTAGGAGAATTTTATTAATTCTAGAAATGCTTCCTATTCTTTTCTTCTTTTCATAAATCAAAGAGTATTAAATCCACTCAGGGATTTCAGCCAGACATACCAAGTATCCATGTAAAACACCACATCCCATTTTAAGGTTATTTTTATTCAATCATACTTTCTAAGACTTGCATAAATTTATTTCCAGAAATATTCCCATTTCTTACATAAATCTAGTGAAGTCATATAAAACATTACATTAATTTTACTGTGAACATAGGGTAAGGTTTTTGAGAAAAACCCATAAAAACATATTGACTTGTGATTTGAACAAATCAACACATATATATAATATTGCATTGTTCATATCATTTTTAAAATGAACTAGACATAAGCATGAATCTCCTTATTCACACTGCCTACTTCATTCTTCATTAGTACCCTATTCCTCAGTAAAATGTTTAACTCACTCCCATATAAAAACTGGATTATAAGTTAAAGAATTCCTTTTCTATGATCAGGGTGTTTGTCTTTTCAAAGCATTAATCAAAACAATCAAAACAGATCAAAACATCAACCAAAGACTCAGCCAAGACACCAACCATGATCAACATTCATTTATTCAGAGAATAGAATTAAACAAAAACATGATATGATTTTATATAAGTAATATGGCTGCCCTTAACTTGGGTCTTAATGCCTTAAATCTCATAAAATGATTAATCACTCACCTTCCTTCTTCTTTCCCCGAGAATGCTTTAACTTGCCAATAGTGTGAGTTTGCTCTTCTTTTTCTTTCTTAAAATATCTTTCTATTTTCCAAAAATAAACTGCTGCTTATCCTTTGATTTTTAAAACATTCAGCTAGGGTTTTAGTGGAGTAAAAACCCCATTTTATCCCTACACAAATAAGAGAATTTTGTATATGTTTTTATGGCTAAACATGCCATTTTCTTTTTGATTCTATTTCAGGTATTTCAGTTGCCTTTCTTCTTTTCTGTGTACATGCCATTTGCATGTTTCACCTACACACTATTTTCATGTGACTTGTCTACATTATTTTTATTTTCTTAAGGCAAATCTGAAATGTTCACATATATATCTTTTTATCAATTAATTCTTTGCTAATGTTTCAAACCATTTGTTTTCTCTTGAGTATAAAATGTTTTTATACCTATATAATATTAATCCGGTTTCATATATTTTAATATTCATAAGAGTTTATTTTATCACTCTATACTCCTCTGGCTACTTATATACAATATATATATATATATATATGAGATATGTGAATATAAAACTTATTCACACTTAGTTATTTTCCTTCTCATTATTATTTACTGAAAACAACTATCCTCTTCCTTACTTATTTCACTTATTTTTGATATTTATTTTTAATTTATTTTATTCTTTGAATATTTTCCATTAACTAATTTTTATAAAAATTATTTTTATCTCAATAATTTGGGTCTTCACAGATAGTTATAAGATGATTGCTGCACATTGGAGTTCTATCATTGGGTTTCGAAATGAGGGATTGTACATCAGTATCTCAATGTTTATTATACCTACAAATCGATAATGATATGTATTTTTAGCTTACCAGCTTAAATTATATGGTAATAATATTTGTGAAATAGTAGCACTATTGTTCACATAACAACCCCAATGGTAGCACTATCGTTAACATAGCAATCCCAGCCATATAGACAAAGAAAAGTTGTAACGATCCCGAATTTTAAACTAATTTAAAATTAATAATTGAATTAAATTTTGATTTAAATTGTGAAATTGTTTGAATTGTTCAAGTTTAAAATATGAGGAATATACTTGAATTTAAAATTTGATATGATATATGCAAATGGGGGTAAAATAAATAATAATGTTTAAAAAAGAAATGAATTATATCTACAAAATAAATAACATACTTTATTAATAAATAAAAACAAAATAAAGAAAAAAAATAAATATAACACCAGCCATACCCTAACCCACGATCTCTCCCCCTTGTCTCGGTTAAAACCCAAACCCGATCCCCTTTCATTCTCATTCGAAACCCTAAGGAAAAAATAGGCGAGAAGATAAAAATGGCGGCTCGTTATTTTTCGTTCTCCTCCACAAAAACTACTTCGATTTTTACGGCTTCAACTCACGAGGGATTCAAGCTAAGGACTTCAGCTTCGTTCGCGTTCTCCAGCATCGTCTTCAAATTTGGGCTTCGGCGACCTCGTTCGTCCCACGTTCTTCAATCCAAATTTGGGCTTCAATTTTTCTTCGATCGCGGCTACTTCAGTACACGTCGAACACAGGTGAGTAATATCTCACATCTAATTCATCTTCATTATGAGGCTTCTGCAATTCGATTTTTTGATTCGATATTTTCTATCTCGGCCAATTGTTTTCGTTCGATGTTAGTAATCGATGTTGTTATGTTAAATGTTGGCGTTTCTGATTTGGGTCGATTCCTTGTTTTATTCACGGCTTGAAAGTTTTTGATCGATTCGATCTCCTTGGTCATCATGGGTTGATTTTCATTCTATTCCGGTCATCATGGCACCGTTGTGATACCGTGTTCACCACTATTTGATTTGCCTTTGGCCTTGGTCACTTGATTTTTGGGTGTTGATCTAGTTCGTTTAACACTTGCTGTTGAGGCCATTATGTTCTTACTGCCTCTAGTGGTATTTCTGCTCTTGCTCGTTTTACTGCTGCTTTATGATTTTGAGTTGTTTCGAATATTAGTGTATTGAATTCGGCCAGTGTTTGAAGTATTGTGACATTGGCATTTACTTGATTTGAACTACATCACCCTGTCGACTTTGGTCACTTGAATTAATTATGTTGTTTTTGCGAAAAATACTTTAGATGATAGTTTGCTTGGTTTAGAAAAGTTTGTTTTCAACTTAAAGAATGATTACTTAAGTTTGAAAAATATGTGAGTGCATGTTTGAACCACAGAACACCTACTTGTTAACCGTTAGTAATTGGTCTTGATATTATACATCACCGTGTATTAGTTCACTTGAAGTGCAGCCTTTGTCCATCGTTCACTTAACTGCAGTATACTCGAGTCTGCATGTAAGAGCACACTTAAACTTGCACCTGGTCTTGATACATGTGCTTAGCTTGGTCTTATTTCATAACTGTATTTGAATATGTTTGCAGCAGTGTAACAAGTGTTCATGCATGCATTTGAGTCTGATCATTGTGGTTACTTGTTATTGCCTCTGTTTGTACATGCTCCACTGTATTTGTTACTGTTGCATCCATATGGTCACTGTTTGATATAGTTGCATTCCAGTTGTACTTGCAGCTTCATTCTATTGCAGTGAGTAACTCAAATTTTTTAGAAAAAAACTTAATTAATAGGTAAAGTGGTTTTCATGCTTTATGACTGTGAATTGTGTGTTGTATGTTATATGTATTTAGATGACTACATGAAGGTTACAACCAGAAACATTTTAAATCTAAATACATTTTTAAACCTGAAAAAAAAAATTCCTCTGTTCAAAACTGAATATAAAGTGAGCAAACTTCTTCGACCCGATTTTTGAATTGATATGATGATTTATGTTTTTGCATGTTGATAAATTTGGGAATGGTATGCATGCACGTCTGTTTACAGAGGCATAGCTCTGTTCTACTGGAATATATTTTAGGTTGTTAATTTCAAACAAAAACATTGTTTAAACTCAAGTTTGCAAATTCATCTGGAAAATTTAGGAAGACAGTGAGCAAACTTACTCTCGATCTACTCTCTGAATTGATGTGTATACTTGAGTAGATTTTTTGTAGTTGCCTTATCTTGTGTAGATGCACATCTGTGTTAGTTGCATTCTGGTTCATGCATTCACTGTTGCCGTGCATTCATATGTGCATTGATGGTCTCTTGAGTCTTTCATTTCAGTCTTCATATATGACTTTGGTCTGGGTTGATTTTGACCTGTCTGCATGATTTCCTTGTCACTGCATTCTTTACCCACTGATGCTGTTTATTCTTGCATACTGATGCACTTCATATTGGAACTGGACCATTTACTTGTGTATTCAATATGCATTCATTTCAGTAGCCATTCTGTTTAATCTTTGGTCATGTTGAAGTTATTTGCAATTCCTTGCATCTGAGTTGTACTGTGAACTTCACCTGAGTCTGTTGTCTGCCTTTTGATATCTTGTAGCCTTGCTTCCTGTTTTCTGGTCTGCATATTGATGTTGTCTTCACTTTGCAGTTGTATTCCATTTGAACTAATTCTTGTAGACAGTTGTTTTTGGAGCCTTCATTCCAGTAGTTGTGTTGCCATATTGGTTTCACTGCGTCTTCATGTACCTGAATACATGTTGTCCCTATGCTTTTGTAGTTCGATTGTGCTATACTACTGCCTTGTTCTCGAAATTGAAATTTGCACTGCCTAGTTCACTGTCACATCCATGTATTGTCCATCCTGTCCACTGCTTATCTTAGTGGCCTTTCACTTCGGCTGGCATTAGAGTGTACGGCAGCCAATCGAACTTCAATGGTTTTAAAGTGACAATTTCTGTTAAGTGTTATATCGACCATCATCCGATTTCTTTGTTAAAAGGATTGGATAGACGGGAATTATTTTGACTGTCGTCTATTTAAATTATTACTGCCTCTATGCACTAATAAACTGGTTTGAATTAGACTGACCTGTGTATTATTTTCTTTTGAATATAATTCTCAGGTCAGACCGATTATTTTAAGGCTTGAAGATTTTCAAGCAGCGAAGTTAGAGAGAGAGTAAAGAATCACTTTAGTTTCAGAAGAAAATTGTATTTTAAGATATTCCGCTGTATCAGTATTAAAATTGTATAAACTCTGATGTATATAAAAAGATTTATAGTAATGTAATAAATTCTCATTTGTTTTAATTCAGTGTTATTATTCTGTGTTTCTGTGGCTGATTCTGTTTAAACCTTATAAACTAAATAACAATTCGTCTTTTTGAACGTTTCGAGTTGGTTTAATTACCGACTGGAGGCGGTCAGAAGGGGGAATGTTACAGAGTGGTATCAGAGCTTTGGTTTACACAAAGCTTAGTTTATGATGTTTAATATGAATAGTTACTAGAAACATTTTAAAGGAGAATGTTTTTCAAATCTAAAGAAGTATAAAATTGTGTTTGAAAATAAAGATTTTTAACTTAAGAAAAGTTAAATTGAATTGGTATTAATAAATATATGATTTGAAATTTAACTAAAGGAAGTTAAATAAGTTGAACTTGATTTGAAAAATTATTGAGATGAAAAGTTAAACATGAAAGATAAGTGATTATATGATATTAATTGGGAAGATTTAAATTAATAAGTTGTATAACTTATAAAATGAGAAAATTTAAGTAAAACCAGTTGGTAAAATGGTTAAACAGTTTTGTTAAGTAAAACAAAATCTGAATTTTGGATAGTGATATGAATTTGACTTTAGCAAAAGTTAAATAAGAGAATTTTTGAAATAAAATCTAAGTTAAGTTAAGTAAAATAGAATTTCAAATAACTTAGAGCCGAACTTAAGTTGTATAGTGAAAATAAATGCAAGTGGAGATAAAATGAAACATGGCTTAAGTAATAGTGAATCAAGTTGAATTTGATATCAAAATGAATTAATAAAGTGAAAAATGAATTAGAATATGAATTTGAGTTATAAAAAGGAAATTCAACTTTAATTGTAAAAGTGAATTAGTGAATATGGTGAGTATTAGAATTCAATCTGAATTAGAATATAAACCAATTGAAATTAAATGTGTTGAACCAAATTGAATGTAAGCAAAGTAAATAAATTTGGTTTTGCTAGTTGATTGTATAGAAATTCACTAAGTGTTAATGAAATTGAATTAATGGAAATTGAAAGCTAAGTAAATTGAATTCAAATTGAAAGATAAGTAAATTTAAAGAGAATCAAATTTGATTTGAATTGAAAGCAAACTAACTTGGATATAAATTAGTGATAGTAAACTAATTGAATATGAATGAATGTTAGTAAAATTCAATGTGAATAAATCAAATGTGATTTAATTGAAAATCAATTCGATGAATGATTTACTAAAGAACTAGTTGATTATTTTGGAAATAGAAAGTGGATGCAAAGTTCAAATGGGAATTAGATTTGAAAATTTTGAAGTTGTCAACATGACAATCCATAATAAATTTAATAGATTCAGTGATGAATTTAAATTTGAACTTGCAGAGAATTAAGTTAAGTGGAAAACTTAGTATTGGAAAATTTGAAGTTGGTTTAAAACCAATATTGTGAAAAGTATGCGGAATTCAAACTATAAATTGAAGTCTTTATAAATAGAAATGGAATTTATAAACGTTGTGTATAAATCCGAAAATGACTTATTTTGGATAAGTAAATTCTTATAGTTGTTAAAAGATGTATATTCACGATTTTGGACAGTGAATATATTATTGAATAAAATGGACATGTTTTGGGAAAGTGATATTTCAAAACGAAGTTAATGGTTTTAAAAGATGTTTTCAAAGGCATTGAATATCGAAACCATAGATTTCAACATTCATTGTTGAAATAGACGTTTTCGAATAAAAGGAAATGATGGACTATAACGGCTGTTGTTATAGTAAATGATTTCCGAAAGGAAATGTTTTGTATAGTATTGAGATTTATACATCTATCTAAATTTCGAATTCCTATACTAGTGATTTTGAGTTGTCGTAACGATGTTTTACGTAACATTCGTTTTAACTCAAATAAATGTGTAAAGGAGAATGATTTCCTTAAAGATGAAATATATACTTAATTTTGATTTAAGTATATCGAATATTTTCAAATGTTGAAAATAAATGGATTTGTGAATTACTTATTTTTAAATAAGTATGGAAATGTTTTCCCAAATATGAAATGTTGTGAATATATTCCGTAAGGGATAAATGATTTGAAATTCATTTCGAAGTCGAAGTTGAAAAGTTAAATGAGAAATTTGAACAATTAGTTCAATTTGAAATTTTTCAAAAAGATTGAATCGTTGAGTTAAAATTGAGTTTAACTTCGACATCAAAGACAATATAAGTTGAGCTTTGAATTTCAGATGATGATTTGGATTGTATGTCTAACATTGTGAATTGATGACATAGCAATTGATCTCTATTAAATATATATCTGTTGGTGGCGGAGAATTTATTCTCTTAGCTTAACACCCTTCTCTGAGACGTACGAGCTCAGAGGTTATATATCGATAGACATCAATTCTGTGTTGAGAATTGACGATGTAACGTGTGATTCAAATCGAATGTGAAGTCGATAATAAATGGAATTATGAATATGAATTGGGTTTGAGATAACCTTAAATTTCTAAATCGACTTAGAGGAAAATTTTGAAATCCTCTATTTGTTATGGATATAGGATATGTAGGTTTTCAGAACTTATATATATGAATGCGGTAAAATTTGAAAACCGTTAGTTTGGAAAGTAATTGTTATGGAAATCTTATGTAAGTTTACATGAGTATGATATGTACGAAATGTGAAATGAAGTACTACATATATATGATATTATGTTTTCCAAACTGAGGATATGGAAAAGTACCTTCCATTTATTATTGGAGAAGGTATTGGAACTCGTGAAGAGTGTCCATTTGAAATTCGTAGCTACGTAGAATTTTCCATAAGTTGGAATGTCCATTTGGACTAGAATCCCTTGTGATGGGATCATGTTGATTATGATGTATGTTAGCGTAATTTGAGGGGCGAGATGCCCACAGTTACAAGCGATTCGATTGGGATAATGGCGCAACTGCCGAGTAAACTGCAATCTAAGCGCCAAAGCAAAATTCGAGGGGCGAGATGCCTACGGTTACAAGCGATTCTACTGGGATAGTAGCGTAACCGCCACGTGGACCGCGATCTATGGCAACAACCATGGCGAAATTCAAGAGAGATGTGAAATCTACGGTTACAATCGATTCTACTGGGATAGTAGCGTAACCGCCGGGTAAACTGTGATCCATGGGGGAACGTGCTTTCCATATCCATTTTTAAAAGAATTTTTAAAAGTATTTTCACTGGGAATTAAAGCAAGTATGTTTAGTACTTGGAGATTTTTAGACCTGCGCCTGGCCAGCGTATGTCTAATGTCTGTGAGAACGAAGATGGACTTGTTAAATTTCGAGTTAGCAAGTATTTTCAAACTTTAAATAGCAAATCAATAGTTTGAAACTAAAATTACATAATTCCTACTTAATAAATTAAGAAAGAGGATCTTTAAAATGTTTTGAAAGTTCACAGCTTTGGAAAAGATATAATATGCAAATCTCTAACATGAATAATTCCAAGTTTAAATATGAGTTTTGTAAGTCGGAAATTTTTTTTTGGTAAAAGACTTTTGCGTCTTAATTTTGGAAATCAATGAACAAAGCTAGTAAGATTAAACAAATAGAATGAATCCTATATTCATTTAATTGTAATAAGTTTCAAGCTTAATAAAATTGTGTAGGGTATAAATATTAATGAAATTTTAACAACCTTTCCTTTTCGTGGACGAAAAGTTTTTAAGGAGGGAAGTTTGTAGCGATCCCGAATTTTTAAACTAATTTAAAATTAATAATTGAATTAAATTTTGATTTAAATTGTGAAATTGTTTGAATTGTTCAAGTTTAAAATATGAGGAATATACTTGAATTTAAAATTTGATATGATATATGCAAATGGGGGTAAAATAAATAATGATGTTTAAAAAAGAAATGAATTATATCTACAAAATAAATAACATACTTTATTAATAAATAAAAACAAAATAAAGAAAAAAAAATAAATATAACACCAGCCATACCCTAACCCACGATCTCTCCCCCTTGTCTCGGTTAAAACCCAAACCCGATCCCCTTTCATTCTCATTCGAAACCCTAAGGAAAAAAATAGGCGAGAAGATAAAAATGGCGGCTCGTTATTTTTCGTTCTCCTCCACAAAAACTACTTCGATTTTTACGGCTTCAACTCGCGAGGGATTCAAGCTAAGGACTTCAGCTTCGTTCGCGTTCTCCAGCATCATCTTCAAATTTGGGCTTCGGCGACCTCGTTCGTCCCCCGTTCTTCAATCCAAATTTGGGCTTCAATTTTTCTTCGATCGCGGCTACTTCAGTACACGTCGAACAAAGGTGAGTAATATCTCACATCTAATTCATCTTCATTATGAGGCTTCTGCAATTCGATTTTTGGATTCGATATTTTCTATCTCGGCCAATTGTTTTCGTTCGATGTTAGTAATCGATGTTGTTCTGTTAAATGTTGGCGTTTCTGATTTGGGTCGATTCCTTGTTTTATTCACGGCTTGAAAGTTTTTGATCGATTCGATCTCCTTGGTCATCATGGGTTGATTTTCATTCTATTCCGGTCATCATGGCACCGTTGTGATACCGTGTTCACCACTGTTTGATTTGCCTTTGGCCTTGGTCACTTGATTTTTGGGTGTTGATCTAGTTCGTTTAACACTTGCTGTTGAGGCCATTATGTTCTTACTGCCTCTAGTGGTATTTCTGCTCTTGCTCGTTTTACTGCTGCTTTATGATTTTGAGTTGTTTCGAATATTAGTGTATTGAATTCGGCCAGTGTTTGAAGTATTGTGACATTGGCATTTACTTGATTTGAACTACATCACCCTGTCGACTTTGGTCACTTGAATTAATTATGTTGTTTTTGCAAAAAATACTTTAGATGATAGTTTGCTTGGTTTAGAAAAGTTTGTTTTCAACTTAAAGAATGATTACTTAAGTTTGAAAAATATGTGAGTGCATGTTTGAACCACAGAACACCTACTTGTTAACCGTTAGTAATTGGTCTTGATATTATACATCACCGTGTATTAGTTCACTTGAAGTGCAGCCTTTGTCCATCGTTCACTTAACTGCAGTATACTCGAGTCTGCATGTAAGAGCACACTTAAACTTGCACCTGGTCTTGATACATGTGCTTAGCTTGGTCTTATTTCATAACTGTATTTGAATATGTTTGCAGCAGTGTAACAAGTGTTCATGCATGCATTTGAGTCTGATCATTGTGGTTACTTGTTATTGCCTCTGTTTGTACATGCTCCACTGTATTTGTTACTGTTGCATCCATATGGTCACTGTTTGATATAGTTGCATTCCAGTTGTACTTGCAGCTTCATTCTATTGCAGTGAGTAACTCAAATTTTTTTTTAAAAAACTTAATTAATAGGTAAAGTGGTTTTCATGCTTTATGACTGTGAATTGTGTGTTGTATGTTATATGTATTTAGATGACTGCATGAAGGTTACAACCAGAAACATTTTAAATCTGAATACATTTTTAAACCTGAAAAAAAAAATTCCTCTGTTCAAAACTGAATATAAAGTGAGCAAACTTCTTCGACCCAATTTTTGAATTGATATGATGATTTATGTTTTTGCATGTTGATAAATTTGGGAATGGTATGCATGCACGTCTGTTTACAGAGGCATAGCTCTGTTCTACTGGAATATATTTTAGGTTGTTAATTTCAAACAAAAACATTGTTTAAACTCAAGTTTGCAAATTCATCTGGAAAATTTAGGAAGACAGTGAGCAAACTTACTCTCGATCTACTCTCTGAATTGATGTGTATACTTGAGTAGATTTTGTGTAGTTGCCTTATCTTGTGTAGTTGCACATCTGTGTTAGTTGCATTCTGGTTCATGCATTCACTGTTGCCGTGCATTCATATGTGCATTGATGGTCTCTTGAGTCTTTCATTTCAGTCTTCATATATGACTTTGGTCTGGGTTGATTTTGACCTGTCTGCATGATTTCCTTGTCACTGCATTCTTTACCCACTGATGCTGTTTATTCTTGCATACTGATGCACTTCATATTGGAACTGGACCATTTACTTGTGTATTCAATATGCATTTCCATTCTGTTTAATCTTTGGTCATGTTGAAGTTATTTGCAATTGCTTGCATCTGAGTTGTACTGTGAACTTCACCTGAGTCTGTTGTCTGCCTTTTGATATCTTGTAGCCTTGCTTCCTGTTTTCTGGTCTGCATATTGATGTTGTCTTCACTTTGCAGTTGTATTCCATTTGAACTAATTCTTGTAGACAGTTGTTTTTGGAGCCTTCATTCCAGTAGTTGTGTTGCCATATTGGTTTCACTGCGTCTTCATGTACCTGAATACATGTTGTCCCTATGCTTTTGTAGTTCGATTGTGCTATACTACTGCCTTGTTCTCGAAATTGAAATTTGCACTGCCTAGTTCACTGTCACATCCATGTATTGTCCATCCTGTCCACTGCTTATCTTAGTGGCCTTTCACTTCGGCTGGCATTAGAGTGTACGGCAGCCAATCGAACTTCGATGGTTTTAAAGTGACAATTTCTGTTAAGTGTTATATCGACCATCATCCGATTTCTTTGTTAAAAGGATTGGATAGACGGGAATTATTGTGACTGTCGTCTATTTAAATTATTACTGCCTCTATGCACTAATAAACTGGTTTGAATTAGACTGACCTGTGTATTATTTTCTTTTGAATATAATACTCGGGTCAGACCGAGTATTTTACAGCTTGAAGATTTTCGAGCAGCGAAGTTAGAGAGAGAGTAAAGAATCACTTTAGTTTCAGAAGAAAATTGTATTTTAAGATATTCCGCTGTATCAGTATTAAAATTGTATAAACTCTGATGTATATAAAAAGATTTATAGTAATGTAATAAATTCTCATTTGTTTTAATTCAGTGTTATTATTCTGTGTTTCTGTGGCTGATTCTGTTTAAACCTTATAAACTAAATAACAATTCGTCTTTTTGAACGTTTCGAGTTGGTTTAATTACCGACTGGAGGCGGTCAGAAGGGGCAATGTTACAAAAGTTATGTCAGATGAAAGGCGTGTTAAGGACGAAATTTCACATCAAATAGGAAGTGATGCATGTTCACCTAGAAGAAGAAAATACACTAATGGACCAGATTGATCTATATCATCAAAATGCACGACCTTTTGTTTTATTAAATGAAGGAACACTTTTGGACACAAGTCAAACTAATTTGAAAGTGTTGCACAACCATAACCAAAAATTGTACACTTAATGGAACCCTCTCGTCAAATAACATAAAAACTCAAAATGAGTATTCCAACCAATCACTAACTTTATTTAATGCTATTGTCTTTTTTTCATAATTATTTATTTTAAGTACTTATATAGTGTGCTCCATTTTTAGAACAAAAAAGGTATTGAAAGTACGAAGTTTAGACCAGTAAGTATCTTTTTAATGAAAAGACTAGAAAGTATTTGATGTTGTTCAATATCATTCCAATGACCAATTATATGACAACTAAATATTATGGGAGAATAAGCTTTAGTGATGCTAAAACATGGCACTACCTTGGAATGAGTGGTATGTACATAAGCGAGACATATATAATCATCTAATGGACACTCACATAATGAATGAGAAGCATAGGTTCGACGAACCTACGATAAAGAGTAACAAAGTATAAAGTCCCACCACCGTCCCTATCATTCTCAGCATACTAGTAACAATCCAAAAAAGTACACCTGGTAAATTAATTGAATAATTAAAACATTGATTAAAAATAATAAGTAAAATGTGAATTTTTGAAAAATAATGAATTTGGACTTTAAATTTCTTTTACTGCATAGAGTACGTCGAGTAGGCGAAGGTGATATATTTAAATTAGTAATTTAGAGTAATTTTTAAATGTAATGAATAAAATTTAATACCAATATTTCTTGATAATAAATAAAATCTTGCACTAGCCCCATTAATTAATGACCCAATTAAACTTAACCATGATCATATTGCAACCTTAATTTTGGTTTAACATTATTCAGGACATTTAATTGGATAAATTAAATAGAATAATGTAGATAAAGGGATTGAGGTTGATTAATAAATTAAGAGGTCGTGCTTATATAAACAAATAAACTTATAAATGTTGAGTATTAAGCAATTTTACATAAGGGCATTTGGGTAAATTCCCACCCACTATCCCCCTATACCATTTCCATTAGGCCATACACGTTCATTTTTATCTCAAACAAAATAGCAACCGTAAGAAGAAGAGCAAGGCCGGCTATTAGGAAGTGAAGAGAAAATCAAAGTAAAGCTTAGGATCAAGCTAAAAGAAATCAATCTCAATCAGACTTCAATTTCCTTATCCAATCTAAGATGAATAATAATTTCTACATCTCTATTTTGATTTTATTATCATTTAGTTTTGGAATTAATCATAAATATGTTTTATGATATATATATATTGATTGGTGATATACTTGATTTATGATTTATATGATTTAAACAAGGTTGTTTAAAGGAGATATATATGGTTTTAGGGTAAAACCGAGACTTCATAATTTTTAAATGCCATGGGAAAATTTTATGTTATAGAAAACATAATTTTGGAATAGGGTTTCAATTTTTATAATTTCCCAAGCCATGGAGAATTTATTATGAATTTTCAAAGGAAAATATGGTTATTTGGGTTTATAAATTTATTTTGAAAAATATATTAAGAATTTAGATCTTAAATTTTAATATGTTAGATGACATGATTAAAGTGAATTTTTGGAATTTTTGGGGATTTTTACTAAGTGATTTAGTATGGAAATTAAAATATTTCGAAAGGAGGACCTAAATGATTTAATTGTTTTATAAGAGGAAGGGCTTATTTGTTAAAAGTTAACTAAATTTTAGATCTGAGAGAATGCGGAAAATATTAACCAAATTATTTAAAAAGTTTGTGAAAGCCAATCAAATGTTTACAAGTAGGCAAGTTTCTTACAAAAATTTTACTTATTTTGACAAAATCAGCTTTTACCCAGAAAAGATGGTTCCACCTTCTTTGGCAAACCTTTCGACTTAGACCTCTCGATTGAGACCTTTCGACTTTATTGACCAAAAAGGTCAAAAGCAATGCATATGATATCATTCAGGTGGTATGTAGTGAATTGGACCAAGTCGAAAGGGTAAGATGTCGAAGGGTTACTTTTGAAGGGTTGCTTTCGAAGGAGGAGGTCCCTAGTTACTTAGATTTGAAAAAGAAATTCACTTTCCTATTTTAAGGAGCTTCCGACAAAGTCAAAAGCTATGATTTCGAAAGGTTTTAAAGAGATTTTGAAAGAGAGTTGCCACCTTTAATTTTGTTTAAACCTTTCAAAGGGGTCGAAAGTAGGAGCTTTCGACGTTGTCGAAAGATTCAACTATTTTTTTTAATTATAAGCGCTTCCCAAACCTTCCGAAGGGGTCAAAAGTAGAACCTTTCAACTCCATCGTCTTCCCCAATATTTTGTAAAAGTAAAGAGTGGTTTTGAAAGAGATGCCTTCACATGTGACCCAATGTAATATTTTTAAGTATAAATCCAATGGTTTCAAAAGGTTTGCTTTCCAATTGTTTTAATAGGTTCGCTTTCCAATTGTTTTGATAGGTTCGCTTTCCAATGGTTTCGAAAGGTTTGTTTTCAAGTGGTTTGGAAGTTATGCTTCCACTCTTAATTAATGATACTTTAACAAGGTCAAAAGGTTTTGAAAGAAGTGTTTTAAAGTATTATAAAGGCTAGAACCTATTGTTTTAAAATTTATGGTTTATGCTTTCGAAGGGGTCGAAAGCAAACCTTCCAAAGGGGTCGAAAGGTTGCTTTCGAAAGGGTCGAAAGCAAAGCTTTCGAAGGGGATACTTTCAAGGGGTTGGAAAATTGTTTCTTTTAAACTTATAAAATGTTGTTTAACCTTGGGGATACCGGGGTGGGCTTAATGAGTACAACACAATAGTTGGGGATATCAACTCTTATATGTTTTAATAATCATTGAGGGATACCAATGTAAATTATAAATGGATATAACCTAAATTAGGGATACTAATGGAAATCGGTTAATCATGTGGATAACATGAGATAATTATATTCAGGGGATAACATGAGTTACGTGGCTAAGTGAAGGGTTCATAGTTATCCTAGGAAAACTATGGGATGTTTGATGGATAGTCAACATCAAGTTTGAGATGGATAGTCTCTTCATAGTTATCCTGGAAAAACTATGGGATGGTTGGTGGGTAGTCAACATCATGTTGGGGATGGATAGTCTCAATATGTTTGATGAAGTGTTTATAGTTATCCTAGGAAAACTATGAGATGTGAGGTGAATAGTCCACATCCACTTAAGAACAATGAAAATGGGATGGATAGTCCCTCTTTAAGGCAAATTAAAATCTAATAGGGGATGGGGAAATCCTAAATGTTTGTAAGCATGCATATCATCATAATATTTTGAAAATGTATGTTTTAACCATTATGGATGCAGGAGCATGTAATATAGTTTTATATAAGTTTTAGGATACTAGTGAGGAAAACCCGTTCCGCTAAGCGGCTTGGTCTCACTAGATATCTAAAAGGATTGAAATGTTAGATTATTATTCATACCAGGCTTATGTTTGACTCGAAGTTTTTATTTTCCCCTTAAACTCTCGGGTACTAATTGATTTTGAGTAGTTTGAGATTTAGTGTTTTCAGGTTCTCATCTTAGACAAATAAAGCTTCTAGAGTTGTGCAGGAGGCAGTTAGTTATTTAGAGTTATCTTTTTTGCTGTGTATTTGGATGTAAAGGCAGATTTATTAGCCTTACTATACAATCTGATTAACCAAGGGGACATCATCATACGCCGCTCTTGGCGTATGTGTAATAATTATATTTTGCTGAACGTGGTTAACGTTTTGGGATTATGTAATGAATATGAAATGTTCGGAATGGAATGTGGAAATATGTTTTTGAATTGTAATTTTTTTCCATATTCTTGTGATCTGTGTATCAATGAATCTAGTACCGCAGTATTTGGTCGTCGAAGATTAACAACTATGGATGACTACAGCATCCGTAGTCGTTAGTTTTGTGCCTCCAAATATGGGGATGTTACAAGTTGGTATCAGATAATATTTTTATGAAAAAATAAAAGTAAATTCTAAAAGCTTTTTGAAACATAATCCAATGAATTTGAAAATAAGATCGGGGTTTGGGTTAACGCTATAGTAACGTACTTGTATTTGATATATAGGTATATATCTAAGTACGTATTCCCCTCTCTCTTAGACCGTTCTTCTGTATCTTACTAAGGCTCATATGCAGATATACGAGAAAGAAGATATGGAGGTAGGAAATGGAAGAGGAAATCTAGGTGGAGGAAGCACCACAACCAATGGAAATGCTCGACCTAATACCCGGAGGAATCAAGGTCGAGAGGCTAATGCTAATTAAAATGCTGAGGCCAATGTAGGTGCTGGAACTATGCCAGTAGATGCGGGGGTGGTGTTTCAGTTGTTGGCTAATCTTTTGCAAGTAGGAGCTACCAGTAATGTTGGAGGAGCTAATCCTGTAGTTCCAGTTGGATATAACTATGCAAAGTTGAGCAGGGACTATACCAATCTTGGTGGGAAGCCGTTTGTTGGAACGGAGGATGTAGTTGAAGTGGAGAATTGGCTGTTGAACTATGAAAGTATCTTTACATATTTAGGCTTGAATGATGGAGAGAAGAGAAGGCTAGCCTCTAGACAGTTACAGGGGGTAGCGCTTCATTGGTGGAACAGTGTAACAGCTGGAGTTTCGGAAGAAGAGCTTACATGGGCTGATTTCAAGAGAAGGTTTGAGCAGAGGTTCTTGTCTAAGGTTGCCAAATCGACATTAATGATGAAGTTTATGGATCTTGTCCAAGGAGATATGTCTGTGATCGAGTATGCTGTGAAGTTTGACGAGCTATCTCGATATGGTTATGCTTTAGTTGACACTGATGTCAGAAGAAATGAGAGATTCATTAGAGGTTTGAGACTAGAGCTAGGAAGAATGGCTATGACTCATATTAGAGAACCTTATCATGTGATGGTGGAGATGGTCGTACGCCATAAGGAGATGCTTGTTGTTTCAGCTAGGGAGAAGCCAGTTGAATTCAAGGGTCCTCAGGTGAGAAAGAGGAAGTTTTTCAAGAAGTAGGAAGCTCAGAAAGGAGGAGCAGCCAAGCAATGGAAATCATATATAGTTTGCTACAAGTGTGATAAGAAGGGTCACTTTGCTAATGAGTGTCGTTCAGGAGATGGAAGGTTGGTTGTGGGGAAGCAGAATGTGCAATGCTATAGTTGCAACCAGATGGGGCATTACAAGAATAAGTGTCCTGAAGCTGCCAAGGCAGGAAAAGGAAAGGTCTTTGCTTTGGAACCACCAACCTCTAAACCAACTACTGCTGAGAAAGGGAAGTCTGTGATGGAAGGTACGTTTTTTATTCATAACATACCAGTTAGGGTATTGTTTGATACCGAAGCATCACATTCGTTTATATTACAGTATTTGGTTGGTAGGTTATGTATAGAACCCACATACCTTGTTACTTCCTTAAGGGTTGCAAATCCAATAAGAGGGCATGCAACTCTTGGGATGAGATGTGACCAGTTAGAACTTGATTTGTTAGGTCATAAGTTTGCATGAAGTTTGTATGTCTTTGATTTTGGGATCATTTTGGTTATGGACTAATTGGGTAAGCATGAGTAGGGTATTTTGCCATGTTCGGGAGATATCATTGAGGCACCCAGATAGTCATAACCGAATCATTTTCTCAGTGGAGAATTCTAGTAAGAATGAGTACCATGGAGGTTGGAGATGACCTTAGTCGGGTTCCTGTAGCGAGAGAATTTGCAGATGTATTTGAGCCAGTCACTAGATTACCCTCGAAACGAGCCGTTGAGTTTCAGATGGACGTCGTACCAGGAGCTGAACCTGTCAGTAGACCACCTAGTATGATGACACCGACAGATATGAAGGAATTGAAGGTGCAGCTAGTGGATCTTAAGGGAAGGAATTTTATCAGACCAATCAGTTCGCCTTGGGGAGCAGCTGCGGTATTTCTGAAGAAGCCTGAAGGGTCGTTAAGGATGTGCATCGACTATCGTAAGTTAAATGAAAGGACGATCAAGAATAGGTACCCTCTGCTGAGGATAGATGATCTTATTAACTAGTTGAGTGGAGCCAGAGTATTTTCTCAATTGGATTTGGCGACGGGGTTCCATCAGTTGAGAGTGGTGGAGGATAGCATTCCTTTGACGGCATTTTTGACTAGGTATGGTTCGTATGAGTGGTTGGTGATGCCATTTGGATTGATAAACGCGACTGCTTTCTTCGTTGATTTGATGAACCGGGTTTTTCGAGAGCACTTAGATAGGTTCGTGTTGGTATTTATAGACGACATTTTGGTGTACTCTAAAGATGAAAGGGAGCATGAGATTCATCTTAGAGTGGTGTTGGAGACGCTGAGGCAGAATCAGCTAAAGGCGAAGTTTTCTAAGTGTCATTTTTGGAAGAAAGAGGTTAAGTTTCTTGGTCATGTGGTTTCAGAGAAGGGATTGTTAGTTGATCCAGATAAGATCGAAGCTGTGAACAATTGGAAGTGACCAGAAACAATGACCGAGATCAGAAGTTTTCTTGGACTTGCTGGCTATTACCGGAGATCCACCAAGGATTTCTCGCAGATAGCAGCGCCTTTGAGTAGGTTGACCAGGAAGGACATGAAGTTTGTTTGGTCTGACAAATGTGAGGACGGGTTCCTTAAGTTAAAGCATTTGTTAACCAATGCGCCAGTGTTAGTAGTTCCCAATGGTAACCAAGGGTTAGTAGTATACATTGATGCATGTGGCATTGGATTGGAAGCAGTATTGATGCAGAGGGGCAAAGTTATTGCTTATGCATCTATGCAGCTTAAACCACACGAAGTTAGATATCCTACTCATGACTTAGAGATAGCTACGGTGATATTTGCCTTGAAGATTTAGAGGCATTATCTTTTGGAAGAGAGATTTGAGTTGTATACTGATCATAAGTCATTAAAGTATTTATTCTCTCAGAAAGAGTTGAATATGAGGCAACAGAGATGGCTGGAGTTTTTGGCTGCTTATGATTTCGGTATAGAGTATACTCCTGGGAAAGGAAATAAGGTAGAAGATGCTCTTAGTAGAAGACATCAAAATGTGGTGTTAGTGATGTTGGCAGAATGGAAGGATCTAGAAGCTTTAGCCAGTTGTGGTGTGAGGTTAAGATCGACTGCTAGTTATAGTAGAGGTACTACCATGTTGTCTTTTTTAGAAGTTCGACCAGTGCTGATCGAGATGATAGCTTCTAAGCAAAGAGAAGATCCAGTTTTAGCTGAAAGGATTATAAGACGTAAGGTCAGATCAAAGATTGATGACCTAAAGGATTTTAGTCTTGACCAAAGAGGATGGTTGAGAAAGAAGGGACGACTTTGTGTTCCGAATATAGAGAACTTAAGGAGGGAAGTTCTAGAGGAATGTCATTGATCGAAGTTTACAATTCATCTTGGAGGAACCAAGATGTATCAAGATATGAAGAGGAGCTTTTATTAAGAAGGCATGAAGAGGAATGTTGGCTTGTCAGTTAGGCAGTGTGTAAACTGTCAACAAGTGAAAGCTGAACATCAGAAGCCGAGTGGGTTACTTCAGTCTCTAGATATTCCAATTTGGAAATGGGATTTGATATCGATGGATTTTATATATGGGTTACCAAGGTCAAGGAGAGGAAATGAATGCATATGGGTTGTTGTGGATAGGCTGACCAAGAGTGCCCATTTTATTCTGGTAAAGTCAACCAGGACGGCACCTATTTTGGTTAAGTTTTTCATGAAGAACATAGTTAGACTTCATAAGATTCCAAGTAGCATAGTCAGCGACAGAGATGCATTATTCACTAGAAAATTTTAGAGGAGTCTACAAGAGGTATTGGGTACCAAGCTCAAGATGAGTACAACATATCACCCACAGACGGATGGGCAGACAGAGAGAGTCAATAAGGTACTCGAAGATTTATTAAGAGCTTGTGTATTTGACTTTGGTGGATCTTGGGAAGATCACCTACATTTGACCGAGCTTTCCTATAATAATAGTTATCAGACTAGTATAGGAATGGCGCCTTTTGAAGCTTTGTATGGAAGGCCATGCAAATCGCCGGCATGTTGGTTAGAGACTGGAGATAGATTGGTCTTAGGTCCGAATTTGGTTAGAGAGGCGTCAGAAAAGATTGAGTTAATCCGAGGACGGATGAAGGAAGCTCAATCCAGGTAGAAGATCTACGCAGATAAGAGGCGTAAAGACCTAGAGTTCTCAGTAGGAGACAGGGTTTTCATTAAAGTATCACCGATGAAGGGTGTAGTACGATTTGGAAAATCGAGAAAGGTGGCCCCGAGGTATGTTTGTCCATTTCAGATCATAGAAAGGATTGGAAAGCTCGTAAACAAAGTAGAGTTGCCGAGTAGTTTGGCAGGTGTCCATAATGTATTCCATGTGACTCATCTTTGCAAGTATGTCCACAATCCAGAGGCTACTATTTCTCAAACAGAGTTGGAGGATTTGGTAGTGGAGCTTGATTTGACTTTTGTTAGACATCCAATTCGGATTGTAGCGAGAGATGAGAAGAGATTGAGGACCAAGATAGTCAAATTGGTGAAAGTTCAATGGAGCGACAATGAGAAAGACTGTACTTGGGAGACAGAGGACATGATTAGGGATACTTATCCTGGGCTGGTATGAGGGTATGTTCTATATTTGTTTTATGTAGACTTATTGACTGGTAGGATATACTAGTCTTTGTTAGCATGATCGTTATGCATGTTTGTATTCCTCATTAAATTTCGAGGACGAAATTCTTTAAGCATGGGAGCCTCTAACACCCCTAATTTTGGTTTAACATTATTCAGGACATTTAATTGGATAAATTAAATAGAATAATGTAGATAAGGGGATTGAGATTGATTAATAAATTAAGAGGCCGTGCTTATATAAACAAATGAACTTATAAATGGTTAAGTATTAAGCAATTAAAAAAGGGCATTTGGGTAAATTGCCACCCACAATCACCCTATACTATTTCCATAAGGCCATACACGTTCATTTTTATCTCAAACAAAATAGTAACCGTAAGAAGAAGAGCAAGGCCGGCTATTAGGAAGAGAAGAGAAGACCAAAGTAAAGTTTAGGATCAAGCTAGAAGAAATCAATCTCAATCAAACTTCAATTTCCTTATCCAATCTAAGGTGAATAATAATTTCTACATCTCTATTTTGATTTTATTATCATTTGATTTCGGAATTAATCATAAATATGTTTTATGATATATATATTGATTGGTGATATACTTGATTTATGATTTATATGATTTAAACAAGGTTGTTTAAAGGAGATATATATGGTTTTAGGGTAAAACCGAGACTTAATAATTTTTAAATGCCATGGGAAAATTTTATGTTAAAGAAAACATAATTTTGGAATAGGGTTTCAATTTTTATAATTTCCCAAGCCGTGGAGAATTTATTATGAATTTTCAAAGGAAAATATGGTTATTTGGGTTTATAAATTTAATTTGGAAAATATGTTAAGAATTGGATTTGAAATTTTAATATGTTAGATGACATGATTAAAGAAAATTTTTGGAATTTTTGGGGATTTTTACTAAGTGATTTAGTATGGAAATTAAAATATTTCGAAAGGAGGACCTAAATGATTTAATTGTTTTATAAGAGGAATGGCTTATTTGTTAAAAGTTAAGAGAACGTGGAAAATATTATCCAAATTATTTAAAAAGTTTGTGAAAGCTAATCAAATGTTTATAAGTAGGCAAGTTTGTTACAAAAAGTTTACTTGTTTTGGCAAAATCAGCTTTTACCCAAAAAAGATGGTTCTGCTTTCTTTGGCAAACCTTTCAACTTAGACCTCTCGACTGAGACCTTTCAACTTCATTGACCAACAAGGTCAAAAGCAATGCATATGATATCATTCAGGTGGTATGTAGTGAATTGGACCAAGTCGAAAGGTAAGATGTCGAAGGGTTACTTTCGAAGGGTTGCTTTTGAAGGGAAGGTCCCTAGTTACTTTGATTTGAAAAAGAAATTCATTTGCCTATTTTAAGGAGCTTCCGACAAAGTCGAAAACTATGATTTCAAAAGGTTTTAAAGAGATTTTGAAAGAGAGTTGCCACCTTTAAGTTTTTTTAAACCTTTCGAAGGGGTCGAAAGCAGGAGCTTTCGACGTTGTCGAAAGATTCAACTATTTGTTTTAATTATAAGCGCTTCCCAAACCTTCCGAAGGGGTCGAAAGCAGAAGCTTTCGACGTTGTCGAAAGGTTCCATTGTCTTCCCTAATATTTTCTAAAAGTAAAAAGTGGTTTTGAAAGAGATACCTTCACCTGTGACCAAATGTAATATTTTTAAGTATAAATCAAATGGTTTTGAAAGGTTTGCTTTCCAATGTTTTCGAACGGTTTGCATTCCAATGGTTTCGAAAGGTTTGCTTTCCAATGGTTTCAAAAGGTTTGCTTTCCAATGGTTTCGAAAGGTTTACTTTCAAGTGGTTTGGAAGTTATTCATCCACTCTTAATTAATGATACTTTAACAAGGTCAAAAGGTTTTGAAAGAAGTGTTTTAAAAGTATTATAAAGGCTGGAGCATAATTTTTTATAATGTATGGTTTATGCTTTCGAAGGGGTTGTAGCAAACCTTCCGAAGGTGTCAAAAGGTTGCTTTCAAAAGGGTCGAAAGCAAAGCTTTCGAAGGGGTTGGAAAATTGTTTCTTTTAAACTTATAAAATGTTGTTTAACCTTGGGGATACCGGGTTGGGCTTAATGAGTACAACACAATAGTTGGGGATATCAACTCTTATATGTTCCGACAATCATTAGGGGATACCAATGTAAATTATAAATGGATATAACCTAAATTAGGGATACTAATGGAAATAGGTTACTCATGTGGATAGCATGAGATAATTATATTCAATGGGTTAGCATGAGTTAAGTGGCCAAGTGAAGGGTTCATAGTTATCCTAGGAAAACTATGAGATGTTTGATGGATAGTCAACATCAAGTTGGAGATGGATAGTCTCCATTTGATTGAAGAAGGATTCATAGTTATCCTGGGAAAACTATGGGATGGTTGATGGATAGTCAACATCATATTGGGGATGTATAGTCTTCATATGTTTGATGAAGGGTTTATAGTCATCCTAGGAAAACTATGAGATGTGAGATGGATAGTCCACATCCACTTAAGAAAAATGAAAATGGGATGGATAGTCCCTCTTTGAGGCAAATTAAAATCTAATAGGGGATGGGGAAATCCTAAATGTTTGTAAGCATGCGTATCATCATAATATTTTGAAAATGTATGTTTTAACCATTATGGATGCAGGAGCATGTAATATGGTTTTATATAAGTTTTAGGATACTAGTGAGGGAAAACCCATTCCTCTAAGCGGCTTGGTCTCACTAGATATCTAAAAGGATTGAAATGTTAGATTATTATTCATACCAGGCTTTATGTCTTACTCGAAGTTTTTATTTTCCCCTTAAACTCTCGGGTACTAATTGATTTTGAGTAGTTTGAGATTTAGGGTTTTCAGGTTCTCATCTTAGACGAATAAAGCTTCCAGAGGTGTGCAGGAGGCAGTTAGTTATTTAGAGTTATCTTTTTCGCTGTGTATTTGGATGTAAAGGCAGATTTATTAGCCTTACTATATAATTTGATCAACCAAGGGGGCATCCTCATAAGCCGCTCTTTGCATATGTGTAATAATTATATTTTGTTAAACGTGGTTAACGTTTTGGGATTATGTAATGAACATGAAATGTTCAAAATGGAATGTGGAAATATGTTTTTGAATTGTTAAATTTTTTCCATATTCTTGTGATCCGTGTATCAATGAATCTAGCGCCGTAGTATTTGGTCATCGAAGATTAACAACTATAGATGACTACAACATCCGTAGCCGTTAGTTTTGTGCCTCCAAATAGGGGGATGTTACACATATCATCAAATCATTGTAAATCTTGACATTTCTATTGAATTAAAATTTCGACCAAATTTTCTTAGCACACATTTGGAGTTCAATCTAAGAAGCTTGAAGGGAAAACAAGTATGAAAAATGCAAATATCATGGACCTTTTTTACTTTATTGCATTTTGAATATCTAGATTTTACCTACATAGTCCACCATTAACATTAATGTCAACCTTTACAAAATTTTACAACATTATAAATGATTTCTAGAGGAAGGAAAATTCAGAAATTGGCACCTTATTATGTGGGGGTAATCCTCCGTTTATAGTAATTCCCGATTGTTGGATTCTTGACATGTGTCTAAAATCTAATGGCTTTAGCCTGGTCTTCATTAGATCTTTGACATATGGCAAGTGGACAATAGTGAATTTTCAATCTTGGTAATGAAGTGACATGCTTTGGTGGTGTCACATGTCATTCGAAGTGAACTCTTCCCAAAAGTTTGGAAAGCCTTTATAGGCCCCGTTGGCATGATGAGATGGACTAATGAACTTATGAACATAGTGGAGTTTATTCATCCGATAGTTGAAAGCTATGTTTCTACTAGTCAAAACCCACTTTTCTAATAGCATGATTTCATTTTTTGGTATCTTTCAATTATACTCCCGATAACTCTTACTACATATTCTAGGGGAAATGGGAAAGTTTAAAAAGGTTGTTTCAAAGGATCTGCTTCATCTTAGCAACCAAAGAAGTTCAAAGCAAGCTAAAAATCAAATATTATATCAACATTCCATCTTTGATAACCATTAAACAGAACATTGATCAAATTCTCCAAGGCTTTGGGACCAGATGAATTGAAACTAAAGTACCTTCCCTATATAACAGAATTAACACTCCACCTGAAGGTTTCTTTACTATTTTTATTGTCCATTTTTGACATTTATACCATCTTCTGCTCAAGTCCTTCCTGATATAGATTCTTAAGTTCCTCAAAATTTCTCTCATTCATCCTTTTCCTAACATGTACAACTATAAGATATGTAAGTTACCTACCATACGGATGTGGAATGGATCATAAGGCTATTAATATAGTATAAGGGTAAATTGTGTATATTAGCTATTTAAACTGAACTTATGAAATTAAAGTTTATCCACTCAGATCGTAATTAAATCACAAACAAAATAGATAATCAAAGAGTAAATATAAAGTAAAGTAAAAGAAGTAAAGAAAATAACACTAGGAATTTTTATAAGGGTTCAGATTTATAATTCTACATCCATTCATGTACTCCCAATATAGAATTTCCCCCACCACACCTTATTTTCCATGGGTGGAAAGTATATATTTACAATCTTGCAACTCTTTAGGTGGCAAGATCCACCTTTCCTCCTGATTTTCCTCCAGTGGAAAGAACACCTTTCTCTTTATAATTAACAGTAGAGTACGACAAATAGTTGTATATTCAATATAGATTCTTTTAGATTTTGTATCCTATAGACCTCCAATAACAATACATCTTTGAATCAATGAGGAATAGAATAAGACCAGATAGTGAATGTGTAACAACCCTAATTTTTGAGTTGCTTAAATAAAATAAATAATGATTTGAATTAAAGATTTAAATGGAAAATTTTGATTTATCAATTATTGAAATTGAAGAAATTAGAATTTTAATTGTTTTATTTAAAGATAATAGAAATTAGAATGGACGATAATATTTATTTAGTTTGAATTTGGTATTCTTTGATAAAAGATAAATTATTTTAGAATGATTTTTTCTAAATTAATGAAGAATTGTAAAATATTTATTTTATCTTCTTAAATGAAACTCTTTTAGTAAGGAAATGTAAATTTTAATTGTAAAGACAATTATAAAATATAACATAAATTTATTATGTGAGTGTTGTTCTTAAATTCATTTTCATTTTGTTGATTTTTAACTAAAAAGAATGTGAACCTTTAAAGAAATAAAAGGACTTTAGAAATAAAAGAATTGTTTTTATTTTTTAATGGGTTAGTTACTAATCCAAGCCCATTAACTATGAGAAGCCAAACCATGATTCTCCTTCTTACTTTAACCTGTACACTCATTTTGTATGTAGTAAGCAGGAGTAAGAAAAACCTCTTAAGTTTCAAAAGAAAACCTAGCCTTTAATCAATAAACTCAAATCCAATAAATTCTTAGAAATTCAAGTAAATTCAAGGTAGCTTTTACTTATCCTATTTCAGCATATTGAACCTTCAATTTTAGATTTTGATCATATTTGTAACCTATTTTATGTAATTGGTAAATTGCTGTTTTAGGGTAATTATTGAATTAAGGAAGAGGCTGTTGTAAATTATTATTCTAGCTAAGAAGAAAGGAGAATAAGGTGAGCAACCCTCACCACTCTCTCTCTTTATGTGGCTGCAAGTTTTTATGGTTGATTTAATCTGATGTCTTTTATGGAGGAATGAGTTGCATTGCTGAGTTGTAGATCACTACTTATAGAAGATCACTATCCTGTATATATAGTTGCTAAACCACTTGCTAATGATCATTTTGCTAATACATTATTGGATGGTAAATAGTGCTTGCATGCTTGTATATTCTATCCTATGAGATCACCCTGAAGTGCTATCATCAGAGCTCGACGAATGTCGACCGTGGTGGGTCCCTGGAGCCGAGTTCACTCTAGGAACTATCACCATCAATTAACTGGTGGTGCTCCATTGGTCCATCAGTGGGTGAATACCTAGAGCATGCTCGGCTCTAGGTTGTTCTTCTTATTACTAATTATGTTCGTTTTGGTTTGTTCTTCTTCCCTCGATTGTTTGTGATGATTCCATATGAAATATTGCTCTATCTTCTTTTGTATTCTCGGCTAGTAAATTGTTAAATAAGATATATGAACGGATACTTAGTAAATTATTTTATAAACCTATTGGATCCTTTTATTCATGAATAGCTATATATATAGTACACTTTGTTTTAGATTAGGTTTTCAACTAAGTTTAATAATAAATAAACTTATATTCTTATAAGCCAATGTTTGATGGTAAAAAGTGTTTAAGGATTTTAAAAGAGGATTTACAGATATATATATATTTATGTATAGGAATATATATATATATAAATATATATAATATTTTGAGAAACAATTTCACGTATAGTTGAAATCAAATCTATTTACTTTTATAGTCACCAGATTAATATCTAAAAAGTTTTGAATAAAGTGATTTTATTATCATCAGACTAATATTTGAATGTTTTTCAAATAAAGTAATTTTCAATATAAAAAACTATTACTTTACTTGAATGAGAAATCTAATTAAACGATTTAGCAATACAAGTGGTACCGAACATTTGTAATACTTTATCGGTTAATTCTTGGACTCAATCGATTGAATATTTTAGTTAAGTGGAATTAACAATCTTTTATTAAATATTTAAGTATCCCAAAGTGGTTATGCGATAATAGGCGATATCATTTAATTACTAATTGAGAGTACATACACTTATCGATCAGCAATGATCACTTTGACTTGCGATGTGCTCGTCTATTTTGTTAGCTTGTGATATGCTTGCTTTAGTTTTGACTTGCGGTGTGCTTATCTGTTATGTTAGCTTGCGACATGCTTGCTTTAGTTTTGACTTGCGATGTGCTCGTCTATAGTGTTAGCTTGTGTTGTGCTTGCTTTAATTTTGACTTGCGATGTGCTCCTCTATTGTTTTAGCTTGCAATGTGCGTGCTTTAGTTTGACTTGTGATGTGCTCGTCTTTGTTAGGTGCCTTGCAAAGTGATCATCTATTATACTCTTTTATATATTTGATGTGATGACCTACCTCCTTGACCCTTGGAATCGACACTAGCACATCCTTGGTATTCACGTGCCGCAAATCTAAGTGCCGGAGAGGCAGATGTTCAGGGGTTTTAAAAGAAATAAAGATAGAAGACCAAAAAAATAGAATCTCACATCATATTTAAAACAACTTATAGTTATACATGTGGAAAGTACATACAATTACTCCTAAGTGATTCATCAGAGTTACGGTATATACTAACCCAGTTAGGGATAGTTATAACTGCCTATCCCTTACTGGAGCTGGTGGATACCCAATGCATAATACAAAATACAAAGGAAACTAACAATAAATAACTATCATCATAAGAACCTCCATGCTTCATGTTTCTCCCAAAATGGTCCATGCTTCTCCCAAAATGCACCATTCCACCTAACTACTTGGCTGCTCGAAAAATAGGGCACCCAGAGTTTAAGGGAATAATATAATAAACTTTGGTTCACTCATGGGATATTTGAAAACAATGGTATCTCATAAGTCCATGCCGCACATAAAAATGGACTGGGTTTTTACCTTATGATAACCAAAACATTTGCTATGCAAAATTAGAGATATTATCTTTAATGACATTCTTTGAAAATCCTTTCAAATAACAGATTAATCATAGCTAGAATTATTACATTTGTTAAATTTGACAGCATAATAGGTTTACAACTAAAATCTGAAAAAGGTTCGTATTGGAGAATGGATTCCATACAATGACAAGGTAAGGGAATACCTTCCGACAGTACATCTCTATAAAAATGCACCGAGGCACCAACAGATGGTCCTCTACCAACACAGAACCGACCTACATTTACCGTAGATAGTACCGAATATGACATCACCTCGGTTGTTACCGACTTTTACTGGGATCCCAAAGCATGCACAACATACCTGACATATAGAGTGTAATCTAGAAAGGTGATGACCATATCCTAATGGGTGCGACCCACAGAGCCCTGCCGCATCCACCCTGTTTTTGTCATTCCGGGTTGCGAGACTTAAGGTCACATTTTACCTTGCATAGAATCATCAAATCCTACTTAGAATGCCATATTGCCATTTCCATCACACATTATTGATTTCCACCAATGTACAACCTCTGAGCTTGTACATCTCAGAGAAGGGTGTTAAGTGTAAGTGAGGTTACCTCCTACACCACCAAATAGATGTACGTTTGTAGAGATCAATGTATGTGTATTTTAGGAATGCAATGTCAGACATTCGTCCATATAAGTTGTCTAGGAATAGGAAAAGCCAAGGCACTCTCTTACTACATCCGGTTTTGGGAATCAACCCTAGGATCAGTAGCGAGAAGTCCTTCCATCAAAGATTTTCAAAATTAAGTACTACTGCCACCATATGTATATAATATAAAATTCGAGGGGCTAGTCGCAAATAGCATTTCATTATGAAGATCTCCGTCTTAAAAATCGTTGCCTTTATCATGTTTTCACTTTAGAAATTACATTACTTCGAAGTGGTTTTTAGATAAGAATCATTGAAATCTGATCTCAGTCTCCCCGAACCAATTCGATAAAACATCTTTTAGAGACATATCATTTCTTTTCCAATATATACAAGATTATTAAACCTCACTTTAACTTTGGAAAACACCAAATCATTCCTCATAAATCATGTTGGAAAACATTATTGAGTAAAAAGGATTCATAGAAATTATACTAATTTTACTCAATATTAATTTCCGTATTCAACAAGTACTATTGGTCGCATGGCGATGAGATCACCTTTTAAATTCGCATGAATAATACGAGTCCCCTCCTCAAAATTTAACACTAACTATAAGAAGATTATTTCTATGCAACCCAAGTTAAGGAAAGTAAATCTTTTATACTTGTCTCATTTCCGACATTTTTGACCTTATCTATTCCTCACCCAAGAAGAGGCTAGGTGACCCAAGGTACTGGTTTTTCCTGAACATCTCCTTAGATTGAGCACCCCACATCCGGATCTCACAAATAGAAGAATCTTGTCTACTCATTAGTTTTTAGAGCCAAGATTTAGTCATTTATTTATAACAGCTTCCTTTTAATCATTTATTTAAACTCTTTCTAAAATAATCATAAAACTTTCAAATTTTCTTAAAACACATATTTATTTATTTGAAAATGTTTATAAAAGGTTCGGGAAAAAATAGTTATGTTAAAACTGTAATTTGTATAAATTATTAAAACTGCTACGAATAGTGCCTCAAATAGTATTTTTAAAGCTTATTTGATCGAAACGACCATTCTACCATTTGAAAGCTTATTTTTATAACTCAAATCCTTTTTAAAACATCTTATTATATTTATAGAATTATTTCACATTTTTAAAGATTTAAAAATATCATTTCAAAGAAATTTCCTTTTTGGATGCCGAACTACCAAAAACCATGACTATTTTGAAAACTTGTTTTGCTCATATTTCAAACTCTACTAAATGAAATCTCAATCTTTTTCTTTTGTTTGAAAACTATGATTATAATAGTTCAAAAAAAATCTTATTCCAAAGAATTTCGACTTTGATTCCATCGTATAAATTGATTTAAACTATTACGGTGCGAAATCGCGAACTGCCGCTAAGCAAAGAGTCTATTTTTGACTCCAATTTCAATTCTTTTCAAAACTTCACCAAATCGAGCTTTAGTGATTATTAACCATTTACAAACAAATATAAAGAGGTTTAATCATCTTATAACACTTATATGATTCATTTCAGAAAGTGATTTCCGTTGTGTAATTCTGATGTGTATTAAACGTGAATTGTTTACACATCCAAACAACCATATTTTTCACAACCAAAACATGATGATCAAAACATAACAACCAATCATTCAAAATATATCATTTCATCATCCATATCATAATATAAATAGAGTTTTCTCACCTTGAATTCTATCGTTCTAACTTTAAAGCGACTATAGCTTCGCTATCTCGAAATTGAAGCTCACAAAGCTTGCACTAATGCTTCTTAGGGGACTCGGCCTTGGCTTGCAAATAGGTGGAAGGCTCGGCGTGGATGATAGGGTGTGTGGCCTTGGGTTGGCAAGGAGGAAAGGAGGATTTTGGCTTTTGTTTTTAGGTGTTTGATAATATATATGTACTATACAAATTTTAGTTTCTTTTTGCAAAATTTTTTACCATTAGTTTCTTTAGGTAAGAGGTTATTCAAGTAGAGAGAAGAAGGTGAAGAAAGCTTAAGAAAATAAAGAGGAAAATGTGAATGTAAGTGAAGATGGATGGTGGGTATTTATAGGCAAATGGATGTGATAAGATATCATGATATTTAAGTGCAAACACATCATCATTTCAACACCGCCACACTCTCCTCCTCCATCACCATTTTGGCTGAAGTACCCCCATGTGGCTACTCCATGTGCACGTGCTTGTGTGTAAGAGGTTGACTTTGGTTTAAAGAAATATCATGATATTTATAAATAATATCATGATATTTTCTTTTATCCTTTATTATTAATTTTTGTGTGTGTGTATTCACGTGCATGTGTTTTTTTTCATGTATATGTGCATGTATATATTCATATGTATGTCACAAATGATCCACAACGTTGCATATCTTCTCTACGTTGAATTTTTACAAATTCTGATTTCGATTTTTAGTTATATTTTCACTTCTTAGTCAATATACATATATTTGTAAACAAAGTTTGAAAATAATATTTCTATCATTATATAACAATTAAAAGGGCTTCATATGATATTTAAAATAAATATTAAATCATTTAAACTCCATTTAAATTCAAAAGTTAATCATTTCAAAATAGTGATATTGTTAATGATGCCATGAAGACATTTTATTTTCAAAAATAAAATAAATAATTTTTATTGTATATTCTTAATCATATAGATAAATGAGTGTATATATCCAGCTCCGCGCATGATCTCGGAGGGTCTAAGAGCTGTTTATCGATGAAACGATTTTCGGTCATTTTATCGATATTTTCCGAAGTGTATATTTTTGTAAAAAATTATTCAAAATCAGATTACTAATATTGTTCAAAACACTATTATTAATGTTAAAAATCTAATATTTGAATATTTTCAAATTTAAAAATTATTTTCCAAAATGATAAATTCACATGTCTTACATGTGAATTTGATGCGGTTGTTATTATGGTTTCAATGTTTGACATTGATGGGCATACTCTAACTTTCTAACATGAATTTTTTAATAAGGAAGTCTTATTATCTTTAGTAAAGTACATTTTATGGATAATTTATGTAACGACCCGCCTTTTTGGTCGGCTCAAATCGATAATCATCCACACATGTCTACTCAAACCATTCAAAAGGGAGGATTGTTATGGGGAAAATAAGAAAAAGAAGAGGAAAGAATAAAAAAACATAGAATCTCACAACAGAATGACAAAATATAACAATCAAATAAACAGTTCATGAAGCTATTTTACAAATACATTTGATTACACTTTACAATACAATCAAAGTTACGCATACAACATGAATAAATAAATAATGCAGCGGAACAACATGATAAAATAAATAGTAGACTAATCTCTGTCTCATCCTCCAAATAAATGGTCTTCAATACACTTAAAAGCTCAGACTGACCCGTGCGTAATGAAAAGGCAAAATACTCGAGTCAGAACTAAAAGATCTTATGTAAGTTAAATCAACAATAAATAAATATGAGTGTAACTACGTCGGAGATGTTTAGGAGATTTTACATCTCCTATCCAATGTCTAACGTGCGTGCAATAACTTAAGAGATATTCGGGATTACCATCTCCTAAGGATCCGTTAAACTATCTACTATGTAGTACAATACGTTATTATAATATGTCTACAGTAAAATAAAGTATTAAAATAGCATTAGGGCGTTACCTATATCCCCCTTAGCACGTTCTATATATTCCCGTAGTCTATACAGATACTGTAAGCTCCACTAAATCGATGGTTTGCTCAGTGAGTACTCCATAGGTACGGTACAAACCAAACTCGTAGTGAGCGCGATAAGGCATGTGACAAGGCACGTGAGGCAATGCTAGGGTAGGATTCTACCGTTTGCACTCCCGGACTGGTGGTAATGCATAAAAACTACTACCGCCCACCTCGGAACACACTCCCAAAATCAATCGAGGGGTGGCCACTAAATTAGTCACAAAGTCATAATATGGTATCGAAGAAATGTGCCTGATAGGAGGAGCGACCTCACTTGGCCCGGTATAGCTCCTGTTTTAGCTACATCAAGCTGACTCGAGGGAGTCAGGGCTATGTTAATACCTCATACAGAATCGTTCGCCAAACCATCCTACTTCGTTCTGGAATCTTCACCACGTACATATTAGTTAAAGTTGTTTTCGGTATTGGTAGAGAGTATGACAATATCCGATCCCGGTCTCTTTAACAACCAAACGCTTATTTCACACCGGATGGTTCTTTCATATTTCAAAAATCCATTCATAACTAATATTAAAATATCATATTTACTTCAAATCATATCACTTTCGAAATCATATTCAATTCAAAATACCCCTTATTTCAAAACCACCATATTTACTCAAAATATGTCATTTCACCAGAAAATATCATTTTCAAATTCCAACGTAAGTTATAACATCATTTAACCATATTCGCTTTTAAATCAGGGATTTAGATATAAACAATTCAACTTTGCACCATTTGAATTTTTGACATTAGTTTAGATAGTCATAAATAGTTTAAATAGTATTAAAATAGTTTAAAGCAGTCTAAAATAGTTAAAATAGATTACAATAGCTTAAGATGGTTTAAAGAGTTTAAAATAGATTAAATTAGATTTAAAATAGTTTAAATAGTTTAAAATAGATTAAATTAGGTTAAAATAGTTTAAAATAGATAAAAATAGTTTAAAATAGTTAAAATAGATTAAAAATCTTAAAATAGATTAAAATAGTTTAAATGGTTTAGAATAGTTAAAAATAGATTTTATATAGTTTAATAATTTAATATAAAATGGTTTGAAAATCTAAATAAATCTGAAATTAAAATAATATATTTTTAAACAGTTTATATAAAATAATTATTTTGAAAGTAATATCAAATTAAACTATTTCTTCCATTTCAACAAATCTGGACCATATCCAGCTTTCAAATTAACCAACTCAATTTTTATCTTTCACTTCAGATTCTCAATAAAACCATTTAAATCTATATCAATTCCAAATCCATGTTGGAACTATAAATTTAAACTACTTCAAATTTAGTATATTTCAAAGTTTAAATATTCAAACATTTTCATTAACTCAATTTCGATAAATTTCATTTATATTTCAAAATCTATCTTTGAAATGTCAATTTATATTCTTTTAAACAATTAATTTGAACCAGTTTCAATTTCAACATTTAAAACTTGGATTTTCGAAAATAATACAGTTTATATAAATATATTTCAAAATATCATTTAATTGGCTTCAAAAATTTAGGATTTAAAATCATTTAATTTAACCAATCCGTTGTCCGTATATAATTTTCTACCATATGGTCAAGTGATACGGATATATATCATTTCAGCCCGCAATAATTTTAAAATTTCTAGGTATATATCATTTCGACCCGCAATCCCGAATTAAAATTCAAAACCCATAAAATCACTCGAGTCTATCATTTCAACTTATAACGATTTTTCCCTAATATATAAGATCGTTCGGGTGTGTATCATTTCAACCCATAGTGATTTTCCTATCGATAACAAAGGGAACTTGCAGTGTGGTAATAACATATAAAATAAATATAGTCCAATCATCCAAATATCAACAATTAAACATCCATCACAATCATCAATCATCATTCAAATCAAACAATAAATCACAACAAATAACTAGTTATAATTATCGGGGATTTACGGGCAATTGAATTTCAATATTAATTTAAATGGTGATTAAATTCAATATAAATTCAGATTAAATTTAAATGACAGTTTAAAATACCAAATAGTAATCAATAAATTTCTAATCACATTATAAATTCAATTTAACTAACATAAGATGGTTTAGTAGTTGTGAGTGGGTCAAAACACTCACCTTTGATTTCAAATCGATTTGAAATCAAATTATAGCCCAAAATTTGAATAGTCTTAGGATTCGTCCAAACCAGCTCCTTAATGTCCGAAATTTCGATACGATCCCAATGAAATAAACCCCGCGTGAATCTGAGCTCGTATGCAAAAGATTTCGATATTAGAACGTTAAAATTTTAAAATCAAAAAATAATAAAACGAGCAAAAGGATACACATCATCACCTCCAGCAACCACGAAACCCTCGACCTATCGTACGTGAAAACTACTCCTACCGCCATGCTAAAACACCTCGCCTTTGATCAACCACGGCTACCCCTGACACGCCGTGACCACTCCTACACGAGCGCCTCAACTCGCGCAGCCCTCCGGACCATCAGCGACCTCCCTCGAACGCCCATCAATGTCAAATGAGCAGCCATCGCCGCCTATATTACTAACCCTAATTGAATTTTACACAATGATCCACCCATCGATTTGCTGAACGAACCACTCCGATGCACTCCCCACGACGATCTCTACACAACTGTATCCTTGAATCGACGAATCATGGCAGTTGATCAACCACTAAAATCGACGAATCGTGGCAGTTGATCATTTCTGGAAAAACGAAAACTCGATTTCAAAAACAACCAATAGATTTAGAGTGCGCTCTTTGAGAGCTTTCTAACGATATATAATTTGATATAGTTTGGAGAGTTTGAATTTCGATTTGAATTTGGAATTGGATTTAGGGTTTTGGAATTGAAAATAGGTTTCTGCCATTGGAGAGAGGAGATAGGAATATACTGATAGATTTGTACGTACAGGAATAAGAAAATAAAAGGCTGCTAGGGTTTAGAAAATCTATTTATATAGACAAAGCCCGATAAGAATGAATGAATATACCAAATTGGTTCGAAGCGACAATAAAGACCCGAAAAGCCCGTTCCGGTTCCGAAACGAAATTAGGTCATCCCATATATCAAAACAAATGTGTTATCCCACCTTTTGGTCAAGGCTGTAATATCAACAAATTGGCTAGGAAGATGGATATCAGGATTGGAAATCGGTTGGAAACAGGGCTTCATCGATGTCGTTAAAATTTGGCCGAGCTCCAATCAAGGCAGGATCGATAGGAAATGATGATCAAGGCTAGGAGAGGCTACATTTCGAATTTCAGGACAAACGGAGATCATTTGCTCAAGATAATTGATGGATACGAACAGGGCATTCATATCGGTAAGCATGGATACGAACAGCGCGTTCGTATCGATCAGGAAAGGAGGGCCAGATGGGTTTCGACTCGATGACAGTAGACCCGGATTGGATAGGTAAGCGTGTGATGGTTCATTCGACTCGATACTGTCCGTATCGATCAATACGGGATACTTCGACTCGATACTATTCGTATCGATCGAGTCGTTACGAAGGTGGTCGATGGATACGAATAGAGGAACGGCCGAAGGATACGAAGAGGACTGAGCGCGAAGAATGGATGCGAACAGAGCTACATGTGATCGATACGAAGACAATGCTTTTCATCAACACAAATATGACTAACACGAACGATGGGCAAGCATAATTCCAAGGAAGAGGCATTCAACTTGGCACGAAGTTAGGATCGAGCCTTGGGAGTAGCGCCATGACACCAGCACGCACATGAAGGACATCGATTCGAACATGATCGAGTCGAATGGGTCGATTCGAACACGACCGAGTCGAATAGACCGAGTCGAACGCAACAGCGAACCGATATACATGTGCACTACAATTCGTATCGATCAATTATCTCCTAAACCACAAGTCCAAATGCCACGAAATTTTCACAGGAGCTTACACATAACCTAAGGAAGGTCCACGCCAAGTTTCGACTCGATTGGATCAAATCTTGATCGATACGAAATTCGTTCGTATAGATCACGGATCGGGCCGAAACTTCACGGGCTCGGGCGCGTGGCCCCACTCACATGCCAGAAGAAGTCTCCCGAAATCTGGGCGAAATATCAGCCTCCTACACCTATAAATAGCACCCTAGAGCCTATAGAAAAGGGGATCATTGGCTTGACAACGTCCAGACTCTTCCCAATTAAACTTTGCTCTCCATTACTGCTGTTATACTCGAATTTTATCATCATAATCTGCTGTAATCAGTTGTAACCAGCAAAGAACATCAATAAAAGATTAACTTTTGTAGTGGACGCAGGCCGAAGATAGCCGAACCACTATAAATCTTGTGTCTCTGTCTATTTCTTTCCATTTTAAGTTTATTATTCTTCACTTTTTATCCTCTACATTACTTAGATCTGTGATCTATGATTGTATACTGCTGATTTGTGTTCATACACTGGTGCTTTCACAAAATTCGGGGTTTGTGACTAAATTTGGCGCAAACACTTTGGTGCATTCATTGAGAAGGACTAGCACCCGCTATACCAGATCTGAAGTTCAGATTTGAAAGCTGAAGGATTCATATTAAGAGCTATGGCAAGGCAATCAACAAGAAGACAGAGAGGAGAAAGGTGCCAGCAAGAGGGAAGCCAAGAGGCCTCTTCTGGAGCTGGAGCAGGTCAAGCTTCGATCTACATCACCAGGGATGAGATGGAGGCTATAGCGGATTCAATTCATGAAAGATTGTTGAAGAGTCAACAAGAAATGATGCAGAACCTCCTCAGACAGTTTGGACAAGAAGGAACAGCTATAGCTTCAGGAGTTCAGATCCATGGAGCTGGAACAGAAGAACCAAACAGGCAATCGAACGGAGCAGCTCAACAAGGCACGACCCCTAATCAGCACACAACTGCTAATCTGGATGGATCCAGACATGGGGACACACCACCCGGAAAAAATGGACCAGTCCATGGAGGAATTCCAGGTGGCACCACACAACAAGATCCTGGAAGGAATGTAGGAGCGCAGGATGAGGAGTATGTACCAGAATTCCCTCGGGGACCCGGGGGGCAACCATCGGCAGACAACGCTGGATTGGCTGAGATTATCATGCGAACTATGCGCGGAGGATTGACAAACAGAGACCTGGAAGGCGTAAACAGGAGTCCGTTTGCTCACGAAATCAGAATGGCTCGGAACCCACCAGAGTTCAAGCTGCCCACGCTAGAGATGTACAATGGCAAGGACGATCCGACTGATCACTTGATGAGATATACAAGACATATGGAAGTGCTGGGGGCATCGGAGGAGGTGATGGCCATATGTTTCCCTCTATACTTAACGGATATAGCTGTGATGTGGTTCAGACAGCTGGAAGAAGGGTCGATTAGGACATGGACAGAATTGGTGGACAGATTTCTGAAGTAATTTCGGGTTCATATCAAAAGGCCAAATAACGTGATGACACTAACGTCAGTAAAGCAAAGGACGGATGAATCACTCAGAGCTTTCTTAACTCGGTTCAATGCAGCGGTTGCTTCGGTGGATCGGCCGGATCCATCGATGGTTTTAATGGCAGCAGTATCAGGAGTCAGAGAGGATTCGGATTTCAAAGTATCTCTAATACGGGACCCACCAATGGATCTCGGAGAATTCTTTCACGAAGCTGAGAGATTCCTTCGGCAGGAAGATGCATGCTCGGACATGAAGTTAAAAGAGGTGAATGCAGTTGAGGATGGTAAGCCGTCCATCGGAGGCTCGGATAAAGATAAAGCAAAAAGGAAGCTGGATGACGAATCAGGAAAAGCTAGGAAGCAGAGCAGGGAACCAAAGTTTTCTACTTACACAGGATTAAACGAAACATTGGAACGGATATACATGGAAACTCGGAATCGCCTTCCCTATCGAAGGCCGGCTAGGAGAGAGCCCTCAGAACGTGAAAGGGTGTCAGGAAGGCATTGTCTTTTTCATGATTTAGATGGGCATGATACCAATAGTTGCAGGCATCTGAAGGACATAATTGAGGAGCACGTAAGGAGTGGACAGTTGCGACAATATGTCGGGGCTCGGAATGCGGCGGTGGATCAAGAGCAACCACCGTCTACTTCAAACCACGATGGCGCAAGACCCAAGAATGATGGTCGATTGGTTATCAATTGATAGGGATGATATGAAATAAGTAACAAACTATTGGCAAACGGTCAAGTCATCTACTCATGTACGGGGATGGAGATGGCCCCTAGGCATGCTCTGAATGATGATAAACCGCGACGCTATGGTTTGTGAAATATGCTTTCTCTTTTGGTTTGGACATTTTCTTTTTGGTTTGAACTTCTGGTTTTGTTTGTTTTCTGGTTTGGACTTTCGTTTGGATTATTGATTTCTGTTTTGGATATTGATTTGGATTTCTGATATGGATTTTTGGTTTTCCGATTTGATTTGGATTTTGGATTGGATTTTGATTGGATTTTCATCTGGTTTTTGGAAAATGGTCGTCGGGTATGGATTATGCCTGGCAAGGGGTAAGTCTCTTTGTCCAAACGTGGTGAATTGGCTTATTCAGGTCGTCGAGTATGGACTATGCTCGACAAGGGTCCGGAGTGACCAGGATTCAGCCTAGGACTTAGGCCCTATATTATCGGTTATTAATTCAGGTCGTCGAATATGGACTATGTTCGACAAGGGTCCGGAGTGACTAGGATTCGGCTTAGGACTTAAGCCATGGTATTACTCAGCGTCCAGGGACACTGGACCACGGTCGTCAAGTGTGGATTGCGCTTGGCAAGAACCTAGAGAGGTTACTGATTTGGATATCGACCCAAAGAGGTCCTGGATTCGGTTATTGGTTATTGGATGAGGATGGATTAGGACTCGGTTATTGGGTTCGGATGGATATGGAATTGGCTAAGGCTTTGGTTACTGGATTTGGAATCAGACATCGACTCGGAGCAGTCAAGAACGATGTGCTTGGACGGGATGGCTCGATAACGGATTGGATTATGAATCGGGTGGTATGGCTATGGACAGAATATGGACTTCGGATGTCAGATTCGTAACAATTCAAAACACACATTCTTATCACAAGGCATGTTTTGGGGGGCAAATGTTATCCCACCTTTTGGTCAAGGCTAGAATATCAACAAATTGGCTAGGAAAGATGGATATCAGGATTGGAAATCGGTTGGAAACAAGGCTTCGATCGATGTTGTTAAAATTTGGCCGAGCTCCAATCAAGGCAGGATCGATAGGAAATGATGATCAAGGCTAGGAGAGGCTACATTTCGAATTTCAGGACAAACGGAGATCATTTGCTAAAGATAATTGATGGATACGAACAGGGCATTCATATCGGTAAGCATGGATACGAACAGCGCGTTCGTATCAATCAGGAAAGGGGGGCCAGATGGGTTTCGACTCGATGACAGTAGATCCGGATTGGATAGGTAAGCGTGTGATGGTTCATTCGACTCGATACTGTCCGTATCGATCAATACGGGATACTTCGACTCGATACTATTCGTATCGATCGAGTCGTTACGAAGGTGGTCGATGGATACGAATAGAGGAACGGCCGAAGGATACGAAGAGGACTGAGCGCGAAGAATGGATGCGAACAGAGCTACATTTGATCGATACGAAGACAATGCTTTTCATCAACACAAATATGACTAACATGAATGATGGGCAAGCATAATTCCAAGGAAGAGGCATTCAACTCGGCACGAAGTTAGGATCGAGCCTTGGGAGTAGCACCCCGACACCAACACGCACGTGAAGGACATCGATTCGAACACGATCGAGTCGAATAGACCGAGTCGAACGCAACAGCCAACCGATATACACGTGCACTACAATTCGTATCGATCAATTATCTCCTAAACCACAAGTCCAAATGCCACGAAATTTTCACAAGAGCTTACGCATAACCTAAGGAAGGTCCACGCCAAGTTTCGACTCGATTGGATCAAATCTTGATCGATACGAAATTCGTTCGTATCGATCACGGATCGGGCCGAAACTTCACGGGCTCGGGCGCGTGGCCCCACTCACGTGCCAAAAGAAGTCTCCCAAGATCTGGGCGAAATATCAGCCTCCTACACCTATAAATAGCAACCTAGAGCCTACAGAAAAGGGGATCTTTGGCTGGACAACGTCCAGACTCTGCCCAATTAAACTTTGCTCTCCATTACTGCTGTTATACTTGAATTTTATCATCATAATCTGCTGTAATCAGTTGTAACCAGCAAAGAACATCAATAAAAGATTAACTTTTGGAGTGGACGTAGGCCGGAGATAGCCGAACCACTATAAATCTTGTGTCTCTGTCTATTTCTTTCCGTTTTAAGTTTATTATTCTTCACTTTTTATCCTCCACATTACTTAGATCTGTGATCTATGATTGTATACTGCTGATTTGTGTTCATACACTGGTGCTTTCACAAAATTCGGGGTTTTTGACCAATTTTGGCGCAAACAAGATGTTTTCGATATTTTTAAACTCAATGGAACAGGTTTCAAATCCTAATTCAAAAGTATGCAAAAGTTAGGGCCCGTTTGGTTTGCCGTTTTTAGTTTTGTGTTTTCGTCTAAACAAAAATGCGCATTTCTTATGCATCGTTGGAAAACACACAATTTTGAAAAATGAAATTAACATAGAAAATAGAAAACAAGTTTATTTGATTTTTCATGTTTTGAGACATAACAAAAGGACGGAAAACAATTCTTCCCCTCCATTTTCCGTCCATCGTTGTAATGGCTAAGAATTGTAAAAAAAATTCTCATGTTTTCTTGTATTTTTGTAGTGTATGTTGAAAACACAAAACCCAAAACTTCAAAAGAAACCAAACGGGCCCTTAGCTTTTGAAATCAGCTTATTTTAATTGAATTCATTAAATTGATTTCAATGCGTTTCGAGCCCGCATGATCAAACGACAAGTCTGATCGCTACGAAACTTTAAATCTTACAATAATTCACCGTTACAGATCCGATGAAACTGGTTTCGTCGAAATCCAAGACAGTGGCCAAAATGGCTATTTTCACATTAATTAAATAAATTATTATTAAATTGATTTAATCACCTTTCAAATTTAAATTTAAAAGTTAACAATCTTTATCATTTTTGATTACCTAGACATTTATAATCTTTTAAAACAAATTTTCATGTTAGATCCAATGTTAAACATTGCACTAATTATGGTGTTCAATTTCAATTGCTATAAATACGTTAATTATAATTTAAATTCAAATAAATTCATTTATTTCAATTTACATCTTATTATTCAATCAACCATTACTTTATGGATATAGTTAACATTGGTTTACCATTTATTACATCAATATTCTACAGTTATCATTTTAATTCATATTAATTTCAATATTTCAATTATATTAAATTTTTATCGATTTCCAAATTAATTTACCGGATTAAATAACAAAATGATAATTGAAGCAATTATTATACATTAATAATTCAAACACATTTCCTAGTTTATTGTTTACAAAAAAGCTAATTAATTCACATACTGATTAATCATTCTATATGAACCAGTTTCAATTAATTACATAAAATTTTTACCATTTAATACAACAATTGGTTTATTTCCTTATTTACTATTTCGAACCAAATTAACTTTACAATTGATTGAAATTACTTTAAAATAGTTATCAATTACATTAAATCACATTATTAAGTTACACTCTAATTGTTTTCTTATTGAGAAATCATAAATCTTTAATTTCACACAATATAAAATCCTAAAATCTTATTAAATTCAATATTTTTAATTATCGGAAAATACGAGTCGTTACACTCTCCCCCACTCAAAACTTTTCGTCCTCGAAAAGGAAAAAAAAGGAATTAAGAGATCAATATATTTTATTCAAAGTATTCAATTTGTAAACAATTAATTTACATAATTAAGTTTTTAAATAAAATATACCAAATAATAAACAATTAAATCTTCATATTCAAGTTTAATAAAGTTTGAAAATATTTCACTTTCACAAAAAATTTCTAAGTCTTAATTTCACAAAAAAAATTTCGGCAGGGTCTCCTTTGTACGGAGAGGTCCGGGAGAAATAATAATATCAATAATAACCATATATATATATATATGTCTTATTTCAAAATAAAATTTCCCAAACAACGGAAAAAACAATAAAATATCGCTAGAAAACCGTTATCCGAAAACATACCTAATTGTCGGGCAGACAACGCTTTATTTATGAAACCTAAAGCAGTAGCTATTACTTCCATAACCTGTATTTCACTTATATAATCCAAATAAGTTAATAATTATGTAAAAAGAGAAATATATTTTAGTTGTTTTCAACTAGTTACAAAAGCAGTCAACACAAAACATATGCAAACAAAATAGTACAACCATTATATGAAATCAAAGTAATCAATCATACATCCATAGCAACCAAAACCAATGGTTTGTTCAGGTTCAGAAACATTTAATCACACAAGGTGATAAATAAACTATCAAGTGTACCCTACGCTCAACAGCTTTAGGTAATTACTTAATAGATTATTCATACAACCTCAACAATTAGAAGTATCCTTTCCCAAGCTTTCCATAAGCCAAACAACAAAGAATTTAACACACTATCATTTAAGTTCATACTATTGGTTTTTTTTCATCATTTACTTAAGTGATGTTCACTTTTACTCTGAAATCTAATTATTAGCATTTCAAAACATTAACTTATGCTTATAACATTCATTGTACATCTAAATTCATATTTATAGAAATAATTCCATTGAACACTTTCATTAGTTAAGTTTTACTTGTATATTATTCTATTACATATCCTTTTTAACATTACAACTTTCAAACATTTCTGGTAAGTTATATATATGTTTTAAGAATGCAATTGAATGTTACACAAGTTTTATCTTATTCATTTTAGTTAACAAAATGTTCAATAATTACATCTTCTAAATTTTCATATTTACAAGTTACAAATTTCCCATCTTGTAATATCCCGGAAATTTTAACAATATCAATTTAATAATCTGTTAAATAATTAAATTGATATGGATAATCTTTGATAATAAGATTTGAATTTAATTTAATAATCTGATTAAATTAGTATTAATTGGTAATTTTATCTTTTAAAATCTAATAAGATATTTTCTATTTGAATATATATATATATAATTATTTGTATATATTTTAATAGAAGCTTTGGTAAATTGGAAATTTATATTTAATTTAATCTGGACTTTTCAAAGATATTTAAATAAGTAATTTTATAGTTTTAAAATACTTTAGGTAAATATTTTATTGGTTTAAGATATTTTTACTTAAGTTTAAATAAATAAGGTCTACAAAAATGGTTTGTTTTATTTCTTTTTAAATATTTCTTGATAATATAATCTCTTGTTTAAATTATAAAATATGTTATTTTCAAATAATAAGTATAATGTATTATTTTTAATATGTATGAATTTTAATGCTAAAAGGAATTGTTATTTTAAATGGAATAAATAGTGTATGTAAATATATATAACTTAATTATTAAATTGAATCTTAGGATTTAATTTAATTTGAATTTGAATTTAAGTTTTGAAATTCAAAAGAATAAATATTTAAATTGATTTGGATTTAGAATATTTGTATAACTTTTATTTATAAATATAATTAGTTTGTTTGTTTAAAAAGTGATTTATATATATAGATAAGTATTTAAATAATAAGAAAAGGCATTTTATTTGCATTTAAAAATAAATATAAATATGTAAAAATTACTTAAAGGACAAGTGTCATTTTCCTAAAGCCTTGTCTTAACATGTGTAAATAAAAGATAAACTCTAATGACAAGTGTCTTATTTAATTTTTATTTTCTTTTATTTTTATAAATCATAAATTTACTTACATATGAACATTTGCATATCTTCATTTCATTCTTTCTATTCTCCTTTTCAAAACAAGATAAACTCAAAACCTTTCCTCTAATACAAATCTGATCAGTAACCATTTCTCTAAGCAAAAATCTGAAATCAGTAATTATTTCTCAAGCAAAATGAATTCATATTCAAATCTGGAAATCTTCCTCAAAGAACTTCAAAGTTTGTAACCATTCCTCAAACCAGAGATTATCAAAATCAAATCTCTGTAAACCATTTTCCAAAATCTAAATTAAAGTTTTAGCCTGCAACATTTTCTTCAATCTGAAAACAAAGGCCTGTCCTTCTTTTCAAAATCTGGAATTTGTCTGGAAGCAAGAAATCTGTTAAAAGCAAGTAAACTGGAATCTAAAACAACATCTCAACAATACAAGATAATAGAGCATGCATGCAAGTTTTCTAGCAAGCAAATCAGTTTTCAAAAGCAAAAGCTCTTCAGATTTGTAGCTCTGTTCTCTGCTTTTTAAAACTGGTGAGTAAATTTTATTTTAAAAACAGTTTTTTAACATGATCCTAAAAATTGTTGTTAGTGGTAAATGTAGCAGTAATATAGTTTAAAATATTAAATGTGTTGGATGTGAATGATTGCATATATATATAAAGATGAAACTGTGGAAATATTTATGCATGTGTAGATATTGTTTCTCTGTTCATCATTTTTAGTAAGTAAGCTTTAAACTGTTAAGATAAATTCGTCAGTATTTACTTATGTATGTGATAAGTAATGGCAGGAATGTGATTGTATGGATGTATAGATGTATATTGTTTGGAAATATAGTTGAATCACTGAAAGATCATCTGCATGCCTGTATATATATATAGATACATCTGTTCTTGGTTTACAGACCAAAAATTTAATCAAAGAAATCAATTCCTCTTCTTATGAATCAATATAGATTAGGATGTTTATAGGACTTATGTTTGGATTAACTAAACCTTATTATTTTTTTATAATTAAAAATGAAATTAGTTAGTGTCTCGTTGTGAATTTGGAAATTACAGCAAAATGTATTATATAAAGAAAATCAACCATTTTAATTTCAAGTTTAAATATTGAAATCTAATTTATTAGTAAAAGTTAGGATTTTTGAGATAAATATCAAGATTTTTAATGTGATGGATGTTGAGATCCGGCGAGTTGAACGGGAAGCATGTTTTGGGTAGTTTCTGGCGATTGGTACGATGAACGTCATCGAGGTCATGGTCGAAGTTGGCTGGAGGATGGACGATCACGAGAAAAATACGATTGTATTTTATTATGGAACGTGGTGGTCGGAATTCGATGATCTAGGGTTCCAGGGCAGTTGGGAACGATGATGTTCTCGAAGCTTTCGCGATGGCCATGGGGGATCAGAGGTGATCGCGATGAGGGGAATCGATGCATGGGATGGTGATAAAGCTTCATTCGGGATGGCGTGGATGATCTTGAACGAGATCGTCAGAGCGAGGCGTTTTTGGTCGAGATGTTGGGTTCCAGGAAGTTGCTCATTGCTCGATTTTGATTCTCTGGCATATTTGTCAATCTGGGTGTTAGAGTTGCTCGATAAGGTCGTCGTCGATACGTCGAGGGTGGTGAGGTTGGTCGGAGATGGCCAGTTCAGGTGTACACGTACACACGTGTATGTATGTATCTGTTGTTGTTCGATAGATTGGGGAAGAAGAAGAATGTTGGGTCGAGCTCGAGTTTTTCGTGGGTTTTCTCGAAGCGGTGGAGGATCGTGAGTTACTCGAGTGTGGTCTCGGGTATTGGGTTGTTTAGCTCGGGTAATTGATGATTTGTCTCGGGTCTGAAGAATTGAGTTAAAAACAGTTTTAACTTTTAAAATAAATCAAGTTTTATGAAAAACAATTTTTGTTGATAACTAGTTCTTTGTTAATAATAGATGTTCTTTAACATTTGATATAAAAATGTTTTTAAACTTGTTTAAATGATGTTAAGTTTAATTTGTAATTATTTTGAGATCTTTAATTAAAGGAAAAATTTAAAAGTAAAATGTTTCAAAGCTTTTATTAATGATAATTAAAATAGATATAAGGTTAATACTTTAATTTAAAGTAATTAAGGTCTAATGATATAGGAGTCATTAAATTAACAAGGTAATTAAAGAGTAATTTAATAATTTAATTAATTAATAATTTAGTGTTAATTAATTAAAAATAATTAAGATTATAAGTAAATTAATTAGAGGTTAATTAATTTGGGATTAAGAATCATTTATTTAGATAAGTATAGATTTTTAATAAATGATTAGAAATTTATTAATCAAGTAATTAAAGATTAATTAAGCAATTAATTTAGTAATTAAAGAAAGCTAATAAAGGATTAATTACTTAGATAATTAGTTAGTGTAATTAATTAAAGTTGACAAATAAATATGATTAATTAAGACTAATTAAATTAATGTAATTAGTGAAGTGTAATTACTTAGAAGAGTAATTAAAGGTAATTACTGGATGTAATTAAATGGAGATAATAAAAGTAATTTGAGTTAAATTACTTTTGTATAATTAATTAAGGGATTAATTAAAAGATAATTAATTAAGAGGTAATTAATTTATGGAAGAAGTAATTAAGGGTAGTTAATTACTAAATAAGATTAATCAAAGGTGATTAATGAATTTAGTTTAATTAAAGATTAATTATTAAATTATAATTAATTTTAATGGAGTAATTAATTAAAGAAGTAATTAAGGATTATTAATATAATTAATGATGTAACTAAGGATTGATTAATTAAGATTAGTTAATCAATAAGTGATTAAAGTAATTAATTAATTGTAATTAATTAAGGATTAATGTAATTAATATAGTTAATAAACTAATGAAGTAATTAAAGATTAATTACTGTAATGGTTTAAAGATAATTAATTGGTAAAATTAATTAAGGATTAATTACTTAAAGTAATTAAAGTATAATTAATCAGGAATGATTAATTAAGTTTGATATTTAGAGTATGATTAATTAATTGGTTTAATTAATGATTAAGTAAGAAGGATTTATAGAATGAAGTAATTAATTTAATTCACTTTAAATTCATTAGAGATGTTATAAATCATTACTTAGGAATGGATGAATGATATTGAAATTCTTTGCATTGTTTGATATCTCTGATGAGATATATGCTGATCTGTGATATAGATGTTGGTTGAATTGAAATGATAATATGAGTTATCTGTTGTGATGATAATGTAGATTATCTATTGTGTTATCTATCTGTGTATATAGATAATAATTGAATTGTTTTAACCTTTAAAACAACTTGGCCCTTAAAAGATACGTTTTGGATTTCGATGAGACCGGGATCGGGTTTCCGTATACCGGGATACCAGGTCTGGAGACCCGAATACCACATCGATCCAAATTAACGATAGGTCGTGAATCTCAAGTGAAGATGAAGATTCAGAGTGCAAGGGTTATGGTCGTTAACTCTGAGGGTGATTCCAAAACGAGTGTAACGAGATAATGCCTTCGGTTTCGTTCGAACCCGGAACGAACTTGTATGGATTGAATGCTTTCAGCACATCGTCAGGTGGACGATGAGCATTCTAAGTGATGTGTTCTTTTCTAAGGTAATCGTGACCTCAAGCCTCACAAACCGGGAATGGCTAAAACAGGGGAGGTGCAGCAAGGTTAGTGGGTAGCACCCAAGTAGGACAAGGTTACCTCTGTCTAGATGTCCCTTTCTATTTTCGACTTAGTGGTGCGGTTGCTGATCCCAACCGTGAGGTATCTTGTGCGGGAATTATCCAGTAAGGGATGTTCCGACCTTGTGTTGCAGGGGATTGGGAGTGATCCTCGGTACGGTGATCTAGGCCACGTACTGTGACGGGCGGTACCCCGGTAGCCCTGCCATTGTATGGAATCCAATTTCCAATAAGTGATAACGGACTTGATTGTATAACCCACTTTGTTGGCTAGTATGCTGGAATTTAATAATGTAACAATTTCAGCTATTTCATATTTATTTGAAAACCCTAGACCCTATTATAATACAATCGAATTTCCTATCAAATGTTTTGGTTAGCGTAAGGTAAAAACTTACCCATGTTTATTTGTGGGGAGTCTTACGTGATACCTTTTGTTTCAAAGGTTTTTAAAGTTAAGCAACTTTAACCCGTTTACTCACACCAGACCCATGTCTGACCCAAGTGTTTATTTTCTGTTTTATTAAACTCTTGGGTACTCAAATTTTTACGAGTAGCCAAGGGATTCAGGTTAGCTTTGACGAATCTATGGAGGAGATATGGAGCAGGAGGCTTCAGCATTCGTAGATATAGTATTCCGCTATGTTGGTTTCTCTGAGTCTTTTGTTGTGTTGTATCTTGTGTTGTATAATAGACAGAAATTTATAACTGTCTATTTTGTGATGTATAAGTTGTGTACTCTGATTATGTAAAGACTATGTAATAGTTATGTGATATATTATAATTTGTTCCGTTTCCGCTGTGAGATTCTGATGTGTTGTTTCTTTCTTTCTCTTCTTTTCTATTTTCTATCCCTTTCTTTCTTATTAACGATGCGACTTTCTGTGGAGAGAAAGTCGTGGTCGTTACACATCTCTTATATGTTTCATTAATCACTTAGCTTCTAATTTCTTATTTTTCATTTTTAGAAGTTTCCAACTATTAAAATAGTTAAGATTTCATTCATTACAATAATTGAAATCCCTAATTTATAAAAATTTAAGAACTAAATGCCGGGTTCATTTCAAATCATTTAAAATAATATATACACTCATAGTTTTTATTTATCAAATCACATTTAGAAATTAAAATTTAGATTTTGTTTATCAAAACAATGTGTAGTAAAACTACTACAGTGGCCTTCCCACTTTGAAACTCGAAAATGAACGTCGATGATGCATGCACTCATTACCGAAATTATTTTCCAACGACAAAAGAGGGGAGTACATAACTTATTTCCTTTCAAAAATTCCTTTAAAACATTTCTTTCAAATCACTTTGAAAATATTTATATCTAAAATACTTCCAAATAATACTAATATTATATTCCAAAATCTTTTGAAAACAATTTTCAAAACCCGAACTTAAGTTCTCAAATCTTCAGTTCTTATTTACTTTACTTGTAAATCTTATTTTACAATTCAATTTTTATAAATTTCTCTACCTAACAAACAACATATCACATCCAACTATATCATTTATAATATTTATTCTTTTATATAAAAAATATAATACTAGGTAAAATTATTTTATAACCTTACTTAATTCATATTTAAAATCACTTTAAATATTATATTTTAAAGTGGTCAAATTCTGGGTCGTTACATTCTCCCATATTTAAAAGAATTTCGTCCTCGAAATTAAAAGGACGAAAAAATATAACGAAAAAACAACAATTAACGAAAGTTAAGCACACCAAAAATAATAATATCACCCATAACCCCGGTCGGAGGTACGGTGCCATAACCTATCCATTTTATTTATCAAATTAAGGTAGTTTCATTTTTAAAATTCCTAGGTTGATATACTAACCCTAGATGAATTTTACTTAGGCACCTAACCTAAGCTCTGATACCACGTGTGACGTCCCGGATTTTCGGACCAGTTAAAATTGCCAAAAATCTGTCCGTTCTAAAACTACTAATGGAAACTACCAACTTAATACACAATATTTGATGAATATTCAACACTATTAAATGTATAGGATACAATTTCAATTATAAAACTTATCAGAGTAATTAATTTATTTATTAATCCTACAAAGTGTGCTTTAATACATACCAAATACAATGACTATAAATTTACCACTGCACAACTCTGATGAGAGAGACAACACTATCCTTACCTGAGAACTCAATAAACAATGTAAATGCGGAATAAAATAGTAAGCAGGAAAGATATAATAACACAAGATAAACAACAACCAATAATAGATAAACATGAAAGGGTTATATTATTTTAGGGGCTGCATCACAACCACTTATGATCGACTATGTACCCCTATCTAATTGGGTACCCAATTAGATATAGGATCAAGCCAACGTAGTTCTCCTATCGCAAATAGGACTCATGGAGCCTACGATGCAACAAATAATATGCAATTCCCAAAACTACGCACTTAGGCTTAATCTTAAATTTTAGATTTTCAAATCTAATTAGCTTTACGGAAATTATCACTTTGGACTTTATTCTCGAATTCTTATTTCAAAACTTTTGAAATATATATCTTTTATATTCAAATTTTACTTTACTTCGGAATCTTAAATCAAATCACTTTTGAAAAGTTTATTTGGAAATCCCAAATACTGTAATAAAAACATATTAAACCATATGCAACCACATCGAGAGGTTTCTCCCAATAACAAGGCAACTGGGTCCCGGCCTTTATACAATCGATAAATAAGTACATCCCTCTATTCCAAGAGCGGACTATACCAAAAACATATGCCCACTTTTTAGTTATAGGTTACCCGAATCATTGGTAACGTAACACATCATTTTATATCCCGAAGCGATAAATCATTTCACACTAATATTCACAAGTACTTTCAAATCTATAATAATTTTCATTTCCCAAATTTGTTCAAAAATCTTCTTAAAACCATCGGGTTTAGTCCTCGAAATTCTTTCCGTTTTATAAAACATTTTTATAAAACCATTCTTATATAAATCACTTTTACATAATATAACTTCAAAATATTCATTACCAAACATTTATATTTCTTTTAAAGGGAAAGCATTTCGTAACATTTCCATTTGAAAACCAATTTTCAAAACAGTTCACTAAATTGAAGTGAACCAAATATTACCGCTAAACATCTTATAGTCAAATTGTGAAATAAATCACAAGGTGTTAGCCTAAAATTATTTTCTACCCAGCCCATGCATATGGATAATTAATTGCTCATAAAATGGTCGAGCAAAGTTGACAATCAATAAATAATAATCAAAGCTCATAAACTAGCCAAGCCTAATTCAAACAACCAAACAATCAATTAACAAAATAAACACAACAATAAATGATAAATCAACGTGTAACAACCCGCATATTTGTCGATTTTATATTTAAATATTTTATTTAAATATTTTAATCGTTAATCGGATCTTAGTCCGAAAAGCTACTTTTTGCATACGGTCAAATTAGGACTCGAGACCACCTCCATTGAGTTCAAAATGACGTTTGCGATCTTTTTAAGTATAAACTTTGATATGTTTGGAGATAGTGGAATTTTCGACACTTTTTTCGCTTATGGCTTTGGTTTGGGCTGAACTCTTTTGCCCCTTACTAACTCAGCCCAACTCCCTCTCCTCTTCATAACTTCATTTCTATTTTCTTAAACATCAAGCTTTATAAAAAATGGAGGAGGGAATGGGAAATTAAAACTCCAAGCTCAAGTTCTCTTGCAAATCCATCATCCAACTCCAAATCTAGAGAGAAGACATTGGATTCAAGCTTCTTCCATTGCTTCAAACTTCATCTCCATCAATTTCCGTGAAAAGGTGAGATTTTTATCTCACATTCTTGTCTATAACTATCTTGGATTGTTGGGAATGAATTCCTATCACTTTAGCATGTATATTTGCATTTGGTTTAGATTGGATTGGGGAAAAACTCCAATTTTTAGTGTTTTTGGTAAAAAACTGGGCTTAGGTCGCACTGCCTCGGAGACTCGGCCTGTAGATTTTTGTTTGCCCTTAGGTCGTTCGGAATTAGGTCGCAAGGTCGTAGGTCGTTTGGCCTTTTTTGCACGCATTTAGGTCACTGGCCTCTAGGTCGCTTCACCTTTGGGTCGCTCGGCTATGCAAGCTCGTTCCAGTAGGTCGTGACTCGTTAGGTCGCTCGGCCTTGTTTAAGACGTTAGCTCGCTCAATCCCTTAGGTCACTTGCTCATGTCACTTGGCCTCACTTCCAGTAGGTCGCATGACCTCGTATCCACTAGGTCGCTCGACCTGTTTTACCTTAGATCGCTTGACCTTATTTCCTTTAGGTCGCATGACCTTATTTCCTTTAGGTCGTTAGACCTTACCTCCTTTAGGTCGCTCGACCTCACCACCTTAGGTCGCATCACCTATAGGCCGCTTGCCCTATTGCCTTGATAAGTCGCTCGGCCTGTGAAACCTGGTTAGGTCGCTCACTACTTTAGGTCACAACGTTTCGGCCTGCTTTAACTCCTTAGGTCGTTCCAATGCTTTAACACGTTAGGTCGCACGGCCTTGTTAAGACGTTAGGTCGCTTGCCTTTTTATACTTAGGTCGTTCGACCTGTATTTTGTTAGGTCGCTCCGCATGTTAGGCCGCACCACCTACTTCCACTTTGATGCATTTTGAGTTGATTTCCTTGGATTTTGTCCACGTCTTCGAATGTGAATTTGTGTGATAAATTGTTTCTACAATCATTTTTGTGATTTGCCACTTTAAAAATATGAAGGTTTCAATACTAGTAGTAAATATCAAAACCATTTCCTCAAAATGATTTCAACACTATTTTAAATATAAAGCTCGTTTTCTCAAATCGTTTTCCAATCTACTAGTATATACAAACCTTCACCTCACTCGGATGAGAAATCTAATTAAACGGCTTAGTAAAACGAGTGGTATGAAACGCTTGCGTTTACTTCGTCGGTTAATTCTTGGACTTGTTCGATTGAACCTTTTGTGACAATTTTCTAGTGAAGATCTACAGTTTGTTCGTAAATATTTAAGTTAAGCAAGTGGTTATGGGACATGAAGCTAAACTCATATATTTACTAGCTTGGTGTGATTGACACTTCTTGATGATCATGACGATCATTTTTGTGATTTAGACAAGCAATTGTGCGATGTCTCTTTGTCTACGAGGGAGACTAAACCCCGTTTGTGTGATGTTTCTACATCACATATGCGGGGTAGCGCCCCACGGTCTTCGGGCCATTCTTGTGGAGCTTCGGCTCAAAAATTAATGGTTAGCTACCATGAGATAGCGTCTCGTTTTGTGTTACACGTATTGGTGAGTTTTCATACTCTGGTTTTGTGATAGGCCTCCCCCTTCTTGTGATTTCTGGATTTCTTGAGATGATTTCTGGAATTTTGTGCTTCACCAATTTTAGTGATTCCATTGATATGTTTATCAATTTTTGTGCATTGGTGAATTTGTGTGTCATTGACTTGTTATGAATACAAGTTTAGGGTATGATACCTGTAAACGACCCGTAAAATTTTGTCATTTTATTTATTTAATTAATTGAATTTTTGTGAAATTTATAAAAAAATAAATAACTAAATAAATAAATAAAATTTTGAAATAAAAATTTAATATTTGGAATGCGTCTAGTTAAACATAGCAACTGGTAAATATTCGTCCGAAAATATGAAAGTTTATTTCGTGCGTAAATTTACTTCAATTTAATCAGTTAAAAAGCGATGAAAATAAAACATTTTCGAAACCTAAATATTTTTACATAGAAAAATTCTAAACCATCTTCCGAGCAAGACGTCATTTTTCGTTTTTCTAAATTCGGACTTTTTTAGCTTCGTCGATCTTATTTTTCTGCGTTTTTACTGCATTTTCCGCTAGTAGGAAATTTGAATTTTTATAATTAAATCGTATCACTAATATCTGTATACCGTTTTGGTCGTCTCATTGTGCTGGTCATTAGGGTATTTTTATTGGTGTGTTTCAGTTTCTGGGACGCGGCAAACATACGATACGGTTAACCGTAACGGTCCTTCCTTTTGATTCCTCGTGACCGTTCGTTGCCCAACTGTAAAACCAATGGTCACTTGTATTTAATTTTCTTGAATTCAATCGTACAAGAGGATTGAAATTTCTGAGTTCTCAGTTTATTTTGCCCGTTCATTTTTGTCCGGTTCAATTGGAAAGCAATAGATATTAAGAAGCGTACTCCTCTTCACTGTTTCTTTCTTCCACTCCCGAACGATTTTCCTTCTTTCTTTTGCAAACTCACACACCTTCCCACTAAAAAAAAAGAAAACTCCCATGCCCAGTGACCGCCGAACACCAAGCCTCGCTGACCCGAACCCGAATAATCCTCCTCCGCCATCACAGATCTCGGCAATCGCCGAAAACCACAACTCCTTTGGCCGCAACCGCCATCAATCTCCCTGACCGATGTGCAGTCGCCTTCACACTCGACCACACAAGTGCCAAGCCGAGCTCCATCCCTTCCTCCTTACCTCCGACCGAGCTCCGACCATCATCATCGCCTGCAACTCGCGGCCGAGTACGCCCTTGCTCCGCCCGCAACACCTGCCTCCGCCTCCGTACGTCGCTTGCCGCGGGCCATCAAGTCTTCATGACCTCGCCTCACTTTCCCTTGCAAGTGATTCCACCATCTAACTCTATGCACATACACCTTCCACCATCAAGCAACCGCCGTTCCCCTTCGGCTTCCACTAGGGCGCAACACCCCATCTTCGTGCACCGAACCCAATCCCACCTCCGAACACAGATCATCACTCTTCCCACCCGCTCACAGCGCCCCTTAGCTCCTTCTCCTCTACCGTTCATTTTTTTATATATATAAAGGTAATCGTATGCTGTTAGATACAAAGTTTTTGATACATATTATATGTCAAGTGTTGCATGATTTACAAAGTTGATATTTTGTTTAGAGTTTTAAAAATATATATTGGGTTAAAGTTGGTAGTGGTTTATATATATTTGCCTATTGACCTGAGTTGGCCCCTAATGTACTCATGCCTTAAGTATGATAGGTGTTTATAATATATATATATGTTCAACCATATAAAAGAATATCTTATGAAGCTATATATTAGTTCTACATGTTGTAATTAAAGTCCTAGGCTGTGTGCACAACATGCTACAGTATATTTATGAAATTTAATATAGAGGTGTCAATGCATGTGTGTACTAGTGGTCACATTATGTATTAGTTTATATAGCAAGTTGTATGGGTTATTTAGGTTACAGCTTGAAGTTTATATATGTTTTAAATTTTGTTTACCATTATAATAGGTTGGTATCGTGTATTATGAATTATATGTATATATAGTAAATTTATTGATTTAAAAATATTATATATATTTTCATAAAGCTTTGAATGTTTTGTATTTAATAATGAGTGAAGTATTTGTATGTATATTTTCTGGGCATAAAGCTGTTCTTCATATTTGTTTCCTTATACTAAGTTGTTCGCATGTACATTTTACTGGATAGAAGGTATGATGTTTATACTTCTGTTGTATGGGTTGTACAAGTATTTATGTAACTTCGACAATGTATGTTTTCAAAATTTATATCTTTGATTTTGGTTATAAGCATATTAATGTACTGTTAGTCACATATGCTACCTGTGGACTGTCAAATATTTAAGTATGTATTTTTGTTTTGAATACATATAAGTTTTCAAATATATATAATATACAAAGGTACAACTTACAGATTTTATACATTTTTTTTTCTGTCCATTTGTGTTTATATATATTGATATAGTAATGGTACGTATTTTATTTTAACTATATAGATATTTTTATTTATTTATTTATTTATTTATTTTATTTTTTTTGCCTTAGATTAAAATATTGATTTTATAAAATAACAAATAGTTTTTGTAGAAATCAAACTGATTCTGATTCGGTTCATCAAACTTTGAATTTCAGCCTTGTTCGTCTAATCCAAGTCAATCCCGCCTTGCTTTGGAAATTCGCACTTGGATTTGGTCAATTTCGCAATTCAAATCATAGCCTATTTTGTCATCTATCTTCTTGTGTTCTCCAACCTCGAAAGGTGAGCAATCACTCACGATTAACGTTCTTTTATTTATTAAAATTGATTTCAATTGAAACGACAATCGAAGTATATTGTTGTTAGTTAATTTACACTATTTTATATGTTATTACCTGTATCAGTTCACCTGTGACATCTGACACCATTATCTGTTATTTATACGATGATAATCCAGTTTGGTTGATTAATGATTGATTGTTTGATGTTGATATTGATCGTTAAATTGTTAAGTATAAAGTGATAAAAGTTTACAATTGAAATTGACGTAGGAGTTAAAATGGGAAATTTATATATGTATTGAATTTGATTAGATAAATTTTGTATAATATGACCCCTTTAAATGTTTAAATAAATTGACACGTAGAAATATGGTTAATCACACCTTGAACCATTTAAATGTATGTTGTATAGATTGATGTAGTATGAAATTTAATAATGAATATCAAGTGAAGAACTGTATAAATATTAGTGTAATAATCTTTAATCTACATGAAATGATAGTGTAGATTCTAGAAATAATTATATTAATTCGCACAAACAAAAATGTGAATTAATATGGTTATTTCAGGATTATTTGAATTGATTATTGGATTGTTATTGATTGTTGTTATTGCTTTTTTATTTACTTTGAAACCATCCCAGTTATCACACTGCAAGTTCCCTTTGCTATGCTTTGATCTTGAATTGAATTGGAATCGGGTTGAAATGATAAATACCCAAATTAAACTTTGACCTAGGATAGAGAATTAAATAAAACCTGATAGTTCAATACTTTGATTTAAAAATAAAATGAAGATTTTATTTGAATAAATAATAAGGTTTTGAAATGAAATTGGAATTTGACTTTTAAAGAAAGGAAATGTTAATATTTAATAATCCGAAACAAAATATTAACATAGTAGTTGTTGGAAGAATGTTGTTTTAAAATTAATTATTTAAAAATTAAATTTAGAATTATTGATAATTAAGTTTTGAAATTTGTAAATAATTAAGTTTTGAAAGTATTTAATAATTAAATAAGATTGAATTATTTAATAGTCAAATAAAATTGAATTCTTTATTAAGTGAAATTTAACTTCTTGAATAAGTGAAATTAAGTTTCTTTATTAATTGAGTTTTGAAATTGTAACTAAGTAAATTAATAAGTGAAATCGAATTTCTCTAATAAGAAATAAAATGTGTTTATTGAAACTAATGTAAGACTTGAAATGTAAAGAACTTGATTTGACGAATTTAATTTAATTCAATTTGTAAGTTTTGATATAATGAAGTTGAATTTAAGTAATTGATTTAACGAATTGGAAATTTAATAGAAATTGTTTTGAATGACAAATTAACTTAACAAATATTGAATGAAATAGATGAATGAAGTTAAACTGATTTGAATGTTAAATTAAATTAATTTAAATGATTTCGAAATGAAACTGATATACGAACTTGAATCAATATTTGAATTGTTTTAAATGGAAATTGAAATTGAATTATAAGACTTTGAAATTATGATTTGGAAGTTTTGAAACGTAAATTGTGGAAATTGTTTTAGAAGACAAATGAAATGTTGATTTACAAATTCTAATTGAAATTGTAATTGATTTGGTTTTTGAAATATATAAACGACCAATCGGTGAAATAATTTCGAAGGTTATTAAAGAGACCGGAATCGGTTAGAGACATACTCACTGTCTAAACCGAAAACCACTTTAATAACTATACGCGGAGTGTGATCCAGAATGAAGTGGTTGGAATGATGTACGTGATGACTAAAGAAAGAGAACGATAATGGATAGCCTTGACACTTGTGTCAAATTGGAAATAACTAAAACAAGAGCCGTGCCGGGCCAAATGGGGGTTAGCTACCTCGAGCGAACACACTTCTTCGAAAACTACTCATTACTTGTTGTCGATTGGTGCACCCTTGATTTTGGGAGTGTTGTTTCGCGGTGTTGCGATCGCTGCGGCGATGCGTTCTCACCAGTCCGGATCTGGCAAACGGTAGTTTCACTACCTTGGGTATTGCCTCATGTGCCTTGTCATACTTGGATCCCTATATACGCGACCACTACGATTTGTTTTGTGTTATTCCTATAGAGTACTCCCTGATATCCCACTAGTTTACGGTGGAGTTTACAGTGCTGTATAGACTAGAACTCTTATATAAAATGTGTTAAGGTGGATAATGATAACGCCTTAACACTATTTTGATACTTTATATTACTGATAGACATTATCTACTTATCGTACACTACTACATAGTAGATAGTTTAACGGATCCTTAAAGGATGGTTATTCCAAACATCCTTTGAGTTACTTGTATTTCAATTGCTATTTCACTTGAGGTTGATTTATTGATATAAGAATGTTAATCCTGACTCGAGTGTTTTGTGTTTTGCTTTACGCTCGGGTCAGACTGAGTGTACCAGTATTCGAGACTCACCTTTGAAGTTGGAGCTTTGCTTGAAGATCCAGCTATCTATCCAGCTTTCAGATATTCAGTTGATTCCATTGATTGTATTCTGATTCTTGTATTTGATTATTGTATCTCAGACATCTGTTGTACCTTATTTTACTCTGATATGTATATAGTAGCTTCATGAACTACTATCTTTTGCTTCCGCTGCATTTATTACTCTGTGCCTGTGATCTGTGATTATTTATTTACTGTATATGTTCAGTTTTGCCAAATTTAAATTAACAACGCGGTATTTTGAATAATTCAAGTCCGACATGTGTGTCTGCCTATGCACTTAGAGGGTGCAACATGATAAGGGGTTCTCGCATTTGGTTTGGTAGCGAGCGGATGACTCTTACTCCTACATGTCCCTACGGGGTTGGTGCAGTCGAGAGGCTGGCTGTAAAGGCAGAACATAGGTACAGCTGTATGCTACGGTGGGCGTTACCCCACTGACGCGGTCCGTTATAGTTAGTATCAGAGCTTTGGTAGCTCTAGGAAAAACTCAACATATAGGGTAAATGTATTTACAGAATCACTCTCATTCGAGTTTCAATCTCTTCCTTTCGACTAGATTCCTTTAAATTTTGGAACGTTCCCTGCGGTTCCAAAAAAAAAAATTCATTCGTGTCCCTCACTATTCGTCTTCTTTCAATTCTGGAGCATCCGATAACTCCACTTCAAATGACCCTTATAATGAATCGGCGGTCTCGCCAAACTTCGAATGATTTGTAAAAAGGTGAAACTCCTTTACAATAGGCATTGATTTACCGGAGATTTCTATATCCTTGGTTTACGATGCTATCTATCTCCCGCTATGCCTGAACTCTATCCCTTGAGATCTGATGCCGATTTGCCTCGGAATTCTGCATCGTTTTCATTATTAAAGTCACGGTTGTTAAGGTTGCCCGCGATTTATATAAACTTATCTATCTTTCTATTTTGTTATTTAATCACCCTATCTTTGTTTCGAACCTACCTTCGAATCAAAAAAAAATTCTCTTTGATTTGAGTCCCTCAAATTTAAATTTCTATCCTTGCTTTGAAATCCATTCTTGTATCGTCGAGCGAGGAAGTGTATTTGTAAATTAATATTTAAAACGTTTTAATATATATTATGTTGTTTGAATTGTTGATGTTGATTTGGGTTTTCGATCGATTCGTCTGATCAACGCTATCGATAGGATTTCCAAAACGCTTGAACAGAGAAAAACTGACACAATATTATTTTTAAATTTGGTAAATGAAATAAATTTTGAATAATTATTATATATATAAGTATGATTTTCTGAATTTTGATAGTTAATTGAGTTGTTTGTTAATAAATAATATTGGATTTTAAATGTCACCTAAATCATTGGCTTTTGTCTCATATATAAATAATTGAAATAAAACATGGTTTATAATTTATTTGAAAATTGAAATGAATTTAAATCAAGAAACTGAGAATTTAAATTTCCGCTGATTTCAAACTTTGATTTGAAAGTTTTAAAGTGTATAGTATTTAAAATATTTTCAAATAGAAATCATTCCAAAGAAATTTTAGATGTTTAATCAGTGCTCTTCTCTTTGTCACTGGAAAATAATTTCGGTGATGGCGGCCGCATCATCGACGTTCATTTTCGAGTTTCGAAATAGAAAAACCATTCTGTAGCATTGTTGCACTTTTGTTTTGGAAATTAAATTGATTTAAATTTCTAAAGTATGTCTTGATTTATAATATATATATTGGCATATGATTATTTTGATATATGAAAAATATATAAACTTATTTATCTCTAAATTGTTTGAAGATAATCGGGAATTTAAATCTTCTTAAAAGACGATTTCAATTATAAATGAAACCAAAATTTTGAATTAATATTTAAACTTGGGAGAATTGAATTAGAAATTTACTTGTATAATACTCGATTGCATTTCAATATAACTTACCTAAATTATTCAGAAGTTAAAATGTAATTGGAAAATATACAATATAAACTGATTTTATAAATAAATTTGAGTGTTTATAATAAATTTTATACACTTAATTTGATTATAAAATGATAATAGAGATAAATAGAATAATAAGTTATGTGAATAATTGATGTAATTAATAAAATAAAAATTTCGTTTTGAAAGTTAACAGAATTGAAATTAAATCAACTAATGAGGTATCTCGAATTAATTGAATTTAAATTGAATTTCATTTTTAAAAGAAACCTTTTGTATCTAACATTAATAAATGTGAAATTAAATAAATTTAATGGAAACTTTGAAAAGCAATTATTGAATATAAAATTTATTTAAATCGAAATTTATATGGTCTGAACGAATTGTTTCATTTTATTTTCAGACTATTTTCTTTCTGGTTGTTTCTATTCTCCTACCTCCTTCCTTTTCGGGGACGAAAAGTTTTGAGTGGGGGAGAGTGTAACGACCCGTAAATTTTTGTCGTTTTATTTATTTAATTAATCGAATTTTTGTGAAATTTATAAAAAAATAAATAACTAAATAAATAAATAAAATTTTGAAATAAAAATTTAATATTTGGAATGCGTCTAGTTAAACATAGCAACTGGTAAATTTTCGTCCAAAAATATGAAAGTTTATTTCGTGCGTAAATTTACTTCAATTTAATCAGTTAAAAAGCGATGAAAATAAAACGTTTTCGAAACCTAAATATTTTTACATAGAAAAATTCTAAACCATCTTCCGAGCAAGACGTCATTTTTCGTTTTTCCAAATTCGGACTTTTTTAGCTCCGTCGATCTTATTTTTCTGCGTTTTTACTGCATTTTCCGGTAGTAGGAAATTCGAATTTTTATAATTAAATCGTACTACTGATATCTGTATACCGTTTTGGTCGTCTCATCGTGCTGGTCATTATGGTATTTTTATTGGTGTGTTTCAGTTTCCGGGACACGGCAAACATACGATACGGTTAACCGTAACGGTCCTTCCTTTTGATTCCTCGTGACCGTTCGTTGCCCAGCTGTAAAACCAATGGTCACTTGTATTTAATTTTCTTGAATTCAATCGTACAAGAGGATTGCAATTTCCGAGTTCTCAGTTTATTTTGCCCGTTCATTTTTTTCTGGTTCAATTGGAAAGCAACAGATATTAAGAAGCGTACTCCTCTTCACTGTTTCTTTCTTCCTCTCCCCAGTGATTCTCCTTCTTTCTTTTGCAAACTCACCCACCTTCCCACTAAAAAAAGAAAAAGAAAACTCCCATGCCCAGTGACCGCCGAACACCAAGCCTCGCCGACCCAAACCTGAATAATCCTCCTCCGCCATCACAGATCTCGGCAATCGTCGAAAACCACAACTCCTTTGGCCGCAACCGCCATCAATCTCCCTGACCGATGTGCAGCCGCCTTCACACTCGACCACACAAGTGCCAAGCCGAGCTCCATCCCTTCCTCCTTACCTCCGACCGAGCTCCGACCATCATCATCGCCTGCAACTCGCGGCCGAGCACGCCCTTGCTCTGCCCGCAACACCTGCCTCCGCCTCCGTACGTCTCTTGCCGCGGGCCCTCAAGTCTTCATGACCTCGCCTCACTTTCCACTGCAAGTGATTCCGCCATCTCACTCTATGCACATACACCTTCCACCATCAAGCAACCGCCGTTCCCCTCCGGCTTCCACTAGGGCGCAGCACCCCATCTTTGTGCGCCGAACCCAATCCCACCTCCGAACACAGCTCATCACTCTTCCCACCCGCTCACAGCGCCCCTTAGCTCCTTCTCCTCTGCCGTTCATTTTTTTTATATATAAAGGTAATCATATGCTGTTAGATACAAAGTTTTTGATACATATTATATGTCAAGTGTTGCATGATTTACAAAGTTGATATTTTGTTTAGAGTTTTAAAAATATATATTGGGTTAAAGTTGGTAGTGGTTTATATATATTTGCATATTGATCTGAGTTGGCCCCTAATGTACTCATGCCTTAAGTATGATAGGTGTTTATAATATATATATATATGTTCAACCGTATAAAAGAATATCTTATGAAGCTATATATTAGTTCTACATGTTGTAATTAAAGTCCTAGGCTGTATGCACAGCATGCTACAGTATATTTATGAAATTTAATATAGAGGTGTCAATGCATGTGTGTACTAGTGGTCACATTATGTATTAGTTTATATAGCAAGTTGTATGGGTTATTTAGGTTACAGCTTGAAGTTTATATATGTTTTAAATTTTGTTTACCATTATAATAGGTTGGTATCGTGTATTATGAATTATATGTATATATAGTAAATTTATCGATTTAAAAATATTATATATATTTTCATAAAGCTTTGAATGTTTTGTATTTAATAATGAGTGAAGTATTTGTATGTATATTTTCTGGGCATAAAGCTGTTCTTCATATTTGTTTCCTTATACTAAGTTGTTCGCATGTACATTTTACTGGATAGAAGGTATGATGTTTATACTTCTGTTGTATGGGTTGTACAAGTATTTATGTAACTTCGACAATGTATGTTTTCAAAATTTATATCTTTGATTTTGGTTATAAGCATATTAATGTACTGTTAGTCACATATGCTACCCGTGGACTGTCAAATATTTAAGTATGTATTTTTGTTTTGAATACATATAAGTTTTCAAATATATATAATATACAAAGGTACAGCTTACAGATTTTATACATTTTTTTCTGTCCATTTGTGTTTATATATATTGATATAGTAATGGTATGTATTTTATTTTAACTATATAGATATTTTTATTTATTTATTTATTTATTTTTACCTTAGATTAAAATATTGATTTTATAAAATAACAAATATTTTTCGTAGAAATCAAACTGATTCTGATTCGGTTCATCAAACTTTGAATTTCAGCCTTGTTCATCTAATCCAAGTCAATCCCGCCTTGCTTTGGAAATCCGCACTTGGATTTGGTCAATTTCGCAATTCAAATCATAGCCTATTGTGTCATCTATCTTCTTGTGTTCTCCAACCTCGAAAGGTGAGCAATCACTCACGATTAACGTTCTTTTATTTATTAAATTTGATTTCAATTGAAACGACAATCGAAGTATATTGTTGTTAGTTAATTTACACTGTTTTATATGTTATTACATGTATCAGTTCACCTGTGATGTCTGACACCATTATCTGTTATTTATACGATGATAATCCAGTTTGGTTGATTAATGATTGATTGTTTGATGTTGATATTGATCGTTAAATTGTTAAGTATAAAGTGATAAAAGTTTACAATTGAAATTGACGTAGGAGTTAAAATGGGAAATTTATATATGTGTTGAATTTGATTAGATAAATTTTGTATAATATGACCCCTTTAAATGTTTAAATAAATTGACACGTAGAAATATGGTTAATCACACCTTGAACCATTTAAATGTATGTTGTATAGATTGATGTAGTATGAAATTTAATAATGAATATCAAGTGAAGAACCGTATAAATATTAGTGTAATAATCTTTAATCTACATGAAATGATAGTGTAGATTCTAGAAATAATTATATTAATTCGCACAAACAACAATGTCAATTAATACAGTTATTTCGGGATTATTTGAATTGATTATTGGATTGTTATTGATTATTGTTATTGCTTGTTTATTTACTTTGAAACCATCCCAGTTATCACACTGCAAGTTCCCTTTGCTATGCTTTGATCTTGAATTGAATTGGAATCGGGTTGAAATGATAAATACCCAAATTAAACTTTGACCTTGGATAGAGAATTAAATAAAACCCGATTGGTCAATACTTTGATTTAAAAATAAAATGAAGATTTTATTTGAATAAATAATAAGGTTTTGAAATGAAATTGGAATTTGACTTTTAAAGAAAGGAAATGTTAATATTTAATAATCCGAAACAAAATATTAACATAGTAGTTGTTGGAAGAATGTTGTTTTAAAATTAATTATTTAATAATTAAATTTAGAATTATTGATAATTAAGTTTTGAAATTTGTAAATAATTAAGTTTTGAAAGTATTTAATAATTAAATAAGATTGAATTATTTAATAGTCAAATAAAATTGAATTCTTTATTAAGTGAAATTTAACTTCTTGAATAAGTGAAATTAAGTTTCTTTATTAATTGAGTTTTGAAATTGTAACTAAGTAAATTAATAAGTGAAATCGAATTTCTCTAATAAGAAATAAAATGTGTTTATTGAAACTAATGTAAGACTTGAAATGTAAAGAACTTGATTTGACGAATTTAGTTTAATTCAATTTGTAAGTTTTGATATAATGAAGTTGAATTTAAGTAATTGATTTAACGAATTGGAAATTTAATAGAAATTGTTTTGAATGACAAATTAACTTAACAAATATTGAATGAAATAGATGAATGAAGTTAAACTGATTTGAATGTTAAATTAAATTAATTTAAATGATTTCGGAATGAAACTGGTATACGAACTTGAATCAATATTTGAATTGTTTTAAATGGAAATTGAATTATAAGACTTTGAAATTATGATTTGGAAGTTTTGAAACGTAAATTGTGGAAATTGTTTTAGAAGACAAATGAAATGTTGATTTACAAATTCTAATTGAAATTGTAATTGATTTGGTTTTTGAAATATATAAACGACCAATCGGTGAAATAATTTCGAAGGTTAATAAAGAGACTGGAATCGGTTAGAGACATACTCACTGTCTAAACCAAAAACCACTTTAATAACTATACGCGGAGTGTGATCCAGAATGAAGTGGTTGGAATGATGTACGTGATGACTGAAGAAAGAGAACGATAATGGATAGCCTTGACACTTGTGTCAAATTGGAAATGACTAAAACAGGAGCCGTGCCGGGCCAAATGGGGGTTAGCTACCTCGAGCGAACACACTTCTTCGAAAACTACTCATTACTTTTTGTCGATTAGTGCACCCTTGATTTTGGGAGTGTTGTTTCGCGGTGTTGCGATCGCTGCGGCGATGCGTTCTCACCAGTCCAGATCAGGCAAACGGTAGTTTCACTACCTTGGGTATTGCCTCATGTGCCTTGTCATACTTGGATCCCTATATACGCGACCACTACAATTTGTTTTGTGTTATACCTATAGAGTACTCCCTGATAGCCCACTAGTTTACGGTGGAGTTTACAGTGCTGTATAGACTATAACGCTTATATAAAATGTGTTAAGGGGGATAATGGTAACGCCTTAACACTATTTTGATAGTTTATATTACTGATAGACATTATCTACTTATCGTACACTACTACATAGTAGATAGTTTAACGGATCCTTAAAGGATGGTTATTCCAAACATCCTTTGAGTTACTTGTATTTCAATTGCTATTTCACTTGAGTTGGATTTATTGATATAAGAATGTTAATTCTGACTCGAGTGTTTTGTGTTTTGCTTTACGCTCGGGTCAGACTGAGTGTACCAGTATTCGAGACTCACCTTTGAAGTTGGAGCTTTGCTTGAAGATCCAGCTATCTATCCAGCTTTCAGATATTCAGTTGATTCCAGTGATTGTATTCTGATTCTTGTATTTGATTATTGTATCTCAGACATCTGTTGTACCTTATTTTACTCTGATATGTATATAGTAGCTTCATGAACTACTATCTTTTGCTTCCGCTGCATTTATTACTCTGTGTCTATGATCTGTGATTATTTATTTACTGTATATGTTCAGTTTTGCCACATTTAAATTAACAACGCGTTATTTTGAATTATTCAAGTCCGACATGTGCGGATGCGAATGGTCCAAAATATCGGGTCATTACAATACCCTATTTTATCTTTGAGAAGATTCTTGTGATATTGATTAATCTCATGTTGATTTTCAATTACATACTTATAGTAGTATGCCATTATGGTTATTACATGCTTATGCCATATCTTTTATTCTATATCATGTCATCTGATATTTATAGCTAGACTAATCCGTTTATTATTTTCTTATGAAATAATACTCGGGTCAGACCGAGATGTTACAGGTGCTTCTGCTTGACTTCTCTCCTGGGATTACTCTGACTTTTGGCTAACTATTTAGATTAGTAGTTTTTGTTGTGTACATTTGTGATATAGACTCCGTGATGTATACTTATTCTTTTGCTTAGCTTGTAGCTATTCTTTTGTATTATCGTGGATCTTTCAGACCACTACTCTGATGTACACTTTCACGTGTTATATATATATATTCATATCTTTTTCCGCCTTTGTGATATGGATGTCTGTGACTGATTGATGTTATGTTCATTTCTATATTTGTTTCCAAAGATTATGTATAGCCACTGTGTGATCGCTTTGAGTTTATGTCGGTATGTCGGATTTCCTCCTTAAATGAAATGCATGCTATACCATCTGACATATCGATGCTCGCACAAAGAAGTTACATGGATGGTCGCTCCTCAACAGCCTTATTCTCCGAGCTAGTTGACAGCATTACATCGTAGTGTTCTTAGCTAGCGTGGGTATAGAGGTGGGGCGTCACAGTTTGGTATCAGAGCCAAACTTCAGAACAATGTAGAATAACTTAACAAGGATCATCATCCTAAGTCCAACTTAGGAGTCATGCCTTAGGATTTAATTCGAGTCTTCGTACCAAATCATCCTATTTCCTTTTATGTATCCTTGTTTTATCTATCAAGATTTGCTTGATATTTATTTGGAGAATAACTTTTCTTCTTCTCTCTTTCTTAAAGAAGAGAATGTCTAGACCAGGCCGTCCCAGAGCCGGACCTTCTACTGTTGCTCCCTAGGATGGAGTTTTTATGACCGCTCAGCAGCTTCTTGATTTAGTAAAGAATGCTCAGGCAACTGGTCCTAATCAGGAACCTACTCACCCAAAGTCTGGATTTGCACGCTTGTGCAACGATTATACCAACTTGGGTGGGAAGCCATTCAAAGGTTCTGAAACTATTATTAAGGTCCAGGCTTGGTTAAGAACATGCGATCGAATCTTTTCTCGCATGAATCTTATTGATCTTCATTGTGTTCAGGTGGCCTCAAGTATGCTCCAAGAAAGAGCATTGGACTGGTACGAACTTCTTATTTTTGAGATTAATAAAGCGGATCTCACCTGGGGGCAATTCCGGGAACGCTTCGAATTGAAATTTGTACTAGAAGCTGAGAAAGTAACCTTGGCTCGTAGTTTTATAGACCTTGTTCAAGGTGAATCCTCTGTGACAGATTATATTGCATCCTTCGAGTCACTGTCTAAATATGGGGTTGAATACATCAACACCCCATTAAAGAAGAATCAAAGATTTGTTTATGGCTTAAACAAAAATCTCAAGAAGCCATTACTTCTCAAATTAGAAGTCCCCTTTGACCAACTCATTGATATCGCTCTTCGTCTTAAAGAGGCGGATAGGGAAAGTGATGTTGAAGTGGTGGGTTCCAAACCAAACTTCAACAACAAGAAGAGGCCAAACAAATTCAAAGGTCCTTATCCCAACAAAAAGGGGAAACCTGCACCTCCGGCAGCAAAGACTTCTACCCCAAGTAGTGGGCAATGCTTTAACTGTGGTTCTAAGGACCATTTTGCGAACAAGTGTTCAAAGCCCCGTTCTTGTCGCTATTGTAAAAGCCTGGATCATTATATACATTTATGCCCCAGACTTGAAGGCAAGAAGGAGGGAAAGTTAAATGTGGCTCAAGCCCCTGGCAATACATCTCGCGGTCAAGGTATGTCTCATTCTGTCCTTGATGGCATTATTATATTTCGTGATCAACCTATTAGAGTTCTCTTTGATACGGGTGCATCCCATTCTTTTATATCAAAGGAACTTGTCGATACTTTTTCTTTAACTGTTGTTGCTTTATTGACTTCTTTAAGAATTGCGAATCCGGTTGGTGGATTCGCAACTCTTAATTTGCTTTGTAAAGATGTGGAGATTATTTTGTGTGATTTTCCTTTCCTAGCCGATTTGCATGTCATGCGTTATTTAGGCTTTGGAATGATTTTGGGTATGGATTGGCTTAACCGTTATGAAGCTCATATCCTATGTCCCGAGCGGACTATTTATCTCCGTCATCCGCAATCTGTAAAGCAGATTTCTATTATTCTTAAAGATTCGGATTCCATTGTGGCTGCATCTTTATATTCTTTAAATCCTCGTGATGATGATAACGATGATGAGGAAGATGCCATTTCTCGTATTCACGTCGTTCGTGAATTTTCCGACATATTTGAGCCCGTTTTAGGATTACTACCTAAGCGAGCGATTGAGTTTAGAATTAATCTTGCACCTGAAGCTCAACCTATTACTCGTCCTCCTTATCGCATGTCCAATAAGGAGAATGAGGAGATGCGCAAACAATTATCCGAATTGGAGACGAAGCAATTTATTCGCTCTAGTTCCTCGCCTTGGGGAGCTTCAGTAATTTTCGTGAAGAAATCCGATGGTACACTTAGGCTTTGCATCGACTACCGCAAGCTTAATGATCTTACTATTAAAAATAAATATCCTTTACCTCGGATTGATGATCTATTTGATCAACTTAGTGGTGCTAGAGTCTTTTCACAATTGGACTTGGCCACTGGTTTTCATCAGCTTCGTATTGTAGAGGATAGTATTCCTTTGACTTCGTTCCATACTCGATATGGGTCTTATGAATGGCTTGTTATGCCATTTGGTTTAACGAATGCTCCGGCTTATTTCGTTGACCTTATGAATCGAGTTTTTAAAGATTTCCTCGATCGGTTTGTTCTCATCTTTATTGATGATATTCTTGTGTATTCTAAAACCGAGGAGGAACATGTAAAGCATCTTTGGATTGTATTGGAAACTCTTAGGAGTAATCAATTAAAAGCAAAATTTTCTAAATGCCACTTTTGGCAATCTAGTGTGAAGTTTCTCGGTCATATTATTTCCGAATCTGGAATATCAGTGGATCCTTCAAAGATTGAAGCGATTCAAAATTGGAAGAGACCGGAGAGTGTAACAGAAATCTGTAGCTTCCTTGGATTGGCGGGTTATTATCGTCGTTTTATCAAGGACTTTTCTAAAATTGCCGTGCCTCTCACTAGCTTAACGAAGAAAGGTGTTAAATACATTTGGTCGGACAAATGTGAAACTTCTTTTCAGAAATTAAAAGAACTCCTTTCTGATGCTCCTATTCTTGTTATTCCCAAAGGGAATCAAGATTTTGTTGTTTATACCGATGCTAGTCGCGTTGGTTTGGGTGCTATTCTTATGCAAAAAGAACATGTTATTGCTTATGCTTCTAGGCAATTGAAGCCAGCCAAGACTAGATATGCCACACGTGATTTAGAACTCGCGGCTATCGTTTTCGCCCTTCGAATTTGGCGACATTATCTTTTGGGAGAGAAATTTATACTTTATATTGATCATAAGTCTTTGAAATATTTATTTTCTCAAAAGGAACTAAATTTACGTCAACAGCGTTGGCTCGAATTCCTTGCCTCTTATGATCTTGATATTCTTTATACTCCCGGAAAGGGGAATCGAGTTGCTGATGCTTTTAGTCGTAAGCAACAAGTGGTTGTTTCTATGATGATATCCAAATAGCATGACCTCGAGGTTTTATCCACTTGTGAGATTAGAGATCGTGTATCCGATTTATGTTCATCTCTTGTTTTATGTAACCTTGAGGCTCATCCTTCTCTTTTAGACCGCATTCTTGAGGCTCAAAGGCTAGATCCCGAATTGGCTCTTCTTGGCCGAAACATTGAGGATAAAATTGATATTGAAGGTTTGAAAGACTTTGATATTGATTCTCGTGGCGGCATTCGAAAATTTGGTAAACTTATTGTGCCAAATATTAATGATCTTCATAAAGATATTCTAGAAGATTCTCATCGTTCCAAATATTCCATTCATCCTGGTAGCAGTAAAATGTACGCGGATATGAAGCGACTTTATTATTGGGAGGGAATGAAATCTAATATTGCTAACTTTGTTAAGTGTTGCATGACTTGTCAACTTGTCATGGCCGAACATCAAAGGCCCGGTGGGTTATTGCAACCATTGGAAATTCCAATTTGGAAGTGGGATCAAATTTCCATGGATTTTATTGATGGCCTTCCCCGTTCTCGTTCGGGTCATGATAGCTTATGGGTGATCGTTGATAGAGTTACTAAATCCGCCCATTTTATTCCCATTCGGTCGAATCGAACCGTTCCTCTTCTGGCCAAACTCTTTATCAAAGAAATTGTTAAACTGCATGGAGTCCCTACTTCTATTGTTAGTGATCGTGATCCATTGTTTACTAGTGGATTCTGGAAGAGTCTTCAAAAATCTTTAGGAACGAAGCTTAATTTTAGCACCGCTTATCACCCCTAGTCCGATGGACAAACTGAGCGTGTGAATCAAACACTTGAAGATCTTCTTCGTGCTTGTGTCCTTGACTTTTGTGGAAGTTGGGAAGATCATATTTCTCTCGTTGAGTTTTCCTATAATAATAGCTTCCAATCTAGTATTGGTATGGCGCCTTTCGAGGCACTTTATGGAAGGCCATGCCGATCTCCTCCTTGTTGGCTTGAGGCCGGTGAGAAGCTGGTTTTAGGTCCAGATTTTATTCGTGATTCCACAGAAAAGATTGAACTTATTCGTCGTAGGATGAAAGAAGCCCAGAGTAGACAAAAATCCTATGCCGATAATCGAAGAAGGAAATTAGAATTTTCTGTTGGAGATCTTGTATTTGTTCGTGTTTCACCTATGAAGGGTGTTGTACGTTTCAGTCGATCGGAAAAGTTAGCTCCCAGATATATTGGGCCATTTCCTATCACCGAACGTATTGGTTCCATGGCTTATCGCCTTTCATTACCGGCTCAGTTTTCTGCCATGCATGACGTGTTTCACGTTTCTCAATTACGGAAGTGCCTTCGGGATTCCGATTCTATTCTTGAGCCTGGTGTTGTGGAAGAAATTGAAGTTTCGCCGAATTTAACTTATGAGCAGCATCCTATTCGAATTATTGCTTCAGAGGTTAAACGACTTCGAAATAAAGATGTTCCGCTTGTGAAGGTTCAATGGTCCTCAAATCCTAAGGATTGCTCTTGGGAATCTAGGGAATTCATCGAGCGAACACATCCGGACTTACTTTCTCATGCTCTTTGAGGTGAACTTCTTATTTCAAATTTCTTTTGTGTTAATATGCTTTTATGGTTATTACTTTTTATTTCCATCTTGTATATTGCGAGGACGCAATTTCTTTAAGGAGGGGAGTCTGTAACAACCCGCATATTTGTCGATTTTATATTTAAATATTTTAATCGTTAATCGAATCTTAGTCCGAAAAGCTACTTTTTGCATACGGTCAAATTAGGACTCGAGACCACCTCCATTGAGTTTAAAATGACGTTTACGACCTTTTTAAGTATAAACTTTGATATGTTTGGAGATAGTGGAATTTTCGAGACTTTTTTCGCTTATGGCTTTGGTTTGGGCTGAACTCTTTTGCCCCTTACTAACTCAGCCCAACTCCCTCTCCTCTTCATAACTTCATTTCTATTTTCTTAAACATTCAAGCTTTATCTAAAATGGAGGACGGAATGGGAAACTAAAACTCCAAGCTCAAGTTCTCTTGCAAATCCATCATCCAACTCCAAATCTAGAGAGAAGACATTGGATTCAAGCTTCTTCCATTGCTTCAAACTTCATCTCCATCAATTTCTATGAAAAGGTGAGATTTTTATCTCATATTCTTGTCTATAACTATCTTGGATTGTTGGGAATGAATTCCTATCACTTTAGCATGTATATTTGCATTTGGTTTGGATTGGATTGGAGAAAAACTCCAATTTTTAGTGTTTTTGGTAAAAAACTGGGCTTAGGTCGCACTGCCTCGGAGACTCGGCCTGTAGATTTTCGTTTGCCCTTAGGTCGTTCGAAATTAGGTCGCAAGGTCGTAGGTCGTTTGGCCATTTTTGCATGCATTTAGGTCGCTGGCCTCTAGGTCGCTTCACCTTTGGGTCGCTCGGCTATGCAAGCTCGTTCCAGTAGGTCGTGACTCGTTAGGTCGCTCGGCCTTGTTTAAGACGTTAGCTCGCTCAATCCCTTAGGTCGCTCGCTCATGTCACTTGGCCTCACTTCCAGTAGGTCGCATGACCTCGTATCCACTAGGTCGCTCGACCTGTTTTACCTTAGGTCGCTTGACCTTATTTCCTTTAGGTCGCATGACCTTATTTCCTTTAGGTCGTTAGACCTTACCTCCTTTAGGTCGCTCGACCTCACCACCTTAGGTTGCTTGAACCTTAGGTCGCATCACCTATAGGCTGCTTGCCCTATTGCCTTGATAAGTCGCTCGGCCTGTGAAACCTGGTTAGGTCGCTCACTACTTTAGGTCGCAACGTTTCGGCCTGCTTTAACTCCTTAGGTCGTTCCAATGCTTTAACACATTAGGTCGCACGGCCTTGTTAAGACGTTAGGTCGCTTGCTTTTTATACTTAGGTCGTTCGACCTGTATTTCGTTAGGTCGCTCTGCATGTTTGGCCGCACCACCTACTTCCACTTTGATGCATTTTGAGCTGATTTCCTTGGATTTTGTCCACGTCTTCGAATGTGAATTCGTGTGATAGATTGTTTCTACAATCATTTTTGTGATTTGCCACTTTAAAAATATAAAGGTTTCAATACTAGTAGTAAATATCAAAACCCTTCCTCAAAATGATTTCAACACTATTTTAAATATAAAGCTCGTTTTCTCAAACTGTTTTCCAATCTACTAGTATATACAAACCTTCACCTCACTCGGATGAGAAATCTAATTAAACGGCTTAGTAAAACGAGTGGTATGAAACGCTTGCGTTTACTTCGTCGGTTAATTCTTGGACTTGTTAGATTGAACCTTTTGTGACAATTTTCTAGTGAAGATCCACAGTTTGTTCGTAAATATTTAAGTTAAGCAAGTGGTTATGGGACATGAAGCTAAACTCATATATTTACTAGCTTGGTGTGATTGACACTTCTTGATGATCATGACGATCATTTTTGTGATTTAGACTAGCAATTGTGCGATGTCTCTTTGTCTACGAGGGAGACTAAACCCCATTTGTGTGATGTTTCTACATCACATATGTGGGGTAGCGCCCCACGGTCTTCGGGCCATTCTTGTGGAGCTTCGGCTCAAAAATTAATGGTTAGCTACCATGAGATAGCGTCTCGTTTTGTGTTACACGTGTTGGTGAGTTTTCATACTCCAGTTTTGTGATAGGCCTCCCCCTTCTTGTGATTTCTGGATTTCTTGAGATGATTTCTGGAATTTTGTGCTTCACCAATTTTAGTGATTTCCATTGATATGTTTATCAATTTTTGTGCATTGGTGAATTTGTGTGTCATTGACTTGTTATGAATACAAGTTTAGGGTATGATACCCTATTTTATCTTTGAGAAGATTCTTGTGATATTGATTAATCTCATGTTGATTTTCAATTACATACTTATAGTAGTATGCCATTATGGTTATTACATGCTTATGCCATATCTTTTATTCTATATCATGTCATCTAATATTTATAGCTAGACTGATCCGTTTATTATTTTCTTATGAAATAATACTCGGGTCAGACCGAGATGTTACAGGTACTTCTGCTTGACTTCTCTCCTGGGATTACTCTGACTTTTGGCTAACTACTTAGATTAGTAGTTTTTGTTGTATACATTTGTGATATAGACTCCGTGATGTATACTTATTCTTTTGCGTAGCTTGTAGCTATTCTTTTGTATTATCGTGGATCTTTCAGACCACTACTCTGATGTACACTTTCATGTGTTATATATATATTCATATCTTTTTCCGCCTTTGTGATATGGATGTCTGTGACTGATTGATGTTATGTTCATTTCTATATTTGTTTCTGAAGATTATATATAGCCACTGTGTGATGGCTTTGAGTTTGTGTCGGTATGTCGGATTTCCTCCTTAAATGAAATGCATGCTATACCATCTGACATATCGGTGCTCGCACAAAGAAGTTACATGGATGGTCGCTTCTCAACAGCCTTATTCCCCGTGCTAGTTGACAGCATTACATCGTAGTGTTCTTGGCTAGCGTGGGTATAGAGGTGGGGCGTCACACAACGCTTCATTCTATCAAATATTTATAACACTTTATTTTAACTTGGGTTAAAATGGTTTTATGTTTATTTTGGAGCATCTGGGTTTTCCTTTCGATCTGTTCCACCCCTCGCCTAAGAAAAGAAAACATAGGCCAGGTAAGTTCAGGGCGCTGGTTGCTCCATCCCTAACCTTAGTTAAACACCTTGTTTTATCTTACCAGATCTCATAGGCGGGACAAATGTACTAGTCGTTTCCGCATACTCAATTATCAACTTTATTTTGGAATTGATTATAAAGATTCCAAATTATCGTTTAAACACTTAATTTTCCTTTTAAAAACATTCACAATTGATTCAGGGAAAAATCGTTACATTTAAACTTATTTTCAAAAAGTTATACAATTCGCAACATAAAAGTGCTGCGGAAAGTGCTATATAAACTTATTTGTTTAAATCAACTTTTAAACATTCGATAATTCATATTTTCTATCCAAATCACTTTTAAACCATTTTAATATATTTATCAAATTTGTTTCATATTTTTAATCATTTAAAAATATCATTTATAAAGAAATCCCTTTTTGGATTCCGAACTGCAAAACCACGAGGTTTTTAGAAAATTGTTTTGGACATATTTCAAAATCTACTTGATGAAATCTTGATTTTCTTTCTTCGTTTGAAAACTATTATCATTGTGGACCAAAGAATTTTTATTTCGAAGAAATTCGACTTATAAATCATTCTCTACGTTAATTTGAAGTTACGGGTCGAAATTTATGAACTACCGCTATGCGACGAGCTCGGTTTTGACCAATTTTGTGAATTGCTTCGGAACTTGTCCGAAACACTTCAAATTTATTTTAAACCATATTTAAACTATTTTAACTCATTTAAAACCATTAAGAGGCTAAATAACTTCCATACACATATTTGTATGGATTTAATTCTCATTTAATTAACTAGGGTTACTAACCATTTCTCTTATCATTTATCAAACCAAGTTATCAAATATTTAATCATTCTACATATACCAAACTTTTCATATAATTAACTTGAAATATTTTTTGGAATTAGTAACTTAAAAATATGAGTACTCACCTTTAACCGATTAACTTCCTACCAACATTCTTACTAACAACACTTTACTAACTACTTCAACTAATCAACTTCTACTCCATTTCTTTTGCTTTATGATATCGAACTCTTCTTCCAAACTCCCGAAAATCTGACACAACTTCCGCAGCACCTTGAATTTGCTCCAAGCTCCTTGGAATGAAATCGGCGGCACTTCCTTCTCTTTTTCTTGCTCGGGAGCTTCACAAACTTGCTCCTCCTTCTTGATCGTTTGGCCTCACCCTATTCCATCCCTTCCTCCATCATTTCTTTACTTCTTAGATGCTAAACCATGTTTTAATTATATTCTAAGGTCTTTGGCAAAGTTTGGTGGTGTTTTGACTTTGTTTGATATGGTTTTGAAAAAGTTAGTAAGGAAATGGAAGAGAAGAAACCATTAGAGAACCTTTTATAAAGCTTGAGAAAGGAAGAAGAAAAAAATGTAGAAATGTGTAAAACAAAGTGGAAGAATGGTGGTCTTATTTATAAAAAAGTTTTGGATTAAAATAATATTTTGTAAAAAGACCAAAATACCCTTACTTACTTATAAAGTAATCTTATTTTTTTCAACACTTAACATCACATTTCAAATCATTACTTTATGTCATTTTCACTTAGATATTAAGTAAAAAAAGTAATAATTATGTTTCTTTGATTTGATGTTTTACTTTTTTACTTTTGTACTTTTTTTGTCTTTTTATGCTTACTTTTTGTTAATTATATTCTAGAATTTTCTAAGTATGTTTAGTAAAAGTAAACTTGATTAGTGAATTAATTAATACTTACACTATTTGAATATATGTTCCTATATAATAAAATAAAGGTGCGACGATGTTGCGACAACTTTTAATCGACAAAACGTTGATTTCGATAAAATGTTTTACGGTCACATTTTGACGTTTTGGTTAAACCATTTATTTATGCAAACCAAATTTAAAAATAAATTTGTATAATTTTATTTAAAAATATAAACACTCATAAATTAATTAAAATAATTTATTCAACCATTGAAACTTACTTTTCTAAAATCAGCATTTTGTCACTTTTGTCGATATGGGCAAATGTTACTATTTTTGTGTATACTTCTCTTTCCAAACCCTATCTAATTTTGTTTGAATCATATAACCTTACTTAATTCATATTTAAAATCACTTTAAATAGTATATTTTAAAGTAGTCAAATTCTGGGTCGTTACATTCTCCCATACTTCAAAGAATTTCGTCCTCGAAATTAAAAGGACGAAAAAATATAACGAAGAAACAACAATTAAAGAAAGTTAAGCACAACAAAAATAATAATATTACACATAACCCCGGTCGGAGGTACGGTGCCACAACCTATCCATTTTATTTGTCAAATTAAGGTAGTTTCATTTTTAAAATTCCTAGGTTGATATACTAACCCTAGATGAATTTTACTTAGGCACCTAACCTAAGCTCTGATACCACGTGTGACGACCTAGATTTTCGGACCAGTTAAAATTGCCAAAAATCCGTCCGTTTTAAAACTACTAATGGAAACTACCAACTTAATACACAATATTTGATGAATATTCAACACTATTAAATGTATAGGATACAATTTCAATTATAAAACTTATCAGAGTAATTAATTTATTTATCAATCCAACAAAGTGTGCTTTAATACATACCAAATACAATGACTATAAATTTACCACTGCACAACTCTGATGAGAGAGACAACACTATCCTTACTTGAGAACTCAATAAATAATGTAAATGCGGAATAAAATAGTAAGCAAGAAAGATAAAATAACACAAGATAAACAACAACCAATAACAGATAAACATGAAAGGGTTATATTATTTGAGGGGCTGCATCACTACCACTTGTGACTGCCTACGTACCCCTATCTAATTGGGTACCTAACTAGATACAAGATCAAGCCAATGTAGTTCTCCTACCGCAAATAGGACTTATGGAGCCTATGATACAACAAACAATATGCAATTCCCAAAACTACGCACTTAGGCTTAATCTTAAATTTTAGATTTTCAAATCTAATTACCTTTACGGAAATTATCTCTTTGGACTTTATTCTCGAATTCTTATTTCAAAACTTTTGAAATATATATATCTTTTATATTCAAATTTTACTTTACTTCGGGATCTTAAATCAAATCACTTTCGAAAAGTTTATTTGGAAATCCCAAATACTGTAATAAAAACATATTAAACCATATGCAACCAGATCGGGAGGTTTCTCCCAATTACAAGGCAACTGGGTCCGAGCCTTCATACAATCGATAAATAAGTACATCCCTCTATTCCAAGAGCGGACTATACCAAAAACATATGCCCACTTTTTAGTTACACGTTACCCGAATCATTGGTAACATAACACATCATTTTATATCCTGAAGCGATAAATCATTTCACACTAATATTCACAAGTACTTTCAAATCTATAATAATTTTCATTTCCTAAATTTGTTCAAAAATCATCTTAAAACCATCGAGTTTAGTCCTCGAAATTCTTTCCGTTTTATAAAACATTTTTATAAAACCATTCTTATATAAATCACTTTTACATAATATAACTTCAAAATATTCATTACCAAACATTTATATTTCTTTTAAAGGGAAAGCATTTCGTAACATTTCCATTTGAAAACCAATTTTCAAAACAGTTCACTAAATTGAAGTGAACCAAATATTACCGCTAAACATCTTATAGTCAAATTGTGAAATAAATCACAAGGTCTTAGCCTAAAATTATTTTCTACCTAGCACATGCATATGGAGCATCCGGGTTTGATGTTTATTTTGGAGCATCCGGGTTCTCCTTTCAACCTGTTCCACCCCTCGCCTAAGAAAAGAAAACATAGGCCAGGTAAGTTCAAGGCACTGATTGCTCCATCCCTAACCTTAGTTAAACACCTTGTTTTATCTTCCCAGATCTCATAGGCGGGACGAATGTACTAGTCGTTTCTGCATACTCAGTTATCAACTTTATTTTGGAATTGATTATAAAGATTCCAAATTATCGTTTAAACACTTAAATTTCCTTTTAAAACCATTCACAATTGATTCAGGGAAAAATCGCTACATTTAAACTTATTTTCAAAAAGTTATACAATTCGCAGCATAAAAGTGCTACGGAAAGTGCTATATAAGCTTATTTGTTTAAATCAACTTTTAAACATTCGATAATTCATATTTTCCAATCTAAATCTCTTTTAAACCATTTTAATAGATTTATCAAATTTATTTCATATTTTTAATCATTTAAAAATATCATTTATAAAGAAATCCCTTTTCTGGATTCCGAACTACAAAACCGCGATGTTTTTAGAAAATTGTTTTGGACATATTTCAAAATCTACTTGATGAAATCTTGATTTTCTTTCTTCGTTGGAAAACTATTATCATTATGGACCAATGAATTTTTATTTCGAAGAAATTCGACTTATAAATCATTCTCTACGTTAATTTGTAGTTAGGGGTCAAAATTTACGAACTACCGCTATGCGACGAGCTCGATTTTGACCAATTTTGTGAATTGCTTCGGAACTTGTCCGAAACACTTCAAATTTGTTTTAAACCATATTTAAACTATTTTAACTCATTTAAAACCATTAAGAGGCTAAATAACTTCCATACACATATTTGTATGGGTTTAATTATGATTTAATTAACTATGGTTACTAACCATTTCTCTTATCATTTATCAAACCAAGTTATCATCCATATCACAAACATATAATCAACCATAATATCAACCAAGTTGTCAAATATTTAATCATCCTACATATACCAAACTTTTCATATAATTAACTTGAAATATTTTTAGGAATTAGTAACTTAAAAATATGAGTACTCACCTTTAACCAAACCGATTAACTTCCTACCAACATTCTTACTAACAACACTTCACTAACTACTTCAACTAATCAACTTCTACTCTATTTCTTTTGCTTTATGCTATCGACCTCTTCTTCCAAACTCCCGAAAATTCGGCAGAGCTTCCGCAGCACCTTGAATTTGCTCCAAGCTCCTTGGAATGAAATTGACGGCACTTCCTTCTCTTTTTCTTGCTCCTCCTTCTTGATAGTTCGGCCTCACCTTATTCCATCCCTTCCTCCATCTTTTCTTCACTTCTTAGATGCTAAACCATGTTTTAATTGTATTTTAAGGTCTTTGGCAAAGTTTGGTGGTGTTTTGACTTTGTTTGATATGGTTTTGAAAAAGTTAGAAAGGAAATAGAAGAGAAGAAGCCATTAGAGAAGCTTTTAGAAAGCTTAAGAAATGAAGAAGAAGAAAATATAGAAATGTGTAAAACAAAGTGGAAGAATTGTGGTCTTATTTATAGAAAAGTTTTGGATTAAAATAATATTTTGTAAAAAGACCAAAATACCCTTACTTACTTATAAAGTAATCTTATTTTTTTTCAACACTTAACATCATATTTCTAACCATTACTTTATGTCATTTTCACTTAGAGATTAAGTAAAAAAAGTAATAATTATGTTTCTTTGATTTGATGTTTTACTTTTTTACTTTTGTACTTTTTTTGTCTTTTTATGCTTACTTTTTGTTAATTATATTCTAGAATTTTCTAAGTATGTTTAGTAAAAGTAAACTTGATTAGTGAATTAATTAATACTTACACTATTTGAATATATGTTCCTATATAACAAAATAAAGGTGCGACGATGTTGCGACAACTTTTAATCGACAAAACGTTGATTTCGATAAAATGTTTTACGGTCACATTTTGACGTTTTGGTTAAACCATTTATTTATGCAAACCAAATTTAAAAATAAATTTGTATAATGTTATTTAAAAATATAAACACTCATAAATTAATTAAAATAATTTATTTAACCATAGAAACTTAATTTTCTAAAATCAGCATTTTTTCACTTTGGTCGATATAGGCAAATGTTACTATTTTTGTTTATACTTCTCTTCCCAAACCCTATCTAATTTTGTTTGAATCATATAACCTTACTTAATTCATATTTAAAATTACTTTAAATAGTATATTTTAAAGTGGTCAAATTCTGGGTCGTTACAAACTGCGTCGGAGATGTTTGCGGGATTTTACATCTCCTATCCAGTGTCTAACGTGCGTGCAACAACTTAATCGATGTTCTGGATTACCATCTCCTAAGGATCCATTAAAATATCTACTATGTAGTACAATACGCTATTATAATATGTCTATAGTAAAGTAAAATATTAAAATAGCGTTAAGGCATTACACATATCCCCCTTAACACATTTTATATTTTCCCGTAGTCTGTACAGTTACTATAAGCTCCACCAAACCGGTGGTTTACTCAATGAGCACTCCATAGGTATGGTACAAACCAAACTCGTAGTGGGTGCGATAAGGCATGTGACAAGGCACGCGAGGCAAGGCCATGGTAGGATTCTAACGTTTGCACTCCCGGACTGGTGGTAACGCATAGCAGCTACTACCGCCCACCTAGGAACACACTCGCAAAATCAATCGAGCGCGGCAACCAAATTTATCACTAAGTCATAATATGGTATCGAAGAAATGTGCCTGATAGGAGGAGCGACCTCACTTGGCCCGATATAGCTGCTGTTTTAGCCACATCAAGCTAACTTGAGGGAGTCAGGGCTATGTTAATACCTCATACAAAATCGTTCGCCAAACCATCCTACTTCATTCTGGAATCTCCACCACGTACACAGTTGTTAAAGTGGTTTTCGTTATTGGCGGAGAGTGGGACAATATCCGATCCCGGTCTCTTTAACAACCAAACGCTTATTTCACATCGGATGGTTCTTTTACATTTCCAAAATCAATTCATAACTAATATCAAAATATCATATTTACTTCAAATCATATCACTTTCGAAATTATATTCAATTCAAAATATCCCTTATTTCAAAACCACCATATTTACTCAAAATATGCCATTTCACTACAAAATATCATTTTCAAATTCCAACGTAAGTTATAACATCATTTAACCATATTCGCTTTTAAATCAACGATTTAGATAAAAACAATTCAACTTTGCACCGTTTGAAATTTTGAAATTAGTTTAGATAGTCATAAATAGTTTAAATAGTATTAGAATAGTTTAAACTAGTTAAAATAGTTTATAATAGATTACAATAGCTTAAGATGGTTTAAATAGTTTAAAATAGATTAAATTAGATTAAAATAGTTTAAATGGTTTAAAATAGATTAAACTGGGTTAAAATAGTTTAAAATAGTTTAAAATAGATTAAAATAGTTTAAAATAGTTAAAATAGATTAAATAGCTTAAAATAGATTAAAATATTTTAAATGGTTTAGAATTGTTAAAAATAGGTTTTATATAGTTTAATAATTTAATATAAAATGGTTTCAAAATCTAAATAAATTTGAACTTAAAATAATATATTTTTAAACAGTTTATATTAAATAATTAATTTGAAAGTAATATCAAATTAAACTAATTCTTCCATTTCAACAAATCTAGACTATATCCAGCTTTCAAATTAACCAACTCAATTTTTATCTTTCAATTCAGTTCTCAATAAAACCATTTAAATCTATATCAATTCCAAATCCATGTTTGAACTATAAATTTAAACAACTTCAAATTTAGTAGATTTTAAAGTTTAAACATTCAAACATTTTCAGTAACTCAATTTTGATAAATTTCATTTATATTTCAAAATTAAACTTTGAAATGTCAATTTCAATTCTTTTAAACAATTCGTTTGAACCAGTTAAAGCTTGGATTTTCGAAAACAATTAAGTTTATATAAATAAAATTTATGTCAAAATATCATTTAATAGGATTCAAAAATTTAGGATTTAAAATCATTTAATTTAACCAATCCAGTGTCCGTATATAATTTTCTACCCTATGGTCAAGTGATACAGATATATATCATTTCAACCCGCAATAATTTTAAAATTTCCGGGTATATATCATTTCGACCCGCAATCCCGAATTAAAATTCAAAATCCATAAAATCACTCGAGTCTATCATTTCAACTTATAACGATTTTTCCCTAATATATAAAATCGTTCGGGTGTGTATCATTTCAACCCATAGTGATTTTCCTATCGATAACAAAGGGAACTTGCAGTGTGGTAATAACATATAAAATAAATATAGTCCAATCATCCAAATATCAACAATTAAACATCCATCACAATCATCAATCATCATTCAAATCAAACAATAAATCACAACAAATAACTGGTTATAATTATCGGGGATTTACTGGCAATTGAATTTCAATATTAATTTAAATGGTGATTAAATTCAATATAAATTCAGATTAAATTTAAACGACAGTTTAATATACCAAAGAGCAATCAATAAATTTCTAATCACATTATAAATTCAATTTAACTAACATAAGATGGTTTAGTAGTTGTGAGTGGGTCAAAACACTCATCTTTGATTTCAAATCGATTTGAAATCAAATTATAGCCCAAAATTTGAATAGTCTCAGAATTCATCCAAACTAGTTATGTAATGTCCGAAATTTCGATACGATCCGAATGGAACAAACCTCGCATCAATCCGAGCTCGTATGCAAAATATATCGATATTAGAATGTTAAAATTTTAAATTAAATAAAATAAAAAAATAAACGAGCAAAAGGATACACGTCATCACTTCAAGCAACCACGAAACCCTCGACCTCTCGTACGTGAAAACTGCTCCAGCCGCCACGCTAAAACACCACGCCGCCGATCAACCACGACCACCTCTGACACGCCGCGACCACTCCTACATGAGCGCCTCAACTCGTGCAGCCCTCCAGACCATCAGCGACCTCCCCTGAATGCCCATCGATGTCTAATGAGCAGCCGCCACCGCCTATATTACTAACCCTAATTGAATTTTACACGACGATCCACCCATTGATTTGCTGAACGAACCACGTCGATGCACTCCCCATGACGATCTCTACACAACTGCATCCTCAAAAACTACAAGTAGATTTAGATTGCGCTCGTCGAGAGATTTCCAAGGATATATAATTCGATATAGTTTGGAGAGTTTGAATTTCGATTTGAATTTGGAATTTGATTTAGGGTTTTTGGAATTGAAAATAGGTGTCTGCCATTGGAGAGAGGAGATAGGAATAGACAGACATATTTGTACGTACAGGAATAAGAAAATAAAAGGCTGCTGGGGTTTAGAAAATCTATTTATATAGACAAAGCCCGATAAGAATGAATGAACATATCGAATTGGTTCGAAGCGACAATAACGACCCGAAAAGCCCGTTCCGCTTTCGAAACGAAAATGGGTCATCCCACATATCAAAATAGATGTTTTCGATATTTTTAAACTCAAAGTCACAGGTTTCAAATCCTAATTCAAAAGTATGCAGAAGTTAGCTTTTAAAATCAACTTATTTCAATTGAATTCATTAAATTGATTTCTATGCGTTTCGAGCCCGCGTGATTAAATGACAAGTCTTATCGCTACAAAACTTAAAATCTTAATTCACCATTACGAATCCGATGAAATTGGTTTCGTCAAAATCCGAGATAGTGGCTAAAATTGCTATTTTCACGTTAATTAAATAAATTATTATTAAATTTATTTAACCACCTTTTAAATTTAAATTTAAAAGTTAACAATTTTTATCATTTTTGATTACCTAGACATTTATAATCTTTTAAAACAAATTTCCATGTCAGATCCAATATTAATATTGCATTAATTATAGTGTTCAATTTCAATTGCAATAAATTCGTTAATTATAAATTAAATTCAAATAAATTCATTTCTTTCGATTTACATCTTATTATTCAATCAACCATTACTTTGTGGATATAGTTAACATTGGTTTACCATTTATTACATCAATATTCTACAGTTATCATTTTAATTCATTTTAATTTCAATATTTCCATTATATTAAAGTTTTATCGATTTCCAAATTAATTTACCGGATTAAATAACAAAATGATAATTGAAGCAATTATTATGCATTAATAATTCAAACCATTTCCAAGCTTATTGTTTACAAACAAAGCTAATTAATTCACATACTGATTAATCATTCTATATTAACCAATTTCAATTACTTACATAAAATTTTACCATTCAATACAACATTTGGTTTATCTCCTCATTTACTATTTCTAACCAAATTAACTTTACAATTGATTGAAATTACTTTAAAATAGTTATCAATTCATTAAATCACATTATTAAGTTACATTCTAATTGTTTTCTTATTGACAAATCATAAATCTTTAATTTCACACAATATAAAATCCTAAAATCTTATTAAATTCAATATTTTTAATTATCGGAAAATACGGACCGTTACAATTTATCCTTGATATTTATGCAAGCTTATCATGATGATCTAACCTTTTTTGATATTTAGAGAGAGTCCGGCCCGTTTATTATTTTTATAATACTCTGGTCAAACCGAGATTTGATAGGTATAGGGACTGAGTGACCTTAGATGTGGGCTAGCTTAAGAAGTTTTATATGATGTTATTTATATGTTGATGTATCATTCGCGTCTAGCTTATATATTTGTTGTACATTTGTTTAAGTTATAGCCTTATGTAGTCAAGTATATTTGTGACCTATCATTGTCTATTCATGTGTATGTTTGCATATTCGAGTCTAGTATTTTCCATTTGTAGACTCACACTATAGAGAGCTATTTGATGTATTATATTTCCATTGTGACATGTGACACTATTGTTGTATATTATATGATATATTGTTCTATTCAAATTGAGCCAACATGTTTATTGCTTTGTGCTGAGACTACTCACGTCTATATATAGAGATATGAGGTATAAGATGATGTGATAGTGTTAGTCCAAGGGAATAGACGCAGATGGTTGCTCCTACCCAGCCTTATTCTTCGTATTGGTCGACAATATTACTCATAATATTCTTGGGTAATATGGATATAAAGGTGGGGCGTTATAGAATGATTGAGAATTTAAGTATAAATTCTCTGATCTTGTGTGATTGGCAAACCGTTGAAAAGTAAGAGTGAAAGGGTATGGATTTGGGAAGAAAGAGGAATTATATTGATGTATCTTTCTCAAAAAAGTATAAAATTGAAAGAGTAAGGAAAAATGAGAAAGTAAGTCGTTAAAATTCAGTATCCAGAGCCTTTATATTGAAGATGAAGAGGTTCGAATTTGCAAAAGGATGAAGAGACATGTCCATTCATTTAAATTTGAAAAACCCTCCAATAGTCATTATGTTGACATATGAGCCATGGGTATCTCGACATATCCATCCAAATTTGAAAATTTTCTCAATGGTCACTATGTCGATATATGGTTAATGTGTATGTCGACATAATCTTGTTGACTTTTGCAAAACACTTTATAAAATTAGTTTTGATATTTATAAATTTAAAAACTAATATTGTACTTTTATAAAAAATATAGTAGAGATGATAAAAGAGTTTACTAAGAGAGGAAATTTAAATATTTGCTATGGGGCCTTTAACAAAAATCCTAAGACCCAACCAAAATAGACTTACTGATAAACACATCAAAAAAATTTGTCGTTAAAGCACTTGTATTCCATTTACCTCGGTCGATTTTGCTCTTTAATTTGCTTTAATTAATCTTCATATATATATATATATATTATCATTTGCTTGCAATGAGTTCTTGTTTATCTCTGTAAAACATCTCCATAATATATCCAAAAATAAAGCATAACTTAGCGAAACATTAGTATTAACTTTATACGGCTGTTGTCATTAAAACCAATACTCATGGTATTAAGAATATCCTTCTTTTTGATGATGACAACCATATAAAGGTTTGAGAGATAAAATATAATATTATTATATTTGAATCCTCTTGATCTTTGCACCCCCCTAACATTTTGTCTAGTACATTTATACATTTTCTCACCCTTTATTATTAAATAAAGAGCAGAAAAGAATTGTTTTAGCACAACTAGACAATATGTATGGATTTTATATATAGAGTAGTATATAAAATATGAATATAAAACTCATAAGAGGAATCAAAGTCAATATTTTAGAAACATGAGAAATAAAAGGAGTTTTAGAATTACCGCTGTTGTTGATTCCAATATCATATCTTTTCGAGTTATCTCCAAAGTCCATGGTTTCACCATCTTTGCACATAATATCACTTAGTATTTGTGTATATCCATCAGAGGAACATCTGCTATCTAGTATCCATTTCACCTTCTTTATTGCATTATTAGGTACCTAAAAAATAAATAATTTGCATAATGTATCCTATTCTATTTTGGTATTTGTAGCGTTAACTTTTGGGAAGCCAAACCCATAAAGAGTCTGAATAACCATTAAAAATAAGATAAATGAACTTTAGAAATGAAATTACCAATATATTTTCCTTATAACTATTGTCTAAACGTTTAGGAACTCATATATTAATGAATTTATTTAGGGGGTTTAATTTTAATTTTCTAGGTTTTGGTTTGAACTTGGTACCTTTTACAAATTTAGTACTTTGTGTACTATTTATATTTGATTTTTGCTTTAGAGTATATCAAACTCCATGATTTTTTTAGGGGTTTAGATAAAGATAATAAATATTCTAAATTATCTTTTCCTTTGTTAAATTTATCCACCATGGATTCCATTGTATCAATATTCTTATTCAAATTAAGAATAACATTGTTTAGAGGTATAATTTAGTCATTCAGACATGTTATCTCTAACATCATTGAAAGATTCTCCATTTTTAAGGACTCAATTTCACTTTCCAGTTTTCCAAATCTTTCTAATTTCAAATCCTTTTCATCAATAAGTCTATTAAGTATTTTGATCTCATCTTCTAGACATTGTTTTCTTCATTTATCTTTTCATTAAACATTTTTAGCCTATCTATCTCTACTAAATTATTATTGTACTATTTTCTAAGCAATCTATATCCCTTATACATATCATTTAAAACATTCATAATTTCTTTGTCAGAATCCTATACCTGGCCATCTTTTGTCATGAAGCACATGTTGGCATTTTTTGTTTTTGGCTCACGGTCATATGATGAATTGTATGAATAATCCAATATCGCATTGTAAGCATGCTACCTCTTCTTGTTGAATGTGTCAATATTCGAAGAGTACTTTGATTTCTTTGGATTAGGACAATCTCTCTTTAAGTGGACAGTTTTATCACATTCAAAATTCTTAGCAACATGTTTCTAGAATTATTTTAATAGTTGTCAGTTTTTTTGAAATTTCTTCATTTTCCTGTATTTTAGGAATTTCTTGAAATTCCTGGATATGAAATTGATTTCCTCCTCGCTATCATCATCCAATCCATGACTGTTGTTTGTACCAAAATTGGGCACAACACTCTTCGGATGTGTTTAAAGAGATAAAATGAAGAAAATAAATGTAAATTGAAGCAGATCTAATAACACACCAATAAACAGATAAGAAAATGCACAGAAACACACAGATTTAGAGTGGTTCGGCAAATTTCCTACGTCCACTATGAAATGGCTGATGTTTATTGAGCTTTACTCGCTGGCTACAAAAGATTACAGCAGTACAATAGAAGTTTAATGATGATTCCGGCAGAGTATCAGTGTAAAGAAGCCAAAAATCCCTTTTCTGTTGGTCCAAGGTCACTATTTATAGGTGTAGACAGCAAATATCTCGCCCAGATCTCGAAAGACTTCTTCTCTCATGTGGGTGGGCCCATGGGAGCGAGTTTAGGTGATTTTGACTCGATATGGGAGCGATACAAATTGAATTCGTATCGATCCGCAAATGGTCCTTTGGGGCTGAAATTTGTCAGGTACATTCTTGAGGTTGTAGGCAAGCTCCTGTCAAAATTTGGTAGCCTTTGGACTAGTAGATCTCGAGTTATGATCGATGAAAGTTTGAATTTGTCTAAGGCTGTCGAGTTCGCATCGCTTCTAGGCACGTGATGTCCGATGATGCGACGCTAACTTTTAGGATCGATCCACTTTTCATGCTGAGTGACCGAGTCATCCATCTTTACGTGTCTCCTTCGTATCGCTCCCATTCAGGTGCTTCGTGTCGATGTCGTTCGTGTCCATTGATATGGCTTCGTTTATATCGAGGTGTCTCTTTTTCCTTCGTATTGATGCAAGGCGGATTCATTCGTATCGCTCTAAGCTTGTCTCATTTGTATCGCTCCCTCTAATTCTCATTCGCATCTTATTCCCGGGCCCTGCTTCATATCAATCAACATGGATCCCGTTCATATCGATCCATCGCGTATCATTCACATCGATCCTGGCCGATCGGTATGAATAGCATTTATAGGTGGATCGATATGAATAAGTTAGTGGATGCGATGCAGGATGAATACAGACCGATACGAAGTGAGTCATGTTTGATGAATATGAACGAAACTTCCTTTCATGGATACAAACCACCACTTACCTTGATGGATACGAATTAGTGTTGCCATAATGGATACGAATAGTGCTAGTTTTTCTTGATGGATTCGAATGAAACTGATACGAAGGAGGTGGAATGATGGATACGAATTAGAGCATTGCTTGATTTGATATCTTGAGCATATGAACTCGATTGACTTGAAATTTGGAATGTTGGCTTTCACAACTTTGATTGTTGTGTCATGCTAATTATAGCTCGATCCAGACTCGGACAAAATTCATTAGTATCCATAGTAGACCTGTGTATAATCGGTCTTCGGGACGGACCGTCTTCGGTTTCTAGTCAATTCCTTGGTGTCACGGCCTTGCCAAAAGGCGGGATAACATTTGCCTCCCAAAGTACGTCTTATGAGAACATGACGTGCTTTGAAAAGCTGTAATCTTCATTCTGAAAAGTTCTATTCGTTTTGCTGAGTAGTCGTTGTCTTTTCGTCGAAAGATGTAACCTTTGATTGATCATCAGTAGTACAAATAATGAATTGTTGACTGCCAATTGTTGTACTGTGCACTGTTGTGACTGAGTGTTGAATGATAGAAAATTGTTGTTCGTTGTTGTAATTGTCACCGGGTGAGCATTCAACTCCTGTGAATTTCGAAAATTAAATGTTGATGTATGGCACATAAAACATATGTTAACCTGACTCTCGTTAACGTTTGTACGTTCACGAGTCGTTGTCAGTTTCCTTGCATCGAATTCCGTATCGATCCTCTCCTAAATCGATGTGAAATTCGAGTTGTAATAACGCTCGATGGTTGTTTTTAAAGTATCTCTTCGTGTTGATCCTCTCTTAGATCGATGTGAGAAGTTGGAAATTTGTCTTCATATCGATGGTGATCGACACGAATCAGTTGGTTTTTTTAAGCATTTTGTATCGATCGATACGAGTTCTGGTGGTCTTCAAAGTGATGGACACGAAGTTGTTACTTCATATCGATGGAGTTGAACAATCCAAATATGACTTGGTGGTGGCGTTCGCATCGATGAAGGCCGGTGGATACGAACAGCTGTTGCTTTGAGTTGACGTGGAATGGATACGAAAGGACCCTTCCTCGTATCGATGTAGGAGAAATTGCCTTGATGGATACGAACTGAGTTCACTAAAGGCTGGATACGAGCTGTTTTTTGTATCGGTTGTGTTGTTGACTGTTTCAACGGATCAGGACCACCGGGAGACAAAGAGTTTTTCTTTCCTTTTGTTTTCCACCCATATAAATACTTTCCACACTTAACCAAATTTCTATTTGATTTCACATTTTCTCCTGCATTCGTATCGATACAAAGACCGAGAAATAAAAACTGCCTTCATCCCCAAATTGATATTATTCTCTAATCCCTCGAGTTTATACATTGACTTAGGTAATTAATTGAATAAATCAAATTTAACACGACGAGATTCGAGTCTTGGTGCCATTTCATCCAAGGTCGTGGCCGATTACAGCATCGTCGATGTCGGAGTTGGGCTGAAGTGAGGTCGAGGAGGTAGTAATGGAGCTTGGGCTAATTGTATAAGAAGAAGTGTGGAGGGACACGAAGGTGGCGTTCGTGTCGATGATGGACGAAAGACGAGTTCGTATCGATCTGGATTGAGAGTGAGTTTGTATCGATCTAAGCATAGTGGAACTTCGTATCGAGCAAATAGAGTGTTTCATGTCGATTGGTGGTGGTGGACTCTTCGTATTGATAGGACTGCAGGCATTTGTATTGATCGATAACCAATGGCATTCGTATCGATATGCCGTGACTGATACGAATTCTTGATCCCTCGATCGATATGAAGAATCTATTTTCTCGATTGGTACGAAGTAAGTGATTTTGTATCGATACGAAGTACTATCGGTTGATCAATATGAAGTGATGTTTTATGATGGATACGAAGTGAACTTCTGGTGATCGATCCAAGTCTAAATCCTGATCGATATGAATACTTCTCGCGTACTTGAATATTTGACTCCGACGAGCTTCTGCCCTGCATTATTGGACTTAACCTTTTCACTGCATATTTGACTGTCTTTCGAAGCTCGTCGATGGAACTATAACTTGACAAAATTTTAACTTGGATCGATCTAGGAAGTCAAAATGGCACGGTTGTGACGGTTAGCGATGACGGTCATTCCAACTGGATTTTGAAGTCTCGTCATTCTAACACTTTTTATATCTTATAGTCTTTTATTAATTATATACAACATTGCTCTGCACAACACATTCATGCACTTCACACTGGGGAACACACAGGCTTATTGTCATCTAATGATGGTTTTTACTGAGTTGATTAGTTATGGAACCCGGGAGTTCTCAACAGCAGGAGGTTCAGAGTCCACCTCCTTTGGTAATAGAGATGCCGGCCTTCACGGTCGAAGTCATAAGTCCAGCTCCGGACGAGTTACCAGGAGCAACTTTCATTGGGAGCCCACAAGATTCCATTCCATCCAACGTCACCGAAGATATGTTGGGGAGAATTTACTTAAGACACGGGCTATCGCTAAATGATGTTCTGCTACCAGGGCCGAATAACAGGCCACATACTCCCCCGAAAGGGTACACTGCTTTTAATCGATTTTCCTGCACAGCCGAGACACTTCCACCATTCAATCAGTATATTCGGGAGGTGGTATCTTACTTAGGAATTGCTCCGTTACAGTTGCATCCAAATGGATACACGTTGTTGAACAGCTTATTCATTGTTTTTATGGAGCATCTCTTACGACCCCGACTCTGGAGGAAGTCAAATTCTTGTTCAATGTCAAGAGTCGGGGAGATAATCCCTCGTTCACATTCTTAGAGGCGGTCAGGAATTGCCAAGTTGTGACTGGAACCTGGACCAGACTTAGCTACTTCAAGACCGAGTGGTTCTATGTTCGGTGCCCGCCAGGGTTCGCCAGACGGTGGCTAGTTAGACGTAAGTGCCACAATTTCTCTGGTGACTAACGAGATAGTTGTAATCGACGTAGAATCTAAATTTTTCTTTCCTTTACAGCCGTAATTGCACGACCCAAAGGTGCCCGATTTAAAGAAATAGTGCAAATTCTTCAAGAGGTACCGGGCAAGATTAGAGAGATCAGCTCGGTACTTATGGATGAAAATTTGAGGGCCATTGGGTTGATTGAGAGAGACCAGAGCATAAGGCCTGAAGGAGCTCTTAGGGCAGCTCCGATAAGACGGGCTGGGCGTAAGGCGCCCAGGATTTTAATTGCTGAGCAGGGTGTTGAAGAGGATACGCCCACTAAAAACGAACCCGTAGCCGGGCCCTCAGATAGTCCTCGACATTCAGAGGGAAAGAGAAAAGGTAAGGCGGTTGCTCATAAGCTCCACAAGTCTTCAAGATGGAAATTCGTGGTAATGTCTCTGCCAGCCACTGGTATTATAATGTCGGAGGCTCCTCCCCCACATATGGAGAATCCTTTCGAAGGACTTGCAGACATTCAATTCCGGATTATGTGTTGCTTCAACAAGATACCAAGTTGGAAGGGCTTCAGAGCGCCTTAGATCTAGGCGAGTCGATTCCTTCGAGTAGGCCAACAAATCCGGTTGGTCGGGGGGTTTGTATATGCATACACACACTTCACGACACTGCATAATTTCTAATCATAAGCAATTCATTTCTGGGAAATACCAACTCTCGGTTGTCTAATAGTCAAAGTGCGTTGATGTCCGATAGCCTACGTATAGCTTCCATCTAGCCGTGGGCGGGTGGATCTACGATTGTAGTCAAAAGAGGCTGAACTTTCAGTGGATGAATAGGAAGCCTGATCCCTTCTGGATCTCCTTCATCTTTCATGGTTCAGTTGATTGGTCAGCTCTGTGTTGGCACAGAGCTAATGAGTAAGCTGTTGGCGGCTTTGAGTCAGCTCTTGCATTAGCAGTTGGAACTCTTCCCAAGGGACAGGGCCTTGAGGATCTAAAGGTCCTGCAGCATTCTGGTCGGTAGAAGGAAGTGGCGTGGGGTTCTGTCTATCCCGTCCTTCTGGATCTGTAGCTGTTGAAGTAGTTCTAGTGTTGACCATGGTGGATAGCGAAGCTCTCTCCTAGACTTGATACAAATCTGAATAGGATGGAAGAACTTCTAGGCTTGAAATCTGGATCTTCTTCTTAGATTTTCGCAATCCAATATCAGCAGTAGATCCAAGGACCAGGAGAAATGCTGGGTTTTCTCAGTGAAAGCACCAAAGTGTTTGTACCAAAATTGGGCACAATACTCTTCGGATGTGTTTGAAGAGATAAAATGAAGAAAATAAATGTAAAATGAAGCAGATCTAACAAACACACCAATAAACAGATAAGAAAATGCACAGAAACACATGGATTTAGAGTGGTTCGGCGAATTGGTTATGTCCACTATGAAATGGCTGATGTTTATTGAGCTTTACTCACTAGTTACAAAAGATTATAGCAGTACAACAGAAGTTTAATGATGATTCCAGTAGAGTATCAGCGTAGAGAAGCCAAAAGTCCCTTTTCTATTGGTCCAAGGTCACTATTTATAGGTGTAGGATGCAAATATCTCGCCCAGATCTCAGAATACTTCTTCTATCACGTGGGTGTGCCCATGAGAGTGAGTTTAGGTGATTTCAACTTGATCCGGGAGTGATACGAATTGAATTCGTATCGATCCACAATTGGTCCTTTGGGGCTGAATTTTGTCAGGTACGTTCTTAAGGTTGTAGGCAAGCTCCTGTGAAAATTTGGTGGCATTTGGACTTGTAGATCTCGAGTTATGAACGATGCAAGTTTGAATTTTTTGAAGGCTGTCGAGTTTGCATCTCTTCTAGGCACGTGGTGTCCGATTACGTGGCGCTAACTTTTAGGTTCGATCCACTTTTCATGCCGAGTGACCGAGTCATCCATCTTTATGTGTCTCCTTCGTATCGCTCCCATTCAGGTGCTTCGTGTCGATGCCGTTCATGTCCATTGATATGGCTTCGTTCTTATCCAGGTGTCTCTTTTTCCTTCATATCGATGCAAGGTAAATTCATTCGTATCGCTCTAAGGTTGTCTCATTCGTATCGCTCCCTCCAATTCTCATTCACATCGGTATTCCCAGGCGCTGCTTCGCATCGATCAACATGGATTCCATTCGTATCGATCCGTCATGTATCATTCACATCGATCCTTAGCCGATCGGTACAAATATCATGTATAGGTGGATCAATACGAATAAGTTAGTGGATGATGGATGCGAAGCATGATGAATACGGACCGATACGAAGTGAGGCATGTTTGATGAATATGAATGAAACTTCATTTCATGGATACAAACCGCTACTTACCTTGATGGATACGAATTAGTGTTGCCATGATGGATACGAATAGTGCTAGTTTTTCCTGATGGATTCGAATGAAACCGATACGAAGGAGGTTGAATGATGGATACGAATTAGAGCATTGCTTGATTTGCATCGATCATATCTTGAGCATACGAACTCCGATTGACTTGAAATTTGGAATGTTGGCTTTCATAACTTTGATTGTCGTGTCATGTTAATTGTATCTCGATCAGGACTTGGACAAAATTCATCAGTATCCATAGTAGACCTGTGTATAATCGGTCTTCGGGACGGACCGTCTTCGGTTTCCAGTCAATTCCTTGGTGTCACGGCCTTGCCAAAAGGTGGGATAACAATTGTCATTTGTAGTATTTAATGCTAGTGATTTCTTCTCATTTTCTTCATTTTATTTTCTAACCTGCATCTGTACTGCATAGGCTATTGGTTACCAATTAATTCTTCTATGTTCATAGCATTAATATCATTGGCTTCTTTGATCACAAAAGTTTTTTGATCTCATTCACTAGAAAGTGAATTCAAGACCTTTTTGGGTTGGTCCCGCTCATTAAAATTATTTCCTAATAATATTAATGCATGTAATATATCTTGAAATATAGAATACATACCAGAAATGGATTCATTTTTTTTTCATTTTGAAATGTTGAAATTGATTAGTTAACATAGATATCTTAGTTTGTTTATTTCTAGTGCCTTCATGTGTGACTTGTAGAGTCCTTCAAATGACATATGCATTTTCACAAACTGACACTCTATTGAACTCATATTTTTCTATGGTACATAATAAGATATTTGTAAGGACCCAGAATTTCAAATACTTCATATTTAAATATCTGAATTATTTGAATATTTGAATCTAAGATTTACTGTGATTAAATATCATTTTATAACCTTGATAAACACTTTTTAATTAATAACTAAAGTTAGAAAAATTATTTTTGATAAGTGTTTACAAAAATATACACTTTGGATAAATACTGAAATAATGTTTGGAAAACATTTTGTAAAAAAATCAATTTTTTATACAATACAAGTTATGCGAACATATTACAACTTGAACAATTGTCATATGAACGTATTAACTAAGAACTAAAACATCTAATTTCCTAATCACATTAATTAATGTAAGCATGTAAGATTAAAGAAACATTAAGGACAAAAGGACCCTTAAATCACTCCTTGATTTAAGGAAAGCATGCTTGTGTAAGAGCATGGTCTTACAAGCTTAACTTCATGGCTAAGGAGGGTTTTGCACACTTTTACCTCAAATTTCTTAGCCTATAAATACCCTCTCGTATTCACTCATTCACTCACAAATAAGTTCATTCTTATGTCTTCTTCTTCTCTTCTTTCTCCTCTCTAACTTTTAGAAAAATATTCAAACCAACTCTTTTCTCCACCAAACTTTATCAAAAAATTTATATCATCTAGAAAACATGATTTAGCCTCTAAAAAGTGGAAGAATGGTGGAGTTATGAGGAAATAACCTGTGACTATCCACCTTTCTGACCCATGAGAACGACACTTAATACATCCATGGTATTCATGTGCCGTTGCCCAAGTATCTGAAAGATGAGTTGTCATGGGGTAAAATATAAGAACACAACAATAATCTCACAACAAAACGGTTAAATATAACATAAAAATAAGACAGTACATAAGGTTACTCCTAACATGGAGTTATCAGAGTTACAACAAAAGTACTACTGTCAGTCTAGGCAGTTATAACAACCTGCCTTTAAATATACATACATAGAGCCAACATCTCATAACAGCGGAAATAAATAGCTAGATAGATAAGGAGCCTCCTGCTCATCCACCATCTTCAAAAGAACCCAAAGAAACCTGTCGTTTCCGGACTACTCAAATATAAATGAGTACCCGAACGTTTAGGGAAAACAAACAATTCGGGTCAGACAATAAGTTCGGTATGAGTAAACTCCAAAAATAGAACACACAAAGTAACTAGTGAGACCACATCGCAAAAATGCAGAATGGGTTTTTCCCTCACAAGGACAACATCCAAGTATAAAAGAATGGATGCAGATAATTAAACATCGCAAAGAGCGCAAGACGCTTCTCGATGAAATTAAGAAAGAATCAATCTAATGTTTTGAATCAAAAATAAGGAAAAATAATTTTTCCAACAATGACTAGGAGGGTGCGCCCCCCTTACCGAAAGTATACCTCTAGAAAATATACTTGAGAACTACGATGGCTCTCGGAAACCTCCAAGCCGGACCCCACCAACCTTACCGAGTATCCGAGTATTTCACATCTCCGTGCGCATACAACCGAAACCAATCTAGAGTAGATGTGAAAATACCCTAATGGGAGCAACCCCACATAGCTTGGCCCCCACTCGCTCTTTATTTAGTCATTCCGATAAAGGATACCAATGCTCTAAATGAGCAACAAATCGCCTTAGATTGACGAAACAAAAACACAAGGAAGAAGGGTATCGAAATTGATAGTCAAGATATCAACTATTGGGGATAACAAAACAATCGTATATGGAAATTAAAACTTATACTTTTTCAATGCTTGGAAAATATCCATATACATATCTCATCGATATAAGTATATTCACAAAACATTTGGGAGGATTTCATATTTCAAAAGCATACTTAGATGGGTCAAAAACAATTGTGTATATAAGAAATGTGAATGTTTTCCATTATAATTATAAAGATCATTTATGGAAATCAAATCTCCTACACTTGTCACGTTTCCGATATTCTCGACTTACTCTACCCCTCGCTCAGAAACAAAGCTAGGTAAGTCAGGGCACTGGTTGCTCCTAGCCTTGCCTAGACACTTCGGTTCCAGATCTCACAGATAGAAGATAAATCTACTCATCGGCTTTTAGTGCCAAGTATAGGACAACTTACTTTCCATAAATAACCCATTTAAATCATTATATAAATTTTGAAGCTCCTTTAAAATACTTTAAATAAAGATTTAAAACTTCCATTCAAATCATAACTTAAACTCATCATCTTTAAAGGATAATACGACCAAGAGGGGTAAAGCTCCCTCTTAATCAAATGAGATAGCTAAAAGGGGTGTTATTTTCCTTTTAACCAAAAGGTCACTAAATGTCAATCCGAGGTTAAAAGGTGGTGTAAGTTCCCTTTAACTAAACATCAAAGTTATTGCTCATAAACTGGCCGAGAACAAATCAAAAAACCAAACAAGAATAATAACAGACTCATTATTATTAACAATTTACAATCAATAGTTAACACAACATTTGTTAAAATGTGAATGAGTGAAAGAAAAGAGATTAAGATTACACTGACTGTAAAATAATTAAATTATACTCACGGAATAAGTTATACTCGCTAAATTATGAAAGCAAAGAATATACTCACAGAATAAGTTATACTCGCTAAACTATAAAAGCAAGGAATATACTCACAGAATAGGTTATACTCGCTAAACTATAAAAGCAAGGAATATACTCACATAATAAGTTATACTCACTAAACTATAAAAGCAAGGAATATACTCACATCCTATTTGCTTTGATGGAGACTTGGAATACTTCACCTTTGATAATGAATTTTTGTTCTTTTCTTTTGTTTGTGAATGAATTAAAATGAGATATGGACTTGGCTATTTATAGGTGAAGAGAAGGGTACTTTAGTCATTTCCTATAGCCTAACCTGATTCGACCAGATTTTGGTCCAATAGAAACCAGCCATATGGCCTAATTTGATTCGACCACATTTTAGTCCAATAGAAAACATCCTTATGGCTTAATTTGATTCGACCACAATTTGGTCCAATGGGAATTCTCCTTATCAACTATGGTCTAACCTGATTCGACCAGATTTTGGTCCAATGGCAACCATCTGCATGGCATAACATGATTCGACCAGATTTTGGTCCAATGGCAACCGTCAGCATGGCATAAACTGATTCGACCAGATTTTGGTCCAATGGCAACCATCCGTATGGAATATAATAATCATTATGCTATTTTGTTTTATTAGGCAAGTAATTATACTATTCTGTTTTATTAGGCTAGGTTAATAATTCTTTCTTGTTTTATTAGACAAGTAATTATACTATTCTGATTTATTAGGCAGGGTTAATACTTCTAGATATAAAATACATTATTTAATCATTTAAAAACATATTAACTATTCATGTTCAAAGTGAATAAATTATGGGTCGTTACATCCTCCCCTCCTTAAAGGAAATTTCGTCCTCGAAATTAATCGGATAAACTCTAGATATCAAAGAACCCAAATGATATCATATATACCACACAAAGATACAAGGAAAGTGACCTTAACACAACTTGTGAGTACACTAAAAAGAAACAACAAAATACAAACAACAACTACATCAACTCGGGATAAGAATCTCTAATATAGTCCTCAGTTTCCCAAGTACAATCTCTAACATCTCCACTCCACTGAACCTTAGCAAGATTCACAACCTTCTTCCTTAATCGCTTTATATCTCGGGTGACAATACAAATTGGCCGCCTAAGAATAGTTAGGTTAGGCTGAACCTCCAAATCAACTTGTTGTCCCGGTTCTACTATCATCGAAGGGTCGTGTACATACTTACGTAAATGAGATACGTGAAATACGTTATGCACATTTGACATTCGATCTGGTAACTCCACTTTATATGCAAGTTTACCAATCCGGTCCAGTATGGGAAAAGGACCAATATATCAAGGGGCTAATTTCCCTGTCTTTCCAAACCTCACAACACTTCTCAGAGGAGAGACTTTTTCAAATACCAAGTCCCCGACTAAGAACTCTAGATCCCTACGCCTTTGATCTTCATAACACTTTTGCCGATCTTGTGCTTCCTTTATCTTTCTTCGAATATCAGCTACCTTCTCATTGGCTTCTAAGATTATGTCGGGTCCAAGAACAAGTCTATCTCCAGATTCAACCCAACACGAAGGAGAATGACATGGACGACCATAAAGAGCTTCGAAAAGGGCCATACCAATGCTTTGCTTGATAGCTGTTGTTATAAGTGAATTCGACTAAGGGTAAATGATCTTCCCAAGAACCCCCGAAGTCTAGAATGCATGCTCGCAATAAATCTTCTAAGATCCGGTTCACCCTCTCCGTCTTCCCATCTGTTTGGGGATGGTATGCTGTACTTAGACTTAGCTCAGTCCCTAAAGCATTCTACAGTCCCTCCCAGAACCTACTAGTGAATATCGAGTCTCGGTCACTTACAATACTACGAGGAATCCCATGGAGTCTCACAATCTCCTTCACATACAAACTCGCCAGACTCGTAGCATTCCTAGTCAGCTTAACAGGAATGAAATGGGCACTCTTGGTTAGTCGATCGACTATAACCCAAATGCCATCGTTACCTCTTCTTGACCTAGGAAGCCCATCAATAAAGTCCATAGAGATCTGCTCCCACTTCCACTTTGGGATCTCAAGTGGTTGAAGCAATCCAGCTGTCTTCTGCTGGTCACTCTTAATCTGCTGGCAGTTTGCACAACGACTCACAAAGATTGAAATATCTCGCTTCATCCCCTTCTACCAGAATACCCTCTTCATATCTTTGAACATCTTGGTAACTCCTGGATGAAAAGATAACTTTGAATGGTGGCATTCGGCTAAGACTTCTTGCCTAAGTCCATCAAAGTCTAGAACACAAATACGCCCATTCATTTTCAATATGCCCCGAAGATCAATCTCAAAGCTAGAAACAACACCTTCATTAACATCCTTCTTAAGTCGAGCTAAAATAGGATCTGCCTCTTGACTAGATGCAATTCTCTCTAACAATACTTGCTTAACTTCTAAATTTGCAACCATTGCTACATTCCTACTCAATGCATTGGCAACAACATTTGCTTTTCCAGGGGTATAAAGAACCTCTAGGTCATAAGAGGCGAGAAACTCCATCCATCTCTGCTGCCTCAAATTCAAATCTTTCTGGGTAAAAAGGTATTTTAAGGATTTGTGGTCCGTGCATAACTCAAACCTTTCACCCAAAAGATAATGCCTCCACATCTTTAGTGCGAAGACAACGGCTAAAAGCTCCAAATCGTGTGTAACATAATTTTTCTCATGCGGCTTTAGCTGTCGACTCGCATAGGCAATAACTTTCCCATGCTGCATCAGAACCGCTCCTAATCCGGTTCCACAAGCATCTGTATACACGGTTAAACCTTCGCTCCCATTTGGAATGGTTAATACAGGAGCGCTAGTCAACTTCTCTTTCAATTCGTTGAATGCTTGATCACACTTAGAAGTCCAAACAAACTTAATATCTTTCTTTTTTAACTTCGTCAGATGAGAAGCAATTTTCGAGAAGTCCTTGATGAACCTATAGTAAAAACCAGCCAATCCCAAGAAACTTCTAACTTCTGTCGCACTTTCAGGTTTTTTCCAATCTTGAACCGCCACTACTTTAGCTGGGTCCACCGATATGCCTTCTCCCGAAATAACATGCCCTAGAAACCTAACTTTGGATTTCCAAAAATGGCACTTGGAAAACTTAGCCTTCAACATATGGCTTCTTAAGGTATTGAGTACGACACAGAGATGATATTTGTGTTCCTCCTCTGTCTTGGAATAGATAAGAATGTCATCAATAAAGACGAGAATAAATTTATTAAGAATGTCTCGAAATACTCGATTCATTAAGTCCACAAAATAAGCGGGTGCGTTAGTCAATCCAAACGGCATAACTAACCACTCGTAGAAATTTTCAGGAGTTCGAAAAGCTGTTAAAGGAACACTCTCCTCTGCCACTCTTAATTGGTGGAAACCGGTGGCAAGATCTAATTGAGAAAATATCCGAGCACCGTGGAGTTGATAAAACATATCATCGATTCTTGGCAAAGGATATTTATTCTTGATAGTCCTTTTGTTCAATTCCCGATAGTCTACGCATAACCTTAGCGAACCGTCCGCCTTTGTAACAAAGACAACTGGCGATCGCCAACTCGAGGTACTACGTCGGATCAAGCCCTTCTGCAACAAGTCATAAGTCTGCCTTTCTAACTCCCTCTTCTCTTTTGGAGCCATCCTTCGTAAGGGTTGTACAATAGGTCTAGTTCTCGTAACCAAATCAATATGGAACTCGACTTCATGGTGAGGAGGTAAACCTTGCACCTCGTCAAAAATATCCGTGTAATCTCGAACAACCGGCACATCTCCTAGCTCCGCTTTAGCCACTTCGAGTGAATAGAGAAAACTGCTGATTAACTTCTTAGGCTCTTCACAACTAATATCAACACCAACATCTCCTGCATCACTAACTCTAACAAGCCTTCTACCACAATCCAAGATAGCTTTAAACTTAGATAACCAATCCATTCCCAGCAACATTCCAAAACCCATAAACCCAAGAACAAACAAGTCAAAAGGAAAGAGATGATTTCGATAAGAAATAGGTACATTTAGACACACAGTGTCAAGATTTGTCAGACCTCCAATTGGGTTTGACACACAAAGAGGATTACTTATGATAACATATTTAAGGTTTAGTTTGTCCATTAGATCATAGGAAATAAAACTACGGGAAGCTCCTGTATCAAATAGCACCCTTACAGGAATATCATAGATGGATAATGTACCTTGCAACACTTGCTTCCCTTTTTGATCCGAAGAAGTGGATGGTATCTCTTCAATGGTAAAAGTTTGTCCTTGAGATCCCTTTTTAGGAAAAGGGCACTCATTCTTCATATGTCCTGGCTGGCCGCAATTAAAAGATGTGGCAATTGGGCAATGATTTGCAAAGTGGCCCATCTTATTGCACTTGAAACAAAGAATGTTGGCCAAGTTGGTCTGATTCTTCTGTGTTGGAGTGCCTTCTTCGAGTTTCTTCCCTGCACCCTGCTTCTTTCCCTTAAAATTACGCTTGAAGTTTGGCTTTCTTTCAACTGGTATAACTGATAAAGGCTTGGCACTTATTGCTGGTACTACACCCTTCTGGACTCCTTCCTTAATATCAAGAGCCTCAAACCTCAAAGCCATGCTAATAATGTTGGTGAACGTATGTGACGCCCCACCTCTAAGCTCACAATAACAAAGAGTATTAAATGAAATACTGTCTGTTATTACGAAGAATAAGGCTGGATAGGAGCGGCCATCCGTAATTGGCCTTACACTAGTATTGGTTACCTCGATAGGAGCGGTATATATTTTTCATTTTTCATCTCTTATTTATTTACTCCCGTCGACATACCCAATTCCAGTATAAAACAAACTACAATATTCATAATAGTTTAGGACAATATATATAATAATAACACAGATAATAAATGCGGAACACAGATAACAAAAGTCTCATATATATATATATGTATAACTGATGTCAGTTACAATACATTTGACACAATACATATGATACAACTACAACAGTCGACTCTGGAAGTTATATATACAAGTACATTATCGACTAATATACAAGAATACATATCAACCTATACTATGACATGACTACTCCAAAAGATATGAAAAGTCTTCATAGCTCAAACAGCAATCCAAAGCAAGATATCTACAACCTGAAATAACTCGGGTCTGACCCGAGTATTAAATTCAAAAGAAAATAATACATAGGTCAGTCTAATTCAAACTCAGTTATTAATGCACAGAGGCAATAATAATCAAATATCAAATAGACGACAGTCACAGAAATCTCGTATATCCAACTTCTCGATAAGAGAATCGGATAACGACAGATATAACACTAAACAGTGTTAAACAACAAATCAGCAAATTCAAATCATCAACAAAGATAAATAAAAAGATTATCAATGAAGATAATATGAAAACAACAGAATTGTCTAAACGACAATTTAACACAAAATCTAATTATTAAATAAATAATTTGAAACTCATAATCTAATTATCAAATAGATAATTAGACAACCACAAAATGATCAAATCAAATCAAATCAGAATACAAATTCAAAATATTGAATTGAACCAACGAAACAATTCAAACAATCGAAATATCAATTAAAACGGTCAATTCTGATAGGGCTGCAGTACACGCACGCGTGTACTGCCTCGCCACTACTCTGATGAAATACACAAAGCTCAGTGAATCAGAAACAAATGACATCAACTCAAATCAAAATGAACCGGATGGAACTGCAACATCCAGCATAGTATCCACCCAGTAACCATCAAATGAACAAAGTGCACATGAAGGCACAATGGAAATTCACAATCAAACACAAGGTCAAACCCAGAATACTGGATTCAACTCAAGTGTAGTTAGAAAAACAATCATTTGCATCAATGCAATTCAATAATGCAAGCAAACTCGACTAACAAACCAGAGAACTGCAAGGGTAAAACTACAACCAAATACAACTGCCTCAATGCATACATATATATATACACATGTATACATCCAAGTAGTGACTCAATACAACAAAACCAGTTCAATTTGAAGAGGCAGTAGTGAAACTGCAAAACCCAAAGTGAAGCAAAAAAAACTTCTAGTAGTTGATATTGCACATGAATCAAATAACTCGAGTACAGCCAATGGTGATGCAAACAAACTGCATCAAAGGGATGGCAACATGCATGCCACAGTTTTGAAACTCAAAGGCAAGCACCATTCTAACTGGTAGTACATACGAAGTATACAAACTGCCAAACTCAAAGAAGCAAAAATCTAAACCGAGTTCAAGTCTCACGAAAACACTCAAAGCAGCCTCGACCAAAATCAAAATGAAACTAATGCAACATGAGGCTGGAATGTGCAGTAACAACATACAAGACTAAAAAACAAAAACTGTACATGAAAATGAAACCAGAGCTCAATACATGTGATCTCGGGAAACATATATATGAAATGCAACATGACAGCAAGATGTGCCACCAAAACCATCAAGTTACAGGGTTCAATATTACACTCAAAACAACTTAATACCAGATCACCATGTGTGAACCAAAACTGAAGTGATAAAACACAGCAGTGGCATCAAAAGTAACCTCAATACAATTCACATTCGAATATAGTGGATGTATCCAGATGACAATGAATTTCAATAAACCAGACAAGTTACATGAAGAAGTAATTCAACAAAAACCAAGTCGAAGTAGTGGAAGCATACTCAAGTCAGAGAATGTCACGGAATCAAAATGTCATCAAAACATTATCAAATAATCGATTACGAACAAGTCAAATTCTCCATCTCAAACCAAAAGAATTCAAAGCTGTGTTATCTCAAATCGAACAATTATCAAAATCCCAATGAAACTACAATTGCAAACATGAACAACTGCAACCAGTTAAATAAACAATGTCAAGTATGCTACAGGGGTGAACATACAAGCAAAAAGCACCAACAAAATCAAAGTCGTCAGTTTCAATTAATCAAGCAACGAATTTCGAACATGGCCGAAGGCCAAACAGAATCAATTCGAAGGCCAGAGAGTTCAAGCAGTAGTTTCAAACAAAAATCAAAGCCATGGAAATAAAATAACAAATGATTATACGACTTTGAATTGGATGTGAGTGAGAAAGTCACTCACCTTAGATTCGACGAGCCCAACAATCGATCGGCGATCAAACACGAAGCAAAAATCCACCAGAACGAAGCAATTGAAGTCGGCGCCTTCGAATCCCTGAAGCCCTAATATCAGAGCACAGAGGAACGAACGACGAACGAGCCAGCCCTAATTTGGAAAAGCGAACGAACGAAGGAAATCGTGGCTGCCATTTTCTTTCTTTCGTTTGTATTATTTTAAGGTTACGAATCGAAAATGAAAGAGAGGGGATCGGGTTTGCCTCTGATATCATCTCAGCAAAACAAAGAAACATGGGCCAAGATTTAAAATGTAAAGCCCACATACAATTTATTAATTTACAAAAGAATTTCAAATCGATTCAAAACTGCAATAGCAATTAACAAACGATTTAATCGTCATTGGACGAAAATTAATCGTTATAAAACTCCGGGTTGTTACAACGTACCCATAAGATGATTGTCATTTCACGATGGAACTCTGGTCGCATTCCATTCACAAACATTTAATTTTTCTTGAGCGGTGTGTCTATCAATCCAAGTCCAATACGGGACAAAGCATTGAACTTATGCTCATACTGCGACACAGTCATATCACCCTGCTTTAGGTCAATGAAACTTCTAAACAACTGAGTTTTCCCGGCTTCTGGAATAAACTGTGCTTCAAAAACTTCCTTGAACCGGGCCCAAGAAAACTCCCCCTCCTGAGTACTAGCTGTTTCTGAATCCCACCAATCCATTGCTGACTTTTGAAGTTGTCGCGATGCCATTAGCCGTTTCTCCGCATCCTCCAACCGAAGATCTCCAAATATTCTTTCACAAGTTCGAAGCCACATCTGCACTCCAAGAATATCTTTAGTCCCATAGAATGGTTTCCCGCCCAAAGTGGTAAAATTCTTACACAAAGCTGCAAATTTCATAGGGGTCTGAACTTGTACTAGCATTTCCTCTACCAGATCTACAACTGACATGGTAGCATTTCTAGGTACCCTGCCATTGGTAGCCGTGCTAGTTCCAAATCCTCTCCTTCCTCCTCTTCTTGTATTCATTTTCTATTATCTGAACAAATAACACGTATCTTTAGAATACAATAATAGGATTAAAATTGTGTTAGGAAATAACACCAAAGGATCTAAAACTAGATTTTAGAGGATAAATATTATTATTATAAAAATTACAAGTACGCTCTCTCAAGATTTACTCATTCTAAGGCATCACTTACCCTATCTCTAATGAGTTGTACCCCAATCAGGCTAAGGTGTTCGCTCAACCAAAGCTCTAATACCAACTAAACTATGAAAGCAAGAAATATACTCACAGAATAAGTTATACTCGCTAAACTATAAAAGCAAGGAATATACTCACAGAATAAGTTATACTCGCTAAACTATAAAAGCAAGGAATATACTCACATCCTATTTGCTTTGATGGAGACTTGGAATACTTCACCTTTGATAATGAATTTTTGTTCTTTTCTTTTGTTTGTGAATGAATTAAAAGGAGATATGGACTTGGCTATTTATAGGTGAAGAGAAGGGTACTTTAGTCATTTCCTACAGCCTAACCTGATTCGACCAGATTTTGGTCCAATAGAAACCAGCCATATGGCCTAATTTAATTCGAACACATTTTGGTCCAATAGAAAACATCCTTGTGGCTTAATTTGATTCGACCAAAATTTAGTCCAATAGGAATTCTCCTTATCAACTATGGTCTAACCTGATTCGACCAGATTTTGGTCCAATGGCAACCATCCGCATGGCATAACATGATTCGACCAGATTTTGGTCCAATGGCAAACATCCGCATGGCATAAACTGATTCGACCAGATTTTGGTCCAATGGAAACCATCCGTATGGAATATAATAATCATTATGCTATTTTGTTTTATTAGGCAAGTAATTATACTATTCTGTTTTATTAAGCTAGGTTAATAATTCTTTCTTGTTTTATTAGACAAGTAATTATACTATTCTGATTTATTAGGCAGGGTTAATACTTCTAGATATAAAATCCATTATTTAATCATTTAAAAACATATTAACTATTCATGTTCAAAGTGATTAAATTATGGGTCGTTACATAACCGCTTGGGCCATGAGCCAATGAAGGAAAGTGGAGGGCCTTGGGTCTTGAGCATGTGGAGATGGAAAGAAGGCTGTGAGCACCACTATGGGGGAGGATGTGCATGAGTTAGAGAGGTGTTAAGGAAGGCTTAGGTGATGTTAGGTTGAAGATAAAAATGTTAGAAGAAGTGAGGTTAAAAATGGATGTTGGTAGAATGAGATATGGATGGATAAAAGTGTGCTAATCTCACTTTGATTACATTATAAATTGGTTACAAGTTAACTTCAAATATTGCTTGATATTTGCTTGCTTAATCTCTTGAAATTGTTGTTAAATCACATGTTAACATGCTTGCTCTATATTAATAATAATAGAAATTAACTACTTAAAGTTAAATCCCCGATTATATGCACTAAAAATGTAACGACCCCACCGCGATGCACAGTTTAGCAAAATAAATTACAAGTAATGTCGTCTGCTAATCTAGAGAATACGGCTTGTTAGAGGTGATCAAATGTAAATATATCTTTCTACTAACACTGACACTTCGTTTATACCATTTTCACTTAGTATCTGAACTGAATTTGACGTGTACATTATTAATACAAAGTAATAGACACACCGATTTCTTAGAATCAGAATAATATATCATATAAATAACAGTCATAGATCAAAGCAGAATAAATCTCAACTTATACATATACAAATTATTCCGTTTACAAAATGAAATACTAAATTCAATTAATACACAAGTTATGATTTTCTAATCTTAATTATGCATCTCAATTTCAAACAAAAATCCCTAAGTGATATCACTAAATATCAAAGATCCAACTTCTACTAGCCCAACCATCCATAGGTCTACTCATCCTGTAACCTGAAAGTCTCGCTCTGTCCCTCGCAAAATAACACTCAGGTCAGACTATCTCTAAATATCCAATTGGGTGAGAACAGAATATAACACAAGAATAAACAACATATAAGTAATAACAGATGTCCATAATATAATGAGTCTGGAAATTAATTTAACTTGGAACAGAGTTATAAATTTAAGTCACAAACACAAACTAGTCACTGAACAAAGAATAATGGAATTAACTTAACTTAGCATCCATCATAAGCATAAGCATATATATATATATATATATATATATCACAAACACAAGACACAAGAATATATAACTTTATTTCATGAGCACATAATAGTCACAAAATTCAAATATCCAGAAGCCAAGAGATCTGAATCAAAACCGATCGTAATGATTGTGACGGCCTGAAAATCCATACCCTTTGAGTCAACAATAAACCACACATGTTGTAACGAAGCGAATTTTGCCCACTCGAAAATCGACATCCATACTTTACATCGTACTCGAATGCTGTAGATTCGACCGTTCAAACCCGAGTCGCCGGAGCTTATAACACAATTAAGTAAATAACACAGCGGAAGAAATGAATAATACATTGATATACAACACTGATACAATATCTGATACAACAGAATGATAAAATGAATATCAATATACATCAGAGATATGATACAAGAAATAGCAGCGGAAAAAAAAACGATAACACCAGTAGCGGATAATCTCCATCTCCAAAGCACCAATCCAGAAATAGCTTGAACTCCCAATAACGATACACCAAGATAAGCAAGTGCAGTCCATATCCAAAGACTGAACTAGCTCCAGAAAATCTACTAATCTGACTATCTGAAAAACCCAACTCTAGGCTGCCCGTGTAAAAAAAATTGAGCATCTAGAGTTTAGGAAAGAAACAGTAAACTCCAGATCAGTCATGGGACTGGTGTGAGCAACAAAACAGTTTATCTTTAAAAACAATTAGCAAAAGAATTTTAAAGTCAATTCGCAATGCTTTTGGAAAATGAAACTACCATAAGGCCTCCCGCCACACACACAATGCAAACGCAGAATTGGAGGAGATTTCTCCTTATGATAGTCAAAGATGCTTACTACATAAACAAATCATTTTTGATATTATTATTAGTGCATAGTGTAGAAAACATTTCAAAAGTAGAATATAAATCTTAGTCAGCATAGACATTTCGAACTATGCCTACTATAGCTACCATCTAAACAGTGGGGCGCCACCATAAGTAAATGGCAGGTTCTACAACTAATACCGTACAAGGTTCGTATTGGAAGATGGATTTCCAACAAATGATCAGGCTAAGGAACTTCCTTCCACCGAAATGGAACGCCTCTGGAAAGACGCCCTGAGAACCTAACCGGATCTCTACAAACACAAGGCCGACGCTACCTCATGCTTTAACCAAGCTGTAACTAGGTAACTAACACACGAGTCATTTCATTCCTCGGTCGTTACCGACATTTATTTGAGGATCCTCAATCACAAAGCAACAACCACGAAGTATAATCAACATAGGTAAAATATCTGGGCTCCATACCATGATATCACCTTTTATCCAGAAGGAAATGACATACCCTAGGGGCGCTACCCCTACAAACCTTTGCCGTAACATTCCTGTTTCGACCATTACCGGGTTGTGAGGCTCGACGAAGTCTCGTCCACAAAGCTATGCTTTTTCACAAAGCCACGCTTTGATCAACAAATGATCAACAACACTTCGTATGCCACATTACCAAATTGGGAATGTATCACTAGTAACCATCAACTACATAACCTCTGAGCTCGTACGTCTCAGAGAAGGGTGTTAAGCTAAGAGAATAAATTCTCCGCCACCAACAGAAATGTATTTGATAGAAACCAGCTTTACATCTCAAAGTGTAACGTCAGACATACATCCATACAAGTCCATTCCAGGATCGAACGGAACCGAAGGCACTTCCAAAGAAGCCCTTGCAAATCCGGATAATTTCTAATCACGTTCGGACTTCCCATCAAAAAGGGTAATAAAAAAATCTCTATACCGAGGATCAGCCGATGCAGAGACAATCAATGGTAATCCTTTCGTTTTCAAAAATATCCGGTCTTCAACACCGGTCATCAAATGCAATCCACTACGACGTATCACATATTCGGAATGGGTTATACGACCCAAAGGTCCTTTCCCGGCTAACCCGAATAGTGAGCGAAATATTTAAAAATCATATGGATACTGGGGTCTCAGTCAAATCACAGCTTAAAACCAAAATTTTTTCATTCGAATGGTTAAAACAAATTACCATTTCCAATCTTTTAAACAAAAAGATTCAATTCACAAAGTTAACCCCATTCACAAAGATCCATTCATGGATTTCAAAACAATTTCCATTTTAATTGAATAGGTTTACTCGTTAAATCTTTAAATCAAGATTTAACTTATAGCTTTCAAAACTCGTTTCCAAAGATTCATTCATAGCCTTTCAAAACAATTTTTTTTTCAAGTTGGATTAACTCGTTCGGTCTTTGAATCAAAGACTCATTTCATAGTTTTCAAAACATTTCAATTCTATTTCAAACTTGAAACCTTTCAACATAATTTAGAAATCCTTTCTTAAAATGAAAGCTATTATTATTTGAAAACAAGTTGTTTTCGTTTTGGAAAAAATCCAGTTATATTTACACGAGTTAAAACCCTTGAATTAAATTCAAATTCCCAAATCAATATCTTTAAAATGGTTTAACCCATGTATAACTGGTATAACATCTTTAATCCCTAGTTTCAAATTATAGGATTCAATTTCAAACTTGAATTCAAATTTAAATCAAATTATTTAAATTTTCAAAACTTAATCAAGTTTTTCGAAATAACTTTTATCTTTGAAATTCCATTTCAAAAGCTTTTCACTTTAAACCCAAATTTCCAATTTCAAAATAAATTGAATTTAAAATTTCAATTTCAAAAACATCAAATTTAAATTATCTGTGACTTAACCGATTTCCTCGTGAAATCCATATTTGTGTGTGTATGGTGTAGTCCAGGGGTTCAACACAACAGTGCAACATCATTCAATCATAACAGATTAAAACACAGAAATATAATTAATAAGCGATATAAACTATAACGCTTATCGTCCATTCATAAATTCACCGATAGTATACAAATGTAAATAAATGAATAAATCATACACAGTTCAATCTACAGAACAAAATATCTCAAATCAGATAGGACAATCAAGCCAAGGCAATTTATACAAGGCAAACATTCATAAGAAAGGTCAAACTTTCAATAATCATTTATAGGTGGGATTAATCGATCGTTTAATCCTAATTAATTCTATTTATTTTTTTATTAAATTAATTACTTATGAATAAGTTATCCAATCTCTAATTTATAAATTACAAATCATTTGATATAAATTAATTAATCAATCCTCTTAATTTTTTTCTCAATTAATAAATTAATTAGATTAACTTTAAGTGAATTACATAATCATTTAATCTTAATTAATTTCATTAAATAATTATCTTATAACCCATCTATCTTGATTAATTTCTTAATTTAATCATTATCACATTTCTTTTGAAGATTATCAAGTCATACCAATTAAATTCAAGACATTTGCTTTATGATTTTTATTTGATACTTGTTAATATTTAGCTTCTAAAAATCTTGTTACTTTCCTTTACTCTGTAAAACTTCTGTTCTGTATTGTTATTATTATTTATATTTTCTTCTTCTTCAAAGTCAACTTGGTATAAGTTTCATACTTGCCTTGTATTGTTTACTTAACTTTAAAACCCCTTTTCTTCTCTCTTTTCAAAATTGGTACAGGTCCTAAACTCCTCAAAATACAATCCCCAGCAACTCTTCACAATCCCTGACATAGACTCAAGTCCACGCTCGAGTGAACTCGAAGTAGCACACCTCGCATCTTTCCTCCCCGAGACGAGCACGAGAGAAACTCGAACTGCTTCGAGTGAAAACCCGAGTAACTTTGCTTCTTCCCTAACCCAACTGTGCACGGAGACCCAGTTATACACGAGTGCATGCAAACGTGCATATCCACGTACACACCACCGCCGATCGCCGATGATCTCCACCCTGACCTCAGACGAGTCGATAGCAACCATAGCAACTTCACGAGATCGATCAAACATCTCGATTCACTGTTGAGTCGAATTTGACCCCTAAACCCCTCAGACTGGAAACGATAACACCATAAGATCGACCAAACCCCAACGATCCTTGACCTGAGACATCACGCCACCTTCACCGAAGCTCCGCCGCACCTTCTAGCAACCACGGCACCAATCGCAATCGACCCCGATTGCGTCACGACGTCGTGAAACCCATTTGAAAATTCGGCGATTAAAACAGGCTGTTAAACCCTATTTTGATTCAAATTTCAACCCATAATGAATTAAAATTTTTGCTTGCATTTTTCCTACAATCTACAATCCTCCATCTACCTCCAGAAACAATTCCAAGAATTTACAATTACGTGATCGTCAGATTTCGATCGAATTGTGTTCTCTGTTCATCCTTCAATTTCTCTCGGTTTACCCAAATAAAAATCTTGATTCCATTTTAAAATTCATAGTTTTAGGAGATAAATCAAATTATACACATAAAACATTAAATCATGAAAGTTGAATTCTTTGATATGTTGAGATTCCACTGTATATTTCATTTTCCAGTTAATTACTTAAATAAATTTTCTCGAAATTATTTTTAGAATTAGACTTACATTCTTTCAATTATTTTCTCTTTAAGAATCGAGGTCAAAAATTGATTCATTCAGAGGATATGGATTTGTTTATGAGTTTGGGGCTTGTTGTTTAACAGAGAAGACATATATATGTATATTTTCAGAAACATGGGTATTTGCATCTATATATATATATATATATATACAGACATCAATAATATCCAGGCAACAGATCTCAGTCACAAACAACAAATATTTATCACACACAATCAAAACAGTAGATGGGAAGTTTGCTCACTTTGAATTGAAGACAGAGGGTAGAGCAGACTTTTACATTCAAAACAGGTTCATACTTTTTAGTTTTGGAAAGAATGTTACTCACCTGTCATTATTATTTTTCTTCTTCCCAGAAAAGAACAGAGCCTGCTCCAATATTTGAAACAGCCTGAGAAATTACAAGTTGAAGCTTCCTTGATCTCTGGTTTCTGGTTTGATTTGCTTTAGTTTTAGATGGAAGTTTGTTTTAAATTGAGATTTTGTTTTTAAATGATGATGACATTACTTAGTTTTCTTTTACTCATTTTTAAAGGGGTGAATGAATTTGAAACGAAGAAGAGATGGATGTATATAGGAAATGAAATGAGTTTACAGAGTAATTATATTGTTATTTGTAAATAGTTCAACTGACTTTAGTTTTGCTAGAGATGTAACATTAAATGCATGAGTACTTGTTCCCTTGCTTGCCTACATCCTTTTTTCCTTTTTTTTTATCGGCTGATGATAATGTTATGGTGGCTAAAGTAATGACATTAATTGCTTAGGTATGTTGCATTAATGACTTAGTACTTTAGGTTTTCATTTGCAAGTTATTACCTATACTTTGTTTATTCTTTTACTTTCCTGCATACTACTTCACAGCTACATATTTTACTTGCCTTTGTTTATTTATATACTTGAGTATATTTATTTCCTTTGCTTAGTTTTACTTGTTCTTGCCTGTATATTTATATACTTGAGTAAATAGTTCAACTGACTTTTACTTGCCATCATCACACTAAAACTTCTTCTTGTAGCTGGTACGAAGAAATCAAAAGAATTTGGAAACGAATCAAAGAAAATTGATAGAGAAAATTATTTCCACTGTTGCAGGGTATTGATCATTTATAGTCGTATTCCCCTGTCCCCTATCTCGTTCTCTTCTTGCACTCATACTCACTATCGGTGGATAGTAAGAGAATTTACTGAGGTATACAGACAGATATCTTAGGGATACTCATTCTAGGGATACTTCACCATATCTCTAATGAGTTAATAACGTGTTATACTCCTGAGCTAAAGTTCAACCTTAGCTTTGATACCAAATGTAACGAAGCGAATTTTGCCCGCTCGAAAATCGACATCCATACTTTACATCGTACTCGAATGCCGTAGATTCGACCGTTCAAATCCGAGTCGCCGGAGCTTATAACACAATTAAGTAAATAACACAGCTGCAGAAATGAATAATACATTGATATACAACACTGATACAATATCTGATACAACAGAATGATAAAATGAATATCAATATACATCAGAGATATGATACAAGAAATAGCAGCGGAAAAGAAAACGATAACACCAGCAGCGGATAATCTCCATCTCCAAAGCACCAATCTAGAAATAGCTTGAACTCCCAATACCGATACACCAAGATAAGCAAGTGCAGTCCATATCCAAAGACTGAACTAGCTCCAGAAAATCTACTAATCTGACTATCTGAAAAACCCAACTCTAGGCTGCCCGTGTAGAAAAATTTTGAGCATCCAAAGTTTAGGAAAGAAACAATAAACTCCGGATCAGTCATGGGACTGGTGTGAGCAACAAAATAGTTTATCTTTAAAAACAATTAGCAAAAGAATTTTAAAGTCAATTCGCAATGCTTTTGGAAAATGAAACTACCATAAGGCCTCCCGCCACATACACAATGCAAACGCAGAATTGGAGGAGATTTCTCCTTATGGTAGTCAAAGATGCTTACTACGTAAAACAAATCATTTTTGATATTATTATTAGTGCATAGTGTAGAAAACATTTCAAAAGTAGAATATAAATCTTAGCCAGCATAGACATTTCGAAATATGCCCACTATAGCTACCATCTAAATAGTGGGGCGCTACCATAAGTAAATGGAAGGTTCTACAACTAATACCGTACAAGGTTCGTATTGGAAGATGGATTTCCAACAAATGATCAGGCCAAGGAACTTCCTTCCACCGAAATGGAACGCCTCTGGAAAGACGCCCCGAGAACCAAACCGGATCTCTACAAACACAAGGCCGACGCTACCTCACGCTTTAACCAAGCTTTAACTAGGTAACTAACACACGAATCATGTCATTCCCCGGTCGTTACTGACCTTTATCTGAGGATCCTCAATCACAAAGCAACAACCACGAAGTATAATCAACATAGGTAAAATATCTGGGTTCCATACCATGATATCACCTTTTATCCAGAAGGAAATGACATACCCTAGGGGCGCTACCCCAACAAACCTATGCCGCAACATTCCTGTTTCGACCATTACCGGGTTGTGAGGCTCGACGAAGTCTCGTCCACAAAGCTATGCTTTTTCACAAAGCCACGCTTTTCCACAAAGCCACGCTTTGATCAACAAATGATCAACAGCACTTCGTATGCCACATTACCAAATTGGGAATGTATCACTAGTAACCATCAACTACATAACCTCTGAGCTCGTACGTCTCAGAGAAGGGTGTTAAGCTAAGAGAATAAATTCTCCGCCACCAACAGAAATGTATTTGATAGAAACCAGCTTTACATCTCAAAGTGTAACATTAGACATACATCTATACAAGTCCGTTACGGGATCGAACGGAACCGAAGGCACTTCCAAAGAAGCCCTTGAAAATCCAGATAATTTCTAATCACGTCCGGACTTCTCATCATAAAGGGTAATAAAATCTCTATACCGGGGATCAGCCGATGTAGAGACAATCAATGGTAATCCTTTCGTTTTCAAAAATATCCGGTCTTCAACACCGGTAATCAAATGCGATCCACTACGACGTATCACATATTCAGAATGGGTTATACGACCCAAAGGTCCTTTCCCGGCTAACCCGAATAGTGAGCGAAATATTTAAAAATCATATGGATACTATGGTCTCAGTTAAATCACAGCTTAAAACCCAAAACTTATCATTCGAATGGTTAAAACAAATTACCATTTCCAATCTTTTAAACAAAAAGATTCAATTCACAAAGTTAACCCCATTCACAAAGATCCATTCATGGATTTCAAAACAATTTCCATTTTAATTAAATAGGTTTACTCGTTAAATCTTTAAATTAAGATTTAACTTATAGCTTTCAAAACTCGTTTCCGAAGATTCATTCATAGCCTTTCAAAATAATTTTTTTTTCAAGTTGGATTAACTCATTCAGTCTTTGAATCAAAGACTCATTTCATAGTTTTCAAAACATTTCAATTCTATTTCAAACTTGAAACCTTTCAACATAATTTAGAAATCCTTTCTTAAAATGAAAGCTATTATTATTTGAAAACAAGTAGTTTTCGTTTTGGAAAAAATCCAGTTATATTTACACGAGTTAAAACCTTTGAATTAAATTCAAATTCCCAAATCAATATTTTTAAAATGGTTTAACCCATGTATAACTGGTATAACATCTTTAATCCCTATTTTCAAATTATAGGATTCAATTTCAAACTTGAATTCAAATTTAAATCAAATTATTTAAATTTTCAAAACTTAATCAAGTTATTTGAAATAACTTTTATCTTTGAAATTCCATTTCAAAAGCTTTTCACTTTAAACCCAAATTTCCAATTTCAAAATCAATTGAATTTAAAATTTCAATTTCAAAAACATCAAATTTAAATTATCTGTGACTTAACCGATTTCCTCGTGAAATCCATATTTGTGTGTGTATGGTGTAGTCCAGGGGTTCAACACAACAGTGCAACATCATTCAATCATAACAGATTAAAACACAGAAATATAATTGATAAGCGATATAAACTATAACGCTTATCGTCCATTCATAGATTCACCGATAGTATACAAATGTAAATAAATGAATAAATCATACACAGTTCAATCTACAGAACAAAATATCTCAAATCAGATAGGACAATCAAGCCAAGGCAATTTATACAAGGCAACCATTCATAAGAAAGATCAAACTTTCAATAATCATTTATAGGTAGGATTAATTGATCGTTTAATCCTAATTAATTCTATTTATTTTTTTATTAAATTAATTACTTATGAATTAGTTCTCCAATCTCTGATTTATAAATTACAAATCATTTGATATAAATTAATTAATCAATCTCTTAATTTTTTTCTTAATTAATAAATTAATTAGATTAACTTTAAGTGAATTACATAATCATTTAATCTTAATTAATTTCATTAAATAATTATCTTTATAACCCATCTATCTTGATTAATTTCTTAATTTAATCATTATCAAATTTCTTTTGAAGATTATCAAGTCAGACCAATTAAATTCAAGACATTTGCTTTATGATTTTTATTTGATACTTGTTAATATTTAGCTTCTAAAAATCTTGTTACTTTCCTTTACTCTGTAAAACTTCTGTTCTGTATTGTTATTATTATTTATATTTTCTTCTTCTTCAAAGTCAACTTGGTATAAGTTTCATACTTGCCTTGTATTGTTTACTTAACTTAACTTTAAAACCCCTTTTCTTCTCTCTTTTCAAAATTGGTACAGGTCCTAAACTCCTCAGCATACAATCCCCAGCAACTCTTCACAATCCCTGACATAGACTCAAGTCCACGCTCGAGTGAACTCGAAGTAGCACGCCTTGCATCTTTCTTCCCCGAGACGAGCACGAGAGAAACTCGAACTGCTTCGAGTGAAAACCCGAGTAACTTTGCTTCTTCCCCAACCCAACTGTGCACGGAGACCCAGTTATACACGAGTGCACGCAAACGTGCATATCCACGTACACACCACCGCCGATCGCCGATGATCTCCACCCTGACCTCAGACGAGTCGACAGCAACCATAGCAACTTCACGAGATCGATCAAACATCTCGATTCACTGTTGAGTCTAATTTGACCCCTAAACCCCTCAGACTGGAAACGATAACACCATAAGATCGACCAAACCCCGACGATCCTTGACCTGAGACATCACGCCACCTTCACCGAAGCTCCGCCGCACCTTCTAGCAACCACGGCACCAATCGCGATCGACCCCGATTGCGTCGCGACGTTGTGAAACCCATTTGAAAACTCGGCGATAAAAACAGGCTGTTAAACCCTATTTTGATTCAAATTTCAACCCATAATGAATTTAAAATTTTGCTTGCATTTTTCCTACAATCTACAAAGCTCCATCTACCTCCAGAAACAATTCCAAGAATTTACAATTACGTGATCGTCAGAAATCGATCGAATTGTGTTCTCTGTTCATCCTTCAATTTCTCTCGGTTTACCCAAATAAAAATCTTGATTCCATTTTTAAAATTCATAGTTTTCGGAGATAAATCAAATTATACACATAAAACATTAAATAATGAAAGTTGAATTCTTTGATATGTTGAGATTTCACTGTATATTTCATCTTCCAGTCAATTACTTAAATAAATTTTCTCGAAATTATTTTTAGAATTAGACTTACATTCTTTCAATTATTTTCTCTTAAAGAATCGAGGTCAAAAATTGATTCATTCAGAGGATCTGGATTTGTTTATGAGTTTGGGGCTTGTTGTTTAACAGAGAAGACATATATATGTATATTTTCAGAAACATAGGCATTTGCATCTATATATATATATATACAGACATCAATTATATCCATGCAACAGATCTCAGTCACAAACATCAAATATTTATCACACACAATCAAAACAGTAGAGGGGAAGTTTGCTCACTTTGAATTGAAGACAGAGGGCAGAGCAGACTTTTACATTCAAAACAGGTTCATACTTTTTAGTTTTGGAAAGAATGTTACTCACCTGTCATTATTATTTTTCTTCTTCCTAGAAAAGAACAGAGCCTGCTCCAATATTTGAAACAGCCTGAGAAATTACAAGTTGAAGCTTCCTTGATCTCTGGTTTCTGGTTTGATTTGCTTTAGTTTTAGATGGAAGTTTGTTTTAAATTGAGATTTTGTTTTTGAATGATGATGACATTACTTACTTTTCTTTTACTCAATTTTAAAGGGGTGAACGAATTTGAAACGAAGAAGAGATGGATGTATATAGGAAATGAAATGAGTTTACAGAGTAATTATATTGTTATTTGTAAATAGTTCAACTGACTTTAGTTATGCTAGAGATGTAACATTAAATGCATGAGTACTTGTTCCCATGCTAGGTATGTTGCATTAATGACTTAGTACTTTAGGTTTTCATTTGCAAGTTATTACCTATACTTTGTTTATTCTTTTACTTTCCTGCATACTACTTCACAACTACATATTTTACTTGCCTTTGTTTATTTATATACTTGAGTATATTTATTTCCTTTTCTTAGTTTTACTTGTTCTTGCCTGCATATTAACTTACAAGCATATTCCCTTTTGTTTTTATATTATCAAATATTTTTATTTGCCTTGGTATCGTTTAAGTGTACATAAACAAAGTTATTATGGTTATTCTTATACATTTTTAAATTTAAGTATTTTAGTTCTATTTCTAATACAATTGCACATTTTAATTCCTCTTTTATTTTAAACTTAATTATCAAATATTTTTATTTACTTATTACTATTTCAAACCATAGCTTCTTTCAAAACACACATATTTGTATATATATTTATAAGTAATTTGAAATGACAATTTCTATTTAAAAATAAGAATTCATTTGTAAAGACATTCTATTATTATTTAACTCTATATTTATTTTTAAAACCATTTATTTTAGATTTTATTTCAAATCCAATACACACATATATATTCACATATATACAAATTTCAAATCCATATGACTATATATATTTTCTATTTGAATCGGGGAAACTCGCTTCCATTTAAAATTAATTTTACAAATTTTTATTCAAAAATTCATTTAATTATCAATTTAAATTAATTAAAATCTAGGGTCGTTACAAACTTCCCCGCCTAAAAGAATTTCGTCCTCGAAATTTACAGGCACGAAAACAACATAGAGATAGACAGATTCGATCTCCTATAATTCCTCAAACTTAAGATATGAATTCCAAACTCAAGTCGGAATATCTCAGAATACATACCAATTTGTCCCTCTTCGGACTCTGGTATTCACAAGAAATTTCAATAAAATTTCAAATTTGGTTTCAAACGATATCGTTTTATTGATTTAGTTCAATTTTATCCTCATTTTCTATTAATCAATTTACCTCAAATTAAAACTTCCAATTTATTTTCATTAAGGTTTAAATCAAAAAGCTGATAAGAAAACGATGAAGATTACGAAGTAAGAATTTTCTACAACGATTCGTAGGGCCATCATCACACCGAAACTTCTTCTTGTAGCTGGTACGAATAAATCAAAAGAATTTGGAAACGAATCAAAAAAAATTGATAAAGAAAATTATTTCCACTGTTGCAGATTATTGATCATTTATAGTCGTATTCCCCTGTCCCCTATCTCGTTCTCTTCTTGCACTCATACTCACTATCGGTGGATAGTAAGAGAATTTACTGAGGTATACAGACAGATATCTTAGGGATGCTCATTCTAGGGATACTTCACCCTATCTCTAATGAGTTACTTAACGTGTTATACTCCTGAGCTAAAGTTCAACCTTAGCTCTGATACCAAATGTAACGAAGCGAATTTTGCCAGCTCGAAAATCGACATCCATACTTTACATCGTACTCGAATGCCGTAGATTCGACCGTTCAAATCCGAGTCGCCGGAGCTTATAACACAATTAAGTAAATAACACAGCGGAAGAAATGAATAATACATTGATATACAACACTGATACAATATTTGATACAACAGAATGATAAAATGAATATCAATATACATCAGAGATATGATACAAGAAATAGCAGCGGAAAAGAAAACGATAACACCAGCAGCGGATAATCTCCATCTCCAAAGCACCAATCCAGAAATAGCTTGAACTCCCAATAACGATACACCAAGATAAACAAGTGCAGTCCATATCCAATGACTGAACTAGCTCCAGAAAATCTACTAATCTGACTATCTGAAAAACCAAACTCTAGGCTGCCCATGTAGAAAAATTTTGAGCATCTAGAGTTTAGGAAAGAAACAATAAACTCCGGATCAATCAAGGGACTGGTGTGAGCAACAAAACAGTTTATCTTTAAAAACAATTAGCAAAAGAATTTTAAAGTCAATTCGCAACGCTTTTAGAAAATGAAACTACCATAAGGCCTCCCGCCACACACACAATGCAAACGGAGAATTGGAGGAGATTTCTCCTTATGATAGTCAAAGATGCTTACTACGTAAAACAAATCATTTTTGATATTATTATTAGTGCATAGTGTAGAAAACATTTCAAAAGTAGAATATAAATCTTAGCCAGCATAGACATTTCGAACTATGCCTACTATAGCTACCATCTAAACAGTGGGGCACCACCATAAGGAAATGGCAGGTTCTATAACTAATACCTTACAAGGTTCGTATTGGAAGATGGATTTCCAACAAATGATCTGGCTAAGGAACTTCCTTCCACCGAAATGGAACGCCTCTGGAAAGACGCCCCGAGAACCTAACCGAATCTCTGCAAACACAAGGCCGACACTACCTCACGCTTTAACCAAGCTGTAACTAGGTAACTAACACACGAGTCATGTCATTCCCCGGTCGTTACCGACCTTTATCTGAGGATCCTCAATCACAAAGCAACAACCACGAAGTATAATCAACATTGGTAAAATATCTGGGCTCCATACCATGATATCACCTTTTATCCAGAAGGAAATGACATACCCTAGGGGCGCTACCCCTACAAACCTTTGCCGCAACATTCCTGTTTCGACCATTACCGGGTTGTGAGGCTCGACGAAGTCTCGTCCATAAAGCTACGCTTTTTCACAAAGCCACGCTTTTCCACAAAGCCATGCTTTTCCACAAAGCCACGCTTTTTCACAAAGCCACGCTTTGATCAACAAATGATCAACAGCACTTCGTATGCCACATTACCAAATTTGGAATGTATCACTAGTAACCATCAACTACATAACCTCTGAGCTCGTACGTCTCAGAGAAGGGTGTTAAGCTAATAGAATAAATTCTGCGCCACTAACAGAAATGTATTTGATAGAAACCAGCTTTACATCTCAAAGTGTAACGTCAGACATACATCCATACAAGTCCGTTCCGGGATCGAACGGAACCGAAGGCACTTCCAAAGAAGCCCTTGCAAATCCGGATAATTTCTAATCACGTCCAGACTTCCCATCACAAAGGGTAATAAAATCATTATACCGGGGATCAGCCGATGGAGAGACAATCAATGGTAATCCTTTCGTTTTCAAAAATATCCGATCTTCAACACCGGTCATCAAATGCGATCCACTACAACATATCACATATTCGGAATGGGTTATACGACCGAAAGGTCCTTTCCCGGCTAACCCGAATAGTGAGCGAAATATTTAAAAATCATATGGATACTGGGGTCTCAGTTAAATCACAGCTTAAAACCCAAAACTTTTCATTCGAATGGTTAACACAAATTACCATTTCCAATCTTTAAAAAAAAAGATTCAATTCACAAAGTTAACCCCATTCAGAAAGATCCATTCATGGATTTCAAAACAATTTCCATTTTAATTGAATAGGTTTACTCGTTAAATCTTTAAATCAAGATTTAACTTATAGCTTTCAAAACTCGTTTCCAAAGATTCATTTATAGCCTTTCAAAAAATTTTTTTTTTCAAGTTGGATTAACTCATTCGGTCTTTCAATCAAAGACTCATTTCATAGTTTTCAAAACATTTCAATTCTATTTCAAACTTGAAACCTTTCAACATAATTTAGAAATCCTTTCTTAAAATGAAAGCTATTATTATTTGAAAACAAGTAGTTTTCGTTTTGGAAAAAATCCAGTTATATTTACACGAGTTAAAACCCTTGAATTAAATTCAAATTCCCAAATCAATATCTTTAAAATGGTTTAACCCATGTATAACTGGTATAACATCTTTAATCCCTAGTTTCAAATTATGGGATTCAATTTCAAACTTGAATTCAAATTTAAATCAAATTATTTAAATTTTCAAAACTTAATCAAGTTTTTCGAAATAACTTTTATCTTTGAAATTCCATTTCAAAAGCTTTTCACTTTAAACCCAAATTTCCAATTTCAAAATCAATTGAATTTAAAATTTCAATTTCAAAAACATCAAATTTAAATTATCTGTGACTTAACCGATTTCCTCGTGAAATCCATATTTGTGTGTGTATGGTGTAGTCCAGGGGTTCAACACAATAGTGCAACATCATTCAATCATAACAGATTAAAACACAGAAATATAATTGATAAGCGATATAAACTATAACGCTTATCGTCCATTCATAGATTCACCGATAGTATACAAATGTAAATAAATGAATAAATCATACATAGTTCAATCTACAGAACATAATATCTCAAATTGGATAGGACAATCAAGCCAAGGCAATTTATACAAGGCAAACATTCATAAGAAAGGTCAAACTTCCAATAATCATTTATAGGTAGGATTAATTGATCGTTTAATCCTAATTAATTCTATTTATTTTTTTATTAAATTAATTACTTATGAATTAGTTATCCAATCTCTGATTTATAAATTACAAATCATTTGATATAAATTAATTAATCAATCCTCTTAATTTTTTTCTCAATTAATAAATTAATTAGATTAACTTTAAGTGAATTACATAATCATTTAATCTTAATTAATTTCAATAAATAATTATCTTTATAACCCATCTATCTTGATTAATTTCTTAATTTAATCATTATCACATTTCTTTTGAAGATTATCAAGTCAGACCAATTAAATTCAAGACATTTGCTTTATGATTTTTATTTGATAGTTGTTAATATTTAGCTTCTAAAAATCTTGTTACTTTCCTTTACTCTATAACACTTCTGTTCTGTATTGTTATTATTATTTATATTTTCTTCTTCTTCAAAGTCAACTTGGTATAAGTTTCATACTTGCCTTGTATTGTTTACTTAACTTAACTTTAAAACCCCTTTTCTTCTCTCTTTTCAAAATTGGTACAGGTCCTAAACTCCTCAAAATACAATCCCTAGCAACTCTTCACAATCCCTGACATAGACTCAAGTCCACGCTCGAGTGAACTCGAAGTAGCACGCCTCGCATCTTTCCTCCCCGAGACGAGCACGAGAGAAACTCGAACTGCTTCGAGTGAAAAGCCGAGTAAATTTGCTTCTTCCCCAACCTAACTGTGCACGGAGACCTAGTTATACACGAGTGCACGCAAACGTGCATATCCACGTACAAACCACCCTGACCTCAGACGAGTCGACAGCAACCATAGCAACTTCACGAGATCGATCAAACATCTCGATTCACTGTTGAGTCGAATTTGACCCCTAAACCCCTCAGACTGGAAACGATAACACCATAAGATCGACCAAACCCCGATGATCCTTGACCTGAGACATCACGCCACCTTCACCGAAGCTCCGCCGCACCTTCTAGCAACCACGGCACCAATCGCAATCGACCCCGATTGCGTCACGACGTTGTGAAACCCATTTGAAAACTTGGCGATAAAAACAGGCTGTTAAACCCTATTTTGATTCAAATTTCAACCCATAATGAATTTAAAATTTTGCTTGCATTTTTCCTACAATCTACAATCCTCCATCTACCTCCAGAAACAATTCCAAGAATTTACAATTACATGATCGTTAGAAATCGATCGAATTGTGTTCTCTGTTCATCCTTCAATTTCTCTCGGTTTACCCAAATAAAAATCTTGATTCCATTTTTAAAATTCATAGTTTTCGGAGATAAATCAAATTATACACATAAAACATTAAATCATGAAAGTTGAATTCTTTGATATGTTGAGATTTCACTGTATATTTCCTCTTCCAGTTAATTACTTAAATACATTTTCTCGAAATTATTTTTAGAATTAGACTTACATTCTTTCAATTATTTTCTCTTTAAGAATCAAGGTCAAAAATTGATTCATTCAGAGGATCTGGATTTGTTTATGAGTTTGGGGCTTGTTGTTTAACAGAGAAGACATATATATGTATATTTTCAGAAACATAGGCATTTGCATCTATATATATACATATACAGACATCAATTATATCCATGCAACAGATCTCAGTCACAAACATCAAATATTTATCACACACAATCAAAACAGTAGAGGGGAAGTTTGCTCACTTTGAATTGAAGACAGAGGAAAGATCAGACTTTTACATTCAAAACAGGTTCATACTTTTTAGTTTTGGAAAGAATGTTACTCACCTGTCATTATTATTTTTCTTCTTCCCAGAAAAGCACAGAGCCTGCTCCAATATTTGAAACAGCCTGAGAAATTACAAGTTGAAGCTTCCTTGATCTCTGGTTTCTGGTTTGATTTGCTTTAGTTTTAGATGGAAGTTTGTTTTAAATTGAGATTTTGTTTTTGAATGATGATGACATTACTTAGTTTTCTTTTACTCAATTTTAAAGGGGTGAACGAATTTGAAACGAAGAAGAGATGGATGTATATAGGAAATGAAATGAGTTTACAGAGTAATTATATTGTTATTTGTAAATAGTTCAACTGACTTTAGTTATGCTAGAGATGTAACATTAAATGCATGAGTACTTGTTCCCATGCTTGCCTACATCCTTTTTTCCTTTTTTTTCTCGGTTGATGATAATGTTATGGTGGCTGAAGTAATGGCATTAATTGCTTAGGTATGTTGCATTAATGACTTAGTAATTTAGGTTTTCATTTGCAAGTTATTACCTATACTTTGTTTATTCTTTTACTTGCCTGCATACTACTTCACAGCTACATATTTTACTTGCCTTTGTTTATTTATATACTTGAGTATATTTAATTCCTTTGCTTAGTTTTACTTGTTCTTGCCTGCATATTAACTTACAAGCATATTCCCTTTTGTTTTTATATTATCAAATATTTTTATTTGCCTTGGTATCGTTTAAGTGTACATAAACAAAGTTATTATGGTTATTCTTATACATTTTTAAATTTAAGTATTTTAATTCTATTTCTAATACAATTGCACATTTTAATTCCTCTTTTATTTTAAACTTAATTATCAAATATTTTTATTTACTTATTACTATTTCAAACCATAGCTTCTTTCAAAACACACATATTTGTATATATATTTATAAGTAATTTGAAATGACAATTTCTATTTAAAAATAAGAATTCATTTGTAAAGACATTCTATTATTATTTAACTCTATATTTATTTTTAAAACCATTTATTTTAGATTTTTTTTTCAAATCCAATACACACATATATATTCACATATATACAAATTTTCAAATCCATATAACTATATATATTTTTTATTTGAATCGGGGAAACTCGCTTCCATTTAAAATTAATTTTACAAATTTTTATTCAACAATTCATTTAATTATCAATTTAAATTAATTAAAATCTAGGGTCGTTACAAACTTCCCCCTTAAAAGAATTTCGTCCTCGAAATTTACAGGCACGAAAACAACATAGAGATAGACAGATTCGATCTCCTATAATTCCTCAAACTTAAGATATGAATTCCAAACTCAAGTCGGAATATCTCAGAATACATACCAATTTGTCCCTTTTTGGACTCTGGTATTCACAAGAAATTTCAATAAAATTTCAAATTTTGTTTCAAACGATATCGTTTTATTGATTTAGTTCAATTTTATCCTCATTTTCTATTAATCAATTTACCTCAAATTAAAACTTCCAATTTATTATCATTAAGGTTTAAATGAAAAAGCTGATAAGAAAATGATGAAGATTACGATGTAAGAATTTTCTACAACGATTCATAGGGCCATCATCACACCGAAACTTCACCTTGTAGCTGGTACGAAGAAATCAAAAGAATTTGGAAACGAATCAAAGAAAATTGATAGAGAAAATTATTTCCACTATTGCAGGGTATTGATCATTTATAGTCGTATTCCCCTGTCCCCTATCTCGTTCTCTTCTTGCACTCATACTCACCATCGATGGATAGTAAGAGAATTTACAGAGGTATACGGACAAATATCTTAGGGATACTCATTCTAGTGATACTTCACCCTATCTCTAATGAGTTACTTAACGTGTTATACTCCTGAGCTAAAGTTCAACCTTAGCTCTGATACCAAATGTAACGAAGCAAATTTTGCCCGCTCGAAAATCGACATCCATACTTTACATCGTACTCGAATGTCGTAGATTCGACCGTTCAAATCCGAGTCGTCGGAGCTTATAACACAATTAAGTAAATAACACAGCGGAAGAAATGAATAATACATTGATATACAACACTGATACAATATCTGATACAATAGAATGATAAAATGAATATCAATATACATCAGAGATATGATACAAGAAATAACAGCGGAAAAGAAAACGATAACACCAGCAGCGGATAATCTCCATCTCCAAAGCACCAATCCAGAAATAGCTTGAACTCCCAATAACGATACACCAAGATAAGCAAGTGCAGTCCATATCTAAAGACTGAACTAGCTCTAGAAAATCTACTAATCTGACTATCTGAAAAACCCAACTCTAGGCTGTCCGTGTAGAAAAATTTTAAGCATCCAGAGTTTAGGAAAGAAACAATAAACTTCGGATCAGTCATGGGATTGGTGTGAGCAACAAAACAGTTTATCTTTAAAAACAATTAGCAAAAGAATTTTAAAGTCAATTCGCAATGCTTTTGGAAAATGAAACTACCATAAGGCCTCCCGCCACACACACAATGAAAACGCAGAATTAGAGGAGATTTCTCCTTATGATAGTCAAAGATGCTTACTAAGTAAAACAAATCATTTTTGATATTATGATTAGTGCATAGTGTAGAAAACATTTCAAAAGTAGAATATAAATCTTAGCCAGCATAGACATTTCGAACTATGCCTACTATAGCTACCATCTAAACAGTGGGGCGCCACCATAAGTAAATGGCAGGTTCTACAACTAAAACTGTACAAGGTTCGTATTGAAAGATGGATTTCCAACAAATGATCAGGCTAAGGAACTTCTTTCCACCGAAATGGAATGCCTCTGGAAAGACGCCCCGAGAACCTAACCGGATCTCTGCAAACACAAGGCCGCCGCTACCTCACGCTTTAACCAAGCTGTAACTAGGTAACTAACACACGAGTCATGTCATTCCCCTGTCGTTACCGACATTTATCTGAGGATCCTCAATCACAAAGCAACAACCACGAAGTATAATCAACATAGGTAAAATATCTGGGCTCCATACCATGATATCACCTTTTATCCAGAAGGAAATGACATACCCTAGGGGCGCTACCCCTACAAACCTTTGCCGCAACATTCCTGTTTCGACCATTACCGGGTTGTGAGGCTCGACGAAGTCTCGTCCACAAAGCTATACTTTTTCACAAAGCCACGCTTTTCCACAAAGCCACGCTTTTTCACAAAGCTACGCTTTGATCAACAAATGATCAACAACACTTCGTATGCCACATTACCAAATTGGGAATGTATCACTAGTAACCATCAACTACATAACCTCTGAGCTCGTACGTCTCAGAGAAGGGTGTTAAGCTAAGAGAATAAATTCTCCGCCACCAATAGAAATGTATTTGATAGAAACCAGCTTTACATCTCAAAGTGTAACGTCAGACATACATCCATACAAGTCCGTTCCGGGATCGAACGGAACCGAAGGCACTTCCAAAGAAGCCCTTGCAAATCCGGATAATTTCTGATCACGTCCGGACTTCCCATCACAAAGGGTAATAAAATCTCTATAACGGGGATCAGCCGATGCAGAGACAATCAATGGTAATCCTTTCGTTTTCAAAAATATCCGGTCTTCAACACCGGTTATCAAATGCGATCCACTACGACGTATCACATATTCGGAATGGGTTATACGACCCAAAGGTCCTTTCCCAGCTAACCAGAATAGTGAGCGATATATTTAAAAATCATATGGATACTGGGGTCTCAGTTAAATCACAGCTTAAAACCCAAAACTTTTCATTCGAATGGTTAAAACAAATTACCATTTCCAATCTTTTAAACAAAAAGATTCAATTCACAAAGTTTACCCCATTCACAAAGATCCATTCATGGATTTCAAAACAATTTCCATTTTAATTGTATAGGTTTACTCGTTAAATCTTTAAATCAAGATTTAACTTATAGCTTTCAAAACTCATTTCCAAAGATTCATTCATAGCCTTTCAAAACAATTTTTTTTCAAGTTGGATTAACTCATTCGGTCTTTGAATCAGCGACTCATTTCATAGTTTTCAAAACATTTCAATTCTATTTCAAACTTGAAACCTTTCAACATAATTTAGAAATTCTTTCTTAAAATGGAAGCTATTATTATTTGAAAACAAGTAGTTTTCGTTTTGGAAAAAATCCAGTTATATTTACACGAGTTAAAACCCTTGAATTAAATTCAAATTCCCAAATCAATATCTTTAAAATGGTTTAACCCATGTATAACTGGTATAACATCTTTAATCCCTTGTTTCAAATTATAGGATTCAATTTCAAACTTGAATTCAAATTTAAATAAAATTATTTAAATTTTCAAAACTTAATCAAGTTATTTGAAATAACTTTTATCTTTGAAATTCCATTTCAAAAGCTTTTCACTTTAAACCCAAATTTCCAATTTCAAAATCAATTGAATTTAAAATTTCAATTTCAAAAACATCAAATTTAAATTATCTGTGACTTAACTGATTTCCTCGTGAAATCCATATTTGTGTGTGTATGGTGTAGTCCAGGGGTTCAACACAACAGTGCAACATCATTCAATCATAACAGATTAAAACACAGAAATATAATTGATAAGCGATATAAACTATAACGCTTATCGTCCATTCATAGATTCACCGACAGTATACAAATGTAAATAAATGAATAAATCATACACAGTTCAATCTACAGAACAAAATATCTCAAATCAGATAGGACAATCAAGCCAAGGCAATTTATACAAGGCAAACATTCATAAGAAAGGTGAAACTTTCAATAATCATTTATAGGTAGGATTAATTGATCGTTTAATCCTAATTAATTCTATTTATTTTTTTATTAAATTAATTACTTATTAATTAGTTATCCAATCTTTGATTTATAAATTACAAATCATTTGATATTAATTAATTAATCAATCCTCTTAATTTTTTTCTCAATTAATAAATTAATTAGATTAACTTTAAGTGAATTACATAATCATTTAATCTTAATTAATTTCATTAAATAATTATCTTTATAACCCATCTATCTTGATTAGTTTCTTAATTTAATCATTATCACATTTCTTTTGAAGATTATCAAGTCAGACCAATTAAATTCAAGACATTTGCTTTATGATTTTTATTTGATACTTGTTAATATTTAGCTTCTAAAAATCTTGTTACTTTCCTTTACTCTGCAAAACTTCTATTCTGTATTGTTATTATTATTTATATTTTCTTCTTCTTCAAAGTCAACTTGGTATAAGTTTTATACTTGCCTTGTATTGTTTACTTAACTTAACTTTAAATCCCCTTTTCTTCTCTCTTTTCAAAATTGGTACAGGTCCTAAACTCCTCAAAATACAATCCCCAGCAACTCTTCACAATCCCTGACATAGACTCAAGTCCACGCTCGAGTGAACTCGAAGTAGCATGCCTCGCATCTTTCCTCCCCGAGACGAGCACGAGAGAAACTTGAACTGCTTCGAGTGAAAACCCGAGTAACTTTGCTTCTTCCCCAACCCAACTGTGCACGGAGACCCAGTTATACACGAGTGCACGCAAACGTGCATATCCACGTACACACCACCACCGATCGCCGATGATATCCACCCTGACCTCAGACGAGTCGACAGCAACCATAGCAACTTCACGAGATCGACCAATCATCTCGATTCACTGTTGAGTCGAATTAGACCCCTAAACCCCTCAGACTGGAAACGATAACACCATAAGATCGACCAAACCCCGACGATCCTTGACCTGAGACATCACGCCACCTTTACCGAAGCTCCACCGCACCTTCTAGCAACCACGGCACCAATCGCGATCGACCCCGATTGCGTCACGACGTCGTGAAACCCATTTGAAAACTCGGCGATAAAAACAGGCTGTTAAACCCTATTTTGATTCAAATTTCAACCCATAATGAATTTAAAATTTTGCTTGCATTTTTCCTACAATCTACAATCCTCCATCTACCTCCAGAAACAATTCCAAGAATTTACAATTACGTGATCGTCAGAAATCGATCGAATTGTGTTCTCTGTTCATCCTTCAATTTCTCTCGGTTTACCAAAATAAAAATCTTGATTCCATTTTTAAAATTCATAGTTTTCGGAGATAAATCAAATTATACACATAAAACATTAAATCATGAAAGTTGAATTCTTTGATATGTTGAGATTTCACTGTATATATCATCTTCCAGTTAATTACTTAAATAAATTTTCTCGAAATTATTTTTAGAATTAGACTTACATTCTTTCAATTATTTTCTCTTTAAGAATCGAGGTCAAAAATTGATTCATTCAAAGGATCTGGATTTGTTTATGAGTTTGGGGCTTGTTGTTTAACAGAGAAGACATATATATCTATATTTTTAGAAACATAGGCTTTTGCATCTATATATATATATATATACAGACATCAATTATATCCATGCAACAGATCTTAGTCACAAACATTAAATATTTATCACACACAATCAAAACAGTAGAAGGGAAGTTTGCTCACTTTGAATTGAAGACAGAGGGCAGAGCAGACTTTTACATTCAAAACAGGTTCATACTTTTTAGTTTTGGAAAGAATGTTACTCACCTGTCATTATTATTTTTCTTCTTCCTAGAAAATAACAGAGCCTGCTCCAATATTTGAAACAGCCTAAGAAATTACAAGTTGAAGCTTCCTTGATCTCTGGTTTCTGGTTTGATTTGCTTTAGTTTTAGATGGAAGTTTGTTTTAAATTGAGATTTTGTTTTTGAATGATGATGACATTACTTATTTTTCTTTTACTCAGTTTTAAAGGGGTGAACGAATTTGAAACGAAGAAGAGATGGATGTATATAGGAAATGAAATGAGTTTACAGAGTAATTATAGTGTTATTTGTAAATAGTTCAACCGACTTTAGTTATACTAGAGATATAACATTAAATGCATGAGTACTTGTTCCCATGCTTGCCTACATCCTTTTTTCATTTTTTTTCTCGGCTGATGATAATGTTATGGTGGCTGAAGTAATGGCATTAATTGCTTAGGTATGTTGCATTAATGACTTAGTACTTTAGGTTTTCATTTGCAAGTTATTACCTATACTTTGTTTATTCTTTTACTTGCCTGCATACTACTTCACAGCTACATATTTTACTTGCCTTTGTTTATTTATATACTTGAGTATATTTATTTTCTCTGCTTAGTTTTACTTGTTCTTGCCTGCATATTAACTTACAAGCATATTCCCTTTTGTTTTTATATTATCAAATATTTTTATTTGCCTTGGTATCGTTTAAGTGTACATAAAAAAAGTTATTCTAAAAAGCTATGAATCATTTTCTTTGGTCTGGGAATATGTATTCTAAAAAGCTTATTCCCATTGCCTTTACTAAGTTGGAGAAATCACAAAAATATGGTGGATTGGGAATAAAATGTATTAGAACATGGAATCAGGCTGCTTATTCTAAGCATTTTGACAATTTGATAAATGAAAAACCAAATTTGTGGGTTAAGTGGGCAAAGCAACATCATCTAGGCAATAAAAACTTTTGGAAAATGGAACCATCTCCTCTCTGTGGTTGGGTGTGGAGATCAATTCTGAAGCTCAGGGGCACTTTACTACCTCATGTTCAACTTGTGCTTGGCCATCATAGTACTGCTAAGTTCTGGTTTGAACCATGGGTGGGAAGAGGAATAATTTTGTATGATATGCTCACTTATGATCAACGAAATCAAACTGGCATCCCCTTGAATGCTAGAGCTTCTGATTATCTTTACAATGGTGTTATAACTCTGCCTTACTCCTCTAACCCTATCATTATGCAGCTGTGGGGTGAAGTGCAATGCAAGAAGTACCTCAATGGTCATGAAGGGTATGTCTGGACTGCAATGCATGGTCAACATACCATTGATAGAGTGTATAAAGCCTTGTTAATTGGTGACAGTTGCTCAATTTTTCGATGGCATGCAAGAGTTTGGAATCCAATAACTTCACAAAAACTGAATTTCCTTCTGTGGAAAGTCCTAAGAAATGCACTTATGACCAAGGATAAACTTTGCAGGAGAGGTTATAGTGTTGATTTGATATGTGTTTTCTGCAATAACTATATTGAAGATGGACCTCACCTCTTTTTTGATTGCATGTTCACAAAAGGAATATGGAAAGCTAGTCTCCTTAGTGGTGGTTTTACTGAAACAATCCTTAATGGTGATGCAGAATGGAACAGGATGTTTAGAAATACCAGATGGAAGAATGCAACCACATATAGGCTCTTACTGATTCTAAAGGTGTTTGTCCAAGTTATATGGGATGAGATAAATTCACGTGTTTTTGACAATAAGATGAAGCTTGAAAGTGCCTTGATAAAAATTATAATATCTAGGGTCAAGGAAAAGTCTTCACATCATTCTGCGTATGACTCTCTTAGTTAGGGTCTTTGTTTTTGTTTTCCTGTGCTCTGTCTTCTTTGTAGTTGTTTTGTTTTCTTTTTTTCTTTCTTCTGTCTTTCTTACTCTTCTACTTTAGTCTTCCCTGTTTTTCTTTTTTTGTGAGCTTTAGAATGTTATTGCTCACTTTCAGTTTGTGTGTTTGTGGTTAATAAAGATGGTAAGGGTCCATTCAACCCTGCTTGCTTTTCAAAAAAAGTTATTATGGTTATTCTTATACATTTTTAAATTTAAGTATTTTAATTCTATTTCTAATACAATTGCACATTTTAATTCCTCTTTTATTTTAAACTTAATTATCAAATATTTTTATTTACTTATTACTATTTCAAACCATAGCTTCTTTCAAAACACACATATTTGTATATATATTTATAAGTAATTTGAAATGACAATTTCTATTTAAAAATAAGAATTCATTTGTAAATACATTCTATTATTATTTAACTCTATATTTATTTTTAAAACCATTTATTTTAGATTTTATTTCAAATCCAATACACAGATATATATTCACATATATACAAATTTTCAAATCCATATGACTATATATATTTTCTATTTGAATCGGGGAAACTCGCTTCCATTTAAAATTAATTTTATGAATTTTTATTCAAAAATTCATTTAATTATCAATTTAAATTAATTAAAATCTAGGGTCGTTACAAACTTCCCCCCTTAAAAGAATTTCGTCCTCGAAATTTACAGGCACGAAAACAACATAGAGATAGACAGATTCGATCTCCTATAATTCCTCAAACTTAAGATATGAATTCCAAACTCAAGTCGGAATATCTCAGAATACATACCAATTTGTCCCTTTTCGGACTCTGGTATTCACAAGAAATTTCAATAAAATTTCAAATTTGGTTTCAAACGATATCGTTTTATTGATTTAGTTCAATTTTATCCTCATTTTCTATTAATCAATTTACCTCAAATTAAAACTTCCAATTTATTTTCATTAAGGTTTAAATCAAAAAGCTGATAAGAAAATGATGAAGATTACGAAGTAAGAATTTTCTACAACGATTCGTAGGGCCATCATCACACCGAAACTTCTTCTTGTAGATGGTACGAAGAAATCAAAAGAATTTGGAAACGAATCAAAGAAAATTGATAGAGAAAATTATTTCCACTGTTGTAGGGTATTGATCATTTATAGTCGTATTCCCATATCCCCTATCTCGTTCTCTTCTTGCACTCATACTCACTATCGGTGGATAGTAAGAGAATTTACTGAGGTATCCGGACAGATATCTTATGGATGCTCATTCTAGGGATGCTTAACCATACCTCTAATGAGTTACTTAACGTGTTATACTCCTGAGCTAAAGTTCAACCTTAGCTCTGATACCAAATGTAACGAAGAAAATTTTGCCCGCTCGAAAATCGACATCCATACTTTACATCGTACTCGAATGTCGTAGATTCGACCGTTCAAATCCGAGTCGCCGGATCTTATAACACAATTAAGTAAATAACACAGCGGAAGAAATGAATAATACATTGATATACATCACTGATACAATATCTGATACAACAGAATGATAAAATGAATATCAATATACATCAGAGATATGATACAAGAAATAGCAGCGGAAAAGAAAACGATAGCACCAGCAGCGGATAATCTCCATCTCCAAAGCACCAATCCAGAAATAGCTTGAACTCCTAATAACGATACACCAAGATAAGCAAGTGCATATCAACGTACACACCACCACCGATCGCCGATGATATCCACCCTGATCTCAGACGAGTCGACAGCAACCATAGCAACTTCACGAGATCGATCAAACATCTCGATTCACTGTTGAGTCGAATTTGACCCCTAAACCCCTCAGACTGGAAACGATAACACCATAAGATCGACCAAACCCCGACGATCCTTGACCTGAGACATCACGCCACCTTCACCGAAGCTCCGCCGCACCTTCTAGCAACCACGGCACCAATCGCGATCGACCCCGATTGCGTCACGACGTCGTGAAACCCATTTGAAAACTCGGCGATAAAAATAGGCTGTTAAACCCTATTTTGATTCAAATTTCAACCCATAATGAATTTAAAATTTTGCTTGCATTTTTCCTACAATCTACAATCCTCCATCTACCTCCAGAAATAATTCCAAGAATTTACAATTACGTGATCGTCAGAAATCGATCGAATTGTGTTCTCTGTTCATCCTTCAATTTCTCTCGATTTACCCAAATAAAACTCTTGATTCCATTTTTAAAATTCATAGTTTTCGGAGATAAATCAAATTATACACATAAAACATTAAATCATGAAAGTTGAATTCTTTGATATGTTGAGATTTCACTGTATATTTCATCTTCCAGTTAATTACTTAAATAAATTTTCTCGAAATTATTTTTAGAATTAGACTTACATTCTTTCAATTATTTTCTCTTTAAGAATCGAGGTCAAAAATTGATTTATTCAGAGGATCTGGATTTGTTTATGAGTTTGGGGCTTGTTGTTTAACAGAGAAGACATATATATGTATATTTTCAGAAACATAGGCATTTGCATCTATATATATACATATATATAGACATCAATTATATCCATGCAACAGATCTCAGTCACAAACATCAAATATTTATCACACACAATCAAAACAGTAGAGGGGAAGTTTGCTTACTTTGAATTGAAGACAGAGGGCAGAGCAGACTTTTACATTCAAAACAGGTTCATACTTTTTAGTTTTGGAAAGAATGTTACTCACATGTCATTATTATTTTTCTTCTTCCCAAAAAAGAACAGAGCCTACTCTAATATTTGAAACAGCCTGAGAAATTACAAGTTGAAGCTTCCTTGATCTCTGGTTTCTGGTTTGATTTGCTTTAGTTTTAGATGGAAGTTTGTTTTAAATTGAGATTTTGTTTTTGAATGATGATGACATTACTTAGTTTTCTTTTACTCAGTTTTAAAGGGGTGAACGAATTTGAAACGAAGAAGAGATGGATGTATATAGGAAATGAAATGAGTTTACAGAGTAATTATATTGTTATTTGTAAATAGTTCAACTGACTTTAGTTATGCTAGAGATGTAACATTAAATGCATGAGTACTTGTTCCCATGCTTGCCTACATCCTTTTTTCCTTTTTTTTCTCGGCTGATGATAATGTTATGGTGGCTGAAGTAATGGCATTAATGCTTAGGTATGTTGCATTAATGACTTAGTACTTTAGGTTTTCATTTGCAAGTTATTACTTATACTTTGTTTATTCTTTTACTTGCCTGCATACTACTTCACAGCTACATATTTTACTTGCCTTTGTTTATTTATATACTTGAGTATATTTATTTCCTTTGCTTAGTTTTACTTGTTCTTGCCTGCATATTAACTTACAAGCATATTCCCTTTTGTTTTTATATTATCAAATATTTTTATTTGCCTTGGTATCGTTTAAGTGTACATAAACAAAGTTATTATGGTTATTCTTATACATTTTTAAATTTAAGTATTTTAATTCTATTTCTAATACAATTGCACATTTTAATTCTTTTTTTATTTTAAACTTAATTATCAAATATTTTTATTTACTTATTACTATTTCAAAACATAGCTTCTTTCAAAACACACATATTTGTATATATATTTATAAGTAATTTGAAATGACAATTTCTATTTAAAAATATGAATTCATTTGTAAAGACATTCTATTATTATTTAACTCTATATTTATTTTTAAAACCATTTATTCTAGATTTTATTTCAAATCCAATACACACATATATATTCACATATATACAAATTTTCAAATCCATATGACTATATATATTTTCTATTTGAATCGGGGAAACTCGCTTCCATTTAAAATTAATTTTACAAATTTTTATTCAAAAATTAATTTAATTATCAATTTAAATTAATTAAACTCTAGGGTCATTACAAACTTCCCCCCTTAAAAAAATTTCGTCTTCGAAATTTACAAGCACAAAAACAACATATAGATAGACAGATTCGATCTCCTATAATTCCTCAAACTTAAGATATGAATTCCAAACTCAAGTCGGAATATCTTAGAATACATACCAATTTGTCCCTCTTCGGACTTTGGTATTCACAAGAAATTTCAATAAAATTTCAAATTTGGTTTCAAACGATATCGTTTTATTGATTTAGTTCAATTTTATCCTCATTTTCTATTAATCAATTTACCTCAAATTAAAACTTCCAATTTATTTTCATTAAGGTTTAAATCAAAAAGCTGATAAGAAAACGATGAAGATTACGAAGTAAGAATTTTCTACAACGATTCGTAGGGCCATCATCACACCGAAACTTCTTCTTGTAGCTGGTACGAAGAAATCAAAAGAATTTGGAAACGAATCAAAGAAAATTGATAGAGAAAATTATTTCCACTGTTGTAGGGTATTGATCATTTATAGTCATATTCCCCTATCCCCTATCTCGTTCTCTTCTTGCACTCATACTCACTATCGGTGGATAGTAAGAGAATTTACTGAGGTATACGGACAGATATCTTAGGGATATTCATTCTAGGGATACTTCACCCAATCTCTAATGAGTTACTTAACGTGTTATACTCCTGAGCTAAAGTTCAACCTTAGCTCTGATACCAAATGTAATGAAGCAAATTTTGCCCGCTCGAAAATCGACATCCATACTTTACATCATACTCGAATGCCGTAGATTCGACCGTTCAAATCCGAGTCGCCGGAGCTTATAACACAATTAAGTAAATAACACAACGGAAGAAATGAATAATACATTGATATACAACACTGATACAATATCTGATACAACAGAATGATAAAATGAATATCAATATACATCAGAGATATGATACAAGAAATAGCAGCGGAAAAGAAAACGATAACACCAGCAGCGGATAATCTCCATCTCCAAAGCACCAATCCAGAAATAGCTTGAACTCCCAATAACGATACACCAAGATAAGCAAGTGCAGTCCATATCCAAAGACTGAACTAGCTCCAGAAAATCTACTAATCTGACTATCTGAAAAACCCAACTCTAGGCTGCCCGTGTAGAAAATTTTGAGCATCCAGAGTTTGGGAAAGAAACAATAAACTCCGGATCAGTCATGGGACTGGTGTGAGCAACAAAACAGTTTATCTTTAAAAACAATTAGCAAAAGAAATTTAAAGTCAATTTGCAATGCTTTTGGAAAATGAAACTACCATAAGGCCTCCCGCCACACACACAATGCAAACGCAGAATTGGAGGAGATTTCTCCTTATGATAGTCAAAGATGCTTACTACGTAAAACAAATCATTTTTGATATTATTATTAGTGCATAGTGTAGAAAACATTTCAAAAGTAGAATATAAATCTTATCCAGCATAGAGATTTCGAACTATGCCAACTATAGCTTCCATCTAAATAGTGGGGCGCGACCATAAGTAAATGGCAGGTTCTATAACTAATACCGTACAAGGTTCGTATTGGAAGATGGATTTCCAACAAATGATCAGGCTAAGGAACTTCCTTCCACCGAAATGGAACGCCTCTGGAAAGATGCCCCGAGAACCTAACCGGATCTCTGCAAAAACAAGGCCGACGCTACCTCACGCTTTAACCAAGCTGTAACTAGGTAACTAACACACGAGTCATGTCATTCCCCGGTCATTACCAACCTTTATCTGAAGATCCTCAATCACAAAGCAACAACCACGAAGTATAATCAACATAGGTAAAATATCTGGGCTCCATACCATGATATTACCTTTTATCCAGAAGGAAATGACATACCCTAGGGGTGCTACCCCTACAAACCTTTGCCGCAACATTCCTGTTTCGACCATTACCGGTTTGTGAGGCTCGACGAAGTCTCGTCCACAGAACCACGCTTTATCACAAAGCCACGCTTTTCCACAAAGCCACGCTTTTTCACATAGCCACGCTTTGATCAACAAATGATCAACAGCACTTCGTATGCCACATTACCAAATTGGGAATGTATCACTAGTAACCATCAACTACATAACCTATGAGCTCGTACGTCTCAGAGAAGGGTGTTAAGCTAAAAGAATAAATTCTCCACCACCAACATAAATGTATTTGATAGAAACCAGCTTTACATCTCAAAGTGTAACGTCAGACATACATCCATACAAGTCCGTTCCGGGATCGAACGGAACCGAAGGCACTTCCAAAGAAGCCCTTGCAAATCCGGATAATTTCTAATCACGTCCGGACTTCCCATCACAAAGGGTAATAAAATCTCTATACCGGGGATCAGCCGATGCAGAGACAATCAATGGTAATCCTTTCATTTTCAAAAATATCCGGTCTTCAACACCGGTCATCAAATGCGATCCACTACGACGTATCACATATTCGGAATGGGTTATACGACCCAAAGGTCCTTTCCCGGCTAACTCGAATAGTGAGCGAAATATTTAAAAATCATATGGATACTGGGGTCTTAGTTAAATCACAGCTTAAAACCAAAAACTTTTCGTTAGATTCAATTCACAAAGTTAACCCCATTCACAAAGATCCATTCATGGATTTCAAAACAATTTCCATTTTAATTGAATAGGTTTACTCGTTAAATCTTTAAATCAAGAATTAACTTATAGCTTTCAAAACTCATTTCCAAAGATTAATTCATAGCCTTTCAAAACAATTTTTTTTTCAAGTTGGATTAACTCATTCGGTCTTTGAATCAAAGACTCATTTCATAGTTTTCAAAACATTTCAATTCTATTTCAAACTTGAAACCTTTCAACATAATTTAGAAATCCTTTCTTAAAATGAAAGCTATTATTATTTGAAAACAAGTAGTTTTCGTATTGGAAAAAATCTAGTTATATTTACACGAGTTAAAACCCTTGAATTAAATTCAAATTCCCAAATCAATATCTTTAAAATGGTTTAACCCATGTATAACTGGTATAACATCTTTAATCCCTAGTTTCAAATTATATGATTCAATTTCAAACTTGAATTCAAATTTAAATCAAATTATTTAAATTTTCAAAACTTAATCAAGTTATTTGAAATAACTTTTATCTTTGAAATTCCATTTCAAAAGCTTTTCACTTTAAACCCAAATTTCCAATTTCAAAATCAATTGAATTTAAAATTTCAATTTCAAAAACATCAAATTTTAATTATCTGTGACTTAACCGATTTCCTCGTGAAATCCATATTTGTGTGTGTATGGTGTAGTCCAGGGGTTCAACACAACAGTGCAACATCATTCAATCATAACAGATTAAAACACAGAAATATAATTGATAAGCGATATAAACTATAACGCTTATCGTCCATTCATAGATTCATCGATAATATACAAATGTAAATAAATGAATAAATCATACACAGTTCAATCTACAGAACAAAATATCTCAAATCAGATAGGACAATCAAGCCAAGGCAATTTATACAAGGCAAACATTCATAAGAAAGGTCAAACTTTCAATAATCATTTAAAGGTAGGATTAATTGATCGTTTAATCCTAATTAATTTTATTTATTTTTTTATTAAATTAATTACTTATGAATTAGTTATCCAATCTCTGATTTATAAATTACAAATCATTTGATATAAATTAATTAATCAATCCTCTTAATTTTTTTCTCAATTAATAAATTAATTAGATTAACTTTAAGTGAATTACATAATCATTTAATCTTAATTAATTTCATTAAATAATTATCTTTATAACCCATCTATCTTGATTAATTTCTTAATGTAATCATTATCATATTTCTTTTGAAGATTATCAAGTCAGACCAATTAAATTCAAGACATTTGCTTTATGATTTTTATTTGATACTTGTTAATATTTAGCTTCTAAAAATCTTGTTACTTTCCTTTACTCTGTAAAACTTCTGTTCTGTATTATTATTATTATTTATATTTTCTTGTTCTTCAAAGTCAACTTCCTATAAGTTTCATACTTGCCTTGTATTGTTTACTTAACTTAACTTTAAAACCCCTTTTCTTCTCTCTTTTCAAAATTGGTACAGGTCCTAAACTCCTCAAAATACAATCCCCAACAACTCTTCACAATCCCGGACATAGACTCAAGTCCACGCTCGAGTGAACTCGAAATAGCACGCCTCGCATCTTTCCTCCCCGAGACGAGCACGAGAGAAACTCGAACTGCTTCGAGTGAAAACCCGAGTAACTTTGCTTCTTCCCCAACCCAACTATGCACGGAGACCCAGTTATACACGAGTGCACGCATACGTGCATATCCACGTACACACCACCGCTGATCGTCGATGATCTCCACCCTGACCTCAGACGAGTCGATAGCAACCATAGCAACTTCACGAGATCGATCAAACATCTCGATTCACTGTTGAGTCGAATTTGACCCCTAAACACCTCAGACTGAAAACGATAACACCATAAGATCGACCAAACCCCGATGATCCTTGACCTGAGACATCACGCCACCTTCATCGAAGCTCCGTCGCACCTTCTAGCAACCACGACAACAATCGCGATCGACCCCGATTGCGTCACGACGTCGTGAAACCATTTGAAAACTCGGCGATAAAAACAGGCTGTTAAACCCTATTTTGATTCAAATTTCAACCCATAATGAATTTAAAATTTTGCTTGCATTTTTCCTACAATCTACAATCCTCCATCTACCTCCAGAAACAATTCCAAGAATTTACAATTACGTGATCGTCAGAAATCGATCGAATTGTGTTTTCTGTTCATCCTTCAATTTCTCTCGGTTTACCCAAATAAAAATCTTGATTCCATTTTTAAAATTCATAGTTTTTGGAGATAAATCAAATTATACACATAAAACATTAAATCATGAAAGTTGAATTCTTTGATATGTTGAGATTTCACTGTATATTTCATCTTCCAGTTAATTACTTAAATAAATTTTCTCAAAATTATTTTTAGAATTAGACTTACATTCTTTCAATTATTTTCTCTTTAAGAATCGAGGTCAAAAATTGATTCATTCAGAGGATCTGCATTTGTTTATGAGTTTGGGGCTTGTTGTTTAACAGAGAAGACATATATATGTATATTTTCAGAAACATAGGCATTTGCATCTATATATATATATATATATACAGACATCAAATATATCCATGCAACAGATTTCAGTCACAAACATCAAATATTTATCACACACAATCAAAACAGTAGAGGGGAAGTTTGCTCACTTTGAATTGAAGACAGAGGGCAGAGAAAACTTTCACATTCAAAATAGGTTCATCTTTTTAGTTTTGGAAAGAATTTTACTCACCTGTCATTATTATTTTTCTTCTTCCCAGAAAAGAACAGAGCCTGCTCCAATATTTGAAACGGCCAGAGAAATTACAATTTGAAGCTTCCTTGATCTCTGGTTTCTGGTTTGATTTGCTTTAGTTTTAGATGGAAGTTTGTTTTAAATTGAGATTTTGTTTTTGAATGATGAGGACATTACTTAGTTTTCTTTTACTCAGTTTTAAAGGGGTGAACGAATTTGAAACGAAGAAGAGATGGATGTATATAGGAAATGAAATGAGTTTACAGAGTAATTATATTGTTATTTGTAAATAGTTCAACTGACTTTAGTTATGCTAGAGATGTAACATTAAATGCATGAGTACTTGTTCCCATGCTTGCCTACATCCTTTTTTCCTTTTTTTCTCGGCTGATGATAATGTTATGGTGGCTGAAGTAATGGCATTAATTGCTTAGGTATGTTGCATTAATGACTTAGTACTTTAGGTTTTCATTTGCAAGTTATTACCTATACTTTGTTTATTCTTTTACTTACCTGCATACTACTTCGCACCTACATATTTTACTTGCCTTTTTTTATTTATATACTTGAGTATATTTATTTCCTTTGCTTAGTTTTACTTGTTCTTGCCTGCATATTAACTTACAAGCATATTCCCTTTTGTTTTTATATTATCAAATATTTTTATTTGCCTTGGTATCGTTTAAGTGTACATAAACAAAGTTATTATGGTTATTCTTATACATTTTTAAATTTAAGTATTTTAATTCTATTTCTAATACAATTGCACATTTTAATTCCTCTTTTATTTTAAACTTAATTATCAAATATTTTTATTTACTTATTACTATTTCAAACCATAGCTTCTTTCAAAACACACATATTTGTATATATATTTATAAGTAATTTGAAATGACAATTTCTATTTAAAAATAAGAATTCATTTGTAAAGACATTCTATTATTATTTAACTCTATATATATTTTTAAAACCATTTATTTTAGATTTTATTTCAAATCCAATACACACATATATATTCACATATATACAAATTTTCAAATCCATATGACTATATATATTTTCTATTTGAATCGGGGAAACTCGCTTCCATTTAAAATTAATTTTACAAATTTTTATTCAAAAATTTATTTAATTATCAATTTAAATTAATTAAAATCTAGGGTCGTTACACATGTCTAACCCAAAGTGAATAGAAAGTCGGATCATAGAGGGTAAAATAAAGAAAATAGAAGAACAGAACAGAATCTCACTCGAAAGGAATAACATATAATATAGAACAAATATCTTTACAATGGAAAACTTTTAAATTACATATATTAGAGTCTAACCTAATTTCAGTTTGGATAGTTATAAACATCTGTCCTTACAAATGCTGACAATCATCAATCAATGCAGAATAAGCAAAGCAGATAATAAAATACGTCCATACGTAGATGAATATCTCTAGCTCCCCTCTGGAAACTCCAACCGTCTTCAACTAAACCTAAAACTACTCGGATCTGACCCGAGTATTGAAATCCTTCAAAATACAATTATCGATAAACATTGAATATGAGTACATGGGATTTATTAAGCCATTTTCCATTCATTTCTTTTGAGTTAATTACGAAAATTACTTTTTAATTTTAGAGTAATTCTAAGGTAATTCTCTTCTTTTAAGAAAATATTTCTAATTTTCTTACTTAAAATTCGATCAAAATTCTTCAACTTTTAAGCGGGTCAAAAACAATGTAATTTAAGACATCGTTTATTATAAACCCAAAAATCTTAGGAAACATTATTGAGTAAATAGGATCATGGAAACCATTCAAATTTTCCTCAATATCAATTTCCGTATTCAACAAGTGCTATGAACGGAATAACGGTGAAATCACCTTTAAAATTCCACGAATAAGATGATTTCCCTCTTTGGACTTTAATACCAAATATAACAAGATCATTTCTATGCAATCCAAGTTGTAATATAATTTATAAATCAAAATCTTCTATACTTAACTTGCTTAATTTCTGGAAAATATAAATTCTCTTTTATTATGAGAAACTTAATATGATCTTTTTAGAGCATCCAGGCTTTCCCTTCGATCTGTTCCACCCCTCGTCTAAAAGATAAAGCAAATGCCAGGTAAGCTCAGGGCATTGGTTGCTCCATTCCTAACCTTGGTAACATACCTTGTTTTATCGTTTAGCTCTCACAGGCGGGACAAATGTACTAGTCGTTTTCGCATAATCAGTGATTAACTTTTATTTTAGAATCGATTATAAAGTTCCCAATTCATCGTTAAAAACACTTAATTATCTTTGTAAAAATTATTATAAAAGATTCTAAAAAGAATCGCCAAGTTAAAATGTCTATTTCATATGTTACACAAAACTGCCACAAAAAACGTTGCAAATAGTGTGTAAAGCTATTTTGATCAAATTGACTTTCCTATCGTTTAAAATCCTATTTGTTCGACTTAGATCACTTTTAAAACATTTTAAAGGATTTTTAGAGATTTTTCCATATTTTTAAAATATTGAAAATATCAATTTCTAGCTTTGGTCACTTTACTGCAAAAGCGCGATTTTTCTGAAAATTTATTTTGGACATATTTCAAAATATACAAGATGAAATCTTGATTTTCTTTTCCCGTTTGAAAACTATGGATATAATAGTTCGAACAATTCTTGTTTCGAAGAAATCCGAGCTATATTCCACTCCGTATACTTAATTAAACTTTTCGGCGCGAAATCGCGAACTACCGTTGCGCGACGAGTCTAGTTTTGACTTATTTTTCTAAACTTGAAATATATTCTCCAAATTTAACTTAATTACTTATAAAATCATTACAAATTATTTCACATCAATATTTGCACTATTTGGATAATTTAAAATTAATTTCCCCTTATCTTATATTATAATGTTATTTTATTCATAATATTTTATTATTAAATTTTCCAAATTCAATTTCTATCCAATTAAATTTTGAAATAAAATTCCATTTCAAATTCAAACTTCAACTTAAATTCAAATCAATTCCACTTTCAATTTTTTATTCAATTCCAACTTCAAAATTGATTTCAATTTCACTATTCATCTCAATTTCAATTTCAAAATCAATTTTACTTACAATTTCAAATTCAATTTCAAATCCGATTTCGATTTCGATTTCAAATTCAATTATAATTCAATTTCAATGTGAATTTCATTTTCAATTTCAAATTGAATTCCACTATTCAAAATAGGCTTAATAATTCCAATACATACCATATTAATAAAACTGGTCATATTTAACAAAGGGGATTACTTAATCACAAATGAGCATAATCACTTTCAATATTCATCAATAACATAACATCCATTCCCATAGCATAGTGATTAACATTTATTGAGTATATTATTACAAGTCAACTATCCAACCAACGTAATCAAACATTCATTTCAGCCAAACGTCCATATTATCAAATGGTGATAATTAACATAACATATAAATAGGATAATCATGATGATTATAACATAACAAAACATGATTTAAAAAGCAGCGAGAATTTCTCACCTTCATCTCCACTCCGTCAGTCTTTATACGAATTAGCGTGCTTCCATCTTACGGACTAACGCGTACTTTTCCTGAACTTGCCACTTTGAATTTTTTTTGTGAAGGGTGTGAAGGGTGCTCGGCCTAGGGGTGCTCGGATGGAGTGGGTATGGGTTGGGTGTAAGGATGTGGTGATGCTTGGTGAAGATGGTGGAAGGGAAATGGAGGAAGAACTTAAGGAAATGAAGAGAATGATTTGTGAAAAATGAAGTGAATGTTGTAGGCTATTTATACTTGAGCTTTGGATGGAAAATGACTTAAATGCCCTTGGCTACTTTTTTGACTTTGTTTAAGCATGATGTGAAGTGCCTTAATGGTTGTAAGGATGTTAAGATGTTATTTGTACTTAAGTAATGATTTTTGCATCTTTTTCTTAATTTCTGAATTACTTAAAAACCCTTTTGTTCCTTTTCCATACTTGATAAGACTTGAGTATTAATAGTGAGAAGATGTGTTAGGATTTTTTAGTAATGATTATGTTTACAAATCCTATTCAATATGAAAAATAGTCAAATCATGTTACTTTTGAATTATTTGTTTACTTTGACTTTTCAAAGTGAATTTGCATTTACAAGAAAATCTAAAGTGTGCATAGTTTGTTATAGTTTGTAAACATGAAATATATAGGTTATAAAGTGGATGTGTTCATATAACGTTGCGACGACTTGTTAGGGTTGAAAACAACATTGTTATTGATAAATTTTACAATCAAAATTTGACATTTTTATTTAACTATTAGTTAATGTAAACCAACTTAGAAATTGAACTTCCTACCACATTTAATAAATTAAAACAAGTCTATTTAGGTTAAAAATCCATATCATTTGGATTAATATCAATATATTGAATTTTGGAGTTGCATTGACAAAATGTGATAAGTTTAGAATATTTTCGTAAAACGATTATAAATATATTTTTAAAACCTATATTATACTTTTATTTTCTTTATTAAGTGATTTCGATATAGTTTGACTTTTCAAATAAATATTTAAAACTATTTATTTAAGCATTTATTCATTTTTAACAAAACTTAACTTTTGTTGATTTGTGATAAACATCCAAATTCTTTATTTTTCATTATTAATCATAAGATAAATAATTTATCCTTACTTATTTATGATTTAAAACATATTTACTTGAGTTCTAAACCTTTTTAAATTTAAAATAAATAAAATATCTCATTTTCGAAGTAGCGAAATTACGGGTCGTTACATTCTCTCTTACTTAAAAAATTGTCATCCTCGAAATTATACCGAATTTAAACCTAGTAGAGTTTCCCTAATGGATTAATTTTAATCTTAATTTTGTATGATATATATAGATCATCCATATGTGATATCTGATTCGATCTCTTATTCGAATCCACAACTTTTACTTCCGAACTAGTATCGATCCATCGATCTTCTAGTACAGACTTTGATCAGGCTTCTTGTAACGACCCGTATTTTCACGGATCGAAACATCATAAAACAGTTGACATTTGGTTGCATTTGTGATAAGTCGTCCTGAGTTTAAGTCCTAGGTCGTATGGGAGTTTTGGAGCGACTTAAGGAAGATACGAGTTAAGGCAGTTAAGTCGTATAGGAATTAAGTCGTGGTAGCTTAGGTCGTAGGGTGTTGGAGCGACCTAAGGTAGTGGACGACTTAAGGGGTAGTGGTTTAGGTCGTTTGATAGTGTTGGGCAGAATTTTTGTTCAAGTCATAAGTCGTGACCGACTTAAGGAATAGGGGCGACTTAAGAAAACTGACCGAGTTAAGAAATCGGCGAGTTAAGAGTTAGGTCGGTTGGACGAGTTAGCGAGTTAAGTAATAGAGCGACTTAAGTGAGTTAGCGACTTAAGGAAGTTAGGTCGTAGCTTAGTTAAGTCGTAAGTCGGCATAGCAGTTAGGTCGTGGCATTGTTAGGTCGCGTGTGTGTTAGGTCGCGAGTTTGCTAAGTCGTAGGTCGCGTGAGTTGTTATAGGTCGCGCGTACGATAGGTCGCTGGGTTTTGGCTTAGTGCTTAGTCGTATCATAGTTAAGTCGTAAGTCGTAGCCCTTGTTAAGCCGCAACCCTGTTAAGTCGGATGGTCTGTTAGGTCGGTAAGCGCTTGTGTCTGGTAGGTCGTAGGTCGGAGGGTCTTTGTTAAGTCGGAGACGACTTATAGGAGGCGGACGACTTATGGAGTTTTCAACCTATAAATAGAAGGGTTTTTCTCACTTTTTGGGATTCGGATTTCGAAGCGACAAAGTGCTGCCATTTTGAGAGCTCGACTTCTACACTTCTTCATTTATTTTCTCCACTCTAATCTAGTGATTCCATCCATCCATATTGAAGATTAAATCGAAGATCGAAGAGTTTAGATTGAAGATCTACATTCTTCGAAGAGAGATTTCATCTTTTGAAGCGGATTAGTGATAGATCAAGTTAGATCCTTAGCTGTCCAGATCTGAAGTGTGTTGCTTTTGAGTTGTTTTGGTGATTTGGTGAGTGGTGATTATCTCTCACATGGATCCAAAGGAGTATATCAGATCATTGGCTTGATTTGGTGTTAAAGTAGTGATTTCCATGCATTTTTGTAAACCTAAGTGTAGATCCATATAGATCCATGTTCATGAAGATTTGACAACCATTTTTCTACATGTTAACCTATGCAAGTTCATTCATCAAGATTGTAGAGATATTTCTCATGTTTTCATGCTTGTTAGACTTTCAACTCTTTAATTACGAAATTGCCATTATTGTTATAATTGTCCATTTAGATCATATTTGAATGCTTGTTTACTTGGATTAATGTTTGACTTGATTGATTGCTATGAATTAGATGATTGATGCTTTGATTTAGACAAGATGGTCAAAGATGATTCAAAAGCTAAGGGAAAGGCTCTTGAATTGGAAAAGCTGCACGTGACATATGTAGCGAATGATGAAGCTCATATGGATAGATTCGATGGTGATGTTGAGATGAGACTTTGCTATGATGATGATGAGGCGAAGTATGATATGAGATAGTCTTGGTTTCATCCAGACGGGATCATTCCAAGCATGTTGATAACTCGGTGAAATGGTTCGAGTTGAGGATAATGGTTTGCTCGAGAGGCACTTGAGCTAGTATGGAAATAGTCGTCGAGGAGGATGACTAGGAGGCTGAGATCTCATCGTTGTTGAAGGTTCTAGCATGCTCAAAGAAAGAGTATGTTGGGTAGATTCGATAGTCCCTGAAGGCTAATGATTGATAGTTAAGTACTCTAGGCAGATTCGATAGTCCTAGGCACGGGTCACGATGACGTGCAGAGTTATGTCTAGAACCGGGGTTTTCCATTAGCCCTTGACGGACGGCTGAAAGAATGTGCCGGTCATTCAATTAACGGTGATATTGAGGCAATGATAACAGTGATAGCCAGAGTCATGGATGTTTGGTTGTATCATCATTCGGTCTCAAGAGCGGTATTTTCTGGGTGCTTATCTGATCTTGGTTTAGGCCTTGGGGGTTTGTACTCGGAAAACATCGCCCTTGACTCGAGTGATTATTGCTTTACTTTAAATTGTATGCTTTGCTATGCTTGCTTCTGCTTAGTGTGTGTCTGGGGGCTATCACTGTAGAAAGAGGTGGAGTGGGAGGGTTGTATTCATATTCCTTTTCCTTTATGCTCTTCTGGTATGTTGTTAGTTAATTTACTGCTCACTAAGACTGTTGTCTGACTCAAGGCTTTATGTTTTAACTCTTATTGCCTTGGGCTGTTCGTCCATTTTGGGACGGGCAGACTAGGTAGCAGGTGACAGGTGATGTTTTTGCTTTCCACGTTGCTGATGACGAAGACGAGCTTGAGTATTGCATATTATCTTCTTACTATATGTACTGGATGTTCCGCTGCTTTGTATTCTCTGAGTGATATGTAGTGAGGCTTGATGTATTTACTACTCAGATGTTGTATTCAACTATTATGAAGTTTTATTGATGAGATTCTATTCTGTGAAGCTTCACTATATATATATTCTATTGTACTTTGTCCATGCGCTGTGAGTAATACAATAGATTCTGTTGTTTTAATCTACCCTGGCAATTGTCCATGGCTGCCTGGCACACTTTACAGCGCACTATCTCTAGATTCGGTGTAGGGGTCATGGGCGGTCGTCACATTTGGTATCAGAGCATTGGTTAATCGATTTTACCCAACGCTCGCTGACATAACTACGTATGAGAGACGTAATTGTATTTTGATGGATGATTACTATATATATAATATAGTAGCTTAGTAGAGTTTGAGTCCTTTATGCAGTTGTTTCTCTAGATGTGCTAATCATTCCTTTTTATAGATATTGAGAATGAGTCGAAGAGGGAGACCAGCTGCTAGGGTAGGCCGTGCTACTGAAGGGGCTGTTGATTATGTTGCTATGTTCGAAGCTATGATGACGTCGATCATGAGAAGGATGCCAGCTCCGGGGCCATCGGTGGATGTTGGAGTTCAAGTTCAAACTCCAAAACCAGTGGATTTTGCTAAGCTGTGTAAAGACTATACTGCTCTTGGAGGAAAGGTTTTCTTGGGAACAGAATCAACCATTGAAGTCCAGAGATGGATAGATGCTTGTAGAAGGATCTTTGGTGATTTGGGAATTGAGGATGCAACTAAGAGGAAGTTGGCATCAAGACAGCTTCAAGGAAGAGCTTCGGATTGGTGGAACTCTATCACTATTGATACTCCGGAGGAAGAGATTACTTGGGAGCAATTCCAAGTCAGATTTGAAGCTAAGTTCATTTCTACAGCTCAGAAGTCTGTTCTGTTCAAGAAGTTTGTAGAGCTCAAGCAAGGTGGAAGACCAGTTCTTGAGTATGTTTCTGAGTTTGAGGCTTTCTCCAAGTATGCCCGGTCGTATATCGAATCTGCATATTAGAAGAATGAGAAGTTTGTGGTAGGCTTGGACAGTTATCTTGGGAGGCAGTTGGTGGATCATTTGGACGATTCATTCGAGAAGCTTGTGGAGAAAGCTCTCAGGCATGAGAGTCTGTTTCCTAAGGAAGGAGCTGTTATTGCTGTGACCAGGGGAGAGTCTAAACCACAGCAGGGTGGAAACAAGAAGAGGAAGCAGCAGCAGCAGAAGGGCAAGGATGGCCAGAAGAAGCAGAGGGGCGAAGTAACTTGCTACAATTGTCAGCAGAAGGGCCATTTCTCTAGGGATTGTAAGAATCCGAAGGTACCGATGAAGTGTCACAACTGTGACAAGCCGGGGCATATCAGGAAGGATTGTCCAGAACCATGGAAGGACAAGCAGATTGTGCAAGCTTATGCTTTGGGAGCTGTTCCATCATCTTCGAAAGCTCCTACCGCTGAAGAGAAAGGAAAGAGTGTGGTGGTTCAAGGTACTCTTTTCCTATGTGGTGTTCCAGTTAGAGTTCTGTTTGATACTGGGGCGTCGCATTCGTTTGTTTGTAGTGAACTTGTAGGTCGGTTGGGTTTAGAACCGGATATTGTTGATAGGCCTTTGGTTGTGACTAATCCAGTTGGGGGTTCGTCTTGTTTGTGTATGTTATGCCGTGGTCTGATTGTATCGAGTCATGATTGCTCTTTTGTTTGTGATTGCTTTGTTCTGAACTTTACAGGGTTCGGAATTATTTTGGGTATGGACTGGCTTAGGAAGTATGCGGCAAAGGTTGACTGTGAGAGGTTGGAGGTGACAGTCGAGAATGTGGAGGGGCGAAAGATTGTGATACGATGTAAGCATGAAGAAGGCGTCTTCATGAGCTTCATGTATTCGCTGGTTGTTCCACGGGATGGACTGTCATCTGTACCAATCGCTAATGGATTTGAGGATGTCTTTGACGAAGTTAAAGGGTTACCACCGCATAGAGAGATCGAGTTTCGTATAGATCTAGTTGAAGGAGCCAGACCTGTTGTGATGCCTCTTAGGCGGATGGCGCCTAGGGAACAGCGGGAGTTGAGGGTGCAAGTTGATGATCTTTTGCATAAAGGATTCATTCGACGTAGTGTGTCCGAATGGGGTGCACCAGTTGTTTTTGTTACCAAAGCGGATGGATCGCTGAGGTTGTGTGTAGATTATCGTGAGCTGAATAAGGTGACTAAGAAGAACAAGTATCCATTGCCGAGAATAGATGACTTGTTTGATCAGCTTCACGAAGCTAAGGTGTTTTCTCAGATGGATTTGGCAACGGGATTCCACCAATTGAGAGTTGTTAAGGATAGTGTACCGAAGACTGCTTTTAGGACACCATCCGGTTTCTTTGAGTGGCTGGTAATGCCGTTTGGATTGACTAACGCGCCAGCATATTTCGTGGATCTTATGAATAGAGTGTTCAGAGATCAGTGGAACAAGTTCGTACTTGTGTTCGTGGATGATATTCTGATTTACTCCAGAACTGAAGAAGAGCACAAGACGCACTTGCGTATTGTTTTGGAAATCTTACGAAAACATCAGTTGAAGGCTAAGTTTTCGAAGTGTCACTTCTGGAAGAGTGAAGTGAGGTTCTTAGGCCATGTTATTTCTGGAAGTGGAATAGCGGTTGATCCCGCTAAGGTAGCAGCAATCCAGGATTGGGTTAGACCTAAGAATGCATCTGATGTGAGAAGTTTTCTTGGATTAGCAGGATATTATCGACGGTTTATCAAAGACTTCTCTAAGGTGGCTGCACCGTTAACAGGATTGACGAAAAAGAACCAAGTGTTCAGATGGGAAGATAAGTGTGAGCAAGCTTTCAGAATCCTGAAGGAGCGATTGACAAGTGCTCCTGTTTTGACTATTCCATGTGGGAATGATGAGATGGTGGTCTACACCGACGCATGTGGTACTGGACTTGGAGCAGTGCTAATGCAGAAGGATAAAGTTGTTGCGTATGCAAGTCGACAACTGAAGCCGCATGAAAGGAATTACCCGACTCATGATTTGGAGTTAGCGGCGATTGTTTTTGCTCTGAAGATGTGGAGACATTATCTATTGGGAGTTCGATTCGAGTTGTTTACAGATCATAAGTCGTTGAAGTATCTTTTCTCCCAAAAGGATTTGAATCTTCGGCAGCAGCGTTGGCTAGAGTTTTTGGCATCATATGATTTTGGTATAGCTTATACTCCGGGAAAAGGTAACGCAGTGGCAGATGCGTTAAGTCGAAGACTTGCAGGATTGGGAGCCATGTTTTCAGAATGGAAGAGTCTCGAGTATTTAGCTGGATTTGACTTCAGGCCCAGATGTGAATTGGAACCTGAGATGTTGGCAAACTTATCGATAAGACCGACTCTTGTGGAAAGGATTGGCGAGAGCCAAAAGCGAGACGACAAGCTTGTCAAGATTATCCGTGATTTGGAATCTGGATTGGACCCAGAGAAGGACAAAGGATTCGAGGTCGATCGAGAGGGTTGGCTTCGGAAGCAAGGACGACTAGTTGTTCCCGATATAGATGAATTGAGGAGTGAAGTATTGAAGGAAAGTCATCACTCGAAGTTGACAATTCATCCAGGTGGAAATAAGATGTATCGGGATATGAAGAGAACCTATTACTGGGAAGGTATGAAGAAGGATGTTGGAAATTTTATTTCCAAGTGCATGAACTGCCAGTTGGTGAAAGCTGAGCAGAAGAAGCCCAGTGGATTGCTTCAGCCATTAGAAGTTCCTACCTGGAAGTGGGAACAAGTGTCGATGGATTTTATCGATGGATTACCTAGAACCGGAACGGGAAATGAAGGGATTTGGGTCATTGTGGATCGTCTGACTAAGAGTGCAAGTTTCATTCCTGTTCGATCAACTAGGACTGCATCAAAGTTGGCTGAGTTGTATGTCAAGTGGATAGTTCGATTCCATGGTATTCCGAAGAGTATAGTGAGCGATCGAGACCCATTGTTCACTAGTGGATTTTGGAAGAGCTTTTAGGAAGTTTTGGGAACCGAGTTGTGTTTGAGTACAGCTTATCATCCTCAAACAGATGGGTAGACCGAGAGAGTCAACCGAGTTTTGGAAGATCTTCTTAGAGCTTGTGTTTTGGATTTCGAAGGATCATGGGAAGATCATCTTCATTTGGTGGAATTTTCATATAACAACAGTTACCAGTCAAGCATTGGTATGGCACCGTATGAGGCATTGTATGGGAGACCGTGTAACTCTCCGACATGCTGGATAGAGACAGGAGAAAAACTGATGCTTGGGCCAGAGATGATTCGACAGACTACGGATTGCATAGAGATCATTCGGCAACGAATGAAGGCAGCCCAAGATCGTCAGAAAAGTTATGCCGATAAGCGTCGTAAGGATTTGGAATTCGACGTAGGTGATATGGTTTTTGTGAAGATTTCTCCACTGAAGAATGTTATTCGATTCGGGAAGAAAGGGAAATTGACTCCGAGATTTGTTGGACCATTCCTGATCATCGAGCAAATTGGAAAGCTCGCCTATAGATTGGAGTTACCAGAGAAGATGTCGAGTGTGCACAATGTTCTTCACGTATCATATCTACGGAAGTATGTGCACGACTCGAATACAGTGGTTCCTGCTGATAGCTGTGAAGATTTCGAAGTTGATCCTGTCGATAAGAGACCTCGTAAGCCGGTTCGTGTTGTGGAAACCACACGAAACAGCTTAGGAGGAAGGTAGTTAAGTTGCTCAAGATACAATGGAGTGATGATGATAACGACTGTACGTGGGAAGTGGAAGAGAGGATGAAGGCAGCTCATCCTGAACTCTTCAAGGTATGGCCTTATGGTGTCGTGTCATCTCACGATATTGTAACTTGTTCTGGTTTTAGAATTCTGTACGCTAAGCTAGAATTGGATGCATGGTTTGTTGATTGCTATGGATGTTAGGCGTGCAGAATAGTCTTTGATTGCTTTGTTTGTTTGGAATTTCGGGGGCGAAATACCTAAGGGGGAGAGAATGTAACGACCCGTATTTTCACGGATCGAAACATCATAAAACAGTTGACATTTGGTCGCATTTGTGATAAGTCATCCTGAGTTTAAGTCCTAGGTCGTATGGGAGTTTTGGAGCGACTTAAGGAAGATACGAGTTAAGGCAGTTAAGTCGTATAGGAATTAAGTCGTGGTAGCTTAGGTCGTAGGGTGTTGGAGCGACCTAAGGTAGTGGACGACTTAAGGGGTAGTGGTTTAGGTCGTTTGATAGTGTTGGGCAGAATTTTTGTTCAAGTCATAAGTAGTGACCGACTTAAGGAATAGGGGCGACTTAAGAAAACTGACCGAGTTAAGAAATCGGCAAGTTAAGAGTTAGGTCGGTTGGACGAGTTAGCGAGTTAAGTAATAGAGCGACTTAAGTGAGTTAGCGACTTAAGGAAGTTAGGTCGTAGCTTAGTTAAGTCGTAAGTTGGCATAGCAGTTAGGTCGTGGCATTGTTAGGTCGCGTGTGTGTTAGGTCGCGAGTTTGCTAAGTCGTAGGTCGCGTGAGTTGTTAGGTCGCGCGTCCGATAGGTCGCTGGGTTTTGGCTTGGTGCTTAGTCGTATCATAGTTAAGTCTTAAGTCGTAAGTCGTAGCCCTTGTTAAGCCGCAACCCTGTTAAGTCGGATGGTCTGTTAGGTCGGTAAGCGCTTGTGTCTGGTAGGTCGTAGGTCGGAGGGTCTTTGTTAAGTCGGAGACGACTTATAAGAGGCGGACGACTTATGGAGTTTTCAGCCTATAAATAGAAGGGTTTTTCTCACTTTTTGAGATCCGGATTTCGAAGCGACGAAGTGCTGCCATTTTGAGAGCTCGACTTCTACAATTCTTCATTTCTTTTCTCCACTCTAATCTAGTGATTCCATCCATCCATATTGAAGATCAAATCGAAGATCGAAGAGCTTAGATTGAAGATCTACATTCTTCGAAGAGAGATTTCATCTTTTGAAGCGGATTAGTGATAGATCAAGTTAGATCCTTAGCTGTCCAGATCTGAAGTGTGTTGCTTTTGAGTTGTTTCGGTGATTTGGTGAGTGGTGATTATCTCTCACACGGATCCAAAGGAGTATATCGGATCGTTGGCTTGATTTGGTGTTAAAGTAGTGATTTGCATGCATTTTTGTAAACCTAAGTGTAGATCCATATAGATCCATTGTTCATGATGATTTGACAACCATTTTTCTACATGTTAACCTATGCAAGTTCATTCATCAAGATTGTAGAGATATTTCTCATGTTTTCATGCTTGTTAGACTTTCAACTCTTTAATTACGAAATTGCCATTATTGTTATAATTGTCCATTTAGATCATATTTGAATGCTTGTTTACTTGGATTAATGTTTGACTTGATTGATTGCTATGAATTAGATGATTGATGCTTTGATTTAGACTAGATATTCGAAGATGATTCAAAAGCTAAGGGAAAGACTCTTGAATTGGAAAAGCTGCACGTGGCATATGTAGCGAATGATGAAGCTCATATGGATAGATTCGATGGTGATGTTGAGATGAGACTTTGCTATGATGATGAGGCGAAGTATGATATGAGATAGTCTTGGTTTCATCTAGACGGGACCATTCCAAGCATGTTGATAACTCGGTGAAATGGTTCGAGTTGAGGATAATGGTTTGCTCGAGAGGCACTTGAGCTAGTATGGAAATAGTCGTCGAGGAGGATGACTAGGAGGCTGAGATCTCATCGTTGTTGAAGGTTCTAGCATGCTCAAAGCAAGAGTACGTTGGGCAGATTCGATAGTCCCTGAAGGCTAATGATTGATAGTCAAGTACTCTAGGCAGATTCGATAGTCCTAGGCACGGGTCATGATGACGTGCAGAGTTATGTCTAGAACCGGGGTTTTCCATTAGCCCTTGACGGACGGCTGAAAGAATGTGCCGGTCATTCAATTAACGGTGATATTGAGGCAATGATAACAGTGATAGCCAGAGTCATGGATGTTTGGTTGTATCATCATTCGGTCTCAAGAGCGGTATTTTCTGGGTGCTTATCTGATCTTGGTTTAGGCCTTGGGGGTTTGTACTTGGAAAACATCGCCCTTGACTCGAGTGATTATTGCTTTACTTTAAATTGTATGCTTTGCTATGCTTGCTTCTGCTTAGTGTGTGTCTGGGGGCTATCACTGTAGAAAGAGGTGGAGTGGGAGGGTTGTATTCCTATTCCTTTTCCGTTATGCTCTTCTGGTATGTTGTTAGTTAATTTACTGCTCACTAAGACTATTGTCTGACTCAAGGCTTTATGTTTTAACTCTTATTGCCTTGGGCTGTTCGTCCATTTTGGGACGGGCAGACTAGGTAGTAGGTGACAGGTGCTGTTCTTGCTTTCCACGTTGCTGATGACGAAGACGAGCTTGAGTATTGCATATTATCTTCTTCCTATATGTACTGGATGTTCCGCTGCTTTGTATTCTCTGAGTGATATGTAGTGAGGCTTGATGTATTGACTACTCAGATGTTGTATTCAACTATTATGAAGTTTTATTGATGAGATTCTATTCTGTGAAGCTTCACTATATATATATTCTATTGTACAGTGTCCATGCGCTGTGAGTAATACGATAGATTCTGTTGTTTTAATCTACCCTGGCAATCGTCCATAGCTGCCTGGCACACTTTACAGCGCACTATCTCTAGATTCGGTGCAGGGGTCATGGGCGGTCGTCACACTTCTTGATCACAAAACACTTGCTTTCATTGCCTAGCTCTCAACTATGATGGGAAACTCGAGTACATAAGCACAAAACCTCATTAATGTTCGCCGTCAAGAATCAAGTGTTGTCCCGGACTGGTGTAAACACCTCAAAGTTCTATACTTAAATCTTAGATCAAAATTTGTGTGCCGAAATGATCTTACGTATTTATTCATTTTCACCTAATATATTTTCTTTGATATTAATCCATTTCATAAAACTTTCCTAAGTTTATAAACATCTATAAATCCAGTTTTTTTTTAAAAACAACTACCAAATTCTTTTAATTCATTTTTACTTAGTATATTTCTTTGGAATTTTTTTATTAATCAAAGTTAATTCCATAACCATTTACTTGCTACTAAATCCATTTTTGAATTATCTCTTGCATCATTCCTTAAGTATAGAAATAGTTCATAATTTTAGATCTATATTTGGATAATATACCTTTACATCCTAAGGGTATAAATTCCCAAACTTTAAACTGTTTTACTTCAATTAGGATTTTTAACAAATGTGGAATTTCATTATTATCTCAAATTAATAAGTTATAAGACTTAATCTTTAGTTTTATTTACCTAAGGTCTTAATTTAGCTGACATTATTTATCTTATCCATATATCGATAAGACAACTTTACTAAGTGCACATTCATCCTTACTAATTCCATGATTATCTACTTACTTTAGAATTTTATTTACCTATCCCTCTGTCCAATCAAATTTCTTCACCTTAAATCCATCAAATACCTTATAGTCAAATTATGAACCTTAATTCACATGGTATTTGTTATTTAAACATTTTCATCCAATAATCAACCTACTAACCATATTATTCCAAATATTCCTTTGAAAGACTTTTTTCTAACCTATCAACTTTTAATCTTTTCATTAAAATACTCTTTTGTAAGTTTGTGAAATTCTAATCACAAAATGATTACATTTATATTTACTAATCATGATTCCAATAATTCCTTAACTCTTTTTATGGAAGATCTTATAGTGTCAAATCGTGCAATTCTAGTCACAAGATGTTCATATTTTACTAACCTATAATCCAAACAATCATTTATTTCCAACTATATAAAAATATTTCTTTTTATATAAAATATAAACCTAGGTAAAATAGTTTCATTTACCATCTTTTTAAAATAAATCCAGTTTTATAAAATTAACAAACACGCGCTCATATATAATATTCTCAACTCATTTTAGGGTGTTACTAACTCTATCTATAATGTGTTACTCATCCTAGGATTCTACTAATCCTATCTCTGATGAGACTTACCCCTATCAGGCTTCGTTGTTCGCTCAACCAAAAGCTCTGATACTAAATGTGATGGCCCGAAAATCCATACCCTTTGAGTTGACAATAAACCACACATGTCTAACCTAAAGTGAACATAAAGTGGGATCATCAAGGGTAAAATAAAAAAAATAAAAGAACAGAACAGAATCTCACTCAAAAGGAATAATATATAATATTGAACAAATATCTTTACAGCGCAAAACTTTTAGAATACATATATCATAGTCTGGCCTAATTTCAGCTTGGGTACTTATAAACATCTGTCCTTACAAATGCTGACAATCATCAATCAATGTAGAATAAGAAAAGAGGATAATAGAATACGTCCACATGTAGATGAATATCTCCAGCTCCCCTTTGGAAACTCCAACCGTCTTCAACTAAACCTGAAACTACTCGGATCTGACCCGAGTATTGAGATCCCTCGAAGTACAATTATCGATAAGCATTGAATATAAGTACACGAGACTTATTAAGCCTTTTTCCATTCATTTCTTTTGAGTTAATTATGAAAATTCCTTTTTAATATTCGAGTAATTATAAGGTAATTCTCTTCTCTTTGGAAAATATTTCCAATTTTCTTACTTAACATTCGATCAAAATTCTTCAACTTTTAAGCGGGTCAAAAACAATGATATTTAAGACATCGTTTACTGTAAATCCAAAAATCAATCTTAGAAAACATTATTGAGTAAATAGGATAATGGAAATCATTTAAATTTTCCTCAATATCAATTTCCATTTTCAACAATTGCTATGGGCGGAATAACGATGAAATCACCTGTTAAATTCCACGAATAGGACGAGTTCCCTCTTTGGACTTTAATACCATGTATAACAAGATCATTTCTATGCAAACCAAGTTGTAATTGATAATTTAAATGTTGATTGTTTAATGAAATAATGTGTAATAAATTGTAATTGAATAAAATTAGTGTTGTAGTAGTAATTATAACACTTATTATGGATAATAAACTTATAAGATGTGACCAAAAGTTAATGGTGACAATTATTATATGTTACCTATTTATTTTGCCTATTAAATTACATTGGAAATCAATTGCAATTAATTCACTTAATTAGTGCAGTTAATGTAGATTAAATTGATAATTGTAGAGTATTAATTCAATAAGATGTAACCAATGTAAATTTTATTCATAATATGATAATTGATTAAATAAAAAAATCGAAATCAAGTTTGATCAATTTATTGGAATTTAAATTATAATAAATGGATTTATTTCAATTAAATGTAATTAAATACTACGTTAATGAAAACTAAGATGATAATGGTAAAGCATTAATGTAATAAGATATAAACAAATGTTAATTACAATCATGAGATGCCAATTGATTGAATAATAAGATGGAAAGGCAAATAAATGGATTTATTGGAATTTTAAAGTAATAATCACTATACTTACTTCAATTGGAATTAAGCACTATAACTAGTGTAATATTTAACATTGAATGGACATGTAAATTTGTTTTAAATTATTATAAATGTCCAAGTAATCAAAATGATAAAATCTGTTAATTATAGGATTTGAAATTAAAAAGTGATTTAATCAATTTAATATAACTTATTTAATTAACGTGAAAATAGCCATTTTGGCCACTGTCTCAGATTTCGACGAAATTAGTTTCATCAGATCCGTACCGATGAATTGTTGTAAGGTTTCAAGTTTCGTAGCGATCAGACTTGTCGTTTGATCGTATGGACTCGAAACGTTTAGAAATCAATTTAATTAAATTCAATTTAAATCAATTTGAAATAAGCTGATTTTAAGCTAACTTCTTCATACGATGGAATTGGGACTTGAAACCTGTTCTATAAGTTTAAAATTATCGAAAACATCTATTTTGATATATGGGATAACCCATTTTTCGTTCCGGAAGCAGAACGGGCTTTTCGGGTCGTATTTATCATTTCAAATCAATTCAGATATTATTCATTTCTTATCGGGCTTCGTTAGTATATATTATTCTATTCTAACGCTAGCAGCCTTTTTATTTCTTATTTCTATACGTATCTGTCTATTCCATCTATCTGTCCTTCTTCTTTCCAATGGCTACAGATCCGAACCCCAAATTCAATTTCAATACCAAATCAAAAAATCAAACTCCTCTAAACCATATCAAATTATATACTATTTCAAAGCTCTCGATGAGCATAATTCACTTGTGTGATTCGTTTCTGCAATCGAGTCATCGTTTGGCCGCAAATTGTCGATTATTCTCGGTCGTTCATAGGCCACAACTTCGATCAACGACAGATCTTCAGCGATGGATCGAGCAAAGATGATCAGTGGGTAGAGGACGTCATGTCGACCAGATCCATGCGGCTAATTGGTCGAAATATTCTAGGATTTCACCATGAATGGGCCTCAAATCATACGGAGGCGAACGGCCAGGGGACGACCGTAAGCTACGCTATGATGGTCGTAGGTGCGCCCTAGCGTGGCGAAGTTGGAGTTGGCGGTTGATCCAGGTGAAGGCCGGCGGGGGAGGCGTGTTAGTTGGTCAAAGGGTAGGATGTAGTGGCGGCTCCGTGTTCACGACTTGATGAATAGGCTAGGGTTGGAGAGTTTCTGAGGTGATGTAACGACCCGTAATTTTCGACCATTAAATTTGTTAATTTAATAAGATTGTGCAATTAAATATTGAAAGAAATAAAAATTTGTGAATTATATTAATGAAATAATAACTAGAATGCAAGGTAAACAATGTTAATTAAAGTTAATCATTAACGACTTGAATGAAATTCCAATTAATTGAAATAATGTAAATGTTATACTTGGCTATGAATTAAATATAAGAAAACAAACACAAATATTGAATTAATTAATGAATTAATATGTAATGAATGGTAATTGAATAAAATCAAGGTTCTGTAAGTAATTATAATATTGGTTTGGAAATGATAAACTTATAAAAGTGTGATTGAGAGTTAATGGCAACAATTATTATAAGTTACCTATTCATTTAATCCGTTAAATTGAATTGGAATTAATCGGAATAAATCTAAATTAAATATTATGTTAATGTAAATTAAGATAATAATTGGAAATAATGTTAATTTTATTCATAATATGACAATTGGTTGAATAAAAAGAATGGAAATCAAGATTTATTAACTTATTTGAATTTAAATTTATAATAATTGGATTAATTGAAATCAAATGAAATTAACTACCTAAATATTACGTTAATGGAAATTTAGATAAAATTGAGAATATTAATGTAATAAACCATGAAACAATGTTAATTTCATCCATTTGATGATAATGGATGGAATAATAGGATGAAAGGTCAATTTTAGAATCAAAATTGAAAAAGTGATTTAATTTAATTAATTAATTAATTATTTAATGCGAAAATAGCCATTTTGACCACTAACTCGGATTTCAACGAAACCAGTTTCATCGAATTCGTAACAGTGAATTATTGTAGAGTTTCAAGTTTCGTAATGATCGGACTTGTCGTTTGATCATACAGACTCGAAACGCCCAGAAATCAATTTAATATAAATCAATTTGAAATAAGCTGATTTTGGCATAACATCTTCATACGATGGAATTAGGACTTAAAACATGTTCCATTGAGTTTAAAATATTTAATAGCATCTATTTTGATATATGGGATGACCCATTTTCGTTCCGGAGACAGAACGGGCTTTTCGGGTCGTTTATCGTTCAAACCCAAATTAATTTGATCCATTCACTTCTATTTCTGATCTTTCTGTAAATAGTCCATCGTAAACCCTAGCTACTTCTCATTTTCATTTGTCTATACGTACATTTCCTTCTCAGCTCCTCATTCTAATGGCAGACAAACCCTAATTCCTAAATTGCAAATCCAAATCAAAAAAATCAAATTGAAAATTAAACTCCTCGAAATATATCGAATTATATATCGATTTGAAGCACTCAACGAGCGCAAGTTAAATATGTGATTCATTTTTTGATTCGTAGCATGGTTTGATCAGAAATTTGCCGTTTATACACGACCGTTCATTTTGGGTCGATGGATTTGACGGTAGATCGACATCTTCGCGACGATCAGGGAGTACGGGCTTGTGGAGGAAGGTGAGCAGTTTGCATATGTACAGTTCATTGGGGCGGAGGCACGTTGACTGGCCGTGGTGGTATCGTTTCATAGGAGGCGGCGTTGACGCGTGGGGAGACCAAACGTGGTGGCGCGGTAGTCATGGGGTCGGCCGTCGATGGGGGTCGTAGTGGTGAAGCCTGATCAGGTCGAAGGCGCACGGTTGGTTGGCGAATTGGAGGGTGAAGCCGGCGGCGGTACTGTTCGAACGCGATTTGTATTGCGTGATTAGGGTTTTGCGCGACTCTCTGATGACGTGGTATTAGTTTTGTTTATTTTATTTTATTTTATATTTCGAATTCAAACGTACCAATATGCATATCTTTTGCATACGAGCTCGGATTCACGCGCGGTTCTCTCCGCTGGGATCGTATTGAGATTCTGGACATTTTGACGCTGGTTTGGACGAATTCTGAGACCATTCAAATTTTGGGCTTAAATTGAATTTAAATTCGATTTAAATTCAAAGGTGAGTGTTTTAACCCACTCACAACTTCTAAAATTTCTTATATTTGTTAAATTAAATTTATGATGTGATTAGAAATTTATTTATGACTGTTTGGTATATTTTAAATCATTATCTCAATTAATTTGAATTTATTTGAATTAAATCATAATTTAATTTATTATTGAATGTAAATTGCCAGTTAAATACCTGTTATTGATTATCAGTTCTATATTGATATTTATTGTTTGATTTGGATGATGTTTCTAATGGATGTTGATTGTTGATATTGGATGAATGGATGTTTTATTTTATATCGTTATAAACTGCAAGTTCACTATGGGTTGAAATGATACATACCCGAATGATCAATAGATTAAGGAAAAATCGCTATGGGTTGAAATGATAGACTCGAGCAATTTTATGGATTTTATTAGTAATTCGGGATTGCGGTTTGAAATGATATATATAACCGTAACATTTTAAATTGCGGATTGAAATGATAAATATCCGTATCACTTGACCTTAGTATACAAAATTATATACGGACACCAGATTGGTTAAATTTAATGATTTTGAACTTCTAAATTTTTGAACTAATTAAATGATATCTTGAAATAAAATTTAACGTATTATTGGAAAATCAAGTTTTATGTTGAAATGTGAATTGGTTTAAAAGGAATTGGTTTAAGAAATTAAATTAGAAGTTTAAAGTTAAACTTTTAAGTATAAATGAAATTCTATCGAAATTAAGTTATTGAAGTTGTTTGAAAATAACTTTGAAATATTTTGAAATTGGAGTAATCCGAATTGATATTTGAACATGGATTGAAACGATATGAAATTCAATAGTTTATTGAAATATTAAATTAAAGGTTTGGAATTTGGTTTGTTGACTTGGATATTGAAAATGGTCCAAATGCGTTGAAATGAAATGAATAGTTTAATTTGATATAAATTCCAAATTCATGTTTTAATATAAACTATTTTAAAAATATATTATTTCAAAATTTCTAATTATTAAGATTTTCAAAGTATTAAACTATTTTAATATGTATTAATTATATTAAATCATTTTAACCTATTTTAAACCATTTAATTTATTTAAACTAATTAACCTGTTTTAACTTATTTTAAATCTATTTAACCTATTTTAAAGCTATTTAATCTATTTTAATTATATTTAATCTATTTTAAATCTATATTAACTATTTATAACTATTTTCTTCTAAATTCTAAACTAAGTAAAATGGATGGGTTTACATTCATATTCTCGATTTTTTTAGGTGAATATGGTTAACGATGTTATAACCTAAGTTGGGAAATAAATAAAATATTTGGTTTAATATGATATTTTGAAATGAGAGTTTAGCCTATTCTGGAAATATGACTTTTGAAAGGAAATATAATTTCAAACTATGATTTCAAATGTGATATGATTTCAAAGGTGAATATGATTTCGAAAGTAAGTAATGATTTCGAAAATGATATGATTTGAATTGAATATGATATTTTGATATCAATTATGAAATGATTTTGGAAATGTAAAAGAACCATCCGGTGTGTAATAAGCGGTTGTTGTTAAAGAGACCGGGATCAGATATTGTCATATTCTCTGCCAACACCGAAAACCACTTTGACAACTGTGTACGCGGTGGAGATTCCAGACGAAGTAGAATGGTTGGCGACGATCCTATATGACGTATATACGTGGACCTGACTCCCATGAGTTCGCTTAAGGTGGCTAAAACAGGAGCAATTGACGGGCCAAGTGAGGTCATTCCTCCGATCGGGCACACTCCTTCGATACTATATTCTGACTTTGCGACTGATTTGGTGGCCACCCTCGATTTTTGATTTGGAAGTGTGTTCCAAGGTGGTCGGTAGTAGCTGCTATGCGTTACCACCAGTCCGGAAATGTAATTGGTATATCTACCCTGGCATTGCCTAGTTGTGCTGTGTCAGCTACCATATCGAGACCACTACGAGTTTGTTTTGTAGCATACCTATGGAGTGCCCTCTGACGATGTCCAGTACAGACGGGATTACGGTACTGTATAGACTATGGGAATATATAAAAATGTGTTAAGGGGGAAATGGGTAATGCCTTAACGCTATTTTAATAGGTTATCTTACTGTAGACATATTATAATAGCGTATTGTACTACATAGTAGATAGTTTAACGGATCCTTAGGAGATGTGAATCCCGAACATCTCTTAAGTTACTGTACTCACGTTAGACACTGGATAGGAAGATGTCAAACCCCGTAAACATCTCCGGCACCGTTTACACTCATATTTATTTACCGTTGATTTGACTTACATAAGATCTTTTAGTTCTGACTCGAGTGTTTTGTCTTTTCAATTCGCTCGGGTCAGCCTGAGCATTTCAGGATTTGAAGACCTTATTTCTGGAGGACGAAGACGAAGATTTTTACTACTATTATTTACTATATTATTCCACTGCATCATACTGTTCCGCTGCATTATCATTTATTTACCTCTGATATGCGTAACTCGGATTTTGTATTATATAAGTATAATCAAATGTTTTGTATACAGCTTCATGAACTGTTTTTTGATTATTATATTTTGTGACTCCGCTCCGAGATTCTGTTTTGTTTTTTTATTTCTTTTTCTTATTCACCCCAATAACAATCCGCCCTTCTATATGGTTTGAGTTGGCATGTGTGTCTACTTAAAACATACAAAAAGGCGGGATGTTACTGTTGGTATCGGAGCTTTGGTTTAGCGATAACCTTAGCTCTGTGGGGTCTGACTAAACATAGGGTACTAATACCCTAAAATGAGTCCTTGAGAGTATATATATGAGAGAGCGTATTTGTTAGTGTTATAAAAGGTTTTTATATTGTGCTAATTTGTTCCGTTCTGTATTTATAAATTCCGGTTGGTGCATAGGACGCTATGATATCGATAGGGATTTCTAAACACTTAATAGGACAGACCGACACAATATTTGTTTTGAAATATAGGTAAATGAAATAATTTTACCTATTGTATATTTTTATATAAAATAGTGATTTATAAATTATATATTTGGTTGTAATATATTAGTTGTTAGGTAGTGAAATTTATAAATATAGGTTGGAAATAAGATTTGAAATTAAGATAAATGAAATTTAGAAATTTAGAACTTAAGTTCCGGGGTTATTGAAAATTTCTTTCCAATGATTTTGGGATATAATAATAATAATATTACTAGAAGTATTTTCTAATATAAATATTTCAATATAATTTGAAAGAATTGTTTTAATGAAATTTTAGAAAGAAATAAGTTCTGTACTCCCCTCTCTGTCGTTGGAAAATAATTTCGGTGATGAGTGCACGCATCATCGACGTTCATTTTCGAGTTTCAAAGTGGGAAGGCCTTTGTAGTAGTTTTACTGCAAATTTATTCTGATAAAAAAATATAAATTTCAAATTTAAATATGCTTGAATATAAGTTGTATATACCTATGTATTGTTTCAAATGATTTAAAACGGAACCCGACATTTAGTTCTTAAATTGCTATAAATTAGAGATTTTAATTATTGTAATGGAATAAAAATTTTAACTATTTAATAATTGAAACTTCTAAATGAAAATAAGAAATTATATGCTAAGTTATAACTGAAATATACAAGGAATTTGAAAATTTTAACTTGTAAACGAAAAGAATATGAAAATAAGAAATGATAACTATTAAACCTTAAGTTAATTAGAATAAGTAAGACAAACTTGTGTAACTTTCAATTGCATTCTTAAAGACATATATATAACTTACCAATTATAAAAGTTGAAATGTTAAAAGAATATGTAATGGAAATTTTTACAAGTAAAACTTATGTAATGGAAGCGTTCAATGAAATTTACTTTTATAAATAAGAAATTTGATATGAAAATAGTTATAAACTTGAGTTAAAATTGTAATACTACTAATTAAATGAAATAGAAAATGAGTACTGTAAGTAAAGTATTTTGAACTTAAGTTAATATTGAAACTATTTATAATTAAAGTAAATAATAAAATGAATGTAATGCAATAAAAAGAAATTGACATGATATGAGTAAATGAAAATGAATTTTTGTAAGTAATAAAGGAAAAATAAATGAAATAAACACCGAATGAATGCATGGGAATAAAATTTTGTAAGAGATAAATGTAATTTAAAGAAATAATCCTTGTATGAATGAAAAGAAAAATAAAAACTGTAAATGTTGTGAAAGAAATTTAATAAGAATGACTCAAGTACATTGTAAATTTTATTTTTTTTGGTTTATGAGTTGTTTGGGATAGGATACTTCTAATTGTTTAAGATGTATGAATAATCTATTGAGTTCATCTAAGACCGTTGAGTAAATGGTGCACTTAGTAGTATATTTGTCATTCTAGGCGGTTAAAAATTTCTGAACCCGAACAAACCATTTGTTGGTTTGCTATGGATGGATAGTTGATTCTATTGATTTCATATGATGATTATATGCCATGGTTGCCAGTGATTGTTGTTTATAATGATTTGTTTGTTAGTGGTTGAAACAACTTTAAATATTTCATTTTATATAATTGTAACGACCCAATATTTTCAACCATTCGCATCCATTATAAGTGTATAGGTAGACACTCATGCCGGAGTTGAATTGCTCAAAATACCGCGTTGTAATTAAAATTTGGCAAATCTCAGAATATACAGTAAATAAATATAATCACAGATCACAGACACAGAGTAAAATAATGCAACGGAAGTAAAAGAAATAGTAGTTCATGAAGCTACTATGTAAATATATCAGAGTTACATAAGATACAACATAAGAAATAAAGTACAGCAGAAGTCTAAATACAATAACCAAGTACAGGCTGAATAGAACAACGGAACCGAAGTTGATAGAACAAGACTAGCAAATAATCTCCAGCGATTCAAATCTCCAGAAGGTGGAAATCCAAATCTGTGAATACTCAGGCTGACCCGAGCGTAAAGCAAAACACAAAACACTCGAGTCAGGACAATATATACTTATATAATGTAAACCAACTCAAGTGAACTGTAATAAAGGTACAAGTAACTTAGAAGATGCTTGGGACCGCCCATCCTCTAAGGATCCGTTAAAATATCTACTATGTAGTAATATTCGCTATTATAATAATGTCTAATAAGTAAAGTATAATCATATAGAAAATAGCGTTAAGGGGATGGAGAACCTTAACGCGGTCGGATCTTAAAATCATAATCGTAGTAAAGCTCGATATGGTAGGTGACACGGCACAACTAGGCAATGCCAGGGTAGATATACCAATTACGCACACGGACTGATGGATACGCATAGCAGCCACTACCGTTCCACCTCGAACAACACTCCCAAATCGGAGGATGGCCATCTAATCAATCACAAGTAAGAGTATAATATCGAAGAAATGTGTCCGAGAAGAGGTGCTACCTCACTGGTCCGAGATCGCTCCTGTTTTAGCCACCTTATGCCAACTCACGGGAGTTGGGTCCACGTAACATACCTTAAGAACGTCGCCACCATCCTACTTCATTCTGGAATCTCCACCGCGTACACGGTTGTCAAAGTGGTTTTCGGTATCGACAGAGAGTATGTCCATATCCGATCCCGGTCTCTTTGCCAACCAATCGTTATTATAACCCGTGGTTATAACTTTTAAAAATAGTTTATGTTTCAAATCAAAATACATCCTTTAAACCATTTCAAAATCATATCATTTATTTCAAACTAATACATACTTTCAAACCCAAAACATATCTATTCAAAACCAATTCAAAAATATATCATTTCCATTTCAAAACCAATTCAATAATATATCATTTCAAAAAAAACTCAAATTTCAAAATCACTGAATATTTACTTTAATTTATTAAACTTGAAATCTTCCTTTAAATTATCATAGCATTTTGGTAATGTAACCTTAAGGAATCATAGCATTTTTGGAATGTAATACTTCCCAATTTAACATTTTATATAATCAAAGTATTTATATACTTACAAATTTTTAACATGGTCATTTTATCATAGCCTTATAGTTAAATAAACTTTGTTACTGTAATATCCAATTTAATGCTAAAATTCTTATGTTAAGTTAAGAGTACCTTATTAACTTACATTATCATTACAATAAAGAAACTTTATTATTTTAGTCATTAAAATATGTCATTTACATTAATTAAAACTTACATATTAAATGTACTTTTTAACTTACATTCCTATTACAGTAAAGAGCATTTATCATTTAATCAATATTACACTAATTAAACTTACATTATCGAATGTACGTTTTAATTTACGTTTTATTACAAAAGGGGCATTTATTATTTTAAATCAATATTACACAAATTAAGACTTACATGTTTCTTTCATTAATTAAGACTTTACATGTTTCTTTCAGTAGGTAAAACTTTACATATTTCTTTCATTAATTAGAACTTTACACGTTTCTTTCATAAATTAAACTTTACATATTTCTTTCATTAATTAGAACTTTACACGTTTCTTTCACAATAAATTTCTTATAATTAAATCCAATTTTCAACAATTTACTTAATAAGTTTAAGTGTAAAAGTTCCAATTCTTCACATTTCAACAAATAGACTTAACACTTCAAATTTAAATTACCATTTCACAATTTAACAAAATTTCCAATTTTATTTAATTAACTTAAACCTTTAATTAAAACCAAATTTCACATTTCCTAGTCAAGTTATATTTTAAAAGATCACTTTTAAACATTCATTTATTTAACCACTTAAATTCATAGAAAAATCAATAATACTTAATAATCACTTAAATTCAAATTTAATCAAATTATCATATTTACCATTTCCAAATAAAATTTAATATCCATTTTATTTATATAACTTAAATATCATTTTTAACCAAAATTCCAAATTTCCAACTTAAGTTATATTTCAAAAATCCAGTTAAACCATTCATTAATTACATTTTTAACACATAGAAAAATCATAATTTCTTTAATTCAAAATATTTCAAAATCTGTTTAAATCAAATTTCATAAATTTATATTTTTAAAATACTTAAAAATATTCAAAACACTTTATAAAATAACCACGGGCCTGTATATAATTTTCTAACCTAGGTCAAGTGATACAGATATGTATCATTTCAATCCGCAGTTAAAAAAGAAAAATCCGGGTTCTATCATTTCAAACCCGCAATCCCAAGTTAAAATAATTTAAATAAAAATCATTCAGGCCTATCATTTCAGCCCATAACGATTTTTCCCTATTCTAAAGTCCGTTCGGGTATGTATCATTTCAACCCATAGTGATTCTAATCTACAGGGAACTTGCAATGGTGATAACAGATATAAATAACAGAATAACATTAAATAATAGTAACATATGATATAATAAGTGTAATAACAGGTGTGAACATCATATGATAATAATATAAACATATATAACATTATGATATACATTACAGATTCAAATGGTGTCGGTTTATCAGTTATATAGGTACATATTGTCTGGTGAGAATAACTCACCTGTTTGTGCTGGAGATATCAAAACCAATGACACAATGGAACAAAAGCACGATGACAAGACTACAGACTTGAGTGGAGAGCAAGATCCAAAGCTACAGCTCTTGTATTACAACCCAAAACATACATCAAAACAAACACAATTTCAACGCACTTGAAATGGAATAACTTTTAAACGAAAAAAGATTTGAATGTCAAATCTTTTGCCTTGCTTTCTCTATCCTTTTGCATGGCCTAAGGAATGTTTTGGTTCAGGTTTGGACATGGTTTGGGTCTGGTTTGGACCAAGGGATGCACGGCTACAAGCTAGAGATGATGGGGAAGTTACAACATAGGCATGTGAAGAGTTTTATGCAATATGGTGGAGTTTTGGTTCATCTTTGGCTCGGTCTACAAGGTCCTAGGCTTGGCCATGACTTGCTACAGGTCTGGACAGAGGAGATGGTGATGTGTAGTGGTGGTAGCAAGGTGGTGGTAGCAAGGTGGTGGTGGCGGGTAGAGGTGGTGCCCAAGGTGGTGGGCGAAGGTATGTTGCAACTAGTGGTGGCTATGCATTGTTTTAAGGGATTTATGCAAGGTTTTGTGTGGGTTTTAGTCAAAAGGAGTGCATGGCCTGTCATGGTCAGAGGAGGAGGGGGTTTGGTCATGGATGGTGTGGGGAAGGAAGTGGTGGTGGTCGGTGGAGGAGATGGTGGAGGTGTTAGGCCAAGCAAAGCAAGAGAAACATGGCAAAAATCATTGAAAATGAAGAGAAAAGAAGAAAAAGAAGGAGAGGCCATTACCTATTTTTGGATGAAGCCATGAGAAATGAGGAGCTGATTTGTTTTCACGTGAAAAGATGAGAAACAAAAAGTGGCGGCTACATTAGGGTTTTAGATGGCTAGGGCAAAATTTGAGGAGTTAAAGAAAATGAAGGGTTTGGACAAAAAAGGGCTTAAGTTTCAAAGTGTTTTACAACCTTTCATATTTCTTTTCTTTTTAATCTTTATATAAACAAAAATATTCAGAAAAATAATTTACAAACCGAAATCAATTATAAATATGAGAAAACAAATAATAAATTTTGGAAAAATATAAAAAGAATGAAGAAAATTACTTAAAAATACCAAACAGTGTTCAAAAATTATAAATAAATCACTGTCAGTCTTGAAAACTATACACTTCATTATAAAAATATTATGAAGTGAAAATTTGAATTTAAATAATTTATTTATCATTTTCAAAATAAAATAGATAATTAAATTGGAGAAAATAGAAAAGGATTAAAGAAAAATGTTTAAAATTTACAAACAGGGCATGGAAATTTGCAAGAAAAATACTACTAACTCTGGAAAAATTCCTACCTTACTTTAAAAATATTTAAAAGCCAAAATATATTTTATATAACATAAATGTACAAATTAGAATAAAATATATCAAATAAAAATGTCATTTATATAATTTTAAAATAAAGAATATTGCTGAATAACCCAATATACACACAATATTGAAAATAGTATAACTTTTGCAATTTAAATCCGTTTGCAACGAAACGAAAAGCAGTATTCAAGTTATTAAATCTATTTTTATAATAAAAGATAAAATTCATAAATTTCAAACTTTTAAATTTTCAAGTTAAAAGTCGAAGTTTGACTATTTGACCAAAATTCACATTTTCTGGAAATATTAAATTTAGTCATATTTGGAATTCAAATCCACATACAAAATCAAAGTTTTTTTATATTTACAATAACAACATTTATTCTTTTCATAAATAAAGCTCTTAAATTTGGAAAAATCAAATTAAAATTAATTGTAAAATACAGGGTTGTTACACTCTCCCCCACTCAAAACTTTTCGTCCCCGGAAAGGAACGAGGTACGGGAAAGCACCTAAAAAGATAGAATGAATAGAATTAAGACAAGATGATAAGAATATTGGAATTACACCTGATAACTATTGTTATAGGCAAGTTTAACAAGTTGGAGGTGATCAAATCAAGAACACAAACACGAAAAAGATCCTCTAGAGTCTGAATCACCCCTTTCACTTGACCGACGGTCTATGAATGGAAAACAGTGTTCAGATCCAGATGAGTAACAAAGATTTCAAAGATTATAAAAAGATGTCTAAACAGACTGGTATAAGCAATAGCCTTCCCATTCTGTAACAAGATAAGAGAAATAAGGACAACCAAAAGATAGTTTGAAAAAAAAAAATAAGATAATAAATGTGAAACAATAACGCTTTGAAATCATAACAAATTAGAGATGTTTATCATTTGGAAATCATACTACTAAAATCATAACACTTTGGAAATGTAATTCTAAAAAAAAACATAATACTTAGAAAATCATAACACCTTTTAAAATAATCTTTATTTAAACCATTTTAATTCAAGGTCAAATAATATTCATTTTAAAGTTGTAACATTTCTAAGTTCATTCAATTATAAAACTTCCAAAACATTGTATTTTCAAAACAGCAGCACTTATAAAATGCTACAGTAGATATATTAATATTTCAAATCAGTTTTATTCTAGAATATTCATTTGGATATCATTTAACTTATGACTTATTAAAACAAACTTTTATGAATGGAATATCCAAATTAAACTATAATTCGTTTATTAAGTCAAAAGCTCACTATTTTACATAGCTCTTCATTTAACAAATAACCTAACACTTTATTTAAAATGCCCATTTCATAAATAGATATTCCTTCAATAAGTTACACTTAAAATTTCCATTTGAAAACCAAATTCTCAATTATCAAATTTAGTGATGTTAAAATACATTATAACTAGCATAATTATCCATTTTTCAAGACATATCAATTTCATAAATAAAATATTTATCATAGAAAATATAACAATCAAATTTCTTTACACATTTATTCATTTAGACATCAATTAAACTATGAATTCAAGTTAAATAAACTTTATTACAAAATGTCCAATTCCAATGTATTTTATTTTATCTATTCAAAGATACATTATTTATTATACAACATATTCATTTCAGGAAATAACCATTATTAAAATTCCTAGGTTAGACTTAAGGTTCCATATTAAATCAAATTTGATTATCAAGTTATTTAAATAAAATCTCTTTAAATTCCTTTTTCACTATTTACCTCTGTAAATCTTTTATAACTAAAATTTAGGTGTATAAAATTTATTATAACCACTCAAATTTTATTTAAAAAATCCTTTTTATATTGTATATTATCCAATTACATTGTTAACTTCTAAAATTTTTTTAAGGTAAGTTATATTTGAATGCAATTGTATTATACAAATAAAACTTTCCAATTCAATTATCTCAAGTTTGAATCATTTATTCAAAAATTTTAATTTTTCTTTTTATAACTAAAATTATTCTTTAAGATGAAATTTAAGAATTAATTTTCCGGTTTCCTTCAAACCAGTTAGAGATAAATAAATATATGTACATAATATGTCAAATCAATTTAAATCATATATCTATATATATTATAAATCAAATCATATTTAGAAATTCAAATAAATTAAATCTTTCAAAACAAAGCTGTAGTAAGACTACAGAACGGTCTCTTCAGTTCAAAACTCGAAAATGAACGTCGATGATGCTGCAGTCATCACCGAAATTATTTTTCAGCGACAAAGAGAAGAGCACTTAATTTTTAAACTTTAAAATCCTTTAGAGACAAATTTTTTATTCAAAAATACTTTAAATTATATCCTTTTAAAAATTTTAAACACAAGGTTTGAAATCCATCGGAAACTTGAATTCTCAAATTCTTGATTCAAATTCATTTCAGTTCCCAAATCAATTTATAAACAACTATTTATAAATTCATTTATAGAACAATAAATGATAAATCAAGTATTATCATTTCAAATTATCAATTTAAATCAATTTATTAAGTTCCATAAATTTACTTATATATCAAAATTTTATTTCATTAACCAAATTTAAAATAATATCGTGTCAGTTTGTTCTGTTAAAGTGTATTAGAAATCCTATAAATAGCGTTGATCAGACGAATTGATCGGAAATCCAAATCAACATCAACAACTCAAACAACACCATATATAAAACAAAACATAGATTTACAAGTACAATTCAAAATGTTTGGAGATAGTTTAGAAACAAAAGACAAGATGGTTAAACAGAGTAGAGAGATGGGTAAGCTTAGGTAAATCGCGGACAACCTTAACCGGGTCAACCGTGACTTAAAGAATAAGATCGATGTGGATTTTTCTAGGATAAATCTACGTTCGATCTCAAGAGATAGAGTTTGGAATAATAAAAGATATTAGCATCTAAATCAAGGATAGATAAAATCTCTGGTGAATCGATGCTGACTGTAAAGGATTTTCACCACTTTACAAGAAAATTAGAATATTGGCGAGATCGCCAATTCACTATAAATATCATTCGAAGTGGAGTTATGTGATACTCCAAAATCAAAAGAAGATGAATAGTGAGGGACAAGAATGAATTTTGGAACCGCAGGAAACGTTCCAAAATTCAAAGGAAATCGAATCAAAAGGAAGAGATTCAAACTCGAACGAAAGTGATTCTGTAAATAAATTTACCATACATTCTAAGTTTTGCCTCAAAGCCAAAGCTCTGATACCAACTGTAACGACCCAATATTTTCAACCATTCGCATCCATTATAAGTGTATAGGTAGACACTCATTCCGGAGTTGAATTGCTCAAAATACCGCGTTGTAATTAAAATTTGGCAAATCTCAGAATATACAGTAAATAAATATAATCACAGATCACAGACACAGAGTAAAATAATGCAGCGGAAGTAAAAGAAATAGTAGTTCATGAAGCTACTATGTAAATATATCAAAGTTACATAAGATACAACATAAGAAATAAAGTACAGCAGAAGTCTCAATACAATAACCAAGTACAGGCTGAATAGAACAACGGAACCGAAGTTGATAGAACAAGACTAGCAAATAATCTCCAGCGATTCAAATCTCCAGAAGGTGGAAATCCAAATCTGTGAATACTCAGGCTGACCCGAGCGTAAAGCAAAACACAAAACACTCGAGTCAGGACAATATATACTTATATAATGTAAACCAACTCAAGTGAACTGTAATAAAGGTACAAGTAACTTAGAAGATGCTTGGGACCGCCCATCCTCTAAGGATCCGTTAAAATATCTACTATGTAGTAATATTCGATATTATAATAATGTCTAATAAGTAAAGTATAATCATATAGAAAATAGCGTTAAGGGGATGGAGAACCTTAACGCGGTCGGATCTTAAAATCATAATCATAGTAAAGCTCGATATGGTAGGTGACACGGCACAACTAGGCAATGCCAGGGTAGATATACCAATTACGCACACGGACTGATGGATACGCATAGCAGCCACTACCGTTCCACCTCGAACAACACTCCCAAATCGGAGGATGGCCATCTAATCAATCACAAGTAAGAGTATAATATCGAAGAAATGTGTCCGAGAAGAGGTGCTACCTCACTGGTCCGAGATCGCTCCTGTTTTAGCCACCTTATGCCAACTCACGGGAGTTGGGTCCACGTAACATACCTTAAGAACGTCGCCACCATCCTACTTCATTTTGGAATCTCCACCGCGTACACGGTTGTCAAAGTGGTTTTCGGTATCGACAGAGAGTATGTCCATATCCGATCCCGGTCTCTTTGCCAACCAATCGTTATTATAACCCGTGGTTATAACTTTTAAAAATAGTTTATGTTTCAAATCAAAATACATCCTTTAAACCATTTCAAAATCATATCATTTATTTCAAACTAATACATACTTTCAAACCCAAAACATATCTATTCAAAACCAATTCAAAAATATATCATTTCCATTTCAAAACCAATTCAATAATATATCATTTTAAAAAAAACCCAAATTTCAAAATCACTGAATATTTCCTTTAATTTATTAAACTTGAAATCTTCCTTTAAATTATCATAGCATTTTGGTAATGTAACCTTAAGGAATCATAGCATTTTTGGAATGTAATACTTCCCAATTTAACATTTTATATAATCAAAGTATTTATATACTTACAAATTTTTAACATGGTCATTTTATCATAGCCTTATAGTTAAATAAACTTTGTTACTGTAATATCCAATTTAATGCTAAAATTCTTATGTTAAGTTAAGAGTACCTTATTAACTTACATTATCATTACAATAAAGAAACTTTATTATTTTAGTCATTAAAATATGTCATTTACATTAATTAAAACTTACATATTAAATGTACTTTTTAACTTACATTCCTATTACAGTAAAGAGCATTTATCATTTAATCAATATTACACTAATTAAACTTACATTATCGAATGTACGTTTTAATTTACGTTTTATTACAAAAGGGGCATTTATTATTTTAAATCAATATTACACAAATTAAGACTTACATGTTTCTTTCATTAATTAAGACTTTACATGTTTCTTTCAGTAGGTAAAACTTTACATATTTCTTTCATTAATTAGAACTTTACACGTTTCTTTCATAAATTAAACTTTACATATTTCTTTCATTAATTAAAACTTTACACGTTTCTTTCACAATAAATTTCTTATAATTAAATCCAATTTTCAACAATTTACTTAATAAGTTTAAGTGTAAAAGTTCCAATTCTTCACATTTCAACAAATAGACTTAACACTTCAAATTTAAATTACCATTTCACAATTTAACAAAATTTCCAATTTTATTTAATTAACTTAAACCTTTAATTAAAACCAAATTTCACATTTCCTAGTCAAGTTATATTTTAAAAGATCACTTTTAAACATTCATTTATTTAACCACTTAAATTCATAGAAAAATCAATAATACTTAATAATCACTTAAATTCAAATTTAATCAAATTATCATATTTACCATTTCCAAATAAAATTTAATATCCATTTTATTTATATAACTTAAATATCATTTTTAACCAAAATTCCAAATTTCCAACTTAAGTTATATTTCAAAAATCCAGTTAAACCATTCATTAATTACATTTTTAACACATAGAAAAATCATAATTTCTTTAATTCAAAATATTTCAAAATCTGTTTAAATCAAATTTCATAAATTTATATTTTTAAAATACTTAAAAATATTCAAAACACTTTATAAAATAACCACGGGCCTGTATATAATTTTCTAACCTAGGTCAAGTGATACAGATATGTATCATTTCAATCCGTAGTTAAAAAAGAAAAATCCGGGTTCTATCATTTCAAACCCGCAATCCCAAGTTAAAATAATTTAAATAAAAATCATTCAGGCCTATCATTTCAGCCCATAACGATTTTTCCCTATTCTAAAGTCCGTTCGGGTATGTATCATTTCAACCCATAGTGATTCTAATCTACAGGGAACTTGCAATGGTGATAACAGATATAAATAACAGAATAACATTAAATAATAGTAACATATGATATAATAAGTGTAATAATAGGTGTGAACATCATATGATAATAATATAAACATATATAACATTATGATATACATTACAGATTCAAATGGTGTCGGTTTATCAGTTATATAGGTACATATTGTCTGGTGAGAATAACTCACCTGTTTGTGCTGGAGATATCAAAACCAATGACACAATGGAACAAAAGCACGATGACAAGACTACAGACTTGAGTGGAGAGCAAGATCCAAAGCTACAGCTCTTGTATTACAACCCAAAACATACATCAAAACAAACACAATTTCAACGCACTTGAAATGGAATAACTTTTAAACGAAAAAAGATTTGAATGTCAAATCTTTTGCCTTGCTTTCTCTATCCTTTTGCATGGCCTAGGGAATGTTTTGGTTCAGGTTTGGACATGGTTTGGGTCTGGTTTGGACCAAGGGATGCACGGCTACAAGCTAGAGATGATGGGGAAGTTACAACATAGGCATGTGAAGAGTTTTATGCAATATGGTGGAGTTTTGGTTCATCTTTGGCTCGGTCTACAAGGTCCTAGGCTTGGCCATGACTTGCTACAGGTCTGGACAGAGGAGAGGGTGATGTGTAGTGGTGGTAGCAAGGTGGTGGTGGCGGGTAGAGGTGGTGCCCAAGGTGGTGGGCGAAGGTATGTTGCAACTAGTGGTGACTATGCATTGTTTTAAGGGATTTATGCAAGGTTTTGTGTGGTTTTTAGTCAAAAGGAGTGCATGGCCTGTCATGGTCAGAGGAGGAGGGGGTTTGGTCATGGATGGTGTGGGGAAGGAAGTGGTGGTGGTCGGTGGAGGAGATGGTGGAGGTGTTAGGCCAAGCAAAGCAAGAGAAACATGGCAAAAATCATTGAAAATGAAGAGAAAAGAAGAAAAAGAAGGAGAGGCCATTACCTATTTTTGGATGAAGCCATGAGAAATGAGGAGCTGATTTGTTTTCACGTGAAAAGATGAGAAACAAAAAGTGGCAGCTACATTAGGGTTTTAGATGGCTAGGGCAAAATTTGAGGAGTTAAAGAAAATGAAGGGTTTGGACAAAAAAGGGCTTAAGTTTCAAAGTGTTTTACAACCTTTCATATTTCTTTTCTTTTTAATCTTTATATAAACAAAAATATTCAAAAAAATAATTTACAAACCGAAATCAATTATAAATATGAGAAAACAAATAATAAATTTTGGAAAAATATAAAAAGAATGAAGAAAATTACTTAAAAATACCAAACAGTGTTCAAAAATTATAAATAAATCACTGTCAGTCTTGAAAAACTATACACTTCATTATAAAAATATTATGAAGTGAAAATTTGAATTAAAATAATTTATTTATCATTTTCAAAATAAAATAGATAATTAAATTGGAGAAAATAGAAAAGGATTAGAGAAAAATGTTTAAAATTTACAAACAGGGCATGGAAATTTGCAAGAAAAATACTACTAACTCTGGAAAAATTCCTACCTTACTTTAAAAATATTTAAAAGCCAAAATATATTTTATATAACATAAATGTACAAATTAGAATAAAATATATCAAATAAAAATGTCATTTATATAATTTTAAAATAAAGAATATTGCTGAATAACCCAATATACACACAATATTGAAAATAGTATAACTTTTGCAATTTAAATCCGTTTGCAACGAAACGAAAAGAAGTATTCAAGTTATTAAATCTATTTTTATAATAAAAGATAAAATTCATAAATTTCAAACATTTAAATTTTCAAGTTAAAAGTCGAAGTTTGACTATTTGACCAAAATTCACATTTTCTGGAAATATTAAATTTAGTCATATTTGGAATTCAAATCCACATACAAAATCAAAGTTTTTTTATATTTACAATAACAACATTTATTCTTTTCATAAATAAAGCTCTTAAATTTGGAAAAATCAAATTAAAATTAATTGTAAAATACAGGGTTGTTACAATAATTATTAACTCTTTTAGATTATATAAGTGAAATACAGGTTATGGAAGCAATTGGCACTGCTTTTGGTTTCGTAATTAAGCGTTGTTTGCCCGACAAATTGGTACGTTCTCAGATTACGGTTTTCTAGCGATATTATATTGTTTTCCTGCTGTTGAGATATATTATTTTGAAATTTTTTTATGATATATATTTTTTTATTGATATTATAATTTCTCCCGAGTCTCTCCGTACAAAGGAGACTCTGCCGAAATTTTTCTTGAATTTTGGACTTAGAAATTTTTATGAAATGTTTTTCCAAACTTTTTTTAATTTGAAAAAAAGGGGATTTAATGGTTATAAATTGATATATTTTATTTGAATCAATTAATTCTGTAAATTGATTTGTTATAAATTTAATATTTTAAATAAGATATATTGATTTCTTAATTCCTCATTTTCCCTTCTTTCCCTTTACGAGGACGAAAAGTTTTGAGTTGGGGAGAGTGTAACGACCCGTAATTTTTGACCATTAAATTTGTTAATTTAATAAGATTGTGTAATTAAATACTGAAAGAAATAAAATTTTATGAATTATATTAATGAAATAATAAATAGAATGCAAGGTAAACAATGTTAATTAAAGTTAATCATTAACGACTTGAATGAAATTCCAAATAATTGAAATAATGTAAATGTTATACTTGGCTATAAATTAAATATAAGAAAACAAACACAAATATTGAATTAATTAATGAATTAATATGTAATGAATGGTAATTGAATAAAATCAAGGTTCTGTAAGTAATTATAATATTGGTTTGGAAATGATAAACTTATAAAAGTGTGATTGAGAGTTAATGGCAACAATTATTATAAGTTACCTATGCATTTAATCCGTTAAATTGAATTGGAATTAATCGGAATAAATATAAATTAAATATTATGTTAATGTAAATTAAGATAATAATTGGAAATAATGTTAATTTTATTCATGATATGACAATTGGTTGAATAAAAAGAATGGAAATCAAGATTTATTAATTTATTGGAATTTAAATTTATAATAATTGGATTAATTAAAATCAAATGAAATTAATTACCTAAATATTACGTTAATGGAAATTTAGATGAAATTGAGAATATTAATGTAATAAACTGTGAAACAATGTTAATTTCATCCATTTGATGATAATGGATGAAATAATAGGATGAAAGGTCAATTTTAGAATCAAAATTGAAAAAGTGATTTAATTAATTAATTAATTAATTATTTAATTAATGCAAATATAGCCATTTTGACCACTGACTCAGATTTCGACGAAACCAGTTTCATCGGATTCGTAATAGTGAATTATCGTAGGGTTTCAAGTTTCGTAACGATCGAACTTGTTGTTTGATCGTACGGACTCGAAACGCCTTGAAATCAATTTGAAATAAGCTGATTTTGGCATAACTTCTTCATACGATGGAATTAGGACTTGAAACCTGTTCCATTGAGTTTAAAATATGTGAAAGCATCTATTTTGATATATGGGATGACCCATTTTCGTTCCGGAGACAGAACGAGCTTTTCGGGTCGTTTATCGTTTAAACCCAAATTAATCTGATCCATTCACTTCTATTTCTGATCTGTCTATAAATAGTCCTTCGTAAACCCTAGCTACTTCTCATTTTCATTTGTCTATACGTACATTTCCTTCTCAACTCCTCATTTCAATGGCAGATAAACCCTAATTCCCAAATTGCAAATCCAAATCAAAAAAATCAAATTGAAAATCAAACTCCTCAAAATATATCGAATTATATATCGATTTGAAGCTCTCGATGAGCGAAAGTTAAATATGTGATTCGTTTTTCGATTCGGAGCATGGTTTGATCAAAAATCTACCGTTTATCCATGGTCGTTCATTTTGGGTTGATGGATTTGACGGTAGATCGTCATCTTCGCGACGATCAGGGAGTACGGGCTTGTGGAGGAAGGTGAGCAGTTTGCATCTGTATGGTTCATTGGGGTCGGAGGCACATTGACTTGCCATGGTGGCTTCGTTTTAGAGGCGGCGACGTTGATGTGTGGGGAGACCGGACGTGGTGGCGCGGTAGTCATGGGGTCGGCCGTCGATGGGGGTCGCAGCGGTGAAGCTAGATCAGGTCGAAGGTGCATGGTTGGTTGGTGAATTGGTGGGTGAAGCCGGCGGCGGTACTATTCGAACGCGATTTGTATTGCGTGATTAGGGTTTTGCGCGGCTCTGATGATGTGGTATTAGTTTTGTTTATTTTATATTTCAAATTCAAACGTTCTAATATGCATATCTTTTGCATACGAGCTCGGATTCACGCACGGTTCTCTCCGCTGGGATCGTATCGAGATTCCGAACATTTTGACGCTGGTTTGGACGAATTCTGAGACCAATCAAATTTTGGGCTTAAATTGAATTTAAATTCAATTTAAATTCAAAGGTGAGTGTTTAAACCCACTCACAACTTCGAAAATTTTTTATGTTTGTTAAATTAAATTTATGATGTGATTAGAAATTTATTTATGACTGTTTGGTATATTTTAAATCATCATCTCAATTAATTTGAATTTATTTGAATTAAATCGTAATTTAATTTATTATTGAATGTAAATTGCCAGTTAAATTCCTGTTATTGATTATCAGTTCTATATTGATATTTATTGATTGATTTGGATGATGTTTGTAATGGATGTTGATTATTGATATTGGATGAATGGATGTTTTATTTTATATCGTTATAAACTGCAAGTTCACTATGGGTTGAAATGATACATACCCGAATGATCAATAGATTAAGTAAAAATCGTTATGGGTTGAAATGATAGACTCGAGTGATTTTATGGATTTTATTAGTAATTCGGGATTGCGGTTTGAAATGATATATATAACTGTAACATTTTAAATTGCAGATTGAAATGATAAATATCTGTATCACTTGACCCTAGAATAGAAAATTATATACAAACACCGGATTGGTTAAATTTAATGATTTTGAAATTCTAAATTTTTGAACTAATTAAATGATATCTTGGAATAAAATTTGACGTATTATTGGAAAATCAAGTTTTGTGTTGAAATGTGAATTGGTTTAAAAGGAATTGCTTTAAGAAATTAAATTGGAAGTTTAAAGTTAAACTTTTAAGTATAAATGAAATTCTATCGAAATTAAGTTATTGAAGTTGTTTGAAAATAACTTTGAAATATTTTGAAATTGTAGTAATCCGAATTGATATTTGAACATGCATTGAAACGATATGAAATTCAATAGTTTATTGAATTGTTAAATTTAAAGGTTTGGAATTTGGTTTGTTGACTTGGATATTGAAAATGGTCCAAATGCGTTGAAATGAATAGTTTAATTTGATATAAATTCCAAATTCATGTTTTAATATAAACTGTTTTAAAAATATATTATTTCAATATTTCTAATTGTTAAGATTTTCAAAGTATTAAACTATTTTAACCTGTATTAATTATATTAAATTATTTTAACCTATTTTAAACCATTTAATTTATTTAAACTAATTAACCTGTTTTAACTTATTTTAAATCTATTTAATCTATTTTAAAGCTATTTAATCTATTTTAATTATATTTAATCTATTTTAAATCTATATTAACTATTTATAACTATTTAAAACTATTTTCTTCTAAATTCCAAACTAAGTAAAATGGATGGGTTTATATTCAAATTCTCGATTTTTTTAAGTGAATATGGTTAACGATGTTATAACCTAAGTTGGGAAATAAATAACATATTTGGTTTAATATGATATTTTGAAATGAGAGTTTAGCCTATTTTGGAAATATGAATTTTGAAAGGAAATATAATTTCGAACTATGATTTCAAATGTGATATGATTTCAAAGGTGAATATGATTTCGAAAGTAAGTAATGATTTTGAAAATGATATTATTTGAATTGAATATGATATTTTGATATCAATTATGAAATGATTTTGGAAATGTAAAAGAACCATCCGGTGTGTAATAAGCGATTGGTTATTAAAGAGACCGGGATCGGATATTGTCATACTCTCTGCCAATACCGAAAACCACTTTGACAACTGTGTACGCTGTGAAGATTCTAGAATGAAGTAGAATGGTTAGCGACGATCCTATATGAGGTATATATGTGGACCTGACTCCCATGAGTTAGCTTAAGGTGGCTAAAACAGGAGCAATTGACGGGCCAAGTGAGGTCATTCGTCCGATCGGGCACACTCCTTCGATACTATATTCTGACTTTGCGACTGATTTGGTGGCCACCCTCGATTTTTGATTTGGAAGTGTGTTCCAAGGTGGTCGGTAGTAGCTGCTATGCGTTACCACCAGTCCGGAAGTGTAATTGGTATATCTACCTTGGCATTGCCTAGTTGTGCCGTGTCACCTTCCCTATCGATACCACTACCAGTTTGTTTTGTACCAAACCTATAGAGTGCCCTCTGACGACGTCCAGTACGGACGGGATTACAGTACTGTATAGACTATGGGAATATATAAAAATGTGTTAAGGGGGAAATGGGTAACGCCTTAACGCTATTTTAATAGTTTATCTTACTATAGACATATTATAATAGCGTATTGTACTACATAGTAGATAGTTTAACGGATCCTTAGGAGATGTGAATCCCGAACATCTCTTAAGTTACTGCACTCACGTTAGACACTGGATAGGAAGATGTCAAACCCCGTAAACATCTCCGACGCTGTTTACACTCATATTTATTTACCGTTGATTTGACTTACATAAGATCTTTTAGTTCTTACTCGAGTGTTTTGTCTTTTCAATTCGCTTGGGTCAGCCTGAGCATTTCAGGATTTGAAGACCTTATTTCTGGAGGACGAAGACGAATATTTGTACTACTATTATTTACTGTATTATTCCACTGCATCATACTGTTCCGCTGCATTATCATTTATTTATCTCTGATATGTGTAACTCTGATTTTGTATTGTATAAGTATAATCAAATGTTTTGTATACGGCTTCATGAACTATTATTTGATTATTATATTTTGTTATTCCGCTGTGAGATTCTGTTTTGTTTTTTTATTTCTTTCTCCTTTTCTTATTCACCCCAATAACAATCTGCGCTTCTTTATGGTTTGACTCGGCATGTGTGTCTACTTAAAACATATAAAAAGGCGGGATGTTACAGGTGACATGGCACCATTTATTTATTTGTTTGTTTATTTTTTATTATTTATATTTCAATCGTTCTAATTTACATAACTTGTGCATACGAGGTCGGATTTACGTGCGGTTTGTTCCGCTGCGGTCGTATTGAAATTCTAGACATTTTGAAACTAGTTTGGACAAATTCTGAGACTGTTGAATTTTGGGCCATATTTTGGATTTCAAATTGATTTGAAATCAAAGGTGAGTGTTTTAACCCACTCACAATTACTAAATTATCTTATGTTGGTTAAATTAAATTTATGATGTGATTAGAAATTGATTGGTTGATGTTTGGTATATTTAAATTGTCATTCCGGTTAAATATGACCTTTGTTGCATTTAATCATCGTTTAATTTGATATTGAATTTAATTGTCAATTTAAAACCTGTTAATGATAATCATTTTTTTATTGATGTTTATTGGTTGATTTAGATGATGGTTGGGATGGTTGTTTGATTATTGATGATGGATGACTGGATGTTATATTTTATATTGTTATAACACTACAAGTTCCCTATGGGTTGAATGATACATACCTGAACGACCTAATATATTAAGGAAAATTGTTACGAGTTCAAATGATAGACTCAAGCGATTTCATGCCTCTGAAGTTAATTTGGGATTGTGGGTTGAAATGATATATACCCTTAAATTTAAAAATAATTGCGGGTTGTAATGATAAATATCCGTATCACTTGGCCATAGGGCAGAAAATTATATACGGACACCGGATTGGTTAAATTAATCGATTTTAAATCTTTAAATTTTGAATTCAGTTAAATGATATTTTGAAATAGAATTTGATTTATATAAATTAAATTATTTTCAAAATCCAAGCGTTAATGTTGAAATTGGAATTGATTTAATGAATTATTAAAGGATTTAAATTAGAATTTCAAAATTGATTTGTCTAATATAAATGAATTTTATTGGAATTGAGTTATTGAGAATGTTCGAATATAACTTTGAAATCTATTTAATCTATTTTAAAATTTATTTAATCTATTTTTAATCTATTTAATCTATTTTAAAGCTATTTAATCTATTTTAAATTAAATTTAAACTATCTTAAATCCACCTAAACTACGTTAAGCTATTTTAAACCATTTTAAAGTATTTTAACTATTTTAACTATTTTAAAATATTAAACCTTTTATACTATTTATAACTATCTAAACCGTTTTCAAAATTTCAGATTGTGTAAAGTGTAAGTGTTTATATTTAAATCCTTGATTTTAAAGTGAATATGGTTAAATGATGTTATAACTTAAGTTGGGATTTGAAATAATATTTGCTAGTGAAATGACATATTTGTGTAAATATTATGATTTTGAAATGAGTGTTAACTTATTTTGTGAAAACAGTTTCGAAAGTAGTATGATTCAAAAGTGATATGATTTTGAAAGTTAATATGATTTCAAAAGCGATATGGTTTGAGAATATGATATTTTTTTATAAATTAAGAATCGGTTTTGGAAATTTAAAAGAACCATTCAGTGTGAAATAAGCATTTGGTTGTTAAAGAGACTAGGATCAGATATTGTCATACTCTCTGCCGATACTGAAAACCACTTTAACAACTGTGTACGTGGTGAATATTCCAGAAATGAAGTAGGATGGTTTGGCGAACGATTCTATATGAGGTATTTACGTGACCCTGACTCCCGTGAGTCAGATTAGATGTGACTAAAACAGGAGCTACGTCGGGCCAAGTGAGGTCATTCCTCCTATCGAACATGCTTATTCGATACCATATTATGACTTTGTGATGATTTGGTGGCCACCCCTTGATTTTAATTATGGGAGTGTGTTCCGAGGTGGGCGGTAGTAGCTGCTATGCGTTACCACCAGTCTGGATCTGTAATTGATATATCTACACTGGCATTGCCTCGAGTGCCGTGTTCACATGCCCTATCGTGCCTTCTACGAGTTTTTTTTGTGTCGTACCTTTGTAGTGCTCCCTTATAGTCCACCTGCGGGTGGAGTTTACAGTATCTGTATAGACTACGACATTATATAAAATGTGTTAAGGGGGATGTTGGTAACGTCTTAACGCTATTTTATGACTTTACTTTATTGTAGACACTATTATAATAGCGTATTGTACTACATAGTAGATAGTTTAAAGGATCCTTAGGAGATGGAAATCCCAAACATCTCTTAAGTTATTGCACTCACGTTAGACACTGGATAGGAGATGTCAAACCTCGTAAACATCTCTGACGCCGTTACACTCATATTTATTTACTGTTGATTTAACTTACATAAGATCTTTTAGTTCTGACTCAAGTTTTTTGTCTTTTCAATTCGCTCGGGTCAGTCTGAGCTTTTCAGTTTATCGAAGACTGCTTTTTGGAGGATGAAGACGAAGAATTTGTACTATTATTTATTCATTATTCCACTGCATCATGTTGTTCTGCTGCATTTATTTATTATTTATTTTTGTTGTATGTAACTTGATCTGTATTATTAAAGTTTAATCAATGTTAATTATAAATAGCTTCATGAACTGTTTATTTGATTATTATATTTTGTCATTCCGCTGCGTGATTCTGTATCTGTTCTTTCTTTCTTTGCTTTTTCATATTTACCTCATAACAATCTGCCCTTCCGAATGGTTTGAGTCTGACGTGTGTGTCTGCTTAAAACGTCCAAAAAGGCAGGTCGTTACAATACAAGATAGCATGAATAAGGGAATAATAATAATAGTAATATACCAAAATCTTCGTCTTCATCCTCTAGAGGATAATCTTCAATACGCTGAAAAAAACTCAGGACTGACCTGAGCATAATGAAATGACAAAACACTCGAGTGAGGACTAAAATACTCTTATGTAAGTCAAATCAATATCACAAAATATGAGTGCAATAACTTAAGAGATGTTATGGGATTTTCCATCTCCTAAGGATCCGTTAAACTATTTATATATAATAGTATACGCTATAATATATAATGTCTATCAGTAAAATAAATATCAAAATAGCGTTAAGGCTTTACATCGATCCACCTTAACACATTTTATAGTTTAAACCAAAGTCGTAATGGGCTTGTATAAGGATAAATATGACAAGGCACGTGAGGCAATGCCCAAGGTAGGATTCTACCAGTTTACCCTTTCTGGCTGGTCGTAACCCATTCGTGGTCGACCGCGATAATCAATCCAAATGAACAAAGGTGCACCCATCGAATACGAAATTGTAATAGGAATACGAGGGATCAACATCGCTAGAGGTATCTAACCTCAATAGCTAGGCATAGGCTCCTGTTTTAGTCATTTTAATTATGGCACGAGTGTCAAAGCTATCCATCATCGTTCTCTTAATTCATTCCAGTAAACATCGCCAATTCAACCACTACATTCTGGACATCATCCACCGTGTAGACAGTTGTCAAAGTGGTTCCAATATTGATAGAGAGTATGCTAATAAGAGGCCCCGGTCTCTTTAATAACCAAACGTCGTTTTACACACCGGTTGGTTCTTTTACATTTCGAAAACAATTCGTAATTGATATCAAAATATCATATTCACCTCAAAATCAAATCCATTTCGAAATCATCATATTCGCTTCAAAAAAACATATTTTTACTTCAAATGTTAATTCAACTCGATATATTAATTTTACTTCAAAACTTGATTTGAATTACAGTTTTGGTTATAATTCACTTTAACCTAGTTCGCATTTAAATCCAAGGTATAAATATAAACATTCCACCCTTTAACCAGTTTTAATTTTAGAAAATAGTTTAAATATTTTTAAAATATTTAAATAGTTAAAATAGTTTAATAGAAAATAATTTGAGTATTAAAAATGGTTTATATAGTAAAATAGTTGGGAAAATTAAAATAGTTTGAATATTTAAAGAAAATAGATTTTTAAATATTTAATACTAAAATAATTTATTTAAAAATAGTTTCCAAGCTAAACTGATTCAATTCCAAAATTTCCGATTCAAATCAATTTCCATTTCCATTTGATTTAGTCGATTCAATTCCGATTTCAAGTCAAACTTAAGTTCGATTCCAAATTAATTTAAATTCCAATTCCAAATAAATTTCACTTCCAATTCCAAGTTAATTTCAATTTCAATTTCAAATTAGTTTCAACTCCTATTCCAAATTTAAACCATTTCGATTTATATCAATTCTGAGTCCATTCCAAAATATCGATTCAAAACACTTAAATCAATTTTTTCTTCAATATCCAATTAAAAATCCAAATCTTTAAATATAATTAAATTTCGAGCTCAATTTCGAAATATCGTTTTATATCACTTTTACTTAGCAATATTCAAAGTTCGAATAAAAATCCAATTTTTAAAACAAATCGATTTCTGGAATTCAAATCATATTTTGATTATATCTTCAAAATCTCAAATTAGATTATTTAAACAATTTCATTTATCAAATTTAAATTTCAACATTCCAAGCTAAAGTTCGAAAATAATTCGATTTACATAAATTCGATTTTCCATCCCTTAAATCAAATCATTCAAATAATTTCAAAATAAATTTTAAAATCATTTAATTTAACCAATCTGGTGTCCGTATATAATTCTCTATCCCATGGCCAAGTGAATTAGTTATTCAAATTTAATTCTAAGGATGGATATATATTATTTCAATCCAAAATAAATGACATAGGCATATATCATTTCAACCTATTTCTTAATTTATTCGAATAATTCAATTTACAGTTTTATATACTGTAAAAAATATATAGGATGATAACATGATATACAAAATAAATATACAACCAAATAATAACCAATAGCATCCATCACAACCAATCATCCAAACAATCAATAAAATTCACAACAATCAACCAATTATCAATAATCGGGGATTTACTAGCAGTTTAATTCTAATTAAATTTAACTGTCAATTCAAATTCTAACAATTAATTCAGATGTCAATTTAAATGCCAACTAAAATTATCTAACAACTATCAATAAATTTAAATCACTTCACGATATAAATTTAACTAACATAAAAATTATTCAGTCAATTGTGAGCATATAAACACTCACCTTTTATTTGAAAATGGAAATTTTTCCAGCTTCAAATAAATTTCCAAATCCACTCCAAGTCGAGGATGACTTTGATACGGTCCCAACAAAATTTTCTCACCCGAATCGAACCTCGTATGGAAGGTTTACAATTTATTAATATTCGATTATAATTATAACATAATTAACAAAATTTTAATTAACAAATATCAAAACAAACTTATTTACCTCAACTGTACACGCGCTCCATCTTCTTCCTCATACCGAGCACGCATCGATTCATTCGTTCGTCCCTTTTTTTTCTCTGAATGAGACGCACCCTAGCATCACAGCATCTATTCTATCGCTATTACAAAGCCTTCATTGTCGCCAATTAGATATAGCCAGCGGCCTCACTGCCAGTATCTACTACATCTCCAATAACTACCGATCATCGACATCACCCAAAACCCCACGCATAAATCTCCACTCCTTTATCAGATGATGACAATGCCTAGCTCACATGCATCAACCGAATTAGCATAGACTTTGCCCAGTCGCACCGCACACGATAGCTTTATCGCCTGCCTTCAACCAATTTCCAACTGCCTAAACTAGTCATCGATGCTGAACTTCGAGCCTTCGATCGTGATTCCTCCTCTCCTTTTTTTTATGCGTATGATTTTATTTTATTTTTTGTAAATGTCGATCTCGTTTTTTTCTTTTTCGAATTGATTTGGATCAAGATAAAAATGAAAAGGGGGAGAAAAGTACAGGGAAGATAAGGAATGTGTACATGGATTTGATAAAGGCAAAAGAAAGAAATATATATATATATATATATATAATATTAGAAAAATATAAACCAACTCGTCCACAAAAATCCCAAACTCCAAACAACTCGTGCCGCCTGGCATTCCCAATGTTTTACCCTCGTTTCGAGCACAATGGAACTAGTACCGAGGCCTAATTCGATCATATCCAGAAGATAGCTTTTCAAAATCAATTATTAAATTAAATTCTAAAATTAAATTCTACGGCTTTCAAGATCGCACGGCCAAACGACAAGTCTGATCGCTACGAAACTTGAAATCCTACAATATTTCACTATTACGGATCCGATAAAACTGGTTTCGTCAAAATCCGAGACAGTTGCCAAAATGGCTATTTTTACTAGTTAATTAAAATATAAAATTTCCAATTTTTTAATTATTCACATTTAAATCCAATTTTAAAAGTAAATGATCTCCATTCACATTTAAATAATATTTAAATCAATTATTGACATCATATTCACATAAAATTCAGAATTCAATTATTTAATAATTTCTGACATTAAATCTAAACAATTTACTTATCCGATAAATTACAATAATAAGTCATTAAATTTGATCATGACCATTTTTATTCAATAATTATATCAAATTCAAAAAATTTAAAATAGTTAAAAATATGAGTCGTTACATGTACCTTTTAGTCGAGCAACCCAATTTTCTTATGAAATCAAAGGCATCAAATTTTCTCTTACTTTCAAATACTTGCATCCTATTTACCAATGATATCCAGACATATAGTTTATAATCATATTAACCTACATTTTCAATTCCAATATTTGCTTCACTTAAGCCCGTACGATGTACATATACCATTAGTATGCAATATCAAAACTGATCGCTCGCTCGATCACACAATTTCACTTCCAAACTAGTATCATTCACATGACTCTCTAGTGTGGACTCGGATATGGTTCCTTGGTTAGAAACTATCATTCTCCTTGCATAGCCATATACTATGATAGAGAATCAAAAAATCAATAAAAAATCCAAATCTAGGGTTCGCCGTCGAGAATCAAGTGAAAAATCCTAACTTGGATCGATATAAATTATCTCGAAATTCTGTGCTCGAATCTGGATCAAATCGTCATGAGAATAAAATAATATACGTACAACTTGCATGTTTATTTCGATTGATTCTTGGCTATCCCAAAATCTTTTTATTCATATTTATTTCATTTATACTCAATTATCCACAATTTACCCTTCACATTACTTAATTCACATTCACCTATTTACTTAGTATATCCCTTTAATACCAATTTCACTTAAGAATTTCACCATCAAATTTCCTTAAGTTTATTATAAACAAAAGTTCTTATGTTTATTACCACTTCACAACTTAAGCCCTTACCCATTTCTAAATCAACTCCAATTTCAACAATATCCAAAAATCATATTCAACATACTAATTAAATTAATTAGTTCATCGACTAATTTATTTCTAATCTCAATAAATTCTATTTTCAATAATTACTTCATCCAGCCTAACTTATGTTAAATTTTAGAATTCACTTTATACTTAAGTTAAGTTTAATTATTCCATAGTTCTTGCTAACATTATTGATCATGAGACTAGAGTCGTCTCTGGAATAAATGAGAATGCCTCTGTTGATAGATATTGGTCTGATGGAATAGTTTCCTTACCATACTGCAGTACTTTTGTGGTTAGATCTGCTTTGAATGATATACATAATAAGCCATATGACCTGATTAATGTTCATGTTACTTGGAATGACAAGGTGCATTCTATTAAAACTGTTTATAATGCTCTTGATTCATCCAATGATTGTCCTACTTTTCCTTGGCATTCTAGAATCTGGAATTCTCATTCTATCCCTAAGGAAAATTTGTTCATGTGGAAAGTTTTGAAGAATAATATTCTTTCTCTTCATAAACTTAAAACTTTTGGGATTATACAAAGTGATACCTGTTTATTATGTGGCATTGGTGTGGAGTCTGTGTCACATTTGTTCTTTGAATGTGAATTTTCATTCCATATTTGGAATAGTATTTTACATCAATATGGTTATCATAGGCCTAAGCGTATTTCTTCCATGGAATGGTACAGTATATTCAAGGCTACTAGATGGAAGAATGAAAGAGGAAGATTGATGCTAAGACTCCTAAAGAAGACTTTGTATTTCATTTGGATGGAGAGGAACATTAGGGTGTTTAAAGGGCAATCCTCCTCTAAACATGTAACGGTCCTCTCTATTATTAGATCCATGTAACTCCTATGATTTTTTTTCTTTGGAGTTCTGCATGTTTTAATATTTTGTAGCAACTTTTGGTTTTTAATATTAATGGCAGGGGTCCATTCAACCCCGCTGGCTTTGCCAAAAAAAATTATTCCATAGTTCAATTCCGAATTTACGTTCCTTATATTCTTATTCAACAATTTTAAAGAATTGCTATAACTTGCAAATCTTCAAATTTTATCAATTATCAAACTTATTTTCTCATATCCTCAAAAAAAAAATTAAAAGAAAATCCCAGTGTTTTAAACATTTTTGGTTCTAAGTATTTCAAGTCAGTTTTTGAAATTATATATATACACTCGAAATTCCTTGGAATATCAAATTATTCCTTTGAATTTTAAAACCAAGACCAGTTTTACCAAACAAACTCCAATGGTAGCAGTTCCTCTCTTGGAAACTCGAAAATGAACGTCGATGATGTTGCAGTCATCACCGAAATTATTTTCCAGCGACCGAAGCAAGTTCAGTGCTTTGTATTCCCTTTAAAATCCTTTTAAAAATATTTCAATTCAAAAATATTCCCAAATAATACTATTATTATTTCCCAAAGTTTTGAAAACATTTTCAAACCCACCGGAATTTAAATTCCCAAATTTTCAACTTTTAAATACTTTATAAATCTTTTTTATAAACCATATTTATATAGTATACTTCAGGAATTTCATTTCAATACAATTTATAAATCACATTTTCAAATCATATTTACATAATATTATTTTGTTATATGAAATTATCCTTTAACTTTTAATCTTATTTTCATTATAATATCAACCTTTATTTGACCACAGCAACAACAAATGATAATCAAATATTATCATTCCCTAACATCCAAGCACACCATATACTAGTAATTTCTGAAAAATTATTACTTTATATATAAAACTATAATGAGGGTAAAATAATTTCATTTACCCAATTTCAAAACAATACTATGCCGAATTGCTCTGTTCAAGTGTTTAGAGATTCCTATCGATAACGTTAATTACTCGTACTGACCAAAATCCATAAGCCACTCAATAAATCAACCAACACAATATAAAACATTTTATATTCACTAACAATTACGCGCTCATATCTATTAATACACTCAAACTCATTCTAGTGTGCTACTGACCCTATCTCTAATGAGTAATCCCCACCAAAGCCAAGGTTCTCGCTTAACATCCAGCTTTGATACCACGTATAACGACCCACTTTTCTGTACAGTCTAAGCTGACAATAAACCACACATGTCAACTCAAATTGAACAAAAAGGCGGATTTCTAGGGTGAAGAAGAAGAAGAGATAGAAGAAAATAGAAAAACAACACAGAATCTCCCAATCGCAGCGGAACAATATATAATAGATAATAACATATCTTGATACAAAAATATCTATAACTGTTACTATACATACCATCATCAGAGTACAACAACCAACAAAACAATACCAGACAGTTATAATAACTTGTCCTCACCAGTGCTGACTATATAGCCTGAAACACACAGCGGAATATAATCAAGTACGTGGGATACGTCTCTGTCATCCAGCTCGTCTCCTGAGCTCCATAGCATCCTAACCTGAATCTGTAATAGTCGGTCTGACCTGAGCATTATAATAAAGTAACACCCGAGTCAGTCTGAAAAACCAGCGTGAGTAAACACACTCAATTTGAATTTAATTATTTTCAAAAATCCTTCGAAAACACAGGTATCTCATAAGACCATGCTACACATAAACACGACGGGTTTTTACCTTATGATAACAAAAACACTTTTATACAAAAATCCAGTGATATTATGATAGTGTCTAAGTAAAAATACTTATTAAAATAGCCAAAATTGTTACATCAATTAAATTCCAGAATATATTAGGCTCTACAATCAAAACCGTAAAGGCTCGTAGTGTATATTGGATTCCATACAATGACTAGGCTACTGGGGTGCCGCCTGCCACAGTGCACCTCTAGAAAAATATACCAAGGTCCTCGCCTGGATTCCCTGCCAACATTGGACCGGCCTACCCCTGACCTGGATAGTACCGAATATGTTATCACCCCGGGTGTTCCCACCCTAATCGAGCACTCTCTTTTCCATGAACAACCATATCCATAATTATAATATATTCCAAGGATATCTAGAAAAGCGATAGCATACCCAAATTGGGTGCGACCCAGTTAGCCCTGCTGCATCTCCCATGTTTTAGTCATTCCCGGTTGATGAGGCTTGAGGCTACGTTTACCTTTAGAATAGCATTCATACTTGGAATGCTAACGCTGCCTTCTAGGCAAGCAATGTAATGATAGCATTCATCCATACAAGTTGTTATGGGTCTGAATGAACCGAACCTCCAAAATCACCATCTTCACTATCTTCACTATATCACAATTCGTAATGATCAATCGTATCGAAGTGGTTTTCAGATAATTAAACATGACCCCGATCTCTTTGAAACGATTAACAAATTTGGCCAGATTTGATAGTCGGTTATTTAACTATCAAATTTACACACATAAGCAGTCACTAGGCCCAAATTATAAAGCTTTCAACATCTATTTAAAAGTATCTTTACAAAGATATATATTCAAATCTCGTTCAATATTTCATATTTGAAAACACTTCCGAATACTTCTATCCATAACTGGATATTTCCAACACTTAGAAATATTTTCAATTTAAATTCGTAATCCATTACTTAGAAAAATATTTCTATATAAATCATTTCGTAGTTAGAATATTTCCAAAACCTTTTAATTCCAATACGAAGGAATATTCCGTCTTATCTCACAAATCTCTGGAATTTTATTAATTCCCTTTAAAATTTCCAAAATCCATCGATTATACTTATTTATAATCCAACTAACGATTTATAACTCCTTTAATGAATTCAGATTCATTTTCGAAGTTCCCAAGTCTAACTATTTTGGAAAATTTCCTTGAACTTCTATAATTCCTATTATAACATTTCACTTATACAACATTATACATTCAATAAAATCCGGTTCACAATCTCGAGAGTATTTATAAATGAATTCCAATTACTTACTTTTAAATTCTATATATATTTATATAATAATAATTTCAAAAATATGGTTAAATAATTATTTAAAATATCAAAGCACCTCTAAAATAAATATTAATAACTAATTCTAATTTGTTAGTAAAATTCTAACCGATTTACAAAACTTGTTTATAACTTAGAATTCATTCAACAGATTTAAATATTTAAATAACTAAATTTTTGAAATATTTTAATCCAATTAATAGTTTTAAAACTACATAGTTTAATAATTTTTAAATCCTCTTTTTAAAACAAATTTAACCTCTCAATAAAAATTCATTTTTATAATTCCAATATAACCAATTTCAATTATAAACCTCTCTCAATTCATAACACATCGACTACATTTCAATTTCAAAATCATTCTCACATTCCCAAAAATAGATTTCACTATTTTCCCAAAACTCGATTTCCATATCTCGATATAGATTCACACTTTAAATTTATATTCCCAATTTATAGACTGGTAATCATTTTCCCTTATTTATAAACATCGTTTATAAATTTATAAACCCATTTCTGGTTTTTCTCTATTAACAACATATTTATATTAACAAACTCCATTTATAAATATATTTCTGTTTTTAATCCCTTTTATAAATCAATTTCTTAAATAACCCAAACTATATTCCAAAACCTATCAAATCTCGATTTCTACTTCTATTTCGTAATTTAAAAATCTTATTTAAAAATCCACTATAACCAATTTTATATTTTTTCCAAATTCCCTTTATTCTCCAAAGTATTTATATATCAATTTTTAAAACCTTTTTACTTTTAAACACATACCACTTAAGATTTATTATTTAATATCCACTATTTCAAAATCTCTATTTTAAATATACCACTAAATAGTTAAGTACAAATTTAAATTCAAATCATTTATTTTATCCATATCAATTCCTTTTTAATTAATCCAAAATTTTCAATATAAATATTTCACTTCCAAAATCGCCTTTGAATTTCCTATTTAAATTCAAAATATTATTTTTTAAAATACTAAAATTTAGGCCAGTGCTACTATAGCATCCAATAAATTCAAATCACACTATAATCTATCACAGATTATTTAACATATCATATATTACTATATATGAAATTAAATTCAACATTTTGAGGAATCTCGTTGGATCCCCCCAACCTGTTTCCCTGCAACCACAGATGTTAGATAGCATAAAATACCAATCCCGCTTCGAGGCGGGATAACGTGGTAAAATAGGGTCATGCGCTAATATGCAGGGCGCATAGGATCTCATCCGCTCCGATAGGCGGAAAATATAACCAACTATAAATATATATACTATTATACATATGTATATAACATCCAAATGATAATAATTTATAATTTCATCCAATCATTCAATAATTAATTTTAATTATTATAAATTAAATCCAGCAATTCAAAAAGAGCGAGATGTAACGCCCCACTCCGAGACCCACATTAGCAAAGAGTATTACTAAGTAACACCGTCTGCTAATGCGGAGAATAGAGCTGGATAGGAGCGACCATCTATAACCTTGTCTTAATTATCTATTAAATACGCCGACAATTGCCACTCCTTACTCAAGTGGATCGACATCTCCAATAAATACTTAATACAAAGCCATAGGTGGCTGAAGGATCTATCAGAATAAAATATAACAACTCGAATGTAATACACATCACAGAACAATAGATCATCACATACATTTACATATATATACAGATACATTACAGAGTTTACAAAATGATACATGTCAAGTGGTAAAGCAAACCACAATATACAGATGAGCTAATAGAGTATATATCAAAGTTATAAACAAAAAGGACTACACAAAAAGTTATGACAAAAAAGAGCTAGCAGAATAGTCCATGCGGAAGCAAAATAGGCTAAGTCCAATGTACCTAACCTGAAACATCTCGGTCTGACCCGAGTATAAAATACACGGGTCAGTCTAGCTAAACAAATCAGTCAGATAAACTAAATGATAATGAACATACAAGATCATAAAGTACCACAAATATCCCCAAAGGAGATAACCAAATCATCTAACATAAGATGAATCAAAACAAGCCTCATATCATCGGCAATTTCAATAACCAAAGGATATCATATACCAGAAAAAAGCCAAAAGGCAAATGACAAATACCAATAAAGGTAACACAAGTTTCCACAATGTAATCGCTATATATCGTGTGGTTCAAAGAACCTACCCCGAAGGGCGATACACTAGGGAAATATAATTGTCAAAGAAACAAAAGATGCTCGAGCTCAGTACTGTAACAAGGATCCATATGCCCGAAGGCAATGCCAAAAGGCAACGCCCGAAGCCAACGCTCGAAGGCAACCCCGGAAGGCAACCCCCGAAGGGAACGCCCGAAGGAAACAAACCGTAGTGGCGGTACTGGACACCACTATCCGGCGGAATGTGTCATAACTCTCAGAAAGGAACCCAGAAAATGTTAACGTGAGTCCCATACCCCACGTTCGCACTAAACGGTTTACTAAACATTAGCCAATTTCACACTCAAAGCAGTACAAAGTTCACCTCATATCATCCGTAAACCAAACCCAAAGGTCAAAACGGTCAAATGAATAGATTAGGAATTAACTGAAAAGATAAATGCACGTGTTCATTGCACGTGTTTTATTTAATCATTTGATTCTCCTCCCTCTTCGCTCGAAGTGCAAAATTGTGTGTGTGTTTTATATAGAAATTATAAATTGGAGAAACGAACTTTTAATACAATTTAAAAAGATCATTTTATAAAAACCCGTGTATGAAATCAAAAAGAAATCATCATAGTCAAAATGCAATAACCACTGATTGTAATCGGCACGAATCAATTAAATTTGGAAACTAAGCAAAATAGGCAAATTGGGCTGAGATATGCAGATTCAGACGTCTGAATTGTATATTTCAGACGTTTGAAACTGGTGCTCAAGCAATACTTTGCCTAGGCCAAAGATGGCCAAATCATATCGGAAGCAATCGGATGAGTGATGATAGCTAGGGGTTTACGCCAAACAACTACCCAACCTTAGAGACTCACAAATACACTCCGACAAACATGCCCAAACAACCATATAAGAATTTTCATAGATTTTGACTTCAAACGCCAAAAAATGGAATATTCATTAAACTAATTCAATTCAACAACAAATGGACAAGGATTATATGTTAGGAATTGCTACCTAACACTATCGAAGGTATAGGTGAAGATGTGAGTTCAAAAACTCACCTTTTAACACCAAAAATGAATGATAAGCTTTAGAACAAGCAATTAGTTAATCTCTCTTCAACACTACCTCAAGAACTTCAATCTATAATCAAGGATGAAGTTTCCTCAAAGTTAGGGTTATGAAAATTTCAGAAATTAAAGAGGAAAGGAGATGGAGAAGAAGAAGAGAAGACTTACATAAGCTTCACTTGGACTTTGGAGCAAGAATTTGAGATTGCAAAGAAAACTAGGGCTTGGAATTTTAATTTCTCTTCTTTCCCCCATTTTTCAGTTGAGCTAGAGTTTAGGAAATGAATGAGAATGAATGGATGAAGAGAGGGGCTGAGTTAGGTTATAGAGTGAGTTGGGGTGAAACCCAAACCCAAAGCCCAATAGAAAATAGCCATATTCAACTTACTCCAAACCTATCGAAGCTTATACTCAAAAAAGTCGCAAACAACATTTTGAACTCAATGGAAATGGTCTCACGTTCAATTTTTTTGATTCTCAACTTCACTCTTGATTAAGACGTCTGAAATGGACAATTCAAACGTCTGAATCTGGAAAAATATGAGTTCCTAGAACAATATTCAGACGTCTGAATTGTCCATTTCAGACGTCTGAAAATGGCAATATTGGCCTATTTTATTTCTGGATTGATTCGAACAATTTCAGGCGTCTGAATGCTTCATTTCAGACGTCTGAATTCCTGTTTGAATGAGTTTTCAAATAGGCACTTCCAAATAGCATGATCTACAAAGACTTTTCACTATTTCGACTGTTCTTTGGCGAATAGTGACTTTTTCGGACAAGAATCAGACTAACGACGCTATTCCTAGAGAAGAAATTGGTAACAACTACATACTTACATCACCAAAAAAGAAAAAGAAAATAAGCTTGAGATAAAAAGATATTCTCACCAATGCTAAGCAAAGATAGAAAACCCGGATAGGATTGCTCGATAAACTGTTTGGTTTCCCAAGTACAGTCATTGGGATTAGCGGACCATTGAACTTTAATGAGCGGCACGTCCTTGTTTCGAAGGTGTCTCACCTCCGTGGCAAGTACGCGAATAGGCTGCTGTACAATAGATAAGTCTGATGAGATCTCAATCTCTTGCAAATCAGGAGAGTCGATAACAGAATCCGTTTCTCGAAGACACTTTCGAAGCTGAGAGACGTGAAATACGTCGTGAACTCCGGATAGATGAGCTAGAAGTGAAACTCTATAAGCCACAGGGCCAATGCGTTCAATAATAGGGAATGGTCCTACAAAGCGAGGAGCCAATTTCCCTATCATACTGAAGCGCATAACCCCTTTCAAAGGAGAAACACGAATAAAGACGAGATCATCAACCGAGAACTCGAGAGGCTTCCTGTGGTTATCCGCATAGGATTTCTGGCGGCTCTGTGCCTCTTTCATTCTCTAACGAATAAGAACAATCTTCTCAGAAGAATCATGAACAAAATCTGGGCCAAGAATAAGCTTCTCCCCAGATTCCAACGAACAAGAAGGTGATCGACATGGCCTTCCGTATAAGGCTTCGAAAGGAGCCATACCGATACTGGACTGAAAACTATTGTTGTAGGAGAACTCTACAAGGGGTAGATGATCCTCCCTACTACCTCCAAAATCAAGAATACAAATACGGAGGAGATCTTCTAAGATACGATTCACCTGTTCAGTCTGTCCATCAGACTGTGGATGATAAGCTGTGCTGAAATTAAGCTTTGTTCCCAAAGCTTGCTGAAGACTCTTCCAGAAATGACTTGTGAACAATGGATCACGGTCACTCACAATCGAACTAGGAACACCGTGAAGTCTCAGGATTTCCTTAATATATAACTTAGCCAAAAGAGAAGCAGTCCTAGTAGATTTAATAGGAACAAAATGAGCAGACTTAGTGAGGCGATCAACAATAACCCAAATGCTAGAATGGCCCGATCTCGTATGAGGTAGGCCATCAATGAAATCCATCGAAATCTGATCCCATTTCCAAAATGGAATCTCTAGAGGCTGAAGGAGACCAGAAGGGCGCTGATGTTCGGCTTTAATACGTTGACAAGTCATGCAATTACTCACATAACTCGCCACATCGCGCTTCATGCCTTCCCAATAATAAAGGCGATGCATATCATCATACATCTGACTACTGCCAGGATGAATGGTATACTTAGAATGATGGAAGTCATCAAGAATATCATGCCTAAGTGCAGAATCAGAAGGCACAACAAGATGGTTCTTCTTGCGAAGACACCCATGAAAATCAATGCTGAAATCCCGCAACACCTCATCACGGGATTCAGTCTCACAAAGATGAAGAAGATGCACAAGATCAAAATCACGCCGCTGAGCTTCGGCAATACGATCTAATAGAGAGGGTCGAGCTTCCAAACTGAATAATAATATCGGAGAATCAGAGGTTGGAGCTCGATCACGAATATCACAAAAAGATAGAGTCTCAAGAATATCCCATTCGGCAAGCATCATAGAAACGACAGCCGAATGTCTACGACTAAGCGCATCAGTAACACGATTACCCTTACCAGGGGTATATTGGATATCAAAGTCATATGAGGCATGAAACTCGAGCCAACGCTGTTGCCTCATATTGAGTTCCTTCCGAGTGAACAAATACTTCAAGGATTTATGATCGGTATAGAGAATGAAGCGCTCGCCTAATAAATAGTGTCGCCAAATCTTCAAGGCGAAGACAATGGCGGCTAACTCAAGATCATGAGTGGCATAGCGAACCTCATTCGGACGCAGTTGCCTAGAAGCATAAGCAACTACCCGATCCTTCTGCATAAGCACGACACCGAGACCACTACCACAAGCATCGATGTAGACAACAAGATCATGATTTCCCTCGGGAACCACAAGAATAGGAGCATTGGTGAGAAGTTCCTTTAATATCTGAAAGGAAGCTTCACACTTATCGGACCAAATATAACGAATGCCTTTCCGAGTAAGGCTGGTGAGAGGAAGCACAACACGGGAAAAATCCTTAATGAACCGACGGTAATAACCCGCCAATCCAAGGAAACTACGAATCTCATGAACATTCTCAGGCCTCTTCCAATTCTGGATAGCTTCGATCTTTGAGGGATCGATAGAAATGCCGTTAGAAGATACAACATGGCCTAAGAACTTAACCTCATTCTCCCAAAAATGGCACTTGGAGAATTTGGCTTTAAGCTGATGGTGACGAAGAGTACTCAAGACAATTCTCAAGTGATTAGCATGCTTGGCTTCAGACTTAGAATAAACAAGAATGTCATCAATGAACACAAGGACGAACTTATCGAGATATTCCCGGAATACTCGATTCATAAGATCAACAAAGAAAGCAGGAGCGTTCGTCAAACTGAACGGCATAATGAGCCACTCGAAAGAACCATATCGAGTGCGGAAAGTTATAAGAGGTATGCTATCTTCCGCGACTCGGAGCTAATGAAAACCTGTGGCAAGGTCGAACTGAGAGAAGACCTTAGCACCACTCAATAGATCGAACATATCATCGATTCTAGGCAATGGATACCTATTCCTGATGGTCAACTCGTTAAGCTTGCGATAGTCGATGCAGAGCCTAAGAGTTCCATTGGACTTCTTCACGAAGACGACCGCGGCACCCCACGGTGAAAAACTGGACTGAATCAATTGCTTGGACTCAAGCTCAACAAGCTGCATCTTGAGTTCCTCATTTTCTTTTGTAGACATCCTCGTGGGAGGACGTCCAACTGGTTGCGCGCCTGGAATGAGATCAATGCAGATTTCGATCGCCCGCTTGGGTGGCAAACCCAAAACCGGCTCAAAAACATCAGAGAAGTCACAAACAATAGGAATACGAGATATATCATCATCATCTCGTGAGTCAAGAGAATATAAAGCCATTTCATAATTATCCGCATTCCGAAGAACAAGTGATAGCTGAGTAGACGAATTCGGATATCGAAGATATAAAATTCATTTAAAACAAATAATCCTGGCATCATATCTCAGTAGCCAGTTGATGTGCACGTAAATGTGCATATATTTACAACCATATTTTATCTCTTTTTTTAAATAAACATCATATTTGGGCATGTGTACATGTTAAAACCAAAATTCAATTATTTTTCAAATCATCATATTTTCATCTTCATTCAGGGGCAAATTGGTCATTTTTGTGCATGTGTAAATTTGAGAATTTTTACTTGGACATTTTTGATGATTTTTATAGGAATTTGGATGCATATGGAATAGGCTTATATGAAGATACATGCATGCACAAATGAATACAAAGATAAGAAGAAGGAAATAATTCAAAGTACAAGATCATGGAGGACCCCACCCACTTACCTAACTTCCAATTAGAAGCTAAGCACGTGCTAAAAGGACTTAAAGCTTCATGTACATATTAAGTGGGGGATTATTGAATGTTAATGATTACTTGGAGGCTACACCACCTCAAGGGTATTTTGGGAAGCTCCCTAAAAAGAGAATTAGGGTTTTATGCATGTATAAATAGCCCTCTTATGTACATGAACTGAGGATCTACTCTTTCATTTTACTTAGGAAATTAAGAGATCAAATTGTAAGCTCAATGTTCTATGAAATAAAAATGGCTTCCAAGCCTCTTTCTTCTCTCTTTTCTACATGCTTTTCTTTGTTTTAATTTTTTATTTCTATGCTCTCTTTCCTTTAATGTTCATAGCTTAGATTTACATTTATGCAAGTAGTGTAGCTTTAATTTTTATGCAATTAGTTACTAGTTAATCTTTCTTTCTTCCTTTGCTTAGTTTTCATTTCTTTGCTCTTTCATGTTGAAATTTACAAGTGTTTCTTCAATGCCACAAATGAGTAGCTAAACCCTTCAATTTAGGGGTGATGAAGCTCTCAAATATTATGTAATTTCAACATTTATATTATTTATGATCTCTTTGTCTATGCTTCATGAAAGTAAATTTTGATGCAAGTTTATAAAAGTGGGTTTGATAGCTTATGTTGCTTTTGCAAATGAGCTATTCTTATTCAACATAAACACAAGTTGCATCATCATTTTCTAATCCATTTTTGATTTTGAAATGAAAGTAAAAATGAAATTTGATGATCTATATTACTAGTTACAATAGTAAATAGATCATACTTAAAATAACTTTTGCTTTGGTTTCATTTTCATGAGAATTATAAGTGGTATAATTGTTGTATTATAGTTTGATGGTTTGAGTTATGTTAATTAATAACATAAACAAACCATACTTATGATAAATGCAACACTTATTTCATTTAATATCAAAGTTAGAGATCATAAATTCTATGTTTGTTGATTTACAAAAATATTAGAGTGGATTTGCCTCTAAATTGTTCTCTAGTTTAATAGTTTTTAGATCACATTTTAATTTTAGATTTAGCTTTTTTTTTGTATTTAACAACTTCATCTCTCTTTGGTCTAATTTGATTGAATAGATTTTTTATCTCTCACAATTCCCTGCGGATCGACCCGTATTCGCCACGTACTACAAAGTGTACGCCGTGCGCTTGCGGTAAATTTTAATTTAAATTCGTTCGACGGTTTTCTAAACCGATAGAATTTCCGTCGACGAACAAGTTTTTGGCGCCGTTGCCGGGGATTTGCTTTGATTTTAACTTTCTATTCTTCGAATTATTTTGTTTGATTTTGTGTGTTTGTTTTGTGTTGTTTGAATTTTGTGTGTTTGCAATAAAAAAAATTAATTGTTCGTTTGTGTGACTTTTGTTTGCATTTTGTTTATTTGTTATTGTTTTCTAGTGTTTTCTTTGCCATTTGCATTTGAATATTTAAAAAAAAAACCACAACTTCATTTCAAAAAAAATCATTTTATTGCATTGCATTTTGATTTACAGTTACATTTCTTTTCTGGACTTCACACTGCATTTACATTTTACAGTTTACAAAAAAAAATTACAGTCCAGAAAACTGTGCACTGTCCTCTGTGCATTTCTCTTCTGCCAACCCCTCTGTTACCATCACTGTGCATATTCTTGCAAAACAACATTCGCTCAGAAACTCCTTTCAGTAACTTCATCACTACCCTCTGCAATATCTCCTCCCTCCTCTCACATTCACAACCATAAACAACACCACACTATCCCAAAACAACTGATTCAACCATTCATCTCCCTGTATCACCTAACATCAACTCACTTCCCATCCTAAACAGCTCACCATCTTCATACAACTGTAGTTCACCTTTACCACTGCATACACATCTCAACCATCACCAAGCTTCAATCCATCACCATAAACCATCACCTGTGCACACAATGGCCATTCATTAACAAAACATCATCCATTCGACCAATTCACTGACTACTACGGCCTTCAAGAGTAGAACCACCAGCAAGCATCACTCCAAAAAACGAAAAAAAAAATACTGTTGTGCATCTCACCCTCCCCTTCATCTAACCAATTCCCAGTCAAACCCACATCCAACATTGCCTGACCATCAACCATCACTGCTGCAAAAACACTTCTGCCATCATCACCTTTTTCTCTTCCCATCAACCAGTGCATCATATACTGTCAACACCAGTCCTCCACCACTCCGAACAACAGTGCATTCACTTCCTGACTTCACTACTGACCATTTTCCATTGCCTTCATCATAACTGCTTGTTGACAAACTGCCAACTACCCACTTCCCTCCTCTACATTTGCTATCAAACATCATTCCACTGTCATCTCCTCATTAGAACCCAACCAATCATCAACTCAACTTCCACAATATCAACCTTCTCCTCTTCAAACTACATAGTTACTACCATAAACTTCGAGCAACATTCAACCAACAAGCCATTTTACCAGACAAACAGCCATCATTTATCTCTTCACACCATACTGCCCACTTCACCAGAGCATTCTTCACCAGTCTACAGTTCCAACCCAAACTTCATTTCTCCATATACACTCAACCCACCTTGCCACCATATTGCACAGCTTCGACATAGCTGAAGCCACACATCACTTGGAAAATTACAATACAAAAGTTCAACAACCTGTTTATGTTCAAACATAACTACACTACCAGTCATATCCTATTACTGCTGCTTCGTACAAGGCAAAACATCACCATCCCCTTCGTTATCATCATCCAGAACCACCACCGCGATAGCCAAAATCAACTTCACCATTGCTGTTCCCATTTACTGTGATATCCCGGGTTTTTTGAGCAATATAAATTTAATAATCTGTATTAATAATTCAATTGAATTGATAATTTTCCTTTATAATTTTAATTTAAATTGGTAATTTAATCTTTAAAGGATAATCAATATTTAATCTGGCAATATTGATCAATATCTTTTTAATAATTTAAAAAATGGATAAAATTTATCTTTGAAAGCTAATAAAATTTTATTCTGTATATAATATATATATATATATTTGATATATAGGATATCTTTTGTTTTAACTAAAAGATGAATTTTTCAAATTGTAATTTATATGTAAGTATATGTTATAATTTGAAATTGTTTTGAAATTTAATTTAATGTATTGATAATATATATAGTAGGAATATATGTATGAATTGTAATTTTAAAAGCTTTGTTTTAAATTTAATATCTTTCAAAAGTTAAGGATTAATTCATTGTTTTCAAAATATAAGATAATTGTTTGTTTTAAATATGATAGTTTAAAATAAGTTTAATCAAAAGTTTTACTTTTGTTTTCTTTTAAAGTGTTTAATTTAAAATGGTTATAAAAGTATATATGAATGTTTTAGATTTTAAATACATGTGAAAAGAGATTTATTTATATTATAACAAGTTTATAATATTACCTTTAAGGATTAAACTATTATATTCATACATAACTATAAAGTAAATTTAATAAGTAGGTTTATATTCACATTTAAATTAAATAAAATTTGTAAAAATACTTAAGTAACATGTGTCACTATATTAAACATCTTAAAACACATGTAAACCTATTAAACTAATTAACATGACAAATGTAAGTTAATTAACAAGTGGCCTTCATTTTTTTTCTTTTATTTGAAATGTAAATATACAAGAGAAAAAAAAATGAAACCTCCTTTTTTAACTCAATTAATGGCTGCCATAAACGTTCTCCAAAATCTGAAGTAAAATTACAAGCCAAAGTACTTCTCAATAAACAAATCTGAAAAATTTAAAAGCTGCAGTTCAATTGAAGTTCAACTCAGCAATTTCAACATCAATACAGCAGTTTTAATCAAATTTGTGAAGCATGCATGCATCCATTTCATCAACAAGGATAATCAAGCATGCAGTAGAATATCAGTTTCATTTAAGCTTGTCACAGATCAAAATTTTCAAAGCTGGAAGAAATAAATGAAAAATGGAAATCTGCTCAGCATAAGAAATTGGTGAGTAAACATTTTTAAAAACAGTTTGAGTTGGATGCTTGTGATGATATTTACTTATATCAAAATTCTTTTGCTTGAATCTGAATGAATTGGTATGAATATGTTAGGAGCTAGTCTGTTTATATATATATTCAAAATGTTCTCTGTCCTCTGTTTTAAACCAGTAAACAAACTTTATTTTAAACCTGATCATTCTTGACTGTTATGCTTGTGATGTTGATGATTTGGAAATGTGTTTATATAGATGAAAATGTATTGTATGTATATATATATAAAAAGATATAGGCATGCATGTTTGAATTCATGTACATATATATACCTCTGTTAAAAACATACAGACATTAAACAATTTCGAAATTTAAATTCTCTTCTTCCAATCCTTTATAGGATATGATCTTTGAATGAAATGTGTTAGTATTACCCAGAATTCATTCTTAAAAATAATTTCAAGTAATTATATTAAGCAATAAATTCTAAAATAAGGTATCACAGTGATAATCAATATTAGTCAGAAAATCAAATGACATAATCTCACGTTTTGATTCTATAATCTGATTAGTGCTTGCAAATGATGGATTTAGAAAAAGAAATCGTGATTTTTAGTGTAGTATTCGTCGAGATAATTGGAGTTGGTCAGTTTCGTCGTTTTCGTCAATTTGCGTTGATCGGCGGCGAGTTGTTGGGCGAAGTTTGGACTGGAGGAGGTCAGTGGGTTGGGGATTGTAGAAAAAAATACTGAAAGTATTTATCGATGGTCGTGGCGATCAATCGGAGGCCAAGTAGGGTTTCGAATGGGTTTATGTTGAGGTCGGAAATTCCTCTACCGTGATGTCTCTGGGTGATCGAGCTTCACCAGAATTTGGGGGATGGTAGCGTGGAGGCTATCAAGTGTGGGGCCGGAGTTCTTGATTATCTGGTGATCGGCATCGGAGGATTCGTGGCAGTTTTGGTCGATGGGATGGTTTCCAGTTGATCTTGGAAGCTCGAATTTGATTGTGGGTTCGTGATGATGTCTGGGTGGATGGAATCGTTAGAGGAGGCGATCGATGACTTGCCGGAGGAGGAGCAGATCGCCGAAGCGCTGCCGTGGTCTTGTGCACGTGCACGTGTGCACGTTGTGATATCTGGTTCGTTTGAGTTGGGGAAGATGGAGGCGACTCGGTGAAGTGTTCGTGCGAATGGTGGTTTAACGCGAAGCAGATGAAGTTGGAAAAGACTCGGAGCAGATAACGTAGTGGGGAATACTCGAGAGTTACTTCGAGAATTCTAAGGATTTTACTCGGGTTTTGATGAGAGCAGATTTTAAGAAAATTTAACAGGAAATGTTTCTAAGCTTTAAAACAAAGGTAAACAAGTTTTTCCAATAAAACCAAATTGCTTTCAAGATTATAAGTTTAATAAGTTTAAATAATTTAAATAAATAAGTTTCAAAGATTAGGGAAGTGGGTTTTCAAATGATCTTTGTATTAAAGTTAATTAATAACTTTGAAAAGCTTCAAAGATTTTAGAGGTAAAAAATTAAATGTTGTAATTGTTTAATTATAACAAGAATTTATCTTAAGTAATTAAGATTTTGATTTATTAAAGGAAATTAATATGTGAAATTAATAAGGATAATTCATTTATTGAAAATGATTTAAGAATAGATAATAATTTAATTAAGATAAATGGTTTTCTTAATTAAGATCTTTAAGTATAAATAGTTAAGAAATTATTTAATTAAATTTAAATAATTAATTTAATAATTAACTAAGTAATTAATTAGTGATTAATTAAAGATAATCACTTATAAATTAATTAAGTGTAATTACTTGATGAAGTAATTAAGGAATAATTACTGGATGTAATTAAATAAAGGTAAATTATTTAATAAAGTAATTAGAGGATAATTATTTTATGAAAGTAATTAAATAGAAATGATTAAGGGTTAATTACCTAGTGTTATTAATTTAATAATTTAGTTAATAAAGTTAATTAAAGGATTAAGGTTAATTAATAAGGTAATAAATTTTTAGTTAAGATAATTAATAAAAAAGTAATTAATTAAGGGAAGTAATTAAGGAAAGTAAATTACTGGATTAGATTAATCAAAGGTGATTAATAATTGTGGTTTAATTAAGGTTAATAACTTAATGTAATTAATTTAAATAGAATGAATAATTAAAGATGTAATTAAGGATCATTAGTTATAATTAATTAATGATGTAATTAAGACTTGAGTAATTAAGATTAATTAATCAATGATAAGTGATTATAGAATAACTAATTAATTGTAATTAATTAAGGATTAAAGTAATTGATTATAATTAATTAATTAATGAAGTAATTAAAGATTAATTATTGAATGGTTTAAGATAATTAATTTGTGAAATTAATTAAGTATTAATTACTTAAAGTAATTAAAGGATTATTAATCAGGAATGATTAATTAAGATGGATACTTAGAGTAATGATTAATTAATTGGTTTAAGTAAGCAAGATTTATAAAATGAAGTAATTAGTTTAATTCACTTTAAATTAATTAGATGATATAAATCATTGCTTAAGAATGGATGAATGAGATTGAATGTATTTCATTGTTTGATATCTCTGATGAGATATGATTGATATATGATATGGATGTTTGGTTGAATTATAATGATAATGTGAATTATCTGTTTGGGATGATAATGTAGATTATCTATTGAATTATCTATCTTTGTGTATATAGATAAGAATTGAATTGTTTTAACCTTAAAACAACTTGGCCCTTAAAAGATACGTTTTGGATTTCGATGAGACCGGGATCGGGTTTGCTACATTACAGCATGATAGGGGGTTCTCGCTTTGCGTTAGGTGGCGAACGGGAGACTCTTACCCCTACATGTCCCCGGGGGTAGTATAAGGCCTTTTGGGGTTGGTTGCGACTCGAGAGGGTGGCCGTAAAAGCAAACCCGAGGTATCACTGTGAGCCACAGCGGGGCTGGGATGGTTGAAAAGCCTACCGGTCGTGAACCGTTGCTGAAGGTTGAACAACCTTTAATTACTTCATTAATTAATTAATTATAATTAATTACTATAATCCTTAATTAATTACAATTAATCACTTAACTAAGATTGATTAATTAAGTAATAATTAATAATTGAAGTGAGTAAACCTTAAATTTAAAAACAGTTTTAAATCTGGACTTAGATGCTTGTGATAAAATTTTGTAGTAATATATTATAAAGATTTTACAAGAATGCTTTGTTTTGAATTGCATGCATATATATTATGTCAGTATATATATAGATAAGCCTGAGGCCTGACACTCTGTTTAAATTTTGATGAGTAAATAATAACTTTCAAAACAAATCTTGTATTGCTTAATGTATGTTATAATCTGGGGATAATATTGGTTTGCATGGATGTTTTCAGTTGAATAAAATTTGTATTGACATATATACAGTGAGTAACATCATATTTTTAAAAGATTTTAACTACTAAACTAAATTGATTTCTAGAATAATTGTTTTAACAAGTTTTAAATAATTTAAATAAATAATTAAAGATTGTAATTAGGAATCATTAGTTTATAATTAATTAATGATGTAATTAAGAGTTAATTAATTAATATTAATTAATCAAATGATAAGTGATTAATTGTAATTAATTAAGGATTAAAGTAATTAATTATAATTAATTAATTAATGAAGTAATTAAAGGTTAATTACTGTATTCTGTAACGACCCGCCACTCATTCTACAGAATGACGAATCATTAATAAGAAAGAAAGGGGTGAGAAATAGAAAAGAAGAGAAAGAGAAAGAAAACAACACAAATACTCACAACGGAAACGGAACAAAATATAATATATCATATAACTATTACATAGTATCATATACATCTATCAGAGTTACACAGATTACACATCATATACTAGACAGTTATAAACATCTGTCTAGTTATTACAACTCAATACAAAACAAAGATCTAAACAAGATCAACACAGCGGAAACTACTATCTATATCTACAACGCTGAAGCCTCCTGCTCCATTGCTCCTCCACAATTCGTCATAACGATGCGTCTTTCTGGGCAAAGAAAGTCGGGTCGTTACAGTTGGTATCAGAGCAGTAGGTTGAGTGAATACCTAGGCTCTGAAGTGGTGTCTATCTTGAGAGCGCGTAATTGTTAGTTATATAAAAATGGTTTTATATTGTGTTAATTGATCGGTTGAGTGGTATATGGATTCTGGTCAATACGAGTAGCTAACGTTATTGATAGGGATCTCTAAACACTTGAACCAGGCCAACGGACACAATATTGTTTTAAAGAGGTAGATGAAATAATTTTACCCAGAAATAATTTCTATATAAAAAAAATATATCATTTTAAATATATATATTTATGTATTTCTACCTATTTATTGGGTTACCTGTTCGGGTTTTCCAATATAAGTTATAAAGGTAGATAAGGTGGTAGTGTGTGTAACACAATTACCAATAGTTGGAGTTTGAATGTTTGAGGTTGGAAGTATATATCGAGACTGTAAACCCAATATCGTCTCGAGTAAATTGGCAGTATGGAGTAAGGATGTCTCGGATCTCTGAAGAAAATCCTTTTCAAGATTCGGAGTCCATTATTGGAATGTAAAATTGGTTGAGCTCGGGTGAGCAGATTTTCTAGAGTTGAATCTATCAGTTGTGCAGAAGTAAGTGATGGTAGCTTGGCGACTTCAGGAAGGAGCAGTTGTGTGATAAGACGCAGTACCTATGGATTTTCCCGAAGGAGAATTTCTTTTTGGAGCAAGATTAAGAAGGTATTGGAGGAACAGTTGATGTCTACCGCAGGAAAGACTCGACTGTATAGGAATTCTCTGATATCAAGTAAGAGAGTTTTGTCTATTTTGAAGTATGGGACTAAGGTCAATTAGTTGTTCTTCGGACATGGTCTCATTGTTCCCTTAAGAAGAGTAAGTTATTGGCGATTGGTTTGGAGCCCGAATGTCTGCCATCTCGGAGGTTCGTTGTGAGGTTTGTTGATGGTTTTAGTTTTGAGAAGCCTTTGGATTAGAAGCTTTTGGTTAACTGTGGTAGCAGTGCAACTCGAAGTGTTCGGTGTGCTGACGAGGAGGTCTTTGGCTTAGCAGTGTCCCAGAGATAGAGTTTGGAAGAAACAGTGTGGTCCGTTTCTTCGATGGTACCGGAATCTTTGTGATTCTTCTATCAGCAGTCCGGGAAGATGGTGAATGTTTTCTTGAAGGGTTAACCTTGTTTGGAAAAGTTTAAGGCTGTTTTAATTAGTAAAGAGAGAACAGTTTCTTTGGAATCCGAACTAGGTAGGATCGCAAAAGTGAATTGCGATTATTTTGAGAGTTCATCTAGAGTAATCTTTTGTATGAAATTGAGACATCTCAAGAGGAAGTAAAAGTTATCGAAGAGGTCAAAGATTTAGTTTATATCGATTTGGTTCCTAGAGAAGGATTTGGTGAAGTATCTTAGAATTTTATGGAGTATCTGTGTTTTCTCTTCTGCTTCTAGTTTCGAGTTTCCTCTAGCCAAGGATAGCTGAAGATAGTACCCTTGACCGAGGACTCGTCTATTCTTTGAGAAGTTGGTTATGTCTTTAAGATAACCAATGTTTCCGCTTGTTTGTGGATCTAGTTTGTGCTCGAGTTCATCGACATTCTCATCTATTTCAAATCAGAGTTGTGCAGCGAAAGCAAAGGTAGTAGCTGTGCAAGAAAGGAAGTAACCTCAGATTTCTACAAGAAGTTTATGTGAATTTCTAAGTGTGTATAGAATTTTCTGGAATCTAGAAGAAGGAAGTTCAGTCTTCTATTTCTTGTGGAGTAGAATTTGTGGATTTCAGCAGATTTGAAGATCATTTTGTGCTTGGTTCATATTTGTTTCAAGAAGCATCAGCGAAGGTTGAGCTGATCGGGAGGAGATGAGGTAGCTCAGGATCGTCTGGTGAGCTATGCAGATATGAGTCAGAGTTTGGAATTCGGAGTTGGAAATTGGAAACTGTTTAAATTTTCCTCGATTATAAGAGCTATAAGATTTGGTAAGTCTGGAAGCTAGCTCCGAAATATTTTGGATTTTCTTGTGTTCTTGATAGGAGTAATTCTTTGTCTACAGGGTTGAATAGCTAGTTTAGATAACTGGAATTCATTGTATTTCACGTATATCTGAGGGAATACGTGTATGGTTCATCGCTGATTGTGGGATCTGCAGTTCAGATGGATTTGGAAGTTGAGCTGGACTTGAGTGTGATCTGATATTTTGTTCAGAATCGGTGAATCTAGAGATAAGAGGGGCTCTGGATTATGGTGGTGTAGTTTGTTTAGCTTCTGTAGAGCGAGTCTTCCAGTGATTTATACTCAGGGAAAACTCGAGATAGTGTTAATAGTCTATTCTGATTTATGTCAGAATAGTTAGTTAGATTAGATTGTTTGATTGGTTGCTTTGATTGATAGGAATTGGATGATAGGTTTGTGTTTAAAATTAAAATCTTTGCTGGATTATTAAATTAACTTTGCTTTTAATTTCGGGGACGAAATTATTTTAAGGGGGGAAGAATGTGATATCCCGGGTTTTTTGAGCAATATAAATTTAATAATCTGTATTAATAATTCAATTGAATTGATAATTTTCCTTTATAATTTTAATTTAAATTGGTAATTTAATCTTTAAAGGATAATCAATATTTAATCTGGCAATATTGATCAATATCTTTTTAATAATTTAAAAAATGGATAAAATTTATCTTTGAAAGCTAATAAAATTTTATTCTGTATATAATATATATATATATATTTGATATATAGGATATCTTTTGTTTTAACTAAAAGATGAATTTTTCAAATTGTAATTTATATGTAAGTATATGTTATAATTTGAAATTGTTTTGAAATTTAATTTAATGTATTGATAATATATATAGTAGGAATATATGTATGAATTGTAATTTTAAAAGCTTTGTTTTAAATTTAATATCTTTCAAAAGTTAAGGATTAATTCATTGTTTTCAAAATATAAGATAATTGTTTGTTTTAAATATGATAGTTTAAAATAAGTTTAATCAAAAGTTTTACTTTTGTTTTCTTTTAAAGTGTTTAATTTAAAATGGTTATAAAAGTATATATGAATGTTTTAGATTTTAAATACATGTGAAAAGAGATTTATTTATATTATAACAAGTTTATAATATTACCTTTAAGGATTAAACTATTATATTCATACATAACTATAAAGTAAATTTAATAAGTAGGTTTATATTCACATTTAAATTAAATAAAATTTGTAAAAATACTTAAGTAACATGTGTCACTATATTAAACATCTTAAAACACATGTAAACCTATTAAACTAATTAACATGACAAATGTAAGTTAATTAACAAGTGGCCTTCATTTTTTTTCTTTTATTTGAAATGTAAATATACAAGAGAAAAAAAAATGAAACCTCCTTTTTTAACTCAATTAATGGCTGCCATAAACGTTCTCCAAAATCTGAAGTAAAATTACAAGCCAAAGTACTTCTCAATAAACAAATCTGAAAAATTTAAAAGCTGCAGTTCAATTGAAGTTCAACTCAGCAATTTCAACATCAATACAGCAGTTTTAATCAAATTTGTGAAGCATGCATGCATCCATTTCATCAACAAGGATAATCAAGCATGCAGTAGAATATCAGTTTCATTTAAGCTTGTCACAGATCAAAATTTTCAAAGCTGGAAGAAATAAATGAAAAATGGAAATCTGCTCAGCATAAGAAATTGGTGAGTAAACATTTTTAAAAACAGTTTGAGTTGGATGCTTGTGATGATATTTACTTATATCAAAATTCTTTTGCTTGAATCTGAATGAATTGGTATGAATATGTTAGGAGCTAGTCTGTTTATATATATATTCAAAATGTTCTCTGTCCTCTGTTTTAAACCAGTAAACAAACTTTATTTTAAACCTGATCATTCTTGACTGTTATGCTTGTGATGTTGATGATTTGGAAATGTGTTTATATAGATGAAAATGTATTGTATGTATATATATATAAAAAGATATAGGCATGCATGTTTGAATTCATGTACATATATATACCTCTGTTAAAAACATACAGACATTAAACAATTTCGAAATTTAAATTCTCTTCTTCCAATCCTTTATAGGATATGATCTTTGAATGAAATGTGTTAGTATTACCCAGAATTCATTCTTAAAAATAATTTCAAGTAATTATATTAAGCAATAAATTCTAAAATAAGGTATCACAGTGATAATCAATATTAGTCAGAAAATCAAATGACTTAATCTCACGTTTTGATTCTATAATCTGATTAGTGCTTGCAAATGATGGATTTAGAAAAAGAAATCGTGATTTTTAGTGTAGTATTCGTCGAGATAATTGGAGTTGGTCAGTTTCGTCGTTTTCGTCAATTTGCGTTGATCGGTGGCGAGTTGTTGGGTGAAGTTTGGACTGGAGGAGGTCAGTGGGTTGGGGATTGTAGAAAAAAATACTGAAAGTATTTATCGATGGTCGTGGCGATCAATCGGAGGCCAAGTAGGGTTTCGAATGGGTTTATGTTGAGGTCGGAAATTCCTCTACCATGATGTCTCTGGGTGATCGAGCTTCACCAGAATTTGGGGGATGGTAGCGTGGAGGCTATCAAGTGTGGGGCCGGAGTTCTTGATTATCTGGTGATCGGCATCGGAGGATTCGTGGCAGTTTTGGTCGATGGGATGGTTTCCAGTTGATCTTGGAAGCTCGAATTTGATTGTGGGTTCGTGACGATGTCTGGGTGGATGGAATCGTTAGAGGAGGCGATCGATGACTTGCCGGAGGAGGAGCAGATCGCCGAAGCGCTGCCGTGGTCTTGTGCACGTGCACGTGTGCACGTTGTGATATCTGGTTCGTTTGAGTTGGGGAAGATGGAGGCGACTCGGTGAAGTGTTCGTGCGAATGGTGGTTTAACGCGAAGCAGATGAAGTTGGAAAAGACTCGGAGCAGATAACGTAGTGGGGAATACTCGAGAGTTACTTCGATAAGGATTTTACTTGGGTTTTGATGAGAGCAGATTTTAAGAAAATTTAACAGGAAATGTTTCTAAGCTTTAAAACAAAGGTAAACAAGTTTTTCCTATAAAACCAAATTGCTTTCAAGATTATAAGTTTAATAAGTTTAAATAATTTAAATAAATAAGTTTCAAAGATTAGGGAAGTGGGTTTTCAAATGATCTTTGTATTAAAGTTAATTAATAACTTTGAAAAGCTTCAAAGATTTTAGAGGTAAAAAATTAAATGTTGTAATTGTTTAATTATAACAAGAATTTATCTTAAGTAATTAAGATTTTGATTTATTAACGGAAATTAATATGTGAAATTAATAAGGATAATTCATTTATTGAAAATGATTTAAGAATAGATAATAATTTAATTAAGATAAATGGTTTTCTTAATTAAGATCTTTAAGTATAAATAGTTAAGAAATTATTTAATTAAATTTAAATAATTAATTTAATAATTAACTAAGTAATTAATTAGTGATTAATTAAAGATAATCACTTATAAATTAATTAAGTGTAATTACTTGATGAAGTAATTAAGGAATAATTACTGGATGTAATTAAATAAAGGTAAATTATTTAATAAAGTAATTAGAGGATAATTATTTTATGAAAGTAATTAAATAGAAATGATTAAGGGTTAATTACCTAGTGTTATTAATTTAATAATTTAGTTAATAAAGTTAATTAAAGGATTAAGGTTAATTAATAAGGTAATAAATTTTTAGTTAAGATAATTAATAAAAAAGTAATTAATTAAGGGAAGTAATTAAGGAAAGTAAATTACTGGATTAGATTAATCAAAGGTGATTAATAATTGTGGTTTAATTAAGGTTAATAACTTAATGTAATTAATTTAAATAGAATGAATAATTAAAGATGTAATTAAGGATCATTAGTTATAATTAATTAATGATGTAATTAAGACTTGAGTAATTAAGATTAATTAATCAATGATAAGTGATTATAGAATAACTAATTAATTGTAATTAATTAAGGATTAAAGTAATTGATTATAATTAATTAATTAATGAAGTAATTAAAGATTAATTACTGAATGGTTTAAGATAATTAATTTGTGAAATTAATTAAGTATTAATTACTTAAAGTAATTAAAGGATTATTAATCAGGAATGATTAATTAAGATGGATACTTAGAGTAATGATTAATTAATTGGTTTAAGTAAGCAGGATTTATAGAATGAAGTAATTAGTTTAATTCACTTTAAATTAATTAGATGATATAAATCATTGCTTAAGAATGGATGAATGAGATTGAATGTATTTCATTGTTTGATATCTCTGATGAGATATGATTGATATATGATATGGATGTTTGGTTGAATTATAATGATAATGTGAATTATCTATTTGGGATGATAATGTAGATTATCTATTGAATTATCTATCTTTGTGTATATAGATAAGAATTGAATTGTTTTAACCTTAAAACAACTTGGCCCTTAAAAGATACGTTTTGGATTTCGATGAGACCGGGATCGGGTTTCCGTATACCGGGATTCCAGGTCTGGAGACCCGAATACCACATCGATCCAAATTAACGATAGGTCGTGAATCTCAAGTGAAGATGAAGATTCAGAGTGCAAGGGTTATTGTCGTTAACTCTGAGGGTGATTCCAAAACGAGTGTAACGAGATAATGCCTTCGGTTTCGTTCGAACCCGGAACGAACTTGTATGGATTGAATGCTTTCAGCACATCGTCAGGCGGACGATGAGCATTCTAAGTGATATGTTCTGATTTAAGGTAATCGTAACCTCAAGCCTCATCAACCGGGAATGGCTAAAACAGGGGAGGTGCAGCAAGGCTTCGTGGGTAGCACCCACTGAGAGCAAGATAGATCCCTGTCTAGAGGTCCCTTTTCTTTTCATTCGGCTTAGTGTGTGGTTGGTCGCGCCAACTACGGGATTGTCTTGTTCGGAATTATCCAGTAAGGGATGGTTCCGGCTTTGTGTTGCAGGGGAGCGGGCGTACTCCTTGGTACGGTGATCTAGGCCACGTACTGTGACGGGCGGTACCCCAGTAGCCCTGCCATTGATGGAAACCCATTCTTCCTACGTGCCCTTACGGTTTTGATTGTATAACCCACTTTGTGGCTAATATGCTGGAATTTAATAATGTAACAATTTCAGCTATATGAGTATTTATTTGAAAACCCTAGACCCTATTATAATACAATCGGATTTCCTATCAAATGTTTTAGTTAGCGTAAGGTAAAAACGTACCCATGTTTATTTGTGGGGAGTCTTACGTGATACTTTTGTTTTCAAAGGTTTTCAAAGTTAAGCAATCTAACCGTTTACTCACACCAGACCCATGTCTGACCCAAGTGTTTATTTTCTGTTTTATTAAACTCTTGGGTACTCAATATTGTATTGAGTAGTCAAGGGATTCAGGATAATCTTGACGAATTCTGGAGGAGCTGTGAAGCAGGAGGCTTCAGCGAGTAGATATATAGAGTTTCCGCTGTGATTGTATTAGTCTGTATTGTACTGATGTACTTGTGTTGTATAATAGACAGAAGTTTATAACTGTCTATTCTGTGGTGTATAAATTGTGTACTCTGATGTATATGATACTATGTAATATCTTATGTGATAATATATTTCTCGTTCCGCTGTGAGATTTCTGATGTGTTGTTGTTCTCTCTTCTTTTCTTTTCTTTTTCTATCCCTTTCTTTCTTCATAACGATGCGTCTTTCTGGGCAAAGAAAGTCGGGTCGTTACATTTACCATCCACACGCCTCACCAATTCTCGAACCACCAACTAAACCTACCAACCTCCCCGACCCTCTGCTACCACGATTCCATCGCCAATTGCCTCCTACAACCATCGACCAATCCCAATCGGCTGTCGAACGTCCTTCGTGACCTCCATTGCAATTCGAACCAGCGCCGCAATCCATTCACGATTTCCAATCCACTTCCGATTTGCAACTTTAACTTTTTTTTTCTTTCTTTCGTTTTTATTTAGTTCGCGATTTCTTGTTTTGTTTTCTAAAACAGAAGAGGAAACGAGAGTTAAAAGGGCCGGGCTTGATCTAATTAAAAAAAATAAGGGTTGTTTTTCTTTAATTCCTTAGTTTTTTTTTTCAATTTATTCTCTTAAAAAAAGAGAATTCTGTTTTGCGTTCTTATCTTTCTCTTAAAAAAATTGTTTTAATTTGTTTTGAGTTTCATCCTTGTATTAATTTTTTTTTAAGTAAAACGTTACTTTTGAGTTTCCTTTCCAAAAAAAAAATTAAAAAAAAAAATTAGAAAAAAGAAAAAAAATCCTAAAAAAAAGTTCAACTTTGTTTAATTTCATTTTCCATTTGTTTTCACTTGTTTTTGTTTTTTCGCTTATTTTGTTTTTCATCTTTGATAAACATACTAAATAATAATAATAATAAAAATTGTTGAATATATCTTGTGTTTCATCTCAGGTTGCCAAAGCAGAAATTCCAATAGGAAGAAGTGCTTGCCCAAATAAACTGCTTTGCCTTGCTTAAAAAAAATTGCCACTTAAAAGCAAATTGCTAATAATCTGCACGCTCTGGTATTGTGCTTTCATCTCTAGTGCATTGTTGGTTGCTTGCATTTGCATTTATACATACAAAAAAAAATTACAAAACCCAAAAACAAAAACAAACTTCATTTTAGTTGCATTGTAAATTCACGTTTAATTTTTGTTTTGCATCCATCTCATCTTATTTTCTTTTCTAAGGGCAATACCCCAATTCACATAAGGTGAGGGATTTCATCACCCTTTCCTTAGCCCACAAACGCATCTCATCGTAGAATTTAACTAATAATAAAGGTTAGACATTCGACTTAAGGGTGTCGCGGGCTCATCTAGGGCTTAATTGTATCTTCACAATTGATTTATTTAAACGATTTTATTTCTTGGTGTCTAGGCTACGGCAGAGTAATAACCAGTTATAAAAATTACGGTGATACGTAAATATTATACTGGTTGTTCCTCTGAAGGTATTTAAACCTTCGGCTGTATTGCTACGGTGATTCGTGGTGCACCGATAACTCCTTTCCGTTACCTGGCTGAGAAATACTTTTGTTGATTTAAGACAAAGTGTGATTATACAATTTTGAGTTAGGAGCTAGTAAGGACAGAAAATTGTAATTAAGTCCTTTGCATTCATTTAGTTGCATTAGTTCATGCATATTTAAAAAAACAAAAAAAACAAAAATCCAAAAACCAAAAAAATTGTAAATTTTAACTTAGTTTTTAATTAAAAAAAATCCTTTTAAATCCTTTCCTTTGAAAATTTTCAATCAAAAACAAAAATCCAAAAAAAAAATTTTAAAAATTCAAAAAGAACAAAAAAAAATCAAATTTCCATTTTCTAAAAAAAAATCCTTTTGGTAAATATTTGAAAAAAAAAACATATAAAAATTTGAAAAACCAAAAACAAAACAAAAATCAAACTTCTCTTTTGAAGTTGAATTTCACTTGATAAATAGTTTTCTTCCTTAAAAAAAACAAAAACAAAAACAAAAACGTTTTCAAAACTTCTTTCATTCTCCAAACTCGTTCCTAATTTCTTTCTCTTTTCGACTTTCACTTGTGCATGAGTACGTGGAATTGTGACACAACAACAAATCGTTGGACTCGCGACCCTTCTACAAACCGTTTAACTCGAACAGACGATCCTCCCGAAATGGCAAACGAAAACGCCCCTCGAACTCTTATGGATAGAATCTTTCCCGATAGAGTTTCTATTCCATCTTGCATCACGTTACCCGCCCCTACGGGTAACCATTTCGAAATTCACTCAAACCATATTGCCACTCTTCCGAAATTTGGCAATTTCGAACACGATGATCCATACATCTTCTTGACTAAATTCGAACAAGTTTGTGCAACCATTAAACTCCAACAACTTTCTGATGACGGAATCAAACTTTGATTAATCCCATTCGCTCTTACGGATTACGCTGAAAAATGGTTGTACAGCTTACCATCGAACTCGATTAAAACGTGGGAAGAATTCGTAAAAGCTTTCTTAAAAAAGTTCTACCCTTTGGAAAAAACGAGTAGAATCCGAAACGAAATTGTAAACTTTCATCAATTCAAGGGAGAACCATTCGGAAAATATTTTGAAAGATTCAAAGAGCTTTTTGATAAAATGTCCACACCATAATTTCGAAAAATGGACAATTTGCCAAATTTTATACGATGGACTCGAAAATAGCTCACGTACCATGCTCGAATCAATGTGACAAGGCAACTTTCTTGCCCAACATCACGACGATGCTTGGAAATTTCTTGAAAACCTCGCCGAAAAATCATCCCAATGGGAACGATCGAACGAAAAATCAGTTTACTCACGATCGAGTGCACACTTGATAGGATCCTCTGTTGCTTTGGAAGCTAAGATCGACGCAATGATTAAAAAATTCGATAACGTTTTCTCATCGAATCAAATGAACCAAACTTCCCAACCAATGTGTTATAAATGCAACGATCCTAATCATATAGCCGATCAGTGTCCCAATTCTGTCGAACAAATCAATACTTTCAGTAAAGCCAAAAATGACCCGTTTTCTCTAACATACAACCCTGGTTGGAGAAATCATCCAAATTTTGCATGGAATCAAAACAATCCGAACACGAATACGATTCGTCCCAATTTTCAAGCATTTCCAAATAATGCTTTGAATCCTTCCTTTCAGCCCAGCAATTTTCAACCAAACCTTGCGGGTCCGTCGCATAATCACCCACAACAAAATGCTGCTCATCCTCCCCAAGACGATAAACGTTTAACCTCACTTGAGAAAACTCTTGAAACATTGGCTAAAGCAACCACTCAAAGCCTTCAATCAAACAGCAATTTGCAAAATTTATTGACTTCATATATGCAAAACACAAACCAATCGATTGCAAAACTCGAAATGCAAATGAGTCAATTAGCCACTTCTGTAAGTGAACGCGAACGCGGAACATTCCCAAGTCAGCCCCTTCCAAATCCCAGAAATCAAAACACAAATTCAAATCAAGCCCATGTTGTTCAAGATAACAACGTCACCCAATTGAATGCTATCACAACTCTCCGTTCCGGTAAACAAATCGATAATCAAGTCGTTAATCCAAACGATTTACCGGAAACCTCTCTCGACACTTCTAAAACAACGAACGAATCTGAACAGAACGTGGAGCAAAACGATGAATCGAATCCCAATCCAAATTCTTCTTCTTCTGCTCGGGTAGACCCGCCTACCGAGTATCGTGTTCCATTTCCACATCGTCTCCGACCCAAGAAACACTCGGACCAAATGGAAAAGATGTTGGAAGTTTTTAAACAAGTGAAAGTGAATATCCCGCTTCTTGACATCGTTCAGCAAGTCCCCACTTATGCGAAATTTCTTAAGGACTTGTGTACCCAAAAGAGACACACTCAAGTACCCAAAAAGGTCTTCTTAGCCGCTAGTCTTAGTGAAGTCTTGTCCCAATCCATGCCCGTCAAATACAAAGATCCTGGCTGCCCTACGATTTCATGTATAATTGGAGACAAGACAATTAACAAATGTTTGATTGACTTAGGCGCGAGCGTCAATTTGATTCCATACTCCGTTTACGAACAATTAGGCTTAGGTGAGCTCAAACCCACAAAAGTCACGCTTCAATTTGCCGATCGCTCGATTAAGAAACCCGTGGGAGAAATCGAGGACGTGCTCATTCGAGTTGGGCAATTCATATTCCCAGTTGATTTTATCGTTCTCGAAACACAACCAGTTACAAATCCTGCGAGTCAAATTCCATTGATTTTAGGCCGGCCATTCTTAGCCACCTCAAACGCCTTAATCAATTGTCGTAACGGTTCTATGAAAATTTCTTTTGGAAACATGACTTTGGATCTTAACATTTTCAATCTTGAAAGCTAATCAAATGAACCTCGTGACCAAGCATTGGAAGTTAGTGCCATTCATGAAAACTCTGAAAACGAGACACTTGATCTTAACGATGATTGCGAGGCCGAGTACAAAAAATTGTTTTATGAAATTCCCAACGAGATTGAATACACTCTTCCCTTTGAATCGCTTCAAGTTGAATCCGAATCTCAACCCAATTCTGCAATCGAAAAACTCCCGAAGTTGGACCTCAAACCACTTCCTGATCACCTTAAGTACGCTTACTTAGGTGAAAACGAAACTTGCCCTGTCATCATTTCTAACAATCTTTCTCTTGACCAAGAAGTTTCTCTTCTCTCTATTCTTTTGAAAAATAGAGAAGCAATTGGGTGGTCCATTACCGATATTAAGGGAATTAGCCCTACTATTGTCCAACATCGTATTCATTTGATTGACGAAGCCAAACCCACTCGTGATGCACAAAGGAGACTTAACCCAAAAATGAAAGATGCGGTTCGTGACGAAATTCTTAAGCTCCTCGATAACGGTATCATATACCCCATCTCTGATAGCCCATGGGTTAGCCCAATTCATGTCGTGCCTAAAAAGTCCGGACTTACCGTCATAAAAAACGACGCTAACGAACTTATTCCAACTCATACTCAAACGGGTTGGCGTGTTTGCATTGACTATCGAAAACTAAATGCCGCAACACGTAAGGATCATTTCCCTCTTCCATTTATAGACCAAATGCTCGAACGTTTAGCCGGCCACGAATTCTATTGCTTCCTTGATGGTTATTCTGGCTATAACCAAATTCCAATTGCTCCCGAAGATCAGGAGAAAACGACTTTCACGTGTTCATTCGGTACCTTCGCTTATCGACGTATGCCATTCGGACTTTGTAATGCTCCTGCGACTTTCCAACGATGCATGGTTGGAATCTTTTCTGACATGATTGAGCGCTTTCTAGAAGTCTTTATGGACGATTTCTCAATTTTTGGCGATTCTTTTTCTCAATGTTTACATCATCTCGAGTTGGTTTTGAATCGATGTAAAGAAAAACACTTGACTTTGAATTGGGAAAAATGCCACTTTATGGTCAAACAAGGCATTGTCCTTGGACATATCATCTCAAATAAGGGCATTGAGGTACACAAAAGCGAAAATCGATGTCATTGCAAATCTACCCATTCCCAAATCTGTTAAGGACATTCGATCATTTCTAGGACACGCTGGCTTTTATCAATGCTTTGTGAAAGACTTTAGTAAAATCGCTCGTCCTTTGACTACTCTTCTTGGAAAAGACGTTCCTTTCGATTTTAACTCTGATTGTATCTCTTCTTTTGAACGTCTTAAGAATGAACTCATTTCTGCTCCAATCATTTGTGCGCCCAATTGGGATCTTCCTTTCGAAATAATGTGTGATGCTTCAAACTTTGCCGTTGGTGCTGTCTTAGGACAACGCATCAACAAGATCCTTCACGTGATTTACTACGCGAGTATGACTTTGAACGACACTCAACTCAATTACACAACAACCGAAAAAGAGCTTCTAGCTGTTGTTTTTGCTCTCGAAAAATTCCGACAATACTTGATAGGGTCACACATTACTGTGTACACGGACCACTCCGCACTTCAATATCTCTTCTCTAAAAAGGATGCCAAATGCCGCTTGATTCGTTGGATCCTTTTACTTCAAGAATTTGACCTTACAATCAAAGACAAAAAAGGATCCGATAATGTCATAGCTGATCACTTGTCTCGTCTTCCAAACGCACCATCTTCTTTGCCGATCAATGAAAATTTCCCCGATGAACAACTTCTTTCAATTTCTATCAACCCATGGTACGTTGATATAGTGAACTACTTAGTCACTAAAGAAACTCCCTCATCATGGTCCAAACATGACAAATACAAATTCATGTCCCAAGTGAAATATTTCTATTGGGACGATCCATACTTGTCTAAATATTGTCCCGACCAAATCATCCGACGTTGCATTCCGGATAATGCGATAAGGAGTGTTCTTTCGTTTTGCCACGATCAAGCGTGCGGTGGACATTTCGGTCCTCGAAAAACTGCGGAAAAGGTGCTTCAGTGTGGTTTTTATTGGCCTTCTCTCTTCAAAGACTCATTCGAATTTTGTAAAACTTATGATCGATGTCAAATGCTTGGACGAATTTCTCGACGAGATATGATGCCTCTAAACCCTATTCTTACCATCGAAATCTTTGATGTTTGGGGTATCGACTTTATGGGACCCTTTCCCAATTCTTTTGGAAACTTGTATATCCTTCTCGCTGTTGATTACGTCTCAAAATGGGTCGAAGCTGTTCCGTGCAAGACCAATGACCATAGAATTGTTGTGAAATTTCTCAAAGAAAACATCCTTTCGAGGTTCGGCACACCTCGCACAATAATTAGTGATAACGGGACCCATTTTTGCAACCGTTCTTTTGAAACTTTAATAAAAAAATACTCGATAACCCACAAGTTATCCACTCCGTATCATCCTCAGACTTGTGGCCAAGTTGAAGTTTCAAATCGACAAATAAAACAAATCTTGGAGAAAATTGTCAATAAAAATCGAAAGGATTGGTCTCAGAAATTGACCGACGCGCTTTGGGCTTACCGTACTGCTTTTAAAACTAACCTCGGGATGTCCCCATTTCGTTTAGTTTACGGTAAAGCTTGCTATTTACCCGTTGAAATAGAACACAAAGCGTTGTGGGCAATAAAAAACTTAAACTTTGACCTTGAAAAAGCTGGCGAAAACCGGAAATTGCAACTCAACGAACTAGAAGAACTTAGGAATGACGCGTATGAAAACGAGAAAATTTACAAAGAAAGAACAAAAGTTTTTCATGACAAGTCAATCCTAAGAAAAATGTTTTCGCCTAACCAGAAAGTTCTTTTATATGACTCGAGACTTCATTTATTTTCGGGAAACTTAAATCAAGATGGACCGGACCATTTGTGGTACGAACTGTTTTTCCACATGGTGCCGTAGAAATAAAAAACCCCGGGAATGGATCAATTTTCAAAGTCAACGGTCATCGTTTGAAACCTTTCTTGGAATTGCCAAATAACCAAGAGGAGGAGCTCATGATCCTTCATGAGCCAAGCTACGTTTAGTAAGAATGTTAACCCTCTTTTGTAAATATGTACATATTTTTCCCGTTACACTCATTATATCACGCATTGACTATGGGGACACAGTCAAAATTAAGTGTGGGGGGAGTCTCATTTTCATTATTTTAGTTTTTCATGATTTTTCATGGAATTTTTGAATTTTCATCTTCTTACTTCAAAAAAAACAAAAAAAATCTCAAAACTCCTATATCTCAAAAACATTTTCTTTTTACCATTTTGATTTATTTTTGAAGAAACACTATGGGTTAATTATAAGTTTTGGTTAATTGAAATTTTTTAAAATTTGTTTGTCTTAACAAAAATAAAAATGAAGTTTGATTACAAATAACAATGGTTTAACTGGTATATAGGAAGGTTCATCTATGTTAATTATGAAGTATGTTCTAATTGAAAATCTTTGTTTAAAAAGTGGTAAATTTAAAGTAAAGGATATAATGTTTTTGTCTTCTAAGTTAAATGGTGCTAAGATAATTTTGCAAAACTCTCTCTCTCTTAAAAATATATATAAAAAAATAACATCCAAAGTATTCACTCTCATTTAAAAGTCCTCACGGTTATGCATGGGTGAATTACTTGGAATCTTTAATTATGTTCTTTCATACTCATTTAAAAGTCCTCACGGTTATGCATGTATGGAACACATGTAAAAAAAAGAAAAAAAAACAAAGAACAGACTTAATAAAAACCACCTACGGTCGATAGGTGTATGCATGAAAGTGTGTGCACTCGCCATGCTCTGTACTCCCCTCACATAAGCCCGAAAGACAGTGCATGGGTGGTATATCTGGCCTCAGTTTACCTGAGCTAGGTGTGTAATTTTTTTTCTTACAAATAATAAGAGAGCAAGCAATTGAAATCCTAGCACTATTTTTACTTATTTGATTTGATTTGTTATTGAAAAGAAACGAAAATACCACTTTGACAAACTTTGATAATCGACTAAGAATTTATTTCATAGTTACACTTTGTTATCAACCAAAACAATGAGTTAAACTATTGTCAATTTGTTACGATGACTTGATTTTTATTGGAAATTTTGACGAGTAAATGACTTAAATTTTCAAGATAATGACCAAGACTTATGTTTAACTTCTTTGTGTCGATTTAAGAGTAAATACGTCATTTGTTAATATTTTCAAGAACTTGCATTCATCCCATTGTAAATAAATCTTGCATTTTGTAAATATTTTCACTTTGCATCTCGATTTTGTGGGTAGTATCCGCTGAAAACCCTCACGAGACAACACTTGTCCTACTGGGGACACCCAGAGGTTTAACGGCTTGTTGCATACGCTCAATGCAATCGTGCTTCCTACGAAAATGGATTTATCTTAGTTTTCCTTTATTCGAGGGCGAATAAAAATATAAGTGTGGGGGTATTTGATGTGCACGTAAATGTGCATATATTTACATCCATATTTTATCTCTTTTTTTAAATAAACATCATATTTGGGCATGTGTACATGTTAAAACCAAAATTCGATTATTTTTCAAATCATCATATTTTCATCTTCATTCAGGGGCAAATTGGTCATTTTTGTGCATGTGTAAATTTGAGAATTTTTACTTGGACATTTTTGATGATTTTTATAGGAATTTGGATGCATATGGAAGAGGCTTATATGAAGATACATGCATGCACAAATGAATACAAAGATAAGAAGAAGGAAATAATTCAAAGTACAAGATCATGGAGGACCCCACCCACTTACCTAACTTCCAATTAGAAGCTAAGCACATGCTAAAAGGACTTAAAGCTTCATGTACATATCAAGTGGGGGATTATTGAATGTTAATGATTACTTGGAGGCTACACCACCTCAAGGGTATTTTGGGAAGCTCCCTAAAAAGAGAATTAGGGTTTTATGCATGTATAAATAGCCCTCTTATGTACATGAACAGAGGATCTACTCTTTCATTTTACTTAGGAAATTAAGAGATCAAATTGTAAGCTCAATGTTCTATGAAATAAAAATGGCTTCCAAGCCTCTTTCTTCTCTCTTTTCTACATGCTTTTCTTTGTTTTAATTTTTTATTTCTATGCTCTCTTTCCTTTAATGTTCATAGCTTAGATTTACATTTATGCAAGTAGTGTAGCTTTAATTTTTATGCAATTAGTTACTAGTTAATCTTTCTTTCTTCCTTTGCTTAGTTTTCATTTCTTTGCTCTTTCATGTTGAAATTTACAAGTGTTGCTTCAATGCCACAAATGAGTAGCTAAACCCTTCAATTTAGGGGTGATGAAGCTCTCAAATATTATGTAATTTCAACATTTATATTATTTATGATCTCTTTGTCTATGCTTCATGAAAGTAAATTTTGATGCAAGTTTATAAAAGTGGGTTTGATAGCTTATGTTGCTTTTGCAAATGAGCTATTCTTATTCAACATAAACACAAGTTGCATCATCATTTGCTAATCCATTTTTGATTTTGAAATGAAAGTAAAAATGAAATTTGATGATCTATATTACTAGTTACAATAGTAAATAGATCATACTTAAAATAACTTTTGCTTTGGCTTCATTTTCATGAGAATTATAAGTGGTATAATTGTTGTATTATAGTTTGATGGTTTGAGTTATGTTAATTAATAACATAAACAAACCATACTTATGATAAATGCAACACTTATTTCATTTAATATCAAAGTTAGAGATCATAAATTCTATGTTTGTTGATTTACAAAAATATTAGAGTGGATTTGCCTCTAAATTGTTCTCTAGTTTAATAGTTTTTAGATCACATTTTAATTTTAGATTTAGCTCTTTTTTGTATTTAACAACTTCATCTCTCTTTGGTCTAATTTGATTGAATAGAATTTTAATCTCTCACAATTCCCTGCGGATCGACCCGTATTCGCCACGTACTACAAAGTGTACGTCGTGCGCTTGCGGTAAATTTTAATTTAAATTCATTCGACGGTTTTCTAAACCGATAGAATTTCCGTCGACGAACACCAGTCCATACCCAAAATCATATCAAATCCCAAATAAGAAATAATGTGCAGATTCGCACGAAAAGAAAAGCCACATAAAACAATCTCAACATCATCACAAAGCATGCTAAGGGTTGCGGATCCCCCTAACAGGATTTGCAATCCTCAACGAAGTAATCATACAAGAAACATCCAAAGACAAATCATCAACGAGCTTCTTCGATACGAATGAATGCGAAGCACCCGTATCGAAAAGAACTCGAATACTGCGGTCATGAAATAAAATAGAACCTTCCAAAATAGATGGAGATATACCTCTGGGCTAAGAAGAACCTCCAGAAGCCTTAGCAACACAAAGCTTGCCGGACTTGGCACTAGCAGGAGCAGTAGGGCAGGTGGAAACATGGTGACCTTCCTTCTTGCAATAATTGCAGAAGAGAGGCTTAGGACAAACTCGAAACATGTGATCGGGAGAACCATAATTGAAACACTTCCGACTGGAAGGCGTTCCAGTAGATTGAGAGTTAGAACCATATTCAATAGGCTTTTTTCTTCTTAGAAGGGAGAAATCCCTGCTTATGAAATGGAAACCTCTTCTTATTGGGGTTCTTGCAAACCTCAATATCATCACTACTATCACACTACTTCTCGATGGCCTCGAGATGAAGTGCCGAATCAACCAACTCCTCAAAAGAAAGCTTAAGCTGGAGCATTAAAGACTTGTTAAAATATTTCTTAAGACCAGAGACAAACTTCATATTCTTTTTATAAGAAGTGCTAATGAATTCAAGACCATACTTAGATAAGGCCTCGAATGATGCAACATACTCAGAGACGGAGGACTTCCCTTGCTTCAACTCAAGGAAGCGACGGGCTAATAAAACTTTCTCAGATTCAGGAATGAATTTGAGTTCGAATCGTTCTCGAAACTAAGTCCAAGAAAGAACAGACTCATCAAGTTCGGCAATAAGAAGCTCGTACCAATCAAGGGCACACTCTTGCAATAAGCTAGAAGTTACAAGAACTCGATCATGGTCAGAAAGATCCATACGAGAAAAAATACGCTCGCATGTGCGAATCCAAGCTTGGACCTCAAGAACGGACTCGGAGCCTTTGAATGGCTTTCCACCAAGATGAGAAAAATCACTGCACAGGCATGCAAAGGCAGACTTACGAGGAGGAGATACTCGAATAGGAGCTGGAGGCTGAGTGCTCCTAAATAACTCCAAGAACTGATCGGCAGACATATAAACGCCATCCAAATGCGAGCCACTAGATTGCCCAGCATCCGTGCGTCGTCCTCGGCCTCTTCCAGCCATTAGCTGAAAGTTAAGATAAGATAAAGATAATTCACAAGGTAGATATCATTATTCAAATATGGAATACTTTGGAAAAAATGCATTCCTAGACGTATTCCCAAAATTCTATCTACCCCAAAGGCATTGAAAGAATAAAGGCACGATGATTGAAAGATTCGTAACATTCGTACTACCCTTTGATGTACCGTAATATGTGTCTCTATTCTATGTTTATCATATTTTGTTCTGAACTCAGCTCTGATACCAAGTTGTAACGCCCCACTCCGAGACCCACATTAGCAAAGAGTATTACTAAGTAACACCGTCTGCTAATGCGGAGAATTGAGCTGGATAGGAGCGACCATCTATAACCTTGTCTTAATTATCTATTGAATACACCTACAATTGCCACTCCTTACTCAAGTGGATCAACATCTCCAATAAATACTTAATACAAAGCCATAGGTGGCTGAAGGATCTATCAGAATAAAATATAACAACTCGAATGTAATACACATCACAGAACAATAGATCATCACATACATTTACACATATACAGATACATTACAGAGTTTACAAAATGATACATGTCAAGTGGTAAAGCAAACCACAATATACAAACGAGTCAATAGAGTATAAATCAGAGTTACAGACAAAAAGGACTACACAAAAAGCTATGACAAAAAGGAGCTAGCGGAATAGTCCATGCGGAAGCAAAATAGGCTAAGTCCAATGTACCTAACCTGAAACATCTCGGTCTGACCCGAGTATAAAATAAACGGGTCGGTCTAGCTAAACAAACCAGTCAGATAAACTAAATGATAATGAACATACAAGATCATAAAGTACCACAAATATCCCCAAAGGAGATAACCAAATCATCTAACATAAGATGAATCAAAACAAGCCTCATATCATCGGCAATTCCAATAACCAAAGGATATCATATCCTAGAACAAGCCAAAAGGAAAATGACAAATACCAATAAAGGTAACACAAGTTTCCATAAGGTAATCGCTATATATCGTGTGGTTCAAAGAACCTACCCCGAAGGGCGATACACTAGGGAAATATAATTGTCAAAGAAAAAAAAGATGCTCGAGCTCAGTACTATAACAAGGATCCATATGCCCGAAGGCAACAAACCGTAGTGGCGGCACTGGACACCACTGTCCGGCGGAATGTGTCACAAATCTCAGAAAGAAACCCGGAAAATGTTAACGTGAGTCCCATACCCCACGTTCGCACTAAACGGTTCACTAACCATTAGCCAATTTCACACTCAAAGTAGTACAAAGTTCACCTCATATCATTGGTAAACCAAACCCAAAGGTCAAAACGGTCAAACGAATAGATTAGGAATTAACTGAAAAGATAAATGCACGTGTTCATTGCATGCGTTTTATTTAATCATTTGATTCTCCTCCCTCTTCGCTCGAAGTGCAAAATTGTGTATGTGTTTTATATAGAAATTATAAATTGGAGAAATGAACTTTTAATACAATTTAAAAAGATCATTTTATAAAAACCCGTGTACGAAATCAAAAAGAAATCATAATAGTCAAAATGCAATAACCACTGATTGTAATCGGCACGAATCAATTAAATTTGGAAATTAAGGAAAATACGCAAATTGGGCTGAGACAAGCAGATTCAGACGTCTGAATTGTATATTTCAGATGTCTGAAACTGGTGCTTAGGCAATACTTTGCCTAGGCCAAAGATGGCCAAATCATATCGGAAGCAATCGGATGAGTGATGATAGCTAGAGGTTTACGCCAAACGACTACCCAACCTTAGAGACTCACCAATACACTCGGACAAACATGCCCAAACAACCATATAAGAATTTTCATAGATTTTGACTTCAAACGCCAAAAATTAGAATATTCATTAAACCAATTCAATTCAACAACAAATGGACAAGGATTATATGTTAAGAATTGCTACCTAACACTATCGAACGTATAGGTGAAGATGTGAGTTCAAAAACTCACCTTTTAACACCAAAAACGAATGATAAGCTTTAGAACAAGCAATTGGTTAATTTCTCTTCAACACTACCTCAAGAACTTCAATCTATAATCAAAGATGAAGTTTCCTCTAAGTTAGGGTTAAGAACATTTCAGAAATTGAAGAGGAAAGGAGATAAAGAAGAAGAAGAGAAGACTTTCCTAAGCTTCACATGGACTTTGGAGCAAGAATTTGATATTGCAAAGAAAGCTAGGGCTTGGAATTTTAGTTTCTCATTCTTTCCCCCATTTTTCAGTTGAGCTAGAGTTTAGGAAATGAATGAGAATGAATGGATGAAGAGAGGGGCTGAGTTAAGTTATAGAGTGAGTTGGGGTGAAACCCAAACCCAAAGCCCAATAAAAAATAGCCAAATTCAACTTACTCCAAACCTATCGAAGCTTATACTCAAAAAAGTCACAAACAACATTTTGAACTCAATGGAAATGGTCTCACGTTCAAATTGTTGATTCTCAACTTCACTCTTGATTCAGACGTCTGAAATGGACAATTCAGTCGTCTGAATCTGGAAATATTCAGACGTCTGAATTGTCCATTTCAGACGTATGAAAATGGCAATATTGGCCTGTTTTATTTCTGGATTGATTTGAACAATTTCAGACGTCTGAATGCTTCATTTCAGATGTATGAATTCCTGTTTGAATGAGTTTTCAAATAGGCACTTCCAAATAGCACGATCTACAAAGACTTTTCACTATTTCGACTGTTCTTTGGCGAATAGTGACTTTTTCGGACAAGAATCTGACTAACGACGCTATACTTAAATTAAACATTTAAATATAAAATCGTTAAATATGTGGGTTGTTACAGTGAGATTTACTCACTTTTATTTTTGTTGTCGCATCCGCGTTCGAATTTAACTAAAAATTTTGGAAGCTCCAAACCGCTCCAAACAAGTTCATTTTTAAGTCCTCATCATCACGATCGCAATGCAAAAAGTCTCGTCCTAATCGGACCTTGTATGAGAGAGTTATGAATTTTTATATGTTGTCGATATTTTTAAAATAAAATAAATAACAATTGTAAATTTAAATAAATTACAATTCCTACCCTTCTCCCCCAAATCGTGTTCTTCCTGTGCACACACTAGAGAGACCCAAAACTGCCGTGCATGCCTATCAACTGATACGGCACCATGGTCGAAGAAATTAATTTCCGTCATCGTCAACCACTTCCTCTCGATGAACCACACCTACCTACGCCTGAAAATCAAAGTTCGAACGCCCCATACAAGTCATGATCTGCTCCCTCATTCTACTATTGTATCACTGATGCGCCCCTCCTCGGGTGATCAGGCCTCACCCAATTCCGGCCGAGCGTACCATACGACTCCCCGAGGTTGAAAACATCTACTACTCGAATTAATACTCCACCGATGTCACGAATTTTCTAACCCTACTTTCGAGCTTCCTCTCAACAGTAGCTGCGACCACATCGCCATTACAATAATACGCGATCGCCCATATCCCTGCCATTCCATGCCTAGTTCGAGCTGCGCAGTTGACAACCAATGAACCTTCTTCCGGTGGAGTCAAGTGCCTTGAACAATTTGCCGCCATTGATGGATACGATGCAAGTGATGCGAATTAGAGTTTTTGATATTAACATTTATTTGATTTGCAATTGCAAGTGCGATCCAGTTGTTTGTTCGTATATGAATTCCTAAAGAGGAAAAATTAGGGCTTGGGAGATATCAAAGGAAGCAATGCCATTATTTGAATTTCATTCATTTTTTTAATCTTTGAATGTTCATTTGTTTCCTTCCTGGAGACAACTTAAAAGAAGAGGATTGATGAAGCTACATATTAGGTAGGTGGCTTGCTCCAGAGATAGGGTGGCTGAGTAGGGTGGTTGATGTGAAACAAGATATTTGTAAAGTCAAATCAATTTATATATATTATTTAAAATTCCAAAATATCTCGCTTATAGTAACTTGAAATCCTAAACCCCTATCGAGGTGTGCCGCCAGGTGTTCCTAATGTTATAACCCTATTCCGAACACAATAGAACAAATTTTGAGTCCCTATTTGTAACGACCCGGTGTTTTCAACCATTCGCATCCATTATAAGTGTATAGGTAGACACTCATGCCGGAATTGAATTGCTCAAAATACCGTGTTGTAAATAAAAATTTGGCAAATCTCAGAATATAGAGTAAATAAATATAATCACAAATCACAGACACGGAGTAAAATAATGCAGCGGACGTAAAAGAAATAGTAGTTCATGAAGCTACTATATAAATATATCAGAGTTACATAAGATATAACAGAAGAAATAGAATACAACAAAAGTCTCAATATAATAACCAAGTACAAGCTGAGTAGAACAACGGAATTGAAATAGATAGGACATGACAAGCAAATAATCTCCAGCGATTCAAATCTCCAAGAGAGTGGAAATCCAAATCTGTGAATAACTCAGGCTGACCCGAGCGTAAAGCAAAACACAAAACACTCGAGTCCGGACAATATATACTTATATAATGTAAACCAACTCAAGTGAACTATAATAAGGTACAAGTAACTTAAAGAATGCTTGGGATCGCCCATTCTTTAAGGATCCGTTAAACTATCGACTATGTAGTAATATTCGATATTATAATAATGTCTAATATAAAATAAACATACTTTAAAAATAGCATTAAGGCTTTACATTTTCCACCTTAACACGTAATAGTTCCAGTAGTCTATCCAGTATTAGCATACTCCCAAAATGGGGGCTACCCTCGATACTCCACAGGCTACGGGAGAAATCACAAATCGTAGTAAAGCTCGATATGGTAGGTGACACGGCACACAAGGCAATGCCAGGGTAGATATACCAATTACGCACACGGACTGATGGAGCGGATAGCAGCCACTACCGTCCACCTCGAACAACACTCCCAAATCGGAGGACGGCCATCTAATCAATCACAAGTAAGAGTATAATATCGAAGAAATGTGTCCGAGAAGAGGTGCTACCTCACTGGTCCGAGATCGCTCCTATTTTAGCCACCTTATGCCAACTCACGGGAGTTGGGTCCACGTAACATACCTTAAGAGCGTTGCCACCATCCTACTTCATTCTGGAATCTCCACCGCGTACACGGTTGTCAAAGTGGTTTTCGGTATCGACAGAGAGTATGTCCATATCTGATCCCGGTCTCTTTGCCAACCAATCGTTATTATAACCCGTGGTTATAACTTTTAAAAACAATACTTTACTTCAAAATAAGATATCATTTCAAAATCATGTCTTTATCAAAATAAAGATTTATCATTTCCAAATCATTTCAATATTCCAAAATATCGTATCCTTTCAAACTTCTTTTCAAATCATTTCAATATACCAAAATATCATATCTTTTCAACTTCATTTCAAATCATTTTAATATATCAAAATATCATATCTTATAAACTTCATTTCAAATCATTTTAATATATCAAAATATCATATCTTTGATAGTTATACTTCGAAATCAAAATCATTTTTATTTCAAAACTATGTTCATTTCAAAACAACATCATTTCCATTTCAAACATATATTCACCTTTCAAATAGTCTATACTTTCAAAGTTATAATTCTTTTGAAACTAAAACATTTGAAATCATTATACTTTGAAAATCACAACATTTCGAAAACATATATTTGAAATCATCTTTTAATTCTACATATTTACAAATTTTTTAAATTAAACCCAAATTCCAAATTTTAATTTTAATTTAATTCAAACCATCATTTTCAACTCAAATTCAGTTTACTAACAAACCATTTCAAATCTTATAATTTCAAATATAGGTTTAATTCACAAAATACAATATTCAATCTTTAGTATATTTCAAAGCTTAAATATCGAACATTTCATAAATTCAAAATCATTTATATACATTTCAAAATATCAAAATATTATTCAAAGCATCATTCATTTATATTTCATTTAAATACCATTTGAATCCATTCATTTTATTAAATTTAAATACCATTTTAAACTCACATTAAAATCAAATTCTTCCATTTAAAACCATTTAAATGTCTCTTCATTATCTTTAGAAATTTAACATTTAATTTCCAAAATTATATCATTTTCCAAAGATTATTTTTCATTAAAATTTATTAAAACAACAAAAATACAGTTTCCGTAGCACTTACAAAATGCTACGTAAAGTTATAGTTTAAAATAGTTCATTTAACAAAACGATAGCACTTAAATGCTGTAATATATTTCCATTAAATTTAAAATAAACTTAAATGTTAAGTTTAACCACTACAGCACTTACAAAGTGCTATAATACCTTTATTTCAAATTAACTTTTTTAGTTCATTTAAACAACTACAGCATTTGCAAAATGCTGTAATATCTTTTACATACATTTCAAAAATGCTGTCAAATCAAATTCAGAGTTTAATTACCTTTTCACAAATTTAACTAAATTTCAAATTTTATTTAATTAACTTAAACCTTTAATTAAAACTAAATTTCACATTTCCAAGTCAAGTTATATTTTAAAAGATCACTTTTAAACATTCATTTATTTAACCACTCAAATTCAAAGAAAAATCAATAATACTTTAATAAATCATTTAAATTCAAATTAATTCAAATTAAATCAAATTATCATAATTACCATTTTCCAAATATAATTAAATTTCCATTTTATTTATATAACTTAAATATCATTTTTAACCAAAATTCCAAATTTCCAAACTTGAGTTATATTTCCAAAAATCCAGTTAAACCATTCATTTATTACATTTTTAACACATAGAAAAATCATAATTTCTTTAATTCAAAATATTTTAAAATATGTTTAAATCAAATTTCATAAACTTATATTTTTAAAATACTTAAAAATATCCAAAACACCTTATAAAATAACCACGGGCCTGTATATAGTTTTCTAGCCTAGGTCAAGTGATACGGATATGTATCATTTCAATCCGTAGTTTAAAAAAAAAATCCGGGTTCTATCATTTCAAACCCGTAATCCCAAGTTAAAATAAATTAAATAAAAACCATTCAGGCCTATCATGTCAGCCCATAACGATTTTTCCATATTCTAAAGTCCGTTCGGGTATGTATCATTTCAACCCATAGTGATTCTAGTCTACAGGGAACTTGCAATGGTGATAACTGATATAAATAACAGAATAACATTAAATAACAGTAACATATGATATAACATGTGTAATAACAGGTGTGAACATCATATGATAATAATATAGGCATATATAACATGATAATATATTTCTACAGATTCACAGGGTGTCAATTTACTAGTTATATAGGTACATATTGTCTGGTGAGAATGACTCACCTGTTAAAGCTGCAGATTAACGATCAAAACACACAGAATAGATTCCAGAAAGCACAATAAGCATGATATAGCATGACTTTTGATTTGAATGAATGGAGAGCCTTGATATTTATCTTGTAAACAATAACCAAAACAAGACAATATACACATAAATATTCAACGCAAAACAATGTTGAAACAATGAAGATAAGAAGCAACAACGGAATAGATTACTTGACCGTGCTTTAACCATTCAAAAGATCAAACAAGGGGTTCATTTTCTTAGCCATGATGATGATGAGTGTGAGAGAGACAAGGTTAACTCCTCGGAATACATAAGACAAAACAATCCAAACAATATAAGTTTTCAACCCAAATTTTAATAAACAATGTTAGGAATGACTGCACGGAATCAAATAGAAATGCTTGCACTTGCTTTCAACCTTTACTAGGCTCAGCCATGAGGGAAACTACAGGTCTAAGGCAATGGTTTGGGTCAGATCTGGGTTGCTAAGGTCAGCCTAACATGAGTTTGTTGATGGCACAAGGTATGGAGATGGAACAACAACACAACAAAGCAAATTCAAGGTAAATCTCAACATTCTATGCTATAATTAGGTTCGGCCATAGACTCTAAGGTCATGGTCAGAGGTCCAGATGTTGGTGGCTGATGTGGCAGAGGGTAGTGGTCAGATCTGGGCTGGTGGTGGTGGTGGAAGTGGCGGCTAAAGGAAGGTGGAGGTGTTGGAACAAAACTAGGCTAGATTTGGGCATATAGGTGATGTTTTTGTGAATTTTGGTGGTGGTCTCTTGCCATGGGGTGTTCGGCCATGGTCAGATCTGGTGGGGTAGATGGTGGTGGTGGTCTGGAAGAGATGGAAGGAAGTGGTGGCTGTGGAACAAGGGGGAGAGGCCGATCTAAACAAGGGAGAAAGCAAGGCAAAATTGCATAGAAAAAGTAAGAAAAAAAGTAGAAAGAAAAGAGGGATTTACCTAATTTTTTTTCAAGATGGAGGCCATGACTTTTTTTTAGGGTTTTGGAGCTTGAAAATTCGTGAATAATATGGGGTTGTCGGCTGGAAAAAAAATGAGGGATAGAACGGCAAAAAAAATAAAAGATGTATTGATTGAAAAAGAAACGGTAGAATTCAAAAGGACTAAGCACACAAAAGGTATCAAACTCTTCATATATCTTTAATTCCTTTTTATAACTTTATATTTCTGGAAAAAAAAAATCCCAGATAAAATTTCGAAATTTTATCAAAATATAATAATTTATATAAATATTTATCAATTATATAAAGTTAAATTAAGAAACTAGCTAAAATAGTAAACTAGTCTAGAAAATTTGGAATTGAATAGAATAAATTTTTAGAAAATTCATATGAGCTTGTAATATATTTTTAAACATAAATAATAACATAAAATAAAAATATATTCACAAAAAAAATATTTAAAATTTAATTTACATATAATTTTTAATGAAGAAAATAGCAAAAAATAGGAAAACAGCCTTTAAAAATGAAAAATAAATACAGTAAATTTTGGAAAAATTCTATTATTAGTTTAAAAATATAAAAAGACAAAAATATACATAAAAAAACATATTAACACATATTAAAACAAAATATAAGAAAGAAAATATGATTTATAAAATTTAAAATAGGCAAAATTGCACAAATAAACAAATTATACTAAAAATTGAAATGTACATAACTTTTACATTTTAACTCCGTTTTCAATGAAATGAAAAGTAGTGTTCAAGTTATTACATCTATTTTTATAATAAAAGATAAAATTTATAATTTCAAACTTTTAAATTTTTAAGTTTAAAAGTCAAAGTTTGACTATTGACCAAAATTCACATTTTCAAGAGATATTAAATTTAGTCATATTTGAAATTCTAATCCACATCAAAATCAAAGTTTATATTTAAAATAACAAAATTTATTCTTTTTCATAAATAAAGCTTTTGAATCTGGAAAAGATCAATTTAAGAATATTTGTAAAATACAGGGTTGTTACACTCTCCCCCACTCAAAACTTTTCGTCCCCGAAAAGGAACGAGGTACGGGAAAGCACAGAAAAGATAGAATGAAATAGAATTAAGATAAGATGATAAGAAGATTGGAATTACACATGATAACTATTGTTATAGGTAAGTTTAACAAAATGGAGGTGATCAAATCAAGAACACAAACACGAAAAAGATTCTCTAGAGTCTGAATCACCCTTTTCACTTGAGCGATGGTCCATGGATGGAAAACAGTGTTCAGATTCCAAAATGAGTAACAAAGATTTCAAAGATTATAAAAAGATTTCTAAACGGACTGGTATAAGCAATAGCCTTCCCATTCTGTAACAAGATAAGAGAAATAAGGACAACCAAAAGATAGTTTGAAAAACAAAATAAGATAATAAATTTGAAACAATAATGCTTTGAAATCATAACAATTTAGGGATGTTTATCATTTGGAAATCATACTACTAAAAATCATAACACTTTAGAAATGTTATTCTTAAAAAAAGAACATAATACTTAGAAAATCATAACACCTTTTAAAAATAATCTTCATTTAAACCATTTTAATTCAAGGTCAAATAATATTCATTTTAAAGTTGTAACGTTTCTAATTTCATTCAATTATAAAAATTTCCAAAACATTGTATTTTCAAAACAACAGCACTTATAAAATGCTACAGTAGATATATTAGTATTTCGAATCAGTTTAATTTCAGAAATATTCATTTGGATATCATTTAACTTATGATTTATTAAAAACAAACTTTTATGAATAGAATATCTAAATTAAACTATACTTCATTTATTAAGTCAAAAGCTCACTATTTTAGTTAGCTCTTAATTTAACACATAACCTAACACTTTATTTAAAATACCCAAATAGATATTCCTTTAATAAGTTACACTTAAAATTCCATTTGGAAACCAAATTATCAATTATCAAATTTTAGTGATGTTAAAATACATTTTAACTATTTAAATCATAATTATTCATTTTTCAAGACATATCTATTTCATAAATAAAACATTTATCATAGCAAATATAACAATCAAATTTCTTTACACATTTATTCATTTAGACATCAATTAACTATGAATTCAAGTTAAATAAACTTTATTACAAAATGTCCAATTCCAATGTATTTTATTTTATCTATTCAAAGATACACATTTTTTTTATTATACAACATATTCATTTTAGGAAATGACCTTTATTAAAATTCCTAGGTTAGAGTTAAGGTTCCATAGTAAATCAAATTGATTATTAAGTTATTTAAATAAATCTTTTTAAATTCCTTTTTCACTATTTACCTCTGTTAATCTTTTATAACTAAAATTTAAGTGTATAACATGTATTATAACCACTCAAATTTTATTTATAAAAATCTTTTTTTTTATATTGTATATTATCCAATTCCATATTCAACTTCTGTGTAATTTAGGTAAGTTATATTGGAATGAAATTGTGTGTTATACAAGTAAAACTTTCCAATTCAATCGTCTCAAGTTTGAATCATTTATCCAAATTTTTAATTTTTTTTTTACTTGAAGTTATTATTTAAGATAGAATTTAAGAAAAAAAATTCTGATTCCTTTCAAACCATTTAGAGATAAATAAATGTATGTACATAATTTGTCAAATCAAATTTAAGTCATATATCTATATATATAATAAATCAAATCATATTTTTATAAATTCAAATCAATTAATTTTTTCCCAAAACAAAGCTGTAGCAAGACTACAGGATGGTTTCTTACCTTCGAAACTCGAAAATGAAAGTCGATGATGCTGTAGTCATCACCGAAATTATTTTCCAACGACAAGGAGAAGAGCACAAAATTTTAAACTTTAAAATTTCTTTGGAAACAAATTTCTATTCAAAAATACTTTAAATAATATATCCTTTTAAAGCTTTAAACACAAAGTTTGAAACCATCAGAAATTAAATTCTCAAATTCTTGATTTAAATTCATTTCAGTTCCCAAATCAATTTATAAACAACTATTTATAAATTCATTCATAGAACAATAAATGATAAATCAAGTATTATCATTTTAAATAATCAATTTAAATCAATTTATTAAGTTCCATAAATTTACTTATATATCAAAATTTATTTCATTAACCAAATTTTAAAATAATATTGTATTGGTTTGTTCTGTCAAAGTGTTTTAGAAATCCTATCGATAGCGTTGATCAGACAAATCATTGGAAACCCAAATCAACATCAACAACTCAAACAACACAACATATAAAAAAAACATAGATTTACAAGTACAATTTAAAAATGTTTGGAGATAGTTTGGAACAAAAGACAAGATGATTAAATAACAAAATAGGGAGATGGGTAAGCTTAAATAAATCGCGGGCAACCTTAATCGGGTCAACCGTGACTTAATGAATAAGATCAAATGTGTATTTTTTTCTGGGGTAAATCTACATCCGATCTTAAGAGATAGAGTTTGGAATAACAAAAGACATTAGCATCTAAACCAAGGATAGATATAAATTTCTGGTGAATCGATACAAATTTGTAAAGGAGTTTTCCCCTTTACCAGAAAATTAGAATATTGGCGAGACAGCCAATTCACTATAAAGATCCTTCGAAGTGGAGTTATGTGATACTCCAAAATCAAAAGAAGATGAATAGTGAGGGACAAGAATGAATTTTAGAACCGCAGGGAACGTTCCAAAAATTCAAAGGAAATTCGAATCAAGAGGAAAAGATTCAAACTCGAACGAAAGTGATTCTGTAAATAAATCTACTCCATATGCTGAGTTTTGCCTCAAAGCCATAGCTCTGATACCAACTGTAATGACCCGATATTTTCAACCATTCGCATCCATTATAAGTGTATAGGTAGATACTCATGCCGGAATTGAATTGCTCAAAATACCGTGTTGTAAATAAAAATTTGGCAAATCTCAGAATATACAGTAAATAAATATAATCACAGATGTAACGACCCTAGATTTTAATTTAATTTAAATTGATAATTAGATTAATTTTTGAATAAAATTTGTAAAATTTATTATATATGGAAGCGAGTTTCCCCAAATTAAAATAAATTTTGTATAAATCATTTAAATTTATTAATATTTGAAAATTTGTATATATGTGAATATATATGTATATGGAATAAATATGAGTAAATTTGAATCTATTTATATATATATGTATATATTGGATTTAAAATAAATTCTTAAATAAATGATTTAAGTTAGAAATATAATTTTAACAACATAATAACTATAAAATGTCATTTCTATTATAAAGTATAAAATGAAGTAAACAAATGTGCTAACCAAAATATTTGCAGCCACCAAAATAAAGAAAGAAACAAAACAAGTATATACAAATAAAAATAGTGAATGAAAAGCAAAGCAAGTATATTCAAGTATGGTTGAAGTCAACAAAAATAAAAATATATGTACCAACTACCATCATCTCAGCCGTGAGCAAAGAAAATAGGCAAAATATTATTAAAGTGCAAACAACTATAAGTATGAAGACATGTAGTACATTAGCATTTAATGCCATTATCTTGGTAGAAACATTTTTATCAATTTAAATTGTTTTAAAACATCTTCTCAGCCGAAAAAATTCACAAGCAAAAATACCTTCAGGTATGGCATAAGTGTAGAATGTACTCATGCATTTAATGCAAGTATACCAGCCATGCCTATTTTACTAAAGTATAATACTATCACCAACCACCATAGCATTATCATCTATCAGCCGAAGTAGAGAAAAGGTAGGTAAGCAAAAACAAAGTATAAAAGGAAATATCTAGAAAACAAAATCTCTCAATCAAGATCTGCATAATGAACAAATAATATTTTATCATATTGTACATAACAACATCATCTCAGCCGAAAGTAAAGGACTAAGGGGATAAATGCAACATACTTCCAGCATTTAATACAAACATCTCAGCCCATAACTGTTGTATAAACAAACATCACCAGCACAGATGAATAATATCATCCCCTATATGCTTCATTTTCACTTATCAATCTCTTCCTCTCAGTTTCGTTCATTCCAGACTGAGAGAAACTAAAGTAAAATATCATCTTAAACTTCAACATAAACAACACCTATCAAAACAAATCAGGGATCAAAGAAAAGGACTTCAGTTTGCATTTTTCACAAGGCTGTTTCAAAACAAAAGAAGTGCTCTGTTCTTTCTTTTAACCACGGTGAGCAACTCCTATTTTTAAAAGCCTAACTTGTTTTGGTTTCTTGATGTTGGTGAGTAAACATACAAATTTCTAAGCTTAAGTTGGTAATTAGTTCATGAATATCCTGTGAATGCTATATCTTGTACTATGTGGGTCTGAGATGATTTCTGGAAGATTTAATATGTGATGATCTCCTATATTTTAAAGCTTTGAGAAAAGAAGTGAAAGAATACTAATATTCTTCAGTTAAACCAATTTAAACTTAGGAAATTAAGTTGAATAAACATGTTTGAAACTGAAAATCATGGCTTGGAAGTAGGTTGGAAGGAGACAGTGTAACTTAAAAACTGTAAATTCAAATTTACAGTAAACAAATTAATATGGGCGAAACTCAAAGATTTTAAATTGTAAATTCGAATTCATATCTTAAGAAAACATACAAAGTTAGGATTTTTAAAATAGAAACGATGATTTCTAGTTCAATATTGAAGGTGTAGTTTGAATATGAATAAAAGTTACATTTTTGTCAATTCCTGATGATTAAACAAATCTTGGACGTTAAAATTTGTTTTGAAGCTAGCTTAATGGTTTACGAAGTCGGGAAAAATGTTAGAAAAAATTTCTATTGCGTGAATTTGGGGGACGAAGTAAATTTAGGGTTTTGTGGGATGTTTTGGTGGTCGAGGTTCACGGGGTAATGGCGAAGTGATAAATGGATCGGAGGTCACCGCGACTGGGGGGATCGCTTCATGGATGGGAGGAGATGTTATGGCCGGAGGGGCGTAGTTCCTGATCATCTTGATCGTCATGGCGATCGTGTTTTGTCATGTGTTAACCCTCTTTTAGTTCATAACCTAATGAGTTAAAAGCGCCACCGACTCAAGACGAAGACCGACCTAACAAATCTGATTTAAAGCAACATTCGACCTAAGCTACAGGACCGACTTAACAGTAGCCGACTCAAGGAAGACGCCGACTTAAGACATGTGCTGACTCAACAGGTCACGACTTAAGATGGTTTGTGACTCAAGAGCTGAGACCGAGTTAAGAAAGATTCCAAGTTACGAAGGCTTCCGACTTAGCAGTTCGCGAGATAAGGAGGGGCTCCGACCTAAAGAAGTCCTCGACTTAAAGACCTACGACCTATCCCTTAAGTCGTCGCCGACCTACGACTTTACCTCGTCACCGACTTACCTTAGATCTTCGACGACTTAGGACTTGAGCATAAAACCAGAAAAGGAGACGAACTACTGTGGAAGTATTGATGAGCCGGCTGCGACCTACCATAAGTCGGCCGCGACTTATACTAAGTCGGCGACGACTTAGGACTTAGGGAAAATTCCAGAGTCCAAATCAGCTCCTATAAATACCCCACCACTTCCAACATGAAGAGGACTTTTGGCAATTCATTTCTCCAAGCGCCGTTACGCTGTCGAAGCCTCCTCTCATTCAGCAATCTAAGATCCTCAAGCATTCGAGACACTACAACAATCTTCGAGAAGAGCTCCTAACATCCTACATGGATTCGTCGAGTTTCATTATCAAAGATTGTGCTAGTAGTCAAGAGTGCTTTCATAATCAAATTGTATTGTATTTTGAAGGATATTGTATCGAATTGTAACCGAATCAGCAATAAGAGACTATAAAGTGGACGTAGGCTCAATTACGGGCCGAACCACTATAAATCTGTTGTTCATTTACTGCATTTCTGCTATTTTCCTGCTTAATTTCTGTTCCCGTTACACGGGTGGTGCTTTCACGATCTTATTACACACACTGGGTGTTATCGTTCATATTTTAACGTTAACATTTTGGTGCTTTCACTGAGAACCCAACTCAGGCTAACACTCACCATTGCTTCTCAGAAGTTTGCTGAAAGAATTTCCCACAAAACCAGAAGTTTATCAGACATAATGGCTCCTTGAAGGAAACGAAAGTCTGTCAGAACTGATGACGACCGTGATAATACTGCCACTTCTCTCTCTCCAAATCAGGCAGCTCCAAGCGTCGGTGTTACGCGACAGGAGTTAGATGCTGCTGTATCCGGACTATACCAGCAGATTGAAACTCAGAATAACCTGATGATGGAAAGGCTGAATGCTCTATTTGGTACGAGTCAAAGACCATTAAATAATGAGGGAAACTTTGCTAATGCTGCTCCCAATTCCGAGGGAAGAAATATTCCTCACAGGGGATCAGGTGCTGCCGAAGGGGCACCCCTCCAGGCCGAAGGATCCAGGCCATCACCAGTTCTTCATGAGCATTTACCTGGACAAACCCCCGAAAAAATGGCTGAGGTCTATTCTGCGAAATCTCTGAACAATGAGGAATATCTTTCTGGCATGATCAAGCAAATAATGAAAGAGAGCATGCAAAGAGATGAAGACGAAAGCGAATGGGGATTCGCACCAAGTAGAACTCCGTTTACCGAGAAGATTCTGAAGGCTGAATTTCCTAGAAAATTTGTTCCCCCCACCATTCCTGCTTATCGGGGAACAAGTGATCCAAATCAGTTTTTGTATAAATATGATTGGCATATGACCGGCGCAAGAGCAACTGACGAAATAAAGTGCCGATATTTCCCAGTTTATTTAGAAGGAGTGGCACTTCTCTGGTTCACCAAGCTTCCTGTCCGATCTGTAGATCAGTTTTCTGATCTGACCCGAAAATTCAAAGAACAATTCAGGCTATACGCTTCAAAGGCAAAAGATATAATGTCACTGTCCAGTCTTGAACAGAATCCGGGAGAGCCTATTAAGTCATTCTTGAACCGCTTCAACTTAGCTCTGGTAGAAGTCGATAATGCAGAGCCACGAATGATCTTGACCTATTTGATGCGTGCTATTGACAAATCGAGCGAATTTGGAAAATGGCTGAAAATGAAGGAACCAAATTCGCTCGAGAAATTCTACAAAAAGGCTGACAAATTTATACGCTTAGAGAATCTTTCCGCACCAGCTAAAGTTGTGACAACGGTGGCGGAAAATAATGCTACTGCTCAAAGCAAGAAAGAACCGGCAGATCAGAAAAGGGAAAGTAATGGTGGGAAAAGGCAGAAAGACTTCAAAAAGCCCCGCTTCCTTAAACCTTCAGACTTTACTCCTCTGACCGATACCCCGGAAAATATTTTCATCGCCACTAAGGATGCTGTTGAATTTCCGAAACCACCGGCCGTGAAAGTTGGGAAGAATGCTGTTCAAAGCGGAAGATTTTGCAAGTTTCACAACCAACCAGGGCATGATACCAATGAGTGCCGCCATTTGAAAAGTCTGATTGAAGAATTGCTAAGAGAGAATAAGTTGCAGCAATACGTCAAGAGGAATAGAAAGGACCCATCTTCATCCAGCCAAGGGCTGTTACCTCCAACTAATTCATCTGATTCAGGAGAGAGGCCTGCTGGAAAGGAAAGACCTGTTATTAATGTGATCACAGGGGGACCTCACCCGGCTGGCAGGAGTTGGGGTGAAATGGAAAGGTATGCAAAAGCTTTGAAGTATGCACCAACCGAAGAAAGTGTCTTAATCCTGGAAGATGCTTCACCTCTAAAGCAGCAAAAGACTTTCCATGATGATATTATGTTCAGAGCCAGGGATTCTGTTAATGTGGAAGCTCCTACTGAGGACCCTTTGGTTGTCTCTGTCGGTATTGGGCCGGCTATTGTCAGAAGAGTGTTGGTTGATAGTGGTGCCTCATGCAACATCCTATTTAAAAGGACATTTGACCAAATGAAAATTCCGATGACTGATGTACATGCTTCTTCACACAAGATTGCCGGATTTACAGGAGAGCTGAAACAGCCGATTGGAACAGTGGACTTGTTTGTTGAAATGGGCGAAGGACACAAGAAATTGGTTTGGAAGCAAACTTTTGTAATTGTTGATGGATTCTCCGCCTATAACGCTTTCTTGGGCTGGCCTACTCTTGCTGCTTTCAGGGCCGTCCTCGCTCCTTGGTGCTTAACAATGAAATTTCCTACTGATAATGGGATTGCTGTTATTAAAGGAGATCAAAACGCAGGACGAGAATGTTATCTCGTAGAACTCCGAGAGGCCAGGAGAAAAGAAATGGGGAAAGATGCGGCAGCTCCGCTCCGCATCAAGGAACCGACCTTGTAGCAACTACGGAGCGGCCCCTGTACTGGCGAACACAGCAATGCAAGAAAAGAAATGGATCCCAGGAAAGCCAGTACAGGGGAGAATAGAGTGGTACCCGTGGAGGTAACGGTACCAGTATCTATAGACCCGAAAGACCCAAATAAAGTACTCAATGTGGGTTCACAGCTAAGTATAACAGTTCAAAACACACTGATATCATTCTTGAAAGCCAATCTAGATGTGTTCGCTTGGTGTCACGCTGATATGTGCGGAATCTCTCCAACAATTGCTGTTCACACCCTGAATGTCGATCCGAAATTCACACCAGTAAAACAAAAAAGAAGAACTCAAGGTCCAGAAAGGTCAGCAGCTTTAAAGGAAGAGGTAGATCGTCTCTTAGAGAATAATTTCATCAAAGAATCCACTTATCCAAATTGGGTTTCAAATCCAGTACTGGTTAAGAAGGCAAATGGAAAGTGGAGAGTATGCATTGATTTCTCAGATCTGAACAAAGCTTGCCCCAAAGACTGCTTCCCGTTGCCTAGAATCGATCAACTAGTAGATGGGACGGCTGGACATGAGTTGTTATCTTTTATGGATGCCTATTCTGGATACAATCAGATTATGATGAATGAACCAGATCAGGAGGACACAAGCTTTATTACAGATGTGGGACTCTACTGTTACAAAGTCATGCCATTCGGGTTAAAGAATGCTGGGGCAACATACCAAAGACTTGTCAACGCTATGTTCAAGCCTCAGATTGGCAAAACGATGGAAGTCTATGTTGATGATATGTTAGTAAAGTCAAAGAAAGCAGTAGACCACATGGATCACCTGGCAGAAATGTTCTCAATTCTTCGGAAGTACGGAATGAAGCTCAATCCATTGAAATGTTCATTCGGAGTTGAGTGTGGAAAATTCCTGGGTTTCATCGTAAGCGCTAGAGGCATCGAGGTCAATCCTGCTCAAATCACAGCTCTAAGAGAAGTTAAAGCCCCTAGAACAAAGAAAGAACTACAAAGTCTCAATGGAAAGGTTGCCGCTCTTAGTCGCTTCATTTCCAAGGCCACAGACAAATGCATTCCCTTCTTTGATGCTCTAAAGAAAGGAAAGAAAAATTTCGAATGGACTCCTGAATGTCAGAATGCTTTCGATCAACTGATTCATCATATGAGAACTCCTCCGGTCCTCTCCAAGCCTAGTGATGGTGAAGACCTCTTCATCTATTTGGCAATTTCATCACATGCTTTAAGTGCAGCACTCGTACGAGAAGATATGAAAATACAACGTCCGGTTTACTACATCAGCAAACGGTTCGCTGGGGCTGAGATGAATTATTCAAAGATAGAAAAACTTGCTTATTGTCTGCTAATCGCTTCCAGAAAGTTGAGGCCCTATTTTCAATCTCATCCTATCAAGGTCCTGACTGATCAGCCTTTGAAGCAAGTCATGTATCGTCCTGAAACTTCGGGTCGTCTCTTGAAGTGGAACATAGAACTCAGCCAATATGACATCACTTACCATCCCCGAAGAGCAATTAACGGACAAGCTTTAGCAGATTTCATTGCAGAATCCACTGACAAAGGTGACAGTAAGGAAGAAACCACTGACTGCATTCCGATACAGTGGAAGTTGTATGTTGATGGCTCGAGAAATGATTATTGTTCTGGGGCAGGAGTTGTGCTCGAAACTCCCGAAGGACGATCACTATGTTATGCATTGAGACTGGAATTTCCTTCGACGAACAATGAAGCAGAATATGAAGCCCTTATTGCCGGATTGAAAATCGCCAAGGAATTAAATATCAAAGTGATACAGATTTTCAGCGATTCTCAGCTTATTGTTTGCCAGATGAAGAAAGAATTTCAAGCCAAAGGAGGAAATTTGCCTGCATATTTGACAAAAACTTCCGAACTCCTCAATGATTTAGATCACTACTCAATAAGCCACATACCCCGAGAGGAAAATATGAAGGCGGATTCTTTAGCAAAGTACTCAAGTTCCGGAGAAGCTCAATTAATAGGATTAGTTCCTGTAGAAGTTCTGTCAGCTCCAAGCATTGATGAAATGGATGTTGATTGGATTATGACTACGTCTCAAGAGCATGAATCATGGATGACTCCAATCAGAGAATACTTACTCAGTGGTTCCCTGCCAGAAAGTTCTAAGGAATGGCGAAAATTATTAAGAAAAGCATCGAGGTATATAATTCAAGATGGCCGATTATACAGGCGGGGATTTTCAACCCCACTACTCCGATGTGTAACTAAGGAAGAAGCCAAGACAATCTTAACAGAGGTGCACGGAGGAGAATGTGGAGACCATTTAGGTGGTCAAACACTTGCAAAGAAAATTCTCCGATATGGATACTTCTGGCCGGATATCAATTGAGATGCTGCAACTTTTTCCAGGAAATGTGACAAATGCCAACGATTTGCAAAAATCCCAAGAGCACCCTCCACTGAACTCACACAAATGGTCAGTCCATGGCCATTTGCCATTTGGGGGATAGACCTAATTGGACCATTACCGATCGCCAAATCAGGGATTAAATATGCTATTGTTGCCGTTGATTATTTCACCAAGTGGGCTGAAGCTGAACCTTTGGCCACCATCACTTCTAAAAAGATGATAAATTTTGTAACGAAGAATATCATTTGCAGATATGGTGTGCCACAGAAGATAATCACCGACAATGGCACTCAATTTGAAAGCGAAGAATTCCAGGATTTTTGCAAACGGTTCAGAATTCGAAAAAGCTTCTCAGCAGTGGCTCATCCGCAGGCAAATGGGCAAGTGGAAGCAGTTAACAAGATCATCAAGTCAACTATCAAAAAGCAACTTGAAAAAGCAAAAGGTGGTTGGGTTGATAAGCTTCCATTAGCACTATGGGCGTACAGAACTACTCACAAAACTGCGACTGGGCACACTCCATTTTCATTGGCATACGGATCTGAGGCAATGATTCCAGTAGAAGTAGAGGTTCCTTCACATAGAAGAGTTCATTTCAATGAAACCGAAAATGAAAAACTGCAACTTGAAGCGCTTGATTTTCTTGATGAGAAAAGAGAGGAAGCTAGGCTCAGAGTTTCAGCCCATCAGCAGAGAATAGCTAGGCATTTCAATTCCAAAGTTCGCCAACGCAGCTTTGAAATCGGGGACTTGGTTTTGAAAAGGATCATGACAGCAACTGGTGTGTTTGGGCCAAACTGGGAAGGGCCATATGTTATAGGCACTAAACTTCTTGATGGCACTTTCAAACTCATAACTGTTGAAGGAGATCCAATTCCAAGGGCCTGGAACAGCAACCATTTGCGCCCTTATTTTACTTGAAAAGAGCTCTGCTCAAAATTGTAAAATAATGATGAATGTATCAGTTGTATTGTGAAACATTGTAAATCAGTGTAAATGAATGAAAGCTATAAAGTGGACGTAGGCCCGATTCTTGGCCGAACCACTATAAATCTTGTGTTCTTTACTATTTCATAATGCCTGTTTTATTTTGATATGTAAATACTTTAAATGTATCGCTAAAATATCGATTCAAAATTGCAGGACATTATAACAAGGCTTGCTCATCACAAAGCTAAGCGACCTCCATAAATCAGCTATTACACGAAAACCAAGCCACAAAATTATTTTCCAAACTCAAATCCCAAGCAAGGAAAACCTCACATAAAAAAGTTGGCGACTCCATTGTGACAAACCTTCGTTCACTAGTCGAGATTGTCGCTATGAATAGACATCCAACTAGATAACTTGCGTTTGTCTCGTAGAGTCATTCAACAGTGAAGTCCACTCCTTCGGATAAAGCAATTTACTTGTAAGAGGAAAAGAAGAAGATGTGCTTGGGAACGATAATAAGAGATCGCTAACAGGCAGATGATGAGAGAAAGTTGCCAAGCAAACAAAGGAGCAGAAAAAGGGAGGTATGCATCTCAACAGGAAGGCCAGAAGATCCACTAAAGGGACGCCTTCCCAAGCGGAAGTAACAGGACCCTCGCTAACTGGTCGTGATGCATCCGATCAGATAGCTTACGTCCGTCCCGTGGATCCACTCGCCCCTGAGACGCAACCTACCCGGCACACCAACCAACCAAAGCCCTCTAACGAGGCACGCCAATAAATGGGAGTGCTTTCCTCAATCAAAAAGATCGGTGGGACCACCGAAGGGGCATCTTGTTAATTGATTGCGGTCGTTTGTACAAACAAACATCCAATCAAGCAACTTACGCCTGCCCCGCGAACCCATCCGACCATGAGAAAGTAACTCCCAAGCACTCAAAAGCCCTTTTCGGAGGCACAAGCCCTCTTCGGAGGCAAAAGCCCTTTCCCAAGGCACCACAAGCCCTCTTCGGAGGCAAAAGCCCTTTCCCAAGGCACCACAAGCCCTCTTCGGAGGCACAAGCCCTTTTCAAAGGCACAAGACCTCTTCGAAGGCACAACTCTTTAAGAGGAGCCCTCTCCGGAGGCATGTCCCAAAATAAAATGCTTGAACAAAAAGTATCGTCCAGAAGCACAGTTCAATTCTCAAAGGAAGGATTAACTTATTCATCTCGAAAAGTTCCTCCTAAAAAAGTTGAAAATGCTACAAAATTCTTTCAGAAAAGTTCATTTCACTTCATAGGGAAATTCACTTCTTAATAAATAAAAGTGATTATCCCCGAAAGTTGAAGCATTCTTCAGAAAGAGAAAATAAAAATTCTTCTAAAGACTGGATATACTCTATTAAAAGCAGAATAATTCTCCCCTTAAAAGCGGAATAATTGTCCTCTGAAATAAGAGTATTAGTCTTGAAAAAGCTAGGAATATTGCAATGCACTTACGACATGGGGGCAATACTATACAATTCAATTATATTAATAAAAGCAACATGCCACAAGTTCGTTGCAATATCACGGAAAACAGATGTGGAATAAATGCATTCTCAAACGCAGACAAAAAGTTTGCGCAAGTAAGAAGAATCGTTTGTTCTACACTAAAAATAAAAGATAGATCATTCTCACATACACAAGAGTTTGTACAAGTAAAATAATTGTTTTATTTAGTACTACGAAAATTCCTTACATGTGCAGATATCTCAAAAAGCAAAAGCGGGAACCGGTACCCGCACAATCCCCGGTCAATACATGCAAAGAGCAAAAATAATAAGTAGAAAATCCAGCTTGATTATTCCTTCTTCTCACCACCTTTGGAGCCCTTTCCCGGCCTAATGACTAGCTTTTGAAGTCGTTGTGAACGGGTAGGGGCAGAAGGAGAAAGCGGTACGGCCAGATCAACTACTGCTTCCTCTTCAATGGAAGTCTTCTTCTTCTTCCTTACAGCACGCTTCCCCTTCCTCTTTGAAGAAGACTCGCTCCCCAGAGTAGCAAGCAATGTTGAAAGCTTCGTGTCGTCATCAAGAGACCGCTCCGGAGTCTTCTCAATGTCTTCAAAATCCTCCTCCTTCTGTTCCTGAGAAGCAGCCGGATCATCCAAGCCTTGAAGAGCTTCGATTTTCTCTACCTGTGATCCCGATTGGGAAGCAGAAGGAGGAGTAATTTGGGAAGATGGAGGAACGGCAACCGAAGGAGTGAAAACTTGTGTAGTGCTTGGTGCCTCCGCTGTAGAAGAAAAGAAGTTAAAATCAACATCCCCCGAAAATAAAGAAGGCATCGGTTCACCAAAGTTTAAGTAACAAGTAAGAAGGTCATCGAATTCGGCTAAGTCAAATGACTGGTTCATTAGACCCGAGACGACGCCAAAAGTACCTGGAGGAGTTGGCTTTGCAAGATCCACCTCAAACTTCTCGGCTTCAATATCATCCAGTGCCTCATCTTCAGTAGGAGTAGTTGCAGTTTCTTGGGCAGCTTTAGCTAGATGTAAAGAATGAGAGCTGGAATCCATAATATTAACGTCGGCTGAAGTGGAAGTATGAACGGGGGCAGTTAAAGGAGATTCTTCTTTTGGAGGCTCTTCTCCCGGTGTTTCAGCTCGTACTTTGGCAAGTTGCTCCTTCCCCTTAACAAGAGCGGCACGATCCTCATCATTGAGATAGCGCTCCTCAAGTTCCAACTCATTATAGCCGGCCCCGCCAAGCATATCCATTGCAACTTCCCACACTTCAGCCAATGTAATTTCATAATCGGGACCAAGAAAAGAGAGGCTCCCACGACCCAGAACACTGTGTAAATAAAAGTCGAATAAGGTAGAGCTGATGTCTGCTTTCGTCGCCTCATGTGATTGCTCAGCCGCTTCCTTTTCGGCAACGGCAGCAACCCGGCCAGCGGTAGCCTCATCACGCTCTGCCTCAGCTTTAGCAAGTCGAGACTTTAGTAACTCAATCTCTACGTTCTGGGAGACGACCTTTTCCCGCAAATCGGTGTTTTCTGTGCGATACTTCTCAGTAATATGCTGTTCAGCGGCGAGCTTCATTTCAGCATCTCTCTGTGCAGCATGGGCATCCCGCACTTGTTTTTGAAAGACTTCTTCTTTTTGAGTATGAGACGCAGAAGAAGAAGCAAGATCTTCCTTAAGTTTTTTAACCTCGGACTCAAGTTTTGCATAACCATCAGCAATATTTGTCATCTCGAGATTATGCTGTTTGCAAATTTTGTCCCACTCCGACTTGTCGTTTTCCATAGTCAGCATCGCCTCAAGGTTTGCACGATTAACCCTTTGGAGTTCATCGACAAGCTTCTGCCACTGCGACATCCTCTCGATATTAAGCCTGACTGCGTCAAGACTGCTAAGCATGTCTGGCTTATCAATCGGAACTAGGTCCAAGTCAAAGCGCACCCCTTTTAGGCACCAATTCGGAAAACGGCTCTGAAGTGTTGGGGGGCCGTCCTTGACTTGATATTGCGGTCTGTTAATGATAGTCTGAATGTCAGATTTCTTCAGAGGAGGAGAGATGGCCAGAATATCGGAAGGAATGGGAGCGTCAGTCTTTTCAGAAATTTCAGACGCATCAGTCGGTTTAGATCGTTTGCTCGGTTCGTCGGCAATCTGAGTTTTTCCCTTATCATCGTAGGACTTCCGCTTATGAGAGTAGTCACTTCTATGCGAAGAGTCATATCGCTCGGCATCTTTCCTTCTTTGCCGCTGATCGTAATCCCGCTTCTCCTGGGCTTTCCTTCGAGCCCTCTCTTCGTCTGTTTCTTTTGGGGTATCAAGGTACTTCCTAAAGTCATAGGAGCCGCGGCCTCCACGGTACTTGAATGAGTCATAATATGAACCTGTACGTCCCATTGGAGAACCTGAAAGCAAAAAAGGAGTAAAGTTTAGAAATTTCCAGGAGAAAGAGGATAAATGTTTATAAGTGCTGAAAATCCTAAGTGTGTGTGGCGTGCAGGCTACATGCGTCAAACTACAGACCACGCTTTAGTGTGGAAACAGAGACGACTGGTGTAGTAGGCGTCCGGGTTTGTTTAAAGGTGGAAGTCGCCTCGACAACGGGAGAAGTTGCTTTTGGATTGTTATCCCCAAAAAGCTCTTGAGAGGTTATCATGATATCGCTCAAGCCATCAAAGGTGTCATCACCCAGGTGTTCAGCAGACTTCTCTTTTTCAACCTCTGTATCAATGGATTTCTCAAAAACTCGAGGATTCTCTTCCTCCTCAGTAATTGGGGTAAGCGCCGACTTGTTGACTAACCCTACGACATCGATGGATGCGGAACATTTTACCAAAGCGGCTTCTACAACGGGTGCTTTTGATGCGATTTCATCTACAGAAGCTGGGGCATTCGAGGCCTCTGCTTGAGAACCCGAAGCAACTAACGTTTCCGCATCGGAACTAGAAATTTCATGAATTCGAGTCGATCTGGAAGGATGTAAAAGCCCAAATTGGTGCAAAAGCTCATCATTTAATAAAAACTGGATACTCCTCTCCTCTATCGGCACCGCCATAAGCCTTTCAAAAATCACTTTGTGACCAGGATCTTTAGAGGGAAGAGGAAGGGCTGAAAAGAAAAAAAAAAGGAAAAGTTAGCACTTGATAACTCGGACTTCAGTAGGTTTGAAAGAACATAAGAAACAGAGGCAAGTGATCTTACTTCCTACCCTCCAAATAGCATAAAACCCCGGGGGACAGCGAATATAGAAAAACGGGCTCAGGAAACTATGAACGCTTTCAGGGAGACCAGTGATCAACTTGCGATTTCTAGCACTCCTCACGACTATGATAGAGGGGTGATCTTTATTCTTGGCAAAAGTACACAAATAGCGAATTTCTCCAAAACTAGGAAAGCGGTCTCGAGTTCTCCTAAAAAGCATGCATAGTCCTAGTATGATGGCGTAGCCATTAGGGTGTAATTGGAAAGGAGAGATAGTTAGTCGGAGAAGAAGCTCTTGAAGGCAGTCATTGAATGGGGGAACAGCTCCGCTCGAGAGCATTTGGCGGTTAACTGCGACAAAGCCATGAGGCGGCCTATCAGCAGTATCATTTATTTCGGGAAGCAAAGCGTCAGCTTCGGCAATGCCAAACTGGATGCATAATTTACGAAAGGCTCTATGGTTCAGGGTGGTAGGAGTCCTTTCTGGAGGATCATTTAGCGGGACAGCAACTGGAAACGCATCTTCAACTTGCTCCGTTCCTTCTTGTGGAGAAGACATTCTACACAATCAGCTGAATGTTCAAATGTGAAGGTGCACATTTCCTAAAAAGTGTGAAGTGTTGTGCAAAACTAATGAAAATAGAAGACAAGCATAACTGGAATTGAATTAGTCGACAATCGATCAATTACAAAATTTCAGAACTTGTTAATGTTCAAGTATAGTATTAATGCAGACAAATTAGTTTCATTTGACTATTACGATTTTGTTTTAATACTCCACTTGAATTGATTATTGTACAGCATCTCATTCATATTCATTTAATTTAACTTTCTCTTTACCAACTAATCTGTCATTCGATGTGGGCAGTCAGTGACAGTATATTCGTCCCAGTACTCTGTGAATGTTGTGTTAAACAGGATTGTTAATTTGCAAATTGAAGCAATCTGTAAAAAGAAATACATGCAACACAGTTCGTGGTTCAACAGTTCAAAGTCTGGGCAAAGTTCAAAAGTCATCTGCTTAGTCGCCAAAAAACCTAAGTACTAACTCGGTGACGACTTAGGGGAAACTTCCTGTGGGTCAAAGCGAGTAGTTCCCGAGTCTTGGCCGGATTAAGAAGCAAAACTGGTTCGAAGCAACATGAAATCCTCTATGTCCTAACTCGGAAGCGACTCAAAACCTGGGGAACGTGAAATTGCTAAGTCGGTTCCGACTCAAATCAATGAAATCACTAAATCGTGACTGAGCCAATACACCAACCCACTTCCTTCCCTAACTCTTAACTCGCTAGCCCAATAACTTCACAATCAATGGCGATCCTAATTCCATCACACCATTGGATCGCCCAAGAAAACCAATTCGAATCGCCTCGGGTTTGTTGCGAATCTGATGTATTATTGCCCTATCACAACTATAACATGATCGATGGAAGTGGCAGGACAGTCAAAGGGTTATTCGTAACGAATCACGGCAGATTAATGGAAGTCGAAAACTGGGGAGTCATCGATTCGACAGTGGGCATGGGTAAACTCGGGTCAGATTAACTTACGATGAATGACAGGAGGTTGATCGACGATTGGATGAACGGAATTTGTCTCTGAGGGCTCTAAACTGCGTCAATGGCGGAATCAGGAAGAAGAATAAGTGAGGAAGAAGAAGGATGACTCAACTATTTATTCGCAGGAAGGTGAGGCGACTTACACGCTGCCGACCTAAGACCTCTGTTAACTCGCTTCCGACCTAATCAAAGAGCAGGTTAAGAAAAGTCGAAGCACACGACCTACGACTTAGGCGTATGCTTCGAGGGGCATATGTTAACCCTCTTTTAGTTCATAACCTAATGAGTTAAAAGCGCCACCGACTCAAGACGAAGACCGACCTAACAAATCTGATTTAAAGCAACATTCGACCTAAGCTACAGGACCGACTTAGCAGTAGCCGACTCAAGGAAGACGCCGACTTAAGACATGTGCTGACTCAACAGGTCACGACTTAAGATGGTTTGTGACTCAAGAGCTGAGACCGAGTTAAGAAAGATTCCAAGTTACGAAGGCTTCCGACTTAGCAGTTCGCGAGATAAGGAGGGGCTCCGACCTAAAGAAGTCCTCGACTTAAAGACCTACGACCTATCTCTTAAGTCGTCGCCGACCTACGACTTTACCTCGTCACCGACTTACCTTAGATCTTCGACGACTTAGGACTTGAGCATAAAACCAGAAAAGGAGACGAACTACTGTGGAAGTATTGATGAGCCGGCTGCGACCTACCATAAGTCGGCCGCGACTTATACTAAGTCGGCGACGACTTAGGACTTAGGGAAAATTCCAGAGTCCAAATCAGCTCCTATAAATACCCCACCACTTCCAACATGAAGAGGACTTTTGGCAATTCATTTCTCCAAGCGCCGTTACGCTGTCGAAGCCTCCTCTCATTCAGCAATCTAAGATCCTCAAGCATTCGAGACACTACAACAATCTTCGAGAAGAGCTCCTAACATCCTACATGGATTCGTCGAGTTTCATCATCAAAGATTGAGCTAGTAGTCAAGAGTGCTTTCATAATCAAATTGTATTGTATTTTGAAGGATATTGTATCGAATTGTAACCGAATCAGCAATAAGAGACTATAAAGTGGATGTAGGCTCAATTACGTGCCGAACCACTATAAATCTGTTGTTCATTTACTGCATTTCTGCTATTTTCCTGCTTAATTTCTGTTCCCGTCACACGGGTGGTGCTTTCACGATCTTATTACACACACCGGGTGTTATCGTTCATATTTTAACGTTAACATCATGGGTTTATGGTTCTGGATGGAGCTAGAAGCTCGATTTTCGAGTTTGAGATACATGGGTGCATTGGGTCGTTCGAATCGAGGCGGGGGATCGTGGGAGAAGCTCTGTTGAGTTCGTCGTCGCTCGATGATGGGAATTATGGTTGTGCACGTATACGTGCATCAATAGTATCCGTGGATTTCTTATTTTGGGGAAGACGAGGTGTGAATCAGGTGCGACTCGGAGATAAGCTCGGGTTGGACGTGGGGTAGCTCGAGTTATAACTCAAAGCAAGGATTGAATGGCTCGGGTATTTTAAGTATTTGACTCGAAGAAGATACGGGGGTAGCTCGGCTACAACCTGATTTCCAGGTTTAAACAGAACTCTGTTCTATTTTCTTTCAAACATCTAAACTGAAGTTCAAGTTTAAAGTCAGGTTAAAAACTGAGTTTTTAAAGTTAAAGTTAAAGTATAAATTTTGGCTTATGTTAGATCTTAGTTTGGGAAAATAAAAGTTTTAAATTTAAATTGTCTAATAACTAGAAATGGTTAAGAAATTTGGAAGTATATATTTTTTTAAAACAATTTGAATTTAAAATGGAAATTGGAACAATGAAGGAATAATTTGTTAAATTTATAGATTAATGATTTGGACTTATTTATAATTAGAGAAAAGTTATTAGTTAATGAAGATGATTAACTAAGGATTTAGTAATTTAAATAATCAATTATAAATGGTTTAAATGAAATTATTCCATGGAAGTAATTAAGGATTAATTACTTCTTATAATTAAATTTGGATATTTTGATTTAATCAAAGTTAATACTTAAGATATTTTTAAATCTTAATTAATTTTTATTTTAATTAAGTAGTAAATTAAAGATAATTAATTAATAATTAGTGATTAATTAATTAAGTAACTAAGTTGTAATTAGTGATTAATTAATTAAGTAACTAAGTTGTAATTAGTGACTAATAAATTAAGTAATTGGAGATAATTAAATTGTAATTAAGGATTAATGTAGTTAATTTTAGTTAATAAATTAATGAAGTAATTAAAGGGTAATTACTGTAATTGGTTAAAAATAATTAATTTGTGTAATTAATTAAAGAAAATTACTTAATGTAATTAGAGAGAAATTAATCATTGATTTAAGATAATTTGTTAAATGGTGAATTAAATGATTAATGTTTAATTATTTAATAATTAAAGGTTGATGAATTAAAATTAAAGGGTAATTAATTATTAAAGGTTAATTAATTTAAAATAATTTGTAATTAATTAATGTTAATTAACCAGGATCAGTAATTTATTCCTAAGTAATAAATCTGATTTGAATAAATCAGATAATTAATTGATCTTACTTATGAATGTTTGGATTCTATTGAATGACTTGATTGTTTGATATCCCTGATATATGATGCTTTGTGATACATCCTGATTTATGTTGTGATCTGTAATTTACTTATCTGTGATATATCTCTGTGATCTGTGAATGAAGATTAGCGTTATAGTTTATATCGCTTATCAACTATATTCTGTATTCTGATCTGTGATGATTGTATGATATTGCACTATTGTATGTGAAAAACCTGGACTACACTTTTACACACACAATTATGGATTTCACGTGGAAATCGGTTAAGTCACAGATGATGTAAATTTAATGTTTTTGAAATCGAAATTTTAATTTCAATTGATTTTGAAATTGGGAATTCGGGGTTTAATATGAGAAGCTTTTGAAAGGAGTTTTAAAGACATTTTTGATATCTTGAAATTTAAATAATTTGATTTAAATTTGAATTCAAGTTTGAAATTGAATCCTATGATTTGAAACTAGGGATTAAAGATGTTATACCAGTTATATATGGGTTAAACTATTTTAAAAGTATTGATTTTGGAATTTGAATTTAATTCAAGGGTTTTAACTCGAGCAAATATAACTGGATTTTTCTGAAACAAAAACTACTTGTTTTCAAATTATAATAGCTTTCATTTTAAGAAAGTATTTCTAGATTGTGTTGAAAGGTTTCAAGTTTAAAATGAAATTGAAATGTTTTGAAAACTATGAAATGAGTTGTTGATTCAAAGACTGAATGAGTTAATCCAACCTGAAATAAAAATTGTTTTGAAAGGCTATGAATGAATCTTTGGAAACGAGTTTTGAAAGCTATAAGTTAAATCTTGATTTAAAGATTTAACGAGTTAATCCAAGAAAAATGGAAATTGTTTTGAAATATATGAATGAATCTTTGTGAATGGGGTTAACTTTGTGAATTAAATCTTTTTGTTTAAAAGATTGGAAATGGTAATTTGTTTTAACCATTTGAATGAAAAGGTTTGGGTTTTAAGCTGTGACTTAATTGAAATCCCATATCCATATGATTTTTAATTGCGCTCACTATTCGGGTTAGCCGGGAAAGGACTTTTGGGTCGTATAACCCATTCCGAATATGTGATACGTCGTAATGGATGGCATTTGATGATCGGTGGTGAAGACCGGATATTTTCGAAAACGAAAGGGTTTCTTGTCGATTGTCTCTGCACTGGCTGATCCGTAGTATAGAGATCTCCATTTGTGATGGGAAATCCGATCGGGATTGTGAATACCCGGAATTGCAAGGGCTTCGTAAGAAGTGCCTTCGGTTCTGTTCGAACCCAGAACAGACTTGTATGGATTGTATGTCTGACATTACACTTTGAGATATAAAGCCGATTTCTTTCAAATACATTTCTGTTGGTGGCGGAGAATTTATTCTCTTAGCTTAACACCCTTCTCTGAGACGTACGAGCTCAGAGGTTATGTAGTTGAAATTTATCAGCGATATATTCCCAATTTGGTAATGTGACATGCTGAGTGTTGTTGTGTGATGATCAATGTTTGATCATTTGTGATATGACCATTTGTTTGATCATTTATCTTTGTGATCATAGGTTGATCATCTGTTGACCCAAAGCGTGGCTTTTTGAAAAAAGCGTAGCTTTGTGGACGAGACTTCGTCGAGCCTCACAACCCGGTAATGGTCGAAACAGGAATTGTGCGGCAAGGTTTCAGGGGTAGCTCCCCTAGGGTATGACCATTCCTTCTGGAAAAGGGTAGTATCATGGTATGGAGCCCAGATACTTACTCATGTGGATACACTTATTTATTATGTGTGATGTTGGATACCGAGCGCTCGGATAAAGGTCCCAAAGGACCGGGGGTGGCATATCTCAGGTTTTGTAATATCCCTTGGAAAAAGGGGTAACCGACCTTGTTTGGCAGAGAATGGTTTGGTTCTCGAAGCGTCCCGCCAGAGGCGTTTCTTTCGTGGAATAGGAAGTTCCTTAGCCTGACAATTTGTTGGAAAAATTCAAAGAAACAATACGAACCCTGTACGGTTTTTGTAATGACCCGCCACTCATTCCACAGAACGACGCATCATTAATAAGAAAGAAAGGGATAGAAAAGAGAAAAGAAGAGAAAAGAGAAAGAAACAACAACAGATACTCACAGCGGAAACGGAACAAAATATAATATATCACATAACTATTACATAATATACAACACTTATCAGAGTTACACAGCATATACACATCACATACTAGACAGTTATAAACATCTGTCTAGACATTACAACTCAGATACAATACAAAACTCTATCATAGAGATTAACACAGCGGAATACTATATCTACGAACGCTGAAGCCTCATGCTCCATTGCTCCTCCAGATAACTCATCAAAGCTAACCTGAATCCCTTGGCTACTCGTAAAAATTTGAGTACCCAAGAGTTTATAAAAACAGAAATAAACACTTGGGTCAGACATGGGTCTGGTGTGAGTAACAGGTTAAACTTGTTTAACTTCAAAATCTTTTGAAAGAAAAGGTATTACGTAAGACTTCCCACAAATAAACATGGATAAGTTTTTACCTTACGCTAACCAAAACATTTGATAGGAAATTTGATTGTATTATAATAGGTCTAGGGTTTTCAAATAAATATGAAATAGCCGAAATTGTTACATTCATTAAATTCCAACATACATAGGTATACAATCAAGTCCGTTATCACTTATTAGATTTTGGATTCCATACAATGGCAGGGCTACCGGGGTACCGCCCGTCACAGTACGTGGCCTAGATCACCGTACCGAGGATCACGCCCAATCCCCTGCAACACAAGGCCGGAACATCCCTTACTGGATAATTACCGCACAAGATATCCCAGCAGTTGGAGCTCACAACTGCCCACACAGCCGAATAATAAGAAGGGACCTCTAGACAGGGATAATCTTGTCCTACTTGGGTGCTACCCACTAACCTTGCTGCACCTCCCCTGTTTTAGCCATTCCCGGTTTGATGAGGCTTGAGGTCACGATTACCTTTAATCAGAACACATCACTTAGAATGCTCATCGTCCTCCTGACGATGTTCTGAAAGCATTCAATCCATACAAGTTCGTTCCGGGTTCGAACGAAACCGAAGGCATTATCTCGTTACACTCATTTTGGAATCACCCTCAGAGTTAACGACAATAACCCTTGCACTCTGAATCACCATCTCGAACCTATAAGTACTATCTCCGTCAAACTCATTACGGAATCACCCACAGAGTTATACTGACAAAGAATAGTTCTTACACCTCGAGTCTTCACTTGCTCCACTTGGATTAACGACCTAACGTTTAATTTGGATCGATGTGGTTTTCGGATATCCAAATCTGGAAACCCGATCCCGGTCTCATCGAAATCCAAAACGTATCTTTTAAGGCCAAGTTGTTTTAAATTTAAAACAATTTAATTCAATTATCTTTATACACATAGAAAGATAATTCACAACATCACAATAGATAGTCAACATTATCAATATAAACAGATAATCCATATTATCATCACAATTCAACTAGAACATCCGTATCACGGATCAACATATATCTCATCAGAGATATCAAACAATGCAAAGCATTCAATACTATTTATCCATCCATAAGTAATGATTTATACCATTCTAATTAATTTGAAGTGATTTAAATTAATTACTTCATTCTATAAATCCTGCTTACTTAACCATTAATTAATTACAATCAATTAATTATCCTATAATTACCTTTTAATTACATTCAGGTAATTTATCCTTTAATTAATTACTCTAATTAATTATCCTTAACCATTTATAGTAATTAACCTTTAATTACTTCATTAATTAATTAATTAACTATAATTAATTAAATTAATCAAATATAATTAATTACATTAATCCTTAATCAATTACATTAATTAATCACTTTATTTATTGATTATTGCTTAATAAATCAATTCTTAATTACATCATTAATTATATTAATTAATGATCCTTAATTACAAATTAATTATTAATTACTTTAATTAAATTAATTACATTAAGTAATTTACCTTTAATTTAAACCACATTTATTAATCACTCTTGATTAACCTCATTCAGTAATTAACTACCCTTAATTACTTTTTATTAACTAAATTAATTACTCCTTAATTAATTCTTAATTAATCCCTTGATTAATTATTCAAAGTAATTAAACTCAAATTACTTCTCTTAATACATCACCCTTCAATTAATTACTTCCAGTAATTATCTATTATTTACTTCCCTAAATAATCATACCTTAATAATTACATTAAGTAATTATTTATCAAATCAATCCATTGATTTTTCTAAATTAATTTAACTTAATAAATTAACTTAACTAATCAAATTAACTTAATTAATTACAATTGAGTAATTAATTTCTTAATTACTTCCATTAAGTAATTACTCTTAAACAATTTTCACAAATGATTATCTTTAATTAATTACTCTAATTAATTATCAAAATTAATCACATTAATTAATTATTAAATAATCTCAAATTAATGACCTTCATTAATTATTTAATTACTTTTCTTAAGTAATTAACTTAGATTAACCATTATTAATTTCAATTTAATAAATCTTAATAACCAATTAATTAATCTCTAATTATTTAATTAATTAAGTATTAACCATAACTTAATTAATCTTTAATTAATATTTAAATTAATTCTTAATCATTAATTAATATTCTAATTTAATCCTTAATTACAAATTAATTATTCCTAATTAATTTAATCTTAAACCTTATTTAAATTAATTTAAATCCTTAATTATAAATTAATTAATCCAAATCATTAGTTAATTAAATTAATTGAACCATTTTAATTACCTTAAAGATTTAATGATTTAAACTTTAAGATAAAATATTTTCTTATTCATGGTTCAATTCTCATTCACAATATTATTTGAAAATGTTCATTTCCCAAATTTTACTTTTAAATTTCATTTTAAATTTGGAATTTAAAACGAATACCAATTTATCTTTAACCAAGTTTAAACCAATTTAAAACTTTTACATGTTAAAGAATTCCTATATCTTATAAAAGGATCTTTAAAAGAGTTTAAATCAAATTTCTTTTAAAATTCAAACCATTTAAAAATATAACTAACATTTAAACTTATTAAAACATTTAAAATTTATAAAGCTTATTTATCTCCAATCTAAATTCAAAACTAAACTTGTCTTCATATATTAAACTTTGGTTTACTGTTTAAATATTTCTTCACCAATTTAAATTAGATTTAAATTAAAACTGACAGGTTTTTAAAAACCTGGCAACACTGATAAACTCGAGACCAAACCAATTGGCTTCGAGTCGCCTATCCACAAACTTCGAGCCTCACTCGAAACAAAACTCGAGAAACTCGAGTAGCCTCCCCTGAAAACCAGACTTCACCAGATATACACACGATCTCGTGCACGTGTACGATCACCAGCGCTAACTCCGACCACCCATGACTACTCCATCACATCGGCGATCGTCCACAAACCCGATTACGACCATCACCTCTTCGATCCAATCGCGAAATCGAAATCGAGACCAAAATTCAAAACTGGAACAGGAACTACCCATTTCTCTCAAACCTGTCAACATCTCCTCGATCTTCCATTGCTGATCACCAGAACGCTAGCGACTTCGGCGACGAGTTCATCCATGTCATAACTATCATTTCCCAGAGTTTTGTCGAACTCGATCCATTCTAGACGTAGTGACGATCGATTTATCTAGACCGGTAAAAAACTAGGGTTAAAATCTCTAATCCTCAATTCCTACTGCCTCAATACCTTAATTCTATTTCCAGTAATTTTCCTGGTATCCTCGATCATCACACTACCATTCTTGAAGAATACAACATCCCAAATTCACTGATATCAACAAAGTTACCAAAAATTCATTTTTAACTAAAACCAGAACTGCACCTTTATTACCAAACTAAAAATTATAATTTTAATGCTAAAAATCATATTATAACTTATCTATTCAATTTATTATCCTGGATTTACGAATTAAAATGTTTGGGTTTTCACTTATATAAACATGCACTTGTTGTTTTACTTTACAGAGATACTTGGTTTTAAAGTTTGACTTAACTAAAAATTTTAAACATTCCTCTATGATAATCAACAACTTTTGTTTATAAGTTTAGTCCTAACAAGAACTAGATCAATTAGTAAGAGATTTAAAAGAAATCCTGGAGTCTGGGCAATAAAACAGAACAGGGAACAATATCATACATGCATACAATACATCCATTGTTCTCACAACAAATTTAACTTGCACATACAAACAATACATATTTATCACAAGAATTTAACATGCAATCTTATTCATAACCTAAACTTTTAGAAATAGTAATGTTACTCACCTGTTTAAAGATGAACAGAGCCTATTTTATTTTGAAAAGCTTTTGAAACTGAGAAACTTGAATGCTTTTGCTTTTGCTTTGCTTATTTGATTTAAAACTTGAGTTTTTGAGCTTAAAACTGCTTTGAACCACATGCATGCTGGCTTCCAGATTTAAAAATGGTTTCAGGGTATTGTTCTTTGATTTGGAAAAGAATTACAGGGGTTTGATTTTCTGGTTGAAGAAGATTTACATGCTTTTGAAATTGTGGTTTTGAGAGGAGTTTGAAAATCAGATTTTAATCTTAGATTTTAGACTAGAGAAAATCTGAGTTCTCTTGGTTTTGAAAAGAAATTAGAAAGAATGAGGTAAAGAAATGCATATGTTTATATGTAAATAAATTATGATTTTATAAAAACAAAAGAAAATGAAAAATGAATAAAGACACTTGTCACATAGATTAGTTACTTAAATTACACATGTTAAAATAAAGGCTTAAGATAATGACACATGTCTCTTAAGTAATTATTCATATTTTTATTTATTTTAAAAGTATATAAAATGCCTTTTTCTTATTTTATTAAATACTTATCTATATATAAATTACTTTTTAAAGAAACAAAAACTAATTATATTTAAAAATAAAAGTTTACACAAATATTCTAAAATCCAAAACAATTTAAATATTTATTCTTTTGAATTCCAAACTTTAAATTCAAATTCAAATCCTAAGATTCAATTTAAAATTAAGTTATATATATATACATATATAACTACTTAAAAATTTAAAAATAACAATTCCATAGTCTTTAAAATTCATTCATGTTTATAAAAATAATACATTATACTTTTTATTTGAAAATAACATATTTGATAATTTAAATAATTTATATAAAAGATTATATTATCAAGTAATATTTTAAAAAGAAATAAAACAAACCTTTTTGTTAAATCTTATTTATATTTAAACTTAAGTTAAAATATATCTTAACCAATTTAAACATTTACCCAAAGTATTTTAAAACTATAAAGTTATTTATTTAAATAACTTTGAAAAGTCCATATTAAATTAAATCTAGTTTTCCAATTTACCAAAGCTTTTCTATTTACAATATATACAAATAAATATATATATTACAAATAAAAAATATCTTATTAACTTTTAAAAGATAAAATTACCAATTAAATACATATTTAATTAGATTATTAAATTAAATCCAAATTTTATTATCAAAGATTATCAATATCAATTTAATTATTTAACAGATTATTAAATTGATATTGCTCAAATTTCCGGGATATCACATTCCTCCCCCCTTAAAATAATTTCGTCCCTGAAATTTAAACAAAGATAATTTAATAATCTTATTTAAGATTTTAAATTTAAACCACAAACATATAATATCATCCATATGCTAACAACCATAGCAACCAATCATCCAATCAAACAATTCTAACTATCCAGACAAAATTCTAGATAGAATTCCCTCGAGTTTCCCCCAAATATATATATATATATATCCCGGGATGCTCGCTCTACAAACAATCTAAACTACTGAGCTATAGAGCTCCTACTCATCTAGGTCAACAGAACTAAACAGGATATCAGACTACAGACGAGTCTGACTCAACAACTAAATCTCCTGAACTGTTGATTCCAAAATCAGAGATAGATCTAACACGTACTCCCTCAGAGATACGTAAAACACAATGAATTCCAGTTATCCAAACTGACAATTCAATCCTGAAGACCAAACTCTTATCCAAATCAAAACACAGAAGAGATCCAAAACACAACTCTACTTCACAATTATCAGTAGATTCTAACTTACTTCTCCTATCCAGAGATGTACTCCCAAACTGCTTTCGTTGCATCACTCTGATCTGAGGTAGAATGAAAATGCTGATGAAGAACACGAGCACAAACTGAACAACATATTTTAGAAATAAGGTTCACTGATCCATAAAGAAAACTCAGATACTCCATCAAAACTTGAGCAGCTTCACCAAACTCTATCTCTAGGAATCATCCTTCAACTAGGCTGAACCACCGGTATCACTCCTGGAATCCTAGTCGATAAGAAAACTCAATCTTCAGATGCAGACAAACGTCTGACTTCCCTGAAGATATCCAGAAAAATTCTAACAACCCAAGAGAATATTCAGTAATCGCAAGTCACTTTTGCGATTAATCCATACCAATTATCCAAAGCAAACTGTTCTCTGTTAACAAATCAGAACAGCTCATACTTAACTTTCCAATTCATCGAGGAAATGGATCCACACTGCTGTTTCTGAACTCCGCCTCTAGAAAAACTGCTCAGCCAGAAAACTTCCTGCCAATGCACAGAATACTCCGAGTTGCACTGCTGACACTGATGCCAAAGACTTCCTAATCCAAAGTTCTTGAGAAACTCGAACTCCAAACTAAATAGAAACACCATGCTGAACTCAGCCCCAACACCGAAGCATACACACTTCCTCAAACTCGTTCCAAAGAAAACATCTTTCGAAACATCCATCGTCACTGTATCTCATCATACAGCTACTATTACCTGAGGTTACCCGGATACTATCACTTGCTTCTGTCTAATCGACAGATCTAACTCTACTCGTCCAACTTCAAAGATAAACTCCGAACCATAACAGTTTCCTTCGAAGATCGATGAAATCCTTCACCACAGCAAAGCTTACTCGAGACGGTATTAGGTCTACAGTCTCGTCAGATACTTCCAACCTCAACATTCAAACTCCAACCATTGGTAGTTGTGTTACACATACCACCACCCTATCTACCTTTATATCTTATATTGGAAAACCCGAACAGGTAACCCAATCAAATAGGTAGAATATATATATATATATAGTTATATATAAAAATTACAAATACGCTCTCTCAAGATAGACACCACTCCAGAGCTTAGGTATTCGCTCAACCTATTGCTCTGATACCACTGTAATGACCCGCCACTCATTCCACAGAATGACGCATCATTAATAAGAAAGAAAGGGATAGAAAACAGAAAAGAAGAGAAAAGAGAAAGAAACAACAACAGATACTCACAGCGGAAACGGAACAAAATATAATATATCACATAACTATTACATAGTATACAACACTTATCAAAGTTACACAGCATATACACATCACATACTAGACAGTTATAAACATCTGTCTAGACATTACAACTCAGATACAATACAAAACTCTATCACAGAGATTAACACAGCGGAATACTATATCTACGAACGCTGAAGCCTCATGCTCCATTGCTCCTCCAGATAACTCGTCAAAGCTAACCTGAATCCCTTGGCTACTCGTAAAAATTTGAGTACCCAAGAGTTTATAAAAACAGAAATAAACACTTGGGTCAGACATGGGTCTGGTGTGAGTAACAGGTTAAACTTGTTTAACTTCAAAATCTTTTGAAAGAAAAGGTATTACGTAAGACTTCCCACAAATAAACATGGGTAAGTTTTTACCTTACGCTAACCAAAACATTTGATAGGAAATTTGATTGTATTATAATAGGTCTAAGGTTTTCAAATAAATATGAAATAGCCGAAATTGTTACATTCATTAAATTCCAGCATACATAGGTATACAATCAAGTCCGTTATCACTTATTGGATTTTGGATTCCATACAATGGCAGGGCTACCGGGGTACCGCCCATCACAGTACGTGGCATAGATCACTATACCGAGGATCACGCCCAATCCCCTGCAACACAAGGCCGGAACATCCCTTACTGGATAATTCCCGCACAAGATATCCCAGCAGTTGGAGCTCACAACTGCCCACACAGCCGAATAATAAGAAGGGACCTCTAGACAGGGATAATATTGTCCTACTTGGGTGCTACCCACTAACCTTGCTGCACCTCCCCTGTTTTAGCCATTCCCGGTTTGATGAGGCTTGAGGTCACGATTACCTTTAATCAGAACACATCACTTAGAATGCTCATCGTCCTCCTGACGATGTTCTGAAAGCATTCAATCCATACAAGTTCGTTCCGGGTCCGAACGAAACCGAAGGCATTATCTCGTTACACTCATTTTGGAATCACCCTCAGAGTTAACGACAATAACCCTTGCACTCTGAATCACCATCTCGAACCTATAAGTACTATCTCCGTCAAACTCATTACGGAATCACCCACAGAGTTATATTGACAAAGAATAGTTCTTACACCTCGAGTCTTCACTTGCTCCACTTGGATTAACGACCTAACGTTAATTTGGATCGATGTGGTTTTCGGATATCCAAATCTGGAAACCCGATCCCGGTCTCATCGAAATCCAAATCGTATCTTTTAAGGCCAAGTTGTTTTAAAGTTAAAACAATTTAATTCAATTATCTTTATACACATAGAAAGATAATTCACAACATCACAATAGATAGTCAACATTATCAATATAAACAGATAATCCATATTATCATCACAATTCAACTAGAACATCCATATCACGGATCAACATATATCTCATCAGAGATATCAAACAATGCAAAGCATTCAATACTATTTATCCATCCATAAGTAATGATTTATACCATTCTAATTAATTTGAAGTGATTTAAATTAATTACTTCATTCTATAAATCCTGCTTACTTAACCATTAATTAATTACAATCAATTAATTATCCTATAATTAACTTTTAATTACATTCAGGTAATTTATCCTTTAATTAATTACTCTAATTAATTATCCTTAACCATTTATAGTAATTAACCTTTAATTACTTCATTAATTAATTAATTAACTATAATTAATTAAATTAATCAAATATAATTAATTACATTAATCCTTAATCAATTACATTAATTAATCACTTTATTTATTAATTATTGCTTAATAAATCAATTCTTAATTACATCATTAATTATATTAATTAATGATCCTTAATTACAAATTAATTATTAATTACTTTAATTAAATTAATTACATTAAGTAATTTACCTTTAATTTAAACCACATTTATTAATCACTCTTGATTAACCTCATTCAGTAATTAACTACCCTTAATTACTTTTTATTAACTAAATTAATTACTCCTTAATTAATTCTTAATTAATCCCTTGATTAATTATTCAAAGTAATTAAACTCAAATTACTTCTCTTAATACATCACCCTTCAATTAATTACTTCCAGTAATTATCTATTATTTACTTCCCTAAATAATCATACCTTAATAATTACATTAAGTAATTATTTATCAAATCAATCCATTGATTTTTCTAAATTAATTTAACTTAATAAATTAACTTAACTAATCAAATTAACTTAATTAATTACAATTGAGTAATTAATTTCTTAATTACTTCCATTAAGTAATTACTCTTAAACAATTTTCACAAATGATTATCTTTAATTAATTACTCTAATTAATTATCAAAATTAATCACATTAATTAATTATTAAATAATCTCAAATTAATGACCTTCATTAATTATTTAATTACTTTTCTTAAGTAATTAACTTAGATTAACCATTATTAATTTCAATTTAATAAATCTTAATAACCAATTAATTAATCTCTAATTATTTAATTAATTAAGTATTAACCATAACTTAATTAATCTTTAATTAATATTTAAATTAATTCTTAATCATTAATTAATATTCTAATTTAATCCTTAATTACAAATTAATTATTCCTAATTAATTTAATCTTAAACCTTATTTAAATTAATTTAAATCCTTAATTATAAATTAATTAATCCAAATCATTAGTTAATTAAATTAATTGAACCATTTTAATTACCTTAAAGATTTAATGATTTAAACTTTAAGATAAAATATTTTCTTATTCATGGTTCAATTCTCATTCACAATATTATTTGAAAATGTTCATTTCCCAAATTTTACTTTTAAATTTCATTTTAAATTTGGAATTTAAAACGAATACCAATTTATCTTTAACCAAGTTTAAACCAATTTAAAACTTTTACATGTTAAAGAATTCCTATATCTTATAAAAGGATCTTTAAAAGAGTTTAAATCAAATTTCTTTTAAAATTCAAACCATTTAAAAATATAACTAACATTTAAACTTATTAAAACATTTAAAATTTATAAAGCTTATTTATCTCCAATCTAAATTCAAAACTAAACTTGTCTTCATATATTAAACTTTGGTTTACTGTTTAAATATTTCTTCACCAATTTAAATTAGATTTAAATTAAAACTGACAGGTTTTTAAAAACCTGGCAACACTGATAAACTCGAGACCAAACCAATTGGCTTCGAGTCGCCTATCCACAAACTTCGAGCCTCACTCGAAACAAAACTCGAGAAACTCGAGTAGCCTCCCCTGAAAACCAGACTTCACCAGATATACACACGATCTCGTGCACGTGTACGATCACCAGCGCTAACTCCAACCACCCATGACTACTCCATCACATCGGCGATCGTCCACAAACCCGATTACGACCATCACCTCTTCGATCCAATCGCGAAATCGAAATCGAGACCAAAATTCAAAACTGGAACAGGAACTACCCATTTCTCTCAAACCTGAAAACATCTCCTCGATCTTCCACTGCTGATCACCAGAACGCTAGCGACTTCGGCGACGAGTTCATCCATGTCATAACTATCATTTCCCAGAGTTTTGTCGAACTCGATCCATTCTAGACGTAGTGACGATCGATTTATCTAGACCGGTAAAAAACTAGGGTTAAAATCTCTAATCCTCAATTCCTACTGCCTCAATACCTTAATTCTATTTCCAGTAATTTTCCTGGTATCCTCGATCATCACACTACCATTCTTGAAGAATACAACATCCCAAATTCACTGAGATCAACAAAGTTACCAAAAATTCATTTTTAACTAAAACCAGAACTGCACCTTTATTACCAAACTAAAAATTATGATTTTAATGCTAAAAATCATATTATAACTTATCTATTCAATTTATTATCCAGGATTTACGAATTAAAATGTTTGGGTTTTCACTTATATAAACATGCACTTGTTGTTTTACTTTACAGAGATACTTGGTTTTAAAGTTTGACTTAACTAAAATTTTTAAACATTCCTCTATGATAATCAACAACTTTTGTTTATAAGTTTAGTCCTAACAAGAACTAGATCAATTAGTAAGAGATTTAAAAGAAATCCTGGAGTCTGGGCAATAAAACAGAACAGGGAACAATATCATACATGCATACAATACATCCATTGTTCTCACAACAAATTTAACTTGCACATACAAACAATACATATTTATCACAAGAATTTAACATGCAATCTTATTCATAACCTAAACTTTTAGAAATAGTAATGTTACTCACCTGTTTAAAGATGAACAAAGCCTATTTTATTTTGAAAAGCTTTTGAAATTGAGAAACTTGAATGCTTTTGCTTTTGCTTTGCTTATTTGATTTAAAACTTGAGTTGTTGAGCTTAAAACTGCTTTGAACCACATGCATGTTGGCTTCCAGATTTAAAAATGGTTTCAGGGTATTGTTCTTTGATTTGGAAAAGAATTACAAGGGTTTGATTTTCTGGTTGAAGAAGATTTACATGCTTTTGAAATTGTGGTTTTGAGAGGAGTTTGAAAATCAGATTTTAATCTTAGATTTTAGACTAGAGAAAATCTGAGTTCTCTTGGTTTTGAAAAGAAATTAGAAAGAATGAGGTAAAGAAATGCATATGTTTATATGTAAATAAATTATGATTTTATAAAAACAAAAGAAAATGAAAAATGAATAAAGACACTTGTCACATAGATTAGTTACTTAAATTACACATGTTAAAATAAAGGCTTAAGATAATGACACATGTCTCTTAAGTAATTATTCATATTTTTATTTATTTTAAAAGTATATAAAATGCCTTTTTCTTATTTTATTAAATACTTATCTATATATAAATTACTTTTTAAAGAAACAAAAACTAATTATATTTAAAAATAAAAGTTTACACAAATATTCTAAAATCCAAAACAATTTAAATATTTATTCTTTTGAATTCCAAACTTTAAATTCAAATTCAAATCCTAAGATTCAATTTAAAATTAAGTTATATATATATATACATATATAACTACTTAATCAATTTAAAAATAACAATTCCATAGTCTTTAAAATTCATTCATGTTTATAAAAATAATACATTATACTTTTTATTTGAAAATAACATATTTGATAATTTAAATAATTTATATAAAAGATTATATTATCAAGTAATATTTTAAAAAGAAATAAAACAAACCTTTTTGTTAAATCTTATTTATATTTAAACTTAAGTTAAAATATATCTTAACCAATTTAAACATTTACCCAAAGTATTTTAAAACTATAAAGTTATTTATTTAAATAACTTTGAAAAGTCCATATTAAATTAAATCTAGTTTTCCAATTTACCAAAGCTTTTCTATTTATAATATATACAAATAAATATATATATTACAAATAAAAAATATCTTATTAACTTTTAAAAGATAAAATTACCAATTAAATACATATTTAATTAGATTATTAAATTAAATCCAAATTTTATTATCAAAGATTATCAATATCAATTTAATTATTTAACAGATTATTAAATTGATATTGCTCAAATTTTCGGGATATCACAGTTTTAGTTGTATAACCTGCTATGGAATGTGGCGGTAACCTGCTATTGAACATAATAGCTATAGTAGGCATAACGTGAAATGCCTATGCTGGCTAAGATTGATATTCTACTTTCGAAATGATTTCCTCACTATGCACTAATAATAATATCAAAATGATTTGATTTTGCGATAGTAAGCATCTTTGACTATCATAAGGAGAAATCTTCTCCAATTCTGCATTTGCATTGTGTGTGTGGCGGGAGGCCTTATGGTAGTCTCATTTTCCAAAAGCATTGCGAATTGACTTTAAAATTCTCTGCTAATTGTTTTAAAGATAAACTGTTTTTGTTTTTCACACCAGTCCCATGACTGATCTGGAGTTTATTGTTTCTTTCCTAAACTCTGGGTGCTCAAAATTTTCTACACGAGCAGTCTAGAGTTGGGTTTTTCAGATAATCAGATTAGTTGTTTTTCTGGAGCTAGTTCAGTCTTTGGATATGGACTGCACTTGCTTATCTTTGTGCATCGTTATTGGGAGTTCGAGTTATTTCTGGATAGGTGCTTTGAGGATGGAGATTATCCGCTGCTGATGTTATCATTTTCTTTTCCGCTACTATTTCTTGTATCATATCTCTGATGTACATAGATATTCATTGTATCATCATTGTATCTGGATATTGTATCAGATGTTGTATATCTATATTCTTTTTCTTTTCCGCTGTGTTATTTATTTAACTGTGTTATAAGCTCTAGCGACTCGGATTTAAACGGTCGAATCTACGGCATTCGAATACGATGTAAAGTATGGATGTCGATTTTCGAATGAAAAATCCGGAGCGTTACAACAGATCACAGACACAGAGTAAAATAATGCAGCGGAAGTAAAAGAAATAGTAGTTCATGAAGCTACTATATATATAAATATATCAGAGTTACATAAGATATAACAGAAGAAATAGAATACAACAAAAGTCTCAATATAATAACCAAGTACAAGCTGAGTAGAACAACAGAATTGAAATAGATAGGACATGACAAGCAGATAATCTCCAGCGATTCAAATCTCCAAGAGAGTGGAAATCCAAATATGTGAATAACTCAGGCTGACCCGAGCGTAAAGCAAAACACAAAACACTCGAGTCAGGACAATATATACTTATATAATGTAAACCAGCTCAAGTGAACTGTAATAAGGTACAAGTAACTTAAAGAATGCTTGGGATCGCCCATTCTTTAAGGATCCATTAAACTATCGACTATGTAGTAATATTCGATATTATAATAATGTCTAATATAAAATAAACATACTTTAAAAATAGCATTAAGGCTTTACATTTTCCACCTTAACACGTAATAGTCCCAGTAGTCTATCCAATATTAGCATACTCCCAAAATGAGGGCTACCCTCGATACTCCACAGGCTATAGGAGAAATCACAAATCGTAGTAAAGCTCGATATGGTAGGTGACACGGCACACAAGGCAATGCCAGGGTAGATATACCAATTACGCACACGGACTGATGGAGCGGATAGCAGCCACTACCGTCCACCTCGAACAACACTCCCAAATCGGAGGACGGCCATCTAATCAATCACAAGTAAGAGTATAATATCGAAGAAATGTGTCCGAGAAGAGGTGCTACCTCACTGGTCCGAGATCGCTCCTGTTTTAGCCACCTTATGCCAACTCACGGGAGTTGGGTCCACGTAACATACCTTAAGAGCGTTGCCACCATCCTACTTCATTCTGGAATCTCCACCGCGTACACGGTTGTCAAAGTGGTTTTCGGTATCGACAGAGAGTATGTCCATATCTGATCCCGGTCTCTTTGCCAACCAATCGTTATTATAACCCGTGGTTATAACTTTTAAAAACAATACTTTACTTCAAAATAAGATATCATTTCAAAATCATGTCTTTATCAAAATAAAGATTTATCATTTCCAAATCATTTCAATATTCCAAAATATCGTATCCTTTCAAACTTCTTTTCAAATCATTTCAATATACCAAAATATCATATCTTTTCAACTTCATTTCAAATCATTTTAATATATCAAAATATCATATCTTATAAACTTCATTTCAAATCATTTTAATATATCAAAATATCATATCTTTGATAGTTATACTTCGAAATCAAAATCATTTTTATTTCAAAACTATGTTCATTTCAAAACAACATCATTTCCATTTCAAACATATATTCACCTTTCAAATAGTCTATAATTTCAAAGTTATAATTCTTTTGAAACTAAAACATTTGAAATCATTATACTTTGAAAATAACAACATTTCGAAAACATATATTTGAAATCATCTTTTAATTCTACATATTTACAAATTTTTTAAATTAAACCCAAATTCCAAATTTTAATTTAAATTTAATTCAAACCATCATTTTCAACTCAAATTCAGTTTACTAACAAACCATTTCAAATCTTATAATTTCAAATATAGGTTTAATTCACAAAATACAATATTCAATCTTTAGTATATTTCAAAGCTTAAATATCCCACATTTCATAAATTCAAAATCATTTATATACATTTCAAAATATCAAAATATTATTCAAAGCATCATTCATTTATATTTCATTTAAATACCATTTGAATCCATTCATTTTATTAAATTTAAATACCATTTTAAACTCACATTAAAATCAAATTCTTCCATTTAAAACCATTTAAATGTCTCTTCATTATCTTTAGAAATTTAACATTTAATTTCCAAAATTATATCATTTTCCAAAGATTATTTTTCATTAAAATTTATTAAAACAACAAAAATACAGTTTCCGTAGCACTTACAAAATGCTACGTAAAGTTATAGTTAAAAATAGTTCATTTAACAAAACGACAGCACTTAAATGCTGTAATATATTTCCATTAAATTTAAAATAAACTTAAATGTTAAGTTTAACCACTACAGCACTTACAAAGTGCTATAATAGCCTTTATTTCAAATTAACTTTTTTAGTTCATTTAAACAACTACAGCATTTGCAAAATGCTGTAATATCTTTTACATACATTTCAAAAATGCTGTCAAATCAAATTCAGAGTTTAATTACCTTTTCACAAATTTAACTAAATTTCAAATTTTATTTAATTAACTTAAACCTTTAATTAAAACTAAATTTCACATTTCCAAGTCAAGGTATATTTTAAAAGATCACTTTTAAACATTTATTTATTTAACCACTTAAATTAATAGAATAATCAATAATACTTTAGTAAATCATTTAAATTCAAATTAAATTAAATTATCATAATTACCATTTTCCAAATATAATTAAATTTCCATTTTATTTATATAACTTAAATATCATTTTAACCAAAATTTCAAATTTCCAAACTTGAGTTATATTTCAAAAAATCCAGTTAAACCATTCATTTATTACATTTTTAACACATAGAAAAATCATAGTTTTTTTAATTCAAAATATTTCAAAATATGTTTAAATCAAATTTCATAAACTTATATTTTTAAAATACTTAAAAATATCCAAAACACCTTATAAAATAACCACGGGCCTGTATATAGTTTTCTAGCCTAGGTCAAGTGATACGGATATGTATCATTTCAATCCGTAGTTTAAAAAGAAAAATCCGGGTTCTATCATTTCAAACCCGCGATCCCAAGTTAAAATAAATTAAATAAAAACCATTCAGGCCTATCATTTCAGCCCATAACGATTTTTCCATATTCTAAAGTCCGTTCGGGTATGTATCATTTCAACCCATAGTGATTCTAGTCTACAGGGAACTTGCAATGGTGATAACTGATATAAATAACAGAATAACATTAAATAATAGCAACATATGATATAACAGGTGTAATAACAGGTGTGAACATCATATGATAATAATATAGGCATATATAACATGATAATATATTTCTACAGATTCACAGGGTGTCAATTTACTAGTTATATAGGTACATATTGTCTGGTGAGAATGACTCACCTGTTAAAGCTGGAGATTAGCGATCAAAACACATAGAATAGATTCCAGAAAGCACAACAAGCACGATATAGCATGACTTTTGATTTGAATGAATGGAGAGCCTTGATATTTATCTTGTAAACAATAACCAAAACAAGACAATATACACATAAATATTCAACGCAAAACAATGTTGAAACAATGAAGATAAGAAGCAACAACGGAATAGATTACTTGACCGTGCTTTAACCATTCAAAAGATCGAACAAGGGGTTCATTTTCTTAGCCATGATGATGATGAGTGTGAGAGAGACAAGGTTAACTCCTCGGAATACATAAGACAAAACAATCCAAACAATATAAGTTTTCAACCCAAATTTTAATAAACAATGTTAGGAATGACTGCACGGAATCAAATAGAAATGCTTGCACTTGCTTTCAACCTTTACTAGGCTCAGCCATGAGGGAAACTACAGGTCTAAGGCAATGGTTTTGGGTCAGATCTCGGTTGCTAAGGTCAGCCTAACATGAGTTTGTTGATGGCAAAAGGTATGGAGATGGAACAACAACACAACAAAGCAAATTCAAGGTAAATCTCAACATTATATGCTAAAATTAGGTTCGGCCATAGACTCTAGGGTCATGGTCAGAGGTCCAGATGTTGGTGGCTGATGTGGCAGAGGGTAGTGGTCAGATCTGGGCTGGTGGTGGTGGTGGAAGTGGCGGCTAAAGGAAGGTGGAGGTGTTGGAACAAAACTAGGCTAGATTTGGACATATAGGTGATGTTTTTGCGAATTTTGGTGGTGGTCTCTTGCCATGGGGTGTTCGGCCATGGTCAGATCTGGTGGGGTAGATGGTGGTGGTGGTCTGGAAGAGATGGAAGGAGGTGGTGGCTGTGGAACAAGGGAGAGAGGCCGATCTAAACAAGGGAGAAAGCAAGGCAAAATTGCATAGAAAAAGTAAGAAAAAAAGTAGAAAGAAAAGAGAGATTTACCTAATTTTTTTTCAAGATGGAGGCCATGACTTTTTTTTAGGGTTTTGGAGCTTGAAAATTCGTGAATAATATGGGGAAGTCGGCTGGAAAAAAAATGAGGGATAGAACGGCAAAAAAAATAAAAGATGTATTGATTGAAAAAGAAACGGTAGAATTCAAAAGGACTAAGCACACAAAAGGTATCAAACTCTTCATATATCTTTAATTCCTTTTTATAACTTTATATTTCTGGAAAAAAAAAATAATCCCAGATAAAATTATGAAATTTTATTAAAATATAATAATTTATATAAATATTTATCAATTATATAAAGTTAAATTAAGAAAATAGCTAAAATAGTAAACTAGTCTAGAAAATTTGGAATTGAATAGAATAAATTTTTAGAAAATTCATATGAGCTTGTAATATATTTTTAAATATAAATAATAACATAAAATAAAAATATATTCACAAAATAAATATTTAAAATTTAATTTAAATATAATTTTTAATGAAGAAAATAGCAGAAAATAGGAAAACAGCCTTTAAAAATGAAAAATAAATACAGTAAATTTTGGAAAAATTCTATTATCATTTTAAAAATATAAAAAGACAAAAATATATATAAAAAAACATATTAACACATATTAAAACAAAATATAAGAAAGAAAATATGATTTATAAAATTTAAAATAGGCAAAATTGCACAAATAAACAAATTATACTAAAAATTGAAATGTACATAACTTTTACATTTTAACTCCGTTTTCAACGAAACGAAAAGTAGTGTTCAAGTTATTACATCTATTTTTATAATAAAAGATAAAATTTATAATTTCAAACTTTTAAATTTTTAAGTTTAAAAGTCAAAGTTTGACTATTGACCAAAATTCACATTTTCAGGAGATATTAAATTTAGTCATATTTAAAATTCTAATCCACATCAAAGTCAAAGTTTATATTTAAAATAACAAAATTTATTCTTTTTCATAAATAAAGCTTTTGAATCTGGAAAAGATCAATTTAAGAATATTTGTAAAATACAGGGTTGTTACAAAATGCTATATGGTCTGCAGTCTATGTTGAAATCAAATTTAACCCTTGTTTTGAAATCTGAACTACCGCAGCACTTCTGAAATGCTGTCTTTTCTGTTTTGAACTATAATTCAACTAAAACTGAGTTTTAACAGCAGTTTTAAGTGTTGTCTTTGCTGAATTAAAAATGTTTTCAAATACAACTTATAGCAGTTGTTTTTAAATGCTGTGAAATGTTGAAATTTTAATAATTATGGTTTTTGACTTAGTAAACGAACTTAGAATGGTTTGAAACTTTGAAAATTGAATACTTGATTTGAAAATATAATAATTACACTTTTAAAAGGTTTAAATGAATTATTTTGATTGGAATATAAACTATTTAAAGGTGATTTGAAATGATAGTAAATGAACGATATCTTTGAATTTAAAGGGTATTTAAAGTTGAATATTTGGATTTGAACTGATATGATATTTTATTATATTAAATTTAGTCATATTTGAAATTCTAATCCACATCAAAGTCAAAGTTTATATTTAAAATAACAAAATTTATTCTTTTTCATAAATATAGCTGTAACGACCCGGAATTTTCGATCCCGAAAATCCCAGATAGTTAGGAGAAGAAGAAAAAGATAGAAGAAGAAGAAACAGAAACACACCACAGATTCTCACATTCGCAGCGGATCAAAATATAATATCAAATAATAACAGTTTACAAAGAATACTATATCTGTTAATTTACATTTATAATACATCAGAGTTACTCTCATACACAACACTGAGCATATACAAATCAAATATATCTCAGATAACCAGAAATAATAGTCAAAGTGGAACACTCCATACGTCCTGCCATCCAGCTCGCCATCCCTGAGCTCCAGAACGTCCTTACCTGAAAATCTGTAATACTCGGTCTGACCCGAGCATTACAACAAAGTAACACCCGGATCAGGCTGGAAACCAGCGTGAGTAAACCCATCTAACATGGAATACAAAGCATATAACTATATAAACCCGGTGTCACTTATATCCATCTACAACTTCACAAGTGGTTATAGACATCACTTATCACACCCATCAATTTCTAAATACTCAAACTTAGATTAAATGGTCCAATTTGCTCAAATTATTTCATTTCAACTTATTTATTTCACATACAATTCTATGAAGATTTGAAGTGGTTACGGGTATTCACTAATACCCGACTTCGGTCTCTTCAAATCCAATTGTCATCTAAACCCAAGTTATTCAATGAAGTATAATTCAACTTAAATTACCGGATAACACCTTTACACAGCAATTCATACTTGGTAGATAACCACATAATCACTGTCCATCCAACATATCATATCATCAAACAATTCAAATCAGAGATATCAACCAATCCAAAACACTTATCATCATTCGATCATTCATACGCAAGATTGATCTCCATCATTAACTACACTAATTAATGATCCTCTAATTACTTTCATTTGTTAATTATTCTTAAGTCTCATTTAATAATTAACCTTTAACTTAATTACATTCATAAATCAACTACCCTTAATTACTTCATTTATGAAACCAACCCTTGATTTATTACATTAATTTATCCTTTAATTACACTAAGTAATTAACACTTAATCACTCCCACAAAGTAATTCTTTTTAATTACTATTCATCAAGAAATCTCCCTCAATTTATTCCATCTAGTAATCATCTATCACTAAGCCATTACGCTTTATTAATTACATTAAGTAATTATACTTAACCCATCATCAAGTAATTCTATTTAATTGATTAAACTTGACTAATTAACTACATTAACCACATCAACTTAATTAATTACATTGAGTAATTAATCTCTTTAATTACTTCATTAAGTAATTACTCTTAATAATTCTTTAACCTTATGTAATTAACCTCCAGTTACATGTTACTTAATTATTCATTAATTTTATTAATCTTGATTTAAAATTACTTAAATTACTTATCTTAGTAAATTGAGTAATTATACCTTAATTACTTTAGTAAAATAAACATGATTAAATTTAGATAAATCGTTTATTACATCAACTCTTAACTTCCACTTTAAAATAAATCAGGTTTTAAAATTTGAATTTGTTTAAAACATCATTTCCCAACTTAAACATTTCATACCTCTTTTAAAACCAGTTTGAACTTTGGTTTAAAATTTAAGTCTGCTTTTAGAATAAATTTGAAATCATTTTAGTTTAAAATCTGGTCAGGTGAAAAAAAACTGGAACAAAAACATTTGGAGATACCCCTCTTCATCATCTTCGAGTCGAACTCGTGAAAATCACGAAAACCCACCGGTCCAAAAGTTCTTCCTCCAACCTTCAACTTCACCAGACATCCCGATGTGCACCGTGCACATGCACGGCAATCCAAACCTCCTCCGACCATCATTCTGACCTTCAACCAATCGACATCGAGCTCAACATCTTCCTCAACCACCCAGAAGTGAAGATTATACCCAACAATGAAAATCGAGCTACTAGGAGGAAGCCTGGGTTCCACCATCATCGGAAAACTTCCAACCGCCGCCCATCCCAATAATGATGAACGCTGTCAACATCACCAGAGAGTCGCCTGGACCTCCTAAATCGATCCCCCACCACGCGATCCGACTCGATGCGGCCCAGTCTCCGTAACCACCTCGTCAAATCCGATCACCAAAAACACCAGAAAACTCTACTTCTCTCTGCTCCGACCACCATGTCCATTGTTAAATTCCCACGCCATTTTTCCAGTGACCCACATGGCACCCACTACCCCCAGCTTAAACCCCGCGACTTATTAACTATCTGATCGCCAGAAATCGAAGAAAAATCGATTTCCGTTCATCTCAAAATTTCTAGCGATCTATCACACTAAAAATCTTGATTTTGATCTTGAAATTCACGGTTTATATAAACGAACAAGATCAAGGAATCATAACCCAAATTATAATCAATCGAAATTTGAACGAAACATGATTTTACTGTATTTTTAAAATTTTCCAGTCAACCTCATCATTTTACTACCTAAAAATATTTCTGAAATTTAAATCTTGCCAACTCAATCACATTTTACTCACCTGAAAACTTTGAATAGAGAACAATCCTGGAAGTTGCAACTGCCCTGGGTCTTGACTTGTCTTGATCTTCTTGTTTGTTTTGATTAGTTGCTGAGTTTAGTTTCTAAATTTGCTACCCTTCTTTTTTTTCTTTCTCTTTATTCAGGTTGATGAATCGAAAAGGATTAAGGATGATATATAAAAAGAAGTATACAGGCCTATTTCTCTTAGCTGGTACAAGATTTTTATGTACCAAAAATACTTGTTTATACTTGGCCAGAGATTTTTATTTGCAATTTGGAGGCTGAAAGGATTGAAGGCGTGCCATCATTAATTACCCCTGTCTCATTTTACTGCTTATGCTTATCCTATTTTTTTTTATGTACACACTTATATACATTTTGCCTTACTTCATTTCATACTACATTGTATACAGTTTATTTTTCTGTTGCCTTATTTCTTCCATATAGCTTCAAGTATTCCAAGTACATAGATATTTCTAGAATTTTTTTTTTACTTGACCCTAAATTTATTCTTGATATTATTCATTGCTAATATAAATACTTATTCTTATTACCTTCTAAAGCTAAACTATCACATATAATTTCTTATTTACTATTTAATTTTATACTTATATTAATTTCATAGTATCTCTTATGTTATATATTTATATTCATATTTATAACCATATTTTTTTTTACACTTACGTTTATCATAGTTTATCTTATGTTTACATATATTTATTTTAATGTTAATATCATATACTTGTTTTGTACTTATGTATAAATATTGGTATTTATTTTGAATATTTTTAAACCCTTTATTTTATATTTCCAGATCATAGTTATGCTCCCAAACATATACAGACATAATAAGTCATATTTTTAATTAATTAGATTGAATTCTTATCAAAATAATATTGCTAAATCCCCGGGTCATCACATTCCTCCCCCCTTTGAATCTTTTCGTCCTCGAAAAGGAACAAAACCAGATTTATTAAAATACTCAAAATCAGATACATTTTCTTTGATCATTTTTAAACCACTTTAAAATCTATATAATATTTCTAAAATAGTTTTTATAAAAAATGCTTTTATAATTCGATGTTTCGACCAGTCCATCCTTGTTCTCACAGAAATTCGGTCATACGTTGATCAAGCGTAAGACTGAAAATCTATAAGTACTCGGTAAACTCGTTTCCAACACCCAGTGAAAATACTTTGGAAAATAATTTTATTGAAAATATCGAAAATAGTTTTTGAAAATAGAGGAAATATCTTTGGTAAAAATGCTCTGGAAATCATCACCCCCATCCATGGTCGCAGTTAACCCGATGGTTACGTTGCCGTCCCGACAAAATCCACAGATAACTGTAGGTCTCCGCGCCACTCGATTACGCCATGGAACCCGCTACAGATCGCAGTTATACCCGGGCTATACGTTGCTATCACAGCAAAAAACCCATATAACTGTAGGCATTAGCGCCACCGAATTTCGCTGCCAAAAGAATGAAACTCCTCCACTTGACCATAGATCGCAGTCTACCGATGTTGCGCTGCCATCCCGACAGAATCAAGTGTAGACTGTTGGCACTCATCCTCCACACGATTTTTGCTATGGTCCCCACAAAGTAGATCGCAGCGACATCAAATTACACTGTCGTCACAGCATAACCCAAATGCCCCTGTAGGCATCAGCGCCATCGACTTTCGCTACCAAATAATCCTCAGGAACTAGTTTGTCCGGACTCCTCACAGGATCAACTTTTGAACCTCCCCTTTAGAGGCTCAAGGCAGTACCACTCAGTGGCACTCCTGAGAAGTTCATTCAAGGGAGCGTCTTTTTCCCCAGAGCCACTTTCAAAACACTTTATACTATACACATATAGTATTTTCAAATCATACACCGAGTATGAATCACATGTAAAGCTCCTTTACAAAATCGATTCTCAAAATCGATAATCCTCATATTAGGCTTTCCAAATTCAAATATTGATTTTTCCCAAAATCAAAAGCCTTTCCCAAAATTCAATGGTTCCAAAAACCTTTCCTCAAAATCATTTTCACAAATCCTTTTATAAATACATATATATAAAAGTTTTGAAAAATCTTTGAATCAATTTATACTTGTATAACTCCACTTTTATACTTTAAACACTTTCCAAAAATCATTTTCTTCTGGCAAAAGATTCAATAAGGGAGGTTTTCCATATATAACAAAGATATATAACTTGTTTAGCCCAAATCAATATTTAAATTTTGATTACTCTTTACTTTCTTCATAATTATAGAAATTTTCAGTTTCATTTACCTCATCATATATTTTCACATAATATGCTTTCATTTCAAAGACCATTTTTACAGTTTCTTATAAAGTTTCAATATCAATTTCATTCCAAACCGTACGATGTCACATATCATTCGTACGCAATATCAATCTGATCGCTCACTCGATCACATAATTTCCCTTCCGAACTAGTATTGTCCACCCGACTTCCTAGTGCGGACTCAGATTTGGTTTCTTGATCAGAAACCGTCATTCTCCTTGCATAGTCACATCTATGATAGAGAATATCCAGAACCAATCAAAAATCCATATCCAGGTTCGCCGTCGAAAATCGAGCGAAAAATCCCAACTCGGATCGATAATATTATCTCGAAATTCTGTGCTCGAATCTGGATCAAACCACTATGCGAATAGAATAATATACGTACATCCGACGTATTCATCTTCATTGATTATCATTTAAATAAATTTCCTTTCTATTCACATTCACCTTGATTTTATTCACTTATTCACATTTGCCTTAATCCCCATTTGGATTATCACTTCAATTCTTATCTCGGTTGGGTATTTTATCAATAACAGTTTAGACTCCGACCAGTTTATATTTAGAAAATAGCTTGAAAATTTTTAAATTAGATAAGTAGTTGAAAAATAATTATTAGTTTGTAAAATAGCTGTAAAATAGTTAATTAATTGTAAAATAGTTGGAAAATAGTTAAATAGAAATAGAAATTTTAGATAATTACAAAATAGTTGTAAAATAGAAATTAGTTTATAAAACAGTTGAAAAATGGTTAAATAGCTCCAAAAATAATTGTAAAACAAGTATAAAATAATTTGTCTCTAAGAAAGAAAGATTGTATATATTTAATAGCTTGGAAAAATAAGTTTATATTAAAACAATTTATATTGAAAATAGTTTCAGAGTCAAACTGTCTCACTACCCAACCTTTAACCCAATCAGTCAATTTAAATTCCATTTAAATTGACTCAAAACCCAAAATAACTTCAAATTTCAACCACTTCCCATTCCGATATTGATCCATTTCCAATCAAGTTGAATTATCCTTGATTTTTTTTTCAACTTCAAATCAAATTCCATTTGATTCTAAACATATTCATTTAAATTACAATTCCAAATTATTCAAATTAATTTAGACAAACTTCGAATTGAATCAACTTCAAATTTCAAATCATTTTAAATTCAATCCCAAATTTTCCATTTAAATATTTAAACTTATACATCCTCAATCATAAATCCAATTAATTCGAATCATATTCAATTTGAATTAATTCAATTCTAATCTCAATCTTAACCCATCTCGAGTTATATATATTCGAGTTAAATTTTCAAATGTCGATTTAACCCCTTAAATCTAATTAACCTTTATTTTTAAATCAATAATCCCAATCTTTAAACAATTTCATTCTGAGTCAAATTCTCAAAATTCCATTTTAAATTATCTTTATTTTACTTATTACAAAGTTCAAATAAGAATTCAAAAACAATTTAATCTTCAGATTCTAATTTATTATCCATTTCTAACTTCAAAACCAAGTTTCAATTTCAGAGATTATTTATAACAATAGAATGGTATCAGAATAAATAAACATCTAAATTTATCCAAACACCAATTTACAACATCCATTTTCAATTCCCAGATCTCAAACCGATTTTGAGATCACCCATAATTCCCTACCAAATCAACTCATTTAACTTTCCTAAGTTAAATCTCAATTTCATCTTGAAATCTCCAATTCAGGTTGCTTGTTAACTTATTTAACTTTTCCCAAAGTTAAGTTCAATTTACTCCCGTCAAACTTACTCAAATTTGAATTCCCACTTCAAATTTTAAATTTCTATCAAAACTCTTTCCCACTCATAAGTTCAAAATTATATCACTTTGGGTTTTTACTTCACACTTCATGTAGAATCAAATCTCAACACTTAAGAGTTTATTTCAAATCATCCTTGTATCCATACATATATACATATTTATTTCTTAGCCTACCGGGATATACATTTGAATTTTAAACCACCTTTGGTTTTAATTTAAGATAGACCTCTTTTAAAGTTTTCAAACAACTTCTTATTTTAAAATAAGGTCACATTCAAATATATCCTGGATAATATTATTTATCCTTTTCCTTAAAGACTTTGAAACAATTCAATGTTTCTAAACTTAGGTTTTAAACTTCACAATTTAAATCCGTTCTAATTTACAAGTTATACTCATCTAAATTTATATCCTTAACACATTTTATTCTGCTCACTCATTAATACACATCTTATTATTAAACACAACAATGATAATAACCAAGATTATCATATCTGGAAACCAATTCATTATCATCTTTATTCTGAAAACATTTCTACAAATTCAAGATTTTAATTTCACTTTGGATCCATTTCAAATTTATCTTCATTCAATTACAATTTGGTTGTACCACTATTAACACTTAATTCTCATTATTTTATTTAATTCCAATAATTTTTAACAACCAATTACTTTAACATTTATTAGTAAGAAATATTGCTTTATATATATATCAAAATATATTCTTACTTAAAACCATTTAAAATCTTTATATAAGAAAATAGCAAATACGCTCTCATATATATTACACTTAACTCATTCTAGGGTTCTATTGACCCTATCCTTATGAGTACACCTACCAGAGCCAAGGTTCTCTCTTAACCTTTGCTCTGATACCAACTGTAACGACCCGGAATTTTCGATCCCGAAAATCCCAGATAGTTAGGAGAAGAAGAAAAAGATAGAAGAAGAAGAAACAGAAACACACCACAGATTCTCACATTCGCAGTGGATCAAAATATAATATCAAATAATAACAGTTTACAAAGAATACTATATCTGTTAATTTACATTTATAATACATCAGAGTTACTCTCATACACAACACTGAGCATATACAAATCAAATATATCTCAGATAACCAGAAATAATAGTCACAGTGGAACACTCCATACGTCCTGCCATCCAGCTCGCCATCCCTGAGCTCCAGAACGTCCTTACCTAAAAATCTGTAATACTCGGTCTGACCCGAGCATTACAACAAAGTAACACCCGGGTCAGGCTGGAAACCAGCATGAGTAAACCCATCTAACATGGAATACAAAGCATATAACTATATAAACCCGGTGTCACTTATATCCATCTACAACTTCACAAGTGGTTATAGACATCACTTATCACACCCATCAATTTCTAAATACTCAAACTTAGATTAAATGGTCCAATTCGCTCAAATTATTTCATTTCAACTTATTTATTTCACATACAATTCTATGAAGATTTGAAGTGGTTTCGGGTATTCACTAATACCCGACTCCGGTCTCTTCAAATCCAATTGTCATCTAAACCCAAGTTATTCAATGAAGTATAATTCAACTTAAATTACCGGATAACACCTTTACACAGCAATTCATACTTGGTAGATAACCACATAATCACTGTCCATCCAACATATCATATCATCAAACAATTCAAATCAGAGATATCAACCAATCCAAAACACTTATCATCATTCGATCATTCATACGCAAGATTGATCTCCATCATTAACTACAATAATTAATGATCCTCTAATTACTTTCATTTGTTAATTATTCTTAAGTCTCATTTAATAATTAACCTTTAACTTAATTACATTCATAAATCAACTACCCTTAATTACTTCATTTATGAAACCAACACTTGATTTATTACATTAATTTATCCTTTAATTACACTAAGTAATTAACACTTAATCACTCCCACAAAGTAATTCTTTTTAATTACTATTCATCAAGAAATCTCCCTCAATTTATTACATCTAGTAATCATCTATCACTAAGCCATTACGCTTTATTAATTACATTAAGTAATTATACTTAACCCATCATCAAGTAATTCTCTTTAATTGATTAAACTTGACTAATTAACTACATTAACCACATCAACTTAATTAATTACATTGAGTAATTAATCTCTTTAATTACTTCATTAAGTAATTACTCTTAATAATTCTTTAACCTTATGTAATTAACCTCCAGTTACATGTTACTTAATTATTCATTAATTTTATTAATCTTGATTTAAAATTACTTAAATTACTTATCTTAGTAAATTGAGTAATTATACCTTAATTACTTTAGTAAAATAAACATGATTAAATTTAGATAAATCGTTTATTACATCAACTCTTAACTTCCACTTTAAAATAAATCAGGTTTTAAAATTTGAATTTGTTTAAAACATCATTTCCCAACTTAAACATTTCATACCTCTTTTAAAACCAGTTTGAACTTTGGTTTAAAATTTAAGTCTGCTTTTAAAATAAATTTGAAATCATTTTAGTTTAAAATCTGGTCAGGTGAAAAAAAAACTGGAAGAAAAACATTTGGAGATACCCCTCTTCATCATCTTCGAGTCGAACTTGTGAAAATCACGAAAACCCACCGGTCCAAAAGTTCTTCCTCCAACCTTCGACTTCACCAGACATCCCGATGTGCACCGTGCACATGCACGGCAATCCCAACCTCCTCCGACCATCATTCTGACCTTCAACCAATCGACATCGAGCTCAACATCTTCCTCAACCACCCAGAAGTGAAGATTATACCCAAAAAATGAAAATCGAGCTACTAGGAGGAAGCCTGGGTTCCACCATCATCGGAAAACTTCCAACCGCCGCCCATCCCAATAATGATGAACGCTGTCAACATCACCAGAGAGTCGCCTGGACCTCCTGAATCGATCCCCCACCACGCGATCCGACTCGATGCGGCCCAGTCTCCGTAACCACCTCGTCAAATCCGATCACCAAAAACACCAGAAAACCCTACTTCTCTCTGCTCCGACCACCATGTCCATTGTTAAATTCCCATGCCATTTTTCCAGTGACCCCTATGGCACCCACTACCCCCAGCTTAAACCCCGCGACTTATTAACTCGCTGATCGCCAGAAATCGAAGAAAAATCGATTTCTGTTCATCTCAAAATTTCTAGCGATCTATCACACTAAAAATCTTGATTTTGATCTTGAAATTCACGGTTTATATAAACGAACAAGATCAAGGAATCATAACCCAAATTGTAATCAATCGAAATTTGAACGAAACATGATTTTACTGTATTTTTAAAATTTTCCAGTCAACCTCATCTTTTTACTACCTAAAAATATTTCTGAAATTTAAATCTTGCCAACTCAATCACATTTTATATAGACATCAAAGTCCATAAAGGATTAAAGGATAGGAATTTAATTCTCAAACAGGTTTTGACCCCAGTAAAACTGAACAGAGCAAAAGATCACATTCCAGACATGCACAATCATATCAACACACACTTATATATATATACATATATATATACACTCATTTGTATATATATACAAACCATCACAATTTTCTTCAAGCATGTTTCAACCTCAAATAAAAATCCAGCTTTAAAATGATTTACTCACAGTTCTATAAAACAGAGAAAGCCCAAACTTGTTTTTGTTTCCAAACATGTATACCTCATTCTTAAGTGTATATATATATATATATATATATATATATATATATATATTCATGCATCATATTTTCCATCCATACAAACTTTCACTATCACAAAATCAAACCTTTATCACAGGCAACCCAAGATATGTATACAAATTCAAGAGTTCACTCACCTGAAAACTTTGAATAGAGAACAATCCTGGAAGTTGCAACTGCCCTGGGTCTTGACTTGTCTTGATCTTCTTGTTTGTTTTGATTAGTTGCTGAGTTTAGTTTCTAGATTTGCTACCCTTCTTTTTTTTCTTTCTCTTTATTCAGGTTGATGAATCGAAAAGGATTAAGGATGATATATAAAAAGAAGTATACAGACCTATTTCTCTTAGCTGGTACAAGATTTTTATGTACCAAAAATACTTGTTTATACTTGGCCAGAGATTTTTATTTGCAATTTGGAGGCTGAAAGGATTGAAGGCGTGCCATCATTAATTACCCCTGTCTCATTTTACTGCTTATGCTTATCCTATTTTTTTTATGTACACACTTATATACATTTTGCCTTACTTCATTTCATACTACATTGTATACAGTTTATTTTTCTTTTGCCTTATTTCTTCCATATAGCTTCAAGTATTCCAAGTACATAGATATTTCTAGAATTTTTTTTTTACTTGACCCTAAATTTATTCGGGATATTATTCATTGCTAATATAAATACTTATTCTTATTACCTTCTAAAGCTAAACTATCACATTTAATTTCTTATTTACTATTTAATTTTATACTTATATTAATTTCATAGTATCTCTTATGTTATATATTTATATTCATATTTATAACCATATTTTTTTACACTTACGTTTATCATAGTTTATCTTATGTTTACATATATTTATTTTAATGTTAATATCATATACTTGTTTTGTACTTATGTATAAATATTGGTATTTATTTTGAATATTTTTAAACTCTTTATTTTATATTTCCAGATCATAGTTATGCTCCCAAACATATACAGACATAATAAGTCATATTTTTAATTAATTAGATTGAATTCTTATCAAAATAATATTGCTAAATCCCCTGGTCATCACAAAAGCTTTTGAATCTGGAAAAGATCAATTTAAGAATATTTGTAAAATACAAGGTTGTTACACTATTCGATCGTATGGAGAAGATAGCTTTTTGAACCCAATTATAATATTAAATTTCTAATACTAATTTCAGCGCGTTCTTATCCCGTATGACCAAACGATAACTCCAAATGATACGAAAATTGAACTTCGATAATAATACACTATTACGGATCCAATGGAACTGGTTTCGTCGAAATCCGAGATTGTGCCCCTGGAAGGCTATTTTTACTTGTTAATTAAAACGGGTTATTTTTAAAATCGAGTAAACCATCTTTAAATTAAATTTTAGAAATTTTATTATCTTCATTCTTATTAATAGAAATTAAGTAAGCCTTTAAATTATTTTTACCAAGCTTAAAACTCAAGATTCATTATTTAACCAATTTCAAGTATTAAATTTAACAATTAAATTATCCAATAAACCATTATATTTGAAATTAAAGTTATTTAACCTATAAAATTAACTTTTAAATATTTAAAATTAATTAAATATTCCAATTTCGAATAATCCAAAATTCTGGGTCGTTACAGCTTGCAATTGAACTCAATAAGAAAAATAAATGTTACCATTTTCTATATTTTGATTTACATATCATAACTCTCTATTTTACACTAAACAATCTTTTACAAAATCACAAATAAATTTCTCCATGTGTCAAAACCAATTAACAATTTAAAAATTACATTTCAACAATAATTCTCAATATTAACACTTTTCTCTAAACACAAAATTTAAATAATTTATTCAATCATATTTCAAATTTAAATTGAAATCCTTTTTAAGAAATGAAACTCATTTCTTAAATAAATCAAATCAATTATTCTCAAAACAAAATTTAATTTTCACAATAATTTCACAAATTACAATTTTACATTAATTTTCCCTAATTAAATTTAATTAACTATGTAGTTAACAACAGGGTTGTTATAAAAAAGTATATAAATTATTAAAGTAGTTACATACTAAGCCATTGAATTGTGATAAGTTCATTTGAACATTTAAAATGGATATATTGATCTGTATATATTTTAATACATTTGTATTAGTATGGTAGGAACTTGGAATCATATATGTATATAAAATAACATGATGCCAAATGTTGGATTAAATACGGATTAAATACATTATTAAGGTATGTATATAAATGCACTTTGAATCCCTTAAACTATAACTTGTGAAAATGGTGATTTAACAACATACCTTAAGAATAACTTATTTGGTTATTATCTACACTTTTATAATTTTTCTAAAAAGCAAAGAATATGTGTTGAAAAGCTATAGAAGAAGTAAATCAAAGTAACAAAAGGTAGAAGTAAAAAAGTCGCTATAGCAACAGTTTTAAAATAGCTTGTTTTTGAAAATAACGCTTATTTTTGTGAAACTTGCTTAGGGATTTCTTTAGCAATTAATCAATTAAATAATATATTACTATTATTTGGAAAGTTAAGAAGCCTAATTCGTTTAATAGCCAGTTGAACGAAATGCAAAAGGTTATAGCGAAATAGTCGCTTTAAATGTAGTTCGATAAAATACCATGTTTTTGGGAAATTCTCTAAAATAATTAAAAGATATTCTTTGAGAATTGTTTTCATGGTTTTCAAGAACCCAAAGTAAACTAACTATTGTAAAAGGAATGGATCTAAAATCATTAGTTATGGCATCAAAATTAGACACAAAGTTGTAGCAAAAATATGATCAAAATAGTAACAGAACTTTTGGTAGTACTTCAAGAAGTGCTACCATAGTAAATTGAAGATATAAACTATTTAAAAATGATATTTACATTTAATATTTTTCTCTAATATTTTCAGGATTGTTTTCTAACTTATAATAGGAGTTTTAAAATTGGTTTCAAGTTTAAATATATCTTTAATAATTAATTATAAATTTCTAAATTAAGTATCTTTTAAAATTAAATAGGAGTTTTTCTATTTGTTTCAAAATTCCTTATTTTTACATAATATTCTATATAAATAATTATCATATAATTTAAGTAGTTTTAAAAGTATTTTAACATATTAATAAGTAATTTAAAGTTATTTATGCATATATAAGTTTTAAGTATTAAATTAAGTATTTTATAAATATAATAAAAGGAGTTTGGATTTTAACACTTAAGTTAAAATAAATTGTTTTATGGAATCAACTAAGAGTGTATTGCATTAATAAATAAGTGTGAATATGCTTTGATATTTAAATAAATGTCTAAAGTTATTAATAGATAAGTAAATGGTTTTTGGTTGTTGTAGACGGTGTTTTTAGCAACACTTGTTTTTAACCCTTATTATTAATTATATTTGGGAATAGAATTAGATATTTACTAATGGATATTTAGTAGAAAAATACAAGTAAATGTTTTTGTTTTGTTGTGACAATTGTTTTTAGCAACACTTGTCTTTTACCCTTAAATGTAATTAAACCTTTAAAAGGAGAGTTTTATAGACAATGATTAAATGGAATGAGTTTGGGTTTGCAGTAAACAATGTTTTAGCAACATTTTTTTTAAACCCTTGAATTACATTTTAGAAATAATATTATAAATCTTTAACAATGGAAATTTAAAAATAATAACAAGTATTGAAATCTTTTATAGAGAGACAAAAAATGTTATATGTTTAATTTATAAAAGAAAAAGAATTTATTATAACAATATTTTGGTAGTAATTGTTTTAATATCTTTGATTATATTTCAAGCAAGTAAAACTTGTTAAACGATTTGTGAATACACTTATACCATTGGAATAAGTATATGAATACTTACTAAGTATTAAAAGAATAAATAAATAGTTAAGTTTATAAAGACAAGTATATATCTTTTATAAAGAGAAATCCAATATATTTATACAAGTATATAAAGTTTTAATTAATTAATTAATAAAGTAAGCCTTGATTTATAAAATAAGTTTTATTAGATAGAAAGATGTTTTACTAATATAAAGGGTTTTAATTAATGAAGGATACATTAATTATAAAGGGATTAAAAGTCGTTTATGTGAGTTGATTATACTTGAATGATAAGTAATAACTATGTAATGACCTTAGTTTGATTGTTTATGGGATGTTAGTAATAATATGCTTAACATTAAAAGCCGAACAAGTAAGCTTCTCTATTTGTGAGAGTCTAGACTGATGTTTAGGTAGGGATGGAGCAATAGAGCTCTAACCTATCAGCATTCTTCTAGGCCGTGGAATAGTTAAGAAGAAAGGTCGGAAAACGTGTAAAGTGTGGAACCTTGATTCCCATAAGCAAGCTTCCAAGACTCAATAGTCAATTAGTCGACTATCAATCTTGTCCAAAATTAACTTAGGAAGTATACGGGATGCTTCATAGATTTATACCAATAAGAACCCCTGGGGAGGAGTATTGGTACAAAACACCTCTAGCTTTCGATTACTTCCAAAAGAACCAGAATTGTTTTAACTGGAAATTCATCGATTGGTTTTGGGGAGTCTAAGATCGATAAATTGTTTACTTGCCGAAAACCACTTCAAAACTATTATACATGTTCTATGTTTTGGAATTGAATGATGGAAACCATGTGTGTTCCAAAATCTGTTAAGGTAATGGAATCTATGTGGATTCATGATTTGATCAAGTATTGGAGACTCGTGTAAATATGCTGAACGTAGCCTCAACATTAGGAAAATGACTAAAGACAGAGTAAGATGCACAATCCTGGGGTTTAGCCGACCCAAGGGGGGGTACGACAACTCCATATCTAGAGTATGCTTATAGATATTGCTAGCGGGGAGTTGCTGATACTTGGTGCACATTAGTCACGCGAGTGTTCGAATGATGTAACGACCCGTATTTTTACGGATCGAAAAGTTTGTCAAAATCTGGAATTTTAGTGTTGTTGAGCCATTTCAGATTTTAGGCAAAATATGGCTAAGTCCTAAGTCATTCACAACTTAGTATAGGTCATAAGTCGTATACGACTTAGGGGATAGGCACGACATAAGGATAGTGGCGAGTTAATTGTTACCGAGTTAAGAAGCAGCGAGTTAAGAGATAAGTCGTGACCGACTTAAGAGGGTTAGGTGACCTAAGGAAGTATTGGAGCGACCTATAGCTGTTCGCGACCTAGGGATGAGCGACTTAGTGGTTCCGAGTTAGCATTGTTAGGTCGGCAACGACCTAAGGGGTTTGGATATAGCTGTGTAGCGACCTAGTATCTTGGTATGACCTATAGGTTAGCGGCTTAAGAAATATACGACCTATGGGAGTTAAGTCGTACGAGTTAGGTCGTAAGGTTGTATTAGGTCGTATACAGTCTAAGTGTTAGGTCGCGTGGGTATGTTAAGTCGTAAGTTTGTTAGGTCGCGAGGTAGTGTACCTGTTAAGTCGTTGGGTGACTGTAGCATGGTTTTGGATTAAGTCGTAGGTCGCAGGGCTGCTAAGTCGTGAGGTTTTAGGTCGCGTGAAGACTTAAGGTGTTAAGTCGCTGGGTTTTAGCCTTTGTGTTAAGTCGTAGACGACTTAGGGAAGTTAAGTCTTAAGTCGTAGAGAATTGGTATGTTAAGTCGTAAGTCGCTAAGTCGCGCATAGGCTAAGTTGTTAAGTCGAACTGTTATTTCGCGCGCTATGTTAAGTCGGAGACCCAGTTGAGTCGTAAGTCGTAGGACTGCTAAGCCGTTAGGTCGTGAGCGACCTAGGAGTTGGGGCGCGCGTGCATATCTGTTAGGTCGAAGAGCTGTTAGGTCGTATGGGTTTTAGGTCGGCAAGGTCTTAGGTCGTAGGTCGGAAACGACCTAACTCCGAGTTACGACTTAAGGGATTTTCGCCTATAAATAGAAGGGGGTTGGCTTCATTTTTGGGTTCCGGATTTCGAAGCGACGAAGTGCTGCCATTTTGAGAGCTCGACTTCTACACTTCTTCACTTCTTTCCTCCACTCTAATCTAGTGCTTCCATCCATCCAAGTCGAAGATCAAGATTGAAGATTCAAGAGCTTAGATTGAAGATCTTCATCTTTTCAAGAGAGATTTCTCCGTTTGAAGTGGATTCGTCATAGATCAAGCTTGATCCTTCGCTGTCCAGGTCTGAAGCGTGTTGATTTGGGTTTGTTTTGGTGATTTGGTGAGTGGTGATTATCTCTCACACGGATCCAAAGGAGTAGATCGGATTGTTGGCTTGATTTGGTGTTAAAATAGTGATTTCTATGCATTTTTGTAAATCTAAGTATAGATCCATGTAGATCCATTGTTCATGATGATTTGACAACCATTTTTGTACATAATTAACCTATGCAAGTTCATTCATCAAGTTGTAGAGATAATTCCCATGTTTCATGCTTGTTAGACTTTCAACTCTTTAATTACGAAATTGCCATTATTGTTATAATTGTCCATTTTGCTTATATTTGAATGCTTAAATACTTGGATTGATGTTTGACATGATTGATTGCTGTGAATTAGATAATTATTGATTGGTTTTAGACAAGATGGTCGAAGGTGATTAGAAAGCTAAGGGGAAAGGCTCTTGAATTGGAAAAGCTGCTCGTGGCATATGTAGCGGATGATGAAGCTCTTATGCATAGATTCGATGATGATGATGTTGAGATGAGACTTTGCGAGGATGTGATGAAGCGAAGTATGATATGATATAGTCTTGGTCTAATCCAGACGGGATCATTCCAAGCATGTTGGTAACTCGGTGATATGATTCGAGTTAAGAATAATGGATGCTCGAGAGGCGCTAGAGCTAGTATGGAAATAGTCGTCGAGGAGGATGACTAGGAGGTTGAGACCTCATCGTTGTTGAAGGTTCTAGCATGCTCTAAGCAAGAGTACATGGGGACGCCCAAAAGACTAAGTTGATGGTCAAGTACTCTGGGCAGATTCGATAATCCTAGGCACGGGTCACGATGACGTGCGGGAGTTATGTCTAGAACCGGGGTTTCCATTAGCCCTTGACGGACGGCTGAAAGAATGTGCCGGTCATTCAATTAACGGTGATATCGCAGCAATGATAACAGTGATAGCCAGAGTCATGGATGTTTGGTTGTATCGTCATTCGGTCTCAAGAGCGGTATTTCCTGGGTGCTTATTTGACCTTGGTTTAAGACCTTGGGATATGTACTTGGAAAACATCGCTCTTAACTCGAGTGATAATTGCTTTACTTTAAATTGTACGCTTTGCTATGCTTGCTTCTGCTTAGTGTGTGTCTGGGGGCTATCACTATAGAATGAGGTTGGAAGTGGGAGGGTTGTATTCCTATTCCTTTTCCTTTATGCTCTTTTGGTATGTTGTTAGTTAATTTACTGCTCACTAAGACTGTTGTCTGACTCAAGGCTTTATGTTTTAATTCTTATTGCCTTGGGCTGTTCGTCCATTTTGGGACGGGCAGAGGTGACAGGTGCTGTTCTCTTCTCACGATGCTGATATCGAAGATGAGCTAGAGGGTTGCATATTATCTTCTTATATGTACTGGATGTTCCGCTGTTTGTATAATCTCTGAGTGTTATGTAGTGAGGCTTGATGTATCGACTATTTGGATGCTTGTATTCAACTATTATGGAGTTTTATATGATGGCATTTTATTCTATAAAGCTTCATTATACATATGTTCTATTGTATTTTGTCCATGCGCTGTGAGTAATACGATAGATCCTTTTATTTTGATCGACCCTGACAATCGTCCATGGTCGCCTGGCACATTTTACAGTGCGCTATCTCTAGATTCGGTGCAGGGGTCATGGGAGGTCGTCACATTTGGTATCAGAGCTTTGGTTAATCGATTTTACCCAACGCTCGATGACGTAACTACGTATGAGAGACGTAATTGTATTTGATGGATGAATACTATATATAATATAGTAGCTTAGTAGAGTTTGAGTCCTTTATGCAGTTGTTTCTCCAGATGTTCTAATCATTCCTTTTTATAGATATTGAGAATGAGTCGAAGAGGGAGACCAGCTGCTAGGGAAGGCCGTGCTACTGAGGGGACTGCTGATTATGCAACCATGTTCGAAGCTATGATGACTTCGATCATGAGAAGGATACCAGTTCCGGGGGCAGCAGTAGATGTTGGAGTTCAAGTCCAAACTCCGAAACCAGTGGATTTTGCTAAGTTGTGCAAAGACTATACTGCTCTTGGAGGGAAGGTTTTCTTGGGAACAGAATCAACTATCGAAGTCCAGAGATGGATAGATGCTTGTAGAAGGATCTTTGGTGATTTAGGAATTGATGATGCAACTAAGAGGAAGTTGGCATCAAGACAGCTTCAAGGGAGAGCCTCTGATTGGTGGAACTCTATTACCATCAATACTGCGGAGGAAGAGATTACTTGGGAGCAATTCCAAGTTAGGTTTGAAGCTAAGTTCATTTCTACAGCTCAGAAGTCTGTTCTGTTCAAGAAGTTTGTGGAGCTCAAACAGGGAGGTAGACCAGTTCTTGAGTATGTTTCTGAGTTTGAAGCTTTGTCCATGTATGCTCGGTCATATATTGAATCTGCTTATCAGAAGAATGAGAAGTTTGTGAAAGGCTTAGACAGTTATCTTGGGAGACAGTTGGTGGATCATTTGGACGATTCATTTGAGAAGCTTGTGGAGAAAGCTCTTAGGCATGAGAGTCTGTTTCCTAAGGAAGGATCTGTTGTTGCTGTGACCAGGGAAGAGTCTAAACCCCAGTAGGGTGGAAACAAGAAGAGGAAGCAGCAGCAGCAGAAGGGTAAGGATGGCCAGAAGAAGCCGAAAGGCGAGGTGACTTGCTACAATTGTCAGCAGAAGGGCCATTTCTCTAAGGATTGTAAGAATCCGAAGGTGCCAATGAAGTGTCACAACTGTGACAAGCCAGGGCATTTCAGGAAGAATTGTCCAGAGCCGAGGAGGGACAAGCAAATTGTGCAAGCTTATGCTTTGGGAGCTGTTCCGTCGTCTTCGAAAGCTCCTACCGCTGAAGAGAAAGGGAAGAGTGTGGTTGTTCAAGGTACTCTTTTCTTATGTGGTGTTCCAGTTAGAGTGTTGTTTGATATTGGAGCATCGCATTCGTTTGTTTGTAATGAACTCGTATGCCGGTTAGGTTTGGAACCGGATATTGTTGATAGGCCATTGGTTGTGATAATCCAGTTGGGGGTTCGTCTTGTTTGTGTATGTTATGCCGTGGTCTAGTTGTATCGAGTCATGGTTGCTCTTTTGTTTGTGATTGCTTTGTTCTGAACTTTGCGGGGTTCGGAATTATTTTGGGTATGGACTGGCTTAGGAAGTATGCGGCAAAGGTTGATTGCGAGAGGTTGGAAGTGACAGTCGAGAATGTGGAGGGTCGAAAGGTTGTAATACGATGTAAGCATGAGGAAGGCGTCTTCATGAGCTTCATGTATTCGCTGGTTGTTCCACGGGATGGACTGTCATCGGTGCCAATCGCTAATGGATTCGAGGATGTCTTTGATGAAGTCAAAGGGTTGCCGCCGCATAGAGAGATCGAGTTTCGTATAGATCTAGTTGAAGGAGCCAGACCTGTTGTGATGCCTCTTAGGCAGATGGCGCCTAGGGAACAGCAGGAGTTGAGGGTGCAAGTTGATGATCTTTTGCAGAAAGGATTCATTCGGCGTAGTGTGTCCGAGTGGGGTGCACCAGTTGTGTTTGCAACCAAGGCAGATGGGTCGTTAAGATTGTGTGTTGATTATCGTGAGCTGAATAAGGTGACTAAGAAGAACAAGTATCCATTGCCGAGAATAGATGACTTGTTTGATCAGCTTCACGAAGCTAAGGTGTTTTCTCAGATGGATTTGGCAACGGGATTTCACCAGTTGAGAGTGGCTAAGGATAGTGTGCCGAAGACTACTTTTAGGACACTATCCGGTTTCTTTGAGTGGCTGGTAATGCCGTTTGGGTTGACTAACGCGCCAGCATATTTTGTGGATCTTATGAATAGAGTGTTCAGAGATCAGTTGAACAAGTTCGTACTTGTGTTCGTGGATGATATTCTGATTTATTCCAGAACGGAGGAGGGGCACAAGACGCACTTGCGTATTGTTTTGGAAATCTTGCGGAAACATCAGCTGAAGGCTAAGTTTTCGAAGTGTCACTTCTGGAAGAGTGAAGTGAGGTTCTTAGGCCATGTGATTTCTGGAAATGGAATAGCGGTTGATCCCGCTAAGGTGGCAGCAATCCAGGATTGGGTTAGACCTAAGAATGCATCTGATGTGAGAAGTTTTCTTGGATTAGCAGGATATTACCGACGGTTTATCAAAGACTTCTCCAAGGTAGCTGCACCGTTAACAGGATTGACGAAGAAGAACCAAGTGCTCAGTTGGGATGCTAAGTGTGAGCAAGCTTTCGGAATCCTGAAAGAGAGATTGACAAGTGCTCCTGTTTTGACTATTCCAAGTGGGAATGATGAGATGGTGGTTTACACCGACGCATGTGGTACTGGACTTGGAGCAGTGCTGATGCAGAGGGATAAAGTTGTTGCATATGAAAGTCGACAACTGAAGCCGCATGAAAGGAATTACCCGACTCATGATTTGGAGTTAGCGGCGATTGTATTTGCTCTTAAGATGTGGAGACATTATCTGTTGGGAGTTCGATTCGAGTTGTTTACGGATCATAAGTCGTTGAAGTATCTTTTCTCCCAAAAGGATTTGAATCTTCGGCAGCAACGTTGGCTAGAGTTTTTAGCATCATATGATTTTGGTATAGCTTATACTCCGGGAAAAGGTAACGCAGTGGCAAATGCGTTAAGTCGAAGACATGCAGGATTGGGAGCCATGTTTTTAGAATGGAAGAATCTCGAGTATTTAGCTGGATTTGACTTCAGGCCTAGATGTGAATTGGAACCTGAGATGTTGGCAAACTTATCGATAAGACCTTCTCTTGTGGAAAGGATTGGCGAGAGCCAAAAGCAAGACGATAAGCTTGTCAGGATTATCCGTGATTTGGAATCTGGATTGGATCCAGAAAAGGATAAAGGATTCGAGGTCGATCGAGAGGGTTGGCTTCGGAAGCAAGGACGACTAGTTGTTCCCGATATAGATGAATTGAGGAGTGAAGTTTTGAAGGAAAGTCATCACTCGAAGTTGACAATTCATCCAGGTGGAAATAAGATGTATCGGGATATGAAGAGAACCTACTACTGGGAAGGCATGAAGAAGGATGTTGGGAATTTTATTTCCAAGTGTATGAACTGCCAGTTGGTAAAAGCCGAGCAGAAGAAGCCTAGTGGATTGCTTCAGCCATTAGAAGTTCCTACATGGAAGTGGGAACAAGTGTCGATGGATTTTATCGATGGATTGCCTAGAACCAGAACGGGAAATGAAGGGATTTGGGTCATTGTAGATCGTCTGACTAAGAGTGCAAGATTCATTCCTGTTCGATCGACTAGGACTGCATCAAAGTTGGCTGAGTTGTATGTTAAGTGGATAGTTCGATTCCATGGTATTCCGAAGAGTATAGTGAGCGATCGAGACCCATTGTTCACTAGTGGATTTTGGAAGAGCTTCCAGGAAGTTTTGGGAACCGAGTTGTGTTTGAGTACAGCTTATAACCCTCAAACAGATGGTCAGACCGAGAGAGTCAACCGAGTTTTGGAAGATCTTCTTACAGCATGTGTTTTGGACTTCGGAGGATCATGGGAAGATCACCTTCATTTGGTGGAATTTTCATACAACAACAGTTACCCGTCAAGCATTGGTATGGCACCGTATGAGGCATTGTATGGAAGACCGTGTAACTCTCCGACATGTTGGATAGAAACTGGAGAAAAGTTGATACTTGGGCCAGAGATGATTCGGCAGACTTCAGATTGTATAGAGATCATTCGGCAACGAATGAAGGCAGCCCAAGACCGTCAGAAGAGTTATGCTGATAAGCGTCGAAAGGATTTGGAATTCGACGTAGGAGATATGGTTTTTGTGAAGATTTCTCCACTAAAGAATGTTATTCGATTCGGGAAGAAAGGAAAATTGACTCCGAGATTTGTTGGACCATTCCCGATTATCGAGCGAATTGGAAAGCTCGCCTACAGATTGGAGTTACCAGAGAAGATGTCGAGTGTGCACAATGTTTTTCATGTATCATATCTACGGAAGTATGTGCACGACTCGAATACAGTGGTTTCTGCTGATAGCTGTGAAGATTTCGAAGTTGATCCAGTCGATAGAAGACCTCGTAAGCCGCTTCGTGTTGTTGAAACCGACACGAAACAGCTTAGGAGGAAGGTAGTTAAGTTGCTCAAGATACAATGGAGTGATGATGATAACGACTGCACGTGGGAGGTGGAAGAGAGGATGAAGGCAGCTCATCCTGAACTCTTCAAGGTATGGCCCTAAGGTGTCGTGTCATCTCGCGATATTGTAACTTGTTCTAGTCTTAGAATTCTGTACGCTAAGCTAGAATTGGATGCATGGTTTGTTGATTGCTATGGATGGTAGGCGTACAGAATAGTTTTTGATTGCTATGATTGTTTGGAAATTCGGGGGCGAAATTCCTAAGGGGGAGAGAATGTAACGACCCGTATTTTTACGGATCGAAAAGTTTGTCAAAATCTGGAATTTTAGTGTTGTTGAGCCATTTCAGATTTTAGGCAAAATATGGCTAAGTCCTAAGTCGTTCACAACTTAGTATAGGTCGTAAGTCGTATACGACTTAGGGGATAGGCGCGACTTAAGGATAGTGGCGAGTTAATTGTTACCGAGTTAAGAAGCAGCGAGTTAAGAGATAAGTCGTGACCGACTTAAGAGGGTTAGGCGACCTAAGGAAGTATTGGAGCGACCTATAGCTGTTCGCGACCTAGGGATGAGCGACTTAGTAGTTCCGAGTTAGCATTGTTAGGTCGGCAACGACCTAAGGGGTTTGGAGATAGATGTGTAGCGACCTAGTATCTTGGTATGACCTATAGGTTAGCGGCTTAAGAAATATACGACCTATGGGAGTTAAGTCGTACGAGTTAGGTCGTAAGGTTGTATTAGGTCGTATACAGTCTAAGTGTTAGGTCGCGTGGGTATGTTAAGTCGTAAGTTTGTTAGGTCGCGAGGTAGTGTACCTGTTAAGTCGTTGGGTGACTGTAGCATGGTTTTGGATTAAGTCGTAGGTCGCAAGGCTGCTAAGTCGTGAGGTTTTAGGTCGCGTGAAGACTTAAGGTGTTAAGTCGCTGGGTTTTAGCCTTTGTGTTAAGTCGTAGACGACTTAGGGAAGTTAAGTCTTAAGTCGTAGAGAATTGGTCTGTTAAGTTGTAAGTCCCTAAGTCGCGCATAGGCTAAGTTGTTAAGTCGAACTGTTATGTCGCGCGCTATGTTAAGTCGGAGACCCAGTTGAGTCGTAAGTCGTAGGACTGCTAAGCCGTTAGGTCGTGAGCGACCTAGGAGTTGGGGCGTGCGTGCATATCTGTTAGGTCGAAGAGCTGTTAGGTCGTATGGGTTTTAGGTCGACAAGGTCTTAGGTCGTAGGTCGGAAACGACCTAACTCCGAGTTACGACTTAAGGGATTTTCGCCTATAAATAGAAGGGGGTTGGCTTCATTTTTGGGATCCGGATTTCGAAGCGACGAAGTGCTGCCATTTTGAGAGCTCGACTTCTACACTTCTTCACTTCTTTCCTCCACTCTAATCTAGTGCTTCCATCCATCCATGTCGAAGATCAAGATTGAAGATTCAAGAGCTTAGATTGAAGATCTTCATCTTTTCAAGAGAGATTTCTCCGTTTGAAGTGGATTCGTGATAGATCAAGCTTATCCTTCGCTGTCCAGGTCTGAAGCGTGTTGATTTGGGTTTGTTTTGGTGATTTGGTGAGTGGTGATTATCTCTCACACGGATCCAAAGGAGTAGATCGGATTATTGGCTTGATTTGGTGTTAAAATAGTGATTTCTATGCATTTTTGTAAATCTAAGTATAGATCCATGTAGATCCATTGTTCATGATGATTTGACAACCATTTTTGTACATAATTAACCTATGCAAGTTCATTCATCAAGTTGTAGAGATAATTCCCATGTTTCATGCTTGTTAGACTTTCAACTCTTTAATTACGAAATTGCCATTATTGTTATAATTGTCCATTTTGCTTATATTTGAATGCTTAAATACTTGGATTGATGTTTGACATGATTGATTGCTGTGAATTAGATAATTATTGATTGGTTTTAGACAAGATGGTCGAAGGTGATTAGAAAGCTAAGGGGAAAGGCTCTTGAATTGGAAAAGCTGCTCGTGGCATATGTAGCGGATGATGAAGCTCTTATGCATAGATTCGATGATGATGATGTTGAGATGAGACTTTGCGAGGATGTGATGAAGCGAAGTATGATATGAGATAGTCTTGGTCTAATCCAGACGGGATCATTCCAAGCATGTTGGTAACTCGGTGATATGATTCGAGTTAAGAATAATGGATGCTCGAGAGGCGCTTGAGCTAGTATGGAAATAGTCATCGAGGAGGATGACTAGGAGGTTGAGACCTCATCGTTGTTGAAGGTTCTAGCATGCTCTAAGCAAGAGTACATGGGGACGCCCAAAAGACTAAGTTGATGGTCAAGTACTCTGGGCAGATTCGATAATCCTAGGCACGGGTCACGATGACGTGCGGGAGTTATGTCTAGAACCGGGGTTTCCATTAGCCCTTGACGGACGGCTGAAAGAATGTGCCGGTCATTCAATTAACGGTGATATCGCAGCAATGATAACAGTGATAGCCAGAGTCATGGATGTTTGGTTGTATCATCATTCGGTCTCAAGAGCGGTATTTCCTGGGTGCTTATCTGACCTTGGTTTAAGACCTTGGGATTTGTACTTGGAAAACATCGCTCTTGACTGGAGTGATAATTGCTTTACTTTAAATTGTACGCTTTGCTATGCTTGCTTCTGCTTAGTGTGTGTCTGGGGGCTATCACTGTAGAATGAGGTTGGAAGTGGGAGGGTTGTATTCCTATTCCTTTTCCTTTATGCTCTTTTGGTATGTTGTTAGTTAATTTACTGCTCACTAAGACTGTTGTCTGACTCAAGGCTTTATGTTTTAATTCTTATTGCCTTGGGCTGTTCGTCCATTTTGGGACGGGCAGACTAGGTAGCAGGTGACAGGTGCTGTTCTCTTCTCACGATGCTGATATCGAAGACGAGCTAGAGGGTTGCATATTATCTTCTTATATGTACTGGATGTTCCGCTGTTTGTATAATCTCTGAGTGTTATGTAGTGAGGCTTGATGTATCGACTATTTGGATGCTTGTATTCAACTATTATGGAGTTTTATATGATGGCATTTTATTCTATAAAGCTTCATTATACATATGTTCTATTGTATTTTGTCCATGCGCTGTGAGTAATACGATAGATCCTGTTATTTTGATCGACCCTGACAATCGTCCATGGTCGCCTGGCACATTTTACAACGCGCTATCTCTAAATTCGGTGCAGGGGTCATGGGCGGTCGTCACAAATGATGACCAGATTGTGTTTACCTTATATTTTATCTAGAGATATACGGGGCTCGGAAGGTATTTTCTGATCCTTATCATAGGAGATCAGTCTCATTGAGGAGATCTCCGTGAAAAATCCATTTATACGAACGTACCTTAGCAGTTTTGGTTGTATATCTAAATATGTCGTCAAATGTAACTACGGTTATCGTAAGGTAAAAACCCATCCGTGTTTATTTGCTGCATGGTCTTACGGGATACCATTATTTTTTAAAGAGTTTTACAAATATCGTAATTTAAATTACTTGAGTTTTCTCACATTGGTTTACCAGACTGATCCAGGTGTTTTTCTTCTTATAATGCTCGGGTCGGCCCGTGTATATTTCTAGATTTCATTGATGATCATTGGAGCTCATAGAGAGAGGAGCTGGATGGTTCCCTATTGTAGATTTTATTTTTGCTGCATTACTTTGTTTATTTTTATATCAACAATTGTGAGGATAGGTTTTTATAACTATCCAAGCTGATGATAGATTAGTTTACTCTGATTATTGTATCTATACAGTTTTCCTTTGTAAAAGCATCATTTTGATATTATATGTTATCGTTTCTGGTATGTGTATGGCATATGTGATAGGGGTTCTCACACTGGTGAATGTGTGACGAAGCTTTGTCTATTACCCCTACATGTCCCTTTACGTGTTGGTTGAGACAGTCGAGAGGCTGGCCGTAAAATCAGGAACGAGGTACCATTTATAGTCACCCTTGAAAGGGAGAATCGTTACATTTTGGTATCAGAGCTGAAGGTTAATGGAAAACCTTAGCTTTGGTTGGGTATAACTCGTTAAGAGATAGGGTAATGGAATGCCTTATTATGAGTTACAGTGTATTATACATATGGGAGCATATTTGTTAATGCTATAACAATATTTTGTATTGTGTTGATTGGCCTGCTGTGTGCTTATGGATTCTGGTTGATTCGTCTGATCAGCGTTATCAATAGGGATTCCTAAACACTTAAATAAGAACAAACCGACATAGTATTATTTTCAAAATTGGTAAATGAAATAATTTTACCTAGGATTATATTTTATATAAACGAATAATTTTCAAATAATTGACACAATTATTTATAATGTATTTATAGTTCGAAAATGATAATATTAAATTATTATCATTTATTGCTTGATTAGCCGTGCTTGGCCAATTTATGGGCATTAGCTAATGTTTATTGAATTTACCTTTTTCACAACATGGGTTAGGTAAATAGTAATTTATGGAAACATTGAAATGAACTCCTTGTGAATTAAGTTTCACAATTTGACTATAAGGCATTCGATGATAATGTTGGGTTAAAAAGTTAACTTAAACAAAAAGTTGTTAATATAGCTTAAGATAAAAGGTAAGATATTAAAAAGATAAATGCTTATGAAATGATTTCAAGAAACTACATTTATATAAATATGGTTAGTGTAAATATGAATTATAAAGGATTTAAATTGAGAATTTGTGAACTTAAATCCCGATGCTTTTGGAAATTGTTTTCAAGGGTTTTTGATAAAACAATAATAGTATTATTTGAAACTACCCTAAAGGACTAATGTTATTAAACACTACAACAAAAACACCCTTTCACAACTGCCAAAAACAGTTGTAATAGGTCTAATACAACGGGCAACCGCCCGTCATTATATCAAGAGTTGTAATAGGTCCATATTTTTTTACAACGGTCTATGGCAGTTATAAAATAATCTTTTACAACTGTCTAACGCAGTTGTAAAAAGTCATTTACAACTGCTCTTGACAGTTGCAAAAGATTATTCACAACTACAGTAGGCTGTTGTAAAAGATTTTTCACAACTGCTACTAGCAGTTGCAAAAGACATTTTAACAACTGTGATTAGCAGTTGTGGTAAAAAAATACAAAATAAAAAAATAAAAATTCTAAATACAGTTTGCAAGTGCAACAAGGAACAGACACACAACAGTAAAAAATTAATACTAATTCAAAGACATCATAATCCATTCTCGGATAAGCAACAAAAATGATATAAATTCAAAGGCATCATAATCCATTCACAAAGAAGACATCACATTTTTATATATTCAAAATACAAACAATAAAGCATATACTATATAAAAACTGCATAAAATTACAACTTATTATAAAACTGTTATATAATTAAAACTGTCTAGAGCAAAGTACAAACTACAAATCATACATGATATAATGCCAGCATACTGATAGGTGCTACAGATGTTCGGACCACTTGAAATAGTGCATAAGCTCATGTTTTCTGCTATTGAACTAGAGTCCATCCACACATTTTTCAATCATTCTGTTCATCATTGCCATTGCTACTATTTCATCTGTTAGCTCACAAACAATGCGAAAACCTAAAGAGAAATGGCCGTCAACAGGTTGTGCCTGGTTATTTATACATTTACTATATTATTGTCAATCTCACGTTGCTGTGTTTAAACTTTGCTTAGTGATTAAAATGTTAGTAGCATATACATACATAGAAATTACAATCTACCCCTTATTTTCAAGTTTCATAGGTTAAAAATAATTCTCAAAAGATGTTTTTAATTACCATACATAAAGAGGGTGTTTTACAAAAGTTAACATACATTATTATCTGACAGTTGCTTAAAAATGACAATTTAAAAATAAAGAATGTTTTTCCTTCTAATTTAAGTCTACATGTTTTACTAATATATCATGTCCTCAATCCATTGCAATATCATACCCTGCCTTGCTTGCAGCATATTGCATCTCATTTCAAAAATATGATCCACTATATGTAGGATATAATGTCAACCAAATTTTTTGGTGGACTATGAATCCCTAAGCTCAATAAACCAGCAACCATATTAACAATGTTTATCTAACTGAATGTTAAGAAGGAGACAAATAACATACCAAGAAACCCACAGCTTGGCTTATGTGCTCAAGCTCATCCCAAGATGATCCAGACTACTACAATGTGAAAATACATTAGATAAACTTAAAGACAAAGTAGAATACAATAAAATTAAATTCAAAGATCTCAGACAACCTTTACTTTTACTTGTGCACACCACAGTTCCAAATCAGTCAGACCAAATTTTACATACTCCCCATTGATAAACGAGCAACATTCCCATCTCAATAGAAGACTACAAGAACAATATGGATACGATAAATCAAGTTTTTTTATATCAGAAGTTTTCAATAACCAAATGAAAATACAGAAGATATTCAAGTGTGGGAAATTTAAGGGTGAAGTAGAATCACCCAGTTGACTTCTATATCAACAGAAATTAAATAGCAAGAAAAATAAATGATAATTACCAATACAGTTTTACACACTCTTATTTTGCATATAGGACATCTTCCTATGGACGACAGTATAACAGCTGCTTCAATCTCTTTTAGTCAAAAATCGTCCTATGGACAACAGTATAACAACAACGCCACCATCACAGGAAGCAAGAGCATTCATATATACCTGTTAAAAAGATGCACATTGACAAAAAAAACATAGAATTTTAGGCAACCGATCAGCAGTAGAACAACTACAACGAAACATACACATTCATATATACCAAAGAAACAATGTTATTACATTTGCAGTACATAACAACAGTAAAACACAAATGGGTCAGACTAGACTTAAAGTATATGTTCTATATACTGTAATAAACAAGAGAGAAAATAGAAGAGTTAATCAAAATGTAAACACAGCTAATAATCAAAGTGAATTATGTAAGCTAATATATGTTCAAACATACAATTGCTAACACACGGTATTGCACTCCATATCCCTATAGAAAACACATGTATATACATTCACTCATGCATGCATACTCGAAGAGATGCATATCGGAACAACCTAGAACATTGCTTTTCCAGGTTCGCCACTGGTCCACCTGTTCTGTGGGACCAATTGACCAATCCAGTGGTGGTCTCGACCACCTGCTACAGGCGATGAGCCTCTTATTCAATTTGTTCCGGTGTAATCCTAATGCATGCCTAATATTCAATCATGGACATCAACCGATATATATATATATAGGGATGATTATCATGTGATTAACATAGGCATGTGAGTAGAAGTACTCACTTTATTAATTTATTATGCTCACGCTTACATTCATTCATACATATAATATAGTTTTTGGACAAATTTTAATTTAGTTCACTTTAGAAGTAAATGTACACATATATTCTAAATACAAATTTTTGTAGCTTGCAAGCATTTAGAATTTACAGGCCACAAAATTTAGCAACTCATGTATAATGATTTTAAGCTTACAAAGAAATGCTTTTCATTGATTTAAAAGGATTGAGCAACGAATGAAATAATAGCAGCTTTATAAAACCTGTTACTTAAATTAAGTGGATCAACGGAGAAAGGAATATGCTAAGTCATGTACTTGTAAACAAACTAATATATAAATACCACAAATGCACAAACTATTGCTAGTACACACGCAAGCTCCCCAAGTCTCTCACAAGTGCACAACAAGATGAGGTAAGGCGCAGCAGCGCTGGCCACTGGTCGATCGGTTGATCGATGCAAGGTCAAGTTGTTGTGCGTTCGTTTATTTTTTTTTCTTTTCTTTGATCGACATGAGGCATGGCACAGTAAGCGATTCAAAGCATGAGCATAGCAAGGTGAATCCAAGCATTAGCAGAGCAAGAAGATTCAAAGAGAAAGCACATCGACGAGACTCAAAGTATAGTATGTAGACATAGATGTGTGAGTGTTTACTCACCTGGATTCTCATTTCCTTCTTGCTCTCTACTTTTCTCGCCCTAAGCTTTGCACGCAACTCAGCACTTAAAGCCCAGCAACGCGATGAACAAACTTGGCATCGAAAAAGCATAGGGTTGACGCCATGTACATGCTTGAATTTGAGGATTTAAAATGATTTCTTGGATTTGATTCTTAATTAATAGACAAGAGGAGCAACTTTGTTTGAGAGAGGAAGAATTTGGGATTGATTTTGATTTGGGGAGGAAGAGTATGGGAGGAGGCAGACCCGTATAAGAGTGTAGAAATATAAGACACGAAAGGTTTTGGAGCCAAATTTTCACTTTTTCCGCCTAAAATTTCATGCTTTTGTGCTAACATTTCATGACTTACCGCCATTTTTTCATGGGTCTTTATCAAAATTTCACCAAAATTTATAAAAATGAATATTATAAGTTATATCAACAAGTGAAAATTTATATTAAATATAATATGAATTTATTGAAATTAGTTTTTATTAAAATATTAAATATAATATGAATTAATATTAATTATCAATGTTAATTAAATAGAAAGATTAACAGAAAATACCATAGCTACGGGCGACGATTTGGCACCAGATATCCGGAGGTGTGGAAAGAGCTGCTGTGAGAAGCGGAAAAACCATCAAAAAACGACACCCCGTATCTCTTCCAGAGAATCTCCTAATTGTTCCAGAGCAACTCCTGAGACTGTCCCTTGGCCCGTAGGTCCTGACACAAGGTTAGACAGATTTCCTATCTTTTCTTTCACCTCGGGAGAAATACGATCGGTGGGGGCTAATTCGAATCCTAATTATTAGTTATTAAATAAATACTTCATATTTTAAATTAATTATTATTATATAATAGTAATTACTATTAATTATTAAGGATTGATATTTAATTACAATTATTAATTAATTACTGGTAAAAAATGTTGTAATAGACACCTATTACAACTGAAAAAAGGGTTGTTAAAAATATGCGTCTATTGCAACTAGCAAAAACGGTTGTAATAGGCATCTATTACAACTGATAGAAAAAAGAGTTGTAAAAAATAAGCATCTATTATAACTAGAAAAAAAATGTTGCAACAGGGATCTATTACAACTGACAGAAAAGAAAAGTTGTTAAAAATAGACATCTATTACAACTGACAAAAAAGAAATGTTGTAATAGGCATCTATTACAACTGGCAAAAAAGAAGAGTTATTGAAAGTAAGTTTATTACAACTTTCTGAAAAAAAGAGTTGTAAAAAACCTCTATTACAACTGACAAATTATGACAGTTGTAAAAATACAGTTGTAATAGGGACTTTTTGTTATAGTGAAAAGAGCTTTAAGATTTGTTTGAGTTTTAGATTACTCTCGGAAAAAACAAGTCAATTCGGGAAACCAAGTATTTTTATGTTAGTTATCTCGAGTGGCTCAAAAGCGAGTAAAATTGGGCAGGAGATGTGTACAGTTGGAAAGAATTTCCCTGAAGTATTACCCTTCTTTATTAAGGGATTATATTATACTATTAGGTAGGACCCAGTTCCTTATGTCATTTATTGTTACTCGATCTTATGAATATTTTCTAGGCATTTTAAAGAAAGTATTTTGGAAATTGGTTTTAGAAAATGATTTTGTTTTAATCCCGAAAAGTATGATTTGATATATAAAAGATATATGTATATATTATTATTTCAAATGACTTGAAATAAAACCTAGAGTTTAAATTCTTAAGTTTTCAGTAAAGATATATATGGTTGCCTATATCCTTTGCATTAAGGTACTTAGTTGTGCATCTTGTTATGACATATTATTTGTTATTTTCAATTATTAAAATAAAATGGAATTTTCGGCGATCGGGAACTTCATATTTGATATAGAAATTAAAGCTAGGTACTTTTGTAGAAATATAAAAGTTGAACTTTATTAATTCTTAAACTGAAAGGATAGTAAGTTAAAAACAAATTTAAAATTTGTTAACCATCCTTGTTAAAAAGAACACTCGATGTTATTGGGACAATTAATAAACGTCTTTACGTTAGGGTTGACTAAAAAAAGTAGACTCTAGTCTGGAGTTTGGATACCATAGTCCTTCTCTACCTAGCTACTTTCCTAACCTGATGGATAAAGAAGTTTAGATTGTTGACTCAATTAAAAGATCCAAATTTATTTTTGGTCTTCATTGAGATTTTAGAAAGTAAAATTGTAAAAGAATGCTATGTATATACTCTTAGGATATAACAGAGTACTATACAAATAATGAACTTAAGTCTTGAAATGTTTTCAAAATTAAATTTTGTTTTAATAAAATGTTTTAAAAAATAAATAAAATAAATAAATAAATAAATAAAGTTAAGTCTTTAGAAAATATTTATAAGTAATATTTTAAGAAATGTTGCATAAATGATTTTAATATTGCATAAGAAATGATTTTGTCTAAATAAATGAGAACTGGAAAGAAATTGGTGTGGTTAAGTAACCAATTGAGTTAAGTGCATGAGTTTCATGCTGTGTAGTTAATGCCCCGCTATTACCCCGTTATAACCCTGCTATATCTCATAGCGGATTTCTACCACTACGATTTTTCCATATAACCCCGAATATAGCCTTTCCGCTTTAAACCCCGCTATTTCTGCTATATCCCGTTATTACCGCTATATTCGTTTATTTCCGCTATATCTTCTTTAAATAAATGAATTGAAAAATGACATTTATACATTATAAAAATTATGAAATTAATTTATTTAATTGAATTTTTTAATATATTTTCAGAAATGAAAATACTCTAACATTCTACTAAATTCAATTATGTTATATAACAGTTTTACGTTTATTTACTGTATATTCGCACATGTTTTTATTTAAAATTATTTATGTATTAATTATAATTCGATTAAATGTTAATTTTTCATTTAATTACCATTTATATATTTGTAAAAAAATATTAAGCACGAGTTTTATATGCTATTTTAGAGTCATCAGCTATATCCCGCTATATCCTCGATGTATCCCCTTGATGACTTTTTGCACCTCCGCTGCATTGAATTTACCGAGCGCTTTAACTGCACAGGTTGCATGTAGATCATTTTATTCGCATGACAGTTCTTGATTCAGGATTCAAGTACATGATTTCAAGGTGGTATACATTGGTCCGAAAAAGGATTTTTTTACTAGACTTTTTGATGAAGAATACTTGATACAGATTCTTGATATGATCCCTAAGTTTTCTATCGTAGTTTATCGCTATGAAAGAAGAAAGAAGGTGTCCAATCAAGGAACCAGATCAGAGTCCGCACTAAAGAAGCCAAGTGTGATATACTAGTTCGGATGTGAAACTTATGTGATCGAGCAAGTGGTCAGATCGATATTGCGTACATATGATATATGTACATCATACTGGCTTAAGTATAATTGCGTACTATGTTTTTGGCTTGTAGAAAGTTTGGGGAAAGGACTCTTCGAATCTATTGAGGAAGTATGAATAACTGACTAGGTAATAACCTGAGGTGGTTGAGTAAAAGGTACGCTTGGTAGTTTATTCATCATCCTTCTGCGATGAGAAGGTTTTGACCTATGAAAACAATAAGCTATTTACTATTGATTATAATACTGGTTAGTAATATTGTTAAGTATTATTGTATGGTTGTTTCTTGGATTCTTTGTGTTGGAATTTCGAGGACGAAATATTCTAAGGGAGAGAATGTAACGACCTGGAATTTCGAACACTTCATATTTAAATATCTGAATTATTTAAATATATGAATCGAAGATTTATGTGATTAAATTATAACCATGATAAACACTTTTTAATTAATAACTAAAGTTAGTAAAATTATTTTTGAAATGTGCTTACAAAAATATACACTTTGGATAAATATTGAAAATATGACCATAAAACATTTTGTAAAAAAATCAAATTTTTATACAATACAAGTTGTGCGAACATATTGCAACTTGAACAGTTATCATATGAGCACATTAACTAAGAATTAAAAAAATCCAATTTTCTAATCAAATTAATTAAAGCAAGCATGTAAGATTAAAGAAACATTAAGGACAAAATGACACTTAAATCACTCCTTGATTTAATGAAAGCATGTTTGTGTAAGAGCATGGTCTAACATACTAAACTTCATGGCTAAGAATGGGGTTTTGCACAGTTTATCTCAAATTACTAAGCCTATAAATACCCTCTCTTATTCACTCATTCATTCACAAATAAATTCACTCTTATGTCTTCTTATTCTCTTCTTCCTCCTCTCTAACTTTCTAAAAATATATTCAAACATACTCTTTTCTTCGCCAAACTTTTTCAAAGTTCTTATATCATCTAGAAAACATGATTTAGCCTCTAAAAAGTGGAAGAAGATGGAGTTATGAGGAAATATCCCATTGGGCCATGAGGCAATGAAGGAAATGGGAGGGAGAAAGGCCGTGAGCACCATGATAGGGGGGATGTGTGTGAGTTATATAGGTGTTAAGGAAGGCTTAGGTGATGTTTAGGTTGAAAATAAAAATGATAGAAGAAGTGGGGTTATAAATGGATGTTGGTAGAAAGAGATATGGATTGACAAAAGTGAGTTAATCTCACTTTGATTACACTATAAATTGGTTGCAAGTTATCTTGAAATATTGTTTGATATTTGCTTGCTTAATCTCTTGACAATTATTGTTAAATCACATGTTAATATGCTTGCTCTATATTAATAATAATAATAGACTATAACTACATAAAGTTAAACCCTTGATTATATGCTTTAAAAAGTATATAAATTGTTAAAGTAGTTGATTAATAAACCATTGAATTGTGATAAGTTCATTTGAACATTTAAAATGGATATATTGATTTGTATATATGTTAATACATGTTTAGTAGTAGTATGATTGGAACTTGGAATCATATGTAATAACCTGACACCAATTATTGGATTGAATATTGTATTGTCCATAGAGTGATAGTCGCCATAAATGCACTTTGAATCCCTTAAATTATAACTTTTGAAAATGGTGATTTAATAACTTATCTTAATAATAACTTTTTTGGTTATTATCTACACTTCTATATGTGTTTTGAAAAGCAAAGAATATATTCTTTGAAAAGTTATAGAAGAAGTAAATCAAAGTAACAAAATGAAGAAGTAAAAAGGTCTCTATATCGACAGTTTTAAAATAACCTGTTTTTGAAAATAATGCTTGTTTTTGTGAAACCTTTCTTAGGGGTTTCTTTAGAAATTAACCGAATAAATAATATATTATTATTGGGAAAGTTTAGAAGCTTTATTCATTTAATAGCTTGTGACGACCCACATTTCGGAAAGATTAAATCGACAATAATCCACACATGTCCAACTTAAACAATCCAAAATATAGATAATCAATGGGGTTAATTAAAAAAATAAGAAAAGAAGAAGAAAACAAACACAGAATCTCGTAGCAGAATGACAAAATATAATAATCAAATAAACAGTTAATGAAGCTGTTTATAATATACATTTGATTATGATCTATACAACATTCATCAGAGTTATATATATACATCATAGATAAATAAATAATGCAGCAGCCAATATGATGCAGGCATACTAATAGTAATAATATACCAAATCTTCATCTTCGTCCTCCAGAATAAATCTTCAATAAGCTAAAAAACTCAGGACTGACCCGAGCATAATGAAAAGACAAAACACTCGAGTCAGGACTAAAATATTCTTATGTGAGTAAAATCGATATTGCATATAACATGAGTGTCATGGCGTCAGAGCTGTTTATGGGATTTCACATCTCATATCCATTGTATAACGTGCGTGCAATAACACAAGAGATGTTACGGGATTTTCCATCTCTTAAGGATCCATCAAAATATTTATATGTAGTAGAATACGCTACATATATAATGTCTAGACAATAAATAAATATTTTTCTTAGCGTTAAGGCTTTACATTGATCCCTCTTAATGCGTTTTTAAGTATTGTCGTACAGTCTGCATATAAAACACCAGTTAAACGGTCGGTGGATAGGGATGCACCATGATACGGCAACACTAAACCAAAATTGTATGGGTCTCGTATAGTGATAAAAGTATGACAAGGCACGTGAGGCAATGCCCAAGGTAGGATACTACTAGTTCGAGTCGTAGGGCTGGTGGTGACGCATCATAGCTATGACCTCCCACCACCTCCAACACTCCCATAATTCAGAGGGTGATCACCAATAACAATCAAAATAGTATAATCAAACGAAGAAATGCGTCCGCTTGGGGTAGCTAGCCCTTTTGGCCCTATCAAGCCGTCCTGTTTTAGTCATTTCATATTAGCACAAGTGTCGGTTTCTATCTATCATCGTTCTCCTTTTTCAAATCCAGAAATTGTCGCCAAATCCAACCACTTCGTTCTGGAGTCTCCTCCGCATACATGGTTGTTAAAGTGGTTCCGATATCGACAGAGAGTATGCCTATATCTGGCCTCGGTCTCTTTAACAACCAAACGTCATTTTTCACACCAGTTGCTACTTTTACATTTTGAAAATAGTTTATACTTGATATCAAAATATCATATTCGCTTCATAATCAAATCCATTTCGAAATTATCATATTTAATCAAAATATACTATTTCAATTCAAAATCATTTTCGTGTTAATATCTCGATTTCAGTTCCAAAATTGTTTCGAATTTCAGTTTGGGTTATAACTTTGTTGAGGGTATTTTCCGCCGAACCATCTTTCTTCCAAGCATTGCCGGTCCAAAGACCACTTCCAAGCATTGCCGGTCCAAAGTCCACTTCCAAGCAATACCGAACCAGAGTGCCTACCGAACCAACCTGTCTCCCACCTCGCTACCGAACCAACACATGTCTTATCCACTGCCGAACCAACTCCAGGCCGAACCAACTCCAAACCGAACCAACTCCAGGCCGAACCAACCACCGCTCCAACCATCACCGGACCACAGTACTGCCGAATCAAGACATTCCAGACCGACCTTGCCAGGCTATATTGCATAAGCCCAGGCCCACCAGCAGCTATATACATCCAAGACCCCTACCCCCAACCTCACTCTATAAATAGAGGGGCAGAGGTACAACAATGGGGGACAAGTTTGAGAGCTCAAGCACGGAGAGAACTTTCAAACAACTTTCATATACTTATATCCAAGCTTTGTACTTATATCCAAGCTTTGTACTTGTAATCTGAACAAGAAAGGAGAAATAATATATAAAGTGGACGTAGGCACATTCTGGCTGAACCACTATAAATCTGCGTGTCTTTTACAATTTAGTCCCTGCTTTTCATATATTTGCATAAATCACCCAAATCACAAAGAACAACATAAAATCAATTAAATCATACGACTTGGAGGTGTTTGTCCATTTTTTTGCAAACATTTTTGGTGCTTTCACTGAGAGCTAGAAGCTCGAAGCTTTAGCTTTTCCCACTTAACCTTCTTCCTAACAGCATCGTTCATTGCTTGGAAAACATGCCTCCCAAGCAGAAGAAAGATGTTAACAAAGGAAAAAACATCGCAACCAGCAGTCTTCCAGATCCAGTAGTCACAGATCAAGTAAATCGTCCCCCTCCAGCAACTGTACCAAATGAAGGTCAAGCAAATCCGACCACCCCTGCCGCGGAACAGCCGGCAACCATTACCAGGGCAGATCTAGACAGGGTTGTGGATGAAGTGACTAACCGCTTCACGTCCCAGCAGGAAGCCTTGGTGGACCATCTCATGTCACGCTTAAGGGTTGCTGAAGCGTCCAACCGCAACACTGAATCATGGGGTGAGTCCCAGTCTGGAGGATCTCAGAGACAACAAAGATCTTCCTTCTTCGAAGGAGCTAACGGCAGAAGCAGCCATGGTAGGAGCCGAGATCGAGCACAGCCTAAAGTTAGGCCTGAGGAAACGCTTGGAACCGAACCCAACGGGGGAGGTACCGGGCGAAGGTCAACTGCAGCTGAGCCGGTCGTACTGCCTAACCACGGAAACACCAATGAACAGGGCCGAGCTAGAGTCCAGCCCGAAGTTGGACCCGAGGAAGTGCTCAGATCAGAACCTAGCAGGGGAAGATCAAGGCAAGGGCCAACTGTAGCTGACCCTAGCATGCTCCCAGAAGACCAAAGACAGCCACTGGAAAATATGAGGAATGATAGACGATACCATCCCTACAGGTCATCTGGACGGAATCAATCCCACAGAACAGAACCGAATTCGTTTCTATCTGCTCCAAATTCTGATGAAAGGATGGCACGCTTGTTCAGAGAATGCGTCCAATGGGATCAAAGAGATCGAGGGATAGGCGGTAGGGTAACCAGCCCCTTCGCCCGCAATATCGAAATTGCCATCACCCCCCGAGAATGGAAAATGCCAACAATGGAACCTTACAAAGGAACCTCCGACCCCGTTGTGCACTTACAGAGATACACACAGCATATGCTCATGAGTGGAGCAACAGAGGGAGTACTGTGCAAATGTTTTCCACTATTCTTAGCAGATCTAGCTACCTCCTGGTTCTGTCATCTACCCCAAGGATCCATCAACTCGTGGGAGATGCTAAAAGAAAAGTTTATCAGCCAGTTCCGCATTCATGTGGAACAACCCAAGGACGCTTATTCCTTATCCAGTATCAAACAGAAACCTGGAGAGAAGCTGCAGCAATACCTAACCCGATTCAATGCCGCAACAGCCGCAGTCCAAGATGCCGATGAGAAGCTTGTCTTAATGGCCCTCTGTAGTGGTGTGCATCCGGATACTAAATTTGCTAGAAGATTGACCAAAGAAAAACCAGCTACTTTACCCGATTTCTTCCATGAAGCTGGGAAATATATGAGACTTGAAGATGCTGCTACTGAGAGGCAGACAGGGCAACAAAATAAGGCGTCTCATTGCAACACGCGCGCTTAGCATGGGACGTTCGAAGAAATGATTCTAGAAACAACGCTGGGGGCAAGAAGGGAGAAAAGCGCCTATATCGGCCAGGATCGAGATTTGACACTTACACCCCGTTGAATGAAACAATCGAAAACATCTTTCTGGCCACTCAAGACGAGGTTAGATACAAACGCCCCCCGCACAAGAAGGAATCAAATAACGCAATTAAGTCTGGAAAATTCTGCCTCTTCCACGAATCCCATGGGCATGATACCAACGAATGCCATCATTTCCGAGACTTGATTGAAGAACATATCAGAAGAAGGAAACTAGAACGCTATGTGAAAAGTCAGAACAGGACTCCAGCTCCTGCCAATGAAAATCCAAGGCTACCCTCTCCAGAGACAAGTAGAGGGAATCGCGACACTAGCGGACCCAGTCAAGAGCAGATAGTGGTCCATACCATCTCGGAAGGACCACACATCGCCGATAGAAGCTGGGCAGAGATGCAAAGATATGGAAAGTCACTTAGAAACAATGAAGACTGCGTTAATTCTGTCATAGAAGAACGCCACTCGAAGCGGAAAGAGAGTGATGACATCACATTCAGTAGGCGTGACCTAGAGGGAAGGCAATACCCTCACATGGATCCCATGGTTATCTCCACCCGGCTCGGTCCAGCCGAAGTTTTCCGAATTCTAGTAGACACTGGAAGCTATGTAAATATCCTTTTCAAGCATGCATTCGACAAAATGAAACTGTCAATAAAGGATGTTTCCCCCTGCAATAAACCACTACACGGTTTCACTGGAGTTGCAAAGATGCCCCTCGGGCAACTGGACCTCTTTGTTGAAATTGGAAGTCATCCCCGCTCCGTCGTGCGGAAGTAGACATTTGTGCTGATAGAAAACCACTCAGCCTACAACGCCTTCTTAGGAAGACCAGCCTTGTCTGACTTCCAAATTATCCTGGCCCCATGGTGTCTAAAGATGAAATTTCCAATGGACAATGGAGTAGGGGAAGTAGAGGGAGACCAGGACATCGCTCGAGACTGCTATGTAACTGAACTTCGCAACAACCACAGGAAGGATAAGGGGAAAAGTGTAGAGATTGCCCTTTGCACAAAGAGTTTGGAAGCATAGCAACTAAAGAAAGCCCCTCCTCTTCGATATACCAGCGACCCTTTCAATGAATTAGACCCCAGGGACAAAGAGGAGGAGGCCACCGCCGAGCCTGTAGAGGCTATGGAATTCATATCTGTAGACAGACATGACTCGAGTAAACTATTGAAAATCGGGTCCCAACTAAAAGCAGAGTTGAAGGAGCAACTCATTGATTTTCTTCGCCACAACTTGGATGTATTTGCATGGTCACACGCTAACATGACCGGAATCTCCCCTGACATAGCATGCCACATACTAATCATTGATCCTACCAAGGCGCCAGTAAAACAGAAAAAGAGAATCATGGGGGCAGAACGATCAGCCGCCCTCGATGAAGAAGTAAAGAACCTACTTTCCAATGACTTCATACGAGAAGCCATCTACCCAGAGTGGATCGCCAACCCGGTGCTGGTAAAGAAGGCTAATGGGAAGTGGAGAACATGCATTGACTTCTCCAACTTAAATGACGCCTGCCCAAAGGATTGCTTCCCACTTCCCCGAATCGATCAACTTGTAGACAGCACAGCCGGGCACGAACTCTTATCCTTTATGGATGCATACTCAGGATATAACCAAATTCCTATGCATGCTCCCGACCAAGACCACACTAGTTTCATCACTGACCGGGGTTTGTACTGCTACAAGGTAATGCCTTTCGGACTTAAAAACGCAGGAGCCACCTACCAGCGCCTCGTCAACAAGATGTTTGCAGGGCTAATAGGACAAACTATGGAAGTGTATGTGGATGACATGCTGGTAAAGTCAAGGAAAGCCGACGATCACGTAAGCCACCTGGGCGAGATGTTTCAAGTACTTCGCCAGTACGGAATGAAACTTAATCCTCTAAAATGCTCCTTCGGAGTATCATCAGGAAAGTTCTTGGGATTCATCGTCTATGCCAGAGGGATTGAAGCAAACCCTGAACAAGTCCGAGCTCTAAAAGATATCAAAATACCTTCCACTCGAAAGGAAATGCAAAGCCTGAATGGAAAAGTGGCCGCCCTAAGCCGATTCATCTCCAAAGCAATGGACAAGTGCGTCCCCTTCTTCGAAGCTCTAAAGAAAGACAAAGAAAAGTTCGAATGGACTGACGAATGCTTACCCGCTTTCCTTAACTTAATCGAACACCTCCAGAAACCACCGGTACTCTCGACTCCAAATGAAGGCGAGGAGTTATACCTATACCTTGATGTATCATCTCATGCTCTAAGCGCTGCTTTGGTAAGAGAAGACAACCGCACGCAGTGGCCAGTATACTTTGTAAGTAAGAGGTTTACAGGGGCAGAAGTCAGATATCCTAAACTTGAGAAGCTAGCATACTGTCTACTAATCGCATCACGAAAACTACGACACTATTTTCAATCCCATTCCATCAGAGTTTTGACCGATCAACTGCTGAGGCAGGTACTCCATCGCCCCGACACTTCTGGGCGACTACTTAAATGGTGCATAGAACTAAGCCAATATGATATCACCTACCATCCTCGCACCGCCATCAAGGGGCAAGCCATGGCCGATTTCATTGCCGAATTCACTACCAACGAAGGTAAGGAGCAATCAGAAACAGCAGAAGACATCAAGTGGAATCTCTTCATGGATGGTGCATCAAACGAACAAGGCTCGGGGCAGGGGTGGTAATAGTCACACCCAGGGGAAGTAAACTACACTATGCTATAAGGTTGGGATTCGCTGCCACCAACAACAATGTAGAATATGAAGAAGTGATAGCTGGATTAGAACTTGCCTTAGAAATCGGAGCCAATTCTTTGTGTCTTCATAGCGATTCCCAACTTATTGTAAATCAAATACTAGGTGAATTCCAGGCTCGAGAAGAACGACTCATAGCATATTTAAAGAAGACCAAGTTGCTTCTCAATCGATTGGATCACTATTTAATCAAACACATCCCTCGGGAAGAGAACCAAGAGGCCGATGAATTGGCGAAGCAAGCTAGCATGAGAGATGGCACTATTTCCGGAGTAGTAGCCATCTCAAAGCAACTAACCCCAAGTTTTGAGCAAGTGAATCTGATAGAAGCAACCGAAGAAGCAACTTAGATGACTCCTATCCGAGACTACTTACAAAGTAGCACACTGCCCAACGGGCGTAACGAAGTCAAGAAAATCTTGAGGAAAGCTTCCCGCTACACAATGCAAGAGGACACCCTCCATCGGCACGGATTCTCTAACCCCTTATTAAGGTGTGTCGCTGGAAGGGAAGCCAAGGAAATCTTATCCAGCATTCATCAAGGAAGCTGCGGAGATCACACCGGAGGGCAAACTTTAGCAAAAAAGATACCCCGATATGGATATTTTTGGCCCACCTTAAACAAAGATGTCTTAGACTTCGTCAAAAAATGTGACAGATGTCAGAAATTTGCTAAGATTCCGCGGCTACCAACAACTGAGATTACTCAAATGACCAGCCCTTGGCCCTTTGCAGTATGGGGAATTGATTTGATTGGCGAACTGCCAATGGGCCGAGGCGGAGCCAAATATGCTATAGTGGCAGTAGACTATTTCACCAAATGGGTGGAAGCAGAACCCCTAAATAAAGTATCTTCAGCAAAAGTTATTAACTTCTTGATCAAAAATGTTCTATGCAGGTACGAAGTCCCACTTAAAATCATACCGGACAATGGACTTCAGTTTGACAGCGAGGAGTTCGCCAACTGGTGCCAAGAGCACGGAATTCACAAAAGCTTCTCATCTGTCGCTTATCCCCAAGCAAACGGACAAGTCGAAGCCGTCAACAAAATTCTCAAAACTCTAATCAAAAAGAAACTCGAAAAGTCAAAAGGTGCTTGGGTGGATGAACTTCCTACGGCACTGTGGGCCTATCGCACATCTTTCAGAACATCAACGGGGCATACTCCTTTCTCTTTGGCATACGGATCAGAGGCTATGCTCCCAATTGAAACTATAGTGCCTTCCCACCGTAGGATCCACTACAACCCAGAGGAGAACGAAGAACTCCTCCACATGTCTTTGGATCTAATTGAGGAAAGAAGAAATGATGCAGCCCTCAAAGCAGCAGCCCACAAGCAAAAGGTGGCAGCACAATACAACTCCAAAGTCAAGCATCGTACCTTACAAGAAGGAGATCTTGTCCTCAAGCGAATCTTCCCTTGCCCTGGGGCACTAGATCCAATCATGGATGGACCATATGTAATTCATAAAGATCTCCGCAACGGAGCTTATATTTTGTCAACAGTGGACGGAGAGGTGTTCCAGAGGGCATGGAACATCCAACACCTTCGTCGATACTTTTCTTAACTTGTACTGCCCATATGAAGTGAATTAACAAAGAGAATCAGTGGACGTAGGCATTTTCGTGCCGAACCACTTTAAAAAACTTGTCTCTTTTTAACTTGTTCCTTTATATCTTGGCTGCTTGTTAACTTTATCCTTTTATGTTGAACAAAATCCTGTGTAAATAGCATTTCCATTCAAGGCACTCCACAGCGGCACTTCACCTGGACAAGACCTAACACGTACTATGCGAATCTATGCCCTCGCCAATGAGACACTTTTGCTCCGGCATCCCTCTGCTGCGGGTTAACTCATTGCTCGCGACGGCCCTTAAAGCCAACTGTAATGAGCCGATTATAAGCCACCAAGAAGGCCGACTATATCCAAGGCAGCTCATTACGGCGTTCGGCTCGTCGGCAACTGTGAACCTACTTTAAGCCCCAACATAAGGTGTGGCCACCCAGAGGTAGTTCACGGTTGACGATCGGCACCCACGCTAGCCGGCCACAGTAAATCGAATAATACCCACGATTACGGGCCATAATGGCCCAGGTAGTTACTGTGCGCGATCTCGGCTCCGATGTGTCTTAAGTACGGCTGTGGTAAAAAAGATTAACTCCTCGCGGAGGCGTAAGATGGGTGACAAATGTCTCCAAGACCCACAGCTAGGGAAAGTGACTACAAAGCCCGTTTGCCACGAACTTAAGCACATCGAAGGCCTTCCGTGATTGGAAGTTTTACTGTTTCTCATATTTCAATTTTATTTAAAGAACTTTCCTCCTATCCTCTATAACGATCCCTAAAGTATAGGACACAGAATAGGAGACACTTGCTAATGGGAATAGGAACTCACAACAAGACACTGGACCGCATTCCATACTCGGTCACACAGGACATTCAAAGCTGCCATCTACAAGTAGAATATGAAGGGCGGTATTTTCTTCTTTCATAAATAAAACACGTGGCTATAATTTATTCACACATCACACTAACACTGCAAGACATGAAATTATGTTTTAAACAAGAAATTGACATCGAACGCAATTGAATTACAAGCATATGCATAGCTATATTTCTCATATAACATGTCAAAATAGCAAAAACATTCAAAAAACGACAGAATCAGCTTAAGTTAAAAAATTACACGTCGAGAATTATGTTGTTTATTACAAATAGCATAATTACAGCCTAAGAGTTACGTTACTGTTCCGAGACTAACATACACAACAATGTTAAGTTCACAAAAGGATATCCAAGTCAAATCAAGGAGCCGACTGCGTCGGAGTTTTATCCTTGTCTTGTTTCCCACCTGTCCATTCAAAGAAAGAATTCATTAATGATAAGCAACCAAGTTAGCGGAAAGACTAGAAAGGAAGACTTACCAGCGTCTACTCCTTGATCGTCTTGATCATCATCCTCTACTTGCACACCTGCCTCCTCAGCTGCAAGCAACCGCATGCCCTCCTTCACCGCCACCTACTCCTCCTTGGTAAACTGGGCAGTAACCACATCCATCCTGAAGGCCACACCACCCTCCTTATCCGCCTCAGCCTTGGCCTCCTCCAGAGCCCTGAGATAGATCCTAGCCATGACCCGGGGGTAATCATCTATACAGGACAAGTTACCCTGCCTCCAAGTATGAAAGTACATATCCTGGAGCATCCCATCCATCATCCCCTCGTTCTCCTCAAACTCCCTCATTCGGACCTTAGAAGCCCGCAGCTTCGCAACGACATCATCCCTCTCCGATCGATACCGTAAACAGTCAGCCTGAAGGGACCTCCTCATCGCCTCCATCTCCTCCTTCAACTTAGCCTGAACAAGCTCCGCGGCCTCAAGTCTCCCCGATAGTTCCTCTACCCGCTCGAGGTCCGCTTGTCGAACCTCATCCATCGTGGCAATGGCCATGTCAATCCGCTCCTTACAAACGGCCTCCATCTTCCGCAACTCTGCCCTACTGGCCTCTTCCATAGTCTTCCTCAATTGTCTGGATGCGGCCCCATGCTAAGAGATTTGGATGGCTTGGTCGGCAAGTTGCTTAGCCTGGTCGGAAACCATCAACCGTAGCCGAATGTTGGCGCTCCCTATCTCTTCCCCAGCCTTGACCACTCGGGCGTGGTGCCACATCAATTTCTTGGTCTCCTTAGAAACCCGGTCAATATTTTCCTTAGCCTCATCCCTCGGAGTTACAACCCGGGTAGTAAGTAGATCAAGGTCCAGAGACTTAGCTTCGTCAAGCACCCGTACCATAGGATTGCGAGGGAGAAGATGCTCACCAGCAACCTCGTCGAAGGAGATATCATGAGAGGCCGGATCCAGGTCTGGATGACCCGTAAACGGATTGCGCACTAAGCCAGGGTGATCTATCGGGGTGAAGGTTGGATTCTCAAACGGATGTGGGGAAGGCCTAAACTCAGTATCATCCTTCGTAATATCGTGAATAGGCTGGAGTGGGGCCGGAGGACCAGGAAGAGATTCAAACGTAGATAGACTCCTCTTCTTCTTTTGTATATCTTCTTCAATAACTCCAAGAAGAGGACGATAGCCAACTATGTCTCCAGGACGGTTAGTAGGAAGCTTCGTCTTGGCGGAAGCTTTGAAGAGTTTGTATTGTTCGAGCCTGTGCCGAAGATCAGAGGTCTTGGCCGTTTTACCCGCTCCTGGAGTAAAAAATCAAGTGTCACCAGCATGCATTGAGTTCGAGAATTAAAAAGAATAGAGAGAAATTCACCTTGAACCGCAGAAGTTGCCTCAGTAGGAGCGCTCCCGGATAATAAATCAACGCCCGTCCCAACCTTATCAGCTTTCTTGGACTCCTCCGTTTCCTCCAAACCGTCGAAGGCTTGGCGGAAAGCATCATCCGTCCACTCTTGCATCTCGCCTACTTGCCCAGAAGACAAAACCCCGGTGCCATCGCCACCACCATCACCTCCTCCTTTACTTTCGCTCTCACCTCCTCCATCTTCGCCTTTCCCCTCATCCACATCTCCCTCCTCCGGAATATTTGGACATGTACTGGGAGAGGGACCATCAGACTTCTTGAGTTTCTTTCCCCCAGCGGTTGGAGGTATCGAAAAGGGTCTCTTTTTGCTACTCTTCGACGCAGCCCCTCCTTTAGCTTGGGTAGCCCTCTCTTCCGCCGTATCCCTCTGCTTGACCACGGACTGATGTGGTAAGATCAGGTTGTGCCCCAGAAGTGTAGCGTTCTTGATCAAGTAAGCAGTCGACCTATCTCTTCCTGAAATAGCTTCTATTTCTGCTGCCATCTGAACCAGGCGATCATTCTCCACGGCTGCAAAACCACCTGTCGCTAGCAAGAAATAAAATCACATAAGAAGATGCATTGCAACCAGAGCGGAAATTGTAAATAAGCTTTGACTTACATCCGAAAGTAAAGCGACGAATAGAAACAGAGTCGTCCTTGACAAAAAACCATTCCTTTTTAAACATGCTGTACTTCGAGTACAAGTCCAGGACTGGCTTCAAGGATACGGTCGATTCCAAGCTGATGTATGGGGATCCCTTCTTATAGCCCCTCAAGTTGTACAAATACCGGATCTCCCGGTTGGAAGGAGGACGCCCGTATCTCCTCTGGAAGATGACAAAAAGGCTCACCAGAATGTCATAGGAGTTAGGCTGGAGCTGAAGTGGAGCCACCTTCAGGTATGTGACGAAGCTAACTATCCAGGCGCTGAGAGGCGGGATGGCACCACACATACAGTGATACCTGCTGTAAGCGAAATAGCCTTCAGAGGGATCGTACGGCATCACTCCTTCCCCCGGCAGTAGCATGCGCGCTCTATCAATCCCAAAGGAGCGAGAAATAACATCAAGCTGCTCGCCTTTGAGAGAGCTAGAAAAGTAGTCAGGAGGAGAGTTCAAAAGCTCCAGAGGACCGTACCCATCTACTAATGATCTCGGGGCGGGCCCATGACGGACAGATCTGGATTGAGCAGGGGGCACTGTGGAAGGCTCTTCTCTATCCTGTGATTTCTTCTTTTCTGATCGAGTTTCCACCTTATGAGACATTTTTCTGCAACGCAAAAAAGTACATCGTTAGGATAGGAGAAATAAGCGGGCATGTACATACAGATAGGGGTTTTGCCCGAAGAACATTTGGTAGTTCCAGGCCGAAATGTCGTTCGGAACTTATACTCCCCATTCTCGCTCGGTGATTCGAGCACGCGTTCCATCCGGCAATTCAAGTATGCAAGTGAGGCTCGGCGCTCAAATCCCCAAGTTTCATTCGGCAGTTCAAATATAAAAGTTCATTCGGTGCTCGGAATCCCCGGGTCCATCCGGTGGTTTAAAGGTATGAGTTCATTCGGTATTCGAATCCCCTATCCATTCGGAAGTCCAGCCCTGAAAGTTCGTTCGGCAGAAGCAAACTCACCTGGACCGGCAGTTAAGTGGGACTCGGTACTCAGTTGATTCGGCTGTTTGGAACAGTCAAGCTTGATTATGCACTTAGTTGGTTCGGCTATCTCACTCGATAAGGAATGACGAAGGCATAACACCCCTACTTATAGGCAAACGCCGGGTGACCGGACCGGATGTTCCAGCACATAGGACCGAATGAAAACAACCAAGCTAAAGCAAAGTGAGACATATACAGGCATATGCCCCACTTTGGGGGGCAAGTGTTGAGGGTATTTTCCGCCGAACCATCTTTCTTCCAAGCATTGCCGATCCAAAGACCACTTCCAAGCATTGCCGGTCCAAAGTCCACTTCCAAGCAATACCGAACCAGAGTGCCTACCGAACCAACCTGTCTCCCACCTCGCTACCGAACCAACACATGTCCTATCCACTGCTGAACCAACTCCAGGCCGAACCAACTCCAAACCGAACCAACTCCAGGCCGAACCAACTCCAAATCGAACCAACTCCAGACCGAACCAACCACCGCTCCATCCATCACTGGACCACAATACCGCCGAATCAAGACATTCCAAACCGACCTTGCCAGGCTAGATTGCATCAGCCCAGGCCCACCAGCAGCTATAAACATCCAAGACGCCTACCCCCAACCTCACTCTATAAATAGAGGGGTAGGGGTACAACAATGGGGGACAAGTTTGAGAGCTCAAGCACGGAGAGAACTTTCAAACAACTTTCATATATTTATATCCAAGCTTTGTACTTATATCCAAGCTTTGTACTTGTAATATGAACAAGAAAGGAGAAATAATATATAAAGTGGACGTAGGCACATTCTGGCTGAACCACTATAAATCTGCGTGTCTTTTACAGTTTAGTCCCTGCTTTTCATATATTTGCATAAATCACCCAAATCACAAAGAACAACATAAAATCAATTAAATCATACGACCTGGAGGTGTTTGTCCATTTTTTGTGCAAACAAACTTTATTTAACCCAATTCGTATTTAAATCCATGATTTAAAATAACATTCCACTCTTGACCAGTTTGAATCTTTGAAAAATAGTTTGAACACTTTAAAATAGTTTAAATGATTAAAATAGTTAAAAATAGTGTAAATGATTAAAATAGTTAAAAATAGTTTAAATGGTTAAAATAGTTTAATATAAGATAGTTTAAGTATTAAAATGGTTTATATAGCAAAATAATTTGGGAAACCAAAATAATTTGTATATTTAAGAAGATAACTTTTAAATAGTTTCATATTAAATAATTTATTTGAAAATTGTTTCAAAGTCAAACCGATTCAATTCCAACTTCCCAATTCAAGTCAATTCCATTGTCCATTCAATCAATTCAATTTCGATTTTAATTCAAATCAATTTCAACATCGGCTCCCAATAATTCGATTTCTATTTCAGTTCCAATTAATTTCAATTCAATTCTCAATTTTAAACCATTTCGATTTGCATCAATTCCGAGTTCGATTTCCAAAATATCGATTTAAAACGCTTGATCAAATTTACCTTCAATATTCAATTTAAAATCAAATTTTCACATATAATTCAATTCCGAGCTCAATTTCGAAATACCATTTAATATCACTTTTACTTAGCAATATTCAAAGTTCGAATAAAAATCCCATCTTTTAAAAACAATCCAATTCTCGAATTTAATATCTTATTTCGATTATAACTTCAAAATCTCAACTTCGATTATTTAAACAATTTCGATTACCACAACTTAATTCCACGATTTGAGCTCAAGTTCGAAAATAATTTGATTTCTATTCATTCGATTTTTATTTCTTTAAATCTAAATCATTTTAATACTTCCAAATCAAAAATTTAAAATCATTTAATTTAACCAATCCGGTGTCCGTATATAATTTTCTACCCTGTGGCCAAGTGATTAGTTATTTCAATTTAATTTCAGGGATGGATATATATCATTTCAATCCAAATCACAGTGTCATAGGTATATATCATTTCAACCTATTTCTTAATTTATTCGAGATGATTCAATTTACAGTTTTAAGTACTGTAAATAAATTACAGGGTGATAACAAGGTATATATAGAATAAATAACATACGATCATCCAAATATCAACCAGTTTGCATCCATCACAATCAATCATCCAAAATGACAATATAATTCACAATAATGTCATAGTTACTAATACCAGGTAATTTACTGGCAATTAAATTCCAATTTCAAATATAACTATCAATTTTAATTTTTAACAGTTAATTCAAATGGCAATTTAGAGGACAATTATATTTATCAAACAATTTACCAACAAATTTTATATCACTTCATAATTCAAATTTAACTAGCATAAAAATATTCTAGTACTTGTGAGCGTTATAAAACACTCATATTGAGTTTTCAATTTTAAATCAAATCGAACGGCGTTTGATTTAATCTAAAATTTTAACTAGCTCCAAACGACTCCAAATCAACTCCATGACGTAGTGCTCGTCGCCACAATTCCAACACCTCTTATTTCGTCCAATTTTGACAACGTATGTGAAAGATACACATTTTTAACGATTCACGATTTAATATATTATCAAACTACAAATTTCTTTTTAATTTTAAACCTAGGTGAAAATCTGGCCGTTCGTTATCTTCTGCAAATCAAGGTCGTGCTCTCCCTCTTCTTCATTGTGTAACAGGTATGTTCGAACCCATCGTATGCGCCTACAACCATCAACATGCGTCCCTCCATGACCATTTCCACATCGATCGGAGACCACCACGTCCAAGCTCCTTCCGCCACGCACTACTTGCCCAAATCTTGTGAAGCTCGGCCCCTTATGCTTCTCGAAAAACGCACACAAACGAAAACCCTACATCGCCAGATTTTGGGGAATCTAAGCCACTACAACAAAAATCCACCGTTGGATATGTAGGTCTCATTGTGCTCTTCAATTTCCTAGTTGAAAGACTTTCATGAAAGCTAATGGATTTGGATATAAATCGAGGAGAAGACTAGGACTTTTCGGCCATTGAAATGTTTTGGAGGCGCGACTATGAAGATAATGCGAGGGTTTTCTGTGGACGTGTATTTATATACGTGCATACAATATTTTATTATTATTTTCAACTTTTTCGAGACGAACTCTAAACGAAGTGTGGCGCTTGGAGTTTGTAATGTTTTACCCCTATTCCGAACACAATGGAACATGTTTCGAGGCCTAATTCGATCGTACGGAGAAGATAGCTTTTTGGACCCAATTAAAATATTAAATTTTCAATATTTAATTCAATGCATTCTATACCCTACGACCAAACGGTAACTCCAAACTCTACGAAATTTGAAATCCGATAATAACACACTATTACGGATCTAATGGAACTAGTTACGTCGAAATCCGAGGCTGTGCCCCGAGTCGCTATTTTAATGTCTCGATTATAATATAAAATTTCAAATTTCTAATTATTCACTTTTAAATAAAATTTTAAATATTAACAATCTTCATTGTTGTTTAAATAAAATTTTCATCAACTTTCAATATCATTTTCAATCATATTAAATTCAAAATTCAATTATCCAAATAATTTCCAATATTAAATTTAAACAATTTAATCGTTCAATATTCAACGAATTTCAATATTAGATTTTAAATGAATTTTAGTTATCAATCAATTACTTTATTTACATCTAATGAATTCAACATTTAATATTTAATCCAACTATCGATTGAAAATACATTCAATACATAGCATTACCTTTCAATACTTGTTATTACTTAAATCTTCGAAATTAGTTTATTTCAAAATTTTATTAAAGTTCATATCCAACAACTTACATTAAAAATCATTAAATTTTTATTTTTAACGATTTTTATTCAGTAATTATATCAAATCTAATGATTTAAAATAGTCAAAATACGGGTCGTTACAATCTCCCCCACTCAAAACTTCTTATCCTCGAAAAGACGTTAAGTAAAGAATTTAACATTTAATATATTTTGAAAAAAAAATAATCAACTTATAAAACATAAAATCCATTAGAAAACTTTTACTATGTTTAATATATTTTCTACTAACGCTACTATGATCGGCTTACGGAAAATACAAGTTAGTTATCTAAACAAGTTATAAAAAATTTAAAACTTTAAAAATTTTCTAACACCTGGATTTACGGATAATTTCAGCAAAGTCTCATTTGCGCATCTCGATCGGAACAACTACAAAACTCCACTACGGGCCTCAAACCAACAAAACAAAACAAAACCCAAGTGGCTGTGACACCCCGCACCCCGAAAATCGGACATGACTAGAAGCACGGGTGGTCGAGTGAAATAAAAATCCATAACATAGCACAGAGGCTAAGGCAACAACATAAAATGATTAGAATATTACAGCGGAAGAAAACTTTCACTAATTATAAATTAATACCAAAAAAAAGCTTCACTAAAAAAACATTATCAAAATTTATTTCTGAAACCAAAAGTACCAAGTAGTCTCCACCAAAACACAAAACATAACAAAGTTCACAATATAGGTCCCCGTATATAGAGTAAAGTACAGAAAGAGAGAAACGAAGTACATGAAACAAAAGAAACAAAAGCTGAAGATAACAACTACTCTAATGACCCTCCAAGCTGCAAAGATTTGCAACCTAGACCTGCCCTCCTGTGATTTGGGGAAAATAGGAAAAATAGGAATGGGTCAGACATAAAGTCTGGTGAACGAGAAATAAAATGAACCAGAAAGAATAAAACAGTTTAATTCTAGGTCTTCCCCGGATCGCAGAGGGTGAATAATATAATGTAGTGAATCCTTCTTAGATACAGTTCCTAAGAAGCCAAAGTCCGTGGTCACTCTAGGGAAGTCAACCATGCAGCAATACTAAACGTCAATCGGCCTGTCGGACATGCTGTCCTTCCCTATCCACGTGCTACAGCGTGAAAGTCATGCTCTTCACCCGTGCACTGTGACTAAATGCCTCTTACGTCTGACCGGTGCCGACTCAAACAACCTTGTAGGACCCCAAAGTTGCGCTTAGGCTACGCTAAACTGGACTACTATCCTCCTATCTCCTCGGTCACCAACGTGGACTTGCCCCTATCCAAAGTCAATCCTCTGAAAGAGCGCCTACAGCTAGGTCGGCTGTGCAAAATTCTCCAACGATTTGCGTAAAGAAGCCTACGTCGGAGCACACTTGTCATGTTCCGTCCACGTTGATCTGCCTGAAGAAGCCTATGATTGTGGATGTTATCTATCCTATGTACTAGCAACCTATGAAAGGTAACAAACATCCTTGCGAACCTACTTGCCCGCTCCTAGTACGTATAGCCAAAACTATATTTTGGTCTTAACTGCATGAAACACCTATCCAGACCTTTACAAGGTCTTCCTACCAAATCGCTTCTAGATTAATTAATATTACTGTTACATTTTACATATAGTTTATTTCCATTACTCTACTTTAGGCCATTTTTACATCCGATTTTGTTATTTCACAATTTCCCCTTTTCTTACATAAATGGTATTTCAATTTCACGTCTGTTCAGTTCGTATGGTTTGTCTATAATTTTTATGCCATTTTGTCACAAATTTACACTATCCTTTAGGGTCCATTTAATTTACATTTCTTTTTTTCCACCCTAATTATGTTCTCCTTTTAGAGATTTAATCCATATAAATTTTTTATCCAATAGCCACAAACCATTTAATTACACAAAATTCCACTTTTACATTTTTAGGCCACATATGAAACCAACAATTATGCCAATTAGATTTTCCAATTTCATTCCAAAACCATATTCAAAATTATGTAATTATATATTATTTTATTCAAGTAACATATTCTGAAATTATTCAACTAACATGTTTAGTTTTAATAAGTTTAATTACCTCTAGGTTTCATATTTCAACTTACCTTTGATTCGTCCTTTGGGGTTGGTGGGCCTAAATGAATGATCAACGGGCTTTGTATTTGTTTTTATCCACCGTTTTATGGTAGCTTGTTACCATAAAATTTTCTTCCATCTATAAATCCTGGTTAGGGGCCAGTTCCTCCCCGTTAGCTTTGCTAAAAAAAACTGACATGTTTTACCATTAGAAATTAAATAATAATTCTAATTTAATTTAATTAAACCAATCTTATTTACGCCATGAAACGTGAATCACAATTTGTTTGTTTCAAATTTCAACCCAAATATGAATTAGAATTGAGAAGTGGAAGAAGAAGAAGATACAATAATTTACATAAATTTCAATCTTATTTATGCCATAAAACGTGAATAGACAATTTATATGTCCCATATTTTAAACCAAACATAAATTAGATTTGAGAAGTGGAGGAAGAAGAAGAAGTTGCAATAATTTAAATATATTCTCAATTAATAATAGAAATTAATTCATATTAACATGCCAGAAAAGAACTGAAATTGAACTACTTTATTTTTCTATTTCATATTAATTCCCACTCACCTGGCACTTGAGCTTGCATAAATTTGAAAAAAGCTTTGCTTTAATCTTTCTCCCTTTGATTCTTCTAAATTCCCCAAATGCTTGAATATATATAGAAAAATTAATTTGGTAGAGATTTGTTTATTTAGTAGAGAAAAGGAGGAAAAATAATACACACTAATTTTACTGTAGAATATGGAGACGGCTGAATAAGAGATTAGGTTTAGGTTAGATGGTTTATTTATAGATTGTTTGAGTGAATATAATCCATTAGATTATTTTAGATTAAATCTGGTTCTTTCATACACTTAATGGTTATCCATTCTAGCCCATACACATTACTCAACCAACAAAATTTAGCCATCTCATCCTATTACATTACTGGAGCGAATGGGAAGCCGCCACATGTTAGAAACAACGTTGAAATACGTAGGAAAATCGTTGGAAACGAACCAACTAAAAAAAACATCGCTTCAGATTTTGGGCGACAACGGGACTTGATCCCTGGTCACTAAGGAAGTCAACATGCGCCTTTACCATTGTACCAAATGCGCTTTTAATTTTTTTTAATTATATTTCCCGTAACATATCGGGGTGTTACATTCTCCCCCCTTAAAGAATTTCATCCCCGAAATCTCCAAAGACGGAAGAACGTAATTAACAACCAGCATCCATGAACTACATCCATCTACTAACCATCATCCATTTCTACCGTTGTCCTTATTTTTAACTAATGCAATTTATGATTTATGAAAAGTGAAATGCATATGAACTTACCTAATGCGAAAAGGTAGTCGGTCTACTGATTCAGTTGACCTCCTATAATGCAATTATGCTTATGCCATGCAACCAAATGTATGCAATTACCCTAGTATAATTGATAATTCTATATGTATGTTTCAATCATTCACCCAAATGCACCAGCCATATGAAACATCCATTTATACACACACACATATACAACCATGTGCAAATGCAATAGATAACAGGCACACATATGCAGGTGTGTGTACCTAGTTGGCCGATTATCCTAATAAATATCTATCTAGTGCATGCAATGCATCCATTTGCAAACATTGGCATCCACTTGCAATCATTTTCATCCATCAAACATAACATGCCCTAATGACATGTTTACAACCAATCTACCATCCATAGGTTTCACCTAAAGATTATCGAAAAGACCCTAACTAAGGAAAGATCAAAGATCAAAGATAGGATATTTGAAGTGTACCTTCAAATAGAAAAGGATAAGAAGTTCGAATTCTCTCCTTAGATTCCCATATGCACTCCTTGGGGTCATCTCCCCACTGAATCTTCACTAGACGAACTTCCTTGTTGCGTAATCTCTTGACGCCGTGTTCCAATATACGGGTGGGTGTACGACACACAAGTGATTCGCGCTCTACCTCCACTTCCCTTAGCTGATCGGTTTCTACTACTACTGCGGAATCATGTAGACACTTCCTCAGATGCAAAACATGGAAAACATCATAAAATCCTGCCAACTTATCTGGAAGATCAACTCTGTATGCCACTTTTCCAATCCGTGCGGTAATAAGGAAGGGTCCTACGAATCTCGGTGCCAACTTACCCATTGAGCCAAATCTCATAACGTGTCTCAAAGGGGAAACCTTGACAAAAACCATATCTCCAACCTTAAACTCCAAATTTGAACGGCTTTTGTCAGCATATGACTTTTTTCTATCCTGTGCAGTCTTCAACCTCTTGCGAATCAAATCCACCTTTTTGGAAGTTTCCCTCATCAAGTCTGGTCCAAGCAAAATCCTATCGGTGGTATCTCACCAACAGGCCGGTGATCTACATAGTCTGCCATAGAGGGCCTTGAAGATTGCCATCCTAATGCTTGCTTGATAACTATTATTATACGGGAACTCCACTAAAGGTAGGTGGTCTTCACAAGAGCCTCCGAAGTCAATGATGCACAATCTGAGCAAATCTTCCAAAACCCTATTTACCCTCTCAGTCTGTCCATCTGTCTGAGAGTGATATGCCATGCTTAGATTCAATTTCGTTGCCAAGGCTTGCTTAAGACTCCTCCAAAACTAGCTGGTGAATAATGGATCTCTGTCGCTCACAATGCTGGTGCGAACTCCATGAAGCCTAACTATCTCCCTTACACAAAGAGTTGCCAAAGAAGCTGCCATCCTATTACTCTTAATGGGTATAAAATGAGCGCTCTTCGTCAGCCTATCCACAATGACCCAAATGCTCATGTTCCCTCTCCATGACCTTGGTAATCCATCCATGAAGTCCATAGAGACGCTCTCCTATTTCCATAATGGAATATCCAATGGCTGCAACATTCCTCCAGGATTCTTTTGTTCCACCTTTACCCTTTGGCAAGCGATGCACTTCAATACATACTCTACCACCCTCTTCTTCATTCCGGGCCAATAGAATACCCTCTTCATATCCCGGTACATCTTATCACCACAAGGATGCATTGTCATCCTAGAATGATGTGACTCGGCCAACACCGCATCTACTAAATCCTCACTATGGGGAACACAAAGTCTACCATCCCTTCTAAACCATTCCCTAGTGTCCATGGTATAGCACCTAAGATGTGGTGATGACTCTCCTCTACTAAGCTTATCTAAAATGTCCTTTAACTCTTCATCCTCACCTTGCCTTGCTCAAATCTGCTCCATCAAAGTAGGCTGGACGTCGAGGGCTACGAACTGTCCCGGAGCTAAATCCGATGGAGGTCTGAAATCAAAGGTAGCAATGTACTCCAAATGCTTCCATTCCAAAAATAGAGGACTTAAAACCACTTTGCGACTACTCAACGCATCTGCCACTACATTACCCTTGCCAGGGGTATAGGAAATCTCAAAGTCATAAGAGGCTAAAAACTCCATCCATCTTTGCTGTCTCAAATTCAATTATTTTAGAGAGAATAGATACTTCAAAGACTTATGATCCATGAAAAGCTCAAATCTTTCTCCTAAGAGATAGTGCCTCCAAGACTTGAGAGCAAAAACTATAGCTGCCTACTCATGATCATGCGTCGGGTAGTTCTTCTCATGCGTTTTCAACTGTCTACTCGCATAGCACACTACCCTACCCTCTTGCATCAGTACCGCCCCTAGCCCTATACCACAAGCATCCATATAAACTGAGAAAGGCTTGGTTCCATCCGGTAATACCAATATGGGCGCGGTATTCAAAGCTTCCTTCAATCGACCAAATGCATCCTCACACTTGGCATCCCAAACAAAAGCCGAGTTCTTCTTGGTAAGGCGGGTAAGTGGAGCTGATATCCTAGTGAAGTCCTTAATGAACTTCCTATAGTAGCCCGCAAAACCAAGGAAACTCCTTATGTCCGTGACATTCTTAGGGGTCTACCAATCCTGTACTGTTGCCACTTTCGCCGGATCTACTGCAAGTCCATCCTCCAAAATGATATGTCCCAAAAAGCAAACCTCATCCCTCCAAAAGTGACACTTGGAGAACTTCGCCATCAACTTATGTGCTCGTACGGTCCTAAGCATTTCTTCCAAGTGAACAGTATGCTCCTCCTTGCTTGGCGAATAAACCAAAATGTCGTCAACGAACACCACCATAAACTTATTCAATGATTCATGAAATAATTGACTCATCAGGTCCACAAAATATGGCGGAGCATTGGTTAGCCCAAATGGCATGACTAACCACTCAAATAACCCATCCGGAGTCCTAAACGCAGTCTTCTAGATGCTATCCTTCGCCACACCCAACTGATGCAATCCCGTGGCCAAATCGAGCTGCGAAAATACCTTGGCTCCTACTAGCTAGTCGAAGAGATCGTATATACGAGGAAGAGGATATCGATTCTTCTTCATCAGCTTATTAAGCTTCCTATAATCCATGCAAAGCCTGAGAGAGCCATCCGCCATAGTGGCAAAGACGACGGGTGCACCCCACTCAGAAATGCTCCTGCGAATGAAGCCCTTCTTAAAAAGCTCTCCAATGTGCTTGCTCAACTCACGATGTTCCTTAGGAACCATATGCCTTACCGGTAAAGCAACTAGTTTGGCATTATCGAAAAGATAAATCTTGAAATCGATCTCTTTTCGAGGTGGAAGGTCGACAACCTCCTCGAACACATCTGGAAAGTCTCTAACAATGGGTACCGAACTCAAACTATCGAGCGATAAGTCAAGAGAATAAAGGTAGCTCAACATGACTGATCCTCTAGGATCACGAGATACCTCCAAGGTACGTCCACTAGAAGTGCTGAAACAACCCACACCCCTTAATATACACAAAAGGACACATTAAAAGGCGTGGTGCGTTGTAGGTATAGCTAAAGCTAACGGAGACTAAGATTCACAAGACAAAAATAGATAAAAACAACGGAAACTTAAATAATAACTTAATTAAAACAAAACTTTATAATTGCTTTATAAATAAGTCAAATACCAAATACAACATACAGGTCTAAAAATCCAATATGTCTCATGAAACAAAAACTCATAGTCTCAAAAATCAGAGTACATAATATCCCTCAAAATTAGCCAATACACAAAAAGGAATAAAGTTGAAATAAAAGAAATGCATGGTAGCAAACTCCTCCAAGAAATCTCCAAGCAACTGCAATCTACTGTCCTCTCCCTTGATTGCCTAAGGAGGAGAAAAAAGGGAAAATAGAGGAGTGGGTAAGACTATAAGTTTGGTGAATGATAGTAATTACTAGAGTCTATAAGCAAAGTAAAAGTAATAGACTCTACAATAGTTCTAGTATATAAAGAGGAAACAAAGGAAATAGGAAAGAGATAAACTGGAAATAAATAAGATTAACTAGAAGATAGGTTAACTTTGATTGTTTGCATTTGTTCTTGATAGCTGCTTTGATTAGGCAGAAATCCTAATCCTATAATTAGGCTGAATTCCTAATTCTACTCTTCGATCGGCCTGCTACTCCATAGACCTTATTACGTACCAAAGACTAGGTAACTCCCTACACAGCAGCCAATGGTATCTACGAAAGATGCACAAAGCAACCACTGTGGATCCAGACGATACATAGCTCCCTACATAGAAGGCAATGGTGTCTACAAAAGACACACATACTAAGCGCTTGGAACTCATAGAGATTACTAAGCACCGGAATGGAAGTTGCATGCATAACTGCCACCATGCCCATGCTACCTTTTGCTCCACCTATTGGGTCTTCTTATTACATCAAACTCCAGCATAAGCGTGCCATTTGTCTCACTTCAGGCTAATGTGAGACTGCCGTGTGCCCATATAAAATAGGGGAAATGCTGTTGGTACTGGCCCGTCATCCAAACAATACCTACTTGCGCCCCTTATCCAAATCCCCGGTGATTTGGACTTCTAATCGACCAATTACTACCATTTTTAGCATAAGCGTGCCCTCATCTCACTTCAGGCTAATGTGAGACCACCGTATTGTCTAATAGGGAATGCTATTTGGTACATGTCCTACTTTCATCTTTGCTTATTAACTTAGATAAATTATTTAAATAAGCCTTTACACTTTTCTCTACTATCTGTGCTAATTAATTTACCCTAAGTCTTAAAATAAGCTTTATTATGTTCTTTTTCTTATTATATCCTACATTATAATCGTGCTTATTACTTAACCCAAGGTCTAAGTGTGAATATGCCTCTTTTACCTTTTACTCTTTTTAGTTATATTTCTAAGTTATAACTAAGCCAATCTTTTTAATTCAGTCCAATTAATGTCATAATTAGGCATAATTTCAGTCCAATTCCATTTATATTATTGTCTTTGTAATTTACATCTTATATTCCATTATTTCAGTTTTCTTTCAATTTAATCCCTATTCATGTTAATCCTATTCTAATCCATACGTGAAGAAGAAGGAGGAATAAAAGAAAACTGAAAATAGAAGAAAAACCAAAGCATAGAAAGAAGATGTAAATAAGGTATAAATAATAGTAAATAAACTAAAATACTATAAATAAACTGTAAAATAAACGGAAAAGCTATAATTAACAGAAATAAACTAAAATTACTGAAAAGAATAGCTGAAAGGAAATAGACTGAAAATAATTCTAAAAAACTGTAAATAAACTACTGAAAAGGCTATTCCAAAAACCGTAGTAAAACTACAACAATTGGAAACCCTATTATTTTAAATTACTTAAAGAAATCTAAAATAATTACAATCACTCACCTCTGGTCCTAAGCTCTTCCTTTGGTCTTCTCGGATCCACTTGGAGTTGTAAAATAATTTAATTTATAACAATTTTCTCTTTGGAAAAATTATTCCGTTTAGGGTCCTTCCTAGAAAGGTGAACCCAATTAGAGAAAACCTAAAATGAGAAAAAGTGTTAGGCCTAGGGGTCTATTTATAGGGGTAGAAGTGGATCTCAGACCGTTGGATTTTGAAGATTGAATGGGATGTAATCACGTCATAGGCTGAATAGGAGCCATCAGATGCAAGAATGGAAGGACCAGATCGAGGTAAAGAACGCAAAACATGTCATTAAGTCGGCACAATTCGCTCTGGAACGTTCATTCGTAATTAAGGGAGGTGGGTTGACCGGGCGGTCGACCGCCTGGTGCCCAGGTCGACCGGCTGTACGACCTGCCTTGTGTGTGTGTATATATATTCTCTTCTATTTCTGCTTATTTTGTATCTTGGTCATATTAGCTCGGTTTTTGACATTCTATATATGGAAATTGACCATAAAATTACCACGGACACAATGGTGCAATTCCCGTGGCTCAATTCTGATAGTTTCACAAAGTTATTTTATTATTTAATAAATAAACGAATTAATTATTATCGGTTAAATTTCGGGTTGTTAGATTCTCCCCTCCTTATGGGATTTTGTCCCCGAAATCTCTAAGGATAAAAGATTGTACTAAATGTTTTCATCCAATTCTATAATCAACTTCTCAATCATCAACCATTCATCCATTGTCCTTAAGTTTTTCTAATGCAATTTATGATACTTATGCAATTAGTGTAGTGTAAATGTTCCTAACTAATGTAGAAGATTAGGCGGTCCACCGATTCAGTTGACCTCCTTTTATGCAATCATGTCCGTGCCATGTATCCAAATGAATGCAAAAATTTCCTAATGATAACTAAAAATTCTATATGCGTGCTACAAACATAATCCAAATGCAACAATCATGTGATAAACATCCATTTATAGCAACCATGGAAATAAAATAAAAATGCGCACACATCCATATGCATATGCTCTAGTGCCCTAGTTAGGCCGATCCCTAAAGAATAATAGTGTCGAGTGTACCTATATGTGTCCATAGCATCCACTAGGAAACACTTGCAACCACTAGCATACATTATTCATAACATGTTCATTTAACATGTTTATATCAAATCCTACCATCCATAGGTTAAATCCTAAGTTCTACCCTCCCAAAGGATAATAAAGCCTATTCAAAACTAAAGATGAAGAAAAAAGTAATTCTAAAACTTACTATCAAAAAAATGAGGATAGGAAGTACGAATCTTCTCTTCTACTTCCCAAGTGGCGTCTGCAACATCATCTCCCCATTGCACCTTCACCAGTGGAACCTCCTTATTCCTTAGTCGCTTGATGTCTCTTCCAATAATCTTCGTGGGGATACGCCGGACAGAAGCTTCCCTTTCTACCTCTACCTCCTCAAACTGACTAGGCTCTACAACCTCCACCGAGTCATGTAAGCACTTTCGCAAGTGAGAAACATGGAAAACGCCGTGCACTCCTGCGAGCCTATTAGGTTGATTCACTCTTTAAGCCATCTTCCCAACTCTCTCTACGATAAGGAATGGTCCAACAAATCTAGGGGCTAACTTTCCATTCGACCCAAACCTTACCACCTTCCTAAGCGGGGATACTTTGTAAAAACTAAGTCTCCAACCTCAAACTCTAAGTCTCTCCTCCACTTGTATGCATACGACTTCTGTCTATCTTGAGCCGTCTTCATCCTCCGTTGAATCAAATCCACCCTCTCAGAGGTCTCCCTAACCATATCGGGTCCAAGTAATAACTTCTCTGTAGACTTTACCCAACATGATGGGGACTTGCAAGGTCTCCCATATAAAGCCTCAAATGGTGCCATTCCTATAATTGTTTGGTAACTATTATTGTACACAAAATCAACCAACGGAAGATGCTCCTCCCAAGTTCCTCCAAAGTCCAAAATGCACATCCGCAGCAAATCTTCAAGCACACTATTGATCCTCTCCATTTAGCCATCTGTTTAGGGGTGATAGGCCGTACTCAATCTCAGTTGCATCCCTAGCACCTCCTGTAAGCTACTCCAAAACTCACTAGTGAAAATGGGATCTCTATCACTCACCACGCTGAAGGAACTCCGTGTAGTCAGACTATCTCTCGAATATACAAGGATGCCAAATATGAAGCCGTACACTTACTCTTAACTAAGATGAAGTGGGCACTCTTGGTCATTCTATCAACAATCACCCAAAAGCTAGTATTCCCCTTCCTAGAACGGGGTAAACCATTTATAAAATCAATAGAAATGTTGTCCCACTTCCACTCTGGTATATCTAAAGGCTGAAGTAATCCACCGGGTTTCTGCTGCTTTGCTTTTACCTTTTGGCATATAAGACACTTAGCTACCAACTCCACCACATCCTTCTTCATACCACCCCAATAGAATATCCTCTTCATATCCCGATACATTTTGTCACCACCTAGATGAATAGTCATACGGGAATGGTGCGCCTCCTCCAAAACTGCTCTCAACAAGTCACTGGAGCATGGAACACAAAGCCTCCCATCTCTCCTAAGCCACCCCTGATATCTATGGAATAACGTTGGAGATGCCTAGAGACCTCACTTCGGCTAATCCTATCCATAATGTCCATGAGCTCTGAATCCTCCCACTGCCTCAAGCCAATCTGATCCATAAGGGAAGGCCTCACCACTAATCTCGCCAACAACCCGGGAGTAGTGTCCGTAGAGGGCTTAAAATCAAAAGTAGAAATAAACTCCAAGCTCCTCCACTCTACGAACAAAGGACTAAGGGTTGCTTTCTTTCTACTCAATGCATCCGCAACCACATTACCCTTGCCCGGGGTATAAGCTATCTCAAAATCATACGAGGCTAAAAACCCATCCACCTCTGTTGCCTCAAGTTCAAGTCGTTCTGCGAGAATAGGTACTTCAAAGACTTATGGTCGGTGAAAAGCTCAAACCTCTCTCCGAGCAAATAGTGCCTCCAAGACTTAAGTGCAAAAACTATGGCAGCCAACTCCAAATCGTGGGTAGGGTAGTTCTTCTCATGCGTCCTCAACTGCCTACTATCATAACACACTACCCTCCCTTCTTGCATCAACACCGCTCCTAGACCCGTTCCTCATGCATCAGTGTATACAGTGAAAGGATTAGCTCCATCGGGTAAAACAAATACTGGTGCACTAGTAAGGGCTCTCTTAAGCTTCATGAAGGAATCCTCATAATCCACGTCCTACACAAAAGCTTTATTCTTCTAAGTAAGGCGCGTTAGTGGTGCCAAAAACTAGGCAAAGTCTCTAATGAACTTCCTATAGTAGCCAGCCAATCCTAGGAAGCTCCTAACCTCGATAACGTTCTTAGGGGCCTTCCAATCTTGCACTACAATAACCTTGGTGGGGTCAACAGCCAAACCTTCCTTCGAGACTACGTGCCCCAAGAAATGAACTTCCACTCTCCAAAAATGACACTTCAAAAACTTAGCTCTCAAATGATGACTACGAAGTGTGCTAACAACCTCTTCCAAATGAACATCATGCTCCTCCATATTCTTGGAAAATACCAAGATATCACCCATAAATACCACCAAAAACTTATTTAGGACATCCCTAAAGACACGGCTCATCAAATCAACGAAATAGGCAAGGAGCATTGGTTACCCCAAAAGGCATAACCAACCACTCAAAAAATCCATCTTGTGTCCTAAATGCAATCTTATCTATACTGTCCTCCGCCACCCTAAGCTGATGGAATCCCATGGCTAAATCAGCTGAGAGAAAACTAAAGAGCCTACTAACTAGTCAAAAAGATCATCAATCCTAGGGAGTGGATATCGGTTCTTCTTGGTGAGCTTATATAATTCCCTATAGTCCACACAAAGTCGGAGAGAACCATCCGCCTTAGTTGCGAAGACGACTGGCACTCCCCACTCCGATATGCTCCTTCTTATGAATCGCTTCTCCAAAAGCTCACGGATCTGCTTGCTCAATTCTTTCCTCTCCCTAGGTGCTATGTGCCTCACAGGTAATGCTATTGGCTTGGCATTCTCAATTAGATAAATCCTGAAGTCAATCTCTCTCTTAGGGGGCAGTCCCCTAACCTCCTCAAAGACGTCTGCAAAATCTCCAACGATAGGAACCGAAAGCAAATCTGATGGAGATGAATCGAGGGAATAGAGAAAACTCAACATTACTGACCCTTGCGGGTCGCATGATACCTCCAGAGTCCTACCACTGCAAGTCTCAAGTCTAACGGCTCTCCTCTCGCAGTCTAATATAGCTCCGTATGTGGATAGCCAATCCATCCCTGAGATCATCCCATACCCCGAGAATCCCAAAACATAGGCGTCGTAGTCAAATTCAAGGCCTAGGATAAAGATTTTCAAACCCCTACAAACCATACATAAGTGTGCTCATCCTCGTATGGGGTTTGAAATAATAATGGGGTCTGATACTAATGATATGTCCAAGTGTAAACAATCTACTAGAGAGCTAGAGATAAAAGAGGGTGATGCTCCAGAATCAAATAAAGTCCGAATGGGAAAAATCAGATATAGAAATCAAACCTTCAACTGTGACTTTCCTACCTCTATCCAGAATGCTACTGGAAGGTGCTACATCTAACGCCTGAATCTGCGCAACTGGTGCACTCACTCCCTTACCAGCTCCCTGGGGACAACTCCTACTCATATGACCGGGCTGCCCGCAAGTGTAACAACCCAATATTTTTGCAATTATTTTTAAATTATTTTAAATTAAATTTTATGTTAATATTTTATTTTTAAAACATTTTTGAAGTATAGTTATAATTTTAAAAAGAATAGTTATAATTTTCCAAGTTAATTGCATTTTTGTTTGCAATTTTTAATGTCAGTTTCAATATAATAAGCTATTTTCTTTATTTACTTTTACTTTCTTTTTATTTTTCCTATGAATAATTATTTATTATCATTTTCACTTTATTTTTGTTGCCTTTTTATTTTATTTACTGATTTTTATATGTTTATTTTGGATTAAAAAGAATTGGAAATTCAAAGAGGCAAAGTCCTTTCATTTGCTTGACTTTTCACTTTCTAGTCTTTTCAATTTCTTTGGCTTTTCATTTTCCTTCTTTTTGCCATACACCCTTATTCATTTTTCACGTGAAAACATCCCATTCCATCATAAATTTTTGGCCATTTTAGATCTGAAAAACTCAAGTGAGTCATGGCTTCCATTTTCCTTTTTCTCTTCATTTTTTTCCATTTGTTTGCTTGATTTTGCCTTGCCTTCTTGTCTTGTTTGCTCGGCCATAGACCTCGCCATCACCACCGACCACCACACCACCTCCTTCCCACATCATCCACGACCTAACCCCAGTGACATCCTATGTTGCAAAATTCCACAAAACAATGTCATAAACTCCAAAATACTTCATAGCCGAACCTTGTTTTCAACAACCCCTTCATATTTGACCACGACCACCACCATGAACCACCACCACCTGTTTGATTTGACCCTTGACCATCTTGTCTAGACATGTAGCAGCCCCGGCCGAACTATAGGACCATAGGCCGAGACCATTGGTGACCAAAACTCCTCTTCAACCTTCCCTCTTGATATTCCATGCTTAGTAACTCCCAAACCTTCCACATTCTCTTGCTTGCCGTGCATTTTTGATCCAAAGCCGACCCTTTCCAACCTATAAACATGTTGTGGCCGAACCTAATATATGTGTGGTTGAGCAATGTTTAGTGGTAGTCAAGCAAAACTTGTTTAAAAGCCTTGTGAAGTCATTTGTCTAATTCTATTTTCTTTGTTTCAATATAAACTTTTGTATTGTATTTATATTTATATTTTGCCTTGTTTATTTTGTGAATACAAGATTTACATCTTGGCTCTCTCTCTATTCAAATCTAGTCGTGCTATCGTGCTTTCGGGATTTTTCATTTGTGTGTTTTATTTGCAAACTCCGGCGTAAAAAGGTGAGTATTCACTCACGACATCTATACTTATATAAATTGTGAAGTGACAACAAGTGAATATGTATAAATATTATATCATGTTATACCTGCCTGTGATATTAATTATATGATGTTTAAACCTGTTATTAACTTGTCACATCATCTGTTATATTTTATTTTATTTACTGTTTATTCTATTTTGTTTATCACACTACAAGTTCCCTGTAGAATAGAATCACTATGGGTTGAAACGATACATACCCGAATGGACTTTAGAATAGGGAAAGATCGTTATGGGCTGAAATGATAAGCCTGAGAAATTTTTATTTATTTTAATTACTTGGGATTGCGGGTTTGAAATGATAAAACCTGGATTTTCTTTGTAAACTACGGATTGAAATGATATATTATCTGTATCACTTGACTTAGGCTAGAAAATATTCTACAGACCCGTGGTTATTTTATATAGTTTTCTGGAAATTTTTAAGTATTTTTAAAATGTAAAAATATGATAATTTGATTTAAATTGAATATAAAATGATTTAATAAAGAAATAATGATTTTTCTATGTATTAAAAAGGTTAAATAAATGAATGGAAAATTGTGATTTAAAACATAATTTAAATTAGGAATTTGTGATTTGACTTTTAAATGGAAGTTTAAGTTAATTAAATAAAAAATGGAAATTAAGTTTATTTATGAAATGGAAATTTAATTTTAAGTGTTAAGATAAATTGTTAAAAATGAAATGAATGAGGAAATATTACACTTGAATTTAATAAGTGAAATTATTGGAAAATTTGATTTTTATTGTAAAATATTTCTTTATAAAAATCATAAGTTAAAGGTATTTAAATAAACATTTTTAATGTGGAAAAATATGATTTTTTATAAGTTAAATTAATTTAAATTGAAGTTTATTTGTGGCTGGAATTCTATTTAAAATCTGGAAATTCTTTTAGTAGCACTTCAGAAATGCTATCGTTTCTGAATTTAACATGAAAACTAAAGTAAATGATACTGCAGCACTTTGTAAGTGCTGTGGCTGATACAAATGAACCGAAGACTAAATTTAACTAAGGGCTATGACAGCACTTTGTAAGTGCTGTAGTGGCAAGAACTAAACATGAAACTGAAATTAATGAAAGAGCTATTGTAGCACTTGTTAAGTGCTTTAGTTGGCTGAAATGTGATTTTTGAATATAATTGAACTACTGCAGCAGGTTTAAAACGCTGTCTTTGCTGAATTGAATTAAATCTTTAATTTGAACCCTGAACTATTACAGCATTTTTGTAAATGCCGTCTTTTCTGAATTGAACTATTTTTCAACTAAAACTGAACTATTACAGCAGTTTATAAATGCTGTCTTTGCTGAATTGAATTGTTTTCAAATATAACTTACCGTAGCACTTTCTAAATGTTGTGAAAGCTGGAATTTTAATGTTTTGAAGTATTTAAGTGAATAAATGAACGCAGAAAAGGCTAAATTTATGGGAATTGAATATTTGATTTAAAGGAATAATGACTTTAATTTTAAATGGTTTAAATGAAGTATTTGATTTGGAATATAAACTATTTTGAAATTTATAACCACGGGTTATAATAACGATTGGTTGTTAAAGAGACCAGGATAGGATATGGACAAACTCTCTGTCGATACCGAAAACCACTTTAACATCTGTGTACGTGGTCGAGATTCCAGAATGAAGTAGGATTGTGGCGACGATCCTAAAGGTATATACGTGGACCCAACTCCCATGAGTTGGCATAAGGTGGCTAAAACAGGAGCGATCGACGGGCCAATGAGGTAGCACCTCTGATCAAACACACTTCTTCGATACCATTCTATTATCTTGTGATTGATAGGGTGCACCCCTTGATTTGGGAGTGTTGTTCGAGGTGGGCGGTAGTGGCTGCTATGCGTTTCCACCAGCCCGGATGCGTAATTGGTATATCTACCTTGGCATTGCCTTGTGTGACGTGTCACGTGCCATATCGAGCTTTACTACGAGTTTGGATTTCTCCCGTAGCCTGTGGAGTATTGAGGGTAGCCCCCATTCTGGGAGTATGCTAATACTGGATAGACTACTGGGACTATTACGTGTTAAGGGGAATATTGGGTCACTCCTTAATGCTATTTAAAAGTATGTTTATTTTATATTAGACATTATTATAATAGCGAATATTACTACATAGTAGATAGTTTAACGGATCCTTAAAGAATGGGCGATCCCAAGCATTCTTTGAGTTACTTATACCTTTTATTACAGTTCACTTGAGTTGGTTTACATTGTATAAGTATGTATGTCCTGACTTGAGTGTTTGTGTTTTATTTACGCTCGGGTCAGCCTGAGTATTCACAGCTTTGGACCTCACTTTCTAGAGCTAGGAATCGCTGGAGATTCTGCTTATCTAGTTATTTATCTATTTCAGTTTCAGTTGTTCTACTTCAGCTTTTGTATTAGAGACATATGTATTTGGGATTTCTACTGTATTTGTTTCAGAACTGTATTTGTTTTCAGACTATGTATTTTGTATCCGCTTTTGAGACTCTGTATTGTAGTGGCTTCATGAACCACTATTTATTTTATTTTCCGCTATGAGTTATTCTGATATTTCTATGTCTGTGATTCTGTGAATGATTTTATTTGCTCCAAAATTTATTACAATCTGTTATTTTGCATTATTCAAGTCTGACATGTGTGGATTAATGTCGATTTGAAAGGTCCAAAATAGCGGGTTGTTATATTTGGTACCAGAGCATTGGTTTTAGGCAAACCTTAGCCTATGGAGCAAAAATACATTAGAGATAGGGTAGAAATACCCTAGAATGAGTGAAATCTACCTCAGAATCATTTCTTTGAGAGAGAACATATTTTCAAAGTATAAAATGATTTTTCAAAGGATTTTCATAGATTATTTTGATATAAAAATTCTTCTTGTTTTAAAAACAAATTTTCTAAACTTCGTTCTTTTCGTATCTACCTTGTTAGAAATTTTTTTAATTAGGATATTCATCCAAGTGAAATTATCTAGCCTTATCTTATCTTTGTCTTCTCGTTACCTTTGGGATCTTCATCATCTTCTCCTTCTCAAAGGCACCCTATTGACTTATCTACCAGTACTTGCTTCAAGTGTGATCAGAAGGGACACTATGCTAATAGTTTCCCTACTTCGGTTGGTGCTGTTGTTTCTCCACCTCAGGTTACCAAGAACAATCTTTGTCATGTCTGTCTTCAGCCTGGTCATTTTAAGAATGGTTGTCCTTTGTATAAGAAGGGCAAGCCATCTGGTGTATTTGATGTTACCTCTGCTTCTTCTCCTGCTGCACCTGCTCCTACTCCTAGTGATGATCAAGGTACTCTTCAGGGCACCTTTTCTTTATTTCATCATCCTGTTCGTGTTTTATTTGATATTGGAGCCTCGCATAGTTTTATATCTGTTGATTTGTGTGATAAGTTTGAGCATCTCCTTTCTCCTGAGTATGCTTCTGTTCCTTTATGTGTTTCAAATCCTATTGGTGGTCCCGCAAATCTTAATAAGATTTGTAAGCATGTGAAACTCTTTCATTCTAGTTATCAATTTTCTGGAGATTTCTATGTCCTTTGTTTCAATGCTTTTGATTTATTGCTTAGAGATGATTGGCTTAATAGGCATGATGCTCGTATCTCTTGCAAATCCCGAGTTGTATCTCTTGTGGGAGATAAGGGTGATCCTTTGATTATTCAGTGCTGCATGCCTCAGAATTTTGCTGGAAATTTTATCTATTCTCTAGATTCTTCTCCTGTTGATCTTCAATCGCCTCGTGTGGTCAAACTTTATCCCGATGTATTTGGTGAATTCAATGCTTTACCTCCTAAGCGGGAAATTGATTTCTGTATTGATCTTATTCCTGGAGCTCGACCTGTAGTTCTTCCCCCTAGAAGAATGGCATCCCGCGAGAAGGTTGAGTTAAGGAAGCAAATTGAGGACTTGTCTTCCAAGGGTCTGATCAGACCTAGATATTCAGAATGGGGAGCAACGGTAGTTTTCGTCACTAAGTCTGATGGTTCTCTCCGGATGTGTGTTGATTATAGGGAGCTGAACAAGCTCACTATGAAAAACAGATATCCAATGCCTCAGGTCAATGATATGTTTGATCAGCTTTATGGTGCTACTTTTTTCTCTCAGCTTGATCTTGCCTCAGGTTTTCACCAGCTCAGAGTTGCTGAGGAAAGTATTCCCAAGACTGCTTTCCGTACTGAGAATGGATTATTTGAATGGTTAGTCATGCCTTTTGGTTTGACTAATGCTCCTGCTTTCTTTGTTGATTTGATGAATCGTGTTTTTCGTGATGTGCTTAATAAATTTGTTCTAGTCTTTGTTGATGATATTCTCATTTTCTCTAAGTCTGAGGAAGAGCATGAGTCCCATTTGAAATCTGTTCTTGAAACTCTTAGAAATCATCAGTTGAAGGCTAAATTTTCCAAATGCCATTTTTGGAAGGATGAAGTCCGATTCCTCGGGCATATTGTTTCTGGTAATGGAGTTTCTGTTGATCCAGTCAAGATCGCTGTGATCAATGTAAGTCTTTCTTTCCTTCTCTTTCCTTGTTTCATTCAATTTATTCTATCTTTCCTATTGTCCATATTTATCCCTATTCTGTACAGGATTGGGAAACTCCTAAGACTCCTACTGATATCCGTAGTTTTCTGGGCCTTGCCGGTTATTACCGGAGATTCATTGAGAATTTTGCTCGGATTGCTGCACCTCTCACCGCTTTGACTCGAAAGAATGCTAAGTTTATTTGGAGTGATGAGTGTAAGGCTACATTCAGTGAGTTAAAGCACAAGCTTACTTCCACACCAGTTCTTACCGTTCCAAATGGAAATAAGGGATTAACGGTATACACTGATGCTTGTCGTGAAGATTTGGGAGCTGTTCTGATGCAGGATGGTAAATTTATTGCTTATGCTAGTCGTTAGTTGACGACCCATGAAGCCAATTATATTGCCCATGATTTAGAGTTGCTTGCTGTTGTTTTTGCTTTGAAGCTTTAGAGACATCATCTTTTGGGTACTAAGTTTGAGCTTTTCACAGATCATCAGTCTTTGAGGTATATTTTCACTCAGAAGGATTTGAACCAGAGACAAGTTAGGTGGTTAGAGTTTCTTGCTTCTTATGAACTCTACATCAACTATACCCCTGGGAAGGCTAATGTTGTGGCAGATGCTTTGAGTTGGAAGAAGGCTATGTTGTGTTAGCTTGTTGTTTCTTCTCCTCTTTTGGATCGTATCATGGCTAAGCAGGATGAGGATGAGATGCTTAGATTGATGAAGGAGAATGTTCATAATAGAGTTTGTAGTAGTATGGATGGTAGGGGAGCTCAGATAGATGATAAAGGTATTTTGAGGATTAATAATATGATTTGTGTCCCGAATGTTGATGGATTGAGACAGGAGTTACTTCGGGAGAATCATCAGTCCAGACTTTCTATTCATCTGGGAGTGACCAAGATGTATCAGGATATGAAGAAGTTGTATTGGTGGAGAGGTATGAGGCGAGATATCTCCATTTTTGTTAGTAGGTGTGCGACTTGCCAGCAAGTCAAGGCAGATCATCAGAAGACCCCTGGTTTGTTGTAGCCTCTTGAGATTCCCAATTGGAAGTAGGAACAGGTTTCTATGGATTTCATTGATGGATTACCGATGACTAGGAAGGGTAATGAGAGTATCTGGGTTATTGTGGATAGATTGACCAAATCAACTCATTTCATTCCGGTCAGGTCTACCCGTTCTGCTTCTAGTTTGTCTGATATTTACATGAGGGAGATTGTTCGTCTCCATGGTGTTCCTCTTAGTATTGTTTGTGATCGTGATCCTATCTTTACTAGTCAGTTTTGGAAAGTTTTTCAGGATTCTTTGGGTACTCGTCTGAATCTGGACACTGCTTACCATCCATAGACCGACGGTCAAACGGAAAGGGTGAATTAGATTCTAGAAGATCTTCTTCGTGCTTGTGTGCTTGATTATGGAGGATCTTGGGAAGATCATCTCCATCTTGTCGAATTCACCTATAACAATAGTTATCAGGTATAATTTCTATCTTCTGTTTTAATCTTATCTTAATCTTTTATCTATCTCATTTCTATCTTTGAATTCAAGCTAGCATTAAGACATCTCTGTTTGCTGCTCTTTATGGACGACCTTATAGATCTCCATCTTGCTGGATTGAATCCGGTAATTGTTTGGTTCTTGGTCCTGAGATGATTTTAGAGGCTTCTGATAGGGTTGAGGAGATTAGGTGGAAGATGAGGATTGCTGAGGATAGGCAGAAGAAGTATGCTGACAGGCGTAGGCGGAGTTTAGAGTTTGCTGTTGGTGATTTGGTTTTCCTTAAGGTCTCTCCCTTAAGGAATGTTATTCGATTTGGTCGTAGAGGGAAGCTTTCTCCTAGGTTTGTTGGTCCTTTCCGCATTGTGGAAAGAATTGGTTCTTTGACTTATCGTCTGGATTTGCCCGAGAAGTTCTCTGGAGTGCATAATGTATTCCACGTTTCTCATCTTCGTCGATATCTACATGATCCATCTCTTATTGTTCAGCCTTCTGCTCTTGATAGTTTGGATATTGAGCCTAATCTGACTGTTGAGAGGAAGCCACTTCGTATTGTCGACAGAGGTACGAAGCAGCTAAGAAGGAAATCTGTAGTCTGGTCAAAGTACAGTGGAGTACTAATGATCGAGATTGTACCTGGGAGATGGAGGAGAGCATTCGTGCTTCGAATCCAGAATTGTGTGTTTCAGGTACTATTTGTTTTTCTATCTTGTTTGCTTTATTTTCCTTGTTCGTTCTTTTCGAGGACGAAAAGATTTGAGTGGGGGAGAGTGTAACAACCCAATATTTTTGCAATTATTTTTAAATTATTTTAAATTAAATTTTATGTCAGTATTTATTTTTTAAAACATTTTTGAAGTATAGTTATAATTTTCAAAAGAATAGTTATAATTTTCCAAGTTAATTGCATTTTTGTTTGTAATTTTTAATGCTAGTTTCAATATAATAAGCTATTTTCTTTATTCAATTTTATTTTGTTTTTATTTTTCCTATGAATAATTATTTATTATCATTTTCACTTTATTTTTGTTGTCTTTTTATTTTATTTACTGATTTTTATTTGTTTATTTTGGTTAAAAAGAATTGGAAATTCAAAGAGGCAAAGTCCTTTCATTTGCTTGACTTTTCACTTTCTAGTCTTTTCAATTTCTTTGGCTTTTCATTTTACTTCTTTTTGCCATAAACTCTTATTCATTTTTCACGTGAAAACGTCCCATTCCATCACAAATTTTCGGCCATTTTAGATCTGAAAAAAATCAAGTGAGTCATGGCTTCCATTTTCCTTTTTCTCTTCATTTTTTTCCATTCGTTTGCTTGATTTTGCCTTGCCTTCTTCTCTTGTTTGCTCGGCCATAGACCTCACCATCACCACCGACCACCACACCACCTCCTTCCCACATTATCCACGACCTAACCCTCCTCCTCCTTTGACCATAGATGGTCGTGACATCCTATGTAGCAAAATTCCATAAAACAATATCATAAACTCCAAAATACTTCATAGCCGATCCTTGTTTTCAACAACCCCTTCATATTTGACAACAGCCACCACCATGAAACACCACCACCTGTTTGATTTGAGCCCTAACAATCTTGTCCAGACATGTAGCAGCCCTGGCCGAACCATAGGACCATAGGCCGAGACCATTGGTGACCAAAACTCCTCTTCAACCTTGCCTCTTGACATTCCATGCTTTGTAACTCCCAAACCTTCCACATTCTCTTGCTTGCAGTGCCTTTTTGATCCAAACCTGCCCTTTCCAACCTATAAACATGTTATGGCCGAATCTAATACATGTGTGGTCGAGCAATGTTGAGTGGTCGTCAAGCAAAAATTGTTTAAAAGCCTTGTGAAGTCATTTGTCTAATTCTATTTTCTTTGTTTCAATATAAACTTTTGTATTGTATTTATATTTATATTTTGCCTTGTTTATTTTGTGAATACAAGATTTACATCTTGGCTCTCTCTCCATTCAAATCTAGTCGTGCTATCGTGCTTTCGGGATTTTTCATTTGTGTGTTTTATTTGCAAACTCTAGCGTAAAAAGGTGAGTATTCACACACGACATCAATACTTATATAAATTGTGAAGTGACAACAAGTGAATATGTATAAATATTATATCATGTTATACCTGCATGTGATGTTAATTATATGATGTTAAACCTTGTTATTAACTTGTCACATCATCTGTTATATTTTATTTTATTTTACTGTTTATTCTATTATGTTTATCACACTGCAAGTTCCCTGTAGAATATAATCACTATGGGTTGAAATGATACATACCCGAACGGACTTTAGAATAGGGAAAGATTGTTATGGGCTGAAATAATAAGCCTGAGCGATTTTTATTTATTTTAATTACTTGGGATTGCGGGTTTGAAATGATAAAACCCGGATTTTCTTTGTAAACTACGAATTGAAATGATATATTATCCGTATCACTTGACTTAGGCTAGAAAATATTATACAGACCCGTGGTTATTTTATATAGTTTTCTGGAAATTTTTAAGTATTTTTATAATGTAAAAATATGATAATTTGATTTAAATTGAATGTAAAATGATTTAATAAATAAATAATGATTTTTCTATGTATTAGTAAGGTTAAATAAATGAATGGAAAATTGTGATTTAAAACATAAATTAAATTGGGAATTTGTGATTTGACTTTTAAATGGAAGATTAAGTTAATTAAATAAAAAATGGAAATTAAGTTTATTTATGAAATGGAAATTTAATTTTAAGTGTTAAGATAAATTGTGAAAAATGAAATGAATGAGGAAATATTACACTTGAATTTAATAAGTGAAATTATTGGAAAATTTGATTTTTATTGTAAAATATTTCTTTATAAATATCATAAGTTATAGGTATTTAAATGAACATTTTTGATGTGGAAAAATATGATTTTTTATAAGTTAAATTGATTTAAATTGAAGTTTATTTGTGGCTGGAATTCTATTTAAAATCTGGAAATTCTTTTAGTAGCACTTCAGAAATGCTATCGTTTCTAAATTTAACTTGAAAACTGAAGTAAATGATACTGCAGCACTTTGTAATTGCTGTGGTTGATACAAATGAACTAAAGACTAAATTCAACTAAGGGCTATGACAGCACTTTGTAAGTGCTGTTGTGGTAAGAACTAAACTTGAAACTGAAATTAATGAAAGAGATATTGTAGCACTTGTTAAGTGCTGCAGTTGGCTGAAATGTGATTTTTGAATATAATTGAACTACTGTAGCAGTTTTAAAACACTGTCTTTGCTAAATTGAATTAAATCTTTAATTTGAACCTTGAACTATTACAGCAGTTTTGTAAATGCTGTATTTTCTAAATTGAACTAATTTTCAACTAAAACTGAACTATTACAGCAGTTTATAAATGTTGTCTTTGCTGAATTGAATTGTTTTCAAATATAACTTATCGTAGCACTTTCTAAATGCTGTGAAAGCTGGAATTTTAATGTTTTAAAGTATTTAAGTGAATAAATGAACTCAGAAAGGGGTAAATTTTTAGGAATTGAATATTTGATTTAAAGGAATAATGACTTTAATTTTAAATGGTTTAAATGAAGTATTTAACTTGGAATATAAACTATTTTGAAATTTATAACCACGGGTTATAATAACGATTGGTTGTTAAAGAGACTGAGATCGGATATGGACATACTCTCTGTCGATATCGAAAACCACTTTAACAACTGTGTACGTGGTGGAGATTCCAGAATGAAGTAGGATGGTGGCGACGATCCTAAAGGTATATACGTGGACCCAACTCCCATGAGTTGGCATAAGGTGGCTAAAACAGGAGTGATCGACGGGCCAATGAGGTAGCACCTCTAATCGGACACACTTCTTCGATACCATTTTATTACTTTGTGATTGATAGAGTGCACCCGTTGATTTGGGAGTGTTGTTCGAGGTGAGCGGTAGTGGCTGCTATGCGTTTCCACCAGCCCGGATTCGTAATTGGTATGTCTACCCTGGCATTGCCTTGTATGCCGTGTCCCCTACCATATTGAGCTTTACTACGAGTTTGGATTTCTCCCGTAGCCCGTGGAGTATCGAGGGTAGCCCCCATTCTGGGAGTATGCTAATACTGGATAGACTATTGGGACTATTACGTGTTAAGGGGAATATTGGGTCACTCCTTAATGCTATTTAAAAGTATGTTTATTTTATATTAGACATTATTATAATAGCGAATATTACTACATAGTAGATAGTTTAACGGATCCTTAAAGAATGGGCGATCCCAAGCATTCTTTGAGTTACTTGTACCTTTTATTACAGTTCACTTGAGTTGGTTTACATTGTATAAGTATGTATGTCCTGACTCGAGTGTTTGTGTTTTATTTACGCACGGGTCAGCCTGAGTATTCACAGCTTTGGACCTCACTTTCTAGAGCTAGGAATCGCTGGAGATTCTGCTTATCTAGTTATTTATCTATTTCATTTTCAGTTGTTCTACTTCAGCTTTTGTATTAGAGACATATGTATTTGGGATTTCTATTGTACTTGTTTTAGAACTGTATTTGTTTTAAGACTATGTATTTTGTATCCGCTTTTGAGACTCTATATTGTAGTGGCTTCATGAACCACTATTTATTTTAATTTCCGCTGCGAGTTATTTTGATATTTCTGTGTCTGTGATTCTGTGAATGATTTTATTTGCTCCAAATTTTATTACAATCTTTTATTTTTCATTATTCAAGTCTGACATGTGTGGATTATTGTCGATTTGAATGGTCCAAAATAGTGGGTCGTTAAAGCATGTATAGCACTTACCTTTCATCTTCCCCTTCCTGCAATCCTTGGCAATATGCCCAATATTCCCACAATTACGACACTTTATTCCTTTCTTAATCTGCTTCTGAGGACCATCACCTTTCTTCTTCTTCTTATTGTTGTCCCACCACTTCTTCGTTGAACTTTCTGACTTAACCACCTCTTTAGACTCTCCTTCCTTGACTGCATCCGACATAAGCGCCATCTAGACCAAAGACTCATAAGTAGCTCCCATCGGCACATGAGTCAGCAATAATCCCTAAAGGGGTTGATTCAATCCCTTCACAAACTTCATAGCTTTCTTATGCTGCATGTTCACCAAATCTATACCAAACCGCGACAGCTCGTTGAATTGATTGATGTATTCCTTAATAGAAAGACTCCCTTGCTATAAATTGATAAACCTCTCTAGTTGAACAATCTCTTCCGCCGGAGACACAAACTTCCTATCGAATCGCTCTAGGAATCCATCCCAAGTAATATTCCTTCCCTCCAACTCGATCACCTCCCACCAATAAGATGCCTCCTCCTTCAGCTGCCAAGAGCTAGCTGAACTCGTTGCTGATCATCCAGTCCCAAAAGACCAAAAACCCTCTCCGTGTCCCTAAGCCATGCTATCGCCTCCACAAAAGTCTCCTTGCCAGAATAAGTCTTCCCGCCCAAACTCGCAAAATCTTTACAAAGCTTAGAGAAATTAATGGCGGCGGGTGGGTTGATGGGATCCCCACCCGCTGGTGCAGGATTGGGCGTAGGCCCGTGCACCTCTGGAGTCGTGGCTTGTAAGTACCTACGAAACCAGGCTGGAACTTTGATGCCCTCGGGAAGGTTCGAGGCATCAGCCATCCTACGAAAAGAAAAGGATAGTTTAGGAAAGAGTCAAAGGGACACTGAATTGGACTTATGAGGGGATTTTTATAAAAATTCTTTTATAAAAAAAACATTTCTTAGTGTTCTTTTCAAAAAAAAAATTTTTTAAAACAAGTTATTTTGAAAGACACTTTACTTTTAAAAATAAATTTTTAGGAATGCTATAACCTTAGGCTCTGGTACCAAGTGAAACACCCCACACCTCTTAATATACCCAAAATGACACATTAAAAGGTGTGGTGCGTTGTAGGTATAACTAAAGCTAACAGAGACTAAGATTCACAAGACAAAAATAGATAAAAACAGCGGAAACTTAAAATAATAACTTAATTAAAAAAACTTTATAATTTCTTCATAAATAAGTCAAATATCAAATACCACAAACATGTCTAAAAATCCAATATGTCTTATGAAACAAAAACTCGTAGTCTCAAAAATCAGAGTACATAATACCCCTCATAATAAGCCAGTACACAAAAAGAACTAAAGCTGAAATACAATAAATACATGGTAGCAAACACCTCCAAGAAATCTCCAAGCAACTGCAATCTATTGTCCTCTCCCTTGATTGCCTATGGAAGGCAAGGGGAAAATAGAGGAGTGGGTCAGACTAAAAGTCTGGTGAATGATAGTAATTACTAGAGTCTTTAAGAAAAGTAAAAGTAATAGACTCTACAACAGTTCTAGTATATAAAGAGGAAACAAAGGAAATAGGAAAGAGATAAACTGGAAATAAATACGATTAACTATAAGATAGGTTAACTTTGATTGTTTGCACTTGTTCTTGATAGGTGCTTTGATTAGGCTGAAATCCTAATCCTATAATTAGGCTGAATTCCTAATTCTACTCTTCGATCGGACTGCTACTCCATAGTCCTTACTGCAGACCAGAGACTAGGTAACTCACTACACAGCAACCAATGGTATCTACGAAAGATGCACAAAGCAACCACTGTGGATCCAGATGATACATAGCTCCCTACACAGAAGGCAATGGTGTCTATGAAAGGCACACATACTAAGCGCTTGGAACTCATAGAGATTACTGAGCACCAGAATGGAAGTCGCATGCGTAACTGCCACCATGCCCATGTTACCTTTTGCTCCACCTATTGGGTCTTTTTATTACCTCAAACTCCAGCATAAGCGTGCCCTTCATCTCACTTCAGGCTAATGTGAGACTGCTATGTGTCCATATAAAATAGGGGAAATGCTGTTGGTACTAGCCCGTCATCCAAACAATACCTACTTCCGCCCCTTATCCAAATCCCCGGTGATTTGGACTTCTAATTGGCCAATTACTACCATTTTTAGCATAAGCGTGCCCTCGTCTCACTTCAGGCAAATGTGAGACCACCGTTTTGTCTAATAGGAAATGCTATTTGGTACAGGTTCTACTTTCATCTTTGCTTATTAACTTAGATAAATTATTTAAATAAGCCTTTACACTTTTCTCTACTATCCGTGCTTATTAATTTACCCTAAGTCTTAAAATAAGCCTTATTATGTTCTTTTTCTTATTATAACCTACGTTATAATCATGCTTATTACTTAACCCAAGGTCTAAGTGTGAATAAGCCTCTTTCATCTTTTACTCTTTTTAGTTATATTTCTAAGTTATAACTAGGCCAATCTTTTTAATTCAGTCCAATTAATGTCATAATTAGGCATAATTTCAGTCCAATTCCATTTATATTATTGTCTCTGTAATTTACATCTTATATTCCATTATTTCAGTTTTCTTTCAATTTAATCCATATTCACGTTAATCCTATTCTAATCCATACGCGAAGAAGGAGGAATAAAAGAAAACTGAAAATAGAAGAAAATCCAAAGCGTATAAAGAAGATGTAAATAAGGTATAAATAATAGTAAATAAACTAAAATACTGTAAATAAACTATAAATAGACGGAAAAACTATAATGAACAGAAATAAACTGAAATTACTGAAAAGAATAGCTGAAAGGAAATAGACTGAAAATAATTCTAAAAAAGTGTAAATAAATTACTAAAAAGGCTATTCCAAAAATCATAGTAAAACTACAGCAATTGGAAACCCTATTATTTTAAATTACTTAAAGAAATATAAAATAATTACAATCACTCACCTCCGGTCCTAAGCTCTTCCTTTGGTCTTCCCGGATCCACTTGGAGTTATAAAATAATTTAATTTATAACGATTTTCTCCTTGGAAAAATTATTCCGTTTAGGGTCCTTCCTAGAAAGGTGAACCCAATTGGAGAAAACCTAGAATGGGAAAAAGTGTTATGTCTAGGGGTCTATTTATAGGGGTAGAAGTGGATCTCAGACCGTTGGATTTTGAAGATTGAATGAGATGCAACCACGTCATAGGCTGAATAGGAGCCATCAGATGCAAGAATGGAAGGACCAGATCGAGGTAAAGAATGCAAAATTCGCTCTGGAACGTTCGAACGAACGAATATTCGTTTGTTCATAATTAAGGGAGGCGGGTCGACCGGGCGGTCAACCGCCTGGTGCCCAGGTCGGTCGGCCGGTCGACCGGCCTTATATATATATTCTCTTCTATTTCTGCTTATTTTGTATCTTGGTCATATTAGCTCGGTTTTTGATGTTCTATATATGGAAATTGACCAGAAAATTACCACGGACACAATGGTGCAATTCCCATGGCTCAATTCTGATAATTTCAAGAAGTTATTTTATTATTTAATAAATTAACGAATTAATTATTATGGGTTAAATTTCGGGTTGTTACAATTGCCTAACCTCACTACCCTCTTATCGCAATCAAGAACAACACCATACATGGATAGCCAATCCATACCAAGAATCAACCCGAACCCGGAAAAGCCCAATACAAAGACACTACAGTCAAACTTAACCCCTAAAATAAACAATTTCAAATCCCGACATAACATGGACAAATATGCCGATCCTCCTAGGGGATTAGAAACTACTACTGGGTCGGTCACTAAGCAAGCATCAAGACCAAGACCCTCTACCAGAGTGTAACAACCAAATATTTTTGCAAATATTTTTAAATTAAATTTTATTTCAATATTTTATTTTTAAAAAATTAAAAAGCATAGCTATAATTTTCCAAAGTTAATTGTATTTTGTTTGCAATTTTAATCCTAGTTTCAATATAATAAACTATTTTCTTTATTTACTTTTTATTTTTTCTAAGAATAATTGTTTATTTTCATTTTCACTTTATTTTGTTTGTCTTTTATTTTTATTTACTGATTTTATTTTGTTTATTTTGTATAAATATAAAGTGGAAATGCTAATAGACAAAAAGTCTTTTCATTTGCTTGTGACTTTTCATTTGCTTACCTTTTCAATTTCTTTGGCCTTTCATTTTCTAGCTTAGCCGTACATTCTCATTGCTTTTCACGTGAAACTTTCTCATTCACTTTCATTTCTTACGGCCAAAGCATTTCTAAAAATATTTTTGTAAGTTAATGGCTTCTTTTTCTACTTTTCCTCTTCATTTTTGCTTGTTTTTGCTTGTTCATCTTCATTGTTTTGCTCGGCCTAAACCCCTTCACCACCTTCATCGACCATCACATCACTCCCTCCTCATCACCATCCACGGCCTGACCTCCTCCTCCTCTGGCCAATACTGGCCGTGACCATCCTATGATGCAAAACACCCCAAAAACTTTGCTAAACCCAAAAACAATGCATATCCGAGCAAATATTCCACCACCACCTTCATTTTTTACCACGGCCACACCCTTAGCCACCACCACCAGCAAGTACATCACCTCTGAACATCACCTTACCCTCTGACCAGACCTGTACCTGACCAAGGCTGAGCCCATAGACCTTTGGCCGAGCCTAAATGATGCAACAAACCCTCCTCTTTTGCCTTGTCTCTTGACATTCCTCCACTTGTAACTCAAAAACTTTTCCCATTCCTATGCTAGCCGTGCACTTATGTCCAAATCAGATCCATTTCCACTAATTAAATCATCATGGTTGAGCCAATATAGTATTAGGGCTGAGCATATGTGAGTTATGGTAAAGCAAAATTGATTAAAAGCTTGGTTATGTCTTTTGTTTATTTTGATTCCATTTTTGTTTCAATATGATCTTTGTGTTAAAAATATATTTATAATTGCTTTATTTTATTGTTGTATACAAGATTAATATCTTGGCTATCTCTCTACTCAAATCAAAAGTCGTGCTATCGTTCTTTTTGGATTTTTTTGTTTGTGTGTTTGATTTGCTAACTCCAGCGTAAAAAGGTGAGTATTCACACATGACATTTATACTTATATAATTTGTGAAGTGACAACAAGTGAATGTGTAGAAACTGTTATATCATGTTATACCTGCCTGTGATGTAAATTATATGATGTTAAACGCTGTTATAAACTTGTCACATCATTTGCTATGTTATATTCAGTTATATTGTTTATTTAATTCTGTTTCTCACACTACAAGTTCCCTATAGAATAGAATCACTATGTGTTGAAATGATACATACCCGAACGGACTTTAAAATAGGAAAAATCGTTATGGGCTGAAATGATAAGCCTGAGCGATTTTTATTTATTTTATTAACTTGGGATTGCGGGTTTGAAATGATAGAACCCAGATTGTCTTTATAAATTACGAATTGAAATGATATATTATCTGTATCACTTAACTTAGGTTAGAAAATATTATACAGACCCGTGGTTATTATATATATTTTTCTGGAAAATTTTAAGTATTTTAAAATGTAAAAATATGATAATTTGATTTAAATTGAATTTAAAATGATTTAATAAAGTGATAATGATTTTTCTATGTATTAAAAATGTTAAATAAATAAATGGAAATTGTTTGATTTGAAACATAACTTAATTTGGAAATTTGTGATTTGATTTTTTTAAATGGAAGTTAAGTTAATTAAATAAAAATGGAAATTAAGTTTTATTTATGAAATGGAAATATAAAATTATGTGTAAAGGTAAATTGTTAAAAATGAAAAGAATAAGAAAATAGTACAATTGAATTTAATAAGTGAATTATTGAAAATTTTGATTTTATTGTAAAAATTTTCTTTATAAATATCATAAGTTAAAGGGTATTTAAATGTACATTTTTGAAGTGGAAAATTGTGATTTTTATAAGTTAAAATGGTTAAAATTGGAGTTTAATTGTTTCTGGAATTATGGTATAAATATGGAAATTCTTTTAGTAGCACTTCAGAAATGCAATCATTTCTGAATTTAACTTAAAATCTGAAGTAAATGATACTGTAGCACTTTGTAAGTGTTGTGGTTGATGCAAATGAACTAAGGGCTAAAATGAACTAAGGGCTACTACAGCACTTGGTAAGTGCTATGGTTGCTGAATTAAAACTAAAAGCTGAAACTAATAAAAGAGCTACAGTAGCACTTGATAAGTGCTGCAGTTTGCTGAATTGAGATTTTTCAATTGAACCTGAACTACCACTGCAGGTCATAAATGGTGTCTTTTCTGAATTTAACTTGTTTTCAAATGAAACTAAACTACTACAGCAGTTTATAAATGCTGTCTTTGCTGAATTGAATTGTTTTCAATTGTAACTTAGCGCAGCATTTTCTTAGTGTAGTGAAAGTTGAAAGTTTAATGTTTTAAAGTATTTAAGTGAATAAATGAACTCAGAAAAGGCTAAGTTTTTGGGAATTGAATATTGATTTGTAAGTATAATGACTTTACTTAAATGGTTTAAATGAATTATTTGATTTGAAATATAAACTATTTTGAAATTTATAATCACGGGTTATAATAACGATTGGTTATTAAAGAGACCGGGATCGGATATGGACATACTCTCTGTCGATACCCAAAATCACTTTAAACAACTGTGTACGCGGTGGAGATTCCAGAATGAAGTAGGATGGTGGCAACGATCCTAAAGGTATATTTGCGTGGACCAAACTCCCGTGAGTTGGCATAAGGTGGCTAAAACAGGACCGATTCTCGGGCCAATGAGGTAGCACCTCTGATCGAACACACTTCTTCGATACCATTCTATTACTTTTGTGATTGATTGGGTGCACCCCTTGATTTGGGAGTGTGGTTCGAGGTGGGCGGTAGTGGCTGTTATGCATTTCCACCAGCCCGGATGCGTAATTGGTATATCTATCCTAGCATTGCCTTGTTGTGCCGTGTCACCTATCATAGCGAGCTTTACTACGAGTTTGGTTTTCTCCCGTAGCCTGTGGAGTATTGAGGGTAGCCCCTGATCTGGGAGTATGCTAATAATGGATAGACTATTGGGACTATTACGTGTTAAGGGGAATATTGGGTCACTCCTTAATGCTATTTTAAAGTAAGATTATTTTATATTTAGACATTATTATAATAGCGAATATTACTACATAGTAGATAGTTTAACAGATCCTTAAAGAATGGGCGATCCCAAGCATTCTTTAAGTTACTTGTACCTTATATTACAGTTCACTTGAGTTGATTTACATTGTATAACTATGTATGTCCTGACTCGAGTGTTTGTGTTTTATTTACGCTCGGGTCAGCCTGAGTATCAGCTTTGGATCTCACCTTCTGGAGCTAGGACTGCTGCAGATCATCTTTTATCTAGTTGCTATCTATTACCATTCAGTATTTCTATGTCAGCTTTGTATTAGAGACATATGTATTTGGGATTTCTACTGTACTTGTTTCAGAACTGTATTTGTTTCAGACTATGTATCTGTTTTTGAGACTTTGTATTATAGTGGCTTCATGAACCACTATTTATTTTATTTTCCACTGCAAGTTATTTTGATAATTTGTGTCTGTGATTCTGTGACTGGTTTTATTTGCTCCAAATTTTATTACAATATGTTATTTTACATTATTCAAGTCTGACATGTATGGATTATTGTCGATTTGAATGGTCCAAAATAACGGGTCATTACACAAAGTACTAGATATAAAAGAGTGCGAAGCTCCAGAATCAAAGAGGGTACGAACAGGAAAATAAGAGATAGATAACACACCTTCGATGATCACCTTCTTTCCCTTGTCCACAACCGGACGAGTACTAGACACTACGCCATAGATGACCTTCTGCAACATAAAAAAAATGTTGGCTCAGGCCCGAAAAATGTTGCCATAGGTCTATGGCAACACTTTTAGGGTGATGCAACTTTTGCCCTTGCCTTAGACCTCAAAGGCAACATTTTGACTATCTAAGGCAACATAAGTAATATTGTTGCAATAGAACCCTATTTGGGTCTATGGCAACACCCATAGGTATCTGTAGCAACATTCCAAAATGTTGCTATAGATATTAACTTTCTGAATTTGTGGGGCCCACAATGTAGAGCATATTTGATTTTTTAATAAAAAAAATATTTATTTAATAAAATGCTATTTGCACAAAATTTGATATTTAAACAGTAATTTATTTAAATAAATATTTTATTTCAATATTTGAAATTGTACAAATTCCTGACTCCACTATTTTACAATTCAATGATATATAACACTGATATTCACATATACAGATATTCCTCACTACATCACTCAGTTCACTCATTATATATGCAGTTTCAATTTATACAGACACCGACACCGACAAATATATGACGAGCTGAGTGCCGAGCCGAAGGCGAGCCAAGTGCCAATTCGAAGGCGAGCCGAGAAGCGGGTCCGGGCGCAGCGCCGGCGGGGGTCCGGGGCCCGATTCATCCGATTTCGGAAGATCGAGCCTTCTTTGAAACGACGTAAAATGATGCACAAATGGTAATTGCAAGCACTACCACAATAAATGAGGCAACTGTAATAACTGGACCAACAGCCACCTTCAAACCGTCAACAACCCCTACCAAACACTCACAGCACCATAATAAAACTTCTACCAACAATCACCTCTGCCACTCACAACCTGAACATTGTAATCATCAATTCACCATCAAACAGCAGTACTACATGAAAACGTGCACTAGATTATAAAACTGAACTTGGAGCTCCTAAGTTCAACACTATTTCCCTTAACAACAATTTAAAAATAAAACACTAAAAATTATCTATAAGGAGGATGTATATAAACAAGTCTGTGAGTATTAACTAGTAACCGACATGAAGAAAATGATATAATGTGAATTATATACACATGATACCTGCAAAAATATAACTAGAAAATGATATATAGTTCCAAAGGAGCATTTGCACAAACATATGGGGGGCGTACTACCTTATTGAAATTACCAGTACCATTCCAATGCTTATCCTTAACAATGTCATCATCTTGCAATCTATTACCATTAGCAGATTAATTGTTGCGAGAATGACAGCTAAATCTTGAGAGCAGTTCAGATTTTGGGAGAAATTAAAGCGCTAGAAGGGTTTTCAGGTGAAGTAGTCTAAAGGAGAAAGGTAGAGGGGTTGGTGGCGAGCAAGTCTTCTGTTGGAGGCGAGAGCTGATGGTGACGACAGCGGTGGCAAAAGGGGTTTGAACGGAAAACTTTGTTTGGCTTCGGGTTTTGGTGTCGTGACAGGGCTCTGGTTGGAGCTAGATGGTCGTGATGGGTCAAGGGGTAGCTGGGGGTGAGGGTGACAATTTGGTGGCGGAGGCGAATTAAGAAGCAGAAGAAGAGGAGGGTGACAATTTGGTGGCGGAGGCGAATGGGAGGAGGCGAATTGAAATGAAAACCAAAAGGGGATCTACTCTGAACTAGTTCAGGCGGGAAAATGAAATTTTGGGGCAAATTGCAGTGGTGATCCATTTTAACAACCAGATTAAATGTAGATCGTTGGATCGTATTCACGCGGATTGCTAATTTTATTAATTATTTAATTTGAATACATCTATTGCAACACTATATAAAAATGTTGCATCGTGTTACACTAGAGCAACACATTTTTATGGCTAAGGTAACACCAAAAATACAACGTTGCAGTAGGACCAAAATTTTATAGCTGTCGCAACATTTTAGCTGGCAACACCTTGCAAAAATGTTGCAGAAGGTCATCTATGGCGTAGTGAGAGGAAGGAGCTGCCTCTAAAGCATAAGCCTGGGCAGGCTATGAAGGTGTTTGTGAACTGTCCTTGGGCTTCGACGGACAGTCCTTTTCCATATGCCCCACTTGATCACAAAGAGAGAACCTCATTCTCGGTCGCTCTCCTACCCCACTACAATCCTTAGCAAAATGACCTGGTTTCCCACAAGTATTGCACTTCTAGTCCTTCCTTGGAACTTTCCTTTTCCCACCTGACCCTCCTCCTCCTCTCTTCTTTCCTTTCCACTGCTTCTTCCCATCACTCTTCTGCGCCACATCTTCTTTCTTATCAGTATCAGCAATTAAAGCCATCTCTACCAATCCCTTTAAAGTGGCTCCCATCGGAATGTGGCTCACCGCCAAACTCTACAGTGGCTGACTCAAACCCTTAGCGAACTTTAGTGCCTTCTTGTGAGGAGTATTGATCAGGTCTAGTTCAAATCTGGAAAGCTCATTGAATTGATTAACATATTCCTTAACTGACATATCCCCTTGCTTGAGCTGTATAAATTTCTCTAGCTGCACTCCCTCTTCAGCTTGCGATAAGAATTTCCTCTCGAACCTAGTACTAAAATCCACCCAAGTCAAATTATCAGCCTCAACCTCCACAATCTCCCACCAACAAAGAGCCTCTCCCTGCAACTGCCATGAAGCCAACTGCCTCCGAGCCAAGTCCTCCAATCCCATAAGTCCAAATATCCGCTCACAAATATGGATCCAAGCTCTCGCCTCAGTATATGACTCGGTGCCAAGAAACGGCTTGCCTCCTAAGCTGGTGTAGTCCTTGCATAACTTGGGAAAATCGGGAATGCCTGGCGGATGGGCTGGAGCCCCTTCCGTCGGAGCAGCATCCCTAGCTGGTGGCTCTACTCGTGCAGTAGCCCGCAAATAATGTCTGAACCAAGTAGGTATATTAAGGCCTGGAACTTCGGGGATATCTTGAGGTTCAGACATTTCAAATAGTTCAATAGATAGGGAGGAAGAGATATGAGGGACCCATTTCTAAAATTTCTTTTCTTTTCAAAATATATACATATACTTTTAAAAGTATTATTTGGAATATCCTTTAAAAATTATTTGAAAACCTTTATATTTTTAAAATATTTTTAGGATTACCGAAACCTTAGCTCCGATACCAACTGTGACACCCCGCACCTCTAGGTACCTCAAAAATCGGACATGACTAGAAGCGTGGGTGGTCAGGTGAAATAAAAATCCATAACATAGCATAGAGGCTAAGGCAACAACATAAAATGATTAAAATATTACAGCGGAAGAAAACTTTGACTAATTATAAATTAATAGTAAAACGGCTTTATTAAAAATAACATTATCCCAAATTTATTTCTAAAACCAAAAGTACCAAGTAGTCTCCACCAAAACATAAAACATAACAAAGTTAACAATACAGGTCCCTGTATATAGAGTAACACTACAAGAAATTTTATTTTTTGTGGCGCTCAAAAAACGCTACAAAAACTTTTGGTGGCGTTTTGATAAACGCCGCGAGAAAACATGCGACTAAATTTCCATGATTTTTTGTTGCATTTATTTTAACGCCACTATAAATTCATTTTTGGCAGCGTTTTTCAAATGCCACCATAAAAGATTTTTTGGCGCTACTAATAGAATTTCCAGCTTTACCCCTGTTTTACGGTTGCATTTACTCAACGCCACTATATATATTTCGGTAGCGTTTTTGAAACGCTACTAAAAGTTGTTTATTATTTTACACCATTTTTTCATGCTATTATTTCCTGTTAATGGTCTATTTTGGTTCTATTATATCAATCAACAATCACTCACATAATCATCATATTCAAATAAGTTAAAAAACACATTAACCATATAATCAAATAAAATATCCATAACCATTCTAATACAATAGTTTTTCGAAAAAATGACCTAACTCACATACAATAACCATTTGTATACAAATTTACACATCGGGTACTAATGAATGCTATATCTAACTAGTGATAACAAAACGTTTGATTACCCATAATTCTTTGTTGCATACACAAGTGAAAGCTAGCATCATCAAGTCCAAATTTGCTCTCTTCAAAAGTCTGATGCCTACACAAGTGAAAGCACAATAGATAGTCAAACAATTACATTAACTCGTAGGACTTCAAATATGAGATCAAACATCTACAACATTATAAGTATATCCTACTATAAATGATGTCATATAAAACTTAGTATTATTATTATTATTATTATTATTATTATAAACTTAATTAATTTTTATAAACTTAGTTAATTCATCATCATCATTTATAAAACTATGTTAAATTAGTTATATTATTGTTATTTATAAATTTTAGTTAACTTAAACTTAGTTAATTTTATAAAAGTTATTTAATTTTAACAAAACTTAGTTAATTTTTATTAGCTTGGTTAATTTATTATTATTATTATTATTAATTTATTACTATTTCTTACTTACACACCAATAGGTTTAATAAGCCAAATTTGATGTAAAAAGAACAGCTAGTAAGGAATAAATGAAAGCAGTTGTCAAAATCTGATGGTTATCAAGACTACACGAGCATCAACTACTAACAATTTCCCTGGACAGTGTAACACCTACCTGAGCAAAACAATTTCTTGACTATTTAATTTATTATTATTATTATTAATTTTTATAAACTTACTTATTTTTTCATAGAACTTAGTTAACTTAGTTAACTTAGTATTTTTATAACCAACATTCAAACTGGAATTGAATGTTGCTCACCATAGTCTAATACACCCTAATAAAGGCTCGTATAGAGATGCTCCTCATAACTGAAAGAATATAAGCCATAATTCATTCAAGTCAGTTGCAAAAGCCTTGAATCTAAACAGAGAGCTGAAACATCATAACAAAAATAACTCAGGTGTTTAGAAGGAACTTATTTTTGTTTATTTATTTATTTTGATAAGAATATATGTAACGCCCCACTCCAAGACCCATATTAACAAAGAGTATCACAAGGTAACACCGTCTGCTAATGCGGAGAATAGAGCTGGTTAGGAGAGACCATCTATAGCCTTGTCTTAATTATCTATTGAATACGCCGACAATGCTACTTCTTACTTAAATGGATCGACATATCCAATAAATACTTAATACAAAGCCATAGGTTGCTGAGGATATCAGAATAAAATATAACAACTCAAATGTAATACACATCACAGAACAGTAAATCATCACATACATTTTCACATATACAGATACATAAAGAGTTTACAAAATGATACATGTCAAGTGGTAAAGCAAACCACAATATACAGACGATTTAATAGAGTATATATCAGAGTTATAGACAAAAAGGACTACACAAAGAGCTATGAAAAAAAGAAGCTAGCGGAGTAATCCATGCGGAAGCAAAATAGGCTAAGTCCAATGTACCTAACCTGAAACATCTCGGTCTGACTCGAGTATAAAATACATGGGTCAGTCTGGCTAAACAAATCAGTTAGATCAACAAATGATAATGCCCATACAAAATCATAAAGTGCCACAAATATCTCCAAAAGAGATAACCAAATCATCTAACATAAGATGAACCAAAACGAGCCTCATCTCATAGGCAACTCAAATAAACCGAGGATATCATATCCCAAAACAAGCCAAGAAGGCAATAACAAGTTTCCACAAGGTGATCGCTATATATCGTGTGGTTCAAAGGATCTACACCGAAGGGCAATACACTAGGGAAATATAATAGTCATAGAAACAAAGATGCTCGAGCTCAGTACTGTATAACAAGGATCCACAAACCCGAAGGCAACAAACCCGAAGGCACAAACCCAAAGGTACAAGCCCGAAGGAAACATACCCAAAGGCAACAAACCCCGAAGGTTCAAGCCCGAAGGCCACAAACCCCGAAGGCAACAAACCCCGAAGGTTCAAGCCCGAAGGCCACAAACCCCGAAGGCAACAAACCGTAGTGGTGAAGGTCCGATGGCCCAGTACTGGACACCACTAACTGGCGGAATGTGTCACAACTCTCAGAAAGGAACCCAAAAAATGTTAACGTGAGTCCCATATCACACGTTCGCACTAAATGGTTTACTAACCGTTATCCAATTTCACACTCAAAGTAGTACAAAGTTCACCTCATATCATTGGTAAACCAGACCCGAACGTCAAAACGGTCAAACGAATAGATTAGGAATTAACTGAAAAGATGAACGCACGTGTTCATAGTATGCGTTTTATCTAATCATTTAATTCTCCTCCCTCTTCGCTCGAAGTGAAAAATTGTGTGTGTGTTTTAAATAGAAATTATAAATTAGAGAAACGAGTTTTTATTAAAATTTGAAGAGATCATTTTATATTAAACTCGTGTATGAAATCAAAAAGGAATTATCAAAGTCAAATATGCAATAACAACTAATTGGAACAACCCGAATCGGTTAAAATTTGAAACCCAAGAAAAATAGGCAAAAACAAGCAGGTCAGTCGACTGGCACCCTTCTGTCAGTCGACTGAACCAAAACCCGAGAGTTTTCAGACCCTTCAGTCAGTCGACTGACTACAGAGGCCGGTCGACTGGCTTTAGCTGAAACTGTTTTTCAGCCTATCAAATGGAAGAGCAAACTCTCACCATTTGCAATCGGTCGAGCAATGGACTTAAGGGGCTTTTGCCAAACGATAACCCAGCCCCATTGGCTCTCCGATTCACCACCAAAAACATGTTCAACATCAAAGCTATGATTTTTAGAGTTTTTGACTTCAAAACACCAAAAATGGAAATGTTCACCAAATCAATTCAAACCAAAAGCAATTGAACATGAATAAGCGTTAGGAATTCATACCTAACATCAATGATATCAAGAGAAGTAGATGTGAGTTCAAAACTCACCTTTTTTACTCAAAAACAAAGTGAGAAGCACAAACACAAGGAAAAGATCAATCACTCTTCACTTCAACTCTACAAGCTTCAATCTAAGATTTAAAACAAGTATTTCCTAAATTAGGTTTAGGAATTTTCTGAAATTGAAGAGGAGAAGAGATGGAGAAGATGAAGATGGAGCTTACCTTAGCTTTTCCAAGAGTTTTGAACAAGAATTTGTAGTTTGCAATTGAAAACTAGGGCTTGGTGTTATAATTTCCCCTTCCTCTCCCCATTTTCAGTTTTAGCAAGAGTTTGAAAAATAGAAATGAAGTGAGGAGGAGAGAAGAGGGCTGAACTAAGTTATATGGTGAGTTGGGTCAAACCCAAACCCAAAGCCCAATAAAAAATAGCAAAAATCAACTTACTCTAAACCTATCGAAGCTTATACTCAAAAAAGTCGCAAACGCCATTTTGGACTCAATGGAAGTGGTCCCGAGTCCTAATTCGACCGTTTGCAAAAAGTAGCTTTTCGGACTTTAATCTGAATAACGACGTTATATTTAAATATAAAATCGTAAAATATGCGGGTTGTTACAGACTCCCCTCCTTAAAGAAATTGCGTCCACGCAATTCCTAGAGAAGGATTTGTAACAACTACATACTTACAACACCCAGAAGAAAGAAAATAAGCTTGAGATAAAAAGATATACTCACCATTGCTAAGCAAAGATAGAAAACCCGGATAGGATCGCTCGATAAATTCCCTGGTTTCCCAAGTACAGTCATTGGGGTTAGCGGACCATTGAACTTTAACGAGCGGCACATTCTTGTTTCGAAGGTGTCTCACCTCCGTGGCAAGTACGCGAACAGGCTGCTGTACAATAGACAAGTCTGGTGAGATCTCAAGCTCTTGCAAACCAGGAGAGTCAATAATAGAATCTGATTCCCGAAGACACTTCCGGAGCTGAGAGACATGAAACACGTTGTGAACTCCAGATAGATGAGCTGGAAGTGAAACTTTATAAGCCACAAGACCAATATGTTCAGTAATAGGAAATGGTCCTACAAAGCGAGGAGCCAATTTCCCTGTCACACTGAAACGCATAACCCCTTTCAAAGGAGAAACCGGAATAAAGACAAGATCACCAACCGAGAACTCGAGAGGCTTCCTACGGCTATCCGCGTAGGATTTCTGGCGGCTTTGTGCCTCTTTCATTCTCCGACGAATAAGAATAATCTTCTCAGAAGAATCATGAACAAACTCTGGGCCAAGGATAAGCTTCTCTCAGATTCCAACCAACAAGAAGGTGATCGGCATGGCCTTATGTATAAGGCTTCGAAAGGAGCCATACCGATACTGGACTGAAAACTATTATTGTAGGAGAACTCTACAAGGGGTAGATGATCCTCCCAACTACCTCTAAAATCAAGGATACAACAGCGAAGGAGATCTTCCAAGATACGATTCACCCTCTCAGTCTGTCCATCAGTCTGAGGATGATAAGCAGAAGAAAAATTTAGCTTTGTGCCCAAAGCTGATTGAAGACACTTCCAAAAGTGACTAGTGAATAACGGGTCATGGTCACAAACAATGGAACTAGGGATACCATGAAGTCGAATGACTTCCTTCATATAAAGCTTATCCAAAAGAGGAGCAGTCCGAGTGGACTTAATCGAAATAAAGTGAGCGGACTTGGTCAATCGATCAACGATGACCCAAAAAGAAGTATGGCCCGACCTCGATCGAGGTAGACCATCAATAAATTCCATCGAAATCTGATCCCATTTCCACAATGGAATCTCAAGAGGCTGAAGGAGACCAGAAGGGCGCTGATGCTCGGCCTTGATAAGTTGACAAGTCATGCAATTGCTCACATAACTTGCAACATCACGCTTCAGGCCTTCCCAATAATATAAGCGATACATGTCGGCATACATCTTTCTAGAACCAGGATGAATGGTATACTTAGTACGATGACAATCGTCAAGAATGTCACGCCTAAGTGCAGAATCAGGAGGCACAATAACACGGTTCTTCTTGCGAAGACACTGATGAGAATCAATACTGTAATCCAATGACGTCTCATCACTGGATCCAGTCTCAACAAGATGAATGAAAGGCAATAAATCCTGATCTTGCCGCTGAGCTTGGGCAATGCGATCCAATAAGCTAGGTCAAGCTTCCAAACTGAATAATACTATCGGAGAATCAGAAGATGGAGCTCGATCACGAATATCACAAAAAGATAGAGTCTCAAGAATATCCCATTCGGCAAGCATCAAAGAAACAACAGCTGAATGTCTACGACTAAGCGCATCAGGAACACGATTACCCTTACCAGGGGTATATAGGATATCAAAGTCATAGGAGGCAAGAAACTCGAGCCAACGTTGTTGCCTCATATTGAGTTCCTTCTGAGTGAACAAATACTTCAAGGATTTATGATCGGTATAGAGAATGAAGCGCTTGCCTAATAAATAGTGTCGCCAAATCTTCAAGGCGAAGACGATGGCGGCTAACTCAAGATCATGAGTGGCATAGCGAACTTCATTCAGATGCAGTTGCCTAGAAGCATAAGCAACTACCCGATCCTTCTGCATAAGCACGGCACCGAGACCACTACCACAAGCGTCGGTGTAGACAACAAGATCATGATTCCCTTCGGGAACCACAAGAATAGGAGCATTAGTGAGAAGTTCCTTCAATGTTTGAAAGGAAGCTTCACACTTGTCGGACCAAATATAACGAATGCCTTTCCGAGTAAGGCTGGTGAGAGGAAGCACAACCCGGGAAAATCCTTAATGAACCGACGGTAATAACTCACCAATCCAAGGAAACTACGAATCTCATGAACATTCTCAGGCCCCTTCCAATTCTGGATAGCTTCGATCTTTGAGGGATCGACAGAGATGCCGTCAGAAGATACAACATGGCCTAAGAACTTAACCTTATTCTCCCAAAAATGGCACTTGGAGAATTTGGCTTTAAGCTGATGGCGGCGAAGAGTACTCAAGACAATTCTCAAGTGATTAGCATGCTCGGCTTCAGACTTAGAATAAACAAGAATATCGTCAATGAACACAAGGACGAACTTATCGAGATATTCCCAGAATACCCGATTCATAAGGTCAACAAAGACAGCAGGAGCGTTCATCAAACCGAACGGCATAACGAGCCACTCGAAAGAACCATAACGAGTGCGGAAAGCCGTAAGGGGTATGCTATCTTCCGCGACTCGGAGCTGATGAAAACCAGTGGCAAGGTCGAGCTTAGAGAAGACCTTAGCGCCACTCAATAGATCGAACATATCATCGATCCTAGGAAATGGATACCTATTCTTGATGGTCAACTCGTTAAGCTTGCGATAGTCGATGCAGAGCCTAAGAGTTCCATCGGACTTCTTCACGAAGACGACCACGGTACCCCAGGGTGAAAAACTGGACTGAATCAACGGCTTGGACTCAAGCTCTAAAAGCTGCTTCTTGAGTTCCTCATTTTCATTTATAGACATCCTCGTGGGAGGACGCCCAACTGGCTGCGCGCCTGGAACGAGATCAATTCGGAACTCGATTTCCTACTTGGGTGGAAAACCTGAAACCGGCTCAAAAACATCCAAGAAGTCACAAACAATAGGAATACGAGATATATCATCATCATCTCAGGAGCCTAGAGAATATAAAGCCATCTCGGAATTATCCACATTCCGGAGAACAAGTGATAGCTGAGTAGACGAATCTGGATGTCAAAGATATAAAATCTTTCAGAACAAATAATCCTGGCATCGTATCTCACTAGCCAATCCATACCCAAAATCATATCAAAATCCAAATAAGAAATAACGTGTAGATTCGCACAAAAAGAAAAGCCACATAAAATAATCTCAACATCATCACAAAGCATGCTAAGGGTTGCGGATCCCCCGATAGGATTCGCAATCCTCAACGAAGTAACCATACAAGAAACGTCCAAAAACAAATCATCGACGAGCTTCTTTGATACGAATGAATGCGAAGCACCTATATCAAAAAGAACTCGAATACTACGGTCCTGAAATAAAATAGAACCTTCCAAAATAGATGGAGATATACCTCCGGGCTGAGAAGGACCTCCAGAAGCCTTAGCAACATAAAGCTTGCCAGACTTGGCATTAGGAATAGTAGGACAAGAGGAAACATGATGACCTTCCTTCTTGCAATAACGGCATAAGAGCGGCTTAGGACAAGCTCGAATCATATGATCAGGAGAACCACAATTGAAACACTTTCGAATGGAAGGTATTCCGGCCGATTGAGAGTTATTACCAGATTCAACGGGATTCTTCTTCTTGGAAGGAAGAAATCACTGCTTATGAAATGGAAACTTCTTCTTATTAGGGTTCTTGCGAACCTCAATGTCATCACCACTATCGCACTCCTTCTCGATGGCCTCGAGATGAAGTGCCGAATCAACCAACTCCTCGAAAGAAAGCTTAAGTTGGAGCATTAAAGACTTCTTAAGATATTTCTTAAGACCAGAGACAAACTTCATATTCTTCTTATAGGAAGTGCTAATGAATTCAAGACCATACTTAGATAAGGCCTCGAAAGATGCAACATAATCAGAGATGGAAGACTTCCCTTGCTTTAACTCAAGGAAGCGACGGGCTAATAAAACTTTCTCAGATTCAGGAACGAATTTGAGTTCGAATCGTTCCCGAAACTGAGTCCAAGAAAGAACATACTCATCAAGTTCGGAAATAAGAAGCTCGTACCAATCAAGGGCACGCTCTTGTAATAAGCTAGAAGTTACAAGAACTCGGTCATGGTCAGAAAGATCCATGCGAGAGAAGATACGTTCACATGTGCGAATCCAAGCTTGAACCTCAAGAACGGACTCGGAGCCTTTGAATGGCTTTCCACCAAGATTAGAAAAATCACTACACAAGCGTGCAAAAGCAGACTTGCGTGGAGGAGATGCACGAATAGGGGCTGGGGGCTGAGTGCTCCTAAATAACTCCAGAAACTAATCAGCAGACATATAAACGCCGTCCGGATGCGAGCCACTGGATTGCCTAGCATCCGAGCGTCGTCCTCGGCCTCTTCCAGCCATTAGCTGAAAGATAAGATAAAGATTATTCACAAGGTAGATATCATTAATTCAAATATGGAATACTACGGAAAAATATATTCCTAGACGTATTCCCAAAAATTCTATCTACCCTAAAGGCACGGAAAGAATAAAGGCACAATGATTCAAAGATTCGTAACATTTGTATTACCCTTTGATGTACCGTAATATGTGTCTCTGTTCTATGTTTATCATATTTTGTTCTGAACTCAGCTCTGATACCAAGCTGTAACGCCCCACTTCGAGACCCATATTAACAAAGAGTATCACAAGGTAACACCGTCTGCTAATGCGGAGAATAGAGCTGGTTAGGAGCGACCATCTATAGCCTTGTCTTAATTATCTATTGAATACGCCGACAATGCCACTTCTTACTTAAATGGATCGACATATCCAATAAATACTTAATACAAAGCCATAGGTTGCTGAGGATATCAGAATAAAATATAACAACTCAAATGTAATACACATCACAGAACAGTAAATCATCACATACATTTTCACATATACAAATACATAAAGAGTTTACAAAATGATACATGTCAAGTGGTAAAGCAAACCACAATATACAGACGATTTAATAGAGTATATATCAGAGTTATAGACAAAAAGGACTACACAAAAAGCTATGACAAAAAGAAGCTAGCGGAGTAATCCATGCGGAAGCAAAATAGGCTAAGTCCAATGTACCTAACCTGAAACATCTCGGTCTGACCCGAGTATAAAATACACGGGTCAGTCTGGCTAAACAAATCAGTTAGATCAACAAATGATAATGCCCATACAAAATCATAAAGTGCCACAAATATCTCCAAAAGAGATAACCAAATCATCTAACATAAGATGAACCAAAATGAGCCTCATCTCATAGGCAACTCAAATAAACCCAGGATATCATATCCCAAAACAAGCCAAGAAGGCAATAACAAGTTTCCACAAGGTGATCGCTATATATCGTGTGGTTCAAAGGATAGACACCGAAGGGCAATACACTAGGGAAATATAATAGTCATAGAAACAAAAGATGCTCGAGCTCAGTACTGTATAACAAGGATCCACAAACCCGAAGGCAACAAACCCGTAGGCACAAACCCGAAGGTACAAGCCCGAAGGCAACATACCCGAAGGCAACAAACCTCGAAGGTTCAAGCCCGAAGGCCACAAACCCAGAAGGCAACAAACCCCGAAGGTTCAAGCCCGAAGGCCACAAACCCCGAAGGTTCAAGCCCTGAAGGTTCAAGCCCGAAGGCCACAAACCTCGAAGGCAACAAACCATAGTGGTGAAGTTCCGAAGGCCCAGTACTGGACACCACTAACTGGCAGAATGTGTCACAACTCTTAGAAAGGAACCCGAAAAATGTTAACGTGAGTCCCATACCACACGTTCTCACTAAACGGTTTACTAACCGTTAGCCAATTTCACACTCAAAGCAGTACAAAGTTCACCTCATATCATCGGTAAACCAGACCCGAAGGTCAAAACGGTCAAACGAATAGATTAGGAATTAACTGAAAAGATGAACGCACGTGTTCATAGCATGCGTTTTATCTAATCATTTAATTCTCCTCCCGCTTCGCTCGAAGTGCAAAATTGTGTGTGTGTTTTAAATAGAAATTATAAATTGGAGAAACGAGCTTTTAATAAAATTTGAAGAGATCATTTTATATAAAACCCGTGTATGAAATCAGAAAAGAATTATCAAAGTCAAATATGCAATAACAACTAATCGGAACAACCCGAATCGGTTAAAATTGGAAACCCAAGAAAAATAGGCATATAGGCAAAAACAAGCAGGTCAGTCGACTGGCACCCTGTAGTCAGTCGACTGAACCATAAACCAAGAGTTTTCAGACCCTGCAGTCAGTCGATTGACTACAGAGGCTAGTCGACTGGTTGTAGCTGAAACTATTTTTCAGCCTATCAAATGGAAGAGCAAAATCTCACCATTTGCAACCGATCGAGCAATGGACTTAAGGGGCTTTTGCCAAACGATAACCCAGCCCCATTGGCTCTCCGATTCACCACCAAAAACATGTTCAACATCAAAGCTATGATTTTTAGAGTTTTTGACTTCAAAACACCAAAAATGGAAATGTTCACCAAATCAATTCAAACCAAAAGCAATTGAACATAAATAAGCGTTAGGAATTCATACCTAACATCAATGATATCAAGAGAAGTAGATGTGAGTTCAAAACTCACCTTTTTTTACTCAAAAACAAAGATGAGAAGCACAAACTCAAGGAAAAGATCAATCACTCTTCACTTCAACTCTACAAGCTTCAATCTAAGATTTAAAACAAGTATTTCCTAAATTAGGTTTAGGAATTTTCTGAAATTGAAGAGGAGAAGAGATGGAGAAGATGAAGATGGAGCTTACGTTAACTTTTCCAAGAGTTTGGAACAAAAATTTGTAGTTTGCAATTGAAAACTAGGGCTTGGTGTTTTAATTTCCCCTTCCTCTCCCCATTTTCAGTTTTAGCAAGAGTTTGAAAAATAGAAATGAAGTGAGGAGGAAAGGAGAGGGCTGAACTAAGTTATATGGTGAGTTGGGTCAAACCCAAACCCAAAGCCCAATAGAAAATAGCAAAAATCAACTTACTCCAAACCTATCGAAGCTTATACTCAAAAAAGTCGCAAACGCCATTTTGGACTCAATGGAAGTGGTCCCGAGTCCTAATTCGACCGTTTGCAAAAAGTAGCTTTTCGAACTTTAATCTGAATAACGACGTTATATTTAAATAAAATATTTAAATATAAAATCGTAAACTATGCGGGTTATTACAGTAGAGCTTAGCTATTTTATGGACCAGTATTTCAAAAAGGTGCATTGCAAGTTAATTAATACTAAAGTCGGTTCTTTCCCTTGTTCAATATTGCAAATAAGCAATTCGTGAAAGTATTAGGATTTAACACACTGACACACTTATTTTACACGAATGCACAAGGATAAATCAGAAACATTTGCTATTGTAATAGAATTCAAGTAGATATTGGTCTGTACTTTATTGAGGATTAAAAGTTCTAATTTTCACAAACAAATATCAATTTAAGAAATCCATTAGATCGTCAAAGCTACATATTTAAATTTACGGAAGGTTAGCAAATAATATTAGGGTGATGGATTAATAGTTGAGGGACTAATATTTAGACACATGCATAATCTAACATAACAAATCACAATAAAAATAATTAAGAATTATTGATCTATTGACACATAAAATACCCGAGGGAATTGATAGTTACTTAATTTTGAAACATCAGCTATGCGCTTAACAGTGCAACTACCCATGTTAGATAAGAACTCCTGAAAAATAAAAATTAAGATACAAAATTACAGTAAAAAACATTCAAGTGCTCCATCTAATTAATGTCACATGCGAATAAGAATTTAACCTGGTCTCTAAAGATAGTAAGACCTGCTTTAAGACTATGCTAGAACCAATCTCGACAAGTTACTCTATGTTATTACAAACAAGTAACTTCATTAACAATCTAATATGCATATAAATTTTAATATTGATTGGAGAGAAAATAATATTGAAGTTGAGGAAAAACAACTATAAAACTAAAGCTGAAGCTAGAAAGGCAAAAACCTTATAGAGGTATCATGACCTTGCAACACACTTTCAAGTTGCTCCATGAATATCTAGAAATATAAAAAAATCAACAAAGCGTACATTATTGAGATTTTTTAATTTTCATGAATGAAGGCTAACATTTAGTTTAGTACTAAAACATCAGAGCTCTTGATTCCAATAACATAATAGCAATAAGCATACATTTAGTTTATGGGTGTGGCATGATAACATAATATTGATAAAATAATCACAGTTCCAGTTTTTGTTTCCAGAATAGCTTGATTTATCATCTATGAAATATAACAAAATTCAAGAGATTAAAGTTAAAGAACTTGTATAGATACAAGTGTAATTTTTTTAGAAAACGAAGTATATAAAGAAGAAGAAATTCAACATCACCTTAGCTTCCGAGTTGTTTTCCAAGTGCATTCTCTACGCCCGCCATTTCAAGTACGATTCTCACTGCTCCCCCTGCAATGACTCTGTACCTGGAGAAGCCGGTCTCAACATCACCTTTGCTGCTCCATAGTCGCCATCAGCTCTGTTGCTAAAGATAAACATGAAACCACTAATGCTACTAATTAGACTTCAAGGATATTCTGCTCCTCCAAGATAAACTATTACTATGCCAGATGAGTTACACTTTATAAATTAGAAATAACAATGTGGGAAAAGCTAATCAGCTAAAAATGAAGTAGATTGAATATTTAGAAATATCTTAAATAGCTACGCAACAATGATCTCAAAATGAAAGTCACTAAACAATAATTGATTGTATATTAGTTTGCTTAATCGCTGTAGAGCCACAGTAATCAAAATTAGTCCCTTTATTTATTCATATACTTCATGTTGGTTGTGGGTATGAAGGAACAATTATTTGTCACAACAAAGGTTATTTCTATTATAACTGAGAAGAATGTGAGTCTGATTGATAACTAGACTACAAGAATTTACAATATGTACATAGAAAAATGAATCCGACTTTTATTTCCTATTTTAACTGTAATTTACTATAAATTGTTCCTTGCTGGCCCTGGAACTCCAAACTAATTTAGCGGTATTCCAGCAAGTACAGCTAAGATAGAGTAGAATAATACAATCATGTTACTCATATGTATATGTATGTGTACATGTACATACATAAGAGTAACATGTGCTTGAAAATCAAATTTTGATCCTTTCCCTTCGTAACAATCTAAAGCCAAGATTCATCTAGGTGATCTTGACAATTTAGTTGTATAGAAGATGTTAAAAGTGGTTTTAAAATACATTGAGGTCAATTTCAGGTCCACTTAATGGAGTAAAGAAATTGAAATACATAAACATTTCCCCTTAGATTATTATGTGCATAAAAATAACGGTTGCAACCCCCATTGATTCAGTCTAGGCTCGTCAAATGGGTTGGGTTAACCCAACCCATTTAAGATGAATATTAACACAAACCATTTGACTAACACATTTAAGATAAATATTAATCCAAACCATTTAATCCGTCGATAAAATGGATCAATTCAACCTAGCCCATTATTGAATGGGTTGATTCAACCCAACACGTTAACCCCATTTATATTGAAATTGTATCTTGCAAATATGGGTGCACAACTAATATGGTTGGGTATATTATTAGTAATGTTTAGATGATTGAGAATACAATTAATCAAAGAGTGATGTTTGCTTCAAGAAGCACATTAATCAAGAAAAACAGGTGTTACTGTTAATAAGCACACTTCTCTCGTGTTATAATGTAATTAAACTAAAGATAATAAACTCCATTCAGTTAATTATTTTACCAAATGTCTAAGAAGTCTTGAACCAAATGTGGTACAATTATGCTCATAACTTGTAGTAAAGATCCTTCTACAACACCATTAATGTTCTTCAAATTTTGAGAGAAAAGAAAGAACAAAATTTAAGATGAAAGAATATTCAATGAATAAGCTGAACAAATTTTGTTAACATTTAATGTCACAATTGTAATTATGTCATGAGGTAACTAATCAATTTAGAGATAATACTATAGTTGACATCTTTAGTTTTGGAAGGAAAATATATAGATAAAGCAAGAATAACACTACACATGGGTTTATGCAGCTCTTTAATGAGCAATATTTATGTGTAGAGATAAAATATGCTTAGCATAGGGGCACAAACATCAACTTCTAGTATTTGACCAACGGTATTTATGTGAAAATATATAACCATTACATACAATGATTGACCAGCATAATTTAGTCAATCTTATGTGTGCCTTTTAGAAGGTCTTAAAATATTCACATTGCATAGTGCCACACTATAAATACACAACAGTAGTGTAACAATGTACCTTACTTCATTCCACCATATTACTACTTCTTTTTCATATATTTTACTTCAATGGCTTCAAAATACTCTCTGTATACTTGTTTTGCTATCATTACAATAATGATATTCATTCGAAGTACCTCCACTGATGCAAGGCTTCTAACGACATATAAGATCAAAAATATAGCTACAGAATTAGAAAATTATACAGTATTAGATATTGAAAACTCAGGTAAAATTCAAAGAAGAGTGTTACTTGCAACAACTAAAGACAATCGACCAACGTCTCCAGGTGGAAGTCCAGGCATTGGCCACATAGCTCAAAGCAAAGTGTGATAATTAATTGATCATCAGCATATCATTAATCCTGCATACTTAAAAACCTATTAAAATACAGTGTGTCCTATATACGCCTGATACCTGTTAACTCTTTATGCATATTGTACTATAAATTTTGAAGTAAAATATTATATACACACATACGATACCTTTTGATTATAATGACCCTAGCGTAACAACTTGGTATACTATATCTTTTGATTCAAGTCAACTGTCCACCTATGCTAAATTAGTTGCAATAGTGAAGTTCTTATTATGTTCCTTCTTTAGCAAGTTTCCTTCCATAAGGTTGCTTCATTTATCTACTCCTATACACAGTTTAAATTTGTTATCTTTACAATGTAGTTATTTAGTTGTCCACAAGTATCCACAATTAAAAGCCCGTCCGCGGATAACAAACTGAACAACAAACTGAACAGTTTACGATTTTCAAAACTGAACTGACCACCGTTTTCAAACTTCCATTGGACACAATTTAGTAAAAAACCAAAAATTGAAGTTGCTATTTGTAGGTATAAAATTCAACATTAACATAAATTAAAAATATAGTTAGCTAAAGATACTGACCACATCACTAATATTGAAATTATTTCTAAATGTCCAAAATACTAATGATAAATAAATAATTAACTAAAAATAACATATATCTGAGTTCACAAGTCAATTATAAACTAATATAGTAACAAAACCATAGCAGCAAATAGTGAATCAAAAAATATTGTGCAGTAAATAATCCCAAACCCAGGTTTGTCGTTGTCGATACAAATAGACAATTATGTCTTTGAGTTGTGGTATTAAAATATTGTGCTGTTAAAGTATGACGTATACAAACTTCTTCAGTCAAACTTATAACTCTAGAAATCATAAGCATCCACAAAACAAAGGGCTTCATCAGCCACTACGCCATAAATGACCTTCTGCAACATTTTTGCAAGGTGTTGCCAGCTAAAATGTTGCGATAGATACAAAATTTTGGTCCTACTGCAACGTTGTATTTATGGTGTTACCTTAGCCATAAAAATGTGTTGCTCTAGCTAAAAAAGTGTAACACGTTGCAACATTTTTATATAGTGTTGCTATAGATGTATTCAGATTAAAAAAATAATAAAATTAGCAATCCGCGTGAACACGATCCAACGGTCTACATTTAATCCGATTGTTAAACTGGATCACCACTACAATTTGCTCCAAATTTTCGTTCTCCCGCTTTACTTTCATATCATTTTCGTTCTCACCCCCAATTTCCAAATCCCTAATTTTCAAATCATCTTTTCGTTTCTTTTTTTTCTTCCAAAAACAAAATCTCGTCCTTTTTTCAAAGGTTGGTAGTGATCTCAGACAAGCTTCGTTCCCCATTTCGTTCTCACCTCCAATTTCGCTGCTGTTTGCCTACATGTCGAGCCCCATTTGCTTTGCTGTCGAGATCTGGAAATGTCTATTCGGCTTGTGAATCGGCGATTGTTGTTGGAGTTAGGTCATGATTGGACTGGGTTACGGTAGTGGGTGATTGCGATTGAAATTTCAAGCGATGGAGGTGAGGCCAATGGTGATTTAAGGTAGTTCTGGTCGATGGGTTGCTGAAATTGCGGTTGGTGAATTTGATATGGGAGGCGCTGGTGGGTTCGCGATTTGGAGGAGTTTTTAACAGGTTGGTTTTCAGTTTGATTGGTGAGGAAGTTAGGGTGTAGGGGTAGTTCGGGTTGTCAGAGAAGGCAGGTAGGTGTTTGTTGTGATGGTGAAGGCATAGGGTTAGTGAGGAGATGCGAATTGGTTGTGACAGATTGTAGAGGAAGGGATTTGTTGTGCTATGTGCAGAAATGGTTCGAGTTCGTTAGGTGATAGGGGCAGGAGTTTGTGGCTGATTGTAGCTGGATGGTGAATCTGGTTGTCGCAGTTTGCAGAAGTTGGATATGAAGGTGTGATGGAGGTTGAAGTATATGAAGTGATAGGTTAGAGCTTTGTTTGTTGTTGCGCGTTTGGGATGTTTTGGTTGTGAGATGGTAGTTTGGAAGAAAATGCAGTTTGCTGGTAGGGGTTTGGATAATGAAGTATGCAGTGGTTGCTTGAGAAGGTTGTTGTTGCTTGAAATGTAGCAGGGAGGAGTTTGGGTTAAGGCAGTTTGGATTGGTGAAAGAAAGCTGGTGGTGGAATGGTAGGTTGCTGTTACTGTTTTGTGGAAGGAAGGAATGGGTGGTTATGCCAGCGATTGTGATTAGGTGATTAGGCAACATGTTCGATGAAGGGTAATGTATTACTTATTAACATGCAACATGTTCGATGAAATGTCAATTTTTATTTATCATGGTTTCAGGTCTTTTACCAAGGCAGAGCTAAGAATGATGGCTGGAAAAAGGTCGGATGATTCAGAAGAAGCCATGAAAGAGTTGCAAAAGTCAATCATCGAGGAGGTGTTCAAATTCGCAGGAGGTGTTCATTTGTGCATCATTTTACGTCGTTTCAAAGAAGGCTCGATCTTCCGAAATCGAATGAATCGGGCGGTGCCCCGGACCCCCGCCGGCGCTGCGCCCGGACCCGCTTCTCGCCTCGCCTTCGGCTCGGCACTCGGCTCGCCTTCGGCTCGGCATATATTTGTTAGCGTCGGTGTCGGTGTCTGTATAAATTGAAACTACATATGTAATGAGTGAACTGAGTGATGTAGTGAGGAATATCTGTATATGTGAATATCAGTGTTATATATCATTGAATTGTAAAATAGTGGAGTCAGGAATTTGTACTATTTCAAATGTTGAAATAAAAAATTTATTTAAATAAATTACTGTTTGAATATCAAATTCTATGCAAATAGCATTTTATTAAATAAATATTTATTTCTATTAAAAAATCAAATATGCTCTATATTGTGCGCCCCACAAATTCAGAAAATCAATATCTATAGCAACATTTTTGAATGTTGCTACAGGCACCTATGGGTGTTGCCATAGACCCAAATAGGGTTCTATTGCAACAATATTACTTATGTTGCCTTAGATAGTCAAAATGTTGCCTTTGAGGTCTAAGGCAACGGCAAAAATTGCATCACCCTAAAAGTGTTGCCATAGACCTATGGCAACATTTTTCGGGCCTGAGCCAACATTTTTTTTGTGTTGCAGTAGGCCATTTATGGCGTAGTGAGCATAACCTTATTCCCTTATTAACTTATAAAATCAAAAAAATTACACCTAAATATATAGAGTGTGATAAACTGTTAAATTGATAATACACACAATGAATTCAATAATAATACAGATCATTCGAGTAGGGATTAGAATCAAAAAAAGGAGAAGGAAGCTCGAGTAGAGATTACTATGGTAAATACAGATCATTTGAGTGATTCTTTTGAATGGGAATCAGAGGCCAGCCATGTTGCTTCTGGAAGTCGCTTTCTTATCATGGATTGGAACAGCTGAGCATTACGAATTTGGAGAGGAACGTATTTGATTTAGGGTTGCTTATTTTGGGGAAAATAGTCGAATTTTTCTAAGTAGCAGAGGAGTAACAAGGCAGTAACCTTTTGGTTACGTTTACATGGGTAAACGCGGAATTTTCTAATAAAGGCGGGAAGTGAAATATTTTTTGTTACATTTATATAATTAAGTGAAATATTATTAGTTGCATTTACATTCAAACACTACCAATTTTTGCAACCAAAAGCTGATTTTCTTGTAGTGTAAAGTACGGAAAAGAGAAATGAAGTACATGAAACAAAAGAAAAAAAAGCTGAAGATAACAACTGCTCCAATGAACCTCCAAGCTGCAAAGAACTACAACCTAGACCCGCCCTCCTGTGATTTGGGGAAAATAGGAAAAATAGGAATGGGTCAGACATAAAGTCTGGTGAATGAGAAATAAAATGAAGCAGATAGAATAAAACAGTTTAATTCCAAGTCTTCCTCGGATATCGCAGAGGTTGAATAATATAATGCAGTGAATCCTTCTTAGATATAGTTCCTAAGAAGCCAAAGTCCAAGGTCACTCTAGGGAAGTCAACCATGCAGTAATACTAAATGTCAATCGGCCTGTCGGACCTGCTTTCCTTACCTATTCACATGCTACAGTGTGAAAGTCATGCTCTTCACCTGTGCACTGTGACTAAACGCCTCTTACGTTTGACTTGCACCGACTCAAACAATCTCGCAGGACCCCGAAGTTGCACACAGGCTCCGCCAAACTGGACTCCTATCCTCCTGTCTCCTCGGTCACCAACGTGGACTTTCCCATATCCAAAGTGTCGGTCCTCCGAAAGAGCGCCCACAGCTGGGTTGGTTGCGCAAAATCCTCCAACAATCTTTCTAAAGAAGCCTACGTCGGAGCACACTCATCCTATTCCGTCCACGTCGATCTGCCTGATGAAGCCTATGATTGTGGATGCTATCTATCCTACGTACTAGAAACCTATAAAAGGTAACAAACATCCTTACGAATCTACTTGCCCACTCCTAGTACGTACAGCCAAAACTATATTCTGGTCTTAACTGCATGAAACACCTATCCAGACCTTTACAAGGTCTGCCTACCAAATCGTTTCTAGATTAATTAATTTTACCGTTACAGTTTACATACTATTTATTTCCATTAATCTACTTTAGGCCATTTTTACATCCGATTTGGTTATTTCATAATATCCCCTTTTCTTACATAAATGGTATTTCAATTTCACGTTCGTTCAGTCCGTATGGTCTGTTTGTAATTTTTATGCCATTTTGTTACAGATTTACATTAGCCTTTAGGGTCCATTTAATTTACATTTTTTTCCACCCTAATTTACGTTCTCCTTTTAGAGATTTAATCCATACAAAATTTTTATCCAATAGCCACAAACTATTTAATTACACAAAATTCCACTTTTACATTTTTAGGCCACATATGAAACAAATTATTATGCCAATTAGACTTCCCAATTTTGTTCCAAAACCATATTCAAAATTATGTAATTATATCAATCAAAACCATAATTTTATTCAAGTAACATATTTTGAATTTATTCAACTAACCTATTCTACCATTAGAAATTGAATAACAATTCTAATTCAATTTAATTAAACCAATCTTATTTACGCATGAAACATGAATAACAATTTGTTTGTTTCAAATTTCAACCCAAACATGAATTAGAATTGAGAAGTGGAAGAAGAAGAAGATACAATAATTTACATAAATTTCAATCTTATTTATGCCATAAAACGTGAATAGACAATTTATATGTCCCATATTTTAAACCAAACATGAATTAGATTTGAGAAGTGGAAGAAGAAGAAGATGCAATAATTTACATCTATTCTCAATTAATAACAGAAATTAATTCATAGTAAAGTGCCAAAAAAGAATTGAAATTGAACTACTTTATTTTTCTATTTCATATTAATTCCCACTCACCTAGCACTTGAGCTTGCATAAATTCGAAAAAAGCTTTGCTTTAATCTTTCTCCCTTTGCTTCTTCTTAATTCCCCAAATTTCTTGAATATATAACGATAATTTAATTTGGTAGTGATTTGTTTATTTAGTAAAGAAAAAGAGGAAGAATAATACACACTAATTTTACTATAGAATTATGGAAACGACTGAATAAGTGATTAGGTTTAGGTTAGATGCTTTATTTATAGATTGTTTGAGTGAATATAATCCGTTAGATTATTTTAGATTAAATCTGGTTCTTTCATACACTTAGTGGTTATCCATTCTAGCCCATACACATCACTCAACCAATAAAATTTAGCCATCTCATCCTATTACATCACTGGAGCGAATGGGAAGCCCCCACATATCAAAAACAAAGTTGAAATACGTAGGAAAATCGCTGCAAACAAACCAGCTAAAAAAACATCGCTCCAGATTTTGGGCGACAACGGGACTTGATCCCTGGTCACTAAGGAAGTCAACATGTGCCTTTACCGTTGTACCAAATGTGCTTGTAATTTCTTTTCAATTATATTTCTCGTAAAATATCGGGTGTCACAATGGCTCCATCGTAAAACCATCAAATCAAATGACAAAATAAACATGTACCTTTTTGTCGAGCCATTCAAATTTTTCTTAATTTTAAATACCTGCATCTTAATTATCAATGATATTCAATCATATAATTCAAAATCATTTTATATTTTTCATTTTCAATTTCTAATATTTGCTTTACTTAAGCCCATACAATGTACATATATCATCTGTCCGCAATATCAAATCCGATCGCTCACTCGATCAATCAATTTCACTTTCGAACTAGTATCGTCCCCATACCCCTCTAGTGCGGACTCAAATTTGGTCCCTTGATCAAAAACCGTCAATCTCCATGCATAGCCATATACTATGATAGAGAATTCCAGAATCAAATTAAAAATCCATGTCCAGGGTGTGCCATCGAGAATCGAGTGAAAAATCCTAACTCGGATCGATATAAATTATCTCAAAATTCTGTGCTCGAATCTGGATCAAATCGTTATGCGAATAAAATATTATACGTACAAATTACATATTTATTTCTATTGATTCTTAGCTATACCAAATTCCTTTGTTTACATTTACTTCATTTTCATAATTTCATTTAAATACAAATTTATTTGTGGAACATCATATTAATCATCAATTTAGTTTATAATCATTCTATAAAAGTCCAACTTCTTATATGTGACTTTTCTAAGTTTATAGTTATCTCAAAAGTTACAAATTCAATTTCACAATTTCTTTGCAAATTTATATTTAATTCTATAACCAATTTACAAAGATATTTTTTGATTCACTTGTCTACTTTCTTAAGTTCAACTTACTTATTCCATTTAGTGATTAATCATTTCATAATATACTAATTAAGTATAACATTTATTATTACAACTAAATTTCCATTACTTGTATAATATCCCATTACATATCCATATCATCATTTTAACTTTTAACATTTGGTAAGTCTCATTATATGTTATTAGAATGCAATTTGGTATTACACAAATTAATCTGATTCATTTTACTTAATTATAATGTTCACTATTTTAAATTTTTTAAATTTTATTTACTTTCAATTTAAGAGTTGCAAACTTCAACTCTAAAGTTTCTTAAAACATTTAGCTTAGATTTCTTAATTCTCTTATTTTATAGGTTCTGGTTATTAAAATATTTCATTTCATTCAAATAATTTGAAGATTATTAATTAACAGAACTTAAAATTTTTAAATACCGGTTTTATTTCAAATCATTTTGAAATATATATGTATACTTATATCTTTTATATATCAAATCATACTTTTGGAGTTTAAACCAAAATCCGTTTATCAAACCAATTTCACAGCAAAGCTTCTCAGAAGTCTTCCCCACTTTGAGACTCAAAATGAACGTCAATGATGTTGTGCATTCATCATCGAAATTATTTTCCAGCGATAGAAGAGGGGAGTACGGAATTCGTTCCCTTTAAAAATCCTTTTAAAAATAGTTTTTGTGACGACCCGCCCTTCTATCCACAGAAGAACGCATCGACAATAAGAAAGAAAGGGATAGAAAAGAGAAAAGAAGAGAAAGAACTAAACAATATCAGAATCTCACAGCGGAACGAAACAAAATATAATATATCACATAACTATTACATAGTCTTTACATAATCAGAGTGACACAACTTATACAACAAAATAGACAGTTATAATTTCTGTCTATTATACAACTCAAGATACAATTCAAACAAAAGACTCAGATCAACCAACACAGCGGAATACTATCTATCTACGAATGCTGAAGCCTCCTGCTCCATATCTCCTCCATAGATTCGTCAAAGCTAACCTGAATCCCTTGGCTACTCGTAAAAATTTGAGTACCCAAGAGTTTAATAAAACAGAAAATAAACACTTGGGTCAGACATGGGTCTGGTGTGAGTAAACGTGTTAAAATTGTTTAACTTCCAAACCTTTTGAAAACAAAGGTATCACGTAAGACTTCCCACACATAAACATGGAAAAGTTTTTACCTTACGCTAACCAAAACATTTGATAGGAAATCCAGTTATATTATAATAGGGTCTAGGGTTTTCAAGTAAAATACAGAAATAGCTGAAATGCTTACATCTCACATTCCAACATAGTTGGGCACAACTAATACGTATGGCACTTATTGGAGTTTGGATTCCATACAATGGCAGGGCTACTGGGGTACCGCCCGTCACAGTACGTGGCCTAGATCACCGTACCGAGGAGTACGCCCGCTCCCCTGCAACACAAAGCCGGAACCATCCCTTACTGGATAATTCCGAACAAGATAATCCCGTAGTTGGCGCGACCAACCACACACTAAGCCGAATAAAAGAAAAGGGACCTCTAGACAGGGATCTATCTTGCTCTCAGTGGGTGCTACCCACGAAACCTTGCTGCACCTCCCCTGTTTTAGCCATTCCCGGTTGATGAGGCTTGAGGTTACGATTACCTTTAATCAGAACGTATCACTTAGAATGCTCATCGTCCACCTAACGATGTGCTGAAAGCATTCAATCCATACAAGTTCGTTCCGGGTTCGAACGAAACCGAAGGCATTATCTCGTTACACTCGTTTTGGAATCACCCTCAGAGTTAACGACAATAACCCTTGCACTCTGAATCTTCATCTTCACTTGAGATTCACGACCTATCGTTAATTTGGATCGATGTGGTATTCGGGTCTCCAGACCTGGAATACCGGTATACGGAAACCCGATCCCGGTCTCATCGAAATCCAAAACGTATCTTTTAAGGCCAAGTTGTTTAAAGGTTTAAACAATTTGATTCAATTCAATACTTTGAATTCACATAGCATTTAACAGATAAATATCACACATTTATCACAGATATATCCAATATCATATCACAGAACATCACAGCATATCATCCAATAGATATCATCCAATTTAGATATTCTATATTAACAATCAGCTATAAGCAACAATTATTAACCCTATATTATAATTAATTTAATTATCTTAAATTAAATTAATTACTTAAGAATTAATTATCAAATCTTGCTTAATCAATCATTAATTAATTACAACCTTTAATTAATTAATCACTCATTAAATATTAATCATCCTTGATTAATTATTTATTTATTACATAAAGTAATTATCTTTTAATTAATTTTACAAATTAATTATTCTTATTCATTAACAGTAATTAAACTTTAATTACTTACATTAATTAATGATCCTTAATTAATTACTTCCATTAATTTATTAACTATAATTAATTACATTGACCCTTAATTAATTACATTAATTAATTAAACTTTAATTAAACATAAATAGTAATTATCATCCTGTAATTACTTACCTTAATTAATTAACTCCTTAATTAATTATATTAATCCTTTAATTAATTACACCAAGTACTAAATCCTTAATTACTTCTACAAAGTAATTATACTTCAATTATTTTCGATTAAGTAATTCCCTTTAATTAATTACATCCTGTAATTATACATTAATTACCTACACTATGTAATTATACTTATCAATCTTATTAAGTACTCATACTTAATCCTTATCAAGTGATTATCTTTAATTAATCTATAAATCTTAAATCAATCACATTCATTTCATTAATTACACTTGAGTAATTCATCCATTAATTACTCTTAACAAATTAACTAGCCTTAATTACAGATTAATTATTTTTTAATTATTAATTAATATACCTTAATTATCAATTAATAAAACTTAATAATAAATTAATTAATTCTTAATTAATCTTTAATTACTGTTTAATTAATCCTTAATTAATCTTTATAGATTAATTATTTCTTATCTATTAATTAATAAAACCTAATTATTAATTAATAAAGCTTAATTACAAATTAAGTACCTCTTAATTACTAGCTAATTAATCTCTAATTACTTATTTAATTAGTCTCTAATTACTAAATTAATTTATCTTTAATCATTAATTTATCAATCCTTAATTACCATTTATAATCAATTAAATAATCTTTAATTAACTAATTATAATTCTTAATTAATAAATTAATTAATCCTTAATCCTAAATTAATTTAATTAATTACTTTATTAACTTTATTTACCTCAAATTAATAAAACTTTAATTATCCTTTTTAAGGTAAACCATTATCTTAATTAATGACTTAATTATCATTAAAAACATTTTTATCTTTATAATTTACTTCCTTAATTAAATCATTTAGTTAAGTTTTGAAATAAAATAAACATTTAATCTTAACAAATTAAAGCTAACAAATATATAACTTCCTTAAATCAATTACTTAAAACATTTATTTTATAAAGAATAAATTTAAGATATAGTTTAAACTAGAATTTATTTTTACTTTAAACTTACTTTTATTAAAATTTAAAAACTTAGATTTAAGTTAAATCTGAAGCATATAATCACTCACGTTCTACTCGAATACGAACCTGAGACAAAACCCAAATTACTCGTGCCTATTCTCGAGTGAATTCATTCTTCTTCTTTTCCTTTAACTTCATTTTGATTTTACTCGTGAATTACCCGTGCTAACTCGAACCAAATCCAGATTTTCCCAAACAAAACTCGAGACAGCCATCTTCTTCTCCAAATGCTCGAAACAACATATCAACATCTGATACCACGGATACGCGTGCACGTGCACTCGAGTTCGCCGCCGTTCCGGTCATCACTGCCATCGCTGGCAAGTCGACCACAGCCTCCCTCTTCGATTCTGACCACCTTAACTCGAAAACAAACTTGAAATCGAAATCGAGCTACTCGATTTCCACTGGAACCCAACATCTCGTCGACAATCGCCTTGCACCACCAATTACGATCACCAGAAATCTTGCCACTCCATCCCGAGACGCGCCATAACATGACGAACCATCTCCCCCACATGCGATCGAGTCCGGCCTCCCCACGATGGCGAAATCACCTCGATACCACCCACGTCCAAAACTAAGCTCCGAACCCTAGTTTGACATCGTCCAACCTCCACGATGATCTGAACCCTCTGCCACTATTTTTCCAGTGACCATCGAACCTCCATCCATCTCTACCCTCAAGCCCGACCAAAATCTCTTCGTCAATCATCAGCAATTGACAAAAATATGAATATCGATCAACTCAAAATTCCTCTTTGTTCCCAAGCATAAAAATCATGAAATTACTACCTAAAATCATCATTTCCTGCTACAGATCAAATTATAAAATCCAAACTTGATTTCGTGATTATTGATTTTCTGTTTCAAACCTACTTTACTGTAATTCCTATTTTCCAGATGAATTACTTAATATTTCTATTTTTTTCTATTTTTAAAAATAATATTACACCATTACAATTCTTTTCCATTCAGAAATTATAACCTAATAATTTTTATTTGGGAAGATATAGATTTATTTGTGCTGTCCTTAGCCTATGAATGTTTTAAACAGCGATTTAAATACCTGTAAACAGACATGCATACAACAATATATATATACTCACACACACAGACATGCAGGCATATTATCATTCATACAAACAACACTTTAAATATATAACATCAAGATATCATGGCAGATTCAAGGTTAGTTTCATATTCACAGTTTTTAAAACAAAGACCTAAACTAAGAACTGAAATGTTTTTAAAATCAACAGAAATACACAAAGCTTTCATTCATTCAAATATGCAAAGCAATCATCACAGAGCAATTCACTTATTACTTAAGTTTTAAATTTAAAAGTTTACTCACCTTTTTCAAAAAGCAGAGAGCTGGTTATTTTTGAAACAGGGAATTTGAATTGCAGAGAACTGAAAACTGAGTTGAAGCCTTTGAATTGCCTTGACTTTGATTCCTTTTTTTTCAATTGATGCAGGTTGAAACTCATTTGCTGTTGATTGTTTTGCTAATCCAGGTTGCATTTGAATTTTGCAAGCTTTGATTAATTTGCTTTGAAAATGAGTTACAAGTTTGGTCTTTGATTTGGAAAATGGATTACATATTTGCTTTTGAGAAGAGAAATGAATTAATTACAGGGTTGATCTTTTGATTGAGAAATGAAGTATCGATTTGTTTAAAATTGAAGAAGGTTTTACAGGAAATGATTTCTTCCAGGTTGAAGAGTAGAATAGGTTGAGTTTTCTTTGAGTTTAGGATTAAGAAGATAGAAAAAGATGGGAAAGAGGAGATATAGGTTTATATAATGTAAATTAGAATTTATTTAAAATTAAATAAAAATGAAAACAAATCATGCCACTTGTCTTTCACCCTATCTAATTATCTAACACATGTTATTTAAAGATGTTTATAACTTAACACTTGTCCTAATTTATATTTTATATTATTTATAAATGATTTTAAAGGCTTTTAAATTAATTTTCCTAATTAATTTGTAAATTTCCTAATAAACAAATACATTTATAAATTTATAAATACTTTCTAAATTTTATAAATACAATCTTTAAAAGAAAATAGAATATAAACCAATTATGATTCATATAAAATATTTTAAACTCGTTTTTAAATGCTAATTTAAAAGCTTTTGTATTTATTCCTATTAAATAAATATTCTTCCAAATTTCTATAAACAAATTTCTTTAAAGAGAATAATATAAAACAAACCTTATTTTTAAATAAAAACTTTTATTCATATAATTTAAATCCATACTATATTATTATTTTTATTTTAAGATATATATATATATATTTCTTTAAATTCAATTCTTAAACCAAATTCAAATGTAATTTAAAAATCCAATTTAAAATCAACTCAACATATATATAATTAAAAACATCACATTATTATTATTGTTTGAAAACAACACACTTTACAAATTTTAAATGATTAATTTAAGAGATTATCACATTTTAAATTCCCTGAAATCCCGGGATATCACATTCCTTCCCCCTTAAAATAATTTCGTCCCCGAAATTTAAAAGCAAAGATAATTTAATAACCCAGCAAATTTTAATTTCAAACAACAACCATACATATCAATCATACTCTAACAATCATAGCAAACAATTTAAATCAAACAAATTTAACTATCCAGACAAATTCTGGATAGAATTTCCTCGAGTTTCCCCAAGTATATATATATACCGGGATACTCGTTCTACAGGATCTTAACTAACTATCTACAATAGTCTAGAACTCCTTCCCATCTAGATTACAAATCTGAACAAAATATCAGACTAAACTCAAAACTATCTCAACTACCAAATCCTTCTGAACTGCTGATCCCACAACCAATGACAGATCAAACACGTATTCCCTCAGAGATACGTGAAATAAAATGAATTCCAGTTATCCGAACTGGCAACTCAATCCTATATATCAAATAACTAATTCTCTTGAGAACACAAGAAAATCTCAAAATACTTCTAGAGCTAGCTCTCCAATCTTACCAAATCTTGTATCTCCTTTAATTGAAGAAAACTTAAACAATATCCAATTTCAACTTCATCCTTCCTGATCAGCTTAGCCCTTGCTGATGCTTCCTGGAACAATCTAGACCAACATCAAACCAATTTCCGGATCCTTCTCAACAAAATGGTTTCCCAAAATCACCGAAATCCAGAACACAATTCTACTCCACAAACATTAGAGAACTATGAACTACTTCTCCTATCTGGAATAGCCAAAACAGTTGCACTTGACAACCTTATCTCCAAATCCTGAAAATTTCTTCACACTTAGAGATACACTTGAATTTCCTATAGGAATCCTTTACTCCAAGAAAATTACAACTCCCGGTTGCTCCCACTCTAGAATAGCTGCTATCTTGCTTTCGCTGTACAACTCTGATCTGGAATAGATGAGAATGCCATCGGAGAAACTCGAGCACAAACTTGATCATCCAAAGTTCATCAGACCATAAAATCTTAGCGACTCCATTCCATTTGGTCAGAAACATCTCGCAGAAACTTCTCCAGAAAAACTCGGTGTGATCAATCCCTTTCCAAAGAATTCTAAGCTGCTTCACCAAATTCTTCTCTCGAAGACATCCTTTTACTAAGCTGAACTTCCGGTAACTTCATGAATCAAGTCGATACGGAATCTCAATCTCCAATAATCTCAAGAGAACACTCAAACAATCGCAAGTCACTTTTGCGATCAGCCCGGCCTAATTTCCAAAGATACTGTTCTCTCTTCACAAATTAGAACAGCTCATACTTAACTATCCAATTCATCGAAGAAATGGATTCACTCAGCTGCTTCTGGACTCCAACTTCAGAAAAACTACTCAGCCAGAAACTTCCTGCTAACACACAGAACACTCCGAGCCGCACTGCTGACACAGATGCCAAAACTTCCTATCCAAAACTTCTTGAGAAACTCGGACCTCAACCCAAACTCAAAACACCCTGCTGAACTCAGCCCCAACACTGAAGCATACACACTTCCTCAAACTTGCTCCAAAAGAAAACATCTTCGGGAACACCCATAGTCACTGCATCTCATCATACAGCTACTATTACCTGAGGTATCAAGGTACCATCACTCGCTTCTGTACATCCGACAGATCCAAACTCTACTCACCCAACTTCAAAGATAGACTCCGAACCTTAACAGGTTTCTTTCAGAGATTGTGAAATCCTTACACAACTGTAAAGTTCACTCGAGACGGTATTAGGTTTACAGTCTCGACAGATACTCTTCCAACCTCAACACTCAGACTCCTAATCCTAGATGATAAATTATTATCATCTCAACCAATCATTACAAATACCATATACATTTAAAATGATACTTTTTTATATAGAAATTATATCTGGGTAAAATTATTTCATTTACCTTTTTAAAACAATATTGTGTCTGTTGGCCTGGTCAAGTGTTTAGAGATCCCTATCAATAACGTTAGCTACTCGTATTGACCAGAATCCATATACCACTCAACCGATCAATTAACACAATATAAAACCATTTTATATAACTAACAAATACGCGCTCTCGAGATAGACACCACTTCAGAGCCTAGGCATTCACTCAACCAACTGCTCTGATACCAACTGTGACGACCCGCCCTTCTATCCACAGAAGAACGCATCGACAATAAGAAAGAAAGGGATAGAAAAGAGAAAAGAAGAGAAAGAAAGAACTAAACAATATCAGAATCTCACAGCGGAACGAAACAGAATATAATATATCACATAACTATTACATAGTCTTTACATAATCAGAGTGACACAACTTATACAACAAAATAGACAGTTATAATTTCTGTCTATTATACAACTCAAGATACAATTCAAACAAAAGACTCAGATCAACCAACACAGCGGAATACTATCTATCTACGAATGCTGAAGCCTCCTGCTCCATATCTCCTCCATAGATTCGTCAAAGCTAACCTGAATCCCTTGGCTACTCGTTATAGTAATGGTTGTAAGTTACTATTTGATTGGTCTATTAATATAATTGTAAATGTTACATTTGGGTATAAAACTGAATATAAGTGAATAAATGTAAGTGTGGTATGAATAAATGAATTAGTATATAGGTTATGGTAATTGGATGAATTAAACATTTTGTAAGCAATTATGATAATTAGTGGACATAATAAACTTGAATGTAATATAAAGATAATGATAACATTTATTGCAAGTTACATTCTATTTAGGCTATAAAATGAATTGGAAATCATTACATTTAAATGTAAGTAAATGTTCATTAATTTGAGATTGGACAGTAATTGTAAAGTGTGAATGTAATGAAATAAATGGAAATGCATATTTTATTCATAAGATAATATAAAAGAATGAAACCTATCTGAATGAATTAATTGAGAATTCAATCATAATAAATGTATACATTTAGCAAATTCAATATAATTGAGAACAACTGTTAATACAAAGGAAAGATGGATATTCGAATATATATATTAATGTAATGAAAGATAAACGAATATTAACGAGAGTTATAGAGTAGTATAGACTTAATAAATGGATTAGAATTGAATCAAATCAGTTTATTTGCAATTTATTTATAACTTATGGGAATTCAATTCATAACAAATAGATTTATGGTAAGAGAATGAAATTAATTACTTTGCTAATTGAAATTTTGATGAATTGGGAAGTTATTTATGTATTAGTATCTAAACCAATGTTAATATGATTTGTTGGGAATTTAAACTTATACTTTTAAATTAGATAAAAATACAGTGTTTACACGTAATAACTTTCTATATTTTATTTTCTATTTCCCTATGTTTATTTCTCTAATTTTTATTTTCTATTTTATTTGTATAAACTTTGAATATATTCATTTGATTTTTGATTGATTTTACTTTTAATAATAGCTTAGGAATTTCAAGAGATATAGGTTACCTGTTTTGTGTATTTGTTGCCTTTTCATTGCGTGCAAACAAAGAAAAAAATTAGACAAGATTCTTTCCCTTAAATTGTGCCTTTTAATTTGCCAGCCTTCCATTTTCTAGACCTCATATTAGCCGTTCCTTGCTTCTAACCCTAGCCACCATCTAGTTTTGCAATTCACGTGAATAACTTCTCATCTCAAATTTCATTTTGCATCCAGAAAATTTTACAGAAAGCTATGGCTTCCTTCTCTTTCTCCTTTCCATTTCTCTTTTGTTTCTCCTTTGTTTCATTGCTATTGCTTGGGCTCCATGTTATTGCCGACCTCACCATCTCCACCACATCACCATGACCGACCATCATCCCTCTTCCTCACCACCATCCAAGGCCATGACCACCATGAAGACAACATCAACAAAACTTTGACCAAACCAAGCCATGTACTGATCACCTTGCTTTGAGTTATCAAGGTTATGTCATTTTATTTCATATCTTTTCATTGTTGTAATCTCTATTCTTTGTATTGAATCATGTTCTTATGTTTGGGATATTTGTTTGCTTTATTTTGTTATGTACAAGATGTGGATTTTGGGCTCTCTTTTCACTCAAGTTTGCATCTTGCTTTGTTTTATCAAAAGGTTATGTCCCTTTGATCCATATTGTTCATTGTTTGATTCATAATCTTGTATGTTGAATTATACACTTATGTTTGTGTAATTATTTGTATACAAGGTTTGTATCCGACTCTTCATCCACTCAAAAGAATATAGTCGTGCTTTGTCGTGCCTTTTCGTGCTTTGCGGAGTTTAGATTTGGGTTTGAATTTCAATTCTAGCTTTTAAAAGGTGAGTTATTCACTCTAGACATACGTACTTTTATAATTGTGAATTGATGACAAGTTAATTGTATAAAATAATGTGTTATGTTCATACATGCATGTGATATATTTATGTGATGTTAAATATTGTTTATATGCATGTTATATCATCTGTTATAATATTATTTGTATACTATTATTTATTTCCTGATTATCATCACTGCAAGTTCCCTATCACTATGGGTTGAAATGATACATACCCGAAAAACTTTAGAATAGGGAAAAATCATTATGGGCTGAAATGATAGGCCTAAGCGATTTTTATTTATTTTATTTAACTTGGGATTGCGGGTTTGAAATGATAGAACCCGGATTTTTCTTTGTAAATTACGGATTGAAATGATATATTATCTGTATCACTTGACCTAGGTTAGAAAATATTATACAGACCCGTGGTTATTTTATATATTCTTCTGGAAATTTTTAAGTATTTTAAATTGTAAATTATGATATTTTGATTTAAATTGAATTAAAAATGATTTTTATAAAGTGTCAGTGATTTTTCTACAAGTTAAAAATGTGAAATAAATAAATGGAAAAATTGGAATTTGAATATAACTTAATTTGGAAATTTGTGATTTGGTTTTAAAAATGAAAGTTTAAGTTAATCAAATAAAAATGGAGATTAAGTTTTATTTATGAAATGGTAATTTAAATTTAAGTGTTAAGTTAAATGAAAAAAAATGCAAAGAATGGGAAAGTGGTACACTTGAATTTAATAAGTGAAATTATTGGAAAATGTGATTTTATTGTAAAAATTTTCTTTATAAAATCATAAGTTAAAGGGTATTTGAATGAACATTTTTTGAACTGGAAAAATATGATTTTTATAAGTTAAAATGCTTAAAATTGAAGTTTAATTGTTTCTGAAATTTTATTATAAATCTGGAAATTGATTTAATAGCACTTCAGAAATGCTTTCATTTCTGAAACTAACTTAAAATCTGAAGTAAACGATATTGCAACACTTTGTAAGTGATGTGGTTGATGCAAATGAACTAAAGGCTTGATTAAATAAAGGCTACTGCAGCACTTGGTAAGTGCTGTGGTTGCAGAAAGAAAGTTAAAATCTGAAACTAATAAAAGGGCTACAGTAGCACTTGATAAGTGCTGCAGTTGGTTGAAATGAAGATTTTCAAATGTAATTGAACCACTATATCAGTTTTGTAAATGCTGTCTTTGCTGAATTGAACTAATTTTTTAAATTGAACCCTGAACTACTGCAGCAGTTAATAAATGTTGTCTTTGCTGAATTTAACTTGTTTTCAAATGAAACTGAACTACTACAGCAGTTTATGAATGCTGTCTTTGCTGAAATGAATTGTTTCAAACATAACTTACCGCAACATTTTTCTAAGTGCTGCGAAAGCAAAAATTTCAATGTTTTAAAGTATTTGAGTGAATAAATGAACTCAGAAAAGGCTAAATTTTGGGAATTGAATATTTTATTTATAAGTATAATAACTTTACTTTTAAATGGTTTGGAAATGAATTTATTTGAAATAGAATTTAATTAAGAATTGTCTTTAAATATATTAGCTTGAAGCTTATTGGAATTTAAGATTTAAGAATGTGACCTTATAAAGTGGTTTTGGTTTGAGATAATCTAAAGGAATATTTCAAGTTAAATAAATTTAAAGAAATATTCAGTGATTTGGAAATTTGGGTTTTATTTAAATAATATATTGATTTGGTTTTTTGGAATTTAAATGATATTATGGCTTTGGTTTTTGAAATGGAAATGATATATGGATTTGGCTATGAAATGAAATAATATAGTATTTAGTTTTGAAATGGATATGATATTTTGGATTTTAAAGTATAAATGATTTTTGAATAAATATCCATGGGTTATAATAACGATTGGTTGGCATAAAGACCGGGATCGGATATGGGCATACTCTCTGTCAATACCGAAAACCACTTTGAGAACTATGTACGTGGTGGAGATTCCAGAATGAAGTAGGATGGTGGTGACGATTCCTATTGAGGTATATACGTGGACCCGACTCCCGTAAGTTGTCATAAGGTGGCTAAAACAGGAGCGATCGACGGGCCAATGAGGTAGCACCTCCGATCGGATGCATTTCTTCGATACCATTCTATTAATTTGTGATTGATTTGGTGGCCACCCTTCGATTTTGATTGGGAGTGTGTTCCGAGGTGGGCAGTAGTGGCTGCTATGCGTTACCACCAGCCCGGATGCGTAATTGGTATATCTACCCTGGCATTGCCTAGTTGTGCCGTGTCACCTACCATATCGAGCTTTAATATGAGTTTCTATTTGTGTCGTACCTATGGAGTATCTTCTCGTAGCCTCTCGAGGTATGCAGGTACTGTATAGACTATTGGAACTATTATGTGTTAAGGGCTATATGGGTAACCCCTTAACGCTATTTAAAAGTAAATTTATGTTATTATTAGACATTATTATAATAGCGAATATTACTACATAGTAGATAGTTTAACGGATCCTTAAAGGATGGGCGATCCCAAGCATTCTTTAAGTTACTTGTACTTTTATATTACAGTTCACTTGAGTTGGTTTACATTATATAAGTATGTATGTCCTAACTCGAGTGTTTTGTGTTTTGCTTTATGCTCGGGTCAGACTGTGTGATACAGCATTCGAGACTCACCTTTGGAGTTGGAGTTTTTCTTGGAGATCTAGCTATCTTTTTCGCTTTCAGTTATCCAGTTGATTCCAGTGATGTATTCTGATTTATACTTGATTATCATATTGAGACTTCTATTGTATCTTTTACTTCTGTTGTATCTTGTAACTCTGATGTTTATATATAGTAGCTTCATGAACTACTATTTCTTGCTTCCGTTCCATTGTCATATTACTCTATGCCTATGATCTGTGATTTATTTACTGTATATTCTGAGTTTTTGCCAAATTTATATTTACAATTTGGTATTTTGAGCAATTCAAGTCCGACATGTGCGGATGCGAAAGGTTGAAAATATCAGGTCGTCACAATAGTTCTGCTTTAGAAACAACAACACTTACAAAGTGCTACAGTAGATATAGTAGTATTTCAAAACATTTCAATTTTAGAAACAACAGCAATTACAAAGTGCTACAGTAGATATATTAGTTTCAAACAGTTCTACTTTAGAAACACCAGCACTTACAAAGCGCTACAGTACTAATTCCAGATTTATTATAACATTTCAGAAACATTAAAACTTCAAATTTAACCATTTTTAGCTTATAAAATCATATCTCGCGCTTCAGAAAATATTAATTTAGATATCATTCAACTTATGATTTAAATAAAATAAAATTTTATAAATAATTATCCAATTAAAACCATAATTCATCTATTATGTCAAAATACACTATTTTACTTAACTTTTATTTTAACCAATAACTTAACACCAAAAAAAATATACCCATTTCATAAATAAGATAGTCTTAAATAAGTCAAACTTAAATTTCCATTTGAAAACTAGATTTTCCAATTATCAAAATAAGTCAAAATATAAGGTGCATTTTAACCATTTATTTACTTTACATTTTAACTTACAAAAGTCATTAAAGCTTTATTTAGATCATTTAAATCCAAATTTAAGTTAAAATATCATATTTTTACATTTGAAAATACTTAATAATTTTCAGAAAATATATAAAAATAACCACGGGTCTGTATAATATTTTCTAACCTAGGTCAAGTGATACGGATAATATATCATTTCAATCCGTAATTTAAAAGAAAAATTCGGGTTCTATCATTTCAAACCCGTAATCCCAAGTTAAATAAAAATAAAAATCGCTTGAGCCTATCATTTCAGCTCATAACGATTTTTCCCTATTCTAATGTCCATTTAGGTATGTATCATTTCAACCCATAGTGATTCTATACTAACAGGGAACTTGCAGTGTGAGAAATAGAAAATAAAATAAACAGTAACATATCATATGATGTCAGGTGATACAACAGGTATATATAATCAGGTAATATCATCATATAATGTCATATAACAGGCAGACGTGAGCATATAACACGGCATAACAACTACTATAATTCAAGTGACATTGTTTCACATTTACATAAGTACGATTGGTCGAGAGTGATAACTCACCTTTTAAAGCTGAAGATAACAATCAAACACAAGACAAACAACTCCGAAAGGCACGACAAAGCACGAATCAAATACGAGTGGATGGAGAGCCAATATCCAAGTCTTGTAACAACAAATTATACAACATATATAAGCATATATATTCAACACAAAATAAATTAAAACAATGAAACAAAGTGAAGAAAACATTGGTTTAGTCCATAAGTGGGCTCGGCCACTATGCAATTGGGCTCAACCACATCAATACATGGCTCGGCCATGATGGTTAGAAGCATGCTAGGCTCGGTCATGAGGTCACAAGGCATGGCTATGGTTTGGAATATGAGGAGATGGAAAGGCAAATTCAATAGGAAGGCAAGAGGCATGGCTCAAGAGGAGTTTTGAGCTCGGCCCTATGCGAAGTGGCTCAGCCACTATGGTCTATGGTCTGGATCAGGTCAGGTCAGAGGGGTACGGCCTAGAGCAAGGTAAGGAGGAGGAGTGGGTGGTGGAAATAGGTGTGGCCGAGGCAAACAAAGGAGGAAGTGATGCATATAGGCTCGGCTAGGGTCTTGTGATCAAGTTTTGTGAAGGGTTTGGAACTATTGGTCACGGCTTGGGGTACGGAAAGGAGATGGTGATGGTTGTGGTCGGTCTAAGGTAATGATGAAGGGGAGATGTGGTCGGCTAGGAGGATGGCCGAGCATGTAAGGGGAAGTAACAAAAGAGAAAAGAGGAAAATGAGAACGAAGAAGAAGCCATGGAACTTGCTGTAATTTTTTCTTCAGGAAGCAAATGGAAAATGAGATGGGATGAGAAACTTTTTGTACGAGATTTACAAAATGAAGTGGCGGCTAGGGTTTAATGGAGGGGTTATGAACGGCTAGGGTGCAAATGAAAAGGTTTACTTGATTTCCAAGAAAAGAAACCTAAGTCCCTTTGTATTTCCAAGCAAAAAATTCAAATAAAAATCCAATAAAATTAAATAAAAATCCAAACAAAATATAAAAATATAGAAAATAAAATATAAAATAGAAATGAAGTAGAAAAATATAGAATAGAAAATAAACAGAAAAATGCTGAAAATAATCGCGTGTAAAACGCTGAAAGTTATCAAATTTAAAAAGTATAAAACAGAATATTACGAAACGAAAAGCAGCACGAACATCAGAATCAAATGTAGTTTCAAAGAAAAAGATTAGAAATTTAAAATTCAAATTTAAAATTTTCAACTGTGGTCAAACTTTGACTTTCAGTTGACCAAAATATAAAATTTCAGAAAATATTTATTTTATTGTATTTGGAAATTAAATTGTAAACAAAATCCAAATTTACATTGGAAAATTCCAATATCTCAAATTTTATATGATTTAAAAATCAAAGTTTGAAATAAAATGTATTTAAAAATATTTACAAAATCTTGGGTTGTTACAATAAAGCACTCAACAAATCAACTAACACAATATAAAACAACTTTTTATATGCACTAACAAATACGGGATCATATATATACACTCAAACTCATTCTAGGGTGCTACTGACCCTATCTCTAATAAGTTACCCCACAAAGCTAAGGTTATCGCTAAACCAAAGCTCTGATACTAACTGTGACGAACCATATTTTGGAAGGTTTAAATCGATAATAATCCAAACATGTCCAATTTAAACAGTCCGGAATATAGATAATCAACGGGGTTAATTAAGAAAAATAAGAAAAGAAGAAGAAAACAAACACAGAATCTCGCAGCGGAATGACAAAATATAATAATCAAATAAATAGTTCATGAAGCTGTTTATAATATACATTTGATTATGATCTATACAACATTCATCAGAGTTATATATATACATCAGAGATAAATAAATAATGCAACAGACGACATGATGTGGGCATACTAATAGTAATAATATACCAAATCTTCGTCTTCGTCCTCAAGAATAAATCTTCAATAAGCTGAAAATCTCAAGACTGACCCGAGCGTAATGAAAAGACAAAACACTCGAGTCAGGACTAAAATATTCTTATGTGAGTTAAATCGATATCGCATATAACATGAGTGTCGTGGCATCGCAGATGTTTATGGGATTTCACATCTCCTAAGTAAATAACATGCATGCAATAACTTAAGAGATGTTACAGGATTTTCCATCTCTTAAGGATCCATCAAAATATTTATATGTAGTAGAATACGCTACATATATAATGTCTAGACAATAAAATAAATATTTTTCTTAGCGTTAAGGCTTTACATTGATCCCCCTTAACATGTTTTTAAGCATTGTCGTATAGTTTCATATAAAACACCAGTTAAACGGTCGGTGGATAGGGATGCGCCGTGATACCACAACACTAAACCAAAATCGTATGGGTCTCGTATATGGATAAAAGTATGATAAGACACGTGAGGCAATGCCTAAGGAAGGATACTACCAGTTCGTGTCGCAGGGCTGGTGGTGATGCATCATTGCTATGACCGCCCACCACGTCCAACACTCCCATAATTCGGAGGGTGATCACTAATAACAACCAAAATTGTATATTCAAATGAAGAAATGCATCCGCTTGGGGTAGCTAGCCCCGTTGGCCCTGTCAAGCCGTCTTGTTTTAGTCATTTCAAATTGGCACAAGTGTCGGGGTCTATCCATCATCGTTATCTTTCTTCAAATCCAGCAATCGTCACCAAATCCAACCCCTTCGTTCTGGAGTCTCCTTCGCGTACACAGTTGTTAAAGTGGTTTCGGTATCGACAAAGAGTATGCCCATATCCGGCCCCGGTCTCTTTAACAACCAAACGTCATTTTTCACATCGGTTGGTACTTTTACATTTCGAAAATAGTTCATACTTGATATCAAAATATCATATTCACTTCACAATCAAATCCATTTCAAAATCATCATATTTACTCAAAATATACTATTTCAATTCAAAATCATTTTCACCTTAATATCTCGATTTCAGTTCCAAATTGTTTCGAATTTCAGTTTGGGTTATAACTTCATTTAACCCAATTCGTATTTAAATCCATGATTTAAAGAAAACATTCCATTCTTGACCAGTTTGAATCTTTGAAAAATAGTTTAAAATAGTTTAAATAATTAAAATAGTTAAAAATAGTGTAAATGGTTAAAATAGTTAAAAATAGTTTAAAATAGTTTAATATAAGATAGTTTAAGTTTTAAAATGGTTTATATAGAAAAATAATTTGGAAACAGAAATAATTTGTATATTTAAGAAGATAGCTTTTAAATAGTTTCATATTAAATAATTTATTTGAAAATTGTTTCAAAGTCAAACCGATTCAATTCCAACTTCCCAATTCAAGTCAATTCCAATTTCCATTCAATCGATTCAATTTCGATTTCAATTCAAATCAATTTCAACTTTGGTTCTTAATAATTCAATTTTGATTTCAATTCCAATTAATTTCAATTCAATTCCAATTTGAAACCATTTCAATTCAATTCTCAATTTTAAACCATTTCGATTTACATCAATTTCCAGTTCGATTTCCAAAATATCAATTTAAAACACTTGATCAAATTTACCTTCAATATTCAATTTAAAATCAAATTTTCAAATATAATTTAATTCTGAGCTCAATTTTGAAATATCATTTTATATCACTTTTACTTAGCAATATTCAAAGTTCGAATAAAAATCCCATCTTTTAAAAATAGTCCGAATCCCGAATTTCAAATCTTATTTCGATTATAACTTTAAAATCTCAACTTTGATTATTTAAACAATTTCGATTACCACAACTTAATTCCACGATTTGAGCTCAAGTTCGAAAATAATTTGATTTCTATAAATTCGATTTTTATTTCTTTAAATCCAAATCATTTTAATACTTCCAAATCAAAATTTTAAAATCATTTAATTTAATCAATCTGATCTCTATATATAATTTTCTACCCTGTGGCCAAGTGATTAGTTATTTCAATTTAATTTTAGGGATGGATATATATCATTTCAATCCAAATCACAGTGTCATAGGTATATATCATTTCAAGCTATTTCTTAATTTATTCGAGATGATTCAATTTACAGTTTTATATACTATAAATAAATTACAGGGTGATAACAAGATATATATAGATTAAATAACATAAAATCATCTAAATATCAACCAATTTGCATCCGTCACAATCAATCATCCAAACAGATAATATAATTCACAACAATGTTGTAACGACCCGATATTTTCAACCATTCGCATCCATTATAAGTGTATAGGTAGACACTCGTGCCGGAGTTGAATTGCTCAAAATTCCACGTTGTAAATAAAATTTGGCAAATCTCAGAATATACAATAAATAAATAAAATCACAGATCACAGACACAGAGTAAAATAATGCAGCGGAAGTAAAAGAAATAGTAGTTCATGAAGCTACTATATAAATATATCAGAGTTACATGAGATATAACAGAAGAAATAGAATACAACAAAAGTCTCAATATAATAACCATGTACAAGCTGAGTAGAACAACGGAATTGAAATAGATAGGACATGACAAGCAGATAATCTCCAGCGATTCAAATCTCCAAGAGAGTGGAAATCCAAATCTGTGAATAACTCATGCTGACCCGAGCGTCAAGCAAAAACACAAAACACTCGAGTCAGGACAATATATACTTATATAATGTAAACCAACTCAAGTGAACTGTAATAAGGGTACAAGTAACTTAGAGAATGCTTGGGATCGCTCATTCTTTAAGGATCTGTTAAACTATTTACTATGTAGTAATATACGCTATATACAGTAGTGTCTAATTAGTAAAGTATAATCATATAGAAAATAGCGTTAAGGGGATGGAGAACCTTAACGCGGTCGGATCTTAAAATCATAATCGTAGTAAAGCTCGATATGGTAGGTGACACGGCACACAAGGCAATGCCAGGGTAGATATACCAATTACGCACACGAACTGATGGATACGCATAGCAGCCACTACCGTTCCACCTCGAACAACACTCCCAAATCGGAGGATGGCCATCTAATCAATCACAAGTAAGAGTATAATATCAAAGAAATGTGTCCAAGAAGAGGTGCTACCACACTGGTCCGAGATCGCTCCTGTTTTAGCCACCTTATGCCAACTCACGGGAGTTGGGTCCACGTAACATACCTTAAGAACGTCGCCACCATCCTACTTCATTCTGGAATCTCCACCGCGTACACGGTTGTCAAAGTGGTTTTCGGTATCAACAGAGAGTATGTCCATGTCCGATCCCGGTCTCTTTGCCAACCAATCGTTTTTATAACCCGTGGTTATAACTTTTAAAAACAATACTTTACTTCAAAATAAAATATCATTTCAAACCATATCTTTATCAAAATAAAGATTAAATCAATTCTAAACCATTCCATATATTTAAATTTTCATATCATTTCAAAACTTCATTTCAAATCATTTTAATATAATAAAATATCATATCCTTACAAAACTTCATTTCAAATTATTTTAATAAAATAAAATATCATATCCTTACAAAATTTCATTTCAAATCATTTTAATAAAATAAAATAAAATATCCTATCAGTTCAAATCCAAATATTCAACTTTTAAATATCTTTTTAAATTCAAAGATATCGTTCATTTACTATCATTTCAAATCACCTTTAAATAGTTTATATTCCAATCAAAATAATTGATTTAAACCTTTTAAAAGTGTAATTATTATATTTTCAAATCAAGTATTCAATTTCCAAAGTTTCAAACCATTCTGAGTTCGTTTACTAAGTCAAAAACTCTAATTATTAAAATTTCAGCATTTCACAGCATTTAAAAACAACTGCTATAAGTTATATTTGAAAACATTTTTAATTCAACAAAGACAGCACTTAAAACTGCTGTTAAAACTCAGTTTTAGTTGAAATATAGTTCAAAACAGAAAAGACAGCATTTCAGAAGTGCTGCGGTAGTTCAGATTTCGGGTTAAATTTGATTTCAACATAGACTGCAGACCATTATAGCATTTCCAGAGAATGCTATAATAGGCCTGAGTTCAATATTAGCCTACAAGTTCAACTACAGCAACTACAGCATTCCAGAAATGCTGTAATAGCTCTTTTTACACAATTTTAGTTCAAAACAGAATCTATAGCATTTCTGAATGCTATTAAAAGTTAATTTCAAGTGTTAGTGTATTTCCAGCAATTAAATAACTTTAATTTAAAACACATAAAAATTTTAAAAATCATATTTTAACATTTAAAATGTTCATTTACATATCATTTAACATATATCTTTTCACAATAAATTTCTTATAATCAAATCCAATTTTCAACAATTTACTTAATAAATTTTAGTGTAAAAGTGTCCAATTCTTCACATTTCAACAAATAAACTTAACACTTCAAATTTAAATTACCATTTCACAATTTAACTAAATTTCCAATTTTATTTAATTAACTTAAACTTTTAATTAAAACCAAATTTCACATTTCTTAGTCAAGTTATATTTTAAAAGATCACTTTTAAACATTAATTTATTTAACCACTTAAATTCATAGAAAAATCAATAATACTTTAATAAATCACTTAAATTCAAATTTAATCAAATTATCATATTTACCATTTCCAAATAAAATTTAATATCCATTTTATTTATATAACTTAAATACCATTTTTAACCAAAATTCCAAATTTCCAACTTAAGTTATATTTCAAAAATCCAGTTAAACCATTCATTAATTACATTTTTAACACATAGAAAAATCATAATTTCTTTAATTCAAAATATTTCAAAATCTGTTTAAATCAAATTTCATAAATTTATATTTCTAAAATACTTAAAAATATTCAAAACACTTTATAAAATAACCACGGGTCTGTATATAGTTTTCTAGCCTAGGTCAAGTGATACGGATATGTATCATTTCAATCCGTAGTTTTAAAAAGAAAAATCCAGGTTCTATCATTTCAAACCCGCAATCCCAAGTTAAAATAAATTAAATAAAAACCATTCAGGCCTATCATTTCAGCCCATAACGATTTTTCCCTATTCTAAAGTCCGTTCGGGTATGTATCATTTCAACCCATAGTGATTCTAATCTACAGGGAACTTGCAATGGTGATAACAGATATAAATAACAGAATAGCATGAAATAACAGTAACATATGATATAATAAGTGTAATAACAGGTGTGAACATCATATGATAATAATATAAACATATATAACATGATGATATACATTACAGATTCAAATGGTGTCGGTTTATCAATTATATAGGTACATATTGTCTGGTGAGAATAACTCACTTGTTTAAGCTGGAGATGATGACCAAACACACAACACAGAATCTTTGAAGGCACGACAACATGAATATGATTTGAGAGTGGAGAGCCAAATATAATTGCCTTGTATACATATAAACAAAACAAGACAATGTATACATAAATATGTAACACAAAACAATATCGAAATGACTTGAAATAAAAAAAAACAACAAAGGGCAAAGTGATTCGACCTTTCTTTAACCATTCAAGAGCTGGACCAAGGGGATCTTTTGCTCAACCATAGCTGGACATAATCTCAGTTTATGGCATCAAAATAGCATGGCAACAAGGAGATGATGATGGTAGGAGTTACATATGAATAAGACAAAGGGTCAAGGCAAAATAAGTAGAGTTTTGGTGCATTTTTGGCTCATCCAAAGGCAAGTGGGGCTCGGCCCTTGCATGGTACAGGTCTGGACAGTGGAGGGTGATGGTGCAGCAGCAGCCAAAGGTCATGTAGCAAGTGGTGGTGGTGGCTAAGGGGGTGACCAAAATAAGATATGGAGGGTAGGTGATGATATGTGTGGTCTAGGCAATGTTTTGTGGAGTTTTGTGGTGATGGCTTCAAATGGAAGGTCATGGCTTGTCTTGGTCAGAGGGAAGGGAGTGTTTGCTGTAGTAGATGGAGGAGGTGATGATGGGGATGAAGGTGGTAGAGGCTAGGCCAAGCAACATGTGAAGAGATCAAGCAAAATCATTGAAAGAAAAGAGGAAAAGTGAAGAGAAGAAGTAGAGAATGGAAGCCATTGGCAAATTTTTCTTAGCCGTGAGTTTTAGGAGATGAGAACTGAAATTTTGAGAAGTTTTTCACATGAATAAGAGAGAGGTACAGCCGAAGGAAGTATAAGGAACGGCCAAAATAACTGATGTATTGATTGAAAAAGAAACGGTGAAACGACTTTACGTTTCTTAGCTTTTAAAACCTTCCATACTTCCTTTTCTTTTAAATCAAATAAAATGAAATAAAATTCAGCAAGTACATCTAAAAACCGAAACAAAGTGAAATAAAATAAAAATATATAATTAAATTTAAAGAAAATATAAAAAGAATTAAGGAAATTGCTTAAAAATAGTAAACTAGTCTAGAAAATTTGAAATTGAATAGAATAAATTTTAGAAAATTCATATGAGCTTGTAATATATTTTTAAACATAAATAATAACATAAAATAAAAATATATTCACAAAATAAATATTAAAAATTTAATTTACATATAATTTTTAAATGGAGAAAATAGCAGAAAATAGGAAAACAGCTTTTAAAAATAGGAAATCATCATAGTAAATTTTGAAAAATTCTATTATTATTTTTAAAAATATTTAGAGATGAAAATATACATAAATTAACATATTGACACATATTAAAATAAATAATAAGAAAGAAAATATGATTTATAAAATTTAAAATAGGCAAAATTGCACAATAAAACAAATTATACTAAAAATTGAAATGTACATAACTTTTACATTTTAACTCTGTTTTCAACGAAACGAAAAGTAGTGTTCAAGTTATTAAATCTATTTTCATAATAAAAGATAAAATTTATAATTTCAAACTATTTAAAATTTAAACTTAAAAGTCAAAGTTTGACTATTGACCAAAAATTCACATTTTCTGGAAATATTTAATTTAGTCATATTTGGAATTCTAATCCACATCAAAATAAAAGTTTATATTTAAAATAACAAAATTTATTCTTTCCATAAATAAAGCTTTTAAATCTGGAAATCAATTTAAAAATAATTGTAAAATACAGGGTTGTTACAAATGTCATAGTTATTAATATCAGGTAATTTACTGGCAATTAAATCCCAATTTCAAATATAACCGTCAATTTTAATTTTTAACAGTTAATTCAAATGGCAATTTAGATGACAATTAAATTTATCAAACAATCGACCAACAAATTTTATATCACTTCATAATTCAAATTTAACTAGCATAAAAATATTCTAGTACTTGTAAGCGTTATAAAACACTCGCCTTGAGTTTTCAATTTTAAATGAAATCGAACAACGTTCGATTTAATCTAAAATTTACTAGCTCCAAAGAACTCCAAATCGACTTTATGACGTAGTGCTCATCGCCACGATTCCAACGCCTCTTGTTTTCTTCAATTCTGACAACGTATGTGGAAGATACACATTTTTAACGATTCATGATTTAATATATAATTAAACTACAAATTTCTTTTTAATTTTAAACCTAGGTGAAAATCTGGCCATTCGTTATCTTCTGCAAATCAAGGTCGTGCTCTCCCTCTTCTTCATCACGTAACAGGTATGTTCGAACCCTTCGTACGTGCCTACAACCATCAACACGACCCCCTCCACAACCATCTCTACATCGATTAGAGACCACCGCGTCCAAACTCCTTCCACCGTGCACTACTAGCCCAAATCTTGTGAAGCTCGACCCCCTATGCTTCTCGAAAAACTCATATGAACGAAAACCCTACATCGCTAGATTTTGGCGAATCTAAGCCACTACAACAAAAATCCACCATTGGATATGTAGATCTCATTGTGCTCTTCAATTTCCTAGTTGAAAGATTTTCATAAAATCTGTTGGACATTTTCGGCCATTGAAATGTTTGGGAGGCACAGCTGTGAAGATAACACTAGGGTTTACTGTGGACATGTATTTATATACGTGCATATGTTATTTTATTATTATTTTCAACTTTTTTCGGACGAACTCCAAACGAAGTGTGCCGCCTGGCGTTTATAATGTTTTACCCCTATTTCGAACACAATGGAACATGTTTCAAGGCCTAATTCGATCGTATGGAGAAGATAGCTTTTTGGACCTAATTAAAATATTAAATTTTCGATATTTAATTCAACGCGTTTCTATACCGTACGACCAAACGGTAAATCCAAATGCTACGAAATTTGAAATCAAATAATAAAACAATATTACAGATCCAATGGAACTGGTTTCGTCGAAATCTGAGACTGTGCTCCGGATCGCTATTTTAACGTCTCGATTATAATATAAAATTTCCAATTTCCAATTATTCACTTTTAGATCAAATTTTAAATATTAACAATCATCATTGTTGTTTAAATAAAATTTTCATCAACTTTCGATATCATTTTCAACCATATTAAATTCAGAATTCAATTATCCAAATAATTTCCAAAATTAAATTTAAATAATTTAATTGTTCAATATTCAACAAATTTCAATATTAGATTTTAAATGAATTTTAGTTATCAATCAATTACTTTATTTACATCTAATGAATTAAACATTTATTATTTAATCCAACTATTGATTGTAAACACATTCAATACATAGCATTACCTTTCAATACTTGTTATTACTTAAATCTTCGAAATTAGTTTATTTCAAAATTTTATTCAAGTTCATATCTAATAACTTACATTCAAAATCATTAAATTTTTATTTTTAACCATTTTGTTCAATATTATATCAAATTTAATGGTTTAAAATAGTCAAAATACGGGCCATTACATAGCTAGTTGAACGAAATGCAAAAGTTTATAGTGAAATAGTCACTATAAGTGTAATTCGATAAAATACCGTGTTTTTGGGAAATTCTCTAAAATAATTAAAAGATATTCTTTGTGATTTTTCTTCATGGTTTTCAAGTACCCAAAGTGTACTAGCATTTTAAAAGGAATGTATCTAAAATCATTTGTTAAGGCATTGAAAAGTAGACACAAAGTTGTAGCAAAAATGTGATAAAATTAGTAACAGAACTATAGCGAGCACTAGAAGTGCTACCATTATAAATTGAAGATATCTTGTTTAAAATTGTTATTTACATTTAATATTTTTCTCAAATATTTTTAGGATTGTTTTCTAACTTATAATAGAGAGTTCTAAATTTGGTTTCAAGTTTAAATATATCTTTAACAATTAATTATGAATTTCTAAACTAAGTAGCTTTTAAAATTAGCACTTGTTTTTCTATTTATTTCAACATTCCTAATTTTATATAATATTTTGTATAAATAATTATCATATAGTTTAAGTAGTTTTAAAAGTATTTTAACATATTAATAAGTATTTTAAAGATATTTATATATATAAGTTTTAAATATTAAATTAAGTATTTTATAAATATAATAAAGGAAGTTTGGATTTTAACACTTAAGTTAAAATAAATTGTTTTATGGAATCAACCAAAAGTGTATTGCCTTAATTAATAAGTGTAGATAAGCTTTGATCTTAAAATAAATGTTTAAAGTTACTAATGGATAAGTAAATAGTTTTTGGTTGTTGTAAACGGTGTTTTTAGCAACACTTGTTTTTAACCCTTATTATTAATTATACTTAGGAATAGAATTAGATATTTACTAATGGATATTTAGTAGAAAAATACAAGTAAATGGTTTTGGGTTTGTTGTGAAAATTATTTTTAGCAACACTTGTCTTTAACCCTTAAATGATGGAAAACATGTGTGTTCTGAAATCTATTGAGATAATGGAATGCATGTGGGATTCATCATTTGATCATGTATTGGAGACTCATGTGAAGATGCCGAACGTAACCTTGACAATGGGAAAATGACTATAGAGAGAGTAGGATGCACGATCCTTAGGTTTTGCTGACCTGTGGGGGGTACGACAACTCCATACCTAGAGTATGCTTATAGATGTTGCTAGTAGGGAGTTATTGATACTTGGTATACATTGTTCACATGAGTGTTCGGATGATGGCCCAATTGTGTTTACCTTATGGTATATTTTATCTAGATATATACGATGCTCGAAAGGTATTTTCTGATCCTTGTCATAGGGGATCAGTCTCATTGAGGAGGTCTCCGTGAAAAATCCATTTATATGAACATACCTTAGTGGTTTTGTTTGTATATCTAAATACGCTGTCAAATGTAACTAATGTAACCATTTCAGCTATGATTTATATTTATATTGAGAACACTAGAAATAATTATGATATCACTAAATTTTCCTATAAAATTGTTCGGTTATCGTAAGGTAAAAACCTATCGGTGTTTGTAACGACCCGTATTTTTACGGATCGAAAAATTGTAAAACTATCGACATTAAGTCGTTGATGTTGTTAAGTCGTTTAGAGTTGAGTCGACCAAAGCTTAAGTCGTATGGAAGTTAACTCGTGTAGAGGCTTAGGTCGTGGTGTAGTTTAAGTCGTTCGGAGTTGAGTCATGTAGGACTGGACTTAGGTCGTGTGTAGTATAGGTAGGTGGAACGACTTATGGTGTTGGACCGACCTAAGGAAGTGGGCGACTTAAGGATGAGTCGGTCGACCGGTTTACTGACCTAGAAGATAAAGAGTTGAGCGACTCATAGGGGTAAGCGACCTATAGGTTTGGCCGACTTAAGGTGGTTAGCGAGTTAGTGTCCACCGACTTAAGGGTTGTACCGAGTTAACGACACATAGGATGGACCGACCTATAGGAATTGACCGACTTAAGACTTAGACGACCTAAGAGTTTCTCCGACTTAAGGTAGTTAGCGTCTTACCGGGATAAGCGAGTTAGTGGGATGACCGACCCATAGGAGTACCGACTTATAAACGAGTTAAGGATAGGTCGGCAGGGTAATTGGGTCGGTAGGTCGTCTCCTGTGTTAAGTCGTTTAGGTCGTAAGTCGCTGAGTCGTAGGCGGTTAAGTCATTTAGTGGGTAAGTTGTTGAGTCGTCAAACGACTTAGGACTTGGGTTTTGCGGCAGTATGATGAGTCTGAGACTTCGTTAGGCCGGCCATATAGTTAAGTCGTAGGTCGGTGAGGCAGTTAAGTCGTAAGTCGGAAGAGGGTGTTAAGTCGGCGACGACTTAAAGAGGCGAACGAGTTAAGGTCATTTTCAGCCTATAAATACACGTCCATATCTCACTATTTTGGCACCGGTTTTTGAAGCGACGAAGTGCTGCCATTTTGAGAGCTCGACTTCTACACTTCTTCACTTCTTTTCTCCACTCTAATCTAGTGCTTCCATCCATCCAAGTTGAAGATCAAATTGAAGATTCAAGAGCATAGATTGAAGATCTTCATCTTTTCAAGAGAGATTTCTTCGTTTGAAGCGGATTCATGATAGATCAAGCTTGATCCTTCGCTGTCCAGATCTGAAGCGTGTTGATTTGTGGTTGTTTAGGTGATTTGGTGAGTGGTGATTTTCTCTCACATGGATCCAAAGGAGTATATCGGATTGTTGGCTCGATTTGGTGTTAAAGTAGTGATTTCCATGCATTTTCTTCATCCTAAGTGTAGATCCATATAGATCCATTGTTCATGATGATGTTACATCCATTTTATCATATGTTAAACTATGCAAGTTCATTCATCAAGTTTGTAGAGATATAATCCATGTTTTCATGCTTATTGGACTTTCAACTCTTTAATTACGAAAATGCCATTATTGTTATAATTGTCTACTTAGATCATATTTGAATGCTTGATTGCTTGGATTGATGTTTGATTTGATTGATTGTTATGAACTAGATGATTGATGATTAGATTTAGATCGAAGATGATTCAAAAGCTAAGGGAAAGGCTCTTGAATTGGGAAAGCTACTCGTGGCATATGTAGCGGGATGATGAAGCTCTTATGCATAGATTTGATGATGTGATGTTGAGATGAGGCTTTGCGAGGATGTAATGAAGCGAAGCATCATGTGATGAAGACTTGGTCTAATCCAGACAGGATCATTCCAAGCATGTTGATAACTCGGTGATATGATTCGAGTTGAGGATAATGAATGGATATGAGAATAGTCGTCAAGGAGGATGACTAGGAGGCTTGGATAGCATCGTTGTTGAAGGTTCTAGCATGCTCTAAGCAAGAGTACGTTTGGGCAGATTCGATAGTCCCAACGACTAACTGTTGATGGTCGAGTACTCTGGGCAGATTCGATAGTCCTAGGCATGGGTTGCGACGACGTGCGGGAGTTATGTCTAGAACCGGGGTTTCCATTAGCCCTTGACGGACGGCTGAAAGAATGTGCCGGTCATTCAATTAACGATGATATCAAAGCAATGATAACAGTGATAGCCAGAGTCATGGATGTTTGGTTGTATCGTCATTCGGACTCAAGAGCGGTATTTTGTGGGTGCTTATCTGATTTAGGCCATGGTACTTGGAAAACATCGCCCTTGACTCGAGTGATAGTAGCTTTACTTTAAATTGTATGCTCTACTATGTTTGCTTCTGCTTAGTGTGTGTCTGGGGGCTATCACTGTAGAATGAGGTTGGAGTGGGAGGGTTGTATTCCTATTCCTTTTCCTTTATGCTCTTTTGGTATGTTGTTAGTTAATTAACTGCTCACTAAAACTGTTGTCTGACTCAAGGCTTTATGTTTTAATTCTTATTGCCTTGGGCTGTTCGTCCATTTTGGGACGGGCAGACTAGGTAGCAGGTGACAGGTGCTGTTCTCTTTTCACGATGCTGATATCGAAGACGAGATGGAGGGTTGCATATTATCTTCTTATTATATGTACTGGATATTCCGCTGTTTTGTATTCTCTGAGAGATATGTAGTGAGGCTTGATGTATTGACTATTTGTATGCTTGTATTCAACTATTATGGAGTTTTATATGATGTCATTTTGTTCTGTAAAGCTTCACTATACATATGTTCTATTGTATTTTGTCCATGCGCTGTGAGTAATACGATAGATTCTGTTGTTTTATTTTACCCTGACAATCGTCCATGGTTGCCTGGCACACTTTACAGCGCACTATCTCTAGATTCGGTGCAGGGGTCATGGGCGGTCGTCACATTTGGTATCAGAGCATTGGTTAATCGATTTTACCCAACGCTCGCTGACGTAACTGCGTATGAGAGACGTAATTGTATTTTGATGGATGATTACTATATATAATATAGTAGTTTAGCAGTAAGTTAGTCCTTTATGCAGTTGTTTCTCTAGATGTTCTGATCATTCCTTTTTATAGATATTGAGAATGAGTCGAAGAGGGAGACCAGCTGCTAGGGAAGGCCGTGCTACTGAAGAGACTGCTGATTATGCAGCCATGTTCGAGGCTATGATGACTTCGATCATGAGAAGGATACCAGTTTCGGGGGCAGCAGTAGATGTTGGAGTTCAAGTCCAAACTCCGAAACCAGTGGATTTTGCTAAGTTGTGCAAGGACTATACTGCTCTTGGAGGAAAGGTTTTCTTGGGAACAGAATCAACTATTGAGGTCCAGAGGTGGATGGATGCTTGTAGAAGGATCTTTGGTGATTTGGAAATTGATGATGCAACTAAGAGGAAGTTGGCATCAAGGCAGCTTCAAGGGAGAGCCTCTGACTGGTGGAACTCTATTACCATCAATACTGCGGAGGAAGAGATTACTTGGGAGCAATTCCAAGCTAGATTTGAAGCTAAGTTCATTTCTACAGCTCAGAAGTCTGTTCTGTTCAAGAGGTTTGTGGAGCTCAAGCAAGGTGGAAGATCTGTTCTTGAGTATGTTTCTGAGTTCGAAGCTCTGTCCAAGTATGCTCGGTCATATATTGAATCTGCATATTAGAAGAATGAGAAGTTTGTGACCGGCTTGGATAGTTATCTTGGGAGGCAGTTAGTGGATCATTTGGATGATTCATTTGAGAAGCTTGTGGAGAAAGCTCTCAGGCATGAGAGTCTGTTTCCTAAGGATGGATCTGTTGTTGCTGTGACCAGGGAAGAGTCTAAACCCCAGCAGGGTGGAAACAAGAAGAGGAAGCAGCAGCAGCAGAAGGGTAAGGATGGCCAGAAGAAGCCGAAAGGCGAGGTGACTTGCTACAATTGTCAACAGAAGGGCCATTTCTCTAAGGATTGTAAGAATCCGAAGGCACCGATGAAGTGTCACAACTGTGACAAGCCAGGGCATATCAGGAAGAATTGTCCAGAACCGAGGAAGGACAAGCAGATTGTGCAAGCTTATGCTTTGGGAGCTGTTCCTTCGTCTTCAAAAGCTCCTACCGCTGAAGAGAAGGGAAAGAGTGTGGTGGTTCAAGGTACTCTTTTCCTATGTGGTGTTCCAGTTAGAGTTTTGTTTGATACTGGGGCGTCGCATTCGTTTGTTTGTAGTGAACTTGTAGGCCGGTTAGGTTTGGAATCAGATATTGTTGATAGGCCATTGGTTGTGACTAATCCAGTTGGGGGTTCGTCTTGTTTGTGTATGTTATGCCGTGGTCTAGTTGTATCGAGTCATGGTTGCTCTTTTGTTTGTGATTGTTTTGTTCTGAACTTTGCGGGGTTCGGAATTATTTTGGGTATGGACTGGCTTAGGAAGTATGCGGCAAAGGTTGATTGTGAGAGGTTTGAAGTGACAGTCGAGAATGTGGAGGGGCGAAAGGTTGTGATACGATGTAAGCATGAAGAAGGCGTCTTCATGAGCTTCATGTATTCGCTGGTTGTTCCACGGGATGGACTGTCATCAGTGCCAATCGCTAATGGATTCGAGGATGTCTTTGACGAAGTCAAAGGGTTGCCGCCGCATAGAGAGATCGAGTTTCGTATAGATCTAGTTGAAGGAGCCAGACCTGTTGTGATGCCTCTTAGGCGGATGGCGCCTAGGGAACAGCATGAGTTGAAGGTGCAAGTTGATGACCTTTTACAGAAAGGATTCATTCGGCGTAGCGTGTCCGAGTGGGGTGCACCAGTTGTGTTCGCAACCAAGGCAGAAGGATCGTTGAGATTGTGTGTGGATTATCGTGAGCTGAACAAGGTGACTAAGAAGAACAAGTATCCATTGCCGAGAATAGATGACTTGTTTGATCAGCTTCACGAAGCTAAGGTGTTTTCTCAGATGGATTTGGCAACGGGATTTCACCAGTTGAGAGTGGCTAAGGATAGTGTGCCGAAGACTGCTTTTCGGACACCATCGGGTTTCTATGAGTGGCTGGTAATGCCGTTTGGGTTGACTAACGCGCCAGCATATTTTGTGGATCTTATGAATAGAGTGTTCAGAGATCAGTTGAACAAGTTCGTACTTGTGTTCGTGGATGATATTCTGATTTATTCCAGAACGGAAGAAGAGCACAAGACGCACTTGCGTATTGTTTTGGAAATCTTACGGAAACATCAGCTGAAAGCTAAGTTTTCGAAGTGTCACTTCTGGAAGAGTGAAGTGAGGTTCTTGGGCCATGTGATTTCTGGAAATGGAATAGCGGTTGATCCCGCTAAGGTGGCAGCAATCCAGGATTGGGTCAGACCTAAGAATGCATCAGATGTGAGAAGTTTTCTTGGATTAGCAGGATATTATCGACGGTTTATCAAAGACTTCTCCAAGGTAGCTGCACCGTTGACAGGATTGATGAAGAAGAACCAAGTGTTCAGTTGGGATGCTAAGTGTGAGCAAGCTTTCGGAATCCTGAAAGAGAGATTGACAAGTGCTCCTGTTTTGACTATTCCTAGTGGGAATGATGAGATGGTGGTTTACACCGACGCATGTGGTACTGGACTTGGAGCAGTGCTGATGCAGAGAGATAAAGTTGTTGCATATGCCAGTCGACAACTAAAGCCGCACGAAAGGAATTACCCGACTCATGATTTGGAGTTGGCGGCGATTGTATTTGCTCTGAAGATGTGGAGACATTATCTATTGGGAGTTCGATTCGAGTTGTTTACGGATCACAAGTCGTTGAAGTATCTTTTCTCCCAAAAGGATTTGAATCTTCGGCAGCAACATTGGCTGGAGTTTTTGGCATCATATGATTTTGGTATAGCTTATACTCCGGGAAAAGGTAACGCAGTGGCAGATGCGTTAAGTCGAAGACATGCAGGATTGGGAGCCATGTTTTCAGAATGGAAGAATCTCGAGTATCTAGCTGAATTTGACTTCAGGCCCAGATGCGAATTGGAACCTGAGATGTTGGCAAACTTATCTATAAGACCCACTCTTGTGCAAAGGATTGGCGAGGGCCAAAAGCGAGATGATAAGCTTGTCAAGATTATCCGTGATTTGGAATCTGGATTAGAACCAGAAAAGGATAAAGGATCCAAGGTCGATCGAGAGGGTTGGCTTCGGAAGCAAGGACGACTAGTTGTTCTCGATATAGATGAATTGAGGAGTGAAGTTCTGAAGGAAAGTCATCACTCGAAGCTGACAATTCATCCAGGTGGAAATAAGATGTATCGGGATATGAAGAGAACCTACTACTAGGAAGGCATGAAGAAGGATGTTGGAGATTTTATTTCCAAGTGTATGAACTGCCAGTTGGTAAAAGCTGAACAGAAGAAGCCAAGTGGATTGCTTCAGCCATTAGAAGTTCCTACATGGAAGTGGGAGCAAGTGTCGATGGATTTTATCGATGGATTGCCTAGAACCAGAACGGGAAATGAAGGGATTTGGGTCATTGTGGATCGTCTGACTAAGAGTGCACGATTCATTCCTGTTCGATCAACTAGGACTGCATCAAAGTTGGCTGAGTTGTATGTTAAGTGGATAGTTTGATTCCATGGTATTCCGAAGAGTATAGTGAGCGATCGAGACCCATTGTTCACTAGTGGATTTTGGAAGAGCTTCCAGGAAGTTTTGGGAACCGAGTTGTGTTTGAGTACAGCTTATCACCCTCAAACAGATGGTCAGACTGAGAGAGTCAACCGAGTTTTGGAAGATCTTCTTAGAGCTTGTGTTTTGGACTTCGGAGGATCATGGGAAGATCACCTTCATTTGGTGGAATTTGCGTACAACAACAGTTACCAGTCAAGCATTGGTATGGCACCGTATGAGGCATTGTATGGAAGACCGTGTAACTCTCCGACATGTTGGTTGGAAACTGGAGAAAAGCTGATACTTGGGCCAGAGTTGATTCGGCAGACTTCAGATTGTATAAAGATCATTCGGCAATGAATGAAGGCAGCCCAAGACCGTCAGAAGAGTTATGCTGATAAGCGTCGTAAGGATTTGGAGTTCGACGTAGGGGATATGGTTTTTGTGAAGATTTCTCCACTGAAGAATGTTATTCGATTCGGGAAGAAAGGAAAATTGACTCCGAGATTTGTTGGACCATTCCCGATCATCGAGCAAATTGGAAAGCTCGCCTATAGATTGGAGTTACCGGAAAAGATGTCGAGTGTGCACAATGTTTTTCATGTATCATATCTACGGAAGTATGTGCACGACTCGAATTCAGTGGTTTCTACTGATAGCTGTGAAGATTTCGAAGTTGATCCAGTTGATAGAAGACCTCGTAAGCCACTTCGTGTTGTTGAAACTGACACGAAACAGCTTAGGAGGAAGGTAGTTAAGTTGCTCAAGATACAATGGAGTGATGATGATAACGACTGTACGTGGGAGGTGGAAGAGAGGATGAAGGCAGCTCATCCTGAACTCTTCAAGGTATGGCCCTAAGGTGTCGTGTCATCTCACGATATTGTAACTTGTTCTAAGTTTTAGAATTCTGTACGCTAAGCTAGAATTGGATGTATGGTTTATTGATTGCTATGGATGGTAGGCGTACAGAATAGTCTTTGATTGCTTTGTTTGCTTGGAATTTCGGGGGCGAAATTCCTAAGGGGGAGAGAATGTAACGACCCGTATTTTTACGGATCGAAAAATTGTAAAACTATCGACATTAAGTCGTTGATGTTGTTAAGTCGTTTAGAGTTGAGTCGACCAAAGCTTAAGTCGTATGGAAGTTAACTCGTGTAGAGGCTTAGGTCGTGGTGTAGTTTAAGTCGTTCGGAGTTGAGTCGTGTAGGACTGGACTTAGGTCATGTGTAGTATAGGTAGGTGGAACGACTTATGGTGTTGGACCGACCTAAGGAAGTGGGCGACTTAAGGATGAATCGGTCGACCGGTTTACTGACCTAGAAGATAAAGAGTTGAGCGACTCATAGGGGTAAGCGACCTATAGGTTTGGCCGACTTAAGGTGGTTAGCGAGTTAGTGTCCACCGACTTAAGGGTTGTACCGAGTTAACGACTCATAGGATGGACCGACCTATAGGAATTGACCGACTTAAGACTTAGACGACCTAAGAGTTTCTCCGACTTAAGGTAGTTAGCGGCTTACCGGGATAAGCGAGTTAGTGGGATGACCGACCCATAGGAGTACCGACTTATAAACGAGTTAAGGATAGGTCGGCAGGGTAATTGGGTCGGTAGGTCGTCTCCTGTGTTAAGTTGTTGAGTCGTTTAGGTCGTAAGTCGCTGAGTCGTAGGCGGTTAAGTCATTTAGTGGGTAAGTTGTTGAGTCGTCAAACGACTTAGGACTTGGGTTTTGCGGCAGTATGATGAGTCTGAGACTTCGTTAGGCCGGCCATATAGTTAAGTCGTGGGTCGGTGAGGTAGTTAAGTCGTAAGTCGGAAGAGGGTGTTAAGTCGGCGACGACTTAAGGAGGCGGACGAGTTAAGGTCATTTTCAGCCTATAAATACACGTCCATATCTCACTATTTTGGCACCGGTTTTTGAAGCGACGAAGTGCTGCCATTTTGAGAGCTCGACTTCTACACTTCTTCACTTCTTTTCTCCACTCTAATCTAGTGCTTCCATCCATCCAAGTTGAAGATCAAATTGAAGATTCAAGAGCATATATTGAAGATCTTCATCTTTTCAAGAGAGATTTCTTCGTTTGAAGCGGATTCGTGATTGATCAAGCTTGATCCTTCGCTGTCCAGATCTGAAGCGTGTTGATTTGTGGTTGTTTAGGTGATTTGGTGAGTGGTGATTATCTCTCACACGGATCCAAAGGAGTATATCGGATTGTTGGCTCGATTTGGTGTTAAAGTAGTGATTTCCATGCATTTTCTTCATCCTAAGTGTAGATCCATATAGATCCATTGTTCATGATGATGTTACATCCATTTTATCATATGTTAAACTATGCAAGTTCATTCATCAAGTTTGTAGAGATATAATCCATGTTTTCATGCTTATTGGACTTTCAACTCTTTAATTACGAAAATGCCATTATTGTTATAATTGTCTACTTAGATCATATTTGAATGCTTGATTGCTTGGATTGATGTTTGATTTGATTGATTGTTATGAACTAGATGATTGATGATTAGATTTAGATCGAAGATGATTCAAAAGCTAAGGGAAAGGCTCTTGAATTGGGAAAGCTGCTCGTGGCATATGTAGCGGGATGATGAAGCTCTTATGCATAGATTTGATGATGTGATGTTGAGATGAGGCTTTGCGAGGATGTAATGAAGCGAAGCATCATGTGATGAAGACTTGGTCTAATCCACACAGGATCATTCCAAGCATGTTGATAACTCGGTGATATGATTCGAGTTGAGGATAATGAATGGATATGAGAATAGTCGTCAAGGAGGATGACTAGGAGGCTTGGATAGCACCGTTGTTGAAGGTTCTAGCATGCTCTAAGCAAGAGTACGTTTGGGCAGATTCGATAGACCCAACGACTAACTGTTGATGGTCGAGTACTCTGGGCAGATTCGATAGTCCTAGGCACGGGTTGCGACGACGTGCGGGAGTTATGTCTAGAACCGGGGTTTCCATTAGCCCTTGACGGACGGCTGAAAGAATGTGTCGGTCATTCAATTAACGATGATATCAAAGCAATGATAACAGTGATAGCCAGAGTCATGGATGTTTGGTTGTATCGTCATTCAGACTCAAGAGCGGTATTTTCTGGGTGCTTATCTGATTTAGGCCTTGGTACTTGGAAAACATCGCCCTTGACTCGAGTGATAGTAGCTTTACTTTAAATTGTATGCTCTGCTATGTTTGCTTCTGCTTAGTGTGTGTCTGGGGGCTATCACTGTAGAATGAGGTTGGAGTGGGAGGGTTGTATTCCTATTCCTTTTCCTTTATGCTCTTTTGGTATGTTGTTAGTTAATTTACTGCTCACTAAGACTGTTGTCTGACTCAAGGCTTTATGTTTTAATTCTTATTGCCTTGGGCTGTTCGTCCATTTTGGGACGGGCAGACTAGGTAGCAGGTGACAGGTGCTGTTCTCTTTTCACGATGCTGATATCGATGTCGAGATGGAGGGTTGCATATTATCTTCTTATTATATGTATTGGATATTCCGCTGTTTTGTATTCTCTGAGAGATATGTAGTGAGGCTTGATGTATTGACTATTTGGATGCTTGTATTCAACTATTATGGAGTTTTATATGATGTCATTTTGTTCTGTAAAGCTTCACTATACATATGTTCTATTGTATTTTGTCCATGCGCTGTGAGTAATACGATAGATTCTGTTGTTTTATTTTACCCTGACAATCGTCCATGGTTGCCTGGCACACTTTACAGCGCACTATCTCTAGATTCGGTGCAGGGGTCATGGGCGGTCCTCACAGTGTTTATTTGCGGCATCATCTTACGGACACCTTTATTCTTTAAAGCGTTTTACAAATATAGTAATTCAAATTATCTGAGTTTTCTCACGCTGGTTTAACAGACTGATTCGGGTGTTTTTCTTCTTATAATGCTCGGGTCAGCCCTGTGTATATTTCCAAGTTTCATTGATGATCATTAGAGCTCTAAGAGAGAGGAGCTGGATGGTTCCCTATCGCAGATTTTATTTCCACTGCATTACTTTGTTATTTTTATATCAGTAATTGTGTGGACATATTGTTATAACTGTCTAGGTTGATGATAGGTTAGTTTACTCTGATTATTGTATCTATACAGTTTTCCTTTGTAAAAGTATCATTTTGATATTATATGTTATCGTTCCGTTGTGAGATTCTGCTATTGTGTTCTCTTCTTTCTTGTTCGTTTTCTTTTCTTATTTTATTTTACCCTAATTTTTTGCCTTTCCTGCACTTGGGTGCTTGGCACGTGAATACCGTGGATATATTAGTGTCGACATTTAGGGGTTGAAAAGGCGTTCGTTACAACATTCATAGCCTTTGAATTAATTAGTGTGTCTTTTCATCATTTGTCCATTGTACATAATTCATTTAGGGTTTATTATGCATAATTTTTGTAACATCCCCAATTTTGAGACCCGAAAATGAAAATCAATGATGCTGTAGTCAACGTCAGAATTTTTTTCAAGCAACAAAATGGGATCTGTAAATATTTTTCACAACATTAAGTTAACATACCAGCTAAATATTTTCCATTACATATATTATCAATTACGTTTTTCTCCTAATCCCAATTATGGAAACATGGGTAAAATATAATAAACATAAATAGTAGCATTTTGCTAGACATACGAAGAGGCCGATACATACACTTAAGTGGTAATAAACTCTGGTTTACAACAATGGAAAACAAAAACAACTTTTATTAGCTACAAGCCTCCTGCTTCACCTTCGGCTTCTTTATTCGTCTTTCTAAAAGTTACTTGTCTAGGTCCATAAACTCAGCCTGCTCGAATGAGTACCAGTGAGTTCAAGGGAAATGATAAGAACATGCATAATTCTTGAAATGAGTAAATCATTACCAGAAAGATACACATATTGAGACCACGCCGCTACAGCATGAAATAGGTTTTCCCCTCACTTATACATCACGACAACTACATTATATAATCCAATTGTCCTCACATCATGAGCATACATATTACATCACTTCCAAGTCATAATAATCCCTTGTACTTAACACCTATTTATGATCCATGTCATACTTATATTCATCCGTTCCAATTTAAGTATACCATATACTTATCATCAAGTTATTATAAACCATGTCATACAATCATCAAGCACATTCACAAACATCACCTAGACTCTTATTTAGGTGTCAATATCAATGTTTTCATCAGCTTTACTTAGTGATTGCCTTCTTAGACCCGTCTATCACAAATTTATCTTTTATTGAATAACATAGCCAATGAAATGGCCACTCATTCTACCAAGGGAGCCATCCCTGACTAGAGCCACCTTTACTCTCCTAAGAGGTTGAATGTAAGCATCTTGAATGCATTCTAGTAAGCATCTTTATTAAGCACCAATAGCCCCTATTAGTCTTGAAACACTCGTTTCACATTGCTGATCCATTCATTACATCCATTTTGATATTTTGGCACCTTGCCATTAACTTACGTCGGAGTTTCATTTTTATGAATTGATCCCTATAGAGTTCACAAGTCACAGAACCTCGCCATATACCATTGATTTTAAACTTCACTAGTCCTAACACCTTAACATTCAATAATTCTATGAGTTGGTATATTTTATGATCTTGAATTCAAATTCTTTCTTTCATTTATTTATTGTGTACTCTACATATTCCTTAGATAAAACATTTTTTTCTTTACTTTAAATCTTGCAACTATCATTTCTTAGCTCCCTTACACTTACTTCATTAATCAATCTTAAATAAGTTCTTACATAGACTATTTCTCAGTATCTTAATTTCTTCCTGATGAAATTTTTAGTCAATACTTGAAAACTGGCTTCAAATTGCAACTAAGTATTTTCTTTTCTTACTCAAGAAATTTTACACCCTTGTTTGCATGCCAAAGCTTATTGCATATCAATCTATCATGCCTCAATTCTATCACCGCAAGGCTATCGAACCTTGATCCTATCACGCGTTAAAGATATCACATGGAAAAACTATCTCAATGTAAGGCTATCACAAACTTATGTCTTCGCATATATCGCTATCACTTGTTGACCTATCGTAAGGGAATATTATTTTATCTTGACGCTACTGAAGATTGAGCTTTTATAACTTATCATATGTTGACATTTAATGATATTGATCATTCAGATTTAATGCTATTGAATGTCAAGACTTAAGGGTTATCGCATGTTGATATTTAAAGCTATCATGTGTTGAGTTTTATAGCTATCGCATGTCAAGTTTTTAGGGCTATCGCAGGTTAAAAATTTAGAAGCTAAGCATGTTTAACCTTTACAAGCAATAATATATTAATAGTGGTAAATTCGATATTGAGTGGAAAATGAAAATTTTCCTTAATAAAACAACTACTTTTAACCTAACTCGTACACACTTCATTTATTCAGTGGTTACTTTTCTTTATAACAGTATCCCCTAGCTATTGCTATAAATTAGGCCCCATCTAATTTCCATTTCCTTAATTAAATATATCCTTTGCTAGTTAATCCACAATAATTCGAAAATAAATGGCGACATTCATAATAATTTCAAAACAACTTCTTCGAACCCCAATAAAAATTTCGAAAAAATATTTAATTTTATTATTTTTAAATATTAGTTTATGCCCGAAATTAGCCATTTTCCACTTAAAAAACTCATAATTAATAATGATTTCATCCAAAAATTATGAAAATTAAAACTATCTCTATTTAGATATTAAGAACATTATATTAAAACTTCATGACATTTGGAGAAGATTAAATCAAGCTTTACCCTAAAACATGACCCAAATCCTACCCATTTACATTCTTAAATACATAGAAAACCATTTCAAATCATTAAAATTTGTTTAACATCAGTTAAATTGTCCAACAAGATCAATTTCGTAACCTAACCGATTTTGAAGGATTTCAGAGAAAGTTTACTCACTGGATTAGAAAACTCAATTGAAATGATATTCTTTTCCTTTAAAGTTGAAAGCTTGAATCTTTGGTTTTGATTTCCTCTTCCTCTCTCTAAAAATGGTGGTCGGCCTCCTCTTCTATTTTTTGTGTTTAGTAATGAAATGAAATAAGAAGAAGTGGAGGGAATATGGTTAAGACATATGTATATTAGTGATTTTAGCTTGGTCCATTATCTCTCCTTACCTAATCTCACTAATTTATTTCTCTTAATACATGATTCCCTTCATTCAAATTCAAATTTATTTATTCTAATTAATAATGCCGACTTTAATTGCTCTAATTTCCCTTGCCCATTTAGTTAACTTTTCATAATGTCCTACACTTAATTAATCAAATTTCGCTTAGGTAATTCTTACAGTTGAATTATCTTAATTATCTCTCATTAAATTCTTATTATTAGTTTAATTTATCATATTATGGCATTTCTAAATGATGTTACAGTCTTATTTCCCTATAGTTATTTTGTCCTCAAATTCAGACGAGGAAGAATAAAAATTACACTAACACCCTGATAATGTAAAGCCATCATCACATAAGTGTACACCTGTACAGAAGTTACACTGGTACCCTATAAATGTGAATTATTAAACATAATCCATTAATTCAACTACTAACACAGTAAAGGAACTGGACCAGCCCACAACGGAGCTAAAAGGTAAATTTGAAAAAAAAAATCCTATTTTGAATCTATTGGGCCTATGAATTCTAAAACATTTATTTGATCCACTCAAACATTGTTTTAATAAAATCATATTTTATTAATTTTGTCTTAGTTTTATTAATTTAATTCTAAATTAATTAAGCACGAGATATAAAAAAGTTTAAACACATCAAATGTATTTACCCTTTAATTGCGTGACATAATCGCTAAACATAAGACAAGTATGATTAATGATGACAATATATAGAAATAAATAAGAATAAATCTAGATACAGTCACATAAGGAAGTAACGGGAAAGGAAATAAAAGGTGGAATCATTGATTGATTCCACATTCCCTTTTTAGCAAATTTAATTGATACAACATTTAATTAACATGCAAGAAGTATTATGAAACGCTAACGTAAACAATAGACAATAACTAATATGTATATATTATTGTCTCACTTTAATTAGTTGATAATAATAAATAGTTTTAAATCAAGCTTTCACTTTGAAATACAAATATTAAATGGTTATATGTACACACACATGTAAATATAATTAAATATATAAAGACTAAACCAAAACTTTGTAATTAATTCAAAACAAACCTCTATAGTGCAATAAATTTTTTTGATGCATTTGTAAACTTATATATACTTGAATCAGTTAACAAAAATACATATATACATATAAATTAATAGATTTATCCTAAATGATTTTTTTTGAAAACAAAACTGCAACACAACAAATTAAGTAATGTATTAACAATCATTTAAAATATTTAATAAGGGCATATGAGATAATAAATTGGATAAAAAACTTAGAATATTACCATAACCAATTATAAATCTTAGATTCATTATCAAAACATTCTTTTAAGCATATGTAAATTGCTATTACAACTCATCAAATTAAGAATAAAATAATTTATTCAATAAAGAATTCAAATTGCAGGATTATTTTCAAGTGAAGTGACAACATGTGTATACAATGTTTCTATTTTAACATAAATGCAAATAATATGTACATAGAAACTTTATGATCTAAAAAATACACTTTTATTTGAGATTTTAAAACATAGATCTATAATTAAAACATTGTTTTAATCATATACAAATTCTTGTTTTGATTTATCAAAATAAAAATCAAATTAATTCATTTAACAAGTGATTCAAATTACATAAACAATTTCAAATCAAATGAGGCAATGTTACATACACACAAACAATGATAATCATTTTATATTTAATAAAACATTTAGAATATAAGATACCTCTTAGATCTAGCCAAAAGTCACACCTTGATTTATGTCTTCTCCTTAGAAGCCAAGATCCACTGCTATTCCTTGCAAGATTTGATTTAATTCAATTTGATGTTTCAACTTAAGCGTTATTGGTTTTTATTTTGTTTAAAGGAAGACGACGAAAACCATTATTTTTGGAGAGGAGGAGGAAGGATTTTCTGTAAAAATAAAGTGAAAATGAGGAGATTTGTTTTTAATGGAATAAAAGAATATTTTTCCATTCTCTTTATTTAACTTCCTCATTTAATTCAATCAATTAAACCCTTTATTTTCTCCGTTTATTGGCTGGTTCTTGCATGAATCCATAGCAAGCAAAGTTTCCAACAAAAACAAAACCTTTATGCAATTGTTTATTTTAAACCCCGTTTAAAAGGTGCACCGATATCGAATATCGATATTTGCAAATACAACTTTTATACATGCATTTAAATAATTACTAACAACATTCAAAATATCAAATAAATTAATTATAATTAATATCTCAAAATATCAATTAATTGACCAATTTATAACATCTCATAGTTAATAAAATCATGTGGTTTTTTGATGTAATCGCAAATTCAGTCGTACGACTTAGAGGTGTGAATTCAGTCAGCAATTAATATTGAGCAATTCAAATAACGTTCATACGTCACCTTAACTAATGGTGTGACAGTTTAGCCGTACTCATCGCTTATAGATTTTTTTGGTAAAAATCCAGTTTTACTTTTTCTTAAGAGGTACATAGTAGTAATGATTATTTATACCAATTCTCTCTGTTAAAATTATATCACATTAGGACTTGTGGAATTTGGTTATGGTTAAAATTCCATTATCATCCACATTCAACTTTATAGTCCAAACACAAATTCTTGGTTCAATAATAGCAATTATTATTAACCAAACTACTCTGGTCAGAGATTTTGTATTTGAGTTGACTTAAGTTGACTGTGATACTAACTTCATATAACTAAGAAGATGAATCCTCTCTTGAATAGTGTTTCACTTCCAGTACTTCCACTTGGCCCAATTATAGTTATTGGATGGACGTCGTGCCACAACTTAACTATAATTAAATCAGAGCTTTCATATTGAAGACCAACATTACTCCTAAGTCAAGAGTACTATGTAAATTAGTTACTTCGATATTTTGAGTTTGACCTTAGTTATATTAACCAACAAAAAATATCGAGTGATCCATTCCATAGTTATCCAATAACTATTAGTACGTAACCTCTTGGTGCCTCCAGCATTCATGGGTAATACACTGTCTAACATTTGGAGAGCATTACATACTCTAGTCTCAACGGATGTATCGATATCCAGTCTCGATATGTCTTGACTAGGAATATTTAAAATGATATGTTTATTCTATTGGGATAAATCACTTATGGTTGCAAAACATTGTAACTACTATCAAAAAAACATACCATTTATGAATTTTCTATTAAATATACTTTTAATTAAATCAATTAATTAATATAGCATATTATATCAAGTATGTAATAGAAAAAAAACACACTTTATTTCGAACAAGATTGGTTATCAAGTTAGATATACGTAACAAAGTACATAATTGCCACTAGGGCATACCTCTAACTTTATCAATACCCCACCTGCATTTGGGGCCAATTATGGAATCTCTATCTCATCCCTTAGATCAATTTGATGAGAACTCATCTAGTTTGACCCTTCATGAATGGATCTGATATGTTGTTTTAATTTTATACTCTGTTAATCAACTCTCTCTGATGCTGATAAACTACCTTTATCATGTGGAACTAGTTGGGGTATGTTTCTTTACTTCTAGCGAGCTCTTATCATTTCAATGTTATCTTATAATGGTAATGTATTACTCTTAATACTTGGAATCTCCCCTAGCTCAATTACAAATTTGAGCATTTATATTTATACATTGCTTTTATCATGGCCCTATTCAAGGCAATGTACTTAGCATTTTCATTGAATCAGCCACAATGTTTCATTTGAAACATTTCCAACTTAAAGCTCCTTAAATAAGGTTTGAACATAAATTTAATATTGTCATATTATACTAGATATCACTTATGAAGTTCGAGTCCAAGCATTCTTTTATAAGGAGTTTATTGTTTCTGTAAACAATTCTATAGTATTTCATAAATACTCGAGAATGGTCCAAACTACCATTTAGTGAAATTAATTTGGATTTGATATTTGTGTTAACACTAAAAAGTGAACGCTAACACCCGGTGTGTGTAATAGAATCGTGAAAGCACCACCCGCGTGACGGGAACAGAATTTAAGCAGTAAACTGGCAGAAAAGCAGTAAAAGACAGCAATTTATAGTGGTTCGGCTTGAGATTAAGCCTACGTCCACTTTGAATCTCTTTATTACTGAATTCGGTTACAAATCGATACAAATCTCTTATCAAAACAGTACAACTTGGTCAAAAGAAACAATCTTGACTACTAGCTCAATCTTCGTCGATGAAATTCGATGAATCCATGTTGGATGTAAGGAATTTCTCTTGAAGCTTGTTGTAGCGTCTTGAATGTTTGAGGATCTTTGATTGCTGGATGAATGGAGACTTCGACAGAGTAGCGGCGCTTGAGGAAATGAATGGCCAAAAGTCCTTTTCATGTTGGAAGTGGTGGGGTATTTATAGGAGCATCTCTGAATTCTGGGCAGAGAAATTGCTAAGTCTTAGGTCGCGTACGACCTTAGTTAGGTCGTAGGTCGCGAGCGACCTAAGCTAGGTCGCAGTCCCCTTGCGACTTAAGAGATCAGCTGATGTAGTAGCACTTGGCTTCATTTGAACAAGTGGTAGGTCGCAGACGTGTTAGGAATAGATGTGGGAGCTTTAGGTCGTTGAAGTCTTAGCTCGTTTGCCTCTTAGGTCGTAGGTCGCTGAGCTGCTTTAGTAGTTAGGTCGCTAACTGCCTTAGGTCGTGAGCTTCTATAGGTCGCAAACTTTTCCTGTAGTTAGGTCGCGAGCTCTTTCTGTAGTTAGGTTGCAAGCTCTTTTAGGTCGCAGGCTTCTTAGGTCGCAGGCTTCCTTAGGTCGCAGGCTTCTTAGGTCGCAGGCTTCCTTAGGTCGCAGGCTTCCTTAGGTCGCAGGCTTCTTAGGTCGCAGGCTTCCTTAGGTCGCGACATTCCTGTAGCTAGGTCGCTGCTTCACTAACTCGTAGGTCGCTCACTTCGTTAAGTCGCTAGTTTCGTTATGTCGCTGATTTTTAGGTTGGCTGAAAAATATGAGTTAACATTTGCCCCTCGATGTGCAGGCCTATGCCATAGGTCGCGTGCTTCGACTTAACTTTGCTAGGTCGTAAACGACCTAAAACTCATACTAACTCGCATGCCTATTCGCCTTCCTTTCTCAGCCCCATATAAACTAGTTAGGTCGTGAGCTCCTTCCTCACTTAATTACTTTGACCTCCTGCTTCTGCCATTGACGAATTTTTTGAGTTTTCAAAGGCGAATTCAACCTATTCCAGTCATCGATTCTTCCTTACCATTACATCCCGTAAGTGAGTTTGATATCCATCTTATCATAATCATCGTCTAATCTTGAATCCCTGCTTTTTCGACCTTAGCCCCATTCTATGAGTTGTGCATCGTCTCAAGTGGCTGTCGTAGTTGACTCTCGATCATTGCTTTGGCTGATTCATGAGGCCATAGTAATGTGTTGAATCTGCGATGGATTGGGGATGTGTTGAATCGCTTTTGGTATCTTTCGATGAATTGAAGGGGTGAGGAAGGCGATGGGTTTATAGGTGTAATTGATAACGGGTTATAGGATTTGGTGGTTTGTGGCGTGGAGAGGAAGTTAGCAGCATAAGGGTTTCAGGCGACTTAAGACCATTCGCGACCTAAGGAATAGTTCGGCCTAAGGAAGACTATAACCTGTGTTAGGTCGCTGAACGACCTAATAGTTGTTTGAACCAGAAACTGCACGACCTAACTTTCCCGTGACATAGTCTTTAAATCGCAGCCGAGTTAGGACTTGATCAAATCTGCATTGCTTTTAACCCTTCAGTTGCACTGTGCGACCTAAAGGTGCCTCGACCAAGGATAGGTCGCCGAACGACCTAGAACTTGAAACAATTCTGCACAGCCCTGAATGCTTTTATTTGCACTGCACGACTTTAAAAAATGCTTCGACCTATGCTAGGTCGTGAGCGGCCTAACACTTGGAAATTTGAGCAGAACTTGACTGAATTTCTGGATTTGAACTGTGTTGCATTTCTCTTCACATTGTCTTGACTTTAATTGTATTTTCTCACAGATTATACTATCTTTTAAAGCTGTCAACCTGTTAAATACAACATTTGCAGAAAAACGGGACAAATATACTGCCAACAACTGCCCACATCGCATGACAGATTAGTTGATAACGAATAATTAACTTAACTGAATTCTATGAGTGAAATGCTATGAAATGACTAATTCAAATGACGTGTTGAAACAAAGCTGGAATAATCAACCTAAGCTGACTTGTTTGTATCAACACAACATTGTGTTTTAACCTGAAATAACAAGCCTCGAAACTTTATAATCGACGAACATCAATTGTCTCAATTTCAGTTATACTTGCTTGTTATTGTTTTAGTTTTGCACAACACTTTACACTTTTTAGGAAACGTGCACCTTTATATTTAAATATCCAGTTGATTGTGTAGAATGACGTCCCAACAAGAAGATTCAGGACCAACTGAAGAAGCTTTCCCGATTGCCAATCCTCTGATTGATCCTCCGGAGAGAACTCCGACTGCTCTGAGCCACAATATCTTTAGACAACTGTGTATCCAATTTGGTATTGCTGATTCAGACGCTATATTCCCTGGAGCGAGTGATACAGCTGACAGGCCACCCCTGGGTTTTGTGGCGGTGAATCGCCATATGTGCTTAAACGGAGCTGTTTCGCCTTTCAATGAATTTCTCCGGGAGCTTTTCCTTCGACTAGCTATCTCGCCTTTTCAGCTACACCCCAACGGTTACGCCGTTCTAATGGGTTTGTGTGTTCTGTTTAGGAGGACGCTTGACCGTCTTCCGAGCTTTGACGAAATTTGCTATCTATGCACCTTCTCTAAGAATAAAGATCATCCTTCGATTGTACTCGTAAGGGGTGCCAGAAATCGGAAATTGATTTTAGATTTGCCTGAAAGTGCCCACGGTTTTCTAAACCAATTCTTCTTTGTTCGATGTCCTCCGGGATTCTACGTAGTTTGGAGAATCGGGAGTGAGATTACCTTTCTCTATTCATCGCATAAATTTTTCAAAACCTGAATTATCAAATGCTTATCGTCATTCCTTTCCTTTTTCAGCACTTCCCCCTCCGCTCAGAAATCCCAGCCTTAAATCGGTCCTCGAAACCCTAAATACTGTGGCGGCAGAAGAGAGAAGCGCCAAATTTTTGCTGAAAGACGAATTTTTACACCAGTATGGGCTTTTACACTCTTCTCGTTCCACCCAGCCTCATGAGATTCCTGAGTCTCCAACCACAACGTCGGATGCCCCAGCTCCTGTGAAAGAGCTTTCATTAAAAGAAACCACCGCTGAGACGTCACTAGTGAAGTGCACTACTTCTACTGATGTCGTGGGGTCGTCTAGCAAGCTTGCACTTCCCCCGGTTGTTGAAGAAGAAGAAGAAGGAAAGGAATCTTCCCGCCAGTCCGGAGAAGCGGCGAATGTAGAGGCTGAAAGAAAAAATTCCGACGTGCACAACAGCGACGACATTTTTGGGGGGTTAAGTGACTTGATGGTAACTTCTCAGGAGCTATTTAAAGATTATGGTTCAAAAACAATCTCTCCTGTCGTCGAGGCAACTTCTTCCTTGCGGCAAGCCACAATGCCTTCTACACAAGCTGTTGCCACTTCCATACCACATAGTGGTTTGTAATTTGTTGCGCGTAGCTTACACGCCACACACACTTAGGATGCTAAGCACTTATGTGTACTTAAATTCTTTATTTCGAAGATTTCTGAGACTTGCCTTTTCTTCAATTTCAGGTTCTTCAATGGTGCGTAGTGGCTCGTATTATGACAACTTTCGGCGTTACGGAGGGCGCGATAATTATGATTATGGACGTTATCTTCCCTCCCGCAAAGAATCTGACAAAGAGCGTGCAGCTAGAAAAGCTCAAGAAAGGCGTGCTTACGAAGAGCAGCAAAGAAGGAGAGACGATGACTCTCATAAAAGAAAATATCATGATGACAAAGGGAAGAAGCATGCTACCGATGACCCAAGTAAACGGGTTAAACTTGATGAGAAGGACGCGTCTGAAATTTCTGAGAAAACTGACGCTCCTATATCTCCTAATATCCCGGCTAGCTCTCCTCCTCTAAAGAAATCTGATATTCAAACAATCATTAACAGGCCACAATATCAAGTTAAAGACGGCCCTCCAACGCTTCAGAGCCGATTTCCGAATTGGTGCCTAAAAGGAGTGCGCTTTGACTTGGATTTGGTTCCGATTGATAAGCAGGACATGCTTAAAAGTCTTGACGTGGTCAGGCTTAATATCGAGAGGATGTCGCAATGGCAGAAACTTGTCGACGAACTTCAAAGGGTCAACCACCTGAATCTTGAGGCGATGATGACCATGGAGAACGATAAATCAGAATGGGACAAATGGCGTAAGCAGCATGATGCGGAGATGACGAGCATTGCAGATGACAACGCAAAGCTTGCATCTGAAGTCAAGCGACTGAAGGAAGATCTGGCCTCATCTTCTGCATCACACACTCAAAAGGAAGAAGTCTTTCAGAAGCAAGTGCGGGACGCACATGCTGCGCAAAGGGACGCCGAAATGAAGCTTGCAGCTGAGCAGCACATAACTGAGAAATATCGCACAGAAAATACTGAGCTGCGGGGAACAATTGTGTCCCAAAATGCAAAGATTGAGATGCTGAAAGCTAAGCTTCTTAAAGTTGAGAAGGAGCGTGATGACGCGGTCGCTGGACAAGTTGCGGCCGAAAAGTCTCACGACGCCACTAAAGCTAGCATCGATTCTACTCTATTTGACTTCTACATGCACAGCATTTTGGGCTGCGGCAGCCTTTCATTCTTGGGTCCCAAATATGAGATTACACTTGCTGAAGTTTGGGAGACCATACTTGATACATTTGCCGGCTACGCGGAGGCGGACCTTGTAGCACTTTATCTGGATGATGAAGCACGTGATGCGCTTATTATAGGCAAAGAGCAACTTGTCGAAGCCAGAGCCAGGACAGTGGCAGAGGAGCATTCAGAAAAAACAATACCTTTCACTGCCCCTGTCCATACTTCGACTCTGACCGATGTTGACATCATTGGTTCTAGCTCTCAATCTCCACTCACTGCAAAAGATGCTGAAGCTAAACTCGATACTTCCGAGACTCCTCTTTCCCAAATTGAAGAGAAGAGCCAGGATGAAACTGAGGCTGATAAATATGAAATTGAACTTGCGAAGCCAACTCCTCCAGGTAATTTTGGCGAAGTCCCGGGTCTAATGAACCAGTTATTTGATTTAACCGAGTTTGATGACCTTCTTACTTGTTACTTGAACTTTGGTGAACCGATACCTTCTCTATTTTCGGGAGATATTGATTTTAACTTCTTTTCTTCTATAGCGGAGGCACCAACCACTGCACAAGTTTCCACTCCTTCAGTTGCTGTACCTCCATCTTTACAGATTACTCCTCCTTCTGCTTCCCAATCGGGATCGCAGGTAGAAAAAATCAAAGCTCTTCAAGGCCTGGACGATCCGGCTATTTCGCAGGAGCAGAAGGCGGAGGATCTTGAAGACGTCGAGAAGACCCCGGAGCGGTCTCTAGATGATGACCTAAAGCTTTCAACATTGCTTGCTACTCCGGGGAGCGAATCTTCTTCGAAGTGGAAGGGGAAGCATGCCGTAAGGAAGCAGAAGAGGAGTGCTTCGACTAGGGAAGACAAAACAGAAGAAGACCCAACCATTCCTTCTTCTCCGTCCCGTCCACATCGGATTCCGAAATTAACTATTAGGCCAAGCAAAGGCTCCAAGGGTGGCGGAAAGAAGGAGTGACAAGCTGAACTTTCTACTTCTTATCTTGCTTTTTTACATGTATAGACCGGAGATTGTGCGGGTACCGGTCCCTGCTTTTGGTTTTTTGAGATACCTGCGCATGTAAAGAATTTTCATAGTACTGAATAAAACATTAATTTTACTTGTACAAATTCTTGTGTACGTGAGAACGCATTTGTTTCTCTTTTTCAGTGTAGAATAAACGATTCCTTTTACTTGTACAAATTTTTATCTGTGTTTAGGAATACACTTATTCTGCATCTATTTTTCGTGATATTGCAATGAACTTGTGGTATGTTGCTTGCATGTTAAATATAATTGAATTGTATAGTATTGCCCCCATACCGTAAGTGCATTGCAATATTCCTAGCTTTTCCAAGACTGATATATTCTTATTCTAGAGAATAATTACTCCACTTTTAAGGGAAGAATTATTCTGCTTTCAGTAGGGTATATCTAGTCTTTAGAAGAATTTCTATTTTCTCTTTCTGAAGAACGCTTCAACTTTCGGGGATAATCACTTTTATTTATTAAAAAGTGAATTTTCCTGTGAAGTGAAATGAACTTTTCTGAAAGAATTTTCTAGTATTTCAACTTTTTTTTAGGAGGAATTTTTTGAGATGAACAAGTTAATCCTTCCTTTGAGAGTTGAATTGTGCTTCCGGAGAATGCTTTTCGTTCGAGTATTCTATTTTGGGACATGCCTCCGGAGAGGGCTCCTCTTAAAGTGTTGTGCCTCCGAAGAGGTCTTGTGCCTCCAAAAAGGGCTTGTGCCTCCGAAGAGGGCTTGTGCCTCCGAAGAGGGCTTGCGGTGCCTTGGGAAAGGGCTTTTGCCTCCGAAGAGGTCATGTGCCTCCGAAGAGGGCTTGTGGTGCCTTGGGAAAGGGCTTTTGCTTCCGAAGAGGTCATGTGCCTCCGAAGAGGGCTTGTGCCTCCGAAAAGGGCTTTTTGATTGCCTGGGAGTTACTTTCTCATGGTTGAGTAGATCCACGGGGCGGACGCAAGTTGCTTGATTGGATGCTCGTTTGCACAGACGATCGCAATCAATTAACAAGGGCCCTGTTCCTTCAGTTTAAGAAGGTGCCCCTCCAGTGGTTCCATCAATCTTTTTTGACTGAGAGAAGTACTTTCATTTTTTGGCGTGCCTCGTCAGAGGGCTTTGTTGACCTTTGAGAAGGAGCGTTGGTTGGTTGGGGTGCCAGGAAGGTTGCGTCTCAGGGGCAAGTAGATCCACGGGATGGACGCAAGCTGCCTGATCGGATGCATCACGATCAGTCAGCAAGGGCCCTGTTTCTTCTGCTTGGGAAGGTGTCCCTTCGGTGGTTCTTACTTGCCCTTTTATCGAGAAGCATACCTCCTTTTGGCTACTCCTTTGTTTGCTTGGCAATGTTCTCTCATCATCTGCTCATTAGCGATCTTTCGTTATCGTTTCCAAGCGCATCTTCTTTCCCTACGTTGCTATGTTCGAAGAAGTGGACTTCACTGTTGAACGACTTCATGGGACAAATGCAAGTTATCCAGTTGGATGTCTGTTATATCGACAATCTCAACTAATTAACAAAGGTTTGTCACAATGGAGTCGCCAACTTTTTATGTGAAGTTCTCCTTGTATAGGATTTGTATTTGGAATTTCTTGTCGCTTGGTATTTGCATAACAAGTGATTTATTTTTTAGAGGTCGCTTGGTTTTGTGACGAGCAAGCCTTGTTTTGATGTCCTGCAATTTTGAATCGACATTTTAGCAATACATTTAAAGTATTTACATATCGAAATAAAACAGGCATTATGAAATAGTAAAGAACACAAGATTTATAGTGGTTCGGCCAAGAATCGGGCCTACATCCACTTTATAGCTTTCATTCATTCATACTGATTTACAATGTTTTACAATACAACTGATACATTCATCATTATTTTACAATTTTGAACAAAGCTTTTTCTTTCAAGTAAAATAAGGACGTAAGTGGTTGCTGTTCCAGGCTCTTGGAATTGGATCTCCTTCAACAGTTATGAGCTTGAAAGTGCCATCAAGAAGTTTACTACCAATGGCATATGGTCCTTCCCAGTTAGGTCCAAACACACCAGTTGCCGTCATGATCCTTTTCAAAACTAAGTCCCCGACCTCAAAGCTGCGTTGGCGGACTTTAGAGTTGAAGTGCCTGGCTATCCTTTGCTGATAAGCTGAAACTCTGAGCCTAGCTTCTTCTCTTTTCTCATCAAGAAAATCAAGTGCTTCAAGTTGTAGCTTTTCATTTTCAGCTTCGTTGAAATGAACTCTTCTATGTGAAGGAACTTCTACTTCCACGGGAATCATTGCTTCTGATCCGTATGCCAGTGAAAATGGAGTGTGCCCAGTTGCAGTTTTATGAGTAGTCCTGTATGCCCATAGTGCTAATGGAAGTTTATCAACCCAACCACCTTTTGCTCTTTCAAGTTGCTTTTTGATGGTTGACTTGATGATTTTATTTACTGCTTCCACTTGCCCGTTTGCCTGCGGATGAGCCACTGCTGAGAAGCTTTTCCGAATTCTGAATCGTTTGCAAAAATTCTGGAACTCTTCACTTTCAAACTGAGTACCGTTGTCTGTAATTATTTTTTGTGGCACACCATACCTGCAAATGATATTTTTCGTCACAAAATTTATCATCTTTTTAGAAGTAATGGTGGCCAAAGGTTCAGCTTCAGCCCATTTGGTGAAATAGTCAACTGCTACTATAGCATATTTGATTCCTGATTTGGCAACTGGTAATGGTCCGATTAGATCTATCCCCCAAATGGCGAATGGCCATGGGCTGACCATCTGTGTGAGTTCGGTGGAAGGTGCTCTTGGGATTTTTGCAAATCTCTGACATTTGTCGCACTTTCTAGAGTAAATAGCAGCATCTCGGTTAATATCAGGCCAGAAATACCCATATCGGAGAACTTTCTTGGCTAAAGTTTGACCAGCTGAGTGATCTCCACATTCTCCTCCATGTACCTCGGCTAGAATTGTCTTGGCTTCTTCCTTAGTTACACATCGGAGCAGAGGCATTGAAAATCCCTGTCTGTATAATCGGCCATCTTGAATTATATACCTTGACACTTTTCTCAATAAATTTCGACGTTCCTTAGAACTTTCAGGCAGGGAACCACTGAGTAGGTATTCTTTGATTGGAGTCATCCATGATTCATGCTCTTGAGACGTAGTCATAATCCAATCAACATCCATTTCATCAATGCTTGGAGCTGACAGAACTTCTACAGGAACTAATCCTAGTAACTGAGCTTCTCCGGAATTTGAGTACTTTGCTAAAGAATCTGCCTTCATATTTTCCTCTCGGGGTATGTGGCTTATTGAATAGTGATCGAAATCATTGAGGAGTTCGGAAGTTTTTGTCAAATATGCAGGCAAATTTCCTCCTTTGGCTTGAAATTCTTTCTTCACCTGGCAAACAATAAGCTGAGAATCGTTGAAAATTTGTATCACTTTGATGTTTAGCTCCTTGGCGATCTTTAAACCGGCAATAAGTGCTTCATATTCTGCTTCATTGTTTGTTGAAGGAAATTCGAGTCTCAATGCATAACACAATGATCGTCCTTCGGGGGTTTCAAGCACAACCCCTGCCCCAGAACAGTAATCATTTCTTGATCCGTCAACATACAACTTCCACTGGATTGGAATGCCGTCAGTTGTTTCATTTCCACTATCGCCTTTGTCAGTAGATTCTACGATGAAATCTACTAAAGCTTGTCCGTTGATTGCTCTTCGGGGGTGGTAAGTGATGTCATACTGGCTAAGTTCAATGTTCCATTTCAAAAGACGACCCGAAGTTTTAGGACGAAACAGGACTTGCTTTAGAGGTTGATCAGTAAGAACTTTGATAGGATGAGCTTGAAAATATGGTCTCAATTTCCTGGAAGCAATTAGCAAACAATAGGCGAGCTTTTCTATCTTCGAATAATTCATCTCTGCCCCAGTAAACCGTTTACTGATGTAATAGACTGGTCGCTGTATTTTCATATCTTCCCGTACAAGTGCTGCGTTGAGGGCATGAGATGAAATTGCTAAATAGATGAAAAGGTCTTCACCGTCAGTAGGCTTGGAAAGAACCGGAGGTGTTTCCATGTGACGAATTAGTTCATCGAAAGCATTCTGGCATTCGGGAGTCCATTCAAAAAATTTCTTTCCTTTCTTTAAAGCGTCAAAGAAGGGAATGCATTTGTCTGTGGCTTTGGAAATGAAGCGACTCAGAGCAGCGACTTTTCCATTAAGACTTTGCATTTCTTTCTTTGTTTTAGGGGCTTTGACTTCCCTTAGAGCTGTGATTTGAGTAGGATTGGCTTCAATGCCCCTGGCGCTCACAATAAAACCCAAAAATTTCCCAGATTCTACTCCGAATGAACATTTCAATGGATTGAGCTTCATCCCATACTTTCGAAGAATTGCGAACATTTCCTACAAGTGTCCCATGTGATCTACAGCTTTCTTTGATTTTACCAACATATCGTCGACATAAACTTCCATGGTTCTACCAATCTGAGGCTTGAACATTGCATTGACGAGTCTTTGGTAGGTTGCCCCAGCATTTTTCAATCCGAAAGGCATAACTTTGTAGCAATAGAGACCCACATCTGTAATAAAGCTTGTGTCTTCCTGATCCGGCTCATGCATCATAATCTGATTGTATCCGGAGTAAGCATCCATAAACGATAACAACTCATGCCCAGCTGTTCCATCCACCAATTGATCAATTCTGGGCAGCGGGAAGCAATCTTTGGGGCATGCTTTGTTTAGATCTGAGAAATCTATGCATACTCTCCACTTTCCATTTGCCTTCTTGACCAATACTGGATTTGAAACCCAATTTGGATAAGTGGAGTTTCTGATAAAGCCGTTCTCCATGAGCCGATCGACTTCTTCCTTTAGTGTTGTCGATCTTTCTGGGCCTTGAGTTCTTCTCTTCTGTTTCACTAGTGTGAATTTCGGATCTATGTTCAGAGTATGTACAGCAACTTCCGGGGAGATCCCACACATATCAGCGTGACACCAAGCGAACACATCTAGATTGGCTTTTAAGAATGATATCAGTGTGTTTTGAACTGTTATGCTTAGCGGTGAACCCACATTGAGTACTTTGTTCGGGTCTTTCGAGTCTACAGATATTGGTACCATTACCTCCACGGGTACAACTCGATTCTCCCCTGTACTGGCTTTCCTGGGATCCATTTCTTTTCTTGCATTGCTGTGTTCTCCAGTACAGGGGCCACTCCGTAGTTGCTACAGGGTTGGTTCCTTGATGCGGAGCGGAGCTGCCGCATCTTTCCCCATTTCTCTTTTCCTGGCCTCTCGGAGTTCTACAAGATAACATTCTTGTCCTGCGTTCTGATCTCCTTTAATAACAGCAATCCCATTATTAGTAGGAAATTTCATTGTTAAGCACCAAGGAGCGAGGACGGCCCTGAAAGCAGCAAGAGTAGGCCGACCTAAGAAAGCGTTATAGGTGGAGAATCCATCAACAATTACAAAAGTTTGCTTCCGAACCAACTTCTTCTGCCCTTCGCCCATTTCAACAAACAAGTCCACCGTTCCAATTGGCTATTTCAGTTCTCCTGTGAATCCGGCAATTTTGTGTGAAGAGGCTTGTACATCTGTCATAGGGATTTTCATTTGGTCAAATGTCCTTTTAAAGAGTATGTTGCACGAAGCACCACTATCAACCAGAACTCTTCTGACAATAGCCGGCCCAATACCGACTGAAACAACTAAAGGGTCCTCAGTAGGAGCTTCCACATCAATAGAATCCCTAGTTTTGAACATAATATCATCGTGAAAAGTCTTCTGCTGCTTTAGAGGTGCAGCATCTTCCAAGATCAAGACACTTTCTTCAGTTGGAGCATACTTCAAAGCTCTAGCATACCTTTCCATTTCACCCCAACTCCTGCCAGTTGGATGAGGTCCTCCTGTGATCACATTGATAACAGGTCTTTCTTTTTCAGCAGGCCTTTCTCCTGAACCAGATGAATGAGCTGGGGATAGTTGCCCCGGGTTAGATGAAGACGGGTCTTTTCTATTCCTCTTGACGTATTGCTGCAACTTATTCTCTCTTAACAATTCCTCAATCAGGCTTTTCAAATGGCGGCACTCATTGGTATCATGCCCTGGTTGGTTATGAAACTTGCAAAATCTTCCGCTTTGAACAGCATTCTTCCCAACTTTCACGGCCGGTGGTTTTGGAAATTCAACAGCATCTTTAGTGGCGATGAAAATATTCTCCAGGGTATCGGTTAGAGGAGTAAAGTCTGAAGGTTTAAGGAAGTGGGGCTTTTTGAAATCTTTCTGCCTTTTCCCACCATTACTTTCCCTTTTCTGATCTGCAGGTTCTTTCTTACTTTGAACGGTAGCATTATTTTCCACCACTGTTGTCGCGACTTTAGCTGGTGCGGAAAGATTCTCTAGGCGTATAAATTCGTCAGCCTTTTTGTAGAATTTCTCAAGCGAATTTGGCTCCTTCATCTTTAGCCATTTTCCAAATTCGCTCGATTTGTCGATAGCACGCATCAAATAGGTCAAGATCATTCGTGGCTCTGCGTTATCGACTTCTGCCAGAGCTAAATTGAAGCGGTTCAAGAATGACTTAATAGGCTCTCCCGGATTCTGTTCAAGACTGGACAATGACATTATGTCTTTTGCCTTTGAAGCGTATAGCCTGAATTGCTCCTTGAATTTTCGGGTCAGATCGGAAAACTGATCTACAGATCGGACATGAAGCTTGGTAAACCAGAGAAGTGCTACTCCTTCCAAATAAACTGGGAAATATCGGCACTTTATTTCATCAGTTGCTCTTGCGCCGGTCATGTGCCAGTCGTATTTATACAAGAACTGATTTGGATCACTTGTTCCCCGATAAGCAGGAATGGTGGGGGGAACAAATTTTCTAGGAAATTCAGCCTTTAGAATCTTCTCGGTAAACGGAGTTCTACTTGGTGCGAATTCCCATTCGCTCTCATCTTCATCTCTTTGCATGCTCTCTTTCATTATTTGCTTGATCATACCAGAAAGATATTCCTCATTGTTCAGAGATTTCGCAGAATAGACCTCGGCCATCTTTTCGGGGGTTTGTCCAGGTAAATTCTCATGAAGAACTGGTGACGGCCTGGATCCTTCGGCCTGGAGGAGTGCCCCTTCGGCAGCACCTGATCCCCCGTGAGGAATATTTCTCCCCTCGGAATTGGGAGCAGCATTAGCAAAGTTTCCCTCATTACTTACTGGTCTTTGATTCGTACCAAATAGAGCATTCAGCTTTTCCATCATCAGATTATTCTGAGTTTCAATTTATTGGTACAGTCCGGATACAGCAGCATCTAACTCTTGTCGCGTCACACCGACGCTTGGAGCTGCCTGATTTGAAGAGAGAGAAGTGGCAGTATTGTCATGGTCATCGTCAGTTCTGACAGACTTTCGTTTCCTTCCAGGAGCCATTATGTCTGATAAATTTCTGGTTTTGTAGGAAATTCTTTCAGCAAACTTCTGTGAAGCAATAGTGAGTAGTAGCCTGAGTTGGGTTCTCAGTGAAAGCACCAAAATGTTAACGCTAAAAAGTGAACGCTAACACCCGGTGTGTGTAATAGAATCGTGAAAGCACCACCCGCGTGACGGGAACATAATTTAAGCAGTAAACTGGCAGAAAAGCAGTAAAAGACAATAATTTATAGTGGTTCGGCTTGAGATTAAGCCTACGTCCACTTTGAATCTCTTTATTACTGAATTCGGTTACAAATCGATACAAATCTCTTATCAAAACAGTACAACTTGGTCAAAAGAAACAATCTTGACTACTAGCTCAATCTTCGTCGATGAAATTCGATGAATCCATGTTGGATGTAAGTAATTTCTCTTGAAGCTTGTTGTAGCGTCTTGAATGTTTGAGGATCTTTGATTGCTGGATGAATGGAGACTTCGATAGAGTAGCGGCGCTTGAGGAAATGAATGGCCAAAAGTCCTTTTCATGTTGGAAGTGGTAGGGTATTTATAGGAGCATCTCTGAATTCTGGGCAGAGAAATTGCTAAGTCTTAGGTCGCGTACGACCTTAGTTAGGTCGTAGGTCGCGAGCGACCTAAGCTAGGTCGCAGTCCCCTTGCGACTTAAGAGATTAGCTGATGTAGTAGCACTTGGCTTCATTTGAACAAGTGGTAGGTCGCAGACGTGTTAGGAATAGATGTGGGAGCTTTAGGTCGTTGAATTCTTAGCTCGTTTGCCTCTTAGGTTGTAGGTCGCTGAGCTGCTTTAGTAGTTAGGTCGCTAACTGCCTTAGGTCGTGAGCTTCTATAGGTCGCAAACTTTTCCTGTAGTTAGGTCGCGAGCTCTTTCTGTAGTTAGGTTGCAAGCTCTTTTAGGTCGCAGGCTTCTTAGGTCGCAGGCTTCCTTAGGTCGCAGGCTTCTTAGGTCGCAGGCTTCCTTAGGTCGCAGGCTTCCTTAGGTCGCAGGCTTCTTAGGTCGCAGGCTTCCTTAGGTCGCGACATTCCTGTAGCTAGGTCGCTGCTTCACTAACTCGTAGGTCACTCACTTCGTTAAGTCACTAGTTTCGTTAGGTCGCTAGGTTTTAGGTTGGCTGAAAAATATGAGTTAACATTTGCCCCTCGAAGTGCAGGCCAATGCCATAGGTTGCGTGCTTCGACTTAACTTCGCTAGGTCGTAAACGACCTAAAACTCATACTAACTTGCATGCCTATTCGCCTTCCTTTCTCAGCCCCATATAAACTAGTTAGGTCGTGAGCTCCTTCCTCACTTAATTACTTTGACCTCCTGCTTCTGCCATTGACGAATTTTTCGAGTTTTCAAAGGCGAATTCAACCTATTCCAGTCATCGATTCTTCCTTACCATTACATCCCGTAAGTGAGTTTGATATCCATCCTATCATAATCATCGTCTAATCTTGAATCCCTGCTTTTTCGACCTTAGCCCCATTCTATGAGTTGTGCATCGTCTCAAGTGGCTGTCGTAGTTGACTCTCGATCGTTGCTTTGGCTGATTCATGAGGGCATAGTAATGTGTTGAATCTGCGGTGGATTGGCGATGTGTTGAATCGCTTTTGGTATCTTTCGATGAATTGAAGGGGTGAGGAAGGCGATGGGTTTATAGGTGTAATTGATAATGGGTTATAGGGTTTGGTGGTTTGTGGCGTGGAGAGGAAGCCTGCGACCTAAGGAAGCCTGCGACCTAAGAAGCCTGCGACCTAAGGAAGCCTGCGACCTAAGAAGCCTGCGACCTAAAAGAGCTTGCAACCTAACTACAGAAAGAGCTCGCGACCTAACTACAGGAAAAGTTTGCGACCTATAGAAGCTCACGACCTAAGGCAGTTAGCGACCTAACTACTAAAGCAGCTCAGCGACCTACGACCTAAGAGGCAAACGAGCTAAGACTTCAACGACCTAAAGCTCCCACATCTATTCCTAACACGTCTGCGACCTACCACTTGTTCAAATGAAGCCAAGTGCTACTACATCAGCTGATCTCTTAAGTCGCAAGGGGACTGCGACCTAGCTTAGGTCGCTCGCGACCTACGACCTAACTAAGGTCGTACGCGACCTAAGACTTAGCAATTTCTCTGCCCAGAATTCAGAGATGCTCCTATAAATACCCCACCACTTCCAACATGAAAAGGACTTTTGGCCATTCATTTCCTCAAGCGCCGCTACTCTGTCGAAGTCTCCATTCATCCAGCAATCAAAGATCCTCAAACATTCAAGACGCTACAACAAGCTTCAAGAGAAATTCCTTACATCCAACATGGATTCATCGAATTTCATCGACGAAGATTGAGCTAGTAGTCAAGATTGTTTCTTTTGACATTGTACTGTTTTGATAAGAGATTTGTATCGATTTGTAACCGAATTCAGTAATAAAGAGATTCAAAGTGGACGTAGGCTTAATCTCAAGCCGAACCACTATAAATTGCTGTCTTTTACTGCTTTTCTGCCAGTTTACTGCTTAAATTCTGTTCCCGTCACGCGGGTGGTGCTTTCACGATTCTATTACACACACCGGGTGTTAGCGTTCACTTTTTAGCGTTAACAATTTGCTTCATGTATCAAATACATAAGCAAACTACAATAATCTGGACAATGTAACATGTATGATAATTCCCATTGTCAATGCATAACGAATCCATCTTACATGTTCCATATTAAACATTTTAATAAGATGTCTTTCCATATAGTTTGGGAATTTCCCAACATCCTTTGTACTAATTATAAAATATATAATTTACAAATCTAGTGACAATTATTAAACAACCAAACTATTATGGATTTTGACATAAGTCATCATTAACAATCAGTAGTATGTTGTTTACCATTTTAGAAATATTTTATTACCATTAATAGTTCTTTCTTATGGACACACAGTTCCTTCGAATTTTGACTAAAAATCAAACAACTTGACATTTTTATTAAAATCTTACTCAATTCTAATGCCTATAGAATGATGCTATCATATAATTTCCTAAATCATATCCGAAAAACCCACAGATTCAACATCACTGCCACCGACTTTTACAGTGTAGTTGTTATATGTAAATAGTCTATTCTAAACCATTATTTAGAATTTTTCATTTCAAGACATACGTACCAAACAATAAGTCGCACCGAACGATAATTTTATGAGTAAATCCGATTTAACTTTAGAACATTGAATGATGAATCTATTACGCTAATTTCAACAATTGAAATTTGTGATGTTATTCTTATCAACTTTTCCTATTATATTCAAACTGGATTTTTCTTGCTCTTGAAGACACATTCACAGCCGAAGGATCATATCACTTCGGGTATAACTCCCAAAATCATATTTTGATAGCATACTTGGAATCCACTTCGGATTTGCACATTATACCATATCGTTGAGTCGATACTCTAAATGATTTAATTGATAGTTGAGGATTATCTTTTTAGAATTGAGAAGAAACTCATATTTTCTCTTTAATATGCGAGAATATTTATTAGACATTCTAATGCGTTGTGTTCATTTTAGGTTTGGTTAATTTCATTTCATCCCTCGTAATCAGTTTTAGCCTTAGATCACATCCAAATCCATTTTAGTACCAATAATTTATAAAAGAAATTCCTTCACTACGGAATTGGTATTTTTGAAACAATAATCGTTTCTTATGCAATGGAATTGGTATTTATTAAATTTAATGAATTGCCTTATATAAAACCGAATTGGTTTTACTTTATAAAACCTATGTTCAAAACATAAATTAGTCATCTAATGACTGTCGTTCCTAATTTTTTTTAGGGCGATTCATATAAGATCCCTTATGTACAATTATTATGTGCGGTCTTTCAACTCGCACAACCTGCCAACTCTTTGGCTTAGGACATAATAGGATTTCTTATAAACCTATACCTTGTATGATTTTATAAACTATTCTTTGCATGATATTAATCTTAATCTTGTGTACTACTTTTAAGTACACACCGTATAGAAAGAATTTAATGCAACTTCACTCATCATAATCGCGCTTTATCGAACAAAGTTCATTTACTCCTTATTAATTGTAACACCCCTAATTTTTAATAACATTATACAGGAGATTTAATCAAAATAAATTAAATAGAATAATGTACAGTGATAAGGAGATTGAGGTTGGTTAACAAATTTAGTGGCCGTGCTTATAGAAATGAATGGGATTAGAAATGGTTAAATGTTAACTAATTAATCATAACGGGATTGGGGTAATTGCCGCTCATATTTTCTACCCTTATACTATTATCCCTATGCCATTCACATTCATTTTATCATAAGTAAAAACAAAAAAAAGAAAGCTAAAACCAAGCCGGCCATTAGGAGGAAGAAGAGAAGAGGAAATTCAAATTTAAAGCTTAGGATTCAAGCTAGATTTATTATGGAAATTAAATTATTTTGAAAGGAGGACCTAAATGATTTAATTTGATGTTATATGGGAAGGGCTTGTTTGTAAAAGTTATTCAGTTTTCAGATCTGAGAAAATGCCACAAATGTTTGTGAAATAATTTGAAAGTTTAGGGTAACCAATCAAGTGTTTACATGTGGGCAAGTTAGTTACAAACAATTTACTTTATTTAGTAAAAACAGCCTTTTACTCAGAAAAGTAGGTTCTGCCTCCTTTAGAAGTAGCTTTTGATCCAGAGCTTCCGCCTTCAACCTAATCGAAACCTTCTTTGTCAAAACCAGTAAAACTAGTACATAAGGTATCAATTAGATGGTACATGGTGGATTTGAGAAAGGCGTAAGGTAGGGTGTCGAAACAAGCCTCCAAAGGGGTTGATGCCATTGTTTTGTTTTCTAAAGAAAATCGCTTGTCTGTTTACTAAGAGGTTTCGAAGGAGTCGAAACCAGTGTTTGCGAAAGGATATTTTAGAACAAGCTTTTGAAGGAAAGCTGCCGCCTTTTTAAAGTAAGTAGCTTCCGAAGGAGTTACTAGGTTTTCAAAGTGATGCTTTCGGAAGGGGTAGTTTCGACCAAGCTGGAACCCTTCTGTAGCTTTAAGCCTTTCGATGGCATTGAAGATATCAATGTTGTCGGAAGGTACTTTTCGTTTATATAAATATAAGCCACTTCCTATAGCTTTCGAAAGGGGTTAGTGGTTTCGAAGGTAATGGTGTCGAAAGGGGTTCCGAAGCCAACCTTCCAATATTTTACCAAGATGTTTTATGCTTCCGAAAGTGTAACACCCCATATTTTTATGTAACATTATTTACGATATTTAATTAGCTAAAATTAAATAAAATAATGTGGAGATTAATAAGTTGATAATTGATTAGCTAAGGGTAGTTGTGCCATGTTAGTGTACAAACCAAAATGAAATAACCTAAGTCAATGTGTTAGGATATGAGAAGGGCAATATGGTAAATAAGTGGAGCTTATATCCTAAACCCTTGGGAAATAGAACTCACGTTCACTCTCATTTTTATCAAACTAAAAATACTAAGGCCGGCCACCATTTTCATTCTGAAGAGGAAGATTAAAGCTAAGATTCAAGAGAAGGAAGATAATCAACTAAATCAACATCAACTCTCATATCTATAATCTCAAAGCTAAGGTGAATAATAACTACATCCCATTTTCTTTTAGCTTTCAGTTTTAAGACTAGATCCGAAATGTTTTTGCAAGTATATGCCATGTTTTTATGATTAAAGTTATATATATGGTTGTTGGTGAATTATGTATGTTCATACTTGTTTTTATGATATGTTTGATATGGAAACTCCATTAGATGACATCCAAATGCCTCGAAAATTTGGATATAGTTCAGAAATGATATTTTAGAGGCAGGTTTCAATTTTCATAATTTTCTGAATTAATATGGATTTTATATTTATTTTCTAGTGAAGGAAATTGTTTATTGGGTTATAAATTATTTACTGCTAAAATAATAATTATTTGGGTTTGAATTTTTATATGTTGGAAAACATACTAAAATAGATTTTATGGAATTTTTCTAGATTTTTTCTAAGTGTATTGATGAATAAATAAAATTATTTAAGGTATGGGACTTAAATGTTTTATATATTTAATTAAGGAGAAGGGGCATTTTATAAAATAAAAATATTATTTAATTTTGAAAATAGTGGCAGCACATTTCTAAAAAGTATTTATTAACCAATGAGAATTTGACAAACAAAGGCAGGTTAGTTGAAAAGTTATCTTTTTAAGTTAAAAACAAAGAAATCATATTTTAGCATGTTTCAGCCTTTACGGCAATAACCCTTCCGACCCAGACCTTTTGGCAAGGTCGAGAGGTTCATAGCTTTTGACAAGGTCAAACCAATGCACATGGTATCAAGTTACTTGGTACATAATGAATTGGACAAGGTCGAAGGGTTCTAAGTTGAAAGGTTGATGGCCAAAGAGGTTGGGGTATGTTTGTTTTATAAACTAAACGTTTTCTCCTCCTTTGCTTTCGAATAAGAGCTTTTGACTTGGTTGCTTTCGACCAGGTCAAATGTTTAAAGGAATGGTTTTAAACCTTTCGACACAGTCGAATGGTTACTACTGCTTTATCACTACTTTTTTTTGAAACCTTCCAACATAGTCGAAGGGTTACTACCGCTTTGTTTTGTTTTGAACCTTTCGACAAAGACAAAAGGTTTACTTGTTTTAAAACCAGTCGCTTCTCCCAATGCTTTCGAAAGGAAGCTTTCGACTTAGGTGATTCACCCTTGTTTTCTGAGTGAAGAATAACCAAGCTTTCGAAGCAAAGCTTTCGACAAAGTCGAAAAATTGCTTCCAATGTATTCGAAAGGTTTTAAAAGAAGGATTTCCACTTGTTTTAAATTGAAACCAATAAGTCTTCAAAAGGTTTTCTTTGAATAATTTCGAAAGGTTTTAGTTGAATGATTTCGAAAGGTTTTAGTTGAATGATTTCGAAATGTTTGACGATTAACTTCGAAAGGTTTAGTTTAATGGATTCGAATGGATTGAGTTCAGTGATTTCAAAAGGTTTAATTCAATGGTTTCGAAATGTTTCATTCAATGGTTTCGAAAGGTTTAGTTTAATGGATTCGAAAGGTTTGAGTTCAATGATTTTGAAAGGTTTATTTTGAATGGATTCGAAAGATTTGAGATGGAAGGTTTTCCAAGGTTTTTCTAAGGCAATGTTTTAAAGTGGTTTTTTAAAGGAGGGTGTCCAAAGTTTTATTGCTTTCGAAAGGTTTGTTTATCTATGGTTTCAAAAGGTTTGGAGAGTGGTTTCGAAAGGTTTGGAGAGTGGTTTCGAAAGGTTTGAGATTTGATTTCGAAAGGTTTTTACTTGGTTTTGGAAAGAGGTACTTTCATATGTTTAAATGTTTTCATCAACAAAGTTTTGAGTAAAGAATATATATGACATGGTGATATGATTTTGAGTAAAGTATCAATATTATATACTTTTCCATGTTAAAGTTTGATTTAATGGTTTTAAATCATTTTGAAAATGTTTTCAAGGAAAATTATGGGAGGGGATCCTTATGAAAAATGACTCAGATATTAGAATACCAAATGGGACTAGTATGGGGTGGCGCACTATACATTAGCTAATAGCCCCAGCTAATTATTGACCAAAATTCTAGTGTGTAGGGCTTTGTCAAAGGTAGACTAAAATTATAGTTACACATCGAAAGGAATATATGTTTGTATACAGACAGGTTATTAGTGAGCCCGAAAAACCATTAGGATCAGGAAGACCTCGGAGATGATTAAGTTAGGGAAAGACCGTCCAAAAGTGAAATATTCAACAGATAGTTAAGGATAGACCGTCAAGAAGTGAAATATTTAACTGATAATTAAGGATAGATAATCAAGAAGAATAATATGTAGCGGGTGTTAGGTCAATTTTGATTATATTATCTGGTAGGCACGAGTGAGCCAAAGGCTAAAAGTTATCCAAACAAAACTTGTGTGTTTGAACAGATAGTTCATTATTACCTAATATTTATGTAAGTTTACATAATGATTGCTTTATAGTATTTAACCATTGTGGATGTAGGAGCATAGTATATGGTTTTATGAAAGGTTTTGCAAAGATATGTTTTAAAAGGATGTTAGTGAGGGGAAACCCATTCCGCTAAGCGGTGTGGTATCACTTACCATGATTAAACCGGGATGTATAATATTATTCACACCAGGCTTTATGTTTGACTTAAAGTTTATGTTTTCCCCTTAAACTCTCGGTTTCTCAAAATTAATTTAAGTAGGCTGAGGGGTTAAGGTGTTTTCATGTTTTAGTAGGATGACGAATAAGGCTACCAGAGGCATGCATGAGGCAAACAGATAGCTATTTAGGAGTTGCAGTTCTTGTTTTATGTTTTGATGTATTTCCGCTAGGTTTTGTATTAAGTCTACTATGACTCTATGACTCTGATCATCCAAGAGGGTATCTTCATATACCGCTCTTGGCGTATTTGTAATAAGTATATTTTATCTATGCCTGGGAATGAATTTGGGATTATGTGTTCGGAATGTGAAACATTTGGTTTTGAAATGCAATGAAGTAAAATTTGTTTTGAAATCTATGTTTTTTTCATATTCAAGTGGTTCTAATATTATAGATACCATTAACATAGCCATATTTAGTCGTGGAAGCTAATACTATAGATAAATGCAGCATCTATAGCGCTTAGTTTTGGGCCTCTAGATAGGGGTGTTACAGCTTGGTATCAAAGCATGGTTTATGAAATACTTTAATTAAAAATGATTTTTGAAAACATAATCCTTAGTAATTAGAGTTAAGTTCGGGGTATGGGATAATGCTATAGTAACGTACTTGTATTTGATATATATGTATATAAGTATACACTATATCTCTAGGCTCCTATCTTAGTTAGGCTATTCATCTGTATCTCATGAGGTTTGAATACAGATATGAAAGGAAGTAGAGGTAGAGTTAATCTCGGAGGAGAAAGCACCACCACTAATAGAAATGCCCGACCAAATGCTAGGAGAGGTCCTGGTCAGGCTCAAGCTGAAACTGTTGGTGCTGGGGTTCCCTATATGGACATGGGAACAATGTATCAGTTCTTTGTAAACATGGTGCAAGCTGGAATTACAGCTGGAGTTGTCGGAGGTAATGCTACTGGAGGTGGAGTTCAGGAAGCTTCGATGGTCAACAAGTATGCTAACTTGAGCAAAGATTATGCCAAGCTTGGAGGGAAGCCTTTCGTTGGTACTGAAGATGCGATCGAGGTGGAAAATTGGCTATTGCATTGTGAGAGAATTTTTGCTGGCTTAGGATTGAATGACAAGCATAATAGGAGATTGGCTTCGAGACAGCTTCAAGGAGCTGCCTTATCATGGTGAAATACTGTTTTTGCTGGAGTTGATGAGGAAACCATGACCTGGCCGGAGTTTAGGAGAAGGTTTCATGAAAGGTTTATGTCGGTTATGGCGCAGTCGGCATTGGTTAGGAAGTTTGCTGAGCTGGAGCAAGAAGAGATGTCCATTCTAGAATATGCAAGAAAATTTGAAGAGTTGGTCCGGTACGGGTATGCTTTGGTAGATACAGTGATCAGGAGGAATGAGAAGTTTATAAGAGGCTTAAGGCTGGAGTTGATAAGTGCAACTTTGCCACACTTGAGAGATCCCATTTATGTAGTGGTAGAGATGGCGCTAAGACAAGAAGAGGTATTGGCTTGTCTGAGGAAGAAGATGAAGGAAGCCCAGGTGGGACAGGGCCAGAAAAGAAAGTTTTCCAAAAGAAGAATGCTCAGAAGGGAGGAGCACAGAAGAAAGGAAAGGCTAAAGTGGTTTGTTATAAATGTGATAAAAAGGGACACAATGCTAATGAGTGTTGTACCGGGAATGGAAAAGGAAAAGGAAAAGAAGCTGGTGGAAAGAAGAATGTCAGATGTTTTAATTATGATCAGATCAGCCATTACAAGAAAAAGTGCCCAGAGCTTGCTAGAGAAGGAAGGGGGCAAGTTTATGCATTAGAGCCCAACACCTCAAGGTCAGTTATGCAGGAGAAAGGAAAGGCAGTTCTGGGAGGCTCGCTATTGGTTCACAGTATGTCTGTTAGCGTTCTGTTTGATACTGGAGCATCTCATTCTTTAATTTCTCGATGTTTGGTAGATAGGCTTAACCTAGATCCCTCATACTTAGTTGCTTCCTTAAGGGTTACAAATCTAATAGGAGGGTATGCAACACTTGGGATGAGGTGTGACCATTTAGAGCTTGATTTGCTAGGTCATACTTTTGATTGTCGTTTGCATGTGTTTGATTTTGTGGGATTTGGTATTATCCTTAGGATGGATTGGTTAAGTAAATATGATCCTAGGATATTTTGCCATGATAGGAAGATATCACTTAGTCACCCAGATTATAGTGATTGGATAGTTTATACCGTAGAGAACCCTAGTTGTGAAGTAAATGCTTTATTGAGTATCATGGAGCTGGAGGATGAGTTTCATCGAGTCTTTGTGGTTAGAGAATTTGCCGATGTGTTTGAGCCAGTAGTTGGACTGCCACCGAAACGAGCCATTAAGTTTCAGATTGATTTGGTGCTTGGAGCAGAGCCGGTGAGTAGGCCGCCAAGCAGGATGACACCATAGATATGAAGGAGTTGAAGGTGCAGTTAGTGGATTTGGAAGGCAAGAGTTTTATTCGACCGAGTAGTTCGCCTTGGGGAGTTGTTGCGGTGTTTGTTAAGTAACCGGACGGATCGATAAGGTTATGTATCGATTATCGTAAGTTGAATGAGAAGACGATAAAGAATCGATATCCATTGCCGAGAATTGACGATTTGTTCGATCAGTTAAGTGGAGCCAAGGTATTCTCTCAGCTAGATTTGGCGATGGAATTTCATCAGCTTAGAGTGGAAAAGGATAGTATTCCTTTAACGGTGTTTAGGAGAAGATATGGATTATATGAATGGTTAGTTATGCCGTTCAGACTAACTAATGCGCCAGCATTCTTTGTGGATCTAATGAATAAAATTTTCCGAGGGCACTTGGATTGATTTGTGTTGGTCTTCATAGATGACATTTTGATATACTCTAAGGATGAGAAGGAGCATGAAGTTCATCTTAGAGTTGTGCTTGAGACGTTGAGGGAGCATCAGTTGAAGGCTAAGTTTTCGAAGTGTCATTTTTGGAAGAAGGAAGTGAAGTTCCATGGTCATGTCGTCTTAGAGAAAGGGTTGTCTGTAGATCCAACTAAGATTGAGGCAGTGAATAATTGGAAGAGACTCAAGACGGTGACCGAGATAAAGAACTTTCTTGGATTAGCCAGATATTATCAAAGGTTTATAAAAGATTTATTGCAAATAGCTGCAACTATCACTAAGCTTACGCGAAAAGGTGTGAAGTTTTTATGGACTGATAAGTGTGAGGAAGCATTCCAGAGCTTGAAACACTTATTGACCCATGCACCGGTATTGGTGGTTCCGGAGGGGAAGCGGGGTTTAGTTGTTTTTACTGATGCATGTGGAAGCGGATTGGGAACTGTGTTGATGCAAAGAGGTAAAGTGATTGCTTATGCTTCTAGACAGCTTGGACCACATGAAGTGAGGTATCATACACATGATTTATAGTTAGCTGCTGTTATATTTACTTTGAAGGTGTGGAGTCGTTATCATTTGGGAGAGCGGTTTAAGCTTTATACGGATCATAAGTCATTGAAGTACTTGTTCTCTCAGAAGGAGCTGAACATGAGACAGCAGAGATGGTTGGAGTTTATTGCTACTTATGAATTTGGAATTAGGTACACACTTAGAAAAGGAAATAAGGTAGCGGATGCACTTAGCAAGAAGCATCAGAATGCAGTATTGGCTATGGTTGCTTAGTGGAAAGATTTGGAAGCATTGTCAGCTTGTAGTGTGCAATTTAGATCCAACGTAGGTTCTAGTGCAGGGAGTGATGTATTGTCTTGTTTAGAAGTTAGACCGGTAATGATTGAGAAGATAGCTTCAAAGCAGGAGGAGGATCCAATTTTGGCTAAACTGATCAGAAGGCTAAGGGAGGGAATGGAGGGTGATGACTTTAAGGATTTCAGTCTTGACCAGAAAGGGTGGTTGTGACGACCCAAAATTTTAGTGATTTTTATTTATTAAATTAATTGAAATTTTGTGAAATTTTAAACAATTGAATTTGAAAATAAAATTTTATTATTTAGAATACTTCTATTTTAGTATAGCAACTGGTAAATTTTCATCTGATAATATTGTAGTTTATTTTATTGTGTAATTTTATTTCAATTTAAATCAGTTAAAAACAGTTGAATTTAAAAGTGTTCCGAAACCTAAAAGTGTCAACATGGGAAATTTCTAAATCTTCTTCTGAGTGAGATGTCATCTTTTGTTTTTCCAAATTTGGACTTCTATTGCTCCGTTTATCTTAATTCTGACAGATTTGCAGCATTTTTCGGTACCGATTATCGACTTTTGATCGGATGATCGTACCACTAATATATGTATACCGTTTTAATCGTCTCGTCGCGCTGATCACCACGGTATATTTATTCTTGTATTTTGAGGCCCGGTACAAGACGGGAACAATCAAACCATATATTGTACTGGTACCTAAATTCGTGACTTTTGATTTCCTTTCTTTCAAATTTTGAACTGCGTCTTCCAAGCAAGATAATTGCTTTAATAAATGTTGCCGAATCAATGGACAGACGTTACCATTCCCATCATTTCACTTTATTACAGTGGTACGTTTCATTTGCCTCTCTCTCTCCTTTTATTTTCTTTCTAAAACAATACAATATATGATATTATTATTTATAATATGAAACCCACTTTCATTCCATTGCATTCCTTTTCTCTGTCGCCTTCACCTTTAACAGAGAACAACATATCCGCCATTTCTTCCTCTTCAACAAATCCCATACTCACCTTTACCTTCCCCCCTCTCTCATTTGTGTCCTCCTCACCATCTCCATTCCTCTTTCCCGAGCTTCGCCCATCGAAGCCATCAGCCACCCCACACTCGTCCTCCAGCCACCATGCCGTGGCTCTGCCCAAAACTGCACTCCCTCACATCCTTCCACCTCATCCAAGCAACCGAGAGCACCCACTCGCCACCAACCCCCTTCTCCAATCGTGCCCATTCACCTCACATGCTCAATGCATCACTCGACTTGCTTCAGAGATAGATGCGTACATGGTATGTGTATAAATTTTATTTGTTGTATATTATATGGGTTCTTATTTATATAAATTTCGAATACTTATATTCCAAACATAGTTTATATGTGTAAGTTTTTAACTCTGTCTTCCCAGACCTTACATATTTCGAATTATATATGTTTGTTTATATACTAAGTTCAATCTGTTGTATATATATATATATATTACTTTATATATATGGTCTCTGGAGTTTATTTTAAGATATTGGTATTGATTCAAGAGATATATGGGTTAATATTCAAATATACGAGTCTGCCTGTAAATTTATAGGTTAGGTGTTATAGTTTTATATAAGCTTTTAATTGGTCTGGTTTAATACATGTGTCTGTTTATATGTTAAAATGTATATATAATTATTTAAGTACATTATATAACATAGGGTTTAAAGTTATGTAACGTCTTACCAGAGCCTGCTCATGTCTTATGTATGGTTGATGTGTAAAATAGTCTGTAGGCAGGTGATTAGTTATATATTTAAAAAGTATACTGGTCGTTCACTTTTGAAGTATATATGAGTTAGTCCATATATTAATTAAATATAGCATAGGGTAGAGCATGCATGAGTCTACTCAGTGGTAATTTTACAATTTTAGCGTTTGTATACTATTAGCTTGGGCAGGTACATCTTGTTGTAATATTATAATATTAGGGGTTAGTATATTTGAGTCTGCACACTCATCAAAGTTATTTGTATATATGTGGCTGTTATATATATAGTAAGTGTATCGTTGCAGTTTAAAATTGTAAGGGTTTTACAGTTATCAATAGTTTAAGTTTTATAATAAAATAATTTCAGCTGAAAACATATACTTTGGTTTCAAATTTTAGATAGTAGCTTGTTACTTATAAAAGTATATAGGTCAATTTTATATATAAGTTTATGTAAGTTTTAATTCTGTCTAATATTTTAAATACTTATATAAATATAGTTTACTGTTATAGTCTGCACTTATAGCCATTATGCATAAATTTAGTTTATTTGCTAAATATTAATAATATATAAAACTATTCAAAAGAGTATAAGTTATTCGTATATTATAATAAATTGTTTGTATCGTTTTATAATAATAATAATAATAAATTTGATTTTTCTTTAGAGATATATATATATATATATTATTTTAACTATGTGTCTAAAATTTTATGTTAATTTTTAAAATGGACATAAGGATATAATATTTATTTTGTTTCAATAATATTAAGACGATCCTGATTCGTTTCCATCCATCCCTATCTTTCAGTTTTGCCCGTCTAATCCACTTTTAGCTTACTTCGCTTGAGATGGTTGTTTGGATTTGTTCGATTTTCTAGACCGTGATCCAATTCGTAGCTTGTTGTGTACCAAACTCCTTTAGCCTCGAAAGGTGAGCAATCACTCACGATTAATGTTTTTATATTTATTAAATTTGATTTCAATTGAAACGACAATTGAATTATGCTGCTGTAGTTATTTAAATTATTATATATGCCTTTATCTGTAACTATTCACCTGTGGGATATGACACCATATCCTGTTGATTTTATTATATTGTTATTGATGATATATCTATGCTTGTTATATTTTTTTCTATATCTGTTATCACTCTACAAGTTCCCCGTTAGTATAGAAATCACTATGGGTTGAAATGATACATACCCGAACGGACTTTAGAATAGGAGAAAATCGTTATGGGTTGAAATGATAAACCCAAGCGATTTTCATTTGATTAAATTTGGGATTATGGGTCGAAATGATATCTACCCGTATATATTTAAATTTCGGATTGAAATGATAAATATCCATGTCACTTAACCATATGATAAATATTTTGAAAATGAACTCTATGGTTTTGAGAAGAAATATATGGTTTTAAAATGTTGAGCCTTAAATTTTATATATATAAATGGGAATGATTGATTCAATACATATAATATGGTTGAGTATTTAGATTTATGTTTCAAAAATAGATTTCAGTAATAATTTGAATAAGTTAAGGTTGGGAAGATAATTTGAATTTAGTAAAGAATTTTATTTAATTAAACCGATTTAAAACTTATTGAAATTTAAGATATGATTTATAACTTGAGTTTGATTTAAATAATTTAATGAATAGTTCTTGTTTAAATAAATTTAAGGAAATATTTAGTAAAAATGAATTTAAGTCTAGTTAAATGATATTGAATTTATTAAGTGAATATTCCCTGATTAAATAATAATAAAGTTAAATCAAAAGCTAGAAACTGTTAAATTTAACTTTGAAAATGTTGAATATTAAAGCTTTGAAATATATTGAAAATTTAAATGGTATATTTAGAATTGAATTGAATTGATGAATTGAGCTTTGAATAAAATTTGAATTTGGAATTTGAAGTTGATGTGAAGCAATTTGTGAGACTTGAGGAAATTATAAATACTTTACTTTTAAATTATTTAACCTATATATATACTATTTTGGAAAATAGATATATTTGAAATGAAATGATATTTGGGTTTGAAGAATAAATTAATTTGAAATGACCACGGTGTTATAGTGTATATTTCTACCTTGTAGATAGTTCTGCAGATCCTTAGAGGATGGTTATCCCAAACATCCTTTAAGTTACTTGTATTTCAGTTGATATTTCACTTGAGTTGGATTTATTTATATAAGAATGTTAATCCTGACTCGAGTGTTTTGTGTTTTGCTTTACGCTCGGGTCAGACTGAGTGATACAACATTTGAGACTCATCCTTGGAGTGTGGAGCTTCCTTTGGAGATCCAACTATCGCCTCAGCTTTCAGCTCTTCTAGTTGATTTGTTCAGAGAAGTCATTTGTTGTACTGGAGACTTCACTACATTTGAGATATTCAGTTGTATTTTATTTCTAACTCTGATGTTTATATAGTAGCTTCATGAACTACTATTTTATCTATTCCGCTGCGTATTATTGTATTACTCTGTGTCTGTGATTCTGTGATTGATTTATTTATTGTATATTCTGAGTTTTGCCAAATTTTAAATTAACAATCTGATATTTTGAATGGTCCAAAATTGCGGGTCGTTACAGTTGGTATCAGAGCTTTGGCTCTAGGCAAACTTAGCATAATAGTAAATTTATTTACAGAATCACTTTCGTTTGAGTTTGAATCTCTTCCTTTTGACTCGATTTCCTTTGAACTTTGGAACGTTCCTTGCGGTTCCAAAATTCAATCTTGTCTCTCCCTATTTGTATTCTTGATTCTGGAGTATCCCATAACTCCACTTCGAACGATCTCTATAAGAATAGGCGATTCCGCCAATCTGTGAATGATTTGTAAAGGGGTGAAACTCCTTTACAATGGGCATTGATTCACCGGAGATTTCTATATCTTTGGTTAGATGCCGCTATCTCTTGCGATCGAATGTTGATTTTCCTTGGAATTCTACATCGATCTTGTTCCTGAAGTCACGGTTGACCCGGTTAAGGTCGCCCACGATTCATATAAGTGTATCCGACTACTATTTTGTAATTAATTATCTCATTTTCGTTCGAACTTATTTTTGAATCAGAATCCTATTTGATTAGAGTCCCTCTAATTTGAATTTCTATCTTTGTTTTGAAATCCATTCTTGAACCATCCTTTGAAAAATCAGGCTTGTTTATATTTTTGAAATTGTTTTATATATCAAAATTATTATATTCTATATATAAAAGTGAAATGTTTTCGATAAAGATTATAAACCCTTTTAAAATAAGAATTTGAGGTTTCGAAAGGATTTGTAATTTTGAAAAAAAACTATATAAGAAATTTGATTTATCTAAAAATGATTTATAACTAAAGGATTTTAAATTTGAAATTCGAGAATTGAACTCCGGTATTTGTGAAATTGGTTTTAAGATTTTGAAATATGTAATAATAATATGATTTAAAAGTATTTTCCGAATAAGAAATGTTTCAAACGATTTTTATTGAGTTTCGAAGAAATTTCAAAAGAAGATTGAGAAAATGGAAGTCCAGAACTCACTTATGTCGCTGGAAAATAATTTCGGTGATGAGTGCACGCATCATCGACATTAATTTTCGAGTTTCAGAGTGGGGGATAGGCCACTTCAGTAGCTTTGCTATGCGAGTGATTTTCTGAAACAATTTTGATTTCAAAATTCCGAAGTAAGATTTGATATTCGAGATATATGTATATATATATTTGAAATGATTTGAAGTAAGCCGGTGTTTAGTCCTCGAGTTTCGGATTTGATATAGCCCTATCTATTAAAATTGATTTACTGATTTGTTGGTGATTTCCAACTCTTGAATTTGAAAATGATTTCTTCAACAATTTTGAAGGTTCGAGCACTTCCAAATCAAGGTTAACTTTTCAAAGCTAAGAAAATTTCGAAAAGTATAAAGTATATAAGTTTGGTATGTATGTTTAAAGTATGTAGTAATATGATTTAAATAAGCCAAAACTGTTTTGTTAAGTAAATGAATAAGGCTATTTTGAATTTTTTTAATATGAAATTTAGATTCGAAATGCTTTGAAAAGAATTTGGTCTTCAAAATATTTGAATAAAATTTAGTTTAAATGTTTTAACTTAGTAACATCTTTATGAAACTATATATTTAACAAGTTGGAATAAATATATAAGTTGTACGTATGCTGTTTTATTCGCATAATTAATTTGATCCAAGTTTGATTACACAAGTTCGAGGTGGATTACACCATTTCGTGTTAGGATTTTCATTCGATTCTTGATGGCGAATATTTGATATGGATTTTGGGCTTGATTCTAGAATTCTCCATCATAGTATATGGCTATGCAAGGAGACTGATGGCTTCTAGTCGAGAAACCATATCGAAATCCGCATTAGGGAAGTCGAATGGACAATACTAGATCGAAAGCGAACTTGTGTGATCGAGCGAGCGATCAAATGTGATTTTGCGGAATGATGACGTATGTACATCTTATATTCTAATATCATTGATATATTTTGACGCTGAAATTGAAAGCTGTCAGGTTAGAATATCTTTGCTTACTAAAAGAAAACGTTAAATTCAAATTACAAAGATATATAACCCATGAAAGCAAAGATATTCAATCCCATATGGCTCTTCATACAGCGAAATTTATTTTGAATTTTTTTTTCCTTATATAAGATAGGCCTTACGTAAGTATAAGATGATTTTTGATTTTGGAAATGAATTGGTTGACTTAAATTATTGATTTGGAAATTTGGATTTATTTTCTAAATCTATTATTTTAGAAACTTTGAAACTAAAGATAATTAATTTGAGAAGAAATAATTTGGTGAAATTGTATATGATTTTGAAATTGAACTGATATTGAAACAAATTGAAATTTGAGAACCTTATGTTTACTAAACACTTGATTTGGGAGTTGTCGAACTTATATAAAATTGATTTGTATGAGTATGAAATTGATTCGAAACTATAGATTTGAAAAGGTACTCAATTTGAAAGTGAAATCTTATATAATTGAAGTCTATATAAGTATGATTTGATATACTATTGATTTTGGAAAGTATTTGATTTGAAAATTAAATCTTATATATAATGGATTTTATATAAGTACGATATTTGAAAGTGATTTGAAAAGGTACTATATGATACATATTTTCGAAGTAAAAGATATGGAAAGTGCCTTCTGCTTGATATCCGATTTGTGGCCACATCTTGGATTCATTCTATCGATATTATTCTCTCTGATTTTTGGTTTTCCGGATATGATACTCGAGTGTCCTTCGAATTCCATGTCGTTACCCATGGTCTTACGAGCGCGACTGCATAGCGCAACTGCCTGGCTGAGTCTTGCCTAGGGGTACGGATTGTTTCCTAGGGGATCTAGGCGTAACCATTGTGTATCCTGCAATCTGTGTAGGTCGCGAATAGTAGCGCAACTGCTTGGCTGAGTCTTGCCTGGGGGTACGGATTGTTTCCTGGGGGATCCAGGCGTAACCATTGTGTATCCTGCACTCTACTAGTCATCATGGCGTAACTTGCAGGGCTGAGAAAGCTTACGGATATGGATTGTTTCCTGGGGGAACCAGGCGTAACCATTGTGTATCTACGAACCATGGTTAGACAAAGGTTTTATTTGTTTTTGTTTGGATTGTACTTTCCATATCTATTTTTAAAAGTTTTCCAGTATTTTCACTGGGTGTTGAAACAAGTCTACTAAGCACCTGGAGAATTCTAGTTTTGCGCCTGATCAACGCATTACCAGAGTCTACAGGAACGAGGATAAACTTGTTGAAACATCGAGTTATAAAAGTATTTTATTATAAAAGTATTTCCAACAAAGAAATTTTGTATTAATATTCGAAATTGAAATTCTAGTGGTTTGAATTAATTATTCATGCCGATACTATTCTTTTGAATCTGCCTTATCTGCTCAGCTTTATTTATTCACCTATATTCTGTTTTTCCAAATCCTCCTTCTTTTCCTTGTTGACTATATCCTTTTTAAATATTGTTATTTATATACTACATGGTTTAATAGAAATTTTAGTGTTATAAATATTTTGAAGTTATTAATTAAATAAATATATTTAAAGTAAATGATTATTGATTTAGTAAAAATGTTGAAAGATATTTTGGGATAAAATTTATAAATTATGAATTATGGATTTAAATGTTTTCAATAGCTTCTTTGTAAATATAAGTAATAATGTAAATAATTGTTTTCAAATAGTTTTCATATAATTATAAAAGTTATTTAAAACATATAAATGGTATTTATAAAGAAAGCAAGAAATTTTACAAATGGGTTTTGAAGGATATTAAGGTATTAAAGATAATTGAGTTGCAAACGAAGTTTCAAATGAATATTTCAAGTAAAATTTATATAGTTTCAAATTAATTGTTTAATCCTGACTTTCAATCTACTCTACCTCTGGTTGTCCTATTCTCCTACCTCCTTTATTTTCGGGGACGAAAAGTTTTGAGTGGGGGAGAGTGTGACGACCCAAAATTTTAGTGATTTTTATTTATTAAATTAATTGAAATTTTGTGAAATTTTAAACAATTGAATTTGAAAATAAAATTTTATTATTTAGAATACGTCTATTTTAGTATAGCAACTGGTAAATTTTCATCTGATAATATTGTAGTTTATTTTATTGTGTAATTTTATTTCAATTTAAATCAGTTAAAAACAGTTGAATTTAAAAGTGTTCCGAAACCTAAAAGTGTCAACATGGGAAATTTCTAAATCTTCTTCTGAGTGAGATGTCATCTTTTGTTTTTCCAAATTTGGACTTCTATTGCTCCGTTTATCTTAATTCTGACATATTTGCAGCATTTTTCGGTACCGATTATCGACTTTTGATCGGATGATCGTACCACTAATATCTGTATACCGTTTTAATCGTCTCGTCGCGCTGATCACCACGGTATATTTATTCTTGTATTTTGAGGCCCGGTACAAGACGGGAACAATCAAACCATATATTGTACTGGTACCTAAATTCGTGACTTTTGATTTCCTTTCTTTCAAATTTTGAACTGCGTCTTCCAAGCAAGATAATTGCTTTAATAAATGTTGCCGAATCAATGGACAGACGTTACCATTCCCATCATTTCACTTTATTACAGTGGTACGTTTCATTTGCCTCTCTCTCTCTCCTTTTATTTTCTTTTTGAAACAATACAATATATGATATTATTATTTATAATATGAAACCCCACTTTCGTTCCATTGCATTCCTTTTCTCTGCCGCCTTCACCTTTAACAGAGAACAACATATCCGCCATTTCTTCCTCTTCAACAAATCCCATACTCACCTTTACCTTCCGCCCTCTCTCATTTGTGTCCTTCTCACCATCTCCCTTCCTCTTTCCCGAGCTTCGCCCATCGTTGCCATCAGCCACCCCACGCTCGTCCTCCAGCCACCATGCCGTGGCTCTGCCCAAAACTGCAATCCCTCATATCCTTCCACCTCATCCAAGCAACCGAGAGCACCCACTCGCCACCAAACCCCTTCTCCAATCGTGCCCATTCACCTCACATGCTCAATGCATCACTCGACTTGCTTCAGAGATAGATGCGTACATGGTATGTGTATAAATTTTATTTGTTGTATATTATATAGGTTCTTATTTATATAAATTTCGAATACTTATTTTCCAAACATAGTTTATATGTGTAAGTTTTTAACTCTGTCTTCCCAGACCTTACATATTTCGAATTATATATGTTTGTTTATATACTAAGTTTTGTGTTGTATTCAATCTGTTGTATATATATATATATATTACTTTATATATATGGTCTCTGGAGTTTATTTTAAGATATTGGTATTGATTCAAGAGATATATGGGTTAATATTCAAATATACGAGTCTGCCTGTAAATTTATAGGTTAGGTGTTATAGTTTTATATAAGCTTTTAATTAGTCTGGTTTAATATATGTGTCTGTTTATATGTTAAAATGTATATATAATTATTTAAGTACATTATATAACATAGGGTTTAAAGTTATGTAACGTCTTACCAGAGCCTGCTCACGTCTTATGTATGGTTGATGTGTAAAATAGTCTGTAGGCAGGTGATTAGTTATATATTTAAAAAGTATACTGGTCGTTCACTTTTGAAGTATATATGAGTTAGTCCATATATTAATTAAATACATCATAGGGTAGAGCATGCATGAGTCTACTCAATGGTAATTTTACAATTTTAGCGTTTGTATACTATTAGCTTGGGCAGGTACATCTTGTTGTAATATTATAATATTAGGGGTTAATATATTTGAGTCTGCACACTCATCAAAGTTATTTGTATATATGCGGCTGTTATATATATAGTAAGTGTATCGTTGCAGTTTAAAATTGTAAGGGTTTTACAGTTATCAATAGTTTAAGTTTTATAATAAAATAATTTCGGCTGAAAACATATACTTTGGTTTCAAATTTTAGATAGTAGCTTGTTACTTATAAAAGTATATAGGTCAATTTTATATATAAGTTTATGTAAGTTTTAATTCTGTCTAATATTTTAAATACTTATATAAATATAGTTTACTGTTATAGTCTGCACTTATAGCCATTATGCATAAATTTAGTTTATTTGCTAAATATTAATAATATATAAAACTATTCAAAAGAGTATAAGTTATTCGTATATTATAATAAATTGTTTGTATCGTTTTATAATAATAATAAAAAAAAATTTGATTTTTCTTTAGATATATATATATATATATTATTTTAACTATGTGTCTAAAATTTTATGTTAATTTTTAAAATGGACATAAGGATATAATATTTATTTCGTTTCAATAATATTAAGACGATCCTGATTCGTTTCCATCCATCCCTATCTTTCAGCTTTGCCCGTCTAATCCACTTTTAGCTTACTTCGCTTGAGATGGTTGTTTGGATTTGTTCAATTTTCTAGACCGTGATCCAATTCGTAGCTTGTTGTGTATCAAACTCCTTTAGCCTCGAAAGGTGAGCAATCACTCACGATTAATGTTTTTATATTTATTAAATTTGATTTTAATTGAAACGACAATTGAATTATGCTGCTGTAGTTATTTAAATTATTATATATGCCTTTATCTGTAACTGTTCACCTGTGGGATATGACACCATATCTTGTTGATTTTATTATATTGTTATTGATGATATATCTATGCCTGTTATATTTTTTTTTATATCTGTTATCACTCTACAAGTTCCCCGTTAGTATAGAAATCACTATGGGTTGAAATGATACATACCCGAACGGACTTTAGAATAGGAGAAAATCGTTATGGGTTGAAATGATAAACCCAAGCAATTTTCATTTGATTAAATTTGGGATTACGGGTCGAAATGATATCTACCCGTATATATTTAAATTTCGGATTGAAATGATAAATATCCATGTCACTTAACCATATGATAAATATTTTGAAAATGAACTCTATGGTTTTGAGAAAAAATATATGGTTTTAAAATGTTGAGCCTTAAATTTTATATATATAAATGGGAATGATTGATTCAATACATATAATATGGTTGAGTATTTAGATTTATGTTTCAAAAATAGATTTCAGTAATAATTTGAATAAGTTAAGGTTGGGAAGATAATTTGAATTTAGTAAAGAATTTTATTTAATTAAACCGATTTAAAACTTATTGAAATTTAAGATATGATTTATAACTTGAGTTTGATTTAAATAATTTAATGAATAGTTCTTGTTTAAATAAATTTAAGGAAATATTTAGTAAAAATGAATTTAAGTCTAGTTAAATGATATTGAATTTATTAAGTGAATATTCCCTGATTAAATAATAATAAAGTTAAATCAAGAGCTATGAAACTGTTAAATTTAACTTTGAAAATGTTGAATATTAAAGCTTTGAAATATATTGAAAATTTAAATGGTATATTTAGAATTGAATTGAATTGATGAATTGAGCTTTGAATAAAATTTGAATTTGGAATTTGAAGTTGATGTGAAGCAATTTGTGAGACTTGAGGAAATTATAAATACTTTACTTTTAAATTATTTAACCTATATATATACTATTTTGGAAAATAGATATATTTGAAATGAAATGATATTTGGGTTTGAAGAATAAATTAATTTGAAATGACCACGGTGTTATAGTGTATATTTCTACCTTGTAGATAGTTCTGCAGATCCTTAGAGGATGGTTATCCCAAACATCCTTTAAGTTACTTGTATTTCAGTTGATATTTCACTTGAGTTGGATTTATTTATATAAGAATGTTAATCCTGACTCGAGTGTTTTGTGTTTTGCTTTACGCTCGGGTCAGACTGAGTGATACAGCATTTGAGACTCATCCTTGGAGTGTGGAGCTTCCTTTGGAGATCCAACTATCGCCTCAGCTTTCAGCTCTTCTAGTTGATTTGTTCAGAGAAGTCATCTGTTGTACTGGAGACTTCACTACATTTGAGATATTCGGTTGTATTTTATTTCTAACTCTGATGTTTATATAGTAGCTTCATGAACTACTATTTTATCTATTCCGCTGCGTATTATTGTATTACTCTGTGTCTGTGATTCTATGATTGATTTATTTATTGTATATTCTGAGTTTTGCCAAATTTTAAATTAACAATTTTATATTTTGAATGGTCCAAAATTGCGGGTCGTTACAGTTGGTATCAGAGCTTTGGCTCTAGGCAAACTTAGCATAATAGTAAATTTATTTACAGAATCACTTTCGTTCGAGTTTGAATCTCTTCCTTTTGACTCGATTTCCTTTGAACTTTGGAACGTTCCTTGTGGTTCCAAAATTCATTCTTGTCTCTCCCTATCTGTATTCTTGATTCTGGAGTATCCCATAACTCCACTTCGAACGATCTCTATAAGAATAGGCGATTCCGCCAATCTGTGAATGATTTGTAAAGGGGTGAAACTCCTTTACAATGGGCATTGATTCAACGGAGATTTCTATATCTTTGGTTAGATGCCGCTATCTCTTGCGATCGAATGTTGATTTTCCTTGGAATTCTACATCGATCTTGTTCCTGAAGTCACGGTTGACCCGGTTAAGGTCGCCCACGATTCATATAAGTGTATCCGACTACTGTTTTGTAATTAATTACCTCATTTTCGTTCGAACTTATTTTTGAATCAGAATCCTATTTGATTAGAGTCCCTCTAATTTGAATTTCTATCTTTGTTTTGAAATCCATTCTTGAACCATCCTTTGAAAAATCAGGCTTGTTTATATTTTTGAAATTGTTTTATATATCAAAATTATTATATTCTATATATAAAAGTGAAATGTTTTCGATAAAGATTATAAACCCTTTTAAAATAAGAATTTGAGGTTTCGAAAGGATTTTTAATTTTGAAAAAAAAACTATATAAGAAATTTGATTTATCTAAAAATGATTTATAACTAAAGGATTTTAAATTTGAAATTCGAGAATTGAATTCCGGTATTTGTGAAATTGGTTTTAAGATTTTGAAATATGTAATAATAATATGATTTAAAAGTATTTTCCGAATAAGAAATGTTTCAAACGATTTTTAATGAGTTTCGAAGAAATTTCAAAAGAAGTTTGAGAAAATGGAAGTCCAGAACTCACTTATGTCGCTAGAAAATAATTTCGGTGATGAGTGCACGCATCATCGACATTAATTTTCGAGTTTCAGAGTGGGGGATAGGCCACTTCAGTAGCTTTGCTATGCGAGTGATTTTTTGAAACAATTTTGATTTCAAAATTCCGAAGTAAGATTTGATATTCGAGATATATGTATATATATATTTGAAATGATTTGAAGTAAGCCGGTGTTTAGTCCTCGAGTTTCGGATTTGATATAGCCCTATCTATTAAAATTGATTTACTGATTTGTTGGTGATTTCCAACTCTTGAATTTGAAAATGATTTCTTCAACAATTTTGAAGGTTCGAGCACTTCCAAATCAAGGTTAACTTTTCAAAGCTAAGAAAATTTCGAAAAGTATAAAGTATATAAGTTTGGTATGTATGTTTAAAGTATGTAGTAATATGATTTAAATAAGCCAAAACTGTTTTGTTAAGTAAATGAATAAGGCTATTTTGAATTTTTCTAATATGAAATTTAGATTCGAAATGCTTTGAAAAGAATTTGGTCTTCAAAATATTTGAATAAAATTTAGTTTAAATGTTTTAACTTAGTAACATCTTTATGAAACTATATATTTAACAAGTTGGAATAAATATATAAGTTGTACGTATGCTGTTTTATTCGCATAATTAATTTGATCCAAGTTTGATTACACAAGTTCGAGGTGGATTACACCATTTCGTGTTAGGATTTTCATTCGATTCTTGATGGCGAATATTTGATATGGATTTTGGGCTTGATTCTAGAATTCTCTATCATAGTATATGGCTATGCAAGGAGACTGATGGCTTCTAGTCGAGAAACCATATCGAAATCCGCATTAGGGAAGTCGAATGGACAATAGTAGTTCGAAAGCGAACTTGTGTGATCGAGCGAGCGATTAAATGTGATTTTGCGAAATGATGATGTATGTACATCTTATATTCTAATATCATTGATATATTTTGACGCTGAAATTGAAAGCTGTCAGGTTAGAATATCTTTGCTTGCTAAAAGAAAACTTTAAATTCAAATTACAAAGATATATAACCCATGAAAGCAAAGATATTCAATCCCATATGGCTCTTCATACAGCGAAATTTATTTTGAAATTTTTTTTCCTTATATAAGATAGGCCTTACGTAAGTATAAGATGATTTTTGATTTTGGAAATGAATTGGTTGACTTAAATTATTGATTTGGAAATTTGGATTTATTTTCTAAATCTATTATTTTAGAAACTTTGAAAATAAAGATAATTAATTTGAGAAGAAATAATTTGGTGAAATTGTATATGATTTTGAAATTGAACTGATATTGAAACAAATTGAAATTTGAGAACCTTATGTTACTAAACACTTGATTTGGGAGTTGTCGAACTTATATAAAATTGATTTGTATGAGTATGAAATTGATTCGAAACTATAGATTTGAAAAGGTACTCAATTTGAAAGTGAAATCTTATATAATTGAAGTCTATATAAGTATGATTTGATATACTATTGATTTTGGAAAGTATTTGATTTGAAAATTAAATCTTATATATAATGGATTTTATATAAGTACGATATTTGAAAGTGATTTGAAAAGGTACTATATGATACATATTTTCAAAGTAAAAGATATGGAAAGTGCCTTCTGCTTGATATCCGATTTATGGCCACATCTTGGATTCATTCTATCGATATTATTCTCTCTGATTTTTGGTTTTCCAGATATGATACTCGAGTGTCCTTCGAATTCCATGGCGTTACCCATGGTCTTACGAGCGCGACTGCATAGCGCAACTGCCTGGCTGAGTCTTGCCTAGGGGTACGGATTGTTTCCTAGGGGATCCAGGCGTAACCATTGTGTATCCTGCAATATGTGTAGGTCGCGAATAGTAGCGCAACTGCTTGGCTGAGTCTTGCCTGGGGGTACGGATTGTTTCCTGGGGGATCCAGGTGTGATATCCCGGAATTTTAACGAATTTAAAAGGTGATAATCTTTAAAATTAATTAATGAATATTGGTAAGGTTTGTTATTTTCAAACAATAATAAATAATAGTAAAGAGATGTTTATAAATATAGATATAACTGGGTTTAAAATAGAATTATTATTTTCAAAGTAATAATGTGTTTATTTAATTTTATATATGTCTGAATTGATTTTAAATTGGATTTTTAAATTGCATTTGAATTTGGATTTAAACTTGAATTCAAAGGATATATATATCTTAAAAATATTTTGGATATAAAATATATGGATAAGGTTTTTATTTAAAATAAGATTTGTTTTATATTATTTTTCCTTAAAAGAATTTTATTTATATAAATTTGGGGAGTATTTATTTAATAGTAAATAAATACAAAAGTTTAATATTATCATTTAAAAATGGATTACATATACTATATATGATATTATTTAAAATCTAATTGGTTTATTTTATTTTCTTTAAAAAGGTTTCATTTATATAAATTAGAATGGGTATTTAGTTATTAGGAAATTAATTAATAAAAGCTTTATTTATATTTATAAATTTATTTAAAACACTTAGGACATGTGTTAATATCTTAACATATGGTAATAACATGTGGAAGCTTTGTATAATTAAATTTAACAAGTGGCAAAACAATATTTAATCTAAAAACTAAATTATACTAAATAACTATGTTTAGAGAAACCTGGTCGTTCAGTTTCAAAACCTCTCTATTCTTTCTTTCCTCTTCTAAAAAAAATCTGAAATCAAATTTAAAAGTAAATCAAACAACTTCATCAGTTTTTAAAAGCTTCAGCATGTTCAAATTTTCAACTGAACTTCAGCATCTATTTCATCTTCCACCTGAATCAAAGCATGCAGTAGGATCAACTCAATATTACAACTACAATTAAGTAATTCAAAATCATAGGAAGCTCCAGGCTAATTAAAACTGCAATGAAGAAAAACTGTTCTCTGTTATCATTCAGGTGAGTAAAACTCTTATTTAAAAATTGGTTTTAGATATTGCATGTGATGATTTTGTGTAATAAAGTTGGGATATGTTTGCATGTTTCATTTCATCTGAATATTTGTATGAAAATGCTTGGTTTCATATGTGAATGTCTGTAAAAATATATACTGGTACTCTGTTATGAGTAACAGGTTAGCAACCATCACAAATAATACCTATATCTCTATAAAAATCAAAATTAGACTGTGATTATAGAAAAGAAATTGTTAATAACAATGAGTTCTCATTTTTAAAAATAATTTTAAGTTATTTTGTTTGCTATGTATACTGTAAGTTTAAAGATTTACAGAAAAAAATAAGGAAATGGGCAAACATCAATTATGATAATTTATGTATCTAATTGTATAATCTGGATTGTGAATACGAATCGTGAATTTTGAAATAAACTTTAAAATATTTAAGGGTATATAGGCAGAGATATTGCATGTTGGTCGATCTATGGGTTTTGATCATTTGTCGTTGATCGGCGTGGTGATTGGGGTTGGAATTTTGGTCGAGGCTAGTTTTCGAAGTGTGGATGATGGGAAAAATACTGGTGATTTTTCTTGATGGCCATGGTGTTCGAATTCGAATGAACTAGGGTTCGATTCACAGTTGGGTGGTTGTCGTGCTCGAGAAAATCTCGTCGTCGATGAAGCATTAGGGTCGATCGGAGTGAATGGGATCAAGGCGTGGGTCTACGGCGAGTCTTTGGTCGGAGTATCGATACTTCTGGTGGCCGGAGGTGGCAACACGGGGAGGTTCTAGGGTGATGGGTTCGTTCCAGGTTGGGTCCTCTCATGTTCGTTCTCGTTTTCATGATCGATTCTTGGTTCTGGGTGATTGCTTGGGTCGAGTAGGTCAACTATGACTTGTAGGAGGTAGAGGCGATGGTCGGAGTGTCGTTGATCAACTGTGCACGTGCACAACATTTACGTTCGTGTCAGGTTGGAATTGGCTTCAGGGTAGATGGAGATAACTCAGGGCAAACTCGAGTGATTTTGGGTGTTGACTCGAAGTTTTCCAGGGGTAGTATCGAAGCGGAGAGATGTGAGATTTTTGAACGTGAGTGTCTCGGGGTTTGCTCAGGGAATTGGGTATTTGGCTCAGGTGAGTCTCGAATACTACGGGTTGGGCCCGAGTTTAATTTTAAACAGTTTTAAGTTTTAATATAAGCAGGTTTTAAAATTTAAAATGAATTTAGTTCTAACTGTTATATGATAAATGTTTTAAATTGTTTGATCAAGGAAATTATAAAAATTTATTTAACTTAAAGTGTTAAGTTAAATGTTTAAGTTATTTAAACTTAAAGTAAATGATTTAATTAGGCAAGTAAATTATAAAGATAAATGTTTTAAATATGATTATATAATTGAGAAATTAAATAAAGATAAGTAGTTTATCTGAAGGTTAATTAAGACCTTGGATGATTATGGATTAATTAAATTAATCAAGTAATTAAAGAGTAATTAATTAATTTAATTTATTAATGATAAAGGGTAGTAAATTAAATTAATTATTAATTAGAGATTAATTAGTTCGTAATTAAGGATAAATTAAATAAGTAATTAGAGATTAATTACTTAAATGGTAATTACTTAATGTGAGTAATTAGAGGATAAATTTGTTAAGAATGAATTAATTTAATTAGTAATTAAAGGTAAATTAATTAATAGTTAAAGGTTGATTAATTTAGTATTAATTAATTAAGTAAGAGATTCAATTAATTATTAAAGTAATTAAGGAAAAGTTAATTAATGGAAGTAATTAAAGCTTGTTAATTAATTAATGTTAATTAAACTGGGTTAAGTAATAAATTCATAAGTAATTAATTTAATTGGCTAAATTAAATTAATTGTAATTATGTGATTAATTAATTTGGCTTAGGGATGATGAATTAAATTAAATAGAATGTTTGGATTGATTAATGTCTATGGTATGTTAATCTATGATGATATTTGATGTGTGACACTTTGGATATAGCTGTGATAAATATAAGTTATTTATCTGTGATTGAGTTGCCCTGTGTTTACAGTGTTATGAATTGAATTAAATTGTTTAACTTAAACATCTTGGCTTAAAGGATGACATTTGATTCGAAGAGACCGGGGACGGGTATCAGTAAATACCCGAAACCACTTCGATTTGAAATCTTCTATAATTCTTTTTAAATTGATATGTGAAATCAATAGGCCGGTTTTAGATAATATGGACCATTTAAACTAAGTTGGATACTTAGATATTGTTTTGTGAAAATAAGTGTTGATATATAAGTTGTTTACTTATAGAAAAGTACGAGTTACCCCGGGTTTTAAATAAGTTCTATGAATTGAAATTTCATGTTAGATGAGTTTACTCACGCTGGTTTCCAGCCTGACCCGGGTGTTACTTTGATGTAATGCTCGGGTCAGACCGAGTATTACAGATTTCAGGTAAGGACGTTCTGGAGCTCAGGAGGCGAGCTGGATGGCAGGAACGTATGGAGTGTATTCCGCTGTGTATATGAGACTGTGTAGTCTGTATAGATTGTAGTCTGGAACAAGTTGTATAACTGTCCAGCTCATGTATAAATGGTTATAACTCTGATGTATTAAATTGTAATTGACTGATACAATTTTCTTTGTGTAAAGAATATTATTTGATATTATATTTTATCCGCTGCGAATGTGAGAATCTGTGTCTTGCTCTGTTCTTTCTTCTATCTCTTTTCTTTTTCTTCTCACTATCTGGAAATTTCGGGTTCGAAATCTCCGGGTTGTTACACCAGGCGTAACCATTGTGTATCCTGCACTCTACTAGTCATCATGGCGTAACTTGCAGGGCTGAGAAAGCTTACGGATATGGATTGTTTCCTGGGGGAACCAGGCGTAACCATTGTGTATCTACGAACCATGGTTAGACAAAGGTTTTATTTGTTTTTGTTTGGATTGTACTTTCCATATCTATTTTTAAAAGTTTTCCAGTATTTTCACTGGGTGTTGAAACAAGTCTACTAAGCACCTGTAGAATTCTAGTTTTGCGCCTGATCAACGCATTACCAGAGTCTACAAGAACGAGGATAAACTTGTTGAAACATCGAGTTATAAAAGTATTTTATTATAAAAGTATTTCCAACAAAGAAATTTTGTATTAATATTCGAAATTGAAATTCTAATGGTTTGAATTAATTATTCATGCCGATACTATTCTTTTGAATCTGCCTTATCTGCTCAGCTTTATTTATTCACCTATATTCTGTTTTTCCAAATCCTCCTTCTTTTCCTTGTTGACTATATCCTTTTTAAATATTGTTATTTATATACTACATGGTTTAATAGAAATTTTAGTGTTATAAATATTTTGAAGTTATTAATTAAATAAATATATTTAAAGTAAATGATTATTGATTTAGTAAAAATGTTGAAAGATATTTTGGGATAAAATTTATAAATTATGAGTTATGGATTTAAATGTTTTCAATAGCTTCTTTGTAAATATAAGTAATAATGTAAATAATTGTTTTCAAATAGTTTTCATATAATTATAAAAGTTATTTAAAACATATAAATGGTATTTATAAAGAAAGCAAGAAATTTTACAAATGGGTTTTGAAGGGTATTAAGGTATTAAAGATAATTGAATTGCAAACGAAGTTTCAAATGAATATTTCAAGTAAAATTTATATAGTTTCAAATTAATTGTTTAATCCTGACTTTCAATCTACTCTACCTCTGGTTGTCCTATTCTCCTACCTCCTTTCTTTTCGGGGACGAAAAGTTTTGAGTGGGGGAGAGTGTGACGACCCAAAATTTTAGTGATTTTTATTTATTAAATTAATTGAAATTTTGTGAAATTTTAAACAATTGAATTTGAAAATAAAATTTTATTATTTAGAATACGTCTATTTTAGTATAGCAACTGGTAAATTTTCATCTGATAATATTGTAGTTTATTTTATTGTGTAATTTTATTTCAATTTAAATAAGTTAAAAACAGTTGAATTTAAAAGTGTTCCGAAACCTAAAAGTGTCAACATGGGAAATTTCTAAATCTTCTTCTGAGTGAGATGTCATCTTTTGTTTTTCCAAATTTGGACTTCTATTGCTCCGTTTATCTTAATTCTGACAGATTTGCAGCATTTTTCGGTACCGATTATCGACTTTTGATCGGATGATCGTACCACTAATATCTGTATACCGTTTTAATCGTCTCGTCGTGCTGATCACCACGGTATATTTATTCTTGTATTTTGAGGCCCGGTACAAGACGGGAACAATCAAACCATATATTGTACTGGTACCTAAATTCGTGACTTTTGATTTCCTTTCTTTCAAATTTTGAACTGCGTCTTCCAAGCAAGATAATTGCTTTAATAAATGTTGCCGAATCAATGGACAGACGTTACCATTCCCATCATTTCACTTTATTACAGTGGTACGTTTCATTTTCCTCTCTCTCTCTCTCCTTTTATTTTCTTTCTGAAACAACACAATATATGATATTATTATTTATAATATGAAACCCCACTTTCGTTCCATTGCATTCCTTTTCTCTGCCGCCTTCACCTTTAACAGAGAACAACATATCCGCCATTTCTTCCTCTTCAACAAATCCCATACTCACCTTTACCTTCCGCCCTCTCTCATTTGTGTCCTTCTCACCATCTCCCTTCCTCTTTCCCGAGCTCCGCCCATCGAAGCCATCAGCCACCCCACGCTCGTCCTCCAGCCACCATGCCGTGGCTCTGCCCAAAACTGCACTCCCTCATATCCTTCCACCTCATCCAAGCAACCAAGAGCACCCACTCGCCACCAAACCCCTTCTCCAATCGTGCCCATTCACCTCACATGCTCAATGCATCACTCGACTTGCTTCAGAGATAGATGCGTACATGGTATGTGTATAAATTTTATTCGTTGTATATTATATGGGTTCTTATTTATATAAATTTCGAATACTTATATTCCAAACATAGTTTATATGTGTAAGTTTTTAACTCTGTCTTCCCAGACCTTACATATTTCGAATTATATATATTTGTTTATATACTAAGTTTTGTGTTGTATTCAATCTGTTGTATATATATATATATATATTACTTTATATATATGGTCTCTGGAGTTTATTTTAAGATATTGGTATTGATTCAAGAGATATATGGGTTAATATTCAAATATACGAGTCTGCCTGTAAATTTATAGGTTAGGTGTTATAGTTTTATATAAGCTTTTAATTGGTCTGGTTTAATATATGTGTCTGTTTATATGTTAAAATGTATATATAATTATTTAAGTACATTATATAACATAGGGTTTAAAGTTATGTAACGTCTTACCAGAGCCTGCTCACGTCTTATGTATGGTTGATGTGTAAAATAGTCTGTAGGCAGGTGATTAGTTATATATTTAAAAAGTATACTGGTCGTTCACTTTTGAAGTATATATGAGTTAGTCCATATATTAATTAAATATAGCATAGGGTAGAGCATGCATGAGTCTACTCAGTGGTAATTTTACAATTTTAGCGTTTGTATACTATTAGCTTGGGCAGGTACATCTTGTTGTAATATTATAATATTAGGGGTTAGTATATTTGAGTCTGCACACTCATCAAAGTTATTTGTATATATGCGGCTGTTATATATATAGTAAGTGTATCGTTGCAGTTTAAAATTGTAAGGGTTTTATAGTTATCAATAGTTTAAGTTTTATAATAAAATAATTTCGGCTGAAAACATATACTTTCGTTTCAAATTTTAGATAGTAGCTTGTTACTTATAAAAGTATATAGGTCAATTTTATATATAAGTTTATGTAAGTTTTAATTATGTCTAATATTTTAAATACTTATATAAATATAGTTTACTGTTATAGTCTGCACTTATAGCCATTATGCATAAATTTAGTTTATTTGCTAAATATTAATAATATATAAAACTGTTCAAAAGAGTATAAGTTATTCGTATATTATAATAAATTGTTTGTATCGTTTTATAATAATAATAAAAAAAATTATTTTTCTTTAGATATATATATATATATATATATTATTTTAACTATGTGTCTAAAATTTTATGTTAATTTTTAAAATGGACATAAGGATATAATATTTATTTTGTTTCAATAATATTAAGACGATCCTGATTCGTTTCCATCCATCCCTATCTTTCAGCTTTGCCCGTCTAATCCACTTTTAGCTTACTTCGCTTGAGATGGTTGTTTGGATTTGTTCGATTTTCTAGACCGTGATCCAATTCGTAGCTTGTTGTGTATCAAACTCCTTTAGCCTCGAAAGGTGAGCAATCACTCACGATTAATGTTTTTATATTTATTAAATTTGATTTCAATTGAAACGACAATTGAATTATGCTGCTGTAGTTATTTAAATTATTATATATGCCTTTATCTGTAACTGTTCACCTGTGGGATATGACACCAAATCCTGTTGATTTTATTATATTGTTATTGATGATATATCTATGCCTGTTATATTTTTTTCTATATCTGTTATCACTCTACAAGTTCCCCGTTAGTATAGAAATCACTATGGGTTGAAATGATACATACCCGAACGGACTTTAGAATAGGAGAAAATCATTATGGGTTGAAATGATAAACCCAAGCGATTTTCATTTGATTAAATTTGGGATTACGGGTCGAAATGATATGTACCCGTATATATTTAAATTTCGGATTGAAATGATAAATATCCTTGTCACTTAACCATATGATAAATATTTTGAAAATGAACTCTATGGGTTTGAGAAGAAATATATGGTTTTAAAATGTTGAGCCTTAAATTATATATATATAAATGGGAATGATTGATTGATGCAGCTCAAGGTGAAGGTCTAAGTCGTACACGACTTAAAGGGCTAAGTCGCACACGACTTAAAGTAACTATAGGTCGTCTACGGCCTAAGGAGGCATGTGAGCAGGAGCTACGACTTAACTGGAAACCAGGGGAAGGAGCTAACTCGAGTTTACGACCTAAGGAGAAGGTTCTGGGTCGTCTACGACCTAACGGATTAGGAGGAAAAGGGCTACGACTTAACAAAGGTTTAAATCGCTCGGAGTTGATAAGTCGTCCACGACTTACGGAAAGGCCACGGAAGGAGCGGTTCGAATTGAGAATGAAGTGTTAAGTCGGCTACGACTTAAGGAAGGAGTTAAGTCGGAAGCGAGTTACGACTTAGTTAAGTCGCACAAGTTAAAAGCGAACCCTCTTAAGTCGCAGAAGCTTGAAACCGAAGATCCTGATGCCGCGTCAATCTGGGCCGTTGATATCTTAAGTTGTGAACTGGGTTGTAATTTGTTAAGTCGTCACCGACTTATGTTAAGTCGTGAGTTGTAAGTCCTGTACGACTTAAGTGTTGAGTCGCTATGTTGTAATATGTAGGTTATTTCCTAAGTCGTGCACTTTGTTATAAGTCGTAAGTCGTCTGTTTTCATATGTCGTCTGTTGTAAGTCGTATGGTGTCTGTATTCTGTTGAGTCGTAAGTCGTGTACGACTTATGTTGAGTCGGAGACTTTGTTAAGTCGGAAACGACTTAGGAGTTAGTGAAATTTCTATTGTAAAGTTGTTCGCCTATAAATAGGCCGTGAGTCTCATTTGTAAAAGGTTGTTGATTTTTGAATAAAATTCTCTTTTGATTGCTGTGTGCTTTCATCTAAATTGGTAGTTGAGTGTAATCTCCTATCTCCTCTTTCGGATAATCGAGTGCGCTCGATTCAACGATTGTAGAAGCTGATTCGCGGAATCTAGTGCGCTAGATCAACGCTCGAAGAATTGAAGATCTTTGAACCCGGTATCGTGCGCGATCAACGAGTTCGGGATAGCTAGAATTCGGTATCTTCGGATCAACGAATTTGGGCATTTCAGTATCTTCCAATCCACCGATTACTACATTCAACGATCTACATTGTTTTTGTAATATCCGCTGCGTCATTTTGGTATCAAAGCTGGTTTTAGCCAATCATAGCTAGATCGAGACTTGGAACCAATCAATTGAAGAAATTTGAAGAAGTTTGAGACGACCGAGCTAGTTGAGGGAATTTGCATTCATTTTTTTAAAGCTTGGAGGATCGGATTTGTGTTAGAGACCGAGAATTGTATTCGTCGAGTTCATCATCGAGTAGCAACACAAGGGGGAGTTTTGATCCATTCTATTTTGGATCTAAGTTCTAGAATTGTTTGAATTTGGGCCGTGAAGCTTGCGCGCGCCAAAGGAGAGATTTGAATTGTTGAAGTTTGTACAATTTACAATCATGCCACCGAGAAGAGTAAATCGTCACCAAAACGTAGAAGCTTTGTATCGAAGAGAAGAAGCTGATGAGATGGAACAAAGAATCAATGAAAACTTTAGTGAAAAGCTTAATGAAGGAATTGGCCGGTTAGAGAAGCTTATGACGGAGATGAATCAAAATCGGAGAAGGGTTTCACCTGAATCTAACCATGGGGGTAGTAGAGTCTCGCCACATTCCAATCGAGACAGAAGTGTTGAAAATGATCAAGGGCGTGGGAGGAACGTGAATGGTCGTGAATGGAGGAATGTAGATAGAAGGGATGATGGTGGTAGACGTGAAGGTAGTAGAGATGTGGGTGGACGAGATGGACAACGATATACATCTGATTTTGAAGAGGAGTATGATGGTGGTAGTGTTCGAGGACAAGGACGAGGACAAGGAAGAAATCACTCTGAGTATGATCAAAAGTGGGAGTCGGGGATGAAGACTGAAATTCCTGAATTCAAAGGTGGTATGCAAGTGGAGGAGTTTCTAGATTGGGTAGCTAATGTTGAGGAGATTTTTGACTTCAAAGAAGTTCCAGAACATCGTAGAGTGAAGTTGGTTGCTACGAGGTTGAGGGGTAGAGCTTTAGCATGGTGGCAGCAAACCAAACTTACACGTGAACGACTGGGAAAGTCAAAAGTTGAATCTTGGGAGAAGATAAAGAAATTGATGAAAGCAACGTTCTTACCTTACAATTATCAATCTTTGATGTATCAACGTTTGCAGAACCTGAGACAAGGAACGAAATCTGTGAATGACTATGCTGACGAATTTTATAAACTAATTGCAAGGAATGATATTATGGAAACAGAAGAACAGTTAACAGCCACATTTGTTGGAGGATTGCGAATGCAGATTCAGGATATGGTTAATATGTTCGATCCAAGATCTGTAGCGGAAGCACATCAGAAAGCGTTGGCTTGGGAGAAACAGGGACGACGAGGAAGTGGTGAGTTTACTAATTCTAACAATCAAGTGAAGGGTGTTGGTGGAAGTTCTAATGTTTCTAAACCTATCAGTAGACCAGTAGTGAAGGAGGTTGAGAAGTCAAAGGTTAACAACGGGTTCAAATGTTACAATTGTCAGGAATTTGGTCACAAAAGTACCGAATGTCCAAAACCGAAGAAGAGAGCTATGATAGCAGAGGTTGAGGATGAGGATGAAGAAGCTGAATGTTCCAATTCACCACCTGATGAGGAGGAAGAAGAAGTGTCGGGAGACGAAGGTTATAATCTCATGATGAAGAGGTCATGTTTAACACCAAAGCAAGAGGAGGATTGTAGTTGGTTGAGGAGCAATATTTTTCAGTCAACATGTACTATTCTAAGGAAAGTTTGCAAATTTGTTACTGATGCTGGAAGCTGTGATAATATAATTTCTTCTGAAGCTGTGAGGAAGTTGGCATTGAAGACTGAGAAACATCCGAAGCCATACAAGCTAGCTTGGTTAAGGAAGGGCGGGGAGGTGAAGGTTGGACGAAGGGCTCGTGTGAATTTTTCAATTGGAAAGAAATACAAAGATGAAATCTGGTGCGATGTGGTAGATATGGACGTTTGTCATTTGTTGCTGGGAAGACCATGGCAGTATGATAGAGCAGTACAACATGATGGGCGTACCAACAGTTACAGTTTCATGTTTGAAGGCACAAAGATTACTCTAGTTCCAAAGAAACGACAACAGGAGGAAAACAAGTTGGAGGAGATTGAAGAGCTCAAAACTTTGTTATCTTTGAAGGAGTTTGTGAAGGAAGTAGAGGAGGAGCCTGAAGTGTTTTTGTTGATCGGACGGGAGAGTCAGGAAGTGGTGGAAATACCAGAAGAAGTAAAACCAGTACTGAAAGAATTTGACGATGTATTTCCAGAGGAGTTACCAACGGAGTTGCCACCATTGAGGGATATCCAACATCAGATAGATCTTGTTCCAGGTGCTGTGTTGCCACACAGACCACATTATCGAATGAGTCCGAAGGAACATGGAGAGTTGAGGAGGCAAGTGGAAGAATTGCTTGAACAGGGGCGTGTGCAAGAGAGTTTAAGTCCTTATGCTGTACCAGCTTTATTGGTACCCAAAAAGGATGGAACGTGGAGGATGTGCACTGACAGTCGAGCATTGAATAAGATTACTGTGAGATATAGATTTCCGATGCCGAGGCTTGATGATTTATTGGATCAAATCAGTGGATCCGTAATCTTTTCTAAGATTGATTTGAAGAGCGGTTATCATCAGATTCGCATTAGACCAGGGGACGAATGGAAGACAGCATTCAAGACGAGGGAAGGCTTGTATGAATGGCTGGTAATGCCGTTTGGTCTATCGAATGCACCGAGTACATTCATGAGGGTGATGAATCAAATTTTCAGACCGTACATTGGAAAATTTGTGGTGGTTTACTTTGATGATATTCTAATCTACAGTGCTAGTAAAGAAGAGCATGTTCAGCATTTGAAGAAAGTGTTAATTATTCTACGTGAGGAACAATTCTATGCTGCTACAAAGAAATGCGTGTTCATGACACAGAGTGTTTTATTTCTGGGATATGTTGTTTCAGAGAAAGGTATACAGGTTGACCAAAGTAAAGTCGAAGCTATCAGAGACTGGCCTCAACCCAAGACGATAACAGAAGTTCGTAGTTTTCACGGGCTGGCTTCATTTTATCGAAGGTTTATTCCACACTTTAGTAGTGTGATGGCGCCTGTGACTGATCGTATGAAGGTTAAACAGTTTACATGGACGGAGGAAGCAGGAGTTGCTTTTGAACGAATCAAGGAGTTGTTGACGACAGCACCAATCCTAGCATTACCTGATTTTCAGTTGTTGTTTGAATTACATACTGATGTGTCAAAGGTTGGGATTGGAGGAGTGTTGAGTCAAAGGGGTCGTCCTATTGCCTATTTCAGTGAGAAGTTGTCAGGAGCAAAGATGCGATACAACACATATGATGTGGAGTTTTATGCTGTTGTGCAAGCTATTAAACACTGGAGACATTATCTATTTCAGAAAGAGTTTGTTCTGTATACTGATCATGAAGCATTGAAGCATTTGCAAGGGCAAGACAAGATTTCAGCGAGACATGCATCGTGGATTGCATATCTGCAACAGTTTACTTTCGTTGTTAAACACAAGTCAGGGGTGATGAATCGAGTAGCTGATGCTTTGAGTAGGAGGAATCATTTGTTGACGACAATGAAAGTTGGGGTGACTGGTTTTGAATTATTGCCGGAGCAGATTGCAGAAGACTCTTATTTTAAGAAATTTGTTGAAAGGGACAATGAAGGGAAGACTGATGAGTTTATGATGGTTAATGGTTTTCTTTTTAAAGGAAATCGATTGTGCATACCGGAGGGTAGTCTGAGAATGAAGATTATCAAGGAGTTACACGAAGAGGGACATGTTGGGAGAGACCGTACTTTACAGTTGATTTCACAGTCTTACTTTTGGCCATCAATGAGGAAAGAGGTAGAGAGGTTTGTGGAACGTTGTCATATTTGTCAGGTTTCGAAAGGAACTGCGACTAATGCTGGTTTATATATGCCGTTACCCGTGCCTGTAAAACCGTGGGTGGATATCAGTATGGATTTTGTTTTGGGTTTACCGAGAATTCAAAGGGGAAATGATTTTGTATTTGTTGTAGTGGACAGATTTTCGAAGATGGCACATTTTATTGCTTGTAAGAAGACGGCGGATGCTGTTCATGTTGCTCAGTTGTTTTTCAAGGAGATCTATCGACTTCATGGATTGCCAGAATCTATTGTGTCGGATAGAGATACTCGATTTCTGAGTCACTTTTGGTTGAGTTTGTGGAAAATGGTGGGAACGAAGCTGAAGTTTAGTAGTGCTTATCATCCGCAAACGGATGGACAGACCGAAGTTGTTAACAGATCATTGGGGAATTTGCTGAGGTGTCTTGTACAAGATAATCTGAAGAGTTGGGATGTGAAGTTATGCCAGACAGAATTTGCTCATAATCATGCGGTAAATCGTAGCACAGGGTTCAGTCCATTTCAAATAGTATATTCAAGCTTACCGAAAGGGCTGTTGGATTTAACGGTAATACCACACTCAAAAGGGACAATTAAAAAAGTTGCTGATTTTGTTGATGGATTAGCGGAATGTCATAAAATCGTTCAGGAACGATTGGAGAAAGCAAATGAGAAATACAAACGATCTGCAGATCTGAAGCGAAGGAGTGTTAAATTTAATGAAGGTGATTTGGTTTATGCAGTGTTAACGAAAGATCGTTTTCCAGTGGGTGCTTACAATAAGTTGAAAGCCAGAAAATTTGGTCCTGTAGAAATCGTGAAACGAATTAATGAAAATGCTTATAAGTTGAAGTTGCCGGAGGACGTGTACACTTCTGATGTATTCAATGTTAAGCATCTCATACCGTATCATGAAGATGATTGTGTCGCGGAGGAGGAAGGTGCAAATTCGAGGACGAATTTCTCTCAACCAGGGGAGGATGATGCAGCTCAAGGTGAAGGTCTAAGTCGTACACGACTTAAAGGGCTAAGTCGCACACGACTTAAAGTAACTATAGGTCGTCTACGGCCTAAGGAGGCATGTGAGCAGGAGCTACGACTTAACTGGAAACCAGGGGAAGGAGCTAATTCGAGTTTACGACCTAAGGAGAAGGTTCTGGGTCGTCTACGTCCTAACGGATTAGAATATCTTTGCTTACTAAAAGAAAACTTTAAATTCAAATTACAAAGATATATAACCCATGAAAGCAAAGATATTCAATCCCATATGGCTCTTCATACAGCGAAATTTATTTTGAATTTTTTTTTCCTTATATAAGATAGGCCTTACGTAAGTATAAGATGATTTTTGATTTTGGAAATGAATTGGTTGACTTAAATTATTGATTTGGAAATTTGGATTTATTTTCTAAATCTATTATTTTAGAAACTTTGAAACTAAAGATAATTAATTTGAGAAGAAATAATTTGGTGAAATTGTATATGATTTTGAAATTGAACTAATATTGAAACAAATTGAAATTTGAGAACCTTATGTTACTAAACACTTGATTTGGGAGTTGTCGAACTTATATAAAATTGATTTGTATGAGTATGAAATTGATTCGAAACTATAGATTTGAAAAGGTACTCAATTTGAAAGTGAAATCTTATATAATTGAAGTCTATATAAGTATGATTTGATATACTATTGATTTTGGAAAGTATTTGATTTGAAAATTAAATCTTATATATAATGGATTTTATATAAGTACGATATTTGAAAGTGATTTGAAAAGGTACTATATGATACATATTTTCGAAGTAAAAGATATGGAAAGTGCCTTCTGCTTGATATCCGATTTGTGGCCACATCTTGGATTCATTCTATCGATATTATTCTCTCTGATTTTTGGTTTTCCGGATATGATACTCGAGTGTCCTTTGAATTCCATGGCGTTACCCATGGTCTTACGAGCGCGACTGCATAGCGCAACTGCCTGGCTGAGTCTTGCCTAGGGGTACGGATTGTTTCCTAGGGGATCCAGGCGTAACCATTGTGTATCCTGCAATCTGTGTAGGTCGCGAATAGTAGCACAACTGCTTGGCTGAGTCTTGCCTGGGGGTACGGATTGTTTCCTGGGGGATCCAGGCGTAACCATTGTGTATCCTGCACTTTACTAGTCATCATGGCGTAACTTGCAGGGCTGAGAAAGCTTACGGATATGGATTGTTTCCTGGGGGAACCAGGCGTAACCATTGTGTATCTACGAACCATGGTTAGACAAAGGTTTTATTTGTTTTTGTTTGGATTGTACTTTCCATATCTATTTTTAAAAGTTTTCCAGTATTTTCACTGGGTGTTGAAACAAGTCTACTAAGCACCTGGAGAATTCTAGTTTTGCGCCTGATCAACGCATTACCAGAGTCTACAGGAACGAGGATAAACTTGTTGAAACATCGAGTTATAAAAGTATTTTATTATAAAAGTATTTCCAACAAAGAAATTTTGTATTAATATTCGAAATTGAAATTCTAATGGTTTGAATTAATTATTCATGCCGATACTATTCTTTTGAATCTGCCTTATCTGCTCAGCTTTATTTATTCACCTATATTCTGTTTTTCCAAATCCTCCTTCTTTTCCTTGTTGACTATATCCTTTTTAAATATTGTTATTTATATACTACATGGTTTAATAGAAATTTTAGTGTTATAAATATTTTGAAGTTATTAATTAAATAAATATATTTAAAGTAAATGATTATTGATTTAGTAAAAATGTTGAAAGATATTTTGGGATAAAATTTATAAATTATGAATTATGGATTTAAATGTTTTCAATAGCTTCTTTGTAAATATAAGTAATAATGTAAATAATTGTTTTCAAATAGTTTTCATATAATTATAAAAGTTATTTAAAACATATAAATGGTATTTATAAAGAAAGAAAGAAATTTTACAAATGGGTTTTGAAGGATATTAAGGTATTAAAGATAATTGAATTGCAAACGAAGTTTCAAATGAATATTTCAAGTAAAATTTATATAGTTTCAAATTAATTGTTTAATCCTGACTTTCAATCTACTCTACCTCTGGTTGTCCTATTCTCCTACCTCCTTTCTTTTCGGGGACGAAAAGTTTTGAGTGGGGGAGAGTGTGACGACCCAAAATTTTAGTGATTTTTATTTATTAAATTAATTGAAATTTTGTGAAATTTTAAACAATTGAATTTGAAAATAAAATTTTATTATTTAGAATACGTCTATTTTAGTATAGCAACTGGTAAATTTTCATCTGATAATATTGTAGTTTATTTTATTGTGTAATTTTATTTCAATTTAAATCAGTTAAAAACAGTTGAATTTAAAAGTGTTCCGAAACCTAAAAGTGTCAACATGGGAAATTTCTAAATCTTCTTCTGAGTGAGATGTCATCTTTTGTTTTTCCAAATTTGGACTTCTATTGCTCCGTTTATCTTAATTCTGACATATTTGCAGCATTTTTTGGTACCGATTATCGACTTTTGATAGGATGATCGTACCACTAATATCTGTATACCGTTTTAATCGTCTCGTCGCGCTGATCACCACGGTATATTTATTCTTGTATTTTGAGGCTCGGTACAAGACGGGAACAATCAAACCATATATTGTACTGGTACCTAAATTCGTGACTTTTGATTTCCTTTCTTTCAAATTTTGAACTGCGTCTTCCAAGCAAGATAATTGCTTTAATAAATGTTGCCGAATCAATGGACAGACGTTACCATTCCCATCATTTCACTTTATTACAGTGGTACGTTTCATTTGCCTCTCTCTCTCTCCTTTTATTTTCTTTCTGAAACAATACAATATATGATATTATTATTTATAATATGAAACCCCACTTTCGTTCCATTGTATTCCTTTTCTCTGCCGCCTTCACCTTTAACAGAGAACAACATATCCGCCATTTCTTCCTCTTCAACAAATCCCATACTCACCTTTACCTTCCGCCCTCTCTCATTTGTGTCCTTCTCACCATCTCCCTTCCTCTTTCCCGAGCTTCGCCCATCATTGCCATCAGCCACCCCACGCTCGTCCTCCAGCCACCATGCCGTGGCTCTGCCCAAATCTGCAATCCCTCATATCCTTCCACCTCATCCAAGCAACCGAGAGCACCCACTCGCCACCAAACCCCTTCTCCAATCGTGCCCATTCACCTCACATGCTCAATGCATCACTCGACTTGCTTCAGAGATAGATGCGTACATGGTATGTGTATAAATTTTATTTGTTGTATATTATATAGGTTCTTATTTATATAAATTTCGAATACTTATATTCCAAACATAGTTTATATGTGTAAGTTTTTAACTCTGTCTTCCCAGACCTTACATATTTCGAATTATATATGTTTGTTTATATACTAAGTTTTGTGTTGTATTCAATCTGTTGTATATATATATATATATTACTTTATATATATGGTCTCTGGAGTTTATTTTAAGATATTGGTATTGATTCAAGAGATATATGGGTTAATATTCAAATATACGAGTCTGCCTGTAAATTTATAGGTTAGGTGTTATAGTTTTATATAAGCTTTTAATTAGTCTGGTTTAATATATGTGTCTGTTTATATGTTAAAATGTATATATAATTATTTAAGTACATTATATAACATAGGGTTTAAAGTTATGTAACGTCTTACCAGAGCCTGCTCACGTCTTATGTATGGTTGATGTGTAAAATAGTCTGTAGGCAGGTGATTAGTTATATATTTAAAAAGTATACTGGTCGTTCACTTTTGAAGTATATATGAGTTAGTCCATATATTAATTAAATACATCATAGGGTAGAGCATGCATGAGTCTACTCAGTGGTAATTTTACAATTTTAGCGTTTGTATACTATTAGCTTGGGCAGGTACATCTTGTTGTAATATTATAATATTAGGGGTTAATATATTTGAGTCTGCACACTCATCAAAGTTATTTGTATATATGCGGCTGTTATATATATAGTAAGTGTATCGTTGCAGTTTAAAATTGTAAGGGTTTTACAGTTATCAATAGTTTAAGTTTTATAATAAAATAATTTCGGCTGAAAACATATACTTTGGTTTCAAATTTTAGATAGTAGCTTGTTACTTATAAAAGTATATAGGTCAATTTTATATATAAGTTTATGTAAGTTTTAATTCTGTCTAATATTTTAAATACTTATATAAATATAGTTTACTGTTATAGTCTGCACTTATAGCTATTATGCATAAATTTAGTTTATTTGCTAAATATTAATAATATATAAAACTATTCAAAAGAGTATAAGTTATTCGTATATTATAATAAATTGTTTGTATCGTTTTATAATAATAATAATAAAAAAATTGATTTTTCTTTAGATATATATATATATATATATATATATTATTTTAACTATGTGTCTAAAATTTTATGTTAATTTTTAAAATGGACATAAGGATATAATATTTATTTCGTTTCAATAATATTAAGACGATCCTGATTCGTTTCCATCCATCCCTATCTTTCAGCTTTGCCCGTCTAATCCACTTTTAGCTTACTTCGCTTGAGATGGTTGTTTGGATTTGTTCAATTTTCTAGACCGTGATCCAATTCGTAGCTTGTTGTGTATCAAACTTCTTTAGCCTCGAAAGGTGAGCAATCACTCACGATTAATGTTTTTATATTTATTAAATTTGATTTTAATTGAAACGACAATTGAATTATGCTGCTGTAGTTATTTAAATTATTATATATGCCTTTATCTGTAACTGTTCACCTGTGGGATATGACACCATATCATGTTGATTTTATTATATTGTTATTGATGATATATCTATGCCTGTTATATTTTTTTCTATATCTATTATCACTCTACAAGTTCCCCGTTAGTATAGAAATCACTATGGGTTGAAATGATACATACCCGAACGGACTTTAGAATAGGAGAAAATCGTTATGGGTTGAAATGATAAACCCAAGCGATTTTCATTTGATTAAATTTGGGATTACGGGTCGAAATGATATCTACCCGTATATATTTAAATTTCGGATTGAAATGATAAATATCCATGTCACTTAACCATATGATAAATATTTTGAAAATGAACTCTATGGTTTTGAGAAAAAATATATGGTTTTAAAATGTTGAGCCTTAAATTTTATATATATAAATGGGAATGATTGATTCAATACATATAATATGGTTGAGTATTTAGATTTATGTTTCAAAAATAGATTTCAGTAATAATTTGAATAAGTTAAGGTTGGGAAGATAATTTGAATTTAGTAAAGAATTTTATTTAATTAAACCGATTTAAAATTTATTGAAATTTAAGATATGATTTATAACTTGAGTTTGATTTAAATAATTTAATGAATAGTTCTTGTTTAAATAAATTTAAGGAAATATTTAGTAAAAATGAATTTAAGTCTAGTTAAATGATATTGAATTTATTAAGTGAATATTCCCTGATTAAATAATAATAAAGTTAAATCAAGAGCTATGAAACTGTTAAATTTAACTTTGAAAATGTTGAATATTAAAGCTTTGAAATATATTGAAAATTTAAATGGTATATTTAGAATTGAATTGAATTGATGAATTGAGCTTTGAATAAAATTTGAATTTGGAATTTGAAGTTGATGTGAAGCAATTTGTGAGACTTGAGGAAATTATAAATACTTTACTTTTAAATTATTTAACCTATATATATACTATTTTGGAAAATAGATATATTTGAAATGAAATGATATTTGGGTTTGAAGAATAAATTAATTTGAAATGACCACGGTGTTATAGTGTATATTTCTACCTTGTAGATAGTTCTGCAGATCCTTAGAGGATGGTTATCCCAAACATCCTTTAAGTTACTTGTATTTCAGTTGATATTTCACTTGAGTTGGATTTATTTATATAAGAATGTTAATCCTGACTCGAGTGTTTTGTGTTTTGCTTTACGCTCGGGTCAGACTGAGTGATACAGCATTTGAGACTCATCCTTAGAGTGTGGAGCTTCCTTTGGAGATCCAACTATCGCCTCAGCTTTCAGCTCTTCTAGTTGATTTGTTCAGAGAAGTCATCTGTTGTACTGGAGACTTCACTACATTTGAGATATTCGGTTGTATTTTATTTCTAACTCTGATGTTTATATAGTAGCTTCATGAACTACTATTTTATCTATTCCGCTGCGTATTATTGTATTACTCTGTGTCTGTGATTCTATGATTGATTTATTTATTGTATATTCTGAGTTGTGCCAAATTTTAAATTAACAATTTTATATTTTGAATGGTCCAAAATTGCGGGTCGTTACAGTTGGTATCAGAGCTTTGGCTCTAGGCAAACTCAGCATAATAGTAAATTTATTTACAGAATCACTTTCGTTCGAGTTTGAATCTCTTCCTTTTGACTCGATTTCCTTTGAACTTTGGAACGTTCCTTGTGGTTCCAAAATTCATTCTTGTCTCTCCCTATCTGTATTCTTGATTCTGGAGTATCCCATAACTCCACTTCGAACGATCTCTATAAGAATAGGCGATTCCGCCAATCTGTGAATGATTTGTAAAGTGGTGAAACTCCTTTACAATGGGCATTGATTCAACGGAGATTTCTATATCTTTGGTTAGATGCCGCTATCTCTTGCGATCGAATGTTGATTTTCCTTGGAATTCTACATCGATCTTGTTCCTGAAGTCACGGTTGACCCGGTTAAGGTCGCCCACGATTCATATAAGTGTATCCGACTACTGTTTTGTAATTAATTATCTCATTTTCGTTCGAACTTATTTTTGAATCAGAATCCTATTTGATTAGAGTCCCTCTAATTTGAATTTCTATCTTTGTTTTGAAATCCATTCTTGAACCATCCTTTGAAAAATCAGGCTTGTTTATATTTTTGAAATTGTTTTATATATCAAAATTATTATATTCTATATATAAAAGTGAAATGTTTTCAATAAAGATTATAAACCCTTTTAAAATAAGAATTTGAGGTTTCGAAAGGATTTGTAATTTTGAAAAAAAAACTATATAAGAAATTTGATTTATCTAAAAATGATTTATAACTAAAGGATTTTAAATTTGAAATTCGAGAATTGAATTCCGGTATTTGTGAAATTGGTTTTAAGATTTTGAAATATGTAATAATAATATGATTTAAAAGTATTTTCCGAATAAGAAATGTTTCAAACGATTTTTAATGAGTTTCGAAGAAATTTCAAAAGAAGTTTGAGAAAATGGAAGTCCAGAACTCACTTATGTCGCTAGAAAATAATTTCGGTGATGAGTGCACGCATCATCGACATTAATTTTCGAGTTTCAGAGTGGGGGATAGGCCACTTCAGTAGCTTTGCTATGCGAGTGATTTTCTGAAACAATTTTGATTTCAAAATTCCGAAGTAAGATTTGATATTCGAGATATATGTATATATATATTTGAAATGATTTGAAGTAAGCCGGTGTTTAGTCCTCGAGTTTCGGATTTGATATAGCCCTATCTATTAAAATTGATTTACTGATTTGTTGGTGATTTCCAACTCTTGAATTTGAAAATGATTTCTTCAACAATTTTGAAGGTTCGAGCACTTCCAAATCAAGGTTAACTTTTCAAAGCTAAGAAAATTTCGAAAAGTATAAAGTATATAAGTTTGGTATGTATGTTTAAAGTATGTAGTAATATGATTTAAATAAGCCAAAACTGTTTTGTTAAGTAAATGAATAAGGCTATTTTGAATTTTTCTAATATGAAATTTAGATTCGAAATGCTTTGAAAAGAATTTGGTCTTCAAAATATTTGAATAAAATTTAGTTTAAATGTTTTAACTTAGTAACATCTTTATGAAACTATATATTTAACAAGATGGAATAAATATATAAGTTGTACGTATGCTGTTTTATTCGCATAATTAATTTGATCCAAGTTTGATTACACAAGTTCGAGGTGGATTACACCATTTCGTGTTAGGATTTTCATTCGATTCTTGATGGCGAATATTTGATATGGATTTTGGGCTTGATTCTAGAATTCTCTATCATAGTATATGGCTATGCAAGGAGACTGATGGCTTCTAGTCGAGAAACCATATCGAAATCCGCATTAGGGAAGTCGAATGGACAATACTAGTTCGAAAGCGAACTTGTGTGATCGAGCGAGCGATCAAATGTGATTTTGCGAAATGATGACGTATGTACATCTTATATTCTAATATCATTGATATATTTTGACGCTGAAATTGAAAGCTGTCAGGTTAGAATATCTTTGCTTACTAAAAGAAAACTTTAAATTCAAATTACAAAGATATATAACCCATGAAAGCAAAGATATTCAATCCCATATGGCTCTTCATACAGCGAAATTTATTTTGAAATTTTTTTTCCTTATATAAGATAGGCCTTACGTAAGTATAAGATGATTTTTGATTTTGGAAATGAATTGGTTGACTTAAATTATTGATTTGGAAATTTGGATTTATTTTCTAAATCTATTATTTTAGAAACTTTGAAACTAAAGATAATTAATTTGAGAAGAAATAATTTGGTGAAATTGTATATGATTTTGAAATTGAACTGATATTGAAACAAATTGAAATTTGAGAACCTTATGTTACTAAACACTTGATTTGGGAGTTGTCGAACTTATATAAAATTGATTTGTATGAGTATGAAATTGATTCGAAACTATAGATTTGAAAAGGTACTCAATTTGAAAGTGAAATCTTATATAATTGAAGTCTATATAAGTATGATTTGATATACTATTGATTTTGGAAAGTATTTGATTTGAAAATTAAATCTTATATATAATGGATTTTATATAAGTACGATATTTGAAAGTGATTTGAAAAGGTACTATATGATACATATTTTCAAAGTAAAAGATATGGAAAGTGCCTTCTGCTTGATATCCGATTTGTGGCCACATCTTGGATTCATTCTATCGATATTATTCTCTCTGATTTTTGGTTTTCCGGATATGATACTCGAGTGTCCTTCGAATTCCATGGCGTTACCCATGGTCTTACGGGCGCGACTGCATAGCGCAACTGCCTGGCTGAGTCTTGCCTAGGGGTACGGATTGTTTCCTAGGGGATCCAGGCGTAACCATTGTGTATCCTGCAATCTGTGTAGGTCGCGAATAGTAGCGCAACTGCTTGGCTGAGTCTTGCCTGGGGGTACGGATTGTTTCCTGGGGGATCCAGGCGTAACCATTGTGTATCCTGCACTCTACTAGTCATCATGGCGTAACTTGCAGGGCTGAGAAAGCTTACGGATATGGATTGTTTCCTGGGGGAACCAGGCGTAACCATTGTGTATCTACGAACCATGGTTAGACAAAGGTTTTATTTGTTTTTGTTTGGATTGTACTTTCCATATCTATTTTTAAAAGTTTTCCAGTATTTTCACTGGGTGTTGAAACAAGTCTACTAAGCACCTGGAGAATTCTAGTTTTGCGCCTGATCAACGCATTACCAGAGTCTACAGGAACGAGGATAAACTTGTTGAAACATCGAGTTATAAAAGTATTTTATTATAAAAGTATTTCCAACAAAGAAATTTTGTATTAATATTCGAAATTGAAATTCTAATGGTTTGAATTAATTATTCATGCCGATACTATTCTTTTGAATCTGCCTTATCTGCTCAGCTTTATTTATTCACCTATATTCTGTTTTTCCAAATCCTCCTTCTTTTCCTTGTTGACTATATCCTTTTTAAATATTGTTATTTATATACTACATGGTTTAATAGAAATTTTAGTGTTATAAATATTTTGAAGTTATTAATTAAATAAATATATTTAAAGTAAATGATTATTGATTTAGTAAAAATGTTGAAAGATATTTTGGGATAAAATTTATAAATTATGAATTATGGATTTAAATGTTTTCAATAGCTTCTTTGTAAATATAAGTAATAATGTAAATAATTGTTTTCAAATAGTTTTCATATAATTATAAAAGTTATTTAAAACATATAAATGGTATTTATAAAGAAAGCAAGAAATTTTACAAATGGGTTTTGAAGGGTATTAAGGTATTAAAGATAATTGAATTGCAAACGAAGTTTCAAATGAATATTTCAAGTAAAATTTATATAGTTTCAAATTAATTGTTTAATCCTGACTTTCAATCTACTCTACCTCTGGTTGTCCTATTCTCCTACCTCCTTTCTTTTCGGGGACGAAAAGTTTTGAGTGGGGGAGAGTGTGACGACCCAAAATTTTAGTGATTTTTATTTATTAAATTAATTGAAATTTTGTGAAATTTTAAACAATTGAATTTGAAAATAAAATTTTATTATTTAGAATACGTCTATTTTAGTATAGCAACTGGTAAATTTTCATCTGATAATATTGTAGTTTATTTTATTGTGTAATTTTATTTCAATTTAAATAAGTTAAAAACAGTTGAATTTAAAAGTGTTCCGAAACCTAAAAGTGTCAACATGGGAAATTTCTAAATCTTCTTCTGAGTGAGATGTCATCTTTTGTTTTTCCAAATTTGGACTTCTATTGCTCCGTTTATCTTAATTCTGACAGATTTGCAGCATTTTTCGGTACCGATTATCGACTTTTGATCGGATGATCGTACCACTAATATATGTATACCGTTTTAATCGTCTCGTCGTGCTGATCACCACGGTATATTTATTCTTGTATTTTGAGGCCCGGTACAAGACGGGAACAATCAAACCATATATTGTACTGGTACCTAAATTCGTGACTTTTGATTTCCTTTCTTTCAAATTTTGAACTGCGTCTTCCAAGCAAGATAATTGCTTTAATAAATGTTGCCGAATCAATGGACAGACGTTACCATTCCCATCATTTCACTTTATTACAGTGGTACGTTTCATTTGCCTCTCTCTCTCTCCTTTTATTTTCTTTCTGAAACAATACAATATATGATATTATTATTTATAATATGAAACCCCACTTTCGTTCCATTGCATTCCTTTTCTCTGCCGCCTTCACCTTTAACAGAGAACAACATATCCGCCATTTCTTCCTCTTCAACAAATCCCATACTCACCTTTACCTTCCGCCCTCTCTCATTTGTGTCCTTCTCACCATCTCCCTTCCTCTTTCCCGAGCTTCGCCCATCATTGCCATCAGCCACCCCACGCTCGTCCTCCAGCCACCATGCCGTGGCTCTGCCCAAAACTGCAATCCCTCATATCCTTCCACCTCATCCAAGCAACCGAGAGCACCCACTCACCACCAAACCCCTTCTCCAATCGTGCCCATTCACCTCACATGCTCAATGCATCACTCGACTTGCTTCAGAGATAGATGCGTACATGGTATGTGTATAAATTTTATTTGTTGTATATTATATGGGTTCTTATTTATATAAATTTCGAATACTTATATTCCAAACATAGTTTATATGTGTAAGTTTTTAACTCTGTCTTCCCAAACCTTACATATTTCGAATTATATATATTTGTTTATATACTAAGTTTTGTGTTGTATTCAATCTGTTGTATATATATATATATTACTTTATATATATGGTCTCTGGAGTTTATTTTAAGATATTGGTATTGATTCAAGAGATATATGGGTTAATATTCAAATATACGAGTCTGCCTGTAAATTTATAGGTTAGGTGTTATAGTTTTATATAAGCTTTTAATTGGTCTGGTTTAATATATGTGTCTGTTTATATGTTAAAATGTATATATAATTATTTAAGTACATTATATAACATAGGGTTTAAAGTTATGTAACGTCTTACCAGAGCCTGCTCACGTCTTATGTATGGTTGATGTGTAAAATAGTCTGTAGGCAGGTGATTAGTTATATATTTAAAAAGTATACTGGTCGTTCACTTTTGAAGTATATATGAGTTAGTCCATATATTAATTAAATATAGCATAGGGTAAAGCATGCATGAGTCTACTCAGTGGTAATTTTACAATTTTAGCGTTTGTATACTATTAGCTTGGGCAGGTACATCTTGTTGTAATATTATAATATTAGGGGTTAGTATATTTGAGTCTGCACACTCATCAAAGTTATTTGTATATATGCGGCTGTTATATATATAGTAAGTGTATCGTTGCAGTTTAAAATTGTAAGGGTTTTATAGTTATCAATAGTTTAAATTTTATAATAAAATAATTTCGGCTGAAAACATATACTTTCGTTTCAAATTTTAGATAGTAGCTTGTTACTTATAAAAGTATATAGATCAATTTTATATATAAGTTTATGTAAGTTTTAATTATGTCTAATATTTTAAATACTTATATAAATATAGTTTACTGTTATAGTCTGCACTTATAGCCATTATGCATAAATTTAGTTTATTTGCTAAATATTAATAATATATAAAACTGTTCAAAAGAGTATAAGTTATTCGTATATTATAATAAATTGTTTGTATCATTTTATAATAATAATAATAAAAAATTATTTTTCTTTAGATATATATATATATATTATTTTAACTATGTGTCTAAAATTTTATGTTAATTTTTAAAATGGACATAAGGATATAATATTTATTTTGTTTCAATAATATTAAGACGATCCTGATTCGTTTCCATCCATCCCTATCTTTCAGCTTTGCCCGTCTAATCCACTTTTAGCTTACTTCGCTTGAGATGGTTGTTTGGATTTGTTCGATTTTCTAGACCGTGATCCAATTCGTAGCTTGTTGTGTATCAAACTCCTTTAGCCTCGAAAGGTGAGCAATCACTCACGATTAATGTTTTTATATTTATTAAATTTGATTTCAATTGAAACGACAATTGAATTATGCTGCTGTAGTTATTTAAATTATTATATATGCCTTTATCTGTAACTGTTCACCTGTGGGATATGACACCAAATCCTGTTGATTTTATTATATTGTTATTGATGATATATCTATGCCTGTTATATTTTTTTCTATATCTGTTATCACTCTACAAGTTCCCCGTTAGTATAGAAATCACTATGGGTTGAAATGATACATACCCGAACGGACTTTAGAATAGGAGAAAATCGTTATGGGTTGAAATGATAAACCCAAGCGATTTTCATTTGATTAAATTTGGGATTACGGGTCGAAATGATATGTACCCGTATATATTTAAATTTCGGATTGAAATGATAAATATCCTTGTCACTTAACCATATGATAAATATTTTGAAAATGAACTCTATGGGTTTGAGAAGAAATATATGGTTTTAAAATGTTGAGCCTTAAATTATATATATATAAATGGGAATGATTGATTGATGCAGCTCAAGGTGAAGGTCTAAGTCGTACACGACTTAAAGGGCTAAGTCGCACACGACTTAAAGTAACTATAGGTCGTCTACGGCCTAAGGAGGCATGTGAGCAGGAGCTACGACTTAACTGGAAACCAGGGGAAGGAGCTAACTCGAGTTTACGACCTAAGGAGAAGGTTCTGGGTCGTCTACGACCTAACGGATTAGGAGGAAAAGGGCTACGACTTAACAAAGGTTTAAATCGCTCGGAGTTGATAAGTCATCCACGACTTACGGAAAGGCCACGGAAGGAGCGGTTCGAATTGAGAATGAAGTGTTAAGTCGGCTACGACTTAAGGAAGGAGTTAAGTCGGAAGCGAGTTACGACTTAGTTAAGTCGCACAAGTTAAAAGCGAACCCTCTTAAGTCGCAGAAGCTTGAAACCGAAGATCCTGATGCTGCGTCAATCTGGGCCGTTGATATCTTAAGTTGTGAACTGGGTTGTAATTTGTTAAGTCGTCACCGACTTATGTTAAGTCGTGAGTTGTAAGTCCTGTACGACTTAAGTGTTGAGTCGCTATGTTGTAATATGTAGGTTATTTCCTAAGTCGTGCACTTTGTTATAAGTCGTAAGTCGTCTGTTTTCATATGTCGTCTGTTGTAAGTCGTATGGTGTCTGTATTCTGTTGAGTCGTAAGTCGTGTACGACTTATGTTGAGTCGGAGACTTTGTTAAGTCGGAAACGACTTAGGAGTTAGTGAAATTTCTATTGTAAAGTTGTTCGCCTATAAATAGGCCGTGAGTCTCATTTGTAAAAGGTTGTTGATTTTTGAATAAAATTCTCTTTTGATTGCTGTGTGCTTTCATCTAAATTGGTAGTTGAGTGTAATCTCCTATCTCCTCTTTCGGATAATCGAGTGCGCTCGATTCAACGATTGTAGAAGCTGATTCGCGGAATCTAGTGCGCTAGATCAACGCTCGAAGAATTGAAGATCTTTGAACCCGGTATCGTGCGCGATCAACGAGTTCGGGATAGCTAGAATTCGGTATCTTCGGATCAACGAATTTGGGCATTTCAGTATCTTCCAATCCACCGATTACTACATTCAACGATCTACATTGTTTTTGTAATATCCGCTGCGTCATTTTGGTATCAAAGCTGGTTTTAGCCAATCATAGCTAGATCGAGACTTGGAACCAATCAATTGAAGAAATTTAAAGAAGTTTGAGACGACCGAGCTAGTTGAGGGAATTTGCATTCATTTTTTTAAAGCTTGGAGGATCGGATTTGTGTTAGAGACCGAGAATTGTATTCGTCGAGTTCATCATCGAGTAGCAACACAAGGGGGAGTTTTGATCCATTCTATTTTGGATCTAAGTTCTAGAATTGTTTGAATTTGGGCCGTGAAGCTTGCGCGCGCCAAAGGAGAGATTTGAATTGTTGAAGTTTGTACAATTTACAATCATGCCACCGAGAAGAGCAAATCGTCACCAAAACGTAGAAACTTTGTATCGAAGAGAAGAAGCTGATGAGATGGAACAAAGAATCAATGAAAACTTTAGTGAAAAGCTTAATGAAGGAATTGGCCAGTTAGAGAAGCTTATAACGGAGATGAATCAAAATCGGAGAAGGGTTTCACCTGAATCTAACCATGGGGGTAGTAGAGTCTCGCCACATTCCAATCGAGACAGAAGTGTTGAAAATGATCAAGGGCGTGGGAGGAACGTGAATGGTCGTGAATGGAGGAATGTAGATAGAAGGGATGATGGTGGTAGACGTGAAGGTAGTAGAGATGTGGGTGGACGAGATAGACAACGATATACATCTGATTTTGAAGAGGAGTATGATGGTGGTAGTGTTCGAGGACAAGGACGAGGACAAGGAAGAAATCACTCTGAGTATGATCAAAAGTGGGAGTCGGGGATGAAGACTGAAATTCCTGAACTCAAAGGTGGTATGCAAGTGGAGGAGTTTCTAGATTGGGTAGCTAATGTTGAGGAGATTTTTGACTTCAAAGAAGTTCCAGAACATCGTAGAGTGAAGTTGGTTGCTACGAGGTTGAGGGGTAGAGCTTTAGCATGGTGGCAGCAAACCAAACTTACACGTGAACGACTGGGAAAGTCAAAAGTTGAATCTTGGGAGAAGATGAAGAAATTGATGAAAGCAACGTTCTTACCTTACAATTATCAATCTTTGATGTATCAACGTTTGCAGAACCTGAGACAAGGAACGAAATCTGTGAATGACTATGCTGACGAATTTTATCAACTAATTGCAAGGAATGATATTATGGAAACAGAAGAACGGTTAACAGCCACATTTGTTGGAGGATTGCGAATGCAGATTCAGGATATGGTTAATATGTTCGATCCAAGATCTGTAGCGGAAGCACATCAGAAAGCGTTGGCTTGGGAGAAACAGGGACGACGAGGAAGTGGTGTGTTTACTAATTCTAACAATCAAGTGAAGGGTGTTGGTGGAAGTTCTAATGTTTCTAAACCTATCAGTAGACCAGTAGTGAAGGAGGTTGAGAAGTCAAAGGTTAACAACGGGTTCAAATGTTACAATTGTCAGGAATTTGGTCACAAAAGTAGCGAATGTCCAAAACCGAAGAAGAGAGCTATGATAGCAGAGGTTGAGGATGAGGATGAAGAAGCTGAATGTTCCAATTCACCACCTGATGAGGAGGAAGAAGAAGTGTCGGGAGACGAAGGTTATAATCTCATGATGAAGAGGTCACGTTTAACACCAAAGCAAGAGGAGGATTGTAGTTGGTTGAGGAGCAATATTTTTCAGTCAACATGTACTATTCTAGGGAAAGTTTGCAAATTTGTTATTGATGCTGGAAGCTGTGATAATATAATTTCTTCTGAAGCTGTGAGGAAGTTGGCATTGAAGACTGAGAAACATCCGAAGCCATACAAGCTAGCTTGGTTAAGGAAGGGCGGGGAGGTGAAGGTTGGACGAAGGGCTCGTGTGAATTTTTCAATTGGAAAGAAATACAAAGATGAAATCTGGTGCGATGTGGTAGATATGGACGTTTGTCATTTGTTGCTGGGAAGACCATGGCAGTATGATAGAGCAGTACAACATGATGGGCGTACCAACAGTTACAGTTTCATGTTTGAAGGCACAAAGATTACTCTAGTTCCAAAGAAACGACAACAGGAGGAAAACAAGTTGGAGGAGATTGAAGAGCTCAAAACTTTGTTATCTTTGAAGGAGTTTGTGAAGGAAGTAGAGGAGGAGCCTGAAGTGTTTTTGTTGATCGGACGGGAGAGTCAGGAAGTGGTGGAAATACCAGAAGAAGTAAAACCAGTACTGAAAGAATTTGACGATGTATTTCCAGAAGAGTTACCAACGGAGTTGCCACCATTGAGGGATATCCAACATCAGATAGATCTTGTTCCAGGTGCTGTGTTGCCACACAGACCACATTATCGAATGAGTCCGAAGGAACATGGAGAGTTAAGGAGGCAAGTGGAAGAATTGCTTGAACAGGGGCGTGTGCAAGAGAGTTTAAGTCCTTATGCTGTACCAGCTTTATTGGTACCCAAAAAGGATGGAACGTGGAGGATGTGCACTGACAGTCGAGCATTGAATAAGATTACTGTGAGATATAGATTTCCGATGCCGAGGCTTGATGATTTATTAGATCAAATCAGTGGATCCGTAATCTTTTCTAAGATTGATTTGAAGAGCGGTTATCATCAGATTCGCATTAGACTAGGGGACGAATGGAAGATAGCATTCAAGACGAGGGAAGGCTTGTATGAATGGCCGGTAATGCCATTTGGTCTATCGAATGCACCGAGTACATTCATGAGGGTGATGAATCAAATTTTCAGACCGTACATTGGAAAATTTGTGGTGGTTTACTTTGATGATATTCTAATCTACAGTGCTAGTAAAGAAGAGCATGTTCAGCATTTGAAGAAAGTGTTAATTATTCTACGTGAAGAACAATTCTATGCTGCTACAAAGAAATGCGTGTTCATGACACAGAGTGTTTTATTTCTGGGATATGTTGTTTCAGAGAAAGGTATACAGGTTGACCAAAGTAAAGTCGAAGCTATCAGAGACTGGCCTCAACCCAAGACGATAACAGAAGTTCGTAGTTTTCACGGGCTGGCTTCATTTTATCGAAGGTTTATTCCACACTTTAGTAGTGTGATGGCGCCTGTGACTGATCGTATGAAGGGTAAACAGTTTACATGGACGGAGGAAGCAGGAGTTGCTTTTGAACGAATCAAGGAGTTGTTGACGACAGCACCAATCCTAGCATTACCTGATTTTCAGTTGTTGTTTGAATTACATACTGATGCGTCAAAGGTTGGGATTGGAGGAGTGTTGAGTCAAAGGGGTCGTCCTATTGCCTATTTCAGTGAGAAGTTATCAGGAGCAAAGATGCGATACAACACATATGATGTGGAGTTTTATGCTGTTGTGCAAGCTATTAAACACTGGAGACATTATCTATTTCAGAAAGAGTTTGTTCTGTATACTGATCATGAAGCATTGAAGCATTTGCAAGGGCAAGACAAGATTTCAGCGAGACATGCATCGTGGATTGCATATCTGCAACAGTTTACTTTCGTTGTTAAACACAAGTCAGGGGTGACGAATCGAGTAGCTGATGCTTTGAGTAGGAGGAATCATTTGTTGACGACAATGAAAGTTGGGGTGACTGGTTTTGAATTATTGCCGGAGCAGATTGCAGAAGACTCTTATTTTAAGAAATTTGTTGAAAGGGACAATGAAGGGAAGACTGATGAGTTTATGATGGTTAATGGTTTTCTTTTTAAAGGAAATCGATTGTGCATACCGGAGGGTAGTCTGAGAATGAAGATTATCAAGGAGTTACACGAAGAGGGACATGTTGGGAGAGACCGTACTTTACAGTTGATTTCACAGTCTTACTTTTGGCCATCAATGAGGAAAGAGGTAGAGAGGTTTGTGGAACGTTGTCATATTTGTCAGGTTTCGAAAGGAACTGCGACTAATGCTGGTTTATATATGCCGTTACCCGTGCCTGTAAAACCGTGGGTGGATATCAGTATGGATTTTGTTTTGGATTTACCGAGAATTCAAAGGGGAAATGATTTTGTATTTGTTGTAGTGGACAGATTTTCGAAGATGGCACATTTTATTGCTTGTAAGAAGACGGCGGATGCTGTTCATGTTGCTCAGTTGTTTTTCAAGGAGATCTATTGACTTCATGGATTGCCAGAATCTATTGTGTCGGATAGAGATACTCGATTTCTGAGTCACTTTTGGTTGAGTTTGTGGAAAATGGTGGGAACGAAGCTGAAGTTTAGTAGTGCTTATCATCCGCAAACGGATGGACAGACCGAAGTTGTTAACAGATCATTGGGGAATTTGCTGAGGTGTCTTGTACAAGATAATCTGAAGAGTTGGGATGTGAAGTTATGCCAGGCAGAATTTGCTCATAATCATGCGGTAAATCGTAGCACAGGGTTCAGTCCATTTCAGATAGTATATTCAAGCTTACCGAAAGGGCTGTTGGATTTAACGGTAATACCACACTCAAAAGGGACAATTAAAAAAGTTGCTGATTTTGTTGATGGATTAGCGGAATGTCATAAAATCGTTCAGGAACGATTGGAGAAAGCAAATGAGAAATACAAACGATCTGCAGATCTGAAGCGAAGGAGTGTTAAATTTAATGAAGGTGATTTGGTTTATGCAGTGTTAACGAAAGATCGTTTTCCAGTGGGTGCTTACAATAAGTTGAAAGCCAGAAAAATTGGTCCTGTAGAAATCGTGAAACGAATTAATGAAAATGCTTATAAGTTGAAGTTGCCGGAGGACGTGTACACTTCTGATGTATTCAATGTTAAGCATCTCATACCGTATCATGAAGATGATTGTGTCGCGGAGGAGGAAGGTGCAAATTCGAGGACGAATTTCTCTCAACCAGGGGAGGATGATGCAGCTCAAGGTGAAGGTCTAAGTCGTACACGACTTAAAGGGCTAAGTCGCACACGACTTAAAGTAACTATAGGTCGTCTACGGCCTAAGGAGGCATGTGAGCAGGAGCTACGACTTAACTGGAAACCAGGGGAAGGAGCTAATTCGAGTTTACGACCTAAGGAGAAGGTTCTGGGTCGTCTACGTCCTAACGGATTAGGAGGAAAAGGGCTACGACTTCACAAAGGTTTAAATCGCTCGGAGTTGATAAGTCGTCCACGACTTACGGAGAAGGCCACGGAAGGAGCGGTTCGAATTGAGAATGAAGTGTTAAGTTGGCTACGACTTAAGGAAGGAGTTAAGTCGAAAGCGAGTTACGACTTAGTTAAGTCGCACAAGTTAAAAGCGAACCCTCTTAAGTCGCAGAAGCTTGAAACCGAAGATCCTGATGCTGCGTCAATCTGGGCCGTTGATATCTTAAGTTGTGAACTGGGTTGTAATTTGTTAAGTCGTCACCGACTTATGTTAAGTCGTGAGTCGTAAGTCCTGTACGACTTAAGTGTTGAGTCGCTATGTTGTAATATGTAGGTTATTTCCTAAGTCGTGCACTTTGTTATAAGTCATAAGTCGTCTGTTTTCATATGTCGTCTGTTGTAAGTCGTATGGTGTCTGTATTCTGTTGAGTCGTAAGTCGTGTACGACTTATGTTGAGTCGGAGACTTTGTTAAGTCGGAAACGACTTAGGAGTTAGTGAAATTTCTATTGTAAAGTTGTTCGCCTATAAATAGGCCGTGAGTCTCATTTGTAAAAGGTTGTTGATTTTTGAATAAAATTCTCTTTTGATTGCTGTGTGCTTTCATCTAAATTGGTAGTTGAGTGTAATCTCCTATCTCCTCTTTCGGATAATCGAGTGCGCTCGATTCAACGATTGTAGAAGCCGATTCGCGGAATCTAGTGCGCTAGATCAACGCTCGAAGAATTGAAGATCTTTGAACCCGGTATCGTGCGCGATCAATGAGTTCGGGATAGCTAGAATTCAGTATCTTCGGACCAACGAATTTGGGCATTTCAGTATCTTCCAATCCACCGATTACTACATTCAACGATCTACATTGTTTTTGTAATATCCGCTGCGTCATTGATTCAATACATATAATATGGTTGAGTATTTAGATTTATGTTTCAAAAATAGATTTCAGTAATAATTTGAATAAGTAAAGGTTGGGAAGATAATTTGAATTTAGTAAAATAAATTATTTAATTAAACCGATTTAAAACTTATTGAAATTTAAGATATGATTTATAACCTGAGTTTGATTTAAATAATTTAATGAATAGTTCTTGTTTAAATAAATTTAATGAAATATTTAGTAAAAATGAATTTAAGTCTAGTTAAATGATATTGAATTTATTAAGTGAATATTCCCTGATTAAATAATAATAAAGTTAAATCAAGAGCTATGAAACTGTTAAATTTAACTTTGAAAATGTTGAATATTAAAGCTTTGAAATATATTGAAAATTTAAATGGTATATTTAGAATTGAATTGAATTGATGAATTGAGCTTTGAATAAAATTTGAATTTGGAATTTGAAGTTGATGTGAAGCAATTTGTGAGACTTGAGGAAATTATAAATACTTTACTTTTAAATTATTTAACCTATATATATACTATTTTGGAAAATAGATATATTTGAAATGAAATGATATTTGGGTTTGAAGAATAAATTAATTTGAAATGACCACGGTGTTATAGTGTATATTTCTACCTTGTAGATAGTTATGCAGATCCTTAGAGGATGGTTATCCCAAACATCCTTTAAGTTACTTGTATTTCAGTTGATATTTCACTTGAGTTGGATTTATTTATATAAGAATGTTAATCCTGACTCGAGTGTTTTGTGTTTTGCTTTACGCTCGGGTCAGACTGAGTGATACATCATTTGAGACTCATCCTTGGAGTGTGGAGCTTCCTTTGGAGATCCAACTATCGCCTCAGCTTTCAGCTCTTCTAGTTGATTTGTTCAGAGAAGTCATCTGTTGTACTGGAGACTTCACTACATTTGAGATATTCGGTTGTATTTTATTTCTAACTCTGATGTTTATATAGTAGCTTCATGAACTACTATTTTATCTATTCCGCTGCGTATTATTGTATTACTCTGTGTCTGTGATTCTGTGATTGATTTATTTATTGTATATTCTGAGTTTTGCCAAATTTTAAATTAACAATCTGATATTTTGAATGGTCCAAAATTGCGGGTCATTATAGTGGTTGAGAAAGAAAGGAAGGTTGTGTGTTTCGAATGTCGGAGACATAAGGAAAGAAGTTTTGGATGAGTGCCATCGTTCGAAGTTCACTATCCATCTAGAAGGAACGAAGATGTATCGAGATATGAAGAGAAGTTTCTTCTGGGAAGGTATGAAACAGGATATTGGAGTATGTGTTAAGCAGTGCTTGAACTGCCAATAGGCAAAGGCTGAACACTAGAAGCCTAGTTGATTGCTTCAACCGTTAGAAGTTCCGTTGTGGAAATGAGATTCTATCTCTATGGATTTTATTGATGGGTTGCCAAGATCTAGTAGAGGAAATGAAAGAATATGTCTCATAGTAGATAGACTGACTAAGAGTGCCCATTTCATTCCAGTAAATTAAACTACGACGGCACCTATTTTGGTGAAGTTATTTATAAAGAATGTAGTTAGACTGCATGGGATTCCTAGTAATATTGTCAGTGATAAAGATTCATTGTGTTCTGGAAGAGTCTACAGGAAGCATTAGGAACCAAGCTCAATACGAGTACTGCTTACCATCCACAAATTGATGGGCAAACGGAAAGAGTTAACAAAATCTTGGAGAATTTGTTAAGAGCTTGTGTATTGGAATTCGGGGGATCATGGGAAGATCGTCTCCATTCAGTCGAGTTCTCGTATAACAATAGTTATTAGACTAGTCTAGGGATGGCACAATTTGAAGCTTTGTATGGGAGACTATGCAAATCTCCTGTATGTTGGTTGGAGACCGAGGATGGACTGGTTCTCGATCCTAATTTGGTGAAAGAAACCGCGGAGAAGGTTGAGTTAATCCGAGCTAGGATGAAGGAAGCTTAATCTAGGCAGGAAAGTTATGCAGACAGAAGAAGGAAAGAACTGGAATTCTCTGTTGGAGACGACGTGTTCATTAAGGTTTCACCGATGAAGGGTGTGATTAGATTTGGAAAGTCAGGAAAGTTAGCACCTAGATTCGTTGGACCTTTCCGTATTATTGAGAGGATCGGGAAACTCGCTTATATAGTAGAGTTACCGAGCAGTTTGGCTGGAGTCCATGATGTTTTCCATGTTTCTCATCTTAGGGAATGTGTTAGAGACCCGAAGACTGGTATAGCACCTACAATGTTAGAAGATTTAGTAGTAGAGCCGGACTTGACTATAGTTAGAAAGCCGATTCAAATTGTGGCTAGAGATGAGAAGAAGTTAAGAAATAAGACAGTCAAGTTAGTAAAGGTTCAGTGGAGTGACGATGCTACAGACTGTACCTGGGAGACTGAGAGCAGAGTTAGAGATGCTTACCCTAATTTGTTTGGTGGTATGTTTTACCTTCAATTGTTTTGTTGATTACCTTATCGTAATTTCGAGGATGAAATTCTTTAAGATGGGGGAGTTTGTAGATTATTTAGGATATTTAATTAGCTAAAATTAATTAAAATAATGTGGAGATTAATAAGTTGATAATTGATTACCTATGGGTAGCCATGCCATGTTAGCGTACAAACCAAAATTAAATAACCTAAGATAATGTGTTAGGATATGCGAATGGCAATATGGGAAATTGGTGGAGATTATACCCTAAACCCTTGGGAAATAGAACTCACGTTCATTCTCATTTTTATCAAACTAAAAATATTATAAGGCCGACCACCATTTTCATTCTCAAGAGGAAGATTAAAGCTAGGATTCATGAGAAGGAAGATAATCAACTAAATCAACATCAAATCTCATAGCTATAATCTCAAAGCTAAGGTGAATAATAACTACATCCCATTTTCTTTTAGTTTTCAGTTTTAAGACTAGATCCAAAATGTTTTTGCAAGTATATGCCATGTTTTGATGATTAGAGTTATATATATGGTTGTTGGTGAATTATGTATGTTCATACTTGTTTTTATGATATGTTTGATATGAAAACTCCATTAGATTACATCCAAATGCCTTGAAAATTTGAATATAGTTCAGAAATGCTAATTTAGAGGTGGGTTTCAATTTTCATAATTTTCTGAATTATTGTGGATTTTATATTAATTTTCTAGTGAAGGAAATTATTTATTGGGTTATAAATTATTTACGGCTAAAATAATAATTATTTAGTTTTGAAATTTTTATATGTTGGAAAACATATTAAAATAAATTTTCCATGATTTTTCTAGATTTTTCCTAAATGATTTGATGAATATATAAAATTATTTAAGGTATGGGACTTAATTGTTTTATATATTTAATTAAGGAGAAGGGGCATTTTATAAAATAAAATTATTATTTAATTCTGAAAATAGTGGCAGCACATTTTTGAAAAGTATTTATTAACCAATGAGAATTTTACAAGCAAAGGCAGGTTAGTTGAAAAGTTGTCCTTTTAAGTTAAAAACAAAGAAACTATATTTTAGTATGTTTTTGCCTTTACGGCAATACACCTTCCGACCCAAACCTTTTAGCAAGGTCGAGAGGTTCATAGCTTTCGACAAGGTCAAACCAATGCATATGGTATCAAGTTACTTGGTACGTAATGAATTGGACAAGGTCGAAGGGTTCTAAGTCGAAAGGTTGATAGCCAAAGAGGTTGGGTATGTTTGTTTTATAAACTAAAAGCTTTCACCTGCTTTGCTTTCGATTTGGTTGCTTTCGACCAAGTCAAATGTTTAAAAGAAAGGTTTTAAAACTTTCGACACAGTCGAAAGGTTACTGCTGCTTTGTCACTACTTTGTTTTGAAACCTTCTGATACAGTCAAAGGGTTACTGCCGCTTTGTTTTGTTTTGAACCTTTCGACAAAGACGAAAGTTTTACTTATTTGAAAACCGGCCGCTTCCCCCAATGCTTTCGAAAGGAAGCTTTCGACTTAGGTGATTTACCCTTGTTTTCTAAGTGGAGAATAACCAAGCTTTCAAAGCAAAGCTTTCGACAAAGTCGAAAGGTTGCTTCCAATGTATTTGAAAGGTTTTAAAAGAAGGTTTTCCACTTGTTTTAAATTGAAACCAGTAAGTCTTCGAAATGTTTTCCTTGAATGATTTCGAAAGGTTTTAGTTGAATGATTTAAAAAGGTTTGATGATTGACTTCGAAAGGTTTAGTTCAATGGATTCAAATGGTTTGAGTTCAATGATTTCGAAAGGTTTAATTCAGTGGTTTCGAAAGGTTTAATTCAATGGTTTCGAAAAGGTTTAGTTTAATGGATTGGAAATTTTTGAGATCAATGATTTTGAAAGGTTTATTTTGAATGGATTCGAAAGATTTGAGATGGAAGGTTTTCCAAGGTTTTTCTAAGGCAATGTTTTAAAGTGGTTTTTTAAAGGAGGATGTCCAAAGTTTTATTGCTTTCGAAAGGTTTGTTTCTCAATGGTTTCGAAAGGTTTGGAGAGTTGTTTCGAAAGGTTTAATATTTGATTTTGAAAGGTTTTTACTTGGTTTTGGAAAGAGGTACTTTCATATGTTTAAATATTTTCATCAACTAAGGTTTGAGTAAAGAATATATATGACATGGTGATATGATTTTGAGTAAAGTATAAAGATTATATACTTTTCCTTGTTAAAGTTTGATTTAAAGGTTTTAAATCATTTTAAAAATGTTTTCAAGGAAAATTATGGGAGGGGATCCCTAAGTAACAATGACTCAGATATTAGAATACCAGATGGGACTAGTATGGGGTCGCACCCTATACATTAACTAATAGCCATAGCTAATTATTATCCAAATTTCTAGTGTGTAGAGGGCTTTGTCAAAGGTAGACTAAAATATAGTTACACACCGAAGGAATATATGTTTGTATACAAATCGGTTATTGGTGAGCCCAAAATACCATTAGGATCAGGAAGACCTGGGAGATGATTAAGTTAGGGACAGGCCATCCAAAAATGAATTATTTAACATATAGTTAAGGACAGACCGCCCAGAAGTGAAATATTTAACAGATAGTTAAGGATAGATAATCCAGAAGAAGAATACGTAACAGGTGTTAGGTCAATTTTGATTATATTATCTGGTAGGCCTAAGTCAGCCAAAGGCTAAAAGTTATCCAAACAAAACTTGTGTGTTTGAACAGATAGTTCATTATTACCTAATATTTATGTAAGTTTACATAATGATTGCTTTATAATATTTAATCATTGTAGATGTAGGATCATTGTATATGGTTTTATGAAAGGTTTTGCAAAGATATGTTTTAAAAGGATGTTAGTGAGGGGAAACCCATTCCGCTAAGCGGTGTGGTCTCACTTAACATGATTAAACCGGGATGTATAGTATTATTCACACCAGGCTTTATGTCTGACTCGAAGTTTATGTTTTTCCCTTAAACTCTCGGGTGTTCAAAATTAATTTTACTAGCATGAGGGGTTAAGCTCTTTTTAGGTTTTAGTAAGATGACAAATAAGGCTATCGAATGCATGCATGATGCAAACGGATAGATATTTAGGAGTTGCAGTTCTTATTTTATGTTTTGATGTATTTCCGCTGTGTTTTGTATAAAGTCTATTATGACTCTAAGACTTTGATCATCCGAGGGGGTATCTTCATATACCGCTCTTGGCGTATTTGTAATAAGTATATTTAGTGGAAATTAGGGAGACGTCCCTATCATACTTTCATATTGTAAAGCGGGTCCCTGTCAAAGTTTCATTGTAAAGTGGGTCCCTGTTTTCTGGAAACGAAGAAAAATTATTGCTGAAATGTTAGCAACTTTTATAAATAAGTGCTGATATTTCAGCAACTATCTGTGTCAAAGTTTTATTATAAAAACAAAGAAAAATTATTGCTGAAATGTCAGCAACTTTTATAAATAAGTGCTGATATTTCAGCAACTATCTGTATCAAAGTTTTATTGTAAAAACAAAGAAAAATTATTGCTGTAATGTCAGCAACTTTTATAAATAAGTGCTGATTTTCAGCAACTTTGATAAACTGTGTTCACAGTGTACAGAAATGTTGCTGAAATATCAGCAACTTTTATAAATAAGTGTTGATATTTCAGCAACTTTCATACACTATGTTCACAGTGTACAGAAATGTTGCGGAAATGTCAGCAACTTTTATGAAATGTTGCATCATGCTCTGCAATAATCGTGAATAAAAAACAGGGACCTAATTTACACTGAAATTTAGTGAAGGACTTTTCGTGAATTTTGAAATTTAATAAGGACCTGTGCCAAAAGTACCCTATATTTTATCTGTGCTTGGGAACGAATTTGGGATTATGTGTTGGGAATGTGAAACATTTGGTTTTGAAATGTAATTAAGTAAAATTTGTTTTGAAATATATATTTTGTTTCATATTCAAGTGCTTCTGATATTATAGATACCATTAACATAGCCGTGTTTAGTCGCCGGAAGCTAATACTATAGATAAATGCAACATCAGTAGCGCTTAGTTTTGGGCCTCTATATAGGGAATGTTACAGAAAGGATGGTGCCGACACCATCTTGTTTTTCCCAAATACTCTTATATTGTAAAGAAAGGTTTCGAAAGAGGTACTTTCGTTTATGTTCACTTTGACCCAAGATGATATTTTAAATATAAACCCAATGGCTTTGGAAGGGATACTTCCAATGGTTTCGAAAGAGGGCCTTTCAATGTTTTCGAAAGGGGTACTTCCAAAGAAGAATATCGAACATGTGTTTGGCCAATTTTGATTATATTTAACAGATAGTTAAGGATAGATAATCCATAAGAAGAATATGTAATAGGTGTTAGGTTAATTTTGATTATATTATCAGGTATGCCCGAGTCAGCCAAAGGCTAAAAGTTATCCAAACAAAACTTGTGTGTTTGAACAGATAGTTCATTATTACCCGATATTTATGTAAGTTTACATAATGATTGCTTTATAGTATCTAACCATTCTGGATGTAGGAGCATAGTATATGGTTTTATGAAAGGTTTTGCAAAGATATGTTTTAAAAGGATGTTAGTGAGGGAAATCCTGTTCCGCTAAGCGGCGTGGTCTCACTTAACATGATTAAACCGGGATGTATAATATTATTCACACCAGGCTTTATGTGATATCCCAGAATTTATGGGCAATATCAATTTAATAATCTGTTTAAATAATTAAATTGATTTGATAATCTTTGATAATAAAATTTGAATTGATTTAATAATCTAATTAAATAAATATTTAATTAGTGAATTTTATCTTTTAAAAACTAATAAAATGATTTCTATTTACAATGTATATATATGTGTGTATATATTGTAAATATGTAACGACCCAGTATTTTGGACCATTCAAGTCGACAATAAATCCACACATGTCGGACTTGAATAATTAAAAACAATGGATTGTAAATAAAATTTTGCAAAACTCAGCATATACAATAAATAAAATAATTTCAGATCACAGACACAGAGTAATATATCAATAATGCAGCGGAAACAAAAGGTAGTAGTTCATGAAGCTACTATATATATAACAGAGTTAGACAAGGTACAACAGAAGTCTCGAATACAATAGATGTCTCAATACAATAATCAAATACAAGATCTGAATACATCACTGGAATCAACAGAATAACTGAAAGCAGGATCGATAGATTGCTGGATCTCCAAGCGAAGCTCCAACTCCAAAGGTGAGTCTCAAATGCTGTATCACTTAGTCTGACCCGAGCGTAAAGCAAAACACAAAACACTCGAGTCATGATTAACATTCTTATATTCAATAAATCCAACTCAAGTGAAATATCAACTGGAATACAAGTAACTTAAAGGATGTTTGGGATAACCATCCTCTAAGGGTCCGTTAAACTATTTACTATATAGTAATATTCGCTATTATAATAGTGTCTAAATAAGTAAAGTATAATCATATCGGAAAATAGCGTTAAGGGGATGGAGAACCTTAACGCGGTCGGATCTTAAAATCATAATCGTAGTAAAGCTCGATATGGTAGGTGACACGGCACAACTAGGCAATGCCAGGGTAGATATACCAATTACGCACACGGACTGATGGATACGCATAGCAGCCACTACCGTTCCACCTCGAACAACATTCCCAAATCGGAGGATGGCCATCTAGTCAAATCACAAGTATGAGTATAATATCGAAGAAATGCGTCCGAGAAGAGGTGCTACCTCACTGGTCCGAGATCGCTCCTGATTTAGCCACCTTATGCCAACTCACGGGAGTTGGGTCCACGTAACATACCTTAAGAACGCCGCCACCATCCTACTTCATTCTGGAATCTCCACCGCGTACACGGTTGTCAAACTGGTTTTCGGTATCGACAGAGAGTATGTCCATATCCGATCCCGGTCTCTTTGCCAACCAATCGTTATTATAACACCGTGGTCGTTTCAAAATAGTTTATACTTCAAACCAAAATCATTATCATTTCAAAACCCAATTTAATACGATATCATTTCACTTCAAATATATCTATTTTCAAAATCATATTACTTTCCAAAGTTATAATGTTTTAAAAATCATAGTCTGGAAATCACAGTATTTTGGAAATCATAACACTTTCCTTTTAAACAGTTTAGATATTAAAATTTCGTTATAAAATAAATTAGTTTCCTCAAATTTCACAAATCGATTCAAATTAACTCGAATTCCAAAAGTTTAATTTAATCAAATCTCAAACCATCAGTTTCAACTCGATTCAGCTTCTAAATAAACCATTTCAAATTATCGATTTCAAATACATATATGAACCATAAAATAAGCCATTTCAATTTAAATATATTTCAAAGCTTTAAATATTCAACATTTCAAAACTAAATTCGATAAATTTATATACATATCAAATTCACTTTACAATTATTTAGTTTTGAAATAATAACTTAACATTTCCATAACATTTGAATACAATTTCAATTTACAAATTTAATAAACTAAATATCCTTTTTAAATATTTATACGTTTGAAATATCCATTTAAGTCACCTTTTCAAATTTCAAGTTGTAAATCACTCCTTTAAATTTCAAATTCAATACATTTCAAATCAAACTTATTTAAGTATAATTCTTAAATAAAATACAATTTCAATCAATTTCAAATCATTATAAATTCTATATTTCAAAAATATAGATATTAAATAAATACTTAAACATATTATTTATCAACTTTATTAAATCAACTTTAATGAATCTTTAAAATCAATATTTATCAAAACCATATATTTCTTTCCAAAACCATAGAAATCATTTTCAAAACATTTATATATAGACTAACGGTGCCTGTATATAATTTTCTATCCTATGGTCAAGTGATACGGATATTTATCATTTCAATCCGCAATTTAAAATATATATACGGGTATATATCTTTTCAACCCGCAATCCCAAATTTCAATTCAATGAAAATCGCTTGGGTTTATCATTTCAACCCATAACGATTTTCTCCTATTCTACAGATCGTTCGGGTATGTATCATTTCAACCCATAGTGATTCTATACTAACAGGGAACTTGCAAAGTGATAACAGATATGAAAATAAAATAACACAGTAACAGGCACATATCATCAGTATAAATAACAAATAAAGGTGTCGGATGTCATAGATGAACATATACAGGTAATGACATATATAACAATGTAAATAACTAACATCAGCATATTTCAATTGATATTTCAATTGAAATCAAATTTAATAAATATAGGAACATTAATCGTGAGTGATTGCTCACCTTTCGTGGTTAGAGACGAACGAGGATGAAATGAGTTACGAATCTGAACACGAACTTCGAAACAAAGCAAAATTGGCACGAGTTTGATGACTAAGCTTTCGAGTCTGGAGAAACAGGACAAGCACACAGATAAGCAACAAATCAAAGCAACCAACTGCTATGATCAATTAGGACGGTGACGAAACCAAAAGCAAAGCATGATGGATATGAAGTCTACGAACAAAGTAAAGCTAGGTTGGATTTCGATAATCGATGGAGACAAATAAATATAAATTTTAAAAATCTAATATTTACTCATATTAAAATATAAAATCTAATATGTATACAACTCAAACAGAATATATATTTTTAAAGTACGCAATTTAAAGTCAAAATAGCTATATTCTATTTTACTAAAAATCAATATTTGTAACATGTAATAGAGGAAATAGGACAAGCAAATTCTCTGATACAAACATTTGTCTATATAACTTATATAACTTACATATATAAGCGAACTTCTCATATAATTTATATAACATATATTATAAACATTATATATAAACTAATATTTTATACAACTAATGTAAACTAACATACCATTACTTACCCAAACTTATATATATCACAGGTTATGTACAAATCTATTTTGAAATGATGCTATACATTGAATAAACATTTAAAACATATAATATACAAATATAAATGTTTAAACATGTAACGTATAATATCAAAACTTGTTATTTTATGAAGCCTTAATACTTTTTGCCTTTATACTTTTTGAAACTTGTACACATTCAAAGCCCATAATGCTACTCCTAAAATTGTAAGTACGCTTAATTCTTAAGATTATATCTACATGGGACCTCACACCTTCATAAATAAATATGTACCAAGCATATGTATTTGGAATCTTGTATGCTATTACAAACTCACATATATTTATAATCGAGGGTGATAAACAAAATCTGGTAACAGCTTATACATTCGAAAGTTATATAGAAGAAGCATTGTATTGGAATATATGAAACTGATGTTATCAAAACTGATATGTACTCAAAAAAAATTTATCAAATAGGCACTAAACATATTTTATATAAATATATATGTTTCAAATATTAATAAACATGATATATATAAATATACCAAGATCGCAAATGAGGGAAGTCGGCTGCTATGAGCGAACTGACGGTGCGCGTAGTGATTGCCTCAACTCCACGGCCTAAGCGACAGTCTGGGAATGATGGCCGAATGCTTGCGCTATAGGTGGAAGGTGGATTTATGGTGGAGCAACATGGGCATGGGTGTGAGGCTGAGATGATGGTGGAAGGGTAGAAAACAGGCAGATGCTGTCATATGATGGGTGGAAGGCCCATGGCGAACTGGTGGGGTGGCAAGGGCGGACGGTGGCAACATGGGCGAGGCTGACTTCGGGTGCGGTGAGGTCATGGCGGAGGCAAGCGACTAGGATGACGTGGCAAGGAGGTGTGGCGGATGGGGACAATCGTGGAGGAGGTGGACAAAGAAGAAGACGGTAGCTGGTTGGAGGAACTTGGGGCGGTGAGCGTGGGTGATGGTCGTGGTGTTTATTTCGGGTATGACATGTGAGAAGGAGTCGCATACTGTTAGACAGTGGAGGAGTAAGGAAAAAGAAAAATGGAGGTGGGAGGAAGAAAAAGAAGAAGGGAGAGGGTAGCGAAAATTACAGATCTAAATAGGCTACTGCAAATATAGGATAAATCAAAGGACGAAGTGCGCAAGTGACCGAGAATTCAGGAAGACAAAACGCAAGTGACTGTTGAATTTTTCACCGTTGGCAATAAATGCAAAATGAATAAATAAAAAAAATGCAACAGAAGGACGATTGATTGACGCGATTAAAGCAATTGTGGTTTCAAATTTTTAAACGCCAAAGAAATCAAATGGTCACTGATCTGGTACCGATACAGTTACCGGTTTCGTGGATTCCGTTGTTGACGCAGCGGATATTATAAAAACAATGTAGATCGTTGATTGTAGCAATCGGTGGATTAGAAGATGCTGAAATGCCCGAATTCGTTGATCCGAAGATACCGAACTCTAGCTATCCCGAACTCGTTGATCGCGCACGATACCAGGTTCAAAGATCTTCAATTCTTCAAGCGTTGATCAAGCGCACTTGATTCCGCGAATCGGCTTCTACAATCGTTGAATCGAGCGCACTCGATTATCCGAAAGAGGAGATAGGAGATTACACTCAACTACCAATTTGAATGAAAGCACAAAGCAATCAAAAGAGAATTTTATTCAATATTCAACAACCTTTTACAAATGATTCACACTTGCTATTTATAGCTTTACAACTCAACACGCAAAAAACTTCAAAAAAATACAAGTACTTAGGTCGGAAACGACCTACGACCTAGAATGGTGCGACCTAGAACAGGCACGACTTAGCATAGGTCGGCAGCGACCTAACAACAAATAGTTACAACTCGTTACAACCTTCAGCGACTTAACAACTTAGACAAAATACAAACAGACAACCCCTTAAGTCGTTGCCGACTTAACAATGCTACGCAACTCAACTTAGTAGCGACTTAAGGAATCAACGGTCCAGCTTAACTCGGCAGAGAAAAACAATGGCAACAGGCTTCCGCGACTTAAACATGCGCATCCCAGATCAGCGAACTAAAGAACTCAACGGTAGAGATTAACTCGCGGAAGATTCAACGGCATCCAGCTGTAGCGACTTAAAGATAAGACCTTGCGACTTAAGGATCATAACTTCGCGACCTAAGATCATAGCATCTTTTCGCGACTTAAGAAGATCAACGGCAGATATTAACTCGTCAGAAGATTCAACGGTATCCAGAGCTTTGCGACCTAAAACAAAAGCGGCATCAGAAACTTCACGACCTAAGCCTTGCGACCTATCTCCTGACTCGTTAGGTCGTTCACGACCTAACACTTCACCACATTGTTCCGCCTTTTCACTGTGTGACTCGGTAGGAAGTTCAGACGACTTAAAGGACTTGTTAACTCGCAGGTATCTCTTAAGTCGTTGCCGAGTCACACTAGGTCGTTGATACGACTTAAAGACTTCGTTAGGTCGTGAACTCAATGTACGTTCTTCCTCTGGCTTCCCACTAAGTCGTAGACGACTTATGATCTTCCCGTTAGGTCGTAACCGACCTAGGCCTTTGTTATCTCGTGGCGCACCCTTAAGTTGTAGACGACTTATGTCAATTTCCTTAAGTCGTGACCGACTTATACCTTCTCCTCTGGGCTGAGCTGCATCATCCTCCCTAGGTTGAGAAAAATTCGTCCACGAATTTGGAAGTACTTCCTCATCAAACTGTTCATTTCCATAATATGGTACAAGATGCTTGACATTGAACACGTCCGAAGTGTACACATCTTCCGGCAGCTTCAACTTAAAGGCATTTTCATTAATTCGCTTTACGATTTCTACGGGTCCAATTTTTCTGGCTTTTAATTTGTTATAAGCGCCAACTGGAAAACGATCCTTTGTTAATACTGCATAAACCATATCTCCTTCGTTAAACTCAACATTCCTTCGTTTCAAGTCTGCAGATCGTTTATATTTCTCATTTGCTTTCTCCAATCGTTCTTGAACGATTTTATGACATTCTGCTAACCCCTCAACAAAATCAGCAGCTTTCTTAACTGTCTTCTTTGATCGTGGCACTACCGTCAAATCCAACGGTCCCTTTGGTAAGCTCGAATAAACAATCTGGAATGGACTGAACCCAGTACTTCGATTCACAGCATGATTATGAGCAAATTCTGCCTGGCATAACTTCACGTCCCAACTCTTCAGATTATCTTGTACAAGACACCTCAGCAAGTTTCCCAATGATCTGTTTACCACCTCAGTCTGTCCATCAGTTTGTGGATGATAAGCACTACTAAATTTCAGCTTCGTTCCCACCATTTTCCACAAACTCAACCAAAAATGACTCAGAAATCGAGTATCTCTATCCGACACAATAGATTCTGGCAATCCATGAAGTCGATAGATCTCCTTGAAAAACAACTGAGCAACATGAACAGCATCCGCCGTCTTCTTACAAGCGATAAAATGTGCCATTTTCGAGAATCGGTCAACTACCACATAAATGGAATCATTACCACGCTGTGTCCTTCGTAATCCCAACACGAAGTCCATACTCACATCAACCCACGGTTTAATTGGTACAGGTAACGGCATATACAACCCAGCATTAGTAGCAGTTCCTTTCAAAACCTGACAAATATGACAACGCTCCACAAAACTTTCCACCTCTTTCCTCATTGATGGCCAAAAGTAGGACTGTGAAATCAACTGTAAGGTACGGTCTCTCCCAACATGTCCCTCTTCGTGTAACTCCTTGATAATCTTCATTCTCAGACTACCCTCCGGTATGCACAATCGATTTCCTTTGAACAGAAAACCATCTACCATTACGAAATCATCCGTCTCTCCCTCCTTGATTTTATCAACAAATTTTGCAAAGTAAGGATCATCAGTAAATAATTCTGGCAATATTTCAAACCCCGTCACTTCAACCTTTAGTGTAGTCAACAAATGACTCCTCCTACTCAAAGCATCAGCCACACGATTTGTCACCCCTGACTTGTGTTTAACAACAAAAGTAAACTGTTGCAGATATGCAATCCACGATGCATGTCTCGCTGAAATCTTGTCTTGCCCTTGCAAATGCTTCAATGCTTCATGATCAGTATACAGAACAAACTCCTTCTGAAATAGATAGTGTCTCCAGTGTTTAATAGATTGTACAACAGCATAGAATTCCACATCATATGTACTGTATCTCATCTTCGCTCCTGACAACTTCTCACTGAAATATGCAATTGGACGTCCCCTCTGACTCAGCACTCCTCCAATCCCAACCTTGGATGCATCAGTATGTAGTTCAAACACTAACTGAAAATCAGGTAGCACTAGAATTGGTGCAGACGTCGGCAATTCCTTGATCGTCCCAAAAGCACTCCCTGCTTCCTCTGTCCATGTAAACTGTTTACCTTTCATACAATCTGTAACAGGTGCCATCACACTACTAAAGTGTGGAATAAACCTCCGATAAAATGAAGCCAACCCATGAAAACTACGAACTTCTGTTATCGTCTTGGGCTGTGGCCAATTTCTGATCGCCTAAACTTTACTTTGGTCAACCTGTATTCCTTTCTCTGAAACAACATACCCCAGAAATAAAACACTGTGCGTCATGAACACGCATTTCTTCGTAGCAGCATAAAATTGTTCTTGTCTCAGTACCATCAGCACTTCTCTAAGATGATTCAGATGTTCCTCTGGAATCCCACTGTAAATCAGAATATCATCAAAATACACCACCACAAATTTCCCAATGAATGGTCTAAAAATTTGATTCATCACCCTCATGAAAGTACTCGGTGCATTGGATAAACCGAATGGCATGACCAACCATTCGTATAGACCCTCCCTGGTTTTAAAAGCAGTCTTCCACTCATCTCCTGGTCTAATACGAATTTGATGATATCCGCTCTTCAAATCAATCTTCTAAAATATAGTAGCTCCGCTTATTTGATCCAACAAATCATCCAACCTCGGCATTGGAAATCTGTATCTCACAGTAATCTTATTTAATGCTCGACTGTCAGTGCACATCCTCCACGTCCCATCCTTCTTGGGTACCAATAAAGCTGGTACAGCATAAGGACTTAAACTCTCCTGCACACGTCCCTGTTCAAGCAATTCTTCCACTTGCCTTCGCAACTCTTCATGTTCCTTCGGACTCATTCGATAATGTGGTCTGTGTGGCAATACAGCACCTGGAACAAGATCTATCTGATGTTGTATATCCCTCAACGGTGGCAATTCCGTTGGTAACTCCTCTGGAAATACATCGTCAAATTCTTTCACAACTGGTTTAACTTCTTCTGGAATCTCAACCTCTTCACTGCTTTCTCGTCCAATTAACAAGAATACTTCCGGCTCTTCCTCAACCTCCTTAACAAACTCTTTCAAAGATAATAAAGTTTTCAGCTCTTCAATCTCCTCCAGTTTGTTTTCTTCCTGTTGGCGTTTCTTCGGAACCAGAGTAATCTTTGTACCTTCGAACATGAAACTGTAATTGTTGGTCCGTCCGTCATGCTGCACAGCTCGATCATACTGCCACGGTCTCCCCAGCAACAAATGACAAACGTCCATATCTACGACATCACACCAGATTTCATCTTTGTATTTCTTCCCAATTGAAAACTTCACACAAGCTCTACGTCCAACTTTCACTTCACCACCCTTCCTCAACCAAGCTAACTTGTACGGTTTAGGATGTTTCTCGGTTTTCAACTCCAACTTCTTCACCGCTTCTGTAGAGATAATGTTATCACAACTCCCACCATCAATAACAAATTTACAAACTCTTCCCAGAATAGTGCATGTAGATTGAAAGATATTGTTCCTCAACCAACTACTTTCCTCCTCTTGCTTTGGTGTTAAACAACTTCTCCTCATCATCAATGCGTACCCGTCATCTCCGACAGTAAGTCTTCCTCCTCAACTGGTAAAGAATTAGAGCATTCAGCTTCTTCATCCTCATCCTCAACTTCTGCAATCATGGTTCTCTTCTTTGGCTTTGGACACTCACTGCTTTTATGACCCAATTCCTGACAATTGTAACATTTGAAACCATTGTTAACTCTTGTCTTCTCAACCTCCTTCACCACTGGTTTACTGATAGGTTTAGAAACATTAAAACTCCCACCAACACTCTTCACTTGATTGTTAGAATTAGTATACACACCACTTCCTCGTCGACCCTGTTTCTCCCAAGCCAACGCTTTCTGATGTGCTTCCACCACAGATCTTGGATCGAACATATTCACCATATCATGGATCTGCATTCTCAATCCCCCAATGAATCTAGATGTCAGCTGCTCTTCCGTTTCCATAATATCATTCCTTACAATAAGTTGATAGAATTCATCAGCATAGTCATTAACTGTCTTTGTGCCTTGCCTCAAGTTTTGCAAACGTTGGTACATCAAAGATTGATAATTGTAAGGTAAGAACGTTGCTTTCATCAATTTCTTCATCTTCTCCCAAGATTCAACTTTTGACTTTCCCATCCGATCACGTGTAAGTTTGGTCTGCTGCCACCATGCCAAAGCTCTACCCCTCAACCTTGTAGCAACCAACTTCACTCTACGATGTTCTGGAACTTCTTTAAAGTCAAAAATCTCTTCAACATTAGCTACCCAATCTAGAAACTCCTCTGCTTGCATACTACCTTTGAATTCAGGAATTTCAGTCTTCATCCCCGACTCCCATTTGTGATCATACTCAGAGTGATTTCTTCCTTGTCCTCGAACACTACCACCATCATATTCCTCTTCAAAATCATATGCATATCGTTGTCTATCTCGTCCACCCACATCTCTACTACCATTACGCCTTCCACCTTCATCCCTTCTTTCAACGTTCCTCCGTTCACGATCATTCACGTTCCTCCCACGTCCTTGATCATTTTCAACACTTCTGTCTCGATTGGAATGTGGCGAGACTCTACTACCCCCATGGTTAGATTCTGGTGAAACCCTTCTCCGATTTTGATTCATCTCCGTCATAAGCTTCTCTAACCGGCCAAATCCTTCGTTAAGCTTTTCACTAAAATTCTCATTGATTCTTTGCTCCATCTCATCAGCCTCTTCTCTTCGATACAAAGCTTCTACGTTTTGGTGGCGATTAGCTCTTCTTGGCGGCATACTTGAAAACTTCACAAATTCTTCAACACTTCAAACACAATTCGGACTTTGATCCAAAATGAAACGGATCGAAAACTTCCACTTTGTAGCAAATCGCGATGAACACGATGGACAAAGTTTTGGCCTTCAATTCAAATCCGAACTTCAATCTTCAAATCAATGCACGACCCAATTCTTCAAACTCTCGGCCGTGAATAATAAAACTTCAAATCTTCAAAATGAATAGGCTCCAAGTCTCGATCTAGCTATGATTGGCTAGAACAAGCTCTGATACCAAAACTGACGCAGCGGATATTATAAAAACAATGTAGATCGTTGATTGTAGCAATCGGTGGATTAGAAGATGCTGAAATGCCCGAATTCGTTGATCCGAAGATACCGAACTCTAGCTATCCCGAACTCGTTGATCGCGCACGATACCGGGTTCAAAGATCTTCAATTCTTCAAGCGTTGATCAAGCGCACTTGATTCCGCGAATCGGCTTCTACAATCGTTGAATCGAGCGCACTCGATTATCCGAAAGAGGAGATAGGAGATTACACTCAACTACCAATTTGAATGAAAGCACAAAGCAATCAAAAGAGAATTTTATTCAATATTCAACAACCTTTTACAAATGATTCACACTTGCTATTTATAGCTTTACAACTCAACACGTAAAAAACTTCAAAAAAAATACAAGTACTTAGGTCGGAAATGACCTACGACCTAGAATGGTGCGACCTAGAACAGGCGCGACTTAGCATAGGTCGGCAGCAACCTAACAACAAATAGTTACAACTCGTTACAACCTTCAGCGACTTAACAACTTAGACAAAATACAAACAGACAACCCTTTAAGTCGTTGCCGACTTAACAATGCTACGCAACTCAACTTAGTAGCGACTTAAGGAATCAACGGTCCAGCTTAACTCGGCAGAGAAAAACAACGGCAACAGGCTTCCGCGACTTAAACATGCGCATCCCAGATCAGCGACCTAAAGAACTCAACGGTAGAGATTAACTTGCGGAAGATTCAACGGCATCCAGCTGTAGCGACTTAAAGATAAGACCTTGCGACTTAAGGATCATAACTTCGCGACCTAAGATCATAGCATCTTTTCGCGACTTAAGAAGATCAACGGCAGATATTAACTCGTCAGAAGATTCAACGGTATCCAGAGCTTTGCGACCTAAAACAAAAGCAGCATCAGAAACTTCACGACCTAAGCCTTGCGACCTATCTCCTGACTCGTTAGGTCGTTCACGACCTAACACTTCACCACATTGTTCCGCCTTTTCACTGTGTGACTCGGTAGGTCGTTCAGACGACTTAAAGGACTTGTTAACTCGCAGGTATCTCTTAAGTCGTTGCCGAGTCACACTAGGTCGTTGATATGACTTAAAGACTTCGTTAGGTCGTGAACTCAATGTACGTTCTTCCTCTGGCTTCCCACTAAGTCGTAGACGACTTATGATCTTCCCGTTAGGTCGTAACCGACCTAGGCCTTTGTTATCTCGTGGTGCACCCTTAAGTTGTAGACGACTTATGTCAATTTCCTTAAGTCGTGACCGACTTATACCTTCTCCTCTGGGCTGAGCTGCATCAGTTGTGTACCGGACTTCAAAACAAAGAATAAATATACCGCAGAGATAAGCACGACGAGACGATTAAAATGGTACACAGATATCAGTGATACGGTCATCCGATCAAAAGTCGATAATCGGTACCAGAAATGCTGCTATTCTAACCGAATTAAGATAAACGGAGCAACAGAAGTCCAAATTTGACGAAACGAAAGATGACGTCTCACTTAGAAGATGATTTACAAAATTTCTATGTAAAAATATTTAGGTTTGGAAAACATTTTATTATCACCAATTTTTAACCGATTAAATTGAAGTAAATTTATGCGCGAAATAAATTTTCATATTTTCGGATGAAAATTTACCAGTTGCTATGTTTAATTAGACGCATTCCAAAAATCAAATTTATATTCCAAAATTTTATTGTTTAAAATTTCACACAAATTCAATAAATTAAATAAATAAAACCACTGAAATTTTACGGGTCGTTACACTCTCCCACACTCAAAACTTTTCGTCTCCGAAAAGGAAGAAGGTAGGAGAATAGAAACAAGCAGAAAGAAATTAGATTGAAATACAAATAAAACAATTAAATTAACCGTATGAATTTCAAATTAAACTAATTAATATTCAACAATTTGGTTTAATTCATTTGAGTTCACTTAAGTTAACTCAATCTATCTATTCTAAATTCATTATCTTATTATCTAGTCATTCTCAATTAACAATTTCTAAACCATCAATTTGTATAATCATTTATTGTACTCATATTTTATTCAACAAATTTAATTCTTTTATTCCAAATCATTATTAAGTTTATTCCACTTAATATGTCCTATCACATATATTTAAACCATATAAATTAATTTAAACCGTATATTTCAGTTTAAATCAATTTATATTCAATAATTGATTTTTAAATTCAAGGTATTTCCATAAGTTAATCAAATTTCAATTTATTAGTTCCTTCAAAACAAATTTACTTGTCTCATCTTTTTATCTACTTAACTTATAATTCTATTTATTTCAATTGATATTTATAACTAAATTTTAAGTGTATAACGTTTATTATAACCACTCAAATTCTATTTATAAAGGTCATTTTATATTGTATATTATCCGATTACATTTTTAACTTATGAAAATTTTAAGTAAGTTATGTTGAGATGTAATTGAGTATTATACAAATAAGATTTTCCAAATTCAGTTATTCCTAGTTAACTATTTATCCAAGAATTTTGACTTTAGTTTATAATTGAAATCATCTTAAATCTAAAATTTAAGAATTTAAATCTCCGATTTACTTCAAACAATTTAGAGATATATATATTATATCTATATCAATCAAATTAAATTTTAAAATAAGATACCTATATAAATCAAATTATATTGAAGAAATTCAAATCAAAATTTTTTTTTTCAAAACAAAACTGTAGCAAGGCTATAGAATAGTCTTTCCACTTCGAAACTCGAAAATGAATGTCGATGATGCGGCCGTCATCACCGAAATTATTTTCCAGCGACAAAGAGAAGAGCACTGATTTAAACATTTAAAATTTCTTTTGAAAACCATTTTATTCGATTTTTTTTAAATAATATACATTTTAAGACTTTAAAACAAAGTTTGAAATCACCAGAAATTTTTCTTAAATTCTCAATTTAAATCCATTTTAATTCCAAATAAATTTATAAACAATAGTCATTTTGCAATAATCAATGACTTACAAAAAAATAAAATGAAAATCAAATATTATCATTTTCAACAACCAAATTATTTAACTTTTAATTCCAGAAAATTTTTCTTATATATTTATAATCTAATCATACAAATTTATTTCATCTATCAAATTTGAAAATTATATTGTGTCAGTTTGCTCTGTTCAAGTGTTTTGGAAATTCTATCGATAGCGTTGATCAGACGAATCGATCGAAAATCCAAATCAACATCAACAACTCAAACAACACACTATAAACATAAACTATTTTATATTAATTACAAATACACTCCCTCACACGATGATTCCAGAATTGGATTCCAACACAAGGATAGAGATCCAAATATAGAGGGACTCAAATCAAAGAGAATTCTAATCTAAAATAGATAGGCTCAAAACGAAGGTTAGATGATTGCCTTTCAAACAGGAAGATGGATAAAGTTGTATAAATCACGGGCAACCTTAACCGGGTCAACCGTGACTTCATAGATAAGGTCGATGTAGAATTCTGAAGCAAATCGACATTCGATTACCAGAGGTGGAATTCGGGTATAGCATAAGATAGCAGCATCGTAAACCGAGGATACATAAATCTCCGGTGAATCAATACCGATTGTAAAGGAGTTTCACCCCAGTACAAATTATTCAAAGATTGGCGAGACCGTCGATTTATTATAGAGATCATTCGAAGTGAAGTTATGGGATACTCCAGAATCAAAAGACACGAATGTGGAGACACGAATGGACTTTGGAACCGAAGTGAACGTTCCAAAATTCAAAGGAACCAAGTCAAAGAAGAAGGAATTCAAGCTCGAACGAAAGTGATTCTGTAATTGAATTTACTACATATGCTGAGTTTTGCCTAAAACCAGAGCTCTGATACCACATGTAACGACCCAGTATTTTGGACCATTCAAGTCGACAATAAATCCACACATGTCGGACTTGAATAATTCAAAACAATGGATTGTAAATAAAATTTGGCAAAACTCAGCATATAAAATAAATAAAATAATTTCAGATCACAGACACAGAGTAATATATCAATAATGCAGCGGAAACAAAAGGTAGTAGTTCATGAAGCTACTATATATATAACAGAGTTAGACAAGGTATAATAGAAGTCTCGAATACAATAGATGTCTCAATACAATAATCAAATACAAGATCTGAATACATCACTGGAATCAACAGAATAACTGAAAGCAGGATCGATAGATTGCTGGATCTCCAAGCGAAGCTCCAACTCCAAAGGTGAGTCTCAAATGCTGTATCACTCAGTCTGACCCGAGCGTAAAGAAAAACACAAAACACTCGAGTCAGGATTAACATTCTTATATTCAATAAACCCAACTCAAGTGAAATATCAACTAGAATACAAGTAACTTAAAGGATGTTTGGGATAACCATCCTCTAAGGGTCCGTTAAACTATTTACTATGTAGTAATATTCGCTATTATAATAGTGTCTAAATAAGTAAAGTATAATCATATCGGAAAATAGCGTTAAGGGGATGGAGAACCTTAACGCGGTCGGATCTTAAAATCATAATCGTAGTAAAGCTCGATATGGTAGGTGACACGGCACAACTAGGCAATGCCAGGGTAGATATACCAATTACGCACACGGACTGATGGATACGCATAGCAGCCACTACCGTTCCACCTCGAACAACATTCCCAAATCGGAGGATGGCCATCTAGTCAAATCACAAGTATGAGTATAATATCGAAGAAATGCGTCCGAGAAGAGGTGCTACCTCACTGGTCCGAGATCGCTCCTGTTTTAGCCACCTTATGCCAACTCACGGGAGTTGGGTCCACGTAACATACCTTAAGAACGCCGCCACCATCCTACTTCATTCTGGAATCTCCACCGCGTACACGGTTGTCAAAGTGGTTTTCGGTATCGACAGAGAGTATGTCCATATCCGATCCCGGTCTCTTTGCCAACCAATCGTTATTATAACACCGTGGTCGTTTCAAAATAGTTTATACTTCAAACCAAAATCATTATCATTTCAAAACCCAATTTAATACGATATCATTTCACTTCAAATATATCTATTTTCAAAATCATATTACTTTCCAAAGTTATAATGTTTTAAAAATCATAGTCTGGAAATCACAGTATTTTGGAAATCATAACACTTTCCTTTTAAACAGTTTAGATATTAAAATTTCGTTATAAAATAAATTAGTTTCCTCAAATTTCACAAATCGATTCAAATTAACTCGAATTCCAAAAATTTAATTTAATCAAATCTCAAACCATCAGTTTCAACTCGATTCAGCTTCTAAATAAACCATTTCAAATTATCGATTTCAAATACATATATGAACCATAAAATAAGCCATTTCAATTTAAATATATTTCAAAGCTTTAAATATTCAACATTTCAAAACTAAATTCGATAAATTTATATACATATCAAATTCACTTTACAATTATTTAGTTTTGAAATAATAACTTAACATTTCCATAACATTTGAATACAATTTCAATTTACAAATTTAATAAACTAAATATCCTTTTTAAATATTTATACGTTTGAAATATCCATTTAAGTCACCTTTTCAAATTTCAAGTTGTAAATCACTCCTTTAAATTTCAAATTCAATACATTTCAAATCAAACTTATTTAAGTATAATTCTTAAATAAAATATAATTTCAATCAATTTCAAATCATTATAAATTCTATATTTCAAAAATATAGATATTAAATAAATACTTAAACATATTATTTATCAACTTTATTAAATCAACTTTAATGAATCTTTAAAATCAATATTTATCAAAACCATATATTTCTTTCCAAAACCATAGAAATCATTTTCAAAACATTTATATATAGACTAACGGTGCATGTATATAATTTTCTATCCTATGGTCAAGTGATATGGATATTTATCATTTCAATCCGTAATTTAAAATATATATACGGGTATATATCTTTTCAACCCGCAATCCCAAATTTCAATTCAATGAAAATCGCTTGGGTTTATCATTTCAACCCATAACGATTTTCTCCTATTCTACAGATCATTCGGGTATGTATCATTTTTCAACCCATAGTGATTCTATACTAACAGGGAACTTGCAAAGTGATAACAGATATGAAAATAAAATAACACAGTAACAGGCACATATCATCAGTATAAATAACAGATAAAGGTGTCGGATGTCATAGGTGAACATATACAGGTAATGACATATATAACAATGTAAATAACTAACAATAGCATATTTCAATTGATATTTCAATTGAAATCAAATTTAATAAATATAGGAACATTAATCGTGAGTGATTTCTCACCTTTCGTGGTTAGAGGCGAACGAGGATGAAATGAGTTACGAATCTGAACATGTAACGACCCGTATTTTTAACACTTTAAAAATACGAATTAAAATGAAAATTTTGGATAAAAATCCGAAGGAAATAAAATTTTGTTTTGTTAAATGTGAATTTCAAGTTAAAATACAAAACTGAATCCTGAAATAACTTATTTGTAAATTAAATATGGATGTTAACTTGTATTGAATGTAAATAATGAATTGAATTTGATTGTAAACCAAATTGGTTATGATTGTAAACAAAGAATATATAAAATGGTAGATTTAATAGTGGAAGTTTATGTTATTGAAATCATATAAATAAATGTAACTTAATAGTACAGTTGATTGAAATCAGCTAATAACTGAAACTGTAATTTGACAAAGATGTTAACCTGTAATTGAACGTAAGTAAAGATTTAAATTTGAATGTAACAAGTAATTGAATTGAATTGAATTTGATTGTAAACAACGAAATAAATAAAATGTTACATTTAATATTGAAGTTATAATATTGAAATCAACGTAAATGAATGTAATTTAATATTACTGTGAATTTAAATAAGATGGTAGTTGAAGAAAATGAAAGTAAATGAATTATAAACTATTGATAATAATGTATAAGTAAATGGTTGATTCAATAATGAAAGTGTAAATCGAAATAAAAGAATTCAATTGGAATTAAATAACTTGAATTTGAATTATAATATAATTGAACGCTGAATCTAATGTAATATTTTATACTGGATTTATAATGGGAAAACTGCATTGTAAAAGATTGTTAATTACTGTGAAATAAAAAAATGAAATTTGTGAACAATTGAAATTTGATTTAAAAGTTAATAATTTAAAATTAGGAATTTTATATTGAAATTAGACTGTAGAAATAGCCATTTTTACAACTATCTCGGATTTTGACGAAACCAGTTTCATCGGATCCGTAACAGTGAATTATTGTAAGGTTTCAATTTTCGTAGCAATCGGACTTGTCGTTTGGTCGTGCGAGCTTGAAACGCGTAGAAATTTAACGTCGTTAATTAAAATAATCGACTTCAAAACGCTATCTTCCACATACGATTGAATTAGGCCTTGGGACTAGTTCCATTGCGTCCGGAATAGGGGTAAAACCTTATAAACGCCTGGCGGCATGTCTCGATTGGAGTTCGGATGATTTTGGACCTACCTTTATAAATACGCTTGCAAACCGAGACAGTTTTATCATTATTTCATTTCAGAAACCCTAATTCTATCTCATGGCCACCACCTATTCAATGGCCAGAAAATTTCAAAACTTCTTTCCTTAATATCTCTCAATCCGTTCAACGAAATCAAAAAATTCCAAAAGCAAAAGTGTAGATCTCGACGAGCTCTTCGAATCCATACGGTTGATTGCTGCTAATACGCCACGGATTCGCCCAGATCTGACTTGGAAGCGTGCGCGTTTTTCTTGGTTTGCGTGCAAACGGTGGCGAATGGGGTAGCGAAACTTGGCGCGGAGGTGGAGCAAGGCGAGGCGCACGTGATGATGCCCCCTGATCGACGTCAGGTCGTCGTTTGCCGCGCGCGTGGATGAATGAACGGCGTGCATGGGTGGGTTTCTATGCGTGAAGAAGAAGAAGGTTAAGCGGTTAATTAATTTTTATTATATGGCTAATCATGTTTTAAATTATATCGTTATATTAATTTAAGCGTAACTTTTGCATACGAGGTCCGCTTCGAGCGAAACATCTGGCGACGTTGGAATCGCAGCGACGAGAGCTACGCTGCAGTTTAGATCCGAAGACATTTGGAGCTCGTTAAAATTTTAGGTTAAATCGAACGTTGTTCGATTTGATTTAAAAATCGAAACTCAAGGTGAGTGTTTATACGCTCACAATTGACTAAAATAACTTTTGTTAGTTAAATTTATATTCTGTAGTGATATGAAATTTATTGGCTGTTGTTTGGTAGGTTTAATTATCATCTGTATTGATATATGAATTAATTGATAGAATTTAAATTGACCGTCAAAATAAATTTAAATTTAAATTGGCAGTATATTACTCGATATTGATAATTATAAAATTGTTGAGAATGTTATTGGCTTTATGGTTGATTGGTTGTGATGGATGCTATTGGTCGATATTGGTTGTTTATATATTTTGATATATCATGCTATCATCATGTATATTGTTTATTGCATATAAAACTGTAAACTGAATCATTTCGAATAAATTAAGAAATAGGTTGAAATGATATACCTATGACATCTATTTGGATTGAAATGACATATATCCATCCTTGAAATTAAAAATTGAAATAATTATCCACTTGGCCATAGGATAGAAAATTATATACGGACACCGGGTTGGTTAAATTAAATGATTTTAAAAGTTGTCTTGAAATTATTTAAATGAATTGATTTTAAGAATAAAATCCAATTTATGGAAATTGAATTATTTTGAATTGAAGCTCGAAATGTTGGAATTTAAACTTGGTAAATGAAATTGTTTAATTATTCGAAGTTTAGATTTTGAAGAAATTTTTTTTTTTGAAATACGACGTAAATTTTCGAAAGTTGATTTGGTTTAAAAGATTGGACTTTTAATCGAACTCTGAATATTTCTAAGAAAATTTATATGAAATGATATTTCAAGTTTGAGTTTGGAATTGAAAATTAATTTGAAATTGAGATTTAATTAATTTGGAATTTAATTGAAATTCAAAGAAATTTGTGAATTGGACTAAATTAAAACTATTGAATTAAATTTGATGATAAAATTGATTTGAATAGGATTTGAACTGAAACTGATTTGGAATGTAATACTTAAATGAATTCTTGAAATCCGAATATTAATCTAAGTTTATTGAATTGGAATTGTTCCAGAAATTAAGTAAACTACTCAATACGGATGTTTAATTTGAAGTATATTCTAAGTTGAATACGAAATGGTTTTAAAGCGAATCTTATATTCTTATATAAATATATGAACTATTTTGAAATGTGAAATATTTAAAGTTTCGAAATATATCGGAAGTGAAATTGTTTATTTTATGGTTCAAATATGTATTTGAAATTGATAATTTGAAATGGTTTATTGAGAAGCTGAATCGAGTTGAAATTGATGATTTGAAATCTGATTAAATTTTAATTTTGAAATTCGAGTTTATGTGAATCGATTTGTGAAATTTGAGGAAGCTATATTTTATATAAAGTGTTTCGATTTCCAAAGTGTTTTGATTTTAAAAGACTTATGATTTCGAAAGCGGTATAACTTTGGAAAGTGATACGATTTTGGAAATGGATTTATTTAAAGTGAAATGTTTATATTTAAATCTTGAATTTAAATACGAATTGGGTTAAATGAAGTTGCGACCTAAATTGAAATTCGAAAATGATTTTGAAATCGAAATGAGATATTGAGGCGAAAAATGATTTGAAATCGAAATGAGATATTGAGGCGAAAATGATTTTGAAATCGAAATGAGATATTGAGGCGAAAATGATTTTTGAAATGAAATGGTATACTTTGAGTAGATATGATGATTTTGAAATGGATTTGATTTTGAAGTGAATATGATATTTTGATATCAATTATGAATCGATTTGAAAATGTAAAGGATCGAACCGGAGTGAAAAATATAACGTAGTTATTAAAGAGACCGGGATCGGATATGGACATACTCTCTGTCGATACCGAAAACCACTTTAATAACTAGTATACGCGGAGTGTTGATCCAGAACGAAGTGGATGGTTTTGGTGAACGTGTTGATTTGAAGAAAGAGAACGATTTTGGATGACCCCTGACATGACTAAAATAGGAGCCGCGCCGGGCCATTGAGGATCGCCATCTCTAGCGGACACACTCCTTCGATACCATGTCTATTACTTTTGTGATTCGATTTGGGTGCACCCCGCGATTTGGGAGTGTTGTTTTGCGGTGTTGGGGTAGTAGCTGCTATGCCCAACATCAGTCCGAATCACGCAACTACTAGTATCCTAGTTGGTATTGCCTCATGTACCTTGTCATACTGATTATCCTATTCGCGACCACTACGTTTTGGTTTGTACCTTGAGTATATGGATTGCCCTCTGGTGACTTCCGGTTTTGTGGAAACTACGGTCTTGTATATGCTCTTGGGAATATAAACTGTGTTAAGGGTGGAATGGGCCATGGCTTAACGCTATTTTAATACTTTTACTTTAATGTAGACATATTATAATAGCGTATTGTACTACATAGTAGATAGTTTAACGGATCCTTGAGAGATGGTAAATCCCGTAACATCTCTTAAGTTATTGCACTCACGTTGACACTGGATAGGAGGTTTCTAAAACCCGTAAACATCTCCGACGCCGTCGCACTCATATTTACTTATTCGATTTAACCTACATGAGATATTTTAGTCCTGACTCGAGTGTTTTGTCTTTTCATTACGCTCGGGTCAGCCTGAGCATTTCAGATTAGGTTGAAGGTATATTCTGGAGGACGAAGACGGAGTTTGGTATTACATCATTTGTATTCTACTATTGTATTATTTTTCCGCTGCATTGTTGTTTTATCTCTGATATGTATGTAACTCTGATTTATGATGTATAATAATAATCAAAAAAAAAAAATTATTTAACAGCTTCATGAACTGTTATTTTATTATTATATCTTGTTCCTTCCGCTGCAAGATTCTGAGTTTGCTTCTGTTCTTTCTTTCTTTTTCTTATTTAACCCCAATAACCATCCGCCTTTTGAACGGTTTGAGTTGGACATGTGTGGATTATTGTCGACTTGAACTGTCCAAAAAGGAGGGTCGTTACACTTGGTATCAGAGCTTTGGTTTAGATTACCTTGGCTCTAGTGGGGAATAACTCATTGAAATAGAGGTAAACTATATGAATGAGTTGAGTGTATATGAGAGAGCGTATTTGTAATTTTGATATAAAAATGATTTTATATTGTGTTAATTTGTTCCGTTGAGTATTTATGAATTCTGGTTGGTACTTGGGACGCCAAGGCATCGATATGAATTTCTAAACACTCGAATAGGACAGATTGACATAATATTGTTTTGGATTATATTCTATATATAAAAGACCTATCTTGAAAATTTATAAATTTTGATTGTATTGGTTATTAGGAGATGATAATATTAGATTATCATCGTTTATTATTGATTAGTCAATATTTCTAACTATTGGCTGATTTAAGAAACGAAACTTGTGAATATGATTGACAATGAATATAAATGGTAAATAAAATGAAAATGAATTTAAATTAAGATGGAGAATTTAAATTCCGGTGTTTTGAAAATTTATTAACAAAAATTTGAAATGTATAATATAAGTATTATATGATAGTATATTCGATTTGAAATTGTTTTCAAAGGGTTTTCAAATGAAGTAAGTGTTATACTCCCCTCTTGACACTAGAAAATGATTCCGGTGATGAGTGCACGCATCATCGACTTTATTTTTGAGAGTCTAAGTGGGGGAGATCACTTAATAGTTTTTCTAAACCCTGTTTTGATTAAAATTGAATTTTATTTTGTATTCTCTATAGTATGACTTGATATATATTAATATAAGTATATATTATTTCAAACTTGATTTGAAATGAAACCGGAGTTGAAATTTTTAAGTTCTTTAATATTTAATGACTTTAAACTATTGAAATAAACTAGAAACTGTACTCTTTTGGATTAAATAGAACTTGAATTGAAATTTTCTAAAGTATGTAATGAAAATAAGTATATATATATATATATTTCAATGCTGATTAAAATTTTTCTAAAAGTATGATTTGAGATATAAAGATATTAGTATATATATATATATATTTATTTAAAAAAAAGGGTTTAATCGAATCCGGTGTTGAAATTCTTAAGTTCTCTAATAAGGAATGATTTTAATTATTAAACTAAAGTAAATCTTGAATTGTTAGAAACTTATGAATTGAAAAAGGTGAAATTGAATTTAAGTGTTCAAAAAAAATTTATTAAAATTGTAGGAGTAACCCTTAATTTGGAAAATAATAAATTGGAAATTTATTTAATAGGTATAACACTCAAATTGAATGAAAAGAAGTTGTATATTGTTTAACTACATTCTATTTGCATAGCTATAACTTACCAAATACTTAAAAAGTTTAAAATGCTAATATGGATAAGTAAATGAATAATATACAAGTGTGATTGCGAATAATAAAATGTGAAGATCTATTGATAGTTGTAAATATAAAGGAAATTTAAGTTGTAAAATGAATTATATTTAAAATGAATTAAATATAAAATTAGTAAATGGAAACTAATTAAATTTGAATAAAACTAAATGTCAATAAACTTGGAAGTGTATGAAATTAAAATTTTGCCTTGGAAATGTATAATTGATTTAGTGTAGATTTGGATGGATGTTAATGTTTGATATGCATTGGTTGTTAGATGGATGGTAATTGATTAAATAGAATTCATTAGTGTAAATGGAATTGAATAAAAGGAATAAAAAAAAAATTAACAATTAAATTCAAATTTGAAGCAAAGTGAAATTAAATATAATTGAATTCAAATTAAATTGAAGCAAATTGACTTGAATTTAAATTATGAATGAAACAAACTTGAATAAATTGGAAACAAATCGAATGTAAACTTATTTCGTGGATATATAAGATAATAAACGACTTTGTGTTTGTGATTGTTTCTTTAGAAAATTTGAAGATTGATGGTTTGTACTTTGAAATAATAAAAGCAAAATTTGAAAAATCCAAAATACTCAAAGAGAGCTGAAATGAAAATAGCCATAACTTTTAAATGGTTGAACGAAATTAGACGATCTTAGACTTTTCAGAAAGCCTGGAAACTGTGCTACATGTTTTGTTTAGAATGTTTTGATAAATACCTTCATCCACTAGGCTTAAAACACCAATATTAGTCGCTGGCCTGTGCGAAGTAGAAATCTGAAGCACCTTAGTATTCTTGCCATAACTTTTTACTGGTGTATCGGATTTTGATGATCATGCCCTTTCTTGAAAGCTTAGAACTTAAGCTAAAACTTTTGTTTTAAATGTCTTGTGTTTTTCTGTCATTTAGAGGGTCAAAAACGTGAGGGAACGTCGCTGACCTGCGTAATTCATTGCCAGGCTGAGGCGTATCTATTTAGTAAAACTGTCGTAACTTTTGAATGGAAGGTTCGAATTTAATGATTTTGGACATTCCGGAAAGCCTGAAACGAATGCAACAACTTTTGTTTAGATTACATTGTCAAATTTTATCGTTTAGGTGACCCAAAACTGAGATTCGTTTGCTGTCCTGGAATTGGAATTTCAGTTTTGAAGCTAAACATGTTATATGTATGTTGTTTATGCTAAGTATATCGATCTATCTTTATATGCATAGTTCTAACTTGGTTATTGAGCATTTTAGTAGGTAGAATAGGGGTTGCGCTTCGCTTGTGGAGCTCGCTTCTGCGCTTAATGGAAAATATAAGTTAAAATGCTAATAAACGCTAAATAAAAGGTATGTTCTCGGATTACAGTTTATGTTGTGGTATATTATTGTGTTCCCCATGTTTTGGGATGCCTCATTTTTGTAATGAGATGTATATCATGCAATTATTACTACTGTGAAATTTTTCGGTCCTAGCCGCGCAAAGGAGGTGCTGCCAAAATTTTTCAAAAATCCGGGAGTTAGAAAATTTTGTGAAAAAAAAATCCTATAACTAAATTTTGCAAATAAGTAGAATAATTTGAATGAATTATATCTAAATGATGGTTTCCCCTTCTTCGTTCCTTTTCGAGGACGAAAAGTTTTAAGTGGGGGAGAATGTAACGACCCGTATTTTTAACACTTTAAAAATACGAATTAAAATGAAAATTTTGGATAAAAATCCGAAGGAAATAAAATTTTGTTTTGTTAAATGTGAATTTCAAGTTAAAATACAAAACTGAATTCTGAAATAACTTATTTGTAAATTAAATATGGATGTTAACTTGTATTGAATGTAAATAATGAATTGAATTTGATTGTAAACCAAATTGGTTATGATTGTAAACAAAGAATATATAAAATGGTAGATTTAATAGTGGAAGTTTATGTTATTGAAATCATATAAATAAATGTAACTTAATAGTACAGTTGATTGAAATCAGCTAATAACTGAAACTGTAATTTGACAAAGATGTTAACCTATAATTGAACGTAAGTAAAGATTTAAATTTGAATGTAACAAGTAATTGAATTGAATTGAATTTGATTGTAAACAACGAAATAAATAAAATGTTACATTTAATATTGAAGTTATAATATTGAAATCAACGTAAATGAATGTAATTTAATATTACTGTGAATTTAAATAAGATGGTAGTTGAAGAAAATGAAAGTAAATGAATTATAAACTATTGATAATAATGTATAAGTAAATGGTTGATTCAATAATGAAAGTGTAAATCGAAATAAAAGAATTCAATTGGAATTAAATAACTTGAATTTGAATTATAATATAATTGAACGCTGAATCTAATGTAATATTTTATACTGGATTTATAATGGGAAAACTGCATTGTAAAAGATTGTTAATTACTGTGAAATAAAAAAATGAAATTTGTGAACAATTGAAATTTGATTTAAAAGTTAATAATTTAAAATTGGGAATTTTATATTGAAATTAGACTGTAGAAATAGCCATTTTTACAACTATCTCGGATTTTGACGAAACCAGTTTCATCGGATCCGTAACAGTGAATTATTGTAAGGTTTCAATTTTCATAGCAATCGGACTTGTCGTTTGGTCGTGCGAGCTTGAAACGCGTAGAAATTTAACGTCGTTAATTAAAATAATCGACTTCAAAAAGCTATCTTCCACATACGATTGAATTAGGCCTTGGGACTAGTTCCATTGCGTCCGGAATAGGGGTAAAACCTTATAAACGCCTGGCGGCATGTCTCGATTGGAGTTCGGATGATTTTGGACCTACCTTTATAAATACGCTTGCAAACCGAGACAGTTTTATCATTATTTCATTTCAGAAACCCTAATTCTATCTCATGGCCGCCACCTATTCAATGGCCAGAAAATTTCGAAACTTCTTTTCTTAATATCTCTCAATCCGTTCAACGAAATCAAAAAATTCCAAAAGCAAAAGTGTAGATCTCGACGAGCTCTTCGAATCCATACGGTTGATTGCTGCTAATACGCCACGGATTCGCCCAGATCTGACTTGGAAGCGTGCGCGTTTTTCTTGGTTTGCGTGCAAACGGTGGTGAATGGGGTAGCGAAACTTGGCGCGGAGGTGGAGCAAGGCGAGGCGCACGTGATGATGCCCCCTGATCGACGTCCGGTCGTCGTTTGCCGCGCGCGTGGATGAATGAACGGCGTGTGGGTGGGTTTCTATGCGTGAAGAAGAAGAAGGTTAAGTGGTTAATTAATTTTTATTATATGGCTAATCATGTTTTAAATTATATCGTTATATTAATTTAAGCGTAACTTTTGCATACGAGGTCCGCTTCGAGCGAAACATCTGGCGACGTTGGAATCGCAGCGACGAGAGCTACGCTGCAGTTTAGATCCGAAGACATTTGGAGCTCGTTAAAATTTTAGGTTAAATCGAACGTTGTTCGATTTGATTTAAAAATCGAAACTCAAGGTGAGTGTTTATACGCTCACAATTGACTAAAATAACTTTGTTAGTTAAATTTATATTCTGTAGTGATATGAAATTTATTGGCTGTTGTTTGGTAGGTTTAATTATCATCTGTATTGATATATGAATTAATTGATAGAATTTAAATTGACCGTCAAAATAAATTTAAATTTAAATTGGCAGTATATTACTCGATATTGATAATTATAAAATTGTTGAGAATGTTATTGGCTTTATGGTTGATTGGTTGTGATGGATGCTATTGGTCGATATTGGTTGTTTATATATTTTGATATATCATGCTATCATCATGTATATTGTTTATTGCATATAAAACTGTAAACTGAATCATTTCGAATAAATTAAGAAATAGGTTGAAATGATATACCTATGACATCTATTTGGATTGAAATGACATATATCCATCCTTGAAATTAAAAATTGAAATAATTATCCACTTGGCCATAGGATAGAAAATTATATACGGACACCGGGTTGGTTAAATTAAATGATTTTAAAAGTTGTCTTGAAATTATTTAAATGAATTGATTTTAAGAATAAAATCCAATTTATGGAAATTGAATTATTTTGAATTGAAGCTCAAAATGTTGGAATTTAAACTTGGTAAATGAAATTGTTTAATTATTCGAAGTTTAGATTTTGAAGAAATTTTTTTTTGAAATACGACGTAAATTTTCGAAAGTTGATTTGGTTTAAAAGATTGGACTTTTAATCGAACTCTGAATATTTCTAAGAAAATTTATATGAAATGATATTTCAAGTTTGAGTTTGGAATTGAAAATTAATTTGAAATTGAGATTTAATTAATTTGGAATTTAATCGAAATTCAAAGAAATTTGTGAATTGGACTAAATTAAAACTATTGAATTAAATTTGATGATAAAATTGATTTGAATAGGATTTGAACTGAAACTGATTTGGAATGTAATACTTAAATGAATTCTTGAAATCCGAATATTAATCTAAGTTTATTGAATTGGAATTGTTCCAGAAATTAAGTAAACTACTCAATACGGATGTTTAATTTGAAGTATATTCTAAGTTGAATACGAAATGGTTTTAAAGCGAATCTTATATTCTTATATAAATATATGAACTATTTTTAAATGTGAAATATTTAAAGTTTCGAAATATATCGGAAGTGAAATTGTTTATTTTATGGTTCAAATATGTATTTGAAATTGATAATTTGAAATGGTTTATTGAGAAGCTGAATCGAGTTGAAATTGATGATTTGAAATCTGATTAAATTTTAATTTTGAAATTCGAGTTTATGTGAATCGATTTGTGAAATTTGAGGAAGCTATATTTTATATAAAGTGTTTCGATTTCCAAAGTGTTTTGATTTTAAAAGACTTATGATTTCGAAAGCGGTATAACTTTGGAAAGTGATACGATTTTGGAAATGGATTTATTTAAAGTGAAATGTTTATATTTAAATCTTGAATTTAAATACGAATTGGGTTAAATGAAGTTGCGACCTAAATTGAAATTCGAAAATGATTTTGAAATCGAAATGAGATATTGAGGCGAAAAATGAGTTGAAATCGAAATGAGATATTGAGGCGAAAATGATTTTGAAATCGAAATGAGATATTGAGGCGAAAATGATTTTTGAAATGAAATGGTATACTTTGAGTAGATATGATGATTTTGAAATGGATTTGATTTTGAAGTGAATATGATATTTTGATATCAATTATGAATCGATTTGAAAATGTAAAGGATCGAACCGGTGTGAAAAATATAACGTAGTTATTAAAGAGACCGGGATCGGATATGGACATACTCTCTGTCGATACTGAAAACCACTTTAATAACTAGTATACGCGGAGTGTTGATCCAGAACGAAGTGGATGGTTTTGGTGAACGTGTTGATTTGAAGAAAGAGAACGATTTTGGATGACCCCTGACATGACTAAAACAGGAGCCGCGCCGGGCCATTGAGGATCGCCATCTCTAGCGGACACACTCCTTCGATACCATGTCTATTACTTTTGTGATTCGATTTGGGTGCACCCCGCGATTTGGGAGTGTTGTTTTGCGGTGTTGGGGTAGTAGCTGCTATGCCCAACATCAGTCCGGATCACGCAACTACTAGTATCCTAGTTGGTATTGCCTCATGTACCTTGTCATACTGATTATCCTATTCGCGACCACTACGTTTTTGTTTGTACCTTGAGTATATGGATTGCCCTCTGGTGACTTCCGGTTTTGGGGAAACTACGGTCTTGTATATGCTCTTGGGAATATAAACTGTGTTAAGGGTGGAATGGGCCATGGCTTAACGCTATTTTAATACTTTTACTTTAATGTAGACATATTATAATAGCGTATTGTACTACATAGTAGATAGTTTAACGGATCCTTGAGAGATGCTAAATCCCGTAACATCTCTTAAGTTATTGCACTCACGTTGACACTGGATAGGAGGTGTCTAAAACCCGTAAACATCTCCGACGCCGTCGCACTCATATTTACTTATTCGATTTAACCTACATGAGATATTTTAGTCCTGACTCGAGTGTTTTGTCTTTTCATTACGCTCGGGTCAGCCTGAGCATTTCAGATTAGGTTGAAGGTATATTCTGGAGGACGAAGACGGAGTTTGGTATTACATCATTTGTATTCTACTATTGTATTATTTTTCCGCTGCATTGTTGTTTTATCTCTGATATGTATGTAACTCTGATTTATGATGTATAATAATAATCAAAAAAAAAAATTATTTAACAGCTTCATGAACTGTTATTTTATTATTATATCTTGTTCCTTCCGCTGCAAGATTCTGAGTTTGCTTCTGTTCTTTCTTTCCTTTTCTTATTTAACCCCAATAACCATCTGCCTTTTGAACGGTTTGAGTTGGACATGTGTGGATTATTGTCGACTTGAACTGTCCAAAAAGGAGGGTCGTTACACTTGGTATCAGAGCTTTGGTTTAGATTACCTTGGCTCTAGTGGGGAATAACTCATTGAAATAGAGGTAAACTATATGAATGAGTTGAGTGTATATGAGAGAGCGTATTTGTAATTTTGATATAAAAATGATTTTATATTGTGTTAATTTGTTCCGTTGAGTATTTATGAATTCTGGTTGGTACTTGGGACGCCAAGGCATCGATAGGAATTTCTAAACACTCGAATAGGACAGATTGACATAATATTGTTTTGGATTATATTCTATATATAAAAGACCTATCTTGAAAATTTATAAATTTTGATTGTATTGGTTATTAGGAGATGATAATATTAGATTATCATCGTTTATTATTGATTAGTCAATATTTCTAACTATTGGCTGATTTAAGAAACGAAACTTGTGAATATGATTGACAATGAATATAAATGGTAAATAAAATGAAAATGAATTTAAATTAAGATGGAGAATTTAAATTTCGGTGTTTTGAAAATTTATTAACAAAAATTTGAAATGTATAATATAAGTATTATATGATAGTATATTCGATTTGAAATTGTTTTCAAAGGGTTTTCAAATGAAGTAAGTGTTATACTCCCCTCTTGACACTAGAAAATGATTCCGGTGATGAGTGCACGCATCATCGACTTTATTTTCGAGAGTCTAAGTGGGGGAGATCACTTAATAGTTTTTCTAAACCCTGTTTTGATTAAAATTGAATTTTATTTTGTATTCTCTATAGTATGACTTGATATATATTAATATAAGTATATATTATTTCAAACTTGATTTGAAATGAAACCGGAGTTGAAATTTTTAAGTTCTTTAATATTTAATGACTTTAAACTATTGAAATAAACTAGAAACTGTACTCTTTTGGATTAAATAGAACTTGAATTGAAATTTTCTAAAGTATGTAATGAAAATAAGTATATATATATATATTTCAATGCTGATTAAAATTTTTCTAAAAGTATGATTTGAGATATAAAGATATTAGTATATATATATATATTTATTTAAAAAAAGGGTTTAATCGAATCCGGTGTTGAAATTCTTAAGTTCTCTAATAAGGAATGATTTTAATTATTAAACTAAAGTAAATCTTGAATTGTTAGAAACTTATGAATTGAAAAAGGTGAAATTGAATTTAAGTGTTCAAAAAAAAAAATTATTAAAATTGTAGAAGTAACCCTTAATTTGGAAAATAATAAATTGGAAATTTATTTAATAGGTATAACACTCAAATTGAATGAAAAGAAGTTGTATATTGTTTAACTACATTCTATTTGCATAGCTATAACTTACCAAATACTTAAAAAGTTTAAAATGCTAATATGGATAAGTAAATGAATAATATACAAGTGTGATTGCGAATAATAAAATGTGAAGATCTATTGATAGTTGTAAATATAAAGGAAATTTAAGTTGTAAAATGAATTATATTTAAAATGAATTAAATATAAAATTAGTAAATGGAAACTAATTAAATTTGAATAAAACTAAATGTCAATAAACTTGGAAGTGTATGAAATTAAAATTTTGCCTTGGAAATGTATAATTGATTTAGTGTAGATTTGGATGGATGTTAATGTTTGATATGCATTGGTTGTTAGATGGATGGTAATTGATTAAATAGAATTCATTAGTGTAAATGGAATTGAATAAAAGGAATAAAAAAAAATTAACAATTAAATTCAAATTTGAAGCAAAGTGAAATTAAATATAATTGAATTCAAATTAAATAAAGAAAATTGACTTGAATTTAAATTATGAATGAAACAAACTTGAATAAATTGGAAACAAACCGAATGTAAACTTATTTCATGGATATATAAGAAAATAAACGACTTTGTGTTTGTGATTGTTTCTTTAGAAAATTTGAAGATTGATGGTTTGTACTTTGAAATAATAAAAGCAAAATTTGAAAAATCCAAAATACTCAAAGAGAGCTGAAATGAAAATAGCCATAACTTTTAAATGGTTGAACGAAATTAGACAATCTTAGACTTTTCAGAAAGCCTGGAAACTGTGCTACATGTTTTGTTTAGAATGTTTTGATAAATACCTTCATCCACTAGGCTTAAAACACCAATATTAGTCGCTGGCCTATGCGAAGTAGAAATCTGAAGCACCTTAGTATTCTTGCCATAACTTTTTACTGGTGTATCGGATTTTGATGATCATGCCCTTTCTTGAAAGCTTAGAACTTAAGCTAAAACTTTTGTTTTAAATGTCTTGTGTTTTTCTGTCATTTAGAGGGTCAAAAACGTGAGGGAACGTCGCTGACCTGCGTAATTCATTGCCAGGCTGAGGCGTATCTATTTAGTAAAACTGTCGTAACTTTTGAATGGAAGGTTCGAATTTAATGATTTTGGACATTCCGGAAAGCCTGAAACGAATGCAACAACTTTTGTTTAGATTACATTGTCAAATTTTATCGTTTAGGTGACCCAGAACTGAGATTCGTTTGCTGTCCTGGAATTGGAATTTCAGTTTTGAAGCTAAACATGTTATATGTATGTTGTTTATGCTAAGTATATCGATCTATCTTTATATGCATAGTTCTAACTTGGTTATTGAGCATTTTAGTAGGTAGAATAGGGGTTGCGCTTCGCTTGTGGAGCTCGCTTCTGCGCTTAATGCAAAATATAAGTTAAAATGCTAATAAACGCTAAATAAAAGGTATGTTCTCGGATTACAGTTTATGTTGTGGTATATTATTGTGTTCCCCATGTTTTGGGATGCCTCATTTTTGTAATGAGATGTATATCATGCAATTATTACTACTGTGAAATTTTTCGGTCCTAGCCGCGCAAAGGAGGTGCTGCCGAAATTTTTCAAAAATCCGGGAGTTAGAAAATTTTGTGAAAAAAAAATCCTATAACTAAATTTTGCAAATAAGTAGAATAATTTGAATGAATTATATCTAAATGATGGTTTCCCCTTCTTCGTTCCTTTTCGAGGACGAAAAGTTTTAAGTGGGGGAGAATGTAACGACCCGTATTTTTAACACTTTAAAAATACGAATTAAAATGAAAATTTTGGATAAAAATCCGAAGGAAATAAAATTTTGTTTTGTTAAATGTGAATTTCAAGTTAAAATACAAAACTGAATTCTGAAATAACTTATTTGTAAATTAAATATGGATGTTAACTTGTATTGAATGTAAATAATGAATTGAATTTGATTGTAAACCAAATTGGTTATGATTGTAAACAAAGAATATATAAAATGGTAGATTTAATAGTGGAAGTTTATGTTATTGAAATCATATAAATAAATGTAACTTAATAGTACAGTTGATTGAAATCAGCTAATAACTGAAACTGTAATTTGACAAAGATGTTAACCTGTAATTGAACGTAAGTAAAGATTTAAATTTGAATGTAACAAGTAATTGAATTGAATTGAATTTGATTGTAAACAACGAAATAAATAAAATGTTACATTTAATATTGAAGTTATAATATTGAAATCAACGTAAATGAATGTAATTTAATATTACTGTGAATTTAAATAAGATGGTAGTTGAAGAAAATGAAAGTAAATGAATTATAAACTATTGATAATAATGTATAAGTAAATGGTTGATTCAATAATGAAAGTGTAAATCGAAATAAAAGAATTCAATTGGAATTAAATAACTTGAATTTGAATTATAATATAATTGAACGCTGAATCTAATGTAATATTTTATACTGGATTTATAATGGGAAAACTGCATTGTAAAAGAATGTTAATTACTGTGAAATAAAAAAATGAAATTTGTGAACAATTGAAATTTGATTTAAAAGTTAATAATTTAAAATTGGGAATTTTATATTGAAATTAGACTGTAGAAATAGCCATTTTTACAACTATCTCGGATTTTGACGAAACCAGTTTCATCGGATCCGTAACAGTGAATTATTGTAAGGTTTCAATTTTCGTAGCAATCGGACTTGTCGTTTGGTCGTGCGAGCTTGAAACGCGTAGAAATTTAACGTCGTTAATTAAAATAATCGACTTCAAAAAGCTATCTTCCACATACGATTGAATTAGGCCTTGGGACTAGTTCCATTGCGTCCGGAATAGGGGTAAAACCTTATAAACGTCTGGCGGCATGTCTCGATTGGAGTTCGGATGATTTTGGACCTACCTTTATAAATACGCTTGCAAACCGAGACAGTTTTATCATTATTTCATTTCAGAAACCCTAATTCTATCTCATGGCCGCCACCTATTCAATGGCCAGAAAATTTCGAAACTTCTTTCCTTAATATCTCTCAATCCGTTCAACGAAATCAAAAAATTCCAAAAGCAAAAGTGTAGATCTCGACGAGCTCTTCGAATCCATACGGTTGATTGCTGCTAATACGCCACGGATTCGCCCAGATCTGACTTAGAAGCGTGCGCGTTTTTCTTGGTTTGCGTGCAAACGGTGGCGAATGGGGTAGCGAAACTTGGCGCGGAGGTGGAGCAAGGCGAGGCGCACGTGATGATGCCCCCTGATCGACGTCCGGTCGTCGTTTGCCGCGCGCGTGGATGAATGAACGGCGTGCGTGGGTGGGTTTCTATGCGTGAAAAAGAAGAAGGTTAAGCGGTTAATTAATTTTTATTATATGGCTAATCATGTTTTAAATTATATCGTTATATTAATTTAAGCGTAACTTTTGCATACGAGGTCCGCTTCGAGCGAAACATCTGGCGACGTTGGAATCGCAGCGACGAGAGCTACGCTGCAGTTTAGATCCGAAGACATTTGGAGCTCGTTAAAATTTTAGGTTAAATCGAACGTTGTTCGATTTGATTTAAAAATCGAAACTCAAGGTGAGTGTTTATACGCTCACAATTGACTAAAATAACTTTTGTTAGTTAAATTTATATTCTGTAGTGATATGAAATTTATTGGCTGTTGTTTGGTAGGTTTAATTATCATCTGTATTGATATATGAATTAATTGATAGAATTTAAATTGACCGTCAAAATAAATTTAAATTTAAATTGGCAGTATATTACTCGATATTGATAATTATAAAATTGTTGAGAATGTTATTGGCTTTATGGTTGATTGGTTGTGATGGATGCTATTGGTCGATATTGGTTGTTTATATATTTTGATATATCATGCTATCATCATGTATATTGTTTATTGCATATAAAACTGTAAACTGAATCATTTTGAATAAATTAAGAAATAGGTTGAAATGATATACCTATGACATCTATTTGGATTGAAATGACATATATCCATCCTTGAAATTAAAAATTGAAATAATTATCCACTTGGCCATAGGATAGAAAATTATATACGGACACTGGGTTGGTTAAATTAAATGATTTTAAAAGTTGTCTTGAAATTATTTAAATGAATTGATTTTAAGAATAAAATCCAATTTATGGAAATTGAATTATTTTGAATTGAAGCTCGAAATGTTGGAATTTAAACTTGGTAAATGAAATTGTTTAATTATTCGAAGTTTAGATTTTGAAGAAAATTTTTTTTTTGAAATACGACGTAAATTTTCGAAAGTTGATTTGGTTTAAAAGATTGGACTTTTAATCGAACTCTGAATATTTCTAAGAAAATTTATATGAAATGATATTTCAAGTTTGAGTTTGGAATTGAAAATTAATTTGAAATTGAGATTTAATTAATTTGGAATTTAATCGAAATTCAAAGAAATTTGTGAATTGGACTAAATTAAAACTATTGAATTAAATTTGATGATAAAATTGATTTGAATAGGATTTGAACTGAAACTGATTTGGAATGTAATACTTAAATGAATTCTTGAAATCCGAATATTAATCTAAGTTTATTGAATTGGAATTGTTCCAGAAATTAAGTAAACTACTCAATACGGATGTTTAATTTGAAGTATATTCTAAGTTGAATACGAAATGGTTTTAAAGCGAATCTTATATTCTTATATAAATATATGAACTATTTTGAAATGTGAAATATTTAAAGTTTCGAAATATATCGGAAGTGAAATTGTTTATTTTATGGTTCAAATATGTATTTGAAATTGATAATTTGAAATGGTTTATTGAGAAGCTGAATCGAGTTGAAATTGATGATTTGAAATCTGATTAAATTTTAATTTTGAAATTCGAGTTTATGTGAATCGATTTGTGAAATTTGAGGAAGCTATATTTTATATAAAGTGTTTCGATTTCCAAAGTGTTTTGATTTTAAAAGACTTATGATTTCGAAAGCGGTATAACTTTGGAAAGTGATACAATTTTGGAAATGGATTTATTTAAAGTGAAATGTTTATATTTAAATCTTGAATTTAAATACGAATTGGGTTAAATGAAGTTGCGACCTAAATTGAAATTCGAAAATGATTTTGAAATCGAAATGAGATATTGAGGCGAAAAATGATTTGAAATCGAAATGAGATATTGAGGCGAAAATGATTTTGAAATCGAAATGAGATATTGAGGCGAAAATGATTTTTGAAATGAAATGGTATACTTTGAGTAGATATGATGATTTTGAAATGGATTTGATTTTGAAGTGAATATGATATTTTGATATCAATTATGAATCGATTTGAAAATGTAAAGGATCGAACCGGTGTGAAAAATATAACGTAGTTATTAAAGAGACCGGGATCGGATATGGACATACTCTCTGTCGATACCGAAAACCACTTTAATAACTAGTATACGCGGAGTGTTGATCCAGAACGAAGTGGATGGTTTTGGTGAACGTGTTGATTTGAAGAAAGAGAACGATTTTGGATGACCCCTGACATGACTAAAACAGGAGCCGCGCCGGGCCATTGAGGATCGCCATCTCTAGCGGACACACTCCTTCGATACCATGTCTATTACTTTTGTGATTCGATTTGGGTGCACCCCGCGATTTGGGAGTGTTGTTTTGCGGTGTTGGGGTAGTAGCTGCTATGCCCAACATCAGTCTGGATCACGCAACTACTAGTATCCTAGTTGGTATTGCCTCATGTACCTTGTCATACTGATTATCCTATTCGCGACCACTACGTTTTGGTTTGTACCTTGAGTATATGGATTGCCCTCTGGTGACTTCCGGTTTTGGGGAAACTACGGTCTTGTATATGCTCTTGGGAATATAAACTGTGTTAAGGGTGGAATGGGCCATGGCTTAACGCTATTTTAATACTTTTACTTTAATGTAGACATATTATAATAGCGTATTGTACTACATAGTAGATAGTTTAACGGATCCTTGAGAGATGGTAAATCCCGTAACATCTCTTAAGTTATTGCACTCACGTTGACACTGGATAGGAGGTGTCTAAAACCAGTAAACATCTCCGACGCCGTCGCACTCATATTTACTTATTCGATTTAACCTACATGAGATATTTTAGTCCTGACTCGAGTGTTTTGTCTTTTCATTACGCTCGGGTCAGCCTGAGCATTTCAGATTAGGTTGAAGGTATATTCTGGAGGACGAAGACGGAGTTTGGTATTACATCATTTGTATTCTACTATTGTATTATTTTTCCGCTGCATTGTTGTTTTATCTCTGATATGTATGTAACTCTGATTTATGATGTATAATAATAATCAAAAAAAAATTATTTAACAGCTTCATGAACTGTTATTTTATTATTATATCTTGTTCCTTCCGCTGCAAGATTCTGAGTTTGCTTCTGTTCTTTCTTTCCTTTTCTTATTTAACCCCAATAACCATCCGCCTTTTGAACGGTTTGAGTTGGACATGTGTGGATTATTGTCGACTTGAACTGTCCAAAAAGGAGGGTCGTTACAGAACACGAACTTCGAAACAAAGCAAAATTGGCACGAGTTTGATGACCAAGCTTTCGAGTCTGGAGAAACAGGACAAGCACACAGATAAGCAACAAATCAAAGCAACCAACTGTTATGATCAATTAGGACGGTGGCGAAACCAAAAGCAAAGCATGATGGATATGAAGTCTACGAACAAAGTAAAGCTAGGTTGGAATTCGATAATCGATGGAGACAAATAAATATAAATTTTAAAAATCTAATATTTACTCATATTAAAATATAAAATCTAATATGTATACAACTCAAACAGAATATATATTTTTAAAGTACGCAATTTAAAGTCAAAATAGCTATATTCTATTTTACTAAAAATCAATATTTGTAACATGTAATAGAGGAAATAGGACAAGCAAATTCTCTGATACAAACATTTGTCTATATAACTTATATAACTTACATATATAAGCGAACTTCTCATATAATTTATATAACATATATTATAAACATTATATATAAACTAATATTTTATACAACTAATGTAAACTAACATACCATTACTTACCCAAACTTATATATATCACAGGTTATGTACAAATCTATTTTGAAATGATGCTATACATTGAATAAACATTTAAAACATATAATATACAAATATAAATGTTTAAACATGTAACGTATAATTTCAAAACTTGTTATTTTATGAAGCCTTAATACTTTTTGCCTTTATACTTTTTGAAACTTGTACACATTCAAAGCCCATAATGCTACTCCTAAAATTGTAAGTACGCTTAATTCTTAAGATTATATCTACATGGGACCTCACACCTTCATAACTAAATATGTACTAAGCATATGTATTTGGAATCTTGTATGCTATTACAAACTCACTTATATTTATAATCGAGGGTGATAAACAAAATCTGGTAACAGCTTATACATTCGAAAGTTATATAGAAGAAGCATTGTATTGGAATATATGAAACTGATGTTATCAAAACTGATATGTACTCAAAAAAAATTATCAAATAGGCACTAAACATATTTTATATAAATATATATGTTTCAAATATTAATAAACATGATATATATAAATATACCAAGATCGCAAATGAGGGAAGTCGGCTGCTATGAGCGAACTGACGGTGCGCGTAGTGATTGCCTCAACTCCACGGCCTAAGCGGCAGTCTGGGAATGATGGCCGAATGCTTGCGCTATAGGTGGAAGGTGGATTTATGGTGGAGCAACATGGGCATGGGTGTGAGGCTGAGATGATGGTGGAAGGGTAGAAAACTGGCGGATGCTGTCATATGATGGGTGGAAGGCCCGGGGCGAACTGGTGGGGTGGCAAGGGCGGACGGTGGCATCATGGGCGAGGCTGACTTCAGGTGCGGTGAGGTCATGGCGGAGGCAAGCGACTGGGATGACGTGGCAAGGAGGTGTGGCGGATGGGGACAATCGTGGAGGAGGTGGACAAAGAAGAAGACGGTAGCTGGTTGGAGGAACTCGGGGCGGTGAGCGTGGGTGATGGTCGTGGTGTTAATTTCGGGTATGACGTGTGAGAAGGAGTCGCATACTGTTAGACAGTGGAGGAGTAAGGAAAAAGAAAAATGGAGGTGGGAGGAAGAAAAAGAAGAAGGGAGAGGGTAGCGAAAATTACAGATCTAAATAGGCTACTGCAAATATAGGATAAATCAAAGGACGAAGTGCGCAAGTGACCGAGAATTCAGGAAGACAAAACGCAAGTGACTGTTGAATTTTTCACCGTTGGCAATAAATGCAAAATGAATAAATAAAAAAATGCAACAGAAGGACGATTGATTGACGCGATTAAAGCAATTGTGGTTTCAAATTTTTAAACGCCAAAGAAATCAAATGGTCACTGATCCGGTACCGATACAGTTACCGGTTTCGTGGATTCCGTTGTGTACCGGACTTCAAAACACAGAATAAATATACCACAGAGATCAGCACGACGAGATGATTAAAATGGTACACAGATATCAGTGATACGGTCATCCGATCAAAAGTCGATAACCGGTACTAGAAATGCTGCTATTCTAACCGAATTAAGATAAACGGAGCAACAGAAGTCCAAATTTGACGAAACGAAAGATGACGTCTCACTCAGAAGATGATTTACAAAATTTCTATGTAAAAATATTTAGGTTTGGAAAACATTTTATTATCACCAATTTTTAACTGATTAAATTGAAGTAAATTTATGCGCGAAATAAATTTTCATATTTTCGGATGAAAATTTACCAGTTGCTATGTTTAATTAGACGCATTCCAAATATCAAATTTATATTCCAAAATTTTATTGTTTAAAATTTCACACAAATTCAATAAATTAAATAAATAAAACCACTGAAATTTTACGGGTCGTTACAAAATAGATAAGCTTTGGATTGAAATTTAATTAATAAATAAAATCTTGTTTTTAAATTTCTAATATACATTTTTTTATAGTTTGGAAATTATGATTTATTTAATATTAAGCTTTTCAAAGCTGTTTAAACAAATAACTATATGGTTTTAATAAAATTAATAATAAGGTTTATTTTATTTTCTTTTTAAATATTGCTTAATAAATATGATTTAAGAGTGTGTGTATATATATATAAGTTTAAAATACAGTTTACATATGATATGTTAATTCATTTAGTAATAGTAGTAATTTATAATCTCTTTTATAAATTATTTTAAAATTGACAAATTGTTATTTCAAACAATATTATTAATATATTATTTTATATATAGATATAAATAGACTTTAATAAAATAGGATTGTTATTTTCAAATTAAATGTGTTGTTGAATCTATATGTATATATATATAACTTGATTTTAAATTGAACTTTAGTATTTGATTTGAATTTGAATTTAAAGTATGAAATTCAAAAGAATAGATATTTAAATTATTTTGGATTTCTAAATATATGTATAAACTTTTATTTATGAATATAATTGATTTTATTTCTTTTTAAAATTATCTACATATAAATAAGTACTTATTAACTAATTAATTAAGTATAATATAATCTTACATTAACCTTTATTAACATTTAAAATAAATACTAATAATTAAAGAGACATGTGTTATTTCCTAAGGTTTCATTATAACATGTGTTAAGAAATTAAATAGGGTGAAAGACAAGTGTCAATCTTTTAATTTCTATTTTCTTTTATTTTTAAGAAATTATTTTCAGCCTATATAAACATTGTTTCTTTATCTTCATTTCTTTTCTTATCTTCATTCCAAAAGCTAATAAACTCTAACCAAATCATCATAACAAATCTGATAATCAACATTCCTCAAACCATAAATTTATCAAATTAGTAATCAACTCCTCAAACCAAAAACAAGATCTGTAACCCATTTTCAAAAATAAGAACAAAGCCTGCAATTCATTTTCAACATCAAAACCTGGAGCATGCAAAACATTTTCTTCCTGGAAATCAAGCAGTCCATCTCTGCTCCAATCTGAGATAAATCTAGCAAGCTAACAGGAAATTTAAACAACAAGCATTCCAGTTTCATTAACAAGAAATTCAAGTTTTAAAGTCAGCACCATATTCCAGCATTCAAGTTTTAAAAGTTTAAAAGCTGTTTTCAATACCAAAGGTGCTCTGTTCATCTTCATTTAAAATCTGGTGAGTAACATTTTTACTAAAAAGTTTAAATATAAGAAATCTGTTTGCATGTTTAACTTCTGAAGAAAGTATGTTTGTGTGTGTATATATATGTGAGTTTCTATATATATATATATATGGATATCTAAAGGTTGTGCATGTTTGTTTTATCTAAGATCTCTCTGTTGTTTAATTCCCATACACAAGTTTGTTTAAAATCTTAAATCTCTTGATATAATCTCTGTTAGAACTTAGGCTTTAAAACAAAATTTTTTATTTAGTCATGAAGTTAGTTTTAAAATTTTAATTAAGTTAAAATAATTTGAATTGGCTCTGGAAACCCAAAATAAACAGGCAAGCTTGAGTATGTTAAAAATTCAAGTATCTTAATTTATCAATTCAGGTTTATAAACTGATTTCTTATTCAAAATAATGTTTTTTAAAAAGAAAAATCACGATTTTTAATTTGGTAAATCTAGAGAATTAGTAAGATGAACGTGAAATAGGTTTGGTCGAAATTTTGGTGATCGGTGGGTTTTTAGGTTTCGTGATTGAAGTCATAGCTTGCTAAGTGGTTGGGGATCATCACAAAAATGCTCGATGATTTTATAAATCATTGTGGAGGATGAACGAGATTAATTTAGGGTTCTAGCTCACGTTTTAGTTAGGATCGAATTTCGAATTACTGTTGTCTCATCATCGCACTAGAGTTGATCGCACCAGTGGCCATCGGACCATGGGAGGAAGACGAAGCTTTGACCAAAATTACTACGTTGTTGGTGGCGTGAGGCGAGCAGACGGGGTAGTTTTTTTGACGATCGTATGTTGTTCCAGGCTTGGGTTTGTTTCTGGTTGATGCTCGAGTGCTCGATTTTGATTTCAAGATGTTAGTGAAGTTCTGATGATCGTAATCTGATCTGTGGTTGATCTTTGACATGTGGGAGTTGTCGTAGATGATCGGAGGAGGTTGGTTGATCGGTGCATGTGCACGGCATTGTTTGGTATCAGAATTTCAGTCTGGGTTAAAGCAGAGGAGGTCTCGAATTTTCTCGAGTTGATAGCGTGAGAAACTCGAAGCATATAGGATTTTGACTCGGGGAAAATTGAGATGGTCTCGGGTCATTTGTGATGTTTCAGTTTAAAATTCTGACAGGGTTTTAAAATTTAAAATGTGTTTAAAAATGTAGAGTAGAATTTAAAACAAAGTTGTAAATCAAATTTTAAAGTATGGATTCAAATTAAATTCGTATCCTAGTTTGAAATAAATAAGTTTATAAAATTATAATGTTTTAACAAATTTATAATGTTTAAAGCATAATTTAAAAAGGTTTGAATTTTAAATGAATAGGTTTAAAAATCTTATAAATTTCTTTTATAAATGTTAAGTGTTTCTTTAACATTTGGATTTATAAAGATTTTGTAAATTTGATTTAAATTTGGTTAAAGTTAAATTTGTAAATTATTTTAAATCTTTAATTTAAAATGAATTAAAAGAAGATTTAAAAGTAAAATATTTCAAAGCCTTTTGTTAATAATAATTAAAGTAGTTATAAAGGTTAATACTTTAATTTAGAGATTAATTAAGGTTTAATGATTTAGGATAAATTAAATTAATAAGGTAATTAAAGGGTAATTTAATTAATTAATGATTTAGTGTTAATTAATTAAATAATTAAGATTATAAGTTAATTAATTAAGGGTTAATTAATTTTAAATTAAGGATAATTAATTAGATAAGTATATATTATTAATAAATGATTAGGAATTAATTAATCAAGTTCTTAAAGATTAATTAAGCAATAAATTAAGTAGTTAGAGATTAATTAATTATTTCTCATTAACTTTAAACAATTCTTTAATTACTTTCTTTAAGTAATTAATCTTTAATCAACTATTATTAATCACAAATAAATAAATTCTTAATTACCAATTAATTAATCTCTAACTACTTAATTTATTGCTTAATTAATCTTTAAGCACTTGATTAATTAATTCCTAATCATTTATTAATAATCTATACTTATCTAATTAATGATCCTTAATTTAAAATTAATTAACCCTTAATTAATTAACTCGAATGGCTAAAACAGGGGAGGTGCAGCAAGGCTTCGTGGGTAGCACCCACTGAGAGTAAGGTCATCCCTGTCTAGAGAGTTCCTTTTATTCGGCTTAGTGAGCAGTTGGCGACGGCCATCTATGGGGTGATTTTATTCGGAATTATCCAATAAGTGATGGTTCCGGCTTTGTGTTGCAGGGGATTGGGCGTGATCCTCGGTACGGTGATCTAGGCCCCGTACTATGACGGATGGTACCCCGGTAGCCCTGCCATTGTATGGAAACCCAACTTCCAATAAGTGATAACGGACTTGATTGTATACCTATGTATGCTGGAATTTAATGAATGTAACAATTTCGGCTATGTGAATATTTATTTGAGAACCCTAGACCCTATTGTAATATAACTAGATTTCCTATCAATGTTTTGGTTATCGTAAGGTAAAAACCTTTCCGTGTTTATGTGCGGGAAGTCTTACGAGATACCTTTTCTTTCAAAGGTTTTTCAAAGTTAAACAACTTTAACCTGTTACTCACACCAGACCCATGTCTGACCCAAGTGTTTATTTCTATTTTATAAACTCTTGGGTACTCAAATTTTTACGAGTAGCCAAGGGATTCAGTTTAGCTTTGACGAATTGTGAAGGAACAATGGAGCAGGAGGCTTCAGCGTTCGTAGATATAGTGTTCAGTTGTGTTGATCTCTTTGATAGTGTCTTGTATGTATTTGAGTTGTAATGTCTAGACAGATGTTTATAACTGTCTAGTATGTGATGTATATGCTGTGTAACTCTGTAAATTGTTGTATACTATGTAATAGCTTATGTTATTAATATAATTTATTCGTTCCACTGTTGAGATTCTGATGTTGTTTCTTTCTCTCTTCTCTTCTTTTCTCTTTTCTATCCCTTTCTTTCTTATTAATGATGCATCATTCTGTGGAATGAATGGCGGGTCATTACACTTTATGTCTGACTCGAAGTTTATGTTTTCCCCTTAAACTCTCGGGTGCTCAAAATTAATTTGAGTAGGCCGAGGGGTTAAGGTCTTTTCAGGTTTTAGTAGGATGACAAATAAGGCTACTGGAGGCATGCAGGAGGCAAACAGATAGCTATTTAGGAGTTGCAGTTCTTGTTTTATGTTTTGATGTATTTCCGTTGTGTTTTGTATTAAGTCTATTATGACTCTATGACTCTGGTCATCAAGGGGTATCTTCATATACCACTCTTGGCGTATTTGTAATAAGTATATTCTATCTATGCCTGGAAATTGGGATTATTTGTTGGGAATATAAAACCTTTGGTTTTGAAATGTATTTAAGTAAAATTTGTTTTGAAATCTATGTTTTTTTTCATATTCAAGTACTTCTGATATTATAGATACCATTAACATAGCCGTATTTAGTCGCCGGAAGCTAATACTATAGATGACTGCAACATCTGTAGCGCTTAGTTTTGGGCCACTAGATAGGGGATGTTACAGAAAGGATGGTGCCGACACCATCAATTTTTCCCCAAATACTCTTATATGAAAAAGAAAGGTTTTGAAAGAGGTACTTTCGTTTATGTTCACTTTGACCCAAATGATATTTTAAATATTAACCAAATGGCTTTTGAAGGGGTACTTCCAACTATTTTGAAAGAGGGTCTTTCAATGTTTTCGAAAGGGGTACTTTCAATTGGTTTCAAAGCTATGCTTCTAAAGTTAAACATTGATACTTTAATACATTTGAATGGTTTCGAAAGAAAGGTTTTAAAGTGTACAAAAGGCATGAGTCTAATGTTTTGAAGATAGATCTATATGCTTTCGAATGAGGGCATCCAATGAGGTCGAAAGCAAGGTTTCAAAGGTTTCGAAAGGCTTTGTAACCTAAACTCAATTTTTAAAGGAAAAACCCATGGCTAAACTAAAGGAATTTTGTAAGGATTTTAAGAAGAGGCTTTCCTTGATAAAATATTAGGTTAAAGGGATTAACCACGTTTTATGAAAATGATTTCAAGGATATAAAACCCACAGGAGTGGTATTATTATGTTATTATGTTTACTTCTTCAAACATAAATATATTCACATTATAACGGACCCATAACTGCATTTTAGGAATAAAGGGCAGGAGAACCAGCTAGGTTGATCCAATAGTGAATATAAATTGATTAAACTCCTGGATGAGTAGAATTGCATCCAAAAGGTCTAGGAGACCAGAATATAGGATGCCTAAATATAGAAGTTGTCAGGGAGACAGGTTCATAGTGCACCCATGAAAATTATGATTTGGAAGATATTAGGGTTACCAATAGGTTTATAGTGATCTCATGAAAACTATGTTATAAAGAGTGGTTGGTAGGGGCCAATTAGTTTGTAGTGAACCCATGAAAACTATATCTGGAATTAGTTGTTGAGAGTTGTCAATAGGATCCTAGTCAACTCATGAAAACTAGGATAAGAGAGAAGTTACTAGAGTCATCAATAGGTTCAGGGGAACCCATAAATTAATTAAGTTAATTAGCAGGGGCTAACAAGTTCATAGTACACCCATAAACTATGAAACGGGACAGGAAGTCCATATAATATATAAAATTTATTAGTAAGCCCATGAAAACTAATAGGTTAATAGTGACCATAGAAACTATAAATACGACAGGGAGTCAATTAAACAAAGGATGGGAAATCCATATTGTTTTTAACTTGTATGCATTTCATCATAATATTTTGAAATGACTATGTTTTAACCATTGTGGATGCAGGAGCATAGTATATGGTTTTATAAAGGTTTTAAGATACCAGTGAGGCAAAAATCCATTCCGCTAAGCGGCGTGGTCTCACTAGATATCTAAATGATTTGAGATGGTAGATTATTATTCATACCAGGCTTTATGTCTGACTCGAAATTTATGTTTTCCCCTTAAACTCTCGGGTACTCAATTGATTTTGAGTAGTTTGAGAGTTGAGGTTTTCAGGTACCTCTTTAGACAAATAAGCTTCCGGAGACGTGCAGGAGGCATGATGGCTATCTAGAATTCTCTTTTATTTGATTTTGTTGTGTTGTTTGTAATGGCAAAGTTTTGATATTGCCTTTATGTACTCTGATCATCTAAGGGGGCATCTTCATATGTCGCTCTTGGCGTATTTTGTAATAAATATATTTTTTCTAAACGTGGTTAACGATTGTGAGATTATGTAATGAATTGGAAATGTTTTAAAATGGAATGATATCTTGTTTGATGTTTTAAAATTTTCCATATTCATGTGTTTTATGTATCAATGAATCTAACGCTACTGTATTTGGTCGCTAGGATTTAATAACTAGGAATGACTGCAACATCCATAGCCGTTAGTTTTGGGCCTCCATGTAGGGGGACATTAAAATAATACATCATAATGAATTATAAGAAGTTGTGACACTTGAGATTGAATCTTTATTCATTTTCGGTACATTAGGAACTCTTTCCAATATACTAACTCATTTGATTAAGTTGATTTATTTCAGCTGCATGTTACTTCATTTACTTCTGTTTTATATTCTATGAACTTATCATTGACATCTCCATATGTATCAAATACATATATTCATGTTTATGATAATTCATCGACGAATATAACAAAGTATGTAGAATAGTTCGGTATTATTAGGCTTATAATCGCATACATCTATATGTATCAACCCAAAGAGTTCATCAACTCTTACGATGCTCCTACTAAATGGGTGCTTTGCCTTTAATTATCTATGGTACAATTCACAAATTCCATACAATTCATAATCATACGATCGAAGAATTACTTCTCAGGACCATGGCTTAGTCTATAGTTCCAAAATAATTGTAAATAATTTCGGATGCTTCGATATTTTCAAATGCATCACTTTTGTTATGAAAACAAACACCACGTTATAGTTTTATTTCATAATGAACATTCATAATATTCTCATTGAAATAGAACTATGTTTATTCTTCAGTCATCACCAAAGAACATATATTATTTCATAAATAATATCCGATACGTTTTACGAAAACAATTTTCGTAACTTGATGTAATTGATAAGTGTTAACTGGCATGCTCCCACTATTTCCGCCATTACTATAATAGCGTACCAAATACGGAGGTCCATCATCCACTTAATATAGACTATTTATTTCATATACTGTAACTATCTTACAGCGAAGGTGCTTTAATTAAATATTTTAAACTTAAAGATATAAATTTCATAGAAAACAATTTCCTGTATGGAAATACATTTTGGGATACAAATTATATTTTTCATTCCAATGTTAAGTAATAATTATTATTTTACAATCCTCATTTACGATGTTTCTTTATGAAGTAGAAGTGACCATTCACTCTCTTCATACCAACTGTACCTTAAATCACATCCACTCTTGTACATTCTTTTTCCTGTCTAAATGGTCGAACCAATCAATAGAAAAGCCTTACTATGATATCATAATGAACTTTTTTCAAAAGCGCACTCAATCATCCTCAACATTTAAGGACATCAAATATATTGAACTTTACATAAATAACCAAACTGACATTTCAGCGATCGATTTCTTAGATCTATATTGTCATTTTGGTCTAGTGTTACATCTAACACCATATGATCTTCATTACAATCAATTAGACTGAATATTCGATCTCACGGTACAATTTATTTGCTTAGTTCGAATGAACTGATTTCCTTGAAGTATCGTACAATATAAACTTTGATTATTCTCTATATAACACTTATATGTGATAGTATATGGATCAATATCCATAGTCTTGTATTGCTTTTAGAGTATGAAACTCATAGAAAGCAATACATGGTTTTGGGCAAATAAACACCTAAGTGACCAAATTACGAATGTATTTTGTAGTTATAAAATTAGGCACTTGCATGGGTATAGAAAAAATTAACATGAAAGAAGTATTTAATACTAAATATATATTATATTTCTATTTTGTCAATCTTCAATTCATTTCAATTTGTACATTTTAGTTGATAAACGTTTTATCAATCATATTAAATGCACAAATTTATCAATGTAGATTATTATAACATTATATAGCATATGTTCTTACAATATTAAAATGGTTAAAAGTTATCATTTCATTTGTCCAATAAGGCTCCCACTACTATTATATGTTCCCTTGAACCTAAGTCGAAACATAGAAGTCTTTAAACTTCTAGTAGGTTTTAGGACTCATATATCTTGGGATTTTGACCTTGAGGAAAGCTCAACAGATCATATTCCCATATACGATGGATAACTTTATCGGTTGTATCATATGCAACTCCTTACTCATGATTCTTTTCCAAATCTCATTTTTACCTTAACGAAAGATCAATAAGTAAAAGAGATTATTCACTCACACCCACCATTTTGCACGGTCTAAGTATACTTTACATACCTTGAGGAAAGATCAACAAATATATATAAGTATCTTACCTTATCTAGTCTATACATTAATAGTACTGCACATAACATCTCTAGCTTAAGGAAAGCTCAACAACTAGAGAATATGCAAGTAATTATTAATGTATAAATGGTAGAGGACAACTTTATATTAAAGATTCATAATCTTCAATATATTATAGAGTGATATCGACTTATGGTATAATGTATTCCTTATAAAATAATCATATGATTCAAGTGTCGTCCACATCAAAAATCACGGTATACGTATATTAACGTATGTATTTATTCCTTAACACTATTTGGGTTTTGTAACGACCCGTAAATTTAATGTTTTTAATAATGTAATTTAACTGAAATTTTGTTAAATTTTAAATAATAATATTTTGAAATAAAAATTTTATATTTGGAATACGTCTACTTAAATATAGCAGTGGTAAATTTTCACCAGATAATATGAAAGTCTATTTTTTTATGTAATTCTATTTCAATTTAAATCAGTTAATATTGATGATAATAAAATGTTTTCCAAATCTAAATAATTTTATACAATAAATTTGTAAATCATCTTCTGAGTGAGACGTCTTCTTTCGTTTTTTCAAATTTGGACTGCTATTGCTCCGTCTATCTTATTTTCGACAAAATAGCAGCATTTTCGGTACAAATTATTGACTTTTGATCGTCTCATCGTGCTGATCTTCACAGTATATTTATTTCTGTATTTTGAGGTCTGGTACGCGATGGAAACAAGATACCGTTCGTTGTAATGATACCATAAACTGTGACATTACTACTTCTTCGGTTTCAATTAGTTGTCCAATCAAGCCATTAATTGCTTTGATTATTTTTTTGAATCAACGCATAGCCGTTGCTTTTATATTTTTCCGAAATTCAAGGGTGACAATTACTTTTCCTGACCTTTCGTTTTCAACAGTTCACTATTTCCTTTTCTTTTTATTATAACCGTTGATTTACATTTTTGCTTATATTCCGATAGCATGCGTTACAAAAAATATATATATTTTATAAACTGTTCACATCACCTTGTCCCATATTTCTTCTTTCTTGTTGTCTTTTTTTCCCTCCTCCCTTCGTGTGTTCGACCATCCCCTTTCATCTAGATCGTCCCCATTTTTTTTACCGCCTCCACGAGATCCCACACCCGACTTTCCTCCGCCCATCGGCCAGCAACCACCACGACCGAACTCATCAAACCAGCCTCCGATTAAGCTCGCTTGGGCAGGTCGAGCAACATCCCTGAATCATCAACGAACAACTCACCTCCTTTTCCCTCTACTCGTTTATCCTCCTTAGCCGAAGCCAATGTCCACCATGTTATCATGTTCTCAAGCCTTCTGTGTATACATATATATATATATATATATATATTAGTTATAAAAGCTACATGTAATATACTCGTACTTATATATGGATTTTATGTAGTGAGTTTAGACATAGTATATGTATTTCTTCGATTTTAATGTATGTGTTTAAAATGTATGATTTTGGCATATATATATACTATATGAGTTACGTTTATATAGGTTGTAGATATATATAAAGGTTTATAACCTGTAAATGATGCATCTGTTTTGTGTATATATATATAATTGTATTTAAACAAAAGATGATAATGTAGGTTTGAGGATATATGTCTGCACATGTATGCGTGTGCCCACATGCTACTGCCTCGTTTTCATGTATAAGTATATATAAATAAGTCATGCGATTATTTTGATATATATATGACGGTTTGGAAGGAATAAGATACAATATAAGTAGTTTATTTGGTTTACATATATTGTGTTCTGTTGTATAAACTTTTATTTGTTCTGTCACACATATAAATTTATAAACTTTTATTTGCTGGGTTATTGTATAAGTTATATAGTTTAATATATGTCAAATTATGTTAGTATATAATATTAATTGTATATGACATGTTATTCTTTCTATACCTTTATAAGTATCTTATAATATGTTATATAAACTATTGTGGGAAATTTGTGGTTACAGTCAGTTTACATATACCAGTTATAGTTGTTAGATATATTGCTGATTTCAAAAGTATGTATATATATATATAATTTCAAATTTTAATATGTAGATATGGTTGTTTATTTTATGTGTTTTTATTTAAAACAATGGATTTCTAAAATATATATATATTTAATTTAATATATCTTTCAATTTAGAATATGATTTATATATATATATATAGTTATATATAGTTATATATAAGTCCAATCATACCAATTATCTTCATCGATCCTGTTTTGATTTGAATTCGTCTCTTCCTATTTATCAGCTTTATTCATCAAATCGTGTCCTTCTAGTGTTGCTTTGGAATTCGTAACCCATATCCTTGACAAATCTATCTAGCCTCGAAAGGTGAGCAATCACTCACGATTAAAATTCTCACATTTATTAAATTCAATTTCAATTGAAACGACAATTGAAATATGCTGCTGTAGTTATTTAAATTGTTATATATACTATTATCTGTAACTATTCACCTGTGGGATATGACACCATATCCTATTGTTTATATTATATTGTTATTAATGATATATGCCTGTTATGTTATTATCATATCTGTTATCACTCTGCAAGTACCCTGTAGTATAGAATTCCCTATGGGTTAAAATGATACATATCCGAATGATCTATATAATAGGGGAAAATCGTTATGGGTTGAAATGATAAAACCAAGCGATTTTCATTTGAATTGAATTTGGGATTGCGGGTTGAAATGATATATACCCATATATATTTAAATTATGGATTGAAATGATAAATATCTGTATCACTGGACCATAGGATAGAAAAATTTATACAGACACCGTTGGTCTATATATAAATATTTTGAAAATGATTTCTATGGTTCGAAAGGAAATATATATGGTTTTATTTAAATTTGAAAATATTATGTATATGAATAAGTTTTAATACAAAATAGATTTAATAATAAGCTTTAAATTTAGTCAAGTTTGATTTAAGTAAAATACAATATGTTTAAGTATTTATTTAAAAAAATTTAAAAATAGATTTTTATAATGATTCTATAAGTTAAGATTGGAAAGATAAATTTGAATTTATTCGAAATTGTATTTAATTAAGAATTATTGTTTAATTAAATTGATTTGAAACTTATTGAATTTGAGGGTTTTAAGATATGATTTTATAACTTGGTTTCAATTTAAAGTGATTAAAATGGATATTTCAAGTTTTAAATAAATCGAAGGGAATATTTAGTTTAGTGTAACTTTAAGGTTATTTAAATGATAATGGATTTATTAAGTGAATATTTCAAAACTAAATAACAATGAAGTTAAATAATATATATATATATATATATATATGAAATTATCAATTTAGTTTTGAAAGTGCTATAATTTGAAAATATATATATATATATATATTTGAAATGGAATGATATTTTTGTTTTGAAGTATAAATTAATTTGAAATGACCACAGTGTTATAATGACGTTTGGTTGTTAATAGCGTATATTTCTATATAGTAGATAGTTCCACGGATCCTTAGAGGATGGTTATCCCAAACATCCTTTAAGTTACTTGTTTTTCAGTTGATATTTCACTTGAGTTGGATTTATTGATATAAGAATGTTAATCCTGACTCGAGTATTTTGGTTTTGTTTTACGCTCGGGTCAGACTGAGTGATACAGCATTTGAGACTCACCTTTGGAGTTTGGAGCTTCGTTTGGAGATCCAACTATCGATTCAGCTTTCAGCTTTTCCAGTTGATTTGTTCAGAGAGGTCATCTGTTTGTATCGGAAACTTCACTGTATTTGAGATACTCTGTTGTATTTTATTTCAAACTCTGCTGTTTATATAGTAGCTTCATGAATTACTATTTATCTATTCCGCTGCATTATTATTATATTACTCTGTGTCTATGATTCTATGATTGATTTATTTACTGTATATGCTGAGTTTTGCCAAATATATATTAACAATATGATATTTTGAGTAATTCAAGTCCGACATGTGCGGATGCGAATGGTACGAAATACCAGGTTGTTACAGTTGGTATCAGAGCTCTGGTTTTAGGCAAAACTTAGCGTATGTAGTAGATTTAATTACAGAATTACTTTCGTTCGTGCTTGAATCTCTTCCTCTTTGATTCAGTTTCCTTTGAATTTGGAATGCTCCCACTTGTTCTGAAATCCATTCTTGTCTCCCCTATTTGTATTCTTTTGATTCTGGAGCATCCCATAACTCCACTTCGAATGATCTCTATAAAAATCGGCGATCCCGCCAACCTTTGAATGATTTGTAACGGGATGAAACTCCTTTACAATTGGCATTGATTCACTAGAGATTTCTATACCCTCGGTTTAGATGCTTCTTTCTTTTGCTTGGCCGAATTCTATCTCTGGTGATTGAATGTCGATTTGCCTTAGAATTCTGCATCGATCATATTCCTGAAGTCATGGTTGACCCGGTTAAGGTCGCCAGCGATTTATATAAGTAGATCCATCTTCTATTTTGTAATTTAATCATCTCATCTTCGTTTGAGCCTATCTTCGAATCAGGATTCTATTTTTGACTAGAGTCCCTCTAATTTGAATCTCTATCTTTATTTTGAAATCCATCCTTGAATCATCCTTTGAAAAATCATGTTTGTTTGTATTTTAGAAATTATTTTATATATCGAAATTATTATTTTGATAAGTATGATTATATTCTATATATAAAAGTGAAAATGTTTTCGATAAGGATTATAGACCTTTTTAAAGCGAGAATTTAAAGTTTCGAAAGGATTTTAAATTTGAAATTATACAAGAAATTGATTTATATAAAAATGATTTATAACTAAAGGGTTTTGAATTTGAAATTTGAGAAACTGAACTTCGGTATTTTGAAATTTTGGTTTAAGATTTTGAAAATATATAATAATAGGATTTGAAAGTATTTTCCGAATAAGAAACGTTTCAAATGACTTCAAATGAGTTCCAATGATTTCAAAGAAATTTCAAAGAAGTTTTCAAGAAAATAGAAGTACAGAACTCACTTATGTCGCTGGAGAATAATTTCGGTGATGAGTGCATGCATCATCGACATTGATTTTCGAGTTTCAAAGTAGGGGAGAGGCCATTTAGTAACTTTGCTATGCGATTGATTTTGTGAAACCAATTTTGATTTCAAATTCCGAAGTATGACTTGATATTCGAAAGATATATGCATATGTATTTGAAACGATTTGAAGTGAGCCCGATGTTAAGTCCTCGAGTTTCAGATTTGATTTGATATAACTCTATCTTTTGAAATTGATTTACTAATTGGTTGCTGACTTCCAACTCTTGGATTGGAAATTTAATTTGTCCGACTATTTTGAATGTTCGAACACTTCTAAATCGAGGTTTAATTTTCAAAGCTAAGTAATTTCGAAAAGTATAAATTATTTGATAAAGTATATAAGTTTTGTTTTGTATGTTTGTGTATGATATAATATGATTTAAATAAGTTTGAAACTGTTTTGTTAAGTAAATGAATAAGATTATTTTTAATTATACCAATATGAAATTTAGTTTTGAAATGTTTTGAATAAAATTTAGTTTTAAATGCTTTTAACTTAGTAACATCTTTTATAAAACTATATATATATATATATAGAATAGTAATTTTCAAGAGGTAAATTGGATCTTTCAAATAGAAATAAATAGTTTAAAGGTTTTAAAACGGATGGTTATAAACTTGGGAATCATTTTGGGTATAATTGATTTTGAGAAAAATATTTGGTTTCGAAAATAGATTGGAATTTAAAACCCAGTATTTATATGATGATTTTGGAAATGAATTTGTTTGACCTAAATTATGTTGATCTGGAAACTTGGATTATTTTCTAAACCCATTATTTTGGAAACTTTGAAACTGAAGATATTTAGTTTGGAAGGAATAATTTGGTGAAATCGTATATGATTTTTGAAACTGAACTGATATTGAAACAAATTGAAATTGAGAACCTTATTTTACTAAATACTTGATTTGGGAGTTATCGAACTTATATAAAATTGATTTGTATAAGTATGAAGTTGATTCAAAAACTATTGATGGAAAGGTACTCAATTTGAGAAGCGAAATCTTATATAATCGAAGTATATATAAGTGTGATTTGATATACAATTTGGAAAATATTCGATTTGAAAATGAAATCTTATATATAATGGAATTTATATAAGTATGATATTTGAAATTGATTTGAAAGGGTACTATGTGATACATATTTTCAAAGTAAAGATATGAAAAGTGCCTTCTGCTTGATATCCTCTTTGTGGCCACATTTTGGATTCATTCTATTGATATTATTCTCTCTGATTTGGGTTTTCCGGATATAATACTTGAGTGTCCTTCGAATTCCATGGCGTTACCCATGGTCTTACGAACTCAACTGCATAGCGTAATTCGCAAGGCAGTGATTGCTTAAAAGGTACGGATGTTTCCTGGGGGATCCAGCGTAACAATTGTGTATCTGCGATCTATGGTTGTTTTAGTAGCGTAATCCGCAAGGCAGAGATTGCTTAAAAGGTACGGATGTTTCCTGGGGGATCCAGGCGTAACCATTGTGTATCCGCGGTCTACAAGTTTTATCGTAGCGTAATCCGCAAGGCAGAGATTGCTTAAAGGATACGGATGTTTCCTAGGGGATCCAGGCATAACCATTGTGTGTCCGCGGTCTACAGTTTGTGTTATCATGGCAAAATTCGCAAGGCGGTGATTGCTTAAAAGGTACGGATGTTTCTTGGGGGACCTAGGCGTAACCATTGTGTATCTACGATCCATGATTCGATTCGGTTGATTTGTTTGGATTGTACTTTCCATATCGGTTTTGAAGTATTTCGAGTATTTTCACTGGGTGTTGAAACAGTTCTATTAAATACTTGGAGAAGTCTAGCTTTGCGCTTGATCAACGCATGGCCAGAGTCTGCAAGAATGAGGATAAACCTATTAAGACATCGAGTTATAAAAGTATTTTGATAAAGTATTATATGAAGGATATTTTGATCATTTTATTTTCCTTTTCTTTTTCTAAATAATTTAAAATGTTTAAAATACTGTTTATTTTTATACTACATGGTTTAATAGTAAATTATTAGTGTTTTATGTAAGTGGTTGATCTTTATATAAATAAGTGAAACTTAAAAATTTGAATCTTAAAGTTTTATATTAAGAAATGGTTTCAATTACTGAAATAAAGAGAAATATTTGAATAATTGGAATATCTGAAATGATAAATAGAATCAAACCAACCTGAAACAATGAATTTAAACAAACCCATTTGTATAACACTAAATTACATTCTAATATATATAACTTGCCTAGAATATTCAAAAAGTCAAAATGTTAGGATATAATAAAGGGTTGTACAAGAAGAAAAGTTAAGTAATAAATTGATCAAACTAAAATCTGGCTTAGTATAAAGGTTGTAGATAGAAGGAAAATTTGTGTAGTATTTAATTACACTCAGGACATTAATATAACTTACCCAGAAAAGTTTAATGTAATTAGAATGTAAATTAGATAATATACACTAGAATAAGAAATAGAATATCAAAGATAATATTTGTTAAGGGAATTTACTAATAATAAATTGAGAGAAAAATGGAAAAATTTATTTGTTGAATATTATATGGTTATAAGATGTCTATACACGTAATATATATTGCAAAATGTATATTAAGTGGAATAAATTAAATAAATAAAAGAGGATGCTAGTTAAGCAAATAAATATGAACTTAAGAATAGTGAAATTGAAATTTTAAGGGAAAGCAACTTAACTAGGGTCAAATAGATTTAATAAATAGGTAAATAAATGAGCTAAATTAAATAATTTTTTTTTGAATGGAAATTTTGTAACAGATGCTAATAAATCGAAATTAAATCTATTGATTTTAATACATTAAATCGAATCAATAAAATATGGATATAATAAATAGTTATTGATTTAATAAAATGGATTAAACTAAATTGTTGGATATTAATTTATCTAAATTTTTAATCTGTATGATTTTGAATAGTTGAAGTAAAATGTTGGGATGTAATATATTTAATAAATGAGTTAGACAAAACAAATTTTGTTGTGAAATTTTGCAATAAATGTAAATAAATTTGAAACAAATCAATTAAATGAAAATATATGGTATTGAAATCAATCAAATAGGAACAATAAAGTTGGTTGATTAAATAAAAATGAATTGGAACCAATTAATTGAACATAACCCAATTTTGAAATAGTTGAAATTTATATGGTTTAAATTAATTACTTTCTTTGGTATTTCAATCTATTTCTTGTTGGTTGTTTCTATTCTCCTACCTCTTTCCTTTTCGGGGACGAAAAGTTTTGAGTGGGGGAGAGTGTAACGACCCACAAATTTAATGGTTTTAATAACGTAATTTAATTGAAATTTTGTTAAATTTTAAATAATAATATTTTGAAATAAAAAATTTATATTTGGAATACGTCTACTTAAATATAGCAAGTGGTAAATTTTCACCAGATAATATGAAAGTCTATTTTTTGTGTGTAATTCTATTTCAATTTGAATCAGTTAATATTGATGATAATAAAATGTTTTCCAAATCTGAATAATTTTATACAATAAATTTGTAAATCATCTTCTGGGTGAGACGTCATCTTTCGTTTTTTAAAATTTGGACTGCTATTGCTCCGTCTATGTTATTTTCGGCAAAATAGCAGCATTTTCAGTACCGATTATTGACTTTTGATCGGATGATCGTACCACTGATATCTGTATACCATTTTAATCGTCTCGTCGTGCTGATCTTCGCAGTATATTTATTTCTGTATTTTGAGGTCCGGTATGCGACGGAAACAAGATACCGTTCATTGTAACGGTACCATAAACTGTGACATTACTACTTCTTCGGTTTCAATTAGCTGTCCAATCAAGCCATTAATTGCTTCGATTATTTTTCTGAATCAACGCATAGCCGTTGCTTTTATATTTTTCCGGAATTCAAGGGTGACAATTACTTTTCCTGACCTTTCATTTTCTACAATTCACTATTTCCTTTTCTTTTTATTATAAGCGTTCATTTCCATTTTTGCTTCTATTACGATAGCATGCGTTACAAAATATATATATTATATAAACTGTTCACATCATCTTGTCCCATATTTCTTCTTTCTCTTTTTCTCTTTCTTCTCTCCTCCCTTCGTGTGTTTGGCCATCCCCTTTCATCTAGCTCGTCCCCATTTTTTTTACCGCCTCTATGAGATACCACACCCGACTTTCCTCCTCCCCTCGGCCAGCAACCACCACGACCGAACTCTTCAACTTAGCCTCCAACTAAGCTCGCTCGGCCAGTTCGAGCAACAGCCCTGCATTATCAATAAACAACTCACCTCCTTTTCCCTTCGCCCGTTTATCCTCCTTAGCCGAAGCCAATGTCCACCATGCTATCATGTTCTCAAGCCCTCTGTGTATACATATATATTAGTTATAAAAGCTACAGGTAATATACTCGTACTTATATATGGATTTTATGTAGTGAGTTTTGTAACAACCCTGTATTTTGTGATTATTTTAATTGTATATTTTAATTATTTTAAATTGAATTTCCTGATTTGAAAAAAACTTTATTTTGTTTATTTAAATGGATAATTTATGTTATTTTTAAATATAAATTTTGATTTTGATATGAATTAGAATTCCAAACATGACTAAATAGAATATTTTTCAAGAAAAGTGAATTTTGGTCGATATGATCAAACTTTGACTTTTAAATTTAAAAATTTGAAAGTTTGAAAATTGGAATTTTATCTTTTATTATTAAAGTAAATAAAATTTTAAGAATAATGCTTTTCGTTTCGTTAAAATCTGATTAATATTGTGAAAGTTATGCCTTTTTAACTATTGAGTGTAATTTGATGTATTTAACAAAATTGTTTATTTTAAATTATATAAATATATTTTATTTGGTCATGTAATGTTCTGATTTATATTTATATGGGTAAAATAACAATTTATGTATATATTTTGGTTTTAAAACATTTTTCAAAGTGTAATTGACATTTTCCAATGTCAGTTGTATTCTCTTTATAATTTCTAATTTCCAATTTCATTTAATTAAAGAAATTATTTGTTTATTTTCTATTTTCTTAAGACTTTATTTTATTTTCATTTACACTTCATTTTGTTCAGCATTTATTTTATTTTACTTGACTTTTATTGGTTTAGAAGTAAAATTATAATTTTTCTAAAACTAGTGATATTCTATTTGCAATTTTTAAGTCCTATTTTGAATTTTTAAACAATTTCTTTAGTTCTTTTTCTAATTTCTCTAAATTTAATTATTTATTCCATTTTTAAAATATAAATGAATTATTTTACTTCACATTTTTGTTTTAAAATATTTTTAAAATGAAGTGGATATTTTTCTAAAGCTTGTGATGATTTAATTGTAATTTTTGAACCCTGTTTTCAATATTTAACCAATTTCTTTGGTTCTTTTTCTATTTTCTTTAAATTTAATTATTTATTTTTTATTTTATTTTACTTTGTTTCAGTTTTTAAATTCATTTACTGAAATTTTATTTGTTTATTTGATTTAATAGAAATGGAAATTTGAAGGGACTAAAAAGCTTTATAACGTGTGACTTTTCGGCTGCTAGTCTTTTCATTTTCTTTGTCTTTTCATTTTCTCATGTGTTTTGGCCGTAAATTTCAGTTATTGGCCATGAATTTTATTCATTTTCACGTAATAAACATCCCATCTCATTATTTTGCACGGCTTCAGAAAATTGGTAATGGCCTCCTCTTTGTTTCACTCCTTTTCTTCTCTTTTTTCTATTGTTTTCAATGTTTTGGCCATGCTCTTCACCTTGTTTGCCTTGCCCATATCCCCCACCACCTTCTCCTCTTCACCATCAACCACCTATCATCATCTCCTCCCCTGACCATGACAGGCCGCACCCTCCACTTGACCAAAAACTCCACACAAACCCTTGAATCCCCTTGAAAACATCAAGCCAAGCCACCACAACTTCACCACCTTTAGCCACCGCCACCACCTTGTCCAAACCCCTACTCATCATTTAAACCACTGTCCAGACCTGAACTTGAATGGCCAAGCCAAACCACCCCATGGCCGAGCCCAAAGTATGAACCAAAACTCCACTATGTTGCTTGCCTCTTCATATTCAACATGTTGTAACTCCTCCACCACTCTCTAATCCTTGTAGCCGTGCCAAACCAGACCCATACCTGACCCATAAATCATGTCATGGCTGAACTACAAGACCCCTAGGTCGAGCACTTGGTTGATGAAAACATGGCCAATGCATTTTGTTCCATTGTTGCTTCTATTTCAAGTTGTTTCAAAATTTTTTGCATTGTATATAAATTTATATTTGTCTTGTTTATTGGTTGTGTACAAGACCAATTGCTTGGTTCTCTTTCCTCTTGAATCTATTGTTGTGCATCATGCTTTCCAGAATCCATCTATGTCATTTGAATTGATATCTCCAGCACAAAAAGGTGAGTAAATCTCACCTGACATTTATACTTATGCAAATGTGAATTGACAACAATTGAATGTGTAGTACTATTATGTTATGTTATCCCTGTCTGTGATCATTAATTATATGATGTTAAACCTATTTATTTACCTATCATCTCATCTGTTACTAATATATGTTGTTAAGATATTCATTTATATCTGTTTATCACACTGCAAGTTCCCTATAGATTAGATCACTATGGGTTGAAATGATACATACCCGAACGGACTTTAGAATAGGGAAAAATCGTTATGGGCTGAAATGATAGGCCTGAACGATTTATATTTATTTTATTTTACCTGGGATTGCGGGTTTGAAGTGATAGAACCCGGATTTTTCTTTGTAAACTGCGGATTGAAATGATATATATATCTGTATCACTTGACCTAGGTTAGAAAACTATATACAGGCCCATGGTTATTTTATAAAGTATTTTGAATATTTTAAATATGTTTAAGAGTGTAAATTTATGAAAATTTGATTTAAATTGGATTTTTAATGTTTAAATAAAGAAATCTTGATTCTTCTATAAGTTAAAAAAGTAATTAAATGAATGGTTAAATTTTAATTATTGAAATTTAACTTAAGTCTAGAAATTTGGATTTTTGGGTTTAAAAGAAAATTTGAGTTATATAAATAAAAATGGAAATTTAATTATAATGGAAAAATGGAAATAAAAATTTAAGTGTTAAGTTTAATTGTTAAAATGAAGAGAATAGAAATTTTACACTAAAATTTTATTAAGTGAATTTTTGAAAATTGGTTTTTATTTATAAGAAAATTTATTATAAAAATAATAAGTTAAAAGTATTTTTAATTAACATTTTGAATGTTAAAGTATGATTTTTATAATGTTTAATGGTTTAAATTGGGATTTATTGTTTGTTGGAAATACACTAAAATCTAGAAATACTTTTGATAGCACTTCAGAAATGCTATCGTTTCTGAAATGAACAAAAACTTAAATAAGAGGCTATTACAGCAGTTCTGTAAATGCTGTAGTTGTTGAAGTAAACTAAAAGGCTAAAACTTAATAAAGGGCTATTACAGTAGTTCTGTAAATGCTGTAGTTGCTAGATGTCTTTGCTGAATTTAATGAAAACCTTTAATATGAAACCTGAGCTATTACAGCATTTTTGGAAATGCTGTCTTTGCTAAATTGAACTAATTTTCAACTAAAATTGAGATTTTAAAGCAGTTTTAAATGTTGTCTTTGCTGAATAAAAATGTTTTCAAGTATAACTTATAACAGCTTTTTCTAAATGTTGTGAAAGGCTGAAATTTTCAATGTTTATGGTTTTTAACTAAGTAAATGAGCTCAGAATGGTTCGAAACTTTGGAAATTTAATACTTGACTTGAAAGAATAATAACTTCACTTTTAAATGGTTAAATGAATTAATTTAATTGGAATATAAACTATTTAAAGGGTGATTTGATAGAAAAATAAATGAATGATATTTTGGAATTTTAAAAGGTATTTTATTTGATAAATTGGATTTGAATTCAAATAATGATTGAAAGGAAGTTTTAAAAAGATATGATATTTTGATAAATTGAAATGGTTTGGAAATGATTTAATCTTTATTTTGATAAAGATTTGGATTTGAAATGATATTTAATTTTGAAGTATAAAATATTGTTTTGAAATATTATAACCACGGGTATACTTCTCTGTATGTCATTTGATTTCCTGATGATGGCTGTGATGCACATTAACACTGTTAGTTGCATTGTTTACTTCGATATGGACATTTCTGTGATATTGTTATTACTGTTTAATTGATGGTTTTATGGATCCTTAAAGGATGGGCGATCCCAAGCATCCTTTAAGTTATTATGCATTGCTATTATAGTTCACTTGAGTTGGTTTACATTGTATAAGTATGTATGTCCTGACTCGAGTGTTTTATGTTTTACTTCACGCTCGGGTCAGCCTAAGAATCACAGCTTTGGATTCACCTTCTGGAGCTAGAGTTTTGTTAGAGCTTATCTGTCTATCTATTCGTCTACTTCTTTTAGTTAGTTCCTATTCTGTATTTGTCTCTGTATTATTGATTTATGTATCCTGACTTCTATTGTATCTATTTTACTATGAGAATTTTGTATATATTTTGAGAGTTTGTATATAGTAGCTTCATGAACTACTATGGTATTTTATTTTCGCTGCGAGTTATTCTGATATTTCTGTATATGTGATTCTGTGAATGATTTTATTTGCTCCAAATTTTAAAACAATATGTTATTTTGAATTATTCAAGTCAGACATGTGTGGATTATTGTCGATTTGAATGGTCCAAAATAGTGGGTCGTTGCAAGTTTAGATATAGTATATATTTCTTCGATTTTAATGTATGTGTTTAAAATGTATGATTTTGGCATATATATATATATATATTATATGAGTTACGTTTATATAGGTTGTACATATATATAAAGGTTTATAACCTGTAAATGATGCATCTATTTTGTATATATATATATAATTTGTGTTTAAACAAAAGTTGATAGTGTAGGTTTGAGGATATATGTCTGCAAATGTATGCGTGTGCCCACCTGCTACTGCCTCGTTTTCATGTATAAGTATATATAAATAAGTCTTGTGATTATTTTGATATATATATATATATATGACAGTTTGGAAGGAATAAGATACAATATAAGTAGTTTATTTGGTTTACATATATTGTGTTCTATTGTATAAACTTTTATTTGTTCTGTCACACATATGAATTTATAAACTTTTATTTGTTGGGTTATTGTATAAGTTATATAGTTATATATTTATGTTAGTATATACTATTAGTTGTATATTACATGTTATTCTTTCTATACCTTTATAAGTATCTTATAATATGTTATATAAACTATTGTGGGAAATTTGTGGTTACAGTCAGTTTACATATACCAGTTATAGTTGTTAAATATATTGTTGATTTCAAAAGTATGTATATATATATATATAATTTCAAATTTTAATATGTAGATATGGTTGTTTATTTTATGTGTTTTTATTTAAAACAATGGATTTCTGAAATATATGTATATTTAATTCAATATATGTTTAAATTTAGAATATGATTTATATATATAGTTATATATAAGTCCAATCATACCAATTATTTTCATCGATCCTGTTCTGATTTGAATTCGTCTCTTCCTATTTATCAGTTTTGTTCATCGAATCATGTCCTTCTAGTGTTGCTTTGGAATTCAAAACTCATATCCTTGACAAATCTATCTAACCTCAAAAGGTGAGCAATCACTCACGATTAACATTCTTACATTTATTAAATTCAATTTCAATTGAAATGGCAATTGAAATATGCTGCTGTAGTTATTTAAATTGTTATATATATTATTATCTATAACTATTCACCTGTGGGATATGACACCATATCCTATTGTTTATATTATATTGTTATTGATGATATATGCCTGTTATGTTATTATCATATCTGTTATCACTCTGCAAGTATCCTGTTAGTATAGAATTCCCTATGGGTTGAAATGATACATACCCGAATGATCTGTAGAATATGGGAAAATCGTTATGGGTTGAAATGATAAACCCAAGCGATTTTCATTTGAATTGAATTTGGAATTGCGGGTTGAAATGATATATACCCGTATATATTTAAATTACGGATTGAAATGATAAATATCTGTATCACTGGACCATAGGATAGAAAAATTTATACAGATACCGTTGTTCTATATATAAATATTTTGAAAATGATTTCTATGGTTCGAAAGGAAATATATATGGTTTTATTTAAATTTGAAAATATTATGTATATGAATAAGTTTTAATACAAAATAGATTTAATAATAAGCTTTAAATTTAGTCAAGTTTGATTTAAGTAAAATACAACATGTTTAAGTATTTATTTTAAAAAAAATTTAAAAATAGATTTTTATAATGATTCTATAAGTTAAGGTTGGAAAGATAAATTTGAATTTATTCGAAATTGTATTTAATTAAGAATTTTTGTTTAATTAAATTGATTTGAAACTTATTGAATTTGACGGTTTTAAGATATGATTTTATAACTTGGTTTCGATTTAAAGTGATTAAAATGGATATTTCCAGTTTTAAATAAATCGAAGGGAATATTTAGTTTAATGTAACTTTAAGGTTATTTAAATGATAATGTATTTATTAAGTGAATATTTCAAAACTAAATAATAATGAAGTTAAATAATATATATATATATAATTATCAATTTAGTGTTGAAAGTGCTATAATTTGAATATATATATATATATATTTGAAATGGAATGATATTTTGGTTTTGAAGTATAAATTAATTTGAAATGACCACGGTATTATAATGACGTTTGGTTGTTAATAGCGTATATTTCTACATAGTAGATAGTTCCACGGATCCTTAGAGGATGGTTATCCCAAACATCCTTTAAGTTACTTGTATTTCAGTTGATATTTCACTTGAGTTGGATTTATTGATATAAGAATGTTAATCCTGACTCGAGTGTTTTGGTTTTGCTTTACGCTCGGGTCAGACTGAGTGATACAGCATTTGAGACTCACCTTTGGAGTTTGGAGCTTCGTTTGGAGATCCAACTATCGATTCAGCTTTCATCTTTTCCAGTTGATTTGTTTAGAGAGGTCATCTGTTTGTATCGGAAACTTCACTATATTTGAGATACTCTGTTGTATTCTTTTTCAAACTCTGTTGTTTATATAGTAGCTTCATGATTTACTATTTATCTATTCCACTACATTATTATTATATTACTCTGTGTCTGTGATTCTGTGATTGATTTATTTACTGTATATACTGAGTTTTGCCAAATATATATTAACAATATGATATTTTGAGCAATTCAAGTCTGACATGTGCGGATGCGAATGGCACGAAATACCGGGTCGTTACAGGTTTCTTTATTGTTCCAACTTGGGTTTATACATTCATATAATATAGGTTTATTTATTATATAACCTTTATATTTCATTAACTTATATAACAATTTTATGTATAACATAGTACGTATTAATTAAATATTATTTAATTAATATTAATTAATTAACTATTTAATTAATTTTATATTATTAGTCCAATATAACTTTTATATTAGACATGTATACTATAACCTTTATAGTATATACTATAACCTTTATGGAAATAAATATTTATCATATGTATGTATGTATTTATGTATGTAAGTATCTTTAATTTAATTAATAAACCTTTAATTAATTTATTTAATTAAACACTTTTAATTAAATTACATTAATTTCGAAAGTTATTTTATATATACACTACTTGTATATTTATAATATCTTAAACATTTTAAGAAAATATAACATATATCAATATATAATACATGCATATATATTATTAATCAATTAACTGAATTAATTAATTAATCTTATTGATTAATTAACTAATTACTTGATCTTATTAATAAATTATTTTTCAAAATTAACCTTTAAATTTTAAATTTTCAAACACTTTGAAATTTTAATATCTTTTCAGACATTTTTGAGTTTTCAAAAAAAAAATTTAAAAATTAACCCAAGGCGCAATCCAAATTGGGCCTTTTCTATTAGGGGCGACCTTTAAGCTCACCGTTAAGGCCAGACTCGTAACCAGGAAGGACATGGAATTTAATTACCCAATTCCAATTGTAGACATTACCGTTCTAGACACCGTACTGGTGGGAAAGCTTAATTAGTTAGCCATAACATAACTAATTTAGATCACATAGGCTATTGGGCTCTTATACTATTGAAGGAACTGGGCCAGCCCATAGCAGAGTTAAAGGCTAAATTTCAAAATATTCCTATTTTGGATATATTGGGCCTATGAAGTTTAGAAGATTTAGTTGATCCAATCAAATATTATTTTAATAAAATCACATTTTATTCATTTTGTCTTAGTTTTATTACTTTAGTTCTAAATTAATAAGTGTGAGATATGAAAAAGTTTAAATATATCAAATATATTCACACTTTAATTGTGTGACAGAATTGTTAAACGTAAGTAAGTATAATTAACTGATGACAATACATAGAAATAAAAAAGAATAAATCTGGGTACAATCACATAAGGATCTAACATGGAAGGAAATAAAAGGTGGCTCTTCGTTGATTAATTCCACCTTCCCTCTTTAGCAAATTTAATTGATACAACATTTAATTAACATGCAAGGGGTATTATGACACAATAACACAAACAACAAAAAATAATTAATATGTATATATTATTGCCTCACTTTTAATTGGTTGATAATAATAAAAGGGTTGAAATCATGCATAGGCAAGTTGAAATACAAACATTAAATGTTTATACATACACATACATATAGATATAATTATGTGTATATAAAGACTAAGCCAAAACATAATAATTAATTCAAAACAAACTTCCATACCGCATTAATTTTTTTTAATGCATTTGTAAACTTATGTATGCTTGAATTAGTTAACAAAAATACATATATACATATAAATTAATAGATTTAACCTAAATGATTTAAAAAAAAGCCAAAAGTTATACACAACAAATCAAGTAATATATTAACAGTCATTTAAAATACTTAAATAAGGACATTTGAGATAATAAATTGGGTAATAACAATAGAAAATTTTTGTAATCAATTTTAAAGCTTAGATTCATTATCAAAATAAGTATTAAAATAATAAATCAATTTCTTATCAAAATAAGTATCAAATTAAGAATAAAACAATTTATTCAACAAAGAATTCAAATTGCGTGAGTATTTTCAAATCAAGATGAAGTGACAACATGTATATAATGTATCAAGATGAAGAATAGCCTTGGAGAGATAGGAAACTAGAAATACAACGTATACTTATAAATAGCAAATACAAGTACGTTACTATAGCATTATCACATACCTAATCTTACTCTAATTCCTTAGGATTATGTTTTCAAAATTCATTTTAGTTAAAGTTTTTCATAAACCTATGCTCTGATACCAAGTTGTAACATCCTTTATCTGGAGGCCCGAAGCTAGGCGCTACAGATGCTACACCCATCCATAGTATTAACTTTCGGTGATCAAATACTGTAAGGTTGATGGTATCCATAATATCAGAAGCACATAAATATGAAGCAAAATCACAGATTTCAAAAACAACTTTTCTGATTACATTTCACAAAACAAGTTTCATATTCCATTACATAGTTCCATAATCATTTCCTAAGTAAAGATCAAATATAATTAATACATAAATACGCCAACAGGGACATATGATGATGACCCCTTGGTTGACCAAAGTACTATATTGCCATAACTGGCATAATACAACACAACAGAAATAAAACAAAAGAATTAGCTACTCCTAATAGCTATCTGTCAGCCTCCCATTGTGGGTAATCATAATTTTAGTCTTACATGTGACAAAGCACTACACACTAAAATTTTGGACTAAATTAGCTGGGGCTAATATCTAATGTATAGGGTGCGACACTATACCGGTCCCATATGGTATTCTAATATCTAAGTCATTTTACTTAGGGTAATCTTACCTTAGATTTTCCTTGAAAACCTTTTCTTCTTAAACTGATTTAAAACCTTTAAATCAAACTTAAACAAGGAAAATAGAACTACTCTATGCTTTACTCAAAATTACCTTGCCATGTTATATATATACTTTATCCAGATTTTTGTTGATGAAAACATTTAAACCTTTGAAAGTACCCATTTCAAATCCATTGAAAGTATCCCTTTCGAAACCTTTGAAAGTACCTCTTTCTAAACCAAGTAAAACCCTTAATACCCTAGGTCGAAAGGCCAAACATTCCTTTCGAAACCATTCATTTTCTTTCTTTTGAATCCATTAAAAGCCTTTCCTTTGATAGCTTTAAAACATTAGACATCCTTCTTTAAAACCTTTAAATATTGCCTTTCAAAACCTTTGGACACTACAAGAAAAGTTCTTATTTATAGCAAAATAAAATTGAAAACAATAGCGTTGTAAAGATGACTGCAATTGTTAGCAGTTCAACAAAACAAAATTAAATAATGACACGCTGTTAAATGTTCCCGCCTAGACCTCGGCAAAATTTCAACAGAATATTTTCTGGGCCGCTTATTCCTCTTTTTCCATTCAAACGCTTCCTCAAAAAAAATAAAGAAAATCCCCAAAAAGAAACAAGCGGAACCCTAACAAAAATCCTCTTTTTAAACTGATACTCTTTCACCCCTATTTCTCTCGTCACGATTCCCTGTCCTCTCAACCAAAGAAGCTTTTTTGGCCATCGGGTGTTGTCTTTCCAGGTATCTCTACTCGTTCCTTTTCATTCATTTGTCGATCCCAAAAAAATTTCTTGTTCCGCTTAAATGTATTGTTAGTGTAATGTTAATTAATCGTTGATACTTGATTTCATGCTAATTCACTAAAAATTTGGTTAATTGGTCGTCTCTATTGCTTGATTGAATGGTGTAAATTCTTCACATAATCAATATTTTATGGAGTTTTGAACATTTGATAACTAGCACACAAACGCATTAGTATATGAAACTGCCTTCGGAATCTGGTTTGAAATATTTGGTTAGCTTACACTAGAAAATGTTAAAATAGCCAGAAAGTTAATTTAAGATGCTCATGTGCTTAATTTAAGATGCTCATGTGCTCCGGAAAACCTTTCCTTTCAAACCTTTCGAAACCTTGGAAACCTTCCTTATAATCCTTTCAAAACCCTTGGGGAACACCCCCTTCAAAACCATTCTTTAAAACCTTTCGAAAGCATCAAAACCTTTATAAACTCAAACCTTTCAAAAGCACTTGGGTTCAATTTAAAACTTGTGGAAAACACCTTTCGAAACCATTTAAAACTATCTCTTTCGAAACCATTTGGGTCACACTTCAATAGAGCAAAAGGGCCATCAAAACCATTTAAGTCGAAAGCTTTTCTTTCAAAAACAATTCCTAAGCAAAGAAGTGATGGCGTCAAAACCAACCTTCTGAAAGCATTGGAGAAGTGACCAAGTTTCAAAAACAAAGTACACCTTCCGAAACCATTGACTTTGAGAGGTAAGAAAATCGGCAGCTAGGGATTTCGACCCCTTCGAAAGCACTACTTAAAACCAAAAGGCGCAACCCATTCGAAACCATTCCTTTGAAACATTTGACCAGGTCGGAAGCCAACCCAATCGAACGCAAACCATTCGAAAGCAAAGCAGGCGCTATTTCATTTTAAAATAATGGTATGCTTCGACCCCATCGGAATCCAACGTTTCGAGCCAATCCCTTCGCCTTTTTCCAATTCGCTATGTACTAAGTGTATTGATACCATACTCATTAGTCTCGATAGAAATGGTGGTGAAATGTCTAGGTCGGAACCCCTTGTGCCGAAAGTGGCGAGGCATGCTAAAAGCATTTAAAATTTGACTTTTAACTTAAAAGGGAAATACTTTCCAACTAACCTGCTATGTTTGTCAAATTCTCATCAGTTACTAAATTTCTTTTTCAAAAGTGCTACCAAGATTTCAGAAGTAAACAAATATTTCATTTTACAAAATACCCTTTATCCTTTTAAATATATATAAAACATTTAAGTCTCATACCTTAAATAATTTTATATATCTATTAAAAAACTTAGGAAAATTCTACAAAAATTCCAAAATATCTCTTTTAATATATTTTCTAACATATATAAATTTCAGACCTAAGATAATAATTATTTAACCATAAATAATTTTATATCCAAATAATCGTTTTCTTCACTAGAAAATTAATATAAAATTCACATTAATTCTGAAAATTATGAAAATTGAAACCCATCTCTAAAATATCATTTTTGATCTATATCAAAAATCGTAAGGCATTTGGATGTCATTTAATAGGGATTTTACATCAAAACTTATCACAAAATCCATATGACCAAGCATAAATCATCAACAAGCATATAAACATTAATCATTCAAAAACATGGCATAATCTTACAAACACTTCGGATTCATCTTAAAACCAAAAACAATTAGAAAAATGAGATGTAGTCATTATTTACCTTAGCTTTGTGATTAAAGATGTGAGATTTGATCTTGATTAAGTGATATTATTCTTCCTCTTGATTTCTTCTTCTTTGCTCTTCCTAATGGTGGATGGCCTTAGCTCTATATTTTTTATTCGTGAAAAATGAAGTGAATGTGAGTGTTAAGGGGTTAAGTGTTTAGGGTATAAAGATTTGCCTTGTTCCTATTTTGCCCCTGCCTATTTCCCAACTCTTTTTTACTCTCTTTTATCTATTTTATTTCATGTTATCTCGTTTTTATTTACTCATTAACATGGCATGACTACCTCTTATTTAATCACAAATCTCAATCCATCAATCATCTTACATTATTTTATTTAACTTAACTAAATGAATATCCTAAATAATGTTAGTAAAAATATGGGGTGTTACAGACTCCCCTCCTTAAAGAATTTCGTCCTCCAAATTTCGATAAGGTACACATCTAAACAATCAAGGGTAGGACATACCATCAAATGAATCAGGATAAGTATCTCTCATCTTGTTCTCAGTCCCCTAAGTACAATCTCTCTCATTGTCGCTCCATTGGACTTTCACTAATCTGGTTGTCTTGTTCCTTAGCCTCTTCTCATCTCTCGCAACTATACGAATCAGTTTTCTAACTATAGTCAAGTCCAGCTCTACTACTAAATCTTCTAACATAGTCGGTGCTATAATAGTCTCTGGGTCTTTAACACACTTTCTTAGATGAAACATGGAAAACATCGTGAACTCCTACCAAGTTGTTCGGTTACTCTACTCTATATGCGAGATTCCTGATCCTCTCTATAATACGAAAGTGTCCAATGAATCTCGGTGCCAACTTTCCTGATTTTCCAAATCTAATCGCTCTCTTCATCGGTGACACCTTAATAAAAAATTGCTCTCCGATGGAAAACTCTAAGTCTTTCCGTCTTTTATCCGCATAACTCTTCTTCCTAGATTGAGCAACTTTCATTCTAGCTCGAATTAACTCAATCTTTCCTGCAGCTTCTCTAACAAAATATGGACCAAGAACCAACTTATCCTCGGCTCTAACCAACAAACTGGGAATTTTCATGGCCTTCCATACAAAGCTTCAAATGGTGCCATTCCTATGTTAGCTTGATAACTGTTGGTATATGAAAATTCGACTAGATGTAGATGGTCTTCCCATGATCCCCCAAAATCTAGCACACAAGCTCGCAACAAATCCTTCAAGACTTTGTTAATTCTTTCCATTTGCCCATCAGTCTATGGATGGTAAGTGGTACTTATTTTGAGCTTGGTACCTAAAATCTCCTATACACTTTTCCAGAACTCACTTGTGAACAAGGAATCTCTATCACTAACAATACTACTAGGAATTCCATGAAGTCTAACTATATTCTTCCAAAATAACTTAGCTAAAACAGGTGTCGTTCGAGTTAACTTAATTGGAATGAAATGGGCACTCTTGGTTAATCTATCCACTATGACCCATATACATTCATTTCCTCTACTAGATCTTGGCAACCTATCAATAAAATCCATAGAACTAGAATCCCACTTCCAAACCGGAATATCCAATGGCTGAAGTAACCCACTTGGCTTCTGATGTTCAGCTTTTACCTATTGGCAGTTCAAACACTTCTTCACCTATAAGCCAACATCCCTCTTCATGCCTTCCCAGAAGAAACTTCTCTTCATGTCCTAATACATTTTTATTCCTCCTGGATGAATAGTGAACTTCGAACGATGGCATTCCTCTAAAACTTCTTTCCTAATGTCTCCCAAATTCGAAATACATAACCTCCCTTCCTTTCTCAACCACCCATTCTGGTCATGACTAAAAACCTTTAAGTCATCGCTCTCCGCTCCATCCTTTAACTTCCGGATCCGTTCAACCAAAATTAGATCCTTACCCTGTTTAGAAGCTATCATTTCGATCATTACCGATCGAAGTTCTAAACAAGACAACACAATGGTTTCTTCACTAGATCCTGCCTTAGATCTCTACTGAACTCTACAAGCTGACAATGCTTCTAAATCCTTCCACTCAGATATCATCACCGATACTAAATTTTGATGTTTCCTGCTAAGTCCATCTGCCACCTTATTACCTTTTCCTGGTGTGTACTCAATCCCAAAATCGTAAGCAGCAATAAATTCTAACCTTCTATACTGTCTCATGTTCAGCTCCTTTTGAGAGAACGAGTACTTCAACGACTTATGATCTGTATAAAGCTCGAACCTCTCTCCCAAAAGGTAAAGTCTCCATACCTTCAATGCAAATATCACTGCAGCTAGCTCCAAATCATGCGTTGGATACCTAACCTCATGTGGTCTAAGCTGTCTAGAAGCATAGGCAATCACTTTACCTTTTTGCATCAACACAGCTACTAATCCAGTTCCACATGCATATGTATAAACTGCCAAGTCCTGATTCCCCTCCAGAACAACTAAAATAGGTGCATGGGTGAATAAGTGTTTCAAGCTTTGAAATGCCTCCTTACCCTTATGGTCCACACAAACTTCACATCCTTTCGCGTTAACTTGGTCATTGGTGTTGCTGTCCTCAAGAAATCCTTAATAAATCTCAAGTAATATCCAGCCAATCCAAGAAAGCTCCTTATCTCAATCACTATCTCTGGTCTCTTCCAATTATTCACCGCTTCAATCTTAGACGGATCTATAGACAACCCTTTTTTTAAGACTACATGACCAAGAAACTTTACTTCCTTCTTCCAAAAATGACACTTTGAAAACTTCGCCTTTAGCTGATTCTGCCTCAATGTCTCAAGCACAACTCTAAGATAAACTTCATGCTCCTTCTCATCCTTAGAGTATATCAAGATATCATCTATGAAAACCAACACAAACCTATCCATGAACTCTCGGAAAATCCGGTTCATCAAATCCACAAAGAATGCCGACACATTAGTTAGTCCGAACGGCATCACTAACAATTCGTACCATCCATTCGATTCCTAAACGCCATCAAAGGTATACTATCCTCTACTACTACTCTAAGCTAATGGAAAACTGTTGCTAAATCCAATTGAGAAAATACCTTGGCTCAACTCAACTGATCGAACAAATCGTCAATTCTAGGCAACGGATATCGATTCTTTATCATCTTCTCATTCAACTTACGATAATATATACATAACCTCAATGATCCGTTCGGCTTCTTGGCAAACACTGTGTGTAACGACCCGTAAATTTTAAAAGTTTTATTAACATATTCAATTGAATTTGGTGAAATTTTAAATAATAATATATTGAAATAAAAATTTATTATTTGGAATACATCTATTTAGACATAGCAAATGGTAAATTTTCATCAGATAATATGGAAGTTTATTTTTATTGTGTAATTCTATTTCAATTCAAATCAGTTAAAATTGATGATGATAAAATGTTTTCCAAACCTGAATATTTTTATACAATAAATTTGTAAATCATCTTCTAAGTGAGACGTCATATTTCGTTTCGTCAAAATTGGACTCCTCTTGCTCCATTTATCTTATTTTCGACAGATTTGCAACATTTCGGTACTGATTATCGACCTTTGATAGAATGATCGTATCGTTGATATCTGTATACCGTTTTGATAGTCTCATCGTGCTGATCTCTATAGTATATTCAATTCTGGGTTTTGAAGTCTGGTAAGTAGCAGAATCCGCGAAACCGGTAACCGTATCGGTACCAGATCCGTGACCTTTTGTTCTCTTCCGCGTTTCAAATTTTAACCGTGACTGCCACGCAACAATCAATTGCTTTATTTATTTCTCGCCTGAATCTTAGCGTGTGACAGTTGCCATTCATTTATCCTATTTATATTTGTGCCTTATCACTTTTGGCGTTTCAGAGAAGATACGTTTGATTCATTTATTTTTGAAATGGTTCAATTTCATTAGCTTTTATAACTTCGTTTTTCTTCTCTTCATTTCGTTTTTTTGCCAAGCTTCTCATTTCATGGCTGCCTCCAAAGTTTATTGAAAAATTTAAACTGTTAACTTCCATCCTCACCGTACAATAGCGCCTTCTTCCTGGCCATACTCGACCACGCCCCTACTGTCATTTTTCCAAGCAGACGCCATCCAAACCTCCGTTGTTTCAATGCAAACCCCTTCCACCCATCAACCCCTAGCCTCCGAACATATCTCTTACCCACAGCCTCGGCTCCGCCTTGCTCCTCCTTTTGCCGTCGAGCTCATCCTCTCTTCCTCTGTTTTTCTTTTGGTTATATACAGGTAACGTATATATAATATATATGTTATATAATAGTTGTATATATGTTACAGATTCATTTTTTTAGTGTGTGTATATACTAACTATATTTACTTTATATATGTGTTTCTTAGATTGTTTATTTATATATATTTATAGCTACTGTTATAATATGTAAGTATAAGTAAGTTTGTTTTAAAACTTTATATTGTGTTAATTTGTAGTTTATATGGGATAGGCTTTGTTGCTATGTATATATATATATATATATAGTTTTTATGTATGTCTAGTTTTAGTTATATATATTCTGGTCCATATATATTTCGGTTGGATTAAGATGTTATTAAGTTTTGTAAACAGTTTATATATGAGTTGAGTTCTTGACTTTCGGTTTATATATATGTTCTCCTGTTAGTTATATAAGTTATAAAACAGTAGTATATATGCTTTTGCTTGTTACATTTTTATTGGGTCAGTGGTTTCAAACAATATATATATATATATATATTAATATATATATATATATTAAGGTGGAGCTTGTACACCTTTACTGTAACGACCCGTATTTATACGGATCGAAACATCGTAAAATAGTTGACATTTGGTTGCATTGTTGTTAAGTCGTTCATTGTTTAAGTCATAGGTCGTGAATGACCTAGGGTATGTCGTAAGTCGTGTGCGACTTAGAATGCTTCAGCTTCGACTTACTAGTAGCGTTGCATCTTGACATCTATTTTGTAGAAGTGGTAAGTCGGGGATGACTTAAGGGGAGTATGTCGTAGGCGACCTAAGGATTGGGATAAGTCGTATGTTGAGGCTTAGATCGTTTGGAGCTTAGGTCGTATAACAGTTAAGTCGTAGACGACTTATAGGGGTTGGCGACCTAAGGAAGAGGGGTAGAGGTTTAGGTCGTTTGACAGTTTAGGACGACTTATAAGGCTTAGGTCGTAGACGACTTAAGGAAAGTTGGTGACCTAAGAGTTTTGGTGAGTTAAGTGTTAGGTCGGTTGGGCGAGTTAACGACCTAAGGAATTGACCGACTTAAGACATAGACGACTTAGGGAGTTAACAACCTAAGGGATTAAGCGAGTTAGGAAGTTAGGTCGTTTGAGCGACTTAAGGATTTTAGGTCGTAGGTCGAAGTTAACTCGGCAAGTGTTAAGTCGCGCATTAGTTAGGTCGTATGCGCATGTGTTAGGCGGAGCTGTTGTTAAGTCGTTATGTCGTATACCCAGTTAAGTCGTAGGTCGGCTACCCTGTTAAGTCGTGTAGGTTTTTAGGTCGGCAAAGCTGCTAAGTCGTTAGGTCGCGTGATCGCTTGTGTTGTTAGGTCGGCATCTCAGTTAGGTCGTGTAGTAGCTATGTCGCGTGCTTATGCTAAGTCGTTGGGTCGGAGGATGTTATGTCGCGCAGAGGGTTAGGTCGTGAGTTCTGTAGGTCGTAGGTCGGAGGGTCTTTGTTAAGTCGGCGACGACTTAAGGGGCGGACGACCTAAAAATCTGCCTATAAATACTCGTCCATTTCTCACTTTTTGGGATCCGGATTTCGAAGCGACGAAGTGCTGCCATTTTGTGAGCTCGACTTCTACACTTCTTCACTTCTTTTCTCCACTCTAATCTAGTGATTCCATCCATCCATATTGAAGATCAAATCGAAGATCGAAGAGCTTAGATTGAAGATCTAAATTCTTCGAAGAGAGATTTCATCGTTTGAAGCGGATTTGTGATAGATCGAGTTAGATCCTTCGCTGTCCAGATCTGAAGTGTGTTGCTTTTGTGGTGTTTAGGTGATTTAGTGAGTGGTGATTATCTCTCACACGGATCCAAAGGAGTATATCGGATCGTTGGCTTGATTTGGTGTTAAAGTAGTGATTTCCATGCATTTTTGTAAACCTAAGTGTAGATCCATATAAATCCATTGTTCATGATGATTTGACAACCATTTTACTACATGATTAACCTATGCAAGTTCATTCATCAAGTTGTAGAGATATTTCTCATGTTTTCATGCTTGTTAGACTTTCAGCTCTTTATTTACGAAATTGCCATTATTGTTAATATTGTTCATTAGATCATATTTGAATGCTTGTTTTACTTGGATTAATGTTTGACTTGATTGATTGCTATGAATTAGATGATTGATGATTTGATTTAGACAAGATGGTCGAAGATGATTCAAAAGCTAAGGGAAAGGCTCTTGAATTGGAAAAGCTGCACGTGATATATGTAGCGGATGATGAAGCTCATATGGATAGATTCGATGATGATGTTGAGATGAGACTTTGCTATGATGATGATGAGGCGAAGTATGATATGAGATAGTCTTGGTCTAATCCAGACGGGATCATTCCAAGCATGTTGATAACTCGGTGAAATGGTTCGAGTTGAGGATAATGGTTTGCTCGAGAGGCGCTTGAGCTAGTATGGAAATAGTCGTCGAGGAGGATGACTAGGAGGCTGAGATCTCATCGTTGTTGAAGGTTCTAGCATGCTCAAAGCAAGAGTACGTTGGGCAGATTCGATAGTCCCAGAAGGCTAATGATTGATAGTCAAGTACTCTGGGCAGATTCGATAGTCCTAGGCACGGGTCACGATGAAGTGCAGAGTTATGTCTAGAACCGGGGTTTTCCATTAGCCCTTGACGGACGGCTGAAAGAATGTACCGGTCATTCAATTAACGGTGATATTGAGGCAATGATAACAGTGATTGCCAGAGTCATGGATGTTTGGTTGTATCATCATTCGGTCTCAAGAGCGGTATTTTCTGGGTGCTTATCTGATCTTGGTTTAGGCCTTGGGGGTTTGTACTTGGAAAACATCGCCCTTGACTCGAGTGATTATTGCTTTAATTTAAATTGTATGCTTTGCTATGTTTGCTTCTGCTTAGTGTGTGTCTGGGGGCTATCACTGTAGAAAGAGGTGGAGTGGGAGGGTTGTATTCCTATTCCTTTTCCTTTATGCTCTTTTGGTATGTTGTTAGTTAATTTACTGCTCACTAAGACTGTTGTCTGACTCAAGGCTTTATGTTTTAACTCTTATTGCCTTGGGCTGTTCGTCCATTTTGGGACGGGCAGACTAGGTAGCAGGTGACAGGTGCTGTTCTTGCTTTCCACGTTGCTGTGCCGAAGACGAGCTGAAGTATTGCATATTATCTTTCTTACTATATGTACTGGATGTTCCGCTGTTTGTATAATCTCTGAGTGCTTTGTAGTGAGGCTTGATGTATTGACTATTCAGATGTTTGTATTCAACTATGATGAAGTTTTATTGATGAGATTCTATTCTGTGAAGCTTCACTACATATATATTCTATTGTATTTTGTCCATGCGCTGTGAGTAATACGATAGATTCTGTTGTTTAAATTTACCCTGACAATCGTCCATGGTCGCCTGGCACACTTTACAGCGCACTTTCTCTAGGTTCGGTGTAGGGGTCATGGGCGGTCGTCACATTTGGTATCAGAGCATTGGTTAATCGATTTTACCCAACGCTCGCTGACATAACTACATATGAGAGACGTAATTGTAATTTTGATGGATGATTACTATATATAATATAGTAGCTTAGTAGAGTTCGAGTCCTTTATGTAGTTGTTTCTCTAGATGTGCTAATCATTCCTTTTTAGAGATATTAAGGATGAGTCGAAGAGGGAGACCAACTGCTAGGGAAGGCCGTGCTACTAAAGGGGCTGCTGATTATGCTGCTATGTTCGAAGCTATGATGACTTCGATCATGAGAAGGATGCCAGCTCCGGGGCCATCGGTGGATGTTGGAGTTCAAGTTCAAACTCCAAAACCGGTGGATTTTGCTAAGTTGTGTAAGGACTACACTGCTCTTGGAGGGAAGGTTTTCTTGGGGACAGAATCAACCATTGAAGTCCAGAGGTGGATAGATGCTTGTAGAAGGATCTTTGGTGACTTGGGAATCGATGATGCAACTAAGAGGAAGCTTGCATCAAGGCAGCTTCAAGGAAGAGCTTCTGATTGGTGGAACTCTATCACCATTGATACTACGGAGGAAGAGATTACTTGGGAGCAATTCCAAGTCAGATTTGAAGCTAAGTTCATTTCTACAGCTCAGAAGTCTGTTTTGTTCAAGAAGTTTGTGGAGCTCAAGCAAGGTGGAAGACCAGTTCTTGAGTATGTTTCTGAGTTTGAAGCTTTGTCCAAGTATGCCCGGTCGTATATTGAATCTGCTTATTAGAAGAATGAGAAGTTTGTGACAGGCTTGGACAGTTATCTTGGGAGGCAGTTGGTGGATCATTTGGACGATTCATTTGAGAAGCTTGTGGAGAAAGCTCTCAGGCATGAGAGTCTGTTTCCTAAGGAAGGATCTGTTGTTGCTGTGACCAGGGGAGAGTCTAAACCACAACAGGGTGGAAACAAGAAGAGGAAGCAGCAGCAGCAGAAGGGTAAGGATGGCCAGAAGAAGCCAAAGGGCGAAGTGACTTGCTACAATTGTCAGCAGAAGGGCCATTTCTCTAGGGATTGTAAGAATCCGAAGGTACCGATGAAGTGTCACAACTGTGACAAGCCGGGGCATATCAGGAAGGATTGTCCAGAACCACGGAAGGACAAGCAAATTGTGCAAGCTTATGCTTTGGGAGCTGTTCCATCATCTTCGAAAGCTCCTACCGCTGAAGAGAAAGGAAAGAGTGTGGTGGTTCAAGGTACTCTTTTCCTATGTGGTGTTCCAGTTAGAGTTCTGTTTGATACTGGGGCGTCGCATTCTTTTGTTTGTAATGAACTTGTAGGCCGGTTGGGTTTAGAACCGGATATCGTTGATAGGCCATTGGTTGTGACTAATCCAGTTGGGGGTTCGTCTTGTTTGTGTATGTTATGTCGTGGTCGGATTGTATCGAGTCATGATTGCTCTTTTGTTTGTGATTGCTTTGTTCTGAACTTTGCGGGGTTCGGAATTATTTTGGGTATGGACTGGCTTAGGAAGTATGCGGCAAAGGTTGATTGTGAAAGGTTGGAGGTGACAGTCGAGAATGTGGAGGGGCGAAGGATTGTGATACGATGTAAGCATGAAGAAGGCGTCTTCATGAGCTTCATGTATTCGCTAGTTGTTCCACGGGATGGACTGTCATCGTTGCCAATCGTTAATGGATTTGAGGATGTCTTTGACGAAGTCAAAGGGTTACCACCGCATAGAGAGATCGAGTTTCGTATAGATCTAGTTGAAGGAGCCAGACCTGTTGTGATGCCTCTTAGGCGGATGGCGCCTAGGGAACAACAAGAGTTGAGGGTGTAGGTTGATGATCTTTTACAGAAAGGATTCATTAGGTGTAGTATGTCCGAATGGGGTGCACCAGTTGTGTTTGTAACCAAAGCAGATGGATCGCTGAGGTTGTGTGTGGATTATCGTGAGCTGAATAAGGTGACTAAGAAGAACAAGTATCCATTCCCGAGAATAGATGACTTGTTTGATCAGCTTCACGAAGCTAAGGTGTTCTCTCAGATGGATTTGGCAACGGGATTTCACCAGTTGAGAGTGGAAAAAGATAGTGTGCCGAAGACAGCATTCAGGACACCATCCGGTTTCTTTGAGTGGCTGGTAATGCCGTTTGGATTGACTAACGCGCCAGCATGTTTTGTGGATCTTATGAATAGAGTGTTCAGAGATCAGTTGAACAAGTTCATACTTGTGTTTGTGGATGATATTCTGATTTATTCCAGAACAGAAGAAGAGCACAAGACGCACTTGCATATTGTTTTGGAAATCTTGCGGGAACATCAGCTGAAGGCTAAGTTTTCGAAGTGTCACTTCTGGAAGAGTGAAGTGAGGTTCTTAGGCCATGTTATCTCTGGTAATGGAATAGCGGTTGATCCCGCTAAGGTGGCAGCAATCCAAGATTGGGTTAGACCTAAGAATGTATCTGATGTGAGAAGTTTTCTTGGATTAGCAGGATATTATCGATGGTTTATCAAAGACTTCTCCAAGGTAGCTGCACCGTTGACAGGATTGACGAAAAAGAACCAAGTGTTCAGATGGGAAGATAAGTGTGAGCAAGCTTTCAGAATCCTGAAAGAGCGATTGACTAGTGCTCATGTTTTGACTATTCCAAGTGGGAATGATGAGATGGTGGTTTACACCAACGCATGCGGTACTGGACTTGGAGCAGTGCTGATGCAGAGGGATAAAGTTGTTGCGTATGCTAGTCGACAACTGAAGCCGCATGAAAGGAATTACCCGACTCATGATTTGGAGTTAGCGGCGATTGTTTTTGCTCTGAAGATGTGGAGACATTATCTATTGGGAGTTCGATTCGAGTTGTTTACAGATCATAAGTCATTGAAGTATCTTTTCTCCCAAAAGGATTTGAATCTTTGACAGCAACACTGGCTAGAGTTTTTAGCATCATATGATTTTGGTATAGCTTATACTCCGGGAAAAGGTAACGCAGTGGCAGATGCGTTAAGTCGAAGACATGCAGGATTGGGAGCCATGTTTTCAGAATGGAAGAATCTCGAGTATTTAGCTGGATTTGACTTCAGGCCCAGATGCGAATGGGAACCTGAGATGTTGGCAAACTTATCGATAAGACCGACTCTTGTGGAAAGGATTGGCGAGAGCCAAAAGCGAGACGATAAGCTTGTCAAGATTATCCGTGATTTGGAATCTGGATTAGACCAAGAGAAGGATAAAGGATTCGAGGTCGATTGAGAGGGTTGGCTTCGGAAGCAAGGACGACTAGTTGTTCCCGATATAGATGAATTAAGGAGTGAAGTTCTGAGGGAAAGTCATCACTCGAAGTTGACAATTCATCCAGGTGGAAATAAGATGTATCGGGATATGAAGAGAACCTACTACTTGGAAGGTATGAAGAAGGATGTTGGAAATTTTATTTCCAAGTGCATGAACTGCCAGTTGGTAAAAGCTGAACAGAAGAAGCCCAGTAGATTGCTTCAGCCATTAGAAGTTCCTACCTGGAAGTGGGAGCAAGTGTCGATGGATTTTATTGACGGACTACCTAGAACAAGAACGGGAAATGAAGGGATTTGGGTCATCGTAGATCGTCTGACTAAGAGTGCAAGATTCATTCATGTTCGATCGACTAGGACTGCATCAAAGTTGGCTGAGTTGTATGTTAAGTGGATAGTTTGATTCCATGGTATTCCGAAGAGTATAATGAGCGATCGAGACCCATTGTTCACTAGTGGATTTTGGAAGAGCTTTCAGGAAGTTTTGGGAACCGAGTTGTGTTTGAGTGCAGCTTATCATCCTCAAACAGATGGTCAGACCGAGAGAGTCAACCGAGTTTTGGAAGATCTTCTTAGAGCTTGTGTTTTGGATTTCGGAGGATCATGGGAAGACCATCTTCATTTGGTGGAATTTTCGTATAACAACAGTTACCAGTCAAGCATTGGTATGGCACCATATGAGGCATTGTATGGAAGACCGTGTAACTCTCCGACATGTTGGATAGAGACAGGAGAAAAACTGATGCTTGGGCCAGAGATGATTCGACAGACTTCAGATTGCATAGAGATCATTCGGCAGCGAATGAAGGCAGCCCAAGACCGTCAGAAAAGTTATGCCGATAAGCGTCGTAAGGATTTGGAATTCGACGTAGGTGATATGGTTTTTGTGAAGATTTCTCCACTGAAGAATGTTATTTGATTCGGGAAGAAAGGAAAATTGACTCCGAGATTTGTTGGACCATTCCCGATCATCGAGCGAATTGGAAAGCTCGCCTACAGATTGGAGTTACCAGAGAAGATGTCGAGTGTGCACAATGTTTTTCACATATCATATCTACGGAAGTATGTGTACGACTCGAATACAGTGGTTTCTACTGATAGCTGTGAAGATTTCGAAGTTGATCCAGTCGATAAGAGGCCTCGTAAGCCGCTTCGTGTTGTGGAAACCAACACGAAACAGCTTAGGAGGAAGGTAGTTAAGTTGCTCAAGATACAATGGAGTGATGATGATAACGACTGTACGTGGGAGGTGGAAGAGAGGATGAAGGCAGCTCATCCTGAACTCTTCAAGGTATGGCCCTAAGGTGTCGTGTCATCTCACGATATTGTAACTTGTTCTAAGTCTTAGAATTCTGCATGCTAAGCTAGAATTGGATGCATGGTTTGTTGATTGCTATGGATGGTAAGCGTGCAGAATAGTCTTTGATTGCTCTTGGTTGTTTAGAATTTTGGGGGCGAAATTCCTAAGGGGGAGAGAATGTAACGACCCGTATTTTTACGGATCGAAACATCGTAAAATAGTTGACATTTGGTTGCATTGTTGTTAAGTCGTTCAGAGTTTAAGTCATAGGTCGTGAACGACCTAGGGTATGTCGTAAGTCGTGTGCGACTTAGAATGCTTCAGCTTCGACTTACTAGTAGCGTTGCATCTTGACATCTATTTTGTAGAAGTGGTAAGTCGGGGACGACTTAAGGGGAGTATGTCATAGGCGACCTAAGGATTGGGATAAGTCGTATGTTGAGGCTTAGATCGTTTGGAGCTTAGGTCGTATAACAGTTAAGTCGTAGACAACTTATAGGGGTTGGCGACCTAAGGAAGAGGGGTAGTGGTTTAGGTCGTTTGACAGTTTAGGACGACTTATAAGGCTTAGGTCGTAGACGACTTAAGGAAAGTTGGTGACCTAAGAGTTTTGGTGAGTTAAGTGTTAGGTCGGTTGGGCGAGTTAACGACCTAAGGAATTGACCGACTTAAGAAATAGACGACTTAGGGAGTTAACATCCTAAGGGATTAAGCAAGTTAGGAAGTTAGGTCGTTTGAGCGACTTAAGGATTTTAGGTCGTAGGTCGAAGTTAACTCGGCAAGTGTTAAGTCGCGCATGAGTTAGGTCGTATGCGCATGTGTTAGGCGGAGCTGCTGTTAAGTCGTTATGTCGTATACCCAGTTAAGTCGTAGGTCGACTACCCTATTAAGTCGTGTAGGTTTTTAGGTCGGCAAAGCTGCTAAGTCGTTAGGTCGCGTGATCGCTTGTGTTGTTAGGTCGGCATCTCAGTTAGGTCGTGTAGTAGCTATGTCGCGTGCTTATGCTAAGTCGTTGGGTCGGAGGATGTTATGTCGCACAAAGGGTTAGGTCATGAGTTCTGTAGGTCGTAGGTCGGAGGGTCTTTGTTAAGTCGGCGACGACTTAAGGGGCGGACGACCTAAAAATCTGCCTATAAATACTCGTCCATTTCTCACTTTTTGGGATCCGGATTTCGAAGTGACAAAGTGCTGCCATTTTGTGAGCTCGACTTCTACACTTCTTCACTTCTTTTCTCCACTCTAATCTAGTGATTCCATCCATCCATATTGAAGATCAAATCGAAGATCGAAGAGCTTAGATTGAAGATCTACATTCTTCGAAGAGAGATTTCATCGTTTGAAGCGGATTTGTGATAGATCGAGTTAGATCCTTCGCTGTCCAGATCTGAAGTGTGTTGCTTTTGGGTTGTTTAGGTGATTTGGTGAGTGGTGATTATCTCTCACATGGATCCAAAGGAGTATATCGGATCGTTGGCTTGATTTGGTGTTAAAGTAGTGATTTCCATGCATTTTTGTAAACTAAGTGTAGATCCATATAAATCCATTGTTCATGATGATTTGACAACCATTTTACTACATGATTAACCTATGCAAGTTCATTCATCAAGTTGTAGAGATATTTCTCATGTTTTCATGCTTGTTAGACTTTCAGCTCTTTATTTACGAAATTGCCATTATTGTTAATATTGTTCATTAGATCATATTTGAATGCTTGTTTTACTTGGATTAATGTTTGACTTGATTGATTGCTATGAATTAGATGATTGATGATTTGATTTAGACAAGATGGTCGAAGATGATTCAAAAGCTAAGGGAAAGGCTCTTGAATTGGAAAAGCTGCACGTGATATATGTAGCGGATGATGAAGCTCATATGGATAGATTCGATGATGATGTTGAGATGAGACTTTGCTATGATGATGATGAGGCGAAGTATGATATGAGATAGTCTTGGTCTAATCCAGACGGGATCATTCCAAGCATGTTGATAACTCGGTGAAATGGTTCGAGTTGAGGATAATGGTTTGCTCGAGAGGCGCTTGAGCTAGTATGGAAATATTCGTAGAGGAGGATGACTAGGAGGCTGAGATCTCATCGTTGTTGAAGGTTCTAGCATGCTCAAAGAAAGAGTACGTTGGGCAGATTCGATAGTCCCTCAAGGCTAATGATTGATAGTCAAGTACTCTGGGCAGATTCGATAGTCCTAGGCACGGGTCACGATGACGTGCAGAGTTATGTCTAGAACCGGGGTTTTCCATTAGCCCTTGACGGACGGCTGAAAGAATGTGCCGGTCATTCAATTAACGGTGATATTGAGGCAATGATAACAGTGATAGCCAGAGTCATGGATGTTTGGTTGTATCATCATTCGGTCTCAAGAGCGGTATTTTCTGGGTGCTAATCTGATCTTGGTTTAGGCCTTGGGGGTTTGTACTTGGAAAACATCGGCCTTGACTCGAGTGATTATTGCTTTACTTTAAATTGTATGCTTTTCTATGTTTGCTTCTGCTTAGTGTGTGTCTGGGGGCTATCACTGTAGAAAGAGGTGGAGTGGGAGGGTTGTATTCCTATTACTTTTACTTTATGCTCTTTTGGTATGTTGTTAGTTAATTTACTGCTCACTAAGACTGTTGTCTGACTCAAGGCTTTATGTTTTAACTCTTATTGTCTTGGGCTGTTCATCCATTTTGGGACGGGCAGACTAGGTAGCAGGTGACAGGTGCTATTCTTGCTTTACACGTTGCTGTGCCGAAGACGAGCTGGAGTATTGCATATTATCTTTCTTACTATATGTACTGGATGTTCCGCTGTTTGTATAATCTCTGAGTGCTTTGTAGTGAGGCTTGATGTATTGACTATTCAGATGTTTGTATTCAACTATGATGAAGTTTTATTGATGAGATTCTATTCTGTGAAGCTTCACTACATATATATTCTATTATATTTTGTCCATGCGCTGTGAGTAATACGATAGATTCTGTTGTTTAAATTTACCCTGACAATCGTCCATGGTCGCCTGGCACACTTTACAGCGCACTTTCTCTAGGTTCGGTGCAGGGGTCATGGGCGGTCGTCACATTTACATCCATGCGTATTAGTTACATGTTTATAGTTTGCTTGTTTCTTTTCTTTACATTTTACTTTTAGGAAGTGTATTATATAAGTTAAGTTCCCGTATCTAAGAATAAATGATAAGTTATACATATTCTATGCACATATACATAAGTTATATAAGTAATGTATGAATTTGTTGTTTATATATATATATATATATATATATAATTTATACAAGTATTTTATAATATGTTTGTTTTGGTTGCTGTGAAAAATATTGTCTATATATATATATAATTGGCAGTCATTTATGTAAGTTTATTTATTATATAGGATTTGTTGATCTATAATTATATTTTTATAAAGTGGGTATGTGTTTTGACTTAAATTATAACACACACACACACACACATATATATATATATATATATTTGTGTGTGTGTGTGTTAGTAGATTGATCTAGAAATTTAAAAAGAAACATAAAGTGTAAGCTATATATGCCAGTTTACACATATCAAGCTGTTATATATTATAAAGTATGAATGGTTTTCTAAGTTTATATATATACACCAACTTTTATATTTGTTGTTATATTACTGATCCCAAAGTATATAACAGTTGTTATAGTTTAAAGTATATATATAAAAGATATATATTAGTCTGTTATATTTTAATGTAAAGATCTATAATAGTTTATTTTATATATACGTTTCTGCTAGTGTATATATATATTATGTTATATTAAGCTGATTCTGATTTAGTCCATCAATTCCTTATCTATCAGCTTCGTTCGTCGATTCGAGTTCAATCTTACCTTGTTTGAGATTCGTGCCTGAATTCGTAGCTCATTTCTTTGTCAAATCTATCTAACCTCGAAAGGTGAGCAATCACTCACGATTAACATTCTTATATTTATTAAATTTGATTTCAAATTGAAACGAAAATTGAAATATGTTGTTGTTAGTTATTTACATTGCTATATATATGCCATTATCTGTATCTGTTCACCTGTGACATTTGACACCATTATATGTTACTTATTTTATCACTGATGATATATGTCTGTTGCTGATTATTATATTATTGTCACATATGTTGTCACTCTCCATGTTCACTGTTAGTATAGAATTCCCTATGGGTTGAAATGATACAGACCCGAACGATCTGTAGAATAGGAGAAAATTGTTATGGGTTGAAATGATAAACCCAAGCAATTTTCATTTGAATTGAATTTGGGATTGCGGGTTGAAATGATATATACCCGTATATATTTAAATTACGGATTGAAATGATAAATATCTGTATCACTTGACCATAAGATAGAAAATTATATACAGACACCGTTGGTCTATATATAAATATTTCGACATGATTTCTATGGTTTTGAAAGGAAATATATATGGTTTTATTTAAATTTGAAAATATTATGTATATGAATAAGTTTTAATATAAAATAGATTTAATAATAAGCTTTAAATTTAGTAAAGTTTTATTTAAGTAAAATATGGAATGTTAAAGTATTTATTTAAAAATTATATTTTTAAAATAGATTTTATAATGATTTCTATAAGTTAAAGTTGGAAAGATAAATTTGAATTTATTCGAAATTGTATTTAATTAAGAATTTTGTTTAATTAAATCGATTTAAAACTTATTAAATTTGAGGGTTTTAAGATATGATTTTATAACTTGATTTTTGATATAAAGTGATTAAATGGATATTTCAAGTTTAAATAAATCTTAGGAAATATCTAGTTAACGTAATTTAAGGTTATTTAAATGATATTGGATTTATCAAGTAAACATTTCAAAACAGAATAATAATGAAGTAAAATTTTGATATATATGAAATTTTCAAATCAAGTTTTGAAAATGTTTGAATATCAAAGCTTTGAAATATATTGAAATTTAAATGGTTTATTTTGTGGTTCAAATCTGTATTTGAAATCGATATAATTTGAAATGATTTATTGAGAAACTGAATTGAATCAAAATGAAGAATCGAGATTGAATAAAATTTGAATTTTGGAATTCAAGTTGATTTGAATCAATTTGTGAAATTTGAGAAAACTATTTTATTATATAAAGTATATTTTAAATTATATTTTACCTTATAAATTATTTTTGTCAAAACTATTTTATATAAACCATTTTATAAAACTATTTTATTATATTATTAATATCTAAACTATTTAAGTGGTAGAAGTTATGATTTTGAAAGTGTTATAACTTTGAAAGTGATATGATTTTGGAAATGGATATATTTGAAATGGAATTGATATTGTATTGATATGGTTTTGAAATGGAAAATGATATTTTGATTTTGAAGTATAAACTATTTTGAAATTACCACGGTGTTATTATAACGATTGGTTGTTAAAGAGACCAGGATCGGATATTATCATACTCTCTGCCAATACCGAAAACCACTTTAACAACTGTGCATGTGGTGTAGACTCCAGAATGAAGTAGGATGGTTTGGTGACGATTCCATATGGTATTTACGTACCCCCGACTCCCGTGAGTCAGCTTGATGCAGCTAAAACAGGAGCCACGACGGGCCAAGTGAGGTCATTGCTTCGATCGACACATTTATTGTGACATCCCGGAATTTTGAGCAATATCAATTTAATAATCTGTATTAAATATTAAATTTGATTTGATATATCTTCGCTAATAAGATTTGAATTAATACTTTTCTTTTAATAAATATCTAATTGGTGAATTTTATCTTTTAAAACTAATAAATTATTTTCTATTTATAATGAATATATATTTGTATATATTGTAGATAGGAAAGCTTTGTTTTAAATTTAACTAATAAATTTATGTTTCAAATTCTAATATACATTTTAGTGATTTGGAAATTAGGATTTATTTAATATTTAACTTTTCAAAGCTATTTAATAAACAACTATATTCTAGCTTTAGTTTAGATTTAAATTTATTAACAAAAAGATTTATTCTATTCTCTTTTTAAATATAGCTTGATAAAAATATGATTTAAAATATATTTAAGTTTTAATACAATTTTGTCAAATGATACTTTAGTATATATTATAAAATAAGTAGTTTATAGTAAAGCAGATAATTTCTTTTATAAATCAGTTCAAATTAATAAATGTGTTATTTTTAAAAAATACTATTAATAAATAAAAATGTACATATAGGAATACCAGATTAAGTAATAAGTTAGACATAGAAATAAAACAAATATACATAAGATAAATTATATAGTTTTTTAAATTATAAAATAAATACACTAGAAATATTTAAACAACATGTTAACCATAGGATTCACCCAGATTTCAAAAGCAACATGATAAATGCAAACAAAAGATAAGTATGATAATAATAAAATGTGAAACAAGGAAACAAAAGGGAATCTGCATAGGCAAGTGAACAAAAGAAATAACATTCATTTACATTTCAAAATATCAAACAAGATACAAAAATATACCCATGTATGAACATGACAACAATAATATCCAAGAGTAGGCAAGTAAATTATATATGTTTGTAGCTGTAAATAGATTTGCAAGCAAGTAATATATTATATACACTATAGCAATGTATATGTGCAAGGCTAGGGAAAAATCATATCAGTACATACGAATAAGAAAAGAAATAAGTCAAACAAATAAAAATATATGCAAGATTGTACATACAAGATAAAAGAAATAGTATTGTAAACATGATAAGGTACCAAAGCATTAAATGCTATCATCTCAAATTGGCTGGAAAATCATTTCATCCACCTTACAAAAGAAATCTCTGATCGAAATTTGTACCAGTGAAACAAAGCCTCTGCACTTGTTTCCTATATATCAGCCTCTTTTCTTTTTGTTCATAAACTAATGTATACCAGAGAATTATCAAATCTGTAATCATCTCTTCTAAAACAAATGAAAACCAAAGGCCTGCAAGCATTTCTTAAAACCTGGGATCTTTTCAAAAGCAAACTCAAGAAGAAATCAGAGTATATCCATCTTTGTTTTAAATATTAGTCATCACTACTAGATCCCGTAACAAGCTTCGGCAACTCAAGTTTTAAAAGCAAAAGCATATTCAAGTTTAAAGCTCAAAACTGTTTTCAAAATCAAGTGCTCTGTAACGACCCGTATTTTCACGGATCGAAACATCGTAAAACAGTTGACAATTGGTCGCATTGTTGACAAGTCGTTCAGGATTTTGTTAAGTCCTAAGGCGTGACCGAGTTAAGAGTTATGTCGTAGACGACTTAGTGTTGTGGAGTGACCTAAGTGTTGGAACGACCTAAGTAGTTAGGTCGTGTGAGAGTTAGGTCATATTAGAGATAAGTCGTGTGTTGGAATGTAACGACCCGTAAATTTTAACCGTTTTAATATCGTAATTAGTTGAAATTTTGTGAAATTTTAAACGATAAAATTTTGAAATAAAAATTTGATTTTTGGAATACGTCTAGTTAAACATAGTAACTGGTAAATTTTCGTCCGAAAATATGAAAGTTTATTTCGCGCGTAAATTCACTTCAATCTAATCAGTTAAAAAGCGATGAAAATAAAACGTTTTCGAAACCTAAATATTTTTACATAGAAAAATTCTAAACCATCTTCTGAGCAAGATGTTAGTTTGTCGTTTTTCCAAATTCGGACATCTTTGGCTCCGTCGATCTTATTTTTCAGCGTTTTTCTTGCATTTTCCGCTATTAGAAAATTTCGAATTTTTATAATTCGATCGTACCACTGACATCTGTATACCATTGTGATCGTGTCGTCATGCTGATCTCTACGATATATTCGATTGTAAAATTCGGAGTTCGGTGTACGTTGCACTTTGCGTAACGGATATCCGTATCGGTGTATATGTGAGTCGTTTTGATTGTCTACCCTTTATTTTATACCGTACAAAATAAACGTTTGTGAACATTTACATTTCCAAGACCTTGTGCTTGACCATTTCTATTTCATTTTTCAAAATTTCATTTACGTTCATTCTTTTGGCATTTATTATTTCACTTGGTCCATTCAACTTCTTTGAAACCTTTCCCTTTTGAAACGTTGCATGTAAATAAGTATACCCTCCTCTTTCTCTTACATTTCTTCTTCCAGCAAACAAAAGAAAAATCTGAAGCCATCTTCCACTTTTCTCCCTCCACCCTATTCATGCTAAACTTCCCTTTGCGTGCAACCCCAAACCCGACCACCCTTGCCTCCATGAGCAGCCCTCCCTCACATGCCTCGACCACCACAACTTCCAGCCCCACCTCTCAGACACCACGTGACCACCGGCCACTGACAACCCACCTCCGGCATGCGCACTCGACCCCGCCTCTCTCGGCTGTCCTCCTCGTTTTGCTCGCCCCTGGATCCAACACCCGCCTTCATCCCACCTGACTGGCCAGCCGAAGCCTCTCCGCCTAGTTCCGCGAGCCCGATGACCTCCGGCTTTATCCCCTCCTGTAGCCAACCCGTGCCGACTCTCTTATGGCCTTTCACCGAGACAATCACCACGCAGTTGAATCCCAAGGCCTCAAGCACGCCTGTTCCGAAGCATCGCCACCTGGTAAGCTGCTTTTCTTCTCTCGGCCTTCCTTGGCTCCTTCCCTTCGTGTGCGTGTGTAAGGTATATATGTAGTTTTATATAAAGTCTCGTATATATATTTATAAGTTGTATATGATATGTAAATTTATATATAACTTATATTCTATTTGCATGCATTGATAGTATACATATAATTCTTGTGTAGTAGTACGTTATATTCTGTTTTAAATATAAAGTATGTATTGGATCGTATAAATTTGTTAGTTTCTATACAATAGTTTAAATATATTATGTGTGTCAATTTATATGTTTTTATACAAGAGCAGACTGAATAACCCCATTTTGATCAGTCATCTAAACTAACAGGGAAAACTCATGCAAAGAAATGTGTTGTTGTCCTAGGTCATTATTGAGAGAAGCAGCATCACTCTGTTTTAGGTGCGCTTCTGTGAATTTTGATTTTACCTTTTGAACTTAATTTCATTTTAGGATTATTTATATTTTTAACAGGAATTTTGAAAGCATTTTTTTAGAAAAAAAGTTACATCTGGGTGCGTATGCCTAGTTGAATTGAATATATATATATTTCACGAATTTTGTTAGCAGCCATAAGTATATTGATACGTACAACATGGGTTTCGAATGCTATTTATTTTATGTTATTATGAACAGTTTGAATAGTGGTATATATGTTATACTATAAATATTTTGTTGTAAGTATTTATGTGGTCTGCATATGTTATGGGTTCATCTTATATGTTATATATATTTATACGCATGCATATGATGGATATGTTTAAAAATATATATATAGTGTAGTATGTTAAATACTTTTATGTATAAAATGAGTCATGTTATATGTATAAAATATAGTAGTTTTCGTGCCTGTATATAAGTATGCATTATTGGTTTACAGTCTAATCCATATATACGTTTTTTAATGAAATCTACATACAATTTCATAGGTCTGCATACATTTATTTACATAGGTGAAATGTAGCTGTTGTTATATGTTTAAGTTGCATAAGCAAGTGGTATGTTGAGTCCATATATGAGTTATGCATATGGTGTGTTAAGGTATGAGTAAAATCTGATACTATTGTATATATATCGGTATAAAATATAATATGTATATATGTTGATTTAAATGAGTATATATATTTAAAATTTTGAATTATTTAAAGGAATATATATTTTTAAATTTAATATTAGGTTTAAGGAGATTAGTAATATAAAATACATCTCGTCTAATTTTTTATATATATCGAGCTAATTTGATCCGTTCCCACTGATTTCTATTATCAGCTCTGTTCGTTGAATTCGTGCCAATCTTGTGTTGATTTGGAAATTCGTGCTCGGATTTGTAACTTATCTCATCCTCGTTCATCTCTAGCCTCGGAAGGTGAGCAATCACTCACGATTAACGTTCTTTTATTTATTAAATTTGATTTCAATTGAAACGACAATTGAAATATGCTGCTGTAGTTAATTACACTGTTATATATGCTATTACCTATATCAGTTCATCTGTGACATTTGACACCATTATCTGTTAATTATTTATGCGATGATAATACAGTTTGGCCGATAATTGATTGATTGTTGATGTTTATATTGGACGTTAAATTGTTAGTGATAAATGATAAATAGTATGCAAAATTGAAATGGATATAGGATAGTTAACGAAATTTAAAACTGATTTATATGTTAAATTTGATTAGTGAATATGACCCCTTTTAATTGTTAAATTGATGGACATGTAGAATAGTGATAATTACACTTTGAACCGTTGAACGTATATTGGATTAATTGTTGTAGTGTTAAAATTGGAATTGAATGACAAGTGAAACCGTAATGTAATAATCTTTAATCTACATGAAATGATAGTGTAGATTCTAGAAATAATTATATTAATTCGTACAAATAACAATGCGAATTAATACGGTTATTTTGGGATTATTTGAATTGATTATTGGATTGATATTGTAACAATCCGACTTTCCAGACCCGGAAAATCGAACCATTTTAGTTAAGAAGAAGAGGTAGAAGAAGAAAAATAGAAAACAACATCAGAATCTAACCATCGCAGCGGAATAAAATATAATATATATACAGATCTTTACACAAATCAAAACTATATCAGTTTTATATAATATAGCATCAGAGTATACACCAGAGAACACATAACATACAACTGGACAATAACCATATCATGTTCTCAATACAACAGAGTACAACAATCAACACAGCGGAATATATATATATAAACAAGTACGGGAAATACGTCTCGCCATCCAGCTCATCTCCTGAGCTCCACAGCATCATATCCTGTAACCTATAATACTCGGTCTGACCCGAGCATCATATAAAACAATACCCGAGTCAGTCTGGAAAACCAGCGTGAGAAAATCACACTCAATTGATTATTAAAGTTTCAAAAATCCTTTTGAAAATAAAAGCATCTCGTAAGACCACGCCACAAATAAACATGTCGGGTTTTTACCTTACGATAGCTAAAACACTTTTTATCAAAATCCTCTGATATTATAATAGTGTCTATTTACAAATACTTATTAAAATAGCCGAAATTGTTACATCTATTAAATTCCGGCATACTAGCCACAACGTGGGTAATACAAACAAAACTCGTACAAGGCACGTAGGGAGAATGGATTTCCAACGAATGACTAGGCACTGGGGTACCACCTGTCACAGTACGTGGCCTAGATCACAGTACTGAGGAGTACGCCCGCTCCCCTGCAGCACAAGGCCGGAATCATCCCTTACTGGATAATTCCAAATAAAATCACCCCACGGTTGGGATCAGCAACCACACCACTAAGCCGAAATAAAAGGGACATCTAGACAGGGATGACCTTACTCTCAAGTGGGGGCTACCCACGAAGCCTTGCTGCATAACCCCTGATTTTCAGTCATTCCCGGTTGATGAGGTTTGAGGCTAAACGATACCTTTTCAGAACATGTCCCTTAGAATGCCCATCGTCCACCTGACGATGTTTCGCAAGCATTCGTCCATACAAGTCCGTCCCGGGTCCGAACGGAACCGAAGGCACTATTCCTACTACATCCATTTTGGAAATATCCTCAGGATTAGTAGCGACTAGCCCTTGCAATTCACTGCTCCATCTTTGACTCCGAACACGTTACTCGAAAACGTATAAACCGGATCGAAGTGGTATTCGAGTCTCCAGACCTAGAATCCCGGTATACGGAAACCCGATCCCGGTCTCTTCGAAACGATCAGCGCATTTGGCCAATATTGATAGTCGGTTATTTAACTATCAATTAACATCCACAAGCAACCATCACACAATAAATAATTTCCCACATTATTTATTTGCCCAAATATCTTTCCAAGATATATTTCCAAATTTTCAAAGCTCATTTGAAAACAAATTTCAAACAGTTTCCGCTTACGGAATACATTTCCCAAATAATTATTTCCACTGAATCACCAAGTACAAAATACTTTAGATTTAAAATAATTTAGAAACACTTTATTATAAATATACTTTATAACATCGAAATTTAAAACTACTTTTAATACTTCTCTAAAATATATACTTAAGGAATATTTAAAATGAAACCACTCTATAAATATAAACTAACTTTCTCTTTTAAAAACATAATACCAAATCACTTTTATATAATTACTACAATAATAGATTTTTGAAAATACTTACTTTAAAAATTTAACATTTAAAAATAATAAATTTTCTAAAACATGCTTTTTAAAACATATTAAAACTTTTAACTTATATTTAAAACTACCTTGAAAAAAACGTACTTGGCTATCCAGAGAAATACACTTCTCGTTCCCATTCTTTAAAAATAAATCAACATTTATTTTTAAACCAATTCATATCCCTTTATAAATTCCCACCTTGAATTTATATTTTCTAATATCCACTGATATTTTATTTTACTTTATAAACCCAGTTTATAAATTCCAAAATCTCACTTCTCTTTAAAAATTCCAATTTTAAACAACTAAATCAATTTCCCATTTGATTTTCCAATTTACTTTACTTTACTTTGAAATAAATTTCCTTTGCTACTTCATTTATTTCAAATTACATTTACTCTCAGATTTTATTTCTTAATTTTGAGTTAAAACCTTTTAACTGAAAATACCAATTTAAAACTTCCAAAATTCCTTCTTTATCCCTTTATTAAATTTAATCCTTACGTTCAAAAATAATTTCTTTATTCTTTCCAATAATATCACTTTAGTTTAAAATTCATTATCCTCATGTTAATTCAAAATCCCCTTTAACCATATTTGTTCGAATTTAGAAATTGCTTTATTTCTTTTACAATTTATTATTTAAGTTATTCAAATTCACTAGAATTATTTAACTTAAAATTTTACTCTTTTATTTCTTTCAAAATTTCTATTCTAGAGATTTTGATAACTCAGCATTATCCAAATCGGTCCAACCAAACCATAACATCCAATTATCCATATATTTCATCACAGGATATCAAAAATCATATCACAGAATATTTAAACAAAATTAAATATTTTGAGGAATCCAGTTGGATCCCTCCAACCTGTTTCCCTGCATCCACAGACGTTAGCACAATACCAATTCCACTTCGAAGTGGAATATCGCGGTATATGGGTTTTATAAAATATCATCCGCTATTATGCGGCGCATAGGGTCTCATCCGCTATATAATGCGGGAATATCAACAACTCCAATATATACATATGCCAATATGTATATATTGTTATATACTACTATATATATAGTATCACATCAAACCAAATCAATCATCCAATAAATTATTTAAATTTAACCATTTAAATTTAAATTCAACTGAGTGAGATTAACTCACCTTTGCTTTAATTTGCAATCCGTTACTATTTAGTTTCATCCCAGCTTGTTCCCTTTCAGATTTCGACCTTGAATACCATTATTCAATCTATTAATATTTTGGATAAATCGATCAATTAATTCCTAATTTGATAATTTAATTACCCCATAATTTATTTCAACTAATAGTCTAATTAATGAAATATTTTTAGCAACAAAATAAATTTGATAGTTTTATTAAACAAACCATCTCCAAAATAAATTTCCATTTAATAATTTCAATTCAACTTGATGATTTCATTTTAAACAAATTTTCCATTTAAAAACCCTTTAGTAATTTAAAAATAATTTAAATTCAACCTAAAGGGGAAAATATCCTACTGCTATATAATTTTTTTCCAATTCGATTATTGTTTCTTTCCTTTGAGTAACCGAAAGATAGAAAGGAACAAATACCTCACAGCAGCAATCTCCACAACCATGACCACCGCAGTCGACTCCACAAGAATCGCGTCGCCATCATGCCCAAATCCAGTCGCACTCGCGACGCCCCCTCGAGCCTGCAGCACCTTCGCTACCTACCTTTGCCTCGTGCAGATCGACACGCGACCATCACGCAATCCCCTTCTCCCACGCACATGCATCAGCTACTGCCTACGTCTCCTCGTATGCACCTTCACCCATCGAGGCTACACCGGAAATCCACCATCATCTTCACCCTATCGCGAGCGCCGTGACTGATTCCGCTAGGATAGACTCGCCGCGAGATCCAGATGCCTTCACGCGATTCTAGCTTGAAATCGCGGGGAGGTGATTTATTTCTGAGAGGAAAAGAGTTTCAATTTAGTTTTGTTTAAAATGATGATTTCGTGAAATTGGGTTTCGTCCCAATCTCGAACTCGGCTGCTCATAATTGGATTCAAAAAAAGATGGGTTCGAAGGGGGAAAAATCTGGAAGAGGAGGATACGATTTTGCTTTGAACAAGGAGCGGCCATTTTTTCCTTTAAGCGAATGAATTTTCGTTTCAGTTTGAACTGAAGGCTTAAAGAGGAAGAAAAAGGGGAACGAGATATTTAAAATCGAACGAGGCATGCTTTGCACGATTTGCATCGCGATTTTAGGCGTGAACAACGGGGCGTGTTTTAAGGAACGAATAGTAATTGACGTGACCAATTAAAAATTTAAATTTAAATCAATTCCGTTTAAATTTCAATGCGTTTATCTATCGTGTGCAAACATAACGATTCTGAAAAATACGAAATTGGGAATCCGGTAATAATTCAACGTTACGGACCCAATGGAACTGGTTTCGTCGAATTCTGAGACTGTGCCTCGAACGGCTATTTTTAAATTCAATTTAAATGATATATTTTTAAAACTGAACAAAACTCTTTGAAATTCCATTTTAAAAGTTCTATCATCTTCTGTATTATTAATATAAATTTTACAAGCTTTCAAAATATTTTTAATTAACTTAGAATACCAGATTTACTATTTTATCCAACTTCAAATAATTTAATTTAATTATTAAATTACTCAATAAACAGCGATATTTGAAATTTAAGTTAATAATTAATCTCTGAATATTTAAAATTAATTAAATATTCCAATTTCAAATATACAAAAATTCTGGGTCGTCACATTCCTCCCCCCTTAAAAGAATTTCGTCCTCGAAATTACCAGTTAAGAGGAATGATTCAATCCCCGTTAACTATTTCCCAAATTCAAACAGTTTTAACAATACCCAAACAATCTTTTATTAATGATACACTAATCATCTTTTAACTTCCCAAACTTATTCATAAGTCCAACCCATATCACCTACTTATCAATTCAAATTTAAATTTGAATTCAAATTTTAACTTATCAAAATTTTCCAAAATTTCTCTAACTCCCTAAATTTCCGAAAAATTTCGCCAGCGTCTCCTTTGCGCGGCTAGCTCGGTACTACTACAAAATGGCTCTACGGCCTCCCAAATCTCAAAAGAAAACAAAAAGCCAAGTGGCTGGACCAAAAACCCAATCAAATTTCATATAGAAATTCAAATACATACCTTTTTGTCGGGCCATTAAATTTTATCTTCTAAAATCAAAAATCTCAATTATCCGTTGCTTTTATACACCTGTATATCCTACTAAGCAATAATATTCAATCACAATTCCAAAGTCATTTTATACTTTCCTTTACAAATTTCCAATATTTGTTTTACTTAAGTCCGTACGATGCACATATATCATCCGTACGCAATATCACATTCGATCGCTCAATCGATCACATAATTTCACTTCCGAACTAGTATCGTCCACCCGACTTCCTAGTGCGGACTCAGATCTGGTTTCTTGATCAGAAACCGTTATTCTCCTTGCATAGTCACAAACTATGATAGAGAATATCCAGAATCAATCAACAATCCATATCCAGGTTCGCCGTTGAAAATCGAGTAAAAAAATCCTGATTCGGATCGATAAAACTATCTCGAAATTCTGTGTTCGACATCTGGACCAAATAGCTATGCGAATAAAATAATATACTTACACCTTACGTAATTAGCCCAATTGATTATCAACTATATCAATTTTCTTTTTATTCATATTCATTTAGATTTCTATTCACTTATCCAGAATTATCATCCCGTTTCATAACTTTCAGTTCTAAATCTTCATTCAGTCATTCACTCAGTATTTTCCTAATACCAATTTACTTAAAAATCTCACCATACTTCTTAAGTTCAATATAAATAGTTTACATACTTCTTATATTGATTTCCACTTCACTATTGAAGTTCATATTAAATTCTAATCACTTTTTCCTTTACAATTCTAGTTGATTACAATTTGGCTTTCATTTTGGATATTGAATTAGTTGCACTTGCTAATTAATTTATATTTCAATTAACAGTTTATTTGCAAACTTCACTTCTTTAGTTTCTTCAATTTCACTTCACTTTACATTCACATTTGAATTAGATTTCAATATCCAGTTTTCAATTTTATTTGCTTAGCAAATTTAAATCATTTATCGTAAATGAAAATTTAAAATTTTCTAACTTCCAAAATTTCTAGAAAATTTTGGCAGAGTCTCCTTTGTACGGAGGGACTTCTGCGATATCGCAGGATGCACAAATATGTATATACATCGGCCTCAGACCGGAATTCACAATATATATCAATATATGCAGTTCATATCTCCTATTTTTGAATTTTTGCATAAACGTACCTTATTATAGAAATTTTTAAGCAAGCGACGATTTATTTTAGCATTTAACGCAGTCAAAACCAGCCAAACGGCTTCCCTGAACCTGTACTAACTCAATATAAATATGTGAGTGACAAATATTCAAAGTTCATTAACATCTTACTAAATTTCAATAGTTAACATTTGTATAACATAAGCGATATCCACTAAACACTTCCATAAGCCAATCTACAAGGTTCCGACAAAATTTCCAATCAATCTGAGGCTATTTCAATTTACTTCCAACTTAATAAATAAACCATTTCAATCCAACTCTATTTTATAATTCAAGTTTTGGCTTCCTATCCATTTTTCCAAAATACAACCAAATTCATTTAGCTTATTTCTTCCACTATTAAATTTTATAAGTCGCAACTTCTTTATATCATACTTTCACCTATTTAAAACCAATTCTATTCGCCTTTTACTTTTTAACTCGGATTATACAATTTTATTTACAATACAAATCAATACCATTTTATTCCAATCCCATTTTTATTTTTAGTTTCAACATTTCCACTTATTTTCAGTTCACTATAAATTCCAGTCAACTTCTATTTTTAATTCAAATTTATTTCTAGGCTTCATTATTAACTCACAATCCATATAATCGAGTTAAGTTTCATTAACATACTTATCAAACAATTTATTTAGATAAACAGCTTACTTTCAATTTTTAAACCAATATTTGGTTTTATCTCAATAAAAACTACTACATCATCTTTCCTTGAGTTCAATATTATTTTATAATTCCAGTTTGGATTTATTCATTTTTAATCCAACAAGCTCATATTCAATCCAATTGATCTCGAAATCAATTTTATTTTACTTCTATTAATTGGCTTATACTCTAACTTATTATATATATATATATATATATATATATATATATATATATTCCCGTTTTCTTACTTACTTCAACCTTTTGTAAGTATCCAAACTTTATTTATTATCCCATAATCATTTTAATAAAATTCCAGAGTTTAAACAACTTTCAACATTTCATAATCACTTTTGAAATCAACTATATCCAAACTCCTTTAGTAAATTCAATTATCCCCTTGAATTTCAAAACCAACCCGGTTCACAATCATTTCCAATTTTAAACAGTTCGGTAGCAATTTCTCTTTGGAAACTCGAAAATGAACACCGATGATGTCGCGATCATCATCGGAATTATTTTCCAACGACCGAAGAGAATTAAATGCTTTTATTTCTTTAAAAACATTTCAAATATTTTAACTTTCAAATCTTCCCAGATTTCAATCCAATTTCAAAAATATTACCGAAATAATATCACCATTATTTCTCCAAAACCCTTGAAAACCATTTCCAAACTCAAAGGGATTTTAAACTTCACAAAATTCCAAATTTCCTTTAAATCTACATTCAAATATTCTCTGGAATTCTATTTCAAAATTATAATCACCCTTACAATTTACATTTACAAATCTCATTTGTATATGAAGTTTATTTCAACATATAAATTACATTTATAATTTATATTCTCAAATTCCATTTGTTATATAAGTTTATTTCTCAACTGGGTTATAAATTTTCAATTTCTTAATCAATTTTACACACTTAAATGATAATAATTTAATATGATCACTTCCTAACAACCAAGCAACCAAATACTACAATAATTTACAAAAATTATACCTTTTGTATACAAAAATAAATTGGGTAAAATTATTTCATTTACCCTATTTAAAACAATACTATGTCGAATTGTTCTATTCAAGTGTTTAGAGATCCCTATCAATAACGTTAATTACTCGCATTGACCAGAATCCATAAACCACTCAATAAACCAACCAACACAATATAAAACCATTTTATATTCACTAACAAATACGCGCTCATATCTATTAGTACTCTCAAAATTCCCACCAGAGCCAAGGTTATCGCCAACCTTCGCTCTGATACCACTGTAACAACCCGACTTTCCAGACCCGGAAAATCGAACCATTTTAGTTAAGAAGAAGAGGTAGAAGAAGAAAAATAGAAAACAACATCAGAATCTAACCATCGCAGCGGAATAAAATATAATATATATACAGATCTTTACACAAATCAAAACTATATCAGTTTTATATAATATAGCATCAGAGTATACACCAGAGAACACATAACATACAACTGGACAATAACCATATCATGTTCTCAATACAACAGAGTACAACAATCAACACAGCGGAATATATATATATAAACAAGTACGGGAAATACGTCTCGCCATCCAGCTCATCTCCTGAGCTCCACAGCATCATATCCTGTAACCTATAATACTCGGTCTGACCCGATCATCATATAAAACAATACCCGAGTCAGTCTGGAAAACCAGCGTGAGAAAATCACACTCAATTGATTATTAAAGTTTCAAAAATCCTTTTGAAAATAAAAGCATCTCGTAAGACCACGCCACAAATAAACATGTCGGGTTTTTACCTTACGATAGCTAAAACACTTTTTATCAAAATCCTCTGATATTATAATAGTGTCTATTTACAAATACTTATTAAAATAGCCGAAATTGTTACATCTATTAAATTCCGGCATACTAGCCACAACGTGGGTAATACAAACAAAACTCGTACAAGGCACGTAGGGAGAATGGATTTCCAACGAATGACTAGGCACTGGGGTACCACCTGTCACAGTACGTGGCCTAGATCACAGTACTGAGGAGTACGCCCGCTCCCCTGCAGCACAAGGCCGGAATCATCCCTTACTGGATAATTCCAAATAAAATCACCCCACGGTTGGGATCAGCAACCGCACCACTAAGCCGAAATAAAAGGGACATCTAGACAGGGATGACCTTACTCTCAAGTGGGGGCTACCCACGAAGCCTTGCTGCATAACCCCTGATTTTCAGTCATTCCCGGTTGATGAGGTTTGAGGCTAAACGATACCTTTTCAGAACATGTCCCTTAGAATGCCCATTGTCCACCTGACGATGTTTCGCAAGCATTCGTCCATACAAGTCCGTCCCGGGTCCGAACGGAACCGAAGGCACTATTCCTACTACATCCATTTTGGAAATATCCTCAGGATTAGTAGCGACTAGCCCTTGCACTTCACTGCTCCATCTTTGACTCCGAACACGTTACTCGAAAATGTATAAACCGGATCGAAGTGGTATTCGAGTCTCCAGACCAAGAATCCCGGTATACGGAAACCCGATCCCGGTCTCTTCGAAACGATCAGCGCATTTGGCCAATATTGATAGTCGGTTATTTAACTATCAATTAACATCCACAAGCAACCATCACACAATAAATAATTTCCCACATTATTTATTTGCCCAAATATCTTTCCAAGATATATTTCCAAATTTTCAAAGCTCATTTGAAAACAAATTTCAAACAGTTTCCGCTTACGGAATACATTTCCCAAATAATTATTTCCACTGAATCACCAAGTACAAAATACTTTAGATTTAAAATAATTTAGAAACACTTTATTATAAATATACTTTATAACATCGAAGTTTAAAACTACTTTTAATACTTCTCTAAAATATATACTTAAGGAATATTTAAAATGAAACCACTCTATAAATATAAACTAACTTTCTCTTTTAAAAACATAATACCAAATCACTTTTATATAATTACTACAATAATAGATTTTTGAAAATACTTACTTTAAAAATTTAACATTTAAAAATAATAAATTTTCTAAAACATGCTTTTTAAAACATATTAAAACTTTTAACTTATATTTAAAACTACCTTGAAAAAAACGTACTTGGCTATCCAGAGAAATACACTTCTCGTTCCCATTCTTTAAAAATAAATCAACATTTATTTTTAAACCAATTCATATCCCTTTATAAATTCCCACCTTGAATTTATATTTTCTAATATCCACTGATATTTTATTTTACTTTATAAACCCAGTTTATAAATTCCAAAATCTCACTTCTCTTTAAAAATTCCAATTTTAAACAACTAAATCAATTTCCCATTTGATTTTCCAATTTACTTTACTTTACTTTGAAATAAATTTCCTTTGCTACTTCATTTATTTCAAATTACATTTACTCTCAGATTTTATTTCTTAATTTTGAGTTAAAACCCTTTTAACTGAAAATACCAATTTAAAACTTCCAAAATTCCTTCTTTATCCCTTTATTAAATTTAATCCTTACGTTCAAAAATAATTTCTTTATTCTTTCCAATAATATCACTTTAGTTTAAAATTCATTATCCTCATGTTAATTCAAAATCCCCTTTAACCATATTTGTTCGAATTTAGAAATTGCTTTATTTCTTTTACAATTTATTATTTAAGTTATTCAAATTCACTAGAATTATTTAACTTAAAATTTTACTCTTTTATTTCTTTCAAAATTTCTATTCTAGAGATTTTGATAACTCAGCATTATCCAAATCGGTCCAACCAAACCATAACATCCAATTATCCATATATTTCATCACAGGATATCAAAAATCATATCACAGAATATTTAAACAAAATTAAATATTTTGAGGAATCCAGTTGGATCCCTCCAACCTGTTTCCCTGCATCCACAGACGTTAGCACAATACCAATTCCACTTCGAAGTGGAATATCGCGGTATATGGGTTTTATAAAATATCATCCGCTATTATGCGGCGCAAAGGGTCTCATCCGCTATATAATGCGGGAATATCAACAACTCCAATATATACATATGCCAATATGTATATATTGTTATATACTACTATATATATATAGTATCACATCAAACCAAATCAATCATCCAATAAATTATTTAAATTTAACCATTTAAATTTAAATTCAACTGAGTGAGATTAACTCACCTTTGCTTTAATTTGCAATCCGTTACTATTTAGTTTCATCCCAGCTTGTTCCCTTTCAGATTTCGACCTTGAATACCATTATTCAATCTATTAATATTTTGGATAAATCGATCAATTAATTCCTAATTTGATAATTTAATTACCCCATAATTTATTTCAACTAATAGTCTAATTAATGAAATATTTTTAGCAACAAAATAAATTTGATAGTTTTATTAAACAAACCATCTCCAAAATAAATTTCCATTTAATAATTTCAATTCAACTTGATGATTTAATTTTAAACAAATTTTCCATTTAAAAACCCTTTAGTAATTTAAAAATAATTTAAATTCAACCTAAAGGGGAAAATATCCTACTGCTATATATTTTTTTTCCAATTCGATTATTGTTTCTTTCCTTTGAGTAACCGAAAGATAGAAAGGAACAAATACCTCACAGCAGCAATCTCCACAACCATGACCACCGCAGTCGACTCCACAAGAATCGCGTCGCCATCATGCCCAAATCCAGTCGCACTCGCGACGCCCCCTCGAGCCTGCAGCACCTTCGCTACCTACCTTGGCCTCGTGCAGATCGACACGCGACCATCACGCAATCCCCTTCTCCCACGCACATGCATCAGCTACTGCCTACGTCTCCTCGTATGCACCTTCACCCATCGAGGCTACACCGGAAATCCACTATCATCTTCACCCTATCGCGAGCGCCGCGACTGATTCCGCTAGGATAGACTCGCCGTGAGATCCAGATGCCTTCACGCGATTCTAGCTTGAAATCGCGGGGAGGTGATTTATTTCTGAGAGGAAAAGAGTTTCAATTTAGTTTTGTTTAAAATGATGATTTCGTGAAATTGGGTTTCGTCCCAATCTCGAACTCGGCTGCTCATAATTGGATTCAAAAAAAGATGGGTTCGAAGGGGGAAAAATCTGGAAGAGGAGGATACGATTTTGCTTTGAACAAGGAGCGGCCATTTTTTCCTTTAAGCGAATGAATTTTCGTTTCAGTTTGAACTGAAGGCTTAAAGAGGAAGAAAAAGGGGAACGAGATATTTAAAATCGAACGAGGCATGCTTTGCACGATTTGCATCGCGATTTTAGGCGTGAACAACGGGGCGTGTTTTAAGGAACGAATAGTAATTGACGTGACCAATTAAAAATTTAAATTTAAATCAATTCCGTTTAAATTTCAATGCGTTTATCTATCGTGTGCAAACATAACGATTCTGAAAAATACGAAATTGGGAATCCGGTAATAATTCAACGTTACGGACCCAATGGAACTGGTTTCGTCGAATTCTGAGACTGTGCCTCGAACGGCTATTTTTAAATTTAATTTAAATGATATATTTTTAAAACTGAACAAAACTCTTTGAAATTCCATTTTAAAAGTTCTATCATCTTCTGTATTATTAATATAAATTTTACAAGCTTTCAAAATATTTTTAATTAACTTAGAATACCAGATTTACTATTTTATCCAACTTCAAATAATTTAATTTAATTATTAAATTACTCAATAAACAGCGATATTTGAAATTTAAGTTAATAATTAATCTCTGAATATTTAAAATTAATTAAATATTCCAATTTCAAATATACAAAAATTCTGGGTCGTCACAGATATTGGTTGTTGTTATTGCTTGTTTATTTACTTTGACACCATCCCAGTTATCACACTGCAAGTTCCCTTTGATATGTTTTGATTTTGAATTGAATTGGAATCGGGTTGAAATGATAAATACCCAAATTGAACTTTGACTTAGGATAGAAAATTTAATAAAAACCCGATTGGTCAATAATTTGATTTGAAAATAAACGAAGATTTTATTTGAATAAAGAATATGGTTTTGAAATGAAGTTGAAATTTGAATTTTTGATGAAAGGAAAATGGTAATATTTAATAATCTGAAACAAAAGATTAACAATGTAATCAATGAAAGAATGTTGTTTAATTTGAGAAATGATTGAATTAAGTTTGAAATGATTTAATAATTAAGTTTGAAATTATAATTAAGTTTGAAATTATTGAACTTTGAAATTATTTAATAATTAAGTTTTGAACTATTTAATGATGAATTATTAAATGATTAAATTGAATTGAAATTCTTTAATAAGAAAAATTGAACTTTTGAATAAGTGAATTTTACTTCGTAAAGAATTGAAATTGAGTTTCTTTATTAAGTTTTGGAAAATTATTTAAGGAAGTAAATAAGTGAAATTGAATTTCTTTAACAAAAATGAAATGTGATATTTTTGGAATTAATGTAAGACTTGTAATTGGAGAATTGAGTTGACGAATTTAGTTTAATTCAAAATTGTAAGTTTTGTTTTAATGAAGTTGAACTTAAGAATTGATTAAATGAATTGGAAATTTAATAGAAATTGTTTTGAATGATAAAGTAACTTAACGAATATTGAATGAAATCGATAAATGAGTTTAAATTGATTTGAATGTTAAATAGAATTTATTTAAATGATTTCGGAATGAAACTTATATACGAACTTGAATCAATATTTGAATTGTTTTAAATAGAAATTGAAATTGAATTATAAGATTTTGAAACGGAAAATTGGAAGTTTTGAAACGAAAATTTGGAAATTGTTTTAGAAAGACAAATGAAATGTTGATTTATGAATTCTATTTGAAATTGAAATTGATTTGGTTTTTGAAATATATAAACGACCAATCGGTGTAATAATTACGAAAGTTATTAAAGAGACCGGGATCAGTAATGGATATACTCTCTATCTGAACCGAAACCACTTTAATAACTATACGCGGAGTGTTGATCCAGAACGAAGTGGATGGTTTTGATGAACGCGTTGACTGAAGAAAGAGAACGATTTTGGATGACCCTTGACATGACTAAAACAGGAGCCGCGCCGGGCCATTGAGGATCGCCATCTCTAGCGGACACACTTCTTCGATACCATATCTATTACTTTTGTGATTCGATTTGGGTGCACCCCTCGATTATGGGAGTGTTGTTTCGCGGTGTTGGGGTAGTAGCTGCTATGCCCAACATCAGTCCGGATCAGGCAACTACTAGTATCCTAGTTGGTATCGCCTCATGTACCTTGTCATACTGATTATCCTATTCGCGACCACTACGATTTTGATTTGTACCTTTAGTATATGGATTGCCCTTTGGTGACTTCCGGTTTTGGGGAAACTACGGTCTTGTATATGCTTTTGGGAATAAAATGTCTTAAGGGTGGAATGGGCCATGACTTAACGCTATTTTGATATCTTATTATTACTGATAGACATTATCTACTTATCGTACATTACTACCGAGTAGATAGTTTAACGGATCCTTAAAGGATGGTTATTCCAAACATCCTTTGAGTTACTTGTATTTCAATTGCTATTTCATTTGAGTTGGATTTATTAATATGAGAATGTTAATCCTGACTCGAGTGTTTTGTGTTTTGCTTTACGCTCGGGTCAGACTGAGTAGTTCAGCTTTCGAGACTCACCTTTGGAGTTGGAGCTTCGCTTGGAGATCCAGCTATCTATCCAGCTTTCAGATATTCGATGATTCCAGTGATGTATTCTGATTTGTATCTGTTACTCTTCCGTTGTATCTGGTTTAACTCTGATGTATCTTATATATTCATATAGTAGCTTCATGAACTACTATCTCTTTTATTTCCGCTGCACTTATTACTCTGTGTCTGTGATCTGTGATTATTTATTTACTGTATATGTTCAGTTTTGCCAATTTAAATTAACAACGCGGTATTTTGAGCAATTCAACTCCGGCATGAGTGTCTACCTATTCACTTATAATGGACGCGAATGGTCCAAAATGGCGGGTCGTTACAGTTGGTATCAGAGCTTTGGTAGCTCTAGGCAAAACTTAACATATAGGGTAAATGTATTTACAGAATCACTCTCATTCGAGTTTCAATCTCTTCCTTTCGTCTCGACCTCTTCGAATTTTGGAATGTTCCCTCGGTTCCAAATTTCATTCGTGTCCCTCACTATTCGTCTTCTTCCCAATTCTGGAGCATCCTATAACTCCACTTCGAATGACCCTTATAATGAGTCGGCGATCTCGCCAATCTCAAATTTATTTGTAATGGAGTGAAACTCCTTCACAGTCGCGTCGATTTACCGGAGATTTCTGTATCCTCGGTTTACGATGCTATCTATCTCCTGCTATACCTGAATTCTATTTCTTGAGATCGAATGTCGATTTACCTCGGAATTCTAAACCGATCTTATTCTCGAAGTTACAGATGACCCGGTTAAGGTTGCCCATGAATTAATAAACTCATCCATCTCCGATTATGGTAATGTAATTATCTTATCTCCTGTTCCAAACTTATCTTCGAAACAAATTTCTCTCTGATTTGAGTCCATCAAATTTGAAACCCTATCCTTATTTTGAATATTCATTCCTGTATCGTCGAGCAAAGAAATGTATTTCTAAATTTATATTAAAGGTGTTATTTTCAAACTTGATAAACAAAATAGTTTTGAATGATTATATTATATATAAATATAAGTTTTCTAAAATTAATTTGTTAATGAAATTGTTGTCTAAAATAATAATATTTGATTTACATTTATTGTTTTGTAAACCATTGATAATATAAATACATGAATTTATAAACTTGGTTATAAATTGATTAGAATTTGAAATGAATCAAATTCAGAAATTTGAGAATTTATTAGTTTCCGGTGATTTCGAACTTTGGTTTTTAAATTTTAAAGTATATATATTGAAAGTATTTTCGAATAGAAATCTATTTCAAAGAATTTTTAAATGTTGAAATCAGTGCCCTTCTCTTTGTCGCTGGAAAATAATTTCGGTGATGGCGGCCGCATCATCGACATTCATTTTCGAGTTTCGAAGTGAAGATACTATTCTGTAGCTTTGCTACGGTTTTGTTTTGAAAATATTTTGATTTAAATTTCTTCAGTATAATTTGATTTATATATATATATGGGTATCTTATTTTAAAAAAAAAATTTAATTTGATTTGATATATATATATATTATATATATCTCTAAATTGTTTAAAGTTAATCGGAAATCTAATTCTTCAATTTTGTTAAAGGATGATTTTAATTATAAATAAAACCAAAATTTGGAATAAATATTTAAACTTGAATAATTGAATTGGGAAAAATTATTTGTATATTGTTCAACTGCATTCTAATACAACTTACCTAAATCACTCAGAAGTTGAATATGTAATTGGATAATATATAAGATAAATTGAATTTATAAATAAAATTTGAGTGTTTATAATAAATGTTATACACTGAATTTTGATTATAAAGATGTCAATAGAGTTAGATAGGATAATAAGTAAACTCAGTTAATAATAAAATAAATTTGTTTTGAAAGAATTAATAAATTGAAATTTGATCAACTTATGAAAATACCTTGAATTTAAAAGCAATTAGTAAATATAAATTAATTTAAATCGAAACTTTTATGGTTTAAATTAATTTATACGGTTTAAATATAGGTAATAAGATATATTAAGTAGAATAAATTTAACAATAATTTGGAACAAAGAAGAACTTAAATTGCTGAAATAAAAATATGATTATAATAAAAGATTATTCAAATTTATGGTTTTAGAAATTGTAAATTTAAGATAATTGGATAATAAGATAATGAATTTAGAAATAGTTGAGATTGATTTTAGTGAAATCAAATGGATTAAATCAATTGTTGAATATAAATCAATTTAAATTTGAATTTATATGGTTTAAATTAAATGTTATTTTGTATTTCAAATCTGTTTTCTTCCTGGTTGTTTCTATTCTCCTACCTCGTTCCTTTTCGGGGACGAAAAGTTTTGAGTGGGGGAGAGTGTAACGACCCGTAAATTTTAACCATTTTAATATCGTAATTAGTTGAAATTTTGTGAAATTTTAAACGATAAAATTTTGAAATAAAAATTTGATTTTTGGAATACGTCTAGTTAAACATAGCAACTGGTAAATTTTCGTCCGAAAATATGAAAGTTTATTTCGCGCGTAAATTCACTTCAATCTAATCAGTTAAAAAGCGATGAAAATAAAACGTTTTCGAAACCTAAATATTTTTACATAGAAAAATTCTAAACCATCTTCTGAGCAAGATGTTAGTTTGTCGTTTTTCCAAATTCGGACATCTTTGGCTCCGTCGATCTTATTTTTCAGCGTTTTTCTTGCATTTTCCGCTATTAGAAAATTTCGAATTTTTATAATTCGATCGTACCACTGACATCTGTATACCGTTGTGATCGTGTCGTCATGCTGATCTCTACGATATATTCGATTGTAAAATTCGGAGTTCGGTGTACGTTGCACTTTGCGTAACGGATATCCGTATCGGTGTATATGTGAGTCGTTTTGATTGTCTACCCTTTATTTTATACCGTACAAAATAAACGTTTGTGAACATTTACATTTCCAAGACCTTGTGCTTGACCATTTCTATTTCATTTTTCAAAATTTCATTTACGTTCATTCTTTTGGCATTTATTATTTCACTTGGTCCATTCAACTTCTTTGAAACCTTTCCCTTTTGAAACGTTGCATGTAAATAAGTATACCCTCCTCTTTCTCTTACATTTCTTCTTCCAGCAAACAAAAGAAAAATCTGAAGCCATCTTCCACTTTTCTCCCTCCACCCTATTCATGCTAAACTTCCCTTTGCGTGCAACCCCAAACCCGACCACCCTTGCCTCCATGAGCAGCCCTCCCTCACATGCCTCGACCACCACAACTTCCAGCCCCACCTCTCAGACACCACGTGACCACCGGCCACTGACAACCCACCTCTGGCATGCGCACTCGACCCCGCCTCTCTCGGCTGTCCTCCTCGTTTTGCTCGCCCCTGGATCCAACACCCGCCTTCATCCCACCTGACTGGCCAGCCGAAGCCTCTCCGCCTAGTTCCGCGAGCCCGATGACCTCCGGCCTTATCCCCTCCTGTAGCCAACCCGTGCCGACTCTCTTATGGCCTTTCACCGAGACAATCACCACGCAGTTGAATCCCAAGGCCTCAAGCACGCCTGTTCCGAAGCATCGCCACCTGGTAAGCTGCTTTTCTTCTCTCGGCCTTCCTTGGCTCCTTCCCTTCGTGTGCGTGTGTAAGGTATATATGTAGTTTTATATAAAGTCTCGTATATATATTTATAAGTTGTATATGATATGTAAATTTATATATAACTTATATTCTATTTGCATGCATTGATAGTATACATATAATTCTTGTGTAGTAGTACGTTATATTCTGTTTTAAATATAAAGTATGTATTGGATCGTATAAATTTGTTAGTTTCTATACAATAGTTTAAATATATTATGTGTGTCAATTTATATGTTTTTATACAAGAGCAGACTGAATAACCCCATTTTGATCAGTCATCTAAACTAACAGGGAAAACTCATGCAAAGAAATGTGTTGTTGTCCTAGGTCATTATTGAGAGAAGCAGCATCACTCTGTTTTAGGTGCGCTTCTGTGAATTTTGATTTTACCTTTTGAACTTAATTTCATTTTAGGATTATTTATATTTTTAACAGGAATTTTGAAAGCATTTTTTAGGAAAAAAGTTACATCTGGGTGCGTATGCCTAGTTGAATTGAATATATATATATTTCATGAATTTTGTTAGCAGCCATAAGTATATTGATACGTACAACATGGGTTTCGAATGATATTTATTTTATGTTATTATGAACAGTTTGAATAGTGGTATATATGTTATACTATAAATATTTTGTTGTAAGTATTTATGTGGTCTGCATACGTTATGGGTTCATCTTATATGTTATATATATTTATACGCATGCATATGATGGATATGTTTAAAAATATATATATAGTGTAGTATGTTAAATACTTTTATGTATAAAATGAGTCATGTTATATGTATAAAATATAGTAGTTTTCGTGCCTGTATATAAGTATGCATTATTGGTTTACAGTCTAATCCATATATACGTTTTTTAATGAAATCTACATACAATTTCATAGGTCTGCATACATTTATTTACATAGGTGAAATGTAGCTGTTGTTATATGTTTAAGTTGCATAAGCAAGTGGTATGTTGAGTCCATATATGAGTTATGCATATGGTGTGTTAAGGTATGAGTAAAATCTGATACTATTGTATATATATCGGTATAAAATATAATATGTATATATGTTGATTTAAATGAGTATATATATTTAAAATTTTGAATTATTTAAAGGAATATATATTTTTAAATTTAATATTAGGTTTAAGGAGATTAGTAATATAAAATACATCTCGTCTAATTTTTTATATATATCGAGCTAATTTGATCCGTTCCCACTGATTTCTATTATCAGCTCTGTTCGTTGAATTCGTGCCAATCTTGTGTTGATTTGGAAATTCGTGCTCGGATTTGTAACTTATCTCATCCTCGTTCATCTCTAGCCTCGGAAGGTGAGCAATCACTCACGATTAACGTTCTTTTATTTATTAAATTTGATTTCAATTGAAACGACAATTGAAATATGCTGCTGTAGTTAATTACACTGTTATATATGCTATTACCTATATCAGTTCATCTGTGACATTTGACACCATTATCTGTTAATTATTTATGCGATGATAATACAGTTTGGCCGATAATTGATTGATTGTTGATGTTTATATTGGACGTTAAATTGTTAGTGATAAATGATAAATAGTATGCAAAATTGAAATGGATATAGGATAGTTAACGAAATTTAAAACTGATTTATATGTTAAATTTGATTAGTGAATATGACCCCTTTTAATTGTTAAATTGATGGACATGTAGAATAGTGATAATTACACTTTGAACCGTTGAACGTATATTGGATTAATTGTTGTAGTGTTAAAATTGGAATTGAATGACAAGTGAAACCGTAATGTAATAATCTTTAATCTACATGAAATGATAGTGTAGATTCTAGAAATAATTATATTAATTCGTACAAATAACAATGCGAATTAATACGGTTATTTCGGGATTATTTGAATTGATTATTGGATTGATATTGGTTGTTGTTATTGCTTGTTTATTTACTTTGACACCATCCCAGTTATCACACTGCAAGTTCCCTTTGATATGTTTTGATTTTGAATTGAATTGGAATCGGGTTGAAATGATAAATACCCAAATTGAACTTTGACTTAGGATAGAAAATTTAATAAAAACCCGATTGGTCAATAATTTGATTTGAAAATAAACGAAGATTTTATTTGAATAAAGAATATGGTTTTGAAATGAAGTTGAAATTTGAATTTTTGATGAAAGGAAAATGGTAATATTTAATAATCTGAAACAAAAGATTAACAATGTAATCAATGAAAGAATGTTGTTTAATTTGAGAAATGATTGAATTAAGTTTGAAATGATTTAATAATTAAGTTTGAAATTATAATTAAGTTTGAAATTATTGAACTTTGAAATTATTTAATAATTAAGTTTTGAACTATTTAATGATGAATTATTAAATGATTAAATTGAATTGAAATTCTTTAATAAGAAAAATTGAACTTTTGAATAAGTGAATTTTACTTCGTAAAGAATTAAAATTGGGTTTCTTTATTAAGTTTTGGAAAATTATTTAAGGAAGTAAATAAGTGAAATTGGATTTCTTTAACAAAAATGAAATGTGATATTTTTGGAATTAATGTAAGACTTGTAATTGGAGAATTGATTTGACGAATTTAGTTTAATTCAAAATTGTAAGTTTTGTTTTAATGAAGTTGAACTTAAGAATTGATTAAATGAATTGGAAATTTAATAGAAATTGTTTTGAATGATAAAGTAACTTAACGAATATTGAATGAAATCGATAAATGAGTTTAAATTGATTTGAATGTTAAATAGAATTTATTTAAATGATTTCGGAATGAAACTTATATACGAACTTGAATCAATATTTGAATTGTTTTAAATAGAAATTGAAATTGAATTATAAGATTTTGAAATGGAAAATTGTGATATCCCGGGTTTTTGGGTAATATAAATTTAATAATCTGTATTGATAATTTAATTGGATTGATAATTATCCTATGTAATTAAATTTAAATTGGTTAATTTAATCTTTTAAAGGTAAATAATAAATACTTAATTTGGCAATATTAATAAGATTTGTTTGTTAAAGCTAATAAAATCTTATTCTATTTATAATATATATATTTGATATATATTGTGAATGGAAATATTTTTTTTGTTTTGTTTTAAAGATGAATTTTCAAATTTGTAATATATATGTATGAATTGTGATTTAAAGCTTTGTTTTAAAATTAATATTTTTCAAAAGGTTAATTTAGATTTAATTAAATTGTTTTCAAATTATAAGACAATTGTTTATTTTAAATGTGATAGTTTAAAAAGGGGTTTAATCAAAGTTTTATTTTAGTTTTCTTTAAAGTGTTAAATTTTAAATGGTTATATAATGTTCTAGACTTTAAAATATATGAATAAGGAATTTATTTATATTTATAATTAGTTTTAACATATTTTCTTTTAAAGGTAAACTAATATTTATTAATTAAGTAACTAAAAAAGTAAGTTTTATATTAACATTTAAATTAAATAGAAATTTATTTAAAATTACTTAGGACATGTGTTAGTATCTTAACACATGATAATAACACTTGTAAACACATAAACCAAGTTGGGACATTTGTAATACTAATAAAAATACAAGTGGCAAGATTTTTATTTATAAAAGAAAATGTTGTATTAGAGAAACCGGTTTATTTTTCTTTCCAGTTCAAATCTTTCTCCTTTCTAAAATGTTTTCTTCTTCTTTCTAAAAAACTGAAATCAAATTTAAAAAGAAAATTCAACATCAGTTTTCAACTACAACCTGAAATCATGCAAACAAGTAGAAGATCAAGCAAAACATTCAACTCAACATCAAATGAAGATGCAAGTTTCAGTTTCAAGGATCTGATTCAAACAAACTAAGAAAGCTTCAGATCTTTTCAAATGTCAAATACCAGGAACAAAATCAAATGCATGTTCCAGGAAATAAAACATAACAGTGCTTTGTTCTCTGATTTAAAAAGGTGAGTAAATATTTATTTTAAAAACAGTTTGAAACTTGGGATTTAACTTAGTTGCTTGTGATGGAATGATATAAATGTTTATAGAAAATGCCTTGTTATGAATGCATGTATTGCCTCTGTTTCTCTGTTTTATAACCTGTGAGTAAACTAAAACATAAAACATCTTTAGATTTGATGCATGTATGTTTGAAGTGAACTCATAAAGTATGTTTGAAATATGTGTGCATGTTGTTTTTAATCTGAATATATGTGTATATGAATTTGTGGACTATGCATGTATAAGATGTTGTTCTTCTCTGTTTCTAAGTTACAGAGATTTAAATTTAGATCAAAAGAAAATCTTTCCAGTTTTCAAAATCTAGCATTCCAGTTTTTAAAAGCTCTCTGTTTTTTTTTTTTTTTATAGTGAGTAAACCCTCTTTTCAAAAACTTAATCTGGATATATATATACACTTTGATGCCTGTGATTATCTTTGAAATTATGTTATATGGTTGTATGACTGTATACATATGCAGATATTGGTGCGTGAGTATGTAAACAGGCAAAAGAATGCCTCTGTCTTTGTTTACAGGTTTCCAAAATCTATTCAAAAATTCTTAGCTTTCAAACAAATGAATTTTAGTCTAAGATCTTTAAAGTAAAAAGGTTTGTAATATGGTAACATTAATTTTAAAAATAGTTTCAAGATTTTACATTGGGTAAATATTTCAAAATAAAGAAATACAGTGATGAACTAAATATAGGACGAAAATCTATGAACTAAATTTCATATTTGAATTCCAAAACTTGGTTCGTGTTAACAAATGTTGATTTTTGAAAGAAATTTTACGATTTTTAAGCATGTAGAGATCGAGATTTCTCGAGATGATCGTTTTATGGTTTTTCGTCGATTTCGGTTGATCGGCATGGTGGTGTTCGTCGTGGTCGTGGTCAAGGCTAGTCTGAGGATTGACAATCACAGGAAAAATAGGGAGCAAATTTATTGATGGCCGTAGTGATCGGAGTTAGGCAAACTAGGGTTTAGTCCTGCTTTTGGCTAGTGGCAATTCGTGTGATAATTTCGTCAATGTCGAAGCGATTCAGGTGACCGGACCACTGTAGAAGGGTTCGTGGATCATCGGGGCATCTCTGGGCGCTAAGGCGTGGTCGCCGGTGGTCTGTAACGTCGGAGCGTGGCATTTTCAACGAAGCGTTGGGTTCCAGTTTTTCTATCGATGAGCTCGATTTTGATTTAGGGGTGATATCGTGGATCTGGGTTGTCAGAGGGACGGTGGGGATCAACGGCGATGTGTTGGAGGTGGTATCGATGGTCGGAGTCGTTTCGCTCTGATGTGCACGTGCACGTGTGCACGTCTGTGAATCTGGGTTGTTTGCGATTTGGGGAAGAAGGTAAGCTTCTCGGGTTGGATCTCGAGTGGGGTTCGCGTATGACTCGAAGAAGGTGAGGAACGAGATTTTCTCGTGTGTTGGCTCGGGGTTTTTAGAGTTTGACTCGGGTTAGGCCTGAGTGATTTTCCAATCTAATTTAAAGCAAGAGTTTATTAAAGAAATCTAGTTTTAAAAGGGGTTATCGAAACTTGGTTTTTGTATTAGTAAAATAAAATTAGTTTAAACTTCTTTTATTAATACTTATATAATATTTGTTTCTTTAACTTTGTTTTAAAAGGTTTTGAAAACTTTGTTTAATTTATATTTTGTTGAATAAAGTAAGGTTATTTTAAAATTTAAGTAAAATAAAATTTAAAGTTTTTATAAAAGCAAGATGATTAATTTAAATTGAAACTAGATTTTACAATACTACTTGATAATATATTTAAAGCATTTAAAAGTAAGTTATGTTGAAACTTTTAAATTATCAAGTTGAATAAGTAGTTTAAGGTTTATTAATTAATAATTAAGTAAAGTTATTTTTAAATAAAATGTTTTAATGATAATTAAGGTATTATTAAGATAATGTTTTATCTTAAGATAATTAAGTTTTAATAAGTGAGATTTATTAAGATAATTAAGGAAATTTAAGTATAATTTATTTATTAAATTAATTAAGGATAAAAGATTAATTAAAATAAATAAATTAAGTAATTAAGATTTATTAATTTATAATTAGAGTTAATTAATTAGTTGATAATTAAGATCAAGTAATTAAGTAATTAAGATTGATTAATTTATAATTGGAGATTAATTAATTAAGTAATTAAAATGATAATTATGGATTAATCAAATATTAATGGACTAGTAATGAAGGATTAATATAATTAATTAAGGAGTTAATTAATTAGGATAAGTAATTATAGGATAATAATTACTGTTTATGACTATTAAAAGTGATTAGTTAAAGTTAATTAATTAATGTATTAATTAAGGGTCAATGTAATTAATTTTAGTTAATTAATTAATGGAAGTAATTAATTAAGGATTATTAATTAATATAATTAATGAAAGTAATTAAAGGTTAATTACTGTTAATGGTTAAGGATAATTAATTTGTAAAATTAATTAAAGGATAATTACTTTATGTAATTAATGAATAATTAATCAAGAGTGATTAATATTTAATGATTAATTAATTAAATGGATAAGTAATTAATTAATGATTGATTAAGCAAGGTTTAGAATTAATTCTTAAGTAATTAATTTAATTTAAGTTGATTAAATTAATTATAATAGAGATTAATAAATGGTTGCTTATGAATGATGGTTGAGTAGAATGTCTGATTTGGTTGATATCTATTGGATGATATACTATGATATTCTGTGATATGATATTGGATATATCTGTGATAAATATGTGATATTTATCTATGTTAATGCTATGTGAATTCAAGTATTGAATTGAATTGTTTTAACCTTTAAACAACTTGGCCTTAAAAGATACGTTTTGGATTTCGATGAGACCGGGATCGGGTTTCCGTATACCGGTATTCCAGGTCTGGAGACCCGAATACCACATCGATCCAAATTAACGATAGGTCGTGAATCTCAAGTGAAGATGAAGATTCAGAGTGCAAGGGTTATTGTCGTTAACTCTGAGGGTGATTCCAAAACGAGTGTAACGAGATAATGCCTTCGGTTTCGTTCGAACCCGGAACGAACTTGTATGGATTGAATGCTTTCAGCACATCGTCAGGCGGACGATGAGCATTCTAAGTGATATGTTCTGATTAAAGGTAATCGTAACCTCAAGCCTCATCAACCGGGAATGGCTAAAACAGGGGAGGTGCAGCAAGGCTTCGTGGGTAGCACCCACTGAGAGCAAGATAGATCCCTGTCTAGAGGTCCCTTTTCTTTTATTCGGCTTAGTGTGTGGTTGGTCGCGCCAACCACGGGATTGTCTTGTTCGGGATTATCCAGTAAGGGATGGTTCCGGCTTTGTGTTGCAGAGGAGCGGGCGTACTCCTCGGTACGGTGATCTAGGCCACGTACTGTGACGGGCGGTACCCCAGTAGCCCTGCCATTGTATGGAATTCAAACTCCAATAAGTGCCGTACGTATTAGTTGTGCCCAACTATGTTGGAATGTGAGATGTAAGCATTTCAGCTATTTCTGTATTTTACTTGAAAACCCTAGACACTATTATAATACAATCGGATTTCCTATCAAATGTTTTAGTTAGCGTAAGGTAAAAACTTACCCATGTTTATTTGTGGGAAGTCTTACGTGATACTTTTGTTTTCAAAAGTTTTCAAAGTTAAGCAATCTAACCGTTTACTCACACCAGACCCATGTCTGACCCAAGTGTTTATTTTCTGTTTTATTAAACTCTTGGGTACTCAAATTTGTATGAGTAGTCAAGGGGATTCAGGTTAGTCTTGACGAATTCTGGAGGAGCTGTGGAGCAGGAGGCTTCAGCGTGTAGATATATAGAGTTTCCGCTGTGTATGATGTATCGTATTTATGTAATTGTGTTGTATAATAGACAGAAGTTTATAACTGTCTATATTGTGATGTATAAATCGTGTACTCTGATGTATATGATACTATGTAATACCTTATGTGATAATATATTTCTCGTTCCGCTGTGAGATTTCTGATGTGTTGTTGTTCTCTCTTCTTTTCTTTTCTTCTTCTATCCCTTTCTTTCTTCATAACGATGCGTCTTTCTGGGCAAAGAAAGCCGGGTCGTTACATTTGGTATCAGAGCAAGGCTGAGTGAATACCTAGGCTCTGAAGTGGTGTCTATCTTGAGAGCGCATATTTGTTAGTGATATAAAATGGTTTTATATTGTGTTAATTGATCGGTTGAGTGGTATATGGATTCTGGTCAATACGAGTAGCTAACGTTATTGATAGGGATCTCTAAACACTTGACCAGGCCAACGGACACAATATTGTTTTAAAGAGGTAAATGAAATAATTTTACCCAGATATAATTTCTATAAAAAAAAAAAAAAAAAAAAAAATAATATATCATTTTAAATGTATATGGTATTTATAATGATTGGTTGGGATGATAATAATTTATCATCTAGGATTAGGAGTCTGAGTGTTGAGGTTGGAAGTGTATTTGTCGAGACTGTAGACCTAATACCGTCTCGAGTGAACTTTACAGTTGTGTAAGGATTTCACAATCTTTGAAGGAAACCTGTTAAAGTTCGGAGTTCATCTTAGGAGTTGGATGAGTAGAGTTGGATCTGTCGGAGAACAGAAGCGAGTGATGGTAGCTTGGCGACTTCAGGAAGGAGCAGTTGTGTGATAAGACGCAGTATCTATGAATGTTCCCGAAGGAGATTTTCTTTTGAAACAAGATTAAGAAGGTATTGGAGGAACAGTTGATGTCTACCGTAAGAAAGACTCGACTGTATAGGAATTCTCTAATATCAAGTAAGAGAGTTTTGTCTATTTTGAAGTATGGGACTAAGGTCGATTAGTTGTTCTTCGGACATGGTCTCATTATTCCCTTAAGAAGAGTAAGTTATTGGCGATTGGTTTGGAGCCCGAGTTTCTTTTGGATGTCTGCCATCTCGAAGATTCGTTGAGAGGTTTGTTGATGGTTTTAGTTTTGAGAAGCCTTTGGATTAGAAGTTTTTGGTTAGCTGTGGTAGCAGTACAGCTCGAAGTGTCCGGTGTGCTGTCGAGAAGATTTTCTGGCTTAGCAGTGTCCCAGAGATAGAATTTGGAAGCAGCAGTGTGGTCCGTTTCTTCGATGGTCCCGGAATCTTTGCGGTTCTTCTATCAGCAGTCCGAGTAAGTGGTGAAGTTTTTCTTGAAGGGTTAACCTTGTTTGGAAAAGTTTAAGGCTGTTTTAATTGGTAAAGAGAGAACAGTATCTTTGGAATCCGAACTAGGTAGGATCGCAAAAGTGACTTGCGATTAGTTTGAGAATTCATCTTGAGTAATCTTTTGTATGAAGTTGAGACATCTCAAGAGAAAGTAAAAGTTATCGAAGAGGTCAGAGGTTTAATTACATCGATTTGTTCCTAGAGAAGGATTGGTGAAGCATCTTAGAATTTTATGGAGTATCTATGTTTTCTCTTCTGTTTCTAGTTTCGAGTTTCCTCTAGCCAAGGATAGCTGAAGACAGTACCCTTGACCGAGGACTCGTCTATTCTTTGAGAAGTTGGTTATGTCTTTAAGATAACCAATGTTTCCGCTTGTTTGTGGATCTAGTTTGTGCTCGAGTTCATCGACATTCTCATCTATTTTCAAAATCAGAGTTGTGCAGCGAAAGCAAAGGTAGTAGCTGTGCAAGAAAGGAAGTAACCTCAGATTTCTACAAGAAGTTTATGTGAATTTCTAAGTGGGTATAGAATTTTCTGGAATCTGGGAGAAGGAAGTTCAGTCTTCTATTTCTTGTGGAGTAGAGTTTGTGGATTTCAGTAGATTTTGGAATATCATCTTGTTTATAGGATCTAGAGATCATTTTGTTCTTGGTCCAGAATTGTTTCAAGAAGCATCAGCGAGGGTTAAGCTGATCAAGAAGAGATGAGGTAGCCCAGGAATCGTCTAGTGAGTTATGCAGATAAGAGACAAGGAGTTTGGAATTCGGAGTTGGAGATTGGAAATTGTTTAAGTTTTTCTCCAATTAAAGAGCTATAAGATTTGATAAGTCTGGAAGTTAGCACTGAAGTATTTTGGATTTTCCTGTGTTCTCGAGAGAAGTAGTTCTTTGATCTACAGAATTGAATGGCCAGTTTGGATAGCCGGAATTCATTGTATTTCACGTATCTCTGAGGGAGTACGTGTATGATTCATCGCTAGTTATAGGATCTGCAGTTCAGATGGATTTGGAAGTTTGAGCTGGACTTGGGTGTGATCTGATATTCTGTTCAGATTAGTGGATCTAGAGATAAGGGAAGCTCTGGATTATGGGGTGTAGTTTGTTTAGATTCTGTAGAGCGGGTCTCCCGGTGATTTATATCCGGGAAAACTCTAGATAGTGTTAGTAAGATTTATTCTGATTTGTATCAGGATAATTAGTTAGGTTTAATTGTTTGATTGGTTGCTTTGGTTGTTAGTAATTGGATGATAGGTATGCTTTGCTGTTAGAGATTGAAATCTTTGCTGGATTATTAAATTAACTTTGTTTTTAATTTCGGGGACGAAATTATTTTAAGGGGGGAGGAATGTGATATCCCGGGTTTTTGGGTAATATAAATTTAATAATCTGTATTGATAATTTAATTGGATTGATAATTATCCTATGTAATTAAATTTAAATTGGTTAATTTAATCTTTTAAAGGTAAATAATAAATACTTAATTTGGCAATATTAATAAGATTTGTTTGTTAAAGCTAATAAAATCTTATTCTATTTATAATATATATATTTGATATATATTGTGAATGGAAATATTTTTTTTGTTTTGTTTTAAAGATGAATTTTCAAATTTGTAATATATATGTATGAATTGTGATTTAAAGCTTTGTTTTAAAATTAATATTTTTCAAAAGGTTAATTTAGATTTAATTAAATTGTTTTCAAATTATAAGACAATTGTTTATTTTAAATGTGATAGTTTAAAAAGGGGTTTAATCAAAGTTTTATTTTAGTTTTCTTTAAAGTGTTAAATTTTAAATGGTTATATAATGTTCTAGACTTTAAAATATATGAATAAGGAATTTATTTATATTTATAATTAGTTTTAACATATTTTCTTTTAAAGGTAAACTAATATTTATTAATTAAGTAACTAAAAAAGTAAGTTTTATATTAACATTTAAATTAAATAGAAATTTATTTAAAATTACTTAGGACATGTGTTAGTATCTTAACACATGATAATAACACTTGTAAACACATAAACCAAGTTGGGACATTTGTAATACTAATAAAAATACAAGTGGCAAGATTTTTATTTATAAAAGAAAATGTTGTATTAGAGAAACCGGTTTATTTTTCTTTCCAGTTCAAATCTTTCTCCTTTCTAAAATGTTTTCTTCTTCTTTCTAAAAAACTGAAATCAAATTTAAAAAGAAAATTCAACATCAGTTTTCAACTACAACCTGAAATCATGCAAACAAGTAGAAGATCAAGCAAAACATTCAACTCAACATCAAATGAAGATGCAAGTTTCAGTTTCAAGGATCTGATTCAAACAAACTAAGAAAGCTTCAGATCTTTTCAAATGTCAAATACCAGGAACAAAATCAAATGCATGTTCCAGAAAATAAAACATAACAGTGCTTTGTTCTCTGATTTAAAAAGGTGAGTAAATATTTATTTTAAAAACAGTTTGAAACTTGGGATTTAACTTAGTTGCTTGTGATGGAATGATATAAATGTTTATAGAAAATGCCTTGTTATGAATGCATGTATTGCCTCTGTTTCTCTGTTTTATAACCTGTGAGTAAACTAAAACATAAAACATCTTTAGATTTGATGCATGTATGTTTGAAGTGAACTCATAAAGTATGTTTGAAATATGTGTGCATGTTGTTTTTAATCTGAATATATGTGTATATGAATTTGTGGACTATGCATGTATAAGATGTTGTTCTTCTCTGTTTCTAAGTTACAGAGATTTAAATTTAGATCAAAAGAAAATCTTTCCAGTTTTCAAAATCTAGCATTCCAGTTTTTAAAAGCTCTCTGTTTTTTTTTTTTTTTATAGTGAGTAAACCCTCTTTTCAAAAACTTAATCTGGATATATATATACACTTTGATGCCTGTGATTATCTTTGAAATTATGTTATATGGTTGTATGACTGTATACATATGCAGATATTGGTGCGTGAGTATGTAAACAGGCAAAAGAATGCCTCTGTCTTTGTTTACAGGTTTCCAAAATCTATTCAAAAATTCTTAGCTTTCAAACAAATGAATTTTAGTCTAAGATCTTTAAAGTAAAAAGGTTTGTAATATGGTAACATTAATTTTAAAAATAGTTTCAAGATTTTACATTGGGTAAATATTTCAAAATAAAGAAATACAGTGATGAACTAAATATAGGACGAAAATCTATGAACTAAATTTCATATTTGAATTCCAAAACTTGGTTCGTGTTAACAAATGTTGATTTTTGAAAGAAATTTTACGATTTTTAAGCATGTAGAGATCGAGATTTCTCGAGATGATCGTTTTATGGTTTTTCGTCGATTTCGGTTGATCGGCATGGTGGTGTTCGTCGTGGTCGTGGTCAAGGCTAGTCTGAGGATTGACAATCACAGGAAAAATAGGGAGCAAATTTATTGATGGCCGTAGTGATCGGAGTTAGGCAAACTAGGGTTTAGTCCTGCTTTTGGCTAGTGGCAATTCGTGTGATAATTTCGTCAATGTCGAAGCGATTCAGGTGACCGGACCACTGTAGAAGGGTTCGTGGATCATCGGGGCATCTCTGGGCGCTAAGGCGTGGTCGCCGGTGGTCTGTAACGTCGGAGCGTGGCATTTTCAACGAAGCGTTGGGTTCCAGTTTTTCTATCGATGAGCTCGATTTTGATTTAGGGGTGATATCGTGGATCTGGGTTGTCAGAGGGACGGTGGGGATCAACGGCGATGTGTTGGAGGTGGTATCGATGGTCGGAGTCGTTTCGCTCTGATGTGCACGTGCACGTGTGCACGTCTGTGAATCTGGGTTGTTTGCGATTTGGGGAAGAAGGTAAGCTTCTCGGGTTGGATCTCGAGTGGGGTTCGCGTATGACTCGAAGAAGGTGAGGAACGAGATTTTCTCGTGTGTTGGCTCGGGGTTTTTAGAGTTTGACTCGGGTTAGGCCTGAGTGATTTTCCAATCTAATTTAAAGCAAGAGTTTATTAAAGAAATCTAGTTTTAAAAGGGGTTATCGAAACTTGGTTTTTGTATTAGTAAAATAAAATTAGTTTAAACTTCTTTTATTAATACTTATATAATATTTGTTTCTTTAACTTTGTTTTAAAAGGTTTTGAAAACTTTGTTTAATTTATATTTTGTTGAATAAAGTAAGGTTATTTTAAAATTTAAGTAAAATAAAATTTAAAGTTTTTATAAAAGCAAGATGATTAATTTAAATTGAAACTAGATTTTACAATACTACTTGATAATATATTTAAAGCATTTAAAAGTAAGTTATGTTGAAACTTTTAAATTATCAAGTTGAATAAGTAGTTTAAGGTTTATTAATTAATAATTAAGTAAAGTTATTTTTAAATAAAATGTTTTAATGATAATTAAGGTATTATTAAGATAATGTTTTATCTTAAGATAATTAAGTTTTAATAAGTGAGATTTATTAAGATAATTAAGGAAATTTAAGTATAATTTATTTATTAAATTAATTAAGGATAAAAGATTAATTAAAATAAATAAATTAAGTAATTAAGATTTATTAATTTATAATTAGAGTTAATTAATTAGTTGATAATTAAGATCAAGTAATTAAGTAATTAAGATTGATTAATTTATAATTGGAGATTAATTAATTAAGTAATTAAAATGATAATTATGGATTAATCAAATATTAATGGACTAGTAATGAAGGATTAATATAATTAATTAAGGAGTTAATTAATTAGGATAAGTAATTATAGGATAATAATTACTGTTTATGACTATTAAAAGTGATTAGTTAAAGTTAATTAATTAATGTATTAATTAAGGGTCAATGTAATTAATTTTAGTTAATTAATTAATGGAAGTAATTAATTAAGGATTATTAATTAATATAATTAATGAAAGTAATTAAAGGTTAATTACTGTTAATGGTTAAGGATAATTAATTTGTAAAATTAATTAAAGGATAATTACTTTATGTAATTAATGAATAATTAATCAAGAGTGATTAATATTTAATGATTAATTAATTAAATGGATAAGTAATTAATTAATGATTGATTAAGCAAGGTTTAGAATTAATTCTTAAGTAATTAATTTAATTTAAGTTGATTAAATTAATTATAATAGAGATTAATAAATGGTTGCTTATGAATGATGGTTGAGTAGAATGTCTGATTTGGTTGATATCTATTGGATGATATACTATGATATTCTGTGATATGATATTGGATATATCTGTGATAAATATGTGATATTTATCTATGTTAATGCTATGTGAATTCAAGTATTGAATTGAATTGTTTTAACCTTTAAACAACTTGGCCTTAAAAGATACGTTTTGGATTTCGATGAGACCGGGATCGGGTTTCCGTATACCGGTATTCCAGGTCTGGAGACCCGAATACCACATCGATCCAAATTAACGATAGGTCGTGAATCTCAAGTGAAGATGAAGATTCAGAGTGCAAGGGTTATTGTCGTTAACTCTGAGGGTGATTCCAAAACGAGTGTAACGAGATAATGCCTTCGGTTTCGTTCGAACCCGGAACGAACTTGTATGGATTGAATGCTTTCAGCACATCGTCAGGCGGACGATGAGCATTCTAAGTGATATGTTCTGATTAAAGGTAATCGTAACCTCAAGCCTCATCAACCGGGAATGGCTAAAACAGGGGAGGTGCAGCAAGGCTTCGTGGGTAGCACCCACTGAGAGCAAGATAGATCCCTGTCTAGAGGTCCCTTTTCTTTTATTCGGCTTAGTGTGTGGTTGGTCGCGCCAACCACGGGATTGTCTTGTTCGGGATTATCCAGTAAGGGATGGTTCCGGCTTTGTGTTGCAGAGGAGCGGGCGTACTCCTCGGTACGGTGATCTAGGCCACGTACTGTGACGGGCGGTACCCCAGTAGCCCTGCCATTGTATGGAATTCAAACTCCAATAAGTGCCGTACGTATTAGTTGTGCCCAACTATGTTGGAATGTGAGATGTAAGCATTTCAGCTATTTCTGTATTTTACTTGAAAACCCTAGACACTATTATAATACAATCGGATTTCCTATCAAATGTTTTAGTTAGCGTAAGGTAAAAACTTACCCATGTTTATTTGTGGGAAGTCTTACGTGATACTTTTGTTTTCAAAAGTTTTCAAAGTTAAGCAATCTAACCGTTTACTCACACCAGACCCATGTCTGACCCAAGTGTTTATTTTCTGTTTTATTAAACTCTTGGGTACTCAAATTTGTATGAGTAGTCAAGGGGATTCAGGTTAGTCTTGACGAATTCTGGAGGAGCTGTGGAGCAGGAGGCTTCAGCGTGTAGATATATAGAGTTTCCGCTGTGTATGATGTATCGTATTTATGTAATTGTGTTGTATAATAGACAGAAGTTTATAACTGTCTATATTGTGATGTATAAATCGTGTACTCTGATGTATATGATACTATGTAATACCTTATGTGATAATATATTTCTCGTTCCGCTGTGAGATTTCTGATGTGTTGTTGTTCTCTCTTCTTTTCTTTTCTTCTTCTATCCCTTTCTTTCTTCATAACGATGCGTCTTTCTGGGCAAAGAAAGCCGGGTCGTTACAAAAATTGGAAGTTTTGAAACGAAAATTTGGAAATTGTTTTAGAAAGACAAATGAAATGTTGATTTACGAATTCTATTTGAAATTGAAACTGATTTGATTTTTGAAATATATAAACGACCAATCGGTGTAATAATTATGAAAGTTATTAAAGAGACCGGGATCGGTAATGGATATACTCTCTATCTGAACCGAAACCACTTTAATAACTATACGCGGAGTGTTGATCCAGAACGAAGTGGATGGTTTTGATGAACGCGTTGACTGAAGAAAGAGAACGATTTTGGATGACCCTTGACATGACTAAAACAGGAGCCGCGCCGGGCCATTGAGGATCGCCATCTCTAGCGGACACACTTCTTCGATACCATATCTATTACTTTTGTGATTCGATTTGGGTGCACCCCTCGATTATAGGAGTGTTGTTTCGCGGTGTTGGGGTAGTAGCTGCTATGCCCAACATCAGTCCGGATCAGGCAACTACTAGTATCCTAGTTGGTATCGCCTCATGTACCTTGTCATACTGATTATCCTATTCGCGACCACTACGATTTTGATTTGTACCTTTAGTATATGGATTGCCCTCTAGTGACTTCCGGTTTTGGGGAAACTACGGTCTTGTATATGCTTTTGGGAATAAAATTTGTTAAGGGTGGAATGGGCCATGACTTAACGCTATTTTGATATCTTATTATTACTGATAGACATTATCTACTTATCGTACATTACTACCGAGTAGATAGTTTAACGGATCCTTAAAGGATGGTTATTCCAAATATCCTTTGAGTTACTTGTATTTCAATTGCTATTTCATTTGAGTTGGATTTATTAATATGAGAATGTTAATCCTGACTCGAGTGTTTTGTGTTTTGCTTTACGCTCGGGTCAGACTGAGTAGTTCAGCTTTCGAGACTCACCTTTGGAGTTGGAGCTTCGCTTGGAGATCCAGCTATCTATCCAGCTTTCAGATATTCGATGATTTTAGTGATGTATTCTGATTTGTATCTATTACTCTTCCGTTGTATCTGGTTTAACTCTGATGTATCTTATATATTCATATAGTAGCTTCATGAACTACTATCTCTTTTATTTCCGCTGCAGTTATTACTCTGTGTCTGTGATCTGTGATTATTTATTTACTGTATATGTTCAGTTTTGCCAATTTAAATTAACAACGCGGTATTTTGAGCAATTCAACTCCGGCATGAGTGTCTACCTATTCACTTATAATGGACGCGAATGGTCCAAAATGGCGGGTCGTTACATGGAACTTAGGTCGTGAAGGAGGATAAGTCGTAGACGACTTAAGGAGGTTGTACGACCTAAGGGAGTTAACTGGTTAAGTGTTAGATCGGTTGGGACGACTTAAAGAAGTTGGCGAGTTAACAATCTAAGGGGGTAGGTCGGGTAGACGACTTAAGGAATGGCCGACCTAGTGGAGTTAACGGCCTAGGGTAAAAGTTAAGTCGTTCAGACGACTTAAGTATTAGGTCGTAACCTTGTTAGGTCGCGTGAGTGTTAAGTCGTAGGTCGTACCCTGTTGAGTTGTAGGTTGTATGCTATCTATTAAGTCGTAGAATGGGTTGCCTCTTAAGTCGTAAGTCGTAGAGACTTGGGGTTTGTTGAGTCGTATGAGTGTTAGGTCGTAAGGAAGCGGTCTGTGTTAGGTGGTGGATGCGCATTCATTAGGTCGTAAGTCGTATGAAGGCGCTTGATGCAGCGCAGCCCTCATTTGTCGAAGGCATAAGTCGTGACCGAACTGTGCGACCTAACGTAGAAGTTGTAGGTCGTCTACGACCTAAGAAGCCACGTGAGGAGAAAAGGCTACGACCTAACAAAGAGGCTAGCGAGTTAGCAGTGTGTGAGGATTGGCTGGGAGCTAAAGTGTTAGGTCGCGAGCGACCTAACGTATTTTTTAGGTCGGAGCTACGACCTACCAGTCTAAAGAAAATAGAGATATGACTTAACTTGTTTTTAACTCGTGTACGACTTAACGAGTTGGAACTAAGGTCGCATGAAGAGGGTTCAGATGCTATGTTCTTAAGTCGCGAAGTTTTAAGTCGTACAGACTTAGGTCGCGGAGTTAGGCTTCTTAAGTCGCAAAGTCTCATCTTAAGTCGCGAAGCCCTGGATGCCGTTGATTTGTCTGCCGAGTTAATCTCTGCCTTTGATTTCCTTAAGACGTTGATTCCTGATGCCGCTTTTGTTTTAGGTTGCAAAGCTCTGGATACCGTTGAATCTTCTAACGAGTTAATCTCTACCATTGATTTTCTTAAGTCGCGTGAAGATGCTTTGGTCTTAGGTCGCGAAGTCATGTTTCTTAAGTCGCAAGGTCTTATCTTTAAGTCGTTACAGCTGGATGCCGTTGATTCTTAGACCGAGATAATCCCTGCCGCTGATGAAAGCTGAATCTATTGATAAGCCGTGTACGACTTATACTAAGTCGTAGGTCGCAACTGTTATAAGTCGTAAGTCGTCTGTTTTCATATGTCGTTTGTTGTAAGTCGAATGGTCTGTATTTTGTGAGTTGTAAGTCGTGTACGACTTATGTTAAGTCGGAGACGTTGTTAAGTCGGAACCGACTTAGGAGTTGGTGAATTTTTTGTTGTTTTTTTATGTGAGTTGTAAAACGCCTATAAATAGGCCGGGTCTCTCATTTGTAAAAGGTTGTTGATTTTTGAATAAAATTCTCTTTTGTTAGCTTTGTGCTTTCATTCCAATTGGTAGTTGAGTGTAATCTCCTATCTTCTCTTTTGGATAATCGAGTGCGCTCGATTCAACGATTGCAGAAGCCAATTCGCGGAATCTAGTGCGCTAGATCAACGCTCGAAGAATTGAAGATCTTTGAACCCGGTATCGTGCGCGATCAACGAGTTCGGGATAGCTAGAGTTCGGTATCTTCGGATCAATGAATTCGAGCAATTCAGTATCTTCCAATCCATCGATTACTACATTCATCGATCTACATTGTTTTGTAATATCCGCTGCGTCAGTTTTTGGTATCAGAGCTTGTTCTAGCCAATCATAGCTAGATTGAGACTTGGAGCCTAATCATTTTGAAGCTTGAAGTGTTGATCCGTGAGCAAGTGAAGTTGTTCGACTTTGTATTGAAGTTTAGAGATCGGATCTTATCATTTGGGGAGGTTGTGTTCATCGTGTTCATCGCAAATTGCAACAAAGTGGAAGTTTTCGATCCATTCCATTTTGGATCAAAGTTTGAATTGTGTTTGAATTTGAAGAGTTTGTAAAGTTTCAAGTATGCCGCCAAGGAGAGCCAATCGACATCAGAACGTTGAAGCTTTGTATCAAAGAGAAGAGGCTGATGAGATGGAGCAAAGAATCAATGAAAACTTTAGTGAAAAGCTTAACGAAGGGATTGGACGATTAGAGAAGATGATGTCAGAGATGAATCAAAATCGGAGAAGGGTTTCACCTGAATCTAACCATGGGGGTAATAGAGTCTCGCCACATTCCAATCGAGACAGAAGTGTTGAAAATGATCAAGGGCGTAGGAGGAACGTGAATGATCGTGAACGGAGGAATGTAGATAGAAGGGATGATGGTGGAAGACGTAATGGTAGTAGAGATGTGGGTGGACGAGATAGACAACGGTATACATCTGATTTTGAAGAGGAGTATGATGGTGGTAGTGTTCGAGGACAAGGACGAGGACAAGGAAGAAATTACTCTGAGTATGATCACAAATGGGAGACGGGGATGAAGACTGAAATTCCTGAATTCAAAGGTGGTATGCAAGCGGAGGAATTTCTAGATTGGATGGCTAATGTTGAAGAGATTTTTGACTTCAAAGAAGTTCCAGAACATCGTAGAGTGAAGTTGGTTGCTACAAGGTTGAGGGGTAGAGCTTTGGCGTGGTGGCAGCAAAGCAAACTTACACGTGAATGAATGGGGAAGTCAAAAGTTGAATCTTGGGAGAAGATGAAGAAATTAATGAAAGCAACGTTCTTACCTTACAATTATCAATCTTTGATGTATCAACGTTTGCAGAACTTGAGGCAGGGCACGAAGACTGTTAATGATTACGCGGATGAGTTTTATCAACTTATTGCAAGGGATGATATTATGGAAACAGAAGAGCAGCTGACATCTAGATTCATTGGGGGATTGTGAATGCAGATTCAGGATATGGTTAATATGTTCGATCCAAGATCTGTAGCGGAAGCACATCAGAAAGCGTTGGCTTGGGAGAAACAGGGACGACGAGGAAGTGGTGTGTTTACTAATCCTAACAATCAAGTGAAGGGTGTTGGTGGGAGTTCTAATGTTTCTAAACCTATCAGTAGACCAGTAGTGAAGGAGGCTGAAAAGACAAAAGTCAATAATGGTTTCAAATGTTATAATTGCTAAGAAATGGGCCACAAAAGTAGCGAATGTCCAAAGCCGAAGAAGAGAGCTATGATAGCGGAGGTTGAGGATGAGGATGAAGAAGCTGAATGTTCCAATTCACCACCTGATGAGGAGGAGGAAGAAGTGTCGGGAGACGAAGGTTATAATCTCATGATGAAGAGGTCCTGTTTAACACCAAAGCAAGAGGAGGATTGTAGTTGGTTGAGGAGCAATATTTTTCAGTCAACATGTACTATTCTGGGGAAAGTTTGTAAATTTGTTATTGATACTGGAAGCTGTGATAATATAATTTCTTCAGAGGCTGTGAGGAAGTTGGCGTTGAAGACTGAGAAACATCCGAAACCATACAAGCTAGCTTGGTTGAGGAAAGGCGGGGAGTTGAAGGTTGGACGAAGGGCGCGTGTGAAGTTTTCAATTGGGAAGAAATATAAGGATGAAATCTGGTGCGATGTGTTAGATATGGATGTCTGTCATTTGTTGCTGGGGAGACCGTGGCAATATGATAGGGCGGTGCAACATGATGGGCGTACCAACAGTTACAGTTTCATGTTTGAAGGCACAAAGATTACTCTAGTTCCAAAGAAGCGACAACAGGAGGAAAACAAGTTGGAGGAGATTGAAGAGCTTAAAACTTTGTTATCTTTGAAGGAGTTTGTGAAGGAAGTAGAGGAGGAGCCTGAAGTGTTTTTGTTGATTGGGCGAGAGAACAGAGAAGAGGTTGAAATTCCGGAAGAAGCAAAGCCAGTCTTGAAAGAATTTGACGATGTATTTCCAGAGGAGTTACCAACGGAATTGCCACCGTTGAGGGATATACAACATCAGATAGATCTTGTTCCAGGTGCTGTGTTGCCACACAGACCACATTATCGAATGAGTCCAAAGGAACATGAAGAGTTGCGGAGGCAGGTAGAAGAATTGCTTGAACAGGGGCGTGTGCAGGAGAGTTTAAGTCCTTGCGATGTACCAGCTTTATTGGTACCCAAAAAGGATGGAATGTGGAGGATGTGCACTGACAGTCGAGCATTGAATAAGATTACTGTGAGATATAGATTTCCAATGCCAAGGTTGGATGACTTGTTAGGTCAAATAAGCGGAGCTACTGTATTTTCGAAGATTGATTTGAAGAGCGGATATCATCAAATTCGTATCAGACCAGGCGATGAGTGGAAGACTGCTTTTAAAACCAGGGAAGGTCTATACGAATGGTTGGTTATGCCATTTGGCTTATCAAATGCACCGAGTACTTTCATGAGGGTGATGAATCAAATTTTTCGACCATTCATTGGGAAGTTTGTGGTGGTGTACTTCGATGATATTCTGATATATAGTGGAAGTCCGGAGGAACATTTGAATCATCTGAGAGAAGTGCTAATGGTACTGCGACAAGAACAATTTTATGCTGCAACGAAGAAATGTGTGTTCATGACGCATAGCGTTTTATTTCTGGGGTATGTTGTGTCGGAAAAAGGAATACAGGTTGACCAAAGTAAAGTTGAGGCGATTAGAGATTGGCCACAGCCCAAGACGATAACGGAAGTTCGTAGTTTTCATGGGTTGGCTTCATTTTATCGAAGGTTTATTCTACACTTTAGTAGTGTGATGGCGCTTGTGACTGATTGTATGAAGGGTAAACAGTTTACATGGACGGAGGAAGCAGGAGTTGCTTTTGAACGAATCAAGGAATTGTTGACGACAACACCAATCCTAGCATTACCTGATTTTCAGTTGTTGTTTGAATTACATACTGATGCGTCAAAGGTTGGGATTGGAGGAGTGTTAAGTCAAAGGGGTCGTCCTATTGCATATTTCAGTGAGAAGTTGTCAGGAGCAAAGATGAGATACAGTACATATGATGTGGAATTTTATGCTGTTGTGCAAGCTATTAAACACTGGAGACACTATCGATTCCAGAAGGAGTTTGTTCTTTACACTGATCATGAGGCGTTGAAGCATTTACAAGGGCAAGACAAGATTTCAGCGAGACATGCATCGTGGATTGCATATCTGCAACAATTTACTTTTGTTGTTAAACACAAGTCAGGGGTGACGAATCGAGTGGCTGATGCTTTAAGTAGGAGGAGTCATTTGTTGACGACAATGAAAGTTGAGGTGACTGGTTTTGAATTATTGCCGGAGCAGATTGCAGAAGACTCTTATTTTAAGAAATTTGTTGAAAGGGACAATGAAGGGAAGACTGATGAGTTCGTAATGGTAGATGGTTTTCTTTTTAAAGGAAATCGATTGTGCATACCGGAGGGTAGTCTGAGAATGAAGATTATCAAGGAGTTACACGAAGAGGGACATGTTGGGAGAGACCGTACCTTACAGTTGATTTCACAGTCCTACTTTTGGCCATCAATGAGGAAAGAGGTAGAGAAGTTTGTGGAGCGTTGTCATATTTGTCAGGTTTCGAAAGGAACTGCGACTAATGCTGGGTTATATATGTCGTTACCCGTGCCTGTAAAACCATGGGTGGATATCAGTATGGATTTTGTTTTGGGTTTGCCTAGAACTCAAAGGGGAAATGATTCTATATTCGTTGTGGTGGACAAATTTTCAAAGATGGCACATTTTATTGCTTGTAAAAAGACGGCGGATGCTGTTCATGTTGCTCAGTTGTTTTTCAAGGAGATCTATCGACTTCATGGATTGCCAGAATCTATTGTGTCGGATAGAGATACTCGATTTCTGAGTCACTTTTGGTTGAGTTTGTGGAAAATGGTGGGAACGAGGCTGAAATTTAGTAGTGCTTATCATCCGCAAACGGATGGACAGACCGAGGTTGTGAACAGATCATTGGGGAACTTATTGAGGTGTCTCGTTCAAGATAATCTGAAGAGTTGGGATGTGAAGTTATGCCAGGCAGAATTTGCTCATAATCATGCTGTGAATCGAAGTACTGGGTTCAGTCCATTTCAGATAGTATATTCAAGTTTACCGAAGGGACCATTGGATTTAACGGTAGTACCACAAACAAAGAAAACAGTTAAGAAAGCTACTGATTTTGTTGGGGGATTGACGGAATGTCATAAAATCGTTCAGGAACGATTGAAGGAAGGAAATGAGAAATATAAACGTTCTTTAGATTTGAAATGAAGGAGTGTTGAATTTCAGGAAGGTGATTTGGTTTATGCAGTGTTAACAAAAGATCGTTTTCCAGTGGGCGCGTATAACAAATTGAAAGCCAGAAAAATTGGTCCGGTAGAAAGTCGTGAAACGAATTAATGAAAATGCTTATAAATTGAAGCTGCCAAATGATGTGTATACGTCTGACGTGTTCAATGTTAAACATCTCGTACCATATCACGGAGATGAACGAGCTGATGGAGAAGAATTTACAAATTCGAGGTCGAATTTTTCTCAACCTGGGGAGGATGATGCAGCGCAGCCCTCATTTGTCGAAGGCATAAGTCGTGACCGAACTGTGCGACCTAACGTAGAAGTTGTAGGTCGTCTACGACCTAAGGAGCCACGTGAGGAGAAAAGGCTACGACCTAACAAAGAGGCTAGCGAGTTAGCAGTGTGTGAGGATTGGCTGGGAGCTGAAGTGTTAGGTCGCGAGCGACCTAACGTATTTTTTAGGTCGGAGCTACGACCTACCAGTCTGAAGAAAATAGAGATACGACTTAACTTGTTTTTAACTCGTGTACGACTTAACGAGTTGGAACTAAGGTCGCATGAAGAGGGTTCAGATGCTATGTTCTTAAGTCGCGAAGTTTTAAGTCGTACAGACTTAGGTCGCGGAGTTAGGCTTCTTAAGTCGCAAAGTCTCATCTTAAGTCGCGAAGCCCTGGATGCCGTTGATGTGTCTGCCGAGTTAATCTCTGCCTTTGATTTACTTAAGATGTTGATTCCTGATGCCGCTTTTGTTTTAGGTTGCAAAGCTCTGGATACCGTTGAATCTTCTAACGAGTTAATCTCTGTCATTGATTTTCTTAAGTCGCGTGAAGATGCTTTGGTCTTAGGTCGCGAAGTCATGTTACTTAAGTTGCAAGGTCTTATCTTTAAGTCGTTACAGCTGGATGCCGTTGATTCTTAGACCGAGATAATCCCTACCGTTGATGAAAGCTGAATCTATTGATAAGCCGTGTACGACTTATACTAAGTCGTAGGTCGCAACTGTTATAAGTCGTAAGTCGTCTGTTTTCATATGTCGTCTGTTGTAAGTCGAATGGTCTGTATTTTGTGAGTTATAAGTCGTGTACGACTTATGTTAAGTCGGAGACGTTGTTAAGTCGGAACCAACTTAGGAGTTGGTGAATTTTTTGTTGTTTTTTTGTGTGAGTTGTAAAACGCCTATAAATAGGCCGGGTCTCTCATTTGTAAAAGGTTGTTGATTTTTGAATAAAATTCTCTTTTGTTAGCTTTGTGCTTTCATTCCAATTGGTAGTTGAGTGTAATCTCCTATCTCCTCTTTCGGATAATCGAGTGTGCTCGATTCAACGATTGCAGAAGCCTATTCGCGGAATCTAGTGCGCTAGATCAACGCTCGAAGAATTGAAGATCTTTGAACCCGATATCGTGCGCGATCAACGAGTTCGGGATAGCTAGAGTTCGGTATCTTTGGATCAACGAATTCGGGCAATTCAGTATCTTCCAATCCATCGATTACTACATTCATCGATCTACATTGTTTTGTAACATCCGCTGCGTCAGCGCTGGCCTGCTAAGTGCTAAGTGCTAAGTCGTAGGTCGTAGAAGCTTGGACTGTTAGGTCGTAGGTCGGAAGAGTTAAGTCGGCAACGACTTATAGGGGGCGGACGACTTAAGAATCTGCCTATAAATAGAAGGGTTTTTCTCACTTTTTGGGATCCGGATTTCGAAGCGACGAAGTGCTGCCATTTTGAGAGCTCGACTTCTACACTTCTTCACTTCTTTTCCCCACTCTAATCTAGTGATTCCTTCCATCCTTATTGAAGATCAAATCGAAGATCGAAGAGCTTAGATTGAAGATCTACATTCTTCGAAGAGAGATTTCATCGTTTGAAGCGGATTGGTGATAGATCAAGTTAGATCCTTCGCTGTCCAGATCTGAAGTGTGTTGCTTTTAGGTTGTTTTGGTGATTTGGTGAGTGGTGATTATCTCTCACACGTATCCAAAGGAGTATATCGGATCGTTGACTTGATTTGGTGTTAAAGTAGTGATTTCCATGCATTTTTGTAAACCTAAGTGTAGATCCATTGTTCATGATGATTTGACAACCATTTTACTACATGATTAACCTATGCAAGTTCATTCATCAAGTTGTAGAGATATTTCTCATGTTTTCATGCTTGTTAGACTTTCTACTCTTTATTTACGAAATTGTCATTATAGTTAATATTGTCTACTTAGATCATATTTGAATGCTTGTTATTTGGATTAATGTTTGACTTGATTGATTGCTATGAATTAGATAATTGATGATTTGATTTAGACAAGATGGTCGAAGATGATTCAAAAGCTAAGGGAAAGGCTCTTGAATTGGGAAAGCTGTTCGTGGCATATGTAGCGGACGGTGAAGCTCATATGGATAGATTTGATGATGATGAGGCAAAGTATGATATGAGATGGCCTTGGTCTAATCCAGACGGGATCATTCCAAGCATGTTGATAACTCGGTGAAATGGTTCGAGTTGAGGATAATGGTTTGCTCGAGAGGCGCTTGAGCTAGTATGGAAATAGTCGTCGAGGAGGATGACTAGGAGGCTGAGATCTCATCGTTGTTGAAGGTTCTAGCATGCTCAAAGCAAGAGTACGTTGGGCAGATTCGATAGTCCCTGAAGGCTAATGATTGATAGTCAAGTACTCTGGGCAGATTCGATAGTCCTAGGCACGGGTCACGATGATGTGCAGAGTTATGTCTAGAACCGGGGTTTTCCATTAGACCTTGACGGACGGTTGAAAGAATGTGCCGGTCATTCAATTAACGGTGATATTAAGGCAATGATAACAGTGATAGCCAGAGTCATGGATGATTGGTTGTATCATCATTCGGTCTCAAGAGCGGTATTTTCTGGGTGCTTATCTGATCTTGGTTTAGGCCTTGGGGGTTTGTACTTGGAAAACATCGCCCTTGACTCGAGTGATTATTGCTCTACTTTAAATTGTATGCTTTGCTATGCTTGCTTCTGCTTAGTTTGTGTCTGGGGGCTATCACTGTAGAAAGAGGTGGAGTGGGAGGGTTGTATTCCTATTCCTTTTCCTTTATGCTCTTTTGGTATGATGTTAGTTAATTTACTGCTCGCTAAGACTGTTGTCTGACTCAAGGCTTTATGTTTTAACTCTTATTGCCTTGGGCTGTTCGTCCATTTTGGGACGGGCAGACTAGGTAGCAGGTGACAGGTGTTGTTCTTGCTTTCCACGTTGCTGATGACGAAGACGAGCTGGAGTATTGCATATTATCTTCTTACTATATGTACTGGATGTTCCGCTGCTTTGTATTCTCTGATTGTTATGTAGTGAGGCTTGTTGTATTGACTATTCAGATGTTTGTATCCAACTATTATGAAGTTTTATTGATGAGATTCTATTCTGTGAAGCTTCACTATATATATCTTCTATTGTATTTTGTCCATGCGCTGTGAGTAATACGATAGATTCTGTTTGTTTTGAATTTACCCTGGCACACTTTACAGCGCATTTTCTCTAGATTCGGTGTAGGGGTCATGGGCGGTCGTCACATTTGGTATCAGAGCATTGGTTAATCGATTTTACCCAACGCTCGCTGACGTAACTACGTATGAGAGACGTAATTGTATTTTGATGGATGATTACTATATATAATATATAGTAGCTTAGTAGAGTTTGAGTCCTTTATGCAGTTGTTTCTCCAAATGTGCTAATCATTCCTTTTTATAGATATTGAGAATGAGTCGAAGAGGGAGACCAGCTGCTAGGGAAGGCCGTGCTACTGAGGGGGCTGCTGATTATGCTGCTATGTTCGAAGCTATGATGACTTCGATCATGAGAAGGATGCCAGCTCCGGGGCCATCGGTGGATGTTGGAGTTCAAGTTAAAACTCCAAAACCGGTGGATTTTGCTAAGTTGTGTAAGGACTACACTGCTCTTGGAGGAAAGGTTTTCTTGGGGACAGAATCAACCATTGAAGTCCAGAGGTGGATAGATGCTTGTAGAAGGATCTTTGGTGATTTAGGAATTGAGGATGCGACTAAGAGGAAGTTAGCATCAAGACAGCTTCAGGGAAGAGCTTCTGATTGGTGGAACTCTATCACTATTCATACTCCGGAGGAAGAGATTACTTGGGAGCAATTCCAAGCCAGATTTGAAGCTAAGTTCATTTCTACAGCTCAAAAGTCTATTCTGTTCAAGAAGTTTGTGGAGCTCAAGCAAGGAGGAAGACCAGTTCTTGAGTATGTTTCTGAGTTTGAAGCTTTGTCCAAGGATGCCCGGTCGTACATTGAATCTGCTTATCAGAAGAATGAGAAGTTCGTGACAGGCTTGGACAGTTATCTTGGGAGGCAGTTGGTGGATCATTTGGACGATTCATTTGAGAAGCTTGTGGAGAAAGCTCTCAGGCATGAGAGTTTGTTTCCTAAGGAAGGATCTGTTGTTGTTGTGACCAAGGGAGAGTCTAAACCACAGCAGGGTGGAAACAAGAAGAGGAAGCAGCAGCAGCAGAAGGGTAAGGATGGCCAGAAGAAGCCGAAGGGCGAAGTGACTTGCTACAATTGTCAGCAGAAGGGCCATTTCTCTAGGGATTGTAAGAATCCGAAGGTACCGATGAAGTGTCACAACTGTGACAAGCCGGGGCATATCAGGAAGAATTGTCCAGAACCACGGAGGGACAAGCAGATTGTGCAAGCTTATGCTTTGGGAGCTGTTCCATCGTCTTCGAAAGCTCCTACCGCTGAAGAGAAAGGAAAGAGTGTGGTGGTTCAAGGTACTCTTTTCCTATGTGGTATTCCAGTTAGAGTTCTGTTTGATACTGGAGCGTCGCATTCGTTTGTTTGTAATGAACTTGTAGGCAGGTTGGGTTTAGAACCGGATATTGTTGATAGGCCATTGGTTGTGACTAATCCAGTTGGGGGTTCGTCTTGTTTGTGTATGTTATGCCGTGGTTTGATTGTATCGAGTCATGATTGCTCTTTTGTTTGTGATTGCTTTGTTCTAAACTTTGCGGGGTTCGGAATTATTTTGGGTATGGACTGGCTTAGGAAGTATGCGGCGAAGGTTGATTGTGAGAGGTTGGAGGTGACAGTCGAGAATGTGGAGGGGCGAAAGATTGTGATACGATGTAAGCATGAAGAAGGCGTCTTCATGAGCTTCATGTATTCGTTGGTTGTTCCACGGGATGGACTGTCATCGTTTCCAATCGTTAATGGATTTGAGGATTTCTTTGACGAAGTCAAAGGGTTACCGCCGCATAGAGAGATCGAGTTTCGTATAGATCTAGTTGAAGGATCCAGACCTGTTGTGATGCCTCTTAGGCGGATGGCTCCTAGGGAACAGCAAGAGTTGAGGGTGCAAGTTGATGATCTTTTACAGAAAGGATTCATTCGGCGTAGTGTGTCCGAATGGGGTGCACCAGTTGTGTTTGTAACCAAAGCAGATGGATCGCTGAGGTTGTGTGTGGATTATCGTGAGCTGAACAAGGTGACTAAGAAGAACAAGTATCCATTGCCGAGAATAGATGACTTGTTTGATCAGCTTCACGAAGCTAAGGTGTTCTCTCAGATGGATTTGGCAACGGGATTTCACCAGTTGAGAGTGGCAAAGGATAGTGTGCCAAAGACTACTTTTAGGACACCATCAGGTTTCTTTGAGTGTCTGGTAATGCCGTTTGGATTGACTAACGCGCCAGCATATTTTGTGGATCTTATGAATAGAGTGTTCAGATATCAGTTGAACAAGTTCGTGCTTGTGTTCGTGGATGATATTCTGATTTATTCCGGAACTGAAGAAGAGCACAAGACGCACTTGCAGATTGTTTTGGAAATCTTGCGGAAACATCAGCTGAAGGCTAAGTTTTCGAAGTGTCACTTCTGGAAGAGTGAAGTGAGGTTCTTAGGCCATGTTATCTCTGGAAATGGAATATCGGTTGATCCCGCTAAGGTGGTAGCAATCCAGGATTAGTTTAGACCTAAGAATGCATTTGATGTGAGAAGTTTTCTTGGATTAGCAGGATATTATCGACGGTTTATCAAAGACTTCTCCAAGGTGGCTGCACCTTTAACAGGATTGACGAAAAAGAACCAAGTGTTCAGATGGGAAGATAAGTGTGAGCAAGCTTTCAGAATCATGAAAGAGCGATTGACAAGTGCTCTTGTTTTGACTATTCTAAGTGGGAATGATAAGATGGTGGTTTACACCAACGCATGTGGTACTGGACTTGGAGCAGTGCTAATGTAGAGGGATAAAGTTGTTGCGTATGCAAGTCGACAACTTAAGCCACATGAAAGGAATTACCCGACTCATGATTTGGAGTTAGCGGCGATTGTTTTTGCTCTGAAGATGTGGAGACATTATCTATTGGGAGTTCGATTCGAGTTGTTTACAGATCATAAGTCGTTGAAGTATCTTTTCTCCCAAACGGATTTGAATCTTCGGCAGCAACGGTGGCTAGAGTTTTTGGCATCATATGATTTCGGTATAGCTTATACTCCGAGAAAAGGTAACGCAGTGGCAGATGCGCTAAGTCGAAGACATGCAGGATTGGGAGCCATGTTTTCAGAATGGAAGAATCTCGAGTATTTAGCTGGATTTGACTTCAGGCCCAGATGTGAATTGGAACATGGGATGTTGGCAAACTTATCGATAAGACCGACTCTTGTGGAAAGGATTGGCGAGAGCCAAAAGCAAGACGATATGCTTGTCAAGATTATCCGTGATTTGGAATCTGGATTGGACCCCGAGAAGGATAAAGGATTCGAGGTCGATCGAGAGGGTTGGCTTCGAAAGCAAGGACGACTAGTTGTTCCCGATATAGATGAATTGAGAAGTGAAGTTCTGAAGGAAAGTCATCACTCGAAGTTGACAATTCATCCAGGTGGAAATAAGATGTATCGGGATATGAAGAGAACCTACTACTGGGAAGGTATGAAGAAGGATGTTGGAAATTGTATTTCCAAATGTATGAACTGCCAGTTGGTAAAAGCCGAACAGAAGAAGCCAAGTGGATTGCTTCAGCCATTAGAAGTTCCTACATGGAAGTGGGAGCAAGTGTCGATGGATTTTATTGATGGATTGCCTAGAACAAGAACGGGAAATGAAGGGATTTGGGTCATCATAGATTGTCTGACTAAGAGTGCAAGATTCATTCCTGTTCGATCGACTAGGACTGCATCAAAGTTGGCTGAGTTGTATGTTAAGTGGATAGTTCGATTCCATGGTATTCCGAAGAGTATAGTGAGCGATCGAGACCCATTGTTCACTAGTGGATTTTGGAAGAGCTTCCAGGAAGTTTTGGGAACCGAGTTGTGTTTGAGTACAGCTTATCATCCTCAAACAGATGGTCAGACCGAGAGAGTCAACCGAGTTTTGGAAGATCTTCTTAGAGCTTGTGTTTTGGATTTCGGAGGATCATGGAAAGATCATCTTTGTTTGGTGGAATTTTCGTATAACAACAATTACCAGTCAAGTATTGGTATGGCACCGTATGAGGCATTGTATGGAAGACCGTGTAACTCTCCGACATGTTGGTTGGAAACGGGAGAAAAGTTGATACTTGGGCCAGAGATGATTCGACAGACTTCGGATTGTATAGAGATCATTCGACGACGGATGAAGGCAGCCCAAGACCGTCAGAAAAGTTATGCCGATAAGCGTCGTAAGGATTTGGAATTCGACGTAGGTGATATGGTTTTTTTGAAGATTTCTCCTCTGAAGAATGTTATTCGATCCGGGAAGAAAGGAAAATTGACTCCGAGATTTGTTGGACCATTCCCGATCATCGAGCGAATTGGGAAGCTCGCTTACAGATTGGAGTTACCAGAGAAGATGTCGAGTGTGCACAATGTTTTTCATGTATCGTATCTACGGAAGTATGTGCACGACTTGAATACAGTAGTTTCTGCAGATAGCTATGAAGACTTTGAAGTTGATCCAGTTGATAGAAGACCTCGTAAGCCGCTTCGTGTTGTGGAAACCGACACGAAACAGCTTAGGAGGAAGGTAGTTAAGTTGCTCAAGATACAATGGAGTGATGATGATAACGACTGCACGTGGGAGGTGGAAGAGAGGATGAAGGCAGCTCATCCTGAACTCTTCAAGGTATGGCCCTAAGGTGTCGGCTCATCTCACGATATTGTAACTTGTTCTAAGTCATAGAATTCTATACGCTAAGCTAGAATTGGATGCATGGTTTGTTGATTGCTATGGATGATAGGCGTGCAGAATAGTCTTTGATTACTTTGTTTGTTTGGAATTTCGGGGGCGAAATTCCTAAGGGGGAGAGAATGTAACGACCCGTATTTTCACGGATCGAAACATCGTAAAACAGTTGACAATTGGTCGCATTGTTGACAAGTCGTTCAGGATTTTGTTAAGTCCTAAGGCGTGACCGAGTTAAGAGTTATGTCGTAGACGACTTAGTGTTGTGGAGCGACCTAAGTGTTGGAACGACCTAAGTAGTTAGGTCGTGTGAGAGTTAGGTCATATTAGAGATAAGTCGTGTGTTGGAGCTTAGGTCGTGAAGGAGGATAAGTCGTAGACGACTTAAGGAGGTTGTACGACCTAAGGGAGTGAACTGGTTAAGCGTTAGATCGGTTGGGATGACTTATAGAAGTTGGCGAGTTAACAATCTAAGGGGGTAGGTCGGGTAGACAACTTAAGGAATGGCCGACCTAGTGGAGTTAACGACCTAGGGGATAAGTTAAGTCGTTCAGACGACTTAAGTATTAGGTCGTAACCCTGTTAGGTCGCGTGAGTGTTAAGTCGTAGGTCGTACCCTGTTAGGTCGCGTGAGTGTTAAGTCGTAGGTCGTACCCTGTTGAGTTGTAAGTTATATGCTATCTTTTAAGTCGTAGAATGGGTTGCCTCTTAAGTCGTAAGTCGTAGAGACATGGGGTTTGTTGAGTCGTATGAGTGTAAGGTCGTAAGGAAGCGGTCTGTGTTAGGTCGTGGATGCGCATTCATTAGGTCGTAAGTTGTATGAAGGCGCTGGTCTGCTAAGTGCTAAGTGCTAAGTCGTAGGTTGTAGAAGCTTGGACTGTTAGGTCGTAGGTCGGAAGAGTTAGGTCGGCAACGACTTATAAGGGGCGGACGACTTAAGAATCTGCCTATAAATAGAAGGGTTTTTCTCACTTTTTGGGATCCGGATTTCGAAGCGACGAAGTGCTGCCATTTTGAGAGCTCGACTTCTATACTTCTTCACTTATTTTCCCCACTCTAATCTAGTGATTCCTTCCATCCTTATTGAAGATCAAATCGAAGATCGAAGAGCTTAGATTGAAGATCTACATTCTTCGAAGAGAGATTTCATCGTTTGAAGCGGATTGGTGATAGATCAAGTTAGATCCTTCGCTGTCCAGATCTGAAGTGTGTTGCTTTTAGGTTGTTTTGGTGATTTGGTGAGTGGTGATTATCTCTCACACGTATCCAAAGGAGTATATCGGATCGTTGGCTTGATTTGGTGTTAAAGTAGTGATTTCCATGCATTTTTGTAAACCTAAGTGTAGATCCATTGTTCATGATGATTTGACAACCATTTTACTACATGATTAACCTATGCAAGTTCATTCATCAAGTTGTAGAGATATTTCTCATGTTTTCATGCTTGTTAGACTTTCTACTCTTTATTTATGAAATTGCCATTATAGTTAATATTGTCTACTTAGATCATATTTGAATGCTTGTTATTTGGATTAATGTTTGACTTGATTGATTGCTATGAATTAGATAATTGATGATTTGATTTAGACAAGATGGTCGAAGATGATTCAAAAGCTAAGGGAAAGGCTCTTGAATTGGGAAAGCTGCTCGTGGCATATGTAGCGGACGTTGAAGCTCATATGGATAGATTTGATGATGATGATGATGAGGAAAAGTATGATATGAGATGGCCTTGGTCTAATCCAGACGGGATCATTCCAAGCATGTTGATAACTCGGTGAAATGGTTCGAGTTGAGGATAATGGTTTGCTCGAGAGGCGCTTGAGCTAGTATGGAAATAGTCGTCGAGGAGGATGACTAGGAGGCTGAGATCTCATCGTTGTTGAAGGTTCTAGCATGCTCAAAGCAAGAGTACGTTGGGCAGATTCGATAGTCCCTGAAGGCTAATGATTGATAGTCAAGTACTCTGGGCAGATTCGATGGTCCTAGGCACGGGTCACGATGACGTGCAGAGTTATGTCTAGAACCGGGGTTTTCCATTAGCCCTTGACGGACGGCTGGAAGAATGTGCCGGTCATTCAATTAACGGTGATATTAAGGCAATGATAACAGTGATAGCCAGAGTCATGGATGATTGGTTGTATCGTCATTCGGTCTCAAGAGCGGTATTTTCTGGGTGCTTATCTAATCTTGGTTTAGGCCTTGGGGGTTTGTACTTGGAAAACATCGCCCTTGACTCGAGTGATTATTGCTCTACTTTAAATTGTATGCTTTGCTATGCTTGCTTCTGCTTAGTTTGTGTCTGGGGGCTATCACTGTAGAAAGAGGTGGAGTGGGAGGGTTGTATTCCTATTCCTTTTCCTTTATGCTCTTTTGGTATGATGTTAGTTAATTTACTGCTCGCTAAGACTGTTGTCTGACTCAAGGCTTTATGTTTTAACTCTTATTGCCTTGGGCTGTTCGTCCATTTTGGGACGGGCAGACTAGGTAGCAGGTGACAGGTGTTGTTCTTGCTTTCCATGTTGCTGATGACGAAGACGAGATGGTGTATTGTATATTATCTTCTTACTATATGTACTGGATGTTCCGCTGCTTTGTATTCTCTGAGTGTTATGTAGTGAGGCTTGTTGTATTGACTATTCAGATGTTTGTATCCAACTATTATGAAGTTTTATTGATGAGATTCTATTCTGTGAAGCTTCACTATATATATCTTCTATTGTATTTTGTCCTTGCGCTGTGAGTAATACGATAGATTCTGTTTGTTTTGAATTTACCCTGACAATCGTCCATGGTCGCCTGGCACACTTTACAGCGCATTTTCTCTAGATTCGGTGCAGGGGTCATGGGCGGTCGTCACATGCTCTGTCTTCTGTTTAAAAGGTGAGTAACAATTTTTTTTTAAAAAAAAGCTTAAGTATTTGAATAAATCTGGTTGCATGCTATTTTTATGAAACAAATATGTTTGTGTATATGAATTTTCTGGGCATTTTTCTATGAATATGAATGTATATAGGTGTGTGCATGCTGCTGTATATCTGTGCTTTACTGTTGTAGTTTCCAGGCTCAAGTTTTAGATCAAAAATCATTTTCTCATGATCTAATCTATGTTAGGGCTTAAGTTTCAAACAAATTATGTTTGTTATATCATAGATTTAAGTTTAAAAATTTGTTTAAGTGAAAACAATTTTGTATTGCCTCTGGAAATACTAAACAACATAGAAAATTTAAAATAAGTTAAAAATCAAGTACCCTGATTCTTTGATTCAGGAATCTGAATCAAATACTAAAACTAAAACTTGATTTTTGAAACTAAAATTACAATTTTTGGAAATGGGATTTGAGTACATTTTTGGTTTGACCAGAAAATTGTAATTTGGGGTTTTCTGGTGATCTCGGTGATCTGGGAGATTGTAGTTTCCAGTGATGATGCACGAATGATTGGAGAGTAAGGGAAAATTTTCAGGATGGCGATCAAGGAACGGTGGCGGCGGCGGCGACCGATTGGAGTTTATAAACCTAGTTTGGAGCTCGATCAGAAGTTTGATTACCACGACATATAGGGTTGATCGAGTTCAACCGGATTCTAGTGAATGGAAGTAGGTGGGTTGAAGAGGGTTTGGTCAGAATCTCAGACATGACGGTGGTCGGAGATGCGAGGTCGAGGCGTTTTTAGGTTTGAGGTGTTGTTCCAATTTGTAGTTCCAGGTTTGGGTTATGGTTCCAGGTTTTGCTTGGGTTGCTCAAATTCGATTTCGAGTTGAAATCGATGATCTGATGATCGGGATTGGATGCGATGGTGATCGTTGACTTGAGTGAGGCGTCGTTGATGATCGGAGAAGGGTGGTTGGAATTTGCATGTGCACGGTGTATGTTTTGTTCCTGGTGAAGTTAGATTTGAGGGAGATGGGTACTCGAGTTTCTCGAGTAGTTTGTGTGAGCTGCCGAAGTTTTAGGGAGTTCGACTCGAAGCATTTGGGGATGGTCTCGGGTTAAATTTGTTATGTAACAGGCTTTAGAAACCTGTCAGGTTTTCAAATTTAAAGAGTGTTCAAATTTGAAAGTAGGATTTAAACAATGTTTAAATCAATTTTAGAATATGGGTTCAAATTAAATTTGAATCCTAGTTTTGCAATAAATAAAGTTTTATAAATTAAAGTGGTTATCAACTTTAAAATGTTAAAGTGTATTTTAAAATTATTTGAATTTAAATTGAATTTGGTTTTAAAACTCTTGTAAATTCCTTTTATAAATAAGTGTGTCTGTAACATGTGATTTAAGGGGTTTTTAAATTGTTTTAAATTTTGCTAGAATTTAGTTTATATTTGATTTGAATCTTAATTTGAAATGGAATTTAAAGTAAATTTAAAAGTAAATTGTTTTTAAATGCTTTGTTAATGATAATTCAATCATAAATAAGAATAATGTTTTATCTTAAAGTAAATTAAGATTTAAATTATTAAGATAATTAAAAATGGATAATTAATTAATTAATAATATGGATGATTAAATTAGTAATTATGAATTTTAAACTCATTTATTAAGTTTTAAGTTAATTAATTAGGAATAATTAATTTGGAGTTAAGAATCATTAATTAGGTAAGATTAGATTATAAATTAATGACTAAAGGTTAATTAATCAAGTAATTTAAAGATTAATTAAGTTATAGTTAAAACTTAAATTAATTAAATATTTAGAGATTAATTAATGGGTTATCAAAGATAAATTAACTTGTAATTAATAATGGTTAATCTAAGTTTAAATTCTTAAGAAAAGAAATTAAGAATTGTTAATAGTTAATGAAGGTCATTAACTTAAGATTTGTTTAATAATTAATTAATATGATAATTTTGATAATTAATTAGATTAATTAATTATAGATAATCATTTGTGAAATTGTTTAAAAGTAATTACTTAATGGAAGTAATTAAGGAATTTATTTCTTAATATAATTAATTAAGTTTAATTTGATTTGTTTAAGTTAATTAATTAAGTTTAATTAATTTAGATTAATCATTGGATGATTTGATAAGTATAATTACTTAAATGTAATTAATGGAGTGTAATTACTTAATGAAGTAATTAATGGTAATTATTATATGTAATTAATTGAAGAGGATTTAAATATGGAAGTAATTTGGATTAAATTACTTTGTGAAATTAATCAAGGGATTAATTGAGATAATTATTCAAGGAGTAATTAATTTATTAAATGAAGTAATTAAGGGTAGTTAATTACTGAATGGGATTAATCAAGATTGATTAATAATTGTGGTTTAATTTAGATTTATTACTTAATGTAATTAATTTAAATAGAATAATTAATTAAAAATATGATTAGGGATCATTAATTTATATATTTAATGATGTAATTAAGGATTGATTCATTAAGTTAAATTAATCAATGATAAGTGATTTTGAGTAATTAATTAAGGATTAATGTAATTAATTATAGTTAATTAATAAATGAAGTAATTTAAGATTAATTACGATATTTGGTTAAGGATAATTAATTTTTGAAATTAATTAAAGGGTAATTACTTGAATGTAATTAAAGGTTAGTTAATCAAAGATGATTAATTAAGATGGAAATTAGAGAATGATTAAATAATTGATTTGTAATTAATTAATGGTTATGTAAGCAAGATTTATAATGATGAAGTAATTAATTTAATTTACTTTAAATTAATTAGAGATAAGTAATTAATTTAATTCATTTTAAATTAATTATAAATGGTGTGATTATTAATCCTTGCTTATGTATGATAGATGATATTGATTTCCTTGAATAGTTTGAAATCTCAAATATGAGATAAGTAATGCTGTGTGATATGGATGCTTTGGTTGAAGTGTGATGATAATATCAATTATCTATTTATGATGATATTGTGAATTATCTATCTGTGATATTGTGAATTATCTATCTGTGTGTATATGGATAATGAAATGAATTGTTTTAACTTTAAAACAACTTGGCTTTAAAAGATACAGTTTGGATTTTGATGAGATCGGGATCGGGTTTCCAGATTTGGATATTCGAAAACCACATCGATCCAAATTAACGATAGGTCATGAATCTCAAGTGAAGATGAAGATTTAGAGTGCAAGGGTTATTGTCGTTACCTCTGAGGGTGATTCCAAAATGAGTGTAACGAGATAATGCCTTCGGTTTCGTTCGAACCCGGAACGAACTTGTATGGATTGAATGCTTTCAGAACATCGTCAAGCGGACAATGAGCATTCTAAGTGATGAGTTCTGTTAAGGTAATCGTGACCTCAAGCCTCATCAACCGGGAATGGCTAAAACAGGGGAGGTGCAGCAAGGCTTCGTGGGTAGCACCCACTTGAGAGCGAGATATACCCCTGTCTAGATGTCCCTTTTTATTTCGGCTGTGTGGGCAGTTGTTGGCCACAACTGCGGAGTTATTTTGTTTGGGACTGTCCAGTAAGGGATGGTTCCGGCCTTGTGTTGTAGGGGATTTGGAGTAATCCTCGGTACTCTGGTCTAGGCCAGGTACTGTGACAAGCGGTACCCCAGTAGCCCTGCCATTGTATGGAATCCAATCTCCAATAAGTGCCCTCGGATTTGATTGTATTACCCACATGTTGGCTAGTATGCTGGAATTTAATAGATGTAACAATTTCAGCTATGATTTTATTTACTTGAAAACCCTAGACCTATTATAATATCATTGGATTTCCTATCAAATGTTTGGTGAGCGTAAGGTAAAAACTTTTCCATGTTTATGTGCGGGAAGTCTTACGTGATACCCTTTGTTTTCAAAGGATTTTCAAAGTTAAGCAACTTTAACCTGTTACTCACACCAGACCCATGTCTGATCCGGAGTTTATTTCTGTTTTTCTTAAACTCTCCGGTACTCAAATTTTTATGAGTAGCCAAGGGATTCAGGTTAGCTTTGACGAATTGTGGAGGAGCAATGGAGCAGGAGGCTTCAGCGTTATAGATATATAGTTTTCCGCTGTGTTGGTATCTCTGTGTTGTATTTGAGTTGTATCGAGTTGTATTAACTAGACAGGTGTTTATAACTGTCTAGTATGTGATGTATTATCTGTGTAACTCTGATTGATGTTGTATATTATGTAATATTTATGTGATTAACATAATTTATTCGTTCCGCTGTTGAGATTCTGATGTTGTTTCTTCTTTCTTCTCTATCTTTTCTCTTTTCTACCCCTTTCTTTCTTAAAGATGATGCGACTTTCTGGTGTTAGAAAGTTGGGTCGTTTCATTTATTCGATACCATTCTATTGCTTTTGTGATTGATTGGGTGCACCCTTTGATAAGGGAGTGTGTCATGAGGTGGGCGGTAGTAGCTCATATGCGTCACCACCAGTCCGGATACGCAAACGGTATATCTAACCTGGCATTGCCTCCAGTACCGTGTCGCATGCCTTATCGCACCTTCTACGAGTTTGTTTTGTGTCGTACCTATGGATAGTAGATAGTTCCATGGATCCTTAGAGGATGGTTATCCCAAACATCCTTTAAGTTACTTGTATTTCAGCTGATATTTCACTTGAGTTGGACTTAATGATATAAGAATGTTAATCCTGACTCGAGTGTTTTGTGTTTTTCTTTACGCTCGGGTCAGACTGAGTGTCACAGCATTTGAGACTCACCTTTGGAGTTGGAGCTTCGCTTGGAGATCCATCTGTATCTATTCATCTTTCAGCTATCCAGTTGATTTGTTCAGAGAAGTCATCTGTCTATATTCGAGACTTCGTTGTATTTGGTATTTCTGTTGTATTTTATTTCGAACTCTATTGTTTATATAGTAGCTTCATGAACTACTATTTATTCTATTCCGTTGCTTATTGTTATATTACTCGTGTCTGTGATTCTGTGATTTATTTATTTACCGTATATGTTGAGTTTTTCCAAATATAAATTAACAATCTGATATTTTAGGAAATTCAAGTCCGACATGTGTGGATGCAAATGGCTGAAAATATCAGGTCGTTACAAGTGGTATCGGATCTCTGTTTTTTGGAAAAACTCAACATATAAAGTAAATTTAATTACGGAATCACCTTCGTTCGAGCTTGAATTCCTTCCTCTTTAATTCGGATTTCTTTCGAACTTTGGAACCCTACCTTGTTCTGCAATCCATTCTTGTCTCCCCCTATTCGTGTTTCCTTGATTCTGGAGTATCCTATAGCTCCACTGTATGATTTGTAAAGGGTGAAACTCCTTTACAACGAGCATTGATTCAACGAAGATTTCTGTATCGTCAGTAAGATGCTGTTATCTTTTGCTATGCCCGAATTCTATCACTTGCGATCATATGTCGATTTGCCTCAGAATTCTGCATCGATCTTATTCTTGAAGTCATGGTTGAACCAGTTAAGGTTACCCGCGATTTATATATGTAACGACCCGTAAAATTTTAATGGTTTTAATAATGTAATTAACTGAATTTTATGAGATTTTTAAATAATAAAATTTTAATAATTTTTAATGGTTTTATTTACATATTTAATTGAATTTTTGAGAAATTTTAAAATGATAATATTTTGAAATAAAACTTAATATTTGGAATACGTCTAATTAAACATAGCAAATGGTAAATTTTCAATTAATAATATTGAAGTTTATTTTCTTGTATAAATTTTATTTAAATTTATATCAGTTAAAATTTGATGGTTATAAAATATTTTCCAAACCTAAATAATTTTACATAGAAAATTTGTAAATCATCTTCTGAGCAAGACGTCATATTTCTTTTCTCAAAATTTGAACTGTTATTGCTCCATCGACCTTATTTTCTGGCTAAATAGCAGTTGAATTTAAAAGTGTTCCGAAACCTAAATATGTCAACATGAGAAAATTTATTTAGAACACTCTGAATCTGACTGCGAAATTCATTTCGCGAAATTCGGATTTTTCTAGCTCCGTTTGGATTTTTCCATACGGAATAGCATCATTTTTCTGGTACCGATTATCGACTTTCGATCAGATGATCGTACCACCAATATCTGTATACCGTTTTGATCGTCTCGTCGTGCTGATCTCTACGGTATATTCATTTCTGTATTTTGAGGTCCGGTACGCGAAAGAAACAATAGAATGGTACGTCGTATCGGTACCATAAAGGATGACCGTTAGCTTTCCTTTTGCCTTTTCAAAACTTGAACGTGAATCCCAAGCAATATAATAAATTGATTTATTAGCTTATCAATCAGTGTACACCTGTTGCCATCCCATGCCATTTCAAAAGTTTAAAATGTACAAAACTATATACGTTTATTTCGCATTCATCTATCTTTATTTCCTTTACGCTTTCTTCCCATCTGCCTTATAACCTTCTCTGTTTTGCTGCCTTCTTTTCGTTTACACTAAGCTTGCTCCTCCTCTTCTCTTTGAAAACCATCCCACCCCTCTCTATCTTTCTTCGTTTACAAACTCTCTGTCACCCTCCATGTCACGACCCGAAATTCCACTACCGGAAAATCGCATCATCGATAAGAAAGAAAGGGGTGAGAAAGTAGAAAAGATAGAGAAGAAGAAAAAAACAACAATAGAATCTCAACAGCGGAACGAATGAAATATAATATATCACATAATAGATTACATAGTATCATATACATCAGAGCTACATAGATAATACAACACATACTAGACAGTTATAAACACCTGTCTAGTTAATACAACTCGATACAACTCAATACAAATACAGAGATACCAACACAGCGGAAATACAGATAAACACTACACAGCGGAATCAATATATATCTATACGCTGAAGCCTCCTGCTCCATTGCTCCTCCAGAATTCGTCAAAGCTAACCTGAATCCCTTGGCTACCCGTAAAAATTTGGGTACCCGAGAGTTTATGAAAAACAGAAATAAACTTCGGGTCAGACATGGGTCTGGTATGAGTAAACGGTTAAAGTTGCTTAACTTTAAAAACCATTGAAACAAAGGTATCACGTAAGACTTCCCACACATAAACATGGGTAAGTTTTTACCTTACGCTAACCAAAACATTTGATAGGAAATCCAATGATATTATAATAGTGTTTAGGGTTTTCAAGTAAATAGAAAATAGCCGAAATTGTTACATTCATTAAATTCCAGCATACTAGGTTTACAATCAAATCCGAGGGCACTTATTGGATTTTGGATTCCATACAATGGCAGGGCTACTGGGGTACCGCCCGTCACAGTACGTGGCCTAGATCACCGTATCGAGGACCCACCCTAAGTCCCCTGCAACACAAGGCCGGAACCATTCCTTACTGAACAGTTCCGAACGAAACAACCCCAGCAGTTGTCGCGAATCAACTGCCCACTAAGCCGAATAAAAAGGGACCTCTAGACAGGGGTATATCCCGCTCTCAAGTGGGTGCTACCCACGAAGCCTTGCTGCACCTCCCCTGTTTTAGCCATTCCCGGTTGATGAGGCTTGAGGCTACGATTACCTTTAGAGAACACAGCTCTTAGAATGCTCATCGTCCGCCTGACGATGTTCTGAAAGCATTCAATCCATACAAGTTCGTTCCGGGTTCGAACGAAACCGAAGGCATTATCTCGTTACACTCGTATTGGAATCACCCTCAGAGTTAACGACGATAACCCTTGCATTCTGAAGTCTTCATCTTCACTTGGAAATAACGACCTATCGTTATTTTGGATCGATGTGGTTTTCGGACTTCCAAATATGGAAAACCCGATCCCGGTCTCATCAAATCCAAAACGCCATCTTTTAGGTCCAAGTTGTTTTAATGTTTAAAACAATTTAAATTCAATTATCTATATACACACAGATAGATAAATAACAATATCACAATGGATAATAACATCATCATCATAAACAGCTAATCCATATTATCTACTCAAACAGATAATCAATATCATCATACTTAACCAAGCATCCATAACACAATAGGTATATATCTGAGATCACAATCAATCATGGAAATCAATATCATCCATCATATATAAACAAAGATTAATAATCACCTCATTTATAATTAATTTAAAATGAATTAAATTAATTACAAATCTCTAATTAATTTAAAGTAAATTAAATTAATTACCCCATCAATATTAATCTTGCTTACATAACCATTAATTAATTACAAGTTAATTAATTAATCATTTCCTACTTTTCCATCTTAATTAACCATTTTAGATTAATTATCTCAAATTATATTTAAGTAATTATCCTCTAATTATTTTACAAATTAATTACTTCATACCAATTATAGAAAGTAACCTTTTAAATTACTAAAATTAATTCCATTTCTTCTTAATTAATTACTCTAATTAATTTCTTTCATTTTTAAATCATTCCCAATAAATTACTTCCTTAAGTAATTATACTCATCCCATCATCAAAGGTTTATTTAAATTAATTACTTAACAATTCACATTTAACTTAATTAATTTTAATGAGAAATAAATTTCTTAATTACTTCCCTAAGTAAATTATACTTATATAATTCACCATTTATTATCTTAAATTAATAAACCTAATAAATTATCAAATGATCATATTAATCCATTATTTTATAATACTAGTTAATAGCCTTCATTAATCATTAACACTTCTTAAATTTACTTAAAGTAATTAAATTAAGATTTATTATCTATTTACAATTACATTTCATCTTTAATAACTCATTAATAAATCCTTAATTATTTAATTAATTAAGTATTCAATATCACTTAATTAATTCTTGCTTACTTTATTAATTAATAATCATAGATTAAAATTCAACTCTTATTTAATTAATGATTCTTAATTATCCATTTATTTATCCTAAATTAATTATCTTAAACCTTAATTAACTAATTTAACTTTTAATTACTAAACTAATTAATCTCATCATTAATTAATCAAATTAGATAATTATTCATTTACTTAATAATTCCAAATCTATAAATCTTCATTTATTTAAAAGGTAAAGCATTTTCTTATTAATGATCAACTTCTCATTTACAAATTTTAGATTCAAACTAAATACAAAATTTAACTTAGCAAAATTTAACACACTTTAAAATCTACTTTAAACATTTTTAAAGTTGTTAAAACATTTTATTTTATAAAACTTATTTTTTTATTTTAAAATTATGGAGACAAAACTTAATTTGAATCCACATTTAAATTTTTGGTTTTAACTCTGTTAAAACCCTGCTTCCAAATTCAAAACTTAAAGTCTTACAGGCTTTAAAACTGGCAACACAAATATACCCGAGCCTACCCTATTTTACTTCGAGTCAAACAAATAAAAACTTCGGGCCTTTCTTCCATTTACTCGAGAAACTCGAGTATCATTTCCCTGCTACACCAGACTTCTTATCATCCACCAGAGGATCACCGTGCACGTGCACAGCGAATTCGATCGTCTCCGATCATGTTCGACGACACTCCTTCGTCGACGTTCATGCCCAAACACCATCATCACCACCAGATTTCCCTATCTCACTCGAATTCAAAATTCGATATCCACTTGAGCCTGGAACCCATCAACTCGAACTCGCCCAAACCTGGCAACGCGTCGTTCGCCAACCTCCGACCACCTGAAAGTCAACCCTTCCGGCCTCGACTTCCCCTACGCGTCAACTATCATTTCTCAGCAACTCATCGAACTCGATCCACTACAGGGACCACGGTGACCGATTCTTCCTAGCTTCGCTAAATTAGGGTTCTAGACTTTGAATGACAATCGCCACCACCTCACTGACATATATCACCATCAGGAAATTTTGTCGAAGTCCCCGCTCGTTCTACCATCTCCAGAAAGAACCACCACCTCCCAGATCAACTATATCACCAGAGAAACCCAATAACTCGAAATACAGACATCACCACAGAACACATTCAATACTACACTAAAAATTGTGAATCTGATTTTAAAAATCCTATCTTCTAGATACAATTTCAGATATATAATTAAATCAACAAAATTAAATGTTTGATTTTTAACAAGTTTCAAGTGGCTCTGTGTTTTCATTGTTTCCAGACAATGTTCCTACCTATGATTACTGCAAATATTTTTAAAGCCTAGTTAAGTTTTAAAACAACAACTTTGTTTTAACTACTTAAGCCAAAATGAAATTAGAGTGGGAAGAAATTTGAAGTTGATCTAAATTTTAAATCCCTGGAACATTAAAACAGAGATGTCACAAGCATTATCTAACATACTCACAAGTTACAGAGGCTTAAAAACCATCATACAACATATTTTCAAGCATATATCACAAGTTACTTCAATCATAGGTCGTATGCATCAAAACTGAAGGCATCTCATGTTAACAGTTAAAGTCAGGGGCTTACTAAGATCAGGGATGTTTAAAATCAGTAAATATGCACACAACATAATTTCACACAAACTTGCACATACACATACATATAAAACAATCATTAACACAAACATTCCATATTATTTAAGGTTTAGTTTTAAAGTTTACTCACCTGTCTTTTTAAACAGAAAGCTTGATTTTTTGCTTGAAAACAAGAAGCTTGAAACTGGGATTTTGAAACTTGCATATTTTTTTGTTGTTGATTCCAGAAAATTTGATTAGCTTGAAACTTGAACATGAATTTGATCTGGAAATCTTGAAACTGAAATGTTTGGCCTTCTAGTTGTTTTCAGGTTTGTATATTTTTTTTTCCATTCTTTCTTTCCTTAGGTTTGTATTTGTTTAAACTTATAGAACTGGAGTTGCTTGGCTTTCGTATACGAAATGAAACGAGGCAAGGTTGATAAATAAAACAAGTATACAAATTTGTTTACTGTTCTAGTACACAAAATTTCAGAGATTTTTATTTCTAAAAGAAAGCTGAAAGGAAATGTTTCGTGTACTTGGTGATGGCATTCAATGCCTTGCTCCTATTCAAGCCTGCAATAGCCATACTTTTATTATTCTTTTAAGTACAAAATTGCATATGTATATTGTTTAACTTTAAGCTTATCATACTTTCCCCTTTACATTCGTATATACTGTAGTGATCTTGCATGCCTGCAAATATACATTGCCGTAGATTATAAAATATCTTACTTATGCTATTGTACTTATGTACATAGATATTTCATTTGTTTGACTAAAGCTAAACATACATACTCTATTTTTATTTCGTATACATTGAGATGTTTCTTGCCTGCAATTGTATTTTGTTGTAGAGTATAAAATATTTACTTGTCTTATCTTCTTATACTTAGGTGATTATCTTGCCTGCAAGTATTTCTAAAGTGTACATAATATTTTACTTAAGCTTTTAGTTTTAAAGATTGTTATGGTTGTGGTATTATGTTAACTTGTTATTGTTTCTATTTCTAACATAATTGTATTTATTTCTATTTTAAAACATAAACTATCAAATATAAAGTTAACTATTATTATTTTATTTTATACTTACTTAAATATTTATAAGGTATATTTTACTATATATATTATTTTTATGAGAGTTTTATATAAATTTAAATGCCATAATTTCTTTTAAAATATATATAACAATTTTCATTTATAATAAAACCTACTTGTATAGACATCATATTATTAATAAAGCTCATTATTACATTAAAATAATTTATAAAAGAGATTATCACTTTATTATTTATTTTTATCAAGCTATACTTTAAAAAGAACAACAAACCTTTTTGTTTAATTTAAATTTAAGCTAAAATCATTTAAACAATTTTAACTTAAATCTTGAATATATTTTAAAGCCAAATAGTTATTTATTAAATATTGAATTTAAATCAAATTTTCCAAATTACTAAAAGATTAGAGTTTGAAGGTATATCCTTATCTATTAAAATTTAAACAGACTTTAACTATTTACCATATATACAAAAATATATATATATAAATAGAAAACAATTTATTAGCCTTTAAAAGATAATTTATCAGTTAAATATTTATTTTAAAGACAATTATTAATTCAATTCATACCCTATTAACAATATATATATATCAAATCAATTTAATATTTAATATAGATTATTAAATTGATATTGCTCAAAATTCCGGGATGTCACATTCCTCCCCTCTTAAAAGAATTTCGTCCCCGAAATTTAAAACAAAGGTAATTTAATAATCTCATTACTGATTTCAATTTTAAAAAAAAACACAAGCATATATCATCAATATATACTAACAACCATAGCAATCAATCATCCAATCAACAAATCTAACTATCCAGACAAAATACTGGATAGAATTTCCTCGAGGTTCCCCGAGTATAAATACCGGGTTACTCGCTCTATAGAATCCAAACAATCAATACTACAAAGCTACACACATCAAGATCTATAAAACAAGATAGGATATCAGACTATAGACAAGTCTGACTCAACATCCCAAACTCCCTGAACTGCTGGTTCTACAACCAGAGACAACTCATACACGTACTCCCTTAGAGACACGTGAAACACATCGAATCCCAGTTATCCAAACTGATAATTCACTCCCGAAGATCAAACACTTATCCAAAATCAAATCTCCGATTCCAAAATCCAAATTCCTTCGGACGATCCTGGGACTCCTACATCCTTACTGATCAGCTTATCCTTCGCTGATGCCCTCCCAAAACATCCTGAACCAAAACAATCAACAAAATGATCTTTCCAAGATCAACCACAACTCAGAACTCCACTCTATTCCAGAATCAAAAGACGGATCTCACTTCTCTTATCCAAAAGAGATAAAACAGATGCTCTCCAAACTGCTTCCGCTGCACAACTCTGATCCGAGCAGATGAAAATGCTGATGACGAACACAAGCACAAACTTCCACTGATACCAACTGTGACGGACCTAGGCTTTGCAACCGTCGGTCAGTAGCCACAACTGGTAAGCTTCTCAACCATTCCGAAAATATGTTTCAATAGATCCATAAAGATAAAACTCAAAAGTTCCTCCAAAACCCAAGCTGCTTCACTAAACTCTCTCCAAAAACCATCCTACTACTAAGCTGAACCATCGGTATCACTCCTGGAAATCCAGTCAATACCAAACTCAAACTCCCTGATGCTAACAAAATTCTGACTTCCTGAAGACATCCAGAAAAATTCCTAACATCCCAAGAGAACACTCAGACTATCGCAAGTCACTTTTACGATCAACTCAGCCTGATTTCAAAGAAAAACTGTTCTCTCTTTATCAAGCAGAATAGCTTACACTTAACTTGCCAATCCAATGAAGAAATGGAACCACTCTGCTGCTTCTGAACTCCACTGCTAGGCTAGAAAGCTTCCTTGCCAGCATACAGGACCTTTCGAACTACACTGCTGACACCAATGCCAAGGAATTCCAAATCCAAAGCTCTTCGAGAAACTCGAACCTCAAACTAAACAGAAACACTCTGCCGCATCACCGAAGCAGACACACTTCTTTAAAACTTGTTCCAAAGAAACATCTTCGGAAACATCCATAATCACTGTGTCTCATCACATAGCTACTAATCCCTAAGATATCAAGATATCATTCTAGCTTCTGCCCAACCGACAGATCCTGACTTTACTCATCCAAATTCTCGAGAATCCGCTCACACGAGCGCGATCATCTTACACTTCGAAGATGAACTCCAAACCTTAACAGGTTACTTTCAGAGATCGATGAAATCCTTACATCAACAAAGCTCACTCAAGAAAGACTGTAGACCCAATACCGCCTCGGTAGATACACTTCCAATCTCAACAAACTCCAACCATCGGTAGTCGTGTGACACACCACTACCCTATCTACCTTTATAACTTATATTGGGAAACCCGAATAGGTAACCCAACAGACAGGTAGAAATAGATAAATATATATATATATAGATAAAATTACAAGTACGCTCTCTCAGGATAGACAACACTCCAGAGCCTAGGTATTCACTCAACCTAACGCTCTGATACCAACTGTCACGACCCGAAATTCCACTACCGGAAAATCGCATCATCGATAAGAAAGAAAGGGGTGAGAAAGTAGAAAAGATAGAGAAGAAGAAAAAAACAACAATAGAATCTCAACAGCGGAACGAATGAAATATAATATATCACATAATAGATTACATAGTATCATATACATCAGAGCTACATAGATAATACAACACATACTAGACAGTTATAAACACCTGTCTAGTTAATACAACTCGATACAACTCAATACAAATACAGAGATACCAACACAGCGGAAATACAGATAAACACTACACAGCGGAATCAATATATATCTATACGCTGAAGCCTCCTGCTCCATTGCTCCTCCAGAATTCGTCAAAGCTAACCTGAATCCCTTGGCTACCCGTAAAAATTTGGGTACCCGAGAGTTTATGAAAAACAGAAATAAACTTCGGGTCAGACATGGGTCTGGTATGAGTAAACGGTTAAAGTTGCTTAACTTTAAAAACCATTGAAACAAAGGTATCACGTAATACTTCCCACACATAAACATGGGTAAGTTTTTACCTTACGCTAACCAAAACATTTGATAGGAAATCCAGTGATATTATAATAGTGTTTAGGGTTTTCAAGTAAATAGAAAATAGCTGAAATTGTTACATTCATTAAATTCCAGCATACTAGGTTTACAATCAAATCCGAGGGCACATATTGGATTTTGGATTCCATACAATGGCAGGGCTACTGGGGTACCGCCCGTCACAGTACGTGGCCTAGATCACCGTACCGAGGACCCACCCTAAGTCCCCTGCAACACAAGGCCGGAACCATTCCTTACTGAACAGTTCCGAATGAAACAACCCCAGCAGTTGTCGCGAATCAACTGCCCACTAAGCCGAATAAAAAGGGACCTCTAGACAGGGGTATATCCCGCTCTCAAGTGGGTGCTACCCACGAAGCCTTGCTGCACCTCCCCTGTTTTAGCCATTCCCGGTTGATGAGGCTTGAGGCTCTCAAGTTTGGATTCCATACAATGGCAGGGCTACCGGGGTACCGCCCGTCACAGTACGTGGCCTAGATCACCGTACCGAGGATCACTCCCAATCCCCTGCAACACAAGGTCGGAACATCCCTTACTGGATAATTCCCGCACAAGATACCTCACGGTTGGGATCAGCAACCGCACACACTAAGCCGAAATAAGAAGGGACTTCTAGACAGAGGTAATCTTGTCCTACTTGGGTGCTACCCACTAACCTTGCTGCACCTCCCCTGTTTTAGCCATTTCCGGTTTGTGAGGCTTGAGGTCACGATTACCTTAGAAAAGAACACATCACTTAGAATGCTCATCGTCCACCTGACGATGTGCTGAAAGCATTCAATCCATACAAGTTCGTTCCGGGTTCGAACGAAACCGAAGGCATTATCTCGTTACACTCGTTTTGGAATCACCCTCAGAGTTAACGACAATAAACCTTGCACTCTGAATCTTCATCTTCACTTGATTCACGACCTATCGTAAATTTGGATCGATGTGGTATTCGGGTCTCCAGACCTGGAAATCCGGTATACGGAAACCCGATCCCGGTCTCATCGAAATCCAAAGCGTATCTTTTAAGGCCAAGTTGTTTTAAAGGTTAAAACAAATTCAATTCATTATCTTTATACACAAAGAAAGATAATTCACAACAGATAATCATCATTATCAGATAATCCATACAATTCAACTAACATCCATAACATACAGCATATATCTCATCAGAGATATCAATCAATGCCAAGTATTCAATACTATCACTCATTCATAAGTAATGACTTATATCATCTCTAATTAATTTAAAGTGAATTAAATTAATTACTTTATTTTATAAATCCTTCTTACTTAACCATTTATTAATTAATAAATTATCCTTAACCACTTATAGTAATTAACCTTTAATTACTTCATTAATTAATTAACTAAAATTTATTAAGTTAATCAACTATATTTAATTATATTAATCCTTAATTAATTACATTAATTAATTACTTCATTTATTAATTATTATTTAATTAATCAATTCTTAATTACATCATTAATTATATTAATTAATGATCCTTAATTACAACCTAATTATTAATTACTTAATTAAATTAATTACATTAAGTAATTAACCTTTAATTAAACAACATTTATTAATCACTCTTGATTAATCTCATCTAGTAATTAACTCCCCTTAATTACTTTCATTAACTAAATTAATTACTCCTTAATTAATTCCTTAATTAATCCCTTGATTAATTATTCAAAGTAATTAACTCAAATTACTTCTATTAATAAAATCATTTATTCAACTAATTACTTCCCTAAAAATCTTACCTTAATAATTACATTAAGTAATTATTATCAAATCATCTCTTGATTATCCTAAATTAATTAAACTCAATTAATTAACTTAACAAATCAAATTAACTTCAATTAATTACAATAAGTAATTAATTCTTAATTACTTCCAATAAGTAATTACATTTAAACAGATTCTATAATTTATTATTCTTAAATTAATTCAACTAATTAATTATCAAAATTAATCCTATTAATTCATTATTTAATAACCCATAGTTAATGACTTCATTAACTATTATTTAATTACTTTCCTTAAGTAATTAACTTATATTAATTATTATTAATTCTAAATTAATAAATCTTAATAATCAATTAATTAATCTCTAATTACTTAATTAATTAAGTGTTAACCATAACTTAATTAATATTTAATTACACTATTAATTAATTCTTAATCATTAATTAATACTCTAATTTATAATCCTTAATTATAAATTAATCATTCCTAATTAATTTATCTTAAACCTTAATTAAATTAATTTAAATCCTTAAATTAATTATTCTATTTAATTTATCTTAATCATTAATTAAAAATCAAATCCTTTTTAATTAATGAATCTTAATTACAAGTCTAAAATAATTAATCTTAAACCCTTAAGATTAAACCTTTAATTACCTTTAAGTAATTATTTATTTCATTAATTTATTAGATAAATTAATTATCCATTTAATTTTCCTAATAATTAAATGCATACAAATCATTAACTTATAATTTAACTTCAACAAGTTTTAAAATCAACTTAAAATATTTAAGTGATAAAAAAAAATTTCCTTGTAAAATAAATTTTACAAGATTTAAACAAATCCCTTTTTAATTTCAAAACATTTAAATTTAACAACATTTAAACTTATTTATTTCATACCTTTAAGATTCAAAACTAACTTGAATCTATATAGTTAAACTTTTGATTTACTGTTTAAATATTTCTTCACCAATTTAAATTAGATTTAAATTAAAACTGACAGGTTTTTAAAAACCTGGCAACACTGATAAACTCGAGACCAAACCAATTAGCTTCGAGTCGCCTCTCCACAAACTTCGAGCCTCACTCGAAACAAAACTCGAGAAACTCACGAGCACTCCTCTGCTAACAACCAAACTTCACCAGATACATTCTCGATCGCGTGCACGTGTACAATCACCTGCGGCGTCTCCGACCATCACCGAACATCCCCACACATCGACGATCAACCCTACACCAGATTACGATCCTCCAACCTTCGAACAACACTCGAAATCAAAAACGAGAATTTCGAGCCTAAAAATCGAAACCTGGAACAATGATCTCCTCAAAAACTCTAACCTAGAATCATCTCGTGATCGAGACTCTGTCCATCATCAGTTCTGAAACTCCGGCATCACCTACTTCTTCAAGTCAACTCCTTCCTCCCTGAAGCTCGCTGCACTCGATCGTCTCTGGTCATCGAACGAGACCAAAATAAAACCACAGCAAAATCTAGGTTTCCCGAAGAAAAACCACTACCGCATCTTCCTTGTTGAATTCCATCACCACCATCTATTTTTCCTAGCATCTACACTCACTCCTCCATTCACCAGAAGAACCCCGACCTCTCCTGTTACTCAGATGATCAGAAACACCCCAATTTCCCATTTTTCATTCAAACCCAAACTGCACCCTCAATACTCCACTAAAAATTTAGATGTTCATCTTAAAAATCATATTTTACATAATCCTTTTAAGTTATGTTCCTGGAACAGCCAATTACCACATTTGTTTTTATCATGTTGTTTAGATTGCTACTGTATTTCCCAATTTCTAGCATATTTCAAATCTATTTTGCTTAAATAAGATTTTAAGCTTTAATTTATATTCAAACAATCATATTATGTTTGAATTCCAGACCCTAACAATGATCAGAAAAAGAGTTTTGAATTTTGGATTATATTTCAAATTCTGTACTAAGAAACAGAGGGAAACAGGCAAATCCAAACATGCATAGACAAACACATATATATATATCAGGTATTCACACTTATAAATACACATGAAAAGCACAATTTAAATCCAAGAATCACATTCAACAGATTATCACTTATTAAGCTTTTAAATAAAATGTTTACTCACTATTTCAAGGACATAGTCTTATAAACAGCATGCACACAATATCAGGCATTCACTTATAAAGATATATGCAATACACATTTAAATTCAGCCTTCTAGCATGCAACCAAATTTATTTTATTTTAAAAAAAGTTACTCACCTTATTTTTTTTGAAAATAGCTTTGAAAACCTTTAGAGATTTAGTTGCTGGAAAAGTCTTTTGAAACTTGAGAACTGGAAGGTGCCTTTTGCTTTAAAACTTGAGTTATTAAACTGCATGCTTTTGATTCCAGATCTATTTGCTTTCTCTCAGGTTGCCTCATAAAGATGTTACAGGCTCTAGATTTCAAAACAGAGAATATTGATCTCTGCTTTGATTCCAGGTTGAAGAAGAATTTAGTTCAGGCTCATATACTTTTGAAAATGAGTTTGCAGCCTTGAACAGAACAGGCTTTTGATTTTGATCTTTAATTTGAAAGTGGATTTGCAAAAATTCGATTTTTAGATATATTTTGGTTTAGAGTTGATTGTGTTTCAGATTTGAAGAAATTGCAGGCTTTTGAGGAGTTGATTTCAGATTGAAGAAGAGGCAGGCTGAAGATTGTTTTCAGATTTGTTTCTTTTGAGAATTTTTGTTCGAGGAAGATGTTATTAACTTAGTTTTTGAAAATAGTTTCAGCTGGATATTTTCTTCTTAGCTTTGAATAGAAAAAGATAGAAAAGAAAATGAAGATGGGAAGCATATGTATTTATAAGTTAGAATGTGGTTTAAAAAATAATAAAAGAAAATCAAAATAAATAAAAAGACACTTGTTACAATATCTTGACATTTGTCATGTAGTATTATTAATTAGTTAACACATGTTATTTAGGTGTCTTAATTTTGTTACACTTGTCTTTTTAGTAATTAATACATATTTTTATTTATTTGAAAATGTTAATAAAGATTTTAAACTTAATAAATAAATTCTAATGTAAATGTATATATGCATTTCTCTTTTAGAGAAAATGTAAATAACCAAATTATATAAAATTAAAAGCTTATCCAAATATTTTTAGAATGTTTATTCTTTTAAATTTCTATTATAAATCCAAATTCATATTCAATTTAAATTTAAACTTAAGCTAAAATCTATTTTTAAACAATTAAACATTTATCTAAAGTACTTTAAAACTATAAAGTTATTTATTTAAATAACTTTGAAAAGTTCATATTAAATTTAATCTAAATTTCCAATTTACCAAAGCTTTTCTATTTACAATATATACAAATAAATATATATATTCAAATAGAAAATATCTTATTAACTTTTAAAAGATAAAATTTACCAATTAAATACTTATTTCATCAGATTATTAAATTAAACTCAAATTTTATTATCAAAGATCATCAATATCAATTTAATTATTTAACAGATTATTAAATTGATATTGCTCAAATTTCCGGGATATTACATTCCTCCCCCCTTAAAATAATTTCGTCCCCGAAATTTAAACAAAGGTAATTTAATAATCTATTTAAGATTTTAATTTTAATTCATAAGCATATACTATCATCCATATGCTAACAACCATAGCAACCAATTCATCCAATCAAACAATTCTAACTATCTAGACTAAATTCTAGATAAAATTCCTCGAGTTTCCCCAAGTATATATATATACCGGGATACTCGCTCTACAAACAATCTAAACTACGAGCTACAGTGCTCCTACTCATCTAGATCTACAGAACTAAACAGAATATCAGACTACAGACGAGTCTGACTCAATAACCAAACTTCCTAAAACTGCAGATTCTAAAACCAAAGATAGATCAAATACGTATTCCCTCAGAGATACGTAAAACTCAATGAATTCCAGTTATCCAAACTGACAATTCAACCAAGTAGACCAATTACTTATCCAAATCAGAACACAGACGAGATCCAAACATAACTCTACTTCACAACATCAGTAGATTCCAAACTTACTTCTCCCATCCAGAGATACACTCCAAACTGCTTTCGCTATTCAACTCTGATCTGAGGTAGAACATAAGCACATACTGGACAACTCACTTCTAGAAATAAGGTTCACTGATCCATAAAGAAAACTCGGATACTCCATCAAAACTTGAGCTGCTTCACCAACTCCATCTCTAGGAAACATCCTTCCACTAGACTGAACCACCGGTATCACTCCTGGAATCCAGTCGATAAGAAAACTCAACCTTCAGATGCGGACAAACTTCTGACTTCTCTGAAGACATCCAGAAAACTCTGACAACACAAGAGAACACTCAGCAATCACAAGTCACTTTTGCGATCAACCCAACCTATTTCCAAAGAAAAACTGTTCCTCTTTACCAATCAGAACAGCTTACACTTATTTATCCAATTTATCGAAGAAATGGATCCACTCTGCTGCTTCTGAACTTCACTTCCAGAAAAACTGCTCAGCTAGAAAACTTCTTGCCAACACACAGAACACTCCGAGCTGCACTGCTGCCACAGATGCCAAGGACTTCCCAACCAAAGCTCTTCGAGAAACTCGAACTCCAAACCAAACAGAAACACCATGCTGAACTCAGCCACAACACCGAAGCATACACACTTCCTTAATCTTGTTCCAAAGAAAACATCTTTGGGAACATCCATCGTCACTGTATCTCATCATACAGCTACTATTACCTGAGGTATCAAGGTACCATCACTCGCTTCTGTTCAACCGACAGATCCAACCTTACTCATCCAAACTTCAAAGATAAACTCCGAACCATTACAGTTTCCTTCGGAGATCGATGAAATCCTTCACCACAGCAAAGCTTACTCGAGACGGTATTGGGTCTACAGTCTCGACAAATACACTTCCAACCTCAACATTTAAACTCCAACTATTGGTAATTGTGTTTCACACACCACTACCCCATCTACCTTTATAACTTATATTGGAAAACCCGAACAGGTAACCCAACAAATAGGTAGAAATATATATATATTTAAAATGATACTTTTTATATAGAAATTATTTCTGGGTAAAATTATTTCATTTACCTCTTTAAAACAATATTGTGTCAAATTGTTCTATACAAGTGTTTAGAGATCCCTATCAATGTTGTGGCGTCCCACACATCGACCAGAATCCATAAACTACTCAATAAACCAATCAACACAATATAAAACAATTTTATATTCACTAACAAATACGCGCTCATATCTATTAATACTCTCAAAATTCCTACCAGAGCCAAGGTTATCGCCAACCTCGCTCTGATACCACGTGTGACGACCCGGTTTTCCACTCCCGGAAAATCGCGTCGACAATAAGAAAGAAATGGGTGAGAATATAGAAAGAAGAGAAGAAAGAAAGAAACAACAACAACGATCTCACAGCGGAACGAATAAATTATATTAATAACATAAATAAACTATATTATACAACACTTATCAGAGTTTACACATCTATACAACACATACTAGACAGTTATAAACATCTGTCTAGATATTACAACTCAATTACAATACAAGACTCTAACACAGATATCAACACAGCGGAATACTATATCTACGAACGCCGAAGCCTCCTGCTCCATTGCTCCTCCACAATTCGTCAAGGCTAACCTGAATCCCTTGGCTACTCGTAAAAATTTGAGTACCCAAGAGTTTATAAAACAGAAATAAACAACTTGGGTCAGACATGGGTCTGGTGTGAGTAACAGGTTAAACTTGTTTAACTTCAAAACCTTTTAAAAGAAAAAAAAGTATCACGTAAGACTTCCCACAAATAAACATGGGTAAGTTTTTACCTTACGCTAACCAAAACATTTGATAGGAAATTCGATTGTATTATAATAGGGTCTAGGGTTTTCAAGTAAAATACAGAAATAGCTGAAATGCTTACATCTCACATTCCAACATAGTTGGGCACAACTAATACGTACGGCACTTATTGGAGTTTGGATTCCATACAATGGCAGGGCTACCGGGGTACCGCCCGTCACAGTACGTGGCCTAGATCACCGTACCGAGGATCACTCCCAATCCCCTGCAACACAAGGTCGGAACATCCCTTACTGGATAATTCCCGCACAAGATACCTCACGGTTGGGATCAGCAACCGCACACACTAAGCCGAAATAAGAAGGGACTTCTAGACAGAGGTAATCTTGTCCTACTTGGGTGCTACCCACTAACCTTGCTGCACCTCCCCTGTTTTAGCCATTTCCGGTTTGTGAGGCTTGAGGTCACGATTACCTTAGAAAAGAACACATCACTTAGAATGCTCATCGTCCACCTGACGATGTGCTGAAAGCATTCAATCCATACAAGTTCGTTCCGGGTTCGAACGAAACCGAAGGCATTATCTCGTTACACTCGTTTTGGAATCACCCTCAGAGTTAACGACAATAACCCTTGCACTCTGAATCTTCATCTTCACTTGATTCACGACCTATCGTAAATTTGGATCGATGTGGTATTCGGGTCTCCAGACCTGGAAATCCGGTATACGGAAACCCGATCCCGGTCTCATCGAAATCCAAAGCGTATCTTTTAAGGCCAAGTTGTTTTAAAGGTTAAAACAAATTCAATTCATTATCTTTATACACAAAGAAAGATAATTCACAACAGATAATCATCATTATCAGATAATCCATACAATTCAACTAACATCCATAACATACAGCATATATCTCATCAGAGATATCAATCAATGCCAAGTATTCAATACTATCACTCATTCATAAGTAATGACTTATATCATCTCTAATTAATTTAAAGTGAATTAAATTAATTACTTTATTTTATAAATCCTTCTTACTTAACCATTTATTAATTAATAAATTATCCTTAACCACTTATAGTAATTAACCTTTAATTACTTCATTAATTAATTAACTATAATATAATTAAATTAATCAACTATAATTAATTACATTAATCCTTAATTAATTACATTAATTAATCACTTCAATTATTAATTATTACTTAATTAATCAATCTTAGTTACATCATTAATTATATTAATTTATGATCCTTAATTACAACTTAATTATTAATTACTTAATTAAATTAATTACATTAAGTAATTAACCTTTAATTAAACAACATTTATTAATCACTCTTGATTAATCTCATCTAGTAATTAACTCCCCTTAATTACTTTCATTAACTAAATTAATTACTCCTTAATTAATTCCTTAATTAATCCCTTGATTAATTATTCAAAGTAATTAACTCAAATTACTTCTATTAATAAAATCATTTATTCAACTAATTACTTCCCTAAAAATCTTACCTTAATAATTACATTAAGTAATTATTATCAAATCATCTCTTGATTATCCTAAATTAATTAAACTCAATTAATTAACTTAACAAATCAAATTAACTTCAATTAATTACAATAAGTAATTAATTCTTAATTACTTCCAATAAGTAATTACATTTAAACAGATTCTATAATTTATTATTCTTAAATTAATTCAACTAATTAATTATCAAAATTAATCCTATTAATTCATTATTTAATAACCCATAGTTAATGACTTCATTAACTATTATTTAATTACTTTCCTTAAGTAATTAACTTATATTAATTATTATTAATTCTAAATTAATAAATCTTAATAATCAATTAATTAATCTCTAATTACTTAATTAATTAAGTGTTAACCATAACTTAATTAATATTTAATTACACTATTAATTAATTCTTAATCATTAATTAATACTCTAATTTATAATCCTTAATTATAAATTAATCATTCCTAATTAATTTATCTTAAACCTTAATTAAATTAATTTAAATCCTTAAATTAATTATTCTATTTAATTTATCTTAATCATTAATTAAAAATCAAATCCTTTTTAATTAATGAATCTTAATTACAAGTCTAAAATAATTAATCTTAAACCCTTAAGATTAAACCTTTAATTACCTTTAAGTAATTATTTATTTCATTAATTTATTAGATAAATTAATTATCCATTTAATTTTCCTAATAATTAAATGCATACAAATCATTAACTTATAATTTAACTTCAACAAGTTTTAAAATCAACTTAAAATATTTAAGTGATAAAAAAAATATTTCCTTGTAAAATAAATTTTACAAGATTTAAACAAATCCCTTTTTAATTTCAAAACATTTAAATTTAACAACATTTAAACTTATTTATTTCATACCTTTAAGATTCAAAACTAACTTGAATCTATATAGTTAAACTTTTGATTTACTGTTTAAATATTTCTTCACCAATTTAAATTAGATTTAAATTAAAACTGACAGGTTTTTAAAAACCTGGCAACACTGATAAACTCGAGACTAAACCAATTAGCTTCGAGTCGCCTCTCCACAAACTTCGAGCCTCACTCGAAACAAAACTCGAGAAACTCACGAGCACTCCTCTGCTAACAACCAAACTTCACCAGATACATTCTCGATCGCGTGCACGTGTACAATCACCTGCGGCGTCTCCGACCATCACCGAACATCCCCACACATCGACGATCAACCCTACACCAGATTACGATCCTCCAACCTTCGAACAACACTCGAAATCAAAAACGAGAATTTCGAGCCTAAAAATCGAAACCTGGAACAATGATCTCCTCAAACACTCTAACCTGGAATCATCTCGTGCTCGAGACTCTGTCCATCATCAGTTCTGAAACTCCGGCATCACCTACTTCTTCAAGTCAACTCCTTCCTCCCTGAAGCTCGCTGCACTCGATCGTCTCTGGTCATCGAACGAGACCAAAATAAAACCACAGCAAAATCTAGGTTTCCCGAAGAAAAACCACTACCTCATCTTCCTTGTTGAATTCCATCACCACCATCTATTTTTCCTAGCATCTACACTCACTCCTCCATCCACCAGAAGAACCCCGACCTCTCCTGTTACTCAGATGATCAGAAACACCCCAATTTCCCATTTTTCATTCAAACCCAAACTGCACCCTCAATACTCCACTAAAAATTTAGATGTTCATCTTAAAAATCATATTTTACATAATCCTTTTAAGTTATGTTCCTGGAACAGCCAATTACCACATTTGTTTTTATCATGTTGTTTAGATTGCTACTGTATTTCCCAATTTCTAGCATATTTCAAATCTATTTTGCTTAAATAAGATTTTAAGCTTTAATTTATATTCAAACAATCATATTATGTTTGAATTCCAGACCCTAACAATGATCAGAAAAAGAGTTTTGAATTTTGGATTATATTTCAAATTCTGTACTAAGAAACAGAGGGAAACAGGCAAATCCAAACATGCATAGACAAACACATATATATATATCAGGTATTCACACTTATAAATACACATGAAAAGCACAATTTAAATCCAAGAATCACATTCAACAGATTATCACTTATTAAGCTTTTAAATAAAATGTTTACTCACTATTTCAAGGACATAGTCTTATAAACAGCATGCACACAATATCAGGCATTCACTTATAAAGATATATGCAATACACATTTAAATTCAGCCTTCTAGCATGCAACCAAATTTATTTTATTTTAAAAAAAGTTACTCACCTTATTTTTTTTGAAAATAGCTTTGAAAACCTTTAGAGATTTAGTTGCTGGAAAAGTCTTTTGAAACTTGAGAACTGGAAGGTGCCTTTTGCTTTAAAACTTGAGTTATTAAACTGCATGCTTTTGATTCCAGATCTATTTGCTTTCTCTCAAGTTGCCTCATAAAGATGTTACAGGCTCTAGATTTCAAAACAGAGAATATTGATCTCTGCTTTGATTGCAGGTTGAAGAAGAATTTAGTTCAGGCTCATATACTTTTGAAAATGAGTTTGCAGCCTTGAACAGAACAGGCTTTTGATTTTGATCTTTAATTTGAAAGTGGATTTGCAAAAATTCGATTTTTAGATATATTTTGGTTTAGAGTTGATTGTGTTTCAGATTTGAAGAAATTGCAGGCTTTTGAGGAGTTGATTTCAGATTGAAGAAGAGGCAGGCTGAAGATTGTTTTCAGATTTGTTTCTTTTGAGAATTTTGGTTCGAGGAAGATGTTATTAACTTAGTTTTTGAAAATAGTTTCAGCTGGATATTTTCTTCTTAGCTTTGAATAGAAAAAGATAGAAAAGAAAATGAAGATGGGAAGCATATGTATTTATAAGTTAGAATGTGGTTTAAAAAAAAATAAAAGAAAATCAAAATAAATAAAAAGACACTTGTTACAATATCTTGACATTTGTCATGTAGTATTATTAATTAGTTAACACATGTTATTTAGGTGTCTTAATTTTGTTACACTTGTCTTTTTAGTAATTAATACATATTTTTATTTATTTGAAAATGTTAATAAAGATTTTAAACTTAATAAATAAATTCTAATGTAAATGTATATATGCATTTCTCTTTTAGAGAAAATGTAAATAACCAAATTATATAAAATTAAAAGCTTATCCAAATATTTTTAGAATGTTTATTCTTTTAAATTTCTATTATAAATCCAAATTCATATTCAATTTAAATTTAAACTTAAGCTAAAATCTATTTTTAAACAATTAAACATTTATCTAAAGTACTTTAAAACTATAAAGTTATTTATTTAAATAACTTTGAAAAGTTCATATTAAATTTAATCTAAATTTCCAATTTACCAAAGCTTTTCTATTTACAATATATACAAATAAATATATATATTCAAATAGAAAATATCTTATTAACTTTTAAAAGATAAAATTTACCAATTAAATACTTATTTCATCAGATTATTAAATTAAATTCAAATTTTATTATCAAAGATCATCAATATCAATTTAATTATTTAACAGATTATTAAATTGATATTGCTCAAATTTCCGGGATATTACACAAACAGATAATCAATATCATCATACTTAACCAAGCATCCATAACACAATAGGTATATATCTGAGATCACAATCAATCATGGAAATCAATATCATCCATCATATATAAACAAAGATTAATAATCACCTCATTTATAATTAATTTAAAATGAATTAAATTAATTACAAATCTCTAATTAATTTAAAGTAAATTAAATTAATTACCCCATCAATATTAATCTTGCTTACATAACCATTAATTAATTACAAGTTAATTAATTAATCATTTCCTACTTTTCCATCTTAATTAACCATTTTAGATTAATTATCTCAAATTATATTTAAGTAATTATCCTCTAATTATTTTACAAATTAATTACTTCATACCAATTATAGAAAGTAACCTTTTAAATTACTAAAATTAATTCCATTTCTTCTTAATTAATTACTCTAATGAATTTCTTTCATTTTTAAATCATTCCCAATAAATTACTTCCTTAAGTAATTATACTCATCCCATCATCAAAGGTTTATTTAAATTAATTACTTAACAATTCACATTTAACTTAATTAATTTTAATGAGAAATAAATTTCTTAATTACTTCCCTAAGTAAATTATACTTATATAATTCACCATTTATTATCTTAAATTAATAAACCTAATAAATTATCAAATGATCATATTAATCCATTATTTTATAATACTAGTTAATAGCCTTCATTAATCATTAACACTTCTTAAATTTACTTAAAGTAATTAAATTAAGATTTATTATCTATTTACAATTACATTTCATCTTTAATAACTCATTAATAAATCCTTAATTATTTAATTAATTAAGTATTCAATATCACTTAATTAATTCTTGCTTACTTTATTAATTAATAATCATAGATTAAAATTCAACTCTTATTTAATTAATGATTCTTAATTATCCATTTGTTTATCCTAAATTAATTATCTTAAATCTTAATTAACTAATTTAACTTTTAATTACTAAACTAATTAATCTCATCATTAATTAATCAAATTAGATAATTATTCATTTACTTAATAATTCCAAATCTATAAATCTTCATTTATTTAAAAGGTAAAGCATTTTCTTATTAATGATCAACTTCTCATTTACAAATTTTAGATTCAAACTAAATACAAAATTTAACTTAGCAAAATTTAACACACTTTAAAATCTACTTTAAACATTTTTAAAGTTGTTAAAACATTTTATTTTATAAAACTTATTTTTTTATTTTAAAATTATGGAGACAAAACTTAATTTGAATCCACATTTAAATTTTTGGTTTTAACTCTGTTAAAACCCTGCTTCCAAATTCAAAACTTAAAGTCTTACAGACTTTAAAACTGGCAACACAAATATACCCGAGCCTACCCTATTTTACTTCGAGTCAAACAAATAAAAACTTCGGGCCTTTCTTCCATTTACTCGAGAAACTCGAGTATCATTTCCCTGCTACACCAGACTTCTTATCATCCACCAGAGGATCACCGTGCACGTGCACAGCGAATTCGATCGTCTCCGATCAAGTTCGACGACACTCCTTCGTCGACGTTCATGCCCAAACACCATCATCACCACCAGATTTCCCTATCTCACTCGAATTCAAAATTCGATATCCACTTGAGCCTGGAACCCATCAACTCGAACTCGCCCAAACCTGGCAACGCGTCATTCGCCAACCTCCGACCACCTGAAAGTCAACCCTTCCGGCCTCGACTTCCCCTACGCGTCAACTATCATTTCTCAGCAACTCGTCGAACTCGATCCACTACAGGGACCACGGTGACCGATTCTTCCTAGCTTCGCTAAATTAGGGTTCTAGACTTTGAATGACAATCGCCACCACCCCACTGACATATATCACCATCATGAAATTTTGTCGAAGTCCCCGCTCGTTCTACCATCTCCAGAAAGAACCACCACCTCCCAGATCAACTATATCACCAGAGAAACCCAATAACTCGAAATACAGACATCACCACAGAACACATTCAATACTACACTAAAAATTGTGAATCTGATTTTAAAAATCCTATCTTCTAGATACAATTTCAGATATATAATTAAATCAACAAAATTAAATGTTTGATTTTTAACAAGTTTCAAGTGGCTCTGTGTTTTCATTGTTTCCAGACAATGTTCCTACCTATGATTATTGCAAATATTTTTAAAGCCTAGTTAAGTTTTAAAACAACAACTTTGTTTTAACTACTTAAGCCAAAATGAAATTAGAGTGGGAAGAAATTTGAAGTTGAGCTAAGTTTTAAATCCCTGGAACATTAAAACAGAGATGTCACAAGCATTATCTAACATACTCACAAGTTACAGAGGCTTAAAAACCATCATACAACATATTTTCAAGCATATATCACAAGTTACTTCAATCATAGGTCGTATGCATCAAAACTGAAGGCATCTCATGTTAACAGTTAAAGTCAGGGGCTTACTAAGATCAGGGATGTTTAAAATTAGTAGATATGCACACAACATAATTTCACACAAACTTGCACATACACATACATATAAAACAATCATTAACACAAACATTCCATATTATTTAAGGTTTAGTTTTAAAGTTTACTCACCTGTCTTTTTAAACAGAAAGCTTGATTTTTTGCTTGAAAACAAGAAGCTTGAAACTGGGATTTTGAAATTTGCATATTTTTTTGTTGTTGATTCCAGAAAATTTGATTAGCTTGAAACTTGAACATGAATTTGATCTGGAAATCTTGAAACTGAAATGTTTGGCCTTCTAGTTGTTTTCAGGTTTGTATATTTTTTTTTCCATTCTTTCTTTCCTTAGGTTTGTATTTGTTTAAACTTATAGAACTGAAGTTGCTTGGCTTTCGTATACGAAATGAAACGAGGCAAGGTTTATAAATAAAACAAGTATACAAATTTGTTTACTGTTCTAGTACACAAAATTTCAGAGATTTTTATTTCTAAAAGAAAGCTGAAAGGAAATGTTTCGTGTACTTGGTGATGGCATTCAATGCCTTGCTCCTATTCAAGCCTACAACAGCCATACTTTTATTATTCTTTTAAGTACAAAATTGCATATGTATATTGTTTAACTTTAAGCTTATCATACTTTCCCCTTTACATTCGTATATACTGTAGTGATCTTGCATGCCTGCAAATATACATTGCCGTAGATTATAAAATATCTTACTTATGCTATTGTACTTATGTACATAGATATTTCATTTGTTTGACTAAAGCTAAACATACATACTCTATTTTTATTTCGTATACATTGAGATGTTTCTTGCCTGCAATTGTATTTTGTTGTAGAGTATAAAATATTTACTTGTCTTATCTTCTTATACTTAGGTGATTATCTTGCCTGCAAGTATTTCTAAAGTGTACATAATATTATACTTAAGCTTTTAGTTTTAAAGATTGTTATGGTTGTGGTATTATGTTAACTTGTTATTGTTTCTATTTCTAACATAAGTGTATTTATTTCTATTTTAAAACATAAACTATCAAATATAAAGTTAACTATTATTATTTTATTTTATACTTACTTAAATATTTATAAGGTATATTTTACTATATATATTATTTTTATGAGAGTTTTATATAAATTTAAATGCCATAATTTCTTTTGAAATATATATAACAATTTTCATTTATAATAAAACCTACTTGTATAGACATCATATTATTAATAAAGCTCATTATTACATTAAAATAATTTATAAAAGAGATTATCACTTTATTATTTATTTTTATCAAGCTATACTTTAAAAAGAACAACAAACCTTTTTGTTTAATTTAAATTTAAGCTAAAATCATTTAAACAATTTTAACTTAAATCCTGAATATATTTTAAAGCCAAATAGTTATTTATTAAATATTGAATTTAAATCAAATTTTCCAAATTACTAAAAGATTAGAGTTTGAAGGTATATCCTTATCTATTAAAATTTAAACAGACTTTAACTATTTACCATATATACAAAAATATATATATATATATATATATAAATAGAAAACAATTTGTTAGCCTTTAAAAGATAATTTATCAGTTAAATATTTATTTTAAAGACAATTATTAATTCAATTCATACCCTAGTAACAATATATATATCAAATCAATTTAATATTTAATATAGATTATTAAATTGATATTGCTCAAAATTCCGGGATGTCACACTCCATCCTTCCCCTTCCACTTATTTATCCACTCCCCCCTTTCTCCCTTTCATTTTCGCATGGCCTTCTCCACCTTAAGCCTACGACCTTGTGCCGCATCACCCTCCACCCAAAGCGGCAGCCATCACCAACCTCCATCTCAGTTGTGTGCCTCTTTAGCCACCCCTTAGCCTCCCACCACCAGACCCAAACCCGAGCCATCCTCCACACGTCTCGACTGCCCCTCCTTTTCCATGCCAGCAACTGCACCGACCTCCACCATCGTGTTTTCCACGCAAGCCTTGCCTTATTCCCACCTTGTCTTCAGGTATATATATATATATTATGTATTGATATTATATTAATTAATATATATTATTAACCGTTGAGTATAATATGTTTACATATATATAAGGTCTGTTTTATATATCAGAGTTTTTAGATAAAAGTTTATAATGGTTTCAGTTTTGACTTTAAAATGTGTATGAGTTTAAGATATATATATGTATAAGTTATATACTCTGTAGATGTTATACAGTTATACATATATGTTTGAAATATAAATTTAAACAGTGGTTGTTTATGTTATGATCTGAATATATATATATATATATATGTTTTAATATAAAATATATATAGTTTATATAATCAGATTTTATGCTAGTTTGCTAAGTATAATAGGCTGTTCTACTTTATACATATGTATGGTTTCTGAAACAATAGTTTGCAGTGGTATAGATGTGTATATATTGGTTTGTTGTTTATATATTTACAAAAGAGAAAAATATATATAATATAATATGTGTGTTTATAACCAGTACTGTTAAAAAGTTTTTGTATGTTTGCCGAGTCCACATATATGAGCTATAAGCTTAAAATATATTAGTGTATTATATAATATTTTATTAAGGTATGTTATATATTTTAGTATGAAGGTTGAGTGGTTACTTTATACATGTTTATAATAGTAATTAAAGTTGTTTTATATCGATTTGTATAAGTTGTTTACCGCATGCATGCCTGATTTTCTGGTTATATATATTTGTTATTAGTATTATATTGGGTTAGTTTATATATACATCATAGTTATACTATTGATTGACGATATATTTTTGTTAGTTTTAATTATACAGTATGTTTTATAAAGTATATATACTATATTTTGTTGTTTTGTTCTGCCTAGAGATATATAAAGATATACATTAGTTTAAATATATATATATATATATATGGAGTTTTGCATACCTCAGTTTCACAGAAATATGGTAAGAGTTTAAATAATAAGAGTATGAATAAATATTAAGTTGTCTGGGAACTTGTCTATTTAAACTTTATGTATAGGCCAGTTTACATATATCTTGTAATGTGTTAATATTTTAAAGGGTATTTTGATATATAGAGATTTATATATATATAAGCTCGGTTTATATATTTTTTGTCTAAGTACATAAGTTGAATAAGTTATATAGATATATGTATATAATCTGTTAGTGGTAAGATTACGGTTGTATGGTGGGTCTGCATTTATGTACTATTAACCTGCATATAGAAGTCTGGCTTTTATAATCATATATGTATATACATTTTCTAATGTATGTTTAAAATCGATTTATAAATATAGTATTTAAAAATATATACCTGATATGTTAGGGTGAATTGAATGTAATATATATGTACTGATTTTTAATATTATGTATATTTATGTTGAGTTTAATATATGTTTTAAAAATTTAAATGTATTTGAAATTAGAATATGGTTTTATCCATATATAGTTATATACATAAGTTCACTTATACCATTATCTTCATCGATTCCGTTCTGTTTTGACTTCGTAAATTTCTATTTATCAGCCCTGTTCGTCCTATTCTTGCTGATCTTGTTCGTTTTGGAAATTCATTCTTGGATTCGTAACTATTTCAAATCTTTCAAGCCTCGAAGGTGAGCAATCACTCACGATTAACATTCTTATATTTATTAAATTTGATTTCAATTGAAATGACAATTGAAATATGCTGCTGTAGTTATTTAAATTGTTATATATGCTATTATCTGTAACTGTTCACCTGTGGGATATGACACCATATCATGTTGTTTATATTGTTATTGATGATATACGCCTGTTATATTATTTTAATATCTGTTATCACTCTACAAGTTCCCTGTTAGTATAGAATTCACTATGGGTTGAAATGATACATACCCAAACGGACTTTAGAATAGGAGAAATCGTTATGGGTTGAAATGATAGACCCAAGCGATTTTCATTTGAATTGAATTTGGGATTGTGGGGTGAAATGATATCTACCCGTATATACTTAAATTACGGATTGAAATGATAAATATCCGTATCACTTGACCATAGGATAGGAAATTATATACAAACACCGTTGGTCCATATATAAGTATTTTGAAAATAAATTCTATGGTTTTGGAAAGAAATATATGGTTTTAATAAATGTTGATTCTTAAATTATTATATATAAATGGTAATGATATGTATAGATTTAATGATAATATTTAATTTAATTAAGATTGATTTAATACATATAATATGGTTAAGTATTTAAATTTATATTCCAAAATAGATCTCGGTAATAATTTGAATTTAGTTGAAATTGTATTCAATAAAGAAGTTTATTTAATTAAACCGATTTGAGACTTATTGAAATTGAGATTTAAGATATGATTTATAACTTGGGTTTGATTTAAGTAATTTAATGAATATTTCTTGTTTAAATAAATTTAAGGAAATATTTAGTAAAAATGTAATTTAAGGCTTGTTAAATGATATTGAATTTATTAAGTGAATATTCCCTGATTAAATAATAATGAAGTTAAATCAAGAGCTATATGAAATTCTTAAATTTAACTTTGAAAATACTAAAGCTTTGAAATATATTGAAATTTAAATGGTCTATTGAGAACTGAATTGAATTGATGAATTGAGCTTTGAATAAATTTGAATTTCGAATTTGAGTTGATTCTAATCGATTTATGAGACTTGAGGAAATTATAAATACTTTACTTTATAAATTATTTAACCTATATATATACTATTTTGGAAAATAGATATATTTGAAATGAAATGATATTTGGGTTTTGAAGTATAAATTAAATTGAAATGATCACGGTGTTATATTATATATTTCTACATTGTAGATAGTTTTACGGATCCTTAGAGGATGGTTATCCCAAACATCCTCTGAGTTACTTGTATTTCAATTGATATTTCACTCGAATTTGGATTTATCGATATAAGAATGTTAATCCTAACTCGAGTGTTTTGTGTTTTGCTTTACGCTTGGGTCAGACCAAGTGATACAGCATTTGAGACTCACCTTTGGAGTTTGGAGCTTCGTTTGGTGTGATATCCCGGGATTTCAGGGAATTTAAAATGTGATAATCTTGTAAATTAATTTTTTAAAATTGGTAAAATTGTTATTTTCAAACAAATTAATAATGAGTTGTTTTTAAATATAGTTATAAATAGATTCTTAAATGGAATAATTAGTTAAAGGTTTAAATTGTGTTATTTAGAAATAGATTTTAAATAGACTTATTATTTTCAAATTTAATAAGTGTTGTTAAAAATATATGTATATATATGTGTATTTAAATTGATTTAAATAGGATAATTATTTACAATTAATAATGTGCTTGTTTAGAATTAATATCTATATTTATTTGAATTGATTTTAAATTGGACTTTAAATTGACTTTAAGAATTGAATTTAAAGAAATATATATCTTAAAATAAAAATAATAATATAGTTTGGACTTAAATCATATGGATAAGGTTTTATTTAAAAATAGATTTGTTTTATATTATTCTCTTAAAGAAATTTATTTAAAGAAATTTGGGAAGTATTTATTAAATAATAAATACAAAAGTTTTATATTATCATTTAAAAATGGACTAAATATACTATATATGATTTTATTTAAGATATGATTGGTTTTTATTTTATTTTCTTTTAAAAGTTTTATTTTTATAAATTAAGAAAAGCATTTATAAATTTAGAAATATATTTATTAATTAGGAAAATTTAATATAAAAGCTTTTAAATCCTTTTAAAAATAATGTAAAATTTAATAATGACAAGTGTTAACATATTAAACTATCTAAGCACATGTGTTAACATAATAAACAAGGGTAGAGACAAGTGTCATTTCTTTTATTTTTATTTTCTCTAATTTTAATAAATCTTAATTTACATGTATATAAACAAACATCTAACTCCTTCATTCCTTTTTCTATCTTCATTACTAAAACAAAGAAACAACCTGTAAAAACCATTTTCAAACAAATCTCAGATCAAAACAAATACAACCAGAGAAAATTCAAAACCCTGTAAACATTCCTCAAAACAAATTCTCAAACTCAAATGCAAGCATGTCATCTTCTCTTAAGTCTGTAGTCTAAAATCTCTGTAACCATTATGTTCAAAGCCTGAAATTCACTTCTCAAACCAAATTGCAAACCTGTAATTCATCTCCTCATCTCAAATCAAAATCAAATCCCTGTAATCTCATATTCAAAAATACAACTCAAAGCCTGTTCCTTTGCAAACCTGAGATTTAATCCAAGTCTTCAGCCTGATCATTCTTTTCATCTCTGGAATCAATTCAAAAGTCATTCTGCATTCTTTCTTCAACCTGGAAGCAACATGCATGTAGTTTAAATCAAGTTTTAAGCCCTGCAACTCAAGTTTAGAATCAGATTTTAAGAGGCATGCAAGTTTAAAGTTTTAAAAGCAAAAGCATTCAAGTTACTCAGTTTCAAAAGCTTTTCAAAAATTAAAGAGGCTGCCTCTGTTTAAATCAGGTGAGTAAACTCTTAATTTTAAAAACAGTTTAAATTTCTGTGATTAAAGCTTTTACAGGAATACTTTGTTTTGAATTGCATGTATATATATTTTATTAGTGGATATATATAGATAAACTTAGAACCTGTCTCTGTTTATAACCTGGTGAGCAAACTTCCCACCTAAAATCTATTTTCATGTTGATGCCTGTGAATAAACTACCTATTTAAATTTGGAATATGTTATGTCTAGTATATAATTGTGGTTATACTTGAAATTATGCTGTGAAATTGCTTGCATGCCTGTATACCTTGTGTATATGTTATACATTCCTCTGTTCCTATGTTTACAGACTAGAAATAAAAGAGAAAAATCAAATTCTCTTTGATCAATCATTTATAAGCTTTGTTGTATGAATAAAAGATGTTTGAAATTGTAAGGTAATTGTTTCTAAAAGGGTTTCCAATAAAAATAACAAATAACATTATAAAAGTTAAGGAAACACAGTGGAAATAAATTTATATCAGAAAATCAATCATTAAAATTTTATGTTTTGAATTCATAACTTAGTTTGCATTCGAAAATAATGATTTTTAAAACAAAAATCAGATTTTTTAGTTACGATTTAGGGTCGTAGGAGTTGGTTGAACGGAAAAGAATTTATTGGCGATTTCTGGTGATCAACACGGTAGGGGACCTCGAGATCGTGGTAGTAGCTGCTGGAATGGTTTTCGAATTCGAGAAAAATACTGGTTTAATTTCTAGATGCTTGTAGTGGCAGTAGTTGATCGAACTAGGGTTCAATAACCTGTTTTGGTCGTTGAAGTAGTCGAGACTTTTGTGTGGTCGTGGTTGAACTGGAGACGATCGCATATGGGCGATCAGAAGCGTGGGTGATCGGGGGATGTGTGGTAGGAATCTTGGAACTTCCGGTGATCGGCGTTGGTTGGTCGAGGCAATTCTTGGATGTGATGTTGGGTTCCAGTGGAATCAAATCGCTCGATTTCGATTTGCTTTTGTTTTCTTCGAGCTGGGTGGTCAGAAGCTTCAGTAGGGACGTGGGTGACTTGAGGGTGGTCGGAGCATTGATCTCTGGTGGCCGTAGTTTGCGTGCACGTGCACGTGTGCCCGGTTGTAACTGATGTTGTTCGATAGATTGGGGAAGGAGAAGAATGCTCGGGAGTGGTCTCGGGGAAAACGTGAGTGCGACTCGAAGAACGCGAGTGATCGCAAGAGACACGGGGTAGGCTCGGGAATTTTGTTCGTTTGCTCGGGTATTCTGTAAATATAAAATCCTGGTTTCAAATTGTAAAGTAAATTTTAATTTCCAGGTTTTAAAATTTTAAAAAGGGAAATCAAGTTCAAGTTTAAAAAGAAAAAGCAAGTTGAATTTATTAAATTTCCCAAAAGAATGTTAGTCAAGTTTAAAAGTATGTTTTAAAATTGAATATGTTTCAAAATTTTAAATGTTTAAAAGTGTGTTTTTAAAAGTAAATATAAACTAGATTAATTTTGTAATTGAATTCAAAAGTGTTTTCAAATAAATGTACTAGATCAAGTTTTTAAGAAAAGAAATTAAAACAAGTTTCTAAGTAAGTTTTAAAAAAAAAATATAAAGGTTAAACAAAGTTTTTAAATATATTTAAAGGAGATATTAAAGGATATTTAATTAGAGTTTTAATTAAGGTAAATGGTTTATCTTAATTTATTAAGGTTTTATTAAGTAATTAAATTATAGTTACTTAATTAATTGAAGATAGCAAATTAATTAATATAAGATAATTATTTTGGTTTAATTAAGGATAATCACTTTGGAAATTGATTAAGTAAAATTATTGAATGTAATTAATAAAAGGATAATTACTTTTGGAAGTAATTAATGAAAGGTAATTAAGGGTTAATTACTTAGATAATTAATAAAGATTAATTAATGTGATTAATAAAGGTTAATTAATATGATTAATTAAGAATAATTAATGTGATGAGTTAAGGTTATTTAATTAATTAATGTGATTAATTAAAGTTAAATTAATTAATGTGATTAATTAATAGAGGTGATAAATAAAGGATAATTACTTAATTAACAAAAGTAATTTGTGGATAATTACTTAATAGAAATGATTTGAGATTAATTAATGGGAGTAATTAAGGAATAATTACTTAGTATAATTTATTAATTAAGGTTTAATTAAATAAAGGTAAGTGATTTATAGTTAATTGATTTCTGTAATTAATTAAAGTATAATTACTTAATGTAATTAAGTTAAATAGGATAATTAATTAAGAGTAATTAAGAATTATTAATTAATATAATTAATGATGTAATTAAAGTTTGATTAATTAAGATTAATTAATCAATGATAAGTGATTATAGAGTAATTAATTAATGTAATTAATTAAGGATTAAAGTAATTGATTATAATTAATTAATTAATGAAGTAATTAAAGATTAAATACTATATTTGATTAAGGAAAATTAATTTGTGAAATTAATTTAAGGCTAATTACTTGAATGTAATTAAAAGATAATTAATCAAGGATGATTAATTGAAATGAATTATTAGAGGATAATTAATTAATTGATTTTAATTAATTAATGGTTAAGTAAGAAGGATTTATAAAATAAAGTAATTAATTTAATTCATTTTAAATTAATTAGAGATGATATAAATCATTACTTAAGAATGGATGATAATATTGAATGCTTTGCATTGATTGATATCTCTGATGAGATATATGCTGTGTGATATGGATGTTTAGTTGAATTGTGATGATAATATGGATTATCTGATAATGTTAATTATCTGTTGTGAATTATCTTTCTTTGTGTATAAAGATAATGAATTGAAATTGTTTTAACCTTTAAAACAACTTGGCCTTAAAAGATACGCTTTGGATTTCGATGAGACCGGGATCGGGTTTCCGTATACCGGATTTCCAGGTCTGGAGACCCGAATACCACATCGATCCAAATTAACGATAGGTCGTGAATCAAGTGAAGATGAAGATTCAGAGTGCAAGGGTTATTGTCGTTAACTCTGAGGGTGATTCCAAAACGAGTGTAACAAGATAATGCCTTCGGTTTCGTTCGAACCCGGAACGAACTTGTATGGATTGAATGCTTTCAGCACATCGTCAGGTGGACGATGAGCATTCTAAGTGATGTGTTCTTTTCTAAGGTAATCGTGACCTCAAGCCTCACAAACCGGGAATGGCTAAAACAGGGGAGGTGCAGCAAGGTTAGTGGGTAGCACCCAAGTAGGACAAGATTACCTCTGTCTAGAAGTCCCTTCTTATTTCGGCTTAGTGTGTGCGGTTGCTGATCCCAACCGTGAGGTATCTTGTGCGGGAATTATCCAGTAAGGGATGTTCCGGCCTTGTGTTGCAGGGGATTGGGAGTGATCCTCGGTACGGTGATCTAGGCCACGTACTGTGACGGGCGGTACCCCGGTAGCCCTGCCATTGTATGGAATCCAAACTCCAATAAGTGCCGTACGTATTAGTTGTGCCCAACTATGTTGGAATGTGAGATGTAAGCATTTCAGCTATTTCTGTATTTTACTTGAAAACCCTAGACCCTATTATAATACAATCAGATTTCCTATCAAATGTTTTGGTTAGCGTAAGGTAAAAACTTACCCATGTTTATTTGTGGGGAGTCTTACGTGATACCTTTTCTTTCAAAAAGGTTTTGAAGTTAAGCAATTTTAACCCGTTTACTCACACCAGACCCATGTCTGACCCAAGTTGTTTATTTCTGTTTTATAAACTCTTGGGTACTCAAATTTTTACGAGTATCCAAGGGATTCAGGTTAGCCTTGACGAATTGTGGAGGAGCGATGGAGCAGGAGGCTTCGGCGTTGTAGATAGATAGTAGTTTCCGCTGTGTTGATCTTGTTTAGATCTTTGTTTTGTATTGAGTTGTAATAACTAGACAGATGTTTATAACTGTCTAGTATGTGATGTGTAATCTGTGTAACTCTGATAAGTGTTGTATATGATACTGTGTAATATTTATGTGATATAATATATTTTGTTCGTTTCCGCTGTGAGTATTTGTGTTTGTTTCTTTTCTCTTCTTCTCTTTTCTACTTCTCACCCCTTTCTTTCTTACTGTCGATGCGATTTTCCGGGAGTGGAAAGTCGGGTCGTCACACGTGGTATCAGAGCATAGGTTGAGCGAATACCTAAGCTATTGGTTAAGTGAATATCAGAGCATTAGGTTGAGTGAATACCTAGGCTCTGAAGTGGTGTCTATCTTGAGAGCGCGTATTTGTTAGTTATATAAAATGATTTTATATTGTGTTAATTGATCGGTTGAGTGGTATATGGATTCTGGTCAATACGAGTAGCTAACGTTATTGATAGGGATCTCTAAACACTTGAACCAGGCCAACGGACACAATATTGTTTTAAAGAGGTAAATGAAATAATTTTACCCAGAAATAATTTCTATATAAAAAAAAAGTATCATTTTAAATATATATATCTATTCTACCTATTTGTTGGGTTACCCATACAGGTTTTCCAATATAGGATATAAAGGTAGATAGGGTAGTGGTGTGTGTAACACGACTACCAATGGTTGGAGTTTAAATGTTGAGGTTGGAAGTGTATTTGTCGAGACTGTAGACCCAATACCGTCTCGAGTAAGCTTTGCTGTGGTGAAGGATTTCATCGATCTCCGAAGGAAACTGTAATGGTTCGGAGTTTATCTTTGAAGTGTGGATGAGTAGAGTTGGATCTGTCGATGAGGCAGAAGTGAGTGATGGTACCTTGATACCTCAGGTAATAGTAGCTGTATGATGAGATGCAGTGACTATGGATGTTCCTGAAGATGTTTTCTTTGGAACAAGATTAAGGAAGTGTGAATGCTTCGGTGTTGTGGCTGAGTTCAGCATGAAGTTTCTGCTTTGGTTTGGAGTCCGAGTTTCTCGAAGAGCTTTGGATAAGAGCATCAGTGTCAGCAGTGCAGCTCGGAGTATTCTGTGATGGCAGGAAGTTTTCTGGATGAGCAGTTTTTCTGGAAGTGAAGATCAGAAGCAGCAGAGTGGATCCATTTCTTCGATAAATTGGATAAATAAGTGTAAGCTGTTCTGATTGGTAAAGAGAGAACAGTCTGTTTGGAATTAGGATGGGTTGATCGCAAAAGTGACTTGCGATTGCTGAGTGTTCTCTTGTGTTATCAGAGACTTTCTGGATGTTTTCAGGGAAGTCAGAAGTTTGTCTGCATTTGAGATTGAGTTCTGTATCGACTTGATTTCAGGATTGATACCGGAAGTTCAGCTAGGTAGAAGAATGTCTCCTAGAGAAAGAATTTGGTGAAGCAGCTCAGTATTTCATGGAACTGCTGAGTTGAACCATATTTTCAGAATGTGTTGTCTAGTCTGTGCTCGAGTTCATCGACGGCATTTTTATCTTCTCCAGATCAGAGTTGTATAGCAGAAGCAAGATGGCAGCTATTCTAGAATGGAAGCAACTAGAAGTTGCAGTGTTTTGGGATAAGAGAGTTTCTTCAGGAAATATTTCTGGATTTGAGTTCAGCTTGGCAATGCGTCTGTTTTGTCTTTTCTGGATAGGAGAAGTAAGTTGTAGTCTACTGATAATGGTGGAGTAGAGTTTGTGTTCTAGATTTTGGGTAGATCTTGAAAGGGTCATTTTGTTGGATTGTTTTTGATCCAGTTTGTCTCTAGAAGCATCAGCAAAGGTTGAGCTGATCGAAACGGATGTTGACGGCCCAGGATCATTAGAAGAGTTCTGTGGATAAGAAACAGAGGAATTTGGAATTCGAAGTTGGAGACTTCATTGTTGTTGAAGTTTTCTCTAGTAAAAGGGAGCAATAAGATTGGGTAAGACAGGAAGTTAGCTCCGTTGTATATTAGATTCTTCTTGAGTTTTGTAAGGATCAGTGTTTGACTTCCAGTTTGGATAACTGGAATTCGATGTGTTTCACGTATAGCTGAGGGAGTACGTGTTTGATCTATCTCTGGTTTTGGAACCAGTAGTTCGGAAAGTTTTGGTAGTTGAGTTGATCTTGTCTGTGGTCTGATATCTTGTTCAGATTGTAGATATAGATGAGTAGGAGCTCTGTAGCTAGTTTGGATGCAGTAGAGCGAGTATCCTGGTATCTGTACCTAGGAAACTCGAGGATTTTAGGAAGCTTATCCGGGATCTGTGTCCGGATAGCTAAAATTGTTTGTTTGATTGAATTGTTTGTTTGGATGAAATTGGTTGTTTGTTTGTGTTGGCTGATATGTATGCTAAAATTGTTTGAAAATTTTTGAAATAAAATAAAAACTTTGGATTATCTTTTAAATTTCGAGGACGAAATTCTTTTAAGGGGGGAGGAATGTGATATCCCGGGATTTCAGGGAATTTAAAATGTGATAATCTTGTAAATTAATTTTTTAAAATTGGTAAAATTGTTATTTTCAAACAAATTAATAATGAGTTGTTTTTAAATATAGTTATAAATAGATTCTTAAATGGAATAATTAGTTAAAGGTTTAAATTGTGTTATTTAGAAATAGATTTTAAATAGACTTATTATTTTCAAATTTAATAAGTGTTGTTAAAAATATATGTATATATATGTGTATTTAAATTGATTTAAATAGGATAATTATTTACAATTAATAATGTGCTTGTTTAGAATTAATATCTATATTTATTTGAATTGATTTTAAATTGGACTTTAAATTGACTTTAAGAATTGAATTTAAAGAAATATATATCTTAAAATAAAAATAATAATATAGTTTGGACTTAAATCATATGGATAAGGTTTTATTTAAAAATAGATTTGTTTTATATTATTCTCTTAAAGAAATTTATTTAAAGAAATTTGGGAAGTATTTATTAAATAATAAATACAAAAGTTTTATATTATCATTTAAAAATGGACTAAATATACTATATATGATTTTATTTAAGATATGATTGGTTTTTATTTTATTTTCTTTTAAAAGTTTTATTTTTATAAATTAAGAAAAGCATTTATAAATTTAGAAATATATTTATTAATTAGGAAAATTTAATATAAAAGCTTTTAAATCCTTTTAAAAATAATGTAAAATTTAATAATGACAAGTGTTAACATATTAAACTATCTAAGCACATGTGTTAACATAATAAACAAGGGTAGAGACAAGTGTCATTTCTTTTATTTTTATTTTCTCTAATTTTAATAAATCTTAATTTACATGTATATAAACAAACATCTAACTCCTTCATTCCTTTTTCTATCTTCATTACTAAAACAAAGAAACAACCTGTAAAAACCATTTTCAAACAAATCTCAGATCAAAACAAATACAACCAGAGAAAATTCAAAACCCTGTAAACATTCCTCAAAACAAATTCTCAAACTCAAATGCAAGCATGTCATCTTCTCTTAAGTCTGTAGTCTAAAATCTCTGTAACCATTATGTTCAAAGCCTGAAATTCACTTCTCAAACCAAATTGCAAACCTGTAATTCATCTCCTCATCTCAAATCAAAATCAAATCCCTGTAATCTCATATTCAAAAATACAACTCAAAGCCTGTTCCTTTGCAAACCTGAGATTTAATCCAAGTCTTCAGCCTGATCATTCTTTTCATCTCTGGAATCAATTCAAAAGTCATTCTGCATTCTTTCTTCAACCTGGAAGCAACATGCATGTAGTTTAAATCAAGTTTTAAGCCCTGCAACTCAAGTTTAGAATCAGATTTTAAGAGGCATGCAAGTTTAAAGTTTTAAAAGCAAAAGCATTCAAGTTACTCAGTTTCAAAAGCTTTTCAAAAATTAAAGAGGCTGCCTCTGTTTAAATCAGGTGAGTAAACTCTTAATTTTAAAAACAGTTTAAATTTCTGTGATTAAAGCTTTTACAGGAATACTTTGTTTTGAATTGCATGTATATATATTTTATTAGTGGATATATATAGATAAACTTAGAACCTGTCTCTGTTTATAACCTGGTGAGCAAACTTCCCACCTAAAATCTATTTTCATGTTGATGCCTGTGAATAAACTACCTATTTAAATTTGGAATATGTTATGTCTAGTATATAATTGTGGTTATACTTGAAATTATGCTGTGAAATTGCTTGCATGCCTGTATACCTTGTGTATATGTTATACATTCCTCTGTTCCTATGTTTACAGACTAGAAATAAAAGAGAAAAATCAAATTCTCTTTGATCAATCATTTATAAGCTTTGTTGTATGAATAAAAGATGTTTGAAATTGTAAGGTAATTGTTTCTAAAAGGGTTTCCAATAAAAATAACAAATAACATTATAAAAGTTAAGGAAACACAGTGGAAATAAATTTATATCAGAAAATCAATCATTAAAATTTTATGTTTTGAATTCATAACTTAGTTTGCATTCGAAAATAATGATTTTTAAAACAAAAATCAGATTTTTTAGTTACGATTTAGGGTCGTAGGAGTTGGTTGAACGGAAAAGAATTTATTGGCGATTTCTGGTGATCAACACGGTAGGGGACCTCGAGATCGTGGTAGTAGCTGCTGGAATGGTTTTCGAATTCGAGAAAAATACTGGTTTAATTTCTAGATGCTTGTAGTGGCAGTAGTTGATCGAACTAGGGTTCAATAACCTGTTTTGGTCGTTGAAGTAGTCGAGACTTTTGTGTGGTCGTGGTTGAACTGGAGACGATCGCATATGGGCGATCAGAAGCGTGGGTGATCGGGGGATGTGTGGTAGGAATCTTGGAACTTCCGGTGATCGGCGTTGGTTGGTCGAGGCAATTCTTGGATGTGATGTTGGGTTCCAGTGGAATCAAATCGCTCGATTTCGATTTGCTTTTGTTTTCTTCGAGCTGGGTGGTCAGAAGCTTCAGTAGGGACGTGGGTGACTTGAGGGTGGTCGGAGCATTGATCTCTGGTGGCCGTAGTTTGCGTGCACGTGCACGTGTGCCCGGTTGTAACTGATGTTGTTCGATAGATTGGGGAAGGAGAAGAATGCTCGGGAGTGGTCTCGGGGAAAACGTGAGTGCGACTCGAAGAACGCGAGTGATCGCAAGAGACACGGGGTAGGCTCGGGAATTTTGTTCGTTTGCTCGGGTATTCTGTAAATATAAAATCCTGGTTTCAAATTGTAAAGTAAATTTTAATTTCCAGGTTTTAAAATTTTAAAAAGGGAAATCAAGTTCAAGTTTAAAAAGAAAAAGCAAGTTGAATTTATTAAATTTCCCAAAAGAATGTTAGTCAAGTTTAAAAGTATGTTTTAAAATTGAATATGTTTCAAAATTTTAAATGTTTAAAAGTGTGTTTTTAAAAGTAAATATAAACTAGATTAATTTTGTAATTGAATTCAAAAGTGTTTTCAAATAAATGTACTAGATCAAGTTTTTAAGAAAAGAAATTAAAACAAGTTTCTAAGTAAGTTTAAAAAAAAAAAATATAAAGGTTAAACAAAGTTTTTAAATATATTTAAAGGAGATATTAAAGGATATTTAATTAGAGTTTTAATTAAGGTAAATGGTTTATCTTAATTTATTAAGGTTTTATTAAGTAATTAAATTATAGTTACTTAATTAATTGAAGATAGCAAATTAATTAATATAAGATAATTATTTTGGTTTAATTAAGGATAATCACTTTGGAAATTGATTAAGTAAAATTATTGAATGTAATTAATAAAAGGATAATTACTTTTGGAAGTAATTAATGAAAGGTAATTAAGGGTTAATTACTTAGATAATTAATAAAGATTAATTAATGTGATTAATAAAGGTTAATTAATATGATTAATTAAGAATAATTAATGTGATGAGTTAAGGTTATTTAATTAATTAATGTGATTAATTAAAGTTAAATTAATTAATGTGATTAATTAATAGAGGTGATAAATAAAGGATAATTACTTAATTAACAAAAGTAATTTGTGGATAATTACTTAATAGAAATGATTTGAGATTAATTAATGGGAGTAATTAAGGAATAATTACTTAGTATAATTTATTAATTAAGGTTTAATTAAATAAAGGTAAGTGATTTATAGTTAATTGATTTCTGTAATTAATTAAAGTATAATTACTTAATGTAATTAAGTTAAATAGGATAATTAATTAAGAGTAATTAAGAATTATTAATTAATATAATTAATGATGTAATTAAAGTTTGATTAATTAAGATTAATTAATCAATGATAAGTGATTATAGAGTAATTAATTAATGTAATTAATTAAGGATTAAAGTAATTGATTATAATTAATTAATTAATGAAGTAATTAAAGATTAAATACTATATTTGATTAAGGAAAATTAATTTGTGAAATTAATTTAAGGCTAATTACTTGAATGTAATTAAAAGATAATTAATCAAGGATGATTAATTGAAATGAATTATTAGAGGATAATTAATTAATTGATTTTAATTAATTAATGGTTAAGTAAGAAGGATTTATAAAATAAAGTAATTAATTTAATTCATTTTAAATTAATTAGAGATGATATAAATCATTACTTAAGAATGGATGATAATATTGAATGCTTTGCATTGATTGATATCTCTGATGAGATATATGCTGTGTGATATGGATGTTTAGTTGAATTGTGATGATAATATGGATTATCTGATAATGTTAATTATCTGTTGTGAATTATCTTTCTTTGTGTATAAAGATAATGAATTGAAATTGTTTTAACCTTTAAAACAACTTGGCCTTAAAAGATACGCTTTGGATTTCGATGAGACCGGGATCGGGTTTCCGTATACCGGATTTCCAGGTCTGGAGACCCGAATACCACATCGATCCAAATTAACGATAGGTCGTGAATCAAGTGAAGATGAAGATTCAGAGTGCAAGGGTTATTGTCGTTAACTCTGAGGGTGATTCCAAAACGAGTGTAACAAGATAATGCCTTCGGTTTCGTTCGAACCCGGAACGAACTTGTATGGATTGAATGCTTTCAGCACATCGTCAGGTGGACGATGAGCATTCTAAGTGATGTGTTCTTTTCTAAGGTAATCGTGACCTCAAGCCTCACAAACCGGGAATGGCTAAAACAGGGGAGGTGCAGCAAGGTTAGTGGGTAGCACCCAAGTAGGACAAGATTACCTCTGTCTAGAAGTCCCTTCTTATTTCGGCTTAGTGTGTGCGGTTGCTGATCCCAACCGTGAGGTATCTTGTGCGGGAATTATCCAGTAAGGGATGTTCCGGCCTTGTGTTGCAGGGGATTGGGAGTGATCCTCGGTACGGTGATCTAGGCCACGTACTGTGACGGGCGGTACCCCGGTAGCCCTGCCATTGTATGGAATCCAAACTCCAATAAGTGCCGTACGTATTAGTTGTGCCCAACTATGTTGGAATGTGAGATGTAAGCATTTCAGCTATTTCTGTATTTTACTTGAAAACCCTAGACCCTATTATAATACAATCAGATTTCCTATCAAATGTTTTGGTTAGCGTAAGGTAAAAACTTACCCATGTTTATTTGTGGGGAGTCTTACGTGATACCTTTTCTTTCAAAAAGGTTTTGAAGTTAAGCAATTTTAACCCGTTTACTCACACCAGACCCATGTCTGACCCAAGTTGTTTATTTCTGTTTTATAAACTCTTGGGTACTCAAATTTTTACGAGTAGCCAAGGGATTCAGGTTAGCCTTGACGAATTGTGGAGGAGCGATGGAGCAGGAGGCTTCGGCGTTGTAGATAGATAGTAGTTTCCGCTGTGTTGATCTTGTTTAGATCTTTGTTTTGTATTGAGTTGTAATAACTAGACAGATGTTTATAACTGTCTAGTATGTGATGTGTAATCTGTGTAACTCTGATAAGTGTTGTATATGATACTGTGTAATATTTATGTGATATAATATATTTTGTTCGTTTCCGCTGTGAGTATTTGTGTTTGTTTCTTTTCTCTTCTTCTCTTTTCTACTTCTCACCCCTTTCTTTCTTACTGTCGATGCGATTTTCCGGGAGTGGAAAGTCGGGTCGTCACATTTGGAGATCCAACTATCGACTCAGCTTTTCGCTTTTCTAGTTGATTTGTTCAGAGAGGTCATTTGTTTTATTGGAGACTTCACTGCATTTGAGATATTCTGTTGTATTTTATTTCTAACTCTGATGTTTATATAGTAGCTTCATGAACTACTCTTTATTTATTCCGCTGTGTATTATTGTATTACTCTGTGTCTGTGATTCTGTGATGTATTTATTTACTGTATATGCTGAGTTTTGCAAAATTTAAATAACAATCTGATATTTTGAGCAATTAAATTCCGGCATGTGTGGATGCGAATGGTTGAAAATACCAGGTCGTTACAGTTGGTATCAGAGCTTTGGCTCTAGGCAAAACTTAGCATATATGGTAAATTTATTTACAGAATCACTTTCGTTCGAGTTGAATCTCTTCCTTTTGACTCAATTTCCTTTAAACTTTGGAACGTTTCCTACGGTTCCAAAATTCATTCTTCTCTCTCCCTATTTGTATTCTTTTGATTCTAGAGTATCCCATAACTCCACTAAATGATTTGTAAAGGGGTGAAACTCCTTTACAATTGGCATTGATTCACCAGAGATTTATATATCCCTTGGTTTAGATGCTGCTATCTCTTGTTATGCAGAATTCTATCTTTGGCGATCGAATGTCGATTTGCCTCAGAATTCTGCACCGATCTTATTATGAAATCACGGTTGACCGGTTAAGGTCGCCCGTGATTTATATAGGTATATCCATCTTTTATTTTGTAATTTAATTATCTCATCTTCGATCGAGCCTATCTTCGAATCAGAATTCTATCTGATTAGAGTCCCTCTAATTTGAATCTCTATCTTTGTTTTGAAATCCATTTTGAATCATCCTTGGAAAAAAATCGGGCTTGTTTGTATTTTAGAATTTTTTTTATTATATATCGAAAGTATTACTTTGATAAGTATGATTATATTCTATATATATAAGTGATTTTGATAAGGATTATATACCTTTTAAAACTGGAATTTGAAAATTTGAAAGGATTTGAAATTTTGAAAATTATATATAAGAAATTTGATTCATCTAAAAATGATTTATAACCGAAGGATTTTAAATTGGAAATTCGAGGAGTTGAATTCCGGTGTTTTCTAATTGGTTTTAAGATTTTGAAAACATATAATAATACAATTTAAAAGTATTTTCTGAATAAGAAATGTTTCAAATGATTTCGAATGAGTTCCAATGATTTCGAAAAATAAATTTCAAAGAAGTTTTCAAGAAAATAGAAATCCAGAAATCACTTATGTCGTTGGAAAATAATTTCGGTGATGAGTGCACGCATCATCGACATTGATTTTCGAGTTTCAGAGTGGGGGAGAGGCCACTTAGTAGCATTGCTACGCGAGTGATTTTGCGAAACCAATTTTGATTTCCAATTTTGAAGTATGATTTGATATTCGAAAGATATATGTATATGTATTTGAAACGATTTGAAATGAGCCGGTGTTCAGTCCTTGAGTTTCGGATTTGATTTAGTATGACCCTATCTATTAAAATTGATTTACTGATTTGTTGGTGATTTCCAACTCTTGGATTGTAAATATGATTTTTTCGACTATTTTTAAGGTTCGAGCACTTCCAAATCAAGGTTTAATTTTCAAAGCTAAGTAAATTTTTGAAAAGTATAAAGTATTTGATAAAGTATATAAGGTTTGTATGTATGTTTAAAGTATGTAGTGATATGATTTTGAATTATACTAATATGAAATTTAGTTTTTAAAAAATATTTTTAATAAAATTTAGTTTAAATATTTTAACTTAGTAACATCTTTATGAAACTATATATTTAACAAGTTGGAATTGATATATAAGTTGTACGTAATCTGTTTTATTCGCATAATTAATTTGATCCAAGTTTGAGTACACAAATTCGAGGTGAATTACACCATTTCGTGTTAGGATTTTTCATTTGATTCTTGATGGCGAATATTTGAGATGTATTTTGGGCTTGATTCTAGAATTCTCTATCATAGTATATAGCTATGCAAGGGGACTGATGGTTTCTAGTCGAGAAACCATATCAAAATCCGCATTAGGGAAGTCGAATGGACAATACTAGTTCGAAAGCGAACTTGTGTGATCGAGTGAGCGATCGAATGTGATGTTGCGAAATGATGACATATGTACATCTTATGTTCTAATATCATTGATATACTTGATGCTGAAATTGGAAGTTGTTGGCTTGGATATCTTTGTAATTTAATTGGAATTTTTCTTTTATGAAAAAATACTATCAATTAAAACCATTTTTTCAAAACTATTTTTCTTTATTTCTTCTTAAACAAACTGTTTATTCTATTTTACATACAAACTATTTTACAAACTATTTTATATGAAAACTATTCTAAATTAAAAATCTTTTATAAAGCAAAGGTGTTCAATCCCATATGGCTCTTCATGCAGTCAAATTTATTTTGAAAATTTTGACACTAATATAAGATGGACCTTATGTAAATATAAGATGATTTTGAAAACCATTGATTTTGGAAATGAATTATTTGACTTAAATTATATTGATTTAGAAACTTGGATTATTTTCTAAATTTATTTTTTTGGAAACTTTGAAACTGAAGATATTTAATTTAATAAGAAATAATTTGGTGAAATTGTATATGATTTTGAAACTGAACTGATATTGAAACAAATTGAAATTTGAGAACCTCGTGTTACTAAATACTTGATTTGGGAGTTATCGAACTTATATAAAAATTGATTTGTATAAGTATGATGTTGACATGAAAACTATGGATTTGAAAAGGTACTCAATTTGAAAAGTGAAATCTTATATAATTGAAGTCTATATAAGTGTGATTTGATATACTTTTGATTTTGGAAAGGTATTTGATTTGAAAATAAAATCTTATATATAATGGACTTTATATAAGTATGATATTTGAAAGTGATTTGAAAAGGTACTATATGATACATATTTTCGAAGCAAAGATATGGAAAGTGCCTTCTGCTTGATATCCGCTTTGTGGCCACATTGTGGATTCATTCTATCGATATTTCTCTGATTTTTGGTTTTCCGGATATGATACTCGAGTGTCCATCGAATTCCATGGCGTTACCCATGGTCTTACGAGCACGACTGCATAGCGCAACTGCCTGACTGAGATGGCCTAGGGGTACAGATTGTTTCCTGGGGGATCCAGGCATAATCATTGTGTATCCTGCATTTATGTAGGTTGCATTAGTAGCGAAATCACCTGGCTGAGATGGCCTAGGGGTACGAATTGTTTCCTGGGGGGATCCAGGCGTAACCATTGTGTATCCTGCATTCTACTAGTCATCATGGCGTAACTCGCAGGGTTGAGAAAGCTTACAGATATGGATTGTTTCCTGGGGGATCCAGGGGTAACCATTGTGTATCTGCGAACCATGGTTAGACAAAGGTTTTGGTAGTTTTGTTTGGATTGTACTTTCCATATCTGTTTTTAAAAGTTTTTCCAGTATTTTCACTGGGTGTTGAAACAAGTCTACTAAGTACCTGGAGAAGTCTAGCTTTGCGCCTGATCAACGCACTGCTAGAGTCTGCAGGAATGAGGATAAACTTGTTGAAACATCGAGTTATAAAAGCATTTTTGAAAGAAAAATTTGTTTCGATATAAAGGTATTTTATTATAAAAGTATTTCCTACAAAGAAATTTTGTATTAATATTTGGGATTGAAATTCTTATGGTTTGAATTAACTATTCGTGCCCGATACTATTCTTTTGAATCTACCTTATCCGTTCAGCTTTATTTATTCACCTATATCCTGTTTTCTGAATCCACCTCCTTTCCTTGTTGACTGTATCCTTTTTAAATATTGTTTATTTATAAACTACATGGTTTAATAGAAAATTATTAGTGTTATAAATATTTTAGAAGTTATTAATTAAATACAACATATTTAAAGAAAATGATTATTGGTTTATTGATAATATTTGGAAAATATCTTGAGATAAATTAATAAATTTATGAATTGTGGATTTAATTTTTTCAATAGCTTCTTTGTAAATATAAGTAATGATGTAAATAATTGTTTTCAAAGAGTTTTCATATATTTAGGAAGGTGTTATTTAAACATATAAATGGAAATATTTTGATTTGCGAAGTTTATAAATGACTATTTATGGATATGATAAAAGGGTTAACCAAATTATTGGATATTAATTAACTTAAAGTGAAATTTATATAGTCTTAAATTAATTGTTTATCCTTGTCTTTCAATCTATTTATCTTTCTGGTTGTTTCTATTCTCCTACCTTCTTCCTTTACGAGGACGAAAAGTTTTGAGTGGGGGAGAGTGTAACGACCCGTAAAATTTTAATGGTTTTAATAATGTAATTAACTGAATTTTATGAGATTTTTAAATAATAAATTTTTAATAATTTTTAATGGTTTTATTTACATATTTAATTGAATTTTTGAGAAATTTTAAAATGATAATATTTTGAAATAAAACTTTAATATTTGGAATACGTCTAATTAAACATAGCAAATGGTAAATTTTCAATTAATAATATTGAAGTTTATTTTCTTGTATAATTTTTTTTTAAATTTAAATCAGTTAAAAATTTGATGGTTATAAAATATTTTCCAAACCTAAATATTTTTACATAGAAAATTTGTAAATCATCTTTTGAGCAAGACGTCATATTTCGTTTCTCAAAATTTGAACTATTATTGCTCCGTCGACCTTATTTTCTAGCTAAATAGCAGTTGAATTTAAAAGTGTTCCGAAACCTAAATATGTCAACATGAGAAAATTTATTTAGAACACTCTAAATCTGACTGCGAAATTCATTTCGTGAAATTCGGATGTTTCTAGCTCCGTTGGGATTTTTCCGTACGGAATAGCAGCATTTTTCTGGTACCGATTATCGACTTTCGATCAGATGATCATACCACAAATACCTATATCAGGGAATTATTGTCAAGGAAAAAATTTCTCAGCATTTTTACCTCAAGGACAGACCTTCAGTATTTTAGCCTGAAGGACAACTTTCTCTAGGTATCAGTTTGTAGTTATCGGTAGCAGTTTTTAGGTATCAGTTTTTAGTTCGGTAGCAGTTTTGAAAAAATGTTTGTCCTTATGAATAATTTTGAAAGAATGTTTGTCCTTATGAATAATTTTTAGGAGAATGTTTGTCCTTGTGGGTAAAATATTGAGGTCGTGTCCTTGAGGCTAAAAATATACAAATTTTTGTCCTTTAAATTAATTCCCCCTATCGGTATACCGTTTTGATCGTCTCGTCATGCTGATCTCTACGGTATATTCATTTCTGTATTTTGAGGTCCGGTACGCGACAGAAACAATAGAATGGTACGTCGTATCGGTACCATAAAGATGACTGTTAGCTTTCCTTTTGCCTTTTCAAAACTTGAACGTGAATCCTAAGCAAAATAATAAATTGATTTAATAGCTTATCAATTAGTGTACAGCTGTTGCCATCCCATGCCATTTCAAAAGTTTAAAATGTACAAAACACTATACGTTTATTTCACATTCATCTATCTTTATTTCCTTTACGTTTTCTTCCCATCTACCTTATAACCTTCTCTGTTTTGCTGCCTTCTTTTCATTTACACTAAGCCTGCTCCTCCTCTTCTCTTTGAAAACCATCCCACCCCTCTCTATCTTTCTTCATTTACAAACTCTCTGTCACCCTCCATCCTTCCCCTTCCACTTATTTATCCACTCCACCCTTTCTCCCTTTCATTTCTACATGGCCTTCTCCACCTTAAGCCTACGACCTTGTGCCGCATCACCCTCCGCCAAAAGCGGCAGCCATCACCAACCTCCATCTCAGCTGTATGCCTCGTGAGCCACCCCTTAGCCTCCCACCACCAGACCCAAACCCGAGACCATCCTCCACACGTCTCGACTGCCCCTCCTTTTCCACGCCAGCAACCGCACCAACCTCCACCATCATGTTTTCCACGCAAGCCTTACCTTATTCCCACCTTGTCTTTAGGTATATATATTATGTATTGATATTATATTAATTAATATATACTATTAACCGTTGAGTATAATATGTTTACATATATATGAGGTCTGTTATATATATCAGAGTATTTAGATAAAAGTTTATAATGGTTTTAATTTTGACTTTAAAATGTGTATGAGTTTAAGATATATGTATAAGTTATATACTCTATAGATGTTATACAGTTATACATATGTGTTTGAAATATAAATTTACACAGTGGTTGTTTATGTTATGATCTGAATATATATATATATATATATATATGTTTTAATATAAAATATATATAGTTTATATAATCAGATTTTATGCTAGTTTTCTAAGTATAATAGGCTGTTCTGCTTTATACATATGTATGGTTTCTGAAACAATAGTTTGCAGTGGTATAGATGTTGTATATATTGGTTTGTTGTTTATATATTTACAAAAGAGAAAAATATATATAATATAATATGTTTGTTTATAACCAGTGCTATTACAAAGTTTTTGTATATTTGCCGAGTCCACATATATGAGCTATAAGCTTAAAATATATTAGTGTATTATATAATATTTTATTAAGGTATGTTATATATTTTAGTATGAAGGTTGAGTGGTTACTTTATACATGTTTATAATAGTAATTAAAGTTGTTTTATATCGATTTGTATAAGTTGTTTACCGCATGCATGCCTGATTTTCTGGTTATATATATTTGTTATTAGTATTATATTGGGTTAGTTTATATATACAACATAGTTATACTACAGATTGACGATATATTTTGTTAGTTTTAATTATACAGTATGTTTTATAAAGTATATATACTATATTTTGTTGTTTTGTTCTGCCTAGAGATATATAAAGATATACATTAGTTTAAATATATATATATATATATATATATATGGAGTTTTGCATACCTAAGTTTCATAGAAATATGGTAAGAGTTTAAATAATAAGAGTATGAATAGTATTAAGTTGTCTGGGAACTTGTCTATTTAAACTTTATGTATAGGCCAGTTTACATATATCTTGTAATGTGTTAATATTTTAAAGGTTATTTTGATCTGTAGAGATTTATTTATATATATATATATAAGCTCGGTTTATATATTTTTTGTCTAAGTACATAAGTTGAATAAGTTATATAGATATATGTATATAATCTGTTAGTGGTAAGATTACGGTTGTATGGTGGGTCTGCATTTATGTACTATTAACCTGCATATAGAAGTCTGGCTTTTATAATCATATATGTATATACATTTTCTAATGTATGTTTAAAATCGATTTATAAATATAGTATTTAAAAATATATACCTGATATGTTAGGGTGAATTGAATGTAATATATATGTACTGATTTTTAATATTATGTATATTTATGTTGAGTTTAATATATGTTTTAAAAATTTAAATGTATTTGAAATTAGAATATGGTTTTATCCATATATAGTTATATACATAAGTTCACTTATACCATTATCTTCATCGATTCCGTTCTGTTTTGACTTCGTAAATTTCTATTTATCAGCCCTGTTCGTCCTATTCTTGCCGATCTTGTTCGTTTTGGAAATTCGTTCTTGGATTCGTAACTATTTCAAATATTTCAAGCCTCGAAAGGTGAGCAATCACTCACGATTAACGTTCTTATATTTATTAAATTTGATTTCAATTGAAACGACAATTGAAATATGCTGCTGTAGTTATTTAAATTGTTATATATGCTATTATCTGTAACTGTTCACCTGTGGGATATGACACTATATCCTGTTGTTTATATTGTTATTGATGATATACGCCTGTAATATTATTTTAATATCTGTTATCACTCTACAAGTTCCCTGTTAGTATAGAATTCACTATGGGTTGAAATGATACATACCGAACGGACTTTAGAATAGGAGAAATCATTATGGGTTGAAATGATAGACCCAAGTGATTTTCATTTGAATTGAATTTGGGATTGCGGGTCGAAATGATATCTACCCATATATACTTAAATTACAGATTGAAATGATAAATATCTGTATCACTTGACCATAGGATAGGAAATTATATACAAACACCGTTGGTCCATATATAAGTATTTTGAAAATAAATTCTATGGTTTTGGAAAGAAATATATGGTTTTAATAAATGTTGATTCTTAAATTATTATATATAAATGGTAATGATATATATAGATTTAATGATAATATTTAATTTAATTAAGATTGATTTAATACATATCATATGGTTAAGTATTTAAATTTATATTCCAAAATAGATCTCGGTAATAATTTGAATTTAGTTGAAATTGTATTCAATAAAGAAGTTTATTTAATTAAACCGATTTGAGACTTATTGAAATTGAGATTTAAGATATGATTTATAACTTGGGTTTGATTTAAGTAATTTAATGAATATTTCTTGTTTAAATAAATTTAAGGAAATATTTAGTAAAAATGTAATTAAGGCTTGTTAAATGATATTGAATTTATTAAGTGAATATTCCCTGATTAAATAATAATGAAGTTAAATCAAGAGCTATATGAAATTGTTAAATTTAACTTTCAAAATATTAAAGCTTTGAAATATATTGAAATTTAAATGGTCTATTGAGAACTGAATTGAATTGATGAATTGAGCTTTGAAAAAATTTGAATTTTGAATTTGAGTTGATTTGAATCGATTTGTGAGACTTGAGGAATTTATAAATACTTTACTTTATAAATTATTTAACCTATATATATACTATTTTGGAAAATAGATATATTTGAAATGAAATGATATTTGGGTTTTGAAGTATAAATTAAATTGAAATGATCACGGTGTTATAGTGTATATTTCTACATTGTAGATAGTTCCACGGATCCTTAGAGGATGGTTATCCCAAACATCCTCTGAGTTACTTGTATTTCAATTGATATTTCACTCGAAGTTGGATTTATTAATATAAGAATGTTAATCCTGACTCGAGTGTTTTGTGTTTTGCTTTACGCTCGGGTCAGACCAAGTGATACAGCATTTGAGACTCACCTTTGGAGTTTGGAGCTTCGTTTGGAGATCCAACTATCGACTCAGCTTTCAGCTTTTCTAGTTGATTTTTTCAGAGATGTCATCTGTTGTACTGGAGACTTCACTGCATTTCAGATATTCTATTGTATTTTATTTCTAACTTTGATGTTTATATAGTAGCTTCATGAACTACTCTTTATTTATTCCGCTGCGTATTATTGTATTACTCTATGTCTGTGATTTTGTGATGTATTTATTTACTGTATATGCTGAATTTTGCCAAATTTAAATAACAATCTGATATTTTGAGCAATTCAATTCCGGCATGTGCAGATGCGAATGGTTGAAAATACCAAGTCGTTACAATATAAGTCTATCCATCTTCCTATTCTGCTATTTTATCATCTTATCTTCGTTTCGAGCCCACTTTCGAATTAAAGTTCTTTGATTAGGATCCCCTTAAATTTGGATCTCTATCTTTGTTTTGAAGTCCATTCTTGTATTATCGAGTGAGGGAGTGTATTTGTAATTAATTTAAAATATTTTATATTGTGTTGTTTGAGTTGTTAAGTTTGAATTTTGGGTTTCGCTCGATTCATCTAGCTAACGTTATCGATAGGGATTCCAAAACACTTGAACAGAGCAAACTGACACAATATTATTATCAAATTTGGTAAATGAAATAAAATTTTGTATGATTATATTATATATATAAGTATTAATTCCCTGAAATTTAATAGTTAAACGAATTGGTTATTTGAAGTGATAATATTTTTTATTTTCATTCATTGTTTTGTAAACCATTGAATATTGCAACATGATATAAACAAATGAAATTATAAACATGGTTTATAAATTTATTTGCAATTTAAATGAATCAAGGATTTGAGAATTTAAATTTCCGGTGTTTTTCAAATTTGGGTTTCAAAGTTTTATAAAAATAAAATAGATTATTTATTTGAAAGTATTTTTAAATAGAAATCGTTTTCCAAAGAATTTCAAAGGTTTTAAATCAGTACTCTCTCCGTTTGTTGCTGGAAAATAATTTCAGTGATGACGGCCACATCATCGACATTCATTTTCGAGTCTCGAAGTGGAGAGGCCCCTTAGTAGCTTTGCTACACTTTTTTTCTAGAAAAAGAAAAATGGATTGGATTTAAAATTTCTTATGTATACATTTATTTATAAAATATATATGTATATAATTATTTCAATATAGTTGAACTGAAACTGGAAGTTTGGATCTTAAGTTTTATATTAAGAAATGGTTCCAACTATTGAAATAAAGTGAAATGTTTGAATAATTGGAATATTTGAAATAATAAATGAAATTAAACCAACCTGAAATAATGAATTTGAACAAACTTATTTGTATAACACTAAATTACTTTCTAATATATAACTAGCCTAAAATATTCAAAAAAGTCAAATGTTAGGATATAATAAAGTGTTGTACAAGAAGAAAACTTAAGTAATAAATGGTTCAAACAAAAAATCTGGGTTAATATAAATGTTGTAGGAAAATTCGTATAATACTTAATTACACTCTGAAACATTAATATAATTTACCTAGAAAAGTTTTAAATGTAATTAGAATGTAATTGGATAGTATACACTATGATAAACGTAATAGGCTATCAAAAATGGTATGTTGTTAAGGGAATTTACCGATAATAAATTAGATAATAAAAAGGAAAATTTATTTGTTGAATAATATATGGTTATAAAATGAATAAACCTAATATATGTTGCAAAATATATGTTAGATGAAATGAATTAGATAAATAAAAGGGAATGCTAGTTAACCAGATAAATATGAACTTAAGAATAGTGAACTTGAATTTTAGTGGAATCAACTTAGTTGAAGATAAATGGATAAAATAAATGAGCTGATTTAAAAATGAATTTGTTGGAAAAATGTTGATGAAATGAAAGAAAATCAATTTTAAATTTAATGACTATTTATTTGTTGAATAAAATGGATTAAACCAAATTGATGAATATTAATTTCTCAAAAATTGAAATCTATATGGTTTTGAATAGTTGAAGTTGAATGTTGGGGGTGGAATTAACTATAGTTAATAAATAGATTTAATAAATGAGTAAAACAAAACAAATATTGTAGTGAAAATTGTGCAATAAATGTTAATAAATTGAAACAAATTAATTTAATGAAAATATATGAAAATGAAGTCAATCAAATGTGAACACAATAAATTTGATTGATCAAATAAAATGAATTGGAATCAATAAATTGAACATGAACCAATTTTTAACATAAATGGAGTGTATATGGTTTTAAATTTACTGTTGTATTTGGTATTCCAATCTATCTTCTCTTTCTGATTGTTCCTATTCTCCTACCTCCTTCCTTTTCGGGGACGAAAAGTTTTGAGTGGGGGAGAGTGTAACAACCCGTAAATTTTAAAAGTTTTATTAACATATTCAATTGAATTTGGTGAAATTTTAAATAATAATATATTGAAATAAAAATTTATTATTTGGAATACGTCTATTTAGACATAGCAAATGGTAAATTTTCATCAGATAATATGGAAGTTTATTTTTATTGTGTAATTCTATTTCAATTCAAATCAGTTAAAATTGATGATGATAAAATGTTTTCCAAACCTGAATATTTTTATACAATAAATTTGTAAATAATCTTCTAAGTGAGACGTCATATTTCGTTTCGTCAAAATTGAACTCCTCTTGCTCCATTTATCTTATTTTCGACAGATTTGCAGTATTTCGGTGCCGATTATCGACCTTTGATAGAATGATCGTATCGCTGATATTTGTATACCGTTTTGATAGTCTCATCGTGCTAATCTCTGTGATATATTCAATTCTGGGTTTTGAAGTCCGGTAAGTAGCGGAATACGCGAAACCGGTAACTGTATCGGTACCGGATCCGTGACCTTTTGTTCTCTTCCGCGTTTCAAATTTTAACCGTGACTTCCATGCAACAATCAATTGCTTTATTTATTTCTCGCCTAAATCTTAGCGTGTGACAGTTGCCATTCATTTATCCTATTTATATTTGTGCCTTATCACTTTTGGCGTTTCAGAGAAGATACGTTTGATTCATTTATTTTTGAAACGGTTCAATTTCATTAGCTTTTATAACTTCGTTTTTCTTCTCTTCATTTCGTTTTTTTTGCCAAGCTTCTCATTTCATGGCTGCCTCCAAAGTTTATTGAAAAATTTAAACTGTCAACTTCCATCTTCACCGTACAATAGCGCCTTCTTCCTGGCCATACTCGACCGCGCCCCTACTGCCATTTCTCCAAGCAGACGCCATCCAAACCTCCGTCGTTTCAATGCAAACCCCTTCCACCCATCAACCCCTAGCCTCCGCACCTATCTCCTACCCACAGCCTCGGCTCCGCCTTGCTCCTCCTTTTGTCGTCGAGCTCATCCTCTCTTCCTCTGTTTTTCTTTTGGTTATATATAGGTAACGTATATATAATATATATGTTATATAATAGTTATATATATGTTACAGATTCATTTTTTTAGTGTGTGTATATACAAACTGTATTTACTTTATATATGTGTTTCTTAGATTGTTTATATATATAGCTACTATTATAATATGTAAGTATAAGTAAGTTTGTTTTAAAACTTTATATTGTGTTAATCTGCAGTTTATATGGGATAGGCTTTATTACTATGTATATATATAGTTTCTATGTATGTCTAGTTTTAGTTATATATATATATATATATATATTCTGGTCTATATATATTTCGGTTGGATTAAGATGTTATTAAGTTTTGTAAACAGTTTATATATGAGTTGAGTTCTTGACTTTCGGTTTATATATATGTTCTCCTATTAGTTATATAAGTTATAAAATAGTAGTATATATGCTTTTGCTTGTTACATTTTGATTGGGTCGGTGGTTTCAAACAAAATATATATGTATATATATATTAAGGTGGAGCTTGTACACCTTTACATCCATGCGTATTAGTTACATGTTTATAGTTTGCCTGTTTCTTTTCTTTACATTTTACTTTTAGGAAGTGTATTATATAAGTTAAGTTCCCGTATCTAAGAATAAATGATAAGTTATACATATTTTGTGCACATATACATAAGTTATATAAGTAATGTACGAATTTGTTGTTTATATATATAAAATTTATACAAGTATTTTATAATATGTTTGTTTTGGTTGCTGTGAAAAATATTGTCTATATATATATATATAATTGGCAGTCATTTATGTAAGTTATATATATTTTGTTTGCTGTATATATAAGTTTATTTATTATATAGGATTTGTTGATCAATAATTATATTTTTATAAAGTGGGTATGTGTTTTGACTTAAATTATAACACACACACACAGATATATATATATATATATATATATATATATGTTAGTAGATTGATTTGGAAATTTTAAAAAGAAACATAAAGTGTAAGTTATATATGCCAGTTTACACATATCAAGCTGTTATATATTATAAAGTATGAATGGTTATCTAAGTTTATATATATACACCAGCTTTTATATTTGTTGATATATTGTTGATCCCAAAGTATATAACAGTTGTTATAGTTTAAAGTATATATATACATATATATATAAGATATATATTAGTCTGTTATGTTTTAATGTAAAGATCTATAATAGTTTATTTTTAATATAGGTTTCTGTAAGTATATATATATATATATATATATTGTTATATTAAGCTAATTCTGATTTAGTCCATCAATTCCTTATCTATCAGCTTCGTTTGTCGATTCGAGTTCAATCTTACCTTGTTTGAGATTCGTGCCTGAATTCGTAGCTCATTTCTTTGTCAAATCTATCTAACCTCGAAAAGTGAGCAATTACTCACGATTAACGTTCTTATATTTATTAAATTTGATTTCAAATTGAAACGATAATTGAAATATGTTGCTGTTAGTTATTTACATTGCTATATATATGCCATTATCTATATCTGTTCACCTGTGACATCTGACACCATTATCTGTTACTTATTTTATCACTGATGATATATGTCTGTTGCTGATTATTATATTATTGTCACATATGTTATCACTCTGCAAGTTCACTGTTAGTATAGAATTCCCTATGGGTTGAAATGATACATACCCGAACGATCTGTAGAATAGGAGAAAATTATTATGGGTTGAAATGATAAATCCAAGCAATTTTCATTTGAATTGAATTTGGGATTGCGGGTTGAAATGATATATACTCGTATATATTTAAATTACGGATTGAAATGATAAATATCCGTATCACTTGACCATAGGATAGAAAATTATATACAGATACTGTTGGTCTATATATAAATATTTCGAAATGATTTCTATGGTTTTAATAGGAAATATATGGTTTTATTTAAATTTGAAAATATGATGTATATGAATAAGTTTTAATATAAAATAGATTTAATAATAAGCTTTAAATTTAGTAAAGTTTGATTTAAGTAAAATATAAAATGTTTAAGTATTTATTTAAAAATTGTATTTTTAAAATAGATTTTATAATGATTTCTATAAGTTAAAGTTGGAAAGATAAATTTGAATTTATTCGAAATTGTATTTAATTAAGAATTTTGTTTAATTAAATCGATTTAAAACTTGTTGAATTGGAGGGTTTTAAGATATGATTTTATAACTTGATTTTTGATATAAAGTGATTAAATGGATCTTTCAAGTTTAAATAAATCGAATGAAATATCTAGTTAACGTAATTTAAGGTTATTTAAATGATATTGGATTTATCAAGTAAACATTTCAAAACTGAATAATAATGATGTAAAATTTTGATATATATGAAATTTTCTAATCAAGTTTTGAAAATGTTTGAATATCAAAGCTTTGAAATATATTGAAATTTTGGTTTATTTTGGGGTTCAAATCTGTATTTTAAATCGATATAATTTGAAATGATTTATTGAGAAACTGAATTGAATCGAAATGAAGAATCGAGATTGAATAAAATTGGAATTTTGGAATTCAAGTTGATTTGAATCGATTTGTGAAATTTTAGGAAACTATTTTATTATACAAAGTATATTTTAAATTATATTTTACCTTATAAATTATTTTTGTCTAAACTATTTTATATAAACCATTTTATAAAACCATTTTATTATATTATTAGTATCTAAACTATTTAATTGGTGGAAGTTATGATTTCGAAAGTGTTATAACTTTGAAAGTGATATGATTTTGGAAATGGATATATTTGAAATGGAATTGATATTGTATTGATATGGTTTTGAAATGGAAAATGATATTTTGATTTTGAAGTATAAACTATTTTGAGATGACCACGGTGTTATAATAACCATTGGTTATTAAAGAGACAGGGATAAGATATTGTCATACTCTCTGCCAATACCAAAAACCACTTTAACAACTATGCACGTGGTGGAGATTCCAGAATGAAGTAGGATTGTTTGGTGACTATTCCATATGGTATTTACATAGCCCCGACTCCTGTGAGTCAGCTTGATGCGGTTAAAACAGGAGCCACGCCGGACCAAGTGAGGTCATTCCTCCGATCGACACATTTCTTCGATACCGTTCTATTGCTTTTGTGATTGATTGGGTGCACCCTTTGATTTGGGAGTGGGTTATGAGATGGGCGGTAGTAGCTGCTATGCGTTACCACTAGTCCGGATACGCAAATGGTATATCTACCCTGGCATTGCCTCGAGTGCCGTGTCGCATGCCCTATCGCGCTTTCTACGAGTTTGTTTTGTTTCGTACCTATGGAGTGCTCCCTGGTAGCCCACCTGCGGGTGGAGTTTACAGTATCTGTATAGACTACGACATTATAAAAATGTGTTAAGGGGGATATGGGTAACGCCTTAACGCTAATTTAATACTTTACTTTACTATAGACATATTATAATAGCATATATTACTACATAGTAGATAGTTCCATGGATCCTTAGAGGATGGTTATCCCAAACATCCTTTAAGTTACTTGTATTTTAGTTGATATTTCACTTGAGTTGGATTTATTGATATAAGAATGTTAATCCTGACTCGAGTGTTTTGAGTTTTGCTTTATGCACGGGTCAAACTGAGTGTCATAGCATTTGAGACTCAACTTTGGAGTTGGAGCTTCGCTTGGAGATCCATCTGTATCTATTCAGCTTTCAGCTATCCAGTTGATTTGTTCAGAGAAGTCATCTGTCTGTATTCGAGACTTCGTTGTATTTGATATTTCTATTGTATTTTATTTCAAACTCTGTTGTTTATATAGTAGCTTCATGAACTACTATTTATTCTTTTCCACTGCTTATTGTTATATTACTCTATGTATATGATTCTGTGATTTATTTATTTACCGTATATGTTGAGTTTTGCTAAATATAAATTAACAATATGATATTTTGGGCAATTCAAGTCCGACATGTATGGATTCGAATGGCTGAAAATACCAGGTCGTTACACTGCGGCTGCTCCACAAGGTGAACTACTTGGTCTGATAAAACTCTTGCCTTCCAAATCTACCAACGACACCTTTAGCTCCCTCATCTCTGTAGGTGTCATCTAGCTTGGTGATTTACTCACCCGTTCTGCTCTAGGCACCAAACCTATCTAAAACTCAATGGCTCATTTCGGTGGCAATCCAACAGCTGGTTCGAAGACATCTGCAAATTCTCTAACCACGAAAACTTGATGCAACTCATCTTCCAACACCCAACAAATCATTTACCTTACAACTAAGGTTTTCTACGGTATAAACTATCTGATCACTACAGTCAGGGTGTCTAAGTGATATTTTCCTATCATGGCAAAATATCCTAACATCATATTCACTTAACCAATCCATACCCAATATAATTCCAAACCATACAAAGTCAAACATATGCAAACCGCAAATAAAGGTATGACCTAACAAATCAAACTCTAAGTGGTCCGCTTCATCTCAAGTGTCGCATACCCTCATATCGGTTTTGCAAATCTTAATGAAGTAAGTAAATATGAGGGTTCTAGGTTAAGCTTGTCTACCAAACATCGAGATATAAAAAAATGCGATGCACAAGTATCAAATAGAACGCTAACAGACATACCATGGATCTGAAGTGTACCTCCTAACACCGCTTTTCCCTTCTCCTGCACTGTTGGCTTCGAAGTAGGCTCCAATGCATACACCTTTCCTTTTCCATCCTTAGCGGGCTCCTTGCATTGATTCTTATAGTGACCAATTTGATCACAGTTGAAGCACCTAATGTTCTTCTTCCTAATCACTTCCTTCGCCTTTCCAGTATGATACTGATGTGCACGTAAATATGCATATTTTTACCACCATATTTAATCTATTTAAATTAAATAAATGATCATATCGGGTATTTTAACTTGTTTAAACCAAAATTCAAATTATTTTCAAATTGTCACATATTCATCTTTATATAGGGGTAAAATGGTCATTTTTGTGCATTTATTAAATTTTGAAAATTTACTTGGAATTTTCTATGTTGTTTTGTAGGAAATTTGGTGAATTTTAAAAGTGGCTTTATGATAATATATGCATGCACAAGAGTGAAGAGAACAAATGAAGATGGAAATAATTCAAAGTGGTGATCATGGAGGACCCCACCCACTTACCTTGATTTTCAAATTAGGAGCTAAGCACATGATAAAAGGACATTAAAGCTTCATGTACATTTAAGTGGGAATTAGTGGATGTTAAGATTACTTGGCCACCACACTACCTCAAGGGAAATTTGGGCATTCCCCAAAATATGAATTCGGGTTTCATACATGTCTAAAGACCCCTTATGTTTCATGTAACTCCTCCCTTAGTCTCTCTTAGTTTAGTTTAGGCTCAAAAATAAAACTCAAAGCTCACTTTCTCTTTTCATGGCTACTTAGCCATATTTTTATTTCATGTAACTTTCATTTTTTTATAATGTTAATTAGTGCTCTCTTTACTTTTACATGCTTCTTTTCCTCCATGTTGTAGTGTAGATCTCTCTTATTTCATGCAAGTAGATTAGTTTTTCCTTTCTTTTTTCTCTCTTTTTCCTTTTGTTTGTTTAATGTTGCTTTCTACATTTGTTGATTTGATAACAAAAATGAGAAGCTAATCCCTTCAATTTAGGGGTAATGAAGCTCTCTTGAATCATGTAGATGCAACATAATTATTTTTATGCCTCTTTTGGGCCTAATGGAAAGTAGATGTTTGTGTGGTTGTTTATATGATGCTACTTGGTGATGGACCAGGTGATAGAGACTTGTTGAACTCAGCTATATTGTTGGTAGATGATGGAAGTGAAGGGCGGTGGGATGTTGTAGTTGTAGTGTATGGTTTTGGTGGCACGGGAAGGAATGAGCTGCTGGGTTGTCAAAGGTAGGCACTGTGGTTATGGCAAGTCAGGAAGTATGGAAGAATAGTGATGCTGATTTTGTTGAAGAAAGAATAATGAGGGTTGTTTATGGTTGTTTTGAAGTGAAAACAGTTGATGCTTGAGGAGTAATGAGGCAACAGTTTTGAATGAAGTATAGTGTGAAAACAGAGACCAGAGAAGTCAAATAAGAGAGAGTATGAGAGTTAACCACGTTACGATTGAAAATCTTTGTTCTCAACAAATCCAAATCGAAAATTCTCAAGTTAATAAGTATAAATTGGATTTTGTTGAGCAAATGAACGAAATATACGATGATCACATGGATTCGTTGTTTGAAACATATATGAAACAACGTGATAAACAAAATCAAATTTCAATGTGTGACAAGTCAAGTGATAATCCATTTTTACCCAAATCGACGATTTTCAAATAACGACTTTTGAAATTGAAAATGATGATCTTAATGAAATTGTTGAAAATTTGGTAATTGAGTTGGATTTCAATTCTTTTGAGGGTGTGGAACCAAATTTAAAATGCGATCTTCCTTTTCTTGATTTCGAAAATTTGAGTACAATAACTTTAGATTTTGAACTTGAGATACGCAATGAAGTTGTTGATAATCCAATAAAGGAAGGCGAATTTAATGAACATGAATTTTTTGGACTTTTCGATGACGAGTTGTTAAATTCCGATGAGGAAGATTTAAATCATCACTTTGATTTTGAAATCAATAATTCTGAAGAATTTTTCAATGAAGAGCTTGAATTTCAATTTGGTGAAAATAAACTTGAACTTCAACCAATTGTTTTATTGATCCTAAAAATCATCGAAAATAAAACAACTCGTAAGATTTTTAATAAAACGTTATTCATTTTCCCAAATCAACATTCACTTTGAAATCATTTATGGTTTGGTTTTCCGAGCATAAGCTATGTCTCATATACTTGACGAGACAAATGAATCGGTTTTTGGAAGACCGTTTCATTTACTTTTTGACGATATACTTTCTGATCTCGTGTAAATACCGTTAATTTTCATTTAAATAAAGGTCATGTTTTTATTTTTATTTTTCTCCTTCCACTTGGGTTGACTGTGGGGACACAGTCAAAATCAAGTGTGGGGGGAGACTCACCATCATTTTCAATTTTTCCAAAATTAAAAAAAAATCTCAAAAATAAAAAAAAAACAAAATTTTTTTTGTTAAGCATTTTAATTTATTTTTAAAGAAACACTATAAGATAAATATATGGTTTTGGTTTATTAAATTGAAATTTTTGAAAATTTATTCGTCTTAACAAAAATAAAAATGAAGTTTGATTACAAATAATAATGTTTTAACTAGTATATAGGAAGATTCATACGTGATAATTATGAAATATATCCTAATTGAAAATCTTTGTTTTAAAAAAGTGGTTGATTTAAAGTAAAGGATATAACATTTTTTTTGTCTTTGAAGTTAAGTGGTGCTAAGATGATTTTGCAAAAACTCTCTCTTTCTATAAAAAAAAATTGAAAAAGAAAAAAAAGAAAAAAAAGCATTTGTATATATGTAAATATTTTCTATTAACGCCTACGGTCGACAGGTGTGCACACTTATGTGTACACTCGCCATGCTCTGTACCTTTCTCACGTAAGCCCGAAAGGCAGTGCATGATCGGTATATCTGGCCTCAGTTTATCTGAGCTAGGTGTATATATATAAAAATTCTTTTTAATAACGCCTATAGTCAATAGGTTTTCACACTTGTGTGTTCACTCGCCATGCTCTGTATTCCCCTCACATCAGTCCGCAAGGCAGTGCATGGGTAATATATCTGGCCTCAGTTTATCTGAGTTAGGCATATGTATATATTGTAAATATCAATAAAATTTTCAAAAAATGGAGAGAGTAAGCAAATGAAATCCAAGCACTATTTTAACTTATTTGATTTGATTTATTATTGAAATGAAATGAAATACCACTTTGTTTGTACCAAAATTGGGCACAACACTCTTCGGAAGTTTTTGAAGAGATAAAGTGAAGAAATTAAATGAAAAAAGAGGATTATCTAACAAAAACTCCAAATTAAAGATACGAAAGTAATTAAAATGCACAGAGACACAAGGATTTAGAGTGGATCAGCGTATTTCCTACGTCCACTATGAAGTTGATTGCTTTATTGATCTTTCTTTGATGATTACAATTGATTTTAGCAGGTTACAGTAAATAACAATGATTTTCGGTAGTGAAATTTGTTGGTAGCAGCAGCAATGGAGTTTTGAACTGGATCCGGTAGAGTCTGGGCGTTGGAGATTTCAAAGAAGAAGAAGATCCTTTTCGGTATGCCCTGGGGCTCTATTTATAGGCGTATAAGGCTGGTATTTCGCTCAGATCTCGGGAGACCCTCTCTGGCACGTGACCAGGCCCGCGCGCCCAAGCCCGTGAAGTATCGGTCCGATCCGTGATCGATACGAACGGATTTCGTATCGATCAAGATCGCGTCGATGGAGTCGAAATTTGGCGTGGAAATTCTTTAGCATGCACGTAGTCTTCTGTGAAAATTTCATAGCATTTGGACTTGTAGATTAGGAGATATGATCGACACGAATTGGGATCTTCAGTTGGCTGTTTCGTTCAACTCCCTCTGTTCGACTCGCTCTTTATTCGACTCGGTATTGTTCGAATCGCTGTTTGACTCGATGACGTGGCATTTGAACCTCTGGATCACTCCGCCTTTGATGCCGTTTTGATCGAGTCGTTCTTGGAGCTTGCCTTGTTCGTATCGATGGAACTCAACTCCGATCGATTGATTCGAACACGGCAACACGATGGATTCGATCAGGGCTTTTCCAGTATGGATACGAATTGGACAAATGAGGGACGCGAACTACTGCTGCTCGATGGATTCGAGCAACGCACTCCAGCTGATGGACTCAAAGTAGGCATTAAACGATCGAGTCGAATTGTTGTTTTCTGAAGGATGCGGAGCGAGTCGAAGTAGGCACTTCTGATGGATGCGAAGCGGAGCGAGTCAAAGTAGGCATTCCTAATGGATGCGAAGCGGAGCGAATCAAAGTAGGCATTCCTAATGGAGGCGAAGCGGAGCAAGTCGAAGTAGTCATTCCTAATGGATTCGAATTGAGCGATGCGAACAGTGGTTGGTTTTCATCCAATCTTGTATCGATCGTAATTCGATCATACGAACTTGGATTGACTTGAGATTTGGAATGTTGATTCTCATAGCTTCGCTTGTCGTGTTCTATCAATTTAAGCTCGATCCGGACTCGGACAAAATTTGTCGATATCCATAGTGAGCCTGCGTACAACCGATCTCCAGGATGAACTGCCCTTGGTTTTTAGTCAAGTTCTTGGTGTCACGGCCTTGCCAAAAGGCGGGATAACATTTGCCCCCCAAAGTACGTCTTGTGTGAACATGACGTGCTTTGAAATGCTGCATCCTTCATTCTGAAAAAGTTCTATCTGATTCATTAAGTAGTTGCTATCTTTTCGTCAAAAGATGTAACCTTCGATTGATTTCCAGTAATATAAATGTTGATTTGTTGACTGCCAATGATTATGTAGTGCATCGTTGTAACTGAGTGTCGAGGGATAGCGATTTGTTGTTCACTGTTGTAATTGTCATCAGGTAAGCATTCAACTCCTATAAATTTTGAAAATTGAATGTTAGTCTGTCATACATGCATGTATGTTAGCCTGACTCCCATTAATGTTTGCATGTTCACGGGTCGTTGTCAAGTTTTTTTTATATCGAGTTTTGCAACGATCCTCTTCTGGATCGATGTGAAATTCGAGTTGTAACAACGTTCGATTGTTGTTTTAAGTCCTTCCTTTGTATCGATCCTCTCCTGGATCGATCTGAGATGTTGGAATGTAAGCTTGGTATCGATGGATAAGTAATATAGTGGGTCTCGGATCGATGGATACAAAAGTAATGCTTTGTATCGATGGAGTCTAACGATCCAGACATAATCATGCAGTGATGCTTCACGGAGGATATGCCATTTCATATTCTTTTATTCAATAAGAATCCCCGATTGTGGATAATCTTTGATAGGAGTCATCCATGACTCTTTTTCTAGATCCGTCTCCAAGATCTTGTTGATCTTTATATGTCAATGCCTAGAATAATAAGAATTTCAACTGGGATAAAGTCTATTTTTCGTGCATCCCCAGAACTGGCTAGCTTGGCGAGTGATTCGACCTTTTCGTTTAGTTCTCTGAGGATTTGTGTAGTGGTGTAATAGTCGAAGCCGGCTAGTAGCTTTTGGACCCGGTTGAGATAAGGAGCAAGACGTTGCCCCCTTGTCAGATAATCTTCCCTGACTTTGCGTACTACTAACCAGTAATCACATAAGACATGTAAAGTTTCCACTCGTAGTTTTCTTGCAAGTTTGAGCGCCAAGGCTTCATACTTAGCTTCGTTATTTGTTGCAGGGAAGTTGAGTTTCAGGGCATAGCAGATCGTTCGTTCCTCAGGAGTCATTAACGCAACTTCGATGTTAGAAAGTTGATTATTGGAAGTTCCATCGATGTACGTTCTCCATCGGTTGGACGATTCTCCACTGTTCTTCGGATAGTCGTTTGATGTGGTGGATTCAGATATGAAGTATGCTAATGTTTGACCATGGAGAGCTCTCCAAGGGAGATAAGTGATATCAAATTGGCTTAGCTTGATACTCCATTTGAGTAACTTTTCAGACATCTAAGGTTTCTATTGGACCTATCATAACGGTTGGTCGATATGGACGTTAACGAGGTGAGCTTGTCAATTGCCAGCCTTCATCATATACTGGTCTTTGGATTCGTTTCTCTTCACATAGCATTGCGACGCTTATGGCGTGTGTTGACACGGCCCAATTGATGTATAAATCTTTGCGATCCAAAGGTTTAGGTAAAATGGGAGGTCTCTTTAAGCGATCTATCAGAGATGCTTGGTTGTCCTCGGTACATGGGTGTCTCTAATTGTCGGAATTTTCTAGAAATTAGTCTTGATTCGATGAGAATTAATGATGAAAATGAAGAATCTTTCTGATGTAATTGTGAAAGAGCATTTCAAAGGATCGAGTTTCATCATGCATTTTTTGGAGAGCACTGAATACTTCTATCAAGTCATCGATATGGTCGTTTGATAGCCGTGATCTCACGAGTATATTAACCACATCTACTTTCATCGACCGACCGATATAATTTTTGAATGATCTGTTCGTCGTCCTTTGGTAAGTAGCATAAGCGTTCTCAAGTTCGAATCCAGGGATTTCAGCATAGCACTATAGGCCCAGGTCAATAATGAGACAGTTGTATTCCTGGTCTTGGACATGCTTCAGTATCCGATTGTATATGGAGTTTGCATCCATGGATGTGAGTAATTCATGTCTAATGGTCAGGTCCATCAGTTGGTTGATCATTGGAAGTGGAAAGCCATGCTTTGTCATACCCCATGCAAATCTGAGTAGTTGATGTATGTCCTCCACTCTCTGTTCGTTTTTCTTATAAGTAAAGGATTGGATACTCACTTTGGTTGGAGGGCATCATGGATAAACCCACTGGTTTTGAGCAGATTCGCCTCCTCTTTAAGTGCAATAGATCTCTCCGGATCCATGTCGCATCATTTTTGTTCACCGAGACATGCCTCGGGTCGACATTTAATGCAGGGTTTTCATCCAATTTTGTATCGATCGTAATTCGATCATACGAACTCGGATTGACTTGAGATTTGGAACGTTGATTCTCATAGCTTCGCTTGTCGTGTTATATCAATTTAAGCTCAATCCGGACTCGGAAAAAATTTGTCGATATCCATAGTGAGCTTGCGTACAACCGATCTCCAGGATGAACTGCCCTTGGTTTTTAGTCAAGTTCTTGATTTCACGGCCTTGCCAAAAGGTGGGATAACACACTTTAATAAACTTTGATAATCAACTAAGGACCTATTTCATGGTTACACTTTGTTATCAACTGAAACAACGAGTTAAACTATTGTCTATTTGTTATGATAACTTAATTTTTGTTGGAAATTTTGACAAGTAAAATGACTTAAATTTTCAAGATAATAACCAAAACCTATATTTAACTTATTTGTGTTAATTTAAAAATAAATCCTTCATTGTAAATATTTTCAAAAACTTGCATACATCTCCTTGTAAATAAATCTTGCATTGTGTAAATACTTTAATCCTGCATTTGGATTTTGTGGGTAGTATCCACTGAAAACCCTCACGAGACAACACTCGTCCTACTGGGGACACCCAGAGGTTTAACGGCTTGTTGCATATGCTCAATGCAATCGTGCTCCCTACGAAAACAGATTTATCTTAGTTTTCTTCTTTATTCGAGGACGAATAAAAAGATAAGTGTGGGGGTATTTGATATGCACGTAAATATCCATATTTTTACAACCATATTTAATGAATTTAAATTAAATAAATGATCATATCGGGTATTTTAACTTGTTTAATCCAAAATTCAAATTATTTTCAAATTGTCACATATTCATCTTCATATAGGGGTAAAATGGTCATTTTTGTGCATTTATTAAATTGTGAAAATTTACTTGGAATTTTCTATGTTGTTTTGTAGGAAATTTGGTGAATTTTACAAGTGGCTTCATGATAATATATGCATACACAAGAGTGAAGAGAACAAATGAAGATGGAAATAATTCAAAGTGGTGATCGTGGAGGACCACACCCACTTACCTTGATTTTCAAATTAGGAGCTAAGCACATTATAAAAGGACATTAAAGCTTCATGTACATTTAAGTGGGGAATAGTGGATGTTAATGATTACTTGGCCACCACACTACCTCAAGGGCTATTTGGTCATTCCCCAAAATATGAATTAGGGTTTCATACATGTATAAAGACCCCTTATGTTTCATGTAACTCCTCCCTTAGTCTTTCTTAGTTTAGTTTAGGCTCAAAAATAAAACTCAAACCTCTCTTTCTCTTTTCATGGCTACTTAGCCATATTTTTATTTCATGTAACTTTCTTTTTTTTATAATGTTAATTAGTGCTCTCTTTTCTTTTACATGCTTCTTTTCCTTTATGTTGTAGTGTAGATCTCTCTTATTTCATGCAAGTAGATTAGTTTTTCCTTTCTTTTTTCTCTCTTTTTCCTCTTGTTTGTTTAATGTTGCTTTCTACATTTGTTGATTTGATAACAAAAATGAGAAGCTAATCCCTTCAATTTAGGGGTAATGAAGCTCTCTTGAATCATGTAGATGCAACATAATTTCTTTTATGTCTCTTTTGTGCCTAATGGAAAGTAGATGTTTGTGTGGTTTTGTGTTTAATATTGAGTTTGATAGTTTATATTGTTCAAAACAAATAGGCTATGCTTAGTCATATGAATCATTAATTACCTCTTCATCTACATATGATCATGGTAATGGAAGTGGGTTTAGAGTCAAAATTTGGTGGTTTATGTTTCTAATTCAATAGTTAATAAACCATGCTTAAAATAGATTCTACTTTTGATTTCATATTATTTTCATTGAAGTTAGTAAGTGGGTTAGAGGGTGCATTAAAGTTTGATGGTTTAAGTGTGTTAATTAATAACACAATTAGGCCATTCTTATGATAAATGCATCAACTAATTTCACATGACAAAAAAGAGATCATAATGTCATTATGTTGATTTATATGAACATGAGAGGGGATTTGCCTCTAAATTGCTCTTTAATCTCATCTTTTTATTCTCCTTAGTTTTAGTTTGTTTTTACTTTCTTTTAGTTAGTTAACAATCACTCGACTTTGGTTTAATTTGATTGAATAGAATTTTAAAATCATCGATTCCCTGTGGATCGACCTGTATTCGCCACGTGCTACATTCGTACACCGTGCGCTTGCGGTTATATTTTTTAATTTGAAATTTTTGGACGGTTTTCTAAACCGATAGAATTTCCGTCGACGAACAGATACTCGGTAGCAAAATGCCCCTTCTTGTCGCACTTGAAGCAAACAACTTTAGAAACTCCTTTCTTCGCTGCTCACCCTTCTGAGCACCCTTCTTGTGAAAGAACTTACTCTTTTGAGTTTGCCCAACCTGGACCTCCTTCACCTTACTCTTCTCCTGACAAGCAAGCATCTCTTCATGTCTCAAAGCCATCTCCACTACGACATCACAAGGGTCTCTAATATGAGGTAAGGTAGCCCTTGCCAACTCAGGCTTCAACCCCCTTATGAACTTCTCATTTCTCTTCATCGCTGTGTCTACAGTGGCATGCCCATACCTCGCTAACTCTTCAAACCTACTAGCATACTCCAAAACTGACATCCCTTCTTGCTCTAGCTTAGCAAACTTTCTAATCAAAACATACTGCATCATCACAGACATGAACCTTTCTTGGAATCTCCTCTTAAACTCTGCCTATGTCATCATTTCCTCATCCATACGAACCGTCACACTATTCCACCAGAATAATGCTACTCCCTGAAGCTGCCTCGAAGGAAGCGTCCTCTTTCGCTCATCATTAAGCCTCAAGTCATCAAATATCCTTACATAGTGCAACAACCAGTTCTCCACCTCAATAGCATCTTCAGTCCCAATAAATGGCTTCCCTCCAAGCCTAGCATAATCTCTACTCAAATTAGTATAATGGTTGACAACCGGAGCTTCCTGAACTACCCACACAGCATTTCATCCAACCACTCCAGCAACAATTCAAGCTTGCATCATATTTATGAAAAACCGATACATAGCTCCCATATTCGCTTGTGGGACTCTAGCACCAACATTTTTAGCTTAAGCCTGACCTTGGTTCCTTCTCGTATTCGGTTGGGCATTTCCATTTGTAGTGGTGCTATCACCTCCTAGGTTAACTCTTCCTCTTCTAGCGTCCATATTTGTATTCAAGCCTTGTGAGATACAGAAGAATAGCCTAAGAGAGATAGGAAACTAGAAATATAACGTATACTTATAAATAGCAAATACAAGTACGTTACTATAGTGTTATCCCATACCCTGATCTTACTCTTATTCCTTAAAATTATGTTTTCAACATTCATTTTAGTTAAAGTTTTTCATAAACCTATGCTCTGATACCAAGTTATAACATCCCATATCTGGAGGCACGAAGCTAAGCGCTACATATGCCGCAGTCATCCATAGTATTAACTTCCGATGACCAAATACGGTAATGTTGATGGTATCCATAATATCAGAAGCACATGAATATGAAACATAATCACAAATTTCAAAAAAAAATTCTGATTATATTTCACAAAAAAAGTTTCATATTCCATTACATAATTGCATAATCGTTTCCTAGGTAAAGATCAAATATAATTAATACATAAATATGCCAAGAGTGATATATGATGATGCCTCCTTGGTTGACCATAGTACCATATTGCCATAGCTGGCATAATACAACACAGCAGAAATAAAAAAACAAAAACAGCTACTCCTAATCGCTATCATCAACCTCCTACTCGTCTCTGGTAGCTTTATACGTCACCCTATTAAAACATGTAAACTTCAACCCTCAGCCTACTCAAATCAATTTTGAGCACCCGAGAGTTTTAGGGGAAAAACATAAACTTCGAGTCAAACATAAAGCCTGATGTGAATAATACTATACATCTCAGTTATTCAATTTTAAGTGAGACCACGCTGCTTAGCGGAACGGGTTCCCGTCACTAAATCCCTTTTTAAAACATATCTTTTACAAATCTCTTCCCTGTAACCAAAACTGGTTAAAAACTGTAAAGCATCATTATATAAACATATATATTAGGCAATAAATGAACTATCTGTTCGAACACTATAGTTTTGTTTGGCTAACTACTAACCTTTGGCTGACTCGGGCCTACCAGACAATATAAAAAAACCTACCTAACATATGTCAGACACTCCTCTTATGGATGGCCTATCCTTAACTATCTGTTAAATACTTCTCTTCTGGACGGTCTGTCCCTAACTTAACATCTCCTAGGGTCACCTAGTCCTAATGGTTTTGCGTGCTCACCAATAACCTATCTGTATCTGTATACAAATATATATTCCTTCTGTATGTAATTATAATTTTAGTCTTACATATAACAAAGCCCTACACACTGGAATTTTGGAATAAATTAGCTGGGGCTAATAGCTAATGTATAGGGCACGACCCTATACTTGTCCCATCTGGTATTCTAATATCTAAGTCATTTTACTTGGGGTAATCTTCCCTTAAAATTTTCCTTGAAAACCTTTTCTTCTTAAACTGATTTAAAACCTTTAAATCAAACTTAGACAAGGAAAATACAAATACACTATGCTTTACTCAAAATCTCCTTGCAATGTTATATATATATATACACCCAAATTTTTGTTGATGAAAATATTTAAACATTTGAAAGTACCCCTTTCGAATCCATTGAAAGCATCCCTTTCGAAACCATTGAAAGTACCTCTTTCTAAACCAAGTAAAACCCTTAATATCCTAGGTTGAAAGGCAAAAACATTCCTTTTGAAACCATTCATTTTCTTTCTTTCAAAACCATTAAAAGCCTTTCCTTTAAAAGCTTTAAAATGTTATACATCCTTCTTTAAAACCTTTAAATATTGCCTCTCGAAACCTTTATAAAACCTTTTCTTCCAAACCTTTCGAAACCTATGGAAACCTCCCTTATAATCCTTTCGAAACCCTTTGGGAACCACCCCTTCAAAACCATTAATTAAAACCTTTCGGAAGCATCAAACTTTTATAAACTCAAACCTTTCGAAAGCACTTGGGTTCAATGTACAACATGTGGAAACCACCTTTCGAAACCTTTAAAATTATCTCTTTCGAAACCATTTGGGTTACATTTCAATAGAGCAAAAGGGCCATCAAAACCATTTAAGTCGAAAGCCTCTCTTTCGAACAATTCCTAAGCAAAGAAGTGATGGTGTCGAAACCAACCTTCCGAAAGCATTGGAGAAGTAGAAAAGTTTTAAAAACAATGTATACTTTCCGAAACCATTAACTTCGAGAGGCAAGAAAAGCAGCAGCTAGGGGTTTCGACCCTTCAAAAGCATTACTTAAAACCAAAAGCCACAACCCATTCGAAACGATTCCTTTGAAACATTTGAGCAGGTCAGAAGCCAACCCAATTAAAAGAAAACCATTCGAAAGTAAAGCAGGCACTATTTTTAAAATAAAGGCATGCTTCGACCTCATCGGAACCCAACGTTTCGACCCAGTCCATCCGCCTTTTTCAAATTCGCAACGTACCAAGTGTATTGATACCATGTGCATTGGTCTCGATAGCAATGGTGGCGAAACGTCTAGGTCAGAACCCCGGTGCCAAAAGTGGTGAGACATGCTAAAAGCATGTAAAATTTGTCTTTTTACTTAAAAGAGAAATTCTTTACAACTAACCTGCTATGTTTATCAAATTCTCATTGGTTACTAAATTTCTTTTTCAAAAATGTTGCCAAGATTTCAGAAATAAACGAATATTTTATTTTACAAAATACCCTTTCTCCTTTCAAATATATATAAAACATTTAAGTCTCATACCTTAAATAATTTTATATATCTATTAAAACACTTAGAAAATTTCTATAGAAATTCCAGAAAATCTCTTTTAATATGCTTTTTAACATACATAAATTTCAAACCCAAGATAATAATTATTTAACGGTAAATAATTTTATACCTAAATAATCATTTTCTTCGCTAGGAAATTAATATAAAATCCACATTAATTCATAAAATTATGAAAATTGAAAGCCACCTCTAAAATATCATTTCTGATCTATATCTAAAATAGCAAGGCATTTGGATGTCATTTAATAGGGTTTTTACATCAAAACTTATACTAAAATCTATATGAACAAGCATAAATCATCAACAAGCATATACAAACATTTAATCATTCAAAAATATGGCATAATTTTGCAAAACACTTTGGATTCATCTTAAAACCAAAAACAATTAGAAAAATGAGATGTATTCATTATTCATGTTAACTTTATGATTAAAGATGTGAGATTTGATCTTGATTAAGTGATTTGATTCTTCCTATTGAATTCTTCTTTTTTGCTCTTCCTAATGGTGGCCAGCCTTAGCTCTAGATTTTGATTTGTGAAAAATGAAGTGAATATGAGTGTTAAGGGGTTAAGGGTTTAGGGTATAAGTATTTACCTTGTTCCTATTTTTCCCCACCAATTTCCTAACCCTTTTTATTCTCTTTTGTCTATTTTATTTCATCTTATCACGTTGTGATTTACTCATTAACATGGCATGACTACCTCTTATTCAATCACAAATCTCAATCCATCAATCATCTTACATTGTTTTATTTAATTTAAATAATTAAATATCCTAAATAATGTTACTAAAATATGGGGTGTTACAGAGGTCATGTATTGGAGGTGAAAGGAAGGGTGTGGGTTGAGGGTAAAAATGTAATTTGGTGTTAGGATATTTTGTTCCAAAATTTTACTATAAATACAATACCCTCTTTCATAAATTCCTAAGCTATTTCCTACATCTTCTCCTCCACTTTCATGCTCTTTCATGGCTCCATAGGCTTAGGAAAATTATGGAGAAAATTTATTCAAAAAGAAATTAAATTAGTGTAATATACATATATTATCAAATCTACTTCAAACCAAGGCAAAACTCCTCCTCTACCTCTTTTATACCCACATCCATCACTTCCTCAAACCAAGGCCGAGCCCTTTCTCCTCCCCTGGCAAGGCTGTGCGCTCCTCCTTGCGTTCAAAGCCTAGGTCGACCCATTTAAAAGTTAATAGTCAACTGATCGTGAGCTTAGATTTCATGATAGCGAAGCTATACCCAATTTTATATTAGCTCGAAGGGAAAATGAAGGTGAGAGATTGTGGTTTAAAATGGTTGTTGAATATATATGCACATCACGTTAATACATGTCGATAACCACAAAGGAAATCACTTTCCTTTATTGAATGACATGGTATATATGGATTGTTCAAACCTCTTAAAAATGGTTTAATATGATTTAAAAATATTTTACAAAAATTTAAAAGTGTTTTGGAAAAGTTTAAATGAATATTAAAAAGTGAGTCAAAAATAGGTGCGTCGTGTAATGGTAGTTCGAGATTTCGCGCCGTAAAAGTCAAACGAATATATAGAATGGAATATAGCTCTAAATTCTTCGAGATAAGAATTTTCCGAACTATTATATCCATAGTTTTCAAACAAAGAAAGAAAACTGAGACTTCGATAAGTAGATTTTGGAAATATGAGTAAAACAAGTTTTTGGAAAAATCGCGGTTTTGTAGTTCAGAATCCACATAGGGATTTCTTTAAAAATGATATTTTAAAATTGTTTAAAAACATGAAATAAATTTTAAAAATCTTTTATAATGTTTTAAAAGTGATTTGAGTAATAAAAATGAATTCTTGAATGATAGAAAAGTCAATTTGATCAATATAGCTTAAAAGCACCATTCGTAGTGCTTTTCCATGACGTTTGAAATATGGATTTAAACTTAACGATTCTTTTCCAAATATTTTATAAAAGTTTTCAAATAAATAATTAAGTGTTTTAATGATGATTTGGAAGTTTATAATTTATAAAAAAATGTTTAAATAAATGATTTAAAGGAAAGTTGTCAAAAATCAAGTGATTTAATCTTGGCTTTAAAAGCCAACGAGTAGAATAGATTTTCTATTCATGAGATCTGGGTGAGGTGCTTAAACTAAGGAGTTGTTTAGGAGCAACTAGTGCCCTGGCTCTCCCGGCCTCTCCTGGGCGAGGGATAGATAAGGCCGAAAAGTCGGAAACGAGTTAAGTATAAAAGACTAAAATTTTCAAATTTAAACAATTTGGATTTTATAGAGATAATCTTCTTATACTTGGTGTTAAAGCCCGAAGAGGGAACTCATAGTATTCGTGGAATTTAAAAGATGATTTTACCATTATTCCATGAAAGAACTTGTTGATTATGAGAATTGATATTGAGTAGAATTAGATGATTTCTATTAATTCTACTCACTTAATGTTAACGTCAAAATATGAACGATAACACCCGGTGTGTGTAATAAGATCGTGAAAGCACCACCCGTGTGACGGGAACAGAATTTAAGCAGGAAAATAGCAGAAATGTAGTAAATGAACAACGAATTTATAGTGGTTCGGCCCGTAATTGAGCCTACGTCCACTTTATAGTCTCTTATTGCTGATTTGGTTACAATTTGATACAAAACTCTTCAAGAAACAGTACAATTCGATCACAAGAAACAATCTAGACTACTAGCTCAATCTTCAACGGTGAAACTCGATGAATCCATCTCGGATGTAAGGAATTTCTCTCGAAGCTTGTTGTAGTGTCGTGAATGCTTGAAGGATCCTTGATTACTGAATGAATGAAGAGTTCGACGGAGTAACAGCGCTGTAGAAATGATTTGCCCAAAAGTCCTCTTCATGTTGGAAGTGGTGGGGTATTTATAGGAGCTGATTTGGACTCTGGAAAATTTCCTAAGTCCTAAGTCGTCGCCGACTTAGTATAAGTCGCTGCCGACTTACGATAGGTCGCTGCCGACTTACGATAGGTCATAGCCGGTTTATCAGTTCCAACACTTCCCTAGTAGTTCACCTCCTCTTCTGGTTTTACGCTTAAGTCCTAAGTCACTGAAGACGTAAGGTAAGTCGGTGACGAGGTAAAGGTGCATAAGGTATCTCAGTGTTGTTAGGTCGGAGCGGAGTTAACGTGCAATCTTAAATCGGCAGTTTGTTAACTCGGCAGGCCTTGCCAACTCGTACTTTGTTAAATTGGTTGGCTTCCTTAAGTCGGTAGTCATTTTAGGTCGGCAGCTCCTCTTAGTAGTGACTTGTTGAGTCAGTATACTCTTTAACTCGGTAGGCTGCAAGTTCCCATAGGTCGGCAATCTGTTAAGTCGGCAGCCCCTGTTATCTCACAATTTGCTAAGTCGGTAGGCTTCTTTGAATCGTTATGTCGTTAACCTTCTTAGGTCAGCAAGCACCTTAACTCGGCATACTTTCCTAAGTCGGCAAACATCTTAACTCGGCTCCTGCTAGGTCGTGAGTTGAAAAGGGGGTTAACATTTGCCCCTCGAAGTATATGCCTAAACCATAGGTCGTATGCTTCGATTCTCTTAACTCTTTGGTTAGGTCGGAAACGACTTAACAAATGCCTTAGGTCGTACACCGTGCAAGTCGACTCGCCTTCCAGCATATAAATAGTTGCATCCTTCTTCCTCTTCCTCATCTGTTCCTCTTCTCGAATCAGCCATTGACGCACTTTAGAGCTTTCAGAGATAAACTCCAACCATCCTATCGCCGATCATCTTCCTGTTATACTTCGTAAGTCGATCTGGTCATCGTTCACCCATGCTTGCTGTCGAATCGATAACTCCCCAGTTTTTGACTTCCATTTGTGTTTAGATGCTGCGATTCATTATGCATAACTCTCTGATTGTTCGGCAATCGCCATCGACCGTGTTGTAGTTGTAATAGGGCAGTAATACATCGGATTCGCAGCAAGTTTGATTCGATTTGAATTGGCTCTTTGGGTGGTCCAATGGTGTGATGGAATGAGGATCGTCATTGACTGTGAGGCTATTGGGTTAACGGGTTAAGAGTTAGGGAGAAAAATTGGTTGAGGTATTGGCTCGGTCACGACCTAGGGATTTCACGCGATTCAGTGATTTTCCTGATTTAAGTCGGAACCGGCTTAGCAGTTTCATGTGACCTAGGTTTTGAGTCGCTTCCGAGTTAAGACTTAGAGGATTTCTGGTTGCCTTGAACTAGTTTTTTGCTTCTTTATCCGTCCTAAGACTCGGGGAATGCTGACTTTGACCCATAGGGAATCTTCCTTAGGTCGTCACCGAGTTAGTACTTAAGCTTTCGGCCACCCAACAGATGATTTTTGAACTGTGCCTGGACTTCGAACTGTTGAACTATGAACTGTGTTGCATGCCCCCTTTTGTTTTTGTTTTTACATATCACTTCAATTTTGCAAACTAACAATCCTGCTTAATACAACATTCACAGAATACTGGGACGAATATACTATCACCGACTGCCCACATCGAATGACAGATTAGTTGGTAACGAGAAAGTTAAATTAAATGAATACGAACGAGATGCTGTACAATAACCAATTCAAGTGAAGTATTAAAACAAAATCATAATAGTCGAATGAAGCTGACTTGTCTGTATTAACACTGCACTTGATCATTGACAAGTTCTGAAATTCTGTAATCGATTGATTGTCAACTAATTTAATTCCAGTTATGCTTGTCTTTTATTTTCATTAGTTTTTTGCACAACACTTCACACTTTTAGGGAACGTGCACCTTCACATTTGAACATTCAGCTGATTGTGTAGAATGTCTTCTCCACAAGAAGGAACAGAGCAAGCTGAAGATGTATTTCCAGTTGCTATCCCGCTGAACGATCCTCCAGAGAGGACTCCTACTACTTTGAGCCATAAAGCCTTTCGTCAACTATGCATCCAGTTTGGCATTGCTGAGGCTGACGCTTTGCTTCCCGAAATAAATGATACTGCTGACAGACCGCCCCGTGGCTTTGTCGCAGTTAACCGCCAAATGTGCTTGAGCGGAGCTATCCCCCCCTTCAATGATTGCATTTGAGAACTTCTTCTCCAACTATCTATTTCCCCTTTTCAGTTACATCCCAATGGCTACGCCATCTTGCTGGGACTATGCGTGCTTTTTAGGAGAACGCTGGGCCGCTTTCCTACTTTCGGAGAAATTCGCTACCTTTGTACTTTTGCCAAAAATAAAGATCATCCCTCCATCATAGTCGTAAGGAGTGCGAGAAATCGTAAGTTGATCACCGGTCTCCCTGAAAGTGTTCATAGTTTCCTGAGCCCGTTCTTCTATGTTCGCTCCCCTCCTGGGTTTTATGCTATTTGGAGAATAGGGAGTAAGATCACTTGCATTTGTTTCTTATGTTCTTTCAAACTTACCGAAGTTCGGATTATCAAGTGCTAACTTCGCTCTTTTTTCCTTTTCAGCACTTCCTCCTCCTTCTAAAAATCTCAGTCACAAAGTGACCTTCGAGAGGCTTATGGCGGTGCCTGTAGAGGAGAGGAGTATCCAGTTCCTATTAGATGATGAGCTTTTGCACCAATTTGGGCTTCTACACCCTTCCAGGACGACTCGAATTCATGAAATTCCTAGTTCCGATGCAGAAACACCGGCCCCTTCGGGCTCTCAAACAGAGGCGTCGAATGTCCCAGCTTCTGCGGAAGAAGCTGCATCAGAAACACCTGTCATGGATGCTGCTTTGATAAAGTGTTCCGGATCCACTGATGTTACAGGGTTAGCTGGCAAGTTGGCACTTCCCCCAATTATTGAGGAAGAAGAGAATCCTCGAGTTTCTGAAAAATCAATTGATGTGGAAGTTGAGAAGGAGAAATCTGCTGAACACTTGGGCGATGACACCTTTGACGGCTTGAGTGATATCATGATAACTTCTCAAGAGCTTTTCGGGGATAGCAATCAAAAAGCGACTTCTCCCGTTGTCGAGGCGACTTCTACCCTTAAACAAACCCAGATGCCTACTACGCCAATTGTCTCTGTTTCCACACTAAAGCGTGGTCTGTAATTTGACGCATGTAGTTTGCACGCCACACACACTTAGGATTTTTCAGCACTTATAAGCATTTATCCTCTTTTTCCTGGAAATTTCTAAACTCTACCCCTCTTCTGCTTTCAGGTTCTCCAATGGGACGTACAGGTTCATATTATGATTCATTCAAGTACCGTGGAGGCCGCGGCACCTATGACTTTAGGAAGTACCTTGATACCCCAAAAGAAACAGATGAAGAGAGGGATCGAAGGAAAGCCCAGGAGAAGCGGGATTACGATCAGTGGCAAAGAAGGAAAGATGCCGAGCGATATGACTCTTCGCATAGAAGTGACTACTCTCATAAGCGGAAGTCTTACGATGATAAGGGAAAAACTCAGATTGCCGACGAACCGAGCAAACGATCTAAACCGATTGATGCGTCTGAAATCTCTAAAAAGACTGACGCTCCCATTCCTTCCGATATTCTGGCTAGCTCTCCTCCTCTGAAAAAATCTGACATTCAGACTATCATTAACAGACCGCAATATCAAGTCAAGGACGGCCCCCCAACAGTTCAGAGCCGTTTTCCGAATTGGTGCCTAAAAGGGGTGCGCTTTGACTTGGACATAGTTCCGATTGATAAATCAAACATGCTTAGCAGTCTTGACGCAGTCAGGCTTAATATCGAGAGGATGTCGCAGTGGCAGAAGCTTGTCGATGAACTCCAAAGGGTAAATCGTGCAAACCTTGAGGCAATGCTGACTATGGAAAACGACAAGGCGGAGTGGGACAAAGTTTGCAAACAGCATAATCTCGAGATGACAAATATTGCTGATGGTTATGCAAAACTTGAGTCCGAGGTTAAAAAACTTAAGGAAGATCTTGCCTCTTCTTCTGCATCTCATATTCAAAAAGAAGAAGTCTTTCAAAAACAAGTGCGGGATGCTCATGCTGCACAGAGAGATGTTGAAATGAAGCTTGCCGCTGAACAGCATATTACTGAGAAATACCGCACAGAAAACGCTAATTTGCGGGATAAGGTCACCTCTCAGAACGTAGAAATTGAGTTACTAAAGTCTCGACTTGCTAAAGTTGAGGCAGAGCGTGATGAGGCTACCGCTGGCTGGGTTGCTGCCATTGCCGAAAAGGAAGCGGCTGAGCAATCACATGAGGCGACGAAAGCAGACATCAGCTCTACCTTATTCGACTTTTATTTACACAGCGTTCTGGGTCGTGGGAGCCTCTCTTTTCTTGGTCCCGATTATGAAATTACATTGGCTGAAGTGTGGGAAGTCGCGATGGATATGCTTGGCGGGGCCGGCTATAATGAGCTGGAACTTGAGGAGCGCTATCTCAATGATGAGGATCGTGCCGCTCTTGTTAAGGGGAAGGAGCTACTTGCCAAAGTACGAGCTGAAACAACGGGAGAAGAGCCTCCAAAAGAAGAAGCTCCTTTAACTGCCCCCGTTCAAACTTCCACTTCAGCCGACCTTAATATTACAGATTCCAGCTCTCATTCTTTACATCTAGCTAAAGTTGCCCAGGAGACTGCAACTACTCCTACTGAAGATGAGGCACTGGATGATATTGAAGCCGAGAAGTTTGAGGTGGATCTTGCAAAGCCAACTCCTCCAGGTACCCTTGGTGTCGTCTCGGGTCTAATGAACCAGTCATTTGACTTAGCCGAATTCGATGACCTTCTTACTTGTTACTTAAACTTTGATGAACCGATGCCTTCTTTATTTTCGGGGGATGCTGATTTTAACTTCTTTTCTTCTACAGCGGAGGCACCAAGCACTACACAAGCTTTCACTCCTTCGATTGCCGCTCCTCCGTCTTCCCAAATTACTCCTCCCTCTGCTTCCCAACCGGGATCACAGGCAGAGAAAATCGAAGCTCTTCAAGGCTTGGATGATCCGGCTGCTTCTCAGGAACAGAAGGCGGAGGATTTTGAAGACATCGAGAAGACCCCGGAGCGGTCTCTTGACGACGATACGAAGCTTTCAACATTGCTGACTACTCCGGGGAGCGAGTCTTCTTCAAAGAGGAAGGGGAAGCGTGCTGTAAGGAAAAAGAAGAAGACTTCCACTGAAGAGGAAGCAGTAGTTGATCCGGCTGTACCGCTTTCTCCTTCTGCCCCTGCCCGTTCACAACGACTTCAAAAGCTAATCATCAGGCTGGGAAAGAGCTCCAAGGGTGGTGAGAAGAAGGAATAATCAAGCTGGATTTTCTACTTATTATTTTTGCTCTTTGCATGTATTGACCGGGGGTTGTGCGGGTACCGGTCCCCGCTTTTGCTTTTTGAGATATCTGCACATGTAAAGAATTTTCATAGTACTAAATAAAACAATTATTTTACTTGTACAAACTCTTGTGTATGTGAGAATGATCTATCTTTTATTTTAAGTGTAGAACAAACGATTCTTCTTACTTGTGCAAACTTTTTGTCTGCGTTTGAGAATGCATTTATTCCACATCTGTTTTCCGTGATATTGCAACGAACTTGTGGCATGTTGCTTTTATTAATATAATTGAATTGTACAGTATTGCCCCCATGCCGTAAGTGCATTGCAATATTCCTAGTTTTTTTTTTAAGACTAATACTCTTACTTCAGAGGACAATTATTCCGCTTTTAATGGGAGAATTATTCTGCTCTTAATAGAGTATATCCAGTCTTTAGAAGAATTTTTATTTTTTCTTTCTGAAGAACGCTTCAACTTTCGGGGATAATCACTTTTATTTATTAAGAAGTGAATTTCCCTATGAAGTGAAATAAGCTTTTCTGAAAGAATTTTGTAGCATTTTTCAACTTTTTTAGGAGGAACTTTTCTAGATGAACAAGTTAGTCCTTCCTTTGAGAGTTGAACTGTGCTTCTGGACGATGCTTTTTGTTCAAGCATTTTATTTTGGGTCATGCCTCCGGAGAGGGCTCCTCTTAAAGAGTTGTGCCTCCGAAGAGGTCTTGTGCCTTTGGAAAGGGCTTGTGCCTCCGAGGAGGGCTTGTGCCTCCGAAGAGGGCTTGCGGTGCCTTGGGAAAGGGCTTTTGCCTCCGAAGAGGTCATGTGCCTCCGAAGAGGGCTTGTGGTGCCTTGGGAAAGGGCTTTTGCCTCAAAAGAGGTCATGTGCCTCCGAAGAGGGCTTGTGCCTCCGAAGAGGGCTTTTGAGTGCATGGGAGTTACTTTCTCATGGTCGGATGGGTTCGCGGGGCAGGCGTGAGTTGCTTGATTGGATGTTTGTTTGTACAAACGACCGCAATCAATTAACAAGATGCCCCTTCGGTGGTCCCACCGATCTTTTTGGTTGAGGAAAGCACTCCCATTTATTGGTGTGCCTCGTTAGAGGGCTTTGGTTGGTTTGTGTGCCGGGTAGGTTGCGTCTCAGGGGCGAGTGGATCCATGGGACGGACGTAAGCTATCTGATCGGATGCATCACGACCAGTTAGCGAGGGTCCTGTTACTTCCGCTTGGGAAGGCGTCCCTTTAGTGGATCTTCTGGCCTTCCTGTTGAGATGCATACCTCCCATTTTCTGCTCCTTTGTTTGCTTGGCAACTTTCCCTCATCATCTGCCTGTTAGCGCTCTCTTATTACCGTTCCCAAGCACATCTTCTTCTTTTCCTCTTACAAGTAAATTGCTTTATCCGAAGGATTGGACTTCACTGTTGAATGACTCTACGAGACAAACGCAAGTTATCTAGTTGGATGTCTATTTATAGCGACAATCTCGACTAGTGAACGAAGGTTTGTCACAATGGAGTCGCCAACTTTTTTTTTATGTGAGGTTTTCCTTGCTTGAGATTTGAATTTGGACAAAATTTTGGTGGCTTGGTTTTCGTGTAATAGCTGATTTATGGAAGTTGCTTAGCTTTGTGATGAGCAAGCCTTGTTATAATGTCCTGCAATTTTGAATTGATATTTTAGCGATACATTTAAAGTATTTACATATCAAAATAAAACAGGCATCATGAAATAGTAAAGAACACAAGATTTATAGTGGTTCGGCCAAAAATCGGGCCTACGTCCACTTTATAGCTTTCATTCATTTACACTGATTTACAATGTTTCACAATACAACTGATACATTCATCATCATTTTACAATTTTGAGCTGAGCTCTTTTCAAGTAAAGTAAGGACGCAAATGGTTGATGTTCCAGGCCCTTGGAATCGGATCTCCTTCAACAGTTATGAGTTTGAAAGTGCCATTAAGAAGTTTAGTGCCTATGACATATGGTCCTTCCCAGTTTGGCCCAAACACACCAGTTGCTGTCATGATCCTTTTCAAAACCAAGTCTCCGACTTCAAAGCTGCGTTGGCGAACTTTGGAATTGAAATGCCTGGCTATTCTCTGCTGATGAGCTGAAACTCTGAGCCTAGCTTCCTCTCTTTTCTCATCAAGAAAATCAAGCGCTTCAAGTTGCAGTTTTTCATTTTCGGTTTCATTGAAATGAACTCTTCTATGTGAAGGAACCTCTACTTCTACTGGAATCATTGCCTCAGATCCGTATGCCAGTGAAAATGGAGTGTGCCCAGTCGCAGTTTTGTGAGTAGTTCTGTACGCCCATAGTGCTAATGGAAGCTTATCAACCCAACCACCTTTTGCTTTTTCAAGTTGCTTTTTGATAGTTGACTTGATGATCTTGTTAACTGCTTCCACTTGCCCATTTTCCTGCGGGTGAGCCACTGCTGAAAAGCTTTTTCGAATTCTGAACCGTTTGCAAAAATCCTGGAATTCTTCACTTTCAAATTGAGTGCCATTGTCGGTGATTATCTTCTGTGGCACACCATATGTGCAAATGATATTCTTCGTTACAAAATTTATCATCTTTTTAGAAGTGATGGTGGCCAAAGGTTCAGCTTCAGCCCACTTGGTGAAATAATCAACGGCAACAATAGCATATTTAATTCCTGATTTGGCGGTCGGTAATGGTCCAATTAGGTCTATCCCCCAAATGGCAAATGGCCATGGACTGACCATTTGTGTGAGTTCAATGGAGGGTGCTCTTGGGATTTTTGCAAATCGTTGGCATTTGTCACATTTTCTGGAAAAAGTTGCAGCATCTCGATTGATATCCGGCCAGAAGTATCCATATCGGAGAATTTTCTTTGCAAGTGTTTGACCACCTGAATGGTCTCCACATTCTCCTCTGTGCACCTCTGTTAAGATTGTCTTGGCTTCTTCCTTAGTTACACATCGGAGTAGTGGGGTTGAAAATCCCCGCCTGTATAATCGACCATCTTGAATTATATACCTCGATGCCTTTCTTAATAATTTTCGACGTTCCTTAGAACTCTCTGGCAGGGAACCACTGAGTAAGTATTCTTTGATTGGAGTCATCCATGATTCATGCTCTTGAGACGTAGTCATAATCCAATCAACATCCATTTCATCAATGCTTGGAGCTGACAGAACTTCTACAGGAAATAATCCTAGTAATTGAGCTTCTCCGGAACTCGAGTACTTTGCTAAAGAATCCGCCTTCATATTTTCCTCTCGGGGTATGTGGCTTATTGAGTAGTGATCTAAATCATTGAGGAGTTCGGAAGTTTTTGTCAAATATGCAGGCAAATTCCCTCCTTTGGCTTGAAATTCCTTCTTTACCTGGCAGACAATAAGCTGAGAATCACTGAAAATTTGTATCACTTTGATATTCAATTCCTTGGCGATTTTCAATCCGGCAATAAGGGCTTCGTATTCTGCTTCATTGTTCGTCGAAGGAAATTCCAGTCTCAATGCATAACATAGTGATCGTCCTTCGGGAGTTTCGAGCACAACTCCTGCCCCAGAACAATAATCGTTTCTTGAGCCATCAACATACAACTTCCACTGTATCGGAATGCAGTCAGTGGTTTCTTTCTTACTGTCACCTTTGTCAGTGGACTCTGCATTGAAATCTGCTAAAGCTTGTCCGTTAATTGCTCTTCGGGGATGGTAAGTGATGTCATATTGGCTGAGTTCTATGTTCCACTTCAAGAGACGACCCGAAGTTTCAAGACGATACAGGACTTGCTTCAAAGGCTGATCAGTCAAGACCTTGATAGGATGAGATTGAAAATAGGGCCTCAACTTTCTGGAAGCGATTAGCAGACAATAAGCAAGTTTTTCTATCTTTGAATAATTCATTTCAGCCCCAGCGAAACGTTTGCTGATGTAGTAAACCGGACGTTGTATTTTCATATCTTCTCGTACGAGTGCTGCACTTAAAGCATGGGATGAAATTGCCAAATAGATGAAGAGGTCTTCACCATCACTAGGCTTGGAAAGGGCCGGAGGAGTTTTCATATGATGAATCAGTTGATCGAAAGCATTCTGACATTCAGGAGTCCATTCGAAATTTTTCTTCCCTTTCTTTAGAGCATCAAAGAAGGGAATGCATTTGTCTGTGGCCTTGGAAATGAAGCGACTCAGAGCGGCAACCTTTCCATTAAGACTTTGTAGTTCTTTCTTCGTTCTAGGGGCTTTAACTTCTCTTAGAGCTGTGATTTGAGCAGGATTTGCCTCGATGCCCCTAGCGCTTACGATGTAACCCAGGAATTTTCCAGACTCTACTCCGAATGAACATTTCAAGGGATTGAGCTTCATTCCGTACTTCCGAAGAATTGAGAACATTTCTGCCAGGTGATCCATGTGGTCTACTGCTTTCTTTGACTTTACTAACATATCATCAACATAGACTTTCATCGTTTTGCCAATCTGAGGCTTGAACATAGCGTTGACAAGTCTTTGGTATGTTGCCTCAGCATTCTTTAAACCGAATGGCATGACTTTGTAACAGTAGAGTCCCACATCTGTAATAAAGCTTGTGTCCTCCTGATCTGGTTCATTCATCATAATCTGATTGTATCCAGAATAGGCATCCATAAAAGATAACAACTCATGTCCAACCGTCCCATCTACTAGTTGATCGATTCTAGGCAACGGGAAGCAGTCTTTGGGGCAAGCTTTGTTAAGATCTGAGAAATCAATGCATACTCTCCACTTTCCATTTGCTTTTTTAACCAGTACTGGATTTGAAACCCAATTTGGATAAGTGGATTCTTTGATGAAATTATTCTCTAGGAGACGATCTACCTCTTCTTTTAAAGCTGCTGACCTTTCTGGACCTTGAGTTCTCCTTTTCTGTTTTACTGGAGTGAATTTTGGATCGACATTCAGGGTGTGAACAGCAATTGTTGGAGAGATTCCGCACATATCAGCATGACACCAAGCGAACACATCTAGATTGGTTTTCAAGAATGATATCAGTGTGTTTTGAACTGTTATACTTAGCTGTGAACCCACATTGAGTACTTTATTTGGGTCTTTCGGGTCTACAGATACTGGTACCGTTACTTCCACGGGTACCACTCTATTCTCCCCTGTACTGGCTTTTCTGGGATCCATTTCTTTTCTTGCATTGTTGTGTTCGCCAGTACAGGGGCCGCTCCGTAGTTGCTACAGGGTCGGTTCCTTGATGCGGAGCGAAGCTGCCGCATCTTTCCCCATTTCTTTTCTCCTGGCCTCTCGGAGTTCTACAAGATAACATTCTCGTCCTGCGTTTTGATCTCCTTTAATAACAGCAATCCCATTATCAGTAGGAAATTTCATTGTTAAGCACCAAGGAGCGAGGACGGCCCTGAAAGCTGCAAGAGTAGGCCGGCCCAAGAAAGCGTTATAGGCGGAGAATCCGTCCACAATTACAAAAGTTTGCTTCCGAACCAATTTCTTGGGTCCTTCGCCCATTTCAACAAACAAGTCCACTATTCCAATCGGCTGTTTCAGCTCTCCTGTAAATCCGGCGATCTTGTGTGAAGAAGCGTGTACATCAGTCATCGGAATTTTCATTTGGTCAAATGTCCTTTTAAAGAGGATGTTGCATGAGGCACCACTATCAACTAACACTCTTCTGACAATAGCCGGCCCAATACCGACAGAGACAACCATAGGGTCCTCAGTAGGAGCTTCCACATTAACAGAATCCCTGGCTCTGAACATAATATCATCATGGAAAGTTTTTTGCTGCTTTAGAGGTGAAATATCTTCCAGGATTAAGACACTTTCTTCGGTTGGTGCATACTTCAAAGCTTTTGCATACCTTTCCATTTCACCCCCACTCCTGCCAGCCGGGTGAGGTCCCCCTGTGATCACATTAATAACAGGTCTTTCCTTTCCAGCAGGCCTTTCTCCTGAATCAGATGAATTAGTTGGAGGTAACTTGTAACAACCCGAGATTTTATAACAATTAACTATCGTCAATGTGACGCTTAGATTGTTTGTTTAATTCAGCTGGAGTTTTAATTGATTGCGTTTCTTTGAAAAAGTTGTAAAGCAGTTCGGGCTTTAAAATTTATAGAAGCCCATATTTTAGTTTAGAGATGCCTTATCCAAGGAGATAAAACATCCCTCCCTCCTTCATTTCGAATACCCGACCCACTTCATTTTCTCGTTCCATAACCCTAACCAAACAAAGAAAAAAAATGGTGGCTCGCCTTCGTTCCTCTTTTCAAAATTAGGGCAAGCTCGTCAGTTCGTTCGTCCCCATTTGAACCTCTGTCGATTTCGACTTCAACCGTCTGCATCGAAGCTATTCACGAATGCTCGATTTCAACTTGGTCGCCTTGCTTTTGAGAAGCTCGCCTCGGAGATGCTTCGACCGCTTCTTCTTTAGTCGAGCTCGTGAGAAAGAGGTGAGTTTACTCACATCTAATTCATACTTCAGACGTTGGGTTTTCTTGGCTATTCGATTTCATTTGAGTTTGCTGTGGTTTGATTTCTTGTCACTTGTTTACCTCGGCAGCTCATTCTGTTAGATGTTGGAAATTTATGGTGTATGTGAATCTCTTATGTGACATTGACTTGTTCGTATTTTGCTATGCTTCGCATTCGATTTCGTTTTGTGGTTATGAATTTTGTGGCTCCGGCCATTGTCAGTGTTTTGAGATTGAACTATTTGATATATCATTTGCAGTTCCACTTGAACATCTGGATTTGAGTCTATTCATTCTGACCTTTGCCTTGTTGACTCAGTGAAGCAATTATAGTTTTGAACTAGTTGGTCTGCGTTCATTTCAAATGTTGTTGATATTAGCTGTTTCGTTTGTCAATCCATATCATTGCTGTAATTGCTATACTGTATCCATTTGAGTAGCATTTCTTTGATCTTTGGTCCCTGTAGTGTTCATTTGTTAAGTTAGTATGCGGTTGATTCAAGTATGCTAGTTGGTCTGGTTCATCTTGTAGTCTTCACTTAAACTTTGAACTGTTTGCATTAACTTTGATTGCTGTAGCCTTTGTGCATTGTTGTTATTCCTTTGGTGCACTATGCTTATGTAAGACAGTTGAGGCAGTGCCATTGTCATTTGCGTCTGCATTGTACTTGAGTGCATTATCTTTGTGTATGCATTACTCTTTCTGGTAGAGTTCGAATACATGTATCACTTGTGTCTACTGAGTTTGAACATCCACGGTGTTAGTTCATTGATATAGCTTGACAGTTTTGGGTGCATGTACATTGTCACTGCATATTTCGTTGCATATTAACTTATTGAAGTCACTAGTAATGTTCACTTGAAGTTGTTTAAATAACTTCAAGTCCATTACTTTCTCTTTCATAAAACAGCTACCACTGCTATTATGTGCAATTACTGTTGCATTCCTGTTTATGCTTTGAGTCACTGTTGCATTGCCTCTGAACTTTGTGGCACACAAACTTTATTTCATGTTAATCTTCACTGTAACATGTTGTCGCTGTATATTGCTCCGAGTCAGTTTGCATCATTAGCCTGGTTGTTCTGTAGTTCCTTGTTGCCACCTCTGTTTCACTTTTGTTAAGGTTGTACTTATTATTTTACTGCATCATGTGGGCAGTCTTTGCCTGTGCATGTTTGTCACCTGATCCGGTACACCTGATCTTGTTGTCTTCATTTGGCATTTGGATTTGTTTGTGTACTTCACAGCTATATGTGCTTATTGTATATATTGGCTGTTGTGCATTGGTTATCTTCACATCATTGTATAATTCGAAGTCCGGTTCAAGTTGCAGTGATACCGCTTGCTTCTGGTTTCTCTGTACTTGATCCTCTGAGTTGCTTGTAGTAGTGTTGACTTTGTTGAAGTTTTGCTCTTATTTGGTTTGGGGCGTACTTGCTTCCCAGACCAGTTGCGTTATAACTATTGAGGCAGTGGTATTGATTTTTGAATCTTCACTTTCTCCTCATCATTGAGGCTATACTCTTGTTTGCTGCATTTATGTTTTTATGATAGCACTGTCCAGTTGAGTTTGAGTCGTACAACTCGAACTTGATCTCGAGATGGTGCCATTTGTTTGTGATTTTCATTGAGCTTTCGTGTATTTCATCGCGGTAGTGGCGAGGCAGTGCACGCGTGCGTGCACTGCAGCCACACCGAAATTTGATTTGGATTTGCTGATTTTTTGTTTAACAATGTTCAGTGTTATATCTGCCGTTATCCGATTCTCTTATCGAGGAGTTGGATATACGAGATTTCTGTGACTGTGGTCTATTTAAATTATTACTGCCTATATGCACTAATAAACTGGTTTGAATTAGACTGACCTGGGTATTATTTTCTTTTGAATGTAATACTCGGGTCAGACCCGAGTTATTTCAGGTTGTAGATTTTCTTCTTTGAGTTGCTGTTCAGGATATGAAGACTTTTCACATCTTCTGAAGTTGTCAGTGTCATTTTATAGTGGTCGTGTCATTGTATAGAACGATATGTATTCATGTATATTAGTCGATAATGTACTTGTATATATAACTTCTAGAGTCGACAGTTGTAGTTGTATCATATGTATTGTGTCAACTATGTATTAACTGAAATCAGTATATATATATATGAGACTTTTGTTTTTATCTGTGTTCCGCATTTATATTATCTGTGTTATTGTTATATCTAATGTCCTAAACTATTATGAACCGTCGTAGTTCGTTGTATACTAGTATTGGGTGTGTCGATGGGAATAAATAAATAATTTGATGAAAAAGAAAAAGTATGTACCGTTCCTATCGAGATAACCAATATTAGTGTAAGGCCAATTACGGATGGTCGCTCCTATCCAGCCTTATTCTTCGTAATAATAGACAGTATTTCCTTTAATACTCTTTGTTATTATGAGCATAGAGGTGGGGCGTCACAGTTGGTATCAGAGCTTGGGGTTTATGGACATAATATAAAACATAACTTGGATGGAACATATGTTACAACTGTAGGTCGATGTTTTATCTGTGATTTGAGTCAAAACTAAAGTTTTGAAATTTTGATGAAATTTTTAAATATCATTATTTAAAAATAAAAGTGGAATTGTGCTTTGTTGTTTGGATGAAATTGTATTCTGATGATTTGATTGATTTGTGTTCTATTTATCAGAGTGCGTAGCGGAAACAGTGAAACTGTCTTCGCTGAGTACAACTGATAATCTTTTTGATTTAAGAATCAAAATACGAAATTGATATGAATTCCAATTGTTGTTTACATAGCTGTAATTATTTGTTTCTTTGAGAATTTCGAATCCAAATTGAGGATTCGAAGAAATTGCAGATATGTGATTTTTGTTGAAATTTCCGCTGGCTTTCTTTTGTACTAATCATCTAGTGATTAGATTTTTGCTGTTTTGAATTATCTTCATTGAAGATACATTAGAATGATTTCTTTGTTCATTTTGTAATACGTGCAAAAATTTGAATTGCACGTTATTGCATTTATTTTATGTTGAACCGATGCTTGGTTATGATACGTATTTTGTTGCCGTTATTTTTATAACGGACTTATTACACCAATGCTGAATTTTTGAGGCACGGTGTTTTGTTGACAATTTTAATAAATGAAAATTCACTGATGTCACATTTTGATGTGAATCCTTTGATGAGATATTTGATGTTTTAAAATTTCTGTCGCTTTGACTTCAGTAACAGCCAAAATTTTAAAAGTGGATTTTCAAGCGGTTATCCCGCAATACTGATGTGTAACCGTTTGTACGGTATTTTGAGAAGTACAATTTCCTTATCGAAATTGTTACTGATTTGCTGTTTTAATCACGTGATTGGAAAATCGTTTTAAAATGAAAATTGTTTTATAAATTTTAACGATTTGCGTTTTCAAAAGAATGAGAAAGCGACTTAAACGTTTCAGCAAAATCGAGGACTATGACCCCTTTCTTTTACTGATTCGCTTAATTCCGGACTTGTCCGTTTGAGAATGTGAAATGTATTTTTACAAAATACACAATTTTGCACTTTCAAGGAAACGATGAAGAGAATCAAACGATTTAGTAAAACACGTGGTATGGGACATGTGCGTTTGCTATTTCGGTTAATTCCGGACTCGTTAATTGATATATTTGATGATTTTGTGGGCTTTCGAGCCACTCTGCGGACCTTCGGGTCATTTGTTGGGCTTTCGGGCCACTCTGCGGATCTTCGGGTCATTTGTTGGGCTTTCGGGCCACTCTGCGGACCTTCGGGTCAAATACCAGTACTAGACCTTCGGGTCACTCTGCGGACCTCCGGGTCAATCTGATGAGTGCCAAAAATTATGTTGAGTACTTGGTAGGCTTCGGCCACTCTGAGATGCACGTGCGGCGAATTAAAAACTCGCCATCTTATGGGATCGATCCAAGCTTTTATGTTGATTTTCTAGTCTTCTTAATTGATTTCTAGATATTTGTTGCTTCCAATTATCTGCAGGTAATTGGATATTTGTTGATATGAGTTCTGATTATCGTTTTTGATAATCAGATATTTGTTGTTTCTAATTATCGCTTGTGATAATTAGATATTTGCTGATATGAGTTCTGATTATCGTTTTTGATAATCAGATATTTGTTGTTTCTAATTATCGCTTGTGATAATTAGATATTTGTTGATAGGAGTTCTGATTATCGTTTTTGATAATCAGATATTTGTTGTTTCTAATTATCGCTTGTGATAATTAGATATTTGCTGATATGAGTTCTGATTATCGTTTTTGATAATCAGATATTTGTTGTTTCTAATTATCGCTTGTGATAATTAGATATTTGTTGATATGAGTTCTGATTATCGTTTTTGATAATCAGATATTTGTTGTTTCTAATTATCGCTTGTGATAATTAGATATTTGCTGATATGAGTTCTGATTATCGTTTTTGATAATCAGATATTTGTTGTTTCTAATTATTGCTTGTGATAATTAGATATTTGTTGATATGAGTTCTGATTATCGTTTTTGATAATCAGATATTTGTTGTTTCTAATTATCGCTTGTGATAATTAGATATTTGCTGATATGAGTTCTGATTATCGTTTTTGATAATCAGATATTTGTTGTTTCTAATTATCGCTTATGATAATTAGATATTGGTTGATATGAGTTCTGATTATCGTTTTTGATAATCAGATATTTGTTGTTTCTAATTATCGCTTGTGATAATTAGATATTTGTTGATATGAGTTCTGATTATCGTTTTCGATAATCGGATATTTGTTGCTTTTGATTATCATTTAGATAATTGAATATTTGTTGCTTTGAGATTTAATTATCGCTTTAGATAATTAAATATTTGTTGATTTTAGATTTAATTATCGCCTGAGATAATTAAATAATTGTTGATTTGTTGTTTTAATTATCGCTTTAGATAATTGAATATTTGTTGCTTTGAGATTTAATTATCGCTTTTGATAATTAAATATTTGCTGATTTGAGATTTAATTATCGCTTTAGATAATTAAATATTTGTTGCTTTGAGATTTAATTATCGCTTTAGATAATTAAATATTTGCTGATTTCGAATTTAATTATCGCTTTAGATAATTAAATATTTGTTGATATGAGATTTAATTATCGCTTTTGATAATTAAATATTTGCTGATTTGAGATTTAATTATCGCTTTAGATAATTAAATATTTGTTGCTTTGAGATTTAATTATCGCTTTAGATAATTAAATATTTGCTGATTTCGAATTTAATTATCGCTTTAGATAATTAAATAATTGTGAATTAGAAATTTTATTATCGCTTGGGATAATCAAATATTTGTTAAATTTAAAATTTGATTATCATTTTGATAATTGAATGTTTGTTGATTTGAGAAATTCAATTATCGTTTTGATGATTGAATATTTGCGATTCTTGAGATTTGAGCTTTGTCTTTTTCTTTGGCGATTCAGGTGAGTAATTTGATTTACTCACATTCAATTCGTGCTCTGTAGGGGGTTTCTGCTCTGTTTTTCCTTCTCTTTTAGTTGCTGGAACTCGATTGTTCTTGCTTTTGTTAGTCGTCTGAGTTTGATCCCTGATTCCCACGAGGTTGATTCTTTTGATTTGAAGCAGTCGAACCTTTTGATTTCATATCTAGTACTTCCCCTGCTGACATTTGCTTTGCTTATGCACTCGTCATTGCCTTGCTCTTTTGGTTGTTACCTTCTGTCCATTTATTCCTTATAATTACGAGGACGCAATTCCTTTAAGGAGGGGAGTCTGTAACAACCCGAGATTTTATAACAATTAACTATCGTCAATGTGACGCTTAGATTGTTTGTTTAATTCAGCTGGAGTTTTAATTGATTGCGTTTCTTTGAAAAAGTTGTAAAGCAGTTCGGGCTTTAAAATTTATAGAAGCCCATATTTTAGTTTAGAGCTGCCTTATCCAAGGAGATAAAACATCCCTCCCTCCTTCATTTCGAATACCCGACCCACTTCATTTTCTCGTTCCATAACCCTAACCAAACAAAGAAAGAAAATGGTGGCTCGCCTTCGTTCCTCTTTTCAAAATTAGGGCAAGCTCGTCAGTTCGTTCGTCCCCATTTGAACCTCTGTCGATTTCGACTTCAACTATCTGCATCGAAGCTATTCACGAATGCTCGATTTCAACTTGGTCGCCTTGCTTTTGAGAAGCTCGCCTCGGAGATGCTTCGACCGCTTCTTCTTTAGTCGAGCTCGTGAGAAAGAGGTGAGTTTACTCACATCTAATTCATACTTCAGACGTTGGGTTTTCTTGGCTATTCGATTTCATTTGAGTTTGCTGTGGTTTGATTTCTTGTCACTTGTTTACCTCGGCAGCTCATTCTGTTAGATGTTGGAAATTTATGGTGTATGTGAATCTCTTATGTGACATTGACTTGTTCGTATTTTGCTATGCTTCGCATTCGATTTCGTTTTGTGGTTATGAATTTTGTGGCTCCGGCCATTGTCAGTGTTTTGAGATTGAACTATTTGATATATCATTTGCAGTTCCACTTGAACATCTGGATTTGAGTCTATTCATTCTGACCTTTGCCTTGTTGAGTCAGTGAAGCAATTATAGTTTTGAACTAGTTGGTCTGCGTTCATTTCAAATGTTGTTGATATTAGCTGTTTCGTTTGTCAATCCATATCATTGCTGTAATTGCTATACTGTATCCATTTGAGTAGCATTTCTTTGATCTTTGGTCCCTGTAGTGTTCATTTGTTAAGTTAGTATGCGGTTGATTCAAGTATGCTAGTTGGTCTGGTTCATCTTGTAGTCTTCACTTAAACTTTGAACTGTTTGCATTAACTTTGATTGCTGTAGCCTTTGTGCATTGTTGTTATTCCTTTGGTGCACTATGCTTATGTAAGACAGTTGAGGCAGTGCCATTGTCATTTGCGTCTGCATTGTACTTGAGTGCATTATCTTTGTGTATGCATTACTCTTTCTGGTAGAGTTCGAATACATGTATCACTTGTGTCTACTGAGTTTGAACATCCACGGTCTTAGTTCAATGATATAGCTTGACAGTTTTGGGTGCATGTACATTGTCACTGCATATTTCGTTGCATATTAACTTATTGAAGTCACTAGTAATGTTCACTTGAAGTTGTTTAAATAACTTCAAGTCCATTACTTTCTCTTTCATAAAACAGCTACCACTGCTATTATGTGCACTTACTGTTGCATTCCTGTTTATGCTTTGAGTCACTGTTGCATTGCCTCTGAACTTTGTGGCACACAAACTTTATTTCATGTTAATCTTCACTGTAACATGTTGTCGCTGTATATTGCTCCGAGTCAGTTTGCATCATTAGCCTGGTTGTTCTATAGTTCCTTGTTGCCACCTCTGTTTCACTTTTGTTCAGGTTGTACTTATTATTTTACTGCATCATGTGGGCAGTCTTTGCCTGTGCATGTTTGTCACCTGATCCGGTACACCTGATGTTGTTGTCTTCATTTGGCATTTGGATTTGTTTGTGTACTTCACAGCTATATGTGCTTATTGTATATATTGGCTGTTGTGCAATGGTTATCTTCACATCATTGTATAGTTCGAAGTCTGGTTCAAGTTGCAGTGATACCGCTTGCATTCTGGTTTCTCTGTACTTGATCCTCTGAGTTGCTTGTAGTAGTGTTGACTTTGTTGAAGTTTTGCTCTTATTTGGTTTGGGGCGTACTTGCTTCCCAGACCAGTTGCGTTATAACTATTGAGGCAGTGGTATTGATTTTTGAATCTTCACTTTCTCCTCATCATTGAGGCTATACTCTTGTTTGCTGCATTTATGTTTTTATGATAGCACTGTCCAGTTGAGTTTGAGTCGTACAACTCGAACTTGATCTCGAGATGGTGCCATTTGTTTGTGATTTTCATTGAGCTTTCGTGTATTTCATCGCGGTAGTGGCGAGGCAGTGCACGCGTGCGTGCACTGCAGCCACACCGAAATTTGATTTGGATTTGCTGATTTTTTGTTTAACACTGTTCAGTGTTATATCTGCCGTTATTCGATTCTCTTATCGAGGAGTTGGATATACGAGATTTCTGTGACTGTGGTCTATTTAAATTATTACTGCCTATATGCACTAATAAACTGGTTTGAATTAGACTGACCTGGGTATTATTTTCTTTTGAATGTAATACTCGGGTCAGACCCGAGTTATTTCAGGTTGTAGATTTTCTTCTTTGAGTTGCTGTTCAGGATATGAAGACTTTTCACATCTTCTGAAGTTGTCAGTGTCATTTTATAGTGGTCGTGTCATTGTATAGAACGATATGTATTCATATATATTAGTCGATAATGTACTTGTATATATAACTTCTAGAGTCGACAGTTGTAGTTGTATCATATGTATTGTGTCAACTATGTATTAACTGACATCAGTATATATATATATGAGACTTTTGTTTTTATCTGTGTTCCGCATTTATATTATCTGTGTTATTGTTATATCTAATGTCCTAAACTATTATGAACCGTCGTAGTTCGTTTTATACTAGTATTGGGTGTGTCGATGGGAATAAATAAATAATTTGATGAAAAAGAAAAAGTATGTACCGTTCCTATCGAGATAACCAATATTAGTGTAAGGCCAATTACGGATGGTCGCTCCTATCCAGCCTTATTCTTCGTAATAATAGACAGTATTTCCTTTAATACTCTTTGTTATTATGAGCATAGAGGTGGGGCGTCACATAACTGCCCTTGGTTGGACGAAGATGTGTCCTTTCTATTCCTCTTGACGTATTGCTGCAACTTATTCTCTCTTAGCAATTCTTCAATCAGACTTTTCAAATGGCGGCACTCATTGGTATCATGCCCTGGTTGGTTGTGAAACTTGCAAAATCTTCCGCTTTGAACAGCATTCTTCCCAACTTTCACGGCCGGTGGTTTTGGAAATTCAACAGCATCCTTTGTGGCGATGAAGATATTTTCCGGAGTATCGGTCAGAGGAGTAAAGTCTGATGGTTTAAGGAAGCGGGGCTTTTTGAAGTCTTTCTACCTTTTCCCACCATTACTTTCCCTTTTCTGATCTGCCGGTTCTTTCTTGCTTTGAGTAGTAACATTATTCTCCACCACCGTTGTCACAACTTTAGCTTGTGCGGAAAGATTCTCTAAGCGTATAAATTCGTCAGCTTTTTTGTAGAATTTCTCAAGCGAATTTGGTTCCTTCATTTTTAGCCATTTTCCAAATTCGCTCGATTTGTCAATAGCACGCATCAAATAGGTCAAGATCATTCGTGGCTCTGCATTATCGACTTCTGCCAGAGCTAAGTTGAAACGGTTCAAGAATGACTTAATAGGCTCTCCCGGATTCTGTTCAAGACTGGACAGTGACATTATATCTTTTGCCTTTGAAGGTATAGCCTGAATTGCTCTTTGAATTTTCGGGTGAGATCGGAAAACTGATCTACAGATCGGACTGGAAGCTTGGTAAACCAGAGAAGCGCCACTCCTTCTAAATAGACTGGGAAATATCGGCACTTTATCTCGTCGGTTGCCCTTGCGCCGGTCATATGCCAGTCGTATTTATACAAGAACTGATTTGGATCACTTGTCCCCCGATAAGCAGGAATAGTGGGGGGAACAAACTTTCTAGGAAATTCAGCTTTCAGAATCTTTTCGGTAAACGGAGTTCTACTTGGTGCGAATCCCCATTCGCTTTCGTCTTCATCTCTTTGCATGCTCTCTTTCATTATTTGCTTGATCATACCAGAGAGATATTCCTCATTGTTCAGAGATTTCGCAGAGTAGGCCTCAGCCATCTTTTCAGGAGTTTGTCCAGGTAAATGCTCATGAAGAACTGGTGACGGCCTAGATCCTTCGGCCTGGAGGGGTGCCCCTTCGGCAGCACCTGATCCCCCGTGAGGAATATTTCTTCCCTCGGAATTGGGAGCAGCATTAGCAAAGTTTCCCTCATTATTTACTGGTCTTTGACTCGTACCAAATAGAGCATTCAGCCTTTCCATCATCAGGTTATTCTGAGTTTCAATCTGCTGGTACAGTCCGGATACAGCAGCATCTAACTCCTGTCGCGTAACACCGATGCTCGAAGCTGCTTGATTCGGAGAGAGAGAAGTGGCAGTATTGTCACGGTCATCATCAGTTCTGACAGACTTTCGTTTCCTTCCGGGAGCCATTATGTCTGATAAACTTCTGATTTTGTGGGAAATTCTTTCAGCAAACTTCTGAGAAGCAATGGTGAGTGGCAGCCTGAGTTGGGCTCTCAATGAAAGCACCAAAATGTTAACGTCAAAATATGAACGATAACACCCGGTGTGTGTAATAAGATCGTGAAAGCACCACCCGTGTGATGGGAACAGAATTTAAGCAGGAAAATAGCAGAAATGTAGTAAATGAACAACGGATTTATAGTGGTTCGGCCCGTAATTGAGCCTACGTCCACTTTATAGTCTCTTATTGCTGATTTGGTTACAATTTGATACAAAACTCTTCAAGAAACAGTACAATTCGATCACAAGAAACAATCTAGACTACTAGCTCAATCTTCAACGGTGAAACTCGATGAATCCATCTCGGATGTAAGGAATTTCTCTCGAAGCTTGTTGTAGTGTCGTGAATGCTTGAAGGATCCTTGATTACTGAATGAATGAAGAGTTCGACGGAGTAACAGCGCTGTAGAAATGATTTGCCCAAAAGTCCTCTTCATGTTGGAAGTGGTGGGGTGTTTATAGGAGCTGATTTGGACTCTGGAAAATTTCCTAAGTCCTAAGTCGTCGCCGACTTAGTATAAGTCGCTGCCGACTTACGATAGGTCGCTGCCGACTTACGATAGGTCATAGCCGGTTTATCAGTTCCAACACTTCCCTAGTAGTTCACCTCCTCTTCTGGTTTTACGCTTAAGTCCTAAGTCGCTGAAGACGTAAGGTAAGTCGGTGACGAGGTAAAGGTGCATAAGGTATCTCAGTGTTGTTAGGTCGGAGCAGAGTTAACGTGCAATCTTAAATCGGCAGTTTGTTAACTCGGCAGGCCTTGCCAACTCGTACTTTGTTAAATTGGTTGGCTTCCTTAAGTCGGTAGTCATTTTAGGTCGGCAGCTCCTCTTAGTAGTGACTTGTTGAGTCGGTATACTCTTTAACTCGGTAGGCTGCAAGTTCCCATAGGTCGGCAATCTGTTAAGTCGGCAGCCCCTGTTATCTCACAATTTGCTAAGTCGATAGGCTTCTTTGAATCGTTATGTCGTTAACCTTCTTAGGTCGGCAAGCACCTTAACTCGGCATACTTTCCTAAGTCGGCAAACATCTTAACTCGGCTCCTGCTAGGTCGTGAGTCGAAAAGGGGGTTAACACTTAATATTTACTGGTTTGGATTAGCATCCGAGATAACATGGTTTCAACTCAATCAAAATTTTGAGTTTTGAATTAAGAAATCTTTGTTAAGATTTAAATAAAATGGTTTGGAAATATTTTCCTAAGAGAAAAATGAAATAAATTAAAAATATTCCAAGATTTAAAAAGGTGTTAAGTAATCAAAGGATTTGATAAGAGAGGTTTAATGATTCCATATATACTGGAAAGAAATGTTTAAAAGATATAAATATCTCTTGAAGGTATTTTTGATAAAAAGGAAGTAATAAATCAAAAGAATAATTCCTTATTTACTTAACGTTTCCTTATCGATGATTGGTTCAAAGGCACCGAGGTCGGATTTGGGTGATTCCTATCCGAAGACAACTTCGAACAAATTTATATATTCGAATTTAAGATAAGGAAATGATATGGAAGATGGAATGTAGGGCTGCTTGTCATTGACCTTCGGGGAAATTTCCCATATCATATTATGCGGCAGTAGTTCTTCATTTGAGCTCTTGGATGCAAGGACTTCTCGCTACTAATCCTGAGGGTAATTCCCGACAGGATGTGGTAGGAGAGTGCCTTCGGTTTGTCCTGTTACTGAACAACCTGTATGGATGAATGTCTGACGTTGCATTTCTAATTACATAAATTGATACCTATGAACGTATCATATATTTAGTGGCGGAGAAGGACACTTCTCTTAGCTTAACACCCTTTCCTAAGATGTACGAGATCAGGAGATATATGTTTGTAGAAACCAATTGTGTGACCATGGAATGACATTGTGGTATTCAAAGTGGAATGTGCTATGTGAAAGGTAATCGCTACCTTGGGCCTCATCACCCGGTAATGGCTTAAACAGGGTATGCCGTAAGACTATGTGGTTCGCAACCATTAGGATATGGTCATCATCTTTCTAGATAACCCTCTATATATCAGGTATGTTGTGTATGCTAAGAGATGTAACGACTTGTATTTTTAACTATTTTAAATTAATAAATTAAATATGATTTTTGAATAAAAATGATTAGAAATAAAATTTAATGATTTATTAATAAATTATTGGATATGAACTTGAATAAAATTTTGAAATAACTAATTTCGAAGATTTTGGTGATAACAAGTATTGAAATAAATTATATGTATTAACTGTGTTTATAATCAATAACTGAAGTTGAATAATACATGTGAATTATTTAGATAGAAATAAAATAATTTTGATAACTAAAATTTATTTGAAATTTAATGATTTATTAATATTGATTTATTGGATAATTAAATTGTTTAAATTTAATATTGGAAATTATTCGAAAAACTGAATTCTAGATTTAACATGATTGAAAATGATATCGGAAGTTGATTTAAATTTTATTTAAACAACAATGAAGACTGTTAACATTTAAAATAGGATTTAAAAGTGGATAAATAAATTTTGGAAATTGCTTGTTTTAAATTAATGAGTAAGAATAGCCATTTTTGCCACTATCCCGGATATCGACGAAACTAGTTTCATCAGATCCAAAATAGTGAATTATTATAGGATTTTAAGTTTCGTATCGATCAGACTTATCGTTTGGCCATGCGAGCTTGAAACGCGTAGAATTTATTTTTAGAATTTATTTTTAGAATTTAATTAAATAATTGATTTTGAAAAGCTATCTTTTGCATACGATCGAATTAGGCCTCGAGACTAGTTCCATTGTGTTCGGAATGGGGGTAAACCATTATAAACGCCAGGCGACAAGCTTCGTTTGGAGCTCGAGAAATTTCGGACGTCTTAGGCTAGATATTTTCTAATTTAAATAGTAATATATATAAGTCAAACGCTCCTATTCAAATGAATCAAACCCATGCCCTATATGTCGTATCTCTCTCCCTTTCCCCTCTTATTTCTAATCCCAGCAGATCGAAAGAGATCGACAAAGCTCGATCTAAAAAAACAAAACCTACTATGATCGAACAAGTGCGTGAGAGATCGGAGCAGGCAGCGCGTGTGGACGCGATGCGCGAGGTGCGATGCGATAGTCGAGCTTATTGTGCTAGGGAATGGGTCCCCGGTGCTGGATAAGAGAGCAGAGCGTAAGCTGTCGGTGGCGAGGCTGCAGTGAAGTCTGGCGGGTCCTAGGCGGCATGATGTGGAGGGAAGATTGAGCGATGAGATAAGCAACGCGAGCCTGGGTGTTTTGGGAAGATGGGTCAAGCGATAAATCTCTGATTTGTTAGGATAATTAACTTAGTTATTTAAATAATTTAATTATATTCAAATGTTTGTTAATGTGTAATTTGTTCGTACGAGGTCGGATCGACGTGCGGTTTCGTTTGTTCGATTCGTGTCGATGTTATCTACGTCGTGGAGTTGATTTCATCGTTGTTTGGTTAATTTGAATTTTCAGATTCAAACGAAGGTGAGTGTTTTATACGCTCATGATTGACTAAATATTTTTATGCTAGTTAAATTTGAAATTATGATGTGATATAAATTTATTGATTGTTGCTTGATAAATTTAAATTGACATCTAAATTTTTATATGAATTGATTATTAAAAGTTAAAATTTACAGTTAAATTTGAAAATGGAATTATCTGCCAGTAAAATACCTGATAATAATAACGATGTAATTGTTGTGAATTATTGGTTGATTTGGATGTTGATTGAAATTGAATGCTATTGGTTGATGTATTGGATGGTTGGATGTTTATTTATTTTATATATATTCCGTTATCACCCTGGATATCATTTGGCAGTATATAATTGTTATTTGAATTATTTTGAATAAATTAAGAAATAGGTTGAAATAATATATACCTATGACATTTATTTTGGATTGAAATGATATATATCCATCACTGAAATTAAATTGAAATAACTGATTCACTTGGCCATAGAATAGAGAATTATATACGAACACTGAATTTGGTTAAATTAAATGATTTTGAAATTTTTTTGATTTGAAATTATTTAAATGATTTGATTTAAAGAAATAAAAATCGAATTTATGTAAATCGAATTATTTTCGAACATGAGCTCGAAACGTTGAAATTTAAATTTGATAACAGGAATTGTTTAAATAATCGAAGTTGAAAATTTGAAGTTATAATCGGAATATGATTTGAATTGCAGAAAATGATTTGTTTTAATAGATTTGACTTTTATTCGAACTTTGAATATTGCTAAGTAAAAGTAATATAAAACGATATTTCAAGATTGAACTCGAAATTGAATTATATTTGAAGATTTGGACCTTAATTGAATATTGAAGGTTACTTTGATTTAAGTGATTTGAATCGACATTTTAAAAATCGAACTCGAAATTGGTATAAATCGAAATGGTATAAATTTGAGAACTGAGTTGAAATTTAATCATTGAATCGGATAGTCGAAATTGAAATTGAAATTAATTTGGAATTGAAATTTGAAATTAATTTGGAATTGAAATTTAAATTAAATTGGGATTGAATTGAAATTTATTCAAGTTGGAATTGAAATTGAAATCAATTGCGATTGAATGCGAAATTGAATTAATTCGAAATCAAAATCGAATTTATTTAAATTGAAATTTGAATTGAAGTAAAATTCGACTTGAAATCGGAATTGAATCGATTAAATCGAAATTGAAATTGATTTGAATTAGGAATTTGGAATTGAACCAGTTTGACTTTGGAACTATTTTCATATAAATTATTTTAGCATAAACTATTTAAAATCTATCCCCTTAAATAGTCAAATTATTTTGATTTTCCAAACTATTTTACTATATAAACCATTTTCGATACTCAAACTATTTTCTATTAAACTATTTTAACTATTTAAGCTATTTTAAAACTTTTCAAACTATTTTCTAAAAATTCAAACTGTTCAAGGCTGGAATGTTTATATTTAAATCGTTGATTTAAATACGAATTAGGTTAAAATGAAGTTATAGCCTAAATTGAAATTCGAAAATTTTTGGAGGCGAATTCGAGATATTGAGGCGAAAATGATTTTGAATTGAAATAGTATGTTTTGAGAAAATATGATGATTTTGAAATAAAATTGATTTTTGAAATGAATATGATATTTTGATATCAAATATGAATATTTTCGAAATTTAAGAGAACCAACTGGTGTGTAAAATGACATTGATTGTTAAAAAGACCAGGGCCTCTTATTGGTATACTTAAAATACCCCACACCCCATAGTATACCTAAAAAGGGCACACCAAAGAATGTGGTGCGTTATAGGTATAGCTAAAGCATCACAAAGACTAAGATTCACAAGACAAATAAATAAAAACAATGGAAACATTTAAATAATAACTAGACATTTAAAATTAAACTTCATTTCAAAACAGAATATGTCTTAAAAACCAAATACACATGTCTCGTAAAAAGTACAATCTCAGTTACATCATCAAAGTACATAAACAATAAAAGTCATCCCTCTCATAAAGTACCAGTACATCCAAAGTCAAATGAAAAGAAAACTGAAAAGAAGGAGAAGAATACATAAAGAACTTCAAGAATATATCTCCAAGCGGTCTGAATCTACTATCCTCGATTCTGCTGGCCTATGGTGGAAAAGGAGAAATAGAGGAGTGAGTCAGACTATAAGTCTGGTGAGTGAAAGTAATTACTAGCATTCTAAAGCAAGATAAAGATAATAGACTAAACAACAGTTCTAGTATGAAAGGAAAATACAGAAAAGATAAAACTTGGATAAAATACTGTTTCTGATTCTATTTGCTTTGATTGTGATTGTTTGCACTTGTCTTAGATTGCTGTGATTAGGTTGAAACCCTAATCCTATTTTAATTAGGCTGAAATCCTAATTCTACCCGTTGATCGGCCTTCTATCTCTGTTGTGCCACTGTGAACCAATCCTGTTGGTCACAGCAAAAGACACCTCTTAGCGCTTGGAACACAGTAGCGAATTATTTACCCTAATCGATGCCGCATGCTCGGTCATCGTCGGTACACACTAACTGTCGCCCCCTGTTGTGACCTCTTATTTACCCTAATCAGCATAAGCATGCCCAGCCTCACCTAACTGTTGTGAGACCATCAGTCCTAGTCTGAAAGGGAATGTTGCCCAGACTCACCTAAGTGTTGTGAGACCATCAGTCCTAGTCTGAAAGGGAATGCTGCCAGCACTAGTCCTAACAAACAAATTCTAGTATGCGCCCCTTGCCCAAATCCCCAGACTTCTATCTATTGGCCACTTATGTACCCTAATTAGCATAAGTGTGTCCCAGCCTCAGCTAACTATTGTGAGACCACCAGTTCCTGACTAAAAGGGAGTGCTGTTGGTACGGACCATTCTTCTATATTTTCTTATTAACTTATTCTAAGTTTTAAAATAAGCCTTTTCTGTTCTTTTAGCTTAATTATAACCTATGTTATAATTGTTATTCTTCTATTCTATCTTTTTAGTTATAACCACTAGTTATAAACTTGCTTGGAAATGTCTCAAATTTGCCTATTTTAGTCTATCTTCGTTTTATTACAGTTCTTTCTTATTTTACATCTAATTTCTGAAAATTCAGTGTTTATTTCTTTCTAATCCATATTAGCGAATTCTCCTCTTTTTAATATTCTTATATTTTATTCGCTAAAAAGGAATAAAAATAAACTAACATTTGCAGGCTAAATTCTAACGTAAAACAGATGTAAATAAATACAAATAACTGTAAATAACTGAATAAAAATAGATGAATAAAATAGACTGAAAAGAACTTTAAAAACTAACTGTAAATAACTTATATAAAAGCTGTCTCAAAATTGCAGACAAACTAAAACTATTGAGAACCCTATTATTTTAAATTACTTAAAAATATAAAATAATTACAAAACACTCACCTGTGGCCCTTATATCTGTTCCTTGGCCTTCCCGGATCCACTTCTAGGACGTAGAATATTTTTAATAAAAAGATCTCCTCCAAGAAAAAAATTTCTTTTTAGGGTCCAGCCTCAGGCAATGAACCCAATTGGGAGAAAATTTGAATGAGAAAAATAGCTAGGTCTAGTGTCTTATTTATAGTGTAGCTTAGGGATCTCAAGCCATTGGATTTGAAGGTTAAATCTGGTGCAACCACGTCATAGGCTCGCTAGGAACCGTCAGATGGAAGCACGAACGCACAGGATTTGAAGAAAATTGCAGAACACGTCATACGGCTCAAATCTGGACGCTTCCTCGTCCAAAAACAAGGCGGTATGACCTAGGTACTATGGGGGTCGACCCCTAGGTCAACCTTACACAAGCTTGAGTCGACCTGGCTTATGGCATGGGTCGACCCATGCCTATATTATTTTTTTCGTTTTGTTTTCAATTTCTTACTCTGATATCTTCTTTATACTGACTCGGATTCCGAAAAGTTATATATCGAAATTGATCATAAAATCGCCACAGACACAATGGTGCAACTCTCGTAGCTCGATTCTGACAATTTCACAAACTTATTTTTTATTTAATTAATTCGTTAAATAATTATTATAGCTCAAATTTTGGGTTGTTTCATTCTCCCCTCCTTAAAGGGTTTCGTCCCCTAAATCTCCAAGCACAGAAGAATGAAACAAATATTTTCATCAAAATTCTACGACCACATATTCAACCATCATCCATTACATCCATTGTCCTTAAGCTTTCTAATGCAATTTATGTTATATGCAATAGTGTAGTGTCAATGTCCCTAACTAATGCAAAAGATTAGGTGGTCTACTAATTCAGTCGACCTCCTTTTATGCAATCATGTACGTGCCATGTATCCAAATGAATGCAAATTCCCTAATGATAACTGGTAGTTATATATGCATGCTACAATCATCATCCAAATGCAACAATCATATGATAATCATCCATTTATAGCAACCATGGAAATAAAATAAAAATGCAAATGCACACACATCCATATGCATATGTTTTAGTGACCTAGTTAGGCCGATCCCTTAGAGATAATAGTGCCTAGTGTATATATATGCATCCATTAGCATCCACTAGCAAACACTTGCAACCACTAGCGTCCATCTTACATAACATGTTCTAGTAACATGTTTACATTCAGTCCTACCATCCATAGGTAAAATCATAAGATCGACCCTCCCAAAGTATACTAAAGGAAATAACCAATTCAAAACCAAAGATGGAAATAGGAAATTCAAAACGTACCATCAAAGAGATGCGGATACGAGATACATATTTTCTCCTCAGCCTCCCATGTAGCGTCCTCAATACTATCTCCCCACTGCACCTTAACCAAAGGTACATCCTTATTCCTAAGCTTCTTGATATCACGTCCAACGATCTTGGTAGGAATGTGACGAATCGATGCTTTTCTCTCCACTTCAACTTCCTCAAGTAGGCTAGGTTCCACTACCTCTGCTGAATCATGTAAACACTTTCTCAAGTGTGAAACATGGAAAACATCATGAACTCCCATGAGACACTCCGGTAGCTTTATCTGATACGCCATCTTCCCTACCCTTTCCATAATGGGAAACGGTCCTACGAATCTGGGAGAAAGTTCCCTATTTGATCCAAACCTCACTACCTTTCTTAGCGGAGGCACCTTAATGAAAACCAAATCTCCTACCTCGAACTCAATATCCCTTCTCCTCTTATCTGCATAGGATTTCTATCTACCTTGGGCCGTCTTCATTCTCCTTCTAATCAAATAAATCTTTTCCGAAGTCTCTCTAACCATGTCGAGACCTAGTAGCAATCTCTCTGTAGACTCTAACCAACATAAATGCGACTTGCAAGGTCTTCCATAAAGAGCTTCAAAAGGTGCCATCCCAATGCTAGCCTGAAAACTATTATTATATGCAAACTCCACTAAAGGAAGATTCTCCTCCCAAGTTCCTCCAAAATCAAGAATGCACATCCTCAACAAATACTCAAGAACTCTATTAACTCTCTTCGTTTGGCCATCCATCTAGGGTGATAGGCCGTACTCAATCTAACCTGCGTCCCTAAAACCTTTTGCAAGCTTCTCCAAAACTCCCTAGCAAAGATAGGGTCTCTATCGCTCACTATGCTAGAGGGAACTCCATGAAGTCAGACTATCTCACAAACATATAAGGATGCCAAATAAGGTGCTGTCCTCTTACTCTTGACCGGAATGAAGTGGGCGCTCTTAGTCAAACGATCTACAATCACCCAAACACTGGTATTTCCTTTCCTAGATCGGGGTAAACCATCTGTGAAGTCCATCAGAATACTATCCCACTTCCATTCGGGTACATCCAATGGTTGAAGCAATCCGCCAGGCCTCTGCTGCTCCACCTTAACTCTTTGGCACACAAGACAATTAGCTACAAACTCTGCCACACCTTCTTCATACCGCTCTAATAAAACACTCTCTTCATGTCCTTATACATCTTATCACCACCTGGATGAATAGTCATTCGGGAATGGTGTGCTTCTTCTAGAACTGCTCTCGTCAAATCACTAGTGCGAGGGACACAAAGTATTCCATCTCTCCATAGCCACCCTTTACTATTAATGGAATAGAGTTGAAGATGTCTAGAGACCTCTCCTCTGCTAATCCTATCCAAAGTATCCATAAGCTTCTAATCCTCTCGTTGCCCTGAGCCAATCTGATCTACGAGGGTAGGCTTAACCTTAAGTGCTGCCAATAATCCAGGGGTAATGTCCGTAGAGGGTTTAAAATCAAAGGTGGAAATAAACTCTAGGCTTTTCCACTCCATGAACATTGGACTAAGGGTTGCTCTCTTCCTGCTTAACACATCCGCAACCACATTCCCTTTACCAGGGGTGTAGGCTATCTCAAAGTCATATGATGCTAGAAACTCCATCCAACGCTGCTTGCCTCAAGTTTAAATACTTTTGTGAGAACAGGTACTTCAATGATTTATGATCAGTGAAAAGCTCGAACCTCTCTCCTAGCAAGTAATGTCTCCAAGACTTGAGCGCGAAAACAATAGCGGCTAACTCGAAATTATGGGTGGGGTAGTCTTCTTATGAGTTCTCAACTATCTACTTCCATAACATATTACCCTCCCTTCTTGCATCAATACTGCTCCAAGACCCGTCCCACATCCATCAGTGTATACTGTAAAAGGTTTAACTCCGTTAGGTAAAACTAACAATGGTGCACTAGTAAGGGCCCTCTTCAGCATCATTAAGGAATCCTCACAACCTTTGTCCCACACGAATGTCGTATTCTTCTTAGTGAGGCGAGTAAGCGGTGCTGAAATCTTAGCAAAATCTCTGATAAGCTTCCTATAATAGCCAGCCAAACCTAGGAAGCTTCTAACTTCAGTAGCATTCTTGGGGACCTTCCAATCCGATACTGCTACTATCTTAGCGGGATCCATAGCTAAACCATCTCTTGAGACTACATCCCCATGAAACGCACCTCCTTACGCCAAAAGTGACACTTCGAGAATTTTTCTTTCAACTGATGAACACGAAGTGTATGAAGAACCTCCTTAAGATGAATAGCATGCTCTTCCATACTCTTGGAAAACACCAAAATGTCATCCACAAATACTACAACGAACTTATTTAGGACATCTCGAAAAACATGGCTCATCAAATCTACAAAATAGGCTGGGGCATTGGTCAACCCAAACAGCATAACCAACCACTCAAAGTATCCATCGGGTGTCCTAAATGATGTCTTATGGATACTATCGTTAGCGACCCTAAGCTGATGAAATCCAGTAGCTAAATCAAGCTGAGAAAATACTTAAGAGCCAACCAATTGATCGAAAAGATCATCTATCCTAGGAAGTGGGTAACGGTTCTTCTTCGTGAGCTTATTCAACTCTCTATAGTCTACGCAAAGTTGAAGGGAACCATCCACCTTTGCAGCGAAGACGACTGGCGCTCCCCACTTAGATATACTCCATCTGATGAAGCCTTTCTCCAATAGCTCACCAATCTACTTACTTAACTCCTTCCTCTCCCTAAGAGCCATATGTCTCATGGGCAATGCCACTGGCTTAGCATCGTCATTCAGATAGATCCCAAAGTCGATCTCGCTCTTAAGGGGTAGTCCCATAACCTCTTCAAAAACATCTGGGAAATCTCTAATATTTGTAATAGAATCTAACTCTCCTAGTGTTGAATCAAGGGAATAAAGGAAGCTCAACATGACTAACCCCTGTGTGTCGCAGGAAACCTCGAGAGTCCTTTCGCTACATGTATCTAGTCTGACTACTCTCCTCTCGCAGTCTAATATCGCACCATAAGTGGATAACTAGTCCATCCCCAAAATCAACCCATATCCCGAATCTCCCAGTACATAGGCGTCACAATCAAACTCTACGCCTAGTATAAAAATTTTCAAACGCCTACAAATCATGGATAAATGTGCCGATCCTCCTATGGGGTTTGAAACAACTTTAGGGTCTACTACTGGAGAAATATCTAAGTGCAAAAAATCAACCAAGGAACTAGAAATGAAAGAATGCGATGCTCCGGAGTCAAAAAGAGTCTGAATAGGAAAATCCAAAATAGAGATCAAACCTTCTACAGAGACTTTCCTACCTCGATCTAGTCCACTACTAGAAGTTTCTGCACCCAAAGCCTGTACTTGCGCTGTAGGTGCGCCTGCTCTCTGCCCTGTCTTCTGAGGACAAGCTCTACTAAGGTGACCAGGCTGCCCACAGTTGTAACACCTCCCCTTCATCGTTTCCTTCTTACAGTCCTTTATGAAATGACCAAGCAATCCACAACTATTACATTTCTAGCCTTTCTTGATCTATCCCTTCTGAGGTCCTCCTCCTTTCTTCTTGTCCTTATCCTTTTTATTCTTCCACCACTACTTCTTAGAGTTTTCTAATTTAGGAACCTCCTTAACTTCTTCTTCCTTAGCTACCTCTAACATGAGAGCCATTTCCATAAGTGACTCATATGTTGATCCCATGGGTATATGTGTCAATAACAACCCTTGGAGGGGCTAGTTCAAACCCTTAGCAAACTAGATGTCCTTCTTATGCGGTGAATTAACAAGCTCCATTTCGTACCGCGATAGCTCATTAAACTGATTTATATACTCTTTCACCGAAAGACTCCTTTACTAATGAAATTCTCTAACTACATGCTTTCCTCATCTTGTGACAAGAACTTCTTCTCAAACCATTCTCGAAATCCAAACCAACCAATGTCTCAAACTTCCATCTCTATGATCTCCCACCAGTAAGAAGCTTCTCTCTTCAGCTACCAAGATGCAAGCTGAACTCTCTGTCGGTCCTCCAATCCTAACAGTCCAAATATCCACCTTGTATTCTCAACCAAGCTCGTGCCTCCACGAAATCCTCCATGCTGGAAAATTTCTTGCCTCTTAGATTAGCGAAGTCCTTGCATAGCTTAGAAAAATTGGCTGCTGCAGGTGGATTAATGGGATCTCCACCCCCGGTGCTACATTGGGAGCTTGCCCTTGCACCTCTGGTGTCGTAGCTTGGAGGTATCTACGGAACCAACCAGAGACTTGGACACCCTCTGGAAGATTTGGGGCGTCCATACTATGCAAAGAAAAAGAGAATTTAGGATCGAAAGAATCGAAAGAAGGTTGAACGGGACTATGAGGGTATTTTTATAAGAACTCTTTTATACTTGAAAACTATTTCTATAATAAGAGTTCTTTTTGAAAAACACTTTTAGTTTGAAGATATGTTACTTTTTAAAAATACTTTACTTTTAAAACAAGTTTCTAGGAATCATGTAACCTTAGGCTCTAATACCAAATGAAACACCTCACATCCCTTAGTATACCCAAAAAGGGCATACCAAAGAATATGGTGCGTTATAGGTATAGCTAAAGCATCATAGAGACTAAGATTCACAAGATAAAAAAATAAAAACAGCAGAAACATTTAAATAATAACTAGACATTTAAAATTAAACTTCATTTCAAAACAGAATATGTCTTAAAAACCAAATACACATGTCTCGTGAAAAATACTATCTTAGTCACATCATCAGAGTACATAAACAATAAAAATCATCCCTCTCATAAAGTACCAGTACATCAAAAGACAAATGAAAAGAAAACTGAAAAGAAGGAGAAGGTTACATGAAGAACTCCAAGAATATATTTCCAAGCAGTCTGAATCTACTGTCCTCGATTCTAGTGGCCTATGGGGGAAAAGGGGAAATAGAGGAGTGGATCAGACTATAAGTCTGGTGAGTGAAAGTAATTACTAGCATTCTTAAGCAAGATAAAGATAATAGACTAAGCAACAGTTCTAAAGGAAAAGAAAATACAAAAAGATAAAATTGGGATAAAATACTATTTCTGATTCTATTTTCTTTGATTGTGATTTTCTGCACTTGTCTTAGATTGATGTGATTAGGTTGAAAACCTAATCCTATTTTAATTAGGCTGAAATCCTAATTTTACCCATTGATCGGCCTTCTATCTCTGTTGTGCCACTGTGAACCAATCCTGTTGGTCATAGCAAAAGACACTTCTTAGAGCTTGGAACGCAGTAGCGAATTATTTACCCTAATTGATGCCGCATGCTCAGTCATCATCGGTAGACACTAATTGTCGCCCCCTGTTGTGACCTCTTATTTACCCTAATCAGCATAAGCGTGCCCGGCCACACCTAACTATTGTGAGACCATCAGCCCTATTCTGAAAGGGAATGCTGCCCAGCCTCACCTAAGTGTTGTGAGACCATCAGTCCTAGTTTGAAAGGGAATGCTACCAGTACTAGTCTTAAAAAAACAAATTCTAGTTTGCGTCCCTTACCCAAATCCCCAGATTTGAACTTCTATCTATTAGCCAATTATGTACCCTAATTAGCATAAGCGTGTCCCAACCTCACCTAACTATTGTGAGACCATCAGTTCCTGACTGAAAGGGAATGCTGTTGGTACGGGCCCTTCTTCTATGTTTGCTTATTAACTTAATCTAAGTTTTAAAATAAGCCTTTTCTGTTCTTTTTGCTTAATTATAACCTATGTTATAATTGTTACTCTTCTATTCTATCTTTTTAGTTAATACCACTAGTTATAAACATGCTTGCAAATGTTTCAAATTTACCTATTTTAGTCTATCTTCTTTTTATTACAGTTCTTTCTTATTTTACATCTAATTTCTATAAATTCAATGTTTATTTCTATTTAATCCATATTATCGAATTCTCCTCTTTTTAATATTCTTATGTTTTATTCGTGTAAAAAGGAATAAAAAGAAACTAACATTTATAGGCTATATTCTAATGTAAAACAGATGTAAATAAATACAAATAACTGTAAATAACTGAATAAAAATGGCTGAATAAAATAGACTGAAAAGAACTTTAAAAACTAACTATAAATAACTTATATAAAAACTATCTCAAAATTGCAGATAAACTACAACTATTGAGAACCCTATTATTTTAAAGTACTTAAAAATCTAAAATAATTACAAAACACTTACTTGTGGTCCTTAGCTCTATTCATTGGCCTTCCTGGATCCACTTCTAGGGCGTAGAATATTTTTATTAAAAAGATCTCCTCCTAAGAAAAAAATTCTTTTTAAGGTCCAGCCTTAGGCAATGAACCCAATTGGGAGAAAATCTGAATGAGAAAAAAGCTAGGTCTAGGGTCTTATTTATGGTGTAGCTTAGGGATCTCAGGACTTTGTATTTGAAGATTAAATTTGGTGTAACCACGTCATAGGCTCGCTAGGAACCGTCGGATGGAAGCACGAACGCACAAGATTTGAAGAAAATTGCAAACCACGTCATACGACTCGAATCTGGATGCTTCTTCATCCAAAAACAAGGCGGATCGACCTAGCTACTGTGGGGGTCGACCCTTAGGTCGACCTTACACAAGCCTGGGTTGACCTATAGGTCGACCTGGCTTATGGCATGGGTCAACCCATGCCTATATATTTTTTCGTTTTGTTTTCGATTTCTTATTTCTCTCATATCTTCTCCATACCGACTCGGATTTTGACAATTTATATATGGAAATTGATCAGAAAATCGCTACGGACACAATGGTGTAACTCCCGTAGCTCGATTATGAAAATTTCACAAATTTATTTTATTATTTAATTAATTCATTAATTAATTATTATAGCTCAAATTTTGGGTTGTTACAATACTCTATGTCAATATTGGAACCACTTTGACAACTGTGTACGCAGTGGAAGATATCCAGAATGTAGTGGTTGAATTGGCAAACGTTTATTGGAATGAAGTAAGAGAACGATATGGATAGCCTTGACACTTGTATCATAATTAAAATGACTAAGACATGAGCCTATGTTTGGCCAATGAGGTTAGCTACCTCTAGCGATGTTGATCACTCGTATTACTATCATGATTTTGTACTCGATGGGTGCACCCTTTTGTTTAGATTGATGGTCGCGGTCGGCCATGTATGGGTTACGACCAACCAGAAAGGGTAAACTGGTAGAAACCTACCTTGGGCATTGCCGCACGTGCCTTGTCATATTTATCCTTATGCGAGCCCATTATCATATTTATCCTTATGCGAGCCCATTACAACTTTGGTTTAGTATTGTACCTATAAAAATGTGTTAAGGTGGATCAATGTAAAGCCTTAATGCTATTTTGATATTTATTTATTTTTATTTTTTGAAAAAGGGTTCAAACTTTTCTATTAAGTATATAAAAACAAGTCCAACAATACAAAAGCCAAATAACTAGGCCCAAAGACAATACAAACTCAAAACAAAACTATACAAGTTGGGCTCGAAACAGAAACAACCCAACACCCATTAGCTAGCCCAAGAACTGGAAGTATCCAGAAAGTTCCAAACACATCTCGAACAAGAAAAAGGCAGTACGACTCCTTCATTCTCTTCATATCTCAGCTCTTTCCAAAACAGCTTCACGAGAAACAAAAATGGTTGCCATCAAAGATCTAAACTCCTTCTTATACTTCCGTTGCGACGAAATAACAATGAACTCACTAAAAGAAACAGCTGAGACTCGAACTACAGTCCCTCCAGAAACACTTGAGTAAGTATACTAACTGAAATGTCTACTTCTTTGTTCCTTAAACTTCAGACTTACGAAGTTTATTATGATGCCAGGACAGAGATACTGAAAATCTAAGAAGCCTTCAACGTGAACTTAGCAGTTCAGATCTGAGATTCAGCTCAGATCTGAGAATTTTGTATGACCATATGAACATCAGCTCTTCCTCGAGACATCAATAAGCAAGATAAGTATTTGATTTAGCTTCCTTTGTCCTCATTAGAGCTGATTCCTTTGAAGCTTCTAATCTGTCCATAATAAATCACTGTCTTGTTATCCAGGACGAAACCACAGATCTTTCGAGCCACCTATAGATCAATAAACTTAATAGCTAATGATTAGTTATGGATGAAAGACAATTTTAATGTAATTTAGAGAGGGAGAGAAAGCATTGTAAAATAAAACAGGTACTCGAAATCTGGAGCCAGAAGACATAGGAACTGGAGTGTGGCAAAGGAAACAGCAGTTATGATTATATCCCCAATTCAGCGTTGGGAGGTAAAACCCCATTTCAAAGCTATTTCAGAGTTCATGCTAGTGATGTTCTTAAAACATTTTGATTTAGCCATTCTGATGTTCATAGTCTGGAAAATTTTTAAGCAAACTTTTGTCCCATCAGTAAAACGATTCTGAAAGATCCTATCGTTTCTTTCTTTCCAAATATGCCATACGCAAACTGAAAGTGAAAGTTGAAACAAATCTGACTTGAAATTTTGAGAGCTAGATATAGAAACTATTTTCAGTAAATCCTCCTTCAGGATAAAAGAAAATAAACTCTTCGGCTTAATGAAAAACTTTTTACAACTCCAAAGCCAGATCTTTTCTGTAAAGTCACATTGAAAAAATAGATGATCTATATTTTCAATGTGACTATTGCAGAACACACAATTCTGATCCACCACTATCTTCTTCTGAACTAATCTTTCTTTTGTCAAGAGAAAATCATTTATGGCTTTGAAAAGGCATACTGCCATTTTAGGAACATGAATTTTGTTCCAGACCATGGACGCCCAAAATTTAGTATCAAACCTGGTTCGAATCGAGTTCCAAACTTTTTTAAACTGATATTGCCCATCCTTAGAGCACTTCCAAGACCAGAAATCCCTCTCTTTGTTATTGTGAATCTTGACTTCTTCGATTTCAGTCTGGATTTGAAATAAAAAGCTATACAAGTCCCACTTCCATTCACCATTTCTTAAAATCCTACTAAGCGTTAAATTTTCTGTACCTGTTCTAAAAGCAGTATCCCTACCAATGCGTTCCATAATAGAACTCCCATTTAACCAAGGATCAAACCATAACGAAGTAGTTTTGCCATCTACAATGTTAAGGGAAAGGCAATTCAAGGCTTCATGTCTATTCTTTAAAATAAATTTCCACACTCCAGAGTCATCCGAACGCTGGTTAGTATCCCAGAAACTTTTAAGCCCTATATATTTATCATGCATAAATACCGCCCAACTTCCTTCTAAGTTGATGATTTTCCAAATCAATTTGATATATAGCGCTTTGTTCATCTCTTCTAAGTTTCTCAGACCCATGCCTCCTTCTTCTTTTTGTCTACTTAGGACCTCCCAAGGGATCTTACTACTGCGACTTTTCCAAAGAAAATTTAATATCATATGTTTAATCTTTTGAACAGTAGCAACAGGAAGATAGAAACATTGCATCCAAAATTGTATTATAGGATATATGGTAGATTTTATAAGTTCCAGTCTTCCTGCTAAGCTCAACATTTTAGTTTCCCATCTGCCAATCCTAACTTTGATCTTCTCTATAAGAGGAGAACAATCCTTATCCCTCAAATTCGCACTTGACAGAGGAATACCCAAGTACCTTATAGGAAGGTTTGATTGTTGAATGTTGAGGATAGAACAAATGTCTGTGCAGCAATCAACCCCTTTCCCAAAAAAATGTTAGCTTTCTCCGCACTTAACTCCAAACCAGTAACCCTTTTCAAGGTTTTAAAAACTTCATTAATAGCATTCGCAGTTTGCACATTGGCATTAATAGCATTTTGATATTTATTTTACTAATAGACATTACCTATTATAGCGTATACTATTATATATAAATAGATTAACGGATCCTTAGGAGATGGAAAATCCCATAATATCTCTTAAGTTATTGCACGCACGTTATACACTGGATAGGAGATGTAAAACCCGTAAACATCTCTGACGATGTTAACTCATGTTTCATGATATCGACTTAACTCACATAAGAGTATTTTAGTCCTGACTCGAGTCTTTTTTCTTTTTATTGTGCTCGGGTCAACTCTAGGTTTTTTAGTGCATGGAAGATCATTTCTTGGAGGATGAAGATGAAGACTTGGTATATTATTACTACTGTTATTCCTACATAATGTTGTCTACTGCATTTTTTATTTTTTATCCCTGTTGTATATATAACTCTGATAAATGTTGTATAAATTAGAATCAAATGTATAATAAACAGCTTCATGAACTGTTTATTTGATTATTATATTTTATCGTTCCGCTGCGAGATTCTGTGTTTGTTTTCTTCTTCTTTCCTTATATTTCTAATTAACCCCAATTGATAATTCATCTTTTTGAACGGTTTGGGTTGGACATGAGTGCTTTTTTGTCGACTTGAATCATCCAAAAAGGTGGATCGTCATAGTTGAGCTTTGGTTTAGCGATAACCTTAGCTTTATGGGGTTTGACTCATTAGAGATAGGGTAGTAATACCCTAGAATGAGTCTGTTTGATTGTATATATATAAGAGAGCGTACTTGTTAGTGTTATAAAATATTTTATATTATCTTTACTTATCCATTGAGTTATTTATGAATTGTGGTTAATGCGTAGGATGCCATGTTACCGATAGGTGTTTCTAAACACTTAAATGAGGCAAGTCAACATAATATTGTTTTAAAATCGGGTAAATGAAATAATTCTACCTAAATTATATTATATATATAATGATTATTAGTGAATGTTGTGTTAGGAGATGATAATATTTAGTTATCATCAATTATTTGTTGAATTACACTAAAAAAATACATGTGAACTCCATTTCACGAAGTGTTCGATAATTAAATTGAATTGAAATCTAATTACAATAAGAATATTTTAAAATAACAAAGTTGTAAATTAATGAAATGTTTTGGTAATAAGGTAATGAAATTTGTATAAGTAGATTTATAATATAGTTTATAAATAGAAAGAATTTAAATGCTGAGAATTTTTGAATTTAAAAACCCGTTGCTTTCAAATTTGTTTTCAAAGACTTCAAAATTAATAGTCATATTATTTTAAAGTGTTTTGATTAGAAATATATTTTGAAAGGATTTTTGAAAGAAATAAAAGCAGTGAATTCGCTTTAATCATTGGAAAATAATTTTGGCGATGACTACAGCATCGCCAGTATTCATTTTCGAGTTTCTGAGTAAGAATTGCTACCAAAAGAAATTTATTTTCGGTTAGAACAAGTTTGATGGTGAAAAAAATATATTCTAAGTATGATTTAATAAATATATGAAAATAGTTTTGAACTTAAAAATTGTAAATAATATATATAAGAAATAAGTTTATAACTTATAGATTTTAATAGGAAAGTAAAATTAAATTTTAAAACTATTTCAATATTTTTAGTTAAGCAAACAAAAGAAAATTTGAATTTGAGATATGAAATAAAAAGAATTAACCTAAGAAATGTTAAATAAATTGAGTTAGTAAAATAAAGTAAATAAAATAAAGTTTAACTCCGGAAAGCTTAAATAGAAATGAATTGTATTTTAAATGAATTAAATAAAATGACGAAATGAAATTTTAAACGAATCAAGTTGTATAACTTATAGATTTGAATAATACTAAGCTAAAAAAAATTTAATTTGTTAAAGGTGAATGATAAGAAAATTTTAACTTAAATAAAATTAAATAAAATGAGTAATGGATTACAATGAAATGAACTTTAAATTAATATTAAATAAATTGGATTGGATATTAAATGAAATTAGATAAATCAGTAAAGTGAATTAATTCCACTTAGGCTATAAAATTAATTAATAGAATGAATACAACTTGAATTATAAACTGAAATGCCGTTTGAATTGTGAACGAAATTAAATAAAAATAATCGAGTGTAAGAAAAATTAATATGAGTAATTAAATTTGATTTAAATTTTATGTAAATAAATTAAATACAAATGGAATGAGTTTTAATAAATTGAATAACAACTAATTGAATATAAAACGAGTTAATGAAATAAAATTTTAAGATGAAGGTTAACTTATGAAATGTTGAATAAAAATTGATGGTGATAAAAAGAAAGACTTACTAATATGAATATGAGTTATAAAATAATATTCACTTAAGTAAAATTAATGATATGAATTGGAATATAAACCAATGAAGTGAATCATTTTAAAAATAAAAAATAAAATTTGCTGCAGTAAAATTATTAATATGAATTTAAATTTATGAAATAAACTAATTAAGCGAATCAATGGATTAATATGAACTTAAGTTATGGAATAAAAATAAAAATAAGTTGCAATTTTGTAAAATGTTCATAATAAACTTAAATGGTTTATAAATAATATTAGTATTAAAATACTAAGTGATAATGAAATAAATTTAACTTAACAAGGTTAAATGGAATGATTTTATAAAATGATTCATAAATGATGTTGAGATAAAAAAGAAATATGAACATTATAATTTAAATGTTTTGCGAAGCATAAAAGCTAAAGTTTTATAACTTATAGATTTGATAAATATGAATGATATGAAAAGGAAATATGGAATGTGGTATGGAATCAAAATTTATTGAAGTGTAATTAATTATATGAATTACTGAAATGAAATAATGGAAGTGAAAAATGAAAGTAACTATAAACAAATGTAAATGAATAGAATGTGAATTCTTTAATGTTGATAAGTGCATGTCAATCAATTGAAAGTAAATAAATTAAATAAAAATCAATTGAACGTGAATCAAATTGAATGTAATTTGGTCAAATACAAATAAATTGAAATGAGTTAATTAAATATTGATAAAAATTGGACGTTAGATAAAAATGATAGTGTATAAATTAGATATTGATATTGAATTGTAAATTGTGATAGATTGAATTAATTAGATGAATATTCTTTGGTTGGATGATTTCTTTATTTGTAAATTTTTGTTATAACTGTTTGATTGCATATGATTGGTTTGTCGTGTATTCTTGCTTGTGTTATGGTTTGGATCCGGAATGCATGTTTTATAGTTTATTGAACTTATACATGTTGTATATCTTATTATAAGTTACTAAAATTCGAAATTGAGTTGAGATAGGTACATACGAAGATCGTTTGGACGTATACGCTGGTTTTTATGTGCTTTTGCTTGCTTAATAGGAGCGAACTCGCTCGTATTAATAATAATAAGGTACACATCTCAGATTATATACCACGCTTTTATATTTTTCCCTTTGGGAAGCCTCATCATTGAGATGAGATGTATATTTGATATGTTTGATATATATTTGGGTTATATATTGTATTGTAAAAAAATTTCCGATTGAGCCGCGCAAAGGAGAAGCTACTGAAATTTTCCGTAAATCCGGGAGTTAGAAATTTTTTGAGGTTTTAAAATTTTTATAACTTGTTATATATATAAGTTATATTTTCCGTAAAACCGATATCGGAGCGGCATAGTAGAGGCGTTGTATAGGTTTTCTAATAAGATTTAAAATTTTAAAAGTTGATTATTTTGAATAAAATATATCAAGTGTTAAATTCTGTACTTAGTCCATTTTCGAGGATGAAAAGTTTTGAGTGTGGGAGAATGTAACGACCTGTATTTTCAGCTATTTTAAATTATTAAATTTAATATGATTTTTTAATAAAAATGTTTAGAAATAAAATTTAATGATTTATTAATAAGGTATTGGATATGAACTTGAATAAAATTTTGAATAACTAATTTCGAAGATTTTGGCAATAAAAAGTATTGAAATAAATTCTATGTATTAACCATGTTTATAGTCAACAATTGGATTTGAATAATAAATGTGAATTATTTAGATAGAAATAAAATAATGTTGATAAGTAAAATTTATTTTAAATTTAATGATTTATTAATATTGATTTATTAGATAATTAAATTGTTTAAATTTAATATTGAAAATTATTTGAATAATTGAATTCTGGATTTAATATGATTGAAAATGATATTGGAAGTTGATTTAAATTTTATTTAAACAACAATGAAGACTGTTAACATTTAAAATTGTATTTAAAATTATAAATAAATTTTGGAAATTGCTCGTTTTAAATTAACGAGTAAGAAAAACCATTTTTGTCATTATCTCAGATTTTGATGAAACCAGTTTCATTAGATCCGGAATAGTGAATTATTATAGGATTTCAAGTTTTATATCGATCAGATTTATCGTTTGGTCGTACGAGCTTGAAACGCGTATAATTTATTCTCAGAATTTAATTAAATTAATTGATTTTGAAAAGCTATCTTCTGCATACGATCGAATTAGGCATCGAGACTAGTTCCATTATGTTCGGAATAGGGGTAAAACATTATAAACGCCAGGCGGCACACTTCATTTGGAGCTCGAGAAATTTCGGACGTCTTAGGCTAGATATTTTCTAATTTAAATAGTAATATATATAAGTCAAACGCTCCCATTCAAACGAATCAAACCCACGCCCTATATGCTGACCTCTTCCCTCTTATTTCTAATCCCAGCAGATCGAAAGAGATCGGCAAATCTCGATCTAAAAAAAACTAATATGATCGAACGAGTGCGTGAGAGACCGGAGCAGGCGGCGCGTGTGGATACGAGGTGGGAGGCGGCAGTCGAGCTTGGCGTGCTTAGTCATTGGTCGCCGGTGCTGGATGAGAGAGCGAAGCATGGGCTGTCGGTGGCGAGGCCGCAGCAAGGTCCGGTGACTCCTAGGCAGTGCGACATAGAGGGAAGATCGAGCGATGAGATAAGCAACGCGAGCCTGGGTGATTTGGGAAGAAGGGTCACGCGACAAACCTATGATTTGTTAGGGTAATTAACTTGTTTAAGTTAACTTAGTTATTTAAATAATTTAATTATATTCAAATGTTTGTTAATGTGTAATTTAATCGTACGAGGTCGGGTTGACGCACGGTTTCTTGCATTGGATTCGTTTCGATGTTATCTATGTCGTGGGTTTGATTTCGTCGTTGTTTGGTTAATTTGAATTTTTAGATTCAAATGAAGGTGAGTGTTTTATACGCTCACGATTGACTAAATAATTTTATGCTAGTTAAATTTGAAATTATGATGTGATATAAATTTATTGATTGTTGCTTGATAAATTTAAATTGACATCTACATTGTCATATGAATTGATTGTTAAAAGTTAAAATTGACTGTTAAATTTGAAAATGGAATTTATTTGCCAATAAAATACCCGATACTAATAACGATGTAATTGTTGTGAATTATTGGCTGATTTGGATGTTGATTGAAATTGAATGTTGTTGGTTGATGTATTGAATGGTTGGATGTTTATTTATTTTATATATATTCCGTTATCACCCTAGATATCATTTGGTAGTATATAATTGTTATTTGAATTATTTCAAATAAATTAAGAAATAGGTTGAAATGATATATACCTATGACATTTATTTTGGATTGAAGTTATATATATCTATCTCTAAAATTAAATAGAAATAACTGATTCACTTGGCTATAGGATAAAGAATTATATACGGACATCGAATTTGGTTAAATTAAATGATTTTGAAATTTTTTTTGATTTGAAATTATTTAAATGATTTGATTTAAAGATATAAAAATCGAATATATGGAAATCGAATTATTTTTGAACTTAAGCTCGAAAAGTTGAAATTTTAATTTGATAACAGGAATTGTTTATATAATTGAAGTTGAAAATTTGAAGTTATAATCGGAATATGATTTAAATTTCAGAAATTGATTTATTTTAAAAGATTGGACTTTTATTCGAACTTTGAATATCGCTAAGTAAAAGTAATATAAAACGATATTTCAAAATTGAGCTCGGAATTGAATTATATTGAAGATTTGGATCTTAAATTGAATATTGAAGGTTAATTTGATTTAAAGCGATATTTTGAAATCGAACTCGAAATTGATATATATCGAAATGGTATAAATTTGAGAACTGAGTTGAAATTTAATCATTGAATCGGATAGTCAAAATTGAAATTGAAATTAATTTGGAATTGAAATTTGAAATTAATTTGGAATTAAATTAAATTGGGATTGAATTGAAATTTATTCAAGTTGGAATTGAAATTGAAATCAATTGGGATTGAATGCGAAATTGAATTAATTCGAAATCGAATTTATTTGAATTGAAATTGGAATCGAAGTAAAATTTGACTTGAAATTGGAATTGAATCGATTAAATCGAAATGGAAATTGAAATTGATTTGAATTGGGAATTGGAATTGAATCAATTTGACTTTGGAACTATTTTCTAATAAATTATTTTAGTATGAACTGTTTAAAATCTTTCTTCTTAAATAGTCAAATTATTTTGATTTTTCAAACTATTTTACTATATAAACCATTTTCGATACTCAAACTATTTTCTATTAAACTATTTTAACTATTTAAACTATTTTAAAACTATTCAAACTATTTTCTAAAAATTCAAACCGGTCAAGGCTGGAATGTTTATATTTAAATTGTTGATTTAAATACGAATTAGGTTAAAATGAAGTTATAGCCTAAACTGACGAAATTTTTTGGAGGCAAAATCGAGATATTGAGATGAAAATGATTTTGAAGTGAAATAGTACGTTTTGAGAAAAAATGATGATTTTGAAATAAAATTGATTTTTGAAATGAATATGATATTTTGATATCAAATGTGAATCTTTTCAAAATGTAAAAGAACCAACTGGTGTGTAAAATGATATTGGTTGTTAAAGAGACCAGGGCCTCTTATTGGCATACTCTCTGTCAATATTGGAACCACTTTGAAAACCGTGTACGCAGTGGATGATATCTAGAATGTAGTGGTTGAATTGATGAAAGTTTACTGGAATGAAGTAAGAGAACGATAATGGACAGCCTTGACACTTGTGTCATAATTAAAATGACTAAAATAGGAGCCTATGTCTGGCCAATGAGGTTAGCTACCTCTAGAGACGTTGATCACTCGTATTACTATCATGATTTTGTACTCGATGGGTGTACCGCTGTCGGCCACATATGGGTTACAACCAGCCCGAAAGGGTTAACTAGTAGAATCCTACCTTAGGCATTACCTCACGTGCCTTGTCATATTTATCCTTATGCGAGCCCATTACGACTTTGGTTTAGTATTGTACCTATAAAAATGTGTTAAGGTGGATCAATGTAAATCCTTAATGTTATTTTGATATTTATTTTACTAATAGACATTACATATTATAGCGCATATTATCATATATAAATAGTTTAACAGATCCTTAAGAGATGGAAAATCTCATAACATCTCTTAAGTTATTGCACGCACGTTATATGCTGGATAAGAGATGTAAAATCCCATAAACAACTCTGACGCTGTTACACTCATATTTCGTGATATCGATTTGACTCACATAAGAGTATTTTAGTCCTGACTTGAGTGTTTTGTCTTTTCATTATGCTCGGTGTTTGCCCAATTTTTGTGCAAAAAGAGTTTCAAGGCCCGACTCCAAGCAAGCGCCGAACCAATGTTTTTGTTCTGTCATCGGGCCGACTCCAAGTAGACTCGATATTTTCAAGCTCCGACTCCAAGCAAGCGCCGAACCAAAGTTTTGGTTCGATCATCGGGACGACTCCAAGCAGACTCGAGATTTTCAAGCCCGACTCTAAGCAAGCACCGAACCAAAGTTATGGTTCGGTAGTCCAACCGACTCCAAGTAGACTCCAGATTTTGAAGGCCCGACTCCAAGCAGACTCGAGATTTTCAAGCCCTAACACCAAGCGAGCGCTGAACCAAAGTTTTGGTTCGGTAATCCAACTGACTTCAAGCAGACTCCAGATTTTCAAGGCCCGACTCCAAGTAAGTGTCGAACCAAAGTTTTTGTTCGGTATCACGCCAACCCCAAGCAGACTCGAGATTTTCAAACCCCGACTCCAAGCAAGCGCCGAACCAAAGTTTTGGTTCGCTAATCCAACCGACTTGTAACGCCCCACTCCGAGACCCACTGTAACAAAGAGTATTACGGGAGTAATACTGTCTGTTAAAGCGGAGAATAGAGTATAGTGGAAGCGACCATCTATAATCAAGCTATAACTATCTACTGAATACGTCGAAAGGTGGAATCTATTTAAATTTTTCTCAATCAGGTGGTTCGACATATTCGGTAAATACTTATAACGAAATTACAAATGGCTAAAGATCTATCAGGACAAAGCATAATAATAAATGATAAAAACATCACAGAACAGAATCACATAACAGATATAAAATCCCAGAACAATACATCATCAATACAGATCCAAATATCATAAGTGGGTACAAAGCCACTGCTCACACATGTGAGTCAAAAATATGTACATATCAAAGTCTGAATAATAAGAGAGTAGCGGAATAGTGGACAAATAAAAGCGCTATCTATCAGCATAGCAGATAATGTCCAAGCGGAAGCACAGAAGCTAAGTCCAGAGACCTAACCTGAAACAACTCGGTCTGACCCGAGCGAAAACACTCGGGTCAGGCTAGCTAAACAATCAGTAATAACTGAGATATATAATAATGCGGTACATAAGTAAAACAGTACTTATCCAAAGAGAAGTATATTATGAACCACATGAATATAATGACGATCCCTAATCATCAATAAACAATAAAAATCTCCAAAGAGAAATCAACACCAAAGTGTAGAATAAATAAAATCGCCTCATATCATCGGCGTAGCCAAAGCTATAATAAGATGCCCATAGGCAATAATCCCAAGAGTGACCAGAGTCTGTAATCAATGCCCAAGCAAAGATCGATGCTCCAAAGAGCAATGGGGATATACTGAAAAATCAATGAAATCAAACACTGAAAAGCGGTGTCCAGAGACACTGTGAATCCACAAGGTAATCGCACTTACATCGTATGGTTCCATAGAACCAACGCCGAATGGCGGTACTCGAATGGTTATAAAAATCATCAGATAATACAAGTTTTGCACGTGCACCGACCAGAGTCGTTGTTGCCAAGTACTGTAGAGTTGTGATCGATCACTCGCACCGATGCGAAACGCGCGAGACGGCGAGATCCTTCCCAGAAGGATAAAGGCCCAGAGGCACACGCCGAAAAATAAACTGCTCCATAGAGCAGGTGTCCAGAGATGGTTGCCCAGAGGCGTTGTGACCCAGAGGTCCAGTACTGGCCGCCCAGAGGCTAATGTGTCACTAACTTCTTGGAGAGGAACCCGCAAAGTGTTAACAATGAGTCCCATACCCCACGTTCGCACTAAATGGTTTCCTAACCAATAGCAAGCTCACACTCCAAACAATAAAAAGTCTACCTCATATCATCGGTAAACTAGACCCAAAGGTCAAAACGATCAATCGAATAGGTCGGGGATTAACCGGAAAGAAAATACACACGGTTTCCATAGGCTGGAGATTTCCTAACCGTTTAAGCACCTTTCCACTTCGCTCGACATGCTAAAAGTGAGTGTGAGATTTTTATTATAGAAAATAATGGTGTAAAACGGATTTATAATTGATTTTCGGAATCACTTTTAAAACGGTCTTTTGAAAGGTCTCCTATTATGGAGTAATTAATTTAATAATTAAAATAATATTATATAATAATTTTCAAAAGCCAGTTAGGAGTGAAAAATCTTTTGAAAATGATTCATAAAACCCGTGTACGAAATCTAGAGACAAATCTCAAAGAAATCAATGAAAACCAGAAAATCATCAAAAATATTCTAAGTGTTTGTAAACATTCAAAAAACAGCTGTGAACTCAAGTTCGATAATTTATTTGGACTAGCAAACTGTGTCCAAATGTCATGAAAATTTGCAGGCATGTAGTCCAACATCCCTACTTTAATATGCAAAAATAATTTCTGGATTCCGAGTTGAGACGAAGTGGCAGCGACATCTCAAAGTTGGACCCAGAACAAGATTTACACTGTTTACAAACAGCGACTAGAGTTCAACTTCGACACGAAATTCGAAGTACCAAACGAACTCCAATGTTGTCCAAATTTTCCTGAGATGGAGTTCGGAACTCCACCTTTCTAACGAGACCAAAAACGTTGAATTCCGACTTCCGATGCGAACGTGGAGGCATCGCGGAGTGGCGCTCAAAAGCTGGAAACAGAAGGGATATTTGATTTTCATTCTAAGTGTTTGACCATTCAAAAACTGCTGCGAACCCAAGTTCGGCAATTTATTTGGACCAGAAAACTGAATCCAAATGACATGAAAACTGGTAGGAATATAGTCCAACATCCCTACTATAAGATGCAAAAAGAATTTCTGGAATCCGAGTTGAGACGAAGTAGCAGCGACGTCTCAAAGTTGGACCTAGAACAAGATTCACACTGTTTACAAACAGCGACAAGAGTTCAACTTCGACACGAAATTCGAAGTACCAAAAGAATGCCGATGATGCCTAAATTTTACATAGATGGAGTTCGAAACTCCACCTTTCCAAAGAGACCAAAAACGTTGAATTCCGACTTCGGATGCGATCGTGGCGGCATCGCGAAGTGGAGAAAAAAAATCTGGAACAGGGTTTAAAAAAAAATTATTTATTATTTTTTTTTCTTTTTTTTTTCTCGGGACAGTGGTAAGAATGTACAATTTTGACCAAAATAACTTCGAAATTTCATGAAACTCAAAACATGAAAGTTTTAGCTCTAAATCTAAGCTTTCCAGAACATCCAAAATTATTAGATTTGGATAAGAAACGAGAGTGATACATGCAAAACAATATCAGATTGAAACTCAAGATAACTTGTTAAAGACAGAATTGGTCTTCTATCTTTGAACGCATTTCAGGTCATCTAAATGGCAATATTACAGAAAACTTACTGAACAAAAATTGTAGCATATGTTTTAAGCTTTCCGGAACATCCAAAATTAACTAATTCGGATCAAAAACGAGTAACTTATGGCCAAATCAATTTCAAGGTTTTATTTTATCAACCTTGTAGTTTGTTGTCAGGTCAGCGACAAACAAACGTGATTTCGCCCATAGAAACCACAAAATTAGGCAAAGCTCTAAACATGAAAGTTATAGGCTACAGAATAAGCTTTCCAGAACTTCAAGAAAATCTTAATTCCGATTTAAGATGAATGAGATATGCCTAATTTACTAACAGCAATAAACTAATTATAATTTCAGCTAGCATATATTACCTCTTTCCAAGCAATGAAAAGAAGATCAAAGAGTTTCACAATCTAAATGCACAAAAAAAAGAGGATTACAAACTAATTTCAGAAATTAAAGAATGAATTAGAGGTGGGTTTTGTGATTGCTATTACCTCTTTTAGTAGTTTGGATTAACTCTCTTTGATTTGGTGTAGATTGGAGTCTTGCTTAGGAGGCCATGACTAGGTTTTGGAGCTTTCTAATTAGGTTTTAGTGGTTATGAAATGAAGTGTTGGCTGAAATGGAAGAGTAAAAGATACTTTATAGGCTAATGGTTAGGGTTATTGGATCTAATACCCATTAGGACTTTGTATTATTCATGTGCATACATATATAGGCAATTTTCTCTAAGTACACTCTACATACAAATTACTAAATACATTTCAAACCATAGAAAATTATGAAAATATGTTAACAATTACTTTTAGCCATTTCATAAAATCCTATATCAAGAATATTTTACATTTTAACCCCTAATTTTTCCAAAACACCGTTTATAGTTAATATTAGCCAAAATCACCATTTTGCAATAATATAAATTACAAATTTCCCTAATTAATTTCCTTGAAATGCTCAATTTTACACTTAAGCCCAAAATATTAATTTATTCAAAATGACTAAATTTTGAACAAATTAGCCACATTAAAAATTCATTAATAGCTCCAATTAAATTAAAATCCCAATTTTAATTTATTATTTGGTAACCGCAATCACGGGTTGTTACAGACTCCCCCCCTTAAGAAAATTGCGTCCCCGCAATTCCTTAAATATAGAAGTCGTCTATAACATCTAATCCACAAAAGGAATACAGAAGACGGAGCTCGATTTCGAATATCACACATAGAAAGAGTCTCAAGAATATCGTCGATGAAAACCAGAACGAATCTATTGATGTATTCCCGGAATACTCGATTCATGAGATCGACGAAGAAAGCCGGAGCGTTCGTCAAGCCGAACGACATGACCAACCACTCAAAAGAACCATGACGAGTGCGAAATGCTGTAAGTGGAATGCTGTCTTCCATGACTCGTAGCTGATGGAATCCGGTGGCAAGGTCAAACTGAGAGAAGACCTTCGCACCGCTCAAATGGTCAAACATGTCGTAACGAGAATTAGAGTTAGACATGATTCAATGATAGATAATTAATTAAGGAATACTACGGAATATAACGGATTCCTATACATATTCCTAACTTATCTATCAATAAACATGAGGAAGGGATATGATTTAATTCGGATCTAATTTAAAATGTATTGTACTAAGTGTATCTGTTCTGTGTTTATTATGCTTATTCCTGAAACCAGGCTTTGATACCAAGCTGTAATGCCCCACTCCGAGACCCACTGTAACAAAGAGTATTACAGGAGTAATACTGTCTGTTAAAGCGGAGAATAGTATAGTGGAAGCGACCATCTATAATCAAGCTATAACTATCTACCGAATACGTCGAAAGGTGGAATCTATTTAAATTTTTCTCAATCAGGTGGTTCGACATATTCGGTAAATACTTATAACGAAATTACAAATGGCTAAAGATCTATCAGGACAAAGCATAATAATAAATGATAAAAACATCACAGAACAGAATCACATAACAGATATAAAATCCCAGAACAATACATCATCAATACAGATCCAAATATCATAAGTGGGTACAAAGCCACTGCTCACACATGTGAGTCAAAAATATGTACATATCAAAGTCTGAATAATAAGAGAGTAGCGGAATAGTGGACAAATAAAAGCGCTATCTATCAGCATAGCAGATAATGTCCAAGCGGAAGCACAGAAGCTAAGTCCAGAGACCTAACCTGAAACAACTCGGTCTGACCCGAGCGAAAACACTCGGGTCAGGCTAGCTAAACAATCAGTAATAACTGAGATATATAATAATGCGGTACATAAGTAAAACAGTACTTATCCAAAGAGAAGTATATTATGAACCACATGAATATAATGACGATCCCTAATCATCAATAAACAATAAAAATCTCCAAAGAGAAATCAACACCAAAGTGTAGAATAAATAAAATCGCCTCATATCATCGGCGTAGCCAAAGCTATAAAAAGATGCCCATAGGCAATAATCCCAAGAGTGACCAGAGTCTGTAATCAATGCTCAAGCAAAGATCGATGCTCCAAAGAGCAATGGGGATATACTGAAAAATCAATGAAATCAAACACTGAAAAGTAGTGTCCAGAGACACTGTGAATCCACAAGGTAATCGCACTTACATCGTATGGTTCCATAGAACAAACGCCGAATGGCGGTACTCGAATGGTTATAAAAATCATCAGATAATACAAGTTTTGCACGTGCACCGACCAGAGTCGTTGTTGCCAAGTACTGTAGAGTTGTGATCGATCACTCGCACCGATGCGAAACGCGCGAGACGGCGAGATCCTTCCCAGAAGGATAAAGGCCCAGAGGCACACGCCGAAAAATAAACTGCTCCATAGAGTAGGTGTCCAGAGATGGTTGCCCAGAGGCGTGGTGAACCAGAGGTCCAGTACTGGCCGCCCAGAGGCTAATGTGTCACTAACTTCTTGGAGAGGAACCCGCAAAGTGTTAACAATGAGTCCCATACCCCACGTTCGCACTAAACGGTTTCCTAACCAATAGCAAGCTCACACTCCAAACAATAAAAAGTCTACCTCATATCATCGGTAAACTAGACCCAAAGGTCAAAACGATCAATCGAATAGGTCGGGGATTAACCGGAAAGAAAATACACACGGTTTCCATAGGTCGGAGATTTCCTAACCGTTTAAGCACCTTTCCACTTCGCTTGACGTGCTAAAAGTGAGTGTGAGATTTTTATTATAGAAAATAATGGTGTAAAACGGATTTATAATTGATTTTCGGAATCACTTTTAAAACGGTCTTTTGAAAGGTCTCCTATTATGGAGTAATTAATTTAATAATTAAAATAATATTATATAATAATTTTCAAAAGCCATTTAGGAGTGAAAAATCTTTTGAAAATGATTCATAAAACCCGTGTACGAAATCTAGAGACAAATCTCAAAGAAATCAATGAAAACCAGAAAATCATCAAAAATATTCTAAGTGTTTGTAAACATTCAAAAAACAGCTGTGAACTCAAGTTCGATAATTTATTTGGACCAGCAAACTGTGTCCAAATGTCCTGAAAATTTGCAGGCCTGTAGTCCAGCATCCCTACTTTAATATGCAAAAAGAATTTCTGGATTCCGAGTTGAGACGAAGTGGCAGTGACGTCTCAAAGTTGGACCCAGAACAAGATTTACACTGTTTACAAACAGCGACTAGAGTTCAACTTCGACACGAAATTCGAAGTACCAAACGAACTCCAATGTTGTCCAAATTTTTCTGAGATGGAGTTCGGAACTCCACCTTTCTAACGAGACCAAAAACGTTGAATTCCGACTTCCGATGCGAACGTGGAGGCATCGCGGAGTGGCGCTCAAAAGCTGGAAACAGAAGGGATATTTGATTTTCATTCTAAGTGTTTGACCATTCAAAAACTGCTGCGAACCCAAGTTCGGCAATTTATTTGGACCAGCAAACTGAATCCAAATGACATGAAAACTGGTAGGAATATAGTCCAACATCCCTACTATAAGATGCAAAAAGAATTTCTGGAATCCGAGTTGAGACGAAGTAGCAGCGACGTCTCAAAGTTGGACCTAGAACAAGATTCACACTGTTTACAAACAGCGACAAGAGTTCAACTTCGACACGAAATTCGAAGTACCAAAAGAATGCCAATGGTGCCTAAATTTTACATAGATGGAGTTCGAAACTCCACCTTTCCAAAGAGACCAAAAACATCGAATTCCGACTTCAGATGCGATCGTGGCGGCATCGCGAAGTGGAGAAAAAAAATCTGGAACAGGGTTTAAAAAAAATTATTTATTATTTTTTTTTCTTTTTTTTTTCTCGGGACAGTGGTAAGAATGTACAATTTTGACCAAAATAACTTCGAAATTTCATGAAACTCAAAACATGAAAGTTTTAGCTCTAAATCTAAGCTTTCCAGAACATCCAAAATTATTAGATTTGGATAAGAAACGAGAGAGATACATGCAAAACAATATCAGATTGAAACTCAAGATAACTTGTTAAAGACAGAATTGGTCTTCTGTCTTTGAACGCATTTCAGGTCATCTAAATGGCAATATTACAGAAAACTCACTGAACAAAAATTGTATCATATGTTTTAAGCTTTCCGGAACATCCAAAATTAACTAATTCGGATCAAAAACGAGTAACTTATGGCCAAATCAATTTCAGGGTTTTATTTTATCAACCTTGTAGTTTGTTGTCAGGTCAGCGACAAACAAACGTGATTTCGACCATTGAAACCACAAAATTAGGCAAAGCTCTAAACATGAAAGTTATAGGCTACAGAATAAGCTTTCCAGAACTTCAAGAAAATCTTAATTCCGATTTAAGATGAATGAGATATGCCTAATTTACTAACAGCAATAAACTAATTATAATTTCAGCTAGCATATATTACCTCTTTCCAAGCAATGAAAAGAAGATCAAAGAGTTTCACAATCTAAATGCACAAAAAAAAGAGGATTACAAAATAATTTCAGAAATTAAAGAATGAATTAGAGGTGGGTTTTGTGATTGCTATTACCTCTTTTAGTAGTTTGGATTAACTCTCTTTGATTTGGTGTAGATTGGAGTCTTGCTTAGGAGGCCATGACTAGGTTTTGGAGCTTTCTAATTAGGTTTTAGTGGTTATGAAATGAAGTGTTGGCTGAAATGGGAGAGTAAAAGATACTTTATAGGCTAATGGTTAGGGTTATTGGATCTAATACCCATTAGGACTTTGTATTATTCATGTGCATACATATATAGGCAATTTTCTCTAAGTACACTCTACATACAAATTACTAAATACATTTCAAACCATAGAAAATTATGAAAATATGTTAACAATTACTTTTAGCCATTTCATAAAATCCTATATCAAGAATATTTTACATTTTAACCCCTAATTTTTCCAAAACACCGTTTATAGTTAATATTAGCCAAAATCACCATTTTGCAATAATATAAATTACAAATTTCCCTAATTAATTTCCTTGAAATGCTCCATTTTACACTTAAGCCAAAAATATTAATTTATTCAAAATGACTAAATTTTGAACAAATTAGCCACATTAAAAATTCATTAATAGCTCCAATTAAATTAAAATCCCAATTTTAATTTATTATTTGGTAACCGCAATCACGGGTTGTTACACGACTCCAAGTAGACTCCAGATTTTCAAGGCCCTACTCCAAGCAACAACCGAACCAAAGTTTTGGTTCGGTCATCGCGCTGACTCCAAGCAGACTCGAGATTTTCAAGCCTCGACTCCAAGCAAGCGCCGAACCAAAGTTTTGGTTCGGTCATCGGACCGGGGATCTTGGCTTGTTGTTGGACTGTCGACCTTGAATGGCGGTAGAGCATCTCAGTATCGACTCCACGAGACGGTGGTGGACAAATCTTAAGACGATCATATCTATGAATCCATAGCTCGGATTGAGACGCAATTTCGACCTATGTCCATATCTTGATCTCGAGAATACCTCCAAATTAGTTTGAGTCTGTTCTAGAACAATGACAATTTTTCCCCTGACTCCTCATATTCACCATGTAGTGAGCGAAAATGCCCACAACACTCGGGTCAGCTCTGGGTTTTTTAACGCATTGAAGATCATTTCCTGGAGGATGAAGATGAAGATTTGGTATATTATTACTATTGTTATTCCTACGTCATATTGTCTGCTGCATTTTTTATCCCTGTTGTATATATAACTCAGATAAATGTTTTATAAATTAGAATCAAATGTATTGTAAACAGCTTCATGAACTGTTTATTTGATTATTATATTTTATCGTTCCGCTGCGAGATTCTGTGTTTATTTTCTTCTTCTTTCCTTATTTTTCTAATTAACCCCAGTTGATAATTCATCTTTTTGAATGGTTTGACTTGGACATGAGTGCCTTATTGTCGACTTGAATCATCCAAAAAGGTGGATCGTCATAAGAGAGCTCTTGGATGGTCGGTAATGACCTGGGTGATGTCATATTCGGTTTCTATCCAAGCCATGTATGAGTGCCAAATAGGAATAGATTAGTCTTGCCAGCTGCGAAGGATTGTTTGCATATCCTCGATACATTCCTCTAGAGATATAGTGTATGGAGGTAATCCATTACCTTCCATTGTATGGAAATCCATTCTCCAATAAGTACCTATGGAATTGATTGTAAACCTATTATGCCGTCAAATTTAACTATTGTAACAATTTCGGCTATTTAAATATATTTACATGAAAAGTGTTTTCAAAGATTGCCATCTAAAATAATATTCCCAGATTTTGCATAGCAAATGTTTTGATTATCATAAGGTAAAAATCTGTTCCGTGTTTATGTGCAGCGTGGTCTTATGAGATACCTTTTCTTTTCAAAACTCGTATTTTGAGTTTCTCACACCAGTCCCATGACTGACCCGGAGTTTATTTTCCTTTTCCCTTAAACTCTGGGTTCCCTAATTTTTTCGGGCAGCATAGCAGTCAGATTTAGTTAGAAGAAATTTGGAAGAGCTTGAATTATGGAGTTAGAAGAATATTCTGAAGATTGTTATCCATTTCCACCGCATACATGTATCATTGTATTAAGCATATGTAAGGACATATATTTATAAATATACATGTTTAAATCCGATAAATATATTTAAAATTTCCGCTATAAAGATTATATGTTAAAATAATATATGTTATTCCATTCGTGTGAGATTTTTTTCTGTCTTTATTTTATTTCTTACCCATGATAATCTGCTTCTCCGGCACTTGGATTTGCAACATGTGAGTATCGATGATTTATTAGTGTCGATTTTCAAGAATCGAGGAGGTGGGTTGTCTTATTTGGTATCAGAGCTTAGGTTGAGCGAACACCCAGACTTTGGTAAGGGTAAAAGACTCATCAAAGATACGGTTAGTAATACCCTAGGATAAGTAACTCATTAGAGATAGTGTTAGTAACACCCTAGAATGAGTTAAGAGTATTATATATGTGCGCGTATTTATTACTGACATATATAAATATGATGTTGGGTTATAATATATATCTTTTTGAGAAATGTATGTGTGTGTGTGTGTGTTTGAGAAATTTTAGTTAAGTACAATGAATTTATGAAAAGGATTCTGGAAAGTAATAATAATAAAATTAGGTGAAATTTTCAAAGGATTTATGGAAGGATAAACCATTTTGTCATACAAAGAATTTTAAGTGGGAAAAGCTATCTTTAAAAGTGGATTGAACAAAGATGCAGATTATTTTCTAAGTATTGGCCCAACATTGGTTTGACGAAAGTAGTAGCAAACGATTAGCAAATCTCTTTACTTAAAATAGGATATGCTTAGTAATGAAATATAAATAACTCAACTTGAGAATAAGTTAGATTAAGAAAATTTCCTAGTACCTATACCTAACGGAATGTTGTTTACATGTAGAATGGAGGAAAGTACTCTAAAGGTGAGACCTCAAGAGCAAATTGGGGCGAGAAGCACAACGTCATTGTCCTCTCTAGCGATGAAGAGGAAGAATCAAAATATCCACCTAGACCCCGATTGAGGAAGAGCATGCCCTTTATACTCGAAGAAGTGAAGACAGATATCCAATGGCAGTAATGCTCATACAACCCACGACTTCTGAGATGATTATAATTTCTAATGATGACGAACCTGTGCTGGTCTCGGAAAGGATATGGATTTTGGATCCTACTAGCTCCGCACTAGAACCCATATCAGAATCTGAACCCATGGAAGAAGAATTAGAACCCATGGAAGAAGATTCAGAACCCATTGAGCAAGAATCAGAACCTATGGAAGAACCAAATGCTATAATAGCAGCAATGTGACATTGGGCTTGGACGGGGAGCATATTATTTGGCAAGAAGAATCATCCAGTTCCTACATTAACTGGGACGAGATGGAGGGTAACGATGAACAAGTAGCGGAAGAAGAACATGAAGTTGAAGTGTTCGAAAACCCTTTTGAAGTTAGTGTGCAAGGCCCTGAAGAAATAGAAGTGGAAGAAGTAGTCCTAGGAGTACCAGTTGGTATGGGACATGTTCCCTTGAACCAACCATGGATACCCTATGTTGAGGGTGAAATGCAACCGAATGAAGCTGGCAATGAGGCCGATGATGAACTGGAAAGCGATGAAGAAGGAATTAGGGAAGTTTTAATATATCTTGGACACTGGAGCGTGTCATCGGCTCCAGATCTAGAGGAATAAAGGAAATGTTGAGCATAGTGATTAAGGGTAGCTCTATTTATCTAATATGTATATATAGTAAGGTGTCTAGAGGTGAAATGTTGTTATGAACAGTTTTTTGTACCGTATCAGTGTTGGGAGGTCTTGTTGGAAATACATAATATGATATTTTGTTTCAACTTTGCATTTATATAAATCTTTTAATAAGAATGCTGGAGGAAAGAAGTAAGAAAATTAAAATGAAGGATTTTCTTTTATAAGCGGAAATGGTATTATGAAATGATTAAAAGACTTGAAAGCAGAATCTTTCAATAAATATTATAGAGAAAATCAAAGATAAGAGAAATGACATCGTATATATATTAAGAAATATTAAGTTTTAGCTAACAAAGGAAGTTTATGGTAATTTATCTATTTAATGAATTATTTTGAAAATGAATTTTTCAGAGACCATTAAGATATGTTTAGAAATGTGTTTTTAAGTAGAAATATTTGGAAATAAAAACGTAAATTGGTTATGTATAAAGTAGTATCTTTATAAAAGTTTGAATAAAGAATGAAAGTTTTAGGAAATTTTTTCATTAAAATATTTGAAAGATTATTAAATTCATATGAAGTATGTAGATTATTTAGTCGCACGATTTAATCTAAGATTCGAATGTTGAACTTTGAGATGTTTACACCGGTCCAAAAAAGAATTTATCACTCGATTCTTGATGATGAAAATTGATGAAGGTTTGTGGTTAGATACTTGAGTTTTCTATCATAGTTGAGAGCTATGCAAGGAGAACTAAAATTCTGATCAAAAAGCCTGATCAGAGTCCACACTAGAGGATCGGGGTATCAATACTAGCTCGTAAGCAAAGTTGTGAATTCGAATAGAAGATCGAATCAGATATGACGTACGGATGATCTATATACATCGTACGGGTGTAAGCTTAAAAATAAACATTTTGGGCAAAACCTATGGGTTTTTGTTTTGGTTAATTTCGGGGATGAAATTCTTACTTTGATAAATTATATTTATTTTTAAAATTATTCAAATAAAAGGTTGATAATACAAACAATACATTTTTGAGTAATAATAAACAATAGTAATCTTATTTTGAATATATATTTTAAAAAAAATTCCCCGGGATTTAAATCGATAAATTGACCGAAAACTGTTTTATCGATAACCAGCTCTATAACTGTAAAACATCATGCACGGAGCTGGATGCATACACTTATTTTTTCAACTGAGAAAAAAAAAGAAAAAAAATCAATTATTTTATTTTTATAAATAAAATGTGTTTCTCACATCATTAGTGATGCCCTTATATTTAATATTTAATTAATTAAATTTAATTGAGATTTAGCGATTTAATAATTATTTTAATTATTCTAATAATTATTTTAAAATGATGATAATTCATTTTAAATAGTTATAAAGTGATAATAAATCATTTGTAGTAATTTTATAAAGGTATATACTTGATTTGAAAATATAAGAAAATCCATATTTGCTTTATCGATATAATAACTATTTTTGTAAATATTTGTTAATATTAATTTATATGGTTTTATAAATAAATTGTGATGATTTTAATTGATTAATAATGATTATAAATTTATTTTTGAATTTTGTTTACATTTATATGTAATTTATAGTATAAGTGAAAATGTGATTGGAAATCGATTTTCCAATTTTCAATGATTTAACGAACAAAGTCATTCAAAGGTTGTTGCAACCTCATTTATATGTCATGTATACATATAATATATATATATATATATATATATGTGTGTGTGTATGCACATATACATGTCATATACACATAAGAAAAGTTACCATTTGCATTTGAATTTTCATATGGTAAAAATAGGAAATATCAAGATATTTCTCTTTTCGTTCTCACTTAAGCATGCATAAGTCAATAAGCAAGGACATGCACATGCACACCAACATGGGCTGAAGTGACGGTGGTGGGAGGCCATGTATTGGAGGTGAAAAGAGGGTTATAGGTTGAGGGTAAAAATGCAATTTTTTGTTAGGATAATTCCAAAATTTGCTTATGAATACACTACCCTCTCTTATAAATTCCTAAGTCATTTCCTTCATCTTATCCTCTACTTTCAAACTCTTTCATGGCTCCGTAAGCTTAGGAAAATAATGGAGAAAATTTATTCAAAAAGAAATTAAATTAGTGTAATATACATATATTACCAAATCCACTTTAAACCAATGCAAAACTCCTTCTCTACGTCTTTTATACCCACGGCCATCACTTCCTCCAACCAAGGCCGAGCCCTTTCACCTACCTCAGCAAGGCCGTGAGCTCCTCCTTGCGTCCATAGCCTAGGATGAGCCATTTAAAGGCAATAGTGCTAGTGATCGTGAGCTTAGATTTCGTGATAGCGAAGCTATAATGAATTTCATATTAGCTCGAAGGGAGAATGGAGGTAAAAAACTCCTAAACTATAGTTATATATAATATTCGATGATATATATGTTTGCATATGATTGTTAATGATGGTTTTTTAATACGGTGGTTGAATATATATCAAGTCACATTAATACACGTCGATAAGCACAAAGAAAATCACTTTCCTTTATTGAATGAAATGGTATATATGGAATGTTTAAACCTCTTAAAATGGTTTAATATGATTTAAAAATGTTTTATAAACATTAAAAGTGTTTTGGAAAAGTTTAAACGAATATTGAAATTGAGTCAAAAATAGGCGCGCCACGTAACGGTAATTCGCGATTTTGCGCCGTAAAAGTCAAACGAATATATATAATGGAATATAGCTCGAAATTCTACAAGATAAGAATTTTCCGGACTATTATATCCATAGTTTTCAAACAAAGAGAAAAATTGAGATGTCAACAAGTAGATTTTGAAAATATAAGTAAAACAATTTTTTTGGAAAAATTGCGTTTTTGCAGTTCGGAATCCATAGAGGGATTTCTTTAAAATGATATTTTAAAATTGTTTAAAAATATGAAATAAATTCTACAAATCTATTAAAATGTTTCTAAATTGGTTTGAGTAATAAAAATGATTTCCCAAATGATAGAAAAGTCGTTTTGATCAATATAGCTTAAAAAGCACCATTCACAGCACTTTTCGCTACACTTTTCTATAACATTTGAAATATTGTTTTAAACTTAATGATTCTTTTCTACAATGACCTAAGATTCTTATCATCTTGATTTATAATATTTATTTTAATAATTCAATTATATGGTCTTTTAATCAAAATAAAACTACCGTTAAATGACAATTTGTAATAATAGATAGTTTTAAATCAAGATAATATTTTGAATTTTCCAGATTTTATTTATAAAATAGGAAATTGATCTAATTTGGAATTTCTTATATATTCATAATAAAAAATTATATGTAAATTAAAAACAAAATTCATAATAAATATGGATGGAAAGAAGAATATATGTTTATTGGTAAATAGAAATGAATATAGCTTATGGAAAATAAGATTGTATAAATGAAAGAGAGTTTTAAAATTTGGATTTTCTTATATACAAAAGTATGGTGATATTAATTATTGTAAAGTAACAAACCAAAGCAAGTCCATTTTGAAATGGAAAGTGAAAAGAAAGTAATTATATAAGAAAAAATATATGATGATAGAAATAAGAAAAATTGAATAAAATCATTGAACCACTTTAAAAGAGAATCTTTTACAAAATATATTTTAAACCAAAAATGTTATTTTCATACATTTAAAATAGAACAACGGATTTTTATTTCTTTGAATTGTACATTTTTAAATATAAAAGGAATATGAATATGGAAACTTAAAATAGTTATTGTAAATATTACTTTACATCGTTCTCAAAAATATAGTTGAATTGGCAATCATATTTCAAAAAGAAATCATGCTCTTCTTAAATTTAATTATAGGAGTATACAATTACATGGAACCCATAGCCTAGGTATTTACAATAATATACAATGTATCATGGCATTTTACATACCTGGTCAAAATTTATAGCAAAAAATAAGTTACAAGTCAAAATGGATAAGAAAACATGCCTGGTCAAAGAAAATTGAAGGCTGAAATATATTCCAATTCAAAACCTCATATCAGCCACCAAGATTTCATTTCAATCCGTCACCAATACAGCAACCTTAAAGATCTTAAATCCTTTTTTATCCCCAAAAATCTTGTACATATGCATCATTACACCTTTGCCTGAACATATATATAGGTATGTGTAGATGTGTAAGTTTCAAATTTTATTTAAAACCCTGTAAACAAAACACAGTAAGTAATAAAAAGAAAAAAAAGAAAGAAACATCTTTTTCCTTCTAAATCCAAGGCTAGGATGGATTATCTAGTATTCAGATCGTAGACTAGTTTCAACTAGAAGTTTGGAAAGATCTCAGCATGTTGAAGGTGAGAATTTAGTTTTGGAATGCTTGGAAATGTTTTATCATTACTCTGCCATGTTAACAGAGATAAAAATCCATATATGCTCTAGTTTAAAAATCAACATCTCTCGTCTCGATTCGAATTGGTCGATGATGCAAACTAATGAAATGTTTGTTTTTGAGTAAATATCACACTAAAAATAGTTCGAAGCTTGTTTATTATATATATATTATGGAAATTGCAAAAATACAGTACAAAACCAGTTTTCGATGAATTTCAACATGTTCAAATCATCGAATCAAGAATGAAATCGTGATTGTCATATGAAGATAGGAATTTTAGTGAAGAAATCCTAATTTTTAGTAGCTTAGATTGTGAGAAATGTGGAGAAGATCAAATTTTGCTTAAAAATTAATTTCCGGCTATGTAGTCGACGAGGGGAGTAGAGGCTTGGACAAGGAGGAGCGTTGCGACATGGCCGAGGGGTTCACCGTGGCTATTTTGCGAAATTGGTTTTGATTTGAGGTGGCGTGGGAAATTAAGGGTTTAAGAAGGGTTTAGAGAGGCTATCAAATGTGACTTTGTCGGAGGAGGACGGCGCGACTGGATGTCTTAGGTTTTTAGGTGGAGGTAGTAGGGACCTAGACGCAGCGATCGGAGGTGGCGGCGAGGGAAACCATGGCATAAAGAGGGTGTAATTTCTCGATTTCCACGAACAAGTTAAGTTCTAGGTTTTGGCTTTTGGGAATGAGGTGATCGAGTTTTCGCTTCAGAGGGTCGAAGCAGAGGAGGGTAGGTCCATCGCGATGAGGGTGGGGTGGTGAGCTTGCTGATGAGCTTGAACGTGGCAATGGGTGGCCGTGTGCACGTGCACGACACGAATGTGCACGGTTTCTGGTGGCAATGCTGGAGCAAGGGTTTGAGAAGAAGCACTGTAGAATTTCGAGGGTGGGGTGTTGTAGTTTTGGGCTTGGATGTCGAGTCTCGAACGTTGATCGAAGAAGGGAGCAACGGGGTGATCGAGGACGAGGAGTTGGGTTTTTTCTAGGTTCAGTTGAGAATTTAGGGAAGGAAGGGGGAAGCGGGTTTCGAGTGTGGGTTTGGGTTTCAGCCCAAAGAAAGTGATGAAGGAAATTTTTTTATATTAAAATGTTTAAATTATATATAAATTTTGTAAAATTTTGAAATGCTATAACTCGTCCATACGAAACCCGATTAATGTGAAACTTTTTGCGATGGGATCGTATCGCCGAGTACTTCATCGGTATGAATCCTGTTGTCAGATTTGTCCAAGTAATCATTTATGGTATTTTAAAATGGTCAGGTTTAAATACTTGATTTATATGAAATTAGCCGTTTAAAATTTATATGTTATATCTATCGATGTAAATTGCCAGATAAAAATATTAATGAATTAATTTGGAGTAAGTAAGATGACTTGACATCCGTTTAGCGGAATAAAACACCATCCCGCTAACTGTATTTAATGGGTTCCTTGTTGGTAGAATAAATCACTATTCAGCTATTATTACTAAGTAAGTATGCTTTTGGACATTGTCTAGCAGAAATAAACCCTGCTCTGGTATCACATTTGTATGGACACCTAATTATTATCCTATTGATTATATTGGGTAATGTGATGGATGATTCTATGAATATCTGAATCTGTTATTCTGGATTGTTTATGAAATAAATGGTGACTTGATTAAGTACCATTGGAGTTACTAAGCTTCTTCCAAATTTGGAAGTTGACTTTTGAACCAAAGTTAATGATTATTATTAATTAATGATATTTTAAAGATAATTAATAATTATTTGATAATGATTTAAAGTTAATTATTTTATGATTCTTTAAACTTATTTAAAAGTATTTAATTATTGTTTTCAAAGTTATTAAATTATTCAAGTTGTTTAACAATATATTTTAATTATTCATTAAATTTATCTTATAATAATTTGATCTAAAAGTTAATCAGTATTAAAATATTATTTTTCAAGGATAATTTGTTTAAATATTAATACAGTTTTAAGGATAATATATTATATAGTAAACTGTTATAAAAAGAGTATTTTTCCTACATTAAACTTGGAAATTTATATAGAAACTTTATAAGCATTATTTTGAGATAATTATTAAAATTAAAGATTTTCGGGAAGTAATGGTATATTATCATGGTGTAAATCAAGAGGTAGAGATTGCCTAAAGTTAAGTTTGGATTTCTTTGGGATAAAGACGTAACCATTGAGCTGCGATCCTTGATCGATACCGAATGGTGCTTTCCATATTTATTTTAAAGAGTTTTCAAATATTTTTTGAAAGGAATGGCTTGTGAATATACTTATTCCGGTAAGATAAGTATATGACTGTTTTTTGACAAAGAGATTCAATTTATCGAAAATCAAATTAGATGAGGGTTAGTGATTTTAGTGGGAAATGAAATCTTTGGTTGAATGTTTATTTATTTGATAGTTAAATAGCCGACTATGAAAACTTGGCCAAAATATGTAATCCTTCTTAATTTTGGTGGTAGAGAATTAATTTCCTACTTAACACTGAAGGATTTTAACTCTGGAAATATCTAAGGGAAACACGGGAATTATATGGTACGGTTACCATTAGGTTGTAACGACCCAGAATTTTGAACAAATTAAATTGAGAATATTTAATTAATTTTAAATATTTGAACGATGATTTAATTTGAATCCCCGATATAACTTTGAATTTGGTGATTAAATTATAAAATTTAATCTATTGATGTTGAATAAAAATTTAAATCTTCAATTTACAGTTGAAGAAAAATATTTCAGAAGCCTTTAAAATTCGTATTGATATTACTGAAGATAACAGAAGCTTCAGAAATTGATTTGGAAACAATCTGTTCAGTTTTGAAATTTAATCGTTTGAATTGAATTTGAAAAATAACGTTCCGGGGCGCAGTCTCGGAATTCGACGAAACCAGTTCCATTGGGTCCGTAATATTGAATTTTTACCGGATTTCAATTTTTGTATTTTTCGGAATTGTTTTGTGATCGTACGGTTAGTGAACGCGTTGAAATTTAATCGGATTCAAATTTAAATTTAAATTTATATTTGTCAACATCACCACACGTTGTCTCCTGTAAAAACGCCTACAATCACGAAGAATATCGTGCAAACCCATACCTCGTTCATTTCAAAATATCTCGTCCCCCTCACCTGTTCAAAACATCAGAACGAAACAAAGAAACAAATAATGGCCGAATGATTTTCTTTTCAAGTTCAAAACGCATGCCTCCACAATCAGATTCTTTTTCCATTTTCTCAAATCAAGAAGGACCGAACGAAATCAGTATAGGGAGATCATCTCGTGAAAATACCCTGAGCAAATCAAATGATTTTCATTCGATTGAAGCTCGTATTCGAAGGAGGCTCGATCGAATAGACTCGCGATAATTTAGGGCATGGTCGATTTTGGGGCGTCGCATGAAGCTGGGGGGCTGCGTGTGTTGTCAGAGAAGAAGCGGTCACGAGGGATTGATTTGACTATGTTCGCGAGGGTGGCAGGCGATGTCGCGAAGCAGTGGTGGTAGTCTGGTCGCGACTGGAACGGAGTTGGGTGGTGTTCGACTGGGTGGAGGCAGTGGCAAACGACGATGTCGCGAGGTGATTGGGAGAGAGTGCTCGCGCGAGGAGGAGGAGAATCATAGCAGCGATCTTGCACGCGGCAGTTCATAGCATTAGACCAGCTCGGAGATGGCGACGTCATCGAGCGTTGGTGAAGGCTGTAGACATTTGGCACAAACTCGAGGCGATGGAGTCTTCGACAAGCCGATTGAGCTTTGTGTGTTGGTTAGGAGTTCCTATGAGGTATCGCTATTTTGATTTTACAGCCAAGAAAACACTATTTTAATAATTTTTACAGTAAAGCAGATATGACTGTTATATTTCAAATTAAAGATGTATATGAACATTTGTAAATTTACAGTGAAGAAAATCCTGTTTTTTTATCTACATAAAAGAACATATAAATATATATGTACAGAGAAGTTTATGTGTAGATAAGCTTTGGGAAAAAAATATATAGGGATAAGAGTTTAGATTTACAGTAAAGTATATTTTCAAAGTAAATTTCAAAGTATAAATTAAAAGTTCTAGAAATTGGTTTGCAATAAAATCATTGGATAACTAAAATTATGATTGTTCGAATATTAATTAAATTGTATAATTATTTATACAAGGTTAAAAATCAAGAAGAAAAGGGCAAAACGAAAAATCAAGCCGGAATTGGAAAATGGGATTGCAAAATTAAAGCTAAGGTGAGATCTTCTCACTCAAAATTTAAAGTGGAATTATTGCAGTTATTGATTGATTTGTTTTGATTGCTATTGAATGTGGTATTAGATATAGTAGGATATATCTATTATATATAGCAATATATACATATTGGCATATGTATATATTGGATTGATGATTTCCCGCCTCGTATAGCGGATGAGACTCTATTGCGCCGTTAGTAAGCGGATTTTTATAAAACCCATATACCGCGATAATTCCGTACTGGAGCGGAATTGGTATTGTGCTAACGTCTTTGGATGCAGGGAAACAGGTTGGAGGGATCCAACTGGATTCCTCAACTGTATTTATTTATTTACAGATATTGATATATATTCTGTCATCATATGATGATATATGATGTTTGATGTTGTGATGGACTAATTGATGCGTTGCATCATCGGATTCAGTTTTGAAGTTTAAAAATAACATCTTTTACTTTAAATGGGTTTTTAAAGTGATTTGTTGGAATAGACGTTTTATTTAATTTGTGAGTTGATTTATTTTCAAATAAATAAACGCCTAAAAATTTATAATTATAAAATGTGAAGATATGAAATTTTATAATTATAAAATGTGAAGATATGAAATTTATAGATTGATAAATTATGAAGTTATAAAATGTGAATGAAATTGTGGAATAAAAGATTTATAAGAAAATCTACTTATAAATTTGATTTTTTTTGCCCTTAGATGGAATATAAATAGAACTTGCTGATAAAATGTTTTTTTTTGAAGTTGAAATTGTTATAAAGCGTAAAAGAAATTTATAAAAAAATTGTTTTATAAATCTAAAATCACTCAATTTTGATAAATGAATTATGGAAGGTTATCTAAGAGAGTTTATAAAGCAAGTTGTTATAAGAGAGAAATAGAATTTATAAACATTGTTTTATAAATTCGAAATCAATTGAAATTGATAAATTAAATATAGAAGATTATTTAAAGAAGATATATTCGCGTTTTTGGATAGCGAATTTTTATTTGAAATAAGTGTGTAGTAAAGTTTGAAATTTGGTTAAGTGAAGTATATTCACGATTTTGGACAGTGAATATATTTTTGAAGTAGAATGGATATGGTTTTGGGAAAGCGATGTTATGAAATGAAGTTAATTGTTTTAAAAGATGTTTTAAAACGTTTTAAGTATCGAATCCATAGATTTCAACATTTATTGTTGAAATAGACGTTTTCGAGAAAAATAAGGAAATGGTGGACTATAACACTGTTGTTATAGTAAATGATTTCCGAAAGGAAATGTTTTATATAGTATTGGGATTTATATATATCTATCTAAATTTCGAATCCCTATACTAGTGATTTTGAGTCGTCGTAACGATGTTTTACGCAACATTCGTTTTGACTCAAATAAATGTGATTTAAGAATGATTTCCTTAAAGAATGAGATATATACTTAATTTTGATTTTAAGTATATCGAATATTTTCTAAGTGTTGAAAATAAATGATTTGTGAATTACTTATTTTTAAATAAGTATGGAAATGCTTTTCCAATGTGAAATGAACTGTTTGAGTTTTTATCTTTTAAAGATAAATTGAAAAGTGAATATTTGAAATTGTTTTCAAATGGTTAAGTGTGGAAATTTTATATGTAATGAAGATATTTTTGGAGATAAAATAATTTGGAGAATTATTTGGAATCTGATGATGTTGCGCATCTTTATTGATAGTTAAATAACCGACTATCAATAATTACCTTTAGATAGGTATTTGTTGTGAATTGGATGAATTTGAATGCCACACTTATTTTTGAATTTTTCGCTCACTATTCGGGTTAGCCGGGAAAGGACCATGGGGTCGTATAACCCATTCCGAATATGTGATACGTCGTTATGAATCGCATTTGAAGACCGGTGTTGAAGACCGGATATTTTTGAAAACGGAAGGATTACCGTCGAGTTACTCTACATCGACTGATCTTCGATTTAGAGGTTTTATCACCCTTAGTGACGGGAAGTCCTGACGTGATTGGAAATTATCCGGAATTGCAAGGGCTTCGTGAGAAGTGCCTTCGGTTCTGTTCGATCCCGGAACAGACTTGTATGGATTGTGTGTCTGACGTTACAATTTGAGATATAAAGCTGATTTCTTTCAAATACATATCTGTTGGTGGCGGAGAATTTATTCTCTTAGCTTAACACCCTTCTCTGAGACGTACGAGCTCAGAGGTTATGTAGTTGAAATTTATCAGCGATATATCCCAATTTGGTAACGTGGCATACTGAGTGTTGCTGTGAAATGATCAGTGTTTGATCATTTGTAATATGATCATTTGTTTGATCTTATATCTTTGTGATCATAGGTTGATCATTTTGTTTGACCCGAAGCAGGGCTTTTTGAGAAAGCGTAGCTTTGTGGACGAGACTTCGTCGAGCCTCACACCCCGGAAATGGTCGAAACAGGAAGAATGCGGCAAGGTTCTAGGGAGTAGCGCCCCTTAGTGTATGTCATTCCTTCTGGATAAAGGTGGTATCATGGTATGGAGCCCAGATACTTAACCTCTGTGGTTGCTGCAAAATTTATTTCTTTGTGGTTGTTGCGAATCGGGGATCCTCGGGAAGATCGGTGACGATCGGGGGATGGCATACGCATGTCAGTAGTTACCTATTTTTGCAGAGGTAACCCGGCCTTGTGTTGGCAGAGATCCGGTTAGGTTCTCGGGTCGTCTATTCCAGGGACGTACCCATCGTGGATAGGAAGTTCCTTAGCCTGACCATTTGTTGGAAATCCAAACTCCAATACGAACTTTGTACGGTATTAGTTGTAGAACCTGCCATTTACGTACGGTGGTCACCACTGTTTAGATGGTAGCTATAGTAGGCATACGATACTGGTCGTATGTTGGCTAAGATTAATATTATACTTTCGAAATGTTTTCTACACTATGCACTAATAATAATATCAAAAGAATTTGATTTTTGCGTAGTAAGCATCTTTGACTATCATAAGAAGAAATCTCCTCCAATTCTGCGTTTGCATTGTGTGTGTGGTGGGAGGTCTTATGGTAGTTTCATTTTCCAAAAGCATTTCGAATTGACTTAAAAATTATTTTGTTGTTATAAAGAATAACTGTTTTACGATCTCACACCAGTCACCATGACTGACTCGGAGTTTATTGTTCCCTTATAAACTCTGGGTGCCCACAAATTTCCACACGGGCAGCCTAGAGTTATGTTATCAGGACATTCTGGAGCTTTGGAGATAAGCTGGAGGACGAGACGTAGTATTTATATCTGATAGTATTTATTCCGCTGTGTATTCTGTATGAGGACAAGTTATATAACTGTCCATTGATGTGTTGTGTTGTATTGAGTCGTATATTGACTCTGATTGATGTATGTATAACTGATATAGTTCTTTGTTTTAAAAGACTAGTAATTATCTATTGTATATTGTTCCGCTGCGATGTGTAAGATTCTGATATTGTTTTCTGTTCTGATGTTGTTCTTCTTTCTTCTTCTGTTCTCTTCTTCTTCTGCCTTTTTCTTCTTTCTAAAACCCTCACTATTGGAGTTTCCGGCCCTCGATTGTTCGGCAGTCGATAAAGTGAGTATCGATGTCGAATTTTCGAAAGTCGAAAAATTCGGTATGTGACAAAGTGGTATCAGAGCATATGGTTAAGCGACAACCCTGCTCTGTTGGGTGTTACTCATTAGAGATAGAGTCAGCAGTACTCTAGAATGAGTTTGAGTGTAATAATAGATATGAGCGCGTATTTGTTAGTGAATATAAAATTGTTTTATATTGTGTTTGCTTATCCGTTGAGATGTTTATGAATTTTGGTCGGTATGTGGGACGCCATATTATCGATAGGGATTTCTAAACACTTAAACGAGGCAAGACGACATAGTATTGTTTTAAAAAGGGTGAATGAAATAATTTTACCCAAAACTATTTTTGTATAGAAAAGAAATCATATTCTATGAATTATTATAGTATATGGTTGCATGGTTGTTAGAGGTGATAATATGAGAAATATTATCATTGAAATTGAATAAGAAATTCGAATCATAACTCTAAAGTTAAGAAATAAAATTCACATATACAAATGAAATTTAAAGAATGTAAATTATAAATGTGAATTGTAATTTAAAACGGAATTCCAGAGAAGTTTTTGGAAACGCTTTGAAAAAAATTTGAAAACTTTGAAGATTTGGAAAGTTTAAATCATTTTTGGTTTGGAAATGAATTTCAAAGGTTTTGGAAAGTATTTTGAAGGGATGGAAAGCTCTAAACTCTTTTCGGTCGCTGGAAAATAACTTCGATGATGACCGCGGCATCACCGGTATTCATTTTCGGGTTTCCAAAAGAGGAATTGCTGCCAAATTGTTTTAAATGGAAAGTGTTTGGAAAATTTGGGTTTTTGTTTTGGAAATTCAAAAGGATAATTTGAATTGTTTTCAAAATGATTTTTGAAATGTTGGTAAGACTCTAGAATACCATATTTGTGAAATATTAATAAGTTGATAACTTATACAGATTAAATTTTGATAGAATAAATTTAACTTAAAGGATGAAGTTAAGTTAAAATAAATACAAGTAAATCAATTAAATGAAAATGAAATTGAAAGTTGAGATTCATTTTGAAGTTGTAAGCATTGAATTGAATAATTACAAATGTGAATTGAAAGAAAAGTTAAAATTCATATGGAATTTGAATCCAGTTAAATGTGAGTGGTTATAAACCAAAATAGCAAACTGAAAATAAATTTTGGAAATGAGCAAAAGAATAAAAAAAAAATGGAATCAAAACTGAATATTGAAAATGAAGTTGAATTGTGTGAAATTAAATGAAGTTTTGAGATTAGTTTGAAGTGAACTAAAGTTAATTAATAAAAATTCAATATTCAGAAGTTGAACCGAATCCAAATTAGATTGGAATTGTGAATTGAATTCAAAATGAAATTGAAATGTAAAATTGAATGAATCTAACTCCAATAGTGAATTAGAGATAGTATATAAGCAGTTTATATTGAAAATTTTGTAATAAAATGTGCAAAATGGTTTGAATATATGCAACTAGATATTATGGCTAGTAGGATATACAGGTATAAAGGAATTGGAATTTGATTTCGAAGATAAATTTGAATTGCTTGAAAAAGGTATGTATTTGAGTTTAATATGAGTTTTTGATGATTTCTCTCTAGCCGCTTGGCTTTTTCTTTTTCTTTTTGAAATCTGAGAGTCCGTAGGGACGTTTTGTAGTCGTGCCGTATTAGCCGCGCAAAGGAGACGCTGGCGAAATTTTTCGGAAATTTAGGGCGTTAGAAAATTTTTGAAAATTTTTGAAAGTTTAAAATTTGAATTTAAACTCGAATTTAAATTTTGAAGTAAACAATGTTGTTTGGAACTTATAATTGAAGTTGGAAGCTAGTTGAAATGATAACGAATCTTTAGTAGAAGATTTGTTTTGAAAAATTGATAAAACTATTAGATTGTGAAAAATAGTAGACGAGTTAAGGACTTTTTCTTTCTAACTTGTAATTTCGAGGACGAAATTCTTTTAAGGAGGGAAGTCTGTAACGACCCAGAATTTTGAACAAATTAAATTGAGAATATTTAATTAATTTTAAATATTTGAACGATGATTTAATTTGAATCCCCGATATAACTTTGAATTTGGTGATTAAATTATAAAATTTAATCTATTGATGTTGAATAAAAATTTAAATATTCAATTTACAGTTGAAGAAAAATATTTCAGAAGCCTTTAAAATTCGCATTGATATTACTGAAGATAACAGAAGCTTCAGAAATTGATTCGGAAACAATCTGTTCAGTTTTGAAATTTAATCGTTTGAATTGAATTTGAAAAATAACGTTCCGGGGCACAGTCTCGGAATTCGACGAAACCAGTTCCATTGGGTCCGTAATATTGAATTTTTACCGGATTTCAATTTTCGTATTTTTCGGAATTGTTTTGTGATCGTACGGTTAGTGAACGCGTTGAAATTTAATCGGATTCAAATTTAAATTTATATTTGTCAACATCACCACACGTTGTCTCCTGTAAAAACGCCTACAATCACGAAGAATATCGTGCAAACCCATACCTCGTTCATTTCAAAATATCTCGTCCCCCTCACCTGTTCAAAACATCAGAACGAAACAAAGAAACAAATAATGGCCGAATGATTTTCTTTTCAAGTTCAAAACGCATGCCTCCACAATCAGATTCTTTTTCCATTTTCTCAAATCAAGAAGGACCGAACGAAATCAGTACAGGGAGATCATCTCGTAAAAATACCCTGAGCAAATCAAATGATTTTCATTCGATTGAAGCTCGTATTCGAAGGAGGCTCAATCGAATAGACTCGCGATAATTTAGGGCATGGTCGATTTTGGGGCGTCGCGTGAAGCTGGGGGGCTGCGTGTGTTGTCAGAGAAGAAGCGGTCACGAGGGATTGATTCGACTATGTTCGCGAGGGTGGCAGGCGATGTCGCGAAGCAGTGGTGGTAGTCTGGTCGCGACTGGAACGGAGTTGGGTGGTGTTCGACTGGGTGGAGGCAGTGGCAAACGACGATGTCGTGAGGTGATTGGGAGAGAGTGCTCGCGCGAGGAGGAGGAGAATCATAGCAGCGATCTTGCACGCGGCAGTTCATAGCATTAGACCAGCTCGGAGATGGCGACGTCATCGAGCGTTGGTGAAGGCTGTAGACATTTGGCACAAACTCGAAGCGATGGAGTCTTCGACAAGCCGATTGAGCTTTGTGTGTTGGTTGGGAGTTCCTATGAGGTATCGCTATTTTGATTTTACAGCCAAGAAAACACTATTTTAATAATTTTTACAGTAAAGCAGATATGACTGTTATATTTCAAATTAAAGATGTATATGAACATTTGTAAATTTACAGTGAAGAAAATCCTGTTTTTTTATCTACATAAAAGAACATATAAATATATATGTACAGAGAAGTTTATGTGTAGATAAGCTTTGGGAAAAAAATATATAGGGATAAGAGTTTAGATTTACAGTAAAGTATATTTTCAAAGTAAATTTCAAAGTATAAATTAAAAGTTCTAGAAATTGGTTTGCAATAAAATCATTGGATAACTAAAATTATGATTGTTCGAATATTAATTAAATTGTATAATTATTTATACAAGGTTAAAAATCAAGAAGAAAAGGACAAAACGAAAAATCAAGCCGGAATTGGAAAATGGGATTGCAAAATTAAAGCTAAGGTGAGATCTTCTCACTCAAAATTTAAAGTGGAATTATTGCAGTTATTGATTGATTTGTTTTGATTGCTATTGAATGTGGTATTAGATATAGTAGGATATATCTATTATATATAGCAATATATACATATTGGCATATGTATATATTGGATTGATGATTTCCCGCCTCGTATAGCGGATGAGACTCTATTGCGCCGTTAGTAAGCGGATTTTTATAAAACCCATATACCGCGATAATTCCGTACTGGAGCGGAATTGGTATTGTGCTAACGTCTTTGGATGTAGGGAAACAGGTTGGAGGGATCCAACTGGATTCCTCAACTGTATTTATTTATTTACAGATGTTGATATATATTCTGTCATCATATGATGATATATGATGTTTGATGTTGTGATGGACTAATTGATGCGTTGCATCATCGGATTCAGTTTTGAAGTTTAAAAATAACATCTTTTACTTTAAAAGGGTTTTTAAAGTGATTTGTTGGAATAGACGTTTTATTTAATTTGTGAGTTGATTTATTTTCAAATAAATAAACGCCTAAAAATTTATAATTATAAAATGTGAAGATATGAAATTTTATAATTATAAAATGTGAAGATATGAAATTTATAGATTGATAAATTATGAAGTTATAAAATGTGAATGAAATTGTGGAATAAAAGATTTATAAGAAAATCTACTTATAAATTTGATTTTTTTGCCCTTAGATGGAATATAAATAGAACTTGCTGATAAAATGTTTTTTTTTGAAGCTGAAATTGTTATAAAGCGTAAAAGAAATTTATAAAAAAATTGTTTTATAAATCTAAAATCACTCAATTTTGATAAATGAATTATGGAAGGTTATCTAAGAGAGTTTATAAAGCAAGTTGTTATAAGAGAGAAATAGAATTTATAAACATTGTTTTATAAATTCGAAATCAATTGAAATTGATAAATTAAATATAGAAGATTATTTAAAGAAGATATATTCGCGTTTTTGGATAGCGAATTTTTATTTGAAATAAATGTGTAGTAAAGTTTGAAATTTGGTTAAGTGAAGTATATTCACGATTTTGGACAGTGAATATATTTTTGAAGTAGAATGGATATGGTTTTGGGAAAGCGATGTTATGAAATGAAGTTAATTGTTTTAAAAGATGTTTTAAAACGTTTTAAGTATCGAATCCATAGATTTCAACATTTATTGTTGAAATAGACGTTTTCGAGAAAAATAAGGAAATGGTGGACTATAACACTGTTGTTATAGTAAATGATTTCCGAAAGGAAATGTTTTATATAGTATTGGGATTTATATATATCTATCTAAATTTCGAATCCCTATACTAGTGATTTTGAGTCGTCGTAACGATGTTTTACGCAACATTCGTTTTGACTCAAATAAATGTGATTTAAGAATGATTTCCTTAAAGAATGAGATATATACTTAATTTTGATTTTAAGTATATCGAATATTTTCTAAGTGTTGAAAATAAATGATTTGTGAATTACTTATTTTTAAATAAGTATGGAAATGCTTTTCCAATGTGAAATGAACTGTTTGAGTTTTTATCTTTTAAAGATAAATTGAAAAGTGAATATTTGAAATTGTTTTCAAATGGTTAAGTGTGGAAATTTTATATGTAATGAAGATATTTTTGGAGATAAAATAATTTGGAGAATTATTTGGAATCTGATGATGTTGCGCATCTTTATTGATAGTTAAATAACCGACTATCAATAATTACCTTTAGATAGGTATTTGTTGTGAATTGGATGAATTTGAATGCCACACTTATTTTTGAATTTTTCGCTCACTATTCGGGTTAGCCGGGAAAGGACCATGGGGTCGTATAACCCATTCCGAATATGTGATACGTCGTTATGAATCGCATTTGAAGACCGGTGTTGAAGACCGGATATTTTTGAAAACGGAAGGATTACCGTCGAGTTACTCTACATCGACTGATCTTCGATTTAGAGGTTTTATCACCCTTAGTGACGGGAAGTCCTGACGTGATTGGAAATTATCCGGAATTGCAAGGGCTTCGTGAGAAGTGCCTTCGGTTCTGTTCGATCCCGGAACAGACTTGTATGGATTGTGTGTCTGACGTTACAATTTGAGATATAAAGCTGATTTCTTTCAAATACATATCTGTTGGTGGCGGAGAAGTTATTCTCTTAGCTTAACACCCTTCTCTGAGACGTACGAGCTCAGAGGTTATGTAGTTGAAATTTATCAGCGATATATCCCAATTTGGTAACGTGGCATACTGAGTGTTGCTATGAAATGATCAGTGTTTGATCATTTGTGATATGATCATTTGTTTGATCTTATATCTTTGTGATCATAGGTTGATCATTTTGTTTGACCCGAAGCAGGGCTTTTTGAGAAAGCGTAGCTTTGTGGACGAGACTTCGTCGAGCCTCACACCCCGGAAATGGTCGAAACAGGAAGAATGCGGCAAGGTTCTAGGGAGTAGCGCCCCTTAGTGTATGTCATTCCTTCTGGATAAAGGTGGTATCATGGTATGGAGCCCAGATACTTAACCTCTGTGGTTGCTGCAAAATTTATTTCTTTGTGGTTGTTGCGAATCGGGGATCCTCGGGAAGATCGGTGACGATCGGGGGATGGCATACGCGTGTCAGTAGTTACCTATTTTTGCAGAGGTAACCCGGCCTTGTGTTGGCAGAGATCCGGTTAGGTTCTCGGGTCGTCTATTCCAGGGACGTACCCATCGTGGATAGGAAGTTCCTTAGCCTGACCATTTGTTGGAAATCCAAACTCCAATACGAACTTTGTACGGTATTAGTTGTAGAACCTGCCATTTACGTACGGTGGTCACCACTGTTTAGATGGTAGCTATAGTAGGCATACGATACTGGTCGTATGTTGGCTAAGATTAATATTATACTTTCGAAATGTTTTCTACACTATGCACTAATAATAATATCAAAAGAATTTGATTTTTGCATAGTAAGCATCTTTGACTATCATAAGAAGAAATCTCCTCCAATTCTGCATTTGCATTGTGTGTGTGGTGGGAGGTCTTATGGTAGTTTCATTTTCCAAAAGCATTTCGAATTGACTTAAAAATTATTTTGTTGTTATAAAGAATAACTGTTTTACGATCTCACACCAGTCACCATGACTGACTCGGAGTTTATTGTTCCCTTCTAAACTCTGGGTGCCCACAAATTTCCACACGGGCAGCCTAGAGTTATGTTATCAGGACATTCTGGAGCTTTGGAGATAAGCTGGAGGACGAGACGTAGTATTTATATCTGATAGTATTTATTCCGCTGTGTATTCTGTATGAGGACAAGTTATATAACTGTCCATTGATGTGTTGTGTTGTATTGAGTCGTATATTGACTCTGATTGATGTATGTATAACTGATATAGTTCTTTGTTTTAAAAGACTAGTAATTATCTATTGTATATTGTTCCGCTGCGATGTGTAAGATTCTGATATTGTTTTCTGTTCTGATGTTGTTCTTCTTTCTTCTTCTGTTCTCTTCTTCTTCTGCCTTTTTCTTCTTTCTAAAACCCTCACTATTGGAGTTTCCGGCCCTCGATTGTTCGGCAGTCGATAAAGTGAGTATCGATGTCGAATTTTCGAAAGTCGAAAAATTCGGTATGTGACAGCTATACTGTACATATAAACTTGTGGATCTTCTAGGACAAACGATAAGGAGATCCGTCCACTTAAACGGTTAGGGGGTGATCTCCAATCTTATGTATTGTCTGATTATTTCCTAAAGAACCGGTCTTGAGCATTCCGGAAATCGACGAATGGTTTTTGGAGCACCCAGGGAATGGAGAATATACTCGTAAGAGATGACTCGGAACCCATGACTTACTCCGAAACCATATGTAACAACCCTGGTTTTAGCGGTTTCCTAGGAATATTAAATTATAACGGCAGTTATAATTTAATAGTGTAAATTAATAATTAAAGAGAAATTTAAATTTTTTATTGGAAATAAACAATATATTTGAGGATAAAATGAGAAAATAGAATTTTGGAAACTTTATTAAGATGGTTTGAGTTAAAAGATTGAGGAAATGTGTTTTACTTAGAGTTAATGCAATAATTTTGTAAATTATTGTTATTTACTTCTTTTAATGATTTTTAAAAGAAGTAATTAAATTTTAAAATGAGAAATTGTAATTATAATTTATTTGTTTTAATTAAAATGATAAGAATAACTTTATCTTGTGAATGGGTTTGATAAATTATGAATGGTTAAAACAATGTTAACTAAAACCTTAGTTAAAATGTAAAATAGTGCTTTATAAATCATTAACACTTAGGATTTTTGTAAAACTTGACAATTGGATCCATACCTCAAACCACTTAGCCCATTTAAGAGAAGCTTCCTTCTCATTTGATGAATTCAGTACGTTCATTCATTCTTCCTTCTTCCTCTTTGTGTAAAAAATAAAAATACAGTAAAACACAACTCCATCTTCTCCAACCCTAGGCTTTGAACTCAATTTCCTCAATGCAAACTGATATCTTTTGCAAATTAGAGTAAAATTGAAAGGTTTTTGGAAGCTTTCTTTTTCTCCAAACTTGCTTCTTTCAGCAAATATCTGAGGTTTCATCATCTTTAATTCAAGTTGAGTTGAAAACTCACATTTTCTAGCATAGATTGAGATTTCAAGGTTAGAAATCTCAATTTTATTTTTGTTGCATGTTCATTCGTAGATCGCTGTTAGTAAATTATACATAACTTTTTCGTTTTAAATCGGAATTTGATTTTGTTTAAAGTTCTGGAAAGCATGAAGAGAGTGTGACAACGTTTATGTTAAACACTTTCAAAATTTTTGAGCATAGAGGGTCGAAAAATCCAATACAAATTCACTGCTCTGTCATTGTAAAACAGTGACATTCTGTGCATAATATCATTGGTAATTTGCGGATATCTTTCTCATTTGATATCCGAATTTAATGATTCTTAATATTTCGGAAAGCTTAACTTGTCTTATATGACTTTCATGTTTTGAGTTTTGTTAAATTTTGAGGTTTAAATTGTCGAAAAATCCTTCTAGTGATGCTGTCCCGAGACTAAAATGACAGCAGAGATGAACTTCAAATCTGAAAATTGTTTCAGTCGTAACTTTTTCATCCTTTATCGGAATTGGTTAATTTTTGAAGTTTCGGAAAGCTAATTTTGTGTACGATAACTTTCATGTTGAACATATTTGCATATTTTAAACATAGATTGATCAAAATCATGTTGCAATCTCTCAGCTATGTGATTTTGATAATTATGTTATCCAAACTGAACACAGTTAGTAAATTGGGTATATCTTCCATGTTTCTTTTCGGATTTGGATGATTTTTAAAGTTCTGGAAAGCTTAAATCCTATACTACAACTTTTATGTTTTATGTTTTCTGTAATTTTTAGGTTAGCTATGTCAAAATTTGATTTTTCTACTGCTAACCCGAGAGCAAAATCTATATTTGCTCTGTGCTTGAAGCTGAAACAAAATTAGACATAACTTTCTCATTTTTGATCGAATTTTGATAATTTTGGATGTTCCGGAAAGCTTAAATCCTATAATACAACTTTTATGTTTTATGTTTTCTGTAGTTTAGAGGTTAGCTATGTCAAAAACTAATTTTTCTACTGCTAACCCGAGAGCAAAATCAATATGTGCTCTGTGTTTAAAACGGAAACCAATTTGACCATAACTTCTTCATTTCTTAATCGATTTTGACAATTTTGGATGTTCTGGAAAGCATAAATCATGCACTACAACTTTTATGTTTTAGGTTTTCTATAGTTTTGAGGTTAGCTATGTCAAAATATAATTTATCTACTGCTAACCCGAGAGCAAAACCAATATTTGTTCTGTGTTTGAAACTGAAACGAATTTGACCATAACTTCTTCGTTTCTTAACCGATTTTTATAATTTTGGATGTTTCGGAAAACTTAGATCATGTGCTACAAGTTTTGTTCATTGTGTTTTATGGAGTTTTGAAGTTTGGTTGGGAAAATTATGGTTATATGTTGCTGTCCTGAGAGCAAGATGACAGCAACAACAAACATTGACCTTAGAATTGTATTAGCCCGTTTTACTCTTATTCTCTTTTGGTTTTGGTGATGTTTTTGAGATTTTTGAGAGCTATGATGCCTATCAATAGGCTAGCTATATTTGGAGAATTTGAAATTCAAATTTAAATAGAATTTGAATTGAATTTGGGTTAAATTTGAATTGAATTCATATTGAACTCAAGTTATGGGTCTTGAGTTATCTTTCTTGTTTTTCATTGTTTTCGAGTACGGTTTTAACTAAACCATTTTTAAAGTGATTTTTTAAATAAATGGACATTTCAAATTATTATTCTATAGTATTTTGAAATTATTTTTCTAATATAAAAAAAACCTATTTATTCCCTATAATAAAGAGATTTCAAATATTTGTTTTATTAATCTTTTTGGGAAAAAGTTAGAAGCTTGTTTTCTCTAGTAAACTATTTTAGATATAAAACATACACTTTTACACTATTCGAACGTATGAGAAAGAGAATTAAACGATTTAGTAAAACACGTGGTACGGGACATGTGCGTTTACTGTTTCGGTTAATTCCGGACTTGTACGATCGAAGCTATTTGAGATTATTGATTCTGAGATGTTTTGCCATTTTATGGCGTATTTTGAGTTTTATAATTCCTATTTATTGGAATTGTTTAAGATGGCCAATATTTGGTAAGTATTATGGTTTGAGATCTCCTATGTAGGAGTATGGTCGATGAGAACCATCACGATGTTTTATTTACTTGCCAATGATATAAGGCAAGTCTTGAGTATATGATTTCATATTTTGAGATTTATGGTTTATGAGGAACCATCACGATGTTTTCACTTGTCTATGAGATGAGACAAGTTATGATGCCATTTAATACTTGTCGATGAGATGAGTCAAGTATGGTGTCTCTTTATCACTTGCCAATGAGACGAGGCGAGATATGATTTTCTGAGTTTTATGATGTTCTTAGTGTGGCATCGACTAGCGGCTAGTAAACCGCTAAGTGCGAGCGTGTGGTATGGGACACACGTTAACACATTTCGGGTTCCTATCCGTGAGTTTGTGATACATTCACGATGTGTACCTAGCAGAACTGCTTTGAGAGGTGTTAGCGACCGTGTCATGAGGACGAACCGCTTTGGGAGGTGTTAGCGACCTTGTTAGGGCTGACAAAATGGCTTGGAAAGGTGTCAGCGACCTTGTCATGAGGACGAACTGCTTTAGGAGGTGTCAGCGACCTTGTCTAAGGCTTCGGCCGTCTGAGTTTAGCAAGTGCAGTATTGCGTCGGCATTGTAATCCGGGATCTGGCCAATTCGGGTTTTCTAAGTTTTGAGTTCGCCGTTTTTGGCGCATTAGAGTTAAGATTTTTCTGAGTTTTGAACTCGCATCGAATTCTTTATTGAGTTTGAGATTTTATGAGTTTGAATTCTTATCGAGTTCCATGAGCTTTTAAGATTGAGATGCACATGTGAGATTAGCCGTCTTGGCTTACTTATGAGTTTGAGATCTCACATTCTTATGGAGTTATCTTGTGTTGCTTTCATGGCTTCTATTTGTGATTGAGATGAGTTTTCTTCTTTTTGGAGTAATGGTTCATCGAACCATTTTGGTTTTACTTAAGCTTTATATGAGTTGATTTGAGTTCTTTATGGTTTATCGCCGATGATATGAGGCACTTGTGTTTTATTTGAGTATTGAGTTTGAGTTACCTCTTTCGAGGTATTTAGTCACTTAGGTAGCGTTTGTTACTTATGTATTGAGCTATGAGTTTTCTAATCCTTCTCCTTATTCGAGAAGAAGTATCACTATATCCATTCTACTTCATATTATCGATATTGACTGATTTGTATAGCTAGACTGACCCGTGTATTTATACTCGAGTTAGACCGAGTTGTTTCAGGTATCATCTATTGGGCTTAGCTTGAAGTTGGTGTTGGACATTAGCTTATCTATAGCTTGAGTAGTTGATTTCTTTCGCTTACTCTGGTGTGTTTACATTTGATTCGATGTATATAGTGTGGTTGAGTACCACCTTTATTGTATTCATATTGTATTGTACTAAACATGTATCAGTATATATGTATATATATATATATATATGATATTGATTATTATTCTGTGATGTGCTTTACATTTAGTTATTGTATTTTGTTCTGATAAATCCGTTAGCCACCTATAGTTTTGGATTAAGCATTTATTGGGTATGTCGATCCACTTGAGTTGAAAAAAAAATTATATTGCATTTATCGACGTATTCAATAAATGTTTAAGACAAAATTATAGATGGTCGCCCTTAACCAGTCCTATTCTCCACTTTAGTAGACAGAATTACTTGTTAATTCTCTTTGCTAAGGAGGGTCTCGGGGTGGGGCGTTACAGCATGTTATCAGAGCTGTGGTCAGAACAAAGTATAATAAACACAGAACAGTACGTATATCACGATACATTGAAGTATAATACGAGGGAATCATTGTCCTTTATTCAAGCTTGTTTTCGAATCGTGCTTTGATTCTTTTTCGAGTTTTAGGATATGTTGAGATGGAATATGTCTAGGAATATATATTTTATTCTGTAGTATTCCATAATTGAGTTTGATGTTATCTTATCTTATGAATAACCTTATTTGGGATTATTCTATTCTTATTTTTGTCGATGCGAGTGAGTTCGTATCGATGAAGCTTATTGATTCCTTTGAGTATTCTTGTTGTGTTCCTTTGAGAGTTGTGAATCGTATTGAAGGGATCCACAAGGATTGGCTCGTTGTGAGCATTTTGAGATTTTTATTTGATGTTGCTTTTGTGAGTATTTGTTTGTTACACACAATCTTGAGATGCATTTGATTTGAGATGGATTGACTTATTTGATATTAAGTCCAATCCTTTGTTTTATAGGATCCTATTGTATATTTAGGTTTCCTATTTTGATTGGTTTATTATCTCTATCACTTTGGAATGTTAATGATGATTCCGAAGTTTCTATATTCACTATTGAGTATCGAGATGTTGATGATATATCTTGAATTCTAGTCAAGGTGACTTTGTTGAGTTTTGATGAGTCCGTTTGGGTTTGATATCCAATCGGGCAGTCGAGTGTTGAATTAACCTTATTCCTAGCTTTTTAGTCTCCGGCTATCCTTCCACGAGGACATCCACTAAGGAATGAGGTGAGTATCTATATTGGTTGAGCTTGATTGGGTTTATCATTCAGTTTCTTTGAGTTATCCTTTTTGAATACTCAATCGGTGTTATCCTTTGTAGCATTACTTTGTTTGAAGTAATGATTTTTTTTGTGTGCTTCTTCTCCTTCGAGAAGAATATCTTGCTTATCTTGTGTCTTGATGATTTTCGAGAGTGGCTCATCATCTTGTAGGAGTTGACGAACACTCCATCTCCTTCTGTTGATTTTGTGAATCGAGTATTCTAGGAATATCTCGATGCATTCTCTTAATGTTCTTTGGTTTGAGTTTTTGAAGCTATATATATATGAGTTTTTTTTAAAAAAAAAAGAGAAATTGGAGTTTTGAGATGTATGCATCAAAAAAAAAATCAAAAAAATCAAAGAATGTTTTGAGAATATAATTATATGAGTAGTATTCTTTTATAGAAATAATTTGAGAGTGTTGGGTTATCCATCGAGTAGTTAAGAGTTCTGGTCGATACGCCTGATCAACGTTATCGATAGGAATCTCCTAAATGCTATGATGGGGCAATCAGACACGATGGTTTGTGTTTTAAAATTAAGATTTTGAAAATAATATTTTGAGATTTTAGAATTTATATTATATACATTGAATGTTTTAAGAGAAGTGTTATAAGAGGATTTGAAGATTGTTTTTAAACTATTTAAGTGGTTTAATAAAAAGAGTAAAGAGTTTGAAAATTTTCAAAGGTTGAAAATTGAGATTTAAAATTTAAAAGATATTGAGATTTAAAATTCTAAATATCTTGGATTAAAAGATAATTCGAACTTATATCCTTGTTCTTAAGTATATTCTATCCTTGAGATATTGTCAATGATGTGCATTTTTGCGGTCGTTCGAGTTTGGTGGCTGCTTGAGAAGCCATCTCGTGATTTATCCATCTTGCTCATTGTGTATACCTTGTTTTGAGGTTGTAATTTCCATACTATCACGCGGAAAATCATGTTGTTGATCATTTTTGTTGCTTAGAGTTCGGGTTTGAGTGAGTTTGATCCTGACCTTATTCGTAGAGTCTTGAGAAATCTATCTCATTTGATAGATTATTTATTGAGTATCTTGTTGAGTTTTGATTCGAAGACGGGATATCTTCGAAACTTTGGCGAGTTACTTGGGAAATTCGATGGTTTACTAATCACTATATTAGCATTTGATGGGCCATTGGATTAACCAAGTGAGATTTTCCTTATTTCTCTCTACCATTCTATGTTGAGAGTATGAATGGTTTGGAATTCAAGCTTGTCTTTATCCTTAGATGATTGTATCTTTTATGTTGTTTACAACTCTTTTTCTAAAAAATTACGAGGACGCAATTTTTGTAAGCGGGGGAGTCTGTAACAACCCTGGTTTTAGCGGTTTCCTGGGAATATTAAATTATAACGGCAGTTATAATTTAATAGTGTAAATTAATAATTAAAGAGAAATTTAAATTTTTTATTGGAAATAAACAATATATTTGAGGATAAAATGAGAAAATAAAATTTTGGAAACTTTATTAAGATGGTTTGAGTTAAAAGATTGAGGAAATGTGTTTTACTTAGAGTTAATGCAATAATTTTGTAAATTATTGTTATTTACTTCTTTTAATGATTTTTAAAAGAAGTAATTAAATTTTAAAATGAGAAATTGTAATTATAATTTATTTGTTTTAATTAAAATGATAAGAATAACTTTATCTTGTGAATGGGTTTGATAAATTATGAATGGTTAAAACAATGTTAACTAAAACCTTAGTTAAAATGTAAAATAGTGCTTTATAAATCATTAACACTTAGGATTTTTGTAAAACTTGGCAATTGGATCCATACCTCAAACCACTTAGCCCATTTAAGAGAAGCTTCCTTCTCATTTGATGAATTCAGTACGTTCATTCATTCTTCCTTCTTCCTCTTTCTGTAAAAAATAGAAATACAGTAAAACACAACTCCATCTTCTCCAATCCTAGGCTTTGAACTCAATTTCCTCAATGCAAACTGATATCTTTTGCAAATTAGAGTAAATTTGAAAGGTTTTTGGAAGCTTTCTTCTTCTCCAAACTTGCTTCTTTCAGCAAATATCTGAGGTTTCATCATCTTTAATTCAAGGTGAGTTGAAAACTCACATTTTCTAGCATAGATTGAGATTTCAAGGTTAGAAATCTCAATTTTATTTTTGTTGCATGTTCATTCGTAGATCGCTCTTAGTAAATTAGACACAACTTTTTCGTTTTAAATCGGAATTTGATTTTGTTTATAGTTCTGGAAAGCATGAAGAGAGTGTGACAACTTTTATGTTAAACACTTTCAAAATTTTGAGCATAGAGGGTCGAAAAATCCAATAAATATTCACTGCTCTGTCATTGTAAAACAGTGACATTCTGTGCATAATATCGTTGGTAATTTGCGGATATCTTTCTCATTTGGTATCCGAATTTAATAATTCTTAATGTTTCGGAAAGCTTAACTTGTGACGCAGCGGATAATTCAAAACGATCTTCAATCGATGAAAATAGCAATCTGTGGATTGATGGATACTGAAATGCCCGAATTCGTTGATCCGAAGATGCCGAACTCTAGCTATCTCTGACTCGTTGATCCGAAGATACCGGGAAAGAGATCTACGATTCTTCGACGTTGATCTTGCGCACAAGATACCGTGAATCGGCTTCAACAAACGATGATCCGAGCGCACTCGAATGACGTTAGTGGAGATAGGAGATACACTCGACTACCAATTGAAATTGAAAGCAACCAGCTAACAAAAGAGAATTTTATTCAATATTCAACAACCTCCAAAAGTTACAACTCACCCACTATTTATAGTCGTTACAACTCAACATACCAAAAAAAAAAAACAAAAGAAAAAAAACAAAGTGCTTAGGTCGGTTGCGACCTATAGATGAAGACTTACTTTCTCTGCCGACCTAAGTTTCGTTCGAGACTTAAAATTTACAGTGGTTCCCGTTACCTCGGCAACGACTCAGCTTATCTCGGCAACGACTCATGGGGAATATCTCGGTTCCGACTTATGGGTATCTCGTCGCCGACTTATGGGTATCTCGTCTCCGACTTATGGGTATCTCGTCTCCGACTTATGGGGTATCTCGGCTCCGACTTAGGATTTAGGTCGTGTCGCGAACTAGGGTTTTGGGCGGCAGCGAAGTGGTGTCGTGAGTCGCGGTGATGGGTCGGAGGCAACTTTAGGTCGTGGGTCGGTGAAGATAGGTCGGAACTGGGATTAGGTCGTAAGTCGGAGCTCTTGGTCTTCAACTCGAGATAAACTGCATCATCCAGGTATGCCGCTTCATCATCCTCCCCTTGTTGACAAAAATTCGACCTCGAATTTGTACTTCTCTCTTCTTCAACCAGCTCATCTCCCTGGTACAGAATCAAATGTTTAACGTTGAAAACGTCAGCAGTGTGAATGTGGTCTGGCAACTTTAACTGATAAGCATTGTCATTGATTTTCTTCAAGATTTCTACTGGTCCAATCTTGCGAGCTTTCAACTTGTTGTAAGTCCCAACTGGAAAACGATCTTTCGTCAATACCGCGTAAACAAAATCACCCTCTTTGAAGATTACACTCCTTCGTTTCTTATCCGCCATTTGTTTGTACTTCTCATTTGTCTTTTCCAATCGTTCCTGAACGATTCTATAGCACTCCGTCAACCCTTCAACAAAATCAGCAGCTTTCTTAACTGTCTTCTTTGATTGTGGTATTACCGTTAAATCCAACGGTCCCTTTGGTAAGTTCGAATAAACAATCTGGAATGGACTGAACCCAGTACTTCGATTCACAGCATGATTATGGGCAAATTCTGCCTGACATAACTTCACATCCCAACTCTTTAGATTATCTTGAACAAGACACCTCAACAAGTTTCCCAACGATCGATTAACCACCTCCGTTTGTCCATCAGTTTGCGGATGATAAGCACTACTAAACTTCAGCTTTGTTCCCACCATTTTCCACAAACTCAACCAAAAGTGACTCAGAAATCGAGTATCTCTATCTGACACAATAGATTCTGGCAATCCATGAAGTCGATAGATCTCCTTGAAAAACAACTGAGCAACATGAACAGCATCTGCCGTTTTCTTACAAGCAATAAAGTGTGCCATTTTCGAGAATCTGTCCACCACCACATATATGGAATCGTTACCTCGCTGTGTCCTCGGTAATCCCAACACGAAGTCCATACTCACATCAACCCATGGTTTAATTGGTACAGGTAATGGCATATATAAACCAGCATTAGTCGCAGTTCCTTTCGAAACCTGACAAATATGACAACGCTCCACAAACCTTTCCACCTCTTTCCTCATCGATGGCCAAAAGTAGGACTGTGAAATCAACTGTAAGGTACGGTCTCTCCCAACATGTCCTTCTTCGTGTAACTCTTTGATAATCTTCATTCTCAGACTACCCTCCGGTATGCACAATCTATTTCCCTTGAAAAGAAAACCATCAATCATCATAAACTCATCAGTCTTCCCTTCATTGTCCCTTTCAACAAATTTCTTAAAATAGGAGTCTTCTGCAGTCTGCTCCGGCAATAATTCAAAACCAGTCACCTCAACTTTCATTGTTGTCAACAAATGACTCCTTCTACTTAAAGCATCAGCCACACGATTTGTCACCCCTGACTTGTGTTTAACAACAAAAGTAAACTGTTGCAGATATGCAATCCACGATGCATGTCTTGCTGAAATCTTGTCTTGCCCTTGTAAATGCTTCAATGCTTCATGATCAGTATATAGAACAAACTCTTTCTGAAATAGATAATGTCTCCAGTGTTTAATAGATTGTACAACAGCATAGAACTCCACATCATATGTACTGTATCGCATCTTCGCTCCTGACAACTTCTCACTGAAATAGGCAATTGGACGCCCCTTCTGGCTCAACACCCCTCCAATCCCAACCTTGGATGCATCAGTATGTAGTTCAAACACCAACTGAAAATCAGGTAGCACTAGAATTGGTGCAGACGTCAGCAATTCCTTGATTTTTCCAAAAGCAATCCCTGCTTCCTCTGACCATGAAAACTGTTTGCCTTTCATACAATCTGTAACAGGCGCCATCACACTACTAAAATGTGGGATAAACCGTCGATAAAATGAAGCCAACCCATGAAAACTACGAACTTCCGTTATCGTCTTGGGCTGCGGCCAATTTCTGATCGCCTCAACTTTACTTTGGTCAACCTGTATTCCTTTCTCTGAAACAACATACCCCAGAAATAAAACACTATGCGTCATGAACACGCATTTCTTCGTTGCAGCATAGAATTGTTCTTGTCGCAATACCATCAGCACTTCTCTAAGATGATTCAAATGTTCCTCTGGACTCCCACTGTAAATAAGAATATCATCGAAATACACCACCACGAATTTCCCAATGAACGGTCGAAAAATCTGATTCATCACCCTCATGAAAGTACTTGGTGCATTGGATAAACCAAATGGCATGACCAACCATTCGTATAGACCCTCCCTGGTTTTAAAAGCAGTCTTCCACTCATCTCCTGGTCTGATACGAATTTGATGATATCCGCTCTTCAAATCAATCTTAGAAAAGATAGTAGCTCCGCTTATCTGATCCAACAAGTCATCCAACCTCGGCATTGGAAATCTATATCTCACGGTAATCTTATTCAATGCTCGACTGTCAGTGCACATTCTCCATGTCCCATCCTTCTTGGGTACCAATAAAGCTAGTACAGCACAAGGACTCAGACTCTCCTGCACACGCCCCTGTTCAAGCAATTCCTCTACCTGCCTCCGCAATTCTTCATGTTCCTTCGGACTCATTCGATAATGTGGTCTGTGTGGCAATACAGCACCGGGAACAAGATCTATCTGATGTTGTATATCCCTCAACGGTGGCAACTCCGTTGGTAACTCCTCTGGAAATACATCGTCAAATTCTTTCAGAACTGGTTTAACTTCTTCTGGAATTTCAACCTCTTCACTGCTTTCTCGTCCAATCAACAAGAATACTTCCGGCTCTTCTTCAACTTCTTTAACAAACTCCTTCAAAGTCAATAAAGTTTTCAGCTCTTCGATTTCCTCCACTTTGTTTTCTTCCTGTTGGCGTTTCTTCGGAACCAGAGTAATCTTTGTACCTTCGAACATGAAACTGTAACTGTTGGCCCGTCCATCATGTTGTACTGCTCTATCAAACTGCCATGGCCTGCCCAACAACAGATGACACACATCCATGTCTACTACATCACACCAAACCTCATCCTTGTATTTCTTCCCAATTGAAAACTTCACACAAGCTCTACGTCCAACTTTCACTTCACCACCCTTCCTCAACCAAGCTAACTTGTACGGTTTAGGATGTTTCTCAGTTTTCAACTCCAACTTCTTCACTGCTTCTGTAGAGATAATATTATCGCAACTCCCAGCATCAATAACAAATTTACAAACTCTTCCCAGAATAGTGCATGTAGATTGAAAGATATTGTTCCTCAACCAACTACTTTCTTCCTCTTGCTTCGGTGTTAAACAACTTCTCCTCATCATCAATGCGTATCCGTCATCTCCCGACAGTAAGTCTTCCTCCTCAACTGGTAAAGAATTAGAACATTCAGCTTCTTCCTCCTCATCCTCAACCTCAGCAATCATTGCTCTCTTCTTTGGCTTCGGACATTCGTTGCTTTTATGACCCAACTCCTGACAGTTGTAACATTTGAAACCGTTGTTAACCTTTGCCTTCTCAACCTCCTTCATCACTGGTTTACTGATAGGTTTGGAAACATTAGCACTTCCACTAACACCCTTCACTTGATTGTTGGAATTAGTAAACACACCACCTCCTCGTCTACCCTGCTTCTCCCAAGCCAACGCTTTTTGATGTGCCTCTGCTACAGATCTTGGATCGAACATATTAACCATATCCTGGATCTGCATTCTCAATCCCCCAATGAATCTAGATGTCAGCTGCTCTTCCGTTTCCATAATATCATTCCTCGCAATAAGCTGGTAAAACTCATCCGCATAATCATTAACAGTCTTTGTGCCCTGCCTCAAGTTCTGCAAACGTTGATACATCAAAGATTGATAATTGTAAGGTAAGAACGTTGCTTTCATCAATTTCTTCATCTTCTCCCAAGATTCAACTTTTGACTTCCCCATTCGTTCTCGTGTAAGTTTAGTTTGCTGCCACCATGCCAAAGCTCTACCCCTCAACCTTGTAGCAACCAACTTCACTCTAGGACGTTCTGGAACTTCTTTGAAATCAAAAATTTCTTCAACATTAGCCATCCAATCTAAAAACTCCTCAGCCTGCATACCACCTTTGAATTCTGGAATTTCTGTCTTCATCCCAGATTCCCACTTGTGATCGTACTCCGACTGATTCCTTCCTCGTCCACGTCCTCGTCCATGAACACTACCACCATCATACTCTTCTTCACAATCCGATGTATATCGATGTCGATCCTGACCACCAACATCTCTACCACCACCATTTCTTCCACCAACATTCCTACGATCTACATTCCTTTGATCACGATCATTCACATTTCTATCACGATCTCGATCCACGCTTCTATGATCACTATCAACACTTCTCTCCCGATTAGAATGTGGTGAAACTCTACTCCTTCCATGGCTCGATTCAGGTGATACTCTTCTCTGATTTTGACTCATCTCCAACATCATCCTCTCTAATCGACCAATCCCTTCCGTAAGCTTCTCATTGAAATTCTCGTTAATTCTTTGCTCCATCTCATCGGCCTCTTCTCTTCCATACAAAGCATTAATATTGCGATGACGTTGAACTCGTCTTGGCAGCATAATTGAATACTTCTCAAATACTTCAACAAATTCACACTTCACGATTCAAACACCTTTCGAACTTTGATCCAAAATGAAATGGATCGAAAACTCCAACTTTGTAGCAAATCGTGATGAACACGATGGACAAAGTTTCGGCCTCCAATGCAAATTTTGATCAATCAATCTTCGACAATGATGACTCTTCTTCCTCTCGGCCACGGTTAACACTTCAAGCACTCGGCTTCTCTTCAAGCTTCAAATTCTTCAAAAAGATTAGGCTCCAAGTCTCGATCTAGCTATGATTGGCTAGAACAAGCTCTGATACCAAACTGACGCAGCGGATAATTCAAAACGATCTTCAATCGATGAAAATAGCAATCTGTGGATTGATGGATACTGAAATGCCCGAATTCGTTGATCCGAAGATGCCGAACTCTAGCTATCTCTGACTCGTTGATCCGAAGATACCGGGAAAGAGATCTACGATTCTTCGACGTTGATCTTGCGCACAAGATACCGTGAATCGGCTTCAACAAACGATGATCCGAGCGCACTCGAATGACGTTAGTGGAGATAGGAGATACACTCGACTACCAATTGAAATTGAAAGCAACAAGCTAACAAAAGAGAATTTTATTCAATATTCAACAACCTCCAAAAGTTACAACTCACCCACTATTTATAGTCGTTACAACTCAACATACCAAAAAAAAAACAAAAGAAAAAAAACAAAGTGCTTAGGTCGGTTGCGACCTATAGATGAAGACTTACTTTCTCTGCCGACCTAAGTTTCGTTCGAGACTTAAAATTTACAGTGGTTCCCGTTACCTCGGCAACGACTCAGCTTATCTCGGCAACGACTCATGGGGAATATCTCGGTTCCGACTTATGGGTATCTCGTCGCCGACTTATGGGTATCTCGTCTCCGACTTATGGGTATCTCGTCTCCGACTTATGGGGTATCTCGGCTCCGACTTAGGATTTAGGTCGTGTCGCGAACTAGGGTTTTGGGCGGCAGCGAAGTGGTGTCGTGAGTCGCGGTGATGGGTCGGAGGCAACTTTAGGTCGTGGGTCGGTGAAGATAGGTCGGAACTGGGATTAGGTCGTAAGTCGGAGCTCTTGGTCTTCAACTCGAGATAAACTGCATCATCCAGGTATGCCGCTTCATCAACTTGTCTTCTATGACTTTCATGTTTTGAGTTTTGTTAAATTTTGAGGTTTAAATTGTCGCAAAATCCTTCTAGTGTTGCTGTCCCGAGACTAAATGACAACAGAGATGAACTTCAAATCTGAAAATTGTTTTAGTCGTAACTTTTTCATTCTTTATCGGAATTGGTTAATTTTTGAAGTTTCGGAAAGCTTATTTTGTGTACGATAACTTTCATGTTGAACATATTTGCATATTTTAAGCATAGATTGATCAAAATCATGTTGCAAACTCTCTGCTATGTGATTTTGATAATTATGTTATCCTAACTGAACACAGTTAGTAAATTGGGTATATCTTCGTTGTTTCTTGTCGGATTTGGATGATTTTTTAAGTTCTGGAAAGCTTAAATCCTATACTACAACTTTTATTTTTTATGTTTTCTGTAATTTTTAGGTTAGCTATGTCAAAATTTGATTTTTCTACTGCTAACCCGAGAGCAAAATCTATATTTGCTCTGTGCTTGAAGCTGAAACAAAATTAGACATAACTTTCTCGTTTTTGATCGAATTTTGATAATTTTGGATGTTCCGGAAAGCTTAAATCCTATACTACAACTTTTATGTTTTATGTTTTCTGTAGTTTAGAGGTTAGCTATGTCAAAAACTAATTTTTCTACTGCTAACCCGAGAGCAAAATCAATATGTGCTCTGTGTTTAAAACTGAAATCAATTTGACCATAACTTCTTTATTTCTTCACCGATTTTGACAATTTTGGATGTTCTGGAAAGCATAAATCAAGCACAACAACTTTTATGTTTTAGGTTTTCTATAGTTTTGAGGTTAGCTATGTCAAAATATAATTTATCTACTGCTAACCCGAGAGCAAAACCAATATTTGTTCTGTGTTTGAAACTGAAACGAATTTGACCATAACTTCTTCGTTTCTTAACCAATTTTTATAATTTTGGATGTTTCGGAAAACTTAGATCATGTGCTACAAGTTTTGTTCATTGTGTTTTATGGAGTTTTGAAGTTTGGTTGGGAAAATTATGGTTATATGTTGCTGTCCTGAGAGCAAGATGACAACAACAACAAACATTGACCTTAGAATTGTATTAGCCCGTTTTACTCTTATTTTCTTTTGGTTTTGGTGATGTTTTTGAGATTTTTGAGAGCTATGATGCCTATCAATAGGCTAACTATATTTGGAGAATTTGAAATTCAAATTTAAATAGAATTTGAATTGAATTTGGGTTAAATTTGAATTGAATTCATATTGAACTCAAGTTATGGGTCTTGAGTTATCTTTCTTGTTTTTCATTGTTTTCGAGTATGGTTTTAACTAAACCATTTTTGAAGTGATTTTTGAAATAAATGGACATTTCAAATTATTATTCTATAGTATTTTAAAATTATTTTTCTAATATAAAAAAAACCTATTTATTCCCTATAATAAAGGGATTTCAAATATTTGTTTTATTAATCTTTTTGGGAAAAAGTTAGAAGCTTGTTTTCTCTAGTAAACTATTTTAGATATAAAACATACACTTTTACACTATTCGAACGTATGAGAAAGAGAATTAAACGATTTAGTAAAACACGTGGTATGGGACATGTGCGTTTACTGTTTCGGTTAATTCCGGACTTGTACGATCGAAGCTATTTGAGATTATTGATTCTGAGATGTTTTTCCATTTTATGGCGTATTTTGAGTTTTATAATTCCTATTTATTGGAATTATTTAAGATGGCCAATATTTGGTAAGTATTATGGTTTGAGATCTCCTATGTAGCAGTATGGTCGATGAGAACCATCACGATGTTTTATTTACTTGCCAATGATATAAGGCAAGTCTTGAGTATATGATTTCATATTTTGAGATTTATGGTTTATGAGGAACCATCACGATGTTTTCACTTGTCGATGAGATGAGACAAGTTATGATGCCATTTAATACTTGTCGATGAGATGAGACAAGTATGGTGTCTCTTTATCACTCGCCAATGAGACGAGGCGAGATATGATTTTCTGAGTTTTATGATGTTCTTAGTGTGGCATCGACTAGCGGCTAGTAAACCGCTAAGTGTGAGCGTGTGGTATGGGACACACGTTAACACTTTTCGGGTTCCTATCCGTGAGTCTGTGATACATTTACGATGTGTACCTAGAAGAACTGCTTTGAGAGGTGTTAGCGACCGTGTCATGAGGACGAACCGCTTTGGGAGGTGTTAGCGACCTTATTAGCGCTGACAAAATGGCTTGGAAAGGTGTCAGCGACCTTGTCATGAGGACGAACTGCTTTAGGAGGTGTCAGCGACCTTTTCTAAGGCTTCGGCCGTCTGAGTTTAGCACGTGCAGTATTGCGTCGGCATTGTAATCAGAGATCTGGCCAATTCGGGTTTTCTAAGTTTTGAGTTCGCCGTTTTTGGCGCATTAGAGTTTTCTGAGTTTTGAACTCGCATCGAATTCTTTATTGAGTTTGAGATTTTATGAGTTTGAATTCTTATCGAGTTCCATGAGCTTTTAAGATTGAGATGCACGTGTGAGATTTAGCCGTCTTGGCTTACTTATGAGTTTGAGATCTCACATTCTTATGGAGTTATCTTGTGTTGCTTTCATGGCTTCTATTTGTGATTGAGATGAGTTTTCTTCTTTTTGGAGTAATAGTTCATCGAACCATTTTGGTTTTACTTAAGCTTTATATGAGTTGATTTGAGTTCTTTATGGTTTATCGCCGATGATATGAGGCACTTGTGTTTTATTTGAGTATTGAGTTTGAGTTACCTCTTTCGAGGTATTTAGTCACTTAGGTAGCGTTTGTTACTTATGTATTGAGCTATGTGTTTTCTAATCCTTCTCCTTATTCGAGAAGAAGTGTCACTATATCCATTCTGCTTTATATTATCCATATTGACTGATTTGTATAGCTAGACTGACCCGTGTATTTATACTCGGGTCAGACCGAGTTGTTTCAGGTATCATCTATTGGGCTTAGCTTGAAGTTGGTGTTGGACATTAGCTTATCTATAACTTGAGTAGTTGATTTCTTTCGCTTACTCTGGTGTGTTTACATTTGATTCGATGTATATAGTGTGGTTGAGTACCACCTTTATTGTATTCATATTGTATTGTACTAAACATGTATCAGTATATATGTATATATATATATATGATATTGATTATTGTTCTGTGATGTGCTTTACATTCAGTTATTGTATTTTGTTCTGATAAATCCGTTAGCCACCTATAGTTTTGGATTAAGCATTTACTGGGTATGTCGATCCACTTGAGTTGAAAAAAAAATTATATTGCATTTATCGACGTATTCAATAAATGTTTAAGACAAAATTATAGATGGTCACCCTTAACCAGCCCTATTCTCCACTTTAGTAGACAGAATTACTTGTTAATTCTCTTTGCTAAGGAGGGTCTCGGGGTGGGGCGTTACACCATATACGGTAAAATGGAGGAGATGCATTATATTTTGGGATGTTGAAATCCATATGTGGTTCTGTGATTCGTTGGAGTGTGGGAATCTATGTGAGATTCCAAGATCTACTGAGATGTGGAATTCAGGTGTGATTCTGTGACCTGTTAAGGTATGGGAGTCCATGCAGGATCCCATAATTTATTTTGGAGACTGTGTGTGAGTTGGAACGCCGGGCATAGCCTAATCAACGGAAATGACTGAAACCAAAGATAGGATGCATAGCCAGGGGCCTAGCTAACCCATGAGGGTGTAGTCGTCTCTCTTTCTAGCAAGTCTTTATCAATTATTTTATGCATGTTGGGAGTGATTCACTCGGCCTAGGTGGCCAGTTATGTATTTCCTATGTACCTCGGCTAGACAGGTACTGACCCTCGAAAGGATAACCCTGATCCTTATGCAGGAGGACCATTCTCGAAGTACTGATGGCACCTCCATGGAAATCCTATGCAGTTAGCGAACGAGCATATTGGATTTTGATTTTTATGACTAGTATCGTTGTGATTTACACAACACATGCATCACAGCTACTTGTTATTATTACTTTGGCGATTAGACACTATCATAATATCAAATGATTTTCTATAAAAGAGTTTTGGTTATCGTAAGGTAAAAACCCATCGTTGTTTATTTGTGGTAAGGTCTTACGAGATACCTTTATCTTGACAAGGTTATTAAACTTTAAGAATCAAGTTGATTCTGTTTCTCACACTGGTTTAACCAGACTAACCCGGGCGTGATTTTTCCTAAATGCTCGGGTCAGACCGAGCATATTTTTCAGGTTTAGGTGGATATTTTGGACCTTCAAGAGAGGAGCTGGAGGCCCAGAGACGTATTCACATAGATGATTATATTTTCTTTGCTTTCATTGTTGTATATTGTTCAGTAATTTGTGAGGACAGATTGTTATAACTGTCTGTGTTGAGATAGGTTAGTGTACTCTGATTGATGTCTGTATATACTTATATTACAGATTTGTTTTTGTGTAAAGGATTGTTATATATTATAAATTATTTGTTTCGCAATGAGATCCGGTGTTGTTTAGTTCTTCTGACTTCTTTCTCATTTATTTTCTCTAACTATCTGCTTTTTCATTTGATTTGAGGTTGGACATGTGTGGTTTATTGTCCGTTTAAATTGTACGGAAAAGTGGGTCGTTACAGCGTGGTATCAGAGCTTAGGTTGAGCCAATACCTGGGCTTTGATGGGAATACCTCATTAGAGATATGGTCAGTAGTACCCTAGAATGAGTTTGAGTGCCTATATATTTAAGAGTGCGTATTTGTTAGTGACATAAAATATTTTATATTGTGTTAATTGATCTGTTGAGTGGCTTATGGATTCTGGTCAATACGAGTAGCTAACGTTATTGATAGAAATCTCTAAACACTTGAACAAGGCCAATCGACAAAATATTATTTTAAGTGGGTAAATGAAATAATTTTTACCCAGTATATATTTTATATATAAAAGGAAATGATTTTCAAAATATATAGTATTTTGAAATGTTTGATAAGTGATAATAATATTCTATCATTATCATATAGGATTTGATTGGTCATAACCACCTAGTTCTGAGCATCCTCTATTGCTTATCCATCTGACTTGAATCTTTCTTTAGAAACCTGGGTTTTGTAGATAGAAAGCTTGGAAAATTTGATTTTTGAGTAAATTATGTTTACTAAAAGAAATATAAAATATTTTAAGATGTATTTTAGGAAAATTTTACCAATATAAAAGATAATTTTATAATAACTGATTTAGAAAAATATATATTTGGGAATTTAGAACGCCAGTGATTTCGGGAAAAATTTTCAAATAAATTTTTAAGGAAAATGATTATGGTATTACTTAAAGTTATTTTTTTGTAAATAGTAGTAATTTAAAATAGGATTTATTTAAAGTATGTACATATATGTATTATTTAGCATATGTGAACTCCTACAAACCTTAGGATCTCATTTTTAGGTTTTGTTAATTAATTATAGAGGACCCGGATTGTCGTCAGAGGACAGTGGATGAAGATTAGGAAGTATTTCGGCAGAGACGTGGCCAGAGAGATCCTGGAGCCTATTGACCAGCCATCGTTGTACGAGGAGGAGTTCGAAACTGAAGAGGAGGAGTTCAAAGCAGAAAAGGAGGGAGAATTCGTGGCAGAGGATGAGGAGGAGTTCAAGGAAGAAGAAGAGGAGTTTGAGATAGAGGGGGAGCCCAAATTAGAGAACGATGATGCTATCATCTAGGAGATGGGCGAGATCACTAGCGAGCCGCTTACAGATTTGGATACCCTTCTTAGGAATGACACATGGCCTAGGGAAGAGATATTGATACCTAGGAACCAAGCTTGGAGATTGTATTGATTCCTGACAGGGATGCTGAGACTACGGAAATGGAGGGACCCGAGGTGGAGGACTTCGATGGAGAGAGCCCACTTTGAGAAGTTAGCATGAGTTTGGGGTAGTTCACTTAGAAGTGTACACCCTATTAGGACCTATTAGTAGTCCTTAGACGTCATGTGTGTATATATGTTATACTATAGTTCGATGAAGTATCTTAGTAGATGCTTTTGTGTTTATAACTGGTTAGGGGTTAGGGACATCTCTTAGATATATGTGTATATATAGTGTGACTGTAATGGTCGAAGTATCTTAGTTGATACTCATGTATGACTGGCATTTTGGATATTGATATATGTAATCGAACTTTTGTGATATGGTTGTTTATTAATTCGTTAAAAAAAATTCTGTTAGTCATGTTTACTAGCCTGGTTACGACAAATTTCATGGACGAAATTCTTTTAAGGGTGGAGGAATGTAACGACCCGGGATTTTTATCATCTTGAGTTATAATATTTATTTTAATAATTCAATAATATGGTCTTCTAATCAAAATAATACTACTGTTAAATGACAATTTGTAATAATGGATAGTTTTAAATCAAGATAATATTTTGAATTTTCCAGATTTTATTTGTAAAATAGAAAATTGATTTAATTTGGAATTTCTTATATATTCATAATAAAAAAAATTATATGTAAATTAAAAACAAAATTCATAATAAATATGGATGGAAAGAAGAATATATGTATATAGGTAAATAGAAATGAATATAGCTTATGGAAAATAAGATTGTATAAATGGAAGAGAGTTTTAAAATTTGGATTTTGTTATATACATATGTATGGTGATATTAATTATTGTAAAGTAACAAACCAAAGCAAGTCCATTTTGAAATGGAAAGTGAAAAGAAAGTAATTATATAAGAAAATATATATGATGGTGGAAATAAGAAAATTTGAATAAAATCATTGAACCGTTTTAAAAGAGAATCATTTATAAAATATATTTTAAACCAAAAATGTTATTTTCATACATTTAAAATAGAATAGCAGATTTTTATTTCTTTGAATTATACATTTTTAAATATAAAAAGAATATGAATATGGAAACTTAAAAATATTTATAGTAAATATTACTTTACATCATTCTCAAAAATATAGTAGAATTGGCAATCAAATTTCAAAAAGAAATCATGCTCTTCTTAAATTTAATTATAGGAGTATACAACTACATGGAACCCATAGCCTAGGTGTATGCAATAATATACAATATATCATGGCATTTTACATACCTAGTCAAAATTTATAACAAAAAAATAAATTACAAGTCAAAATGGAAAAGAAAACATGCCTGGTCAAAGAAAAATGAAGGCTGAAATATATTTCAATTCAAAATCTCATATACCAAGCTTTCATTTCAATCCATCACCAATCCTTGTAAAGCAATCTTAAAGATCTTAAATCCTTTTTTAGCCCCAAAAATCTTGTATATATGCATCATTACACCTTTTCCATAACATATATATAGGTATGTGTAGATGTGTAAGTTTTAGATTTTGTTTAAAAACCTATAAACAAAACACTGTAAGTAAGAAAATGAAAAAAAGAAAGAAACATCATGTTCCTTCTAAATCCAAGGCTAGGCAAGATTATCAAGTATTCAGATCGTAGACTAGATTCAACTAGAAGTCTGGAAAGATCTCAACATGTTGAAGGTGAGAATTTAGTGTTTTTTCATCACTCTGTCATGTTAACAATGACCAAAATCGATATATGCTCTAGTTTAAAAATCAATTTCTCTCGTCTCGATTCGAATTGGCTGATGATGCAAACTAATGAAATGTTTTTTTGAGTAAAGATCACACTAAAAATAGTTTAAAGCTTATTTTTTTAAATATTGTGTGAAATTGCAAAAATACAGTAAACAACAAGTTTTCGACGAATTTCAACATGTTCAAATCATCTAATCAAGAATGAAATTGTGATTTTCATATGAAGATAGGAATTTTAGTGAAGAAATCCTAATTTTTAATAGCTTTTATTGTTCGAAATGGAGAGATGATCGAAATTCGCTTAAAAATTAATTTCCAGCTATGTAGTCGACAAGGGGAGGAGAGGCTTGGCCGAAGAGGAGCGTTGCGACATGGTCGAGCGGTTCACCATGGCCGTTTTGCGAATTTGTTTTTGATTTGAGGTGGCGTGGGAAATTTAGGGTTTAAGAAGAGTTTAGGGAGGCTGTTAAACGAGACTTCACCGGAGGAGGACGGCGCGATCAGAGGTCTTAGGTTTTGAGATGGAGGTAGTAGGGACCTAGACGCAGCGATCAGAGGTGGTGGCGCGGGAAACCATAGCATGAAGTGGGTGTGATTGCTCTATTTCCATGAATGAGTTAAGTTCTAGGTTTCAGCTTTTGGGAATGAGGTGATCGAGTTTTTGCTTCAAAGGGTCGGAGCAAAGGAGGGTAGGTCTATCGCGGTGAGGGTGGGGCGGCGAGCTTACTGATGAGCTTGGACGCGACAATGGGTGGTCGTGTGCACGTGCACGAATGTGTACGGTTTCATGTGGCAATGGTGGAGTAAGGTTTTGAGAAGAAGCACTGTAGAAGTTCGAGAGTGGGGGTGTTGTAGTTTTGGGCTTGGATCTCGAGTCTCACACGTTGATCGGAGAAGGGAGCAAGTGGTGATCGAGGATGAGGCGTTGGGTTTGGGTTTCGGCCTAAAGAAAATGATGAAGGAAAAGTTTTTATATTAAAATGTTTAAATTATATATATATAGTAAAATTTTGAAATGCTATAACTCGTCCATACGAAACCCGATTAAGCGAAACTTGTTGTGATGGGATCGTATCACCGAGTTCTTCGTCGTTATGAAGCCTGTTGTCAGATTTGACCAAGTAATCAATTATGGTATTTTAAAACAGTCAGGTTTTAAATAAATTTATATGTTCTATCTATCGACGTAAATTGCCAGATAAAAATACTAATGAATTAATTTGGAGTAAGTAAGATTATTTGACATCCGTTTAGCGGAATAAAACACCGTCCCGCTAAATGTATTTAATGGGTTCTCTGTTGGCAGAATAAATAACCGTTCTGCCGTTATTACTAAGTAAGTATGCTTTTGGACATTGTCTAGGAGAAATAAACCCTGTTCTACTATCACATTTGTATGGACATCTAATTATTATCCTGTTGATTATATTGGGCAATGTGATGGATTGATTCTATGTATATCTGAATCTATTATTCTGGATTGTTTATGAAATAAATGGTGACTTGATTAAGTACCATTGGAGTTACTAAGCTTCTTTCCAAATTTGGAAGTTGACTTTTGAACCAAAGTTATTTAAGAATGATTATTATTTATTAATGATATTTTAAAAACAATTAATAATTATTTGATAATGATTTTAAGTTAATTATTTTATGATTCTTTAAAATTATTTAAAAGTATTTAATTATTGTTTTCAAAGTTATTAAGTTATTCAAATTGTTTAACAACATATTTTAATTATTCATTAAAGTTATCTTATAATGATTTAATCTAAAAGTTAATTATTATTTAAGAATTAATCGGTACTAAAATATTATTTTTCCTAAATTAAACTTGGAAATTTATATAGAAACTTTATAAGCATTATTTTGAGATAATGATTAAAATTAAAGATTTTCGGGAAGTAATGGTATATTATCATGGTGTAAATCGAGAGGTAGAGATTGCCTAAAGTTAAGTTTGGATTTCTTTGGGATAGAGACGTAACCATTGAGCTGCGATCCTTGATCGATACCGAATGGTGCTTTCCATATTTATTTTAAAGAGTTTTCAAATATTTTTTGAAAGGAATGGTTTATGAATATACTTATTCCGCTGAGATAAGTATATGATTGTTTTTTGACAAAGAGATTCAATTTATCGAAAATCATATTAGATGAGGCTTATTGATTTCAGTGGGAAATGAAATCTTTGGTTGAATGTTTGTTTATTTGATTGTTAAATAGCCGACTATCAAAACTTGGCCAAAATATGCAATCCTTCTTAATTTTGGTGGTAGAGAATTAATTTCCTACTTAACACCGAAGGATTTTAACTCTAGAAATATCTAGGAGAAACACGGGAATTATATGGTACGGTTACCATCGGGTTGCTATATTGTACGTATAAACTTGTGGATCTTCTAGGACAAATGATAAGAAGATCCGTCCACTTAAACGGTTAGGGGGTGATCCTCGATCTTATGTATTGTCTGATTATTTCCTAAAGAACTAGTCTTGAGCATTACGGAAATCGATGAATGGTTTTTGGAGCACCCAAGAGAGTGTACTTGTACGAGATGACTCGGAACCCATGACCTACTCCGAAACCATATATGGTAAAATGGAGGAGATGCATTATATTTTGGGATGTTGAAATCCATATGTGGTTCCGTGACCCATTGGAAAGTGGGAATCTATGTGAGATTCCAAGATCTATTGAGATGTGGAATTCAGACGTGATTCCGTGACATGTTAAGGTGTGGGAGTTCATGTAGGATCCCATAATTTATTTTGGAGACGGTGCGTGAGCTGGAACGCCGGGCGTAGCCTCATCAGCGGAAATGACTAAAACCAAAGATAGGATTCATAGCCAGGGGCTTAGCTAACCCATGTGGGTGTAGTCGTCTCTCTTTTTAGCAAGTCCCTATCGATTATTTTATGCATTCTGGGAGCGATTCACTCGGCCTAGGTGACCAGTTATGTATTTCCTATGTACTTCGGCTAGACAGGTACTGACCCTTGGAAGGATAACTCTGATCCTTGTGTCAAAGGAACGTTTTCAAAGTATCGAGGGCACCTCCATGGAAATCCTACACAATTAGCGAACGAGCTTATCAGATTTTGATTTTTATGACTAGTATCGTTGTGATGTACACAACACATGCATCATAGCTACTTGTTATTATTACATTGGCGATTAGACACTATTATAATATCAAATGATTTTCTATAAAAGAGTTTTGGTTATCGTAAGGTAAAAAACCGTCCGTGTTTATTTGCGGTAAGGTCTTTTGAGATACCTTTGTTTTGAAAAGGTTATTAAACTTTAAGAATCAAGTTGATTGTGTTTCTCACACTAGTTTAACAAGATTGACCCGGGCGTGGTTTTTTCTAAATGCTCGGGTCAGACCGAGCATATTTTCCAGGTTTATATGGATATTTTGGAGCTTCAGAAGAGGAGCTGGAGGCCCAGAGACGTATTCACGTAGATGATTATATTTCCGTTGCTTTCATTGTTGTATATTATTCAGCATTTTATGAGGACAAATTATTATAACTATCTGTGCTGAAATGGGTTAGTGTACTCTGATTGATGTCTGTATATACTTATATTATAGATTTGTTTTTGTGTAAAGGATTGTTATATATTATAAATTATTCGTTTTGCTGTGAGATCCTGTGTTTTTTAGTTCTTCTGACTTCTTTCTTATTTCTTTTCCCTAACTATCCGTCTTTCCATTTGATTTCGGCTGGACATGTGTAGTTTATTGTTAGTTTAAATTGTACGGAAAAGTGGGTCGTTACATTTTCCAAATCTTTAATAATTGTTTTCAAATAAATAACTAAGTGTTTTAATGATGATTTGAAATTTCTATTATTTATTTAAAAATGTTTAAATAAATGATTTCGAGTAAAGCTGTCAAAAATCAAGTGATTTAATCTTGACTCTAAAAGCCGACGAGTATACTGGATTTTGCTATTCATGAGATCTAGGTAAGGTGCTTAAACTAAGGAGATGTTTGGAAGCAGCCAGTGCCCTGGCTTGGCCTCTCCTGAGCAAGGGGTTGATAAGGTCGAAATGTCGGAAATGAGTTAAGTATAAAAGACTAAAATTTTCAAATTTAAACAACTTGGATTTTATAGAAATAATCTTCTTATACTTGGTGTTAATGCCTGAAGTGAGAACTCATACTTTTCATGGAATTTAAAAGGTGATTTCGTCGTTATTCCGCCCATAGTACTTGTTGAAGGGGTAATTCTCGACAGGACGTGGTAGGAGAGTGCCTTCAGTTTTTCCTTTTCTAGACAAGTTGTATGGACGAATGTCTGATGTTGCATTTCTAATTACATAAATTGATCTCTATGAATGTATCTTCTATTTGGTAGCGAAGAAGGCAACTTCTCTTAGCTTAACACCCTTTCTTGAGACGTATGAGCTCAGGAGTTATACATTTGTAGAAATCAGTTGTGTGACCATGGAATGGCAGCGTGGCATTCAAAGTGGAATGTGCTATGTGAAAGGTAATCGCTCTCTCATGCCTCATCACCCGATAATGGCTTAAACAGTGTACATCGTTAGGCTATGTGGTTCGCAATCATTAAGGTATGGTCATCACCTTTCCAGATAACCCTCTATATATCGGGTATGTTGTGTATGCTAAGAGAGCTCTCGAAAACCTACCGGGGTGATGTCATATTAGGTTTCTGTCTAGGCTATGTATGAGTGCTAAATAGGGGTAGATCGGTCTTGCCAGATGTAGAGGATTGTTTGTGTATCCTTAGTACATTCCTCTAGAGATGTACTATAAAGGTAGTCCCTTGCCTTCCATTGTATAGTAATCCATTCTCCAATACTAGCCTATGGACTTGATTTTAAACCTATTATGCCGTCAAATTTAACCAATGTAACAATTTTTGCTATTTGAATATATTTACTTGAAATTCTTTTCAAAGAATGTTAGTAGAAATAATATTCCAAGATTTTACGTAGGAAATGTTTTAGTTGTCATAAGGTAAAAACATGTTCCATGTTTATGTATGGCGTGGTCTTATAAGATACCTTTTCTTTTCAAAACGCATATTTTGAGTTTCTCACACCAGTACCATGACTGATCCGGAGTTTATTTTCCTTTTCCCTTAAACTCTGGGTGCCTAGTTTTCCCAGGCAGCCTAGTAGTCAGATTTAGTTAGAAGAAATCTGGAAGAGCTCGGAGCATGGAGTTAGCAGATTCTTCTGGAGATTGTTATCTATTTCCACCTCAATCTTGTATCTTTATATTCCACATATGTAAGGACATATATTTATAACCGTCCATGTTTAACTTTGATAAATGTATTAAAATTTCCTCTGTAAAGAATATATGTTGAAATAATATATGTTACTCCATTCGTGTGAGATTCTGTTCTGTCTTTATTTTCTTTCTTACCCATGATAATCTGCCTCTATGTCACTTGGATCTGCGGTACGTGAATACCGAGTATGTATTAGTGTTGATTTCTAGGAATAAAGGAGGTGGGTCGTCTAAATCTTTTTCCATTCTCCTTATTTAACTCTCTTATTTAATTCAATTAATTAATCCTTGTATTTTCTACATGTATTATCTGGTCCTAGAATGCATCTATAATAGGCAAAGTTTCCAACACAATAATACCTTTATGTAATTATTTACTTTAAACCCCGGTTAAAAGGTGCACCGACATCGAATATAGATATTTGCAGATATAACTTTTATAGATGTTTTAAATAATTACTAAAAACATTCAAAACGTCAAATAAATTAATTATAATTAAAATTTCACAAATATTAAGTAATTTAAATAATGTATAATATTTCATAAATTAATTAAATCATGTGGTTTCTTAAAGAAATCACAAATGTGGTTATGTGACTTAGATGTGTGAACTCAATTAGCAATTAATATTGAATGGTTCAAATATTAATGTTCATATGTCACCTTAGCTAGTGGTGTGACAGTTTGGCCGAACTCATCAATAACAGATCTTTTTGGAAAAAAATCAATTTCACTTTTTCTTAAGTGGTGCCCAGTGGTAATGATTATTTGCACCAATTCTCTTTGTCAAAACTACCACATTATGACTTATCGAATTTGTTATGATGAAAATTCCAATATTGTCCACATTCAACTTTGTAGTCCAAACACAAAGTCCTTGGTTCAATAATAACAATCATTATTAACCAGACTACTATGGCTAGAGATTTTGACTTTGATTTAACTTCAGTCAGCCGTGATACTAACCATATATAACTAATGTTATCCCACCTTTTGGTCAAGGCCGGAATACCAACAGATTATCTAGAAAGGACAAATATCAGGATTGGAGATCGATTGAAAACAAGGCTGTGATCGATGTCGTCAAAATTTGGCCGAGCTCCAGTCAATACGGAATCGATTGGGAATGATGAATAAGGCTAAGAAAGGCTACGTTTCAAATTTCAAGTCAAATGGTGTTCATTTGCTCAAGAAATTGATGGATACGTGCACGAGGAGGTCTCATTCGAATCGATACGAATTCGTATCAATCCGGCATGGATAGGAACAAGTTATTCGTATCCATCGACATGGATATGAACACGTTGTTCGTATCGATCAAGGAGAAGGGATGGAACGTGGCAAAATGCTTCGAATTGATGGTTTCGTGTCTATCAGAGTGGGAACCGTATTGTATTTCGTATCGATGGTTTCGAATCGATAACTTCATATCGATGCAAGTGCGAACCAATTGGATGGATTCGTAGGTGCACTTTGTATCAATCATTGCTAGATCAATACAAAAAGGAAAGCAGCGGTTTCAGGACTTCGATTGAACATTTCATATCGATCGTTTGTGGATCGATACGAAGAAGACGCTTATGGATCGATACGAAGAAGGCACTTGGGAGCGATACGAAGAGGGTAGGTTTTATAGATACGATGGCATGTGCTTTCGGGGTGCTCAAGAATTGATACGAGCAAGTTAATGTGAAGACCAGATATTGGATCGATGTGAAAGGTAGATATGAACGACATAAGATGGATGCGAAGAGAACGATGGCTGATTGATACGAAGAGATGGAGACGAATTGATGGATGCAAACGCTTCAGCCCCCATACAAACTACAACTTGCATCGATCATAACTGACAATCTACAAGTCCAAATGCCACCAAATTTTCAAAGGAGCTTGCGTACAACCTAAAGAATGCTCCTGCTCAATTTTGACTTGATTGAACAAATTCTTGATCGATACGAAATTGGTTCGTATCGATCACGGATCGAGTCAGAATCACCTGGGATCAATCGCGTGGGCCCGCCCACGTGCCAGAAGAGGTCTCCCGAAATCTGAGCGAGATATTTGCAACCTATGCTTATAAATAGCATCCAAAAGCATACAGAAAAGCGGACTTTTTTGGCCTGCAACGTCTGGACTCTGCCGAAATCACCATTGTGTTCGAACTTCACTGTTGTACTTGGAAATTATTGTTGTAATCTGTTGTAACTAGCAAGTAAAGTCAATAAAAGATTATCTTTTAAAGTGGACGTAGGCCAGAGATAGACGAACCACTATAAATTTTGTGTCTTTGTCTACTTTTTTCCATTTTAAGTTTGTTATTCTTCATCTTTTTGGCGCAAACAACTAAGGAGACGAATCTTCTCTTGAATTGTGTTTCACTTCCAATACTTCCATTCTGCCCAACTATAGTCATTCGATGGATGTCATATCATGAGTTAATTATAATCAAAGTGGAGCATTCATAATGAAGATCAACGGTATTCTCAAGTCAAGAGAAGTTTATAAATTAGTCAGTTCGATATTTTCTATTTTACCTTAGTTATATTAACCAACATAAAACTATCGAGTGAGTCATTCCATAGTTATCCAATAACTATCGGTATATAACCACCCGGTGCCCCTAGCAGTCATGAGTATTTGGAGAGAGTTACATACTCCAGTCTCAATAGATTTATCGATATCTAGTCTCGATACATCTTGACTAGGAAAATTTAAAACGATATGTCTATTCTGTTGTGATAAATCACTCATGATCACAACACATTATAACTACTATCACAAAACATACCATTTATGGATTTTCTATTAAATATACTTTTAACTAAAATTAATTACTTAATATAACACATTATATCAGGTATATAATAGAAAGAAAACACCTTTTATTTCGAATAAGATTGGTTATCGAGTTAGATATATGTAACAAAGTATATAATTACCCATAGGGCATACCCTAATCTCTGTCATACACAGTCGTAGTATATAACATAAATACACTAGTGCCGCTACTAGTACATACAATAGACAGACAAAGCTTATTGTTACAAACATGAATATCTATAATGATTTTGGATAGATATTCCTAATTTTATCCCTTACCCATTGGTACAATCATTCTAATTATTCCTCCATTGGAGCGAACTAATCACTTTATTCCTCAACTTCTTCATGTCTCGAACGACTATCCCTTTCGATTGTCTAATATAAGTCCTCTGTTTCCCTTGGTTCCACTACCATACTAGGATCGTGCACATATGTGCTCATAAGATACATGCAAAACATTATGCATGCCCACTAGACTACTAAGTAACTCAACTCTATATGCGAGTTTACCGATCCTCAATATCACTGGACATAAACCTATATATTTAAAAGACAATTTCCTTGCCTTTCTAAAGCGCATAACACCTCGCATTGGTGAATCTTTCATGAACACACGATCTGACATTGTGAATTCCAGTTCCTTTCTTCTCTGTTCGACGTAACACTTCTACCTAGATTTCATAACCATCATTCAAGTGCAAATTAAATCTATATTAACAATAGTACCTCTTACCAAGTTAGGTACTAAATGAGTTTATCTCTCGTGTCGAACCAACAAATAGGTGACCTACATGGTCTACCATAAAGCGCCTTAAATGGTGCTATCCCAATGCTCGACTAGTAACTATTATTGTAGGTAAACTATATCAAATGCTAATGATCTTCCCAAGATCCCTCGAATTCTAATACACATGCCCTTAACAAATCCCCTAATACATGGTTCACCCTTTCTATTTGACCATCTATCTATAGGTGGTAAGCCGTGTTCAAGTTCAACTTTATATCTAATGCATACAAACATCTTTAGAACTCACTGGTAGAAGTGTGTTTCTACCATTGACAATATTGCTTGGAATTTCATGCAGTCTTACAACATTCTTTATGTTTAGCTTCACTAAGCTTGTTGTCATCCTTGTCGAATTCACTGATATAAAATGAGCATTGATGGTCAATCAATAGACTATTACCCATATTCTACCATTCCATGTTCTCGACCTAGGAAACCCATTTATAAAATCCGTAAATACATAATCCCACTTCCATGTCGGTACTTCGAACGGTTAAAATAAACTACTTGGCTTCTGATGCTCAACATTTACTTGCTGACATGTGATATATTTCATACATTATCTTATGTCTCTTTCATCCATTCCCAAAAGAAGACATGCTTCATGTCATGGTACGTCTTTGTTGAAACACCCATACTGCTTAGTATTCCCAAAAAGGGCACACTAAAGGATGTGATGCATTATAGGTATAGTTAAAGCAACACAGAGACTAAAATTCATAAGAAAAATAAGTAAAAACAGCGGAAAACATTTAAATAATAACTTATCATTCAAAACTAAACTTCATTTCAAAATAATTCATAAAAACATGTCTTATGAAAATACATCTCAGTCTCACATAATCAGAGTACAAAAGTAACATTAATAATAGTAATCCCTCTCACAAGTGCAAGTCCATCATCAGCCAAATGAAAAGAAGATGAAAAGTAGAAAATAAAACTGAAATTAGGAAACTCGGAGAATGGATCTCCAAGAAAATCGAATCAACTCAACTCTGCTAGCCTATTGGGGGAAAAAGGGAAAATAGAGGAGTGAGTTAGACAATAAGTCTGATGAGTGAAAGTAATTACTAGCATTTCTAAGCAAGATAAAGATAATAGACTAAGCAATAGTTCTAGCTTAGAAGGAAAATACAGAAAAGATAAAACTGGGGTGAAATACTGTTTCTGATTCTGTTTGACTGTTTGCTTAGATTGTTTGATTTTTTGCACTTGTCTTAAACTGTCGTGATTAAGCTGAAACCCTAATCCTATCTCAATTGCTAATTTAATTAGGCTGAAATCCTAATTCTACCCTTTGATCGGCCTTTCTATCTCTGTTGTGCCACTGTGAGCCAATCATGTTGGTCCCACAGCAAAAGACACCTCTTTAGCGCTTAGGATGCAGTAGTCAATTATTTACCCTAATCGATGTCGCACGCTCGGTCATCGCCGGTACACACTAAATGTCGCCTCCTATTTGACCCTTTATTTACCCTAATCAGCATAAGCGTGCCCAGCCTCACCTAACTGTTGTGAGACCATCAGTCCTAGTCCTGAAAGGGAATGCTGCCCAGCCTCACCTAACTATTGTGAGACCTTCAGTCCTAGACCTGAAAGGGAATTCTGCTAGTACTGGTCCTAACAAACAATCTTCTAGTTTTGCGCCCCTTGCCCAAATCCCCAGATTTGAGCCGCTATCTATTGGCCACTTATTAACCCTAATCAGCATAAGCGTGTCCCAGCCTCACCTACTATTGTGAGACCATCAGTCCTAGATCTGAAAGGGAATGCTGCTGGCACGAGCCCTACTTCTATGTTTGCTTATTAACTTAATTCAAGATCTAAGGTTTAAAATAAGCCTCTTCTGTTATCTCTACTATATTGGCTTATTAACTTAATCCAAGATCTATGTTTTAAAATAAGCCTCTTCTGTTATTTCTGCTATATTTACTTATTAACTTAATCCAAGATCTAAGTTTTAAAATAAGCCTCTTATGTTATTTCTTTTTTTCTAATTATAACCTATGTGTTATAATTGTTCTTGCAACTGTTACCTTCTATTTTCTCTTTTTAGTTATAACCACTTGTTATAATTATGCTTGCAAATATCTTAAATTTGCCTATTTCAATCCATCTCTATTTTATTTTAGTTTTTCTTATTTTACGTCCGATTTCTGTAAATTTAGTGTTTTTCTATTTTAATCCATATTAGCGAATCTTCTCCTTTTAGTTTATTCGCGTATAAAGGGATTAAATCTCTATAAAAAGAAACTAACATTTACAGGCTAAATTCGAACTTAAAACAGATATAAATAATTGTAAATAATTGAATAAAATAATTGAATAAAATAGCTGAATAAAAATAGACTGAAAAGAAATTCTGAAGTTTAATTAAAAACTGACTGTAAATAAACTTACATAAAAACTGTCTCAAAATTGCGGAAAAACTACAACTATTGAGAACCCTATTATTTTAAATTGCTTAAAAATCTAAAATAATTACAAAACAATCACCTGGTCCTTAGCTCTAATCCTTGACCTTCCTGGATCCACTTCTAGGGCATAGAATATTTTTATTGAAAAGATCTTCTCCTTAGAAAATATTCTTATTTAGGGCTCAGCCTCAGGCAATGAACCCAATTGGGAAAAATCGGAATGAGAAAAATAGCTTGGTCTAGGGTCTTATTTATAGTGTCACTTAGGGATCTTAGGCCGTCGGATTTGAAGATTAAATCTGGTGCAACCAAGTCATAGGCTCACTAGGGACCCTCGGATGCAAGCACGAACGCACAAGATCTCACGAAAATCAAGTTTTATCGTCATCGGCTCGTACCCGGACGTTTTCACGTCTAGGAAATATGGCGGGTCGACCTGTAAGCTTTGAGGGTCGACCTATAGGTCGACCTGACAAAGTCGCTGGTCGACCTGCCCTTTGTATATATATTTTTTCTATTTTTTGTTTATTAATTCTGATTTCTTGTTTCTCTCATAACTTCTCCATACTAGCTCGGATTTCGACAAGTTATATATGGAAATTGATGAGAAAATTGCCATGGACCCAATGGTGCAACTCCAGTAGCTCGATTCCAATAATTTCACAAACTTATTTTATTATTTAATTAATTTGTTAATTAATTATTATAGCGTAAATTTTGGGTTGTTACATTCTGCTCTCCTTAAAGGATATCGTCCACGAAATCTCTAAGGACAGAAGAATGAAATAAATATTTTTATCCAAATTCTACAACCACATATTCCACCATCATCCATTATATCCATTGTCCTTAAGCTTTCTAATGCATCTTATGTTATATGCAATAATGTAGTGTCAATGTCCCTAACTAATGAAAAAGATTAGGCGGTCTACTGATTTAGTTGACCTCCTTTTTATGCAATCATGTCTGTGCCATGTATCTAAATGAGTGCAAATTCCCTAATGACAACTGATAGTTCTGTATGTGTGTTACAATCATCATCCAAATGCAACAATCATATGATAATCACTCATTATAGCAACCATGGAAATAAAAATTCAAGTGCACACACATCCATATGCATATGATTTAGTGACCTAGTTAGGTCGATCCCTAAGAGGTAATAGGGCCTAGTGTGTGTGTATGCGTCCATTAGCATCCACTAGCAAACACTTGCAACCACTAGCGTCCAACATACATAACATGTTCTAGTAACATGTTTACATTCAGTCCTACCATCCATAGGTTGAATCCTAAGATCTACCCTCCTAAAGGATACTAAAGGAAAGAACCTATTCAAAATTAAAGATGGAAATAGAAAATTCAAGACGTACTATCGAGGAGATGGAGATAAGAGGTACGTATTTTCTCCTCAGCCTCCCACGTAGCGTCCTCAATACTATCTCCCCACTGCACCTTAACCAAAGGGACTTCCTTATTCCTAAGCTTCTTGATATCATGCCCAACGATCTTGGTAGGAATGCGACAAACCGATGTTTCTCTCTCCACTTCAACTTCCTCAAGTTGGCTAGGTTCCACTACTTCTGCTGAATCATGTAAGCACTTTCTCAAGTGCGTAACATGAAAAACATCATGAACTTCTGCGAGCCTCTCTAGTAGCTTTATCCAATACGCCATCTTCCCTACCCTTTCCACAATAGGGAATGGTCCTATGAATCTGGGAGCAAGTTTCCCACTTGATCCAAACCTCACTACCTTTCTTAGCGGAGACACCTTAATGAAAACCAAATCTCCTACCTCGAACTCAATATCCCTTCTCCACTCATCTGCATAGGATTTCTGTCTATCTTGGGCCGTCTTCATTCTCCTTCTAGTCAAATCAATCTTTTCCAAAGTCTCTCTAACCATGTCAGGACCAAGTAGCAATCTTTCTGTAGAATCCAACCAACACGAAGGCGAATTGCAGGGTCTTCCATAAAGAGCTTCAAAATGTGCCATCCCAATGCTAGCCTGAAAACTATTGTTATATGCGAATTCCACTAAAGGAAGGTGCTCCTCCCAAGTCCTTCCAAAATCAAGAATGCACATCCTCAACAAGTCCTCAAGGACTCTATTAACTCTCTCCGTTTGGCCATCCATTTGAGGGTGATAGGTCGTACTCAATCCAAGCTGTGTCCCTAAAGCCTTTTGCAAGCTCCTCCAAAACTCTCTAGTAAAGATAAGGTCTCTGCGTTCACTATGCTAGAGGGAACTTCATGAAGTCGGACTATCTCACGAACGTATATGGATGCCAAATAAGGTGTTGTCCTCTTACTCTTGACCGGAATGAAGAGGGAGCTCTTAGTCAAATGATATATAATCACCCATATACTGGTATTCCCCTTCCTAGATTGGGGTAAACAATCTATGAAGTCCATCGAAACATTATCCCACTTCCATTCGGGTACATCCAATGGTTGAAGCAATCTGCTAGGCCTCTACTGCTCCACCTTAACTCTTTGGCACATAAGACACTTAGCCACAAACTCTACTACATCCTACTTCATGCCACTCTAATAAAACACTATCTTCATAGCCCTATACATCTTATCACCGCCCGGATGAACAGTCATCCGAGAATGGTGTGCTTATGCTAGAATTGCTCTCATCAAATCACCAGTACGGGGGACACAAAGTCTTCCATCTCTCCTTAACCACCCTGTACTATCAATGGAATAGCGTTGGAGATGTCTAGAGACCTCTCCTCTGCTAATCCTATCTAGATTATCCACAAGCTATGAATCCTCTTGTTGCCTTGAGCCAATCTGATCTATGAGGGTAGGCTTAACCTTAAATGCTAAAATCTTAGCAAAATCTATGATAAACTTCCTATAATAACCAGCCAAACCTAGGAAGCTTCTAACATCGGTAGCGTTTTGGGGGCCTTCCAATCCTGTACAGCTACTGCCTTAGCGGAATCCACAGCTAAACCCTCTCTTGAGACTACATGCCCCAAGAAACGCACCTCCTTACACCAAAAGTGACACTTCGAGAACTTTGCTTTCAACTGATGAACACGGAGTGTACAAAGAATCTCCTCAAGATGAATAATATGCTCTTCCATACTCTTGGAAAAGACCAAAATGTCATCCATAAACACTACAACGATCTTATTTAGGACATCTAGAAAAACACGGCTCATAAAATCTACAAAATAGGCTGGGGGCATTGGTCAGCCCAAACAGCATAACCAACCACTCAAAGAATCCATCGGGTGTCCTAAATGTTGTCTTATCGATGCTATCGTCAGAGACCCTAAGCTGATGAAATCGGGTGACTAAGTCGAGCTAAGAAAATACTGAAGAGCTAACCAACTGATTGAAAATATCGTCAATCCTAGGAAGCGGGTAACGGTTCTTCTTTGTTAGCTTATTCAACTCTCTATAGTCTATGCAAAGCCGAAGGGAGCCATCCGCCTTTGTAGCGAAGACGATTGGCGCTCCCCACTCAGATATGCTCCGTCTGATGAAGCCTTTCTCCAATAGTTCACCAATCTGCTTACTTAACTCCTTCCTCTCCCTAAGAACCATATGTCTTACGGGCAATGCCACTGGCTTAGCATTGTTATTCAAATAGATCCTAAAGTCGACCTCTCTCGTAGGGGGTAGCCCCTAACCTCCTTAAAAACGTCTGGGAAATTTCTAATAACTGGAACTGAATCTAACTCTCCAAGTGATGAATCAAGGAAATAAAGGAAGCTCAATATGACTAACCCCTGTAGGTCACAAGAAACCTCTAGAGTTCGTCCACTACATTTCTTTAGCCTAATGACTCTCCTCTCGTAGTCTAATATCGCACCATAAGTGGATAACCAATCTATCCCCAAAATCATCCCATATCTCGAAAATCCCAGTATATAGGCGTCATATTCAAACTCTATGCCTAGTATACAAATTTTCAAACCCCTACAAATCATGGATAAATGTGCCGATCCTCCTATGGGGTTTGAAACAACTATAGGGTCTACAACTAAAGAAATATCTAAGTGCAAACAATCAACCAAGGAACTAGAAATGAAAGAATGTGATGCTCCGGAGTTAAAAAGAGTCCGAATAGGAAAATACTAAATGGAGATCAAACCTTCTATAGAGACTTTCCTACCTCGATCCGGTCCACTACTAGAAGGTGGTGCATCCAAAGCCTGTACTTGCACCATAGGTGCGCCTGCTCTCTTCCCTATCTTCTGAGGACAAGATCTATTGAGGTGTCCAGGCTGCCCACAGTTATAAAACCTCCCTTTCATCGTGTCCTTCTTACAGTCCTTTGTGAAATGCCCAACCAATCCATAATTATGACATTTCTCGCCCTTCTTGATCTGTCCCTTCTGAGGTCCTCCTCCTTTCTTCTTGTCTTTATCCTTCTTATTCTTCCACCACTGCTTCTTAGAGTTTTCAGATTTAGGAACCACCTTAACCTCTTCTTTCTTAGTAACATCTCATATAAGGGCCATTTCCACAAGTGACTCATATGTCGCTCCCATAAGTACATGTGTCAATAGCAACCCTTGGAGGGGCTGGTTCAAACCTTTAGCAAACTTGGTGGCCTTCTTATGCGGTGTATTAACAAGCTCCATCACGAACCGCGACAACTCATTAAACTGATTTATATACTCTTTCACCAAAAGATTCCCTTGCTTCAGACTAATGAACTTCTCTAACTGCATGCTTTCCTCGGCTTGCGAAAAGAACTTTCTCTCAAACCTTTCCCAAAATACAAACCAACCAATGTCCCTACCCTCAATTTCTACAATCTCCCACCAGTAAGAAGCTTCTCCCTTCAGTTGCTAAGATGCAAGCTGAACTCTTTGTCGATCCTCCAATCCTAACAGCCTGAATATTCGCTCTGTATTCCTCAACCAAGTTCATGCCTCTACGAAATCCTCAATGCCAAAAAACGTTCTACTTCCTAGATTAGCGAAGTCCTTACATAGCTTAGAAAAATTGGCTATTACAGGTGGATTAATGGGATCTCCACCCGTTGGTGCTGTATTGGGCGCTTACCCTTGCACCTATGGTGCCGTAGCTTGGAGGTATCTATGGAACCAGGCAGAGACTTAGACACCCTCTGGAAGATTTGGGGCGTCCGCCATACTACGCAAAGAAAAAAAAATTTAGGCTCGAAAGAATCGAAAGAAGGTTGAACTGGACTTTGAAGGGATTTTTATAAAAACTCTTTTATACTTGAAAACTATTTCTATAATGAGAGTTTCTTTCTGAAAAAATACTTTTAGTTTGAAGATATGTTACCTTCGTAAAATACTTTACTTTTAAAACAAGTTTTTAGGAGTCCTGTAACCTTAGGCTCTTATACCAAGTGAAACATCCCACACCCCTTAGTATTCCCAAAAAGGGCACACTAAAGGATGTGGTGCGTTATAGGTATAACAAAAGCATCAAAGAGGTTAAGATTCACAAGACAAATAAGTAAAAATAGCGGAAAACATTTAAATAATAATTTATAATTCAAAAATAAACTTCATTTCAAAATAAATCATACAAACATGTCTCATGAAAATACATCTCAGTCTCACATAATCAGAGTACAAAAGTAACAATAATAATAGTAATCCCTCTCACAAGTGCAAGTCCATCATAAGCCAAATGAAACGAAGATGAAAAGCAGAAAAATACATCTGAAATGAGGAAACTCCGGGAATGGATCTCCAAGCAACCTGAATCAACTCAACTCTGTTGGCCTATGGGGGAAAAAGGGAAAATAGAGGAGTGGGTCAGATATTAAGTCTGGTGAGTGAAAGTAATTACTAGCATTTCTAAGCAAGATAAAGATAATAGACTAAGCAATAGTTCTAGCTTGGAAGGAAAATAGAGAAAAGATAAAACTGGGGTGAAATACTGTTACTGATTTTGTTTGACTGTTTTCTTAGATTGTTTGATTCTTGCACTTGTCTTAAACTACCGTGATTAGGCTGAAACCCCAATCCTATCTCAATTGCTAATTTAATTAGGCTGAAATCCTAATTCTACTCTTTGATCGGCCTTTCCATCTTTGTTGTTCCACTGTGAGCCTATCCTGTTGGTCCCACAACAAAAGACACCTCTTTAGCGCTTAGGACGCAGTAGCGAATTATTTACCCTAATCGATGCCGCACGCTCGGTCATCGCTGGTACACACTAAATGTCGCCCCCTATTTGACCCTTTGTTTACCCTAATCAGCATAAGCATGCCCAGCCTCACCTAACTGTTGTGAGACCATTAGTCCTAGTCCTGAAAGGGAATGCTGCCCAACCTCACCTAACTGTTGTGAGACCATCAGTCCTAGATCTGAAAAGGAATGCTTCTGGTACGGGCCCTACTTCTATGTTTGCTTATTAACTTAATTCAAGATCTAAGTTTTAAAATAAGCCTCTTCTGTTATCTCTGTTATATTTGCTTATTAACTTAATCCAAGATCTAAGTTTTAAAATATGCCTCTTATGTTATTTCTGCTATATTTGCTTATTAAATTAATCCAAGATCTAAGTTTTAAAATAAGCTTCTTCTGTTATTTCAGCTATATTTGCTTATTAACTTTATCCAAGATCTAAGTTTTAAAACAAACCTCTTTTGTTATTTCTTTCTTTCTGATTATAACCTATGTGTTATAATTGTTCTTACAACTGTTACCCTTCTATTTTCTCTTTTAGTTATAACCGCTTGTTATAATTATGCTTGCAAATATCTTAAATTTGCCTATTTCAGTCCATCTCTATTTTATTTCAGTTTTTCTTATTTTACATCTGATTTCTATAAATTTAGTGTTTTTCTATTTTAATCCATATTAGCGAATTCTTCTCTTTTTAATTTACTCGCGTAAAAAGGACTAAATCTCTATAAAAAGAAACTAACATTTACAGGCTAAATTCCAACTTAAAACAGATGTAAATAACTGTAAATAACTGAAAATAACTGAATAAAATAGCCGAATAAAAATAGACTGAAAAGAAATTCTGAAATTTACTTAAAATCTGACTGTAAATAAACTTATAAAAAAATTGTCTTAAAATTGTAGAAAAACTACAACTATTGAAAACTCTATTATTTTAAATTGCTTAAAAATCTAAAATAATTACAAAACACTCACCTGTGGCCCTTAGCTCTAATCCTTGGCCTTCCTGGATCCACTTCTAGGACGTATAATATTTTTATTAAAAAGATCTTCTCCCTAGAAAATTTTTCTATTTAGGGCTCAGCCTCAAGCAATAAACCCTATTGGAAAAAATCTGAATGAGAAAAATTGCTTGGTCAAGGGTCTTATTTATAGTGTGACTTAGGGATCTCAGACCATCGAATTTGAAGATTAAATATGGTGCAACCACGTCATAGGCTCACTAGGGACCCTCGGATGTAAGCACGAACACACAAGATCTCACGAAAATCAAGTATTAACGTCATCGGCTCATACTTGGAAGTTTTCACGTCTAGGAAATATGGTTGATCGACCTGTAAGTTTTGAGGGTCGACCTATAGGTTGACCTGACAAGGGCGCGGGTCGACCTGCCCTTTATATATATTTTTTCTTTTTTTGTTTATTAAATTCTTATTTCTTGTTTCTCTCATAACTTCTCCATATTGGCTCGGATTTCGACAAGTTATATATAGAAATTGATCAGAAAATAGCCACAGACCCAATGGTATAACTCCCGTAGCTCGATTCTGATAATTTCACAAACTTATTTTATTATTTAATTAATTCGTTAATTAATTATTATAGCTCAAATTTTGGGTTTACATTTGTCCCTTCGGGATGAATCATAAAGTTAGATAGTTGACTTTGTTTTAAGACTTCCTTCCGAAGAGCTCCTATATTCGAAGCATATAGTCTTCCTTTCTTTCTAAGCCATCCCTTAGAGTCTATCTCAAATCCTTCTAGATCCTCTACATCCACACCCATATCTGATTTCTAATTCTTTTGGTTATCAATGGATCCTCCCTTTTCCTTATAGCAATAATATCCACAAGCGTTGGATGAACTTCCAAACTTGCCAATGCATTGGGATCTTAATTTGATCCCGCATTTATCGTATAGTGCACTCTGCACGATGCTAATGTCTCTAACATCTTTCGTACCTTAATCATGGTTAATACTCCATGTCGCTGCTTTCTATTTAAAACATTAATAACCTTGTTTCCCTTTATTGGCATGTACTCAGTATAAAGTACGTATGACGCCACGAACTCCAACCATCTCTATTTCATCGTATTCAACAATTTTTGAGAGAATAAATACTTAAGAGACTTATGATCCATATATAATTCAAGCCGTTCTTCCAATAGGTAATACCTCCAAATCAAAAAAACAAAAATCACTGCCGTCAAATCCAAATCGTGAGTCGAATCTCGAACTTCATGTAGCCTCAACTACTTAGAAGCATAAGCTATCACTTGCCATTTCTACACTAATACTACTCCCAAATCAGTTCTATAAGCATCATTACACATTACCAGATCCTAATTCCCTTCACATACAATCAAAACAAGAGAAATTGTCAATAACTTTTTCGACTCCTAAAATGGCCCTTCATACTTATCAGTACCTACACTTCTCATTCGTTTTGGACAACTAAGTCAAGGGTTCTGGTACTTGCAAAAAATCCTTAATGAATTTGTGGTAATATCTCGCCAATATCAAGAAATTCTTTACCTCAGTAACCGTCTCTGATCTATTCCAATTCTGAAGGATTTCTATCTTCAATGGATCCGCAGCTAATCCATTTTCCTAAACAAATATCCAAGAAACTTAACTTTCGTTTTCAAAAGTGGCGTTTGAAAAGTTACCATGTTGTCTCAATGTCTCTAATACCAATGTTAGATAAACTTCATGGTCTCTCTCATTCTTAGATTTAATCCAAAATGTCATCAATGATGACTAGCACAAATCTATGAAACTGATTGTGAAAATAATGTTACAGTACTCCGCTTTTAAGTGCGATTATGGTTTTTTACACATTTGAGTGAAGTAATGAATTCATCTAGACTTTTGGTAGAGCTTATAAGACTACGACTGATCCTTAAAGATAATGGATGGCAAAAACCACATGTCGTAATAAAATAATAAGAAAAAATGGAATTGAATTTTCATTTTTAGATTTCTTATTATGTTCTTTCTTATTTTTATGTTATTTTAAGAAATTCACAGTTAGAGTTCGGTCTACTAAATAAATGGATAGAGCTCTATGGCTTTAATTCTGATAAAAAAAAGCAACGAGCTTTTATTCTTAATTCGAATAATTTTCCAATCTAATTAAACGTTAAAAATAATTTAGTGCTTGATGTGGGGAGGTGTCTCCTATAAATGGACCTTTAATTCTTTTTTTAAGAATAAAAAAAGTCCTACCTATTTTCTATTATGGATTAGAAACTAATGTGTAAAATAAACAGTACATTGATAAAAAAATTTCCAAAGTCAAAAGAGCAATTTGATTGCAAAAATAAAAGATTTTTTATCCTCTGATAATTTATTTAATAGAATGAATATAATGTGTAATGATCATACGTAATGATCATATGTCTTTATGCATTGTATGTCCCATAATAGGTCCTATTCTTCTACCCTTTCCTAGGGTTGATGACTATTTATAACTATTGCCTTGACACCAAAGAAGAGTTCAACCCATTGCTTCATTTCTATCCTAGTTGATCTTGATTCGACATTAGAAATATATTGATTATTCCCCAATAACCGAATAATTTTTCTATAAATACTGCATTTTTGATTCCATCCATAACTCCATTTTCTTCCCTATGAGTTCCAGTATCGATGGGAATTCTAGTTCTAACTGTACATATGTTGTGGTTTGAATATACCATACTAATTCGTTATGTAAGATCAAAAAAGAATGTTGGAAGCATTGGTCAGTTTGAAGGGCATACCTAACACTTGTATGAACTGTACCTAGTTCTAAACATGGTCAAAGGAACACCATCCTATGCTACACTCAGTTAATGGAATCCCATTGTCAAATCTATTTGCGAGAATACTCTAGCTCCACTCACTAGTCAAACAAGTCGTCTATCCTGTAACACCGCATAAAATAAAAAGAAAATGAATTAATAAGTAATTATTAGAGCTCCAAAATAGAATTTTTATAAACTTCAAAATCTGGCTATGAAGCTAACAGCCCGCACCTCACTTAATGTAGATATTGTCCCCAACTTAGTCACCTCCACCTCATGGGCCAAGCTAAGGTGTGGGGTTTTGTTCCTCAAAAGGCCTTGACGTTGTTATGAGGTGAAGGCTTTGGTATATAAGCACCCACTTCATAGTGTTTTTCCACGATGTGAGACTATTATTCCCATTTTGAAGGGGTGTTATTGAGTTCGTAGTGGTTTTCTGATTAATTTTCATATATAAAGTTTATGATCGGAGTTTAAATGAAAAAATTATTAATGTTTTAAGTTTTTGGAAAACAATTCAAAATCAATTAAGGAAGTAAATATTAATAAATTAACATTAAAATGGGCATTAAATATAGATGCCAATGTTAAAGGAATTGGTAATTCCAATTAAATTAGCATTGAAAAGTAATTAAACAAGAATTTTGGAGCGAGTGAAGGTAATGAATGTTAGCATTTAAAACTAAATGAGGCAATAAATACTATCAGCATAGCGTTTAAGCAATCGTTAATTACAAATATAAATTAATACTATTCAATCAAATAAATCTAATTAAGAAAGTGTTACCCAGTACCATGACCCGGGTATATTGGACTGATCGCATAGGCTATACTCTACTGTTGATAAGAAGGATAGTCATTAGACAACAACTACATGACCAAGGTATAATCTCCGGATAGTTGTATCAAGCCCAGATGGAACGGAGTTGATAGATGGACAATGCGGGATGTCGAAAAGATAGGGTTTAGTCTATATAAGAGAGGGATCGGCATAATGGATGGTGAATATGAATGAAGTGATGTAGGGTTCAGCATAGTATGAGGAAGCCATAAGGATCAGTATGATCACTTAGTTACGCAGTCAACTTAGATAGGAATGCAGAGGGGTCGGCATAAGACATGGTATGGTCCGTGTGACATGGATCGGCCTAGTAAGGTTCGTAAGGTAGGGGTCAGCATTGTATATTCAAAAGAGATGGATCGGAAGGATATGGTTTGTATGATATGGTTCGGCATGGCTTGTTTGTAAGGCACGGGTTGGCATGTTGTGACTAGTGGATGATGGGTCGACATGATGTGGTTTGTCTGATATGGATCGACATGGCTAGCTAGTGCGGGATGGTTCGACATAAGTAAAGGAGAAGGAGGGATCGGCGTTCTCTTGACCAGATTTGGATTGGAACCAAAGCACTACAAGAACTAAAGCTCCACAAGTCCAAACGCTATGATATTTGAAGCACCATCATTATAGACCATAAGGGAGCTACCATAGGGATCGCTAGCCCAAAGTCGACACATGGAGGGATCGGTACCGATCCTTATCCTTTGGGAGCTGGGCCTAGCTCTCCCTATGGTGGGCCCATATAGTGGAGGAGGTCTTGTTGTCGAAGTTTCAGTCAGATTGGAGGCCACCTTCATCTATAAATACAGGCACAGGGGGCCATTCTAGGGACTCTTATGCTGTTAGTGAAACTCCGCCATTATTGGAACTAACTTCCTCCATTCTTTTCTGATCTCTTGATATTTCTTGTTGTTTGCAATTGTAATCAAGTGAATTAAGAAGAAATAAAGAGAATATTCAAAGTGGATATAGGCAGTCAACGCCGAACCACTATAAATCTTTTTATTTTTACTTTCTGCTGCATTTTTCTTGATATTTTGTGATCTTCCTCTGTTTTCATTTAATCTCTTCATTTATTCCACTACTTAAATCTATTCTTGGGTGTTTGTGGCCAATTGAGTTGCAAACATTTTGGTGCTTTCACTAAGAGCGTTGATTCTCAGCCTATTAGGATCACCTTTGTTGCTTCTGGATTGAGGAAATCCCTCGAAGGAGATCCAGATTCATCTTCAAAAGCTTTCAGATACTACTCAGATTTACCAAGATCTAAACAAAAAAATCCATAATGGTGAGGCGCACCAGATCTACTTCCCAGAATATTGATGCCAACGAAACTGCCAATGTCCAACAAAGGGGCCCAAGCAACCAACCTACAAATGTGAATGTGGAGCTTGTTGTAGTCCAAAACCCTGCTGATTCCATAACTAGAGCTAAATTTAATGACTTGATGAGAGAGCTAATGGAAGTCAAAGGCAGCTACACGAGCAAATCCAGACTAATGCTAACTTGATGAACCAGATTTCTCAACAGCAGCGCCATAAGGGATCTCGCTTCTTACTCGACGTCAGATAGTTCAACTTCATCAGATGAACATCATAGGCGAAGGTATTGTAGAGTTGAAGCAACACGAACAGGGACATCGGAGCAATGCTAGGCAGTCCAACATGGTCTGCTAAGACGGTTCAGTGCCGATCCCTCCCTTGGGGTCGGTACCTATCCCTCCCTAGGGGTCGGTACCGATCCCTCAGCTGAGGGGGCTGCTCCTCCACTGCAGTTGGGGGGTAATGCTTGATTTGGATCTAGGAACTTGGATGTTGGGGTACGTTTGGATAATGACCAACTACCGCACTGGAATGATAATGAAGTGAATGCTCAGAGTGCACATCAGGAGGATGATAGGTCAAGGAGGCATGAAATGGCCCGAAGACACCGACCAGAACATTCACGCAAGGTGAAGCACAAACACCACTTGGCGTCTCCTATCCTGACACCAGATTTATCCGCAATGGTCAAAAGTTGGTGAGGGAGAACAAGGGATTGACAAACAATGACTGGGGAGTCTCTAGGAGCCACACTACATTTACTGACAGTGTTTTACATGTGGAGTATCCTAGAAGGTTTAACATGCCCATGATGCCTGCTTATAAAGATAAAACCGACCCCAGACAACACATTATGAGGTACGAATGGTTGATGGACTCAGCAAGAGCGAATGATGCCACCAAATGTAGATGCTTGCCTATAAATTTTTCTGGGAACGCCACGATGTGGTTCACAAGATTACCCCCGCGATCAATCTCAAGATTTGACGAACCGACAATAAGATTTGTGGAGCAGTTCCAGATTCACGCTACTCGCCCTAAAGATGTGATGAGGCTGTCTAGTATAATCCAGGCTCCCAAGGAATCACCGAAGGACTACTTGTAGAGATTTCATGTTGCTTCCACTGAAGTTAGTAACCCTAATGACCACGTAATACTTATGTCTGTGACGAGGGGGTTGACCTCGAATCCGAGTCCGGCGACTTGCTAGCTGGAAAACAGCTAGCCACATTGGAACGTTTCTACTCAAAGGAAGCCAAGTTTATGAGGTAGGAGGATGCCAGGTTGTCTAGAAAGAGCAATACTATAGGGCCGAGCAGGGAAGCGGTATAAAGCAACATCACAATAAAGCAATCAAACGAGAGTTTTAGGAAGGTTCAGGTTAATGTTCAAAACTAGCCGAATCAACAGAAAATAAGTGGAGAAGGGAATCGAGACTAGAAGAGGGAGCCTGAAAGGCCGAAGCCCTAGTTTCCTATGTATGACAGCTATACACCTTTGAATGCATCCCTGGAGAACATTTATCTGTCCACATGTAATACTTTCCAATATAAGAAGCCACATCCGAAAGAATCGACAGAGGAACAAAAGAAAACCGGAAAGTATTGTCGGTTTCATGAATGTTATGGGCACAATACAGATGAATGTAGGCATCTCCAGGATGCCATTGAGAAATTTATTCGAGAGAAGAAGTTGCAGTAGTTTGTGAAAAATCCACAGGATGGCGGATAGGGGACGTCTGACACCAATCGAGGATAGGCTCTGCGTAGGGCTGAGGACCCTGCACGGACCACTGGAAGATTGGTAATAAACACGATAGTTGATGGATCGCATCCTGCAGATAAGAGTTGGCAGGAAATGAAGCGCTATGCTAGTTTAATGAGACATGTGGAATTTGAATGTTGTTCGAATATGGAGGACGGAACTCCGACTAAGCAATAGTGTATGATCACTGATGATATAATATTTAGGAGTAGGGACACCGATAGAGTAGAAGCCCTACTATTGATCTGATGGTTATCCCGGCCATGATTGGCCCCGCTCTGGTGAGGAGAATTCTAATTGATTGTGGAAGTTCCATGAACATTATTTTTAAGAAGGCGTATGATTAAATAAGAAGGAAGGCTGAGGATTTGAAATCATCTAAAGCTCGTATACATGGTTTCAACGGTGTGGCTACTAAAGTAGTAGGTTATGTCGAATTGCTGGTCGAATTGGGGGAAGGTTAACGTAGGAGGGTATGGATCCTACGTTCATTGTTTTGGATGTTGATTCACCATACAATGTTATTCTTGGCCGTCTACCCCTGGTTGAATTTCGAACGACTCTTGCCTCGTGGTGTTTGACTTTGAAATTTCTGACTGGTAATGGAGTAGGTGTTGTGCATGATGATCAGGCAACTAGACGTGCCTAATGTGACTGAGTTGATAGAGGCTCAACGAAAAGAGAAGGGAAAGGGTGTGGGAAACTTTGTCCACATCCAAGTTACTGAAGATTGATAAACGGCGCCTAAGCCTTGGCTTTGGCACCACAGTCTGTTCTATAGAGATATAGATCCACGAGATGATGAGGAGGAGGCCAATGAGACCAAGGTGGAACTGGCTGAGCCGACGATTGATATAACAGTCAACCACAACGACCCATCGCGGGTGTTGAAGATTGGATCGCAACTCAGCCCTTCGATGATGAGAGAACTTATTGATTTCCTCCGAACGAATCTAGATGTATCCGCTTGGACTCATTCTGACATGTGTGGGATCTCGCCTGCCATCATGAGCCATGCATTAAACATTAGTCCGAAATATGTCCTAGTGAAACAAAAAAGACGGGGCATGGATCCGGAGAGATCTATTGCTTTTAAAGAGGAGGTGGATAAACTTAAAGTCAATGGGTTTATTCACGACGCCCTCTTTCCCGATTGGATATCTAATCCCATGCTGGTAAAGAAGGCGAATGGGAAGTGGAGAACGTGTATTGAATATTCGGACTTGAATAATGCGTGCATGAAAGATAGTTTCCCCTGGCTAGAATTGATCAGCTAGTTGATTCAACTGCGAGGCACGAATTTTTGTCATTTATGGATGCATACTCGGGGTATAATCAAATCCCGATGCATGTCCCAAATCAGGTACATACCAGTTTTGTGTCGTATGTTGGGTTATGCTGCTACGTAGTGATGCTGTTCGGTTTAAACAACACTGGAGCAACCTATCAACGTTTGGTTAACCGAATGTTTAAGGATCAGATTGGGAGGATGATGGAAGTCTATGTGGATGATATGCTCGTGAAGTAACGACGATCAAACGACCACCTTCGAGACATGGCAGAGATGTTCGATATCCTTCGTTTCTATAACATGAAAATCAACCCTCTGAAGTGCTCATTTGGTGTTCCGTCAGGGAAGTTCTTGGGTTTCATTATGAATGCTCGAGGACTTGAAGTTAATTAGAAATTATTCAAGCCATTTGGGATATACAAGTGCCTAGAACCATTAATTAAGTGTAGAGGTTGAACGATAAGGTTGCAGCTCTGAGTCAGTTCATCTCCATGGAACCGATAAATGCATTCCTTTCTTCGGTCTGATAAGGAAAGGAAAGAGGAATTTTGAGTGGACGCAAGATTGTGAAGGCACATTTTGAGCTTTAGTGGATCATTTGGAGAGACCTCCTGTCCTATCAAAGCCGGTAGATCATGAGGAGTTGTATATTTACTTGGCTGTATCATCACATGCCATAAGTGCCGCCTTAATTGGTGAGGAGAACCGGATTCAGTAACCGGTGCATTACGCCAGAAAACGATTAACGAGGGTAGAAATAAACTACCCGAAGATAGAGAAACTGGCGTACTGCTTGGTGATCTTGTCTCGCAAGCTTCCCCCATATTTCTAGGCCCATCCTGTCAACATTTACACTGACCAGCCGTTACGACAAGTCCTACAATGACTTGAGACGTCTGGAAGGTTGCTTAAATGGAATGACGAGCTCAGCCAGTTCAACATTACATTTCTACTGTGGAGAGCTATCCAGGGACAAGCATTGGTAGACTTCATAGCAGATTTTACCATGCAGGATGAGCCCCTAGAGAACGGTATAATCCCTGTTGTACGATGGAAGATGTACACCGATGAAGCATCTAATGATCATTGTTCTGGAGCTGGCATTGTTCTTGTAACCTTTGAGAGCTGGTCAATTTGCTATGCTCTAAAGCATGATTTTCCTGCTACAAACAACGAAGCCGAGTATGAGGCGTTGATCGCTGGACTTGAACTTGCTAGAGAACTCAGGTGAAGTCTCTTAAAATCTTTTGTGACTCGCAACTGGTGGTGTATCAGGTTAGAGGAGACTACCAAGCTAAGGAACAGTGACTTGCGCCGTATCTTACCCGAGTTTAGGAGTTGTTGGCAGATATCGAATACTATGACATTCCACAAATCTCGCGTGAACAGAACGGGGAAGCCGATTCGTTGGCAAAGTTCGCAAGTACCGATGATGCACAATAGATGTGTTTGGTTCCAATCGAGGCATTACATGCCCTAAGCATAAATATGATGGAAGTTGATCAAGTACTGGAAAAGGAGCCCGAGTGGGAATCATGGATGAATCCATTTAAAGAATACCTGTTGCATGGAAACTTTCCCCGAGAAGAGAAATGAAAAGCGACAACTCCTTTGTAAAACTTCACGGTTTTATGCAAAAAGGAACTATGTACAGAAAAGGTTCTCCGTTCCCTTACTCCGGTGTATCGCTTATGACGAGATAAAACGTGTCTTGAAAGAAGTCCACGAGGGAGAATGTGGCGATCACACTGGGGGCTAACGTTAGCGAAAAAGATACACCATTACGGATACTACTAGCCAATTATGAACCGAGATGCCGCTAATTATGTGAGACAATGCGACAAATGCCAGATATATGCAAAAGTCCCGAGAGCTCCGCCGATAGAATCACACAAATGGTTAATCCATGGCCATTCGCTATGTGGGGAATCGACATCATCGGCTCTTTGCCAATTTCCAAAGGTGGTGCAAATTATGCAATTGTCGCAGTTGACTACTTCACTAAATGCACCGAATCGGAACCGTTGGACATGATCACAACCAAGAAAGTTATCAACTTTGTTGTTCGGAACATCGTGTGTCGTTTTGGTCTCCTACGAACTATTGTGACAGATAATAGAACTCAGTTTGATAGTGCTGAATTTAAAGAATTTTGTCGAAGGTATCGTATTAAGAAGAGGTTTGCGGCGGTCGCTCACCCTTAGGCGAATGGACAAGTTGATCCTGTAAACAAGGTTATCAAATCTATTCTGATAAAGCATTTGGAAAAGGCTAGAGGCAAGTGGGTGGATGAGCTTGCTACGGCACTTTAGGCGTACAGGACCACTCACAAGTCCGCGACTGGTCATACTCCATTTTCTCTTGCTTACGGAGGCGAAGCAGTGATTCCAGTAGAACTCGAAGTCTCTTGTCATCGACTGACTTACTAAGACCCTAAAATGAACCGAGATCTTCTATTGGAATCTTTGGACTTTACCGATGAGAAGCGCTAGGAGGCCGATTTAAGAGCAGCTGCACACCGACATCGAATCGCCCAATATTACAACATAAAAGTCCGATCGAGAACCTTCGAAGTTGGCGACCTTGACTTGAAACGTGTTTTCTTAGTCCCGTCACACATAAACCCGACATGGAAAGGACCATACGTCATTGAATAGAGGCTTGGAGAAGGGACTTTCAAGCTAACGACAGTTGATGGCATGACACTTCCAAGGGCGTGGAATAGCGAGCATTTATGATGCTATTTCACCTAGATTATTTCTTTTGTATTTCAGTACTAGTTACTTTCAACATTTGCTTTGGTGGTTGACCTTTTCAATGTGTAATAAGATGAGTTATTCTGTTCCTTTTCATATGATGAATAAAATCTTGAAGCTTCCTTTAAATAAGCTACTGTTATTACATTTTATGCCAAATATGCGATGAAACGATTTATATCGATATGTGTGATGTGTGAACAGATTCACGAAGTTTGAAGCCAATCAATCATACCAATCCCCGATGGGATCGAACGAGGTGAGCTTCATAAGTTTGCTCGGTTGACGACTCCCGCAGACGAACAAAAGAACAATGCTTGCAATAAGGAACAAAGGTCGTCGACGATGAGAAAATGAGAAAAACTCTTAAGTCCCCGACTGCAAACTAGAATACTCTAAGTCCACGACTACCGACTAGAGTATAAACCATTCAGCAGAAAAATGACCGCCACGAGCGGAAACACGACTGCCCATGACAAAAACTCTAAGTCCGCGACTGCAGACTAGAGTATAAACCATTCGGCGGAAAAACAACTGGCATGGGCGGAAACACGACTACTCACGAACTCTAAGTCCCCGACTGCGAACTAGAGTACTCTAAGTCCCCGACTGCGGACTAGAGTATAAACCATTTGGCAGAAAAATGACTGCCATGGGCGAAAACACGACTGCCCATAACAAAAACTCTTAAGTCCTCGCCTGCGGACTAGAGTACTCTAAGTCCCCGACCGTGGACCAGAGTATAAACCATTCAGTTGAAAAATGACTGCCACGGGCGAAAACATGACTGCCCACGACAAAAACTCTAAGTCCCCTACTATGGACTAGAGTACTCTAAGTCCCCGACCGCAGACTAGAGTATAAACCATTCAGTGGAAAAATGACTGCCACGGGTGGAAACATGACTGCCCACGACAAATACTCTAAGTCCCCGACTGCGGACTAGATTACTCTAAGTCCCTGATTTCGGACTAGAGTATAAACCATTCGGCGGAAAAATGACTACCACGGGTGGAAACACGATTGCCCACGACAAAAACTTTAAGTCCCCGACTACGGACTAGAGTACTCTAAGTCTTCGACTGTGGACCAGAGTATACCATTCGGTAGAAAAACGACTGCCATGGGTGGAAACAGGACTTCCCATGAAAAAAATCTAAGTCCCCAGACTACGGGCTAGAGTATAAACTGTTTGGTGGAAAAACAACTACCATGGGCGGAAACACGACCGGTCATGACAAAAACTCTAAGTCTCTGGAGCACGGATTAGAGTATGAGCAATTAGGGTATGTCTGACCACTTGCGAAAAATTCTAAGTTTCCAGACCGCGGGCTAACTCATAAACTCAACGGGTGGATTGATGGATTTCGACTGTTCTCTATCCCATAAATTCCAACCTCAAATCGACAGAAGAGATTCGAACTGTTAAAGGAAAGACATAACCGTTCATTACAGTTCCAGCTTAGCATTGCTTATGACATAAGACAACGTCTATAGAGAAGTCTCGAGATGGAGATAGTGAATTATAACGAGACTTGTGAAAATTATTACAAAGTACATGAAACGGGAAGTAATTACTCTACTATTGAAGTAATAATTCGCATGATGACTAATCAAAAAACAAAAGCTTTTATTCACGATCTCAAAAATTCGTTACAATTTATTCCAAAAGTTCGGGATTCACACCCGTACACTTACTACTAAGAAAATAAACACACGTCTGACTTATCCAAACTATATACAACAACACAAAGTACTAACTATTTCTTCGACTTTTTCTCCTTCTTCGATTTCCCAGGAGTAGAATCTGTTGAGCGTCTTTTTCAGGACCCTTTGCAGCCCTTAGTGGAGACACTTGAAGAATAAGGAGGAATTTCAATAGGAATTGTCCCGCTGGGTGGAATGACCTGTAGAGGTACGGGATTAGGATCTTCGACAGGCTCCCTTTTGACTTCATGCTTCGATTTCTCTTCCTCTTCAACCTGCTTCTTCATACTGCTTTTAGCGGTGTGCTCTGAGGCGCCCGTGATCACTACATCATCCAACTCTTCGGTAAGGGATGGGTCCTTAGGCTTATCCTCGTCAAGTGCACCGATGACTTAAGCATCGGGCCTCGGAATATCTGTAGCAGTCGGAGCTTCGTCCATTTTCTCTTGATGCTTTGTGGCGACATCGCTCCTAGGAGTTTGCTCTGGACCGGGATGACCTGCAAAAGTTATTTAAAGCATGGGCGTTAGTCAATGGCCGTTATGCGCCCAAAGCAACAAATTTTTGGATTTAAAAAAATTCTGTGCGATACCAGCATCTGGTTGGCTCTAATTGGTCATTGGAGCACTCCCTTTGAGAATAGGGGATAACATTTTTGGACCAAGGTCGGGTCTGTCCGGATCATAGTCGATATGTTGCTTCATGAGTTGAGAAGACTATGTTTCGGCCATTTGAGTAGGAGAAGGACCCTTGAGATCGGTTCCAGAGGACCCAGCGATGTCCTCTCCTTCTTTGTCTGTTGTAGGAGCCTTAGAAAATTGAAGTGACACGGCGGCCAGATCAGATGGCTCATTTCTTCGAAGCACCTCTTGCACGAGCGCCTCTTCATTAAGTTCTACCACTCCCAACTCTTCCTTCTTGATTATGGTGATAACTTCCCAGGCTTCGACAAACGATTCAAGATAGCCTTCACCTAGAAAAGTCAAGTCACGTTGAAGAAGAACTTTTGCGTTATATTTGGCGATGATCGTATTGTAACACCCCACATTTTTAGATAATTAAATAACCAAAATAATTATAAACAATGAAAATGAGCGTCTTTGGAATTGTCAGAATATGGCCTCAAAACTTATACCATTGTGTTCATGGAAATTTTTTGATTAATTTACATATACAATATGCCTCGAACGGACTTCGTATGAAAAAGTTATTGACGTTTTAAGTTCCATAACGAAAAATAATTATACGTGTAAATGTGTGTAAATATATTTGTTTATAAATATATGCATGTAAATTCCAGAAATAACGCGCGTTTGAATTCAAAATAGACGCGCGTTATAAAGAAAATTAATTGACATCAGCAATTAGAGGTAATTAATTAATATTAGTAGGCAATGTTAATCAAATTAGCAATTAAAGGAAAGTAATTTACATTAATTAGCAACATTTGAATTTCAAAATAAACATGTGTCATAAAGGGAATTAAATTTGCAATTGATAGAAATTAATTAGAATGAATAGGCAACGGTTAAAAGTTAACGTTTAATAATTTATAACATTTAAAAATAGTGGAAATAAATTAATACATATAAAACAAAAAGGCCAGACACGTCAAAACTGACGTGTTTTGCTTATTTTTAACGGCTAGATTTCAATCGATTTAAATGGACGACATTGCTTTGGCTCTCTATAAATAAACGTGCAGGGCTAGCATTCAAATCCATATTTTTTTGAATGGGCGCGGAAGCCCTGTCACTTTCTTTCTCCTCTAATTCTTCAGAAATCAAATATATTAGATTTAGGTTTTCTGATTTGCAATTTGGAAGTAGAAACTGTAGATCTAGAGAAGAGATGTCCAAATTAAGCCGTCCGTATGAAGTGAGTTTTCAGATCTGGTTTTCTAGTTTATATGTTTTTCTTCTTCAATTAGATCCAGATTTATAAATCTATACAAATTCCGGTTTGTGGATCCAAATAGGGTTGCAAAGGGGAAGGCTATGGATAATAGAACTGGACTAAAAATCAGATCTGGATTATGGAGTGTTTTTTTTCAAGTGAGTTGATTTAATTATATATCATTTATGTCTATGATATATAATATCGTTAAGTTCCCGTTAAATATTTAATTCAGCATTTATTTCAGTAATTAGTTCTACTAGTCAGTTATGTTGAACCTGTAAATTTTATAAGAGAAGTGTACTTATATTTAAATGTTATTTATATGGAAAAAGAAAGGAATCCAATTAAATTTAAGTAATATTAGGCTTAAAAGTTGTAGAGAAAGGCATAAGCCTAAAAGTCAGAAATTTACAGTAAATTATGTTAAAAGGGAGAAATGAATTAAAAAGGGGAAATCTAATAACTAGATTTGGAAGTTAGTGAAAGATTAGTTGGTTGGTGTAGAAAAGGGAATACATTTCCATAGTTTAATATTGTAAGAACAATGATAAACATAATTGCAAGAATAAAAACAAGAAAAATGAAATTAGTGTAAAATAGAGACATTACTGTATTTTGCATTACCCAATAATTAAAGAAACAATAAAAGAAATATCTTGAAGTTACGAGTTATTATTTATAGCAATATTTAGTATTAAAATATGGAAATGGATTTTTTGTAACCAACCAAATAGAATAGAACTACTTCTTAGAATAAAAGAGAATAATGTGAAGCTTTAAAGAAATAAAAGAAGAGGAAATAATCAAGTTAAATATTTGACAAGACTAGAAATAATAAGCAGAAAATGTGACTAGATCTGCATTTACTATGCAAATGGTAGAATAAAATGTAAAGCAGTTATTATGATAAGTAATTTGTGCCAGTTGGACGTAGTCCCAAGCTAAGACTGTCATATAATATAAGAGAACCAAAGAGAATTTAGTATCATAAAGACTAGAATAGAAAAGAGACACTTGCAATTACATTTATAACATATAGGTTATAAAAGAAAGAAAAGAATATAAAAGTGACAATTGCAAGTATAATTGTAACATGTAGGTTATAATTAAAAAGAAAGAAATAGAAGAGGATTATTTTATCAAACTTAGATCTTGGGTTAAGTTAATAAGAAAAAATAATAGAAGTGGCCCATACCGGCAGCATTCCCTTTCAGGTCTAGGACTGATGGTCTCACACATGGGTGGGGCTGGGCATGCTGATTAGGGTAAATAAGTAACTAATAGAATAAGAAAAGTAAACTAAACGCATAGTAAAAGATTAGACGTATGGTCTAATAAAATGGTAAGGTGCGTTTGGAGTAGCCTAAAGAGAATCTGGATAAAGAGCCTAACGAAGCAGTTCATCATAGATTTTTAGTACAGAAAGAGCACGTCCAACTTAGTTAGTTTGGGCTAGAAGGAAGTATGAGACTTCAACGGGGTGTGAGGATACTCTAGGATGGCCCTCTACAGTAGGCCTAATGAAGCTGCACCCCTGGAGGCAGGTCCGTAGGTGTTCCATCAAGAGAGTGTGCCTTGACTGCTTTTGCATTTCAGGCCTAATGAAGCGGACCTTTGTAGGCAGTCAAAAGGTTGATGATGGAGTAGGATATTCGTATAACACCGTACTCTAGTTTGCGAGTAGGTTATAGTAGGCAAGAACCAAAAGGATAGTCGCATGCGAAGACCAGCCATCATCAGTCAGAGCGAGTTTGGTAAAGACTAGAGTTAAACCAACATGCCAATGATTCTTTCACTATCGAGACATTGGATGAGGGGCACAACCAATTGGATGTTTAGATTATTTACAGTAGTGCACAACCACTTAGCTCTTAAAAGTTCTTTCAATTAGTTGACGGGGGGCTACGTGGGGCCATAGCCACGATGAGAAAAGAGACAGACCAAGTAGAATATCTGTATTGTAGGCCTAACGAAGCGGACCTTTACAGATATAGAAAATCCCCGACCGAGTTCCGTACAAGGTAGACCTTGTTGTTGGAATTCAAGGAGTAGACAGAACGATTACGTGTAGTCCTCAAGGTATGCACTGGGTGGTACATTGTGGATGTCCGAGCACTAGTATAAGCTAGTGCAGATGCAGTTTCACGTTTTCATAGTAGACGACGGAACATCTGTAATGTAGGCCTCACGAAGCTATCCTTTACAGATGTAGTTACAGTACGCTCTAGTAGCGAGACGATGGAGTCCTTTTCGAGGAGGATATGGAAGGTGCTATTGGTAGTCCCTTGGACCGATGCGGTCTTTGGGCATGTATCTACATATATATTGGTTATTAGGTCTTAATCTACAAAAGAGTATATGGGTACGATTCACGCACAAAGGCGAGTGTATTATGAACCCAATAAACCTAATATAACAGAAAATTGAAATTGAATGGTATATGTAGAGTTATGCTTAGAAGTGTATAATTTGTCCATTCACCAGAACTTTAGTTCTGACCCCCTCCTCATATCATCCCACAGGTTAGATAGATGGCAGAGATTTTCCAGATTTGTGACACTTGTTTAGAAAGTGTTAATACCTTGGTGAGTATTTATTTACCGTTATATTTTAGTCTGTTCCGTTGTGAGATATTTATTTGAGGTCTGATATATTTATCTTTGCTTATTTGCAGGATACCAAATACCCAACTCGGGCTTCAGTGGGCTTGGATTTTAGCATTTTTGCAAAAAATCCGAACCCACTAGAATTCGAGTTGTTACATTTGGTATCAGAGCTTAGGTTAGTAGATCCTAAGTAAATTAGGAAATAAGAGTGAACGTATTTGTATTCTTGAATAAAATATAAATATATTATGTACTAAAATCCAAATAGTCCCAAATTATAGATTTTAACATATGGAAAGGTTTTAGAAGTATTTTGTGCATAGTTTGCTAGTTGGGTTTGGGATGACCCAAGGATGTTGAGCCCTATGTTATTGTCGATTTATAGTGTACAATAAGCTATGTTTTGAGAGAAGATTGGTATCCATATGTTTGAGAAAAGTTCCCTATGGATAGTTGGGAGGGTATTTTTGGAAGGAATAAGAGATTTTAGTAAGGAAATGAGATTTCCAAGGTTTAGGAAGGGTATTCCTAGGGTAGTAAGAAGAAAATCCACTTTATGCCTAGCCCAATAAAATGAAACTTTTGGAATTGAAAAGTTGAAAAATATAATTGTTAATATGTTTGAGGAAGTAAATATTGGGTTTTTGAAAAAAAAAGTGGTATGAAATTTAAATTGGTTTTTATATGATGTAAATTTTGTTAAAAGTGAAATTCTTTTTGAAGAATTATAGAGCATGTATAGTTCGCAGTTTCTTTGTAGGTAAACAAAGATTTTAAATATAAAAACCTAGAGTGTGTTAAGTATCAAAAACGTAGGTTACAACATTTATTGCTATAATAGATGTTTTCGTGAAAAATAAAGGAAGCATAGACTATGACACTATTGTTATAGTAGGTGATTCCCAAGGGAAATGTTTTACATAGCATATGGGATTTACTAATATTTATTTTAATTGAATCCATATACTAGTATTTTTGGGTTGTAGTAACGGTGTTGTACGCAACATCTGTTTTGACCTAAATAAAAATGCGTTTTGAAGATAATTTCTAAGTATAGAAATAAAGTGGTTTGTAAGTACACTTATTATTAAATAAGTATATGGAAATGTTTTCTAGTTATGAAAATATTAAAACAGTTTTGAAAATGAGTTCTTCTGAAAAAAGAAGTAGATGTAAGTTAAATATTAGGAAATTAATAAATTTCGTAGGAAATGTCTATTGTAAGTGAATATAGATTAAACATACTTTAATCTATTGGAATGAAATGAATAATGATATAATTTTCTATGAAACCAAATCACAAATAAAGATGTTTTGTGCAAGTTATAAGGAATACGTGAAAGAGATGTACAAGGTGTGGAAAGCACCATTTTTTGTATAGCCTATTTCGATAAATTATAAAATAAGTTCCTTGTAATTTCACATAAACATGAAATCCTCTTTTAAAGGATTCATAGAAGGTTTTAGCGTTAATGGTTTCTCATAAGAGGAATAGTTCCAATATATTAAGATACAAAACCATTAGGTGTAATAAGAAGTGTAATAATTAGAGACAATGTTAGTTAGGAGTGTATTATAAAGAGCCTTAGTAGGAAAGCTAAGCAATGGAAATTTCATATTTTTCCATTGATTATGTGCATTGATTGCTTGCCTTTGTAGAAAAAGTCTCCATTTGTAGAAAGTTAGAAACTCCTCCAAGGTTAGGTAATTGGAAGAGTAGGAAAGTTAAGGGATTTTTGATAAAATAATTGTTCTTATCTACTCTGGTTTTCATAAATTTGAAAATCTATGAAAATAAGATGTTTTGAAAACATGTGAGGACATTTTTGGAAGTTAAGAAAAAAAAATATTTTAAGGACAAGCAAGGCATGTTTTAAAGAAAAATGGTTTGGTGAAAAAAGTAAATAAGTTTTTGGAAGAGAAAAATTTAGTAAACAGTTAAATTTAAAAATCCAATTTTTTTTATGGAAAGTTGTAAAGGTCTTTAAAAGGAAAAGAGGAATAAGTTTTGAACTTAGAATTTGTAAGTTTTCCCCTTTAGGTTTGGGGAATAATTTAAATTCAAAGAGCTGTAAAGAGGCAAGTCTAGAAAGATAAAATGGTAAGTAACCAAGTACCTTTGACTTTAATAGAAACTTCAAAATAACACCTTTAAAGGGAAGAATTTTGGGATTTGATGTTTCAAAAATTTAGAAGCTTTAATTTTTGAAATGAAATGATAAATACCAAACCAAAGTTTTAAATATGGAGTAGATAGGAATCATTTACTAGGTGTGACGGGAAAAGTGTAAAGCTATGTAGGAGATAGCAGTGATTACTTTTAGTAGTAATAATAAAAGTTCCCGTAAAGTGTATAGGACACTAGTGAGAACCTAGGAATGTTGCTTAATGTGTGTAGACTATAGAAGAATAGTGAAGTGATATTAGTAAGATAGTAAGACACACGTGGTTGGGATAGGTAGACCTTACTTGAGGGAAAATGAAAGGTAAAGATAAAGAGAAAATTTCCCCAAGCTTAGTTGTTTTTTTAGATAGAGACTGCATAGATTGAAATCCTTATTCGTTGCAGTAAATGAGACTTGGTTATTTCATTTTGAGTATGGAATGGAAGAGATGAATAGATCTTATTCATCGTGAGTAATACAGCGTAAGTTAGTAATGAGTAATAGGTGGCAGGAGGAGCATATGAGTTTCTTGGATTCCTAGAGTAGGATCTTTCTGTGTCAGGGTGGACATGGTCCTAGGCCTCCTAGCCCCAGATGATAGCTGTGTTTAGCTACTATATTTACCTATCTAGTATCGCTTTGTAGTAGGACTTGTTTTCTCTTTTAGTTATGAGACTGTACTCCTATGTAAGCATTTAGTTTCTATTGTTGTAAATCAGTGATGATTAGTATGATGCTTTTTCTCTATGTTTTTGTGATGTTCACAAGAAGAGAATAAGAACATATGACGTAAATAATAAAAGAAAAGTGAAAGAAGATAAAAGTAACTAAAAGAAAAACAATAAAATTTAAAGAAAGTGGAAATGTCAAAAGAAAATTTTGAAAAGAAAATTTTTCTCATCTAAACTGTGCTTAGGAAAGAAAATAGAGATTTTTATAGAATAGCGGCATAAGTTCTAAGTACGGAGAAAGAGGTGCGCAAAAGTAAAATGATAAATGTGAGGTTTTCCGTTTTCTACCTTCTTTTTGACATAAGAAATCGAGTTTGGAAAAAATTAGATTTTTTTGAAATTTGAATATTAAAAGTTGTGTGACAGAATTTGGATGTAAAAATTGTTGAACTACGCCCCCTATTTAGTAGGAGTCTGGGAAAAACTGGATGAAAAATGTTTTGAGTTTTCAAAAGATTGCATTCATATAAAAATTGCAAGCATATTTAGGATGTGTGCATTATATTTAAAAAGGAGTTTTTAAAGAAGAAAAGCATTCATATAGGAGGTACCGCTTAGAAATTCATGTACATGCATATATTTTATGTTGAATGACACATTGAACAAAGACACGGATGGTTGCAAAAAAAATTAGATGTACTCAAAATGGATGTGATTTATGTGGAGAATTACATAGTTTTACCCTTATCGAATTTCGGGGATGAAATTTCCTAAAGAGTGGGAGAATGTAACACCCCGCATTTTAGATAATTAAATAACCAAAATAATTATAAATAGTGAAAATGAGCATTTTAGGAATTTTCAGAATATGGCCTCGAAACATTTATCATTGTGTTCGTGGTGATTTTCTGATTAATTTACATATATAATATGCCTAGAACGGCCTTCGTATGAAAAGGTTATTGACGTTCGAAGTTCCGTATCGAAAAATAATTATACGTGTAAATGTGCGTGAATATATTTATTTACAAATATATGCACGTATAAATACCAGAAATAACGCATGTTTTAATTTCAAAATAGACGCACATCATAAAGGAAATTAATTGACATCAGCAATTAGAGGTAATTAATTAACATTAGTAGGCAATGCTAATCAAATAAGCAATTAAAGGAAATTAATTAACATTAATTAGCAACGTTTGAATTTCAAAATAAACATGTGTCATAAAGGGAATTAAATTTAAAATTGATGGAAATTAATTAGGATGAATAGGCAATGGTTAAAAGTTAACGTTTAATAATTTATAACGTTTAAAAATAGAGAAAATAAATTAATACATATAAAATAAAAAGGCTAGACACGTCAAAACTGACGCGTTTTGCTTATTTTTAACAGCTAGATTTCAATCGCTTTAAACGAACGGACGACGTTGCTTTGGCTCTCTATAAATAAACATGTAGTGCTAGCCTTCAAACCCATATTTTTTTGAATGGGCACGAAAGCCCTATCACTTTTCTTTCTCCTCCAATTCTTCAGAAATCAAATATATTAGATTTAGGTTTTCTGATTTGCAATTTGAAGGTAGAAACTGTAGATCTAGAGAAGAGATGTCCAAATTAAACCGTCCGTATGAAGTGAGTTTTCATATCTGGTTTTCTAGTTTATTTGTTTATTTTTCTTCAATTAGATCTAGATTTATAAATCCATACAAATTTCGGTTTGTGGATCCAAATAGGGTTGCAAAGGGGAAGGCTATGGATAATAGAACTGGACTAAAAATTAGATCTGGAATTTGGAGTGTTTTCTTTTTAGGTGAGTGGATTTAAATTATATATCTTTTTATGTTTATGATATATAACATAGTTAAATTCCCGTTAAATATATAATTCAACATTTATTTCAGTAATTAGTTCTACTAGTCAGTTATGTTGAAACTGTAAATTTTATAAGAGAAGTGTACATATATTTAAATGTTATTTATATGGAAAAAGAAAGGAATCCAATTAAATATAAGTAATATTAGGCTTAAAAGTTGTAGAGAAAGGCATAAGCCTAAAAATGAGAAATTTATAGTAAATTATGTTAAAACGGGAGAAATGGATTAAAAAGAGGAAAATCTAATAACTTGTATTGGAAGTTAGTGATAGATTAATTGGTTGGTTTAGAAAAGGGAATACATTTTTATAGTTTAATATTGTAAGAATAATGATAAACGTAATTGCAAGAATAAAAGCAAGAAAAATGGAATTAGTGTAAAATAGAGATATTACTGTATTTTACATTACCCAATAATTAAAGAAACAATAAAAGAAATATCTTGCAGTTATGAGTTATTGTTTATAACATTATTTAGTATTGAAATATGGAAATGGATTTTTGTAACCAACCAAATAGAATAGAACTACTTCTTAGAATAAAAGAGAATAACGTGAAGCATTAAAGAAATAAAAGAAGAAATAATCAAGTTAAATATTTGACAAGACTAGAAATAATAAATAGAAAATGTAACTAGATCTGCATTTACTGCGCAGATAGTGGAATAAAAAGTAAATCGGTTATTATGATAAGTAATTTATGGCAGTTGGACGTAGTCCCAAGCTAAGACTGTCATATAATATAAGAGAACCAAAGAGAATTTAGTATCATAATAAAAGAAGACAGACTAGAATAGAAAAGAGACACTTGCAATTACATTTATAACATATTGGTTATAAAAGAAAGAAAAGAATATAAAAGTGACAATTGCAAGTATAATTGTAACACGTATGTTATAATTAAAAAGAAAGAAATAGAAGAGGCTTATTTTATTAAACTTAGATCTTGGATTAAGTGAATAAGCAAAAATAATAGAAGTGGCCCGTACCGGCAGCATTCCCTTTCAGGTCTAGGACTGATGGTCTCACACATGGGTGGGGATGGGCGTGCTGATTAGGGTAAATAAGTAACCAATAGAATAAGAAAAGTAAACTAAACGCATAGTAAAAGATTAGACATAGGGTCTAATAAAATGGTAAGGTGCGTTTGGAGTAGCCCAAAGAGAATCTGGATAAAGAGCCTAATGAAGCAGTTCATCGTAGATTTTCAGTGCAGAAAGAGCACGTCCTACTTATTTAGTTTGGGCTAGAAAGAAGTACAAGACTCCAACAGGATGTGAGGATACTCTAGGATGGCCCTCTGGGTTAGGCCTAACGAAGCTGCACCCACGAAGGCAGGTCTGTAGGTGTTCCATCAAGAGAGTATGCCTTGACTGATTTTGCATTGCAGGCCTAACGAAGCGGACCTTTGTAGGCAGTCAAAAGGTTGATGATAGAGTAGGATATTCGTATGACACCATACTCTAGTTTGCGAGTAGTTTATAGTGGGCAGGACCCAAAAGGATAGTTGCATGCGAAGATCAGCCATCATCAGTCAGAGCGAGTTTGGGAAAGACTAGAGTTAAGCCAACATGCCAATGATTCTTTCACTATCGAGACATCGGATGAGAGGCACATCCAATTGGATGCTTAGATTATTTACAGTTGGGCACAGCCACTTAGTTCTTGAAAGGTCTTTCGATTAGTAGAGGGGGGCTACGTGGGACCATAGCCATGATGAGAAAAGACACAGACCAAGTAGAATATCTGTATTGTAGGCCTAACGAAGGGGACCTTTACAGATATAGAAAATCCCCAATTGAGTTTCGAACAAGGTAGACCTTGCTGGTGGAATTCAGGGAGTAGACAGAACGATTACATGTAGTCCTCAAGGTATGCACTGGGTGGTACATTGTGGATGTCCAAGCACTAGTATAAGCTAGTGCTGATGCAGTTTCACATTTTCATAGTAGATGACAAAACATCTGTATTGTAGGCCTCACGAAGCTGTCCTTTACAGATGTAGTTACAGTAACCTCTAGTAGCGAGACGATGGAGTCCTTTTCGAGGAGAATACGAAAGGTACTATGGGTAGTACCTAGGACCGATGTGGTCGTTGGGCATGTAGCTACAAATATATTGGTTATTATGTCTAAATCTACTAGGGAGTAGATGGGTACGATTCACGCACAGAGGCGAGAGTATTATGAACCCAATAAACCTAATAAAATAGAAAATGGAAATAGAACGGTATATGTAGAGTTATGCTTAGAAGTGTATAATTTGTCCATTCACCAGAACTTTAGTATTGACCCCCTCCTCATATCATCCCACATGTTAAATAGATGGCAGAGATTTTCCAGCTTTCTGACACTTGTTTAGAAAGTGTTATTACCTTGGTGAGTGTTTATTTACTATTATATTTTAATCAGTTCCACTGCGAGATATTTATTTGAGCTCTAATATATTTATCTTTGCCAATTTGCAGGATACCAAATACCCAACTCGGGCTTCAGTCGGCTTGAATTTTAGCATTTTTACGAAAAATCCGGACCCACTGGAATTCGGGTTGTTACACGGATCGAACAAGTTCTTGGTCTCTTCTCTACCGGACTCGGTGCCAGCTTCTACCCAAGAGTTGGCTTGAGCACCTCTTTTCTACCCTCTTTACTTGCTACTTCCTTTAAGGTTTTGATCTGGGTGAATTGTTCGTCAAGCTTCATTCTTAAATTTCTCGCCTCAATAATCTCCTCGCAGTATCTCCGCTATTCTTCCTGCGCCCCGATATTTTCCTCCCTTTCTTTGAATAATAATTTTTCAAGACTTTAACACGGCGAGCTAAGACCTCCTTTTGTAGGGAGTCCTTTTCTAAGGCCCAAGTGCCACTACGATGAAGCGCTGCATCCAGTTCCTTTCTATGTGCAGTCTCCAAACGACTTACCACCTTAGCCGTTTCTTTTGCGTTCTTCTCTGTCGTGGCAAGTTGGTTTTTATATTCAAGCAGCTCAGCATCCTGATGCTTGATGATGTCTTTGTCGTGAATAGCCCCCAACTTGAGGCAGTCAATTTCATGCTGGTGCTTGACAGCGACTTCGTAGATTTTCTCGGCTAAGTTAATGAACGATTCATGCTCGACGTACACGTCGTTCATACATGCTAATGAGCTCTCTTTGGCACTCCCAGGATAACGTGTATGGAGGGAAGGAACTTTAGTCCATCAAATCAGATTTTTGGGGAAGTAGCTTTGAGTTCAGCCAACTTTTCCACTATGGTAGGATCATGAGCAGGAACCAGTGAAAGTGGATCAGAAGTAACATGTGGGTGCTTGCCCGAACGGCGCTCACGTGATTGCCTTGAACCTTACGACCCGGAAATTGGTCGTAAGGACCAGCAGCCTGAGAACCCCGGCGTGAGAACTTATCTCCGCTATGAGCGGGAATGTGCGATTGATCATCATGGCGAGGGGCATGTGGTTGAGACTTCTATCTGGATGAAGAAGAAGACTCTCGAGAATAATAGTCTTTGTCTCGCCCATCATCTTTGTCTCCGCGTCTTTCGGGTTCAGAGTCTCGACCCAAGCGATAATAAGTGGAAGAACCCCGGAGACGGTCAAAAGTGTGAGAGTGTGACATTGCACCTGTAAAAGAACCAAATAGGAGCATATTAGAAGTTGTAACGTGAAAAATTAATCACGAGTGTATGGTTGGGTGCAAGTGTTTATGTGTATCCTAGTGCTTCCCCCTGACGGACCAGTAACATTAGCTTTATTCATTGGAGTTTCCTCCCCTCTGTTGGAAGATTGCACACCTTCGCCTCTTCTCGTGGGAGAGTTGAGCCCTTCGACGTCAACGTTAGCAAAGTTGTAATTTAATATACCATCCGAAATCGGAATGTCAGAGAGTCCCTTCATCTAACCTTCCATTTGTTGGGAAGATGAATCCTTTTCAAGTGGGGTTATGACAAATTCTGGATTTTCCCCAGCCTTACTCTTTTGCGGCTTGTACAACAACCCTTTTCTCCTCTTTAGGGGAGTTTGCATTTGACTAGTCTATAGCGCTTCGACATTGGCGCTTTTCCAGGGCCTACGTCTTCGCTTCCCGGCCCCACATCTTGAGATTCTCTTATCTAACCCTCTTCGATGTCTTCCTAGGTTCCCTCAACAGGGGGCACAATGGGGTCACTTGATTCTATCCTTCTTTCAACAACAATTTTCGAGACTACCTTACTCCCGGGAAGTCCAATTTTGTGGCCGTCTTCCAACAGCCCAAATAATAAGAGCAGCTCCTCAGTGACAAGAAGTTTGATGTCCTGATCCTTAACGGGAGTAGCACAAATGGCCACAATGGCCCTAGAATACTCGACAGCTTCGGGCTGAGGGCGAACACCTAAAAGAACTGGCAACATTAGTATGTTTAAAGAAGAAGTTGCGACGTGAATCTTTGTATTAAAGATGAAGACGGGAGTAGCAATTACGTCCTTCCAACCATCTCCTTTCGAAACCGGGAGGAAACCGTACATAAAACCACTCGTGTTTGAATAAAGAGAGTTTGTTCCATGCACCCGTTAAGACTTGTTATTTGGGCGAGGGTTCAAGAAATACATATGAAGGACTCCTAGTCCGTTTTTTGAAATTGTAGATGTATCTGAGGTCATCAGGAGTTGACGGATGGAATAGGACATTCATAAAAAGAAGGAAAGTGCCATGGATGAAGGCATAGCTGTTGGGATGCAATTGGGTAGGAGTGATCCCCAAGTATCTCAACATTTCCCGAACGAAGGAGTTGAAGGGTGGCACGCATTCGGCCCAGCACATGAACTGGTTACAAGTAGTATATCCGACTAGAGGTAAGTGAGGTCTGTCTTGCCTCGACGGAACTAAAACATCTTCGAAGGGAATTGCATGGATATAACATAATCGACGGAGAGCGGCTGCGCCGATTTTAGACGCTTGTGAGTCGACTGGATTGTTTAGAATGATGGCACCCTCAACGGCATCGGGAGACAGATTAATAACTTATATAGGAAAGACTGGAATGTCAAAAAAGAGATTTTTTTGCGAGTTAGACGCCTCTACTAGTTATGTTTGATAACTCGTAGCAACTCTATCAGATAGGGTGGCGGAGCTTGATCTTGCCTCGAAACTGATATGTCTCGCGACTGATTCAGAAGACATTATGGTTGAGTTCTCCATGTAACTTAAGATCTATGTCAGCTATACTTAGTAGACAATCAACATTAGAAATAATAATATGTTTCCCCCGTGTTGTGTGTGAACTAGTGAAGTCCAATTTGAAACAAACATAAACAGTTTGAAATCAGAAAGCAAGAGTAAAATGTCGAAACTCAGAGATTTCGCCAGAGAGACCGTCATCGCTGACCATCTCAATCGACGAGAAAGCTGATCGGCAACCAAAGCTTTAGGATCGGATGTTGACATTCTGAATTATGGAGTCCATCGTTCAAGTTTGTTTAGTCAGTTTTGTACTTAGTTCATATTAAGAAGTCCGAAAGTTTGTTCGTTCAAGCTTAAATCTGACTGTCCAAGTATGCAAGTTGCATTGTTTTTAGTCATTTTTTGTTCGGGCAAGGTAGTATGCAGTTAGGCATTTGAGTTGAGTTAAATTAGTTTTTATAGTCAACACCGATCCTTTTTCTATATACTGATCCCTTTACCCCAGCCTCATAACCAATCCCCACACTTTAACTCATATGCAATGCTGATCCCTTCCCTTTAGCTCCTAAACCGATCCCTATGTTTTAACTCCAAAGCAGATCCCAGTAGTTAAACCTCTATACCGATCCTTAAGACCAATAACTCATGCCGACCTCTCATACAACCATTTTCTACGCTCCAACTACCTACGATCCCTTTCTTTTGACATCCTACTGACCTCATCGACTTGACTTACACTGATCCCTCCACTAACTCCTCCTTAACCCAACGCTAGAGCACTTCATGATCGAACCTTCTCCGACTCAATGGATCCTTCTCTCGATGTCTCCTTTTCCACTTCCTTATCCTCCTCCTTTCCTTACATCCGAAGCCATTTATCAACTTACCATGGCCTAGGAAACTCACAAAAGCGCGAAATCATTAACGAAAATAAAAAAGGGTTCGTACCTATGTTCTCAGGTCAAATTAGAGATCGAGAGTTCGGGCCTAGGAATCAGAAATTGAGGAGGAGCGACTGTGAAGGGATGGATTGAGTCCGTGATCGAATTTGGGGCTTGTAATTGAAGGAATCGTGCTTGTGAAGGGAGTTTTTTTGATGGTATGGGTTCGGTAAGGAGGAAGCAAGAAAAGTATGTGAAGGGCAAATAAAAAAAGATTAAGTAGAAAAGTGAAGGGAAAGAGATGAGAAAGTTATGCTTATATATGCATGCATATATAAGGAAGAAGAACAAGTTACTACGGGTTAACTAAGTTTGAAGCGAATGGGGATCGGCATTGGATTTTGACGACCCATATTAACGTCTATCTCGCAAGGGATCGACATGTCAGATGTCGATCCCTCCATAAAAAAAAGATGCATGAATAGTGGATATGGATGGAATGGGAAGTGAAAATAGAAAAGTGGCAAGCAATTAGGGAGTGACAAATGATCATCATCGTGAAGATTCAATGGAAAACATAAATGTACAGAAAACAGTTAAACTCGACAACGACTTGCGAACGTCCAAACATGTTCGGGTGCGATAACAGAAATGTGTGTGCGAACATGCATGGGTGAAATTAAAGGATTCAAACTTTTGAAATTAACTAAAGTGACGGTTTATCTTGAAACGATCGAGTTTAAAATCAAATCAGAAGAAAACTTGTAGATCCCAAATGACCAAATCTGTGCATACTAATAGAATACGACATCAAACTTGTATCATTGAAGATCGTTAAAGGAAAAGAGATCAGCCAGAAAGATGGATAGACTTATTTCAAGGTACCTAGGTTCTTTCCAATTCGAAGCACGTCATGTTATTCACAAGACGTACTTTGGGGAACAAGTGTTACCCGGTGCCATGACCCGGCTATATTGGACTGGTCGCATAGGCCAAGCTCTACTGTTGATGAGAAGGATGATCATGAGACAATAGCTACACGACCAAGATATAATGTCCAAACATCTGTATCAAGCCCAGATGGAACGAAGTTGATAGATGGACAATGCGGGATGTCGGAAAGATAAGGTTTAGACTGTATAAGGGAAGGATCGACATAGTGGATGGTGAATATGAATGAAGTGATGTAGGGTTCGACATAGTATGAGGAATCCATAAGGCTATGATCACTTAGTTATGCAGTCAACTTAGGTAGGGATGCCGAGGGGTCGGCATAAGACATGGTATGGTTCGTGTGACATAGATCGGCATAGTAAGACTTGTAAGGCAGGGGTCGGCATGGTATATTCAAAAGGGATGGATCAGCATGATATGGTTTGTATGTTATGGTTTGGCTTGGCTTGTTCGTAAGGCATGGATCAGCATGGTGTAACTAGTGGATGATGGGTCGGCATGATGTGGTTTGTCTGATTTGGATTGACATGGCTAGCTAGTGGGAGATGGATCGACATACGTAAAGGACGAAGAGGGATCGGCGCCCTCTTGAGCAGATTGGGATTCGAACCAAAGCACTACAAGAACTAAAGCTCCACAAGTCCAACTCTATGATATTTGAAGCACCATCTTTATTGACCATAAGGGAGTTACCATAGGGATCGCTAGCCCAAACTCGACACATGGAGGGATCGGTACCAATCACTATTCATTGAGAGTTGAGCCTAGCGCTCCCTATGGTGGAGGAGATCCCGTTGCCGAAGTTTCAGGCACCTTACACCGTAGATGTTGCGCCCTAAGGATATATATTGATTCTTCAGACAGCCATAACGGTTGACTTTTGGAGTTACGGGACCCATAACCAGTCAAAACGAAGCTCTCTGTTAGTACTATCGCTTTGATGGTTTTAAGCCATCAATGCATAGTTTCATATCCAAAAAAACGAGTACCCGAATCAGTTTCGGGTCTCGGATGATTTTTACCCTTCGTTTTCTTCACGTGAATTTTATGGTAAAACGGGATCACCGTGCTTGGTCGTCGATTTACCGTCACTGGAGAGAGGTGCACCATGGTACTCTTCTGTTTCAAATCCTTGCACTCATTTCTAAATGTCATACGGCACTGTTTCGTCATTTTGGATGGATGTTGCACCTTGATTAAAGGCCGCCTTCATCTATAAATACAGGCACAATGGGCTATTCTAGGGACTCTTACACTGTTAGTGAAACTCGGCCATTATTGTAACTAACTTCCTCCATTCTTTTTTAATCTCTTGTTATTTCTTGCTGTTTGTAATTATAATCAAATGAATTAAGAAGCAATAAAGAAAATATTCAAACTGGACGTAGGCAATCAACGTCGGACCACTATAAATCATGTTTTTTACTTTCTGCTGCATTTTTCTTGATATTTGTGATCTTCCTCTGTTTTCATTTAATTTCTTAGTTTTTTCCACTACTTAAATCTATTTTTGGGCGTCTGTGGCCAATTGGGTTGCAAACAGAAAGCATGGAAGAAAGTAAATTGAACGCAAAAGGAAACAAATATTGTAATTAATGGTAAGCTAATAGTTCTTTCCTAAGTAACATTAGAAATTAACGTTAACTTTATAATAAATAAAAGGAAACCTAACCAACTAAAAAAATTAACGTTAATATTAATATATCAAAAGCATTAATAATTGGAAGAAATCGGGCAACAATTTATAAGGCAAAGCAGTCGACACCCTAGAGCCTACTGGTCGACACCTAGTAGTCGACCGGTGGAGTTTGGGCCTTCGACCGGTCAGTTAGGTTTAGGCAAAAATTAACCTAGGCCCAATGGTCAGAATTTAATAAGTTAAAATCTAATGGATGGAATTGATTCGTTCTACTAAAAATACAGGAATAACCCCTCACTTTTCTTCTCTTATTTTCCGAATCAAAGAGTAAAGCTTTGCCATTTTCTTTTCTCCACAAATTCCAGGAAATATAGAAATTATAAATTAGAATATTATATAAATATGTGGAGAATAGCAGAAAATAAAAGAGAAGAAGAATAAGGGTTGAATCAATTCTACAAAGAAGAGGTAAATCTAAATCCGAATCTAAATTAAATTTCGATCCCTTCTCAGATCTAAATTTCTAATATGTATGTATATGCTTACGGTACATATTATGTTAGTAGAAAAATGGAGTCAAACAAAAACATCAGGATTTATATCTAGAGATTTGAAAGCTTAAAGGTGAGTGCAAAATTATATATTATAATATAATATTAGATTTATATCGTTGTAATTCTATTCCTTGGATGCTTGAATATAATTATTTTAGAGTTGTAGGCTTAAAAATATACACGTGATGAATTTGAAAAATATGCCTACATATTCTGTGAATTGTTAACTTGAATTAAATATTACATGTACTGAAATCTAGAAAGTAAGGGTGAAAGTAGCCCCTAAGTTAATGAATTGTATAAGTAATTCAAGATTTGTTGGGTAAACGACATATGTATCGGCCCAGGATTTAATCACTTTAATTATGGGTATTTAAATATATTTTTAATAATTAATTAATGGATTTTTATAACTCAAATAAAGTCATTTTAAATAATAATTAATGATGGTGAAATAGTTTTAAAAACTTGTTTACGAAAATTATTAGTTCAAAGAAAAATAGGAAATGTGCCCAGAAATCATTTTCCGAGTTTTCGACTTTTAGGTGTCGAAAAGTGGTCGGAAAATGTTTTGCACATTTGCATAACACATACACATACTTTTATAAATGAGTTGGGATTTTTAATATATATTAACTTAAGAAACATATAGTATATGATATGACTTTTTGTGTAAATGTTTAAAAACAAAATATAAATGTAAATAAAAGGACATATTTTGTCATCTCTTTAGAAACATGAAGCACTTATGTAATAAATGCACGTTGGCTTGAAAAAGTGAAGGGTAGAAAAGGGAAAAACATGTAAATAGAGGGAGGAGATAAGAAAAGTGATGTGGCAGAAATCTAGTGGAGGTTATGTACTTAGGGGTGAAATGGTAATTTAATTCTTGTACTTTGTATATATATATATATATATATGAATTTTCATAATTTCCTCTCATTTGATCATTTCATTTCCATTTCATAAACACCTTTCCAAGTTTTCATGAATACTTAATGGCTTCCAAAAGGAACTCCTAAGTTTAAAAACCTAATTTGTATTGCTTTTCAAACTTCTAAATCCTTGTTTAAAGCTTTCTTCCTCATTTCAACACCTATCCTCCACAAAGAAAGTCCACACCCTCCCTAAACCACCTTGATCATGCACCATAAGCCATAGTCGAGCCACTTTTACACCCATAAGCCCATAAAGTTATTATTATTAGAAAGGTAAGGCAAAGTTCATGGTCGTATTCAAACTGGAGTGGAAGTTGGCATAGTTTGGTCGACTTTTGGTGAGTAAAGATCTAATACTTAACTAAGTTCTATAAACTTAAACATATGCTTGATTTATTGTAAAAGTACGATGTTGTTTGGATATAAATTGTGTTGGCTTGTACATATATGTATGTGACGCAGCGGAAATAACGAATGACAACGAAATGAAGATTTCGTGTCAAACTAATCGATGAAACGATTAGATGAAGCAATATGAATCGATGAATTAATGATACCAAACGCCCAAACCCGTTGATCTCAAAAGATACCGGATTCTAGCTATCTCAAACACGTTGATCGCGCACGATACCATGTTTAAAGATCTACGATTCTTCTACGTTGATCAAGCGCACTTGATTCCGTTAATCGGCTTCAACAATCGTTGATTCGAGCGCACTCGAATACCGAAGGTGGAGAAAGGAGCTCACACTCAACTTCCAATTTCAAAGTGGCACAAAGCACACAAACAAAGTTTTTATTCAAAATCAACTAACTTTACAAATGACACCACCATCCCTATTTATAGGGTTACAACTCACACTAGGTCGTGAACGACCTAAACAAACTCAACGAACGACCTAGTACATACAACACAAACCAGCCACGACCTAACACATTACAAATTACAACTCAACACAAACACTTACAAGATCCACGACCTAACATATTACACGAGTTACGACCCAACCAACCCAGCAGCAGGAACATCTTCATGCGACCTAGAACTTGAATGACATAAGTGAGTAAGCGACCTAAGCTTTCAATGGCACAAGCTTCTTGCGACCTTAAAATGCACGGCAATAGGAAATCTTCACGATATAAGAAATCAGCGGCATATCATCTTGTGCGACCCAACCCATTCACGCGACCTAACCATGGAGCGACCTTAAAATATAGCTTGGTAACGTTAGGTCGCGACCTTCTAGGTCGTAACACACTGGTTCGTAGCGACCTAAGGTAAGGTGGCTTCTTGCTAGGTCGTTGGTGACCTAAGACCTTCACGACATATGAACTTCGCGACCTAACTTGTTGACTTAGCTCGTTAGGTCGTCCAAGCAACTTAAGAATATCCAGTTGGTGTTCTGCATGGTCCTTCACTGTATCACCTGTCTCGTTAGCTCGCGAGCGACCTAAGGCACCTGAGCGGCCTAAAGCTATCGAACGACCTAAAGGAAAACAGGCCTTATGAGGTAGCGCCGCATCGTCCTCCTCTCTTATCTCGTTAGCTCGTAATTCATTAGGTCGTAGCTCGCTCGCAGGCATCATTTGTGGGTATAATTCGCATGCATAACTCGTTAGGCCACCTGCGCGACTTAATAACTTGTTAGGTCGTTGGCGACCTAAAATAAAGGAAGGTCGGGCTGCATTATCCTCCCTTGGTTGACAGAAATTCGTCCTCGAATTTACAGTTTCTTCGTCTTCGACACTCTCATCCTTGTGAAACAGAACCAAGTGTTTGATATTGTCAACATTTGCAATAGGAAGATGATCCGGCAAACTCAACTTACAATCATTCTAGCAAATTTCCTTCACAATTTCCAAATGACCCATTCCTCCAACATCTAGCTTGTTGTAAGTACCAACAAGAAATCGTTCAACCATCAAGTAGATAGATTCGTTGCCACTTTGCATCTTCATCAAACCCAATACAGAGTCCATACTTACCTCCACCCATAATCTAGTATGTATAGGTAATGACATACATAATCCTGACTTCGTCGCGGTCTCATTTGAAATTTGATAATTATGGCTCTTCTGAACAAACCTTTCAACCTCTTTCCTTATTGACGGCCCAAAACAAGACGTTGCAATCAACTACATGGTACGATCACAGTCCTCGTGTCTTTCTACATGTAAGTCTTTGATAACTCTTATTCGCCAACTACAATCAGGAGTATACAACTGTCTTCCTTCGAACAGAAACCCATCAACCAGCCTTCTCAACTCTACCCGCTCTGTCGGACACATATGATAATGTGGCATATGCGGTACAATAGCACCCGACACTTGATCAACATGATGTTGTACGTCCCTTAGTGGCAGTAATTTCTTGGACAACTCTACAGGAGCTACATCTTCACATTCATTCACCACTGGCTTAACCTCTTCGAGAATTTCAACACTTTCACTGGTTTCATTTTCATTCAATAGGAATACTTCTGCACTATCCTCCACTTCTTTAACAAACTCTCTTGTAGATTGTAGACTAGTCGAATCCACCTTCTTCACCAATAAATCACCCTCTTCATCTCCTGACTTACTTTCTTCATCCTCATCCAACTTTGCTGATTGTGAATTTTCAACCTCATGTTCATCAGATTTCGTTGGTTGAAAATCATCAACTTTATCTTTATCAAACTTCGGTGGTTGAAAACAATCGACTTCATCTTCCACTTCAACACTACCTTTCACTTCTTCAACAAATTCTTTCGAAGATATTAAATTAGTTGCTTCCACCTTCTTCTCTGGCTTGCAGTCACTTTGTTCATGCTTCTTAAGAACTAAGGTAATTTTGGTTCCTTCGAACATGAAACTATAGTTGTTGGCGTGACTATTATGTTGTACGGCTCTATCATACTGCCATGGTCTTCCCAATAGTAGGTGACATACATCCATATTGACAACATCACACCATATATCATCTTTGTATTTTTTTCCAATAGAAAATGTAACCAATGTTCGTCTTCCCACCGTCACTTCTTCCCCTTCCTTTATCCATGCCAGCTTATATGGTCTAGGGTGTTTTTTAGTCTTCAACCCTAACTTCTTAACAGCTTCTTCAGAGATAAGGTTATCGCAACTTCCCGCATCAATAACGAATTTACAAACCTTTCCTAAGATAGTACAGGCAGACTGAAAAATATTTTTCCTTAGCCAAAAGGAATCATTCTCATGCTTTGGCAAATTACACCCTTCGTCTCTATGACCACGTATGTCTCTATGATCATGCAAATCTCTTCTACTCTGTCTTTTGACATCACGACATGGTTCATTGTCAAACCCATGTTGACTTCTTTTCTCTTCCCCATGGTGATCTCGTCTCATTGAAATTGATGATTCCCTTTTATCTTGATAAGGTTGTGGCGACACCCTCCTTGCTTCCGTAATCAATGGCGAAACTCTGTTTCCTCCATGGTTCAAGACTGGTGACCTTCCTCTTTGACTTTGATTCAAATCCATCATCAACTTCTCCAACTTTCCAAAAGCTTTATTGAACTTCTCTTCGAGGTTATCACTAATTCGTTGCTCTATTGCCTCAGCATCTTCTCTTCCATACGAATCTTTAACATTCTGAAATCGATTAACTCTTCTTGGAGGCATTATTGAATCTTCAAACACACACTTCAATACTTAGCTTTGAAAAGGATTTGGTTCGGCTCCAACTAACTCAAACTCGGTCTTTATCTACAAAATGATGCACAGTTTTGCTTAGCTCGGATCTACAAACTCTTCTCCTTGGCTCCAAGACTCGGCTTAGCTATGATTGGCTAAGTCTAGCTTTGATACCAAATGACGCAGTGGAAATAATGGATGATAACGAAATGAAGATTTCGTGTCAAACTAATCGATGAAACGATTAGATGAAGCAATATGAATCGATGAATTAATGATACCAAATGCCCAAACCCGTTGATCTCAAAAGATATCGGATTCTAGCTATCTCAAACACGTTGATCGCGCACGATACCGTGTTTAAAGATCTACGATTCTTCTACGTTGATCAAGCGCACTTGATTCCATGAATCAGCTTCAACAATCGTTGATTCAAGCGCACTCGAATACTGAAGGTGGAGAAAGGAGCTCACACTCAACTTCCAATTTCAAAGTGGCACAAAGCACACAAACAAAGTTTTTATTCAAAATCAACTAACTTTACAAATGACACCACCATCCCTATTTATAGGGTTACAACTCACACTAGGTCGTGAACGACCTAAACAAACTCAACGAACGACCTAGTACATATAACACAAACCAGCCATGACCTAACACGTTACAAATTACAACTCAACACAAACACTTACAAGATCCACGACCTAACATATTACACGAGTTACGACCCAACCAACCCAGCAGCAAGAACAACTTCATGCAACCTAGAACTTGAATGACATAAGTGAGTAAGCGACCTAAGCTTTCAATGGCACAAGCTTCTTGCGACCTAAAAATGCACGGAAATAGGACATCTTCACGATATAAGGAATCAGCGGCATATCATCTTGTGTGACCCAACCCATTCACGCGACCTAACCATGGAGCGACCTTAAAATATAGCTTGGTAACGTTAGGTCATGACCTTCTAGGTCGTAACACACTGGTTCGTAGCGACCTAAGGTAAGGTGGCTTCTTGCTAGGTCGTTGGCGACCTAAGACCTTCACGACATATGAACTTCGTGACCTAACTTGTTGACTTAGCTCGTTAGGTCGTCCAAGCGACTTAAGAATATCCAATTGGTGTTCTGCATGGTCCTTCACTGTATCACCTGTCTCGTTAGCTCGCGAGCGACCTAAGGCACCTGAGCGGCCTAAAGCTATCGAACGACCTAAAGGAAAATAGGCCTTATGAGGTAGCGCCGCATCGTCCTCCTCTCTTATCTCATTAGCTCGTAATTCATTAGGTCATAGCTCGCTCACATGCATCATTTGTGGGTATAACTCGCATGCATAACTCGTTAGGCCACCTGCGCGACTTAATAACTTGTTAGGTCGTTGGTGACCTAAAATAAAGAAAGGTCGGCCTGCATCAGTATGTGTTTGGATGAGATGACAAATAGTTTGGAATTTGAGAATTGAAATGTCAAGTTAGTTGCAAGTTATAACACTTATTTGTATATGTTGGTTATGACATGATTTTATGTTGTGATATGGTTGTGAAGTAATTATGTATCCTATGATGTTGAATAAATGATTGTACGCTAAGGAAGTTAGCACCTTTGCTAACTTAAGCAACATGGAATCTCTTGCATAAAAACTATCATCTTTGGTTTTAAAATTTCAAGATATTTCTAGATTTAAAACTTGTTTTTTTTCAAGAACGTACCTTTATGTTTTAGTAAAGTTTTCCAAGAGTTAAAGTTTGGAAATGACTTAGGAAATAAAATTTCATGTTTTAAAATTACGGATCGTATAGTGATAGTGGCTTTAAGCGCAGATCGAGGAATCAAACTCGTTTTGGAATCTAAATTTTTTTTCACTTAAATATCTTTATAAAAAGAATTTTCAAACATACTAAGTAATAAAAAGTAATTATTTAATTAGTTAACGATCATTTAATTAATAGATTAAGTAAGGTAATTAATACTTAATCATTAGTTAACAAAGGTAATTAGTACTTAAGTGTTAATCATGTAAGTTAATTATAATTAGTTAATTAATAAAAGGTTAATTATTAATTAATTATTAATTTAAGGTTAATTATTATTTAATTATTAATTAATGGTTAATTATTATTTAATTATTTATTTAAAAATTAATTATTAATTTAGTATTTAGTTATAAAAGGTTTAATTATTATAATTAGGTTAAGTCCTAATTAAAATTTAATTATTATTTAACAAAGGTTTAATTTATTAATAAAGGTTTCTAAATTTTTAAATCGCTTTATTTCTAAATATTGGCTTTCTTAACACTTTTTTCTTTTGAAAAGGTGTTTTAAATCTCTGTGTCGATTACACCTAAGTAACCTCAAACAAATATGAAACCCAAGTTAATGCGGTGACATATTTATGGGAAGTAAGTCATCCCATAGTTAGCACTTGTAACGACCGGGGATTTTCGACCCTAAAAAATCGATACTAATACGTCCACTGTATTGTGTGCCGAGCAATCGAATGTCGGAAAACCCGATTGTTTGGGAAAAGAAAGAAGGAAGAAGATAAGAAGAAAACTAAACAACATAGAACCTCATAGCGGAATGAATAATCTATAATATACCACAAATCTTCACGTAAAAGTCAAACTGTAATAAATGTATATATGGACATCAGTCAGAGTATACTAACCTATTTCAGCCTGGAGTTATAACAGCCTGTCCTTACAATTGCTGATAAATAACATTAGTCAATACAGTGGAAAAATAATCATCTATGTTAATACGTCTTTGGGCCTCCAACTCGTCTCTTGAAGCTCCAAGCATCCAAACTAATCTGTAATATGCTCGGTCTAACCCGAGCATTATAATAAAACAACAACCGAGCCAGTCTGAAAAACCAACGTGAGAAAACACACCCAACCGGATTTAAAAGTTATGGAAAACCTTTTGAAAATCAAGAGTATCTCGTAAGACCATGCAGCACACAAACACGGACGGGTATTTACCTTACGATAACCAAAACCATTTCATATGAAATTCTCTAATATTATAATAGGATCAAGATACACATACTTATTAATCTTAGCCGAAATTGTTACATTAATTAAATTCCAACATAATAGGTATACAAGTAAAATCGTAAAGGGTCGTATTAGAAAATGGATTCCATACAATGACTGGCTACTGGGGTACCGCTTGTCACAGTGCATCTCAAGATAAAATAACACCGAGGAGCTCGCTTGGATCCCCTGCCAACACAGAACTGGCCTACCCCTTACTAGATAGTACCGAATATGATCACCCCTCCGTTAATGGGCCCTGAATCATACAAATGAGAGACAATAGCGACTGTTGATAGGGATGATCATACCCTACTTAGGAGCGACCCACTTAGCCCTGATGCATCTCCCATGTTTTAGTCGTTCGCAGTTGAGGAGGCTTGAGGCTACGTTTAACCTTTATATATAGCACTTCCCACTTGGAATGCTAATACTGTCTTCCACGCAACAATGTAATACCAGCATTCATCCATACAAGGTCGTTTTGGGACTGAACGAAACACTTGAGAGCTCAATCTCCAAAATTCCATCATCTTCAAGATGTGCTCACTTCGAAACGCATTCTTTGGATCGAAGTGGTTTTCGAATAACATACCCAATCCCGATCTCTTCGAAATAACATTCGATAATTTTCTGTAAACTCAACCCTGGTTCTTTAGGAAATAAACAGTCAAAGATAAGATCGAAGATCACTTCCTAACCGCTATTGGGCGGATTTCCTTATCATTGTCCTAGGAGAACGAAACGAGATTTATACGCGCAGTACAGCACCATCGGAGATGACTGTGCCATATAACTCACGTGTTTCTCCTCGATATTTCTAAAGTTACGTTTGGGTCCAAATTCGATAGTCGATTATTTAACCGTCGAATAACAATCATTCAATCATGGACTTAATTCCATAGGGAAAACCAACATTGATTCAGCATATAAGCAATCATTAGACTTGTTTTATAAATCTTTCATAAATAAAACCATTTGTAAATTACCTGTATAAGAATACTTTTACATAGATATATCCACCCATTCCTATATTTTCAATATTTAGAAAATATCCATATACTTATCTCAATGGTATAAGTATATTTACACACTGAGAAAGATTCCACTTTTATTCGATTCAAAAATCATTCATAAACTCCTTCCAATTCTCTAAAACAATTTCTAACCATTTTATAAAACTTCTGGAACCATTTATAACTTCTTTTATAAATCTATGAACCTATTTCTTAAGTATGTTTATAAATATCTAACCATTTATAAAACTCATTATAAAACTCTTCACTTTGAAAATAATTTTCCTTACGTCTCCAAACCATTTTATAAGCTCTTTAATAAAATCCAAGTCTTTTAACTCTATTCATAGGTCTTGGAAACATTTACGCACAATTAGAAGTCTTTACTTCAAAACAGTTTCATATAAAATAATTATTTAAAGTAATATTATAAATAAATAAAGAATTATTATCCATCTTAAAAAATCCTAAAATAATTATTATTCATTCCAAAAGTAATAATAATAATTCTTTGTTTTTATTATAAATAATAATAATTTATTTTCAGAATCTTATTAATAAACGCTTATTATTAATTTCAAACCACAATTATTCTTGAAATAATTAACCTTTCAAATTTTAACATTTTGATAAATTCTTTAAAACAATAGTAACTATAAAAATAAATTTAAAACAATTCTAATATTAACTACTAATACTCTTAAAACAATATTAATATAATTAAATAACTTTAAAACAATATTAATTTAATTATATAACCTTATAACAATATTAATAAAATTAAATCACCTTAAAACAATATTAATATAATTAAATAGATAACCCTTAAAACAAAAATTTTCTGAAACCCAATTTTTGATTAAAAAATCGTTTCTTGTCACAAAAACCAATTCCGACTTAACGGTAATTTATAGTATTTTTAAAATACTAATTTGAGGCCAATAGCCACCTAACACTTAACCAATGCCGATATTGATTTTCTATCACTACTGGGTTTTATTTTCAAATGTATGACGATGTTATAACCATAGTGTCCACAATCATGTTCATTATTCAATAATCCATATAAAAGAAATATTATTGAAACAATTCAATGATAGCGAGGATTCCGGTTGGATCCCTCCAACCTGTTTTCCCCTGCATCAAAAACGTTATACAATCATAAAATAAAATCACCCGCTTCGAGGCGGGATTCGTATACAAAGGGTCATCCGCTCTTACACAGGAACGTAATAGTGTCCCATCCGCTCCAATAGGTGGGAATATTCGATCAAACTAATATAAATATATTAATTCATTCAAACAATCATCCAACAATTTTTTTATCAATTATATATCATACTAGTTATCCAAAATGGTGAGTTTAACTCACTGAAATTTTCTGTTGTCGCCGAGGCGTTCTGGTTTGAACTAAAATCGAACGACGTCTGATTTTAGCCCAAATTTTAACAGTCTCCAAATTCGTCCAAACCAATTCGATCGCGAACTTCTCAACAATACGAGTCCAACAGAAAAAATGGCATTCGAATGCATCCTCGTACGAGTGAGATACACAATTTATAAGTTATCAACAAATTAAAATCAAAATTAAATAACTTAGCAATATTTACAAGTTTGCCCCTCACCCATTTTCCTCCTCCTTCCCCAAAAAGAAACGTGCATCAAAAAATGAACCACCATGGCCATGCACTAATGTGAAGTGACACGGAACAACACTCAATGAAATTCGAAATCGATCTCGCCGGTGAACTTCTCTTCGGACAAGCATTACAACGCTCACCACCACAACCTCCCCGCCTCGCCCCAATAAACGTGACCTATAGCCCTCTCGTGGCTACAACTATGCACGCGCGACAACTTTTGTCTCGAAACCCCAACAAATTTCAATCCTAGGTGCTAAATGACGATCTAAATCCAATTCTGATGTCTGATTCGCCAATCGACGACCACACGATCCACACAACCTAACCCTAGCATCACCAAGAACACGGCCTCCCCTCCCAACCACGATCGAGCATCACCAAAGTGTGCCAGAACGAAGCTCTTGCCAAACTAGATTTTTAAGGCTTGTTTCATAATTTTTAAAAAAGTATAGGATTTTTAATTTAAATTTGAAGTTTGAATTAAAAGGGAAATTTCTCATTTACATTTACAAGCATGCTTTTATAGAGAGAAAGGGCATGGTCTTGTACATAAGGGGTATGGATAAGGTATGGGCTGAAAACCAAGGGTACAGGCTGAGACTGGAGCGTATGTACACATATCTACATATTATTTTAATTTTAAATATTCACAAACATACCCAAAAATCTTGAACTCCAAACAATGCGTGCCACTTGGCGTTCTATATCTTATACCCCGATTCCGAACATAATGGAACTTGTTTCGAGATCTAATTCGATCGTATGCAGAAGATAGGTTTTTGGACTAAGTTAGTATATTAAATTTTCGATATTAATTTTAACGCGTTTCGATCTCCCATGAAAAAACGATTCATCCGATGACCACGAAAATCGTCGGCATACAATAACTCACTATTACGGATCCAATGAAACTGGTTTCGTCAAAATTCGAAATTGTGCCCCGAAAGGCTATTTTTATATGATAATAAATGAGTTATTTTCGAAATTAGTTAAATCACTTTTAAATCCGATTTAAAAGTTATACTATCTTAATTTTTTATTAATATAAATTAAATAAGCTTTTAAATCATTTTTATCCAACTTAAACCCAAGATTCAATTATTTGAACAATTTCAATTATTAAATTAAATAATTAAATTATCCAATAAATTGCTATATTTAAAATTCAGGTTATTTAATCTATAAAATTAAATTTTTAATATTTAAAATTCATTAAATATTCTAATTTCAAAACTCAAAAATTCTGGGTCGTTACCCTCTTCCCCCCTTAAAAGAATTTCGTCCCCGAAATTGCCAAGGTAAGAAAAATGCCAAAATCCATTACTTTCTAAAATCAATAAGTTGAAATAACTTACCAAATCCTTTTAAACCTTTAACCTTTCCCAAAAATCAATTTGTTGAAACCTTGTTATTACTTTTGTTATGTTTCCAAATTCATTCATATATACCAACTAATATCATCTCATTCAATCATTTAAGGTTATAAACCAAAATCAAATTTTAGTTATTGAAAATTTCTCTGGAATTTTTTCAAAAATTTTATAACTCCTTAAATTCTTGGAAAATTTCATCAGCGTCCCCTCTGCGCAGCTAGATTAAAACAACTACGAACGGCCACTCTGGGCTCCAACCAATAAAAGAAAACAAAAGCCAAGTGGCTCAATCATAAAACCATCAAATCCAAACAATAATATAAACATGTACCTTCTTGTTGGGCAACCCCAGTTTACTTATGAAATCAAAGGCATCAAGTAAGCTCTTGCTTTTATATACCTACATCTTATTTACCAATGATATCCAATCATATAATTCAAAATTATATTACTCTGCAATTCCAATTTCCAACATTTGCTTTACTAAAACCGTACGATGTACATATATCATTCATACGCAATATCAAATCCAATCGCTCGCTCGATCACATAATTTCACTTTCGAACTAGCATCATTCACACGACTACTCTAGTGCGGTCTCGGATCCGGTTCCCTGATCAGAAACTATTATTCTCTTTGCATAGCCATATACTATGATAAAGAATTCCAGAATCAACCAAAAATCCATATTCAGTGTTCTCCTTTGAGAATCGAGTGAAAAATCCTTGTTCGGACCGATGTAAATAATCTCGAAATCATGTACTCGAATTTGGACCAAACCGTTATGCGAATAAAATAATATACGTACAACCCACGTATTTATTCTAATTGATTTCTTAGCTATCCCAAATTCTCTTATTCACATTCATTTCATTTATATTCAATTATTCACAATCATTATTCAAATTGATTTATTCACATTCATTATTTACTTAGTATATTCCGTTCAATACTAATATCACTTAATCATTCCATCCACTTTTTACTTAAGTTTATTCCAAACATTTTATACAAACTTCCTATGTTTATTATCACTTAGTACTTAAGTCCATATTTATTTTAAATCAATTTAAATTTTATTTAACTCAGTTCACTATTTAATTTCACTATTCAATTCTATCAAACAGATTAAACCATATCCAATTCACTAACCTATTCAATTAGCCCATTTCATTAATTTATTTTTGTAGGATCGATTTCACCCTAGAGGGAGGTGAATAGGGTGATACTAATAATAATAAAAGTTAATGTGGAAATAAATATAATAATTGCAGTATAGATAATAGCAGAATAATAAAAGAAGAAATAGAACAACACAGATTTACCCAACTTCGGCGAAACCCTGCCTACATGCAACCCCTAAGGTTTCTACTAGAAATTAAGCAGTCAGACGCTTACACATGTAAACATGCGACACCCGCTAATGGCTAACCTAACACTACGCTCAAAACCCTGCCATCACTCAGCCACTGAGTTATGAATTCTCAAACTACGCCCCGTAGTTTGTACCTAGTCACACGACTAGAAAGTTACTCAATTTAAAAAGAAATTACAAATGAAATAATGACTAAAACAGAAACAAAACCCTAATTAAATAATTTCAAGCCTAAAAGAATTAAAAGCACCGCCCACTAAGAAATTATAAATAAAATAATGACATCTCCCTTTGTTCTGTTTTTCTTCGGCTCGTATCTCTTTCGTTCCTTTTGCGATCTGAAATTAGGGTTGTTGAAATTTGAAGCACCGATTTGAAATTGATCGATTTCAGTGATGATTTGAGTTGTCTTCCAATCGATTCCTTTCCCTTGATAATTCGCGGTGGCTTTAATGCTTCTTCAATTTGGCTTGCGGTTGCATTGAGTTTGAAATTGTGAATCTGGTATGTAATTTTTGCCATTTAATTGCTCTGTTGTTTTACTTTGGTACGAACTCGATTCGAGTTATTGATTTGGGATTTAATTTGAAAATTGGCTATGTGATTTTTGCTTGAGCTCGAATACCCTTTGCCGATGATGTTAATGGGTATTTATAGGGTTCGAATCCCTTAGTTTACGTTCATATAATTTCGATTTGAATAATTCATGATTTTGTTTTCTGCATTGATTTTTGAACTTTGATCTTAAGACCTTTGACTGGTTTGTTCCTTAATTGTAGCTTGGTATTTGAATTTGAGATATATATATTTGTTATTTGCTAACTTGTTCGATTCCTTTCTGCTCTGACTTGTTCATCGTGAATTTGCTGACTTTGAGATGAAAATTGACTTCAACTTGTTCAATTCGAACATGTTACCCTTGTTCCATTCTTGCTGGCTTTGACCTGTTCTATTTTGATACATATGATTCTTCTGATGTATTCATATATTCAAATTTATGCATACATATTTCTATTTGAACCGTGACTTGATTTTCTCTACGACTATATTCACATTGCTACTGTTAATAACTCTACACATATAAACATGTATATACATACATATATGTATGTATATATATGTATAATTGTTGTGCCTATCTATGTGAACTTGTTGCTGTGTGGTTCTTCTTGAGTCTAGTTTTATTTAAGTCTGATTGCATTGTTTGCTTCAAGTACTTGATTATCGATTTTGATCTGTCATTGGTACGTGTCCTTTCATGTTGTTTGTTGTGTCTACTTGTATCAATTCATGTTGTATTCAACTCTGGTTCACTTTGATAGTGGTTGAAGTCTGCATTTTTCTTGTACTTGATTCTGGTCTGGTACCATATATACTCTGGTTAGTGAACATGTTGAACTGCTTATGCTACTACATTTAGTTCGACTAGAGTTAAGTAGTTTGATTATGTTGATTTAGAGTGCTAGTTGTTATGTTGTGTTGAAGCTCCATGATTCTTTATTCCCAGTTGTAATCAAGTCTTTATTTGTTGTTTGGAGTTTGTTCTGGTCAGTTGAGGTCTGGTACTTCATGTTGTATGTTGTGTTCAATTGAGTCTATCTGTTGTGTTGTTGCAGTGTTGTTTTGTGTTGATGTTGCACTTGGTTGCACTGTCCTTTCACTGTTTTGTAGTGATCTTATGGTCATTTACCTTCATATGTTGTGAGGATCCTGAACTCGGCCTTCGAAAATCGGCACCTGTACTTCACTTGTACTCAAATGCCACAGATTCAAACACCGAATCTGGCTCACCGGATCTTATAACACAGTAAGTATAGCAACACAGTGGAATAAAGAAATGGATAATATCATATACAACTCCAATGAATACAATATCCAAAATGATATACAACAATGATATCAATATGATACAAGAATATCAGAGATAAATAAAGATGCTACAGCGGAAAACAGAAGTGATACTCCAAGTGATCCGACAAAGAGAATGAGACCAATAACTCCAACATCATGCTCGAACCCCCATCACCTTGCACCAAGATAAGCAACGTCGGTCCTCCGTGAACTCCAAAAACTGAACTAGCTCCCGATAATCTACTAAACCTGACTATCTGAAAACCCCAACTCTAGACTGCCCGTGTGGAAAATTGTGGGCACCCAGAGTATAGGAAGGGAACAATAAACTCCGAGTCAGTCATGGGACTGGTGTGAGTAACAAAAACAGTTATTTTCATAAAGAAAATAAAAGGAATTCGCAATGCTTTTGGAAAATGAAACTACCATAAGGACTCCCACCACACACGCAATGCAATCGCAGACTTGGAGGAGATTTCTTCTTATGATAGTCAAAGATGCTTAATACGAGAAAACTCTTTGATATTATTATCATTAGTGCATAGTGTAGGAAACATTTCGAAAGTATAATATAAATCTTAGCCAGCATACAACCATTATTGTATGCCTACAATAGCTACTATGTTCAATAGCAGGTTACAGCCACATTCCATAGCAGGTTATACAACTAAAACCGTACAAGGTTCGTATAGTTTCTTTGGATTTTCCAGCAAATGGTCAGGTTAAGGAACTTCCTACTGCGACATGGGTACGCCTCTGAAGGGACGTCCCGAGAACTAACTAGCTCTCTGCCAACACAAGGCCGGGTTACCTCTTACTAGGTAACTACTACACGAATATGCCACCCCCCGGTCGTTTGCGACCTTTATCCGAGGGCCCTCGATCACAAAGCAACAATCACATAGTAAATGAGATTGGAGCAACCACACAGGTAAATATCTGGGCTCCATACCATAATATCACCTTTTTCCAAAAGGAAATGACATACCCTAAAGGGAGCGACCCTCATAACCTTGCCGCATCTTTCCTATTTCGACCATTTCCGGGGTGTGATGTCCGATGAGGTCTCTTCCACAAAGCTACGCTTTTTCACAAAGCCATGCTTTGATCAACAAATGATCAGCAAATGACCAGCAACACACAGCAACACTTAGCATGCCACACTACCAAATTGGGAGTATATCACTGATAACCTTCAACTACATAACCTCTGAGCTCATACATCTCAGAGAAGGGTGTTAAGCTAAGAGAATAAATTCTTCGCCACCAAACAGAAATGTATTTGAAAGAAATTGGCTTTATATCTCAAAGTGTAGTGTCAGACATACGGCCATACAAGTCTATTCCGGGTTCGAGCAGAACCAAAGGCACTTCCTAAGAAGCCCTTGCAATCCTGGTATTCACAATCCTGTTCGGACTCCCCATCACATATGGAGGTCTCTATACCGGAGCCACTCAGTGTAGAGACAATCGATAGGTTATCCTATCGTTCTCGCAAACACCCGGTCTTTAACACCGGTCTTCAAATGCTATCCATTTACGTCGTATCACTATTCGGAATGGGTTATATGACACAAAGGTCCTCTCACGGCTAATTCGAATAGTTAGCGCAATATTTTAAAACATATGGATATTGGGATTTCAGTTAAGTCACAACTTATTACCCAAAACTTCCCTTAAAATGGTTTAAACAAATTACCATTTTAATCTTTTACACAAAAAGATTCATTTCACAAAGTTCACCCAGTTTCACAAAGATCTATTCATAGATTCCAAATCGATTTCCATTTCCATTGGATTAACTCATTAAATCAAAGATTTAATTTATAGCTTTCAAAACACGTTTCCAAAGATTTATTCGTAACTTGGAAAACCATTTTTCCCTTTCAAATCTTTTATACATAAAAGATACATCATTTAAAATCCTCTTCAATTTCAAAACAAGGTTCAACCATTTTAAATTCCAAAAGTTTATGAAGTTATCCAAAATAACTTTATCCTCAAAACTCCTTCTCCAAAGGTTTTCACATTTAACCCGATTCCACATCCAGACCATTTGAATTCAAATTTAATTTAAAATCATTTCAAAAATCTGTGACTTAACTGATTTCCACGTAAAATCCATATTTGTGTGTGTATGGTGTAGTCCAGGGGTTTAACACAATAGTGCAACAACATCATCAATCAGCACAGATCAAAATACAGAAATATAGTTGATAAGCGGTATAAACTATAATGCTCATCTTTCATTCACAGATCACAGATCACAAATATATATATATAAATTACAGATAATGAATTACATTCATCCCATATAAATAACTACATTACAGACCACAAACAAATCAGAATATATCACAAAGCATCACAGATCAGGGAATATCAACAATTCAACCATTCAATCAAATTCAAACATCCACAAGTAGGTTTAATTAATCAACTAATTAATTTAAATCAGATGTATCAATTATTAATCCGGGTTAATTATCATAAGTTAATTACAAATTATCTAAAATAATTTCCCTTTCATCATTTGTTAGTTAACTTTTATTATTAACTAATCAATCTTAATTAATGAACCAATTAACCTTTAATTTTTTAATTTATCTTAACTAATCACAATTATTATTTAATCCTCAAGTTTCAAATTATCATTCAATTTATTACATCCAGTAATTATCTATTAATTACTTTTCTAAGTAATTATATTTTCCAAATTGTCAAATGCTTATTCTAAATTAATTTAAACTTAAGAAATTAACTTGAACAAATTCAATTAACTCAATTAATTACACTGAATAATTAATTCCATAATTACTGTCATTAAGTAATTATACATAATAATTCCACAATTGATTATTATTAAATTAATCAATCTAATTTATTGTTAAAATTTATCACATTAATTAATTATTCAAATAATTTTAGTTAATGACTTCATTAACTATTAAATTTTCTTCAATTACTTTTCTAAAGAAATTTACCTACATTAATTCATTATTGATGATAAATTGATTAACTATTAAGAATTCATTCTCAATGAATTATCTTCATTATTTAAGGTAAAACTCATCCATATTTATAATTTAATTTTTTCTTCAAGATGTTGAAAACATTGTTTTCAAGCTTCTTTTTTTATTTCAATTTGTATTCAAGCATTGAAAAGAATCCTTATTTACCTTAAATAAAGTTTAAAACAAATTTCCTAACATTTTTAAATTTACATATTACAATAACAATTAGTTATAAAGGAAATTGTAAAGAGTTTAAAATCACTTTTTCTTTTTAAATTTAACATATTTAAAATTTACTTTAACACTTAAGTTAGAAATCTTAATTAATTTCAAATTCTTGAAATCTGATTTACAATTTAATTCCAGGTTTAACTTTCAAATTTTCAACTTTTTAAAATTTCCATTTACAAATTCAATTCTATTTTAAATTCAAATTACTTTTAAATACACTTAATTACTTCACATTTTTAAGTAAAGAAAACAATTTAATTTAAAACTTTATTTAGGTCCAAACCGAATCCCAATTCAAACTTGAATTTATGATTAAACTTTGACTTGAACTCAGTTTAAAACCCTGATTGATAAATTTAAATTTGGTTTTCAAAATTCAAACCAGATGTAACGACCCGATATTTTCAACCATTCGCATCCATTATAAGTGTATATGTAGACACTCATGCCGGAGTTGAATTGCTCAAAATACCGCGTTGTAAATAAAATTTGGCAAATCTCAGAATATACAATAAATAAATAAAATCACAGATCACAGACACAGAGTAAAATAATGCAACGGAAGTAAAAGAAATAGTAGTTCATGAAGCTACTATATAAATATATTAGAGTTACATGAGATATAACAGAAGAAATAGAATACAACAAAAGTCTCAATATAATAACCATGTACAAGGTGAGTAGAACAACGGAATTGAAATAGATAGGACATGACAAGCAGATAATCTCCAGCGATTCAAATCTCCAAGAGAGTGGAAATCCAAATCTGTGAATAACTCAAGCTGACTCGAGCGTAAAGCAAAAACGCAAAACACTCGAGTCAGGACAATATATACTTATATAATGTAAACCAACTCAAGTGAACTGTAATAAGGGTACAAGTAACTTAGAGAATGCTTGGGATCGCTCATTCTTTAAGGATCCGTTAAACTATTTACTATGTAGTAATATACGCTATATACAGTAGTGTCTAATTAGTAAAGTATAATCATATAGAAAATAACGTTAAGGGGATGGAGAACCTTAACGCGGTCGGATCTTAAAATCATAATCGTAGTAAAGCTCGATATGGTAGGAGACACGGCACACAAGGCAATGCCAGGGTAGATATACTAATTACGCACACGGACCGATGGATATGCATAACATCCACTACCATTCCACCTCGAACAACACTCCCAAATCGGAGGATGGCCATCTAATCAATCACAAGTAAGAGTATAATATCGAAGAAATGTGTCCGAGAAGAGGTGCTACCTCACTGGTCCGAGATCGCTCCTGTTTTAGCCACCTTATGCCAACTCACGGGAGTTGGGTCCACGTAACATACCTTAAGAACGTCGCCACCATCCTACTTCATTCTGTAATCTCCACCGCGTACACGGTTGTCAAAGTGGTTTTCGGTATCGATAGAGAGTATGTCCATATCTGATCCCGGTCTCTTTGCCAACCAATTGTTTTTATAACCCGTGGTTATAACTTTTAAAAACAATACTTTACTTCAAAATAAAATATCATTTCAAACCATATCTTTATAAAAATAAAGATTAAATCAATTCCAAACCATTCCATATATTTAAATTTTCATATCATTTCAAAACTTCATTTCAAATCATTTTAATATAATAAAATATCATATCCTTACAAAACTTCATTTCAAATTATTTTAATAAAATAAAATATCATATCCTTACAAAACTTCATTTCAAATCATTTTAATATAATAAAATAAAATATCCTATCAGTTCAAATCCAAATATTCAACTTTTAAATATCTTTTTAAATTCAAAGATATCGTTCATTTACTATCATTTCAAATCACCTTTAAATAGTTTATATTCCAATCAAAATAATTCATTTAAACCTTTTAAAAGTGTAATTATTATATTTTCAAATCAAGTATTCAATTTCCAAAGTTTCAAACCATTCTGAGTTCGTTTACTAAGTCAAAAACCCTAATTATTAAAATTTCAGCATTTCACAGCATTTAAAAACAACTGCTATAAGTTATATTTGAAAACATTTTTAATTCAGCAAAGACAGCACTTAAAACTGCTGTTAAAACTCAGTTTTAGTTGAAATATAGTTCAAAACAGAAAAGACAGCATTTCAGAAGTGCTGCGGTAGTTCAGATTTCAAACCAAGGGTTAAATTTGATTTCAACATAGACTGCAGACCATTATAGCATTTCCAGAGAATGCTATAATAGGCCTGAGGTCAATATTAGCCTATAAGTTCAACTACAGCAACTACAGCATTCCAGAAATGCTGTAATAGCTCTTTTTACACAATTTTAGTTCAAAACAGAATCTATAGCATTACTGAATGCTATTAAAAGTTAATTTCAGGTGTTAGTGTATTTCCAGCAATTAAATAACTTTAATTTAAAACACATAAACATTTTAAAAATCATATTTTAACATTTAAAATGTTCATTTACATATCATTTAACATATATCTTTTCACAATAAATTTCTTATAATCAAATCCAATTTTCAACAATTTACTTAATAAATTTTAGTGTAAAAGTGTCCAATTCTTCACATTTCAACAAATAAACTTAACACTTCAAATTTAAATTACCATTTCACAATTTAACTAAATTTCCAAATTTTTTTAATTAACTTAAACCTTTAATTAAAACCAAATTTCACATTTCCTAGTCAAGTTATATTTTAAAAGATCACTTTTAAACATTCATTTATTTAACCACTTAAATTCATAGAAAAATCAATAATACTTTAATAAATCACTTAAATTCAAATTTAATCAAATTATCATATTTACCATTTCCAAATAAAATTTAATATCCATTTTATTTATATAACTTAAATACCATTTTTAACCAAAATTCCTTATTTCCAACTTAAGTTATATTTCAAAAATCGAGTTAAACCATTCATTAATTACATTTTTAACACATAGAAAAATCATAATTTCTTTAATTCAAAATATTTCAAAATCTATTTAAATCAAGTTTCATAAATTTATATTTTTAAAATACTTAAAAATATTCAAAACACTTTATAAAATAACCACAGGCATGTATATAGTTTTCTAGCCTAGGTCAAGTGATACGGATATGTATCATTTCAATCCGCAGTTTTAAAAAGAAAAATCCGGGTTCTATCATTTCAAACCCGCAATCCCAAGTTAAAATAAATTAAATAAAAACCATTCAGGCCTATCATTTCAGCCCATAACGATTTTTCCCTATTCTAAAGTCCGTTCGGGTATGTATCATTTCAACCCATAGTGATTCTAATCTACAGGGAACTTGCAATCGTGATAACAGATATAAATAACAGAATAGCATGAAATAACAGTAACATATGATATAATAAGTGTAATAACATGTGTGAACATCATATGATAATAATATAAACATATATAACATGATGATATACATTACAGATTCAAATGGTGTCGGTTTATCAGTTATATAGGTACATATTGTCTAGTGAGAATAACTCACTTGTTTAAGCTGGAGATGATGACCAAACACACAACACAGAATCTTTGAAGGCACGACAACATGAATATGATTTGAGAGTGGAGAGCCAAATATAATTTCCTTGTATACATATAAACAAAACAAGACAATGTATACATAAATATGTAACACAAAACAATATCGAAATGACTTGAAATAAAAAAAAACAACAAAGGGCAAAGTGATTCGACCTTTCTTTAACCATTCAAGAGCTTGACCAAGGGGATCTTTTTCTCAACCATAGCTGGACATAATCTCAGTTTATGGCATCAAAATAGCATGGCAACAAGGAGATGATGATGGTAGGAGTTACATATGAATAAGACAAAGGGTCAAGGAAAAATAAGTGGAGTTTTGGTGCATTTTGGGCTCATCCAAAGGCAAGTGGGGCTCGGCCCTTGCATGGTACAGGTCTGGACAGTGGAGGGTGATGGTGCAGCAGCAGCCAAAGGTCATGTAGCAAGTGGTGGTGGTGGCTAATGGGGTGACCAAAGCAAGATATGGAGGGTAGGTGATGATATGTGTGGTCTAGGCAATGTTTTGTGGAGTTTTGTGGTGATGGCTTCAAGTGGAAGGTCATGGCTTGTCTTGGTCAGAGGGAAGGGAGTGTTTTCTGTAGTAGATGGAGGAGGCGATGATGGGGATGAAGGTGGTAGAGGCTAGGCCAACCAACATGTGAAGAGATCAAGCAAAATCATTGAAAGAAAAGAGGAAAAGTGAAGAGAAGAAGTAGAGAATGGAAGCCATTGGCAAATTTTTCTTAGCCGTGAGTTTTAGGAGATGAGAACTGAAATTTTGAGAAGTTTTCACGTGAATAAGAGAGAGGTACAGCCGAAGGAAGTATAAGGAACGGCCAAAATAACTGATGTATTGATTGAAAAAGAAACGGTAAAAGAAACGGTGAAACGACTTTACGTTTCTTAGCTTTTAAAACCTTCCATACTTCCTTTTCTTTTAAATCAAATAATGAAATAAAATTCAGCAAGTACATCTAAAAACCGAAACAAAGTGAAATAAATAAAAATATATAATTAAATTTAAAGAAAATATAAAAAGAATTAAGGAAATTGCTTTAAAATAGTAAACTAGTCTAGAAAATTTGAAATTGAATAGAATAAATTTTAGAAAATTCATATGAGCTTGTAATATATTTTTAAACATAAATAATAACATAAAATAAAAATATATTCACAAAATAAATATTAAAAATTTAATTTACATATAATTTTTAAATGGAGAAAATAGCAGAAAATAGGAAAACAGCTTTTAAAAATAGGAAATCATCATAGTAAATTTTGGAAAATTCTATTATTATTTTTAAAAATATTTAGAGATGAAAATATAAATAAATTAACATATTGACACATATTAAATTAAATAATAAGAAAGAAAATATGATTTATAAAATTTAAAATAGGCAAAATTGCACAATAAAACAAATTGTACTAAAAATTGAAATGTACATAACTTTTACATTTTAACTCCGTTTTCAACGAAACGAAAAGTAGTGTTCAAGTTATTAAATCTATTTTCATAATAAAAGATAAAATTTATAATTTCAAACTATTTAAAATTTAAACGTAAAAGTCAAAGTTTGACTATTGACCAAAAATTCACATTTTCTGGAAATATTTAATTTAGTCATATTTGGAATTCTAATCCACATCAAAATAAAAGTTTATATTTAAAATAACAAAATTTATTCTTTTCATAAATAAAGCTTTTAAATCTGGAAATCAATTTAAAAATAATTGTAAAATACAGGGTTGTTACACCAGAAAACAGTTTCAGGTTGAAAGCCTGTAACCAAAATTTTTGACCCAAGATCCTCTGTTCCCTGCTTTGAGTAAACAACTCGATCTACTTGAGTATGGCACGCGAGAAAACCAATTCTTCCCAGGCAAACAAATACCCAGATCACAAAGTGCTCGTGCTCGTGCACATCATCTCTGGCAACCTCCGACCAACTTCGACGATCCCGTCCTGACGACGAACTCGTCGACAACGAACCCAGATCGTTCGAACCACTCCATTACCTCGAAATCGAAATTCGAGGTAAATATCCAAACCTGGAAACACCCAGACCATCACCCTACCAAAACCTGTCAACGCTTCGTTCGCCACACCCCGACCACCAGAATTCATGCAACTCCGGTCACCACCTCGTCTACGACCAAGCTACCATTTCCTAAAAACTCGCTGCGCTCGATCAACCCAAACCGCCATGGTGATCAAATTTCTAAGCCTAGCTAAAACTAGGGTTCTAAACTTTAAACATTCGCCGCTGTCGCCACCATGGACAATGCCACCTCCGACTATTTTTCTCCGACGCCCCTAGGCTTCTTTACCTCCACGAACAACCCCGACATCCACGAATCAATTGATCACCAGTAATTGGTAAAAATCCACTTTTTAAACAAAAACAAACTGCTCCTAACTCCCATCACTAAAAATCACCAAACCTACCTTAAAAATCATAACTTTCAATAAGGATTCGAGTCATGTACTTGAATCAATAATTCGTGATACTTGAAATTTCCAGAAATTAAAGTTTTTTACTGTAAAAACTTGATTTTTCATTATATATGCATTTTTATTTCATGAAACTATTTTTAGATTATAGCTCATACTTAAATACAACTATCTTGTTTCGAAACTAAGGCCTGATATTGATTAGAAAGGAAGAAATGGAATTTTCTTTGTGATTTGATACTTTGGAACTAAACAGAGAAGAAGAAAAACAATCACTGATGCATATACACAGAGCACTTGCAAGATATATACTCAAGTTTGAAATCATTAGTTGTTACTCACCTTAAACATTCTTAGTTCTAGAAGTTTTTTTTCAGGTTGAAGTTGAATCCTTCTTGAATTTTTCAAAGTTGAAAACCTTGTTTGAGTTTGTTACTGGAACTCCTCTTCTTCTTGGTCTTAGATTTCTTTGATTGCTTGATGTTTTAAATCTGAAGCTTTAAGTTGATATTTGGTTTGAGTGTAAGATGATATTCACTTCAGTTTTCTTTCACTCAGTTTAAATGGATGAACGAACTGAAGTTGATATATGTAAAAATGGGTTTACAGTGTGACAATGTGGTTTATTATTTAATCTGAAATGAACTTGTACAACAGTGATATTTTATAAAAAAATTTGCAGAGATTTTTCTTTTGTTTACTGATATAAGTTTTGGCTTGGTGGCTGCATTAATGATGTTGTACAAATATATTTATTTGCTTTCATTTCAGCTGTACCTGTATGAGATAATTTTTGTGGCTTCCTTAGTAAGCTTTTACCTATCTTTTTTCTCTTGTTTACTTGTTTTCATGTTTGCATATATATATGGTTTTGTTTCTTCATTATGCAGATTTGTTTTCAAATGGTGGCTGAAACTTTTCTTTTGTAGGCTAAGGACATTTATATATATTATTTTTGTTTGTTTGTTTCATTCTTGAATATGTTTTCTTCTTTTGTTTGAATGTATATGTTTATTTTACACTTATGTTTAAATATTAGTAAGATATAATTTAGAAATTCAAATTATTTAACATATATTTTATTTGAATTTGGAGAAACTCAAATCAATTTACCAATTAATTTCACAATTTTTTATTCAAAAATTAAATTAATTATCATTTTAAACTTTAGTAAAAATCCGGGATCGTTACAATTTCCCCCCCCCCCCCTAAGAAATTTCATCCTCGAAATTTGTTAGGGAGACACAAAGATAGATGAAGAATATTTCATCAAATTAACTGAACATCTATTCTGCATTTGGCTTACCAAATCAGAATATCAATAATTGGTATGAGAACGAATCTTTTTTTAATTTTTTTCAAGATACCCGGGTTATCCAGATCTACGAAGTATGCAGGGGCATCGGTTAGTCCGATGGGATAACTAACCATTCGTAGAACATATCCGGACCCAAAAATAGACATATATATGGATACAATTTCAAAACTTTTAGTTTAGAACTAAAGTATACCTATCAACCATAGCAACCAAAGCAACCAATTCATCCAAACAAACAATTCTGACTTATTTGGAGTTTATGTCCCATGCAAATATATCAAATCTTCTTCCTGAATCTACCAGGAACTATCAAAGAATTGAGAAAAGATGACGAACAAAAGAGATTGATAGAGAAAAGATTTTTTCCTTGTTTCCTTGTTGTTACAGGGTATTGACCATTTATAGTCATATTCCCCTGTCCTCTATCTCATCCTCTTCTTGCACTCATACTTACTATCAGTGGATAGTAAGAGAATTTACTGAGGTATATAGATAGATATCATAGGGATACTCATTCTAGGGTATACTTCACCCTATCTCTAATGAGCTACTTATTGTGTATTTCTCCTTAGCTAAAGTTCAACTTTAGCTCTGATACCAAATGTGAGGATCCTGAACTCAGCCTTCGAAAATCGGCACCCGTACTTCACTTGTACTCAAATGCTGCAGATTCAAACGCCGAATCTGGCTCACCGGAGCTTATAACACAGTAAGTATAACAACACAGCGGAATAAAGAAATGGATAATATCATATACAACTCCAATGAATACAATATCAAGAATGATATACAACAATGATATCAATATGATACAAGAATATCAGAGATAAATAAAGATGTTACAACGGAAAACAGAAGTTATACTCCAAGTGATCTGACAAAGAGAATGAGACCAATAACTCAACCATCAAGCTCGAACCCCCATCACGTTGCACCAAGATAAGCAACGTCGGTCCTTCGTGAACTCCAAAAACTGAACTAGCTCCCGATAATCTACTAAACCTGACTATTTGAAAAACCCAACTCTAGACTACCCGTGTGGAAAATTGTGGGCACCCAGAGTTTAGGAAGGGAACAATAAACTCCGAGTCAGTCATGGGACTGGTGTGAGTAACAAAAACAGTTATTTTCACAAAGAAAATAAAAGGAATTCGCAATGCTTTTGGAAAATGAAACTACCATAAGACCTCCCACCACACACACAATGCAATCGCAGACTTGGAGGAGATTTATTCTTATGATAGTCAAAGATGCTTAATACGAGAAAACTCTTTGATATTATTATCATTAGTGCATAGTGTAGGAAACATTTCGAAAGTATAATATAAATCTTAGCCATCATACAACCATTATTGTATGTCTACTATAGCTACTATGTTCAATAGCAGGTTACCGCCACATTCCATAGTAGGTTATACAATTAAAACCGTATAAGGTTCGTATTGTTTCTTTAGATTTTCCAACAAATGGTCAGGCTAAGGAACTTCCTACTGCCCCATGGGTACGCCTCTGGAGGGACGTCCCGAGAACTAACTAGCTCTCTGCCAACATAAGGCCGGGTTACCTCTTACTAGGTAACTACTACACGAATATGCCACCCCCGGTCGTTTGCAACCTTTATCCGAGGGCCCTCGATCACAAAGCAACAATCACACAGTAAATGAGATTGGAGCAACCACACAAGTAAATATCTGGGCTCCATACCATAATATCACCTTTTTCCAGAAGGAAATGACATACCCTAAAGGGAGCGACCCTCATAACCTTGCTGCATCTTTCCTGTTTCGACCAGGTCCGATGAGGTCTTGTCCACAAAGCTACGCTTTTTCACAAAGCTACGCTTTTTCACAAAGCCATGCTTTGATCAACAAATGATCAGAAAATGACCAGCAACACACAGCAACACTTAGCATGCCATACTACCAAATTGGGAGTATATCACTTATAACCTTCAACTACATAACCTCTGAGCTCGTACGTCTCAGAGAAGGGTGTTAAGCTAAGAGAATAAATTCTCCGCCACCAAACAGAAATGTATTTGAAAGAAATCGGCTTTATATCTCAAAGTGTAGTGTCAGACATACGGCCATACAAGTCTGTTCCGGGTTCGAACAGAATAGAAGGCACTTCCTAAGAAGCCCTTGCAATCCGGGTATTCACAATCCCGATCGGACTCCCCATCAATATGGAGGTCTCTATACCGGAGCCACTCAGTGCAGAGACAATCGATAGGTTATCCTATCGTTCTCGCAAACACTCGGTCTTCAAATGCTATCGATTTACATCGTATCACTATTCGGAATGGGTTATATGACACAAAGGTCCTCTCCCGGCTAATCCGAATAGTAAGCGCAATATTTTAAAACATATGGATATTGGGATTTCAGTTAAGTCACAACTTATTACCCAAAACTTCCCTTTCAAATGGTTTAAACAAATTACCATTTTAATCTTTTACACAAAAAGATTCATTTCACAAAGTTCACCCAGTTTCACAAAGATCTGTTCATAGATTTCCAAATCGATTTCCATTTCCATTGGATTAACTCATTAAATCAAAGATTTAATTTATAGCTTTCAAAACACGTTTCCAAAGATTTATTCGTAACTTGGAAAACCATTTTTCCCTTTCAAATCTTTTATATATAAAAGATACACCATTTAAAATCCTCTTCAATTTCAAAACAAGGTTCAACCATTTTAAATTCCAAAACTTTATGAAGTTATCCAAAATAACTTTATCCTCAAAAATCCTTCTCCAATGGTTTTCACATTTAACCCGATTCCATGTCCAAACCATTTGAATTCAAATTTAATTTAAAATCATTCCAAAAATCTGTGACTTAACTGATTTCCATGTGAAATTCATATTTGTGTGTGTATGGTGTAGTCCAAGGGTTTAACACAATAGTGCAACAACATCATCAATCAGCACAGATCAAAATACAGAAATATAGTTGATAAGCGGTATAAACTATAATGCTCATCTTTCATTCAAAGATCACAGATCACAGATATATATATAAATTACAGATAATGAATTACATTCATCCCATATAAATAACTACATTACAGAACACACACAAATCAGAATATATCACAAAGCATCACAGATCAGGGAATATCAACAATTCAACCATTCAATCAAATTCAAACATCCACAAGTAAGTTTAATTAATCAACTGATTAATTTAAATCAGATGTATCAATTATTAATCCGGGTTAATTATCATAAGTTAATTACAAATTATCTGAAATAATTTCCATTTCATCATTTGTTAGTTAACTTTTATTATTAACTAATCAATCTTAATTAATGAACCAATTAACCTTTAATTTTTGAATTTATCTTAACTAATCACAATTATTATTTAATCCTCAAGTTTCAAATTATCATTCAATTTATTACATCCAGTAATTATCTATTAGTTACTTTTCTATGTAATTATATTTTCCAAATTGTCAAATGATTATTCTGAATTAATTTAAACTTAAGAAATTAACTTGAACAAATTCAATTAACTCAATTAATGACACTGAATAATTAATTCCATAATTACTATCATTAAGTAATTAAACTTAATAATTCCACAATTGATTATTATTAAATTAATCAATCTAATTTATTGTTAAAATTTATCACATTAATTAATTATTCAAATAATTTTAGTTAATGACTTCATTAACTATTAAATTTTCTTTAATTACTTTTCTAAAGAAATTTACCTACAATAAATCATTATTGATGATAAACTGATTAACTATTAAGAATTCATTCTCAATGAATTATCTTCGTTATTTAAGATAAAACTTATCCATATTTATAATTTAATTTTTTCTTCAAGATGTTGAAAACATTGTTTTCAAGCTTCTTTTTTTATTTCAATTTGAATTCAAGCATTGAAAAGAATCATTATTTACCTTAAATAAAGTTTAAAAAAAATTTCCTAACATTTTCAAATTTACATAATACAATAACAATTAGTTATAAAGGAAATTGTAAAGAGTTTAAAATCACTTTTTCTTTTTAAATTTAACTTATTTAAAATTTATTTTAACACTTAAGTTAGAAATCTTAATTAATTTCAAATTCTTGAAATCTAATTTACAATTTAATTCCAGGTTTAACCTTCAAATTTTGAACTTGTTTAAATTTCCATTTACAAATTCAATTCTATTTTAAATTCAAATTGCTTTTAAATACACTTAATTACTTCACATTTTTAAGTAAAGAAAACAATTTAATTTAAAACTTTATTTAGGTCCAAACCGAATCCCAATTCAAACTTGAATTTATGATTAAACCTTGACTTGAACTCAGTTTAAAACCCTGATTGATAAATTTAAATTTGGTTTTCAAAATTCAAACCAGAAAACAGTTTCAGGTTGAAAGCCTGTAACCAAAAGTTTTGACCCGAGATCCTCTGTTCCCTGCTTCGAGTAAACAACTCGATCTACTTGAGTATGGCACGCGAGAAAACCAATTCTTCCCAGGCAAACAAATTCCCAAACCACAAAGTGCTCGTGCACGTGCACATCGTCTCTGGCGACCTCCGACCAACTTCGACCATCCCGTCCTGACGACGAACTCGTCGACAACGAACCCCGATCGTTCGAACCACTCCATTACCTCGAAATCGAAATTCGAGGTAAATATCCAAACCTGGAAACACCCAGACCATCACCCCACCAAAACCTGTCAACGCTTCGTTCGCCACACCCCGACCACCAGAATTCATGCAACTTCGGTCACCACCTCGTCTACGACCAAGCTACCATTTCCCAAAAACTCGCTGTGCTCGATCAACCCAAACCGCCGTGGTGATCAAATTTCTAAGCCTAGCTAAAACTAGGGTTCTAAACTTTAAACGTTCGCCACTGTCGCCACCGTGGATGATGCCACCTCCGACTATTTTTCTACGACGCCCCCAAGGCTTCTTTACCTCCACGAACAACCCCGACATCCACAAATCAATTGATCACCAGTAATTGGTAAAAATCCACTTTTTAAACAAAAACAAACTACTCCTAACTCCCATCACTAAAAATCACCAAACCTACCTTAAAAATCATAACTTTCAATAAGGATTCGAGTCATGTACTTGAATCAATAATTCGTGATACTTGAAATTTCCAAAAATTAAAGTTTTTTACTGTAAAAACTTGATTTTTCATTATATATGCATTTTTATTTCATGAAACTATTTTTAGATTATAGCTCATACTTAAATACAACTATCTTGTTTTGAAACTAAGGCCTGATATTGATTAGAAAGGAAGAAATGGAATTTTCTTTGTGATTTGATACTCTGGAACTAAACAGAGAAGAAGAAAAACAATCACTGATGCATATACACAGAGCACTTGCAAGATATATACTCAAGTTTGAAATCATTAGTTGTTACTCACCTTAAACATTCTTAGTTCCAGAAGTTTTTTTTTCAGGTTGAAGTTGAATCCTTCTTGAATTTTTCAAAGTTGAATACTGGTTTGAGTTTGTTACTGGAACTCCTTTTCTTCTTGGTCTCAGATTTCTTTGATTGCTTGATGTTTTAAATCTGAAGCTTTAAGCTGATATTTGGTTTGAGTGTAAGATGATATTCATTTCAGTTTTCTTTTACTCAGTTTAAATGGATGAACGAACTGAAGTTGATATATGTAAAAATGGGTTTACAATGTGACAATGTGGTTTATTATTTAATCTGAAATGAACTTATACAACAGTGATATTTTGTACAAAATTTTGTAGAGATTTTTCTTTTGTTTACTGATATAAGTTTTGGCTTGGTGGCTGCATTAATGATGTTGTACAAATATATTTATTTGCTTTCATTTCAGCTGTACATTTATGAGATAATTGCTGTGGCTTCCTTAGTAAGCTTTTACCTATCTTTTTTCTCTTGTTTACTTGTTTTCATGTTTGCATATATATATGGTTTTGTTTCTTCATTATGCAGATTTGTTTTCAAATGGTGGCTAAAACTTTTCTTCTGTATGTTAAGGACATTTATATATACTATTTTTGTTTGTTTGTTTCATTCTTGAATATGTTTTCTTCTTTTGTTTGAATGTATATGTTTATTTTACACTTATGTTTACATAATAGTAAGATATACTTTAGAAATTCAAATTATTTAACATATATTTTATTTGAATTTGGAGAAACTCAAATCAATTTACCAATTAATTTCACAATTTTTTATTCAAAAATTAAATTAATTATCATTTTAAACTTTAGTAAAAATCCAGGATCGATACATATGTATTCATGGGGTCTGGTTTGGTCTAAACTGTTTATTTGCTGGGAGTTCATTCATGCTGAACTTGAAGTCTTGATTGCATATGAGAATCATGTGTACATCCATTTGCTATGTCTGGTGCAGTTGCATGTTTGCAGCGACTGGTCTGGTTTGGTCTGAACAAATATATATGCATACTTTGTCATGTGATCATGTTGAACTCCATTGAGTATTGTTCCAGCTGTTTTGTGCCATATGAGGTCTGTTTGCACTTCTTTGTTCTCACAATTGACTGTGTACATATAAGCTGGTCTTAGGTCCAAATTACATGTGCACTGCTTTGTTGAAGTTTGCATATGAGCTTCATGTGTACTGTTCTGGTGCTTTTGTATTCTCTGAAATATATATGTGATGTCTAGTTCAAGTATGTTGAACTGGTTCACTACTTTGAGTCTGCACCATTATCATGTGTATGCTCCAATGTTTATATGCTGTGTTTAAACTTCTTTGGTCTGGTTTATCTTGAAGCTGATGCCATTGTTTATGCCTTTGACTTTCTTGTTGCCTTGATTTGTTTTTGAATCTATGCCTTATTGTGTACTGGTCATCATCTTTTCATGCCTCTCCTTTGTTAACTCACTGTCGAGTTGTTTTGGTGTGCATGTATGGGTTGTTGTAGCCACTTGAGTCTGGTTTCATTGTGCTTACTTGTGCACATGTTTCTGATTCAAGTGTTCATGTGCGATCTGGTTGTGTACATTTGAGTCCGACCATTGCATTTGACTTTTATTCATGTTGACTGATCATTGACTCTCGCACTTGACCATTGCATTGCACCTGAGTTGAATCCACCATTTGGTTGGGTTTGACATTGTGCTCAACTGTCCCTGCAGTTTTATCAAGTGTATATCGGTGTGCACGGCCTTGTGACATGTACAGTGATACACTGTGCATGTTACAAGTTGTTCATGAAAGATGAATTCAAAAGAATAAATGACAAACAACCCAAATAACTAAGGCAAATAACATTTTCAAAAACACACACTTTAATTTGCACTGCAAAATATTTTCTTTTTCAATTTTACTGCGTTAGTGTTTATTTTGCAGATAATTCAGATGTTGGGTAAAAAATTGGAATAGAGTTAAAGATAAATACGAGCGTTTGAGTGATATGTAGTGAGGTCAAAATTGTAAATTGAAATTTGTGATGTAATCGAAATTGTAATGTAATTGAAATTGAATTGTAATTGAAATTGTGTAAATGTAGTGAGAGCTTAAGTTTGTACTATTTAAATTTGTAATAAAATATTTGTTTGAATAAAATATTTGTTTGAATATGAATTCTATGTTATTTATTTTATTCATCAAATATTTATTCAATTATGTGAAAAATAAAATAGTACAATAACAAATAAATTTAAATGAATATATATATATATATATGTTTATTATCATCAAACAAAAATCATATACTAGCATATTCAACAATCTCCCTTTTTTGATGATAACAAACATATATCAAGATTCTGAATTTATTAAATGTATTTGGTCATTGATGAACTCTATTTGCTCCTTCTATTTGAATGGTCCCTCTCTACAACAAAGCTTCCTCTTTATATATGCATGAAAATAAATAAAAATATGCAAATGAACCTAGATGGGAATATGAAAATAAAAAATAAAATATTTGAACTTTATTTGTCAAAATCTTAACTTTTCTCTCCCCTTTTGTTATCAGCAAAAGAGTAATAGTGTTTGAAAAATATGAACAAAGTGATAGACATTAATACAACATTAATACCTAATCAAGTATAAGTATTAAATTTCAATAAAAAATCAAACAAAAATGGTAAATACTCTATTAGGCACATATTCCACTTTAGAGTGATAAGGGTGATGTCGGTATATAAAACCATATAGTTGTATCTATTTGTGGTATATTTATGACAGGAATTTGAATACTTACTAACCATGCATAACCGTTAGGATTTTTAAATGAGATTAGTAGTATTCCCAATTTTTTAAAAAAATGAATTTCAAGTATCTTCTAACCATGCATAACCGTGAGGACTTTTAAATGGGATAAGAATCAACTCGTCTATTTAATAACCAATTTTGATATGTGTTCCATACATGCATAACCGTGAGGACTTTTAAATGATCATGAAAGCATATAAACAAATATTCCAAGTAATTCACCCATGCATAACCGTTAGGACTTTTAAATGAGAGTGAATACTTTGGATGTTTTTATTGCTAAAAATAAAATAAAAACGAATAATTTTCCGTTTAACATACCACATTTTGACATACTATATTGGATTTTAACGAGTGATGGTCGTTAGAAACATGATAGAAATAGAGATGGTCATGGAATTTTTACCAACAAAAGTTATTATAAATCTTGTTTAAAATTTTTAAAGAAATTGCCTAAATATACTGTCTCGAGTCATAATATATGATTAATATCAACACTCATCTTTTTTTCAATCATTATTTATCTTTTCGATAATCAGCAGGGAGTCAGATTAGTAAACGTATTCATTTAAGATCAAATCCAAAAATAAATATAAAATCAAATTTCTAAAATGTCTAATCTGAAACGAAGTCAACAAAAGCTATTTTCTGAAAGGGGTTTTATGAAAAAATGTTTGCCAATCGAAAATCAGTTAAAATTAAAATTATGCAGATATTTTATTTGAAAATGATGCAACTAATGAATGTCTCAACATAAAACACGTTCCATTAGTATTTTTTCTATCAACTAGGCTACCAGTGTAATCTGCATCTGAATTTCCCTTTGACTCAAGGTTATCTTTAGATAGATATCATAGACCAAATCGTGGAGTGTGCAACAAATTCCTTAAAATCCTTCTACAGCTTTTAAATGAAATTCTTTTGGATTTGAATTGAAACCGTGCAAATAAACAAACAGTGAACATAATGACAGGTCTAGAATCAGTAAAATAAACAAATATATCCACGAGTATCTTGAGTAATCATCAATCAATAAAAAACAACATTCCTTACTACCTAAACTTGTAATATCGTTGGTCCAAACAAATTTATATGAACTAGTTTAAAGATGAAAAGATGATTAGTCAACATTTTTGCATAAGTCAGAATCAAAATCAACCTTCATTTCCTTATCGCATAACTGGCTGATTTACATCATATTATGGTGCAGATTTTCAACATTTAATATATCGTTCAAGATAAATGTACTGTTACCAATTTTGCCTTTACCGATAATTTTTCGTTGTTACCCATTATGATTCTGCCACCATTGTGCAAGGCTAAGGAATTTTGATTTGTTGCCCGTTGTGTGCCTGGAATAGCTAGAATCCAGGTAACACTGTTATTGTTCCTTAGCTTGCCCCATACCTACACGAGAAAAGATTTTTGTGACCTATTTGTTTTTATAGGTCCATGGTTGTTAGTGACAAAAGATTTTGATAAATATGTTTGTGTAGACCCTAGACAATCTTATTTGTTCCTTTCGGCACCCAGATTTGTTTGACTTTAAGATATTTTATATTCGTGCCTTTTGGAATCCAAATTGGTATGGTTTTCACGTGTTAGGGTCTATACCAGCAATGATTATGATTATGACCAATTTTTCCACAAATCGTGTACTTGGAATTTACTTGATTAATTTCGCTTTTAACACGTTCAGTCTGAGTATATCCGGGTCCTTGTCTAATAGGATTAACAGTTTGTTTCCCTAATAACATATTTAGTGATTTTTCTCCTTTAGAGAATTTTCCTGAAGTTGTAGTCAATTGTTGGACTTGTGTTTTGAGAGATTCATTTTCATTCAACAACATAGTGCACCTTTTAATAGAATTTTCTCTCCTAGTATTTTCACTTTCTTTCAGAATCAGAATTTCATTTTTAAGTGATTTAACTTTAATTTCTGCTTTTATAATCTCTTCTTCAAATGATGGACACTTATCACACTTTGGGCTCTTATTTCGATATTTTTTAACAAATTAATCAAGCTGTTTATTTAGTTCTATTAAACTATCTCTTTGCGATTCAATTTTAGCGTACTTCTCCCTAAGTCGTTCAAAATAGCCATTTACTTCGTGAAAATATATAAGTAATTTTGAGTGAGTAAGTTTTGATACCTCGCTTGGCTCATCATCATCGCTGTCACTTATTTCTCCTTGAAGACACAGTTTTGCTTTTTCATTTTCACTACCAGTGCTTTCATCAGTTTCATCCCAAGTAGCTGCAAAACTTCTCCTTTTCGGTTTCTTTCCTTCGTTGAGTCGATTCTGAGGACAATTTGGCTTGATATTACCAGGTTTATTACACTTGTGACATATGATCTCTTGCGCTTTTGAGTTGTCTATTACTTTGACTATTCTGCTTTTCGATTGTTGATTTAGAGCTGGATTTCCATATTTGTGGTTCCACCTTTTGAATCTCTTTATTAATAGTGCCAGTTCGGTTGCTCCATCATCGTCGTCGTCATTGTTACTTTCCGTTGTTCCTTTGAGAGCTATTGATTTCTTTCGCGTATCACCTCCTTTGCGTTCTTCCTTGAATTTGATTTCTAGCTCATAAGTAGTGAGATTTCCGATGAGTTCTTCAACTTTGATTTGTTTCAGATCCTTTGATTCTTGAATGGCGGTAACTTTTGCTTCAAAATTTCGTGGAAGGACTCCGAGGATTTTTCGGACTATTTCCAATTTTGTGTATGATTTTCCGAGAGCTTTTGATTTGTATACAAGATTAGAAAGTCGTCCATACATCTCTTTGACATTTTTATCCTTGGCCATTGTGAAGTTCTCGTGTTCGCTACTAAGCATGGCAAGGCGAGATTCTTTGACTTGGGAGGTTCCTTCGTGAGTCACTTCAAGTGTGTGCCAAATAATTCCTGCGCTGTTAGACAATGTGAGACACGATTAAATTCAATTTGGTTCAATTAACAAATAAAAGAATTCATAGCTTTAGCATTAGCATTCTGTAGTTTATTTTCAAGATCTGTCCATTGATCCATCGGTTTTTCATAATCTCGATTATCTACCACTATAGTTGGTGTCTTATATCGCGTCTAAACAATATTCCATGCATCTATGGTTTTCAAAAAAAAATTCATTATATTTTTCCTATAAGCATATACACCATTGAAAATGGGTGGTCTAACTATGGACCGACCCTCGGCAAAAGCATTATTAAAAGAAGCCATTAAAAATTCAAATATTTAAAATCAAAATTGATTTTTGAAAAATCAAAATTTTTAAAACAAAAAATGGTTTTTGTTCCTAGCTCTGATACCACCTGTAGGATCGACTTCACCCTAGAGGGGGGGTGAATAGGGTGATACTAATAATAACAAAATTAATGCTAAAATAAATATAATAATTGCAGCATAGATAATAGCAGAATAATAAAAGCAAAAATAGAACAACACAGATTTACCTAGCTTCGGCAAAACCCTGCCTATGTGCTACCCCCAAGGTTTCTACTAGAAATTAAGTAGTCGGACGCTTACACACATAAACTTGCGACACCCTCTAATGACTAACCTAACTCTACGCTCAAAACCCTGCCACAACTCAGCAACTGAGTTGCGAATTCTGAAACTACGCCCCGTAGTTTGTACCTAGTCACACGACTAGAAAGTTACCCAATTGAAAAAGAAATTACAAATGAAATAATGACTAAAAAAACAATAATGAAATAATTTCAAGCCTAATAGAATTAAAAGCACTGGTCCACTAAGAAATTATAATTAAAAAAACGATGTCTCCCTTTATTCTGTTTTTCTTCGGCCCGTATTTCTTTTGTTCCTTTTGCGATCTGAAATTAAGGTTGTTAAAATTTGAAGCACCGATTTGAAATTGATCGATTTCACTGATGATTTGAGTTGCCTTCCCAATCGATTCCTTTCCCTTGATGATTCGCGGCGTCTTCAATGCTTCTTCAATTTGGCTTGCGGTTGCTTTCAGAATTGAGTTCGAAACTGTGAAGCTGGTATATAATTTTTTCCGTTTAATTGCTCTGTATGTTTTGCTTTGGTTCGGACTCGATTCGAGTTATTGATTTGGGATTTAATTTGAAACTTTTCTCTGTGATTTTTGCTTGAACTCGAATACCCTTTACCGATGATGTTAATGGGTATTTATAGGGTTCGAATCCCTTAGTTTACGTTTGTATAATTTCAGTTTGAATAATTCATGATTTTGTTTTCTGCGTTGATTTTTGATCGTATGATCTTGAGACCTCTGACTGGTTCGTTCCTTGATTGTAGCTTGGTATTTGAATTTGATATATATATATATATATTTTGCTTACTTGTTTGATTCTTTTCTGCTCTGACTTGTTCATCGTGAATTTGCTGACTTTGAGATGAAAATTAAATTTGACTTGTTCAATTCGAACTTGTTACCCGTGTTCCATTCATGCTGGCTTTGACCTGTTCTAGTTTGATACATATGATTCTTCTGATGTATTCATATATTCAAATTTCTGCTTATATATTTCTCTTTGAACCGTGGCTTGATTTTCTCTATGACTATATTCACATTGCTACTATTAATAACTCGGAACATATAAACATGTATATACATACATATATGTATGTATATATAGGTATAATTGTTGTGCCTATCCATGTGAACTTGTTGCTGTGTGGTTCCTCTTGAGTCTGGTTTTATTTAAGTCTAATTGCATTGTTTGCTTCAAGTACCTGATCATCGATTTTGATCTGTCATTGGTACGTGTCCTTTCATGCTCTTTGTTGTGCGTACTTGTATCAATTTTTGTTGTATTCACTTCTAGTTCACTTTGATGGTGGTTGAAGTCTGTATTTTTCTTGTACTTGATTCTGGTCTGGTACCATATATACTCTAGTTAGTGAACATGTTGAATTGCTTGTGCTACTACCTTTAGTTCGACCAGAGTTAAGTAGTTTGATTGTGTTGATTTAGAGAGCTAGTTGTTATGTTGTGTTGAAGCTCCATGATGCTTTATTCCCAGTTGTAATCAAGCCTTTATTTGTTGTTTGGAGTTTGTTCTGGTCAGTTGAGGTCTGGTACTTAATGTTGTATGTTGTGTTCAATTAAGTCTATCTGGTGTGTTGTTGCAGTGTTGTTTTGTGTTGATGTTGCACTTGGTTGCACTATCCTTTCACTATTTTGTAGTGGTCTTGTTGTCATTTACCTTCATATGTATTCATGGGGTCTGGTTTGGTCTGAACTGTTTATTTGCTGGGAGTTCACTCATGTTGAACTTGAAGTCTTGATGGCATATGAGAATCATGTGTACATCCATTTGCTATGTCAGGTGCAGTTGCATGTTTGTTGCGACTGGTCTGGTTTGGTCTGAATAAATATATATGTATATTTTGTCATGTGATCATGTTGAACTCCATTGATTTTTGTTCCAGCTGTTTTGTGCCATATGAGGTCTGGTTGCACTTCTTTGTTCTCACAATTGACTGTGTACATATGAGCTGGTCTTTGGTCCAGATTACATGTGCACTGCCCTATTGAAGTTTGAATTTGAGCTTCATGTTTATTGTTCTGGTGCTTTTGTATTCTCTGAAATATATATGTGAGGTCTGGTTCAAGTATGTTGAACTAGTTCACCACTTTGAGTCTGCACTATTATCATGTGTATGCTCTAATGTTTATATGTGTGTTCACACTTCTTTGGTCTGGTTCATCTTGAAGCTGATGTCATTGTTTGTGCCTTTGACTTTCTTGTTGCCTTGATTTGGTTTTGAATCTATGCCTCATTGTGTACTGGTCATCATCTTGAAGCTGATGTCATTGTTTGTGCCTTTGACTGTCGAGATGTTTTGGTGTGCATGTATGGGTTGTTGCAGCCACTTGAGTCTGGTTTCATTGTGCATACTTGTGTACATGTTTCTAATTCAAGTGTTCATGGGTGATCTGGTTGTGTACATTTGAGTCCGGCCATTGCATTGGACTTTTATTCATGTTGGCTGACCATTGACTCTCGTACTTGACCATTGCATTGCATTGCACCTGAGTTGAATCCACCATTTGGTTGGGTTTGACCATGTCCTCACCCGTCCCTACAGTTTTATCAAGTGTATATCGGTGTGCATGGCCTTGTGACATGTACAGTGATACACTATGCATGTTACAAGCTGTTCATGTAAGATGAATTCAAAAGAAATAAATGACAAACAACCAAATAACTAAGGCAAATAACATTTTCAAAAACACACACTTTAATTTGCACTGCAAAATATTTTCTTTTTCAATTTTACCACGTCATTGTTTTTTTGTAGATAATTCAGATGCCGGATACAAAACTGGATTAGAGTTGAAGATAAATACGAGTGTTTGAGTGATATGTAGTGATGTCAAAATTGTAAATTGAAATTTGTGATGTAATCGAAATTGTAATGTAATTGTAATTGAATTGTAATTGAAATTGTGTAAATGTAGTGAGAGCTGAAGTTTGATCTGTTTAAATTGTAATAAAATATTTGTTTGAATAAAATATTTGTTTGAATATGAATTCTGTGATATTTATTTTATTCGTCAAATATTTATTCAATTATGTGAAAAATAAAATAGTACAATAACAAATACAATTAAATGAATATATATATATATATGTTTATTATCATCAAACAAAAGTCATATACTAGCATATTCAACAATTTTAATCACCACCAATTTTATTTCCAAAGATTATTTCCTTTAACCTAACTTAGGCTAAGTTTCTTTTCAATATCCCTATTATTTAACTCAAGTTAAATTTAATTCCATAGTTTAATCTCAAATTTACTTTTGTTAACATTCATATTCAATAATTTAAAAACTTATTTTAACTTACTAATTTTTTTAAAATTTATAAGTTATCAGACTTATTTTCTCATCTTTTCAATAAACATTTAAATGAAAATTACCTTGTTCTTATTTATTTCAAATCATTTTTGAAATCATATATATACAAAATCCCCTTTTTATATCAATCATTCATTTGAATTTCAAAATCAAAACTAGTTTTACCAAAACAAAATTCCAATGGTAGCAATTCATCTCTTGGAAAACTGAAAATGAATGTCGATGATGAAATAGTCATCATCGAAATTATTTTCCAACGATCAAGTGAGTTCAGCGCTTTCTTTCTCTGTTAAATCCTTTAAAAATATTTCTATTCAAAATATTTTTCAAATAATAATATTATTATTATTATCCTAAAAATTTGAAAAACCATTTCCAAAACTAACAAGATTTTAATTCTCATATTCCCAGCTTTTAAACCCTTTTATTTACGAATCATATTTACAAAATTTCACTATGGTTATATAAAACCATTTCCTTAATTCTTTATCTTTGTTTTCATTAAAAGAATATCAACAACTTTTTATAACAACAAATGATAATAATCAAATATTTTCATTCTCTAACAACCAAACATACCACATATACTATAAAATTTCTGAAAATTATTCCTTTATATATAAAACATAATCAAGGTAAAATTATTTCATTTACCAAATTTCAATACAATACGATGTCGAATTGCTCTGTTCAAGTGTTTAGAGATCCCTATCAATAACGTTAATTACTCATATTGGACAGAATCCATAAGCCACTCAACAAATCAACCAACACAATATATAACATTTTTATATCACTAACAAATACGCGCTCATCTATATATTTATATATATCCTTAAACTTATTCTAGGGTGTTACTGACCCTATCTCTAATGAGTACCCTACCAAAGCCAAGGTTCTCGCTTAACCTTCAGCTCTGATACCAAATGTAACGACCGGGGATTTTCCACCCTCGAAAATCGACACTAATACGTCCACTGTATTGTGTATCGAGCAATCAATGGTTGGAAAACCCGATTGTTAGGGAAAAAGAAAGAAGGAAGAAGATAAGAAGAAAACTAAACAACATAGAACCTCACAGCAGAACGAAAAATATACAATATACCACAAATCTTTACACAAAAGTCAAACTGTAATATATGCATATAAAGACATCAATCAGAGTATGCTGATCTATTTCAGCTTGGACAGTTATAACAGCCTGTCCTTACAATTGTTAATAAATACCATCAGTGAATACAATGGAAAAATAACCATCTACATTAATAAGTCTCTGGGCCTCCAACTTGTCTCTTGAAGCTCCAAGCATCCAAATTAATCTATAATATGCTCGGTCTGACCCTAGCATTATAATAAAATAACACCCGAGTCACTCTGGAAAACCAGCGTGAGAAACACACCCAACCGGATTTTAAAGTTATAGAAAACCTTTTGAAAATCAAGAGTATCTCGTAAGATCACGCCGCACATAAACACGGATAGGTTTTTACCTTACGATAACCAAAACCATTTCATATGAAATTCTCTGACATTATAATAGGGTCTAGATACACATACTTATTAATCTTAGCTGAAATTGTTACATTAATTAAATTCTAGCATTATAGGTATACAAATAAAACTGTAAAGGCTCGTATTGGAAAATGGATTCCATACAATGACTGGGCTACTAGGGTACCGCCCGTCACGATGCATCTCTAGATAAAATAACACCGAGGAGCTCGCCTGAATCCTCTGCCAACACAAAACCGGCCTACCCCTTACTGGATAGTACCAAATATGATCACCCCTTTGTTAATGGGCCCCGAAGCAAACAAATGAGAGATAATAGAGACTTTAGATAGGGATGATCATACCCTACTTGGGAGCGACCCACTTAGCCATGCTGCATCTCCCCTATTTTAGTCATTCCCAGTTAATGAGGCTTGAGGCTACGTTTAACATTTATATATATAGCACTACCCACTTGGAATGCTAATACTGCCTTCCAAACAACAATGCAATACCAGCATTCTTCCATACAAGTTCATTTTGGGACTGAATGAAACAATTGAGAGCTTCTTCATCAAAATTCCCTCATCTTCAAGATGACTTCACTTCGAAATGCATTCGTTGGATCGAAGTGGTTTTCGGATAACATACCCGATCCCGGTCTCTTTGAAACAACATTCGATAATTTCTAGTAAACTCAACCCCGGTTCTTTAGAAAACATACAGTCAAAGATAAGATCGAAGGTCACCTCCTAACTGCTAGTGGATGGATTTCCTTATCATTGTCCTAGGAGAACGAAACGATATTTATACGCACAGTACAACATCATCGGAGATAAATGTGCCATATAACTCACGTGTTTCTTCAAAATATTTCCAAAGTTACGTTTGGGTCCTAATTCCATAGTCGGTTATTTAACTGTCGAATAACAACCATTCAATCATGGATTTAATTCCATAGGGAAAACCAACTTTGGTTCAGCATATAAGCAATCATTAGCCTTGTTTTTTAAATCTTTCATAAATAAAACCATTTGTAAATTACCTGTATAAGAATACTTTTACATAGATATATCCACCAATTCCTATATTTTCAATACTTAGAAAATATCCATATACTTATCTCAATGGTATAAGTATATTTACACACCAAGAAAGATTCCATTTTTATTTGATTCAAAAATCATTCATAAACTCCTTGCAATTCTCTAAAACAATTTATAACCATTTTATAAAACTTCTGAAACCATTTATAAACTACTTTTATAAATCTATAAACCCATTTCTTAAGTCGGTTTATAAATATCAAACCATTTTTAAAACTCATTATAAAACTCTTCACTTTGTAAATAATCTTCATTACGTCTCCAAACCATTTTATAAGATCTTTTATAAAATCCAAGTCTTTCAACTCTATTCATGGGTCTGGGAAACATTTACACACAATTAGAAGTCTTTACTTCAAAATAGTTTCATATAAAATAATATTATAAATAAATAAATAATAATTATCTACCATAAAACATCCTAGAATAATTAGTAATCATTCCACAAGTAATAATAATAATTCATTATTCTTATTATAAATAATAATAATTTATTTTCAGAATCTTATTAATAAACCCTTATTATTAATTTCAAACTATAATTATTCTTGAAATAATTAACCTTTCAAATTATTGACGTTTTGATAAATTTAAAATAATTCTATTATAATTAAATAACCTTAAAATAATATTATTATAATTAAATAACTTTAAAACAATATAAATTTTATTAAATACTCTTAAAACGATATTAATATAATTAAATAATTTTAAAACAATATTAATTTAATTAAATAACCTTTAAACAATATTAATAAAATTAAATAACCTTAAAATAATATTAATATAATTAAATAGATAATCCTTAAAACAAAATATTTCCAAAACCCAATTTCGGATTTGAAAATCGTTTCTTATCTCAAAAACCAATTCCGACTCAAACGGCAATTTATAGTATTTTTAAAATACTAATTTGAGGCCAATAGCCCCCTAACACTTAACAACCGCCGATATTGATTGTCTATCACTACTAGGTTTTATTTTCAAACATATAACGACGTTATAACCATAGTGTCCACAATCCATGTTCATTATTCAATAATCCAAATAAAAGAAATATTATTGAAATAATTCAATAATAGCGAGGAATCCCGTTGGATCCCTCCAACCTGTTTCCTTATACATCACAAACGTTATATAATCATAAAATAAAATCAACCCCTTCGAGGTGGGATTCGTATACAAAGGGTCAACCCCTCTTACACAAGAACGTAATAGAGTTACATCCGTTCCAATAAGCGGGAATATTCAATCCAACTAATATAAATATAGTAATTCATCCAAACAATCATCCAACAATTTTTTATCAATCATATATCATACTAGTTATCCAAAAAGGTGAGTTTAACTCACCGAAATTTTATGTTGTCGCCGAGGCATTCCCGTTTGGAACTAAAATCGAACGACGTCCGATTTTAGCCCAAATTTCAACAATCTCCAAATTCGTCTAAACCAACTCCATCGCGAAGATCTCGATGATATGAGTCCAACGCAAAAAACGGCATTCGAATCTGACCTCATATGAGTAAAATACACAATTTCTAAGTTATCAACAAATTAAAATCAAAATTAAACAACTTAGCAATATTTACAAGTTTGCCCCCTCGCCCATTTTCCTCCTTCTTCACCAAAAAGAAACTTGCACAGATAAATGAACCACCATGGCCATGAACTAATATGCAGTGACACAAAGCAACAGTCAACGAAATTCGAAATCGATCGCGCCGGCGAACATCTCTTCGGACAAGCATTGCAACACTCAACACCACAACCTCCCCGCCTCGCCTCATAAAAACGTGACCTACCACCCTCTCATGGTTGCATCTGTGCACGCACGACAACTTTTGTCATAAAACCCCACTAAATTTCGAGCCTAGGTGCTAAACAACGATCTAAATCCAATTCTGATGTCTGATTCTCCAATCGACGACCACACAATCCACACAACCTAACCCTTGCATCACCAAGAACACGGCCTCCCCTCCCAACCATGATCGAACATCACCAAAGTATGCCATAATGAAGCTCTCACCAAAACTAGATTTTTAATGCTTGTTTCATAATAATTAAATAAGTATGGGATTTTTAATTTAAATTTGAAGTTTGAATTAAAAGAGTAAATTCTCATTTACATGTACATACATGTTTTTATAGAGAGAAAGGGCATGTTTTTGTATGTGAGGGGTATGGGCAAGGTATGGGCTGAAAAGCAAGGGTATGGGCTGAGAATGGAGCATATGCTCACATATCTACATATTATTTTAATTTTAAATATTCACAAAACATACCAGAAAATCTCGAACTCCAAACGTGGCGTGCTGCCTAGCGTTCTATATGTTATACCCCTATTCTGAACGCAATGTATCTTATTTCGAGACCTAATTTGATCGCATGTAGAACATAGGTTTTTGGACCTAGTTATTATATTAAACTTTCGATATTAATTTTAGTGCTTTTCGATCTCCCACGACAAAACGATTCATCCGATGGCCACGAAAATCGTCGGCATACAATAACTCACTATTATAGTTCCAATGAAACAGGTTTCGTCGAAATCCGAGACTGTGCCCCGAAAGGCTATATTTATATGCTAATTAAAACGAGTTATTTTCAAAATTAGTTAAATCACTTTTAAATTCGATTTAAAAGTTTTACTATCTTTATTTTTTATCAATAGAAATTAAATATGCTTTTAAATCATTTTTATCCAACTTAAACCCAAGATTCAAATATTTGAACAATTTAAATTATTAAATTCAATAATCAAATTATCCAATAAATTGCTATATTTGAGATTTAGATTATTTGATCTATCAAATTAAATTTTCAATATTTAAAATCAACTAAATATTCTAATTTCAAATGTCAAAATTTCTAGGTCGTTACAGCACTAAAAGCCGATGAGTAGGCCAATCCTCTGTTTGTGAGATCTAGAATATATTTCTAGGCGAGGGGTAGAGTAAAGTCGAAATATTAGAAATGTAAGAGGTATAGAAGGGTAAATTCCTACCAATGTATCGTTTTTAAATTAATTATATAGTTATCCATATGCGAACTTTGTATAATTGTCCTAAGTACCGGATTATCCGTATTTATAACTTGACCTGTTTTAACACAGGAAGTATGTTGTGTATATCAGAGTCCACTCGGTGAGGACTCGAATACTGATTACATACTTCCAAAAGATCCGAAATTGAGTTAGCTGGGAATTATTGCTTAGTTTGGAGACACCGGTTTCAGATAATGTTGGGTAGATTCTCACCACCGGTCCAAAGCTTCGCCGAACCAACCTGCTCCGCATGCAAAAACCCTGCCAAACCAGCTCACCTCCCATGCTCTGCCGAACCAGCTCACCTCCCATGCTTCACCGAACCACCGAACCAAGTGACATCGGACCATCCTTCTTCCATCCCACCGGACCACCCTTCTGCCACCGGACCACCGAACCAAGCAATGACGAACCAAGACGTGCCAGGCCAGATCACATCAGCCCAGGCCCATCAGCGGCTATACACATCCTGGACCCCTACCCCTAGCCTCACTCTATAAATAGAGGGGCAGGGGTACAGCAATGGGGACAAGTTTTGAGAGCTCAAGCACGGAGATAACTTTCAAACAACTTTCTTTTACTTGTATCAAAGCTTTGTACTTGTAATAAAAACAAGAGAAGAGAAATAACATATAAAGTGGACGTAGGCACATTCTGGCTAAACCACTATAAATCTGCGTGTCTTTTTACAGTTTAGCCCATGCTTTTCATATATTTGAATAAATCACCCAAATCACTAAGAACAACATAAGATCTACTAAATCATACAACTTTGAGGTGTTTGTCCATTTTTTGTGCAAACATTTTTGGTGCTTTCACTGAGAGCTAGAAGCTCGAAGCTTCAGCTTCATCCGCTTAACAAGTTTTCCTAACAAAATCGTCCGTCACTTGGAAAACATGCCTCCCAAACAGAGAAAAGATGTTAACAAAGGAAAAAACATCGCGTCCAGCAGTCTTCCAGATCCAGCTGTCACGAATCAAGTAAATCGTCCTCCTCCAGCAACAGTAACAAATGAAGAACAGGCTAACCCAACTACTCCTGCCACAGAACAGCCTGCAGCAATTACTAGAGCAGATCTGGACAGAGTTGTGGTTGAAGTAACTAACCGCTTCACGTCCCAGCAGGAAGCCTTGGTGGACCATCTCATGTCACGCTTAAGGGACACTGAAGAATCCAACCGCAACACTGAATCATGGGGCGAGTCCCAGTCTGGAGGATCTCAGAGACAACAAAGATCTTCCTTCTTCGAAGAAGCTAACGGCAGAAGTAGCTGTGGTAGGAGCCGAGACCGAGCACAGCCCGAAGTTAGGCCTGAGGAAACGTTTGGTACCGAACCCAACGGGGAAGGTACCGGGCGAAGGTCAACTGCAGCTGAGCCTGTCATGCTGCCTAACCACAGAAACGCCAGTGAACGGGGCCGAGCTAGAGTCCAGCCCGAAGTTGGACCCGAGGAAGTGCTTAGATCAGAACCCAACAGGGGGAGATCAAGGCAACGGCCAACTGTAGCTGACCCAAGCATGCTCCCAGAAGATCAAAGGCAGCCACTGGAAAATATGAGGAATGATAGACGATACCATCCCTACAGGTCATCTGGACGGAATCAATCCCACAGAACAGAACCAAACTCATTTCTATCTGCTCCAAGTTCTGATGAAAGGATGGCACGCTTATTCAGAGAGTGTGTCCAACGGGAGCAAAGGCGCTAGGGTAACCAGCCCTTTCGCCCGCAATATCGAAGTTGCTATCACCCCCCGAGAATGGAAGATGCCAACAATGGAACCCTACAAAGGAACCTCCGATCCCGTTGTACACTTACAGAGGTACACGCAGCATATGCTCATGAGTGGAGCAACAGAGGGAGTACTGTGCAAATGCTTTCCGCTCTTCTTAGCAGATCTTGCTACCTCCTGGTTCTGTCATCTACCCCAAGGATCCATCAGCTCGTGGGAAATGTTGAAAGAAAAATTTATCAGTCAGTTCCGCATTCATGTGGAGCAACCTAAGGACGCTTATTCCTTATCCAGCGTCAAACAGAAACCTGGAGAAAAGCTGCAGCAATACCTAACTAGATTCAACGCCGCAGCAGCCGCAGTCCAAGATGCCGATGAGAAGCTTATCCTAATGGCCCTCTGCAGTGGTGTGCATCTGGACACTAAATTTGCTAGAAGGCTGGCAAAAGAAAAGCCAGCTACTTTACCCGATTTCTTCCATGAAGCCGGGAAATACATGAGGCTTGAGGATGTTGCCGTTGAGGGGCAGTCAGGACAGCAAAATAAGACAACCCATGGCAACGCCCCTGCTGTGGCAAGGGACATTCGAAGAAATGATTCCAGAGACAATGCTGGGGGCAAGAAGGGAGCAAAGCGCCTATATCGGCCAGGACCAAGATTCGACACTTACACTCCTTTGAACGAGACCGTCGAAAATATCTTCCTTGCCACCCAAGGCGAAGTTAGATACAAACGCCCACCATACAAGAAGGAATCAGATAACGCATAGAAGTCTGGAAAATTCTTCCGCTTCCACGAATCTCACGGGCATGATACCAACGAATGCCATCATCTCCGAGATCTGATTGAGGAACACATCAGAAGAAAGAAACTGGAACGTTATGTAAAAGGTCAGGACAGGACCCCAGCTCCTGCCAATGAAAACCCAAGGCTACCCTCCCCGGGGGCCGACAGAGGAAACCGCAACGCTAGAAGCTCTAGCCAAGAAAAGATAGTGGTCCATACCATCTCAGGAGGGCCACACATCGCAAACAGAAGCTGGAAAGAGATGGAAAGATACGAAAAGTCGCTTAGAGACAATAAAGACTATGTCAATTCGGTTATAGAAGAGTGCCACCCGAAGCGGAAAGAAAGTAATGACATCGCGTTCGGTAAGCGTGACCTAGAAGGAAGGCAGTACCCTCACATGGATCCCATGGTCATCTCTGCCCGACTTGGTCCCGCCGAAGTCTACCGAATCCTGGTAGACACTGGAAGCTCGATAAACATCCTGTTCAAACACGCATTCGACAAAATGAAGCTATCAATGAAGGATGTATCCCCCTGCGATAAACCACTACACGGCTTCACTGGAGATGCGAAGATGCCCCTCGGGCAACTGGACCTTTTTGTTGAGATTGGAAGCCATCCCCGCTCTACTGTACGGAAACAAACGTTTGTGCTAATAGAAAACCAGTCGGCCTACAACGCCTTCTTAGGAAGGCCATCCTTGTTTGACTTCCAAATTGTCTTAGCCCCATGGTGCCTAAAGATGAAATTCCCAACAGACAATGGAGTAGGGGAGGTGGAAGGAGATCAGGACGTTGCTCGAGACTGCTATGTGACTGAACTTCGCAACAACCACAAGAAGGATAAAGGGAAGGGTGTAGAGATTTCCCTCTGCACAAAAAGTCTAGAAGCATAGCAATTAAAGAAAGCCCCTCCTCTTCGATATACCAGCGACCCTTTCAATGAATTAGATCCTAGGGACAAAGAGGAGGAGGCCACCGCCGAGCCTGCAGAAGCTATGGAGTTTATATCTGTAGACAAGCACGACTCGAGTAGACTATTGAAAATTGGGTCCCAACTAAAAGCCGAAATTGAAGGAACAACTCATCGATTTTCTCCGCCACAACTTGGATGTATTCGCTTGGTCACACGCTGACATGACTGGAATCTCCCCCGACATAGCCTGCGACGTATTAAACATTGATCCTACCAAGGCGCCTGTAAAACAAAAAAAGAGAAGTATGGGGGCAGAGCGATCAGCAGCACTCGATGAAGAAGTAAAGAATCTACTCGCCAATGACTTCATACGAGAAGCTATCTACCCGGAATGGATCGCCAACCCGGTGCTGGTAAAAAAGGCTAATGGGAAGTGGCGAACATGCATTGACTTTTCCAACTTAAACGACGCCTGCCCAAAGGATTGCTTCCCACTTCCCAGAATCGACCAACTTGTAGACAGCACAGCCGGGCACGAACTCCTATCTTTTATGGATGCATACTCAGGATATAACCAAATTCCTATGCATGCTCCCGACCAAGACCACACTAGTTTCATCACCGACCGAGGTTTATACTGCTACAAAGTAATGCCTTTCGGACTTAAAAATGCAGGAGCCACCTACCAGCGCCTCGTCAACAAGATGTTTGCAGGGCTAATAGGACAAACTATGGAAGTATATGTGGATGACATGCTGGTAAAGTCAAGGAAGGCCAAAGATCACGTAAGCCACCTAAGCAAGATGTTTCAAGTACTTCGGCAATATGGAATGAAGTTGAATCCACTAAAATGCTCCTTCGCTGTGTCGTCAGGGAAGTTCTTAGGATTCATCGTTCATGCCAGAGGGATAGAAGCAAACCCTGAATAAGTCCGAGCGCTAAGGAATATCAAGATACCTTCCACCCGAAAGGAAATGCAAAGCCTAAATGGAAAAGTGGCCGCCCTAAGCCGATTCATCTCCAAGGCAACGGACAAGTGCGTCCCCTTTTTCGAAGCTATAAAGAAAGATAAAGGAAAGTTCGAATGGACGGACGAATGCTTAACCGCTTTCCATAACCTAATCGAACACCTCCAGAAACCACCGGTACTCTCGACTCCAAGCGAAGGCGAAGAATTATACCTATACCTTGCTGTGTCATCTCACGCTCTAAGCGCTGCCTTGGTAAGGGAAGACAACCGCACGCAACGACCAGTTTACTTCGTCAGCAAAAGGTTTACTGGGGCAGAAGTTAGATATCCTAAGCTTGAGAAGTTAGCATACTGTTTACTAATCACATCACGAAAACTGCATCACTACTTCCAGTCCCATTCCATCAAAGTTCTGACCGATCAACCACTGAGGCAGGTACTCCATCGTCCTGACACTTCTGGGCGACTACTTAAATGGTGCATTGAACTAAGTCAGTATGATATCACCTATCACCCTCGCACCGCCATCAAGGGACAAGCCATGGCTGATTTCATTGCAGAATTCACTACCAACGAAGATAAGGAGCAATTGGAAATAGCAGAAGATATCAAGTGGAATCTCTTTGTGGATGGTGCATCGAACGAACAAGGCTCGGGGGCAGGTGTGGTAGTAATCACTCCTAGGGGAAACAAACTGCACTATGCTATAAGGTTGGAGTTCGCTGCCACCAACAACGATGCAGAATATGAAGCAGTGATAGCTGGACTAGAAATTGCCATAGAAATCGGGGCCAATTCTTTGTGTCTTCACAGCGATTCTCAACTTATTGTTAATCAAATACTAGGAGAATTCCAAGCTCGAGAAGAACGACTCATAGCATATCTAAAGAAGACCAGGTTACTTCTCAGCCGATTGGACCACTACTTAGTCAAACACATCCCTCGGGAGGAGAACCGAGAGGCCGACGAATTAGCAAAGCAAGCAAGTGTGAGAGACATCACCATCTTCGGGGCAGTGACCATCTCAAAGCAACTGGCCCCAAGTTTTGAGCAAGTAAATCTGATAGCTGCAACCGAAGAAGCAACTTGGATGACTCCCATCCGAGACTACCTACAAAGTGGCACTCTACCCAACGGGCGTAACGAAGTCAAGAAAATCCTGAGGAAAGCATCCCGCTACACAATACAAGAAGACATCCTCTACCGGCGCGGATTCTCTAACCCGTTATTAAGGTGTGTCGCTGGGAGAGAAGCCAAGGAAATCTTATCCAACATCCATCAGGGGAGCTGCGGAGATCACACCGGAGGGCAAACATTAGCAAAAAAGATACTCCGATATGGATAATTCTGGCCCACCTTAAGCAAGGACGCCTTAGATTTTGTCAAGAAGTGTGACAGATGCCAAACATTTGCTAAGATTCCTCGGCTACCAACAACCGAGATTACTCAGATGACCAGCCCCTGGCCCTTCGCAATATGGGGAATTGACTTAATCGGCGAGTTACCAATGGGCCGAGGCGGGGCCAAATATGCTATAGTGGCAGTTGATTATTTCACCAAATGGGTGGAAGCGGAACCTCTGAATAAAGTATCTTCAACAAAAGTTATTAACTTCTTAATCAAAAATGTTCTGTGCAGGTACGGAGTCCCACTCAAAATCATATCAGACAATGGACTTCAGTTTGACAGCGAGGAATTCACCAACTGGTGCCGAGAGCATGGAATTCATAAAAGCTTCTCATCCGTAGCATATCCCCAGGAAAACGGACAAGTCGAAGAAGTCAACAAAATTCTGAAAACTCTGATAAAAAAGAAGCTCGAAAAGTCGAAGGGCGCTTGGGTGGATGAACTCCCTACGGCACTATGGGCCTACCGCACATCTTTCAGAACATCAACAGGGCGCACTCCTTTCTCTTTGGCATACGGATCGGAGGCTATGCTCCCAGTTGAAACCATTGTGCCTTCCCACCGTAGGATCCATTATAACCCAGAAGAGAATGAAGAACTCCTCCACATGTCTTTGGATCTAATTGAGGAGAGAAGGAATGATGCAGTCCTTAAAGCAGCAGCCCACAAGCAGAAAGTGGCAGCACAATACAACTCTAAAGTCAAGCATCGTACCTTACAAGAAGGGGATCTTGTCCTCAAGCGAATCTTCCCACGCCCCGGAGCACTAGACCCAATCTGGGATGGACCATATGTAATTCATAAAGATCTCCACAACGGAGCGTATATTTTGTCAACAGTGGACGGGGAGGTGTTCCAGAGGGCATGGAACATCCAACACCTCCGTCGATACTTTTCTTAACTTGTATTGCCCATATGAAGTGAATTAACAAAGAGAATCAGTGGACGTAGGCCTCTTCGTGCCGAACCACTTTAAAAAACTTTGTCTCTTTTCTTAACTTGTTCCTTTATATCTTGGCTACTTGTTAACTTTATCCTTTTCTGTTGAACAAAATCCTACGCGTATAGCATCTCCACTCAAAGCACCCCACGGCGCAACTTCACCTGGGCAAAACCCAACAGGTACTATGCGAATCTATGCCCTCGCCAATGAGACACTTTTGCTCCAGCATCCCTCTGCTGCGGGTTAACTCATTGCTCGCGACGGCCCTTAAAGCCAACTGTAATGAGCCGATTATAAGCCACCGAGAAGGCCGACTATAGCCGAGGCAGCTCATTACGGCGTTAGGCTCGCCGGCAACTGTGAACCGACTATAAGCCCCAACATAAGGTGTGGCCAGCCAGGGGCAGTTCACAGTTGACGATCGGCACCCACGCTAGCCGGCCACAGTAAATCGAATAATACCCATGATTACGGGCCATAATGGCCCGGGTAGTTACTGTGCGCGATCTCGGCTCCGATGTGTCTTAAGTGCGGCTGAGGTAAAAAAGAATTAACTCCCTGCGGAGGCGTAAGATGGGTGACAAACATCTCCAAGACCCACAGCTAGGGAAAGTGACTACAAAACCCGATTGCCACGAACTTAAGCACATCGAAGGCCTTCCGTGATTGGAAGTTTTACCTTTTCACATATTTCAATTTTACTTAAAAAGGTTTCCTCCTATCCTCTATAACAATCCATAAAGTACAGGATACAGAGTAGGAGGTACTCGCCAATGGATGCAGAGATTCACAATCGGATGGCAAGGCATTCAACTGCTTTCCATGCTCGGTCATACAAGATATTCGAAACTGCCGTCTACAAACAGAACATGAAAGGCGGTATAATCAAGGGGCCGGCTGTAGTGGAGCTTTATCCTTGTCCTGTTGACCCCCTGTCCAGTCAGAAAAAGGATTCATTAGCAATAAGCAACCAAGTTGATGGAGAAACTAAAAAGGGAGACTTACCAGCACCTGCTTCCTGACTATCCTGATCATCATCCTCTACCTGCACGCCTACCTCCTCAGCGGCAAGCAACCGCATACCTTCCTTCACCGCCACCTTCTCCTCCTTGGTAAACTGAGCAGTGACCGCATCCATGCTGAAGACCACGCCACCATCTTTATCCGCATCGGCCTTAGCCTCCTCCAAAGCCCGAAGATAGATCTTAGCCATGACCCTAGGATAATCATCCATCCAAGATAGGTTGCCCTGCTTCCAAGTTCGGAAGTACGTGTCCTGAAGCATTTCATCCATCATCCCCTCATTCTCCTCAAACTCCCTCATCCGGGCCTTGGAAGCCGACAACCTTCCTACAGCAGCTTCTCTCTCCAAACGGTATCTCGAGCAGTCAGCCTGAAGGGATTTCCGCATCGCCTCCATCTCCTCCTTCAGCCTAACCTGAGCGAGCTCTGCGACTTCAAGCTTCCCCGACAGCTCCTCTACCCGCTCAAGATCCGCCCTCCGAACCTCATCCACTGTCGAGATGGCCATATTTATCTGTTCCTTGCAGGCGGCCTCCATCTTCCGCAGTTCCGCCTTACTAGCCTCCTCCATAGCCTTCCTCAATCGCCCGGAGGCAGCCTCATGCTGAGAAATCTGAATGGCCTGGTCAGCGAGCTGTTTGGCCTGGTCCGAAACCATCAATCTTAGTCGGATGTTGGCACTCCCAATCTCCTCTACAGCCTTAACCAGCTGGGCATGATGCCCCATCAGCTTCTTAGTCTCCTCCGCCACCCGATCAATATTAGCCTTGGCCTCGTCTCCCATAGTAATTATACGAGTAGTGAGTAAATCGAGATCTAAGGACTTGGCTTCATCAAGTACCCGTACCATGTGGTTGCGGGGAAGAAGGTGCTCACCGGTGACCTCGTCAAAGGTAATATCATGGGAGCTTGGATCCAGGTCAGGATGACCCGCAAATGGATTACGAGCCAAGTCAGGACGGTCGATATGAATAACGGTAGGGTTTCCGGGCGGGCGCGGAGAGAGTGCAAACTCGCTATCCTCCCCCGTGATATCATAAAGAGGCTGAGCCGGGAGCTGAGGACCAAGTGAAGGTTCGGATGAAGGATGACTCCTCTTTCTCCTTTGAATACCCTCTTCGATAACCCCAAGAAGAGGACGGTAGCCGACTACATCCCCGGAGCGGTGGGTCGAAGGCTTCGGCTTAGCGGAAGTTTTTGAAAGCTTGTATTGCTCAAGCCTGTGTCGAAGATCCGAGGCCTTGGATGTCTTACCTACTCCTGATGTGAAGAAAAAGTGTCACAAGCATGCATTGATCTATAATTCGAGAAAACACGGCAAATTAAAAGATAAAAAGAAAAGAAACACATCTGTGGTTGTACAAACCCTGGGGAGGAGTAGGATACTGCAATAAGTCCTGGATTTCATTCCAGGACAGGAGCGGGTCATAAAATATTCCTAAGTCCCTATCATTAATGAAGCATGCAGGAGTCAAGAGTTCACCTTGAGTCGTCGGAGCCACCTTGGCTGGAATGGTCTGAGGAGACTCGCTTGCACCGGTTCGGCCTTGTCCGCTTTCCCGGTTTTCTCTACCAAAGCCGGATCTTCGTCCAGCCCCTCGAAAGCCTGGTGGAACGCATCATCCGTCCACTCCTGAATCTCGCCCGCTTGCCCAGGAAGCAAGGCCCCGATGCCATTGCCGCCTTTATCACCTTCCCGACCATCTCCACCCTCACCTCTTTCCTCCTCTATGTCTTCCTCCTCCTGGGTAAGTGGACAGTTGCTGGGGGAGGGACCGTCCGACTTCTTGAGTTTCTTACCTCCGACGGCTGGAGGTTTCGTGAAAGGTTTCCTCTTGCTACTCTCTACCGTAACACCTTCCTTGGTCTGAGCAGCCGCCCTCTCCTCCGCCGTTTCCCTCAGCTTAACTACTGACTGCTGTGGAAGGATTAAGCTATACTCCAGAAGGATCGCATTTCTGATCAGGAAGGCAGATGATCTATATTTCCCGAGAATAGCTTCTATCTCAGCCGCCGTCTGAACCAGGCGGTCAGTCTCCACAATCGCAAAGCCACCTGTCGCTAGCAAAAATGAGAAAGTATGAGAAAAAGCATCGCAATCGGAATGGAAATTATAAGTAAAAGCATCAACTTAGATCCAGAAGTAAAGCGCCGAATTGAAACGGAGTCGTCCCTGACAAAGAACCACTCCTTCTTGAACATGCTGAATTTAGAATACAGATCCAAGACCGGCTTGAAGGTCACGGTTGACTCCAGGCTAATGTATGGGGACCCCTTCTTATAGCCCCTTAGATTATACAAGTATCGGATCTCCCGGTTAGAAGTAGCACGACCATACTTCCTCTGGAAAATGACGAAGAGGCTCACCAGTATAGCATAGGAGTTGGGTTGAAGCTGGAATGGGGCCACTTTGAGATATGTGAGGAAGCTGGTTACCCAAGCATTAAGAGGCGGAATGGCACCACACATGCAGTGGTATCTGCTGTAAGCAAAGTACCCTTCAGGAGGGTCGTTTGGCATAACATCTCTCCCTGGCAACATCATTCGCGCCCTATCAATTCCAAAAGAACGAGAGATGACATCAAGCTGCTCTTCCTTAAGGGAGCGAGGAAAGCAATCGGGCGGGGAATTCAAAAGTTCCTGAGGGCCGTACCCGTCCACTAGTGATCTCGGGGTTGGTCCATGACGTTCCGGACCTGGCTGAACATGGGGCACTGAGGAAGATTCTACTTCGCCCTGGGACTTCTTTTTGTCTGATCGAGTTTCCGCTTTACGAGACATTATCTGCAAACACAAAGAAGAACATCGTTAGAATAGAGGAAGTAAAGAAGCAAGTGTCTGCAGTCTGAAATTCCAAGTGAAAGAATCAAGTTTATCAAGTTCATTCGGCACCCAGAGTGAACGTTCATTCGGCACCTAGAATCAAGTTCATTCGGCATCCAGGGTGAATATTCATTCGGCACCCAGAGTGAACGTTCATTCGGCACCTAGAATCAAGTTCATTCGGCATCCAGGGTGAATGTTCATTCGGCACCCAGGGTAAAATTCATTCGGCACTCAGAGTACGTAAATTCATTCGGCAGTACCTGATTCGGTGTTCTGAAGCAATTCGTCAGAGAGCTTGATTCGGCAGAAACGTTTGGTTCGGCTATCTTGAATTGGAAGGGAATAACGAGAGTATACGGCCCCTACTTATAGGCAAATATAGGATGCCGGACCAGTTGGATCGGTGCTCAGCGACCGAATCAGAGGAAACAAAGTAGGCCATACGCCAGCATATACCCCACTTTGGGGGGCAAATGTTGGGTAGATTCTCACCACCGGTCCAAAGCTTCGCCGAACAAACCTGCTCCGCATGCAAAAACCCTGCCAAACCAGCTCACCTCCCATGCTCAGCCGAACCAGCTCACCTCCCATGCTCTGCCGAACCAGCTCACCTCCCATGCTCTGCCGAACCAGCTCACCTCCCATGCTCTACCGAACCAGCTCACCTCCCATGCTCTGCCGAACCAGCTCACCTCCCATGCTCTGCCGAACCAACTCACCTCCCATGCTTCACCGAACCAAGTGACATCGGACCATCCTTCTTCCATCCCACCGGACCAGCCTTCTACCACCGGACCACCGAACCAAGCAATGACGAACCAAGACGTGCCAGGCCAGATCACATCAGCCCAGGCCCATCAGCGGCTATACACATCCTGGACCCCTACCCCTAGCCTCACTCTATAAATAGAGGGGCAGGGGTACAGCAATGGGGACAAGTTTTGAGAGCTCAAGCATGGAGATAACTTTCAAACAACTTTCTTTTACTTATATCAAAGCTTTGTACTTGTAATAAAAACAAGAGAAGAGAAATAACATATAAAGTGGACATAGGCACATTCTGGCTGAACCACTATAAATCTGCGTGTCATTTTACAGTTTAGCCCCTGCTTTTCATATATTTGCATAAATCACCCAAATCACTAAGAACTACATAAGATCTACTAAATCATACAACTTTGAGGTGTTTGTCCATTTTTTGTGCAAACAGATAAGTATGATTTATCCGAACCACTTCAAACTAATAATGTTCATGATAGATCATTATGAAGTATGCTATGGAGATTTGCTATTATTCCTGAGGGTGATTTCAAAATGGAAGATAGTAATTGTTAAATGTTTGTTCGATCCTGGAATAACTTGTACGGATAAATGCTATCACTACATTGGGTGCCTGGAGGGCAATGTTAGCATTTCAAGATGGTCTGCTAGGAGGAAAGGTAAATGCGTAACCTCAAGCCTCACAATCGGTAAATGAATAAATTAGGGACGTGCTGTAGGGCTATGGCGGTTGCTCCTATTAAGGTATGATCATCGCCTAATCTAGAGCGATATCTTCAGTTTATGTATGCTCCAGCATTTGTTTATGGTTGTTGATTGCATTTAAATGGTGATCATATTCGGCGTTACCCAGTAAGGGGTAAGGCCAGTTTTGAGTAGTAGAGGTGCAAATCATTGTGGCTTCCTGTACATTTTCTCTTGAGGGGTACGGGTTCGGTGGGTAGACCCTTACCGTTTCATAGTTGGAATCCATTTTCCAATACGAGCCTTCGACTTGATTGTATACCTATTATGCTAGAATTTAATAATGTAACAATTTCAGCTTTGATTCTATATTTATTTAAAACCTAGACATTATGATAATATCAGAGGATTTTATATAGAAATGTTTTGGTTATCATAAGGTATAAACCTGTCAGTGTTTATGTGTGGCATGGTCTTATGAGATACCCTTGATTTGACAGTTTTAACAAGTTAAACTTATGTTTTACTCACACCAGACGCATATCTGACTCGGAGATTTATTCCTTTCCCTTAAAACTCTTGGATATTCAAATTTTTATGAATAGCCAAGTAGTTAGTTTCTTTGGAGCATTTTGGGAAGCAGAATGGAATAGGAGCTTTCATCATCATCATCATCATCTTCATCATCTAATAGATGTGTTTATTTTCACTGTAACTGTATATTTTGTATTAGTAGTTGGGTAGGTTGTATAGTTGTCTTTGTTGAGAATAGTACTTGTCGTAACTTTGATATTACATTTTAGAGTAACCGTATGTATTATTCTGTTGTGATGTATATGTAACTTTGTCATTTGTAAGAAAAATCTATATTTTTTTCTTTGTCTTTTATTTTCTTTACCCCATGACCTGTCTTTCAGACATTTAAATGATCGGCACATGAACACCAAGGATGGATTAAGTGTTGTCTTTGGGTGTAAGAAAGGAAAATCATCACACTTAGTATCAATGCTTAGGTTGAGAATCACCTTGGCCTTGGTTGGGGTCAACTCACTAGAGATATGATTAGTAGTACCCAAGAATGAGTTCAGTTATTGAGAGTGAATTTCCATGTAGTTCTGATCAACATTTATATATTTGGTTTTATGCTCTTTTTCCTATGATAATCTCATCCATGTATTCTAAAGATATCTTACTTTATTCAGGTAGTAAGAATGAATACGAGAATGGGATGAGGAAGGGGAAATAGTAGCACAACAACCACAAATGGAAGAACCTCGATTATTAGAAGGGATGGAATAAATGTTAAGGCAGTAGATCCAATGTAGGCTTAGTAGACTTCGTTACTCTATGCAAGGACTACACAAACCTATGAGGAAAAAATTTTAAGGGTATCGAATCCATCATTGAAGCGCAAGCTTGGCTACGGTCATGTGAGAAGATTTTCAAAGGTTTGGACATTTCTGATGATAAAAAACGGTTCTTGGCATCTTGGCAATTGTAAGAGGGTGCAACTGCATGGTGGGATTCTATCATCACAAATGTTACAGAAGATGAGTTCTCACAGGCTAGATTCAAAGAAATATTTAAAGACCAATTCATGCCAGATGTGGGCAAAACTCGATTATATAGAAATTTCATGGATCTCAAGCAGGAAAACCTATCAGTGGATGAATATGAGATGAAGTTTAATGAGTTACCTCATTTTGGTCCAGGACTTATTGACACCCCGCTAAAGAAGAATGAGATGTTCGTATTGGGAATGAGGGAAGAGTTCCATAAAAATATGACCGCTTATATAAAAGAATCGTTTGTGGATCTAGTAGACGTGACCCTAAGGTATAAAGTGCTTTTAAAGAAGAATCCATCAATAGCAGCAGCACCTAGTGGTAGTGCCGTTAATCCAAATAAAAGGAAGTTTAACCCAAATTGGAAAAGAAGCAAGGTAAGGTAAAACCAGCAGGAGAAGATCAGGGAAACAAGTATAAAGATACTGTTTGTTTCAGTTATAATAAAAAAGGGCACATTTCACCACATTGTCAGCAGGCAAAGACAATCTCTTCGATGGTCCAGAAGATGCTTTGCTATAATTGCCACCAACCTGGACACATGGCTAAGGACTGCCCATTATTGAAGAAGGGTCAGTAGATTAAAGTTTATGCTATTAAGGATGACCCTTAACCTCTGAAGGTGTTAAAAAGAAGGGAATCTTGAAAGGTACTTTACTTGTAAATGGTGTTTTAGCTCATGTTTTGTTTGATATTGGAGCTTCTCATAGTTTTATCTCTAAAGAATTCGTAGATCGGTTACAACTTATCCTAGAATTTGTAGAAACCCTTCTTTATGTGTCCAACCCCATAGGTGGCATAACTATTTTATGCTTGATTTGTGAAAGGGTACAAATTGATTTTCGAAAACATCATTTCTTTTGTGACCTATTTGTCTTGGATTTTAGGGGGTTTGATGTGATACTTAGTATGGATTGGTTGTCAAGATATGGTGCTATAATGGATTGTGTCAAAATGATAATAGTGTTGAAAACCAGTTCTTGGAGGGTATTGGAAAAGACGTTATGTGCTAAGCCTAACAAGCATATTTGTAGTTTCTTGTATGACTTAGAATCATCCCAAGAAGAACTTGAGTCTATATTAATAGTTAAAGATTTTTCGGATATTTTTGAGCCAGTTGGCAGTTTACTTCCCTATCGAGAAGTTGAACTTCAGATTGACTTAGTTCCTGGTGCGAGACCTGTTATTCAACCCATGTGTAAAGTGGCATCAAGAAAGAAGCAGGAGCTAGTAAGTTAAACTAATGATTTGTTAAAAAGAGGGCTGATTAGACCAAGTCAATCGAGTTGGGGGTCGGTAGTAGTTTTTGAAGCTAAGTCTGATGGTTCTTTAATACTATGCCTGGATTATAGGGAGTTAAACAAACAGACCATTCAGAATAAATACCCTTACCTTGCATAGATGATATGTTTGACTAACTTCATGGAGGTAGAATATTCTCCAAATTAGACTTTGCTATGGGTTTTCATCAGTTATGGGTAGCGGAGAATAGTATACCCTTAACTGCTTTTAGAAGGCCCGAATTTTTCTATGGGCGGTTGGTTTTGCCTTTTGGGCTGATTAACGCACCTAAATTATTTTGTTGGTCTTATGAATCGATTTTTTAGGGATGTACTAAATAAGTTCATGTTGGTTTTCATTGACGACATCCTTATCTATTCCAAGACTAAGGAAGAACAAAAACACCATTTGGAAGTGGTGTTGGAAACATTAAGAAAAAACATTCTTAAGGTAAAGTTTTCTAAGTGCCACTTTTGGCAATTAAAAGTGAGATACCTATGACATATTGTATCAGGTGATGGCATCTCACTTGATCCGGCTAAGGTAGCTGCTATGCAAGATTTCAAGAGATCCCAAACTCCCATAAAAGTGAGAAGCATTTTAGGGATGGCGGGTTATTATAGGAAGTTCATAAAGAATTACTCCAAGATCGCCGCTCATCTAACCAAGCCGACAAAAGGGGATGTTAATTCAAGTTGACTTCCCTAAGTTAAAAGAAAGGTTGACCCATGCCCTATTTTAGCGATTATTAATGGAGGAGAAGGGTTAATAGTTTATACCGATGCATGTAGAGTTGGCTTAGGCGCAACATTGATGCAACATAGGAAGGTTATAGCCTATACACGTAGATAGTTAAAGCCTTATGAGAAGAATTATACAACGCATGACTTAAAGCTGTTAGCCATAATATTTGCAAAGATGTGAGTACATTACTTGCTGGGTAAGAATCCTTCTTTCCCTCTTTTGTTTATTTCTAATCTTTATGAATCATAGTTAGAAATTTCTTTCTTTAAATAGGTAAAAAGTTCGAGCTCTTCACGGATCATAAGTCCTGAAGTATCTTTTCATTTAAAAGGATCTAAACCTGAGGCAACAAAGATGGTTGGAGTTCCCAGCAGCCTACGACTTGGATATTCTCTATATGCCAGGAAAAGCAAATGTGGTGGCAGATACTCTTAGTAGGAATACACCGTTGGCTCTCTTGGAAGTTAAACCAACTCTTTTGGAAAGGATTGCTAGTAAGCAAAGGGAGGACGAGCGTTTAAGGAAGATCATCCAGGATGTTTAGTGTGGGCAGTGTTTAAGTTTCAAGTTGGATAACCATGGTGTTTGCGTATGAATGGGAGAATCTACATCCCCAATGTCGATGGCCTTAGATAAGAAGTTTTATTGAAATTTCATCGATCCAAATTAAGTATCCACCTGGGTGTTTCAAAGATGCATCGAGATGTAAAGCGGGTATTTTGGTAGAAGGGGATAAAGAGGGATGTCCCAATCTTTGTCAGTGGATGTTTGATCTATCAACAAATAAAAGGCGATCACCAGAAGATGACTGGTTTACTTCAATCCTTGGATACCCCAAATTGGAAATGGGAGATGATATTAATGGATTTTATCAATGGTTTACCCAGAACTAGAAAAGGAAATGATGGTGTATGGGTTATAGTGGATCAGCTAATGAAAAGTGCTCATTTTATCCCAGTAAAGCCAATAAAAACTACAACTTCTTTGGTAGAAATTTATACGATGGAGATTGTTTGATTGCACGGAGTCTCGGTGAATATTGTAAGTGATCGAGATCCCATCTTCAATAGTCAGTTTTGGAAGCTAAGCTTGAGCACATCATATCACCCCCAAATGGATGGACAAATGGAAAGGTGAAATGGATTCTAGAAGATCTTCTGAGGGCATGTATTCTAGCTTTTGGAGGATCATGGGAAGATCATGTCCACTTAGTAGAATTCTCCTACAATAATAGCTATCAGGCAAGCATCGGCATGACACCCCATGAAGTTCTCTATGGATGTCTATGCAAGTCTCCAGCATGTTGGGTTTAGACTGGAGATTGGTTAGTGCCCAGACCAGATATGATCCGGGAAGCTACTTAAAAGGTTGTAGTGATAAAGAGAAGGATGGAGGAATCCGAGGATCGACAAAAGAGTTATGCCGATAAAAGGAGAAGAGATTTGAAATATGAAGTCGAAGACTCCATATTTGTGAAGATTGCCTCAATTAGAGGAGTTGTTCGATTTGGAAGGGCTGGGAAGTTGACACCTAGATATATTAAACCTTTTAAGTTTATTGAAAGGATTGGACCGCTTGCCTACAAGGTTGAATTATCAAAAAGGTTTTCAAGGGTCCATAATGATTTCTGCATATCCCATTTGAGAAAATTTGTTCATGACCCTTCGTTGATTGTAGAATCATCGATTCGAGATGATTCGGAGATAGAACCGAACCTGACGCTGAACAGACATCCAGTTCACATTATAGATCAGGAAGAGAAGAGGATGTGCAATAAGGTGGTGAAGTTACTAAAGATTTAATAGAGTGAGGATCCTCGAGATTGTACTTGGGAGACGGTGGACCATACAAGGGAAGCCTATCTGGAATTGGTGTTAGGATAGTCATTGTTTGTATGTATAGTGTATGCATTATTGTGTTAGGGATGTTTAGTGTGACGACCCACCTTTCTGATCCCTAGAAATGACACTTAACACATCCTCGATGTTCATGTGTTATTGCCCAAGCATAAGAGAGATGGATTTTTGTGGGTGAAATAAAGAACAGAATAGAAAACCTCACAATGAAACTTCTAAATAAACATAAAAGTCAATAGTACATCAGGTTACTTCCTAATAGGGAGTTATAAGAGTTGCACAAAAGTACTACAAATTAACTTAGGTAGTTATAACGTCCTGCCTTTACAAATGCCAAAATAAAATACACTTACACAAACTAGATAAACAGCGGAATAAATAGCTAAGTAGAAAAAAGCCTCCTTCTCGGACGTCGTCTTCAAAAGAGCTAAACAAAGACTTACTACTCTTGGACTACTCATATAAAATGAGTACCCGAGAGTTTAAGGAAAACAAACAACACGGGTCAAACGATAGTTCTGGTATGAGTAAAAGTTTTTAAACAATAGGTGTGAAATTAAACACAAACATGCGAGACCACACCGCTGAACACAGAACGGGTTCACTCCCACATAAATCAACATCTAAATGTAAAGAATGAATAAGTAATTAAACACCACGAAGAGTGGCTGACTCTTCCCAATGCAAATAAAGAAACACATCTGAATGTTCGAATCAAATAAGGAAAGGAAAATCTCCAACGAATGACTAGGAAGGTGCACCATCCTTAAAGTATACCTCTAGTAATATACTTCGGAGAAGCTCATATACTCTATGACACTTCTCGAAAATGTACCAACCGTGTAACGACCCATAATTTTCAACCATTTAAATTTGTTAATATAATGAGATTTCGGTAATATAATATTGAAAGAAATAAAATTGGTGGTTTAAGAATGAAATAATAATTAAAATTAAAGGTATTAATGTTAATATAAGTTGAGTATTAACAATTTGAATGAAACCCCAATAAATGAAATAATGCAAATGTTATACTTGGCTATAAATGGAATATATGAAAAAAAATGTAAGTTAATTATTAATAACCTGAATGGGATTCCAACCTATTGAATTTATGTAAATGTTATAACTTGGTTATAAGCTTAACATTAGAAAACCAATGTAAATGTTTAATTGTGTAATGAAATGGTATAATAAATGGTAATTGAATAAAACCAGTATTGTGAAAAGAATTATAATAATTGTTGTATTAATGTGTGCATAAATTTATAATGGGATATAAAAGGTAATTTATAATTTAAAATGTTGATTTATTGATAAAATTGTGTGTAATGAATGGAAATGGAATAAAATTAGTGTGATGAAGGAAATGGTAACATTTGCTGGAAGTAATAAACTTATAAATGCAATTAAAAGTAAATAGTGACAATTATTATAAGTTACATGTTTATTTAGTTAGTTGAATTGAAATTGGAAATCAAATTTTGCAATTTAATGAGATTAAAAAAACTACGTTAATTGAAATTAGATGAATTGGAAATTTTTAATGCACTAAGATATAAACCATGATAATTATACCATAAGATGAAATTGATTGAATAATAAATGGAAAGCAAATTAAATTGAATTATTGGAAATTTAATTTATAATCTCTAAATATATTGAAATTGAAATTTAAACTTTGAAATTGGAGAAATATGCAACATAAAAATTTTAAGAAAATTTGTTATAAAGAGTTATAAATTACTAAGTAAGCCAAAATGATAGGAGTTGTAAATAATTAAAAATTTGGATTGAAAGTGATTTAATTAATTTAATGTTAATTTATTTAATTAATGTGAAAATAGCCATTTTGGCCACTGACTCGGATTTCAACGAAACCAGTTTCGTCGGATCCGTAACGGTGAATTATTATAGGATTCCAAGTTTCGTAGCGATCGGATTTGTCGTTTGATCGAACGGACTCGAAACGCCTAGAAATCAATTTAATTAAAATCAATTGAAATCAATTTGAATTAAGCTGATTTTAACATAACTTCTTCATACGATGGAATTAGGACTTGAAACCTGTTCCATTGAATTTGAAATTATCGAAAACATCTATTTTTATATATGAGATGACCCAATTTCGTTCCGGAGATAGAACGGGCTTTTCGGGCCATTTATAGTTTAACGTAAAAATCAATCTGGTCCATTCTTGTTTATTTTCAGCTCTACCTATAAATAGCCTGTTATAAACCCTAGGTCATTTCTTATTTCTTATTTTAGTACGTACAATTCCATTTGCTTTTCTCTTCCCAGTGGCTGCAAACCCTAATTCCCAAATGTCAAATCCAAATGAAAAATCAAATTGAAAATCAAACTCCTCAAACTATATTGAATTATATATCAATTTGAAGCTCTCGACGAGCACATCTCAGATATGTAATTCGTTTTCCAATTTGAACCACCGTTTGTCTAGAAATTCATGGAACAATTTTCGATCGTTCATCGCTCGTCGATCAAGGTCGATGGATCGACAAATCGATGATATGGTTGTGTGGAGGTCATCGAGGGGATTGCATCTGGGTCGTTCGTAGGTGATGTTGACGGTCAGATTGTCGAGAACAATTCAACTTAGGGCTGAATAACGGCGGTGGCGCACGGAGGTTGGGGCGACCGGAGACGGTGGCCTTCTAGTCGTGGGTGAGGCTGAGCAAGGCGAAGATGATGATGGTGGTGGCACGGCGGAGGGCGGCGTAATCGACGGTCAAAGCTTCGGTCGATATGGGTTCAAGCGTGCATCAGCGTGGTTGACACGTTGAGGGTGTTGATGTGTACGGTTCTGTTTTATATTTTTTTTATTTGTTTTAATTTGAATTGTATAATCTTCTAACTTGAATAACTTTTACATACGGGGTCTGATTCACGCGCGGTTGGAACCATTTGGATCATATCAGAATTCTGGAGATTTTGACGCTGGTTTGGACGAATTCGGAGACTGTTTGAATTTTGGGCTTAAATTGGATTTAAATTCAATTTAAATTCAAAGGTGGGTGTTTTAACCCACTCACAACTTCTAAAATTTCTGATGTTGTTAAATTAAATTTATGATGTGATTAGAAATTTATTTATGACTGTTTGGTATTTTAATTCATCATCTCAGTTAATTTGAATTTATTTGAATTAAATCGTTATTTAATTTATTATTGAATATAAATTGCCAGTTAAATACCTGTTATTGATTATCAGTTCTATATCGATATTTATTGATTTATTTGGATGATGTTTGTAATGGATGTTGATTGTTGATATTGGATGAATGGATGTTTTATTTTATATCGTAATAAACTGCAAGTTCACTATGGGTTGAAATGATACATACCCGAAAGATCAATAGATTAAGGAAAAATCGTTATGGGTTGAAATGATAGACTCGAGCGATTTTATGGATTTTGTTATTAAATTCGGGATTGCGGTTTGAAATGATATATAATCGTAAAATTTTAAATTGCGGTTGAAATGATAAATATCCGTATCACTTGACCCTAGAGTAGAGAATTATATACGGACACCGGATTGGTTAAATTAAATGATTTTAAAATCCTTAATTTTCGAATTTAATTAAATGATATTTTGAAAAAAAATGATGTATATAAATTGAAGTATTATTGAAAAATCAAGTTTTATGTTGAAATGTGAATTGGTTTAAAGGAATTGTCTTAAGAAATTAAATTGAAAGTTAAAGTTAAACTTTTAAGTATAAATGAAATTCTATCGAAATTAAGTTATTGAAGTTGTTTGAAAATACTTTGAAATATTTTGAAATTGGAGTAATCCGAATTGATTTTTGAACATGGATTGAAACGATATGAAAATCAATGGTTTATTGAAATGTTAAATTGAAAGGTTTGGAATTTGGTTTGTTGACTTGGAAATTGAAAATGGTCCAAATGCGTTGAAATGAAATGAATAGTTTAATTTGATATAAATTCCAAATTTTTGTTTTAATATAAACTGTTTTAAAAATATATTATTTGAAAATTTCTAATTATTAAGATTTCAAAGTATTAAACTATTTTAACCTGTATTAATTATATTAAATCATTTTAACCTATTTTAAACCATTTAATTTATTTAAACTAATTAACCTATTTTAACTTATTTTAAATCTAATTAATCTATTTTAAAGATATTTAATCTATTTTAATTATATTTAATCTATTTTAATCTATATTAATTATTTATAACTATTTAAAACTATTTTCTTCTAAATTCCAAACTAAGTAAAATGAATGGGTTTATATTCAAATTCTCGATTTTTTAGGCAAATATGGTTAATGATGTTATAACCTAATTTGGGAATTAAATAAAATATTTGGTTTAATATGATATTTTGAAATAAGCGTTTAGCCTATTTTGGAAATATGACTTTTGAAAGGAAATATAATTTCGAACTATGATTTCAAAAGTGAATATGATTTCGAAAGTAAGTAATGATTTCGAAAATGATATGATTTGAATTGAATATGATATTTTAATATCAATTATGAAATGATTTTGGAAATGTAAAAGAACCATCCGGTGTGTAATAAGCGATTGGTTATTAAAGAGACCGGGATCGGATATTGTCATACTCTCTGCCAATACCGAAAACCACTTTGACAACTGTGTATGCGGTGGAGATTCCAGAATGAAGTAGGATGGTTGGCGACGATCCTATATGAGGTATATACGTGGACCTGACTCCCATGAGTTAGCTTAAGGTGGCTAAAAGAGGAGAAATTGACGGGCCAAGTGAGGTCATTCCTCCGATCGGGCACACTCCTTCGATACTATATTCTGACTTTCTGATTGATTTGGTGGCCACCCTCGATTTTTGATTTGGGAGTGTGTTCCGAGGTGGGCGGTAGTAGCTGCTATGCGTTACCACCAGTCCGGAAGTGTAATTGGTATATCTACCCTGGCATTGCCTAGTTGTGCCGTGTCACCTACCCTATCGAGACCACTACGAGTTTGTTTTGTACCATACCTATGGAGTGCCCTCTGACGACGTCCAGTACGGACAGGATTACGATACTGTATAGACTATGGAAATATATAAAAATGTGTTAAGGGTGAAATGGGTAACGCCTTAATGCTATTTTAATAGTTTATCTTACTGTAGACATATTATAATAGCGTATTGTACTACATAGTAGATAGTTTAACAGATCCTTAGGAGATGTGAATCCCGAACATCTCTTAAGTTACTGCACTCACGTTAGACACTGGATAGGAGATGTCAAACCTCGTAAACATCTCTGACGCCGTTCCACTCATAGTTATTTACCGTTGACGTAACTCACATAAGATCTTTTAGTTCTGACTCGAGTGTTTTGTCTTTTCAATTCGCTCGGGTCAGCCTGAGCATTTCAGGATTTGAAGACCTTATTTCTGGAGGACGAAGATTTGTACTACTATTATTTACTATATTTATTCCACTACATCCATACTGTTCCGCTGCATTATTTATTTATCTCTGATATGTGTAACTCTGATTTTGTATTGTATAAGTATAATCAAATGTTTTGTATACAGCTTCATGAACTGTTATTTGATTATTATATTTTGTCATTCTGCTACGAGATTCAGTTTTGTTTTTTTTCTTTCTCTGCTTTTTCTTATTCACCCTAATAACAATCCGCCCTTCTGTATGGTTTGAGTCGGCATGTGTGTCTGCTTAAAACATACAAAAAGGCGGGATGTTACAAACCCGACCCCGTCAAATCTTACTGAGAATCCGAATATTTCACATCTAAATGCACAAACAAATCCAATCTAGATAAGATGTGAAAATACCCTAATTGGAGCAACCCCACATAGCTGGACGTCCTTTCATGCTTTAGGTTCAGTCATTAACCGATAAAGGATAATAAAGCATAATGCAGCAACAAATCATCTTAAGATAACGATAATAAAGAAGCTGAAGTAACAGATAGTTGAGAAACCAACTATCGAGGATATAAAACAATCTTATATGGAAATTAAGACTTGTATACTTACCACCACTCATCATATTCAAATTTGTATAATTTCTTGGTGAGCAATAATACTAGACAAGTCAATGTAGTGTTACCTCAAACTCATGTCCTATGATTATTCTTAACATTCAAAATAGCGACAAGTCTATTTCTTCGATGTTTAGTGCTAATTATACTAATAAATTGTTTCCACACAAATGAATCGCTTTTACGGAATTTAATTCATTTCCGTAAACAGTTCAAACTTTTCTATTAAAATCGAACTCGTACTTGGCTTCACATTACAATTAAAACACTTTGTTAAAGAGTTTACTAACTTTGAAATATCATTAAAAAGGATTTAACAACTTAAAACATCCTTATTACATTGATTAATTAACTTTAAAACTTTGTTAACAAGTTAATTAATTTACTTCAATGACCCTTAATTAAAAGGGCAAATCTCCTTCAAAACTTCATTAGTTCAATTACTTAATAATATAATTAATTAAATTAAGTAATAATTAAATTTCATTATTTAAAAGTGATTAGTTAATTTAAAACTTTATTTAAGGAAGGATTAATTAAGGTTAAACAGATTTATTAACCTTTAAAAGTCATTAATTAAAAAGGATTAATTAATTTTAAGAACATCATTAATTAGTAAATTAGTAAATCTTAATTCATCATTATCAAAAGATTAATTGGCCTTAAACATCATTAAATAAAATGATTAATTAAATTTAAGACACCATTAACTACGAAATTAGTTAAATTCAAAACACATCGTTAATAAGTTAATCAGTTAACTTTAATCCTTATTAATTAAATAATAAATTAAATTAAATAATCATTATTAAAATAATTAATTATTTTTGAAAACATCAGTAATTAAAAACTTGCTTAACTTGTAAAAATAATTCCAAGTACGATAATGAAACCAAACGGTTTCAATAAAAGATGATTTTTTGAAAGTGCCGATATAACGACTATCGCTATACGGGCAATTCGGAATTCAAGTTTACAATACAACCAAACATCACATAGCAAGGGAATGAGCATACATACACGATGATTTATAGTAATACAACATACATCAAGCATTTATTTACAACGAAGTTAGTTTATTTACTAGATTTTCATATAACTTAAGATTCGCTTACTAACATTTTCGAAGCGACTAATTTTCAAAGCAACAAACCAATCCAACAACCAAACCATTATTACTACTATACAAAAGGTGTTCCGTAGTTACAAATATGAGCATGAATATCGTTAAACTTTATGGTTCAAAGGTGGAAGCTTCACTTACCAAAATGCTTACTAACTTTACCAAACTTGCCTAAACTCTTAGCAACTTGCCTTAACTTTAAAATAGGACCTAGTTTGGGCTTCAAGGGTGCAACATGGCTTGGCCAAGGGCATAGATGAGCTCGACTTAGGCATAAATGGGCTTGGTCTTGGAGTTTTGAGGTGGAGATGTCCTTTGTTTTGGTAGAGGGGTGTTTGTAGATGAATATATGGAGTTTATCTTGATTTTTGGAAGTGTATTCACTTGTTTCTGGCTTGGAAATTTCTCTTCGAGGCAATGGAAATATTCATATATATGAAGAGATAGGAAATGAATAAAGTGGAAAATGTGTGAAGATGGTGGGTATTTATAGGCAAAGAAGTTGAGTATTGATTTAATTTAACTTGAACATTTATATAAATGTTGTCATGTTGCATGCTACCATACCTTCCCCCTCACCTTACAACACACGCACCCCCTAGGTCCACCCGACACCATGCTATAGGTACTTGTTAGGGTATTCAATTAATTTCCTAAGGTTATTTAATATATTTTTGTGCATTTAATGTTAAATCAAGTTTTATATTTAAATTAAGCTTGATTATTAACTTTAACACATTGATTATCTTATCACATGACATATGTGCATGTGTGTGCATGTGTATAAGAGTGACACAAAAATGTGCATAACGTTTTTGATGACTTTCCGAAGACGAAAAGTCAAAATTTTGAAAAACATTTTTCGGTCGCATTTTTTATTTTTATTTGAAATATTTATTTTAGTAAACAAAAATTGAAAATGATTTTAATATCAATAATTATTTTTTAAAATGTGTTTATTTGGTTATTAAAATCCATTATTTAGATATCTAAAAATGATTTAAATTTTCAAATACAAAGTGATTAATTTATGGGTCGTTACACTCCCCTCAAGGAGAATTTCGTCCTCGAAATTAATACACAAAAGACAATTCAAAAGGTATATATTATACCAAGAAATTCATATAATAATGTAAAGAAAACTATGCCATTCAAGAACATACATAATGCTTTCAAACAACAAACAATTAACTTGACATTACATCAGGGTAAGTTTCTCTAATATGATCCTCAGTCTCCCAAGTACAATCACAGGGATCATCACTCCACTGAACCTTCACAAACTTCACCACCTTATTCTTCAATCTCCTTTCATCTCAATCTACAATATGAATTGGATGTCGGACTACCATCAAATTCGGTTCTATTTCCAAGACTTCCTAAACAGATGTCTCAATAATCAAAGATGGATCATGAACATGCTTTCTCAAATGAGATACATGAAAGACATTATGAACTTCTAACAATCTTTCAGGCAATTCTACTCTATAGCCAAAGATCCAATTCTCTTGAGGATTCTAAATGGTTCAAAGAATCTAGGTGCTAGCTTTCCTGCTCTTCTGAATCTTACAACTCCTTTAATCGAGGAAACTTTCACAAATACCAAATCCCCGACTACAAACTCTAAGTCCCTTCTCCATTGATCGTCATAACTTTTATGTCGATCTTGGGCTTCTTTCATCCTTTCCTTAATCATAGCCACTTTCTTCGAAGCTTCTCGAATTATTTATGGTCAAGAGTTAGTCGGTCTCTAATCTCAACCCAACATGAAAGTGATTTACATGGTCGTCCATACAAAGCCTCGTAGGTTGCCATGCCAATGCCAGCTTAGTAACTGTTGTTATAAGAGAACTCTACCAAATGTAAATAATCTTCCCAAGAACCTCCAAAATTTAAAATGCATGCTCTCAAGAGATCCTCCAAAATTCGGTTCACGCTTTCAGTTTGTCCGTCTGTCTGCGGGTGATAGGTTGTGCTCAAATTCAACTTTGTCCCTAAAGTGGCTTGCAATGCTCCCCAAAATCGACTAGTGGGATCTTGATAACTAACTATACTTACTAGAATTCCACGCAGTCGAACGGTCTCCTTCAAATAAATCTCTACCAAAGAAGCTACAGCTGTTGTAGACTTCATCGAAATAAAGTGGGCGCTCTTTGTTAATCGATCTTCAAATACCCAAATGCCTTCATTACCTCTTCTCGTTCTGGGAAACCCATCGATAAAGTCCATGGATACTTTCTCCCACTTCTAATTCAGTATCTCCAATGGGTGGAGTAACCCAGCAACCTTCTGCGGGTCACTTTTGACCTATTGATAATTTGCACACCGGCTCACGAAGATTAAAATGTCTCTCTTCATCCCTTTCTGCCAAAATGTCTTCTTCATATTCTAAACATTTTGGTTACTTTTGGGTGGATAGATAACTTTGATCGATGACACTCTCTCAGCACTTCCTGTCTAATTCCATTAACATCTAGCACACAAATCCATCCATTCATTCTTAAAATGCTTCGAGAGTCAATCTGGAAACTAGAAATATTTCCATTTTCAACATCCTTCTTAAGCCGAGCTAGAATAGGTTTTCTTCTTGGAAATAAGCAATTCTCTCCATCAGCGATGGCTTAACTTCCAAATTTGCAAATTGTTGCCACATTCCTACTTAAAGCATCTGCAATAGCGTTTACTTTCCCTGGGTATAAAGAATCTCTAAGTGATAAGACGCGAGAATCTCCAGCCATCTTTGCTGCCTTAAGTTTAAATCCATTTGGGTAAAAAGATTCTTTAATGACTTGTGATCCGTATATAAATCAAACTTTGCACCCAAAAGATAATACCTCCACACCTTCAATGCGAAGACAACTGTTGACAACTCCAAATCGTGTGTAGCGTAATTCTTCTCATGAGGTTTCAATTATCGACTCATATACGCTATTACTTTACTATTCTGCATCAAAACTGCTCCCAATCTAGTCCTACAAGCATCCGTATAAACTGTTAATCCTTTACTCCCATCTGGAATAGCTAAAACGGGAGCACTTGTCAATTTCTCCTTTAACTCATTGAATGCTTGATTGCACTTGGGTATCCAAACATACTTTGCATCTTTCTTCGTTAGCTTTATTAGATGAGAAGCAATCTTCAAAAAATCTTTAATAAGTCTTCTATACAAACCTGCCAATCCCAAGAAACTCCCGACCTCCGATACATTTTTAGGTTTCTTTCAATCTTGAACCACAACTACTTTGGTTGGGTCCACTGATATGCCTTCTCCCGAAACTACGTGCTCTAGAAATTTAACTTCAAATTTCCAGAAATGTCACTTAGAAAACTTTTCTTTTAAAACACGACTTATTAAATTACTTAGAACAACATGAAGATGGTACTTGCGCTCTTTCTTCTTTTTAGAATAAACAAGGATGTCATCCATAAAGACTAGGACAAACTTGTTAAGAAAATCCTAAAACACTTTATTTATCAAATCCATGAATTAAGCGGGTGCGTTAGTCAATCCGAACGACATGACTAACCATTCGAAAAAATTATCAGAGGTACGGAAAGCTGTTAAGGGTGCACTCTCCTCTGCTATCCTTAATTGGTGAAAACCTATAGCAAGATCCAATTAAGAAAATATCAGAGCTTCGAGGAGCTGGTCAAATATGTCATCAATCCTAGGTAAAGGATACTTATTCTTGATAGTCCTCTTATTCAACCCTCGGTAATCTACACATAATCTAAGAGAACCATCTGCCTTGGTAATGAAAATTACTGGCGATTAACAACTCGATGTGTTAAGTCTGATCAAACCCTTCTGCAATAAATCAAACGTCTACTTCTCTAACTCTCTCCTTTTTTTGGAACCAACCATCAAGGAGGTTGTACAATAAGTCTAGTTCCTAGAATCAAATCAATACAAAATTCCACTTTGCGGTGAGGAGGTAAACCTTGCTCTTCTTTAAAAATATCCTTGAAATCTCAAATAATTGGTATATTCTTTATCTCCTCTTCAGGTACTTCGAGGGAATAAAGAAAACTACTCATCAACTTATTAGGCTCTCTCCAATAGATATCAATGCTTCTTTCTACTACATCTTTTATCGCAATAATTCTTCTACTACAATCTAGGATGGCATTAAACTTAGATAATCAATCCATCCCCAAAAATAACCCAAAATCCATGAACCCAAGAACCAATAAGTCGAACAAGAAGTGCCAATCTCGATAAGAAATAGGCACTTTCAAACACATGGTATCAAGATTGGTTGGACACCCAGTTGGGTTCGACACACAAAGAGAATAGTCTAAAAGAATGGCTTTGAGGTTTGAAGTTCTTGATATTGAGCAAGGAGTTCAGAAAGGAGGAGGTCCACCAGTTAATGCCCAACCATTATCAATGATACCAGTTGCTACATATTGATCAGATTGGTAAAGGTACCGTTGAGATGATTGGTCATTTCCCGATGAAACTCTGGTCGCATTCCTTTCATAAACATTATTGAGTGGCGTATCAATCAATCCTGGTCCAAAGCGGGACAATGCGTTGAACCTATGCTCATACTGCGCGGCTGTCATCTCACCTTGTTTCAAATCCATAAAACTTCCAAACAACTGAGTCTTTCCCGCCTCTAGGATAAACTGAGCTTCAAAAACCTCTTAAAACTACACCCAAGAGAAATCTTCTTCTGATGTATTCATAGTGACAAAATCCCACCAATCCATTGCTGCTTTCTAAAGTGACGCGATGTCAACAATCTCTTTCTAGCATCTCTCAACTGAAGATCCCCGAATATCCTTTCACATGAGCGGAGCTATGTCTGAACTCCCAAATATCTTTAGTTCCATAGAAACGCTTACCACCTAAAGTAGTGTTATTCTTTCACAAGGTCGCAAGGTTCTAAGGCGGCTGAACTTGCATCACTGCTTTCACTACTGGCTCTACAACTGGCTCATTTCTAGTAGCTCTACCATTTGTAGCTATGTTGGTTCTAGATCCTCTCCCTCTTCTTCCTCTTGTACTCATTTTTAATAACCTATACAAGTGATAGGTATCATTAGAATACAAAGACAAGGTCAAAGATGATAAAAAGGGAAACTACAATAAAGGATCGAAAACTAGACTTTTAGGTAAGGCTCTCTCAAGATTAACTCATTCTAGGGCTCTATTCACCTTATATCTAATGATTTGTACCCCAATCAGGCTAAGGTGTTCGCTCAATTGAAGCTCTGATACCAATTGTGACGACCTACCTTTCTGACCCCTAGGAACGACACTAAACACATCCTCGGTGTTCATGTGTCGTTGTCCAAGCATCAAAGAGATAGATCGTTGTGGAGTGAAATAAAGAACAGAATAGAAAACCTCACAAAGAAACTGCTGAATAAACATAACAATCAATAGTATATCAGGTTACTCCTAATAGGAAGTTACCAGAGTTACACAAAAGTACTAAAAATTGACTTAGATAGTTATAATATCCTGCCTTTACAAATGCCGAAATAAAATACACTTGCACAAACTAAATAAACAGCAAAATAGATAGCTACGTAGAAAAAAAGCCCCCTACTTGGACGCCGCCTTCAACAGAGCCCAAAAAAGACCTACTACTCTCAGCTACTCTAATAAAATGAGTACCCGATAATTTAGGGAAAACAAACAATGCGGGTCAGATGATATATCTAGTATGAGTAAAAAAAATTAAACAATAGGTGTGAAATTAAACACAAACATGGGAGACCACATCGCTGAACACGGAATGTGTTCACTACCACATAAATCAACATCCAAATGTAAAAAATGGATAAATAATTTTATACCACGAAGAGTGGTTGACTCTTCCCGATGCAAATAAGAAATACATTTAAAGGTTCAAATCAAATAAGAAAAGAAAAATCTTCAACAAATGATTAGGAAGGTGCACCACCCTTGAAGTATACCTCTAGTAATATACTTTTGAGAAGCTCATATACTCTGTGACACTTCTCAGAAATGTACCAGCCAGACCCCACTAAACCTTAACAACGATCCGAATATTTCACATCTAAATGCACAAATGAATCTGATCTAGATAAGATGTGAAAATACCCTAATGGGAGCAACCCCACATAGTTGGAAGTCCTTTTACGCTTTGGGTTCAGTCATTTACCAACAAGGATATCAAAGCTCAACGGAGCAACAAATAATTTTAGAATGACGATAATAAAGAAGCTGAAGTAACCAATAGTTGAGAAACCAACTATCGAAGATATAAAATGATCATATATGGAGATTAAGTCTTGTATACTTACCACCACTCATCGAATTCAAACTTGTACTATTTCTTTGTTAACAATAATACCAGAGAAGTCAAGGTAGTGTTACCTTAAAGTCATGTCCCACGATAATTCTTAACTTTTCAAATAAAGACAGTCTACTTTTTAGATGTTTGGTGCTAATTATACAAATAAATCGTTTCCATACAAGTGAATCGCTTTTACGAAAATCAATTCATTTTCATAAACAATTCAAACTTTTCTTTTAAAAACCCCAATTTGTACTTGGCTTCACATTACAAGTATTAGCTTTAAAACACTTTGTTAAAAGTTTACTAACTTCTGAACATCATTAAAAAGGATTTAACAACTTAAAACATCATTTACATTGACTAATTAACTTTAAAACTTTGTTTACTAGTTAATTAATTTACTTCAATAACCCTTAATTAAAAGGATAAATCTCCTTTAAAACATCATTAATTCAATTAATTAATAATATAATTAATTAAATAAATTAAATAATAATTAAATATAATTATTTAAAAGTGATTAATTAATTTAAAATTTTATTTAAGGAAGGATTAATTAAGGCTAAACAGATTTATTAACCTTTAAAAATCATTAATTAAAAATATTAATTAATTTTAAAAAAATCATTAATTAATAAATTAATAAACCTTAATCCATCATTTTGATAAGATTAATTAGCATTAAACATCATTAAATAAAATGATTAGTTAAATTTAACACATCATTAACTAGGAAATTAGTTAAATTCAAAACACATCGTTAATAAGTTAACTTTAACCCTTATTATTAAATAACTAATTAAATTAAATAACCATCATTAAAATAATTAATTATTTTTTAAAACATCATTAATTAAAAACTTTCTTAACTTGTAAAATAATTCCAATCATAATAATGAAACCAAACAGTTTCGATAAAAGGTGATTTTACGAAAGTGCCGATATAGCGACTATCGCTGTACGAGCAGTTCGCAAATCAAGCTTATGTCATTTGCAATACAACCAAGCATCACATAGAAAGGGAATGAGCATATATACATGATTCTTTACAATAATACAACATATATCAAGCATTTATTTATAACAGAATTAGTTTAACTACTAGATTTTCATATAAGTTAAGATTCTCTTACTAACTTTCCAAAGCGAGTAATTTTCAAACCAACAAACCAATCCAATAACCAAACCATTATTACAACTATACAATAAGCGTTCAATAACTAAAAATATGATCATGAATATAGTTTAAACTTTATGGCTCAAAGGTGGAAGCTTCACTCATCAAAACGCTTACTAGCATTATCGAACTTGCCTAAACTCTTAGCAACTTGCCTTAACTCCAAAATAGGACCTAATATAGGCTTGTAGGGTGCCACATGGCTTGACCAAGGACATAAATGGGCTCGACCTAGGAATAAATGGGCTCGACCTTAGAGTTTTGAGGTGGAGATGGCCTTTGTTTTGGTAGAGGGGTGTTTGTAGATGAATATATGGAGTTTATTTTGATTTTTGGAAGTGTATTCACTAGTTTTTGGCTTGGGAATTTCTCTTGGAAGCCATGGAAGTATTCATGTATATCAAGAGATAAGAAATGATGATAGAAATGATATGTAAGGTGGAAAATGTATGGAGATGGTGGGTATTTATAGGCAAAAAAGTGGAGTATTAATTAATTTAAACATTTAAATAATATAAATGTTGTCATGTTGCATGCTATCGTACCTCCCCCCTCACCTTAGGACACAAGCACCACCCTAGGTCCACCCTACACCATGGTTTAGGTACTTGTTTAGGTTATGGTTTGGGTATTTAATTAATTTCCTAAGGTTATTTAATGTATTTTTGTGCATTTTATGTCAAATCAAGTTTTATATTTAAAATAAGCTTGATTATTACCTTTAACACATTGATTATTTTTCCATATGACATATGTGCATGTGTATAAGAGTGACACAAAAATGTGCCTGACATTTTTGACGACTTTCCAAGGCTGAAAAGTCAAAATTTCGAAAAACGTTTTTTGGTCGCATTTTCTATTTTTATTTGAACTGTTTGTTTTTAAACAAAAATTGAAAGTGATTGTAATATCATTAATTAATGTTTAAAATATGTTTATTTGGTTAGTAAACTACATTATTTAAATATTTAAAAATGATTTAAATTTTCAAATACAAAATGATTAATTTACGGGTCTTTACATTTAGTGTGTGACCTTTGTATGAATTTTATGATATATAATATATGACCTTTTGAATTAGTATGAGTTATCCCTTTGTCTGCTAATTTCGGGATGAAATTCTTTTAAGGGAGGAGACTGTAATGACCTAGGATTTAATCACTTTAATTATGGATATTTAAATATATTTTACTAATTAATTAATGGATTTTTTAACTCAAATAAACTCTTTTTAAATAATAACTAATGATGGTGAAATAGATTTTAAATTTTTTTTAAGGAAATTATTAGTTCAAAGAAAAATAGAAAATGTGCCCGGAAATTATTTTTCGAATTTTTGACTTTTAGATGTCGAAAAGTTGTTGAAAAACGTTGTGCACATTTGTGTAACACATATACAAACTTTATAAATGAGTTGGAATTTTTAATATATATTAACGTAAGAAACGTATAGTATATGATATGACTTTTTATGTAAATGTTAAAAAACAACATATAAATGTAAATAAAAAGACATAAGTTGTCATCTCTTTAGAAACATGAAGTACTTAGGTAATACATGCGTGTTGGCTTGGAAAAATGAAGGGGAGACAAGGGTAAAACATGTAAATGGAGGGAGGGGACAAGAAACGTGACATGGCAAAAATCTAGTGGAGGTTATGTACTTACGGGTGAAATGGTAATTTAATTCTTGTACTTTGTATATATACAAATTTTCATAATTTCCTCTCATATGATCATTCCATTTCCATTTCATAATTTTTTTTCCAAGTTTTCATGAATACTTAATGGCTTCCAAAATGAATTCCTAAGTTTAAAAACCTAGTTTATATTGCTTTTCAAACTTTTATATCCTTGGTTAAAGCTTTCTTTCCTCATTTCAACACCTCTCCTCCACAAAGCAAGTCCACACACTTTGTAAACCTCCTTTTCCGTACACCATAAGCCCTAGCCGAGCCACTTTTGAACCCATAAGCCCATAAATTTATCATTTTTAGAAAGGCAAGGCAATGTTCTAGGTTTTATTCAAGTTGGAGTGGAAGTTAGCATAACTTGGTCGACTTTTGCTGAGTAAAGATCTAATACTTAACTATGTTTTATAAACTTAAATATATGCTTGATTTATTGTAAAAAATGATGTTGTATGGATATAAATTGTGTTCGCTTGTATATATGTGTATGTGTTTGGATGAGATGACAAATAGTTTGGAATTTGAGAATTGAAATGTCAAGTTAGTTGCAAGTCATAACCCTTATTTGTATATGTTGGTTATAACATGATTTTACGATATGTTTGTGATGTAATTATTTATGCTATGATGTTGAATCAATGATTATATTCTAAAGAAGTTAGTACCTTTGCTAACTTAAGTGACACAGAATCTCTTGCATAATAACTATAATCTTAGGTTTTAAAATTTTAAGATATTTTTGAATTTAAAACTTTATTTAGTTTTCAAGAACTTTTCTTTATATTTTAGCAAAGTTTATAAGAGTTAAAGTTTGGAAAAGATTTGGAAATAAAATATCAAGTTTTAAAATTACGGTTCGTATAGCGATAGCCGTTATAAGTGCAATTTGAGGAATCGAACTCTTTTTTGAATCTAAATTTGCTTTCATTTAAATATATTTTTGAAAAGAGTTTTCAAACATATAATAAGTAATAAAAAGTAATTGTTTAATTAATTAATTATTCACTTAACGATTGTTTAATTAATAAATTAAGTAAGGTCATTAATACATAATCATTAGTTAACAAAAGTAATTAGTACTTAAGTGCTAATTAAGTAAGTTAATTATAATTAGTTAACTAATAAAAAGTTAATTATTAATTAATTAATAATTTAAGGTTAATTATTATTTAATTCTTAATTAATGATTATTTATTTAAAAATTAATTATTAATTAATTATTTAGTTATAAAAGGTTTAATTATTAATTAATTAACAATTAGGTTAGGAATTAATTAATTAGGCCTTAATTAAGATTTAATTATTATTTAATAAAGGTTTAATTTATTAATTAATTTATTAACAAAGGTTTTTAAATTTTAAAATCGCTTTGTTTCCAAATATTGGCTTTGTTAAAACTATTTTTCTTTTGAAAAGGTGTTTTAAATCAAGAGATTTCTATGTCGATTACCCTTAAGTAACCTCAAACAAATAATAAACCAAAGTTAATGTAGTGACATATTTATGAAGTAAGTCATCCCATAGTTAGTGTTGAGTCAGCTAACTTCCTATCGGTTTAGAAAATAGACAAAACTATTTTAGTTAAAAATAACCACAAGCGCACGACGTACAATTATAGTATGTGGCGAGTACGAGTTGATCAGCAGGGAATTGTATTGATTTAAATTTCTACTTAATCAAATTAAACCAAAAATTTGAGATTGTTTTAAGCTAAAATGTTAAAACTAGCAAAAAGAAAGTGAATAAAAATATGAGAGTAGAAGGCAATTTAGAGGCAAATTCCTTCTCATGATAACATAAATCAACACCGATGAAATTGTAATCTCTCTTTCTTGATCATTAGTGAATTTAATTAATGTGTTTATCATAAGTATGGCCTATTTGTGCTATTAATTAACCCAACATAAACCATCAAACTATAACACACCCACTAAACCACTTGTTAACTCTCATGAAAATGTTAATGAAATTGAAAATAAAATATATTCTAAGCATGATCTATTTCCTATTGATTAGTAATATAGACCATCAAATTTTGATTCTAAAATTCACTTTATTACCATAATTTATGTAGATGAAGAGGTAATTTGTGTTTATGTTTGTTTAAGCATAGCCTATTTGGTGTCAACAACATAGGCTATCAAATTCAAAATTAAAACAACAAAATATTTACCCATTCAAACATTTCCATTAAGCGCAAAAAGGGATCAACAGTTAACAAATATGTTGAATCTACAAGATTAAGAGAGCTTCATTATCCCTAAGTTGAAGTGGTTTAGCTTCTCATATTTGTTATCATTTCAAGAAATGTAGAGTTCAACATGAAACAAAAAACAAGAGGAAAATGCAAGCTAATTGAAATGAAATAAAAGCTAGACTATTTGCATAAAATAAAGAGATCTACACTACTAACATAAGAAGAAATAAACAAGAAAAGAACTTGAATTAAAAGTGCATGAATTAAAATTGCATATAAGAAAATTACATGAAAGAAGGCTACAAAGCCAATAAAAAGAAAAGAGAGCTTTTGTTTATTTTTGAGCCTAAACCTAAACTGACTAAAGAGGAGGCTAAGAGCTTATTACATGAAACATAAAGGGTATTTATACATGTTATGAAACCCTAATCCATATTTTTGACGACTACCCAAATTTCCCTTGAGGAAGTGTGGCCACCAAGTTATCATTAGCTTATAATTAATCCTTCATTAAGTATGCATGTAACTTTAAGCTCCACTAACATGTGCATTAGCTTCTAATTGTAGATCAAGGTAAGTCGGTAGGTGGGGTACTCCATGATGCATGAAATGATTTATTTCCATCTTCATTTGTTTCCTCTTCTCTTGTGCATGCATGAATACATCAAGACTTCTTCTATTTTCCATCCAATTTTCCTATAAATAAAAATAAATTGTCCAAGTAGATTTTCTCATATTAAATCATATACAAAAATGACCATTTTGCCCCTTATATGAAAATGAATAAATGATGATTTGAGAATAATTTAAATTTTGGTTTAAACATGTTAAAATACCCTATATGCTCATTTATTTAATTAAATTAGATTAAATATTGTTATCCGGGTTTTTGACCCAGCAGGAACCAATAGGAAATAGGACAACCTTGTGTAAATAGGATGGTTCAGAACTTAACCAGAAAAGCTAAGATAAGGGATTAACAAGGGCCAAGCTATATGGCTAAGGCAGCGATTGGGATCGACGAAGCCGAGAGATCAGCATTCTTTTAGTCCAATAAGTAGTTGAGCGTGAACAGCTAGTGAATTGCCATCAAGTCGAAACAACTACGATAAAAGACTATGTGAGCATCTCCAATTCCAAACTTTTGAAAAATTCTAAGTGCTTGGATTATCAACGACTCGTTCCTCACCTCAAAACTTCAGACAAACTAGCCAAAGAATACTATGAGAAGAGGCCAAGATATTGGCTCGCAAAACGATCCAAGTCTATGGGCTGCCAGCGACCCATAGGCCATGGCTCGCCAGCGACCCTTGTTTCTTCCTCGTTTAGTGAGCCACATCCTCCATGGGCCATTCCCTACCTACCAGCGAGCAGGTGATGAACTGGCCTTGTAACATCCCGCCATTTTGGACCATTCAAATTGACAATAAAAACACACATGTCAGACTTGAATAATTCAAAACAACATATTGTTAATAAAATTTGGGGCAAATAAAATCAATCACAGACACAGAATATTAGAATAACTTCGCAGCGGAATAAATAAACATAGGAGTTCATGAAGCTGCTAGATACAAAGTCTCAAAACCAATACATAATACCAAGTTTGGAAACAAATATACTTGTAAAGTTAGATACATAAGTTGCTACTTCAAAAGCAAAAGTGGCGTGGAAATAACTAGAATAAAATATCAAGTAGACGACTGAATCTTCAGCGGATCTCTAGCTTCGAAAGAGGATGAAACCAAAGCTGTGGAACTTAGGCTGACCCGAGCGTGAAGCAAAAACACAAAACACTTGAGTCAGGACATACATTCTTATAAAATGTAAATCAACTCAAGTGAACTATAAAGGAATGCATTAGTAACTTAAAGGATGTCTGGGATCACCCATCCTCTAAGGATCCGTTAAACTATCTACTATGTAGTAATATATGCTATTATAATAATGTCTAAAGTAAAGTAAACTATTAAAATAGCATTAAGGTGTTACCCATATCCCCCTTAACACATTTTATATATTCTCATAGTCTATACATTACGTAATCTCCCCCGTACTGGGCGTCGTCAGAGGGAACTCCATAGGTATGGTGCAAAACAAACTTGTAGAAGGCGCGCTGGGGTAGGTGACATGGCACGACTAGGCAATGCTAGGCTAGATATACCAGTTACGCATCCGGGCTGTTGGTAACGCATAGCCGCAACTACCGCCCAACTTGATCCACACTCCCGAATCAAAGGTGCGCACCAAATCAATCACAAAGTAATAGAATGGCTAACGATGAAGTGTGTCCGATTAGAGGAGCTACCTCCTTGGCCCGAGAATCGCTCCTGTTTTAGCCACCTTATGCTAACTCACGGGAGTTAGGTCCACGTAAATATAACTTTAGGATCATCGCCACCATCCTACTTCATTTTGGAATCTCCACCGCGTACAAAGTTATTAAAGTGGTTTTTGGTATCGACAGAGAGTATGCCCATATCCGATCCCGCTCTCTTTAACAACCAATCGTTATTATAACTCGTGGTTATATGAATTTCAAATGGTTTTCTATTTCATATCAAACATATTCCTTTTAAACCATATAAATTCCATATCATTATTTTTTTATATTCATTTTCCCAAAGTAGTAATACTTCCAAATTCGTTTAATTATAACCCTTTTTAAACATAAAAGTTTAGAGATCACAGCACTTTAAGAATGTAACTTTTAGAACCATACATGTAACCTTTAAGAAAATTGTAGCATTCAGAAAATGTCACCTTTAAGAAAACACAGCAGTACAGAAGTGCTACTGTAATAATTCACAGCAGTGCAGAACTGTTACGGTAAGAATTCGCAGCAGTGCAGAAGTGTTACTGTAAGAATCCGCAACAGTGCAGAATTGTTACAGTAAGAAACTGCAGCAGTTTTGAATTGCTACCGTAAGAAATTGCAGTAGTTTTGAATTGTTACTGTAATACCTTCTACTACAATAGTCTATAAAATCAAATAGTATATATATATATTTACAGTTTTTATCAAAGTCATTCTATTCTTCCTATTATATTACTCAAATTTAAGCTATTTAGTCATTTAAAGAAAACACACCTTTGATTTAATAACTTTGTCACTAAAACATCAAATTTTAAAGCATAAATCTTTATACCAAGTTAAAAGTATTTTTTTTACCTACTTTTTTACTTCTTTTCAGTAAATCACATTTATCATTTTTATTTCCCAAATCATACCATTTTCATTTGTTGAAACTTACATGTCAAATGTACGTTTTAACTTACAATTCTTTTCACAAAACATTTATTTTAATCACTATTACATGAATTAAAACATACAACTTATAGGTTAGAATATAATACTATTATTAAGTCAAATCGGCTTATAAAATTTCAATTAACCTTCATACTGTAAATTAGGTTCCAAATTTACATTTCCAACTATTTATTTCTTATAAAATTTTACTACATGTAAAAAAATTCATAGAAATTATTACAATAAATTTTAGTTGAGATTCATATATAAAAATCCAAAATACTTAATAATTTTTAGAAAAATCATTTTAAATCAACCACGGAGTCTGTATAAAATTCTCTACCCTAGGGTCAAGTATATACGGACATATATCATTTCAATCCGCAATTTATTAATTTTTCGGGTTTTATATCATTTCAAACCCGCAATCCCAGGTCAAATAAAATTGCTCAGGCCTATCATTTCAGCCCATAACAATTTTCCTTAATCTAAAGATCGTTCGGGTATGTATCATTTCAACCCTTAGTGAAGGAACTTGCAGTGTGATTCTAGAATATTAAATAAACATAAAAATATTCAACATATAATGACATATGATCAAACAGACATAATATGATATGAAATAACAAAATAAAATCATATGAATGACATAATATAAACATATGAAATAACATGATATAAACATATGAAATAACAAAATAAAATCATATGATTGACATAATATAAGCATATGAAATAACATGATATAAACATATGAAATAACAAAATAAAATCATATGATTGACATGTCTAACTTGCATATACATATCCTAATAATTCAATTGTCATCAATTCATCAAATAAATAAGTATGTATGTCAAGAGTGATTACTCACCTTTCTTTGGTTGGAAAAGTGATTCAAAGCGCAACACAAAAATCAACAAACTACGGACCAGTTTGAGTGAGAGGAGAATCCAAATCCAACGCTTGAAAAATAAAAAATAAAAATTCCATACGTAAACAAATAATTTTACATAGAAAAATAAAATAGAAAAAATATATATTTGCAAAATACATAAGAGGGCTTGTCTAGGGTTTGCATAGGCTTGGTCTAGAGGTGGTTTTTGTTTGGTCTAGGCTAGGTTTGGATTAGGTGGGTTTGGCAATAGCTAGGTTATGGTGGAGATGGGTTCGACCATAGCTAGGTTTAGGGTTAGGCTAGGGTTTTGGTTTGGTGTGTTCGGCCTTAGGGTGGGGTTTGGTGATGGAGGCTCGGCCTAGGGGATTTTGTGATGGAGGAGATCGTCACGGCAAAGGCAAGGCAAGGGGAAGGGATTGTGGAGGTTCGGCCATGGTGTTTTTGGTTGGAGGAGAAGAGGTAGAGGCCGAAAATTGTGAAGAAGAAGAAGGGAAAAGGAAGAGGAGAAAGGGGTTTTGGTTGGAGTTTGGTGATTGGGGAAGGTGGAGATAGGTGTGGCCGAAATTTATGGACAGGAGGAGGAGGAGGAAAATTGGAGAGGAAGATGGGAAGAAGTCTAGGGTTTTGGAGAAGGAAGATGATGGAGAAGAAGACTTGCACTTTTCTATGGAGGCACAAATGAATGGATGTGGAGGCTAGCCAAAACCATAGGAGATTATATATAGGCTACTCATCTAACTAAAGGTTTTCTAGCCCAAATGGTCTAAGTCCAAACAAATCACAATAAAAATAAAATAGAAGTTGAAGGGAAAATAACTGCGTGTAATACGCCAAAAGTTACAAAATTTGAGAAGTAAACATCAAAATTTAACAAAACGAAAAATGGGAAAATGTTAAAATTAAATTCATCTTCATAAAAAAAAAGTTAAAAATTCAAATTTAAAAATTTTCACAGAAAGTCAAACTTTGACCAAAGTTGACCAAAATTTGCATTTTAAGAAAAATCTTTATTTTATTAAATTTGGAAAAACATTTCACATCAAAACTCAAAATTATCCTTTAAATTTTCCAAGTTTCTCAAATTTAAAATAGTTAAATTCAAAGTTTCAAATAAATTTTCATTTAAAATATTTTCAAAATTTGCGAATTGTTACACTCTCTCCCACTCAAAAAATTTTGTCCTCGAAAAGGAACGAGACCAGAAAATAAAGAAGGATGAGGTAGGACAACAAATAGTACCTGGAATAAACAATTCCGGATTTGAAGCATGAATGCTCTCTTCCATTTCCCAAGTACAATTCTGTGATATCCCGGATTTTTGAACATCTGTTAATTGGTAATTAACTGATTTTAACTATTGAAACACTGATTTATAAGCTAAACAAATAAAATTATGATGAATACATATATATTTTAATTAATTTAATTAATTAATTTTTGATAAGGATTAATTAAATAAGGGTTAATTAAACTAGTAATTAAGAAGTACTTAATAAAGTTTTATTAAATAATAATTAAGTTTTCTTAATTAATAATTAAGAAATTATTAAATTATAATTAAAGTTAATTAAGGATTAATTAACTGTTATTAAGGTTAGTTAATTATCATTAAAGATTGATTAATAGATAATTATGGATTAATTAAATTGGTAATTAAGGTTGTTAATTAATAATTAACTTTTATTAATTAATAACTAAGAAAAATTAATTAGTTAATTAAGTTTAATTAATTAAGGATTGATTACTTTGTATTAAAGGATATTGATTAATAATTAAGGTTTATTAATTAATAGTTAAAGAATAATTAATCAAGGATTAATTAATTTGTTTAAAGGGTAATTAAGGATGAGTTACTCAGTTATGATTTAGGAATGAATGTGATTTATTTAAGTTAATTAATTTGTTAATTAATTAAAGATAGTCACTTGGTAATTAAGTATAATTACTTAATAAGATTGGATAAGAGTAATTACTTAGTGTAAGTAATTGATAAATGAATTATTGTATGAAATTGGTTTAATTAATCAAAAAGGATTTATAAAAGAAATTAAAGTAATTAAGAATAGTTAATTACTGTTGATGATTATGTAAGGTTGATAAATGAAAGTAATTAATTAATGTATGATTAATTAATGTAATTAATTAAGGAATAATGTAATTAATTATAGTTAATTAATTAATTAAAGTAATTAATTAAGAATAATTAATTAATGTAATTAATGAGACTAATTAAGGTTAATTAATGTGAATGATTAAATGATTAAAGAATAAATAATTAATTTCAATAATTAATTAAATAATAATAAAGTAGGATTTATAAAAGTAATTAATTTACTTTGTGTTAATTAAATTAATTAGAAATGGACTAATTAATCTTGCTTATGGATGATTAAATTGTATTGAATGTTTGGATTGATTAATATCTCTAGTCGGATAAATTATGATGTTCTGCAATATGTAATGCTTTGGATGAATTGTGATAATGTAAGTTATCTATCTGTGATAAAATTTCTATATGAATATGATATCCTGAAATTAAATTAAATTGTTTAACTTAAACGTCTTGGCTTAAAGGATGACGTTTGATTCGAAGAGACCGGGATCGGGTTTGCTACAGTACAGCGTGATAGGGGGTTCTCGCTTTGCGTTAGGTGGCGAACGGGAGCCTCTTACCCCTACATGTCCCCGGGGGTAGTATAAGGCCTTTTGGGGTTGGTTGCGACTCGAGAGGGTGGCCGTAAAAGCAAACCCGAGGTATCACTGTGAGCCACAGCGGGGCTGGGATGGTTGAAAAGCCTACCGGTCGTGAACCGTTGCTGAAGGTTGAAAAGCCTAGGACGTCACATTTGGTATCAGAGCATTTGGTTGAGTGAATACATAAAAGTTTATAATTTTATTTGTTCAGCTTATAAATCAGTGTTTCAATAGTTAAAATCAGTTAATTACCAATTAACAGATGTTCAAAAATCCGGGATATCACAAATTCCGATCATCAGTGCTCCATTACACTTTGACTAGGTTGATAGATTTTCTCCGAAGCTGCTTCGTACCACTATCGATAATACGAAGTGGCTTCCTCTCGACAGTAAGGTTTGTCTCAATATCCAAACTCTCGAGAGCAGAACGCTGAATAATCAAGGATGGGTCATGGAGATACCGACGAAGATGCGAGACATGGAACACATTATGCACTCCGGAAAGTTTCTCAGGCAATTCCAAACGATAAGCTAAGGAACCAACTCTCTCTAAGATGCGAAAAGGACTAATAAAACTAGGAGCGAGCTTCCCTCTCCGACCAAAACGAATCACATTTTTTAATTGAGAGGCCTTAAGGAAAACCTGATCGCCAACCAAAAACTCCAAACTCCTCCTACGCCTGTCAGTATACTTCTTCTGTCTATCATGCGCAATCCTCATCTTCCTCCTAATCTCCTCAACCCTCTCAAAAGCCTCTAGAATCATATCTGGACCAAGAACCAAACGATTACCGGATTCAATCCACCAAGATGGAGATTTGCAAGGTCGTCTATAAAGAGCAGCAAATGGAGCCATTTCGATACTAGCCTAATGACTATTGTTATAGGTGAACTCAACGAGATGGAGAGGATCTTCCCAAGATCCTCCATAATCAAGGACACACGCACAAAGAAGATCTTCTAGAATCTGATTCACTCTTTTCGTTTGACCGCCGGTCTGCGGATGGTAAGCAGTGCTCAGATTCAGACGAGTACCTAAAGATTCCTGAAAATCTTTCCAAATCTGACTAGTAAAGATGGGATCTCTATCACAAACAATACTAACAGGAACACCATGAAGACGAACAATCTCTCTCATATAAATCTCAGCCAAACTAGAAGCAGAGCGGTTAGATCTAACCGGAATGAAATGAGCTGACTTGGTCAATCTATCAACAATCACCAAAATACTTTCATTACCTCTCCTGGTCCTTAGTAATCCATCAATAAAATCCATAGAAACTTGTTCCCATTTCCAATTGGGGACTTCAATAGGTTGCAATAATCCATCGGTTTTCTGATGATCAGCCTTAACATGCTGATAAGTCGCACATCTACTAACAAAAAGGGAGATATCACGCTTCATACCACTCCACCAATACAGCTTCTTCATATCATGGTACATCTTCGTCACACCTGGATGAATAGAAAGTCTGGACCGATGATTTTCCCGAAGTAATTCTTGCCTCAATCCATCGACATTCGGGACACAAATCCGATTATTAATCCTCAAAATCCCTCTATCATCGATCTGAGTTCCACTACCATTTTGGCTACTACCACTAACTCTGTTACGAACATTTTCCTTAATAAGCCTAAGCATCTCATCCTCATCTTGCTCAGAAAAAATATGATCCATAAGAGGAGAAGAAACAACAAGCTGACATAACAACACCTTCTTCCTACTTAAAGCATTAGTTACAACATTAGCTTTCCCTGGGGTATAATTTATATCGAGGTCATAAGAAGCTAGAAACTCAAGCCACCTAACTTGCCTCAAATTCAAGTCCTTCTAGGTGAAAATATATTTCAAAGACTTATGATCCGTAAAGAGCTCAAACTTAGTTCCCAATAGATGATGTCTCCAAAGCTTCAAAGCAAAAACTACGGCAAGCAATTCCAAATCATGGGCTGCATAATTGGCTTCATGAGTCTTCAACTGGCGACTAGCATAAGCGATAGCCTTTCCATCCTACATCAGAACGGCTCCCAAACCTTCACGACTGGCATCAGTGTATACCGTTAATCCCTCATTTCCATTTGGAAAGGTAAGAACTGGTGCGGAAGTAAACTTGCGCTTCAACTCATTGAATGCAGCTTCACACTTATCATTCCATATGAACTTGGAATTCTTACGAGTTAGAGCGATGAGAGGTGCAACAATCCAAGAAAAATTCCCAATGAATCTCCGATAATAACCGGCAAGGCCCAAAATACTACGGATATCAGATGGAGTCCTAGGAGTTTCCCAATCCTGAAACAGAATAGGGAAGAATAAAAACTACAGAGAAAGAGATAGAATAATTAAATTCACAAAAGAAGGAAGAGAAGATAGACCTACATTGATCGCAGCGATCTTAACTGGATCAATAGAAACTCAATCACCAGAAACTATATGTCTAAGAAATCGGACTTCATCTTTCCAGAAATGGCATTTCGAGAATTTGGCTTTCAACTGATGAATTCTGAGAGTCCCCAGAACAAAGCTCAAATGAGATTCATGCTCCTCCTCTGTCTTAGAGAAAACAAGGATATCGTCGATGAAAACTAGAACAAACTTATTGAGAACATCATGGAAGACACGATTCATAAGGTCGACAAAGAAAGCTGGGACATTAGTCAAACCAAAAGGCATAACTAGCCATTCAAAGAAACCATCCTCAGAACGGAAAGCAGTTTTGGGAATACTTTCCTCAGCAATTCTGAGCTGGTGGAAACCGGTGGCAAGATCAAGTTGAGAGAATACAGTAGCGCCATACAGCTGATCAAACATATCATTAATGCGAGGCATTGGATATCTGTTTTTCATAGTGAGTTTGTTCAGCTCCCTATAATCAACACACATCCTCAAAGAACCATCAGACTTTGTGAAAAAAACCACTGCTACTCCCCATTCGGAATGACTAGGTCTGATCAAACCTTTGTAGAACAAGTCTTCGATTTGCTTCCTCAACTCAGCCTTCTCACGGGGTGCCATTCTTTTGGGTGGAAGAACTACAGGTCGAGCTCCAAGAATGAGATCAATACAGAATTCGATTTCCCGTTTTGGGGGTAAAGAAGTGACTTCACCAAATACGTCGGGGTAGAGTTTGACTACAGGAGTTGAATCAAAGTCACTAGGAGAGGAATCAAGAGAATAGATAAAACTTCCTGCAAGATCTTGAGGCTTTTGGCACTAAATCACCAAAGGGATTCCAAAATCATCAACGAGAGAAACAGTCTGGGCCTTACAAGAGATAACAACTTCATGCGTCTTCAGCCAATCTCCTCCAAGCAATAGATCAAAAGCATCGAAACCAAGGACATAGAATTTTCTAGAAAAGCGATGGTCAGAATGGCAGAGTTTCACATTGTTACAAATCCTACTAAGGTTTTGCGGGACCACAAATAGGATTAGTAACACATAAAGGTTCGGTTGCAAACTTAGGTGAAAGGATATGCTCAAACTTATCACAAAGGTCCACAGAAATGAAACTATGCGAAGTTCCAATGTCAAATAGAACAACCGAAAAATCAAACAAAGTAAAGGTGCTCTAGAGAGTACCTTGGGTATCACTAGGAGCAGGTGGAGTAGGCGGAGCACGGGTGGAAGAAGTCATGGCAAAGACTCCAGATGTCTTGCCCTTCTAATACAAGGGACAATCATTCTTGAAATGGCCAGGTTGAGTAACTATAGAGGAGAAAGACAAAAGACAAGATTCAACTAGAATGGAAATCCTAATCAAAAAATTCTATTCCACAAGGTGGATTCGAAAGAAGGAAATTCTAAGGAAAATTAGATTTTAAAACAAGAAAATATTATATCCAAAATAATCCTTTAAAATCATTTGAAAACCATTTTATACTTGAAAATACGTTCTCTCGCAAAGAATGATTCTAAGATTGATTTTTACTCATTCTAGGGTATATCTACCCTATCTCTAACGAGTTTTTGCCCCGTAGGCTAAGGTTTGCCTAAAACCAAAGCTTTGATACCAACTGTAACATCCCACCATTTTGGACCATTCAAATCGACAATAAAACCACACATGTCAGACTTGAATAATTCAAAACAACAGATTGTTAATAAAATTTGGGGCAAATAAAATAAATCACAGAATCACAGACACAGAATATCAGAATAAATTCGCAGCGGAATAAATAAACATAGGAGTTCATGAAGCTCCTAGATACAAAGTCTCAAAACCAATACATAATACCAAGTCTGGAAACAAATATACTTGTAAAGTTAGATACATAAGTTGCTACTTCAAAAGCAAAAGTGGCGTGGAAATAAATGGAATAAAATTTCAAGTAGACGATTGAATCTTCAGCGGATCTCTAGCTTCGAAAGATTATTAAACCAAAGCTGTGGAACACGGGCTGACCCAAGCGTGAAGCAAAAACACAAAATACTCGAGTCAGGACATACATACTTATAAAATGTAAATCAACTCAAGTGAACTGTAAAGGAATGCATTAGTAACTTAAAGGATGCCTGGGATCGCCCATCCTCTAAGGATCCGTTAAACTATCTACTATGTAGTAATATACGCTATTATAATAATGTTTAAAGTAAAGTAAACTATTAAAATAGCGTTAAGGCGTTACCTATATCCCCCTTAAAACATTTTATATATTCTCATAGTCTATACCCGTAATCTCTCCCGTACTGGGCGTCGTCAGAGGGAACTCCATAGGTATGGTGCAAAACAAACTTGTAGAAGGCGCGCTAGGGTAGGTGACACGGCACGACTAGGCAATGCTAGGCTAGATATACCAGTTACGCATCCGGGCTGTTGGTAACGCATAGCCGCAACTACCGCCCAACTTGATCCACACTCCCGAATCAAAGGTGCACACCAAATCAATCACAAAGTAATAGAATGGCTAACGATGAAGTGTGTCCGCTTAGAGGAGCTACCTCCTTGGCCCGAGAATCGCTCCTGTTTTAGCCACCTTATGCTAACTCACGGGAGTTAGGTCCACGTAAATATACCTTTAGGATCGTCGCCACCATCCTACTTCATTCTGGAATCTCCGCCGCGTACGCAGTTATTAAAGTGGTTTTCGATATCGACAGAGAGTATGCCCATATCCGATCCCGGTCTCTTTAACAACCAATCGTTATTATAACTCATGGTTATATGAATTTCAAATGGTTTATATTTCATATCAAACATATTCCTTTTAAACCATATAAATTCCATATCATTATTTTTTAAAATAATATTCATTTTCCCAAAGTAGTAATACTTCCAAATTCATTTAATTATAACCCTTTTTAAACATAAAAGTTTAGAGATCATAGCACTTTAAGAATGTAACTTTTAGAACCATACATGTAACCTTTAAGAAAATTGTAGAATTCAGAAAATGTCACCTTTAAGAAAACGCAGCAGTAAGAAGTGCTAATATAAGAATTCGCAGCAGTGCAGAACTGTAACGGTAAGAATTCGCAGCAGTGCAGAAGTGTTACTATAAGAATCCGCAGCAGTGCAAAATTGTTACAATAAGAAACTACAGCAGTTTTGAATTTCTACCGTAAGTAATCGCAGCAGTTTTGAATTGTTACTGTAATACCTTCTACTATAATAGTCTATAAAATCAAATAGTATATATATATATATTTAGAGTTTTTATCAAAGTCATTCTATTCTTCCTATTATATTACTCAAATTTAAGCTATTTAGTCATTTAAAGAAATCACACCTTTGATTTAATAACTTTGTCACTAAAACATCAAATTTTAAAGCATAAATCTTTATACCAAGTTAAAAGTATTTTTTTTACTTACCTTTTTACTTCTTTTCAGTAAATGACATTTATCATTTTTATTTCCCAAATCATACCATTTTCATTTGTTAAAACTTACATGTCAAATGTACGCTTTAACTTACATTTCTTTTCACAAAACATTTATTTTAATCACTATTACATGAATTATAACTTACAACTTATAGGTTAGAATAGAATACTATTATTAAGTCAAATCGGCTTATAAAATTTCAATTAACCTTCATACTGTAAATTAGGTTCCAAAATTTACATTTCCAACTATTTATTTCTTATAAAATGTTACCACATGTAAACAAATTCATAGAAATTATTACAATAAATTTTAGTTGAGATTCATATATAAAAATCCAAAATACTTAATAATTTTTTGAAAAATCATTTTAAATCAACCACGGAGTCTGTATAAAATTCTCTACCCTAGGGTCAAGTAAATATGGACATATATCATTTCAATCCGTAATTTATTAATTTTTCGGGTTTTATATCATTTCAAACCCGCAATCCCAAGTCAAATAAAATTGCTCATGCCTATCATTTCAGCCCATAACAATTTTCCTTAATCTAAAGATCGTTCGGATATGTATCATTTCAACCCATAGTGAAGGAACTTATAGTGTGATTCTAGAATATTAAATAAACATAAAAATATTCAACATATCATGACATATGATCAAACAGACATAATATGATATGAAATAACAAAATAAAATCATATGAATGACATAATATAAATATATGAAATAACATGGTATAAACATATGAAATAACAAAATAAAATCATATGATTGACATAATATAAGCATATGAAATAACATGATATAAACATATGAAATAACAAAATAAAATCATATGATTGACATGTCAAACTTGCATATACATATCCTAACAATTCAATTGTCATCAATTCATCAAATAAATAAGTACGTATGTCAAGAGTGATTACTAACCTTTCTTTGGTTGGAAAAGTGATTCAAAGCGCAACACAAAAATCAACAAACTACGGACCAGTTTGAGTGAGAGGAAAATCCAAATCCGATGCTTGAAAAATAAAAAAATAAATTCCATACGTAAACAAATAATTTTAAATAGAAAAATAAAATAGAAAAAATATATATTTGCAAAATACATAAGAGGGCTTATCTAGGGTTTGCATAGGCTTGGTCTAAAGGTGGTTTTGGTTTGGTCTAGGCTAGGTTTGGATTAGGTTGTCACGAACCAAATTTCAGCGTTCGAAAATCGACACCCGTACTTCACTTGTACTTGAATGCCGCAGATTCAATCGTTGAAATTCGAGTCGTGCCGGAGCTTATAACACAGTAAGTATAACAACGCAGCGGAAGAAAGAAATGAATGATATCATATACAACTCCAATGAATACAATATCCAGAATGATATACAATAATGATATCAATATGATACAACAATATCAGAGATAAACAATGATTCTACAGTGGAAACAACATAACTGATAACTCCAAATGATCTGAAAAAGAGAATGAGTCCAACAACTCCAACATCAGCTCGAACCACCATCACGTTGCACCAAGATAAGCAACGTCAGTCATGATCTCCAAAACTGAACTAGCTCCAGATAATCTACTCAACCTGAATATCTGAGAAACCCAACTCTAGACTGCCCGTGTGGAAAATTGTGGGCACCCAGAGTTTAGGAAGGGAACAATAAACTCCGAGTCAGTCATGGGACTGGTGTGAGTAACAAAAACAGTTTATCTTTAAAACAAACAACCAAAGATTTTTAAACATTGAAATCCACAATGCTTTTGGAAAATGAAACTACCATAAGGCCTCCCGCCACACACACAATGCCAACGCAGAATTGGAGGAGATTTCTCCTTATGATAGTCAAAAATGCTTACTACGCAAAATCATTGGATTATTATTATTAGTGCATAGTAGAAAACATTTCGAAAGTATAATATTAATCTTAGCCAGCATAGAGATTCCGAACTATGCCTACTATAGCTACCATCTAAACAGTGGTGACCACACCGTACAAGGTTCGTATTGTTTCTTTGGAATTTCCAACAAATGGTTAGGCTAAGGAACTTCCTATGTCCCATGGGAACGCCTCCGGAGGGACGCCCCAAGAACCACCTGGCTCTCTACCAACACAAGGCCGGTCACCCCCTTCCCGGGTAGTAAACCTGAGATATGCCACCCCCAGTCGTTTGTGACCTTTATCCGAGGCGCCTCGATCACACAACAACAATCACACAGAAAATGAGATTGAAGCAACCAGACAGGTAAATATCTGGGCTCCATACCATGATACCACCTTTTTCCAGAAGGAATGGTCATACCCTAGGGGAGCTACCCCTGAAACCTTGCTGCATCTTTCCTGTTTCGACCATTTCCGGTTTGTGAGGCCCGATGAGGTCTCGTCCACAAAGCTATGCTTTTTCACAAAGCCATGCTTTGATCAACAAATGATCATCAACACACAGCAACACTTAGCATGCCACACTACCAAATTGGGAGTATATCACTGATAACCTTCAACTACATAACCTCTGAGCTCGTACGTCTCAGAGAAGGGTGTTAAGATAAGAGAATAAATCTCCGCCACCAAACATAAATGTATTTGAAAGAAATCAGCTTTATATCTCAAAGTGTAATGTCAGATATACAACCATACAAGTCTGTTCCAGGTTCGAACAGAACCGAAGGCACTTTCGAAGAAGCCCTTGCAATCCGGGTATTCACAATCCCGATCGGATTTCCCATCGCTCAGGAAATCTTTATACCGGCGCGACTCAGTGCAGAGACAATCAATGGGTTATCCTTTCGTTTTCACAAATACCCGGTCTTCAAATGCTATCCATATACGACGTATCACTTATTCAGAATGGGTTGTATGACACAAAGGTCCTCTCCCGGCTAAACCGAATAGTGAGCGTAATATTTAAAAACATATGGATATTGGAATTTCAGTTAAGTCACAACTTATTACCCAAAACTTCTCTTCAAATGGTTTAAACACATTACCATTTTAATCTTTTACACAAAAAGATTTAATTCACAAAGTTCACCTAGTTTCACAAAGATCTATTCATAGATTTTCAAATCGATTTCCATTTCAATTTGGATTAACTCGTCCAATCTTTAAAACAAAGATTTAATTGATAGCTTTCAAAACAATTCCATTTCGACCTTTTATACAAAAGGTACACCTTTCCGATTTCAAAACAAAGTTCAACAATCTTTCACAAAAAATTATTCATAACTCGGAAAACCATTTTCAAACTTGAAATTCTTTAACATAAATTGGAAATTCATTCCTTATGTGAAAGCTTCTATTATTTGAAAACAAGTAGTTTTCATTTCGGAAAATCTGATCCATATATACGAGTTAAAGCTCTTGGGTTAACTTCAAATTCTCAAAACCATACTTTTAAAATGATTTAAATTCATATAAACACATTATAACATTTTTATCCATAATTCCCAAACTTGGAATTCAATTCAAATTTAATTATTTAAATTGAAAACTTTACCAAGTTATTCAAAATAACTTTTCTCTTAAAACTCCTTTTCAAAAGCTTTAATATTTAACCCAAATCCATTTCAAAAATCAATTGAAATTAAAATTCCAATTTCAAAAATATTAAATTTAAATCATCTGTGACTTAACCGATTTCCTCGTGAAATCCATATTTGTGTGTGTAAAAGTGTGGTTCAGGGGTTTTACACAGTAGTGCAACATCATTCAGTCATCACAGATTAAATACAACAATTTATTTGATAAGCGGTATAAACTATAACGCTTATCGTTCATTTACAGATCACAGATATATATACACAAATGTATCACAAGTAAATGAATAAATTACACACAGCTAAATCCACAGAACAAAATGTCACAGATCAGATAGGACAATCAATTCAAGGCATCTCATACAATACAATCATTCATAAGTAAGGTCAACATTCAATAATCATTTATAAGCAGGATTAATTAATTGTTTAATCCTAATTAATTTAATTTATTGCCAATTAAATCAATTACTTATGAATTAATTATCCAATCCTGATAAATTAATTACAAATCATTTGATATAAATTAATTTATCAAACACCTTAATTAATTATTCTTAATTAATTACTATAAAAAATAAATTACTCCTTAATTTATAATTATTTCTTAATCACTTTCATTAATTAATTTACCTTTAATAAATTAATTATTCTCAAATTAATTACCTTAATTAATTTATCACATTATCCTTGAATCGATTATTGCTTAATCACTTGAGTAATCAATTTTAATCATTAATTAAATATTTAATTAATCATCCTTAATTCACAATTTAATTATTCCATACTTAATCTCCATTTGATTAATTATCCTTAATTAATCATAATAAGTAATTATCCCTAATTACTTAATTAATCAATTATTAATTCGTAATTAATTTCTTAAATAGTTAAACCTTAATCATGAATTAACTTTAAGATAAACTCATTCTTATAAATGATTTCATTATCATTAACAAAGCATTTAAAAACAATTTTCTTTTAAATTTACTTTAAATTCCATTTTTAAATTTAAGATTCAAAATGAATTCATATTTAACTTTAACAAAGTTTAAACAATTTAAAACCATTTTTAAATCTCATGTTAAAGAAATACTTACCTTATTAAAGAAATTTAAGAAAGTTTTAAACAAAATTTATTTTAAAATCAAAATCTTATTTTTTTTTTAAAAACTTCAAATGCTGCTTCGGGTTCGACCCGAAGCCTACTCGAGTACTTACCCGAGAAAACCCACCTTTTCTCCCCTTTTCAAAAGTTTGTTTAAATTTTTAAAGTTTAAAACCTTGCAACAAAAATTTACCCGAGCCACGCAAATTTTACTTCGAGTCGAACTCCCCATATCTTTGAGCAAAACCCTCAATCTACTCGAGAAAAACTCGAGCGTCTTCTGCTCAATTCTAGACTTCATCAGAAATGAAGAAAGTGCACCGTACACATGCGCGGTGGCGCCGTCCCCCTCTGATCATCAATGATGATCTTCACATATCGGAAACCATCCATACACCCTATCTCGATCATCAGATCGTCATCCCTAACTCGAAATCGAACTCGAGCTTATAAACCCAAAACTGGAACAAAAGTTCGATCCATAAATCCACCTCGTTCGTCCACCTCTGGCCATCAGAGGTCACGCGAATACACATGAACCTTCCACAATGTTCAACGCCTCGTTTAGCACTGGTGCGGTCTATTCCGGTTCAACGACGAGTCGCCAGCAACCCAAATTCCGACCTTAACTAAATCGTGCGCTTAAACCCTAGCTTAATGATTTCCATCCACCACGATGATATGAAAATTCATTGAGCATTTTTCCTAGAATCTCCGTTCACCCCTCCACCTATACTGAAGATTCCAACCTCCCAGCATAAAAAGATCATCAGAGATCATCAAAAACCCATATTTTGATGATCCCAGAACTGCACCCTAAATGCTTAACTAAAAATAGAGATTTTGGTTTCAAAAATCAAGTTTTTGTTTTAACATTTGATTCATATGCCTGAATCCATGAATTATGAAGATTGAATTTTGACTTATTTAAAGCTTTGCTCTGTTCTTTCAATTTCCAGAGAAAATGCAAAGTTGTTTTAGCTTGAATACATTTTTAGATTAAATCTTATGCTAAAACAAACAATTTTTGTTTTGATCTTGAATTCAAATCATGCCTTGATCATGAGAACATTATTTTTGAAGCTGTAACTAGAGCTTGAAACTAGAAACAAAGTATCACAGTGAATAACTGTGCACATACATTCACCCCTCACTCATGTGTCCCAGAAAATCATACATATATACAACTATTCTCATCACAGATACTTGCCACAGAATCATGTTTACAATTTTAAAAGGAAAGGTTACTCACCTTGATTTCCAGGAAGAAGAATAGAGTGTGAAATGTTAAACTAGGCTTTTGAAAATGCAAGCTGAAATCTTTCTCTTTAATCTTTGGTTCGAGTTAAATTTTGTTTTGTTGTTTTAAATTGAATGCTGTTTATGTTTTAAGATAGTATTACTTCAGATTTTTCTCGTTTGGAATGGACGAAAAATGAAATGAGGATGATGGACTTTTGAAGAAGAGTTTACTGGGTGATAGAAAATTGTACAGGGTAATATATTTGTTGTACAATTTATCAGTGATATTTTTCATTGCTTGGTGGCTGAAATGAGAGCATTAATTAGGCTTGTACAATCTTGAATATATATCATACTTATCCAATTTGCTTTATTTCGGTTGTACATGTTTGAGATAATTGGTGGCTTCCTTAGCAAGCTTTTATACTTATCTTTTTTTTTCTTTCTTGTTTCATGTTTGCAAGTGTTCATGAATACTTATTTTTAATTTGTTTGTTTACTTGTAGTACAAGTGAACTTCTATTTTATTTTATTTTTTCTTTCTTTTATTCATACTTATCTTTCTTCCTTTAAAAATGTACATACTGACATTTTTGTTTACATGCTTGAATATATCTTATTTTCTTTAGTCTTATTATTGTAAATGACTTCTATTTTTACTTTATTTTATTTTTCTTTTATTATTTTTGTTTGTTTTTGTTCTATGTGTATTACTTTGTATTGATTTCTTAAGATTTATATATTAACTTTATATTGAATAAAACTATATATTTATTTATTTATTTTGTAATATAGATGAATTTCTAGATTTTAATTTGTTGTTAAAATTTGAGCTAATGTCTTCCTTTATATTTTTATTATAATTTATCTTTTATATATTGATTTCTATTTCGATTTTAATTTATTACTATTGTTTTACTTTAATATTTATTGTCTTATAATTCTATTTATTTATTTATTTTAATTTCTAACATAAACCATTTATTTAAAATTTAATTCAAATTCAAATATATATATAATTTGAAATTTACTCATATATGCCCAAATATATATATATATACATTCACATATATATACAATATTTTTAAATTTAAATGATTTATACAAAATTTATTTGATTCCGGGGAAACTCGCATCCATTTATTAATTAATTTCACAAGTTTTGTTCAAAACTTAATTTTAATTATCAATTTAAATATATATAACATCTGGTGTCGTTACAGGTGGGTTCGACCATAGCTAGGTTTTGGTGGAGATGGGTTCGGCCATAGCTAGGTTTAGGGTTAGGCTAGGGTTTTGGTTTGGCATGTTCAGCCTTGGGGTAGGGTTTGGTGATAGAGGCTCGGCCCAGGAGTTTTTGTGATGGAGGAGATGGTCACGGCCAAGGAAAGGAAAGGGGTTGTGGAGGTTTGACCATGGTGTTTTTGGTTGGAGGAGAAGAGGTAGAGGCCAAAAATTGTGAAGAAGAAGAAGGGAAAAGGAAGAGGAGAAAGGGGTTTTGGTTGGAGTTTGGTGATTGGGGAAGGTGGAGATAGGTGTGGCCGAAATTTGTGGAGAGGAGGAGGAGGAAAATTGGAGAGGAAGAAGGGAAGAAGTCTAGGGTTTTGGAGAAGGAAGATGAAGGAGAAGATGACTTACACTTTCTGTAGAGGCACAAATGAATGGATGTGGAGGCTAGCCAAAACCCTAGGAGATTATATATAGGCTACTCTTCTAACTAATGGTTTTCTAGTCCAAATGGTCTAAGCCCAAACAAATCACAATAAAAATAAAATAGAAGTTGTAGGGAAAATAACTGCATGTAATACGCCAAAAGTTGCAAAATTTGAGAAGTAAACATCAAAATTTAACAAAACGAAAAGTGGGAAAATGTTAAAATTAAATTCATCTTCATAAAAAAAATAAAAGTTAAAAATTCAAATTTTAAAAATTTTCACAGAAAGTCAAACTTTGACCAAAGTTGACCAAAATTTGCATTTTAAGAAAAATCTTTATTTTATTAAATTTGGAAAAACATTTCACATCAAAACTCAAAATTATCCTTTAAGTTTTCCAAGTTTCTCAAATTTAAAATAGTTAAATTCAAAGTTTCAAATAAATTTTCATTTTAAATATTTTCAAAATTTGTGGATTGTTACATGCCTAGCCCAGAAGCTCTCTGGTCCATATAAATACCAACCTACCTGCAACATAAGGAAGATCTTCTCCGGACTAGTGGCTGAAGCTCTGTTGGAATTATTCTTCGCTCTCTACCTCCCTCACAACAATCTCCAAAGGAATTCACTGTGATTCTCCAGTGGATTCGAACTCTGGGGATTCAATCTAGCTAAAGATAATCAAAGCCTTGTAATCAAACATCTCTTGTAACAGTAATCAGTCTTTAATAAAACTATAAAGTGGACATAGGCTTCATTAACAACCGAACCACTATAAAAATTCTCTGTCTACTTTCTTTTACTATTCTTTTTCTATATCGGCTATCTATGATATTTCTCTGTCAGAACAGGGCTGGTGCTTTCAAATTCAAACCAGGATGTTGGTTCATTTTTTGGGTTAACATTTTGGTGCTTTTACTGAGAATTAACTCAAGATCCAGATCTAGCTATCTACTTTAGATCCCATAGGTCCAGAAGTTAGATCCTTAACCTTTGCTTGAGGAATCCACTGTTTGGAATCAATGGCTCCTAGAAGAAGAAGAACTGCCTCTGGAAGGTCTATAGGGGTAGTAGTAGCTGGAGAAGATGTTAATCCCCAATAAACCGAAGTGAATGGCGCTAACCTAGAGAATCAGGCGCCTGCCTCCCCCAATTAGCTTGAAGTTGTTACCAGGGATGAGTTAAATAAAATGGTTGATGAGATCGGCCAAAAAATGGAGAGTAGCCAAAAGGCTCTAATGGATAAGCTTAATGCTTTCCTAACCCTACAGTCGAATCTTGCTCACCATGACCGTTTGCAAAGTCAAACACTTGGCGCAGTGATTGATCGCCACCCTCAGGACTACTAGACATCAGAGGCATACATAGCGGACATGACTAAACGATTGATGGAGGAGAGTAAAGATATAAGAGATGATGAGTGGGTATCTACGCCAAGCCGGACTCCCTTCACCGATGAAATCCTGAATGAGAGATATCCAGAAAAGTTCACAATGCCAACTATTTCGTCCTTTGACGGAACAAAGGACTCGAAGCCTCACTTGTACAAATACATTTGGTATATGGATGGCGCAAATGCCTCTGAAACTGTTCAATGCAGATTCTTCCCTATCTTTCTCGAAGGGGTTGCGTCAATGTGGTTTACTAGGCTTCCATCGAGATCTATCTCTACTTTTGACCAACAAGCGACAAGGTTCCTTGATCAATTCAGACTCCATACCGTGTAGCCAAAAGATGTTATGTCCCTATCTGGATTGTTCCAAGAGCATAACGAATCACTGAAGTCATTTATGAATAGGTTTAACACCGCGGTGACGGAAGTAAGCAACCCCAACGAAGACATGGTTTTTAGGGCATTAGTTCGTGCCATTGAACCGGAAACTGAATTCAAAAGGTGGATTAAAATGAAGCAACCTACCACCATGAAAGATTTCAATCGCAAAGCAAGTCAGTACCTAAGGTTGGAGGAAGCGCAGGAATTGGAACGGAAGTCTACTAGTGTGTAGCCGGTAAATGTGGGGCAAAGCGATGTAGAATCAAAATGCGCACACTTCTCGAACTGCTGAAGAAAACACTATTAAAGACGGGAATTCAAAGAAAAAAGGTCAAAACTCCAATAAGAAGAATGGTAATGGCAGCAATAAAAAGCTTAAAGGGTTTAGGCCCAATGGCTAAACTCCCCAGAGCGACACACCGGAAAACATTTTCCTTGCAATTCAAGGAACCGAGGAATGCAAAAAGCCACCCAGAAACGAGGCGACCGAGTAGCAGAAGCGCTTAGGTAAGTTCTACCGCTTCCAGAGACACACGGCCACAATAGAACGAATGCCGCCACCTAAAGAATCTCATTGAGGAACTAATCCAAAACAACAAACTCCAGCAGTAAGACAATCGCAAAACCCCAATCAATCTGCAACTCCTCAACACCCAAGAGAACGAAGGAATCAAGCAGGAACCAGCAAAGAAGGGTCAAAACTAATTGTCCAAAACTCATCATCGGAGTAATATCTGTGGGACCACATCCCGCACAAAGAATTTAGGGAGAAATGGAGCGATATGCTAGTTCGTTGAAGCACACTCGAAGGAATCATGTTTAGCTACGGAAGACGAAACTATAGGTAAGATGCAAAGGATCGTAAATGACGATATTGTGTTCCAAAATCGGGACACCGAAGGGATCGAAGCTCCAACTCCCGATCCGATGGTGGTGACGGTAGGAATTGGACCTGCTGTAGTTCAGCAGGTGTTAGTTGATAGCGGAAGCTCCATTAACATTCTCTTTAAACGCACTTTCGATCAAATGAAGATTGGCATGAAAAGTATGTCTGCGTGCCAAACAAAGATTCAAGGGTTTACGGTGAACCCAAACAACCGGTGGGAACAATTGACCTACCCATGGAGCTTAGAGAGGGTGAGCGAAGGGTCACCCTCATTCAGAATTTTGTGATCGTGGATGAAATGTCAGCATACAACGCCTTCTTGGGACGGCCCGCATTAGCCAACTTCAGAATAGCACTGGCCCAATGTCTCCTTACAATGTAGTTCCCTACAGAACACGGAGTCGGAATTGTGAAGGGAGACCAAAGCGCCGCCCGGGAATGCTACATAGAAGAATTGCACGAGTCAAGAAGAACAGAAAAAGGAAAGGATGTGTGGAAAACCCTCCATATTCGTTAACCCTACGAATAGCAACTATAGAACCGCCCCTTGCTTGGGGACCATAGCCGATTAAACAAGTCTTTGAACCCTAGAAAAAAGAGCTCAGGGGAGGATCGAGCAGCACCAGCTGAATTAACGGTGTATGTCCCCATCTGTATGGATGACCCAACACGGGTTCTGAAAATTGGGTCGCAGCTTGGAAGCAAGATGCGATCAGAACTAACCAAGTTCCTTCATCCCAATTTAGACGTATTTTCTTGGACACACTTCGATATATGTGGGGTATCACCTAAAATTGCCTACCATGCTCTCAATATTGACCCCAAATTTACATCGGTAAAGCAAAAAATATGCAGCTTGGGCCTCGAACGGTCCAAGGCCTTGAGAGGGGAAGTAGATAAACTGATGGCTAACGACTTCATTCGAGATGCAACCTACCCTGAATGGGTATCGAACCCAATCCTAGTCAAAAAGTCCAATGGAAAATGACGAACTTGTATTGATTTCTTGACAATAAAGCATGTCCGAAGGATAGCTTCCCGCTCCCTAGGATTGATCAACTGGTGGATGGAACGGCAGAACATGAACTGCTGTCATTTATGGATGCAAACTCAGGCTATAACCAGACCCTGATGCATGAACCAGACCAAGAGAACACAAGATTCATCACCGATTTGAGACTGTACTGCTACCGAGTAATGCCATTCGATTTGAAAAATGCAAGGGCAATGTACCAAAGGTTAGTGAATGCTATGTTCAAACGCTAAATCAGGAAGACTATGGAAGTTTACGTCGACGATATGTTAGTCAAATCCCGAGTAGCCGCTAACCATCTTGACAACCTCGCTGAAATGTTCGAAATACTCCGGAAGTATGGAATGAAACTTAACCCACTAAAGTGCCACTTCGAAGTAGCCCCTAGGAAATTCTTGGGATTTATAGTAAGTACCTGGGGCATCGAAGCGAATGTAGAGCAAATAACAACGTTACAGGAAGTCCAAGCCCCTAAAAATAAGAAGGAACTTCAAAGCTTGAATGGAAAAGTCGCAGCACTGAGTCGATTCATCTCAAAAGCTACATACAAGTGTATACTGTTCTTCGATATGCTAAAGAAGGGAAAGAAAAACTTTGAATGGAGTGAAGCTTGTCAAACAACTTTCGAGGAATTGCTACGACACATGGAAACTCCCCCGATCTTATCGAAATCGGTCGATGGAGAAGAGTTATTCGTTTATTTAGTAGTTTCCCTACATGTAGTGAGCGCCGCTCCTGTGCGGGAAGAAGCAACAATCCAGCGACCCGTGTACTACATTAGCAAACGATTCACCAGAGCTGAGAAGAATTACCCAAAAGTGGAGAAGCTAGCGTATTGCCTTCTGATCGCGTCCCGAAAATTACGACCATACTTCCAGGCTCATCCGATTAAAGTATTGACTAGCCACCGGCCAGAAACTTCTGGATGACTACTTAAGTGTAATATAGAGTTGAGTACGATATCACATACCATCCAAGAAAAGCAATTAATAGGCAAGCATTGGTCGATTTCATTGCCGAATTTACCGTAAGGGATGACGAGGAGGAAGTTTAGTCGGAAACAGGCACGCAATGGAAGTACTTCGTCGATGGTGCATCAAACAACTTCTATTCAGGAGAAGGGGTGGTGCTTGAAACCCCCAAGGGGTGAGCCATTAGCTATGCTTTGCACTTGGAATTCCCAGCAACAAATAATGAAGCAGAGTATGAAGCATTGATCGTTGGACTAAAGGTTGTGAAGGAACTCGGGATAAAATATGTTCACATATATAGCGACTCACAGCTGGTCGTCTGTCAAGTGAAATGGGAGTACCAAGCGCGTGGAGAAAATCTCGCCTCGTACCTGTCCAAAGTACAAGAGCTGTTAAGCGATATCGAGCACTACACCATAACTCACATCCCATGGGAGCAAAACACCAAGGTAGATCATTTGGCTAAGCTAGCAAGTTTCGAAGAAGCCTAGTCATTGAGATTGGTTCCGGCTGAAATGCTAACTAACCCAAGCATAGATGAAATGGATGTAGATTGGATTCTAGAGACCACCGTCGAGCTAGATACATGGATGACACCGATAAAGGACTATCTACATGTAGGAACCTTGCCAACTGACCGAAATCAATAGAAGAAGCTCCTCCGAAAGGCGCCACGGTTCATGATACAGGATGGTATACACCATCGAAGGGGATTCTCGACCCCTCTTCTTAGGTATGTGAACTATGATGAGGCACGACGAATCCTGAAGGAGGTACATGAAGGCGATTGCGGAGACCACACTGGGGGGCAGACCATGGCAAAGAAAGTCCTTCGATACGGATGCTTCTGGCCAATAATAAATCAAGATGCCGTAGATCACGCCATAAGATGCGATCGCTGTCAAAGGTTCAGAAAAATTAAAAGGACTCCTTCAATCGAACTGAAGCAGATGGTTAGCCCATGGCCGTTTGGATATGGGTAATCGATTTGATTGGGTCCTTCTAATAGCAAAAGGAGGAGTCAAATATGCTATAGTTGCAATGGATTATTTCACAAAATGGGCTAAAGCGGAACCGCTGGCCACCATAACCACAAAAAAAGTTATTAACTTTGTTACTAAAAACATCATTTGCAGGTTTGGTGTGCTACAAAAAATCATCACTGATAATGGAACACAATTTGAAAGTGCCAAGTTCAAAGACTTCTACAGGCACTTCCGAATCAAAAAAAGCTTCTCCGTAGTGGCTCATCTGCAAGCAAACAGGCAAGTGGAAGAAATACACAAGATCATCAAATCCACCATCAAAAAGTGATTAACAAAACCAAAAGGAAATTGGGTTAACAAACTTCCACTCGCACTATGGGCATATAGGACAACACAAAAAGCGACAACCGACCACACTTTGTTCGCCCTAGCATATGGTTTAGAGGCAATGGTTCCTTTCAAATTAGAAGTCCCCTCACACCAAAGGCAGAATTTCAATCAAAAGCAAAACGAGCAGCTCCTACTCGAATCGCTAAACATGGTTGATGAAAAAGAGAAGAAGCAGAGTTGAGAACTGTTGTCCACCAAAAAAGGGTCGCAAGGTACTTCAACTCCAAAGTTCACAGCAAAACCATTGAAGTCGGAGATCTTGTGCTACGAGTTTACCCTTTTTCGGGGGCCTTCGGACCGAACTGGGAAGGACCATATGTTGTTAATCAAAAGCTCAAGGACGGGACTTTCAAGCTGACGACCGTCGACGGGGTCATAATTCCCAGAGCCTGGAATAGTGAATCACTTCGCCGCTATTTCATTTAAAACTACTTTATGTATTTTCTATTTTTCAGCAAATAAGCCATCCCGGAAATGCCAGAGGTATTGTAAATAGGCAAAGAATCTACCATGCTTTCCTTAATAAAGTTTGCTTCTTGAACCAACCCAACTGTGTTCATAATAATTACCTACCGAGTTGACGGAAGCAAATCGACTCAAACCGTTGGATCGGTGGAATTTGATCTTTGCCCTCTGAAAATCGATGCCGCTCCGGTAGCATCGAGAGGGCCAAAATTACAACTCCTCGTGTTGACCGAAGATAGGCAACACCGCGGAAAAACAAAAGTTGCGCATTTCATAAGCCGCACACCAAAATAATAACCCCTCATGTTGCCCAAAGATAGGCAGCACCGCGGAAAAACAAAAGTCGCGCATCTCATAAGCCGCGCAAAAAAATTATAACTCCTCGTGTTGCCTAAAGATAGGCAACACCGAGGAAAAACAAAAGCCCCGCATCTCATAAGCCGCGCACCAAAATTATAACTCCACATGTTGCCCGAAGATAGGCAACACCGAGGAATAACAAAAGCTGCGCATCTCATAAGTCGTGTACCAAAAAATTAACCCCTCGTGTTGCCTAAAGATAGGCAACACCGAGAAAAAACAAAAGCCGCACACCAAAATTATAACTCCTTGTGTTGCCCGGGGATAGGCAACACCAAGGAAAAACAAAAGCCGCGCATCTCATAAGCCGCGCACCAAAATTATAACTCCTCGAATTGCCCGAGGTTAGGCAACACCGAGGAAAAACAAAAGCCGCGCACCACATGAGCCGCGCACCAAAATAATAACCCCTCATGTTGCCCGAAGATAGGCAACACCGAAGAAAAACAAAAAGTTGTGCACCAAAATACCAGCTCCTCGCGTTGCCCGAAGATAGACAACACCGAGGAGCGTAAGAAACCACGCATTTCACAATCAGTGCCAACCGCTCCCATAGCCGGGAATAGTGAACTTAATGCGAACAAAATTGGAATGCTACGAACCAAATGAAAAGCCTCGACTGTAAACACTTAGGGGTTTATATTGCCTTCAATTAAACTATTCACTGTGCACATTTGAAATACATGTATATTGCGTACGTGCTAAAGTTACAAAATTCACAAGAATAAAAACCAAAAAGGAGAATTAAGTTTTAACTCAGCCGAATTTTTAATGAAGATTATCTAAACCCTAAGTTATCGGCTACTTTAAAGTTGTTTGAAGTAAACAGCCCTATGAACTAGAGGCATACACCTGTGCGGAGATAGAAACATGTGAAAACAATAAGTTCACAAGTTCGGTTACTCCAAACAACAAAAAGCCCTCAAGTTCTATCTCAAAGTTTTATATCTATTTTAAAATTATAAACAAAATTTTTAAAGTTTTAGGGTTTCTAGAAGTGTTATGAATTTCTAAACAAAAATTCTCTAGGTTCTGTTAATTTTTAAAGTTCTATTAACTTCCAAAATACTGATAATCTCTAGGTTCTGTTACTTTGAATGAAGGGCTTTGACTATAATCACATAACTAGAAGAGTATGAAATGAAACAAGCACAAGTACACAGAACATATATGAATAGATAGATAAAAGTACAGTCAAAATATCAATGTATTACTTATAATTTTCTGTACACAGGATCAAAATGTGGGGGTCGTTCCCACACAACAATGCCCAACAAAAGGAAAATACAGACTTTACAGTAAGGACGCAAAGTGCAGACTTTGCACTTGAACGGAATGACTTAAAAAGAAACAAAAATAAGTCAGCCTTCTTGCAAGTTGTTGGCCAAAATCAAGTCCATCCTCACACCAGCCGCTAAACGTTTCTTGCCACCACTTCCCTTTCCACCTTTGGTTGGCAGTTTCTACTTCTTTTTAGGATAAGTGTCACTACCAGTAATGTCAACATGCACTTCGGTGGCAATATTCTCCTCTTCCTCCGAAAGTTTCTCAGAAGAGCCTCCCTTTCCCTTGCGTTTTGTTGATTTCCAGAAACTCTTTGAAGCCTTTATCGCCTCCATCCTTTCTTTCTTAACGGCAATCAAATCTTGTCGCATCTTCTATGGCTGCTCCGTCTGCGTCTCCTGCTCCTTGGCTTCTGCGACAGTTATATCACCTTCCAAAGATGCCGAAGGGTCATCCAGGCTGTGGAGCGTAGCTATCTTCTTGGCTTCTGGCCCCGGTTGCGAACTGGACGTGGATGTGAGAACTGGAGGAACAGATACAACCGCAGAGGATGTAAAAATGGCAGCATGCACAGGCACTGAAGTAGCTGGCGCATCAACACGGAAAGTGGATTGACCGATAAGATCAAAAATGAAAGCATTAAACTCCTCTTGCTCTTGTGGCGTTAGCTGGAGGTCCCTAAATCCGGGAGAAGCAAGGACATTACCCGCACCAAAGGAGCGGTCGAGAATAGCAACCTCGAACTCACCACATTCACCTTCTTTTGAGGGCTCCACCACATGAGGAATAATATCAAGTCCTGAACTCATTGGCTGGTCATGGAGCTGAGCATGAATAGCTAGTGAATTGCCATCAAGACGAAACAACTACGATAAAAGACTGTGTGAACATCTCTAATTCAAAACTCCAGAAAAATCCTAAGTGCTCGGATCGTCAACGACCCGTTCCTCTCCTCAAACCTTAAGACAAGCAAGCCAAAGAATACTATGAGAAGAGGCTAAGACATTAGCTCGTAAAACGAGCCAAGTCTATGGGTCGCCAGCGACCCACAAGCCATGGGTCGCCAATGACCCATAGACCAGGGGTCGCCAGTGGCCCATGTTTCTTCCTCATTTTGTGAGCCACATCCTTCATGGGTCGTTCCCTACCTACCAACGAGCGGGTGATGAAGTGTCCCGGCCCATAAGATCTCCGGTCCATATAAATACCAACCTACCTGCAACATGAGGAAGATCTTCTCCGGACTGGTGGCTGAAGCTTTGTTGGAATTATTCTTCGCTCTCTACCTCCCTCACAACAATCTCCAAAGGAATTCACTGTGATTCTCCAGTGGATTCGAACTCTGGGGTTTCAATCTAGCTAAAGATAATCAAAGCCTTGTAATCAAATATCTCTTGTAATAGCAATCAGTCTTTAATAAAACTATAAAGTGGACGTAGGTTTCATTAACACCCGAACCACTATAAAAATTCTCTATCTACTTTCTTTTACTGTTCTTTTTCTATATCTATTATCTGCGATATTGCTCTGTCAGAATAAGGCTGGAGCTTTCAAATTCAAACCAGGTTGTTGGTCCATTATTTGGGTCAACAAATATGGAAGTAAAAATATGCACATTTATGCGCACATCAAATACCTCCACACTTATCTTTTTATTCGTCCTCGAATAAACTAAAACTAAGATAAATCCGTTTTCAACGGTAGCACGATTGCATTGAGCGTATGCAACAAGCCGTTAAACCTCTAGGTGCTCCTAGTAGGACGAGTGTTGTCTCGTGATGGTTTTCAACGAATACTACCCACAAAATCCAAATGCAACATAAAAATTCCTAAATGCACGATTTATTTACAAAGATATGGATGCAGGTTTTTGAAAATATTTACAAATGAAGAATTTACTATCAAACTAACACAAATAAGTTAAATATAATTTTGGTCATCATCATGAAATTTAAGTCCTTTTACTTGTCCAAACATTCAATAAAAATTAAGTTATTATCACAATTAAACTCTAGTTTGGCTATTTGTTTCGGTTGATAACATAGTATAACTATGAAATGGGTCCTTAGTTGTTTTTCAAAGTGATATTTTCATTTCCTTTAAACAACAAGTCAAATCAAATAAGTGAAAATAGTGCTTGGTTTCAATTGCTTACTCTCTCCTACTTGAAAATGTTATTGATTTAACAATATTTACATATGCCTAACTCAGAAAACTGAGGTCAGATACACAGCCCATACACTGCCTTTCGGGCTTATGTGAGGGGAATATAGAGCATGGCGAGTGAACACACAAGTGTGTACACCTATCGACTGTAGGAATTATAAATAAAAGAATTTTTATATACATACACCTAACTCAGATAAACTGAGGCCAAATATACCGACCATGCACTACCTTTCAGGCTTACGTGAGAAGGGTACAGAGCATGGTGAGTGCACACACTTGCGTGTGAACACATGACTCTAGGTGTTTCTTATTTTTATAAAAACCATTTTTTATCTCATATATATATACATATTATATGTATATATATTTTTTCTTTTTGTTTTTTCTTAAGAGAGAGAGATTTGCAAAATGATCTTAGCACCACTTAACTTAGAAGATCAAAATGTTATAGCCATTACTTTAAATTTACCACTTTTAAACAAAGATTTCAATTAGGATATACCCCCTTATTGGAATTGAACAATCCACATTCATCCTCGGCCGCAACATCTTGGACTGTGTGGCGTCTACTCAAGAAGTCATCTACTTCTGCCACCAAACTTCAACACCAGGTATGCTCCTCAAATTAGACTTCACAAAAGCTTTTGACATAGTGAATTGGCAATTCATTTTGGAGCTTATGAAGCATATAGGTTTTTCCTCAAAATGGTGCAATTGGATACATTGCATTCTTAGTTCTAGCTTGTCCTCTATCGCGATCAATGGGGTTACAGGAGGCCTAATTAAGTCTGCTCGTGGCCTGCGACAAGGAGACCCACTTTCTCCTTTGCTCTTCGTCCTTGTTGCTGACGTGTTCAACCGTATGATCAAGTTAGCTATATCGAACAACCTCTTTGATGGCATCAAGCTCCCCAACTCAAATCTGGTCATATCCAACCTTCAATTCGCTGACGACACTATCCTTTTTGCATCGCCCACTGTCAACCACATCCACTGCCTTAAAGTTGCACTGTACTCTTTCGAACTCATATCAGGCTTATCCATCAACTTCAATAAAAGCTCCATCATCATGCTTGGAAACTCTGATCACCTTGGGCCAACATTTTCCAATTTGCTCAACTGCAACATCGCACATTTCCCTATCTCATACCTCGGTATCCCCCTCCGCCCAACCAAACTTCTCAGAGCAGATTGGCTCCCCCTCATTACCAAAATCGAAAACAGACTTCTTTCCTGGAAGGCACATTCCCTTTCTTCAACAGGTCGCCTCATTCTTGTTAAAAGAGTCTTATCGGTAATCCCTTCATATTGGATGTCACTTTACAAGCTCCCAACCTGGGTCATCAAAAGAATCGACACGCTCAGAAGCTCCTTTCTTTGGAATGGGGGAAGAATAAAGAAACTCGTTAACTGGCGGACCGCGTGTCTGCACACTGACAACGGTGGTCTTGGAATTGTCAACCTATACTACTTCAACCTCGCGCTTCTCACAAAATGGCTCTGGCGTTTTCTCAACCCTGGAACCTTCCTTTGGAAAACATGGATTGCCTCACTTCACTACCACTCCAACCCTCACCTTGTCCTCCACTCCTCCACCAGCCTTAAACCATCCCCATTCTGGTTTGGGGTCCTCGCCACCCACCCCGTGTTAAACCACTCTTCCATGTCAACTTGGATAATGGGGCAAACTGCCTCTTCTGGTTGGATATCTGGCACAACCAGCTACCCCTCTCTTCTATCCTCCCCAACCTTTTTTCTCACTCAGCCACTGTCCTTGCTACCACATCCGACTCTTCGAGCTCGGGCCCTGACCACCTCCTTCCATCATCCTACTTCGACCTCGCCACCTTAGCCGAGCTTCACCAAGCAGCCTCCATCCTCCGAAACATTCAATTCCACCCTCGGCCAGATGAATTCATCTGGGCCCCAAATCCCGCAGCTGGCTTCTCCGTCTCCTCCTGCTATGCGCACCTGAACAACCTTGGACGCCTCTTCAACTTCCCCAGACTTTGGAAATGCCAGCTCCAACCTCGCATTGCTTTCTTCCAATGGTGCCTCATCCATGGGCGCATCAACACCAAAGACGGGCTCTTTCGTAACAACATCGTGGTGGACCCAAACTATGCCTTATGCTCTATCGCAACCGAAAGTATCCATCATCTATTCATAGAATGTGACTTTTCCTTTAAGGTCTGGGTTGCAATGTCTGTTCACATTCTCGGCTACATCCCAACAATCACGTCATTTTTCGAATTCTGGCAGAACAACCCCCCCAACAAGCACTTAGATCTCTTTGTGGCTATATTCAGTTGGTGCATTTGGACCGAACGAAATGCACATGTGTTCAGTAGGCCCAAATCTAACTTCGATGGAACATGCAGACGTATTATTTACTATTTCTCATCTTTATCAGGGCACAACTTCTCAGCTCCGTTTAGGCTGAGACTGCCATTCTCCAGTTCATCGCCGGCTGAATCTAGATGGCATCCTGGGCACCACTGCTGATCACTCCGCAGTACTTATCTATTTTATTTTCTAAAATATGTAGTAAGCTATTATGTATATATGACTCGGCCTTGTAGTGACTGTTTTGCAGTATTCACCTATTTGGGCCAGCGATCAGGCTTGTTGATCGCACTATTTACATATTATTTTGCTATCTAACCGGTTGTGTAGTGCCACGCTACACAACCGTCTTGCTCAAAAAATTAGGATATACTTCATAATTAACGCCCATGAACCTTCCTATATACTAGTTAAACCATCATTACATGTAATCAAACTTTAATTTTTTTTGTTAAGACAAATAAATTTTCAAAAATTTCAATTTAATAACCAAAATTCTATACTTATCCTATAGTGTTTCTTCAAAAATAAATCAAAATGCTAAAAAGAAAATTTGTTTTTGAGATTTTTTTTGTTGTCTTATATATATATATATATATATATATATATATTAAAAATTTTGAGCTTTGGAAAGAAAATAAAAAAATAAACCATGAAAAATCGAAAAGGCAGATGAGACTCCCCCACACTTGATTTTGACTGTGTCCCTTCAGTCAACCCAAGTGAAAGGAGAAAAATAAAATAAAAATATGACTTATATTTACATGAAAATGAAATGATTATTATTTACACGACATTAGAAAATATACCATTAAGAAGTAAATGGACCGGTCTTCCAAAGACCAATTCATTTGTCCCTTCAAGAATGAGAGACATAGCTTAAGCATAGAAAACCAAATCATAAAAGATTTCAAAGTTGATTGTTGATTTGGGAAAATGAATGTCGTTTTATTAAAAATCGTGTGAGTTGTTTTATTTTCGATGATTTTCGAGGTAGATAGAATAATTGGTTGAAGTTCAAGTTTATATTCACTAAATTGAAATTCAAGCTTATCATTGAAAAATTCTTCAAAATTATTGATTTCAAAATCAAATGGTGATTTAAATCTTCCCCTTTAGAATTCAATAACTCATTTTCGAAAAGTCCAAGAAATTTGTGTTCTCTAAATTCGTCTTCCATTATTGATTATCAACAACTTCATTGCATGTATCATGTTCAAAATTCAAAGTTGTTGTATTTAAATTTTCAAAATGGGAAAAAAGAAGATCGAATTTTAAATCGAGTTTCTCACCCTCAAAAGAATTGAAATCCAACTCAATTACCGTATTTTCAACAACTTCATTAAGATCGTGATTTTCAATTTCAAAAGTTGTTATTTGAAAATTGTCAATTTTGGTAAAAGGTGGATTATTACTTGACTCGTCACACATTGGGATTTGATTTTGTTTCTCACGTTGTTTCATATACATTTCAAACAACAAATATATGTGATCTTTGTGAATTTCGTTCATTTGCTCAACAAAATAAAATTTATAGCTATTAACTTGAGAATTTTCGATTTGAAATTGTTGAGAATGAAAATTGTCCATTGCACCATAGTCGAGATTATTTCCATTGCTAAAATTATTCAAAAAGTGGTTCACATTTCCATTTTGACTTTGAAATTTATTTTTGGAGTTCAAAGTTGTATTGGCATGAGTTATAATCGAAATCATCTGAATTTTGAAGTGAATTCAAATCTTGATTATTTTGAAATCCTTGACTTGAGTTATTGCACAAATACAAACTACACAAATCATTTATCCTTCGATCATTTTATGTAGAGAATTCAAGCAAAAACGAAATAGTTTCAATACTCTTTTCAAGAGTAGAGGGTTGGTCGTCATTTTGAAAATTTTGTTCAAAATTCGAATTGTTTATGTAATAGTTTTCATTAAAATATCCAAAAGAATTTGGTGTGAAATTATATGGATTATATTGATTTTCACTACTATTGTAAAATTCCGGCGAGTAAGAAAATTCAGACATTTTCAAGAAATTTTTTTTCTTTCTCTTTTTTAATGAAGGAAAACTATTTACCAAAAGGATTTTATTTTTTTCAGAGGGGAAATTGATTTTTGTTTTGTTTTTTTTGGATTTTCAATTTTTTTTTATGTTTTTTTTGAAAAGATAATATTAGTTTTTTGATTTTTGTTTTTCTAAAAAGAAAAACAAACTCAATATTTTTTTGGATTTTTTATTTTGTTTGAAAATTTTCAAAGTATTTAAAAATTAAGTTAAGAAATATTTACAGTTTTTTTATTTTTGGCTTTTGATTTTTTTTTAAATATACATGAACTAATGCAACTAAATGAATGCAAAGGACTTAATTACAAATTTGTTTTCCAAAATAGCTCCTAACCCAAAATTGTATAATCACACTTTGTCTTAATTCAACAAAAAATTTCTTAGTCAGGTAACGAACAGGAGTTACCGGTGCACCACGAATAACCATAGCAATGCAGCTGAAGGTTTTAGTACCTTTAGAGAAACTACCACTATAGTATTTACGAATAATCGTAATATTTATAAATGGTTATTGCCCTTCCGTGGCCTAGACACCAAGAAATTAAATTGTCGAAAGAGGACAACTTGTCAATATACAATTAAGCCCTAGGTGAGTTCATGACACCCTTAAGCCAAATGCCTAACCATTATTATTAGCAAATTCTAAGATGAAATGCAATTTGTGGGCCAAGGAAGTGGTGATGAAATCCCCCACCTTATGTGGATTTGGGTGTTGCCCTTTGAAAAGAAAATAAGATAAGATGAACGCAAAACAAAAATTAAACGTGAATTAACGATGCAACTACAATGAAATTTGTTTTTTTAATTTTTTTTAAAATGCAAGCCCAACAATGCAATGAAAAATAAAAACAAGTGATAAGACCAGGATACCAGAGCGTGCCGAATTATTAGCAAAAAATTTTAAGTGGCATATTATTTTAAAAGCAAGCAAGCAATTTTTTTTAGCAAGCTAATCTCCTCCTTTTGATTTTCTACTTTTGCAACCTGAAACTAAAAACACGATATATATATATATATATATATATATATATATATAGTTTTTTATTTATCTTTTTATATATCAAGGAAGAAACTAACCAAAGGAAAATCAAAACAATTGAAATCAAATGAAACCAAACAAAACAAGACAAATGAAACAAATGAAACCAAAAACTTGTATGTTTTTTTTATAGTCAAAGAGTAAAAGAAAATTAACAAAAGAACACTTAGCCCAAACAAACTCCACCCGACCAACGTGAAACACCCGTTCTCTCTCTTTAATTTTCTTTTTATTTAAACCAACCCTACAGCCCACTTAAGAAACGCAACTTAAATACTTGTAAATGAACATAGTTGCTAAGCAAATCACTTTCACGTTAATTTCCACAAGGCCAGTTGAAGTTTCAATTAATCCATACACCACTCAAAATTGAAAATCAAACTCACAATTCCTAATCAAAAACAGAATCGAACCGCGGTTTGGAGAATTAATCGGGGGTGTTCAGCGATTGGGTGGTCGATTACGATTTGCTTTGGTGAAGGGAGGCACTTGACTATGGTTAAGGGTTGAGTGCAGTGATTCAGGGGAAATTGTATGGAGTTGAACTGGTGGTTTGAGAGTATGGAAGATATATGATGACAGTTATGTGTATAGGGTTGTATGGGATATGCAGTGATGTGGAGATGAAGCTGTTAGTTTGGTGTGTATGCATAGTGAATAGAGGAACAAGGTAGTGATTGTTTATGAACAAGGCAGTCACAAGGTAGTATTGATGGGTTTGTAGCTGTGAAGTTGGCAGACAGTGGGGCTATTGATGTTTTTGTGGAAGAAGGAGGAAAAGGTTGGTATGTAGAAGTGGTGGCAGTTTTGTAATGCAGTGTAGATGGTGCACAGAGTTAAGTATGGTAGAGGAGAAGAGTTGTATGCAATTGCTTTGTGGTTCACAGTGTAGATGATGCAGTCTATTGGTGGTTTTTGCAGTTGTATGGTGCACAGATTTAAGCACATAAATTTGGTTCATAGTGTATGGTATGATGTACTACGAGCAATAGCAGATGTTGGTTATGGAGCGGTAGCAGATTGTATTGCAGTTTCACTGATGGGGGAAGTAACAGTGCACTTTGTTTGTATGGTATTGATGAGAACAGTCGTTCATGGAGTTTATAAAATGTGAAATGTGACTATATGCTGAATGGAAGTGTGTGTGGGGGAAGAATGTGGTGGTGGACTGGTGATAAAAGGGAAGGCATTTGTGTATGATGACAGGTTGTTTGCTGATGAAGTTGGTGATGGCATAGTGGAGTTTTACTGTGTTGTATGACTGGTATGTGGACTGGTATGCAGTGTAGTGGGGCAAGTTGGAGTGGAGGACTGACAGTAAGGTGTTGATGATGAATTATACTTTGTATGAAGCAGTGGAGGTTGTAGAAGTGTATTCGGGTTGAGGGTGGGTGATGATGTGATGAGTAGTGACAGTTTTGGAAAAAAATTATTGTAGTTGTGTGGATGTTTTTGATGAAGTGGTGGGGGTGTGCTGAATGATGTAGGGAGTTGTTGATCGGGTTGAGGGTGGATGTGGTATGGCACTATGGTAGGCACTGTTGACAATGCAAGAAGGCTGGAGCAACACTACAAGCTTGTTTATGTGCAAGAATGGTTAACGTGGCGGAGTGCAATAATGGTTTATGTCCAGGAAGAGGTTGGTTTTATGGTGTGAACAGAGGCAGTTGTGACTGGGTTGTTTAGAGGCAACACTGCAAGCTTGTAGATAAATGAGTACAGTGTAATGTTGAAATGTAAAGTGCACAGTGTAATGTTGTAATGTTGAAATGTAAAGAGAGAGTCAGCACTGCACAGAAAGAAATAGAAAGAGAGTCGTAGAAGGTTGTTTATAATATGTGCACAGTGCTGAGAAGATGTAAAACAGAAAATTGCAAAACTTGTAAACAATGAAATGCAAAAAAAAAATTGAATATAGTATGAAATGTAAAGAAATGTGAACTGAACAAATAATTAAGTGAAGTGTTCTCTTTTTTTAAATATGCAACTAGAAAAAAAACTAACACAACAATAAATTTTTATAAAAAAAATTATAAACAAACACACAATAAAATTAAACAAAATAATTCAAAGAATAGAAACCAAAATCAAATTAGTTTCCCGGCAACGACGCCAAAAACTTGTTGAATCGGCTAACTTCCTATCGGTTTAGAAAATAGCCAAAACAATTTTAATTAAAAATAACAACTAGCGCACGACGTACAATTTTAGTACGTGACGAGTACGGATCGATCCGTAGGGAATTGTATTGATTTAAATTTCTACTCAATCAAACTAAACCAAAAATTTGAGATTGTATTAAGCTAGAAATGTAAAAATTGGAAAAAATTAAGTGAATAAAAATATGAGAGTGGAAGGCAATTTAGAGGCAAATTTCTTCTCATGATCACATAAATCAACACAAATGAAATTGTGATCTCTCCTTTTTGGTGATTAGTGAATTTAGTTGATGTGTTTATCATAAGTATGACCTATTTGTGCTATTAATTAGCCCAACGTAAACCATCAAACTATAACACACCCACTAAACCACTTGTTAACTCTCATGAAAATGTTTATAAAATTGAAAATAAAATCTATTCTAAGCATGATCTATTTGTTGTTGATTAGTAATATAGACCTTCAAAATTTTGATTCTAAAATTCACTTCATTACCATAATCATATGTAGATGAAGAGGTAATTTGTTTTTATGTTTGTTTAAGCACAGCCTATTTGGTGTCAACAACATAGGCTATCAAATTCAAAGTTAAAACAACAAAATATTTACCCATTCAAATATTTCCATTATACATAAAAAGAGATCAACAATTAACAAATATGTTGAATGTACATGATTAAGGGAGCTTCATTACTCCTAAATTGAAGGGGCTTAGCTTCTCATATTTGTTATCATTTCAACATATGTAGAGTTCAACATGAAACAAAAAACAAGAGGAAAATGCAAGTTAATTGAAATAAAATAAAAGCTAAACTATTTATATGAAATAAAGAGATCCACTACTAACATAAGAAGAAATAAAAATGAAAAGAACTTGAATTAAAAGTGCATGAATTAAAATTGCATATAAGAAAATTACATGAAAGAAGGCTAAGAAGCCATTAAAAAGAAAAGAGAGCTTTTGTTTATTTTTGAGCCTAAAAATAAACTAACTAAAGATGAAACTAAGTGCTTATTACATGAAACATAAGGGGTATTTATATATGTTCTAAAACCCCAATCCATATTTTTAGGGACTACCCAAATTTCCCTTGAGGAAGTATGGCCACCAAGTTATCATTAGCTTCTAATTAATCCTTCATTAAGTATGCATGTAACTTTAAGTTCCACTAACATGTGCATTAGCTCCTAATTGTAGATCATGGTAAGTTGGTAGGTGGGGTCCTTCATGATGCATGAAATGATTTATTTCCATCTTGATTTGTTTCCTCTTCTCCTGTGCATGCATGAATACATGAAGACTTCTTCTTTTTTCCATCCATTTTTCCTACAAATAAAAATAAAATGTCCAAGTAAATTTTCTCAAATTAAATCATACACAAAAATGAACATTTTGCCTCTATATGAAGATGAATAAATGATGATTTGAAAATAATTTAAATTTTGGTTTAAACATGTTAAAATAATATATATGCTCATTGTGAGAAATGCGGATTACAGATCTTAAGGCTAGTATAAATACTAGAGGGGGGTGAATAGTGATTTAAGGAATTACTAATTCTTTTTTAGTTTATATTAATTTGAACATAAATGTATGCAATATTCAGACACAGATATGATCACAGATTCAAACACAGATGCAAATATAAAGTAAAAGCAGTAAAGGAAAGAATACACCAGATTTTATACTGGTTCGGAGTTACCCTACATCCAGTCCCGCACACAAGTACGGATTTCCTTTCAAAAGCAATCTTTACAATTACAACCCTCGATTTCAAGGCCACGAGGTACACCACTCCAGATTCACAATCCTCTAGGTAGAGATACTTGATTTCCCAGGCAACAAGTTCACCCAATTGATTTCCTAGGCTACAATCACACCTTTTCTCACTTGAATGATTTCCAAGGTTACAATCACACCTTTCTCACTTGATTGATTTTAAAGAAGCCTATAACTCTGAATAGCACTGGGATCTTGTTGAGATTGTGATAGAGAATCAAACCAGAAATGATCTAGTTAAATTCAATGGTGATTTCGGCAGAGTAATGGTAAGAATATATATAAAGAAATGTGGAAGAAGAAAAGGAGTGAAAACCAAAAAATATTGTTCAAAATTCGTTGAAAACATCCCCTATTTATAGAAGAACAACAACCATGTCTATTCATGAAAGGTTATGGCGAATAGACACTTCTTTTGAAATTGAAATTTTTGAAACCAACTAATACTATGTCGACATGGGTATCTTGGGTATGTCGACATCCCAAAGGAAATTTTGGTGATTTGGTTTTCTTTGAAAATTACTTCTATCTTATATTAAAACTATTTTAAACTTTATAAATATACTTAACTATAGTTAAAATACATAAGTAAATATAGAGAATAATATATATATAATTTTACTATAATTTTATATTTAAATCTAAGTATAAATATATTATAATTAAAAGATAGTTAAAAAAAAACGAAGTTTAAAACAAGAGTTTATTTAAAAACAAAATCAAAGAATATTTTAAGGCTAAAACATCTTTTTGAAAATCATTTGAAAAGATAATTTTTAAGGCTAAAACATTTTGAAAAGCAGTTTTGAAAATCATTTTGAAGTAGTTTTGCAAGCTTCTTCCTGTAGAATATCTCATCACATCAGGACTCGAGAACTTGTACAAAACCAGGATGTTCGTGGGTTTGTAAGCCACTTGTCGTAGGTTTGTAAGCTACTTGTCGTGGGTTTGTAAGCCACTAAAAAGGTAGAAATGGGTTCCATCCCAAATGAAATATGGAGTGAAGATTTCAGTGCTATTATGAAGTTTTAACATAATTCTAGACTCAATACTTATCTTGTACTATTTGATAATCTTGATATTCTTGATATTCTTGATACTCATGAGTCTTTAATCTTGATATCTTGAATCTCTATACTGTACAGTCTTCATTCTTGATACATGCATGGTTAAATCCTGCATATACATATATATCTAAACTATAATGTTAGTATTTATATTTTATAATCTTATTCTAAGGTTGTTGTCATCAAAACCATCATCTCAAGGACTAACAATCTCCCCCTTTTTGATGATGAAAACCTTTGTTTATAAAATATTATTTCTATTCTAATGACTCCCCCTAAAACTAATAACTCCCCCTTAATCTATGCCTAACTATCCTATATTTTATACTTCTCCCCCTTTGTCATCAACAAAAACTAACTCCAAACTATATAACTCCACCTCATTCTTGTACTAAAGTACCTGCATTAATAAACTATACAATGGAGTGTATAATATATAGATTAAGAGATAATTATATTGATAAACATGATAATTAATCAAAGATCATATAGATATCAATGCATATGTATACATGTTTTGTACAACAAACATCAATCCACACCAAATATCAATCCATATCAAATCAAATCAAAACAAATGAAATCAAATCAATCAAAGCAAACAATTCAATTCAAACAAAGCAATCAAATCAAACATTACGAGGAACTTCCACCCGTCCTTCTTCTCCAAAAATAGGGTGTTCAAATGGCATCCCAATTTTCATTGTCATTGGTGAGAGAGACTGGAGGATGTGCTTCGTTATCATCCATGTGCAGGGAGGAAATCATCCATTGTATTGCATCGAAATGCCTTTCTTGCTCCTTGATCATCTGCATTTGACTCAACTCTAAGTGTCGCTGGTTACGAAGAATGAGCGAAAGAATATTCTTGAAAGAATTAAGAGTTTCTTCAAGATTTTCGATTAAATTATGAATTGGATTGGCCATTTTTTTAGTTCGAGAGAAGAATGATAGACAAAGTAGATAAGAAATAATATTGAGTGATGAATTCTGGAAGAAATAGGTATTTATAGGTGTAGAAATTAGTTTGAAATGAATAGACATAAGGTAGTTATTCAAATTTCAAATTTAAGATGAAATGTCATTTCTGACCAGTACATGTCGACATGGTCATAGGGGGGATGTCGACATGGTGTAGTGAATTTTGATGGCTTATTTTGATTTTGTGAATAATTGTGTATCTATATATTTATATAATATACTAACATTTATTCTGGAGATAAGATAAGCTAGATAACAGAAAAAGGAATTCAATTTCATTGCATAATAGAGTGATACAATGATTATTCATAAAGAACTACATGAACATTAAAACAAACTAAACTAATACAATATGAAACGAAAAGATAGAACTAGTTAGAGGATGATGAAGATGAAGATAATCCAAGCTTCTTGCTTACTTTGGAAATAAACTTGTTCATCTTGGATGAAATTTTATCCAAATTCTTATTAACGGATCGTTTAAGAATCCATTGATTCTCAACAATGTTCTTTTGGTTTTTTGAGAAGAGTTTTGTTGGTTGGATTAGGAGGATAGTCAATACTTTCCAAGGATGTTTCACCTTCTTCTTCTTCTTCTATTTCCATTTCATCCCCTTCTTCTTCTTCTTCCTCTTCCTCCTCTTCCATCTCTTCATGAGCCAAACGCTCTTCCTTTTCAGTAATAGTCTCATAAGGTTGAAAATCAAATGGAATTTTCATAAGAGAAATATTTGAGTGATTGAAAACCTTTCTTGAAACAAATTCTTCTCCTTTGAAATCTATTCCAAAATAGTTAAAAATCCGAGTGAGATAGATTCCATGATACAAAGTATTCTCACCCATTTCAAGATTGTTGGGACGAAGTTCATCCAAAATAACTTGCGCCCAATTAACATCATAATTTCCAAAAATAGCAAAAAGTGCTTTGCAAACTTTTGAAGTAGGATTGTTAAAATTCCCCGATCTTAGGGTCAAAGTATGTTGTAAAAGAAGATTGACAATTCTAGCTTTTGGTCGAAAGTTTCGATTTTTGAATTCAAAATTATCATTTCCTTAAAAAATATGATGAAACGTCTCACGATCATTTTCATCAATATTAAAACTATAAAGATCCATTCTCGTATTCTTGCAATTGAGAATAGTACCCAAAAGATCACAATTTAAAACGATTCTAGTGCCTTTGACACTACTCCAAATTTCACCATCGTTTCCATTATAAAATCCTCGATTAAGATTTGCATAGAAATTTTTAACAAGATTTGGATAGCAAACAAAATCATTTTGAGAAGCACCAATAAGACTGAGAACATGATTGTTTGCAAAAAGAGAATCAATTTCATAAGTAGAAAAATCTTGAAATAAAGCAAACTTTCCGGGATGGACTTTTCCATAGTTAGCATAATTTATGTATGCTTTTATGGCCTTCGGATCATTGAAGAGTTGCTCTTTTATCTTTCTGGAAATTCTCATGGTGGAAGGGTTGCTTGAAGAAGCTATTAGAGTAGAGAGCTTGAAGTTTTGAAGTGAGAGTTTGAATTTGAAAATGAAAGTGAAAAGATGTGATAAAAGCTAGTGAGTAAATAGATTCTCAAAGGACATATTCTCTGGTCAAAAGATGTCTTTTCAGAGAATTGAATGAAGTGAAAAGGTGGAGGGAAATTCAACCATTTGAATTCAAATTTTGAATTTCAAATTCTATACCCATGTCGACATCATGGTAGGGACCATGTCGACATGTGTTTTTGAATTTCTATAATTTATTTTTCATAAGAATTCTAATATATGTATATTCTTATTATTTTTAATGTCTATATATATCTGGAATATTATTAGTATATTCCATAAGATATTATGATACAAATAAAAATAAAAATAATATAATAAGATAATAATAAAAAATTTAAATTTCAAACAATAGACCAATTCAAAATCAATTAATCAAGCAATCAATTCTAAGCATGCAATTTCAACCAATTGTATTGTAAATGTGTACCTTTTTCTGAGTCCGTTTCTTTGAATTCGTTGGAGTCGTGAACTTCCGTGAAACACATATTTGAATTATCTGTCTTTTGATCATCATCGCTTGAAGACAAGTCTGAGTCATCTAGAGTAGCAGTAAAAGCACGTTTTCGTTTCTTTATGGAATCATTGTTTATAGGAAGGTTTTCCTTATTTGGATACAGACAGTCTCTTTTGTTATGGCCTGATTTGTCAGAGTTGAAGCAGTTGATATTGTTTGGCACTACATTCTGATTTCCAGCGTTCTTATAGTTGTTTCTCTTGAGATTATTCATCTTTCTGTATTTCAGAAATTTCCAAAAATTCTTGGTCATAAAGGCTATCTCTTCATCATTATCGCTGTTTGAGTCCAATCCATCGATTAATGCATTGAATGCCATTGATTTCTTTTCACATGCTTTGCTTTCTCTTCTCTCGATCATTTGGAATTCAAACGACATTAGATTTCCAATTAATTCTTCTATCTTTAAGGTACTGATGTCATTTTCCACTTCGATTGCAAATGTCTTTTGATCCCATTCTAGAGTAAGAGAATTTAAGATTTTTCTGACTTGATCTTCTTCGGAAAATTCCTTTCCCAAGAATATTAGAGAATGCACAATATCCTGAAATCTACTATACATATCTGAAATAGACTCATTAGAATTCATTTTAAATAATTGAAACTGATTTGTGAGCATGGAAAATTTGGTTTGTTTAACATTGCTTGTTCCTTCATGAGTAACTTGCAAAGTTTTCCAGATTTCATATGCAGACTTACAAACTGACACTCTATTAAATTCATTCCTATCAAGTGAACAAAATAGAATATTCATTGCTTTAGAATTATTCTACGCAACAGTCTTTTGCTCAGTGGTCCACTGTGCAAAATTAGTTGTGGGTTCAGAATATTCATTCTGTGTGATATTCCAAGTGTCTAGACTTACAGATTGTAAATATATTTTCATCATACATGCCCAGTATGCATAGTTACTGCCATTTAAAAGTGGTGGTCTGGCAGTGGATTGACCTTCTACAAATGAACTAGTACCAGTAGTAATAGAACTAGTGTTAGTAACAGTACCAGTGTTGGTAGCCATTTTGAAAACTTTTCAAAATTTAGATTATGAAACTTTGAAAACCTTGCTCTGATACCAAATATGAGAAATGTGGATTACGGATCTTAAGGCTAGTATAAACACTAGAGGGGGTGAATAGTGTTTTAAGGAATTACTAATTCTTTTTGAGTTTATATTAATTTGAACACAAATGTATGCAATATTCAAATACAGATATGATCACAGATTCAAACACAGATGCAAATATAAAGTAAAAGCAGTAAAGGAAAGAACACACCGGATTTTATACTAGTACGGGTTACCCTACATCCAGTCCCGCACATAAGTACGGATTTCCTTTCCAAAGCAATCTTTACAATTACAACCCTCGATTTCAAGGCCACGAGGTACACCACTCCAAATTCACAATCCTCTGGGTAGAGATACTTGATTTCCCGAGCAACAAATTCACCCAATTGATTTCCTAGGCTACAATCACACCTTTTCTCACTTGATTGATTTCCAAGGCTACAATCACACCTTTTCTCACTTGATTGATTACAAAGAAGCCTATAACTCTAAATAGCACTTGGATCTTGTTGAGATAGTGATAGAGAATCAAACCAGAAATGATCTAGTTAAATTCAATGGTGATTTCGGCAGAGTAATGATAAGAATATATATAAAGAAATGTGGAAGAAGAAGAGGAGTGAAAACCAGAAAAATATTGTTCAAAATTCGTTGAAAACAGTCACTATTTATAGAAGAACAATAGCCATGTCTATTCGTGAAAGGTTATGGCGAATAGACACTTCTTTTGAAATTCAAATTTTTGAAACCAACTGCCACTATGTCGACATGGGTATCGTGGGTATGTTGACATCCCAAAGGAAATTTTGGTGATTTGTTTTTCTTTGAAAATTACTTCTATCTTATATTAAAACTATTTTAAACTTTATAAATATACTTAACTATAGTTAAAATACATAAGTAAATATAGAGAATAATATATATAAAATTTTACTATAATTTTATATTTAAATCTAAGTATAAATATATTATAATTAAAAGAAAGTTTAAAACAAACGAAGTTTAAAACAAGAGTTTATTAAAAACAAAATCAAAGAATATTTTAAGGCTAAAACATCTTTTTGAAAATCATTTGAAAAGATAATTTTTAAGGCTAAAACATTTTGAAAAGCAGTTTTGAAAATCATTTTGAAGTAGTTTTGCAAGCTTCTTCCTATAGAATATCTCATCACATCAGGACTCGAGAACTTGTACAAAACCAGGATGTTCGTGGGTTTGTAAGCCACTTGTCGTAGGATTGTAAGCTACTTGTCATGGGTTTGTAAGCCACTAAAAAGATAGAAATGGGTTTCATCCCAAATGAAATATGGAGTGAAGATTTCAGTGCTATTATGAAGTTTTAACATAATTCTAGACTGAATATTTATCTTGTATTATTTGATAATCTTGCTATTCTTGATATTCTTGATACTCATGAGTCTTCAATCTTGATACCTTGAATCTCTATACTGTACAGTCTTCATTCTTGATACCTACATGGTTAAATCCTGCATATACATATATATCTAAACTATAATGTTAGTATTTATATTTTATAATCTTATTCTAAGGTTGTTGTCATCAAAACCATCATCTCAAGGACTAACACTCATTTATTTAATTAAATTAGATTAAATATGGAAGTAAAAATATGAACATTTACATGCACATCAGTTAGCACTAAAATCCAATGAGTAGGGTGATACTCTATCTGTTAGATCTAGGATCTATTTCTAGACGAGGGATAGAGTAAGGTTGAATATTGGAAATGTGAGATATGGGGGGGTTAATTCCTATCAACGTGTCATGTTTAAATAAGTATATGGTTATCCATATGCGAACTCTGTATAATTACCATAAGTAGCAGATTGTCCGCTATTTATAACTTGGCCAGTTTTAACTCAGGAGTATGTTGTGCAGTTTAGAGTTCTGTAACACCCCGCATTTTTATATAATTAAATAAAATTAATTGAATTAACATAATTGCAAAACAGAATATAAATGTCAAATATTTGCATTTAAGAATTAAGAGGTTACATAGATTTATGCAAACAATGAGTGTGTGATTAATTGACGCATCAATCAATTAAAAGGGGAATTAATTAAGAGACATAGAGGCGTCAATTAGTCAGAGAATATGTCACTTTAATAACACTAATTAATTAAGGGATCTTCTAATAAAGGGAAATGTATGTGGGGTATAAATTAAATGATAACATGCATATATTAATTTATAATTCACACAATCAATAAATTAAGAAATTAATTAAAGACATTAAGTAAGCGTCAATTAATAAAAGAATGATTATATGTCAATTAATTGGGTGATGAATTGGTGGTTTAAATATATACAACTAATAAATGTGTGATTGAGTGATGCATAGGAATTAATTTGGATATCGATAAAAATGGGAAAACATGTCAATTAATTAATTGGCAATCAGTTGAGCATTTTAAAAAGGGCGTCAATTAATCAAAGAATATGCCCTTGTTTCAATAGTTAATAATGTAAATTAATTAGCTAGAAGAAAATGCAAGTTAAAGGATTATTTGTTTCCAAGTTAAAAAGAAAAAGAAAGAATTGGAATGCGTACAAAAATAAAACGGAGTAATTAAGTTTATGATGAAGTAAGTTAATAAGAATAAATTAAAAAGTATAACTTTTATATACAATCAATTAATAGAGGTATTAATTGACGTGTTCAAATAGGTAAGAAATTAAAACATATAAGAATCAATTAATATTGGATATACATATATATATATATATATATGTATGATCTAATTAATTGGATAATTAATGGGAGAATCTTATTTAGAAGGAAACGTGAATTAAAAGGGTCGTATAACAAAGGAATAAATGAATAAAATTGGAGAATTATACGTTATAAGCTAACGTAAACAAATCAATAAATGATGGCGATGATTGTTTTTAGGGTTAATCGGATGGTTCATAGTTGTTCACTGCACCTATAAATTGAATGTAACTTAACCCTAGCCCACACTATTTTCTCTAAATCAGCTGCTGTCATTTATAGCAAACTCCTCTTCTCTTCTCCCTCTTCCTTTCTCCTCTATCAATCAAATCTTTCCCCAAACAAAAAATAAAATTAAGCAAGGATATACATACAAGCAAATTAGAGAATTGCACAAACAAATCAGGGAATTTACAGCGAACTAAAAAGGGGGAAAAGCGGAGAAAAGTGTAGCAAATTAAAAGGGATAGAGATTGAAGTTAAGAACGACATGTGAGTGGATTTATTTATATGTCTTTTAAGTTTAAGATATATTATCGTTAGATTCCCGTTTAGAAAATTTTATTCAGTAATTAAGCATATTAATTAAATTATGCTGAACTATAAGAAAACTTGCAGTTTATTTACGGTATTAGTATTAATACACTGTTTTCTATGCCTTATTCACATCTTTTTCTACGTTTTGGATTTTTATGCAAGCGTCAGTTTCTTCTGTCCTCTCCTTTTTCTTCATGTATGGATTAGAATAGATTAAACGCGAATATGGATTAAAAAATTAAGAATACTGAAATGAAGGAAATTAGATGTAAAATAATAAAAGTTGAGAAATAGAATTACTGTAATAAATTGCATTAAAACGGGAAAAGTTAATTTGGGAGTAATTATTAGATTAATTGGTTGGTTTAGAAAATAGGATACATTTCCATAACTTAATATCTAAAAGATAATGATAAACGTAACTGCTAGAATAAAAGAAATAAAAATGGGGAATTAGTATTGTAACGACCCGATATTTTCAACCATTCGCATCCGCACATGTCGGACTTGAATTGCTCAAAATACTGAATTGTAAATATAAATTTGGCAAAACTCATAATATACAATAAAAAAAATCACAGACCATAGACACGGAGTAATGTAACAATGTAGCGGAAGTAAAGAAATAGTAGTTCATGAAGCTACTATATAGATATACATCAGAGTTAACAAGATACAACAGAAATCACGAATACAAAGATGTCTCAATACAATAGTCAAATACAAGATCCGAATACATCACTAGAATCAACTAAATGACTGAAAGCAGAATCAATGGATGGATCCAAGCAAAGCTCCAACTCCAAAGGTGAGTCTCGAATACTGGTACAACTCAGTCTGACTCGAGCGTAAAGCAAAACACAAAACACTCGAGTCAGGACATACATACTTATACAATGTAAACCAACTCAAGTGAACTGTAATATAAAGGTACAAGTAACTTAAAGAATGCTTGGGATTGCCCATTCTTTAAGGATCCATTAAACTATCTACTATGTATGTAAAGACCCGCAAATCCGTCTTCCGAAAACTCGACACCGATACGTCCACTGTACCAAATGTCGAAAAATCGAATGGCGAAAACGTGAAACTTTAGGGTTAAAAGAAGAGGTAGAAGAAAAGATAGAAGAAAAAGAAAGAAGAACGACACAGAAAACAAAGAACAGGAACAATATCAGAATCTCACATATCGCAGCGGAACAATATATAATAGATAAATCAATAATCTTTAAAACAAAAGACTATATCAGTTTATACATACATCAATCATCAGAGTTTACAACAATGGACAGTTATATAAACTTGTCCTCATACAGAATACACAGCGGAATAAATAACAAGTACGATAGTACGCTTCGCCATCCAGCTCATCTCCAAAGCTCCAGAATATCCAGAATATCCTGATAACATAACTCTAGGCTGCCCGTGTGGAAAATTATGGGCACCCAGAGTTTAGAAAGGGAACAATAAACTCCAGGTCAGTCATGGTGACTGGTGTGAGATCGTAAAACAGTTATTTTCGCAAAGAAAATAAAACAACTTCGCAATGCTTTTGGAAAATGAAACTACCATAAGGCCTCCCACCACACACACAATGCAAACGCAGAATTGGAGGAGATTTCTCCTTATGATAGTCAAAAATGCTTACTACGCGAAATCAATTGATATTATTATTAATGTCTAGTGTGGAAAACATTTCGAAAGTATAATATCAATCTTAGCCAACATACAACAATTGTTGTATGCCTACTATAGCTACTACGTTCAATAGCAGGTTACCGCCACATTCCATAGCAGGTAATACAATCAAAAACCGTACAGGGTTCGTATTGTTTCTTTGGATTTCCAACAAATGATCAGGCTAAGGAACTTCCTTACCGAAATAGAACGCCTCTGGAAAGACGCCCCGGATCCTAACCGGATCTCTGCAAACAAAAGGCCGACGCTACCTCACGCTCTAACCGAGCTGTAACTAGGTAACTAACACACGAGCTATGCCATCCCCCGGTCGTTACCAACCTTTATCCGAGGATCCTCAATCGAAAGCGACAGTCACAAAGTATAATCAACATAGGTAAAATATCTGGGCTCCATACCATGATATCACCTTTTATCCAGAAGGAAATGGCATTCCCTAGGGGCGCTACCCCTACAAACCTTTGTCGCAACATTCCTGTTTCGACCATTACCGGGTTGTGAGGCTCGACGAAGTCTCGTCCACAAAATAACGCTTTTTCACAAAGCCACGCTTTTTCACAAAGCCACGCTTTGATCCGCAAATGATCATCAGCACTTCGTGTGCCACATTACCAAATTGGGAATGTATCACTAGTAACCATCAACTACATAACCTCTGAGCTCGTACGTCTCAGAGAAGGGTGTTAAGCTAAGAGAATAAATTCTCCGCCACCAACAGAAATGTATTTGATAGAAACCAGCTTTACATCTCAAAGTGTAACGTCAGACACACATCCATACAAGTCCGTTTCGGGATCGAACGGAACCGAAGGCACTTCCAAAGAAGCCCTTGCAATCCGGATATTCACTAATCACGTCCGGACTTCCCATCACAAAAAGAGTGATATAAATCTCTATACCGGAGCAACTCGGTGCAGAGACATTCGACAGGTTGTCCTTTCATTTTCACAAATATCCGGTCTTCACACCGGTCTTCAAATGCTATCCATTCGCGACGTATCACTATTCGGAATGGGTTATATGATACAAAGGTCCTCTCCCGGCTTAACCGAATAATGAGCGTTTGTTTTAAAAACAAATCAAGTGTCATTTCAAAGACAAATATTGATAGTCGGTTATTTAACTATCAATAACATTCACAACAAGCATCCAATTTAAATAATTTTTTCCAAATTATTAAATTTCAAATCTTTTCACAAGATATACATATTTCCACACTTCACATTTGAAAATCCATTTCAAATCGTATTTCACACTTCACATTTGAAAATCCAATTTCAAATCACATTTCATACTTCACGTTTGAAAATCAATTTCAAATCATATTATGGTCCATTTAAACCAATTAGATAAATCCTTATCGATTTATTTCAAATTTGTAAATTTATTGTAAATTTATTTCCACACTTCATCACTTTGAAAATCCGATTTCAAACCATATTTTCCACACTTCTAAAAATAAATCAATATTTATTTTTAAAACAAATTTCCCTTTCCTTTACAACTTCTATTCGGAATTTACATTCCTAAAAATCCACTTTTACACGATTTTCAAATCGTTTTCCAAATATTCATTTTCAACCCCGAATCAACTTTAAAAATTGATTTCTCCATTTTATTTCAAATCCCAAATCGAATTTCAAATTGATTTCTGAATTTACTTCAACACCGAATCACATTTCAAATTGATTTTAACTTTTAATCCCAATTACCAAATCATTTTACAAATCGATTCCCAAATTTATTTTCAACACAAAAATTAATTTTTCATTCAACATTAAATAAGTTTTCATATTGATTCCTCAAAGATTTATTTTAAATACCCAATCAATTATCAATTTGATTTCAAACAAATTTATTTCCTTTAAAATAAATTCTTTTATTTTTTTCCAAACCATCTAAAATTCAATTTTAATTTCAGAAATCCAATTTCATTTATTTCTGGTATCCAACGATACCAAAAACACATTCGGCTAAATTATAGCTCTCAATACATTCAATCACAGATATGATCATCTATAGATTACAAATAATCAATCAAACAACATATGAAATAAATTCAAATGTTTTGAGGAATCCTGTTGGATCCCTCCAACCTATTTCCCTGCATCCACAGATGTTAGCACAATACCAATTCCACTTCGAGGTGGAATATCGCGGTATATGGGTTTTATAAAATATCATCCGCTTACTAACGGCGCAATAGGGTCTCATCCGCTATACGAGGCGGGAAATCAATCAATCCAATATATACATATGCCAATATGTATATATTGCTATATATATATATATAGATATATCCTACTATATCTAATATCACAATCCAAACAGTCAATCAAATCAATAACTGAAAATTTCCACTTTTCAATTTGAGTGAGAAGATCTCACCTTCGCTTTTATTTTGCAATTCATTTCCAATCCAGTTTGTTTTCTTCACCGTTTTAGACCTTGTAAATAATTATACAATGTATCAATATTCAAATTAAATCGAACAATTCAATTTCCATTTTTTATGGATTGAATTAACTAATTATTAAATTTCCTTTTCATAATTGTTTTCAGCAACCAAACAATTTATAGATTTCAAGAATCTAATTATTTCTAAACTTCATATCGTTTTAAAATTCCTATACTTTCAAACTCCTATATACACATATATTAACTGTTTCACTTATATATATTATTTCTGCTCGCATATAAATTTTACTTCTGCATTTATAAATCAAATCGACCTGTATATATTTTTTCTTTTATTTATATTCTTCTGTAAATATTCAGATAAGTAAGATGAAAAATCAAAAATAGAGATAAATACTGTGAGGTTGAACTCACCGATGCTATTGTCAACGAGTCGCAATCGCCATGCCCTAGGTGATCGTCAACCTCTGACTTGATCGAACGAGCGCCTCGACCTCCTTTTGCCATCACGCTTCCAACCTTTTGCCTTCCCAAGCATTGCGCGTTGAACTGTTCCACCGCGAATCCAGACAAGCGCCACCAGCGACATCATCTTCGAACTGCATCACGACTGCCGCCGTTACAAACATTGCCTCTACCAGAATCGTACGCGCCAGCGTACGCGACCACCATCTCCAAACACGTTGCCAAGGTCCATCTCGCAACCCCAACCAAAGCAACCCCCTCGCCCAAAGCCTCGCCGACCCGTGATGCTCTGCACGAGCAGCCAAGTCGCGCACGCTACCCCATTGCCTATCACTAGAACGCGAATCGATGAAGAGGAAGGGTGCGACTTCGATTTTGGGTAGAAGGGAACAGGCTCGCAATCGAACCTAATCGTTCGGCCATGACTTCTTCCTGCTCGATTGGACTGAGATGAAAAGAAAAGGGATTGAAGAGGAACGAGATTTGATTTCGAAAAGAGGGACGCAAATTTTTTTCTCTTCCAGGCTTCGGCCATGATTTCGTTTGAACGAGAAAGATAATTGTTTTCTTTGTTTAGCCTTACTTTGAATTTGAAAGAACTGAGGCCATAAATATTTGAACGATAGATTTTTTTCTGTTTGAAGCTTCGAGTACAATTTTCTTCGGCTGTGAAATGAAATAAAGGGGGAAAATGATGTTTGCGTGTGGCAGACGAGCTACAGTACTTTGAAGTGAAGGAAAAACGACGATGTGAAATATTTCAGCTGAAGTTGATTGTATAGATATATATTCAATTTAAATCCAAATTCAAAACGTTCCGATAAATACAACTCAAAATCTTGACCTCCTATCGAGGCGTGCCGCCAGGCAATTAAAATGTTATACGCCTATCCCGAACGCAATGGAAAAGTTTTCGAGTCCAAATTCGATCGTATGGAGAAGATAGCTTTTTGGACCAGTTATTAAATTAAATTTTCGATTTAATTTCAGCGCGTTTGCTCATCGTACGGCCCAACGATCACTCCAAACATTACGAAAATTGAAATCCGATAATAATACAATATTACGGATCCAATGGAACTGGTTTCGTCAAATTCCGAGAATGTACCCCGGAACGCTATTTTCAAACATCGATTAAACGATAAAATTTCAAAACTGAACAAAACAGTTTCAAATTCAATTCCGACGCTTTTATTATCTTCAATATTATTAATATGAATTTTCCAAGACTTCGGATTATTTTTAAATCAGCCTAAACTGTCAATTCAAATTTTTACCCAATTTCAATAATTAAATTCTATAATTTAATCGTCAATTTCGTTCTGATATTTGAATTTCAATTTAAATTATCATTCGAATATTTAAACTCAATTAAATATTCACATTTTAAATGTCAAAAATTCAGGGTCGTTACAATCTTCCCCCCTTAAAAGAATTTCGTCCCGAAATTACAAGTTAGGAAAAATGGTCCTTAACTCGTCTACTATTTTCCATAATCTAAATAGTTTTGTCAATTTATCCAAACAAATCTTTCTACTAAAGATTCGTTATTAATTCAACTAAACTTCCAACTTCAATCATAAGTTTCAAACAACCTTGTTTAACTTCTCAATTCAAATTCGAGTTTAAATTCAAAATTTAAACTTCCAAAATTTCTCAAAAATTTTCTAACACTCTAAATTTTCGAAAAATTTCGCCAGCGTCTCCTTTGCGCGGCTAATACGGTACGACTACAAAACGTCCCTACGGACTCTCAGATCTCAAAAGAAAACAAAATGCCAAGCGGCAAAATCAGAAACTCATCAAATTTCATACTGAAATTTAAATACATACCTTTTGGTCGAGCAAATTCAAATTATCTTCAAAATTTAATCCAATTCCATATACCCTGTATGTTTTACCTAACAACAATGGCCAAATTTACTTATTGGATTCTCAATACCCGTTTTACTTAAGAATTTCATTTATTCATTTCTTAAGTTCAATATAAGTATTACATACTTCTTATTAGTTTTCACTTCATTAACAAAGTTATATATTCATTTCTATTCAACTTTGCATTTCAATCTCATTTGAATTCAATTTACAATTTACAAATTCAATTCAATTTGAATTCATTTTATCTTCCAATTTTCATTCAGATTTTCATTTTGAATTTTACTTGAATTCGATTCATCTTCTAATTTCGAATATTGAGCTTCATTTACCTTTATCTCAATTCAATTTTTAAATCTTTTGCCGTTAGTCAAAAATTTCAAAATTTTCTAACTCCAAGTGAAAATACTTAAAAATCATTTTACAAATGGATATGGAAAGCACGTTCCCCCATGGATCACAGTTACTCGGCGGTTTCGCTACTATCCCAGTAGAATCACTTGTAACCGTAGATTTCTCATCTCTTAAATTTCGCCATGGTTGTTGCCATAGATCGTAGTTCACACGGCGGTTACACCACTATCTCAGTGGAATCGCTTGTAACCATAGGCATCTCGCCCCTCGAATTTTGCTGTGGCATACGTCGTGATCAATCAATATGATCCCATCACGATCAAACGGATACTCATACTGAGTTCCAACACCTTCACAATTTTTTCAATGGAAGGTACTTTTTCATATCCTTAGTTTGGAAAACATGTCATATATGTATAGTACTTCATTTCCAATTGATTCCATTCAATTTTAATTGGCATTTCGTATTCACATTCACCAACTTAGAATATTTTCAATATCAAATTTACTTAAGAATTTCACACTTATTTCTTAAGTTCAATACAAGTATTTTCCATACTTTTGATATTAATTTTCAATTACCACTTATATTTAAACTGGATTACCAATTCCATATAAATCCAATTAATATTTCACTTATAATTATTGAATTCAATTCGTTTCAAACCTTATTCATTTGGTCAATCTCAATTAGCTTCACTTACTAATTTTAGTTTAATACATCACTTCGTTTTCCGCAAATCAAATTCAATTCCAGTTCTATTTACTTACAAATTAAAAATGAATTTTAACACTCAATTTCATTTTCTTGCACTTGCAGTTGCAAATTTATTTATTCATTCACAAATTCATTCATTTTCAATTTGAATCTCATTCCAATTAGATTTCAAATATTTTATAAGTTATCAAACTTATTTACATTCCATTAATGAATTTATTTCAAATATTCTTTCTGAAATTGTATTTCAATTTGTAAATTACCTTTACAATTCACATTTCCAAATCTCATTTGTATATGGATTTATTTCCTTATCTTTCAATTCATATTTATAAATTTCATTTGTTAAATGAGTTTATCTCCAAATCTTTGGTTATTATTTGAATTTCTTATTCAATTCCATATATCAATGATAATACTTCAATATTATCTTTTTCTAACAACCAAGCATCCATATACTACTATAATTCATAGAAAATCATTTCTTTTATATACAAAAATAGTTTTGGGCAAAATTATTTCATTTACCCCATTTTAAAACAATACTGTGTCGGTTTATCTTGTTTAAGAGTTTAGAAACCCCTATCGATTACAGTTGGCCACCCTACATCGACCAGAATCTATAAACAATCAACCGATAAGTCAACACAATACAAAACAAATTTTGTATTCACTAACAAATACGTGCTCATATCTATTATTACACTCACACTCATTTTAGAGTACTACTGACTCTATCTCTAATGAGTAACACCCAACAGAGCAGGGTTGTCGCCTAACCGGATGCTCTGATACCACTTGTAAAGACCTGCAAATCCGTCTTCCGAAAACTCGACACCGATACGTCCACTGTACCAAATGTCGAAAAATCGAATGGCGAAAACGCGAAACTTTAGGGTTAAAAGAAGAGGTAGAAGAAAAGATAGAAGAAAAAGAAAGAAGAACGACACAGAAAACAAAGAACAGGAACAATATCAGAATCTCACATATCGCAGCGGAACAATATATAATAGATAAATCAATAATCTTTAAAACAAAAGACTATATCAGTTTATACATACATCAATCATCAGAGTTTACAACAATGGACAGTTATATAAACTTGTCCTCATACAGAATACACAGCGGAATAAATAACAAGTACGATAGTACGCTTCGCCATCCAGCTCATCTCCAAAGCTCCAGAATATCCTGATAACATAACTCTAGGCTGCCCGTGTGGAAAATTATGGGCACCCAGAGTTTAGAAAGGGAACAATAAACTCCAGGTCAGTCATGGTGAATGGTGTGAGATCGTAAAACAGTTATTTTCGCAAAGAAAATAAAACAACTTCGCAATGCTTTTGAAAAATGAAACTACCATAAGGCCTCCCACCACACACACAATGCAAACGCAGAATTGGAGGAGATTTCTCCTTATGATAGTCAAAAATGCTTACTACGCGAAATCAATTGATATTATTATTAATGTCTAGTGTGGAAAACATTTCGAAAGTATAATATCAATCTTAGCCAACATACAACAATTGTTGTATGCCTACTATAGCTACTACGTTCAATAGCAGGTTACCGCCACATTCCATAGCAGGTAATACAATCAAAAACCGTACAGGGTTCGTATTGTTTCTTTGGATTTCCAACAAATGATCAGGCTAAGGAACTTCCTTACCGAAATAGAACGCCTCTGGAAAGACGCCCCGGATCCTAACCGGATCTCTGCAAACAAAAGGCCGACGCTACCTCACGCTCTAACCGAGCTGTAACTAGGTAACTAACACACGAGCTATGCCATCCCCCGGTCGTTACCAACCTTTATCCGAGGATCCTCAATCGAAAGCGACAGTCACAAAGTATAATCAACATAGGTAAAATATCTGGGCTCCATACCATGATATCACCTTTTATCCAGAAGGAAATGGCATTCCCTAGGGGCGCTACCCCTACAAACCTTTGTCGCAACATTCCTGTTTCGACCATTACCGGGTTGTGAGGCTCGACGAAGTCTCGTCCACAAAATAACGCTTTTTCACAAAGCCACGCTTTTTCACAAAGCCACGCTTTGATCCGCAAATGATCATCAGCACTTCGTGTGCCACATTACCAAATTGGGAATGTATCACTAGTAACCATCAACTACATAACCTTTGAGCTCGTACGTCTCAGAGAAGGGTGTTAAGCTAAGAGAATAAATTCTCCGCCACCAACAGAAATGTATTTGATAGAAACCAGCTTTACATCTCAAAGTGTAACGTCAGACACACATCCATACAAGTCCGTTCTGGGATCGAACGGAACCGAAGGCACTTCCAAAGAAGCCCTTGCAATCCGGATATTCACTAATCACGTCCGGACTTCCCATCACAAAAAGAGTGATATAAATCTCTATATCGGAGCAACTCGGTGCAGAGACATTCGACAGGTTGTCCTTTCATTTTCACAAATATCCGGTCTTCACACCGGTCTTCAAATGCTATCCATTCGCGACGTATCACTATTCGGAATGGGTTATATGACACAAAGGTCCTCTCCCGGCTTAACCGAATAATGAGCGTTTGTTTTAAAAACAAATCAAGTGTCATTTCAAAGACAAATATTGATAGTCGGTTATTTAACTATCAATAACATTCACAACAAGCATCCAATTTAAATAATTTTTTCCAAATTATTAAATTTCAAATCTTTTCACAAGATATACATATTTCCACACTTCACATTTGAAAATCCATTTCAAATCGTATTTCACACTTCACATTTGAAAATTCAATTTCAAATCACATTTCATACTTCACGTTTGAAAATCAATTTCAAATCATATTATGGTCCATTTAAACCAATTAGATAAATCCTTATCGATTTATTTCAAATTTGTAAATTTATTGTAAATTTATTTCCACACTTCATCACTTTGAAAATCCGATTTCAAACCATATTTTCCACACTTCTAAAAATAAATCAATATTTATTTTTAAAACAAATTTCCCTTTCCTTTACAACTTCTATTCGGAATTTACATTCCTAAAAATCCACTTTTACACGATTTTCAAATCGTTTTCCAAATATTCATTTTCAACCCCGAATCAACTTTAAAAATTGATTTCTCCATTTTATTTCAAATCCCAAATCGAATTTCAAATTGATTTCTGAATTTACTTCAACACCGAATCACATTTCAAATTGATTTTAACTTTTAATCCCAATTACCAAATCATTTTACAAATCGATTCCCAAATTTATTTTCAACACAAAAATCAATTTTTCATTCAACATTAAATAAGTTTTCATATTGATTCCTCAAAGATTTATTTTAAATACCCAATCAATTATCAATTTGATTTCAAACAAATTTATTTCCTTTAAAATAAATTCTTTTATTTTTTTCCAAACCATCTAAAATTCAATTTTAATTTCAGAAATCCAATTTCATTTATTTCTGGTATCCAACGATACCAAAAACACATTCGGCTAAATTATAGCTCTCAATACATTCAATCACAGATATGATCATCTACAGATTACAAATAATCAATCAAACAACATATGAAATAAATTCAAATGTTTTGAGGAATCCTGTTGGATCCCTCCAACCTGTTTCCCTGCATCCACAGATGTTAGCACAATACCAATTCCACTTCGAGGTGGAATATCGCGGTATATGGGTTTTATAAAATATCATCCGCTTACTAACGGCGCAATAGGGTCTCATCCGCTATACGAGGCGGGAAATCAATCAATCCAATATATACATATGCCAATATGTATATATTGCTATATATATATATAGATATATCCTACTATATCTAATATCACAATCCAAACAGTCAATCAAATCAATAACTGAAAATTTCCACTTTTCAATTTGAGTGAGAAGATCTCACCTTCGCTTTTATTTTGCAATTCATTTCCAATCCAGTTTGTTTTCTTCACCGTTTTAGACCTTGTAAATAATTATACAATGTATCAATATTCAAATTAAATCGAACAATTCAATTTCCATTTTTTATGGATTGAATTAACTAATTATTAAATTTCCTTTTCATAATTGTTTTCAGCAACCAAACAATTTATAGATTTCAAGAATCTAATTATTTCTAAACTTCATATCGTTTTAAAATTCCTATACTTTAAAACTCCTATATACACATATATTAACTGTTTCACTTATATATATTATTTCTGCTCGCATATAAATTTTACTTCTGCATTTAAAAATCAAATCGACCTGTATATATTTTTTCTTTTATTTATATTCTTCTGTAAATATTCAGATAAGTAAGATGAAAAATCAAAAATAGAGATAAATACTGTGAGGTTGAACTCACCGATGCTATTGTCAACGAGTCGCAATCGCCATGCCCTAGGTGATCGTCAACCTCTGACTTGATCGAACGAGCGCCTCAACCTCCTTTTGCCATCACGCTTCCAACCTTTTGCCTTCCCAAGCATTGCGCGTTGAACTGTTCCACCGCGAATCCAGACAAGCGCCACCAGCGACATCATCTTCGAACTGCATCACGACTGCCGCCGTTACAAACATTGCCTCTACCAGAATCGTACGCGCCAGCGTACGCGACCACCATCTCCAAACACGTTGCCAAGGTCCATCTCGCAACCCCAACCAAAGCAACCCCCTCGCCCAAAGCCTCGCCGACCCGTGATGCTCTGCATGAGCAGCCAAGTCGCGCACGCTACCCCATTGCCTATCACTAGAACGCGAATCGATGAAGAGGAAGGGTGCGACTTCGATTTTGGGTAGAAGGGAACAGGCTCGCAATCGAACCTAATCGTTCGGCCATGACTTCTTCCTGCTCGATTGGACTGAGATGAAAAGAAAAGGGATTGAAGAGGAACGAGATTTGATTTCGAAAAGAGGGACGCAAATTTTTTTTCTCTTCCAGGCTTCGGCCATGATTTCGTTTGAACGAGAAAGATAATTGTTTTCTTTGTTTAGCCTTACTTTGAATTTGAAAGAACTGAGGCCATAAATATTTGAACGATAGATTTTTTTCTGTTTGAAGCTTCGAGTACAATTTTCTTCGGCTGTGAAATGAAATAAAGGGGGAAAATGATGTTTGCGTGTGGCAGACGAGCTACAGTACTTTGAAGTGAAGGAAAAACGACGATGTGAAATATTTCAGCTGAAGTTGATTGTATAGATATATATTCAATTTAAATCCAAATTCAAAACGTTCCGATAAATACAACTCAAAATCTTGACCTCCTATCGAGGCGTGCCGCCAGGCAATTAAAATGTTATACGCCTATCCCGAACGCAATGGAAAAGTTTTCGAGTCCAAATTCGATCGTATGGAGAAGATAGCTTTTTGGACCAGTTATTAAATTAAATTTTCGATTTAATTTCAGCGCGTTTGCTCATCGTACGGCCCAACGATCACTCCAAACATTACGAAAATTGAAATCCGATAATAATACAATATTACGGATCCAATGGAACTGGTTTCGTCAAATTCCGAGACTGTACCCCGGAACGCTATTTTCAAACATCGATTAAACGATAAAATTTCAAAACTGAACAAAACAGTTTCAAATTCAATTCCGACGCTTTTATTATCTTCAATATTATTAATATGAATTTTCCAAGACTTCGGATTATTTTTAAATCAGCCTAAACTGTCAATTCAAATTTTTACCCAATTTCAATAATTAAATTCTATAATTTAATCGTCAATTTCGTTCTGATATTTGAATTTCAATTTAAATTATCATTCGAATATTTAAACTCAATTAAATATTCACATTTTAAATGTCAAAAATTCAGGGTCGTTACAATGTAGTAATATACGCTATTATAATAGTGTCTAATAGTAAAATAAACTTACTTTTAAATAGCGTTAAGGCTATACATTTTCCACCTTAACACATAATAGTCCCAGTAGTCTATCCAATATCAGCGTACCTCCAGATCGGGAGGATACCCTAAATACTCCACAGGCTACGGCACAAAACCAAACTCGTAGTAAAGCTCGCTATGGTAGGTGACACGACACAACAAGGCAATTCCAGGGTAGATAAACCAATTACGCACACGGGCTGGTGGTAACGCATAGCAGCCACTACCGCCCACCTCGGAACACACTCCCAAATCAAAAATCGAAGGGTGGCCACCAAATCAATCACAAAGTAATAGAATGGTATCGAAGAAATGTGTCCGATCAGTGGTGCTACCTCATTGGCCCGAGATCGCTCCTGTTTTAGCCACCTTAAGCCAACTCATGGAAGTCAAGTCCACGTTCATACCTCAATAGGATCATCGCCACCATCCTACTTCCATTATAAAGTTAAGTCATAATTTAAGATACATTTTACCATTTTAAATCATAATTATTTATTTTACAAAACAAATCCATTTCTTATATAAAATTATTTATTTTACAAAACATATCTGTTTCATACATAAAATTATTTATTTTACAAAACATATCCATTTCATACATAAAATTATTTATTTTACAAAACATATCCATTTCATAAAATAAAATCTATTAAATCACTAGGTTAGATTTAAAATTCCATATCAAATCAAATTTAATTATTAAATTATTTATCATCACTGAAGATCTTTAAATTCAATTTAAAACCAATATATCTTTAAAATTCAAGTAAAACCATTTATTGACTTATAAAATTTTAACTTATAGAAAACCAATGTATCTTTATATTGTAAATCATTAAACCACAATTTAAGTTAAAATTTCATAAAATAAAATTCAAATACTTAATAATCTTCAGGAAAATATTATTTAAAAATTATCCATGGGTCTTTATAATATTTTCTAACCTAGGTCAAGTGATAAAGATATGTATTATTTCAATCTGAAATTTAAAAAGAAAAATCCAGGTTCTATCATTTCAAACCCACAATCCCAAGTCAAACAAATACAATAAAAATCACTCGAGCCTATCATTTCAGCTTATAATGATTTTTCCCAATTCTAATGTCCATTCGGGTATGTATCATTTCAACCCATAGTGAAAAGGAACTTGCAGTGTGAGATACAAAAAATAAAATATCAGTAGAGCATATAATATCATATCAGGTGATGTAACAAATATATAAGTAGTATATAACATCGTAAAATCATATCACAGGCATATATGAACATAGCATATTAATTTCTACAATTCACATGTCATTGTTTCACAATTATATAAGTACGAATGTCGAGAGTGATAAACTCACCTATTTGAAGCTATAATAACAAACTAGATACACAACAAACTCCGAAAAGCATGACAAGGCATGACTATATTTTTGAGTGGATGAATAGTCAAGATCCAATCTTGTATTCAAACAAATACAACAATTATAAGTATATAATTTACAACACCAAGATTAGAATCAAAACAATGCAAAGATATGAATTAAAATGCCATAACCTTTGCTTCATCAACAAGTGGGCTCGGCCATGGTCACAATAGGCTTGACCATCATCATGTGGCTCGGCCATGATGGGTTTTATGCAAACTAGGCTCGGCCAAAGTGGTCTTGTATACACAGCTATGTAGGGGTAGATGAAGAGGTGCAAGTTACAAGTTGTGGAAGGCAAAAAGGCAAGGGCTTGTGTACTATTGGTTCAGCCATGACTTCAAGTGGCTCGGCCTGGGCTAAGATCTGGTCAACTCAGGTCATAAGGCATGGTAAGAGGTAGGGAATGGTCACGGCATGAGATGGAAGTGATGGTGTGGGTGGTGGTCGAGGCAATAGGAAGAGGAAGTGAAGAAATGTAGGAGTTCGGCTAGGGTTTTTTTTCCATTGTTTGGTGATAGTTTGGTGGTGGTGGTGATGAGGTGGTGGTGGAGAAGGAGATGTGGTCAGCTAAAGCATGGTGATGATGGAGGCCGAGCATAGCTTGAGGCCAACAAAGAAAAGAAAAATGGAAAAGAGGAGAAGAAGGAAGCCATGGAAAACTTACAACAAATTTTGTTAGGAAATGAGAAATGGAAGGAGATGAGAAGTGAGATGTTTCTGTACGTGAATTGATAATACAAATGCACGGCCAAACAAGTAATGAACGGCTAGGGTATTGATTGAGTGGTTAGGCAAATGAAAAGGCATGAATTAAAACATGTAACCTATGTCTCTTCAAATTTCCAAGCCATTTAAAAATAGATAATCATAATATCCAATAAATAAATCAAAGTCTAAACAAAATAAAAATAAAAATAAAATAGAGAAATGAACATAGGAAAATAGAAAACAAAATACAGAAAATAATTACGTATAAACGTTGTAAACTATCCAATTTTAAAAGTACAAAATGGAATTTGACGAAACGAAAAGTAGAACGAATATTAGGACTATATTCTACTTCAAAGAAAAAGATTAAAAATTAAAAATTTAAATTAAAAATTTAAATTGAAATTCAAAATTTGACCAAAGTTGACCAAAATATAAAATTTACAGAAAATATTTATTTCATTGTATTTGGAAAGTAAATTACAAACGAATTCCAAACTTACTTTGGAAAATTCTAAAAATTCACTTTTAAATGATTTAAAAATCAAAGTTTTCAAATAAAAATTAATTAAAAATATTTAAAAAATTATGGGTTGTTACACTCTCCCCTACTCAAAAGTTTTCGTCCTCGAAAACGAACTGTAGGATCTAGATTAACCCTAGAGGGGGGGTGAATAGGGTTATAGCAAATTTTCTCGAATTCATAAAAACAAACTACAGAGAAGTAAATATGCTGAAAAGTAAATCACACACAAAATTTACCCAGCTTCGGCAACCCCTGCCTACTGCTGCATTCCCAGATTTCTATTAGAATTAAACAGTCTCCCGCTTACAAACACTCTAACAGACTCGCAAACCCTGCTATCGCCTATAGAATTTTGCAAACTCGCAAACCCTGCTTACTGAACTAATTCTAACTAGACAATCTGCACAACCTAAATCCTAGGTGGTGATTTACCAAGGTTTGATTCGAAAAGTACAGACTTTAAAAAAATAAAAACAAGAACAACTCGAAACCCTAATATAAAATATACCAAAGCCTTATATAATTAATAACACTAAATAAGACCGGCCCAAACTATTATCACTCAAGAAAAAAAATGCGGCCCTGTTTGTTTTCTTTTATCAATGTCGGCTCTGGTTCCTTTGTAAAACTTGTGAAAAATGGTGGCTTCTCTTTCGTTCCTTTTTGCGCTTTGAAATTAGGGCTTGTATAGAATTCGAAGATGCCAACTTTATATTGATCGATCAAATTTGTGATTTTCGTCCTTTGGCATGTCGATCGACTGTCTCCTTGTACCTTACTTCGGCTACTTCGAATTTGGTCGAGTTTGAGATGGCTTCGGTATGTAATTTCTGCTCTTTTTTTTTTGCTTTTTATGTTTGTATGCCTGAACTCGATTTCTTGCTTGCCGATGATGATTATTAGGGCTTTATATAGGATTCGAAATCCCTGAGTTTTCGTTCGTACGAATTCGTTTGAATTTTTCTTGGCCGATTGATGTTGCTTGGATGCTTGTGATTATTCCTGACTTGTTCAATTCATATAATATTGTTTCTTGATACTCACGGTGTTGATTATTTGCTTGGTCAATTTACTTGGTCACCGCGGTATTGAATTTTAACTGTTCGATACTTGACCACCTCGTCTATGACTTGTTCATCATATTCTTTGATCACGGCTTTGACTTAATTAGACTTTGACTCGATCATAACTGCATTGATTTCGAATTTGTAATTTCTTGATTACCTTTGGTTTGCTGTTATTACTTCCCTGTCCTCTGACTTGAGTCTGGGTCTATTTGCTTGATGTTTTCATGCTATTGTTCTTGAGTCGAACTGGTTTGGATTGCATTTGCATTATCTTTGTTGTAACTCGGAGTCTGTTGATGCTAGTTCATGTATTCATTGAGATGTTCATGTTGCATATATGCTTGCTGCCTGGTCATCGCTCGACTGTTTGGTTTGAGCTTTTCCTCGATGTTTGGTTTTGTGGTTGAAGTTGTTTTGAACTAGTGCACTTGTCATTGATACTGCTGACTTGAGTGACTTTTGATCATCATGTAGCTCACTGTCTTGTGGTCTTTGTTATCTTCACTTGCGTATTGTATGTTGCCTCTGGTTTTATGATGTATGTCTCTGGTGCATGTGTACTGTTTTGTGTTGTTTTATCCTTTGTTGGTTGTGTTCTTCACCTTGGTATTTGAACTGGTGCATGTTGTATCTTCACTTGATCTTGTATTTGAGCCTAGGCAGTGTGAACCAATTCTTTGTAGTATGTATTGTGCACTAGCATGCATACAGTCTGGTTGATTTTGTAGTTGTGCATGTTGTTTCAGTCTGGATTTGATTTCTTGAGTTTGCATTGTTGTAGTTGCTTTTGTTGACTATGCACACGAGTTGGCGAGGCAATGCACACATGTATAAATGTACACGTGTGTATGTCAGCCACTCATGATTACCTGTCCCTGATAAGAATACTGATATGCATAGATATTACACAATCGAAAATGATGACAATAACCCATATATCTGAGGCACCAATAAAAAACAAATTTATATTCTTGCAAATTCAAATTTGTTTATTTTCAGATTACTGCTCTAGTTGCTAATTATACAGGTACATAGAAGACAGGACAAGAACTGGAGCTGGACAATGCAGATAGATGCAGATGTGCAGACAGAGTGAAAAACTAAGTGTTGAGTGTTGTAGTGAGAAAAAATGTGAATGTGAAATGTATGAAACCGGTGTATGTATATAGAGAGAGCTTAAAGCTTTGTATTGTATAAGTGTTGAAATAAAATATTACTTTGAATAAAAATACTGATTGAATTATATAAATTCTGTGCAATAGTATTATTATTCAATATGAATATTTATTCCTATATGTGTATAGTAGAATCTGCAAACACATATATAAATTGATATATGTTTGTTATCATTAAACAAAAAATCACATCAAACAATCTCCCCCTTTTGACGATGACAAACATATATATTAAAGATTTTGAAATTCCAATAAATGCGTTTGAGCATGAAATATTTAGCTCCCCCTATATGAATGCTCCCCCTACAACTGAGACCACTCCCTATTTAGAAGATTTAGAAAATTACAGAAGAATAAAAGAACTAAAGAAAATTAACTAAAAACATTTAACAAATTTGTTGAAGTATTCCAAAAATATTTACTTCCTTATCAAAATCTTATTCTTCTCCCCCTTTTGTCATCAAAAGACTAACAAAACTAATGGAACAGTAGTGGAAATTTTTTTAATTTTTTTTTAGAAAAAAACAAATGCAAAACAAAGAAAAATCATAATATATCATAACGAGGTAATAATTTCCACATTGTAGAGAATGGATCGATGATTCGGTTTTTATATAATGAGAAGAGAGAAATTTTAAAATTAATTTGACATTTAAGCACAAAAATAAGCACTTACTAACCATGCATAACCATAAGGACTTTTAAATGGGATTTGTAGTTACTTATTAGTCTAAGCATCCGGACTTTTAAGTGAGACCAGAAAAATACTTAGCTACCATACTCCATCCATGCATAACCATAAGGACTTTTAAATGAGAATGGAATGGTGGTAAAATAATTCACTCACATGCTCCATCCATGCATAACCATAAGGACTTTTAAATGAGAATGGATGCATGAGATTTTTTTTAAATTTTAAAAGAAATCACTCTTTTCATTTTACAAAACCATTATGAATGATAGAAAGATGGTAGAAATAGAAATGATCGTGGAATAAGTTACCAAGTTAATTATATTATGAAATATATATTTTTTTTTAATTTTGAAAAGAAATAAAACAAAACATATTTCCACTACTGAATACCATATTCGAATCAATCTTTGAATAATATCCAAAAATGGTTTGAATCCTAGAAATTGAAGTTGAAAATAAATATCCAAGAATATTTCAACCAAAAAATGGAAAATGATTAGTCAATTTCTATAATCCCCAAATCCAAACGTAATCTGGAAAATCTGTCTTCGGGGAGGGGTTTTGTGAAAATATCAGCAAGTTGAATCTCGGTTGAAATATGTTCAATGCAAATGTCTTCCTTAGCAATGTGATCTCTAATAAAGTAATGTCTCACATCAATGTGTTTTGTGCATGAATGATGAACAGGATTATTTGACAAGTCTATTGCACTTTTACTATCACATTTTAATGGTACTTGTTTATAAACTAAGCCAAAATCAGAAAGAGTTTGCATCATCCATAAAATTTGAGCACAACAACTTCCTAAAGCAATATATTCTGCTTCAGTGGTGGATAATGCAACACAATTTTGTTTTCGACTTGACCATGAAACTAATGAATGTCCTAGCATGAAACATATCCCACTAGTGCTTTTCCTGTTAACCAATGAACCAGCATAATCAGCATCAGAATAACCAACTAAATCAAAATTTTCACAAGAAGGGTACCATAGTCCAAATTTGTGTGTGTTTGAAAGATATCTCAAAATTCGTTTTTCAAATGAGATTCTTTAGGATTAGATTGAAAACGTGCACACAAACACACAGAAAACATAATATCAGGTCTAGAAGCAGTAAGATAGAGAAGTGAACCAATTATCCCTCGATATTTCTTCTGATCAACAGCAACTCCTTTCTCGTCTTTGTCCAACTTTGTTGATGGGCTCATAGGAGTTCTTAATGGTTTGGAGTTCTCAACTCCAAATTTCTTCAACAGTTCCAACACATACTTGGATTGTGAAATGAAAATACCATCACTGCTTTGCTTGATTTGAAATCCAAGGAAAAATTTCAATTCTCCAACCAAGCTCATCTCGAATTTAGCCTGCATGACTTGTTCAAATTTCTCGCACAAGAGTTTATTAGTAGCACCGTAAATGATATCATCCACATAAATCTGAACAATCAAAAAATCACTTTCTTTATGTAATAGAAATAGTGGCATGTCAGCACTCCCCTTTTTAAAACCATTTTCCAAAAGATATGTACAAAGGCAGTCATACCAAGCTCTAGGAGCTTGCTTAAGACCATATAATGCTTTTTCTAGTTTATACACATGATTTGGAAAATCATGATTTTCAAAACCGGGGGGTTGTTCAACAAAAACTTCTTCTTTCAAATCACCATTTAGAAAGGTACTTTTTACATCCATTTGTTTAAGTTTGAAACCCTTATAACATGCAAAACTTAGCAAAATCCTAATGGCTTCTAACCTAGCAACTGGAGCAAATGTTTCATCAAAATCTATGCCTTCTATTTGGTTATATCCTTTTGCGACCAACCTAGCCTTGTTTCTAATTACATTTCCTGATTCATCAAGTTTATTTTTGAACACCCATTTAGTTCCAACAATTGGATAGTCATTAGGCCTAGAACTAATTTCCAAACTTTATTTCTCTCAAATTGATTAAGTTCATCTTGCATTGCTAAAACCCAACTTTCATCATTAAGAGCCATTTCAACAGAATCAGGTTCAATCTCAAAAATAAAACCACTGTGACAACAAAACACACACAAATTTTTATCAAATGAAGAGCGAGTGCGTATACCTTCCGTAGGTTCACCTATAACCAATTTAGGAGGATGATTGGATTTGAACTTCAATTTATCAGCATTAACAGTCCTACTTTCAGCTTTCTCACTAGATGTTCCTTCTTCAATGCCTTCATGATCTACCCCATCGTCAACCGCCTTTTAAGTCGTCCTTTCTATGTCAGATTCATCGAATTTCACATTGATTGATTCAACAATTGTTTTTGTTCGTTTATTGTATATCCTGTAAGCCTTGCTCCTTGTTGAATAGCCCATGAAAATTCCCTCATCAGCCTTTGATTCGAATTTTCCAAGTTGATCACCTGTGTTAAGAATGAAACAGGGACATCCAAATACACGAAAATGAGAAATGTTAGGTTTCCTTTCATGCCACAATTCATAAGACGTTTTGCCAAGTATTGGTCTAATCATTACTCTATTCATTACATAGCATGAAGTATTCACTGCCTCTGCCTAAAAGGTTAGAGGTAGTTTATACTCACTCAACATGGATCTAGCCAATTCTTGCAATATACGATTTTTCCTTTCAACCACCCCATTTTGTTGAGGTGTTCGTGGAGCAGAAAATTCATGTTTTAAACCATTTTCTTCACAAAAGCTTTCAAATTCCAAATTTTCAAATTCGCCTCCATGATCACTTCTCAAAGTTTTAATTGAAACTCCTTTTTCATTTTGAACAAGTTTTGCAAATTTTGAAAAATAATCCAAAGATTCAGATTTTTTTGGCTAGGAAATAAACCCATGTAAATCTAGAATAATCATCAACCAATACATAACAATAACGTTTTCCATTCAAGCTTGCAATTTCATTTGGTCCAAATAAGTCCATGTGAATTAATTCGAGGACCCTTGATATGCTAACGATGTTTTTAGGGCGAAATGATGATCGACTAAGCTTGCCCAAGGAACATGCTTTACACACTTTATTATTTTTAAATTTCTGATGTGGTAACCCTCTGACTAATTCTTTCGTTTCAAGTTTTTCCAAGAGGCCCATGCTAGCATGTCCAAGTCTCCTATGCCATAAGGATGCCTTTTCGTCAGTGGCTACCAAACATCTAGACAGATTTAGATTATCAAAAGAAAGCGTGTAAACATTTCCTTTTCTTTTTCCCATAAAAACAACGTTATTAGAAGATTTATCAATGATTTTGCAAGTATCACTATAAAAAACCACATTCATACCTTTGTCACATAGTTGGCTAATAGAAATGAGATTGTTTTTCCTGAGGATTTGACCAGGCAACTAGTACTCGGCAATAAGTGCTCGGCATCAGAGAGTGTCCGGCATCTAGGAGTGTTCGGCGAAGCACTTGCCATCCAGGAGTGTTCGGCGAAGCAACTGTCATCCATGTGTACTCGGCGTAGTACTCGGCATCCATAGTGTCCGGTGTCCAGGAGTGTTCGGCGTAGTACTCAGCAGTGTTCGGCGTCAACTGGCACTCAACGTCAACCAACGCTCGGCATCAAGATTGCTCGGCACCAAGACTGCTCGGCATACGAGACTGCTCGGCATACGAGAGCACTCGACATCAAGAGCACTCGGCATCGAGACTACTCGGCGTAGTACTCGGCAACAAGGGTACTCGGCGTCAAGTAGTGTTCGGCATCAACTGGCACTCGGCAACAACCTATGCTCAGCGTCAACTAGTGTTCGGCATCCCATGGTACTCGGCATCTGGAGTACTCGGCATCCAGAGGCACTCAGCGTCAGTAGAACTTGGCGATAGGATAACTCGGCAACGAGAGCGTTCGGCATTCAGAAGGCATTCAGTATGCACAACTACGCAAGGTAACGATATCATTCGACCTATATACATTGATCGGTCAAGAGCTTCGAACAGAGATACGCTCGGCTTCACTGCAACCATCCTACACTTCCCATACATCAGAAGCACCGTTCGGCATGGGAAGGACCGTTTGGCATGGAAGCGTTCGGCGTATCTCGTTCGGCATGCAGCGCCTGGGCTAGAGCGTTCGGCTGTCAAGCCCACTTGGGTAGTCCAGCCCACTTTTGCCTATAAATAGAGGGGCAGGGTCACAGTGAAATGGATCCTTTTTTGGGGAGAGAAAACACCGGGGAGACTCTGCCATTTTAAAGACTCATCTTCTCTACTTAACAACTTCATTCAAACATTTGATTCACGAATTGTATTTGTAATCAAATATAAAGAAGATCAATAAAGTTTAACCTCAAAGTGGACGTAGGCAATTACGCTGAACCACTATAAATTTGGTGTTCTTACTTTCTGTATTTAGATTAGCACTATCTTCTCTGTTTAATTTGATTTCATCACTTATATCTCTTCACAATCTTCTTCTACGAGGTTAGTGACCAATTTTGGTGCTAACAATTGTGATGCAAATTATCGACGTATAAAACATTAGTCAAGGAAAAAGTACCGTTACCTACTTCACCTTTACCAATAATCTTACACTTGCTATTGTCTCCCATGATCACATTTCCACCTTTAAAATTCTCTAAGCTAAGGAACTTTGATTTGTCACCTGTCATATGTCTAGAACAACCTGAATCTAGAAACCATTCTTGTTGCTCCTTAGCCCGCCAACAAACCTACATAGAGAGAGAGGAGGATGACCTAGAGAAACTCTTAGGTCCAATGATATTAGTGACTGAAGCATTGTTAAAAAACAATCCCTTTGGAACCCAAACTTGTTTTGTCCTTTCATTCTTGTTCCAATAGACATGAAATTTGTTTGTAGAATTCTTAGGAACCCAAACTTGTATAAATTTTGTGTTCTTGTTCCTATGACTATAATTTTTAGCACAATGTCCAATTATTTCACATCTAGCAAAGACACTCTTACCTTTTGCATTATCATCGACTTGTGTTTTCCCAAAGCCTAGTCCTTTTCTGTTGTTAGCAAAAAGTTGATTTCCCAATAACATGTTGAATGATTTTTCTCCTCTTGAAAAGTTATTCAGAGTTTTCTCAAGATTTTGGACTTTGGTTTTTAGTGTTGTGTTTTCAGTCACAAGTGAGGTGCATCTATTTATAAAATCATTTTTCCTAGTGTCAATGGTTTCCTTAAGACTCAAGTTTTCTTTTTCAAGATTCTCAAAGCTATTCTTAAGTTTTGATAATTCTGAATCTAAAATTTTACATTTTTTACAGTCTAGGTTTTGAATATTTTCAAGTTCAGTTTCTAACCTAAAATTTTCATGGACAAGTTCTCTCCTATCGGATTTCAGTTTTTCAATTTTAGATTCAAGAGTATCAATTGTTTTAGTAAGATCACAACACATCAAAACAAGTTCTTTATAAGAATAGTCACTTACCTCACTAGATTCCTCTGAGCTTGCTTCTGAATATGATTTTGCCATAAGACACAAGTTAGCCTCCTCTGAGCTATTATTCGAAACTTCCTCTCCTTCTTCATCATCCTAAGTCGCTGCAAAGGCCTTCTTCTTTTTTTCTTTCCTTTGTTGTTTTTGAGAAGTGGGCATTTTTGTTTGAAGTGGCCAGGCTTCTTACAGTTATAACAAGTCAATTCATTATCGAAATTGTCAGAATCTTTTGACCTATTACCACTTGTTTTCTTCTTGCGTGGCCCGAATCTTGACCATTTTCTAAGATTATTGACAGCCATTGCAAGCTCTTCAATTGGATCTTCTTCTTCTTCATCGCTCTCTTCTTTGCTCTTTAAGGCAATCGTCTTCTTCTTTGATTCGGAGTTGTTGCGTTCCTCCTTTGTTTTAGCTCAAGCTCATATGTCATCAAGTTGCCGATCAACTCATCCATGCTTAGTTTACTCAGATCTTTCGATTCTTGTATTGTCGTGACTTTTGCCTCAAAGTTCATTGGTAAGACTCGTAGCACCTTCCTCACAAGCTCTACCTCAGTGAATACCTTCCCAAGCGCTCTAGCATTGTACACCAAAGTTGAAAAGCGTCCAAACATGTCCTTTATGCTCTCGCCTTTGTCCATCACAAAGTTCTCGTATTCATTGCTGAATAGGGCTAGACGAGACTCCTTGACTTGAAAAGTGTCTTCATGTGTCAGCTCCAAGGTATGCCAAATTTCCTGCGTAGTTTTACAATAAGAAATTCTATTAAATTCATTCTTATCAAGAGCACAGATCAAAGCATTCATGGCTTTAGCATTTATAGTTTTTAATTTCTTATCGTTAGCGTCCCACCTATCCTTAGGTTTAGGAATCTCATTATCACCAACAGTTATAGTGGGAGATTTATAGCCAGTTTCAATAATGTCCCAAACATCATAATCAACAGAACTAAGATAAATACCTATCCTAACTTTCCAATAAGCATAATCATTCCCATTAAACATGGGTGGCCTAGCAATAGATTTCCCCTCAGAAAAAGAATTATTTGGTGGATTCATGACTCTAGAGTTAAAGAAAAATACCGGGCTCTGATACCACTTGTAGGATCTAGATTAACCCTAGAGGGGGGGTGAAAAGGGTTATAGCAAATTTTCTCGAATTCACAAAAACAAACTGCAGAGAAGTAAATATGCTGAAAAGTAAATCACACACAAAATTTACCCAGCTTCGGCAACCCCTGCCTACTACTGCATTCCCAGATTTCTATTAGAATTAAACAGTCTCCCGCTTACAAACACTCTAACAGACTCGCAAACCCTGCTACCGCCTATAGAGTTTTGCAAACTCGCAAACCCTACTTACTGAACTAATCCTAACTAGACAATCTAACACAACCTAAATCCTAGGTGGTGATTTACCAAGGTTTGATTCGAAAAGTACAGACTTTAAAACAATAAAAACAAGAACAACTCGAAACCCTAATATAAAATATACCAAAGCCTTATATAATTAATAACACTAAATAAGACCGGCCCAAACTATTACCACTCAAGAAAAAAAATTGCGGCCCTGTTTGTTTTCTTTTATCAATGTCGGCTCTAGTTCCTTTGTAAAACTTGTGAAAAATAGTGGCTTCTCTTTGGTTCCTCTTTGCGCTTTGAAATTATGGCTTGTATAGAATTCGAAGATGCCAACTTTATATTGATCGATTGAATTTGTGATTTTCTTCCTTTGGCATGTCAATCGACTGTCTCCTTGTACCTTACTTCGGCTACTTCGAATTTGGTCGAGTTTGAGATGGCTTCGGTATGTAATTTCTGCTCTCTTTTTTGCTTTTTATGTGTGTATGCCTGAACTCAATTTCTTGCTTGTCGATGATGATTATTAAGGCTTTATATAGGATTCGAAATCCCTGAGTTTTCGTTCGTATGAATTCGTTTGAATTTTTCTTGGCCGATTGATGTTGCTTGGATGCTTGTGATTATTCCTGACTTGTTCAATTCATATAATATTGTTGCTTGGTACTCACGATGTTGATTATTTGCTTGGTCAATTTACTTGGTCACCACAGTATTGAATTTTAACTGTTCGATACTTGACCACCTCGTCTCTGACTTGTTCATCATATTCTTTGATCACGGCTTTGACTTAATTAGACTTTGACTCGATCATAACTGAATTGATTTCGAATTTGTAATTTCTTGATGACCTTTGGTTTGCTATTATTACTTCCCTATCCTCTGACTTGAGTCTGGTTCCATTTGCTTGATGTCTTCATGCTATTGTTCTTGAGTCAAACTGGTTTGGATTGCATTTGCATTATCTTTGTTGTAACTCGGAGTTTGTTGATGCTAGTTCATGTATTCATTGAGATGTTCATGTTGCATATATGCTTGCTGCCTGGTCATCGCTCGACTGTTTTGTTTAAGCTTTGCCTCGATGTCTGGTTTTGTGGTTGAAGTTGTTTTGAACTAGTGCACTTGTCATTGATACTGCTGACTTGAGTGACTTTTGATCATCATGTAGCTCACTGTCTTGTGGTCTTTGTTATCTTCACTTGCGTATTGTATGTTGCCTCTGGTTTTATGATGTATGTCTCTGGTGCATGTGTACTGTTTTGTGTTGTTTTATCCTTTGTTGGTTGTGTTCTTCACCTTGGTATTTGAACTGGTGCATGTTGTATCTGCACTTGATCTTGTATTTGAGCCTAGGAAGTGTGAACCAATTCTTTGTAGTATGTATTGTGCACTAGCATGCATACAGTCTGGTTGATTTTGTAGTTGTGCATGTTGTTTCAGTCTGGATTTGATTTCTTGAGTTTGCATTGTTGTAGTTGCTTTTGTTGACTGTGCACACGAGTTGGCGAGACAATGCACACGTGTATAAATGTACACGTGTGTATTGCAGCCACTCATGATTACCTGTCCCTGATAAGAATACTTATATGCACAGATATTACACAATCGAAAATGATGACAATAACCCATATATCTAAGGCACCAATAAAAACAAATTTATATTCTTGCAAATTCAAATTTGTTTATTTTCAGATTACTGCTCTAGTTGCTAATTATACAGGTACACAGAAGACAGGACAAGAACTGGAGCTGGATAATGCAGATAGATGCAGATGTGCAGACAGAGTGAAAAACTAAGTGTTGAGTGTTGTAGTGAGAAAAAAATGTGAATGTGAAATGTATGAAACCGGTGTATGTATATAGAGAGAGCTTAAAGCTTTGTATTGTATAAGTGTTGAAATAAAATATTATTTTGAATAAAAATACTGATTGAATTATATAAATTCTGTGAAATAGTATTATTATTCAATATGAATATTTATTCCTATATGTGTATAGTACAATCTGCAAACACATATATAAATTGATATATGTTTGTTATCATCAAACAAAATATCACATCGAACAGGAACGAGGCATGAAAAACAGAGAAAACAAGATAGAATGAGATAGGATTAAGACAAGATGAAAAGAAGATTGAACTTATACTTGATAACTGTTGTTATAGGTAAATCCAACCAGAATGAGATGATCATCCCAAGATCTTCCATAATCAAGAACACAAGCACGAAGAAGATCCCCTTGAATCTGATTCACTCTTTCTGTATGACCGTCGGTCTGTGGATGGTAAGCAGTGCTCGGATTCAAATGTGTACCCAAAGATTCTTGAAAAGTTTTAAACAAACTGGCATAAGCAAATAACCTTCCCAATCTTGTAACAAGATAAAGAGAAATAAGGACAACTGAAATGACAGAGTTATGATATGAAATCACAAAGAAAGATGAGAAGAAAGACTTACAATGATCGCAGCGATCTTTACTGGATTAACATAAATTCCATTACTAGAAACAATATGTCTGAGAAATCGGACTTCATCCTTCCAGAAATGGTATTTCAAAATTTTAGCCTTCAACTGATGATTCCTAAGAGTCTCCAGAACAGATTTCAAGTGCGACTCATGTTCTTTCCTTAACTTGGAGAAGACAAGGATATCATCAACAAAGACTAGAATAAACTTGGTAAGCACATCATGAAAAACACGATTCATCAATCAACAAAGGAAGTAGGGGCTTTAGTCAAACCAAAAGGCATAACTAACCATTCATAGAAAAACCATTCTCAGTACGGAAAACAGTCTCGGGAACACTTTCCTCAGCAACACTGAGCTGGTGAAAATCAGTGGCAAGATCAAGCTGAGAGAAAACAGTAGCTCCATGCGCTGACCAATTCGAAATTCGATTTCCCGCTTAGAAGGTAGGAGAATGGAAACAACTAGAAAGAAAATAGATTGGAAAATAGAATAAGATAATAAATTTAAAACCATCAAAATTTCAACTTAAATTAATAATTTATTTCATCCATTTGATTTCACTTAAGTTAAATAAATCTTATGTAACGACCCCGAATTTTATATATATTTTAATTTAATAACTAGTTAATTTTTGAATTAAAGTTGTGAAATTAATCGATTTAAGTGATGCGAGTTTCCCCGGATTCAAGTATATTCTGTATGAATCATTTCAATTTAAAATATTGTGTATATATATATATATTGACTTGAATTTAAATTGTAAATAAATGGTTTTAAAAATAAATATAGAGTTAAATAATAATAGAATGTCTTTACAAATGAATTGATATTTTTAAATAGAAATTGTCATTTCAAATTACTTATAAATATATATACAAATATAATAGTATGGTTAAAACATAAGTATAATTACATAAGTCGAAAATTTATAACATAACTAAAACAACTTTTATAATATGTTTATAAAACAAAAGAAGATAAAAATCAAAGCCCTATTTTCAAGTGCAATCTGGAAATTTAAAAGCATCACAGAATTAAAGTTTTTGAAGGCAAAGCAAATGAAGTTTGTAAAAGAAGCACATCAAGTCATCTCATGTTTTAGTACAGCCGAAACTAAAAGAAATATATGTAGACAAGAAAATGTGCAAAGCAATAAGTACATACATAATAAAATAACAAGAGTTTGTAAACAAATTAGAAGACATACATTTATTTATATCTTCTCAAGTACACTCCTTATACCCATCAGCCGAAATGAATGTAAAGCAAGAAAAAATAAAGTACTCATCCAATTAATACTGGCACACAATACATAATACATCAGCCAACAAAAGAAGAAATATCACTGATATGTTGTACTAAAGAGAACATCACTTGTACAAAATAATATACACACCCTGTACAAAGTTTATACCCTGTCTACTTCATTTCTTATGTATATTATCTTCATCATCACTTCATTCACCATTTCAACTGAGAAAACCAAAGTATAATATCACTTTAACTTAAATAATCATTCAACTTAAATCATCAAGTAATCGAAGAAAAAAAAAGCTGAGATCAAGAAGGCTTCCAGCTAACAGTTCAACCAAGATTTCAACTTTCAAATTCAAAAAGCTTAAACCTTCAAACTCCAAATTTTCTGGAAATTAAAATGATCAGGGTGAGCAAACTTACTTATCTTTGTTTTATGTTTTGATGTTTGTGATTGATAATGTTATGGAATGTTGCCTAGCTGTTGAATACACTTGCGTGCTGTGTATATACATATATATATATATAGGTGAGTAAACATAAATTTTAAAGAGTTTAAGTTTATTTAAAACAGTTTAAACTTCATTTATAAGCTGTTTGTATATGCTTCAGTTTATATATATATGATTTGGTATGCTCTGCATTCTCTGAAAACTTGATACAGACTGTATTTTGGTTAGGATACTCAAACTATCCTTATTTAAAGCATTGTTAAGTTTTGATTCCTCAACAAGCAAGATCATAAACTTCAAATTTAGATTTTTAAAGGTTGGTTTAAACCATGTTTTATAAGTTGTCATCATTGTATTATGTTCACAGGTATTCAACTAAATTTGATGAAAAATAAATTGTTGAAAAATATTAATTCGAGTTAATATATTGAATCTATACTAAAATCCACGAATTTTAAAACAAAGATCAAGATTTTTAGATTAATATTGAAAAGGCAGTTCGTATATAAACAAATTTTGCATTTCTACAAATTTCTGACGACTTAATCAATTTTAAATGCTGAAATTTGTTATACAACAAGTTTAATCATACACGAATCTAAGAAAAATGCTAAAGAATTTTTCTAATGCGTAGATTTTGAGGTCGAATTCAATTTAGGGTTTTACTTCGAGTCCTTACACTTGTCTGTAATGTGACGAGTTCGATTTCTTCTCGTGATCGAGCTTCGCGATACTTCGGGAAATGGTTGCTTGGGGTGTTGTCGAGGTGTGGTCGGAATTGGGTCGACTCCAGTGGCCTGTGCAACGGAGACGAGACGGCAACGTGACGATCGTTTGGGGCAGTTTGGTCGCGATGGCTCGAGCTATGCTCGAATTCGATTCCAGGCAAATTAAAGGGAGCTGGGTGGTTGCGAAGCTTGGTTAGGGCGTCGACGATGTGGGGATGGTCGTGGTGTTGGTCGGATGTGGCCAGTGTGACTGTGCACATGTACGTGCATTTGCGTATCTGTTGTGTTCGAATTTTTGGGGAAGACGAAGATTTCGACTCGGGTTTACTCGAGTTATTCGAGTGTATTACTCAAAGTGGAAGAGGGAATGACTCGGAGCAGTTGGTTGATTCGAGTAAAGTGTTGTTCCAGGCCTTTGTAAAACAAGCCTGGCAGTTCCAGATCTTTTGAATTCAATATAAAATTTGAAACAGGATTTAAAACCAAGTTTAATTAGAATTTTTAAATCTGAATTCAATTTGAATTTGAATCTTAGGTTTTGAAAATAAATAAAGTATATAACTTTAAATAATGTAAATAAGTTAAAGGTAAAGCATACTTAATGATTTGAAAATTTAAAAGGGAATTTAGTTAAAATCTTTAAATTAGAATTTAATGATTGGATTCATTTAAATTAATAAGTTAATTAAAATGGATTGATAAATTTAATTAATAACTGGATTAATTAAGTAATTATGAGTTTTAAACTCATTAATTAAGTCTTAAGTAAATTAATTAGGAATAATTAATTTGGAGTTAAGAATCATTAATTTGATAAGGTTGGATTTTGAATTAATGGTTGAATGTTAATTAATCAATAATTAAAGGTGTCACGTACCGAAATTTTCGACTTTCGAAAATTCGACATCGATACTCCCTTTATCGACTATCGAGAAATCGAGTGCCAGAAACTCCAATAGTGATGGTTTAAGAAAGAAGAAAAAGGCAGAAGAAGAAGAAAGATAGAAGAAGAAGAGAGATAGAAGAAGAAGAACAACAATAGAAACACAGAACAGAGACAATATCAGAATCTCACATATCGCAGCGGAATAATCTATAATAAATAAACACTTGTCTTTTAAAACAAAGAGCTATATCAGTTTATACATACATCAATCATCAGAGTCAATATACAACAATGGACAGTTATATAACTTGTCCTCATACAGAATACACAGCGGAATAAATATATCAGATACAAATACTACGTCTCGTCATCCAGCTTATCTCCAAAGCTCCAGAATATCCTGATAACATAACTCTAGGCTGCCCGTGTGGAAATTGGTGGGCACCCAGAGTTTAGAAGGGAACAATAAACTCCGAGTCAGTCATGGTGACTGGTGTGAGATCGTAGAACAGTTATTTTTCACAAAGAAAATAAAACAAATTCGCAATGCTTTTGGAAAATGAAACTACCATAAGACCTCCCACCACACACACAATGCAAACGCAGAATTGGAGGAGATTTCTTCTTATGATAGTCAAAGATGCTTACTACGTAAAATCAAATCCTTTTTGATATTATTATTAGTGCATAGTGTAGAAAACATTTCGAAAGTATAATATTAATCTTAGCCAGCATAGACATTCCGAACTATGCCTACTATAGCTACCATCCAAACAGTGGTGACCACCATAAGTGAATGGCAGGTTCTACAACTAAAACCGTACAAGTCTCGTATTGTTTCTTTAGATTTCCAACAAATGGTCAGGCTAAGGAACTTCCTATCCACGATGGGTACGTCCCTGGAATAGACGACCCGAGAACCTAACCGGATCTCTGCCAACACAAGGCCGGGTTACCTCTGCAAAAATAGGTAACTACTGACACGCGTATGTCATCCCCCGATCGTAACCGATCTTCCCGAGGATCCCCGATTTCCAACAAACCACATAGTAAGCAGTATCAACATAGGTTAAGTATCTGGGCTCCATAACATGATACCACCTCTATCCAGAAGGAATGACATACACTAAGGGGCGCTACTCCCTAGAACCTTGCTGCATCCTTCCTGTTTTGACCATTTCCGGGGTGTGAGGCTCGATGAAGTCTCGTCCACAAAGCTACGCTTTCTACAAAGCCCTGCTTCGGGTCAAACAAAAATGATCAACCTATGATCACAAAGATATAAGAACAAACAAATGATCATATCACAAATGATCAAACACTGATCATTTCACAGCAACACTCAGTATGCCACGTTACCAAATTGGGAGTATATCGCTGATAAATTTCAACTACATAACCTCTGAGCTCGTACGTCTCAGAGAAGGGTGTTAAGCTAAGAGAATAAATTCTCCGCCACCAACAGAAATGTATTTGAAAGAAATCAGCTTTATATCTCAAATTGTAACGTCAGACACACAATCCATTCAAGTCTGTTCCGTGATCGAACAGAACCGAAGGCACTTCTCACGAAGCCCTTGCATATCCGGATAATTTTCAATCACGTCCGGACTTCCCGTCACTAAGGGTGATAAAACCTCTAAATCGGAGATCAGCCGATGTAGAGTAACTCGACGGTCATCCTTCCGTTTTCAAAAATATCCGGTCTTCAACACCGGTCTTCGAATGCAATTCATAACGACGTATCACATATTCGGAATGGGTTATACGACCCCATGGTCCTTTCCCGGCTAACCCGAATAGTGAGCGATTATTCAAAAATAAGTGTGGCATTCAAATTCATCCAATTCACAACAAATACCTATTCAAGGTAATTATTGATAGTCGGTTATTTAACTATCAATAAAGATGCGCAACATCATCAGATTCCAAATAATTTTCCCAATTATTTCATCTTCCAAAATATCTTTTACTAGATATAAAATTTCCACACTTAATCATTTGAAAACAAATTTCAAATATTCACTTTTAAATTTATCTTTAAAAGATAAAGTTTCAAACCCTTCGTTTCATATTGGAAAAGCAATTCCATACTTATTTAATAATAAGTAATTCACAAATCTATTCATTTTCAACATTTGAAAATATTCGATATACTTAAAATCAAAATTTAGTATAATTTCATTCTTTAAGGAAATCATTTACTATAACAACATTTATTTGAGTCAAAACGAATGTTACGTAAAACATCGTTACGACGACTCAAAATCACTAGTATAGGGATTCGAAATTTAGATAGATATATAAATCCCAATACTATATAAAACATTTCCTTTCGGAAATCATTTACTATAACAACAGTGTTATAGTCCACCATTTCCTTATTTCTCGAAAACGTCTATTTCAACAATAAATGTTGAAATCTATGATTTCGATATTTAACACATTTTAAAACATCTTTAAAATGTTTAACTTCATTTCAAATATCACTTTCCCGAAACCATATCCATTTTACTTAAAAATATATTCACTGTCCAAAATCGTGAATATACTTCACTAACCACATTTCAATCTTTTCTACACATTTATTTCAAGAATTATCCACTGTCCAAAATCGTGGATAAAATTCCCTTAATAATCTCTATATTTAAAATCAATCAAATTTGATTTATTTTCGAATTTATAAAAACAACGTTTATAAATTCTATTCCCATTTTGTAACAACTTCAATTTAATAAATCCCCTTTATTAACAATTCGATTCATAACTCAAATCTTATACCAACAATCCATATTATAAGTTAAATACTTATAACTCCTTTATTTTACAAAATCATTTCCATTTATAAGTTCACAATTTATAAATTTCATTTACTTATGAATTCTTAAAAATTCATTTTAACGCTTATAAAAACTCGTTTTATAATACCAACATTTTAATTTATAAAATGTCAACTTTATAAACCTTTTAAGTAAACCGTTTATAATATTTTAAAAATCTCAATTTAAACCATTTTATAAATCAATCAACTATTTATTCCAAAAATCACTTTTCGATTATATTTCACAAAGATCTTAACTTTTATAACTTTAAAATTTGAACGTTTATTTATTTAAAATAAATCACTTCAAAAATTTAATAAAACGTATAATTTCAAAGATCACTTTAAAAATCCTTTTAAATTAAAAGTCGTTATTTTTAAAACTTGAATCCGATGATGCAACAGCACCAATTAGTCAATCACAACATCAAACATCATATATCAACATATGATAACAGAATATACCTCAATATCTGTAAATAAATAAATACTTGTGAGGAATCCAGTTGGATCCCTCCAACCTGTTTCCCTGCATCCACAGACGTTAGCACAATACCAATTCCACTTCGAGGTGGAATATCGCGGTATATGGGTTTTATAAAAATATCCGCTTACTAACGGCACAATAGGGTCTCATCCGCTATACGAGGCGGGAAATCATCAATCCAATATATACATATGCCAATATGTATATATTGCTACATATATATAGATATATCCTACTATATCTACTATCACAATCCAAACAGCAATCAAATCAATAACTGAAAATTCCACTTTTCAATTTTTGAGTGAGAAGATCTCACCTTAGCTTTTAATTTTGCAATCCAATCCAATTCTTCTTTCGTTTTCTCGACTTTAACCTTGTATAAATAATTTATACAATCTATTAATATTTGAATAAATCAAATCAATGATTTCCTATTAGGTAAATTAAATTAGCCAAATTATTTTTATTAACAAACTTTCTCTTATCAATTTATTAAATTAAATCAAATTTCCTTTTGAAAGTCTTTTTAGTAACTTAAATAAATTTTAGATAAGTCAATAATACATTTCTATTTTTATTTTTCTGAAAATAAAATAGTAATAAATTTTCCTTCTTCAAATCTTAATCTATATAAAATTTCTTTCTTTACTATAAATATTTTTAAAACTGTATATAGCTAATGGCAATTTCCTTTACTGTTATCAATATTAACTTATATATATATTATTTATTTTTTTACTGTTTTACATTAACAGTTTATATTTTCAAAACTTAGATATAAATATATCCCCTTTTCTTTCTCTAATTTCAAATTAATTAACTAACTGCTATATCCAATACTAACTAAAAATAAATAAATTTCCAATACCTTACTGTCGATCGAAACTCCAGGCTACCCAAAACGAAGCCATCACGACCTCCACGAGATCTCACTCAAAATCGTCGCCCTGCTCGACTTCGAGAATCATCGCCTCCGTGAACTTCAAACCACACAATCATCTCGAGCTCCCACCCAAATTGCCTCGACGAACTGCCCACCGCGAGCCCTGCCTTCACGCGTGACAAATCGCGACACCACCGTACGCTCGAACGCGACAAACCCTAAGTTGCCGATCGATCAGCCTCGCGCCCTTCATAATCGCGATGGTCGCTTCGAAGTGCCTCACAGCCGCGACACCTTCCCAGTTCGATCGCGACTTCACGCTTTGACGAACACCCTACCAAAGTCACGACAACTGCCGCACGCGATGCGTTCGTCCCTCTCTCGCGATTTCGATTTGTATTCGAATTTGATTCTTTTTTTATATTCATTTGAAGAGGGGAAGGGCTTCGGCCATTGCTGATTTGAACGAGAGGAATGTCGAACTGGGCCCTTTTATTTCGAGTAGGGGAAAGTTTTCATTTCGATTACGACTGAAAACAAAAGGGGAAGGAGGTACGTAGTTTAAATTTGAGGAGGGGAGACAACGAACGTGAAATTAGATTTGGGTATTTTATCTTCGGCCATGGATTTTCTTTTGAACGAAAACAGATAGATTTGTTTTGAACGCAATGATATTCTTTTGAACTGCTCATGTGATAGAGAAACAGAAGGGGACAATAGATCAGTGCGTTCAGATGTAGGGTGGCTGTGATTTGATTTGTACAAAAGTTTAAATCAAATTTCAATTTAATCCTCAACGCATTTGCTTATCGTACGATCTCAAAACAACTCCAAACGCTACGAAATTTGAAATCCGGTAATAATTCAATATTACGGACCCAATGGAACTGGTTTCGTCGAATTCCGAGACTGTTTGAAAAATGACTATTTTTAAATATCGATTCAAACAATTAATTTAAAAACTGATCAAATTGTTTCCAAACTCAATTCTTAAGCTTCTGTTATCTTTAGTATTATCAATACGAATTTTAAAAGCTTTTGAAATATTTTTCTTCAGCTAAAAATTGAAGATATAAATTTTTATTCAATTCAATAGATTAAATTTCCAAGTTTAATCGCCAGTTTCAAAGTTATATTCGAGATTCAAATTAAATTACCGTTCAAATATTTAAAATAAATTAAATATTCTCAATTTAATTTGTTCAAAATTCTGGGTCGTTACAAAAGGTTAATAAGTTACATTTAAAAACTGGAATTAATTAAATAATTAATGGTTAATTAATGGGTCATTAAGGATTAATTAATTAAGTTAATTTATTAAGGAATTATAAATTAATGAAGGTGATTAAGGAAAGATAATAAATTAAGGGCTAATTAATCAATGTGATTAATTAAGGATAATTAATTTAAGAATAATTTATAAATTATTAATGGTTAGTTAATAAATGATTTAAAGGATAATTAATTATATTGGTTTGTAATTAATTAACGATTAATTAACCCGGATTAGAAATTCATAAGTAATTAATCAAATTTGAAAAAATCAGATAATTAACTGACCTTACTTATGAATATTTGGATTTGATTGGATGATTGAATTGTTTGATATTTCCTGATCTGTGATGCTTTGTGATATATTCTGATTTGTGTGTAATCTTTACTGTAGTTTATTTATCTGAAATTTATATATATTTGTGATCTGTGAGTAAAAGATAAGCGATATAGTTTATATCGTTTAACAACTATATTTCTGTATTCTGATATGTGATGATTCATTGTGTTGCACTATTGTGTGAAACCCCTGGACTACACTTTTACACACACAAATATGGATTTCACGTGGAAATCGGTTAAGTCACAGATAATTTAAATTTGATTGTTTTTGAAATGGAAATTTTAAATTCAATTGATTTTGAAATTGGAAATTTGGGTTTGAAGTGGAAAGCTTTTGAAATAGAATTTCAAAGATAAAAGTTATTTTGAATAACTTAATCGAGTTTTGAAAATTTAAATAATTTGATTTAAATTTGAATTCAAGTTTGAAATTGAATCCTATGATTTGAAACTAGGGATTGAAAATGTTATAAACGTGTTTATCTGAATTTAAACCACTAAAAAATGTAATTTTGAGAATTTTGATTTAACCCAAAGACTTTAACTCGTATGAATGAATCAGATTTTCTGAAATGAAACTATTTGTTTTCAAAAGATAAAAGCTTTCAGATAAGAAATGAAATTCCAGTTTAATTAAAGGAATTTCAAGATTGAATTAAAAAATGGTTTTCCAAGTTATGAATGAACTCTTTTTGAAAGCTATAAGTTAAATCTTTGATTTAAAGATTTAACGAGTTAAACTGAAATGGAAATTGATTTAGAAAATCTGTGAATGAATCTTTTATTTAAAAGATTTAAATGTGGAAATTGTTTAAACCGTTGAAGGTTGTTTAAAATAAATCTTTTTGTTGAAAAGACTTGGAATGGTAATCGATGGAAACCATTTAAAAAGAAGTTGAATTATTAAGTTGTGACTTAATTGAAATCCCATATCCATATGTTTTAAATACTTCGCTCACTATTCGGGTTAGTCGGGAAAGGACCTTTGGGTCGTATAACCCATTCTGAATAATGATACGACGTATATGGATGGCATTTGATGACCGGTGTTGAAGACCGGATATTTTTGAAAACGGAAGGATTACCGTCGAGTTACTCTGCATCGGCTGATCCCCGATATAGAGGTTTTATCACCCTTAGTGACGGGAAGTCCGGACGTGATTGGAAATTATCCGGATTTGCAAGGGCTTCGTGAGAAGTGCCTTCGGTTCTGTTCGAGCCCGGAACAGACTTGTATGGTTACATGTCTGACATTACACTTTGAGATATAAAGCCGATTTCTTTCAAATACATCTCTGTTGGTGGCGGAAATTTATTCTCTTAGCTTAACACCCTTCTCTGAGACGTACGAGCTCAGAGGTTATGTAGTTGAAATTTATCAGCGATATATTCCCAATTTGGTAATGTGACATGCTGAGTGTTGCTGTAAAATGATCATTGATTGATCATTTGCGATATGATCATTTGTTTGATCTTATATCTTTGAGATCATCTCTTTGATCATTTGTTTGTCCCGAAGCATGGCTTTGTGACAAAGCGTAGCTTTGTGGATGAGACTTCGTCGAACCTCACACCCCGGAAATGGTCAAAACAGGAAGGATGCAGCAAGGTTCTAGGGAGTAGCGCCCCTTAGTGTATGTCATTCCTTTTGGATAAAGGTGGTATCATGGTATGGAGCCCATATACTTAACCTATGTGGTTACTGCATTATTATTCTTATGTGGTTGTTGCGAATCGAGGATCCTCGGGAAGATCGGTGACGATCGGGGGATGGCATACGTGTGTCAGTAGTTACCTATTTTTGCAGAGGTAACCCGGCCTTGTGTTGGCAGAGATCTAACCGTAATGTTAGGTTATTTCTCGGGACGTCATGCCAGAGGCATTCCCATGTGGCAATGGGAAGTTCCTTGGCCTAACCATTTGTTGGAAATCCAAACTCCAATACGCACCTTGTACGGTTTTAGTTGTAGAACCTGCCATCTAATATGGTAGCTATAGTAGGCATACTATAATGGTACCTATGCCGGCTAAGATTTATATTCTACTTTCGAAATGTTTCTACACTATGCACTAATAATAATATAAAAAAGAATTTGATATTTTTTTTTCGTAGTAAGCATCTTTGACTATCATAAGAAGAAATCTCCTCCAATTCTGCGTTCGCATTGTGTGTGTGGTGGGAGGTCTTATGGTAGTTTCATTTTCCAAAAGCATTCGAATTTACTTCAAATTCTTTTGCTATTTTTTTTAAGATAAACTATTTTTGTTGCTCACACCAGTCCCACGACTGACTCGGAGTTTATTGTTCCCTTCCTAAACTCTGGGTGCCCACCATTTTCCACACGGGCAGTCCAGAGTTGGGTTTCTCAGATATTCAGGTTGAGTATATTATCTGGAGCTAGTCAGTCCTTGGACGACTGACCTTGCTTTTCGCTAGCTATGGATTGGAGCATTCTATTGGAGATATTCTATCCGTTGCTGATGTTATCTTTTCTTTCCGCTGCTATTTCTTGTATCATATCTCTGATGTATATTGATATCTGTTGTATCATTCTGTTGTATCATATTGTATCAGATTTTTGTATCTGTCATGGTATTAATGTAATATATATTGATATATTCTTTATTCCGCTGTGTTGTTATACTTAATGGTGTTATAAGCTCCGGTGAACCAGATTCGGCGTTTGGATCTACGGCATTTTGAGTACAAGTGAAGTACGGGTGCCGATTTTCGAAGGCCGAGTTTTTGGGTCATCACATCTTAACTATTTTTAATCTCATTATCTCATCATACAATTATCTTAAATTAACAATTTTCCAAAGTCATGAATTTGAAAATCATTTATTATACTCATAATTTATTCACTAAATTTCATTCTTCTTTATTCCTAAATTTATTATTAAATTTATTTCGCTTAATATATCTAATCATATAATTAAGTTTATTTACACTTTTTATAACTGCTCCAATTTATTTATAAATTACTTAACACCATTTTATATTATAATTATTCAATTAACCTTTTATTCTATTTACCTCTATTAATCTTTTATACTAAAATTTAAGTGTATAACATTTATTATAACCACTCAAATTCTATTTATAAAATCCTTTTATATTGTATATTATCCAATTACATATTCAACTTCTTATTAATTTAGGTAAGTTATATTGGAATGTAGTAGAATATTATACAAATAAACTTTCTAATTCAATTATTTCAAGCTTAATTATTTATTCAAAATTTTGGCTTCATTTTATAATTGAAATCATCCTTTAAGATAAAATTTAAGAATTAAATTTCCGGTTAACTTCAAACTATTCTAGAGATAAATAAATATATATACAATATATATATATATCAAATCAACTTTAAATCATATATCAATATATATATTATAAATCAAGTATAAATTTTTTTAGAAATTCAAGTCAATTTAATTCTTCAAAGCAAAACTGTAGCAAGCTACAGAATGGTCTCTTCACTTCGAAACTCGAAATTGAATGTCGATGATGCTGTAGTCATCATCGAAATTATTTTCCAGCGACAAAGAGAAGAGCACTGATTTAAAGCTTTGAAAATTCTTTAGAAACGGTTTCTATTTGGAAATATTTCAAATAATATACCCTTTGAAACTTTAAAACCAAAGTTCGAAATCATCGGAAATTAAATTCTCAAATTCTTGATTTAAATTTATTTAAATTTCCAAATTAATTTATAACCATATTTTATAGTTTAATTATTTATATATGAAACAAAAGCCAATGATTGTAAGATATATACAAAGTCAAATATTATTTCTTAACATCCAATTCAATGAACTATAAAATTTCAAAATTTTTACATATATAAAATATAATTATACAAATTTTATCCATTTACCAAGTTTGAAAACAATATGGTGTTAGTTTGCTCTATTCAAGTGTTTTGGAGATCCTATCGATAGCGTTGATCAGACGAATCGATCGGAAATCCAAATCAACATCAACAGCTCAAGCAACACCATATACAATAAAACATTTTAAATATTAGTTTACAATTACACTTCAAAATGATTTGAAGATAAGTTGAAACAAAAGACAAGATGATTAAATAACAGAACAAGGGAATGAATAAGCTTATATATAAATCTCGGGCAACCTTAACCGGGTCGACATGACTTCCAGAATAAGGTAGATCTAGAGTTCTGGGACAACCGTACATCCGATCTCAAGAGATAGAATTCGGGATAACAAGAGATAGATAGCATCGTAAACCAAAATCTTCGGTGAATAAATGCTAATTGTAAAGGAGTTTCACCCTTTTACAAGTCATTTCTGAGATTGGCGAGACCGCCAATTTGTTATAAAGATCATTCAAAGTGGAGTTATGGTATACTCCAGAATCAAAAGAAGACAAACAGGACGAGACAAGAATGGATTTTGGAACCGCAGGGAACGTTCAAAAATTCAAAAGAAATTGGCACGAAGAAGAAGGAATTCAAGCTCGAACGAAAGTGATTCTGTAAATAAATTTACCATATATGCTAAGCTTTGCCTAGAGCCAAAGCTCTGATACTAAATGTAATGGACCGCGTCAGTAGGGTAACGCCCACCGTAGCATACAGCTATACCTGTGTTCTGCCTTTACAGCCAGCCTCTCGACTGCACCAACCCCATAGGGACATGTAGGAGTAAGAGTCATCCGCTCGCTTCCAAACCAAATGCGAGAACCCCCTATCATGCTTCACCCTCCAAGTGCATAGGCAGACACACATGTCAGACTTGAATTGCTCAAAATACCGAATTGTAAATATAAATTTGGAAAAACTCAGAATATACAGTAAAAAAAATCACAGATCACAGACACAGAGTAATATAACAATGCAGTGGAAGCAAATAATTAGTAGTTCATGAAGCTACTATATAGGTATACATTAGAGTTAACAAGATACAACAGAAATCATGAATACAAAGATGTCTTAATACAATAGTCAAATACAAAATCTGAATACATCACTGGAATCAACTGAATGACTGAAAGCAGAATCAATGGATGGATCCAAGCGAAGCTCCAACTCCAAAGGTGAGTCTCGAATACAGGTACAACTCAGTCTGACCCGAGCGTAAAGAAAAACACAAAACACTCGAGTCAGGACATACATACTTATACAATGTAAATCAACTCAAGTGAACTGTAATATAAAGGTACAAGTAACTTAAAGAATGCTTGGGATCGCACATTCTTTAAGGATCCGTTAAACTATCAACTATGTAGTAATATACGCTATTATAATAGTGTCTAATAGTAAAATAAACTTACTTTTAAAGAGCGTTAAGGCTTTACATTTTCCACCTTAACACATAATAGTCCCAGTAGTCTATCCAGTATCAGCGTACCTCCAGATTGGGAGGCTACCCTAAATACTCTACAGGCTACGACACAAAACCAAACTCGTAGTAAAGCTCGCTATGGTAGGTGACACGGCACAACGAGGCAATGCCAGGGTAGATATACCAATTACGCACACGGGCTGGTGGTAACGCATAGCAGCCACTACCGCCCATCTCGGAACACACTCCCAAATCAAAAATCTAAGGGTGGCCACCAAATAAATCACAAAGTAACAGAATGGTATCAAAGAAATGTGTCCGATCAGAGGTGCTACCTCATTGGCCCGAGATCGCTCCTGTTTTAGCCACCTTAAGCCAACTCATGGAAGTCGAGTCCACGTTCATACTTTAACAGGATCGTCGCCACCATCCTACTTCATTCTGGAATCTCCACCGCGTACACGGTTGTCAAAGTGGTTTTCGGTATCGATAGAGAGTATGCCCATATCCGATCCCGATCTCTTTGCCAACCAATCGTTATTATAACCCATGGATATTTATTTCGAAATAATTTATACCTCAAAACAAAATATCATATCCATTTCAAACTAGTTTATACTTCAAAACCAAAATATCATATCCATTTCAAAACTAGTTTATACTTCAAAGCCAAAATATCATATCCATTTCAAAACTAGTTTATACTTCAAAACCAAAATATCATATTCAAAACTAGTTTATATTCCAAAACCAAAATATCATTTTAACAAACCCAAATTTCCAATCACTGAATATTTCTTTCAATTTATTTAAACTTGAAATATTCCTTTTTAAATCATCTTAAACCAAAACCACTTTATAAAGCCATATTCTTAAATCTTATATTGCAAATCAATATATTCAAAACAATTCTTAATTAAATACTATTTCAAATAAATTCGTTTCCAAAATCATAGTACTTTCAAAGTTATAACACCTTTGAAACCAAACACTTTGAAACCATATCAATTTTAAAATGTTATCATTTGGAAATCATAATATTTAGAAAAATCATAACACCCTTAAAAATAATATTCATTACCAAAGTTATAGCATTATTAAGTTCATTCGTTCAATTATACCAATTTCGAAAACATTGTATTAACTTATAAATTTCAAAAATGGTTTATATTTCACCTCAAAACATATTCATTTAAACCATTTAAATTCAATGTCAAAATCTTCAGAAATAATATTCATTTCCAAAGTTCATTGTAATTTCAGCAACAACAGCACTTATAAAGTGTTACGGTAAATATATTAACATTTCAAAAACATTGTCAAATTCAAAACAGCAGCATTTATAAAGTGCTACAGTAGGTATTAGAATTTCATAACAGTTCAATTTCAGAAACAGCAGCACTTATAAAGTGCTGTAGTAGACGTATTGGTATTTTCAGAAATAGTTCAAATTCAGAAACAGTGTGTAACGACCCGTAAATTTCAATTGGTTTAATAACGTAATTAGTTGAAATTTTGTAAAATTTTAAACGATAAAATTTTGAAATAAAAATTCAATATTTGGAATACGTCTAGTTTAACACAGCAACTGGTAAATTTTCGTCCGAAAATACGAAAGTTTATTTCACGCGTCAATTTACTTCAATTTAATCAGTTAAAAAGCGTTGAAATTAAAACGTTTTCAAAACCTAAATATTTTTACATAGAAAAATTCTAAACCATCTTCTGAGCAAGATTTCAGTTTGTCGTTTTTCCAAATTCGGACATCTTTGGCTCCGTCGTTCTTATTTTCTGCAAAATAGCAGTATTCTGGTACCGATATCGATTTTTATCGGATGATCGTACCACTGATTTCTATATACCGTTTTGATCGTCTCGTCGTGCCGATCTCTACGGTATATTCGATTGACAAATTCGGAGACCGTTGTACGTTGCACGTTGCGTAACGTCTACCGTATCGGTACCGTATCCGTGACCATTTATGTTTTGTTTTGAATTTCAAATGGTTATTAAATTCTCAACTGAATCAGTGGCTTGGCCGTTGATATTACAATCTTCATATCGGGAACCTGATCTTTGACAAATTTATCCACGTTCCAATATATTCCCAAAAATTTATTATCGGCTGTGACTATTCGCATTTGGTTGGTTGATATTCTTTTCGTTTCGTTCCATTTATTTGTCAGTTAAGTATAGAAAATATATATGTAAAAAGCATTCATCCTCTTCTCTGTTCTCCTCCCGCGCAAGCAACCTCCCCTCTTCTTTTGGCACGCAACTGCCACCTTTTCGCATGCAAACCCATGCGTTCCAACAGCCAACCAGCAACCCCGCCTTCCTCCCCTTTCAACGTCGGCATCCCCTCACCTCACTTCCCTCAACGCCATCATGTCCTTCCGCCACCTCACCCATCAACCCACTCGAATTCCCACGCCTATGCAATCCCCTCTTTCTTCTTCCTCTGGCCGTCCATCTCGCCCACTGCCCCACGAAATTCCACCACCGGAGACATCGCACCCACCGCCATCCATATCCGCCTCAACTCCCTCCGCCTTCAGCCTCCACTCCAGACCCGTGACCACACCAAGGAAGCCACCATTCGCCAATTGCTTGCGTCAGTAGGTTACGTGGGTTAGTTTTAAAGTAAGTTGGGCATACATATTATACATTGATTTTCAAATGGTATAATAGGTTACTGTGTAATTGTTTTGTTTATGTTTTATAAAGTACTGTAGATCATATAATTATGGTTGGTGTGTGTTAGTTGCGGCTGCTACGTATCTTAGTTTTTGGATATTGTTATATAGCTTATAGGTTCACATATATATGTATTTATATTTGTTTATATATATGGCAAGTTATATAAAGTCTGTTGTTGTTTTTTTAAAAAAAAAATGTAAGTTGATAATAGTTTATAGTATATACATGAGTTGTTGTCTATATACTTGGGTTAAGTAAATCATATATACATTGTCGGTGAGCATTTCTTTTGAACTGAGAATCTATTTTGTTTTTCTAGATTCACATATATACATTTTGTCAACATCTTATAAACATATGTATACGTATATATTATTTCAAAACATTAGTTTATACACAAAAGTTTTATATAAGTATATGGAATAAGTATATGGAATGTACTAAGTGTGCATATATAATAAGAAGCTATAAACGTATAAAGGTAGTTGTACACATTTACAGTGGCTTTACAATAGTATTTTTTATAATAGGTATGTGTGCCTGCAAAGTTAGGCTAGTTGCTGTTAGTATATAAATACTACCTATATTCCTAGGCTAGGCTATTATTTTCGAAAGCAACATTGTGTCACGTTATTGTGTTTATATAATAGATGTTAGTATATATACATATATTTGCACTTGTTTTGTATAGTGTTTAATCGGTTGTCATATATATACAAGTGTTCAGTGAGTTTTAACGGTAGGTTTTTCCCGTGACTGTCACATAGATTTTGTTAATAAATTAAGATGATACATAAATGTAAGTAGCGGCTCCTATTATTTCTTTGTTTGTAAACTGTTATATGTCAATTACTTTATTTTATCCCTTAATTACATATAGTTTTAACAGTTAATATGTGTATTAGTTTAAAGGATAATACGCATATTTATATACTAGTTTATGTAGATAAGTAGATATATGTTTGGTTTTCATATATATGTTGAATATATGTTTTGAAATTGATTTTTGAAATATCTATGTATATAAAACATAGTTCGGTCAATTTATATCAAGTTGGTTCTAACTCGCTTTATAAATTCCTTTTATCAGCTTATCCGATGAATTCGTGCCAACCTTGTTTTGCTTCAAAATCCGTGCTTGGATTCGTATCTCATCTTATTATGTTCTCTCTCTAGCCTCGAAAGGTGAGCACTCACTCACGATTAACGTTCTTTTATTTATTAGATTTGATTTCAATTGAAACGACAATTGAAATATGCTGCTATTAGTTAATGACACTGTTATATATGCTATTATTTGTATCAGTTCACCTGTGACATCTGACACCATTATCTGTTAATTATTTATGTGATGATAATACAGTTTGGCTGAAATTGATTGATTGTTGATGTTTATATTGGACGTTAAATTGTTAATGTTAAAATGATAAATAATATGCAATTGAACTTGGCGTAGGTTAGTTAAATGTTAAATTTGATTAAAATGACATTTGTATAATATGACCCCTTTAACTGTTGAATTTATTGACACGTAGGATTTGTTTAGTTTCATTTTGAACCAGTGAATGTATGTCGTTAAATTGATAATGTAGGAAATTGTAAATAGACGACAAGTGAAAACCGTAATGTAAAAATCTTTAATCTACATGAAATGATAGTGTAGATTCTAGAAATAATTATATTAATTCGTACAAATAACAATGCGAATTAATACGGTTATTTCGGGATTATTTAAATTGATTATTGGATTGATATTGATTGATGTTATTGCTTGTTTATTTACTTTGACACCATCCCAGTTATCACACTGCAAGTTCCCTTTATGCTTTGATTTTTGAATTGACTTGGAATCGGGTTGAAATGATAAATACCCAAAAAATTGAATTTTGACCTAGGATAGAAAATTAAATAAAAACCGATTGGTCAATAATTTGATTTAAAAATAAAATGAAGATTTTATTTGAATAATAATATGGTTTTGAAATAAAGTTGAAATTTGAATTTTAATGAAAGGAAAATGTTAATATTGGATAATCTGAAACAGAATACTAAAAATATAATTGATGAAAGAATGTTGTTTAATTTGAGAAATGATTGAATTAAGTTTGAAATTATAATTAAGTTTGAAATTATTAAACTTTGAAATTATTTAATAATTAAGTTTGAATTATTTAATAATTAAATAAGATTGAATTATTTAATGATTAAATTAAATTGAATTTGTGAATAAGTGAATTTTACTTCGCAAATAATTGAAATTGAGTTTCTTTATTAATTAAGTTTTGGAAAATTATTTAAGTAATTAAATAAGTGAAATTGAATTTCTTTAACAAGAAATAAAATGTGATTTATTGAAATTAATGTAAGGCTTGAAATTTAAAGAATTTGATTTGATGAGTTTAATTTAATTCAATTTGTAAGTTTGATATAAGGAAGTTGAATTTAAATAATGGATTTAATGAATTGGAAATTTAATAGAAATTGTTTTGAATGATAAAGTAACTTAACGAATATTGAATAAAATCGATAAATGAAGTTAAACTGATTTGGAAAGTTAAATTAAATTAATTTAAATGATTTCGGAATGAAACTTGTATTCGAACTTGAATCAATTTTGAATTGTTTTAAATAACGATTGAAATTGAATTATAAGATTTTGAAATGATAATTTGGAAGTTTTGAGACGTAAAGTATGGAAATTGGTTTTGAAAGACAAATGAAATGTTGATTTACGAATTGAAATTGAATTGAAATTGATTTGGTTTTTGAAATAAACAAACGACCAATCGGTGTAATAATGACGGAAGTTATTAAAGAGACCGGAATTCGGTTATGGATATACTCTCTATCTAAACCGAAAACCACTTTAATAACTATACGCGGAGTGATGATCCAGAATGAAGTGGTTGGATTGGCGAACGTGATGACTGAAGAAAGAGAACGATAATGGATAACCTTGACACTTGTGTCAAATTGGAAATGACTAAAACAGGAGCTGTGCCGGGCCAATGGAGGATTGATACCTCAAGTGGACACACTTCTTCGAACTACTTATACTTATTGTCGATTGGTGCACCCTTGATTTTGGGAGTGTTGTCTCACGGTGTTGCGGGCGCTGCGGCGTTGCGTTCTCACCAGCCCGGATCAGGCGAACGGTAGTATCACTATCTTGGGTATAGCCTCATGTGCCTTGTCATACTTGTATTCCATTTATGCGCGACCACTACGAATTTGATTTGTACCTTGAGTATATGGATTGCCCTCTGGTGACTTCCGGTTTTGGGGAAACTACGGTCTTGTATATGCTTGTGGGAATAAAAATGTGTTAAGGGTGGAATGGGCCATGACTTAACGCTACTTTGATATCTTTATATTACTGATAGACATTATCTACTTAGCGTACATTACTACATAGTAGATAGTTTGACGGATCCTTAAAGGATGGTTATTCCAACATCCTTTGAGTTACTTGTATTTCAATTGCTATTTCACTTGAGTTGGATTTATTAATATGAGAATGTTAATCCTGACTCGAGTGTTTTGTGTTTTGCTTTACGCTCGGGTCAGACTGAGTAGTTCAGCTTTCGAGACTCACCTTTGGAGTTGGAGCTTCGCTTGGAGATTCAGCTATCTATCCAGCTTTCAGATATTCGATGATTCCAGTGATGTATTCTGATCTGTATCCGTTACTCTTCCGTTGTATCTAGTTTAACTCTGATGTATCGTATTACTCTTCTGTTGTAAACTCTGATGTATTTTATATATTCATATAGTAGCTTCATGAACTACTATCTCTTTTATTTCCGCTGCACGTATTTCTCTGTGTCTGTGATCTGTGATTTTATTTATTTACTGTATATGTTCAGTTTTGCCAAATTTAAATTAACAACGCGGTATTTTGAGCAATTCAATTCCGGCATGTGTGTCTACCTATACACTTATAATGGATGCGAATGGTCCAAAATATCGGGTCGTTACAGTTGGTATCAGAGCTTTGGTAGCTCTAGGCAAAACTTAACATATAGGGTAAATGTATTTACAGAATCACTCTCATTCGAGTTTCAATCTCTTCCTTTTGATTTGATTCCTTGAATTTTTGGAACGTTTCCTCGGTTCCGAAATTCATTCTTGTCCCTCACTATTCATATTCGTCTGAATTCTGGAGTATCCAATAACTCCACTTTGAATGATCTCTATAATAACTTGGCGGTCCCGCCAAACTTCGAATGATTTGTAAAGTGGTGAAACTCCTTTACAATTGGCATAGATTTACCGGAGATTTCTGTATCCTCGGTTTACGGTGCTATCTATCTCCTCCTATACCTGAATTCTATTTCTTAAGATTGAATGTCGATTTACCTCGAAATTCTACACCGATCTCATTCTTGAAGTCACGGTCGACCCGGTTAAGGTTGACCGCGATTTATATAAACTTATCAATCTTCCTACTTTGCTATTTATCATCATATCTTGTTTCGAACTTATCTTCGAATCAAATTTTCTCTTTGATTTGAGTCCGTCAAATTTGAAACCCTATCCTTATTTGAAATTCATTCTTGTATCGTCGAGCAAAGAAGTGTATTTGTAAACTAATATATAAATGTTTTAATATATATTGTGTTGTTTGAGTTGTTGATGTTGATTTGGATTTTCGATCGATTCGTCTGATCAACGCTATCGATAGGATTTCCAAAACACTTGAACAGAGCAAACTGACACAATATTATTTTAAAATTTGGTAAATGAAATAAATTTGTTTGATTATATTGTAAAAATATAAGTAAAATTTTCTGGAATTTAATAAGTTAATTAAATTGTTGTTTGAAATGATAATATTTGATTATCATTTATTGTTCTAAATAAATTTATAAATACGGTTTATAAATTGATTTGGAATTTGAAATGAATTTAATTCAGAAATTTGAGAATTTAATTTTCGGTGATTTCCAACTTGATTTGAAAGTTTTAGGTGTACAGTTTTAAATATTTTCAAATTGAAATCATTTCAAAGAATTTTAAATGTTGAAATCAGTGCTCTTCTCTTTGTCGCTGGAAAATAATTTCGGTGATGGCGGCCGCATCATCGACATTCATTTTCGAGTTTCGAAGTGGAGAAACCATTCTGTAGCTTTGCTACGGTTTTGTTTTGAAATATTTTGATTTGAATTTCTTCAGTATAATTTGATTTATAGGTATCTTATTTTAAGATTTAATTTGATTCGATATAAATATATCGTATATATCTCTAAATTGTTTAAAGTTAATCGGAAATCTAATTCTTAAATTTTGTTAAAAGATGATTTTAATTATAAATAAAATCAAAATTTGGAATAAATATTTAATCTTGAATAATTGAATTGGGAAAATTTTATTTGTATATTATTCAACTGCATTCTAATATAACTTACCTAAATCATACAGAAGTTGAATATGTAATTGGATAATATATAATATAAATTGAATTTATAAATAAAATTTGAGTGTTTATAATAAATGTTATACACTAAATTTTGATTATAAAATGTTAATAGAGATAAATAGAATAATAAGACAATTGAATTTTTTTTTTTTTTTTTTTTTTTTTTTTGTTTGAAGGTTAATTAAAAAATTGAAATTAGATCAACTTAAAGAAATACTTTAAATTTAAACCAATTATTGAATATGAATTAATTTAAATTTAAATGGTTTAAATTAATTTATATGGTTTAAATATATGTAATAAGATATATTAAGTGAAATAAACTTAATAAGAATTTGGAATAAAGAAGAATTTAAATCGTTGGAAAAAAATATATGATTATAATAAAAGACTATTCAAATTTATGGTTTTAGAATTTATAAATTGAAGATAATTGGATAATAAGATAATGAATATTGAAATAGTTGAGATTGATTTTTAGTAAAATTAAATGGATTAAATCAATTATTAAATATCAATTAATTTAAATTTGAATTTATTTAAATTAATTGTTATTTTGTATTTCAAAATCTGTTTTTCTTTCTGGTTGTTTCTATTCTCCTACCTCGTTCCTTTTCGGGGACGAAAAGTTTTGAGTGGGGGAGAGTGTAACGACCCGTAAATTTCAATTGGTTTAATAACGTAATTAGTTGAAATTTTGTAAAATTTTAAACGATAAAATTTTGAAATAAAAATTCAATATTTGGAATACGTCTAGTTTAACACAGCAACTGGTAAATTTTCGTCCGAAAATACGAAAGTTTATTTCACGCGTCAATTTACTTCAATTTAATCAGTTAAAAAGCGTTGAAATTAAAACGTTTTCAAAACCTAAATATTTTTACATAGAAAAATTCTAAACCATCTTCTGAGCAAGATTTCAGTTTGTCGTTTTTCCAAATTCGGACATCTTTGGCTCCGTCGTTCTTATTTTCTGCAAAATAGCAGTATTCTGGTACCGATATCGATTTTTATCGGATGATCGTACCACTGATTTCTATATACCGTTTTGATCGTCTCGTCGTGCCGATCTCTACGGTATATTCGATTGACAAATTCGGAGACCGTTGTACGTTGCACGTTGCGTAACGTCTACCGTATCGGTACCGTATCCGTGACCATTTATGTTTTGTTTTGAATTTCAAATGGTTATTAAATTCTCAACTGAATCAGTGGCTTGGCCGTTGATATTACAATCTTCATATCGGGAACCTGATCTTTGACAAATTTATCCACGTTCCAATATATTCCCAAAAATTTATTATCGGCTGTGACTATTCGCATTTGGTTGGTTGATATTCTTTTCGTTTCGTTCCATTTATTTGTCAGTTAAGTATAGAAAATATATATGTAAAAAGCATTCATCCTCTTCTCTGTTCTCCTCCCGCGCAAGCAACCTCCCCTCTTCTTTTGGCACGCAACTGCCTCCTTTTCGCATGCAAACCCATGCGTTCCAACAGCCAACCAGCAACCCCGCCTTCCTCCCCTTTCAACGTCGGCATCCCCTCACCTCACTTCCCTCAACGCCATCATGTCCTTCCGCCACCTCACCCATCAACCCACTCGAATTCCCACGCCTATGCAATCCCCTCTTTCTTCTTCCTCTGGCCGTCCATCTCGCCCACTGCCCCACGAAATTCCACCACCGGAGACATCGCACCCACCGCCATCCATATCCGCCTCAACTCCCTCCGCCTTCAGCCTCCACTCCAGACCCGTGACCACACCAAGGAAGCCACCATTCGCCAATTGCTTGCGTCAGTAGGTTACGTGGGTTAGTTTTAAAGTAAGTTGGGCATACATATTATACATTGATTTTCAAATGGTATAATAGGTTACTGTGTAATTGTTTTGTTTATGTTTTATAAAGTACTGTAGATCATATAATTATGGTTGGTGTGTGTTAGTTGCGGCTGCTACGTATCTTAGTTTTTGGATATTGTTATATAGCTTATAGGTTCACATATATATGTATTTATATTTGTTTATATATATGGCAAGTTATATAAAGTCTGTTGTTGTTTTTTTAAAAAAAAAATGTAAGTTGATAATAGTTTATAGTATATACATGAGTTGTTGTCTATATACTTGGGTTAAGTAAATCATATATACATTGTCGGTGAGCATTTCTTTTGAACTGAGAATCTATTTTGTTTTTCTAGATTCACATATATACATTTTGTCAACATCTTATAAACATATGTATACGTATATATTATTTCAAAACATTAGTTTATACACAAAAGTTTTATATAAGTATATGGAATAAGTATATGGAATGTACTAAGTGTGCATATATAATAAGAAGCTATAAACGTATAAAGGTAGTTGTACACATTTACAGTGGCTTTACAATAGTATTTTTTATAATAGGTATGTGTGCCTGCAAAGTTAGGCTAGTTGCTGTTAGTATATAAATACTACCTATATTCCTAGGCTAGGCTATTATTTTCGAAAGCAACATTGTGTCACGTTATTGTGTTTATATAATAGATGTTAGTATATATACATATATTTGCACTTGTTTTGTATAGTGTTTAATCGGTTGTCATATATATACAAGTGTTCAGTGAGTTTTAACGGTAGGTTTTTCCCGTGACTGTCACATAGATTTTGTTAATAAATTAAGATGATACATAAATGTAAGTAGCGGCTCCTATTATTTCTTTGTTTGTAAACTGTTATATGTCAATTACTTTATTTTATCCCTTAATTACATATAGTTTTAACAGTTAATATGTGTATTAGTTTAAAGGATAATACGCATATTTATATACTAGTTTATGTAGATAAGTAGATATATGTTTGGTTTTCATATATATGTTGAATATATGTTTTGAAATTGATTTTTGAAATATCTATGTATATAAAACATAGTTCGGTCAATTTATATCAAGTTGGTTCTAACTCGCTTTATAAATTCCTTTTATCAGCTTATCCGATGAATTCGTGCCAACCTTGTTTTGCTTCAAAATCCGTGCTTGGATTCGTATCTCATCTTATTATGTTCTCTCTCTAGCCTCGAAAGGTGAGCACTCACTCACGATTAACGTTCTTTTATTTATTAGATTTGATTTCAATTGAAACGACAATTGAAATATGCTGCTATTAGTTAATGACACTGTTATATATGCTATTATTTGTATCAGTTCACCTGTGACATCTGACACCATTATCTGTTAATTATTTATGTGATGATAATACAGTTTGGCTGAAATTGATTGATTGTTGATGTTTATATTGGACGTTAAATTGTTAATGTTAAAATGATAAATAATATGCAATTGAACTTGGCGTAGGTTAGTTAAATGTTAAATTTGATTAAAATGACATTTGTATAATATGACCCCTTTAACTGTTGAATTTATTGACACGTAGGATTTGTTTAGTTTCATTTTGAACCAGTGAATGTATGTCGTTAAATTGATAATGTAGGAAATTGTAAATAGACGACAAGTGAAAACCGTAATGTAAAAATCTTTAATCTACATGAAATGATAGTGTAGATTCTAGAAATAATTATATTAATTCGTACAAATAACAATGCGAATTAATACGGTTATTTCGGGATTATTTAAATTGATTATTGGATTGATATTGATTGATGTTATTGCTTGTTTATTTACTTTGACACCATCCCAGTTATCACACTGCAAGTTCCCTTTATGCTTTGATTTTTGAATTGACTTGGAATCGGGTTGAAATGATAAATACCCAAAAAATTGAATTTTGACCTAGGATAGAAAATTAAATAAAAACCGATTGGTCAATAATTTGATTTAAAAATAAAATGAAGATTTTATTTGAATAATAATATGGTTTTGAAATAAAGTTGAAATTTGAATTTTAATGAAAGGAAAATGTTAATATTGGATAATCTGAAACAGAATACTAAAAATATAATTGATGAAAGAATGTTGTTTAATTTGAGAAATGATTGAATTAAGTTTGAAATTATAATTAAGTTTGAAATTATTAAACTTTGAAATTATTTAATAATTAAGTTTGAATTATTTAATAATTAAATAAGATTGAATTATTTAATGATTAAATTAAATTGAATTTGTGAATAAGTGAATTTTACTTCGCAAATAATTGAAATTGAGTTTCTTTATTAATTAAGTTTTGGAAAATTATTTAAGTAATTAAATAAGTGAAATTGAATTTCTTTAACAAGAAATAAAATGTGATTTATTGAAATTAATGTAAGGCTTGAAATTTAAAGAATTTGATTTGATGAGTTTAATTTAATTCAATTTGTAAGTTTGATATAAGGAAGTTGAATTTAAATAATGGATTTAATGAATTGGAAATTTAATAGAAATTGTTTTGAATGATAAAGTAACTTAACGAATATTGAATAAAATCGATAAATGAAGTTAAACTGATTTGGAAAGTTAAATTAAATTAATTTAAATGATTTCGGAATGAAACTTGTATTCGAACTTGAATCAATTTTGAATTGTTTTAAATAACGATTGAAATTGAATTATAAGATTTTGAAATGATAATTTGGAAGTTTTGAGACGTAAAGTATGGAAATTGGTTTTGAAAGACAAATGAAATGTTGATTTACGAATTGAAATTGAATTGAAATTGATTTGGTTTTTGAAATAAACAAACGACCAATCGGTGTAATAATGACGGAAGTTATTAAAGAGACCGGAATTCGGTTATGGATATACTCTCTATCTAAACCGAAAACCACTTTAATAACTATACGCGGAGTGATGATCCAGAATGAAGTGGTTGGATTGGCGAACGTGATGACTGAAGAAAGAGAACGATAATGGATAACCTTGACACTTGTGTCAAATTGGAAATGACTAAAACAGGAGCTGTGCCGGGCCAATGGAGGATTGATACCTCAAGTGGACACACTTCTTCGAACTACTTATACTTATTGTCGATTGGTGCACCCTTGATTTTGGGAGTGTTGTCTCACGGTGTTGCGGGCGCTGCGGCGTTGCGTTCTCACCAGCCCGGATCAGGCGAACGGTAGTATCACTATCTTGGGTATAGCCTCATGTGCCTTGTCATACTTGTATTCCATTTATGCGCGACCACTACGAATTTGATTTGTACCTTGAGTATATGGATTGCCCTCTGGTGACTTCCGGTTTTGGGGAAACTACGGTCTTGTATATGCTTGTGGGAATAAAAATGTGTTAAGGGTGGAATGGGCCATGACTTAACGCTACTTTGATATCTTTATATTACTGATAGACATTATCTACTTAGCGTACATTACTACATAGTAGATAGTTTGACGGATCCTTAAAGGATGGTTATTCCAACATCCTTTGAGTTACTTGTATTTCAATTGCTATTTCACTTGAGTTGGATTTATTAATATGAGAATGTTAATCCTGACTCGAGTGTTTTGTGTTTTGCTTTACGCTCGGGTCAGACTGAGTAGTTCAGCTTTCGAGACTCACCTTTGGAGTTGGAGCTTCGCTTGGAGATTCAGCTATCTATCCAGCTTTCAGATATTCGATGATTCCAGTGATGTATTCTGATCTGTATCCGTTACTCTTCCGTTGTATCTAGTTTAACTCTGATGTATCGTATTACTCTTCTGTTGTAAACTCTGATGTATTTTATATATTCATATAGTAGCTTCATGAACTACTATCTCTTTTATTTCCGCTGCACGTATTTCTCTGTGTCTGTGATCTGTGATTTTATTTATTTACTGTATATGTTCAGTTTTGCCAAATTTAAATTAACAACGCGGTATTTTGAGCAATTCAATTCCGGCATGTGTGTCTACCTATACACTTATAATGGATGCGAATGGTCCAAAATATCGGGTCGTTACACAGTGGCACTTATAAAGTGCTGTAGTATTTTAGTTATTTCAGAACATAGTTAAATTTCAGAAACAGCAGCACTTTGGAAAGGCTGCCAATACAATTCCAGATTTATTATAACATTTTAGAAACATTAAAAACTTCAATTTTAGCCTTTTTAACTTATAAAAACATATCTCACATTTCAGAAATATTCATTTGGATATCAATTTACTTATAGTTTACGTAAATAACTTTTATAATTAAAATATCCAAATTTACTATAATTCATTTATTAAGTCAAAAGTGCACTATTTACTTAACTTTTTAGTTTAACAAATAACTTAACACTTTATTTGAAATACCCATTTCATAAACAAAATATTCTTTTAATAAGTCAAACTTCACATTTCCAATTAAAACCAAATTTTCCATTATAAAGTTAAGTCATAATTTAAGATACATTTTACCATTTTAAATCATAATTATTTATTTTACAAAACAAATCCATTTCGTATATAAAATTATTTATTTTACAAAACATATCTGTTTCATACATAAAATTATTTATTTTACAAAACATATCCATTTCATACATAAAATTATTTATTTTACAAAACATATCCATTTCATAAAATAAAATCTATTAAAATCACTAGGTTAGATTTAAAATTCCTTATCAAATCAAATTTAATTATTAAATTATTTACCATCACTGAAGATCTTTAAATTCAATTTAAAACCAATATATCTTTAAAATTCAAGTAAAACCACTTATTGAGTTATAAAATTTTAACTTATAGAAAACGAATGTATCTTTATATTGTAAATCATTAAACCATAATTTAAGTTAAAATTTCATAAAATAAAATTCAAAATACTTAATAATCTTTAGGAAAATATTATTTAAAAATTATCCATGGGTCTGTATAATATTTTCTAACCTAGGTCAAGTGATATGGATATATATCATTTCAATCCGTAATTTAAAAAGAAAAATCCGAGTTCTATCATTTCAAACCCGCAATCCCAAGTCAAACGAATACAATAAAAATCACTCGAGCCTATCATTTCAGCTCATAATGATTTTTCCCTATTCTAATGTCCGTTCAGGTATGTATCATTTCAACCCATAGTGAAAAGGAACTTGCAGTGTGAGATACAGAAAATAAAATAACAGTAGAGCATATAATATCATAATAGGTGATGTAACAAATATATAAGCAGTATATAACATCGTAAAATCATATCACAGGCATATATGAACATAGCATATTAATTTCTACAATTCACATGTCATTGTTTCACAATTATATAAGTACGAATGTCGAGAGTGATAAACTCAACTTTTTGAAGCTAGAATAACAAACTAGATACACAACAAACTCCGAAAACCACGACAAGGCACGACTATATTTTTAAGTAGATGAAGAGTCAAGATCCAATCTTGTATTCAAACAAATACAACAATTATAAGTATATAATTTACAACACCAAGATTGGAATCAAAACAATGCAAAGATATGAATTAAAATGTCATAACCTTTGCTTCATCAACAAGTGGGCTCGGCCATGGTCACAATAGGCTAGACCATCATCATGTGGCTTGGCCATGATGGGTTTTATGCAAACTAGGCTCGGCTAAAGTGGTCTTGTATACACGGCTATGTAGGGGTAGATGAAGAGGTGCAAGTTACAAGTTGTGGAAGGCAAAAAGGCAAGGGATTGTGTACTATTGGTTCGTCCATGACTTAAAGTGGCTCGGCCTGGGCTAAGATCTGGTCAAGTCAGGTCATAAGGCATTGCAAGAGGTAGGGAATGGTCACGGCGTTTGATGGAAGTGTTGGTGTGGGTGGTGGCCGAGGCAATAGGAAGAGGAAGTGATGAAATGTAGGAGTTCGGCTAGGTTTTTTTTCATTGTTTGGTGATGGTTTGGGTCATAGGGGTCACGGCATGGTTTGGTTGTGGTGATGAGGTGGTGGTGGAGGAGGAGATGTGGTCAGCTAAAGCATGGTGAAGGTGGAGGCCGAGCATAGCTTGAGGCCAATAAAGAAAAGAAAAATGGAAAAGAGGAGAAGAAGAAGGAAGCCATGGAAAACTCACAACAAAATTTTGTTAGGAAATGAGAAATGGAAGGAGATGAGAAGTGAGATGTTTTTGTACGTGAATTGATAAGAGAAATGCACGACCAAACAAGTAATGAACGGCTATGGTACTGATTGAGTTGTTAGGCAAATGAAAAGGCATGAATTAAAACATGTAACCTATGTCTCTTCAAATTTCCAAGCCATTTAAAAATAGATAATCAAAATAAAATCCAATAAATAAATCAAAGTCTAAACAAAATAAAAATAGAAAATAAAATAGAGAAATGAACATAGGAAAATAGAAAACAAAATACAGAAAATAATTGCGTATAAATGCTGTAAACTATCCAATTTAAAAAGTACAAAACAGAATTTGATGAAACGAAAAGCAGAACGAATATTAGGACTATATTCTACTTCAAAGAAAAATATTAAGAATTAAAATTTTAAATTAAAATTTTTAACTGAAATTCAAAATTTGACCAATGTTGACCAAAATATAAAATTTACAGAAAATATTTATTTCATTGTATTTGGAAAGTAAACTACAAACAAATTCCAAACTTACATTGGATAATTCAAAAAATTCACTTTTAAATAATTTAAAAGTCAAAGTTTTCAAATAAAAATTAACTAAAAATATTTACAAAATTATGGGTTGTTACAAGTGTAAAATAGAGAAACCACTGTATTTTACACTACTCCAAAATAGTAAAAGTGATATCTTGCAGTTACGAATTATTGTTTGTAGTATTATCCAATATTAAGATATGGAAATGGATTATATAGTTTTCATAACCAACCAAATAAAATAGAATTACTTCCTAAAATAGTAGACAATAAAGTAAAGTATGATTTGAAACAAGAAAATTATTAACTTAAGAATTTGAAGCTATAAAAAATTAATATGGTCTAATAGAAGAATTGAAATTCATTTGGAGCAGCCCAAAGGATGAAGCGCCTAACGAAGCAGTTCATCATGGATTTCAGGAATGGAGAAGCACGTCCAACTTAGTATTTTTGGGCTTCAAGGAAGTTCAACGGGATGTGAGGATACTCTGTGATGGCCCTCTGGGAAGGCCTAACGAAGCTGTATCCCTGGAGGCAGGTCTATAGGTGTTCCATCAAGAGAGTATGCCTTGACTGCATTTGCATTGTAGGCCTGACGAAGCAGACCTTTGTAGGCAGTCAGAAGGGCTTGGTGTTTGGAGTAGGATATTCATATGTCCAGTACTTGCAAGTAGGTTTAAGGATAGTCGCATGCGGATATCGGCCAACATCAAGACCAGAGCGATTTCGGGAAAGACTAGAGTTAAACCAACAGGCCAATGATTCTTTCACTATCGAGACATTGGATGGAGGGGCACTGCCAATTGGATGTTAGATTGTTTGCAGTAGGGCACGGCTACTTATCTCTTTAGAAGTCTTTCGATTAGTTGAGGGGTGGCTGCGTGGGGCCATAGCCATGATGAGAAAGAAATCGACCAACTAGAATATCTGTATTGTAGGCCTAACGAAGCAGTCCTTTATAGATATAGAAAATTCCCGACTGAGTTCCGAACAAGGCAGACCTTGTTGGCGGGATTCTAATAGTAGACAGAATGATTACGTAGTCCTCAATATATGCACTGGGTGGTACATTGTGGATGTCCGAGTACTACTATAGACTAGTGCAGACGTGATTTGCGTTTTCATAGTAAGTAGTGGAGCGTCTGTATTGTAGGCCTTACGAAGCAGTCCATTACAGATGTAGCTACAAAACGCTCACGGAGCAAAATGATGGAGTATCTATATTGTAGGCCTTACGAAGCAGTCCTTCTCAGATATAACTACGGAGCAAGACGATGGAGCATCTGTATTATAGGCCTTATGAAGTAGTCCTTTACAGATCTAGTTATGGAACGCTCTCGAAGCAAGACGATGGAGCCCTTTTCGAGGAGGATACAAAAGGTACCATGTGTGGTACCTAGGACCAATATGGTCATTGGGCATATAGCTACATATATGTATATATTAGTTATTAGGTTTTAATCTACTATGAAGTAGATGGGCACGATTCATGAATAGAGGTGAGAATATTGTAACCTAATGAACCTAATATAAGAGTAAATGGAAATAAAATGATATATGTAGAATTAAGCTTAGAAGTATAAAATTTATCCATTCACCAGAACTTTTGTTCTGACCCCCTCCTCATAACATCCTACAGGTTAGGTGGAGGGCAGAGACTTCTCAGCTATGTGACACTTGCTTAGGAAGTGTTATTATTTGGGTGAGTATTTACTTACTATTATATTTTAGTCAATTCCGCCGTGAGATAATTAATCGAGCTCTGATATATTTATCTTTGCCTATTTGCAGGATACCAGATACCCAACTCGGGCTTCAATGGGCTTGGTTTTTAGCATATTTGTGAAAAATCCAGACCACTAGAATTCGGGTTGTTATATTTGGTATGAGAGCCTAGGTTTAGGATTCCTAGGTAGATAGTGAGTGAACGTATTTGTATTTTTGAATAAAATATAAATATATTATGTACTAAAATCCAAATAGTCCCCAACCATAGATTTTAAAATATGGAAAGTTTTTAGAAGTATATTTGTGCATAATTTGCTAGTTGGGTTTGGGATGACCCAAGTATGTAGAGCCCTATGTTATTACCGATTTATAGCATACGAATAAGCCATGTTTTGAGAGAAAAATTGTATCCATATGTTTTAGGAAGTAGGGAAGTTCCTTAGGGATAGTAGGGAGAGTGTTTTTATTTCGGCAAGAATAAGAGGTTTTAGTATGAAGAAAATCCACTTTATGTCTAACCCAATAAAAATGAAACTTTTGAATTAAAAAGTTGAAAAATATAATTGTTAATATATTTGAGGAAGTAAATATTAGGTTTTTGAAAAAAATAAGTGGTATGAAATTTAAATTGGTTTTTATTTTATTTAAAGTGAAATTCTTTTTGAAGAATTATAGAGCGTGTATAGATCGCTAGTTTCCTTGTAGGTGAACAAAGATTTTAAATATAAAAACCTTGAGTGTAAATATAGGTTACAACATTTATTGTTGTAATAGATGTTTTCAGTAAAAATAAAGGAAGCATAGACTATGAAACTATTGTTATAGTAGGTGACTCGGAAATGTTTTTAACATAGCATATGGGATTTATTAATATTTATTTTAATTGAATCCATAAACTAGTATTTTTGGGTTGTAGTAACGGTGTTTTACGCAACATCTGTTTTGACCCAAATGAGTTTTGGAGATAATTTCTAAAGTGGTTTGTATATACACTTATTATTTAAATAATTATATGAAAATATTTCCTAGTTATAAAGCAGTTTTGAAAATGAGTTCTTTTGAAAAAATAATGTACGATAAATTAATGTATTTAGTAGGAAATAACTTATCTAAGTGAGTATAGAGTAAACATGCTTTAATCTATTGGAATGAAATAAATAATGATATAATTTTCTATGAATCATAATTAAAGACGTTTTGTGCAAGTTATAAGGAATACGTAAAAGAGATGTACAAGGTATGGAAAGCACCATATTTTATATAGCCTATTTCGATAAAATATAAAATAAATTCCTTATAATTTCACATAAACATGAAATCCTCCTCTAAAGGATTCATAAAAGGTTTTAGCATTAAGGGTTTCTCATAAGAGAAAATAATTCCAATAAATTAAGGTATAAAACCATTAAGTGTAGTTAGTTAGAAACTCCTTCAAGGTTAAGTAATTGGAAGAGTACAAAAGTTAAGAGATTTTTGATAAAATAATTGTTCATATCTACTCCAGTTTTAGTAAATTTGAAAATCTATGAAAAAAAATGTTTTAAGAACAAGAAAGACATGTTTTTAAAGAAAGATGGTTTGGTGAAAAAGTAAATAAGTTTTTGAAAAGATAAAATTTAAGTAACCGAGTACCTTTGAATTTAACAGAAAACTTTAAAATAACACTTTCAAAGGCAAGAATTTTGAGATTTGATGTTTCAGAAATTTAGGAGTTTTAATTTTTGAAGAAAAATGATAAATACCAAAACAAATCAGACTTTTAAATATGGAGTACATAGGAATCATTTCCTAGGTGTAACGGGAAAAAATGTAAGGCTATAGTAGTAATTACTCCTAGTAGTAATAATAAAAGTTCCCGTAAGGTGTATAGGACACTAGTGAAAACCTAGAAATGTTGCTTCATGTGTGTAGACTATAGAAGAATAGTGAAGTGATATTAGTAAGATATTAAGACACACGTGGTTGGAAAAGTAGACCTTAGTTAGGGAAAAATGAAGGGAAAAGAGAAAATTTCCCCAAGCTTAGTTTCCTTTTTAGATAGAGACTGCATAGATTAAAACCCTTATCCATTGCAGTAAATGAGACTTAGTTATTCTTTTTTGAGCATGGAATAGAAGAGATGAATAGATCTTATTCGTCATGAGTAGTACAACATAAGTTGGTAACAAGTAATAGACGGCAGGAGGAGCATATGAGTTACTTGGATTCCTAGAGTAGAACCTTTCTGTGTCAAAGTGGACATGGTCCTAGACCTCCTTACCCTAGATGATAGATGTGTTTAGTTGCTGTATAAAAAAAAGAGTAAAAGCAGAATAAGATAACTAAAAGGAAAATAACAAATTTAAAGAAAGCGACAGAAACGTAAACAGAAAAATTTAAAAAGAGATATTTTCTTATGTAAACTGTGCGAAGTAAATAATTTTTTTAGAATAGTAGCCTAAATCCCAAGTACGAAGGAAGATGTGCGCAAAAGAAAATCGGAGAAATATGAAGTTTTTTCGTTTTCTACCTTCTTTCTAACATAAATGATCGAATTCAGAAAATTAGATTTTTCTGAAATTCGAATATTTAAAGTTCTATGGTAGGGTTTGGATGCAAAATTTGTTGAACTACACCCCTATTCAATAGGAGTTTGGGAAAAAATGGATTAAAAGTGTTTTAAATTTTCAAAAGATTGCATTCATATAGAAATTGCAAGTATATTTAGGATGTGTGCATCATGTCTTAAAAATAAATTTTTAAAGAAGCAAAGCATTCATATAGGAGGTATCACTTAAAAATTCATGTACATGCATATATTTTGTATTGAATAACACATTTACACAAGAGCACGGGTGGTCGAATAATTGGATGTACACAAAATGGATGTGATTGATGCGAGAAAATACATAATTTTACCCTTGTCGAATTTCAGAGATGAAATTTCCTAAAGGGTGGGAGAATGTAACACCCCGCATTTTTATATAATTAAATAAAATTAATTGAATTAACATAATTGTAAAACAGAATATAAATGTCAAATATTTGCATTTAAGAATTAAGAGGTTACATAGATTTGTGCAAGCAATGAGTGTGTGATTAATTGACGCATCAATCAATTAAAAGGGGAATTAATTAAGAGACATAGATGCATCAATTAGTCAGAGAATATGTCACTTTTATAACATTAATTTATTAAGGGATCTTCTAATAAAAGGAAATGTATGTGGGGAATAAATTAAATGATAACATACATATATTAATTTATAACTGACGCAATCAATTAATTAAGAAATTAATTAAAGACATTAAGTATGCATCAATTAATAAAAGAGGGAAACTTATATGTCAATTAATTGGGTAATGAATTGGCGGTTTAAATATATACAACTAATAAATGTGTGATTGAGTGACACATAGGACTTAATTTGGATATCGATTATAATGGAAAAATATGTCAATTAATTAATTGGCAATCAGCTGAGCGTTTTAAAAAGGGCGTCAATTAATCAAAGAATATGCCCGTGTTTCAATAGCTAATAATGTAAATTAATTAGCTAGAAGAAAACGCCAGTTATAGGATTATTTTTTTACAAGTTAAAAAGAAAAAGAAAGAATTGGAATGCGTACAAAAACCAAACGGAGTAATTAAGTTTATGATGAAGGTAAGTTAATAAGAATAAATTAAAAAGTATAACTTTTATATACAATCAATTAATAGAGGTATTAATTGACGTGTTCAAATAGGTAAGAAATTATAACGTATAAGAATCAATTAATATTGGATATACATATATTTATATATATGATCTAATTAATTGGATAATTAATGGGAGAATCTTATTTAGCAGGAAACGTGAATTAATAGGGTCGTATAACAAAGGAACAAATGAATAACATTGGAGAATTATATGTTATAAGCTAACGTAAACAAATCAATAAATGAGGATGAGGATTGTTTTTAGGGTTAATCGGATGGTTCATAGTTGTTCACTACACCTATAAATTGAACGTAACTTAACCCTAGCCCGCACTATTTTCTCTGAATCAGCTGCTGTCATTTACAATAAACTCCTCTTCTCTTCTCCCTCTTCCTTTCTCCTCTATCAATAAAATCTTTCCCCAAACAAAAAATAAAATTAAGCAAGAATATACATACAACCAAAATCAGAGAATTGCACAAACAAATCAGGTAATTTACGGCGAATTAAAAAGGGGGAAAAGGTGTAACAGCCCTAGATTTTTGTATATATTTTATTTGACTTTATTATATTTTGAAAGCTATTTTAAACTTTTTTTATTTCAAACATTTCATTTTTAAAAATAAATGTTGATTATTATGTGAATTTTAATTTCAAACTGGTATAAACTGTTTATGTTCCTGTAAAAATGGATTTGTGGTCAAACTGGTCAAACTTTGACTTTTAAACTTCAAATTGAAATATTTAAATTTCCCAAATTTTATCTTTTATTATGAAAATAGATTTAGTAACTTGAACACTACTTTTTGTTTCGTTGAAAACGGAGTTAAATTGTAAAAGTTATGTACATTTCAATTTGGAGTGCAATTTGATTTATTCAGCAATTTTGTTTATTTTAAATTATATAAATTATATAAATTATATTTTCTTTGTCATATTTTATTTTAATATGTGTTAATATGTTATTTTATGTATATTTTTGTCTTTAAATATTTTTAATGTGATAATAAAAAATTTCCAAAATTTATTGCATTTATTTTCTATTTTTAAAGGCTAGTTTCCATTTTTATGCTATTTTCTTCATTAAAATTATATTTAATGAAAATTTATTTATTTATTTTTGTGAATTCACTTTATTTTGTGTTCTTATTTTTATTTATAAATATTTTTCAAGTACATAAAAATTATCCAAAGTTCATTGCATTTATTTTCATATTTTCAAGACTAGTTTGCAAATTTTGCTGTTTTTATTAATTAAATTATATATAATTAATATTTATCTATTTATTTTTGTTTATTTACTAAATTTTCGTGTTTTTATCCGAATATATATGCATTTTTTTCAGTTATTTAAAATTGCAAAAAGAATTATGGAAATTTGAAAGGTTTGTGACCCTTTAGTTGCTTAAGTCTCTTGGTTTTCCCACCTTTTCATTTCTAAACTCTTGCATTCATTGATAGCCGACCCTATCTCATTCTTTCAGCTGCATTCTTATTCATTTTTCATGTATAGAAACATTTCTCCCCTCAAAAATTTCGGTCTCCATCTGAATAAAGAAAATTTGGTAAACTTTCATATTCTTTTTCCATTTTTTTCTACTTGTTGTTTGATTTTTGCACTTGCTTTCTACCTTCCATGGTTCAGCCCTTGCTCCTCCACCACCATAGACGCCTCCACCATCACCACATCAGGTCACCATCTCCTCCAGCCCACTGACCAAGCCATGCCGTGGTCATCTATGACTAGATCCACCAAAGTTTATGCAAACACTCCACTTGTTCAACCTAGCCGAGTACCAATCTTGTTCCACCACTCAAACCATCACCTTGGCCGCCACTTGCACCACCATCTCCAGCAAATTCCTGACCTGACACCACTGCCATGTCATCCTACTGATCCCACCAGACCTGACCGTGACCACTTGCCTTTGGTCGTGGCTTGTTTTGCCTTGAAACCGTTGTTTTGTTGCCTTGTAGTGTAGTGTCATGCTCATACCTTTGCACATATCTCTCTACTCCTTTATATCCAGGCAATGGCCGACCTATGAACCCAAAACCAGATCCAAATACACCCCTTAGCCATACATTTCATACCTGTAGCTGAACCATAGGTGGTTGAAAGAAGTGCAATAGCTTTGGATTTGTTTTATGCAGTCATTTCTAACAATGTTTTATTGAAATTTTGGGTTGAAAACTTATGCTTTTTGTATGGTTTTGTGTAAATGTTATCAAGGCCATTAGCTTTGGCTCTCCACTCTCAAGTCATTTCCATGTTGTCGTGCCTTCGTTGTGTCAGTATTGTTTGCTTTGGTAGCTATCTCCAGCTCTGAACAGGTGAGTTATTCTCACCAAACAATATGTACATATATAACTAGTGAATTGACCCCTTTTGATTCTGTAACGACCCGCTATTTTGGACCATTCAAATCGACAATAAATCCACACATGTCTGACTTGAATAATTCAAAATATCAGATTGTTAATTTAAATTTGGCAAACTCATCATATACAGTAAATAAATCAATCACAGAATCACAAACACAGGATAATACAATAATACGCAGCGGAATAGATAAAATAGTAGTTCATGAAGTTACTATATAAACATCAGAGTTAGAAATAAAATACAACAGAATATCCCAAATGCGGTGAAGTCTCCAATACAACAGATGACTTCTCTGGACAAATCAACTAGCAGAGCTGAAAGCTGAGGCGATAGTTGGATCTCCAAAGGAAGCTCCAAACTCCAAGGGTGAGTCTCAAATGCTGTATCACTCGGTCTGACCCGAGCGTAAAGCAAAACACAAAACACTCGAGTCAGGATTAACATTCTTATATAAATAAATCCAACTCAAGTGAAATATCAACTGAAATACAAGTAACTTAAAGGATGTTTGGGATAACCATCCTCTAAGGATCTTCAGAACTATCTACAAGGTGGAAATATACATTATAACACCGTGGTCATTTCAATTTAATTTATACTTCAAACCCCAAATATCATTTCATTTCAAATATAACTATTTTCCAAGATAGTATATATATTAATTAATTTATAAAGTAAAACATTTAATTTTCTCAAGCCTCGCAAATCGATTCAAATCAACTTCAAATTCCAAATTCAAATTTATTCAAGCTCCATTCATCAATTCAATTCAGTTCTAAATATACCATTTAAATTTTCAATATATTTCAAGGCTTTAATATTCAACATTTTCAAAGTTAAATTTAACAGTTTCATATAGCTTTTGATTTAACTTCATTATTATTTAATCAGGGAATATTCACTTAATAGATTCAATATCATTTAGCTAGCCCTAAATTTCAATTTTTCTAAATACTTCCTTATATTTATTTAAACAAGAAATATTCATCAATTTTTTTTTTCAAACCCAAGTTATAAATCATATCATAAATCTCAATTTCAATAAATTTCAAATCGGTTTAATTAAATAAAAATTCTTTAATGAATACCATTTCAACAAAATTCAAATTATCTTCCCAACCTTAATTTGTTCAAATTATTACAAAAATCTATTTTGAAATATAAATTTTTTTTTCTTCCCAACTTCATAGAATTTATTTTCAAAATATTTAAATATATGGACCAACGGTGTTTGTATATATTTCTATCATATGGTTAAGTGATACGGATATTTATCATTTCAATCCGTAATTTAAATATTTACGGGTAGATATCATTTCAACCCGTAATCCCAACTTAAATTCAAATGAAAATTGCTGAAATGATATCTACCCGTATATATTTAAATTACGGATTGAAATGATAAATATCCGTATCACTTAACCATATGATAGAAATATATACAAACACCGTTGGTCCATATATTTAAATATTTTGAAAATAAATTCTATGAAGTTGGGAAGAAAAAAAAATTATATTTCAAAATAGATTTTTGTAATAATTTGAACAAATTAAGGTTGGGAAGATAATTTGAATTTAGTTGAAATGGTATTCATTAAAGAATTTTTATTTAATTAAACCGATTTGAAATTTATTGAAATTGAGATTTATGATATGATTTATAACTTGGGTTTGAAAAAAAAAATTGATGAATATTTCTTGTTTAAATAAATATAAGGAAGTATTTAGAAAAATTGAAATTTAGGGCTAGCTAAATGATATTGAATCTATTAAGTGAATATTCCCTGATTAAATAATAATGAAGTTAAATCAAAAGCTATATGAAACTGTTAAATTTAACTTTGAAAATGTTGAATATTAAAGCCTTGAAATATATTGAAAATTTAAATGGTATATTTAGAACTGAATTGAATTGATGAATGGAGCTTGAATAAATTTGAATTTGGAATTTGAAGTTGATTTGAATCGATTTGCGAGGCTTGAGAAAATTAAATGCTTTACTTTATAAATTAATTAATATATATACTATCTTGGAAAATAGTTATATTTGAAATGAAATGATATTTGGGTTTTGAAGTATAAATTAAATTGAAATGACCACGGTGTTATAATGTATATTTCCACCTTGTAGATAGTTCTGAAGATCCTTAGAGGATGGTTATCCCAAACATCCTTTAAGTTACTTGTATTTCAGTTGATATTTCACTTGAGTTGGATTTATTTATATAAGAATGTTAATCCTGACTCGAGTGTTTTGTGTTTTGCTTTACGCTCGGGTCAGACCGAGTGATACAGCATTTGAGACTCACCCCTGGAGTTTGGAGCTTCCTTTGGAGATCCAACTATCGCCTCAGCTTTTAGCTCTGCTAGTTGATTTGTCCAGAGAAGTCATCTGTTGTATTGGAGACTTCACCGCATTTGGGATATTCTGTTGTATTTTATTTCTAACTCTGATGTTTATATAGTAGCTTCATGAACTACTATTTTATCTATTCCGTTGTGTATTATTGTATTACTCTGTGTCTGTGATTCTGTGATTGATTTATTTACTGTATATGATGAGTTTGCCAAATTTAAATTAACAATCTGATATTTTGAATTATTCAAGTCAGACATGTGTGAATTTATTGTCGATTTGAATGGTCCAAAATAGCGGGTCGTTACAGAATCTGTAAAATGCATTATCATGTTACACCTGCTATGTTATGATTTTATGATGTTCACCCATGCTTAAACACCTATTATATTATATGTTACTGTTATATAATGTTGTTCTATTATTTTCATCAGTTTATCACACTGCAAGTTCCCTTTAGATTAGAATCACTATGGGTTGAAATGATACATACCCGAACGGACTTTAGAATAGGAGAAAATCGTTATGGGCTGAAATGATAGGCCTGAATGATTTTCAATTATTTTCATTTACTTGGGATTGGGGGTTTGAAATGATCAAACCCGGGTATCTTTGTAAATTACGGGTTGAAATGATAAATTACCCGTATCACTTTACCTTGGCTAGAAAATGAAATACAGACCCGTTGTTAAAATATGTTTTTATAAAAAAATTTAAAATATTTTAGAAATGTAAATATTATAATATTTTGATTTAAACTAAATAAAAATAAATTTTTTAAAGCATTATTGATTTTATAAAAATTTATAAGTGAAATAAATTAATGGTAAAATTAGGAAATTTGAAATGTAAGTTATTTTGGGAAATTTTAATTTGGTGATAATTGGAATTTAAATTAAATATGAAATGTGATAAATTCATGATAATTTGGATTAAAGTGAATTTAAATTATTTTTATATTATATTAATGATTTTGAATAAAGTTAAAATGTGAAATGAATGAAAATTTAAGTTGAAATTTTGAAATATAACTAAAATTGGAAATTTGTGAATTTGGCTTAATAGTGAATTTTAAGTTAAGTAAATAAAAATGGAATTAAGTTATATTTGGAAATTTAAACTTAATTGTTAAGCTAAAAATTTTATTATAATGAATTTAAAATTGAATGTTGGAATTTAATAAGTGAATTATTATTAAATATTGATTTTTGAATGGAAATTTAACTTTATAAAATCATGAATTTAAGAAAAATTAAATGATGATTATAAAAGTGAATTTATATGATTTTATAAGTCAAAAATGATTTAAATAAAAATATAATTGTTTGTGAAATTATATTGAATATTTGTAGTTAATTAACTGCATTCCTGAAATGTTATTAATTCAAATGTAAATGATAATACAGCATTTGTAAATGCTGTAGTTGATAATAATGAACTAAAAAGCTAATTTGGATTAATGGTTATTATAGCATTTCTGTAAGTGCTATAATTGTTGAATTTAACTAAGTTTTCTTTAAAACTAATGTAACCCTATTCCAGCATTTTTAAATGTTGTCTTTTCTTAAATTGAACTGTTTTGAATATAAATTTCCGTAGCATTTTCTAAATGCTGCGAAAAGTGAATTTTCACTGTTTTGATAAAATTTAAGTGAATAAATGAATTTAGAAAAAGATTAAAATTTTGGAAATTTAATAATTTAATTATTAAATATAATAACTTCATTTTTATGATTTAAAATGAAGTAATTTGTTTCGAAATATAAACTATTTTGAAATATGATATTTTGATATTTTGAAATGGATTTTTGAAGGATATTGAATTTTGAAATGATATTTGATTTCGAAGTATAAAATACCATTTTGAAATTTTAACCATGGGATATATTTAATTTATAGTTTAACTAATCCTTAAAGGATGGGCGATCCCAAGCATCCTTTTAGTTATTGTGCATTTCTACTACAGTTCACTTGAGTTGGTTTACATTATATAAGTATATATTGTCCTAACTCAAGTGTTTTGTGTTTTACTTTACGCTCGGGTCAGCCTGAGTATTTACAGCTTAGCTTTGGATTTCTTTTCTGGAGCTAGGAATCGTTGGAGATTCTGCTTGTCTAGTTATCTTTTCCCTTTCAGTTTCAGTTGTTCTATTTCAGCTCTGGTATTTATAAACTTCTATGTATTTGAGATTTCTATTGTATATGTTTTTTTCAGACTGATATTATGTATTTTGTTTGAGATTTTGTTATAGTAGCTTCATGAACTACTATGGTATTTTAATTTCCGCTGTGAGTTATTCTGATATTCTGTGTTTGTGATTCTGTATTTGATTTTATTTGCTCTAAATTTTATTACAATCTGTTATTTTGAATTTTTCAAGTCAGACATGAGTGGATTATTGTCGATTTGAATGGTCCAAAATGGTGGGTCGTTACATTTTTGTATCAGAGCGAGGTTTTAGGAAAACCTTAGCTTGCGGAGCAAAAACTCATTAGAGATAGGGTAGAAATACCCTAGAATGAGTGAAATCAATCTCAGAATCATTTCTTTGTGAGAGGACGTATTTTCGAAGTATAAAATGATTTTCAAATTATTTTAAAGAATTTTCAAAGATTATTTTGATATAAATTTTCTTGCTTTGAAGTAAAAAATTTCTAAACTTCATTCCTTTCGTATCCACCTTGTTAGTAATTTCTTTGATTAGGATCCTCTTAAATTTTGATCTTCTATCTTGTTTGATCTGGATTCTTTGTTGGTAGGAAGCTATTTGGGTATGACAAAATCGGAAGAGCAGAAAGCAGCTCGTAGAGCACGATGAGCCCTGGCCCGTAAGGAACGGGAGGAAGTAATCGAGAAGTGGGAAAAGTTGTGGAAGGAAAGGGCAGGACCTGGTCCTTATGACCATGTCATGTGTTATCGGTGTTATGAGAAGGGACACTATGCAGCCATGTGTAGGAAGAGTGATAGGGAGAAATGGAGGGGAGGCAAGCGTCTTCGGTCCAAGATTTTCTATTTCAAATGCCGGGAGAGGGGACACTTTCCCAGTCGCTGCCAGAAGGTGAAGAAAGTTAAACCTGCACCCACTACATCAGTCGACCAATCAACCATTTGCTATCACTGTAAGACGCATGGGCATATAGCCAGAAATTGTTCTGTAAGGAAGTAAGGAAAGAAGGTTGCGTACCCGCAGTTCGTAAGGAAGATGGGAGTGTAGTGCACTAATGTCACACGTGTAGAAGTTGGGGGCACGTTCAGAGGGAGTGTTCTGGACCTGTTGAAGCACCACCCTAAAGAATTGATTCCGATGCTTTGTTTATGTAGGAGTGATAATCTGTGGATCTGTTTGTTATCAGTTGGTTGTTAGGTTGCTTTGCATGAACTCTGTGTATCTTTTGCTTAGTTGAAGTTGTCTAACTAGAGATATTTATGCTCCTGTTTTCGTATGATATGAATTTGAGTCTTTTCCAAATTTTGAATGGGAAGTCTTTTGTATTAATATAGGTTATGTATCTCTAATCTTGGTTTGGATTCTTATCGATTAGGACTCCTTTTGAACTTTGGAATGCTCCCACTTGTTCTGTAATCCATTCCTGTCTCCCCTATTTATATTCCTTTGATTTTGGAGCATTCCGTAACTCCACTTTGAATGACCTTTATAGGGTGGCGATTCCGCCAATCTTTGAATGATTTGTAAAAGGGTGAAACTCCCTTATAATTGGCATTGATTCACCGGAGATTTCTATATCCTCGGTTTACGATGTTTTCTATCTTCTGCTATATTTAGATTCTATCTCTGGCGATCGAAGGTCGATTTGCCTTAGATTTTCACATCGATTATATTCCTGAAGTCACGGTTGACCCTGTTAAGGTCGCTCGCGATCTATATGGGCTTATCCATCTTCTATTTGGTAATTTAATTATCTTATCTTCGTTTGAGCTTATCTTTGAGTCAGAATTCTATTTGATTAGAGTTCCTCTAAATTTGAATCTCTGTTTGTTTTGAAATCCATCCTTGAATCATCCCTTGGAAAGTTTGTGGTTGATTGTCTTTTGAAAATTGTGTATTCATCGTAGTTTTTATTTTGATAAGGATGACCATATTTTTATATAAAGATGAAATGTTTTTGATAAGGATTATATACCTTTAAAAAAATGAGAATTCGAAGTTTTGAAAGGATTTGAAATTGTGAAAATTTTATAAGAAATGGTTTCATATAAAATGATTTATAACTAAAGGTTTTGAATCTGAATTTAAGTGATTGAACTCCGGCATTTTGGAACTGGTTTTAAGATTTTGAAATAATAAATAATATGATTTGAAATTATTTTTCCGAATAAGTAATGTTTCAATGATTTTAATGGGTTTTAATGATTTCGAAGGAATTTCAAAGAAGTTTTCAAAGTAAATGGAAGTCCAGAACTCACTTGTGTTGCTGGAAAATAATTTCGGTGATGAGTGCACGCATCATCGACATTGATTTTTGAGTTTCTGAGTGAGGGAGAGGCCACTTCGGTAGCTTTGCTATGCGATTGATTTGTGAAACCATTTTGATTTCAAATTTCAAAGTGTGATTTGATATTCGAAAGATATATGTATATATATTTGAACAATTTGAAATGAGCCGGTGTTCAGTCCTTGAGTTTTGGACCTGATTTGATATAACCCTATCTTTTGGAATTGATTTACTGATTTGTTGGTGATTTCCAACTCTTGGATTGGAATATGGTTTCTTCGACTATTTTGAAGGTTCGAGCACTTCCAAATCAAGGTTAACTTTTCAAAAGCTAAGAAATTTTGAAGTATAAAGTATATAAGTTTGGTATGTATGTTTAAAGTATGTAGTAATATGATTTAAATAAGTTGAAACTGTTTTGTTAAGTAAATGAATAAGGCTACTTTGAATTTTTCTAATATGAAGTTTAGATTTGAAATGTTTTGAGAAGAATTTAGTCTTCAAAATATTTTGAATAAAATTTAGTTAAATGTTTTAACTGGGTAACATCTTTATAAAACTATATATTGAACAAGTTGGAATAGATACATAAGTTGTACGTATGCTGTTTTATTCGCAAAATTAAATTGATCCAAGTTTGAGTACAGAAGTTCGAGGTGAATTACACCATTTCGTGTTAGGATTTTTCATTTGATTCTTGATGGCGAATATTTGATATGGATTTTGGGCTTGATTCTAGAATTCTCTATCATAGTATATGGCTATGCAAGGAGACTGATGGTTTCTAGTCGAGAAACCATATCGAAATCCGCATTAGGGAAATCGAATGGACAATACTAGCTCGAAAGCGAACTTGTGTGATCGAGCGAGCGATCGAATGTGACCTTGCGAAATGATGACTTATATACATCTTATATTCTAATATCATTGATATACTTGACGCTGAAATTGGAAGTTGTTGGGTTGGATATCTTTGTAATATAATTGGAATTCTTTCTTTTATGAAAAACTACTATCAATTTAAAACCATTTTTTTTTTCAAAACTATTTTTCTTCTATTCTTCTCAAACAAACTGTTTTATTCTATTTTACATACAATCTATATTACAAACCATTTTATTTACAAAACTATTCTACAAACTATTTTTCTTTTTTATACAAAACTATTCTAAATTAAAAACCTTTTAGTAAGCAAAGATGTTCAATCCCATATAGCTCTTCATGCAGCGAAATTGATTTTTGAAAGATTTTGATCCTTATATAAGATGGACTTTATGTAAATATAAGATGATGTTGAAAACCATTGATTTTGGAAATAAATTGTTTGACTTAAATTATATTGATTTGGAAATTTGGATTTATTTTCTAAATTTATTATTTTGGAAACTTTGGAACTGAAGATATTTAATTTGAGAAGAAATAATTTTGGTGGAGTTGTATATGATTTTGAAACTGAACTGATATTGAAACAAAATTGAAATTTGAGAACCTTATGTTACTAAATACTTGATTTGGGAGTTATCGAACTTATATAAAATTTGGTTTGTATAAGTATGATGTTGATTCGAAAACTATGGATTTGAAATGGTACTCAATTTGAAAAGTGAAATCTTATATAATTGAAGTCTATATAAGTGTGATTTGATATACTATTGATTTTGGAAAGTATTTGATTTGAAAATGAAATCTTATATATAATGGACTTTATATAAGTATGATATTTGAAAGTGATTTGAAAAGGTACTATATGATACATATTTTTGAAGTAAAGAAATGGAAAGTGCCTTCTGCTTGATATCCACTTTGTGGCCACATTGTGGATTCATTCTATCGATATTTCTCTGATTTTTGGTTTTTCGGATATGATACTCGAGTTTCCATCGAATTCCATGGCAATCTCCATGGTCTTACGAGCGCGACTTCATAGCGTAATCGCAAGGTTGGGGGCGCCTACGGGTACGGATGTTTCCTGGAAGATCCAGGCGTAACCATTGTGTATCTGCGATCTATTGAGTCGCTTGGTAGCGTAATCAGCAGGGGCTGCGAGAGCCTAGGATACGGATGTTTCTTGGGAGATCCAGGTGTAACCATTGTGTATCTGCAGTACTACCAGTCTTCATGGCGTAATTGCAAGGTTGGGGGGCGGCCTAAGGGTACGGATGTTTCCTGGGGGATCCAGGCAAAACCATTGTGTATCCGCGATCCATGATCGACATGTTTTGTTTTTTTTTCTTGGATTGTACTTTCCATATCTGTTTTTAAAAGTTTTCCAGTATTTTCACTGGGTGTTAAAACAAGTCTACTAAGTACCTGGAGAATTCTAGCTTTGCGCCTAATCAACGCACTGCCAGAGTCTGCAGGAACGAGGATAAACTTGTTAAGACATCGAGTTATAAAAGTATTTTGATAAAATATTATATAAATGATACTTTGATCAGTTATTTCCTTTTTAAAGGATTTTAAAGTGTTTTAAATATTTTACCTCTTTAACCAACAATTTTAAATAATGGTTCATCCTTCTCTTTCAACCTGTTTTCCCTCCTAGCTACTTTTCTTCCCAACTTCTTTCGGGATGTCTTCCAACCTATTGTTCTTTCTAGTTGTTTCTCCGCTCCCTTCCTTTTCGAGGACGAAAAGATTTGAGTAGGGGAGAGTGTAACAGCCCTAGATTTTTGTATATATTTTATTGGACTTATTATATTTTGAAAACTATTTTAAACTTTTTTTATTTCAAACATTTCATTTTTAAAAATAAATGTTGATTATTATGTGAATTTTAATTTCAAACTGGTATAAATTGTTTATGTTCCTGTAAAAATGGATTTGTGGTCAAACTGGTCAAACTTTGACTTTTAAACTTCAAATTTAAATATTTAAATTTCTCAAATTTTACCTTTTATTATGAAAATAGATTTAGTAACTTGAACACTGCTTTTCATTTCGTTGAAAATGGAGTTAAATTGTAAAAGTTATGTACATTTCAATTTGGAGTGCAATTTGATTTATTCAGCAATTTTGTTTATTTTAAATTATATAAATTATATTTTCTTTGTCATATTTTATTTTAATATGTGTTAGTATGTTATTTTATGTATATTTTTTCTTTTAATATTTTTAATGTGATAATAAAAATTTTCCAAAATTTATTGCATTTATTTTCTATTTTTAAAGGCTAGTTTCCATTTTTATGCTATTTTCTTCATTAAAATTATATTTAATTAAAATTTATTTATTTATTTTTGTGAATTCACTTTATTTTGTGTTCTTATTTTTATTTATAAATATTTTTCAAGTACATAAAAATTCTCCAAAGTTCATTGCATTTATTTTCATATTTTCAAGACTAGTTTGCAAATTTTGCTGCTTTTATTAATTAAATTATATATAATTAATATTTATCTATTTATTTTTGTTTATTTACTAAATTTTCGTGTTTTTATCTGAATTTATATGCATTTTTCAGTTATTTAAAATTGCAAAAAGAATTATGGAAATTTGAAAGGTTTGTGACCCTTTAGTTGCTTAAGTCTCTTGGTTTTCCCACCTTTTCATTTCTAAACTCTTGCATTCATTGATAGCCGACCCTATCTCATTCTTTCAGCTGAAATCTTATTCATTTTTCATGTATAGAAACACTTCTCCCCTCAAAAATTTCGGTCTCCATCTGAACAAAGAAAATTTGGTAAACTTTCATATTCTTTTTCCATTTTTTTCTACTTGTTGTTTGATTTTTGCACTTGCCTTCTACCTTCCATGGTTCAGCCCTTGCTCCTCCACCACCATAGCCACCTCCACCATCACCACATCAGGTCACCATCTCCTCCAGCCCACTGACCAAGCTATGCCGTGGTCATCTATGACTAGATCCACCAAAGTTTATGCAAACACTCCACTTGTTCAACCTAGCCGAGTACCAATCTTGTTCCACCACTCAAACCATCACCTTGGCCGCCACTTGCACCACCATCTCCAGCAAATTCCTGACCTGACACCACTTCCATGTCATCCTACTGACCCCACCAGACCTGGCCGTGACCACTTGACTTTGGTCGTGGCTTGTTTTGCCTTGAAACCGTTGTTTTGTTGCCTTGTAGTGTAGTGTCATGCTCATACCTTTGCACATATCTCTCTACTCCTTTATATCCAGGCAATGGCCGACCTATGAACCCAAAACAAAATCTAAATACACCCCTTAGCCATCCCTTAGAGATCTGTAGCTGAACCATAGGTGGTTGAAAGAAGTGCAATAGCTTTGGATTTGTTTTATGCAGTCATTTCTAACAATGTTTTATTGAAATTTTGGGTTGAAAACTTATGCTGTTTGTATGGTTTTGTGTAAATGTTATCAAGGCCATTAGCTTTGGCTCTCTACTCTCAAGTCATTTCCATGTTGTTGTGCCTTCGTTGTGTCAGTATTGTTTGCTTTGGTAGTTATCTCTAGCTCTGAACAGGTGAGTTATTCTCACCAGACAATATGTACATATATAACTAGTGAATTGACCCCTTTTGAATCTGTAAAATGCATTATCATGTTACACCTGCTATGTTATGATTTTATGATGTTCACCCATGCTTAAACACCTATTATATTATATTTTACTGTTATATTATGTTGTTCTATTATTTTCATCAGTTTATCACACTGCAAGTTCCCTTTAGATTAGAATCACTATGGGTTGAAATGATACATACCCGAACGGACTTTAGAATAGGAGAAAATCGTTATGGGCTGAAATGATAGGCCTGAATGATTTTCAATTATTTTCATTTACTTGGGATTGGGGGTTTGAAATGATCAAACCTGGGTATCTTTGTAAATTACGGGTTGAAATGATAAATTACCCGTATCACTTTACATAGGCTAGAAAATGAAATACAGACCCGTTGTTAAAATATGTTTTTATAAAAATTTTTTAAATATTTTAGAAATGTAAATATTAGAATATTTTGATTTAAACTAAATAAAAATGATTTTTGTAAAGCATTATTGATTTTCTAAAAATTTATAAGTGAAATAAATTAATGGTAAAATTAGAAAATTTGAAATGTAAGTTATTTTGGGAAATTTTAATTTGGTGATAATTGGAATTTAAATTAAATATGAAATGTGATAAATTCATGATAATTTGGATTAAAGTGAATTTAAATGATTTTTATATTATATTAATGATTTTGAATAAAGTTAAAATGTGAAATGAATGAATATTTAAGTTGAAATTTTGAAATATAAATAAAATTGGAAATTTGTGAATTTGGCTTAAAAGTGAATTTTAAGTTAAGTAAATAAAAATGGAATTAAGTTATATTTGGAAATTTAAACTTAATTGTTAAGCTAAAAATTTAATTATAATGAATTTAAAATTAAATGTTGGAATTTAATAAGTGAATTATTATTAAATATTGATTTTTGAATGGAAATTTAACTTTATAAAATCATGAATTTAAGAAAAATTAAATGATGATTATAAAAGTGAATTTATATGATTTTATAAGTTAAAAATGATTTAAATAAAAATATAATTGTTTGTGAAATTATATTGAATATTTGTAGTTAATTAACTGCATTCCTGAAATGCTATTAATTCAAATGTAAATGATAATACAGCATTTGTAAATGCTGTAGTTGATAATAATGAACTAAAAAGCTAATTTGGATTAAAGGTTATTATAGCATTTCTGTAAGTGCTATAATTGTTGAATTTAACTAAGTTTTCTTTAAAACTAATGTAACCCTATTCCAGCATTTTTAAATGCTGTCTTTTGTTAAATTGAACTGTTTTGAATATAACTTTCCATAGCATTTTCTAAATGCTGCGAAAAGTGAATTTTCACTGTTTTGATAAAATTTAAGTGAATAAATGAATTTAGAAAAAGATTAAAATTTTGGAAATTTAATAATTTAATTATTAAATATAATAACTTCATTTTTATGATTTAAAATGAAGTAATTTGTTTCGAAATATAAACTATTTTGAAATATGATATTTTGATATTTTGAAATGGATTTTTGAAGGATATTGAATTTTGAAATGATATTTGATTTCGAAGTATAAAATACCATTTTGAAATTTTAACCATGGGATATATTTAATTTATAGTTTAACTGATCCTTAAAGGATGGGCGATCCCAAGCATCCTTTGAGTTATTGTGCATTTCTACTACAGTTCACTTGAGTTGGTTTACATTATATAAGTATATATTGTCCTAACTCGAGTGTTTTGTGTTTTACTTTACGCTCGGGTCAGCCTGAGTATTTACAGCTTAGCTTTGGATTTCTTTTCTGGAGCTAAGAATCGCTGGAGATTCTGCTTGTCTAGTTATCTTTTCCCTTTCAGTTTCAGTTGTTCTATTTCAGCTCTGGTATTTATAAACTTCTATGTATTTGAGATTTCTATTGTATATGTTTTTTTCAAACTGATATTATGTATTTTGTTTGAGATTTTGTTATAGTAGCTTCATGAACTACTATGGTATTTTAATTTCCGCTGCGAGTTATTCTGATATTCTGTGTCTGTGATTTTGTATTTGATTTTATTTGCTCCAAATTTTATTACAATCTGTTATTTTGAATTTTCCAAGTCAGACATGTGTGGATTATTGTCGATTTGAATGGTCCAAAATGGTGGGTCGTTACAAAAGGGGAGAAAAGCGTAGCGAATTAAAAGGGATATAGATTGAAGCTAAGAATGACATATGAGTGGATTTATTTATATATCTTTTAAGTTTAAGATATATTATCGTTAGATTTCCGTTTAGAAAATTTTATTCAGTAATTAATCACATTAATTAAGTTATGCTGAACTATAATAAAACTTGCAGTTTATTTAACGGTATTAGTATTTATACACCGTTTTCTATGCCTTATTTACATCTTTCTACGTTTTGTATTTTTATGCAAGCGTCAGTTTTCTTCTGTCCTCTCCTTTTTCTTCGCTTATGGATTAGAATATATTAAACCCGAATATGGATTTAAATATTAAGAATACCGAAATGAAGGAAATTAGATGTAAAATAATAAAATTTAAGGAATAGAATTACTGTAATAAATTGCATTAAAACGGGAAAAGTTACTTTGGGAGTAATTATTAGATTAATTGGTTGGTTTAGAAAATAGGATACATTTCCATAACTTAATATCTAAAAGATAACGATAAACGTAACTGCCAGAATAAAAGAAATAAAAAGAGGGAATTGGTGTAAAATAGAGAAACCACTGTATTTTACACTACTCAAAATAGTAAAAGAGATATCTTGTAGTTACAGATTATTGTTTATAGTATTATCCAATATTAAGATATGGAAATGGATTATATAGTTTTCATAACCAACCAAATAAAATAGAATTACTTCCTAAAATAGCAGACAATAAAGTAAAGTATGATTTTTTTTTTGAAGAATGGTAAATTTTATTGATGCCTCAAAAAGACCAATACAAACTCACAGAGTCTTGAACACAAAAAGACAAAGACTCGAACCCAAACCGGCAAAGTAAAATATATTCCTCAGCAAAGCTAAAGTGTTGGCTCCTATTAGAAAGCTCTGAAACGAAAAGTCATGGCGGGTCCACTTTCCAATCTCGAAGGATACTGCTCTCCAGCTCTGTCGCACAGGTAAAAATCTTGCTTTTAATTCTTTTCACTAGTATACTGACATCTTGTTTAATAGCAATCTGAGTTTGGTGATGATTCTTTGTAGTTTTCTGGAAGACTCTTCGATTCCTTTCTTTCCAGAGATGGAAAACTGTAGTGGTGAGGCAAATAAGCTGCAGTTGGGTCAGCAAATCTTCTTTCTTTCGGGAACTCAGGTAAAGTAGTTCATCTTCAAGGGTAGAAATAGCATGCATGTCTTGATTTTTACTCTTAACATGACTTAACACACGAGTTGAGTATTCGCATTCAAAAAATAGATGATTGTGTGATTCTGGGTGGGAATTACATAACTTACAGTTGAGATTGACTTCCATACCCCATCTAGCAAGTCTGTCAGCTGTAGGAAGTCTTAGATTAATGGCTTTGAAAGTCGTGAATGCCATCTTAGGGTTGTTTGAACGAGACCGGATAGGAGCTGCCCAAAATCTGTTAGAATGCTTAGTACGAAGGCTTCCCAAGCACTATTGGTAGTAAAGATACCATCTTTAGTGTAGTTCCAAGTCCAAGTATCATTAGGTTCAGAGGAATAGATAGGAACAAACTTGACATCCTCAGCTATAAGATGGAGTCCTTTCTGGTCAGGAATCCAATCACCATGTTGGATATGATTTGAAATAAGAAAATTATTAATTTAAGAATTTGAAGCTATAAAAAATTAATGAGATTAGGTCTGCATTTACTGTGCAGGCTATTTAACTAGGCAATTATTATGATAAGTGAATTATGTAATATTAGAGAATTAAAGAAAATTCTATATCATAATAAAAGAAGGCAGACTAGAGCAGACAATAAACGCTTGTAATTATATAACAGACTATAAAAGAAGAAAAAGTAACAATTACATGTAGAATTATAACATAGGTTATAATTATGAAATAAGAACGGAAAAGCTTATCGTAAGACTTATAATAAATTGGTAAGCAATGATAGTAGAGAATAATGATAGAAGCTTATTTAAACAACTTATATTAAGTCGATAAGCAAATAAAACAGAAATAATAAAAGAGGCTTATTTTATTGAACTTAAGGATTTATATATTAAGTTAAATAAGCAAGATAATAAAGATGGCTCATACTAACAGCATTCCCTATTAGACCTACGGTTATCTCACAATAGTTAGAAGTGAGACGAGGGCAAGAATATGCTAATTAAATTAAAGTAAGTAGCCAGCAGAATAAGAAAGCAAACTAAACGCAAATTAAAAGATTAGACATAGTGTCTAATAGAAGAATCAAAATGCGTTTGGAGTAGCCCAAAAGATGTAGCGCCTAACGAAGCAGTTCATCACGGATTTCAGCAATGGAGAAGCACATCCAACTTAGTATTTTTGGGCTTCAAGGAAGTACGAGACTTCAACGGGACGTGAGGATACTCTAGGATGGCCCTCTGGGTAGGCCTAACGAAGCTGTATCCCCGGAGGCAAGTCTATAGGTGTTCCATCAAGAGAGTATGTCTTGATTGCATTTTCATTGTAGGCCTAACGAAGCAGACCTTTGTAGGCAGTTAGAAGGGCTTGGTGTTTGGAGTAGGGTATTCGTATGTCCAGTACTTGCAAGTAGGTTTTAGGATAGTCGGATGCGTATATCGGCCAGCATCAAGACCAGAGCGATTTCGGGAAAGACTAGAGTTAAACCAACAGGCCAATGATTCTTTCACTATCAAGACATTGGATGGAGGGGCACCGCCAATTGGATGTTAGATTGTTTACAGTAGGGCACGGCCACTTAACTCTTTAGAAGCCTTTCGATTAGTTGAGGGGTGGCTGCGTGGGGCCATAGCCACGATGAGAAAGAGACAGACCAACTAGAATATCTATATTGTAGGCCTAACGAAGCAGTCCTTTACAGATATAGAAAATCCCCGACTGAGTTCCGTACAAGGTAGACCTTGTTGGCGGGATTCTGATAGTAGACAGAACGATTACGTAGTCCTCAATGTACGCACTGGGTGGTACATTGTGGATGTCCGAGCACTGGTATAGACTAGTGCAGATGCAATTTACGTTTTCAAAGTAAGTAGTGGAGCGTCAATATTGTAGGCCTTACGAAGCAGTCCTTTACAGATGTAGCTACGAAATGCTCGTGGTGCAAAATGATGGAGTTTCTGTATTGTAGGCCTTACCAAGCAGTCCTTTACAAATATGAATATGGAGCAAGACGATGGAACATCAGTATTGTAGGCCTTACGAAGCAATCCTTTACAGATATAGTTACGGAACGCTCTCGAAGTAGGACGATGCAGCCCTTTTCGAGGAGGATACGGAAGGTACCATGGGTGGTACCTAGGACCAATATGGTCATTGGGCTTATAGCTACATATATGTATATATTAGTTATTAGGTTTTAATCTACTATGGAGTAGATGGGCACGATTCACGAATAGAGGTGAGAATATTGTAACCTAATGAACCTAATATAAGAGTAAATGGAAATAAAACGATATATGTAGAATTAAGCCTAGAAGTATATAATTTATCCATTCACCAGAACTTTTGTTCTGACACCCTCCTCATAACATCATACGGGTTAGGTGGATGGCAGAGACTTCTCAGCTATGTGACACTTGCTTAGGAAGTGTTATTATTTGGGTGAGTATTTACTTACTATTATATTTTAGTCAATTCCGCCATGAGATAATTAATCGAGCTCTGATATATTTATCTTTGCCTATTTGTAGGATACCAGATACCATACTCGGGCTTCAGTGGGCTTGGTTTTTAGCATTTTTGCGAAAATTCCGAACCATTGGAATTCGGGTTGTTACAAGTTCTCTGGTGATGACTCGAATATTGATTACATAATTCCAAAAAAACAGGAATTGAGTTAGCCGGGAATTATCGCTTAGTTTGGAAACACCAATTTCGGATAAATATGATTTATTCGAACCATTCCAAACTAATAACATTCGTGATAGATCATTATGAAGTATGCTATGGAGATGTACAGTTCTTCTTGAGGGTGATTCCAAAATGGAAGATAGTAATTATTAAATGTTTGCTCGATCCCGAAACAACTTGTATGGATGAATGCTATTATTGCATTGGGTACCTGTAGGGTAATGTCAGAATCCTAAGATTGTCTGCTAGGAGGGAAGGTAAAAGCGTAACCTCAAGCCTCACAACCGATAAATGAATAAAGCAAGGACATGTTGCAGGGCTATGTGGGTTTCTCCCATTAGGGTATGATCACCGCCTAATCTAGAGCGATATCCTCGGTTTATGAATGCTTCGGGGTCTATTTTATGGTTGTTGATCGAAACCAAGTGGTGAACATATTTGGTGCTACCCAGTAAGGGGTAGGGCTGGTCCTGAGTTGTAGTGGTGTAATGCATTTTAGCCTCCCATACATTTTATCTAGAGGTGTTCGGTAGGTAGACTCTTACCTTTTCATAGTTGGAATCCATTTTCCAATACGAGCCTTCGGACTCGATTGTATACCTATTATGCTGGAATTTAATAATGTAACAATTTCGATTATGATTCCATAGTTATTTTTAACCTAGAAATTATGATAATATCGGAGGATTTTATATAGAAATGTTTTGGTTATCTTAAGGTAAAAACATGTCCGTGTTTATATGCGACGTAGTCTTACGAGATACCCTTGATTTGAAGATTTTACAAAATTAAACTTATGCTTTAGTCACACCAGACCCATGTCTAACCTGGAGTTTTATTTATTTCCCTTAAACTCTTGGGTACTCAAATTTTTATTAGTAGCCCAGTAGTCAGGCTTCTTTGGAGCATTTTGGGAAGCGGCATGAAGTAGGAGCTTTCATCATCATATAATAGTTATGTTTATTTTCGTTGTGACTGTATATTATATATTAGTAGTTGGGTTGGCAGATATAGCTGCCTCTGTTGAGAATAGTAACTTTGATGTAACAATTGGGAGTAAACATATGTACTATTCTATGATGATGTATATGTAACTCCATCGTTTGTGAGAAAAATCTATATTTGTTTTCTTTGTCTTTTATTTTCTTTACCCCACAACCTCGCTTTCAGATACTTAGATGATCAACATATGAATACTGATGATGTATTAAGTGTCATCTTTGGGTGTAAGAAAGGCAGAACGTTACAACATATGTTAGTAAATATAAATTAGAGGTTATTATAAGATGAATTGGGATTTAATTAGTATTTTAATTCATCGGAATAAAGTGTGTTGCAATGTAAATTTCTATAAATTATCTAGTATTATAAATATGAATAAAAGTGTAACGTTTGAAATAGCAAGGAATATGCCTAAAAGAAAGAGATATACAAAATAAGGATGTTTACCGTATTTTGTACCATCTATTTCAATTATAACAGAAAAGATAATTCCTCGTAATTTCAAATGTAACACAAGTCCTTTTTTAGGTAAATTATGGAAATTTACAAGGTTAACATTTCCTTTTGGAGGATGCAATTCAAATGCATTAAAATGCAGATACCCCTAAGCCTAAATAAAGAATTATAAGTAGTAGTAATAAAAACAGTCTAGTTATAAAATGAATATATGAAATAAAAACAACTTGAAATTTAAATAATAAGTGATGAAATATAGATAAAGTAATGAAATGAGTAAATAAGAAAGTTTCGTAATCAAAGGAAAATAGTAAGAATTGAAAAGGAATGGTAGAATAGATCTAATGAATTAAAGGGGAAATAAACAGTAAAAGGCATTTAAATCTTTTAAGTTAGAAGTAGGCAATAAATGACATTAAATTAACACTAAAGAAATAAGAAGTCAATTATGTAAGAATAACTGAATATTAACAGTTGAATATTGGAGGCGTAGTAAATAAATAAGTATGAATATATATGTGGCCTCAAGTATGCGTTTATGACAGGTGTAAATTATTGAATGTAGCCAATAGCTTAAATTAAACAAGAATAACATAGTGATTAAAATAGGTTGGGATGTGAGGTCAATAATGTTACACAACAGAAGTCTACACACCGCAAGGGGCTACCAGTAGTTGTGTATACGTTATACCGATGCGGAACATATCCAACCGTAGGACCCGTGGGGTTATATGTTTGCGTATAGGTGAAGGGAATATACTAGTAGGAAGGTTCTCCACGGTCGAAGTGTCAAAGGACAAGTAGAATCTGCTTCAACCTTTTAGGGGGTACGTATAATTAACCCACTGGGCATTTTCTTGATTGCGTTAGGCAATCTAAATGGGACGTTTACCAAGGCTCGGCATTATGCCAGTGAGATTGGTACCATATATGAGGAGCAGGAGATGTTCACATAGGTTGAGAATGTCATCGATCCTGAACGGTTGGCGGAAAGATGGGGATTACGCCTAAACAGACTATACCTCGTATTAGTGTAGACTCCGTTTTGGACATGCACCGCCTCATAGTTGTTTGCTTTTTGTTTGTCGTTAGAAGGCAAGGTTAGATAACCCTTTGGTGGAGGTCTTTCAAAAACGAATAGAATACGGTTAAACTATTATGCACCGTTATTAGGCACTACGGGATTTTCTTTGTATGCACGACGATGAGGACATGATACTGCATTGATGATGGATCCTGATGAGGTGTTGGGTTACGCATACTAGCGGAGAAAGTATCTTGGCCCAAAAGGGAACTATGGTATCTTTGCCAAGCTTATTGATCGTAGCATGATCGTCATTACAGCACAGTCGAAGCTAATTTTTTGAGGAGATGAGGAATTGAGCTTGTTGATTTTGGATGACATGCATGTTTTTAGGGTCTTGATGCGGCTGTTTATTTGCGTATTGGGATGGATATGGTGGGCTTGAATTTGTAGGCCGATGGTGTTAGTTTTTTATATTTTTGTTGTATTTTTATTTGAGATGCGTGTGTTTATATTATTATCATTTGATTGCACTTTTTTCCTTACTACTCTAGTAAGGTTTTTTAAGGAGGCAAAACAAATGATGTTCTTTATACGTCCTTAAATAAAGAACCTTTTTTTCATACATATATATATAGACACATACACGTATGAAGTTATTGCCTTCCTAAGGTAGATGGGACAATCGTATGCGTACGTGAAGTCAAGATGACTAAGTAAAACAAAAAACATAACATGTAACAAAAGGCAATCAAGATAAACTAGTTTTATGTATAAATTGTTTAATTTACCAGTCATTAGAATATTATTCTGACGCCATACTCATCACAACCCATAGGATAGCTTTAGAGGGGCAGGTACTGGTATAAAGCAAGAACGATGGAAGGACAGATTTCCTTATGCATGCTCGACACTGAAAAGGATATTAAAGTTTAAAGGTGTTAGTCTTAGTCAGTAATCATATGTTTTATTATACTTTAATATTCTTCTATGATATTTTATTGATAGTTCTCTAATATGCTTTTGTTATTCACAGGGTACCAATACCAACGATTCGTAATTTGGTGGGCTCTGGTTTTCGGTTTAGCGAAAATTCGGGTCCACTAAGGTGTGGGTTGTTACATATCATAGGCAATGGATAATGATATTTCACTGTCAATTTATTCAACTTTCTATAGTCAATACACATCAAGAATTACCCATATGAATTTTTCATGAATATTGTGGATGCTTCCTATGGGGAACTGCTTGGCCTAATGAAACTCTTACACTCATGTTCCATTAATTACTTCTTTAATTCCTCTATTTCATTAAGTAGCATTATGTTAGGTGATCTGCTAATAGTTATGCCCCCGACATTAAGTCTATTCGAAATTCAGTTTCCTTTCTATGTGGCAATCTTGTTAATGATTCGAAAATGTCTAAAAATTCCTGTATTAACGGTACTCTACTAATCCCATCTTCTTGACCTTCCATTGCATAACAACAATCTATACTTCTCCTTTGCTACCATGATTCGTTCTTCATTTCTTGGATTTCATAAAGAGATAAGTCTATCAGCACAATAAATCACAACATCATTACACATTAACCAATCCATACCCAAAATTACTCTGTACCCTACGGAGTCAAATATATATGGGTATATGCCCACAGAAAGCACACTTTAGATTAGTGCACCTTAACCCGAGAGTGGAATACCCACCGATCGAATTAAATACCCACTGGATCATTTATTTTATAATTTAAATTTCAAAACTACAAAAGTAAAAGGGAAACCTCATAGTGGAATCAAACATCAATATAAATATACATTAACTCAATAATACAATTATTATACAATATCATCACATCAATCCACATTTTAACACATGAATGTCATTAACTCTAAAACAATATAACAATGATGTATAAGAATATACCAAATCGGCTATCCGCAATATAACCTAATTCCACATTTCCATTCCCTACTTTGCTCTTACTTGTAACTTCATAACTATATATATATATATATATAATAAAATGGGAAATGATATCTACTATGTTTGGATAGCACTTAGCCCTATAACTCTGGCCAAAGGCTCATAGCTATTGCATGTGAAAAAACTACCTACATACCTCTTTTTAGGAGATCAAGTCTACATAGTCATGTATCCTCTTCTCCTACATCCAAATACTTGTTAGCACAGCCGTAACATCCATGCAACCAATGCAAGTAGAAAACAATACTTCTACTAAACCATCACAATCAATCATTATAAATATGGGATGACAACAATAATAGCACATTTGGCCATTGAACATCACCTATATTTGACAACACCCGATGTCAACTCCAAACATCAAATAAACTAATCACAATATATATACTCATACAAATACTAATTATCAGCTATTAGTAATACACCATCAATGCAGAAAGTATAAATCAATCTAATGTGTACTAACCTGCTATATTAGTACCACCAAAACCAAATCACAAAATATGTACTAATACACTAAATTAATAACACAACACCAAATCATCAAATGTGCACTCACCCACTATATCAGTATCACAAACACCAAATCATTAAATGTGTTCTAAACCACTATTTTAGTAACATAACCATCAACATAATAAAACCATGGTCAGCTATTCGTACTGTAGTAATAATGCAAAATATCACATACATCCAAATGTGATTTCATTGCACAAAAAACATATGTGATAATTCAAATAATAATTAATCACATATTAGATCCACCAAAAACATTGTGACATCCCGGATTTTGGGCAGTATATATTTAATTGAATTAATTAAAAATGCAGCTTATTATTTTAAAACAAATATAATATATATATATATATATATATTTGGGGGAAACTATGGTTTGGAATTAAAATAAAAGTTCTAAATATTTTAAACATGAAATCTATCTTATTTAACTTTATTAATATGTGATTTAAATATATATACATGATATAATCTGGATAATAATGGTTCAAGTAAAATAAATCTTATCAATATTAAATTTAAGTATAAACAAATATATCATTTGAAAATAAATATAATTATTATAGGCTTAAGAAACTATGATATTAACATAAGTAAAATTAAAAAAATAATAAGTAATAAATCAAATGTTATATAGTTAAATTTTAAAAAGGAAATAAAATAAGGGTTGATGTTAAATAAATATCTCAAATAAATTTATAGTTATGTAAAATATGAAATGATCGTATAAAATAATTCTAGAAATGTATAAACTATTGAAATAAATAAAATATAAATATATATGTAGAAATACGAGACAATGGATATTTAAGTTAGAAATTAGTATTAAGTTAGAAATAGAAAATAAACATATATAAGATAAATTATCTATAAAAAGTCAATACATTAGAATAAATCCTATGTGAAGACCCAAATTATTGAGATAAAAATAATTTTAAAATGAGAATATTTAAGAAAAGAAAATATAGTCTGACAATAATAATATTAGGAGTAAGTGAAATGAATAAATAAGAGGATAGAGATTTTTTTCAATAAAATATAGTGGGAAGAAAATGATCAAATATGAGTGAGATTTTATATACAGATATCTCTTGTATATATATATACACATATATATATAAATATATATGTATTAGATATGAGTAGCCAAAGAAGTATAAAATGATAAAGCCCTTTTGATAACCAAATTGCATGAGAACCAGTTTAGTATTATTGTGCATAAACACCTTCTCAAAAATAAATCAGGAAATAAATGGTTTGAAATAATATAAGAGGACCATTCAGGCCTAACAAGGTATACAATGTATCTGAGTCACACAAAGATGATGTGTAGATGGATCATGCAAATAGCATGTGCACAGAAAAGCAGAGAAGCAACTGCTTTTACTAGAAATAGAAATCAAGAGAAAATGGCACATTTAGCCATAACAACACACACATAATTCTCTGAGTAATGTGAGGATAAAATGGGTTTTTCCTTTAGTAAAACCCTAGCAAAATGATTTAAATCAAGAGGGAAGCAGAGGTTTTCTCTGGGGGAAAACAGAAACACACTAAAAAAAAATAGAAAGGAGAGCTCACCCTGTTTTCAAGCTTAGACATTCTCGGGGAAGAGAGGAGGAAGGTGAGTGATTAATCACTTATGATCTGTAAGGCATTAAGACCCATGTTAAGGGCAGCCAAGTTATTTTATATAAACACTACATTATGTTTTTCTGTTTGATTTTATTCTTTGGATGAAAATATGTTGATCATGGATGGTATTCTGGTTGGGTTTTTGGATGAGATTTTAACTTGTTTTGACTTGTTGTGATGGTTTCAGTTTTTGTTAAACAAATACACTAAACACAGAAATAGATTTTATATATGCTAGTTTTGACATGAAAAATGAATCAAATGTTTTACTGTGGAATAGGGTATCAATGAAAGAAAAGAAGTAGGCAGTGTGAATAATGAGATTCATGCTTATGTCTAGTCTATATTAAAAATGATATGAACAATGCAATATTACGAATATGTGCTGATTTGTTCAGATCATAAACCAATAAGTTTTTATGGGTTTTTCTCAAAAAAAAACCATTCCCTATGTTCACAGTAAAAGAATAAATATAGTTTTGCATATGACTTCTTCAGATTTGTGTAAGCAATGGAAAATTTCTAGAAATAAAAATATAAGCAGGCTTTAGAAAAATGTGATTAAAGCAAAAATGACTCTGAAATAAGGTGTGCAATTTTACATGAATGCTTTGTATGTCTGGATATGATCTTTGGGTGATTTTAATAATTCTTGACCTATATGAGGAAGGAAAGAATATGAGTATCTCTGGAACCAAAAGAAAAATTCCCCAGAAAGAAATAAATAAGCATGGTCTCTAAATTATAAAAATAATTTAGGAGTAGTGCCTTGATCTACTCATCAGCAGGTGGTTGATGGGTATGTGCATGACTTGTTTAAGTCTTGTAGGCCTCTGTGTAAAGGGTTAACAGAACTGAGCCCCTTTGCAATGCACACATGGTGTTCAATGGCAAGAGTTCAGACCAAACAAAATGAAAAGATGAGAAAGAGAAATGATGCTATGGAATTTGAGGAGTTAATCCATAGGAGTTTTGTACTTGTACAACTGAATGAAGTGAATGGATGAATGCTTGGGTGTATGTTTATAGATAAACCTAAATATACACATTCTCATATTTTAATTGGGATTTGAATTGTATTTTATAGAAAAGTTCTCTGTACAGCCTTAAGAATTTACAAGATATTTTGCATACTTGATTTCACTCACACCAGAATTTATTTCTGACCCTATTTGTTGCCTTTGCAATACTTGGGGTGTCTCATTTTATTGGGGCAGTTCAAAGTTTTGCTGCAGGGAATGATGCATGAATTGCTTGCTTGCTTGCATGGATATTTGGAGATCTTGAGGAATTTAAAGTGTTTAAGAGAAGTAGCAGTGTCTTTGTAATAATTAAGTTAGGCAAACTCTAATATGTTCTAAGTATTTTCATGTGTGTCTTTTGCTTTGATATCTGGAAAACAGTATGTAAGAAGAAAAAGAAACTTAAATGTTATATGTGTTTGTGAGCTGTGGACTTAAGTAACAAGTTCTGAAATAGTTTTAGTAAATAATGCTGAAGGAGAAGATGCCATTTAATCTGATATGTGAACATGTTTTTCTAGACAGTCTTGAGGCACTTCAATTATGATACTATAAAACTGATACTAAGTAGGAGAGATCTGATACTATAAAACTGATACTAAGTAGGAGAGATCTGATACTATAAAACTGATACTAAGTAGGAGAGATCTGATACTATAAAACTGATACTAAGTAGGAGAAATCTGATACTATAAAACTGATACTAGGTAGGAAATTTCTGATACTATAACTACTGATCTAACACTAGGTTGGGAGAATCTGATACTATAGCTTCAAAACTGATACTAAGTGGTAAGACACCAGATTCAACACTTTTCTAGCTCCAGATATAAGAAGTTATGTGATTTATAAAGTAGATCACAACACCATCACTCATGTGATGACTATTTGCTCAGTTAACCAGGAAATATGCATTTTGTCTGTCATGATTGGTTTGTGCTTGTTGTGTCTAAACCTTGATCACATGTGTTGTTTTTCTCTGCTTAGATTTCAACCTAGTTTATCACCTCAGTATTCATATGATAAGTACCAAACCACAAAAGAATTCCGGAATTTATAAAGTATGGCTTGTAAACCAAGAAACCAATTAATTTGAGAAGTGAGCAAGAAAATTATAAGTGACAATATTCGAATTTAATATTAATCAAGCTTGAGATCAAAAAGGAGAATGTAAAAATAGAAATGGCTATGTGACACCAATTCTCTGAAAAATGAGAAATATTGTGTGATTGAATTTTCCTTGTTAATTTTTAATACTCTGATAAGCAAGGAAACATTTATATATCTTCATATATTTAAATGACTTGAATTGACTTATATACTAATATTTTTATATTGGTAAGAATTTGGATCTTGGGGGAAATGAAATTAAAGAAGTGATCACTTGGTAAAAAAAAAATCTCAACAGTAAATCACTGAAAAATAACAATCCAAAAGAAGTGGGTCACTTCAGTTGGTATCAGAGCCAGGTTATTAAAACATAGCATAAATATATTATCCAATTTTCTTGTAAGGATAAAATTCTAAAAAAAAAATATATAGTAATGATAGAAATAAACATCCACAGTAGAAATAAATTTCAGAAAAATAATTAAATTAGAAATATGACTGACTAGCTATGCAATTGAATAGTGAATCATGGTAGGAAGACCACCAAGTCATGGAGCAGGACCCTCCAATACAACACCAATGGTTAACTTGCAAGATTTGGTGAGGGCATTTAGAGAAGGAGCAGTGCAGAGGGAACAAAATCCTCATGAGGAATTAGCTAAGTTATTGAAGACATTTTCAAATTTAGGAGGTAAGGATTTTGAAGGCACTGAGGGAGTTATGGGAGTGCAGACATGGTTGCGAACTTTGGAAAGGATATTTGCAGATATGCAAATTAATGACCAAAGAAAGAGGCAAATAGCTTCAAGGAGACTCAAAGGAGTAGCCTTAGATTGGTGGGAGGTGATCATCACAGGAAGGCCAGAAAATGAGATAACATGGGATCAATTCAAGGAAATGCTTGAAGCAAGGTTTGTTCCAGCAACAGCTAAGGCAACATTGCTTGAAGAATTCATAAGGCTGAGGCAAGGACCAATGAGTGTGACTGAATACACTCAAAAATTTGAGAGTTTGTCCAAGTATGGAACTATGCTCATAGGAGATGAAGAATCAAAGAATTCAAGATTTATCCAAGGATTAAATGCAGGTCTGAGTAGAGCAATGTTACCATACAAGGATAAAACATTTGATCAAGTCATAGACCTTGCTCTTTCTTTTGAACAACATGACAATGCAAGGGAAAAATTTAGGAGCATGAGGGCTAATAATCAAAAGAAGGGGAAAAATAGAGCACATCCCTATGACAAAAAGAATATGGATAAGAAAATGGAGGGAGCAGCCACTGGGGAAGCTAAGAAGAAGGTTACTTGTTATAATTGTGGCAAAGAAGGACACATGAGTAATAGGTGTCAAGCAGCCAAGAAGGCATTGTTTAGCTGCTATAACTGTGGGAAGGAAGGCCATATTAAAAGAAACTGCCCAGAGTTCAAAAAGGGAGCAAAGGTAGGAGCACTTGAGGGCAAAGCAAAAGCAACTGCAGTGGGAAGTTCTGGACAATTGGAAGGTATATTACTAATTAAAGATCACCCCATCTCAGTTATATATGACACTGGAGCAACACATTCACTAATATCCCAAGACATAGTGAATAAATTAACTCTCACATGCTATTTAGTTGACAATCCCTTGTTTATTCAGAGCCCACTAGGTAATTCTTGCATGCTAGGGATTAAATGTTTGGGAGTAGAGTTAAACATAGGTGGAAATATGTTTAGTTCTGATTTGTTTGTGCTAAAATATCCTGGAATAGGAATTATTCTAGGAGTAGATTGGCTAAGAAAATACAAAGCAATTTTAAACTTAGAAAATCTTACTATTTCTCTGAAAACAGAAAATGGTAAAAATATTATAGTTATGAGTGAAATTGCTAAAATCAATTACTGTAACCACATATGTAGCATGACTGAGAAAGAATTAACACTGGAGGACATAAAAATTATAAATGAATACCCAGATGTCTTTGGTGAAGTCATAGGTGTTCCAGAAAATAGGCAAGTAGAATTTCAAATAAGGCTAATCCCAGGAGCCAGCCCAATCATCAAGAAGCCAACTAGAATGGGTCCTAAAGAACTTGTGGAATTGAAACATCAGTTGGAAGAACTGGAGCAGAAAGGCTTCATAAGGCCTAGTAGTTCAAACTGGGGTTCTCCAATTGTATTTGTGAAGAAGCAGGATGGTACTTTGAGAATGTGCATTGATTATAGGGAATTAAACAAAGTCACCATTAAAAACAAATATCCACTTCCTAGAATTGATGATCTATTCGATCAATTAAATGGAGCAAGGGTCTTTTCAAGGCTAGATTTAGCCTCTGGGTTTCATCAGATGAAGGTGGAGGAAGAGAGTATTAAGTATACTGCCTTCAACACAAGGTATGGATTATATGAATTTTTGGTGATGCCTTTTGGATTGACAAATGCACCATCATATTTTGTAGATTTAATGAATAGAACATTTAGAGATTTTCTAGACAAATTTGTGGTTGTCTTTATTGATGACATATTAGTATATTCAAAATCAGAAGAAGATCATGCAAAGCACTTGCATCTGGTTTTGTCTAGACTGAGGGCACATGATTTAAAAGCCAAATTCTCTAAATGTACATTTTGGCAGAAGGAAGTAAAATTTTTGGGGCACATTGTATCACAACAAGGGGTTAGTGTAGACCCAAATAAGGTGATGGCAGTGCAATCTTGGAGTAGACCCAAATCAGTAACTGAGGTGAGGTCATTTTTGGGAATGGCAGGCTATTATAGGAGATTTATAAAAGATTTTGCAAGGATAGCTATCCCATTGACCAAGTTAACTAAAAAGGAGCAACCATATGTGTGGACAGAGAAGTGTGAACAAGCTTTTTCATCACTAAAGAAGGCACTGGTGGAAGCTCCAGTCTTACAGGTTCCAGAGGGTAATGAAGGGCTAGTGGTCTACACAGATGCTAGTGGATCTGGATTAGGGGCAGTGCTTATGCAACATGGTAGAGTCATAGCATATGCATCAAGGCAACTCAAGCCAAATGAAACCAGGTATGCTACACATGACTTAGAACTAGCTGCTGTAGTATATGCATTGAAACTATGGAGACATTACTTGTTAGGTGCTAAGTTTGAATTGTTTACAGATCACAAGTCACTTAAATACTTGTTTTCCCAAAAAGACTTAAATATGAGGCAACATAGGTGGGTAGAATTTCTAGCTGCCTATGATCTTGATATATTGTATACCCCTGGAAAAGCTAATAAAGTAGCAGATGCATTAAGTAGACATCAAGCTAAATTGGCAAGCTTAATGATGGCAGAATTCAAGGATTTGATAATTCTTAGTGAGGTGGAAGTGAAAGAAGAAGCTAGTGTATTAGATAAGACACACAGTAAGATGATTGAATATGGTAGATTAAGCCTCTTATCCTTAAAATCAACACTGGTTGATAAAATAGGACAAATGCAAAATCAAGATATAAATTTGAAGGAGAAAAAGAACATGATATCCCAAGGCATGACAGTGGAAAACTATGAGGTAGATGGTAAAGGATACTTAAGGAAAAAGGGGAAACTCTGCATACCAAATGTAGGGGAACTAAAGCAAGAAGTTATGGATGAGCATCACAAAACAAAGTATACTATCCATCCAGGTGGTACAAAAATGTACCATGATCTCAAGAGAAATTATTGGTGGCCAGGAATGAAAGGAGCAGTAGCAAAATATGTGGCAAATTGCTTGACATGCCAACAAGTAAAGGCAGACTATCAAAGGCCCTCAGGCCTATTGCAACCTTTGGAAGTGCCTACTTGGAAATGGGAGAGTATATCAATGGATTTTGTGGATGGTTTGCCAAGAACAAGGAAGGGAAATGATAGTATTTGGGTAGTGGTTGATAGACTCACAAAAACAGCACACTTTATCCCAATAAGTTCAAACAGAAATGCTCACAAGCTAGCTCAATTATTTATGAAGGAAATAGTGAGGTTGCATGGCATCCCCAAGACTATCATTAGTGATAGAGATACTTTGTTTACTTCAAGGTTTTGGAGTAGCTTTCAAGAAGCTATGGGGACAGAACTAAGCCTAAGCACAGCCTACCACCCACAAACAGATGGGCAAACTGAGATTGTTAATAAAGTTTTAGAGGATTTGCTGAGAGCATGCACACTTGATTTTGGAGGCAACTGGGAGGATCATATTTATTTAGCTGAGTTTGCTTATAATAATAGCTACCAATCCACTATAGGAATGGCTCCATTTGAGGCTTTGTATGGGAAGCCTTGTTTATCTCCTGCATGTTGGATGGAGGCTGGTGAAAGGGTGTTGCTTGGACCAGACCATGTAAAAGAAACTTCTGCAAGAATTGAATTAGTGAGGCAAAGAATGAGAGTAGCTCAAGAGAGACAGAAAGCTTATGCAGATAAAAAGAGAAGGCCAGTAGAATTTGAGGTGGGAGACTATGTATTTCTCAAAGTTTCACCAATGAGGAAAATATTGAGATTTGGAAAAGCAGGGAAACTGTCACCAAGGTATGTAGGACCATATGAAATTGTTCAAAGAATAGGGACTTTAGCTTATAGGTTGAAGTTACCAGAGGAATTGAACAAAATACATGATGTATTTCATGTATCCCAATTGAGAAAATGGGTGCATGATAAAGAGTCCATTCTTGAATCTCCTACACATGTTGAAATTCAAGAAAATCTGGTTTATAAAAAGGAACCAGTGGGCATTGTGGCTAGAGAAGAAAAGAAACTGAGAAATAAAATAATTAAACTAGTTAAAATCCAATGGAGTTTGGATGGGAATGATTGCACTTGGGAGGCTGAAGAGAGGATAAAGGATAAATATCCTAATCTGTTTTCTACTTAAAGGTATGTTTAAAAATTATGATGAGACCTTAAAATTATTTATTTATGTTTGATTTATTTGGAATGAATGAGTTTCTGAAATTTCATTCAATTGAAATTATGCTTTGTATACATTTGGATGGAAATGTATGAGAGAATAATTGTGGGACACAATTCCTTTTAGGAGGAGAGTATGTGAAGACCCAAATTATTGAGATAAAAATAATTTTAAAATGAGAATATTTAAGAAAAGAAAATATAGTCTGACAATAATAATATTAGGAGTAAGTGAAATGAATAAATAAGAGGATAGAGATTTTTTTCAATAAAATATAGTGGGAAGAAAATGATCAAATATGAGTGAGATTTTATATACAGATATCTCCTGTATATATATATACACATATATATATAAATATATATGTATTAGATATGAGTAGCCAAAGAAGTATAAAATGATAAAGCCCTTTTGATAACCAAATTGCATGAGAACCAGTTTAGTATTATTGTGCATAAACACCTTCTCAAAAATAAATCAGGAAATAAATGGTTTGAAATAATATAAGAGGACCATTCAGGCCTAACAAGGTATACAATGTATCTGAGTCACACAAAGATGATGTGTAGATGGATCATGCAAATAGCATGTGCACAGAAAAGCAGAGAAGCAACTGCTTTTACTAGAAATAGAAATCAAGAGAAAATGGCACATTTAGCCATAACAACACACACATAATTCTCTGAGTAATGTGAGGATAAAATGGGTTTTTCCTTTAGTAAAACCCTAGCAAAATGATTTAAATCAAGAGGGAAGCAGAGGTTTTCTCTGGGGGAAAACAGAAACACACTAAAAAAAAATAGAAAGGAGAGCTCACCTTGTTTTCAAGCTTAGACATTCTCGGGGAAGAGAGGAGGAAGGTGAGTGATTAATCACTTATGATCTGTAAGGCATTAAGACCCATGTTAAGGGCAGCCAAGTTATTTTATATAAACACTACATTATGTTTTTCTGTTTGATTTTATTCTTTGGATGAAAATATGTTGATCATGGATGGTATTCTGGTTGGGTTTTTGGATGAGATTTTAACTTGTTTTGACTTGTTGTGATGGTTTCAGTTTTTGTTAAACAAATACACTAAACACAGAAATAGATTTTATATATGCTAGTTTTGACATGAAAAATGAATCAAATGTTTTACTGTGGAATAGGGTATCAATGAAAGAAAAGAAGTAGGCAGTGTGAATAATGAGATTCATGCTTATGTCTAGTCTATATTAAAAATGATATGAACAATGCAATATTACGAATATGTGCTGATTTGTTCAGATCATAAACCAATAAGTTTTTATGGGTTTTTCTCAAAAAAAAAACCATTCCCTATGTTCACAGTAAAAGAATAAATATAGTTTTGCATATGACTTCTTCAAATTTGTGTAAGCAATGGAAAATTTCTAGAAATAAAAATATAAGCAGGCTTTAGAAAAATGTGATTAAAGCAAAAATGACTCTGAAATAAGGTGTGCAATTTTACATGAATGCTTTGTATGTCTGGATATGATCTTTGGGTGATTTTAATAATTCTTGACCTATATGAGGAAGGAAAGAATACGAGTATCTCTGGAACCAAAAGAAAAATTCCCCAGAAAGAAATAAATAAGCATGGTCTCTAAATTATAAAAATAATTTAGGAGTAGTGCCTTGATCTACTCATCAGCAGGTGGTTGATGGGTATGTGCATGACTTGTTTAAGTCCTGTAGGCCTCTGTGTAAAGGGTTAACAGAACTGAGCCCCTTTGCAATGCACACATGGTGTTCAATAGCAAGAGTTCAGACCAAACAAAATGAAAAGATGAGAAAGAGAAATGATGCTATGGAATTTAAGGAGTTAATCCATAGGAGTTTTGTACTTGTACAACTGAATGAAGTGAATGGATGAATGCTTGGGTGTATGTTTATAGATAAACCTAAATATACACATTCTCATATTTTAATTGGGATTTGAATTGCATTTTATAGAAAAGTTCTTTGTACAGCCTTAAGAATTTACAAGATATTTTGCATACTTGATTTCACTCACACCAGAATTTATTTCTGACCCTATTTGTTGCCTTTGCAATACTTGGGGTGTCTCATTTTATTGGGGCAGTTCAAAGTTTTGCTGCAGGGAATGATGCATGAATTGCTTGCTTGCTTGCATGGATATTTGGAGATCTTGAGGAATTTAAAGTGTTTAAGAGAAGTAGCAGTGTCTTTGTAATAATTAAGTTAGGCAAACTCTAATATGTTCTAAGTATTTTCATGTGTGTCTTTTGCTTTGATATCTGGAAAACAGTATGTAAGAAGAAAAAGAAACTTAAATGTTATATGTGTTTGTGAGCTGTGGACTTAAGTAACAAGTTCTGAAATAGTTTTAGTAAATAATGCTGAAGGAGAAGATGCCATTTAATCTGATATGTGAACATGTTTTTCTAGACAGTCTTGAGGCACTTCAGTTATGATACTATAAAACTGATACTAAGTAGGAGAGATCTGATACTATAAAACTGATACTAAGTAGGAGAGATCTGATACTATAAAACTGATACTAAGTAGGAGAGATCTGATACTATAAAACTGATACTAAGTAGGAGAAATCTGATACTATAAAACTGATACTAGGTAGGAAATTTCTGATACTATAACTACTGATCTAACACTAGGTTGGGAGAATCTGATACTATAGCTTCAAAACTGATACTAAGTGGTAAGACACCAGATTCAACACTTTTCTAGCTCCAAATATAAGAAGTTGTGTGATTTATAAAGTAGATCACAACACCATCACTCATGTGATGACTATTTGCTCAGTTAACCAGGAAATATGCATTTTGTCTGTCATGATTGGTTTGTGCTTGTTGTGTCTAAACCTTGATCACATGTGTTGTTTTTCTCTGCTTAGATTTCAACCTAGTTTATCACCTCAGTATTCATATGATAAGTACCAAACCACAAAAGAATTCCAGAATTTATAAAGTATGGCTTGTAAACCAAGAAACCAATTAATTTGAGAAGTGAGCAAGAAAATTATAAGTGACAATATTCGAATTTAATATTAATCAAGCTTGAGATCAAAAAGGGGAATGTAAAAATAGAAATGGCTATGTGACACCAATTCTCTGAAAAATGAGAAATATTGTGTGATTGAATTTTCCTTGTTAATTTTTAATACTCTGATAAGCAAGGAAACATTTATATATCTTCATATATATAAATGACTTGAATTGACTTATATACTAATATTTTTATATTGGTAAGAATTTGGATCTTGGGGGAAATGAAATTAAAGAAGTGATCACTTGGTAAAAAAAAAATCTCAACAGTAAATCACTGAAAAATAACAATCCAAAAGAAGTGGGTCACTTCATCCTAACATCATGATAAAAATAGAAATGTATTCATACTACAAAGTATAAGACAAAGGAAGACACAAATACATTCAGATATGTTCAACAATCAAAGGAAATATATATATATATATATATATTAGCTTGCAAAGGAAGACAATGATATATATTCAAGTATGAACAAAACTGGATAAGTATGAGAAGAAGAAAGATACAAATCAAAATTGAATAAGTATAAATTGTACAAGGCCATTAATGCAAGCATCAACATATCATTTCAGCCTCCATTGAAGAGAAAAATCTCTGCCAACTATACAAATAATCTACGCAGTACAAATAATATCTTGTACCTGGAAACTTCAGCCTGAACACACACTATCTTTTATATATATATATCATTCTTTTCATTTCGATTCAAAAAAAATAGCTACAACTTGAAGACTAAATACAGCAAACTCAATAGATAAGATCATCAAAAGCAGGCAGTATGTTTTTTTCAAAAACAAGTTGATTAAGTTCAAAAATCAAACTACTTCCAGGAAGAAGCTTCTCTGTCCTTCTTTAAACTGTAAGTAAACTAAGCCTTCAATCTGTTTTAAAATCTTGTAGCATGTAGTAAAACTTGAATTAAAAATTGGTGAAAATTGTTGCATGGATGGATTAAAGTGTTTGCAAGTATATAGATATGGTCTATTCTGTGCATGTTTGTATAATATGTATACATATGCTTCTGTTTGAATAACAGGCTCAAGAACTTCCAAAATAAATTCACATCTCTCCTTTTAAACAAATTTATGCTATGATCTTTAAAAGGGAAGGTGATTATATGGATGCAATACCATATGTTAAAATATATCCAAGTGTATATATTGTATAATGATTTCAAAAATAAGGAAAAAACAGAGAAGATTAATTTAAGTCAAAAATTTAATTTTTAAAAATTCCAAGTTTTGATTATATAAACTGAATCGTACTTGAATATGATGATTTTTGACGATAATTTTATAATTTTTATGCGTATGGTTGATGAGTTATTGCAAGATGATCGAAAAAGGGAATATCGTTCATTTTCGACGATCGAAGGAAGTTTGGGTGTCGCCATTGAGGCTGGAGGAAGCTGATGTGGTGAGGGTCATCGGGAAAATGATCCCAGAGGTTTCCGATCATCGTGGAGGAGGTGCGGTGGCGTTGTAGGGTTTAAAGCCCTATTGGGTTTGCCTATGTTGTCGAGTCGATTTCTCCAACGTGGGTGAGTCGGACTGGATCGGGGTGTGGGGGATCGATGCGTGAGGTTGCGGCGGAGCTCTAGACGGAGTCGCGAAGCTTCTAGCGGCGTCAAATGGCAGCGCGAGACGTTTTTGGTTTGTCATGTTGGTTCCAGTGGGTGTTCGTGTAGTTCGATTTTTATTTCAAGCATTATCGTTGAATCAGGGTGTTCGAGTTCGTCGGCGAGGTCTCCGTCGACATGTTGGTGATCGGAATGATGACTGAAAGTGGTCAGGCCTCGTGTGCACGTACATATGTGTCACTCGTATCTGTTATCTCAGGGGATTGGGGAAGATGAGCATTTTCTCGGGGACGTTGATATTTGGCTCGAGTCAAATGCCGCGTTTGTCTCGAAGGTTGTGGTGTGAGTTTCAACGTGGGTAGGAACGGGATTAGCTCGAGTAAATGATGATTGTGCTCGGGTCAGTACCCTAGTATTATGCTGGATTGATAAATACGAAATCAAGTTTCAAAATTTATCTAAGTAAATAAGTTTCATAGAAGTATAAACCACGATCTAAAGCAAAGCATTAGCAGTTGAAACAAGTTTTCAAAATTTCAAATGTTTGAAATTGTTTGTTTAGATGATTATATAGTAGGTAATTCCTAAAGGTTTTAAAGATGATTTAAATAATGCAATTGAATAAATACAAGTTATTTAATTAGGATGGAAGTTGAATAATGTAATCAATTTAAGGGGATAAATAATTAATTTAATTATTAAGATAATTAGTTAATTTGTTTGAGAAATCAATGTAAGGGATTGATTCATTAATGTGATTATTTTCGGCAATTAAATAAAGTATGATAATTTAATTAAAAGTAAATTACTTAATTGAAATTTATTAATGATAACTACTTAAATCACTAGATATCATTAATTAAGGTAGGTAATTAATGGGCAATCACTAAATGTAATTTAATAATGATAATTACTTAATGTAAGTAATTTAAAAGATTAATTTGTTAAGAATTAATGTGTTAAAGATTAAGAATTTAATTTGTAATTAAAGGTTAAATTAAGTAAGGATAATTAGTCAAGAGTGGTTAATTAAGATGGATAATTAAAAGACAATTAATTAATTGGCTTGTAATTAATTAATGTTAAGTAAAGGTAATCTAAGTGATTAAAGGATTAGTAATTAATTTAATTAGTAAATTGATTTTTTTTGAAATGATCCATTTTGCTTATGAATGGTTAAATGATGATTAAATGCCTTAAATTGATTGATATCTCTGATATGAAATGTTTGATGATATGATTGGATGGACAATGATAATGTGGTTATCTATCGATGATGAATTGCTGTGAAAAAAAGTGACAAACTTGGGTTAAGAGGGTGTTGAATTCGAAGAGACCGGAGTCGGGTATTAGTAAATACCCGAAACCACTTCGATTTGTAAATCTTTTATAAATTCCTTAATATGTGAAATCAATAGACTGGAATGGAATGATTTAAGTAAATTGGACCATTAAATCTTAGTTTTGGTACTTAGAAACTGATGTGTGAAATAAGAGATGTCTATACCAAATTGTGAGTTGATACGAGTTACCCCGGGTTTTAAATAAGTTTTATGCATTAGTACTTCATATTAGATGGGTTTACTCACGCTGGTTTCCAGCCTGACCCGGGTGTTACTTTGATGTAATGCTCGGGTCAGACTGAGTATTACAGATTTTTAGGTAAGGACGTTCTGGAGCTCAAGAGACGAGCTGGATGGCAGGAACGTATGGAGTGTATTCCGTTGTGATATATTGGAGTTGTCTGAGACATGTTGTTTTGTATATGTCCAGTATTTGTGTATATGTTGTAACTCTGATGTATTAAAGTGTAATTTGACAAGTATAGATTTCTTTATATAACTGTTATTATTTGATATTATATTTGATCCGCTGCGAATGTGAGATTCTGTGTTTTATTTTTTGTTTCTTCTTCTATCTCTTTCTTCTTTCCTTAACTATCTGGAATTTTCGGGATCGAAAATTTCGGGTCGTTACAGTTGATATTTACAACCATTGTTTTCCCTTAAGTATTTAATCATTTTATTATAAAAGCACATTTACTTACCTCAATACAATTATTATTCTTCCAAAATTATAATATACTTCAAAATCTTTTGTTATACTTATTTATTTCAGACCCTTAAAACATTTATTTTCCCATTAAAAATTGTAATTTGCATCATTACTTCTCAAAACAATAATATTATCCTTTTACCTCAAAATAATAATACAAGTTGAAACCTCTTTAATCTGTTCAAAACCAATTTATTACTATTTATCTCAAAAAATAATAATATTTTATATTAAACTTCAAAACATATTTTATTATCATATGCCTCAAAATAGTAATAATTTAAACCGAAACACTTCTGGAAACATATTCTTACCATCATTATTATTTCGAAAATAACTTTTCTTTTATTTCTTAAATAATAATAATAATAATAATAATAATAACATTTTCCAATAAACACCATAAAATCCATTATATTGCCATTTACTCAAAACAACAAAAATTTCACAAAAACCATATTAATCTTTGTGAAATATAATTTATTTTATAAATAATAACGAAGTTCCCAAATTCAATTTAAAATAGGTTTTTCGTTATTTTATGAATTTCCCTATAAATTCATAAATAATAACATTAGTCACTTTTCTACGTTTATTTAAAAAAAATGGTTAAATTACTGTTATTTATGAATATTATTCCTTATTTGTAAATGATCTCGTTTACTATTAATTTACCTCAATTCCTAAAATTAGATAATTTTATTTCATTTCTATTAATTATTTTCCCAAGCTAATAATTACTTATAATTGAACATTCGGTAATGCAGTAATTAATACGAAACCAATCAAATCATGCCTCAACATCAGAAATATTTACAATATCCAAACAAACGTCAATATAACACAACATATCTCAATAATTGTGAATTTTCATCAATGGATATGCATTTAATATTTTTAAACCTTAATTATTTAAAATAAATAAACCATACCAATGCACTTTTGCAAATAGCCTCAAAACTCAGCAGACCAAGTGCTAAATGGTCCATATTTTACTACGTGACCAACTGAACAAACCTCTATGAACCGAAATTCGTAGGCAAAAAAAATGATGATTATAAGTAATATGGTTTAAAATTCGGCCTTAGGTATTAATATCACTTTAGATCGAGAAGGCGCAGAGTTACAATCACATGATGTAGGCAACAAATCCACGGTTGTAAATTCTGGCTTTAAAAAGAAAAGGTGCTCAAAATTCATCTAATGCCCCTCATAATGCATGGAAGCAAGTCTCCAATAATAAAAATAATAACCTCAAAAGTTGACATCATATCAGCCTCAAGTCTCATCCTAAAAGCTATGTCATAAAACGTTATTTTTAAGGGTCACATTCTCATAAATCTGCACATGGATAATGGAAATCCACCCGAAGCCAATAAATGCTTGCCACATGCTTCCAAGAACATGTCTGCCATACAATCCTTTTATTAATGAGCAAAGGCCATCCAATGTGCAAGATAACAACTCAGCTTCAATGCCTCATACCTTGTCTACACCTTGCCCCTTTTCTAATAACCCTTTTGCACTGCTATAGCACCATGCAAAGACCGTGCACGTCCATATTGGTACCTCCTAAGCCTTTGAAAATTCAACTATCCAAACCTCTCCCCACGACTACAACTCTAACTCCAACTTTAATATGGATTATATCGATAATTCCAACCGCATCTCAATGAAAGAATCCCTCTCTACAGTCAACAATGCTTCCTCTGAGAACCCTTCACCTAGCAATCAAATCATGGAATTAATAGTGCCTGAAACTCCCATTCCTAACCCAAAGCTTAACACTAACCTTCCATCCAATCGTGTGTCATCATCCTGGAAACTCTCTCTTAATTCCACATCAGCCAATATTCATCAAATATAACTTAACAACTTCACTTCAAATGATTCCCAAAGCGCTTCTCCTAGACAGGATGTTATCTGAGGCATAACTTTAATCTGCCATCCAATTATGATTCATCATCCTAGAACCTTGTCACACTCTCACCTGATTCTACATCAGCTAATATTTATCAAAACTGAAGCAATAACTTCACTGTACCCTGTATAACAGATGATTCCCAAATTGTTTCCTTTAGAAACAGAAGATCAGCTTGCAAGAAACACCATATATCCCTAAGACAAACTCGAAGCAAATCTAGGGACCGAGACAAAAGAAAAACCTTCGATATCCAGACTACCTTCCTCAAATCTAAACCGATCTTCGAAGGGAGTAAACAAGCTAATGCCACCACCTCCCCTAAGCCAGCTATGCAACCCACCTCCCAATCCATAACTTTTAACCATGATTGGTAAGATCTGCGTGTGGAGCATAAGGAGAGGAAAAGATATTGCTAAGCAAAGTGAGATCGGATCATTAATTCATCTCCACCCAATCCAAATGATTGCCATTCTAGAGAATAAACTCAACAACCTTTTTATCCATAATATAAACCCCCGCTAGAGTCATCATCATAATTTAGACATTGCTCCTTTTAGGCGCATGCTTGTCATGTGGAACCCTTCTATTTTCCAAACCACCCATATTTCATATTACAAACAAGCATGTCACTACAAAATCAACCATATTCCATCCAACTGCCAATTCCAATGCTCCTTTATTATGTTGAAAACCCCTTATCTCTCAGGCAGAGCTTTCTTGATAACCTCCATAACCCTTAGACTATTCTCTGGTTTTTCTAGGTGATTGGAATTGTATGATGAACTCTCATGATAGATCGGGTTGGAATCCCCTTCAACCAAATGACCTACATCCCCTCAATAATATATTTTTGAGAGAAATGGGTGATCCTCTAAAGTAGAGGAGAGCACACATGTTTGCATATATATAACACTGAAACAAAGGTGCTGCCAACATGCCTGGTAGGTAGCTAAACAAAATACAAAAAACAATGTAAAGACAAAGGTACAACTAGAATGAGCTCCGACAAGGCCACCGCCCATTACACCTCATTATCGAGTTTCGACAAGGCCACTGCCCATAATAAGCTATTAAAAGTACCCAAAAACCATGAAGTGACTCGGTGTGGATGAAATATGAAGCCAGCTCCAGCTGAGAGAGAAAACTCCTCGATGTAAACATGGAAAATCCAGAATGAATGCCTCGCTGCAAATGGGAATGATCCAGAATAAAGTACTCCACTCTGTCATTGTGGAAGTACTGGAAAGAATGCCTCACTGCAAATATGTATGATCCTGAATGAAGAGCACCACACTGTAGATGCAGAAGAACTCCTCACTGCAAAAGCGGAAGGCCCAGAATGAACGTCTTGCTAAAATCATGTCAGTAGCAATCCTGAAAACCTACGAATAGTAATCTAGTACCATTTCTGACCTAAACTTGTATCTATAAATGGAACTAAATGATATTATAAGAGTAATACATATATATGTATATGAATAAAATTTATATACATATATATGTATTAATGAAGTAAAAATAGTATTACCATAACTAAAATTGTAAGACGGAAAGCAATATATTAAGAAGCAGACTTAAAAGAATTCCAAAGTCATAATGCATCATCTTAACCAACACTAAAGATATATTAACGATTAACAAAAAAAGTTAAATTCCTATAAATTAAAATAATTTAAAATTTGTCCTTATGCTCCTTTAATCAAAAGGACATTATGATAATCAGTTAAAACATCATTCAAATTAGAAAAAATGTTAATGCTATAATTATTAATGTTAAAAATATTAGTATTATGTTTAAAAATATTAATACTATTAATAACCTTATTAAGATATTCTTTGAAATGATTATTTTTAGCTAATCTATATTTAGGATTTGAGACCCAATTAAAACAAAATGATGATATTATAAAAACCAATTTGTTAAAATGACTGCTATTATTATTAAAAAGTCTTTGGTATCTCTCAAACCAAATATACCAACAAATTATAATGAATAAAGTATCAAGTAAAAATCTATTTTCCTTTTTGAACTTAAATCTTAAATTATTCCAATAGTAATCACAATAAGTAACTTTAGTTGTAAAATTAAAATTAAAGATTTTGAGAGTATTATTCAGGATGTAGTAAGTATCCATGCAATCATAATACACATGTTTAATATCTTCAAGATACAGATTACAAAAAGGACATTTAATATTAATTTGCATATTTTTTCTTTTTAAAAATTCTATAGTATTTAGTTTACCATGCATGATTAACCACATATGAAATTTAGATTTAGGATGAGCATTTGTTTTCCAAATAAATTTAAAAGATTATTAGCTACTCCCGAGAAATTAAGAAATTTATAAAAAGAATTAGAAGTAAATTTCTTACTCTTATCCCATTCCCAGCTAATGTTATCATTTTCGTTCTCAATATTATATAAATTCAATCTAGCATAAAGCAGAGAAAGTTTCCTAAGAGTTGTACCTTCTAAAATTCTATTAAAACTAAATTCCAAGGGGGGTCATTATCTGGAGAAAAAACATCTAGAACTAAAGCTTTTTTAAAGTTAGAAATTTCGTAAAGCTCTTCAAATTCTATCCTGAGAGGGATAACAGAAATCCAATGGTTATGCCAAAAAGAAGTATTATTTCCTGAATGAACAATTGTATTAGTACCAAGGTTAAAAATCTCGTGACATTTTAAAAGTAATTTCCAAATATTAGACTACTTATTTATTGTTGTAGGTGTAATTTGGTACAAATTATTACTACCATTATAGTAATGCTTAGAAATAATTTCTTTCCAAATAGAATTATCATTTATATCCTTAAATTTCCATAACCACTTCACTAAAAAAGATAAATTCATGTTATGTAGATTAATAACTCCTAAATTACCTTCATTTTTCGATTTACAAATTGTATACCAATTGACCAAACATTTCATACTACTATTGGAATTATCCCCACTCTATAAGAAGTCCATTCTTATTTTATCAATTTTATCAATCACCCAATCTACAAAAAGATGCATAGACATCCAATAGATCGGGAGAGCTGATAAAACAAGGTTGATAAGAACTAATCAACCATTCATGTGGAGCAATAAGTCCCGATCCGACATATGCAACGTATCCAAGCTTGATAGAGTGTTTCACAACAACCTTTCCAACTCCCTCTGGCTAAATGTCTTCTACGAAATCTTGCCCCCAACCTCTTCGATCACTCATCTATCATCCTAAACTTTAATACCCACTCCTTGAAACCCTCATCAGTCTTTAGATTCTTTTAACACTTGGCTTGAATATCCTAAGTTTTTTAACATAGTAAAGGAATCCTAGTCCCAATTGGCGTATGGTAATCCCATGATAATTCTCCAAACCAAGCTAAAACACACTAAGCAAGCATGCCTTGAGGGAATAGGGCAAGAAAGTTTATAAAGAGGGAAGCAAGCTATCCACTCAAATCAAACATAACCATGAACTGGTACAACTCAAAATGTTTAATAATCCATCAATAGATGCCTTTTTCATGTAGGAACATGAATTGATTGAGAAGTTGGTTGCTGCCTTTCAAAATGAAGCCAGCATGCTTAGATAGAAATGTAGGGACAATGGGATATCCAGGGAGACAAAAATACTGCCTTTTATCATAATTACCTGAAGGTCAAAAGGTCTAATAACAAAAAATTTACCATCTTACACAATTGTAATAATGAACACAGGGGACAGGAGGTAGTTAGTGCTACATTCGTTGATCATTTCTCAAGCATTCTTAATAGCCAAGAGAACCATCCTATTAGCTCTGAATGTACTGATCAACTTCAAATTTCTCCTTTGTCTCAAAATCAAGTCAACCCTCTTTAGGAAGATATAAGTGATGAAGAGATAAAGTAAGCCCTATTATCAATCCAAAAAGAGAGTGTTGGAGGACCCGATGGTTTGGACTCCTTTTTCTTCACAATATGCTGGAATATCATCAAGCAAGATTTCCTTAAAGCTGCTTATAACTTCTTCAGAACTAATAAGATGCATAGGGCAATCAACTCCACTATTATTTGTCTCATCCTAAAAGTAAATGCACCATCTAAGATAAGTGATTTCAGACCCATCAGGTGCTGCAATACAATATATAAATGCTTGTTTAAAGTGCTTGTCAATAGATTAAAGCCTCTTATGTCAAGTCTCATCTAATCAAAGCGCTTTCATCAGTGGTATAAGTATTATTGACAATGTTCTTCTCACTAATGAACTTATAAGAGGCTATAATGGAAATTACCTAGGCCCAAGATGCTGCCTTAAAATATATTTAATGAAGGCATACGACAACACTGTTGCGACTTTTCTATTGATTAGAAAAACACAAATTTTAATAAATTCTGCAAGCGCATAGGTGTGTAGTATGCAGGTCGAACGCAGGGAATTGTATTTTAAAACAATTGAAATCCATATTTAAATCTTAGGCGTGTTAAACAAATTTGATGATGGTTTTGAGCGGATAAAAACAATAATAAAAGCAATCACCCTGAGATTCCAAATTTGACTGAAACTAATCAACAAAATTTACTGTAGAATTCAGAGTAAAAATAAAAAGTACGGAAGGGAAATAAGCAGAGTGAACAACTGGAAATCAAACGAACTGAATTTAAATTAAAATGAAAAGAGTACTGACAAATAACTAAAAACCAGAATAAAAAGACTGCTAAAACTAATTAACAATTCTGTCCATTCTCTGAAGAAATAAATAACAATGCTGAAAAATAAACTAGTAGAAAAAGTGACGGGGTAAGAGATGATCCTTCTGGTTGCTATCTCTTCTGTATTTATAGAGTTTTCCTTTGAAAATATCAGTCCAACTTTTCACAAAAGAATGGGTCCACATCACTTGCTCTGCCGAAATATACGTACTGATCTATTCAAGCTTCAATTGATGAAAGAAAATAATGTGGCCACGTGGTCATTGCTTGAATTGGTCCATATTGATTTGAATTGATGTTTGCTACTTTGAGAATATGCAGCCAATATTTACTAAATCAAAGTTTGTACATGCTTTGCCACGTCATTGATTGAAGAAAGTATATGTTGAACATGGTTGGTCCCCACTTGCTTGAATTAATTAAATTTGTTCCATGCTTTGAGTTTGAGCACGTGACTTGCTTTATTAAGTTAGAAATGGGAGTAATTTGAGATATATATGATTTGTTCCTCATGTTGCTTGCACCCATATGCTGAAGTGAGAACGTGAACTGACTCATTACGCCGAAATATACATGTCTTATTGCTTGATTTATTTGGTGCTCAAAATGTTGCTCTCTTTGCTGCGTGACTCTTGAACCAATGGACGGCACAACCGGTTAATTTCAACGTTGCACTTCGGAATCTATATTCTGCAAAACCACAATAAAATACCCGTATAATACCGCTTTATTAAAATAAAAATATATGAAACAAACGGTTTAAAATGCAGAAAAATACGTTCATCAAATACCCCCACACTAGAACTTTATTCGTCCTCGAATAAGCAAGAAAATATAAACTAATGAAATCCTTTTTCGTAGGAAACACGATTGCATTGAGCATATGCAACAAGCCATTAAACCTATAGGTGTCCCTAGTAGGACGAGTGGTGTCTCGTGAGGGTTTTCAGCAGATACTACCCACAAAATCCAAATGCAGTTTGTGGGGATCCTAATGTACTACATGAATGCAAAATTTTAAACAAATGGAGACTTGATTTATTTCAAAATAATTGCAACAAAATAATGTAGATCAGTTTTAGTCAACTTCTAGAAATTTTTGGTTCCTCACTAAACACAAATTTCAAGATAACTCAAGTTTTCATACATTAGATTCTAGTTTAGCCAGTTGTTTCAGTCGATAACATAGTGCAGCCATGAAATAATCTCTTTATTGTTAATCACAGTTTTTCAAAATGGTATTTATCATTTCCATTTGTATAACAAGCCAAATCAATAAAGTCAAGAAGTGTTTGGGTTTCAATAGCTTACTTTCTCTTTACCTTTTTGTTATATACACCTAACTTTTGGACCAAGGTATACCACCCATGCACTGCCTCGCGGGCTTACGTGAGAGTTGGGACAGAGCTTGGCGGATTGTGCAAACCGACGCTGACTATGTCAGAAAAGGTCGGTAATCCTTAGGTGATTATTTATTTAATTTCTTTATACACCTAACTCAGAATGCTGAGGCCAGATATACCATCCATGCACTGCCTTGCGGGCTTACGTGAGAAGAGTACAGAGCGTGGCGAGTGTACACACTTTCATAAGTGTGTACACCTATTGACTCTAGGTGTTTCTTAAATCATTTTTTTATAAAATGAACTGAAGAGAGTTATGCAAATAAACTTAACACCACTTAACTTCAATGATTTGAAATGTCAATGCATGTACTTTAAATCTACCATTTTTTTTAAAACAAAGACTACAATTTAGAAAGGATTTCATAACCATCACCTACGAATCTCCCTATATACTAACCTCACTATTATCGCTTGTAATTCAACTTTTCATTATATTTTACATTTGAAATTAGCGATTCACAAAAATTTTCATTAATTGACTTCAACTGTTTACTTACTTTGTCTTGACTAGTTAAAAATAAATCAAAGTCCTAAAAATAATGGAAAATGAGATGAAGCTTGAAAAAAAAAATTGAAAACAAATAATGAGATGATTTTTTTTTTGAAGTGATGCCACACTGTGAAATATGAACAAAAAATATGAGATGTGCGTCCCCCCCATACTGGAATGAGACAGTGTCCCAACTGTCAAATGGAATGCACATGCACATGAAAAGAAAAAAACTAAAAAGAAAAACTAAAAGAAATACAACCTGATATGTACAAGATAGTGAGTGGCTCATGCCGAATAGCTAGGTTCGTGGAGATCCACGAACTCGTCGTCCTCGTGTTGTTCGAACTCTAGAAATGGCTTCAAGCGTTGTCCATTGACCTTTGAAATGGAACCGTCCCTAGGATTTTCAATTTCAATTGCACCATAAGGGTATACGGTTTTCACAATATATGGACCTGTCCATCGAGATCTCAATTTGCCCGAAAATAAATGAAGTCTGGAATTATATAAGAGAACTTTCTGCCCTACTTCGAATGTCTTACGAAGTATGAATTTATCATGATAAAATTTAGTTTTCTCTTTATAAATCTTTGCATTTTCATACGCTTCATTTCTTAGTTCTTCTAATTCTGACAATTGTAATTTACGATGTGATCCGGCTTTTTCCATGTCAAAATTAAGATATTTGATTGCCCAAAGTGTGCGGTGCTCGAGCTCAGCGGGTAAATGACATGCTTTTCCAAAAATTAATCGGTAGGGTGACATTCCTAGATTGGTTTTAAAAGCTGTGCGAAATGCCCAAAGAGCATCTATCAATTTAGATGACCAATCTTTTCTATTTGAGTTCACTGTCTTTTCAAGAATTTGTTTGATCTATCTGTTGGAAATCTCGACTTGACCGCTAGTCTGTGGATGATATGGAGTAGATAGTTTATGTGTGATAGAGTATTTCTTAAGAAGAGATTCAAAAGCACGATTACAGAAATGAGAACCGTTATCACTTATGATAGCTCGAGGTGTACCAAAACGAGAAAATATGTTTTCTTTCAGAAATTTGACAACAACTTTATTGTCGTTCGTTCTGGTGGGAATGGCTTCAACCCATTTAGACACGTAATCCACTGCAAGGAGGATGTACAGATTTCCAAAAGAATTCGGAAAAGGTCCCATGATATCGATGCCCCAAACATCAAAAATTTCGATAACAAGGATTGGGTTTAGGGGCATCATGTTACGTTTGGAAATACGGCCTGTTTGTTGACATCGAGCGCATTTGGAGCAAAATTCGTGAGCGTCACGAAAAAGAGAGGGCCAATAAAAACCGCACTGTAATACCTTGGCAGCGGTTTTCTTTGCTCCAAAGTGTCCTCCACATGCGTGATTATGTGAAAAAGAGAGAATACTGTGGAATTCATGTTCGGGGACACACCTACGAATGATCTGATCAGGACAATATTTAAAGAGATAAGGATCGTCCCAGTAAAAGTTTCGAACATTGGAGAGAAATTTTTGTTTATCCTGTTTTGACCAATGGGAAGGTGTTTCATTTGTGACAAGATAATTTACAATGTCGGCGTACCATGGTGCACTAGAAATAGAAAGAATTTGTTCATCGGGAAAATGATCGTTGATTTGAGTGTCATCGACGTTTTCGTGCACAATACGGGAGAGATGGTCGGCTACGAAATTTTCAGAACCCTTTTTGTCTCGTATTTCTAAGTCAAACTCTTGAAGAAGTAGGATCCAACGGATTAAGCGGGCTTTGGCATCCTTCTTCGTGAGTAAATACCGTAATGCGGCATGATCGGTGTAAACTATAACTTTAGAACCTACGAGATATGATCTAAACTTATCGAGGGCGAAGACAACTGCTAAAAACTCTTTTTCTGTGGTTGAGTAATTCAATTGAGCATCGTTTAGAGTTTTGCTAGCATAGTAGATGACTCGAGGAAGTTTATCGACTCGTTGACCCAAGATGGCTCCAACGGCATAATCAGAAGCGTCACACATTAATTCAAAAGGCAGAGTCCAATCTGGAGGTTGGATGATGGGTGTAGTGGTCAAGATCGATTTAAGGGTTTCAAAAGACGTTTTACATTCATCGGAAAAGTCAAATTTAACGTCTTTTGCTAGAAGATTTGAGAGAGATTTTGAAATTTTTGAAAAATCTTTAATGAACCTTCTATAAAATCCCGCATGGCCAAGAAATGAGCGAATGTCCTTGACGGACTTTGGAGGAGGAAGGTTAGCAATAAGATCAACTTTAGATTTATCAACTTCTAGGCCATTTTTAGAGACAACATGGCCTAAGACAATTCCTCGCTTAACCATAAAATGACATTTTTCCCAATTAAGCACAAGAGATTTCTCCTTACATCGCTTTAAGACACGTTCTAAACGAAGGAGGCATTGATCAAAAGATGACCCATAGATTGAAAAATCGTCCATGAATATTTCTAAGAAGTCCTCCACCATATCGGAAAATATACTCATCATACATCTCTGAAAGGTGGCGGGGGCATTACAAAGACCGAAGGGCATGCGACGATAAGCAAAAGTTCCAAAGGGACATGTGAACGTCGTTTTGTGTTGATCCTCTAACGCAATAGGAATTTGATTATAGCCGGAGTAACCATCAAGAAAACAATAATATTCATGACCGGCTAAACGTTCAAGCATTTGATCAATGAAAGGGAGGGGATAATGATCTTTTCTTGTTGTTGTATTGAGTTTTCAATAGTCGATGCAGACACGCCATTTTGTTTTAACTTTTGTGGGAACAAGTTCGTTATTTTCATTTGTTATCACAGTGATTCCAGATTTCTTTGGTACAACTTGTACCGGACTTACCCAAGTACTGTCAGAGATAGGGTAGATAATGTCATTGTCTAAACATTTGATAATCTCTTCCTTTACCACTTCTCTCATATTGGGATTTAGTCGCCTTTGAGCTTCGCGGGTGGGTTTAGCCTCATCGATTAAATGTATTCGATGTTCGATGATTGATGGACTAATTCCTTTAATATCGGCGATTACCCATCCTAATGCCTCTTTATTTTCCCTTAAAATTTTCAAAAGTTGTTCTTCTTGGTCCTTAAGGAGATCGGTGGCCAAGATTACAGGGAAATTTTCCGAAGAATCTAAGTATGCGTACTTAAGCTCGATTGGAAGAGGTTTGAGTTCTAATTTAGGGCGTTATTCGGTTGAGGCTTCGATGGAAGTCAATTGATTGAATTCTAGCGAATCATAAGAAGAGTGGAGCAAATCATTTAATTTAGAAATGTATTCATCCTCGTTGAAGTTGGAATTAAAATGATCTAGGCACATATTAAGAGATTCTGTGGTATCGCTAAAATCATTTTCTACAATTATTTGAATCATGTCAACTTCTTCTATTTCAAGATCCCTTGGTTGTTTGTTAAGATTGAAAATATTTAATTCGATGGTTAGGTGTCTAAAGGAAAGTCGAAGTTGACCATTCCTACAATTTATGATAGCATTTGATGTTGCCAAGAATGGACGGCCTAATATCAAGGGAATTTGACTGTTCGGATTTGAGACGGGAGCGGTCTCTAGGACTATGAAATCGATTGGGAAATAGAATTGCTCAATTTGTATCAAAACATCTTCAACTGTGCCTAATGGTTTTTTGACAGATTGATCAGCTAGTTGAATTGTGATGTTTGTAGGCTTTAATTCCCCTAGTCCAAGTTGACAGTACACAGTATAAGGTAGAAGATTTACACTCGCTCCAAGATCAAGTAGGGCATGACTAATGTGAGTGTTACCAATTTTACAACCGATTGTAGGACAACCGGGGTCCTTATACTTGATTGGGGAGGGATTCGAAAGAACAGAGCTAGTATTTGCAGTTAGAAATGCGGTCTTTGGAACGTTCGTGGCACGTTTTTGAGTACATAGCTCTTTAAGACACTTGGCATATTGAGGAATTTGCTCAATGGTATCAAGAAGTGGAATATTGATTCGAACTTGTTTGAAGATTTCAAGAATTTGGTCAAAATTAGCGGGCTTCTTCTTTTTGTTAAGTCTATGAGGAAATGGAGCTATGGGTTTATAGACTCGTTCGGTAGCTTTTTCATTTGAAGAAGAAGGTGTTATACTAGATGGTGAAGATAAAGAAACTGGAATGTTGGGGTTGCCAACATCAGAAGGTGAAGAGTGGTTAGGATTGCCAACCTTGGATGAAGAATGAGAGTTGATAGGATCGACAACAGTGGGTGTCGACTGAGTCTCAGAATTTTGAACATGGGTAGATTTAGGGAGGATGTCAGGGTTGCCGACGTGGTTGTCTACCTTCTTTCCAGACCTTAATGTGGTGACAGCATTAACTGGATTTATATTTTCGTCCTCACAAGAATTTGCTCCTCGAGTGTTATACTTTGGATTCACTTCGGGTTGACTAGGCAATTTACCTTTCTCATTGATTTTCATAAAGTCCTTCATCATAATCAACAATTGTTCATTTTGTTTAGTGATTTGCTCAATTCTCGCATCTTGGTTAGTGATTTGTTTTTCTAATCGAGCAATTTCTTGTGATGGTTGAGAAGGTTGGGCTGATGAATTGAAATTAGGATGCCTGTATGGTTGATTCGAAGGTTTTGTTTGAGGAGTTGGTTGAGAATTTTGAGCATTAGAGGTTGGGGCTCGATAATTCGGATTTGGTATCATCGGATACAAATGTGATGGATTAGCTGCATTGTTAGGATTTGACCACGAAAAATTTGGATGATGCTTCCAGTTAGGGTTGTATGTGGATGAGTAAGGACTGTTTTGAACTATAGCATTGATTTGGTCTTGTGTGTAGTAATGGGGTAGTCCTTCTCCTTCTTGAGGAGTTTGGGCTTATATAGGAAGATGTGATGGGTCAATGGCATGTACTCCTCTGTTTGGAGTACGAATTGGAACACGAATTTTTTCCCATTGCATATCCTTTTCCGAATACTCTTCTAAAAATTCCCAAGCTTCCTTGTCTGTTTTTGCCATGAATTCTCCTCCGCACATTGATTCGAGTTGGGATCTTGTTTGATAGTTAAGCCCTTCATAGACGATTTAGCACAAGACGTGTCTAGGGATTGCATGATGAGGGCAACTATATAACAATTGATTGAACCTTTCAAAATATTTTGAAAAAGTTTCTCCTTCATTCTGAGAGAATTGATTGATTTCAGTTCGAATTTTAAGTGTTTTGTGGAAAGGAAAAAACTTTTTCAAAAATATAGTGATGAAATCGTCCCAACTTTTAATTGAATTTTTAGGAAGAGAATTAAGCCATCTTTTTGCACTTTCTAGAAGTGCAAATGGAATAAGCCTTAGCTTGATGGATTCATTAGAAAGTTGTTGCATTTTAGTTGTAGAAGCGTATAACTCAAATTCACTGAGAAATTCATATGCATTTTCAGACCCGGTGAATTTTGGTACCCCTTGGATAAAAGAATGTTTTAGCTCAAAATTATTTCCTTCGGCAGGTGGAAATGAAATAACCGAAGGTTGAACAGTTCTAGTTGGATAACATCGATCTCTAAGTGACAATGGTCTGTTCTCATGAAATTCATTATTTCCAGCATGTGATCTAGGTGATGAGTTAGCTGAAGTGTGATGTGAACCGTGATTGCTCATATTCGTTTGATTTAAATTTTCCGTTGATTTGTTTAACGAGAAATTTTGGCTTTCTAAACGGTTAAAATTATTTCTTGCCCAAACGCGCATAAACAACTCAAAGTGTAATAGCAAAAAGTAAATTTAAACAGTTTTCAGTTGGGCACCTGTAGAGTTGAAAATTACTTACAGAGGGGTATGGTAGTCCGTCCAATGCAACTGAGTAGCGCTAACGGATCAAACTCCACAGTTTGCGGTTGCTATGTTGTTGCTACCTGTCAGATATCTAAGAGCTGATAACCTTAGAAAAAAAATTAAACGTGAGTGAATGAAACTGCAGTAAAAGGCAAGTGTGTATATATAAATGAAACGTGAGTAAAATAAACTAAATGGAATGTAACTTGATGCAATGAAGTATGCTTTGGTTATGTGAAAAACTATGTGTGAATGAAACGTGGTGAAAAACTATGTGTGAACGAAATAAGAAAACATGAAAATGTGTACTGAAATGATCACTGAAAAAAATGAGTGCAAAGTGAATAACTGTGCAAACGTGAAAACAATGGAAAGTGCAAACTAACGTAAAAATGTGAAGGTGGAAAACTTACTTTGATGAAATAAAAAAAATATGAAAATGCAGCTACAGAAACTAATGGTTACGTGCTTGAGTAATATGAAAATGCAAATGGCACTTGTAACGACCCCGAAATTTAAATTTATTTAAATTTATAATTAAATGAACTTTTGAATTAAATTGAGTAATTAAATAAATTTTTTGATAAAATTAGTAAAATAAATCGATAAAATGGAAGCGAGTTTCCCCGATCGTATATGAGTGAATTTGAAAATAATAAATATATTGATATATATTCTATTTGAGTTTAAATTGTAAAATCAATGATGATGATAATATTAAAGTAAAATGTTTGAAATAGAATAAATTAGAAATTCAATTACATTGTAAAGTAATAAAATAACAAATACAACTTGAACAAATACAAACTGAATTGTAAACCACAAAACAAAAGAAGACAACATAACAATGTATAACATGGCAAAGTAATAAAAATAAACATATCTATGTACCAAGCACCATCATCCCAGCCGAGTAAAACATGAACACAAATAAAAGTAAATGATAAAGTACAATAGCATATCACAACAAGTAATGCAAGCCACCACAAACATCATCTCAGCCGAAGTAAGGCTGAAGTTAATAAATACATTAACATGCATAACCAAGTACAAAAGCATAAAGAAAACAAAGACAAAAATAAAATACCTGTACAGCCGAAGGAAAATAAAATGTATATTGTACAAGCTCATAAATGCAGCCCCAAACAAGTTACCTCAGCCTCCATACAAAAATCTCTGGCCGTAAACTTAAAAAGGAAGTAAAGAAAAAATTTGTACCTGATATTGTACAAAATGATAACACCTGTAACTCATTTCTATATCTCCAACTCCTTCATTTCAGTTTCGAAAATCCTTAGCAAAGAAAAACTGAGATATCACTTGTACCAGTTTTGTATACCCTGTATACTTCTATCCCAATATACTTCTTTCTTTATATCTTCTTCATCACCACTTCGTTTCATTTAAAAATAAAGCTAAGAAAGAAACTGAGAAAAAGAACGTCATTCAAAACTCAAGCAAAACAATACAAACTAGAGATCAAAACCAGAAGGCTTTCAACTTGAATTATCAAAACCTATTTCAACATTTTTCTCTGTTCTTCTTCTGGGTAAACAAGGTGAGCAACCTTTTGTTTTAACCTTGAATTTGTTTATATGACTTGATGTTGTGATTGGTATTATAGTAAAGTGAGTAAACAAGAAATTTAAAGCTTTAAGTTCAATTTAAAAGCATTTCAGGATTTATGATAATATGGTTGGTATATGCTTTGATCTTAAAAGATAATACTGTGTTGCCATATGCTCCTCTGTTTAAGTGTTACAGGGTGAATATTTTTCAAAACTCAAATTTATTTTCTGCTAATCATTGTTAAGCTTTGATTTCTCAACAAACAAGATGTTAAACTTAAATTAAGATTTTTTTTAAGTTGATTAAACCATCTTTATAAAATTTATCACTGTAATATTGTTTTACAGGAAATCAAGTAATCAAGTGGTAAATTCGATTGTTACAAGAAGCTAATTCAAGTTTATAACTTGAATGCTACCTGAAATTCATGATTTTTAAAACTAAAACGAAGATTTTTAGTTTGGGATGTTAAGAGCAGTTTCTATGTGAGCAAAAATTGCATTTTTTCCATTTTCTAACAATCGAATCAATTTAAAATGTTGAAGTTTGGTTTGAAGCAAGTATGAACATCATGGATTTCGAGAAAATTGTCGAATTATTTTTCCATTGCATATATTTTGAATACGAGATCAAACTAGGGTTTAAGAACCCAGTTTTGTTCACGTTAGAAACTACGGTGCCGCGCCACCTAGGGATGATCGGAATGCGCGTCGGTGGGGCGAGTCGAAGCGTCGCTTGATCGCAAAGCTTCAGACCAAAATTTGTGGCCGATAATGAACTGGAGGTGGCGATACGAGGCGATCTTGGGCAACTGGTTGGGTTCCAGTTTTGTTCAATTTGCTCAAAATTCGAATTCGTGACGAAATTGTTAAACTGGGTAGTGGAGTTCGTCGTCGAGGTCAGGGGCGACTCGTGGGTGGTGGCGACGTTGATCGGAAGACGTCAGAGCTCTTGTGCACGTGTACGTGCATTTCGTATCTGGATTTGTTGAAGTTTGGGGAAGAACGTTGATCTCGGGTTTTGTCTCGTGCGAGTGAAGGAGTTACTCGAAGCAGATGAGTGATTGCAAAGACTCGGGGAAATTGGGTACTTGACTCGAGTGGAGAGCCGAAGAGGTCTCAGGTTGATGTTAAAACAGTTTTGTTTTAAACAAGTTTTTCCAAATTTAAATTTAAAAAAATTTAAACAACTTCTTGTTAATCCTTTTAAAATAATAAATGCTTTATTTTAAATTTTGGGATTAGTTATGTTTTAAAGAATTTACTTCCAATTAAATAAGATTTAAATGGAAATTGAGTGATTAATTAAGTAAATGGTTATCCTTAATTTAAAGATGCTTATTTAATGTATGTAATTAAAAGTTAATTACTTAAGGTGATTACTTAAAGGATATTCAAATAATTAAAGGTCGACTTATTTCTTAATTAAAAGTAATTAATTAATGGTTAAAGATGATTAAGTGATTAAGAATAATCACTTATTGTAATTAATTAAAGGTAATTAATTAATGTGATAAATTAATTAAGGCAATTAATTAAGAAATAGTTAATCTATGAAGGTGATTAAGATATAATTAAAGAAAAATATATATTTATAATTATGTGATAGATTGATTATAATCATACTATTAATTCATCTAATTGTTAGATGATTAATTATTTTTGAAATGCTTTGAGCAGTTTGATAACTCTGTTATGTGATTGTGATGCTTTGTAATATGAATTGCTTTGTGCTGAGTTGTGATTTCTGTTTCTGTGATATACTGTTATATGAATATGAAAACCCTTGGCCCGTAAAACGGCACTTGAATTTCGATGCGACAGGGAGTCGGATTCCAGTTGGTCATCCGAAACCCACATCGAATTGTAATGATGAATCTTTGTGACCGATAAATTTATTTTATCTATGAATCTGTGAATGAAGATAAGCGTTATGGATTATACCGCTTATCGATATATCTGTGATGATTGATGTTGTGCACTATTGTGTGAAACCCCTGGACTACACCTTTACACACACAAATATGGATTTCACGTGGGAATCGGTTAAGTCACAGATAGTGTAAATTTAATGTTTTTGAAATTGAAATTTTAATTTCAATTGATTTTGAAATTGGAAATTGGGGTTTAATATGAAAAGCTTTTGAAATGAGATTTCAAAGATAAAAGTTATTTTGAATAACTTAATCGAGTTTCGAAATTTAAATAATTTGATTTAAATTTGAATTCAAGTTTGAAATTGAATTCTATGATTTGAAACTAGGGATAAAAAAATGTTGTACAAGTTATATATGGGTTAAACCATTTTTTTTGGGTATTGATTTGAGAATTTGAATTTAATTCAAGGGTTTTAACTCGTGTAAATATAACTGGATTTTTCTGAAACGAAAACTACTTGTTTTCAAATAATAATAGCTTTCATTTGAAGAAAGGATTTCCAAATTGTGTTGAACGGTTTCAAGTTTGAAATGGAATTGAAATGGTTTGAAAACTATGAAATGAGTCTTTGATTTCAAAGACCGGATGAGTTAATCTAACTTGAAATGGAATTGTTTTGGAAGACTATGAATGAATCTTGGAAATGAGTTTTGAAAGCTATAAGTTAAATCTTGACTTAAAGATTTAACGAGTTAATTGTGACGACCCGGAATTTTTGTATATTTGAAATGTGAATATTTAATTTATTTTAAATATCCGAAGGTTAAATTTTAACTTTAATTTCAAATATACAGTATTTATTTGGATAATTAATTATTAAATTTAATTATCGGGATTGGGTAAAATATTGAATCTTGATTTTAAGACTGTTAAAAATAGTTCAAAGGTTCAGAAAATTTATATTGTTAATACTGAAGATGATAGAACTTTTAAAATGGAATTTTAAAAGAGTTTTGTTCAGTCTTAAAAATATATCATGGAAATTAAATTTAAAAAAATAGCCGTCCGAGGCACAGTCTCGGAATTCAGCGAAACCAGTTCCATTGGATCCATAATATTGTATTATTATTGGATTTCAATTTTCGTAGTATTTGGAGTTGTCGTGTGATCATACGGAATGTAAACGCGCTGAAATTTAATCGGAAATTTAATATTTTAACTGGTCGATATTTCTTTCCATATCCAGACTACGAGCCTTCTGGATCACGCTGTTTGTCCACGCGTTGAAACATCTGTACACGCGTCTCCTTCTCCTTCCAGTTCAGAGTACTCAAATCCCTCGTTCCTTACTTGGAATCGTAGTTTCCCCCTTCCATCTTCATCTGTTCAAAATCGAGAAAATAAAATGGAGACTACTACCTCCCCAATTTCTTAAATCAGTTCGAAAAAAAAAATTGAACGAGCTCTCTGTCTCTCTCGAATCAACCACGGCTAATCGATTTCACTCCTCAATCGAACACTCGTCCTCGTCAATGTTATGGGGTGCGCGCGCGATTGTGTGGGTCTGGATGGTCCGTTGAGGTGTGGCGACGCGTCTGGGGTAGGCGAGGGGGCGGGGGTCTGGCGATGAGGGAAGCGTAATGTTGATTTGGGGGTTTGGTTGTTGCGAGTCAGCCGCGATGGTGGCTCGGTGACGTCAACGGTGGCGGTCACAACCTGAGGGGAGCCGATATGATTTGAACTTGGCGTGAAGTTCTGATTTTTGCGTGGCCGCTAAGATTGGGTTGTTATTGGGTGAGATGATGGTCGAATTCTTGAAGTGAGGTGGAGCTCGGGTTTGGTGGCAGTTGTAGAGGGCCGAGGCTTTAACTTTACTTGGGCGGTGGCAGCAGTATCGAGTGGGCCAGTAGGAACGCGGCGATTTGCTAGGGCGGGAACGATGTGAGGTCGAGTCATTTCTTGGTTTGGAATCTGGAGAGAAACAAGCTGGTCTGGAGTGGATTGTAAAACAAAATCAATGGTGAGTTAATCTCACTCAGTTGAATTTTATTTTAAATTTAAATGGTTAAATTTAAATAATTGATTGGATGATTGCATTGGTTGATATGATACTATATATAGTAGTATATAGCAATATATACATATTGGCATATGTATATATTGGAGTTGTTGATATTCCCGCATTTATATAGCGGATGAGACCCTATGCGCCGCATAATAGCGGATGATTTATATAAATCCCATATACCGCGATATTCCACTTTGAAGTGGAATTGGTATTTTATATTGTGCTAACGTCTGTGGATGCAGGGAAACAGGTTGGAGGGATCCAACTGGATTCCTCAAAATTATTTAGATTATTTGATATTCTGTTCTATGAATATTGATATCCTGTGATGATTTTATTGATGATTGAAATATTGGATGATATGGTTGGATTGAATATTTCAATAAAAGGAGTTATCAAAATATATTGAATTGGATTTTGAAAGAAATAAAAGAGTAAATTTTAAGTAAATAATTCAAGTGAATTGGAATAAGGGAATTTCGAAATAACAAGGGAAATATTAACTTTAAACTAAAGTGATATTAAATTTAAAGAATAAAGGATTTATTTTGAATGTAAGGATTAAATTTAATTAAAGGCTAAAGAAGGAATTTTGGAAGTTTAAAATTGGTATTTTCAGTTAAAAAGGGTTTTAACTCAAATAAAGGAATAAATCTAAAAGTTAATGTATTTTGAAATAAATGAAGTAGTAAAGGAAATTTATTTCAAAGTAAAGTAAAGTAAATTGGAAAATCAATTGGAAATTGATTTAGTTGTTTAAAATTGGAATTTTAAAAGAGAAGTGAGATTTTGAAAATATAAACTGGGTTTATAAAGTAAAATAAAATATCAGTGGATATTTGAATATAAATTCAAGGTGGGAATTTATAAAAAGATATGGTTTGGTTTAAAAATAAATGTTGATTTATTTTTAAAAGATGGAAATGAGAAGTGTATTTCTCTGGATAGCCAAGTACGTTTTCAAAGCAATTTAAAAATAAGTTAAAAGTTTTAAGTATGATTTAAAAAGCATATTTTAGAAAATTGATTATTTCTAAATGTTAATTTTCAAAGTAGGTATTTTTAAAATCTATTATTGTAGTAATTATATAAAAGTGATTTGCTATTCTGTTTTAAAAAGAGAAATTTAGTTTATATTTATGAAGTGGTTTATTTTAAAGTATATATTTTTAATAAAGTATTAAAGTAGTTTGATTTCAATGTTATAAATTATATTTAAAATAAAGTGTTTTAAATTATTTTAAAAAAATAAAAGTATTTTGTACTTGGTGATTCAGTGGAAATAATTATTTGGGAAATGTTTCCGTAAGCGGAAACTGTTTTGAAATTGTTTTCAAATGAGCTTTGAAAATTGGAAATATATCTTGGAAAGATATTTGGGCAAATAAATAATGTGGGAAATTATTTAATTGTGTGATGGTTGCTTGTGGATGTTAATTGATAGTTAAATAACCGACTATCAATATTGGCCAAATGCGCTGATCGTTTCGAAGAGACCGGGATCGAGTTTCCGTATACCGGGATTCTAGGTCTGGAGACTCGAATACCACTTCGATCCGGTTTGTACGTTTCGTGTAACGATTTCGGAGTCGAAGATGGAGCAGTGAAGTGCAAGGACTAGTCGCTACTAATCCTGAGGATATTTCCAAAATGGATGTAGTAGGAGTAGTGCCTTCGGTTCCGTTCAAACCCAGGACAGACTTGTATGGACGAATGCTTGCTAAACATCGTCAGCGGACGATGGGCATTCTAAGGGATATGATCTATAAAGGTATCGTTTAGCCTCGAACCTCATCAACCGGGAATGACTGAAAATCAGGGGTTATGCAGCAAGGCTTCGTGGGTAGCTCCCACTGGAGGGTAAGGTCATCCCTGTCTAGATGTCCCTTTTTATTTCGGCTTAGTGGTGCGGTTGCTGATCCCAACCGTGGGGTGATTTTATTCGGGATCATCCAGTAAGGGATGGTTCCGGCCTTGTGTTGCAGGGGAGCGGGCGTACTCCTCGGTACTGTGATCTAGGCCACGTACTGTGATAGGTGGTACCCCAGTGCCTAGTCATTCGTTGGAAATCCATTTTTCCTACGTGCCTTGTACGGTATTTGTTTGTATTACCCACTTTTGTGGCTAGTATGCTGGAATTTAATAATGTAACAATTTCAGCTATTTTAATAAGTATGTGTATATAGACACTATTATAATATCAGAGGAATTTGATAAAAAGTGTTTTAGCTATCGTAAGGTAAAAACCCGACATGTTTATTTGTGGCGTGGTCTTACGAGATGCTTTTGTTTTCAAAGGGTTTGAAACTTTAATAATCAATTGAGTGTGATTTTCTCACGCTGGATTTCCAGACTGACTCGGGTATTGTTTTATATGATGCTCGGGTCAGACCGAGTATTATAGGTTACAGGATATGATGATGTGGAGCTCAGGAGACGAGCTGGATGACGATACGTACTCTCGTACTTGCTATTATTTTCCGCTGTGTATTCAGTTGTATGTTATGGATGTTGATGTACTCTGATGATGTACTCTGATGATTTATTGTATAAACAGATATAGTTTTTAATTTGTGTAAAGATCTGTTGATATATATTATTATATTTTATTCCGCTGCGATGGTTAGATTCTGATGTTGTTTTCTATTTTTCTTCTTCTACCTCTTCTTTTTACCCAAATGGTCCGGTTTTTCGTGTTAGAAAAACTCGGGTTATTACATTAATCCTAGTGAAATGGAAATTGTTTTGAAATCTATAAATGGATCTTTGTGAATGGGGTGAACTTTGTGAATTAAATCTTTTGTTTAAAAGATTAAAGTGTGGAAATTGTTTAAACCATTGAAGGTTTTTGAAATGAATCTTTTTGTTTAAAAGATTGGAAATGGTAATTTGTTTTACCATTCGAATGAAAAGTTTTTGGGCTTTAAGCTGTGATTTAACTGAGATCCCAGTATCCATATGATTTTTAATTGCGCTCGTTATTCGGTTTAGCCGGGAGAGGACCTTTGTGTCATATAACCCATTCCGAATAGTGATACGACGATATGGATAGCATTTGAAGACCGGTGGTGAAGACCGGGTATTTGCAAGAACGATAGGATGACCTATCGATTGTCTCTGCACTGAGTCGCGCCGGTATAGAGATTTCCTAAGTGATGGGAAGTCCGATCGAGATTGTGAATACCCGGAATTGCAAGGGCTTCTTCGGAAGTGCCTTCGGTTCCGTTCGAACCCGGAACAGACTTGTATGGATGTGTGTCTGACGTTACACTTTGAGATGTAAAGCTGGTTTCTATCAAATACATTTCTGTTGGTGGCGGAGAATTTATTCTCTTAGCTTAACACCCTTCTCTGAGACGTACGAGCTCAGAGGTTATGTAGTTGATGGTTACTAGTGATACATTCCCAATTTGGTAATGTGGCATACGAAGTGCTGCTGATCATTGGTTGATCAAAGCGCGGCTTTGTGAAAAAGCGTGGCTTTGTGAAAAAGCGTAGTTTTGTGGACGAGACTTCGTCGAGCCTCACAACCCGGTAATGGTCGAAACAGGAATGTTGCGGCAAAGGTTTGTAGGGGTAGCGCCCCTAGGGTATGTCATTTCCTTCTGGATAAAAGGTGATATCATGGTATGGAGCCCAGATATTTTACCTATGTGGATGCTGCACAGTTATTATACTTTGTGGTTGTTGCTTTGTGATCGAGGGCCCTCGGATAAAGGTCGGTAACGACCGGGGGATGACATGACTCGTGTGTTAGTTACCTAGTTACAGCTCGGTTAGAGCGTGAGGTAGCGTCGGCCTTTTGTTTGCAGAGATCCGGTTAGGATCCGGGGCGTCTTTCCAGAGGCGTTTCTATTTCGGTAAGGAAGTTCCTTAGCCTGATCATTTGTTGGAAATCCAAAGAAGCAATACGCGCCCTGTACGGTTTTAGTTGTATTACCTGCTATGGAATGTGGCGGTAACCTGCTATTGAACGTAGTAGCTATAGTAGGCATACGATGAAATGTTGTATGCTGGCTAAGATTAATATTATATTTTCCAAAATGTTTTCGACCCTATGCACTAATGATAATAATATCGAATGATTTTTGCGTAGTAAGCATTTTTGACTATCATAAGAAGAAATCTCCTCCAATTCTGCGTTTGCATTGTGTGTGTGGTGGGAGGTCTTATGGTAGTTTCATTTTCGAAAAGCATTGCGGGTTTCAATGTTAAAAGCCTTTTGTGTTTGTTCAAAGATAAACTGTTTTTGTTGCTCACACCAGTCCCATGACTGATCCGGAGTTTATTGTTCCCTTCCTAAACTCTGGGTGCCCACTATTTTCCACACGGGCAGTCTAGAGTTGGGTTTTTCAGATATTCAGGTTTAGTAGATTATCTGGAGCTAGTTCATTCATCGGAGTTGCTTATCTTGGAGCACTCTATTGGAGATATTCTATCCGCTGCTGGTGTTATCTATTTTCTTTTCCGCTGCTATTTCTTGTATCATATCTCTGATGTATATAGATATTCATTGTATCATCATTGTATCTGGATATTGTATCAGATATTGTATATCAATGTATTATTCTTTTTCTTCCACTGTGTTGTTATACTTAATTGTGTTATAAGCTCCGGCGAATCGGATTTGAACGGTCGAATCTGCGGCATTCTAGTACAATGTGAAGTACGGATGTTGATTTTCGAACGCGAAAAATCCGGGACGTTACATGTGGTATCAGAGCTAAGGTTGAACTTTAGCTCAGGAGTATAACACATTAAGTAGCTCATTAGAGATAGGGTGAAGTAAACTCTAGAATGAGTAATTCTCAGATATCCGTCTGAATGCCTCAGTAAATTCTCTTGCTATCTACTGATAGTGAGTATGAGTGCGAGAATTGAGGTGGAAACTCGAAGGCGAGCTCAGAGGTTCGAAGAAAAAAATAAATTGTTCGATTGATTCGAATATTAACAAATTGTATAAATTGTTTATACAAGGTTTGAAACCGTGAAGAAATGGTCAAAATGGAAAATGGAAAATGGACTGCAAAGTAAAATCAAAGGTGAGATCTTCTCACTCAAAATTGAAAAGTGGAATTTTCAGTTATTGTTTGTTTGCTGTTTGAATGTGATATTAGATATAGTAGGATATATCTATATATATAGCAATATATACATATTGGCATATGTATATATTGGATTGATTGATTTCCCGCCTCGTATAGCGGATGAGACCCTATTGCGCCGTTAGTAAGCGGATGATATTTTTATAAAACCCATATACCGCGATATTCCACCTCGAAGTGGAATTGGTATTGTGCTAACATCTGTGGATGCAGGGAAACAGGTTGGAGGGATCCAACAGGATTCCTCAAAACATTTGAATTAATTTCATATGTTGTTTTGATTGATTATTTATAATCTGCGTATGATTATATCTGTGATTGAATGTATTGAGAGCTATAATTTAGCCGAATGTGTTTTTGGTATCGTTGGATACCAGAAATAAATGAAATTGGATTTCTGAAATAAAAATTGAATTTTTGATGGTTTGGGAAAATAAAAGAATTTATTTTAAAGGAGATAAATTTGTTTGAAATCAAATTGATAATTGATTGGGTATTTGAAATAAATAATTTGTGAAATCGATATAAAAATCTATTTGGTGTTTGGACAAAAAAAAATTGATTTTTGTGTTGGAAAATAAATTTGGGAATCGATTTGTGAAAACGATTTAGTCTTTGGGATTAAAGTTAAAATCAATTTGAAATGTGATTCGGTGTTGAAGTAAATTCAGAAATCAATTTGGAATTCGATTTGGATTTGAAATAAAATGGAGAAATCAATTTTTAAAGTTGATTCGGAGTTGACAATGAATGTTTGGGAAACGATTTGAAAATCGTGTAAAAGTGGATTTTTGGGAATGTAAATTCCGAATAGAAGTTGTAAAGGAAAGGGAGATTTGTTTTAAAAATAAATACTGATTTATTTTTAAAGTGTGAAAAATATGGTTTGAAATCGGATTTTCAAAGTGATGAAGTGTGGAAATAAATTTACAAATTTGAAACGTAAATTTGAAATAAATCGATAAGGATTTATCTAATTGGTTTAAACGGACCATTATATGATTTGAAATTGATTTTCAAACGTGAAGTATGAAATATGATTTGAAATTGATTTTCAAATGTGAAGTGTGAAATATAATTTGAAATGGATTTTCAAATGTGAAGTGTGGAAGAATATATATCTTGTGAAAAGATTTGAATTTAATAAATAATTTGGGAAAAATTATTTGAATTGGATGTTTGTTATGAATGTTATTGATAGTTAAATAACCAACTATCAATATTTGCCTTTGAAATGGCACTTGATTTGTTTTTAAAACAAACGCTCATTATTCGGTTAAGCCGGGAGAGGACCTTTGTGTCATATAACCCATTCCGAATAGTGATACGTCGTGAATGGATAGCATTTGAAGACCGGTGTAAAGACCGGATATTTGTGAAAATGAAAGGACAACCTGTCGAATGTCTCTGCACCGAGTTGCTCCGGTATAGAGATTTATATCACTCTTTTTGTGATGGGGAGTCCGGACGTGATTAGTGAATATCCGGATTGCAAGGGCTTCTTTGGAAGTGCCTTCGGTTCCGTTCGATCCCAGAACGGACTTGTATGGATGTGTGTCTGACGTTACACTTTGAGATGTAAAGCTGGTTTCTATCAAATACATTTCTGTTGGTGGCGGAGAATTTATTCTCTTAGCTTAACACCCTTCTCTGAGACGTACGAGCTCAGAGGTTATGTAGTTGATGGTTACTAGTGATACATTCCCAATTTGGTAATGTGGCACACGAAGTGCTGATGATCATTTGTGGATCAAAGCGTGGCTTTGTGAAAAAGCGTGGCTTTGTGAAAAAGCGTAGCTTTGTGGATGAGACTTCGTCGAGCCTCACAACCCGGTAATGGTCGAAACAGGAATGTGCGGCAAAGGTTTGTAGGGGTAGCGCCCCTAGGGTATGCCATTTCCTTCTGGATAAAAGGTGATATCATGGTATGGAGCCCAGATATTTTACCTATGTTGATTTTATTTTGTGGCTGTTGCTTTTCGATTGAGGATCCTCGGATAAAGGTTGGTAACGACCGGGGGATGGCATAGCTCGTGTGTTAGTTACCTAGTTACAGCTCGGTTAGAGCGTGAGGTAGCGTCGCCCTTTTGTTTGCGGAGATCCGGTTAGGATCCGGGGCGTCTTTCCAGAGGCGTTTCTATTTCGGTAAGGAAGTTCCTTAGCCTGATCATTTGTTGGAAATCCAAAGAAACAATACGAACCCTGTACGGTTTTTAATTGTATTACCTGCTATGGAATGTGGCGGTAACCTGCTATTGAACGTAGTAGCTATAGTAGACATACAACAATAGTTGTATGTTGGCTAAGATTGATATTATATTTTCGAAATGTTTTCCGCACTAGACATTAATAATAATATCAATTGATTTTGCGTAGTAAGCATTTTTGACTATCATAAGGAGAAATCTCCTCCAATTCTGCGTTTGCATTGTGTGTGTGGTGGGAGGCCTTATGGTAGTTTCATTTTCCAAAAGCATTGCGAAGTTGTTTTATTTTCTTTGCGAAAATAACTGTTTTACGATCTCACACCAGTCACCATGACTGACCTGGAGTTTATTGTTCCCTTTCTAAACTCGGGGTGCCCATAATTTTCCACACGGGCAGCCTAGAGTTATTTTATCAGGATATTCTGGAGCTTTGGAGATGAGCTGGATGGCGAAGCGTACTATCGTACTTGTTTATTATTTTTCCGCTGTGTATTCTGTATGAGGACAAGTTTATATAACTGTCCATTGTTGTAAACTCTGATGATTGATGTATGTATAAACTGATATAGTCTTTTGTTTAAAGATTATTGATTTATCTATTGTTTATTATTCCGCTGCGAAATGTGAGATTCTGATAATTGTTTCTGATTCTGTTTCTGTTCTTTCTTTTTCTTCTATCTTTTCTTCTACCTCTTCTTTTAACCCTAAAGTTTCGCGTTTCCGCCATTCGATTTTTTCGACATTCGGTACAGTGGACGTATCGGTGTCGAGTTTTCGGAAGACGGATTTGCGGGTCTTGTATTAACGTGTTATACTCCTGAGCTAAAGTTCAACCTTAGCTCTGATACCACATATATATATAAAAATAGATAATAAGGATGAAGGTTTGTACATGGCCGAAGTAAACAAATCATTTAAATACAAAACAAGTAAATATATGAGGCATAAAGTACCAAGGCATTTAATGCCATTGCCTCTTGTACACCATATAGTATGCATCAGCCGAGCTAAGAAAATGTAGGCAAGCAAAATATTAGTATAATAGAACAAAAAAAAGGACTTAAGCAATTAAATGCAGCCTATATCTTTAGTACACCAGATTATCTTCAGCCCCAAAGAAAATAAAAATCTCTGATCAAATCTTGTACAAATGCAACTTAGCCTCTGCATACTTGTTTTCTTTATTGTCAAGTTTCCTTTCCTTTTTCGTTCATTCAAACAAAGCAAAGCATTCAAACCATTTTCAAACAAGAGAAAACAACAAACCCTGTAAACCATTTTCAAAAGCCTGAGCAAGGCATTTCAGTTTTTAAAGAAAAATAAAGCATCTTTCACTAGAAATCTCTGAAGCCATTCCAGTATCAAGTTCAAAAAAATCAAGTTTTCAACTTTGCAAAGTTAAAAAGATTTCAACTTGAAGCTCTGTTCCTTCTTCAACAACACTGTGAGCAAACATACTCGAACCCATTTATATGTTTTGATATTTGAGTTGATGCTTGAAATATATCTGTAGGGTGATGATGTATATATGTTTGTCTGGATATAGATTCAACTCGAATCTAGTGAATTAGGCTATATATTGTAAGCATGTCAGAGAAACAGGCATAAATTTGCCTCTGCTTTGCTAACAGGTTCCAAAACCTGTTCAAAGAAAAAAAACAAATAAAATCTCTCTATCTAATTCTTTTTGGATTATAAGTTGTAGATGAAACATGTTTACATTATCAAGATCTAAGCTTTAAAATTCCTTCCAAGTGAATATATTGGGAATTAAATCAGAAAATAGAAAATCACAGTGGAAATGGTTCAAAATCAGAAAAAAATTGATAAAATGTGGATCACTTCTGTTTAAGTTTCTCAAGCTATACCTTACTTCCAGAATCATTTCTGCTTGATTCTCTTGATGATAGGACCTAGGATCTAAACTAGATAGGTTTGCTTGATTTTAAAGTTAAGTTTTAAAATTAAATTAAGTTAAAATAACTTTAAATTTTATCTGGGAATCAAAAATAACAGAACGAACTGTATATAAATGAAAAAAAAAATTAATTATCCAGATTAATTGATCCAAGGTTATAAATTGATTACTTAAACTAAAACTTGGTTTTTAAAACTAAAATCAATATTTTTAGTTTAAAAATGATTGAGAATTTCTGGTTTGACCAGAGATGGTGTTTTGGTATGAAACTGTCAATCTGGGTGGTCCGGGTGGTCAGCGTCTTCTTTGGTGATGAAGTAATGATAGGAGAATCTGGGAAAATTATTGGGAAGTGGATCAATGCACTGTGGCAATGGTGGTTAAGTATTAAAGTCTTTAACCCTAGTTTTATCGAGACGATCTTTGATTTTGATTGGAGTGCTAGTTTGCGACTCGCTGGAGGACTCGAAGTTCATCGGAGCGCCAGCAAAGTGGTGTGCACGTGCACGGGCCTTAGTGTTTGCCTGAGTGTTGTTGTCATCTGGGAAGAACAGGAGTGATGCACGCGTTTTACTCGAGTAACTCGAGTCGTTGCTCGAAGTGCCACTGCGATCAACTCGAAGTAAAAGGGGGAGGATTTCGAGTCAATCTTTGTTCCAAGATTTGAACCAGAGGTTGTTTTCTGTTTTGAAATCTGGAACCAAAAATTTAAATCTTTAGTCAATGTTTATAACTGAGTTCAGATCAAAATGCAATTATATAACAAGTTGAATTGGAATTTACTAGAAATAAAGTTTTGAAATTCAATTTTAAATTCAAATGACTTGGAAATATAATTAAGTTAAAGTTATTACTTAATAAATTAAATAATTAGGATAAATTGATTAAAGGTAAATCAATGATTTAAAGAGTAATTAATCAAATTGATTGGTAACTAATTAATAATTATAATTGAACTCATAAGTAATTAATCTGATTTAAATAAATCAGATAATTAAATTGATTTTTACTTATGAATGTTTGGATTCTATTGATTTGATTGTTTGATATTCCTGATATATGATGTTTTGTGATACATCCGGATTTATGTTGTGATCTGTAATTGATTATCTGTGATATATATCTGTTTCTGTGATATATTACTATGTGAATATGAAAACCCTTGACCCGTAAAACGACACTTGAATTTCGATGCGACAGGGAGTCGGATTCCAATTGGTTATCCGAAACCCACATCGAATTGTAATAGTGAATCTTTGTGACTGATAAATTTATTTTATCTATGAATCTGTGAATGAAGATAAGCGTTGTGGATTATACCGCTTATCGATATATCTGTGATGATTGATGTTGTGCACTATTGTGTGTGAAACCCCTGGAATACACCTTTACACACACAAATATGAATTTCACGTGGAAATCGGTTAAGTCACAGATGATTTAAATTTAATGTTTTTGAAATTGAAATTTTAATTTCAATTGATTTTGAAATTGGGAATTGGGGTTAAATGTGAAAAGCTTTTGAAATGAGTTTCAAAGATATAAGTTATTTTGAATAACTTAATCGAGTTTTGGAAATTTAAATAATTTGATTTAAATTTGAATTCAAGTTTGAAATTGAATTCTATTATTTGAAACGAGGGATTAAAGATACTATACAAGTTATATTTGGGTTAGACCATTTAAAGGTATTGATTTAGGAATTTGAATTTAATTTAAGGGTTTTAACTCGTGTAAATATAACTGGATTTTTCTGAAACGAACTATTTGTTTTCAAATAGTAAAAACTTTCACATAAGTAATGAACTTCCAATTTATGTTGAAAGAATTTCAAGTTTGAAATAGAATTGAAATGTTTTGAAATTATGAAATGAGTCTTTGATTTCAAAGACCGGATGAGTTAAGCTAACTTGAATTGGAATTGTTTTGAAAGGCTATGAATGAATCTTTGGGAAACGAGTTTTGAAAGCTATAAGTTAAATCTTGATTTAAAGATTTAACGAGTTAATCAAATTGTAATGGAAATCGATTTGAAAATCTATGAATGAATCTTTGTGAATGGGGTGAACTTTGTGAATTAAATCTTTTGTTTAAAAGATTAAAAGTGTGGAAATTGTTTAAACCATTGAAGGTTTTTGAAATGAATCTTTTTGTTTAAAAGATCGGAAATGGTAATTTGTTTAACCATTCGAATGAAAATTTTTGGGCTTTAAGCTGTGATTTAACTGAGATCCCAATATCCATATGATTTTTAATTGCGCTCGTTATTCGGTTTAGCCGGGGGAGGACCTTTGTGTCATATATCCCATTCCGAATAGTGATACGACGATATGGATAGCATTTGAAGACCGGTGGTGAAGACCGGGTATTTGCGAGAGCGATAGGATGACCTATCGATTGTCTCTGCACTGAGTAGCTACGGTATAGAGATTCCCTAAGTGATGGGAAGTCCGATCGAGATTGTGAATACCCGGATTGCAAGGGCTTCTTCGGAAGTGCCTTCGGTTCTGTTCGAACCCGGAACAGACTTGTATGGATGTGTGTCTAACATTACACTTTGAGATGTAAAGCTGGTTTCTATCAAATACATTTCTGTTGGTGGCGGAGAATTTATTCTCTTAGCTTAACACCCTTCTCTGAGACGTACGAGCTCAGAGGTTATGTAGTTGATGGTTACTAGTGATACATTCCCAATTTGGTAATGTGGCATACAAAGTGCTGCTGATCATTGGTTGATCAAAGCGTGGCTTTGTGAAAAAGCGTGGCTTTGTGAAAAAGCGTTGCTTTGTGAAAAAGCGTAGTTTTGTGGACGAGACTTCGTCGAGCCTCACAACCCGGTAATGGTCGAAACAGGAATGTTGCGACAAAGGTTTGTAGGGGTAGCGCCCTTAGGGTATGTCATTTCCTTCTGGATAAAGGGTGGTATCATGGTATGGAGCCCAGATACTTAACTCATGTGGAAACGGTAATTTATTACTGTATGATGTTGCTTTGTTGGTTTTCGGGATCCCGCGGATAAAGGTCGGTAACGACCGGGGGATGACATGACTCGTGTGTTAGTTACCTAGTTACAGCTGTACAGCGTGAGGTAGCGTCAGTGTGTTAGTTACCTAGTTACAGCTGTATAGCGTGAGGTAGCGTCGGCCTTTTGTTTGCAGAGATCCAGTTAGGTTCTCGGGGCGTCTTTCCAGAGGCGTTTCTATTTCGGTAAGGAAGTTCCTTCGCCTGATCATTTGTTGGAAATCCAAAGAAACAATACGAACCCTGTACGGTTTTTAGTTGTATTACCTGCTATGGAATGTGGCGGTAACCTGCTATTGAACGTAGTAGCTATAGTAGACATACAACAATGGTTGTATGCTGGCTAAGATTAATATTATATTTTCGAAATGGTTTTCGACACTATGCACTAATGATAATAATATCAAATGATTTTGCGTAGTAAGCATTTTTTGACTATCATAAGAAGAAATCTCCTCCAATTCTGCGTTTGCATTATGTGTGTGGTGGGAGGTCTTATGGTAGATTCATTTTCGAAAAGCATTGCGGATTTCAATGTTTAAAAGCCTTTGTTGCTTGTTTTAAAGATAAACTGTTTTTGTTGCTCACACCAGTCCCATGACTGATCCGGAGTTTATTGTTCCCTTCCTAAATTCTGGGTGCCCACAATTTTCCACACGGGCAGTCTAGAGTTGGATTTTTCAGATATTCAGGTTTAGTAGATTATCTGGAGCCAGTTCAGTTCTTGGAGTCCATGGACTGACGTTGCTTATCTTGGAGCATTCTATTGGGGATATTCTATCCACTACTGGTGTTATCTATTTTCTTTCCGCTGCTATTTCTTGTATCATATCTCTGATGTATATTGATATCTGTTGTATCATTCTGTTGTACCTATCATTGTATCAATGTTATGTAATTGATATATTCTTTTTCCGCTGTGTTGTTTACTTAACTGTGTTATAAGCTCCGGCGAATCGGATTTGAACGGTCGAATCTATGGCATTCGAGTACAAGGTGAAGTACGGATGTTGATTTTCGAACGCGAAAATCCGGATCGTTACATGTGGTATCAGAGCATTTACTGAGGCATTAAACTAAAATTAGTAAGTGAAGCTAATTGAGATTGACCAAATGAATAAGGTTCGAAACGAATTGAATTCAATAATTATAAATGAAATATTGATTGGATTTATATGGAATTGGTAATCCAGTTTAAATATAAGTGGTAATTGAAAATTAATATGAAAAGTATGGAAAATACTTGTATTGAACTTAAGAAATAAGTGTGAAATTCTTAAGTAAATTTGATATTGAAAATATTCTAAGTTGGTGAATGTGAATATGAAATGCCAATTAAAATGGAATGGAATCAATTGGAAATGCAAAATTGAATGAAAATAGATATGTAACTTCAATAGTGAAGTAAAAATGTATAAGAAGCATACATTGAAAATTGTGTAATGGAATTTGCAAAATGGTTTGAATATTGTAACTAGATATTATGGCTAGTAGGATATATACAGGTGTATACAGGAATTGGAATTTTGATTTCAAAAATAAATTTGATTTGCTCGACAAAAGGTATGTATTTAAATTTCAGTATGAAATTTGATGAGTTTCTGATTTTGCCACTTGGCATTTTGTTTTCTTTTGAGATCTAAGAGTCCGTAGGGACGTTTTGTAGTCGTACCGTATTAGCCGCGCAAAGGAGACGCTGGCGAAATTTTTCGAAAATTTCGAGTGTTAGAAAAATTTTGAGAAATTTTGGATAATTTAAAATTTGAATTTAAATCTAAATTTGAATAAAGAAGTAAACAATGTTGTTTGAAACTTATTGAGGAGTTTGGAAAGTTAGTTGAAGCAATAGTGGGTTGTTAATAAAAAGATTTAGGTTAGTAAGTTAATAAAACTATTGGATTGTGAAAAATAGTAGACGAGTTAAGGACCATTTTTCCTAACTTGTAATTTCGGGACGAAATTCTTTTAAGGGGGGAAGTTTGTAACGACCCTGAGTTTTTTACATTTGAAATGTGAATATTTGATTGAGTTTAAATATTCGAATGGTAATTTAATTTGAAATTCAAATATCAGAATGGATTTGGCGATTAAATTATTGAATTTAATTATTGAAACTGGGTAAAAATTTGAATCTTCAGTTTTAAGCTGATTTAAAAATAATCTGAAGACTTTGAATTTTTATATTGATAGTTCTGAAGATAATAAAAGCGTCAGAATTGAAATTGAAACTGTTTTGTTCACTTTTGAATTTAATCGTTCGAACCGATATTTAAAAATAGCGTTCCGAGGCACAGTCTCGGAATTTGACGAAACCAGTTCCATTGGATCCGTAATATTGTATTATTATCGGATTTCAATTTTCGTAATATTTGGAGTGATCGTTTGGCCGTACGATAAACAAACGCGTTGAAATTAAATCGAAAATTTAATATTTAACTGGTCCAAAAAAAAGCTATCTTCTCCATACGATTGGATTTGGACTCGAAACCTTTTCCATTGTGTTCGGAATAGGCGTATAACATTACGAACGCCTGGCGGCACGCCTTGATAGGAAGTCAAAATTTCGTGTTGTGTTTGTCGAGATAATTTGAATTTGAATTTAAATTAAAATATATTTATACCCTAAGCCAACCCAGTTAAAATTCTTTCCCATCAGCTTTTCGTTTCAGCCAACCTACTCTGAAATAAGCCACCCTAGTAATCGATTATGCCTCCTTTTCTCGTTTGAATCACGTAACCTATCTCTTCAAGAAATTGAAGCAAATCGAAATAAGCATCTTCGTTCAGAAAGAAAAAAAGGGGGAAGAGATCGACAGTCTTATTCGAAATCGCGTACAACAATTAGTGGTCACGAGCAGATGGCCAGGGTCGAGGCATATGGTGTTGCGGTGCATTGAGAAGGAGTGTCGAAGTCGCGATTTTGGGTCGCGCGCATGAGGGGGATCGGTGATGGTTCGTGGGCAGGCGACTGCGAAGTGGGGGTTGCGATTGTTGTAGGCAAGGGCGAACGTGGCGACGCGTCTGGGTAGCTCGCGTTCGACTGGAGGCAGTAGGGTTTCGAGATTGGGGCTGTGATGGCTCGCGCGTGCGAGCACGTGATGGCGAAATTCTGGCATGGGCATTCGTCGCGCTGTCAAAGGCGAGGTTGGGTTGTTTCGAAGGGAAGTCGAACGATGTTGGAGTTAGTTTGGGGTTTCGCGATTGAGGAAGGTGGAGGCGACGTTGGTTTAGCTCTGATGGTCGTTGCGTTGATTTATCAGGCAGCGAGGTATATTCAGTGTTTTTCAATTTGATTTAAATTTGAAAATGAGTTTAAACCCTATACAGCTTATTTTAAAATCAAAATGAATAGTCCAGTGCGTGTTTGAAATATATATATGTATAAATAGTTTGAAGAAAATGTAAAGGAGGTTGTTCATTATTTCTGTAATTAGAAATAAATTTTATCTAAAATTTTAAGTAAATGAATTTTTGAAATTGTTAAAGGGAATTAGTTGAAATAAAGCATTGGTTAATAAAATCCTATTAAATGGAAAATTTAATTTGTTCGATTTATTCGAATATTGATAAAATCATATAATGGTTTATACAAGGTTGGAAACCGTGAAGAAATGGTCAAAATGGAAATGGATTGCAAGTAAAAGCTAAGGTGAGATCTTCTCACTCAAATTGAAAAGTGGAAATTTTCAGTTATTGAATTGATTGACTGTTTGGATGTGTATTAGCTATAGTAGGATATATCTATATATATATAGCAATATATACATATTGGCATATGTGTATATTGGATTGATTGATTTCCCGCCTCGTATAGCGGATGAGACCCTATTGCGCCGTTAGTAAGCGGATGATATTTTTATAAAACCCATATACCGCGATATTCCACCTCGAAGTGGAATTGGTATTGTGCTAACATCTGTGGATGCAGGGAAACAGGTTGGAGGGATCCAACAGGATTCCTCAAAACATTTGAATTGATTTCATATGTTGTTTGATTTATTATTTATAATCTGCATATGATTATATCTGTGATTGAATGTATTGAGAGCTAAAATTTAGCCGAATGTATTTTTGGTATCGTTGGATACCAGAAATAAATGAAATTGGATTTCTGAAATTAAAATTGAATTTTAGATGGTTTGGAAAAAATTAAAGAATTTATTTAAAAGGAGATAAATTTGTTGAAATCAAATTGATAATTGATTGGGTATTTGAAATAAATAATTGGTGAAATCGATATAAAAATCTATTTGGTGTTTGGACAAAAATTGATTTTTGTGTTGAAAAATAAATTTGGAAATCAATTTGTGAAAACGATTTAGTCTTTGGGATTAAAGTTAAAATCAATTTGAAATGTGATTCGGTGTTGAAGTAAATTCAGAAATCAATTTGAAATTCGATTTGGGATTTGAAATAAAATGGAGAAATCAATTTTTAAAGTTGATTCGGGGTTGAAAATGAATGTTTGGAAAACGATTTGAAAATCGTGTAAAAGTGGGTTTTTAGGAACGTAAATTCCGAATAGAAGTTGTAAAGGAAAGGGAAATTTGTTTTAAAAATAAATATTGATTTATTTTTAAAGTGTGGAAAATATGGTTTGAAATCGGATTTTCAAAGTGATGAAGTGTGGAAATAAATTTACAAACTTGAAATGTAAATTTGAAATAAATCAATAAGGATTTAGCAAATTGGTTTAAATGGACCATAATATGATTTGAAATTGATTTTCAAACGTGAAGTATGAAATGTGATTTAAAATTGATTTTCAAACGTGAAGTGTGAAAATGTGATTTGAAATTGATTTTCAAATGTGAAGCGTGAAATACGATTTGAAATGGATTTTCAAATGTGAAGTGTGGAAGAATATATATCTTGTGAAAAGATTTGAAATTTAATAATTTGGGAAAAATTATTTGAATTGGATGTTTGTTATGAATGTTATTGATAGTTAAAGAACCAACTATCAATATTTGCCTTTGAAATGACACTTGATTTGTTTTTTGAACAAACGCTCATTATTCGGTTAAGCCGGGAGAGGACCTTTGTGTCATATAACCCATTCCGAATAGTGATACGTCGCGAATGGATAGCATTTGAAGACCGATGTGAAGACCGGATATTTGTGAAAATGAAAGGACATCCTGTCGAATGTCTCTGCACCGAGTTGCTCCGGTATAGAGATTTATATCACTCTTTTTGTGATGGGAAGTCCGGACGTGATTAGTGAATATCCGGATTGCAAGGACTTCTTTGGAAGTGCCTTCGGTTCCGTTCGATCCCGGAACGGACTTGTATGGATGTGTGTCTGACGTTACACTTTGAGATGTAAAGCTGGTTTCTATCAAATACATTTCTGTTGGTGGCGGAGAATTTATTCTCTTAGCTTAACACCCTTCTCTGAGACGTACGAGCTCAGAGGTTATGTAGTTGATGGTTACTAGTGATACATTCCCAATTTGGTAATGTGGCATACGAAGTGCTGATGATCATTGGTTGATCAAAGCGTGGCTTTGTGAAAAAGCGTGGCTTTGTGAAAAAGCGTAATGTATGTGGACGAGACTTCGTCGAGCCTCACAACCCGGTAATGGTCGAAACAGGAATGTGCGGCAAAGGTTTGTAGGGGTAGCGCCCCTAGGGTATGCCATTTCCTTCTGGATAAAAGGTGATATCATGGTATGGAGCCCAGATATTTTACCTATGTTGATTATATTTTGTGGCTGTTGCTTTTCGATTGAGGATCCTCGGATAAAGGTCGGTAACGACCGGGGGATGGCATAGCTCGTGTGTTAGTTACCTAGTTACAGCTCGGTTAGAGCGTGAGGTAGCGTCGGCCTTTTGTTTGCGGAGATCCGGTTAGGATCCGAGGCGTCTTTCCAGAGGCGTTTCTATTTCGGTAAGGAAGTTCCTTAGCCTGATCACTTGTTGGAAATCCAAAGAAACAATACGAACCCTGTACGGTTTTTATTTGTATTACCTGCTATGGAATGTGGCGGTAACCTGCTACTGAACATAGTAGCTATAGTAGACATACAACAATTGTTGTATGTTGGCTAAGATTGATATTATACTTTCGAAATGTTTTCCACACTAGACATTAATAATAATATCAACTGATTTGCGTAGTAAGCCTTTTTGACTATCATAAGGAGAAATCTCCTCCAATTCTGCGTTTGCATTGTGTGTGTGGTGGGAGGCCTTATGGTAGTTTCATTTTCCAAAAGCATTGCGAAGTTATTTTATTTTCTTTGCGAAAATAACTGTTTTACGATCTCACACCAGTCACCATGACTGACCTGGAGTTTATTGTTCCCTTTCTAAACTCTGGGTGCCCATAATTTTCCACACGGGCAGCCTAGAGTTATTTTATCAGAATATTCTGGATATTCTGGAGCTTTGGAGATGAGCTGGATGGCGAAGCGTACTATCGTACTTGTTATTTATTCCGCTGTGTATTCTGTATGAGGACAAGTTTATATAACTGTCCATTGTTGTAAACTCTGATGATTGATGTATGTATAAACTGATATAGTCTTTTGTTTTAAAGATTATTGATTTATCTATTATATATAGTTCCGCTGCGATATGTGAGATTCTGATATTGTTCATGTTCTTTGTTTTCTGTGTCGTTCTTCTTTCTTTTTCTTCTATCTTTTCTTCTACCTCTTCTTTTAACCCTAAAGTTTCGCGTTTTCGCCATTCAATTTTTCGACATTTGGTACAGTGGACGTATCGGTGTCGAGTTTTCGGAAGACGGATTTGCGGGTCTTTACAAGTGGTATCATGGTATGGAGCCCAGATATTTTACCTATGTTGATTATATTTTGTGGCTGTTGCTTTTCGATTGAGGAAGGTGGAGGCGACGTTGGTTTAGCTCTGATACCACTTGTAAAGACCCGCAAATCCGTCTTCCGAAAACCCGACACCGATACGTCCACTGTACCAAATTGTCGAATAATCGAATGGCGGAAACGCGAAACTTTAGGGTTAAAAGAAGAGGTAGAAGAAAAGATAGAAGAAAAAGAAAGAACAGAAACAGAATCAGAAACAATTATCAGAATCTCACATTTCGCAGCGGAATAATATACAATAGATAAATCAATAATCTTTAAACAAAAGACTATATCAGTTTATACATACATCAATCATCAGAGTTTACAACAATGGACAGTTATATAAACTTGTCCTCATACAGAATACACAGCGGAAAAATAATAAACAAGTACGATAGTACGCTTCGCCATCCGGCTCATCTCCAAAGCTCCAGAATATCCAGAATATCCTGATAAAATAACTCTAGGCTGCCCGACTGGATAGAAACGTGAATGGTTAGAGTGGTATTGGAACGTGAAAATGTATGAGATGATTGGGAATTCATGTGTGAGTGAATGTAACTAAATGCAAAGTGAATGTGAAAAGGAATAAAAAATAAAAATAAACTAGAAACGGTAATAGACGTAGAGACTAACTTAAATGCGAAACTTGAAATTGCAACTGACAGCAAAATGTAACTGATATGCAACTGACATAAATGTAATGCGAAACTTGAAAATGCTTTAAAACTAACGTAAGCTAGTATGTGAAAAAGAATGAAATGCAACTGACATGCAAAATGTAGCAAATGAAACAGAAACTAAACCAAATGCGAAACCTAAACAAAAAAAAACAGAAATTTTTTTTTTGAAAACAAAAAAAAACAAAAAAATAAATTAACACGAATAGACTTAAAAAAACAGAAAAATCGAAAATTTCAAAATAGCAACTCCCCAGCAACGGCGCCAAAAACTTGTTGCGACTTTTCTATTGATTAGAAAAACACAAATTTTAATAAATTCTGCAAGCGCACAGGTGTGTAGTATGCAGGTCGAACGTAGGGAATTGTATTTTAAAACAATTGAAATCCATATTTAAATCTTAGGCGTGTTAAACAAATTCGATGATGGTTTTGAGCGAATAAAAACAATAATAAAAGCAATCACCCTGAGATTCCAAATTTCACTGAAACTAATCAACAAAATTTACTGTAGAATTCAGAGTAAAAATAAAAAGTACGGAAGGGAAATAAGCAGAGTGAACAACTGGAAATCAAACGAACTAAATTTAAATTAAAATGAAAAGAGTACTGACAAATAACTAAAAACTAGAATAAAAAGACTGCTAAAACTAATTAACAATTCTGTCCATTCTCTGAAGAAATAAATAACAATGCTGAAAAATAAACTAGTAGAAAAGGTGACGGGGTAAGAGATGATCCTTCTGGTTGCTATCTCTTCTGTATTTATAGAGTTTTCCTTTGAAAATATCAGTCCAACTTTTCACAAAAGAATGGGTCCACATCACTTGCTCTGCCGAAATATACGTACTGATCTATTCAAGCTTCAATTGATGAAAGAAAATAATGTGGCCACGTGGTCATTGCTTGAATTGGTCCATATTGCTTTGAATTGATGTTTGCTACTTTGAGAATATGCAGCCAATATTTACTAAATCAAAGTTTGTGCATGCTTTGCCACGTCATTGATTGAAGAAAATATATGTTGAACATGGTTGGTCCCTACTTGCTTGAATTAATTAAATTTGTTCCATGCTTTGAGTTTGAGCACGTGACTTGCTTTATTAAGTTGGAAATGGGAGTAATTTGAGATATATATGATTTGTTCCTCATGTTGCTTGCATCCATATGCTGAAGTGAGAACGTGAACTGACTCATTACGCTGAAATATACATGTCTTATTGTTTGATTTATTTGGTGCTCAAAATGTTGCTCTCTTTGCTGCGTGACTCTTGAACCAATGGACGGCACAACCGGTTAATTTCAATGTTGCACTTCGGAATCTATATTCTGCAAAACCACAATAAAATACCCGTATAATACCGCTTTATTAAAATAAAAATATATGAAACAAACGGTTTAAAATGCAGAAAAATACGTTCATCAAACACCAAGTGGGCAACCATTATGTATGCTCTGAGGTGAATGGCTTTCCTCAAAGATTCATAAAGTGGATCGAGGCTTGAATCACAACCACTAGTTTCTTAGTGTCGGTTAATGGGTAGCTTTGTGGCTTCTTTGAAGTCTCTTAAGGCTTAAGGCAAGGAGACCCAGTTAGTTCTTACCTTTTTCTTACTATAATGAAGCTTTTGACAACGATTTTGAAAGACAAGTTTCATAAGCAATTGATTGATTTTAATCCCAAGTTCTCTAATCCTCCTACCTCTATCCTTTGTCTCGTTGATGACCTTGTGATCTTCTCTAAACCAAACCCCAAATCCCTTGAAAACATTTCTGTTGTGTTGAATGAGTTCAAGAATCTTTCTAGGCTGCAAACCAACTATGCAAAGTCATCCATTCTCATTTTAGGTCTACGTCAACATTATAGCACCAATATTACCTTTACATAGAACCTTAACTTGATTTCCTCTGGTATGAAATACCTAGGAGTCCCTTTGATAAGTACTAGAATAAACAAGGCTCACTGTCTCCATTTGGATGAGAAAATAACCAATAAACTGAATATGTGGCATAATAAATACCTCTCCCAAGCTGGCCTCCTAACAATCATCAAATCAATTACCTTTTCAATGAAGTTTATTATTCGAAAATTTTCATGCTGCCTAAGAAGCTCCTCCACATGATAGAACCAGCATGTAATTGCTTTTTGTGGACGGGTAATCCTTTTTCCAAGAAACCCTCCCCCATCTCCTACAATAAACTTTAGTCTCCAATGAAATATTGTGGTCTTGGTGTTAAAAACCTGATCCTATGGAATCAAGTGGCCTTATCAGCCTATTTGAATAACATCATTGCCCATACTTCCTCCCTATTGAGCCAATGGTGCTCCATTTAGTACATATGCAATAACAACTTCTAGTCATTAGATCCCAAGCTGAATTCAAGTTAGGTTTGGAAGAATATAATCTGAACTAGAGATAAGCTTAAGAGCATCATATAAGTTACTATCACTAGCAACTCAAACGCTTCATTCTAGAAAGCCCCATGGACAGCGTGCGGTATCATTCTCTCGCATTTATTGAGCTACAATGATATTAGGCAAACCAGAATCCCCATGCAAGCAAAAGTCGATGAATACATATATGATGATAGGCCGCATCTCCCTTACTATAGTAATCGAAACGTAAGAGCAGTTTGGCAAAGGTTGTAAGGCACCAAGGGGATGCTCAACACAAAAGCATTCTATCAAACTTGTATACAAAGAGCTGACGTCTCACCAGAATAAAACACCTTCCCCTGGGCTACGCGCATTTGGGATAGCTCTAGCTCCCATAGACAGAATTTTTTTATGGCATGTCCTCCAAAATGCATTGCCTACACATGATAAGTTGTGTTATTCAGGCCTTCTTAATAGTTCCTTATGTCCTTGGTGTGAAAACGTGATCAAAAACAATATGCATCTCTTCTTTGAATGTCCTTAAACATTTGCAATTTGTAAAAGAGTCGCAATGAGAGGGCAACTCCATAATCCTTCTCCAAATAGCAATCTGGAATGGTATACTATATTTCAAGCAATAGGATGAAAAAATTATGCTACCAACATCTTATTACTAGCTTTAAAATAATTTTAGTAGAGATATGGAGAGAGAGAAATCTCATGCTTTTTGAAAATGTGAAATGGAAACATCACGTCATAGCTTGGGAAATTATTGTATCTAGTAGGCAAGCTATCTTAACCAGAGGTTCCTCATCACTAGCAAGTCATGAGAAATCTATTTATGACCGCTGGCTTGCTCTTTGCAATTGATTATGTATGTTGTAGTTTTGCATTTTGTTAATTAATAAAATAAGGTGAAGGCCCTTTGTAAAAAATCCCACTTAACTTCAAAAAATAAGATTTAAACGTAAATAACGAAATTTCAGAGGGCTAAATTAAAAATTGACTATCACTTACGTATTTGTCGAGCCTATCACCCCCTCCATTGCTATCCTAACTACACTGCCTATAAAGCCCCAACACCTGATCTGACCTCATCGTTGTGTCGGCCACCTCTAGTTGTACCTTCATCGGAGTTGTGCCATCCACCGTCCCCACATGAATTTTGGTCAGTTTTTAGCACCTTCCAGTTGATTTGGCCATCCATTAGATGATCTAATCATATGGGTCAACTTACCTTGGTGTGCTCTACGCAACTTTACACTCCAATTGTTGGTTAGAATCCACCATTGAATCAAAATCATAGAATTAATGATCGAGAATAATTCATCAGTTTCTAGTTGACTCGAGCACTTTTTCAACACACAGACAATTATTGCCTCTTCTATTCATCAAGAGCTTCGAAACAATATATAATTGGATGGGTTTGACTATTTCTAGTTTCTATTTATTTTTTAATTAATTTTCTAATCACCATTAGAGAGGAATTAGGTGACTACATGATTAGACAGTTGAAACTGATGCGCCGGTTGTCCTCTAGAGTTCCTAAGCATCATTTATATAGGCAATGAGATAGGTTCAGTCATTGTGACCATTTTTCCCAAAAGTGGTTGTATACTCTATTTAAACACTATAACACCTCTATTTCACAAACTACTAATCCAAATCCATCAAATTTATATACCAGATTAATCAATGCAAAGAGACCTGCGCAATGGTTATAAGCACGATACATAATTCACCCATTAATTAAAAATCCATTTTTAATTAGTTTAATACTAACATTGTCAAATTGGCAGGTCGTTACGATGGAATACCTATTGATTATATTAACCACGCAAGGACATCACCAAATAGGCAGTATCTAATTCTAACATATCAACCAAGTCTTTCGTTATGAAAGAGTGTGTAGCATATGTATTAAATAAAACTCTAACTAATATACCAAAAATCAAAATCATATCTCCAAGCACAACACCCATCCTTTTTTCCTTCACAGTTTGTTCTGTTGAAGGTCCCTCCAAAGCATACACATTTGTCTGCCTCAATTCTAGACAATCTCTTTTCTTATGTCCAAGCTTATTGTAGTTAAAGCACTTTTCCTCTCTTCTTGAAACAAGCGATTACATCTCCTCATCTTATTACACTTTTGATATATATTGAACCCTTCTTCTACCCACCCAAGGGTCATACATCAACCTTCCTCTCTTCTTGAAACAAGCGATTATATCTCCTCATCCTTTCAATAACCATTCCAATAAATTTATCATTTTTTTCTTCAGCGGAGTATTTATGTGCTCCACTCAATACTTTGAAAAAGTGTTAAAGCACTGAATATATTCTGCCAACGTCAACTTTCCCCACTTCAAATCCAAAAAATCCATACACAAAGCGCTTTTCAATGATTCAAGGATAAATTAAATCACGAATCGCTCCATAATCATTTCCATGTTATTTCCTTTCTTGTTATTTCGGCAATCACAGCTTCCCACGAGTCTAAAGCATCTTCTTAAAGCTGACAAGAAGCTAACCTCCTTTTATGAGCATTATCATAATCCAAATCCCCAAAAATGTGCTCACACACCTTCAACCAATTCAGCACATATAAAGTAGACTTCTTGCCCGTAAACACCTTTCCTCCATAGTTCTTATAACCTTGCAACATCTTGGAAAAGCATACTCCTCTAGCTACTACCAGCCTCGACTCTATAACTTCAGCTAGTTTTTGCCTCATCATTTCTGTCATAAACTGGAAAACCAGAGCATTCATATCCATTCCTTCAGCAGTCGGGGTAGGCATTTGAGCACCGGCATCAGCATTAACATCTAGGACTGCTTTCCCTCCTTGGTCATTCATTTACGTATTAGTGGTTCCTCTACTAGCATTTTCTCTTGCACCATCCAACGTCAAACGTCCACTTCACATTTTCAATCTTGATTTTTGTGTAAGAAAGTGTTCATAAGAAATGGAAGTAAAGAGGGTGAGAACAATAGTAGAGGGATAAATTTCATCTACATATATCTATATCAAAATAAAAGTGCGTTATATATATACATACATGTATATATATATATATATATATATATATTTGTGTGTGTGTGCATATGTGTGTGTGTGTATTGCATAACCCCACCCCCTCCCCCCTCCCAATGTGTTAATTCTCTAATATCTAGTTTCGACCTAAATGTCTATATTGAACATTTTTACTTAAGTGTCTTGTAACCTAAGCTCTGATACCAAGCTGCAAAATCTCCCATTTTGGAACAGAAAATAAATGTTAATGATGCTGCAGTCATTGCCAAAATTATTTTCAAGCGACAAAATGGAGTCTATATATATTTCCCATAATATTAAGTAAATAAAGTATCTAAATACTTTCCATTATGTAATCTCAATCATGCCCATGTAGGGGTAAGGTGTAATAAAACATAAATAGAAGTGTCGAGCCTGACATACGCAGAAGCCGACGCATACACTTAAGCAGTTATAAACTCCATTTTTACAATAGTAGAAAACGAAAACAACTTTTATTACCTAAAGCCTCCTACTTCGTTTATGGCTTTTTTTACTTGTCTTTCAAAAAGTAACTTGTCTAAGTCCATAAACTAAGCCTATTAAAATGAGTATCAGTAAGTTTATGAGGAATAATAAAAACGTGGGTCAAACATAAAGCCTAATATGAGCAAATCTTTACCCTAAATACACACACATAGTGAGATCATGCCACTAAAGTAAGGAATGGGTTTTCCCTTCACTTATATATCACAACAATTTCATTATACCATGAAACAATGATCATATCATGAGCATACCTGTACATCATTTTCAAGTCATAAGTATACCTTATACTTAAACCTATTTATGATTCATGTCATAATTTTATTCATCCATTCTAGTTTATGTATACCAAATACTTATCATCAAGTATTTATGAACCATGTCCAATCATCAAGCACATTCACTGTAACATCCCCCTGCTTGGAGGCCCAAAACTAACGGCTACAGATGCTGTAGTCATCCATAGTAATTAATCCTCGACGACTAAATACGGCGATATTAGATACATTGATACACAGAAACACAAGAATATGGAAAAAAACTTTAAACAGCAAACAAATTCCACATTCCATTTCAAGGTATTCCAAATTGATTACATAATCCCAGTTCGCAGACCACATTTAAATAATATATATTTATTACAAAATACGCCAAAAGTGACATAAGAAGATGCCTCTTGGTTGATCAGAGTATATAATAAGGCACTAAACAATTTGCCTTTACAATCAAACATACAGCGGAAATAAAAGAACTTTAATAACAAGTTTGCCTCCTATACGTCTTTGAAAGCTTTATTCGTCTAAAAGAACACTTGGATACCTTAACTCTTAACCAACTCAAAGTCAATTGATTACCCGAGAGTTTAAGGGGAAAACAAAAACATCGAGTCAGACATAAAGCCTAGTATGAATAATAATCTACCATCTCAAACCATTTAGATATCTAGTGAGACCACGCCGCTTAGTGGAACGGGTTTTCCCCTCACTAGTATCCTAAAACATTTATAAAACCATATACTGTGCTCCTACATCGACAATGGTTAAAAACATAATATTTCAAATTATTATGTGACGACCCGAAATTTCCGATCCCGAAATTCCAGATAGTTAGGAAAAGAAGAAAGAGATAGAAGAAGAAATAGGAAACAAGTCACAAAATCTCACATTCGCAGCGGATGAAATATAATATCAAATATTAACAGTTATACAAAAGAATACTATATCTGTCAATTACATTTTAATACATCAGAGTTACACACATACACAAACACTAGACATATACAAATCAACATGTCTCAGATAAACATAAATATATCACAGCGGAAACACTCCATACGTTCCTGCCATCAGTGCGATACTGAACCACCGGAAAACTCCACGCCACACCACCTCCGGCCATCTGAATCATCGACACTTCATCCATAGCTTCGCCATGACGTCTCGCTCCAATCCCCCTCGGTGCGATCGACCCTAATGTTTCGACGATGACGAAATCAGTTCAAAAACGACAGCAACCCAACCCATACCTTAAACCCTACAATCACGTCGACCAGCCACCACAGCAGCCTAAAATTCAAGCGAGCATTTTTGCCAGAAACCTTGATACTCGAGCGAGCCTCAGCCACGATCCCGACCTCCCACATCACTCCGATCACCAGAAATTACATAAAACCCAAACCCCGTTCAACATACATTATCTCATGACCTATACCCTTAAAATTCATGATTTTATTTTTAAAAATCATCATTTCAGATAACAAATCAGATTATATACTTGAATACATGATTTATTTAAATTGAGATTTCGATATGTTCATGCTTTTACTGAAATTCTTCATTTTGTTAAAACTATCTTTAAATCTTGCCTGGAAATATTTTTTAGATCTGATATCTTGTTATTACAAACAAGGTTTGTTTATATATCTAAGTCTAAAAAGAATGAGAGAGAGAGATTGGATTTTTATCAAGTTTTGAATTCTGTAAAGCTAGAACAGGGCAATCATATTGATACACAGACATTCACACCAGATATACAGACATGCAGGCATAATTTATATTCATTCAAACAATTTCACAACATACTTTAAGTTTCTATCACATGCAATCAAGGTTTAACAGATTAAAACTTTAAAATGTTAGCTTACTCACCATTTTTTTCCAGTGTTGTTTTGATTCATGTTCCCAGACTTTAATACTTGGTTTTTCTCTTCTGATTTCTTAATAGCAGCTTGTTCTAGTATATATTTCTTTGGTTTTAATTTTTTTCCATTTTCTTTTTGTCTTCCTTTGTTCGAATGAATGAAATGAAGACAGTGTGGAGGTATAAAGAATAGGAGAATGAAGCTTACGGGTTAAGCCAAACTGAGGTATCGTATAGATATTTACATATTTACATTTTATTTTGGTCAGCAACTTGACTTTGATCAATTTTTTTTTGTGCTTAGATTTGATATTTAATGTGCTTGCATTAAATGCTTGCCTCTCTTTTTGTCTACAAATGTTTCATATGAGTTGATATATGAATACATTTTTTTATATGATTTTTATAAAACTTACATATATATATATATATATATATATTTCCTATTAAATAAATACATTATTTTATTTATATAAATAAATCTTCTAAAGAAAATAATATAAAACGAATTATATAAAAGAAATAAAATCATATATAATATATTTTCAAATCCAAAATATTTTAAGATATTTATCCCTTTGAATTTCCAATTTAAATTCAATTTCAATTTAAAATCAAATTTAAAATCAACCCATAAATATATATATTTGACAACATATTATTTGTTCTAAAGGAATAATTTGGCAATGTTAAATAATTATACTAGTAGATTATCAAATAAATATTTATCCAGATATCTTTTATTGTCAGAATCTTATTCGTTCAACTTATAAAATTTATATTCCGATAACTTCAAATCAGTTATTTACCCAATTAACCGGGGTTAAAAATCCGGGTTGTCACATTCCTCCCCCCTTTAGAACTTTTCGTCCTAGAAAAGGAATGAAGCAATAATTTTAATTTACTGTGTATTTTAGTTGAATTATTCTTTAAACATTTTTAACTCTTACTCTTTTATTTTCAAAATTTAAAAATACATTTTAAACTATATAATATTACCAAACAGTTTTATAAAAATACTTTTTATAACTCGATGTCTCAACAAGTCCATCGTTGTTCTCATAGAAATTCGGTTCTACGTTGATCAGGCGTAAGACTGAAAATCTGTAAGTACTTGGTAAACTCGCTTCCAACACCCAGTGAAAAATACATTGGAAAATAATTTTATTGAAAATATAGAAAACAGTTTCGAAAATAGAGGAAATATCTTTGGTGAGAATGCTCTGGAAATCATCACCCACATCCATGGTCGTAATTAACCTGATGGTTACGTTGCCGTCCCGGCAAAATCCATAGATAACTGTAGGTCTCTGCGCCCCTCGATTACGCCATGAAACCCGCTACAGATCGCAGTTATACCCGGGCCTTACGTTGCTATCACAGCAAAAACCCATATAATTGAAGGCATCAACGCCACCGAATTTCGCTGCCAAAAGAATGAAACTCCTCCACTTGACCATAGATCGTAGTCTACCGATGTTACGTTTCCATCCCGGCAAAATCAAGTGTAGACTGTTAGCACTCATCCTCCACACGATTTTCGCTATGGTCCACACAGTAGATCGCAGCGACATCGAGTCACACTGTCGTCACAGCATAACCCAAATGCCCCTGTAGGCATCAGCGCCCTCGACTTTCGCTACCCAATAATCCTCAGGAACAAGTTTTGTCCGGACTCCTCGCAGGATCAACTTTAGAACCTCCCCCTTAGAGGCTCAAGGCAGTACCAACTTATGGTACTCCTGAGAAGTTCATTTCAAGGGAGCGCCTTTTTTCCCAGAGCCCCTTCAAAACACTTCATACTATACACATATAGTATTTTCAAATCATACACCTAGTATGAATTTCATATAAAGCTCCTTTACAAAATCGATTCCCAAAATCGATAATTCTCATATTAGGATTTTCCAAATTCCAATATTGGTTTTACCCAAAAAATCAAAAGCCTTTCCAAATGCCATAGTTTTTCAAAACCTTTCCTCAAAATCATTTTCATAAATCAATTTTATATATACATATATATAATAATCTTGGAAAATCTTTGGTTCAATTCATACTTGTATAAATTCATTTTTATACTTCAAATACTTCAAAAACCCTTTTCTTCTGTCAATAGATTCAACAAGGGGAGTTTACCATATATAACAAAGATATATAACTTTGTTTATTCCAAATCAAATATTCAAATTTGATTACTCTTTTATAAAGTTATTAACCATATTACTTTTCTTCATAAAGTGAATCTATAATCATAGAAATTTCCAATTTCCATGTACCCCATCATATATTTCACAAAATATACTTTTCATTTCAAAGACCATTTTACAGTTCTTATCCATAAATTTTCAATATCAATTTCATTCAAACCCGTACGATGCACACAAATCATCCGTATGCTATACCAATTTGATCGCTCACTCGATCACACAATTTCTCTTCCGAACTAGTATCGTCCACCCGACTTCCTAGTGCGGACTCAGATTTGGTTTCTTGATCAGAAACTGTCATTCTCCTTGCATAGTCACAACTATGATAGAGAATATCCAAAATCAATCTGAAATCCATATCCAGGTTCGCCGTCGAGAATCAAGCGAAAAATCCCAAATCGGATCGATAATACTATCTCAAAATTCTGTGCTCGAATCTGGATCAAATCACTATGCGAATAGAATAATATACGTACATCCTATGTATTTATCCTCATTGATTATCAGTTAAATCAATTTCCTTTCTATTCATCTTCACTTTGTTTTTATTCACTTATTCACATTTTCCTTAATCCCCATTTGGATTATCACTTCAATTCTTATCTCAGTTGGGTATTCAATCAATAACAGTTTGAACTCCGACTGGTTTATATTTAGAAAATAGCTTGAAAAAAAAATTCAAAAATACATAAGTAGTTGAAAAATAATTATTAGTTTGTAAAATAGCTGTAAAACAGTTAAGTAATTGCAAAATAGTTGTAAAACAGTAATCAGTTATAAAGTAGTAGAAAAATAGTAATTAGTTTATAAAACAGTTATAAAATAGTTAAATAGTTCCAAAAGTAATTGTAAAACAAGTTTAAGATAGTTTTAGGTTTAAAAAGAAAAGTTGTGTAGTAAATAGTTTAGAAAATAGATTTATATTAAAACAATTTATTTTGAAAATAGTCCAGAGTCAAACTATTCAATTCCCAATCAATTCAATTTAAATTTCCACTTTCATTTAAATTCACCCAATTCTAATTTGAATAACTTCAATTTCCCTTGAACTTGATTTATCCCTAATTCAAGTTGAAATAACCTCAACTTCTTTCCAAATTCAAATCAAATTCCATTTGATTTTAAACATATTCACTTTAATTACAATTTCAAATTATTCAAATTAATTTCAAATTGAATCCACTCCAATTTCAAATCATTTCAATTTCTATATGAATAAATCCCAATTCCCATTTGAATTTGAACTCGTTCAATCTTCAATTTTATTTAAAATTAAACCAATTCAAATTTTCCATTTTAATTTTAAACTTATCCATCTTAAATCACAATTCCCATTAATTCAAATCAAATTCAGTTTGACTAATTCAATTTAAATCTCAATTTTAAACCTCGAATTATATAAATTCGAGTTAAATTTTCAAAAGTTGATTTAACCCCTTAAATCAAATTAACCTTTATTCTCAAATCAATAATCCAAATCTTTAAACAATTTAATTCTGAGTCCCAATTTCATTTAAATTATCTTTACTTAACTTATTTCAAAGTTCAAATAAGAGTTCAAAACAATTTTAATTTACAAATTCAATTATTCAAATAGTTCAGTTCAAAGTAATTCCATATCCTTAATTTCAAATTAAAGTTTAATTTCCCTATTTATCTCAATAATGGATATATTACCACACTTCATTCCTCATTCATTTAAACAAATCCAATTCACACTTTTAAAGATTATTGATAACAATAGGATGACATCATCCAAATTATTTTAAAACACCCTTTCATTTTCAATTTCCAGATCTCAAACCCATTTTGAGATCACACAACCTCCCAATCCGAATTAACCATTTAACTCCCCAAATTAAATCTCAATTTCATCTTGAAATTTCCAATTCAGGTTGCTTGTTAACTTATTTAACTTTCCCAAAGTTAAATTCAATTTACTTAATCCAGCCAACCTTACCCAATTTGTATTCCCATTCCAAAATTAAACTTCACATTAATAATCCTTTAAGTTCAAAACCTTATCACCTTGGGTATCACATCTCATTCCAATTTTAAAACTCAACATTTAGAGTTTATTTCAAACCATTTTTGGTATTATGAATATTCCTCATATATACATATTATTTTCTTTACACACCAAGTTATCCTTAAATTTTAAACCACCTTTGGTTTTTAATTCAAAACAAATTCCTTTAAATTTTCAAACAACTCCTGTTTGAATCAAGCTTTTTCATCCAAATAATATTATTTATTATTTCTTTATCATTTTGAAACCATTTTCGAATTCTGGGCTCAGATTTAAAACTTCACAATTTATATCATCTTCAGTTCCAATTTATAAGTCATACTTGCCTAAATGTTTTACTTCCCTAAAACATTTCATTTTGCTTACTCATCAATACACATTTATTATTAAACACAACAATCATTTATGATAATAACCAAGATTATCATATCTGGAAACCAATTCATTATTATCTTATTTTGAAACTTTTTCCCAAATTCAAGATTTAATTTCAGTTTGAATCCATTTCAAGCTTACCTTTATTTAATTCCAATTTGGTTGTATTTCTATTACCACTTAATTTAATTCTAATAATTTAACAACCAATTACCTTAACATTTATTAGTAAGAAATATTGCTTTATATATATCAAAATATATTCTTATATAAAATCATTTAAAATCTTTGTATAAGAAAATAACAAGTACGCTCTCATATAAATATATACACACTCAACTCATTCTAGGGTACTATTGACCCTATACTTAATGAGTAAACCCACCAGAGCCAAGGTTCTCGCTTAACCTTCCAGTTCTAATACCAAATGTGATGACCCGAAATTTACGATTCCGAAAATTCCAGATAGTTAGGAAAAGAAGAAAGAGATAGAAGAAGAAATGGGAAACAAGTCACAGAATCTCACATTCGCAGCGGATGAAATATAATATCAAATATTAACAGTTATACAAAAGAATACTATATCTGTCAATTACATTTTAATACATCAGAGTTACACACATACACAAACACTACACATATACAAATCAACATGTCTCAGATAAACATAAATATATCACAGCGGAAACACTCCATATGTTCCTGCCATCCAGCTCGCCTCCTGAGCTCCAAAACGTCCTTACCTGAGAATCTGTAATACTCGGTCTGGCCCGAGCATTACATCAAAGTAACACTCGGGTCAGGATGGAAACCAGCGTGAGTAAACCCAAATAACATAAAATACCAAGCTATACATATGTGAATATCAAAGTAACTCGTACCCTTTTACGAGTTCTCATAGTCAATCATTTATCACACAACAGTTTTAGGTTAAATATCCAAATTACACAATTCATTCCATTCTAGCCTATTTGATTTTCAAATCAAATCTATAAAGAATTATAGATTACTAATCGAAGTGGTTCCGGATATTGCTGATATCCGACCCCGGCCACTTCGAATCCAATGTCATCTTTAATCCAAATTGTTTAAGTGAATACAATTCAATTTTAACATAGGATGTCACATTTACACAGCAATTCATCATCGATGGATAACGCATATTATCACAGTTTAACTCAAACATATCATATCACAAACTATCAGACTAGAGACATTAATCCAATCATTCAATACAATTTAATCATCCATAAGCAAGACTAATAAGTTGTTCAATCCTTAATTAATTCAATTTAATTTCCAAATAAATTAAATTAATTACTTATCAATTGATTACTCAATCATGCTTAATTGACATTAATTAATTACAAACCATTTGATATTAAAAATGTAATTAATTAACCCAATTTAGTTATCCGTCTTAATTAATTATCCTTAATTAATTACTCCTTAATTTATCACATTAATTAATTAATCTTAAGTTAATTATAAGATTAATTAACCCTTAACAAAAGTAATTATCTTCCAATCATAAATTAATTAACCTTTAATCATTAATTAATTCACCTTCAATTATTAATTTATTAACCTTTAATTAATTAACCATTCTTTAATTAATAAATAATTAATCTTTAATTATTAGGTAATTAATCTTTAATTACTAATTAATTAATTAACCCTTAATTAATTATTCTTTAATTAATAAATTATCCTTAATTAATTTCCTTAATTAATTAATCAACTTAATTAATTAATCCTTTAATCATTTAATAATTAACCTTTAATTACTTAATAACCTTTAATTACTTACATTAAGTAATTATCCTTTTCCTTAATTAACTCTTAATTAATCACATTAATTATTAAGTTTATTTAAAATAAACTTTAAAATAAAGGTTATATGTATCTTAAACATTTTTAAACTTCATTTATTTAAAACAATTTTATCTAAAAAAAACTTTTAATCAATTCAAAACCTGGATAACAATTATCATTTACAAAAGGGTTGGTTTTAATAAAATTGTTTCAAATAAAACTTGATTTGTTTTAAAAGGTTAAAAACTGTTCATACTAGATTACTCAAACCCGAGCCATACACCTGTTTACCCGAGCCTAACTTCGAGAGTTCCTAAATCATACATTTCCCCGAGTTATCATGCGAATTACTTCGAGTTCACCCCGATGAAACTACGTCTTCCTCACCCTTACAAACAACACCAGATATACATCATCACGCGTGCACGTGCACGATCATCCGAACGACTTTCGACCAACACCGTGGCCTCCGACACATCCCCGATGACCTCCCCGATCATTAGGACCACCCAGATCCCCTCAACTACGACGAATTTGAATTTGAGAAAGATAGCCAACCATCTGGAACAACCCAACCACCGGAAAACTCCACGCCACACCACCTCCGGCCATTTGAATCATCGACACTTCGTCCATAGCTTCGCCATGACGTCTCGCTCCAATCCCCCTCGGTGCGATCGACCCTAATGTTTCGACGACGACGAAATCAGTTCGAAAACGACAGCAACCCAACCCATACCTTAAACCCTACAATCACGTCGACCAGCCACCAGAGCAGCCTAAAATTCAAGCGAGCATTTTTTCCAGAAACCCTGATACTCGAGTGAGCCTCAGCCACGATCCCGACCTCCCACATCACTCTGATCATCAGAAATTACACAAAACCCAAACCCCGTTCAACATACATTATCTCATGACCTATACCCTTAAAATTCATGATTTTATTTTTAAAAATCATCATTTCAGATAACAAATCATATTATATACTTGAATACATGATTTATTTAAATTGAGATTTCGATATGTTCATGCTTTTACTGAAATTCTTCATTTTGTTAAAACTATCTTTAAATCTTGCCTGGAAATATTTTTTAGATCTGATATCTTGTTATTACAAATAAGGTTTGTTTATATATCTAAGTCTAAAAAGAATGAGAGAGAGAGATTGGATTTTTATCAAGTTTTGAATTCTGTAAAGCTAGAACAGGGCAATCATATTGATACACAGACATTCACACCAGATATACAGACATGCAGGCATAATTTATATTCATTCAAACAATTTCACAACATACTTTAAGTTTCTATCACATGCAATCAAGGTTTAACAGATTAAAACTTTAAAATGTTAGTTTACTCACCATTTTTTTCCACTGTTGTTCTGAATGAAATACTTGGTTTTTCTCTTCTGATTTCTTAATAGCAGCTTGTTCTAGTATATATTTCTTTGGTTTTAATTTTTTTCCATTTTCTTTTTTCTTCCTTTGTTGGAATGAATGAAATGAAGACAGTGTGGAGGTATAAAGAATAGGAGAATGAAGTTTACGGGTTAAGCCAAACTGAGGTATCGTACAGATATTTACATATTTAAATTTTCTTTTGGTCAGCAACTTGACTTTGATCAATTTTTTTGTATGCTTAGATTTGATATTTAATGTGCTTGCATTAAATGCTTGCCTCTCTTTTTGTCTACAAATGTTTCATATGAGTTGATATATGAATACATTTTTTTATATGATTTTTATAAAACTTACATATATATATATATATATATTTCCTATTAAATAAATACTTTATTTTTATTTATATAAATAAATCTTATAAAGAAAATAATATAAAACCAATTATATAAAAGAAATAAAATCATATATAATATATTTTCAAATCCAAAATATTTTAAGATATTTATCCCTTTGAATTTCCAATTTAAATTCAATTTCAATTTAAAATAAAATTTAAAATCAACCCATAAATATATATATTTGACAACGTATTATTTGTTCTAAAGGAATAATTTGGCAATGTTAAATAATTATACTAGTAGATTATCAAATAAATATTTATCCAGATATCTTTTATTGTCAGAATCTTATTCGTTCGACTTATAAAATTTATATTTCGATAACTTCAAATCAGTTATTTACCCAATTAACCGGGGTTAAAAATCCGGGTTGTCACATATTATGATGATATGCAAAACAAGTAAATCAAATCAAGATTACCCATCCCCATTAATTTTGACTATCTGTCTCAATTATAGTTTTAAAGGCTACTATTAACCTGTTAAATGTTTATGGCCTATCTGTTCGATTTCATAATTTTCATGGGATCAGTAAGAACCTATTCGTAACTCCAATATCTTTCCTCTTATCCTAGTTTTCATGGGCTAACTAGGAACCTATTGACTAACTGCTAATATCTTAATCCGGATATAGTTTTCATGGGCTAACAATAAACCTATTGGCCCCTGCCAATATCAATCATAGTTTTCATAGACTGACTATGAACCTATTGGCCTCTACCAATATCATTAGTTATATACAGTTTTCATGGGCTTATTGTAAACCTACTGGCCCCAACCGATATCTTTAATTTTAAGGTTCTAACATTCTTAATTTATATCACTACAGGGTCAACCTAACTGGTTATTCTACCTTTCCCAAACATACAATTATGTGTTAATAACAATGTAAATAAGTATATGAAGAAGTATACATAACAACAGTTAATACCAACACCTGTGGTTTATTATCTTCTTTATATATATATATATATATATATATATATATATATCGTGGTTAAACCCTATAACCTTTATAATCAATAAAAATTTCTTCATTTCAAAACCCTTTGTTTATTTATGCCATGATTATTCCTTTAAATCGAGATTGGCATAAATAAAAACTTCTTCTTTTCAAAACATAATAAACATAGCTTTTTAAATAAATGAAAACACCCCTTTTGAAAGCATTGGATTTACTCTTTAAAAACATCCTTTGGGTCAAAATCGTTATGTATGAAAATATCTCTTTGAAACCAAATATAAAATTGTTTTGGGGAAGAAATTGATGGTGTCAAAACCACCTAGTCGAAAGCAACAACCTTTAAATTGAAACTTCAAAGGATAGAGTCAAAACGCCCTTTCAACTCCATTGCCTTCGAAACCCTCAACCCCTTTCAAAAGCATTTAGGAAGTGGCTTAACTTAAGTAAAAATATGGATAACCTTTCGAAAGCATAGTTGGCTTCAATATAGTCGAGAGGTAGAATAGCGGCTAGGTTTCGACTAGGTCGGAACCACTCCTTTTTGAAAGTACCGATTTAAAGAAAAAGGTACCCCTTCGGAAGCTATTTATGAGGACTTTTTCGAAAGCATGAGTTTTGACTATGTCGAAAGCTTTAAGTAAACAAGTCAAGAATTTAACTTTTGAAAACAAACCAAGGTTTCGACCTCATCGGTTATCGACTTGGTCGAAAGCCCTTCAAAACTAGGCAGGTGCTTTTTTCTTTTAAAAAGTTGACCTAGGTTTCGACTCTGACGAAAGCATCACTTTCGGCACCCTACCTTCCGCTGCTTACCAATTCACTTCGTACCAATACCATTGATACCATGTGCACTGGTTTTGACTCTAATGGTTTCGACTGGGTTGATGTAACGACCCGTATTTTTACGGATCGAAAAGTTCGTAAAAATCTGGAATTTTTAGCGTTGTTAAGTCGTTTCAGATTTTGGGCAGAATTTTGTTCAAGTCCTAAGTCGTGACCGACTTAAGGAATAGGAGCGACCTAAGAAGACTGACCGAGTCTGCAAGTAGTGGTGCAGTGCTTGAGACACTTGCCTCCTGTTAACGAGGTCGCGAGTTCGATACCCGTCTGCCCTATTCCCCTCAAGGCGCGGAGGTGGGTTCCTGCAAAAACCGATAAACATGGTTGGGAACATCAAACCTCTGTGCTGGGGCTGGCTTAAATCCCTCCTAGGGTTGGCGGACTCACTAGGTAGGGGCTCTTCCCTTCGGGGTTGAGTTTATAAAAAAGAAGACTGACCGAGTTAAGTGATAAGTCGACTGGGCGAGTTAACGACCTAAGGGGTAGGTCGGCGACGACCTAAGGAAGCTGGGGTAGCAGTGGAGCGACTTAAGAGTTTGGTCGTAGGATAGCTTAGGTCGTGTGGGAAGTTATGTCGTAGGCGACCTAGGGATTGGGATAGGTCGTGTGGAAGTTAGGACGTGTGGGGTGGCTTAGGTCGAGTGACCGACTTAAGGTAGTGACCAACCTAAGAGGTTGACGACCTAAGAAGTTGACCGACTTATAGATTAGACGACTTAAGCATTTGACGACTTAAAGAAGGGAAGACTTAAGTCGGTGACGACCTAGTAGTTAACGACCTAGTGATGAGCGACCTAGTGGTTAGCGAGTTAGAGTAGTTAGGTCGTAGATGACTTAAGGAGTTAAGTCGTAAGTCTGTGTTGAGTTAGGACGATAGGTCGGAGCTGTTGATAGGTTGCGTCTCAGTTGAGTCGTAGGTCGTGAGAAGGCGCGCATATGCTATGTGTTAAGTCGTGAGCGACTTAGGAGTTAGCTGCTAAGTCATAAGTTGTAGACAGGTGGGTTTATAGGTCGGCAAAGCTGTTAGGTCGTGGTATTTTGTTTTCTAAGTCATAGGTCGTGGCTCTATAGGTCGTGTACGACCTAATTCCGAGTGACGACTTAGGGAGAATTTCAGCCTATAAATACTCGTCCATTTCTCACTTTTTGGGATCCGGTTTTCGAAGCGACGAAGTGTTGCCATTTTGAGAGCTCGACTTCTACACTTCTTCACTTCTTTTCTCCATTCTAATCTAGTGATTCCTTCCATCCATATCGAAGATCAAATCGAAGATCGAAGAGCTTAGATTGAAGATCTACATTCTTCGAAGAGAGATTTCATCGTTTGAAGCGGATTCGTGATAGATCGAGTTAGATCCTTCGCTGTCCAGATCTGAAGTGTGTTGCTTTTGGGTTGTTTAGGTGATTTGGTGAGTGGTGATTATCTCTCACACGGATCCAAAGGAGTATATCGGATCGTTGGCTTGATTTTGTGTTAAAGTAGTGATTTCCATGCATTTTCCTAATCTTATGTTTAGATCCATATAGATCCATTGTTCATGATGATTTGACAACCATTTTTCTACATGTTAACCTATGCAAGTTCATTCATCAAGATTGTAGAGATATTTCTCATGTTTTCATGCTTGTTAGACTTTCAACTCTTTAATTACGAAATTGCCATTATTGTTATAATTGTCCATTTAGATCATATTTGAATGCTTGTTTACTTGGATTAATGTTTGACTTGATTGATTGCTATGAATTAGATAATTGATGATTTGATTTAGACAAGATGGTCGAGGATGATTCAAAAGCTAAGGGAAAGGCTCTTGAATTGGAAAAGCTGCACGTGGCATATGTAGCGGATGATGAAGCTCATATGGATAGATTTGATGATGATGTTGAGATGAGACTTTGCTATGATGATGATGAGGCGAAGTATGATATGAGATAGCCTTGGTCTAATCCAGACGGGATCATTCCAAGCATGTTGATAACTCGGTGAAATGGTTCGAGTTGAGGATAATGGTTTGCTCGAGAGGCGCTTGAGCTAGTATGGAAATAGTCGTCGAGGAGGATGACTAGGAGGCCGAGATCTCATCGTTGTTGAAGGTTCTAGCATGATCAAAGCAAGAGTACGTTGGGCAGATTCGATAGTCCCTGAAGGCTAATGATTGATAGTCAAGTACTCTGGGCAGATTCGATAGTCCTAGGCACGGGTCACGATGACGTGCAGAGTTATGTCTAGAACCGGGGTTTCCATTAGCCCTTGACGGACGGCTGAAAGAATGTGCCGGTCATTCAATTAATGATGATATCGAGGCAATGATAACAGTGATAGCCAGAGTCATGGATGTTTGGTTGTATCGTCATTCGGTCTCAAGAGCGGTATTTTCTGGGTGCTTATCTGATCTTGGTTTAGGCCTTGGGGGTTTGTACTTGGAAAGCATCGCCCTTGACCCGAGTGATAATTGCTTTACTTTAAATTGTGTGCTTTGCTATGTTTGCTTCTACTTAGTGTGTGTCTGGGGGCTATCACTGTAGAAAGAGGTGGAGTGGGAGGGTTGTATTCCTATTCCTTTTCCTTTATGCTCTTTTGGGTATGTTGTTAGTTAATTTACTGCTCACTAAGACTGTTGTCTGACTCAAGGCTTTATGTTTTAACTCTTATTGCCTTGGGCTATTCGTCCATTTTGGGACGGGCAGACTAGGTAGCAGGTGACAGGTGCTGTTCTTGCTTTCCACGATGCTGATATCGAAGACGAGCTGGAGGGTTGCATATTATCTTCTTACTATATGTACTGGATGTTCCGCTGCTTTGTATTCTCTGAGTGATATGTAGTGAGGCTTGATGTATTGACTATTCAGATGTTGTATTCAACTATTATTAAGTTTTATTGATGAGATTCTATTTCTGTGAAGCTTCACTATATATATATTCTATTGTATTTTGTCCATGCGCTGTGTGTAATACAATAGGTTGTGTTGTTTTAATTTACCCTGACAATCGTCCATGGTCGCCTGGCACACTTTACAACGCACTTTCTCTAGGTTCAGTGCAGGGGTCATGGGCGGTCGTCACAGTTGATGCGGAGGTAAAGGAGTCGAAAGGTACCTCCGAAATAGGCGAAACCACCTTTTTCTGAAAGACGTTGGATTTTAACTAATATAGTAATTACTTTATACTAACCTACCTGTTATAATTCCTTGATTCGTTGCTTTTAAACTGTTCAAACACTTTACCATTAAAACCCGCTGCATTTAATTAGGTCTAAATCAAAGAAATGTAACGTTAAGCCCTTCCATATAACAAAATCAATATTTGCAGAAAAGTCTCTCTTTTAAAATAATTTATTTTTCCTAATAAATCAATTGGAAAAAATCCCCAAAAATCACTGAAATTCAAGTTTATCATGGAATCAAACATATCAACATTTCAGACCTAATTTCTTCCTGAAATACTCAAAATAAATTTTAAACCCAATTATATTATATTTACCTTAGAAATTCATAATAAATTTTCTATAACTCGGAAAATTATGAAAATTGAAACTCATCTCCAAAATCATGTTTTGTTCAACAAAATTTTTCCATGGCATTCTAAAATCATAAAATTTCGGTTTTACATCAAAACTGTACAAATTCATATGTAAATGAATTAAAATAAATCAAACATAATATAGATCATGCATATCATCATCCATATCATCATAAAAACGAATTCAATCATAAATCCGAAAACATATAATTATAGAATAAAATAGAGATGGTATAAGGTCATTATTCACCTTAGATATGATAAGGAATTTGAGATTTGTTGTTGATTAATCCTTTCTAGCTTTGATCCTTAGCTTAGATTGAATTTTCCTCTTTTCCTCCTTATTAATGGTCAGCTATGTTTTAGTTTTTGATTTTCATTTGTGAAAGTGAGAAATGAAATATGAATGGGCAAGGGTAAGAAGTGTATAGTCGTGTATGATAAGGAGGCTATTTTACTAATATGCCCATGTAATTTAATTAGTTAATAACCCAATTAAAGCCTATTTACTTTATTAATAAGCACGGCCCTATACATATGGTTTATTCAAATCTCAATCCCCTTAGCATCATTATTCTATTTAATTTATCTAATTAAATTTCCTAAATAATGTTATCAAAAATTAGGGATGTAACATTCACAGGCATCCCTTAGACTCTCATTTAGGTGTGAATATTAAAGTTATCATTAGCTTAACCTAGTGTTTACCTCCTTAGGCATGTCTATCACTAATTTATCTTTTCTTGAACAACGTCATCAATGAAATGACCACTCATTCCACCATAGGAACCACCCTGACTAGAGCCATCCTGACTAAAGCCATCCTAACTTAAAGAGGTTGAATGTAAGCACCGTGAATACATTCTATTAAGCATTCTTACTAGGTACCAATAGCCTCTTTTAGTCTCGAAACACTCATTTTACATTGTTGATCCATTCATTACATCCATTGCGATGTTTTGGCACCCATCTATTAGCTCATTCTGAACTTTGGTTTTTGTGAGTTGATCCTTATAGACTTTCCAAGTCCTGCACCCTGCCATATATTGTTGAATTTTAGATTTCTTTAGTGTTAACACCCTACATTTAATAACTCTATGAGTCAGTATATTTATGATATTGGGTTTAAATCATTTCTTTCATTTATTTGTTGTGTACAATACACATTTTTAGATAAAACACTTTTATCTTTAGTTTAAATGATGTAACTATCATTTCTTAGTTTCCCTAAGCTTACTTCATAAATTAATTTAAATTAAATTTCTACATTAACTTATTTCTCTTTATCTTAATTTCATCCCTATGAAGTTTTCAATCAATGCCTAGAAACTGGCTACCAAAATGCAATTGAGTATTTTTTTTGTCTTACTCAAGAAATTTTAGCAGCCTTGATTATCATATGCCAAAGCTATTGCATAGGCTATCACATGCCAACTTATCATGCCTTAAAGCTATCATCGCAAGGCCATTGAACTTCGACCTTATTGCACCTTAAAGCTATCACACGGCAAAGTTATTGCACCGCAACGCTACCACACCTTAATCCCTTCACATCACATAGCTATCGCATGTTGACTAATCGCAAGCCAAAGCTATTGTAAGGAAAATTTATTATATCTTGAAGCTATCGAAGATTGAGCTTTTATAAGCTATTGCATGTTGACATATAATGCTATAGAAGGTTAAGACTTAAAGCTATCAAATTCATGACCTAGGCTACCACATGCTGACCTTTGAAGCTATCATGTGTTGAGTTTTATAGCTATTGCATGTTAAGTTTTTTAGGACTATTGTAGGTTGAACATTTATAAACTATCGCATGTTGAACCTTTACAAGCTGTCTCTTGTTAGAGTTGTGAATCCATAATTGAATTGAAAATGATATCTTTCCTTAATAAAACAACAACTTTCAGCCTAACCCATACACATGTCATTTATTTAGTGGTTACTTTTCTTTCATAATGGTAATCTCTAGCTGTTGGCAAAAATTACGCCTCTTTTAATTATTATTACCTTAATCACATTATTAATCAACATATATTTTCTTTTGTCAATTAATCCATAGAAATTCATAAATAAATGGAAAAATTCCCAAAAATTTAGCATAATTGCAAAACATCTTCTCTTTACCCCCAGAAAACTTTCAAAAAAAATATTTATTTTAATTTATGGTTGAAATTAGTCATTTTCCATTTAGAAATTTCATAATTAATTATGGCTTCATCCAAAAATTACGAAAATTAGAAAACATCTTTATTTCAATATTAAGAACATTATATTAACTTCGTGACATTTGGAGAAGGTTAAATAAAGCTTTACTCTAAAACATGACCAAGCTTTATTCATTTACATTCTTAAATACATACAAAATCATTTCAAATTATTAAAACATGTTTAACACTAATTAAAACGTCCAAACAACATCAATTCCAAACCCTAATGGGTTTAGAAGGATTTCAAAGATATTTTGCTAGCCTAGATTAGAAATGCTTAATTGAAATCTTGTTCTTTTGCTTTAAAGTTGAAAGCTTGAATCTTTGGTTCTGATTTCTTCTACCTCTCTCAATATAGTGACTGGCCTCTTTTTGTACGTTTTATGTTTGGTTTTGAAATGAAATGAGGAGAAGTGTAGAGAATATTTTTAAGGCATATATATTAGTGATTTTAGCTTGGGTTAATATCCTTCCTTGTCATATCTCACTAATTTATTCCTTTGTCCGCTTCGCGATGATACTGTTTTCGTGCGAATCTGTGATGAATTGAGCAAGATATTGTGATTTAACGTTTGGAAAGAAAGAGTAAAATGGGAAGGAATGAAGCAATGGTAGTTTTTTGAAATGAGAAAGGAAGTTACACACTCTCTAGTTTCCCCTTTTATAGATAGAGGGAAGAGCAACGATTTCTAAAACTAAAGATTTATATTTTACCAATCACTTAGAACAATACAAAATCACCCATAACTCCTTCATAACTACTCCCAAATTAGATAAATGAATATGCCATGTAAATAAATAAAAATAAGACGATCGCAATGGCACAGGTTTCATTATCAAATTTCTGTAGTTGGAAAAATAAACATTTTGCCCCTTTCTTATTTTCAATTGATATTATTTAAAAATTAAACCCAAGTATCTAATACTATTATATTGTTAATATTTTAGTAATATATTTCAATCTTTTGGGGTATTACATCACCCTTAAATTAATTTCTTTCTGGGAATTCCTAAGGAATAGAAAATATAATATAACACTTATACGTTCATCAAACATATATCAAATTAGTGTACAAACATAGAACCAAACGTATCTAATAGGCTTAAATGAGTTTAACAAAGTAGTATGAAGAAAATATAGATATGAATGATGCCATGTAACTTATAGTTTATGCTTAAGATGCAAAAATGCAGAAAATGTATCCTATATGAATGCGATAAGATGATATATCATGCATTGATGCACAACAACCTAACATAAACATATATTTCTATATGAATGCATTAGTTAAGTCAAAATTCACAAACACATATATGATAATACTAAGTGAAATATATCCTACCCTAGCAATCAAGTTATCTAATTATCCAAATCTAACCCAAGAATAACTTAACTTCAAGAAATCAAACTAAATTAAGAAACATACTAGAAAATAATTGAAGATGAATAGCCTTCATCTTCTCTTTGGGCTCCTATGTACTCTCAACTGGGTTGTTCCCCTAGTTTACTCTAGCCATGTTCATTACTTTATTCCTAATTAGTTTCGTCCCATGATCGATAATATGGGATGGACCATGAGATGAGCTCGCTCAGGTTCGAACTCTACTTCTTCCAATTGACTATGATTGACTACAGTGGTCGGTTCATGTACGTATTTTTGTAATTATGACATGGAATACATTATGTACTCATGCCCTCTTTTCTGTAAGCTCCATCCTATATGCCAAACTCGATATCGTGTCCAACATCAAAAATGGACCAACGAATCGGAACTGGACCAACAAATCGGGATGGTAACTTCCCAGAGCTTTCGAACCTTACCACCATCTTCAATGGCGAAGCCTTCATAAAGACTAAATCTATAATTGAAAATTCCAATTCATTTCGTCTCCTCTCAGTGCATGACTTTTTCCAATCTTTGCAGTTTTAATCCTCTTCCTTATAAGCTCCACCTGCTCTTTGGTATCTCTAATCATATCTCGACCTAATACGATCTTTTCCATATATTCCCACTAGTACGGAGGTAACTTACATGGCCTTACATATAATGCTTTGAAAGGTGCTATGCATATACTAGTCTTGTAGCTATTATTGTATATGAAATCCTCTAGTGGTAGATGACCCTCCCAAGATCCTCCAAAATCTAATATGCATATGCCCTTAATAAATCTTTCAACACGCAGTTCACTCTCTCGGTTTGCCGTCGGGCTTATGGTGTATGCTGTGCTCAAATTCAGCTTGGTCCCTAATGCATCTTGTAGACTCCTCCTGAATTCTCTTATGAAAGTGGGTCCTGGTCTCTTATGTATTTGCAAAATCCTTAGTATATTTCATATAAAATCCAGCTGATTCTAAAAAGCTATAGATCTCTAAAGCATTCTTTGGTGTCTTCCAATCTCCAATCACAACTACTTGATAGAGTTAGAGGTATTCCTTAGGGGCAATTATGTATTTTTTTTACATATATCTAACTCAATAGCTAATCTTTTTGAAATAAAATGTGTTTTCTTTCTATTATATACTCAATATAATGTGTTATATTTATTAAACAATTTAATTAAAAGTATATTTAATAGAAAATCCATAAATGGATTTTTTTGTGACAGTACAAAGTGTTGTAATCGTAATTAATTTATCATAATAAAAATAAATACCATTTTAAGTATTCCTAGTTAATATGTATCGAGACTAAATATCGATACATCCATTGAGACTGGAGTACGTAACGCTCTCCGAATGTTGGGCACTGTATTACTCTTGATTGCTAGGGGCACCACGGGGTTACATACTGATATTTATTGGATAACTATAGAATGACTCACTCGATAGTTTTAAGTTGATCAATATACCTAACGTTAAACAAAAAATATCGATGTGACTAATTTATACAGTTCTCTTGGCTTGAGAATTCTGTCAATCTTCAGTATGAAAGCTCCACTACGATTATAGTCAAAACATGGCATGACGTCCATCGAGTAACTATAGTTGCATTGAGTGGAAGTATTGGAACTATTCAAGAAAGGATTTGTCTCCTCGGTTATATGGGGTTAGTATCACGGTCAACTCAAGTTAACTCAAAGTCTCTAGCTAGAGCATTTTGGTTAATAATAATTATTATTATTGAAAAAGGACTTTATGTTTGGACTATAGAGTTTACTATAGATGATATTGGAATTTTGACTGTTATCAATTTCCATAAGTCCAAAGTGATATAGTTTTAACGAAAAGAAGTGGTGTAAATAATAGTCACAATAGGATGACGCTTAATAAAGTAAAATTGGATTTTGTCAAAACCAATTAAGCGATACATTTGGCCAAATGTCACACCAACTGCTAAGTGATGTGTGAACGTTAATATTCGAATAGTTCGATATTAATCACTGACTAAATTTACACCTAATGAGTCATACAACCAAAATGATGAATTCTCCTTTGACCAAACATTTAATTAATTTATAATTATTATAAATTAATTAATATTATGAAATATTAGCTATAAAATTTGATTATGATTTAAAGAATAAATATTATTAAATATATTTATAATAGTTATAAATATATCAATCGATATACGATATTTATAAGCGATTAAATTGATTTAATTGCATAATATTTTTTTGGCATATTATCGGTTTAAGGCCTATCATAAGGCTGAAAATATTAGCAGTAATAAGGGTATATATGGCTCAAAATTTTGGTAAAGTGGGGCTTAGTTTTGGAAAGCGAAGGTTAAAGGAGAATGAGTATGAGATGAGATCCACACTTCTTTCCTTTCTATCCACTATATAAGCATCTCTAACCTAATTTGATTGAGGATTTTTAGTGCCTCCTCCTCTGTGCTTGCTGGCCGAAATTCCTACAAGTCTCTCTCTATATCATCGAGTTCAAATCAAGTAAATTTAGTCGCTATCCGATAGCTTGTGGTCAACGGTTCAAAGATTGGATCTTTATTGAATCGAAAACAGTTTCAAAGGGTAGAAATCATCGTTTCAAGGTGTACTTAAAGGCATTAGGATTAAAGTATGTTTCTAATCAATATATAATTATTATTTTCAATTATATTTTTTTATTATATATGTATATATTATATATGTATTGTTAGTTGGGTGATTGTTCTGATATGTAAGTAATATTGTCACAAGGTTGGTTGGATATATATATATATATATATATATATATCAAATATACATCAGGTCAGTATGACTTTGAATAAATAATATAATTTTTTATATTTTAATAAATTAATACATATATTATTTAATTACATATATATATAGTTTATAATTAATTACAATATCATATTTTAATAAAAAATAGCTATATAATTTTATATGGAAAGAATTAAAGCTTGATAATTTTTGACAATAGCAAAATATTTCTTATAATTGTTTTACTAATATTTAAATCAAATTAATACATAAATCAATTATATTAATTTGTATATATTGCGAAAATTATATTTTATAAAATAATATTAACAGTAAAAAAGCTCTTTGAAAAATAAAGAAACATTTTTTTTATTTTTAAATTAATATTCAATTTTCGATCGAAAATGAAAAATTCATTTTAAAATTATTTTAAATAGAAAAGTTTATGGAAAATTTTCAAAGCATAAAATATAATTTAGGATATACTGGAAATTTAAAATTTGAAAATAAGGTTTCAAAATTATTTTTACTTCATATTATATTAATTTTCAAATGGATATTTAATTAAAATGTATTTTAAAATTAAAAAAATCATTTTACTGAGTTATGCGCAAGACGTGGAGTTTCATATTAAAAAAATTATTTTAAGTATTTTATTAATTTATACATATTTATATTTCTTTAAGCATATATTTATGTGTGTGTATATACTTTAATTATATATATATATATGTATGTATTACTTACGGTTTTATAAAATAAAATATATTTTCAATATTTATAAATAACTTACTTGTGTTTAAATAAATCTATAATATAATATGTATATATAATATTAATATTTTATTCATATGATTATATATATACATATACATATAAATATACTTATATAAAATTATTTTGAACAAAACTTAATACATAAATACATACATATATACATATATACATATATATAATATCTATGTATAAATAATAATATATATACTACACATATTTGGGCAATATATACTAGCATATTGGATGAGCTAATGTGGTCATTGAGATGTACATCTACCATCTATATGCGGATATGTGATACCTTGTAGGGTTGATATGTTACACATGAACACATATGTATGTGTATACGATACAAACATATATATCATAACATAAATCAAATAAAACTATATGAATTTGAATATATTAAATGATTTTATTTAAATAAATTTAGAAATGTTCTAAATAAGCTAGATTTCATAGGTCCATTAAAGATCCAATAAGGAATTTTTTTGAAATTCATCCATAAATTCTATTCTAGGCTGGCCTAGTTCCAACAATGGCTTCGAAGCCCAATACCTTATGCGATCTAAATTTGCCATGTTAGGGTTAACTATCAAGCTTATAGCCTAAAGGTTATACTTAATAGAAAAAGCCCATATTTGAATTGGTCTTAGGCTAATTTTAAAAATTGTTTGAAAATTAAAATTGTAAGATTTTAAATTAAAGTTAAATTTAAAATAAGATATACATATATTATAAAAGTTATAATATAATAATTTTTTTCAAAATGTTTGAAAAATAATATAAATTAATTTCAAAATTTTAAATTTATTAATAATATTAATAAAATAAATGAATTGATTAAATAAATAAATTAATTAAGAATATATACATGTATTTTGAGAAAAATGTGTGATCCTCTAAAATAGAGGAGAGCACACATGTAAATATGTATATATCACATATGACAATGTGCTGCCAACATGCATGGCATGTAGCTAATCAAAGTACAAAAACAATGAAAATAACTCAAGTACGCCTAGAATAAGCTCCGACAAGGCCACCGCCCATTACACCCCAATATCGAGCTCCGGCAAGGCCACCGCCCGGTATTAAGGTGTTAGAAGTACCTAAAAACCTATGGAGCATCTCAGCGCCATTGCTACTAGAAGCCAGCTTTATCTGAGAAGGAAAAGCCACGTTGCAGACTCAGAAAAATGGAAATGCCAATGATCTGGAGTTGAATGCACCACTCTGTAGACTCGGTAAAGCTGGAGAAAGTGCCTCGCTGAAAAGTGAATCATCTAGAAAGTAGAATGCCATAATGAAGATGTAGAAGAACTGAGAATAACTCCTCAATGCAAACAGCAATCCGGCCATCAGCAATCCTGTGAACCTGCAAAAAGAATCTAACATCATTTCTGACCAAAACCTGTAACTGTAAAAGGAACTGAAAAATTATAAGAATAATACGCATATATGTATATAAATGAAATTTATATACATATATATAATAAAAAGTAAAGAAACAAAAGCTAAAATAATAGGACAGAATACAATAAAAATTAGAGAAATAGACTAAAAACAATCCTTGATCAAAAGAAGTTAGAGATCTATAACCTAAAACAAAAACAAGCTAAAACTAAAACTATAACTGGAACAAATTAAAACTTATCCTTATAGTCCTTTGATCAAAAGGATATTATGGTAAACAGTGAAATCATCATTTAAGTTTGAAAATGTTAATACTATAATTATTAATGTCAAAAATATTGTTTTTATGTCAAAGTAACTTAATATTATTACTAACCTTATTGAGATATTCTTTAAAATGATTATTTTTAGCTAATTTATATATAGGATTTGAGATCCAATTAAAACAAAATGAAGGAATTATAAAAATCAATTTATTAAAATGACTATTATTATTATATATTCTCTGATTTCTCCCAAACCAAATATACCAACAAATTATAATGAATAAAGTGTCAAGTAAAAATCTATTTTCCATTTTGAACTTAAATCTAAAATTACAAATAGTAATCACAATCAGAAACTTTAGCTGTAAGACTAAAATTAATGATTTTGAGAGTATTATTCAGAATATAGTAAGTATCCATGCAATCATAGTATACATATTTAATATCTTCAAAATGCAGATTACAAAAACAACATTTATTATCAATTTGCATATTTTTTCTTTTTAAAAATTCTATAGTATTTAGTTTTCTATGCATGATTAACCACATGTGAATTTTAGATCTAGGAGGAGCATTTGTTTTCCAAATAAATTTAAAAGAGTTATTAGCTACACCCGAGAAGTTTAGAAATCTATAAAAAGAATTAGAAGTATATTTCTTACTCTTGTCCAATTCCAAACTAATATTATCATTTTCATTATCAATATTATATAGATTTAATCTAGCATAAAGCAGAGAAAGCTGCCTAAGAGTAGTACGTACTAAAACTCTATTGAAACTAAAATTCCAAGGGGGTCAGATTCGGGAGAAAAAACATATATGATTGAAGCATTCTTAAAGTTACAAATTTCGTAAAGTTCTTTAAATTCTATCCTAAGAGGGATAACAGAAATCCAAGGGTCATGCTAAAAAGAAGTACTATTTTCTGAATGAACTATTGTATTAGTACCTAGGTTAAAAATCTCATGACATTTTAAAATTGATTTCCAAAAATTAGATAGTTTACATATAACTGTAGGAGTAATTTGATGTAAATTATTACTACCATTATTGTAATATTTAGAAATGATTTCTTTCCAAATAGGATTATCATTAATATCCTTAAATTTCCATAACCATTTACCTAACAAAGACAAATTCATGTTACGCAAATTAATGACTCCTAAACCACCTTCCTTTTTGGATTTACAAACAGTTTCCCAATTTACTAAACGTTTAGTATAGCTGTTAGGTTTTTCTTCTAGTTGGTATTTCCCAATTCCTTTATACTCTAAGTATTTCTTTAAGCAACTATGATAAATTGCTTTTTCCAGAGGAAAAATGAGAAACAGTAAAGATTTTAGAGAAGAAAGCGAAAAAAGCAGGAAAAGACAAAAGATTTCGGGTGAATCATTATAAGGAACTAAATCTTCAAGGAAAATGAGTTTGGTTGTAGGTAGAAAGGTAAGACAAATAAGATAAAGAATTTTCACCCAGAAAAAACCACTCGATACCAATAGGAACCTCTCGGTACTGAGAAGTTTTTGTTGGAGATTGGGTCAGCGTGTTCACTCTTGCACACTTTGACATGCATTTAGACTTTATTCAATGGGGCTCCTGAGTCTACTAGCGAGTTTCTCTATAAATACCGACACTATAGCTACTGAAGTGAGGATTCACACTCTACATCTTCTTCACTCTCATCTCCTCCCCCAAATATACTCTATAAACTGCATTGTAAATTTATGATCCATAAGATTGTAGCTAGTTATGATAAAATAAGTTGTAATCCAGAGAGAATGCGGAGATTAATGTTGTGGATGACGAAGGATCATCCCTAGTAGGCTATGGTAAGGATAAGGGAAAGCGAAGGCCCGATGACAAATTGGAGGAACCGAAACGGCAAAGGAGGGAGTTAAAATTCTCTTCTTACACTGATCTAACTAACACCTTAGAGAGGATATACCTAGATACTAGGGGCAGATCCTTTAACAGAGGCTGGCGAAGAGAGAACCCATAGATCGGGAAAGAAGGTCTGGAAAGTTTTGCATTTTCCATGTGCTGGACGAGCATGAAACGAATGAGTGTAGACACCTTCGTGATTTGATAAAAGAAACGGTTTGGAGTAACCAACTACAATAATACATAAGGAACCGAACTGCGATGGTGCAGTGGAGCAGTCACCACCTACAACGAATACATCAAGACATGACCAGGGACTGGGTCGAGAAAGTTAACTCCATGATCGGGATGAATGTGAGTCTAGTTCGATTCCCATGCTTTGCTTTCCATTTTGAATATTTAAGACAATAATAATCCTAGACAGCTTGTAGGTGTATGAGACCTCGATTGATCTTTAGGCTTTCTTTGATTTGGATGTCCGAGATGAAAAGATAAGATGATAATAACCCATAACGCTTACACCTTTACGAAATCTCGATCAGTCTCTAGGCATGCTCTAAGTTGGATGTTCGAGATTAATAATTGGGACATTTGTTTTCTTCTTTGCTTTGATTTAAATATATGATTTTTGGAAAGATCCACTTGAATGTGATGACTGATATTGATTGTGGTAGTCTTACCCAAGGAGACAGGGCAGTGATCACATGGTGTAAGTTTTCATGCCTGAGAGCGAGTGGATGGACTTGTATGAAATGTAAGTCCCCTCATCGGAAGTGAGCGAATGGACTTGCATAGTCATTAAGTCCCCTTATCGGAGAGCGAGCAGATTGGGCTCAGCAAAGATCCCAAGAGATCAAAAGTAAGTCCCTACACCAAAGAGTGAGCGGATGGACTTGATTGGATGTTTAGTCCTCTTTCCTGTGAGAAAATGGATTGGACTCAACAAGGATCTGGAGAGATTAAACACTAGATTGGATGTTAAACATCTGGAGAGATCGACCCTAGATTGAATGCTAAACAATCTAGAGAGATCGACCCCTAGATTGGATGCTAAACAATCAGAAGAGATCAATCCCTGAAACAGATGTTGATTTGACAAAAGAATTTGAATTCCTTTGTAATTGGAATGAGAAGGATAAAGCCTGGGCGAACCCGGGATAATTTTGATATATAAAATGATACCTTTTGATGAGAGACGGATTGATCATGCTTCGCAGCTGACATTTAAATAAGGACAGTAATCCTTAGCTATGATGGTTTGGAATGACCATGGATTTGCAGAAGAATTTGAAGGAACCAGATGATTCACCAAGTTCAAGATTGATGGAAGGTTAGAGAGCTCAACTATCGAAGATTGACTACGGTTAAAACTTGTTTTTGAACAAAATACTCCTTACATTCGAAAGACATACTTTGGAGGGCGGGTATTAACCCGCTTTTAAGCCATGTTGATTTTAACTGGACTTAGAAGGCCAAAACGAAGACGAGAAGAGTTATGAACTTGGAAACATGCTTAGAAAGGCTAAAAGGTTGGACTCAAGAAGTTTGAAGGAAATTGGGGCTAAGTAGACCACTCGGTACCGAGAGGTTTTTATTCCACTTTGCACTTTCCAATACCATTATACTCCAATTACTTCTTGAAGCAACCATGATAAATTTCTTTTTCTAGAGGATAGATGAGCAACACTAAGGATTTTGGAGAAGAAGCAAATCAAGCAGGAAACGAAAAGCGATATCGGGTGAGTCATCAGAAGGAACTAGATCTTCAAGAAAAAAAGTGTTTGGAATGCATCGAATTGGAGATAGAAAGGCAAGACAAATAAGATAAAGGATTTTCACCCAGAAAAAACCACCCGTTACCGAGAGGAACCTTTCGGTAGTAATAGGTTTTTATTGGAGATTGGACCGACATATTCACTCTTGTACACTTTGAGTTACATCTGGAGTTTATTCAATGGGGTTTAAGTCTACTAGCAAGTTTCTTTATAAATACCAGCCCTATAGCTACTAAGAGTGGATTCACACTCTGCATCTTCTTCACTCTGATCTCCTCTCCTCAAATATACTCTAGAAACTCCATTGTAAATCTAAGATCCACTAGCTTGTCCAGATCTGATAAAATTAGTTGTAATCTAGAGAGAAAACGACTAATAACAAAGATTAAAGTGGACATAAGCTGGAGAATTTACCGAACCGTTATAAAAACCGTGTCTCCTTTTTTACTTTTACCTTTATTTTATTCGAACTGGTGCTTTCATTTAATATTTGGGTGTTGATGCCATTATTTTGTTTCAACAATTTGGTGCTTTCCTTATGAGTGAGCAAGATTTCACAACCTAAAGCTTGGATGTGAAGTTTGGAAAAGATGAAGAGACCTAACACTAGATCTTAGATTAGAGGATGTCAACCAGAGCATAGGGGCAGCTTGTAGATGTCCTTAAATTCCAATCAATCCATCTATATGACCAGAGAGGAGATGTAAAAAATGATGAAGGAGATGAAAGATGGGATAATGATTCGACAACTAGAAGTGCTAAAATGATTTTTTTCAAAGGATAGGACAACAAAGAATAGCTGAAGCTATTGGAATTCATATCCAAGGACTAGAAACAAATGCAGGAACGTCTGGAGTTGAAGCAGAGAAAAATGGAACAGTGCCCCCACAACCAAGACCACTCGGTGCCAACCCCAATTCTCTCGGCAGCGAGAGGAATATACTCGAGGGAAATGTTGGATTGAGCTTAGGGCAAGCTAGGATGCCAAGAATGGGCAATGTTGGAGCCAATAATGCAAGATAAAGTGAAAGTGCATAGCAACCAGAGGAATATGTGTCAGTATTTCCCTGTAGGGACAGAGGACAAATTGAAACAAATGGTACAAAACAAAATGCAGTTGTGCAGCCAGAGAAGTATGTGCCAGAATATATGCCAGAATTTCCTCATGGGAGTAGGGGCAGAATGGAGCTAGTGGTCAAAGACTTCCGTTAGATGACAACAACTGGATGAATAAGATGATCGGATAGATTGTTAGAGGTAGAACCCCAAACCAGTGTTTGGAGGACGTAATCAAGCATCCATTTACCCTTAACATCTGAAATGTGAGGAATCCTCCCAATCTGAAGCTTCCGACCTTAGAAATGTACAATGGACAAATGGATCCTATAGTCCATCTAATAAAGTACATCCGACATATGAAGGTGTTGGGCACTTTGAGGAGGTGATTGGGCCATGCTTCCCGTTATATATGATAGATTTAGTAGCAATGTGGTTCAAACAGCTGGAGAATAGGTCCATAAGCACGTGGACTGAGTTAGTGAAAAAGTTCTAGAGGTAATTCAAAGTTCATATCCCCCGACCAATGAATGTGATGACACTATCAAGCATGAAGCAAAGGCCCAAAGAGACCTCTAGTTACTTGACTAGGTTTAACATGGCAGCTGTTGTGGTTTATAAGCCAGATCCATCGGTGATTCTGATGGCGGCAGTGTCAGGAGTTGTAAGTAAGACAGACTTTAAAATTGCTTTGAAAAGGGACCCACCATGGATCTTTTGAAGTTCTATCACAAAGTTGAGAGATATCTGCGTCAAGAAGATACTAAAGCTGAGAATGTTGGCATTAATGTTGTGGATGACGAAGGATCATATGTAGTAGGATATGGTAAGGATAAGGGAAAGTGAAGGGTTGATAACAACTTCGAGGAACCCAAATGGAAAAGGTGGGAGTCGAAATTCTCTTCTTACACTGATCTAACTAAGGCCCCGGAGAGGATATACCTAAATACTAGGGGCAGATCCTCTATCGAAGGCCGGCTAAGAGGGAACCCACAGATCGGGAAAGAAGGTCTGAAATTTTTACACTTTCCATGAGCTGGACGAACATTAAATGAATGAGTGTAGACACTTTCGTGATCTGATAGAAGAACTGGTTTGGAGTAACCCACTGCAACAATATATAAGGAACTAAACTGCAATGGTGTAGTCAGAGTAGCCACCATCTATAGCAAATACATCAAGACACGACCAGGGATCCAGGTCGAGAATGGTAATCCCATGATTGGACGGACAAGACTCAAGTTTGATTCCTACGTTGCTTTCTGTTTTGAATATTTAAGACAACATTAACCTTAGACCGCTTACTCATGTACAAGATCTCGATTGGTCTCTAAGCATGCTCTGAGTTGGATGTTCGAGATGAATAAATAAGATAATAACAACCTCAAACCACTTACACGTGTACGAGATTTTGATCATTCTCTAGGCATGCTCTAAGTTTAATTTTTGAGATGAATAATTAGGACTTTTGTTTTCTTTTTTTCTTTGATTTGAATATTTTATTTTTTGAAAGATCCACTTGAACATGATGACTGATATTGACCGTGGTAGTCTCGTCCCGAAAGACTGGGAAGTGACCGTAAAGTGCAAGTTCCCTTGCCGAAGAGCAAGTGGATGGACTTGTATGAAATGTATGTCCCCTCACCGAAGAGTCAGGAGATGGACTTGCTTGGTCATTGAGTCCTATCGTCGGGAGCGAGCAGATTTGGCTCAGTAATGATCAAGTGAGATCAAAAGTAAGTCCCTACACTAGAGCGGATGGACTTGATTGGATGTTGAATCCTCATGCCGGAGAGCAAGTGGATTGGACTCATTATGGATCTAGAGAGATTAAACCCTAAATTGGATGTTAAACGATCTGGAGAGATCGAACCCTATATTGAATGTTAAACGATCCAGAGAGATCGACTCCTAAATTGAATGATAAATGATCTGGAGAGATCGAACGCCGGAATAGATGTTGATTTGATAAAAGCATTTGAACACCTTATAATCGGAATGAGATGGATAAATCCTGAGTGAACATAGGATAATTTTGATATACAAAATAATAACTCTAGATGAGAGATAGACCGATCAAGATTCGCAGTTGACACTTAAAAAAGGACTAGAGTCCTTAGCTATGATGATCTAGAATGACCATGGATTTATAAAAGAATCCAAGGGAACCGGATGATTCATCAAATTCAGGATCGGTGGAAGGCCAGAGAGCTCATCTATCAAAAATGGACTACTGTGAAACTTGTTCTTAAACAAAATACACCTTACATTCGAAAGGCATACTTTGGAGAGCAAGTGTTAACCCGCTTTTTAGCCAAGCCAATTTTAACTAGACTTGGAAGGCCAAAATGAAGACGAAAATAGTTACAAACTTGGAAACATGTTTAGAAAGCCTAAAAGGTTGGACTTAGGAAGTTTGAAGGAAATTGGGGTTAAGTAAACCACTCACACCGAGATATATCTCTCAGTACTGGGATGTTTTTCTTCCACTTGGCACTCCCCAATCCACTTATACTCCAAGTACTTCTTCAAGCAACTGCAATCAAGTGCTTTTTCTAGAGGATCGATGAGCAACACTAAGGATTTCAAAGAAGAAAGCATTAGAAAGGACAAGCGATATCAGGTAAATCATATGAAGAAACTAGATCTTCAGGGAAAAAGAGTTTAGAATGCATCGAATTGGAGGTAAAAAGTCAAGACAAATAAGGTAAAGGATTTTCATCTAGAAAAAACCACATGGTACCGAGAGGAACCACTCGGTACCAAGAGGTTTTTACTAGAGATTTGACTGGCTTGTTCACTCCTGTACACTTGGACTTGCATCTGGACTTTACTCAATGTTGGCTCCTGAGTCTACTGGCGAGTTGCTCTATAAATACTAGCCCTATAACTACTGAAGAGAGGATTCACACTCTGTGTCTTCTTCACTTTCATATCATCCCCTAAATATACTCTAGAAATTCCATTGTAAATCTAAGGTCCACTAGATTGTGGTCAGATCAGATAAAATTAGTTGTAATCTAGAGAGAAAATGACTAATAATGAAGATTAAAGTGGAGTAGAGAGGATAATTTGCCGAACCACTATAAAAATTATGTCTTCTTTTCTTGATGCTTTCATATATTTTTTGGATGTTTGTGCCATTTTTGACGTTAGTATGCTTAATAGAATAAAATTGGATTTTACCGATGCCAAGTAAGCGTTAAATTTGACTACAGCGTCACACCACCTGCTATGTGATGTGTGAAGGTTAGTATTCGAATTGTTTGATATTAATTGCTGACCAAATTTACAAGTCACACAACCAAAATGTTGAATACTCCTTTTACCACCTGATTTAATTAATTTGTAATTGTTATAAATTAATTAATATTTATGAAATATTAGTTATAAAATTTTATTTGATGTGTTGAACAATATTAAATAGTGTGTTTATAATAGTTATAAATATAATAATCGATATACGATATTAGTACGTTTTTAAATTGGATTCAAATTCAACAATTATTGTTCCGGCTTGGATTAATTTTGAGGCTCATAAAAGGGCTTGTTATTTTTGGCCATGAAGAGGAAAAAAGGGGTCGGCCATATGATTGCTAAGGGTGTCTTGGATTTTGAATTAATGAGAGGAGAATAGGTAAGAGAAAAATAAGGATCTATATCCTTATTTTACTCCTTGGTTTCTCCTTATTTAAATGGATCTAACTCTCTCATTTTCGTTTCTTCACTAAGGTTTCCTTCTCCATGAAATTTCTGGTCCAAATACTCCACCTTTTCCTCTAGTCATTCAAGAATTTTAAACACAAAATGCAGTAAAATACAGTTGTCGGTGATAACTGCATTCGAGAAGGTGGTATCTTTTGGATACAAAATCCAATTTAAGGAGTTCACTTCTTTGTTTCAACATGCGAACTTTTGGCTTTAGTGAAAGGTGGATATCTAGATTACTATTATATATAATTATTTATATGATCATTGTTTAATATATTGTTCTGTAAGAAATATCACGAATCGATCTATCGATGGATTGTCATGTAGATGATTGTGTATATAAATGTTAATATATATAGTAACAAAAATGTTTACTCATTCACTTGTGCTTGCTTACAGCCTGGGAGTTAAAAAAATTTCTAATTTTGAATTTTAATATAAAATATATTAAATGATTTTAAATTTAAATTTAATTTTAATAGTCTAATACAATAATATATATGTCTTATATTTTTAAAAATTTAATTTTGTTGAAAAAGTCTTCGTCAAAGGAAAAAGCTTTAATTTTTTGGATATATATGTGTGTGTGTGTGTGTGTGTGTTAAATATATTAATATATATTTTATTTAATCCAAAATTGAATGTATAAAAAAACACACATATATATAATTCCAAAAAAAATTTCCAAAGATTTTTGGCTGAATATTCTTTCAAGAATATTTTTTGAAATATTATTATATATGTTTATTATTAAATTTACATCGTCATACAATTTATAAATATTTAAATAATAAAATATATATAACCAAAAATATAATTTGTACCTGAACATTATAGTAAATTTTTATTAATATAAATTTTATTATTATTCATTACATACATATATACATACATACAAACATACATACATATATATATATATATAATTAAATCACTAGTTATATATTTATTAGTTCTTATATATGTTAAAAAAATCTATTTGGCTTTATGTGTAATATATATATATATATATAATCAAAGTTAATATTAAGGAAATATTTAAAATATATTTTATAATACATACATACGTACATACATACATATATAAATTATTTACAGTTACTATTACAATATATATATAATATCTTATATAATATTATTTTCATAATAATTTGATGTGTGTGTATATATATGTAACGACCCTAGTTTTTGTTAACATTATTTAGGACATTTAATTAGTTAAATTAAATGAAATAATGAAATGGTTAAGGGATTGAGATTTGTGTTAATAAAGGTAGCCGTGCCAATTTAAAACAATGAACTAAGAGAAACCAAAATGAAATAGGTACGGCAAATAGAGAAGGGGCAAAGTAGGAATAAGACATATTTTAATACCCTAAACCCTTATGCACATTCATTCTAACATTCATAAAAAAAATCAAATATTAGAGAGGTCGATCAGCGTTAAGGGAAAACAAGAAGAAGATAGGAGGATGAAGCTTAATCAACTTAATCCAAGATCAAATCTCAACTCCTTAATCACAAAGCTAAGGTGAATAATAGGTTACATTACATATTTTTGGTTTCTAGAGCAGATCCGAATATTTTTGCAAAGTATATTGCCATGTTTTTTATTGCTAAAATGGATATATTTGCTTATTGATGATTTATGGAATTTCATATGGATGTTTTGATTAGTTTTAATGTGAAAACCTATTAGATGGCATCCAAATGCCTTGCGATTTTTATATAAGGTCAGAAATAATATTTTGGAGATGGGTTTCAAATTTCTTAATTTTATGAATTAATGTGGCTCTGTTATTAAATTTCTAGTGAGGAAAATGGTTAATTGGGTTTAAAATTAATTACGGCTAATTTATATTTTTTTGGGTCAAAAATTAATATATGTTAGAAAACATATTAAAAGTGTTTTATGGGAATTTTTGTAGAATTTTCCTAAGTGTTTTAATAAGTATATAAAATTATTTAAGGTATGGGACTTAAATGTTTTATATTATTTATAAAAGAAGAAGGGGCATTTTGTTAATATTTTAAATGGTTTATCTATGAAATTTCGGCAACACTTTTAGAAAATAATTTGAAAAAGAAATTAGTAACCAATCATACATTGACAAACAAAGCGGGTTGGTTGAAAAGAATTACTTTTTAAAGTTAAAATTCGGTTTTAACCATATTTTTGCTATTTCGCCACTTTCGACATCTACTTTTCGACTAGGTACTTCTGCCTCCATCTATATCTAAAGCAATACACATGGTATCAAAAGCCTTGGTACATAGTGGATTGGACATAGGCAAAAGATATAGAGTCGAAACAAGGGTTTCCGAAGGTGTCGAAACCTTACTTTGCTTTTAAAAGGAAATGTGCCTGCTTTGCTTTCGAAAAGAATGTTTTCGACTTAGATAGCTTTCGGCTTAGTTAAACTGTTTTAAAGAATGGTTTCGAAAGAGGTTGCGCCTTTTGCTTTATAAAGAAGCTTTCAAAGGGGTCAAATTCCCTTGCTACCGCCTTCAACCTTTTGAAGCAATGCCTTCGAAGGGGTGCTTTCACTTTAAACCCTTATCCGCTTCTTCAATTCTTTCGAAGGGATTGGTTTCGACACCATCCACTTATTTTACTTAGGAAGTTGCTTTCAAAAGATTGCTTTCGACTTAGTTGTTTTAAGGCCCTTTGTTCTTTTGAAAGATAAACCCAAAGGTTTCGAAAGGAATAGTTTTGAATGGTTTCAAAAGGTTGTTCCACATGTTTTACTTAAAACCAAATGCTTTCAAAATGTTTGATTTATGTAAAGAACTTAATGTTTTTGAAAGGTAAGACAAAGGTTTCGAAGAGGTGGTTCCTTAATGTTTTTGAAAGGTTTTAAATGGAAGATTTCCAATGGTTTCGAAAGGCACGTCTAAAGCATTTTGAAAGGATAATTTCTATGGTTTTATAAAGCTTTCGAAAGAGATGATTTCAATGTTTTTTAAAGGTTTAATGTAAATGGTTTTGAAAGGTATGTTTTGGCCTTCGGCCTAGGTTATAAAGTAAAGTAGTTTACTTGTATCGAAAGGGGTACTTTCAAAGGTTTCGAAAGAAGTACTCCCAAAGGTTTTTAATGTTTTCATCAACAATTTTTTGTGTAAAGTATAAATAACATGGCAAAGTGATTTGAGTAAAGCATAGAATATTTTCCTTATTTAAGTATGATTTAAAAAGGGTTAAATCATTTGGAAAGAAAGGTTTTCAAGGAAAATCTTAAGGGTGGATGACCCTAAGTAAAATGACTCGAATATTAAAATACCACGTGGGACTGGTATGGGGTCGTGCCCCTATACTTTAGCTAGTAGCCCCTAGCTAATATAAGTCCAAAATTCCAGTGTATAGGGCTTTGTCATAGGTAAGACTAAAATGATGTTACACACAGAAAGGAATCTACAGAGTTAAGGTAGGTTATTGGTGAGCCCGCAAAACCATTAGGATCAGTTGACCCTGGGAGAAGTAAGTTAGGGATATACCATCCAGAAGAGGAGTATCTAACAGAAGTTAGACTATTTGTTTTTTTGTTTGGTAGGTCCGAGTTAGCCCAGCCAAACAAAACTATAGTGTTCAGATAGATAGTCCATTGATTACCTGATTTGTATGCTTATATGATGGTGATATTATTGTTTTAAATAGGTTGGTTGCAGGATTATGGTTTGCAACAGATATGTTTTAAAAGGATATTAGTGAGGGGAAACCTGTTCCGCTAAGCGGCGTGGTCTCACTTAATATCAGATAAACGAGATGTATAACATTATTCACACCAGGTTTATATCGGACTCGAATTTTATGTTTTCCCCTTAAACTCTCGAGTTCTCAAAATTGATTTAAGTAGGCCGAGGGTTGAGGATTTTCAGGTTTTAGTCGGTGGATGAACAAAGCTTCCGGAGACGAGCAGGTGGCTGATGCTAGCTATTTAGGAGTTGTTATGTTTTTGTTTTCCGTTGTGCTATATTAAGTCTGTTATGACTATTTAGTACTCTGGTCATCCAAGGGGGAATCTTCATATGTCGCTCTTGGCGTATTTATGTAATAATTATATTTGATCTAAACCTGGGAAACGTTTTGAATTATGTAATTAGATATGAAACATGTTTTGTGAAATGTAATCAGAAATTTTTTTTTGAATTCGTGATTTTGTTTCATATTCATGGGCTTCTAATATTATGGATACGATTAACATTATCGTAGTTTGTTGCTAGAAGTTAATACTATAGATGACTGCAGCATTAGTAGCGCTTAGCTTTAGGCCTCAAGATATGGGATGTTACAACTTGGTATCAGAGAATAGGTTTATGAAAGACTTTAAATTAAAATGATTTTGAAAAACATAATCCTAAGGAATTAGAGAAAAGACTGGGGTATGGGATAATGCTATAGTAACGTACTTGTATTTGTTACATATAAGTATACGCTATATCTTTATTCTCCTATCTCTCTTAGGCTATTCTTCTGTATCTTACGAAGGCTCGAATGCAGATATGGATGCTAGAAGTGGAAGAGTTAACCTTGGTGGGGGAAGCACCACAACTAATGGAAATGCTAGACCAAATACTAAGAGGAACCCAAGTCAGGCACAAGCTGCAAATGTGGGTGCTTAAGTCCCGCAAGTTGACATGGGAGCAATGTATCAGTTCTTTGTAAACATGATGCAAGTAGGGGTTGCTACTGGAGTAGTTGGAGGAAATGCTGGAGAAGGAAATCAAGAAGCTTCGATGGTGAATAACTTTGCTATTTTGAGTAGGGATTATGCTCAGCTTGGAGGAAAGCCGTTTATTGGTACTAAGGACGCAATTGAAGTGGAGAATTGGTTACTTTATTGCGAGAGGATTTTCGCTAATCTAGGGCTCAATGATGAGCAAAAGAGGAGATTCGCTTCTAGACAGTTACAAGGAGCAGCGTTGTATTGGTGGAACAGTGTTACTGCTGGGTTAATGAAGTGACAATGAATTGGGCTGAGTTCAAAAGGAGATTTGAGGAGTGGTTTATGTCAGAGATTGCGAAGTCTACTCTGCTTAGGAAGTTTACTAAGTTGGAGCAGGGAGACATGAATGTGCTGGAGTATGCAACAAGGTTTGAGGAGCTAGCAAGATATGGTTATGCTACAGTGGATACTAAGATTAAGAGGAATGAGAAGTTCATCAGGGGGTTGTAGCCCGAGCTTGCTAAGGCCACATTACCTCATATCAGGGACCCATGTGATGATGTAGTGGAAATGGCTTTGAGACATGAGGAGATGCTTGCTTTTCTGGAAAGGAATAAGGCAAAGGAAGTTCAATGAGTGCAGAGTCGGAAAAGAAAGTTTTTCCATAAGAAGGTAGCTCAGAAGGGTGGAGCTGCTAAGAAGGAATAGCCAGAGGTTGTCTGCTATAAATGTGACAAGAAAGGACATTTCGTGAATGAATGTCGCTCAGGAGATGGAAAGAAGGTGATCGGGAAGAAGAATATTAGATGCTTCAACTGCGATCAAATTGGACATTACAAGAACTAGTGCAAAGAGCCAGCTAAGGGTGGAAAGGGAAAATTGTTTGCATTGGAGCCAGCTACCTCAAGACCAACAGTAGAGGAAAAGGGAAAGGCTGCGTTGGGAGGCACGCTTATGGTTTATGGTATGTCAGTTAGCGTTCTATTTGATACTGGTGCATCATATTCTTTTATATCTCGTTGTTTGGTAGATAAGCTTAATCTAGAACCCTCATACCTAGATACTTCCTTAAGTGTTGCAAATCTGATCGGAGGCTATGCGACTCTTGAGATGAAATGTGACCACTTAGAGTTTGAGTTGTTAGTTCATACCTTTGTTTGCAGTTTGCATGTGTTTGATTTTGTATGGTTCGGAATTATTTTGGGTATGGATTAGTTAAGTAAATACGATGCTTGGATATTTTGCCATGAAAGGAAAATATCGCTTCGACACCCTGATTGTAGTGATTAGATAGTATACTCCGTAGAAAACCCTAGTTTTGAGTTAACGCTTTGTTGGGTGTTGTGGAGATAGAAGACGAGTTGAATCGAGTTTTCATGGTTAGAGAATTCGCAGATGTCTTTGAACCTTTAGAAGGATTATCGCCGAAACGAGCCATTGAGTTTCAGATAGATTTAGTACTAGGAGCAAAATCGGTGAGTAGACCGCCATCCAGGATGACACCTACGAGATGAAGGAGCTAAAGGTGCAGTTGATGGATTTGGAGGGCAAGAATTTTATCAGACCAAGCAGTTCGCCTTGGGGAGCAGCCATAGTGTTTGCTAAGAAGTCGGATGGATCGTCAAGGTTGTGTACCGATTATCGTAAGTTGAACGAGAAGACGATAAAGAATCGATATATGTTGCCTAGAATTGATGATTTGTTTGAACAGTTGAGTGGAGCCAAAGTATTTTCCCAGTTGGATTTAGCGACTGGATTCCATCAGCTTAGAGCGGCAGAGGATAGTATTCCTTTGATGGCATTTAGAACAAGATATGGATCATACGAATGGTTAGTAATACCGTTCGGACTAACTAATGCGCCAGCATTCTTTGTAGATTTGATGAACCGAATTTTCCGAGAGCACTTGGATAGGTTCATGTTGGTATTCATAGATGATATTTTGATATACTTTAAGGATGAAAGAGAGCATGAAGTTCATCTTAGAGTGGTGCTCGATACGCTGAGGCAGCATCAGCTAAAGGCGAAGTTTTCAAAGTGCCATTTTTGGAAGAAGGAAGTGAAGTTTCTTGGTCATGTTGGGTTGTCTATAGATCCGACTAAGATTGAGGCAGTGAATAATTGGAAGAGACCCGAGACAGAGACTGAGATAAAGAGTTTTCTCGGATTAGCTGGATGTTATTAGAGATTCATAAAGGATTTTTCATGGATAGCAGCACTGATGACCAAGCTAACGCGAAAGGATATGAAGTTCGTTTGGACCGATAAGTGTGAGGAGGCATTCCAGAAGCTGAAACACTTATTGACTAATGCACCTATATTAGTTGTTCCAGAAGGAAATCAGGATTTAATATAGTATATACGGATGCATGTGGAACTGGGTTAGGAGCTGTGTTAATGCAAAGATGTAAAGTGATTGCCTATGAATCTTGACAGCTTAGACTGCATGGGTGCCCGACTCAATGATTTGGAATTAGCTGCGGTAATTTTTACGTTGAAGGTGTGGAGACATTACCTTTTAAGAGAGAGATTTGAATTGTATACGGATCATAATTCGCTCAAGTATTCATTCTCTCAAAAGGAGTTAAATATGAGACAACAGAGGTGGTTAGAGTTTTTAGCCGCTTATGACTTTGGTATTGAGTACACACTGGGAAAGGGCAATAAGGTTGCAGATGCACTTAGCAGGAAACATCAAAATGCAGTACTGGCAATGATAGTCGAGTAGAAAGATTTGGAAGCGTTCATGACATGTAGAGTACAGTGGAGATCTGAAGCTAGGTCTAGTAAGGAAACAGTTATGTTGTCATGTTTAGAAGTTCGACCGGTGATAATCGAAGGGATTGCTTCTAAGAAGAAAGAGTATCCAGTGTTAGTCGAGAGGATTAAAAGTCTAGAGGTTGGAACAAAGTTCGATGATCTAGAGGATTTTAGTCTTGACCAAAATGGGTGGTTGAGGAAGAAAGGAAGATTATGTGTTCCGAATGTGGAAGACATTAGGAACAAAGTTTTTGATGAATGTCATCGTTCAAAGTTCACTGTTGATCCGGAAGGAACTAAGATGTATCAGGATAGGAAGAGGTGTTTCTTCTGGGAATGTATGAAGAGGAATGTAGGTTTATGGGTAAAGTAGCGTCCGAACCGTCAACATGTAAAAGCCGAATATCAGAAACCAAATGGGTTACTTCAACCTTTAGATATTCCAATATGGAAGTGGGATTCTATCTAAATGGATTTTATAGACGGGTTTCCAAGATCTAATAGAGGAAATGAAAGCATATGGGTCATAGTGGACAGGTTAACCGAGAGTGCCCATTTCATATTAGTCAAGTCAACTAGATCTAATAGAGTAAATAAAAGCATATGGGTCATAGTTGACAGGTTAACCAGGAGTGCCCATTTCATACCAGTCAAGTCAACTAGAACGGCACCTATTTTGGCTAAGTTATTTATGAAGAATGTAGTTAGACTGCATGAAATTCCTAGTAGTATAGTAAGTGATAGAGATTCCTTATTTACTAGTGAGTTCTGGAAGAGTCTACAGGAGATTTTGGGAACCAAGCTCAAGATGAGTACCGCTTACCATCCACAGACAGATAGGCAAAAGGAAAGAGTTAACAAAGTCTTGGAAGATTCGTTATTAGTTTGTGCACTAGATTTTAGGGGATCATGGGAAGACCATCTACACTTAGTCGAGTTTTCATATAACAACAGTTATTAGGCTAGTATAGGGATGGCACCGTTTGAAGCTTTGTATGGAAGGCCATGCAAATCTCCAATTTGTTGGTTAGAAACACGGGATAGGTTGGTTCTTAGTCCGGATTTACTTAGAGAAGCTATAGAGAAGATTGAGTTGATTCGAGCTAGAATGAAGGAAGCTCAATCTAGGAAGAAGAGTTATGCTGATAAGAGACGGAAAATTTAAAGTTCTCGGTTGAAGATCATGTTTTTGTCAAGGTATCACCGATGAAAGGTGTAATTCGATTCAGGAAATCAGGGAAACTGGCACCAAGATTTTTTGGACCATTTCCTATTGTAGAGAGGATCGACAAACTCACATATAGAGTGGAGTTACCGAACAGTTTGGCAAAAGTCTACGATGTTTTTCATATTTCTCATCTAAGGAAGTGTATTCAAGATCCAGAGACTACTATAGCACCGACTGTGTTAGAGGACTTAGTTATGGAACCGAGCTTGACTATAGTTAGGAAGCCAGTTCGTATAGTTGCAAGAGATGAGAAAAGGCTAAGGAACAAGACGGTCAGATTAGTTAAGGTCTAGTGGAGCGACGATGAGAGAGACCGTACTTGGAACACTAAGAGCAGGATTAGAGACGCTTATCCTGATTTGTTTCATGGTATGTTTTACCTTTATGATTGATTTGTTGTGTACCTTATCGTAATTTCGAGGAAGCAATTCTTTAAGGAAGGGAGTCTTTAACGATCCCAGTTTTGGTTAACATTATTTAGGACATTTAATTAGTTAAATTAATGAAATAATGAAATGGTTAAGGGATTGAGATTTGTGTTAATAGAGGTAGCCGTGCCAATTTAAAACAATGAACTAAGAGAAACCAAAATGAAATAGGTACGGTAAATAGAGAAGGGGCAAAGTAGGAAAAAGACATATTCTAATACCCGTAACCCTTATGCACATTCATTCTCACGTTCATAAACAAAATCGAGGTCGATACCATGAAAGGAAAAAAAGAAGAAGATAAGAGGAAGAAGCTTAAGCAACTTAATCCAAGATCAAATCTCAACTCCTTAATCACAAAGCTAAGGTGAATAATAGATTACATCTCATATTTTTGTTGTTTTGGTTTCTAGATCAAATTCGAATATTTTTGCAAAGTATATTGCCATGTTTTTTATTGTTAAAATGGATATATATGTTTGTTGATGATTTATGCTATTTCATATGGATTTTTTGATAAGTTTTAATGTGAAAACCCTATTCAATGACATCAAATGCCTTGCAATGTTTATATAAGATCAGAAATAATATTTTGGATATGGGTTTCAAATTTCTTAATTTTTTGAATTAATGTGGATTTGTTATTAATTTTCTAGTGAGGAAAATGGTTAATTGGATTTAAAATTAATTACGGCTAATTTATATTGTTTTTGGGTCAGAAATTAATATATGTTAGAAAACATATTAAATATGATTTATGGGAATTTTTGTAGAATTTTCCTAAGTGTTTTAATAAGTTTATAAAATTATTTAAGCTATGGGAGTTAAATGTTTTATATATTTATAAAAGGATAATGGGCATTTTGTTAATAATTTAAATGGTTTATCTCTGAAATTTCGGCAGCACTTTTAGAAAAGAATTTGAAAAAGAAATTAGTAACCAATCATATGTTGACAAACAAAGCAGGTTAGTTGAAAAGAGTTACTTTTTAAAATTAAAATTCAGTTTTAACCATACTTTTGTTGTTTCACCACTTTCGGCACCTACCTTTCGACTAGGTACTTCCGCCTCCATCTCCATCGAAACCAGTACACATGGTATCAAAAGCCTTGGTACGTAGTGGATTGGACATAAGTGAAAGGCATAGAGTCGAAATAAGGGGTTCCGAAGGGGTCAAAACATTACTTTGCTTTTAAAAGGAAATGCACCTGCTTTGCTTTCGAAAAGAATGCTTTCGATTTAGATAGCTATCGACTTGATCAAACGATTTTAAATAATGGTTTTGAAAAAGGTTGCGCCTTTTGTTTTATAAAGAAACTTTTGAAGGGATCGAAACCCATTACTGCCGCCTTCAACCTTTCGAAGCATTGCCTTCGAAGGGGTGCTTTCAGTTTAAACCCTTAGCCGCTTCTCCAATGCTTTCGAAGGGATTAGTTTCGACACCATCCACTTCTTTTACTTAGGAAATTGCTTTCAAAAGAGTGCTTTCGGCTTAGTTGTTTTAAGACCCTTTGGTCTATTGAAAGTTAAACCCAAAGGTTTTGAAAGGAATGGTTTTAATGGTTTCGAAAGGTTGTTCCACATGTTTTACTTGAACCCAAATGCTTTCGAAAGGTTTGATTTATGTAAAGAACTTAACGTTTTCGAAAGGTAAGATAAAGGTTTCGAAGAGGTGGTTCCCCAATGTTTTCGAAAAGTTTTAAATGGAAGATTTCCAATGGTTTCGAAAGACATGTCTAAAGCATTTTTAAAGGAGGATGTCTATGGTTTTATAAAGCTTTCGAAAGAGATGATTTCAATGTTTTTGAAAGGAATATAAATGGTTTCGAAATGTATGTTTTGGCCTTCGGCCTAGGTTATAAAGTAAAGTAGTTTACTTGTATCGAAAGTGGTACTTTCAATGGTTTTGAAAGGGGTAATTTCAAAGGTTTTGAATGTTTTCATCAACAATGTTTTATGTAAAATATATATAACATGGAAAAGTGATTTGAGTAAAGCATAGAATATTTTCCTTGTTTAAGTATGATTTAAAAAGAGTTAAATCATTTTGAAAGAAACGTTTTGAAGGAAAATTTTAAGGGTAGATGACCCTAAGTAAAATGACTCGGATATTAGAATATCAGATGGGACTGGTATGGGGTCACAGAATTTACTTTAGCCAGTAGCCCCTAGCTAATATAAGTCCAAAATTCCGGTGTATAGGGCTTTGTCACATGTAAGACTAAAATGATGTTACACACAGAAAGGAATCTACACAGTTAAGGTAGTTTATTGGTGAGCTCGCAAAACCATTAGGATCAGTTGACCCTGGGAGAAGTAAGTTAGGGACAGACTGTCAAGAAGAGGAGTGTCTAACAGAAGTTAGACTATTTGTTTATTTGTCTGGTAGGCTCGAGTCAGCCAAAGGTTAGTAGTCAACCAAACAAAACTATAGTGTTCAGATAGATAGTACATTGATTACCTGATTTGTATGCTTATATGATGTTGATATTATTGTTTTAACTAGTTTGGTTGCAGGATTTTGATTTGCAAAATGTATGTTTTAAAAGGATATTAGTGAGGAAAAACCCATTCTGCTTAGCGGCCTAGTCTTACTTAATATCAGATAACCGAGATGTATAGTATTATTTACACCAGGCTTTATGTCTGACTCGAAGTTTATGTCTTTCCCCTTAAACTCTCATGTGCTCAAAATTGATTTGAGTAGGCTGAGGGTTGAGTATTTTTAGTTTTTAATTGGTGGACGAATAAAGCTTCCGGAGACGAGCAAGTGGTTGATGCTAGCTATTTAGGAGTAGTTATGGTTTTGTTCCACTGTGTTGTATTAAGTCTGTTATGACTATTTAGTACTCTAGTCTTTCAAGGGGGAATCTTCATATGTCGCTCTTGGCGTATTTATGTAATAACTATATTTGATCTGAACCTGAGAAATGTTTGGGATTATGTAATTGGATATGAAATATGTTTTGTGAAATGTAATAAAAAAAGTTGCTTTTTTGAATCTGTGATTTTGTTTCATATTCGTGTGCTTCTCATATTATGGATATCATTAACATTACCGTATTTTGTCGTCGGAAGTTAATACTATAGATGACTGCATCATCTGTAGCGCTTAGCTTTAGGCCTCAAGATAAAGGATGTTATAATATACATGCACACACACACATTTAGACAATCTTTTTGTATAAACGATGGGATAACATATTTGTTGCAGTGAAATCCCAGCATCTATATACAGGAATGTCAAACCATTTATACATTATTATGTTGCACGTGCTTGAACGCACATATGTGTATATGATACATACATACATACATATATATATTATAATACAAATTATATAAAATAAAACCTTATTTATCAATTTAAATAAAATATTGATTTTATTTAAAAGAAAATTTTGAAAAGTTCTAAATGGATTTAGACTATATGGGCCCAATAAGATCCAAATGAAATAAATATTTTGAAATTTACCCGTTTACCCCGTTGTGTACTAGCCCAATTCCAATAGATTTTGTGTATATACGTTCAAATAATTATTATCAACACCCAAAACATCAAATAAATTTATATTAAATATTAATTAATTAATTTAAAATATTTTATAAACAAATTAAATTGTATGGTTTTTCGAAGAATTCACAAGTGCAATTATGAGAATCTGAGGTGTGAATTCAGTTAGCGATTAATATTGAACAATTCAAATATTAATGTTCACACATTATCTTAGCGAGCAGTGTGATAATTTGATTGAATTCATTGCTTACAGATCTTTTCGGTAAAATCTAATTTTACATTTTCTTAAGCGCTACCTTTTAGCAATAGTTATTTACACATATTCTCTTCGTCTATACTATATCACTTTAGGATTTGTTAAATTTGGTTAGATCAAAATTTCAGTATCTTCCTTATTCATCTCAGTTAGTCCATAACAAAGTCCTTGGTTCAATAATAATATTTATTATTAACAGTATTACACTGCCCAAAGATTTTGACTTTGAGTTGGTTACATTTGACCATGATCCTAAACTCATATGACCAAGGAGATGAATTCTCTATTAGATAATGTTTCGCTTTTAATGCTTCGACTTAGACCTAACTATAGTTGCTCGATGGATCGTCATGTTATGATTTAACTATTATCAAACTGGATCATTCGCACTGAAACTCCACATATTATCAAGTCGAGGGGACTATGTAACATCGTCATCTTGAGATTTCTTGTTTGACCTGGTTGTATTAACTAACAGAAATTCTCGGACGTGTCATTTCATAGCAATCCAATAACTATGAGTACATAACCCTTTGGTGCTCCAATCATCTATGAGTAATACACTGTACAATTTTTGGAGAGCATTTCGCACTCTGGTCTCAACAGACGTATAGATATCCTTTCTTGAAACATCTTGACCAGAAATATTCAAAATAATATGTTATTTTATACTGTGATAAATTTTTCATGATTACAACTCCTTCTAATTATTATCACAAAATATACTATTTAAGGATGTTCAATTATAATAAACTTAAATTAATTACTTAACTAATATATCACAATATAACAAGCATAAAATAGAAAACAAATACCATTTATTTCAAATGAGATTTTATTGTAGAGAATCATTTACAATAAATTGCAAATTTCTCCTAGGATATTCCCTTAACTATCTTAGATGATGGTTTTGCCGGAGTTCGTCGACATAGTGCGCTCATTGGGGAAGTATTAGTAGTGTCATGTCCGAGATTACTTGGAGTATGATGGTGTGAATGGAATTTTGATGGCTTGCATGATGATATAGTATCAATTAAGGTGGGATTGTTGAAATCGGTGATACGAAATTTTCAGGTCAAAAACTGAGTCATTTGGAGCATCAGAAGAGGAGTCATTGTTCTAGGGTTTTTGGAGTTGAGATTGATTTTCAATTTTTTTCAGTTCTTATCTCTTCTCAAATCTAATGGTATAGGGACTTTTCAGATAATCCTAAATGCAAAACTTATTGAAGTTTTCCCGATCCAGCATTCCATTTTATCACTAATCCAATCATCATGCATATTTTTTGCTTTTTCTTATCAATGAATAGACCTCATTACTTGTACGATATAGATGTATCATATTTTTTGGAAAAGCGATTCGATTGATGAGATTTGATGTGATTCGTACGAGGTCTATGAGAAATAATTCATAAACGTTCGATGCATTTTCCATTCTATGACCGAGTTGCATATTGGCCTTGTTTATATCCACTATTTCCTCTTATTAACTAAAATATTTTTAGAGCATGAGAAATATTTGTACTTGTACGTGTTCTAGTTTATGTGAACGTTGTCCTACTTCAAATCTGTTGCTCTATCCCAAGGTCTAGGGCTGGGCCTAAGATTTTATACTGCATTGTCATTATAAATCATGGGATCAGCAATGCTCAATCTATCCGTGAATTTAAACTAATCATCAAATCCGGCTGTACAGATCTAACTAATTATTTATAATAATAATAATATTATTAAAATTATATGTTTTTATTTTTATTTTTATTTTTGAAAAATTCACATAGTAAAGAGAATGATATTAGATAAAAGCAAGAATCAAACAATATTAATAGCAATTGCACTGTCAACTTACTTTTTGCGAAGGACATGATTACTGTATGTATATGTGCTTCACTGACCCATGCAACAATTTGCATACCATGTGCACATGTGATTATTATTTATGCATCATTACATGTTATCGGATTAAACTCTGACCATCAAATTTGTCTGAAATCTTAAATTTATAACAGTTTGATTCAGTACCTAATCTGTTCATGATGGTTCATTGTCCAGATAACATATACAGTGTTTTGATTTATCTTCTAGTCATAAAACTGTAGTACATTCGATAGAAGTAAGAAACAAACTAAATAAGTTTAAGTGATAATACAAGGACGTATTAACGTTAGCATCATATGCATGGTTATTACTGTATTTAAAATTATATAATATATATATGCACAGACATAATGCATACAAATTTTATCTTGAAAATATTGGATGTATGTATAATATGTTCGCTTGTTTAAATTTGATTATATACATGCGCTGTTCATACCTATATTCGTTTGTAAAAGACAACACATATGCATTGATTAAATTGTGAAGGAACTTTGAATTTGTGGATTTACTTATATTAAATAATGTATTCTGTAAAAATATAATCAGTGTGTGTGTATAGAGAGAGGGAGAGAGCCAATGCTGTTAACATATGGACCTAATGCAAAATAAACATAAATATTTCAATAAAAAAAGAAATGTAGCAAACATATAAATTAACAATATTTGAATCCTACAATACTAATATTAATTAAACAACATTACCTGAAAACTTGAAAAATGCAGCTATATGTACGTTCAAATAATTATATCATTGCAAGCTCCCACCTCCAAATGATCTTCCAGAGGAACTTGATTTAAACTGAGGTTCTAAATCAAGCTGCTGCTGTTGATGTTGTTGCACATCTCTTTGCGTAACACCACCACCTCCCAGATTTCTCATAATGCCACCAACTCCAAGAAAATCCCTTGTTAATCCATCACTTATATTTGCACCAAATTTACCTCGACCATGATCAATATTGCTACCTGAATTTAAACTGAACCCCATAGAATTGCCTCCAAACATAGTGCTATTTCCATTTGCAAACGAATTCATAATGTCGTTGATATTATGCGTTTGAATCATATCATTTTCATTCTCCTCACTGTTGAAGCCTGGTAGTTTGAAGATTGATGCCATTTTCGTCCCTCCAGTCCCGCTTGTTGTTGCCCCCATTTGTGCTGCTTTCTGAAGCAGTGCAGTTGCTGACATTTGAGGGAGTTCATGATCTTGAGAATTATTGTTGTTGAAATTTGTTGACATCGGTAGATTATCGTTCATCAGGTTTGAATTTTCACTATTATTCATCTCGTTCGAATAATATCCTAAGTTGAAGAGATTTGCAGCGGCAGAAGAAGAAGACGACGAGTTATTGTTGTTTCTGTTGCTTTGAAGATCTTGATGATGAGGAAGTTGCATGAGACCATGAAATAAGTTGTTATTGGTAGCGTCTTGATTACCATCAACGTTGATACCAATGTTATTGTTGTTGAACTCTTGAGAGTTGGAACCAAAGTGAAAAGAGGAAGGACTGGAGGGAGGGAGGAGGTGGTTGAAGTTAGAGGAGGGTCTATTGCCACCAAGGCGGAGGAGGTCGGAATTATTGCTTTGATACTGCAAAGAAGGAAGTTGTGAGTTGAGTTGATGTGATAAGTTCAAGTTTCCTGTTGGGTTCGGGCAGCCACCATATAAGTTGGTTCCTAGTGCAGAAAGGTTCGATGGTAGTCTTGCGCTTTCTTGAGCTAGTGCATCGCAAAATGCTCGATGTGTGATGAAGCTATCTCGCCTACATGCATCAACATCATACTAAGTAATAACTAATAAGTACTTTACTACACTAGTAAACAAAAAGGGAGACAGACTTCTTTGAAAAACAATCAGATTGGGTCATTAACATAATAACTATTGAGTTTCTATTACAGTAGATTCTACTCCGCTAACAAACACCGACGACTTAAGCCATTGTATGAAAGTTCTAACGTTTGATGTTTCATATGGTCAAATAAAGATCTGCAATATTTAAAGATTTACAAACTTTTTATTTGTGATTTTTCACCTTTATGAATATAATATATTTTACAAGCTTAATTGAAATTTCTATGTTTAGCAGTGACAATGGCTATGACTATAGAGGCAAGAGTCAACTATTGGTTACATTAAATAACAAAGGAAAACATATTTGTTGTTGTGGAAAACAAACTTTTGTGCATGATATATTTTTCTCTGACACTATAAATTAATCATACCTTTTTGCCTATTCAATGCAATTGTCAACAGTTACTGATAAATGATGATGGTCCAATAAAATTTGTATTGTTGGTTATGACTATCAAAATTCACACAATTTCAGGAAAAAGTCAAGTCTGTTTCAAACAACCGCATATTTTTAAAACTGCCTATTCATTTAATGCCAAGGTAGAATTTTGCAACAAACATGAAAGTAACTTCTCATACTTCATTAAATTCATGACTTATCAACTTGTTTCATTTATTGCATTATTCCCTATGCCAAGAATTTTTCCATTTTCATGGAAGTCCCCACATAATAAACCACGCAAACTGTAATAACATTATTCTAACGTCATCTGATGAAATTTAAATAGTTAAACTTTGTACAGAATTTAAGCTCAGATTTCAAGGTGCAGCGTATAATAGTAACGTATATTCATGAAAAGATGGACCAGAACATAACATGCAGCCAACCAAAAACAAACAAAATTGTATACTGCTTACATTATTCTCGTGAATCAAGATTATAAGAAAAAACTAAAGAAATAAAAGGTGTTATACTTTTTTGAAAGCTCACTGACTATGTCTAGTCAGTTGTAGAATTCACATGTTGCTATTACTCGTCTCCCAATCACATAAAAACCCTAAATATTTCTAACCCTAGGCGACTTTTCACCAAACCAAAAAAGTTGAACGAAAGTGTTCTGAACAGAAACTCATGTTGATTTGATTGAGTTACATGTCAATGAAATCATCATGACCCAATAATTTGATTTAAAATTCATGATTACTCAATAATTGTCATGTCAATGGGAAAGGATATGAAAATTCCAACATATTATGTCTTTTCACGTCCGAGATGGTTTTAATTTTGATTCCCGCAATAGTATTAAAAAGTATAATTGTAGGAATGTAATTCATTTGGTAAAATGGCATGCTCTTTTACTGTATAAGTGTTAACCGGAACATAGTTGATTTGAATTCCAGTGCACCAGTTATCAGTTTTTAAGACACTTAGGCCTGTAAATGGATTACTCTTGGTCAATAAACAGATTTGAACTTAATTTTCAATCTAGGAACCATGATCTTCAAATACCCATATCTGTTTAATCATTCTATCGATCAAATATGAATCAAAATAGGTCAACTTGTTAAAAATAACATAAATTTTTAAAAAAGTCAGACTAAAATTATTGAAAATTATTAATAGTGTTTTGTGTACATGAAATACGTACGTTCAAAAACAATTATTGCCAAAGAAGTAAATAACAAAACAAAAAAAGGAATATATATATATATATATATATATAATAGTGTATTTTAGTAAACATGTATTCTATAGAAAGTATGTTAGTTATATTAAAATTTTAATTTGAAACTTATTACATAGTAATGCAGTTAGACATTTTATTGAGTACTTGTTATTTATTGTTATTGGACAGTGGTAAAGAACCAGATATATATATCTCCGTTAATTATTGAATCTTTTCAAAATATATCATAATTTTTATCCCTATCAAACAAACTATTGGATCAGACACAAATTCTAGTTATAAATAAATCCAAATTGAACAAAAATTTGTGCCAATTTGAAACAGAAAACGATAATATGAAAATAAAAAGAACGACCTTTGAATTTCGTCGAAAAAGGAAAAAATAAAAGAATGAACAATGAAGAGAAATGTACCGTGAGAAAAGAGTACCACAGTCACATCTGTACTCCCTAGTGCCACATGTCTTTGAATGTGCTTTCCAATCCGATTGCACCGCATACTTCTTAGAACATTTCTCGCATTTCCACTTCTTTTCACCGTGTTTTCTACTAAAGTGCTTCTTGATCCCTGTAAGGTCTCCTAGTGCACGAGACGGTTCATGGTGCACGCAGGTTGGTTCAGGACATAAGTACACTTTTCTTCGAACTTCTTTGGTGCTCTTTTGCTTCAATTTCCACGGTAAGTTATGACCTCTTCGATGCAGTTGAAGGTTTTGCTCTCTTTGGAATCCTTTCTGGCATACTTCGCATATGAAACGATTCGTTGCCATTAGGGTTTTAGGTGAAAGTGCGATTATTTCAGCATCAGGATCTGTTACAATGAAATATAGTACATGCACGTTATAATAAACTGATTATTAGTTGAGTTTATAATAAAGGAAATGAAAGATTTGGATGAAAATCAGCAATGGTTAGGTCTTGTTACATGGAATTTGGATTTGGACAAAGAATTTTGGAAATCGATTTAAAATTTGAGTATTAGGCAAATAGGAATCTGAAAATAATTTTCTTTAATAGAGAACTGTGTGAATATAGATTTTTACTTACAACAGAACTAGAGCAAACGATCAAGTTAATTTGTGCTTAATTTCATAGTAAATAAAGAAATAAATACAGTAGAAAACTCCAACCATAAAAATTAAGATATTATTTGTTAAGCTATGAGCAATCTAAATACTACCAATCCATTCAATTGAGATCATCATTGATTTTGAATGAACTATATCAAGATCTAAAATAATATGAAAGGAATAAATAAATTTCAATATATATAATTAAAAGAAAAAGACTATAAGCGATGGAAAAACTTGCTTGGAGTTCCAGGAAGATTTCGTTTCTTCTTAGCAGTGGTACTTTCGGTTTGAGTTGGAAGTAGCTGCTGCTGTTGATGTTTCACGTGATCTTCATCTATAATTCCCATAAGTGAAGCCGAATCCGCATCCATCATTATATTTACTTTGTAGCAAACAACCAAACTCCCTTTTCTTGATTTTTGTTCTCTCAAACTGAAGTGGTTAGGCTAAAGCGTACAACACCATGAATCTAGAAGACAAAGAAGAAGAACCAAATTAAGGAAAATAGTATGAAGAATAATTGTATTATAAATATCTTGTTACTAAATCACCAACCTACAAATCAATATAGACATAGCTAATGCTAGCTAACTCTATATTGATTCTTCCAAGATTGACAAAACAACAAAAGAATTTGGAAATCAAAACAAACAGTTGCACTCAGAGCTTTTAATAGACAGAAATTATACAAAACAGTTGGTAGCTAAAGATATGTAGAAATAAACACAGGAAAGAGGAAATAGAAGAGTAGAAATCAAAATAAACAAACCAATTATTCATAAAGTTTAATTAATCTGCCTTCTCCTTCTCTCCTTTCATTTTCTATGCCTGCAAGTTGTGATGAGGAGTGATACTACAATACCATACTATACTGTTAGATTTTAGATCTCTAAAAAGAATACATTAAATGAAATGATAACGTTGAGAATATTATTTACAATATTATAATTAACTACATTATTATTATTTACATGTTTATAGGATAAATGTATGCTACCACAAAAAAAAAAAAAATCGACAGGAAAATGAAATGTGATTTATATATATTACTGTAGAGGGGAGAATGTGTTGTGTATAGAACTATAGATTGCTAGCCAGCTAGAGTGTGTGTGTGTGTGTTGTGGTCACGTACGCAGGCTGCAGCTTGCGTCTTTAAGCGGCGTTAGTTGAGTTTGGTCCCCTCCAAGTCTACCATTACAGAGTCACCCTGTTTAACATTTTTTAACTTGTAGATCATTTCTTTATTCTAATCATTAAGGTTTTTAAACACAACGTCAAGCTCGACTATATACTGAAGTTTAATTTCATCTTCTTCTTTTTCCTACTGTGTACGCTTAGCTTAGTTGTTTGAAGACCATCATAGTATCTAAAACTAAGGTGTAACTAATAGTGTCCGGTTGGTACATAATGTGGACTTGCAATTTGTATTGTACTACTAACCATGATAGTTATTGTTTCCTTTTCATTTTTTTTCTCTTGTTTTAATACTCAGTTAGGATGCTCTTATTTTGGAAGACCAAACCTTTATATTATTATACTATTATTTTGATAATGTTATATTATTACTCGAATTCAATTATTTTATTTCACAACAATCAATTATGTAGTTAATGGACAATAAGTCGATGAAATATTATTACCACTAACTTTGCTTCGTTAAGTATAGAATTGTTATGGGTTCATTTACCACTAACGTTTTGAGAAATATTATTAACACGTTGATTTTATTGCTAAGCCAAATAGCATACCGCTACCGTTACAGATATGGTCGGATGTTGCTAGTTAACTTTACCATTTTTTCTATATTATACAGGTGTGTCATGATACGTTTCACCATATCACTTAACAAACGATATAATTAAGCGGGAAAAAAAAGTAAAACATAAGTAGCATATCTAAACTGAATTTCGAGAATAACTACAACGACTTACTTTCTTGTTAATACCTATAAAACGGCTAACTCTTTGAATATTAATGTATTATTGATAGAATTTTAAATTACTATTGCATTGGGCTCTTCATCAAATGATTAATATAAAGATGAGTTAGTCCACCCTATTTTTCCCTTTTTTACATGAAGACAATAAAATGGATCCATGTGTTTTGTGATCCGTGATTTGTATTCTAATCTAGGAACAATACCAAAGTGTTTCAAAGGGAGAATCCATCCTCGCTCCCAACGGATCAAATGGGAAGGACCTATCCCATCGGGGGTAAGAAAATCATGATTGGTATAGTGGGCACAAAGCTGTCGAACTTAGGTTTGGTCTTTTGTCGAAATGGAATGGACCATTGAAACTGACGGAACAACCGCTATTTTATCCACGACAAGCATAAAGTGTGGTAGCTATTTCATAACCTACACCGGCTTTGGGATTATAACTTGCGATAGCTAATATGATATACGTTAATTAGAACTTGCGATAAATGTTTTTTATAACAGGCGGCAACACTTATTTCAAACTCTTGATGACTTTTGTTTTAAACTGGCAACGTCTTTGAGTTTTAAATTTGTAGCAATTATGATCCTAAATCGAAGATAGCCAAATGATTGTATATCTGCAACGGTTATGTTTTTAAACATTCAATAACCTATGATTTTAAAATTTCAATGATATTATTTTGAAGTGACAATAGCCGATGTGTTTCCATTTGCGATTACCTTAATATTTAAGATATGATACCTTTACGTTTTATGATGCACCAAGGTTAGGGTTTAACATGACATGACCATAGATTTCTAAATTTATGATCACTTTTAATTTAAAACTATGATAACTTTGATTTATGAAACAATGGTACAAAATTTAACAAAGTTGTGTAACCTTTTGCTCTGAAGGATGCGGTGGTATCATGTTTTAAAGTTGCGCTGGCAACATTTTAAACTTGCAATAACCTTGTATTTGAAACTTGCAACGACTCCTTATTTGAAATTTGTAGTGGCTTTATGTTTTTAAAGTGGCGATACGTATCATTTCCAATTATGCAATGACCTCCATAATTTAAGACGACGATTGCTTTATTAAGAAAATTTGAAAAACTTGGCAGCGTATATATTTGTGCTTGAAATGATATATGTTTATTGTGTAATAACTACATGTTTAAAGATGCGAAAGATAATGACTGCAACTGTAAGTAGATTTAAATCGATATATGAATGATGCGATGGATAATGACTACAAGTGTAAGTAGATTTAAATGGATACATGAATGAAATGCTAAATCTGTTAACAATTTTTCTTGCTAACCCGAAATAGGTCTAGGCTAGTAATAAGGCTTGGATAATCTTATGTTAACCCATCAGAAGTATGCAAGTCTGAAGTGAAGTATGTGAACAGGAATTCGAGTCCAAGTTAAAAAGAGTATGCATGTTCATGATGTTGACTTTCAAAAAATGATGTGCATGTCATACGTATCTCGTAAAAGTATGCAAGAGAATCACATATAGGTTATAAATCCCTTCAAATATCTTTATTCACATGTAATATGCTATGCCCAGGTTTATTATACGAATCTTTATGTGCAAAAGTCATCAAAATACAACAGGCTCTAAAAATCCACAATTTAATTAAGGGCTGCAACTTTTAGAAAAATAACAAAAGTGGTGGGAAGAATTCCCTTTTCCATGAAGCCATTGGCTTCGTATTTATAGGAGTAGAATAGGCGGCATAGCTGCCACGTGTCCTTCGGCATCATTGTTTTCTCGGCATCCTTTATTGTGTTGTCGACATGAGGCAACATTCTTCATATTGATGTCTTACGCCATCCCACTGCACATTGATGATTTACGACATCCGATCCTTACCATATTGATGATTTGTGACACCATTTGTTATTCTAATGAAATACGGTATCCTCATTAACATTTATAATTTACTATATCATTTTAAGCATTGATGATATGCGACATCTTTGATAACTGTTGCTAATCGATATCTCTTATACCCTTCGAAGCTCAACATCCATTGTCTGGTTAGAGTTTCTTTACAGCACTTAGTGTTGTAAAGGCTCGACATTCGCTATCGATTCAAAAGCCTGATATTCTCCTTTGTGCTTAGGCATTCGGCATCTTTAAATGGTACCGCACTCTTCCTCTGTTTCCTGCTTTTCGCCATCGTGTTGTAGAATTTCGATATCTTTTGAGCTATAGATATTTGATATCCTTTGGACTGGTTGCTTGATAGCGCTTATTGCCTTTTGAATTCCGCTTCTTGTTAGTGGTTCGATACCCTTGCATGCACTTGTCAGGATCTTCGATATCCCTTCTTTTAAGCCCTTAGTTAGACGTTCGATATCTTTATTTGTACCTCGTCGCTCAGCTGCAGGTAAGTGCTTTGGTGGCCGGCCAGGTGAGTTTTTTGGTTATGCATATCTTGTTTGGGGTTGATTTTGGGACATTGGTTCCTTGTCGACTTGTATCTGTTGGTTTATTCTGTTTGGTTATGAGCCAAGACGCGCTTCGGCGTGTTCTCCCTGATACTGCTACCATTCTGTTGTTTGGTGACGTATCAGGTCACTTAGGCATTGTGATCTCCGTTTGGAGCGTACAGTGTTGGAATATTTGTCTTAGCCATAGCGAGGCCTGGTCTGTGTCGCTTGTGGCTTATCGTCTCCCTATTTGGATTGATTCCCATAGGTCTCTACGGAGAAATTATCCAGTTTGGATCGATTGGCTCAGGCGGTGTTCCATTTCTGATTGCATAGTGTACCCTGCTGCGGTCCACTATGCGGTCAGAAGGGAATATTACCAGTCAGTTGCGACCCGATCGGGTGAATTTTCTGCTAGGACCACCCTGCGAACCTCTCCTGTCTCGCGGGGCTGCCCTTCCTATGGCAGCCCGGCTTGGGTTAGGTTCCGACAGCATCATGGGATGCGATTTTACACCTCCCCTACATATCATCGATATCCTCTCTCTGACCCGGATCCTTCTGATTCTTCGTCTTTTTGCTGTTCATCCCGTTGTTCTCTTCCTTCGTCTCCTTGTGCCTTATCGATCGTCATTCTGATGCTTTCTGTAGAGGAAATTGCGTTGATTAATGACCGGCTGTCTCGTCTGACCGAGAACTCTCTCCCATCCAGCTCATCTTCTCCTCTGACCGGTTCGATGGCGAGATTAGGTGAATCTTCGGTGTCCGCTTCTTTGCGTCAGCCTCTGCGCAGAGCCTCCAGTCGTAGATCGCGTGATGCCTCGGCCATCCCCCGCACTATTCGTACTTGCTCTATAGCGGCGAGAGAGCAGATTGATAGATCTGCTCTATCCTCCTTGTATCTTATCTGATCGCCGTCTGTGTGGTTTCTTTTGCTTGTCTTCTTTTCTCTATCTGCTGCTGGCTTCATGTCGAACTTTCTTTTCTGGAATATTCGAGGTATTGGAAACGAAGCTTCTTCTGCTAGGCTAAAGCGGATTGTCCGTAAGCATTCCATCGGTTTAGTGGCTATTTTAGAACCTTTTATGGGTTCCGGGGAGATCACAAAGGCCGTGTTGTCGTTAGGTTTCGGTGGTGCTTTATCTAATGTTTCGGGTAAAATATGGATTCTTTGGTCCAAAGATTGCAATATTAGCCCAATTTTTGACTCGTCTCAGCTTTTATCTATCTTGTGTTATTCCTCCTTCTCACCGCAACCGTTCATTTTTTTGGCGGTATACGCCAAGTGTGACCGGTTAGAAAGATTATCTCTCTGGGATGACATACTGTCTCTTGCTGATTTCGGTTGCTCGCTTTCAGTAGTGGGTGGCGATTTCAATGTTGTCGCTAGTCAGGCTGAAAAATTGGGAGGGGTAGCCGTCAATCGTCTCTCGGTTTCAGATTAATATTCTTTCGTTGTGAGATCTGGATTATCTGAAATTCCTTTCGTTGGTTCCGCTTTTACTTGGTCTAACAATCAGGCAGGTTCGAACCGGATCCTCTCCAGGTTGGATAGGATTTTTGGATCTGCTGATTGGTTTAACCTTCCTTATTCTTTCTCTATTTCTCATCTCCATCGGTCTTGCTCTGATCATGCACCTCTTGTTTTACGGTGCGCTTCGCGTTCTTTATCGGGGCCTACTTCTTTCCGTTACCTTAGCATGTGGAGTTCCCATCATAGTTTTCTTCAGGTGGTTGAGGAGTCGTGGTCCATTCCCATTGTGGCTGCTCCCATGGGGGCTTTTTCTGGGAAACTGAGGCGTTTAAAGGCTTGTCTTAAGACGTGGAATTCCATTGTTTTTCGGAATATTTTCGACCGGGTGCGAGCGGCAGAAGAGTCTCTGATTCTTGCCGAAGCATTGTACGACGAGAGTCCTACGGCGGAAAACAAGGAGCTTTGGGCTTGCGCTCAATTGTCATTCTCTTCGGAACTTCGTATTGAGAACTCCTATCTTCGTCAAAAGGCGAGGATCAAGTGGGTGGTCGAAGGTGATACGAACTCCAAATTCTTTCACTCTTCTATTCGGAAGAAAGCTAATTTGCTTTCTATTCGCGAGATTGTGAGATCGGACCAATCTGTGGCTTCGACTCCTTCTGAAGTCAAAGAGGTTTTAGTCTCCCATTTTCACTCATACCTGGGATCTCCATCGGTGTCAGACCCGGCATCGGACATCCTGCCTTTCATTCCTCGGCTTGTTCCTGCAGTGGGAAGTGAAGATTTGGCTTCCCCGCCATCGTCTGATGAGGTACGTGCCTGTGTCTTTGCTCTTAGCAAGGATAGTGCCAGTGGGCCGGATGGTTTTAATGGTTCTTTATTTCGATCTGCTTGGTATATCATCCAATCTGATTTCTGCCTGGCAATTCAGCATTTCTTTTCTGGGGTCGCTCTTCCAATTAGTTGGACTTCCACTAATTTGGTCCTGATTCCTAAGTGTGATAATCCTAGGGCGTGTTCGGAGTTTCGCCCTATCAGCCTTTGTAACTTCGCTAACAAGGTTATTTCCAAGGTTTGGCCTCTCGTTTAGCTCCTTACCTTGATCACATTATATCTTCTTCTCAAGTGGGTTTTGTAAAAGGTCGTTTGATCACTGATAACGTCCTTTTAGCCCAAGAACTTGTTTCTCAGATTGACCGTAAGGTCAGGGGTTCTAACATCATTTTCAAACTTGATATGGAAAAGGCATACGACCGTATGTCCTGGTTTTTCATCATCAAGGTTCTTCGTGCTTTCGGGTTTCCTGAAACCCTTATTGATTTGGTTTGGAGACTCATTTCCAACTGTTGGTATTCTGTACTCATAAACGGATCGGCCAATGGCTTTTTCAAGGCTGGCAGAGGGATCCGTCAAGGCGATCCTCTATCTCCTTCTCTTTTCGTTATTGCGGCCGAGGCCTTCATACGTGGCATCCACACTTTGACGGTTTTTGGTCAAATTCAGCGATTCGGTATTCCAAGCGGATGTCCGCTGGTCTCCTCTCAGTCATTTGCGGATGACATTGTTATTTTCTCCAAAGGAACTCGGTCCTCTGTTCGACGCCTTATTCGATTCATTAATCTATACGAGAGGTGTTCGGGACAATTGGTCAACTCTGCGAAGAGTTGCTTCGTTCACGCGAAGGACATGGACTATGTGCGAGTTTCTTGGATCGAATCTTTTACTGGTTTTAAGGCTGCTTCCCTTCCCCTTCCTTATTTAGGTATAGTTCTTTACCGAGGAAGGAAACTTAACGCCATTTTCGACCCTCTTACGGATAAGGTTAGGGGTAAAATTATCCGATGGAATGCGTCCCTTCTATCTCAAGCTGGTAGATTATTGCTTATTCAATCGGTTCTGAGCTCTATGGGTACTCATATCTTCGCCGCTATGACCCCTACTGTCTCTTTCTTTCGTTCGTTCCAATCTTTGGCATCCTCCTTCTTCTGGGGTTCGAAGGGTGACAATCGCCGACATCACTGGGTGTCTTGGACTGTTATCTGCCGTCCTAAGAGTGAGGGTGGATTAGGTTTGCGTAATCCGAAGGACATCTGCTCGGCTTTTGCTTGTAAGTTATGGTCCAGATTTGGGTCTAACAATTCCTTGTGGGCCAAATTCCTCCATGCTAAGTATCGGAGACTGGCATCCTCAGATTATGTAGGCTCTCCTTGTTACGCCAGTGAGACTTGGAAGCATATGCAATCGGTCAAATTGCTCGTTGATTCTCATAGCGGCCTCTCCGGTTGGGATGGTGGTCCGTTCTCTATTCTGAAGGCTTGGAGCTCTTCTCGTTCACCTTCTCCGGTCCTTCCTCTTTTCTCCTTCATTTGGGACACTCGAATTCCTCCGAAAGTCTCTATCCTGATGTGGCGAATTTTCCACTCTGGGTTACCGGTCGATGAGAACCTCCAGTATATTGGCATTCCGTTTGTTTCCCGATGCAGGTGCTGTGGCAATGGGGAAATTGAATCGATTAATCATTTGATTTTCGGTGGATGGTGTGCTAGATCCACCTGGATTTTTTTCGGTAATTTTTTGGGAGTTCGTGGCATCATCTCCTCGCCTAATGATTTGCTGACTTCTTGGTGGTTTGATTGCACTGGGAAATCTCTTCGCTCTATCATCTTTCGATTGATTACTTGTCTGATCTGTTGGCATGTCTGGTGTGAGCGGAATAAGGCTATCTTTGAAGAAGTTCCAATGGATCCTCTTTCCGTTGTTCGGCGGGTAAGAGATGATGTTTTCTTAGCTTTTCAAGGCCGACCCTTCAGAGGTTCGGTCAGTGCTCGCTCTGGTCGCTTAGTGAACCTATTATCTATAAACTGCTCTCAATCTTCTAATAGAGCAGGTATTGGATGATTGCCGAACCGGGGACTGCTAATTCTGGATTAGTAGATCCCTCCCTGTCCGTCATCCCTCATCATTCCCCCTCCCCCCCTTTTTTCTAACAGTGTGATTTTGCTTTCAGGCTCTTGACTATCTGGGGTGATTCTGTTCTTGATTTTCTTATGCGGTTTGGAGTTTGCTTCAAGAATGTCTTTATCCTCTTCATTCTGTCGGTCTTTCAGCTTCGGTGGTATTGGCCGTTTCTTCCGGTTATCTAGGAGGGGCGGCGGATGAGCTTGCTTTTCTTCGATGGTTGGACCCTAAACATCGTAGTAGGGCGGTGGCCTTGCCGGAGCTCGAGTACGATGTTGGAGGGCGGTGTTATACAGTAGCTCATTGGATGAGCAGAGTGGCTAGGCCAGTGTTTTTGCCTATGCTTCTCGTTAGTATATATTGGTTCCTTTTTGGTTGCTTCGTTTTATCCTATGCACTGGGTTGTTGGTGGTTTTTCCTTTTGATTTTTAGTTTTGGTTATCTGTCAGGCATGTTGACAGCTTTTGGTTGAGTTTATATAGTACGTTTTAAGAGGAAAAAAAAATATTTATTTGTAGATGTTTGATATCTTCATTTGCAGTAACATTTTCCTCCTTTAGTGTAAATGAAATGTTGACTTTTCAAGTTAACACCTCAACATTGATGCTTATCGCCTTGATACTTACGTTGTTGTCTATTGGCATTCCAACTAGATCTTGTTTATTCAAACTGAGATCGACGGCTCTCATTGCCCTTGTTTTGTTCTATAAATACTCGGCTTCCTCTTCTTCAACCTCTTTACCTGCAAACTAAACTCGAGACAATAATTTTAATTTCCGTTTTCACTTAAAAATTTCAATTCTCTTCAGCACCCAATGTAACGACCCGATATTTTCAACCATTCGCATCCGCACATGTCGGACTTGAATTGCTCAAAATACCGCGTTGTAAATAAAATTTGGAAAATATCAGAATATACAGTAAATAAATAATCACAGATCACAGACGCAGACACAGAGTAAAATAATGCAGTGGAAGTAAAAGAAATAGTAGTTCATGAAGCTACTATGTAAATATATCAGAGTTAAATAAGATACAACAGAAGAAATAAAATACAACAGAAGTCTCCATATGATAACCAAGTACAAGCTGAACAGAACAACGGAACTGAAATAGATAGGACAAGACAAGCAGATAATCTCCAGCGATTCAAATCTCCAAGAGAGCGGAAATTCAAATCTGTGAATAACTCAGGCTGACCCGAGCGTAAAGCAAGACACAAAACACTCGAGTCAGGACAATATATACTTATATAATGTAAACCAACTCAAGTGAATTGTAATAAAGGTACAAGTAACTGAAAGAATGCTTGGGATCGCCCATTCTTTAAGGATCCGTTAAACTATCTACTATGTAGTAATATTCGCTATTATAATAATGTCTAATCATAAAATAAACATACTTTTAAATAGCATTAAGGCTTTACATTTTCCACCTTAACACGTAATAGTCCCAGTAGTCTATCCAGTATTAGCATACTCCCAAAATGGGGGCTACCCTCGATACTCCACAGGCTACAGGAGAAATCACAAATCGTAGTAAAGCTCGATATGGTAGGTGACACGGCACACAAGGCAATGCCAGGGTAGATATACCAATTACGCATCCGGACTGGTGGTGACGCATAGCAGCCACTACCGCCCACCTCGAACAACACTCCCAAATCAAGGGTGCGCACCAAATCAATCACAAGTAATAGAATGGTATCGAAGAAGTGTGTCTGATAAGAGGTGCTACCTCCTTGGCCCGTCGATCGCTCCTGTTTTAGCCACCTTATGCCAACTCACGGGAGTTGGGTCCACGTATATACCTTAGGATCGTCGCCACCATCCTACTTCATTCTGGAAACTCCATCGCGTACACAGTTGTCAAAGTGGTTTTCGATATCGACAGAGAGTATGTCCATATCTGATCCCTGTCTCTTTAACAACCAATCGTTATTATAAACCGTGGTTATAATTTAAAAACAGTTTATACTTCAAAATAGAATTTCAAATCCAAATCTTTATCAAAAATAAAGATTAAATCAATTCCAAACAATTTCAATATATTTAAAATATCATATCATTTCAAAACATCATTTCAAATCATTTCAATATATCAAAATATCATATCTTTCCAAAACTTCATTTCAAATCATTTAATATATCAAAATATCATATCTTTCCAAAACTTCATTATCAAATCATGATTTGAGTTCAAATCCAATTATTCAACTTTAAATACCTTTTTAAATTTAAAGACATCATTCATTTATTATCATTTCAAGTCACCCTTTTAAATAGTTTATATTTCAATCAAAATAATTCATTTAAACCATTTAAAAGTGTAATTATTATACTTTCAAATCAAGTATTAAAATTTCCAAAGTTTCAATTCAATTCAATCATTTATTTCAATTAAATTTCCATAGACCATTTCAAATCTTATGAATTTCAAATATAGATTAAATCCACAAAATAACTATTCAAATTATAAAATAAATTCCAAAGCTTTATTATCCTATATTTCATAAGTCCAATATCTTTTAAATAGATTCAAATTACAAGTAAACCAAATATTTTTCATACTAATTTAAACTTCAATTATTCATTCCAAGATTTAATATAATTTCAAATTCATTTCAAAATATCAAAATATCATTTCAAAACATCATTTATTTAATTTAAATTTAAATACCATTTAATCAGATTTCAAAATAGTTGTATTTCCCAAATCAACTATTCCATTTAAATCATTTAAAGTCAATTCATTATATTTAATAATTGAATATTTAATTTCCAAAATTTAATCTTTTTCAAAGATCATTTATTCATTTGAATTTATTAAACAAAGAAAATTCAACTTTCGCAGCACTTAGAAAATGCTACGAAATGTTATGTTTAAAAACAGTTCATTTACAAAAGACGGCATTTAAAATGATGTAATATCTTAATTTAGTTTCAATTAAAATTTTAGTTAAATTTAACAACTATAGCACTAACAAAGTGCTATAATAACCCTTATTCAAATTTGCTATTTGGTTCATTTAAAACAACTACAACATTTTCCAATGCTGTAATATCTTTACATTACATTTTAAAATGCTGTCAAATCAAATTCAGAGTTTTATTTACAATTTCACACATAATTAACTTTTAACATAAATCATTTTAACTTATAAAATCATATATTTTCACAATTTAAAAACAATCATTTAAATACCTTTATTTCTATGATTTTATAAAGTCAAATTTTCATACAAAAATCAAGTTAAATAACAATTAAATTTTCATTTCTTTAATTAAATTCTTAACTTAACAACTAAGTTTAAATTTCCAAAATATAACTTATTTCCATTTATTTTACTTAATTTAAAATTTTCACTTTTAAACAAATTTCACAAAATTCAATTTAAGTTATATTTCCCAATTCAGCTTAAATATTCATTTATTTCATATTTTAAGTTATACAAAATCATTAACACTTTATAAAATCATTATTTCTTAATAAAATCATTAAATTCATCTTTTAAATCAAATTTGTCATATATTCATACTTTACATAAATTCCATTTATAAACAAAATCATACATTCCAAAATTAACTTATATTACAAATTCTACTTCACCATTTACTTAATTCACTTATTTAATTTGTAGAAAATCACAAATATTTTATAGAAATCATCTTAATAAAGTTTAAATCAAAATATCATAATATTTACATTTTTAAAATATTTTAGAAATTTCAGAAAAATATATAAACCACAGGTCTGTATATAATTTTCTAGCTTAGGTCAAGTGATACGGATATATATCATTTCAATCCGTAGTTTACAAAGAAAAACCGGGTTCTATCATTTCAAACCCGCAATCCCAAGTTAAATAAAATAAATAAAAAGTCGCTCAGGCTTATCATTTCAGCCCATAACGATCTTTCCCTATTCTAAAGTCCGTTCGGGTATGTATCATTTCAACCCATAGTGATTTCTATACTAACAGGGAACTTGCAGTGTGATAAACTGATATAAATAAACAGAATAACATAATAAACAATAACATATGGTATAACAGATAAATAAGCATGGGTGAACATCATATGATTATAATATAGCAGTTATAACAGAATGATATGCATTTACAGATTCAAGTGATGTCAGTTTATCAACTATATAAGTATATATTAGTCTGGTGAGATTTACTCACTTGTTTAAGCTGGAGATGACAACCAAAACACACGACACAGAATCTTCGAAGGCACGACAACACGAATATGATTTGAGAGTGTAGAGCCAAAGATAAATCTCCTTACACACATGCAAACAAACAAGTATATATAACATAAGTTTTCAAAACAATTCAACACTAGACAATGTTAGAAATCAATGCCCAAAACAAAGACAAAGGTTTTGCACTTGTTCTCAACTTCACATACTTCAGTTATGAACTGAAATAGCATAGCAAAGGCGTGAATTAAGGTCTGGTTTGGGTCCCGATAGGGTCGGCCTAGCTTGGGTTCAATGGTGAAGAGATATAGGTGAAACACTTAACAACTACAAGGCAACAAGTACAAGGCAAATTACAACATCTCTATGCCACAATAGGGTTCGACCAGAGGCTATGTGGGCCCAGCCAGTGGTGCAGGTGGTGGTGGGAGATGTGGCGGAGGGTGCTGGTCAGGTCAGAGGTGGTGGTGATGGTTGTGGCGGCAAAAGGTGGAAGAAGAAGGAGATGGCAATTCTAGACTAGGTTTGGCACATGTGATGGTTAGTGCTAGTTTAGGTGGATTTTTGTGATGATCTTCACCATGGCTTGGCTTGGCCTGAGGAGGGGAGGTGTTAGGCTGTGTGATGGTCAGAGAAAAGTGGTGGTGGTGGTCGGCCACAGCTTGGAGGAGGGGGATTAAAGCTATGAAGGTGGAGAGCATGTGCAAATTACAATAGGAAATCATAAAAACAAGGAAGAAGATGATAGAATTTACCAAATTTTTGCAAGAGAATGATGGTGCCCGATTATTTTGGAGATGAGAAAGATTTGTATTTGTGAATTATGAAAAAAAATAAGTGGCTGAGAGAAAGAATCAGGTCAGCCAAAGCAATTGAATGCAAGAGGTAAGAAGGACAAAAGCAACTAAAAAGACACAAACCTTTCAAATTCTTTTATATATATTTGAAATTTATAAATACATATAAAACTAAGAAATAAAGATAAAAAATCAGAAATAAAAATAAATATATAAAATAAATAATTAAATTTTGAATAAATAGAATTTAAATTAAGAAAATGGCTTAAAAATGCAAACTAGGCTTTAAAAATTAGAAATAACTTCAGTACACTTTGGAAAAATCTATTTTAATTTAAATACATGAAAAATGAATATAAATAAAGTAAAACACAGCAAATAAAAGTGAATGCATGAAATAAATAAATAAATTTTAATTATATAACTAAATTAAGAAAATAGCAAAGAAAATGGAAACTAGGTTTCATAAATTGAAATAAATTCAAGTAAACTTTAGAAAATTTATACTATCACTTTAAAATTATTAAAAGATAAAATATACATAAAATAACATATTAACACATATAAAAATAAAATATGACAAAGAAAAATATAATTTATACAATTTAAAATAACAAAATTGCAGAATAAAACAAATTGCACTCAATATTGAAATATACATAACTTTTACAGTTTAACTCCGTTTTCAACGAAACAAAAAGCAGTGTTCAAGTTATTACATCTATTTTAATAATAAAAGATAAAAGTTAAGATTTTATATAATTTAAATTTGAAGTTTAAAAGTCAAAGATTGAACAGTTTGACCAGAATTTCACTTTTCAGTAAAATATTCAATTTATATCAGTTTGAAACTATAACTCACATAATAATCAACATTTATATTTAAAAATGAAATGTTTGAAATGAATTAAGCTTAAAAATAATTTCAAAATAAAATAAAAATCAAATTTTAAATTATATGTAAAATCTAGGGTTGTTACACTCTCCCCCACTCAAAACTTTTCGTCCTCGAAAAGGAATGAGGTACGGGAAAGTACAAGAAAAAGGTAGAGTGAAATAAGATTAAGACAAGATGACAAGAAGATTATAATTATACCTGATAACTGTTGTTATAGGTAAGTTTAACAAGGTGGTGATGGTCTTCCCAAGATTCTCCAGAATCAGGAACACGAGTACGAAAAGATCCTCTAGAATCTGATTCACCCTTTCCGCTTGACCGACGGTCTGTGGATGGCAAGCAATGCTCAGATTCAAAATGGGTACCAAAGATTATAAAGATTATAGAAAGATTTCTAAACAGAAAGGTCCTAGAAAGACACATGTACTAGTTTGTAGCACGATAAGGAAAATAAGGACACCCAAAGATAGTTTGAAAAACAAAATAAGATAATAAGTTTGAAACCATGGAGATTTCAACTTAAATTGATAATTAATTTTACACAAGTTAAATAAATCTAAACTATTTCTAATTTCATTATCTTATCAACTAATTTTCTTAAACTAACAATTTCAAAAATCATGGATTTGCAAATTCATTATTTATTATACTCATAATGTACTTAATAAATTTACTCTTTATTCCTAATTAAAATTAAATTTATCCCTCTCAATATATTTTATCACCTATGTTAAATATACTTACACTTATTATAACTGTTTTAATTTATTCCTAATTCCCTTAACATCATTTATATTGTAAATTATTCAATTAACCTTTTAGTCTATTTACCTCTGTTAATCTTTTTATAACAAAAATTTAAGTGTATAACATTTATTATAACCACTCAAATTTTATTTATAAAATCTTTTTATATTGTATATTATCCAATTACATTGTTAACTTCTAAAAATTAAGGTAAGTTATATTGGAATGCAATTGAGAATTATACAAATAAAACTTTCTAAAATTAATATACAGTATAAACATTCTAATTCAATCATTTCAAGCTTGTATTTATTCAAAATTTTTGATTTTTCTTTTTATACTTGAAGTTCTTATTTAAGATAGAATTTAAGAATAAAATTTTCGATTCCTTTCAAACCATTTAGAGATAAATAAATGTATGTACAAAATTTGTCAAATCAAATTTAAATCATATCTCTATATATATTATAAATCAAATCACATTTTAGAAATTTCAAATCTATTAAATTTCCCAAAACAAAGCTGTAGCAAGACTACAAAATGGTTTCTTCACTTCAAAACTCGAAAATGATCGTCGATGATGCCGTGGTCATCACCGAAATTATTTTCCAGCGACAAAGAGAAGAGCACTAAAATGTTAAAACTTTAAACTTCTTTAGAAACAAATTTCTATTCAAAAATACTTTAAATAATATATCCTTTTAAAACTTTAAACACAAGGTTTGAAACCATCGAAAATTAAATTCTCAAATTCTTGATTTAAATTCATTTCAGTTCCCAAATCAAATTTATAAACAACTATTTATAAATTCATTTATAGAATGATAAATCAAGCATTATCATTTCAAATAATCAATTTAAATCAATTTATTAAGTTCCATAATATTTACTTATATCAAAATTTATTTCATTAACCAAATTTTAAAATAATATTGTGTTAGTTTGTTCTGTCAAAGTGTTTTAGAAATCCTATCGATAGCGTTGATCAGACGAATCGATCGGAAGCCCAAATCAACATCAACAACTCAAACAACAGAATATATAAAACAAAACATAGATTTACAAGTACAATTCAAAATGTTTGGAGATATTTTGGAAACAAAAACAAGATGATTAATTAACAAAATATGAATATGGATAAGCTTAGATAAATCGCGGGCAACCTTAACCGGGTCAACCGTGACTTAATGAATAAGATCAAATGTGTATTTTTTTCTGGGATAAATCTACATCCGATCTCAAGAGATAGAGTTTGGAATAACAAAAGATATTAGCATCTAAACCAAGGATAAATATAAATCTCTGGTGAATCAATGCTAATTTGTAAAGGAGTTTCCCCCTTTACAAGTCATTAGAGTATTGGCGGGACCGCCAATTCACTATAAAGCTCATTCGAAGTGGAGTCATGGGATACTCCAGAATCAAAAGAAGATGAATAGTGAGGGACAAGGATGGATTTTGGAACCGCAGGGAACGTTCCAAAATTCAAAGGAAATCAAATAAAAATGAAGAGATTCAAGCTCGAATGAAAGTGATTTTGTAACTAAATTTACCATACATTCTAAGTTTTGCCTCAAAGCCAAAGCTCTGATACCAACTGTAACGACCCGATATTTTCAACCATTCGCATCCGCACATGTTGGACTTGAATTGCTCAAAATACCGCGTTGTAAATGAAATTTGGCAAATCTCAGAAAATACAGTAAATAAATAATCACAGATCACAGACACAGACACAGAGTAAAATAATGCAACGGAAGTAAAAGAAATAGTAGTTCATGAAGCTACTATGTAAATATATCAGAGTTAAATAAGATACAACAGAAGAAATAAAACAAAACAGAAGTCTCCATATGATAACCAAGTACAAGCTGAACAGAACAACAGAACTGAAATAGAAAGGATAAGACAAGCAGATAATCTCCAGCGATTCAAATCTCCAAGAGAGCGGAAATCCAAATCTGTGAATAACTTAGGCTGACCCGTAAAGCAAGACACAAACCACTCGAGTCAGGACAATATATACTTATATAATGTAAACCAACTCAAGTGAACTGTAATAAAGGTACAAGTAACTTAAAGAATGCTTGGGATCGCCCATTCTTTAAGGATCCATTAAACTATCTACTATGTAGTAATATTCACTATTATAATAATGTCTAATCATAAAATAAACATACTTTTAAATAGCATTAAGGCTTTACATTTTCCACCTTAACACGTAATAGTCCCAGTAGTCTATCCAGTATTAGCATACTCCCAAAACGGGGGCTACCCTCGATACTCCACAGGCTACGGGAGAAATCACAAATCGTAGTAAAGCTCGATATGGTAGGTGACACGACACACAAGGCAATTCCAGGGTAGATATACCAATTACGCATCCGGACTGGTGGTGACGCATAGCAGCCACTACCGCCCACCTCGAACAACACTCCCAAATCAAGGGTGCGCACCAAATCAATCACAAGTAATAGAATGGTATCGAAGAAGTGTGTCTGATAAGAGGTGCTACCTCCTTGGCCCGTCGATCGCTCCTGTTTTAGCCACCTTATGCCAACTCACGGAAGTTGGGTCCACGTATATACCTTAGAATCGTCGCCACCATCCTACTTCATTCTGAAAACTCCACCGCGTACACAGTTGTCAAAGTGGTTTTCGGTATCGACAGAGAGTATGTCCATATCCGATCCCGGTCTCTTTAACAACCAATCGTTATTATAACCCGTGGTTATAATTTAAAAACAGTTTATACTTCAAAATATAATTTCAAATCCAAATCTTTATCAAAAATAAAGATTAAATTAATTCCAAACCATTTCAATATATTTAAAATATCATATCATTTCAAAACATCATTTCAAATCATTTCAATATATCAAAATATCATATCTTTCCAAAACTTCATTTCACATCATTTAATATATCAAAATATCATATCTTTCCAAAACTTCATTATCAAATCATCATTTGAGTTCAAATCCAATTATTCAACTTTAAATACCTTTTTAAATTTAAAGTTATCATTCATTTATTATCATTTCAAGTCACCCTTTTAAATAGTTTATATTTAAATCAAAATAATTCATTTAAACCATTTAAAAGTGTAATTATTATACTTTCAAATCAAGTATTAAATTTCCAAAGTTTCAATTCAATTCAATCATTTATTTCAATTAAATTTCCATAGACCATTTCAAATCTTATGAATTTCAAATATAGATTAAATCCACAAAATAACTATTCAAATTATAAAATAAATTCCAAAGCTTTATTATCCTATATTTCATAAGTCCAATATATTTTAAATAGATTCAAATTACAAGTAAACCAAATATTTTTCATACTAATTTAAACTTCAATTATTCATTCCAAGATTTAATATAATTTCAAATTCATTTCAAAATTTCAAAATATCATTTCAAAACATCATTTATTTAATTTAAATTTAAATACCATTTAATCAGATTTCAGAATAGTTGTATTTCCCAAATCAACTATTCCATTTAAATCATTTAAAGTAAATTCATTATATTTAATAATTAAATATTTAATTTCCAAAATTTAACCTTTTTCAAAGATCATTTATTCATTTGAATTTATTAAACAAAGAAAATTCAACTTTTGTGGCACTTAGAAAATGCTACGAAATGTTATGTTTAAAAAACAGTTCATTTACAAAAGATGGCATTTAAAATGCTGTAATATCTTAATTTAGTTTCAATTAAAATTTTAGTTAAATTTAACAACTATAGCACTAACAAAGTGCTATAATAACCCTTATTCAAATTTGCTATTTGGTTCATTTAAAATAACTACAGCATTTTCCAATGTTGTAATATCTTTACATTACATTTCAAAATGCTATCAAATCAAATTCATAGTTTTATTTACAATTTCACACATAATCAACTTTTAACATAAATCATTTTAACTTATAAAATCATATATTTTCACAATTTAAAAACAATCATTTAAATACCTTTATTTCTATGATTTTATAAAGTCAAATTTCCATACAAAAATCAAGTTAAATAACAATTAAATTTTCATTTCTTTAATTAAATTCTTAACTTAACAGCTAAGTTTAAATTTCCAAAATATAACTTATTTCCATTTATTTTACTTAATTTAAAATTTTCACTTTTAAACAAATTTCACAAAATTCAATTTAAGTTATATTTCCCAATTCAGCTTAAATATTCATTTATTTCATATTTTAAGTTATACAAAATCATTAACACTTTATAAAATCATTATTTCTTAATAAAATCATTAAATTCATCTTTTAAATCAAATTTGTCAAATATTCATACTTTACATAAATTCCATTTATAAATAAAATCATACATTCCAAAATTAACTTATATTGCAAATTCTACTTCACCATTTACTTAATTCACTTATTTAATTTGTAGAAAATCACAAATATTTTATAGAAATCATCTTAATAAAGTTTAAATCAAAATATCATAATATTTACATTTTTAAAATATTTTAGAAATTTCAGAAAAATATATAAACCACGGGTTTGTATATAATTTTCTAGCCTAGGTCAAGTGATACGGATATATATCATTTCAATCCACAGTTTACAAAGAAAAACCGGGTTCTATCATTTCAAACCCGCAATCCCAAGTTAAATGAAATAAATAAAAAGTCGCTCAGGCTTATCATTTCAGCCCATAACGATCTTTCCCTATTCTAAAGTCCGTTCGGGTATGTATCATTTCAACCCATAGTGATTTCTATACTAACAGGGAACTTTCAGTGTGATAAACTGATATAAATAAACAGAATAACATAATAAACAGTAACATATGGTATAACAGATAAATAAGCATGGGTGAACATCATATGATTATAATATAGCAGTTATAACAGAATGATATGCATTTACAGATTCAAGTGATGTCAGTTTATCAACTATATAAGTACATATTAGTCTGGTGAGATTTACTCACTTGTTTAAGCTGGAGATGACAACCAAAACACACGACACAGAATCTTCGAAGGCACGACAACACGAATATGATTTGAGAGTGTAGAGCCAAAGATAAATCTCCTTACACACATGCAAACAAACAAGTATATATAACATAAGTTTTCAAAACAATTCAACACTAGACAATGTTAGAAATCAATGCCCAAAACAAAGACAAAGGTTTTTCACTTGTTCTCAACTTCACATACTTCAGTTATGAACTGAAATAGCACAGCAAAGGCATGAATTAAGGTCTGGTTTGGGTCCCTATAGGGTCGGCCTAGCTTAGGTTCAATGGTGAAGAGATATAGGTGCAACACTTAACAACTATAAGGCAACAAGTACAAGGCAAATTACAACATCTCTATGCCACAATAGGGTTCGACCAGAGGCTATGTGGGCCCATCCAGTGGTGCAGGTGTTGGTGGGAGATGTGGCAGAGGGTGCTGGTCGGGTCAGAGGTGGTGGTGGTGGTTGTGGCGGCAAAAGGTGGAAGAAGAAGAAGATGGCAATTCTAGACTAGGTTTGGCACATGTGATGGTTAGTGCTAGTTTAGGTGGATTTTTGTGATGATCTTTACCATGGCTTGGCTTGGCCTGAGGAGGGGAGGTGTTAGGCTATGTGATGGTTAGAGAAAAGTGGTGGTGGTGGTCGGCCATAGCTTGGAGGAGGGGGATTAAAGCTATGAAGGTGGAGAGCATGTGCAAATTACAATAGGAAATCATAAAAACAAGGAAGAAGATGATAGAATTTACCAAATTTTTGCAAGAGAATGATGGTGGCCAATTATTTTGGAGATGAGAAAGATTTGTATTTGTGAATTATGAAAAAAAATAAGTGGTTGAGAGAAATAATCAGGTCAGCCAAAGCAATTGAATGCAAGAGGTAAGAAAATGAAGAGACGGGAAAACAAAAGGTAGAGACACAAACCTTTCAAATTTCTTTTATATATATTTGAAATTTATAAATAAATATAAAAACTGAGAAATAAAGATAAAAACTTAGAAATAAAAATAAATATATAAAATAAATAATTAAATTTTGAATAAATAGAATTTAAATTAAGAAAATGGCTTTAAAATGCAAACTAGACTTTAAAAATTAGAAATAACTTCAGTACACTTTGGAAAAATCTATTTTAATTTAAATACATGAAAAATGAATATAAATAAAGTAAAATGTAGCAAATAAAAGTGAATGCATGAAATAAATTAATAAATTTTAATTATATAACTAAATTAAGAAAATAGAAAAGAAAATGGAAACTAGGTTTCATAAATTGAAATAAATTCAAGTAAACTTTAGAAAATTTATACTATCACTTTAAAATTATTAAAAGATAAAATATACATAAAATAACATATTAAAACATATAAAAATAAAATATGACAAAGAAAAATATAATTTATACAATTTAAAATAACAAAATTGCAGAATAAAACAAATTGCACTCAATATTGAAATATACATAACTTTTACAGTTTAACTCCGTTTTCAACGAAACAAAAAGCAGTGTTCAAGTTATTGCATCTATTTTCATAATAAATGATAAAATTTAAGATTTTATATAATTTAAATTTGAAGTTTAAAAGTCAAAGATTGAACAGTTTGACTAGAATTTCACTTTTCAGTAAAATATTCAATTTATATAAGTTTGAAACTATAACTCACATAATAATCAACATTTATATTTAAAAATGAAATGTTTGAAATGAAAGAAGCTTAAAAATAATTTCAAAATAAAATAAAAATTAAATTTTAAATTATATGTAAAATCTAGGGTTGTTACACCCAAGCTTAATCATCAGGTCCTTCTTCTATCCTTAATCAATTTAAAAGTTTTTTTAAATGAGGGTTTAACTAATTGGGCTTCACAAATATTTGGGATTGAATTGAAGTATTAAACTCGTTATAATTTTGAGTTGTTTAGTATTTAGGTTCAAACGTTGTTTGTGGTGTTTTTCTTAACTTATTGATTGATCTTCGACAACCGTCACAAATTCAAAATCCTTTCATAAATCCAGTAACTTTCTAGAATCTTGATTACGATTAGTCATCATCCTTTTAAGGTTTTGATACTCAATTAAGAATTTGACTAATGTATTAAAAACTCGACATTCTCTACAAAACTCGCTAATTTGCCACTAAATAGTCCTTGGTTTTCGAAATCATCAGCCTTTTGAAATTTGACATCTAAATTGATGTTCGATACCTTCTCAAGGTTCCAATTCCCAGTTATTGTTTCGACAATCAATTAGTGGTTTGGTATCTTTTTAGGAATTATTTGATAATCGGTTTGAAAGATTGTTGTTTTGATTACAGTTTAGATAACTTCATAGTGAGCCGTTGTCCCTATATAATTTCGACAACTGCTTAAAGGGTCGATATATGGTTTATAAGCTCTATATTCAGTTTAAATTTGATATGCCATCATGAGTTCGAAAAGTAGTTATTGTATTGTAGGCTCATAAATTGTTTAAACATTCGACATCTTATAAATTTGATATTAGGTCATTAATTCGACATCCCATAATAATTTTATTAAGACTCTATTAATACGACACTTTAATAAACCTTATTGACTAGTAATACACTCGTCAATCATGTTATAAGCTCAATAGTTATTAACGAACCGCCAATTGGTGATAGATTTCTCGAGTATTCTAAACTTGACATTTTATTATAAGCTCGACATCTTGGAATTGATTATTTAATAGATTATTAAGTTGTTGTGAGTTTTATGGCTAGTCTTGGTTTTGACATTTTACCATTAAGAACTAAATAGCCTTCGACTGATCAAGTATCCATTGGTTAGAGATTTAGTTGCTTATCTTGCATTTATATTTATGAACATTCCAATTTTTTGTATGGTATGCAATATTTCTCCGATTTTGCGCAATATCACCTAGCGAACAAATGGTTAGCAAAAAGTCTAGCAAAAGCTCCAAACCTTCTCCCTCTTCAAAGAAAGGAGATTATGAGCTTAATCAATCCCTTATTACCACCCAGAAAAAAGTAAATGCCATTCCCCAGCATTTCGGGATTACAAACATGGAAGCTATGATTGCCGGTCCAACCGGCCGAATAGATAATCCTCCAGAGGGATTTTTCGCCTTCATTCTATTCATATTTGGCATTCTGGCTACTTACCCTTCGCAGAATTCCTTTGGCAGTTCCTGAAGCACTTGGACATTGCTCTGATTCAGTTGACCCCTAACTTCTATACTTAAGTTGTTGGGAGGTTCTTGCCATGGAAGCCAAACCTCCTTCATTAAGGGCTAAGACTATCCACTCCCCGGTAAATCTTGTAAGAATAAGTGAGTAATCGGATAGTTATATGTATTGCCTTCATTCTTTTTTGAAAAGCTTAATCACTCATCCGGTTAGCAAGACAAGGAACTGGTAGAATCAGTTTTTCTACGTTAGATGCTATACTCCAAAGATTAGGGGATCTTTTTCCATTTCTGGTAAGTCTTACTATTTTCTTCCTTTTAAAGCATAATTTATTATTTTCTTACATTTATCATTCCATTTCAGGATCTTCTTTTAAAGGAAACAATCTCTCTATTGCTTCCACTGTTAATGCTTTGAATGAGGCCTCTAATAGTATGGGGGACATGCTTAGACTTCTGACTGGAGCTAACCTCCGCAAGTATTCTTTAATTATAAATGATCATAAAGTACTTGGAGAACCTCCATTAATAAATGTGTTGATGCTTATGAAAAACAATCCTTGGTTATTAATGATTGGAAAGATTTTTCTACTTCATCTCCCATCCAATGTGATTCTTTCAGTAAGTTTTAAGTTAAAATTAAAATGAAGTTTCTTACATTGGTGTTTTACAAATTTTCCTTTAACTCAGGTTCATCTGCTGTTGTTGTAGCTTCCAAAATCTAGCAAGGCTAAAACTCACACTTCATCACTTGATGAATCAACTAAAGCTTCCCCTATTAGGCGTTCAATTGCTAAGGCCGTTGCTAACATAAAAAGGAAGGCGAACTCTAGTGTTCCTACCGATGCTTCAACCCTTCCTTCAAGTACAAAGCCGAAGCTCGAGGAGGTCCGGACTTCTATCGTTATTGCCGAGGAGTCAAATGTAGATGCCAACTGATCACTTAAGATTTTAATATATGTGATTTAGCCCCTCCGGATCATGATGCTCACAAGCACGTAGAGGACATTCGTACTTTGGATCCTTTGTTAAATATCTTGCTTCCCACCTATGCCTCATGTTTCCGACGCTTGTTTGAGGAGTTAGGTTTGACTCCCTCTTCCGTTGATTACCTTTGTTTAGAGACTCAGGCTCAAACTGCTCCTTCAGACTTTAATAATCTTATTCGTTCGGTGGTCTAATCTCCAATTGTGGCTTCCCTTATGTCATTGCCGCCATCTACCTTTTCAATAGATCATCTTTATGTCCTTTTCCAAAAACTTTTGCTGGTACGTATCCTCTCGTGATTGACTGTTCGAGAATTTTTACTTGGTACTTCCTTACATAGCTTATGTTTGTTGTGTGTTTCAGGTAGCCAAGCACATGTTTTCCTTCAACGGGCCTCTCAAGGAAAACTTGTCAAGTTAAAGAGCTTAAGGAGCAAGTTTCCTCTTTAATTGCTAAAGTTGGTACCCTGTAGAGCCAAATAATTGACATCACAGTAGAAAAGGACAAAGCTACCCTTGAGAAAAGCAAACTTGCCTCCTCCCTTGATGAGGACAAGAAAGCTAAAACGTTGCTTGAAAAGAATATCAAGACTTTTGAGACAAAGAAGGCCAAAATGGCCGATAAGATGAAGTCTTTTGAAAGCCGATTGGAAACTACAGACACAACTTTGGTTTACACCAATAATATTGTAAAGAATGTCAAGAAGGAAGTTACCTTCTTTCTTAATCAGGCTCTTACTAAGATAACTTAAAAGTGCTATGAAGATACTCTTTTTGTAGCTTACAATGATAACATTGATAAATACCCTGATCTGGGCTTTCCTTCCCTTCCAGACTTAAATGAAAAATTTAAGACAAAGTTTAATCTTATGTTGGGGAGAGCTCAGGGATCACTTCAAGATGAATTTTCTAAAGAAGAAACTGTTGATCCCGAGAAGCTATTATCTTTTAATGACCATCGACTTGAAGGAGGCAAAGACTCTAATGTAGAGGAGGATGATAATGAAGATGATGATGATAATGATGATGATAATCAAGATGGAGATGATAGTGGCAAGGGTCTAGAAGGACCAAAAGACGAAGGTAATGGATAAGGTGGTTACGACTCGTCTGGTCATGATGCATATCTTCCCGATCTACCTGATTTTTAGGATTTTTCGTGGGAAAATATGCCTTTGAAAGATGATGTTTCCCCATTTAACAGCCGAAAGGAAGAACTCAAAACCCAACTCTTCAGGTTTCTATCACGTAGGTATGGAATGCATTATTTAAATACTTATACCAGACTTTAGTTAACAAGTTTATTACTTTAGTTTAAGGAAGAGAAACAAATATTATTATGAGACTTTATATGAGAAGAGTGAGGGGAAGTTCATCGCTTGAATAGGGAGATTGAAAAATTAGTCGAAGACCACAACCATTTGTCTAAAAGTATCAGAATCTTCTAACTCATGTCAAGCGATTAAAAGACTTTAAGGAGAAACATGTGGCTCCGCTTTTAAAAAGACATCGCCTTCATCGAGAAAGAGTTTTAAAGGAAAAAAGAGAATTAACCACACTCTTTCGGATGTTTATTGAAGACAATGATACCTTAGTGGAGTTCCTATACAAAATTTACTCTAGAAACGTTCTTACCGACTTTTCATTCTTGGGAGAAAAAAGTGGAGATTTGCTTAGGCATTTTCATAGTAGATATTTAGATGAGCATGGAACCGATCCCCATCTAGAGAATGCTGGAATCTTCCCAGTGTTGCGATCGTTCACACTTTCCCCAAATATTCTCCCTCCCGAAAGAGTTAAATTTAACAAAGAGAGATTCATTTTTGAATTTTACAAAATATCAATATTGTGTGAGCCAGATCAATATTGTATGAACCCAAGTAATTTTGCCTTTAATGTATAATTCAGAAAGTTTTATGAATTTCAGTGTTTTTATTTTTGCAACTTAGTTTATCTTTTGTAAACTATACAAATTAAGGAATCGTCTGCTAGTCCAGTTTCCATGGAATTCTTAAATAAATTTATCAAGTTAAAGGGGCACTTTAAAGAAAAATTGTTAATTCTTAAAACTTCTCGGTTAGCAAAATACTACTTCCTTAGAGACCTCCAAGAAGTTTACATACGGCTTCCACACTTTCGTTTTGATTTCTTGGGTGACAAAAAAGATAAATTTCTTAGCGAAATACGAAACTAGATTGTTATGTGGTGAGAACTGTCCTTCGGTTGGAAAATATGACTACAATCAGCTTCCTCCAGTTGACACCCCTCAAGGGTTTAATGTTCCTTTGGATTCTACCCTCTCTTTGTCTGCTGGATCATTTAAATAGGCTCAATATACCCTTTTTAAACTTTGAGAGTTTAATGCATAAAACTTGTGTTATTGATGTAAATTGAATTTGCTCGTGCTTGTAACCCATTTTGTTGTTAATAAAGAAAGCATTTCCTCTACATTGATTTCCCATTTACTTATTTTTATTTAGGAAAAGAAGATAACGCTCGCGGCTTGTAGTCCAGAACTCCTTAGTCGATTGGTATTAAGGCTAAGTTTAGGTTTGAATTTGACCAAAAGCTCTCTTCTCAAGATGTTTCAACTTTGTCATTTTCGGATAACCTAGATGCATAGAAATGACACGATAGATACTATCGATTGAGGTCCACATTTACTAGTTTAAAGGAGATAACTTCCAACTTAGAAGAAAACATTAAAGAAAAGGATAAAGGAATTCAAGAGTTAAAAGAGAAAATGAACGTGATTAGTGTTGGACGAAGTCCAACCGGACCAAGACCACCGAATCAATCCCCACTCCACTCCCCACTCATCATCGAACCACACTGCCGAATCAAAGCTAGATATACACTACCGAACCAGCTACCTCCATCCACTACCGAACCAAGAAGCGGGGGAGGTCACTACCGAAACAGCTACCTCCATCCACTGCCGAACCAACTCCACTTCCCTGCATAGCCGAACCAACTCTGCTTCCACCATTGCCGAACTAATCATCACTCCACCTACAGCCGAACCAACTCCAAAATAGCACTACCGAACCAAAACCAATCTCACTCACCACCGGACCAAGTTCCACCGGACCAAGGCATTCCGGACCAACTTTGCCAGGCCAGATTGCACCAGCCCAAGCCCACCAGTAGCTATATACATCCAAGACCCCTACCCCCAGCATCACTCTATAAATAGAGGGGTAGGGGTACAACAATGGGGGACAAGTTTGAGAGCTCAAGCACGGATAGAACTTTCAAACAACTTTCATATACTTGTATCAAAGCTTTGTGCTTATAATCTGAACAAGAAAGGAGAAATAATATATAAAGTGGACGTAGGCACATTCTGGCTGAACCACTATAAATCTGTGTGTCTTTTACAGTTTAGTCCCTGCTTTTTACATATTTGCATAAATCACCCAGATCACTAAAAACAACATAAAATCAACTAAATCATACGACTTGGAGGTGTTTTCCCATTTTTTGTGCAAACATTTTTGGTGCTTTCACTGAGAACGGGAGCTCGAAGCTTCAGCTTCTCCCACTTAACCTTCTTTCTAACAGCGTCGTTCATTGCTTGGAAAACATGCCTCCCAGGCAGAAAAAAGACGTTAACAAAGGAAAGAACATCGCAACTAGCAGTGTTCCAGATCCAGTGGTCATAGATCAAGTAAATCATCCCATTCCAACAGCAGTACCAAATGAAGGTCAGGCAAATCCGACAACCCCTGCCATGGGACAGCCGGTAGCAATTAGTAGGGCAGATCTAGACCGGGTTGTGGCTGAAATGACTAACCGCTTCACATCCCAACAGGAAGCCTTGGTGGACCAACTCATGTCACGCTTAAGGGATGCTGAAGAGTCCAACCGCAACACTGAATCATGGGGTGAGTCTCAGTCTGGAGGATCTCAGAGGCAACAAAGATCTTCCTTCTTCGAAGAAGCTAACGACAGAAGCGGCCGTGGTAGGAGCCGAGACCGAACTCAGTCCGAACGCCGACCTGAGGAAATGCTTGGAACCGGACCCAACGGGGGAGGTACCAGGCAGAGGTCAACTATAGCCGAGTCTGTCATGCTGCCTAACCACGGAAACGCCAATGAACGGGGTTGAGCTAGAGTCCAGCACGAAGTTGGACCCGAGGAAGTGCTTAGATCAGAACCCAGCAGGGAAAGATCGAGGCAAGGGCCAATTGTAGCTGACCCTAGCATGCTCCCAAAAGACCAAAGACAGCCACTGGAAAATATTAGGAATAATAGACGATACCATCCCTACAGGTCATCTGGACGGAATCAATCCCACAGAGAAGAACCGAACTCATTTTTATCTGCTCCAAATTCTGATGAAAGGATGGCATGCTTGTTCAGAGAGTGCGTCCAACGGGATCAAAGAGACTGAGGAATAGGCGCTAGGGTAACCAGCCCTTTCGCCTGCAATATCGAAATTTCCATCACCCCCCGAGAATGGAAAATGCCAACAATGGAACCTTACAAAGGAACCTCTGACCCCGTTGTACACTTACAGAGATACACACAACATATGCTCATGAGTGGAGCGACAGAAGGAGTATTGTGCAAATGCTTTCCACTATTCTTAGCAGATCTAGCTACCTCCTGGTTCTGCCATCTACCCCAAGGATCCATCAGTTCATGGGAGATGTTGAAAGAAAAGTTCATCAGCCAGTTCCGCATTCATGTGGAGCAACCTAAGGACGCTTATTCCTTATCCAGTCAAACAGAAACCTGGAGAGAAAGTATAGCAATATCTAACCCGATTCAATGCCGCGGCGGCCGCAGTCCAAGATGCCAATGAGAAGCTTATCTTAATGGCCCTCTGTAGTGGTGTGCATCCGGATACTAAATTTTCTAGAAGATTGACAAAAGAAAAACCAGCTACTTTACCCGATTTCTTCCATGAAGCTGGGAAATATATGAGGCTTGAAGACGCTGCCACTGAGGGGCAGTCAGGGCAACAAAATAAGGCGGCTCACGGCAACGTGCCCGCTGTAGCAAAGGACATTCGAAGAAATGATTCTAGAGACAATGCTGGGGGAAAGAAGGGAGAAAAGCGTCTATATCGGCCAGGACCGAGATTTGACGCTTACACCCCTTTGAATGAAACGATCGAAAACATCTTCCTGGCCACTCAAGACGAAGTTAAATACAAACGTCCCCCGCACAAGAAGGAATCAAATAACGCAATTAAGTCTGGAAAATTCTGCCGCTTCCACGAATCCCATGGGCATGATACCAATGAATGCCATCATCTCCGGGACTTGATTGAAGAACATATCAAAAGAAGGAAACTAGAACGCTATGTAAAAAGTCAGAACAGGACTCCAGCTCCTGCCAATGAAAACCCAAGGCTACCCTCTCCAGAAATAGGCAGAGGAAATCGCAACACCAACGGCTCTAGTCAAGAAAAGATAGTGGTCCATACCATCTCGGGAGGGCCACACATCGCCGACGGAAGATGGGCAGAGATGGAAAGGTACGGAAAGTCACTTAAAAGAAAGGAAGAATGCGTTAATTCTATTATAGAAGAACGCCACCCGAAGCGGATAGAGAATTGTGACATCACATTCAGTAGGCGTGACCTGGAGGGAAGGCAGTACCCTCACATGGATCCCATGGTTATCTCTGCCCGGCTCGGTCCAGCCGAGGTTTTTCGAATTTTAGTAGACACTGGAAGCTCAGTGAATATCCTATTCAAGCATGCCTTTGACAAAATGAAGCTGTCATTAAAGGATGTTCATCCCTGCAACAAACCACTACATGGTTTCACAGGAAATGCGAAGATGCCCCTCGGGCAACTGGACCTCTTTGTTGAAATTGGGAGTCATCCCCGCTCCGTTGTGCGGAAACAAACATTTGTGCTGATAGAAAACCACTCGGCCTACAACGCCTTCTTAGGAAGACCAGCCTTGTCTGACTTCCAAATTGTCCTGGCCCCATGGTGTATGAAGATGAAATTTCCAACGGACAATGGAATAGGGGAAGTAGAGGGAGACCAGGACATTGCTCGAGATTGCTATGTAACTGAACTTCACAATAACCATAGGAAGGATAAAGGGAAGAGTGTAGAGATTTCCCTCTGCACAAAAAGTTTGGAAGCATAGCAACTAAAGAAAGCCCCTCCTCTTCGATATACCAGCGACCCTTTCAATGAATTAGACCCCAGGGACAAAGAGGAGGAGGCCACCGCCGAGCCTGTAGAGGCTATGGAATTTGTATCTGTAGACAAACATGACTCGAGTAGACTATTGAATGTCGGGTCCCAACTAAAAGCAGAGTTGAAGGAACAACTCATCGATTTTCTCTGCCACAACTTGGATGTATTTGCATGGTCACACGCTGACATGACTGGAATCTCCCCCGACATAGCATGCCACGTACTAAACATTGATCCTACCAAGGTGCCAGTAAAACAGAAAAAGAGAAGTATGGGGGCAGAACGATCAGCAGCCCTCGATGAAGAAGTAAAGAACCTACTTTCCAATGACTTCATACGAGAAGCCATCTACCCAGAGTGGATCGCCAACCCGGTGCTAGTGAAGAAGGCTAATGGGAAGTGGCAAACATGCATTGACTTCTCCAACTTAAATGACGCCTGCCCGAAGGATTACTTCCCACTTCCCCGAATCGATCAGCTTGTGGACAGCACAGCCGGGCATGAACTCTTATCTTTTATGGATGCATACTCAGGATATAACCAAATTCCTATGCATGCTCCCGATCAAGACCACACTAGTTTCATCACTGACCGGGGATTGTACTGCTACAAGGTGATGCCTTTCGGACTTAAAAATGCAGGAGCCACCTATCAGCGCCTCGTCAACAAGATGTTTGTGGGGCTAATAGGACAAACTATGGAAGTTTATGTGGATGACATGCTGGTAAAGTCAAGGAAAGCCGACGATCACGTAAGCCACCTAGATGAAATGTTTCAAGTACTTCGCCAATATGGAATGAAGCTGAATCCTCTAAAGTGCTCCTTCGGAGTATCATCAGGAAAGTTTCTAGGATTCATCGTCTATGCCAGAGGAATTGAAGCAAACCCTGAACAAGTCCGAGCTCTGAAAGATATCAGGATACCTTCCACCCGAAAAGAAATGCAAAGGCTAAATGGGAAGGTGGCCGCCCTGAGCAGATTCATCTCTAAAGCGACTGACAAATGCATCCCCTTCTTCGAGGCGCTAAAGAAAGACAAAGGAAAGTTCGAATGGACTGGCGAATGCTTAACAGCTTTCCTTAACTTAATCGAACACCTCCAAAGACCACCAATACTCTCAACTCCAAACAAAGGCGAGGAGCTATACCTATACCTTGCTGTGTCATCTCATGCTCTAAGCGCCGTCTTGGTGAGAAAAGACAAACGCACGCAGCGGCCAGTATACTTTGTAAGCAAGAGGTTTACAGGGGCAGAAGCCAGATATCCTAAACTTGAGAAACTAGCGTACTGTTTACTAATCACACCACGGAAGCTGCGTCACTATTTCCAATCTCATTCCATCAGAGTTCTGACCGATCAACCACTAAGGCGGGTACTCCATCGTCCCGACACTTCTGGGCGACTACTTAAATGGTGCATTGAACTAAGTCAATATGATATCACCTACCATCCTCGCACCGTCATCAAGGGACAAGCCATGGCCGATTTCATTGCCGAATTCACTACCAACGAAGGTAAGGAGCAATCGGAAATAGCAGAAGACATCAAGTTGAATCTCTTTGTGGATGGTGTGTCAAACGAACAAGGCTCGGGGGCAGGTGTGGTAATAATCACTCCCAGGGGAAATAAGCTACACTATGTTATAAGGTTGGAATTCGTTGCTACCAACAATGATGCAGAGTATGAAGCAGTGATAACTAGATTAGAACTTGCCTTAGAAATCAGAGCCAATTCTTTGTGTCTTCATAGAGATTCTCAACTTACTGTAAATCAAATACTGGGAGAATTCCAGGCTCAAGAAGAACGACTCATAGCATATTTAAGGAAGACCAAGTTGCTTCTCAATCAATTGGATCACTATTTAATCAAACACATCCCTCGGCAAGAGAACCAAGAGGCCGACGAATTGGCGAAGCAAGCTAGCATGAGAGACGGCGCTATTTCCGGAGCAGTAGCCATCTCAAAGCAACTGACCCCAAGTTTTGAGCAAGTGAATCTGATAGCTGCAACCGAAGAAGCAACTTGGATGACTCCCATCCGAGACTACTTACAAAGTGGCACACTGCCCAACGGGCGCAACGAAGTCAAGAAAATCTTGAGGAAAGCTTCCCGCTACACAGTACAAGAGGGCACCCTCTATCGGTGCGGCTTCTCTAACCCCTTATTAAGGTGTGTCGTTGGAAGGGAAGCCAAGGAAATCTTATCCAACATCCATCAAGGAAGCTGCGGAGATCACACTAGAGGGCAGACTTTGGCAAAAAAGATACTCCGATATGGATATTTCTTGCCTACCTTAAGCAAGGACGCCTTAGATTTCGTCAGAAAATGTGACAGATGTCAGAAGTTTGCTAAGATTTCGCGGCTACCAACAACTGAGATTACTCAAATGACCAGCCCTTGGCCCTTTGCAGTATGGGGAATTGACTTGATTGGCAAACTGCCAATGGACCGAGGCGGGGCCAAATATGCTATAGTGGCAGTCGACTATTTCACCAAATGGGTGGAAGCAGAACCCCTAAATAAAGTATCTTGAGCAAAAGTTATTAACTTCTTGATCAAAAATGTTCTGTGCAGGTACGGAGTCCCATTTAAAATCATATCGGACAATGGACTTCAGTTTGACAGCGAGGAGTTCGCCAACTGGTGCCAAGAGCACGGAATTCACAAAAGCTTCTCATCCGTAGCTTATCCCCAGGCAAACGGACAAGTCGAAGCTGTCAACAAAATTCTCAAAACTCTAATAAAAAAGAAACTCGAAAAGTCAAAAGGCGCTTGGGTGGATGAACTTCCTACGGCACTATGGGCCTATCGCACATCTTTCAGAACATCAACGCGGCATACTCCTTTCTCTTTGGCATACGGATCGGAGGCTATGCTCCTAGTTGAAACTATAGTGCCTTCCCACCGTAGGATCCACTATAACCCAGAAGAGAACGAAGAGCTCCTCCACATGTCTTTGGATCTAATTGAGGAAAGGAGAAATGATGCAGCCCTCAAAGCAGCAGCTCACAAGCAAAAAGTGGCAACACAATACAACTCCAAAGTCAAGCATCGTAGCTTACAAAAAGGAGATCTTGTCCTCAAGCGAGTCTTCCCGCGCCCCGGAGCGCTAGATCCAATCGGGGACGGACCATATGTAATTCATAAAGATCTCCTCAATGGAGCTTATATTTTGTCAACAGTGGATGGGGAGGTGTTCCAAAGGGCATGGAACATCCAACACCTTCGTCGATACTTTTCTTAACTTGTACTGCCCATATGAAGTGAATTAACAAAGAGAATCAGTGGACGTAGGCATTTTCGTGCCGAACCACTTTAAAAAACTTGTCTCTTTTTAACTTGTTCCTTTATATCTTGGCTGCTTGTTAACTTTATCCTTTTCTGTTCAACAAAATCCTGTGTAATGACATTCCCATTCAAGACACATCACGACGCAACCTCACCTGGACAAGACCTAACAGGTACTATGCGAATCTATGCCCTCGCCAATGAGACACTTTTGCTCCAGCATCCCTCTATTGCGAGTTAACTCATTGCTCGCGATCGGCCCTTAAAGCCAACTGTAATGAGCCGATTATAAGCCACCGAGAAGGCCGACTATAGCTGAGGCAGCTCATTACGGCATTCGGCTCGCCGGCAACCGTGAGCCTACTTTAAGCCCCAACATAAGGTGTGGCCAGCCAGGGGTAGTTCACGGTTGACGATCGGCACCCACGCTAGCCGGCCATGGTAAATCGAATAATACCCACGATTACGGGCCATAATGGCCCAGGTAATTACTGTGCGCGATCTCAGCTCCGAGTGTCTTATGTACGGCTATGGTAAAAAAGATAAACTCCCCGCAGAGGCGTAAGATGGGTGACAAATGTCTCCAAGACCCACAGCTAGGGAAAGTGACTACAAAACCCGTTTGCCACGAACTTAAGCACATCGAAGGCCTTCCGTGATTGGAAGTTTTACTATTTCTCATATTTCAATTTTATTTAAAAAACTTTCCTCCTATCCTCTATAACGATCCCTAAAGTACAGGACACAGAATAGGAGACATTCGCTAATGGAAGTGGGAACTCACAATGGGACACTAGGCCGCATTCCATACTCAGTCACACAAGACATTCAAAGCTGCCATCTACAAGTAAAATATGAAGGGCGGTATTTTCTTCTTTCGTGTATAAATACGTAGCTATAATTTATTCACACATCACATTAACATTGCAAGATATGAAATTACGTTTTAAGCAAGAACTTGACATCAAACCCGATAGAATCACAAGCATATGCACAGCTATACTTCTTATGCAACACATCAAAAATAACGAAAGCGTTCAAACACGACAGAATCAGCTTAAGTTAAAAATTACACGCCAAGAATGAAGTCGTTTATTACAAGTAACATAATCACAACGTAAAAGTTACGTTACCGCTCTGAGACTAACGTGGACAGCAATGTCAAGTAAACAAAAAGATATCCAGGTCAAGTTAAGGAGTCAGCTGCATCGGAGCTCCACCCTTGTCCTGCTGGCCCTCCGAAATCTCCTTAGCCATGGAGTGGGAACTTTCATCATGTTGACCAGAGATATTTGGTGCTCCAGAGGTCCCGCCTGTCCGATCAAGGAAAGAATTCATTAATAATAAGCAACCAAGTTACGAAAAGCTAAAAGGGGAGACTTACCAGCACCTGCTCCTTGATCATCATCCTCCAACTGCACACCAACCTCCTCAGCAGCAAGCAATCGCATACCTTCTTTCACCGCCACCTTCTCCTCCTTGGTGAATTGAGACGTAACCACATCCATTCTAAAGGCCACACCACCCTCCTTATCTGCATCGGACCTAGCCTCCTCCAGAGCCCGGAGATAAATCCTGGCCATGACTCGGGGATAATCATCCATCCAAGATAAGTTGCCCTGTTTCCAAGTGCGAAAGTATATATCCTGAAGCATCTCATCCATTATCCCCTCGTTCTCCTCAAACTCCCTTACTCGGTCCTCAGAAGCCAACAACTTTGCAATGGCAGCATCCCTCTCCGATCGGTACCGCGCACAGTCAGGCTGGAAAGTTTTCCTCATCGCATCCATCTCCTCCTTTAGCCTGGTTTAAGAAAGTTCTACGGCTTCAAGTTTCCCGGACAACTCCTGTATCTGCTCGAGATCTGCTTTTCGAACCTCATCCACTATTGCAATCGCCATGTCAATCCGTTCCTTACCGGTAGCTTCCATTTTCCATAGCTCTGCTCTGCTAGCCTCTTCCATGGTTTTCTTTAGTCGCCTGGAGGCGGCCTCATGCTGGGAGATCTGGATGGCCAGATCAGCGAGCTGCTTGACCTGGTCGGAACTATCAACCGCAGTCGAATATTAGCACTCCCGATTTCTTCTCCGGCCTTGGCCAGTCGGGCATGATGCCCCATCAGCTTCTTGGCTTCCTCAGCAACCCGGTCGATTTTTGCCTTAGCTTCGTCCCCCAAAGTTGCGACCCGAGTGGTAAGCAAATCAAGGTCCAGGGACTTAGCCTCATCAAGCACCCTTACCATAGGATTACGAGGAAGAAGGTGCTCACCAATAACCTCATCGAAGGAAATATCGTGAGAACCCGGATCTAGATCCGGATGACCCGCGAACAGATTACGAGCCAAACCAGGGTGATCTATCGGGGTAACAGTAGGATTTTTAGACGGGTTCAGGGAAGGAATAAGCTCAGTATTCTCCTCCGTGACATCCTGAAGAGGCTGAGTCGGGGGCAGAGGACCAGGTGAAGATTCAAACAAGGAGCGACTCCTCTTCTTCCTTTGAATATCCTCTTCAATAACTCCAAGAAGGGGAAGGTAGCCGACTACATCTCCAGGACGGTTAGTCGGAGGCTTTGGTTTAGTAGAAGCCTTGAGGAGTTTGTACTATTCAAGACGGTGCCGAACTTCTAACACCTTGGCCACTTTACTCGCTCCTGTAATAAAAGCCAAGTGTTACGAGCATACATTGAGCTATAATTTTAAAAAAACAAGAAAAAAAAGAAAAAAAAAGAGACGCATTTGTTATACAAACCCTGGGGAGGCGTGGGATACTGCAATAAGTCCTGGATCTGATTCCAGGACGGGAGCGGGCCGTAAAATATTTCTAAATTCTTATCATAAATGGAGTCGGTAGAAAATTCACCTTGAATCGCAGGAATTGCCTTAGCTGAAGCGCTCTTAGAAGAATTAGCACCGATCTCGGCCTTGTCAGCTTTATTAGGCCTTTCCACTAAAACTGATCCTTCCTCCGACCCTTCAAAAGCTAGACGAAGATCATCATCTGTCCACTCCTGGATCACACCTGCTTACTTAGAAGACAAAGCCCCAGCACCACCACCGCTCTGTCCGTCGCCACCATCATCGCTATGACCATCACCATCACCTTCTCCACCACTTCCACTCTCCGCCTCACCTCCTTCATCCTCGCCTCTTTCCTCCTCTACATCTTCCTCCTCCGGGACATCTGGACATGTGCTGGGGGAGGGTCCATCGGACTTCTTAAGTTTCTTCCTCCCAGCAATTGGATGCTTCGAGAAGGGTTTCCTTTTGCTGCTCTTCACCGTAGCCCCTCCTTTAGCTTTGGCAGCCCTCTCCTCTGCCGTGTCTCTCTGCTTGACCACGGACTGATGTGCTAGAATCAGGTTGTGCCCCAGAAGTGTAGCGTTCCTGATCAAGTAAGAGGCCGACCTATCCCTTCCCGAAATGGCTTCTATTTCCGCAGCCATCTGAACCAGGCGATCGTTCTCCACGACCGCAAAGCCACCTGTCACTAGCAAGAAATAAAAACACATAAGAAGAAGCATTGCAGTCAGAACGGAAATTATAAATAAGCTTCAACTTACAGCCAGAGGTGAAGCGACGGATAGAAACAGAGTCATCCTTGATGAAAAACCATTCCTTCTTGAACATGCTGAACTTTGAATATAAATTTAGGACTGGCTTGAAGGACACGGCCGACTCCAAGCTAATATACGGAGACCCCTTCTTGTAGCCTCTTAAGTTGTACAGATACCGGATTTCCCGGTTGGAAGGAGGACGCCTGTATCTCCTCTGGAAGATAACAAATAGGCTCACCAAGATGGCGTAGGAGTTAGTCTGAAGCTGGAATGGAGCCACCTTCAAGTAGGTGATGAAGCTGACTATCTAAGCATTAATCGGGGGAATGGCCCCACACATACAATGGTACCTACTATAAGAGAAATATCCTTCGGGGGGATTATATGGCATCACTCCTTCCCCCGGCAACAGCATACGTGCTCTGTCAATCCCAAAAGAGCGAGAAATAACATCGAGCTGCTCATCTTTGAGGGAGCTAGGAAAGCAGTCAGGCGGTGAGTTCAGGAGCTCTTGAGGATTGTACCCATCCACTAGCGATCTCGGGGTGGGTCCACGTCATTCTGGATTCGGCTGAACTGGGGGCACGACGGGGGACTCTCTTCTGTCCATAGATTTCTTCTTGTCAGAACGGGTTTCTACTTTATGAGACATTGTCTGCAACACGAGAAAGCACATTGTTAGAACAAGGGATGTAGAGATATAAACAAGGCAAGTGATTCATTCGGCACATAAACACATCCGGTATAACACGGCAAGTGGTTCATTCGGCACTCAAACTCATTCGGTATTTCCAACAAAAGGCCCATTCGGCAATCGTAGTCCCCATGGTCATTCGGGGGTTCAAGGCCAAGGATTCGTTCGACACTCATGACTCTACGATCCCATTCGGTGACCCAGTCATACAAGATCATTCGGCAGAAGAAAACTCACCTGGTTCGAAAATTAAAATTGATCCGGTACTCGATTGGTTCGGCTATCTCAAACGATAAAGGGTAAACAAAGGCATGAAGCCCATACTTATAGGCAAACATGGACGACCAAACCAACCGACTCGACACTTGAAACCGAATGAACTAAAACAAAGCGAGACATATGCTGACACATGCCCCACTTTGGGGGGCAAATGTTGGACGAAGTCCCACCGGACCGAGACCACCGAATCAATCCCCACTCCACTCCCCTCTCATCACCGAACCACACTGCCGAATCAAAGCTAGATATACACTACCAAACCAGCTACCTCCATCCACTGTCGAACCAAGAAGCGGGGGAGGTCACTACCGAACCAGCTACCTCCATCCACTGCCGAACCAACTCCACTTCCCTGCATAGCCGAACCAACTCTGCTTCCACTATTGCCGAACCAATCATTGCTCCACCTACAGCCGAACCAACTCCAAAATAGCACTACCGAACCAAAACCAATCTCACTCACCACCGGACCAAGTTCCACCGGACCAAGGCATTCCGGACCAACTTTGCCAGGCCAGATTGCACCAGCCCAAGCCCACTAGTAGCTATATACATCCAAGACCCCTACCCCTAGCCTCACTCTATAAATAGAGGGGTAGGGGTACAACAATGGGGGACAAGTTTGAGAGCTCAAGCACGGATAGAACTTTCAAACAACTTTCATATAGTTGTATCAAAGCTTTGTACTTGTAATCTGAACAAGAAAGGAGAAATAATATATAACGTGGACGTAGGCACATTCTGGCTGAACCGCTATAAATCTGTGTGTCTTTTACAGTTTAGTCCCTGCTTTTTACATATTTGCTTAAATCACCCAGATCACTAAAAACAACATAAAATCAACTAAATCATACAACTTGGAGGTGTTTGCCCATTTTTTGTGCAAACAATTAGCCAATCTAGACCTTTAGTCAAAAGAATCGAAGCTGATGTAGAAATTACACGACTGCATCAAAGGATAATGGATTTTATAGTAGATTTATAGAAAATCCAAGTGTCCTATCAATCCTTAGAACTTATTGCAAGTAGAGGTGAATCCATCATTCCTACTCCTACTCCTTTGATTGACAAAGAATATGTTCTCTGCTTTGTTGAACCCACCCTCGAGTCTAGATTATGGCATAATCGCCAAATGGAGTAAAAATGATAGATATGAATGCGTTCAATTTTCTAACAAACAATGAGATGACAAAGTTTCACAATATCTTAACAATTATCAGGTTTAGGTAGAGAAACTTGAGCATGAAAACTATGCTCTTGAATGGGAGGTTAAGAAATTAAAAAGCAAGATTCTGACTTTAAAAATAGCCGACAAAACACTTAAGCATGCATTGGAAGTTCAAATTGGCTCTATTGATGATGCAAACACTATTCCAAAGAAAGAAAAGAAACTTAAAGAACTATTGGATGTGGTTGTCCATCATATTACTAATTCTCCTTCGGTCGCTAAATATTTGAAAAAGGAATGCAGAAACTTGACACAAAATGAAGAATTGCTTATGAGCCCTTTTTTATGCAAATTTCCCTTTTGGTTGCCCTTCTTGGTACTTGTAATTCTTGTATATAAAATATAAAATAAACAAATTTGTATCTGAATGATTGTTACCTTGAATGAATCTTTGTATTCTTTTTTTTGAATTTGTTGAATTGTCTCAAACATACACCTTGTTTTCCAGAGCTTGGATTTGATTGCAACATGATATATAGTCTTTGATTGAGCCTAGGTTGGTCTTCTTAATATAAACCTTGTCACTAAAACCTGAAATCCGTTTTGATAAAAAGCTTAGTAACTTATTAATTAAAAGTTCCAAAGAACCATTCCTTTATTTAACAAGAAATTGGAAACCCATCTAAAAACAAAGATTTTCGTTATTAAAAGAAATTTGAACTCCATTTTAGGATAACTTAATTTAGCACTTTGAGGAGTGAAGCTTCTAATAACTTTGCCTTTTGGCCTTATTACCTAAAAATTTGGAGCCTGACGTTTAAAGCTTTAGTCTCGGAGAGTAGGTACTTGGAAATCCATTTGGTAATTATAATTTCTTTTGCATTGTAGATTAGAAATTTTCTAGTAATAGAATCGTTTAGATAGAAGACTAGGAATTCTTCTGACGATAACTTGAATATGAGACCAAAAATTGATCTGGTAATAATATCATAATTTAATCTAAATAGAAGACCAGAAACTCATCTGGTATTAATCTAGAACTCCATTTGATAAGAAGATCAGAATTTTCTGATAACAAGTCCAGAATTACATCCGGTAAGAGAACTAGAAATCCGACTATTAACGGAGATTTCCATTATTTAGAAATCTTGATCATTAACCGAGATTCCTATTATGTAGAAACATGATTGTTAACGGAGATTCCAATTAATTAGAAATCCGACGGAGATTCCCATTATTTGGGGATCTGACTGTGAACGGAGATTTTCGTTATTTAGAAATTTGATTGTGAACGAAGATTCCTATTATTTGCTAATTTGAATTCTAATACAAAAGTCATGAATTGTCAGTTAATCAGATATTTCAAAGAATGAGGCCCTGAGCTCGGGTAATAAGTCATAGTCTTTTAGATGTTACAATATGACATCAAAATTCTCACTTCTACGTGATAGACAGCTTTTGATTATTCCTTTGAAGGTTGGTTTAACTTTGCACTATTCTTCCTCTAGAAGATTGCCTTTGCATTTGACTGACCTTCCTTTCGAAGACTGCCTTGATCCTGCTTTAGGATAGAGTTTGATTTTCTCTTGTATTTGATTGATCTTCCTCTAGAAGATTTCCTCTAACTGCTCGTTGGGTAGTGATTTAGGCTTTGATTGATTTCTTTTATTACCATCTTTAGGTAATGATTTGAACTTCAATCGAACCCCTTATCACCATCTTAGATGATGGTTTAGGTTTTGGTTGGTGCATTTGGTTAGCTATCTTGAGCAGAACCAACATCTTACCCATCCTTCCTTTAGAAGGCGCTTCATTCAGGCTTTATATGTGGAACTGAAGGCTGGTTTGATGCTTTGGCTAGGCCATCTTAGAAGGGACCAAAGGCTTACTCCATCCTCCCTCTAGGAGGCACTTGAGACAGGCCTTATAGGCGGAACTAAAGGCTGGTCGGTGCTCTGGCCGGGCCATCTTAGGCAGAACCAAAGGCATACTCCGTCCTTCCTCTAGGAAGCACTCTGGCCAGGCCACGTAGATGGGACCAAAGGCTTTTAGTGCTCTGGCCATGCCTTATAGGCGGGACCAGAGGCTTACTCTGACCTCCCTCTAGGAGGTGCTTTGACCAGGCCATCTTGGCAGGATCAAAGGCTTTTTCCTTTATTTTATAAATCCTCTTTATGGAGCATTCTGCTTTATTGATTACTTGTTCTTTTTAGACATATTTTCCTTTTGCTTAAATTTTTCCAATAAACTATTGAAGCTCTCCTTTTTCCAAGAAATTCTCAATCATTTCTTTTAGAGCTCAACATTTATTGGTTTCACATCCATTCCTTTGGTGATATTGGCCATAACCACCTCTACGATTCCTTTCATTTCCTGGCAGCTTCTTCTTTGAAGGCCAATAGTTTAATCTTTCTTTAGTTAGGAGGTAGATATTTTCGAGGGATGTGGTAAGGGAATGAAACCTTGAAGATCGGAAATTTCTAGAGCATTGTGCTCTTTGCTCCTGGTTGATTCTCTTGTAGCATTGGATTGGTACATTTGCATCATCTATAAGTTTTCTCTTTAAAGATTCTCGATCATTGATTAGTCATGGAGATAACCAATTATTTCATTCCACCTTTGGGTAAATTGGTCAAACTCTCTTGTTATTTCTTTTTCAAAAATAGTTCATTTGGATCGGAATTGTATAGCGCTTCTCATTTTCAGGAACAAACTATCATCTTCGTGCTTTCCTTTCCAAGCAGGGAATGATAACCATGGATAGGGTTAGGGCCTATATGAAATGGATTTATGCTCCAATTATCGGGATTATAAGGAATCATTTGTCTCTTTTCTTCCATGATTAGTAGTGCTAACATCCTTAACACTTGTTCCTCATGAAATCGAGGGCCAAAAGCGGTTTGAGAAATTGGCCTAACGGCTTGAGATTTAGAAGATCCTTTTTTCGAGCTAGTCATCATATGGTCCAAAGAAGGTTATGAAGGATTTGGAAAGTTCCTTTATGGAATATGCAGGTTAGGGTAAATCCTCTATACCCTATATATGCACGTCAAGGATAATCCAATATGAACGAGCAAAAATTCAGAGGTTCAAGCCTTCCTTCTAGCACTAGAATGTTAATAAATTTTCTTGTTAACCCTAAATAGGACAAGTCTATTTATAAGGTTTGGATAATCTTATGTTAGCCCAGGAGAAGTATGCGAATAGGAATTCGAATCCAAGTTCAAGAGAGTGTGCATGTTCATGATATCGAGTTTCGAAAAGTGATGTGCATGTCATAGGTATCTCGTAAAAGTATGCACGAGAGTCACATATAAGTCATAAATTCCTTCACATATCTGTATTCACATGTAATATGCTATGCTAGTTTTATTATATAAATCCTTATGTGCAAAAGTCATCAAAACACAACAGGCTCTAGAAATCCCCAATTCAATTTAGAGGTACAACTTTTAGAAAAATAATAAAAGTGGTGAGAAGAATTCCCCCTTCCATGAAACCATTAGGTTCGTATTTATAGAGGTGGAGATAGGCAGCATAATTGCCATGTGTCCTTCGGCATCATTGTTTTTTCGGCATCCTTCATTGTGTTGTCGACATACGGCAACATTCTTCATATTGATGTCTTATGACATCCCTCTACACATTGACGATTTACAACATACTTGCCATATTAATTATTTGCGACATCATTTGTTATTCTAATGAAATATGGTATTCTCATTTACATTGATGATTTACGATATCATTTTAAGCATTCATGATATGTGTCATCTTTGATAACTGTTGGTATTCGATATCTCTTACATCCTTCGAACCTCAACATCCATTTTTTGGTTAGAGTTGCTTTACAGTACTTAGTGTTGTAAAGGCTCGATATTCAGTATTGAATCAAAAGTCCAATATCCTCCTTTATGCTTAGGCATTCGACATCTTTAAATGGTACCTCATTCTTCCTCTGTTTTATGCTTTTCACCATCATGTTGTAGAATTTCGATATCTTTTGAGCTATAAAGATTCGATATCTTTTGGACTGTTTGGTTAATAGCGCTTATCGCCTTTTGAGTTCCGTTTCTTGTTAGCAATTCGATACCCTTGCTTGCTCTTATCTGGATCTTCGATATCCCTTCTTTTAACACCTTAGTTAGACGTTCAATATCTCTATTTGTAGATATTTGGTATCTTCATTTTTAATAACAATCTTTTGTACATTGTTTATCCACGGTAGGTTTAAATCAATGTATGGATGAAATGCTAAACATTTTTATTGATTGTTTATCTAAGTTCACTTCTTATTAATGTTGATATTGGTGGCATGCTTATGTTATGAAATACCTATTATGTGTTGGAATTAAATGTGGTTTTAGGAAACATTAATTATTTGGACAATTTAAATTTTGGCATTTATCAAATTAATTAATAAATAGCTAAAATTTAGCCTACAGAAGTATATGGATATTTATTGTAGTAAAGAGTCCTTAGAGTTGTATATTCTAGAAATGTCTAAAGAGTCAGTGATAATTATATAAAACTCTAGAGAATGATTATTAATCATTGGATAGAATACATCTTTACCATTCATTTAGGAGATGTGTTACCATAAAAAGGGAAGAGTTTTCTCTTTTGTATATAAGCAAATGCAATCACATGTAAGCAAATGAAAGTAAAAAAAAGTAAGCAACTAAAATAGAAAGAAAGTATTGCAATAAAGCTTTATTTCCTCCTTTACAAACCATTCATCTTCTATTATCCATTTACATTTAATTCCCCTTCTTCTTCTTATTGTAAAATTCCCAACATTATGAAACATTAGAAATTTTGGGAACTTATAACTGTTGGAACTAGGCAGGCCTACAGTGGGTAAAATGTGTGAATTTCAAAAGAATTTATTTCCCAATTGAATCTTAGTAGGCCTATGAAGTCTAATGGTTGTATTAAATCCAATCTAGTTAATTTAAATTAAATCATATTTTATTTTAAATTTTGAATTAATTAATGTATGTTAATTAGTTTAGCATTTATAAGTTTTGAATATATCAATATATACCCATGTTTATAAGTGTAACGTTGAACACAATGAGGTGTACATGGTTAATGTTTACATAAGCAGACGGTAGATGTTGCTCCCAATGACCTCCGAATTCCAAGAACACAACCTCTCACAAGTCCACCAAAATCCTATTCACTTTCTCTGTTTGTCCATCAGTCTATGGGTGATACGCAGTGCTAAGATTCAATGAAGTTGTCAAAACTGTCTGTAAGCTCCTTCAAAACTCACTAGTGAACAAGGAGTCTCTATCACCGACTATTCTTACAGGAATTCCATGCAAATGAACTACTCCATAATGTAAATCTATACGAGAGAGGCGGCAGTCCTATTTCTCCTAATTGGAACAAAATGAGCATTCCTAGTTAATCTATCCACAACAACCCAAATAACCTCATTGCCCTTCTGACTCCTAGACAATTCTTCCACAAAATCCATTGAAATATATTCTCATTTCCAAGTTGGAATTTCCAAAGGCAATAATAATTCACCAGGCTTCCCTTGCTCAGCTTTTACTCTCTGACATGTCAAACACTTAGCAACAAACTCAGTTATACTCTTCTTCATTCCATTCCAAAAAAGATCCTCTTGATGTCTTTATACATCTTATTTCCTCCAAGATGGATGGTCATTCAGGGTGATGACATTCTATAAGCACTTCTCTCAACAAATCATTAATTATCGGAGCACAAAGGCATCCATCTCTTCTCAAGCATCCCTTCTCATCAGTTGAATACCTCCTAGCATGGGAAAATGCTCTCATTTTCTCGATTTCTCTAAAATCTCTACCAACTTCTCATCCTTCACTTGCTCATGCTCTATACGATCCATCAAGGCTGATCTAATCTCCATAACTACTAGAAAACCTTAGATGGGTTCTGTTGATGGTTGGAAGTTAAAATTTGAGAGAAACTCCAACCGTCTTCATTCATATATAGCACCTATGGTAGCATGCCTCCGACTAAGGGCGTCGGCGACAAGGTTCCCTTCTCTAAAGGTATACTGAATATTAAAGTCAAATAATGCTATATACTTCATCCACCTCTGTTGTCTAAAATTCAAATCTTTTTTGGGAAAATAGGTATTTGAGTGATTTATGATCAGTGAATAAATTGAACCTTTCTCCCAAGAGATAATGCCTCCACATTTTTAAGGCAAAGACAATAGTTGCCAATTCCAAGTCATGCACTAGATACCTCTTCTCATGATCTTTTAGCGCTTACTAGCATAAGCAACTACTTTCCCTTCTTGCATTAAAACTACTCCTAATCCTGTGCCACAAGCATTTGTAAAAACCATGAACAGTTTGGTTCCATCGGGAATGGTGAGCACACTCCTTAAGCTTCTCAAACGCCTTAGTGCATCTTTCATCCCAAGCAAAAACTATGTTATTCTTAGTCAATTGGGTTAAGGGGGTTACTATTCTTGCAAAGTTCTTGATGAACTTTCTATAATAGCCTGCCAACCCTAGGAAACTTCTAACCTCTGATGCACTCTTTAGGGTCTTCCATCCTTTGACAGCTTCTACTTCGACGAGGTCTACAGTCAATCCTTACTCCAAAATAATGTGCCGAAGAAATCTAACTTCGTTCATCCAAAAGTGACATTTATAAAATTTGGAATTGAGTTGGTTCCTCCTCAAAGCCTCTAATACCTCCTTAAGGTGGTCCTCATGCTCCTTCTTGCCATTGGAGAAACCACGATATCATCAACAAACACCACGATGGATTTATTGAGTTGCCCCTAAATACTCTACTCATCAAATCTACAAAGTATGCTGAGAATTTTTCAATCCAGAAGGCATTACATCCCACTCATAGAGCTCATATGGAGTGCGAAATGCAGTCTTCGACTTGCTCTCCTCTGCTATCCTTAACTGACGGAATCTCGTTGCTAGGTCTAATTGAGAAAAGACCCTAGCTCCTACAAGTTGGTCGAACCTAACTAGCAATAATCCTAGCTCCTACAGCTTCAATAGAAAAGGCACATTTGCTTGATCCTTCCTTATCCATCTTAGGACACTAATTCTTGTAAAGCCCTTCCTCGTGGCAATTAAAGAACTTCCCATTAAAGGCTTCCTTCATTAGACTCACCCTACAATCTTTGATTTTATGACCCTTCTTATGGCATTTCTGACAAGCCATCCTTCTTAAACTTCCCTTCGACTTCTTATTAGCCCAAACACTTCCCTTCTTGGACCTTCCTTGCTTTTGGGTCAGTGCAGTCTTCTTTTTTACTTCCTTCCGTATTGGCCACGTTCAGCATTGCCATTTCCACCAACATCTCATATGTAGCCCCCATAGGCACTTGGGTCAAAAACATTTCTCTTAATGGTGAATTTAGACCCTTCAAGAATTTCATGGCTTTTTTCATAGGCTGTCTATTAGGCTCATCCCAAATTTAGCCAATTCGGTAAACTAAGCTATGTACTCCTTGAGAGTAAAACCTCCTTGTCTTAGCTGAATGAACCTTTCCATTTGTAAGCTAACCTCTGCTCTGGACATGAATCTTATCTCAATCTGTGCTTATATTCATCCGAAGAGAATATCTTTTCAGGGCGCTCATAAGTCACAAAGTTCCACCAATCTAAAGCTTCCTCCTTGAGATGCCAAGCTGCTATTCTCCTTCTTAGCTGAGCATTCCAACCAAGCTCTTTAAATATCTTCTCACAGTTACTAACCCAAGCATTAGCTTCTAAATATCCTTCAGTTCCAGAGTATGTCATCCTTCTCATATTGAGAAAGTCCTTACACAACATAGGAAAGTCGACAGGATGGGGTGCTACATCAACGGGCGGGACAATAGGTGCCACCGGTGCTGCTGAAGGAATAAGAATCTGATCAACAGTCCAAAGATATTGTCTAAACCATTCGGGCATTTCACGAAGGGGTGGTCTTCAGTGGGTAGGGTTCCCTTGTCCAGAGAAGATTGATTATCGGCCATATCAACTATCTGTAGGTTGAATCTTTAGTGATGATTTTCTTAGGTACTATTTATATGCTGAAAGAAAAGAGTTGCTTAGTGTATATGCGTGTATTCAAAAAAATAGGGTATAGATTTATATACATATATATATATATATATATATATAATAAGAATTTTGAAAATTCATTTTGAAAACCCTTTTCAAAATAACAAGTAGGTCCCTCATACGTATAGTTTTTTCCCAAATGATCTAGTAAGCTAGGCTCTGATACCAAATGTAATAACCTACCCCGGAATAGGCCTAAATTTCGACCCAGAAAAGGTCCATCGAAATTTAGATCCATTTTAAGGTAAGCTATTGGTAGAACTAAGAAAACAGCAGTATTGACCCATAACTAAACTTTCAGAACTCACAACGGATGGAAAAAATTATAATAGCAAAGTGTACCCATTTATTTCAAAATCATATATATGCCAAAATACAAAGTACCATCAAATCATATTATACATCCGTTACAACAATAATCTAGATACATGGGTACATAAAAAAGCAAGTGAAAATGATAAATATTGCCACAAGCAAACCACCTCCATCTTTAAGTGTCACATTTTCCATCAACATCCTTTAACCTGTGTTGTAATAAGGAGGGAGTCGGAACAACAAGTGTCTGGTGAATAAAAACCTTGAGTCTTACCTTTTCAGTACTTGGGCAATTTTATTCAAAATAAGATTATGTCTATGAACATAAAACCATTAAAATCGTTTAGTACTTCTTTTTAATAAAAGAAGCAGGTCTCCAAAATACCATAACCCAAATCCCATGTTATAATTACCTAGCCATGCAAGAGATAGTACCCAAGCCACTTAATACCATTTATTGGAAAATAGGAAGACTCCGGTCGTTTAATAACTTAATAAAGGCAAACCCCATCATTTAATACCTATTCCCAAGGGGTGCTCCTCAATAGTACTATCTAGCTGGCATCATATAGAATCTTAAGTCATTTAATACTTCTTTATTTGGAAAGGCGGACCCTCAATCAGTCACTTAATACTTTATCCAGAAGCAGATCCCTATAGAGATATCACCTAACGTGTTCCCTAAGCCATTTAATACTTCATTTTGGAAAAGAGGCGGGCCCTCAAACAACCACTTAATACCTCAAGACCCCAAAGCAGGCCCCTCGTACTAAGGCCCATTCTCATAATGATGTCTCACATCCGACTATTCGTAAGGACTGGTAGCCAGATTAGCTTGGCAGATTCCTCCTATAGAATTTCGGACTAACCTTGCGTCATTATAAATATTCATCATAAGAATATCTCACATCAATAGGAAGTGTACACATCTGCTGATATCCTTAAATTGGAGGGCTAAGTTCCATCATGTAACTCCATTGACCTTGCATCCTTATAAATTAGCCATAAATTAAATACACTATATATATATATATAATAATAATACTCATCCCACCATTTCACAAATAAGGCCTTATAAGGAATCTTCCATATTACGCCTTAGGATAATAATTAGGCTATATAAGAGTTTTCTCTTATTTCGCCTAACAATCAATTACATTCCTAATGGGGGAAATAAATGAAAATATATACCCAATTAAGTATGCCATATATGCAGTGATTATACGTTAAATATGCTAATAGAGATAAATAAATATTCGCTCCTGATAAATTCTAAATGCATGGATTTTACGCCCTAAACTAGCGTTAAATGTCAATTCCCTGACGAAATACTATTACAAGTTTTTCTTCTTCAAATTTCCACGATTTCAACATACCAAAATAAGGGATTCTAATATCCAAAATAGGGAATAAATATTCATAACCAAAACTGCAATTACAGACTTGCAAATAAAATGGAAACTCAATTTTTACACCAATTCAATGGAATATCCTAAATAATAGGAATTGCAACCTGAACTTCATATTCTATTCAACTCCTCTTTTAAAGAAATAGATAAGAAGGAAATTTGTGTAGGATCAGTAGTGTAAACTATGGATAAAATTTGTAATATAAACCCCTTATGTCATTGAAGGATCACAAATTGAACCAAAGAAGAAGGAGAAGTGGAATGGACTATGAAATTATCAATTGCATAAACAAAACAAATTTTATCAAATTAATGTAAATAATTGAGAATCACAACATAGAATTGACATTTTGAGATAAAAAAGGAATTTTGGGGGATTTTATCTATCGTACTATCGCAATCCAAAAATCCCAAAGACATATTCAAATCTGTAGAGATAAACCAAACAATTACTGAAAAAGAAATACTATAGCCTTAGCTTCGCTTTCCTTGGATTTGCACGCCTTTCAATCTCCTCCAGAATCTCTTGCTTTTGATATATACATGATATGGAAGATGTATATATTTTTATTAGATTCTGAACAATTGGAGAAAGAACAAAAGAAGAATAGATTGGAGGAGGCAGAAGAAATAATTAGAAAAGGGATTGAATTCTTATATGAATTCTCTACGGAGTTTTTGAATCTAATTTAGAGAGATAACAATGGCAGAGTATCGTTGTATTCCCCAAAATAATATGAATAAAAAGTGGAGAGGGTAGGGTTCTATTTATAGGGGGTTGAAATGCCCAGAACGTAGGATCAAATTAGAAGAGAAACGGACAAATCTGGAGCGTTAAATAATGCAAAACCCTAGCAGCCACCATCAAGAGACGGTCGACTGCCTAAGCTCGACCGGTCGACCACTACGGTCGATTAGTTGACCCATGTATATCGACCGTTCCGCCTTATTTAGGGAATAATGATTTGTTTCTGTTGCATTTTAATTTTAATTAATTTATTACCCTATTTATTCTTAACGTTAAATGTTAGTTAAAATGTTAACTTAGTCCCCAAGCTTATTTTGAAATTTAAAACCTAAATTTGAATTATCATTTGAATTTGAATTCATACTAAATTAATTTAAATTTGAAAAATTCAAACGCTCATATCTTCTTCATTTGAGCTCCGTTTTTAGCATATTATACATAGAAACAGATCAAAATTTTGCCATGAACACAATGAAATAACTTTTGTGGTTAAATTCCAACTTTTATAAAATTTCCATATTCTACCTTATTATATTTAATTAAATTTTATTTCATTTGGTTCATTTTACGGGGTGTTACAAATTAGAAATTAGTAAATATATAAGTGTCTTAGAAAATGTCCTTAGGATGATAAACATTTATCATGGACAAGTTGAGATTTATGGAGAATTAGATAAAGATTAAGGATTTATGGGAAGTTGAATATTTAAGCTAAATTATACAGCCATTAATAAGTAAAAGGATGTTAGTAAGCTAAGTCCAATATCCAATTTAGGATGATAAAGCTTACCAATAATAAAGTCTAGGATAATATGGCTTAAGTTAATAAAGCCTAGAATAATTAATCAGATTTAGTAGGTTGGAACGTAAGATCGGTAGAGTTACACAATGGAAATCTGCCCTTCACTCAACGGCTACCAGCAGTTGTGTATACTTTCTATTGATGTGAGAAATATTTAACCATAGGACCCATAGAATAATTAATTAGGCTTAGAAGATTGGGATGCAATGTTAGTAAGGTGACACAATGGAAGTCTGCCCTTCACTCAGAGGCTATTAGCAGTTGTGTATGCTTATTACTGATATGGGACATCACCAAGCATAGGACCCATGGGAAATGGTTACATGAGAAGTCTGTACCGACATCTCTCCTTAGTGAATTTTGACTTCAAATTTCTTGAGCTCAATTCTCCAGTGATTTAAGGTGTGCCTCCAAGTTTTCAAGTATTTTGTCTTCGTTTGAATCTTCTAAGTCCAGTTGGAATCTGTTGTTCTATAAAGCGGGTTAACAAAAATACACACACATATACAAAATGCACAAAATTTTGCTCGATCGGTTGCTACCATAGATTGACACATAGTAGTCGACTGGTTAAACCTAGAAGGTCTACCGGTCCTTATTACCGCTATCGCATACCTATGCCTGAATATCAATAAATCAGGTGACCTCCTCCTCCTCTACGCCGTTACCTTCTCCAATTCAATCTAATTAACATTATTTACCAAATTACCCATTTAGTAACAACACATATAACATGAATAAATAATCCAGACGTAGATTTTGTGAGTTCGTTAACTCACTTGAAGCTCGGTAATTCAATTTCCTCACTGCTTACACAACTGAGCACATCAATGCAGCAACAAAACTTAAATTATTTCTTACCATATATGCAAATAAGTGTCAAAATGCATATACTCAAATTTATTGATTTTTAATAATTTACTTGATTTTTTATATAATTTGAAAAAAAGAGGTTATTGGAGAAGAAGCATCCCATTGGAGAAGATAAGGGAGATATGTCAACTATTATTTGCTGAACGAAGGGAAAAATCTCGAATTTGAAGAATTTCGAGATTAAAAACATCGGGATATTGGGAAGGTAAATTTTTAGGTTTGGGTTCTTGGGCGTTGGGCTTAGGTTAAGAAAAATATATTTACTTTTATTCATTTCTTTTTATATACTATTTTCGGTTTAAAACAAATCACAATAAAATTTCAAATAAAATTTATATTTGTAGTACTTAATTTCCTTCCCAACATGATAAAATATTCTAGAATTTATTTCCATATTTTAATTCATTTAAATTTAAATATCCAATATTCACATTTTAAATACATTTATTATATAATTTTCAAATTAATTTATTTCACAATCTTTTAAACAAATTGTGATATCCCGGAAATTTGGCAATATCAATTTAATAATCATTATTAATAATTAAATTGATTTGTTGATTTATTTTATAAATTGACAAGTTTATTCATTTTAAAAAGCTAATGTTATTATTTTCCACTTAGAATAATATATTTGTATATATTGAAATGAAGAAGTATTGATTTGAATTTAATAAGTATTTTCAAAACTTTAATATATAATTTGTAATTTGAAATGTTAATTTGGTTTAATATATTTTTTTTAAATGATATTTGAGATTTAGAATCAAAAGTTCATTTGTTTAATGGTCTTTCATTTTTAATTTTTATCATAAGATAAATGGATTTAAAATTTTGTATAAGAAGTTGAAACTAAATTTCTCAAATTTATAAACATTTGATTTGATCAAAATTATAAGTAAGTGTTCATATGAAATTTAAAAGCTTATTAATATAAAATAAAAACATTTTATAACCATGTAAATATTACATACATATGCATATTACATGCTTATAGTTTTAATAAGTTTAAATAAGATAATAACATTTGTAAATAATAAATAAACATTAATTAAATCTCTAAAAACACTTGTAAACATATCAATTTATGTTAAAGACAAGTGTAAACTTAGGAGCATATGTGTAAGTTAACTAAAACATCTATGGGACAAATGTCTTTCTCTTAATAATTAAGTTTAAAATTCAATTGTAAATAAAAAGAAGGGTTTTATTTTTCAGAAAAAAATCCTTCTTCTTCTTAACTGAACGTACAGAAATAGATCAAAAATTGAGGAAGTAAAACTGTAAGCCTGGAATTCAATATGAAAACAAAGATCAAAAACAAAAAGATGATAATCTGGAAATTTCAAACAGAGGCATATGCAAGATTTTTCAAATAGGAATCAGAGGCAAGCAAGTTATCAAGCAAAAGATGTAAACATCAACAAGAAAAATTGGAAAATCATCATCAGCAGATTTCAATTCAACATGCAAATTAATTCAAGAACATGCAGTGAAATTTCAGAGCCTGGAACTAATAGCTGCTCTTTGTTCTTTACTAAATTAGGTGAGTAAAATTATTTTAAAAACAGTTTTAATCTTATGATTATAATTGATATCAATAATGGATTAAATTGATTATATGGATCTAATATGGATGCATGTATATATATAGTTGAGAAGAAATGTTATTTGTCTATTTATGCTCTGTTTTTGTTTTTCAGATTATGGTTTGACATTATAAATTCAAAATCTCACAATAGAATCTATATTAGACTTTGATAATTAAATGAAAGTTCTTGTTTGAAGTATAATGATGATTATAAAAATGGTTTCAGGGATTTAAACTTAGTGAATAATTTTAAAAATAAAAATAACAGTGAAATACATATATATGAAAAAAATCAATAAATTCAATTTTGAATTTGAATTGCAGGAATGTATTTATGGTAGAAATTCATGATTTTTAATGTAAATATCATGAATTTTAGTCTAGAGAATAGTGAGAATTTTGGGTTTGTTCGAATGGGATGATTGGGTTGTTTGCCGATGATCCACTTAGTATTTGAAGTTGAAATCTTGATCGAAGCAAGCTAGTGGATTGTTGATGTAGGGAAAATTGTTGTTGAATTTTTCCTATGATCGAATTGTTCAGATTCGATCAATCTAGGGTTTTAGGTCGTTTTCGATCGGCTTAAATGTCGAAGCATTTGCGACTGGGATGATGGTCCGGAGACGATCGCGACGTGGGGAATGGAGGCTCGTGGTCGAGGTGGTTCGATGAAGGGGTTGGCGGAGTTCAACGACATCGAGTTCGTCGGCAATGGGGGATTTTGGTGGTTTGGGTTTCTGCAGTTTTTCGAGCAATGGGTTCGATTTTGATTCGCAAAGAAATTCTTCGATCTGGGTTGGTTTTCGTGTTCGCACGTGGTCGAGTGGTTGTAGGCGATGGTCGCGACGATCTATGGTGGCCGGCGACGTCAGTGCACGTGCACAGTGCACGTTCGTGTGCACGTTTGAATGTCTGGTGTTTCGATGATTTGGGGAAGACAAAGGCGACTCGGGATAGTGTCGTGTAAATTGCAGCTCGACTCGAAGCAGTCGTGTGTAGTGGAAGACTCGGAGTTGTTCTCGGGTTTTTATGTGGATCGACTCGAAGTTGCTCAGGAAATATTTTAGGCTGGTTCAAGTTATTTTTTTTTTAAATCTGGTTTTCAAATTTAAAATAGTATTCCAGGTTTTAAAATCTAAAAGAAATCATTACCAGGTTTAAGTTTAAAGCTTGAACGAGTTTTTAATCAAGTTAAAAATTAAAAGTAAAGTGTTTAAACAAGTTTAAAACTTTAAAGAGTTATTAAGTAATTTTATTTTCAAAGGTATGTCACTAAGTTTTAAAGTATAAAAGTATGAATATGGTTTCAAAGAAATGTAAAACAAGTTTCCAAAGTAAATTATTAAAACAAGTTTCAAAGATTTTAAATGTTTAAATTTGTTGTTCAAAGGTAATTACTTAGTATAAGTAATTAAGAGATAATTAATTACTAAATGGAATTAATTAATGATGAGATTAATTGAAGCTGATTACTTGGAGTAAGTAATTAGGAGGTAGTTAATAATGGAACATTAACTAGTGATTAAGAAGTAATTAATTTAGGAAATTAAATTAAGTTAATTAATTAATTAATTAAGTAAAATTACTTATTGTAAGTAATTAATAAATAATTACTAAACGTAATTAAATTAAGGAGAATTACTTATGGAAGTAATTAGTGGAAATTACACATGGAAGTAATTAGTGGAAATTACACATGGAGTAATTAAATGGAAGTGATTAATGGATAATCACTTGATTAAATAATTGATTAATATAATTGTTTAAAAGTTAATTAATTATAAATTAATTAATAAATTAAAGGATTAAGATTAATTTAAAATGTGATTAATTACTAGTTAAGGTAATTAAATAAAAAGAGAATAATTAATTAATTAAAGAATTAAGAATTATTTAATAACGGGATTAATTACTTGTTAAGGTAATTAGTTAAGAGAGATCATTTAATGAAAGTAATTAGAAAATAATTACTTATGTAAGTAATTAAGAATTAATTATTTAATTTTATTTTAGTTAATTAATTAATGTGATTAATTAAATGTGTTTAATTTAAGATTAATTACTAAGTGTAATTAATTTAAAAGTAATTAATTAATAAAGTAATTAATTAAGGATTATTTGTTAATGAAATTGATTAATAATTACTTAATGAAGTAATTAAAGAATAATTAATTAGATTAATTAATCAAGGTTAATATAATTAATTAAGAAGTAATTAATTAAGATAAGTAATTACAAATTGTTAATTACTGATTTTGATTAATTAAGACTAATTAATGAATGAAGTGGTTGATTAAAATTAATTATTTAATTAATTAAATGGTTAATTAATTAATAAGGATTATTTAAGTAATGAATTAATCAAGGTTGATTAATAAAAGCAATTAATTTAAGTATGATTAATTAATTGTAATTAATTGAGGATTAATATAATTAATTATAGATAATTGATTAATGAAGGTTCATTAATTATTATAATTAATGATAGTAATTAAATGTTAATTATTGAATATGGTTAAGGATAATTACTTGAATGTAATTAAAGTATAATTAATCAAGGAAGATTAATTAAGGAAGATCATTAAGATGTTTAATTAATTAATTTATAATTAATTAATGATAGTAAGCAGGATTATGGTAATCCAAGTAATTAAAGGGTAGTAATTAATTTAATTAAAGGTTAATTAAATTGATTTGGAGTTAATCAATTCTGCTTATAGATGATTGATATTGGGTGATTGGTTGATATTGGATGATTTGTATGTCTCTGACATATATATGATATATGCTACTTTGTGAGATGAATGTTGATATGAATGATCTATTGTGATAATGTTATTTATCTATCTGTTTATATCATTCAGAATATAAGTTTAAATGTTTAAAACCTTTAAACAACTTGGCCTTAAAAGATACGTTTTGGATTTCGATGAGACCGGGATCGGGTTTCCGTATACCGGATTTCCAGGTCTGGAGACCCGAATACCACATCGATCCAAATTAACGATAGGTCGTGAATCTCAAGTGAAGGTGAAGATTCAGAGTGCAAGGGTTATTGTCGTTAACTCTGAGGGTGATTCCAAAATGAGTGTAACGAGATAATGCCTTCGGTTTCGTTCGAACCCGGAACGAACTTGTATGGATTGAATGCTTTCAGCACATCGTCAGGCGGACGATGAGCATTCTAAGTGATATGTTCTGATTAAAGGTAATCGTAACCTCAAGCCTCATCAACCGGGAATGGCTAAAACAGGGGAGGTGCAGCAAGGCTTCGTGGGTAGCACCCATTGAGAGCAAGATAGATCCCTGTCTAGAGGTCCCTTTTCTTTTATTCGGCTTAGTGTGTGGTTGGTCGCGCCAACTACGGGATTGTCTTGTTCGGGATTATCCAGTAAGGGATGGTTCCGGCTTTGTGTTGCAGGGGAGCGGGCGTACTCCTCGGTACGGTGATCTAGGCCACGTACTGTGACGGGCGGTACCCCAGTAGCCCTGCCATTGTATGGAATCCAAACTCCAATAAGTGCCGTACGTATTAGTTGTGCCCAACTATGTTGGAATGTGAGATGTAAGCATTTCAGCTATTTCTGTATTTTACTTGAAAACCCTAGACCCTATTATAATATAACTGGATTTCCTATCAAATGTTTTGGTTAGCGTAAGGTAAAAACTTTTCCATGTTTATGTGTGGGAAGTCTTACGTGATACCTTTGTTTTCAAAAGGTTTTGAAGTTAAACAATTTTAACCCGTTTACTCACACCAGACCCATGTCTGACCCAAGTGTTTATTTTCTGTTTTATTAAACTCTTGGGTACTCAAATTTTTACGAGTAGCCAAGGGATTCAGGTTTAGTTTTGACGAATATTCTGGAGGAGCAATGGAGCAGGAGGCTTCGGCGTTCGTAGATATAGTATTCCGCTGTGTTGATATCTGTGATAGTGTCTTGTCTTGTATTTGAGTTGTAATGTCTAGACAGATGTTTATAACTGTCTAGTAAGTGATGTATAAGTTGTGTACTCTGATTATGTAAAGACTATGTATTAGTTATGTGATATATTATAATTTGTTCCGTTTCCGTTGTGAGATTCTGATGTGTTGTTTCTTTCTTTCTCTTCTTTTCTATTTTCTACCCCTTTCTTTCTTCATAATGATGCGACTTTCTGGGCATAGAAAGTCGGGTCGTTACATATGGTATCAGAGCAGTAGGTTGAGTGAATACCTTGGCTCTGAAGTGGTGTCTATCTTGAGAGCGCGTAATTGTTAGTTATATAAAAATGGTTTTATATTGTGTTAATTGATCGGTTGAGTGGTATATGGATTCTGGTCAATACGAGTAGCTAACGTTATTGATAGGGATCTCTAAACACTTGAACCAGGCTAACGGACACAATATTATTTTAAAGAGGTAGATGAAATAATTTTACCCAGAAATAATTTCTATATAAAAAAAATATCATTTTAAATATATATATTTATGTATTTCTACCTATTTATTGGGTTACCTGTTCGGGTTTTCCAATATAAGTTATAAAGGTAGATAAGGTGGTAGTGTGTGTAACACAATTACCAATAGTTGGAGTTTGAATGATTGAGGTTGGATGTATATATCGAGACTGTAAACCCAATATCGTCTCGAGTAAGTTGGTAGTATGGAGTAAGGATGTCTCGGATCTTTGAAGAAAATCCTTTTCAAGATTCGGAGTCCATTATTGGAATGTAAGCTTGGTTGAGCTCGGGTGAGCAGATTTTCTAGAGTTGGATCTGTCGGAAGTGCAGAAGTAAGTGATGGTAGCTTGGCGACTTCAGGAAGGAGTAGCTGTGTGATAAGACACAGTATCTATGGATGTTCCCAAAGGAGGTGTTCTTTTTGGAGCAAGATTAAGAAGGTATTGGAGGAACAGTTGATGTCTACCATAGGAAAGACTCGACTGTATAGGAATTCTCTGATATCAAGTAAGAGAGTTTTGTCTATTTTGAAGTATGGGACTAAGGTCGATTAGTTGTTCTTCGGACATGGTCTCATTGTTCCCTTAAGAAGAGTAAGTTATTGGCGATTGGTTTGGAGCCCGAGTTTCTTTTGGATGTCTGCCATCTCGGAGATTCGTTGAGAGGTTTGTTGATGGTTTTAGTTTTGAGAAGCCTTTGGATTAGAAGTTCTTGGTTAGCTGTGATAGCAGTGCAGCTCGGAGTGTTCGGTGTGCTGTCGAGATAGAGTTTGGAAGCAGCAGTGTGGTTCGTTTCTTCGATTTGGTTCCTAGAGAAGGGTTTGGTGAAGTATCTTAGAATTTTATGGAGTATCTGTGTTTTCTCTTCTGCTTCTAGTTTCGAGTTTCCTCTAGCCAAGGATAGCTGAAGATAGTACCTTTGACCGAGGACTCGTCTATTCTTTGAGAAGTTGGTTATGTCTTTAAGATAACCAATGTTTCCACTTGTTTGTGGATCTAGTTTGTGCTCGAGTTCATCGACATTCTCATCTATTTCAAATCAGAGTTGTGCAGCGAAAGCAAAGGTAGTAGCTGTGCAAGAAAGGAAGTAACCTCAGATTTCTACAAGAAGTTTATGTGAATTTCTAAGTGTGTATAGAATTTTCTGGAATCTTGGAGAAGGAAGTTCAGTCTTCTATTTCTTGTGGAGTAGAGTTTGTGGATTTCAGCAGATTTGAAGATCATTTTGTGCTTGGTTCATAATTTGTTTCAAGGAGCATCAGCGAAGGTTAAGCTGATCAGGAAGAGATGAGGTAGCCCAGGATCGTCTGGTAAGTTGTGCAGATATGAGACAGAGTTTGGAATTCGGAGTTGGAGATTGGAAACTGTTTAAGTTTTTCCTCGATTATAAGAGCTGTAAGATTTGATAAGATTGGAGAGTTAGCTCTGAAGTATTTTGGATTTCCTGTGTTCTCGAGAGAAGTGGTTCTTTGATTTACAGGATTGAATGGCCAGTTTGGATAACTGGGATTCATTATGTTTCGCGTATCTCTAAGGGAGTACGTGTATGATTCATTATTGGATATAGGATCTGCAGTTCAGATAGATTTAGTAGTTGAGCTAGACTTGAGTGTGGTCTGATATTCTGTACAGATTGGTGGATCTAGAGAAGTGAGAAGCTCTGGATCATAGTGGTGTTGTTTGTTTAGTTTCTGTAGAACGAGTATCCCGGTATATATATATACTTGGGGAAACTCGAGGAAATTCTATCCAGAATTTGTCTGGATAGTTAAATTTGTTTGATTAAATTGTTTGCTATGATTGTTAGAATATGATTGATATGTATGGTTGCTGTTTGAAATTAAAATTAAAATTTTGCTGGGTTATTAAATTATCTTTGCTTTTAAATTTCGGGGACGAAATTATTTTAAGGGGGGAGGAATGTGATATCCCGGAAATTTGGCAATATCAATTTAATAATCATTATTAATAATTAAATTGATTTGTTGATTTATTTTATAAATTGACAAGTTTATTCATTTTAAAAAGCTAATGTTATTATTTTCCACTTAGAATAATATATTTGTATATATTGAAATGAAGAAGTATTGATTTGAATTTAATAAGTATTTTCAAAACTTTAATATATAATTTGTAATTTGAAATGTTAATTTGGTTTAATATTTTTTTTTTAAATGATATTTGAGATTTAGAATCAAAAGTTCATTTGTTTAATGGTCTTTCATTTTTAATTTTTATCATAAGATAAATGGATTTAAAATTTTGTATAAGAAGTTGAAACTAAATTTCTCAAATTTATAAACATTTGATTTGATCAAAATTATAAGTAAGTGTTCATATGAAATTTAAAAGCTTATTAATATAAAATAAAAACATTTTATAACCATGTAAATATTACATACATATGCATATTACATGCTTATAGTTTTAATAAGTTTAAATAAGATAATAACATTTGTAAATAATAAATAAACATTAATTAAATCTCTAAAAACACTTGTAAACATATCAATTTATGTTAAAGACAAGTGTAAACTTAGGAGCATATGTGTAAGTTAACTAAAACATCTATGGGACAAATGTCTTTCTCTTAATAATTAAGTTTAAAATTCAATTGTAAATAAAAAGAAGGGTTTTATTTTTCAGAAAAAAATCCTTCTTCTTCTTAACTGAACGTACAGAAATAGATCAAAAATTGAGGAAGTAAAACTGTAAGCCTGGAATTCAATATGAAAACAAAGATCAAAAACAAAAAGATGATAATCTGGAAATTTCAAACAGAGGCATATGCAAGATTTTTCAAATAGGAATCAGAGGCAAGCAAGTTATCAAGCAAAAGATGTAAACATCAACAAGAAAAATTGGAAAATCATCATCAGCAGATTTCAATTCAACATGCAAATTAATTCAAGAACATGCAGTGAAATTTCAGAGCCTGGAACTAATAGCTGCTCTTTGTTCTTTACTAAATTAGGTGAGTAAAATTATTTTAAAAACAGTTTTAATCTTATGATTATAATTGATATCAATAATGGATTAAATTGATTATATGGATCTAATATGGATGCATGTATATATATAGTTGAGAAGAAATGTTATTTGTCTATTTATGCTCTGTTTTTGTTTTTCAGATTATGGTTTGACATTATAAATTCAAAATCTCACAATAGAATCTATATTAGACTTTGATAATTAAATGAAAGTTCTTGTTTGAAGTATAATGATGATTATAAAAATGGTTTCAGGGATTTAAACTTAGTGAATAATTTTAAAAATAAAAATAACAGTGAAATACATATATATGAAAAAAATCAATAAATTCAATTTTGAATTTGAATTGCAGGAATGTATTTATGGTAGAAATTCATGATTTTTAATGTAAATATCATGAATTTTAGTCTAGAGAATAGTGAGAATTTTGGGTTTGTTCGAATGGGATGATTGGGTTGTTTGCCGATGATCCACTTAGTATTTGAAGTTGAAATCTTGATCGAAGCTAGCTAGTGGATTGTTGATGTAGGGAAAATTGTTGTTGAATTTTTCCTATGATCGAATTGTTCAGATTCGATCAATCTAGGGTTTTAGGTCGTTTTCGATCGGCTTAACTGTCGAAGCATTTGCGACTGGGATGATGGTCCGGAGACGATCGCGACGTGGGGAATGGAGGCTCGTGGTCGAGGTGGTTCGATGAAGGGGTTGGCGGAGTTCAACGACATCGAGTTCGTCGGCAATGGGGGATTTTGGTGGTTTGGGTTTCTGCAGTTTTTCGAGCAATGGGTTCGATTTTGATTCGCAAAGAAATTCTTCGATCTGGGTTGGTTTTCGTGTTCGCACGTGGTCGAGTGGTTGTAGGCGATGGTCGTGACGATCTATGGTGGCCGGCGACGTCAGTGCACGTGCACAGTGCACGTTCGTGTGCACGTTTGAATGTCTGGTGTTTCGATGATTTGGGGAAGACAAAGGCGACTCGGGATAGTGTCGTGTAAATTGCAGCTCGACTCGAAGCAGTCGTGTGTAGTGGAAGACTCGGAGTTGTTCTCGGGTTTTTATGTGGATCGACTCGAAGTTGCTCAGGAAATATTTTAGGCTGGTTCAAGTTATTTTTTTTTTAAATCTGGTTTTCAAATTTAAAATAGTATTCCAGGTTTTAAAATCTAAAAGAAATCATTACCAGGTTTAAGTTTAAAGCTTGAACGAGTTTTTAATCAAGTTAAAAATTAAAAGTAAAGTGTTTAAACAAGTTTAAAACTTTAAAGAGTTATTAAGTAATTTTATTTTCAAAGGTATGTCACTAAGTTTTAAAGTATAAAAGTATGAATATGGTTTCAAAGAAATGTAAAACAAGTTTCCAAAGTAAATTATTAAAACAAGTTTCAAAGATTTTAAATGTTTAAATTTGTTGTTCAAAGGTAATTACTTAGTATAAGTAATTAAGAGATAATTAATTACTAAATGGAATTAATTAATGATGAGATTAATTGAAGCTAATTACTTGGAGTAAGTAATTAGGAGGTAGTTAATAATGGAACATTAACTAGTGATTAAGAAGTAATTAATTTAGGAAATTAAACTAAGTTAATTAATTAATTAATTAAGTAAAATTACTTATTGTAAGTAATTAATAAATAATTACTAAACGTAATTAAATTAAGGAGAATTACTTATGGAAGTAATTAGTGGAAATTACACATGGAAGTAATTAGTGGAAATTACACATGGAGTAATTAAATGGAAGTGATTAATGGATAATCACTTGATTAAATAATTGATTAATATAATTGTTTAAAAGTTAATTAATTATAAATTAATTAATAAATTAAAGGATTAAGATTAATTTAAAATGTGATTAATTACTAGTTAAGGTAATTAAATAAAAAGAGAATAATTAATTAATTAAAGAATTAAGAATTATTTAATAACGGGATTAATTACTTGTTAAGGTAATTAGTTAAGAGAGATCATTTAATGAAAGTAATTAGAAAATAATTACTTATGTAAGTAATTAAGAATTAATTATTTAATTTTATTTTAGTTAATTAATTAATGTGATTAATTAAATGTGTTTAATTTAAGATTAATTACTAAGTGTAATTAATTTAAAAGTAATTAATTAATAAAGTAATTAATTAAGGATTATTTGTTAATGAAATTGATTAATAATTACTTAATGAAGTAATTAAAGAATAATTAATTAGATTAATTAATCAAGGTTAATATAATTAATTAAGAAGTAATTAATTAAGATAAGTAATTACAAATTGTTAATTACTGATTTTGATTAATTAAGACTAATTAATGAATGAAGTGGTTGATTAAAATTAATTATTTAATTAATTAAATGGTTAATTAATTAATAAGGATTATTTAAGTAATGAATTAATCAAGGTTGATTAATAAAAGCAATTAATTTAAGTATGATTAATTAATTGTAATTAATTGAGGATTAATATAATTAATTATAGATAATTGATTAATGAAGGTTCATTAATTATTATAATTAATGATAGTAATTAAATGTTAATTATTGAATATGGTTAAGGATAATTACTTGAATGTAATTAAAGTATAATTAATCAAGGAAGATTAATTAAGGAAGATCATTAAGATGTTTAATTAATTAATTTATAATTAATTAATGATAGTAAGCAGGATTATGGTAATCCAAGTAATTAAAGGGTAGTAATTAATTTAATTAAAGGTTAATTAAATTGATTTGGAGTTAATCAATTCTGCTTATAGATGATTGATATTGGGTGATTGGTTGATATTGGATGATTTGTATGTCTCTGACATATATATGATATATGCTACTTTGTGAGATGAATGTTGATATGAATGATCTATTGTGATAATGTTATTTATCTATCTGTTTATATCATTCAGAATATAAGTTTAAATGTTTAAAACCTTTAAACAACTTGGCCTTAAAAGATACGTTTTGGATTTCGATGAGACCGGGATCGGGTTTCCGTATACCGGATTTCCAGGTCTGGAGACCCGAATACCACATCGATCCAAATTAACGATAGGTCGTGAATCTCAAGTGAAGGTGAAGATTCAGAGTGCAAGGGTTATTGTCGTTAACTCTGAGGGTGATTCCAAAATGAGTGTAACGAGATAATGCCTTCGGTTTCGTTCGAACCCGGAACGAACTTGTATGGATTGAATGCTTTCAGCACATCGTCAGGCGGACGATGAGCATTCTAAGTGATATGTTCTGATTAAAGGTAATCGTAACCTCAAGCCTCATCAACCGGGAATGGCTAAAACAGGGGAGGTGCAGCAAGGCTTCGTGGGTAGCACCCACTGAGAGCAAGATAGATCCCTGTCTAGAGGTCCCTTTTCTTTTATTCGGCTTAGTGTGTGGTTGGTCGCGCCAACTACGGGATTGTCTTGTTCGGGATTATCCAGTAAGGGATGGTTCCGGCTTTGTGTTGCAGGGGAGCGGGCGTACTCCTCGGTACGGTGATCTAGGCCACGTACTGTGACGGGCGGTACCCCAGTAGCCCTGCCATTGTATGGAATCCAAACTCCAATAAGTGCCGTACGTATTAGTTGTGCCCAACTATGTTGGAATGTGAGATGTAAGCATTTCAGCTATTTCTGTATTTTACTTGAAAACCCTAGACCCTATTATAATATAACTGGATTTCCTATCAAATGTTTTGGTTAGCGTAAGGTAAAAACTTTTCCATGTTTATGTGTGGGAAGTCTTACGTGATACCTTTGTTTTCAAAAGGTTTTGAAGTTAAACAATTTTAACCCGTTTACTCACACCAGACCCATGTCTGACCCAAGTGTTTATTTTCTGTTTTATTAAACTCTTGGGTACTCAAATTTTTACGAGTAGCCAAGGGATTCAGGTTTAGTTTTGACGAATATTCTGGAGGAGCAATGGAGCAGGAGGCTTCGGCGTTCGTAGATATAGTATTCCGCTGTGTTGATATTTGTGATAGTGTCTTGTCTTGTATTTGAGTTGTAATGTCTAGACAGATGTTTATAACTGTCTAGTAAGTGATGTATAAGTTGTGTACTCTGATTATGTAAAGACTATGTATTAGTTATGTGATATATTATAATTTGTTCCGTTTCCGTTGTGAGATTCTGATGTGTTGTTTCTTTCTTTCTCTTCTTTTCTATTTTCTACCCCTTTCTTTCTTCATAATGATGCGACTTTCTGGGCATAGAAAGTCGGGTCGTTACACAAATGACTATTATCAAAAACATTTAATTTCATCACTAATTACTTTATTATAAATCTTCAATATTCCTTATTAAATCCAAAATAGTTCTTATTTAACCTATAAAAATATATTTTAGCCAATTAAATAATTGTTATTAACTTTTATTGGTTACCCCTAAATACTATAACAAAGCTAATAAATCCATTATCAATTTATATTTAAATATAAATCAAACAAACTTTAAAACTAATTCCGTAATACTCTATATTAAACAAATTCTTTTCTAAAAACTTGTCTTTAGTTGATACCAAACTACGCAAATACTTTAAATATATGTATATAAAAAATAAGTTTCCAAATTAAATTTCCATTTTGAAATTAAAATCTCACAAACATCATTTTCTAGTAATTAATAATATTCATACAAAAATATTCCTTTATAGGCAAAATATACTATTTAGTAACCATTAATTTATTTATATATATAGATATATAGATATATCCAAAAGACATACTTATTTTAAAAAAATATCCAAAAATTTCCTTCCAAAAAAACACTTAAGTTCATAACACATTTTATAATATCTTAATACAATTCTTGATTATCACAAGTTAATACGATACTAATACCTTCTTATTTCATAAAACTTTCCTAACTCCAAAATTTAAATTTAAATAATTAAGCTTTGCTAAAATGTTCCTTATTTACTTAAATCAAACTATATAAACCGTATTAAAAAATTCATACTCATATAAATTATAATATCCCAAAAACATACAAATTAATTCCGAATATGAATATTTTATAATCTGTTCAATTATAACCTAAAATTCATAAATAAATTTACACATTATTCCAATCGGATTATTATCCATAAAAACTAAATCTAATTCTTATATAATTCCCCAAAAACTTCAGATAATTTATTTCAACACACACCATGTATAAAATCACAAACACTATAAAATATTATGATGTTGCCTTATCATTTATTTAGTGATTCACTAATATCAATTGGCTGCAATATTGATCAAGTAATCAATATTGATCAAGGATTCAACCTTTTCAAAATACTTTAATTTTCTCAAAACGTTTATATATTTTTAAAACATTGTATCAAAATGTCTTGTTCTAGTGTTTAGGAATCCCTATTAAATATATGTGCACTCACATCGAACAGAATTCTCAACACACTCTACGGACAAGTTAACATGGATTCATTTCAGAAATTTTTATAACATTATTTGTATAAATCCTTTAACATACTTGCCTTTATAAAACAATTATTGGCTTATGTTTAAACTTAATCAAATACCATACTTTATCATAGAGTCTCTATTTAAAAGATTCTCTAACAACCTCTATACATATAAATCAAAATCTTTCCTATAACAAGTATACTCTCATATCAAATTATTCACCAAAAAAATTTGACAAATAATAAATCTAAGTATTCGAGATTATTTAAATTTCCAAAATGTAGCTCATAATATATTTTTCGTATCTTTATTTTGTACTCCATACTTTATTACAATATTGTTTCAAAGTAATATTATCCTTGACAAAAGATTTTACACTTTCTTAAACCATTACTATTCATTTACCAAATATATCTTAAAATGTATCTTTAAAATATATTTTTCCTTCCAAAACACTTCTCAAATTATTTTATACACTTTTCCAGTTAACTATTATTCATAAACAATCAAACCCTTTCAAATCATAATAGTCACTACAAAACGTTTTAAGATTTTCAAACCATCCAAATTTTTTCTAACACCCTTTAAATATATGTTAAAACAATAAATTATTTCAATAAACATTATAGAATATTAAACAAACACCATACACATTTATTCATAACAAGTAAAGATCAAAATTAAATTCTCTTTGCAAAGTTCCTAAATACATGTGAATATTCAACCAACAATAATTAAAATCAAATTCAACACAAATAACTATCAATAACCAAAAAAACATAAGAAACAACGATTAATGCACTCAGCGGAAAATCTATTTATTGGTTGCCGCTGCGCACTTTGATAAAAATCAAATCAAAGCACAACAATTCAATATTAAGCCACTCAAGGTCTAATATTCTGTACAAACACTGACACTACTGGTCATGCCAACTATACCATACTACTAGTTTTTCCAGAAAAGTTAGAAATAAAATTATTATTATATATATAATAACAGATAAGTCCCCAGATGATTACCATAGTAATCATCATATCCTCCTATTATCCTTTATTGTAGGGTAACTACCCAATACACCCATGGAAACAGGGACTCTAATCTCATCTAAGGTCTTGACTTGTATCTCTTATACATGATGTATTATTCTAAACCTGGCTCTGATACCAATTTGTAAACACCTCTACCTCTATACCAACACTATCGAAGAGTATTACTAGGTAATACTGTCAAATAATACGAAGAATGAGGTGATATGGGGTACATACGTGATTATTCCTTTGGACTAACTTCGGTACATATCACATATCATATAATACTTTCTATAAATGTACACAGTCTCAATACAAAGAAATAATCACATGTGCCTCTAGGACAGAATAATAGATAATACAATATAAATAACAAAGAAAACATAGTCAAAATCGCAGCGATAATATATAATACAAAATATACAAGGTGTGTCCAATATAAAAGATAAGGATATACATACATGAAATTATAAAAAACTCGGATGATGTACAATAATGCTACATGCTAGTCACCTCTATGCCCAAAATAACACTAGCTGGTTATATTGTTCCTGTACTTGAAAAGTCTCTGACTGACCCTAGTATTACATAAATAACACATGACTCAGACTATGTCTAAATCAAGGGTTAATATACATATTAAACTCAATATATGTAGGGTATAATAATAAGATAACATCCATAATGTCAACAAATATATGGTAATGTATGCATGGTATATAATCCAAATATTATGGACAATCACAAATGCATCACATAACATAAAATTTCACAAAACGTGCATAAAGATGTCATCACCCAGATAGACGTACATCAAATGAGTGAATTATCCATATCTAGAAATCATCATCAAAATCTAGAAATTATAAATAATGAGATACCATCATGTATATTTAGGCTAGCTCATAACAATGCCCAAGTATATCGTTCAATCTCAAGTAATAAAATACCAACATCAATACAAATATAGGCCGCGTATCAAAGAAATCATATACAATAAAAGATACAAGAATCCACTATACCCTGGACACTTATCTAGATATAATCTTATCTCCCCATATATATATTTATATATATATATAAATAAATTATCAGAATACATCATGATGGGAAATGATTATATGACAGACATGAAGTCCCAAGTAGAGTCATATATATATATATATGGGCTTGAATGATATGGGCATGTTGGCTTTGGAGTTTTGAGTAGATATTAGACGTACAACTTGTTGATCTTGATGCTCTTTGGAAAATTAAATTTAAGTTAGCAGTCTAATTGTTTTCTACGTTTGCTACAGTCGGCAGAACGTAAACTTGTATATGTTATTGGTCTTGTTCGGGTAGAATTTGTGATGCGGGTTGTGTTTAATTAGGTCTTAAGTAGATTTTTAGCCTTATATTTCTTAGGCTACTATGATGTATTATAATTTGTAATTTATGTACAGTTAAAGAAATAAATGAACCCATTTTCAAATATATATGTATGTATGTACGTACATACGTATGTATGTATGTATGTATGTATGTATGTATAATTTATGTGTAATTAAAGCAATAAATGAACCTATTTATATATATATATATACATATATGGATGTATGTATGTATGTATGTTGGTCGCCTAACACTAGATCGCCTAACCTGTATCTATATGTAAGTGGGGTGTATCAGTAGTATATGTTAATCTACCACTTTGTTAAAAGCAGAAAGGAGACTAATGGCCACAAGCCGGCTCTAAAGTCATACACATGGGTCACCAAACCCTACTCTATAGTCTTCGATTACCTCAACTGTCATCATGACAAATATCCACTATTTCTCATCAACGCGAAGCACTCGATCACGACCCTGCCTTGCCTCTATAGGTAACAAATTGTTGGCCTAAGTTACACAAGGACTATGGAGTACCTACTCTTTGGGTCACCTAACCCATAATACGAAAGGTGTTACGGATTCGGGGTATGACCCCATGACCAGGCCATTAGGGTGGATTCTAGCCATCTGGTCCTCTCCCGCCAATAACCTAGGAGTACATCATGATAGTGGCACACAGTACTAATAAATATAAGAGCACCTACCCTGCTTACACCTATAAGCATCACCTCACATAAGTACAATCTCATGTTTCTATTCCTGTCAAGTGAGTGCCATCTACTTATAATGAATAATCGAATAAATATCACAACAGTGTCCCATACCACTAAGTGATATTCAAACATTTATTCACTGATTATAAACTACACCTAGGATCCATAATATTTTATATAACGAGTCCATAGAATAACTGGGGAAATATTACCGAAAGTCCCATACGGAATGGTATTATAAGGCAGTTTATTCAGATTCCTCGATACATAGAATATAAAATCATTATAAACCAAAATATCTTAAATATAGCAATATCACGAATTCACACAAAAGGACGTCATCACCAAATCATATAAAAACATAATTTAAATCAATATTAATAGTGAATCATTCATATGTCCAAAATCAATCATAGGAAAATAAATAATAAATAAGATATAGATCATTTAATTAAATTTTTCATTGGATATGAATAAATAGTTCCAACTCGATATACCATAATTTATAAAGCATTTATAATTTTAACATATATAAAATAACCAATTTTATAAATCAAAATTGAATTTTAACATTTATAAATTAATTCTGAAATCTCATTTTTGTAATTTAATTATGTAGAAATAATTTATAAAACCAAATATTGCTCATAACAATCATTTCATAAATTTCTATAATTAAATACGATTTTATAATCAAATTTATAATATACAAATCAATTTTATTTGAAATTTAATAAATATATTTTCCAAAACTTTAGTTTGTATTCAAAATACTTGAAATATACTTTATAAATAGTGAAATAATATTTATAACTCATTTCATATTTTTCCAAAATTTTATAGATTTTTAATAATTATTTTAAATTAAAAATTTTATTTTCCCTTGATAAATCAACAGCTATAATTAAATAATTAATATTTAACTTAAATAAAACTTTTCTCCAATCAAATGTATATACATATAACACACTTCTATATAAAAAATTCTTATACATATTATTACATATATAAATAAATAAATATAAATATATTAAAACACATACAGAGACACAAAATACACAAGATTGTGCTTGATCGGTGTCGACACCTAGCGGTCGACCGGTTAAACCTAGGCAACCGATCGGTCCTTACTACTATTGTCGTGTATTTATGCCTGAGTTTCATCGATTCAGGCAACCTCCACCTTCTCTACACCGTTATCTTCTCCAATTCAATCCAATTAACTTTATTTACCAAATCACCCATTCAGTAGCAACACATATTGTAACGACGCACCTCTTTGACCCTCAAAAATCGACACTAATACATCCACGGTATTCATGTGCTGCAAATTCAAGTGCCGGAGAGGCGGATGATCAGGGGTAAAAGAAAATAAAGATAGAAGATAGAAATATAGATTCTTACATCGCACTGAACAACTTATAATTTTTACATATAGATAGTACATACAATCACTCTCAAAATGATGTATTAAAGTTTTGGCCAGTACTAACCCAACTAGGATAGTAATAACTGCCTATCCCAACACAAATGCTAGAATATACTTATACATAATGCAGTGGAAATAGAAATGGATAACTATCTATAGAGGAATCTTCTGCTCCATGCTCCAAGCTCCTCCAAAATGCTCTAAGCTAAATCTGACTAATTGGATACCCGAAAAATAAGGCACCCGGAGTTTAAGGGAAAAGAAAATAAACTCCAGATCAGTCATAGAACTGGTGTGAGAAAACTCAAAAGAACGAATAATTTTGAAATCAAATGGTATCTCATAAGACCATACCGCACATAAACAAAGACGCGTTTATCTTATGATAACCAAAACATTTGCTACGTAAAATCAGGGATATTATTTTTAATGGCATTCTTTGAAAACCCTTTAAAATTACATATTAATCATAGCCGAAATTGTTACATTAATTAAATTCCAGCATATTAGGATCTACACGTAAAGGCACGTATTGGAGAATGGATTTCCAACAATGACAAGGTAAGGGACTGCCTTCCGACAGTACTTCCCTTGGGGAATGTATCGAGGCATAGCCCTGCTACCTTCTACCAACACAGAACCAGCCTACCTCTACCATAGACAGTACCGAATATCCCATCACCTCGGTCATTCCCGACCTATCCATGGGATCCCAAAGCATACACAACAAACCCAAAATATATAAGATAATCTAGAAAGGTGATGATCATATCCTAATGGGTGTGACCCACTTAGCCCTGCTGCTTCTAGCCTTTTTTGCCATTATCAATGTGTGAAGCTTGTGGTAACATTTTACCTTTCACATGACAAATCCCACTTTGAATTCCCCGTTGCCATTTTTAACAACACACTATTGATTTCCACAAAAGTACAATCCCCGAGTTCATACACCTCATGGAAGGGTGTTAAGTATAAGAGGGGTACTTCCTACACCACCAACCTAAGTACGTTTGTAAAAATCAATGTATGTGGTCTTAGAAATGCAATGTTAGACACTCGTCCATACAAGTTGTCTCAGAACAAGACAAACAAAAGGCACTCCTCCTACTACATCATGTTTGGGAATCACCCTTAGGATTAGTAGTGAGCAGTCCTTGCATCGAAGATTCCAAAATAAAGATACCACTGCCACCATATATATGATATGGGAACTACCACAGAGTTTTGTGGAAAGAAGCCTTACATTATGAAGATTTCCGTCTTTAAAATCATTTTCTTCAACATGTCTTCACTTTCGAACGCAAATATTGGTGAAGTGGTTTTCGGATAGGAATTGTCCAAATCCAATCTCGGTTTCTTCGAATCAATTATCGATAAAAGATGTCAAGTATATGGGCAATTATTATTCAATTAATCAATTTCCTTTATCCAAGTAAAATACCTTCTCAGAGATATGTGTCTTTAAACCATTTTTTCAACATATACGGGATTATTAAACAAATGTCCATACATAGAACACACTTTCATATAAAATAGTCTTTTATATATATTATATATATTTATATAATTGGTTTCAGTAATAAGAGTACCAATTTTCAGTATATATATATATATACATATATTAAAAATGTTAACCCGAAAAATGGATCAATACTCGGAATCAAAATGAAAGCACCAGTTCATATTAAATAAATAAAATAGCAGAAGAAAAGTAAAGAACACACAAGAATTTTTATAGTGGTTCGGTGTAATCTCCGGCCTACGTCCACTTCAATCTTTTAATAGTTACTTTCTCTCTGGATTACAACTAGTTTCCTTTGATCTGACCACAATCTAGTGGATCTCAGATTTACAATAATGTTTCTACAGTGGTCGTAAGTCATTAGTACTAAAAATTTGCTGATTTAAGTCCTAGAATAGCAAATAGATGTTTCTTAAGTGACTATAATGGAGGAGAGATGAGAGGTGAAGAGGTAGCAGAGTCTCTGTGGTCAGAGAATCCAAATCATGTTTTGGTTGCTCTTTGGTTTGTATTTATAGGGGTAGTAGTCGTATTTGGTCAAATAGGGAGTTTCAGCTGAACCTAGAAGAAAGCCTGAGATAGTGCCTGAAGTTGTGAACCCATCTGTGTTAACACACATGTCGGTGCCGACATCTGTGGTTAAAACCAAATGGTTTGGTTCCTTTTGTATGCTTCATCCTACTTGATTTCAAGGCGTATCATGTTGTTTTCATCGATTGTTGGTCATCCAAAACACGCCGTCATCTACTTCTCTCCAAAACAGCCCAGTAGCAGCCTTTTTGCCCAAGAGGTCGGTGGTGACATTTTTCCCTAGCTCCGAATGACTTGTAATTTTTACAGCACGCTTATAATTCCACATGGAGGTGTCCCAAGAAGTCGCAACCCCAATGGAGTTAATATGAGAAGTCAATAACTACATGAGAGGTCGGTACAGACATCTCTCCTTAGTGAATACTGACTTCAAATTGCTGGAGCTCAATTCTCTAATGATTTTAGGTATCCCTCCAAATTTTCAAGTTTTTTGTCCTCGTCCGAATCTTCTATGTCTAGTTGAAATCTGCTTTGCTAAAAGGCAGGTTAATACTTGCCCCTTAAAGTATGCCTTTTGAATGTAAGGTGTGCTTTGCTCAAGAACAGGTTCCAGAAATCAGTCTTCAATCGTTGAGCTCTCTGGCTACTTCAATCTTGGGGAATCGTGCAGTTCCTTCGGATTCTCTTGTCGATCACAAGTCTTTCCAAAGCTGTTACAGCCTAAGACTCTAGACACTGCTTAAGTGTAATTTATAGATCGCAATCATTCAGATTTCATTTGGAGTTATTACAACGCATATCTTATATTACATCACATATCCAGAATCGTCCCGTGTTCATCGAGGATTTATTAGTTTTATTCTAATTACAAGGTGTTTAAATCCTTTTACTAAGTCTTTTTCCGTTACAGGGTTTGGTCTTTTCGGATCATCTTCCATTTAATTCAACGCGCGAGCTCTTCGAATCGTTAATCGTTTATGTCAAGAGAACAATCTCTTCGGATCGTTTACTTTTCCAATCTTAGGTATCGATCTCTCCGGATCCTTGCTAAGCCTGTTTGCTCGGAAGTAAAGGGATGACCAAGCATGCCCATTTGCTCACTCTCCGGTGATGGGACCTACTTTTTGCACTTCGGCCCGCCTCTCCGGGTAGTAGCCTATAGCGACCAAATAAGCCTATTCTTTTCACTCTGCAGTGACATTGTTCACTCCTTGCACTCTAGCCCCATCTCTCTAGATGATACCTCTAAGGCGACCCAAATCCGCACAAGCCCATCTGCTTGCTCTCTGACAAGGGGACTTGCACCATGCACTCTGGCTCCATCTCTCGAGATGGAAGCTCTAAGGCGATCCAAATCTATACAAGCCCATCCTCTTGCTCTTTGGCAAGGGGACTTGCACCTTGCACTATGGTCTCGTCCCTTTGGAAGAGACATAAAGTTATAAATATTAGTCATTATGTTCCCATGGATTTTTAGAAACTCAAAATTCAAATTAAAACTAATAAGCGGAAATCATAAATAGTCATCCCGAATATCCGACTCAGAGCATGCTTAGGTTCCAATCTAGATCTCGTACACATATAAGCCGTCCGAGTTTATCATAATCCTTTATAGTCATCCCAAACATCTAACTTAGACAACGACAAGGAACCAGTCTAGGTTTTGAGCACATCTAAGCGGTTTGGAGTTATTATTGTCCTAAATAGTCATCTCAGGCATCCAACTCGGAGCGTGCCTAGGAAACGTTCGGGATCCCGTACACATGTAAGCGACCCAAGGTTATATTGCATCATTTATTCAAAGTCCGGGTAAATGAATTGAACCTAACCCCAATCCATTATGATTATGGGGTTGTCATCCAACTGAAGTCTCTAATCCATAACTTCATTCTACCCCCAGTTCCAATGGTGGGCTTCTGGTTCCAGCTCCTTTATTTGGATTTTGATTTTCCTCTTTGGCTCCAGCATCGCTCATTCCAAGCATTAAAGCTTATCCTAGATCCAAATCGATCGTGCCCCCAAGTCGTAAGGGCATTGTTTCAGTTTGCTTCACTCAATCCCAGATGCTCCTGCATTAGCTCCATGTCCTTACTTCTGAATTTCGACACTTCTGGCTATTCCCTACTGTCAATCCTTTGAAAGAATCATTCCGGCATCTCCTGTTGTCTAGTTATCATCCCATCTTGCATCTTCTTCATCATTCTCTCCATCTCTTCTTTGGTGACATAGATGGATTAATTAGAATTTGAAGACACCTCCTGACTGCCTTCAGGATGTGGTTGACTTCCTCCAGCCCTAGATCTGGTGTTTGGTCTCTTCATCTTTTCCAAATCTTTAATTCAAGCCTCAAGTTTTCAAATCTAGCTTTGCTCTCAGTGAAAGCACCAAAATTCAACCCAAAAAATAGATCAACACCCAGAACCAAGATAAAAGCACCAGTTTAGATTAACTAAACAAAAAAGCAGTAGAACAGTAAAGAACACGCAAGAATTTTTATGGTGGTTCAACGTAATCTCCAGCCTACGTCCACTTCAATCTCTTATTAGTTGCTTTCACTCTGGATTACAACTAGTTTCCTTTGATCTAACCATAGTCTAATGGATCTGAGATTTACAATAATGTTTGTAGAGTGTTTCTAAGTCACTAGTACTAAGAATTTTCTTATCTAAGTCCTATAACAGCAAATAGATGTTTCCTAGGCGACTTTAATGGAGGAGAGATGAGAGGTGAAGAGGTAGCATAGTCTTGTGGTCAGAGAATTCAAATCCTTTTTGGTTGCTCTATGATTTGTATTTATATGGGTAGCAGTCATATTGGCCAAACAGAGAGTTGGAGCTGAACCCAGAAGAAAGCCTGAGAAGGTGCCTGAAGTCGTAAACCTATCAAGGTTAACACCACATGTTGATACTGACCTCTAAAGTCGGTACAGACATCTATGGTTAAACCCATATGGGTTGATTCCTTTTGTATGCTTCATCCTACTTGATTTCAAGGTGTCTCATGCTGTTTCCATCGATTATTGGTCATCTAAAATAAGTCGACATCTACTTCTCTCCAAAACAGCCTAGTATCATCCTTTTTACCTAAGAGGTCGGTGGTGACTTTTTTCCTTAGCTCAGAATGACCTGTAATTTTTACAGCATTCTTATAATTCCATATGGAGATGTCCCAAGAAGTCGCAACCATAATGGAGTTAATATGAGAAGTCGATATTGTACATGAGAAGTTGATACCGACATCTCACCTTAGTGAATATGAAACTTCAAATTTCTTGAGCTCAATTCTCTAGTGATTTTAGGTGTGCCTCCAAGTTTTCAAGTTGTTTTGTCCTCGTTTGAATCTTCTAAGTTCAGTTGAAATATGCTGTGCTACAAAGCGGGTTAACAATACACACACAAACACAAACTGCACAAAATTATGCTCGATCGGTTGCTACCACCGATCGACCCATAGCAGTCGACCGGTAAAACCTAGGCAGTCTACCAGTCTTTATTACCGTTGTTGCGTACCGGTCCCTGAATTTCATCGATTCAGGTGATCTCCTCCTCCTCTACGTCGTTATCTTCTCCAATTCAATCCAATTAACATTATTTACCAAATCACCCATTTAGTAACAACACATATAATATGAATAAATAATCCAAACGTAGATTTTGTGAGTTCGTTAACTCACCTGAAGCTCTGCGTTCAATTTCCTCACTGCTTACACAACCTAGCACATCAATGCGGTAGAAAACTAAATTCTTTCTTGTCGTATATGCAAATAAGTGTCGAAATGCATAATTTGGTGATTTTTAATAATTTACTTGATTTGTTGCAGAATTTTAAAAACGGAGGTTATTGGAGAAGAAGCATCCCATTGGAGAAGGTAAGGGAGATATATCTAAACTATTATCTGTTGAACGAAGGCAAAATCTCGAATTGGAAGAGTCTCGAGATTAGAAACATCGAGATATGGGGAAGGTAAATTTTTGGGTTTGGGTTCTTGGGCGTAGGGCTTAGGATAAGAGAAATATATTTACTTTTATTATTTCATTTCTTTTAATATACTATTTTTTGTTTAAAACAAATTACAATAAAATTTCAAATAAAATTTATATTTGCAATACTTAATTATCTTCCCAACATAATAAAATCTTCTAGAATTTATTTCCATATTTTAATTCATTTAAATTTAAATATCCAATATTCACATTTTTAAACATTATATAATATCCAAATTAATTTATTTCATAATCTTCTAAACTAATGATTATTATCAAAAAAAATTAATTTCATCACTAATTACTTTGTTATAAATTTTCAATATTCCATATTAAATCCAAAATTATTCTTATTTAATCTATAAAAATTTACTTTAGTCAATTAAATAATTGTAATTAACTTTTATTGATTACCCTAAATACTGGGTTGTTATAGACTTTTCCCCTTAAAAAGATTGCATCCTTGCAATTCCTAAGGAAGAACCTATAACGAAGCTAATAACTCCATTATCAATTTATATTTAAATATAAATCAAACAAACTTTTAAACAAATTCTGTAATACTCTATATTAAACAAATTCTTTTCTAAATACTTGTCTTTAATTGATACCAAACTACACAAATACTTCAAATGGATTTATAAGATATTTTTCATATCTTTATATAACAAATAACTTTCCAATCTAAATTTCCATTTTGAATTAGAATCTCACAAACACCATTTTCTAGTAATTAATAATATTCATACAAAAATATTCCTTTATAGTCAGAATATACTATTTGGTAACCATTAATTTATATATATATATATATATATCCAAAAAAATTACCCTTTTCAAAAAAAATATCAAAAAATATCATTCCATATTAACTTTATAAACTCACTTAAGTCCAAAACACATTTTATAATATCTTAATATAATTCTTGATTATCACAAGTTAATACGATACTAATAACTACTTATTTCATAAAACTTTCCTAAATCCAAAATTTAAATAATTATGCTTTTTTTAAATGTTAATTATTTACTTAAATCAAAATATCTAAACCATATTAAATAAATATCATACTCATATAAATAATATCCTAAAAACATACAAATTAATCCAAACATGAATAAGTTATAATCTGTTAAATTATAACCTAAAATTCATAAATAAATTTTACACATTATTCCAATTATATTATTATCCATAAAAATCAAATCCAAATCATATATAATTTCCCTAAAAACTTCGAATAATTTATTTCAACACACACCATGTATAAAATAACAAACAATATAAAATATAATGATGTTGCTTTGTCATTTATTTAGTGATTTAGTTATATCAATTGGCGCAATATTGATCATGTAATCAATATTGCCTCACCAGTGATTCCTATCGAATATGTGTGCACCCACATTGACCAGAATTCTAAACACACTCTAGGGACAAGTTAACATGGATTCATTTCATAGATTTCTATAACATTATTTATATAAATCCTTTAACATACTTGCCTTTATAAAGTAATTATTAGCTTATGTTTAAACTTAATCAAATACCATACTTTATCATAGAGTCTCTATTTAAAACATTCTCTAACAAGCTATATACATATAAATCAAAAATCGTTCCTATAACAAGTATACTTTCATATCAAATTATTCACCAAATTTTTTTCCCAAATAATAAATCTAAGTATTCAAGATTTTATAAATTTCCATAATGTAGCTCATAATATATTTTTCATATCTTTAATTTTGTACGCCATACTTTATTACAATATTATTTCAAAATAATATTTTCCTTAACAAAAGATTTTATCCTTTTTTAAACCATCACTTTTCATTTTCCAAATATATCTTAAAATGTTTCTTAAAATATTTTTTTCCTTCCAAAACACTTATCAAATTATTTAATATACTTTTCCAGTTAACTATTATTCATAAACAATCAAAACGTTTCAAATCATAAAAGTCTCTAAAAAACATTTTAAAATTTTCAAACCATACAAATATTTTCGAACACCCTCTAAATATATTTTGAAACAATAAATTATTTCAATAAACATTATATAATATTAAACAAACACCATACACATTTATTCATAACAAGTAAAGATCAAAATTAAATTCTCTTCGCAAATTTGCTAAATACATGTGAATATTCAGCCAACAATAATTAAAATTAAAATCAACACAAATAACTATCAATAACCAAACAAATATAAGAAACAACGATAAATGCACTCATCGAAAAATATATTTATCGATTCCCACTGCGCACATTGGTAAAAATCAAATTAAAGCACCATATTCAATATTAAGCCACCCAAGGACTAATATTATGTACAAACATCGACATTATTGGTCGTGCCAACTATACCAAACTACTAGTTTTTCCAGAAAAGTTAGGAATAAAAATGTTATATATATATAATAACAGATAAGTCCCCAGATGATTACCTTAGTAATCATCATATCCACCTATTATCCTTTAGTATAGGGTAATTACTCAATACACCCATGGAAACAGGGACTCTAATCTCGTCTAAGGTCTTGACTTGTATCTCTTATACATGATGTATTATTCTAAACCTGGCTCTGATACCAATTTGTAAACACCTCTACATCTATACTAATACTATCGAAGAGTATTACTAGGTAATACTGTCAAATAATACAGAGAATGAGGTGATATGGGGTGCATATGTGATTATTCCCTTGGACTAACATCGGTACATATCATATATCATATAATACTTTCTATAAATGTACACTGTCTTAGCACAAAGAAATAAACACATGTGCCTCTTGGACAGAATAATAGATAATACAAAGTAAACGACGGAGAACACATAGTCAAAATGGCAGCGATATTATATAATAATAAATATACAAGGTATGTCCAATATACAAGATAAGGATATACATACACGAAATTATATAAAACTCGAACGATGTACAATAATGCTACATGCTAGTCACCTCTATGCCCAAAATAACACAAGTTGGTTATATTGTTCCCGAACTTGCAATGTCTCCGACTGACCCTAGTATTACATAAATAACGCACGGGTCAAACTATCTCTAAATCAAGGGTTAATATACATATGTAACTCAATATATGTAGGGTATAATAATATGATTAAATCCATAATGTCAATTAATATGTAGTAATGTATGCATGGTATATAATCAAAATATTATAGACTATCACAAATGCATCACATATTATCAAATTTCACAGAACGTGCATAAAGATGTCATCACCCATATAGACATCAAATCAGATTTCATGAAATCAACATAAAATGGGTGAATTATCCATATCTAGAATCATCATCAGAATCTAGAAATTATCAATAATTAGATACCGTCATGATAGTCAAACTAGCTCACAGCAAAGCCCAAGTATATCCCTCAATCTTGAGTAATAAAATACCAACATCAATACCAATATAGATCGCCTATCAAAGAAACCATAAACAATAAAAGATACAAGAATTCCACTATACCCTGGACACTTATCCAGATACAATCTAATCTCCTCATATATAAATAAACCAGAATAAATCATGATGGGAAATAATTGTACGACGGACATAAAGTCCCAAGTAGAGTCATATATATATATATGGGCTTAAATGATATGGGTGTGTTGGGTTTGGAGTTCTGAGCAGATATTAGACTTACAACTTGTTGACCTTGATGCTCTTTGGAAAATTAAATCTAAGTTAGTAGTTTAATTGTTTTATACGTTTTCTACAGTCGGTAAAACGTAAACTTGTGTATGTTATTGGTCTTGTTCGGGTGGGAATTGTACTACGGGTTGTGTTTATATATATGTATGTACGTATGTATTTATATGTATCTATATGTATATGTATGTATGTATGTTGGTCGCCTATATCTAGGTTGCCTAACCTGTATCTATACGTAAGTAGGGTGTTTCAATAGTATATGTCAATCCACTACTTTATTAGAATCAGAAAGGAGACTGATGGTCACACGCCGGCTCTAGAGTCATACACATGGGTCACCTAACCCTACTCTATAGTCTTCGATTACCTCAATAGTCATCATGAAAAATATCCACTATTTCTCGTCTACGCGAACCACTCGATCACGACCCTGCACTTGCCCATATAAGTAACAAATTGTTAGCCTATGTTACACATGGGCTATAGGGTACCTGCCCTTTGGGTCACCTAACCCATAATATGAAAGGTGTTACGGACCTGGGGTATGACTTCACGATCAGGCCACTAGGGTGGATTCTAGCCATCTGATCCTCTCTCAACAATAATCTAGGAGTAAATCGTGATAGTGGCAGACAATACTAATAAACATAAGAGCACCTACCCTCCTTACACCTATGAGCATCACCTCATGTAAGTATAATCTCATATTTCTATTCCCGTCAAGTGAGTGCCATCTACTTATATTGTATAATCGAATAAATATCACAACAGTGTCCCATACCATTAGGTGATATTCAAATATTTATTCACTGTTATAAACTACACTCGGTCTCCATAATGTTTTATATAACGAGTCCACAGAATAACTTGGGAAATATTACCGAAAGTCCCACACCAGATGGTATTATAACCCAATTTATTTAGATTCCACGATACATAGAATATAAAATCATCATAAATAAAAATATCTTAAATATAGCAATATCGCGAATTCACACAAAAGGACATCATCACTAAATCATATAAAAACATAATTCAAATTAGTATCAACAATAAATCATTCATATGTCCAAAATCAATCATAGGAAAATAAATAATAAATATGATATATAACATTTAATTAAATATTTTCATTGAATATGAGTAAACAGTTCCAATTCGATATACAATAATTTATAAAACATTTTTTACATTTTAAATATATAAAATAACCAATCTTATAAATCAAAATAGAATTTTAACATTTATAAATTAATTTCGAAATCTAATTTCTATATTTTAATTATGTAGAAATAATTTATAAAACCAAATATTGCTCATTGCAATCATTTCATGAATTTCTATAATTAAATACGATTTTCTAATCAATTTTATAATATACAAATTAATTTTATTTCAAATTTCATAAATATATTTTCCAAAACTTTATATTGTATTCAAAATTCATGAAATACACTTTAGAAATAATGAAATAAATTCTATATAAATCAATAGCTATAATTAAATAAAGTTTTTAGTAATTATTCTAAATTAAAAATTCTATTTTCCTTTAATAAATCAGTAGCTATAATTAAATAATTAATATTTAATTTAAATAAAACTTTTCTCCAATCAAATGTATATACACATAACACACTTCTATATAAAACATTTGTATATATTATTATGTATAAATAAATGAATATAAATATATTAAAACACGTGCAAAGACACAAAATATACAAGATTGAGCTTGATCGGTCGCTACCACTGATCGACCCATAGGGGTCGACAGGTTAAACCTAGGCAGTTGACCGGTCCTTACTACTATTGTCTTGTATTTGTGCCTCAGTTTCATCGATTCAGGCAATCTCCACCTCCTTTACGCCGTTATCTTCTCCAATTCAATCTAATTAACATTATTTACCAAATCACCCATTCAATTGCAACACATATTGTGATGACCCACCTCTTTGACCCTCGAAAATCGACACTAATACATCCACGGTATTCACGTACTGGAAATTCAAGTGTCGGAGAGGCGAATGATCAAGGGTAAAAGAAAATAATGATAGAAGATAGATGCATAGATTCTTACATCACATTGAGCAACTTAAATTTTTTACATATAGATAGTGCATACAGTCACTCTCAAAATGATGTATCAGAGTTATGGCAAGTACTAACCTAATCAGGGATAGTAATAACTGCCTATCCCAACATAGGAGCTGGTATATACTTATACATAATGCAGTGGAAATAGAAATGGATAACTATCTCACTACAACAAAAAAGGCATATTTCAACGGTGGAACACAGTTGTAAAAGATATATTACAACGGTAGAACCACAGTCGTATTTTAAGAAGTTGTAAAAGACTATCAATTTTTTACAACTGTGTTCTTTAGTTGCATATAACCGTTGTGATATTGTATATTACAACTGTTTCTTACCCTTGCAAATAACCATTTTACAACTGTTGGTATGACAACTACTTGGCCACCATTGTAGTTATCCCTACTACAACTGTTATACGCAGTTGCAGTTTAGTATGTCCTGCGACCTCCTCCACAGTTGTAATATACTGTAATTACAACCACATCAATTGCAATTTAAACCCAAAAATATAATTGCATGCACCATTTAATAATTTACCAAAACTATAAATATACATAACTGAATCAAGTTCATTCATAAATATTAATATTTGTATAATTTTAACAAAACACAATACATACCAAATAAAACAATCTAAAGTATTCGTTCACATCACCAACTAAAACAGTACCAAAACAACATTCTCACATAATCATTCCAAAATAGGATACAACACAAAAATACATAAGAAAGATAAAGTTTTGTATCGCAAAACACATACCCTAAGGAAATACACTAGTCGAAGGCAACGAAGTCTTTATGCCAAGCCACGGTCGATCTGCTATTGCTGGGCTCAACCACATTCGTTCATGGACCTACGATAGTCTGCCTTCTGCAGCTTCTTCAGCTGTCGTCGCCTGGGTATTAACCCTGCTAGCAATGGGGTGAGCCATAATAAGTCTACAAATAAATCCTATCTTAAATAGATACAATGTTTGCACTTTTTAGTGTTCAAGAATAAGACAAACGCTAAAAAAAGCTGTTTTTGCTTGGGTTGCAGTACGACGAAACATCCACTACAGCATTCAAAGGAAAGCGTAACCAAGGTTATATTGAACCAGTTAGTAATAGGAATTTATTAAAAAAATGACATTAAATAACAGTTCGCACATGAAATGTTACAAGGGTTCAAAAAATTAAATTCCATGTTTAATCCTATCACTGTATAAAACGTAATACAGAAACCACAAACCACATTACATTTTCCCATCTAATCTCATCTATCAGCAATTGATGAAAGTCACTCTCCCATATTGTTTTATTCATGCAATAATTTCATCACATGGATAAAGTGTTACACCTATCGAAGCCCAATATTATTTTTCTAGGTTAGTGGATTTGAATGGTTACTTTAATTTTTTATTAATAAACAACAATTATTATAGAAGGGAAAAACAATAGCATAAAAAATATTAATAAATAAGAATAATTCAGTTGCAATTTAATTGAAAGCTACTAAGTTTGAAAAAGTAGTCTGGGAGCAAGTGTTGTTTCTTTTATAATCCAATATTAATAAAATAAAAAAGAAGCTTATATAAGGGTACTTTGGGTCTATGCTACGATGGGCCATTTACCAGTATTAAAATATCTACTCAAAGTTGTTACATTACTGTGACTGGAGTAGAAATGCTATAATCCTATAGAGAATGTTGGATCAGTATTGTTACATTACTATACCTGACTCATCATGAGTGCATTGTTAACAATACTTTGATTTCTTGCAAAAAGGGTATCTTTCGAGAACTTGCTTGCACATTTATTGGCTTCATTACAGCAAAGAAGTACTTACCATTAACCTGCAATATCAGTTTATGATGAACTATACTGAGTGATAGGATTAAAACTATTTGTTGAGTGTTCCAGTAACCTATTTAGTTATAATGAAATATTACACCTGTCACTGGTATAAAACTATAAATATACCTCACAATATGATATCAATAGGAAAAATAACAATATGGCTTCAAAACCAGGTCCATTTACTCAGTGGCCTTGGCATAATCTTGGCAACTTCAAGGTATGTTATGTATACACAGTGTATTATGAAATAATTTTATTACCTATCAAGGTATGTATTACATATCTCCATTCATACCATAATGCATATTATATACTAATCAATGAGAAATAAAACACATTTAATAACAAAAACAATTATTTGATGTGATTTAGTTCATATTTAACATGTCTATAAATATAACAAACTCATTCAGTGATTAAAAAGGAATAAAACACAGTTATTTTCCATACAGTTTGGACATCTATTTAATATTTGGTAGTCAACTAACATTTATATAAAATATATCTTCTTCTAAAGTCAGCTGGGTTTGTACTAGAAAAGAATTTTGTATGATATATGTATGGATAAACGGAATATCATTTCAAAATCATTCAAGACAACATGACTATTTCCCCTAGCTTTCTGATACATTTTTTTATAATTCCCAAGCAACAACGAAAGCTTAGCTAATTCATATTGGACAACTCCTCAGTAAACGTTCAACGTGAAATTAACATAAGAGAAAAATACCGAAGTCTGTATTGATAGCTAGCTTATATTTACCATGAAAATTGTATTACTTAACAGAACATGATAATATCTTCCAGCATACCCAACATTTTAATTAATTTAATAACCAAGGTTGAATCGAATTAATAAAAAGGCAGATGTGTAAAGTATTAAAAAAATGTAAATAGAGCAACGCACTTATTTGACAAAAAAAATGTATGGGAATAATAAGAAGAAGAAAAATTAAGGTTTTACCTCATAAAGAAGCTCAGCAGCTCATGTTTCGTCAGAGGATAACCATTGGAGAAAGTGGCAAACATGGTCCTCTCATCATCAGGAAGATTCTCTCTTACTGGTTGTTGAGGCTCAACTATCATTATACCAGAATTACCAATCGGAGGCATCACCGATAACCCTTGCTCAATCTGTTGCATATTTCGTAACATACTCAAATCTAAACGATATCCCAACTCAACCCTTCATGGGAAATCCATTCTTTGGTTGAGTGAGTACTATTGACATTTTTAATTGGGCAAGCACACGTAAGATATATACATATATTCCGTTTGAAAAAAAATAACCGAGGAACAAATATAACATGGAAATAAAGAATTCAAGTTGACGTGCTAAAACTAAACTTTTTCCATCAAACAAATAAAAGATAGAAATAGAATTTGTAGAAAAAAATGCTAAGTACTAACGTGGGAAATTTTGAGATCAATAAAATCCAACTTTCTCAATTAGTATAGCAATCTTATTTCTTAAAATGAACAACACAAAGTGCCAATGTTATATAATCAACCTCATCCCTCACCTGCAAATCAAAAACCTAAAGCCTATCAATTGTTTGGTGATTAGTAGAAAAAAATATAAAGAAATTAAAGCTAAATCTCACTAAAAATAACCCAATTCAAGATAGTGCTGAATTTTGATCAGAACCAATATTACCATCTAATACTTCTTGGTCAACTCCTATTTCTTTTCAAATATTATGAGTTCAAGTTTCTAATGTGAAGATTTTCTCAAACTGCAAAAAAGATGAACTGAAACTCATTGATCAAAAATAATTTGCCAAGGAGAATACAAATGAGAACAGAAATATATAATTCTCATATTGCCAATCATAATCGGGATAGACCATGGTACGAATTGCACTTTGTACGCTAACTAAAATAAGTGTTCAGTAAACCCATGTTTAGATTCGTCGTAGTCGACGATATTTACTAATGGCAATTACCAGGTTGTTTCCAGTCTCTGCTCTGATACCTGCAGCCCCAGAAGCAATGTTGAAGCCTCTCAGTACTTCAGTTCTTCTAGCATTTGCATAGGCTGGAACTAGTTATCGAAAACCCAGCAATCGAGTTGCATAACGTTAACATACAAGAAGGGCAAATTTGGTAAGAGGCTGATATTGTTAAAATTATTCATTTAACTGTCAAACAATAAACAGTGAACAATAAAACAGAAAAAAATGAAAGGGGATGAAAATTAGAACATAAACAACATACAGTATAATATCTCATCAAAAAATAAGCTAAATTAAGGTTTTAATAAGCTAAATCAAGGAAACTAGTATATATCTAAGTACAAATAAACCAAAGACAAAAGATTACTGATTATTTATGTAGGCCTAAGTACAAAAAAATCAGCATGTCAGAAGATTACTTCTATTGGCACATGTGAAGAAGCTGTCAATGCAGTAATTACATATGCTACACCAATCAAGGACAGAATTAACTAGATGGCCCCTTACGAAACTTATTAAGCTATATTTAATATGCTCTTTTATACTATACTAAATAATTGAATACAGTTACAAGTTACAGTAATGCAATACCTATATTTGTGCAGAAATTAATGGCTGAAGTCATTTTCTAATGCTAGTAGAAGAGCCAAATTGTGGAAGTTCATAAGGAGCTTAATAAGTTTACAGCATGCTTAATAAGTCATTTTCTAATGCTAAGTTAGATGTATTTACCATCATCAATTTACAGCATGTTTAATTCATCGTGTCGTTCTAAACACATAAAACATTGAAACAGCCAACAATCTAAGATAAAATAAATTCAACAAATTTATTGAACTAAATCTTTCAAACAAATTCAAGGAATACCCATGCACCAACAATTCAGTAAAGATTTCTGAACTTGCAAGCTACAACAAAATGGTAAATTTTCCTATAAATTAAAACGGAATTAGGTCAGAGAAAAACACCCAGAATTGGATCGGTGCAAACACGTATGGAATACAACATGATCACCTAAGATGTCAATGTTTTCTCTCTTAGCAAAACTTGATAAACTCAACGCCAGTGGAAATTACTTCCAGATGGAGTCCCAACATGGACAAAAACTGTGAACTTTGTAATCAAGGGGAAGAATTAAGAAATTACCTTTTTCCCAATGTTAGTATTCTAGCGAGCTACTATAAAAAATCATCGACAAATTAAACTGCTCCTTCAATAATGAAAATGAAATTGATGACATTCTCACTAGGGTTCTCTGCTCAACTACAGGAAGCAAAGCACTAAGAAAAGTTAAAGACGTATTATTTACAGTTATTATTTGGCATATTTGGATGGAGCATAATACCAAGATTTTCCAAAGTGTTGAAGCACCCCCATACATTCGTTTGTTACTGATCATTTCAGACAGCAAACAATTATTGAAACAAGCAAAATTGAAATCGCAAGATTCAATAGATCTGGAACTTATCTTCGTTGGATTTGGCCTTGGATATCACCAATTATGTCAAGGCGAATGTGCTTTGGAACTCTTGGCAACAGCTAGTAACAACTCCGACAAGTTTAGGGTAGGGAACGACTTCGGGTAACCACAAAGGCAGATGGTAGCGAGCGGCAATGGTAGCAAGCGGCAACGGAGGTGAGCGAGCCTTTGGTTTCGTGGATGGAAACGGAGGAGGTAGGGAGATGGAGGTTAGGGTTTAGAGTTAGGAATAGCTGCGGTCAATTTACTTAACTTTAATAAAAAATGAGCGGTCATCGAAACGTAAGGAGGGAAGTGGAAATGCATTGGAGCGAAAAAATAAAATATGAACACAACTACGAAAAAAAGTTGTTATAAATTTATATTTACAAATTACATAAACCTGCAGTTGTCAGATACCGCATATTACAACTACTAAAATAAATAGTTGTTATAGGATACCTATTACAACTGTCAGTTTGTGTTAGTTGTAAAAGAAAAGTTGTAATATGGTTGTTTTGTTGTAGTGTCTACAGAGGAATCTTCTGCTCCGAGCTCCTCCAAAATGCTTCAAGCTAAATCTGACTACTTGGCTACCCGAAAAAATAGGGCACCCAAAGTTTAAGGGAAAAGAAAATAAACTTCGGGTCAGTCATGGAATTGGTGTGAGAAAACTCAAAAGAACGAATACTTTTGAAATCCAAAGGTATCTCATAAGACCATGTCACACATAAACTCAGACAGGATTTTACCTTATGATAACCAAAACATTTGGTACGTAAAATCAGGGATATTATTTTTAATGACATTCTTTGAAAACCCTTTCAAATAACATATCGATCATAGCCGAAATTGTTACATTAATTAATATTCAGCATACTAGGTTCTACAATCAAAACCGTAAAGGCACATATTGGAGAATGATTTTCAACAATGACAAAGTAAGGGACTGCCTTTCGATAGTACATTCTAGAGGAATGTACCGAGGCATAGCCCTGCTACCCTCTACCAACACAGAACCAGCCTAACTCTACCATAGACAGTACCAAATATCCCATCACCTTGGTCATTCCTGACCTATCCATGGGATCCCAAAGCATACACAACAAACCCAAAATAAAGAGGATAATCTAGAAAGGTGATGATCATATCCTAATGGGTGCGATCCACTTAGCCCTGCTGCTTCTTGCCTTTTTTTGCCATTATCGATGTGTGAAGCTTGAGGTAACGTTTTACCTTTCGCATGACAAATCCCACTTTGAATGCCACATTGCCATTTCTAACAACACACTATTGATTTCCACAAAAATACAACCCCCAACTTCATACGCATTAGGGAAGGGTGTAAGGTGTTAGAGGGTTTACCTCCTACACCACCAAACAGATGTACGTCTGTAAAAATCAACGTACATGGTCTTAGAAATGCAACGTCAGACACTCGTCCATACAAGTTGTCCCAGAATAGGACAAACCGAAGGCACTCCTCCTACTTAATCTTGTTTGGGAATCACACCTCGAATTAGTAGCGAGCAGTTCTTGCATCGAAGATTCCAAAATGAAGATACCACTTCCACCATATATATGATATGGGAATTACCCCAGAGGTTAGTGGCAAACAACCCTACATTATGACGATCTCCATCTTTAAAAACATTTTCTTCAACATATCTTCACTTTCGAATGCGTACATTAGTTCGAAGTGGTTTTTAAGTAGGAATCGCCCAAATCCGATTGCAGTTTCTCCAAATCAGTTATCGATAAAAGATGTCAAGTATGTGGGTAATTATTATTCAATTAATCAATATCTTTTATCCAAGTAATATATATTCTTAGAGATATGTGTCTTTAAACCATTTTTTTAGCATATACGGAATTATTAAACCTCTTTTTAATTTTGGAAATACCAAATCATTTCTCTCTAATTGCATAGGAAAATATTATTGAGTAAAAAGGAATCCATAGAAATTATACTAATTATACTCAATACTAATTTCCATATTCAACCTGTACTATTCGTCGAATAACGATGAAATCATCTTTTAAATTCACATGGATAATATGAGTTCCCTCCTTGGAATTTAATACAGCACTTAACCAGAATGTTACCTATAATACCAAACATCTTATTATTTTAAAATCTGGTTTAACCTTTGGAAAACTCCAAAAATCCTTTTATTTTTTCTTAGTAAGACGTGATTCGAGTAAATAAAATTTACTGTCCCCTTCATCGGGCCAGTACGGATAGGTAGCAAGAGCAGGAAACTAGTTTTCCACACCCAAACCTGGAGACTATCTCTCTATCACCCATAAGTCGGTCAAGTTATTTGATCAACTCTAAATCCTTTAAAATACCTGATTTATTATTTGAAAAACATTTATAAAGGATTCGGGAAGAAAAACCTAAGTTTAAACCTTATTTCCAAAATTTCCAAATTGCTTTGCTAAATTGCCGTTGAATGGTGCTTTTAAGGGCTTCATAGCACAAATCTCATTTTAAACCTTTTATATGTCCAATTTTTCCATTTAAAACTCTTTTAAGATTTTTTAACAAATTTTTAGAATTTATTCCATATTTTTTAAAGATTTATAAATATCTATTTTTAAGAGTTGAAATTCATATATTATGAACTGACAAAACGCGATGATTTAAAAACTTGATTTGGACGTATCTCAAATTTTATAAAATGAAATCTTGATTTTTCTCCTTCATTTGGAAACTATAGTTATAAGAATCTAGAAAATTCTTATTTCGAATAATTCCAAGTTATATTCCACTTTACACATTGACTTAACTTTTAAGGCGCAAAATCGCGAACCGCCGTTACATGACGGGCTAAATTTTACTTTTATTTCATATCTTTTAAAACTTTGTCGAAATGAGTTTTAATGTTTATAAAACATTTATAAACCATTTTAAACCATTTTATTCATGTTTAAAGAGGTTTAACTATGCCGTACCACTTTTATAATTCATAAAAGAAAGTGTTTTCTTTGTGTAGATTCGACGTGTGTTTACCGTGAATTATTTCCATAACCAAGCAAACATATTACCACATCCAAAATGTGATGATCAAACATAGAAAAATCTCATAGCAAACATATCATATCATCACATGATTTATAACATAAACTAGTAGAGTTTCTCACATATATAGCAATCCTTCTCTTAGCGTTATGAAATTGACTATAGCTTTGCTATTCCCACACCGAAGCTTATGATATCTTCCCCGAGACCCTAGGGTGTGCTCGGTTTTGAAAAAGGGAGGGTGGAGGTGCCTAGATGAGCTCGGCCAAGCAAGAAGAGGAGAAGAGAAGATGATCATTCAATTTAATTTCAAACTTAAGGTGATATATTTCTATATTTGAAAGTGTATTTTCAGTAAAGCTTCGCTATGACTATAAAATAATTTATGGGGACATGGAAGCCATTAATGAAGAGGAAGAAGAAGCATAGAAAATGAAATGGAAGTGTGAATAAATGAGAAGGTATACCTTTCCATTTATAGGTAAAAATGTGTAAATATCTAAAGACAACATCATGACACATCACATCACTACTTTCCACCTCAACATCACCACTCCTCCCTCCATGTGCTCGGCCCACCCCCCTATGCCACCACCTTCATCACTTCATGCCTCTTTCTTTGACTCTAAGGAAGTGTATTTGGATAATAATATGGACTAAGGTGGAGATATGTCATCATTAGCTTAGATTTCCTTTAATAAATATCATGATATTATTTAATTTACCATTAGTAATTTTGAGATGTAAATATAATTCTAATGTGCATATATGTGTACATGGATGTATATATAATTATATGTGCACATATATGTCACATATAACATATAACATTGCACAACTTCATTTTGTCAAACCGTTACGAATCCAGAATCAGATTTCCGATCGCATTTTTACTTCTTGGTTAAAATATATATATGTATGTGTGTGTGTAAACCAAATTTAAAAATGACATTTCTATTAATATTTAATAATTAAAAAGGCCTCATTTGATTTTAAAATAATGATTAAATCATTTAAACTCAATTTAAATTCAAAAATAAAATATTTTAAAATGATGATATCATATGTCATGAAGACATTTTATTTTCAAAAATAAAATAAATTATTTTTATTACATATTCTTGCTTAAATTGAGAAATAAGTGTATGTAAAAAAAATCATGCGCGACTTCTGACGGTAAAAAGTGTTTATCGATAAAACAATGTTTGGTCATATTATCGATATTTTTCCAACAAAAATCCAAAATCCTTATATTTGGAAAACAAATTTTAGAAATAAGATCACTATTATTACTAATCACATAAAACATGATTATATATGTTTATTAAAGCTATATTTGAATATTTAAAATTAATTAAATATTCTAATTCAAAATGGTAAAATTATGGGTCGTTACACACTTCCCCTTGAAAGAATTTCATCCCCGAAATTGAAGATAAGAAGAAGATAACCAAAAAAGGAATATATTAGATACCATGAAATATATATTAAGATATGATAAGTGATTACATCATAGCAGGTGAGTACACTACACCATAGGATGGATGGATAGTCTATGTGTGTGTGTGTTTACACACACAGAGACTATCCATCTGTCCTAAACTCGGGATATGCCTTTCCCATTCTATCCTCGGTTTTCCAAGTGCAGTCTTCAGCATCCCCACTCCATTCGACTTTCACTAATCTCGCAACCTTTCTCCGGAACTGCTTCTCATCACGAACAACTATTCGATTTGGTCGTCTGATAACTGCCAAGTTTGGCTCTACTTCTAAATCTTCCTGGGTAGCCGCCTCTATAATTAGTTCTGGGTCATGCACATATTTTCATAAATGGGATACATGAAAGACATTGTGCACACCTAACAACCTTTCTAGTAATTCCACTCGACAAGCTAGTGGGCCAATCCACTCAGGAATCAGAAAAGGTCCAATATATCGAGGTGCTAACTTTCCGACCCTTCCAAATCTTACTATTCCTCTCATCGAAGAGATTTTCACAAATACGAAATCTCCAACCAAGAATTCTAAATTTCTATGCCTCTGATCGGCGTAACTTTTCTGTCTGCTTTGAGCTTCCTTTAGATTCTTTCCGATCATATCTACTTTCTTTGAGGCTTCTCGAATGATATCAGGACCAAGTATTAACCGATCTCCGTTTTTGATCCAACATGCTAGTGATCTACATGGATGACCATATAAGGCTCCATACTGTTCCATGCCAATACTTGCCCGGTAGTTGTTATTATAAGAGAATTCCACAAGATGAAGATGATCATCGCATGAACCTTTAAAGTCTAATATGCAAGCTCTCAGAAGAACTTCTAATACTCTATTTACTCCCCATGTTTGCCAATCAGTCTGGATGATATGTAGTGCTTAAATTTAGCTTCGTTCTCAAAGCTATCTATAATGCTTTCCAGAACCGACTGGTAAAAATTGGATCCCGATCACTTACTATGCTACTCAGAATTCCATGTAAACGAACAATCTCCTTTATGTATATATCTATAAGATTGAGGCAGTCCTTGTCGACTTTACCGAATAAAGTGTGCGCTTTTGGTCAATCAGTCTATGATAACCCAAACGCCTTTGCTACCCTTCCTCATTCGAGGTAAATCGTCGATGAAATCCATTGATATTTGGTCTCACTTCCAAGTTGGAATCTCGAGAGGTTGAAGTAATCAAACAGTCTTGATCTGATCGCTTTTGATTTGCTGACAATTTGCACATCTGCTAACATGAATGGAGATGTCCCTCTTCATACCTTGCCACCAAGACTTGAGCGTAAAAACAATAGCAGCTAACTCCAAATCATGGGTAGGATAGTTCCTCTCATGAGTCCGCAACTGCCTACTTCCATAACATACTACCCTCCCTTCTTGCATCAATACTACTCCAAGGCCCGTCTTCAATGCATCAGTGTATACTATAAAAGGCTTAGCTCCATTGGGTAAAACTAACACTGGTGCACTAGTAAGGTCCTTCTTTAGCCTCATGAAGGAATCCTCACAATCTACGTCCCATACGAATGTCGCATTCTTCTTAGTGAGGCGAGTAAGCGGTGCTGAAATCTTAGCGAAATCTCTGATAAACTTCCTATAATAGCAGCCAGACCTAGGAAGCTTCTAACTTCAGTAGTGTTCTTGGGGGCCTTCCAATCTTGTACTGCTATTACTTTAGCGGGATCCATAGCCAAACCTTCCTTTGAGACTACATGCCCCAAGAAATGCACTTCCTTTCGCCAAAAATGACACTTCGAGAATTTTGCCGTCAACCGATGAACACGAAGTGTACGAAGAACCTCCTCTAAATGAATAGCATGCTCTTCCATACTCTTGGAAAACACCAAAATGCCATCCAAAAATACTACCACGAACTTATTTAGGATATCTCTAAAAACACGGCTCATCAAATCTACAAAATAGGCCGTTGCATTGGTTAGCCCAAATGGCATAACCAACCACTCAAAGAATCCATCTGGTGTCCTAAAGGTTGTCTTATCGATGCTATCATCAGCGATTCTAAGCTGTTGAAATCCGGTAGCCAAATCAAGCTAAGAAAATATTGAAGAGCCTACTAGTTGATCGAAAAGATCGTCTATCCTAGGAAGTGGGTAACGGTTGTTCTTCGTGAGCTTATTCAACTCTCTATAGTCTAGGCAAAGTCGAAGGGAACCATCCGCCTTTGTAGCGAAGATGACTGGCGCTCCCCACTCAAATATGCTCCTTCCGATGAAGCCTTTCTCCAATAGCTCACTTATCTACTTACTTAACTCCTACCTCTCCCTAGGGGCCATATGTCTCACGGGCAATGCCACTGGCTTAGTATTGTCATTAAGATAGATCCTAAAGTCGATCTCTCTCTTAGGGGGTATTCCACTAACCTCCTCGAAGACGTCTGGAAAATCTCTGATGACTGGAACTGACTCTAACTCTGCTGGTGATGAATCAAGGAAATAAAGGAAGCTCAACATGACTGACCCGTGTGGGTCGTAAGAAACCTCGAGAGTCCTATCGCTGCATGTCTCTAGTCTAACGACTCTCCTCTTGCAGTCCAATATCGCTCCATAAGTGGATAACCAATCCATCCCCAAAATCATCCCATACCCCGAAAATCCCAATACATAGGCGTTATAGTCAAATTCTACGCTTAGGATAAAAATTTTCAAATCCCTACAAATCATGGATAAATGTGCTGATCCTCCTATGGGGTTTGAAACAACAATAGGGTTTACTACTAAAGAGATATCTAAGTGCAAAAAATCAACCAAAGAACTGGAAATAAAAGAGTGTGATGCTCCAGAATCAAAAAGAGTCCGAATAGGAAAATCCAAAATAGAGACCAAACCTTCCACGGTGACTTTCCTTCCTCTATCTGGTCCGCTGCTAGAAGGTGCTGCATCCAAAGCCTGTATCTGCGCTGTAGGTGCGCCTGGTCCCTACCCCATCTTCTGAGGACAAACTTTACTAAGGTGACCAGGATGTCCACAATTGAAACACTTCCCCTTCATTGATGCCTTCTTACAGTCTTTTGAGTAATGAACAACCATCGCACAGCTATTGCATTTCCCGCCTTTCTTGATCTGCTTTTGAGGTCCTCCTCCTTTCTTATTATCCTTATCCTTCTTATATTTCCACCACTTCTTCTTAGAATTCTCTGACTTAGGAACCTACTTAGACTCTCCTTCCTTAGCTACATCAGACATGAGGGCCATCTCCACCAGTGACTCATATGTAGCTCCCATCGGCACATGCGTCAATAACAACCCTTGGAGGGACTGATTCAATCCCTTAGCAAACTTCATGGCCTTCTTGTGCAGTGTATTGACAAGCTCCATCCTAAACCACGACAACTCATTAAATAGGTTTATGTACTCCTTTACTGAAAGACTTCCTTGCTTCAAACTAATGAACCTCTCCAGCTGCATACTTTCTTCTGCTTGTGACAAAAACTTCTCTTAAATCTTTCTCGGAACCCATTCCAACCAATGTTTCTACCTTCTATCTCAACAATCTTCCACCAATAAGAAGCCTCTCCTTTTAGCTGCCAAGATGCAAGCTGAACTCTTTGTTGATCCTCCAATCCCAACAGCCCAAATATCCGCTACGTACTCCTTAACCAAGCTCGTGCTTCCATGAAATTCTCCATTCCAGAAAATGTCTTGCCTCCTAGATTAGCGAAGTCCTTGCATAGCTTAGAGAAATTGGTTGCTATGAGTGGATTAATGGGATCTCCACCCACCGGTGATGGATTGGGAGCTTGCCCTTGCACCTCTAGTGTCGTAGTTTGAAGGTATCTATGAAAGCAGCCTAGGACTTGGATACTGTAACGACCCGGAATTTTCGAACCCGAAAATTCCAGATAGTTAGGAGAAAAAGAAAAGAGATAGAAGAAAGAACAGAAAGAAGAAAGAAGAACAGAAACACGACATATCACATTCGCAGCGGATAAAATATAATATCAAATAATATTCTTTATACAAAGAAAGCTGTATCAGTCAATTACATTTAATACATCAGAGTTACAACCATTTACATGAACTGGACAGTATACAACTTGTTCCAGACTACAATCTATACAGACTACACAGTCTAATATACACAGTGGAATACTCCATACGTTCCTGCCATCCAGCTTGCCACCTGAGCTCTAGAATGTCATAACCTGGAAATCTGTAATACTCGGTCTGACCCGAGCATTACAACAAAGTAACACCCGGGTCAGGCTGGAAACCAGCGTGAGTAAACCCATACAAATTAAATACTAAGTGCAAACCATAAAGAAAAACCCGGGGTAACTCATACTTTAGTACGATTTCATTACTTGTTATGTGCAATACTTACTTCACATATCGATCTATAAAGAATCGAAGTGGTTTTGGGTATTAACTAATACCCGACTCCTGTCTCTTCGAATCCAATGTCATATCTAAACCAAGTTATTCAAGTGAAATACAATTCAACATTAAATAGGATGTCACTTATACATAGCAATTTATCATTGATAAATAACTACATTTTCATTGTCCACCTATATCATATCACAAACATTGCATATCAGACATATCAACCAATTCAAGGCATTTACATCATACAATCATTCATAAGCAAGATTGATCACTTCCAAAATTAATTTAATTCATCCCTAATTAAATTAATTACTAATCTTTAATCGCTTAGATTACCTTTACTTAACATTTATTAATTACAAACCGATTAATTTCATCTTAATTAATCACCTTTGATTAATTATTCTTTAATTATATTAAGTAATTAACTCTAAATTAATTACACAAATCCTTTACTCATCCTTAATAATTTCATTAACCTTAATTAACTGCTCAAATTAATTATCTTATAATTACTTACGTTGATTTATTTATCCTTTAATTAATCACACTCATTAATTAACTAACCCTTAATTAATTTCTTTAATTAATTAATCCTTTTATTAATTACACTAAGTAATTAATCTTTAATTACTTTAAATAATTTACCTCTATTAATTCACCTTGATTTTTAATTAATTTAACCTTTAATTAATGATATTATATTTTATCCGCTGCGAATGTGAGATGTCGTGTTTCTGTTCTTCTTTCTTCTTTCTGTTCTTTCTTCTATCTCTTTTCTTTTTCTCCTAACTATCTGGAATTTTCAGGTTCGAAAATTCCGGGTCGTTACAGATACCCTCAGAAAGATTAGGGTCATCCGCCATGTTATGCAAAGAAAAAGAGAATTTAGGCTCGAAAGAACCAAAAGAAGATTGAACTGAACTTTGAGGGGATTTTTATAAAAAATCTTTTATACTTGAAATACTATTTCTATAACAAGAGTTTCTTTCTGAAAAATACTTCCAAAATATGTTATTTTTCAAAAATACTTTACTTTTAAAATAAACTTTTAGGAATCTTGTAACCTTAGGCTCTAATACCAAGTGAAACTCCCCACATCCCTTAGTATAACCAAAAAGGACACACTAAAAGATGTGGTGCGTTGTAGGTATAGCTAAAACTTTACAGAGCCTAAGATTCATAAGACAATTAAATAAAAGAGCGGAAACATTTAAAATTAAACTTTATTATTCTAGAAAATAAATCATCAATACAGAATATGTCTTTAAAACCAAATACATATGTCTAGTGAAAAACACAATCTCAGTCATATCATCAGAGCACATGAAAATAACCATCCCTCTCAGAAGTACCAGTACATCAAACCCAAATGAAACAAAAAACTAAAAAGAAGAATACATGAAGGAAAAACTTCGCAGCTGAATCTCCAAGAAAATCAGAAATCTACTATCCTTGCCTCTGCTGGCCTATGGGGGGAAGGGGGAAAATAGAGGAGTGGGTCAGACTAAAAGTCTGGTGAGTGGAAGTAATTACTAGTATTTTTAAGCAAGATAAAGATAATAGACTTAGCAATAGTTCTAGTATAAAAGGAAATAAAGGAAAAGATAAAGCTGGAATAGAATACCGTTTAACTGTTTGCTTTGCTTAAATAGTTCTGATCATTTTCGATTGTTTGCACTTGTCTTAGATTGCTGCTTTGATTTGGCTGAAATCCTAATCCTACTGTAATTAGGCTGAAGTCCTAATTCTACCCTTTGATCGGCTATCTATCTATGTTGTGCCACTGTGAGCTAGTCCCATCGTGTGGGTCCCACAACAAAACTACACATGTTTAGCGCTTTGGAACTCAATAGCGACTTATATCCCTGCATCGAGGCCGTACGCTCAGCCACCGTTCGTCTCGCACTATCTGTTGCTCCCTTTTTTGACCTCTTACCTACCCTAAACAGCATAAGGGTGCCCAGCCTCACCTGAGTGTGTTGTGAGACCATCAGTTCCTGACTGAAGAGGAATGCTGCCGGTACGGGTCCTAACAAACAAAATCTAGATGCGCCCCTTGCCCAAATCCCCTGATTTGGGCTTCTATCTGTTGACCACTTATCTACCCTAAACAGCATAAGCGTGTCCCAGCCCCACCTAATCTATTATGAGACCATCAGTTCCTGACTGAAGGGGAAATGCTGCCGATACGAATCCTACTCCTATCTTTGCTTATTAACTTAATATAAGCCTTTTAAATAAGCTTATTCTATTAATTCTTCTCTATTTTCTTATTAACTTATTCTAAGTCTTTAAAATAAGCCTCTTCTGTTATCTCTGCAATATTTGCTTATTATCTTAGTGTTAGGCTTTAAAATAAGCCTCTTCTATTAATTCTGCTCTATTTGCTTATTAACTTAACTCTAAGTCTTAAAAGAAGCCTTTTCTGTTCTTTCTATTTAATTGTAACCTACGTTATACTTTCTCTTTTATCTTGTTTTTTTAGTTATAACTACTAGTTATAAACTTGCTTGCAAATGTTAAATTTGCCTATTTCAGTCTATATTCTTTTTATTACAATTCTTCTTATTTACGTCAAATTTTCTATAAATTTCGTATTCCTATAATTTAGTCCATATTAGCGAGTTATCCTCTTTTTACTATTTTTATTCGCGTAAAAAGGAATAAAAAGAACTAAAATTTACAGGTTGAGTTCTAACGTAAAACGAATGTAAAAAAATACAAATAACTATAAATAAAAGTAAATAACTGTAAATAAATGAATAAAACAGTTAAATAAAAATAGTTGAACAAAATAGACTGAAAAAACATTAAAAATTAACTGTAAACAACTTATATAAAAGCGGTCTCAAAATTGTAAAAAACTACAACTATTGAGAACTCTATTATTTTAAATTACTTAAAAATCTAAAATAATTACATAAACACTCACTTGTGGTCCTTAGCTCTTTTCCTTGGCCTTCCCGGATCCACTTTTAGGGTATAAAATATATTAATTAAAAAGATATTTTCCTTGGAAATATATTTCTTTTAGGGTCCAGCTTCAGGCAATGAACCCAGATGGAGAAAATATGAATGAGAAAAATAGCTAGACCTAGGGACTTATTTATAGTGTCACTTGTGGATCTCAAACCATTGGATTTCGAGATTAATTCTAGCGCAACTACATCATAGGTTCGATGGGAACCGTCGGATGGAAGCACCGACGCACAAGATTCGAAGAAATTGCAAAAAGACGTCACTGCTCGAAATTAGACGATTTCACGTCCAAATACAAATGCGGGTCGACCTTAGTGTCGACCAACACAAGCTAGGGTTGACCTATAGGTCGACCTAGCTATAGTAAGGGTCGACCCTAGGGTCGACCTTGCTCTATTTATTATTATTATTATTATTACTATTGTTACTATTATTATTATTATTTTCTTTTTCTTCGTTTTCTGATTTAATTCGTGTCTTCTTCATTCTAGGTCGGATTCTGACGAACTATATATGGAAATTGACTAGAAAATTACTACAGACACAATGTTGCAACTCCCGTGGCTCAATTTTGATAATTTCACAAAGTTTTTTTATTATTTAAGGTTAATTAATTATTATAGCTTAAATTTCGGGTTGTTACATGTTCGTTGTGCTATTATTTCATCTCTACGTCCTCTTCGGTTACTCATTTCCTGCTATTTGCATATAGTAAGGAAACAATTTTAGAACCATAGATGAGATTATCTTAGGGAATTCGTATAAAATAATCGAACAATTTTATTCGGATAAAAATTACAAATATGCACTCTCATTGACTAAACTCATTTGAGGGCAATACTAACCCTATCTCTAATGAGCCGACCCCATCAAGGCTTAGTTGTTCGCTCAACCAAAGCTCTGGTACCAAGTGTAACGATCCACCTCTTTGACACTCGAAAATTGACACTAATACATACACGGTATTCACGTGCCGCAAATTCAAGTGCCGGCAAGGCGGATGATCAGGCGTAAAAGTGAATAAAGATAGAAGATAGAAATACATATTCTTACATTGCGTTGAACAACTTAATTTTTTTACATATACATACAATCACTCACAAAATGATGTATCAGAGTTATGGCAAGTACAAAACCAGCTATGGATAGTTATAACTGCCTGTCCCTACACAGGTGTTGGTATATACTTGTACATAATACAATGGAAATAGAAATGGATAACTATCTACAGAGGAAACTTATGCTCTATGCTCTGAGCTCCTGCAAAATGCTCCAAGCTAAATCTGACTACTTGGCTACCCAGAAAAATAGGGCATCTAGAGTTTAAAGGAAAAGAAAATAAACTTCGGGTCAGCCATGGGACTGGTACGAGAAAACTCAAAAGAACGGATACTTTTGAAATCAAAGGGTATCTCATAAGACCATGCCACTCACAAACATGAATGGATTTTTACCTTATGATAACAAAAACATTTGCTACATAAAATCAGGGATATTATTTCTAATAACATTCCCTTTCAAATAACATATTAATCATAGCTGAAATTGTTACATTGATTAAATTCCAACATACTATGTTCTACAATCAAAACCGTAAAGGCACATATTAGAGAATTGATTTCCAACAATGAAAAAGTAAGGGACTACCTTCCGACAATACATCTATAAAGGAATGTACCGAGACACGGCCCCGCTGCCCTCTACCAACACAGAACCGACCTCCCTCTACCATAGATAGTATCGAATATCCCATCACCCCGGTCATTCTCAACCTATCTATGGGATCTCAAAGCATACACAACGAACCCGAAATATAAAGGGTAATCTAGAAAGGTGATGATCATATCCAAATGGGTGCGACCCATTTAGCCCTATTGCATCTAACATGTTTTTATCATTATCGATGTGTGAAGCTTGCGGTAATGTTTTACCTTTCATATGACAAATCCCACATTGAATTCCACATTCCTGTTTTTAATAACACACTGTTGATTTCCCCAAAAGTTCAACCCGCAAGTTCGTACTCCTCAAGGAAGGGTGTTAAGTGGAAGAGGGGTTACCTCCTACACCACCAAATTGATGTACTTTTGTAAAAATCAATGTACGTGGTCTTAGAAATGCAATGTCGGACACTCGTCCATACAAGTTGTCCAGGAATAAGAAAAAACAAAGGCACTCCTCCTACTACATCAAGTTTGGGAATCACCCATAGGATGAGTAGAAAGTAATCCTTGCATCGAAGATTTCAAAATGAAGATACCTCTACCACCATATATATGATATGGGAATTACCCTAGAGGTTAGTGGCAAGCAACCCTATACACTATGAAGGTCTTCGTCTTCAAAATTATTGTCTTCCACATGTCTTCACTTTCGAACGTGTATTGTTTGCACAAAAAATGGACAAACACCTCAAAGTTGTATGATTTAGCAGATCTGATGTTATTCTTAGTGATTTGAGCGATTTATGCAAATATATAAAAAACAGGGGCTAAACTGTAAAAAGACACGCAGATTTATAGTGGTTCAGCCAGAATGTGCCTACGTCCACTTTATATGTTATTTCTCTTCTCTTATTCTGATTACAAGTACAAAACTTTGATATCAGTAAAAGAAAGTTGTTTGAAAGTTACTTCCGTGCTTGAGCTCTCAAACTTGTCCCCATTGTTGTACCCTTGCCCCTCTATTTATAGAGTGAGGCTAGGGGTAGAGGTCCAGGATATGTATGGTCGCAGATGGGCCTGGGCTGATGTGATCTGGCCTGGTATGACTTGGTTCGGCATCACTTGGTCCGGAGGTGGGATGGTGAGGTTGGACCGGTGGTAGTTGGTCCGGTGGTGGAATGGTGAGGCTGGACCGGTGGTAGTTGGTTCGGTGGTGGGATAGTGAGGTTGGACCGGTGGTAGTTGGTCCGGTGGTGGGATGGTGAGGTTGGACCGGTGGTAGTTGGTCCGGTGGTGGGATGGTGAGGTTGGACCGGTGGTGGTTGGTCCGGTGGTGGAATGGTGAGGTTGGACCGGTGGGTCTGCCGAATGGATTCGATGGAGGTCTACCGAATGAGGTCTGCCGAATGGATCACGTTTCTGGGTCTCGAGGTCTTCCGGGTAAGAATTCACCCAACATTTGCCCCCCAAAGCGGGGCACGTGTTTGCATGTGTCGCGCTTTGTTTCGTGCTTTGGCGTTTCCCGTAGTTGAAATAGGTCCATTTGGCGAGGAATGCCGAACCGGTTGATTCGGTTGCCTGTCGCTTGGCTATATATAGGGGCTATACCCCCTTTGCTTTTCCTTACCGAACAACTCTTGCCGAATAGAACCTACGCCGAGTCAAACCTCTGCCGAATCTATCTTTGCCGAATCAAACCTTCGCCGAATCAAACCTTGCCGAATCAGGTGAGATCTTCAACCGGACCAAGTTTTGCCGAATGAACTTGCGTATGTACGTTTGCATGCCGAATGAACATGAACGTTTTAATACCGAATGAGATTATTGAAGTGCTGCATCTGTTTGTCGAATGAATTGTTGTATCGAGTGAACATGTGTTTCATACTTCGAATTTTTTTAAGCGAAATTCCAGATTATGCTGCTTGTATATTCTAACGATATATTTTTCCCATGTTTGCAGATAAATGTCTCGAAAAGTTGAAACTCGATCAGATAAGAAGAGATCCGGGGGCGAAGGAGAGTCCTCGGCCGTGCCCCCAGCTCAATCAGGATCGGAGCGTCATGGGCCCGCCCCGAGGTCATTAGTGGATGGATATGGTCCTCAGGAGCTGCTGGATTCCCCGCCTGACTGCTTTCCTAGCTCTCTCAAAGAGGAGCAACTCGATGTTATATCTCGTTCCTTTGGGATCGATAGAGCCCTCATGCTGCTACCGGGCCCAGGAGTCATGCCATACAGTCCTCCCGAAGGATACTTTGCTTATAGTAGGTACCATTGCATGTGTGGTGCTATCCCGCCTCTCAATGCTTGGATAGTCAGCTTCCTCACGTACCTGAAGGTGGCCCCATTCCAGCTTCAGCCCAACTCTTATGCCATATTGGTGAGCCTTTTTGTTATTTTTCGGAGGAAGTATGGTCGCGCCCCCTCCAACCGGGAGATCCGGTACTTGTATAATTTAAGGGGCTATAAGAAGGGGTCCCCATATGTTAGCTTGGAGTCTGCTGTGACCTTCAAGCCGGTCTTGGACCTGTACTCTAAATTCAGCATGTTCAAGAAAGAGTGGTTCTTTGTTAGGGACGACTCCGTCTCCATCCGGCGCTTTACCTCTGGATGTAAGTTGATGCTTTTACTTATAATTCTTATTCCGATTGCGATGCTTCTTCTCATACTTTCTCATTTTTGCTAGCGACAGGTGGCTTTCAGGTTGTGGAGACTGACCGCCTGGTTCAGACGGCGGCGGAGATAGAAGCCATTCTTGGGAAATACAGATCATCTGCCTACTTGATTAGAAATGCGATTCTTCTGGAATATAACTTGATCCTTCCGCAGCAGTCTGTAGTTAAGTTGAGGGAAACGGCGGAAGAGAGGGCGGCTGCTCAGGCTAAGGGAGGCGTTGCGGCAGAGGGCGGAAAGAGAAAACCATTCACGAAACCTCCAGCCGTCGGAGGTAAGAAACTTAAGAGGTCGGACGGTCCTTCTCCCAGCAATTGTCCACTTACTCAGGGGGAGATAGATGCGGAGGAAGAAAGAGGTGAGGCGGAGGGCGGAAGAGACGTTGAGCGTCTTGGTGATGATGGTGGCGATGGACAGGGTGGTGATGGTTCCAGGGCTCTATCTTCTGGGCAAGTAGGCGAAATGCAAGAGTGGACGGATGATGCTCTCCGCCAAGCTTTTGAGGGGTTGGATGATGATCCGGCTTTGGTAGAGAAGACCGGGAAGGCGGACAAAGCCGGGACTGGTGCAAGTGAGTCTTCTCCGGCTATCCCGGCCAAGGTGGCTCTGACAACTCAAGGTGAACTCTTGACCCCTGCATGCTTCACTAATGATAGGGACTTAGGAATATTTTATGACCGGCTCCCATCCTGGAATGAAATCCAGGACTTATTGCAGTATCCCACTCCTCCCCAGGGTTTGTACAACCATAGCTGTGTTTCTTTTCCTTTTCTAACTTGTAATCTACCGCGTTTCTTGAATCATATAGTAATGTAAGATCGTGACACTTGTTCTTTATATCAGGAGCAGGCAAGACGCCCAAAGCTTCAGACCTTCGACACAGGCTCGAGCAATATAAACTTTCCAAAATTTCTGCTAAGCCGAAGCCCTCAACCCAATGCTCCGGGGATGTAGTCGGATACCGTCCTCTTCTTGGGGTCATCGAAGAGGGTATTCAGCAGAGGAAGAGGAGTCATCCTTTATCCGAAACTTCGCTCGGTCCTCAGCCTCCGGCTCAGCCTATTCATGATATTACTGAGGAGGGCAGCGAGTTTGTACCTTCTCCACACCCGTCCGGAAACCCTTCTGTTGTTCATATCGACCGTCCCGACCTGGCCCGTAATCCATTCGCAGGTCATCCTGATCTGGATCCGGGTTCTCATGATATTACTTTTGACGAAGTCACTGGTGAACACCTTCTCCCCCGTAACCCCATGGTACGAGTACTTGATGAAGCCAAGTCCTTAGATCTCGATCTACTCACTACTCGTATAGTCACTATGGGAGACGAGGCCAAAGCTAATATAGATCGGGTGGCAGAGGAGACCAAGAAGCTGATGGGGCATCATGCTCGGCTGGTTAAGGCCGGAGAGGAGATTGGGAGCGCCAATATCCGACTTCGATTGGTGGTTTCGGATCAGGCCATCCAGATTTCTCAGCATGAGGCTGCTACTGGGCGTTTAAGGAAAACCATGGAAGAGGCCAGTCGGGCCGAATTGCGGAAAATGGAAGCTGCTTGCAAAGAGCGGATTGACATGGCTATTGCCACGGTGGACGAGGTTCGGAGAGCGGATCTCGAGCAGGTGGAGGAATTGTCCGAGAAACTTGAGGCTGCAGAACTTGCCCAAGCTAAGTTGAGGGAAGAGATGGAGGTGATGCGGAGGTCCCTTCAGGCTGATTGCTCGAGATACAGACTGGAGAGAGATGCTGCCGTCGAAAGGTTGTCGGCCTCCGATGCCCGGATGAGGGAGTTTGAGGAGAACGAGGGAATGATGGATGACATGCTCCAGGACATGTATTTCCGGACCTGGAAGCAGGGCAATCTCTCTTGGATGGATGATTATCCCAGGGTCATGGCCAAGACCTATCTTCGGGCTTTGGAGGAGGCTAAGGCTGATGCAGATAAAGAGGGTGGAACGGTCTTCAGTATGGATGTGGTCACTGCTCAGTTTACCAAGGAGGAGAAAGTGGCGGTAAAGGAGGGTATGCGGCTGCTTGCTGCTGAAGAAGCAGGTGTGCAGGTTGAGGATGACGACCAGGACGGTCAAGAAGCGGGTACTGGTAAGTCTTCCATTCTAGCCTTTCCGTTAACTTGGTTATTCATCACTAATGAATCCTTCTTATGACCGGACAGGCGGGCAAAAGAGCAAGGACAAGACTTCGACGCGACCGGCTCCCTGATTGGACCTGGAAAATTCTTTTTGTAGGCTTGGCATTGTTGTATCTGTTAGTCTTAAGACAGTAGAGTAACTTCTAAGTTGTAATTCTTGCTACTTGTAATAACATTATTCTTGACGTGTAATTTTTTAGCTCAAGTTGATTTTGTCGTTTCTTGAATATTTGTTGCTATTTCGACATATCGTATGAGAAATGTAGCTATGTATATTCTTGTAATTAAATTGTGTTTGATGTCAGATTCTGGTTTTAAATCATAATCTCATGACTTGCAATGTTAGCGTGTGGTGTGAAAAAATTAAATTATAGTCATGCATTTGTACATAAAGGAAGAAAATACCGCCTTTCATGTTCTGTTTGTAAATGGCAGTTTCAAATATCTTGTATGACCAAGCATGGAAAGCAGTTGACTGCCCTGCCATCTGATTGTGAATCTCTGCATCCATTGGCGGGTATCTCTTACCCTGCATCCTGTACTTTATGGTTTGTTATAGAGGATAGGAGGAAAGTTTTTTAAGTAAAATTGAAATATGTGAAATAGTAAAACTTCCAGTCATGGAAGGCCTTCGATGTGCTTAAGTTCGTGGCAAACGGGTTTTGTAGTCACTTTCCCTAGCTGTGGGTCTTGGAGACATTTGTCACCCATCTTACGCCTCCGCGGGGAGTTAATTCTTTTTTACCACAGCCGCACTTAAGACACACCGGAGCCGAGATCGCGCACAGTAACTACCCGGGCCATTATGGCCCGTACTCATGGGTATTATTCGACTTACTGTGGCCGGCTAGCGTGGGTGCCGATCGTCAACTGTGAACTGCCCCTGGCTGGCCACACCTTATGTTGGGGCTTATAATCGGTTCACAGTTGCCGGCGAGCCTAACGCCGTAATGAGCTGCCTCGGCTATAGTCGGCCTTCTCGGTGGCTTATAATCGGCTCATTACAGTTGGCTTTAAGGGCCGTCGCGAGCAATGAGTTAACCCGCAGCAGAGGGATGCTGGAGCAAAAGTGTCTCATTGACGAGGGCATAGATTCGCATAGTACCTGTTGTGTCTTGTCCACGTGAAGTTGCATTGTGGAGTGCTTTGAATAGAAATGCTATATGCTCAGGATTTCGTTTAACAGAAAAGGATAAAGTTAACAAGCAGCCAAGATACAAAGGAACAAGTTAAAAAAGAGACAAGGCTTTTTTAAAGTGGTTCGGCACGAAAAAATGCCTACGTCCACTGATTCTCTTTGTTAATTCACTTCATATGGGCAATACAAGTTAAGAAAAGTATCGACGGAGGTGTTGGATGTTCCATGCCCTCTGGAACACCTCTCCGTCCACTGTTGACAAAATATAGGCTCCGTTGTGGAGATCTTTATGAATTACATATGGTCCATCCCAGATTGGGTCTAGTGCTCCGGGGCGAGGGAAGATTCGCTTGAGGACAAGATCCCCTTCTCGTAAGGTACGATGCTTAACTTTGGAGTTGTATTGTGCTGCCACCTTTTGCTTGTGGGCTGCTGTTTTTAGGACTACATCATTCCTTCTCTCCTCGACTAGATCCAAAGACATGTTGAGGAGCTCTTCGTTCTCTTCTGGGTTATAGTGGATCCTACGGTGGGAAGGCACAATGGTTTCAACTGGGAGCATAGCCTCCGATCCGTATGCCAAAGAGAAAGGAGTGTGCCCTGTTGATGTTCTGAAAGATGTGCGGTAGGCCCATAGTGCCGTAGGGAGTTCATCCACCCAAGCGCCCTTTGACTTTTCGAGCTTCTTTTTTATCAGAGTTTTCAGAATTTTGTTGACTGCTTCGACTTGTCCGTTTGCTTGGGGATATGCTACGGATGAGAAGCTTTTGTGAATTCCGTGTTCTTGGCACCAGTTGGCGAATTCCTCGCTGTCAAACTGAAGTCCATTGTCTGATATGATTTTTAGTGGGACTCCGTACCTGCACAGAACATTTTTGATTAAGAAGTTGATAACTTTCGCTGAAGATACTTTATTTAGCGGTTCTGCTTCCACCCATTTGGTGAAATAGTCGACTGCTACTATAGCATATTTGGCGCCGCCTCGACCCATTGGCAGTTCACCGATTAAGTCAATTCCCCATACTGCAAAGGGCCAAGGGCTGGTCATCTGAGTAATATCAGTTGTTGGTAGCCGAGGGATCTTAGCAAATTTTTGGCATCTGTCACACTTCTTGACGAAATCTAAGGCGTCCTTGCTTAAGGTGGGCCAGAAATATCCGTATCGGAGTATCTTTTTTGCTAACGTTTGCCCTCCGGTGTGATCTCCGCAGCTTCCTTGATGAATGTTGGATAAGATTTCCTTGGCTTCCCTTCCGGCGACACACCTTAACAATGGGTTAGAGAACCCGTGCCGATAGAGGATGTCTCCTTGTATCGTGTAGCGGGACGCTTTCCTCAAGATTTTCTTGACTTCGTTACGCCTGTCGGGTAGTGTGCCATTTTGTAGGTAGTCTCGGATGGGAGTCATCCAAGTTGCTTCTTCGGTTGCAGCTATCAGATTCACTTGCTCAAAACTTGGGATCGTTTGCTTTGAGACAGTTACTGCCCCGAAGATGGCGACGTCCCTCATACTTGCTTGCTTTGCCAATTCGTCGGCCTCTTGGTTCTCTTCCCGAGGGATGTGTTTGACTAAGTAGTGGTCCAATCGGTTGAGAAGCGACTTGGTCTTCTTTAGATATGCTATGAGTCGTTCTTCTCGAGCTTGGAATTCCCCTAGTATTTGATTAACAATAAGCTGAGAATCGCTGTGAAGGCACAAAGAATTGGCTCCGATCTCGATAGCAATTTCTAGTCCGGCTATTACGGCTTCATATTCTGCATCGTTGTTGGTGGCAGCGAACTCCAACCTTATAGCATAGTGCAGTTTATTTCCCCTGGGAGTGATTATTACCACACCTGCCCCCGAGCCTTGTTCGTTAGATGCACCGTCCACAAAGAGATTCCACTTGATATCTTCCGTTATTTCCAGTTGCTCCTTATCCTCGTTGGTAGTGAATTCTGCAATGAAATCAGCCATGGCTTGTCCCTTGATGGCGGTGCGAGGGTGATAGGTGATATCATACTGACTCAGCTCAATACACCATTTAAGTAGTCGCCCGGAAGTGTCGGGACGGTGGAGTACCTGTCTCAGTGGTTGATCGGTCAGAACTTTGATGGAATGGGATTGGAAGTAGTGACGTAGCTTTCGTGAAGTGATTAGTAAACAGTATGCTAACTTTTCAAGCTTAGGATATCTAACTTCTGCCCCAGTAAACCTTTTACTGACGAAGTAAACTGGTCGTTGCGTGCGATCGTCTTCCCTTACCAAGGCAGCGCTTAGAGCGTGAGATGACACAGCAAGGTATAGGTATAATTCTTCGCCTTCGCTTGGGGTTGAGAGTACCGGTGGTTTCTGGAGGTGTTCGATTAGGTTAAGGAAAGCGGTTAAGCATTCGTCCGTCCATTCGAACTTTCCTTTATCCTTCTTTAGAGCTTCGAAAAAGGGGATGCACTTGTCCGTTGCTTTGGAGATGAATCGGCTTAGGGCAGCCACTTTTCCATTTAGGCTTTGCATTTCCTTTCGGGTGGAAGGTATCTTGATGTCCCTTAATGCTCGGACTTGTTCAGGGTTTGCTTCTATCCCTCGGGCATGGACGATGAACCCTAAGAATTTTCCTGATGACACTCCGAAGGAGCACTTTAGTGGATTCAACTTCATTCCATACTGTCGAAGTACCTGGAACATTTCGCCTAGGTGGCTTACGTGATCTTTGGCTTTCCGTGATTTTACTAGCATGTCGTCTACATATACTTTCATTGTTCGTCCTATTAGCCCTGCAAACATCTTGTTGACGAGGCGCTGGTAGGTGGCTCCTGCATTTTTAAGTCCGAAAGGCATCACTTTGTAGCAGTATAAACCCCGGTCGGTGATGAAGCTAGTGTGGTCTTGGTCGGGAGCATGCATAGGAATTTGGTTATATCCTGAGTATGCATCCATAAAAGACAGGAGTTCATGTCCGGCTGTGCTGTCTACAAGTTGATCGATTCTGGGAAGCGGGAAGCAATCCTTTGGGCACGCGTCGTTTAGGTTGGAGAAGTCAATGCAGGTCCGCCACTTCCCATTAGCCTTCTTTACTAGTACCGGGTTGGCGATCCATTCTGGGTAAATAGCTTCTCGTATGAAGTCATTGGCGAGTAGATTCTTTACTTCTTCATCGAGGGCTGCTGATCGCTCTGCCCCCATACTTCTCTTTTTTTGTTTTACAGGCGCCTTGGTAGGATCAATTTTTAATACGTGGCATGCTATGTTGGGGGAGATTCCGGTCATGTCAGCGTGTGACCAAGCGAACACATCCAAGTTGTGGCGGAGAAAATCAACGAGTTGTTCCTTCAATTCAGTTTTCAGCTGCGACCCAATTTTCAGTAGCCTACTTGAGTCGTGCTTGTCTACAGATATAAACTCCATAGCCTCTGCAGGCTCGGCGGTGGCCTCCTCCTCTTTGTCCCTAGGGTCTAATTCATTGAAAGGGTCGCTGGTGTATCGAAGAGGAGGGGCTTTCTTTAGTTGCTATGCTTCAAGGCTTTTTGTGCAGAGGGCAATCTCTACACCTTTCCCTTTATCTCTCCTGTGGTTGTTGCGAAGTTCGGTTACATAGCAGTCTCGTGCAATATCTTGGTCTCCTTCCACTTCCCCTACCCCATTGTCTGTTGGAAATTTCATTTTCAGGCACCACGGGGCTAGGACAATCTGGAAGTCAGATAGGGCTGGTCTTCCTAGGAAGGCGTTGTAGGCCGAATGGTTTTCTATCAGCACAAACGTCTGTTTCCTTACAACGGAGCGGGGATGGCTTCCAATTTCAACGAAGAGGTCCAGCTGCCCGATGGGCATTTTCGCATCTCCAGTGAAACCGTGTAGCGGTTTATCGCAGGGAGATACATCCTTCATTGATAGCCTCATTTTGTCGAATGCGTGTTTGAACAGGATATTTACAGAGCTTCCAGTGTCTACCAGTATTCGGTAAACTTCGGCGGGACCGAGTCGGGCAGAGATAACCATGGGATCCATGTGCGGGTACTGTCTTCCTTCTAGGTCGCGTTTACTGAATGTGATGTCATCACTTTCTTTCCGCTTTGGGTGGCGCTCTTCTATAACCGTATTGACACAGTCTCTATTGTCTCTGAGCGACTTCCCATATCTTTCCATCTCTTTCCAACTTCTGTCTGCGATGTGCGGACCTCCTGAGATGGTATGGACCACTATCTTCTCTTGACTAGAGCTGCTAGCGTTGCGGTCGCCTCTGCCGGTCCCTGGTGAGGGTAGCCTTGGGTTTTCATTGGCAGGAGCTGGAGTCCTGTCTTGACTTTTTACATAGCGTTCCAGTTTCTTTCTTCTGATGTGTTCCTCAATCAGATCTCGGAGATGATGGCATTCGTTGGTATCATGTCCGTGGGATTCGTGGAAGCGGCAGAATTTTCCAGATTTCTGTGCGCTATCTGATTCCTTCTTGTATGGTGGGCGTTTGTATCTAACTTCGCCTTGGGTGGCAAGGAAGATATTTTCGACGGTCTCGTTCAAAGGGGTGTAAGAGTCGAATCTTGGTCCTGGCCGATATAGGCGTTTTTCTACTTTCTTGCCCCCAGCATTGTCTCTGGAATCATTTCTTCGAGCGTCCCTTGCCACAGCAGGGGCGTTGCCATGGGTCGTCTTACTTTGCTGTCCTGACTGCCCCTCAATGGCAGCATCCTCAAGCCTCATGTATTTCCCGGCTTCATGGAAGAAATCGGGTAAAGTAGCTGGTTTTTCTTTTGTCGATCTTCTAGCAAATTTAGTGTCCGGATGCACCCCACTGCAGAGGGCCATCAGGATAAGCTTCTCATCGGCGTCTTGAACTGCGGCTGCTGCGGCGTTGAATCTGGTTAGGTATTGCTGCAGCTTTTCTCCAGGTTTCTGTTTGACGCTGGATAAGGAATAAGCGTCCTTAGGTTGCTCCACATGAATGCGGAACTGACTGATGAATTTTTCTTTCAACATTTCCCATGAGCTGATGGATCCTTGGGGTAGATGACAGAACCAGGAGGTAGCAAGATCTGCTAAGAAGAGCGGAAAGCATTTGCACAGTACTCCCTCTGTTGCTCCACTCATGAGCATATGCTGTGTGTATCTCTGTAAGTGTACAACGGGATCGGAGGTTCCTTTGTAGGGTTCCATTGTTGGCATCTTCCATTCTCGGGGGGTGATAGCAACTTCGATATTGCGGGCGAAAGGGCTGGTTACCCTAGCGCCTATCCCTCGATCTCTTAGCTCCCGTTGGACACACTCTCTGAATAAGCACGCCATCCTTTCATCAGAATTTGGAGCAGACAGAGATGAATTTGGTTCTGTTCTGTGGGGTTGATTCCGTCCAGACAACCTGTAGGGATGGTATCGTCTATCATTCCTCATATTTTCCAGTGGCTGCCTTTGATCTTCCGGGAGCATGCTTGGGTCAGCTACAGTTGGCCCTTGCCTTGATCTTCCCCTGTTGGGTTCTGATCTAAGCACTTCCTCGGGTCCAACTTCGGGCTGAACTCTAGCTCGGCCCCGTTCACCGGTGTTTCTGTGGTTAGGCAGCATGACAGGCTCAGCTGCAGTTGACCTTCACCCGGTACCTTCCCCGTTAGGTTCGGCACCAAACGTTTCCTCAGGCCTAACTTCGGGCTGGGCTCGGTCTCGGCTCCTACCACGGCTACTCCTGCCGTTAGCTCCTTCGAAGAAGGAAGATCTTTGATGTCTCTGAGATCCTCCAGATTGGGACTCGCCCCATGATTCAGTGTTGCGGTTGGATTCTTCAGCGTCCCTCAAGCGTGACATGAGATGGTCCACCAAGGCTTCCTGCTGGGACGTGAAGCGGTTAGTTACTTCAACAACAACTCTGTCCAAATCTGCCCTAGTAATTGCTGCAAGCTGTTCTGTGGCAGGAGTGGTTGGGTTAGCCTGTCCTTCACTTGTTACCGTTGCTGGAGGAGGACGATTTACTTGATTCGCGATAGCTGGATCAGGAAGGCTACTGGATGCGATGTTTTTTCCTTTGTTAACATCTTTTCTCTGTTTGGGAGGCATGTTTTCCAAGTGGCGGACGATGCTGTTAGGAAAACTTGTTAAGCGGATGAAGCTGAAGCTTCGAGCTTCAATCTCTCAATGAAAGCACCAAAAATGTTTGCACAAAAAATGGACAAACACCTCAAAGTTGTATGATTTAGCAGATCTGATGTTATTCTTAGTGATTTGAGCGATTTATGCAAATATATAAAAAACAGGGGCTAAACTGTAAAAAGACACGCAGATTTATAGTGGTTCAGCCAGAATGTGCCTACGTCCACTTTATATGTTATTTCTCTTCTCTTATTCTGATTACAAGTACAAAACTTTGATATCAGTAAAAGAAAGTTGTTTGAAAGTTCCTTCCGTGCTTGAGCTCTCAAACTTGTCCCCATTGTTGTACCCTTGCCCCTCTATTTATAGAGTGAGGCTAGGGGTAGAGGTCCAGGATATGTATGGTCGCAGATGGGCCTGGGCTGATGTGATCTGGCCTGGTATGACTTGGTTCGGCATCACTTGGTCCGGAGGTGGGATGGTGAGGTTGGACCGGTGGTAGTTGGTCCGGTGGTGGAATGGTGAGGCTGGACCGGTGGTAGTTGGTCCGGTGGTGGGATGGTGAGGTTGGACCAGTGGTAGTTGGTCCGGTGGTGGGATGGTGAGGTTGGACCGGTGGTAGTTGGTCCGGTGGTGGGATGGTGAGGTTGGACCGGTGGTGGTTGGTCCGGTGGTGGAATGGTGAGGTTGGACCGGTGGGTCTGCCGAATGGATTCGATGGAGGTCTACCGAATGAGGTCTGCCGAATGGATCACGTTTCTGGGTCTCGAGGTCTTCCGGGTAAGAATTCACCCAACATGTATATTGGTTCGAAGTGGTTTTCGAATAGAAATCGCCCAAATCCGATCCCGGTTTCTCCGAACCAATTATCTATAAAAGATATCAAGTGTGTGGGTGATTATTATTCAGTTAATCAATATCTTTTATCCAAGTAAAATATCTTCTTAGAGATATATGTCTTTAAACCATTTTTTTTAGCGTATACGGGATTATTAAACCTCCGTTTAATTTTGAAAATACCAAATCAATTCTCCTTAATTACATAATAAAACGTTATTGATTAAAAAGGGATCCATAAAAATTATACTAATTATACTCAATACTAATTTCCATACTCAACCCGTACTATTTGTTGAATAACCGTGAAATTACTTTTTAAATTCACATGAATAGTATGAGTTCCCTCCTTGAACCAGAATGTTACCTATATTACCAAACATCTTAGTATTTTAAAATCTAGTTTAACATTTGGAAAACTCTAAATCTCCTTTTCCTATTTCTTATCAAGATGTGGTTCGAGTAAATCAAATTTATTATCCCCTCCATCGGGCCAGTCCAGATAGCTAGGGAGAACAGGAAACTGATTTTTTAAACCCAAGCCTAGAGACTATCTCTTTGTCACCTATAAGGCGGTCAAGCTATTTGATCAACTCTAAATCCTTTAAAATACTTGATTTATTACTTAAAAAATATTTATAAAGGAGTCGGGAAGAAAAACCCAAGTTTAAATCTTATTTCCAAAATTTCTGAATTCCTTTGCTAAATTGCTGATGAATAGTGCTTTTAAGGGATTCATACCACAAACCTCATTTTAAACCTTTTATATCTCCAATTTTTCCATTTAAAACTCTTTTAAGATATTTTAACATATTTTTAGAATTTATGCCATATTTTTAAAGATTTATAAATATCTATTTTTAAGAGCTGAAATCTATATTTTACATACTGCCAAAACGAGATGATTTTAAAACTTGATTTGGAAAAATCTCAAATTTTACAAAATGAAGTCTTGATTTTTCTCCTTCATTTGGAAACTATAGTTATAAGAGTCCGGAAAATTCATATTATGAATAATTCCGACCTATATTCCACTCTACACATTGATTAAACTTTTATGGCGCGAAATCGAGAACTGCCGTTACGCAACACTCTCAATTTTGACTTTAATTTCATATCTTTTCAAAAAATTGCCGAAATGAGTTTTAATATTTATATAACATTTATAAACCATTTTATTCATGTTTAAAGAGGTTTAACTATGCCATAACAATTTTATAATTCATAAAAGAAAGTGTTTTCTTTGTGTAAATTCGACGTGTATTTACCGTGAATTATTTCCATAACCAAGCAAACATATTATCACATCCAAAACATGATGATCAAACATAGAAAACACTCATAGAAAACATGTCATATCATTTCATAATTTATAAAATAAACTAGTAGAGTTTCTCACATATATAGCTATCATTCTTTTAGCGTAACGAAATTGGCAATAGCTTCGCTATTCCTGCACCGAAGCTTATGATATTTGTCTTGGGACCCTAAGGTGTGCCCGACTTTGAAAAAGGGAAAGTGGAGGTGCCTAGATGAGCTTGGCCAAGAAAGAAGAGAAGAGAAGAAGAAGATCATTCACTTTAATTTCAAACTTAAGGCGATATATTTCTATATTTGGAAGTGTATTTGAAGTAGAGCTTCGCTACAACTATGAAATAATTTATGGGACATGGAAACCATTAATGAAGATGAAGAGGAAGCTTAGAAAATGAAATGGAAGTGTGAATAAAATGAGAAGGTATGCCTTTTCTTTTATAGGAAAAAATGTGTAAATATCTAAAGACAACGTCATAACACATCACATCACTACTTTCCACCTCAACACCACCACTCTCACCCTTCATGTGCAAGGTCCAACACCCATGCCGCCACCTCCATCACTTCATGCCTCTTTCTTTGACTCTAAGGAAGTATATTTGGATGATAATGTGGACTAAGGTAGAGATATGTCATCATTAGCTTAGATTTCCTTTGATAAATATCATGATATTTTGTTTAATTTACCATTAGTAATTTGGAGATGTAAATATAATTCTAATGTGTATGTATTTTTACATGGATGTATATATATGTATGTGCACACGTATGTCGCATATAACATATAACCTTGCACAACTTCCTTTTGTCAAACCATTACGAATCTCAAATCAGATTTCCAGTCACATTTTTACTTCTTATTTAATATATATATATATATATATATATATATATGTAAACCGAATTTAAAAATAACATTTCAATTATTATTATTTAATAATTAAAAGGGCCTCGTGTGATTTTAAAACATTTATTAAATCATTTAAATTCAATTTAAATTCAAAAATCAATTAGTTAAAAATGATGACATCATTGATGATGTCATAAAGACATTTTTATTTCCAAAAAGGAAATAAATAATTTTTTACATATTGTTGCTCAAATAAAGAAATAAGTGTATGTAAATAAAACATGCAGGACTTCTGATGGTAAAAAGCTGTTTATCGATAAAACGATTTTCGGTCATATTATCGATATTTTTCTAACGAAAATCCAAAATCCTTATTTTTGGAAAACAAATTTTAGAAACAAGGTCACTATTATTATTGATCACATAAAACATGATTATTTATGTTTAATAAACCTATATTTGAATATTTAAAATTAATTAAATATTCTAATTCAAAGTGGTAAAATTACGGGTCATTACACATATAATATGAATAAATAATCCAAAGATAGATTTTTGAGTTCGTTAACTCACCTAAGCTCTGTAGTTAAATTTCCTCACTGCTTACGCAACCTAGAACATTAACGCAACAACAAAACTTGAATTCCTTCTTTCCATAGATGCATATAAGTGTCGAATTGCATATACTCAAATTTGGTGATTTTTAATAATTTACTTGATTTGTTGTAGAATTTGGAAGAGGGAGGTTATTGGAGAAGAAGCATCCCATAAGGGATGATAAAGGAGATACGTCTAAACTATTATTTGCTAAATGAAGGGAAAAATCTCGAATTGGAAGAGCCTCGAGATTAGAAACATTAGGATATGGGAAGGTATATTTTTGGGTTTAGGTTCTTCGGCTTTAGGCTTAGGTTATGAAAAATATATTTATTTTTATTATTTAATATCTTTTATATATTACTTTTCATTTAAAACAAATCAGAATAAAAATTTCAAATAAAATTTATTGTCGCACTACTTAATTATCTTCCGAACATTATAAAATATTTTAGAATTTATTTCCATATTTTAAGTCATTTAACTTTAAATATCTAATATTCACATTTTAAGCCCATTTATTATATAATTTCTAAATTAATTTATTTCACAATTTTTTAAACAAATGATTATCTCATAACCATTTAACTTCATCACTAATTACTTTATTATAAGTTTTCGATATTCCTTACTAAATCCAAAATCGTCTTATTTAAACTATAAAAATCCATTTTAGGTGATCAAATAATTATTATTTACTTTTATTAATTACCCTTAAATATTAGGATGTTACAATAAGCTACTGAACTCGTATCTACTATTATTCTTCAAGAAAGTTCGTACATGAATTAAAATTTCATTTTTTTTAATATTATTAAGGGCTGAGTTCATACCATGGAGTCGACAATGGTATTTGTAATCATATTACCAAATTCAACTTAATTGAATTAATTTATAGATGTCATAAATTAAAATTGAGAAAATTAGTATAAATGTGTATTAATTTATTTTGGTTTTTCTTGTAACATCCCCCTATTTAAAGGCCCAAAACTAACAGTTAAGGATGCTACAGTCATCCATAGTTATTAATCCTCGACGACCAAACACGGCAATATTGGATACATTGGTACACATAAACACAAGAATATGGAAAAAAAAATTAAACAGCAAAACATATTCCACATTGCATTTCAAAATATTCCAAATTGATTACATAATCCCAATTCGCAGACCACATTCAGATAACATATAATTATTACAAAATATGCCAAGAGCGACATATGAAGATGTTCCATTGGTAGATTAGAGTATATAGATAGGCAAGAAAACAATTTGCCTTTACAAGAAAAACACACAGCGGAAATAAAAGAACTCTAATAGCAAGTTTGCCTCCTCCACGTCCTCGGAAGCTTTATTCATCTAAAAGAACACCTGGAAACCTTAACTCTCAACCTACTCAAAGTTAATTGACTACCAGAGAGTTTAAGGGGAAAACAAAAACTTTGAGTCAGACATAAAGCCTGGTATGAATAATAATTTACCATCTCAAACCATTTAGATATCTAGTGAGACCATGCCGCTTAACAGAACGGGTTTTCCTCTCACTAGTATCTTAAAACATTTATAAAACCATATACTATGCTCCTACATCCACAATGATTAAAACATAATATTTCAAAACATTATGATGATATGCAAAAAAAATCAATTCTAGATTACCCATCCCCATTCATTCTGACTATCTGTCTCAATTATAGATTCTGGGATTACTATTAACATGTTAAATGTTAAGGACTATATATCCAGTTATATAGTTTTCATGGGATCACTAAGAACCTATCGGTAACTCCAATATCTTATTTCTTATTCTAGTTTTCATGGGCTAACTAGGAACCTATTGACTGACAGCCAGTATCTTAATCTGGATATAGTTTTCATCGGCTAACTACAAACCTACTAGCCTCTGCTAGTATCAAATCATAGTTTTCATAGGCTAACTATGAACCTATTGGCCCCTGCCAACATCATACAGTTTTCATGGGCTTACTGTAAACTATTGGCCCCACCAATATCTTTAATGAAAATTTTAACATCTGTTAAGTTATATTCACTACTGGGTTAACCTAACTGGTTATTCTGCCCTTTCCCCAAAATATAGTAATGGGTTAATAACAATGTGAATAACATTTCAAAATCTTTATTTATGCCATGGTTATTACTTTAAATTGAGATTGGGTTTATGTTTTTAAACTATAAAACATCTCTTTCGAAACCTCTGGATAGCCTCCTTCGAAAGCAAAGACCTCTTTTCAAATCATTTTATACATACCTTTCGAAGCCCTTAGTAAACACTCTCTTTCAAAACCTATTATACCTTATGATGGTATTAAATCATCTTTCTTTAAAATATAGAGTTTCGAAACAAATGAAAGTACATCTTTCGAAAGCATTGGGTTTACTCTTTAAAAATTTTATTTGGGTCAAAATGGTTATATACGAAAGTATCTCTTTCAAAACCAACATAAAATTAGTTTGGGAAAAATTGATGGTGTCGGAACCATCTAGTCGAAAGCAAAACCTTTAAAACAAAAACTTTGATGGAAAGAGTCGAAACCCCTTTCGATTCCATCACCTTCGAAACCCTCAACCCCTTTGAAAGCATACAGGAAAAAGGCTTAAGTAAAACAGAAGTAACCCCCTTCGACAACATAAATGACTTCAATGCACGCGAAAGGGGGATTAGCGGCGTGGTTTCGACTGGGATGAAACCTACCATTTTAAAAGCAATTATTTAAAGGAAAATGTACTATTTCGAAAGCAATTACTTTAACCCAACATGACAACCTTCTTCGAAAGCTAATTAAAAAACCTATTTGAAAGCATAGCTTTCGATTGTGTCGAAAGCTTTAGGTAAAACTAGGCAAGACTTTAACTTTTGAAAACAAAGCAGGGTTTCAACCTCGTCGGAAGCTAACCTTTCGACAACAAGTCTACCACCCTCCTTCCAATCCACTGCATACCATCTGAGTGATATCTTGTGTATTAGTTTCGACTATGGTGGTTTCGACTGTGTTGGTTTCGTCTTGGACGAGGCGGAGTCAAAGGATTCGAATGGTCCTTACTAGTAGAGGCGGAACGCCTTTTTCTGATTTAAAGGCTTAATTATAGAACTTTTAGTAATTACTTTCTAATAACTTGCCTATTTGTAAACTATTGATTGGTTGTCATTAAAACTATTCAAATACTTCATTGTTAATACTACCACATTTATTCAGATCCAAAGTTAAAGGATTTAAAAGTTAAAACCTTTCCATATAACCAAAAGCTGACATTTGCTAAAAAGCCCTTCTTTTAGAATAATTTATTTCCCCTAGTAAATCAATTGGGAAAAATCTCCAAAAATCATAGAAATTCAATTTCATCATGTAATCAAACATATTAAAATTGTAGACCCAATTTCTTCCTGAAATTCTCGAAATAAATTTTAAACCTAATTATAACATATTTTTCAATAACAATTCATAATAAAATTTCCATAGCTTAGAAAATTCTGAAAATTAAAATCCATCTCAAAACTCATGTTTTACTTAACATAAAAATTTATGGCAATCTGAAATCATATATTCCCCGTTTCATGTCAAAACCGTGCAAGTTCATATGCTTATGAATTAAAACATATCATCATAATATAACTCAAGCATATCATCATCCATTTGATCACAAAAACAGATTTAAATCATAAATCTGAAACCACATAATCATAGAACAAAAATAGAGATGGTCAAAGATTATTATTCACCTTAGAGTTGATAAGGATATTGAGATTTGTTGTAGTTTAATCCTACCTAGCTTTATCTTATCTTTTGATTGAAATTTCATCTTTCCCTTCCTCGTTAATGGCCGGCTATATTAGGATTCTTGTGTTCATTTTGATTTTAGAAATAAAATGAACGTGAAAGGACAAAGGCAAATGTATAGCCATGAATATAAGGTGTGGCCATTCTTACTAATAAGGCCTTATGTAAGTTAATTATTTCATAAACAAATTTTAAGCCCATTTATTTTATTGATAAGCATGGCCTTATATGTATAATTTATTCAAATCTCAATCCACTTATCATCATTATTATATTTATTTTATCTAATTAAATCTCCTGAATAATGTTATAAAAAATTAGGGATGTTACAAGCTCCCCTGGTAAATAATTTCGCCTCGAAATTTAGTAAAAACTAAATACTAAACATAGCAATCATCTGTAACAACACCTAACATCCATACTAGTCTAAGTAACTAGCAACTATCTATATAAATCTAATATAGACATACCCTCAAAGAAAATCAGGATAAGTATCTCTAATCCTATCCCCTGTCTCCCAAGTACAGTCCTTCTCGTTGTCGCTCCACTAAACTTTCACCAACCCAACTGTCTAGTTCCTTAATCTTTTCTCATCTCTAACTACAACCCGAACTGGTTGTCTAATAAAAGTCAAATTAGGCTCTACCACTAAGTCATCCAACCCTATTGGAGGAATAATAGTCTTTGGATCATGCACATACTTGCGAAGATGAGATACATGAAATACATTATGGACGCCTGCCAAACTGCTCAGCAACTCTATTCTGTATGGGAGCTTTCCAATCCTCTCTATAATCTGGAATGGACCTACATATCTTAGGGCTAACTTCCCTGACTTTCCAAATCGTATCACACCCTTCATAGGTGATACCTTAATGAAAACCTTACCTCTAATTGAGAATTCTAGGTCCTTATGCCTCTTATCTACGTAACTCTTCTGTGTTGACTGAGCTTCCTTCATCCTTCCTCAGATTAACTCAATCTTCTCTGACGCCTCTCTAACCAAATCTGTACCTAATACTAATCCGTCTTCAGTCTCCAACCAACAAGCTGGTGATTTGCATGGCCTTCCATACATAGCTTCAAACGGTGCCATTCCTATACTAGTCTAATAACTATAATTATAGGAAAACTCAACCAAATGTAGGTGATCTTCCCAAGATCCACCAAAGTCCAATACACAAGCTCTCAATAAATCTTCGAGTACCTTATTGACTCTCTCTGTCTGCTCGTCTATCTAAGTGTGATATGCGGTACTCATATTAAGCTTGGTACCCATTACTTCCTGTAGACTCTACCAGAATTCACCAGTGAACAATGCATCTCTGTTACTGACTATACCGCTAGGAACTCCATGCAGTCTAACTATGTTCTTTAGGAATAACTTAGGTAAAACTGGTGTCGTTCTGGTCGACTTAACTAGGATGAAATGGGCACCCTTGGTCAATCTGTCCACTATAACCCATATACTTTCATTACCCTATTTGACTTTGGCAATCTATAAAATCCATGGATATCGAATCCCATTTACAAACTGGAATCTCTAAAGGCTGTAGTAACCCAATTGGTTTCTGATGTTCAGCTTTCAATTGTTGATAGTTTGCACACTGTCTAACTCACAAGCCAACATCCCTCTTCATTCCTTCCCAATAGAAGCTCCTCTTCATATCCTGATACATCTTGATTCCTCCAGGATGAATTGTAAACTTGGATCGATGACATTCTCCACGAACTTCTTTCCTTAAGTCTTCCACATTTGGAACACACAATCGTCCCTTCTTTCTTAGCCACCCTCTCTGGTCAAGGCTAAAATCCTTTAAATCATCGATCTCTGTTCCAACCTCAAGTCTTTTGATCCTCTCAGCTTATACGAGATCCTCCTTCTACTTAGAACTAATTCTCTTAATCAATACTGGTCGAACTTCTAAACACGATAGTCTGGCGAAAGTCTTACTAGAACCGGCAGTTGATCTTAATTGCACATCGCAACTGACTACAGCTTCTAAATCTCTCCATTCCACCAATATAGCTAACACCACATTCTGATGTGTTCTGCTAAGAGCATCTGCCACCTTATTACCTTTCCCTGGTGTATACTCTATACCAAAGTCATAAGCAGCCAAAATCTTCAGCCACCTCTGCTGTCTCATATTCAACTCCTTCTGAGAGAATAAATACCGTAAAGACTTATGATCGGTATACAACTCAAATCTCTCCCCTAAGAGATAATGTCTCCAAACCTTCAATGCAAAGATCATAGCTACCAACTCCAAATCATGAGTAGGATATCTAACTTCATGAGGTCTAAGCTGCGTAGATGCGTAGGCAATGACTTTACCATTCTGTATGAACACCGCTCCTAATCCGGTTCCACATACATCAGTATACACCACCAATCCATAGTTTCCATTTGGAACAACCAACACGGGTGCATTGGTCAACAAATGCTCTAACTTAAGGAAAGCCTCATCACATTTGTCGGACCAGACAAATCTCACCTCCTTCCTAGTTAGCTTAGTTAAGGGGGCTGCTATCCGTGAGAAATCCTTAATGAATCTCTGATAGTAGCCAGCAAGTCCAAGAAAACTCCTGATCTCAGTCACTGTCTCTGGTCTCTTCCAATTATTTACAGCTTCGATCTTATCTAGATCAACTAACAATCCTTTCTTTGAAACCATGTGACAAAGAAACTTTACCTCTTTCTTCCAGAAATGACACTTGGTAAACTTCGCCTTTTGATGATTCTGCCTCAACGTCTCAAGCAGTACTCTAAGATGAACTTCATGCTCTCTCTCATCCTTAGAGTATACTAGAATGTCATCTATAAACAATAGTACAAACTTATCCAAGTACTCTCGAAAAACTTGGTTCATCAAATCTAGAAGAAAGCAAGTGCATTCGTTAATCCAAATTGCATCACCAACCATTCATATGAACCATATCTAGTTCGAAATGCTATCAAAGGAATACTATCCTCCGCCACTCTTAACTGATGGAAACCTGTTGCCAAATCCAACTAGGAAAGCACTCTGGCTCCACTCAATTGATCAAACAGATCATCTATTCTTGGCAAAGGATGCTTATTCTTAATAATCCTTTCGTTTAACTTAGATAGTCAATACACATCCTCAATGACCCATCTGGTTTCTTCACAAACACCGCGGTCGTTCCCCAAGGTGAACTGCTTGGTCTAATAAAATTCCTTCCTTTTAGATCCACTAGCTGCGCCTTCAATTTCTTCATCTTAGTTGGTGTCATCCTGCTAGGTGGTCTACTTACAAGTTCAGGACCTGGCACAAGATCTATTCTAAACTCAACAGCTCTTTTTGGAGGTAGGCCAGTGACTGGCTCAAAGACATCTGCAAACTCTCTTGCTACCTGAACCGGACTTAACTCATTTCCTACCTCCATAGCGTTAAGCATAGCACTCAAACTCTTGTCAGTATTCTATACTAAGAATATTACTCGGTTATGACTATCACGGTGTCTCGGTGATATTCTCTATCTTGGTAAAATATTCTAGCCTTATACCTACTCAACCAATCCATACCCAAAATGATCCCGAAATCTACGAAATCGATAACGTACAAACTGCATGCAAACTTATGACCTAACAAGTCAAGTTCTAACTGGTCACATCTTAACCTGGTGTTGCATATCCTCATATTGGATTTGCAACCCTTAAGGAAGTAACAAGGTGGGTGCGTTCTCGACATAATCTATCAACCAAACACTAAGATATAAATGAATGTGATGCACCGGTATCAAAAATCACTCTAACTGAAATACTCTGAATCAAAAGCGTACCTTCCATCACAGTCTTTCCTTTATCTGCTGCAATAGGCCTAGCTGGTCCTATAGAAAAAAAATTCCTTTGTCCTTCCTAAATGGCTCTAGACACCGATTATTGTAGTGCGCAACTTGATCACAGTTGAAGCATTTCACATTCTTCTTAACTGCAATTTTCTTCCTATTTCCTGACCGGCACTCATTTGCAAAGTGACCCTTCTTGTCACACTTATAGCAAACTACTTCAGCCTTTGACTTCTTGGCGGTATCTCTCTTATGGGTTCCCTTCTTCTTAAAGAACTTCTTCTTTTTCCCTTGAGAACCTTGATTTTCCACCGACTTCTCTTTAACTAAATCAGCAAGCAAATTCCCATGGCGAATAGCCATCTCCATAACTATATTACAAGGATTATGGACATGTGTCATGGTAATTCTAGCAAGCTCGGGCCTTAGTCCCCGAATGAACTTCTCATTCCTTTTGATGTCGGTATCTATAATAGTATATCCATATCTGGACAGCTCTTCAACCTTAGTAGCATACTCAACTACTGACTTCTCTCCTTGTACTAAATCCATAAATTTCCTCAACAGCTCAAACTTAGCAAACTCCGATACAAACTTCTGCTCAAATCTCATTTAAAATCAGCCCAAGTAAACTGCTCTTTTGGCACTCCGGTAGTGACACTATTCCACCAGTATAGTGCTGACCCCTGCAACTGCCTAGAGGCCAACCACCTCTTTTGTCTATCATTCAGACCCAAATTAGTAAATATTCGCTCATAATGCAACAGCCAATTCTGAACTTCTACGGCACTCTCCGTTCCCAAGAATGGCTTCTCACCCAAACTAGTGTAATCTCTACTCGGCAAGGCAATATTCCCAACTGGAGCCACAGGATTAGCTCCTCCTACATTTCCAGCAACACCAGTAGCAGCTCCAGCTTGCACCAAGCCGACAAAGAAATGAAACACGCCCTCATATCTACTGGTGGATTCCAGCACCCACATTGGCTTCAGCATTTTGGTTACTAGCATTAGCCGGTCGACCCGGGTTTCTCCTGGTAGTGGGTTGAGCATTTCCATTAGTTGTGGTGCTTCCTCCATCATGATTTCCTCTTTCATTTCCTGCTTCCATATCTCCTTTCTCTTAAATCTGCATACCAGCCTTAGTAAGATACAGAAGAATGGTATAAGAGGGTGGGGAATACGTACTTATATATATATATATAACTACATATAGCAGATAAAAGTACGCTCCTATAACGCAGTCTTATTATCTGATTCATTGGATTATGTTTGGAAAATCTTTTAGGTTTAAGTTTCTTTTAAAGTTTCATAAACCTATGCTCTAATACCAACTTGTAACATCCCCCTATTTGGAGGCCCAAAACTAACGGCCATGGATGCTGCAGTCATCCATAGTTATTAATCATCGGCGACCAAACACGGCGATATTAGATACATTGATACACAAAAACATAGGAATATGGAAAGAAATTAAACAGCAAAAAAAAATTCCACGTTCCATTTCAAAATTTTCAAAATTTATTACATAATCCTAATTCGCAGACCACGTTCGGATAACATATAATTATTACAAAATATGTCAAGAGCGACATATGAAGATGCCCCTTGGTAGAGCAGAGTATATATAGGCAAGAAAACAATTTGCCTTTACAAACAAAACACATAACGGAAATAAAAGAACTCTAATAACAAGTTTGCCTCATGCACGTCCTCGGAAGCTTTATTCGTCTAAAAGAACACCTGGAAACCTTAACTCTCAGCCTACTCAAAATCAATTAAGTACCCAAGAGTTTAAGGGGATAACAAAAACTTCGAGTCAGACCTAAAGCCTAGTATGAATAATAATTTACCATCTCAAACCATTTAGATATCTAGTGACATCATGCCGCTTAATAGAACGGGTTTTCCCTTACTAGTATCCTAAAAGATTTATAAAACTGTATAATGTGCTCCTGCATCCACAATGGTTAAAACATAGTATTTCAAAACATTATGACGATATGCAAAAAACATAAATCAATTCTGGATTACCCATCCCCATTCATTCTGACTATCTATTTCAATTATAGTTTCTGGGATTACTATTAACCTGTTAAATGTTAAGGACTATCTGTCCAATTACATAGTTTTCATAGGATCACTAAGAACCTATTGGTAACTCCAATATCTTATTTCTTATCCTAGGTTTCATGGGTTAACTAGGAACCTATTGGACGACTGCCACTATCTTAATCCGGATATAGTTCTCATGGGCTAACTACAATCCTACTAGCCAATGCCAATATCAAATCATAGTTTTCATGGGCCGACTATGAACCTATTGGCCTCTACTAATATCATACAGTTTTCATGGGCTTACTGTGAACCTATTGGCTCCTGCCAATATCTTTAATTAAAATTTTAACATCTGTTAAGTTATATTCACTACTGGGTTAACCTAACTGGTTATTCTGCCCTTTCCCCCAAATACAATTATGGGTTAATAACAATGTGAATAACATTTCAAAATCTTTATTTATGCCATGGTTATTACTTTAAATTGAGATTGGGTTTATGTTTTGAAACCATAAAACATCTCTTTCGAAACCTCTAGATAGACTCCTTAGAAAGCAAAGACCTCTTTTCAAATCATTTTATACATACCTTTCGAAGCCCTTAGTAAACACTCTTTTTCGAAACCTATTATACCTTTTGATGGTATCAAATCATCTTTCTTTAAAATATAGAGCTTCGAAGCAAATGAAAGTACCTATTTCGAAAGCATTAGGTTTGCTCTTTAAAAATATCATGTGGGTCAAAATGGTTATATACGAAAGTATCTCTTTCGAAACCAACAAAAAATTAGTTTGGGAAAAATTGATGGTGTCGGAACCATCTAGTCGAAAGCAAAACCTTTAAAACAAAAACTTTGATGGATAGAGTCTAAACCCCTTTCGACTCCATCACCTTCGAAACCCTCAATCCCTCTGAAAGCATATAGGAAAAAGGCTTAAGTAAAACAGAAGTAACCCCCTTCGACAACATAAATGACTTCAATGCAGTTGAAAGGGGGATTAGCGGCTTGGTTTCGACTGGGACGAAACCTACCCATTCAAAAGCAATTATTTAAAGGAAAAGGTACTCTTTTGAAAGTAATTACTTTAGTCCAATATGACAACCTTCTTCGGAAGCTAATTAAAAAACCTTTTCGAAAGCTTTAGGTAAAACTAGGCAAGACTTTAACTTTTGAAAACAAAGCAGGGTTTCGATCTCATCGGTAGCTAACCTTTCGACACCAAGGTTTCCGCCCTCCTTCCAATCCACTATGTAACGACCCAGAATTTTGAGCGAATTAAATTGAGGATATTTAATTAATTTTAAATATTTGAACGATGATTTAATTTGAATCCGAATATAACTTTGAATTTGGCGATTTAATTATAAAATTTAATCGATTGAAGTTGAATAAAAATTTGAATATTCAATTTAGAGTTGAAGAAAAATATTTCGAAGGCTTTTAAAATTCGTATTGATAATACTGAAGCTGATAGAAGCTTAAGAATTTATTTTCGAACTGTTCTGTTCAGTTTTAAAATTTAATCGTTCGAACCAATATTTAAAAATAGTCAATTTTCAAACAGTCTCAGAATTCGACGAAACCGGTTCCCTTGGGTCCGTAATATTGAATTATTACCGGATTTCAAATTTCGTATTTATCAGAGTCGTTATGTGAACATACGACGAATAAACGCGTTAAATTTTTAAGACGAATTCAATTTAAAGTTAAAATTTAAAATAGTCAACAACAAAACACTGTACCCCCTTACTATTACACCCTAGAAATATGCCTAAAATTTCGCCTGGAATCACGAAAAAAATCATGCCACCACACTCCTTCCATTTTTAAATCACACTCTCTTTTCAGTTCGAATCAAAAAAATAAACGAAGACTTTCTCGTTCGAAATGAAATCATGTCCGAAGCCCTTTTTCTCTCTTCGTTCTAAAATTCAAAATCCATGGCCGCCCCTTCTCGTTCAATCGACTTTGGGAAGAGGAGTTTAAAAATGGTCGAAGCCTGGGGTGATCGGAGTCGAAATCGACTTCGACTCGAATCTCGCGAAGCCAGTGCGAGCAAGGCACCGAGCGGAGGCAGAAATGAAGGAGATCGAGGCGAGCTCGAGGGTTGCAATCAATCGAGTAGCTCGAGCTGGAGGCAACCACCGTGTTCTCTGGTCGCGATACCCTCGGGTTGAGGCAAATGTTCTCGAGTCGCGCGCGCGGTGGGTGGGAAAAAAATGTGGCAGTGTAATGTCGCGTGGAGCTGTCAAGAAACGGCGAAGTGATCTGGAAGCAAGGGTCACGTTTATGGCTGGGGTTTCGCGACTGAGGAAATGGGAGGCTGGACGATGATTCCAACGTGTTCAGGCATGAGCGATCGATTTTCTCGCGTGTTCACAGTCACGAGTAGAACTAGGTCAAGGCAAGCACCATAGTGATGGGGAAGGCAGGCTCGCGATGGTTTGGGACTCGAGTGTTTACTCGATGCCGTAGCCTACAATGAGGTATATTCTCAGATTTATTTTATCGATTTAAATGATTATATAAACGAGTGTGTAAAATAAAGCGAAGGATGTTTTACTGGCAGTTAGATAGGATTATAGCGCAAGAAATATATAAGGATTTATAGAAAATTAGATTTTTAATATAGTTTATTTTTATAAGTGTATATATATGGTTTCAAAAGAAAATATACACATGCATGTTTGAAACTTATATAGGAATGAGATTTTAGTTTAACGGTGAGGTATAAAAATCATTTTTTATAAACAGAAATTTATTTATATATAGATAGGATTATGAAAATAAATGTTTTAAGTGTAAAAATATTTATCGAAGGAAATTTAGTTTCGAATTTAATTTTTAGTTAAACAAATTTATTAGAAGAAATTGGTTTAAAATAAAATCTTGGGATAATTAGAATTACCAAATGAAAATTGATTATTCGATTTAATTCGAATATTAATAGATTTTATGAAATTGTTTATACCAGGTTAAAATCGAGAAAACAAAACTGAAATGGAAACGGATTGCAATTAAAAGCTAAGGTGAGATCTTCTCACTCAAAATAAATGTGGAATCTTTGCAGTTATTGACTGTTGATTGTTATCTGGATGTGATATTAGATATTTTAGGATATATCTATATATATAGCAGTATATACATATTGGCATATGTATATATTGGATTGATGATTTCCCGCCTCGTATAGCGGATGAGACCCTATTGCGCCGTTAGTAAGCGGATTTATAAAAACCTATATACCGCGATAATTCCGTACTGGAGCGGAATTGGTATTGTGCTAACATCTTTGGATGCAGGGAAACAGGTTGGAGGGATCCAACTGGACCCCTCACTTTGATTGAATTTATTTATACTGTGATATGAATCTGTGAATGATTATATTGATGTTATCGATCATATCGATGTCTGGAAAATTGTTGAAAACTAAAATTTAGCTGAATGGATGTTTGATATCATTGGATTCCAAAAAAATAAACGAAATTGAATTTTTGGAAATCAAAATGGAAATTTCTAAGTGAATTTGATTTTAGAAATTTAATAGATCCGAAGAAAGGAATTTTAAAGTATAAAAAGTAAATTTTTATAATCTTATCGAATTTATTTCCAGAATAAAGTGAAAGTGTTAAATAAATGAATTTCGTATAATAGTGATTTTAAATTGAGGAAATTAATTTAAAATCTGGATTTCTAAATAGATTGAAAGAAGATAATAGAAATTTATTTTCTTTAAAAAAGAATTTATTTAAAAGGAGATAAGTTGGAAATCTAATTAGAAATTTAATTGGTAAATTGAAATGATTTGGGAAATCAATGTAAAATGAGTTCAATTTAAAGAATCCATTTAAAAATAGGATATTGAATAATTTGAAGGAAGATAAGGAATTTATTTTAGTAAGGATGAATATAATTAGAAATCAATCTATAATTGATTTAATATTTGGAAATGAAATTTTGAGAAATCAGTATGGGAAGTTTATTTAAAGTTGAAAATAAATTTAGAAATCAATATCGAAATTGATTTGGGATTGAAGTTTTATAAATAGAATTGGAATTTATAAAAGTTGTTTATAAATCCAAAGTCACTTATTTTGATAAGTTAAATATAGAAGTTGATAAAAGAAGGTTTATAAGTCGAAGTTGTTATTAAAAAGAGAAATAGAATTTATAAACGTGCTTATAAATTCGAAAATAGATTGAATGTGATAAATTTAATATAGAAGATTATTTAAGAAGATATATTCACGATTTTGAATAACAAATTTTTATTGAAATAAAAATGTGTAGGAATGATTGAAATGAGGTTAAGTAAATTTTATTCACGATTTTGGACAGTGAATATATTGTTAAGTAAAATGGATTCATTTTTGAAGAAGTAATAGTTTAAAAATAAAGTTAAACATTTTAAAGGTGTTTTAAAATGTGTTATGAATCGAAACCATAGATTTCAACATTTATTGTTGAAATAGACGTTTTCGAGAAACTTAAGGGAATGGTGGACTATAACACTGTTGTTATAGTAAATGATTTCCGGAAGGAAATGTTTTATATAGTATTGGGATTTATATATCTATCTTAATTTCGAATCCCTATACTAGTGATTTCGAGTCGTCGTAACGATGTTTTACGTAACATTCGTTTTGACTCAAATAAAGGTGTTAAAAGAATATTTTCCTTAAAGAATGAAATTATACTTAATTTGATTTAAGTATATCGAATATTTTCCAAGTGTTGAAAATAAATGAATTGTGAATTGCTGACTTATTTTTAAATAAGTATGGAAATGTTTTCCAAAACGAAATGAAATGTTTTGAGAATTTATCTTCTTAAAGATAAATTGAAATTAAATATTGAAAACGATTTGAAAATCGAATATCAGTAGATATTCGAAAGTATAAATTCAATACGGAATTTATAGAAGAAAGCGAAGTTGTTTAAAAATAAATATTGATTTATTTTTGAAGTATGGAAAATTGATTTGAAATTGTTTTCAAATGGTTAAGTGTGGAAATTTTATATCTAGTAAAAGATATTTTGGAAGATAAAATAATTTGGGAAAATTATTTGGAATCTGATGATGTTGCGCATCTTTATTGATAGTTAAATAACCGACTATCAATAATTACCTTTAGGTAGGTATCGGTTGTGAATTGGATGAAATTGACTGCCACACTTATTTTTAAAAATAAGCGCTCACTATTCGGGTTAACCGGGAAAGGACCATGGGGTCGTATAACCCATTCCGAATATGTGATACGTCGTTATGAATCGCATTCGAAGACCGGTGTTGAAGACCGGATATTTTTGAAAACGGAAGGATTACCGTCGAGTTACTCTACATCGACTGATCCTCGATTTAGAGGTTTTATCACCCTTAGTGACGGGAAGTCCTGACGTGATTGAAAATTATCCGGAAATGCAAGGGCTTCGTGAGAAGTGCCTTCGGTTCTGTTCGATCCCAGAACAGACTTGTATGGATTGTGTGTTTGACGTTACAATTTGAGATATAAAGCTGATTTCTTTCAAATACATTTCTGTTGGTGGCGGAGAATTTATTCTCTTAGCTTAACACCCTTCTCTGAGACGTACGAGCTCAGAGGTTATGTAGTTGAAATTTATCAGCGATATATCCCAATTTGGTAACGTGGCATACTGAGTGTTGCTGTGAAATGATCAGTGTTTGATCATTTGTGATATGATCATTTGTTTGATCTTATATCTTTGTGATCATAGGTTGATCATTTTGTTTGACCCGAAGCAGGGCTTTTTGAGAAAGCGTAGCTTTGTGGACGAGACTTCGTCGAGCCTCACACCCCGGAAATGGTCGAAACAGGACGAATGCAGCAAGGTTCTAGGGAGTAGCGCCCCTTAGTGTATGTCATTCCTTCTGGATAAAGGTGGTATCATGGTATGGAGCCCAGATACTTAACCTCTGTGGTTACTGCATTTATTATTATCTATGTGGTTTGTTGGAAATCGAGGATCCTCGGGAAGATCGGTGACGATCGGGGGATGGCATACGCATGTCAGTAGTTACCTATTTTTGCAGAGGTAACCCGGCCTTGTGTTGGCAGAGATCCGGTTAGGTTCTCGGGTCATCTATTCCAGGGACGTACCCATCGTGGATAGGAAGTTCCTTAGCCTGACCATTTGTTGGAAATCCAAAGAAACAATACGAGCCTTGTACGGTATTAGTTGTAGAACCTTCCATTCACTTATGGTGGCGCCCCACTGTTTGGATGGTAGCTATAGTAGGCATACGATACTGGTCGTAGGTTGGCTAAGATTAATATTATACTTTCGAAATGATTTCTACACTATGCACTAATAATAATATCAAAAAGAATTTGATTTTTTCGTAGTAAGCATCTTTGACTATCATAAGAAGAAATCTCCTCCAATTCTGCGTTTGCATTGTGTGTGTGGTGGGAGGTCTTATGGTAGTTTCATTTTCCAAAAGCATTTCGAATTGACTTAAAAATATTTCTGTTGTTTAATTTAAAGATAAACTGTTTTACGATCTCACACCAGTCTTGCTATATTACAGCATGATAGGGGATTCTCGCTTCGCAGTTTGGTGGCGAACGGGAGACTCTTACCCCTACATGTCCCTGAGAGGGATGGGTTGGTTAGGCAGATGCCGTGACAGTCGAGAGGCTGGCCGTAAAAGCAAGTTTGGGGTACCATTGTCAGCCACGGTGGGGCCGGGATGGTTGAAAAGCCTACCGGTTGTGACCGCTTCTTTCGGGATGTGACAAAGTGGTATCAGAGCATATGGTTAAGCGACAACCCTGCTCTGTTGGGTGTTACTCATTAGAGATAGAGTCAGCAGTACTCTAGAATGAGTTGAGTGAAATAATAGATATGAGCGCGTATTTGTTATTGAATATAAAATTGTTTTGTATTGTGATGATTGGTTTATTGAGTGGTATATGAACCTTCGTCGGCACAGTCTTGCAAAACTGTATCGAAGGGGTTTCTAAACACTTGAATAGAACAATTCGGCACAGTATTGTTTTGAATAGGGTAAATGAAATAATTTTACCCAAATCTATTTTTGTATAGAAAAGAAATGATTTTTCTATAAAGTACTATAGTATATGGTTGCATGGATGTTAGAAAGCGATAATATTGAAATTATTATCATTGTTATATTGAAATTGAATGAGAAATTGGAATTATAACTCCAAGGTTAAAATAAAATTCACAAACAAGTGAAATTTGAGAATGTAAATTATAAATGTGAATTGTAAATTAAAACGGAATTCCAGAGAAGTTTTTGGAAATGTTTTGAAAGAAATTTGAAAAATTTTGGAGATTTGGGAAGTTTAAATCTTTTTGATTTGAAAATGAATTTCAAAGGTTTTGAAAAGTATTTGGAGAGTTGAAAGCTCTAAACTCTTTTAGGTCGCTGGAAAATAATCCTGATGATGATGGCCACATCATTAGAATTCATTTTCGGGTTTCCAAAAGAGAAATTGCTGTCAAATTGTTTTAAATAGGAATTGTTTGAAAATTTGGGTTTTTGTTTGGAAATTCAAATGGAATTTGAATTGTTTTCAAATGGTTTTGAAAAAGTGGAAACGACTCTGGAATCCTATTTAAAAATACTTACGAAATATTAATAAGTTGATAACTTATGGAATATTGGGAATCTGATTGAAATGAAAGTTCAAATTGAAATGAAAGAATTTGTGAACAAATAAATAAATTTGCAATGGCAAATGCGAGAAAATAAAATTGAATGTTAAAATTCATTTCGAATTCGTAAGCAAATGAATTGAATTGAATAAAGTAAATTGAAAGATGAATTAAAATTCGAATTGGAAATCCAGTTTAATATAAGTGGTTATAAACCAAAATAGTAAATTGTAATAAATTTTGGGAATGAACAAAAGTGAATAAGACTGGAATTGAAACTGAAGATTGAAAACAGATTTGAATTTGTAAGTGGATTAGAATTAGAAATGAATTAGTAATTGAAACTAATTTGAAATATGCAGTTGTAAATGAAAGCTAATTGATAAATTCAATATTCGGAAGATAAATAGAATTCAAATTGAATTGAATGGTAAATTTAACTCAAATGAGAAATTGAAATGTGGAATTGAACTCAAATGAAAATTGAAATGCAAAAATTGAAGATAATGGATATAACTTCAATAGTGAACTAAAGATGATATAAGTAGTTTATATTGAAATTTTGTAATAGAAGTTGCAAAAATGATTTAAATGCTGTAACTAGATATAATGGCTAGTAGGATATACAGGTGTATAAAGGGATTGGAAAATTTATTTCACAGATAATTCGAATTTCTCGAAAAAGGTACGTATTTGAGTTTTAATATGAGTTTTTGATGATTTCTCTCTAGCCGCTTGGCTTTTTCTTTTTCTTTTTGAAATCTGAGAGTCCGTAGGGACGTTTTGTAGTCGTACCGTATTAGCCGCGCAAAGGAGACGCTGGCGAAATTTTTCGAAAATTTAGGGCGTTAGAAAATTTTTGAGAAAATTTTGAGAGTTTAAATTTGAATTTAAACTCGAATTTGAATTTTGAAGTAAACAATGTTGTTTAAAACTCATAATTGAAGTTGGAAAGTTAGTTGAATGATAACGAATCTTTAGTAGGAAGATTCGTTTTGATAAATTGATAAAACTATTGGATTGTGAAAGATAGTAGACGAGTTAAGGACCACTTTTCTTAACTTGTAATTTCGAGGACGAAATTCTTTTAAGGGGGGAAGTTTGTAACGACCCAGAATTTTGAGCGAATTAAATTGAGGATATTTAATTAATTTTAAATATTTGAACGATGATTTAATTTGAATCCGAATATAACTTTGAATTTGGCGATTTAATTATAAAATTTAATCGATTGAAGTTGAATAAAAATTTGAATATTCAATTTAGAGTTGAAGAAAAATATTTCGAAGGCTTTTAAAATTCGTATTGATAATACTGAAGCTGATAGAAGCTTCAGAATTTATTTTCGAACTGTTCTGTTCAGTTTTAAAATTTAATCGTTCGAACCAATATTTAAAAATAGTCAATTTTCAAACAGTCTCAGAATTCGACGAAACCGGTTCCCTTGGGTCCGTAATATTGAATTATTACCGGATTTCAAATTTCGTATTTATCAGAGTCGTTATGTGAACATACGACGAATAAACGCGTTAAATTTTTAAGACGAATTCAATTTAAAGTTAAAATTTAAAATAGTCAACAACAAAACACTGTACCCCCTTACTATTACACCCTAGAAATATGCCTAAAATTTCGCCTGGAATCACGAAAAAAATCATGCCACCACACTCCTTCCATTTTTAAATCACACTCTCTTTTCAGTTCGAATCAAAAAAATAAACGAAGACTTTCTCGTTCGAAATGAAATCATGTCCGAAGCCCTTTTTCTCTCTTCGTTCTAAAATTCAAAATCCATGGCCGCCCCTTCTCGTTCAATCGACTTTGGGAAGAGGAGTTTAAAAATGGTCGAAGCCTGGGGTGATCGGAGTCGAAATCGACTTCGACTCGAATCTCGCGAAGCCAGTGCGAGCAAGGCACCGAGCGGAGGCAGAAATGAAGGAGATCGAGGCGAGCTCGAGGGTTGCAATCAATCGAGTAGCTCGAGCTGGAGGCAACCACCGTGTTCTCTGGTCGCGATACCCTCGGGTTGAGGCAAATGTTCTCGAGTCGCGCGCGCGGTGGGTGGGAAAAAAATGTGGCAGTGTAATGTCGCGTGGAGCTGTCAAGAAACGGCGAAGTGATCTGGAAGCAAGGGTCACGTTTATGGCTGGGGTTTCGCGACTGAGGAAATGGGAGGCTGGACGATGATTCCAACGTGTTCAGGCATGAGCGATCGATTTTCTCGCGTGTTCACAGTCACGAGTAGAACTAGGTCAAGGCAAGCACCATAGTGATGGGGAAGGCAGGCTCGCGATGGTTTGGGACTCGAGTGTTTACTCGATGCCGTAGCCTACAATGAGGTATATTCTCAGATTTATTTTATCGATTTAAATGATTATATAAACGAGTGTGTAAAATAAAGCGAAGGATGTTTTACTGGCAGTTAGATAGGATTATAGCGCAAGAAATATATAAGGATTTATAGAAAATTAGATTTTTAATATAGTTTATTTTTATAAGTGTATATATATGGTTTCAAAAGAAAATATACACATGCATGTTTGAAACTTATATAGGAATGAGATTTTAGTTTAACGGTGAGGTATAAAAATCATTTTTTATAAACAGAAATTTATTTATATATAGATAGGATTATGAAAATAAATGTTTTAAGTGTAAAAATATTTATCGAAGGAAATTTAGTTTCGAATTTAATTTTTAGTTAAACAAATTTATTAGAAGAAATTGGTTTAAAATAAAATCTTGGGATAATTAGAATTACCAAATGAAAATTGATTATTCGATTTAATTCGAATATTAATAGATTTTATGAAATTGTTTATACCAGGTTAAAATCGAGAAAACAAAACTGAAATGGAAACGGATTGCAATTAAAAGCTAAGGTGAGATCTTCTCACTCAAAATAAATGTGGAATCTTTGCAGTTATTGACTGTTGATTGTTATCTGGATGTGATATTAGATATTTTAGGATATATCTATATATATAGCAGTATATACATATTGGCATATGTATATATTGGATTGATGATTTCCCGCCTCGTATAGCGGATGAGACCCTATTGCGCCGTTAGTAAGCGGATTTATAAAAACCTATATACCGCGATAATTCCGTACTGGAGCGGAATTGGTATTGTGCTAACATCTTTGGATGCAGGGAAACAGGTTGGAGGGATCCAACTGGACCCCTCACTTTGATTGAATTTATTTATACTGTGATATGAATCTGTGAATGATTATATTGATGTTATCGATCATATCGATGTCTGGAAAATTGTTGAAAACTAAAATTTAGCTGAATGGATGTTTGATATCATTGGATTCCAAAAAAATAAACGAAATTGAATTTTTGGAAATCAAAATGGAAATTTCTAAGTGAATTTGATTTTAGAAATTTAATAGATCCGAAGAAAGGAATTTTAAAGTATAAAAGGTAAATTTTTATAATCTTATTGAATTTATTTCCAGAATAAAGTGAAAGTGTTAAATAAATGAATTTCGTATAATAGTGATTTTAAATTGAGGAAATTAATTTAAAATCTGGATTTCTAAATAGATTGAAAGAAGATAATAGAAATTTATTTTCTTTAAAAAAGAATTTATTTAAAAGGAGATAAGTTGGAAATCTAATTAGAAATTTAATTGGTAAATTGAAATGATTTGGGAAATCAATGTAAAATGAGTTCAATTTAAAGAATCCATTTAAAAACAGGATATTGAATAATTTGAAGGAAGATAAGGAATTTATTTTAGTAAGGATGAATATAATTAGAAATCAATCTATAATTGATTTAATATTTGGAAATGAAATTTTGAGAAATCAGTATGGGAAGTTTATTTAAAGTTGAAAATAAATTTAGAAATCAATATCGAAATTGATTTGGGATTGAAGTTTTATAAATAGAATTGGAATTTATAAAAGTTGTTTATAAATCCAAAGTCACTTATTTTGATAAGTTAAATATAGAAGTTGATAAAAGAAGGTTTATAAGTCGAAGTTGTTATTAAAAAGAGAAATAGAATTTATAAACGTGCTTATAAATTCGAAAATAGATTGAATGTGATAAATTTAATATAGAAGATTATTTAAGAAGATATATTCACGATTTTGAATAACAAATTTTTATTGAAATAAAAATGTGTAGGAATGATTGAAATGAGGTTAAGTAAATTTTATTCACGATTTTGGACAGTGAATATATTGTTAAGTAAAATGGATTCATTTTTGAAGAAGTAATAGTTTAAAAATAAAGTTAAACATTTTAAAGGTGTTTTAAAATGTGTTATGAATCGAAACCATAGATTTCAACATTTATTGTTGAAATAGACGTTTTCGAGAAACTTAAGGGAATGGTGGACTATAACACTGTTGTTATAGTAAATGATTTCCGGAAGGAAATGTTTTATATAGTATTGGGATTTATATATCTATCTTAATTTCGAATCCCTATACTAGTGATTTCGAGTCGTCGTAACGATGTTTTACGTAACATTCGTTTTGACTCAAATAAAGGTGTTAAAAGAATATTTTCCTTAAAGAATGAAATTATACTTAATTTGATTTAAGTATATCGAATATTTTCCAAGTGTTGAAAATAAATGAATTGTGAATTGCTGACTTATTTTTAAATAAGTATGGAAATGTTTTCCAAAACGAAATGAAATGTTTTGAGAATTTATCTTCTTAAAGATAAATTGAAATTGAATATTGAAAACGATTTGAAAATCGAATATCAGTAGATATTCGAAAGTATAAATTCAATACGGAATTTATAGAAGAAAGCGAAGTTGTTTAAAAATAAATATTGATTTATTTTTGAAGTATGGAAAATTAATTTGAAATTGTTTTCAAATGGTTAAGTGTGGAAATTTTATATCTAGTAAAAGATATTTTGGAAGATAAAATAATTTGGGAAAATTATTTGGAATCTGATGATGTTGCGCATCTTTATTGATAGTTAAATAACCGACTATCAATAATTACCTTTAGGTAGGTATCGGTTGTGAATTGGATGAAATTGACTGCCACACTTATTTTTAAAAATAAGCGCTCACTATTCGGGTTAACCGGGAAAGGACCATGGGGTCGTATAACCCATTCCGAATATGTGATACGTCGTTATGAATCGCATTCGAAGACCGGTGTTGAAGACCGGATATTTTTGAAAACGGAAGGATTACCGTCGAGTTACTCTACATCGACTGATCCTCGATTTAGAGGTTTTATCACCCTTAGTGACGGGAAGTCCTGACGTGATTGAAAATTATCCGGAAATGCAAGGGCTTCGTGAGAAGTGCCTTCGGTTCTGTTCGATCCCGGAACAGACTTGTATGGATTGTGTGTTTGACGTTACAATTTGAGATATAAAGCTGATTTCTTTCAAATACATTTCTGTTGGTGGCGGAGAATTTATTCTCTTAGCTTAACACCCTTCTCTAAGACGTACGAGCTCAGAGGTTATGTAGTTGAAATTTATCAGCGATATATCCCAATTTGGTAACGTGGCATACTGAGTGTTGCTGTGAAATGATCAGTGTTTGATCATTTGTGATATGATCATTTGTTTGATCTTATATCTTTGTGATCATAGGTTGATCATTTTGTTTGACCCGAAGCAGGGCTTTTTGAGAAAGCGTAGCTTTGTGGACGAGACTTCGTCGAGCCTCACACCCCGGAAATGGTCGAAACAGGACGAATGCAGCAAGGTTCTAGGGAGTAGCGCCCCTTAGTGTATGTCATTCCTTCTGGATAAAGGTGGTATCATGGTATGGAGCCCAGATACTTAACCTCTGTGGTTACTGCATTTATTATTATCTATGTGGTTTGTTGGAAATCGGGGATCCTCGGGAAGATCGGTGACGATCAGGGGATGGCATACGCGTGTCAGTAGTTACCTATTTTTGCAGAGGTAACCCGGCCTTGTGTTGGCAGAGATCCGGTTAGGTTCTCGGGTCGTCTATTCCAGGGACGTACCCATCGTGGATAGGAAGTTCCTTAGCCTGACCATTTGTTGGAAATCCAAAGAAACAATACGAGCCTTGTACGGTATTAGTTGTAGAACCTGCCATTCACTTATGGTGGCGCCCCACTGTTTGGATGGTAGCTATAGTAGGCATACGATACTGGTCGTAGGTTGGCTAAGATTAATATTATACTTTCGAAATGATTTCTACACTATGCACTAATAATAATATCAAAAAGAATTTGATTTTTTCGTAGTAAGCATCTTTGACTATCATAAGAAGAAATCTCCTCCAATTCTGCGTTTGCATTGTGTGTGTGGTGGGAGGTCTTATGGTAGTTTCATTTTCCAAAAGCATTTCGAATTGACTTAAAAATATTTCTGTTGTTTAATTTAAAGATAAACTGTTTTACGATCTCACACCAGTCACCATGACTGACTCGGAGTTTATTGTTTCCCTTCTAAACTCTGGGTGCCCACCAATTTCCACACGGGCAGCCTAGAGTTATATTATCAGGATATTCTGGATATTCTGGAGCTTGGAGATAAGCTGGATGACGAGACGTAGTATTTGTATCTGATAGCATTTATTCCGCTGTGTATTCTGTATGAGGACAAGTATAAACTGTCCATTGTTGTACTGAGTTGTATATTGACTCTGATGATTGATGTATGAAAAAAATGATATAGTTCTTTGTTTTAAAGATTATTCATTTATCTATTATATATTGTTCCGCTGCGATGTGTAAGATTCTGATATTGTTCTGTTTCTGTTCTCTGTTGTTGTTCTGTTATTCTTCTTTCTTTTCTTCTTCTTCTCTTTTTCTTCTATCTTTTCTTCTATTTCTTTTTCTAAAACCCTCACTATTGGAGTTTCCGGCACTCGATTGCTCGACAGTCGATAAAGTGAGTATCGATGTCGAATTTTCGAAAGTCGAAAATTTCGGGATGTGACACACTACATATCATCTGTGTGATATCTTCTGTATTGATTCAGACTATGGTGGTTTCGACTGTGTTGATTTCTCCTGGGACGAGGCGGAATCAAAGGAGTCGAAAGGTTCTTACTAATAGAGGGGGAATGCCTTTTTCTGATTTAAAGGCTGAATTATAGGACTTTTAGTAATTGCATTATAATAACTTGCCTATTTGTAAATTATTGATTGGTTGTCATAAAAAAATTTCAAATACTTTACTTTTAATACTACCACATTTATTCAGATCCAAAATTAAAGGATTTAAACGTTAAAACCTTTCCATATAACCAAAAATCGACACTTGCTAAAAAGGCCTTCTTTTAGAATAATTTATTTCCCCTAGTAAATCAATTGGAAAAAATCCCCAAAAATCAAAGAAATTCAATTTCATCATGTAATCAAACATATTAAAGTTGTAGACCCAATTTCTTCCTGAAATTCTCAAAATAAATTTAAACACAATTATATCATATTTTTCAAAAATTCATAATAAAATTTCCATAGCTTGGAAAATTCTGAAAATTAAAACCCATCTCCAAAGTCATGTTTTACTTAACATAAAACTTTTCCATGGCAGTCTGAAATCATATATTCTCGGTTTCATGTCAAAACCTTGCAAATTCATGTGCTTGTGAATTAAAACAAATTATCATAAAATAACTCTAGCATATCATCATCCATTTTATTACAAAAATAGATTTAAATCATAAATCCAAAACCACATAATCATAAAATAAAAATAGACATGGTTAGAGATTATTATTCACCTTAGAGTTGATAAGGATATTAAGATTTGTTGTAGCTTAATCCTTCCTTGCTTTGATCTTATCTTTTGGTTGAAATTTCCTCTTTCCCTTCCTTATTAATGGCCAGCTATATTTAAGGTTCTTGTGTTCGTTTTGATTTGAGAAATAAAACTAATGTGAAAGGACAAAGGCAAATGTATAGCCATGAACATAAGGTGTGGATATTTTTGCTAATATGGCCTTATGTAAGTTAATTATCTCATAAACCAATTTTAAGCACATTTATTTTATTGATAAGCACGGCCTTATATGTATAATTTATTCAAATCTCAATCTCCTTATCATCATTATTCTATTTAATTTATCTAATTAAGTCTTCTGAATAATGTTATCAAAAATTAGGGACGTTACATTTGTCTATTTATCTAATGCCGTAGAATTGATTAAAATGGTAAATAAATGTAATATATTGATTTAATAAATTAAATGGACTAAAATAAATGTTTAAATAACTAATAATTGTTACTAATTTTGCCTAAAATTTACAAACATGTTGAAATAATATACAGCCAAAAACAAAATAATGTCGAAATTATTTTTCATTTAAAAAGAATAAATTGATAAATAGTTTATCAAGGAGTAAAAGGAGGAGAAAAAAGTGGAAAAGTATTATATATTTTACAATTATTTTAAGGCCGAAGACACCTTCCCATTCCCTAATTCTAATACACCATTCAAAATAAAAAAAACCTAACCTTCATTAGAGTCATTTAAAGCCAATAACCAGGTATAGCAAGCAAAGCTAGAAGGAAGGAGAAAGAGTTTCCAAGGAGGATATTTTGTGAATCAAAATATTTTTCCTAATCTGAAAAATGAGACAATATATATTTTGCATTAAATATTTTTAACATGAATATACTAATATTATGAATTTTTAACCAATAAAATATATACATATGTATGTATTAAATTATAAGGTCAATATATACATATATACATATATATACATATATACATATATATACATATATACATATATATATATATATTGTGATTTATGGATTGATATAAGTGATATTTATACACTAACATGTGTGTTTATATATATACTCTACTATACATTATAAAAGAATATAATAATGGACACTCTATGATCGTCATATACATTATATATAATTTAAATAAAATAACTACAATAAAATTGATTAACAATAAATCTCAAAATATTGAATCAAATATTAAATATGATTTAATGTAACCAATACTATTCATGATACTATATTAAAAAGATACGGTACATACTGAGAAAGGGGAAATTTTTTATACCTCCTTTCACCCTACTGCTCGCACTAGATTCAACATTTTAAACGTTATCTAGAACTACATCCTCTCAACTTGTCGCTCATCTAGCTCGATCTTTGTTATCTTCCACCATGACACAACATTAACCCTCAACTAATGCACGGTTAATTTTATTTTCCTCTGCTTTGTGACATTCATCTCTTTGAAAGACATCTCACATTTCCTAACGATGACCCAACACTGCAGTTGACTCATTTCCATTAAAGGTTTAGATACCCAAACCAACAAATGGTTTTAACCTCTAAGCTGTTGGAACTAGGCCAACCCATAGTGGAATAATCGTGTAAATTTTAAAAAAAATCATTAGTGGATCTTAAATGGACCTATATAGTCTAATTCATTTAGAATTTTTCTAATTATCTATAAAATCAATATTTTATTTGAATTTACAAACGAATCCTATTTTATATAATTTGTATTATATGTGTATGGTATACACCTACGTGTGTGCGTGCATGTCCAACAGGATAATGTATACATGATTTGACATGTCCATGTATAGATGTTGGGATTTACACCACATCAAACATGTTAGCCACTCTTGTATACAAATGTTGTCTAAATGTATATATGTTTGCATCATAATGATATATCTAGGTAACTATATAATATAAATATACACACACGCACTTCTATATTAAATGTTAGTTATAAACAGCATACACATAACATTTATAAAATTTATATATACATATATGTATGTAAATAAACAAATAAATAAATAATAATTAAAATTACTAAATTATTTTATTTTATTATATTATATTTATTTTATTTTATTTCTTTTCGGTTTTGCAAATATAGCCATTAAATCACTAGAAATTTAAAATTCGAGTAAATATAAAATTAAAAAATATTATTTTCGAAAGTATAATGTGTAATTTATGTTATATAATTTTTTAAAAATATATATATTATTTATAATATATATGTAAATATATAAACATTTTAAATTACATAACCTATTTTAGGTTAAATAAATTTGTAAATATAATTATTTAAAATAAAAAAACTTTTGCTTCTTTTTTACTATCGATTGTATATTTTATGTAAATAAATTTTTAAAAATTTAAAACATGTAATATATGATTTATAATCTTTAGAAATAATTACTAGTTTACCGAAATGAATTATAAGAAAATTTTATTATAATTTTTTTATTTTTTGGCCGTGAGCACTTAGTATGGTAAACGTTCATAAATTATTATTTTTATTTATATAGATGGAATAATATACACAATCAACCAATTTTTGATAGCATTTTGTTATACAAAATTCATAATATAATCTAACATCCTATCACATAAATAATATAGCATATAAATGTAATTTAACAAAGATAAAATAAAGATTTGCCTTTCCCAAAAGCCTTACGTATGTGTTGAAAAGTTGAAATGATCCCTTTGAATCTATTTAAAAATCAAAAGTTGTTAGATCTCGAACTGCCTTACCATCGACAATCGAATCGAAGAGTTTTGATGTAATATTGTACTACGATTATTGGGGCTTGGAGAAAGGGGGTGTGGGTCGATAATATCAGAAAGGATGGAGAGAAAGAGTATTAAAAGAAATGAAGTAAAAGGTGGCTTATAAAAAGTAAGTTAAGAGATTAAAAAATGGATCATGTCATAATATCTCTCTCTTACCATTTTCACTCTTTTAACCAATCAAAATCCTTTCTTTTTTCCATCATATGGCTAGCCTAAACATACCTCCTTTCAGCTAAAATAGTATGCCCATATGGGCCTCAAATATGGTCTAAGTCTGAACAATATTCAATGCAATTTTAAATCTTATTTAAACGTGTACCACTATCGTATATCGATAAGTATATTTATAACTATTATAAACACACTCTTTAGCATTGTTTAATATACATCAAACAAAATTTTATAATTAATATTACATAAATATTAATTAATTTATAATAATTTATAAATTAAAGAAAATCAGGTGGTAAAAGGAATATTCAACGTTTCGATTGTGTAACTCTTAGGTGTAAATTTGGTCAGCGATTAATATTGAATAATTAAAATATTAACATTCACACGTCACTTAGCAGGTGGTGTAACATTATAGGTAAATTTATTGCTTATTTGGTTTCGGTAAAATCAAGTTTTACTTTATTAACGTTACCCATAAGTGACAATTGCTTACACCTATTCTCTTCGTCAAAACTATATCACTTTGGACTTATGGAATTTTGTAATGGTAAATATTCCAATATCATCCATATTCAACTCTATAGTCCAAACACAAAGTCTTTGGTTCAATAATAACAATTATTATTAACCGAACTACTCTAGCTAGAGATTATGACTTTGATTTGAATTCAATTGGCCGTGATACTAACCCTATATAACTGAGAAGACGAATCCTCTTTTGAATAGTGTTTCAATTACAAATTCCACTTGAACCAACTATAGTCACTCGATGGATGTCATTGCCACGATTTGCATATAATCAAAGTGAAGCTTTCATATTGAAGATCAACGGTATTCTTCAGTCAAGAGAATTGTGTAAATTAGTCACATTGATATTTTCTATTTGACCTTAGTTATATTAGCCAATGTAGAACTATTGAGTCTGCCATTCCATGGTTATCCAATAACTATCAGTATGTAATCCCTTGATGCCCCCAGCAATCATAATTAATACACCATCCAACATTTGGAGAGCTTCACCTAGCCTAGTCTCAATAGATGCATCAATATCCAGTATCGATGCATCTTGACTAAGAATATTTAAGATGATGTGTTTATTATACTGTGACAGAAAAACTAATGACTACAACTATTTGTAACTACTATCACAAACACATCATTTATGGATTTTCTATTAAATATATTTTAATTAAGCATTTAATTATTTATAACACATTATAACTAAAAGAAAACACCTTTATTACAAATTAGAAATGATTGGAGAGTTAATGATGTACAATAAATTACAGAATTAACCCTATGGCATAACCCATAACTCTATCAATCTCTCACTTGCACTTAGTGGTAAATTATAGAATCTCAATTGCATCCCTTTAATCAGCTTCTCTAGAGCTAACCATGCTAGACACTTAGTGAATGGATCTGCTATGTTGTCCCTTGTATTTACCATTTATATCACGACCACTTTCTTCTTAATGAATTCTCTAATGAAGTGGAACTTTTGAAGAATATATCGTGCCTTCTTATGTGCTCTGGGCTCCTTTGCGATCTGTATCATCACACTATTTTCTTAGAACAATGCCATCGAATTCTCGGTATCAGGAATCACTCTGATCTCATTAATAAACTGGTGCATCCATACTTCCTCTTTAGATGCTTCATTGAGGGCGATGTACTCGGCCTGCATCGTCGAATTAGCTACCGTTTCTTGTTTGGAACTTTTCCAAAAGACGACTCCGTCATTTAGTGTAAAGAACCCGTAAATGAGGATCAAGTCTTCAATATTTCTTAAATACTTCAGTATACATTTTACGGTTGTCCAATGTTTTTCTTCTTGATTAGACTGGTATCGACTTACTCATCCTAATGCGCAAACCACATTTGGTCTAGTACATAGAATATCACACATTATGAATCATATGGCTGAAGCATAGGGGGTCCTCTTCATATGCTCTTTCTCCTTATCGGTATGAGGAGAATCCTTTTTAGAAAGGATGATTCTTAATTGCAGTGGAATGTTTCCATGCTTGGATTTCTTCACACCGAACCTCTTCATTATGGTATCGATTAATAAGGATTGGGACAATCCTAGCAACCACTTAGATCTATCTTTATAGTTCTTTATACTTAGTATTTATGATATTTCTCCTAAATCCTTCATGGAGAAGTTCTTGGAAAGCCAAGCTTTCATAGATTGCAATAATTAAATGTTATTGCCGATCCTTTTTATATACATGCGCTTCCTCTATGTTCTGATAAAAACCTAAATGTTTGATTGCTTTATCAAAACACTAGTTCTAACTTCTTAAAGCTTTTTTAAGTCCATATATGGACTTTATCAACTTGCAAGCCTTACCCTCACTCCCACTGACCGAGGGGTTATGACATATAGATGGTCACTTCTAAATCCCTATTTAGAAATGCCATTTTTACATCCATTTGACATATTTCGTGTTTATAGAATGCTGCAATGGCCACATAATCCAAATAGACTTGAGCATGGCTACGGGGAAAAAGGTCTCGTCATAATCAACACCTTAAATTTGATGAAGTCCTTTTATAATTAGCCCAGCCTAATAAATCACTACTTGTCCATCTACATTTAGCATTTTCGTTAAAATCCTTTTGTAATAGATGGATTTTATCCCTTCGGTTACGTCCAACAAAGTCCATACTTTGTTTTCATACATGGAATCCTTCTCGAATATTTGTAGTTGATTTTTCAACATGGATATTTTACTCTATTTTAGTTTCTTTGTACCATCATGTGTAACCTACAAAATTTTTGAAATTTCATATGCATACTTACATACCCTAACCGTATTAAATTCATTTTCGTCTAATGCACAAAATAATATATTCACTGCCTTAGAATTATTTTTAGCTAAAGCAACTTATTGAGTAGTCCATGTGCAAAGTTCAGTAGTGGGTTATGTGTATTCAGTTTGTGTCATATTCCATATAATAAGATTATTAGACTGCATATAAATTCTCATTCGAGTAGCCCAAAAAGCATAATTTGTACCAATAAAAAGTGAGGGTCATGCAGTTGATTGACCTTCTTAAAAAGTAGAAATTGATGCCAATTATTTTCAAAAATGATTTTAATATTTTTTAAAAACCCCACTCTGATACCAAATGTAAGTGACTTATAGGTCGACTTTAATATTACAGAAATGATCTATAATATAGAAAATATATAAATAACTAATGTTAAGAAGATACTATAAAGAATTACTGTAAAGTAAATGCAAACAAATATCTTATCCTAGTTCGAACACCGTCCTACTCCAATCCTAGAGCTCCCCATCTAGATTTTCACTAACACAAAAAGCCCTCACTTAACCCGGAGGAACAAGTTTACAACCGCGAGAACAACCGAATTGGACTTTAACCAAGTATTTGACTTTGTGTGCTCTTAAAAGCACAGATGAGTCGGTATTGTACAAGTAGTGAATTTGAATGACATTTCTGTCCTTTAGTCATATTGGTATTGGACAGCTTCTTCATAAGACCGTAACTAGCGAAACATGACTATTCACCAAACAGAGCCTTAAGACTATCAAATATCTCATCGACAGACATGTTTTCGTACTACCTCTATAATGGCTTATTTAATGAAGACAGCATGAAAACCTAGTTGATTTCTAGGTTTGAAACCCATTTCTCATAAGCAAGTTTAAGTTCGGGGTCAATGGGTTGTTCTTTAGGTACACATGTAGTAGATAACCAAAGACGCTTGTAATTAAATGCTATCTTAATTGCTCTTAGCCAATCGATATAGTTTGGTCCGGTAAGCTTGTCGCTTTCAGAAAATAGTTTCGGAGCTGAAATTTTCTACAATTTTAAATTGGTAGATTGTTAGGACAATATCATAGTAGATGTTCTTATAATATTGGTAAGTTTAAAATTTGTGTTTCATTTTAATAATAAACTCCCACTAGTCTTTTATATTTTGCCAAACCCTAAGCCGAAAATAGATGACTTTTGACTTCACTAGTAGGTGATAGAACTCGTCTCTCTTAGAATTTTGTTCTGAGTTTTCTCAACAAGTCATAGCTCCGTAGACGATGGATAACCCCTTGTTGTTTGTATCGTATACAATTCCTAACCCATGGTACCTTGTCTTAATTTCACTTGGACCTTGAATTTGCTCAACAAATCAAAGTGAAATTATTCACTCGTACCTATATCACGACGGCCTAAGTATAATATATGTATCTTGAGTTTGCTCAGCAAATACATATAGCTATCTTACCTCATCTATTCAATATATTAATAATACTACACATAACATACCTAGCTTGAGTTTGCTCAACAACTAAAGAGCATGGAAGTAATTTATTAATATATATAGTAGAAAACAACATTATATCAAAAATTCGCAATCTTTAATATATTATATAAAGGGATATTGACTTATGGAATAATTTATTTCTAAAGAAATACCCTCGTAATTCAAGTGTCGGCTATATCGAGAATTACGATATACGTATATTTACGTATGTAATTATTCCTTAAGTCTATTTAGGGGTTCCAACTTCAGTTTTTACATTCATATTATATAAGTTTCATTATTATGTAACTTTTATATTTTAATTAGCTAATATAATAATCTTATGTATAATATTTTATTTACTAAATCATATTTAATAAATTTTATTTAAATAACTCTTTAATCAGTTGCTTATTATTCAATTTTAACATATTATATTGAATATTTATATACTATAACCTTTATTATAATACACATATTTATTATGCATATGTATTTTAACTTATTAATTGACTTTTAATTAATTTATTAAATAGAACTATTATAATTAAATTTTATTAATTTCAAAAATTATTTTATATATACATACATGTATACTTATATTGTCTTAAACATTTCAAGACAACATAACATATATCAATATATTATACATGCATATAGTTTTATTTAATTAACTTATTTAATTTATTATCTCTTTTATTAATCTTATTTAAAAAAATTAATTTCAAAATTAACTTATGTTTATTTTCAAACATTTTGAAAATTTTCATTACACTATAAGTTTTATAATATATATATATATATATATTAATATAATTTTAAATTTAACTTTTAAATTTGAAATCCATATTTTTTAATTTTCAAACAATTTTGAAAATTAGCTTATGATTCAATTCAAATTTGGCCTTTTCTATTAGGGACATTCTTTGGGCTCATATATCTGTTCGGGCTAGGTCGGTAGCTAGTATGGCAGAGTACTTGATTACCCAAACTTAATCTTTCGACACTACCTTTCTAGACACCCTATTATCTAAGCTGTGAACTTAAATAGTTGACCCTAACATGACTAATTTAGACCGCATAGGCTACTGAGTTCTGATACAATTGTCTGGACTAGCTGGCAGCAGAGTAATTGGGTAAAAATTTCAAAAACATTCCATTATTGGATCTTAAATAGGCATATGTAGTCTGAATTTTTATAAATTATCTATTAAATCAAATCAATATTTTATTTGAATTTATAAAAAAAAAATTCATGTAATTTATATTATGTTTTACATGTGCATATCATATACATATGTGTATGCGTGCATGTGTAACAAGAAAATGTGTACGTGGTTTGACATGCCTGTGTATAGATGTTGAGATTTACACTGAAACAAACATGTTAGCCCCTTTTGTATACAAACATATTATCTATATATATATATATATGTATGTATGTATGTATATGTTTGCATCATAATAATATATATAAGTAAATATATAATATAAATATATATATACGTATATATATTAAACATTAGTTATAAAACATTTATATATAAACATTTATAAAATTTATATTTATATATATGTGTGTGTAAATATATATAATAATTAAATCTCTAAATTAATTAAATATTAGTTTATAAAGTAATTTTTTAACATATATATTAATATATATTTCTAATATCACATGAAAGCGATGAATAATTTGGTACAACAATATTTTTTAATTAATTTATACAATACATTTAAATAATTAATTAGATATATATACTAAAACTAAATTTTTAGAAAAACATATTTCTGTAAATTTTGCTATTGGTCAAGTGTATAGTTTATTTAATTTTTTATTTCCTTTCAGTTTTGTAAATATAGTCATTAAATCATTTTAAATTTTAAATCCATGTAAAATTAAAATAAATAATATTAATTTCGAAAGTATAACGTGTGATGTATGTTATATAAATTTTTTACAAATATATAATATTTGTAATAAATATACACATTTTAAATTAAGTAACCAATTTGTAACATCCCTCACTTGGAGGCCCAAAACTAACGGCTACAGATGCTGAAGTCATCTATGGTTATTAATCATTGGCGACCAAATACGGTAATGTTAGGTACATTGATATAACAGAAACACATGGAAATGGAAAATTTTAAAAATAATAGAACAACTTTCACATTCCATTTCAAATCATTTCAACATTCATTACATAATCCTATATTCGAGAACCACGTTCAGAGAAAATATAATTATTACAACATACGATAAGAGCGACATATGATGATGCCCACTTAGATGATCAGAGTATATATAACTAGGCTATTAAACAACTTCGACTTTACAACAAAACACGGTGGAAAAAAAATAGAAAAGAACTCCTACTAGCTAGATTGCCTCTTGCACGTCTCCGGAAGCTTATTCGTCTAAGGAGAACCTGAAAACCTCAACTCTCAAACTACTCAAAATCAATTGAGTACCCGAGAGTTTAAGGAGAAAACAAAAACTTCGAGTCAGATATAAAGCCTGGTATGAATAATAATCTACCATCTCAAACCATTTAGATATCTAGTGAGACCACGCCACTTAGCGAAACGGGTTTTCCCCTCACTGGTATCTTATCCAAAACTTTATAAAAAACATATATTGTTCTCCTGCATCCACACTGGTTAAAACATAACGATACAAAATATTATGATGATATGCAAACAAGTAAATCAATTCTGGACTTCCCAACCCTGCTCATTTTGACATCTATCTCAGTTATAGTTTCTAGGGTCACTATTAACCTATTAGTTTTCATGGGCTGACTAATAACCTGTTTAATGTTTATGGACTCCCTGTCATTTTTCATAGTTTCCATGGGATCACTGAGAACCTATTGGTCTATGCCAATAACTTTATTATTTATGGGTTCTCCCTGAACCTATTGGTAACTCTAATAACTTTCCTCATATCCTAGTTTTCATGGATTGACTAGGAACCTATTGACTTCTGTCAATAACTAAATCTGGATATAGTTTTCATGGGTTCACTACAAACCTATTGACCCCTGCCAATATCTCTTTCTAAACATAGTTTTCATGGGTTTACTATGAACCTGTCTATCTGATAGCTTCTTTAATTAGTATTTAGGCATCCTATATTCTGTTCTACCTAACCCCTTGGATGCAATTCTACTCATTCAGGAGTTAACTCAATTTATATTCACTACTGGGTTAACCTAGCCGGTTATTCTGCCCTTTCTCCTAAAATACAATTATGGGTCCATTTAAAGTGAATATATATATTAGAAGAAGCAAACATAATAATATAATAACACCAACATATTTGGTTTAATATCCTTGAAAGCATTTTCATCTGAAACATGGTCAATCCCTTTAACCTATTATTTTATCAAGGAACGCTTCTTCAAAAACTCCATACTCAAATGTCATTTTAAAACTCCTTTATTTATGCCATGGTTTTTCCTTTAAAAATGAGATTGGGTTCTTCGTTTTGAAAACTAAGGCTTTCGAAACCTTAACTTTTACTTTCGAAACTATTGGATAACCTCCTTCGAAAGCATTCAGATCTTCTTTTCAAAACACTAAGCGTATGCCTTTCGAAACACTTTAAATCATCTCTTTCGAAACCTTGAAAACATACCTTTCGAAAGTATTAAAGCATTACTTATTAACTCTTAGGAGAATAGCATCGAAACCATTGAAAGTACCCCTTTCGAAACCATTGGGTTTATTATATCTTTTGGGTCAAAGTGAACATAAATGAAAGTACCCCTTTCGAAACCATTATACTTCATATAAAAGAGTTTGGGGAAAACTAATGGCTTCTGAACCATCCTTTTGAAAGCTTAAATCATTTAAGTAAAACATTTGAAGGATAGATTCGAAACCTCTTTTGAAGCCATTGCCTTCGAATCCATTAAACCCTTTCGAAAGCTTAAGGAAGTAGCTTATTACATTTACAGAGCATTCAGATCTTCTTTTCAAAACACTAAGCGTATGCCTTTCGAAAAACTTTAAATCATCTCTTTCGAAACCCTGAAAAACATACCTTTCGAAAGTATTAAAGCATTACTTATTAACTCTTAGAAGAATAGCATCGAAACCATTGAAAGTACCCCTTTCGAAACCATTGGGTTTATTCTATCTTTTGGGTCAAAGTGAACATAAACGAAAGTACCCCTTTCGAAACCATTATACTTCATATAAAAGAGTTTGGGGAAAACTAATGGCTTCGGAACCTTCCTTTTGAAAGCTTAAATCATTGAAGTAAAACATTTGAAGGATAGCTTCGAAACCTCTTTTGAAGCCATTGCCTTCGAACCCATTAAACCCTTTCGAAAGCTTAAGGAAGTGGCTTATTACATTTACAAAACAAAAGCTACCTTTTGATCTAGTTGATGACTTCAATTCATTCGGAAGGCATAAGGATGGTAGTAGGGTTTCGACTGGGTTGAAACTAACCCTCTCGAAAGCATTGAATTAAAACAAGGCAACTCATTCGAAAGCATTCTTTTCGAAACAAAAAGGCGACAACATATTCGAAAGTTATTTAAATGGCTTTCGACCTTTTCGAAACTATCCTTTTCAAAACAAGGCAAGTGCATATCTTTGGAGAGTAAAACAAAGGCTTCGACCCCTTCGAAAGCTATGTTTCAACACCATACCTTCCGCCTTTCTCCAATCCACTACATACCAATGTATTGATACCTTATGTATTGGTTTCGACTTGGTGGGTTTCGACTTAGTTGAGGTGGAAGTATAGAGTCGAAAGGTACTACTGAAAGAGGAAAAACATAATTTCTAGGTAAATATTGTTTTAATGCCTTTTTAAGTAATTGCTTTTTAACCAACCTACCTATTTGTAAACATTTAATTGATTGCCATAAAATTTTCAAATTCTTTTTAAAAACTGCCATAATTATTTCAGATCTAAAATAAAAATAATTTAACAAATAAGCCCTTCCATTAAGAAAACGATTAATTCCTCCATCTAAACATAATTTAATTTCCATAGTAAATTACGTTGGAAAAATCCCCAAAAATCATAAAAATTCACTTTTAATATGTTATCTAACACATATAAATTCCAGGCCTAAATTCCTTCAAATAATACCCGAAATAATTTTAAACCTAGTTTATTCAATTCTTTAAAAATTCATGGTAAATTTTCCATAGCTTGGAAAATTACAGAAAATTAAACCCATCTCCAAATTTATGTTTTACATAACAAATAAATTCCTCATGGCATTCAAAATCCAAAATAAACGATTTTAGCCTTGAAACCGTATAAAAAATTATTAAACAAACTTGTTTGAATATATCATATCATGAAATCCAAGCATATCATCATCAAAAATCATCATAATGGATTTAAACTTAAAACCGAAATTAAATGATCATTAAAAATAATAAAGATGGTTCTGATTATCATTCACCTTGATTAGGATAAGGAATTTAAGATTTGATCCTTAATTAATTTCCTTAACTTGATTCGTTAGCTTTAATTTGGATTTTCCCCCTTTTCTTCCTATGTAATGGATGGCTTGAGCTTTAGGTTTTACGTTTTTGTGTTTTGCAAAAATGAACGTGAAAAGAAAATGGAACGTGGGTTAGGGGTTATGGAATTAAGGTGGTGGCTAATCCCTATAATGCCCTTGCTATCTTCCTTTATTAGTTAATGTATGAAAATATTTTCATAACCCATTATTCTTGTTTAATTAGCACGGCCTCTAATTAATTTTCAAATCTCAATCCCCTTATCACTCTAGTATTTACATTATTTTATTTAATTTATCTAATTAAATATCCTAAATAATGTTATTAAAATTAGGGGTGTTATATGCTCCCCTCCTTAAAGAATTTTGACGTCGAAATTCAGTAAGGACTAAATACTAAACATAGCAATCATCTATAACAACTCCTAACAACCATACTACCCTACCCGACTAGTAACTATCTATATAAAGCTACTATAGAACATACCCTCACAGCTGATCGGGATAAGTATCTCTAGTCATGTCTTCTATCTCCCTAGTGCAGTCCTTTTTGTTGTCGCTCCATTGAACTTTCACCAACTTGACTGTCTTATTCCTCAATATTTTCTCATCTCTTGCTACAACCCGAACCGGTTGTCTAACAAAAGTCAAGTTAGGCTCTACTATCAAATCTTCCAACCCTGTCGAAGGAATAGTAGTCTTTGGATCATGCACATACTTGCAAAAATGAGACACATGAAACACATTATGGACACCTGCCATACTGCTCAGTAACTCTACTATGTATGCGAGCTTCCCGATCCTCTATATAACTTAGAATGGGCCAACATATCTCGGTGCCAGTTTCCCTGACTTTCCAAATCATACCACACCCTTCATCGGTGATACTTTAATGAAAACCTTATCTCCAACCAATAATTCTAGGTCTTTACGCCTCTTATCTACGTAACTCTTCTGTCTGGACTGAGCTTCCTTCATCCTTTCTCGGATCAACTCAATCTTCTTTGTCGTCTCTCTAACCAGATCTGGACGTAAGACTAATTTGTCTCCAGTCTCCAACCAACACGCTGGTGATTTGCATGGCCTTCCATACAAAGCTTCAAAAGGCGCCATTCATGTACTAGTGTGATAACAATTATTATAAGAAAACTCCACTAAGTGTAGGTGACCTTCTCAAGATCCACCAAAGTCCAATACACAAGCTCTCAATAAATCCTCGAGTACCTTATTGACTCTCTCTGTCTTCCCATCTGTCTAAGGGTCATATGCAGTACACATCTTAAGCTTGGTACCTAATACTTCCTATAGGCTCTTCCAGAATCCACTAGTAAACAAAGCATCTCTGTCACTGACTATACTACTAGGAATTCCAGGCAGTCTAACTATGTTCTTCACGAATAACTTAGCAAAAACAGGTGCCGTCCTGGTTGACTTAACTGGAATGAAATGAGCACCCTTGGTCAACCTGTCCACTATGACCTATACTTTCATTTCCTCTATTTGACCTTGTCAACCTGTATATAAAATCCATGGATATCGAATCTCATTTCAAAACTGGAATCTCTAAAGGTTGAAGCAATCCACTCGGCTTTTGATGTTCGGCCTTTACTTGTTGACAGTTTGCACACTGCCTAACCCACAAGTCAACATCCCTCTTTATACCTTCCCAAAAGAAGCTCCTCTTCATATCTTGATACATCTTGTTACCTCCAGGATGAATCGTAAATTTAGACCGATGACATTCCCTAAGAACTTCTTTCCTTAAGTCCTCAACATTCGGATCAACAATCGTCCCTTCTTTCTCAACCATCCTCTCTGGTCAAGACTAAAATCACTTAGATCATTGATCTCAGTTCCAACCTCAAGCCTTCTAATCTTCTCGACTATTACTGGATCCTCTTTCTGCATAGAAGCAATCCTTTCAATCAACACAGGTCGAACTTCCAAACAAGACAACATGACAGAGCTCTGAATAGAACTAGCAGTCGATCTTAACTGCACAATACAAGTAGTCAAAGCTTCTAAATCCTTCCATTCTGCCAACATAGCAAACACCACATTCTAATGCTTCTGCGAAGAGCATCCGCTACTTTATTCCCTTTCCCAGGAGTATACTCTATACCAAAATCATAAGCATCTAAGAACTCCAACCACCTCTATTGTCTCATGTTCAAATCCTTCTAAGAGAATAAGTACCTTAAAGACTTATGATCTGTGTGTAGCTCAAATGTCTCCCCTAAGAGATAATGTCTCCAAATCTTCAATGCAAAGATCACCCCAGCCAACTCCAAATCATGAGTAGGATATCTTACTTCATGCGGTTTAAGTTGTTGTGAAGCGTAGGCAATGACTTTACCCTTCTGCATCAACACAACTCCTAATCCAGTTCCACATGCATCAGTATACACCACCAACCCTTGGTTTTCGTCTAGAACTACTAACACTGGTGCGTTGGTCAACAAATGCTTTAACTTAAGGAATACTTCCTCACATTTGTCGGACCAGATAAACTTCACATCCTTCCTGGTTAGCTTAGTCAACGGCGCCGCTATCCGCGAGAAATCCTTGATGAATCTCCAGTAATAGCCAGCAAGTCCAAGAAAATTTCTAATCTCAGTCACCATCCCTGGTATCTTCCAATTATTAACAGCTTTTAATCTTATCTGAATCGACTGACAAGCCCTCCTCTGAAACCACGTGACCAAGTAACTTGACCTCTTTCTACTAAAAATGACACTTGGAATACTTTACCTTCAACGGATACTGCCTCAGCGTCTTAAGCACTACTCTAAGATGATCCTCATGCTCTCTTTCATCCTTATATTATACTAAGATGTCATTGATAAATACCAACATGAACCTCTCCAAGTACTCTCGGAAAACTCTGTTCATCAAATCTATGAAGAAAGTAGGTGCATTCGTTAACTCAAACGGCATTACTAGCCAATCATATGAACCATACCTAGTCTAAAATGCTGCCAACGGAATACTGTCCTCTACAACTCTTAATTGATGGAAACCTATCGCCAAATCCAATTGGGAAAACACTCTGGCTCTACATAATTGATCAAACAGATCGTCAATTCTCGCCAAAGGATACTTATTTTTAATCGTCTTCTCATTCAACTTATGATAGTCGATACACACCCTCAATGACCTGTAACACTCCTAATTTTTGCTAACATTATTCAGTAGATTTAATTAGATAAATTAAACGGAATAATGTAAATGTTAAGTGATAATGGGATTGAGACTTGAATTAATTATTTAAGGCCGTGCCTAATAAACTCACTAATGGGCTTAAGAATGGTTTTAGGTTAAACAAATTACATAAGGGTATAGTTGGAATTTGCTGCCCAATGACCCTTATGCATATGTATATTTTTCATTCCTACAATTTCTTCCCATTCACATCACTTTTAAAACGCAAATTAAAGATAGAGGAACGACCGACCATTAAGAGGAATAGGAAATCAAATTAAAAGCTAGAGAATCAAGCTTAGGGGAAATCAATCTCAATCCAATCTCCTTATCTAAATCAAGGTGAATAATAATTGCATCTCTATTTTTTTAAAATCATATATTTTCGGATTTAAGGGTAAATTCGTTTTTTATGATATATTAGATGGTGATATGCTTGATTCATGATTTATTTTATTTAAACAAGATTGTTTAAAAGGGTTTATAATCATTTCATAAATTTCTATAATTAAATACGATTTTATAATCAATTTTATAATATACAATTCAATTTTATTTCAAATTTAATAAATATATTTTCCAAAACTTTAGTTTGTATTCAAAATACTTGATATATACTTTAGAAATAGTGAAATAATATTTATAAATCATTTCATATTTTCCCAAAATTTTATAGATTTTTAATAATTATTTTAAATTAAAAATTCTATTTTCCTTTGATAAATCAACAGCTATAATTAAATAATTAATATTTAACTTAAATAAAACTTTTCTCCAATCAAATGTATATACATATAACACACTTCTATATAAAACATTCTTATACATATTATTACATATATAAATAAATAAATATAAATATATTAAAACACATACAGAGACACAAAATACACAAGATTGAGCTTGATCGGTCACCGCCGCCTGTCGACCCCTAGCGGTCGACCAGTTAAACCTAGGCAGTCGACCGACCCTTACTACTATTGCCATGTATTTATGCTTGAGTTTCATCGATTCAGGCAATCTCCACCTTCTCTATGTCGTTATCTTCTCCAATTCAATCCAATTAACATTATTTACCGAATCACCCATTCAGTAGCAACACATATTGTGATGACGCACCTCTTTGACCCTCAAAAATCGACACTAATACATCCATAGTATTCACGTGCTGCAAATTCGAGTGCTAGAGAGGCGGATGATCAAGGGTAAAAGAAAATAAAGATAGAAGATAGAAATATAGATTCTTACATCGCACTGAACAACTTATAATTTTTACATATGGATAGTACATACAATCACTCTCAAAATGATGTATCAAAGTTATGGCCAGTACTAACCCAACTAGGGATAATAATAACTGCCTATCCTAACACAAATGCTAGTATATACTTATACATAATGCAGTGGAAATAGAAATGGGTAACTATCTATAGAGGGATCTTCTGCTCCATGCTCAAAGCTCCTCCAAAATGCTCCAAGCTAAATCTGACTACTTGGCTACTCGAAAAAATAAGGCTCCCGGAGTTTAAGGGAAAAGAAAATAAACTTCAGGTCAGCCATAGAACTAGTGTGAGAACACTCAAAAGAATGAATACTTTTGAAATCAAAGGGTATCTCATAACACCATACCGCACATAAACACGGGCGAGTTTTCATCTTATGATAACCAAAACATTTGCTATGTAAAATCAGGGATATTATTTTTAATGGCATTCTTTGAAAACCCTTTAAAATTACATATTAATCATAACTGAAATTGTTACATTAATTAAATTCCAGCATATTAGGTTCTACACGTAAAGGCACGTATTGGAGAATGGATTTCCAACAATGACAAGGTAGGGGACTACCTTCCGACAGTACATCTCTAGAGAAATGTATCGAGGCACAGCCCTTCTGTTCTCCACCAACATAGAACGGGCCTACCTCTACCATAGACAGTACCGAATATACCATCACCTCGGTCATTCCCGACCTATCCGTGGGATCCTAAGCATACACAACAAACCCAAAATATAGAGGATAATCTAGAAAGGTGATGATCATATTCTAATGGGTGTGACCCACTTAGCCCTGCTGCTTCTAGCCTTTTTTGCCATTATCGATGTGTGAAGCTTGAGGTAACATTTTACCTTTCACATGACAAATCCCACTTTGAATGCCACATTGCCATTTTTAACAACACACTATTGGTTTCCACAAAAGTACAATCTCCAAGTTCATACACCTCATGGAAGGGTGTTAAATATAAGAGAGGTACTTCCTGCACCACTAAACTGATGTACATTTGTAAAAATCAATGTACGTGGTCGTAGAAAAGCAATGTCAGACACTCGTCCATACAAGTTGTCTTAGAATAGGACAAACCGAAGGCACTCCTCTTACTACATCATGTTTGGGAATCACCCTTAGGATTAGTAGTGAGCAGTCCTTGCATCGAAGATTCCAAAATGAAGATACCACTGCCACCTTATATATGATATGGGAACTACCAAAGAGGTTAGTGGAAAAAAGCCCTACATTATGAAGATTTCCGTCTTTAAAATCATTTTCTTCAACATGTCTTCACTTTCGAGTGCATATATTGGTGAAGTGGTTTTCGGATAGGAATCGTCCAAATCCAATCTTGGTTTCTTCGAATCAATTATCGATAAAAGATGTCAAGTATATGGGCAATTATTATTCAATTAATCAATGTCCTTTATTCAAGGAAAATATCTTCTTAGAGATATGTGTCTTTAAACCATTTTTTCAACATATACGGGATTATTAAACTTCTCTCTAATCAAATGTCCATACATATAACACACTTTTGTATAAAACAGTCTTTTATATATATTATATATATATATAAATAATTGGTTTCAGTAATAGGAGTACCAATTTTCAATATATATGTATATATATTAAAAATGTTAACCCGAAAAATGGATCAACACTCGGAATCAAAATGAAAGCACTTGTTCATATTAAATTAATAGAATAGCAGTAGAAAAGTAAAGAACACACAAGAATTTTTATAGTGGTTCGGCGTAATCTCCGGCCTACGTCCACTTCAATCTTTTAATAGTTACTTTCTCTTTGGATTACAACGAGTTTCCTTTGATCTGACCACAATCTAGTGGATCTCAGATTTACAATAATGTTTCTACAGTGGTCGTAAGTCATTAGTACTAAAAATTTGCTGATTTAAGTCCTAGAACAGCAAATAGATGTTTCCTAGGTGACTATAATGGAGGAGAGATGAGAGGTGAAGAGGTAGCAGAGTCTCTGTGGTCAGAGAAAATCCTGTTTTGGTTGCTTTATAGTTTGTATTTATAAGGGTAGTGGTCGTATTTGGCCAAATAGGGAGTTTCAGCTGAACCTAGAAGAAAGTCTAAGATAGTGCCTGAAGTTGTGAACCCATCTGTGTTAACACTCATGTCGGTGCCGACATCTGTGGTTAAAACCAAATGGGTTGGTTCCTTTTGTATGCTTCATCCTACTTGATTTCAAGGTGTCTCGTGTTTTTTTCATCGATTGTTGAACATCCAAAACACGTCGTCGTCTACTTCTCTCCAAAACAGCTCAGTATCAGTCTTTTTGCCTAAGAGTTCAGTGGTGACTTTTTTTCACTAGCTTCGAATGACTTGTAATTTTTACAGCACGCTTATAATTCCACATGGAGGTGTCCCAAGAAGTCGCAACCCCAATGGAGTAAATATGAGAAGTCGATAACTACATGAGAGGTCGGTACCGACATCTCTCCTTAGTGAATATTGACTTCAAATTTCTGGAGCTCAATTCTCTAAAGATTTTAGGTGTCCCTCCAAATTTTCAAGTTTTTTGTCCTCGTTTGAATCTTCCAAGTCTAGTTAAAATCTGCTTTGCTAGAAGGCAGGTTAATACTTGCCCCTTAAAGTATGCCTTTTGAATGTAAGGCGTGCTTTGCTCAAGAACAGGTTCCAGAAATCAGTCTTCAATCGTTGAGCTCTCCGGCTACTTCAATCTTGGGGAATCGTGCAGTTCCTTCGGATTCTCTTGTCGATCACAAGTCTTTCCAAAGCTGTTATAGCCTAAGACTCTAGACACTGCTTAAGTGTAATTTATAGATCGCAATCGTTCGGATTTCATTCGGAGTTATTACATCGCATATCTTATATTACATCACATATCGAGAATCATCTCGTGTTCAACCGGGATTTATCAGTTTTATTCTAATTACAAGGTGTTCAAATCCTTTTACTAAGTCTATTTCCATTACAGGGTTTGATCTTTTTGGATCATATTCCATTTAATTCAACGCACGATCTTTTCGAATCGTTTATGTCAAGAGAACAATCTCTCCGAATCGTTTAGTGTTCCAATCTTAGGTTTCGATCTCTCCGGATCCTTGCTAAGCCCGTTCACTCGGCAGTAAAGGGACGACCAAGCATGCCCATCTGCTCAATCTCCGGTGATGGGACCTACTTCTCAAATTATTTTATATACTTTTCCAGTTAACTATTATTCATAAACATTCAAACCCTTTCAAATCATAAAAGTCTCTAAAAAACATTTTAAAATTTTCAAACCATACAAATATTTTCGAACTTCCTCTAAATATATGTTGAGACAATAAATTATTTCAATAAACATTATAGAATATTAAACAAACACCATACACATTTATTCATAACAAGTAAAGATCAAAATTAAATTCTCTTCGCAAATTTGCTAAATACATGCGAATATTCAGCCAACAATAATTAAAATTAAAATCAACACAAATAACTATCAATAACCAAACAAATATAAGAAACAACTATTAATGCACTCAGTGGAAAATATATTTATCGATTCCCATCGCGCACTTTGATAAAAATCAAATCAAAGCACCATATTCAATATTAAGCCACCCAAGGTCTAATATTATGTACAAACATCGACATTATTGGTCGTGCCAACTATACCAAACTACTAGTTTTTCCAGGGAAGTTAGGAATAAAAATGTTATATATATATAATAACAGATAAGTCCCCAGATGATTACCCTAGTAATCATCATATCCACCTATTATCCTTTAGTATAGGGTAATTACTCAATACACCCATGGAAACAGGGACTCTAATCTCGTCTAAGGTCTTGACTTATATCTCTTATACATGATGTATTATTCTAAACTTGGATCTGATACCAATTTGTAAACACCTCTACATCTATACTAATACTATCAAAGAGTATTACTAGGTAATACTGTCAAATAATACGGAGAATGAAGTGATATGGGGTGCATATGTGATTATTCCTTTGGACTAACATCGGTACATATCACATATAATATAATACTGTCTATAAATGTACACTGTCTTAGTTCAAAGAAATAAACACATGTGCCTCTGGGACAGAATAATAGATAATATAAAGTAAACGACGGAGAACACATAGTCAAAATGGCAGTGATAATATATAATAATAAATATACAAGGTATGTCCAATATACAAGATAAGGATATACATACATGAAATTTTATAAAAATCAAACGATGTACAATAATGCTACATGTTAGTCACCTCTATGCCCAAAATAATACAAGCTGGTTATATTGTTCCCGAACCTACAAAGTCTCTGATTGACCCTAGTATTACATAAATTACACACATGTCAAACTATGTCTAAATCAAGGGTTAATATAAATATGTAACTCAATATATGTAGGGTATAATAATAAGATTAAATCCATAATGTCAATTAATATGTGGTAATGTATGCATGGTATATAATCAAAATATTATGGACAATCACAAATGCATCACATATTATCAAATTTCACAGAACGTGCATAAAGATGCCATCACCCATATAGAGGTACAACAAATCAGAGTTCATGAAATCAACATCGAATGGGTGAATCATCCATATCTAGAATCATCATCAGAATCTAGAAATTATCAATAATTAGATACCGTCATGATAGTCAAACTAGCTTACAGCAAAGCCCAAGTATATCCCTCAATCTTGAGTAATAAAATACCAACATTAATAAAAGATCGCCTATCAAAGATACCATAAACAATAAAAGGTACAAGAATCCACTATACCCTGGACACTTATCCATATACAATCTAATCTCCTCATATATAAATAAATCAGAATAAATCATGATGGGAAATAATTGTATGACGGACATATAGTCCCAAGTAGAGTCATATATATATGGGCTTAAATGATATGGGTGTGTTGGCTTTGGAGTTTTGAGCAGATATTAGACTTACAACTTGTTGACCTTGATTCTCTTTGAAAAATTAAATCTAAGTTAGTAGTTTAATTGTTTTATACGTTTACTACAGTCGGCAAGACGTAAACTAGTGTATGTTATTGGTCTTGTTTGGGTGGAATTTGTAACTGCGGGTTGTGTTTATATATATGTATGTATGTATTTATATCTGTATGTATATGTATGTATGTATGCATGTATGTTAGTCGCCTATATCTAGGTTGCCTAACCTGTATCTATACGTAAGTGGGGTGTACCAATAATATATGTCAATCCACCACTTCGTTAGAACCAGAAAGGAGACCGATGGCCACACGCCGGCTCCAGAGTCATACACATGGGTCACCTATCCCTACTCTATAGTCTTCGATTACCTCAACAGTCATCATGACAAATATCCACTATTGCTCGTCTACGCGAACCACTCGATCACGACCCTGCACTTGCCCCTATTGGTAACAAACTGTTGGCATATGTTACACAAGGGCTATAGGGTACCTACCCTTTGGGTCACCTAACCCATAATATGAAAGGTGTTACGGACCTGGGGTATGACTTCACGATCATGCCACTAGGGTGGATTCTAGCCATCTGATCCTCTCTCACTAATAATTTAGGAATACGTCATGATAGTGGCAAACAGTACTAATCAACATAAGAGCACCTACCCTCCTTACACATATGAGCATCACCTCATGTAAGTATAATCTCATATTTTTATTCCCGTTAGGAGAGTGCCATCTACTTATAATGTATAATCGAATAAATATCACAACAGTGTCCCATAGCATTAGGTGATATTCAAACATTTATTCACTGCTTATAAACTACACTCAGTCTCCATAATGTTTTATATAACGAGTCCATAGAATAACTTGGGAAATATTAATGAAAGTCCTACACCAGATGGTCTTATAACCCAGTTTATTTAGATTCCTCGATACATAGAATATAAAATCATCAAAAACAAAAATATCTTAAATATAGCAATATCACGAATTCACACAAAAGGACGTCATCACTAAATCATATAAAAACATAATTCAAATCAGTATCAACAATAAATCATTCATATGTCCAAAATCAATCATAGGAAAATAAATAATAAATATGATGTATAACATTTAATTAAATATTTTAATTGAATATGAGTAAATAGTTCCAATTCGACATACAATAATTTATAAAGCATTTTAAAATTTTAAATATATAAAATAACCAATCTTATAAATCAAAATAGAATTTTAACATTTATAAATTAATTTTAAAATCTCATTTCTATATTTTAATTATGTAGAAATAATTTATAAAACCAAATATTGCTCATTACAATCATTTCATAAATTTCTATAATTAAATACGATTTTCTAATCAATTTTATAATATACAAATCAATTTTATTTCAAATTTCATAAATATATTTTCCAAAACTTTATATTGTATTCAAAATTCATGAAATACACTTTAGAAATAATGAAATAAATTCTATATAAATCAATAGCTATAATAAAATAAACTTTTTAGTGATTATTTTAAATTAAAAATTCTATTTTCCTTTAATAAATCAGTAGCTATAATTAATATTTAATTTAAAAACTTTTCACCAATCAAAACACACTTATATATAAAACATTCTTCTATATTATTATGAATAAATAAATGAATATAAATATATTAAAACACATGCAAAGACACAAAATATACAAGATTGAGCTTGATTAGTCGCTACCACCGATCGACCCATAGGGGTCGACTGGTTAAACCTAGCCAATCGACCGGTCCTTACTACTATTGTCTTGTATTTGTGCCTTAATTTCATCAATTCAGGCAATCTTAACGCAGCACGACAAGCGAATTCGACGATGTCAATCGAATCCGTCCAGGATCCAATCCGATTAGCGGAATTAATCGGTGAATTGATGCCGAATCGATGGATTGAAAATACCCAAATTCCCAAATCCATTGATCTCGCAAGATACCGGACTTTAGCTATCTTCGACACGTTGATCGTGCACGATGCCGTGAGAGAAGATCTACGATTCTTCGACGTTGATCTAGCGCACTAGATTCCGTGAATCAGCTTCAACAATCGTTGATTCAAGCGCACTCGAATATCCGAAGGTGGAGATAGGAGATAACACTCAACTACCAATTTTAATGGTGGCACAAGAGCACACAAAAGAAATTTTATTCAAATTGACTAACTATTACAAGTGACACAAACCCGGTATTTATAGATGTTTACAACCACACACGCTACAACATAGCATAGGTCGTACGCGACCTAAAAATATCACGACCTAACATTACATACTTCAGCACGACCTAAAAACACAGTACGACCTAAGAATACAAAGCACGAATCAAACGACATAACAAACTAGTACAATCATACGACTTACTGAACAACTACGACTTAAGAACATCTCGTAACCTAACTCTTCGCGACTTAATTCTTCAGCGACCTAGTGGAAGAAGCGGCAACACAATCTGGAGCTCGCGACATAAGGAATCAGCGACCTAGGGAAAGTCGTGACCTAAAACAGAGTATCACGCGCGTGACCTAAGGAAGAGGAGTGATTTCGCAACTTAGCTGGAGATGACATAGGTCGTTCGCGACCTTCTTCCTTCTGCTCTCGCGACCTAGGGTTTCTGGCGCGTCTTCTTCCTTGCGACATACCATGGTGGAGCGACTTATGGTGAAGCGACCTAAGGTAATTCGTTCATCTTTGGAAAAAAGTCTTCGAAAACACACCATTATGTTGTACCTCCCGATCGTACTGCCATGACCTTCCCAACAGCAAATGGCAAACATCCATGTCAACCACGTCACACCAAATCTCATCTTTGTATTTCTTCCCAATAGAAAATGGAACATGAGCTCGCCTCTCTACCTTCACTTCTCCTCCTTTCCTCAACCAAGCAAGTTTATAAGGGCTAGGATGTTTCTCCATTTTCAACTTCAACTTCCTCACAGCTTCCATTGAAATGATATTATCATAACTCCCAGCGTCAATGACAAATTTACAGACCTTCGCCAAAATAGTGCACGTTGATTGAAAAATGTTACTCCTCAACCAACTCGACTCCTCTTCCTGCTTCGGGGTTGAAAAAGATCTTCATAGCATCAGATTACATCCCTCGTCTCCCAACACCACTTCTTCCTCCTCATCACGGTGTGAATTGAGATCTTCTTCTACATCCTCATCTTCCACTTCAGCAATCATAGTTCTCTTCTTCGGTTTCGGACATTCGTTGCTCTTGTAACCCACTTCCTGGCAATTATAGCATTTGAAATTGGTGTTGACTTTTGGTTTAGCCACTTCATGAACAACCGGCTTACTCGATGCTTTAGGAACATTAGAATTACTACCCGCTCCTTTGTTCTGCCCCGTAGAACTTGGAAAAACACCTCCCCCACGTCTACCTTGTTTCTCCCAAGCCAATGCCTTTTGATGTGCTTCTGCCACAGATCTAGGGTCGAACATGTTCACCATATCCTGGATCTGTGTTCTAAGTCCCCCAACAAACCTAGCGGTCAATTGTTCTTCTGTCTCCATAATGTCATTTCGAGCAATCAACTGGTAGAACTCATCAGCATAATCAGTAACAGTCTTCGTCCCTTGCCTCAGGTTCTGTAGTCTCTGATACATCAGTGATTGGTAATTGTAGGGCAAGAAAGTAGCCTTCATCAACTTCTTCATCTTCTCCCAAGCAACAATCTTCGACTTCCCCATCCACTCTCTAGTAAGTGTAGTGTGCTGCCACCACGCCATAGCTCCCCCCCTCAACCTAGTAGCAACCAACTTCACTTTACGATCTTCCGAAACCTCCTTGAAGTCAAAAATTTCCTCAACATAAGCTAGCCAATCAAGAAATTCGTCGACTTGCATACCTCCCTTGAATTCAGGTATTTCGGTTTTCTTCCCAGACTCCCATTTGTGATCATACTCTGAATGATTTCTTCCTTGACCTCGTCCTCGTCCATGAACACTACCACCATCAAACTCCTCTTCAAAATCTGATGCATATCGATGTCGATCCTGACCACCAACATCTCTACTACTACCATTTCTTCCATCAACATCCCTTCGACCTACATTCCACCGATCACGATCATTCACATTTCTATCACGATTTCGATCATCAACATTTCTATCACAATCTCGATCCACACTTCTATGATCACTATCAACACTTCTCTCTCGATTTGAATGTGGTGAAACTCTACTTCCCCCATGGTTAGATTCAGGTGAAACCCTTCTCTGATTTTGATTCATCTCCAACATCATTCTCTCTAATCGACCAATCCCTTCATTAAGCTTCTCATTAAAGTTTTTGTTAATTCTTTGCTCCATCTCATCGGCCTCTTCTCTCCCATACAAAGCATCAATGTTGCGATAACGGTTAGCTCTTCTCGGAGGCATGATCACTCTTCAACAAATTCCAACAAAAACTTCACTTCGATCTAAAAGTCTTCAAATCAAAACTACCCACTTGTTGAAATCTTCAAAAAAAATCACCAAACGAACAAATCTCTTCAAAATCTCGAGAACCCAATTCTCCAAATGATGTAAATCTCGCACAAACTCCAAAAATCTACGCAAACTCCTTGCGATCTAGCTCTGATACCAAATGACGCAGCACGATAAGCGAATTCGACGATGTCAATCGAATCCGTCCAGGATCCAATCCGATTAGCGGAATTAATCGGTGAATTGATGCCGAATCGATGGATTGAAAATACCCAAATGCCCAAATCCGTTGATCTCGCGAGATACCGGACTTTAGCTATCTTCGACACGTTGATCGCGCACGATGCCATGAGAGAAGATCTACGATTCTTCGACGTTGATCTAGCGCACTAGATTCCGTGAATCAGCTTCAACAATCGTTGATTCGAACGCACTCGAATATCCAAAGGTGGAGATAGGAGATAACACTCAACTACCAATTTTAATGGTGGCACAAGAGCACACAAAAGAAATTTTATTCAAATTGACTAACTATTACAAGTGACACAAACCCGGTATTTATAGATGTTTACAACCACACACGCTACAACATAGCATAGGTCGTACGCGACCTAAAAATATAACGACCTAACATTACATACTTCAGCACGACCTAAAAACACAGTACGACCTAAGAATACAAAGCACGAATCAAACGACATAACAAACTAGTACAATCATACGACTTACTGAACAACTACGACTTAAGCAAATCTCGCGACCTAACTCTTCGCGACTTAATTCTTCAACGACCTAGTGGAAGAAGCGGCAACACAATCTGGAGCTCGCGACCTAATTGCTCGCGACATAAGGAATCAGCGACCTAGGGAAAGTCGCGACCTAAAACAGAGTATCACGCGTGCGACCTAAGGAAGAGGAGTGATTTCGCGACTTAGCTGGAGATGGCATAGGTTGTTCGCGACCTTCTTCCTTCTGCTCTCGCGACCTAGGGTTTCTGGCGCGTCTTCTTCCTCGCGACATACCATGGTGGAGCGACTTATGGTGGAGCGACCTAAGGTAATTCGTTCATCTTGATTTCGCGCTGCATCAAATCTCCACCTCCTTTACGTCATTATCTTCTCCAATTCAATCCAATTAACATTATTTACCAAATTACCCATTCAATAGCAACACATATTATGACGACCCACCTCTTTGACCCTCGAAAATCGACACTAATACATCCACGGTATTCACGTGCTACAAATTCAAGTGCCGGAGAGGCGGATGATCAAGGGTAAAAGAAAATAATGATAGAAGGTAGAAACATAGATTCTTACATCGCATTGAGCAACTTAAAATTTTTACATATAGATAGTGCATACAGTCACTCTCAAAATGATGTATCAGAGTTATGGCAAGTACTAACCCAATCAGGGATAGTAATAACTGTCTATCCCAACATAGGTGTTGGTATATACTTATACATAATGAAGCGGAAACAGAAATGGATAGCTATCTACAGAGGAATCTCTTGCTCCAAGCTCCTCCAAAATGCTTCAAGCTAAATCTGACTACTAGGCTATCAGAAAAAATAAGGCACCCATAGTTTAAGGGAAAAGAAAATAAACTTTGGGTTAGTCATGGAATTAGTGTAAGAAAACTCAAAAGAACGAATACTTTTGAAATCAAAAGGTATCTCATAAGATCATGCCACACATAAACTCGGATGGGATTTTACCTTATGATAACCAAAACATTTGCTACGTAAAATCAGGGATATTATTTTTAATGACATTCTTTGAAAACCCTTTCCAATAACATATCAATCATAGCCGAAATTGTTACATTAATTAAATTCCAGCATACTAGGTTCGACTATCAAAACCGTAAAGGCACGTATTGGAGAATGATTTTCAACAATGACAAAGTAAGCGACTGTACATTCTAGAGGAATGTACCGAGGCGCAGCCCTGCTTCCCTCTACCAACACAGAACAAGCCTAACTCTACCATAGACCGTACCAAATATCCCATCACCTCGGTCATTCCTGACCTATCCATGGGATCCCAAAGCATACACAACAAAACCAAAATAAAGAGGATAATCTGGAAAGGTGATGATCATATCCTAATGGGTGCGATCCACTTAGCCCTGCTGCTTCTAGCCTTTTTTTGCCATTATCGATGTGTAAAGCTTGAGGTAATGTTTTACCTTTCGCATGCCAAATCCCACTTTGAATGCCACATTGCCATTTCTAACAATACACTATTGATTTCCACAAAAATACAACCCCCAACTTCATACGCCTTAGGGAAGGGTGTAAGGTGTAAGAGGGTTTACCTACTACACCACCAAACAGATGTACGTCTGTAAAAATCAACGTACATGGTCTTAGAAATGCAACGTCAAACACTCATCCATACAAGTTGTCCTAGAATAGGACAAACCAAAGGCACTCCTCCTACTTAATCCTGTTTAGGAATCACCCCTCGAATTAGTAGCGAGCAGTTCTTGCATCGAAGATTCCAAAATGAAGATACCACTGCCACCATATATGGTATGGGAATTACCCTATATGTTAGTGGCAAACAGCCCTACATTATGAAGATCTCTATCTTTAAAAACATTTTGTTCAACATATCTTCACTTTCGAATGCATACATTAGTTCAAAGTGGTTTTCGAATAGGAATCGCCTAAATCCGATCGCAGTTTCTCCAAATCAGTTATCGATAAAAGATGTCAAGTATGTGGGTAATTATTATTTAATTAATCAATATCTTTAATCCAAGTAAAATATATTCTTAGAGATATGTGTCTTTAAACCATTTTTTTAGCATATACGGGATAATTAAACCTCTTTTAATTTTGGAAATACCAAATCATTTCTCCCTAATTGCATAGGAAAATATTATTGAGTAAAAATGGATCCATAGAAATTATACTAATTATACTAAATACTAGTTTCCATATTCAACCCATACTATTCGTCGAATAACGATGAAATCATCTTTTAAATTCACATGGATAGTATGAGTTCCCTCCTTGGAATTTAATATAGCACTTAACCAGAATGTTACCTATAATACCAAATATCCTAATATTTTAAAATATGGTTTAACCTTTAGAAAACTCCAAAACTCCTTTTATTTTATCTTAGCAAGACGTGGTTCGAGTAAATAAAATTTACTATCCCCTCCATCGGACCAGTCCAGATAGGTAGGAAGAGCAGGAAACTGGTTTTCCATACCCAAACCTGGAGACTATCTCTCTATCACCCATAAGTCGGTCAAGTTATTTGATCAACTCTAAATCCTTTAAAATACCTGATTTATTATTTGAAAAACATTTATAAAGGATTCGGAAAGAAAAACCTAAGTTTAAATCTTATTTCCAAAATTTCCAAATTGCTTTGCTAAATTGCCAATGAATGGTGCTTTTAAGGGCTTCATAGCACAAATCTCTTTTTAAACCTTTTATATGTCCAATTTTCCCATTTAAAACTCTTTTAAGATTTTTTAACATATTTTTAGAATTTATTCCATATTTTTTAAAGATTTAGAAATATCTATCTTTAAGAGTTGAAATTCATACTTTACGAACTGATAAAACGCGATGATTTTAAAAACTTGATTTGGACGTATCTCCAATTTTATAAAATGAAATCCTGATTTTTATCATTCATTTGGAAACTATAGTTATATGAATCTGGAAAATTCTTATTTCGAATAATTCCAAGTTATATTCCACTTTACACATTGGCTTAACTGTTAAGGCGCGAAATCGCGAACTGTCGTTACGTGACGAGCTAAATTTTACTTTTATTTCATATCTTTTCAAAAAAATTCAAAATGAGTTTTAATGTTTATAAAACATTTATAAACTATTTTAAACCATTTTATTCATGTTTAAAGAGGTTTAACTATGCCATACCACTTTTATAATTCATAAAAGAAAGTGTTTTCTTTGTGTAGATTCGACTTGTGTTTACCGTGAATTATTTCCATAACCTAGCAAACATATTATCACATCCAAAACGTGATGATCAAACATAGAAAAAACTCATAGCAAACATATCATATCATCACATGATTTATAACATAAACTAGTAGAGTTTCTCACATATATAGCTATCCTTCTCTTAGCGTTACGAAATTGACTATAGCTTCGCTATTCCCACACCGAAGCTTATGATATCTTCCCCGGGACCCTAGGGTGTGCTCGGTTTTGAAAAAGGGTGGGTGGAGGTGCCTAAATGAGCTCGGCCAAGCAAGAAGAGGAGAAGAGAAGATGATCATTCAATTTAATTTCAAACTTAAGGCGATATATTTCTATATTTGAAAGTGTATTTTCAATATAGCTTCGCTACGACTATAAAATAATTTATGAGGATATGGAAGCCATTATTGAAGAGGAAGAAGAAGCACAGGAAATTAAATGGAAGTGTGAATAAAATGAGAAGGTATACCTCTCCATTTATAGGCAAAAATGTGTAAATATCTAAAGACAACATCATAACACATCACATCACTACTTTCTACCTCAACATCACCACTCCCCCCTCCATGTGCTCGGCCCACCCCCACATGCCACAACCTCCATCACTTCATGCCTCTTTCTTTGACTCTAAGGAAGTGTATTTGGATGATAATATGGACTAAGGTGGAGATATGTCATCATTAGCTTAGATTTCCTTTAATAAATATCATGATATTTTATTTTATTTACCATTAGTAATTTTGAGATGTAAATGTAATTCTAATGTGCATGTATATGTACATGGATGTATATATAATTATATGTGCACATATAACATATAACATTGCACAACTTCCTTTTGTCAAACCGTTACGGATCGAGAATCAGATTTCCAATCGCATTTTTACTTCTTAGTTAAAATATATATCTATGTGTATGTGTGTCTATGTATGTAAACCAAATTTAAAAATGACGTTTCTATTATTTTTTAATAATTAAAAGGGCCTCATTTGATTCTGAAATAATGATTAAATCATTTAAACTCAATTTAAATTCAAAAATCAAATATTTTAAAATAATGACATCATATGTCATGAAGACATTTTATTTTCAAAAATAAAATAGATTATTTTTATTACATATTCTTGCTTAAATTGAGAAATAAGTGTATGTAAAAAAATCATGTGCGACTTCTGATGGTAAAAAGTGTTTATCGATAAAATGATTTTGGTCATATTATCGATATTTTTCCAACGAAAATCCAAAATCCTTATATTTCGAAAAAAAATTTAGAAATAAGATCACCATTATTACCGATCACATAAAACATGATTATATATGTTTAATGAAGCTATATTTGAATATTTAAAATTAATTAAGTATTCTAATTCAAAATGGTAAAATTACGGGTCATTGCACACTTCCCCTGGAAAGAATTTCGTCTCTGAAATTGAAGATAAGAAGAAGATAACTAAAAAAGGAATATATTAGATACGATGAAATATATATTAAGATATGATAAGTGATTACATCATAGCAGGTGAGTACACTACACCATAGGATGGATGGGTAGTCTATGTGTGTGTGTATCTACACACACAGAGACTATCCATCTGTCCTAAACTCGGGATATGCCTTTCCCATTCTATCATTGGTTTTCCAAGTGCAGTCTTCAGCATCACCACTCCATTGGACTTTCACTAATCTCGCAACCTTTCTCCGCAACTGCTTCTCATCACGATCAACTATTCGATTTGGTCGTCTGATAACTGCCAAGTTTGGCTCTACTTCTAAATCTTCCTGGGTAGCCGCCTCTATAATTAGTTCTAGGTCATGCACATATTTTCCTAAATGGGACACATGAAAGAAATTGTGCACAACTAACAACCTTTCTAGTAATTCCACTCGAAAAGCTAGTGGGCAAATCCACTCAGGAATCAGAAAAGGTCCAATATATCGAGGTGCTAACTTTCCGACCCTTCCAAATCTTACTATTCCTCTCATCGAAGAGATTTTCACAAATACGAAATCTCCAACCGAGAATTCTAAATTTCTAAGCATAACTTTTCTGTCTGCTTTGAGCTTCCTTTAGCTTCTTTCTGATCATATCTACTTTCTCCGAGGCTTCTCGAATCATATCAGGACCAAGTATTAACTGATCTCCGGTTTTGACCCAACATGCTAGTATTCTACATGGACGACCATATAAGGCTCCATACGGTGCCATGCCAATACTTGCACGGTAGCTGTTATTATAAGAGAATTCCATAAGATGAAGATGATCATCGCTAGAACCTTTAAAGTCTAATATGCAAGCTCTCAGAAGAACTTCTAATACTCTATTTACTCCCCCTGTTTTCCAATCAGTCTGGATGATATGCAATGCTTAAACTCAGCTTCATTCTCAAAGCTATCTATAATGCTTTCCAAAACTGACTGGTAAAAATTGGATCCCGATCACTTACTATGCTACTCAGAATTCCATGTAAATGAAAAATCTCCTTCATGTATATATTTGTAAGATTGGGGCAGTCCTTGTCGGCTTTACTGAATAAAGTGTGCGCTTTTGGTCAATCGGTCTATGATAACCCAAACGCCTTTGCTTCCCTTCCTCATTCTAGGTAAGCCATCGATGAAATCCATTAATATTTGTTCTCACTTCCAAGTTGGAATCTCGAGAGGTTGAAGCAATCCAACAGTCTTTTTCTGGTCGCTTTTGATTTGCTGACAATTTGCCCACCTGCTAACATGAATGGAGATGTCCCTCTTCAAACCTTTCCACCAAAATGTCTGATTTATTTCTTTGTACATCTTCTGAACTCTAGGGTGAATATTAAGCTTGGATTGATGGCATTCAGTTTACACTTCCTATCTTAAGTTGTATACAGTGGGAACACAAATTCTCCCATTTAACCGTAATACCCCTTGGTTATCTATTTTCAAGCTTGAATCCCACCCTTTGCTTATATTCTCAATTATCTTCTTTAGATGCCTATCTTTTCTTTGCTTGCTGGAAATTCTTTCCAGAAGATTTGGAGTTAGTACTAAATAAGTTATAACGGCATGCCTTCTGCTTAGCACATCTACTAGTACGTTGGCTTTCTCGGGTGTATATACAATGTCAAGATCATATGATGCGAGGAATTGTAACTGACATTGCTGTCTAATATTTAAATCCTTCTGAGTGAACAAGTATTTTAAAGATTTGTAATCCGTGAAGAGATCAAACTTTTCACTGTGTAAATAATGCCTCCATATTACTAATACGAACACAACGGCTAATAGTTCTAAGTCGTATGTTGCATAATTTCACTCATGAGTTTTCAGTTGTCTACTTGCATAAGCGATAACTTTCTCATGCTGCATTAATATCGTACCCACTCCTTCTCCACAAGCATCTGTGTATACGATCAAACCATCCCTTCCATCAGTAATAGCTAGGACTGGAGCGCTGATTAACCTTTTCTTCAGCTTATTAAATACTTCCTCACATTTCGATGTCCAATCAAATTTAACATTCTTCTTGGTTAATTTCGTTAGATGGGAGAAATTTTTGGAGAAGTCCTGAATAAAAACTCTAGTAATATCCTGCCATCCTAAGAAGCTGTGGACATCCATTGGAGTTTGTGGTTGGTTCTAATCTTGTATAGCTGAAATCTTCCCTGGATCTACTGAAACTTTGTCCCTTGACACTACATGTCCAAGGAACCTTACCTCTTTCTCCTAGAAATGACATTTGAATAATTCGGCTTAAAGCACACACCTCCTTAATATCCTCAATACAATCTCCAGGTGTCTTTTGTGTTCCTTCATGGTCTTTGAATAGATAAGAATATCGTCAATAAAACCCAACACAAATTTTTTGAGCATATCTTTAAACACTCTATTCATGAGATCCATAAAATAAGTGGGCGCATTGGTCAGCTTAAAAGACACAACCAACCATTCGTCGAAACAATTTGGACCGCTAAATGAAGTTAATGGAATGAAATCTTCTTCTAACCTTAGTTGATGGAATCCTATGGCTAAATCCATTTGCGAGAATATTCTAGCACCATGAAGTTGATCAAATAAGTCATCTATTCAGGGAAGAGGATACATGTTCTTAATCGTCTGCTTGTTCGGGTCTTGATAATCTACACAAAGTCTTATGGAGCCATCAGACTTTGCAATGAAAACTACCGCTGAGCGACTAGGTCTAATCAACTCTTTCATTAACAACTCATCGGTTTGATTCCTTAATTCATCCTTCGAATAGGGTGTATAATAGGCTTACACCAGGAATCAAGTCAATATGAAACTCAGTTTCCTGATGTAGGGGCAAACTTTTCACTTCTTCAAAAACATCCTGAAACTCCTTAAAAATCGATATTGTCTCTAATCCTTTTTTGAATGAATCTAGTGCATACATGAAACTATACCTTGCTAGACTAGGTCCTTTACACAATATTTCAACAATCTTCCCTAACTTTGTTTCCACTAGTATTATCCTCTCAACACAATCAACAACGATGTTATTCTTAGATAACCAATCTATGCCGAGTAAAACTTCGAATCTAATAAAGTCAAGGATAAATAGATCGTATGAAAAATTGTTGGGAAAGGTGGGTAACTCAAATGTTTTCACAAATCATAGAAAGATTAGTTGTACCACCTATGGGATTAGGCATACAAATAGGGGTACCTACGATTTTTATGATCGGTTTTAATCTATCAACCAATCCTTTAGCAATAAAACTATGGAAAGTCCCAGTATCAAACAATACTTTAACTAAATTCTCATTAGCATATATTACCTTCTAGAATTACCCTGCCTTTTACATCTTTAGAGGTTGAAGGCTCATCCTTAATATCATAAACCTTAACCTGCTCACCATTCTTCATAGTGAGCAAGCATTCTTTCAGTGTCCAGGTTAATGGCAGTTGTGGTAGAGACTTTTCGAAACCACATGAGAGATGGGACCCTGTTGTTGTTTCTAAACTTTGGGACTCCTACAGAACCTTGAAAGATGGCCCTTATTTCCACGGTTAAAACACACCACATTCTTAAACGGTTCTCCTTGGATCCTCAACTAGTCTTGCCTTGCCAGGGCTTCTTCCTCTTATTGTTGTTGTTGCCTTGAACTTCTACCAGATCCTTTTTTTCCAAAACTTCATACCAAAAACCCATATCCACTAGATCCACAAAAGTCCTTTCACATGAGCGGTCATCCTATCATGATACTGCTCCTTCATTCTAGTAATAAACATCTCATTTTTCTTTAAGGGATATCTATCAGTCCAGGCCCAAAGCGACATAATTCATTAAACTTGCACAAATATTCTTCCATGGACATTTCTCATTGCTTCAGATCCATAAAACTTCTATAGAGGCGGGACTTTCCAGTAGTGGGCATGTATTGTTCTTCAAAAACTTCTTTAAACCTTGCCCAAGAGAAATTATTTTTCGATTCATTAAGAGTAATGGACTCACACCAAGCTAGAGACTAATCCTTCAATTGCCAGGAGCTAAGAACCTTTTTCGATCATCATCGATGTTTAATCCTTTAAAAAAATTCTCACATAATGGGAGCCAAGCTTGAACTTCCATAATAGATTCTTTCCTTTAAATGGCTTTCCTCCCAAGCTAGTATAATCTTTACATAGTGGGACAAATTTAACTTGAGGTTCATAGGAACTACTACTTCTTCATTTATCATGACAATTGGAGTTCGACCATTGGTGTTCTGAAACACCCCACATCCCTTAGTATACCCAAAAAGGACACACTAAAAGATGTGGTGCGTTGTAGGTATATCTAAAACTTTACATATACTAAGATTCACAAGACAATTAAATAAAACAGCGGAAACATTTAAAATTAAACTTTATTATCCTAGAAAATAAATCATCAAAACAGAATATGTCTTTAAAACCAAATACACATGTCTAGTGAAAAACACCATCTCGGTCATATCATCAGAGTACATGAAAATAACCATCCCTCTCAAAAGTACCACTACATCAAATCCAAATGAAACAAAAACTGAAAAGAAGAAGAATACATGAAGGAAAAACTCTACAGCTGAATCTCCAAGAAATTCCAGAATCTACTATCCTTCCCTCTACTGGCCTATGGGGGGAAAGGGGGAAAATAGGGGAGTGGGTCATACTAAAAGTCTGGTGAGTGGAAGTTATTACTAGTATTTTTAAGCAAGATAAAGATAATAGACTTAGCAACAGTTCTAGTATAAAAGGAAATAAAGGAAAGATAAAGCCGGAATATAATACTGTTTAACTATTTGCTTTGCTTAAATAGATCTGATCATTTTCGATTGTTTACACTTGTCTTAAATTGCTGCTTTGATTCTGCTGAAATCCTAATCCTACTGTAATTAGTATGAGGTCCTAATTCTACCCTTTGATCGGCTTTCTATGTCTATTGTGCCACTGTGAGCTAGTCCCATCCTATGAGTCCCAGAGCAAAAAGACATATGTTTGGTGCTTTGGAACTCAATAGCGACTTATATCCCAGCACTGAGGCCGCACGATCGGCCACCGTTCGGCTCGCAATATCTGTTGCTCCCTCTTTTGACCTCTTACCTACCCTAAACAGTATAAGCTTGCCTAACCTCACCTGAGTGTGTTGTGAGACCATCAGTTCCTGACTTAAGGGGAATGCTGTCGGTATGGGTCCTACTAAACAAAATCTAGTTGCGATCATTGCCCAAATCCCCTGATTGGGCTTTTATCTGCTGACCACATATCTACCCTAAACAGTGTAAGCATGTCCCAGCCCCACCTAATCTATTATGAGACCATCAGTTCCTGACTGAAGGGGAAATACTGCCAGTACGGGTCATACTCCTATCTTTGCTTATTAACTTAGTATAAGTCTTTTAAATAAGCCTCTTCTATTAATTCTGCTCTATTTTCTTATTAACTTATTCTAAGTCTTTAAAATAAGCCTCTTCTGTTATCTCTGCTATATTTTCTTATTAACTTAGTGTAAGTCTTTAAAATAAGCCTCTTTTGTTAATTCTGCTCTATTTTCTTATTAACTTAACTCTAAGTCTTAAAATAAGCCTTTTCTGTTCTTTCTATTTAATTATAACCTACGTTATAATTTCTCTTTTATCTTGTCTTTTTAGTTATAACTACTAGTTATAAACTTGCTTGCAAATGTCAAATTTGCCTATTTCAGTCTATATTCTTTTTATTGCAATTCTTCTTATTTACGTCAAATTTTCTATAAATTTAGTATTCCTATAATTTAGTGCATATTAGGGAATTATCCTCTTTTTATTATTTTTATTCGCGTAAAAAGGAATAAAAAGAACTAAAATTTACAGGCTGAATTCTAACGTAAAACGGATGTAAATAAAATACAAATAAATGTTAATAACTGTAAATAAATGAATAAAATAGCTAAATAAAAATAGCTGAACAAAATAGACTGAAAAGAACATTAAAAATTAACTGTAAACAACTTATATAAAAGCGATCTCAAAATTGCAGAAAAACTACAACTATTAAGAACCCTATTATTTTAAATTACTTAAAAATCTAAAATAATTACTTAAACACTCACCTGTGGTCCTTGGCTCTTTTCCTTGACCTTCCCGGATCCACTTTTAGGGTATAAAATATTTTAATAAAGAAGATCTTCTCCTTGGAAAAATATTCCTTTTAGGGTCCTGCCTCAGGCAATGAACCCAAATGGAGAAAATCTGAATGAGAAAAATAGCTATGCCTAGGGTCTTATTTACAGTGTCACTTGTGGATCTCAAACCGTTGGATTTGAAGATTAAATGTAGCGCAACCACGTCATAGGTTCGATGGGAACCGTCGGATGGAAGCACGGATGCACAAGGTTCGAAGAAATTGCAAAAACATGACACTGCTCGAAACTGGACGATTTCACGTCCAAATGCAAATGTCGGTCGACCTTAGTGTCGACCAACACAAGCTAGGGTCAACCTAGCTATAGTAAGGGTCGACCCTAGGGTCGACCTTGCCATATTTATTATTATTTTTTTCTTTTATTTCGTTTTTCGTATCTTCTTCGTTCTAGCTCGGATTCTAACGAACTATACATGGAAATTGACCAGAAAATTACCACGGACACAATGGTGCAACTCCCATGGCTCTTATTCTGATAATTTCACAAAATTATTTTATTATTTAATCAATTCGTTAATTAATTATCATAGCTTAAATTTTGAGTTGTTACATTATCCCCTCCTTAAAGGATTTCGTCCCCGAAATCACTAGGGACAGAATAATGAAATAAATGTTTTCATCCAAGTTCTACAAACAACTACTCAACCACCACCCATTACATCCATTGTCCTTAGGTTTTTCTAATGCAATTCATGATATATATGCAAATAGTGTAGTGTCAATGTCCCTAACTAATGCAAAAGGTTAGGCGGTCTACTGATTCAGTCGACCTCCTTTTTATGCAATCATGTCCGTGTTATGTATCCAAATGAATGCAAATTTCCTAATCCTAACTAATAGTTCTATATGGGTGCTACAATCATCATCCGAATGCAACAATCATATGATAATCATCCATTAATAGCAACCATGGAATAAAATAAAAATGCAAATGCGCACACATCCATATGCATATGCTCTAGTGACCTAGTTAAGTCGATCACTAAGGGATAATAGTGCCTAGTGTATATATATGCGTCCATTAACATCCACTAGCAAACATTTGCAACCACTAGCATCCATCATACATAACATGTTCTAATAACATGTTTACATCAAATCCTACCATCCATAGGTTAAATCCTAAGATCTACCCTCCTAAAGGATAATAAAGGAAAGAACATATTCAAAACTAAAGATGGAAATAGGAAATTCGAAACCTTACTATCAAAGAAATACAGATATGAGGTACGAATCTTCTCTTCGGCCTCCCACGTAGCGTCTTCAACACTATCTCCCCACTCCACCTTTACTAACAGAACTTCTTTATTCCTAAGCTTCTTGATATAGCGTCCAATGATCTTGGTAGGAATACGATGAAATGATGCTTCTCTCTCCACTTCAACCTCCTCAAGTTGACTAGGCTCCACAACCTTTGCCGAATCACGTAGGCACTTTCTCAAGTGCGAAACATGAAAAACATCATGCACTCCTGTGAGCCTCTCTGGTAGCTTCACTCGATACGCCATTTTCCCTACTCTCTCTACAATAAGGAACGGTCCTACAAATCTGGGGGCTAGTTTCCCACTCGATCCAAATCTCCTACTTTAATGAAAACCAAGTCTCCTACCTCAAACTCAATAGTCCTCCTCCGCTTGTCCGCATAAGATTTCTGCCTATCTTGAGCTGTCTTCATCTTGCTTCTAATCAAATCAATCTTCTCTGAAGTCTCCCTAACCATGTGAGGACCAAGTAGCAATCTCTCCGTAGACTCCAACCAACATGAAGGTGACTTACACGGCCTTCCATAAAGAGCTTCGAAAAGTGCCATTCCAATGCTAGCTTGGAAACTATTATTATACGCGAATTCCACTAATGGAAGATGCTCTTCCTAAGTTCCTCCAAAATCAAGAATGCACATCCTCAACAAATCCTCAAACACTCTATTAACTCTTTCTGTTTGGCCATCCGTCTGAGGATGATAGGCTATACTCAATCTAAACCGTGTCTCTAAATCCTCTTGCAAAATCCTCGAAAACTCGCTAGTAAAGATAGGGTCTCTATCGCTCACAATGTTAGAGGGAACTCCATGAAGCCGGACTATCTCACAAACGTATAAAGATGCCAAATAAGGTGTCGTCCTCTTACTCTTGACCGGAATGAAGTGGGCGCTCTTAGTCAAGCGATCTACAATCACCCAAATACTGGTATTCCCCTTCCTAGATCGGGGTAAAACATCTATGAAGTCCATCGAAACACTATCCCACTTCCATTCGGGTACATCCGGTGGCTGAAGTAATCCTCCGGGCTTCTACTGCTCTACCTTAACCCTTTGGTACACAAGACTCCTAGCTACAAACTCTACCACATCCTTCTTCATGCCACTCCAATAAAATACTCTTTTCATGTCTCTATACATCTTATCACCACCCAGATGAATAATCATAAGCGAATGGTGTGCCTCTGCTAGAACCGCTCTCATCAAATCACCGGTGCGGGGAACATAGAGTTTTCCATCTCTCCTTATCCACCCTCTACCATCTTTGGAATAGCATTGGAGATGTCTAGAGACCTCTTTTCTACTAATACTATCCAAAATATCCACGAGTTCGGCATCCTCTCGCTGCCTCAAACCAATCTGATCTATGAGGGTGGGCCTCACCTCAAGTGCTGCTTAAAATCAAAAGTGAACATAAACTCTAGGCTTTTCCATTCTACGAACATTGGACTAAGTGTTGCTCTCTTCCTACTCAACCATCCGCTACTAAGTTTCCTTTACCAAGGGTATAAGCTATCTCAAAGTCATATGATGCCAAAAACTCCATCCAACGCTGCTGCCTCAAGTTTAAATCCTTTTGTGAGAACAGGTACTTCAATGATTTCTGGTCAGCGTAGAGCTCGAACCTTTCCCCTAACAAGTAATGCCACCAAGACTTGAGCGCGAAAACAATAGCGGCTAACTCCAAATCATGGGTAGGATAGTTCCTCTCATGAGTCCTTAACAGCCTACTTCCATAACATACTACCCTCCCTTCCTGCATCAATACTGCTCCAAGACCCATCTTGCATGCATTAGTGTATACTGTAAAAGGCTTAGCTCTGTTGGGTAAAACTAACACCGGTGCACTAGTAAGATCCTTCTTTAGCCTCATTAAGGAATCCTCACAATCTACGGTCCACCCGAATGTCGCATTCTTCTTAGTAAGGCGAGTAAGCGGTGCTGAAATCTCAGCGAAATCTCTGATAAACTTCCTATAATAGCTAACCAAACCTAGGAAGTTTCTAACTTCGATAGCATTCATGGGGGCCTTCCAATCTTGTACTGCTACTACTTTAGCGGGATTCACAGCTAAACCTTCCTTTGAGACTACATGCCCCAAGAAACGCACTTCCTTTCACCAAAAATGACACTTCGAGAATTTTGCCTTCAACTGATGAACACGAAGTGTACGAAGAACCTCCTCTAGATGAATAACATGCACTTCCATGCTCTTAGAAAACACCAAAATGTCATCTACGAATACTACCACGAAATTATTTAGGACATCTCTAAAAACACGGCTCATCAAATCTACAAAATAGGTCGTTGCATTGGTTAGCCCAAATGGCATAAATAACCACTCAAAGAATCCATCTGGTGTCTTAAAGGTTGTCTTATCGATGCTATCGTCAGTGACTCTAAGCTGATGAAATCCAGTAGCCAAATCAAGCTGAGAAAATACTAAAGAGCCTACTAGCTGATCGAAAAGATTATCTATCCTAGGAAGTGGGTAACGGTTCTTCTTCGTGGGCTTATTCAACTCTCAATAGTCTATGCAAAGTCGAAGGGAACCATCCGCCTTTGTAGCGAAGACGACTGTCGCTCCCCACTCAGATATGCTCCTTCTGATGAAGCCTTTCTCCAATAGCTCACTTATCTTCTTACTTAACTCCTTCCTCTCCCTAGGAGCCATATGTCTCACGGGCAATGCCACTGGCTTAGCATTGTCATTAAGATAGATCCTAAAGCCAATCTCTCTCTTAGGGGGTAGTCCCCTAACCTCCTCGAAGACGTCTGGAAAATCTCTGACGACTGGAACTGACTCTAGCTCTGCTCGTGATGAATCGAGGGAATAAAGGAAGCTCAACATGACTGACCCCTGTGGGTCATAAGAAACCTCAAGAGTCCTACCGCTGCATGTCTCTAGTCTAACGACTCTCCTCTCGTAGTCCAATATCGCTCCATAAGTGGATAACCAATCCATCCCCAAAATCATCCCATACCCCGAAAATCCCAATACATAGGCGTCACAGTCAAATTCTATGCCTAAGATAAAAATTTCAAAACCCTACAAATCATGGATAAATGTGTCGATCCTCCTATGGGGTTTGAAACAACAATGGGGTCTGCTACTAAAGAGATATCTAAGTGCAAACTATCAACCAAGGAACTGGAAATAAAAGGGTGTGATGCTCTAGAATCAAAAAGAGTTCGAATAGGAAAATCCGAAATAGAGATCGAACCTTCCACAGTGACTTTCCTACCTCTATCTGGTCCGCTGCTAGAAGGTGCTGCATCCAAAGCCTGTATCTGCATTGTAGGTGCGCCTGCTCCCTGCCCCGTCTTCTGAGGACAAACTTTACTAACGTGACCAGGCTGTCCATAATTGAAACACTTCCCCTTCATTGCTGCCTTCTTGCAGTATTTTCCGTAATGACCAACCATCCCACGGCTATTGCATTTCCCGCCTTTCTTGATCTGCTTTTGATGTCCTCCTTCTTTCTTCTTATCCTTATCCTTCCACCACTTCTTCTTAAAATTCTCCGACTTAGGAACCTACTTAGACTCTCCTTCCTTAGCTGCATCAGACATGAGAGCCATCTCCACCAGTGACTCATATGTAGCTCCCATCGGTACATGCATCAATAACAACCCTTGGAGGGGATGATTCAATCCCTTAGAAAACTTCATGGCCTTCTTGTGCGGTGTATTGACAAGCTCCATCCCAAACCACGATAACTCATTAAATTGGTTGATGTACTCCTTTACTGAAAGACTTCCTTGCTTCAAACTAATGAACCTCTCCAGCTGCATACTTTCTTCTGCTTGTGACAAAAACTTCCTCTCAAATCTTTCTCAGAATTCATTCCAACCAACGTTTCTACCTTCCAACTCAACAATCTTCCACCAATAAGAAGCCTCTCCTTTCAGCTGCCAAGATGCAAGCTGAACTCTCTGCTGATCCTCCAATCCCAACAGCCCAAATATCTGCTCCGTAATCCTTAACCAAGCTCGTGCTTCCACAAAATTCTCCATACCAGAAAATGTCTTGCCTCCTAGATTAGTGAAGTCCTTAGATAGCTTAGAGAAATTCGCTGCTACAGGTGGATTAATGGGATCTCCACCCATCGGTGATGGATTGGGTGCTTGCCCTTGCACCTCTGGTGTCGTAGCTTGAAGGTATCTACGAAACCAGCCTGGGACTTGGTTACCCTTGGGAAGATTAGGGGCATCCGCCATGCTATGCAAAGAAAAAGAGAATTTAGGCTCGAAAGAATCGAAAGAAGATTGAACTGGACTTTGAGGGGATTTTTATGAAAACTCTTTTATACATGAAATACTATTTCCATAACAAGAGTTTCTTTCTGAAAAATACTTCGAAAATATGTTACTTTTCAAAAATACTTTACTTTTAAAACAAATTTTTAGGATTCTTGTAACCTTAGGCTCTGATAACAAGTGAAACACCCCCACACCCCCTTAGTATAAATAAAAAGGACACACTAAAAGATGTGGTGCGTTGTAGGTATAGCTAAAACTTTACAGAGACTAAGATTCACAAGACAATTAAATAAAATAGTGGAAACATTTAAAATTAAACTTTATTATTCCAGAAATTAAGTCATCAAAACAGAATATATCTTTAAACCAGAAACATATGTATAGTGAAAAACAACATCTCAGTCATATCATCAGAGTACATGAAAATAACCATCCCTCTCAGAAGTACTAGTACATCAAATCCAAATGAAACAAAAACTGAAAAGAAGAAGAATATATGAAGGAAAATTTTCGCAGCTAAATCTCCAAGAAAATCCAAAATCTACTATCCTTGCCTCTGCTGGCCTATGGAGGGAAGGGGGAAAATAGAGGAGTGGGTCAGACTAAAAGTCTGGTGAGTGGAAGTAATTACTAGTATTTTTAAGCAAGATAAAGATAATAGACTTAGCAATAGTTCTAGTATAAAAGGAAATAAAGGAAAAGATAAAGCTGGAATAGAATACTGATTAACATTTTCCTTTGCTTAAATAGTTTTGATCATTTTCGATTGTTTTCACTTGTCTTAGATTGCTGCTTTGATTAGACTGAAATCCTAATTCTACCCTTTGATCGGCTTTTATCTCTATTGTGCCACTATGAGCTAGTCCCATCCTATAGGTCCCACAACAAAAACACACATGTTTAGCCCTTTAGAACTCAATAGCGACATATATCCCTGCACCGAGGCCATACGCTCGACCACTGTTCGTCTTGCACTATATGTTGCTCCCTCTTTTGACCTCTTACCTACCCTAAACAGCATAAGGGTGCCCAGCCTCACTTGAGTGTGTTGTGAGACCATCAGTTCCTGACTGAAAGGGAATCCTGCCGGTACGGTCCTAACAAACTAAATCTAGTTGCGCCCCTTGCCCTAATCCCCTAATTTGGGCTTCCATCTATTGACCACTTATCTACCCTAAACAGCATAAGCGTGTCTTAGCCCCACCTAATCTATTATGAGACCATTAGTTCCTGACTGAAGGGGAAATGCTGCCGGTACAGGTCCTACTCCTATCTTTGCTTATTAACTTAGTATAAGTCTTTTAAATAAGCATATTCTGTTAATTCTGCTCTATTTGCTAATTAACTTATTCTAAGTCTTTAAAATAAGCCTCTTCTATTATCTCTGCTATATTTGCTTATTAACTTAGTGTAAGTCTTTAAAATAAGCCTCTTTTGTTAATTCTGCTCTATTTGCTTATTTACTTAACTCTAAGTCAAAATAATCCTTTTATGTTCTTTCTATTTAATTGTAACCTACGTTATAATTTCTCTTTTATCTTGTCTTTTTAGTTATAACTACTAGTTATAAACTTGCTTGCAAATGTCAAATTTGCATATTTCAGTCTATATTCTTTTTATTACAATTCTTCTTATTTACGTCAAATTTTCTATAAATTTAGTATTCCTATAATTTAGTCAATATTAGCGAATTATCCTCTTTTTATTATTTTTATTCGCGTAAAAAGGAATAAAAAGAACTAAAATTTACAAGCTGAATTCTAATGTAAAACGAATGTAAATAAAATACAAATAATTATTTAGGACGAACTATATACGGAAATTGATTAGAAAATTACTACGGACACAATGGTGCAACTCCCGTGGCTCAATTTTGATAATTTCACAAAGTTATTTTGTTATTTAATCAATTCATTAACTAATTATTATAGCTTAAATTTCGGGATGTTACATGTTCGTTGTGTTATTATTTCCCCCTCTACGTCCTCTTCGGTTACTCATTTCCAGATATCTTCATATACTAAGGAAACAATTTTAGAACCATAGATGAGATTATCTTAGGGAATGGGTATAAAACAATCGAACAATGTTATTCGGATAAAAATTACAAATATGCACTCTCATTGACTAAACTAATTCGAGGGCAATACTAACCCTATCTCTAATGAGCCGACCCCATCAAGGCTTAGTTGTTCGCTCAACCTAAGCTCCGGTACCAAGTGTGACGATCCACCTCTTCGACACTCGAAAATTGACATTAATACATACACGGTATTCACGTGCCGCAAATTCAAGTGCCGACGAGGCGGATGATCAGGCGTAAAAGTAAATAAAGATAGAAATACATATTCTTACATCGCATTGAACAGCTTAATTTTTTTACATATACATACAATCACTCACAAAATGATGTATCAGAGTTATGGCAAGTACAAAACTAGCTATGGATAGTTATAACTGCCTATCCCTACACAGGTGTTGGTATATACTTATACATAATACAATGGAAATAGAAATGGATAACTATCTATAGAAGAAACTTATGCTCTATGCTCTGAGCTCCTCCAAAATGCTCCAAGCTAAATTTGACTACTTGGCTACCCAGAAAATAGGGCATCCAGAGTTTAAGGGAAAAGAAAATAAACTCTAGGTCAGCCATGGAACTAGTACGAGAAAACTCAAAAGAACGGATACATTTGAAATCAAAGGGTATCTCATAAGACCATGCCGCTCATAAACACGAATGGATTTTTACCTTATGATAACCAAAACATTTGCTACATAAAATCAGGGATTTTTTAATAACATTCTTTGAAAACCCTTTCAAATAACATATTAATCATAGCTGAAATTGTTACATTGGTTAAATTCCAACATACTATGTTCTACAATCAAAACCGTAAAGACACGTATTAGAGAATTGATTTACAACAATGAAAAAGTAAGGGACTACCTTCCGAGAATACTTCTATAAAGGAATGTACTGAGACACGGCCCCGCCGCCCTCTACCAACATAGAACCGACCTACCTCTACCATAGATAGTATCAAATATCCCATCACCCCGGTCATTCTCGACCTATCTATGGGATCTCAAAGCATACACAGCGAACCCAAAATATAAAGGGTAATCTAGAAAGGCGACGATCATATCCAAATGGGTGCGACCCACTTAGCCCTGTTGCATCTACCACGTTTTTAACATTACCGATGTGTGAGGCTTGAGGTAACATTTTACCTTTCATATGACAAATCCCACATTGAATGCCACATTGATATTTTTAATAACACACTGTTGATTTCCCCAAAAGTACAACCCGCAAGTTCGTACTCCTCAAGGAAGGGCGTTAAGTGCAAGAGGGGTTACCTCCTACACCACCAAATTGATGTACTTTTTGTAAAAATCAATGTATATGGTCTTAGAAATGAAATGTCGGATACTCGTCCATACAAGTTGTCCTGGAACAAGACAAAACGAAGGCACTCCTCCTACTACATCATGTTTGGGAATCACCCCTCGGATGAGTAGCAAGTAATCCTTGCATCGAAGATTTCAAAATGAAGATACCTCTACCACCATATATATGATATGGGAATTACCCTAGAGGTTAGTGGCAAGCAACCCTATACACTATGAAGATCTCCGTCTTCAAAATTATTGTCTTCAACATGTCTTCACTTTCGAACGTGTATATTGGTTCGAAGTGGTTTTCGAATAGAAATCGCCCAAATCCGATCCCGGTTTCTCCGAACCAATTATCTATAAAAGACATCAAGTATGTGGGTGATTATTATTAATTTAATCAATATCTTTTATCCAAGTAAAATATCTTCTTAGAGATATATGTCTTTAAACCATTTTTTTCAGCGTATACGGGATTATTAAACCTCTTTTTAATTTTGAAAATGCCAAATCAATTCTCCTTAATTACATAAAAAACATTATTGAGTAAAAAGGGATCCATAAAAATTATACTAATTATACTCAATACTAATTTCCATAGTCAACCCATACTATTCGTCGAATAACGGTGAAATTACCTTTTAAATTCACATGGATAGTATGAGTTCCCTCCTTGGACCAGAATGTTACCAATATTACCAAACATCTTAGCATTTTAAAATCTAGTTTAACATTTGGAAAACTTCTAATCTCTTTTTCCTTTTTCTTATAAAGATGTGGTTCGAGTAAATAAATTTATTATCCCCTCCATCGGGCCAGTTCACATAGCTAGGGAGAACAGGAAACTGATTTTTCAAACCCAAGCCTAGAGACTATCTCTTTTTAACCTATAAGGCGGTCAAGTTATTTGATAAACTCTAAATCCTTTAAAATACTTGATTTATTACTTGAAAAATATTTATAAAGGAGTCAGGAAGAAAAACCCAAGTTTAAATCTTATTTTCGAAATTTCTGAATTCCTATGCTAAATTGGTGGTGAATAGTGCTTTTAAGGGATTCGTAGCACAAATCTCATTTTAAACCTTTTATATGTCCAATTTTTCCATTTAAAACTCTTTTAAGATATTTTCACATATTTTTAGAATTTATGCCGTATTTTTAAAGATTTATAAATATCTATTTTTAAGAGCTGAAATCTATATTTTACGAACAGCCAAAACGAGATGATTTTAAAAACTTGATTTGGACAAATCTCAAATTTTACAAAATGAAATCTTGATTTTTCTCCTTCATTTGGAAACTATAGTTATAAGAGTCCGGAAAATTCTTATTTTGAATAATTCCGATCTATATTCCACTCTACACATTGATTTAACTTTTATGGCACGAAATCGAGAACTGTCGTTACGCAACACGCTCAATTTTGACTTTAATTTCATATCTTTTCAAAACTTTTTCATAATGAGTTTTAATGTTTATATAACATTTATAAACCATTTTATTCATGTTTAAAGAGGTTTAACTATGCCGTAACAATTTTATAATTCATAAAAGAAAGTGTTTTCTTTGTGTAAATTCGACGTGTATTTACCGTGAATTATTTCCATAACCAAGCAAGCATATTATCACATCCAAAACATGATGATCAAACATAGAAAAAACTCATAAAAAACATGTCATATCATTGCATAATTTATAAAATAAACTAGTAGAGTTTCTCACATATATAGCTATCATTCTTTTAGCGTAACGAAATTGGCTATAGCTTCGCTATTCCTGCACCGAAGCTTATGATATTTGTCTTGGGAGCCTAAGGTGTGCCCGGCTTTGAAAAAAGGAAGGTGGAGGTGCCTACATGAGCTTGTCCAAGCAAGAAGAGAAGAGAAACACTCTGGCTTGGCCCTATTTAAAGGCCCAAAACTAACGGCTAAGGATGCTGCAGTCATCCATAGTTATTAATCCTCGACGAACAAACACGGCGATATTAGATACATTGATACACAGAAACACAAGAATATGGAAAAAAATTAAACAGCAAAACAAATCCACATTCCACTTCAAAATATTCCAAATTGATTACATAAACCCAATTCGCAGACCACATTCCGATCACATATAATTATTACAAAATACGCCAAGAGCGACATATGAAGATGCCCCATTGGTAGATCAGAGTGTATAGATAGGCAAGAAAACAATTTGCCTTTACAAACAAAACACACAGCGGAAATAAAAGAACTCTAATAACAAGTTTGCCTCCTCCACATCCTTGGAAGCTTTATTCGTCTAAAAGAACACCTGGAAACCTTAACTCTCAACCTACTCAAAGCTAATTGAGTACCCGAGAGTTTAAGGGGAACAAAAACTTCGAGTCAGCCATAAAGCCTGGTATGAATAATAATCTAACATCCCAAACCATTTAGATATATAGTGTGACCACGCCTCTTAACAGAACGGGTTTTCCCCTCACTGGTATCCTAAAACATTTATAAATCCATATACTGTGCTCCTGCATCCACAATGGTTAAAACATAGTATTTCAAAACATTATGATGATATGCAAAAAAAATCAATTCTGGATTACCCATCACCATTCATTCTGACTATCTGTCTCAATTATAGATTCTAGGATTACTATTAACCTGTTAAATGTTAAGGACTATCTGTCCAATTATATAGTTTTCATGGGATCACCAAGAACCTATTGGTAACTCCAATATCTTATTTCTTATCCTAGTTTTCATGGGCTAACTAGGAACCTATTGGCAGACTGCCAATATCTTAATCCGGATATAGTTTTCATGGGCTAACTACAAACCTACTGGCCCTTGCTAATATCAAATCATAGTTTTCATGGCCTGGCTATGAACCTATTGGCCCCTGCCAACATCATACAGTTTTCATGGGCTTACTATATACTATTGGCCCCACAAATATCTTTAATTAAAATTTTAACATCTGTTAAGTAATATTCACTACTGGGTCAACCTAACTGGTTATTCTGCTCTTTCCCCAAAATATAGTTATGGGTTAATAACAATGTGAATAACATTTCAAAATCTTTATTTATACCATGGTTATTACTTTAAATTGAGATTGGGTTTATGTTTTGAAACCATAAAACATCTCTTTCAAAACCTCTGGATAGCCTCCTTCGAAAGCAAAGACCTCTTTTCAAATCATGTTATACATACCTTTCGAAGCCCTTAGTAAACACTCTCTTCCGAAACCTATTATACCTTTTGATGGTATCAAATCATCTTTCTTTAAAATATAGAGCTTCGAAACAAATGAAAGTACCTCTTTCGAAAGCATTGGGTTTACTCTTTAAAAATATCATTTGGGTCAAAATGGTTATATACGAAAGTATCTCTTCGAAATCAACAAAAAATTAGTTTGGGAAAATTGGTGGTGTTGGAACCGTCTAGTCGAAAGCAAAACCTTTAAAACAAAAACTTTGATGGATAGAGTGAAACCCCTTTCGACTCCATCACCTTCGAAAGCCTCAACCCCTTTGAAAGCATACAGGAAAAAGGCTTAAGTAAAACAAAAGTAACCCCCTTGACAACATAAATGACTTCAATGCGGTCGAAAGGGGGATTAGCGGCTTGGTTTTGACTGGGAAAAAACCTACCATTTCAAAAGCAATTATTTAAAGTAAAAGGTACTCTTTCGAAAGCAATTACTTTAACCCAACATGACAACCTTCTCCGAAAGCTAATTAAAAAACCTTTTCGAAAGCATAACTTTCGACTATGTCGAAAGCTTTAGGTAAAACTAGGCAAGACTTTAACTTTTGAAAATAAAGCAGGGTTTCGACCTCATCGAAAGCTATCCTTTCGACACCAAGGCTTCCACCTTCCTTCCAATCCACTACATACCATCTGAGTGATATCTTGTGTATTATTTTCGATTGTGGTGGTTTCGACTGTGTTGGTTTCGACTGTGTTGGTTTCGTCTAGGACGAGGCGGACTCAAAGGAGTCGAAAGGTCCTTACTAATAGAGGCAGAACGCCTTTTTCTGATTTAAAGGCTTAATCATAGAACTTTTAGTAATTACTTTCCAATAACTTGCCTATTTGTAAACTATTGATTGGTTGTCACAAAAACTTTTCAAATACTTTACTATTAATACTACCACATTTATTCAGATCCTAAATTAAAGGATTTAAACGTTAAAACCTTTCCATATAACCAAAAGCTGACATTTGCTAAAAAGCCCTTCTTTGAGAATAATTTAATTGAGAAAAATCCCCAAAAATCATAGAAATTCGATGTCATCATGTAATCAAATATATTAAAATTATAGACCCAATTTCTTCCTGAAATTCTTGAAATATATTTTAAACCTAATTTATCATATTTTTCAATAAAAATTCATAATAAAATTTCCATAGCTTGGAAAATTCTGAAAATTAAAATCCATCTCAAAACTCATGTTTTACTTAACATAAAAATTTATGGCAATCTGAAATCATATATTCTCAGTTTCATGTCAAAACCGTGCAAATTCATGTGCTTATGAATTAAAACAAATCATCATAATATAACTCAAGCATATCATCATCCATTTTATCACAAAAATAGATTTAAATCATAAATCCGAAACCACACAATCATAGAACAAAAATAGAGATGGTCGGAGATTATTATTCACCTTAGAGTTGATAAGGATATTGAGATTTGTTTTAGTTTAATCCTTCCTAGCTTTAATCTTATCTTTTGATTGAAATTTCCTCTTTCCCTTCCTTGTTAATGGCCGGCTATATTAGGGTTCTTGTGTTCATTTTGATTTGAGAAATAAAATGAACGTGAAAGGACAAAGGCAAATGTATAGCCATGAATATAAGGTGTGGCTATTCTTGCTAATAAGTCCATATGTAAGTTAATTATCTAATAAACCAATTTTAAGCCCATTTATTTTATTGATAAGCACGGCCTTATATGTATAATTTATTCAAATCTCAATCCACTTATCATCATTATTCTATTTATTTTATCTGATTAAATCTCCTGAATAATGTTATCAAAAATTAGGGATGTTACAGGCTCCCCCCGTAAAGAATTTCGCCTCGAAATTTAGTAAAAACTAAATACTAAACATAGCAATCATCTGTAACGACACCTAACATCCATATAGCTGACTAGTAACTATATATATAAATCTAATATAGACATACCCTCAAAGAAAATTAGGATAAGTATCTCTAATCCTGTCCTCTGTCTCCCAAGTACAGTCCTTCTCGTTGTCGCTCCATTAAACTTTCACCAACCCGACTGTCTTGTTCCTTAATCTTTTCTCATCTCTAGCTACAACCCGAACTGGTTGTCTAATAAAAGTCAAAATAGGCTCTACCACTAAGTCATCCAATCCTGTTGGAGGAATAATAGTCTCTGGATCATGCAGATACTTGTGAAGATGAGATACAAGAAATACATTATGGACACCTAATAAACTGCTCACAAACTCTATTTTGTATGGGAGCTTTACAATCCTCTCTATAATCTGGAATGGACCTACATATCTTGGGGCTAGCTTCCCCAACTTTCCAAATCGTATCATACCCTTCACAGATGATACCTAAATGAAAACCTTACCTCTAACTGAGAATTCTAGGTCCTTACGCCTCTTATCTGCGTAACTCTTCTGTCTTGATTGAGCTTCCTTCATCCTTCCTCGGATTAACTCAATCTTCTCTGACACCTCTCTAACCAAATCTGTACCTAATACTAATCTGCCTTCAGTCTCCAACCAATATGCTGCTGATTTGCATGGCATTTCATACAAAGCTTCAAACGGTGCCATTCCTATACTAGTCTGATAACTAATATTATAGGAAAACTCAACCAAATGTAGGTGATCTTCCCAAGATCCACCAAAGTCCAATACACAAGCTCTCAATAAATCTTCGAGTATCTTATTGACTCTCTATGTCTGCCCGTCTGTCTGAGGGTGATATGCGGTACTCATATTAAGCTTGGTACCCATTACTTCCTATAGACTCTTCCAAAATTCACTAGTGAACAATGCATCTCTGTCACTGACCATACTACTAGGAACTCCATGCAGTCTAACTATGTTCTTTAGGAATAACTTAGGTAAAACAGGTGTCGTTCTGGTCGACTTAACTGGGATGAGATGGGCACCCTTGGTCAATTTGTCCACTATAACCCATATACTTTCATTACCTTTATTTGACCTTGGCAACCCATCTATAAAATCCAAGGATATCGAATCCCATTTCCAAACTGGAATGTCTAAAGGCTGTAGTAACTCACTTGGTTTCTGATGTTCAGCTTTCACTTATTGACAGTTGCACACTGTCTAACTCACAAGCCAACATCCCTCTTTATACCTTCCCAATAGAAGCTCCTCTTCATATCCTGATACATCTTGGTTCCTCCTGGATGAATCGTAAACTTGGATTGATGACATTCTCCAAGAACTTCTTTCCTTAAGTCTTCCACATTTGGAACACACAACCGTCCCTTCTTTCTTAGCCACCCTCTTTGGTCAAGGCTAAAATCCTTTAAATCATCGATCTCTGTTCCAACCCCAAGTCTTCTGATCCTCTCAGCTTATACTAGATCCTCCTTCTACTTAGAACTAATTCTCTTAATCAATACTGGTCGAACTTCTAAACACGATAGTCCGGCGGAACTCTGACTAGAACCGGCAGTTGATCTTAATTGCACATCGCAACTGACTACAGCTTCTAAATATCTCCATTCCGCCAACATAGCTAACACCACATTCTTTTGTTTTCTACTAAGAGCATCCGCCACCTTATTACCTTTCCCTGGTGTATACTCTATACCAAAGTCATAAGCAGCCAAAATCTTCAGCCACCTCTACTATCTCATATTCATCTCCTTTTGAGAGAACAAATACTGTAAGGACTTATGATCGGTATACAACTCAAATCTCTCCCCTAAGAGATAATGTCTCCAAACCTTCAATGCAAAGGGAACAGCTACCAACTCCAAATCATGTGTAGGATATCTAACTTCATGCGGTCTAAGCTGCCTAGATGCGTAGGCAATGACTTTACCATTCTGTATCAACACCGCTCCTAATCTGGTTCCACATACATCAGTATACACCACCAATCCATGGTTTTCATTTGGAACAACCAACACGGGCATTGGTCAACAAATGCTTTAACTTAAGGAAAGCCTCCTTACATTGGTCGGACCAGACAAATCTCACCTCCTTTCTGGTTAGCTTAGTTACGGGGGCTGCTATCAGCGAGAAATCCTTAATGAATCTCCGGTAGTAGCCAGTAAGTCCAAGAAAACTCCCGATCTCAGTCACTGTCTCTGGTCTCTTCTAATTATTTACAGCTTCGATCTTATCTAGATCAACTAACAATCCTTTCTTTGAAACCATGTGACCAAGAAACTTTACCTCTTTCTTCTAGAAATGACACTTGGTAAACATCGCCTTTTGCTGACTCTGCCTCAGCGTCTCAAGCACTACTCCAAGATGAACTTCATGCTCTCTATCATCCTTAGAGTATACTAGAATGTCATCTATAAACACTAGTACAAACCTATCCACGTACTCTCGAAAAACTCGATTCATCAAATCTAGAAGAAAGCAGGTGCGTTCATCAATCCAAATGGCATCAACAACCACTCATATGAACCATATCTGGTTCGAAATGCTATCAAAGGTATACTATCCTCCACCACTCTTAACTGATGTAAACTTGTTGCCAAATCAACCTGGGAAAACACTCTAGCTCCACTCAATTGATCAAATAGATCATCTATTCTTGGCAAAGGATACTTATCCTTAATTGTCCTTTCGTTTAACTTAGATAGTCAATACACATCCTCAATGACCCATCTGGTTTCTTCACGAACACCACGGCCGCTCCCCAAGGTGAACGGCTTGGTCTAATAAAATTCCTTCGTTCTAGATCCACTAGCTGCACCTTTAATTTCTTCATCTCATTTGGTGTCATCCTGCTAGGTGGTCTACTTAAAGGTTCAGCTCCTGGCACAAGATCTACTCTAAACTCAACAGCCCTTTTTGGGGGTAGTCCAGTGACTGGCTCAAAGACATCTGCAAACTCTCTTGCTACCTGAACCGGACTTAACTCATTTCCTACCTCCATTGCATTAAGCATAGCACTCAAACTCTGGTCAGTATTCTCTACTGAGAATATTACTCGGTTATGACTACACGGTGTCTCAGTGATATTTCTCTATCCTGGTAAAATATTCAAGCCTTATACCTACTCAACCAATCCATACCCAAAATGATCCCGAAATCTACGAAATCGATAACGTACAAACTGCATGCAAACTTATGCCCTAACAAGTCAAGTTCTAACTGGTCACATCTCAACCTGGTGTTGCATATCCTCATATTGGATTCGCAACCCTTAAGGAAGTAACAAGGTGGGTGGGTTCTAGACATAATCTATCAACCAAACACTGAGATATAAATGAATGTGATGCACCGGTAGCAAAAATTACTCTAACTGAAATACTCTGAATCAAAAGCATACCTTCCATCACAGTCTTTTCCTTATCTGCTGTAGTAGTCCTAGCTGGTCCTATAGCAAAAACTTTTCCTTTGTCCTTCCTAACTGGCTCCAGACACCGATTCCTGTAGTGCCCAAATTGATCACAGTTGAATCATTTCACATTCTTCTTAACTTCAGCTTTCTTCCTATTTCCTAACCGGCATTCATTAGCAAAGTGACCCTTCTTGTCACACTTATAGCAAACTACCTCGGTCTTTGACTTCTTGGCGGTATCTCCCTTATGGGTTCCCTTCTTCTTAAAGAACTTCCTCTTCTTCCCTTGAGAACCCTGAGTTTCCACCGACTTCTCTTTAACTAAATCAGCAAGCAACTCCCCATGGCGAATAGCCATCTCCACAACTATATTACAAGGATCATGGACATGTGTCATGGTCATTCTAGCAAGCTCGGGCCTCAGTCCCCGAATGAACTTCTCATTCCTTTTGATGTCAATATCTATAATAGTATATCCATAACTGGACATCTCTTCAACCTTAGTAGCATACTCAACTACTAACATCTCTCCTTGTACTAAATCCATAAATTTCCTCATCATCTCATACTTAACAAACTCCGATACAAACTTTTGCTCAAATCTCATTTTAAAATCAACCCAAGTTAACTGCTCTTCTGGCACTCTGGTAGTGACATTATTCCACCAGTGTAGTGCTGACCCCTACAACTATCTAGAGGCCAACTTCCTCTTTTTCCCATCATTCAGACACAAATCAGTAAATATTCGCTCACAATGCAATAGCCAATTCTGAACTTTTACGGCACTCTCTGTTCCTAAGAATGGCTTCCCACCCAAACTGGTGTAATCTCTACTCAGCAAGGCAATATTCCCAATTAGAGCCATAGGATTAGCTCCTCCTACATTTCCAGCAACACCAGTAGCAGCTCCAGCTTGCATTAGGCCGACAAAGAAATGATACATCGCCATCATATCTACTGGTGGATTCCAGCACCCACATTAGCTTCAACATTTTGGTTGCTAGCATTAGCCGGTCGACCCGGGTTTCTCCTGGTAGTGGGTCGATTATTTCCATTAGTTATGGTGCTTCCTCCATCGCAATTTCCTCTTTCATTTCCTGCTTCCATATCTCCTTTCTCTTAAATCTGCATACCAGCCTTAGTAAGATACAAAAGAAAGGTATAAGAGAGCGGGGAATATGTACTTATATATATAACTATATATAGCAAATAAAAGTACGTTCCTATAACACAGTCTTATTATCTGATTCATTGGATTATGTTTGGAAAATCTTTAGGTTTAAGTTTCTTTTAAAGTTTCATAAACCTATGCTCTGATACCAACTTGTAACATCCCTCTATTTGGAGGCCCAAAACTAACGGCCATGGATGCTGCAGTCATCCATGGTTATTAATCATTGGCGATGAAACATGGCTTGGTTTCGACTGGGACAAAACCTACCATTTCAAAAGCAATTATTTAAAGGAAAAGGTACTCTTTCGAAAGGAATTACTTAAACCCAACATGACAACCTTCTTTGAAAGCTAATTAAAAACCTTTTCGAAAGCATTGCTTCCGACTGTGTCGAAAGCTTTAGGTAAAACTAGGCAAGACTTTAACTTCTGAAAACAAAGCAGGGTTTCGACCTCATCGGAAGCTAACCTTTCGACACCAAGGCTTCCGCCCTCCTTCCAATCCACTACATACCATCTGAGTGATATCTTCTGTATTGGTTTCGACTGTTTTGGTTTCTCCTGGGACGAGGCGGAATTAAAGGAGTCGAAAGGTTCTTACTAATAGAGGCGGAATGCCTTTTTCTGATTTAAAGGCTAAATTATAGCACTTTTAGTAATTACATTCTAATAACTTGCCTATTTGAAAATTATTGATTGGTTGTCATAAATTTTTTTCAAATACTTTACTTTTAATACTACCATATTTATTCAGATCCAAAATTAAAGGATTTAAACGTTAAAACCTTTCCATATAACCAAAAACCGACATTTGTTAAAAAGCCCTTCTTTTAGAATACTTTATTTCCCCTAGTAAATCAATTGGAAAAAATCCCCAAAAATCACAGAAATTCAATTTCATTCTGTAATCAAATATTTTAAAATTGTATACCCAATTTCTTCCTAAAATTCTCGAAATAAATTTAAACCCAATTATATCATATTTTTCAAAAATTCATAATAAAATTTCCATAGCTTGGAAAATTCTGAAAATTAAAACCCATCTCCAAAGTTATGTTTTACTTGATATAAAAATTTTCCATGGCAATCTGAAATCATATATTCTCGGTTTCATGTCAAAACCTTGCAAATTCATGTGCTTGTGAATAAAACAAATCATCATAATATAACTTAAGCATATCACCATCCATTTTATCACAAAAATAGATTTAAATCATAAATCCAAAACCAAATAATCATAGAACAAAAATAGAGATGGTAAGAGATTATTATTCACCTTAGAGTTGATAAGGATATTGAGATTTGTTGTAGCATAATCCTTCCTAGCTTTGATCTTATCTTTTGGTTGAAATTTACTGTTTCCCTTCCTTATTAATGGCCGGCTATATTTAAGGTTCTTGTGTTCGTTTTGATTTGAGAAATAAAATGAACGTGAAAGGACAAAGGCAAATGTATAGCCGTGAACATAAGGTGTGGTTGTTTTTGCTAATAAGGCCTTATGTAAGTTAATTATCTCATAAACCAGTTTTAAGCCCATTTATTTTATTGATAAGCACGTCCTTATATGTATAATTTATTCAAATCTCAATCTCCTTATCGTCATTATTCTACTTAATTTATCTAATTAAGTCTTCTGAATAAAGTTATCAAAAATTAGGGATGTTACATTTGTCTATTTATCTAATGCCGTAGAATTGATAAAAATGATAAGTAAATGTCATATATTGATTTAATAAATTAAATGGACTAAAATAAATATTTAAATAACTAATAATAGTTACTAATTTTGCCTAAAATTTACAAACATGTTGAAATAATATACGACCAACAATAAAATAATGTCAAAATTATTTTTCATTTAAAAAGAATAAATTGATAAATAGTTTATTAAGGAGTAAAAAGAGGAGAAAAAAGTAGGAAAATATTATATATTTTACAGTTATTTTAAGGCTGAAGACACCTTACCATTCCCTAATTCTAATACACTATTCAAAATAAAAAATCCTAGCCTTTATTAGAGTCATTGAAAGCCAATAACCAGGTCTAACAAGCAAAGCTAGAAGGAAGGAGAAAGAGTTTCCAAGGAGGATATTTTGTGCATCAAAATATTTTTCCTAATCTGAAAAATGAGACAATATATTTTTTGCATTAAATATTTTTAACATGAATATACTAATATTATGAATTTTTAACCAATAAAATATATATGTATGTATGTATTAAATTATAAGGTCAATATATATATACATATATATATATATTCTGATTTATGGACTGATATAAGTGATATTTATACACTAGCGTGTGTGTTTATATATATATATATATATATATATATATTCTACTAGACATTATAAAAGAATATAATAATGGACACACTATGATCATTATATACATTATATATAATTTAAATAAAATAACTACAATAAAATTGATTAACAATAAATCTCAGTATATTGAATCAAATATTAAATATGATTTAATGTAACCAATACTATTCATGATACTATATTAAAAAGATACAGTACATACTGAGAATGGGGAAATTTTTTATACCTCCATTCACCCCACCGCTCGCACTAGATTCAATGTTTTAAACGTTATCTAGAACTTCGTCCTTTCAACTAGTCGCTCATCTAGCTCGATCTTAGTTATCTTCCACCATGACACAACATTAACCCTCAACCGATACACAGTTAATTTTATTTTACTCTGCTTTGTGACATTCATCTCTTTGAAAGCCATCTCATATTTCCTAACCATGACCCAACACAGCAGTTGACTCATTTCCATTAAAGGTTTAGATACCCAAACCAACAAATGTTTTCAACCTCTAATCTGTTGAAACTAGGCCAGCCCATAGTGGAATAATCAATTTAAAAAACATTACTGGATCTTAAATGGGCCTATATAGTCTAATTCATTTATAATTTTTCTAATTATCTATAAAATCAATATTTTATTTGAATTTACAAACGAATCCTATTTTATATAATTTGTATTATATGTGTATCATATACACCTACTTGTGTGCGTGCATGTGCAATTGGATAATCTGTACATGATTTGACATGCCCATGTATAGATGTTGGGATTTACACCACAGCAGACATGTTAGCCACTCTTGTATATGAATGTTGTCTTAATGTATATATGTTTGCATCATAATGATATATCTAGGTAACTATATTATATAAATATACAAACGCGCACATATATATTAAATGTTAGTTATAAACAGCATATACACATAACATTTATAAAATTTATATTTAGATTTATGTATGTAAATAAACAAATAAATAAATAAATATTAAAATTACTAAATTATTTTATTTTATTTTATTTTATTTCTTTTCGGTTTTGCAAATATAGCTATTAAATCACTAGAAATTTGAAATTCGTGTAAATATAAAATTAAAAAATTAAAAAGTATTATTTTTGAAAGTATAATGTGTAATTTATGTTATATAATTTTTTTACAAAATATATATATATATATTATTTATAGTATATATGTAAATATATAAACATTTTAAATTACATAACCTATTTTAGGTTAAATAAATTAGTAAATATAATTATTCAAAATAAAAAAAACTTTTGCTTCTTTTTTACCGTCGATTGTATATTGTATATAAATAAATTTTATAAAACTTAAAACATGTAATATATGATTTATAATCTTTAGAAATAATTACTAGTTTATCGAAATGAATTATAAGAATATTTTATTATAATTTTTTTATTTGTTGGCCATGAGCACTTAGTATGGTAAACGTTCATAAAATAAATTTTTTTTATTTGGAATAAATTACACAATCAACCAATTTTTGATAGCATTTTGCTATACAAGATTCATAATATAATCTAACATCCTATCACATAAATAATATAGCATATAAATGTAATTTAACAAATATAAAATAAAGATTTACCTTTCCCAAAGGCCTTATGTATGTGTTGAAAAGTTGAAATGATCCCTTTAAATCTGTTTACAAATCAGAAGTTGTTAGCTCTCGAACTGCCTAACCACCGACAATCGTACCGAAGAGTTTTGATGTAATATTGTACTTGGATTATTGGGGCTTGGAGAAAGGGGGTGTGGGTCGAAAATATCATAAAGGATGGAGAGAAAGAGTATTAAAAGAAATGAAGTAAAAGGTGGCTTATAAAAAGGAACTTAAGAGATTGAAAAATGGATCATGTCCTAATATCTCTCTCTTACCATTTTCAATCTTTTAACCAATCAAAATCCTTTCTTTTTGCCATCATATGGCTAGCCTAAACAGGCCACCTTTCAGCTAAAATAGGATGCCCATATGGGCCTCAAATCTGGTCCAAGTCTGAACAATATTCAATGCAATTTTAAATCTTATTTAAACGTGTACCACTATCGTATATCGATAAGTATATTTATAACTATTATAAACACACTCTTTAGCATTGTTTAATATACATCAAATAAAATTTTGTAATTAATATTACATGGATATTAATTAATTTATAATAATTTATAAATTAAAGAAAATCAGGTGGTAAAAAGAATATTCAACGTTTCGATTGTGTGACTCTTAGGTGTAAATTTGGTTAGCGATTAATATTGAATAATTAAAAAATTAACATTCAAACGTCACTTAGCAGGTGGTGTAACATTATAGGTAAATTTATTGCTTATTTGGTTTTGGTAAAATAAGGTTTTACTTTATTAAGCGTTACCCATAAGTGACAATTGCTTACACCTATTCTCTTCGTCAAAACTATATCACTTTTGACTTATGGAATTTTGTAATGGTAAATATTCCAATATCACCCATATTCAACTCTATAGTCCTAACACAAAGTCTTTGGTTCAATAATAACAATTATTATTAAACGAACTACTCTGGCTAGAGATTTTGACTTTGATTTGAATTCAATTGGCTGTGATACTAACCCCATACAACTGAGAAGACGAATCCTCTTTTGAATGGTGTTTCATTTACAAATTCCACTTGAACCAACTATAGTCACTCGATGGATGCTGTTGCCACAATTTGCATATAATCAAAGTGAAGCTTTCATATTGAAGATCAACGGTATTCTTAAGTCAAGTGGATTGTGTAAATTAGTCACATTGATATTTTCTATTTGACCTTAGTTATATTAGCCAACGTAGAACTGTTGAGTTTGTCATTCCAGGGTTATCCAATAACTATCAGTATGTAATCCTTTGATGCCCCTAGCAATCATAATTAATACACCATCCAACATTTGGAGAGCGTCACGTACCCTAGTCTCAATAGATGCATCGATATCCAGTCTCGATGCATCTTGACTAAGAATATTTAAAATGATGTGTTTATTATACTGTGATAAAAAACTAATGACTACAACTATTTGTAACTACTATCACAAACACACCATTTATGGATTTTCTATTAAATATATTTTAATTAAGCATTTAATTATTTATAACACATTATAACTAAAACAAAACACCTTTATTACAAATTAGAAATGATTAGAGAGTTAATGATTTACAATAAATTACAGAATTAAACCCTATGGCATACCCCTAACTCTATCAATCTCTCACTTGCACTTGGTGGTCAATTATAGAATCTCAATTGCATCCCTTTAATCAGCTTCTTGAGAGCTAACCATGCTAGACACTTAGAATGGATCTGTTATGTTGTCCTTGGTATTTACCATTTATATCACGACCTCTTTCTTCTTAATGAATTCTCTAATGAAGTGGAACATTTGAAGAATATATCATGCCTTCTTATGTGCTCTGGGCTCCTTTGCGATCTGTATCATCGCATTGTTGTCATAGAACAATGCCATCAAATTCTCGGTATCAGGAATCACTCTGATCTCATTAATAAACTTGTGCATCCATACTGCCTCTTTAGCTGCTTCATTGAAGGCGATGTACTCGACCTGCATCGTCGAATCAGCTACCGTTTCTCGTTTGGAACTTTTCCAACAGACGACTCCGTCCTTTAGTGTAAAGATATAACCAGTCATTGATTTACTATAATCATTGTCACCCTGAAAGCTAAAGTCCATATACCCCTCTATAAGGGTGTCTCTATTCCCATAAATGAGGAACAAGTCTTCAGTATTTCTTAAATACTTCAGTATACATTTTACGGTCGTCCAATGCTTTTCTTCTTGATTAGACTGGTATCGACTTACTCATCCTTATGCACAAACCACATTTGGTCTAGTACATAGAATATCATACATTATGAATAATATAGCTGAAGCATAGGGGGTCCTCTTCATATGCTCTTTCTCCTTATCGGTATGAGGGGAATCCTTTTTAGAAAGGATGATTCTTAATTGCAATGGAATGTTTCCATGCTTGGATTTCTTCACACCGAACCTATTTATTATGGTATCGATGTATATGGATTGGGACAATCCCAGCAACCACTTAGATCTATCTTTATAGATCTTTATACCTAGTATTTATGATATTTCTGGAGAAGTTCTTGCAAAGCCAAGCTTTCATAGATTGCAATAATGAAATGTCATTGCCGATCAACAGAAGATCGTCGGTGTATGGTACTAAGAATATGATAGCATTGCCCAATTCCTTTTTATATACACATGCTTCCTCTATGTTCTGATAAAAACCAAAATGTTTGATTACTTTATCAAAACACTTGTTCTAACTCCTTGAAGCTTATTTAAGTTCATATATGGACTTTAACAACTTGCAAGCCTTACCCTCACTCCCACTAACCGAGGGGCTATGACATATAGATGGTCATTTCTAAATCACTATTTAGAAACGCCATTTTTACATCCATTTGCCATATTTCGTATTCATAGAATGCTGCAATGGACACATAATCTAAATAGACTTGAGCATGGCTACGGGAAAAAAGGTCTCGTCATAATTAACACCTTAAATTTGACGAAGTCCTTTTACAATTAGCCCAGCCTTATAAATCGCTACTTGTCCATTTGCATTTAGCATTTTCGTTAAAATCCTTTTGTAGTAGATGGATTTTATTCCTTCGGTTACGTCCAACAAAGTCCATACTTTGTTTTCATACATGGAATCCTTCTCAAATATTTGTAGTTGATTTTTCAACATGGATATTTTACTCTGTTTTACTTTTTCTGTACCATCATGTGTAACCTACAAAATTTTCCAAATTCATATGCATACTTACATATCATAACCGTATTAAATTAATTTTCGTCTAATGCACAAAATAATATATTCACTGCCTTAGAATTATTTTTAGCTAAGCAACTTATTGATTAGTCCATGTGCGAAATTCAGTAGTGGGTTATGTGTATTCAGTTTGTGTCATATTCCATATAAAAAGATTATTAGACTGCATATAAATTTTCATTCTAGTAGCCCAAAAAGCATAATTTGTACCAATAAAAAGTGAGGGTCATGCAGTTGATTGACCTTCTTAAAAATTAGAAATTAATGCCATATTATTTTCAAAAATGATTTTAATATTTTTGAAAAACCCCACTCTGATACAATTGTAAGTGACTTATAGGTCAACATTAATATTACAGAATTGATCTATAATATAGAAAATATATAAATAAATATTGCTAAGCAGATAATATAAATAATTACTATAAAGTAAATGCAAACCAATATTTTATCCTGGTTCGAACACCGTCTTACTCTAATCCTAGAGCTCCCCATCTAGATTTTCACTAACACAAAAAGCCCTCACTTAACCCGGAGGAACAGGTTTACAACCGCGAGAACAACCGAATTGGACTTTAACCAAGTATTTGACTTTGTGTGCTCTTGAATAACACAGATGAGTCGGTATTGTACAACCTTCTTATAATCTTCTTCATAAGTGGTATAACATGTATATTTGAAGAAATGGAAGTATGATCGCTTAATAGATCTGATTTGAATGTATAAGTGATCAAGAAATAACAACTTGTGGCTTTGAATGCAAGTAGTGAATTCAACAAGAAATAGAATTAGAAAGCAAGAAGAATTGTTGTTGAAATACAAAAGGTGATTGCTCTTTATAGAGAATGAGGAGTTGTAGAACTTCATGAAGAGTAGCATCTAGTAGAAGTGTTGCAATCATTAATGGAGGGAAGTGACTCCTCATGAAGAAGAAAATCCCTTCAAAAAATTCAAAAATATAGCTATTACTTAACAACCAATCGACTGGTAGGAGGGTTTTAGTCTACTAATTATGGTCGAGTTTGTAAATTTTAAAACAGAAAGAAAATAATGTAAAAGGGACATATTTTAGTTGACTAAAAGTGCCAATGAGTCAATTGTTTTCCTCATTTAATCGACTTAATAAAATGTTTGGTCAAATGGTTTTTCTTTACAAAATAATAGAAATAGATGTATACTATATCAATCGACTAAACTTGGTGAACCAGTCGACTAATACTTTGTTAGTCGACTGTTTGACCTATTTTAGTCGACTGATTCTGTATGTGTGTGTGTATAATGGTAATGTTATTTTTATTTTTCATGTGGGTATACCATTTTGAAGAGATTTTAACATATGTAAACTCTAGACTCGGATCACTATGACTAATACTCCATTGAATGTCATCTTCATCTTATCTTCATCGTGTAGATATCTTCGATGGTTTATATATTTTCCTATGGTAGTCGATTATACATAGAATATATTCTTGTGCACTTATCATTATTAAAACACCAAACTATGAGTAACTAACACTAAGCTCTTGTAATGAATTACATATATGAGTTGCAGATCCAGTACCTAAAACCCTAGGCATTTTATTGATTGCAAAACAATTTTGAATCATAAATGTACCCGATGGAGCTACAGAACCATTTTGCTTTTTCCTTTAACAATCTTTAGATATTCAAGACAGTTCCTTTTCCAATGACATTTCTTGTGGTGGTGGTAACATTCACCCTTGTCATCGGTCTTCGTACTTTTCTTATTCTTCTTACCTTATCTTTTCTGCTTTTCGAACCTTTCGAAGATGATGCACTGCCCTTTATACCAAGTACAACAGCTTGATCCTTGGATGTAGACTCAACTAGCCTCAACATAATGAGGAGCTCCATGAGATTCACATTCAATTGGTTCATATTGTAATTCAATATGAACGGTTCATACTGAGGTGCAAAAGAACAAAGGATTAAATCAACTTATAATTTATTGCTTATCCGTACGTCCAATTGTGAAAGCCAATCAATATAACCCTTCATCATCAGTATTTAATCATCCACTTTCTGTCCTTCAGTCATATTGGTATTGGACAGCTTCTTCATAAGATCGTAACTAGCGAAACGCGACTATTCACCAAACAGGGCCTTGAGACTATCAAATATCTCATGGACAGACATGTTTTCGTACTACCTCTACAATGGCTTATTTAATGAAGACAGCATGAAAACCTAGACGATTTCTAGTTTAAAACCCATTTCTCATAAGCAAGTTTAAGTTTGGGGTTGTTCTTTAGGTTCACATGTAGTTGATAACCAAAGACGCTCGTAATTAAACGCTATCTTAATTGCTCTTAGCCAATCGATATAGTTTGGTCTGGTAAGCTTGTTGCTTTCAAAAAAAAGTTTTGGAGCTGAAATTTTCTACAATTTTTAATTGGTAGATTATTAGGACAATATCATAGTAGATGTTCTTATAATACTGGTAAGTTTAAAATTTATGTTTCATTTTAATAATAAACTCCCACTAGTCTTTTATGTTTTGCCAAACCCTAAGCCGAAAATAGTTGACTTTTGACTTCACTAGTAGGTGTTAGAACTGGTTTGTCTTGGAATTCTGACCTTGAGTTTGCTCAACAAGTCATAGCTCTGTAGACGATGGATAACCCCTTATTGTTTGTATCATATACAATTCCAAACCCATGGTACCTTGTCTTAATTTCACTTTGACCTTGAATTTGCTCAACAAATCAAAGTGAAATTATTCACTCGTACCTATATCACGACGGCCTAAGTATAGTATATGTATCTTGAGTTTGCTCAGCAAATACATATAGCTATCTTACCTCATCTATTCAATATATTAATAATACTACACATAACATACCTCGCTTGAGTTTGCTCAACAACTAAAGAGCATGGAAGTAATTTATTAATATATATATATAGTAGAAAACAAAATTATATCAAAAATTCACAATCTTTAATATATTATATAGAGGGATATTGAGTTATGGAATAATGTATTTCTAAAGAAATACCCTCGTAATTCAAGTGTCGGCCACATCGAGAATTACGATATACGTATATTTACGTATGTAATTATTCCTTAAGTCTATTTAGGGGTTCCAACTTCAGTTTTTACATTCATATTATATAAGTTCCATTATTATATAACTTTTATATTTTAATTAGCTAATATAATAATCTTATGTATAATATTTTATTTACTAAATCATATTTAATTAATTTTAATTAAATAACTCTTTAATCAGTTGCTTATTATTCAATTTTAACATATTATATTGAATATTTATATACTATAACCTTTATTATAATACACATATTTATTATGCATATGTATTTTAACTTATTAATTAAGTTTTAATTAATTTATTAAATAGAACTATTATAATTAAATTTTATTATTTTATATATACATACATGTATACTCATATTATCTTAAACATTTCAAGACAACATAACATATATCAACATATTATACATGCATATATGTTTTATTTAATTAACTTATTTAATTTATTATCTCTTTTATAAATATTATTAAAAAATTAAATTCAAAATTAACTTAAGTTTATTTTCAAACATTTTGAAAATTTTCATTATATTATAACTTTTATAATATAAATAAATATATATATATATATACATATTAATATAATTTTAAATTTAAATTTTAAATTTGAAATCCATAATTTTTAATTTTCAAACAATTTTGAAAATTAGCCTATGATTCAATTCCAATTTGGCCTTTTCTATTAGGGACATCCTTTGGGCTCATATATCTGTTCGGGTTAGGCCGGTAGCCAGTAGGGCAAAGTACTTGATTAACCAAACCCAATCCTTCGACACTACCTTTCTAGACAACCTATTATCTAAGCTGTGAACTTAAATAGTTGACCCTAACATGACTAATTTAGACCGCATAGGCTATTGAGTTTCGATACAATTGTCTGGACTAGCTGGCAGCAAAGTAATTGGGTAAAAATAACAAAAAAAATCCATTATTGGATCTTAAATAGGCATATGTAGTCTGAATTTTTCTAAATTATCTATTAAACCAAATCAATATTTTATTTGAATTTATAAAAAAAATATTTCATGTAATTTATATTATGTTATACATGTGCGCATCATATACATATGTGTATGCGTGCACGTGTAACAAGAAAATGTGTACGTGGTTTGACATGCCTGTGTATAGATTTTGAGATTTACACTGAAACAGACATGTTAGCCCCTCTTGTATACAAACATATTATCTATATACATATATATATATATATGTAAACATTTATTAAACATTAATATATATAATAATTAAACATTAGTATATATGTAAACAGTTATTAAACAGATATGTATATATATTAAACATTAGTTATGAAACATTTATATATAAACATTTATAAAATTTATATTTATATATATGTGTGTGTAAATATATATAATAATTAAATCTCTAAACTAATTATTAGTTTATTAAGTAATTTTTTAACATATATATTAATATATATTTCTATGTATTACTTGACAATATTCCTTATAATATTCTTAGGTAATATGGGTATAAAGATGGGGTGTTACATGCCATCTCAGTCTACTATGAGAAAATACTCTCCAACTCTGATGATCTTTGCACATAATGGTTCCAACAATACTTGATAAAGAATAAGGACTTCTGGACAATGCAAATACCCTCCTACGCAAGTTGGAGTTGGAGGAACATATTAAAACTAAGACCGACATTCCTCTCCCTTATTCAATGTAACCTAGAGAAGAACCCATCCCTAAAATTCTGGACTACCCATGGTTGCAACCTGGCATGATACTTGAGCAGCTAATGACGTACTCTCAAAATCAACAAACTGGAATCTTTTCAGCTGCAAGTGCAAGAAGCTATGTCACAAATAATGAAGTGCATTTACCCTACTACAGTTCTGTGCATGTCAGGAGCATATGGAATAACATTTCATCAAACTCCTTACCTCGTTCTGATAAGCATGTTTTGTGGACTTCCAAACTTAAAAATCACTCCATTGCTACCGTGTACAAAGAGCTTATCACCTCAAACGGCACCACATCCTTCCGATGGTCCACCCGTATATGGAATATGGGCAGCCAAGCAAAATAGAATCTTCTCTTTTGGAAAGTTATGGCCAATGCCCTTCACACTAAACCCAAATGAGCCAGCCTAGGAGTCATTAATAATGATTTGTGCCCTCCCTGTAACAACTGCTCTGAAACCAATACTCATATTTCCTTTGAATGCACCAATATTTTTGAACTTTAGAGTAGACTGTTTGTAAAGGAGAATTTCATAGGCCGTCAACCTCCTTTAGACTTAAATGTACAACATCTTCAAGGCTACTAGATGGAATATGCCACGTACTTGGAATTTTTTAGTTATCCTTAAGAAATCAATCCATGTCGTCTAGTTTGGAAGAAATAAATGAATTTTTGGTAGAAAAGCCTCCAATTATCTCAGAAATCTTCTGCAAGCTTCAAAAGAGAATTATGTTAAGTTTGAGAAGCATCAAAACCAGAAGCTGAGCTTCTTTTTGCGCTTCTAGTTTTAATTCGTTTTACGCTTAGTTTGAGAAGCAGTACGGCTTTGTTTGTGCTCTTTTTTGCTCTTCTATTTTTAATTTTTCCTTTCAAACTACTATAAAGATGTAACGACCCACTATTTTGGACCATTCAAATCGACAATAATCCTGTAACAGCCCTATATTTTACAAATATTTTTAAATTGATTTTTGCAGATTCAAAAGTTTTATTTATGAAAAAGAATAAATTTTGTTATTTTAAATATAAACTTTGAGTTTGATGTGGATTAGAATTCCAAATATGACTAAATTTAATATTTCCAGAAAATGTGAGTTTTGGCCAATAGTCAAACTTTGACTTTTAAATTTAAATTTTAAAAGTTTGGAAATTTGAATTTTTTTTCTTTTATTATGAAAGTAAATAAAATTTCAAGAACACTGCTTTTCGTTTCGTTGAAATCCGAATAATATTGTGAAAGTTATGCTTTTTACAAAATTGGATGTAAATTGTTTTATTTAACAATATTGTTTATTTTAAATTATATAAATAATCTTTTTAATTGTCATATATTATTCTAAATTGTATTATATGTTATGTTACATATATTTTTACCTTTTAAATATTTTTAAAGTGATGTTTGAATTTTTCCAAAGCTCATTGAATTTATTTTCTATTTTTAAAGGTTAGTTTCCATTTTTCTATTATTTTCTTCATTTAAATTATATTTAATTAAAATTTATTTATTCATTTTTATGTATGCATTTTTTTTATGTTTTTATCTTTATTTATAAATATTTTTCATGTACATACAATTTTCCCAAAAGTTCATTTCATTTATTTTCAAATTTTCAAGCCTAATTTGCATTTTTTTTGTTATTTTCTTAATTTAATTATATTTAATTAATATTTATTTATTTATTTCCTTTCTTACTTTATTTTGTTCAGTTTTATATTTTATTTACTGAAATATATATGGTTTATTTTAATTTAAAGGAAATAGAAATATAAAGAGTCAAACCTTTTCATATTACTTGTGACTTTCCATTTACTTTGACCTTTCACTTGCTTTGCCCTTTCATTTTTTTTGAGTAGCCGTCCATTTTTTTTTGCATTGCCTTGAATTCTCCTCAAATTCACGTGAAATATGTTTCTCATCTTCTCCTAAAAACTCACGGCATGAGAAAAATAAAATATAAAAACAATGGCTTCCTTTATCTCTTCTCTTCTTCACAATTTCAATGATTTTGCTTCCCTCTTTGCAAAGCTTTGCTTGGCCCACTCTCCACCATCTTCACCGACCATCACCTCCTCCATCTACAGCTGCAACATCAGCCTCTCCTCTGTCCATTTCAGGCCATGGCATCCCAAAGATGGAAATACCACAAAAATTTGCAAAAAAAAACTCCACAAACATGCCTAGTCTGGCCATAAACTCCATTATCTCCTCCATATCTTGCTTTGGCCGCCACCAACTCCACCTCCACCACCAATAGACGACCTGAAACCCACTACCACACCTGTACCTAACCCCCTACAGATCTGGCCGTGCCTATGGTTGCCTTGGCCGTGGCCTTTGGTTGCATGAAATCATGTTTGTTTGCCCTATAGTTGTAGTTCCATGCACACATACCTTTGCATCATCTTTTCCTATGTATGGACGACTTGTTGAACCCAAACCTGATCCAAACCTGATCCAAAACCCTTCCATTACAGTGCTTTTACAGCCCATTGCTGAAGCATATGAGGTAGAAAGCAAGTGCAAGCATTTCTATTTGATTCTGTGCAGTCTATTCTAGTGTAGTTTTGATCGTAGCTGATTTGAAACTCATCGTTGTTGTATTGTTTTGTTTGACTTGTATTCTAGGAATTTGATACTTTGGCTCCTCCACTCTTATTTGAATCGTGTTATCGTGCTTGTTTGGATCTCATTCGTGCATTCGTCGTTGTGTCTCCAGCACAAAACTGTGAGTTATTCTCACCAGACAGTTTTATACTTATATTAATAGTAAATTGATCACATGTGAATCTGTAATTGCACCACCATATTATATTTGCTATGTCACTATTATATGATGTTCACACCTGCTTAAACACCTGTTATATCATATGTTACTGTTATATTATGCTGTTTTGTTATTTTCATCAGTTAATCACACTGCAAGTTCCCTTTAGATTAGAATCACTATGGGTTGAAATGATGCATACCCGAACGGACTTTAGAATAGGGAAAAATCGTTATGGGATGAAATGATAGGCCTGAATGGTTTTTATTTAATTTATTTTAACTTGGGATTGCGGGTTTGAAATGATAGAACCCGGATTTTTCTTTTTAAACTGCGGATTGAAATGATACATATCCATATCACTTGACCTAGGCTAGAAAACTATATACAGGTCCGTGGTTATTTTATAAAGTGTTTTTGGATATTTTTAAGTATTTTAAAAAATTTAAATTTATGAAATTGACTTAAATAGATTTTGAAATATTTTGAATTAAAGAAATTATGATTTTTCTATGTGTTAAAAATGTAATTAATGAATGGTTTAACTGGATTTTTGAAATATAACTTAAGTTGGAAATTTGGAATTTTGGTTAAAAATGATATTTAAGTTATATAAATAAAATGGATATTAAATTTTATTTGGAAATGGTAAATATGATAATTTGATTAAATTTGAATTTAAGTGATTTATTAAAGTATTATTGATTTTTCTATGAATTTAAGAGGTTAAATAAATGAATGTTTAAAAGTGATCTTTTAAAATATAACTTGTCTAGGAAATGTGAAATTTGGTTTTAATTAAAGGATTAAGTTAATTAAATAAAATTGGAAATTTAGTTAAATTGTGAAATGGTAATTTAAATTTGAAGTGTTAAGTTTATTTGTTGAAATGTGAAGAATTTGACACTTTTACACTAAAATTTATTAAGTAAATTGTTGAAAATTGGATTTGATTATAAGAAATTTATTGTGAAAAGATATATGTTAAATGATATGTAAATGAACATTTTAAATATTAAAATATGATTTTTAAAATGTTTATGTGTTTTAAATTAAAGTTATTTAATTGCTGGAAATACACTAACACCTGAAATTAACCTTTAATAGCATTCAGAAATGCTATAGATTCTGTTTTGAACTAAAATTGTGTAAAAAGAGCTATTACAGCATTTCTGGAATGCTGTAGTTGCTGTAGTTGAACTTATAGGCTAATATTGAACTCAGGCCTATTATAGCATTCTCTGGAAATGCTATAATGGTCTGCAGTCTTTGCTGAAATCAAATTTTACCCTTGTTTTGAAATCTGAACTACCGCAGCACTTCTGAAATGCTGTCTTTTCTGTTTTGAACTATAATTCAACTAAAACTGAGTTTTAACAGCAGTTTTAAGTGCTGTCTTTGCTGAATTAAAAATGTTTTCAAATATAACTTATAACAGCTTTTTTTTTAAATGCTGCGAAAGGCTGAAATTTTAATAATTATGGTTTTTGACTTAGTAAACGAACTCAGAATGGTTTGAAACTTTGGAAACTGAATACTTGATTTGAAAATATAATAATTACACTTTTAAAAGGTTTAAATGAATTATTTTGATTGGAATATAAACTATTTAAAGGTGATTTTAAATGATAGTAAATGAACGATATCTTTGAATTTAAAAGGTATTTAAAGTTGAATATTTGGATTTGTAAGGATATGATATTTTATTATATTAAAATGATTTGAAATGAAGTTTTGGAAAGATATGATATTTTGATATATTGAAATGATTTGAAATGAAGTTTTGAAATGATATGATATTTTAAATATAAGGAAATGGTTTGGAATTGATTTAATCTTTATTTTGATAAATATATGGTTTTGAAATGATATTTTATTTTGAAGTAAAGTATTGTTTTAAAAGTTATAACCACGGGTTATAATAACGATTGGTTGGCAAAGAGACCGGGATCGGATATGGACATACTCTCTGTCGATACCGAAAACCACTTTGACAACTGTGTACGCGGTGGAGTTTCCAGAATGAAATAGGATGGTGGCGACGATCCTAAGGTATATACGTGGACCCAACTCCCGTGAGTTGGCATAAGGTGGCTAAAACAGGAGCGATTGACGGACCAAGGAGGTAGCACCTCTTATCGGACACACTTCTTCGATACCATTCTATTACTTGTGATTGATTTGGTGGCCACCCTTGATTGGGAGTGTTGTTCGAGGTGGGCGGTAGTGGCTGCTATGCGTCACCACTAGTCCGGATGCGTAATTGGTATATCTACCCTGGCATTGCCTAGTTGTGCCGTGTCACCTACCATATCGAACTTTACTACGATTATGATTTTAAGATCCGACCGCGTTAAGGTTCTCCATCCCCTTAGCGCTATTTTCTATATGATTATACTTTACTGATTAGACATTATTATAATAGCGAATATTACTACATAGTAGATATTTTAACGGATCCTTAGAGGATGGGCGGTCCCAAGCATCTTCTAAGTTACTTGTACCTTATTACAGTTCACTTGAGTTGGTTTATATTATATAAGTATATATTGTCCTGACTCGAGTGTTTTGTGTTTTGCTTTACGCTCGGGTCAGCCTGAGTTATTCACAGATTTGGATTTCCACCTTTTGGAGATTTGAATCGCTGGAGATTATCTGCTAGTCTTGTTCTATCTACTTCAGTTATGTTGCTCTGTTCAGCTTGTACTTGGTTATCTTATTGATACTTCTGTTGTACTCTATTTCTTCTATTGTATCTTATGTACTCTGATATATTTATATAGTAGCTTCATGAACTACTATTTCTTTTACTTCCGCTGCATTATTTTACTCTGTGTTCGTTATCTGTGATTATATTTATTTACTGTATATTCTGAGATTTGCCAAATTTTAATTACAACGCGGTATTTTGAGCAATTCAACTCCGGCATGAGTGCCTACCTATACACTTATAATGGATGCGAATGGTTTAAAATATCGGGTCGTTACAGTTGGTATCAGAGCTTTGGCTTTGAGGAAAAACTCAGCATATGGAGTAGATTTATTTACAGAATCACTTTCATTCGAGTTTGAATCTTTTCCTCTTGATTCGAATTTCCTATGAATTTTTGAAACGTTCCCTACGGTTTCAAAATTCATTCTTGTCCCTCACTATTCATCTTCTTTTGATTTTGGAGTATCACATAACTCCACTTCGAATGATCTTTATAGTGAATTGGCGGTCTCACCAATATTCTAATTTTCTTGTAAATGGGTGAAAATCCTTTACAATCAGCATCGATTCACCAGAGATTTATATTTATCCTTGGTTTAGATGCTAATATTTTTTTTCCAAACTCTATCTCTTGAGATCGAACATAGATTTGTCCCAGGAAAATCCACATCGATCTTATTCTTTAACTCACGGTTAACCCGGTTAAGGTTGTCCGCGGTTGTCTAAGCTTACCCATCTCCCTACTTTGTTATTTAATCATCTTGTCTTTTGTTTCCAACCTACCTTCAAAACATTTTGAATTGTATTTGTAAATCTGTAATTAATATTTTGTTTTATATTGTGTTGTTTGAGTTGTTAATGTTGATTTGGGTTTCCGATCGATTCATCTGATCAACGCTATCGATAGGATTTCTAAAACACTTTGACAGAACAAACTGACACAATATTAAAAAAAAATTTGGTTAATGAAATAAATTTTTATATATAATTTATGGAACTTAATAAATTGATTTAAATTGATAATTTGAAGTGATAATACTTGATTTATCATTTATTGTTCTACAAATGAATTTATAAATAGTTGTTTATAAATTTATTTGGGAACTGAAATAAATTTAAAACAAGAAATTTAAGAACTTAATTCCCGATGGTTTCGAACTTTGTGTTTAAAGCTTTAAAAGGATATATTATTTAAAGTATTTTTGAATAGAAATTTGTTTCCAAAGAATTTTAAAGTTTAAAAAAAAATCAGTGCTCTTCTCTTTGTCGCTGGAAAATAATTTCGGTGATGACTGCAGCATCATCGACGTTCATTTTCGAGTTTCGAAGTGAAGAAACCATTCTGTAGTTTTGCTACAGCTTTGTTTTGGGAAATTTGATTGATTTGAATTTCTAAAAGATGATTTGATTTATTATATATATATATATATATATTGATTTAACTTTGATTTGACAAATTATGTGCATACATTTATTTATCTCTAAATGGTTTGAAAAGAATCGGAAATTTTATTCTTAAATTCTATCTTAAATAATAACCTCAAGTGTAAAAAGAAAATCAAATTTTTGAATAAATATTCAAGCTTGAAATGATTGAATTAGAATGTTTATAGTGTATACTAGTTTAAGAAAGTTTTATTTGTATAACACACAATTTTATTCCAATATAACTTACCTAAATTACACAGAAGTTGAATATGAAATTGGATAATATACAATATAGAAAGGATTTTATAAATAAAATTTGAGTGGTTATAATAAATGTTATACACTTAAATTTTAGTTATAAAAGATTAACAGAGGTAAATAGTGAAAAGGAATTTAAAGAGATTTTATTTAAATAACTTAATAATCAAATTTGATTTAATATGGAACCTTAAGTCTAACCTAGGAATTTTAATAAAGGTTATTTCCTGAAATGAATATGTTGTATAATAAATAATGTATCTTTGAATAGATAAAATAAAATACATTTGAATTGGACTTTTGGTAATAAAGTTTATTTAACTTGAATTCATAGTTTAATTGATGTCTAAATGAATAAATGTGTATAGAAATTTGATTGTTATATTTGCTGTGATAAATATTTTAATTATGAAATAGATATGTCTTGAAAAATGAATAATTATGATTTAAATAGTTAAAATGTATTTTAACATCACTAAAATTTGATAGTTGAGAATTTGGTTTTCAAATGGAATTTTAAGTGTAACTTATTAAAGGAATATCTATTTATGAAATGGGTATTTTAAAATAAAGTGTTAGGTTATGTGTTAAATTAAGAGCTAACTAAAATAGTGAACTTTTAACTTAATAAATGAAGTATAGTTTGATTTGAATATTCCATTCATAAAAGTTTGTTTTAATAAGTCATAAGTTAAATGATATCCAAATGAATATTTCTGAAATTGAACTGATTTGAAATACTAATACATCTACTGTAGCATTTTATAAGTGCTACTATTTTGAAAAGACAACGTTTCGGAAATTTTTATAATTGAAGGAACTTAGAAATGTTACAACTTTAAAATGAATATTATTTGACCTTGAATTAAAATGGTTTAAATGAAGATATTTTTTTTAAGGGTGTTATGATCTTCTAAGTATTATGTTTTTTTTAAAGAATAACTTGTCCAAAGTGTTATGATTTTAGTAGTGTGATTTCCAAATGATAAACATCCCTAAATTATTATGATTTCAAAGCATTATAGTTTCAAATTTATTATCTTATTTTGTTTTTCAAACTACCTTTTGGTTGTCCTTATTTCTCTTATCTTGTTACATAATGGGAAGGCTATTGTTTATACCAGTCCATTTAGAAATCTTTCTGTAATCTTTGATAATCTTTGTTACTCATCTGGATCTGAACACTGTTTTTCCATTCATAGACCATCGGTCAAGTGAAAAGGGTGATTCAGACTCTAGAGGATCCTTTTCGTGTTTGTGTTCTTGATTTGATCACCTCCATCTTGTTAAACTTACCTATAACCATAGTTATCATGCGTAATTTAAATCTCCTTGTCATCTTATTTTAATCTTATTTCACTATATCTTTTTCTATGCTTTCCCGTACCTCGTTCCTTTTCGGGGACGAAAAGTTTTGAGTGGGGGAGAGTGTAACAGCCCTATATTTTACAAATATTTTTAAATTGATTTTTGCAGATTCAAAAGTTTTATTTATGAAAAAGAATAAATTTTGTTATTTTAAATATAAACTTTGAGTTTGATGTGGATTAGAATTCCAAATATGACTAAATTTAATATTTCCAGAAAATGTGAGTTTTGGCCAATAGTCAAACTTTGACTTTTAAATTTAAATTTTAAAAGTTTGGAAATTTGAATTTTTTTTCTTTTATTATGAAAGTAAATAAAATTTCAAGAACACTGCTTTTCGTTTCGTTGAAATCCGAATAATATTGTGAAAGTTATGCTTTTTACAAAATTGGATGTAAATTGTTTTATTTAACAATATTGTTTATTTTAAATTATATAAATAATCTTTTTAATTGTCATATATTATTCTAAATTGTATTATATGTTATGTTACATATATTTTTACCTTTTAAATATTTTTAAAGTGATGTTTGAATTTTTCCAAAGCTCATTGAATTTATTTTCTATTTTTAAAGGTTAGTTTCCATTTTTCTATTATTTTCTTCATTTAAATTATATTTAATTAAAATTTATTTATTCATTTTTATGTATGCATTTTTTTTATGTTTTTATCTTTATTTATAAATATTTTTCATGTACATACAATTTTCCCAAAAGTTCATTTCATTTATTTTCAAATTTTCAAGCCTAATTTGCATTTTTTTTGTTATTTTCTTAATTTAATTATATTTAATTAATATTTATTTATTTATTTCCTTTCTTACTTTATTTTGTTCAGTTTTATATTTTATTTACTGAAATATATATGGTTTATTTTAATTTAAAGGAAATAGAAATATAAAGAGTCAAACCTTTTCATATTACTTGTGACTTTCCATTTACTTTGACCTTTCACTTGCTTTGCCCTTTCATTTTTTTTGAGTAGCCGTCCATTTTTTTTTGCATTGCCTTGAATTCTCCTCAAATTCACGTGAAATATGTTTCTCATCTTCTCCTAAAAACTCACGGCATGAGAAAAATAAAATATAAAAACAATGGCTTCCTTTATCTCTTCTCTTCTTCACAATTTCAATGATTTTGCTTCCCTCTTTGCAAAGCTTTGCTTGGCCCACTCTCCACCATCTTCACCGACCATCACCTCCTCCATCTACAGCTGCAACATCAGCCTCTCCTCTGTCCATTTCAGGCCATGGCATCCCAAAGATGGAAATACCACAAAAATTTGCAAAAAAAAACTCCACAAACATGCCTAGTCTGGCCATAAACTCCATTATCTCCTCCATATCTTGCTTTGGCCGCCACCAACTCCACCTCCACCACCAATAGACGACCTGAAACCCACTACCACACCTGTACCTAACCCCCTACAGATCTGGCCGTGCCTATGGTTGCCTTGGCCGTGGCCTTTGGTTGCATGAAATCATGTTTGTTTGCCCTATAGTTGTAGTTCCATGCACACATACCTTTGCATCATCTTTTCCTATGTATGGACGACTTGTTGAACCCAAACCTGATCCAAACCTGATCCAAAACCCTTCCATTACAGTGCTTTTACAGCCCATTGCTGAAGCATATGAGGTAGAAAGCAAGTGCAAGCATTTCTATTTGATTCTGTGCAGTCTATTCTAGTGTAGTTTTGATCGTAGCTGATTTGAAACTCATCGTTGTTGTATTGTTTTGTTTGACTTGTATTCTAGGAATTTGATACTTTGGCTCCTCCACTCTTATTTGAATCGTGTTATCGTGCTTGTTTGGATCTCATTCGTGCATTCGTCGTTGTGTCTCCAGCACAAAACTGTGAGTTATTCTCACCAGACAGTTTTATACTTATATTAATAGTAAATTGATCACATGTGAATCTGTAATTGCACCACCATATTATATTTGCTATGTCACTATTATATGATGTTCACACCTGCTTAAACACCTGTTATATCATATGTTACTGTTATATTATGCTGTTTTGTTATTTTCATCAGTTAATCACACTGCAAGTTCCCTTTAGATTAGAATCACTATGGGTTGAAATGATGCATACCCGAACGGACTTTAGAATAGGGAAAAATCGTTATGGGATGAAATGATAGGCCTGAATGGTTTTTATTTAATTTATTTTAACTTGGGATTGCGGGTTTGAAATGATAGAACCCGGATTTTTCTTTTTAAACTGCGGATTGAAATGATACATATCCATATCACTTGACCTAGGCTAGAAAACTATATACAGGTCCGTGGTTATTTTATAAAGTGTTTTTGGATATTTTTAAGTATTTTAAAAAATTTAAATTTATGAAATTGACTTAAATAGATTTTGAAATATTTTGAATTAAAGAAATTATGATTTTTCTATGTGTTAAAAATGTAATTAATGAATGGTTTAACTGGATTTTTGAAATATAACTTAAGTTGGAAATTTGGAATTTTGGTTAAAAATGATATTTAAGTTATATAAATAAAATGGATATTAAATTTTATTTGGAAATGGTAAATATGATAATTTGATTAAATTTGAATTTAAGTGATTTATTAAAGTATTATTGATTTTTCTATGAATTTAAGAGGTTAAATAAATGAATGTTTAAAAGTGATCTTTTAAAATATAACTTGTCTAGGAAATGTGAAATTTGGTTTTAATTAAAGGATTAAGTTAATTAAATAAAATTGGAAATTTAGTTAAATTGTGAAATGGTAATTTAAATTTGAAGTGTTAAGTTTATTTGTTGAAATGTGAAGAATTTGACACTTTTACACTAAAATTTATTAAGTAAATTGTTGAAAATTGGATTTGATTATAAGAAATTTATTGTGAAAAGATATATGTTAAATGATATGTAAATGAACATTTTAAATATTAAAATATGATTTTTAAAATGTTTATGTGTTTTAAATTAAAGTTATTTAATTGCTGGAAATACACTAACACCTGAAATTAACCTTTAATAGCATTCAGAAATGCTATAGATTCTGTTTTGAACTAAAATTGTGTAAAAAGAGCTATTACAGCATTTCTGGAATGCTGTAGTTGCTGTAGTTGAACTTATAGGCTAATATTGAACTCAGGCCTATTATAGCATTCTCTGGAAATGCTATAATGGTCTGCAGTCTTTGCTGAAATCAAATTTTACCCTTGTTTTGAAATCTGAACTACCGCAGCACTTCTGAAATGCTGTCTTTTCTGTTTTGAACTATAATTCAACTAAAACTGAGTTTTAACAGCAGTTTTAAGTGCTGTCTTTGCTGAATTAAAAATGTTTTCAAATATAACTTATAACAGCTTTTTTTTTAAATGCTGCGAAAGGCTGAAATTTTAATAATTATGGTTTTTGACTTAGTAAACGAACTCAGAATGGTTTGAAACTTTGGAAACTGAATACTTGATTTGAAAATATAATAATTACACTTTTAAAAGGTTTAAATGAATTATTTTGATTGGAATATAAACTATTTAAAGGTGATTTTAAATGATAGTAAATGAACGATATCTTTGAATTTAAAAGGTATTTAAAGTTGAATATTTGGATTTGTAAGGATATGATATTTTATTATATTAAAATGATTTGAAATGAAGTTTTGGAAAGATATGATATTTTGATATATTGAAATGATTTGAAATGAAGTTTTGAAATGATATGATATTTTAAATATAAGGAAATGGTTTGGAATTGATTTAATCTTTATTTTGATAAATATATGGTTTTGAAATGATATTTTATTTTGAAGTAAAGTATTGTTTTAAAAGTTATAACCACGGGTTATAATAACGATTGGTTGGCAAAGAGACCGGGATCGGATATGGACATACTCTCTGTCGATACCGAAAACCACTTTGACAACTGTGTACGCGGTGGAGTTTCCAGAATGAAATAGGATGGTGGCGACGATCCTAAGGTATATACGTGGACCCAACTCCCGTGAGTTGGCATAAGGTGGCTAAAACAGGAGCGATTGACGGACCAAGGAGGTAGCACCTCTTATCGGACACACTTCTTCGATACCATTCTATTACTTGTGATTGATTTGGTGGCCACCCTTGATTGGGAGTGTTGTTCGAGGTGGGCGGTAGTGGCTGCTATGCGTCACCACTAGTCCGGATGCGTAATTGGTATATCTACCCTGGCATTGCCTAGTTGTGCCGTGTCACCTACCATATCGAACTTTACTACGATTATGATTTTAAGATCCGACCGCGTTAAGGTTCTCCATCCCCTTAGCGCTATTTTCTATATGATTATACTTTACTGATTAGACATTATTATAATAGCGAATATTACTACATAGTAGATATTTTAACGGATCCTTAGAGGATGGGCGGTCCCAAGCATCTTCTAAGTTACTTGTACCTTATTACAGTTCACTTGAGTTGGTTTATATTATATAAGTATATATTGTCCTGACTCGAGTGTTTTGTGTTTTGCTTTACGCTCGGGTCAGCCTGAGTTATTCACAGATTTGGATTTCCACCTTTTGGAGATTTGAATCGCTGGAGATTATCTGCTAGTCTTGTTCTATCTACTTCAGTTATGTTGCTCTGTTCAGCTTGTACTTGGTTATCTTATTGATACTTCTGTTGTACTCTATTTCTTCTATTGTATCTTATGTACTCTGATATATTTATATAGTAGCTTCATGAACTACTATTTCTTTTACTTCCGCTGCATTATTTTACTCTGTGTTCGTTATCTGTGATTATATTTATTTACTGTATATTCTGAGATTTGCCAAATTTTAATTACAACGCGGTATTTTGAGCAATTCAACTCCGGCATGAGTGCCTACCTATACACTTATAATGGATGCGAATGGTTTAAAATATCGGGTCGTTACAAATCCACACATGTCAGACTTGAATAATACAAAATAACATATTATAATAAAATTTGGAGCAAATAAAATCATTCACAGAATCACAGACATAGAAATATCAGAATAACTCGCAGCGGAAATAAAATAAATAGTGGTTCATGAAGCCACTAAAATACAGAGTCACAAAATAGATACAAAATACATAGTCTGATAACCAATACAGTTCTAAAACAAGTACAATAGAAAATCCCAAATACATAAGTCTCTAATACAAAAGCTTAAATAGAACAACTGAAACTGAAATAGATGAACAACTAGATAAGAAGAAACTCCAGCGATTCCTAGCTCCAGAAAAGTGAAATCCAAAGCTGTGAATACTCAGGCTGACCCAAGCGTAAATAAAACACAAACACTCGAGTCAGGACATACATAATTATACAATGTAAACCAACTCAAGTGAACTGTAGTAAAGGTACAAGTAACTTAAAAAATGCTTGGGATCGCCCATTCTTTAAGGATCCGTTAAACTATCTACTATGTAGTAATATTCGCTATTATAGTAATGTCTAATATAAAATAAACATACTTTTAAATAGCATTAAGGAGTGACCCAATATTCCCCATAACACGTAAAATGCCAATAGTCTACACAGTACCTGCATACCTCGAAAGGCTATGAGAAGATACTCCATAGGTACGACACAAATAGAAACTCGTAGTAAAGCTCGATATGGTAGGTGACACAGAACACAAGGCAATGCCAGGGTAGATATACCAATTACGCATCCGGACTGGTGGTGACGCATAGCAGCCACTACCGCCTACCTCGAACAACACTCCCAAATCAAGGCTGCGTACCAAATCAATCACAAGTAATAGAATGGTATCGAAGAAGTGTGTCCGATCAGAGGTGCTACCTCATTGGTCCGTCGATCGCTCCTGTTTTAGCCACCTTATGCCAACTCACGAGAGTTGGGTCCACGTGTATACCTTAGGATCGTCGCCACCATCCTACTTCATTTTGGAAACTCCACTGCGTACACAGTTGTCAAAGTGGTTTTCTGTATCGACAGTGAGTATGTCCATATCCGATCCCGGTCTATTTAACAACTAATCGTTATTATAACCCGTGGTTATAAATTTAAAAACAGTTTATATTTCAAATCAAAATACTTCAATTAAACTATTTAAAAACAAAGTCATTATTCTTTTAAATCAAATATTCAATTCCCAAAATTTTACCCTTTTCTGAGTTCATTTATTCACTTAAAAAAATAAAACATTAAAATTCCAGCTTTCACAGCATTTAAAAAGTGCTGCGGTAAGTCATATTTGAAAACAATTCAATTCAGCAAAGACAGCATTTATAAACTGCTGTAACAGTTCAGTTTTAAAGAAAAAAATAGTTCAATTCAGAAAAGACAGCATTTACAGAACTGCTGTAATAGTTCAGGGTTCAAATTAAAGGTTTTATTTCAATTCAGCAAAGACAGCATTTTAAAACTACTGTAAAAGTTCAGTTATATACAAAAATCATATTTCAGCCTACTGCAGCACTTAACAAGTGCTACAATAACCCCCTCATTAGTTTCAGTTTTAAATTTAGTTCCTACCACTATAGCACTTACCAAGTGCTGTCATAGCCTTAGTTCATTTTAGTCTTTTAGTTCATTTATGCAACCACAGCACTTACCAAGTGCTGCAGATTCTACTTAGTTTAGAATTTAGCTCATTTCCAGAAATGATAGCATTTTTGAAGTGCTATAAATTGAATTTCCAGGTTTTAAATACAATTCCAACCATAAATAAACTTCAATTTAAATCATTTAAACTTATAAAAATCATATTTTTCCACATTAAAAATGTTCATGTAAATCCTTTAATTTATGATTTTTATAAAGAAAAATTTTTCAAATAAAAAACAAAATTTCCAAAGTTCACTTATTAAATTCAAGTGTGTCAATTCCCATTTTCATTTTTAACAATTTATTTCAACACTTAAATTTAAATCTCCATTTTTCACCAATTAAAACTTAATTTTCATTTTAATTTAATTAACTTAAATTTCCATTTTAAAAATCAGTCAAATTTCCAATTTAAGTTACACTTTAAAATCACCATTTTCTATCCATTTATTTTACATTTAAAACATAGAAAAACATTTCCACTTTAATAAATCATTTAAAAATTCAATTTAAATCAATTTATCATATTTTTACATTTTAAAATATTTAAAATTTTCCAGAAAAATATATAAAATAACCACGGGTCTGTATAATATTTTCTAGCCTAAGTCAAGTGATACAGATAATATATCATTTCAATCCGTAGTTTACAAAGAAAATTAGGGTTTTATCATTTCAAACCCGCAATCCCAAGTAAATCAAATTAATTAAAAGTCGCTCAGGCTTATCATTTCAGCCCATAACGATCTTTCCTTATTCTAAAGTCCGTTCGGGTATGTAACATTTCAACCCATAGTGATTCTATTCTACAGGGAACTTGTAGTGTGATAAACAGATATAAAATGAACAATATACAATATATAATAGTAACAGGTGATATGACATGTAATTTAACAACTTTAACATCATATATAATAATCACAGGCAATTATAACATCATTTTTAATTCTACACATTCAGTTATGGTCGCTTCACAATTATATAAGTATGAATAGTCGTGTGAGATTTACTCACCTCAGAAATGCTGGAGATAACAAAACCAATGACACAACGGAAATCAAAGCACGATGACAAGACTACGGACTTGAGTGGAGAGCAAATCAAATGTTATAGATCTTGTGTTACAACTCAAACAAAAAAATCAAAACAAACCATAAATTTCAATACAATTGAAATGGAATAACTTCTAAATAAAAAGAGATACGAATGCCAAATCTTTTGCCTTTCTTTCTATATTTTTTTGCCATGGCCTAGGGATGGTTTTGGCTCTGGTTTGAATAGGGAATGGCTTGGGTTTGGTCATGAAAAGGCACGGCCAAGGTAGTGGAAACATGGGAGGAAGTTTATACAAAGGAATGTGAAGGTTTTAGGCAAAATAGGTGGGTTTTGTTCACAAAAATGGCTCGGACATGGGCTTGTGTGGCTTGGCCAGAGGAACATGGGTCAGGTCAGAGGGAGGAAAGGTGTGTGGTGGTCTGGTCAGAGGTGGTGGAGGCGGCCTAGGTGGTGGTTAGGGTGGTGGTTGTGGTGGATGAGCAAGTAATGATCAATTTTGCATAGTTTTAGGATATTAGTCATAGTTTTTGAGGAGTTGTTCATCATGGGGGGTTCGGCCTTGGTCAAGACCAGAGGAGTATCTAGTGATGATGGTAGGGAAGAGGTGTAGAGAGTGGTGGCCATGGATATGGGAAAGAGGCCGATCCAAATACAAGAGAAAACAAGGCAATTTTTCATAGAAAAATAAGGAGAAAAGAAGAAAAATGAAGCCATTACCCAACTTTTTTTCCCAAGCCATGAATGGAAGCGAGGGACAAATGTTTTTCATGAATGAAGATGAAAAATACATGGCGAAGAAACATAAAACCCACGACCAAGAGGAATAAAGGAGGGGTTATGGCAAATGAAAGGTTTGGAAATTGAAAAGGCTTAAGTTTCAAAGCTATTTAAACTCTTCATATTTCCTATTTTCTTTAATTCCAATAAAACCAAAATAAACTCATAAATAAGCTCTAACAACTAAAAAAATATTATAAAATAAAAATAAATAATCTATTTTAAAGAAAATAGAAAAAGAAAATAGGAAATTCCTTAAAAATTGGAAACAATGTCCAGAAATTACAAATAAATCACCATTGTATTTGGAAAATTATTTACTTCATTTTAAAAATATTCTAAAACAAAATTTGAAATAAAATGATTTTTAAAACATTTTCAAAGTGAAATAAATAATTAAATTTAGAGAAAATAGCCAAAGAACTGAAGAAATTGTTTAAAAATAGGAAACGGAACATGAAAATTACAACAAAATACCATTAATTCTAGAAAAATTTCTACTTCACTATAAAAATATTTTAAAATGAAATAAATTCAAATTAAAAATAATTTCCAAAATATTGGGTTGTTACACTCTCCCTCACTCAAACCTTTTCGTCCTCGAAAAGAATGGAAACAAAGAAAATAAGGAAAATAAGATAGAAACGAAATAGTACCTGGAATAAACAATTCCAGATTCGAAGCACGAATGCTCTCCTCTGTCTCCTAAGTACAATCACGATCATTAGTACTCCACTGTACTTTGACCAGACTAACAGATTTCCTTCTTAGCTGCTTCGTACCTCTTTCGACAATACGAAGTGGCTTCCTCCCAACAGTCAGATTAGGCTCAATATCCAGACTATCAAGAGCAGAAGGATGAACAATAAGAGATGGATCATGCAGAAAGCGACAAAGATGAGAAACGTGGAATACATTATGCACTCCAGAGAACTTCTCGGGCAAATCCAGACGGTAAGCCAAAGAACCAATTCTTTTCACAATGCGAAAAGGACCAACAAATCTAGGATAAAGCTTCCCTCTATGACCAAATCGAATAACATTCCTTAAGGGAGAGACCTTAAGGAAAACCACATCACCAACAGCAAACTCTAAACTTCGCCTACACCTATCAGCCTACTTCTTCTGCCTATCCTGAGCAACCCTCATCTTCCTCCTAATCTCCTCAACTCTCTCAGAAGCCTCCAAAATCATATCAGGACCAAGAACCAAACGATTACCGGATTCAATCCAGCAAGAAGGAGATCTACAAGGTCGTCCGTAAAGAGCAACAAACGGAGACGTCTTGATACTGGCCTGAATTCAAAGATAGAAATGAGATAGATAAAAGATTAAGATAAGATTAAAACATAAGATAGAAATTATACTTGATAACTATTGTTATACGTGAATTCGACAAGATGGAGATGATCTTCCCAAGATCCTCCATAATCAGCACACAAGCACGAAGAAGATCTTCGAGAATCTGATTCACCCTTTCCGTTTGACCATCGGTCTGTGGATGGTAAGCAGTGCTCAGATTCAGACGAGTACCCAAAGAATCCTGAAAGGCTTTCCAAAACCTACTAGTAAAGATAGGATCACGATCACAAACAATACTGAGAGGGACACCATGGAGACGAACAATCTCCCTCATGTAAATCTCAGACAAACTAGAAGCAGAACGGGTAGACTTGACTGGAATGAAATGAGCTGATTTGGTCAATCTATCCACAATAACCCAGATACTCTCATTACCCTTCCTATTCCTCGGTAATCCATCAATGAAATCCATAGAAACTTGTTCCCATTTCCAATTGGGAATCTCAAGAGGCTGCAACAAACCACGGGTCTTCTGATGATCTGCCTTGACTTGCTGACAAGTCACACATCTATTAACAAAAATGGAGATATCACGCCTTATACCTCTCCACCAATACAACTTCTTCATATCCTGATACATCTTGGTCACGCCTGGATGAATAGAAAGTCTGGACTGATGATTCTCCAGAAGTAACTCCTGCCTCAATCCATCAACATTCGGGACACAAATCCTATTATTAATCCTCAACACACCTCTATCATCAATCTGAGCTCCAATACCATCAAGACTACTACTACCAACCCTGCTACGAACATTCTCCTTCATCAATCTAAGCATCTCATCCTCATCCTGCTTAGCCATGATACGATCCACAAGAGGAGAAGAAACAACAAGCTGACACAACAAAGCCTTCTTCCGACTCAAAGCATCCGCCACAACATTAGCTTTCCCAGGGTTATAGTTGATGTCGAGGTCATAAGAAGCAAGGAACTCTAACCACCTAACTTGTCTCTGGTTCAAATCCTTCTGAGAGAAAATATACTTCAAAGACTGATGATCTGTGAAAAGCTCAAACTTAGCACCCAAAAGATGATGTCTCCACAGCTTCAAAGCAAAAACAACAGCAAGCAACTCTAAATCATGGGCAGCATAATTTGCTTCATGGGTCTTCAACTGACGACTAGCATAAACAATCACCATACCATCCTGCATCAGAACAGCTCCCAGACCTTCTCGACAAGCATCGGTGTATACCGTTAATCCCACATTTCCACTTGGAACGGTAAGAACTTGTGCGGAAGTAAGCTTGTGCTTCAACTCACTGAATGTAGCCTTACACTCATCACTCCAAATAAACTTAGCATTCTTCTGAGTAAAAGCAGTGAGAGGTGCAGCAGTCCGAGCAAAATTCTCAATGAATCTCCGGTAATAACCGAAGAGGCCCAGAAAACTACGGATATCAGTAGGAGTCTTAGGAGTTTCCCAATCCTGTACAGAATAGGGATAGATAAGGACAACAAGAAAGATAGTATAAATTTAATGAACAAGGAAAGAGAAGGAAAGAAAGACTTACATTGATCGCAGCGATCTTGACTGGATCAACTGAAACTCCATTACTAGAAACAATATGCCCGAGGAATCGAACTTCATCCTTCCAGAAATGGCATTTAGAAAATTTAGACTTCAACTGATGATTTCTAAGAGTCTCAAGAACAGATTTCAAATGAGATTCATGCTCTTTCTTGGACTTAGAGGAAACAAGGATATCATCAACAAAGACTAGAACAAATTTATTAAGCATATCGTGAAAAACACGATTCATCAAATCAACAAAGAAAGCAGGAGAATTAGTCAAACCGAAAGGCATGACTAACCATTCAAAGAATCCATTCTCGGTACGGAAAGCAGTCCTGGGAATACTTTCCTCAGCAACTCTGAGCTGGTGAAAACCTGTGGCAAGATCAAGTTGAGAGAAAACAGTAGCACCATAAATATGATCAAACATATCATTGATGCGAGGCATTGGATATCTGTTTTTCATAGTGAGCTTGTTCAGCTCCCTATAATCAACACACATCCAGAGAGAACCATCGGACTTGGTGACGAAAACTATCGCTGCTCCCCATTCAGAATAGCTAGGTCTGATCAGACCCTTGGAAGACAGATCCTCAATTTGCTTCCCTAACTCAATCTTCTCGCGGGGTGCCATTCTTGTAGGAGGAAGAACTACAGGTCGAGCTCCAGGAATAAGATCAATGCGGAAATCAATTTCCCGCTTCGGAGGTAAAGCCGTAACTTCACCAAATACATCGGGATAGAGATTAACTACACGAGTCGACTGAAGGTCAACAAGAGAAGAATCTAGAGAGTAGATAAAATTTCCAGCAAAATCCCGAGGCATGCGACACTGAATAACCAAAGAATCACCCTTATCTCCTACAATAGTCACAATACAGGCTTTGCAAGAGATACGGGCATCATGCCTATCAAGCCAATCATCTCCGAGTAATAAATCAAAAGCATCGAAACCAAGAACATAGAAATCTCCAGAAAACCGATAACCATAATGAAAAAGTTTCACATGCTTACAAATCTTATTAAGATTTGCGGGGCTACCAATAGGATTTGAAACACATAGAGGAACAGAATCATACTCAGGAGAAAGGAGATGTTCAAACTTATCACACAAATCATCAGAAATAAAACTATGTGAAGCTCCAGTATCAAATAAAACACGAACAGGATGATGAAATAAAGTAAAGGTGCCCTGAAGAGTACCTTGATCATCACTAGGAGCAGGTGCAGCAGGAGAAGAAGCAGATGTGACAGCAAAAATACAAGATGGCTTGCCCTTCTGAGACAAAGGACAGTCATTCTTAAAATGACCAGGCTAAACGCAGACATGACAAAGATTATTCCTGGTACTCTGAGGTGGAGAAACAGCAGCACTAACCGAAGTAGGGCAACTATTAGCATAGTGTCCCTTCTGATCACACTTGAAGCAGGTAATGGTAGATAAGTCAACAAGGTGCCTCTGGGAAGGAGAAGAAGATGAAGATCCCAAGCCCGGATGCTTGAGCCAATTCTTCTTCTGCTGGTGGAAATTGGGCTTTCTCTTCTTAGAATTTGCAGAGGAAGACTGAGATACATGAGCACCAGAAGCAGCAGGACCCTTGGAAGTAGGGTTCTCATAACGAATATCCATATCCATAAGCTCAGTAAAAGTGCCATGAACATGTGAAATAAGACGATCGTAGAACTCTGGGCGAGCTCAAGCTACGAACTTCTCATTTTTCTTAAGCTGGGTGTCGATAAGACCAGGACCAAACTTGGAACGTTCGTTGAACTTCCACTCATACTCAGAAAAAGACATGGTACCCTACTTAAGATCCATGAATTCTCGATAAAGCTGAGATTTCCCGGCTTCGGGCATTCATTTTGCCACAAAAGCCTCCCTGGAAAGAAGATACAGAAACAGAACTTAAGATAGATTCAAAAGAAAAGAAAAATGGGGAAAATTTCAAGATAACACAAAGGATACCTGAACTGCTCCCATGAAAGATTACCTTCGTTAGTGTGAGCTGTAACAGACTCCCACCAATCTAAGGCTGACTCTTGCAGCTACCAAGCTGCTAACTGACGTTTCTGGGCATCAGTATTCTCAAGACCAGTAAATATCGTCTCTAAACTCCGTAACCATTGATGGGCTTCAATAATGCTCTCTGAACCGGTGAACTTAGTACCACCGAGCTGAGAGAATTCCTTATAGAGAACAGTGAACCTAACAGGTGCAACAGGTTGAGGAGCTGGGGCAGTACCACGACCCCTACCTCTAGCATTTCCATGATTCATCCTGAAAATATCAAGAATGAATTTAGGACAAAGGTGCAAAGAAGACAAAGATAAGCTAAGATAAGACAAGATAAAATCACTTGGATGAATATCCTAATAAAAGAAATTTCTAATAAGGTAGATACGAAAAGAAGGAAGTTTAGAAAAAAAATTGCTTTTAAAACAAGAAAATTTTTTATCAAAAAAATCTTTGAAAATCCTTTGAAAAATCATTTTAAAAATCATTTAAAAATCATTTTACTTTGAAAATACGTTCACTCACAAAGAAATGATTCTGAGGTTGATTTCACTCATTCTAGGGTATTTCTACCATATCTCTAATGAGTTTTTGCTCCATAGGCTAAGGTTTGCCTAAAACCAAAGCTCTGATACCAAATGCAACGACCCACTATTTTGTACCATTCAAATCGACAATATTCCACACATGTCAAACTTGAATAATACAAAATAACAGATTGTAATAAATTTTGGAGCAAATAAAATCATTCACAGAATCACAGACACAGAAATATCAGAATAACTCGCAGCGGAAATAAAATAAATAGTGGTTCATGAAGCCACTAAAATACAGAGTCACAAAATAGATACAAAATACATAGTCTGATAACCAATACAGTTCTGAAACAAGTACAATAGAAAATCCCAAATACATAAGTCTCTAATACAAAAGCTTAAATAGAACAACTGAAACTGAAATAGATGAACAACTAGATAAGAAGAAACTCCAGCGATTCCTAGCTCCAGAAAAGTGAAATCCAAAGCTGTGAATACTCAGGCTGACCCAAGCGTAAATAAAACACAAACACTCGAGTCAGGACATACATAATTATACAATGTAAACCAACTCAAGTGAACTGTAGTAAAGGTACAAGTAACTTAAAAAATGCTTGGGATCGCCCATTCTTTAAGGATCCGTTAAACTATCTACTATGTAGTAATATTCGCTATTATAGTAATGTCTAATATAAAATAGACATACTTTTAAATAGCATTAAGGAGTGACCCAATATTCCCCATAACACGTAAAATGCCAATAGTCTACACAGTACCTGCATACCTCGAAAGGCTATGAGAAGATACTCCATAGGTACGACACAAATAGAAACTCGTAGTAAAGCTCGATATGGTAGTGACACGGAACACAAGGCAATGCCAGTGTAGATATACCAATAATGCATCCGGACTGGTGGTGACGCATAGCAGCCACTACCGCCCACCTCGAACAACACTCCCAAATCAAGGCTGCGTACCAAATCAATCACAAGTAATAGAATGGTATCGAAGAAGTGTGTCCGATCAGAGGTGCTACCTCAATGGCCCGTCGATCGCTCCTATTTTAGCCACCTTATGCCAACTCACGAGAGTTGGGTCCACGTGTATACCGTAGGATCGTCGCCACCATCCTACTTCATTTTGGAAACTCCACCGCGTACACAGTTGTCAAAGTGGTTTTCGGTATCGATAGAGAGTATGTCCATATTTGATCCTGGTCTATTTAACACCTAATCGTTATTATAACCTGTGGTTATAAATTTAAAAACAGTTTATATTTCAAATCAAAATACTTCAATTAAACCATTTAAAAACAAAGTCATTATTCTTTTAAATCAAATATTCAATTCCCAAAATTTTACCCTTTTCTGAGTTCATTTATTCACTTAAAAAAATAAAACAGTAAAATTCCAGCTTTCACATCATTTAAAAAGTGTTGCGGTAAGTTATATTTGAAAACAATTCAATTCAGCAAAGACAGCATTTATAAACTACTGTAACAGTTCAGTTTTAAAGAAAAAAATAGTTTAATTCAGAAAAGACAGCATTTACAGAACTGCTATAATAGTTCAGGGTTCCAATTAAAGGTTTTATTTCAATTCAGCAAAGACAGCGTTTTAAAACTTCTGTAAAAGTTCAGTTATATACAAAAATCATATTTCAGCCTACTGCAGCACTTAACAAGCGCTACAATAGCCCCTTCATTAGTTTCAGCTCTAAATTTAGTTCCTACCACTACAGCACTTACCAAGTGATGTCATAGCCTTAGTTCATTTTAGTCTTTTAGTTCATTTATGCAACCATAGCACTTACCAAGTGCTGCAGATTCTACTTAGTTCAGAATTTAGTTCATTTCCAGAAATGATAGCATTTCTAAAGTGCTATAAATTGAATTTCCAGGTTTTAAATACAATTCCAGCCATAAATAAACTTTAATTTAAATCATTTAAACTTATAAAAATCATATTTTTCCACATTAAAAATTTTCATTTAAATCCTTTGAATTATGATTTTTATAAAGAAAAAATTTTCAAATAAAAAACAAAATTTCCAGAGTTCACTTATTTAATTCAAGTGTGTAAATTCCCATTTTCATTTTTAACAATTTATTTCAACACTTAAATTTAAATCTCCATTTTTCACCATTTAAAACTTAATTTTCATTTTTAATTTAATTAACTTAAATTTCCATTTTAAAAATCAGTCAAATTTCCAATTTAAGTTACACTTTAAAATCACCATTTTCTATCCATTTATTTTACATTTAAAACATAGAAAAACATTTCCACTTTAATAAATCAATTAAAAATTCAATTTAAATCAATTTATCATATTTTTACATTTTAAAATATTTAAAAATTTCTAGAAAAATATATAAAATAACCACGGGTCTGTATAATATTTTCTAGCCTAAGTCAAGTGATACGGATAATATATCATTTCAATCCGTAGTTTACAAAGAAAATCCAGGTTTTATCATTTCAAACCCGCAATCCCAAGTAAATCAAATTAAATAAAAGTCGCTCAGGCTTATCATTTCCGCCAATAACGATCTTTCCTTATTCTAAAGTCCGCTCGGTTATGTATTATTTCAACCCATAGTGATTCTATTCTACAGGGAACTTGCAGTGTGATAAACAGATATAAAATGAACAGTATACAATACATAACAGTAACAGGTGATATGACATGTAATTTAACAGGTTTAACATGATATATAAATAATCATAGGCAATTATAACATCATTTTTAATTCTATACATTCAGTTGTGGTCGCTTCACAATTATATAAGTATGAATATCGTGTGAGATTTACTCACCTCAGAAATGATGGAGATAACAAAACCAATGACACAACGGAAATCAAAGCACGATGACAAGATTACAGACTTGAGTGGAGAGCAAATCCAATGTTATAGATCTTGTGTTACAACCCAAACAAAAAAATCAAAACAAACCATAAATTTCAATACACTTGAAATGGAATAACTTTTAAATAAAAAGAGATATGAATGCCAAATCTTTTGGCTTGCTTTCTATATTTTTTGTCATGGCCTAGGGATGGTTTTGGATCTGGTTTGAACAGGTATTGGCTTGGGTTTGGTCATGAAAAGGCACGGCCAAGGTAGTGGAAACATGGGAGGAAGTTTATACAAAGGAATGTGAAGGTTTTACGCAAAATAGGTGGGTTTTGTTCACAAAAATGGCTCGGCCATGGGCTTGTGTGGCTCGGCCAGAGGAACATGGGTCAGGTCAGAGGGAGGAAAGGTGTGTGGTGGTCTGATCAGAGGTGGTGGAGGCGGCCTAGGTGGTGTTTAGGGTGGTGGTTGAGGTGGATGAGCAAGTAGTGATCAATTTTGCATAGTTTTAGGATATTAGTCATAGTTTTTGAGGAGTTGTTCATCATGTGGGGTTCGGCCTTGGTCAAGACCAGAGGAGTATCTGGTGATGGTGGCAGGGAAGAGGTGTAGAGAGTGGTGGCCATGGATATGGGAAAGAGGCCGATCCAAATACAAGAGAAAACAAGGCAATTTTTCATAGAAAAATAAGGAGTAAAGAAGAAAAATAAAGCCATTACCCAACTTTTTTTCCGAAGCCGTGAATGGAAGTGAGGAACAAATGTTTTTGCGTGAATGAAGATGAAAAATACACGGCTAAGAAACATAAAACCCACGGCCTAGAGGAATAAAGGAGGGGTTATGGCAAATGAAAGGTTTGGAAATTGAAAAGGCTTAAGTTTCAAAGCTATTTAAACTCTTCATATTTCCTATTTTCTTTAATTCCAATAAAAAAAATAAACTCAGAAATAAGCTCTAACAACTGAAACAAAATATTATAAAATAAAAATAAATAATTTGTTTTAAAGAAAATAGAAAAAGAAAATAAGAAAATGCTTAAAAATTGGAAACAGTGTCCAGAAATTACAAATAAATCACCATTGTCTTTGGAAAATTATTTACTTTATTTTAAAAATATTCTAAAACAAAATTTGAAATAAAATGATTTTTAAAACATTTTCAAAGTGAAATAAATAATTAAATTCTGAGAAAATAGCCAAAGAACTGAAGAAATTGTTTAAAAATAGGAAACAGAACATGAAAATTACAACAAAATACCATTAATTCTAGAAAATTTTCTACTTCACTATAAAAATATTTTAAAATGAAATAAATTAAAATTAGAAATAATTTCCAAAATATTGGGTTGTTACAAAAGAGTTATGATTGTTACATGTAATTATTATCTTCATTAACAGATGGGCTAGGCTCCCTTAGTCCAATTACATATTCAATATATATGTTTAGTTATGTATACGATCACGAATCTAGGCATGTTAGTGTCGTCAACATTGGATGTGTACTTTTGTTTATACATGTGTTGATAAAAAAATTTTTGCACACATACTATATATATATATATATATCATTCGACAGTGAATAAAAAAATTCAATTTTGTTCGTTCTAATTTTTAAAATAATAAACTAATAATTATTAAATAAGATTAATTTTAAGATATATGTATATTATATTTTCAATGTACATATACATTTTATCAATATAAATAATTTGATTTTGTATGTAAAATAATTTTTTTCTAAGCCATATATGTGTATATACATACACACCCCTACATTGTTTGAACTGGGCCAGCAAGAAGTGGGATAAATGGGTAAATTTCAAAAAAAAATTCCATTTTGGATCTTATCGGGCCTATAAAGTCTAAATTTATTTAGATCTTTTGTTTTTAAATAAAATCAATGTTTTGTTTAATTTATAATATATTATTATTATATTGATATTATGATTAATATATAGTATAATATGTGTATCATATACATATATGTGTATACATGCACGTGCAAAATAAAAGGTGTACATGGTTTAACATGCCATGTATAGATATTCGGATTTATAATGTAATGGACATACTTGCTCCTCCAAATACATATATTCCATCTAATATGTAAATATATATATATATATATATATTTGTGTATGTCTATATATTTTCACATACATACATATATGTGTGTGTGTTTTTATATATTATAAAATAATATTTGAAATATGTCTGTAAGTTTATGTAAATATATATATATATATATCTGTGTGTATGAATATATATAGTTGACATTATAATATGTTGTGATTGCAATCTAATATAACTATAAATCCAAATTGAAATTTAAAATTCAAATGCTAAATCTCATATCCAGATCTACATAGTATATATCTCACAATTAAAATTTAAATTGGTATATTAATTTTAAAGAAATTTAAATATTATATATGTATATATCAAAACACTAAAAAAAATTCTTAAATTTAAATACATATACACACGTTATCATATAAGCATACAACAAATTAATATTAAGAAAATCTATATATGATAAATATATATATATATATATATGCATTCATTTGGAAAAATGATAATATAATTACTTTTTTATTATTTGAATTTTGCTATTTTTAAAAAAATTGACTTATTTTAGTTTATAGATTTCCGCATGGAAATCATCTAAATATATATAAATTTTTCTTTGAAAGCAATTTAAAACATGTATATATTTTATTAAATAAATATTTGCATATTATATATATATATACTATAGATATGTAAATATCTTAAAACTTAGATTTTGTGCTTGAATAAATTATAAAATATATATATATGTATGTATGTATGTATGTATATATGTAAATACGGCTTAAAAAACCTTTTTAATTCGAAATCTATTATTTATATTGATAAAATTTATATGTATATTAAAAAATATAATATATGTGTGTGTGTCTATATATATCTTAAAATCAATCTTGTTTAAAAATTATTAGATTATTATTTTTGGAAAATTAGAATGAACAAAATTGAATTTTTTTTATTCGTTGCCGAATGATATAATATATGTGTGTGTGTATGTACGTATGTATGTAAAAAAAATTTATCAAAACACATATAAACTAACATATATATCCAATGTTGACGCCACTAACATACATGGATTTGTGATTGTATATTGTTAACCCGCTTTTTAGCCAAGCAGATTTCAATTGGACTTAGAAGATCAAAGCAATGATGAAACAATTCACGAACTTGGAAGCACACTCAAAAGGACTAGAAAATGGAACTTTAAAAGTTTGGATAAGAATTTGGCTAAGTAAATAGGTCGGCCCCAAGTTAACTAGGTCGGCCCTAACCTATTTCCCACTTTGTTTCTGCCTTCTAAACACCATATACCTCTTGTGCAACTCTAATAACTCGAGGTCAAGCGATTTTCCAATGATTTCGATGAGTAATTCTAGGGATGGACAAGAAGAAAGCAAAGGAAGCAGCTACTAGGAAGATCGCTAGAATCAACTCAAAGCCGATGGAGAAGGACTTAGAAAAACTCAAGAAGAAGATAGAAGGAGCTAGCAAGCAGAAGAAAGTGATTTGGACGAGCTAGGATAATTCGGTGCCAAGTTATTTAGGTCAACAATGAGTTATACTAATGACTCGGGGGCCCTGTGGTCTCTTGCGTGGTACTAGGCTATCATCTGGATTTCAATGCAAGCGGGCTATTAGACCAGTACACCTATTTCTCTATAAATACAAGCCTACATGCAACTAAAACGGGATCGGATCTCTCTGCCATTAGAGATTTCTTCCATTTCTTCACATCTTACCTCTCCTCCATTAGAGTCACCTAGGAAGCTACTATTTTCGTTCTAGGACTTAGATCAACAAATCTCTAGAATTAGTGATCCACAAACACTCTAGAAACTCTATAGTAAATCTGAGATCCACTAGATTATGATCATATTTGATATAATACATTGTAATCCAAAGAGAATACAACGAATAACAAACTATAAAGTGGATGTAGGATAGAGATTGCTGAACTAGTATAAAAACTCTTATGTCTCCATTTACTTTTTTCACTTTTTCCTTTATTTATACTAGAACTGATGCTTTCATCTGATTTCTGGGTGTTGATCCATTTTTTGGGTTAACATTTTGGTGCTTTCACTAAGACAAAGAACTAGAACTGGAGACTTGAAGCTTGAATATGAGATTTAAGGAAGATGAAGAGGCCTAACACTAGACCTAATTTTGGAGAAAGCCAACCAGAGCATGGGGGCAGCCAGGTTGTGTCCTCAAATTCTCATTAATCCATCAACGTGACTAGAGAAGAGATGGAAAAAATGATGAAGGAGATGCAAGATAGATTAATGACTCGACAACTGGAAATGCTTGAAAGATTTTCCCAAAGGATGGGACAACAAGGAATAGCTAGGACAACTGGAATTCAGAACCAATAGCAAGGAGCTAATGCAGGAACATTTGAAGTTGGAATGGAGTAAATGGGAACGATGGCCCCACAAACAGTACAACTGGGTACCGAACCAAATCAATTCGGTATCAAGAGAATTATACCTGAGGGCAACACTAGCGTGAACTTAGGACATGCTGGAATGCTAGGAGCAAACGATGTTGGAGCTAGAAACACAAATCAGAATGCAAATGCGCAACTAAAGGAATTTGTTCCAAAGCTTCCCAATAGGAATAGAGGATAGAATGAAGCCGGAGGAGCAGGTCGAAATGCTAATGTCAGCCGGAGGAATATGTGCCAAAGTATATGCCGGAGTTCTCCCACAAGAGCAGGGGCAGAACATCACTTTTGATCTAAGACCATTACTGAACGGAGAAAACTGAATTACTGAGTTAGTAAGGAGGATATTAGAGGTGGACCCCCATATCTAAGCTTAGAGGATGTGAGTAGGAATCCATTCACTTTTAATATCTTGAATGTGAGGAATCCTCCTAATTTTAAGCTTCCAACGCTGGAAATGTATGATGGAAAGTTGGATCCCACGGTTCATCTGATGAGATATATCTGACATATGGAGGTGTTGGGTGCTTCTGAGGAGGTAATGGAGTAGTGCTTCCTATTATACTTAACGGACTTGGCGGTGATGTGATTCAAATAACTAGAGAATAGATCTATAAGCACGTGGATAGATTTGGTGAAAAAGTTTTGAAGACAGCTTAGAGTTCATCTCTCATGATCAAAGAATGTGATGATGCTATCTAGCATGAAACAAAGGCCTGGAGAGACCTTGAGAAGCTATTTAACAAGGTTCAATGCAGCAGCTGCAGCCGTCGATAGATCAAATCGATATATAATCTTAATACGGTAGTATCTTGAGTCGCGAGCAAGACTGACTTCAAAGTTGTTGTGGAAAGGGATCCACTGATGGATCTTGCAGAATTTTAGCATGAAGCTAAGAGATATTTGCGTTAAGAAGACACCAAAGATGAGGATGCTAAAATTAATGTTGTGGATGGCAGAGGACTATCCAACGTAGAAAGTGGTAAGGACGAGTCGATGATGACTTCGGATAACCGAGAAGGCAGAGGAGGGAACCGAAGTTCTCTTCTTACAGCGAGCTAACAGAGACCCCCGATAGGATATATCTTGACACTAAGGGCATATCCCTTATCAAGAGCCAGCTAGGAGAAAGCCCACTGATGAAAGAAAAGATCTAAATGTTTTGCATCTTTTATGTGTTGGATGGACATGAAACGAACGAGTGCCAACACCTTCATGATCTAATAGAAGAACGAGTCGGAGCAACCAGCTGTAGCAGTATGTGAGAAACCAAACTGCAATGGTGTGGCCGGAGCAACCACCATCTGCAGCGAACGCATCAAGGAACAGACAGGGATCTAGTCTGAGACTTAAAGTTTCATGATCGGGATGGTTGGGAGTCATGTTCGACTCCCTCGCTTAACTTTTTATTGCTTTAAATAATTAGTATAATAATAACCTCAAACCGTTAACACATGTACGAGGCCTAGATTTGTCTCTGGGCATGCTCTAAGTTAGATGTCTGGATGACTATTCAGGACAATGACAGTTTATACGTGTATGGGACCTAGAATTGTCCCTAGGCATGCTCTGAGTCTAATGTTTAGGATGGATAATTAGGACTTCTGCTTGTTTGCTTTGATTTGAATATTTGACTTTTGAAAAATCCACACTGAATGTGATGACCGATATTGATCGCTTTATGTCCCATCTAGAGGGACGAGACCGGAGTGCAAGGTGCAAATCTCCTCGTCGGAAAGCGAGTGGATGGACTTGTACAATATTAATCACTTTAAGTCCCGTCCGGAGAGACGGGACCGGAGTGCAAGGTGCAAGTCTCCTCGTTAAAGAGTGAGTGGATGGACTTGTATGATATTGATCGCTTCAAGTCCCATCCAGAGAGACTGGACTGGAGTGTAGGTTGCAAGTCCCCTCGCCGGAGAATGAGCGAATGAACTTGCATAATATTGATCGCATTAGGTTTCGGCTGGAGAGTCGGGATCGGAGTGCAATGTAACAACTCGGCTTTTTACGCTGTAAAAATAATTAAATTTTTATTAAATAAAAGAGATCGAATTTGATTGGTGGCAATTAATAATTAGAAAATAAATTTTTAGTTAATTAAATTATATTTAATAAGGGATTTTGTTGTAATAAATGGGTCTCGAATTGAATAAAATTGGACCATTATCGAAATATATTTTGTAATCAAGGTGTTGACCAACTTAAATTAGATTGAAATATATTTTGGTGAAAATAAATAGAAAATCAAATTTAAGAATGAATTAAACTATTATTATATAAATAAATAATATAATTGAGTAAGTTGTAATATATAATCCTTCATGTAAATAAGGCCTAAGCCCAAAATTTCCTCCCCTAAGTTCTAGAAACCTCGTCTGTCTAAAAATGTTAAGGTCGAACCGCCTTCAAAAAAATAGGTCCCAATCACTTTTAATCAAATCGCATCCTAACCTTAAAAAAATCGTGACATAAGGCAAACCTAAAGAGGATCGATGCAACAAAGTCGGCGACCTAGAAAGCAAGGCGAGACAATTGCGATGAGGCAAGTGCAGCTCGATTCGCTGGCAGCGTGTAATGGTGGTCGTGAAACTCGTGATTGGCAATGATGATCAAAACGTGCAAAGGAGAGGAACTGTGATGTAATGTAGGCGATGCGGGTGAATTTTCCTATGTCGAGGATGGTAGTGACTTTGAGCGATGAAGAGATGGTTGTTGTGATCGATTTTTGGCATCCTTCATTTGCAGTAAAATGATCTGAACCGCATGTTGAAGCTAGTGGGTGCCGAACTGACATTTATATCTACTTCCTCCATACATTATATGTAAATTTATCCCGATGATTGACTAAATTGCTTGGTTTATTAAATTGTGATTATCGATTGCATTGGTTGGTTGAAATATTTATGAGGGATGTTGGATGGATTGGTATGGTATTAGATATGATTTTGGGTTTAATAGGGAGAATTGTGTATGTTGAATTATTAAAATGCAAAGGAAATGTTGTCCATTTGCATTTTAGTTTGTGTAGTTAATTTAAATTATGTGTGCATTGTTTGGATGACCAGAATTTTATGTAACTCAATTCGGGCCACACGATAAAGTTTTATATTTATAATTTAATGATTTTGGAGAATTTTACTTCATGATTTGTATTTTTGGGCGTTCAATTGATTTTCCGGTTTTAAAATATTTTTGAATGTTTTGATAAATTATTTTAGTATTCTAAAAATTTATTTAAAGTGTATTAATGAATAAATAAATTTGGTTATGAAATAAAATGAGTTGTTGGATGTTGTTTTAGAAATAAACCTATTTTAAAAAATAAAATTAAGATTTTCAAAAATAAGTGAGTATATGTAAATAGTTTATTTTATGACTTTGTATAATTGAAAGGTATTAATAATATTTTCGAAAAGAAATTTATATGTAAAGTCTTTGTTTAACAAACATGATTTAAGAGATATTTTGAAAGGGATTTTGAGTATATGAGCTTAGTTTAATGATAAACCAATTTTGAAACATTATTGAATGCTTTTAGGAGTATTATAATTTAAATCCCTTTTTATACATACTTTTTGGTGGCTTGAATTGATTTATTGGTATTAGTAGTGATTTTACTTGATAAGAAAGTTTTGAAGCATATTTAATGGTTTGAAATAAATATAATTTATTTTGTAACTTATAAGCTTATATTGAAATAGTGTTTTATTATAGAAGATTATGAAATGAGTTTTAAACAATATTGGGTATATTTTCTCATATGAATATTAGAAATTTTGAATATATAGCGAAGGTTTGAATTAAAAAGAATTATTTTGGAGATTATAAATTCATTTTTAGAAAAATTATTTAATTATAGAAAAGTATAAATAGTTTCTATGACTATTTTGAAGTGTAAAGTGATATTGGAAGATATATATATATGCATTTGAAAATGAAATTTAGTAATTAAATCTTATATTGGAATTAAATAAACAAAGTGCGTATATTATTTTATATATATATATAGTATTTATTTCTAGTATTTATTCTTGTAATAATTGATTCATTATCAAATATTACGTTGTCGGTTGTCATGTTTATCTATTTGAATAATGTATTTTATATTATTTTTCTAATTATTATTCACTTGAATATTGAATTATATGAGTGATTCACCGTTGATGTTGAGTTATTAGTGATATGGTATGATACGGTGATGACATTCTTTTAAGTTATTTTAAGAAGATTTTATTTCTGTGTGACGAGAAATTTGAATAAATGGTTTAGTGATACCGCCTGGCATGGGACTTTTGCTAACAATTTTCTAGTTATTCATTGGACTTTTCATATGGAGATATATAGTATGGATAGTGTTATCCCACCTTTTGGTCAAGGCTGGAACATCAATAAATTGGTAAGAAAGAATGGATATCAGGATTGAAAATCGATTGGAAACAAGGCTACGATCAATGTCATTAAAATTTGGCCGAGCTCCGATCAAGGCAGGATCAATAGGAAATGTTGATCAAGGCTAGGAGAGGCTACGTTTCGAATTTCAGGACAAACGGAGATCATTCGCTCAAGATAATTGATGGATACGAACAAGGCGTTCGTATCGATCAGCATGGATACGAACAACACGTTCGTATCGATCAGGAAAGGAGGCCAGATGGGTTTCGACTCGATGACAGTAGACCCGGATTGAATAGGTAAGCGTGCGATGGTTCATTCGACTCGATATTGTTCGTATCGATCAATGTTGGATACTTCGACTCGATACTGTTCGTATCGATCGAGTCGTTGCGAAGGTTGGTCGATGGATACGAACAGAGGAACGACCGAAGAATACGAAGAAGATTGAGCGTGAATCATGGATGCGAAGGGAGCTACGGGTGATCGACACGAAGACAATGCTTTTCATCGACACGAATATGGCTAACACGAACGATGAGCAAGCATAATTCCAAGAAAGAAGCATTCAACTCGGCACGAAGTTAGGATCAAGCCTTGGGAGTAGCGCCACGTCACCACCAGATCACACGCGACCATCGATTCGAAGTGATCGATTCGAACAAGACCGAGTCGAACAGGATCAAGTCGAAATGAGGGAGTCGAACGAAACAGCCAACCGAAAGTCCTATTTCGTATTGATCATGTCTTCTAATCTACAAGTCCAAATGCTACGAAATTTTCACAGAAGCTTACGTACATGCTAAAGAATGTCCACGCCAAATTTCGACTCCATTGGATGAAATCTTGATCGATACGAAATCTGTTCGTATCAATCACAGATCGGACCGAAACTTCACGGGCTTGCGCGCGCGGGCCTAGTCACGTGCCAGAGAGGGTCTCCCGAGATCTGAGCGAAATACCAGCCTCCTACACCTATAAATAGATCCCCAGGGCATACAGAAAAGGGATCTTCTTCTTCATTGAATTCTCCAACGCGCAGACTCTGCCGGATCCAGATCTAAACTCCATTGCCGCTGCTACTAACGAATTTCACTGTTGTAAATCACTATTATCTGCTGTAATCAGTTGTAATCGACAAGGAAAGTCAATAAAAGATTAACTTTTGTAGTGGACGTAGGCCGGAGATAGCCGAACCACTATAAATCTTGTGTCTCTGTCTATTTCTTTCCACTTTAAGTTTATTATTCTTCACTTTTTATCCTCTACATTACTTAGATATGTGATCTGTGATTTTATATTGCTGATTTGTGTTCATACACTGGTGCTTTCACGATATTCGGGGTTTGTGACCAATTTTGGCGCAAACACTTTGGTGCTTTCACTGAGAGGAACTAGCACCCGCTATACCAGATTTGGAGTTCAGACTTGAAAGCTTGAAGAATTCAGATTTGGAAGACAATGACGCAACAATCAACCAGAAGACAGAGAGGAGAAAGAAGCCAGCAAGGGGGAAGTCTGTAATGACCCTGAAATCGGCTTTCGAAAATCGGCACCCGTACTTCACTTGTACTCAAAATGCCGTAGATTCAAACGCCGAATCTGGTTCACCGGAGCTTATAACACAGTAAGTATAACAACACAGCGGAAGAAAGAAATAGATGATATCAATATATATATATAACATTGATACAATGATAGATACAAAATGTGATACAATATGATACAACAGAATGATACAACAGATATCAATATACATCAGAGATATGATACAACAAATAGCAGCGGAAAGAAAACAGATAACACCAGCAGCGGATATAATATCTCCAATAGAATGCTCCAATCCATAGCTAGTAGAAAGCAAGGTCAGTCGTCCAAGGACTGACTAGCTCCAGATAATCTACTAAACCTGAATATCTGAAAAACCCAACTCTAGACTGCCCGTGTGGAAAAATTGTGGGCACCCAGAGTTTAGGAAGGGAACAATAAACTCTAGATCAGTCATGGGACTGGTATGAGCAAACAAAAACAGTTTATCTTTAAACAAAAGAATTTTAAACATTTTAACCCGTAATGTTTTTGGAAAATGAAACTACCATAAGACCTCCTACCACACACACAATGCAAACGCAGACTTGGAGAAGATTTCTTCTTGTGATAGTCAAATATGCTTACTACGCAAAAGAAACTCTTTTGATATTATTACTAGTGCATAGCGTGAAAATCCTTTCGAAAATAAAATATTAATCTTTGCCAACATACAACCATTATTGTATGCCTACTATAGCTACCATCAAAACAGTGGTGACCACCATAAGTAAATGGCAGGTTCTACAACTAAAACCGTACAGGGTTCGTATTGTTTCTTTGGATTTCCAACAAATGGTCAGGCTAAGGAACTTCCTTACACCGAAATAGAAATGCCTCTGGAAAGACGCCCCGAGAACCTAACTGGATCTCTGCAAACACAAGGCCGACGCTACCTCACGCTGTACAGTTGTGACTAGGTAACTAACACACTGACGCTACCTTACGCTGTACAGCTGTAACTAGGTAACTAACACACGAGTCATGTCATCCCCCGGTCGTCACCGACCTTTATTCGAGGATCCTCAATCACAAAGCAACAATCACAAAGTATAATCAACATAGGTAAAATATTTGGGCTCCATAACATGATATCACCTTTTATCCAGAAGGAAATGACATACCCTAGGGGCGCTACCCCTACAAACCTTTGCCGCAACATTCTTGTTTAGACCATTACCGGGTTGTGAGGCTCGACGAAGTCTCGTCCACAAAGCCACGCTTTTTCACAAAGCCACGCTTTTTCACAAAGCCACGCTTTTTCACCAAGCCACGCTTTTTCACAAAGCCACGCTTTTTCACAAAGCCACGCTTTGATCAACAAATGATCAACAACACTTCGTATGCCACATTACCAAATTGGGAATGTATCACTAGTAACCATCAACTACATAACCTCTGAGCTCGTACATCTCAGAGAAGGGTGTTAAGCTAAGAGAATAAATTCTCCGCCACCAACAGAAATGTATTTGATAGAAACCAGCTTTACATCTCAAAGTGTAACGTCAGACACACATCCATACAAGTCTGTTCCGGGTTCGAACAGAACCGAAGGCACTTCCAAAGAAGCCCTTGCAATCCAGGTATTCACAATCCCGATCGGATTTCCCATCACTTAGGGAATCTCTATACCGGCGCGACTCAGTGCAGAGACAATCGATAGGTCATCCTATCACTCTCGCAAATACCCGGTCTTCACCACCGGTCTTTAAATGCTATACATATCGTCGTATCACTATTCGGAATGGGTTATATGACACAAAGGTCCTTTCCCGGCTAAACCGAATAACGAGCGCAATTAAAAATCATATGGATACTGGGGTCTCAGTTAAATCACAGCTTAAAGCCCAAAACTTTTCATTCGAATGGTTAAAACAAATTACCATTTCCAATCTTTTAAACAAAAAGATTCATTTCAAAAACCTTCACTGGTTTAAACAATTTCCACACTTTTAATCTTTTAAACAAAAAGATTCTATTCACAAAGTTTACCCCGTTCACAAAGATCCATTCGTGGATTTCAAAACAATTTCCATTTCAATTGAATTAACTCGTTAAATCTTTAAGTCAAGATTTACTTATAGCTTTCAAAACTAGTTTCCAAAGATTCATTCATAGCCTTTCAAAACAATTCTATTTCAAGTTGGACTAACTCATCCGGTCTTTGAATCAAAGACTCATTTCATAGTTTTCAAAACATTTCAATTCTATTTCAAACTTGAAACTTTTCAACACAATTTGGAAATCCTTTCTTAAAATGAAAGCTATTATTATTTGAAAACAAGTAGTTTTCGTTTCGAAAAAAAATTCCAGTTATATTTACACGAGTTAAAACCCTTGAATTAAATTCAAATTCCTAAATCCATACCTTTAAAATGGTTTAACTCATATATAACTTGTACAGCATCTTTAATCCCTAGTTTCAAATCATAGAATTCAATTTCAAACTTGAATTTAAATTTAAATCAAATTATTTAAATTTTCAAAACTCGATTAAGTTATTCAAAATAACTTTTATCTTTGAAATTCCATTTCAAAAACTTTTCATATTAAACCCAAATTTCCAATTTCAAAATCAATTGAAATTAAAATTTCAATTTCAAAAACATTAAATTTAAATCATCTGTGACTTAACCAATTTCCACGTGAAATCCATATTTGTGTGTGTAAAAGTGTAGTCCAGGGGTTTCACACACAATAGTGCAACAACATTCAATCATCACAGATCAAATAAAGAAATATAATTGATAAGAGGTATTAACTATAACGCTTATTGTTCATTCACAGATCACAGATATATATATATATATCATAGATAATTAATTACATTTATCCTAGATAAATAAATCACGGATCACAACACAAATCAGGATGTATCACAAAGCATCATATATCAGGCATATCAAACAATCCAGCTATTCAATAGAATCCAAACATTCATAAGTAAGATCAATGAATTATCTGATTAATTCAAATCAGATTAATTACTTAGGAATTTCTAATCCTGGTTAATTAATCATTAATAAATTACAAATCATTTTGATTAATTATTTTTTAATCATTTATTAATTAACCTTCAATGCTTAACTAATTAACCTTCATTTATTAATTAATTACTTTTAATCAAATAATTATCTTTAAGTAATTAATTACCCTTAATTAATTAATTATTTTTTCTTGATTACTTTCATTAAGTAATTATCTTTAAGTAATTAATTACCCTTTAATCATCAATTAAGAAATTGATTAATTATTCTTTAATTACTATCATTAAGTAATTACCCTTTAATTACTCATCATTAATTAATTAACTCTCAACAAATGAATCAATCCTTAATTAATACTTAATTAACTTTTAATTAAGTAATTATCAATAAATTTCAAATTAATGACCTTTTAATCTCAAGATAACCCATTTATCTTAATCACTTATTTAATCACATCATTAATTTCTAGTTGAAAACACTTAAGAATTTTTTTTAAATAAGCATTCCAATATAATTATTCAAAACCCAAAACAATTTTAAACATATTTTTAATTTGAAAATCAGATCTTTGAAAACTTGACTTAAAACTTGTTTATAATTTAATTTGGCTTTTAAACCATAGTTAATAGATCTTGAAATCTTGATTTAAATTTCCATTGCTTTTAAACTTTGTTACTTATTTATTTTAAATTTTTGAAACCCACTGTATCTCAAATAACCCAAGCCAAACATCAATTATCCGAGACCAACCCCGAGTTCTCGTACATCATTTATTTCCCCGAGCCCTGTCAATACTGCCTCGAGTCAAACATGGTTTATTTCGTGCAAAAACCCGAGACAACTTCGTCTTCCCAAATTTTCAACAACACCAGACATTCCAAATGCATGCGTGCACGTGCACACATGATCGGAGTAACTCCGATCATCTACACCGGCTTTAGCACATCGCCGATCATCTCCTCCATCATCACGAACACTCAGATTGTTAGATTCAGCTGGAAATCAAAATCGAGCAAGTGCGTTTCCATCAGAACCCAAACTCGAACAACAAAACTCCCCCGCGCCATCACCTCTGACCACCTGAAGCCACGCCAGTCAACGCCGAGCTACTTCACATCCTTACGCCTCAAACCCCCTTAGACCGGTCGCTTACGATCAACTGTGGATGTCGCACGAACTCACGAAACATCGACGACCAAAACTGCTACTTAAACCCTAAATCAACGCCGTGTCTCCACTCTGATGATCGGGAAATTTTTCGATTATTTTTCCCAACCTCATCGACCCCTCAGTTACCTTCACCAATGATCACGACATCCAATTTGCCACCGATCGACGAGAATCGACAAAAACAAGTTTTCCGTTCAACTTGAAATCTCCCACAAATTACAGATTTAAAATTTTTAAAATGGTCATCAAAAATCATATTTTTCCAATTCGAATCTGGTTGTGAAATCAAAACAGGAAATTATAATCATTGATTTTTGGCTTATATTGGATCATCTCTGATTATTTATTATTTTTGAAATAAACATTCAACGTAAACACTCGGAATTATTTTTAAAATTGATGTTACATAGTTACAACCCTTTTTCCATTTAGAGATCATAACCTAATTTTGATTGTATAAGGAGAGATTGAATTTTTATTTAGGGGTTGGAACCTGTAATGTAAACAGAGATGCATAAACATATACGCAGGCTTACATACTCAAACATCTGTTATACTCATATATTTAAACATATTAACATTCATTCAACCACTTCACTTCACGTAGTAATCACAGACATCAAGTTATGGATCAACTAAAGATTCAAGATATTAGTTTACTCACAGTTTTTTTTTCCAGAGAAAGAAAACAGAGCTTCTTTGAATAAGTTGCAAGCTGAAACCTTTTGCCCTTTTGATTTTCTGATTTGTATTGCCATTTGAATTTAAATTTTGTTTAAGTTTTGAAATGGTGTTTACTTCAGATTTTTTTTCTTTTTGGAATGGACGAACTGAAATGAAAAAGGAAGATGATGTATATATGAAAATGTTGGTTACAGGTGACGATATTACTTGTACAAGTGATATAATTTATATTTGGTTTGTACAACAGGGTAGAGATTTTCTTTCTTTCTTTATGGTGGCTGAAAATCTTGTTTGTACTAAGGACATGGCTGAAGATGCTTGTATTAAATGCTTATGTCCTTTTTTGTTCAAGTGTTCATACATATTCTATTTGTTTCTACTTGAATATATCTTTGCTTGTTGACTTCGGCTGAGAAGATGTTAGTAAGTACTTTTGTTTATATTTTCTTGTTTACACATATATTTATCTTTATTTGGTAAGCACATTTCTGTACATTTCCTTTCTTGCTTCATATCTTTGTGTTGCTGAGAAGATTATATGGTGTGCTTGCATTAATTTTCTTTGTCCTCTTTCTGTATTTTATTTGTTTGTTTTATTACTTGGTATTATTTCGTATTGATTTACTAAGATACATATATTTACTTTATATTGAATAAAACTATGTATATATATTTATCATATATATTTGTATTATTTGTTTCATATTTGTTTACATTTATTCATATTTAAATGTATTTTATTTTCTTTAAATCTTATTATTTGTAATATAGATAAATTTCTATTTCATTATGTTGTTAGAATTTAGCAAATGTTCTACTTTCTATTTTTATTAAAATTTATCTTATATTAATTTCTATTTCTAGTTTAAATATTAATTATTATTATTTTACTTCATATTTATTGTCTTATATTATTTTATAAACTCAAACCATTATTAACCATCAATTCTAATATTTATTATTATCATTTATTATTAAACCATTTATTTAAGATTTAAATTCAAATAAAATATATACATATATATTCAATTTTTACTCATATATGCCTGTATACATATATATTCCCATATATACAATATTTTTAAATTTAAATGATTTATACAGAATTTATCTGTATTCAGGGAAACTCGCTTAAATTTCCAATTAACTATACAATTTTAATTCAAAAATTCAATAAATTATCAATTTAAATTTAATTAAAATTCGGGGTCGTTACAGAAGTCAAGAGGCATCCTCTGGAGCTGGAGAAGGACAAGCTACGATTTACATCACCAGGGATGAGATGGAAGCTATGGCGGATTCAATTCATGAAAGATTGCTGAAGAGTCAACAAGAAATGATGCAGGACCTCCTCAGACAGTTTGGACAAACAGGAACAGTTGGAACTTCAGGAGATCAGATCCACAGAACAGGAGCAGAAGGCCCAAACAGGCAATTGGATGGAGCAGCTCAAAAAGGCACAACTCCTGATCAACACACTACTGCTAATCTGGATGGATCCGGACATGGGGGCACACCACCCGGCGGCAATGGACCAGTTCGTGGAGGAAGTCCAGTTAACACCACACAACCAGATGCTAGCAGGAATGTAGGAATGCGGGATGAGGAGTACGTACTAGAATTCCCTCGGGGACTCGGGGGGCAACCATTGGCAGACAACGCTGGATTGGCTGAGATTATCAGGCGAACTATGCGCGTAGGTTTGACGAACAGTGATCTGGAAGGAGTAAACAGAAGTCTGTTTACTCATGACATTAGAATGGCTCGGAATCCACCAGAATTCAAGCTACCTACGCTAGAAATGTACAATGGAAAAGCTGATCCGACTGATCACTTGATGAGATATACAAGACATATGGAAGTGCTGGGGGCATCTGAGGAAGTAATGGCCTGATGTTTCCCTTTATACTTAACAAATATAGCCGCAATGTGGTTCAGACAGCTGGAGGAAGGATCTATCAGGACTTGGATAGAATTGGTGGACAGATTTCTGAAGCAGTTCCGGGTTCATATCAAAAGGCCGAAGAACGTGATGACGTTAACGTCAGTAAAGCAAAGGACGAATAAATCGCTCAGAGCTTTCTTAACTCGGTTCAATGCAGTGGTTGCTTCGGTGAATCGACCGAATCCATCGATGGTTTTAATGGCAACAGTGTCAGGAGTCAGAGAGGATTCAGATTTCAAAGTATCTCTAATACGGGACCCACCAATGGATCTTGGGGAATTCTTTCACGAAGCTGAGAGATTCCTTCGGCAGGAAGATGCATGTTTGGATATGAAGTTAAAGGATGTGAACGCAGCTGAGGATGGTGGGCCATCCAGCAGAGGCTCGGATAAAGATAAAGCAAAAAGAAAGCTGGATGACAAATCAGGAAAAGCTAGGAAGCGGTGGAGGGAACCAAAGTTTTCCACTTACACAGGATTAAACGAAACATTGGAACGGATATACATGGAAACTCGGAATCGCCTTCCCTATCGAATGCCGGCTAGGTGAGAGCCCTCAGAACGTGAAAGGGCATCAGGGAGGCACTATCTTTTTCACGATTTAGACGGGCATGACACCAACAGTTGCAGGCATCTGAAGGACATAATTGAGGAGCATGTAAGGAATGGGCAGTTACGGAAATATGTCGGGGCTCGGAACGGGGCGGTGGAGCAGAAGCAACCACCGTCTACTTCAAACCACAATGGCGCGAGACCCAGGAATGATGGTCGATTGGTTATCAAGTGACAGGGATGATATGAAATAAGTAATAAACTACTAGCAAACGGCCAAGTTATTTACTCATGTACGGGGACGGAGATGGCCCCTAGGCATGCTCTGACTGACGATAAACCGCGACGCTACGGTTTGTGAAATCTGTTTTCTCTTTTGGTTTGGACATTTGCTTTTTCTAGTTCGGTTTTGGAGTTTGGTTTGAACTCCTGGTTTTGTTTGTTTTCTGGTTTGAATTTTCATTTGAATGATTGTTTTCATTTTTGGGTATCGGATTTGATTTCGAATGTGGATTTTTGGTTTTCTGATTTGGATTGAATTTTTGATTGGATTTTGGATTGGATTTTGATTGGATTTTCCTTTGATTTTTGGTAAATGGTCATCAAGTATGGACTATGCTCGGCAAGGGTCCCGAGAGACCAGGATTCGGCCTAGGACTTAGGCCCCATAATATCAATCGGTTATAATTTCAGGTCATCGAGTATGGACTATGCTCGGCAAGGGTCCGGAGCGACCGGGACTCGGCTTAGGACTTAAGCCTTGGTATTACTCAACGCCTAGGGACACTGGGCCATGGTCGTCAAGTGTGGATTGCGCTTGACAAGAACCCGAGAGGTTATGAATTCGGATATCGACCCGGAGAGGTCCTAGATTCGGTTATTGGTTATTGGATAAGGATGGATTAAGACTCGGCTGTCGAGTTCGGATGGATATGGAATTGGATAAGGCTTTGGTCATTGGATTTATAATCAGGCACCGACTCGGAGCAATCAAGAACGATGCACTTGGATGATGCGGCTATGGACTTTGGATATCTGATTAGAACTATTCAAAACACACCTTCTTACCACAAGGCATGTTTTGGGGGGCAAGTGTTATCCCACCTTTTGGTCAAGGCTGGAATATCAACAAATTGGCAAGAAAGGATGGATATCAGGATTGAAAATCGATTGGAAACAAGGCTACGATCGATGTCGTTAAAATCTGGCTGAGCTCCGATCAAGGCAGGATCAATAGGAAATGATGATCAAGGCTAGGAGAGGCTACGTTTCGAATTTCAGGACAAACGTAGATCATTCGCTCAAGATAAGTGATGGATACGAACAAGGCGTTCGTATCGATCAGCATGGATACAAACAACGCATTCATATCGATTAGGAAAGGAGGCCAGATGGGTTTCGACTCGATGACAGTAGACTCTGATTGAATAGGTAAGCATGCGATGGTTCATTCGACTCGATACTATTCGTATCGATCAATGTTGGATACTTCGACTCGATATTGTTCGTATCGATCGAGTCGTTGCGAAGGTTGGTCGATGGATACGAATAGAGGAACGGCTGAAGGATACGAAGAAGATTGAGCGCGAATCATGGATGCGAAGAGAGCTACAGGTGATCGACACGAAGACAATGCTTTTCATCGACACGAATATGGCTAACACGAACGATGAGCAAGCATAATTCCAAGAAAGAAGCATTCAACTCAGCATGAAGTTAGGATCAAGCCTTTGGAATAGCGCCGCGTCACCACCAGATCACACGCGACCATCGATTCGAAGTGATCGATTCGAACAAGACCGAGTCGAACAGGATCGATTCGAAATGAGGGAGTCGAACGAAACAGCCAACCGAAAGTCCTATTTTGTATCGATCATATCTCCTAATCTACAAGTCCAAATGCTACGAAATTTTCACAGAAGCTTACGTACATGCTAAAGAATGTCCACGCCAAATTTCGACTCCATTGGATGAAATCTTAATCGATACGAAATCTGTTCATATCGATCACGGATCGGACCGAAACTTCACGGCCTTGCGCGCGCGGACCTAGTCACGTGCCAGAGTGGGTCTCCCGAGATCTGAGCGAAATACCAGCCTCCTACACCTATAAATAGAGCCCCATGGCATACAGAAAAGGGATCGTCTTCTTCTTTGAATTCTCCAACGCGCAGACTCTGCCGGATCCAGATCTAAACTCCATTGCTGTTGCTACTAACGAATTTCACTGCTGTAAATCACTATTATCTGCTGTAATCAGTTGTAATCGACAAGGAAGGTCAATATAAGATTAACTTTTGGAGTGGACGTAGGTCGGAGATAGCCGAACCACTATAAATCTTATGTCTATGTCTATTTCTTTCCACTTTAAGTTTATTATTCTTCACTTTTTATCCTCTACATTACTTAGATCTGTGATCTGTGATTTTATACTGCTGATTTGTGTTCATACACTGGTGCTTTCACAATATTCGGGGTTTGTGACCAATTTTGGCGCAAACAGATAGAGTGTAATTTATGAACAGTGAATAAATATTCGAATAACATGCGGTGGTATGGGACATCATTATGTCATTTGTTTGATTATTCATTGTAAGTAAATATCACTCAAAACGGGGATTACCTTCGTTGTGGAGTATCGTATAGTCAGGCGGTTGATAGTTGCTATGCACAGGATCGAAGATGGCCAACAGATGAAAGAAAATATAAATGCAACGGAAACAAAATAGTAGATCATACAGTCGATTTTATACTGGTTCGGACCTCCCGTCCTACGTTCAGTCCCTAAGCACCTCTTAGGAATTTCACTATCAGCACCCTCACTTCAGCCAAAGGAACAGGTTTATAGACTCCGCCTGAACAACTGAATAGGACTTCAATCATTCTTTTACAAAGAAATAATTTGACAATATATTGTGTCTTCAATACACTGACTAGTCGCGCTGAAGTACAATTTCTATAACCTTTAAAATGATGTGGAATAACTGTACAGAGGTTAAGAAGTGAATTAAGACCGGACTCAAATATTATGGAGTGAAAAAGCGCTGGTCTAAGTTTGCTTTTTGTAATAAAATAGAGTTTATGGCCTTAGAAAGCAATATGGAAGTAATTTGAAAGCATGGGATTGATTTGAGAGAATAGAATTGTATTTTGATTCTGGGATGACGAAGAGTATTTATAGATGTTTTTGGGATGCTAAAATAGGGGGTGACCTTTCAGATTAACCATTGATGAAGAGAAACAACTTCTGAAATGAAGGGATGCAAGCAATCTCTGAAAACTCGTATACATATAACGGCTAGTATCTTTTCATACAAAAGCAAACGTGGCGCTTTGGTTAGCCTACGCTCATTTCCCTAGCGACTTGGGTTCGAACCCCAGTGCCCATGTTTTTTTTACTTTTTATTTTCATGTCACCTAAATTATAACCTGACAAAATAATACAAAAGCAGAAGTAGTTGTGGTAGGGTGGTAAAGGTTGGGTAGTTCATCATGGTTGTGTTGAGTTCGATTCGTGCTCCTGTTGGTTTTCAATTATTTACCTTTTTTTACTTGGTCAACTGACATTGGTAGCAGATGTTAAAATAAAAGCTTGTATACTGTGATAGTTGTACTGTTGTCTTTCTTCCTTTGCAACTTGAGTTCAATTCCTCCTTTGTAATATTTTTCAACCCTTATTCCAAAATCTCCTTCTCCACTTTTTTTTCAACTTTTATTTTTCCACTTTCTCCATTATGTTTTTCATTCTCAATCTGAATTCCACCATTTAAAACATTTTTTTCTTCGCATTTTTAGGAATAATTTGTATAAATATTATCGTCCATCATATAGCTACTTACCCTACGATTACTCAATAAATATATTAGCAGCATTGTCGTATGGTTGCTATCATCAAAACACCATATATATATATATATATATGGTTCTTTCATTCTCCCCCTTTTTTTATGATGACAACCATATGACTTTCTAAAATAATATTATATTACTCTCCCTTAATATTTTCTCCCCTTAAATTCATATACTCCCTCAATCAATATGTTTGATTTTCTCTCCCTTTGTCATCAATAAAAAGGTTGAAAATCGTAGGTTTTAGGTCGTATATCAATTTAGTCAAAAATAAGTTTCATCAAATTTTTTTTAATACTACTTTGTGATACTCTAAAATTAAAAATATTGACCTCGAACTATTTATAAAAACAAAAAAATGAGTTAGATATACCGAATTTGCTGCAGCTTCATTATCCTTAAATACTCGTTCTCCATCATCTGTACGGAACATTTGCTATTCAAAATCCATATCATTCTTCTATCTTTCTTAGGTACATGGAAAAAAGTTCTATGTTGTGATGCCCACTTCCTACGTTAGGGTCCAAGGGGTTAAATCAAATGTAACCATACCCAAGAGGGTTTAGTGGAACCTTTGAAAATAAAAAATTTCATTATTAATTATTATATCAAAATAGTCATCAATGTATTTTTCTCTATTTTTCCAATTAGCAGGAACCCAAATACTTAGATAATTTTTATTTTTATTTCTTGTCATTGATTTTTTACTTCTAGAGATATTATAAACATTATTGGTTATAGAAGTACTTGAATTTCTATAAAAATTGGATTTAGATTTTACTCGAAATCTAGTACTAACATTAACATTTTTACTATACACGAAAGCATATCTAGTACTATCTCTATAATTAGTTTTATTATATCCTAAACCACTTTTGTCATGTAAAGGTCTAGAACTAGATAAAATCAAGTTTAAATTGTTTTGACCTATATTAAATATTGTTACTTTATTTTTAAGTTTTTCAAATTTAGCTTTAAAGTCACAAGCATTATTTTTAAATGAAATATTACTATTTTTCAAACTATCACTCTCTTTATTTAATTCAGAATTCTCGTTTTTTAATGTACAACTCTCATTTTTTGAGAAGAAAATTTTGAGATTTTGAATTATCTAAAGTGGATTGTAAAAAATCATTTATTTTTCAAATCGAAAATTTCTTATGAAAATATTTCTTTATCTTTTTAGAATAAAGTGTTTTTTCCATCTAGAAAATCTTTAAGAGTTATAAAATTATTTTTCAAAACACCAAGTTGATTTTCTATATTCTCTCTCTTTTCAAAATATTTCTTTATATTTTCTCTCTTTTCAATTTCTCATTTTCAAGTTCGATAGATTTCGTCTTTTCTAAAATAATAAAATTAAGCTTTGAGATTCTATCGCTTATACTAACTAATTCATTATTATCTTTTACTGAAATTTGTAAATCAGAAAGTACCTTTTTGTAGTCCTTATTGGTCGTTGCTTTGATAGTTTTAGGCTTTTTGCTTGATGTATTTCGATTGCATCTTTCTTTGGCCATTATTCTATGATGTGGTGACCATCGATAGAATTCCAATCTCTGATATCAACTGATAGTCGCTATGCATATGATCAAAGATGGCCAACATATGTAAAAAATGTAAATGCAGCGGAAATAAAATAGTAGATCACACAGTCGATTTTATACTGGTTCGGACCTCCTGTCCTACGTCCAGTCCCTCAGCACCTCTTAGGAATTTCACTATCAACACCCTCACTTCACCTGGAGGAACAGGTTTACAGACTTCGCCTGAACAACTGAATAGGACTTCAATCTATTTTTTTACAAAGAAATAATTTGACAATATATTGTGTCTTCAATACACTGACTAGTCGCGCTGAAGTACAACTTCTACAACCTTTAAAAATGATGCAGAATAACTGTAAAGAGGTTAGGAAATGAATTAAGACCAGACTCAGACATTATGGAGTGAAAAAGCGCCGGTGTAAGTTTTCATTTTGGAATAAAATAGAATTTATGGCTTTAGAAAGCAATATAGAAGTAATTTGAAAGCATGGGATTGATTTGAGAGAATAGAATTGTATTTTTATTATGGGATGACTAAGAGTAATTAAAGATGTTTTAGGGATGCTAAAATAGGAGTGTGATCTTTCGAATTCACCATTGATGAAGAGAAAAAACTTCTGAAATGAAGGGACGCAAGCAACCTCTGTAAACTCCTATACATATAATGGTTAGTAGTTTTTCAGACAAAAGCTAACGTGGCACTTTGGTTAGCCTGCGCTCATTTCCCAAGTGCCCTGGGTTCCAATCCCAATGCCTATGTTTTTTTAACTATTTATTTTCCTACCACCTAAATTATAACCTGACAAAACAATATAAAAGCAGAAGTAGTTGTGGTAGGGTGGTAAAGGTTGGGCAGTTCATCTTGGTTGTGTTGAATTCGAGTCTTGCTCTTGTTGGTTTTCAATTCTTTACATTTTTTTACTTGGTCAACTGACATTGGTGGCAGATGTTAAAACAAAAGCTTATGTACTGTGATGGTTGTAATGTTTTCTTTCTTCCTTTGCAACTTGATTTCAGTTCCTCCTTTGTAATATTTTTTAGCCCTTATTCCAAAATCTACTTCTTCATTTTTTTCAACTTTTATTTTTCCACTTTCTCCATTATATGTTTCATTCTCAATCTGAATTCAACCACTTAAAACATTTTTTTCTTCACATTTTTCGGTATAATTTGTATAAACATTATCATCCATTTTATAGCTACTTACCCTGCAATTGCTCAATAAGTATATTAATAGCACTGTCGTATAGTTGTTATTATCAAAACACCATATAAATATGGTTCTTTAAGTAGTGACTTATGAGAGCCATGTATCGGCATGCTATTAGAGATATGCGTAGTTATGGGGTATGAGTTCTATATGACCATCCACATTGTGTCCAACTTCCATTATTTTTCAAAAGTGAACCAGACTGGCCAGTATCCACCCTAGCGGCCTGATTGTGGAATCGCACCCTAGATCCGCGACACTGTAGTTACATGTCCATTTGATGTGCATCATGGTATTATTAGTAGTAGATTGGTTATTTCCCATAGCCCTTGTGTCACTTAGGCCATTAGTCTATTACTATTTGGGGCAAAGCAAGGTCGTGGCCAAGGCTATGCATAGACGAGCCGATAGTGGATGGGGTCACGATGTCCGTCGAGGTAAGTGAAGACTGTAGGAATAGACGGTACTCTATGGTAGGCGAGTAGACCTGGGTTCCTAGAGCAGGCTTGCGGTAAGCAGCTGTCAGTTTCCCTATCTGGTTCAATTTATGTGAATATAGTAGATTGACAATATACCTTAAAGACTTTAGGAATAGAAGGGTACTATGCAGTTGGCGATTAAACCTATGTTCCTAGAGCAGGCTTGCGGTAGGCGGTTGTCAGTCTCTCATTAGATTCAAGGTATATTGTGTGTAGTGGATTGGCATATATTTCTCTTTCTTATAATGAGTTGACTACATTAGAGACTGGTTGAGTCTAAAGTGTTGTCGGTCCTCGTATATCCATGCATTTCTGAATTGATATTTCAGAGATAGCCTTTGTTTATTGATGTGATTGGTATGTGACTGATTCATATTTGTGATATTATGATGTTAAATTTGATGGGATAATACTATAGGCTATCTCACCTTATATCTCGTGATGATTTCTGGATATGTATGATTCACCCATTTGAGTTGATTTTGTGGATTCTGATTTGATGAGTTTTTATATGGGTGATGACATTTTTATACATGGTTCTATGATATTTGAGATTATGAGATGCATTTGTGATTGTCCATGGTATTATACACACACACATGCACACTCCATGCATACACTACTGCATACTTTTAATCTTATGCACGTTATCATGTTATTTTACTCCTGATTTAGATATAGTCTGACCTGTGTGTTATTTATATAATACTCGAGTTAGTCCGAGACATTCTAGGTACAGGGACGATATGACTGAATTTTGTTTACTTTGAGCTTAGAGAGTATTATATCCTTGATATTTGTATGATATTGATTCACTATATGTATATATATAGTTGACATTTGAGTTGTATTGTATTGTAATAATATTATTGTATTATATATATAGAGTATATGTTATCGCTGTGACCGACTCTGTGTTCTCTTTTACTCGTTGTATATTGTTCTACCCTAGAGGCACACATGTTCATTGTTTTGTGTTGATACTATGTACGTTTGTTGGACAGTTATATACGATTTTTTAATATATACCGATGTTAGCCTAAGGTAATGTTCACGTGTGTACCCCATATCGCCTTATTCTCCATATATCTGACAGTATTACCTAGTACTACTCTTAGATAATATGGGTATAGAGGTGGAAGTGTTACAAAATGGTATCAGAGCAGGTTTAAAATAATACATTGTATTGCGAAGACACGAGTCTTGTTCTTAGATGAGACTTAGAGTCCCTGTTCCTCGTGGGTGTGTGGTAGGTTTTCATTTATACTTAAGAGATATTAAGAGTATATGATGATTATTGGGGTAATCATCTGGGATGAATTTGTTATTTTTCCTACTATATATATAGTATACTTTTATTCCTATCATTTTGGTGTGTTTGTTTCCAAGTAGAATTTTAGTTGCTGATGAGATTGTGAAGTAGGGAGTAGTTAGCCGACGAGTAGTGTCGTTATTGTTAATGGTGAATCAACCTTCGTGTGGTTTGTATATGATTGAAGTGATCCGGTAGAGATCAGAGTTTCGCAGCAGAAATTGATCGGTAGCTTTCCACTGAATTCATTTGTTTGTTCGTTTGAATGTGTGTATTATTGAATTGTGCTTGTTTGATTCTATGGATGATGTGCGATGATTTGTATTAATGTTAAAGGTTGTTGAATTAAATGTATACACGAATTATAGAAATAAATATTTTTATTTAAACAAGCACATGATTTGATAAAATACGAATTTGATCTTTTTAAGAGATTTAAAATGTTTAATAGTTTATTTTGGTGTTAAATTGTCCGTCGAGTGTTTGAAGATTTCTGATCGATGCGCTTGGCCAATGTTATCGATAGGGATTCCTAAACACTAGGATGGGACATTTCGACACAATGATTTGAAAATATTAAACAAAAATTGAAAAAAAAAGATAAAACTAATGTTATGGAAATTATATTTAGAACTATTGAGATTTTGTAAAAGAGAACGTTTTTAGAATATTTGAAAAAAAAACAATGTTTTTCAAAAGAAATTATTATTTTTGAAAGTGAATAATTGGTTGAGATAAGCTGAATACAAATTTGAAAGAAATAGAAATATTACGATAGAAGGAACTTTGTAAGATTTACCCAATAAAGAATAAAGAATTCTCAAATTAAGTTATAAAGGTGTAGAAAGAAATAAAAATATCACATAATCCCCACTTCCAAGTGTGCAACTAGAAATTATTGTAGTATCCATTGTTATCCTTGTAGTGTGATTCAAAAAACTATTTTTATGTATATTATCATTTTATTATTAACCTAATTAGTACTTGAGCGATATGTCTAATGGGGCCTAGTTTTCCTTAAGCATGGATCGACCAATCATGCGAATAAAGAGATGAGGCCATCTTCCTAATTATTCAATCTGTAAATGGAAAAAAATAGCTAAAAAAATAGGATATGTATTTTTTTCCCCACCAGTTTAACTGAACAACCAGTAAGTGAAAAGGAACATGCGGTTTGTTTCATCCAATCTAAAAACGATTCCTTGCCTGCTAATATAGGTATACAAACCTATTGTAACGACCCGTAAATTTTGATAATTAAATTTATTGAATTAATAAGATTTTGGAAATTAAATACTGAAAGAAATAAAATTTGGGATTTATTAATGAAAAAATAACTGAGATGAAACGTAACAATGATAATTAAAGCTAATTATTGATAAATTGAATGAAATTACAATAAATGAAATAATGTAAAATGTTATAACTTGGTTATAAATTGAATTTAAGTAAATAAATGTAAATGTTGTATAAACCTATGAACTAGTATATAATTAATGGTAATTTAATAAAATTGGTGTTATGTAAACAATTGGAACATTTGTTTGAAAATAATAACTTATAAGTGTGATTAAAAGTAAATGGTATCAAGTATTATATGTTACCTACTCATTTAGCCTGTTCAGTTAAATTTGGTAATCAATTGCAATAAATCTAAATTTAATATTATGTTAATGTAAATTAAATTAATATTTGGAAATAATGTTAATTTTATTCATAATATGACAATTGGTTGAATAAAAAGAATGGAAATCAAGATTTATTAATTTATGGGAATTCAAATTATAATAATTGGATTAATTGCAATTAAATGAAATTAAATATTTAAATATTACGTAAATGGAAATTAAGATGAAATTGGGAATTATTAATGTACTAAGAGGTAAACCAATGTTAGTTATATCCTTATCATAATAAAGACTTGAATAACAAGGTTTAAAATTTAATAAATGGATTTTGGAATTTTAATTTATAATTTCTGAATTTAATGAAATCGAAATTAAACACTGGAATTGATGGGTTAATCAACTTTAAATTGACATCTAAATTTGTTTAAATTATTGTAAGTGATTAAGAAAACAAAAATGATAGAATTTGTAAATTATTAAAATTTAAACTGAAAGTGATTTAATTGATCTAATTATTAATTAATTTAATTAATGTGAAAATAGCCATTTTGGCCACTGACTCGAATTTCGACGAAACCAGTTTCATCGGATCCGTAACGGTGAATTTTGTAGGATTTCAAGTTTCATAACGATCGGACTTGTCGTTTGATCGTACGGGCTAGAAACGCCTCGAAATCAATTTAATTGAAATCAATTTGAGATAAGCTGATTTTGGCATAACTTCTTCATACGATGGAATTAGGACTTGAAACCTGTTTCATTGAATTTAAAATATCTGAAAGCATCTATTTTGATATACGGGTTGACCCATTTTTGTTTCGGAGTCGAAATGGGCTTTTCGGGTCGTTTATCGTTCAAAACCCAAATCGATCTAATCCATTTGTCTATTTCTGATCCATCTATAAATAGATTGTTATAAACCCTAGCTATCCCTTATTCTCATTTGTCTGTACGTACAATTCTTTCTGTTCTTCTTCTTCTCAATGGCAGACAAAACAATTTCCCAATTGAAAATTCAAAATCAAAACCAAATCAAAAATTCAATCTCCTAAAACAATAGCGAATTATATATCAATTTGAAGCTCTCGACGAGCGCATCTCAGATCTGCAATTCGTTTTTCATTTTGGTTCATTGTTTGTTCAGTAAACGTCAAACTATTCACGGCCGTTTATCGCGCCTCGATCAAACTTGTCCGATCGTCGAATCGATTTGTGGGTATTGTAGAGTGGACCAAGGGGACTTCATCAGTGTAGTTTGTTTGGCGAATCAACGGGTGGATCAATGCCTATAATTCGATCTAGGCTTTGAACAAACGGCGGCTGTTGGGTTTCATCGTCGCCATTCGACGCTTGTGGTGGTCGTCAGCGAATTGAATGGGGGCGGCCAGAAGTGCGCATCTCTGAAGTGGCATTTATCGAGGTGAAGGACCTCCAGGTGACAAGCGACAGTAGGGTTTCGCGGCGGCTACAGGCGTGTTTTGGTTCGAACAGTCACGTGGTAGGGTTCTCGATGGAGAAGGTGTACGTGTAATTGATCTATTTTATTTATTTTAAATTTAAAATCGTATACATTCTAACACGTATAACTTTTTCATACGAGGTCTGTTTCACACGTGGTTTATTCCGCTGGGTTCGTATCGGAATCACGGATATTTTAACGCTGGTTTAGATGAATTCTGAGACTGTCTGAATTTTTGGCTTATTTTGAATTTAAATTCGATTTAAATTCAAAGGTGAGTGTTTTAACCCACTCACAACTTCTAAAATTTCTTATGTTTGTTAAATTAAATTTATGATGTGATTAGAAATTTATTTATGATTGATTGGTATATTTTAAATCATCATCTCAATTAATTTGAATTTATTTGAATTAAATCGTTATTTAATTTATTATTGAATATAAATTGCTAGTTAAATACCTGTTATTGATTATAAGTTCTATATTGATATTTATTGATTGATTTGGATGATGATTGTGATGGATGTTGATTGTTGATATTGGATGAATGGATGTGGTATTTTATATCGTTATAAACTGCAAGTTCACTATGGGTTGAAATGATACATACCCGAATGATCAATAGATTAAGGAAAAATCGTTATGGGTTAAAATGATAGACTCGAGCAATTTTATGGATTTTATTATTATTTCAAGATTTCGGTTTGAAATGATATATAACTGTAACATTGTAAATTGCGGATTGAAATGATAAATATCTGTATCACTTGACCCTAGGGTAGAGAATTATATACGGAAACCAGATTGGTTAAATTAAATGATTTTAAAATCTTTAAATTTTGAGTTGAGTTAAATGATATTTTGAAATAAGAATTTGATTATATAAATTGAATTATTTTGGAAATCAAGTTTATGTTGGAATTGGAATTGGTTTAAAGGAATTCTTTAAAGGAATAAAATTGAAATTTGAATTTGAAGTATAAGTGAAGTTATTGAAAAATGACTTATTAAAATGGTTTGAAATATAACTTTGAAATATATTGAAATTGGAGTAATTTAAAGTGATATTTTGAACATAGATTGAAATGATATGAAATTCAATAGTTTATTGAAATGTTAAATTGAAAGGTTTGGAATTTGGTTTGTTGACTCGGAAATTGAAATGGTCCAAATGTGTTGAAATGAAATGAATAGTTTAAATTGATATTAATTCCAAATTCATGTTTTAATATAAACTATTTTAAAAATATATTATTTCAAAATTTCTAATTATTAAGATTTCAAAGTATTAAACTATTTTAACCTGTATTAATTATATTAAATCATTTTAACCTATTTTAAACCATTTAACTTATTTTAAATCTAATTAATCTATTTAAAAGCTGTTTAATCTATTTTAATTATATTTAATCTATTTTAAATCTATATTAACTATTTATAACTATTTAAAACTATTTTCTTCTAAATTCCAAACTAAGTAAAATGGATAGGTTATATTCAAATTCTCGATTTTTAAGTGAATATGGTTAATGTGTTATAACCTAAGTTGGGATTTAAATAACATATTTGGTTTAATATGATAATTTTGAAATAAGAGTTTAACCTATTTTGGAAATATGACTTTTGAAAGGAAATATAATTTCGAACTATGATTTCAAATGTGATATGATTTCAAAGGTGAATATGATTTCGAAAGTAAGTAATGATTTCGAAAATGATATAATTTGAATTGAATATGATATTTTGATATCAATTATGAAATGGTTTTGGAAATGTAAAAGAACAATCCAATGTGTAATAAGTGATTGGTTGTTAAAGAGACCATGATCGGATATGGGCATACTCTCTGTCGATACCGAAAACCACTTTGACAACTATGTACGCAGTGGAGATTTCAAAATGAAGTAGGATGGTGGCGACGATCCTAAAGGTATATACGTGGACCTGACTCCCACGAGTTAGCTTAAGGTGGCTTAAACAGGAGCAATTGATGGGCTAAGTGAGGTCATTCCTCCAATCGGGCACATTCCATCGATACTATATTCTGACTTTGCGATTTATTTGGTGGCCACCCCTCGATTTTTTTGATTCGGGAGTGTGTTCCGAGGTGGGCGGTAGTAGCTGCTATGCGTTACCACCGGTCCGGAAGTGTAATTGGTATATCTACCCTGGCATTTCATAGTTGTGCCGTGTCACCTACCCTAGCGCGTCTTCTACGAGTTTGGTTTGTACCATACCTATGGAGTGCCCTCTGACGGCACCCAGTACGGGTGGGATTACGGTACTGTATAGACTATGGGAAATAAAAATGTGTTAAGGGGGAAAATGTAACGCCTTAACGCTATTTTAATAGTTTATGTTACTGTAGACATATTATAATAGCATATTGTACTACATAGTAGATAGTTTAACGGATCCTTAGGAGATGTGAATCCCGAACATCTCTTAAGTTACTACACTCACGTTAGACACTGGATAGGAGATGTCAAACCCCGTAAACATCTCCGACACTGTTTACACTCATATTTATTTACCGTTGATTTAACTTACATAAGATCTTTTAGTTCAGACTCGAATGTTTTGTCTTTTCAATTCGCTCGGGTCAGCCTGAGCATTTCAGGATTTGAAGACCTTTTTCTGGAGGACGAAGACGAAGATTTGTACTATTATTGCTTATTCTATTATTCCACTACATCATACATTTCTGCTGCATTATCATTTGTTTATCTTTGATATGTGTAACTCTGATTTTGTATTGTATAAGTATAATCAAATGTTTTGTATACAGCTTCATGAACTGTTATTTGATTATTATATTTTATCATTCCGCTGCGAGATTCTGTTTTGTTTTTTTTCTCTGCTTTTTCTTATTCACCGCAATAACAATTCTCCCTTCTGTATGGTTTGAGTTGGCACGTGTGTCTGCTTAAAGCGTACAAAAAGGCGGGATGTTACACCTATGAACAAATCAGCTGCATTTCTTAAACTTTAGACTTTAAAGTATAAATGATGATGTTAGTGATTTGTTTTCTATATTTTATGCACTTTATTTGATTTTCTAAGAATATTATTCCATGCATTAAGGATAAAATCAGAGATACGTAAGCTAAATTTTTTGTGTATATATATTTATATTGAAAAAATGTAATGTTCAACCAAAAGATGGAGGGCACCACTGGGTAATTAGAGTTGTTTTCAAGCTCAACATTCCATAATCTTATTTGTGCACCTTTTATAAAGCTGCGAATCAGTTTTTGTTTTACCTTAGTTTGAATTTGAGGGAATGTATTACTATATAGTTTATAGGCAGCAAAACAGTACATTGTTTATTGATATCATTTGCCAAGTTTTATTAATAGTACAATGTTTATGGCAGCAAATGAATTTGGAAATTGAAAAAAAGGAAACAAACACCCAAAACTGATACTGCTACAGGTCAGCAATAGTACGTATATTAAAATAATAATGATGATGATGATGACGACGACGACGACAGAACTAATAATGGATTTCTGAAAAATTATAGTTAGAAAAAAGGGAGTCTCGATATAAAAGAAAGACATTGCTTCAAAAAGAAGTTTTGTTCTTCTAAAACATAACTAAACTATTTTATGGAAATTTGAAAGCTTGTCTGTTAACAATTGATGCTTAATTGTGATAAAATCATCTTCACTGTGCATGTAGACATCAACAAAGTATGCCATCTAAAATAAAAACCACTCATATTTCTTTGCAGAATATTGGATAACATAACCAAGAGTTTGAAGTTACCTTGATGGATTATTTTGCTATCCTGATTATATGTAAGTTCAGTTCATGTATCCATTTCTTTGTAATATAGACTTTAACATTTCAGTAGGTTAAACTAATATAACAAGTTCATTTTACCATTATAGATTTGCAAAATGGAACATAATGTGTTATGTATGAACACTTGTTCCTTATATGTTTAATGAGACATCTGTAAGTTGTTAGTGAATTTTAATTTCTCAATGATCGAGTCAAAATAAGACAATGCTATGCTACCAATTTTATTTCAGAAGAGTTTATGTTGCCTATTGGAATAAGCAAGATGTGGGACAACAGGGATTTCTTAAATCGATATTTATACTTCAAGGTAGCACATATATATATCATAGTTAAGTGGTAACTATGCTGCCTTACCAGCTATGGATATATGAAGAATTGTATTTATTTCTTGTTTACATTATAATGAAGCGAGTCTGCATATAATTTACATTTCAGAAATGATTATAAATTTATATATGTAATGTTTTAATATTTGTTTGAGATAAGCACAGGCACTTGAAGACTAATTGGATTAAGTTTGGTGTATAATTGCATATTAATTAAGTGAACTCGCTTAATAATGCTAAATAAGATACGTTTTACTTAAAATAATAATAAGAAGGAAAGTGTTATATACTATGGATTATATGCCGTATGGCAAATTTGATTATATATGTCGTTTCCAACCATGTTTGGTCGATGGATATCTTATATATCACATTGTCATTGTTCAAAAGGCTCTTCGTATGAATGAGACTTTGCCAAAATTTTCCAAACAAAATTTGGGAGTTAGAAAATTTTCATAGGATTATATTGTATGTGAAAAAAAGTTAAAATGAGTTTATTCAAATTCTTAGCATACAATAAGATGAGATGAATGTTAGAGCCACATAGAGAAATAAGTAGTTGAGTGGATAGAAGAACTTTGAAAACGAAGAAAGTCAGGGTATGAGTTATGCATGACGACTTTCCTATAAGAAGCAATTTTCTTAAGGGGGAAGTCTGTAACAAACCGACTTTTTACGTTGTAAAGATAATTAAATTTTTATTAAAATAAAAGAGATCTAATATTATTGGTGGTAATTAATAATTTGAAAACAAATTTTTAGTTAATTAAATTATATTTAATAAGAGATCTTGTTGTAATAAACGGGTCTCGAACTGAATAAAATTGAACCATTATCGAAACATATTTTGTAATCAAGGTGTTGACCAATTTAAATCAGATGGAAATATATTTTGTTGAAAATAAATATAAAATTAAATTTAAGAATGAACAAAGATATTATTATATAAATAAATAATATAATTCAGTAAGTTGTTATATATAATCCTTCATGTAAATAGGGCCTAAGCCCAAAATTTCCACCCCTTAGTTCTAAAATCCTCGTCTATCTAAAAATGTTAAGGTCAAACTGCCTTTAGAAAATTTTTGGTCCTAATTAATTTTAATCAAATCGCGTCTTAACCTAAAAAAATCGCGATATAAGGCGAACCCAAAGTGGATCGATGCAATGAAATCGACGACCTAGGAAGAAAGGCGAGGCAATCGTGATGAGGCAGGTGCAACTCGATTCGCTGGTGGCGTGTAATGATGGTCGTGACACTCGCGATTGGCAATGGTGATCGAGTCGTGCAAAGGGGAGGAACTGCGATGTAATGTAGGGACATGAGAGGGTTTGCTTGTGTTGGGGATGGTAGCGACTTTGAGCGATGAAGAGATGGTTGTTAAATTATTATTTTGGGTTTGAGATATGACTTTGGGTTTAATAGGGAGAATTATGTATGTTGAATTATTAAAATGCAAAGGAACTGCTGTTTGTTTACATTTTAGTTCGTGTAATTAATTTAAATTGTGTGTGCATTGTTTGGATGAACAGAATTTTATGTAACTCGATTCATGCCACATGATAAAGTTTTATATTGATAATTTAATGATTTCGGAGAATTTGCTTCGTGGTTTGTATTTTTGGACGTTCAATTGATTTTCTGGTTTTAAAATATTTTTGAATATTTCGATAAATTATTTCAGTATACTAAAAATTTATTTGAAGTGTATTAATAAAAAAATAAAGTTGGTTATGAAATAAAATGAGTTGTTGGATGTTGTGTTAGAAATAAACTTATTTTAAAAATTAAAATTAAGATTTTCAAAAATAAGCGAGTATATGTAATTAGTTTATTTTATGACTTTGTATAATTGAAAGGCATTAATAATATTTTCGGAAAGAATTTTATATTGTAAATTGTTTATTTAAAAACATGGTTTAAGAGATATTTTGAAAGGGATTTGGAGTATATGAGCTTAGTTTAATGATAAACCAATTTTGAAATATTTTTGAATGATTTTAGGAGTATTATAATTTAAATCCCTTTTTATACATACTTTTTGGTGGTTTGAATTGATATGGTTGTATTATGAGTAATTTTATTTGATAAGAAGGTTTTGAAGTATATTTAATGGTTTGAAATAAATATAATTTATTTTGTAACTTATAAGCTTATATTGAAATAGTGTTTTATTAAAGAAGATTATGAAATGAGTTTTAAACAATATTTGGTATATTTTTTCATATGAATATTAGAAATTATGAATATATAGCAAAGGTTTGAATTGAAAAGAATTATTTTGGAGATTATAAATTCATTTTAAAAAAAGTTATTTAGGTATAGAAAAGTATAAATAGTTTATATGATTATTTTTATGTGTAAAGTGATATTGGAAGATATATCCACACACACACACACACACACATATATATATATATATATGGATTTGGAAATGAAATTTAGTAATTAAATCTTATATTGGAATTAAAAAAACAAAGTGCATATATTATTATATACATATTTATTTAGTATTTATTCTAGTATTTATTCTTGTAATAATTGATTCATTCTCAAATATTACATTGTTGGTTGTCATGTTTATCTATTTGAATAATTTATTTTATATTATTTTTCAGATTATTCTTCACTTGAATATTGAATTATATGAGTGATTCACCGTTGATGTTGAGTTAGTTAGTGATTTGGTATGATACGGTGATGACATCCTTTTAATTGATTTTGTGAAGATTTTATTTCTGCGTGACAAGAAATTTGAATAAACGGTTTAGTGATACCGTCTGCTATGAGACTTTTGGTAACACTTTTCTAGTTATTCATTGGACTTTTCATATAAGGATATATAGTATGGATCGAATGTAGTTTATGAACATTGAATAATTATTCGAATAACATGCAGTGGTATGGGATGCCGTTATGTCATTTATTTGATTATTCATTATAAGTAAATATCACTCAAATGGGAATTGCACTCATGCATATGTAACATTCGGTGTGGAGTATCGTATAGTCAGGCAGTGACTTATGAGAGCGGTGTATCGGCATACTATTAGAGATATATGTAATTATAGGGTATGAGTTCTATATGTCCATCCATACTGTGTCGAGCTTCCTTTATTTTTCGAAAGTGAACCAGATTGGCCATTATCCACCCTGGTGGCCTAATCGTGGGGTTGCGCCCTAGATCCGCGACACTGTAGTTACATGTCCAGTTGATGCGCATTATTGTATTGTTAGTAGTAGATGGGTTGTTTCCCATAGCCCTTGTGTCACTTAAGCCATCGGTCTGTTACCATTAGGGGCAAGGCAGGGTGGTGACCAAGGCTATGCATAGTCGAGCCGATGGTGGATGGAGTCATGATGTCCGTCGAGGTAACTGAAGACTGTAGGAATAGATGGTACTCTGTGGTAGGCGAGTAGACCTGGGTTCCTGGAGCAGGCTTGCGGTAGTCGGCTGCCAGTCTCCCTATTTGGTTCAGGGTGTGTGAATATAGTAGATTGACAATATACCTTGAAGATTATAGGAATAAATGGATACTCTGCAGTTGGCGATTAAACCTGTGTTCCTAGAGTAGGCTTGTGGTAGGCGGCCATCGGTCTCTCATTAGATTCAAGGTATATGTGTGTGTAGTTGATTGGCATATATGTCTCTTTCCTATAATGAGTTGACTACATTAGAGACTAGTTGAGTCTAAAGTGTAGTCAGTCCCCGTATATCCATGCTTTTCTGAATTAGTACTTTACAGATAGCCTTTGTCTATTGATGTGATTTGGTATGTGATTGATTCATATTTATGATTTTGTGATGTAGAATTTGATGGGATAATACTATAGGCTATCTCACCTTATATCTCATGATGATTTTTGGATATGTATGATTCACCCATTTGAGTTGATTTTATGGATTCTGATTTTTTGAGTTTTTATATGGGTGATGATGTTTTAAACATGGTTCTATGATATTTGAGATTATGAGATGCATTTGTGATTGTCCATGATATTATACATACACACACACACACCATGCATACACTACTACGTACTTTTGATCTTATGCATGTTATCATATTATTTTACTCTTGATTTAGATATAGTCTGACCCGTGTATTATTTATATAATACAATGGTCAGTCTGAGACATTCTAGGTATATGGACGTTATGACTGACATCTGTTTACTTTGGGCTTAGAGGAGTATTATATTAGGATGACTACCAGATATTTGTTTGATATTAGTTCACTATATGTGTATATATATAGTTTACATTTGAGTTGTATTGTGTTCTTATAATATTATTGTATTACATATATATTATATGTTTTCGCTGCGACCGACTCTGTGTTCTCTTTTACTCATTGTATATTGTGTATTTTTCTATCTTGGAGGCACATGTGTTCATTGCTTTGTGTTGATACTGTGTACGTTTGTTGGACAGTTATATACGATGTTTTAATATGTACCAGTGTAATCCCAAGGGAATATTCACGTCTGTACCCCCATATCGCCTCATTCTCCATATATCTGACAGTATTACCTAGTAATACTCTTGGATAATATGGGTATAGAGGTGGGAGTGTTACATGCAAGGAGCGGGTTCCCTTACTGGAGAGTGAGTGGATGGACTTGTACGAAAAGTAAGTCCCCTCACCGGAGAGTGCGCGGATGGGCTTGCTTAGTCAGGGTCCCATCGTCGAAGAGCGAGCAGATTAGGCTCAGTAAGGATCTAGAAAGATCGAAACCCTAGATTGGGAGATAAACGATCTGAGAGATCAAACCTTAGATTGGAAGATGAACAATCCGACGAGACCAAGCCCTAGAACAAATGTAGATTTGATAAAGGGATTTGAACGCCTAGTGATTATAATAAAACAGACAAATCAAAAATGAATACGGGATGGTTTTGATATGTGATGTAATAACTTCGAATGAAATCCGGATATTATGATGTATGAACAACACTTATGCAGAGACTGGAGTCTCTAGCTATAACAAGTTTAGGATGACCTTAGATTTGAAAAGAAGCTGAAGGAACCACATGATTCACCAAGATCGGGATGGATGGAAGGTCGGAGAGCTCAACTTCTGAAGAATGATTGTTATTGGAACTTGTTCTTAAGCAAAGCACGCCTTACATTTGAAAGGTGTACTTTGGCAGGCAAGTATTAACCTTCTTTTTAGCCAAGAAAATTTCAACTGGACTTGGAAGATCAAAGCAAGGATGAAATGATTCACGAACTTGGAATCACACTTAGAAGGACTAGAAATGGAACTCTGAAAGTTTGGACAAGAATTTGGATAAGTAAATAGGTTGGCCCCAAGTTAAAATAGCTCGGTTCCAAGTTAAATAGGTCGGCACCAACCTATTTTCCCCTTGTTTCTGCCTCTTGAATGCCATATACCTCTTGTGCAACTCCAATAACTTTCGGTCAAGTGATTTTCCAATGATTTCAGCGAGCAATTCCAAGGATGAACTAAAAGAAAGCAAAGGAATTAGCTATCACAGATATCACTAGAATCAACTCAAAGTCGATGGAGAAGGACTTAGAAAAACTCAAGAAAAAGAAAGAAGGAGCTAGCAAGCAGAAGAAAGTGATTTGGACGAGCCAAAATAACTCGGTGTCGAGTTATTTAGGTCAGCACCGACACCAAGTTATTCTAATGACTCAAGAGGCCTTGTGGTCTCTTGTGTGGTACTGGGCTATCATCTGGACTTCAGTGCAAGCGGGCTACTAGACATGTACACATGTTTCTCTATAAATACAAGCCTAGCTGCAACTAAAACGAGATCAGATCTCTCTGCCATTGGAGAATTCTTCCTCTTCTTCACATCTTACATCTCCTTCATTAGAGTCACCTAGGAAGCTACTATTTTTTTTCTAGGACTTAGGTCAGCAAATCTCTAGTACTAGTGGCCTTCAAACACTCTAGAGATTCCATAATAAATCTGAGATCCATTAGATTATGGTCATATTTGATATAATTCATTGTAATTCAAAGAGAAGGTGATGAAAAACAAACTACAAAGTAGACATAGGCCAGAGATTTCCGAACCACTATGAAAATTCTTGTGTCTCCTTTTACTTTTCTGCTTTTTCCTTTATTTTTCCTAGAATTGGTGCTTTCATCTGATTTTTGGGTGTTGATCCATTTTCTGGGTTAACATATATATTAGCTAATCATATATATATATATATAACATAATAAACAATTGTTTATACATATATAAATGTGAAATATGGATTATCACCTTTCACCAAAGCCAAGATAAAACACCTTGTGATGTTGAATCCGATCACTCCTTGCATCAATATCCAAGCCTTCAAATAGAGCTACTAATCTGACTGCAGCTACCACCAATCTTTGAATTTGATTTAATTTGTGCATATAGAAGGTGGAAAATGAGGAGGAGGGCTGGTATAAGGATCGACCAAATTAGATTTTAGGAGGAGCAAAATGAAGACGGTTCGAACGGCTAAATGTCTATCGGTTTAGAAAATAGCTGAAAGAATTTTGAAATAAAATTAACCACAAGTGCACGGCATACTATCGTAGTACGTAGTGAGTACAGTTCAATCTGCAGGGAATTGATAGATTTTAAATTTCTATTCAATCAAATTAAACCAAGAATTTGAAGAGTGTGAACTAAAAATGTAAATAAACTAACTAACTAACAAAAGGAAGTTGATAAAAATATGAGAGTAGAAAGACAATTTAGAGATAATTCCATTCTCTAGATCATATAGTTCAACAAAATATGAAGTTATGATCTCTCTTTTGGTCATTAGTGAGATTAGTTGATGTGCTTATCATAAGTACGGTATATTTGTGCTATTAATTAGCCCAATATAAACCATAAAACTATAACACAACCACTAATACACATTTAATTCTCATGAAATATGACAACAAAGTTGAAAGAAAAATCTATTTTAAGCATGGCATATTAACTATTGTTTAGAAATATAGGCCATCAAATTTTAATTTCAACATTCACTTCTTTGGCATAATCATATATAGATAAAGAGGCAATTTGTGATGCATATGACTAAGCATAGCCTATTTATTTTGAACAACATAAGCTATCAAACTCAATACTAAACACAAAATTACATAAACATCATTTTTCCATTAAGCACAAAAAGATAACATAAACATCAAAATGTTGCATCTACATACTAGAGGGCTTCATTACCCCAAAATTGAAGGGATTAGGCTCTCATATTTGTTATCAAATCAACAAATGTAGCTTGCAACATAGAATAAACAAGAAGAAAAAGAGAGCAAAATGAAAAGAAAAACTAATCTACTTGCATAAATAAATAAATCAACACTACTAACATGAAAGGAAATAAACAAGGAAAGGAAAAGAACATGTATTAACTTGCATAAAAGAAAAGTACATAAAAGAAATGGCTAAGTAGCCATGAAAAGAAGGAGAGCTCTCATTTTATTTCTAAGGTAAAACTAAAGAGAAGAGAACCTAAAGAAGAGGAGACTAATTACATGAAGATAAGGGGTATTTATACATGTATGAAACCCTAATCCACTTTTTTGGGGAATGCCCAAAATACCCTCTTAGGAAATGTAACCTCCAAGTAATCATTAGCATTAGCATAACCCTCTATTTAAATGCGCATGTAAGTGTAATGGCCATTAGCATGTGGATTAGCTTCTAATTTGTACATGAAGGTGGATAGGTGGGGTCCTCCATGATCCATGAAATGAATTATTTCCATCTCCATTCCTTTGTATTCACTCTTGTGCATGCATATATCTTCAGGAAACCACTTATATATGAAGCCAAATTCCTACAAAATAATATAGAAATTTCCAATTAAATTTTCTCAAATTAATATATGCACAAAAATGACCATTTTGCCCATGGATGAAGATGAATATGTGACGATTTCAAAATAATTTGAATTTTGGTTTAAACATGTTAAAACACCCTATATGATTATTTATTTAATTTAAATAGATTAAATACGGTGGTAAAAATATGCACATTTACGTGCATATCAAAGATCTAAATAAAGTGGGATAGAAATGAATATATAGAGAAATAGTAAGGAGCAAAAAAGGGATTCGGATCCACCTTTTTCTCTTACTATTTCAACTCCTCCCGATTCAAAATACAAGCCACTTTGCTCCCTCCTATGGTTGGCCATAACAGCCTCTATTTGGGCCTCCTAATTGCTTCAAGCCCGATCAAATAAATATGCATTTAAATCCAGTTCAAATGCACATCGATATTGTATAACAATACGCGTGTTTATAACTATTTATATACACATTATTTAATATTGATCAACACAAATTAAATAAAATTTTATAATTAATATTTCATAAATATTAATTAATTTAATTAATTCATAAAAATTATAATTAGTTAAATGAGGTGATAATAGGAGTATTCAACATTTCGGTTGTGTGACTCTTAGATGTAAATTCGGTCAGCAATTAATATAGAACAATTTGAATATTAACATTCACACAACACTTAGCAGCTGGTGTGACATTATGGCCAAATTTATCGCTTACGTAACTTTAGTAAAATCCAGTTTTACTTTATTTAAGCGTTACCCAGTAGTGACAATTATTTACACCAATTATTTTCGTTAAAACTATACATTTTGGAGTATGGAATTTGGTAATGGTCAAAGTTCCAATATTGTTCATATTTTACTCTATAGTCTAAACATAAAGTCCTTGGTTTAGTAAGGACGATTATTATTAACCGAACTGCCCTAGATAGAGACTTTGACTTTGAGTTAACTTGTTAACCGTCGTGATACCAACCTTATATAACTGAGGAGACAAACATTCTCTTGAATAATGTATCACTTAAAATGCTTTCACACTTGACCCAGCAATAATCGTTTGATGGATGTCGTGCCACGATTTAATTATAATCAAAGTAGAGCTTCAACATTGAAGATCAACAGCATTATCAAGTCAAGAGAACTGTGTAATCTCATCACAACAATATTTTTTGTTTGATCTTAGTTATATTAACCAACAAAAAACTATCGAATGAGTCATTCCATAATTATCCAATAACTATCAGTACGCAACCCCTTGGTGCCCCTAGCGGCAATGAGTAATACACTGCCCAACATTTGGAGAGCGTCGTGTACTCTACTCTCAACGGATATATTGATATCCAGTCTTGATACATCTTGGTTAGGAATATTTATAACAATATGCTTAATTTCATTTTGATAAATTACTCATGGTTACAATACTTTTATAACTACTATCACAAAAACTTACCATTTATGGATTTTCTATTAAATATGTTTTTATTTAAATTAATTAATATATAACACATTGTATCAAGTATATAATAGAAAGAAAATACGTTTTATTTTGAACAAGATTGTTTATCGAGTTAGATATATGTAACGATTACATAATTGGCCTTAGGGCATACCTCTAACTTTATCAATCTTCAACTTACACTTGGGGCCAATTATGGAATCTTTATTCCATCCCAATAATCAGATTGATGAGAACTTATCGAATTAGACCCTTCGTGAATGGGTTTGCTATGTTCTTTCAATTATCTACTATGTCAATCAACTCTCTTTGATGCTTATAAACTACTTTATCATGTGGAACCATTTGAAGTATGATTTTCAACTTCTAGTGAGCTCTTATTATTACATTGGTATCGTATAACAATGATGTAGTATTCTTAATAATTGGAATCCCCCGTGGCTCGATTATAAATTTGTGTATTTATATTACACATTGCCTTCATTGTGGCGTTATTCAAGGTGATGTACTTAGTTTTCGTTGAATCAACCACAACCTTTCATTTTAGACAATAAGCTTCTTAATTAAGGTTTGAACATGGATTTAATAATAACATGTTATGCTTAATGTCACTTTTGTAGTTTGAGTCCAAACACTTCTTCATAAGGAGTTCATTATTTATGAAACGACCCGCTATTTTGGACCATTCGCATCCATTATAAGTGTATAGGTAGACACTCATGCCGGAGTTGAATTGCTCAAAATACCGCGTTGTTAATTTAAATTTGGCAAAACTGAACATATACAGTAAATAAATAATCACAGATCACAGACACAGAGTAATAAGTGCAGCGGAAATAAAAGAGATAGTAGTTCATGAAGCTACTATATAAATGTATAAGTTACATCAGAGTTAAACCAGATACAACGGAAGAGTAATATGATACATCAGATACAAATCAGAATACATCACTGGAATCATCGAATACTGAAGCAGAATAGATGGCTGGATCTTCAAGCAAAGCTCTAACTTCAAAGGTGAGTCTCGAATACTGGTACACTCAGTCTGACCCGAGTGTAAAGCAAAATACAAAACACTCGAGTCAGGATTAACATTCTTATATTAATAAATCCAACTCAAGTGAAATAGCAATTGAAATACAAGTAACTCAAAGGATGTTTGGAATAACCATCCTTTAAGGATCCGTTAAACTATCTACTATGTAATAGTGTACGATATGTAGATAATGTCTATTAGTAATAATAAGATATCAAAATAGTGTTAAGTCATGGCCCATTCCACCCTTAACACATTTTTATTCCCAAAAGCATATACAAGACCGTAGTTTCCCCAAAACCGGAAGTCACCAGAGGGCAATCCATATACTAAAGGTACAAAACAAATTCGTAGTGGTCGCGAATAGGGAATACAAGTATGACAAGGCACATGAGGCAATACCCAAGGTAGTGATACTACCGTTTGCCTGATCCGGACTGGTGAGAACGCAACGCCGCAACGCCCACAACACCGTGAAACAACACTCCCAAAATCAAGGGTGCACCAATACGACAACAAGTAATGAGTAGTTCGAAGAAGTGTGTTCACTTGAGGTAGCTAATCCTCCATTGGCCCGGCACGGCTCCTGTTTTAGTCATTTCCAATTTGACACAAGTGTCAAGGCTATCCATTATCGTTCTCTTTCTTCAATCATCACGTACATCATTCCAACCACTTCATTCTGGATCATCACTCCGCGTATAGTTATTAAAGTGGTTTTCGGTTTAGATAGAGAGTATATCCATAACCGATTCCGGTCTCTTTAATAACTTTCGTAATTATTACACCGATTGGTCGTTTATATATTTCAAAATCAAATCAATTACGATTTCAATTAGAATTTGTAAACCAACATTTCATTTATCTTTCTAAATCAATTTCCATAATTTCCGTTTCAAAACTTCCAAATTTCCATTTCAAAATCTTATAATTCAATTTCAAATTTTATTTAAAACAATTCAATATTGATTCAAGTTCATATATAAGTTTCATTCCGAAATCATTTAAATTAATTTAATTTAACATCCAAAATAATTTAAATTCATTTATCGATTTCATTTAATATCCGTTAAGTAAATTTGTCATTCAAACAATTTCTATCAGTTTCCAATTCATTAAATCCATTATTTAAATTCAACTTCCTTATTTCAAAACTTACAATTTGAATTAAATTCATCAAATCAAATTCTTTAAATTTCAAGTCTCCCATTAATTTCAATAAATCACATTTATTTCTTGTTAAAGAAATCCAATTTCACTTATTTACTTACTTAAATAATTTTCCAAACTTAATTAATAAAGAAACTCAATTTTAATTATTTACGAAGTAAAATTCACTTATTCACAAATTCAATTTTATTTAATCATTAAATAATTCAATCTTATTTAATTATTAAAATTTCAAAGTTTAATAATTTCAAACTTAATTATAATTTCAAACTTAATTATTAAATCATTTCAAAGTTTAATAATTTTCAAACTTAATTCAATAATTTCTCAAATTAAACACATTCTTTCATCAATTACATTTTTAATATTTTGTTTTAGATTATTAAACATTAACATTTTCCTTTCGTTAAAAATTCAAATTTCAACTTCATTTCAAAACCATATTATTTATTCAAATAAAAACATCGTTTATTTTTAAATCAAATTATTGAACAATCGGGTTTATTTAATTCTCTATCCTAGGTCAAAGTTTAAATTTGGGTATTTATCATTTCAACCCGATTCCAATTCAATTCCAAATCAAAGCATAACAAAGGGAACTTGCAGTGTGATAACTGGGATGGTGTCAAAGTAAATAAACAAGCAATAACAACAATCAATAACAATCCAATAATCAATTCAAATAATCCCGAAATAACCGTATTAATTCGCATTGTTATTTGTACGAATTAATATAATTATTTCTAGAATCTACATTATCATTTCATGTAGATTAAAGATTATTACATTACGGTTTTCACTTGTCATTCAATTTCAATTTTTACACTACAACAATTAATCCAATATACGTTCAATGGTTCAAAGTGTAATTTTCACTATTTTACATGTCAATTAATTTAACAATTAAAAGGGGTCATATTCAAGTAATCAAATTCAACATATATGTCGATTTAAATTTCAATTATCCTACGTCAAATTTACTTGCATAATATTTATCACTTTATACATTTCAATTTAACATCCAATATAAACAATCAAACAATCAATATCAACCAAACTGAATTATCATTGTATAAATAACAGATAGTGGTGTCAGATGTCACAGGTGAACTGATATAGGTAATAACAGTGTAAATAACTAACAGCAGCATATTTCAATTGTCGTTTCAATTGAAATCAAATTTAATAAATAAAAGAACGTTAATCGTGAGTGAGTGCTCACCTTTCGAGGCTATAGAGATAGACAAGGTACTTTAGTTACGAAATGCAAGCACGGCTTTCAAAACAAGCTAGATTGGAACGAACTGACGACAGGCTGAAAAATCAGAATTGGCGAGATTAGATTGGAACTGGACCGATGAGAACAAATTGAAACGGTTTTGATATAAACCCAAAATAATATATTATTATTATTCCCTTAAAATAAATATTTAAATTTTAAAATACATATACATTATAAACATTACATACAAAGTATATTAGCAGCTATGAACCTTTATCTATATGCTCAAGTGGATTCTATACATTATAAAGTAAGCTACAGCAACTCAATATTTATATTTATCTACACCAACTCCATATGTCTAACCAGAACTAGTGTACTGTACACATGTAAAACTATAAATAAAGTAAACTACTGTCATGATCAATATTCATATATTCACATTTCAACTATCAAAAAAAATGTATACGTGCAGCATATAAATAACTCATATACATTCACCAACATATTATAAAACTGACATACAGATTCTTTTTTTAAAATATACACGGCCAAAATAATAATAAGAAACACGCACCACTTATTTTAAAATATACTTAATACTGGCACATAGCTTACATATCCTTACAATTTAAACATACTTTATTATATAGTAAACAGCATATAAATACAGTAACAAAAATTTACCTCACCTATATTATTATATACGGTTAACAAACTTCCATTATAATTTTATATATCATACAACATATAAGTATAAATTTATATAGTGGATTATAAGAGAGTAACTTGTATAAAAGCTTTGTAAAACTATGTATACATAAAACGTGAAAACAGGATGTGTATGTACTTACATAACTCAAACAAATACTTTAAACAACTTACATTTTATACTAAGGTAAAGGTATATACTGCAAAGTAATATAAACAGTACACTTAACACTATAATATACAATACGTATAACATAGCATACATCATAAAAGTGGTAGCTTGTGAATCAAATGAGTATAATGTTATAAAAAAAATGCAGACAAATATCAACATATACATAATATAATACAAACTTATATATATATCGTTACTATATATGTAAAAAAAAATAGGCAGACAATACAACTTACTTTATTCTAATACCTATATATACGACATAGCAGTGAGGATACGGCATCAACAGGTTGGAGACGCTTGCATGTGCGAGTGCGAATCGATGTGATGTGGCATGCGCATGGGCTGCTTCGGCCAAGGCTGCCATATTTTGAAGGGGTGGCCGAGCTTTGTTGTGTAGCCTTGGTCGGAGGCGGGTTGGAGGGAGGGTGAGGCATGCCGAGGGTTATGCCGACGCAAGGTGGAAATGTCACAGGGAGGAGAGCAAAGGGAGGTTTTCGGGTGACAGGGCGGAGGCTAAAGGCGAGGCACATGAATGGGGAAGATGTCGACAGTGGTGAGAGGAACAAAGGCGGAGGCGGTAGATGGTGGGTGTTCGGTTGGCACGAGTGGAGCTGCTCGAAGCATGGGTTGATGGGAATGAAGGGGACGAGGCTGGACGGTGGTTCAGTGGAGTGGCCGACGGGGTTTGCGGGCGTGGCGGAGAGGGGAAACGGATGGCGAGAGAAGGAGGCGAAGGCAGGAAAGGAATGTCGGCATAGATGAACAAAGGTAGAAGGAAAAACCTGGGCATGAGCATGTTTGAAGAAACAAAGAGCAGGCTAAGAGAAAAATGACGTGTGGCACTTTTTCATATATAAATCATAAGCTTTGATGATTTTATTTTTTTTGTTCAAACCAGAATGAACGAGTAAAGTAGAAAGGAGGAGGAATGAGTAGATCTGAAAAACAAAGCTCAGCAAAGAAGGAAAATGAAGGAAGAAACGGTTGTTTTTAGTTTGCTTTAAATTTGCTTATACTTTATGAATCTTGACAGAGCAAAGAGAAAGAAGAAAGTCTCTAGAATGAAAGCTGGTAACCGGAAGTGGAAACGTACCATCTAATCATAAATGGAAAATAGGAAATAGTGAAAGGCATGGACACGACAATTCAGGAAATATTTATTGCAAGTGGTTGATGGTTGTTGGGTTGATATGGTGAAATTTGAAGGGTCAAAGATATTTGAAATGTTCAACCCGTACCAATACTACAAATAGTTTCATCGATCCCGCAGCGGACCGGACTTCAAAATATAAAAACGAATATACAACGGAGATCAACACAACGAGACGGTCAAAACGGTACACAGATATCGGTGGTACGATCGAATTATAAAAATTAGAATTTTTCTAATAGCGGAAAATGCAAGAAAAACGCTGAAAAATAAGATCGACGGAGTCAAAGATGTCCGAATTTGAAAAAACGACAAACTGACATCTTGCTCAGAAGATGGTTTAGAATTTTTCTATGTAAAAATATTTTGGTTTTGAAAACGTTTTATTTTCATCGCTTTTTAACTGATTAAATTGAAGTAAATTTACCGCGAAATAAACTTTCATATTTTCGGACAAAAATTTACCAGTTGCTATGTTTAACTAAACTCATTCCAAATATTAAATTTTTATTTCAAAATTTTATCGTTTAAAATTTTACAAAATTTCAACTAATTACGTTATTAAAACAGTTGAAATTTACGGGTCGTTACAGTTTACGTAAACAATTCTCTAGTATTTCGTAAATACTTGAGAACGCTATAAATTACCATTAGTAACCTTAATTTGAATTTGATATTTGCTTCATTGCATCAAATACATAAGCGAACTATGATATTGTAGATAATGCATCATGTATGATAACTCCTATTGTCAATACATAAGGAATCCATCTTACATGTTCCATATTAAACATTTAATATGGTGTCTTTGTATATCATTTGAGACATTTCCAACATCCTTTATACTTATTGTAGAAGATATTATTTACAAATCCATTATCGAGTATTAAACAACCAAATTGTTACTAATTTTAACATAAATATATCATTAACAATCAACAGTGTGTTGTTTATTTATATTCTAGAAGTATCTATGTACCTTTTTAGTGATTCTACCTTATGGACACACACTTCCTCTGCATTTTGACTAAAAATCAAACTTCTTGATATTTCTATTAAAATGCTTATTCAATTCTGATGCTTAAAGAATGATACTTTCGTATCATTTCTTGATCATATTTGAAAACCCACAAACTTGGTATCGCTCCCACTGACTTCATGACACTTTCGTTGTTATGTGCAAATAGTCTATTCTAAATCATTATTTAGAATTTTCCATTTCAACACATGTATACCAAAAGAAAAGTCATACCAAGCGATACTTTTATGAGTAAAATTCCAAATCAACTTGAGCACATTGAACGGCGAATCTATTATGTTAATTTTAAGGAATTAAATTTACGATTTTATTCTTATCAAGGTTGCTCATTATATTCCACTTGCATTAGTCTTTCTCTTGAAGACATATTTGTTGTCGATGGATCATATCCCTTCGGGTACAACTACCAAAATCAGATTTTGATAACGTATATGGAATTCTTTCAGATTTGTGCATCATACCAAATGGAAGAGTCAATACTCTTAATGGTTTAATTGTAAACTGGGGAGTATCAATTCTCGGTATTGAAAAGAAACCTATGGTCTCTCTTTAATGTGCGAAAATACTTATTAGACTCTCTAATGCATTGCGTTCATTTAGGTTAGGTTAATTCCATTTCATCCCATGAAATCAGCTCCTTCTTTCGACCGTATCCAAAACCATTTCACTACCAATAATTTATAAAATAAATCCCTTCACTATGAAGTTGGTATTACTTGAAACAACAATTGTTTCTCAGTGCAATAAAATAGGTATTCATAATCACTTTATGAATTACCTTATATATAAATCTAATTTGGTTTTAGTTTATAACACTTATGTTCAAAACATAAATTGATCATCCAGTGACAGTCGTTTCCAAATTCCTTTTAGGGTGATTCATAAAAGATCCCTCACAAACAATTATTATGTGCAGTCTTTCGACTCGCACAATCTGCCGAATTCCTAGCCTAGGATATATTAGGATTTCTTATAAACTCTTATCTTGTATGGTTTTGTAAACTATTATTTAGATGAAATTAATTTTAACCTTGTGTACTATTCTTAAGTAAACGACCATATAGAAAGAAGCTGACTATATTTCACTCACAAGTAATCATACTTTGTCCAACAAAGTTCGATTAATCCTTATTGACATATCATAATGTATCATAGGAAAGAGTGACTTTTGAGATCGAATCTTTATTCATTTTAGGTACGTTCGGAACTTTTTCCAACATACTCATATATTTGATCAAATCGAATTATTTTTACTTTCTATTGCACATTATTTTATTTACTTTCGTTTTTATATTCTATGAGCTGATCATAGACATTCTACGTGTGAGTCAAATTCATAGATTCATGCATGTGAAAACTCATCGATGAATACAACGAAGTACGTGGAACCATTTTAAAATTAATAGACTTTCGATTGTATACATCTATATGTATCAATTCGTAGCATTCAAAAACTCTTATGATGCTCATACTAAATGGGTGCTTTACTCTTAATTGTCTGAGATATAATTTACTAGTACCATATGATTCATAATTATATAATCAAAATTATTTCTCAAAACTGTAGCTTAGTCCATAATTTCAAAATAATTGTAAATAAATTTAGGTACTTCTGTATTTTCTACTACACCACAAATACCACTAATATAGTTTATTTTATAATGTATATTCACAATATTCATACTGAAATAAAATTATGTGTGTTTTTAGTCAGCTCAAAAAAGTGATTATTTCATAAATAATGTTTGGTGTGTTTTACAAAAACAGTTTTCGTAACTTGATGCGACCAATAAGTGTTATATGGCATGCTCCCACCATTTCCCTCATTACTATAATAGCATATGAAATACAGAGATCCATTCAACCGCTTAATATAGGCTATTTATTCCATCTACTATAACCGGTTTACAGTCAAGAATTTTCAAATCAAATATCTTGAACTCATGGGAATAAATCTCATAGTAAATAATATTCTATATGAAAATACATTTTGGTATAGAAATCATATTTCTCATTCTGATGTTAAGTATCTATTATCATTTTACAATTCTCGTTTCCATTGTTTCTTTATGAAGCAGAAATAACCATTCACTCTCTTCATCTCGGTTGTGCCTTAGGTTACTTCCACTCTTATACATTTTATTTTCTTTCTAAACAGTTAAGCCATTCAAAGGAAATCCTTACTGCAATATCATAACGAATTATATACAACAGTGCATTTAGTCATCCTTAATTTTAAGGATATCAAATAAATTGCACTTTACGTAAATTGATCAAACTGACATTTTAGTAATCGAATTCTTAAATCTATCTTGTAGTCTTTGATCCAATGTTACCTTTAACACAACAAGATCATTATTGTAATCAATCATATTGACTACACAATTTCACAACATAGTTTACTTGCTTATTTCAATGAACTAATTTGATCAAGGTTTTGTACATTATGAATTGTGATCGTTTACTGTATAACATTTATATTTGATTGTATATGGATCAAATATCGATATCCAAGTATTGCTTTTAGAGCTCAAAACTCGTAAAGGACAATACACGGTCTCGGGGAAATAAATAAGTGACTAATTATGAATGTATATCGTAGTTATAAAATTAGGCGCTTGCATTGGTATTGAAACAATAACATGCAAAATATATTGGCAAGTATATTTCATATTTATATTTATCAATATTAGTTCAGTTCATTTGTATATTTTAATTGATAAATATTTTATAAATTATATTAATTGCATAAATTTATCAATGTAGATTATTTTAACTTTATACAGCAGGTATTCTTACAATATTAGAAAGATTAAATGTTACCATTTCATTGTCTGATAAGGCTCCCAATAGTCTTTTATATTTCTCCAAACCCTAAGATGAAACATAAAAGTCTTTCGATGTCACTAGAGGGTGTTAAGTTTCATCTGTCTTGGGTTTTTGGCCTTGAGTTTGCTCAATAAGCCATAGCGATACAAACGATAGATAACTCCTTATCGATTGTATTATATACAACTCCTAACCCATGATTTCATATCCTAATCTCATTTCAACCTTAAGTTTTCTTAACAAATTGAAAGAAATTATTCACTTATACCTACCATTTCGCGATGGCCTAGGTTTGGTATATGTACCTTGAGTTTGCTCACCAAATACATATAGTTATCTTACCTCTTCTAGTCAATATATTGATACTACTACACATAACATCTCCAGCTCGAGTTTGCTCAATAGCCAAAGAATAGGTAAGTAAGTTATTAATATATAAATGGTAGAGGACAACACTTGTGACGCCCCACCTCTATGCTCATAATAACAAAGAGTATTAAAAGAAATACTGTCTATTATTACGAAGAATAAGGCTGGATAGGAGCGACCATCCGTAATTGGCCTTACACTAATATTGGTTATCTCGGTAGGAGTGGTATATACTTTTTTATTTTTCATCTATTATTTATTTACTCTCATCGACATATCCAATTATCAGTATAAAACAAACTACGATAGTTCATAATAGTTTAGGACATTAGATATAACAATAACACAGATAATATGAATGCGGAACACAGATTAACAAAAATGTCATATATATATAACCGATGTCAGTTACAATATAGTTGACACGATACATATGATACAACTACAACTGCCGACTCTAGAAGTTATATATACAAGTACATTATCGACTAATATACATGAATACATATCGTTCTATACAATGACATGACTACTACAAAATGACACTGACAACTTCAGAAGATGTGAAAAGTCTTCAAATCCCGAACAGCAACTCAAAGAAGAAAATCTACAACCTGAAATAACTCGGGTCTGACCCGAGTATTACATTCAAAAGAAAATAATACCCGGATCAGTCTAATTCAAACTCAGTTATTAGCGCAGAGAAGCAATAATAATCAATCTCAATATAGATGACAGTCACAGAAATCTCGTATATCCAACTCTCGATACGAGAATTGGATAACGGCAGATATAACACTAAACAGTGTTAATCCACAAAACAGAAATCCAAAGCAGTTTAAGCAATTGAAATGTCAATTTAAAAATATCAATGCTAATTGGCTGCAGAACACGCTAACGTGTACTGCCTCGCCAATACAGCCTACGAATTACGCAACAGGTCGATGAATCAAGAACAAAAGAAATATCGATTAAAATCTATCAATTCGGTGTGGCTGCAGTGCACGCACGCGTGCACTGCCTCGCCACAACAGAATATAAAGTCACCACAAGGGACAAGGGTAAACTGCTACGAAAATGCAGCAGGTCAGCAAGTGCTCAGGGATGAACAGATGCAAGTGAAAATGACACATGGATATGCAGAGTATACCCAAGTACAACTAAAATAGAAATAGGTCAAGCATATATAGATATGCAGTGACAAAGTGAACCAAGTCACAATGTCACAGCAAGATCAAGTGACAGTGGATCCAGTAGACAACTCAAGTGCAGCTATAGTGAACAAGTACAAGACAAGTTAGCAAAGTGCAGATACAAGTAAAGTGCACAGTGTTCCAAATCCAAACAACATGAATGTACAAGGGCAGTTGAACAAGAGCAAGTGCATCTCTCCTAAATGTACATGAATATTTGCAACAAAATGGTGCAACATGAACCAACAGTGTGAAAAAGGTTCGAACTCATGTCAGTGCACAAATTACTACACTAACATGCAAAATGAAACCGAGATTTGACTGTCTAAACCAATCCAAAGAAATGAACTGGTAGGAGCAAAGACAGTACGCAAGTCAAAGACCAGAGACCAGTGCACCAGACAGTTGTGATTCAACAACTAACATGAAGTGTGGATACGAAATGATACAAGTAAAGTGCACAGCATATGTATGAATCAACTCATATATATATACTGCATTAGATGACAACAATGGATATGAACTTGAATTTCAATGGAGACATGAACAATATTCCAGAAAAACAGGATGCATCCATGAGACTAAAGCTTGCACCAGTAACAGAGAATAGACTAATTGCACATAAACCCAAACTATCTCAAAGCAATACCACTACAACATGACCCAATCTAGTGCAAATAATACAACAGTAGGTTCTAAATCACGAAGTCAAGCATCAGCTCACAAAATCAAAGATGGAGGAGCAGCAGTTTCAAAAATGATCAACGACAAGCAATACTTCATAATGGAGCCACTTATTCAGTTCAAACTCAAAACAGTGCACTTCAATTACAAACTATATGAAGGCAATACACTAGTACAGTGTCTGGGAGGAACCACATGAATTCGCTAATGGACAGTGCTAAGCTATACCAGACAGCATGTCAAAGATACAATGTGCACAAGAATGATATCGAACAAAACTAGTACTGCTCCTTCACAACTCAAAATCGTATCGAAACAGCTAAAACAACTCAATGCTTTGGCCACTAAATAAAAACGTCAGACACACTGTTTGTGAGCACTGACCAGTCAACGGAACAAAGTCGAAAGATCAACACTGTCAAACAATATCAAGAATCGAAGTCGTGGCGAACAAGGTGTCGGACAGTGGCAACCATTAGCGAAAAGTAAAGGGTTTGAAGTTAAAAGGTGAACAAGTCACGAAAATCGAACAACACGAACGAAACTGCACTGTACAAGTGCATACAAATGAACAGTTTTTCTCAAAGCCACAATCCAAAAAGAAATCAAGTTTCCGATCAAGCCCGATATAACTGCAGTTTGAATCAAAGCTAAAGGGGATTTCAAAACATTTGATAGTTGAAACAAAATTCGGGCCGAGGTCTTAAAGCAACTTGTAAAATCCAACAAGGACGAGAGTACCACTAAACCATATGGCCAAAGTCGAACAAAAAAACGTCATCATCAAACTTAAATCAAAAATCTCATGAAATTAAAATCAGAGAAACCAACAACATTCGAACAAAATTGAACTGTCGAAACACGAGTTGAAAAAGATGTGAGTGACAAAGATCACTCACCTTTGGATGCAATCGAAGCAAAACAGCCGAGCACACCTGAAATCGAGCGAAGTCAAAGCTTGAACTCGATTGAGAACTGTTGAAGTTGGCGCCTTCGATTTGAACGAGCCCTAGTTCTCGCAGATGGACGAAGAAGAGAACGAGCGCCACCATTTTTATTTCTCTATTCGATTTTTTTGGGTTAGGGCATACGAATGGGAATGGTTAAAGGGGAAATGGGTATCAGACTCAAAATAATTTGGTACCAATAATAAATGGCCCGAGAAAATTTGCAAAGCTCAATAACACTTAACAAATTTTCAAATGAATTCAACTTTGATTCAAATTCCAATAGTAACTAGCTAGGAAAAAGAAATTGTCAAAAGACGATAGTTAATCGGTACGAAATACCGGGTTGTTACAACACTTATACTAAAGATTCATAATCTTCAAAATATTTAATCGAGTGATATTGACTTATGTAATAATGTATATCTTATTAAATATCCTTGTGATTCGGGTGATAGACACATCAGAAATCACAATATATGTACTTTTACATAAGTATTTATTCCTTAAGTCTGTTTAGAGTTTATTTAATGTTCCACCTTTCGATTATACATTTATATTACATAAGTTTTATTATTATATAACTTTTATACTTTATTTAACTTATATAATATTTTATGTATAACATTATATTAATTAAATCTTATTTAATTAATTTAACTAATTAACACTTTAGTTAATTATTATATTATTTAACTATAACATATTATATTGAATATATATACTATAACCTTTATAGTAATACACATATATCTTATATATGCATTTTAATTTATTAATTAACTTTCAATTAATTTATTTAATTAAAAAAAATTTATTAATTTTGTAAATTCCTTTATACGCACATGTATACTCATATTGCCTTAAACAATTCAAGATAACATAACATATATCATTATATATATATATATTATACACGTATATATATTTAATTAATTATCTTATTCAATTAATTCATTTATTCTATTAATCTTATTGGTAAATAATATTTGTGAAATTAATTTTTGTAACATTTTTGAACATTTTAAAAAATTATATTGCAACTATTATAATATGTGTTTAATTTTAAATTTAAGTTTTAAATTTATACCTTTTATTTTAATTTTCAAAACAATTTGAAAATTTATATTATTGAAACTTTATATTATAACATTTATAATATTTTCTTATTTTAAATTTAACTTATAAATTTAAAACTTTTGTTTTTATTTCAAAATTTGAAAATTAGCCCAAGATCTAAATTAGTTTGGGCCTTTATATTGGAGATAATTGTTGGGCTTACCTTATCATTTTGAGCTAGGCCAGTAGCCAAGTAGGGCGGAGTACTTGATTATCCAAACTCAACCTTAAACGCTACTTTTCTAAACACCTTATTATATGGGTAGGCTTTAATAAGTTAGCTCTAATACTGCTAATTTAAAATGCAATAGGCTATTTGGCTCTGATAATATTATTGGAATTAGGTCGCACGCAATAGGGTAAATTGGTAAATTTCAAAAACTTATTCCTTTTTGGATCTTATTGGACCTATGAAGTTTAAATTTATTTAAATCTTATCTAAATTAATTTCTTAATAAAATCAATATTTTACTTTATTTATAATATAGTATTATTATATTAATATATATTATGATTAATATATAATATAACATGCGTATCTTATACACATATGTGTGTATGTGCATGTGCAACATAAAAGGTGTACATAGTTTAACGTGTCCATGTATAGAAGTTGGGATTTACACCGCAAAGGACATATTAGCCTCACTATATAGATATGTGTCGTCTAATATATAAATGTGTGTGTGTGTATCTGCGTGTATGTGTTATAAAATAATATTTGAAATATATGTATGTATGTATGTATGTATGTGCATGTGTGTGTATGTGTATATGTGTGAATATATATATATATATACACACACTTAACATTATAATATGTTGTGATTACAATCTAATATAAATAATTGTAAATTTAAATTGAAATTTAAAATTCAAATGCTAGTTCTCAGATCCAAATCTATATAGTAAATATCTCATAATTCAAATTTAAATTAGTATATTAATTTTAAATAAATATATAAATATTATATATGTATATATCAAACCTTTAAAAAATTAATTTTTTATTTTAACTATATATATACACACACATTATCATATAAGCATATAACAAATTAATATTAAGAAATCTATATATAATAAAATATTTATTTATACATTCGGCAAAATATAATAAGATTATTTTTTATTTGAATTTTTAATTTTTTAAAAAAATTGGTTTTTGTTTAATTTTATGGATTTTCGCACGGAAATCATCTAAATATATATAAAAATTTCTTTTTTTTGAAAGAAATTTAAAACATGTATAAATTTAATTAAATAAGTATGCATATTATATATATGTGTGTGTATATGTATGTATGTGTGTGTTATAGATATGTAAATATCTTAAAACCTAAATTTTGTATTTTCATAAATTATAATATATATATATATACACACGGCTTAAAAAAATCTTTTTAAATTCAAAATCAAATTATTTATATTGATAAAAAATTTATGTATATTAGTAAAATAATATATGTGCATATGTGTATATCTTAATATATGCATAAATTTTATCGATATAAATAATATGATTTCGAATTAAAAAATGTTTTTTTAAGACGTGTTGTGTGTTTGTGTGTGTGTATATCCATTGTTGGAACTGGGCTAGCATATTCAATGTTGCGGTTGTATGACCCTTGGATGTAAATTTGGTCAGTGATTGATATTGAACGGTTCAATTATTAATGTTCACACGTCACTTAGTAGGTGATGTGACATTGGTCAAATTTATCGCTTATTTGGTTTCGGTAAAATCCAATTTTATTTTATTAAGCGTTACCCATTGGTGATAATTATTTACATCAATTCTCTTCATCAAAACTATATCATTTTGGAATTATGGAATTTGCTAATGATCAAAATTCCAATCGTAAATATTTTGCTCTATAGTCCAAGCACAAAGTCATTGGTTCAATAATAACAATTATTATTAACCAAACTACTTTGGCCAGAGATTTTGACTTTAAGTTGACTTTAGTTGATCATGATACTAACCCCATCTAATTGAGGGGATGAATCCTCTCTTGAATAGTGTTTCACTTCCAATACTTCCACTCGACTCAACTATAGTAATTTGATGGAAGTCATGCCATGATTTGACTATAATCATAGTGGAGCTTTCATAATCACATCGATATTTTCTGTTCGATCTTAGTTATATTAACCCAAAAAAACTATCGAGTGTGTCATTCCATAGTTATCCATAACTATCAATACTTAACCCCTTGATGCCTCCAGTAGCCATGAGTAATACACTATCTAATATTTGGAAAGCGTTACATACTCTGGTCTCAACGGATGCATTGATATCTAATCTTGATGCATGTTGAATAGGAATATTTAAAATTAAGTGTTTATTATATTATGATACAATACTCCTGATTACAACTATTTGTAATTATTATCACAAACAACCATTTATGGATTTTCTGTTAAATATATTTTAATTAAGCATTTAATTATATATAACACATTATAACAAATAGACAACAGAAAGAAAACACTTCATTATAAACGAGAATTAATTACATAGTTATAATTTACAATAAATTATAAAATTGTCCCTGGGGCATTACCCTAACTCTATCACAATCAACTTCACCATCACCTCATGTGTTTCTATACTATCTTAAACTTGCGCTACCTCCTGAAAAATAACCGTTAAAGAAGGTCCCTCGCCTCTCGTTGTGCCTTTATTACTTAAGCCTTACATACCCATAGAAACAAATATTCCTATGAGCCTTTATAATAATGAGACCATCTCTAGGTATCTATCATACACGCACATGCGTACGCACAAACACCCACACACACACACACATATCTGTGTTTTTGTGTATGTATGTATGTATAACCTAAACATCCATGACATCAAAACATATCAAAATAAATATTTATCAATCCTGGCACAATACTGCTTCTAGAAAAAAACTGAACATACTTTCCAACATATTCTCTTAAAAAATTTATATTCACTAACAAATATGTATTAGCACACCTATAATATACTCCATAGTTATAGGTCTCACTCGCTTCTCATACACAACTATTGCTAATGAGCTAATCTTAAATACCATACCCCTAACACACTGACATAATACACCGATATTCGCCTAGTATAATTGTACATGCTATACACATAGTTGCAACATACATATGGGAAACATATAATACTTCAAGTATTTCTTTATGAAACTGGTTCAAAATCAATTAATAAAGTTCGGGATCACATGTTAAGCATCTAACATAAACACAAGTCTTACAAATTTACCACATCAATATGGCTTACATAGGCTGAAATAAAAAAGTAAAATATTAATCTCCACTACTTTCCTCCTCCTACCCCCTCAAGATCAGCCTACCTTTAGACCTTTCGCTCACCATCTACTCCCAACAAGAGCATCTCAAGAAACACAGAAAAATACCCTGGTTAGAAATATTGTCTGATGTGAAAATTTCTCATCTAATGCGCATACACATCATTCAAATCATACATATCAATTTAAAGAAATACCTCAATATTATGTTGATACACCAATCATACTACACATATCATCGTTGTTAGGAAAAAATACATAAATGTTAGTTAATACATAAACTAAATTGCATTTATCAGCATTTTAGGCAGAATACCTCAATGTTAGCTTGTATAACTAACCTTATTTCATATATATCCATATAATCGGTCACTTGTTGCTCATAACGTCATACCCGCTTATGTTCACTTTGTTTTATGCTATACACTCTGTTGGCTAAACACAATATTCGCTGGTTACACTCCCCGCATTTTTTCAACGAGTTCACTCATCTCCCATATTAAACATCTCATATACACATTTGGTAGCTTGCAAACACACAGTCGACCACTAGTTAAACAGTACCTAGGGACATCTTCTTATGCTCTTCTTTCCACCTTTGAGTAGCACCTCCCAATGGTGACTTTATTTTATATACTCATTGTTGGATCTACTCATCTGTAGTTTATAAAATGTCAGATGCTCATCTACATTATCACTTCACAAGACGTAAAGCTTATCTCACCTTTACCTAGACTTTGAGTCATCGGTCTTTCGCACTCATCTCTCATTGTTAGCAAGTGATACAAATATTGGCTTTAGGATTACCATTGAGGAGCTCGCCAGGCCTAACTGATCTCTAAAAAAATATACATTATTTTGCTCTTATTATCACTTACAGCCTTGAAACAGTTAGACACCCAACTCACATTGCATGTTACTTTTACTCTTGTTCACCCACTCTATTATAATATTTATTTCACATCTTTAATAATAATAAACAAAGTTGTCCATTAATACTCTATTTGCAACATAAGTTGACATAAACACCCAATAGATTATATGTACAGAAATAAATGAAGAAAATCAAAATTAAAACAGAAGAAACGTCAAGCAGAGAATCTGTAAAAACAATGACAAATAGATTTATGGTGGTTCGGCATTGAATGCCTATGTCTACTTTGAAGAAACAACTTATTTAATCACTTCAATTTCTGAGTACAAGAGGGATCGGATTGGAATTTGTAATTATAGTGGAATACAAAGAAAACAATAGCATAAAGATCCCTCAACTGAGCTATGAACCCTGTATTTACAGAGGTAGACGACCAAATATCTTCCTGAAAATTAGCTGGTAGAATATTCAGATGTAGGCGAGGTCATTTAAAAAATTTCGAGGTCCAGTTCCCATCATGGAGCGATCGGCCCCGATCAGTCAAGATGCCATGTGGCATGTTGCGATTAGTATGGTGGGTCCCCCTCCATTGTTGGTTGCATGTTTCCAAAGTTGTTTGCATAGTTGTCTTCATGTTTTTAAAGGTATCGATCGATTCCCGATGAGTTGAACTGCTGGTTCAAGTTGTTCGCAGCCATAATGATCCGATCTGATCCCCTACCTAGGGGAAGCACTAACCCAGACTTAGAATGTTCTATAAAGTGTATCTCTTGGTTTCACTTGATTGTTACTTCACATTATCGTCTGTACTTGACCTTTGGTCTCTATGATCACCTCTATGGGCTCCTTGCCTTATCTATCATCGAGTTTAACTTGCCCAATAGTCTTGGTATAGTCGGGTTAAAAGGCCGGATAATACTTGCCCCTAAAGTATATCTTATTTCCAACATGACGTGCTTTTAATCAAAGCAAGTTAGAATCGCTAGGAAGAATTCAATTCAATTTCCTAAATGGTCTTTATCCTTCCGTTAAATTGTATTTCCGAAGAGTCGTATCTCTCTCCATTCGTCATGACACTTGGTCGATATTTGTCAATAAGAATCTGGAGTGTAATCCCTAGTCTTTGTCTATGCTCAACTCCATCGAGCTTGTTGATCGAGTTAAAAGGCTTCAGTTATCTATAGTGACTTCTTTCTCGAGCAATCTGGGTGAAAACTCAACTTATGCCGATTCAAGAAATCGAATATTGGATATGTCCACGTGCATCTTCATGGGTCATTGCCAATATCATGTAGTTGAAGTAAAGAGCACTACAATTTTCTATTTTCTTTTCTTCTCTCTCTCCTTTTTTAATGTTTTTAAAAAAAATCATTGGTAAGAGGGCGTGCGGTACCAATCCCCTAAACAGGGGATCGGTACTGATTGCTTAGTCTAAATGGACTTAAACATATTTCGAGCCGAATTACGCAAGTCGCGTTCATATATAAGCTATGGAATTAGCTTATTCCACTCCACTTTGGTTAATTTCATTTACATCTATAGCTGAAGTGATCCGTCGTATTCCTTCAAATCTGCCATTAACGAGTTCAAACTCGAGAAATTCATCAATCCATCCAATTCCCCTGTCGATTTCAGCCTTCCTCATCTTCTACAACCCTTGCCGCCACCTTTAATCGCATCTAAGCATCTAATTCCACTCAACCTTGTCTGTAATCAAACCGAACCCAACACCCTTGCTCCGTTTGTTCCAACTTCGAGTTCTTTCGTTTTGATCGAGTTACGTCTTTATATAGGTGGGTTTGTGTTTGTCGCACGAATTTTGTGATAGGTTTTAGTGACGAGATGGTCAGATTATTCACATGGATGGATGTGAGGTTTGGGATCGGTGCTGAATTGGGGAAGGTGAAGTAGAGTGAAGTTGCAGTTGAGCGTGGGATTGGTTATGAGATTGACTCATGGGACCGGATGGAAGCATGTTGGAGATGAAGTGAAGTACTGAAATCCAGGCGATCGGTGATGGAGGATCGGTTGCTTGATATGGTCGGAAGGAAGGAAGTGGAATGATGAAAGGAAATCGGCGATGTGATGCGATAAGTTGTGATTTGAAAGGAGGGATCGGTTAGGGGCTTAGGGAGTTTGAAATGGTACAAGGCAATACTGCTTATGTGAGGGATCGGGTACGATCCCTCTACATATGGGGACTTCGTCATTTTTTCACTTAATTGAAGACTTGAGCTTGAATACACACATGAACATTTGCCTTAAGCTTGAACTTGAACTAAAGACTTGCATATAACCTCAAACTCAAATACCTGAACTTCGAAAAAAATGCATATGACTTAGAACTTGAATGTTTAGACTTTGTATTTGAACTCATATGACTTGAATCACTGGAACCCAAAGTCACACCAACTTTTCCGTTCACATGAACTTGTGCATGAAGACCATACTCCTGTATGCCGCTAACAGATCCCGATGCTTATATGAAATCTATAACCATCAACGTAAAAGCTGGTTGGGACGGTCAACGATGATGGTTACTTCAGTCAAATCCTGGAGTCTCGTCATAATTGTCGTTTTAATTATGAATTGTTTATTTCTGCACTGCATAACACCGCACCGTACTAGTTTACATTTAGCATGGAGGGAACAGGTTAATTTTTCTAATAATTACTATCTGGTGAGTTTGATAGCTATGGGATCCAGATGTTTGGAGCATTTAGTTGCTATGGGTATAAAACAAACTACTTCTCACGACAATACCGATCCGATTCAAGTTCTACAACAATATTCACTCGAAGCTCTCCAGGCCATCAATCCAAACAGCTTGAAAGTTCTCAATAAGTGCCAGAAATTCCTTCAAACTTAGAAGCAGAAATCGAGTCAGCAACTAACACTTTAGAAGATGCCATATTTTTAAATGATCCGGAGGATTCAGTGGCTTTAAAGGTCGAGGAAACCTCTCTCTATAGAGTGTGCATTAAACACGGGATTCTGAACGAGGACGTACGAGTCCCATCTCATAACAATAGGGTTCACTTGCCCCTGAAAGCATATACTTCATGCAACAAGTTTTTGTGCTAGGCTAGTTGCGTTCCTCCTTTCGGTCATTCATTCAAAAAATGTTGCATTATTTAAGATTAGCGCAGGCTCAGCTACATCCAAACAGCTGCACATTTTTGCACTACACGTACATGATATTCCTTGAATTCTTACATGGTGAGCCGACTCCATAAGACATCGGATTCATTTACAATCTTAAGTGGCAAAGGGAAAGCCTCTCATACACTTTTCTAGAGTCAGTTACTAACTGCCAAGCATAACCGACACTTGGAACAAACTGAGCGCTTTTAGGAATGAATGGTTCTACATGCGTTGCCCACCTAGTTTTGCAGGACAGTGGTTGGAAGGACATAAGTGTCATTTCAAACTTAACTTGAAGTACTTTTATTCAAATCGTATCCCAAATTAAGCAGTTTTTATTGAACATTGTAGGTAGCCATATACATCCCACCAACAACATATACTCGAAGGCGGTTTCAGCGCTTAAAAATATATCAGTGCAGATAGGGACATCAGAACTCTTCTTATCGACAAGCACATTTTTATCTTCGGCTTACTAGAAGAAGGTTGCAGCATGGGACTACCAAGAAACACCAAGGAGGAAGTTGTAGAAAGAAGAGTCGCTGATGGGCAGGGAGGTGACGAAGTTGATCCTATTATGCCCCTAGTCGAAGGTGCTTAGGATGTCGTTGAGGAAGGCGAGGTGAGGGGCGATGCTAACAAGCCCGGTATGACAATGTGACCCAAGTCATCAGCCTACGGTTACATCCTCCCAAGATCCACAGCTTCCCGTCCCAGAAAAGAGAAGAAGAAAAAGGCTCGTTTATAAGCTTCATAGAGGGTAGGTCTCCAAGAAATCCAAGTTAATCTTTGCTGCTACAGATCAATCTAGCTCTTTGCCTCCAAAAAATTTATTTGAGGGGTTGTTAGACATTCCAATCCTAGAAAATATTAGGGATTATAATTTTGCCAATATAAGCCTCGAGGGGTCTGAATCTCCTATTCGATTTGGTGCTGACATTCCCCCCACTAGCATGAGAGAGATTACTCCAGCAAGCAAAGGTCCAGTAGTTGATCTGTTGGGGGGAAACTAGGACACTCATGATCACCTACACCGCACCGCACTTATCCACTTTTAACTCCATTGATTCTTATACACTTTCATTTTGTTTGCAGACTCGATGGGATGCCCCCGTGACAAAGATTTCCTAAAGAGATCAGCATACTCTCAGTCGTCTTATTTTGGACCAATCGAGGTCCGAACCCTGGTCGAGACAGAGAAGGGTATGAAGGAAGAGAAGACCGAGACCAAAGCCACCAATCCAAGGACTCGTCATTCAAACATAAATCAAAATCTCAGTCTTCTCACCACAAGGGTGTCGGTCAACACCCCATTACACATAGTAGTAGTAAGTCATTGCCTTATGCTCCCACTACAGCTACTGCGCCCGACCAACATTTGGGTTATCCGACGCCCGTCGATCTTTGGAATGCCAGTCTGGAATAGAAGGTCTTGACACTTCATTATGCAAGCACGATAGACATGCCCTCTCAGCCCCGACTACTCTTGATGCCACTGCTACGGAGAAGATGGTTGAGCTCAAGGCCACATTTCCTAAGTTGTGCTTTGACGAGTCCAAATTTGTTCCCGCCTTGCATTCAATTCCTCCAAAAGCCAAGGACATGGTGCCTTCTTACGTTAATGATGTCTATGTCCAGCACAGTACAACTCTCTGTGTGGTTGAGAGAATTTCTACGGCATCGATGGAAAGGAAACACAAAATTGACCGCTTAACTCTTGAGGCAATCCATGACAAAGACATCATCAAGTACTTGGATGAGGAGGTCAAGCAGTTGGGTACAAAGCAGGTCGATGCTGAGAAAAAAGCTAGCGAGTCTTTTGAATTCGTCAAGCGTTTAATGAAAGTGCACCAAGCTGAACTGGACATTGCCATTCGTCGTAGTGGTACATTATCCCTTAAGAAAGGCGTTTTACAGAAAGAGAAGGATGTGTTGAAAAAAGACAACGATGCTTTGGCCCTTCATATTAAACAGCTTGAGGAGGAGCTTGAGAAGGAGAAGCAAGAGAAAGTTGAGGCTCAGCTGGCGTATCAATGATATTGCGAGGAGATTGTCGAAGCTGGAGAAGCTAAAGGAGAGACTGATGGACAACTTGCGCAGATAGAGGCCGTTAAGGAAGAGGCTAGGGAGGTGGGCCAGACAGAGATAACGAACGAGTTTGATCTGCTGCTGATATATTATAATGCATGCATCCTGATGAATCGCAACCTCCGCTTCCTTGGAGAGGAGTATCCCGAGTCGCTTATCAAAGCCTAGGACCAATATTATAGATTCGAAAAAGAAGTCCCTCAATGGTGCTGAAGTGGATAAAGAGCAGCTCATGCACTAAATCTTGCATGATGAAGAGCCCGATGAACTCAGGACTGCTCCGATTAGTTTACTTAGTGATCCAGCAATCACTGGAAAGGGGAAAGATGGTGGCGAAGCCTCGAGATTAGGTTCCTTAGACCTACCTACTACTTAAGCAACTAGCGCTTCAATTTCTCATGCAACGGAAAAGGATGCAGGCTACAATCCGGACTATCCCGGGTTGCACAAATCTTTTGGGGTGTCTCCAATTTTGGAAGGCTGCACTCCAGCTATGAACGAAGGCTAATCTGGTGAAGGCATTTCTCTTACTTCTCCAATGTTCTAGAAGGTTTACATCTTGAGCCCGATAGTCATGGGCTTACCCATTGGTCTTCATGAAATTGCAGGTCTGTCTGCATCTGTCCATGTTCTCGATGATGATGTTTCCTGGGACAGTAGGCGCAGACCGTGGGGTCCACTACGACCATCACTGTATAGGTGGCTCCTACCGATCAACTTGTTGAGACTCCCAACCCGGATGCCGAAGTTATAGGGGCTCTGAATGAAGAAAAGACGAATGACCAGCATGGCCAAGATGAAACAGAGGATGTCGTAGTGACCCATACCTCCAAACACATTGGTAAACTTAACATAAAGGAGCGCATTGACAAGGAAAGATGGATTTGCAAGCCAAGAAGGAGAGTGATGAAGTGGATATTACTCCGCTTCAAGTTATACTAGCGGGTAGCATCACTCCTAAAGAGGTTGATCCTTATGTATCCCAAAGTGAGACTGCCTCTGTCTTTGAAAGCATCTCTCCTAAGGGTAGCAAGGAAAAAAGGGCAAAGAGGAGAGGACGAGGTGATAGCTCTGGAGAATCCACCCTAAAGTACACCCCAAAGAAGCCTAAAAAAGGGAGAAATAATCGTCGAACCAACTTTGGTAGTGCATAGCTAGGTAGCTAGTTTCTTTTTGTTTGTTGTAGGTGTACGGGTACAACCCTCGTTTTTGGCATTTAGTTTCTGAAATAAACATGTACTTAGTTTCTAAGTTTCAATATGTGAATGAAATTTCCTTCGTTTCTTTGCAGAAAACTTGTCTAAATGTTCGAGCTATTATGTTTTCGATTCAATGTACTTGAAATTCATTGCTTGTCGTTCAAGTTGCAATGCTTTCAGTCGCCCGTTCCTTTGGGCGCAATCCGATAAATTCATCTTAAGGCCTCCTTTTGATCGTTACCTTAAGTCATACCAAACACTAGGTGCAAGCCATAGTGTTATGTCGTCGTGTTCAGCGGTTAAGTGATTATATTCCTACCCTTGGTCTTGGGTTGGTGGAGTTAGTTTGTGGACGGTCGGGTCCTATCTATGATGAGTTTATACTCCTCATATTGGGTTCAGGTCAAAGTTGGAGAATGAATGGTCGAATTGCACTCATTCGTTTAGTTTATACTTTTATCCGCACTTTGGGATCAGAGTTGGTCGATGGGCGGTCAATCATACCTGTTTGATGTTCATAATCCAACTCACGCTCTAGAGACTAAGGATGTTCTGGGGAATGATCGAATTACATTTCCTTTGATTAACACTCTTGCCCCTAAGTCTAGGGCAAAAGTCAAAGAGTGGTCGGTCGTATCACGACCATTCTTACTTTACATTCTTCTGGTCAAATCGGGAGATGGAGTTAGTTAACGGATGGTCGAGTCACACCCACTCTTTGTTTTATACTCAGCCCATCGGATTGTAGGCGAGTGTTAATAGATGAACGATCGAGTCACATTCATTCTGTTTAATTCGATTACGGACCCGAGTACTTGGTTGGCACCAAACTTCAGGTACTTGTCGATGAATATTAGGCATATGTGGATGTAAGTTGGTTGTATATCACAACTATTATGTTATGCATAAACAATTCACAAACATGGAGCAAACTTCAGATTTTATTGCAAACAAAAAAAGAAGCGACAGAGTCTGTCTTTATTACATGGCTTTGAATTCTGCTGCAAAAGAAAATTCTAAATGAAATACAACTAAATGAAACCAAACTAAGTGAAATAGTATCGTAAACACTTGCTATTCCATGCTCTAGGAAGTGTGCTGCCACTAACAATCGCTGGCTTGAAAGTTCCATCTCCAAGCTTCTGATTGATGACATATGGTCCTTCCCATCTTGGGCCCATGTTTGTAGAGCTAGGAAAGATCCGTTTCAGGACAAGATAGCCAATTTCAAAGGTACTAGGTCGGACTTTAACATTATAGTATCGGGCGATGTCGATGTGCAGCTGCCCTCAAATCAAGTTCTTCATGCTTCTCATCGACTATATCTAGAGATTCCAAAACGAGATCTCTGTTAGTTTTGGGGTCATAATAAGTCGCTCGATGAGAAGGGACTTCAAGTTCTACAGGAATCACGGCTTTAGAGCCATAAGCAAGGTTAATGGAGTATGGCCAGTCACGGGCATGTGGTTGGTTCTATACGCCCATAATGCTGACGAGGGTTCATCAACCCACTTGCCTCTAGCCTTTTCCAAATGCTTCATTAGAATGGACTTTATGATTTTGTTAACAGCTTCAACCTGTCCATTAGCTTGAGGGTGAGCAACTGCCGAAAATCTTTTCTCAATATGATGTCGGCGACAGAAGTCTTTGAATTCAGCACTATCAAATTGGGTCCCATTGTCGGTTATGATCGTTCGAGAAGACTAAAACGATATATGATGATTCGAACAAAAAAATTGATTACTTCCTTCATAATGATAATGGCCAAAGGTTCGGCTTCATCCCATTTAGTGTAGTAATAAATCGCAATGATGGCGTACTTTGCAGTTCGCACCACATTTAGAAATTGGCAAGGAGCCGATAAAGTTAATGCCCAAGTACCAAACAGCCATGGCTGACAATTTGAGTGATTTTTGTTGGTGGGGCTCTAGGATTTTTACAAACATCTGCCACTTGTCACATCATCTAACATAATCAACCACATCTCGATTAATAGTTTTTTTTTTGAATTGGTAGTTAGATACAACATATCACAGGTACAACATATCACAAATCACATGTCAATATATGTTCGAATCACGCTACGCAAGTTTCGAACTTGTGACCTCTCGCAACAAAGTCAAATCACTTAACCACTGGGACAATGGTGCTTGACAGTTGGCCAGAAATAACCATAGCAGAGTATCTTCATCGCCAGGGTTTGCTCCCCAGTGTGACCACCACATTCTCCTTCATGAACTCCTCTTAATACACGCTTGTTGACCACCACATTCTCCTTCATGAACTTCTCTTAATACTCGCTTGCTATCATCGTTGACGATACACCAAAGCAAGTGGACAGAAAAATCCTTCATGTACATGACTCCTTCTTGAAGGATATATCATGAAGCTTTATGAAGGATCTGACATTCTTTATTCCTCTATTCGAGAAGGAGTCCCCTTTGAAAATAGTCTTTAATCAGAGTCATCCATGACTCCTTATCGGGCTCCACCTCTAAGACTCAATCAATCTCCATCTGGTCAATGCTTGGAGCGTTAAGTACTTCAATTGGGACCAAGCCCATTTGATGTGCATCCCCAAAACTGGTCAGCTTGCCCAGTGAGTTGGCTTTCTCATTCTATTCTCTAAGGATGTGTGAAATGGTACAATATTCGAAATCGGTTAGCAGCTCTTGGACCCGGTTAAGGAAAGGACCAAGTCGCGCTCCTTTGGCTTGATATTCTCCCTTGACTTGTTTACTACTAACTGGGAATCACAGAAAGTTTGCAAGGCTTTTACTCCCAACTCTCTACCCAGTTTAAGCACAGCGATCAAGGCTACATATTCAGCCTCGTTATTTTTTGCAAGGAAGTTAAGTTTCAGGGCATAGCAGATCGAGCATTCCTCAGGAGTTACCGGTATGACTCCGATGCTAGAACACCGATTGTTGGATGCCCCATCCATATACATCTTTCATTGGATGGTAGGTTCTCTACTACTCTTCGAAGAGTCATCTTGTACGGTGAATTTGGCTATGAAATCATCTAATGCTTGTCCTTGAATGGCTCTTCGAGGGAGACAAGTGATATCGAACTAGATCAATTCGATGTTCCATTTATGTAACCTCTCAAACATCTCAGGTCACTATAGGAGACTGGCCGGTGAAGACATTAATGGGGTGAGCCTAGAAATAAGGGTGGAGCATCCTTGAGGAAATCAACAGGCAGTATGTGAGCTTCTCCAGTTTCAGATAGTTCCTTTTAGCACCTATCAACCACTTGCTAACATAATACACTGGCCTCTGGATTCGATTCTCTTCGCGTAGCAGTGCGGCACTTATGGCATGTATCGACACTGCTATGTAGATATACAAGTATTCATGATCTAGTGGCTTGGACAAGATGAAGGGTCTCTCTAAGTGATGTACCAGAGCTTGGAACGCATCAATACAATCCTACATCCATTCCAAAAATTTCTTCACTCTCCTGATTAAGTCGAAGAAAGGAATGCACTTGTCACTGGCTCTGGAGATGAACCGGCTCAGGACGGCGACCTTTCCATTTAGGCTTTGCATCCGCTTGATTGTCTTCGGCACTTGGATATCCCTTATCGCCTAAATCTTCTCGGGATTGGCTTCATTCCATGAGAGTTGACAATGAAACCCAAGAATTTTCCTGATGCGATGCAGAAAGAGCACTTCAAGGGGTTAAGTTTTATTCCATATTTTTGGAGAACACTGAATATCTCCACCAAGTCATCGATGTGGTCATTTGACCGCCGTGACTTCACGAGCATATCATCTATGTATACTTCCATTGGTCATTAGATCTAGTCTTTGAACATCCGGTTGACTAGTCTCTGGTAAGTAGCTCCAACATTCTTTAGTCTAATAGACGTCACAACGTAGCAGTACAGCCCCAAATCAGTAATGAAGCTTGTGTGTTCCTGATCAAGGACGTGTATCGGAATCTGGTAGTATCTGAAGTACGCATCCATGAATGATAGCATTTCATGTCCAGCTGGGGAGTCTACCAGCTGGTCGATCCTCAGAAGTGGAAATCTATCTTTCGGACACTCCTTGATCAGGTCTGAGTAGTCGATGCACGTGCGCCACTTTCCATTAGCTTTCTCACAAGAGCTAGATTGGATACCAATTTCGGGTAGAGGGCATCACGGATAAACCCATTGTTTTTAAGTTTGCCCACCTCCTCTTTCAGTGCAGCAGACCTCTCCAGATCCATGTCGCGCCGTTTTTGTTTCACCACTACATGCCTCGGGTCGATATTCAATGCATGGATTGCCATAGTCAGTGAGATCCCACACATATCAGAATAAGTCCAAGCGAACACATCAAGATTCGCTCGGAGAAAGCAGCTAATTCCTTCATCATCATTGCACTGAGCTGTGATCTGATCTTCAGGACCCGTGGTGGGTCGTCGTGGTTGACCGTGATGTCGATCGTCAGCTCAGCACGTGTAGCCTTGGGTTCTTTGGGCTCCTCTTCTTCATCTCTTAGATCTATATCTTTATAGAACCGACTGTAGTGCCCAAGCCATGTCTCGGATGCAGATTTCTAAGCTTCATTTGGGTTTGATGCAGAGAGGCTTCCCATATCCTTTCCTTTCTCCCTTCGCTAAGCATCTCTCAACTTAGCCACATAACAGGCAAGTCCAGTCACCTGATCTTCATGGATAGTTCCCATGACATTCTCTATTGGGAATTTGAGGGTCAGACACAAAAGGGTGATTGCTAGCCTGAATTCAACAAGGCACAGTCGACCTAGATAAGCATTGTACGGAGAGTTCACATCTAACACAATAAACGAAAGCACATGCATTCTTCTTCGGCTGTCGTCTACTAACCCCTCCGGTAGCTCAACATAGTCTACCACTTTAGTTGCAATATTGTTAAAGCCATGGATATGGGTTTTGCGTGATTTTAGATCTTTGGCTTCCACTAACATCTGGTTGTATGCTTTCTTGAAAATGATATTCACAGAACTTCCGTAATCAAACGGAATCTTTCTCATCAAGGCAGGGTCGATCATGGCCGAGATCACCATTAGGTCAATCGTAAGGGCCTCCACCTTGTCTGCATCTCTACTTCGAAATACGATATCATCTATCATAGCTCGCTGCTGCTTTGTTAAAGCACTGTCCTCCATGTTCGAGCAACATTCCATATCAACATGTCTGATAGCATTCACGTAACGCTCTATTTCATTCCATCTTTTATAGACCAGATGTGGTCCTTCAACAATGGTACTAATAACTAATCTCCCTGTTGTCTATCAAGGTTCCTCAACATTGGGCGGAGCTTGTCCTCGATTGGGGTCGGATGTCCCTTGCCCACTATTCTGCGAGGCTTTAATAAATTGCTGCAGCTTTCTTTCTCGAATTAACTTTTCAATAACATCACGGAGGTGGCGAAACTCGTCCATGGTATGTCCATAAATTTTGTGAAATCTACAATACTTTCCGGGCTGTCTCTGCTTCTCTGTCGATTCCTTCGGAGGTGGTTTCCTGTACTGCATAGTGTTAAAGGTCGATAAATAAACATTCTCTAGCGATATATTCAACGGCGTGTATGTATCAAACGATGATCCTCGGCTTCCCTCTCCCGGAATCCCATCTTCAGTCATGGTTTTTATCACCGCCTTTCTTTTGCTCATTCGGTTTGTTCTGAACATTGATTTGAACCCCGAAACTATCGTCGAACTACTCAATTGTCACATTACTTTGTACTCCCTCGGCGCTTAGGCCTGCAACATCTCTCTTCCTAGTTTTCTTTGCTTCCTCCTTTCTCAGAAACTGAGCCGACTGTGCAAAGAAACGGTCCAACATAGAAGGAGGCTTTCCCGCTAATCAATCGCCAAATTCGGAATCGGGGTCAACTCCCATAGTCAGTGCCATAAGTATTGCATCATCAGTCGGATTACTAACTTCCATAACAGCTGTATTGAACCTTTCTAGAAAATCTTTCAGACTCCCCCAGGGCCTGGACTAAGCTAGAGAGTGACATTACATCCTTAGGGCGAGTCGTGTGCATGCGGAACTGTTGTAGGAACTTCTTTGATAACTCGTCAAATGAAGAGATGGACCGTGGTGGTAGCTTGGTGAACCACATGGTCGCAACATCTTCCAGAAAGATAGGAAAACACCTGCACTTGACTACATCAGTGGCTAAGGTGGAGTTCATGTGTTATTCATACTTTCAAGAGATGCTGTCTGGGGCGGTTTTTCCTGCATAAGCAGGCATCTTAGGCATATGGAACCTCTGCGGATATTCTGCATGTAGGATGTTGTTGGTGAATGGAGTATGACTTCTGGAGAGTCTCTAATCATCATTGGTCAAGCCTTGAGTTTCTTCCACTAGCTGCCTCATTATAGCTGTTAAGTTTGGTATTTGGAAAGTTGGTATCAGGCGGTAGTCGTGTTCCACCTCACATGAGCGGCTCGATCCAAACCTCCGGGTAATGCCACGTTGCCTTGGCTCCTCTTGCTTTTGATCCATTTCTTGAGCTACAGTTCTGTCATCGTCTCTTAGCTGCGGTTCAATCACATTCGCCTAAGCTCCAGCACCTTGATCGATAACGACACCTCCAGATTAAGCTTCTCCACCTGCATGTCGATCGCCCCCTTAATTAGAGGGTTCAATGTCGATCCCCTTGAGGGGTTCGGTACTGATCGGTGCCAATCGCCATAGTCGATCGCCTGATCTCGTCTCGATGTTCCAACTGCATATGCATCCATTTTGCGACGATAGTCGTCTGTGATAGTCGTCAGATGAGGAGGAAATTTTCAATCCTAAATATGGAGTAAGCTCCCTCCTAGTCTTTTCGTGCTGATCTTTCAACCGGTTCATCAGGTCGATGTTAACCTAGATTTGCTGGTTGAGCTGCTAACAGCTGTCCATCAGTTCCTTCATTAGGATTTCAAAATCAGCTTTGGTGATGTATTCAGTCGGATTCTGCGCATCGGCAGCCGCCGGTTGTACATTTTGATCAACTTGTTGAACACTAGCATCGTTAGTGACTTCAACGGCATGGAAAGTATAGACTTTCCTCAGGCCATGGCTAATAGCTTCCTTTTAGATCTTCTTCAAATTTGAGTAGAAATGGAAACTTGTCGGTAGAAATCTGGATCTATATCGTGGATATAGGAATCCACCAGTAGATGATGAGATCCAATCAAGCTGAGAATTCGTTCTTAGTGAAAGCACAAAATGTTTGCACCATAAGTTGGCACAAACACCCAATAGATTATATGTAGAGAAATAAATGAAGAAAACTAAAATTAAAACAGAAGAAATAAGCAGAGAACTAGTAAAAAACAACGACAAACATATTTATGGTAGTTCGGCGTTAAATGCCTATGTCCACTTTAAAGAAATAACTTTTTTAATCACTTCAATTTCTAAGTACAAGAGAGATCGAATTAGAATCCGTAATTACAATGAATTACAAAGAAAACAACATCGTAACAGTTCCTCAAATGAGCTATGAACCTTGCATTTATAGGGTTAGAGGATCGAATATTTTCCTAAAAATTCACCGGCAAAATCCCTAGATGTAGACGAGGTCACTCGGAAAATTTCAAGGTCCAATTCACATCATGGAGCGACCGGCCCCGATCAGTCAAGATGCCCACATGGCATGCTGCGATCGGTATGGTGGGTTCCCCTCCATGTTGGCTTCATGTTTTCATAGTTGCTTTCATGTTTTTAGAGATATCAATCGATTCCAGTTGAGTTGAATTGCTGGTTCAAGCTGTTCATAGCGATAGTGATCTGATTCGATCGCCTTCCTAGGGAAAGCACTAATCTAGACTTAAAATGTTCCGTAGAGTCTATCTCTTGGTCACGCTTGATCGTTACTTCACATTATCGTCTGTACTTAATCTATGGTCTCTATGATTACCTCTTTGGACTACTTTCCTTATCTATCATCGAGTCTAACTTGCCCAATAATCTGGATATAGTCGAGTCAAAAGGCTGGACAATATATTCCACCATCGAGATCGCTTGCATATCACTACTTTATCGAGATCGTTTTCAATATCTCATACTTCACATATTATTGCATATCACTAAGCATTCTTCCTACACAAGAAACTGTCACCTGAATGATGAGGGAAATTTTCAATGCTACCAATAACATACTACACAGATCATTTCCATGTAAATTGATCACCCAAACTGAGAACTGAAACTAGACTTCAAGTAATGCCCTCTACATCAATTGATCTTTCATCTAGTCGGTCATCTACATATTGAGCCATTTGCTTAATATTGAACTGTTGCCTTTCTCGAATTTCTCTGTACTCTTATCTTTTTATTTCATAGTCATTGATCTAGTCTATAGTAGGCCAGCCCGTTCTAGTGGTTCATTGTCACAAATGGGTTAAATCACAGCCCACTCTTTATTTATCAAAACTGTTCACTGATTCCTATAAATCATCATGGAAATTCACATTTAGGCGTTGACCTCTCATAATCAACCACTAGATTTAAATTTGATTAATGATCTAAGAAAACGCATTACAACAGTCATTAAGCAAATAGAAAGTCACAAAATTATTCGTGGAAACATCTTTTCTCCCACACAATCAACATAATCCAAAACAATCATCACGGTTAACATATAATAAGTAAGTCAATCATGGTCGATCATGTAGCTTTGAGTGAGAAATTACTCGCTGACTTCACCTTCCAAACTGTTATTGTAAGCCACCGTTCTCGATCTAACTACCCCTAAACTGTTGTCTACGTCATGCTTTGCTACTTTGTTGTTTCTCAACTTCTTCGCTTCGATTACTCCTTTAGCTATTACTAGCTCCTTCGTTCTCTTTTGAATTTGAAATTTACTTTTTTCAGATGAGCTATTGGGTTGTAGGCTTATGCTTTGCAATTTCCAGTTCATATCTTGCTCATAGTGTAATTATCCCATCAAACCAAATGAACATCGGTTCTTCTCGAATTGATTCGGTTCAGATTTGCGGATCTCGGTTTTAATTAACCACCATAGTACCAACTACTTTAATTCTACGTAGTTAATTTTTAACACTTGCTTACGCTTGTACGTGATTTAAAAGAACCATCACTTTATCATGGTGGCCCGGCATGAAATGTGCTGTGGGTGCCACTTCCCCAGTAAGACGTAACAAAGGACAAAAAGCCCTTCCTTGTTACATCTTTTTATCATATTTTTATTCTAATACTAGTCCTCTCTTCACTTGTTTTGTTAATTATTCTTAGTCTAATCAAAGTTGATAATGATTTATATTCTGAATATGAATTAAGTGGGGAAAAGGGAAAACAACCCGTTACCTAATCCCCAGTTTTGCGTAATTCTTTAATCCTGCTCATTATATTTAAGATTCCGTCTGTATATATTTTCATGTGCCGTACACAATATAAACATTCTTACAGGATAATGACTTCGACAATCACAGTATATTTAAATGTATCCATTATGGGTGCACACGTATCCCAATCTCTCTCACCTTTTTGCTACAGTATCTTCATACAAGATTTTGTTTGCTGTCCTTTGCACTGGAGGGCTGGGAGAATATTCGAGTACAAGGATAAAGTTCAAAGTTCTTCAATAAACATGATACCTCATATTTGACATCGGAAAGAGAATTTTTGACATAACCACTAGTGTATACATCACCGTCTTATGCAAATATGAAGTTCTTCTGTCAACCAACACCTTTCGTACTTGGACTTTTTTCATTATAAAACAACAATGTGGATGATGATCTGATTGCAATCAAAATTAAATTTAGCTTATACATACTTGGGCGCACACAATTGTGATACATGCACAATTATTTTCAAGTTCTCTAAATGATATATACACACATGAAGATAAACGGATCAAAAGTTGGGTATTATAGGCAGACCATTATTTGCTTTACGGTTGAGCTTTATTTGTATTTTTCCCAAATTGAAGGACCAATCAATGGAATTTAGAATACTATTCTCTTTGCCTTCAGATTTTCAAACATACCTCACATGCAATACGAAAATAAAGGAAAATTATTTCCAAAATACACACATGCGTGAAATGACCAGTGCATGTTGTATGAATCCAGATACAAGTAGGTATATGTTCTGTAGCGCATTTGGTTTGACGAATATTAAGGCTTAAAACAGCCCGTTGTTTTAACATTGCTGAAAATTTTGTTCTCAATCTCGCTCTAATAAATCATCAAGTACATCAGGATGAAAATAGCCAGATTATTAATTATAAAATGTAAGCCAACGGTATTGTAACAATGAACCTAATTAAGTTACCGATTCCAAAATAGACATGACATTATAACAAGTAAACAATAATATTAGTTGGATAAGCTAAACGTACGTGCACAAATGGATAGTATAAAGGAATCAGTAGCTGCTCGCAACTTCTGCAACAACTGTAAAAAAGGCAATTACAGTCAGATGGACGATGTTTTCAAGTAACATAAACAAGAGTTTAACAATGGATTGCAGCCACCAAACAGTACATACAATATACATTGATTCATGAAACTTTTACTATGAATGATTCTAATTTGGCATGATAAGATGTCTAACAAAATCAATTACAATAAACTTGGACACCTCTGATCATAACTTTTATCCTGATGAGTCTCAAATTTTATAATGCACCAGTCATGCCACCGTTATACATCTTTTGTTAACTGTAACCAATAACTGCCACTAAATTAAGATAGTACACCTGGGAGCGAAGCAAAAATTAAATCTTTTTCCAGGTAATTATAATCACAATGATATCAAAATAACCATGTCGACATTGCATCACTTTGGCTGGATCCATGATGTATATCACACGAGTAGGAGAGAGGATAAAATCTCTCCCATGGTCTGCTCTGGCACATCACTGCTGTCATCTAACACTGTTCCAGATTCCAGAACTGCAGCATCAAGCACCAGCTTCCTCCTTGCAATTTCGTATATGTTCTCATCTACAGTATCTTTTGTCACAAGTCTACATGAAACATTTGGATGCATTAGTAAATATAGCTCATAGGTTTCAGAATTTTGTTTCTTGAATTTTTCCCATAGGGTTACTTGTATACACAGAGACCATATGGTCAACATTTACAAATTGATGGTTGTAGAAAGAGATGTAGATTTGCACTAATGGAAATCTAGCTTATTGTCTAACCAACCCTCAACAGGCTTGGCGATGTACAAAAGGTGGAAGAGGTTTCAGTGAGGTTATATGCAACCAATTGCATTAGCAGAACATTCTTAAGGAATGAAAAACTGTAATAAGATTTAAATTCTTGAAATGCCACAATCTTCAAGTAAATAGCATGTATTCTTAAGTATTTAAATACATGCACATACATGATATTTGGTCGAAGTTGGGTCAGTTATAATAAAGAAATAAGGGCCCAGTAACTGAAAAGGATAACTAAGCCAAGGAAAGAGAGAGAATATTTATATGCATCTCATTTTACAGAAAAGGAAAAGGAAGGTCTGTGCGGAAAAGTCCCCAATCCCTAAAAAATATGACTGATGGTAGTAAATGTAACTGAGTAGGGACTCATTGGTGAGAAAACCAAATCAATTGGTGTGACATGAACAAAAATCAAATTTTATCAGTAGTTCAGGAAAAGCTTTTCAACAAGCAGTGACAGATTATTATAACTGATTATGTCAACATTATTTGACCACTGGTTTGAAATTAAAGGACAAATTTTAAACATGGGCTCACAAGGAAAAAAAATTATTGTGCAATAAACTCCATTGAACTTATTAAAAAATAGCCATTGTTTTCAATTATAAAATAGACGTGGTTTTCACCAGAAATTGTACATTCACACTTCAAAAGTGAAGATGTACAAAATAATTAAAAATAATAAAATTATTTTGAGTGGTAATAATTTGGTTTTATGACTATCAAATTGAGTGGCTCCCACCTTGGAAAGGTTTCAGTAGGTTTTATGGGAAAATTGCTGCTTGGAAATGTTTGTCCAGTAAACCATTACAAACTTATTAACAAACCATTAGTATTACTAGCAAATGACTCATGTTTGCTTGGAATGGTTTATTGTACAAACTCAATTTGTGTAGTACTAATTTGTTTATATGACTATCAAATTGAGAGGTTCCCACCTTGGAAAGGTTTCAGTAGGTTTTATGGGAAGTTGTTGCTTTATGCTCATTTTTTCACATTTATAAATTGCATTACCCAATAATATTACACATTTTATCCTGTGTGAATCATCATTATACATTAAAAAAAATGTCCAGCTTCCATTTTATTTTCGACGAATATGGTTTTTTATACTATTGGGCAAACCCAGAACACACTCTGCAGCATGATTATTTGAAACTGTAATCTCATAGGCCCCTAAAGTCAAAACAATCTCAGAGGTAAAGTCTCATAGGCAGCATGATAACGGTTTTTACATCAAATGACTACTAAAAGGTGCCTACCAAATTTTGGAGGTCAAATACCTCAATATATTGCTACTCTAGTGTAGCTAGTGAAGCAGGATCACAGTAGAAGTGATTGTTTATTTGATTGGAAAGTAGCAAAATGAAACATTGGAGATTTCGAACATTTCGAACATGATAGAAGATTTGAATAGATATATGTATAATAAGGTTTCAACATCCATCTTGTTTTCAACAAATAAACCTTCCATATATCATTGGAGAAACCCAGAACACTCCGCATAATGATTACTTGAAATCGGGACTAAAGTCAGTCGTAGGCAGCTTAAGTCAAACCAACTCAAAGATATTTATAAACATAATAGCAATTTTTACAACAAATGACAACTGAAAGAGTCTAATTTTGACAGGTCAAAGGTATTTATCTGTTGCCCTTGTAGATTGGAAGGAGATCACAACAGGAATAAATTTGTTTATTTGATTGGAAAGCAGCAAAATGAAACATGGGACATCATGATAATCAACAGGAATCAAAAAACATTATGTGCTAGCCTCTAAAATAGCAAGTGGAACATGGATCACAGTAGAATTGAAATTGTTTATTTTACTGGAAAGCAGCGAAACAGAATGTTGGACAACAGGAATCAAAAAACAAGTCAAGCAACCCGCAAAGAAAAGGTACATAAGGTTCCTAAGTTCCATTTTATTTTTAATAGCTAAGGTTCCATATATTATTGGAGAACCCCAGAAAAACACACTGCGGCACGGTTATCTGAAATTGGGACTAAAGTCTCATCTGATGCTAAAGTCAAAACCAACTCAGAGGTAAAGTCTCAAAGGCAACATGATAGCACTTTAACATCGAATGACTGCTAAAAGGCGTTCATCATATTTTGGAGGTCAAATACCTTTTTCTATTGCCACTCAAGAATAGGTAGCAAAGTGGGAGCACAGTAGAAGTGAAGTTATGTATTTCATTGAAAAGCAGAAAACCAGCAAAACAGAACATTAGACATCATGAAAATTAACAGGAACACAAAAACATTATGTGCAAGCTCTAATTGGATAAATAAACAAATAGTGAAAATACTACACTAAGCATATAACTCTAAAACCCAGAAAAAGGTCAAAGAAAAATGCATTAACCTGTAAATAGTAACAGGCTTATTTTGGCCTATACGATGACACCTATCTTCAGCCTGCCGATCCATTTGAGGGTTGAAATCCATATCGTGAATAATTACAGTGTCAGCTCCTATCAAATTCAGACCCTGCCCTCCAGCTCTTGTTGAAAGTAGGCATGCAAAAATAGAGGGATCTCTATTAAAAGTGTCGACGATAGTTTGCCTTTCTGTAACCTGAGTACTGGTTTAAGCTGAATTTGTTACACAGATGCAAATATTTGCTTAAAATATCATTTACATTTTTGCAATGACATACTACCTTCCATCAAGCCGTCTGTATGTTGCCCCTATCACCTCAAGCGTCCACTCAAGAATATCAAGCATTTGAGTCCACTGGCTAAATATGAGAACTCTATGACCGGTATTGCTTAATCGAGGCAGAATCTCAGCTAGAGCCTGAAAAGAATACACAATCAACATTTCATATTTGCAATGATGTATGTATGTATGTAACATACCTGACATTTTGCTGATCCTAGAACATGTTTCTCTGTGAGCGTGCCTTTTACACGTGAGTCGCCATATAAAAGTAAAAGCTGCATTCCAATGGGTAATTAGAAAAAACAAAGATCTAAAACACTGAACTGAAACTTCACATAAGTTCATGATCAACTAATGAAATTGCAGATAGTAAATAATAAAGGAACCTAGCAATTGGCTAGTGACTGATAGCATACAAGTTAAGAAATCTACTTCCACCTTAAAAGCTGAATCAGTGATTTATATTTTATGTTTTGGGAAAAAATAAACAATTAAAACAATATTTCCAGAACTCAAAACAGTTACATGCAGCATTAGAAACATTTGTCAATTTTACTCGATAAAGTCCCAAGTCAAAAAAAGAAACAGAATGACATACAAGATATTTCTGATTCACTGAGTAGGCACAGCTCTTACGGTTTAGTTTGAGTCTTGAATCATAAATAATTTTATCCTGAATAGTACGTTAGGAGTTTATCTATGTTATCAAAAGTTATCATGGCAAAGTCCTCACTTCAGAATAGTCTAGCAAAGCTAAGAAACCAAGTGCAAGTGAATCAAATAACACATCTCCAAATAGTTATTAAACTAACATAAAATAAATAATTAAGTTGGCTATACTACCTCCCCTTCCCGATTATGTCCTTCATTTAATTATGCGCTGGCAATATTCAAGTTCTACATACAAAGCACATCCAAGTGGATTGAATAGAACAAAAGGGGAACTTTTATTACCAGACATTGTATTTTTTTAGTAAAATTTAGCACACACGTGCAAATATGCAAGGAATGATTAACTACACACAATGTTCGAGATTTCGGTTTTGCTAGTTACTGTATTTTGAAATTTCGACCAATTCTGGAAATTTCAGTTTCGGTATCGGAATATCTTTAAACATTATATTAAATGCGATGAACAGTAAGATCCAAATCGAATCCAAATTGGCATATATAACATAAACTTATTAAACATTATGGACCATAATTAAGATATAAAAATCAAAACTGAACCTAGCCTAAATTAAATAAAAAGCCTTAGATATATAACATTAACAGGCCCAGCCAAAATATAGCCCTACCCTTATGTACCTTTCAGTAACAAATTAGAAATCTTCATCTCTCTTTCCCGTTGTAAAATAAGTAAGGTTTCAAACCGAGACCTAAATCAAAATAAATATCAACACAAATCATTTCCTTTCATTTCCATTTCACTTGAGAGACCCAAATCTGATGCAGAGCATAAAAAAGCATCTGGGAGGTAAATTTTAATTTTGATTTTGTAATTTTCTGTATTGATTTCATGAAGTTATGTTGGTATTGTTCGTTCTCTCTTCTATTATCTTGTATTTTACCAATTTCTTCTCTTCTCCTTTGGCTTTCTCTCTTTTATAAGAAAAATCAAATTATTAGTTTTCCTATGCTGATCGCGGGAGCGGGATTTTGGGTAAATGTTGTCCTGGTTCAGGCCGGAAATGAACCTTACCCCTTGCTACAAACCTTATGATGCAGCATAGTATTTTTTAGAATCATACAATTTGAATGAAAATTCTTCAATGCCAAATTAAATTGCTATTTTTCCTGTGTTGATCAGCCGGAACCGGACCTTGGATCAAGTTATCCTGGTTCAGGCCGGAAGCGAACCTTGCGCCTTTGCTACGAACCTTGCGCTGCAGCTTAGTATTTATTTTTAGAATCATATTGAAATGAAATTTCTTTTCATTTTATTTTATTTGATAACAAGAGTGATACTTTCAATTTAAGCAGAGCACTCATTTTTCGTGTCTTGGGAGATCGAACCCAGGACCTTTAAAAACAGCTATCTAGAGATCTTACCACTTAAGCTAGTGGTCCTTGACAAAATGAAATTTCTTTTGAAATACACTATCGTACCATTCAAAATCATCATCACAAAAAAATTATTTGTTTTGATAATCCTAAAATTTCCAAAAATAATATTTCAAAAATGACTTTTAAATTCTACCATAGTAGCTTAAAATTTCAAAATTGATTTGGATCACACCGGATCCTTTGTTCCTCTTCTGTGTGTTCCATGTCCCTAAGAAGTCAACCACGCATCACTTAATCAAATAAATTGATTAAAATAGTTAAAAGAAGAATGAACCGTAGGGCTTGTATGGGGATATGTGACAGATTCATTTAGAGAAAGAGAACACAAGGTCATTTGGAGAAAGACTACACTCAAACTTATCAACATTTTGTTGTTTTATGATTTCAAAAATGGAAAATAAAAATCTATTAAGAGTTTATTTCCAGAAATCTGGAAAACCTTCAGATCTTCCTAACCAGAAAACAAAAATCTGGAAAACTTCAGATTTTCCGAACCAGATATCAGTATACACGATTATGTTTCTACATTTTCTTGAAAGAGATAAAAAAAATAGGATGAAATGAAAATTTCCTACATCTACTTCTAATTGCTATGAAATAAATTATTGATGTTGTTATGATGTTATCAGTGATGTTGGCGTGTCTCAACAGATATGCGTACTTACTGGCTTCAGCTTCTCTCTATATACTTAAATATAGTGAAACTGAGCATTTCATTAGTCAGATCATCAGAACACAAAACTGTGGAGGAACTATAAAGCAAATATAATATTTATTGTGTACATGTTATTTAAAATGGATCAAACAAGTAAACAAAATAAAACATTATAAGCAAGACGTAAAGTATAAAATGGTAAGTAAAAGATTTGGACAGTAAAAACATACCCGGTGAATTGTGAAATCATTATATGTTTTAAGCTCTTGGATTGCCTTTTCTAGGGTACACTCAAACCCAAATGCCCCTTTTGGATACAACACTTTGCCAATCCGAACAACATCATCATCAGTATATATACGCCTAATAAGCAGCGGATGATTTGCAATCTGATATAATGAACGGTAGTACTGAGTGACACTTCAATACTAAATAGCTGGTATAACAGGGTAGCTAAACACACAATGATTTACCCTTAAAATTAGTTGCTCCCAAAAAACACTGAACAATTTTGATTTCTTCTAAAATTACAAAACACCGCAAATACTCAGCTATCTATTTCCAAATTGACATTAGATAGCTGCAGATATCTATTCATGAATGATGTGTAAGTTATTTGGATTTTTATTACCTAATGACACTGAGCAGGCAATATAATACACACACACATAAACATACTATCCCCGACTGAAAGGGTATTTTTCAGCACCCAGGTAAAAGTAAAACTGTATTATTTTCATCGGGTACTTTTAAGTGTGTGTACGTATTTAGCACCACTCCAAATTAAAGCAGTGTGACAAATGTGATTTAATGCTGCACAGATGGGAGATGATAGCTGCTAATGGTTGACATTATACAGATACCGATCACATGACAGTAACGAAATCCTGTTTTAATCATAGTATAAAGACAACTTGTCTTGGCATCATAAGAAAACTATACTTCAATGCCCAACATATTTCAGTTTATTCAACTTGAACAAGGAAACGTTAAACGAAGATAAACCAATACACATAATTTACGTTCATGGGCTGCATTTTACAGTCTGAACATAGCATGTGATGACGAGAACAAAAACATTATACCACAACAAGAAAAGGATATAAGCCTACAAAAGACAAAACTTTCAGCATAAAGATGCATCATGTTTCAGCTGAAAATGTTCATGAAAGTCATAACATGGTAATTTTATGACACAATATTTGCATTTGAAAAAGACCTTGCGGAACTGTGTGAAATAATTGGTTATCTGACGTTTGGGGAGAACATTGATAGGTCTACTGGATGATCCGTATGTGTGCTTCGACAAACGAGCTTTAGAAGCATCACGATACTCCTCTATTGCATCTCTGTATGCCTCAGATTGATCTCTGCCCATTACAACATATTTAACCTGCAAGCCTTGTAGAGTTGTAAGAAAAACAGATAAATCAAAATAACGAATGGCTTGAATTTAATGTTCATCTGAAAAAACAAGGTGATTCGGGGACAGAAATCCTTAATGGTTTTTCCATCATTCCATGCATCTTATTCCATTGTTGAAAAACAATAATAGACATATACTAGGACTCTCGCCTAATTTTGACAAACCTAGTCATGTACTGTATTTTAGGCATGGTAAAGCAAACGTAATATCATGGATAGTTGTACAAAATTCACAGCTATGGCTCACATTTTGTATCTTAGGAACCAGTTGTTGCATTACATCAGATTTCAATCTCCTCAAGATGAATGGGCCAAGAATAGATTTTATTCGTGATATCAAATCTCTATCTTCTGCATTCAACAATTTTTTTAGGTCAATGTCTCCTGTTGCAAAGATTTCAGGCATCATAAACTCCAACAGAGACCACAACTCCTGTAAATGCACATTATATAAATGAGTTAAAACATTAACGTAGCATTAAGACATGATGCATGTTGCATTTGTCACGGTTCACACATACTCAAAACATAGTAAGAAACTCGTGCTATTTCACAGAATCCAACCAAAAGTGAATCGTCGCAATATAAGCATTTAAACCGGTTCTAACTATTATGTGGAAGTGCCATTTAATGTTAATTTACAACAGCAGATACAGCACTGCTGCAAAAATCATTCTAGGCCCGCCTAAGAGCTTGGCAAGGCATACCATCTCGCTTAAGCATATAGGCTAGATGTTATGAATACGTAGTCCTAGTTCACGGTTATGGATGTATACGTGCTAAATATTATGAAATTTTCAACTGAAAACAAAATATTGATTTTGTCTTATCCTTCAGAATTGAAATTGGATTTCATCTATTAGATATAGGTGTAATTCATATATAATAGTGAAACAAAATGGCATAAAGTACTACATTTTTTAATTGAAAATACACGAGTTTCTCAAATAAAAAACCTAACTCTAATTGACCTTCGATTAATCCCCACCTACACGATTAATCTCTAGCACAAACTTACCGCCTAGCGATTTTTAATACCTTGCCATGCAGTAAAGATGCGCAACACCAAACTGTTAGGTGCATAATTTTAAATATTTTGTGCTTAAATTTGGTAATCCTAGAAGCCTGGAAGGCATCTCAATGCGAAAATCAGGTTCTACGCATATGCAAGATTATACAGAAAATAACTTGCTAAATTGTGTGATGATGACCAAAAATATTAATTACATGCAAATCGTTTTGAAGAGGTGTTCCAGTCAGCATTAGTCGCTGTCTTGCATTTTTTGATACAGACATCAAGTTTTTCCAGCGATAGCTGTTCTTATCCTTCATACAATGAGCTTCATCCAATAAAACACAGCTCCATTTCCATCGTTTTAAAACCTTACGGTCTTCTTTCTGTTGTTCGCTGAATACAAAAAATAGTAATAACTTGAAATTGTATATTCGGTATTCCAAAGGAAACAACAATAGCTTCACTCACCTGCGCCTTTCGAAAAGTGAGTAGCACACGAGTAGCACATTAAAAGGTGGAGGCATACCAGCTTTACCGAGGGAGCTTAGTTCCTTTGAATACAGGTTTCTTCCAGCACCATGAAATAGCATAACTTTAAATGATGGACACCATTTTTCAATCTCTCTTTCCCAATTCTCTAATAAAGAAGCTGGGCAAACAATAAGATGGGGACCAGAATTGCTGTCCAAGTGTTTAAGGAGGGCAAAGTATGCCACGGCCTTAAAAAAAAGGAAAGCTATCAGAAAAGCAGAAATACTTCAAAAAGTGAGCGACAAATTATGTTGTACACACCTGTACAGTTTTACCAAGCCCCATTTCATCGGCCAAGATGGCTGCATTAAACAATACATTTACCATCAAAAAAAAGATTGACAGGAAAAGGTTTAACTATTTTTTTCTAGAAATTTCTCAGTTCAATGATTTTCTTCTTAATTCATATTGTTAAACTTTAGAAATCATGGATTTTGCAACATATTAATACAGTAAAACATCTATAAAAAAATCTTGTTTATTGTGTCCTATTTTTTCTAAAAGGTGATTTTTGTGTTGGTACCATGTAGACAGTTAACAAATAACGATACAATACATCTACTTGGGAAGTAAATAGGACTAATATTCCATCCTTGGGTTTTATGTCACTTGAGCATAATTCTTGTTCTAGGTGCACAACTTAAAGGAAAAGAAACGGAAGTTGGAAAGCTATTATATACTAAAGATTGTGTAGTAAATAGAATATGTGACGAGCAAGAGAGAAATGATGTAAAATTCATCAATTTGCACAGTGTTACTCAAAAAAAAATCTCCTGATATAAAACCAGCTAACAGATAGTGACTTTATGGGCCTCCGACAAGCTACTTAATAGTTATTGGTATACTTAACTACAGAATATTAGCAACGTTTAAAAGGTAATAAGTTAACTAGTAGCAGGAGCCTTGTAGAATATATTTAAAATAGCTTTAAATGTATGGCATGCAGTAGGTTCAGCTTGTTTCATGTTAGTTTTCAACCAAAGAAATCAATATATTATATTAATATATAATACGATTAACAGAAAACAGGTACGTAAATTTGATACCAGAAACATAACCGAAGCAAACTACCAGATTGATTATTATTTTTTGTTGAACAAGTTTTTCCAGATTGCATGTTTCACCAAATTAATTTCCATGCATTGCATGCAATAAATGTAAACCTTCAAAAAAAAATTAAATCGATAAATTACCTCCACCGATATTCTTCCTAGACAAAAGCAACAAAAAGTTGACCCCTACAAGCTGATATGGCTTCAAGACATTTCCAAACTCCTCTTCAACCCCACAGGTTGCATCCACATCCTCCTGTGTCACTATCCTAGCTGAAGAACTATCAACTTCTGCATACCTGCAAAATAAAGTTCCTTGGCTGGTAAACTTTTTTCATTTGCAATAGACAAATTATGGATCGCCAAATAAACAAACTACTCAGGACACGTTGCTGCTTTGTATTTTGCAGCAAGATATAACTTACTAGAGATGGGGCAACTACAGTAACTTTATCATGTACTTGACTGCAAAAATATTTCAAAGGTGGCTTATAAATGCATGAAGCCATTAACCCAGTATAGACCCATTTCCACTTTTGGATATCTATTGTCATATAATGGATTTTCCTATTTTTACACATGGTGATCTTAATTCTTCCATTAATATTTGCAAGGTACTCCAACTTTAGTAAATGATTAGTCAAGTTGAATGTAGGAAATAATGTATATAACTTATGATACAAAGTAGACCGTTTAATAATAGAATTTTAATATCATCTTTCTTAACTTGGTCTTGGGTTCAATGCTATTACACTAGCAGGTATCCTAAATTGATATTCTAATATCTTCTTTCTTTACTTGGTCCAGGGTGCAATGCTATTACACCAGCATGTATCCTAAATTCAAATTTTATTGCTATGAATGGTCCAGCAATGTCATGTAAGAAAAGGATACCATTGATTACCTTTGAAACAACTATTCATTGATGTAATGAGAAAACATATCACAAAGTTAATGGCCAATAAATATATCACGTATAAAAATAACATGCAACAGTAGATTAGGAGTACTTGCATAACATAAAGCTTGACATGTACAAGTAGTTTACAAGTCTGCATGCAGGAACCCATTATTTCAACTTATAAAAGCCTTCGGAATATTAGCCTCTTAAGCTTTGAAACAAAACCAAATAAATTAGTTGACATACCTATCATCCAAACCAACATTAGCATTTCCATACAACTCCCTTTTCAAATCTGCCGAAATTTTTTCACACTTCCTCAGTGCCTTCCCTACCACATCCCCATTCTCATCCAAACCATTCCTCCTCTTTCCAATCCCAAACTCTTCCTCATCATCGTCATCTTCCTCCACCCCGTCATCATCTAAATCACTCTCCTCCACTACATACTTTCTCGTTCTATTCCTCCTATTGGGCAAAGTCCGCTCTTTCACCTTAACTTTAAATTCATTCTCATTCTCAATGTCATCCTCTAAATTGTTGGGCACAGTTGAATCATACCCATCTAAATCCCAATCATCATCTTCCTCCTCCTCTTCCCCAGCATCCCAGTCGTCATCAGACACCTTAACAACGTCACTCTTTTTTGTGTCTTCGTCGTCTTCATCCCAGTCATATTCGGAGCCGGACGATAAATTTATGGATGTTGAGGCGGTGGCCGACGATTTGGGGCGGTAGGCGAAGGATTCGATGAGGGGAGGATTGGGGCTCGGGGGAAATTTGCGTCTTTTGAGAATTCGAGAAGGTTTGAAGCTGCTTTGATTACTCACCCATTCGTCGTCTGAGATCTCTTCTACTATGCGACGCATGGAGATTCTAATTAGGGGGTTTTCTAGGGTTTGTGTAAACTTACGGGGATATCTCTTGGAGGAGGAAGAAAACGCGGAGGAGGATGTAATTTTTCCGTCTATATATTTAATGGGCTAGTTATTATTATTATTATTCCTAGTTGGGCTCTTCCTGTTATTTTTAAATTGTCCATTTTTCTAGATGTTACCATCTAGATATTGATACTGTTCTTAACGCCGCTTAATCGCGTATTAAAATTAATTGCATGGAAACATTTCGGAAATACACATCGTTCGGTATGCATAGCTGAGTGAACAAATAGGCAAACGGTTTTGCATAACTGACCGATACCTATATATTTCTCTAAACTCTAATTATCATACGCAGTAGCATTTTCTTAGACACACAAATAATGGTAAACCATATTGGCAATAACAACGTGAGTGAGATCTAATTTAAATTTATTTGATCAAATTGGTGCATAAATTTAGGGTTTTGGTTACAGTATTTCGTATGGTTCATGCTTTTGTTTTACGTTGTCATTAATTATAACGATGAAGTTATTGTAGAAGTTATTAATTGCTTGCAGTAAGATGTTATTTAATTGTGATTTTAATGTTTAGTGGAAAACAATCATTTATTATCGCGAATAGGGATGAAAATTTTATACAAGACATGGATAGTTTCGCATAACTGAAATATGATGTGGTTGAGAGGGTTTGTAAAACCGTATCTTACATACATTTGTATATTTTTTTCTACTTTCAGATCTTTGATCGCAAACTTTTGTGGGGAAAAAATCTATGACAATTACTTAATATGGTTTTGCTTTATGTTGTTATTAATTATAATGGTGAATTTATTGTAGGAGTTATTAATTGTTTACTTTAAGATGTTACTTAATTGTGATTTTAAATGTTTGCTGGAGAAAAAATAATTCATTATCGTAAATAGGGATGAAAATTTTGTACATGACATGAACGGTTTCGCATAATCAGGATATGCTGTGGTCGAGACGGTTTGCAAAACCGTATGTTATCTCTACTATTAAACCGTATGTTATCTCTACTATTAATAATGAGAATTCAATAAATATGATTCAACCGTGTCTTTTTGAATTTTCCAAAATACCCTTTAAAATACTATTAATATTGTAGTAGCTAAAATTATTTAAACTAAACTGTCTTCTCAATTTGCATGTCATCTGTTCATGAGCTGTATTGTTAAACTTCACAACATCATTTCAACTTGATTATTTATTATTGGAACAACTTCCTGCTTGGTCCCTTAGCTTATATATAACAACAGTTAATATATTTTGAACAATGTGGGACTAATTAAAACAATTAGAATGTTTTTAATGTTACTACAGCTCTCATTGTCCATTACAATCTATATATCTATATAAAAAAATTCATTTGTTTTGCTGACTAGAACAAACCAAAGAGAAAGAGAGGTCGGGATTTAACCTTCCAATAAACATCAAATGGTCAATATTTTGACAGTTGAACCAAACCGTCTAATTCAGATCTCTATAGCCATGTTCTCCTGCATCTCCATGTAATTCTCACTCATGTTCTCATTACCTTCCGCGGTCCATATTTTCGTGAATTTCCAGTATCGTATCATTTCGTCATCCCTCAATAAACATAAATTCTTATTACTCTTCCTTCAAAATTTGTTTCTTGCGCTTCAAAATTCCTTTCGCGCGATATCCCCCGTTTGAAAGATGTGTAGCCAAAATAAACCGATGTATTCTTTGTTGTTCTTGATCCTTTAGGTAAAATTACCATCAATCGGTTTTAGTGGTTTTCTCTCTTATTGATTTTATAAGCTGATGTGATATGGGTTATTTATGTTTTCTACTTTAAATTTGCCTCAATGTAAAAAATTGACTGTTTGGAGTTTTGAAATCTGTGCTACCTGCTGTTTTCATCAACATGACTATTTGCACATGAACTGTTTGATTAAAGTGGAAATTAGGGAGGCATCCCTATCATACTTTTATATTGTAAAGCGGGTCCATGTCAAAGTTTCATTGTAAAGCGGGTCCCTGTTTTCTGGAAACGAAGAAAAATTATTGCTGAAATGTCAGCAACTTTTATAAATAAGTGCTGATATTTCAGCAACTATCTGTGTCAAAGTTTTATTGTAAAAACAAAGAAAAATTATTACTGAAATGTCAGCAACTTTTATAAATAAGTGCTGATATTTCAACAACTATCTCTGTCAAAGTTTTATTGTAAAAACAAAGAAAAATTATTGCTGAAATGTCAGCAACTTTTATAAATAAGTGCTGATATTTCAGCAACTTTCATAAACTGTGTTCACAGTGTACAGAAATGTTGCTGAAATATCAGCAACTTTTATAAATAAGTGTTGATATTTCAGCAACTTTCATACACTATGTTCACAGTGTACAGAAACGTTGCGGAAATGTCAGCAACTTTTATGAAATGTTGCATCATGCTCTGCAATAATCGTGAATAAAAAATAGGGACCTAATTTACACTGAAATTTAGTGAAGGACTTTTCGTGAATTTTGAAACTTAATAAGGACCTGTGCCAAAAGTACCCTTGATTAAATTCATAAAAGAAACATTAGAAGAACAGCCTTATCAACTACATTTTCCTTTGTTTCAATATTTTGCAGAAACTTTGAACTACTGAAAAGATGAAGTGGATTAGGCAACGGCAATAAGACTAATGGATTTGCATGAGGTTGTTGAAGTGGAGTACAGTGATCTAAGTCAGTAGCAAAGTTGATTGACTTTGAACAAATCAGAGCCGATTGTAGGAAGAACCACCTTCACCGTTTTGTACATGGGATGATTCATATGATCAGCCTGCTTGAGGCATTGGTAACATACATACGTATATGTATTTTCTTACAGTTCACGTCATATTAATTCTAGTATTAAATTATCTATAATGTTCCAATACAAATATTAAGTTGGTAGAGCAAAATGGTATTAAGCAAAAAGGATATCATGACCTATAAAAGTCCATTATTGCAGTTGTACATTTCAAATTCAGCATTTAATTTTTAATGTTATAATTCACACAGTTTCAGTTGAATTATTCTGTATACTCTAAGTTTTAGTAGTTAAAGTCAAACACTTAGTCTAGGTCATATTATAATGATTTGAAATCTTATAGTTATGTATTCAGCATTAACTATGCTTACATGCTTTACCCATTATTTCTACTTTCTTATGATTCCTATTAAAGTTCATACATATTATAGTTGTGTGGTTTGTTAAACTATTTATTTAACATATGTTCAATTTAAATTGGGTTGCTTGACATAACAGTACATAGATGTAATTACATTAGAGTTAGCTGGCTGACTGTGCTATTGCAAATATACCTACATGTTATCATTGCATGTTATCTAATTTAAAATTTTAAAATTTATTGCATCTCTAAACTATGATAACTTTGTTTCGTCGTCTCCTAGGAAGGTTCAAAAAGTTGATTTTTTCTTTTACTTTTTTTCAGTTATTCTCTGTAAATGAATATACCTATATAGTTCCTACAACATTCATTAATTGTATTTCTGAGTATTGGATGTTTTTGGGTCTGTATGCATTGTAATTCTTTTTAAATAATTTGAAATGTGCATTGGCATTCATTTGTTTATTTAATTGTTAGTCAAGGATAACTAAACGGTGAAAGAGTAATCTTTTTTCTAATATATGGCTTCCAATCATAATAAGGATGTTATATCACTAACTAATTACGTATATCAATTTATCATACAACTCTGACAGGCATAAAATTTATTTAGTATAGCGTGTGTAATGTGTTTCTATGTGTATATTATGTGTGTATGCATGTGTAACTACAGTAAGTAAATTAATAATAAGATGTTTGATAGCCTAAACAAAAAAGACATACAATAAAAATTCTATTATTTGTTTCTACTAAATATGTGCCATAACTAATTCATAAACTGATCTTTAAAAAATATATATGTGTTTATATGACTATTCTTCAATTTTCTCGGTCTTCTCAGGCTGCTTCAGTTTCAGTTTCTACTAGCAATAGAATATCAAATCTACTTCGAGGTGTACAACTATAAATGCATGCACATTGTGATTAAATGCAGGCCCACCTGGGCATGCATTATACTTGTATACATTAGTTTGGAATTTTGATCACAAATTTTTGTGGAAAAAAACCTATGGGAATTACTTGCTATTATTTTATTTATTGTTGTTATGTTTTGTAGTTTGTAGAGGATGTTGGACGTTCAAATTCAGTAATTTGTAGTGATGCTTATGGAGAGGAGTGGAACGAAAACTACAAAGAGTTTCAAGGTATTAAAATAGAAGACGTGGTTGTTGAGGGAAGCGAGTTCGACCTAGTAGGTAGAAATGATCCGGTAGTAAATAACAACGAAGAAATCACAGTAGATCTAACGGACCATTTTACTACAGAGGAAGTAAGTTATTATACATAATTATATTGACATAAATAAGAGATCAAATGATAATGTATTAAAATTCTAATGTAGTTTGTAAGTCGACGGAAAAGAAGTTGAAAAGTATAATTGTGACTACTTGACCTGATAAGCAGTTAGGCAAGAAGCCAAGAGTTTAGCTTGGGTGCGAAAGAGGTGGAAAATATCGAGAATTGAAGACTGCAAAAATCAATGAAAGAAATATTAAAGCACGTGAACTTACTTCAAGTAGGAAATGTGACTGTTCATTTTCACTCAAAGGTATGTATAAAAAAGATATAGAAAAATAAGATGATATCTGGGGTATTGAAGTGGTTAATGGTATTCATAATTCATGAGTTACCAAACTCTCTAATTGGTTATTCATATGTTGGTCGGTTAACTGTAGTGGAAAAAAACAGTGTTTGGATATGTTTATTTTAGACATGAAACCTAAAGATGTTTTGCTTAATGTGAAAAGGAATTTTCCTGAAAGCACTTCAACAATAAGAATGGTCTATAACCTAAAACAGAAGATAGGGGTTGTTGAGATGCAAGGCAGGTCTGCTATGCAACATTTGTTTAAGTTGGTTGTTAAGTCTCATTACGTTCATTGGTAGAATGGATACAGTTGATGATTCTGTTTTGGACCTTATGTGGACTCCGAAATCTACTATATTGTGCAAACGTTTCCCTTCGGTCCTAATTCTTGATTGCATATATAAACAAATAAGTTTGGTTTGTTGTTACTACAAATGATATCGATCACATCCACAAATAAAACATTTATAGTTGCATAGTGTTCCTTGTCACATGAGAGGGAAAGTAATTACCATTGGACGCTTACAAATTCAAAGTACTTATATACTCTAAATAAATTGCCTAATGTAGTAGTAACTGACAGAGAATGGGCTTTAATTAATGGAGTGAATAAAAATTTCCAGAAGCAGCTTATTTTGATTTTGAATGACATATGTCAAACAACGTCCTTACGAAGTCAAGGAAAATTTTTGAATCTACAGAAATTGCTGAACTTTCTGTAGCAGACTAAATGTTTTCTGTGCGAACTAAATCTGTAGAGGAGTTTGAAAAATGGTGGAAAACTTTTAATAATACATGGAAATAATATCCAGGTGCATTGAAATATATAATTGAACAGTGGATTCCTTACAAGGAATAGTTTGTCCATGCATGGACTGATAAAGTAAGACATCTTGGCACCAGAACTTTGAAAAAATGAATGATTTATCGCTTTTATAGCATAAAATTAGTGATAGCTTTGAAAAAAGTTGGATGAGGTTCGGAAGCAACATCGGGATCTCATTTTCAAATATATCAGATATAGAGTTTCCTTGGTTGCTTTTGGCATGATATATGATGAGTTTATGAAAAGAGTAAGGAAGAATTTCTGCTTATGATCATAAACTTCAGATGATTTATGGTTTACCTTGTGTACATGAGCTAATTGAAAATTATAGTGATTTTGTTCTTATTCTACTGATGTAATTCATGAACATTGAAGACTGCTTAATTATGTTCCTCAAATTCAAGAATCCAAATAGTTGGATCACACACCTAAACACATTGAATTTAGAAAAAGATTCAAGAATGCAAACATAGATGAAAAAAGAGTTATGTTGTTACAGTTGAAGGAGATTAGAATACCTTTAACTACCTCACCACTGGAGCTTAAACCTGGATTTCGTAAGGATGACCCCCAGGGAGTAAAGGAAAAACGAAGCCAGATGCCCAAAAGTTTTGGTCTAAAAACGTGATCCGTCGCAATTTGAATGAGTGAAGCACACATCGGTACAACAGTCACAATTTAGCGTTGCAAAAAAATTTACTCCAAAAAGGAAAAGGAAAGTCGGTACTGTTGAAAATGATCTCGAGTCAAATAAGTTGGTGAAGAAAGCTGTAGATCATTTATAGACGATTGATATTATTTACACTAGCAAATTTCTTCATCATATCTCAAAGTTTCTTCATCCATTTGTTATCAAAGTTGAAGACGTGGATACTGATGAAAATTGTGGTTTTCATTGCATTGCATAGCGGGTAGATGAAATGAACGACGACTTTGTAGAAACAAATAAATCAATTCTAACAGATCTGGATACACATTGGGATATGTGTTGTAAACACTTCAATGCTATTCAATGCGAGAAAACGAGGGTGATACTTAGTACATATGACAAAAAATTTCTTCGGAAGTACTAGATGTAAATGCCTGAAATGGGTTACTTAATAGCGAATGCTTTTAACATGGTGGTTGTTTTATATCTAGTATTCAATGTTTAACTTTTTATCCACATCGGCGACGTCCGAGGGATGATAATCTCGATAAGTTCAGTACTTTTATAAATGTTAACAATTATGAGACGCCCCACCTCTATACTCACGCTAGCCAAGAACACTACTGGGTAATGCTGTCGACTAGCATGAAGAATAAGGCTGTTGAGGAGCGACCATCTGTGCAATTGCTTTGGGCGAGTACCGATATGTCAGATAAAATAACTTACATTTCATTTCAAGAGCAAATCCGACATATCGAATACAAACTCGAAGCTACCATACAATGGCTATGAGGCCATCGGAAACAAATATAGAAATAAACATAACATAAATCAGTCACAGATGTTCATATCACAAAGGCGGAAACAGATATGAATATATAACACAAAGAAGTGTACATCAAAGTAGTGGTCAAATAAGATCCACAATATCACAAAAGAATAGATACAAGTGCTAGACAAAATAATAAGTATGCATCATGGAGTCTATATCTCAAATGTATAACAACCAAAAACTACTAGTCTAAGTAGTTAGCCAAAAATCAGGCGACCGTCCCTGGTAAAAAGTCAAGTAGAAGCACCTGTAACATCTCGGTCTGACCCGAGTATTATTTAATAAGAAAATAACAAACGGATCAGTCTAACTATAATTATCATATATAGAATGAGATATGAGTAGATATAACAAAAACGTATGATAACAATAATGTCAGACTGTGACAAGTATACTTTAAACAACAACAAAATCATACAATATCTCAAGAATCTCAAATCACCAAAAAGAATGTCATATTTTTTATTTTATTCACCAAACCCCAAATATTGACAAACATATCATTGCCAATCACAAAAAAAAGAGGTGAAACACAAATTCTAGAAATCATCAACTAGAAATCCAGAAATCACAAAAAGGGAGAAAGGCCTATCACAAACGGGAGCATGAAAACTCCCAAACACATGTATCACAAACGGAACGCTATTCCTTGGTCGCTAACCATCAATTTTGAGTCGAAGCTCCATAAACGACCCGAAGGCCACGGGTCGCTACCCCGCCAAATTTGAGCCGAAGCTCCACAAACAGGGTTTTTAGTCCCCAGACAAACAAATAAACATCGCTCATCGCTAGTCTAAATCACAAAACAATCATCATCGATCAATAAAAAGTGTGAATCACACTAAGCTAGTAAATATAAGAGTTTAGCTTCATGTCCCATAACCACTAGCTTAACTTAAATATTTACGAACAAATTGTAGATTTCCACTCAAAAATTGTCACAAGAGTTCAATCGAACAAGTCCAAGAATTAACCGACGAAGTAAACGCAAGCGTTTCATACCACTTGTTTTACTAAGCCGTTTAATTAGATTTCTCATACGAATGAGGTAAAGGTTTGTATATACTAATAGATTGGAAAATGGTTTTATAAACGAGCTTTGTATTAAAAATAGAGTTGAAATCATTTTTTGTAAAAGAGTTTGAATATTTACTACTAGTATAGAAACCTTTGTATTTTAAAGTGACAAATCACAAAATTGATTGTAAAAACAATCAATCACCAAAAATTCACATACAAAGACGTGAATCAAATCCAAAGAAATCGATATTGAATCCATCAAAATGGATATTCTCAAAAATCTCAAAGAAGAAATCATCAAAGTCAATAATAAATTATAACAACAAATCAGATAATCACGAATCGATAAAAATTGGAACCTCAAGCAAAATAGGCAAAATAGACTGAAACAAGCAGGTCAGTCGACTGAACCAGGTGGTCAGTCGACTGACACAGGGATATGAATTTTTTTGCCCAGGGTCAGTCGACTGAACTAGAAGGTCGGTCGACTGATACAGACCCAAGCAAATTCCTGGGTTCTGGTTCAATCGACTGACACACTGGTTCAGTCGACTGAACCTGCTTCTAAGGCATTTCCTACCTCCTGGTTCAGTCGAATGACCCACTGGTTCAGTCGACTGACCCACGGGTTCAGTCGACTGAACCTGCTTCTGAAGCACATTCAGCCTAGCTCCCTTGTGGGGCAAAAGTCCTACAAATCGCGATCGGACGAGCAACGGACGCTAAGGGTTTATGCCAATCGGCAACCCAGCCCTATAGGCTCTTCAATGCTTCACCAAAAACATGTTCAAACATCCATAAAAGGATTTTCACAAAATTGGACTTAAAAACCAAAAATTGGAATATTCACCAAATCAATCCAAATCAAAATCAAATGAACATGTAAAGATGTTAGGAATTCATACCTAACAATCAAAGATAGTTATAGACATAGATGTGAGATAAAAATCTCACCTTTAAACCCAAAAAATGATGAAGGAGAAGCTTGAAAGCAAAGGAAGATCAACTACTCTTCAACTTCAACTCTAGAAACTCCAATCTAAGTCTAGAAGCAATAATTTCCCAAATTAGGTTATAGGAAATTTCTAAAATTGGAGAGAGGTTGAGATGGAGAAGAAGAAGGAGATGCTTACCTAAGCTTCTCTTTGATTTTGGAGCTAGAATTTGAATTTGCAAAGAAACTAGGGCTTAGGATTTTCTAATCTCTTTTCTCTTCCCCTAATTTCTAAAGCTTGAAGTGTTAGGAAAATAATAGAATGAATGAAGAGGAGAGGGAGTGGAGTTAGGATATAAGGTGAGTTGGGTTAGTGGGCTGAAACCCAAACCCAAGCCCAAAGCCCTAAGTGAAAATGTCAAAATTCTACTCAACTCCAAACATATCGATGTTTATACTCAAAAAGGTCGCAAATGCCATTTTGGACACAATGGAAGTGGTCTTGAGCCTCAATTCGACTGTTTGCAAAAAGTGATATTTCGGACATGAATCCGTATAACGATGCTATATTTAAATAAAACATTTAAATATTCAATCGTAAAATATGCGGGTTGTTACAGACTGCCCTCCTTAAAGAAATTGCGTCCTTGCAATCTTTAAGAAATAAATAAGAAGTAACAACTATAAAAGCATATCAACACAAAACGAAGAAATTTGAAATAAGAAGTTCACCTTAAGGAGCACGAGAGAGCAAGTCTGGATGTGTTCGCTCGATGAATTCTCTGGATTCCCAAGAGCAATCCTTAGGATTTGAGGACCGTTGAACTTTCACAAGAGGAACATCTTTATTTCGAAGGCGTTTAACCTTCGAAGCAATGATACGAATAGGATGTTGCTCATAAGTCAAATTAGGCGAAACTTTAATTTCTTCTATAACACCGGGCACAAGAATAGAATCGGAATCTCGAAGGCATTTCCGTAGTTGAGAGACGTGGAATATGTCATGAATAGCAGAAAATTGAGCCAGTAACAAAAGGCGATAAGCCATGGAACTAATGCGTTCGGTGATGGGAAATGACCCAATATATCGAGGTGCTAATTTTTCCGATCGATTGAAATGCACAACACCCTTCATAGGTGAAACACGAATAAACAAAAAATCTCTCATAGAAAATTCTAATTTCCTTCTTCGATTATCGGCATAGGATTTTTGTCTACTTTGAGCTTCTTTCATTCTAAGACGAATAAGGTCAATCTTTTCTGTGGCATCCCGAATAAAATCTAGACCTAAAACCAGCTTCTCGTCGGCTTCAAGCCAACACGAAGGAGATCGGCATGGCCTTCCGTAAAGTGCCTCGAAAGGTGGCATACCAATACTAGATTGGAAGCTATTGCTATAGGAAAATTTTACAAGAGAAATATGATCTTCTCATCTTCCACCAAAATCAAGAACTCACGCACGAAGAAGATCTTCAAGAGTTTAATTCACACGCTCGGTTTGTTCATCAGACTGAGGATGATAAGCGGTGCTAAAATTAAGCTTTGTTCCCAAATCTTTTTGAAGACCCTTCCAAAATCCACTAGTAAACAATGGATAACAATCACTAACAATAGATGTAGGAACTCCATGCAATTTAACAATTTCCTTGACATAGAGTTTGGCCAAAATAGGTATGGTCCGATTGGACCGAACGGGAAGAAAATGGGTGGATTTTGTAAGTCTATCTACTATCACCCATAGGCCATCATGACCCGAACGAGAACGGGGAAGGCCGTCAATAAAATCCATGGAAATTTGATCCCACTTCCATATTGGAATTTCCAAAGGTTGCAATAACCCACCGAGCTTTTGATGCTCGGCCTTAACAAGTTGGCAAGTCATGAAACGCTTAATATAGTTAGCAATGTCAGATTTCATTCCATCCCAATAATAAATTCGCTTCATGTCCGCGTACATTTTACTACTACCGGGATGAATGGTAAATTTAGAACGATGAGAATTTTCTAATATATCTTTACGAAGACCAATAATATTTGGCACAATAAGTCTACCAAATTTTCTAATACCACCACGAGCATCAATATCAAAGTCTTTCAAACCTTCAATATCAATTTTATCCCTACAACTTTGGCTAAGAAGAACCAATTCGGGATCATACTTTTGAGCTTCAAGAATGCGGTCTAAAAGAGAAGGATGAGCCTCAAGGCTACACAAAACAAGAGATGAACATAAATCGAATTCATGATCTCGAATCTCACAAGTGCACAGAGTCTCGAGATCATTCCATTCGGATACCATCATGGGAACGACCGCTTGTTGCTTACGACTAAGGGCATCGGCAACACGATTCCCCTTTCTGGGAGTATAAAGAATATCAAGATCATAAGATGCAAGAAACTCGAGCCAACGTTGTTGATGCTAATTAAGTTCCTTTTGAGAAAATAAATACTTCAAAGATTTATGATCGGTGTAGAAAACAAATTTCTCTCCCAAAAGATAATGACGCCAAATTCTAAGGGCGAAAACAATAGCCGCGAGCTCTAAATCATGAGTGGCATATCTAGTCTCGGCAGGCTTTAATTGCCTAGAAGCATAAGCAATAACACGTTCCCTTTGCATGAGAACGGCTCCCAAACCAACACACTAGCATCGGTATAAATAATAAAATCTTGGTTCCCTTGGGGAATCACAAGAATAGGAGCATCGGAAAGGAGTTCTTTTAATTTGTGAAAAGCAGCTTCACATTTGTCAGACCAAATGTATTTAACTCTCTTCTTTTTCCAATTAGTAAGAGGTACGGAAATTTTAGAAAAGTCTTTGATGAACCGACAGTAATAACCCGCCAATCCAAGGAAGCTACGAATTTCCGTCACACTCTCCGGTCTCTTTCAATTTTGAATCGCTTCAATCTATGAAGGATCCACGGGAATTCCGGATTCAGAAATAATATGCCCCAAAAATTTCACACGAGATTGCCAAAAGTGGCATTTAGAAAATTTTGCTTTCAATTAATTTCTCCTAAGAGTTTCCAACACAATCCGAAGATGTTTTTCATGCTCTTCCACGGTTTTAGAATAAATAAGAATATCATCTATAAAGATGAGAACAAATCGATCGAGGAAGTCTTTGAAAACTCGATTCATAAGGTCAACGAAATAAGCCGGAGCATTCGTCAAACCAAATGGCATAACAAGTCATTCATAAGATCCATAATGAGTACGGAACGATGTCAAAGGAATGCTATCCTCTGCAATATGGAGCTGATGAAAACCGGTTGCTAAGTCTAACTGTGAAAAGACTTTAGCACCACTAAGTTGATTGAATAAATCATCAATCTGAGGCAAGGGATATTTATTCTTGATGGTGAGATCATTAAGTTTGCGGTAGTCAACGCAAAGCCTAAGTGTACCATCGAATTTCTTCACAAAAATAGCCGAAGCTCCTCATGGAGAGGAACTAGATTGAATAAATTGCTTTGCTTCCAATTCAGATAATTGTTTACGCATCTCCTCATTTTCATTATTGGACATACGATAAAGAGGATGAGTAATAGGTAGAGCTCCGGGGATTAGATTAATTCTGAACTCAATTGCTCGCTTAGGTGGTAATCCTAAAACGGGCTCAAATATATCAGGAAATTCAAGAACAATGTGAATGAGAGAAATAACATCTTCCTCATCATCATTATCATCATCATGAGGATTTAAAGAATACAAGGATGCTTTCGAATTGGAATCTGAATCTTTCAGAATAAGAGAAATCTGCTTAACAGATTGAGGATGCCGAAGATATATAGTCCGCTCAGGACATAGGATATGGGCTTCATAACGGTTAAGCCAATCCATTCCCAAAATCATTTCGAAACCAAGGTAACGCATAACATGCAAATCAGCACGAAAAGAGTAACCACATAAAATAATCTCAACATCTTTACACAATAAACTAAGTGTTGCGGATCCACCAACCGGATTCGCAATTCTCAATGAATTCATCAAGCCAATAACATTCAAAGACAAAGCATCAACAAGTTCTTTTGATATAAAAAAGTGAGATGCACCCGTATCAAAAAGAACTCGAATAGGAAATTCACGAAATATAATAATGCCATCAAGGATAGAATGAGAAATATCTTGACCACGAGAAGTGTTAGAAGGGGCTTGTACAACATTTAGCTTGCCCTCTTTCTTGCTTTGAAGCTTGGGACACAAAGATATAGTATGATCCGAACTCTTGCAATAGCGGCAAGAAAGGGGCTTCGGACACTTGTTTGCATAATGGTCCTTAGAACCACAATTATAACATTCTCCACGATGAGAGGTAGGAGTATTTGCTTTCGAAGTTGCTTGCTTCCCTTTCTTGTTGGGATTAGGCTTGAATTTAAAAGGTCACTTCTTGTTGATATTTTGTTTGACCTCAACGTCACTTTCTTTATCGGCCTCTTCGAGTCGAAGAGCGATATCAATAAGCTGATCAAAAGAAACTTCTAATTTCAGAAGTAATGGTTTCTTGAGGTTCTTGTTCAACCCATAAACAAATCTCTGATTTTTCTTCAATGGGGTATTAATATACCCGACCCCATATTTAGATAGAGATTCGAAAGAAGCGACATAGTCTGTCACGGAAGATTCACCTTGAATAAGGTCAATAAAGCGTCGAGCTAAAGTTACTTTTTCAGCTTTTGGCACAAACTTCAATTCGAACCTTTCCCGGAATTGCTCCCAAGTAAGATCCGCTTCGATAATTTAAGAAATCAAAAGCTCGTACCAGTCTAATGCTCTTTCTCGGAGCATGCTAGAAGCCACTTGGACTCGATGAAGATCAATAAGATTCATGCGAGAAAAGATGCGGTCGCATTTTCGAAGCCAAGCTTGGACTTCTATAACGCTCTCGGAACCCTTGAAAGGCTTTCCACCCAAAGCGGTATAATCACTGCACAAGCGTGCAAACCCAGATTTAGGGTGAATAGGCGCTAGAACGGGTCCAACAGCTCGGGCATTGTTCACAAGATCTAGAAGTTGTAGAGCAGTCATAAATACTCCCTCCTGAGGAGTAACACTGGATTGACCGGCGCTGGGACGGTCTGGTCTAACCATTTCTCTTCTCTAAGAAAGATAGAAAGAAGATGAAAAAGGTTATTCTCAGAATGAATATCAAACAAACTTGATTGATAAAGCAAGGCATCACAGAAGAAAATAGGATAGAACGGTACGAAGACTCGAATTAAATCCTATGGCACGATTCCTAAGAAAGACTTAGGACAATGATCCTTGCTAGATTATTCTACATTGTTCCGAAGTTTGGCTCTGATACAAAGCTGTGACGCCCCACCTCTATACTCACGCTAGCCAAGAACACTACTGGATAATGCTGTCAACTAACATGAAGAATAAGGCTGTTGAGGAGCGACCATCTGTGCAATTGCTTTTGGCGAGTACCGATATGTCAGATAAAATAACTTACATTTCATTTCAAGAGGAAATCTGACATATCATATACAAACTCGAAGCTACCACACAGTGGCTATGAGGCCATCGAAAACAAATATAGAAATAAACATAACATAAATCAGTCACAGATGTTCATATCACAAAGGTGGAAACAGATATGAATATATAACACAAAGAAGTGTACATCAGAGTAGTGGTCAAATAAGATCCACAATATCACAAAAGAATAGATACAAGTGCTAGACAAAATAATAAGTATACATCATGAAGTCTATATCTCAAATGTATAACAACCAAAAACTACTAGTCTAAGTAGTTAGCCAAAAATCAGGCAACTGTCCCTGATAAGAAGTCAAGTAGAAGCACCTGTAACATCTCGGTCTGACCCGAGTATTATTTAATAAGAAAATAATAAACGGATCAGTCTAGCTATAATTATCATATATAGAATGAGATATGAGTAGAGATATAACAAAAATGTATGATAACAATAATGACAGACTATGACAAGTATACTTTAAACAACAACAAAATCATACAATATCTCAAGAATCTCAAATCACCAAAAAGAATGTCATATTCATTATTTTATTCACCAAACCCCAAATATTGACAAACATATCATTGTCAATCACAAAAAAAGAGGTGAAACAAAAATTCTAGAAATCATCAACTAGAAATCCAGAAATCACAAAAAGGGGGGAAAGGCCTATCACAAATGGGAGCATGAAAACTCCCAAACACGTGTATCACAAACAGAACGCTATTCCATGGTCGCTAACCATCAATTTTGAGCTGAAGTTCCACAAACGGCCCGAAGGCCACGGGTCGCTACCCCGCCAAATTTGAGCCGAAGCTCCACAAACGGGGTTTTTAGTCCCCAGACAAACAAATAGACATCGCTCATCGCTAGTCTAAATCACAAAACGATCATCATCGATCAATAAAAAGTGTGAATCACACTATGCTTGTAAATATAAGAGTTTAGCTTCATGTCCCATAACCACTAGCTTAACTTAAATATTTACGAACAAAATGTAGATTTCAACTCGAAAATTGTCACAAGAGTTCAATCAAACAAGTCCAAGAATTAACCGACGAAGTAAACGCAAGCGTTTCATACCACTTGTTTTACTAAGCCGTTTAATTAGATTTCTCATACGAATGAGGTAAAGGTTTGTATATACTAATAGATTGGAAAATGGTTTTATAAACGAGCTTTGTATTAAAAATAGAGTTGAAATCATTTTTTGTAAAAGAGTTTGAATATTTACTACTAGTATAGAAACCTTTGTATTTTAAAGTGACAAATCACATAATTGATTGTAAAAACAATCAATCACCAAAAATTCACATACGAAGACGTGAATCAAATCCAAAGAAATCGATACTGAATCCATCAAAATGGATATTCTCAAAAATCCCAAAGAAGAAGTCATCAAAGTCGATAATAAATTATAACAACAAATCAGATAATCACGAATCGATAAAAATTGGAACCTCAAGCAAAATAGGCAAAATAGACTGAAACAAGCAGGTCAGTCGACTGAACCAGGTGGTCAGTCGATTGACACAGGGATACGAAATTTTCTGCCCAGGGTCAATCGACTGAACCAGAAGGTTAGTCGACTGAACCAGAAGATCAGTCGACTGATACAGACCCAGGAAAATTCCTGGGTTCTGGTTTAGTCGACTGACACACTGGTTCAGTCGACTGAACCTACTTTTAAGGCATTTCCTGCCTCCTGGTTCAGTCGACTGACCCATTGGTTCAGTCGACTGAACCTGCTTCTGAAGCACATTCAGCCTAGCCCCCTTATGGGGCAAAAGTTCTACAAATCGCGATCGGACGAGCAACGGGCACTAAGGGTTTATGCCAATCGGCAACCCAGCCCTATAGGCTCTTCGATGCTTCACCAAAAACATGTTCAAACATCCATAAAAGGATTTTCACAAAATTGGACTTAAAAACCAAAAATTGGAATATTCACCAAATCAATCCAAATCAAAATCAAATGAACATGTAAAGATGTTATGAATTCATACCTAACAATCAAAGATAGTTAAAGAATAGATGTGAGATAAAAATATCACCTTTAAACCCAAAAAACGATGAAGAGAAGCTTGAAAGCAAAGGAAGATCAACTACTCTTCAACTTCAACTCTATAAACTCCAATCTAAGTCTAGAAGCAATAATTTCCCAAATTAGGTTATAGGAAATTTCTGAAATTGGAGAGAGGTTGAGATGGAGAAGAAGAAGGAGATGCTTACCTAAGCTTCTCTTTGATTTTGGAGCTAGAACTTGAATTTGCAAAGAAACTAAGGCTTAGGATTTTCTAATCTCTTTTCTCTTCCCCCATTTTTCTAAAGATTGAAGTGTTAGGAAAATAATAGAATGAATGAAGAGGAGAGGGAGTGGAGTTAGGATATAAGGTGAGTTGGGTTAGTGGGCTGAAACCCAAACCCAAGCCCAAAGCCCTAAGTGAAAATGTCAAAATTCTACTCAACTCCAAACATATCGATGTTTATACTCAAAAAGGTCGCAAACGCCATTTTGGACACAATGGAAGTGGTCTCGAGCCTCAGTTCGACTGTTTGCAAAAAGTGACATTTCGGACATGAATCCGACCAACGATGCTATATTTAAGTAAAACATTTAAATATTCAATCGTAAAATATGCGGGTTGTTACAAATTACCACTACATGAAGTTGGTCTTGATAGAATATGCACTGATTCCACCAGTTTCAAATTATTGGAAGAAGCTAAATTGTGGGAAGGTCGATATAAAGACAGACAAATTAAGCTCGGCCGTCTGAAGCCTGTCGATGTATCTAGACGAGATGTACCTTTAGATTTTGAAATTTCTATTTCTTAATTGTCAAAATATCAGATTGAATAACGATTGTTTGCAGATGAATAAAATAAAGCCAGTTTGTTGATTAATATTAATATGTTTAATTTTTTGAAAACTCTTCAAATCAAAATTCTGCATTCATACTTCCTTATAATTATTCAATGCAGAGTGTATATTATATATATTTTTTTCATTTATAGTTATGTCCATTGAATAATACTGGTGTATCAATGTATTAATGTGCAGTTTATCATGTTGTTGATTCATAAACAAACGGTTAAGTATAACCGAACAAATGTACTATAAACATGGTTTTGTAAAACCGATAGAAATAGAATGCTCTCTGTATTCACATGCCTGTGGAGAACGGTTATATAAAACTGAAAAATTAAATAGCTGTGGTATCTTATAAAACCTAATAACTGATAATAAAAAATCTTAGTGTAGATTCATAGGACTAACGGTTAAGAAAACTCGTATGATGATACAATTTTTTAGTTTTCAAAAACCGGCTGAAATAAGTTGCTCTTTATTTAGAAATGTTCTAACCAAATGGTTACTCATATCCGTAATAATAATCAATTGTGGAATCTACTAAAACTGAATACTTGATAATAAACCATAATGTAGAATCATAATACAGATGGTTAAGAAAAATAATTAAACAATTTTCAAGTTTCAAAAACCAGCCGAAATAAATTTCTTTATGTATACATGCTCAGACCAAATGGTTAAGAAAAACTGCATGAGTTACAAAACCTGTTTTTTAGCAACTTGATCATACACATGGACAAGTTAAGCACGGTTTTCATTTTTTAACCAACTAAAATTTACAACGTACCATTCATTCATGTTACAATGGCATCGTTTCATTCTCTAGCATGCCTGATTTTACTTATAAATAAAAGACTTGAGTAGAATATCCATTCTAATAAGCTTTAAGAAAGTAATCCCCCACATAGCTAGCTCCACTGGTAATATTTCATACTCAAGTATATAAAACGAGTAGACATGTATGATTATTTTAACAAAGCAAGACAATTCACAGTTACAAATCAATTATAATTCAACAAAGCAAGACAGTTCACATGTAACAACCCGCGCTTTTGAGCACCGATAAATTTATTTAATTAAAATTGTTAATCGGGAGATGACGAAATATTCAACTATAGATGTTAGAATTAGGATTCGTAGATAGTCCCGTTGAGTTCGGAATGACATCCCAAATTTGAAGGAATATAAGCTTCGATATGTTCCAAGTTCGAGATTTTGAGCAGTGAATGGTGTTTTTCTTTGGGAATTATACTTAGCAAATTATATCTACTTTTCATCCTCTCTCCCGTCGTTCACTTTTCATTTTCCCGAAACTTTCAAACTCACTTTAAGCCTAACCCTAAATCAGCTTCTAAAAGCTTAAATAAATTCTCTAAAATCAAATAAATATCACTACAATTCTAATTAGAGCAAGAGCTACAAACCCAATCCACCTTGGAGCTTGATTTAAGGGAAACAACTTCATTTGATTTTTCAAAAGAAGCAAAACAGGGTTTTTCTTGATTCCTTGTTTCCTCTTCATAGCAAGGTGAGTGGAAATGCTCCTATATTTATTATGGAATTTAATCCTATTTATTTGGAATTTGTGGTTTGTTGAATGAAATTGGAATGAGTTAGGATGTAACATGTAGCTTAATTTAGCTAATATGAACATACTAAACTTAGTTTCGCACTAAAAGAACTGTTAGCACCAAAATTGGTCACCAACACCCAAACATCGTCGAAAGCACCAAATTGCAGTTACAGATTACAGACAGAATGTATGTAGAGACTATAAATATGAAGAACGGCTAAAATAAAAAAGAAAGCAGTAAGAATAGAGGATTTATAGTGGTTCGGCTGACTCCGGCCTACGTCCACTCCAGAAATTTCCTTTTTATTAATGTTAGAATCAATTACAGTTACAATCCAGAGTTTTTAGAACAACAATGGCAGAGCAGCCTTAGTATAGAAGACGAAGGGAAACAAAAATCAAGATCCCTTTTCTGAAGTCCTACATGTTGTATATATAGGCAAAACCTGAGTTGCTGGACTTCCAGAGTGATCCAGGCCCATCAAGACTATAGCTAAACCAGACTCAACACTGTGACCAATCCTAGGCAAGCCGAACCACATTCATCGAACTACACACGCCGACCCGCCTATACCGAGCCATGTTTGACCTCCATTCCTCGATTGAACCGCTTGGAATATCTACCATGTCGACCCTATATGACCAATCCACTACACCCCGACCCACTCCAATGCCGATCGAACCAGATGAATAGGCCTATCCTTCTAAATGCCGAGCCATATTCGGCTGAGCCGCCTCGCCGAGTGACCTTGACCGAACCACCTCGTCGAGCCACCCTGACCGAACCACAATGCCGAGCGACCCTGACCGAACCACCTTGTTGAGCGACCCTGACCGAATCACAACATCGATTGACCCTAACCGAACCACAACGCTGAGTGACCCTGATCGAACCACCTTGCCGAGCGACCCTGACCGAACCACAACACCGATCAACCCTAACCGAACCACAACGCCGAGCAACCCTAACCGAACCACCTTGCCGAGCGACCCTGACCGAACCACCTTGCCGAGCGACCCTGACCGAACCACCTAAAAGACTCGAAGAAATCATCTATACAACTCGAAGCTCGACTCCATACGACTCAAAGCAAATCCAGGGCGACTTGCGACTCATTGAAACCCAAGTTTCAAGTATCCAATAACCTTCGTCCATTAACTATGCTGAATCCCGGCTGTAGATCCATGATTATTATCCATGCTTGATCGTCCATCCATCCAGTTGACTAAATCCGTCATGAACCAACCTCGACGAACGAGTAGTCAATTTAGTTAAGTTTGTCTATCTACGGCCTTGCCAAAAGGCGGGTTAACAAGAACTAACTTGGAAAGTTACGTCAGGGATTAAGAAAATTAATAAGCACTCAAGACTCAAATTACTAATTAAATGAAGAAATAAATTAATGTGAAATGATGAGATGGTGGTTAAGTGAATATGTGAGCTTATAAAACTTATTTAGGAATTTTACAACATTAAGTGTAGAAGTTGTGAATTTTAAATAAGAGGGCTTGAATTTAAGAATGTAAATATAAACTAATTTCATGACAAATAAATTATTTTTGAATGATAAATTGATTGTTTAAATAGCGTAATATTTGATTTGTTGAGTTGTAGGAATTGCTATGGTTGTTTATTATTTTTAAATTGCTTGTTTATTGATTTTTTTCATATAGTGAGAGTAAAATAAGAATGGTTTTACTTAATAAATGAAATGAAGAGGCAACAACGAGTTATTGTGTGAATATGAGAAGTTCATGAAGAAAAGAATCAAAACATAAGAGAGTTGTGGAGGAGAACTAGTATTTTAAAGTGCCATATCAAATGAACTTCGAATTTCATGTCTGTGGGTGTGCTTGTGTGTATGGTACAATTTGGTGTATTTGTGCACATTGAACATGGCCTAGTTAGTTTAGTGAAGTATAGTAGAGTCGCCAGCAGTGCAAAATCACGATCTGGTGGATAAATGGGCGAAAGGGTGTTAGCGGCAACGTGAACTAGAAACTTAACACTTCATGAAATTAGACCCCATAATGGTGTAAACCACACTCAACTCCGACCATGTTATGAGGGAGAGATTTGACAAGGTAAATAAAGGGCCTGGAAGAAGCAGATATGTGAACAAGCCGCGCAAACGAAGGAGGAGCTCAAAAATCTAGGCTCAGTGCCCAGGTGCAGCACTAGTCGATTGAATAAATCATTTAGTCGATTGGCCCAAAAGCCTGGAATCGGGTTTCAAACCCTGTCCAATTCAGTTGACTGGACTTAGAGTCAATTGATTGAAGCCAATAGATTGGCATGGAAAGCCAATCGACTGAATTCCGGCGATTTGGGGCTGTTTAGCCCAAGTCTAGGACAGTTCGCCCTGTACCGAACCCCTATTGCTCGAATGGCTTCGAGATGTTTCGTAGCGGTAGTGAGGTGCCTTAGCATGACATTCTGACGATGTTACAACAATATTATACTGTGTTTGTTGGAGTGTACGGTTGCACCGTATTACACAATAGGGGCATTGTTCTCTTTTTAGGTAGGGGCATACGTAAGAATGTTGAGGAATCCTCAGACCGCGATAGACATCTGGGTAAGATAGTGTGCTAACTCTATTTATCAATTGATCACGATAGATGTCTGGGTAGGTTAGAGCTCCGACTCTATTTATTAATTGATAGCGGTAGGGGTCTGGTATGTTAGTGTACTGATTCTCTTCACCATTGCATTGTGATAGATGTCCAACTATGTTAGTGTACTGACTCTATTTATCATTTAATTGCGGTTGATGTCTGGGTACATTCAAATACTGATTCTATTTACCATAGTATGTCGTTATGTTTTAGTTACATTATATTGCTGTGCTGACTCGTTGATTGCAGGTGAAGAACAGGTTAAGGTATATAATGAATAATATACCATTATCGTTGATATAGTCATTTATGTATATGACGATTTCATATACAGTACTTAAAAGTTATTTCCCTCACACCAAGCTTTAAGTCTGACTAGTATTTTGTCTCTGTTTATTTTATGACAACTCTCGGGTACTCGATGAGTAGGCTAAGAGGCAAGTAGCTTTTAGGGGATAGCTCGGGGTTGCATTATTTTGGATCAGAGTAAGATAACGATATTTTGCTATACACTTTGATGTATATTTTGTCGTACATGACAGATCTGTATTTATATGTACGAGACATGTATTATCAGATGTTATATTTGGTACTCCTTATGTATGGGGTCGATGTATTCTGACAGATGTTATTTCTATTTAGTTGCTTCTGCCTTACCATGTTTCATATATGTCTATCATGTTCTAGCTATGTATTTTTGTACATTATATATTGTCATTTCGTGTGAGATGTTGTTATTACACCATAGTTAAATCAACTTAATAATAATCAAACTTTAAATTAATCCTGTACAGCTTGTCTTTGTGGAATGTAGATTTAGTTATTGTCATTTGGTGATGAAAATTTTTGGGTTGCCACATATCAAGGTGTTACATTTAGTATATGAGTATTGGTTCTACCTTAGGGCCAAACTAACCATTTGAGGTTATGAAAATTTAGACATGAGGGAACATACTTGTATTTTGTTATTAGAATAACATGGATTACACCTCAAACTTTCTATACTTTGGTTAATGTGACAACCCAGAATTTTGAGCAATATCAATTTAATAATTTATATTAAATATTAAATTGATTTGATATATCTTTGTTAATAAGATTTGAATTAATACTCTTCTTTTAATACATATCTTATTGGTGAATTTTATTTGTTAAAATTTATTGATTTGTTTTCTATTATATATTAGGAAAGCCTTGTTCTAAAATTTAACTAATAAATTTATGTTTCAAGTTCTAATATACATTTTAGTGATTTGGAAATTAGGATTTATTTAATATTTAACTTTTTAAAGCCATTTAATAAACAACTATATGGGTTTAAATACTTAAGATAAGAGTTTAATAGTTTAAAAACTTATTCTAGCTTTAGTTTAGATTTAAATTTATTAACAAAAAGATTTGTTCTATTCTCTTTTTAAATATAGCTTGATAAAAATATGATTTAAAATATATATATATGTTTTAAATGCAATTTTGTCAAATGATACATTAGTATATATAATAAAATAAATGATTTATAATAAAGAGATGGTTTCTTGTATAAATCATTTCAAATTGATAATGTGTTACTTTTTTTTATAATACTATTAATAAGTAAAAGGATGTACATATAGAAATACAAGACTATAAGTATTAAGTTAGAAATAGAAATAAACATATAAGATAAATAGATGAAAGTAAAATATGGGACTTCACATATATTATAAAGCAACATGACTAAAGAAAAATAACAGGATAACAATAAAACAAGTAACAAAAAAATGATAAATATCAAAGTGTAAATTAAGGCAAAGCAACAAGACAGTAATATAGGTACAAATTGGAACATAAGTATGTAAACCTGGAAGACAACAAGAAAACAAACAATGGAAATTAATGCAACAATAACACATCTTATCATAGCCACCAAAACAACAAGAAATCCGCATAGTCTAATGAACAAAGGAAATAATATTCAAGTATGTAGGCTTGCATAAGAAAATATAATAACTAAGTAAGCTTGCATAAGAAGACGGTGAAGTATGAGTAAACAAAAAGGAATAAGTAAGTAGAATTGTACAATGGCATTTAATGCTAGCAAAACAAATATCTTTTCTAGTACATAAATATGTATTATCAGCAACCAAGAAAAGAAGTCTCTGAACTAAATTGTACAAAGATTAATATTCTTGTAACCTCAATTCCTATATATAAATCTATTACCTCAGTTTCGTTTATTTTAAGCTGAGAAATCTGAAGAAACCATTATCTCAAAAACTTAAATAAACATTCATCATCAACAAGCAATCCAACAAAACAGATAAGTTTCAGTTAGCAAATTCAAAACAGGTTTCAAATAGCAGGCTGTTCAACATAAGATGATTCTCTGTTGTTCCTTTTCTAATCAGGTGAGTAACATTCTTTTAAAAAAAAGCTTGAATATCTGGATAATATTGGTTGCATGATAGTTATCTGAAATGGTTATGTATTATGTGTAGATATAAGTGAAATCTGCTTTGTATATACTAATGTTTGGGTATGCTTGATGTTTCATCAGAATTCTCTCTGTTTATAGCTTCCAATGTTCATGTTTTGATTTAAATTCAAACCCTCTTGATTTAGTCTCTGTATAAACTTGAGTTTCAAATAAAACTGGTTTCTTTCATTACAAATTATAGTTTAAATTTTATACTTGAGTTAATAAAATATTTAAATGCCTCTGGAAATCTAAATGACTGAGAAAATTTAATATAAGTCAAAATCCAAACTTAGTAATTCTTTGTTTCAGGATTATATATCGAATACGTAAACTAAAACATGATTTTTAACACTAGAATCATAATTTTTAGTCTGGGGTTAAGGGTACAGTTCTGAGATGAACTAAAAAGGGGAATTTTGGATTTTTGGGTGATCTCTGCATTTTTAAAGGGCGGGATCTTGGATGATGATGGAAGGATGATCAGTGACCATGGGAAAAATGATTGTTGGTGATGCAATTCATCGAGGAAGTTGTAGCAGTGTTTTCTTTTCTGGAACCCTAGTTTAACTAGGTTAGGTAGTTCGATCAATCACGGGTTCTAGGATGGATCGAGTGCTACTAGGTTTTGGGGGAGAGTAGCTATGGCATGGACGAAGGCGTGACCGGAATTTCTGATGCTTCGGTGGTCGAAGATTCGAGTACGAGGCAGTGTCAGGTTTTGATGTGGGGGTTCCAAACTTTGTTATTTTGGTTCCAGGTTTTGATTTTGAAACTCGATTTCGATCTCGAGTTTGGGGTGACGATCTGAGGTTTGGGATAGGATGTAAAGGTGATCGCCGATGAGAGGAGATGGTCGTGGTTGATCGGAAGTGGCGGCATCACGGGTGCATGTGCACGGTGCACATTTGTGCTCTGGTAAAATCTGGGTTTGGCAGAGAAGTGTACTCGAGATTTCTCGAGTAGCTCCAGCGTTTTGCTTAGAGTATTTTAGGTTTGGACTCGAAGTAAATTGGGGTGAACTCGGGTCATGTGTTGTTTCAGGTTTTAAAATAAAAGAAAACCTGTCTGTTTTAAAATTTTAATCAGGATTTAAAATTTGAAACAAGATTTTAAACAAAGTTTAAAATCAAAGTTTAAAATATGGATTCAATTTAACTTTTGGATCCTAGTCTTAAATAATTAAGTTTTAAAAATTTAAATTGTTTAAAACAAGTTTCAATGTTTAAAGTATGTTTTAAAAAGAAACGGTTTTTCAATAAAATGTTTTAACTTATTTATATAAAATTCTTTATAAAAATTCCCTATAACAGTTGATTTAAGAGGTTTATAAAATTGATTTAATTTGGTTAAAGTTATATTTGTATTCATTTTAAATCTTAAATTTAAAATGGAATGTAAAAGTAAGTTTAAAGGTAAATTGTTTTTAGAATGCTTTTGATAATGATAAATTTGATCACTAATAAGAATAGTGTTTATCTTAAAGTAAATTAGAATTTAATGATTTGGATTCATTAAATTATTAAGATAATTAAAAATGGATAATCAATTAATTTAATTAACTAATGATATGGATGACTAAATTAGTAATTATGAGTTTAAACTAATTAGTTAAGTTTTAAGTTAATTAATTAGGAATAATTAATTTAAATAGAATAATTAATTAATGTGATAAATTTTGGTAATTAATTAGATTAATTAATTTAAGATAATAAATTGTGAATTATTTAAGTATAATTAATTGCTTATGAACGTAATTAAGAAATTAATTACTCATTGTAATTAAATTAAGTTTATATGAATTGTTTAAGTTAATTAATTAAGTTAAATTAATTTAAATAACCATGTGATGATAGGATACGTATAATTACTTAAGGAAGTAATTAATTGAATGGATGATTTATTAATGAAGTAATTTGAGTATAATTACTTTGTATAATTAATCAAAGGATTAATTAGAGATAATTAATTATGAAGTAATTAAGGGTAGTTAATTACTGAATGGGGTTAATCAAAGGTGATTAATAATGTGGTTTAATTAAAGATTAATTGCTTGATGTAATTAATTTAAATAGAAAATGTAATTAGAGGTCATTAATTTTTATAATTAATGCTGAAATTTAGAATGGATTTATTTGGAAATAATTAATAAATGAAGGGATTAATTAAGTCTGTTTATTGGGGAGTAATTAATTAAGGACAGTTAATTACTTTATGTTATTAATCAAGATGATTAATATATGTGATTTGAAGATTTGTTTTTCTTAATAAAAATTAATTGATAAAATAACTAATTAGAGATCATTAATTATTGATGTAATTAGGAATTGATTAATTTGGGAATAGTAAATCAATAAAGTGATAAAAATGTAATAAATTAAGTATGAATGAAATTAATTATAAATAGTTAATTTATGGATTTATTCAAAGATTAATTTCTGTAAATAATTAAAGGATAATTACTTAAATGTAATTAAAGATAATAAATCAGGGATGATTAATTGAAATGAATAATTGGATGATGATTAATTATTTGATTGATAATTAATTAATAGTAATATAAGCAAGTTTAATAATGGTGAAGTAATCAATTTAATTTACTTTAAATTAATTAAAGATAAGGTAATTAATTTAATTCATTTTAAATTAATTATAAATGGTGTGATTATTAATCCTTGTTTATATATGATGGATGATATGGATTTCCTTGAATGGTTTGAAATCTCAGAGATGAGATAAATAATGTTGGGTGATATGGATGCTTTTGTTGAAGTGTGATGATAATATAGATTATCTATTTATGCTGATATGTGAATTATCTGTCTGTGATATTATGAATTATCCATCTGTGAGTATATAGATAATATTGAAATGAATTGTTTTAACCTTAAAACAACTTGGACCTAAAAGATGGCGTTTTGGATTTCGATGAGACCGGGATCGGATCTTTCCATATTTCGGGTCCGAAAACCACATCGATCCAATTTAATGATAGGTCGTGAATCTCAAGTGAAGATGAAGATTTAGAGTGCAAGGGTTATTGTCGTTAACTCTGAGGGTGATTCCAAAATGAGTGTAACGAGATAATGCCTTCGGTTTCATTCGAACCCGGAACGAACTTGTATGGATTGAATGCTTTCAGAACATCGTCAGGTGGACGATGAGCATTCTAAGTGATGTGTTCTGATAAGGTAAATCGTAGCCTCAAGCCTCATCAACCGGGAATGGCTAAAACAGGGGAGGTGCAGCAAGGCTTCGTGGGTAGCACCCACTGAGAGCGAGATATACCCCTGTCTAGAGGTTCCTTTTTATTCGGCTTAGTGGGAAGTTGGAATTGCGCACCGACTGCGGGGTTGTCTTGTTTGGAACTGTCCAGTAAGGGATGGTTCCGGCTTTGTGTTGCAGGGGACTTAGGGTGGGTCCTCGGTACGCTGATCTAGGCCATGTACTGTGACGGGTCGTACCCCAATAGCCCTGCCATTGTATGGAATCCAATCTCCAATAAGTGCCGTACATATTAGTTGTGCCCAACTATGTTGGAACGTGAGATGTAAGCATTCCAGCTATTTCTGTATTTTACTTGAAAACCCTAGACCCTATTATAATATCACTGGATTTCCTATCAAATGTTTGGTTAGCGTAAGGTAAAAAATTACCCATGTTTATGTGTGGGGAGTCTTACGTGATACCTTTTATTTTCAAAGGATTTTCAAAATTAAGCAACTTTAACCTGTTACTCATACCAGACCCATGTCTGACCCGGAGTTTATTTCTGTTTTTGTTAAACTCTCGGGTACTCAAATTTTTACGAGTAGCCAAGAGATTCAGGTTAGCTTTGATGAATTATGGAGGAGCAATGGAGCAGGAGGCTTCAGCGTTGTAGATATGTATAGTGTTCCGCTGTGTTGGTATCTTTGTGTTGTATTTGAGTTGTATCGAGTTGTATTAACTAGACGGGTGTTTATAACTGTCTAGTATGTGATGTATAATCTGTGTAACTCTGATTGATGTTGTACATTATGTAATACTTATGTGATTAATATAATTTATTCGTTCCGCTGTGATTTTCTGTTGTTGTTTAGTTCTTCTTCTCTATCTTTTCTGTTTTCTATCCCTTTCTTTCCTTATAGATGACGCGACTTTCTGGTAGTAGAAGGTCGGGTCGCTACAGTTGGTATCAGAGCATAGGTTGAGTGAATACCTAGGCTCTTAAGTGATTTCTTTCTTGAGAGAGCGTATTTGTATTTTTGATATATATATATATATATATTTATATATCTCTACCTAACGGTTGGGTTACCTGTTCGGGTTTTCCAATATAAGTTATAAATGTAGATAGGGTGGTGGTGTGTGTAGCACGACTACCAATGGTTGAATTTGTTAAGGTCGGAAGTGTATTTGACGAGACTGTAGACCTAATACCGTCTCGAGTGAATTTGTGGTGTAAGGATTTCACCAAGTCTCTGAAGGAAATCTGTTAAGATTTGGAGATCATTTTTGAAGTGCAGGTTTGGATGAGTAGAGTTTGGATCTGTCGGTTGGGCAGAAGCGAGTCATGATATCTTGATCCCTCAAGATGTAGTAGCTGTGTGATGAGACACAGTGACTATGGATGTCTCCGAAGATGTTTCTTTGGAACAAGTTAAGGAAGTGAGTCTGCTTCGGTGTTGTGGCTGTGTTCAACAAGATGTTTCTGGTTGGTTTGAGGTCCGAGTTTCTCAAAGAGCTTTAGATTAGGAATTCCTTGGCATTGGTGTCAGCAGTGCAGCTCGGAGAGTTCTGTGTGTTGGCAAGGAAGCTTTCTAGCTTAGCAGTGGAGTTCAGAAGTGGCAGAATGGTTCCGTTCCTTCGTTGGATTGGCTAGTTAAGCGTAAGCTGTTCTGTTTGGTAAAGAGAGAACAGTTTTTCTTTGGAATCAGGCTGGATTAATCGCAAAAGTGACTTGCGATAGTTTGAGCGTTCTCTTGTGTTTCAGATTTTTTTTCTTTCTGGATGACTTCAGGAAGTCAGAGTTTTGTTAGTATCTGGAGATTGAGTTTGGTGTCGACTGGATTCCAGAAGTGGTATCGATGGTTCAACTTAGTAGTGGGATGGTTTTTGGAGGAAGATTTTAGTGAAGCAGCTCAGGTTTTGGAGGAACTTCTGAGTTTTATTTTGGATCTGTTGAACCGTATTTTTTGGAATGTGTTGTCCAGTCTTTGCTTGTGTTCGTCATCAGCATTTTCATCTACCCAGATCAGAGTTGCGTAGCGGAAGCAGTTGGGAGTGCATCTGCTTTTCTTTTCTGGAAAAGAGAAGTTGCTTTCTACGGATAATAGTAAAGGTTGTGTTCTTGATTTTGGTTGATCTTGAGAAGATCCTTCTACTGGATTGTTTTTGGATTCAGATTGTTCTGAAAGGCATCAACGGAGATTTAGCTGATCAGTAGGGATGAAGGCAGCTCTGGATCGTCCGAAGAGTTGGTGGATAAGAGATGGAGGAATTTGGATTTCAGAGTCGGAGATTTGATTTTGGATGAATTTTCTCTAATTCAAAGGAGCTCTATAATTTGGTAAGTCTGGAAAATTTGCTCCGAGGTGTTCTGGATTTTCTCTATGTTCTGGAGAGGTTAAGTGTTTGGTCTTCTGGAGTGAATTGTCAGTTTGGATAGCTGGGATTCATTGGGTTTCACGTATCTCTGAGGGAATACGTGTAAGAATCTATCTCTGGGTTAGGAAACAGCAGTTCAGGGAGTTTTGGTTGTTGAGTCATACTTGTCTGTAGTCTAATATCCTGTCTTGTTTTGTAAATCTAGATGAGTGGAAGCTCTGTAGCTTAGTCGTATTGATTGTTTGGATTTTGTAGAGCGAGTATTCCGGTATTTATACTTGGGAAACTCGAGAAAATCCTATCCAGAATTTTGTCTGGATAGATAGATTTGTTTGATTAGATAATTTGGTTGTTATGATTGTTAGCATATGATTGATATATGCTTGTGTTTTAAAAATTAAAATCTTTAAATAGATTATTAAATTACCTTTGCTTTTTAATTTCGGGGACGAAATTCTTTTAAGGGGGGAGGAATGTGACAACCCGGAATTTTGAGCAATATCAATTTAATAATTTATATTAAATATTAAATTGATTTGATATATCTTTGTTAATAAGATTTGAATTGATACTCTTCTTTTAATACATATCTTATTGGTGAATTTTATCTGTTAAAATTTATTGATTTGTTTTCTATTATATATTAGGAAAGCCTTGTTCTAAAATTTAACTAATAAATTTATGTTTCAAGTTCTAATATACATTTTAGTGATTTGGAAATTAGGATTTATTTAATATTTAACTTTTTAAAGCCATTTAATAAACAACTATATGGGTTTAAATACTTAAGATAAGAGTTTAATAGTTTAAAAACTTATTCTAGCTTTAGTTTAGATTTAAATTTATTAACAAAAAGATTTGTTCTATTCTCTTCTAAATATAGCTTGATAAAAATATGTTTTGAAATATATATATATATATATATATATATATATGTTTTAAATGCAATTTTGTCAAATGATACATTAGTATATATAATAAAATAAATGATTTATAATAAAGAGATGGTTTCTTGTATAAATCATTTCAAATTGATAATGTGTTACTTTTTTTATAATAATATTAATAAGTAAAAGGATGTACATATAGAAATACAAGACTATAAGTATTAAGTTAGAAATAGAAATAAACATATAAGATAAATAGATGAAAGTAAAATATGGGACTTCACATATATTATAAAGCAACACGACTAAAGAAAAATAACAGGATAACAATAAAACAAGTAACAAAAAAATGATAAATACCAAAGTGTAAATTAAGGCAAAGCAACAAGACAGTAATATAGGTACAAATTGGAACATAAGTATGTAAACCAGGAAGACAACAAGAAAACAAACAATGGAAATTAATGCAGCAATAACACATCTTATCATAGCCATCGAAACAACAAGAAATCTGCATAGTCTAATGAACAAAGGAAATAATATTCAAGTATGTAGGCTTGCATAAGATAATATAATAACTAAGTAAGCTTGCATAAGAAGACGGTGAAGTATGAGTAAACAAAAAGGAATAAGTAAGTAGAATTGTACAATGGCATTTAATGCTAGCAAAACAAATATCTTTTCTAGTACATAAATATGTATTATCAGCTACCAAGAAAAGAAGTCTCTAAACTAAATTGTACAAAGATTAATATTCTTGTAACCTCAATTCCTATATATAAATCTATTACCTCAGTTTCGTTTATTTTAAGCTGAGAAATCTGAAGTAACCATTATCTCAAAAACTTAAACAAACATTCATCATCAACAAGCAATCCAACAAAACAGAGAAGTTTCAGTTAGCAAATTCAAAACAGGTTTCAAATAGCAGGCTGTTCAACATAAGATGATTCTCTGTTCTTCCTTTTCTAATCAGGTGAGTAACATTCTTTTAAAAAAAAGCTTGAATATCTGGATAATATTGGTTGCATGATAGTTATCTGAAATGGTTATGTATTATGTGTAGATATAAGTGAAATCTGCTTTGTATATACTAATGTTTGGGTATGCTTGATGTTTCATCAGAATTCTCTCTGTTTATAGCTTCCAATGTTCATGTTTTGATTTAAATTCAAACCCTCTTGATTTAGTCTCTGTATAAACTTGAGTTTCAAATAAAACTGGTTTCTTTCATCACAAATTATAGTTTAAATTTTATACTTGAGTTAAGAAAATATTTAAATGCCTCTGGAAATCTAAATGACTGAGAAAATTTAATATAAGTCAAAATCCAAACTTAGTAATTCTTTGTTTCAGGATTATATATCGAATACGTAAACTAAAACATGATTTTTAACACTAGAATCATAATTTTTAGTTTGGGGTTAAGGGTACAGTTCTGAGATGAACTAAAAAGGGGAATTTGGGATTTTTGGGTGATCTCTGCATTTTTAAAGGGCGGGATCTTGGATGATGATGGAAGGATGATCAGTGACCATGGAAAAAATGATTGTTGGTGATGCAATTCATCGAGGAAGTTGTAGCAGTGGTTTCTATTTTGGAACCCTAGTTTAACTAGGTTAGGTAGTTCGATCAATCACGGGTTCTAGGATGGATCGATTGCTACTAGGTTTTGGGGGAGAGTAGCTATGGCATGGACGAAGGCGTGACCGGAATTTCTGATGCTCCGGTGGTCGAAGATTCGAGTACGAGGCAGTGTCAGGTTTTGATGTGGGGGTTCCAGACTTTGTTATTTTGGTTCCAGGTTTTGATTTTGAAACTCGATTTCGATCTTGAGTTTGGGGTGACGATCTGAGGTTTGGGATAGGATGTAAAGGTGATCGCCGATGAGAGGAGGTGGTCGTGGTTGATCGGAAGTGGCGGCATCGCGGGTGCATGTGCACGGTGCACATTTGTGCTCTGGTAAAATCTGGGTTTGGTAGAGAAGTGTACTCGAGATTTCTCGAGTAGCTCCAGCGTTTTGCTTGGAGTATTTTAGGTTTGGACTCGAAGTAAATTGGGGTGAACTCGGGTCATGTGTTGTTTCAGGTTTTAAAATAAAAGAAAACCTGTCTGTTTTAAAATTTTAATCAGGTTTAAAATTTGAAACAAGATTTTAAACAAAGTTTAAAATCAAAGTTTAAAATATGGATTCAATTTAACTTTTAGATCCTAGTCTTAAATAATTAAGTTTTAAAAATTTAAATTGTTTAAAACAAGTTTCAATGTTTAAAGTATGTTTTAAAAAGAAACGGTTTTTCAATAAAATGTTTTAACTTATTTATATAAAATTCTTTATAAAAATTCCCTATAACAGTTGATTTAAGAGGTTTATAAAATTGATTTAATTTGGTTAAAGTTATATTTGTATTCATTTTAAATCTTAAATTTAAAATGGAATGTAAAAGTAAGTTTAAAGGTAAATTGTTTTTAGAATGCTTTTGATAATGATAAATTTGATCACTAATAAGAATATTGTTTATCTTAAAGTAAATTAGAATTTAATGATTTGGATTCATTAAATTATTAAGATAATTAAAAATGGATAATCAATTAATTTAATTAACTAATGATATGGATGACTAAATTAGTAATTATGAGTTTAAACTAATTAGTTAAGTTTTAAGTTAATTAATTAGGAATAATTAATTTAAATAGAATAATTAATTAATGTGATAAATTTTGGTAATTAATTAGATTAATTAATTTAAGATAATAAATTGTGAATTATTTAAGTATAATTACTTAGGAAAGTAATTAAGAAATTAATTACTCATTGTAATTAAATTAAGTTTAATATGAATTGTTTAAGTTAATTAATTAAGTTTAATTAATTTAAATAACCATGTGATGATGGGATAAGTATAATTACTTAAGGAAGTAATTAATTTAATGGATGATTTATTAATGAAGTAATTTGAGTATAATTACTTTGTATAATTAATCAAAGGATTAATTAGAGATAATTAATTATGAAGTAATTAAGGGTATTTAATTACTGAATGGGGTTAATCAAAGGTGATTAATAATGTGGTTTAATTAAAGATTAATTGCTTGATGTAATTAATTTAAATAGAAAATGTAATTAGAGGTCATTAATTTTTATAATTAATGCTGAAATTTAGAATGGATTTATTTGGAAATAATTAATAAATGAAGGGATTAATTAAGTCTGTTTATTGGGGAGTAATTAATTAAGGACAGTTAATTACTGTATGTTATTAATCAAGATGATTAATATATGTGATTTGAAGATTTGTTTTTCTTAATAAAAATTAATTGATAAAATAACTAATTAGAGATCATTAATTATTGATGTAATTAGGAATTGATTAATTTGGGAATAGTAAATCAATAAAGTGATAAAAATGTAATAAATTAAGTATGAATGAAATTAATTATAAATAGTTAATTTATGGATTTATTCAAAGATTAATTTCTGTAAATAATTAAAGGATAATTACTTAAATGTAATTAAAGATAATAAATCAGGGATGATTAATTAAAATGAATAATTGGATGATGATTAATTAATTGATTGATAATTAATTAATAGTAATATAAGCAAGTTTAATAATGGTGAAGTAATCAATTTAATTTACTTTAAATTAATTAAAGATAAGGTAATTAATTTAATTCATTTTAAATTAATTATAAATGGTGTGATTATTAATCCTTGTTTATATACGATGGATGATATGGATTTCCTTGAATGGTTTGAAATCTCAGATATGAGATAAATAATGCTGTGTGATATGGATGCTTTGGTTGAAGTGTGATGATAATATAGATTATCTATTTATGCTGATATGTGAATTATCTATCTGTGATATTATGAATTATCTATCTGTGAGTATATAGATAATATTGAAATGAATTGTTTTAACCTTAAAACAACTTGGACCTAAAAGATGGCGTTTTGGATTTCGATGAGACCGGGATCGGATCTTTCCATATTTGGGGTCCGAAAACCACATCGATCCAATTTAACGATAGGTCGTGAATCTCAAGTGAAGATGAAGATTCAGAGTGCAAGGGTTATTGTCGTTAACTCTGAGGGTGATTCCAAAATGAGTGTAACGAGATAATGCCTTCGGTTTCGTTCGAACCCGGAACGAACTTATATGGATTGAATGCTTTCAGAACATCGTCAGGTGGACGATGAGCATTCTAAGTGATGTGTTCTGATAAGGTAAATCGTAGCCTCAAGCCTCATCAACCAGGAATGGCTAAAACAGGGGAGGTGCAGCAAGGCTTCGTGGGTAGCACCCACTGAGAGCGAGATATACCCCTGTCTAGAGGTCCCTTCTTATTCGGCTTAGTGGGCAGTTGGAATTGCGCACCGACTGCGGGGTTGTCTTGTTTGGGACTGTCCAGTAAGGGATGGTTCCGGCTTTGTGTTGTAGGGGACTTAGGGTGGGTCCTCGGTACGCTGATCTAGGCCAGGTACTGTGATGGGTGGTACCTCAGTAGCCCTGCCATTGTATGGAATCCAATCTCCAATAAGTGCCATACGTATTGGTTGTGCCCAACTATGTTGGAACGTGAGATGTAAGCATTCCAGCTATTTCTGTATTTTACTTGAAAACCCTAGACCCTATTATAATATCACTGGATTTCCTATCAAATATTTGGTTAGCGTAAGGTAAAAACTTACCCATGTTTATCTGTGGGGAGTCTTACGTGATACCTTTTATTTTCAAAGGATTTTCAAAATTAAGCAACTTTAACCTGTTACTCATACCAGACCCATGTCTGACCCGGAGTTTATTTTTGTTTTTGTTAAACTCTCGGGTACTCAAATTTTTACGAATAGCCAAGAGATTCAGGTTAGCTTTGACGAATTATGGAGGAGCAATGGAGCAGGAGGCTTCAGCGTTGTAGATATCTATAGTGTTCCGCTGTGTTGGTATCTTTGTGTTGTATTTGAGTTGTATCGAGTTGTATTAACTAGACAGGTGTTTATAACTGTCTAGTATGTGATGTATAATATGTGTAACTCTGATTGATGTTGTATATTATGTAATACTTATGTGATTAATATAATTTATTCGTTCCGCTGTGAGTTTCTGTTGTTGTTTAGTTCTTCTTCTCTATCTTTCCTATTTTCTATCCCTTTCTTTCCTTATAGATGACGCGACTTTCTGGTAGTACAAGGTCGGGTCGCTACAGTTTACTCCTATTGCAAGTTGCTAAATGTGCCTTTGTTTTAGGCTAAAAATTATGAGCGGATGAGGTACGCGAGCAACTATACCTGATTGGTTCAGAGAGTTCTTGGCTACTACAAGGGATACTCCTACGCCTATGGTTGGCATTGGAGGTGTAGCCCCCGAGGCACTGGCATTGCCAGCTTCGCCAGCTTTGGAATTTTCGAAGTTGTGCAAGGATTTTCTTAGTCTTGGTGGGAAGCCTTATTTGGGCGCTGAGACATTTGCAAAGACTCAAGCCTGGATATGCACAGCAGAAAGGGCTTTCCCTAATATGGGCTTGGATGATATTCTTAAGAGACAGGTCGCCTTCCAACATCTTATGGGAAAGGCCGTAGCTTGGTGGGATATTGTATTTAGGGAGGTGGATGAGCAGACTATGACTTGGGTTGATTTTAGGGGCCGCTTTGAGGCTTGGTTTATTTCAGCAGCCAAGAGAGGTGTGCAGTTGGAGCGCTTTATTCAGTTGCTGTAGGGGGCATGACCGCTAGGGAGCATATTAGCTAGTTCAACACTTTGGCTAAGTGTGGGGTTGACTTGATCAACACTCCCAAGAAGAAAGCCGAGAAGTTTACTAGAGGACTCAGTTTGCCGCTTAGGGACTGGGCTCTTACTCATATCTCAACGAGGGCCACTCACTACAAGAAAATGGGGTCTTTACCTACCAATCGTAAGTGTAGGTAAAACTAGCCTAATGGTGGGTAATATGTTTTAGCTACCAATATTAAATTAGTAGACACTAGTAGGTAAAGGTTAGTGGGCAAAGAGTCTTTACCTACACTTATTAATACTCGTAGGTAATAGAATCTGTGGACCCCACTAAATTGTGAATCAAATGATGAGTTATTGGCTGATGTGTCATCCTACGTGGCTGCATACATGGTTGCCATAGTAGCATATACGTAGCATACATCAATGCCACCACTTGGCATCTTGTTAGTCATGTATCAAACAATAATTTGTCTACGTGTCATCATTTGATTAGTACATATGACATCATTTTTCTTAGGTCACGTGGCATCATTTGATTAGTCCACATGGCATTATTTGATTTGCCATGTGGCATCATTTTATTGGTCTATGTTGCATAATATTATTGGACCATGTGGCATTATTTTATTAGCCCACATGGCATCATTTTATTGGTCTGTTACACAATTCATATTTTGGTCAAATTTAATGGTTATGTGTAGGTAAAAGAAAATAACAGTTATTTATAAATGTTCTATATTAGAAATAAACTAGGAAAAACATACATTATTATTAGCTACAAAACTAATATATCAAACAACCCAAATAACCAAATCAAAGCAGTTGTAGTCATTGTGATATTCAATCAAATATATATGTAGTGTACATAAAATTCGCACTTATATATGTACAAACAACTGATTCCCATATATATATAATTTACAGAAAATAACTTGAAAAATTTAGACGTCTCTCCTACACAATGGACATGAAGCATGCCTGATGAGCCAGCTACCGATACACTGCACGTGAAAAACATGTTTACACTAGTAGACTCCTCGTGCTTTCTTCGATTTCAAAATCATGCAAAAAATGAATACTTCATTAATCATCAATTAATAATTAGTCTTAACATATCAAGAAAATAATCATCAATACTGTATGTTACCTGACTTTGTACTGCAGGTCCTATCTTCTCTCTAACGAGTCTTCCGCTTAAAAGACTAGTAAGGACATCGATCAGTGGTCAATTGTAGAATGATTGTAAGAATGTTAGACCTTCAAATTGAATGTATAGCTTGTTTTTACTTGATTCATTTTTGATTTCCCTGAAATAACAACAAGAAAACTTGTCTTAGGAAGATAGACATTTCATCAAAAAAAGTGTTGTGGGATAATGAATTGTATTTCTAGGGGAGAAGTTATAAATTTATACAGCGATTTTGTTTGTAAAACAAACATTCTTATATGTTTATGCTAAGCTCTGGCCAAAATTGAAGATTCCTTTTTCTATTAGCCCAGGACCATATAGCAAAGATTTTGTTATGGATAAAACATTTTTGATAATAAATTTGTTTGACTAGCATTTTTTTACTTATTTAGAAATAACCTAGCTTTATGTGATATTATATGATATATGAGAATTTGCTTTGTTTTTGGACAAACTTAAAGTTATGTTTGAAAACACTAATAGAGAAAAAGAATAGAAGTTTTTATTTTTAAAACATGATTTAGTTAGAGGTAGATTAGTAAACAAATGGTGAATGAGTGACTGTAATGCATTAAGTACGTTGCTTCATGATTATTGAAACAAATACAAAAATATAGTTGCAAGTAGCTTATAATCTAAGAATACTATATACCTTTCTCTATAGCTCACACACTTCTAATATTTCTAACCTACACATGTTTTAGTTGATTCTTAAAGAATCTCATACTATAATTTCAAATGTATCAAAGTTTAGAATATGGTAAGAAAAGTAAATGAAAGTAAAATTAATAAAATTCCTTGATTAGTAATGAAAGGCTACCAAAACTTAAAGGGTGCAAAAAATAATTTTATATATAAAATTAAGGAAACATTAATAGAATAATAAGATACATAGGTTCCTTATGGGAAAAGACAACAAATTAAGTAGTAAGAAAATAACCTGAGAGAGTAGGTTCTCAAGATCAAGTTGTAGACCATCATGTAGTCACCTCTTAAAGACATGCACTGCTCTTAATTTCAAGAACTACGTAAAACGTTAGAAGTGTAACAAAGAATTAGTGGCTAATAAATTGGAAACATAAACACATAAAGCAAAGTGATAGAATATAAATGAATTTTCTTTTTTGAGGCACTGCCTTTATTTTTGAAAGAGAGGTTGTTTTTTTAAAGACATCACCTTTATCTATACTATTATTATTACTGAGTTGCATTTCAAGGGCGCATAAGCCCTCTGAGTATTTTGTGAAATGAACAGTCTTCTGTACTATAATATTAAAATTGAATTCCTCTACAAGCACTTTAATTGTTCTGACCTTTCATTTTCACTTTTGTGTTCTTCCATCTGCTATCAATCAATTATATTTAACGATTCAATGAAACTTTCCTCTCTCTCACCACTCTTTTATGTTTTCCTTCCCCACTTTTATGTTTTCAACGCATCTTTCTCATCCTTTGTATGCATTATAATTTCATCTTCCAGCTTTCCCTAATCTTTTGAAATTCCAAACTTCCATACATTAGTAGAAAACAATTCCCTCAAACTTTTCGTATTTATATCTGCCTCTCGTTTTCGCTCCTCTAATATTGCAACGAATTATTTGCATAGTTGCATGTTTTGTTACACCGCAATCTTAATTATCCTAACGTTAAACAAGGGTCATTTATAAAATGAATCATCTTTCCTACTGCGATATGGCATAGGCGACGAATTAGCATGGGTTAATATTTTTGTGGTATATTGCTTCTCTTCTCTAAACAAGTATGCTATAACCCTAATTTTGCCATTTCGGTTGTTTGTTTTGCTTTGTTTTTTCTGTTTCTTACTCTGTTCAATCATTTTCAAGAAATTCCCCTTCGACTCAATCCATTTCTGAGATTCTATTTGTCGAGCATAACCCTGATTTCGGTATGTATTTTAGTTGCTTCTTTGATTCGGTCAATGCCTAACTTTCTTCCTATTAGTTTGTATTTAGTATTTTTGCTCTTTTGCTTGGATTAATATAGTCTACATGTATTATCATTTAATTTTCCATTTTTATTAAGCCTATTTGTATTCGTTTCAAATTATAATGTTTAGTTATTGACACCATTGGTGAGTGAAAATATAAAATTAGTATTCAACGTCATTTAGTTGTCAGTATAATCACTTGTTTTTACCATTATGAAGCTTAGATTTTGTTGCTCTTTCGGTTGTTGGCTTCTTCTTTTTTGGATTCAAGGACAAACTATTATACTGCTACTAATTAATAACACCTTTGTTATTTCAGTTGAGCAAATTTGTTTACGGGTAAAATTGACTAGAGTCATATTGTTGTAGTTATGAATAAGTATTTTCTCTATCTCCTCAACTTAAATAAGTTGAGGGATTCATTATGGAATTTTTCTTCTTATTAGCAATGTGCAAGTGGTCTTATAAATGTAAATTTGTTTCATAAGAATACCAAAGTTATACATCATTTACTTCCAAATTATGATAATTTAGATCACATAAGGAGTGAAAGGTAATTGCAGCTATAAGTTCTTTATAACAAGTACTTAAAAGAAGTGTTTTAAGGACCCGATCCAACCACGGTTTGACATGGTTAATCTTCGACCTTAGAGCATTACGGTTTTGAAAATCAAATAACCTTGCATGTACGAATCGAAGGGAAAACCTCAAAACCTTGAAAAAAAATCTATGGACCAACCTCTTTGAACAACGTAGTTATTCAAATTTAAGAAAAAAAATGGCTATAATTATACCTTTTAGTGCATAAAGTAGAGGAATAAATTGTAACTATAATTATACCTTTTAGTGCATAAATTATCTCTATTAACAAAGCAATTCATTTAGTTGGCTACGTATTCATTTGTTTCCTAAACTATTAATGAACTTATTAATATAGAAAATAACTAAATGAAAGATATATTAGGATACTCAATGTTTTTTTCTTTTTAAGTTGTCTTCTTGATAAACATACCTATTATAGTATTAAGTGGTGCTATTTTTAGTTCACAAAAATAAATTTGAATTAAAAAATATACTGCCAAGAACTTGATCTTAATAAAGCATCATTTATACATAAGGTATGCCATGTTGTATTATGACTCTAATTTTGATATTCTCAATTATTTAGGTTTATTAATTTCTATATATGGATATTGCAAATTTATTACTGCATATAACTACATTAAATATATTATCAATATTTAGTTTCATTTCAGAAAGATTGTGCTACCATACTGTTGACGTGGATTTATTTGTTTGTTTCTTGACATCATAGACTTTTCCTTGGAATCTAACCATGTATACTAACAATTTTTTTCAGTTCATTTCTTTTAGTTGTTTCACCTTCCAATTGAAGAGACTAGTACAAAACCATATAATTAATTAATTATGAGAAAAGTAACTTCTATGCATCAAGTGAAGAAATGGGTATGAAACGATGCAACTAATTGATGATGGAATGGAACTTCTATGCATCAAGGAATGAGATGGCTACTTTCGGGTAAACCAATTTTTAAGTTACTTTTTAGTTGCAATATTAGGTCATATCAGCTGAAGCTTGACTTTCTCCTTATGCTCATTAAATTTGCATATTTATTGCTTTCGATTTTCATGGTACTTAAAGCACCTGTAACATGTCAGCAATATTCATTCATCATTAATATAACACGTCTTTAATCATACATTATATTTTAATTTTTAGAGTATTAGCAAAGAAAATATCAATTGTAAAGAAGTTACTAAATGTGGTTACCAAAAATTTGATTTTGACTAACATATCTCCAACTCACACACTTTTATAGTTTAAAAAATATAAATAATATGTGAAAATATATTTTGATTAAAAGATTTTTTTTCAATAAATCATAAATATGTGTATATATGTAGCTCGGTCTCATATTTAATGGAATGAAGTAACAAAAAAAGAAAGGTTGAATGATAAAATTTATTTATTGAATGATGTACATCAGTTGATTTTGTTTCCAGTTTAGTTTACCATCGTTTTTGGAATTAATACTACCTCAATTCTTTGATTTAAATATATCTAGCCATTGGAACTTTTTTTACATTGACTACAGCAGATTATACTCGAAGTATACAAAATTTCAATTGGTAATTTGTACCCACATTTTAACACTAACTTGCAGCAGATATTGCGACTGATGTGGAAAGCTCATATAAAAATTAAAACATAGCATTCATTAAAACTAAAGGGGGGTACAGATTCGAAGTCAACTCAACGATAATAGTAGAGAACGGTAGATAAGTCAAAAAAATAGCCAAGTTGAACGAGTAAGGTAGCATTGCTCCATTCATAATTAGTTTGTCTTTGCACGACATAAACACTGACAAAAACAAGGAGGTAGACATTAATGTGGTGGATTCCATTACCATGGATGCATAAAGGCAACACGAGGTTGTCATTATCTTCAGTGTGTGGACTTTAGTGATGTATATGTAGAGCTACATGGATGCAACAACCTATACTATCAGCAAATTACGATAACACTATTATAAAATACATTGAAGTCGGTGGTATTTTTAAAAGAAAATTAAAGGATGTGCATCCACGTATATTTTACAATAGCAATGAATTCTCAGTAATTTTGATCAATTGTAATTTAGTATAGTTTTCACACACATTCGCAAAGCATCCAAATTGTTAATGATGTGGCCTACCTCAAAAATATCTGGATGGTTTTATATTTTTCCCGCTGTGTTTGTTACTATTTCAATCGAGTACATCTATGTGTAAGCCCATTCTATCCAAAATCAATATTTATTTTGCAACAGAAGGAATATGCTCATCGTTTTCATAGCATAAATGAAGCTTACATAGTAGCACTAGGTATTCACAAGCATGTATATTGTTTTTCGTAATGTTGGTAATGTGAGACAACACCGAGGAGTTGATTTTCATTTCAATTTTATTCGATCATCTTTAATTCAATTTTTGTGAGTACTGATGAACTAATTAAAGACGAGAGAGCTTTATTTTGAGCTTGGTTTTTAGCATTTATTTTTTAAAAATTTATGGTATTAGCTCTGTTATGGGAGGTTAGATTTTCTTTACTGTTTTTTGATGGTTGTAGATGTGTTATTTATTGCCTTATTGATCTTAGATGTTTTCATCCTTATTGAGTTTATTGTGCCTTGATATTTCCTTATAAGCAATTACCCTCTAATCGCTATAATTTACACTGCGGCCAAATATACCAGTCAATAATTAATCCGACAAGTATAAAGATGCAACAAAGAGTGAATTATCATTTGACTACTAATTGCTTTTTGATTCATGTTACAAATAGATTACTTTTTATTTTTGAAACTTTAAACGAAAAACGTGTGCGAAGCACAGGTTCACACTAGTAGATTATTCAAGCCTCAAATAACATATAATTGCCATATAAATAAGGATATTTGCAATACAATCTTGTGAAATAAAAAGAAACCATTGATTGGTAACTACCTTAAGGGAGATCGATATTAATATGGAAACAAAATTATTAGCAGGAATATCATCAGATACCTCTATATTCTTGATTATTCTTAGTATTTCATTCTTAATATTGTTTTAAAGAACAAAATAAATAAAGAAGTGATGCTAGACTGGGATGGAAGCAAGCTTGAATGAAAAAAAATCATAGTGATGATAAACAGTAAGAGTAAATGTCCATAACATTAACATAATAAAGGAAACAAATTTTTAAGCTTAAAAAATGAAACACGTAACTGAAATATGTTGGAAAACTTATGTAACATACCAAACTCTAATTCATTCAAATATTTTCTTAAAAACCGACTTTCACATGGAAGTGGACAATATTTAGAATAATTTCAAATGAACAATGAAAAGAGGAATTTTTTTTAAAGGATAAATAATTTAAAAAGTTTATTCATAAGGACACGCGCAAATAATTTTCTTCCAAAGGACAGGCCCAAAACCCATTCGCGCGTTAAAACATTTCTCTATTTCTATCATTCGTCTTCCTGTTCGATTTTCAAATCCACTTTCTCCTTCACGATGCAAAATAGAAATTACAAAAAAATGGCAAACGAAACCACAGGAAAATCGCTACCTCCATCTCAATCGCATACTTTAGGTGATAAAAAACAAGAAGAGTTTCAGCACAAATCTGATACCTTATCCCCTCAATCTGATAGTTGGCAAAAACCTAATACCCTAGCACCTCATTCTGATAATCAGCTCGAATCTGGAAATGTAGAACCTCAATCTGAGAATCGAGCCGAAACTGAAAACCTAGCACGTGAATCTGATATTCAGCATGAACTTGATACCCTACCTCTTCAGTTTGAAAGTCCGCACAAAAATGATACCGTACAACCGCATTCTGAAACTCAGCACAAATCTGATACCGTAGAACCTCTATCTGATATCTTAGCAGCTGAATTCGATACCCTACCTTCTGAATCTTAAAGTCAGCACAAAACTGATACCCTACAACCTCATTTCGAAACTCATCACGAATCTAATACCCTAGAAGCTCTATCTGATACTCAGCATGAATCTAATACCCTAGCAGTTGTATCTGATACTCATCATAAAGCAAATATCCTAGCTCCAGTAGAGACGCAGCAGGAATCTGCAAAGTTAAGACTATTAAAACGACCAATGGAAGAATAAATACAGTAAAAAAGAGAAAGAAGAACAAAAAGGAGACATAAAGAAAACATAGTAGAAGAAAAGGTAAATGATACTATGAAATGAAGCATAACAAAACCATTATAGATTTATTATGATACTATTGAACTTATTTTATATAAAAATGAAGAAAGCATGCAGGAAAAAATAGCAAGTGACAAATCAACCGTAGAACGGGTGCAAAAAAGAGAATTAAGATCGAAGAAAAAAATGAAAAAATAATTCAGCAGCAAATTCAACAGGTAACTGATACCATTAAGTTATGAAACTAATACTATTAAATCATTAGATGTATTTTAATAGTGTTAATATGCTAAAGAGGAAAAAGCTCAAACAAATAAGGGAAAACAAACAGCAGTTGAGGAATCTGAAGATGAACAAGTCAATACGGTAGAATTACAAGCCATATCATCATGTTCAAAAAGTGATACCTATAAGTTTGTTTGGTAGAAGACAAAGTTTAGTTGGTTAAAAAATAGATTTCATTGTCATTCGTTACAATACTAATACTAATATATTGAAAATATGATACCCAACATCTGTTAGAATTAACATGATACTTTGTATTTGGAGAAATTAATTTCAGCACGACACATAAAAACTGATACCAACATCCTACAATAGTGATATCTATTGTCTAATTGTGTGTAGCTGATTCATTTTAGTTTATAAATTATTTCACCATCTTTTTTCTAGGAAAACTGAAACTAAATTCTTACAAAATGGTACCCACTGTATAATATGTTTTAGTTCATATTTCAATGTTGTCGTTTTTCAATAAAATGATACCTATATTTCACAAAATGATACCCACTGTATATGATACCTATATCTCATAAAATGATACCTATTGTTTGTTTAGTTGAAGATAAAACTTTGTAATTTTAAAAATATTTTTCAATAGTTTGTAACAAATTGATATAGTTATATTCATAAAATGATACCCACCATCATTGGTGGAATTTGCTGCTCCGTAATTGAAATGATTTCTATCACAAATATAAAACTGACACTAATGTAATGCAAAACTGATACCTACTATCTGTTTTTATGGACATGATATCTTAAAATTGATATACCGTTTATTTGAACCAAACCGATACATACACCTTACAAACATGATACTCACTTTATCTTTCTTTGAACTTTATACTTTTAATTATACAAATTACTTTCATCGTAATTTGTAACAAAGTTAAAACAAATATAAGCTAAAAATGATACATGTAATATGTTTCTTTTGAAGTTATTACGTACCAATTTTAGAAGTATTTCAACCATAATTTTTAAGAAATTGATACCTACATTTAGAAAAAATGATACCAAATTTTTGTTAGATAAAAATATCATGTTTTATCTCATGTTTATGGAAACTGATACCGCTATATCATATTATATATTGTTATGTTTCAATGCTGTTTGTTTCACTAACAACTTAAAGCCACTTTTAAGCTATCTTCAAGATAATGAAACTAGTCAAGGAAAAAAATGGACTGAGCAAAAAACAATTCGACATCTTAAAGAAGACACCATTTGACAACTTCTTCAAAGTCATTTATGAAGAAAAAATAACAATAAAAGAGTGCAAAAAGCATCAACACAACTTGGATGTTCTATACAACTGCTACTGTGTGTGGAAACTGATACCTTCGTCTTTGGAGAAGACAAAATGAAGGTCACTGCCAGAGATATAAGCTTGCTTTTTGGTATGCCATTAAAAGGAATAAACATAGAACCAACAAAAAAATTGACGAGCAAAACCATTCCACCAGACTGCAAAGAATTTGCAAGTAGAAACTTTGGCACATGTACTTACATAACAAGAAATGTTATGGAAAGAAGAATAAAACAAGAAATATCAAAAAGGAAAAAAGAAAACGAAGAAGATCTGCCTTTGTTGATAATAATGCAAATACTATTGACATTTTTCTTTCCTAACAGCCAACAAAAATTGAGATGGAGAATTCTACCCTATTTGATTGATAGTGAAACAATGCAGACTGTCTCTTGGCCAGAAATAATAGAGAATTTTTTTAGTAAATTTGTCAAAAAGTTTATCTCCAAGCCAAGAAACATGTCTGGATGTTCCATGCTTTCATTAGTAAGATGGGTTATGCAAGACATTGTTATGAAACAATTTTTAAATGATGTGAAAGTTGGCAAGGTAAGTTAAAATTTAATCTCACTTACACTAATCAATATCAATTTACATTTTACATTCTCTCATGTGTAGTATCAGTTTCAACACTTAGAATAATTTTTTGTCTCTGCATAGTATCAGATGTGCCTCTTTGCAGTATTACTTTAGCTTCTGATTAGTATCAGTTTCAATGTGTAGCTTTAAACTTTTGTTTCAATAGTATCAATTTTTCCTCAATATAGTATACTTGTCATTTTGCACAGTATCAGTTATAATACACAATAATACTTGGTATCATTTTTAGCACTACACACAATCAATTAGTAAGTGTACATAGTATCAATTTCATTACTATTATATTTTCTTCTATTAAACTAATCACTTATTAATGTCAGTTATAACATATAAGTTACAACATACTATCATAAAACATTTGCATTTAAATTTTAAAACAAATTTTCTATTTCAATTACACAGGTAAAAGAAATAAGCACTATTCTTCCACATGAACACAAGCTACTCCAAATAGCATCAACAAAAGGAGAATCAAGCGACAAAAGAAAAGAGAACCAACGGAAAAAAAATAAAAATTGAAGAAGCTGAACAAAGTACTCGATCTTTTGAAGATTATGTAAGCCTTAATGTTTTGCAAATGCACATTAAAAATTTAGAAGAAGAAGGTAAGAAAACAAAGAAGCAATTGGACAAAGAAAAGAAGTTGAGGATAAAGGTAGAAAAAGAAAATTTGAAATTGAAAGAACAACTGAGAGAACTCAAATGAAGACTAGAAGAAAATGAAAAGAAAAATTCAGAAGTTGAACTAGAGAGAAAGCACATGGAAGATGAACTTGACAACATTCTAGATGAACATGCACATGTAGAAACAGAAATAGAAAATAAAGAGAAGAAATCCACAACTGAAAACAATGAAGAAGAGAATGAAGACATAAATGCCAGTCTCATGTGGAAAATGTTAACACAACAATTGAAATAAACGAAGATGCATGTTTAGATATAGAAGCCCAAAATGAAGAAAAAACATTCACAGCTGAAAAGAATAAAGAAGAAAATCCAGAGGGTCAACAAGAACCTATAAAGTGTCAAGAAAAAATAATAGAAATGGACAGGTACATGATTTTTTATTATTAATAATAACACTGTTTGATTCGAATTCATGCTTGCTTATGTTATAGGTAATTTTAAGTATAAGTTAAAAATAAACGGATACCCTAAATGTATTAAAAAATGATACCTACGTTCCGTTTCTTATAACTTGATGGTCTGTAAATTGAACTATTTATGTTGACCATCATTTAGTAGAAAACTGATCCCAAAATAGTGCATAATTTATATGTAGTAGCAGTTTGATTAGAACTCATGGTTGGTTATTTTACAAACAATTTTCACTATTAAATAAATCAAAACTGATACCTATATGTATGAAAAACTGATACCTAGTTTCCGTTTGAAAAACTGATATCAATGCAAAAATGATACCCATAAACTGCCACTATTAACATTACTGATACTAATTATATTATATTCATTCACCAATAACAAAAACTGACAGCTTCTTATTGTTAATATAGATCCTCAACTGAAAAAAATGTAGAAGAAGTCGAAGACACGACCGCTGACACTAATACATAACAAGTCCACCAAATAACTGAAAAAGAAAGTACATGCATTGAGACCGAAACAACAACTGAAATGCATGAAAATGTGCTCCAACCAAATGAAGATACAACTATGGGCATAAAAGAAAAAAGTGAAGACATGCTGAACAAAACAAATGAAACAGTACTATTGCGAACAAATGAAGATAAAATGGCGCAAAAAGAAATAGAAGAGGCTCAGAAATTGGAAGAAGATACTAATAAAGAGAGCAAAGTTGAACGGTACAGTGATGTAGTGCTAGACCTAACACCTCCATCTTTCAATCTCAGTATCACATAACAGTTGCAAGAGAGAATAACAAAAAAAGACAAAGGAAACAAACCAGCAAAACCTCCTGATCGAAAAAGGAAACAAACAGTTCAAAAATCAGCTTCTTATGTAAAACAATAAAAACAAGAGAAAGGAAAAAAAGAAAGCCCCAGCTTTGAATATGGTCAGAGAATGAAAAAACAGGGAAAAAACAGAAACCTGAAGAAAATAAAAATGATGAAAAACTTGAAGAAAATGAAAATGATGAAAAAGAATGTGCAGAAGAGTCAATCCCAATGCCAATTCAAGTAATAGAGCCAACAATTTCAAATTTAGGACTAAGACACTGCAGCAAAACCTTGGCATACTTGAATATAGATCAACAAAACATAATCAAAACTTTATTTGCTATGACATCATCACAAGAGCAAGTTTACAAACATATATACTAATGCTACATATTAAAATAACATTGTATAATTGATATGTGTCTTATTTTCTTAAAACAGAGATGTAGCATGGATAGACAAAGACACAATTAGAGGAGGATGTACAATAATAAAAAAAGTACTAAGACAACTTCTTGAAGGAAATGCCACACATGGATCGGTACACACTTTTTTTTTGCTTAATAATACTGCTACCAATAAAAATAATTATAAAAAATAATGTCTAACAACTATTTCCAATGCTATTTATATCAAAACTGATACCTATACATAACCAAAAATGATACCTAATTACTATTTGTTATAAAGTGATGGTCTATTAGTTGAATTATTTATTAACCGTCATACATGACAAAATAAATACCAAAATAGTGCAAAACTAATTCCTAGTAGCAGTTGATTTAAATTCATGCTTACTTTTATTTTCTAGTAGAAGTTGATTTAATAACATGTGCAAAACTGATACTAAGTCAGTGCAAAAATGATACATAGAAGTTGTTTCATCATATTTCATGCTTAATTATTTTGTACTTTGTATATATATTACCACTATTTAAATTAAAAATACTAATTATTATCGAATATTGCTTCACCAATAACAAAAACTTACATTTTCTTGTTGTTAATATAGATAATTGACTGGTATTTATCTAAATGCGGGCTGAAAGAGCACAACTATGCATTCACAACAATAACGACGGTAAATAAAACTTTAATATGCAATAATATCATAAATGTTACATATACTGAATTCTAACTTATTTTTTATTTAACAGCAATCTATAGTTTTCAATGTACATGGGATTATAAAATCTTTAGTGCTGCCTTTCCTTGAACAAATTGTGGATGATGAATACACAGACGCCATATATTTCCCCTTACATTGTGAATCCTTTTGGACACTAGTAACTTTGACATACCCAACAATGCAATGGAGTCATCTAGATTCTAGATGTCCTAGAAGGAATTCCAATGAAAGAAACAACTCCAGTCTAAAGCATGCAATGATATTGGTATGATATATTTTTGTTATGAAACAAAGTAATATAATTAAAACAAATCAAACATTAGCTAACTTTGTATTGTTTTGTCTTTAATAGAGAAATAAAGTTGAAGAAATGTTGAAAGGCCTTTGGAAAAAGAAAAACATACAGGATAAGGAGGTGAAGGCAAATGAAATGCATCAGATACCATGTGCACGGCAAGGATCAGGCACGTAAGTTGTTTATGTTGTTCAAAATGATACCTACTGACTGTTAAACTAATACTGCAAATTTTCTTTTAAACTGATACCTAGATACTGCAAATTACAGGCAAAAACTGATACTCAAAATTACCTACTGACAAAAAGTACTGACTGCTAAACAGATACCTAGAAACTGAAAATTACAGACAAAAACTGATACCTAGATACTGAAAATGATACTTAGTGACTGCTAAATTGATACTGCAAATTACAGAAAAAACGAATACCTAGATACACAAAACTGATACTGCAAATTTTCTTTTAAATAGGCTTGACTGTGGTATATACGTGATGATATTCATTATATCAATGAACAAAAGCCAAATACCAATCAAAATAGCCCCTGAACAAATGCTGAAATCTAGAGCAAGAATTGCACATGAGATATTGACTGACAAAGAGCACTGCTGGAGCTTAGCCAAGTTCATGTTAAGTTTGGAAGAAGAAAGATGAATGAACAAATCAATCAGTTTGCAAAAAGTGCTACTATTTTCACATGAACTGATGTACATTTTAGATATTTTGTTATATGTAATTGAATTTAATTTCTGTTTTAATGTTAATACAATCAATGCTTGATATTAGTACAATTTGTTGTACAAGCTATGAACATATTTCTGGTGATGTAAAAATTAGATTTCGTTACCTTCTATCACGGTTTATATTTTGTTAACATATTTTGTTTTAAACAGCGTTGACTGTGGAATATATGTCATGATTTACATTGCATCACTGAATAGAAACATGATTCCAAAAAAGATCCAACAACACATTGTTATCAAAATTAGAGCAAAGCTGGCAATAGACATATTAACAGATAGCAAGCACTGTTGGAATGTAGCTGATAACCTGTCAAGCAAAGAAGAAGGTGCAGAAATTGAGAATTTTGTGTGTTAAAGTAAATCATTGTGTTGTTTCACAATTAAATTTGGTACTTGTGAAATAATGATGTTCTGTTGCAATTTGGTACTTGTGAAGTAATGATGTTCTGTTCTTAAAACAATGTCGATCTTACTTGTAAAAACAATGCCGATCTACTGGAATGATATGTGGTAGTTGATGTTCTTTTCTTTTCCTGTTGTTTATATTATAACAAGTTTATATATTGTATGTTCTATCATGCAACTATTGGTCCTACATAATGTTATCAGTTTTATGATGCAACTATCAGTTGTACAATGATATTATCAGATTTCATATCGTATTTCAATACAAAACAGTAACTGGGTATCAGTTCTAATAACTAATAGTATCCGTTTTGCTAAAACTGACGCTCAACATACTTTATGAAAAACCAATTAGTGCTGGTGTCAGTTTTTGCTAACACCAGATATCATTCTAATTATTTTCTAGTACTGGTGTCAGTTCTAGCACGTATTATAATACACGAAACTGATACTAAAAACTAACCAAAACTGATACTAAAGTCCTTTATATCCAATCAAACAAACATTATCTCCAACCAATAGATAGCATGTATTAATTCAATCATCTTCTTCAATCAATTAGACAATGATTATCATATCCCATATACTATACTATCAACTTTGTTATAAATAAGTAAAATATACAAAATTGAACAAAACCGATATCACACAACGAAAAAATGATACCATATTTTATACCAACAGAATACGAAAAATGATACTAAACAGCTGATACTAACAGTATGCAACATATATCAAAACTAATGATTGAAAAAAAATAAATAAATAAACACCAGAACTGATACTGTAAAAACATATAACTGATACTAAAACTGATACTATCATTTATACTAAATAGCTGAAATTAAAATCAATTTGATAATATGCTATACTGAATACAAATTAATAACAAGGTTCAATTACAATAAACCACCAAAACAAGTCACACATCCACTTATTAATCTGAACAAATTCAAAATGTAAAATCAGATCATATCCTCTTCGAAGCTTGACAATTCCGTTTATTATGACCAAACTGCTTGCACTCGCCACATCTATTTTGCTTGTTATAAAAATATGAAAATCCTCCTTTGCGCTTGATTGATGGTCTACCAGCGCCACGTTTCTCCTTTGGTGGCTTAATAACATCTTGAATGCTACCATCAACAATATGCCTATCATAATTTGGAATAGGATTTATAGCATTGGCATAATAACATCGATAAGCATCAATAGTGAAATAATACTCAACAAAATCATATACATACAACTTAGACTTGTTCATACACTTTATAGCATGAGCACACGGAAATCCAGTAATTTTCCATTGGTTGAAACTACGAACCCGTTCCTTCAAATTAACACAATGAGAGTTTGGAGATTTCACTTCAAAAGCAAAATCAGAAGATTTATATACATCTCATCCAAATCCTTCTTCAATCAATTCACCTAAACGTAACTCCATAGAAGGGAAAAGAGTTGTTTTCCACAAATGACACTCTTCTCTCCTTCTACCCATTTGTTCCATAATCTTAACACGAATACCATCTAAACACGAAGTAATAGGCAATGCTCGTTCATCTAAAACCCAACTATTCAAACTTTCTGCAACATTCGAACAATATTCACCATAACGTTTCCCTAGAAAAAATAAATCCACCCACTTACCAAAAGGTTTATCCTTTAAAAAAATTCACACCAGCAACACCACCAATTTGACAGAACTTAGAATGTGCTCCTTCAAATTCATATAGATTAGAAGCTCTAGAACACATTTTGAATAGATCAACAATACACATTTGCATTTTTGGCTTTTACCACTGAAAGAAGATTTTGTTCCATATGCAAATAGCAATAACTGTGATAAGCTGAAGGAAAAACATCATGAACACCTAAAAGCAACCTTGGTGACGATCTGACATAAAAACCAAATTACGATCTTCTTGAAGCATTAGTTTTAAATGATTCAGAAACCATGTCCAATTATCCATATTTTCTAGAGAAACTACACTCATAGCTAAAGGGAAGAAACCTACAAATGCAAAAATAATTAGTAAAAAAAAACTAAAACTAATTATGACCATAAATTTGAAACTATTCATGAAACTGATACCAACATTAAAAAAACTGATATCGAAAACCTAATGCGACCATTATAAAAATATTGATAACCACGACATTATGCACATTAATCTTCATTCTAACACAACAAAGTAACGTACATTAACATATATTATGATACAAATGAAATTCCAATACTACACAACTATATATGATACCATATATTAACATACATGAACCTGGTACTAACATTATACACAAACTGATACTAATCACCTGCTAAGCAGTATGAAATTATGATACCAAATACAAACTTACGATTCAATACAATGCGAATTCTGATACTAGAAACTTGCTAACTATAAACTACATATCTTAAAACTGATACCAACATAATACAAATTATGATAACAAATTCATATTAATGCTAATGCCAACTATTATGATCTTAATACAAATAAATCAAAACTGAAAACAAAGACATACCTTGATAACCATTTTTTGTAGTAGCACCCATCAAAACACCAGGACGCCCCTTCAAATGAGTAGCATCTAAGAATATCATAGAACGACAATGCTTGAAACCAAGTAAACAAGCACAAAAAGCAATAACCACCCTCTCAAATTCATTACTACAAGGATCAACATCCATATCAACATAACTATCTAGATTAGACTTCTTCACTGCTTCCAAATACCAACTCAAATCATTATAAGACAAAGCATCATTACCATACAATTCCATTAATGCAAGTTGTTTCCCATGATAAGCATAACCATACGACAACTGAAAATTGTATTCTCTTATAAAATCAATTATTATATCTTTAGGCTTTTTACAAGGACAATCACGAATCTCATCAATAATCAACAATTTAACAAACGAACTAGAAATATGTGGATTATTCACATTTCTAAGACTAGCCCCACAAGAACGATCAACAACCATATTTCTCATAAAAAACTTCTTCAATTCTCCAGAATCATAAGAACCATGAACTTTGAAAAGACAACCATCCTTATATGAAGAGCAAATTGCAGTAACTCTTGTAGCACAATTCTTTAAAAATACTAATTCATACCACTTTTGAATTTGATATGCCATCAAAAATTCTCTAAAATGTTCAACTCCTCCAAAACAAAAACCAACAAAATTGGAAATGCATAATTTCGACTCTCTCATTAACATATCTTTTAAATAACTTTTACCATTAATAACAATATTTGAACACACAGATCCAGTAGAAGATGAAGAAGCACGAACATTAGATGAACTTAAAATAGAAGCACCATCAACATTTTCGAATTCAGAACCCTTAACCTTAACAGTAAAACCAAAGAAGGAACTTTTCTTGTATAATTGAAAACAAATTATACTCTGAATATCAGAATCAGTATCAACCATAATAACTTTTTCCTTAAGTACATGAGAAATCTGAATAAAAGGAGTTAATTGAGACCAACATCGACATATCTCATTCTTCAAATCATTCAAAGAGCAATCGATAGACATTCGAGTGCTAAAAGTATTATTATTCAACACGAACAAACAAAGAAGACTGTTATCATCACTTCCAAAAAAAAACATGAGTAAAAACATGTTCAATTTAGGACATAAGTTTTTCCATTTCACAAAACTGATACCTACCGTATACAAAGCCGATACCTCATTACGGGTAATCAAACTAAATAAACAAAAACTGATACTAAGAAAAAAATAAAATGATACCCAGAAACTGAACCTAAAATTTGATACTTTTCCACTCTATCACAACTTTATATACAACCCCAAACAATGATACTTTTCCAATCATCCCAACATTAATGAAGATATGCATGACTAATCAACAAAAATAAAAAATAAATTAAATGTAAAGCACATTAGAATACAATACTGCATAAAGAAACAAATAAAACAAAAAATACCTACTGCTGCTTCCAAAAGTTGCCATAGAAGAACGAACAAGCAAACAGGGAAATAAAACTGCATTTAAGTTGTAAAAAGGAACATGATTAGAAATCACAGACAACAAAAATTGAACTCTGATAGAAAAAGAACAAAAAATAGAATAATAGAAGCATACCTAAATAATCCAATTTGAAGAAGAATGAGGTCACGGTAGAATTATGAGAAGAACAAGATCGACAAACGCGCGAGTGAACAATTCGATGAACTACAATTTTCAGAAGAACGAGAATAAAATGAACGAACGAATTTGATTGATATTTTGATTTGGAGAGAGCTATTGGATCGCGACAGAAAAATTTGATTGTAAGAAAGAAGAAGAAGAAGCGCGCGATAATGAGCTGGAACGAAAATACGCTAATTTTTCCTTCACAGTAAATTATTAGTGGGCTGTCCTACATCCAAAAAAATCCCTAAAAATTGTCTTTGAGGAAAATTTCCTATAATGAAAAATATGATTCCAATGTACAAAAGCAATTTTAGGCGCAATAAAATGAAATACAACCAAAAAAGAAAATATTTCTAGCCAAAAGGTAAACCTCAAAAAAATAACTATCAATTTAATTTGATATAGTTAAATTAGATTCCAATATTAAATACCATATTTAAAAACCAAAAATAAATCAAAATCAGGCGAAGGTTGGTCGAAGTGATTGAAAATTAAAAAATAAACTACATGCATTCCCAAATAATGGGCTAGAAAATCTTAAAGCTTGAGAAAAATCAGTTTTTAATGCTAAATAGAAGGAAATTTCAATATAATAGCAAGATATGAGGTTTCTTGTGAGAAATAGTAAGGAATTAATCTTTACTACTAATAATAAGAATTCGTTCAACATGATTCAACCGTGTCTTTATGAAGTACCAAAAATGCCCTTCCCTTTACAATTTTGTTCGGGTCTTCTTTGTCATCCTGTTCACGAGCATTCGCATCAATGTCTGCCTAAACCTAATCGACCAATGACTCAGAAATCATCAACGCCTCCTCCTACAATAAACCAAATTTCAACCGCACTACTCATCCTCCTCATCCCTAATCCCTAATCGCCAGGGCGATCTGCTCATCCTCCTAAAAAATCATCAAATCGATCGACACTAAATCAATCGACGCTGTTGCATTGCAAGCTTTGCTTCGCCATTTCCATCAACGGATGTTGTTGTCGCCGACTTACGCTTTTCGCTTTTAGGTATGGTAGACTTAGCCCTACTTTCACTCATACTTATATTTACGAATTTTTCCCTAATTCGAATACCGTTGCTTAGGGATATTGCTGCAGCTACAAGGAGTCTACATTGTTCCGCAAACAAACTAGGGTTAGTTCAATGTGATTCCAAATCTAACGTCTTCTCTTTTATCACCTATCATCGATTATCGATCGATGATTATCAATTATCGACTACACTAAACTGCGGTTCCTGATTTAAAATCTTCTTAGTGTTCAATTATTGACTTACCTTGGTTATCATTCATACAACATCCATTAACCTTCAATCTCATGTAAGTATTCACTGATTTTGATTAGTCCCTTTGAATTTTGAGTATAACTGGGTTCCTTAACAAGTTTGTGTAATAATATTTAAGGTTGTTTTTAATTTCTTAACCTGCTTGATTGATAACTTTGGCCTTTTTGTTTTAATTGGATTTATCTTGATGCAGAACTTTGGCTATTTTTGTTTTGGTTGGATTTATCTCGATGGATAACTTTTGTAACTATATTTTGCAAGAAATGTTCATTAACTTTATAATATATAGATTTCAAATGATACAGATCTAAAGTTTGGCTGCCCTAAAGTTTAGTTGATTGGTTGGACACATATTTCCAATACTTTCATTCGTTTATATTTTATGCTTAGATTTATAGATTTTTTTAAGAACATGACTAATTTTTTGATGACTTTGTTGATCATTATGTAACGACTGTTCTAGACATAGAATTAAGAGCTAAATAAGGATTACAATGGTAGAGATTATAGGTTTCTCAAAGTTCGCCAGAGGACTAATCTTTTTTATTTTTATTTTTATCTACAAATACCTGAGAAGATTTGTATTTGAGCAAAAAATTCCTTTCGTTTTGTTGAGCAGACACGTTTTTCCATAGCTCCATTTGCACGAGATTGATCTCTAGCGTTTTAAAATTAAGCAGCTTTGAGATTTAGGGTTAGGAAGCAGACTTTTATTGTTTTAGATGTTGGGCTTACAGCCTATTCTGGGTTACAGCCTTCTTAAAGAGTAGGATTTTTTTTGTTTCAAATGTTTATATTTATAACTTGGCAAAATTTTACTTAATATAGACTGACCTACCACATTTTTGTATTCAAATTAAGTGGGATAAGAATAACAAAATTAGAAATAACGTTCATATTTAAATTGCAATGTGGTTTACATATCTGACAACAAACACATATCCCTACATGAGTCAAGTGTAACACAAAAAGCTTTAAAAAGCAACAAAATCCAAAATCGGAATTTCAGCCGAATTTCCAAAATAAAACCAAAGTTTCAAAAATTACAGATAATCGAAACAGAACCGATTTTCAAATCTTCAGGCATACACTTTCTGTACTTTCTTATGTAAATGGTATTGTTGTTGGTTGCTTCCTTGGTGCAGGAGGCTGTCTAATCTTCAAATTTCCATTACATTCTTCAAATTAGTAATCCTACCCAAGTTTTTCATTAGTACACATATCCTTTGGTTAACATTATTATATCTACTTTCTTTCTGTTTTATATTTTCATGACAAGTAAATCGTAAAGTGTTAATTAAGTGCATGTGTTATTTTAACTTTTACTTTAGTTGATTCAGTAACATATCAAGTTAGCAAAAATAAATGATAATTTACATAAGAAAAATATTTATGGTATAAGAAATATATAGATGGTGAAACTGCATTAAGTTCACCTCTGCTTTCACATAAATAGATGGTCAAAGGAGTAAATACTAGGCTTAGATCAATGACTCCATAAGTTTCTTTAAAATGTAAATAACTAAAGGGCAAAAAATATAGAATTTTACTTGCTGGCTTGCAGTAGTTGGCAGAACTTGCATGTACGGTAGGATCAGAACCTATAGTAAATCAATGCGATATTATTGTATTGTGTTCATTATACAGGCCTATAATTTATTTATTTATTTTTGATTGTAATAAAAAACAGTATGTTGGTATATGTCAGGTTAACCAATAATTTGATTTAGACAAGAAGGAATGAAACTTGAAGAAATAGTTGATATTACGTTTAATGGAAATCTGATTATTATTTTTCAAAAACAAAAACCCCTCAAGTCATAGTTTTGCTTGGAAACCAATCCAAGTATGATATATTGTACAATATAACTCATTTTAGTTTGAATTATGTGAAAAGCTGTATGGTTATCATTAAAGAATACTTTTACCCCTGTTTGACTAATTGAATGTGTAAATCAACTTAAATCTGTATGACATACTGGATGTACCTATATATTTGTAGTAGAACACAGTTCAACTATATGCATTTTTACCAAGGACGTCGTTAGACCTAACTAATTCGAATTAAATTTTTGTTGTTACCTTTACACTACTGTTTATATAACATCTGAATGACCAATTCACTGTTACATTGTTTTTGCTTTATTTTAGATTTTTTACAGGATTGTTATGCATGACTTAATTTTAGAAATATTGTTGGCGTTGTGTAGCTATTCCCATACATAAAGTATTATTTATACTGACTATAATGAGCCATAAAATAAATATTATAATGTTACCACTCAAGCTTCAAATGTTTATCTATCGATGTAAAGGGAGCTAACTTTAAACTAACTAATCATTTATATTTCTACATCACCAGAGGATTTTTTAATGACATTATCTCTAAAAAAATAAGTTTCAGGGTTGAGCATGGTGTAAATTAAAATAAATAAAAAATCATTGGGTTTTTTTAGCATGGTGTAATAGATTTCAGGATTGAAAATTACCATTAATAACTTGATATAGTTCTTTGTTGCTGTTAATGGGAAATACTTTGTTGCTGCAGTGAAGCCAAAAAAGTTGCAAGGAAATTCCTAGAGGATACTATTTTTGACAGAAATGAAAGTATTACTAACAATGAACTCATGCTGATTCAGGTATTAGTGTACTTGCAATTTTATCTAACATTTCAAATTTAAGATTGTTATTGTTGTTTTATGAGTTTGTATTTTGTCTCGCTAGAAAGCTTGCTTCCATTGTGTATTACTATGTGTGGCAGCACCATGACTATCAAATTGGTAATATTCATCATCGAATTTTGGATGGCAAATTTTTTAAAAAATAAATATTGCATTCACCTACTGGTATATATATATATATATAAAAGATAATACTCCTTAATCAATGATATTATAAGAAATTGCAAAGAACACATAAATTTGCATTTGGTTAAATTAGGAAATAAATATAATTTTTATTTGAAAATAAACTTTAAATACTATTTTAAAAAATACAACAACAAATTAAAGTCTAGTCCCAAAAGGCTTTAATTTATTTTAGAAAATACAACAACAACACACCCCTTGGATGCAAAGTTATGCGTACAAGAGAAAGAAGTGAAGTGCTGTCGAAATTAAAGCATTTAGTCCCTAAATGTTTTAATTTGTTTTAGACAAAAGTGAGGTGTTGTACACATTTTTACAAAGGTGTTTGGACATCAGCAAACAAGGCAACCAAATATCTTTCATTCATCGAAAACAGCTATAATTATTTTAACGTACATCCTTTTTTACACTCGACTATATAATACATGAGTTGGGATTAAAAACTATAGGATAGTACTTACATTTGATACATCTACTGATACATGCATTAAAAGGATATTTATTTGTAACTAAAAACAAAAAAAAAATATTTACAAACTTACGCATGGATTATTAGCCTAAATTTTTTTTCACATAAATATATAATCACCACAATACTTTACGTAAAAAGGCAACATTTTGTTCAATAGCACACTAATTGGAATAAAAAATTTTGAACTGAACATAAGTGGTATTATTCGTAGAATAGCTTGAAATTTAAGAGATTATTAAGGATATTTTTCTACGCCAATTTTAACTACTACTGTATGCTAAAAAATTGAAAATACTTTTGAAGTAGGATTTATAAACATTATTATATATAAATATATTTTCTTACCAGGAATGGTTATGTTATTATTTCAAATTTAGTAAATACCATAGTTTACTTAACAATTAAGTATTTTTTTGATCATTTTTGTACATACATTAGTTTTTACACAATAATGGTTTATAATATTTACTTCTTCTAAAATTAAACAAAGTAAATATTCTATTTTTAGGGTCAAACAATTTCAATCTTGAATCTGTGCATTTCACTACCAAACTATGGAAGTTAATCAACTTTCCGAATCAAAACCACGTAGAAGTCCTAGAATAATTGAAAAAGCTCAACTTCAAGAAATGGAAGCCGACGAAGTTGTTCACTTACAAAGGACAACGAATACCAATAGAATTCAACACAACCCAATGGAATCAAACTACAGTTATCAGTTACCACCCTGTAGAAGTCCAAGAATCCTTGAAAGAAACCAACGTCAAGCAGGAACATCTAATCAATCACCATATTTGATACTTCGTAGAAGCCCTAGAATCATTGAGAAAGCTCAAAAACAAGCATTATTAGATGCTCAAATCAAGGCAGAAATAAAAAGACAACGTTGATCTGAATTAAATGCAGAACAAAGGGCTCAACAATTAGAGCGTCGTAACATTTATGAAAGAACGAAAAGAAATTCAATGACAGAAGTTGAAAAAGAAGCAAAAAGAAAGCAAGTTCGCTCTAATGATCATATTAGAAAATCCAGAAGATGTGAAGAAAATATCAATGATTACGAATCACAAACAAGCACAGATAGTTCCTTTTCATTACCTTGCACTCGAAATATAGAAGGTATTACTAAGAAAACCATTTACTATAATTCTTTATTATATATATATATTATATATATAATATATTAAATATAATAAAAAATATATTTGAATTTCATGTTAATAAATACTTATAAATTTTATTTATCAATAATTTGTGTAGATCAACATATCGATGGGTCAGTGAACAATGAAGATGAACAAAACATTAATACACCATCTTTTGAACAAAGAGACAACATAAATAGAAACATGATACATAGAGTTACTCAACCATGTCAAAGTGCTACAGCAAGACATAATTGTGCAAGAAACTTTATAGATCATTCTGGTTTTCAAAGATTCCATTTGCCATAATCAAGAATATGCAGACATTGTCAAGCAAAACTCTTTCACCGAGAATCAAATAACTTCTGCTGTCTAAATGGAAAAATCATTTTACAATCAATTTCTTCACCCGATGAGATCTTCAATTTGTATAATGACCAATCAAATGAAGGAAAAGAATTCAGAAAAAACATACGAGCTTATAACCACATGTTTGCATTTACATCGATGGGAGTTCATGTTGATGAGAACTTGGCTATCGGTAAAGATGGAGTATACACATTTCGAGCTCAAGGAAGTATGTATCATAAAATAGGCAATTTAGTACCTACATCTGATAATCGTCCAAGATTTCTACAACTTTATATTTACGATACAGAGAACGAAATTGATAACCGATTGGCTGAAAATAATACTTTGAGTCGAGATATCATAGAGAAATTACAAAAAAACTCTTAGTACACATAATAGATTTGAAGTTGTATTTCGACAACTTGGACAAAAACCAAATATCCAACATTGTAAATTGGTCATAAAAGAACAATCTTCAAATCAAAAACAATATACTCTCCCAACTTCTTCACAAGTTGCTGGAATTTGGGTAGAAGAAGCTGAAAATGAAGAAATCCATGAAAGAGATATTGTAGTTGAGACAAACTATGGACAACTCATAACTGTTCCTGAAACAGCTGGTTATTATGATCCATTGCAATACCCACTTTTATTACCATATGGAAGTTACGGACGTGATATAAAAAGCAGGATGAAAATGGCAATAAATTTTCATGTCGTGAGTATTATGCTAATAATCTACAGGTATATACAATTTAATATATAACACATTTTATATATTTATATTTTTTACTTCTTAATATTCATCAATATGTAATGTTCTTTTATAGATTCGAGAAAATGATAAATTGCTTTTTCTTCGAGGTGGACGATTGTTTCAACAATACGTGGTTGATAACTATGTTAAGATAGATACCAGCAGGCTAAGATGGTATAGGAGTAATCAAAAAACCATCAGAGTTGAAATGTATTAAGGATTACAAGATGCTTTAAACGCTGGGGAAAATGATGCAAGTGCGTAGTTTGTGAATTTGAAAACCCGCTCTTATATTAAGTACATTTTTATACCTTTACGTAATTAAATTTCTTATTTATGAAGTTTTTAACAAATTCTCTTATTTAGGTAATGTTGGAACACGAACAATACTACCTTCTTCTTATATTGGTTGTCCACGTGATATGTATCAACGATATCAAGATGCAATGGCTTTAGTAAATAAGTATGGCAAACCCGATTTATTCATTACAATGACATGCAATCCACTTTGGGATGAAATTGTTAGTGAATTGCTACCCAGTCAAGACCCTTAAGACAGACCGGATTTGATGACCAGGATATTTCGTGCAAAATACGAGGAATTAAAAAAAGATATTTTTACTGAAGGAGCACTTGGAAAAGTAGCTGCTCATGTCCATGTGATTGAATTTCAAAAAAGAGGTTTACCACATGTTCATATGCTAATTATCTTCAAAGATGAAGACAAATTGACTAACCCAGATGAATATGATGAAATTGTTAGAGCAGAAATACCCGATTCTAATGAAGAATCAGAATTACATATGGCAGTAATGAAGTGGATGATTCATGGACCATGTGGTACTCAAAATCAAAATTTTCCTTGCATGAAAAAGGTAGTTGCAAAAGAGAGTATCCAAAACAGTTTTCAAATGTGACTATTCAAGGCACAGATTCATACCCAATTTACAGAAGACGCGATACTGGAAAATCTATTCCTATTGATAGAAATGAAAAGTTGATGGTATATAACAGATGGGTTATACCTTACAATCCTTGGTTACTACGCAAATATAATTGTCACATTAATGCAGAGATATGTTGTTTGCACAAAAAATGGACAAACACCTCAAAGTTGTATGATCTAGTAGATCTTATGTTGTTCTTAGTGATTTGGGTGATCTATGCAAATATATGAAAAGCAGGGGCTAAACTGTAAAAAGACACGCAGATTTATAGTGGTTCAGCCAGAATGTGCCTACGTCCACTTTATATGTTATTTCTCTTCTCTTGATTTTATTACAAGTACAAAGCTTTGATACAAGTAAAAGAAAGTTGTTTGAAAGTTATCTCCGTGCTTGAGCTCTCAAAACTTGTCCTCATTGCTGTACCCCTGCCCCTCTATTTATAGAGTGAGGCTAGGGGTAGGGGTCCAGGATGTGTATAGTCGCTGATGGGCCTGGGCTGATGTGATCTGGCCTGGCACGTCTTGGTTCGTCATTGCTTGGTTCGGAGGTGGTTGGAGTGCAGAGTGGACCGGTAGTTGCTTGGACCAGTGGTGGGATGGAAGAAGGATGGTCCGGTGTCACTTGGTTCGGTGGTCCGGTGGCAGAAGGCTGGTCCGGTGGGATGGAAGAAAGATGGTCCGGTGTCACTTGGTTCGGTGGTTCGGTGAAGCATGGGAGGTGAGCTGGTTCGGCAGAGCATGGGAGGTGAGCTGGTTCGGCAGAGCATGGGAGGTGAGCTGGTTCGGCTGGGTTTTTTCATGCGGAGCAGGTTGGTTCGGCGAAGCTTTGGACCGGTGGTGAGAATCTACCCAACATTTGCCCCCCAAAGTGGGGTATATGCTGGCGTATGGCCTACTTTGTTTCCTCTGATTCGGTCGTTGAGCGCCGATCCAACTGGTCCGGCATCCCATATTTGCCTATAAGTAGGGGCCGTATACTCTCGTTATTCCCTTCCAATTCAAGATAGCCGAACCAAACGTTTCTGCCGAATCAAGCTCTCTGACGGATTGCTTCAGAACACCGAATCAGGTACTGCCGAATGAATTTACGTACTCTGAGTGCCGAATGAATTTTACCTTAGGTGCTGAATGAAAATTCACTCTGGATGCCGAATGAACTCGATTCTAGGTGCCGAATGAACGTTCACTCTGGGTGCCGAATGAATTTTACCCTAGGTGCCGAATGAACATTCACTCTGGATGCCGAATGAACTTGATAAACTTGATTCTTTCACTTGGAATTTCAGACTGCAGACACTTGCTTCTTTACTTCCTCTATTCTAACGACGTTCTTCTTTGTGTTTGCAGATAATGTCTCGTAAAGCGGAAACTCGATCAGACAAAAAGAAGTCCCAGGGCGAAGTAGAATCTTCCTCAGTGCCCCCTGTTCAGCCAGGTCCGGAACGTCATGGACCAACCCCGAGATCACTAGTGGACGGGTACAGCCCTCAGGAACTTCTGAATTCCCCGCCCGATTGCTTTCCTAGCTCCCTTAAGGAAGAGCAGCTTGATGTCATCTCTCGTTCTTTTGGAATTGATAGGGCGCGAATGCTGTTGCCAGGGAGAGATGTTATGCCATACGACCCTCCTGAAGAGTACTTTGCTTACAGCAGATACCACTGCATGTGTGGTGCCATTCCGCCTCTTAATGCTTGGGTAACCAGCTTCCTCACATATCTCAAGGTGGCCCCATTCCAGCTTCAACCCAACTCTTATGCTATACTGGTGAGCCTCTTCGTCATTTTCCAGAGGAAGTATGGTCGTGCTCCTTCTAACCGGGAGATCCGATACTTGTATAATCTAAGGGGCTATAAGAAGGGGTCCCCATACATTAGCCTGGAGTCAGCCGTGACCTTCAAGCCGGTCTTGGATCTGTATTCTAAATTCAGCATGTTCAAGAAGGAGTGGTTCTTTGTCAGGGACGACTCCGTTTCAATTCGGCGCTTTACTTCTGGATGTAAGTTGATGCTTTTACTTATAATTTCCATTCCGATTGCGATGCTTTTTATCATACTTTCTCATTTTTGCTAGCGACAGGTGGCTTTGCGATTGTGGAGACTGACCGCCTGGTTCAGACGGCGGCTGAGATAGAAGCTATTCTCGGAAAATATAGATCATCTGCCTTCCTGATCAGAAATGCGATCCTCCTGGAGTATAGCTTAATCCTTCCACAGCAGTTAGTAGTTAAGCTGAGGGAAATGGCGGAGGAGAGGGCGGCTGCTCAGACCAAGGAAGGTGTTACGGTAGAGAGTAGCAAGAGGAAACCTTTCACGAAACCTCCAACCGTCGGAGGTAAGAAACTCAAGAAGTCGGACGGTCCCTCCCCCAGCAACTGTCCACTTACCCAGGAGGAGGAAGACATAGAGGAGGGAAGAGGTGAGGGTGGAGATGGTCGGGAAGGTGATAAAGGCGGCGATGGCATCGGGGCCTTGCTTCCTGGGCAAGCGGGCGAGATTCAGGAGTGGACGGATGATGCGTTCCACCAGGCTTTCGAGGGGCTGGACGAAGATCCGGCTTTGGTAGAGAAAACCGGGAAAGCGGACAAGGCCGGGACCGGTGCAAGCGAGTCTCCTCAGACCACTCCAGCCAAGGTGGCTCCGACGACTCAAGGTGAACTCTTGACTCCTGCATGCTTCATTAATGATAGGGACTTAGGAATATTTTATGACCCACTCCCATCCTGGAATGAAATCCAGGACTTATTGCAGTATCCTACTCCTCCCCAGGGTTTGTACAACCACAGATGTGTTTCTTTTCTTTTTATCTTTTAATTTGCCGTGTTTTCTCGAATTATAGATCAGTGCATGCTTGTGACACTCAGGAGCAGGTAAGACATCCAAGGCCTCGGATCTTCGACACAGGCTTGAGCAGTACAAGCTTTCAAAAACTTCCGCTAAGCCGAAGCCTTCGACCCACCGCTCCGGGGATGTAGTCGGCTACCGTCCTCTTCTCGGGGTTATCGAAGAGGGTATTCAACGGAGAAAGTGGAGTCATCCTTCATCCGAACCTTCACTTGGTCCTCAGCTCCCGGCTCAGCCTCTTCATGATATCACGGGGGAGGATAGCGAGTTTGCACTCTCTCCGCGCCCGCCCGGAAACCCTACCGTTATTCATATCGACCATCCTGACTTGGCTCGTAATCCATTTGCGGGTCATCCTGACCTGGATCCGAGCTCCCATGATATTACCTTTGACGAGGTCACCAGTGAGCACCTTCTTCCCCGCAACCCCATGGTACGGGTACTTGATGAAGCCAAGTCCTTAGATCTCGATTTACTCACTACTCGTATAATTACTATGGGAGACGAGGCCAAGGCTAATATTGATCGGGTGGCGGAGGAGACTAAGAAGCTGATGGGGCATCATGCCCGGCTGGTTAAGGCTGGAGAGGAGATTGGGAGTGCCAACATCCGACTAAGATTGATGGTTTCGGACCAGGCCAAACAGCTCGCTGACCAGGCCATTCAGATTTCTCAGCATGAGGCTGCTACTGGACGACTAAGGAAAACCATGGAAGAGGCCAGTCGGGCCGAATTGCAGAAAATGGAAGCTACTTGCAAAGAACGGATTGACATGGCTATTGCCACGGTGGACGAGGTTCGAAAAGCGGATCTTGAGCAGGTGGAGGAATTGTCCGGGAAACTTGAGGCTGCAGAGCTTGCTCAAGCCAAGTTAAGGGAGGAGATGGAGGCAATGCGGGGATCCCTTCTGGTTGACTGCTCGAGATACCGATCGGAGAGAGATGCTGCCGTTGGGAGGTTGTCGGCTTCCGAGGCCCGGATGAGGGAGTTTGAGGAGAATGAGGGGATGATGGACGAAATGCTTCAGGACATGTACTTCCGAACCTGGAAGCAGGGCAACCTATCCTGGATGGATAATTATCCCAGGGTCATGGCTAAGATCTATCTTCGGGCTCTGGAGGAGGCCAAGGCCGATGCGGATAAAGATGGTGGCGTGGCCTTCAGCATGGATGCGGTCACTGCCCAGTTTGTAAGGGGGAGAAGGTGGCGGTGAAGGAGGGTATGCGGTTGCTTGCTGCTGAGGAGGCAGGGGTGCAAGTGGATGATGACGACCAGAGTGGCCAGTAAGCTTATGCTGGTAAGTCTTCCTTTTTAGTTTCCCCATTAACTTGGTTGCTTATTACTAATGAATCCTTTCTTTGACTGAACAGGCGGTCAACATGGCAAGGATAAAACTCTACTACAGCCGGCCCCTTGATTGTACCTGGAAAAACTCTTTTTGTGGATTTTGACGAAGTTGTATATGTTAGTCGTAAAATAGTAAAGTAGCCTTTAGGTTGTAATATTTTGCCACTTGTAATAAATAGTCTTATTCTTGACGTATAGTTTTTTAACTTAAGCTGATTTTGCCGTCTTTTGAATGTTTGCCGTTATTTTGACATGCCGTATGAGAAATATAACTATGTATATTCTTTGTAATTAAATTGTGTTTGATGTCGAGTTCTGGTTTAAGACATAATTTCACGACTTGCAATGTTAGCGTGTGGCGCGAACAAATTATAGTCATGTATTTGTACATAAAGGAAGAAAATACCGCCTTTCATGTTTTGTTTGTAGATGGCAGTTTCGAATATCTTGTACGACCGAGCATGGAAAGCAGTTGAATGCCCTGTCATTCGATTGTGAATCCCAGCATCCATTGGCGAGTATCTCCTACTCTTGTATCCTGTACTTTAGGGATTGTTATAGTGGACAGGAGAAAAACTCTTGAAGAAAAACTTGAAATATGCGAAATAGTAAAACTTCCAATCACGGAAGGCCTTCGATGTGCTTAAGTTCGTGGCAAATGGGCTTTGTAGTCACTTTCCCTAGCCGTGGGTCTTGGAGACATTTGTCACCCATCTTACGCCTCCGCGGAGAGTTAATTCTTTTTTACCACAGCCGCACTTAAGACACATCGGAGCCGAGATCGCGCACAGTAACTACCCAAGCCATTATGGCCCGTAGTCGTGGGTATTATTCGATTTACTATGGCCGGCTAGCGTGGGTGCCGATCGTCAACTGTGAACTGCCCCTGGCTGGCCACACCTTATGTTGGGGCTTATAGTCGGTTCACAGTTGCCGGCGAGCCTAACGCCGTAATGAGCTGCCTCGGCTAAAGTCGGCCTTCTCGGTGGCTTATAATCGGCTCATTACAGTTGGCTTTGAGGGCCGTCGCGAGCAATGAGTTAACCCGCAGCAGAGGGATGCCGGAGCAAAAGTGTCTCATTGGCGAGGGCATAGATTCACATAGTACCTGCTAGGTCTTGTCCAGGTGAAGTTGCGTTGTGGAGTGCTTTGAATAGAAATGCTATATGCTCAGGATTTTTTTCAACAGAAAAGGATAAAGTTAACAAGCAGCCAAGATACAAAGGAACAAGTTAAAAAAAGAGACAAGGTTTTTAAAGTGGTTCGGCACGAAAATGCCTACGTCCACTGATTCTCTTTGTTAATTCACTTCATATGGGCAATACAAGTTAAGAAAAGTATCGACGGAGGTGTTGGATGTTCCATGCCCTCTGGAACACCTCTCCGTCCACTGTTGACAAAATATAGGCTCCGTTGTGGAGATCTTTATGAATCACATATGGTCCATCCCAGATTGGGTCTAGTGCTCCGGGGCGAGGGAAGATTCGTTTGAGGACAAGATCCCCTTCTCGTAAGGTACGATGCTTGACTTTGGAGTTGTATTGTGCTGCCACTTTCTGCTTGTGGGCTGCTGCTTTAAGGACTGCATCATTCCTTCTCTCCTCAACTAGATCCAAAGACATGTTGAGGAGCTCTTCATTCTCTTCTGGGTTATAGTGGATCCTACGGTGGGAAGGCACAATGGTTTCAACTGGGAGTATAGCCTCCGATCCGTATGCCAAAGAGAAAGGAGTGTGCCCTGTTGATGTTCTGAAAGATGTGCGGTAGGCCCATAGTGCTGTAGGGAGTTCATCCACCCAAGCGCTCTTTGACTTTTCGAGCTTCTTTTTTATCAGAGTTTTCAGAATTTTGTTGACTGCTTCGACTTGTCCGTTTGCCTGGGGATATGCTACGGATGAGAAGCTTTTATGAATTCTGTGTTCTTGGCACCAGTTGGCGAATTCCTCGCTGTCAAACTGAAGTCCATTGTCTGATATGATTTTGAGTGGGACTCCGTACCTGCATAGAACATTTTTGATTAAGAAGTTAAGAACTTTTGCTGAAGATACTTTATTTAGAGGTTCCGCTTCCACCCATTTGGTGAAATAATCAACTGCCACTATAGCATATTTGGCCCCGCCTCGTCTCATTGGTAGCTCGCCGATTAAGTCAATTCCCCATATTGCGAAGGGCCAAGGGCTGGTCATCTGAGTAATCTTGGTTGTCGGTAGCCGAGGAATCTTAGCAAATTTTTGGCATCTGTCACACTTTTTGACAAAATCTAAGGCGTCCTTGCTCAAGGTGGGCCAGAAATATCCGTATCGGAGTATCTTTTTTGCTAACGTTTGCCCTCCGGTGTGATCTCCGCAGCTTCCTTGATGAATGTTAGATAAGATTTCCTTGGCTTCCCTTCCGGCGACACACCTTAATAATGGGTTAGAGAACCCACGCCGATAGAGGATGTCTTCTTGTATTGTATAGCGGGACGCTTTCCTCAAGATTTTCTTGACTTCATTACGCCCGTCGGGTAGTGTGCCACTTTGTAGGTAGTCTCGGATGGGAGTCATCCAAGTTGCTTCTTCGGTTGCAGTTATTAGATTCACTTGTTCAAAACTTGGGGCCATTTGCTTTGAGATGGTCACTGCCCCGAAGATGGTGATGTCTCTCACACTTGCTTACTTTGCTAATTCGTCGGCCTCTCGGTTCTCCTCCCGAGGGATGTGTTTGACTAAGTAGTGGTCCAATCGGCTGAGAAGTAACCTGGTCTTCTTTAGATATGCTATGAGTCGTTCTTCTCGAGCTTGGAATTCTCCTAGTATTTGATTAACAATAAGTTGAGAATCGCTGTGAAGACACAAAGAATTGGCCCCGATTTCTATGGCAATTTCTAGTCCAGCTATCACCGCTTCATATTCTGCATCGTTGTTGGTGGCAGCGAACTCCAACCTTATAGCATAGTGCAGTTTGTTTCCCCTGGGAGTGATTATTACCACACCTGCCCCCGAGCCTTGTTCGCTTGATGCACCATCCACAAAGAGATTCCACTTGATATCTTCTGTTATTTCCAATTGCTCCTGATCTTCGTTGGTAGTGAACTCTGCAATGAAATCAGCCATGGCCTGTCCCTTGATGGCGGTGCGAGGGTGATAGGTGATATCATACTGACTCAGTTCAATACACCATTTGAGTAATCGTCTAGAAGTGTCGGGACGATGGAGTACCTGCCTCAGTGGTTGATCGGTCAGAACTTTGATGGAATGGGAAAGAAAGTAATGACATAACGTTCCAGTTTCTTTCTTCTGATGTGTTCCTCAATCAGATCTCGGAGATGATGGCATTCGTTGGTATCATGCCCGTGAGATTCGTGGAAGCGACAGAATTTTCTAGATTTCTGTGCGTTATCTGATTCCTTCTTGTATGGTGGGCGTTTGTATCTAACTTCGCCTTGGGTGGCAAGGAAGATATTTTCGACGGTCTCGTTCAAAGGAGTGTAAGTGTCGAATCTTGGTCCTGGCCGATATAGGCGCTTTTCTCCCTTCTTGCCCCCAGCATTATCTCTGGAATCATTTCTTCGAATGTCCCTTGCCACAGCAGGGGCGTTGCCATGGGTTGTCTTATTTTGCTATCCTGACTGCCCCTCAACGGCAGCATCCTCAAGCCTCATGTATTTCCCAGCTTCATGGAAGAAATCGGGTAAAGTAGCTGGCTTTTCTTTTGTCAGCCTTCTAGCAAATTTAGTGTCCGGATGCACACCACTGCAGAGGGCCATTAGGATAAGCTTCTCATCGGCATCTTGGACTGCGGCTGCTGCGGCGTTGAATCTGGTTAGGTATTGCTGCAGCTTTTCTCCAGGTTTCTGTTTGACGCTGGATAAGGAATAAGCGTCCTTAGGTTGCTCCACATGAATGCGGAACTGACTGATAAATTTTTCTTTCAACATTTCCCACGAGCTGATGGATCCTTGGGGTAGATGACAGAACCAGGAGGTAGCAAGATCTGCTAAGAAGAGCGGAAAGCATTTGCACAGTACTCCCTCTGTTGCTCCACTCATGAGCATATGCTGCGTGTACCTCTGTAAGTGTACAACGGGATCAGAGGTTCCTTTGTAGGGTTCCATTGTTGGCATCTTCCATTCTCGGGGGGTGATAGCCACTTCGATATTGCGGGCGAAAGGACTGGTTACCCTAGCGCCTATCCCTCGATCTCTTTGCTCCCGTTGGACACACTCTCTGAATAAGCATGCCATCCTTTCATCAGAACTTGGAGCAGATAGAAATGAGTTTGGTTCTGTTCTGTGGGATTGATTCCGTCCAGATGACCTATAGGGATGGTATCGTCTATCATTCCTCATATTTTCCAGTGGCTGCCTTTGATCTTCTGGGAGCATGCTTGGGTCAGCTATAGTTGGCCCTTGCCTTGATCTCCCCCTGTTGGGTTCTGATCTAAGCACTTCCTCGGGTCCAACTTCAGGCTGGACTCTAGCTCGGCCCCGTTCACTGGCGTTTCTGTGGTTAGGCAGCATGACAGGCTCAGCTACAGTTGACCTTCGCCCGGTACCTTCCCCGTCGGGTTCGGTACCAAACGTATCCTCAGGCCTAACTTCGGGCTGTGCTCGGTCTCGGCTCCTACCACGGCTACTTCTGCCGTTAGCTCCTTCGAAGAAGGAAGATCTTTGTTGTCTCTGAGATCCTCCAGACAGGGACTCGCCCCATGATTCAGTGTTGCGGTTGGATTCTTCAGCGTCCCTTAAGCGTGACATGAGATGGTCCACCAAGGCTTCCTGCTGGGACGTGAAGCGGTTAGTTACTTCAACCACAACTCTGTCCAGATCTGCTCTAGTAATTGCTGCAGGCTGTTCTGTGGCAGGAGTAGTTGGGTTAGCCTGTTCTTCATTTGTTACTGTTGCTGGAGGAGGACGATTTACTTGATTCGTGACAGCTGGATCTGAAAGACTGCTGGATGCGATGTTTTTTCCTTTGTTAACATCTTTTCTCTGTTTGGGAGGCATGTTTTCCAAGTGGCGGACAATGCTGTTAGGAAAACTTGTTAAGCGGATGAAGCTGAAGCTTCGAGCTTCTAGTTCTCAGTGAAAGCACCAAAAATGTTTGCACAAAAAATGGACAAACACCTCAAAGTTGTATGATCTAGTAGATCTTATGTTGTTCTTATTGATTTGGGTGATCTATGCAAATATATGAAAAGCAGGGGCTAAACTGTAAAAAGACACGCAGATTTATAGTGGTTCAGCCAGAATGTGCCTACGTCCACTTTATATGTTATTTCTCTTCTCTTGATTTTATTACAAGTACAAAGCTTTGATACAAGTAAAAGAAAGTTGTTTGAAAGTTATCTCCGTGCTTGAGCTCTCAAAACTTGTCCTCATTGCTGTACCCTTGCCCCTCTATTTATAGAGTGAGGCTAGGGGTAGGGGTCCAGGATGTGTATAGTCGCTGATGGGCCTGGGCTGATGTGATCTGGCCTGGCACGTCTTGGTTCGTCATTGCTTGGTTCGGAGGTGGTTGGAGTGCAGAGTGGACCGGTAGTTGCTTGGACTGGTGGTGGGATGGAAGAAGGATGGTCCGGTGTCACTTGGTTCGGTGGTCCGGTGGCAGAAGGCTGGTCCGGTGGGATGGAAGAAAGATGGTCCGGTGTCACTTGGTTCGGTGGTTCGGTGGTTCGGTGAAGCATGGGAGGTGAGCTGGTTCGGCAGAGCATGGGAGGTGAGCTGGTTCGGCAGAGCATGGGAGGTGAGCTGGTTCGGCTGGGTTTTTTCATGCGGAGCAGGTTGGTTCGACGAAGCTTTGGACCGGTGGTGAGAATCTACCCGACATATGTAGTAGTATAAAAAGCGTTAAATATCTTTACAAGTATGTCTACCAAGGTCCAGACCGCGTTTCAACGCAAGTTCGACCTGGACCTAACTATGATGAGATACAACAGTTTATAGATGCAAGGTGGATTTCTGCTCCAGAAGCATTATGGAAGATTTTTAGGTTCTCTCTTAGCAAGATATATCCATCAGTTGAACGTCTTCAAATACATCTTCCAAATAAACAAAGTGTTATGTTTTCCAATGATCAAACCATCAATGAAGTTTTGGCTGATGAAAGCAACCTACACACAATGCTGACAGAGTTTTTCTATACAAATTCAATTGATGAACAAGCAAGACAACTTTTATACCATGAATTTCCAGAGCACTATTGTTGGATTAAAAATGAAAAAAAATGGAAAAGAAGAGTATCTAATGTAAGGGTGATTGGTAGAATATACACAGTCCTACCTACGGAAGGAGAACGTTTTTTCTTAAGAATACTTTTGAATCATATTAGAGGACCGACTTCTTTTAATGATTTACTTACAATTGACGAAGTTAGAAGTCGAACATTTAAAGAAGCTGCTGAGAAAAAAGGGCTTTTAGAAAACGATGATAGCATTAAAGAATGTTTGACTGAAGCCTCAACTACAAAGATGCCAGTTTCTTTAAGAGCATTATTTGTTACTATCTTGGTTTTCTGCAATCCATCAGGTGTGCGAAGGTTATAGGATGAGTTTTTCGATCATATGGTAGAAGATTACAGAAATTCAAGTATTACAAACCAAATGCTTCTAACAAATCGTCTTTTGAAAGATTTAGACATGTTACTTCTCCAACACAATAAAAGCACAACGGATTATGATTTTCCAAATATCTCAAGAACATATGATTGTGATGAATGTGATAAAATTTCAGAGCTAATAGAAGAAGAGTTAGCGATTCCTATTTCCGAGGATGATTTACTGGCTATTGAAAAATTGAATGAAGAACAATTGAAGGCCTACAATACAATTATGAATGCAATTGTAAAAAAAGAAAAATGTTTGTTTTTTATAGATGGTCCTAGAGGGACGGGAAAAACATATTTATACCATGCTATTTTGTCAACGGTTAGAAAAGATGGTGGTATTGCAATTGCAACAACTACATCTGGTATCGCTGCAACTATACTACCTGGTGGAAGAACTGCACATTCAAGATTTAAACTTCCATTACAACCAAAAGCGACATCAACATGCTCAATAAGCAAACAATCTAAATTAGCAAAACTTTTAAAACAATCAACTGTTCTTATGTGGGATGAAGCTACAATGGTACATCGTTATGCTTTTGAGGCATTTGATAGAACTATGAGAGATATAATGGATGTAGATGAACCATTTGGAGGTAAAATCCTTATTATGGGAGGAGATTTTCAACAAGTATTGCCAGTTGTGCCTAAAGCTATAAGAAGTGAAGCGATTAATGCATGCATCATTAAATCACTTTTATGGGAAAAATTTAATATTTTGCATTTAAAGAAAAACATGCAAGCAGCAAATGATATCGCATATTCAAAATTTCTAATTCAAATTGGAGATGGTACCGAACCTTCAATCAATGAAGAAATGATTCAACTACCAACAAATATGGTCATAACATCAAAAAATGATGTTAATCCACTGTCAAAGTTGATAGATACAATTTCTCTCAACTTATCAAAAAATGCATTTGACAAAGAGTACATAGTTAATAGAGCATTAATTACACCACTAAATGAATATGTCGACAAGCTCAATGAACATGTACTCAATATATTTCCTGGAAATGAAATCATTTACTATTCATATGATGCAGTAGAAGACGATGCTCGTAATTTATACCAACAAGAATTTCTAAACTCAATCACTCCTGGCGGGCTACCTCCATATTGTTTAAAATTGAAGCTTGGAGCACCGATAATGTTGTTAAGAAATTTGAATCCGAAAATTGGATTATGCAATGGAACGAGGCTTATATGTAAACAACTCAATAAGAATTGCATTGATGCTGAAATCATCACCGGACATTATGTTGGTACTAGAGTTTTCATTCCAAGAATCCCACTAAAGCCATCTGAAAATTTGAATTTACCATTTGTATTAATACGGAAACAATTTCCAATTCGTTTATGTTTTTCCTTCACTATAAATAAGGCACAAGGGCAAACAATAAAAAATACCGGTATTTTTCTACCTGAGCATGTTTTTGGTCATGGACAACTATATGTGGCACTTTCACGAGGAGTTTCAAGCGCTAATACCAAGGTGTTGGTAGAAAAGGGACATGTTGTTGGACGAATCGGAACTTTCACTAAAAATGTTGTCTACAAAGAGGTTTTATTGACTGGCTAGGAATAAAGGTACTTAATTTGATCTTCATCTATATACATCATCAACTTTCCAAGGTACATCCTCGCTGTATTTACCTCTTCTTTTATGCTACGTACAGGTGAATCTATAGTATATGGAATAGAGAAATTTCATTTAAACATTTCCACAGCTTCTAGGATTTTCTATGCCTATTGAATCTATAGTATATGTAATGGAGAAGTTGTAGGCATGTCATCAACTTTCCTTTCTAATTACAGTAAAATGTTCACATGATTACAGTAAAATGTTTTATCTTCATTGTTTTAGATACTCTTACGGGGACCTTATTGAATTTTATCATTAATTGCTTCTTATATTGGATCCTCTAAACATGTGTTTTCAAAATTTTTTAATAGAGATAATATATTTTAAGCCATTGCTATTTTAACTTCATTGATAGTAACCAATTGCTGAGTTGCCTAGCAGAATTTTAAAATAGTGAAAAACCCCTCAATTGCTGAGTTGCCCCCTGTTGGAAAAAAATTCAAAATTACTCCCACGCGGTTGCACCACTTGGTGCATTCAGTCCACCATGCAATGCCACTGCATGGATGATAGAAAATTTGGAAAAAAAAAGAAGTAAAACATAAATTAAGCAAAAAAAAATAAAAGGGGTATTTTTGTCATGAAAGTTTTTGTGAATACAGAGGGCAACTCAGTATGTATCACAAGGAAAATTGTTCATTGTATATATATATATATGCTAATATATCAACCCAATGACGTAATGCCAAAAGAGACAGTGGAAACAAATCAAGTTCCCAACGACAAGAATGCTGGGTTTGTCCCTAATAACCAGGTCAAAGTCCGAACATTTCTTTCTATTCGTATCTCTAAAAGTTTATGATTAAATGCATTTGTACTGATTTCTTTATTGCTTCCAACTTTGCTTATACTCTCAAGCACCAGGATTACCGCCTACCAAACATGGACTGCGCAAAAGCTTGCGACTCGGTTTGTACAATTTCAATAACCCTATGTTATTACGCCTAATTTTTTTTATTTTGGTTGCCATATACTGTGTATGGCGGTTTGCTTATGCAAATTTCCTTAGCATAGGTTGCGTGTTTTATTGCGTTTATGGAAAATAACAAAAGTACAATGAATTAAACAATCATTTTAGTCTTACCTGTCTAAGATGGAAAGCATTTATAATTAGAGGATTCTATCTTTATGTCTCAAAAACTTCAGCTAATAATAAATGGTTATATAATGAAAAAGATAAGCCAAACATATGGAAATGACCCATGCAACAAAACAAAGAATCAAATGAATGGATGGCCAGTTTGTTTTGTTGAAGACAGATCAGACTAGAGGGAATATATATCCATGTATATATTTAATAAGGATGGTGCCAGCAAAGGAAAATAATGCATGAAAATGCAAACAAACAGCACATCATGCATGTGTTAGGACAAAATGTGACCCTGCAACGTTCCAGTTGCCCATAATCATTTTGTTTTCTATTCTTTTTTGTTCAGTTGCATTGTTTAGTTCAAAAAAATACAAGGCAACTAAACATTTATATTATATTACTATGTTAACCACCAACCAACTCCTGATTACATGTATTTCCAGGCCAGGCCCATGGATTTCTATGTCCTAACCCAAACTGTTTCAATTTTTACATTAATTCACATTTCAATTAATTCACATTTCAATTTAAAATTGCTTTTGAAGCGTTAAGAAGTAAAAGAGGGTCAAGAAGAATAACTCAAGCAATAAGTGCAGTACTTAATTCTTTGATTAAGCAAAGTGTGCATTCGTGGCTTCCATAATCAGTTCATTTAAAATAATCAAAAGGAGAAAATACCATCGAATTGTTGCTTATGAACAATTAATATTTCTTATCAAAAGCAGCAGTGCTTTCCTAAATACTTCACCAATAGTCTTTTTTGGAATTGGTTTTGTTTTCAAAATTTATCGTTCGGTTCCATCTCATTTATTAGTGAAATATTGTTTCTGCTATGATATGATTATTGTGCACTCAGTCCCATTGTGAAGATGGAGATATCAGTTGAAGAATTTAATTTTATTGTCAGTATTAGTAATTTTGAAAAATAGTCCATTTGTATTAAGTTGTTCCTATTTTATTTGTTCGACTACAAAATATATCAAAATTGTGTAGAACAAGTACTTATTTCATTATTTAAAACTTTTCTTTTAAATCACTATGTTGTGTAAGTAACTCATCTTTACATTCATCTTTTATGGAATAGTCATTTCATTGTTGAAGCCGAGGTGCAGATTACATAACAAGATGTAGAACAACCATCAAGTTAAGTAATTAATTATTGTTATATTTCCCTGATATGTTATGTATTCATTTAAATACCTAGACTGACATTTTTCTTCATTCATTTTATATGTGGAGAAAATGGTAAATGTTTCTATAAAGTAAAACAGAGTAGCGAATAGCTAAATTTTGTAGTATATTTCTACTGATTCAATCAAAATATTTACATTTTAATTACAGAATGTTTCCTATAAAATAAAACAAAGAAATATAAGCTTTCTAACTTTGCTAACAATGAAATCAGGGCATTCAAACTTGAGTCTGGAGCTTGCGTCTGAAGCATGAATACATCGTGGTATGCTTAATGCATAGGTCAGAGACGTGTATATTTCTAGAGTGTTTGAGATGAGTGGCATAGGTATACTCTATTTATAATTTGAAGTGTCAAATAGTGATGTACACCTAAGTAACACATCTATCATGTTGGTATACTCTCTTTGCTGTGTTGATTTGTTGTATATTTATTATTGCATTCGAGTTTAAGAAGATAAGATTTATTAAATATTGTGTAGATGGTTTGACTCAATTATGTGATATGCCTTAATACTGTTATGTGGCAGCATGAGGTTTAACAAAGTAGAAGAAATCAAAATCTTGAGAAGCCGAATAGGCTAAAGTGGCAAAGAATGAAGAAAGGAGGATGACAAGTAGTGGTGACTGGCCTTTCATGCTTGCAAATAATATTTTGAAAGTCTCTGGAGTTTTTGTGATATAGAAATTGTCTATTATTATATTTATTTATAGATGAAAATTTTGGGTTGAAGTGTAGAGTATGACAATACAAAGCATAAGTCATGAATGGTAACAAACTGATTGATAAATAATTTTGAATCTTTTATTTTGATGCATGAATCTTCGAGAAGTATTTCAAAATCTGAACGTTGGTTTCATATTTTTAGCTGAATGTGAAAACATAGGGATTCTTTATTGGTGGAGTATTTATTAGTCTTTTTCACATACAGATTCATTCTATACATCTTGAATTGGTTTAAAACTGCTATTTAAATATATATATATATATATATATATATTTCAGTTTCTATGTCTTTTTTTTGTCGCTAATTTTGTTATCAATTGTTTTTTCATTGTACAACTACAACTCACCTTGGTTTACTAAACATTGATGACAGAACATTCAACACAAGGCAATGTTCTCCTTACGTGGATACATAGAAAACAATCACAGCCGTTTGCTTTGAATCTTAGCCATATATATAGTAACCAACTTAAAAAATAAATGTTATATCGGAAGGATTGAGAGCAACAAAATTTTGTATGGTCGAGGGTCTATAAAGTCAAAAAAATTATATGGCAATACATCTCAAATGTGTAAGATGCAAAATAATTTATAGACACTGTAAGCTTCATATGTCTCTAATTGCCTATTTTAGGACAAGAGCTTTTCCTTTCCAATTTAATTGCTTCATATGATGCCATCAACTCTTTGAATTTTGCCTCTGCAGCCTCTGCATATAAAAACATAACAAAGGTGTTCAAGGTTAGGATCTTGATGACTTTGGTTTCAATTTATTAAAAAAAAGTATTTCTCCATATTGTTTACAATTTGTTAGTACATATGATGGTAAAAGTTTACCGTGCCAAAAAATAAATGGTACCAAATCAATTATGGTCTGTGCGTGTGCGTTTGATACATGTTTACTGTTTTGCTATATCATTGCACATAGAAAATGTTATTGGCATTTTGGTGTGTAACAGTTTGATATATAGCCGGGTGTCGGTGTTTGTACTTAATGTTTGAAAAGATTTTTTTTCCAATAAAAATAATAATAAAGCTTTCAAAAGGGGTTGAACCACTAGGTCAATACCATTATCACTTATAATAAAGCTTTCAAAAGGGGTTGAACCACTAGGTCAATACCATTATCACTTATTATGCCCAATTAACGCACAAATTATGACATAATATATCAAAATATTACCCTTGGTCCAACAGGTTGCAATTGGCATTCGACGATTATATTTCTCTAAAAAAATAACCGATTCATAGTTTCAAGTTATTTTGTTAACATCTGCAACTTGAAAAAGCACCTTATATTCAACACCTTTGGAAACTTCTTTCATTTCTTGATAAAGCATTTTAACGAAAATAAGAATATCCTTGACTCCTATAAAATGCTTGATGCATGCAAACTTGGCTATATCTACCAAATAGGATAATTTACACTGTTGAATTAATGCATATACATTATGATTAGATGCAGGCCCACCTGGGCGTGCATACATACTCGTAGCTAATAAATTGAATGGTTTCATTTGAATTTAGTAAGGAATTAATGACTAACAAGAATATCACCAAAAATAAATCAACCTTCCTTTTTCAGGCAACGATGATCAGAAAAAGAGAGGTTGCATTTATTTTAAAAATGTCATCTTTCAGGTAATTCAAGCCCTACATAACTTAAAATGGATAGACAATTAAATTCTTAATTGTTTTCATTATATAAAATTGATACTTAAATGACATGATTAATATTTCATTTGTTATTATAATCAAGGATGTTGCAAGTCATTTAAGAAATAATTTTATACAATGAACACAATTGAGCACTTAATTATCTATCCATTCATGGAAGGCCATAATAAAATGAACCTTACCAAATGAGTGAATCAATGATGAAATTGGTAAGTAATAATTTTGATGAAAAATCAAATCCAAAATACTAACAAATACAGAATAAAAATATTCATATTTATTGTCTATAGGATTGTTGCATTTAACATTACAAATACTAAGGGTGCGTCATTTAGTCAAGCATTTTAGTAATATGTAGCCAATTTAGCATTTTACTATCGATGTTGAAGTAAATCAATGCTCTATTACATAACTTTACAGCCTTACCAGATAAGTGAATCAATGACAACATCATCAAAAATGTTATAAAATCCATAAAAAATTTGGTATAAAGAAAAAATTAAGATTGCTATAATTTCTTAGGGTATTATTTTTAAGAACTTCATGTGCTAATACTTGTAGAGGAAAAATAAGATATGCAAAAAAGTTTATAAAGCATTCGAATAAGTGCATGTTTTACTGCAATATTAATCAATGCAGCAACATAAGATGATGATCCAGAATTTGGTTGTAGTCTAAATAACATTCTCTAGATGACCCTTATAAATATATCATCTTCCATTCTCACAAAACTACATGATGCAGTTTACATAGAAAATTAATGATGAAGCATAATTTAGTCAAAAATTAAGAGGAAGCATAAATCAGAAAATAAACGAAAAGGTTACCTTTTGACAGAACAGAAAACTAATTTCATTATTGAATCAAAAAGGAGAGAAGGGGAGTAAAACTTGTTTGATTAACAATTTTTCTTGTAGTGCCTCTTCCTGCCATGGTGAAATTAATAAATTTATTTGATTAATTTGGGAATTAGGGTTTGGGAAGATGAGATGATTGGGGATCTGAATAGTACTTTGGAGAATGGAGATGTGGGGGATTCAAAGTGGATAGTGGTTCCTATCGGTTTCTAGTATGGCCAATCAAAAGGAAATACGCGGAGTGAGATTTGTACCGTTAGATTTTATTTAAAATAAATGGTTAGATCTATAGCTGGAGGGTATGGTATGGGTTGTGTTTCTCTAATAAATTGGGGAGAATATGCTTTATCCATTTTAGATGACGACATATTGGTATGAAATTGTGAAACTTTTTGAAAAAATTACAATACTTACATTTTAATAGTCTATTGTTTGAATAAAAATGGCAATATATGAAAAGTTATTAATAAACGATTAGTTATTAATAAATGATTATTGAATATTTAATAATAATTATTTAAAATTCAATTACCGTTTATTAATTATTAATTGCTAATTATTTCATATTTTAAAATAAACATTAATAATTAATACAAGTGATTTTACAAGGAACATTGCTAGGATATGTAAACGAAATCTTCATTCCAAAAATGAAATTGTTAGGATAAGGTTTTTTGACACACCATCACACAACTCAACATTATTTTTACTGAAAAGTTAAAATGATAGGAGGGAAATATATGCGCTAATTGCAATAAACTTTCCATGCATTATATGCATAGGTAATACTTTTTATTTACTCATATTTATTGGTAGATAATCATCCTTCCAAAATGTTATAATATTGGCAATATTTACCTACCAATAAATCTTACCATTAAATATTGGTAGATAAAGGTTATCTTTACCTACCCATATATATTGGTAGGTAAAATATTGGTAGGTAAAGGTCAGATTTCTTGTAGTGACTTATGATAACCTCATGGAGATGGCTCTTTTGCATGAGAGCACCAGAGTGGCTCCAATAGAGGTGGCTAAGGAAGGAGGTAAGAAGAAGTTCTTTCTAAAGAATAATGGCTCCATTGGGAAGCCCAATCCCAAGAAAGAGGGAGCTTTTGCAAGCGTTGTGGCTGGAGAGGTAATGATTCTTATGTCTTAGACACATAAATAATTATGTGACTCATTCAGATATTTAATCATTTTCATTTTGAAGGTCATGAGGAGTAAAGCTGCAAAGAAGATTTGTCAAAGAAGAAGTCTTATATTTGCAACCAACTAGGTCATATTAAGTGGAAATGTCCATCGGCTCCTTAGGGCGGGCAAGTAGTCAAGGCTTATGCTATTTCAGCTGTTACGAGTTCCAGTAAGCCTACAACACGGCAAAAGGGAAAGGGATTTCATGTTAGAAGGTGTGATTTTCATTTATGACTTGCCTATACGAATTCTTTTTGATATCGGGGCTTTGTATACTTTTATTTCTAGTTCCCTGGTTGATAGGCTGCATATTGAGCCTGATATTATATATGATGCTTTAGTAGTGTCAAATCCTGTTGGGGGATCGACATCTCTTTCTAGGATCTATCAAGGGGTTCTATTTTCATATCAAGATTTTTGGTTTTTCTTTCAATGCTTATGCGCTAGGGTTTTCTGGATATGATTTGATTATGGAAATGGACTGGATGTTGGGGGATGAAGTTGTTCTTGATTGTGATGGGCGAGCAGTTTGCATAAGGGATAGCGAAGGGAATCGGCATGACATGTTATGCAAGTATGAGGCCACCTCTTTGACTAGTTACTCGTACTCACTAGATTTTTATCATGCGGAGTTAGTCACTGTTCCCATTGTTTGTGGATTTGCGAATGTCTTTGGTGAGGTTTTTGGTTTGCTCCCACACCGCGAGATAGAATTTGGAATAGACTTGGTGAGGGATGCCAGAGCCGCAGTATTTCCTATTAGGCGGATGGCGCTTAGGGAGCGCCATGAGCTGGAGGCTCAGGTTTTTGATGTATTGCGAAGGTGTTTCATTCGGTGGAGTGTGTCGGAGTGGGGAGTGCCCGTGACCTATGCTACCAAGGCCGATGGATCTTTAAGACTGTGTGTTGATTATAGAAAACTTAACAGGCTGAATAGAAAGAACAAGTATCCTTTACCGCATATAGATAACTTATTTGATCAGCTTGGAGGACCACATATATTTTCATAGTTAGATCTTGCTATAGGTTTCCATCAACTTAGGCTTGCTTTTGATAGTCTTGGGAAGACTGCATTCAGGAGTCTGGATGGATCTTTTGAGTGGTTGATTATGCCATTTTGGCTAACCAACACACCTGCTTATTTTGTTTATCCCACGAGCCGTGTATTTCGAGATCAATTGAATACATTTGTAGTGGTGTTCTTGGACGACATTCTTGTTTATTCATGTGATGAGGAGGAGCACTGAATACATTTAGAGATAGTTTTGGAGGTTTTGAGGTTACCTCAGTTGAAGGCTAAGTTTACGAAGTGCCACTTTTGGTAGAAGGAGGTTCGTTTCTTAGGCCATATCGTGTCAGGACATGAGATCTTAGTGGACCCCAGTTAGGTGGCAGTAATTCAGGATTGGAATGTGCCTAGGACGATCACAAAGGTCCGTAGCTTCCTTGAACTGGTTGGTATTATCGAGAGTTCATTCGAGACTTTTCAAAGATAGCTACACCATTGACACACTTGACTGGGAAGGGGAAACCTTTGTATGGGACACTAAGTGTGAGCATGCTTTTGTAGAGTTGAAGAGGTTGCTTACCTCTGCACCCATTCTTATCATTCCTCAGAGTTCTAGACCATACCCAGTTAATCAGATGCATGTGGGTCTGGACTTGGAGCAGTTTTGATGCAGGAGGGGAGGGTTGTTGCTTATGCTAGCAAACAACTCAAGCCATACGAGAAGAATTACCTGAATCATGACTTAGAGCTTGCAACGGTTGTTTTGGCGCTAAAGACATGATGGCATTATCTTTTGGATGAGAGATTTGAGTCATACAGCGACCATAAGTCGCTGAAATATCTCTTTTCCGAAAAGGATTTAAATCTCGGGCAGTAGAGGTGGTTGGAGTTTCTCGCTTCTTATGACTTCGATGTATCTTATACCCTGGGCAAGAGGAACATGGTTGTGGATGTGCTTAGTAGAAGGCATGTCGCGATGGGGTCTTTTTTTGTTGAGTGGCAGAGATTGCAGTATATTGTAGAATTTGATTTCCGACCTCCATGTGATATTGTACCAGGGTTATTGGTGACTCTACGCAATTTACTAAAGCTTTGTCGTTTAGCTTATATGAAAAATTCCTATAACGCTTTAATACTTCCATGAGTAAGTGAGATCTACTCTCTTTGACTATATACATGATGCAGAGTTCATGAGGATTTTTCAACAGCTTGAGGTGGAGCAAAGTCTAGAGACCTAGCTCGGTATTTTTAGCATAGTTTTCAAGATGCTTTGGGCACATAATTGACCTTAGCCACCGTGTACCACCACGAACTGATGGCCATACCGAAAGGGTGAATCAGGTGCTTGAGGAATTGTTGAGAGCGTGTATACTTGACTTTGGAGGCTCTTGGGAGGACAATTTACTGTTGGTAGAGTTCATTTATAAATAACAGTCATCACGTGAGTATTGGAATGACACCTTTTAAGGCTTTGTACGGGCGACCATGCAAGTCACCATCGTGTTGGTCGGAGACGACTGATAGATTGATACTTTTTCCCAAGATGATCCGTGAGGCTATAGAGAAGGTTGATTTGATTAGGAAGAGGATGAAGGTCGCTCAGGACTAATCAAAAGAGCTATGCTGATACGTGACGCTCAGATTTAGAGTTTTCTGTTGGAGATATGGTTTTTATGAAAGTATCTTCGTTGAAGCATGTTATGAGGTTTGGCAGTTCAGGGAAGCTTGCATCGAGATTTGTTGGGCCTTTTCCCACTATTGAGAGGACATGTATTTTAGCTTATCGGGTTGATCTTCCCAAGAGGATTTCTAAGGTGCATAATGTGTTCCATATCTCACATCTGCGAAAGTATGTGCACAATTTGGAGTTATTATTGAGTCAAGCCAGTTGGTAGAGGTGATGTTGAGCCCGATATTGCTAGACCGCGAGGACCTATTCGCATAGTCAATAGAGAGACTGGATAGCTTAGGAACAAGGTGGTCGACCTAGTTCGTGTTTAATGGGGCGATGATCCTAGTGATAGCTCGTGAGAGAGGATTCGAGCTTCTCATCCCGAGCTTTTCACTGGTATGCCTACATTTACTTTGCATAAAATACTTGTTTGTTGATTTTTTTGTATAATGGGAGTAGTAGATAAGAATGGTTTTATTTAGTAAATGAAATAAAGAGGCAACAATGAGTTATTGTGTGAATAATGAGATGTTCATGAAAAGAAGAATGAAAATGTAAGAGAGTTGTGGAGGAGAACTAAGTATTTTGAAGAGACATACCAATGAACTTCGAATTTCATGTATGTGGGTGTGCTTATGTGTATGGTACAATTTGGTGTATTCATGCACATCAAACATGGGCCGTGTAGTTTAGTGAAGTGTAGTATAGTCGCTAGCAGTGCAAAATCGCGATCCTGTGGATAAACAGGCGAAAGTGTGTTAGTAGCAATGTGAACTAACTTAACACTTCATGAAATTAGACCCCATAATGGAGTAAACCATACTTGATTCTGACCGTGCAATGAGGGAGAGTCCTGACAGTGTGAATGAAGGGTCTGAAGGAAGTGGAGACGCGAACATGCCATGTGAACGGAGGAGGGGCTAAAAAATCTAGGCTCTATGCCTAGGTTCAGCTGTAGCCGACTGAATAAATCATTCAGTCGACTGACCCAAAAGCCTGGACTCGGCTTTCAAACCCTGTCGAGTTCAGTCGACTGGACTTCGAGTCAGTCGACTGAAGCCAGTCCACTGGCATGGAAAGCCTGTCAACTGAATACTGGTGATTTGGGGCTGTTTAGCCCAGACCGAGCAAGTTCACTCTGGATTGAACCCCTATCGCCCGAATGGCTTCGGGATGTTTCATGGTGATAGTGAGGTGCCTTAGCATGACGTTCCAATAACGTTACGACAATATTATATCGTGTCTATTGAAGTATACGAGTGCAACGTATTACACAAGAGGGGTGTTGCTCTCTTTTTAGGTAAGGAAGTACTTAAGAATGTTGGGGAATCCTTGGATCACGATAGACGTCTGGGTACAATAGTGTGCTGGCTCTATTTATCAGTTAATTACGATAGATGTCTGAATACGTTAGTCTGGTGGCTCTATTTATCAATTGATCGTGATAGGGGTCTGGGTACGTTAGTGTGCTGACTCTCTTCACTATTGGATTGCGATAGATGTCTGGGTACGTTAGTGTACTAACTTTATTTATCATTTAATTGCAATAGTGTTTGTTATTATGTTTCAATCACATTATATTGTTGTGCTGACTCGTTGATTGTAGGTAAAGAACATATTAATGTATATAATGAATATTAAACCATTATCTTTGATATAGTCATTTATGTATATATTGATTTTGTATACAACATTTAAAATTATTTTCCCTCACACTAGGCTTTAAGTTTGACTGGTATTTTGTCTTTGTTTATTTTATGACAACTCTTGGGTACTCGATGAGTAGGCTGAGAGGCAGGTAGCTTTTGGGGGATAGCTCAGTATCGCATTATTTTGGATCAGAGTAGGATAACAATATTTTGCTATACACTTAGATGTATATTTTGTAGTATATGACATATATGTATTTATATATATGAGACATGTATTATCAGATGTTATATTCAGTATTCTTTATGCGTGGAGTCGATTTATTCTGACAGATGCTGTTTTTATTTAGTTGCTTCTGCCTTACCATGTCTCATATATTTAAATCATGTTCTGACTATGTATTTTATATATATTATATATAGTCATTCTGTGTGAGGTGTTGTCATTACGCCATAGTTAAATCAACTTAATAATAATCAAACTTTAAATTAACCATGTACATCCTGTCTTTGTGGAACGTAGATTCGGTCACTGTCATTTGGTGATGAAATTTGTTAGGTCGCCATAGAGCGGGGTGTTACATCACACTTCAATAGCACCATAATTTATAAATAGTTTTCCATACATTCATCCGTGCATTCTACATTACATTCAAACTATACTTACATTTAATATTAGTAGAGCTTGTTTTGTAGCTTCGACCTAATAGCTTCAGTATCAATAATTAAAACATTGACGGTGTTTACACCCACCGACTCAAACAAAATATTGCTCAAGTAACTATAAGATCGAGATAGTGTCACCTCAAATTAAGCTTTTAACAGTGCAGATAATTAACTTACAACTAATTTACAAATATTTATGGAAGGAAGGTGTAAGTAAATTCACTTAAAAGTTTGTATAACATGTATAATTTATCTCATAGTGCTATACAACATAGCAACACATTATTGACGGCTAAATATATTACATAACTACAGCTAATGAACTTACGAGTTTGGCTGCCTTCAACTCCATTGCTTTACTGACAGTCGATCGTAAATATGCACAAGGATTTTGCATAATAGGATGAGAAACACGTTTGTACCGTGGCAAGTAGTTCCCTTCATAATCCCATGTGTTAGTCACTGGAGTAGACCTTGAATTTGCAGACAAAATGTGATCATCCCAACTTTGGCCCAACCAATAAACAATATCAGATCAGACTTTGTATTGATTGTACTTTTCACCTCTACAACATGCTATAGGATCCATTGGAGGTTTGGGGATTGGTTGTTTAATACCAAACTATCTAAGCACATAATTTGGGTAGTATCGCTCTGCAACATCAAAACAAAGTAATATCCCACTATAAAAAGAATATTCCTCCAATGGATATCTATCACGAATACCCAAGTATGGCTTCCACACCACCTACAAACCAAATTTGAATTAAAATATTGGTCCATTTACAAATGCACTTATTAGTATACGAAAATAAATAAAATAAAGGGGGAATTAATTTAAAGGACAAAAATTTGTATATTTTTAACCTCAAGGACACGACCTCAATATTTTAACCATAAGGACAAAATTCTCCTAAAAATTATTCATAAGGACAAACATTCTTCCAAAATTATTCATAAGGACAAACATTTTTCCAAAACTGCCACCGAACTAAAAACTGATAACTAAAAATTGCTACCGATAACTACAAACTGATACCTAAAAACTTCTATAAATAACTAAAAAATAATACCTAAAGAAAGTTGTCTTTCAGCCTAAAACACTGAAGGTCTGTCCTTGAGGCTAAAACGCTGAGAAATTTTGTCCTTGATAATAATTTCCTGTAAAATAAACTTATATCGCGCTCCGTCAACATGTCTAGTTTCTTTCTAAGCCTTATCAGCGCATATACTTGATCACCACCTAGTTGTGTATTTTTCCACTTAGAAATACGTGGTTGAGACTCATCGTACGAAGGATTGGGGGTAGCATTTGGAATCATTGAGAAGTGATCATATATCCAAGCCTAATACAATGCGAAATAAGGATAAATTTTAAACATAATGTCATTCAACTGTTCAGTAGCAGAGACAAACATCCACTAATCTGCTTTACATCCTTCTGAGCTGTGCAGTTAAAGCGCTCGGCAGATTCAATGCGGCGGAGGTGCAAAAGTCATAGCGTTGATGCAGCGAAGATCTAGCGGGATATAGCGGATGACTCTAAAATAGCATATAAAACTCGTACTTAATGGTTTTACAAATATATAAATGGTAATTAAATGAAATATTAACATTCAATTGAATTATAATTAATACATAAATAATTTTAAATAAAAACGTGTGCGAAAATATACTTTAAATAAATGTAAAACTATTATATAACATAGTTGAATTTATTAGATTATTAGAGTATTTACATTTCTGAAAATATATTAAAAATTAAATCAAATAAATTAATTTCATAATTTTTATAATGTATAAATCTCATTTCTCAATTCATTTTTTTAAAGAAGATATAGCGGACATAGCGGAATATAGCGAGAATAATGGGATATAGCGGAAATAGCGGGGCTTAAAGTGGAAAGGCTATATTTGGGGGCTATATGGAAAAATCGTAGCGGTAGAAATCCGCTATGAGATATAGCGGGGTTATAGCGAGGCATTAACTACACAGCTTCTGAGAAGCAAGTCCATGTTGCCTATACAAGTATGCTAATATTACCACTTCCCAAACTTTCTGTTTCACCTTTTCCAACGGTCCTTTTAGTGTTTTCAAATAGTAAGCTGACATCTTCATACCGGATTTGTCGGGAAACTGACAACATCCAATAGCATGTAACAAATAACCACGGGCAACCATATCAAATTCCTCCTCACTATTTACTATAGCCTTACCCTTTATCTTTTGTTTCAACCAATCCAATCTAACGGCATAGGTTCCATCGTCTCCACCTCAGCAACTTCGTCATCTATGAAGCTATTCTTTAATAAGCTCTAGAAGATCTTCATTGTCTATATCCCAACCTCCTCCTTCATATGACACCATAGGAACTCGTACTACTTGTGATATGTCATCAAGTGTGAAACGAGTTTGTCTCCAGTTATCATCTCTCCACAAATGCTGATATAGATGTCATATCTATCCACCCATACGAATGCTGAATAATATTCATCAAACCAGAACCTTTTGTTCTTTCTACCACTTCCTCTCGCTCTTCCTCCAACTTCCACCCCCGTAATTTTCTTGAATGTGAAATACACCTAAGTGGCCCACGCTCCTATAAAGTTATACGAAAAAAGTTTTATGTATCACCCAACTACGATATGTCCAATTTCAAGTTCCAATAATTAGTATTATATTCTATTAAAAAAATTACTTTGTTCAACTATATCTTACCTATTTTAAATCCCAAATACTTCTTGCAATATGACAATCAAAGCTTGAAAACAACGTCTTATCTTCCAGGCCTCCACCAGCAATATTTTATAATCCTTTGTCAATCCCCGTATTGGTACCAGAAGAAGATGCACATGAGCGAGTAGACATAGGTGCTATTTCCACATCAAAATCTTCATCGTCCTCTACATCCTGCATCTCTTCGTCATGCTCATCCATGTCTTCACTAATACTCTCAGTAACAATACGCCCCAACATCTCTTTAACACCCTTAAGTTTTTCTTCATTTTTCCACTTTTTTTGCGCTCCGTCAGAAAATAGCATAATATACGAGTATAGGGCATAGATATATACATAAATATATACAAGACACTTGTACATGACAGGTAAGTAATGTTTGTCTTTATAGCCGGAGTTCAGTTCACGATTCCTACATTTTACCAATTAAAAGTAAACCATCAGTAATTTTGTTTTCCCTATGCATATTACTATCATACACTATGCACAGAAGTAATACTGGGGTTTAAAATTAACAATATCAACTTCAATATTTGTCCAAAATACAATATACGGTTGCTGACAATGTAGTATTATAACAAGTTCGCAACAGTTGCTCCATATTCAAAGAAACTGAATTAACTGAAATACAAATTATACTTTATTTGGTAATTTTCCTGAGAAACTCCTACTGTTTCTACGTCATGGTTATGATAAACCAGATAAAAACCAATAAAACCTATTTTACATAACTGTATGGTTTGTTTACAGTAAAAAAATTCATCCAAATCTCAACCTTCATCACTCAATTCGATTTACAAACTTCGCAAACTGTAATAAAAAGGTGAATTAGACCATAATAAAAACCTTACTTTGAGCAGCTTCTTTAACGACGATGTTTGTCCCCTTGGTTTTCACCATGGCCGCAATGTCGATTACCCTCCTCGACTTTGATTTGAAAACGACACGATTGTATAGGATACCAAGCGTTCGTATTGGGGTTGAGAAGCGGGAACGATTTTAGGGGTTACTGGTTTGTTGAGAAGCGGGAAAGATATGGGAAACAGAAATTAAAAAAGCAAATGGTGGGTGTGCACGGTATTTGATAAGGTGGTTGAATAAATGAGTGAGTTGTGTTTTATGGTGTGTGCATATAGTAATCCCCATTTTTTTTCTACTTTTAGGTCTTTCTAAGTATCTTGATACCTCACACTTCACTTATTTTCTTTTCTGGATAGATGATGAATCCATTGCTTCTCTTTATAACTTATAACTCATCATACTTACGCGACATCTATTCTTTTGCAAAGAAAAAGTGGGATTTTTCTATTTAATAATGCGTCCTTTTTGTATATAACAATTTCAACTTTATTTTTTATCATCTTGTAAAAAAATTGCAATAGAGTGAAAACGATTCACTAAACAAATTGAGGAAAACTAAACCAATTAAACTATGGATTCCATGGTATTTCATTTTAATCTTTGACCTAGAAATAAAGTATTATTCTCACCATCCATCTTGACAGAAAGTTATTTTTATTTCTAGGGTACTTTTTATGTGCTGATTTCTAGGTTTTAATCATGAATATCAATAAGTATTTTGATTTTATTTATCGTTTTACTCAACCTTATCAATTGCTTCCAAAGCACCTTTTGATAGTGAAGTGGGTATTTTATGAACCTTAATAAGATTTGTAAGTATTTACCAAACTCCATATTTAAATTATTATCCTAATGTCTACTAAAGTTACTAAATATGCTAATTTATTTTACTTAGTTGCTTAATATTTTATTTTGATTAACTACTTCACTATATGAATTGTTCAACAATACTACCCTAAAATTTACTTGATTTCATTCTTTATAATTTTCAAACATTCGTATATATCTTTATCTTTACTAATAGCTGGAATAGAAACATAATCTTTTGGTCTGACTATGAAGTTCCAAAAATACACTTACGATACATAGATGAGGTCGATAGATCAAATATCGATGACAACAAATATTAATATTTATTTTATTTGCAAGAATGGAATACTATTATTGTAACAACCTGTATTTTACGCATCAGAAGATCGTAAAATATTTTTATTTTATTCATGTGAGGTCGTATGACCTTATAATTTGAGATATGACTCTTAGGGGCATTTTTGAAATCTATGATTTTTTCCTAATTTCTATGTGCCATTTTCAACTTGAAAACCTTGTTTAGGCTATAACTTTTAATAGAAGTTGAATTAAGGTCTCAAAATAGCTTCATTGCTTCAGGATGATGGTTTCTCATTCCGTAGAGTGGTCATAATAGGAAAATGAACATATGGTTAGGAAGTTATGTCTATTTTAAGTTTAGACAGTTGTTGGTCTGTATTAGTATGCAATTAACTAAGCCCATACTTAGGCCCACTAATCTAATTCGGGATTATTTTAAACAGATGGCTGTAGGAGTTAAATTAAACTGTTCTCTTTTTTCCAAATCAGATTTAAACCCCTCAATAACCTTAATTTCATCCAAAATCACACAAATTACTGTCTACTCTTTGCCAAATCACTAATTAGAGAGAAGATCGTCAAATAGAAAATAGAGATCATCGTTTGAGTTGATTTGCATTGCTTTCTATTGCTGTCCACATCAAAGGTAGAATTGAATTGGTTGGTTTTGTTAATTGGTGAGCGGTTTATGCCTTCTCACTATCCTATGCTTATATGGTAGAATTACATGTTTTAACATTTTTTTGCCTTAGAACCTTTTCCAACTTTAATCACATGTTATCATATGCTTATGACCTAAATTTATGAATATATGAAATGGTTTTCAATAATGATTTAGTAATTCTCCTTATTCATATTCATATGTGCATGTAATATGTAGATCTTGACTAGAATTGACTTGTTTATCATATTTTTGTGTATTGCTTGTATGAATGGATGTATATGCATGTTATTATATGTTTGTATGCTATGCTTTGATGTTTTTTGCTAGTGTTCAGGATACTTAGGAAAATAGGTTGGTGAATTTGGCAAATCGAAAGCAAAAATGGTTGGAATTGGACGAAACTTAGAGGAGAGGCTCAAGTTTGGAGGAAGCCCGTGAGATAAGTCGCATTTCCAAATTCATTAAGTAGACAAGTCAGTACCGCATTGTTCATGTCGGTACCAAGTTGTTTGCATTGGTCATATGGGTCGGCGATTGTGGGGGATCTCTAGAGCATAACTAGTAGAGGTTGATGATGGCAAGTTGCAAGAGATTTGCTAAGTGTTGGGTGTTATACCGATCTATTTCTAGACATCGAAGATGAAGGCTTTGGCATGAGACCGAGTTGTTTTGATGGATGGGTTGAGGTCTAAAGCACTTGGGAATGGAGCACTAGAAGCAATGAAGTAGAGTTAGTCAAATATTTGGCTAAGTAAACAAGTCGGTACCGAGTTGTTTTGGTGAATGTAGTAGGGCCAGGCTAGTCTAAGGAGGAAGCAAGGGACTCTATAGATCATGCTGGAGGTGTTTGCTTGTTCGCTTTAGGAGTGGATAGCGATGCAACAACATGATAAAATCTTATTATCTTCGGATGGTGACTGGTGAAGGGAGTAGGTACCGAAGATAGTGGCTCAATAAAGGAGGGAGCCATGGAATGGGGAATGTGTAAGGGTTCCTGGATAATCGAAACTGGATTGAGCAGAAAGGACGACTCAGATGTATGTGCTAAGGAATCATTGGTACTCGGGGTACTTTCTATTATACTCGAAGTAGGGGTATTATAAGCGGGGACATCCATGGATCAATCGAGTTGATCTGAATATCCTAAACCGGTAGCTTTGGGTCTAGTGTCTAACTTTGGGCTATGAGACATGTATCTAGCTTTCGGCTATGTGATACGAGAGTACATTGAACCAGAATTTCCATTAGTCTCTGGCAATAAAGAGGCCATACGAGTTATCATATATTCACAGCATATTGAGTGATAGTGAAGATTGCTTGATGGATGCTATGGTTGTTTTGGTTGCCTTCTTTTGTAGGCTATCATTCGGAGATATCATTGGGAGTAGGTACTGGAGATAGAGATTGGACACCCACCATTTTATATTTGAGTAGAGTACATTTATGATATTTGTAGAGTAGCATATTATGTTATTTTATGCTAACTTTTTGTTGCAGGGATAGGTCAGGTATAGTTCATGTACCTCTGTTCCTACTATATTTACCTATATATATTTTGATATTTATTTACAGATTGTTGTTTGACCCAAGGTTCTATGCTTTGTTTTTTATTATCTTGGGTACTCTTAAATGAGTAGACTAGATAGCAGGTCTAGATGACGTAGTAGGTGTGTGGAGGAGAAGCTAGATTGAGCTATCTCGTATTATATACATATATAGATTTCTTTGCTTTTCTGCCGTGCGACACTGTGGGGCTTTGGCATTGCTTGCTTATTTTCTTGTAACGAGTTGAATTTGACCTTGTCGTATAAACTCTACTTCTTTTGATGTATAACTCCGTGGATCATCACTTCGATGATTTGTTCACGTAGTTATTACTGTCTCACTTGTTATATTCGTGATATTATATTTTATCCATGCACTATGAGATATACGACAGGTAATATGTTGTATTTGTTTCATTTTCAGCCCTGATGATCATCCTGATAGAGCTAGGGTATGCCCTAGGGGCAATTATGTATTTTGTTACATATATCTAACTCAATAACCAATCTTAGTCCAAATCAAAGGTATTTTCTTTATTTTATATACTTTATATAATGTGGTTATATTAATTAATTAATTTAGTTAAAAGTATATTTAATAGAAAATCCGTAAATGGTATGTTTTGTGGTAGTAGTTACAAAGTGTTGTAACCATGAGTAATTTATCACAATAAAAATAAATATACCATTTTAAATGTTCATAGTCAAGATGCATCAAGACTAGATATCGATGTATCCGTTGAGCCTAGAGTACATAATGCTCTCCAACTATTGGGCAGTGCATTACTCATTGCTGCTGAGAGTGCCTAGAGGTTACGTATTAATAGTTATTGGATAACTATGGAACAACTCACTTGATAGTTTGTTGTTGGTTAATATAACTATGGTCAAATAGTAAATATCGATGTGACTGATTTGCACAGTTCTCTCGACTTGATAATACTATGGATCTTCAATATGAAAGCTCTACTTTGATTATAGTCAAATCATGACATGGCATTTTATCGAGCGACTATAGTTGGGTTGAGTGGAAGTATTGGAAGTGAAGCACTATTCAAGAGAGGATTTGTCTCCTTAGTTATATAGGGTTAGTATCATGGTCAACTTAAGTTAACTCAGAGTCAAAGTCTCCGGCCAGAGCATTTCTGTTAATAATAACTGTTATTATTAATCCAAAGAACTTTATTTTTAGACTATAGAGTTGAATATGGACGATGTTGGAATTTTGACTATTACCAAATTCCACAAATCCAAAGTGATATAGTTCCGACGAAGAGAACTGATATAAATAAATGTCATAACCGGGTAACTCTTATTAAACTAAAATTGGATTTTATCGAAACTGAGTAAGTGATAAATTTGACCATAATGTCACACCACCTACTAAGTGACGTGTGAACATTAACATTCGAATAGTTCGATGTTAACCGCTGACGGAATTTACACTCAAGAGTCACACAACTGGAATGATAAATTCTCTTTAGACCAAATGATTTAATTAATATATAATTATTATAAATTAATTCAACTAACATTTATGAAATGTTAATTATAAATTCCGAATATGATTTGAGGAATAAATATTGTTGTATAAATATTTATAATAGTTATATATATATTGATCGATATACGATATCGATAAACGATTAAATTATATTTAATTATGTAGTATTTTGGCTCAGACTTAAATGGGTTTAAGGCCCGTCACTAGGGCTGCAAATTTCGACTATGGCATGGGCTAGAGGCGGCTAAAACATAGGGAATAGACTTGGAGATGTGTGGTTAAGATTGAGTGAGAAGGAGTAATAGACTTACCTACTTTCTCTCTTATGCAACCATTTAAATATTGATATCTAACCCTAATCATTTACACTCTTTTGGCTGTCATTAACTTCCTCCTTGCCGGTCAAAACTTCTTTCCAACATAACTCCAAAATCTCAAATCAAATTCAAGTTAAATCCAAAGCTATTCGATAGTGAAAGGTCGGTGATTCTAGAGTAGCAATCTGAAGGATCAATGTGGAAGAGAATTCGCTATTTCAACGTGGACTTAAGGGCATCTGTAGTAGGTAATATTTATTCATAAATTAAATATATTTTCATGTTCACATAACCCATTAATAATGTATACTTGTATATATACATATACCATTGTTATTTAATTAGCTAGACGAGATTTTTATATGTAATATTGTTATCTCAATGGAGATTGGTTATGTGTATAAAATATGGATAATCATATTCATAATATAGTTATATATGATATCACAAGTTAAAATATATTTTATTTATTATTATAATAATTATTTATATATATTAAATTGTAAATCAATATATATATATATATATTGCATAAAAGCATATATGTTCATATATACTTTATAATATTAATCTTTTTCTAATACATGTTTATGGTTATTATGAATTATAAGTTTCGAAAATAATTTTATATTATTATCATATATTAATTATCAATTTTTAATATATGATTTCATTAATTTATATAAAATATATAAAGTTTTTAAGATTCAATTTTATATTTTTTTAAATTAATTCAACAAATTGGAAGCTTTCGAAAATTATTTCAGAATTTTTTAACATTATTTTTTTTAAAATTAATTCAAAATTCAGCCATTTTATAATTAATTAATTAAAAATATTTTTTTAGTTTAGGGGGTTATGAAATTTTTTCATGACCCCTTAGAAGTGATCCAAGACTTTCAAAATAATTTAAAAATTAAACTTTTATTCATAAATAATTTTATATTAATTAATTGAGGTCGAAACTACTTATTAATTTATTATATATATATTAAAATATTAAATTCATAATATTTTCAAATCTGAGGTATTTTCGAACTAGAAAGTTAATAAAGAATTATATTTTGTATATATATATATTATAAAATAATTTATCATTAATTATTATATTTACTTTTATATATACATATATATTTTACATAAATACTTTTTTTAAATTCATATATAAAAAATATATTTATTAATTATATATATACATATACATCTTAATTGTTACTTGTAGTATAACATTAATTATATAAATACAATATACATACATACATACATATATATATATAATTTTGTAATATTTTAATAATAAAACTTATTTACATACATGTATTTATATTTATATATATACACACACACATTTTTATATATATACAATCAATTAGAATTTAAAACTATATATACATAGACATATTTGGACAATATACAATACATATAAAATGAGCTAATGTGTCTATTGCGATGTAAATCCCAACATCTATATACAAGCTTATTGTACCCTTTACGGATCATTATGTTACACATGCATACACACACACACATACATATATGAATATGATACATGTGTGTTTATATATAATTAATTCTACACAAATTAAATTCATACTACAAAATATATAAATTTAAATAAAACATGATTTTATTTAAAACAAATTTAGAAATGTTCTAAATAAAGTAGACTTCATATGCCCAATAAAAAACCAATAGTGTAAAAAAATTGAAATTCACCCATGACTTCTGCTCCGAGCTAGCCCAGTTCCAACAATGGTATTGGAGGCCAATATCTACGCGGTCTAAATTAGTCATGTTAGGCTTAACTATTAAGCTCAAAGCCCATAAGGTTATCCCTAATAGAAAAGACCCAATTTGAGTTTGGCATTGGGCTAATTTCAAAATTGTTTTGAATTAAAAATAAAAGGTTAATTTAAAAGGAAAAATTTAAAATAAGAAATATATTATAAATGTTATAATATCAAGTTTGAAATTATTTTAAAAATTGAAATTTAAAAATATAAGATTTTAAATTTAAAAGTTAAGTTTAAATAAGATATAAATATATTATAAAAAGTTATAATATAATAAAAAATTTGAAAATGTTTGAAAATATATGTTAGTTTCGAAATTTTTAAAATTTATTAATTGGAAAAATAAAATAAATTAATTAAATAAGTTAATTAATTAATAATATATACATGTATTATATGTTATGATATATGTTATGTTGTTTTAAAATGTTTAAAATAACATAAGTTTAGATGTGTGTGTGTGTGTGTATGAATTGAATTTTGAAATTAATATAATTTAAATTAAATTATTTAATTAAATAAATAAAATAAAATAAAATAATTAAGGGTTAATTAATTAAATTAATTGATTAAAGATTAGTTAATTGAATGAATATACACATTTATAAGATATATGTGTAATACTATAAAGGTTATAGTATGTAATAAATGTTTAATATAAATGTTATATTAAAATAATATAAAATTAATTAAATTGTTAGTTATTTAAAATTAAGCAAATAAGATTCAGTTAATATAATGTTATACATAAGACTATTATATAAGTAATATAAAATATGAAAGTTATATAATAATAAAATTTATATAATAAGAATGTATAAACTAAATGCGGAGCATTAAAGAAACCCTAAACAAACTTAAGGGATAAATACATATGTATTGTATGTATACCCGATTTCAGATGTGTTTGACACTTGAATCACGAGGGTATTTCATAAGAAATACGTTATTCCATAAGTCGATATCACTTGATATAATATATTGAAGATTATGAATCTTTAATATAAAGTTGTCCTCTATCATTTATATGTTAATAGATTGCTTACATACTCTTTAGTTGTTAAGATTTCCTCAAGATTGGGATGTTGTACTATAAATATATTGAATAGACGAGGTAAGATAACTACATATATCTGTTGAGCTTTCCTCAAGGTACGTGCATTATACTTAGGCCGTCATGAAATGGTAGGCCCGAGTGAATAGTCCCACTTTACTTGTTGAGCTTTCCTCCAGGTAAAGGCAGGACTAGGACAAGGTACCATGGGTTAGGAGTTGCACGTGATACAATTGATAAGGAGTTATCCATCGTATGCGGGCCTATGATTTGTTGAGCTTTCCTTAAGGTCAGAATTCCAAGGCATACGAGTCCTAACACCCACTAGTGAAGTCGAAAGACTTCTATGTTTCGCTTAGGCTTTGATGAAACATAAAAGACTAGTGGAAACCTTATTAGAAATATGAAATGATAATATATAACCTTTCTAATATTATAAGAACGTATGTTATATAATGTTATAATAATATATGTTGATAAATTTGTGCATTTAATAAGATTGAAAAATGTTTATTAATTAAGATATATGAGTGAATTAAATTGAATATTGATAAATATAAATATAACATATACTGACTAATAAATGCCTATTGCATGTTAACGTTTCTACACCCATGCAAGTGCCTAATTTTACAACTGCTTATTACGTTCCTAATTTGGTCGCTTACGTGTTTATTTGGTCGAGACCATGTATTGCATTCTATGAGTTTCGAACTCTAAAAACAATATAAGGCTATGGATATTTGATCCATATACAATCACATATAAATGTTATACGGTGAACGGTTAGAGTTTTAATGTACAATATTTTGATGAAATTGGTTCATCCGAAAAACCAAATAAACTATAGTGCAAGATCGAGTATTCAATTGATTGATTACAAAAGAATCGCGTTGTGTTAAATGTAACACTAGACCAAAACTACAAGGAAGATCTAGAATTTGACCACAGAAATGTCAGTTTGATCAGTTTACATAAGGAGCAGCATATTTGATGTCCTTAAATGTTAAGGATGATCAAATGCTTCTTTGTAAAGAGTTCATTATGATTGTAACGACTCGGATTTTCCGTCACTTGATTTGAATATTTAAATGGTTTTAAATATTGGATTTGGAATATAAATTGATTTTGAATATGAAGATTTTGGTTAGAATTATAGAAAGAATTTAAATTCTAATATAACGATTTATCATAATAAAACGGTGAATAATTGAAATTTGAGTTGAATACGAATCGAAACGATTTCTAATGTTGATATAACTTCTATTTGAATTAGAATTTAGTTAATAAGTTTTTAAAACTGGAATTTCAAGTGATTTCATCAAATTTTGAAATCGTCGATTTAATCAATGCGATAAAATAGCGAGCCGGGGCATAGTCTCAAAATTCGACGAAACTAGTTCTATCGGATCCATAATAGTGTATTATTATCGGATTTCAAATTTCATGGCATTTGGAGTTACCGTTTGATAGTACGGGATAGAAACGCGTTGAAGTTGATATTGAAAATTTAATATAATAATTGGATTCAAAAAGATATCTTCCACATACAATCGAATGCAGTCCCAGAACTTATTCCATTGCGTTCGGAATAAGGGTATAACATTAGGAACACCAAGCGGCACGCCTCAGTAGGGTTTAAAAATTTCGAGTTATGCAAACGAGATATTTTGAATATAATATATATATATATATATATATATATATATATCCAATCAGAAGTCAGACTTAGCCGTCCTACATCTGTTTGAGCCGCCCGTACATCAGATCGAGCCACTCTATACTAGTTTAAATCACGCTCTTCCTCCTATTTTCTTTTAATTCAATTCTCAACAAAGTAAGAAGAAAGAAAAAAAACGCGGTTTCATCGCGATGGTGGAGCATGAGGTGAGTGCGCATGAGCGCGCTGATGGAGGAGCGAGGATTTCGTGGTCGATTAGGGGTTGCTCGATTGGGGGAAGGAGGCGTAGGTGGTTGGGCTTTCGACTGGCCAAGGGGCGATTGAAGTCGATGCTGGAGGGTGGGCAGTGCTGGGAGGCACTGCGGTGAGGGATGGAGGCAAACAACGCAGTCTTTTTCGATTGAATGCAGCAATTCGTGGGGTGAGGTCATAGCTGCAGGTAATGGGAGGGTGTCGCGACTTAAATAAGGGACGCAGGCTCGGCTATAGGGCTTTGGGAGTTGCTTCGTGTTGTCAAGTTGGGCCGGTCTCAGGTCGGAGGGAGAGCAAGGTGAGGCGCAAACGGCAGCATCGTCTGATGGTATTCTGGTAAAGCTACATGGCGGGGAAGGTCGGTCAAACGTTGGTGATGTTTGGGTTTGATTTGAAGCATATGCGTGAAGGAGGAAGGGAACGAATATCTCTGATAATTAAGGGTAATTAATTTTTTAAGTAATTAAGTTGCATAAATTATTTAAATTACCTCAAAATCTTACTAAAGCTATAACTTTGTCATTCGAGGTCCAAAATCATGGAAATCAGTCGCTCTTGATTCGTAGCTCCGAAATCTGCAATATGGAATCAATTTGGAGTTGAACAGGAATAGTTGGAATTTTAGATTAAATTGAATGCCGTTTAATTTAATTTAAAATTGGAATGATTAGCAAATTAAAAATCTAGGTAAGTAAATCTCACTCGTTTGGATTATTGCTTTTAATTTTAAATGTTAAAAATTTATTATTGGATGCTTGGTTGAATTGATATATTATTATTAGTTGGATGATATATTATATATAGTAGTATATATATTAGTAGTTGGATATATTTCTGCCTATTGGAGCGGATGAGACACTATGCGTCCCGCATAATAGCGGATGACCCTATATTACCGTGATATCCCGCCTCGAAGCGGGATTGGTATATTTTGTTATATAACATTCTGTGGTTGCAGGGAAACAGGTTGGAGGGATCCAACTGGATTCCTCAAAAATGTTGATTTTATTTCATATATAGTGAGATATGATGTGTGTGAATAATCTTATATAGACTATGTTGTGATTAAATTATTGGATGCTATAGTAGCACTGGCCTTAATTTTGGTATTTTAAATACCGTAGATAATATTTTTGAATTTTAAAAAGAAATTCAAAGGAGATTTTGGATATAAAAATATTTATATCAAAATTTGGATTATTTTAAAGGAAATTGATTTGGATAAAACAATGATTTGATTTTGGATTTATACTTAACCATTCGTAAGATGTTTTAAAGAGAGATTTAAAATAATTTACAAAAAAGGATTTTTAAAATGATATTTTTTTTTGAAAATATGGATAAGGAGTTGAAATCAATATTTAAAATTGATTGAAAAATAAATGGGATCTATAAAGTGGTAGATTTAAAAACGAAGTTTTTAAATGAGAATGTTTTATAAAAGCAAGTGAAACCCGAATGAGTTTATAAATTTATAAACATTGTTTATAAATAAGGTGAAATGATTTTCATTTGATAAATTAGAAATATAAATTCACAGGGTGAATCTATATCGAGATATGGAAATTGGATTTGGGAAAAGTAGCGGATTCTATTTTTTGAAAAGTGGAAATGGTTAGAGAATCGGAATGAAATCGATATGTTATGAATCAAGAGGGATTTATAATTAAAACTATTTATTGGAATTTTAAAAATATACTTTTATCGAGAAGTTAAGTTTGTTTTAAAAGGGAAAATTTAATTGATTCAAACTATGTAATTTTAAAGCTGGTTAGTATTAAAATACTTTGGGAAGTGGATTTTTTTCAAATAGCTTTGCGAACCGATTTTTATTACTAATAAATGGTTTAGAAATTAGTTATTGCCGCCTATTTCAAAGGGTTTTGATATTTTAAAAAATTACTTAATGTGTTTTTAAAAATAAATTATTATTCTTTAAAAATACTTATTATATATATAAAGAGTCTTGAAATGATTTTTATTTATTTATAAATCCTCTCGAGATTTTTAAATAGGGTTTATTTGACAGATATGATTTTGATAAGAGAAATCTTATAATGGAAGTCTGGGAGCTTAAGGAAATTCCAAAGTGTTTAAATACAGAACTTCGAAATTGAATTAGAATTCATAAAAGGAGTTAGAAATGAATAGTTGGAATTTTAGACAGGTATAATCAATTTTGGAAATTTTAAAGGAAATTAATTAATGAATTCCGAAAACTGATAGAACCCGTTATAAATGAGTTAGGGAAATTACAAGTAAATTTTAGGGATTTTGAGAAGTATGAAATAAACGGAATATTTCCTTAGTATAGGAAATAAAATGATTTTAGGAAAAATATACTTATTAATATTTCCTAAGTATTGAACGGGAGGGATTTGAAGTATTTTAACTATGGGATTATTATTATAGTAATATTTTCAAAGTGTTGAATTATAAATGGATTTGGAAGAAATATTTCTAAGTATCGAGATGGTTCGAAAATATGCTGTTATGGATAGAGGCAATTGAATTTGTTTTCGAATATTGAAATATTGGAAGAGATTTGGATATATATCTTTGTAAAGATATTTTGAAACAAATATTTTGGAAATTTATAACATGGGCCTAGTGACTGCTTATGTGTGTAATTTGATAGTTAATTAACCGACTATCAAATCTGGCCAAATTCGTTTATCGTTTCGAAGAGAACGATATCAGATTTAATTATCGGAAACCACTTTGATTCGATTTGAGCGTTACAAATTGTGATATCGTGAAGATAGTGAAGACGATGATTTAGGAGATTTGGTTTGTTCAGACCCAGAACAACTTGTATGGATGAATGCTATCATTTGCATCGTGGTCTGGAAGGCAATGTTAGCATTCCAATAATGAATGCTATTCTAAAGGTAAAACGTAGCCTCAAGCCTTATCAACCGGGAATGACTAAAACAGAGGAGATGCAGCAAGGCTAAGTGGGTCGCACCCAATTAGGATATGTTATCACTTTTCTAGATACCCTCGGATATATTATAATTATGGATATGGTTGTGCATGAAAAATAGAGTGCTCGAATAGGGTGGGAACACCCGAGGTGATAACATATTCGGTACTATCCAGGTTAGGGGTAGGCCGGTCTTGTGTTGGCAAGGGATCCAGGCGAAGTCCTCGGTACATTTTTATAGAGATGTACAGTGATGGGCGGTACCCCAGTAGCCTAGTTATTGTATGGAATCCCATATCCACAACGAGCCTTCACAGTTTTGATTGTAGAGCCTAATATGCTGGAATTTAATTAATATAACAATTTCGGCTATTTTAATAAGTATTTGTACTTAGACACTATTATAATATCACTGGATTTTCTATAAAAATGTGTTGGTTATCGAATTGTAAAAACCCGTCGTATTTATGTGTGGCGTGGTCTTAGGAGATACCTTTGTTTTTCAAAGGATTTTGATAATAGTAATAATTCAAGTTGCGTGTGTTTTCTCACACTGGTTTTCCAGACTGACTCGGGTGTTATTTTATTATAATGTTTGGGTCAGACCGAGTATTACAGATTCAGGTTAGGATGCTATGGAGCTCGGGAGATGAGCTGGAGGATTTCAGACGTATATCACGTATTTGATTATATTCCGCTGTGTGTGTATGCTGTATATCAAGCACTTGTGAGGACAAGTTATTATAACTATCCAGATTGATTTGTTGATTGTTGTACTCTTATGATTGTATGTATATTACAGTTACAGTTATCATTGTATAAAAATCTGTTGTTATATATTATATTTTTGTTCCGCTGCGATGGTGAGATTCTATGTGTTGTTTCTGTTTTCTTCTATCCCTTTTTATTCTTCACCCCTAATGATTCGTATTTCCATTCAATTTGAGTTTGACACCTGTGATTTATTGTCGACTCAAAGGGTACAGAGATACATGCCATTACACGTGGTATCGAACCTGAAGGTTAAGCGAGAACCTTGGCTTTGGTGGGGATTACGCATTAGAGATAGGGTCAGTAGTACCCTAGAATGAGTTAAGGGTATTTATAGATATGAGCGCGTATTTGTTAGTGAATATAAAATGTTTTATATTGTGTTGGTTGATTTATTGAGTGGCTTACGAATTCTGGTCGGCATAATCCCTACAACTGTATCGATAAGGGTTTCTAAACACTTGAATAGAACAATTCGACATAGTATTGTTTTGAAGTGGGTAAATGAAATAATTTTGCCCAAACTATATTTTGATATATAAACGAAATAATTTTCTGAAATAATTATAGTATATTGGAGTGTTTGGTTGATAATAGTATAATCTAAACAAGATTATAAAATTTAAATCGTTATATATAACCAAATGAAAATTGTATAAGTATGAATTATACAAATAAATTATAATTAAAATGGATTCAAACTAGAATTTAGAAATTTAAATTCCGGAGGGTTTGGATAATATTTTCAGAAGTGTTATGGAAATGAAATTGGTGTTATTTTAGAAATAGTTTTGGAATAAATAATGGTAATATTATTGTGGAATGTTTGTGAATAGAAAATGTTTTAAAAATGGATTTTGGAAGTGATATAGCACTGAACTCACTTTAGTCGCTGGAAAATAATTCCGATGATGATCGCGACATCATCGGTGTTTATTTTTCTAAGTGATGGATTGCTACCGAAATAATTTGATATGGAGATTTTTTATTGAAAAACAAGTGTTGTTACAAAAATTCCAAAGGAAATTTGTTTTGAATGAAACCAAGTTGATTTTGAAAATTCCAAGGAGATGGTTTGTTAAAACAAAGAGTTATATATATATATATATTGTTTCAAAATGATTTGAAATAAAAATGGGTGTTTGAATTCTCGAATTTCCATTTAAATGATTAGTGAAACCGAAAGAAGGTAAGTTTTTGAACTTATAACCTGGAAATGTGAATTTCCATATGAAATTAAAATTTAACTTAAGCTAAGTTAAATAAAATTGGATTGGATTTGAAACCATACTGAATTGAATTGAATATAAAATTTGAGTTATAAAGTGTTTATATAACTATAAGTTATAAATTTTAAATGGAATTAAATTTAAGTGAAAATTTATGGGACTGTGAATAGTAAGATGTATAACTTATAGAAATGGACAAATGGGAAGGTGAAATCCAATTCAGAAGTAAATGTTTAAATATTTGATTAAAGGAAATGAAAAGAAAAAAAAAGAATTGGGATTATAAAATGGAATTGAACTCAAGTCGAGTTAAATTAAATGATTTCCAAAAATGAAATTTAACTTACGTTTAGTAAGAATGAGACTTGAATTATAAATGGAATTCGGCTTAAGTATAAGCGAATTAATTGTGTTTTGAATGTTGCTGATTTAAATAAAATGGATGGTGAATTGTAATTGAATGAATTAAATTTGAAATTGAGTTGGAATGGAATTCAAACTAAGTGTAAATGAATTGGATTCAGTTTGGGATATTGATTAATAAGAATGAAATATGAACTTAAGTAGTGGTATGGGATGTTTATAACAAACCTTAGTAATAATTTTATGAAATGGTGATGACTTAAGTGTAAATAAATTGAATATGGCTTAGGGATATTATTTAAATAAATTCGAGTATGAAATTAAGTTTTGAAGTGGAAATGAATATATGTGTTGTATAAAAGGTTATAATACAACCTTAATATTAATTTTATGGGATGATTCTCAAGTAATATATTGTAAATTGAGATATACCATGTAAATGGAAGTGCGAATCAATCGAAGGTGAATAAATTGAATAACAATCAATTTAAAATGAAATGGAATTTGATTGCAAGGGAAATGAACTTAAGTTATATGGTTGAAATGATTGAAAGTAAACAAATTAACTTAAGTTAATATTTTTGGATGGAAGCTTGGCTCAAATAAATTTATGAAATGGTTCATAGATAATTGGCATGGATTGGATTGTTGTTGAATATAAATTGAGCGAACAAGTTTTTTGTGAATAAATGGTATGTGAATCATTTGGAATTATATGAAATGGTGTATAAATTGAATTTGAAATGAATAACTAAAAGTTGGAACCCTGTATTTGCATGTACCTTCTAAAATACACGATATACCATGTTGACGTTATGAAATCATGTGTTTAAAGTAGTTAAAGGGATGTAAAGTTATTAAAGTTCATAAATTATGAAACTGATGTGTTTATTTGAGTAAGTACAGGTACATGAGGCTGTTTGGCTTGATTTTGGTTGCACAAATTGCATATAAATTGAGCTCGCTCACTTAATAACGCTAATATAAAGGTACCTATTTAGATTAAATACAGCAATGAGATAAATATTGATATGTATTGTGTTTTCCGGCCATGAGATCCGATGTATATATTTTTATCATATTTTTCATATTGCAAAAGACTCTCCGTACAAGGGAGACTGCTAAAATTTTCGAAAATTTAGGGTGTTAGAAAAAAAGTTGAAAATTTTTAAAAAATTTTTGTTAACCAAGATGTGATTTAGAATTGTAATTGAAATAAGGGATTTTCATTTAGAAATGGAAACTAAATGTTTTGTATGGAACCAAAGGATTTAGAAAGTGAAATATCGAGTTTTAAGTAATTGGGTTTTGATAAGTTAATGGGTTTGGAGCATTTTCCTACCTTGGCAATTTCAGGGACGAAATTCTTTTATGGGGGGAAGGAATGTAACGACCCGGATTTTTCGTCACTTGATTTGAATATTTAAATGGTTTTAAATATTGGATTTGGAATATAAATTGATTTCGAATATGAAGATTTTGGTTAAAATTATAGAAAGAATTTAAATTCTAATTTAACCATTTATCGTAATACGAAAATGGTGAATAATTGAAATTTGAGTTGAATACGAATCAAAACGATTTCTAATGTTGATATAAATTCTATTTGAATTATAATTTAGTTAATAAGTTTTTAAAACTGGAATTTCAAGTGATTTCATCAAATTTTGAAATCGTCGATTTAATCGACGCGTTAAAATAGCGATCCAGGGCACAGTCTCGGAATTCGACGAAACTAGTTCCATCGGATCCGTAATAGTGTATTATTATCTAATTTCAAATTTCGTGGCATTTGGAGTTACTGTTTGATCGTACGGGATAGAAACGCGTTGAAATTAATATTGAAAATTTAATATAATAATTGGATTCAAAAATCTATCTTCCACATACGATCGAATCCGGTCCTAGAACTTATTCCATTGCGTTCGGAATATGGGTATAACATTAGGAACGCAAGGCGGCATGCCTCAATAAGGGTTCAAAATTTCAAGTTGTGCAAACGAGATATTTTGAATACAATATATATATATATATATCCAATCAGAAGTCAAAATTAGCCGTCCTACATCTGTTTGAGCCGCCTCTACATCTGATCGAGCCAATCTATACCAGTTTAAATCGTGCTCTTCCTCCCATTTTTTCAATTCGATTCTCAACAAAGTAAGAAGAAAGGAAAAAATAAATAAAAACACAATTTCATTACGATGGCGGAGCACGAGGCGTGTGCGCGTGAGCGCGCTGATGGAGGAGCGAGGATGTCGTGGTCGATTAGGGGTTGCTCGATTAGGGGAATGAGGCGTAGGCGGTTGGGATTTCGACTGGCCAAAGGGCGATCGAAGTCGATGCTAGAGGGTGGGCGATGGTTGGAGGCGCCGCGGTGAGGGATGGAGGCGAACGGCGCAGTCTTTTTCGATTGAACGCAGCAGTTCATTGGGTGAGGTCACGGCTACAGGTGATGGGAGGGTGTCGCGACTTAAATAAGGGATGCAGGCTCGGCCGTAGAGGTTTGAGAGGTTGCTTCGTGGCATCGAGTTGGGCCGGTCTCAGGTTGAATGGAGAGCATGGTGAGGCCCAAAGGACAGCGTCGTCTGATGGTACTCCGGTGAAGCCACGTGGCGGGGAGGGTCAGTCAAACGTTGGTGATGTTTAGGTTCGACTTGAAACATATGCATGAAGGAGGAAGGGAATGAACGGCTTTGATAATTAAGGTTAATTAAATTTTTAAGTAATTAAGTTGTTTAAATTATTTAAATTACCTCAAAACATTACTAAAGCTATAACTTTGTCATTCAAGGTCCAAAATCACGGAAATCAGTCGCTTTTGATTCGTAGCTACGAAATCTGCAATATGGAATCAATTTGGAGTCAAACGAGAATAGTTGGAATTTTAGATTAAATTGAATGCTGTTCAATTTAATTTAAAATTGGAACGATTAGCAAGTTAAAAATCAAGGTGAGTAAATCTCACTCATTTGGACTAATTTTAAATGTTAAAAATTTATTATTAGATGCTTGGTTGAATTGATATATTATTATCAGTTGGATGATATATTATATATAATAGTATATATATATATTAGTGGCTGGATATTCTCCCGCCTATTGGAGCGGATGAGACACTATGCACCCCGCATAATAGTGGATGACCTTATATTACCGAGATATCCCGCCTCAAAGTGGGATTGGTATATTTTGTTATATAACATTCTGTGGTTGTAGGGAAACAGGTTGGAGGGATCCAACTGGATTCCTCAAAAATGTTGATTTTATTTCATATATAGTGATATATGATGTGTGTGAATAATCTGATATAGATTATGTTGTGATTAAATTATTGGATGTTGATTTTATTTCATATATAGTGATATATGATGTGTGTGAATAATCTGATATAGATTATGTTATGATTAAATTATTGGATGTTATAGTAGCACTGGCCTTAATTTTGGTACTTTAAATACCATAGATAATATTTTTGAATTTTAAAAAGAAATTCAAAGGAGATTTTGGATACAAAAATATTTATATCGAAAATTTGGATTATTTTAAAGGAAATCGATTTGGATAAAACAATGATTTGATTTTGGATTTATACTTAACCATTCGTAAGATATTTTAAAGTGAGATTTAAAATAATTTATAAAAAGGGATTTTTAAAATGATATTTTTTTGAAAATATGGATAAGGAGTTGAAATCAATATTTAAAATAGATTGAAAAATAAATGAGATCTATAAAGTGATTGATTTAAAAACGAAGTTTTTAAATGAGAACATTTTATAAAAGCATGTAAAACCCGAATGAGTTTATAAATTTATAAACGATGTTTATAATTAAGGTGAAATGATTTTCATTTGATAAATTAGAAATATAAATTCACAGGATGAATCTGTATCGAGATATGGAAATCAGATTTGGGAAAAATAGTGGTTCTATTTTTTTGAAAAGTGAAAATGGTTAGAGAATCAGAATGAAATCGATATGTTTTGAATCAAGAGGGATTTATAAATTGAAACTGGTTATTGGAATTTTAAATATATGCTTTTATCGAGAAGTTAAGTTTGTATTAAAAGGGAAAATTTAATTTATTCAAACTATGTAATTTTAAAGCTGGTTAGTATTAAAATATTTCGGGAAGTGGATTTTTTTTCAAATATTTGATATTAATTGAAATAAATTCTAATTTTATAATAAGCTTTGCGAACCGATTATTTTTACTAATAAATGGTTTAGAAATTAGTTATTGCCGTTTATTTAAAAGTGTTTTGATATTTTAAAAAATTACTTAACGTGTTTTTAAAAATAAATTATTATTCTTTAAAAATACTTATTATATATATAAAGAGTTTTGAAATGATTTTTATTTATTTATAAATCCTCTCGAGATTTGTAAACAGGGTTTATTTAACGGATATGATTTTGATAAGAGAAATCTTATAATGGAAGTCTGGGAGCTTAAGGAAATTCCAAAGTGTTTAAATACAGAACTTCGAAAATGAATTAGAATTCATAAAAGGAGTTAGAAATGAATAGTTGGAATTTTAGACAGGTATAATCAATTTTGAAAATTTTAAAGGAAATTAACTAATGAATTTCGAAAACTGATAGAACCCGTTATAAATGAGTTTAGTAAATTACAAGTAAATTGTAGGGATTTTGAGAATATGAAATAAACAGAATATTTCCTTGGTATTGGAAATAAAATGATTTCAGGAAAAATATACTTATTAATATTTGCTAAGTATTGAACGGGAGGGATTTGAAGTATTTTAACTACGGGATTATTATTATAGTAATATTTTCAAAGTGTTGAATTATAAATGGATTTGAAAGAAATATTTCTAAGTATTGAGATGGTTCGAATATATCCTGTTATGGATAGAGGCATTTGAATTTGTTTTCGAATATTAAAATATTGGAAGTGATTTGGATATATATCTTTGTAAAGATATTTTGAAACAAATATTTTGGAAATTTATAATATGGGACTAGTGACTGCTTATATGTGTAATTTGATAGTTAAATAACCGACTATCAAATCTGGCCAAATTCGTTGATCGTTTCGAAGTGACCGAGATCAGATTTAATTATCCGAAAACCACTTCGATCCGATTTGAGCGTTACGAATTGTGATATCGTGAAGATAGTAAAGACGGTGATTTTGGAGAATAGGTTTGTTCAGACCCAGAACAACTTGTATGGATGAACGCTATCATTTGCATCATTGTTTGGAAGGCAGTGTTAGCATTCCAAGAATGAATCCTATTCTAATGGTAAAACGTAGCCTCAAGCCTCATCAATCGGGAATGACTATAACATGGGAGATGCAGCAAGGCTAAGTGGGTCGCACCCAATTAGGGTATGTTATCACTTTTCTAGATAACCTCGGATATATTATAATTATGGATATGGTTGTGCATTAAAAAGAGAGCGCTCGAATATGGTGGGAATACCTAGGGTGATAACATATTCGGTACTATCCAGGTTAGGGGTAGGCCGGTCTTGTGTTGGCAAGGGATCCGGGGAGGTCCTCAGTACATTTTTCTAGAGATGTACTGTGATGGGCGGTACCCAGTAGCCCAGTCATTGTATGGAATCCAATATCCCCTACGAGCCTTTACGGTTTTGATTGTAGAGCCTAGTTTGCTGGAATTTAATTAATGTAACAATTTCGGCTATTTTAATTAGTATTTGTACTTAGATACTATTATAATATCATTGGATTTTCTATAAAAATATTTTGGCTATCATAAGGTAAAAACCCGTCGTATTTATGTGTGGCGTGGTCTTACGAGATACCTTTGTTTTTCAAAGGATTTTGATAATAGTAATAATTCAAGTTGAGTGTGTTTTCTCATGCTGGTTTTCCGGACTGACTCGGGTGTTATTTTATTATTTTTTGAGTCAGACCGAGTATTACAGATTTAGTTTAGGATGCTATGGAGCTCAGGAGACGAGCTGGAGGATTACAAACATATATCACGTATTTGATTATATTCCCCTGTGTATGTATGATGTATATTCAGCACTTGTGAGGACAAGTTATTATAACTGTCCAGATTGATTTGTTGATTGTTGTACTCTGATGATTGTATGTATATTACAGTTACAGTTCTCATTGTATAAAAATCTGTTGTTATATATATTTTTTTGTTCTGCTGCGATGGTGAGATTCTATGTGTTGTTTATGTTTTCTTCTATCCCTTTTTCTTCTTCACCCCTAATGATTCGTATTTCCGTTCAATTTGAGTTTGACACGTGTGATTTATTGTTGACTCAAAGGGTACGGAGATACGGTCCATTACAATGATGTTGTATTAAAGGTTTTCTTTTGAATGGTTCGAATATTTAGAAAGGAAAACGAATGTACAAAGGGAGATGTAATTTAAGGTACAGTTGGGATGAAGAGAGCGAATAGTCACTTCTGCTTCATAAAGAAACATCAGAAATGAGGATTGTAATAATAAGTGATACTTAATATTGGAATAAGAAATATGATTTCTATTTCGAAATGTATTTTCATATAGAAAATTGTTTTCTATGAGATTTAGTTCTTTGAGTTCAAGATATTTGATCAAAGAACTCTTCATTGTAAACTAGTTGCAATATATATACAATGAATAATCTACATTAAGTGAATGATGGACCTCTAAATTCGGTACGCTATTATAGTAATGGCGGAAATAGTGGATGTGTGTCATATATCACTTATTGAATGCATCAAACTATGAAAATCATTTTCGTAAAATGTACCGAGCATTATTTATGAAATAATGACTATTTTTCGGTATTGAATGAAAAATAGACATTGCTATATTTCGATATGAGTAATATGAATATTCGTTATGAAATAAAATTATAATGCGGTATTTGTTTTCATAATCATATAATAAAAGTGATGTTTTCATAATATTATTTACAGTTATTATGGAATTATAGACTAAGTTGTAGTTTTGAAAAATAATTTTATTATATGATTATGAATTGTATGATACTGGTTAATTATATCTCAAACAATTAAGGGCTATGGACAACATCATAAGAGTTGATGGGACAACATCATAAGAGTTGATGACCTTTTTGGATTGATGCATATAGATGTATGCAATTGTAAGTCTATTAATTCCAAAACGGTTCCACGTACTTCGTCATATTCACCGATAAGTTATCATCGACATGGACATGCGTATTTAATACATATGTAGTATGTCTAAGGTACACTCGTAGAGGATAAAAGGAAAGTAAATAATATAACATGCAATATAAATGATTTGATTTGATTGACTGAGTGAGTATATTGGAAAGAGTTCCGAACATACCAAAAATGAATAAAGACATCTCAAAAGTCACTCCTCCATATGATACATAATAATGCATCGATAAGGAGTAATCATACTTTATCGGACAATATACGATTAATTATGAGTGAAGTTGACTTAGTTTCTTTCTATAAAGTCATGTACTTAAGAGTAGTACACAAGGTTAATATTATCTCATATAAATAACGATTTACAAATTCATACAAGATAAAGGTTTATAAAAAAACCCCAACATATCCTAGGCTAATGAGTTAGCAGGTTGTACAAGTCGAAAAATTACAGTAATAATTGTTCGTGAGGGATCTTGTATGAATCTTCTAAAAAGATGTTTAGGACAGACTGTCATTAGATGACATTTTTATGTTTTGAACATAAGTCTTATAAACTAAAACCGTATCATTATTATATAAGTCAATTCATAAAACGTTTATGAATGCCCGTAACATTGCAGCGAGAAACAATCGTTGTTTCAAGAAATACTAATTTCACAGTGAAGGAATTTCTTTGAAAAATTATTGGTAGTAAAATGGAAGTGGCTATGATCCAAAGATAAAAACTAATTAGATGGGATGAAATGAAATGAAATAACCTAAACAAACACAACGCATTAGAGTGTCTAATAAGTATTCTCGTATATTGAAGAGAAATTATGAATTATCAATATCGAAAATACACAAGCCTTGGTTGTTTAGTTAAACCATTAAGAGTGTAGACTCTATAATATGGTGTGATGCAAAGATCGGATCAAATGAATTCCAATTACGTTATCAAAATATGATTTTGGTAGTCGTAACTGAAAGGATGTGATCCATCGACCATGATTGTGTCTTTAAGAGACTAATGCAGTTGGAATTTAATAAGCAACCGTGATTAGAATAACATCGTAAATTTCAATTGTTGAAATTAGATTAATAGATTTGTTATTCAACGTACTCAAGTTATTTCGGATTTACTCACAAGATTATCGATATATAAGACTTAGTGTTTTGGTATGTATGTGCTGAAATAGAAAATTCCAAATAATGATTTAGAGTAGACTGTTTGCACATAACAACCCAAGTGTCTCGAAGTCAGTGGGAGTTATATGGAGTTTATGAGTTTTTGGATATGATCCAAGAAATGGTACAAAATTATAATTTTATAAGAATCAAGATTGAATAAGTATTTTGATAGAAATATCAAATAGTCTGATTTTCAATCAAAGTGCAGAGGAAGCGTGTGTTCATAAGAGAGAACGTTAAAAGGTACATTGATATTTCTAGACAGTAAGTAAATAACACATTGTTGATTTTAACGATGTACTTGCATTAAAATTAGCCTTAGTTCTTTATAATACTCAACATTGGATTTATAAATGATGTCTTTTATAGTAAGCATAAAAGATATTTGGAATGTCCCAAAATGATATGCTAGGACACCTTATTAAATTGTTTAATATGTAACATGTGAGATGTGTTCCTATGCATTGGCAATATGAATTATCATACATGTTATGTTGTATATGATATCGTGAATTATTTATGTATTTGATACATGAAGCAAATATCAAACCCAAATTGATATCACTAATGGTAGTTTGGAGTATTCTTGTGTATTTACGAAATACTAGAGAATTGTTTACAAAACCAACGAAATCCTTATGAAGGAGCATTCAGACTCAAACTTCATAAATGATATTGGGTACAATATGTCAATAATAAATACAAGTTAAGAATTTTTAAGTTGGAAACGTTCCAAATAGAAGCGATTGTGGCCAATTCATTGACTTATAGCACCATAATAAAAACAATGTGTATATATATAATAAATGCACAATTTTATAACAAAGCCAAGGATGATTCCAAATGTTGAGAATCCCATAACATTGTTATATGAGAACAATGTCACGATATAGTTCATAATAGAACTAAGAGCTCACTAGAAGTCGAGAGGCATAATCCAAATTGTTCTACATAATAAAGGTAGTTTATCAATGTCGGAGAGCGTTAATTGACAGAGTAGATGATTAAAACATAATAGCATATTAGTTTACTAAGGGACTGATCCAATTGGTTTTATGAAAACCGATTGGAGAAGTTGGAATAAGATTCCATAATTGATCCCAAGTGCAAGTAGGAGATTGATAGAGTTAGGGGTATACCCTAGGAGTAATTATGTAATTTGTTACATATATCTAACTCAATAACCAAACTTGTTTGAAATCAAAGGTATTTTCTTTCTATTATATATTGATATAATGTGGTTATATTAATTAATTAAATTAAAAGTATATTTAGTAGAAAGTCCATAAATGGTATGTTTTGTGCTAGTAGTTACAAAGTGTTGTAACCATGAGTAATTTATCATAATAAAAATAAACATACCATTTTAAATGTTCCTAGTCACGATGCATCGAGACTGGATAAAGGTATATCCATTGAGACAAGAGTACGTAACGCTCTCCAAATGTAACGCTCTCCAAATGTTGGGCAGTGCATTACTCATACTTGTTGGAGGCACCTAGAGGTTACGTACTAATAGTTATTGGAAAACTATGAAACGACTCACTCGATAGTTTTTTGTTGGTTAATATAACTAAGGTCAAACAGAAAATATCCATGTGACCGATTTGCATAATTCTATCGACTTGGGAATATTGTGGATCTTCAATATGAAAGCTCCGCTTTGATTATAGTCAAATCATGGCATGATGTTCCATCGAGTGACTATAGTTGGGTCGAGTGGAAGTATTGGAAGTGAAACACTATTCAAAAGAGGATTCGTCTTTTCGGTTATATGGGGTTAGTATCACGGTCAATTCAAGTCAACTCAAAGTAAAAGTCTTTGGCCAGAGCATTTCGATTAATAATAATTATTATTATTGAACCAAGGACTTTATGTTTGGACTATAGAGTTAAATATGGTCGATGTTGGAAATATGACCATTACCAAATTCCATAAGTCGAAAATGATATAGTTTTGATGAGGATAATTGATGTAAATAAATGTCAGAATGAGTAACGCTTATTAAAATAAAATTGGATTTTATCAAAACCGAGTAATCGATAAATTTGGCCATAATGTCACACCACCTGTTAAGTGACATGTGAACGTTAACATTTGAATAATTCGATGTTAATCGCTAACCGAATTTACAACCAAGAGTCACACTACCGAATGATGAATTCTCTTTAGACCAAACAATTTAATTAGTTTATAATTGTTATAAATTAATTCAATTAATTAATATTATAATTATAAATTTTGAATATGATTTGAGGAATAAATATTGTTGTATATATATTTATGATAGTTATAAATATATTGATCGATAAATGATATCGATGAGCGATTAAATTAGATTTAATTACATTGTACTTTGGCTTGGGCTTAAATGGGTTTAAGTCCCATCACTAGGGCTACAAATTTTGACTTTGGCATGGGCTAGGGGCGGCTAAAACATCTGGAATAGACTTGGAGATGTGTGGTTAAGATTGAGTGAGAAGGGGTAATATACTTACCTACTTTCTCTCTTATGCAACCATTTAAATATTGATCTTTAACCCCAATCATTTACACTCTTTTGGCCACCATTAACTTCCTCTTTGCTGGTCGAAACATCTATCCAACATAACTCCAAAATCTCAAATCAAATTCAAGTTAAATCCAAAGCTATTCGATGGTGAAAGGTCGGTGATTCCCGACTAGCAATTTGAAGGATCAATGTGGAAGAAAATTCCCTATTTCAACATGGACTTAAGGGCATCTATAGTAGGTAATATTTATTCATAAATTATGTATATTATCATGTTCATATAATTTATTGATCATGTATACTTGGTCACATACATATAGCATTCTCATCAAACTAGTTATGTGAGATTTTTATATGTAATGTTGTTGTCACAATGGAGATTGAGTATGTGTATAAAATATGATGATCATATTCATAGTATAGTTACAATGTGATATTATAAGTTAAATAATTTTTATTTATTATTTTAACAATTTATTTATATATATTTATATATTAAATTGTATATATATATATTGTATAAAATCATATATGTTCATATATACTTTATAATATTAATCTATAATTTTTCTAATACATGTTTATGGTCATTATGAATTATAAGTTTCAAAAATAATGTTATGTTATTATTATATATTAATTATCAATTTTTAATGTATATATGATTTCATAAATTTATATAAAATATATAATGTTTTTAAAATTCAATTCTATATTTTTTAAAATTAGTTGAACACATCATAAGCTTTCGAAAATTATTTTAGAATATTCTAACTTTACTTTATATTTTTAAATTAATTCAAACTTCGGTCGTTTTATGATTAATCAATTCAAAATATTATTTTAATCTAGAAAATTATGAAAAATTTTCACGACCCCTTAAATGTGTTCCAAGACTTTTGAAAAATTTGAAAATTGAACATTTGTTTATAAATAATTTTATATTAATTAATTGAGGCCGAAACTACTTATTAAGTTATAATATATATACATATATACTAAAATATTAAAATCATAGTATTTTCAAATTTGAGATATATTCGAATTGGAATGTTAATAAAAAATATATTTTGTATATATATATTTTATATTTATATTATGTGTGTGTATATATATTATATTATAAAATAATTTATTGCTGATTATTATATTTTCTGATACAAATATACATACATATATACTTTAAATAAATACTTTTTTTTAATTCATATGTAATAAAATATGTTATCAATTATATATACACATACATTTTAATTGTTACTTGCAGTATAACATTTAATTATATAAATACATACATATATATAATTTTGTAATATTTTAATAATAAAACTTATTTACATACATGTGTGTATATATATACATACAATCAATTGGAATTTAAAACTATATATACATGCACATATTTGGACAACATACAATATATATAAAATAAGCTAATGTGTCCATTGCGATGTAAATCCCAACATCTATATACGAACATGTTATACCCTTCACAGATCAGTATGTTACACACGCATACACAAATAGATATATATATGTATCTATGTATGTATGTATAGGGTATATATATATGTAATTAATTCTAAACAAATTAACTTCATACTACAAAATATATAAATTTAAAAAAAATACATAATTTTACTTTAACCAAATTTAGAAATGTTCTAAATAAATTAGACTTCATAGGCCTAATAAAGATCCAATAGGGTAAAAAAGATTCAAATTCATCCATAACTTCCGTTGTGGGCTGGTACGGTTCCAACACCTCCTATATCGATCAGGCACAGCTGCGGTGCGAGATTTTGATATTATTGGTGTGGTGGTATGTACAGTCATCTCATTTGGTATCAGAGCTTTGGTTACATGATTAACCTAAGTTGGAGCTGTGATCCAATAGAGGTAAGGAAGAAGTTATCACCCTAGACTGGATCGAGAGTCTGTGTATATATGGAAGAGTGTGTACTTGTTATATATTTTTGTTTCCAAAGCTATATAGTAATATATTATATAATATAAGTCACATGCACACGAGCACCCTAGACACAATTTTCTTTATGAGAGACTGATCATTCTTGTTATAGATTAAGAATGAGCCGACATACAAGAAATACTGTGAGGAATTCTGCTTTGGGAGTTGAGGAAGGAGTAGGGTCAGGAGTTGCTACACCTTACTTTAAAGCGATGTTGAGTGATATGATGGCAACTATGATGAGGAATGTTTAGGCTACTGCTCTTGATATGGCTATTGGTGGAGGTGCTCATGTGCAAGTGCCTAGGGCTCATTTCGCCAAGTTGAGTAAAGACTATTCTACTCTAGGAGGAAAACCATTCCATGGAACAGAGTCAGCCATAGAAGTGCAGGATTGGTTGGATACCTACGAGCGCATCTTTAGTGATATGGAAGTGGATGCTATGAAAAGGAAGCTGGCCTCTAAACAACTTCAAGGGCGAGATATGAACTAGTGGAACGCCATTACCATTACTACTCCAGAAGATCAGTTTACCTAGAACCAGTTCAAAGCAAGGTTTGAAGAGAAGTTCATTCCGGCTGCTCAGAAGTCGGTGTTGTTTAGGAAGTTTGCCAATCTTAAGCTAGGAGAGATGTCAGTTTCTGAGTATGTTGTAGGGTTTGATGCTTTATTGAAGTATGGGATGTCATTCATTGATACTCCATTGAGAAAGAATGAGAATTTCATCATTGGTGTGGATGATTATCATGGAGAGAAGCTGGTAGACCAAATCGATGAACCATTTGAGAAGCTTATTGAGAAATGTAATGACCCGTAATTTTATCACCTTGAATCAGAATATCTAATTAATTTTAAATATTTAGATAATTGTTATAAATGATGAATAATCCATCTTAATTATTATATAATGATAATAAGTGATTTATAATGGTTTTATAAATATATAAACTTGTTTTATAAAGGTATATAAACTTCATCGCATTTTGGTAGATTGACGTCGTATTTTGTCTTCAAGTTTTGTTTACATAAATAAATAGTTTGATTAAAAACTGAAAACGTGACTGGGATTCAACTTTCAGATTTTCGACCTTCCGTCGAACGGAAGTTGCTTCAAATCATTACAATGTTATTTGATACACATACACACATGCATGTACATACGTACATGCACATAGATGTATACACAATTAGTCACATCAAGGGTTTGTAAATATCTAAATATGTATATACATTAGCTTCCTTATATGTAAACAAATGAAAGCTTCATCCTCAAGAGTCAAAAAACAAACTTACAATCAACTATACATCACCTTACGTACCTATAACATGGAGTTATGGAAGGCACATTGAGGGGGTTGGGTTCAGCCGTGCGTTAAGGGGGGAGAAGGGGGTGTTTTTGTAATTTCACGCACAAGGATTTCTACCCTATAAATACACATGCATTTCCTTTTCCTTTCTTCACAAATTCACTCTCAAAATTTCTAAGCTTCTCTTCTTCTTCTAAGGCACAACAATGGCCTCTATCTCCTTATAAAAATATTCCAAAATCGAGTCAAAGTTCTGCCAAAATAATTTAAGATCAAGTTAATGATCACCTCTTCTTTCTCCTTGCTTGGACGAGCTCATCAAGAGTTACCACCACCTCTCCACCCTCTCAAGTACAAGGCCAAGCACACCCAAGGGTCTAAGGGCATGATTCATAAGCTTCGATACGGAAACATCGAAACTATAGTCGATTTCATAGCACTAGAAGTTAGATCGGGATAACACGAAAGTGAGAACACACTTTTAACTTAGTTTATTTTAATTCTAAAATATATATGTAATTGATGATATGATTGCTTATATGGTTGTTTAATATGTTTGGATGATGATTGGTTGAATATTGGTTGCTTATGTTAATCACATATTGATTTGGTTGAGAAAAGTAAGCTTGTTATAATTTATATTGCAAGAATCATATAATAAGATAGTGATTACCATTTGATTTGCCATGAATATTCAATGAAAAATACTCATATTATACCTAAAATAATATATGTATAAGATAGGTTAAGCCTCTCTTTAAATCTTAAACTGAAAAGAAATGCTTTTGGAAAGATTTGGAATTTGTTTTAAAAGGAAGAAATTGGAAAAAAATGGAGTTCTGAAATTATTTAGGGAAAATAAAATCGATGGTTTGATCTTTTTTGAAAAATAATAGTTTTAAAGGTGGAAAATAATATAGAAATATCATATGGTTTAATATAAAAGAATTTGGAATTAAAAAAGTGGGAATTGAATATTATTATAATATAATATTAAAGATATGGAATAAAGTGAAAATGAGGTTTTAATAAAGTAAAATAGTGAAAAATTGGTTTAATATAGTTAATTATGTTATTAAAATGATTTAAAAGTGTTTCAGACAAGTTTTATAAAATTTGATTAAAAGGTGAAAAATAAACTATCACATTTCGACAGTTCACGATTTCACAATCTGAAAAGTTAAACATATATGCAAGATAAAATATGAATCAGAATTATTTGAAATAAGAATTTTTTGAACCCTTACGATCATAGTTTTAAAATGAAAAAGAAAAATCAAGATTTCATTTATTAAAGTTTGAAATATGTCCAAATCAATGTTTTAAAATCATTGCGTTTTGGCAGTTCGTAAAATATTGTTTTCAATCTTTAAAATGGATGTTTTTAAATCTTTAAAAATATGAAATAAATTCCATAAAAATGTTAAAATGTTTTAAAAAGGACTTTGAGTTATAAAAATGGACATATATAATGGAATAAGTGTTTTGCTACAAAGCTTTAAAATCATTATTCACCGACAATTTAGCAATGAAATTTGGTAACCGTTGAATAAATGATTTGAACTTGGGTTTTCTTCCCAAATTTTTTGAAATGTTTTCTAAATGATAATCAAATACTTTTAAAAGTTTAGATTCGATCAAATAACTTGACTGACTTATGGATGACAGAGAGACAGTCTCTTGGTTGGAGTTTGGGAAATCAGTTGTTTGCTCCCTCCAGCCATCCGGACTGGCTCGACGGAGGGAATAGTTAATTTTATTTACTCGGATCGTATTTTCTTAAGATAAAAGGAAAGAAATTTGGAGTTTCCCAAAGTTAGCCAAGATTTAAAATAGGATTTTGATGGTAAAGAGAACATTCTAGTTAAATTCTATATTAAATTCCGAGGAGGGAACTTGTACTATCTATATGAATTTAAAAGGTGATTTCACCATTATTTGATGAATAGTAGATGTTGAATACAGAAATTAGAATTGAGTATAATTAATCTAAAATCTATGAATCCTTTTTACTCAATACTATGTGATTTGAGTTTACAGTAAACGATGTCTTAAATAACATTGTTTTTGACCCATTTAGAACATGTTTCGGGAAAATGAAATCTTTATTAATTATGCTAATTATAGAATATGGAAATATTTACCTAAATAATTAAAAGGAAATGATTTGGTATTTCCAAAGTTAAAAATAATTTTAATAATTCTATATATCTCGAAAGAAGAAATGGTTTAGAGATATGTATATCTCCGAAAGATATTTTATTTAATAAAAAGATATCTTTAAAGTTAATTAATATTTTGTGTAAAAGAAGAAAAGAGGATTTAACGAAAGAGGCTTTACATTTTTGTACACACATATACACATCGTTTTATCGATAATTGGTTCGAAAAGACCGAGATCGGATTTGGGTGATTCCTATCCAAAAACCACTTCGAACCAATATACATGTTCGAAAGTGAAGACATGTTGAAGACAATGGTTTTCAAGAAAGAGATATCCATAATGTAGAGCTGCTCGCCACTAACCTCGTGATTCCCATAATATATACATATGGTGGCAGTAGTACCTTTATTTTGAAATCTTTAATGCAAAGACTGCTCGCTACTGATTCTAGGGAGGAAGAGGATGTAGTAGGAGTACCTTCGGTTTGTTTTGTTCCTGGACAACTTGTATGGACGAATGTCTGACATTGCATTTCTAAGAACGTACATTGGTTTTTACAAACGTACATCTGTTTGGTGGTGTAGGATGTAACCCCTCTTATACTTAACACTCTTCCCTGAAGCGTATGAACTCGAGGGTTGTACTTTTATGGAAATCAATTAGTGTGTCATCGGAAATGGAAATGTGGCATTCAAAGTGGGATTTGTTGTTTTGAGAAAGGTAAAACGTTACCTCAAGCCTCGCACATCGGTAATGGCAAAAATAGGGTAGATACGGCAGGGCTAAGTGGGTCGCACACATTAGGATATGTTCATCATCTTTCTGGATTACCCTCTATATTTCGGGTTTGTTGTGTATGCTATGGTCACGGAAAGGTTGGAAACGACCGGGGTGATGACATATTTGGTACTATCTATAGTAGAGGTAGGCCAGTTCCATGTTGGTAGAGAGCAGCGAGGCTGTGCCTCGGTATATTCCTCTAAAGATGTACTATCGGAAGGTAGTCCCTTACCTTGTCATTTTTGAAAATCCATTCTCCAATATGTGCCTTTATGATTTTGATTGTCGAACCTAGTATGTTGGAATTTAATTAATGTAACAATTTCGGCTACGATTAATATGTTATTTGAAATGGTTTTCAAAGAATGTCATTAGAAATAATATCCAAGGATTTGATAAAAAAAATTCAGTTATCATATGGTAAAAATCTGTCCGTGTTTATGTGCGGCGTGGTCTTATGAGATACTCTTCTTTTCAAAGGTTTTCTTTGACATCAAAGTTAATCTATGACACTGTCATATATATTTATAATTCATGTCTTACACTGGTTTGCCGAGCCTGATCCTAGTCTTTTAATACTTGGGTCAGATTGGAGTAGTTTTAAGATTAGCTGAAGACGCTTGGAGTTTCCAAAGGAGAGCTGGAGATCTTCATCCACGTATGGACGTAGTTTACTTTTCTGTAGTGTTTGTTGTTTTTCAGCTTTATAAGGATAGGTATTTATAACTGTCATGGTTGAGCTTACGATAGACTCTGATATATGTATTTAAAAGTTTTTCCGCTATAAAGATTTTTGATATTATAAATTATTCCATTCGTGTGAGATTCTGTTCTATCTTTATTTTCTTTTACCCTTAACAATCGGTTTTTCCGGCACTTGAATGCTCGGCACGCAATATAGTGGACGTATTAGTGTCAATTCTCGAGAGTCGAAAATCCCGATCATCACATTTAGTGTTAGAGTTTAGGTTAAGTGAACACTTGAGCCTGCTAGGAGTAAAGTCTCATTAGAGATAGGGTTAGTAACACCCTAGGATGAGTAACTCATTAAAGATAGGGTAAGTGACACCTTGGAATGAGTTGAGAGTATTATATTTCAGTGTGTATTTGTTAATGTTATATATAAATGATTTTTGTTTTGAAAAATTGGTAAATGAAATTAATTTACCTAGGATTATATTTTGAATATAAAGCAATATCTTTCAAATGATATAGTTATATGTAGTGTTTGGTTGTTAAGGTAATAATAATATTCAGTTATTACCATAGGTTGGTTCAAAGACATAAATTGGTATAGGAACATCTTGTGATTAGAATTTCATAGTTTGACTATAAGATGTTCCATAAAGATGATAGTTTAAGAAGTTAAGTTAGTAAGAAACTTATTAAAATATGATTAGATTCAGGTTAGAAAGCTTAGTACATGTTTCTAAGTACTTCATTGTCTATTGTAGAAGCCTTCCAATTACGTTAGGAATTATTCCAAAGGAGAATTCTCAAGAGCAAATTGGGGAGAATAGGATGACTTAAAAAATCCTTTTTAGTGACGACGGGGGAATAGAAAAAGGGTCACTTGAAAACCATATGCCATAGGTAAAGGAAGAGTTTGATGAACATACCTGTTAGGATGAGGATGGGTATCCCATGGCCATAATGCTATTAGAACCCAAGACTCTGGAACTAGCATTATTATCCAATGACAAATAAGTGATCCAGATAACGAATGTTATAGAAGTAAGTCAGGGATCGCGAGACAAAATGATGTGGTTAACAGATGTAGAAGAATCAGAACCTGAAGAAGTTCCAAAAGAGAATCCCAATATGATGGTAGAAAGGAATAACCTAGATTCATCAGCATATGATGCATGGATGGATGACATCCCCAATGAATCAGAAGACAACAATGACGATCACATTATCCGAGAGATGGATGTTCCCATATCTAAGGGAAAGCCGCACATTTCAGGTATTGATCGGGAAGGAATGACAGAGAATGAGGAAGAAGAAGAGATTCTGAACATCCTTCCGGGAAACCCTATTGCTCAACCTTGGGGTCCCCAAGGACAAATCTGGCATCCTATAGGATGGAATCTTGAGAATGAAGAAGATGATGGAAATGAAGCAGATAATGAACATGAGGAAGAAGAGTTTGAAGTGGCAGTGTTCTCAGATTCTGATGGTCCGTCGACCTTCGAGTCTGATTGATTTGATATGCATTTTGGTACGTTGGAAGTTGCTAGGGAGTAATAGTATTTTGGATATCCTAAGTATATTAGGAATATGTTAACGTAATTATCATGGATATGTAAAACAATTAATTATGGTTTAAGTATGGTTGATTGGCAAACGTAATAATTCGAATTATGATATATGTCTATGTGTGATCCTTATTATTGCTTCTCTTATCTCATGTTTAAACGACTTAGGAAATTTTGTTATATGAATTTTACTTCTTTGATAATTTTCTTTATGAAGTAAAGTTATTTCTTTATAAAAAATGTTTGAATAAAAGATATATAGTGCTATTTTGAAATAATAAATTGGTATTTGAATTCTTAAGAAAGTTGATTCAAAATAAAAGTTATTTAAAAAAAGAGTGTTTTAACAAATAAGTGTTTTAATAAATGAGATTTTGATAAGTTAAACTTGGTAGAAGATTTTAGTAAAGCCTGTTTGATTAAAAGCAGTGTTTTTGTGAAACTTTTAAAAAGAGTATTTAAATAAGAACAATAGCTTTTAAAGATATCTTCTAAATGAGCGTTAAGGAAATTTATTCAAGATAAATGATTTTTTGAATAAAAATAAGTGATTTTATAAATTGGATTTGTAAAACGTGTTTTATAAAGAGATTTTTGTGAATATAAAATCGTAGTTTTTTTTAAAAGAATATGATAATTAACTAGTTCGAGCGGCTCGAAACTAAGTAAAAATGGATAGGAGATGTGTTCGAATGGTAAACACTTCTCTTAAGTATTCCTTTCTTATTAAGGAAATATATAATACTATTGGTAGTACCCAGTTCCTTGGTATCATTTTTGAGTTACTCGATCTATATAATTTTCTGAAGTTAAAAAGATAATGTAAATCATTAATTGATAGATTAATTAGTGATTGTTAATTTTTATTAAGGTGTTTGCATTTAACATTGGTTAAAGGGAGTATATTATAATATAAGGAGTTTATTATAAAAGGTAATTTACCTTTTAAATTGAGATGGTTTCTTTGGAAAGAAGATAGAAATTTTTGATAAAGAAGCATCTTTATAAAAATGTTTGAATAAAAGATAAAAGTTTTGTGAAATGTTTTCATAAATTTTTTTAGAAAGTTAATAAGTATGTATGAGGTTCATAGATCATTTCATCGCACGACTCTGATCTAAGATTATAGTACCAAACTTTGAGGTGTTTACATCGGTTCAAAAAAGGATTTATCGCTCAATTCTTGACGATGAACATTAATGAGGATTTGTGGTTGGATACTTGCATTTTCTATTATAGTTGAGAGTTATGTAAGGGAAGCGAGGGTTTCTGATCAAGAAGCCTGTTCAGAGTCCGCACTAGAGGATCAAGGGATCAATACTAGTTCAGAAATAAAGTTGTGTATTTGAGTAGAAGATCGAATCACATATTATAGATGATCCATGTATATCATACAGAATTAAGTTTAAAGATAATATTTTAGGTAAACTCTTTTGGGTTGTGGTGAAATTTCGGGGACGAAATTCTTTTAAGTGGGGAAGAATGTAACGACCCGTTATTTTATCACTTTGAATCGGAATATTTAGTTAATTTTAAATATTCAGATAATTATTTTAAATGATGAATAATCCATTTTAATTATCGTATAACGATAATAAGTAATTTATAATGGTTTTATAAATATATAAACTTGTTTTATAAAGATATATAAACTTCGTCGCATTTTGGTAGATCGACGTCGTATTTTTTTATAAATGGATTTTGATATTATTTAATATGGTTTTATAGCTTAAATAATCTTATTTTAATTATTTAAAGGTGATAAGAAATTTATTTTCAAGTTTTATTTACATAAATAATTTGTCTGATTAAAAACTGAAAATGTGACCGGAATTCAGCTTTTGGATTTCGACCTTTCATCGAACGGAAGTTGCTTCAAATTGCTGCAACATTATTTGATACACATACACACATATATGTATACACAATTAGTCATATCAAGGGTTTGTAAATATCTAAATATGTATAGACATAAGCTTCCTTATATGTATACAAATGAAAGCTTCATCCTTAAGAGTCAAAAAGCAAACTTACAATCAACTGCACATCACCTTACACACCTATAACAGAAGTGATGGAAGGCACATGGAGGGGGGTGGGTTCGGCCATGAGTTAAGGAGGGAGAGAGGGGTATTGTGACGCCCCACCTCTATGCTCATAATAACAAAGAGTATTAAAAGAAATACTGTCTATTATTACGAAGAATAAGGCTGGATAGGAGCGACCATCCGTAATTGGCCTTACACTAATATTGGTTATCTCGATAGGAGTGGTATATACTTTTTTTTTCATCTATTATTTATTTACTCCCATCGAAATATCCAATTATCAGTATAAAACAAACTACGATAGTTCATAATAGTTTAGGACATTAGATATAACAATAACACAGATAATATAATTGTGGAACACAGATAAAAACAAAAGTCTCATATATATATAACTGATGTCAGTTAATACATAGTTGACACAATACATACGATACAACTACAACTGTCGACTCTAGAAGTTATATATACACGTACATTATCGACTAATATACATGAATACATATCGTTCTATACAATGACACGACTACTACAAAAGGACAATGACAACTTCAGAAGATGCGAAAAGTCTTCATATCCTGAATAGCAACTCAAAGAAGAAAATCTACAACCTGAAATAACTCGGGTCTGACCCGAGTATTACATTCAAAAGAAAATAATACACGGGTCAGTCTAATTCAAACTCAGTTATCAATGCACAGAAGCAATAATAATCAATATCAAATAGACGACAGTCACAGAAATCTCGTATATCCGACCTCTCGATACGAGAATCGGATAACGGCAGATATAACACTAAACAGTGTTAGACAGCAAATCAGCGGATTTAAATCATCAACAAAGATAAGTAAAAAGAATATCAATGAAGGTAATCTTAAAAACATCAGAATTGCCTAACGGCAATTAACAACAACAAAATAATCAATATAAAACATCAACTCTAGTAGGGCTGCAGCACACGCACGCGTGTGCTGCCTCGCCACTACAGCATGTATACTCAAAAGATCAACGCATCAAAAGCAAAGGAAATACCAATAAAATCAATACAGTGTGGCTGCAGTGCACGCTCGCGTGCACTGCCTCGCCACTGCAATGATGAAGTCATCACAACTCCAATTATTAACAGAAAGTAGAAACTGTAGAGGTCGAGTCACTACTATCAGGACTTAACACAACTTCAATGATTCAGCAGTATGGAAAAGGCTCGTAAGGCCAGATGCACGAAGGCAGTTATACCAAAACAATTGCAACCGTAAAAAGAAACAACCTCGACAGCAAGAGAACAAGGCAGCAATAGTATGCAAGTGCAGACCACATAAAGGCCATGCATCAGTAAGACAGATTCAACTCAGCTATGCAATACACCCCACTCAAGAGCCTATACGAACATGAAGTACAACAATGCAACGGTATCAGACTAAGGTACATCAGGTCAGAGACCCAAAATAATGACAAGTAGACAAGACCAGTGCAGCAACTACACTCAAATGCAAATACCACAATCCAGACTGCTTGATGAACCAACTACACAATTCGAAGCACATTGCAACAATTAGCAGCAGTGCACCTATGCAGACATTACATGAACTACACAAGAACACAAGGCATGGTACCCTGAAATATGAAGTGCAACAAAATGGAGATGACTCTCAACTCAACTCAACTCGAAGACTGGTGCAACTCGATACAGCAAGGATATGAATGCGAACATACACACAGCCGTAAAGCATGTGCATGCGTGAACAGCAACTACAAACTGCTCATGAACACAACTAGAGCTCAATTACATGTGAACGCAATTGGACAGTACAAGATAAAGAAATAAGCAATGCAAGTGAAACTAGGTTACTTCGACGACATGATGCAATGCAACAGCATACCCAACGACTCAACTGCCCAGGCTTAACGATGATTGTATGAATGCACATATACGAAGGATATTAACAAATGAAGGTTCAAGTACTACCAGCTCCAAGCCTATAACATAAATGACCAGTTATCTGACAACCAGGTAACAGTGAAGCTACAAGTGTTCAACTACAATAGACCCAATGATACTAATATGGAATGCAGTGCAACTCAAAACGAACTCAATTGATCATGTACACAGGGAACTCAAATATGTAGGTTTAAACTTTGCGGATAAGATGCAAGCAAACGAATCAATGCAACATGACTCAAGTCAGTGAGCTCTTGGATATGTAGACCAACATTAGTGAAACATGATGCAAGGACCACAATGATACTGAAACAAATAAAATTTGACCAGTGGCCAACATCATAACCAAGTCAAGTCGAGGTAAACAAGTCAAATCAACAGCAGTATTATCGGAGATGAAGCCGAGAATATCAAAGACATGGCAACCAAACATTATCTAATAATCGAACGATTTCCAAAATTCCAACGAAACTGCAATTGCAAACATGAACAACTGTAACTGGTTAAATAAACAATGACAAGGCATGAACCAACAGAGAGTTCATGTAAATGGCCATACAAGATGCATCAGGTAGAAAACAAGGAAAGAGTCGCAACAGTTTCAAAGCGAAGAATTTAACAAGTTCAAACGTCACAAAATCAATCAGCAAATTCACAAAACCAAGATGACCAGAGAACAAAGTCATAGCAATAAAACAAAAATCGATTGGCTAAGATAAAACATCATTATCAAAATATACTCGAATGGCCGAGACGAAGGCAAGCAGCTCTCGGTTGATCACACATTTGAAAATTGAATCAAGATAAAAATCAAATTCGTGAGTACCAAGCATCAGATTATACGAAGTGCAAAAATCAAAGAAACCACCAATCTCCAACAATTCAATCTGCCGAGCAAAACAGTTGACAGATTCATCATAAAGATACAAACTCAATTAAAGGAGAGCGAACTGGTATAAACAAAGTCAAGGTCTCGATATATATCTATAAACAGCACTTTGAAGTAGATGTGGGTGAAATCAGAATCCACTCATTAGTAAAACCCAATTCGAATTCGCAAAGCAAAAGGGGACCGAAGACAAATATCATCACAAAGTCATGTACTTAGAGTTGAATTAGATGTGAGCAAATTACTCACCTTTAATTCGAAGTCGAACACCATGAATTCGAAGCAGCTAAAGGGAATAACGAGAAGCCTCCCACGATTTTTCTCGCGATCGAACAACAATAGGTCGGCGCTTCGCAAACCCTGATTGTCGAAGGGGAAGAAAGGAACGACCACCATTTTTTTCTTTCTTTCGATTTGATTTTAGGGTTGAACGAAAATACGAGGCCGCCATTTCAATTTTTCTTTCGTTCTAGGTTTAGGGTTTTTTTTTGAAAAATGAAAGGGAATTGGTTGTTGAACGAACAAAAATGGAGAATGGGTGATAACACTTGGCAACCACATAAAACATGGGTCAAAACAAGTTTTAAAGCGCAACGACTTTAACAAAATTTTCAAAAGAATTTCTGCCTGATATACAAACCCCAATTACCATTTATAAAAGAATTTACAACCGATAACAGCACTTAACAATTTATAAAAGAATTTTCACTCAAGTTTAAAAACAAACTTCAATTAGCAATTAGTAATTAACAACGATTCAATTGTTATTTTGACTGTAAATAAAATTTACAAAATCCGAGTTGTTACAGACTTCCCTCCTTATACAAATTGCGTCCCCGCAATTTTCATAACGAAGGTCGTCATTAACAATAAATTTTCTAACATAAACTGGTTAAGCTAGAAAATGAAAGACGGGAATACAAACGTCAAAGAAAGCTTTCAATTCTATAAAAGAAATTTACAAATTCTCAACAAAGTCTGATTATCAGATAGATAATCAGAAAACAACAAAACTGAATAAATGCAATCATCAGCGATATTAAATTATCAACAAGATGATTAAAATACAGAAATTCACAAGCCAACAATATCTAATTATCGACAAAGATGACTAGAAAGCACAAGTCACAATTCGCAAATTGACAATTTCCAGTTATTCAACAATTAACTGGAAAACACAAATTTCAAAATCAGTAAAACTCTAACTATTAACAGAAATAGATAGAAAACAGTGATTCAATAAAATCAGCATATTCTAGAATCTATTGGAGACTAGAAAATCTCATATCAATAAAATCAGCAAACATTCAATCATCCAAACGATACTCAGAAAACAAATCAACAAGTGTCAAATTATCGAAGACGAATATCACAAAACATCTAATTCAACAATTATTCGATTATCAAAACGATAATCAAATTTCAAATTCAACAAATGTTCGATTATCACAAGCGATAATCAAATTTCAAATCAATAAATTATTTGATTATCACAAGCGATAATCAAATTCCAAATTCAATAAATATTTGATCATCTCAAGCGATAATCAAATTCCAAATTCAACAAATATTTGATTATCTCAAGCGATAATCAAATTTCAAATTCAACAAATATTTGGTTATCTCAAGCGATAATCAAATTTTCAAATTCAGCAACATTTAATTATCTAAAGCGATAATTAAATTTCAAATCAGCAAATATTTAATCATCTCAAGCGATAATTAAATCTAAAATCAACAAATATTTAATTATCAAAAGCGATAATTAAATCTCAAATCAACAAATATTTAATTATCTAAAGCAATAATTAAATCTTAAATCAGCAGGTTAATTAATTATCTAAAGCGATAATTAAAAGCAACAAATATCCGATTATCAAAAACGATAATCAGAGCTCATATCAACAAATATCTAATTATCACAAGCGATAATTAGAAACAACAAATATCTGATTATCAAAAACGATAATCAGAACTCATATCAACAAATATCTAATTATCACAAGCGATAATTAGAAACAACAAATATCTGATTATCAAAAACGATAATCAGAACTCATATCAACAAATATCCAATTATCACAAGCGATAATTAGAAACAACAAATATCTGATTATCAAAAACGATAATCAGAACTCATATCAACAAATATCCAATTATCACAAGCGATAATTAGAAACAACAAATATATGATTATCAAAAACGATAATCAGAACTCATATCAACAAATATCTAATTATCACAAGCGATAATTAGAAACAACAAATATCTGATTATCAAAAACGATAATCAAAACTCATATCAACAAATATCTAATTATCACAAGCGATAATTAGAAACAACAAATATCTGATTATCAAAAACGATAATCAGAACTCATATCAACAAATATCTAATTATCACAAGCGATAATTAGAAACAACAAATATCTGATTATCAAAAACGATAATCAGAACTCATATCAACAAATATCCAATTACCTGCAGATAATTGGAAGCAACAAATATCTAGAAATCAATTAAGAAGACTAGAAAATCAACATAAAAGCTTGGATCGATCCCATCAGATGGCGAGTTTTTAATTCGCCGCACGTGCATCTCAGAGTGGCCGAAGCCTACCAAGTACTCAACATAATTTTGGCGCCCATCAGATTGACCCGGAGGTCCGTAGAGTGACCCGAAGGTCTAGTACTGGTATTTGACCCGAAGGTCCGCAGAGTGGCCCGAAAGCCCAACAAATGACCCGAAGGTCCGCAGAGTGGCCCGAAAGCCCAACAAATGACCCGAAGGTCCTCATAGTGGCTCGAAAGCACACGAAAGCATCAAAATGTTTCAATTAACGAGTCCGGAATTAACCGAAATAGCAAACGCACATGTCCCATACCACGTGTTTTACTAAATCGTTTGATTCTCTTCATCGTTTCCTTGAAAGTGTAAAATTCATCAAAATCATCAAAACAACAGATATTCAATTAACGAGTCCGGAATTAACCGAAAAAGTAAAAGTGTGGTTCCATACTCCGCACTTTTGCTAAATCGTTTAAATCTCTTCATCGTTTCCTTGAAAGTGCAAAATTGTGTATTTTGTAAAAATACATTTCACATTCTCAAACGGACAAGTCCAGAATTAAGCGAATCAGTAAAAGAAAGGGGTCATAGTCCTCGATTTTGCTGAAACGTTTAAGTCGCTTTCTCATTCTTTTGAAAACGCAAACTGTTAAAAAAATTCATAAAACAATTTTCATTTCAAAACAATTTTCTAACCACGTGATTAAAACAGCAAATCAGTAACAATTTCGATAAGGAAATTGTACTTCTCAAAATACCGTAAAAACGGTTACACATCAGTATTGCGGAATAACCGCTTGAAAATCCACTTTTAAAACATGACGGTTACTGAAGCCAAAGCGACAGAAATTTTAAAACGTCAAAATCACATCAAAACAATTTACATCAAAATGTAATATCAGTGAATTTTCATTCATCAAAATGCCATAAAACACCGTGCTTCAAATTTTTTTTAGCATTGGTGTAAAAATCTCGTTATAAAAATAACGGCAACAAAATACGTTTCATAACCAAGCATCGGTTCAACGTAAATAAATGCAATAACGTGCAATTCAAATTTTTGCACGTACTACAAAATGAACAAAGAAATCATTCGAATGTATCTTCAATGAAGATAATTCAAAACAGCAAAAATCTAATCAATAGATGATTAGTACAAAAGAAAGCCAGCGGAAATTTCAACAAAAATCACATAACTGTAATTTCTTCGAATCCTCAATTCGGATTCGAAATTCTCAAAGAAACAAAATAATTATAGCTATGTAAACAACAAATGAAATTCATATCAATTTTGTAATTTGATTTTTAAATCAAAAAAATTGCAGTTGTACTCAGCGAAGACAGTTTCACTGTTTCCGCTGCGCACTCTGATAAACAGAACACAATTCAATCAAATCAACAAAACACAGTTTCACTTTTTATTTTTAAATAATGATATTTAAAACTTGCATCAAAATTTCAAAACTTTAGTTTTGACTCAAATCACAGATAAAACATCGACTAATAGTTGTAACATATGTTCCATCCAAGTTATGTTTTATATTATGTCCATAAACCCCAAGCTCTGATACCAACTGTGACGCCCCACCTCTATGCTCATAATAACAAAGAGTATTAAAAGAAATACTGTCTATTATTACGAAGAATAAGGCTGGATAGGAGCGACCATCCGTAATTGGCCTTACACTAATATTGGTTATCTCGATAGGAGTGGTATATACTTTTTTTTTCATCTATTATTTATTTACTCCCATCGACATATCCAATTATCAGTATAAAACAAACTACGATAGTTCATAATAGTTTAGGACATTAGATATAACAATAACACAGATAATATAATTGCGGAACACAGATAAAAACAAAAGTCTCATATATATATAACTGATGCCAGTTAATACATAGTTGACACAATACATACGATACAACTACAACTGTCGACTCTAGAAGTTATATATACACGTACATTATCGACTAATATACATGAATACATATCGTTCTATACAATGACACGACTACTACAAAAGGACAATGACAACTTCAGAAGATGCGAAAAGTCTTCATATCCTGAACAGCAACTCAAAGAAGAAAATCTACAACCTGAAATAACTCGGGTCTGACCCGAGTATTACATTCAAAAGAAAATAATACACGGGTCAGTCTAATTCAAACTCAGTTATCAATGCACAGAAGCAATAATAATCAATATCAAATAGACGACAGTCACAGAAATCTCGTATATCCGACCTCTCGATACGAGAATCGGATAACGGCAGATATAACACTAAACAGTGTTAGATAGCAAATCAGCGGATTTAAATCATCAACAAAGATAAGTAAAAAGAATATCAATGAAGGTAATCTTAAAAACATCAGAATTGCCTAACGGCAATTAACAACAACAAAATAATCAATATAAAACATCAACTCTAGTAGGGCTGCAGCACACGCACGCGTGTGCTGCCTCGCCACTACAGCATGTATACTCAAAAGATCAACGCATCAAAAGCAAAGGAAATACCAATAAAATCAATACAGTGTGGCTGCAGTGCACGCTCGCGTGCACTGCCTCGCCACTGCAATGATGAAGTCATCACAACTCCAATTATTAACAGAAAGTAGAAACTGTAGAGGTCGAGTCACTACTATCAGGACTTAACACAACTTCAATGATTCAGCAGTATGGAAAAGGCTCGTAAGGCCAGATGCACGAAGGCAGTTATACCAAAACAATTGCAACCGTAAAAAGAAACAACCTCGACAGCAAGAGAACAAGGCAGCAATAGTATGCAAGTGCAGACCACATAAAGGCCATGCATCAGTAAGACAGATTCAACTCAGCTATGCAATACACCCCACTCAAGAGCCTATACGAACATGAAGTACAACAATGCAACGGTATCAGACTAAGGTACATCAGGTCAGAGACCCAAAATAATGACAAGTAGACAAGACCAGTGCAGCAACTACACTCAAATGCAAATACCACAATCCAGACTGCTTGATGAACCAACTACACAATTCGAAGCACATTGCAACAATTAGCAGCAGTGCACCTATGCAGACATTACATGAACTACACAAGAACACAAGGCATGGTACCCTGAAATATGAAGTACAACAAAATGGAGATGACTCTCAACTCAACTCAACTCGAAGACTGGTGCAACTCGATACAGCAAGGATATGAATGCGAACATACACACAGCCGTAAAGCATGTGCATGCGTGAACAGCAACTACAAACTGCTCATGAACACAACTAGAGCTCAATTACATGTGAACGCAATTGGACAGTACAAGATAAAGAAATAAGCAATGCAAGTGAAACTAGGTTACTTCGACGACATGATGCAATGCAACAGCATACCCAACGACTCAACTGCCCAGGCTTAACGATGATTGTATGAATGCACATATACGAAGGATATTAACAAATGAAGGTTCAAGTACTACCAGCTCCAAGCCTATAACATAAATGACCAGTTATCTGACAACCAGGTAACAGTGAAGCTACAAGTGTTCAACTACAATAGACCCAATGATACTAATATGGAATGCAGTGCAACTCAAAATGAACTCAATTGATCATGTACACAGGGAACTCAAATATGTAGGTTTAAACTTTGCAGATAAGATGCAAGCAAACGAATCAATGCAACATGACTCAAGTCAGTGAGCTCTTGGATATGTAGACCAACATTAGTGAAACATGATGCAAGGACCACAATGATACTGAAACAAATAAAATTTGACCAGTGGCCAACATCATAACCAAGTCAAGTCGAGGTAAACAAGTCAAATCAACAGCAGTATTATCGGAGATGAAGCCGAGGATATCAAAGACATGGCAACCAAACATTATCTAATAATCGAACGATTTCCAAAATTCCAACGAAACTGCAATTGCAAACATGAACAACTGTAACTGGTTAAATAAACAATGACAAGGCATGAACCAACAGAGAGTTCATGTAAATGGCCATACAAGATGCATCAGGTAGAAAACAAGGAAAGAGTCGCAACAGTTTCAAAGCGAAGAATTTAACAAGTTCAAACGTCACAAAATCAATCAGCAAATTCACAAAACCAAGATGACCAGAGAACAAAGTCATAGCAATAAAACAAAAATCGATTGGCTAAGATAAAACATCATTATCAAAATATACTCGAATGGCCGAGACGAAGGCAAGCAGCTCTCGGTTGATCACACATTTGAAAATTGAATCAAGATAAAAATCAAATTCGTGAGTACCAAGCATCAGATTATACGAAGTGCAAAAATCAAAGAAACCACCAATCTCCAACAATTCAATCTGCCGAGCAAAACAGTTGACAGATTCATCATAAAGATACAAACTTAATTAAAGGAGAGCGAACTGGTATAAACAAAGTCAAGGTCTCGATATATATCTATAAACAGCACTTTGAAGTAGATGTGGGTGAAATCAGAATCCACTCATTAGTAAAACCCAATTCGAATTCGCAAAGCAAAAGGGGACCGAAGACAAATATCATCACAAAGTCATGTACTTAGAGTTGAATTAGATGTGAGCAAATTACTCACCTTTAATTCGAAGTCGAACACCATGAATTCGAAGCAGCTAAAGGGAATAACGAGAAGCCTCCCACGATTTTTCTCGCGATCGAACAACAATAGGTCGGCGCTTCGCAAACCCTGATTGTCGAAGGGGGAGAAAGGAACTACCACCATTTTTTCTTTCTTTCGATTTGATTTTAGGGTTGAACGAAAATACGAGGCCGCCATTTCAATTTTTCTTTCGTTCTAGGTTTAGGGTTTTTTTTTTAAAAATGAAAGGGAATTGGTTGTTGAACGAACAAAAATGGAGAATGGGTGATAACACTTGGCAACCACATAAAACATGGGTCAAAACAAGTTTTAAAGCGCAACGACTTTAACAAAATTTTCAAAAGAATTTCTGCCTGATATACAAACCCCAATTACCATTTATAAAAGAATTTACAACCGATAACAGCACTTAAAAATTTATAAAAGAATTTTCACTCAAGTTTAAAAACAAACTTCAATTAACGATTAGCAATTAACAACGATTCAATTGTTCTTTTGACTGTAAATAAAATTTACAAAATCCGAGTTGTTACAGGTATTTTTGTAATTCCATGTACAAAGATTTCTACCCTTTAAATACATATACATATCATCTTCATTTCTTCCCAACTTCGGTCTCAAAATTCCTAAGTTTCTCTTCTTCTTCTAAGACACAACAATGGCCTTTACCTCCTCCTAAAAATATTCCAAAATCGAGTCGAAGTTATGCCGAAATAATTCAAGATCAAGTTAGTGACCATCTCTTCTTTTTCCTTACTTGGCCGAGCTCATCAGGAGCCACCGCCACCTCTCCACCCTCTTAAGTACAAGGCTGAGCACACCCAAGGGTCTAAGGGCAGGATTCATAAGCTTCGGTACGAAAATAGCGGAGCTATAGTCGATTTCATAGCACTAGAAGTTAGATCGGGATAACATGAAAGTGAGAACACGCTTTTAACTTGGTTTATTTTAATTCTAATATATATATGATTGATGATATGATTAGTTATATGATTGTTTAATATGTTTGGATAACGATTGGTTGAATATTTATTGCTTATGTTAATCACATATTGATTTAGTTGAGAAAAGTAAGCTTGCTATAATTTATGTTGCAAGAATCATATTTAATTATATATTGATGGCTATTTGATTTGCCATGAATATTCCATGAAAAAGTACACATATTATACCTAAAATAATATATGTATAAGATAGGTTAAGCCTCTCTTTAACTATAAAGAAATGTTTTTTGAAAGATTTGGAATTTGTTTTAAAAGGAAGAACTTGAAAAAATGGAGTTTTGAAATTATTTGGGAAAAATAAAATCCATGGTTTGATTTTTTTTGAAACATAATAGTTTTTAAGGTGGAAAATAATATAGAAATATCATATGGTTTAATATAAAATAATTCAAAATTACAAAAGATGAAAATAGAATATTATAATAATACAATATTAAAGATATGGAATAAAGTAAAAATGAGGTTTTAATAAAGTAAATTAGTGAAAAATTGGTTTAATATAGTTTATTATGTTATTAAAATGATTTAAAAGTGTTTTGGACAAGTTTTATAAAATTTGACTAAAAGGTAAAAAATAAACCGTCGCGTTTCAGCAGTTCGCGATTTCGCGACCTGAATAGTTAAACGGATGTGTATGGTAGAATATGAGTAGGAATTATTTGAAATAAGAAATTTCCGGGCCCTTATGATCATAGTTTTCAAATGAAAAGGAAAAATCAAGATTTCATTTTGTAAAGTTTAAAATATGTCCAAATCAAGTTTTTAAAATCGTCGCATTTTGGTAGTTCGTAAAATATTATTTTTAACTCTTTAAAATGGATGTTTTTAAATCTTTAAAAAACATGAAATAGATTCCATAAATATGTTAAAATGTTTTAAAATGAATTTTAATTATAAAAATGGATATATATATATAATGGAATAAGTGTTTTGATCTACAAAGCTTTAAAATCACTATTCACTGACAATTTAGCAATGAAATTTGGTAACCGTTGAATAAATAATTTGAACTTGGGTTTTATTTCCGAATATTTTTGAATTTTTTTTCAAATGATAAATCTAATACTTTTAAAAGTTCAGAGTCGATCAAGTAACTTGACCGTCTTATGGGTGACAGAGAGATAGACTCGGTTGGGGTTTGGGAAACCAGTTGCCTGCTCCCCTTGGCTATCCGGACTGGCCCAACGGAAGGAATCGTTAACTTGATTTACTCGAGCCGCATTTTCTTAAGATAAAAGTAAAGAAATATGGAGTTTCCCAAAAGTTAAACAAGATTTAAAATAGGATTTTATGGTAAAGAGAACATTCTAGTTAAACTCTATATTAAACTCTGAGGAGGGAATTTGTATCATCCGCATGAATTTAAAAGGTGATTTCACCATTATTCGATGAATAGTACCGGTTGAATATGGAAATTAGAATTGAGTATAATTAATCTAAAATATATGAATCCTTTTTACTCAATACTAAGTGATTTTGGTTTACAGTAAATGATGTCTTAAATAACATTGTGTTTTGACCTATTTAAAACATGTTACAGAAAGATGAAATCTTTATTAATTATGCTGGAAATATTTTCCTATGTAGTTAAAAGGAAATGATTTGGCATTTCCAAAGTTAAAAAGAGGTTTAATAATTCTATACATCCCAAAAACAAAAAAGGTTTAGAGATATATATATCTCTAAAAGATATTTTATTTGATAAAAAGATATCTTCAAAGTTAAATAATATTTTGAGTAAAAGAAGAAAAGAGGATTTAACGAAAGTGGCTTAACATTTCTATATACACATATACACATCTTTTTTTTATTATTGGTTCGAAAAAACCGGGATTGGTTTTGGGTGATTTCTATTCGAAAACTACTTCGAACCAATATACGCGTTCGAAAGTGAAGACATGTTGAAGACAATTATTTTCAAGGTGGAGATCTTCATAATGTAGGGATACTCGCCATTAACCTCGTGGCTCGTGATTCCCATATTATATACATATGGTGGCACTAGTACCTTCATTTTGAAATCTTCAATGTAAGGACTGCTTGCTACTAATCCTAGGGGTGATTCCTAAACAGGATGTGGTATGAGTACCTTCAGTTTGTCCTGTTCCTGGGTAACTTGTATGGACAAATGTTTGACATTGCATTTCTAGGATCACATACATTTATTTTTATAAACGTACATAGGTTTTTATAAACGTACATCTGTCTGGTGGTGTAGGAGGTAACTTCTCTTATACTTAACACCCTTCCTTGAGGTGTATGAACTCGAGGGTTGTACTTTTGGGAAAACCAATTAGTGTGTCGTCGAAAATGGCAATGTGGCATTCAAAGTAGGATTTTTTGTTTTGAGAAAGGTAAAATGTTAGCTCAAGCCTCATAGATCGGTAATGGCAAAAACAAGGTAGATGTGGCAGGGCTAAGTTGATCGCACCCATTAAAAAAATGTTAATCACCTTTCTAGATTACCCTCCATATTTCAAGTTTGTTGTGTATGCTATGGTCACGGAAAGATCGGGAACGACTGGGGTGATGACATATTCGGTACTATCTATGGTAGAGGTAGGCCGGTTCTGTGTTGGCAGAGGGTGGCGGGGCTGTGCCTCGGTACATTCCTTTAGAGATGTACTGTTGGAAGGTAGTCCCCTACCTTGTCACTATTGGAAATCCATTCTCCAATACGTGCCTTTACGGTTTTGATTGTAGAACATAGTATGTTGGAATTTAATTAATGTAACAATTTCGTCTATGATTAATATGTTATTTGAAAGGGTTTTCAAAGAATGTCATTAGAAATAATATCAAATGTTTCGATAAAAAAATTTAGTTATCATAAGGTAAAAATCCGTCCGTGTTTATTTATGGCGTGGTCTTATGAGATACTCTTCTTTTCAAAGGTTTTGTTTGACATCAAAGTAAATCTATGACACTATCATATATATTTATAAATCGTATCTCACACTAGTTTGCCAAGCCTGATACGCGTATTTTAATACTCGGGTCAGATCTGAGTAGCTTTAGGATTAGCTGAAGATGCTTGGAGTTTCCAAAGGAGAGACGGAGATCTTCATCCATGTATAAACATAGTTTACGTTTTCTCTGTGTTTTTGTTTTTTAGCATTTTTAAGGATGGGTATTTATAACTATCCTGGTTGAGCTTAGGATTGACTCTGGTATATGTATTTAAAAGTTTTTCTGCTGCAAAGATTTTTGATGTTATAAATTATTCCATTCGTGTGAGATTTTGTTCTGTCTTTATTTTCTTTTACCTTTAACAATCGGTTTTTCCAGCACTTGAATGCTCGGCACCCAATACAATGGACGTATTAGTGTCGATTTTCGAGGGTCGAAAATCTCGGTCATCACAATAAAGCTCTTCGTCATCAGAATTTGTATCCTAAGTCTAGGACAACTGTTGTCATTTCTGCTGAGAAGGAAGAGCCAAAACCACAGCAAGGTGGTGGAGGCAAAAAAAATGGAATGGAAAGAGGAAGCGGCCTCAAGGGAATAATAGCGAGAAGAAAGCTCAATGGGAACCTACTTGCTATAGATGCAAAGAGAAGAGTCACTTGATTAAAAATTGTAGAGTGAGTGAGAAGAAGAAATGCTACAATTGTGATAAACCTGGACATTTAAAGAAGGATTGTCTAGAACCGATGAAGGATAAACAGGTTGTGAAAGCATACGCTTTGGATGTTGTTCCAACTTCGTCGAATGCTTCCTCGACGAAGGAGAAATGAAATGAAGTCGTTATTCAAGGTATGCTTTCCATTAAGGATGTTTCCATTTATGTTTTGTTTGATACCAGGACTTTACATTCTTTCATATGTAGTGATCTAGTAGGCAGATTGGGATTGAGACCCAAGATAGTAGACCGACCTTTGATTGTGACAAACATTATTGGAGGCTCTACTAGCTTTTGCATGGTTTGTCGTGGCCTAGCATTATCAAGTCATGGATGCTCTTTTGTTTGTAATTGCTTTGTCTTGAATTTTTTGGGTTCGAGATTATCTTGGAAATGGACTAGCTTAAGAAGTATGCAGCGATAGTGGATTGCGAGAAGCAATTGGTGACAATCAGAGATGTAGAAGGGCGGGCGGTAGTGATTGGCTGCCTACTAAAGGATAGGGTGATGGTCAGCTTTCTATATTCGCTTGAAGTTCCACGCGAGAGGTTGTCATCTTTTCCTATCGTTAGAGAATATCTGGATATATTTGAGGAAGTGGCCGGATTGCCGTCATATAGAGAGATTGAGTTTCAAATAGACTTAGTGATGGAAGCCAGACCTTTAGTTATGCCTTTGAGGCATATGGCACCCAGAAAGTAGAAGGAATTAGAGGTGTAAGTGAATGACCTAGTAAGGAGAGGGTTCATTCGAAGGAGCATATTTAAGTAGGGTGCACTTGTAGTATTCGCGACTAAGGCGGATGACTCTTTGAGGTTGTGTGTGGATTATCGTGAGCTGAATAAAGTGACAAAGAAGAACAAGTATCCACTCCTATGCATTGATGACTTATTTGATCAGCTTCACTGTGAAAAGGTGTTCTCTCAAATGGATTTGGTAACGGTATTTCACCGGTTGAGAGTAGCAAAGGAGTGTGTGTCTATTATTGCATTTCATACGCGATCGGGTTTTTATGAATGGTTGGTGATACCATTCGGGTTGACCAATACTCTGGCATACTTTATGGATCTCATGAATTGGGTTTTCAGAGAGCAGTTGGACAAGTTCGTACTTATGTTCATGGATGATATTATGATTTATTCCAAAACTGAAGAGGAGCACAAGACGTACTTAAGGACTATGCTTGAGATTTTAAGAAGGCACAAGTTGAGAGGGAATTTTTCTAAGTGTCACTTCTAGAAAGGAGAAGTGAGATTCTTGGGTTATGTCATTTCTAGACAGGGTACAACAGTGAATCCTGCGAAGGTGGCAGTGGTCCAAGATTGGAATCAGCCCAACAATGCTACGAATGTGAGGAGTTTTATAGGATTGGTGGGATACTATAGATGCTTCATTAAGGACTTTTCAAATATAGCAGCACCGTCAACCAATTTGACGAAGAAGAATCAGGCTTTCATATGCGATGCAAAGTGTGAGCATGCATTTGTGATTCCAAAGGAGAGGTTGACAAATGCACCAGTGTTAACCATTTCAAGTGGAAATGAGGAGTTGACAGTATATATAGATGCATGTGTTATTGGATTAGGTGCGGTATTGACACAAAAAAGAAAATTTGTTGCTTATGCTAGTCAGCAACTAAAGCCGCACGAAAGGAAATGTACGACCCAATAGTTTTTGCTTTGAAGATGTGGAGGCATATCTACTGCGATAAAGGTTTGAGCTGTTTATGGAATACAAATCCTTGAAGTACCTTTCCTCTCAAAGCGATCTCAACCTTCGTTAGCAACGGTGGTTGGAGTTCTTGGCCTCCTATGGTTTTAGCATTTCCTATACCCCAGAAAAAGGGAATGCGGTCGTCGATGCATTGAGTAGAAGACATGCTAGTTTGGGAGCAATGTTCTTGGAATGAAAGCAGATTGAGTACATTGCTGCATATGATTTCAGGCTTCATTGCGAGTTGGAACCAAAGACGTTGGCATGTTTGTTGATCAGACCTACTCTAATTGAAAGGATCGGTGCTAGTTAGAAGCGAGATACTACACCGACATAGATTATAGCGAAGATAGTAGGATTATAATCTGAAGGCATGAAGCAATACAAACTCGACCGAGATGGTTGGCTTCGTGAGGATGGGAGATTATTTGTTCTCGATATTGATGGATTGCGAGAAGAAGTGCTACGAGAGTGTCACCATTCTAGGTTAACCATTCATCCAGACAGCAAAAAGATGTACCAAGATACGAAGCATACTTATTATTGGGAGGCATGAAGAGAGATGTTGGGGCATTCATCTCATAGTGTATAAACTGCCAGTAGGTAAAGGCGGAGCAAAAGAAATCCAGTGGATTGTTGTAACCGCTAGATATTCATTAGTGGAAATAAGAGCAATTATCGATGAATTTTATTAACGGACTACCGAGGATTCGAGCAAGGTACGATAGCATCTGGGTCATGGTTGATCGATGGACCAAGAGTGCCATATTTATACCCATAAAGTCAAATAGAACGGCATCCAAGTTGGCCGAGTTGTATGTAAAGTGGATGGTATGATTTCACGTTGTGCTAAAGAGAATTGTAAGTGACCGAGACCCGTTGTTCACCAGTGGATTTTGGAAGAGCTTACAAGAGGTGTTAGGGACCGAGCTTCACCTCAATACAGCTTATCACCCGCAAACGAATGGGCAGACCGAGAGAGTAAACCGTATATTGGAAGATCTCTTGCGAGCACGCATTATAGATTTTGGAGGATCATGGGTTGACCATCTACATCTATTGGAGTTTGCATACAACAATGATTATCAATCGAGTATTGGTATGGCTCCTTATGAAGCATTGTATGGCCGACTGTGTAACGCCCCTTCATGTTGGTGGAAAGCAGACGAGAAACTGATACTAAGGCCATATATGATTAGAGAAACTTTAGAAAAGATTGGGATCATTCGACAAAAAATGAAAGCCTCTTAGGATCGACTGAAGAGCTATGCCGATAAAAGACGTAGAGATTTTGATTTTTCTGTTGGAGATATGGTTTTTGTGAAGGTATCTCCTTTGAAGAATGTTGTTCGATTTGGTAATAAGGGGAAATTGGCACCGAGATTCATAGGTCCTTTTTCGATAGTGGAGAGGATTGGGAAGCAGCATATATGGTCGACTTACCTTAGATGATGGCGGGCGTGCACAACGTCTTTCATGTCTCTTATCTAAGAAAATTTATGCACAACTTAAGCATGAAGATTACATTGGATCAACTTGAAGATGATGAGGTAGAACCAGAAGTTTCAAGATCTCGTAGGTCGGTTCGTTTTTTTGGACACGATACAAAACAGCTTAGGAGAAAGTCAGTGAAACTATTAAAGGTACAATGGAGCGGAAGTGATGATGGTTGTACGTGGAAAACTGAGGAGAGCACGAGGACTTCTTATCCGAAGCTCTTTGAATGGTAAGACCTATCATTTATCGTATCTACTTTCACCATTGTATATCGCATTTGATAGATTAGTATTCCACATGCTAGAGTAGGATCACCTATTCTATTGATTGCATGTGTGCTTGTTTGATATGGTTGATGGTTGCATATGGTTGTTAGGCATGCAGAGTAACTATGGATGTTTATTCCTTGACTTTTTTAGGAATTTTAGGTGCGAAATTCCTAAAGGGGGGAAGAATGCAACGATTTGTATTTTACGTATCAGAATATTGTAAATATTTTTATTTTACTCATGTGAGGTCGCATGACTCTATAAATTTAGGATATGACTCCTAGGGGCATTTTTGACACCTATGACTTTTCTTAAATTTCTATGTGACCATTTTGACCCTGAAATTTTTTTGGGCTATAACTTTTGATAAAAGTTGAATTAGGGTCTCAAACCAGTTCCATTGCTTTAGGATGATGGTTTCCCATTCCATAAGGTAGTTATAATAAGAAAACGGACTTAAGGTTAGGAAGTTATGCCTATTTTAAGTTTAAACAGCCATTGTCATGTATTAGTGTGTAATTAACTAAGCTCATACTTTGGCTCATTAATCTAATTCAAGATTATTATAAATAGGGGGCTGTAGGAGCTGAATTAAAACTTCTTCCTCTTTCCCAAATTAGTTTTAAACATTATTAACCCTAATTTCATCCAAAATCACACAAATTACTCTCTAATCTTTGCCAAATCACTAATTAGAGAGAAGATCGTCAAATAGAAGTTAGAGATTATCATTTTGGTTGATTTTGTTAATTGATGAGTGATTTATGCCTTCTCACTATCATATGCATGTTTATGATAGAATTACATGTTTTAACATGATTTTTGGCCTTAGAACCTTTTCTAACTTTAATTACATATTATCATATGCTTATGACCAAAATTTGTGAATCTTTGAAACGGTTTTCAATAATGATTTAGTAATTCTCTTTATCCATATTCATATGTGCATGTAATATGTAGATCTAGATTAGAATTGGTTTGTTTATCACATTTTTGTATATTGCTTGTATGAATGGATGTATATGCATGTTATTATATGTTTGTATGTTGTGCTTTGATGTTGTTTGCTAGTGTTTTGGATACTTAAGAAAATAGGTTGGTGAATTTGGCAAATTGGAAGCAAGATGGTCATAATTGAACAAAACTTAGAGGAGAGGCTCGAGTTTGGAGGAAGCCCATGAGACAAGTCGGATGCCAAATTCATTAAGTAGACAAGTTGGTACCGAGTTGTTCATGTCGGTACCGAGTTATTTGCATTGGTCATACGGGTCGGCAATTGTGGGTGATCTCTAGAGCATAGCTAGCAGAGGTTGACCATGACAAGATGTAGGAGAATTGGTAAGTATTGGGTGTTATACTTACTTGTTTCTAGAACTTGAAGGTGAAGGCTTTGGCATGAGACCGAGTTGTTTTGATGGATGGGTCGGGGTCTGAAGCACTTGGGAATGGAGCACTAGAAGCAACAAAGTAGAGTTAGCCAAATATTTGTCTAAGTAAAAAAGTCGATACCTAACTATTCAAGTTGGTATCGAGTTGTTTTGGTGAATGTCGTAGGGCCAGGCTTGTACAAGGAGGAAGTAGAGGACTCTATAGATCATGCTAGAGGTGTTGGCTCGTTCGCTTGAGGATTGGATGGCGATGCAAAAACATAATAAAAGATTTGTATCTTCGGTTGGTGACTCGTAAAGGGAGTCGAAGATAGTGGCTCGATTAAGGAGGGAGACATGGAATGTGGAACGTGTAAGGGTTCCTGGATAATGGAAACTGGATTGAGCATAAAGGAGGTCTTAGATGTATGTGTTAAGGAATTGTTGATACTCGGAGTATTTTCTGTTGTACACGAAGTAGGGGTATTTTAAGTGGGGATGCTCATGGTTCAGTGGGATGGATCTAAATACCCTGGACCAGTGGCTTTGGGTCTAGTGACTAACTTTAGGCTATGAGATACATATCTAGCTTTGGGCTATGTGATACGAGAGTACATCGAAAACCGAAATTTCCATTATTCCCTGATAGTAAGGAGGCCATATGGGTTATCATATATTCGGAGCACAATGAGTGATAGCGAGGATTGCTTGATGGATGCTATGGTTGGTTTGGTTGCTGTCTTTTGTAGGCTATCACTTGGAGATATCATTGGGAGTAGGTGCTGGAGATAGAGATATCTAGACACCTACCATTCTATTTTTGAGTAGAGTACATTTATGATATTTGTAGAGTAGCGTATTATGTTATTTTGTGCTAACTCTTTGGTTGCAGGGACATGCCAGCTATGGTTCGTGTACCTATGTTCCTTACTATATTTACTTGTATAGTATTCAGAGATTCATTTACTTCTCACACCAGACTGTTGTCTGAATCAAGATTTTAAGATTTGCTTCTTATTATATTAAGTACTCTTAAATGAGTAGACTAGATAGCAGGTCTAGGTGATGTAGCTGCTATGCAGAGGAAGAGATGGATGGAGCTATCTCGTATTATATACATATATGGATTTCTATGCTTTTCCACTGAGCGACATTGTGGAGCCTTGGTAGTGCTTGCTTATTTTCTTGAAATGAGACAGTACTTGAGTTTGATCTTGTTGTATAAACTCTACTTCTTTTGATGTATAACTCTGTGGATCTATTATTCTGATGATTTATTCACATAGTTATTACTGTCTCTCCTATTATATATGTGATATTATATTTTATCCATGTGCTGTGAGATATACAATGGGTTATATGATGTATTTGTTTGATTTCCAAACCTGATGATCGTCCTATATCGGCCGGGCATGGCTACAGCACACGATTTTGATATTATTGGTGCCGGTGGTATAGGGCAGTCGTCTCAATTACTATCATCTATTCGAATCTCGATGGTGGCAATGTCACGTATTTTTCCCTTTTTCCTTTTTATTTCTAATTATTTTAATTTTTCTTCTCTTTCTTAATATTAAAAAATCATTAACAATATTTGTTTATTTTATGTTTAATAAGAAGTTTCATTTATCTTAATTTTTTTATAGTTTCTGCTTACTTTGTCGAAAAAAAATGTCACTACAAAAGAAATGGTAATTTTCCAACTCGGAATTCTCTACGCCATCCCTACGCCGCTTAGGCGCGGTGTGGGGAAATCGTAAAAACGTGGAGAAGGCGTAGGAAAGGTGTTTGAGTTCCCTACGCATTTCCTACGCGTGCCATGGTCTTTGCCATTTGACTGTGGCGTAGGAAAGATGTATGGAATTCCTTACCCATTCCATACGCCATAGAAATCATATTGATTTCCCTATGCATTGCCTACGCCTACAGGAGGAAGAAGGTTGGAATTTCCCTGTGGTTTACCTACGCCGGACAATTATTAACTTTTGTAATTTAACTTGAAATTATATTGTAAAAATTGAATTTAAATTTTCATCAAACCATATTTACTTTCGAAACTGAAATAAAACTATATATATATATATATATATTAAATTTAAGTTATAATAATTAACTTTTAGACATTTAACTAAAAAAGAATAATAATTAAATTTAATAAGTTGGAGTATTAAGTTAATAGTAGGATAGTATGAAAAATTGAATTTAAGCTATAATAACTATAAACAAGAAATCTACATATATATGTAACATCCAATAAAATAATTTTTGCCCAAATATCCTCTATGTCCACTGTTTTATCATTAAATTGGTAATTGAAAACCATCAATTTTCCATATGTACAATTTTTACGCGGTGTTATTCTTCCAAAATCTGTAGCCTCCAGATGTCTTAATGAAAATATTATGTTCAATATATATATATATATATATATATATTAAGAAATTGAATATCAGTTCGTTGTGCTTAATTAAGAAAAGAATCAAGCATTATGGAAAAATGATCTGATAAAAAAACACATGCAAACATCAGGAATAAATTGGTGTGATTTCATGGTCTGCCATAAGGACTATATGTTTTCTAGTAATATAGAATATACAAAATAAGTAATAGGTTGGTTTAAATGTTAAAAAATTGTTAAACGTAATCAGTAAAATATAATTTAAAGTAAACTATTAGATATAAATCTTACCATTCAACGTCGCTAACTTTATCCCCAACTCATTCATTTCCAGCGAATATTAAAAAAAACCTAGATTCAAATCGCTCTCGTCGCTCTCCCTTCACGTCTAGCTCTGCACCGCCACTACCTGCCTCCGTGCCGCCACTCCCCATACCTCCATCCGTGCCTTCGATCGAGCGAGCTAGCTTGGAACGAACGGTTTTGAGAGGCTGCCTTTGCTTCTTCCTTATTACACGCATAAAATCTGGTATTGCACGACCATTATTTTTTGTAATTTCTAATGGTAATTATCATTACAATCTACCAACAAGTTTTTTCCGATTGATTTTGTGCTTCGATAATTAGCGATTGATTTTCTGATTTCTGGTATTGAATAGCCATCCATACCCATGTTTCTCACTGAGATGAAAATTGTTTTTTCCACTACAATTCATAGCAAGAATACGAAATCCTTAAGAAAAATGATGTTGAAGTGAATTGCTTTGTTTCATGTAATATTTGAGTAACGATGGTTAAAGCCAAGAAACCTAGGCAGTCTTAGCCTATCAGAAGCTAGTTCACATATTCAATAAGGTGGCAAAGAAGATTTAAAAAAACACTACCACTTTATTTGTGTCTGCATCATGCAATGCATATAGAATATTGACAACTAAAGTGCAAAGATTCGTTAATATTTAATAACGAACTATGATGAAGTTGATTACGAAATTAAACCAAAATTAATTTTAAGTTTCCTTAAGCTACAACCTGGGCATCATTGTCTAATCAATGATCCAGGCGACTAAATAAAAACATATAATAGACTAATAACCTAATATTCAAATAGAAATTAAATTTTTTAACAGAGACTAAACTAAGAGATTGGTAAAAGGAAAAAAAATAGTTTGATTTAGATTATTATTGTAACGACCCGTAAATTTCAACTGTTCTAATAACGTAATTAGTTGAAATTTTGTGAAATTTTAAACGACAAAATTTCGAAATAATTTTTTTTTGATATTTGGAATGCTTCTAATTAAACATAGCAACTGGTAAATTTTCGTCCGAAAATATGAAAGTTTATTTCGCGCGTAAATTTACTTCAATTTAATCGGTTAAAAAAGCGTTGAAAATAAAATGTTTCCGAAACTTAAATATTTTTACATAGAAAAATTCTAAACCATCTTCTGAGCAAGATGTCAGTTTGTCGTTTTTCCAAATTCGGACATCTTTGGCTCCGTCGATCTTATTTTTCTACGTTTTTCTTGCATTTTCCGCCCGTAGAAAAATTCGAATTTTATCATTCAAATCGTACCACTGATATCCGTATACCGTTTTGATCGTCTCGTCGTGCTGATCTCTACGGTATATTTATTTCTGTATCTTGAAGTCCGGTTTGCGACGAAACAATAAAGTATTCGTTGTAACGGTACCTTTAATTGTGACTTTACACTTCCTTTGTTTTTAATTCTATAACTTGCAGCTCAAACAAATAATTAATTGATTTGCACGAAATCAAAGAATTGACTGTTACAGTAAATTTCATTTCCTTTCTGTCCATTCAAATTTTACATCGGTTACAATCCAATCAATTGCTTTTATTATTCTCGTGCCTGTCACTCTTCCCTAACGCTCAATAACTTCATCCAGCTGGCTGATTTATGACTCTTGCCTTTCTCTAGCTTTAATTTTGTTTGGTCCGTTCAAAATTAGCTGACCTTTCATGTGAGCATACGTTACATATAGTTTATATTTGTTCTTGCTCTGCATACTTGCCTCTTTTTTTATCTACTCTTTCCCTCTCCTTTTATTGTTGCTCCGAGAACAATATAATATGATTTAGGTCCACCATCTTCTCACCTTTACCCACTTGCTTTTGAAGATAAGCAATATATTGTTGTTGCCATGCTCATGCCCATAGGCCTTCAACCGATCACCCTCCCACGTGTGCCATAGCACAGCCTACAACTCCACCCCACGTCACCACCACCTACACCTCGAAGCCACCATCCCCTCCACCGTCGAGGCCAGCTCCGCCACCTTTGACCTCCGCCTCCAGTGAAGCCAAGCCCAGCCACAAACCCCTCCATGCTCGCCCTACCCACGTCCACCTCCCCTGAGTTTCCGACTAGCAACGCGCCACGTCAGCCTGCACGCCTGACCCTTTCCGCGCCTTGCCTCCTGTAGCTTTCCCTTCCCACCTTTCCCCTTCGGCCTCGCCTGCTCTAACACCAGCCACGTCACTCTCCTCCGAAGTCTGCCTCAAGCCAGCCTTCCACCCTTGCACTGCTGCGGACCATGCCATGCTTCCTTGACCGTACAATAGCTCGTTCTCTCCCTCTTCTTTTCCTGCCACTTTCCCATGCTTTGCTCCAGCAGCCCTCGTTCAGCCTTGCGTGCTTGATAAAAAAAATATAGTAAGTATTTATCTTAAGAGATCTTATATATTGGTTATACATATTAGCTTATAAAATGTAAATGATTACGTAACCTATAAATACCTTTCCAGCATTTTGTTAATGAAAATGTTTAACTAATGTTTTAGTTGTACGTTCTGTTACATGCGTAGGTATATACTAGATTATAAAATGTAGTGTCTGTCTCAGGTAGGTATAGTTTATTATTACATTAGTTCATAAAGTTGATAAAGTGATAAAAGTTTGCTTAAAGGTTGCATTTTTTCTTCCGTCGATTTTGTTTACATAAGCCGTGTGTTATTATATAAGTTGTATAAGTGGTTTATATATATATATATATATGTTTATAAAAGTATATAATGTATGAGATGTTAAGAATATTTAGACGTTAGTTGTATAAAATATTTGTTTTGGTCTTTGAAATTTAAGTCCTCGGCGCACAGTAGTTGAGGATATATACAACAAAAATGTTTTCAAGAATCTAGAACTACTTTTGTTATTATCACTGAAAATAATAATGTTTCGTGAATGGTGTGACCTTGCGTGTGGTTGACAGGTTTTGTTTTGGACTTGAACAAAATGAAGTGATGCTGCTTATGATATTGTAACAATGTAGGTTTATATGCTATTGTTAAATTTATATTATTCAAAAAAAAAAATATAAAATATTTGTTCATATATGATATTTATAATATGTGAGTTTAGACTATGTAATTAAGTATATAATCTGCTGCATAATAGTTATTTATTTCAAATTATATTGTATGTACGTTTGATTTATTACATAGGTTTTATGACATAGCAATTTGAAAATGTATAATATGAAGATTTTTATGTTATATGTGTTTGAAATTAGAACATGATTTGTATATGTATATACAATTTATATCTATATCAATTTACTTACGTCAATTCTCTTCATTGATTCAGTTCTGATTTGATGTCGTCAATTTCTATCTATCAGCTTTGCCCGTTAATTTCGTGCTCAACTTACTTCGCTATGAATTATTGTTGGATCGGTCGATTTCGTGATTCAAATCGTAGCTTGCTGTGTTGTCTATCTTCTCTAACCTCGAAAGGTGAGCACTCACTCACGATTAACGTTCTTTTATTTATTAAATTTGATTTCAATTGAAACGACAATTGAAATATACTGCTGTTAGTTAATTACACTGTTATATATGCTATTACCTGTATCAGTTCACCTGTGACATCTGGCACCATTATCTGTTAATTATTTATGCGATGATAATACAGTTTGACTGATAATTGATTGATTGTTGATGTTTATATTGGACGTTAAGTTGTTAATGTTTAAATGATAAACAGTATGAAATTGAAATTGATATAGGATAGTTAAATGTTAAATTTGATTAAATGACATTTGTATAATATGACCCATTTAACTGTCAAAAATTTATTGACACGTAGGATTTGTTTAACTACACTTTGAACCACTGAATGTATGTTGTTAAATTGATGATGCATGAAATTGTAAATAGATGAAAAGTGAAAAACCGTAATGTAATAATCTTTAATCTACATGAAATGATAATGTAGATTCTAGAAATAATTATATTAATTCATACAAATAACAATGCGAATTAATACGGTTATTTCGGGATTATTTGAATTGATTATTGGATTGTTATTGTTTGTTGTTATTGCTTGTTTATTTACTTTGACACCATCCTAGTTATCACACTGCAAGTTCCCTTTGTTATGTTTTGATTTTGAATTGAATTGGAATCGGGTTGAAATGATAAATACCCAAATTAAAACTTTGACCTAGGATAGGAAATTAAATAAATAAATAAAAAACCCGATTGGTCAATAATTTGATTTAAAAATAAAATGAAGATTTTATTTGAATAAATAATATGGTTTTGAAACGAAGTTGGAAATTGAATTTTAATGAAATTTAAATGTGAATATTTAATAATCTGAAATGAAATATTTATAAAGAAATTGATGAAAGAATGTTGTTTAATTTGATTTAATAATTAAGTTTGAAATTATAATTAAGTTTGAAATTATTAAACTTTGAAATTATTTAATAATTAAGTTTGAATTATTTAATAATTAAATAAGATTGGATTGTTTAATGATTAAATTGAATTGAATTCTTTAATAAGAGAAATTGAATTTTTGAATAAGTGAATCTTTACTTCGTAAATAATTGAAATTGAGTTCCTTTATTAATTAAGTTTTTGGAAAATTATTTAAGTAAGTAAATAAGTGAAATTGAATTTCTTTAACAAGAAATAAAATGTGATATTTTTGAAATTAAGGTAAGACTTGTAATTTAAAGATTTTGATTTGACGAATTTAACTTAATTAAATTTGTAAGTTTTAATATAATGGCATTGAACTTAAGTAATTGTTTTAATGAATTGGAAATTAATAGAAATTGTTTTGAATGGAAATTTACTTAATGAATATTGAATGAAATCGATAAATGAATTTGAAATTGATTTGAATGTTAAATTAGATTAATTTAAATGATTTCGGAATGAAACTTATATACGAACTTGAATCAATATTTGAATCGTTTAAATAAAGATTGAAATTGAATTATAAGATTTTGAAATGGTAAATTTGAAAGTTTTGAAACAAAAATTTTGGAAATTGATTTCGATAGACAAATGAAATATTGATTTACGAATTGAAATTAAAATTGAAATTGATTTGGTTTTGAAATAAATAAACGACCAATCGGTGTAATAAATTACGAAAGTTATTAAAGAGACCGGGATCGGTAATGGATATACTCTCTATCTAAACCGAGACCACTTTAATAACTATGCGCGGAGTGATGATCCAGAATGAAGTGGTTGGAATGATGTACGTGATGACTGAAGAAAGAGAACGATGATGGATAGCCTTGACACTTGTGTCAAATTGGAAATGACTAAAACAGGAGCTGTGCCGGGCCAATGGAGGATTAGCTACCTCAAGTGGACACACTTCTTCGAACTACTTATACTTGTTGTCGATTGGTGCACCCTTGATTTTGGGAGTGTTGTTTCACGGTGTTGCGGGCGCTGCGGCGTTGCGTTCTCACCAGTCCGGATCAGGCGAACGGTAGTATCACTACCTTGGGTATTGCATCATGTGCCTTGTCATACTTGTATTCCATTTATGCGCGACCACTACGATTTTGATTTGTACCTTTAGTATATGGATTACCCTCTGGTGACTTCCGGCTTTGGGGAAACTACGGTCTTGTATATGCTTTTGGGAATAAAAATGTGTTAAGGGTGGAATGGGCCATGACTTAACACTATTTTGATATCTTATTATTACTGATAGACATTATCTACTTATCGTACATTACTACATAGTAGATAGTTTGACGGATCCTTAAAGGATGGTTATTCCAAATATCCTTTGAGTTACTTGTATTTCAATTGCTATTTCACTTGAGTTGGATTTATTAATATAAGAATGTTAATCCTGACTCGAGTGTTTTGTGTTTTGCTTTACGCTCGGGTCAGACTGAGTGTACCAGTATTCGAGACTCACCTTTGAAGTTGGAGCTTTGCTTGAAGATCCAACCATCTATTCTGCTGTCAGTATTCAATGATTCCAGTGATGTATTCTGATTTATATCTGATGTATCGTATTACTCTTCCGTTGTATCTGTTGTAAACTCTGATGTAACTTATACATTTATATAGTAGCTTCATGAACTACTATCTCTTTTATTTCCGCTGCAAAATTATTACTCTGTGTCTGTGATCTGTGATTATGTATTTACTGTATATGTTCAGTTTTGCCAAATTTAAATTAACAATGCGGTATTTTGAGCAATTCAACTCCGGCATGAGTGTCTACCTATACACTTATAATGGACGTGAATGGTCCAAAATTCCGGGTCGTTACAGTTGGTATCAGAGCTTTGGTAGCTCTAGGAAAAACTCAACATATAGGGTAAATGTATTTACAGAATCACTCTCATCCGAGTTTCAATCTCTTCCCTTGACTCGATTTCTTTGAATTTTGGAACGTTCCCCTCGGTTCCGAAATTCATTCGTGTCCTTCACTATTCGTCTTCTTTCGATTCTAGAGCACCCCATAACTCCATTTTGAATGATATCTATAATAGATCGGCGATCTCGCCAATCTTCGAATGATTCGTAAAGCAGCAAAACTCCTTCACAATAGGCATTGATTTACCGGAGATTTCTGTATCCTCGGTTTACGATGCTATCTATCTCCTGCTATACCTGAATTCTATTCTTGAGATTGAATGTAGATTTGCCTCGAAATTCTGCATCGATCTTACTCTTGAAGTTACGGACGACCCGGTTAAGGCTGCCCGTGAATTAAATAAACTCATCCATCTTCCGATTGTGGTAATTGAATTATCTTATCTTCTGTTTCAAACTTATTTTCGAATCAAAATTCTCTTTGATTTGAGTCAACAAAAATTTGAATCCCTATCCTTATTTTGAAAATCCATTCCTGTATCGTCGAGCAAAGAAATGTATTTCTAAATTTATATTTAAAATGTTGTTTTCAAATTTGATAAACAAAATAGTTTTGAATGATTATATTATATATAAATATAAGTTTTCTGAAATTAAATTGTTAATGAATTTGTTGTCTGAAATAATAATATTTGATTTTCATTCATTATTTTTTAAACCATTGACTATTGCATAATATAAATAAATGAATTTATAAACTTGGTTATAAATTGATTGGAATTTGAAATGAATTTAATTCAGAAATTTGAGAAATTATTAGTTTCCGGTGATTTCGAACTTTGGTTTTTAAAATCTTAAGTATATATTATTGGAAGTATTTCCGAATAGAAATCGTTTTCAAAGAATTTTTAAAAATGTTGAAATCAGTGCTCTTCTCTTTGTCGCTGGAAAATAATTTCGGTGATGGCGGCCGCATCATCGACATTCATTTTCGAGTTTCGAAGTGGAGAAACCATTATGTAGCTTTGCTACGGTTTGTTTTGGAAAAATATTTTGATTTGAATTTCTTCAGTATAATTTGATTTATATATATATAAGTATCTTATTTTAAAATTTAATTTGATTGATATAAATATATTATATATAATTCTAAATTGTTTAAAGTTAATCGAAAATCTAATTCTTAAATGTTGTTAAAGGATGATTTTAATTATAAATAAAGCTAAATTTTGAATACGTATTTAAACTTGAGATAATTTAATTTGAAAATTTTATTTGTATAGTACTAAATTGCATTTCAATATAACTGATCTAAATTATTCATAAGTTAAAATGTAATTGGATAATATATAATATAAATTGAATTTATAAATAAAATTTGAGTGTTTATAATAAATGTTATACACTAAATTTTGATTATAAGATGTTAATAGAGTTAGATAGGATAATAAGTAAAACTCAGTTAATAAATAAATAAATTTATTTTGAAAGAATTAATAAATTGAAATTTGATCGACATATGAAAATACCTTGAGTTTAAAAGAAATTAGTAGATGTAAATTAATTTAAATCGAAAATTTTATGGTTTAAATTAATTTATATGGGTTAAATATATGTGAGTAGAGATATTAAGTAGAATAAATTTAACAGTAATTTGGAATAAAGAAGAATTTAAAATTGTTGAAGAAAATATGATTATAATAAAAGACTATTCAAATTTATGGTTTTAGAAATTGTAAATTGAAGAGAATTGGATAATAAGATAATGAATTTAGAAATAGTTGAGATTGATTTTAGTGAAATCAAATGGATTAAATCAATTATTGAATATCAATTAATTTAAATTTGAATTTATATGGTTTAAAATTAATTGTTATATTGTATTTCAAATCTGTTTTCTTTTTGGTTGTTTCTATTCTCCTACCTCGTTCCTTTTCGGGGACGAAAAGTTTTGAGTGGGGGAGAGTGTAACGACCCGTAAATTTCAACTGTTCTAATAACATAATTAGTTGAAATTTTGTGAAATTTTAAACGATAAAATTTCGAAATAATTTTTTTTTGATATTTGGAATGCATCTAATTAAACATAACAACTGGTAAATTTTCGTCCGAAAATATGAAAGTTTATTTCGCGCGTAAATTTACTTCAATTTAATCGGTTAAAAAAGCGTTGAAAATAAAATGTTTCCGAAACCTAAATATTTTTACATAGAAAAATTCTAAACCATCTTCTGAGCAAGATGTCAGTTTGTCGTTTTTCCAAATTCGGACATCTTTGGCTCCGTCGATCTTATTTTTCTACGTTTTTCTTGCATTTTCCGCCCGTAGAAAAATTCGAATTTTATCATTCAAATCGTACCACTGATATCCGTATACCGTTTTGATCGTCTCGTCGTGCTGATCTCTACGGTATATTTATTTCTGTATCTTGAAGTCCGGTTTGCGACGAAACAATAAAGTATTCGTTGTAACGGTACCTTTAATTGTGACTTTACACTTCCTTTGTTTTCAATTCTATAACTTGCAGCTCAAACAAATAATTAATTGATTTGCACAAAATCAAAGAATTGACTGTTACAGTAAATTTCATTTCCTTTCTGTCCATTCAAATTTTACATCGGTTACAATCCAATCAATTGCTTTTATTATTCTCGTGCCTGTCACTCTTCCCTAACGCTCAATAACTTCATCCAGCTGGCTGATTTATGACTCTTGCCTTTCTCTAGCTTTAATTTTGTTTGGTCCGTTCAAAATTAGCTGACCTTTCATGTGAGCATACGTTACATATAGTTTATATTTGTTCTTGCTCTGCATACTTGCCTCTTTTTTTTTTATCTACTCTTTCTCTCTCCTTTTATTGTTGCTCCGAGAACAATATAATATGATTTAGGTCCACCATCTTCTCACCTTTACCCACTTGCTTTTGAAGATAAGCAATATATTGTTGTTGCCATTCTCATGCCCATAGGCCTTCAACCGATCACCCTCCCACGTGTGCCATAGCACAGCCTACAACTCCACCCCACGTCACCACCACCTACACCTCGAAGCCACCATCCCCTCCACCGTCGAGGCCAGCTCCGCCACCTTTGATCTCCGCCTCCAGTGAAGCCAAGCCCAGCCGCAAACCCCTCCATGCTCGCCCTACCCACGTCCACCTCCCCTGAGTTTCCGACTAGCAACGCACCACGTCAGCCTGTACGCCTGACCCTTTCCGCGCCTTGCCTCCTGTAACTTTCCCTTCCCACCTTTCCCCTTCGGCCTCGCCTGCTCTAACACCAGCCACGTCACTCTCCTCCGAAGTCTGCCTCAAGCCAACCTTCCACCCTTGCACTGCTGCGGACCACGCCATGCTTCCTTGACCGTACAATAGCTCGTTCTCTCCCTCTTCTTTTCCTGCCACTTTCCCATGCTTTGCTCCAGCAGCCCTCGTTCAGCATTGCGTGCTTGATAAAAAAAAATATAGTAAGTATTTATCTTAAGAGATCTTATATATTGGTTATACGTATTAGCTTATAAAATGTAAATGATTACGTAACCTATAAATACCTTTCCAGCATTTTGTTAATGAAAATGTTTAACTAATGTTTTAGTTGTACGTTCTGTTACATGCGTAGGTATATACTAGATTATAAAATATAGTGTCTGTCTCAGGTAGGTATAGTTTATTATTACATTAGTTCATAAAGTTGATAAAGTGATAAAAGTTTGCTTAAAGGTTGCATTTTTTCTTCCGTCGATTTTGTTTACATAAGCCGTGTGTTATTATATAAGTTGTATAAGTGGTTTATATATATATATATGTTTATAAAAGTATATAATGTATGAGATGTTAAGAATATTTAGACGTTAGTTGTATAAAATATTTGTTTTGGTCTTTGAAATTTAAGTCCTCAGCGCACAGTAGTTGAGGATATATACAACAAAAATGTTTTCAAGAATCTAGAACTACTTTTGTTATTATCACTGAAAATAATAATGTTTCGTGAATGGTGTGACCTTGCGTGTGGTTGACAGGTTTTGTTTTGGACTTGAACAAAATGAAGTGATGCTGCTTATGATATTGTAACAATGTAGGTTTCTATGCTATTGTTAAATTTATATTATTCAAAAAAAAAATATATATATAAAATATTTGTTCATATATGATATTTATAATATGTGAGTTTAGACTATGTAAGTAAGTATATAATCTGCTGTATAATACTTATTTATTTCAAATTATATTGTATGTACGTTTGATTTATTACATAGGTTTTATGACATAGCAATTTGAAAATGTATAATATGAAGATTTTTATGTTATATGTGTTTGAAATTAGAACATGATTTGAATATGTATATACAATTTATATCTATATCAATTTACTTACGTCAATTCTCTTCATTGATTCAGTTCTGATTTGATGTCGTCAATTTCTATCTATCAGCTTTGCCCGTTAATTTCGTGCTCAACTTACTTCGCTATGAATTATTGTTGGATCGGTCGATTTCGTGATTCAAATCGTAGCTTGCTGTGTTGTCTATCTTCTCTAACCTCGAAAGGTGAGCACTCACTCACGATTAACGTTCTTTTATTTATTAAATTTGATTTCAATTGAAACGACAATTGAAATATACTGCTATTAGTTAATTACACTGTTATATATGCTATTACCTGTATCAGTTCACCTGTGACATCTGACACCATTATCTGTTAATTATTTATGCGATGATAATACAGTTTGACTGATAATTGATTGATTGTTGATGTTTATATTGGACGTTAAATTGTTAATGTTTAAATGATAAACAGTATGAAATTGAAATTGATATAGGATAGTTAAATGTTAAATTTGATTAAATGACATTTGTATAATATGACCCATTTAACTGTCAAAAATTTATTGACACGTAGGATTTGTTTAACTACACTTTGAACCACTGAATGTATGTTGTTAAATTGATGATGTATGAAATTGTAAATAGATGACAAGTGAAAAACCGTAATGTAATAATCTTTAATCTACATGAAATGATAATGTAGATTCTAGAAATAATTATATTAATTCGTACAAATAACAATGCGAATTAATACGGTTATTTCGGGATTATTTGAATTGATTATTGGATTGTTATTGTTTGTTGTTATTGCTTGTTTATTTACTTTGACACCATCCCAGTTATCACACTGCAAGTTCCCTTTGTTATGTTTTGATTTTGAATTGAATTTGAATCGGGTTGAAATGATAAATACCCAAATTAAAACTTTGACCTAGGATAGGAAATTAAATAAATAAATAAAAAACCCGATTGGTCAATAATTTGATTTAAAAATAAAATGAAGATTTTATTTGAATAAATAATATGGTTTTGAAACGAAGTTGGAAATTGAATTTTAATGAAATTTAAATGTGAATATTTAATAATCTGAAATGAAATATTTATAAAGAATTGATGAAAGAATGTTGTTTAATTTGATTTAATAATTAAGTTTGAAATTATAATTAAGTTTGAAATTATTTAATAATTAAGTTTGAATTATTTAATAATTAAATAAGATTGGATTGTTTAATGATTAAATTGAATTGAATTCTTTAATAAGAGAAATTGAATTTTTGAATAAGTGAATCTTTACTTCGTAAATAATTGAAATTGAGTTCCTTTATTAATTAAGTTTTTGGAAAATTATTTAAGTAAGTAAATAAGTGAAATTGAATTTCTTTAACAAGAAATAAAATGTGATATTTTTGAAATTAAGGTAAGACTTGTAATTTAAAGATTTTGATTTGACGAATTTAACTTAATTAAATTTGTAAGTTTTAATATAATGGCATTGAACTTAAGTAATTGTTTTAATGAATTGGAAATTAATAGAAATTGTTTTGAATGGAAATTTACTTAATGAATATTGAATGAAATCGATAAATGAATTTGAAATTGATTTGAATGTTAAATTAGATTAATTTAAATGATTTCGGAATGAAACTTATATACGAACTTGAATCAATATTTGAATCGTTTAAATAAAGATTGAAATTGAATTATAAGATTTTGAAATGGTAAATTTGAAAGTTTTGAAACAAAAATTTTGGAAATTGATTTCGATAGACAAATGAAATATTGATTTACGAATTGAAATTAAAATTGAAATTGATTTGGTTTTGAAATAAATAAACGACCAATCGGTGTAATAAATTACGAAAGTTATTAAAGAGACCGGGATCGGTAATGGATATACTCTCTATCTAAACCGAGACCACTTTAATAACTATGCGCGGAGTGATGATCCAGAATGAAGTGGTTGGAATGATGTACGTGATGACTGAAGAAAGAGAACGATGATGGATAGCCTAGACACTTGTGTCAAATTGGAAATGACTAAAACAGGAGCTGTGCCGGGCCAATGGAGGATTAGCTACCTCAAGTGGACACACTTCTTCGAACTACTTATACTTGTTGTCGATTGGTGCACCCTTGATTTTGGGAGTGTTGTTTCACGGTGTTGCGGGCGCTGCGGCGTTGCGTTCTCACCAGTCCGGATCAGGCGAACGGTAGTATCACTACCTTGGTATTGCCTCATGTGCCTTGTCATACTTGTATTCCATTTATGTGCGACCACTACGATTTTGATTTGTACCTTTAGTATATGGATTGCCCTCTGGTGACTTCCGGTTTTGGGAAAACTACGGTCTTGTATATGCTTTTGGGAATAAAAATGTGTTAAGGGTGGAATGGGCCATGACTTAACACTATTTTGATATCTTATTATTACTGATAGACATTATCTACTTATCGTACATTACTACATAGTAGATAGTTTGACGGATCCTTAAAGGATGGTTATTCCAAACATCCTTTGAGTTACTTGTATTTCAATTGCTATTTTACTTGAGTTGGATTTATTAATATAAGAATGTTAATCCTGACTCGAGTTTTTTGTGTTTTTCTTTACGCTCGGGTCAGACTGAGTGTACCAGTATTCGAGACTCACCTTTAAAGTTGGAGCTTTGCTTGAAGATCCAACCATCTATTCTGCTGTCAGTATTCGATGATTCCAGTGATGTATTCTGATTTATATCTGATGTATCGTATTACTCTTCCGTTGTATCTGTTGTAAACTCTGATGTAACTTATACATTTATATAGTAGCTTCATGAACTACTATCTCTTTTATTTCCGCTGCAAAATTATTACTCTACGTCTGTGATCTGTGATTATGTATTTACTGTATATGTTCAGTTTTGCCAAATTTAAATTAACAACGCGGTATTTTGAGCAATTCAACTCCGGCATGAGTGTCTACCTATACACTTATAATGGACGCGAATGGTCCAAAATTCCGGGTCGTTACAATTATTTTGAAGTATCCTTATGTACGACAAGCAATGAATTTCTAATAGTGTTATGATCCTTGTATAATAGGCATACTTAATTTATTTTTAACAATCCTTCGTTGGTAAGTCAAAAGTGAATTGATATCTTAAGTATCTTAGATTGGTATACAAACTAAATAGGAATCACCGATATATGGATGATTAGGAAATATTAATCCCACAAATATGATCGTAGAGAATAATGATCTAAGTATATTAAAAAAAATAAACATATCATAGAAGTAAACATATTGGAATGGAGCTATGGAAGTGTACAATGTAAATATACTCAACTAATATTACATTGAAACCAGCCGATGATAAAAAATGAAATATTTGAAAAAATTACCAGAAAATTTCAAATCTTTGCTATCTATTATGTGGCAAAGAAAATAATGTCTATTAGCATTATTTAAGAAATCCATGAGCAATTTGATCACTTATATCATGATTAAAGCAAACATAAAGGAAAAATATTTTTGTAAAAAATTGACAATTTTATATGCCTTTATCAAATGTAAATGGTAATGTCATAAACAATTACAAAAGATAGAGATAATGCATGAAATGTTCATAAAATTCCTAAATTAATGTCCATGGCAAAGATGGATGCAATAATCATCGATTCTTGGCCATTTGGGTTCAAAATAATTTAGGATTTTGCTGCGAGTGAGTTGAAGAATAGAAAAGTTCATCACTATTTAACTTGTTATACTATTGTATATTTAGTTATGTAGACTTTTTATAATTGCATATCATAAAAATTGTGCTACTTTACTTTTACCTATAAGTAAAGACTAAATAAATTAAATAAACTATATCATATCCTGATGATTGAAATATAATACCTTAAGTTTGTTGGTGGAGGTTCATGCAGCATAAACCTAGACCTATTGATTTGACCAAAATTAATGTATTGATAAAGGGTAATAATAAGCAACTAAACATGAAAAATAAAACATATTTCAATGAAACGCGGTGCACTAATTAGGCGAATGCAGCCATGTATGGTTTGGGACAAAAGTGAAACCTGAAACATTATGAAAGGAGCTAAGTTGCTTGTTAATGTTGAGGCAGACAGTGCTGCATGGTTGCACTGCCTTTGCAAAGGCAGCGCACATGCACTGCCTAAGGTAGTGCACAGCGCTGCCTTTGCAAAGGCAGTGCAAAGGCAAAGGCACTACAACCACTGCCTTTGCAAAGGCAGTGCACATGCCTTACATGTAACAATAAGAAACTTACATGTAATGCGTATCGAATGAAATCTGACGTAGGTAATGCGTATAAAATCTGACGTAGGTAATGCGTAGGGAATGCGGTGTAGGGAATGCATAGGGAAATCGGCGTATGGAAGCCGTAGGGAATTTTCGCGACGCACTGTTTTCCGACTTCTTTTTCGACGTAAGGGTGTCGTAGGGAAATTTGCTTTCCTACGCCGTCCCTACGCCAATTTGACTTAGGGAATCCAGAATTCTTTTGTAGTGTATGAAAATAAAAGAAAATTTCATCTAGCCATAAATAAAATCATTTTTTTAAACATACTGCAAGCGAAAATTTTCTTACGCATAGAAGTTATTTGAAAAAAAAACGATAACTTAAAATCAAGATTATACATAGGGAACTTTCATACAATTAATGTGCAGAGAAATTTGTAATTATTTGAGTTTCTAGACTGTAAATATTTGCATATTTTCAAAAATATTGTTTTGATCATGAAAACATACGATTAATGTTCGGATTTTATACAAAAAAAAGAAAAAATTAGTGCAATTAAAATAGAGGTATTATTTAAAACATTTTTTGGAAAGAGATTTTCATGTATCAAAACTAAAAATAAGAGACGGAGTCAAATTTCCACTTATATGTCCGTATTTGTGCATGTGTATGTTTGTCGTTTTATTTTTATTTTTAAATTTGAAGTGTGATGTTATGAAATAACTACTAAATATGTAATTTTAATCAAACTTAAAAATAAATAGTACATCATGTAAAGTTTGATTATTTCAACTAAATATGCCTTTTGTTCAAAACATTATTTTACACAACTAATGTACACAACCTAATGGGAAACCTTAAAATGATTTTCAACTTCATTTGAATTTTGAAGAAATTTTTTCATTTAAATTAGCTGTCACTTTAATAAACAATGAATTTTTTGAAACTAAGTCTAATAAAAAGAAAATGACAATAAAGTATAATAGTTTGATTAATACCGTGAGTTTGTCAAAATATTATTTAAAATTGTTATCTTCTTCACAATATATACTATTTTTTCAACTGACATGATAACATCAGTATCAAGATTGGACAAATAAAAAGAGTAAATAATTAAGACGATAATATTTTGTGCGTTTTGAATTACCATTAAATTAAACTTTTATATAGGTTTACATGGTTGAACTGATGTTATTATAGATTAGTCATTCTTGTTCACATGGATTGAACACATGGCATATGCATTAATTATTAAGCTATATAGAGAGAGAGAACTGGCAGTACCTTTTAAATTTATTTTAAATTAATATAACTTTAGTTTTATCTGCATTTACATATTCAGATTTTTATTTTATTTTTACTATTGATCCAGTAACTAAATCATCATTTGACATATAATTAGTTGGAACAACCAATGCTATAACAAATATTCTTATATGGTTATATTTCCTAAGTGTTAAACCGCTAAAAATATTCTCATTATTTGCAATTTGTAAAGTATGCACATTATTTTCCTCATTGTTTCCTGCTTTAGTTTACAAATTTTCTAATCAATCTTACCAACTGATTCAATTTAAGAACCCGTTTAAAAGGCAAGGTAGGTATGCATGCATCAGAATGTAAAGTATTAGAGAAGCATGGAAAGCACGATTTGTTTTCTAATGCAAGCGCTGCATGAATGATACGGGAATCAGTGTTGAGTAATTTTATAAATGATCCACCAATTGCAATGGCTTTTCATTGTGGAGTTGAACTGCAGTTTGCATATGATATTGAGAAGCAAGAATTCATAAAATAAGTTGGCAAGAATTCATAAAGCAAGTTTCTAGTATTTCATCACATTTCTTAAATACTTTTACCTAATGTCCACATCCATGATATCTATGTATGTTATCTTAGAAAAGTATAACGTTGAGTCTTCAAGAGTGAAGTATTCTAAAAGTAAAAGCTGTAGCCATTTTCTACTTGAACTTTTCAGTCGGTATTGAAATTTCTAGCACGGGGTCTATGTCATTCATACTGTTGAAAAGAATGTAAAACGAAGTAAATCAGTCGACTAAAGGATGACTACGAATACACAAGAGACACGTTTCTACATATGAGAGCCGGCAAACGTAAACTTGATCCTAAAGAAAACAAATGGTACGACATTTTTTATTTTGATTTTTATTTGCAAAGGTACTATGATTTCAATATGTCGTTTTCATGGTTAGCGATGGCTTGAGAAAGCAGTGGATACTATACTCATCATTGAATCATGGAATTCAACTCCCATGTTTTCGAGGGTTATTGATTGTTCAACATTTATGTACTCCTATGACACTAATCCACAAGCAACAATTAAGATGGTTGTACTCCTATGACACTAATCCACAAGCAACAATTAAGATGGTTGGCATGTTACCTTTATTACTTATTTTGTAATTTATCGACGAATCAGAAAATATAACTTATTCAATTTTGTGATTGATACGTTATCATGGACAAATATATAGGATTGAAGATCCTGAAATAGAGGTCCAGGAAAGTAGGATGAGTTTAGTTATAGGAATGATGAACTATTTATTAATACTCTTATAAAGCTCTAAGAACTATAGACTTGAAAAGTTGCCGTGTTGTCCGGTACAAATATTTGTTACTATTGACAGAGTTAGAGGTATGTTTCAAGGACAGTTCTGTAATTCATTATAAATTATTGACTCTATAATTAAATCTCGTTTGAAATAATAATATTTGTTTTTCTATATGTACTTGTTATACCGTGATATATTAATTAATTAATTTAAATATATTAATATAGAAAATCCTTAAATGATATGTTATGTGGCAATGATTACAAAGAATTGTAATCATAAAAATATTATCACAATATTAAATACCAACAAGTAATGATGTAGATAGTATCTAGCAAAATTCTATAATCTTTTACATATTTAAATTAGAAGTCATTTCAGAAGTACTCACACTTGACAATTGGTCACATTAAATTCAAACATGTTAAGTGTGTTTATCAAAAAAGAATTGCTTAATGTACAATTGAAATATATATGTGTTATGTTTTCTAAGTGTAGGTGCAAAAGACTAATTTTTTTATGAGCAAATTCTTTTTATTAGAATTCAACTGCAATTGGTTCGTTGTGTAGTACTAACCACATGTATAATTTTGCTTTTAAAGAAGTATTAACTTTCCAAATAAATTTGAAAATATTTGGTTTGGTATCTAAGAAAGTTAAAAACTTATAAACAGATTAAGACGGGTGTTATTTCGCCTTTTGACCAGGCAATATAAAGACAAACTCGATAAGCCAAACTTCAAAGTTATCAAGGCAAGACTTTTGGAGACGACTGCAAGACCCAAAACTCAAGCACAACAAAGATCATAAGACAAAACAAGTCCACTACAAAAATTCCAAAATCCCAAGTCCACAAGTGTTGGGTTGATACCGAAATATTCAACCAAGAAAGCCATTTTCTGCCTACAAGCCCCATTTAATGTTAGAAATCTATTTCCAGTGTTGTTTTGTCGATTGAATGCAATTCTCTATCGGTCTCCACGAACTCTTGAATCAACAACTTCATTCATCTACAACTTCGTCATTTGTACTCCGAAACAAGCTATTATTGATGCAAACGACTATGAAATCATGAAGCTAACCATAGACAATCCAACATGAAGAGTTGAAGGCAATCAATTTGGCAATCTTATGGGTTGGTACCAACCCCTACCCTTGGAGTTGTACCGACCCATATGAATTAATGACGTGGCATCCTTCTTTTTGGGGGAACTGCTCTATAGCAAGGAAAACGGTCTAGTCTTTTTTGCGAGATTTTAGACTCCCTATCTCTATAAATAGAGAGGTACAGCTCATTTTTCAAGATCTTTTAGCTCTTGTTCTTCTTACTTTAATTTACTGTAATCTCTGTCGGAGTTATACTGAGCCCTAACGGAGTCGTATCGACCCGTAAGAACTTCTGTCTGTAAACAACAAGATAATAAAGGAAAACTTGAAGTGAACGTAGGTCAGAGTACGCCGAACTACTATAAATCTCCGTGTGCACTTTCTTATTCATTTTTCATTTATTTTCTTCACCTTTAATTTTGTACTTATTTTCCTTTGTTGTTTGTGCAATTTTTGGTTCAAACATTTTGGTGCTTTCATTGAAAACCACTTGAACTTGTTGATTTAATATTTAAAAAGGATTCTAAACGGCTAGACAATCAACTAGAAGGACTTGCTGGAGAAAATCAATAAGGGGACAGCCAAGAGGCGTCCTCAGGAGCTAACCCCCCGTCTATCTGCATAACCATGCATGAGATGGAAATTATGATGAATGGACTACAGGAAAAGATGATAGTACGCAAGGAAGAGTTGATGAAGAATTTCTTCAAGAGGATGGGACAAATGGAAATAGTCGAAATTGCTGCAAATCAGAATCAAAGACCAGAAGACAGAGCACAGGTAACTAGAAGCGGGGTAAGATGAATCGGGAAAACCCCGAGGAAAATATACGGGTCAATACCGACCCCCAAGCATGGGTGGGTACCGATCCCCAAGGGCTCGGAGGCATGGGTCGTCCTGGCCTTGGAAGAAATGATGTACATTTTGAACCTGAAGCGGAGCATTTGAATGCGGATCAGAATGTAGAAGCACAGCTGGAGGAGTATGTACCAGAATCCCCTCGTAGAGTCAGGGGGCAGGTTGAGAATGCTAACTTTAGAGTTCCTTTGAATTTTGATGATAGACTTACTGAGTTGGTGAGACGAGCAATGAGGGGTGGATAGTCCATTCACTCCAAACATTAGGTATGCTAGGAATCCTCCTGATTTCAAATTACCTACGCTGGAAATATACGATGAGTAGACGGATCCAACAGTTCATTTGATGAGGTACATCCAACACATGGAGGTGTTGAGTGCGTCTGAAGAGGTTATGGGATGGTGTTTCCCTTTATATTTGACAGGTTTGGCGGCATTATGGTTTAGACAGCTGGAAAACGATTCCATCAGTATGTGGTCCGAGTTAGTAAACAGATTTGTGATGCAATTCCGGGTCCATATCTCACAACCCAAGAATGTAATGACATCAGCAGGCATGAAGCAGAGGGCCAGAGAGACCCTTAGGAGTTTACTAACAAGATTCAATGCGACGACCGCTGTAATTGATAAGCAAGACCCTTCGATTGTTTTGATGACGGTAGTTTCACGAATAGCTGCGAAGATGGAGTTTAAGGTAGCTTTGGAACGGGATCCTCCCAAGGATCTCGTAGAATTTTATCATGAGGCTGAGTGTGACGACCCGGTATTTTAGCAGTATTATTTTAATAGATATTTAATCTAATTTAAATAAAAAGTAAACTTATCATTTTAAAATGAATATGACTTTCGGAATAATTGCCATTTATTTGTATGGATTTATATTTTTGAAAAGAAATTGATTTGAAAATTTAAATTAAATCTCTTAATAATAGTTACAATAAAACTTATCTTATAATTGAATTAAAATACTTTACTTTGTTTATATTTGGTAAATATTATATATAGATCATAAGCAATTACTGCTATCTATTCTTAAGATTAAATCAAAATCACTTCAGCCCCAAAGGAAGTTTGTTGGTCAAAGGAGATAGGCAAAGAAATAAAATTAAGGAGCTATGCTAATAATAATAACACAAGTGTTGCTGTGTAAGATACATAAGTGCTGTATAACCAATGCAAAGAGGCAAATTATTCATATCATATTCAAAATATCTTTGTACACAAATACTAATATCAACAAACCATAATTTTGTAAACATATATGAAGACATGTTCATTAAATGCTAGCACACATTTGTCCTTTCAAATCTACAAAAGAGATACCTCAGTACAAATATATGTTCAGCCGAAATTTTGCAATATCACTTCAACTTACAGTAATTTAACAAAATCAAATCTGATCAATACAAGTTGAAGCTTGTACCAGAAGACACCATTTTGTCTAAAGATGTTTCTACATATACACATCATATTATTAGTTCGTTTACAAAACTTAGAAGCAAACCTGAGAAAAAAAAATATAATAAATAAAATAAACATCTTTACTTTATAAACTCAAACAAATTCAACAACAAAGCAGGGAGGTTTTTAGGAATTCTAACTGCAACTCTTCAACACAGAAAATTGTTCTCTGTTTCAACAATATTTAGGTGAGTAAACTTCACTTTCTAAAGCTAGTTATCACTGTGCATGTAAGTGTTAATTGTAGAAATTGTTTGAATGAGATTTGCATGGATGTAGAAATGTATTTTTGTATGCATGCCTGTGTGAATACATGTATGCCTCTGTTTTGTTTAACAGGCTTGAAAACCTCTCAAAATAAATTCATATCTCTCCATCTAATCAATTATAGCATGTGATGTTTAAAAGAAAATTATTTGTAATGATGTAATACAAATTTTAAAAATGTTTGCAAGTAGAATTATTAGGTAATTATCTGGTAAAGAAAAAAATTACAGTAAAAAGGAAATGTATCAGAAAAATCGATTATTTTAAATTCAAGTTTCACCATTGTAATCTGATTTGTTATTAAAAGTTATGATTTTTAATAAAAATATCAATATTTTTAAGTTAGAAATTGTGGAGATAATGCGAGTTGAATGGGAAATGGAATTTCATCGATTTCTGGTAATCGGAGATTCTGGGAAGGTCGAGATCGTGACTGGAGCAAGCTCGTTGGTCGAGGAGCTTGGGAAAAATGGTGGCATGATTTGTAGATCATCGTGGTGGCGTATCGACGTGGAAATAGGGTTTTGTTATGGTTTTGATCGTCAGAGTTGACGAGGTTGGTATGACGTGGGCAGTACACCGGGACAGATCGCATAGGGGGGATCAGAACTCGATGTCGAGGCATGGTTTTGGGTTGAACGGCGTGAGGCCTGGGGGTCAGAGTTAACGGCCAGAGGTGGTTTTCCGATCAAGTTCGTATTCCAGTTTGATTGAGTTATCGATTTTTGGCTAGTCATCGATTTTCGTAGTTCTGTTTAGTCGAGATGATTGTCGTGGTCGATTGCGGGTTGGAGAGGGCCGGAATGATGGTCGGAGGCGTGCGTTGTCGTCGTGCACGTGCACAGTGGAGATGCGTGTGTATGAAGTAGGGTTGGTGAAGAAGAAGGAGTTGGCTCGGTTTCGATCTCGTGAAAGTTTGAGGGTGACTCGAAGTAGTTGGTATTGTTCGAGACTCGGGTATTTGCTCGAGAATTTTGTAATGTGGCTCGGGTTTTGGTGATGATATCCAGTTTTGAACTAAACTAAAATGCTGGTTTAAAATCTAATTTTAGACAAATTTTTAAAACAAATCTCTCAACCCATTTCTTTTGAAATATTAAATGATAATTTAGTTTAGTATAAATAAAGGTTTAAGATAAATTATGTTAAAATTTATTTAGTAAGGATTTAAAGAATAATTAAAGTGATTATAAAGATAAATGGTTTATCTTTTAAATCAATTAAGCTCTTTAGTAATTAATGATTTATTAGTTGATGTAAGTAATTAAGGGATGATTAAATTACTGGATGAGATTAATTAAGGTTAAATTAATGAATGTAATTAATTAAAGATTAATTAATAGAATAATAAATTACTGGAAGTGATTAGAGGATCATTAATTAATGTAATAAATTAATTAAGGAGATTAATTAAAAGTTAGTTAATGCGAATGGTTAAGGCTAATTAATCAATGTGGTAATTATAGGTTAATTTCTTAATGTAATTAAAAGATAATTAATCAAGGATGATTAATTAAGATGGATAATTAAAAGATGATTAATTAATTGGGTTATAATTGATTAAGGTAATCTAAGTGATTAAAGTTAGTAATTAATATAAATTAAATTAATTAGGAAGTGATCAATCTTACTTATGAATGATTGAGTGATGTTAAATGCCTTGCATTGGTTGATATCTCTTATATGAAATGTTTCGTGATATGAGATGTTTGGGTGGACAGTGATAATGTGGTTATCTATCGATGATAAATTGCTGTGTAAAAGTGACATCCTGTATTTTAAGTTGAATTGTATTTAATTGAATAACTTGGTTAAGATGACATGAGATTCGAAGAGACCGGGATCGGGTATCAGTAAATACCCGGAACCACTTCGATTTGTAATCTATAATTCTTTATAGATTTGATTTGTAAATCGAATAGGCTGGAATAAAATAAATTGAGTAATCTAGACTATTGGAACTAAGTAACGGTACTTAGATATTATTTTGTGAAAAGATTGTTTGACTATAATAAGTAAGAATTCGTAGAAGGTACGGGATACCCTGTTTTCAAATAAGTTTTATAGCTTGGTATTTCATGTTATATGGGTTTACTCACGCTGGTTTCCAGCCTGACCCGGGTGTTACTTTGATGTAATGCTCGGGTCAGACCGAGTATTACAGATTTTCAGGTAAGGACGTTCTGGAGCTCAGGAGACGAGTTGGATGGCAGGAACGTATGGAGTGTATTCCGCTGTGATATATTGTAGTTTGTCTGGGACATGTTGATTGTACCTGTCCAGTGTTTGTGTATATGTTGTAACTCTGATGTATTTAAATGTAATCGACTGATACAGTATTCTTTTGTAAACTGTTATTATTTGATATTATATTTTGATCCGCTGCGAATGTGAGGTTCTGTGTTTCGTTTTCTATTTCTTCTTCTTCTTCTATCTCTTTCTTCTTTCCTTAACTATCTGGAATTTTCGGGTTCGAAAATTCCGGGTCGTTACACTGAGAGATATTTGCTTCAGGAGGACGCCGAGGTTGATCAGGAAGAAATCGATACCGTGGATGGAGGAGGAAGACCTAGAGAAGGATCCAGCAAAGGTAAAGGAAAGCGAAAGACGGATGATAGCTTTGATGGATCAAAGAGACAGAGGAGGGAATCGAAATTCTCTTATTACATGGACTTAAATGAAACCCCAGATGGATTTGTCTGGATACTAGGGGCAGATCCCCTATCGAAAGCCGGTGAGAAGAGAACCCACAGAGTATGAAAAGGCATCTGGAAAATATTATGTATTCCATGAGTTAGATGGGCATAGCACAAATGATTGCAGGCACCTGTGGGATCTGATCAAGGAACAGGTCAGAGATAACCGATTACAACAATATGTGAGAAGCCGAGTTGCGGTGGTGGAACAAGAGCATCCATCAACCATAGCGAATGTAAATGGCCCTGGATCAAGGTCAAGGATAGTCAACTCTTGATCGGGATAGCAGAGAATCGGGTTTGGTTCTCGCACTCTATTTTCCCTTTCCAATAAACCATGCAATAATACAGTCTAGCCACTTACTCATGTATGGGATCCCGAACGGTCCCTAGACATACTCTGAGTTGGATGCTAGGTTGTAATTCCCGGAGAAGCGAACATCGTAATGTTTGATTTTATGTTTCTTAGTATTTGAATTCTATTCCATTAGATAAATTCTTGATTATTGAAACCCACTCGAACACGATGACTAATATGAATCGCTTTAAGTCTCATCTGAAAAGACAGGATCAGAGTGCAAGAAGCATGTCCATCACTAGAGCTTGAGCTGATGGGCTTGCTTGTCATTGAGTCCTCTCGCTGGAGAGCGAGTGGATTGGGCTTAGCAAGTGTCCGGAGAGACAATGGACTTGAATTGCTTTAAGTCCTGTTCGAAAAGATGGGATCGGTGTGTAAGAAGTAAGTCACTTCGCTGGAGAGTGACTGGATGGGCTTACCTGTCGTTAAACTCTCTTGTCGAAGAGCGAGCAGATTGGGCTTAGCAAGGGTCCGAAGCCATGGATTTGATTATCGATCCCGAACTGCCACAGATTTGATTATGGCCCTGAACAGCCATGGATTTCGTTATCGCACCCGAACGACCGTGGATTTGATTATCGGCCCCGAATGGCCGTGGATTTGATTACCAGCCTCGAATAGCTATAACCTCAATCAACGATTTGGAGATATTGTGGATTTAACTATTAGCCCTGAACAGTGTCGTATTTGATTACCGATCCAGAGAGATTGCGCATTAAACGGAATATGAAACGATCCGAAGAGATCAAACCTTAAAACATATTTTTTTTATAAAAGGATTTGAATGCCTTATAATTGGAATAGAATTGACAAATCCCGGGTGAACACGAGGCGATTTTAATATGATAACTCTAAATGAAATCAGAATGATAATAATGTAAATCCCGGATGAACATGGACGATTTGGATATGCGATGTAATAATTCCAAATAAAACCGAATGATGATGATGTATAGATAACACTTAGGCAAAGTCTAGAGTTTTAGACTATAACAGGCTTGGAATGACCTTTGATTCATAAGAACATCCGAAGGAACTGGACGATTCACCGAGACTGAAGTAACCGGAGAGCTTACCTACTAAAGATTAATATTCGGGATTTGTTCTTAAGCAAAACACATCTTCACAAGGCGTGCTTTGGGGGGGGGGGGGTAAGTGTTATCCCGACTTTTGACCAGATAGTATACGGACAAACTCGACAATTCAAACTTTTAAGTTATCAAGGACGCCGAGAGAGACGACTGCGAGACCTAAAACTCAAGATAACCAAGATCATAAGGCAAATATAGGTCCACCACAAAAATTCCAAAAACCCAAGTCCTTAAGTGTTGGGTCGATATCGACCGCACCTTATGGGTCGGTACCGACCCCTAAATATTCCACCAAGAAAGCCCATCTTCTGCATACAAGCCCTATTTGATGTTAGAAACCTATTTCTAGTGTTGTTTTATCGATTCAATGCAATTCCCTATCGATCTCTACGAACTCTTGAATCAACAACTTCATTCATTTACAACTCCATCATTTGGACTCCGAAACAAGCTATTATGGATGCAAACGACTATGGAACTATGAAGCTACCCATAAGACGATCCAACATGAAGAGTTGAAGGTAATCAATTTGGCAATCTTATGTGTCAGTACTGACCCCTACCCTTGGAGTTGTACCAACCCATATGAATTGATGATGTGACATTCTACTTTTTAGGGGAACTGGCTATAGCAAGGAAAACGGTTCAGAGATCTTTTATGCGAGATTTTAGGCTCCTTACCTCTATAAATAGAGGGGTAGGGCTCATTTTTTAGGATCTTTTGGCTCATGTTCTTCTTACTCTAATTTCCTATAATCTCCGTCGGAGTTATACCGACCCCTAACAGAGTCTTACCGACCCGTAAGAACTCCTACCTATAAACAACAAGATAATAATGGAAAACTTGAAGTGGACGTAGGCTAGAATAATTCGAACCACTATAAATCTTTATATGCACTTTCTTACTCGTTTTTCATTTATTTTCTTCACTTTTTATTTTCTAATTACTTTCGTTGGGTGTTTGTGCCATTTTGGTTCAAACAATAGGTATATTTATTATTTTTCTAACACCAAATTTTGGTGTCTCTTTCATTGTCTAGGTTATAGTATTCTAATTTAGTATAGAGTGATACGAATTGGTTAAGGTTTTATGTAACAGTGGTTGTGTCAAGCTCCTTATCTCCAGCACATGACATACACATATGAGTTGGCAAACACTTACTATAATAAAAGAAATCCTCAATTTTACGTACCTACCAACCCATATTTATATGTCACTTCTTCATGTTATGTAGTGATGTCAGACTATTCCAATTCCAAACCGTCGTTCCTATTTTCCATATACGAGACAACCCTAACATCTCTATAATGCCCCGCTTTACACCTATACCACCAAAGAATATTACAAAGCAATATTGTCTAATAATACGGAGAACGAGGCTTGTTGAAAGCAACCACACATGGATATTCCCTTGAGCTAACCCCAGTTTGTATTCTTTTCTTATATAATACACAAATATATGTACTGGATATCGACACAAAGCAATAACATGTAGGTTTACCAGGACAGTAAAATACATAAGATAATAAAAGAAGCATATAGTCATATTTCACAACGAAAATTATGATATCATAATAAATACAAAATGGAGTGGGTCTGCAAAAATGAAGTAACTCACCCACTATAAAATATACATCAATACTGGTCAAGTACATTTACATCCCAAACTTCATCATACGCGTATATATAGTCAATAAAAGAATATAAATACATATTATAGACTTCAAAATATACAACATAAATCTAAAAACTATCTTCTCAAATGGCTCAATATACAAAGAAAGGCTAATGTCCATATACCTAAAAAGTCTCGGATTGACCCGACTATTATTTTAAACAATAAACATGTCAGACTATGTCTAGATTCAAAGAGTGGGTACATAAATGATATATCAAAGTAATGAGAGATATAATACATACATGGCATAGCACGCAAATCTAAAATGATGGAAAAGATAAAGTAATATACATAAACACCATAATGTGTATCAGAAATATTTATATAACATGTTTTTTTCCTTAAAAAAGTCACGCAAGATAGGAAGTACCCACTGCCTCATCGTTCTCACACAATATTTAACACCCATGTAATGTCTCTAATTTCACAGTGACACACAGTTGCAACTCTAATTAACTGAGTTTCTCGCTTATGTCTTTATTATTAATTACACTTTATTAAGGTATTTAGTTAATTTTAATTGTCGATCAATTTAGTTGCTACGTTCATCCTAGGTTACATATTAACCTATTCCCCAGAAGCTAAGGTCCTCACTTGAGATCTGACCGCAGGCACTTCGTATGTATATGGAAAAAATAATTAATGCATAGGACATGTGTTCAGTCCATGTAAACCAGAACGGCTAATACAATCGGTATGTGCTCTGCATGCAAAAGACAAAATTAATACACAATTTATGTGTGCTTTTCATATGAAAGGAATAACATAATTAGTACAATAAAAAATGCTTCATATGAATTGAAACTTGAAAACTCAAATGACAACTACAATAACATCAGTCAACTAATGTAAACCTATGTAAAAGTTTAATTCAGTCATTAGTGATTCAAAACATACTAAATATTATTATTGCAATTGTTTACTCTTTTTATTTGTACAATCTTGGCACCGATGTTGTCATGTCAATAGAAAAAATAGTATATATTGTTTTTTTAATATACTCTTGGAGAACCTGGCGAACCGGTAAACTCCCGAGAGAAATTAAGTTGTGCCTGTCCGCTTCAACTCATGGCACCAATAATCCCCAAGTGCTATTTTTTTGTGACAATTATGTGCAAGGCAGGGCTCAAACCTAGGTTTATTACCAGATCTAGGCACCCCTTTCCGTTCTGTCACACCTGCGGACAAAATAGTATATATTGTGAAGTAGATAACATTTTTAATTAATATTTTGACATAACTCACAATATTAATCAAACTATTATACTTTATTGTCATTTTCTTTTTATTGGACTTAGTTTCAAAGTTTTTCATTATTTATTAATGTATTAGCTATTTTAAATAAAAAATGTCTTCAAATTCAAATGAAGTTGAAAATCATTTTAAGGTTTTTTTATTAGGTTGCGAGTACAGTAGTTGCGTAAAATAATGTTATGAACAAAATATATATTTTATTGAAATAAATAAACTTAACATGATGTACTATTTATATTAAATTTTATTAAAATTACATATTTAGTAGTGATTTCATAACATCGCACTTTAGATTTTTTATAAAAAGGTAAAATAACAAACATACATATACAATGACATATAAGTGAAAATTTGGTTCCGTATATTATTTTCAACGTTGTTACTTGAAAAACTCTTCTCAAAAACATGTTTTAAATTATACTCCTATTTTACTTGTGGTTGTAGAATATACTAGTGTATGATTTTTGTTTGAAGATAATAAATATATATATATATATATATATATATATATATATTCGTTTAAACGTATTTGTTATGGTACTATTTTATTTTTCCACATAATTAAATAAATATTTGTTGAATAAAATAATGAGGAAATTAGTTTAAAGGAAAAAGTTTAATAAAAAATTATTTTAACGGACGTTAAAATACAACTTCCGTCTCAAGGACAAGCGCGAAAAATTTCACGATCGTTCCTGCTTTTTTAGTCTGTTTTCCTCTGTAAACAAAATTTCTTCTCCATCAAGCAATGGCATTCCAAAACCAAATCAATTTTCTTCCTCAAGCTGATTTACAAGCGCAATCAACTTCCGAAGCTAAGTCAATGGACGTAAATCCACAAATTTCAACAAATCCAGAACAAATAAACGATCAAACTGGGATTTCAAAAAGTAGGGTTTCGACTGCAATGCGTATAGATATAAAGAGAAGACGAAAAAATAATCCATCCACGGCTGTTGATTCGCCTGATGTTGAACAACAAATAAAGAGAACGATAAAATCTAGGGCAGCAAAAACTGTAAAAGAGGACGACATGATGAGACAACAACTTTGTGATGAAATCGTCAGTAGAAAAAGAAAGACAAAGGTATAACATCTGATTTATTTTTCTTCAAAATAATATTTCAGTATTTAAGTAAATGATAATTAGATCGATAGTTATTGAATGATACTTCAATACATCATTTGATTTATTGCATGCATCATATTGAAGTGTTAGATGATGATGAACATAGCATTCAGTCTTTGACAAAAGACAGACTACAATAAGATGCATAGTTATAGAATGATAGACAAATATAGCATTAAAAAAATGATAGAAAAACATTGCATTATAGAATGATAGTTGAATATATCACTTTATTTACTGTATGTATAATGATGCAATGATAAGTGAAAATAGCATTTCCATATTCGATATACGGCAGACAATAATTAAATAGATAGTTATTGAATGATAGTTCAATATATAATTTCATTTGTATACACAATATTGAAATATGAGATGATAGATGAACATAACATTCAGTTTTTGATGGTTGATAAACAACAATAAAATGCATTGTTATAGAATGATAGACAAATATAGCATTGGATAGAATGATAGACAAACATAGCATTGGGTCTTTAAACTGTAGGAGCATACATTGAAAAAGAGTAATGATAGACAAATATAACATTGGATAAAATGATAGACAAACGTAGCATTGGGTCTTTAAACTGTAGGAGAATACATTGAAAAAGAGTAATGATAGACAAATATAGCATTGGATAAAATGATAGACAAACATAGCATTGTGATGCAGCCCAGATTGATGAAGCGTTAGGTCGCAAGCGACCTAACGAGCTCTTGAGTCAAGAGCGACCTAACAAGTCGCAAGATAAGGAATTACGACCTAACCAGAGGCAAGAGAAGGAGGCTGCAACACGCTGTACTAAGTCGCATGCTTTAGGTCGCGAACGACCTAGCGACTTACGAGCTAACGAGCTAAGGGGTAACGAGTTGTGGCTCAAGAAGTTCGAGCGACCTAAACCGCATACCGCTTCTTTAGGTCACGAATGACCTAATTCACATGCCGCTTCAGTAGGTCGCGAACGACCTAACTCGCATACCGTTCCTTTAGGTCGCAAACGACCTAACGATAAGTCGCTAATTCTCGAAGGTCGTTGATTCTTAAGTCGCTGTCAAGTTCCATTAAGTCGCTGCTGGATGCTGAAGATTTATACTAGGTCGCTACAATTTTGGGTCGTGTTTGTTTAGGTCGCATTTATTGTTAAGTCGCGTGGGTTGTATTGTTAGGTCGCTGCCGACCTATGTGTTGTGTTGTAAGTAGGTGATATCTTGTGATGTAATGATGGTGTTGTACTGTTGTTAGGTCGCTGCCGACCTAAGTTAGGTCGTAGGTCGCGTAACGACCTAGTGTTCTGAATGTGTGAATGCTATAAATAGCGGGTGAGTTGTAACTTTGAAGTTAGTTGATTTTGAATAAAACTTTTGTTTGAGTGCTTTGTGCCTCTTTCTCAAATTGGTAGTTGAGTGTGATCTCCTATCTCCACCTTTAGTTAATCGAGTGTGCTCGATTCAACGATTGCTGAAGCCGATTCATGGAATCTAGTGCGCTAGATCAACGTCGAAGAATCGTAGATCTTTAAACACGGTATCGTGCGCGATCAACGTGTTTGGGATAGCTAGAATCCGGTATCTTTGGATCAACGGATTTGGGCCATTCGGTATCTTCTATTCCATCGATTGCTACTTTCATCGTCACATTCGTTTTATTATTCCGCTACTGCGTCATTTGGTATCGGAGCTAGACTTAGCCAATCATAGCTAAGCCGAGTCTTGGAGCCAATTCTTATCGAAGAGTTTGAGGAATTAGTGAAGCCGAGCTACATCAAGCGAAGCCGAGCTAAGTGAAGTATTTGAACCGTGCATAGTTTGTTCATTTGAAGTTGAAGGCCGTGCATCATTTGATATCATTTTATAAGTCCAAGCCGAGAATTGAAGTGTTTGTGAAGATTCAATCATGCCGCCGAGAAGAGCTAATCGTCATCAAAATGTTGAAGATTTGTATAAGCGAGAGGATGCCGAACAAATGGAACAACGCATTAGCAATAAATTCAATGAGAAGTTGGATGAAGGTATTGGAAGATTGGAGAAATTGATGATGGACATGAATCAGGGTCAAAGAAGAAGGTCACCAGTCTCGAACCATGGAGGAAACAGAGTTTCGCCATCGGTTACGGAAGCGAGGAGGGTGTCGCCACAATCTGATAGAGGTAGAAGAGAATCATCAGTTTCGATGAGAAGAGATCACCATGAGTATAGATATGAAGAAAGAAGAACTCAACGTGGGTTTGAGTATGAGCCATATCAAGATGATGAAAGACATAGTAGAAGAGACATGCGTGATCGAAGGGATGTTGATGGTCGAGATCGATATCGAAGTACACGTGACTATGATGAAGAGAGTGATAGAAGTAATATTCATTATCGAGATCGAGACCAGGTTCGAAATGCAAATCGGGATGTTGAGGATGATCGTCGATGGGAATCGGGGATGAAAACTGAAATTCTAGAATTCAAGGGTGGTATGCAACCTGAAGAATTCCTTGATTGGTTATCTAATGTGGAAGAAATTTTTGATGTTAAGGAAGTTCTCGAGCATCGGAGAGTTAAGTTGGTTGCTACACGTTTGAGAGGAAGAGCTATGGCATGGTGGCAGCAAACTAAACTTACACGGGAGAGGATGGGAAAGTCAAAGATTGAATCATGGGAGAACATGAAGAAGTTAATGAAATCTACTTTCTTACCTTACAATTATCAGTCTCTTATGTATCAACGTTTGCAGAACTTGAGGCAAGGAACGAAGACTGTTAATGATTATGCAGATGAATTTTATCAATTGATTGCGAGGAATGATATCATGGAGACGGAGGAGCAGTTAACCGCTAGATTTGTTGGAGGGTTGAGAATGCAGATTCAAGATATGGTGAATATGTTTGATCCTAGATCTGTTGCTGAAGCACATCAAAAAGCTCTAGCTTGGGAGAAGCAAGGAAGGAGAGGTGGTGGTGTGTTTACAAATTCTAACAATCCAATGAAAGGGGCTAGTAGCAATACGAATGTTTCCAAGGCTGTTGCAAAACCGGTTGTTAATGAAGCTGCTAAGACCAGGATCAATAGTGGTATCAAATGTTTCAATTGTCAGGAGATTGGTCACAAGAGCAATGAATGTACGAAGCCAAAGAAGCAAACGATGATTGCTGAGGCAGAGGAAGATGAAGAAGAAGCTGAATGTTCTAATTCACCACATGATGAGGAGGAAGAAAATTATCGGGAGATGAAGGGTATACTTTAATGATGAAGAGATCTTGTTTGACACCAAAACAGGAGGAGGAAACAAGCTGGTTGAGGAGTAACATCTTTCAATCAACATGCACTATCCTGGGAAGGGTTTGCAAGTTTGTCATCGATGCTAGAAGTTGTGATAATATCATCTCTACAGAGGCTGTGAAGAAGTTAGCATTAAAGACAGAGAAGCATCCGAAACCTTACAAGTTAGCTTGGTTGAGAAAAGGTGGGGAGGTGAAAGTTAGTCGAAGAGCTTGTGTTAATTTTTCAATTGGGAAGAATACAAAGACGAAATTTGATGTGATGTTGTGGATATGGATGTATGCCATTTGTTGTTGGGGAGACCATGGCAGTATGATAGAGCTGTGCAACATGATGGGCGTACGAACAACTATAGTTTCATGTTTGAAGGCACCAAAATTACTTTAGTTCCCAAGAAGCGACAACAAGAAGAAAGCAAGTTGGAGGAGATTGAAGAGCTTAAAACTTTGCTATCTTTGAAGGAGTTTGTTAAGGAGGTAGAAGAGGAGCCTGAAGTATTTTTGTTGATTGGACGGGAAAGTCATGAAGTGGTTGAGATTCCTGAAGAAGTAAATCCAGTGCTGGAAGAATTTGACGATGTATTTCCTAAAGAGTTGCCAACGGAGTTACCACCATTGAGGGGTATTCAACATCAAATTGATCTTATTCCAGGAGCTGTGTTACCTCATAGACCACACTACAGAATGAGTCCAAAGGAGCACGAAGAGTTGTGAAGGCAGGTGGAAGAATTGCTTGAACAGGGGCATGTGCAGGAAAGTTTAAGTCCATGCGCTGTGCCAGCATTGTTAGTGCCGAAGAAGGATGGGACGTGGAGGATGTGTACTGATAGCCGGGCGTTGAATAAAATTACAGTGAGATATAGATTCCTTATGCCTAGGTTGGATGACTTGTTAGATCAACTTAGTGGAGCTGCTATATTTTCGAAGATCGATTTGAAGAGTGGTTATCATCAAATTCGAATAAGACCAGGGGATGAATGGAAAACAACGTTCAAGACACGTGAGGGGTTGTACGAATGGCTGGTTATGCCGTTTGGTCTTTCAAACGCACCTAGTACGTTTATGCGGGTGATGAATCAGATTTTTAGACCTTTTATTGGGAAATTTGTGGTGGTGTATTTTGATGATATACTGATATACAGTGGAAGTCCAGAAGAACACTTGCAACATCTGAGAGAAGTGTTGATGATACTGCGAAAGGAACAATTTTATGCTGCAACGAAGAAATGCGTGTTCATGACGCATAGTGTTTTATTTTTGGGATATGTTATATCGGAAGAAGGTATACAGGTGGATCAGAATAAAGTTGAAGCAATCAGAAATTGGCCACAACCCAGGACGATAACTGAAGTTAGAAGCTTTCATGGTTTAGCATCATTCTATCGAAGATTCATTCCACACTTCAGTAGCATGATGGCACCAGTTACTGATTGTATGAAGGGGAAACAATTTTCATGGTCGGAGGAAGTAGGGGTTGCTTTTGAACGAATCAAAGAACTTTTGACGTCAGCACCAATTTTAGTATTACCAGATTTTCAGTTGTTGTTTGAGTTACATACTGATGCATCTAAAGTTGGGATTGGAGGGGTGTTGAGTCAGAAGGGGCGTCCTATTGCATATTTCAGTGAGAAGCTATCGTGAGCGAAGATGAGATATAATACTTATGATGTGGAATTTTATGCTATCGTGCAAGCTGTGAAACATTGGAGACATTATTTGTTTCATAAAGAATTTGTTTTATATACTGATCATGAAGCATTGAAGCATATGCAGGGACATGACAAGATTGCAGCCAGGCATGCTTCGTGGATTGCATACTCGCAACAATTTACATTTGTTGTGAAACACAAGTCGGGAATTACGAATCGAGTGGCAGATGCATTGAGCAAAAGGAATCATGTGTTGACTACAATGAAGGTTGAGGTGACAGGGTTTGACGTGTTGCCAGAATTCTTTGTTGATGATCCTTACTTTGCGAAATTTGTAGATGAAGTTAAGGACAGAAAGACGGATGAGTTTGTATTGGTGGATGGTTTTCTTTTTAAAGGGAATCGATTATGTATACCAGAGTGCAGCTTACGAATGAAGATTGTGAAAGAGTTGCATGAGGAAGGTCATGTGGGGAGCGACCGTACATTACAGTTGATTTCGCAATCATATTTTTGGCCTACTATAAGAAAGGAAGTTGAACGATTTGTGGAGAGATGTCATATTTGTCAAGTGTCTAAAGGGACAGCGACGATGCGGGACTGTATATGCCATTACCTATGCCTACCAGACCATGGGTTGATATTAGCATGGATTTTTTTGGAATTGCCTAGAACTCAAAGGGGAAATGATTCTATATATGTGGTGGTAGATAGATTTTCCAAAATGGCACATTTTATTGCTTGTAAGAAGACAGCTGATGCCGTCCGTGTTGCTCAGTTATTCTTTAAAGAGGTGTATCGATTACATGGGCTACCTGAATCTATTGTTTCAGATCAGGATACTAGATTTCTAAGCCATTTTTGGTTAAGTTTGTGGAAGATGGTTGAAACGAAGCTGAATTTTAGTAGCGCTTATCATCCGCAAACAGATGGGAAAACGGAAGTGGTTAATAGATCATTGGGAAATTTGTTGAGATGTCTTGTGAAAGACAATTTGAAGAGCTGGGATATGAAATTATGTCAAGCAGAGTTTGCACATAATCACGCTGTTAACCGTAGTACGGGTTTCAGTCCGTTTCAAGTAGTATACTCAGCAAGTCCGAAAGGTCCATTGGATCTGACGAAAGTGCCATGTCAGAAGGGAGTTGTTAAGCGTGCTTGTGATTTTGTGACTGAGTTGCAGGAGTGCCACAGAACTGTTCATGAACGATTACTTGCATCGAATGAGAAGTATAAACAACTGGCGAATAAGAAGCGAAGGAGTGTGAACTTCAGAGAAGGTGATTTGGTTTACGCCGTGTTGACAAAAGATCGTTTTCCAGTGGGAACGTACAATAAATTGAAGGCGCGAAAGATTGGTCTAGTAGAAATTTTGAAGAAAATCAATGAGAATGCGTATCAATTGCAACTACCAGATAGTGTTCATACTTCTGATGTTTTCAACGTCAAATACTTAATTCCGTATCATGGGAATGAGTGTGTTGTGGAAGAGGAAGGTGCAAATTCGAGGACGAATTCCTTTCAACCAGGGGAGGATGATGCAGCCCAGATTGATGAAGCGTTAGGTCACAAGCGACCTAACGAGCTCTTGAGTCAAGAGCGACCTAACAAGTCACAAGATAAGGAATTACGACCTAACCAGAGGCAAGAGGAGGAGGCTGCAACACGCTGTACTAAGTCGCATGCTTTAGGTCGCGAACGACCTAGCGACTTACGAGCTAACGAGCTAAGGGGTAATGAGTTGTGGCTCAAGAAGTTCGAGCGACCTAAATCACATACCGCTTCTTTTGGTCGCGAACGACCTAATTCACATGCCGCTTCAGTAGGTCGCGAACGACCTAACTCGCATACCGTTCCTTTAGGTCGCGAACGACCTAACGATAAGTCACTAATTCTCGAAGGTCGCTGATTCTTAAGTCGCTGTCAAGTTCCATTAAGTCGCTGCTGGATGCTGAAGATTTATACTAGGTCGCTACAGTTTTGGGTCGTGTTTGTTTAGGTCGCATTTATTGTTAAGTCGCGTGGGTTGTATTGTTAGGTCACTGCCGACTAATGTGTTGTGTTGTAAATAGTTGATATCTTGTGATGTAATGATGGTGTTGTACTGTTGTTAGGTCGTTGCCGACCTAAGTTAGGTCGTAGGTCGCGTAACGACCTAGTTTTCTGAATGTGTGAATGCTATAAATAGCGGGTGAGTTGTAACTTTGAAGTTAGTTGATTTTGAATAAAACTTTTGTTTGAGTGCTTTGTGCCTCTTTCTCAAATTGGTAGTTGAGTGTGATCTCCTATCTCCACCTTCGGTTAATCGAGTGCGCTCGATTCAACGATTGTTGAAGCCGATTCACGGAATCTAGTGCGCTAGATCAACGTCGAAGAATCGTAGATCTTTAAACACGGTATCGTGCACGATCAACGTGTTTGGGATAGCTAGAATCCGGTATCTTTGGATCAACGGATTTGGGCCATTCGGTATCTTCTATTCCATCGATTGCTACTTTCATCGTCACATTCGTTTTATTATTCTACTGTTGCGTCACATTGGGTCTTTAAACTGTAGGAGAATACATTGAAAAAGAGTAATGATAGACAAATATAGCATTGGATAAAATGATAGACAAACATAGCATTGGGTCTTTAAACTGTAGGAGAATACATTGAAAAAGAGTAATGATAGACAAATATAGCATTGGATAAAATGATAGAAAAACATAGCATTGGGTCTTTAAACTGTAGGAGAATACATTGAAAAAGAGTAATGATAGACAAATATAGCATTGGATAAAATGATAGACAAACATAACATTGGGTCTTTAAACTGTAGGAGAATACATTAAAAAAGAGTAATGATAGACAAATATAGCATTGGATAAAATGATAGACAAACATAGCATTGGGTCTTTAAACTGTAGGAGAATACATTGAAAAAGAGTAATGATAGACAAATATAGCATTGGATAGAATGATAGACAAACATAGCATTGGGTCTTTAAACTGTAGGAGCATACATTGAAAAAGAGTAATGATAGACAAATATAGCATTGGATAGAATGATAGACAAACATAGCATTGGGTCTTTAAACTGTAGGAGCATACATTGAAAAAGAGTAATGATAGACAAATATAGAATTTCTACAAATAATGATACATGAATATAGCACTAGAAAATTGTGCATTCATGGTTGAGAAATAAGATTATAGTTTGTTAAATACTGAATTATTCATTCATAATTTTTTGTACAAGAATCAAAAGGCAAAAGATCAAAGAAAGCAAAAAAAACAGAAGGGAACAAATCAAAGAAATTATCTCAGGAAAAAATTCAGTATAGATGTAGCTTGCTTCCGATGATAAAAAATTTCCGGAAAATTAAGGAAAAAGGAGGTTATCTTGTTGATCAACTGAATTATTTAAAACAAACACCTTTTGAAAAATTTATGCTTGTGTTTTTCAAAGAAATTTTATCCATAGCTGCTTTTACAAAATCATCAAAAACCTTAGATGATATCATATAAACATTTTCTATCACTGACGAAGCTTTTAAAGTAGGGAACGTTTTTTTAAAGATCAAACCTGAAGATATTTCAATTCTCTTTTGCTTACCTTTGTCTGGAATTAATATTTTTCCATTACCTAAAATGAGTTTACAAATACTTCCAGACAATTGTAAGGATTTTGTACTAAGAAATTTTGGAACAGTAGAGCACATAACAAAGGATCTTACAGTTTCAAAAATAAATAATGTACTAGAAACACAACAATTTCGAAATGAAACTTATTTTCCAAAACTGATTATTATTCTTGCAATGATAACCTTCTTCTTTCCCGACAACCAAAGATACTTACCATGGGGATATATTCCTTATATTATTGATCATAACAAAATGAACTCGGTATCTTGGCCAGTTTCAATTCATCATTCATTGATTAGAGCTTTGATGGCTTTCAAAACAAAGCCAAGAAACATGTCAGGTTGTTCCATGCTCCCAATTGTAAGTACAACATTCTAACTTTATGTTAATACATCTATGTCTATAAATTAAATTATATACATTATATATTTTAACAAGTAATATTTTATTTGTAGTTTTTCCTATGTGAGCATGTCAATTTGATATCTCCATTAGCAACATACTGTTCTACTTTACCTAGATTTGGGAGGTGGAATATAGGAAGCTTGAAAAAAGTCATTTCAAGAGAAGCTTTGATAAACATTGACAAAAGAAAGGTATTATTTCTCACACAAGTACAAGAAATGTATACTGATAGATAGATATATCATAACATAATGTATATTAACAGTTTTCATTTTGTTATTATACAGTCATAATTTAAATGATAGTTACATATATCATTTCTGCATAAATACAATTTTCTATAGTTGCTACTAAAAAATGATAGTCAGATATAACATCACATGAAAAATGAAAATTATAAATAAAATTACTTCATTCATTGTATCTTAGCTCATTCATTACTATTTATGTTATTACGTAGATTTTTGTTGAAATAAGAAACCTGACTGAAGATGAAAAAGCACTTCTTCAACAAAAAACCAACAAAAATTTGTTCAGATGGATACAAATGAGAATATTGTGATACAAAAAGTAGAAAACTTGGAAGAGACATCAAAAAAGCAAGTTGACTCAATGAAACAGTACATTGAAGATTTGGAAAATAAATTAAAGAAGAGTGAAAAAGAATTAGAAATGGAGAGACAAAAAAGAATAAAAGCAGAAGGCACTATCATACAGTTGAGAAAAGAAATCAAAATGTTGAAATCAAAACCAAGAGAAGATATAGAAGCACCATCATTTGATCTGAATATAACCCAGGAAATAAAAAGGATGCAGGAAGAGAAAAAACAACAACATCAGAAGGAACCTTCAGAGGAAACAGAAAATCCCCGACAGTGAATGAAAGAACACAGAAAAAACCAAGCTCTTTAGTTTTGAGGATTAAAAAGCGCCAACGAAGGAATAAAATTGATCCCAATTTCCAGTATGAAATTGTTCATAGAAAAACAAAGAAAAATGCTGACAATGAAGACCAAAAGGAACAACCTGAAACTGAAGAAGGTCAAAAAAATACAAGTGAACAGAAACAAGAAGAACAAAATGAAGAATCTGATTATAAAGAGGAATCTGAAACTGAAATAGATGAGGAAGCCACTACAATTGAAAATGAAGAAATAATTGATGTTGATGGATACTCGCCATCAACTAAAGCTTACAAGAGTAAAGATATAACAAAAAGCAGTATTCTAAAATTATTGAATGAAGAACAGCAAAACAAAATTCTTACTTTCTTCAAATTTAATGAAAATGAGAAGTAAGATTTCTGATCTTTTTTCTTTCATTATATTTGTAATTAAATAAAACTGAAAAAAAACCAACTTGTCAATTATTGATTTTCAATTACAGCACTGTAGCATATGAAAAAGATGAAGGGAACAAAGGAGGAGTCACGATAGTGAAATCTATGCTGGAAGCTGTTCTATTTGAGGGGTTTACAGATGGACAGGTATGCATCAACTCAGAATTATGATAGTAAAAAAATGTATATAAATGTATAAAATGAAAGAATGATAGGTAAACCTAGCATTCAACTTTCAAAGTGCATATAAATGAATTGAATGAGAGAGTGACAACTAAAAGCAGTATTACTATTTGTAAAATGCAGATAACTGTATAGGATAGGAGAATGATTGTTACAACTAGCATTCATAATTTTTTAAGTGCATATAAATGTAAAAGATGAGAGAATGATAGTTAAAACTAGCATTCGAAGTTTCTAACTGCATATAAATGTATTAAATAAAAGAATGGTATTTAAAAACAACATTGGTATTTGTAAAGATCATATAAATATGTCGAATGTCAAAGATGATTGTTTAAACTATCATTTGCATTTTTCAGTACATACAATGAAGTAAACATGTAAATGATAGTGAATACTAGCATAAATATTCCTGGTTCAAAAACAAAATATCCAATAAAACTTACAACCTTTTTTGTTTTCTTAAACAGATTATTGATTGGTTTTACTACAATCAGGAGATGTATGAACACAGTTACTACTTCACTACAATGATTATGGTAAGTATAAGCTTTTCATTATAAATGTTAAAAAATAATACAAAGTATTCTAATGCATATGAATGTGCAGAATGCTATAGCACATGATCAGCAAACTGTGATCAATGACATAGTCATACCGGCAATAGATGTCATTGTCAAAGATGAATTTACAGAGAAAATTTTCTTCCCTCTACATTACACAAACCATTGAATCTTGTTGATGCTAAACTATGAAACAATGCAGTGGAGTCATTATGATTCAACAAAACCAAAAACTAGATCAACAAGGACTTCAAACCCCAGCTATAACCAAGCCATCATTCTTGTAAGAAAAGTATAATTTTTATATCAGTCTAACATTAATATACAGCACTAATTTTTCTTCTTGCAGAAAGACAAAATTGAATTAATGTTCAAGAAGAAATGGGCAGAAGTAGGAATACTGAACAAAGAATTTCACAAACCTAAAGTGTTGCAACCAAAAAGCCCACCACAGGATTGTGATTCGTAAGTAACTAATTCCATTTCTTCTCTTGTCATTGTAGTTTGTATATTCATCCAACTTTTGTTATTCTTTTTTAAATTACAGCTGACTACATCTAATGATCAAAATGATAGTTAAACCTACAACTGAAAATTTTAAAATGCATAAAATTGTGAAAATGAAAAAAAAACGATAGTTCAAACTATCATTTATATGTTTTTAGTGCTTATGAATTTATCAAATATCGAAAATGATTATTTACACTAGCATACATATTTTTAAATTCTTTTGGACTAGACTAAACATGCAAAACAATAACAAAATATCATTTGTATTTTTAAATTGCACTAGAATGCATTAAATATGCAAAAATGATAGTTAAAACTAGCATTGCTAATTGACAGTTCATTGAACTGCATCTATTGAACAAAAAGATTATGTATAAGATGTACATTACAAACACAGCAATGGTGTCTTCATGAATGCATTGATTAATAGTGTGATAAAAATATAAAGCTATATTTTAGAATTCTAGTGTAAAGAATGCTATTTTATTTTAGCATTAGCTTATACTGTAATATTAACTAATATTTCCATATCTGAAACAGGCTTGATTGTGCATTCTTTGTCATGGAAAACTTGAAAAACTGGACAAAGATGATATGTCAGATAAATATTCAAATGAAATGCTTAGAAACCTAAGAGCTGCAGTGGTGCTTGACATACTCAATGATCCACAATATAGTTGGTCAATGCAGAAATACTGATACAAATATTCTACATAAGAATAGCTGTTGCATTTTAACTTCTTTGAACTTTAGAATTATTTGAACAGAAACACTTCTGCTAATTAAACTAAGATGGAGTCTGAGATGGAGTCTGACATGGAGTCTGAAATGGAGTCTGAGATGGAGTCTGATATGGAGTCTGAGATGAAGTCTGACATAGAGTCTGAGATAGAGTCTTATTTGTTATACAATGCTTGTATTTTGTTCTCAGTGCATAAACTGCTCAGATGTATTTGAACTTCTCGATTTGAATTTGACTTGATTATAATTGTCTGTTTTCAGTACATGAACTACAATGTATAAACTAAAGATATATTCAACTGTCATTTTTATGTGTTTTCTGATGCTTTTACTGTATTTCTGAAGTGGTAAATAATCATTTACACTGAAATTCTAGATAAAACTAGCATTATGCGAAAATACATTTCTTGGTAATTGAACTATGATGAATAATGCGTGGATTTATCCATATATCATTTATATATGATTTCCAATGTATGAACTCTGTTTCAAGAGTCATGACTACTGTTTACACTAACTTGCTTTTAACTGAAATGCTAGATACAACTAGCATTCAACTGTACATCATCATAATGTCAATTAATCACAAAACCACTTATGTAATCTCATTAGCTAATCATATAAACAGTATATCATCATCATCAGATACTTCATTCTCGCACAACAACATTACTTAGTTCTATACAATAACAGATTATGGGTTTCAATGTTGAAATTGTATTTCAGGTGAAATGCATACTGATTACAATGAAATGCTAGTTACAACTAGCATTGGACTAAAATGATAAGTACATCTAACATTGAATATAAATGTTAATACCGAAGTCCAGAGCTAATACAGTTCTTCAATTCATATTATATATTTTGCAATATGATTAAATAATAGATTCCTAAAAAAAATCAACAACAAAAGGAAAATATAAGAACATCAGATATTTCAACTTAAAACAAAATAACCAAAACAGTTCACATTTTATTTTCTAATGAATTCACAAAGTATGACTTCATTCTTCTATAAGCTTTAGCAGCTTTACAGTTATAAAACTATTTTATTACACTAACAAAACACATTTTATTTTCTTAACTTTTTGAAGAAGCAAGGCAATTCCTTTTGTTGTGGCCAACTACATTACACATGCTACATCTGTTTCTTTTACTTTGAGAATATCCAAATTCACCATGCCTCTTTGTAGATGGTCTTCCTGCACCACGAACTTCTTTAGGAGGCCTAATCAAAACATCATTTTCAGCAGCAACTGGTTTATCAAAATCTGGAATTGGATTGATAGCATTAGCATACGAAGATCTGAAAGCATTAACAGTAAAATATTCCTCCACAAAATTATAAACTGATAATCTAGACTTGTTAATGCACTTAATTGCATGCGCACATGGAAAACTAGTAACTCTCCATTGATTACAACTGCATAAACGATTTTTAAGATCAACAACCTGTGACTTAGGTGATTTAACTTCAAACACAAATTCCGAGGACTTATAAACATCCCAACCAAAGCCATCATCTACTAACTTAGACAAACGTTCCTCCATAACAGGACAAAGATTTGTTATCCACAAACAACATTCCTCTCTTCGTCTCGCCATTTGCTCCATAACTTTTACTCGAATACCATCCAAACAAGAAGTTATAGGCATAACTCTATCTTCCAAAATCCATGAGTTGAAACTTTCTACGACATTTGAAGAATATTCACCATAACGCTTTCCTTGAAAAAACAAATCTGCCCAATGGTCAAAAGGTTTATCTCTAAGAAAATATTCTGCAGATGTACCCCCAATATCCTTAAATTTAGAAAGATATCGCTCAAAATCATACATATTAGAGGCTTTAGCACAAAGTTTGAACAACTCCACAATAGATGAATCACCTTTAGCTGACTTGACAACAGTACCAATATTCTATTCCATATGAAGCAAACAATAGCTATGATATGAAGAAGGGAATATTTTTGGAACACCTAAAATGAGACCCCATTAACGATCAGACATAAAAACTAAAGACCGATCTTCATTAAGCATTCCTTTCAAATGTGATAAAAACGAAGACCAATTAGATTCATTTTCATGTGAAACAATACCCATAGCAAGAGGAAAGAAACCTACAAAATAAACAATTAATGACAGTTGAGTAGTAAGAAACATAAATTATAGTAAACATCAAAACCTGTATTAAATGTTAATAATTTCTATTATACACAATTAAATTAGGTTCAAATGATATATGAATATAACATATGTTATTTTAAAAGTCTTCCAGTTAATGCTGCATAAAATTTTAGCTCTTGTTTTTACATTTCTACTATAAAACATTTCTACTGTAACCAGCTCAATCATTAAACAAAATGAAGAAACAATTCTATTGTAAACATGGATGCAGTAAAAATTATGCACAACTTTGAACAATGATAGTTTAATATATCATTACCAGAAAAATAAATAAGTAAGTAAAACAAAAGTAAAATGAAACTCATACCCTGGTTACCATTTTTACAAGTAGCAGCTAACAAAACACCTGGTCTTCCCTTCAAAGCAACAACATCTAAAAATATTAGTGGCCGACAGTGTTTAAATCCAAGTAGACAAGCACTAAAACCAATACAAACTCTCTCAAACTGATTAGTTAAAGCATTAACTTCCATGGCCACGTAACTACCAGGATTATACTTCTGCAACGCCTCCAAATACCAATTTAAATCGTTATATGACATAGCATTATCCCCATATATTTCTTTTAAAGCCAACTGTATTCCTCTATAAGCATAATAATATGACAGATTAAAATTGTACTCTCGTCTAAATTCGTTCATAATATCCTTTGGCTTCTTCATAGGAGCATCTCGAATTTGATCAACAATCAAAGATTTAACAAATCTACTTGAAATATTAACTTTATTAACATCTCTAAGATCGGCTCCACACAAATGATGAAAATTGTACGTTCTAATAAAAAACCGAGAGAGTAGATTAGGATCCGAAGAAGCATTAAGATAAAACTTACAACCATCCTTCAACCAAGAGCAATTAACTGAAATTCTATCAGGAGAGTTTCTTACAAAAATCAAATCATAACCATTTTTAGTTTGATATGCCATTAAAAACTCCCGAAAATCCTCAGCTCCATTAAAACAAAAACCAAGAAAATCCACAATAGTTTTTTGAGAACCTTTCTTCAACATATCTTTCAAGTAGTAAGAAGAATCAGCATGTGAATCACTATTAGCACCAGAATTACTACCAATTGAAGTACTTTGAACACTTGCATAGCCTAATCCACAGCCAGCATTATCAGCTTTCGTACCACAAACATTTTCCTTAACAGTGAACTTAAAATATTCACGCTTCTTGAAAATTAGAATGCACAAAATACTAATTAAATTTGAATCGGTATCAATGATTATATTCTTATTCTCGAGAACATAAGATATCTCAGTACAAAATGGACTAAGATGTGGCCAAACTTCATAGATTTCAGTCTTAACAACAAACAAAGAAGAGCATGTCGTAAGTCTAGTTGAATAACAATTCTCATTATGTTCAAAAATAACTAGCAAAGTATTTGCTTCATCATTGTAGATATCAGTACTGCAAAAGAAATAAAAAAACCAGTTAAAAATGCTAAATTAACATAGAATAACAGATGGATATCAAATTAACTGCTAAAATGAAAGAAATATAAATGACATGAAAAACCAGAAAATAAATGAACATAGGACAGTCAAATTAAAACAAATTATGAATACAACAATAAAGAATGCTATATAAATATAGCATAACGCAACAAATTACATAAAAATTCAGTACAATGATAGATGAACATTAAAATTGTAAAACAATAAACTGTGCCGAATAAAAATAGCTGTACATAATAAAATCTTACTTTGCCATTTAAACAAATCTAAAATAGGTACCCAAATCTGAAAGAAGACAAAACTGTGCAACCTACAGAAACAAAAATATACTTAATAATAAAAAATTATTAGATCAGAGGAAGATAAGAATAAGATCGGAACAAATAAGAGCAACATACCTGAATGTAAGAAAATTGTTTAATAACAATCCAGAGGATGATGAAGATCAACGATAGAGAAACACGATGAAGATCGATAGACGATAGAGAAGATCGAACATAAAAATAAAGAAACACACATCGTTGAATTGAAGATCGATGAACTAAGATCGGTAATATCAGAATTAGGTCAACGAGAAATGAAGAAGCAACATTTAAATTTTACAGAAGTTTGTCCTTGAAACGAAAATAAAAAGCCAGCGTCCTTTAAACGAAAAAAAAGATTCCGCGTCCGTAGGCCCAAAAAGAGAAGTAAAAACTTCCTCCAGCCCATTTTCCTGTAAAATAAATAACTCGGAATTCTTATTCAAACAAATATTTATTCAAATAAATATTTTATTACAAATTCAAATAGTACAAATTTAAGCTCTCACTATATTTACACTATTCCAAATACAACACAATTTTCACTATACTATTTTACATACATATTTCACCTCACTACATATTCACTCATCATTCGTATATGATCTTCAACTCTGTTCCAGCCTGTATCCAGCATCTGAACTATTTGCAAAATAAAGACCGACGCCGTAAAGTTGAAAAAGAAATATTTTACAGTGCACAAAGAAGTTTGTGTGTTTGAAAATATTGTTTGCCTTAGTTATTTGGATTGTTCGTCATCATCTTTAATTTCATCTTTCTATTTCAAACTAGAATAAAAAATACACGAACAACTTGTGACATGCATAGTGTATCACTATACATGCCACAAGGTCGTGCACACCGATATACATTTGCTTGTTAAAATTGCAGGGTCAGGTGAACACAAGGTCAAACCGAAGCCAAGACTGGATTCAGTTCAGGTGCAATGCAAACACAAACCAAAACTAACCATGGTCAGTCCAGGCAAACTATGGACCAAAGTGCACCAGACATGTACAAATGATAAAACCAACATACAAACAGCCTCAACCAAATGTACAAAGAAGAAATAACAACATGATAGCAGCTCAACTAGACCAGTCAAAGCAACAAAGCTGCAGGCATGCTCAGGTTCAATGGGTTAACATGAATGCAAAGCAACAACAGGCAACCAAATAAGTAAACATGCTCATATGCAATGAATATGCAAGCATTCAGGCATGAACACACATGAAAACCAGACAAATATGGACCAGAATCATATCAAGTGACAGCAGTTTTTCAAAGAGACTACAATAACAAAGGCACCAAGTTTATCAACCCAGCAAACATTGAATAGAATAAAAGGAAATGGACATGTAACTTGACAAGCAACTAGCACAAAATCATTATGGCCAGAGAATACAAATGCACAAGTACACACACATGTACCCAGTAAACAACAAGTATGCACATGCGCAGGGACAATCAAACTCGAGCAAATCACAGTGCAACCAGACTTCAGAGAATACAAGTGATTATGGCCAGAGAATAAAAGTGCACCAAATACAAGCAAAGTCAGAATGCAGCACTCGGGTGGACAGAGCATTTCTATAGCAATCACACACACACATACATATATACATACATATATGTATGTATATACATGGAGACATCAAATCAAACTTAAGAAAAGGCAACATGAGCATATAAATTAAGAAAATCAAGGCATGTTGCTAATTATCAGTAGCAGTTTGAACAAAGTCAATCGAATTCAAGCAGAGGTCATAAGGAAACACATTTTAGAAAATGGAATAGCGAATGATGAACAAGTTGTTGGCATCAAAGAACGGAATCAATTCAAATAAATTCAAATAAATTCAAGCAAATTCGAATATATCAAAAATATAGTCAACCAATGAACAAGTCAGAAATCATCACATTCTTTCCATCAAGAATCAAATGGCCGAGCGCAGTAATTGAAGAATTCAAATCAAAACAACGCAAACTAAATTTAGGGATTTTATTCCTATTTAAACCCAATTCATCATCGGCAAAACATCAGAGTTCAAGTTCATGCAAAATCAACATAATATATAATAAAGTCAAAATCACATACCGATATTATACCAAAGTCGAACTCAAACCCTCTGGAGCAATCGAAGAACACTGATCGAAGAATCGTGAAATTCAAATTCATCGGAATCGATCAACTCAACCAACAGAGAGGATTCGAAAGTTCTAATATTGTTGAAGCCCAGATCAGAGACTCAACAAAAGGCAAACGAGTTGAATTTTTATTTCCAAGTGGCGACTCCAATTCAACAAAACTCTAATTCCAGATTGTAAAGAAATGAGAGGACATGGATGAGCAGGAAGAAAAATAAAAGGGGAAACTTGTTTATGTCCCTTTTTTTATTGGGTCGAATAGTTTTAACTATTAGGGTTTTATTTATTTTAGTTCTTTAGTTTGTTATTTGTTTTTTATTTAAGTCAAACTCTAGATTAACTAGTTTATGAACTACGATTTTGTAGTTTGAGAATTCGCAACTCAGTGGCGGAGTTGTGGCGGAGTTTTGAGCTTAGAGTTAGGTTAATCAAATTAGCGGGTGTCGCAAGTTTACGTGTTTTTGTAAGCGTCTGATTACTTAATTTCTAGTAGAAACCTTGGGGGCAGCACATAGTCAAATTTTTGCCGAAGCTGGGTAAAACCGTGTGTGATCTATACTGGATTACTTTTTGTTTTTATTTTTATTTCCGCATTAATATTTAGTAGACCCTATTCACCCCCCCTCTAGGGTGAAAACGATCCTACAAGTGATATCGGAGCTAGGATCAAAATTTGATTTTTTTTCTTTCAATGGCTTCTTTTAATAATGCTTTTGCTGAAGGTCGGTCTATAGCTAGACCACTCATGTTCAATGGTGAATATGCATATTGGAAAACTAGAATGAAATTTTTTCTGAAAACCATAGATGCATGGAATATTGTTGAAACGGGATATAGCACACCAACAGTAATGGTAGATAATCAAGAAGTTGATAAACCTATGGATCAATGGACAGATCTTGAAAATAAACTGCAAACTGCTAATGCTAAAGCTGTGAATTCTATTATTTGTTCATTAGATCAAATTGAATTTAACTATCTCACTTTGTCTAATAGCGCAAGAAATTTGGCACAAGCTTGAAGTGACTCATGAAGGAACCTCACAAGTGAAAGAATCTCACCTTGCCATGCTTAGTAGCAAGTACGAGAACTTCACAATGGAAAGGATAAAAGTGTCAATGAAATGTATGGACGACTTTCTAATCTTGTATACAAATCAAAATCCCTAGGAAGACCATATACAACACTGGAAATGGTCCAAAAGATCCTCAGAATTCTTTCATGAAATTTTAAAGCAAAGGTGACTGCCATTCAAGAATCAAAGGATCTGAAACAGGTTAAAGTTGAAGAACTCATCGGAAACCTCACCACTTATGAGCTAGAATTCAAATTCAAGGAAGAATGTGAAGGAGGAGATACACGTAAGAAATCAATAGCTCTCAAAGGAACAACGGAAAGTGAAGATGATGATGGTAATGATGAAGGAGCAGCTGAACTAGCACTGATAATAAAGAGATTCAAAAGGTGGAACCGCAAATATGGAAATCCAGCCCAAAATCAACAACTAAAGAGCAGAATCGTCAAAGTTCTGGACAACTAAGAAAAGCAGGAGATTTGTCACAAGTGCAATAAACCTGGTCATATCAAGCCAAATTGTCCTTAAAATCGATTCAGCAAAGGAAAGAAACCGAAAAGGAGAAGTTTTGCAACAACTTGGTATGAAAGTAATGAAGGTGATGATGAAAGCACTGTCAGTGAGAGTGAAAAAGCAAATCTGTGTTTTTAGGAGAAATAAGTGACAACGATGATGACGAGCCAAACGAGGTATCAAAAATTACTCACTTGCAATTACTTATATATTTTCATGAAGTAAATGGCTATTTTGGAAAACTTAGGGAGAAGTACGCTAAAATTGAATCACAAAAATATAGTTTGATAGAACTTAATATGCAGCTTGATCAAATAATTCAAAACTATAGAAATAAGAGCCCTAAGTGTGATAAGTGTCCATCATTAGAAGAGGAAATAAAAAAATCAGAAACTAAAATTAAATCGCTTGAAAATGAAATTCCGATTTTCAAAGAAAGTGAAAATACTAGGAGAGAAAATTCTATTAAAAAGTGCACTTTGTTATTGAATGAAAATGAATCTATCAAGTCACAAGTCCAACAATTGTCTAAAACTTCAGTAAAATTCTCCAAAGGAGAAAGATCACTAAATATGCTATTAGGGAAACAATATGTTAATACTATTAGACAAGGACTTGGGTATACCCAATCTGAAAAAGGTAGAAGTAAAACTAATCATGTCAACTCCAAGTGCACGATTTGAGGAAAAATTGGACACAATCAAAACAATTGCTGGTATAGACCCAAACACATGAAAACCATAACAATTTGGATTCCTAAAGGCACAAATGTAAAATCCCTTAAAATCAAACAAATCTGGGTGCCAAAAGGGACAAACATAGACTGTCTTGGTTCTACGCAAACTTGTTTTTCAAATTTTTTTGTCACTAACAATCATGGACCCATGAAAACAAATAGGTCACTAAACTATTTTCTCGTGAAGGTGTGTTGGAAGGCTAAGGAACAACAAGAGTGGTACCTGGATTCTGGCTGTTCCAAGCACATGACAAGCGACAAATCAAAGTTCCTTAGCCTAGAGAAGTACAAAGGTGGCAGAGTCACAATGGGTAACAATGATAAATGTAAAATTATCGGTAAAGGTAAAGTAGGTAATGGCACATTTACCTTAAATGATGTATTATATGTTGAAAATCTGCACCATAATCTGATTTCAATCAGCTAGTTTTGTGATAAGGGAATGAATGTTGTTTTTGATTTTGATTTGGGCAAAATTGTTGACCAATCATCAAAAGAAACATTATTTTCAGGTAAGAGGAAAGGTAATATATACTCTCTATCTTTTGATGATCTCACTCTTTCAAAATGTTTTGTAGCTAAGGATGAAAAAGTAAACTTATGGCATAGACGATTAGGAAATGCTAGCATGAATCTATTAAACAAATTAAAAAGAAAAGATTTGGTAAGAGGTTTACCATCTCATGATTTCAAAACAGAAACTCTATGTAAGGCATGTACTATGGGAAAACTTAAAAAATCATCTTTTCATGCCAAGAACACTGTAAATACTTCTAGAGTCCTTGAACTAGTTCATACGGATTTGTTTGGACCTAAGGATATTACAAGCTTAGGTGGTAAGAGATATTATTTTGTATTGGTTGATGATTACTCTAGATACACGTGGGTATACTTCTTAGCTAAAAAATCAGAAACTTTCTCATACTTCACTAAATTCACAAAATTAGTTCAAAATGAAAAAGGAGTTTCTATTATTTCGCTAAGAAGTGATCATGATGGAGAATTTGAAAATTATGAATTTGAAATTTTTTGTGATGAAAATGGATTTAAATATGAATTCTCTGCCCCACGTACTCCACAACAAACTAGAGTAGTCGAGAGAAAGAATCTAACCTTACAAGAGTTGGCTAGATCTATGATAAATGAGTATGAACTACCCTTGACCTTTTGGGCAGAGGCAGTAAATACAGCTTGTTATGTAATGAATAGAGTCATGATTAGGCCGATTCTTAAGAAAACACTATATGAACTATGGTTCAACAAAAAGCCAAACATTGCATATTTCAAAATTTTTGGCTGTCCATGTTTTATTCTCAATACAGGTGATCAACTTGGAAAATTTAAGCCAAAAGTTAACGAAGGCATGTTTATGGGATATTCTTCCAGAAGCAAAGCTTATAAAGTATACAAAAAAGGACGAGAACAATCATGGAGTCAATCAATGTGAAATTTGATGAAGGCATTGATGATCAAAGCAAGGAAACAATCAAAAGAAATGTCGAAGAGGAGAATGAAAAAGTTGAAAGTAAAAATTCAAAAGAAACTGCAACTGCAGAAGACGTCCAAAGAAATCTGGAACCAAAGAGATAGAAATTTAAAGCAGATCATCCTCCAGAATTGGTAATAGGTAATCCTACGGCAGGTATTTGTTAACCGACACCTTGGCCCGGCTACAAGACGACAGTTGAAGAAATTATCGTTAGCACTAGACAAGATTCTAACCAAGAAGAGTCTGAGGATATACAGGTTTGATGCAGTCGACATGTTTTGGCATTTAGGTACGGTTCGGCAAGAATAGACCAACTAGCTTGAGATCCCCCTATATGGGCCAAGTCACCTTGGCCTTGAGCCCGTGAAGGAAGTCCAACCCATCTTCTTCTATAAATAGAAGGGCAGGGGCACAATGAAATGGACCTTTTTTGGGGAACACTGGGGAGACTCTGCCGCTTTGAAGACTCATCCTCTTTACTTAGCAATTGTATTCAAGTATTGGATCGATGGATTGTATCTGTAATCAGTCATCAAGTAAAGCAATAAACTTTAACCTCAAAGTGGACGTAGGCAATTACGCCGAACCACTATAAATCCGGTGTTCTTACTTTCTGCATTCAAATTAGCATATTCTTCCTTGTTTGAATTTATCTTCATCACTTATATCTCTACACAATCTTTCTCAACGAGGTTAGTGACCAATTTTGGTGCTAACACTTTGGTGCTTTCATTGAGAATTGAATTCTCAGCTTGATTGGATCTCATCGTCTACTAGTGGATTTCCATATTCGCGAGATAGATCCAGTTGTTTACTAGAAAACTTCCTATTCTACTCAGATTTGAAAGAAATCTAAAGGAAGTTGATAGCCATAGATTGGATTCACTGATGTACGCAAGATCTGGAGATTGGACGTTGAAGTTTGCACTCAAGTTGAATGAAGGCCGACCCTCCTCTAAAGGCAATTCAGCCGATCGCCCCAGAAAAGGCGTATGCCGACCGCTCCAGAAAAGGTGTATGCCGACCGCTCCAGAAAATGCCTATGCCGAGCGGTATCCAGGCCGATCCATACCTCCAGGCCGAGCGACATTCGAATGCCGATCCATACCTCCAGGCCGAGCGACATCCGAATGCCGATCCATACCTCTAGGCCGACCCAAACCTCTATGCCAATCCATACCTCCAGGCCGATCCATACCTCTATGCCGATCCATACCTCCAGGCCGAGTGACATCAGAATGCCGAACAGTGTGAATGCCGAACAATGTGGATGCCGAATGGTGTGGAATGCCGAACAGTGTGGATGCCGAACAGTGTGGAATGCCGAACAGTGTGAATGCCGAACAGTGTGGAATGCCGAACAAGTTTGGATGCCGAACGCTCTCGGATGCCGAACGTTCCTGAATGCTGAACGCTCTCAGATGCCGAACGTTCCTGAATGCCGAGCGCTCTCTAATGCCGAACGCTCCTGAGTGCCGGGCATTCCTGAATGCCGAACAGTGTGGAATGCCGAAAAAATTTGGATGCCGAACAATCTTGTATGCCGAGCAACTTTGTCATGCCGAACGGCCCTCAATGTCGATCGAAACTTAAGTTACACTGGTCTCTTATACAACCCCTATTTAAAAAAAAAATCTTTTTCGAGTACGACCCAAATTCCCAAACCCTAGCCGCAACGCAGTGCCTCCGGATAGTGAATTCAAAACTCAACTTAATAAAGGAACATTCTATCCACTTCCCTGACATCCCATGATCGACCAGGGCATAGAGGATCTAGCGGCAGCTTATGAACGACATCAAGGGAATGGACAAGCAACCGCTATTCAAACGGTACTCCCAAAGGTTGGAGAACATAGATGATGTGACTCTAGCAAACGCCAAGATGACTCCAAGCACCATACTTCGCTGACCCAGCACTTCGAATTTAGTGACTCCAAGCAAACCAATGTTTGGCTCTAAGCAATTTATTCCAAATACTAACAAGGGTATCATACTAATCGCATTTGAGGAAAGTCGACCTCCAGATATATTTTGGCAGCTAGTTAGCTAAAGAGCCTCCTACGACTATGGATAGTTTCTTTTACAAATTGAATCAGAACTAAAGTGAGGAGGAGTGGAGCATACTAAGAAAAATAACAATGCAGGCTTGTTGGCTAAGGACATTGATTCTAGTAGATAAAACAAGATCTCAAAATTCGACTCATATGCTCTTTGATAGATTCAATCGATAGCCTCTACTTGGAAGCTCACGACTCAAATTGGTACTGGAAACCAACCTCGAGAGAGCCCATCGAAGTCCAGAGAAAATCGGAGGAATGTTGTATATTCCAAGATGCACACTGATCCTGACACTGGCAATTACAAACACCTCCGAGGTGTGATCTAAAAGCTTTTTTGGAAAAGAAAGCTTTAGTAGTACATGCAAGCCTCATAGAAGGGCGAGCCAGGAACTGCGGATGCCCATCAATAAAGAACTATAATTAATAATTGAACCGTTGGCAGTTGGCATCCCGCTAGAAGGGGCTAGGGGCAGAGTTGAACAACAAGCACACGATGCTGCTCCACTTATCAATGAGATTTATCCCAAACTTCTTTGGATTATTTTCTATTTCAATTTGAAATGTGCTTTGAATTGCAACAGACTTAAACTAAACTTCTTGTAAAACGATGCAGGTGACCAAGTACTCAAAGTTGGCTTCCAACTAATCCACGCAGACCTTAATCGGATTTGTGGAGTTTCATCAAGACGAGCATGATTTGTTCGCTCATTATCAACCATGTGCCTTTGATTTAGGGCCAAGGACTAGAGATTGAAAAGCTCATCACGGTCAGAGCCCAATACAAAGCCAACATAACCGACCATCCATCCATCGACCTCCACATTTGACTTGGAGACCTAAACAAGGCTCGGAATGAATATGGCCCGATCATCCACTCCAATCGAGTCTTAGAACAAAGTTCGACAAAATACAAATACCCCTCATGAAGCTCAATGACGCCGGGGATCCGCCTAAAGTGGACGTGATTTGGTCATCTACACATCAAATCCTACCCTGAACACGAAAGGTTGTTCGAAAGCCCAACTTGAAGTAGCTATGGTAGACTGCCTACTCGCTAACCATCGCTCTCAATACATGGACGCGACTGCACCGTGAAACATATGCAACTTACTTTGTCTACCCAGTAATCCATCATCCTCATTTTCTGGAAAGAGATACGAAGCAAATTGTGCGAGACTTGATTATCCAACCCCAGCATGGATGTGATCCAACCATCTGTCATATACCTCCTTCCTTAACTTGATTGGAAGAGATATAATCACCAAGCAGACGAGAATCGACCGTCCATTTTCAAAGTTTCATCCTTGATGCTCGGGGCAGAATCCCATTCCATGAGCGAACATGGTTCGATTGTTCTTTCGACAACATTAGCCTCGATACGGTAGAGTAAATATAAATTAAAGGGTGGAAATACGACTACTCTCAATAACAACCTCCAAGTCCCCAGAGTGTGGACTGGAGTACTCTAAGTCCCCAGAGCGCGGACTCAAGTATAAATGACTCAAATCTCCAAGTCCTCAGAGTGCGGACTGGAGTACTCTAAGTCCATAGAGCGCAGACTAGAGTATAAATGACTCAAACCTCCAAGTCCCCAGAGTGCGGACTAGAGTACTATAAGTCCCCAGAGCGCGGACTCGAGTATAAATGACTCAAACCTCCAAGTCCCCAGAGTGCGGACTGGAGTACACTAAGTCCCCGGAGCGCGGACTCGAGTATAAATGACTCAAATATCCAAGTCCCCAGAGGGCGGACTGGAGTACTCTAAGTCTCTAGAGTGCAGACTAGAGTATAAACGACTTAAACCTCCAAGTCCCCAGAGTGCAGACTGCAGTACTCTAAGTCTATAGAGCGCAGACTAGAGTATAAACGACTTAAATCTCCAAGTCCCCAGAGTGCGGACTGGAGTACTCTAAGTCCCCAGAGTGTGGACTCGAGTATATACGACAACCTCCAAGTCCCCAGAGTGCGGATTAGAGTACTCTAAGTCCCTAGAGCGTGGACTCGAGTATAAATGACTCAAACCTCCAAGTCCCTAGAGTGCGGACTGGAGTACTCTAAGTCCCCAGAGCGCAGACTCGAGTATAAATGACTCAAATCTCCAAGTCCCCAGAGTGCGGACTGGAGTACTCTAAGTCCCCAGAGCGCGGACTAGAGTATAAACGACTTAAACCTCCAAGTCCCCAGAGTGCGGACTGGAGTACTCTAAGTCCTCAGAGTGCGGACTCGAGTATATACGACAACCTCCAAGTCCCCAGAGTGCGGACTGGAGTACTCTAAGTCCCCAGAGCGCGGACTCGAGTATAAATGACTCAAACCTCCAAGTCCCCAGAGTGCAGACTGGAGTACTCTAAGTCCCCAGAGCGCGGACTCGAGTATAAATGACTCAAACCTCCAAGTCCCCAGAGTGCGGACTAGAGTACTCTAAGTCCCCAAAGCGCGGACTCGAGTATAAATGACTCAAATCTCCAAGTCCCCAGAGTGCAAACTGGAATACTCTAAGTCCCCAGAGCGCGGACTAGTGTATAAACGACTCAAACCTCCAAGTCCCCAAAGTGCGGACTGGAGTACTCTAAGTCCCCAAAGTGCGGACTCGAGTATAAACGACGAAAACCTCCAAGTCCCCAGAGTGCGGACTGGAGTACTCTAAGTCCCCAGGGTGCGGACTCGAGTATAAACGACTTAAACCTCCAAGTCCCCAGAGTGCGGACTGGAGTATTCTAAGTCCCCAGTGTGCAGACTAAAGTATAAACGACTTAAGAACCTCGACGTCCCTAGAATGCGGACTAGAGTGCTTTAAGTCCCCTGAGTGCTGACTAGAGTGTAAATGGCTTAAAAAACCTCTACGTCCCCAAAGTGCGGACTACAGTACTCTCAGTCCCTAGAGCACAGACTATATTATAAACGACTTAAGAAAAACCTTTAAGTCCCAGAAGCGGACTAGAGTACTCTATGTCCACGGAATGCGGACTGGAGTATAAACAAATTAACAAAAATCTCCGCATCCCGAACTGTGGACTAAAGCATAAACCGTTCGACGAATCTCTAAGTCCCCGGAGCTTGGGCCGAAGCATGAACACAAATTGGGCGCGAGTCGATCGGGGGGAGAATGACACTAAGTCACCAGAATGCAGAGTGGTGTATAAACATCGATAAATATAGATGAGTGGATTCCGACCATTCTCTATTCCGCAAACTCCTGCCTGAAATCAACAGGAGGAATATTAACTCGCTAAGGATGGAATTCGACCATCCAACTAGTGGCATGGCCAAATCAATGCTGGGAGCAGGAGTACAAATCACTAAAAAGATGAACATGACAACTTACTATAGCTCTAGCGTGGCGTTCCTTATAACTTGAGGCAACGACTGCAGGGAGGACACAAAATACAGAACCAATCGAAACGGCATCCAAAGCTACGAGCAACCGACTATATCATACCTCAGATCGAGGGTCAAAACCGATGCGCACCAAGCACATACGAATGTGACTCGGATGTTTCTTAAAAAACTATGACCTCTAGAGTGTGGAAAGGAGTGTAAACCACGAATACTTGGTCAAAAATTCTCCAGCACCCTCATTCGATTCGTCGGGATTAGTATGAAACTGGATGAGCATAACCGAACTGCATTTGTAGCTAACTTTACCCCGAGATCTGATTACAGAACATGAACCAAAGTGGACGTGGATGACCATCCACTGTCCAAATTATGCCCTAAAACTGACGTGGCATCGAAGTATTCCTCTTGGAATGAAAAACCATGATAAAATCCAAGATAGGCGAGACTTAGTCTCCCATCAACTGACATGATCCCATGATTCAACGGGAAAGAGAGTAAAGCTAAAGTGGGCATGGCTGGCCTTCATACTTATCGGTATATGCCCCAGACCTGGGGGCACGAGCGAGAAGCAAGATGAATGTGAACCGACTATTCACCGATCACCTCTATGTATTTGGAGTTTAGGTGAGAACATAAACATAACTAGGACGAGACTCAACCGTCCATGCAGTACATTTATCAACCCGAGACTGGGAGCAGATGCATGGTCATCCAAAGACTGGCTACCATAGCTCAGTATTGAAACTTATATATAGTGCTTACAGCTACTCAAGGCTACGACCGAAAGGATGCCTAGAGATAGAATCATTAAATCGATACCTTAGCTCATGGGCAATTGACTTTCACTCCAACCCGAAGGACGGGTAAAGGATCATGAATGCATTGAATAGAAAGTGCGTTACTTGAATATACAAGTAAAATCAAACTCATAGCAAGATCCGGCTATACAGTTGCACGTAACTCGAGGCTGACCCCTACTCGACATTTCCTTCAATGCACTTTTAAGCCTGATATTTGGCCATTTGCTGATAATCTGTTAGAGCATTCAGAGGCCTTCACTATTAGACTTAATAACTCATGACAAGACTCTAGGATTCGACCAGAGTCACCATCAACATTGGCCGTCCCAACCATATTTCACATTGAATGTTATGCAAAATAGTTACATCAAAACTCAAAGAATCTGGGATGGCACCTGCTAAGCTGACAGTCGATATTACAGCCAGCCATGGCGACCCTTTCCGGGTGCTGAGTATCGAATCATAGCTTAGGGCAATGATGATAAAAGAATTAGTTGGATTTTTATGAATAAATGATGATATGTTCCCTTGGACCCATTTTGACATGCATGTGTGATTTCACCAACTATCGTGATCCATGCATTGGATATCGACCCGAAGCTACAAAAGCTAGCGCAATGTCTATTGACTTCATCATGAAAGCTCCACTCTTACTTTTGGGCTCACCCTATCAACATCTATGCCTACTAGCCGTTGCAACCAGGTATACAACGACCTGAGACATCTGAAATACTACTTAAATAGAATATCAAACTAAGCCAATTCGATATCACTTACTTCCCTCGAAGGGCTATCCAAGGATGGAAATTAGCAGACCTCATACCCAAATTCACTACATTAGATGACTACTCGAAGGGTAGTAGAGAACCAACTGACAGATGGAAAATGTACGCAGATGGAGCATCCACTGATCAATGTTATGGCGTAGAACTCATGTTAATGACTCTCGAGGAACGATTGATCTGCTACGTCCTGAAACTCGATTTCCCTATAACCAACAACGATGCTTATTATGAAGCCTCGACCGCCAGCCTCAAACTTGCTAGAGAATTTGAAGTGGAAACTTTGCATATCTTTTGTGATTCCTGATTGATATTATGCAAAGTTAAGGAGGTTGATCTCGCTATGGGGCATTATCTTGCCCTTTATCTCGGCCAGGTCCAAGAGCTACTTGTCGACTTCACGTATTGCATCATTACACACATACTTAGCGAACAAGATGAAAAGAGTCCAGTCACTGGCCAAGCTGGCCAGTTTTTGGGACGCGCAATGGACATACATTGTTTCGGTTGAAATATTTAATATTCCAAGCATTGACGGGTGGAGATCGACTAAGTCTTGGAGACAGAGCCCGAAAAGGTGTCATGGTTCACTCCTATCAAAGACTATCTACAATTAGGAATTCTTACTGAACGGAGGAATGGAAAACGACAGATCCTCCTCAAAGCTTCATGCAAAATCATCCAAGAAGAAGTCGTGTATAGAAAGGAGTTTATCCATCCCCATGCTTCGGTGTATCTCCCATGATGATATCTTGAGCAAAGTCTATGAAGAAGAATATGCCGATTACATCAAGGGGAAAAACCCTGATAAAGAAAATACTCTACTACGGGTATTACTGGCCAACAATCAATCTAGATGCGGTTGATCATGATAGACAATGCGAAAAGTGCAAGATGTTTGCAAAAATCCAGGAACCCCACCGATGGAAATTACTCAATTGGCTAGTCCATAGTCGTTTACCACTTGGGGGAATTGACATCCTCTTCTTACCAATCCTAAAGGTAGTGCAAAATACGCCATCATAGCAGTTGATTGCTTCACCGAATAGGCAGATTAACCATGACCAAGATGAAGAAAATAATCAACTTCATTATCCGTAACATCATCTGTCCTTATGACCTTCCAATGGATAGGATGAAGATGTGAACAAAATCATAAAGCCTGTTCTAAAGAAAAGTTTGGAAAAGGCTAGAGGTAAATAGGTGGATGAACTTCCAATAGCATTATGGGCTTATAGAACTACCCATGGGTCCATGACTGGCCGTACTCCATTCACCCTTGCTTACTGTTCTAAGATCGTCATCCATGTAAAACTTGAAGTCCGCTCTCGTCAAGTGGCTGATTACAACCCTTATTTCATAGAAAATACAAATAAGGAATCACAATTGAATTGCTATTAAACTAGATGGAATTGGCAACGACTTGCGAGCATATAAAATGCATTCGAGAGCCAATGGCAAGAACATGTACCCAAACATGCAAGTGTACATCCAAAAAAGTTCGACTTCTTGAAATCAACGTAAATTGAATTCTCACTTAGGGTTATTAAGAAAAGACTAGATTAGATAGCCGAAGCTTACTAGCACTATAGAATCAGACACGGATGGCCACTGATAAACTACAAACCTGGATTTATAACATTAGGAATCAACCAAGCATCATGATGACCAAAGAAGGGTACGACACCTTGGGAGGATAAATTTAAAGAACAATGACTGTTCAAGGAACACGATGGATTTCTTTCTAGAGACAGGTAATACTCACTGATTCAAAGCATGTCGTGTTGCTTCACACGACACACTTTGGGGGGCAAGTGTTAACCGACACCTTGGCCCGGCTACAAGACGACAGTTGAAGAAATTATCGTTAGCACTAGACCAGATTCTAACTAAGAAGAGCCCGAGGATATACAAGTTTGATGCAGTCGACATGTTTTGGCATTTAGGTACGGTTCGGCAAGAATAGACCAACTAGCTTGAGATCGCCCTATATGGGCCAAGTAACCTTGGCCTTGAGCCCGTGAAGGAAGTCCAACCCATCTTCTTCTATAAATAGAAGGGCATGGGCACAATGAAATGGACCTTTATTCGGGAACACTAGGGAGACTCTGCCGCTTTGAAGACTCGTCCTCTTTACTTAGCAATTGTATCTAAGTATTGGATCGACGGATTGTATATATAATCAATCATCAAGTAAAGCAATAAAGTTTAACCTCAAATTGGACGTAGGCAATTACGCCGAACCACTATAAATCCGGTGTTCTTACTTTCTGCATTCAAATTAGCATATTCTTCCTTGTTTGAATTTATCTTCATCACTTATATCTCTACACAATCTTTCTCAACGAGGTTAGTGACGACTTTTAATGCTAATATTCAAACTCGTTCCTCCTTTAGAAATTTATGTGATTTGTGTCTATATAGTGGATTTATTTCAAAAATTGAACCCAAAGACATAGATATAGCTCTTAATGATGAGTGTTGGTTTATGGCTATGCAAGAAGAGCTAAATCAATTTGAACGAAATGATGTTTGGATTCTAACACCTAGACCTAATGATTATCCAGTTGTAGGAACCAAATGAATTTTAAAAAATAATTTTGATTAATCTGGAAATGTGATTAGGAACAAAGCTAGGTTAGTTGCTAAAGGTTATAATCGAATTGAAGGAATTGATTTTGATGAAACTTTTGCACCAGTAGCCCGACTAGCATCCATTAGAATCTTGTTAGTTTTTGCTTGTTATAAAGGATTTAAACCAAGACATATGAATATTAAAAGTGCTTTTCTTAATGGAATTTTGAAAGAGGATGTATTCGTTGAAAAACCTGAAGGCTTTGAAAGTCAAGAATACCCTAACCATATATATAAACTTAAGAAAGCACTATATGGATTAAAACAAGCCCTTAGGGCTTGGTATGAATGTCTTAGCACTTATCTCCTTGAAAATGGGTTCAAAAAGGGCTGTGTAGACACCACATTATTTCTATTGCACGAAAATGATGACCTATTGATTGTTTAAATATATGTTGATGACATTATTATGGTGCCACTAACAACCTTTCGTGTGAGAAATTTGAAAAAGTCATGCATGAAAAGTTTGAAATGAGCTTGGTAGGAGAGTTGAAATTCTTTTTAGGATTTCAAATCAAACAAAGTGAAAAAGGTACGTTCATCTCTCAAACAAAATATATCAGAGAGCTTGTCAACAAATTTGGAATGAAAGATGCTAAACCTGCAAAAACTCCCTCGAGCACAATAATTAAACTTGACAAGGATGAAAAAGGTAAGGTGGTTGATCAAAAGAAATATCAAGGTATGATTGGATCACTTCTTTATCTTACTGCTTCTAGACCAGACATTATGTTCTCTGTTTTTTTATGTGCATGGTTTCAATCAAATCTAAAGAACCTTATTTAAAAGCTATAAAAAGGATTATAAGGTATCTGTTGCACACCTCACGTTTTGGTCTATGGTATCAAACTAATGATAACTTTGAGTTAAAAGGGTATTCAGATGTAGATTATGCTGGTAGTCCAGTTGATAGAAAAAGTACTAGTGGAACGTGTTTTATGTTAGGACACTCATTAGTTGCATGGTCAAGTCGAAAAGAAAATTGTATTGCATTATCTACCACTTAGGCAGAGTATATTGCTCTAAGCGGTTGCTCTGCTCAAATCTTATGGATGATACAAACCTTGCATGACTATGGTCTAAATTTTAAACGAGTTCCACTTATGTGTGATAGCATAAGTGCAATTGATCTCTCAAATAATCATGTACATCGTTCTCGTACCAAGCATATAGATGTTAGACATCATTTCATTAGAGATCACATTTCCAAAGAAAATATCTGCATAAACTTCATTTCAACCGATTCTCAATTGGCAGACATTTTTACAAACCCCTTCCAGAAAATAGTTTATGTCGACTTCATCTCAGTTTAGGCATTTTAGAAATGTGATTATATATTTTTTGGATTTGATCTTAAATGCCTATGTTAACTAATCTGACTCCCTATTGATTATCGAAAGGATAAATAGTGGTTGAAAAAAAGTGACGAGTGTTGATCTTGATCATACATTATGCTTTGAGAGAGTATATTTAGAAAATTTCTTTAAAAATTTAAACAAAATTTGTAATAACTTTGGTTGGTAAAAATTTCTTGACCATCTCTATTCCTATCATATTTCTATGACTACCACTCATCAAAATCCAATATAGTATGTCAAAATGTGGTATTTAAACAGGAAATTATTCATTTTTTTAATTAGCAATAAAATTATCCAAAAGTACTCACTCTCATTTAAAGTCCTCACGGTTATGCATGGGTGAACTACTTGAAATCTCTAATTATGTGCTTTCATGCTCATTTAAAATACCTCATGGTTATGCATGTATGGAACACATATCAAAATTGGATGAAATAGGCGAGTTGATTCTTACCCTATTTAAAAGTCCTCACAATTATGCGTGGTTAGAAGATGCTTGGAATTCATTTTTAATAAAAACAGGGAATACTACTAATCTCATTTAAAAGTCCTAACTGTTATGCATGGTTAGTAAGTGTTTAAATTCCTGTCATAAATATACCACAAATGGACACGACTATATGGTTTTCTATGCCAACATCACCCCTATCACTCTAAAATGGAATATGCGCCTAATAGAGTATTTACGTTTTTTGTTTGATTTTTTTGAAATTTAATATTTATACTCGATTAGGTGTTAATGTTGTATTAATGTCTATCACTTTATCACTCTTATCTAATACTGTTACTCTTTTGCTGATAACAAAAGGGGGAGAGAAGTTAAGATTTTGGCAAATAAGTCATATTGTTTTATTTGCGTATTCTCATCAAGGTTCATTGCATTTGTTTTTTATTTTCTTTTATTTTCATTTTTCTTTTCATGCATATGTGAAGGGGGAGATTTGTTGTAGGGGGAGTATTCAAATAGAGGGAGCTAATAGAATTCATCAAGATCAAATACATTTAATAGAGTAAAAATCTTAATATATGTTTGTTATCATCAAAAGGGTGAGATTGTAGAATATACTAGTGTATGATTTTTGTTTGATGATAATAAATATATATATATATATTCGTTTAAATGTATTTGTTATTGTACTATTTTATTTTTCCACATAATTAAATAAATATTTATTTAATAAAATAAATAACTCGGAATTCTTATTTAACCAAATATTTATGCAAACAAATATTTTATTACAAATTCAAATAGTACAAATTTAAGCTCTCACTATATTTACACTATTCCAAATACAACACAATTTTCACTATACTATTTTACATACATATTTCACCTCACTACATATTCACTCATCACTCGTATTTGATCTTCAACTCTGTTCTAGCCTGTATCCAGCATCTGAACTATCTGCAAAATAAAGACCGACGCCGTAAAGTTGAAAAATAAATATTTTACAGTGCACAAAAAAGTGTGTGTGTTTGAAAATATTGTTTGCCTCAGTTATTTGGATTGTTCGTCATCATCTTTAATTTCATCTTTCTATTTCAAACTAGAATAAAAAATACACGAACAACTTGTGACATGCATAGTGTATCACTGTACATGCCACAAGGTCATGCACACCGATATACATTTGCTTGTTAAAATTGCAAGGTCAGGTGAGCACAAGGTCAAACCCAAGCCAAGACTGGATTCAACTCAGGTGCAATGCAAACACAAACCAAAACTAACCATGGTCAGTCCAGGCAAACCATGGACCAAAGTGCACTAGACATGTACAAATGATAAAACCAACATACAAACAGCCTCAACCAAATTTACAAAGAAGAAATAACAACATGACAGCAGCTCAACTAGACCAGTCAAAGCAACAAAGCTGCAGGCATGCTTAGGTTCAATCGGTTAACATGAATGCAAAGCAACAACAGGCAACCAAACAAGTAAACATGCTCATATGCAATGAATATGCAAGCATTCAGGCATGAACACACATGAAAACAAGACAAATATGGACCAGAATCATATCAAGTGGCAGCAGTTTTTCAAAGAGACTACAATAACAAAGGCACCAAGTTTATCAACCCAGCAAACATTGAATAGAATACAAGGAAATGGACATGTAACTCGACAAGCAACTAGCACAAAATCATTATGGCTAGAGAATAAAAATGCACAAGTATACACACACATATGTACATAGTAAACAGCAAGTATGCACATGCACAGATACAATCAAACTCGAGCAAATCACAATGCAACCAGACTTCAGAGAATACAAGTGATTATGGCCAGAGAATAAAAGTGCACCAAATACAAGCAAAGTCAGAATGCAAGCACTCGGGTAGACAAAGCATTGCCATAGAAATCACACACACACACACATACATACATGTATGTATGTATGTACATGGAGACATCAGATCAAACTTAAGCAAAGGCAACATGAGCATATAAATTAAGAAAATCAAGGCATGTTGCTAATTATCAGTAGCAGTTTGAACAAAGTCAAGCGAATTCAAGCAGAGGTTATAAGGAAACACATTTCAGAAAATGGAACAATGAATGATGAACAAGTCGTTGGCAGCAAAGAACGGAACCAATTCAAATAAATTTAAGGAAATTCGAATATATCAGAAATATATTAAACCAACGAACAAGTCAGAAATCATCACAATCGTTCAATTAAGAATCAAATGGCCGAGGGCAACAATTGAAGAATTCAAATCAAAACAACACAAACAAAAATTTAAGGATTTTATCCCAATTTAAATCCAATTCATCATCGGCAAAACATCAGAGTTCGAGTTAAAGCAAAATCAATAGAATAATAAAGTAAAAATCATATACTGATATTATACTAAAGTCGAACTCAAACCCTCTTGAGCAATCGAAGAACACTGATCGAAGAATTGCGAAATCCAAATTCATTGGAATCGATCAACTCAACTAACAGAGAGGATTCGAAAGTTCTAAAATTGTTGAAGCCCAGATCAAAGACTCAACAAAAGGCAAACGAGTTGAATTTCTATTTCCAAATGGCGGCTCCAATTCAACAAAACCCTAATTCTAGATTGTAAAGAAACGAGACGGCATGGTGAGCAGGAAGAAAAATAAAAGGGGAAACTTGTTTATTACCTTTTTTATTGGGCCGAATAGTTTTAACTATTAAGGTTTTATTTATTTTAGTTCTTTAGTTTGTTATTTGTTTCTTTATTTAAGTCAAACTCTAGATTAACTAGTTTACGAACTACGGTTTTGTAGTTCGGGAATTTGCAAATCAGTGGCTGAGTTGTGGCAGGGTTTTGAGCTTAGAGTTAGGTTTATCAAGTTAGCGGGTGTCGCAAGTTTACGCGTTTTTGTAAGCGTCTGATTACTTAATTTCTAGTTGAAACCTTGGGGGCAGCACGTAGGCAAATTTTTGCCGAAGCTGGGTAAAACTGTGTGTGATCTTTACTGCATTACTTTCTGTTTTTATTTTTATTTCCGCATTAATTTTTGGTAGAGCCTATTCACCCCCCCCCCCCCTCGAGGGTGAGAATGATCCTACAGTGGTAATTTTTTTGTTTTTTTCATAAATTAAATTCGAACATCAATTGCTTGTTTCTATGATCAAAACAACATTTTGGAAGTATGAAAATATTTTAATTTTATGCAAATATTTACAGTCTATGAACTTCAAATATTTGCAAATTTCTCTGCGTATATCCGTGGAGTTCTTTGCAACTATCCCGAAACTTCAAATATATAAATAAGGGATTTTTTATATCCGTTGAGGTATTCACTACCTCTACTAAAAAATGTGAGCTTCCTCATATGGCCTATTTGCTGCATAAGTAATCCTCACCTCTCTGACAATCCTCGCTACCATCATCCTCTTAAAAATTTGCCTAAACCTAGCTGTTGCGCCCATGCAACAGGCCGTTTGATCAGTGATAATGGAGCCAAATTGTCATGACTGGTTGTACTACCTAATGTCGGTTAATTAGGATGGATAACTAGCACATCTGGTATCTAACATAATAATCATTGTATTTTAATTTTACTCATGTAATCATCGCTCATGGTAAACCCCCATGGTTACCGTTCCTATTTTTGTAATCACTTAGATTTCTATAATCATTTAGGTCTTTAATCCATTTAGAAGTGAGCAAATGCATTTTAAAAAATGTAATAAAATATCGCCAATAGAGTTGGTTTAGTTGGTTGGTAGTAAGAACTAGGAGACTAAAGGTCACGAGTTCAATCCCTGAGATCAACACTTGTTGGCAATAATGAACCATATTCAAAAAATATTATATATTTAGAAGGGATTTTATTATAAAATTCATTTAATACATGTATTTGATATTCTATATGATAAGTCAAATGAATAATCAAAAAATTATTACCGAACATCTCATCCGCTCGATATTACCGATCCGTTTATTCGAAATTCTCATCATACAGACTACATTTCTAAATCTTACTATTAATACTAAATTCAAAGAGGACTAGATACTAAAGTCTTTATTGATTTATTTTTCAAAATACCATCTAATTCGGAAAGTTCATAATTTAAAACCATTTGATTTATTTTAAAGAAGACTTGTTCAAAACCATCAATAAATCTTAAAACCACTAAACTCCTTTTAGAAATGATTTACACTATCGTAATTTTTACTTTAATATTACGGAAATACTATAAAGAAGTTGGTAATTTCTAAATTCCTTCAAAACATCAAATTAAAAGTAAATTATTTCCAATCCAAAAAATATATCAAGTTCTCTAAATATTTAACTTCAAAAGCAATATTCAAAGTCTTTATTTACTTCCAAATTATTTTTAAACCTCTTTGGAAAAATAATTTATCAAAAAATAATTCCCTTTTATAAAAATATTCCAACTATTTTATACTAAAATATGGCTATACATATATTTATATTAAAAATTCACTTAAAAGAACAAATTTCTAAAATTTCCCTTTCCAAAATTATTTAAGTCGAAAACACCTTTGTAAACATTTCCAAAGGATATAAATCAATTTCCCTTTATTTAAAACAATCAAATAAATAATAAATTACTTCCTAAAATTATGCTTAACAATATATATATATATACAATTGGCTTTCATTAATAATATTTTCCATATAATAAATAAATTACATTCACACTTATTATCATTTCAATATATTATTTCACAAAATTTCACGTTTATTTAATTTCGGTAGAATATATTCATCACTTTTGGAATATAAAATTTAAACAATTTTTATAAAAATCTTTTCAAATATATTTTTATTTTATTTTACTTTAATCGTAAATAAATATAATATCGATTCGTAAATCTATTTACAAAATAAATATACTAATTCAAACTTTCAAAATTAATTTCTTTTTCAAAATTTCATAAAAATATTGACCTTTAAATATATATAATTTTTTAATATAACACTGAACTATTTATTAATTTAAACATAATTTATATAAAACATAACTTCCATATGGAAATTTATATTTCCTATTAAATACCAAATTTAGTTTATAAGTTTTCCCAAATGGATTTTTAATTTGAACATTTCCAAACTCATACTATTCTATTTCAAAATTTTACCTTTGAAATCCTTTAATATGATCGAATTCCAAATATAAATTCATTTCAATATAATATGGTTCAAGTAAAATTCCATTTTATAAAATATTTATAAAATCACTTAACTTAAAATTTCTCCCTTTTAGTCAATTTCAAAAGCAATGTTTGATTATTATTAAAGCCAAGCAAGAATATGCAATATTATATATACAATTCCAAATAAATCAACCACTAAACAAACAAAGATTAACATTCGTTATCAAAATGAAATATTCATATGTGCCTGAGACTATATTTCACAACACCTCTTCAGCCAAAATTTTGTTTTAATTCATCCCGACAATGGTTAAGCAATAGTATTCAACAACATATTCAATCAATTCAATCAATATGTACCCTTATTCATTATAAAAATAAGTAATTGAAGGCATGCAAAGGCAATCAAATATGGTAATAAGACAATCAAAGTAGATCATAATTGTGAGTGGGGTAACCCATCTCAATTTCCGAGCAAAAACTCTAATCAAAACTTTGTTGCCTTATGCCCTAGCTAGCACAAAATTGTCATTACTCCTTCGTCACCTCCTTCTCCATCTATATCCGCCATGAGCATGTACCCCAAGTTGCCAACCAATATCGCATCACCAGCCCCACTCCGTTGTTTTTGGTTGAAGTCCCGCTTGCCACTAGCCTCTGCCCTGTTGCCATCACCATCAACCGTGACTCCATACTGTCATGACCTTAACCACTGTCGCCGCTAGCGGCGTTGCATCGTCCATCCTAGATGCACATGCATATCTGCGCCCCCTTCAGCTCCAGCATCACAACATCAATTCCATCATCGTCGATTGTCATTACCAGGCCTTCAACGTTTCCAGCCACCCTTGACGTGCTCGTCCACGCTTGAGTTCTTTTTTTCCATTGCCAATTTGATTTGGGGATTTAGGGTTAGGAAATGGATACTATGGGGGTTTACAGGTTTTCATTTGGGAAAGAAAAGAGAGAGTGATTTTAAATGGGCTAAATTTGAATTTGAATTTGTTAAGGGTCAAACTTTATTTTACACTTTAATCCCTCTAGAAGGAAATAATTCAATTTACCTTTTATCTTCATTTTAAATAACCCCTTTTATTTATTTGTAAATATGTTTCAATCTAGTTTAAATTGATATACAATTCATTTTACAAAATATATTTCGATAACTACATAATATTTTCCAGTTCAGTACTTGTTTTTCTTTTGCTTAATTATTCCTTGTATTAACATCGAATAAAATTCCATTTCAACTACTTCATCTATCTGAAAGTTATTTATACTTTAAAAATATATTTTATATTCTTTAAAGACATTTTAATTGATTTTGATATATCTTTTAAAAAGAATACTGATTAATTCAACTTATTAAACAAAATCTTTTATTAAATAGACTTTGATTAAGTAAAAAAAAATTCTTCTCAAAAGTAAAAATTATCATAAATCGATTGCGAACATTTTATTTTAATTAAATTTATTTATTATTATGGCGTAGAAAGCTGGGTTATTACAGACATTCCTCTTATGAAAATTACATCATCGCAATTTCTTACAAGGAAGACGTCATCCACAACTCATACCCTTAACATTCTTCGTACTTTACAATCTTCTATCAAGTTTAGATTTACTCAATTCTCTATTTGGCTTTCCCTCTGTAACAACCCAAGATTTTTGCAAATATTATTAAATTAGATTTTATTTCAAAAATTTTATTTCTAAAAACATTTTAAAAGTGTAGTTGTAATTTTCCAATATTAGTTGTATTTTGTTTACAATTTTTAATTCTAGTTTCAATATAATAAACTATTTTCTTTATTTATTTTCTATTTTTCCTAAGACTATTTATTTATTTTATTTTTTAATGTTTCTTTTTTTATACCTTTTAATTAATGGCAAGGAAACAAATCAAATTGATGTATGATACTTTGCTTTAAATTGGCATACGTTACTTTGCTTTATTTCCTACCTCTTTATTTACCTATCTATTTATTTCCTACCTTAACTTATTCCTCAAAACCCTAGCCGCCTATTGCCTATCTATTCATGTGAAAAAGAAAGTGTTCTCATTTTCCATTTGTTCTTTTTATTCAATAGGAATTAAATCCCTTTATTTTCTCTTGCCGTTTTAAAACATTGATTGCTTGACCGTTTTTTCCACTTGATTGCCATGATAAACTCCTATAATAATTATCACTTCACGTACAAAAACTTCTTATCATCTCATTCTCACGTTCATTTCCATTTTGAAAAAAAGAATGTAAGTTTTTTTTCATGGCTTCTTTTTTATTTATTTTATTTTGTTTTCACTTTATCTCAAAGCAAGGCTTGGCTCTACCCATCCACCTCCTCCACCGACCATCACCACCATCATCATCTCCTCCTCATCATCCACGGCCTACAACCACCCCCTCCTCTGTCCTGACCTAGCCGTGACCATCAAGTGGAGCCATTACCACAAAACTTTGCAAAAACCCTAGCCGAGCCACTATATGCATCCAATCCTTATTCACTAGCCTCAACCACCTCTTTTGGCACCACCTTTGCCTTGCTTGTCCATGACTACACCCACCCTAGCCTTGATTCAAATCTGACCTGACCTGTAGTAGCTTAGGCCGAGCCACCTTAGACATAGGCCGAGCCCAAACTTTATTAGATCCATACTTTTGCCTCTATTTTCCTTGCCTTCCCCTTTTCCATATCTTAGCCGTGCCTTGTGATCACATGTCCTAGCCTAGATTGCATATAAACACCATGGCCGAGCCTACTGAGGATGTGGTCAAGCCCACTTGTGGTTGAAACCCATATTTGTTTCAAATCTATTCATGTCTTTCATTGTTAGATTCATATCTTGTTTTGTTAAGCCAATGATTGTTCTATTGATCCATATTTGTGTATTGTTTTGGTTTATATTCTTTTGTAAATTTTATTCTTATATTTGTTGTATTTTATTTTGATTGTTACAAGATCCGGATCTGGGCTCTCCATCCACTCGTATTTGATTCGTGCTTTATCATGCTTTCTGGAGTTGTTTGCCTTGTGTTTGTTTTGGATCTCTAGCTTTAGAGGCGAGTATTCACGCTTGACATTCATACTTATAGAATTTATGAAGTGACAACAAGTGAATGTGTAGAATTTTTATATCATGTTATACCTGCCTGTGATATGTATTATATGATGTTAAATCCTGTTATAAACTTGTCACATCATCTGATATGTTATATTTTGTTATACTGTTTATTTATTTCTGTTTCTCACACTATAAGTTCCCTGTAGAATAGAATCACTATGGTTTGAAATGATACATACCCGAACGGACTTTAGAATAGGGAAAAATCATTATGGGCTGAAATGATAGGCCTAAGCGATTTTTATTTATTTTATCTACTTGGGATTGCGGGTTTGAAATGATAGAACCCGGATTTTTTTGTAAATTACGGATTGAAATGATATATTATCCGTATCACTTGACCTAGGTTATAAAATATTATACAGTCCCGTGGTTATTTTATATAGTTTTCTGAAAATTTTTAAGTATTTTTAAAAATGTAAAATTTGATATTTTGAGTTAAAATTGGATTTAAAATGATTTAATAAAGTGATAATGATTTTTCTATGTATTAAAAATGTTAAATAAATGAATGAAAAAAATTGTGATTTGAAACATAACTTAAGTTGGAAATTTGTGATTTGATTTTTAAATGGAAGTTTAAGTTAATTAAATAAAAAATGGAAATTAAGTTTTATTTATGAAATGGAGATTTAAATTTAAGTGTTAAGGTAAATTGTTAAAAATGAAAAGAATAAGAAAATTGTACACTTAGATTTGATAAGTAAATTATTGAAAAATTTGGATTTAATTATGAAAATTTTACTTTATAAAAATCATAGGTTAAAGGGTTTTCAAATGAACATTTTGAGTGGAAAAATATGATTTTTGTAAGTTTAAAATGGTTAAAATCGAAGTTTATTTGTTTCTGAAATTTTATTATAAATCTGGAAATTGAATTAGTAGCACTTCAGAAATGCTATCATTTCTGAAATTAACTTAAAAATATGAAGTAAAAAATACTACAGCACTTTGTAAGTGCTGTGGTTGATGCAAATGAACTAAAGGCTAATTAACTAAAGGCTACTGCAGCACTTGTTAAGTGCTATGGTTGCAGAAAGAAAATCTAAAATCTAAAACTAATAAAAGGGCTATAGTAGCACTTGATAAGTGCTGCGGTTGGCTGAAATGAGGTTTTCAAATGTAATTGAACTACTGCAGCAGTTTTTAGATGCCGCTTTGATGAATTAAATTGTTTTCAAATGTAACTGAACTACTACAGCAGTTTTTAAATGCCGTCTTTGCTGAAATGAACAGTTTTCAAATATAATTTACCGCAGCATTTTCTAAGTGCTGCGAATGATGAAATTTCAATGTTTTGAAGCATTTAACTAAATAAACAAGCTTCAAAAGTGCTAATTTTTTAGGAATTGAGTATTTGATTTAAAAGTATAATGACTTCACTTTTAAATGGTTTAAATGAAGTAATTTGATTTGAAATATAAACTATTTTTGAAATTTATAACCACGGATTATAATAACGATTGGTTGTTAAAGAGACCGGGATCGGATATGGACATACTCTCTGTCAATACCGAAAACCACTTTAAAAACTGCATACGCGGTGGAGATTCCAAAATGAAGTAGGATGGTGGCGACGATCCTAAAGGTATATTTGCGTAGACCCGACTCCCGTGAGTTGGCATAAGGTGGCTAAAATAGGAGCGATTCTCGGGCCAATGAGGTAGCACCTCTGATCGGACACACTTCTTCGATACCATTCTATTACTTATGTGATTGATTAGGTGCACCCCTTGATTTTCGGAGTGTGGCTTGAGGTAGGCGGTAGTGGCTGCTATGCGTTTCCACCAGCCCGGATGCGTAATTGGTATATCTACCCTGGCATTGCCTTGTTGTGCCATGTCACCTACCATAACGAGTTTTACTACGAGTTTGGATTTGTGCCGTAGCCTGTGGAGTATTGAGGGTAGCCCCCGATCTGGGAGTATGCTAATACAGGATAGACTACTGGGACTATTACGTGTTAAGGGGAATATTGGGTCACTCCTTAATGCTATTTAAAGTAAGATTATTTTATAATTAGACATTATTATAATAGCGAATATTACTACATAGTAGATAGTTTAACGGATCCTTAAAGAATGTGCGATTTTAAGCATTCTTTAAGTTACTTGTACCTTTTATTACAGTTCACTTGAGTTGGTTTACATTGTATAAGTATGTATGTCCTAACTCGAGTGTTTGTGTTTTATTTACGCTCGGGTCAGCCTGAGTATCAGCTTTGGATTTCACCTTCTGGAGCTAGGACAGCTGGAGATCATCTTTTATTTAGTTGCTATCTATTTCCATTTAGTATTTCTATGTCAGCTTTGTATTAGAGACATATGTATTTGGATTTCTATGCTTATGTATTTAGACTTCTGTTGTATCTGTTTTTCAGACTATGTATTTTGAATCTGTTTTTGAGACTTTGTATTGTAGTGGCTTCATGAACCACTATTTATTTATTTTCCGCTGCGAGTTGTTCTAATATTCCGTGTATGTAATTCTGTGATTGGTTTCATTTGCTCCAAATTTATTACAATATATTGTTTTGTATTATTCAAGTCCGACATGTGTGGTTTTATTGTCGATTTGAATGGTCCAAAATAGTGGGGCATTACACCCTTCTTAACTTATTGTATGATTTAAATTTAACAGACTCATTCAATGATTTCCTATTTTCGGATACGATAAACTTATGTGAAATATTTCTAAGTGTCAAATTTTTTTAAAATTTTCGGTAGTCTCTTTTGTATGGGAGTGTTTCGAAAATAACAATACAATCAAGTGACATAATGCATTCTAACCATGACTTCTTCAATGGTCCCCTGACTTCTTCCTCTGCCCCATCCCCGTTTCTTTCCGCTTCTTTCTCCTTTCTCCTCAGCAATCCCCCAATTCGCTCCTCTTTACTACCTCGTCGACCAGATCTGGTCGCGTCTATAAGGATATGTCCTATAGTTTTGAGTCTCCTAGTATCCTTTCGAGCTCTGAGTTTCCTCCTCTACATTGTTCATTGCAGTCCAAGACTGTAGCTGTTGTGCGTCCTAGCTCAAGTGCTGTGGTTGCGAACGCTGTTTGTCCTGATTCGTCCGTGGTCGCAATTTCTGTCTGCGAATCTCCTATTGTGGCGAATTCTTTTACTGCCGCGAATTGCCAACTCCCTTCGAACACGAATGCTAATTGTGGTTTGGCTTCGTCGCCGTCTGGTGAGTATCCTCTTCCCAGTGATCTCGGAAGCAAATTGTGTTCTCATGTGAATACTGCTAGTGTTTTGGATAAGCTTGGGTCGAACGCTGTGTTCGATGGCCAGCGTACTGTTTGTACGTCCGGTCTTGATAAAGTATTAGTTTCAGCTGTCAACTACGGTATGTCACAATGCACTCCTGTTGCTTGTGCTATTGCCGCTGTGAATAATGAACCAAATGTTAGTGATAAAGCTCCGAATCTTCCCAGGCCTCCTGCCTTTGCTGGTCTCCCCAATGTTGCGGATCGACCTGGTATTTCTTCCCCGTTGCTGGCACGCCCCAAATCTTGGTCTTCGCTGTTAAAATCTCTGCCACGTAATGCGGGTGATTACACACCTATTGATTTTGACATTACTGAGGAGAATGGTGTGATGATCCCTCCTCCAATTGTTATGCAGGCTGGCGTGGATTATTGGTCAGAATATTTGGTTGGTTTCTTTCTGGATCCTAATCATCGCCTTCGTGATGTGCCTTCTGTTTGTAGACGAGCGTGGAAACTGAGTGGCAATTTACATGTTAAGCTGATTGATTCGATGTATTATCTCAAGTTTTCCTCTTCCGAAGAACGTCGTCTAGTTCTTGAGGCTGAGCCTTCCTTTTTGGATGGTAGGCCCTTTATTATTACGCCATGGTCTCCTACTGTAGCAAGTGCTCGTGAACAGGTTCTCTCTATCCCTGTTTGGGTTTATTTCTTGCAAATTCCGTCTGCTCTTCAGCCTCTGATTGGGTTGAATTGGTTAGCCTGTAATGTTGGTAAATTGAAATGTTTTGATGCTAATACGGTAGCACGTGAAAAATTGATGTTTGCTAAGGCTCTTATTGAGATTTCTCCCACTAAGCCTCTCCCTGCTTCTATTCCTGTTCAGCTTGCTGTCGGGCATGTAGCAGTCATCCGTGTAGGTTATGGTTGGGTTCCAGATATTTGCTCCACCTGTCACTCCTTTGGTCATCTTGCTATTTCCTGCCAACATTCTGTAGCGATCGCGGCTGCTCCAAAGATCCTTCTACCTCGTCCTCCGAGTAGGAAATGGATTCCTAAGGTTACTTCCTCTCAGATTGCCCCCTCTCCTGCTGTTCCTCTATCTGTTCTGGGTCCTCCTCCTGATTCTATACCTGTTCCTAGACCTGCCTCTCCTTCTTTTCCTGATATCCCTTGTGCTGCCTCTGTAGTTCCCTTAGCTGCTCCAGTTTCTGCTCTCCCGCTTTTGCCTATTGTTTGGGATGAATCCGAGAGGTGCTGGGTGGATCACATTTCTGATGTGTGGTTTAACCCTGTGGCTGACTCCTATTTCAGATTTGTTTCCGATGATCATTTGGATCTTAGATGCCTCTACTACAAACCGTCTGGTAATTCCTTAGTTCTTGATTTGGATGGGCTGTATGCGAGTAAGAATTCTTTCTTGCTTGCTGATACTACTTGGGATCGTTCCTTCATTTACTCTTCTGTTGCTGTGGGTTACGATCCTTGTCTTGCTAGCCGTTTCCGCCCCTATGCTGGTCTTTGTGGAACAGTTCCTTTTGATTCTTCCCAGGTGCTTGTGGAAGATGATGATTCTTCCTCTTTGGAGGAAACTTAGTCTTGCTGATTAATTTAGTTACTGTGGCATGTCTGTCACATACCTGTGCTGTAATTTCTAATTTTCCTAGTAGTTAAGGTGCTTTTACCTTTCTCCTGTACTTCAATTTTATTACGTTCGTAATAAAAGTGGAAGGTCCCCTATAAAACCGGCTGGCCTTGCCAAAAAAATAAATAATATATACACATTCTAACAATGCAGCGTCCCGAAACACGGGGAAATAATATAACAACACATATATTTCGACGTAAACATAAAATATACCTTATTTTTGCATATTAAGCGAGGTTATTTAAGTTTTTAAGCGACCAAAGGTGAGTACGTGCCACACTTCAACTAAATAGTCTTCTTTACCTAATCTCAACTCAAAATAAATGCATAAGGTATCATATATAATAATTAATTAGTATAGCATTCAATTAATAACAATCAAAATATCATTCTAATATGGGCAACTTCCCGGCTAACTTTAGGAAATCAAAAACACAAAATGAAGGAATTCATTTAAAAGTAAATTTGTTGCATAATCTATTAGCTTTCCAAAACAACTTTCGAATTATAAAAATATAGAGTACAACATGAGTTATGGGGTTTTTCTAAACATTGTAAAATCCAGAAGGAAACAAATTCATAGGCCCACTTTATAAATCCGTAGTTTCAGCTAGGAAAACATCAAAATTTTGTTAAACTTTTTAAACAAAAGTTGATCTTTGTCTTCTTCGATTTCAAGAAAGTACAAGTTCATCAAAATTGGATAAATCATATAAAAGTTGTGATCAAATGAAAACAACACCATAATGAAGGATTTGAATTTCCAAGATGATAACGTGATTCCTTTTTAACTCAAATTTTAACTTTAGTAAACCTCCTAATTTCGTATTGCACTTAAAAAAATTATTCTCTAATAACATAACTTTCTAACGAATGTAAAATCATTAAAAATGGATTGACGATTTGAGATTTATGATTAAGACTAATCATTATTTTTAGCATATAAATTTTCAATGTAATGACCAAAAATCTTACATTTATTCAAAACGACATTTTATCGTAGCAACCTTCAAAATTTCAAAATGTGATAATCATGATAGTTTTTGGTTATGAAATAATATTTTTAACAAAAGAAAAATTAATGGAATCCTATCATAACGTCAAAATTTAAAGTTATAATGAAAGAATGCAAAAATTGAAAAATTAAAAATTTCGTTTTTGCAACTTAAAGTTTACCTCAATTTTATTTTTAAATACACAAAACTCAAAATTTTATTTAACGTTTATCTCAAAACACTTCTTGTTAAAGTACATCTCTTCTTTCCATTAATATTTCATTTCCTCCAAAATTTCATATATACATGTTCTTTTTTTCAGAAACAAAACATCAATATTTTCTTTGTAAAAATTTGTATTCAAATATTTCCCAAAGACCGAAAATCTTTTACGTAACCCTTTAAAATATTTTATTTCAAAATATAAAATTCATATCATTTATTTCTTTCCACTTTATATCTTCCAAAATAACCTATGGATTCAAAAAAATTCCCAGAATTAATTATGTCATAATAAATACAAAAATGAAAAAAAATTAACATTTCAAACTATCAATTACTGTTTGAAATATTGTTTTCAATCATTTAAAGACTTTTGCGAACTTATATATTCACTTCTAAAATTTTTAAACCTCACATTATAATTCCTCACCCTTTTAATTTTCACAAATAACTTTCTTTCATAAAATCATAAACTTTTTCTTCCAAAACAGTATTTCCAAGATAAATTGCATAAGTTATAAATTCATTGCTAATACCTTTTTTCTTTCCACATTGTCACATCATAGTTGAAAAAACTACCTTTTAAATACATTTTCAAAAATAATTAATGCTTTCACTTCTTTTCTTTTAAAATAACACATTTTTATTTTTTTATAACTCATGCATATATCCAAGGCATCCATCAATAAATTACATATGTGTATAGTATGTAATACACCAAATAAAATAAATAAACCAAGTTGTATATTCCAAATTTTGTTTCAAATGAATTTTTTTCTTTTCAAATTAGATTTCCAAACATCTTTACAAATTTTGTCCCCAAGGCACATTTTATAATACATAACATTTTCACGTACTTGTTTAAAAAATCCTTATTAATAAAGCATGTAACTTATTTTTATTTTATTCTTCTCTTTAGAAAATTTATCTTCAACCCAAGAAAAATCTATTATATATATAATAGTAGAAAAATTCTTTTGATTCAAAGTTAAACAAATATATATTTACAAGAAACAATCCATAAATTAATATATATTAAAATATAAAATGTTGTCGTGCCATAAACCTTAGCGATTCATTTCGTTAATTGGCTGCAATGTTGATACCTAGGATAATACATCAACAATGCATCACCATTGATCACAACTTCACACTAGTACCAATGCATGGCTGCATACATTATTCAAAAATTTTAAATATAGCAAAATAATATTTTCATTTTCTAAAATAATATACTACTTTATAAACAATATACAATCGAAGTAAAATGTTTCTCATACCATTTTCCAAACATTGTGTTAATTTTGCCTCGTTTAATTTTTAGAAATCCTTATCGATACGTTAACTACTCGTATCGATCAGAATTCATAAACCACTTAATGGTCCAATTAACACAAAATGAATCATAGAAATTCCTTTCGATCATTTTATAAAAATGATACTCACGATTTATCAAAAATCATTTGCTTGCTTATATGGAAATATTTACTTATGAATTTTGTGTATGTACATCCTTTTATCAATCATTTATAATCAAAGCAATAAAACACACTTCATTCATTTATTCACAAAAGCAAGTAAATATCCAATTAAGTATTATTCATTTTAATTTTATTATTTTTTTCCATTCCACAATTTAATTATATATATTATGATGCTTAAACAAATTTATTATCCTATGATGGTTCGGTTCTCAAGAAATTGTCAGCTTTTACTAATATTTGGCTTCATCCAGTTTTAAATGGGTTTATAAATTTTTGAGCAATAACTCCTACTCAATTTTCATATTCTAGACTAAGCCCAAATATAAAACAAATATTAATACAACAATGCACATACCAATCAAACAAGCAAACAAAAGCCTTCAGCGGAAAGCTATCTATTAGCTTCCGTTGTGCAATTCTGATCTCTACTGGACCTTTCTACTCAAACTTGTCTCATCACAATTTAGAGGTAAGGAGTATTCATGATGTGATATTCGAATCCTAACTGAGATATCTCATTCTTATCTAAGCTATATAATGGTTTAATTTACATCATCAACGCCGACACTACTGGACTAGCTAACTATTCCTTACTTCACACCTCCATCAAAAACTTCTCTTTCACCTGAAGACAAACACACAGAAGATCCAGGGATAAGGGTAATATATAAAGGAGAAATAACAATTACAACCCCAGATGATTACCCAGTTCATCGTATACTTCTAAGATACCTTCAACATAGGGTAACTACCACACACCAAAGCGAAACAGGGACTTAAATTCACTTTAAAGCCAAGACTCGTATCTCATCCACTGTTTCAAATCTCATTTATCTCACCCGAGGTCTCGATTGAGATCGTAGTTTGGAACTTGAGCGAGACGATATTTAGTGAAACTAGGTATTAAGTTTTGTTTATATCTTATTTGACACTCATCTTCAGAAAATTCTGGTGAAGGTAATAACAATAATGGTGACAATGTTGATCATCCCATTCAATGTGAGGTAGTTCGAAGTAAGGTGATAAAAGGTAAAAGCCTAGAAAAAGATAGTAAAGTGAAGCAGATCTGGCAAAAGGTGAACTATAACAAAGGAAAAAAAAGAAATTTAAGTGAAGAATTAAAAAATTCTAACATGAATAAGACAAGTGGTGAAGGTATTTCATTACCGAATATGGATAAGGAAGTAAACTCTAGTGCAGAAGTGGGAGTCAGACCCCTAAGTGATGGAACTAACATACTAAATCAGGTTACAAACAATATCAAGTTTAGTCTGCTTCAAGATGATGACAATGATCAAGGTATTTTAGAACAGTTGGAGGTGGAGGAAAGAGAAGTTATACTGGATGGGTCCAGTTATGGTACTGCTAAAACTCTGTCTCTGTGTATTGACAAATCTTCTGAAGACAAATCTGAAAAAATTGATGATACAAGTCAAATCTTTGCTGGGTTGGAGCAACATAAACCACTCGGTGCTATTTCTCCTTCCAGTAATCTAGCTGTGGATACTGTGTCCCCATTACACAATGTACATGTGCACACAACTGAATCTAACTTTGATGCAAATTGGTGCCTGTCCTTTGAACATCAAATAAAGCAAGTAATTTTCAACATGCATCAAGCAGTAGTGGGTAATCTCTCTAATGATCCCCCATCATATAATTTTACCATTGATTTACCAGGATGGCCAGCTAAAATCCCATGCAATGTTCCACGTTCTGTTACACCTCCTAATCCCCCCTCCTCTAATCCCATCTCCTCTGATTTTTCCTCCCCCTCCTCTCTACTTCCTGGTCGTATTGAAACAAGAGCTCTTTCAGCAACGAGAGGAAATAAAATCCATCTTTCTCTCTAATTATTCCATGAATAAAAAAGTTGCTTCCTGGAATGTTAGGGGTGCTCATTCCAACTTGAAACTTGATCAAGTCAAAAGCCTAATCAATCTGTATGATATTTGTCTCTTTGGCATTCTCGAAATAAAGCTCAATCTTCCTCTTTCCATTAAAGCTGCTTCATATATTAATCCTCTCTGGGCTTACTATCACAATCTAGATATTGCAACTTATGGAAGAATTCTAGTAATTTATGATCCTGCTGTCATGACATTATCCCCCATCCTTTCTGCAAGACAATTTATTCATTTCGATGTCCATCTCACTCATTCTCAATCTTCCTTCTTCATAACCTTTGTTTATGCTGATAATTCTTCTCTTTCAAGAAACTCTCTATTTAAATCCCTCCCTCCTCTTCGGTAGAACACTCATCCTTGGGTTGTTCTTGGAGACTTTAATTCTTGCTATAACCTTGATGATAAAATGGGTGGATCTCCCCTCCATCCTGGTGACATTGCTCCTATTAATCTTGCAATTTCTGACTCTAAGCTTAATTTGGTCAACAAGTCTGGTGCTAAATACTCTTGGAACAATAGAAGCCGCCGTGGAGTTCGAACTTTCACAATAATTGATCATGCTTTTTGTAACATCTCTTCCCTCAACTATTGGCCTTCTATGTCTGTTTTCCTTCCACTTCCTATTCTGTCAGGCCATTCTCCCTTAATTCTCACTCTTGATCCCCATTTAAGAAGAGACAAAGAAGTTTTAAATTTTTTAATGCTTGGGCTAAAAATGATGATTTTCTTGTTTTAGTTTCTCGAGTTCACACTACCTTTAACTGTTTTGGTAACCCTATGTTTAAGTTTTGCAGGAAATTAAAAAGCATAAAGCAATCTCTTAAACTGTGGGCTTCCACCACCTTCAGGCAAGGCAGTTTGCTATCTTCGTCCCTGATTGAGCAGCTCAGGGCCAATCAGGAATACATGATGGAAAATCCAGAGGATGAAAATGCTGCTAAAGATGAAGGACGTTTATTCTTGGAAGTGAATAAAGCTCTTTAGCTGGAAGCTAGTATGAAAAGGCAGCTACTCCATAACAAATGGTTTGAAGAAGGGGATAAGAATACAAAATTTTTCCATGACACTTTAAAAGTCAAGCATGCTAGAGAAAATATTTTCAGCATAGAGGATGATCAAGGTAATATTTTCTCATCTCTTGATTCCGTGGACAAAGCATTCGTTGATTACTTCTCTAATATTCTTGGCAACTCTTCTGGGTTCTCTCCTAATCTTAACCAAATTTCTTCCCTTACACTGCCTTGCCTTTCCCTCCTTGAGTCTAATGCGTTAATCAAACCCGTTTCAGATGAAGAAATTAAGTCCGCCCTCTTCTCCATGAACCAACATTCTTTTGGTGGTCCTGATGGACTTAATGTTACCTTTTACATTGCTACTTGGTCTGTGCTTGGTTATGAGTTCTATCAGGCAATCCATAATTTCTTTAACAATTGTAAATTACTGAGAGAGGTCAATTCCATAAACATTGTTTTAATTCCTAAGGTTTCTCCACCCTCCAAAGTATCTTCATTCAGGCCTATCTCGTGTTGTAATGTTGTTTACAAATGTATTTCAAAAATTCTTGCATCACGATTAGTTTGTGTTCTACCATCTATAGTGTCACTCAATCAATCAGCTTTTATCCCTTCTAGGAATATTCTTGATAACGTTCTTCTTGCCCAAGAACTGTTGAATGGTTATGACAAAGGTAATGTCTCACCAGCTGCTGCTCTTAAAATTGATATATCCAAAGCATATGATTCAATTCATTGGGTGTCTATTGTGAGGATTATGGCTATGATGGGTTTCCCTAAAACTTTTGTTTCATGGGTCTATACTTGCATATCCACCCCAACCTTCTCTGTGATTGTTAATGGTAGACCAGTTGGCTATTTTGGTAGTCAAAAGGGAATTAGGCAGGGTGATCCTATCTCCTCTTATTTATTTCTTTTGGTTATGGAAGTCTTCAATGTGATTCTCAAGAACAAATACTCGCAAAAGCTCATTAAGTACCACCCTAAGTGCTCTCTCCATCATATATCATCTATTATGTTTGCGGATGATGTTATGATATTTACTAAACCTGAAGAATCCTCTTTAAGTGGAATATTAAATGTATTGCAGTCCTTTTACCTGATGACAGGCCTCTCCATCAACCACTCCAAATCATCCTTGCTTGTTGCCGGAGTATCTGAAGTTCATGCTTCTAGTTTGTACCAGCTCAGTGGATTCTCTTGTATGCTCTCTGATTTGAGGTATCTTGGTCTTCCCTTAATCACTAAAAGAATTTCCATTGCAAATTGTCTTCCCCTTTACAATAAGATTACTTCTGTTATGAATGCTTGGGAAAATAGGAGATTGTCTCAAAGTGGTAGGCTTGTTCTCATAAAATCTGTTGTGTTTCCTTCCTTAGTCTATTGGGCTCGCTCTATTATCCTTCCTGGTAGGCTCCTGCACCTTGTCCGGTCTGCCATGTATAGATTCTTCTGGACTGGCAGCATTCACAATAAGAAACTTTTGCCTTGTTCGTTTACAAAGTTTGAGACTTCATTAAAGTTGGGTGGTCTGGGAATTTTAAATGCTAAATATTGGAACATAGCTGCCTTCAGTAAACATTTTGATGATGTCCTAAATAAGAAGGAAAGTCTTTGGGTCAACTGGACTTGGACTCATAACATCAAGCATGGGAAGTTCTGGAAGATGGACATAGCTCAAGATAGTAGTTGGACATGGAGGAATATTCTGAAACACAGGGATGTTTTTCTTCCCATGATTCAGTATCAAATCCACCCTGGCTATGATATTAGTTTTTGGGATGAACCTTGGGTGAGTAAAGGTTTGATTCTTTCTAGATTGTTTGGTCATGTTATGATTGTACAGTCTGGTGTCAACCGTGAAGCTAAAGTTTGTGAATTCTTCTCTGATGGTAGAATTCAACTACCTTACAATAGTAGTCAAGTGGTTAGGCAGCTATGGTGTTTAATTCAGAGCAACAGTTACAGTTATGATCACACTTCCTCTGTGTCTTGGAACAAGAAACCTCATTGTGTTAAATTGGTATATCATCACCTATTTGGTAACACTGTCTTTCCTGCTGCAAAGTGGTTCTCTGTTTTATGGTCTTCTGACTCTTCCCCGCGTGAAAACCTTATGATGTGGAAGGTTGTTAGCAGTGCTCTCCTGACCAGAAGTGTTTTAAATAACTATGGGATTTGCTGTTGCCCTGTATGTGTGTTTTGTGAGCAGCATGTGGAATCAATTGAGCATCTATTCTTTGATTGCCCTAAACTTTATGATCTGGTTGTAAGAATTGCATGTAAAATACATAGTTCAGTTGCCACTGCTAATTCTATAATTAACTGGAATGTTATTTATAAGGCAACGAGGTGGAGGACCATAAAATCCAGAGAATTGGTTATTTGCATTAAAATTTATTTGGATGTGATATGGAAAGAGAGAAATACAATTGTGTTTGAAAATAAGAGAAAGAGCATTGAAACTCTATGGTCTGAAGTGAGGGAAAGAATTTTCATGCAAATGAGAAGGAGAGCATGCCATTTCCATGAAATCATGATTAGCAGTTGGGCTCATTGATCATTTGTTCTTTGTTTTTTTTTCTTTCTTTTTCTTCTTTGTTTTCCCTGTGTTTTTTTTGATTCAAAGCATGTTTTGAATCATTTTTATTGTGGTTGCAATAAAACTGGTAGGGGGCCAGTTAACCCCGCTGGCTTTGCAAAAAAAAAGATATTGAGATCTCAAGCAAAAATTTAGGGTAATATTTCAATATAAGATCAATTCAATCAATATAGATCAATCATGTTACCACTTTACTCCAAAAAGAAAAATTAATATTATCATTTTACATAAAGTATGTGTGTTAAAAGTATATATTTTCATAACAATTATTATAAAAATATTTAAAATGACAACTTTAGATGGTTAAGTTACTCCAAGATAGTTCAGAGATGGACTTTAAGATCCAAGATGTACACCCGAGATACACTCATCTCGCCCGAGATCTCGTCCGATACGAGATATCTTCGGTAAAATTCTTGAGATGAAACGCGATCGAAATCCGAGATTTAAAACCTTGATCTTATATACTTTGAATTGTTTTGAACCTTGCTATGATACCATAATGTAATGCCCCACCTCTACACCTATACTACTAAAGAGTATTACAGAGTAATACTGTTTGATAATATGGAGAATGAGGCTTGTTAGGAGTGACCATATGTGAATATTCCTTAGTTTGACACTGGTACGTATTCTTTCCTCATATAATACACAAATATATGTACTCGATATCGGTGTAAAACAATAACATGTGGGTTTACCAGGATAAAACAATACATACAATAGTAACAGAAGCACAGAGCTATATTCGCAACGGAAATTATAATATCGTAACAAATAAAAAATAGAGTTGGTCTATAAAAATTCAGTACCCCACCCACTATAAAATATACTTCTATACTGGCCAAGTACAATATACATCCCAAATATCTTTGTACATATACATAGAGTCAACAAAAGAATATATAACATAGATCTAAAAATTATCTCCTTAGATAGCCTAATCTCCAAAGAAAGGCTAATGTACCTATACTTGAAAAGTCTCGAATTGACCCGAGTATTATTGTAAATAATAAACAGATCAGACCATGTCTAAAATCAGAGGGTTAGTACATACATGATATATCAAGATGATGAGAGATATAACACATACATGATATATTAAGTAAATCCAAACTGAAGGAAAAGACAAAGTAATATAATATACCATGGTGTGTATATTATTTCACATGTTTTTTTTTCTTCTCAAAAATTCATGCAACACAGGAAGTACCCACTGCCTCATCGTTCTAACATAATATTTTAACACCGGTGTAATATCTCTAATTATAAAGTGACACACAGCCGCAACTCTAATCAAATGAGTTTCACACCTACACCTTTATTATTAATTACACATTTTTAAGGCACTTAGTTAATTTTAATTATCAATCAATTTAGTTGCCATGTTCATCCTAGGTTACACATTAACCTATACCAAAAGCTAGTTCCCCACTTGAGGTATTCACCATCTCTACTCAGAAATGTGAGCGTCCTCACATAGTCCATTTACTGCACAAATAATCCTCATCTTGCTGGCAATCTTCCCTTACATCATCCTCATTAAATTTTTTTGTAAACCTCGTTGTTGCGCCCATGTAGCGGACTGTTAATCAGTGACAATAAGACCAAATTGTCATGACTTGGGGTGCTACCCTGATGTTAGTCAGTAGGATAGATAACTTGCACATCTAGTGTCTATCGTAATAGTCATCATATTTTAATTTTAATCACTTAATCCTCGCTCACGGTAAACCCCCAATTGTCACCATTCTCATTTCTATAATCATTTAGGTCTTTAATCCATTTATAAGTGAGCAAATGAATTTAAACAAAAGGTGATAAAATACCACAACAAAATTTTTCACATAACGTCGCATGTATTCACATACAAGTATAAAAATCCAAATTATCCAACTAGTCAATTATTGATTCAGAAGGGGTTTTATTACAAAACACACTTAATACAAACATATGGTATTCTATACGATGAGTCAAAGGATTAATCTAAAAAATATTACCAAACGTCATATACGCTCAATATTACTGATACGTTTATTCGAAATTCTAATCATACATAACTGCACTTCTAAATCTCACTATTAATAATAAATTCAAAGAGATTAAATACAAAAGTCTTTATTTATTTATTTTTCAAAATCCTATTTAATTCAAAAAAACTATAATCTAAAACCACTTAATTTATTTCGAGGAAGGCTTCTTAGACACCATTAATAAATCTTAAAACCATTAAAATCCTTTTATAAATAATTTACACTATCGTAATTTCTTGTTTAATATTATGGAAATACTATGGTAATTTCCAAATTCCTTTAAAATATCAAATTAAAAGAATATTTCTAATCCAAAAATATTCCAATTCCTTGAATATATAATTTTGAAAGTAATATTTAAAATCTTTATTTACTTCCAAATTCTTTGTAAACCTCTTTAGAATAATAATTTATCAAACTATAATTCCCTTTTTTAAATCTTCCAACTATTTAATAATAAAATTTTGCTACACACACAGAGAGATATGTATGTATATATATATATTGTGTGTGTGTGTATAATATTCACTTATAAGACCATTCTAAAATTTCCCAGTGAAAAATAATTTAATCGAAACACTTTTGTAAACATTTCCAAAGGATTGAAATCAATTTCCTTTATTTTCAATAATCAAATTTAAAATAATTTATTTCTTAAAATTATACTTAACAATATACATAATCATAAGCTTTAATTAATAATATTTTCTTTATAATAAATAACGTGCATTCAAAATTATTATCATTCCAAAACATTATTTCACAAAATTTCACGCTTATTCAATTCTCATAAAATATATTCACCGCTTTTGGAATTTAAATTTTAAACTATTTATATAAAAATATTTTCAAATATATTTTTATTTTATTTTATTTTAATCATAAATGAATATAGTATGGATTCATAAATCTATTTACAAAGCAAGCATACTAAATGAAACTTCCAAAATTAATTTATTTTTTGAAATTTCATAAAATATTGACCTTAAATATATATCATTTCTTTTAAAATTTATTATTTTCAACAATAATTTATATGAAACATTACTTTATATGGAAATTTATATTTCCTATTAGATACCAAATTTAAATTTACTTGTTTTCTCAAATGGATTCTCAATTAAAAATTTTCCAAACCCCTTCTATTATATTTTAAAAATTAACCTTTAGAATCCTATAATATTATCAAATTCAAAAAAAATCATTTAAAAAATAACGTGGTTCAAGTTAAATTTCCTTTATAATATATATATATATATATATCACTTGACTCATAATTTCCTCCTTCTCATCAATTTCAAACAAAATGTATTATTATTATTAAAGCCAAGCAAGAGCATGCAATATTCTATATATAATTCCAAATAATCTATAACTAAATAAACGAAGATTCACATTCATAAATCAGAATATCCATATGTGGCTGATCGTATATTTCACATCACCTCTTCTGCGAAAATTTTATTTAAATTCATCACAACCATTACTAAAGAAAAAGCATTCGACAGCATATTCAACCAATTCAATCGATATCTACCTTTATTTATCACAACAATAAGCCATTAAGGGCATGCAAAGGCAATCAAACGAGGTAATAAGGTAATCAAACTAAATCGTAGTTGTGACTAGGATAACTCGCCTTAATTTCCAAGAAAAAACTATAATCAAAACCATGCTTCCTCAAGCCCTGGCTAGCACATAATTGCCATTACTCCTTCGTCATCTCCTTCTCATTCCCATCCACCATGAGTGCATAACCCAGGTTGCCAACCAATGTCGCGTCACTAGCCCCACTCCCTCACCGTTGATCAAAGTCGCGCTTGCCACCAACCTCTCCTCAAATTCCATCACCATTAGCTGCGACTCCACACTATTGCGACCTCAAGAACTACCTCTGCTAGCGTCATCGCATTGTCCACCCCAAACACACATGCATATCTATGCCCCTTTCTACCAGCAGCATTATGACACCAATTCCAATGCCACCGATCATCGTTGCTAGATCTTTGACATCGCCAGCCACCCTTGACATGCTTGTCTATGCACGAGTTCCTTTATTTTCTATCGTTAGTTTAATCTGGGTATTTAGGATTAAGGAATGGAAATAGGGGGTTAACAGTTTCCATTTACGAAATAAAAGGGAGAATGATTTTAAATGGGCTGGGTTTGAATTTTATCAAAGCGTTTAGGAGATTCCTATCGATAACGTTGATCAAGCGCATCGACTAGAATTCTTAAAGCACGCAATGGGCAAAACAACACATAATCATCTTCTATATGATAAACAAATCTCTTAATTTTTTTACAAATATTCTTTGCTCGTTTTAAGAACAAAATTCCATTTATACTTATAAATATCTTATTAAAAAGATTTGCAAATTTAAATTGTTGTTTTCATCCATAATCAATAAATACAAGGATAATCTAATCGAGATATTCGTAGAATACTCGATTCACAAAACGGATGAAATAAGGTAGAAGGTTCGTCATACCGAATGACATAACGAATCAACATAGAAATCACAACGAGTGCGGAATGTGGTAAGAGGATGCTACCCTCTGCAACTCAGAGCTGATGAAAACTGGTGGTAAGGTCGAGCTAAAAAGACCTTAGCACCCCACAATAGATTGCTTAGGTGATAATCCTAAGACAAGCTCAAATATATTCCGGAAAATTCACAAATTACTTAAATGAGAGAAATAACATCTTCTTCATCAAGTAGGTTTAAAGAATAAAATGTTGCCACCAAATTTGGAAATCAAAATCTTTAAAAACAATAGAAATCTGCTTAACAGATTGAGAATGTCGAAGATAAATAGTCCGCATTGGACGTAGGATATGGGCTTCATAATGATTAAGCCAATCCTTTCCCAAAAAATCAATTTCGAAGCCTAAGTAACGCATAACATGCAAATCGGCTCGAAAAGAACAATCACACAAAATAATCTTGACATTTTCACAAAGTATACTGAGTGTTGCGGATCCATCAACCGGATTCGCAATTCTCAATGAAGTCATCAAGCCAAAAATATTTAAAGAAAAAGAATCAATAAATTCTCTTGATATAAAAGAAGGAGATGCACTCGTATCAAAAGAAATCAAATAGGATAATCACAAAACAAATTAATGTCATCAAGGATAGAAGGAGAATTACCTTGACCAAGAAAAGTGTCAGTATAGGCTTGCACAACCTTTAGCTTTCTCTCTTTCTTGTTTGGAAGTTTGGGGCATGAAGATAAAAGATGACCCAAACCTTTGCAATAACGACAAGTAAGAGGCTTCAGAAACTTATTCGCATAGTGGTCCGTAGAACCACAATTGTAGCATCGTCCACGACTAGTGGTAGGAGTCATTGCTACCGAAATTGCCTGCTTCCCTTTTTTGTTGGGATTAGGACTTTTGAACTTAATGTGCATTTTCTTGTTGATGTTGAAGTTTTGTTTGGCATCCAGGATTTCAACATCATTTTCTTTATCGGCCTCTCCAAGTTGAAGAGTGATATCTACAAACTGATCGAAAGGCACTTCAAGTTTTAGAGGTAAAACCTTTTCGGGGTTCTTACTCAAAGCACAGATAAACTTTGGATTCTTTACAAGATCCAAAAGTTGTTGGGCAGTCCTGAATACACCATCCAGAGAAGGACTACTGGATTGACCAGCGCTAGGACTACCAGATCTAACCATTTCTTCTTCTTTAAGAAATAAAGAAAAAGAAAGAAGAGGGTTATTCTCAGAATAAATATCAAGCAAACTTGATTTATAAAACAAGGCATCATAAAAAGAAATAGGATAGAATGGTATGAAGACTCGAATTAAATCCTATGGCACGATTCCTAAGAAAGACTTAGGACAATGATCCTTGCTAGATTATTCTACATTGTTCCGAAGTTTGGCTCCGATACCATGTTGTCACGCCCCACCTCTATGCTCACGCTGTCCAAGAACACTACTGAGTAATGCCATCGACTAGCGCGAAGAATAAGGCTGTTGAGGAGCAACCATTTGTGTAATTGCTTTATGCGAGCACCGATATGTCAGATAATATAACTTATATTTCATTTCAAGAGGAAATCCGACATACCGATTCTAACTCAAAGCTACCACACAGTGGCTAAGTGGACATTGTAAACAAATATAGAAATAAACATAACACAAATCAGGCATAGACATTCATATCACAAAGGCGGAATCAGATATGAATATATCACATAAAAGTGTACATCAAAATAGTGGTCATAGAAGATCCACTACATCACAAAAGAATAGATACAAGTGCTAGGCAAAAGAATAATTATACATCAAGGAGTCCATATCTCAAATGTATAATAACAAAAACTACTAATCTAAAGTAGTTAGCCAAAAGAATCAGATGATAATCCCTGATAGGAAGTCAAGCGGAAGCACCTGTAACATCTCGGTCTGACCCGAGTATTATTTAAGAAGAAAATAATAAACGGATCAGTCTAACTATAAATATCAGATAAAGGAATGAGATACAAGCAGAGATATAATAAGAACGTATGATGACGCTAATGTCATACAAGAACAAATATGATTTGAACAACATCAAAATCATAAAATATCTCAAGAATCTCAAAGCACCAAAAAGGATATCATATTCTTTATTTTATTCACCAAACTACAAATATTGGCAAACGTATTAACGTCAATCACAAAAGTTGGTGAAATACAAATTCTAGAAGTCATCAATTAGAAATCCAGAAATCACAAAAGGGGGAGGCCTAACATAAACGGGAGCATGAAAACTCCTAAACACGTGCAACATCAACGGAACGCTATTCCATGGGTCGCTAACCCAAAAAATGAACCGAACATCGACGCATCCTAAAAGATACGACTCATGCACAGATTCGGTCGTGGTACATTCCCCACGCGGATAAATGAGCCGAACATCGACGCACCCTAAAAGATACGACTCATGCACAGACTCATTGAGCCGATTGCTCCACGAACGATCCGAAGACCACGGGTCGCTACCCCGCCAAATTTGAGCCGAAGCTCCCGAAATGGGTTTTAATCCCCATACCAATAAAGAGACATCGCTCAATCGCTAGTCTAAATCACAAAACGATCATCAATGATCGACAAGTGTAAATTACACTAAGCTAGTAAATATAAGAGTTTAGCTTCATGTCCCATAACCACTAGCTTAACTCAAATATTTACGAACAGATTTTAGACCTCCACTCGAAAATAAGTGTAAATTACACTAAGCTAGTAAATATAAGAGTTTAGCTTCATGTCCCATAACCACTAGCTTAACTCAAATATTTACGAACAGATTGTAGATTCCCACTCGAAAATTGTCACAAGATTTTCAATCGAACAAGTCCAAAAATTAACCAACGAAGTAAATGCAAGCGTTTCATACCACTTGTTTTGCTAAGCCATTTAATTATATTTTCTCATACGAATGAGGTAAAGGTTTGTGTATACTAATAGATTGGAAAATGGTTTTGAAAACAAGCTTTATATTTAAAAATAGAGTTGAAATCATCTTTGTAAAAGGGTTTGAATATTTACTACTAGTATAGAAAACCTTTATATTTTAAAGTGACAAATCACAGAAATGATTGTAGAAACAATCAACCATTAAAGATTCACACACGAAGACGTGAATCAAATCCAGAGAAATCGATACCGAATCAATCAAAATGGATGTCCACAAAAATCCCGAAAAATAAGTCATCAGAGAAGATAATAAATGATAACAACAAATCAGATAACCTTGAATCGATAAAGGCTGGAAATCAAAACAATATAAAAACTGTTGGAAATTCTGCAAATACCATACTCCAGACGTCTGCGGTATATGCTCAGACGTCTGTAGTAAGTTTCAGGAAGTTCGCTGAAACAGACCCCAGACGTCTGAGCTTCCCAGCAGATGTCTGGTGACGAGCTGAAATTGTTTTTCAGCCTATCAAATGGAAGAGCAAGCTCTCCCCATTTGCACCCGGTCGAGCAATGGACTTTAGGGGATTTTTCCAATCGACAACCCGGTCCTATAGGCTCTCCGATTCACCACCAAAAACATGTTCACAAATCAAAGCAAGGATTTTCAAAGTTTTGACTTCAAAACACCAAAAATTAAAATGTTCACCAAATCAATTCAAACCAAAAGCAATTGAACAAGAATAAGTGTTAGGAATTCATACCTAACATCAAAGATAGTTATAGACATAGATGTGAGATAAAAATCTCACCTTTAAACCCAAAAACAATGAATGAGGAGCTTAATCATAAAGGAAAGATCAACACTCTTCACTTCAACCCAAAGTAGCTTGAATCTAAGCTAAAAAAGAAGAACATTCCCTAAGTTAGGTTTAGAAAATTCTAAAATTAAAGAGAGAACGAGTTGGAGAAGAAGGAGGAGATGCTTACCAAAGCTTCACCTTGAATTTGGAGCAAGAATTTGAGTTTGAAAGAGGAACTAGGGCTTGGCAATTCCTATTTCCCATTCTCTTCCCCCATTTTCAATTTTGCTAGAGTTTAAGAAAATAGAAATGAAGTGAAGAGGAGAGGTGGACTGAGCTAGGGTGTTATGTTAGGTTATTAGGCTAAAACCCAAACCCAAAGCCCTAAGTGAAAAGTAGCAAAATTCACCTAGCTCCAAACATATCGAAGCTTATACTCAAAAAAGTCGCAAACACCATTTTGGACTCAATGGAAATGGTCTCGAGTCCCAATTTGACTGTTTGCAAAAAGTAGCTTTTCGGACTTCAATTCGATTAACGATTCTACATTTAAATAAAATATTTAAATATTCAATCGTAAAATATGCGGGTTGTTACACTCTTTTATTTATTTATAAATATATTTCAATCCAATTTAAATTGATCTACCCTTCATTTTACAAAATACATTTTGATAACTGCACATTTTTTCAATTCAGTACCTGTTTATCCTTTCCTTAATTGTTCCTTGTATTTTTGTCAAATAAAATTCCATTTCAACTATTTCAACCATCTGAAAATTATTTACATTTTAAAAATATTTTATATTCATTAAAAACATTTTAATCAAGTTTGATATATCTTTTAAAAAGAATTTGTTAATTAATTCAAATTATCAAAACAAAATCTTTTATTAGATAGACTTTTATTATGTAACCTATTTTTTTTCAAAAATAAAATTTATCACAAATCAAGTGCGAACATTTTATTTTAACTAAATTTATTTATTAATACGACGTAAAACGTAGGGTTGTTATAATCTCCCCCTTGGCTCGCATCCCTATGGAGTACTTTTGAGAGCATTATTTTGTTTGCATGGCCCGGTTCACAATCTTTGGCTCTGATACTACTTGTCATGCAAGGCCGGTCGAATCAAGCTCCATATCTCTAGCACGTAGCATATATATATATATATATATATATATATATATATATGAGTTTGCACACACTTATTTTAACAAAAGAGATCCTCAATGTTATGTGTCTACCAGTCCAATTTATACACCACTTCTCCAAGTTATATGGTGATATGAGACTATTCCAACTCCAAACTAACGTTCCTATCTGCCATATGTGAGACACCTTAACAATGGTAACACCTTTAGAACATGGTTAAAATTAAAGCTCCATAGGAATTTGGTGTAGGGTCCGTAGACCTTAGAAATTAATGTATGTTGAAATTACTAATAACAAAGAGTTCGTTGTAGTCGACCCTAAGGGGTCAAAAATAGAAATCCAGCTGTCATGCCAAAATGATGTGTTATTTTCTGAATGAACTACCTAAGGTTAAATATATTGGACCTTTTCAAAATAGATTTTCAAAGTGAGACATGTTATTGGGACTGGAGGTGATATGGTGAAGGTTATAAGTTCTACTATAAAACGATTCGAAATCTTTTCTTTCTAGTAAGGTCTTCATTATTATTGCTAAATTTCCAAAACCATTTTCCTGGTAGAGACACATTGAGGTTCTGTAGATTTATAATTCCTAGACTTTCGTCGTATTTGGATTTACGGACCATTTCCAAATTGGTAAGGTAATTTATACTGTTGCAGTATTATCCTCACTCCTAAGGAAATTTATTTTGATTTTACATTTTCTGTCAATTACCCATTATGGGAAAAGATAGAAAGATATCCAATGAAATGGTAGAGCGGATAAAACAGAGTTAATAAGAATGATCCTACCTGCTCTAGATAAAAGTCTATGGTTCCAATTAGATAATTTTCTCTTAATTTTATCAATTATTATCCACCATTCTTCATTTTGAAGCTTAAGTAATGTATAAGAAATTTCATGATTTGTAGTTAACTATATCTACAACAACATTTTCAACATTATTGACATTGGTTAAGATTAAAGCATAGTTGTTGTCAAAATCAATCTTTAGTCCTAAAAGCATTTCAAAGCTATATGAAATAAATTTGAGTTAAATAAGAGGTAAAAACATGGTTTTGTTTGCAAATTGAAGTATTGATAGACCACCCTTGTGATATCATTACGAGCGCTATCAAAATCCCTATTAGCAGTAGAAAACTTAATGAACCTAGAAACCACATCCGCTGCTAGGTTGAAAAGTATGGAGGGCAATGAGTCTCCTTATATTAGACTACATTGAGCTTGAATTTCATTTCTTAAGATGTTGTTTACCATTATACTCGAGTTTCTAGTGTTGAACAATGACATAATCCAACCTACCCATCTAGCACTAAAGTCCCTAACCATTAATAAACCTTTAAGTAAAAACCAATTAATGGAGTCAATGGCTTTAGCAAAATCAGGTTTTAAAATACCACAATTGATGTTATTTTTGCAATAATTATTTATAAATCCTTGAACTACCACTACTCCATCCGTGATATTTCTACCCTCAATATGCAAAGATTGAGTTATATAATTAAATTATTCATTTTAGTACTTAATGTACTGGCTAAGAACTTTGAGATAACAGAACAGTATTTAATGGAATAAGCCTAAAGTCCTTATGCTCTATTGCTCCCACTTTCACATGTAGGAGGATTACTGTTATCCCGCCTTTTGGCAAGGCCGTGACACCAAGAACTTGACTAGAGACCGAAGACAGTTCGTCTAGAAAATCGGTTACACGCAGGTTCACTATGGATATCGATGAATTTTGTCCGAGTCCAGGTCGAGCCAAAATTGATATGACACGATAAGCGAAGCTATGAGAGTTAACGTTCCAAATCTCAGGTCAATCCGAGTTCGTATGCTCAAGTTATGGACGATGCAAAGTTGGATGAAAACCAATCACCGGTCGACTCGCTTCCTTCGACTCGCTTCGCAACATTCAGAAGTGGCAGCTTCGACTCGCTTACTTCGACTCGCTTCGCAACCATCAACAGTGACTACTTCGACTCGCTCTGCTTCACCTCCATCAGATGTCTTCTTTGACTCGCTCAGTTCGCATCCCTCAGGAAGGCATACTTCGACTCGCTCCGTTTGCCTACTTCGACTCGCTCCGTTTACCTACTTCGACTCGCTCCGTTTGCCTAATTCGACTCGCTCCGCCTTCTCCGCTTCGACTCCAACACAGAATCACTCTTCGACTCGCTCCTCTACGACTCCATCAGAGAACCACGCTCCGACTCGATCTACTTCAAATCCACATAACAGAGCATGGCAATAGAGGCGAACGAAAGCATAGTCATCGATACGAACGAAGGGACTCGCATCGATACGAACTGGGCTGATTCATAACCGAGTCGAACAGAGCGAGTCGAACAAAACAACCAACCGGAGACTCTAATTCGTATCGATCATATCTCCCAATCTACAAGTCCAAATGCTATGAAATTTTCACAGAAGACTACGTGCACGCTAAAGAATGTCCATGCCAAATTTCGACTCCATTGGGTAAAATCTTGATCGATACGAAATCTGTTCGTACCGATCACGGATCGGACCAAAACTTCACGGGCTTGGGCGTGCGGGCCTGGTCACGTGCCAGAGAGGGTCTCCCGAGATCTGAGCGAAATATCATCCTCCTACACCTATAAATAGACCCCAAAGCCAATAGAAAAGGGGTTCTTCTTCTTCTTTGAGATCTCCAATGCCCAGACTCTACCGGATCCAGATCCAAACTCCATTGCTGCTGCTACCAGCAAATTTCACTGCTGCAAATCATAATTATCTGCTGTAATTCATTGAATTCACTTGTAAACATCGAAGAAAGATCAATAAAGCAAACTACTTCAGAGTGGACGTAGGCAAGATCGCCAAACCACTATAAATCTTGTGTCTCTGTCTACTTCTTTCTGTTTTAAGTTTATTATTCTTTATTTTTATCCTCTACAATACTTAGATCTGAGTTCTGTGATTAAATATTGCTGATTTGTGTTCACACACTGGTGCTTTCACGACATTTGGGGTTTGTGACCATCTTTGGCACAAACAATTACGTTAGCAAAATTAAATCTTCATAATTGTAAAGAACCATTATAGAACTACTAAACATCTTTATTAGATCATATTTTAGAACATGCTAAAATTTCTTTTAAGACAACGTGGGAAATCCATCCGGTCCGAGAGATTTATTGCTTGGCATATCATTGATAGTCATAAAGATCTCATCTTCCCAGAATGGGCTATCCAAATCATCTGAAGCAAACCTCGTATTTTCCGGATATAAATCATTCTACCTAGCTTTAATTCAATGGCCTCTTCTAATTCCAAAAATATCTTTGAATTAGTTGGCGCAGGCATTATTAAGCTCATTTTGATAAAAAGTTCTCTACTATTTGTGACTAAGGATTTTATGGTACAATTATGTTTACGACCATGGGCTACATGATAAAAACACTTGGTATTATTTTTTCTCTCATCCATCCATTGAAGTTGAGGTTAATCTATTCTATTTATGTATTTTCATCATGATTTTGTAAACCTAGCTATATAATTGTTTTAACAAATTTGTATATAGATTTATTGTCCATCTTTAATAAATACATGCGTAGATCTGAAATTTTTATAATTTGGTTAGTTTGGATTGGATTTGAAATTAATGATAAGTATTTTGATTATTATTTTCTATTGTTACTAATGTTGTTTTAGATGTAGATCTAATAGCTAATTTGATTTTTATATGTATATATTTATTTAGTTAAATATCAATGTTAATTTCCATTGATTCATAATTAGTTTTCTATTTCAAAAAACATATATATATAGTGTGTATTAAAATTAATTTGAAAATAATTTTACGATAAATGGTTTAGTAAAAATATTTATATACACTGATATATATATTTATATAATCGAAAGAGATCTATTTTGATGTATAAACTCCAAAAATTAACATCCCAATTTGTTTAATTAAGCCTTTTCTTTTGATTGAAAATTTTAAAAATAATTGATCTTTCATTTTAGGCAAAGATGTTAATTTAACAATTATATTCACATTTAATATTTTATTATTAATTTTTTTTCAAAATAAAACATATTGGCTGAACAAAAAAGGAAAAATGAAAGGTTGTGTTTGGAAAAATTATACACGCACACACATATACATATATATACACACACAAATATATATATATATATATATATCTGAATTTTTTGATCTAGATCTAATTTCAGTATCTTACTAAATAGAATAATTTGAAGTTTAAGAAATAAAATTTTGAATTTGGATTTGTTGATTTGGTCAAAATCAACTTTGATTTATTAAAGGATTTACTAAAAAAAGCTTTTGAAATATAAATACACACACACTTGCAAATAATGTCTTGGATAACTAATGCGTATATGAAGGCGAATTTGTCCATTGTAGTGTAAATCCCATCACATATAGATACACATTTACTATGTACATGATATGAAAAGTTGCACTTGCACTATATACACTTGAGTATATATAGATACTGACAAACATACCACATACAAATTTGGTTAAATCTATCGTTTGAACAAATTAGAAAAGTTAAATAAAACTTGTTTTTATTTCAACATGTTAGATCAGATCTAAATATAAATTTTGACTTCATAAGCCCAATAAAGTTCTAATAGGGGAACTTTTTTGAAATTTACCTAATTTACCTATTGCTAATAGGCTCGGTTTCTTCAATGGTATAAAAGCCCAATAGTTTATGCAGTTTAAATTAGTCAAGATATAAGACAATTAATTAAGCTTATCTATCCAACGGTGTCTTAGAAAAGTAGTGTTTGAGTTTGGGTTTGAATAATCAAGTATTCTACCTTCCATGGCTACTAGCATAGCCAAAATGATAGATTTAGGCCAACAGGTTGACCGAAATGGAAGGCCTAATTTGTTTTGAACCCTTGACAAATATATTTAAATTTTAAATTTAAGTTTAAAATATAAAATAAAATTTTGTAAAAGTTGTAAAATATTTTCAAAATTGTTTTGAAAAGAAATTAATATTTTTGGAAATTATTTGAAATGTATTTAATATGATTAATTAAATAATTACTTAATTAAAATTTAACTAATTAAATTAAACACATATGTTGATATATATATATATATATGTATATGTATATATATAGCTATAAGTGTTTAATGTGTGTATATATTATCTTAAACTATTTATGGTAAAATATAAATATTTTTTTGAATTTATTAGTAATATTTAATTAAAATTATTTAAATAAAATAAAATATTTATTTAACAAATTAATTAAATTTTAATTAATAAAACATACACACAGATATATATATATATATATATATATAAAGATATATGTACATGAAATTATAAATGTTATAATTAATATTAATCTTAAATTGTTTAGGATGAATAAAATAAAACTTTGATTTTTTAATTAGATTAATAAATTAAAATTAATTAAAAATGATTTAATTTACATAAAACTATTATATAACTTGATTAAATTATAAATTGCAATATATGAATTAAACTAATATAATATGAATCTAACTTAAGTGGAACTTAAAGAAACCCAACTTAGATTTAAGGAACAAGTACATACGTATTGTATGTATATCGTGATTTCAGAGTGTCCGACGCTTAAACCACGAAGGTATCAAAAGAAGTAAATTGTTCTCTAAATCATTTTCACTCAATGTATATATGTAGTAAAGAATATGAATCCTTAATATATATATATATATATATAAGTTGTTCTCTACCATTTATTTATTAACAAATTACTAGCATACTCTTTAATTGATGTGATTCCTCAAGCTAGGGATGTCATATGTAGTACTATTAATATATTCAAAAGATGAGGTAAGATGCATGCACATATTTGTTGATATTCTTTAAGATACATGCATTATACTTAGACCATCACATAATAGTGAGTATAAGTGAATAACCTCTTTTGATTTGTTGAAAATCCTAAAGGTCCGGATGAGATTATGAAAGCGACCACGGGGTAGGATTTATATATGATATAATAGATAATAATGTTATCCATTGCATATGGGCCTATGATTTGTTGATAATCCTTAAGGCCAAAATGCCAAGGGAAGCGAAATCTAACACCCACTAAAGAAATCGAAAGATTTCTATGTCCACACTTAGGGTTTTGAGAAACTTAAAAGTCTAGTGGGAGCTTATTAGATAAATAAAACGTAAAATTTAACCTATCTAATAATGTAAAAACATCTGCTATGAATGAATTTTCCTAATCTAATTAAATTAAATTTACAGTAAAATGATTAACCTAAAACTATTCTCAGAAAATGATAAGCTAATAAGACCTAACTATACTGACTGGCTAAAAGCAATTTACATAGCACTCACGTATAAGTGTCTATGGCCGTCAATTACCGAGTCTTTAAGAGAAAAAATCATAGAAAATGCTGACTGCAAGACAGTGATAGCTTATAACACTTGGTTAGATTATTGTGTGATCGCTCAGATTTTTGTGTTGTCTACTTTAGACAAGTGCCAAAGGCAACACAAAGTATATCTATCCATAAAATCTTCGAAAACCTCAAAGCCTATTTTGGAAAGTAAACTCATTTTGCAAGGTATGAGATTACTAAGGTATTGTTCAATACAAAAATGAGTAAGAACAGTCTTGTTGAGGATTTAATTTTGACTGTGAAGGTCTAAATTGATAGACTTTCTGAGCTAGATGTTAAAATAAGCAATGAATTGCAAGTGAATTTGATCCTAAGCTTGCTGACTCGGCAATTTAAGCTGTTCAAACTAAACTACAATATGAACCAGGTAAAGTTTAGCCTCCTCAAACAATCCAATATGTGAGGTCAGTTGATGCATTGTTCAAGGATTAGAACAAAATATTAGCTATAAAAGGAAAAGCATCGTCTTTGAAAGGTTCAAAGAAGCAAAACTAGAAATCTAAGAAGGGCAAGAAAAATGCTCCTACCATCAAAGGTGAATGTCACAACTATCACAAGAAGTGGCATTAGAAGTGTAGTTGTCGAGACTATTTGAAGATGGTCGGGGAGAAGTAGGAATCCGATTCCTCTGCTCCTAGAGGTATGTTCGTGATTCAAAACTATTTTGCAATCAATAAATTATCTTAGGTTTTAGATACTGGATATGGAAGTCATATCTGTAATTCATTATAGTGACTTAGAGGCATACGACATGTGGTAAAGGGTGAAATGAAGCTTCACGTTGCTGATGGATCTATAGAATATGCAACTGTAGTTGGAGACTTTCACTTGACTTTGCCTAGTGGATCTGATTTAGTTTTGAATAATTGTTATTATATTATAAACTTTATTTATTGTATTATATTTATTTTCCAGATCATCTAAGATAGGTTTTTGTTTTCATTGTAAAGACAATAGCATTGGTGGAAATAATATTTGTAATGATGTTTTAGATAATGACATTTATGCACTGAATTTTAATCGTATTCGTGCTTTGAATAAATCTTCAGTTGACATTAGTAATATTTATCTATGTCACTATAGGCTGGGTCATATTAGCAACATAAAACAGCACAAACTAAAAACCTAAGGTTTTCTACCATCATTTGATTATGAATCACTTGACACTCATGGGTCATGTTTCAAAGAAAAAATGACTAAGCACCCCTTTAGTGGGAGTAATTAAAGAGTTGATGAACTCTTAAGCCTTGTACATACTGATGTATGGGACCCGATGCCTATATCAACTAAGGATAATTCATCTTACTTTGTAAATTTTACTACTGATTTCTCTAGACTAGGTTATGAATATTTCATGAAGAATAAATCAAATATTTAAGAGAAATTTAAAGAGTATAAGCATAAGGTTGTACATCAGACGAACCATAAAATTATAATATTTCGATTTGGTCAAGGAGCGAGTATGTTAGACTAGAACTCAAATACCACTTAAAAAATAATAGGATTATCTTAGATTACTTAACTTGATACTCCACAATGCAATGGTGTTTTCAGAAAGAAGGAATCAAACCATATTAGATATGGTTTGTTTCATAATGAATAAGGCTGAGTTGCATCTTTCTTATTAGGGATGTGCACTGGAAATTGCGACACATAAGTTAAATTTGATATCTACTAAATCCATGCCTAAGACTCCATATGAGATGTGTCATAGGAAGAAACACCACCTCAATTAATTAAAGGTATGGGTTGTTTATCCCATGTTAAGAATGTTAGTCCTAATAAACTTAGGGCATGATCGGATCTGTGTATACTCATCTTAAGAATTATATAGAATATATTTTCTATAATACCAGAAACATAAGGTTATTGTTTCTCAACATGCTATCCTTTTAGAAAAGGAATTTCTATCTAAAAAAATTAACAGCGAAATTGTAGACTTGGATGAGATTCAAGTAGTGAAAACAGAGGCTGAGCCAATAGAAGAATCAAATTCACCATTTTACGAAAAAATGCGACCTATTAGCAAGTGTGATAGGGAATCTCGTGCACCAGAGAGATACTAAAGTTTTCTCATGGATGGAAAAAAAGGACAACGTCTTAGAAAATGACACCCCTCTCTCATTCCAATAAGCACTATAGAGTAAGAACTTTGTACTTTAGCTTAATGCTATGAAATTTGAGAGGGATTACATGTACGACAACAAAGTGTGGATTTTGGCTGACATACCCAAAGGGATAAAATCCATTAATTGCAAATGGATTTAAAAAAAAGCTAAATGCAGATGGTGAGGTAGAAATCTGTAAGGAAAGGCTAATTACAAAAGCTTTTCGTCAAATTCAAGGCATTAATTATGATGAAATGTTTTTGCTCATAGCCATGGTTAAGTCCATATATATAATGACTCACAATTTTTAACATTTCGAATGGGAATATTTAATCTATTTAAATACTCAAATTCGATTCAAATTTATAAATAATAAGAAAATCAATTTTTACAGATTTAATAAATAATAAAAAATCAATTGTTAGCAAAAACAATTCGATTTTTAATGAAATATTTTTAAATGAATTTATAGTATTTTTCCATAATATTTAATTTGGAAAATATTTAAATAATCATTTTACAATTTTTTGGCAAACATTGGTAATTTTGAAATTTCATATAATGAGATAACCAGTGTATTTTATTGTTTTTTTGGGACCGTGTAGCATTGTTGTGTACTATCATTCACAGTTCGTACACAAACGAAACTCTGTGCAGCGAAGTGCTAGAAATTGTAAAATAAACAAACCAACACAAAAGACTATTCTTTATTTTCACTTTTCCTCTTTTCCATTTCATTTTCCCTCTCCTTTTATTTTCGTGTAAACAAAGAAAATGGCCACTTCCTTTAAAAATCAAAATCAAATCATTCACTTAGAGAAAAAATACAAAATTAGATCAGTTGAGTTTGGGGGAGGGTCCATGCAGATTTATGAGGTGTGGCTGTCATTAGGTGGAGTTTGACCATATTGGCCGAGGTAGGTTTTGATTTTTAGGCGAATGGAGATGAATTGGGCCGAAGCAAGATTGGATTTGGGTTTCTCATAAGGTGGAGCTTTGGTCATGGTGATTGGGTGGGTCCGATTGTGGGTAGGTGTTCACGACATTAGGGTTATCGCACGCAAATTGTAACGACCCGTATTTTTAACACTTTAAAAATACAAATTAAAATAAAATTTTGGATAAAAATCCGAAGGAAATAAAATTTTGTGTTGTTAAAGTTGAATTACAAGTTAAAATACAAAACTGAATTCTGAAATAACTTTTTTTGTAAATTAAATATGGATGTTAACTTGTATTGAATGTAAATAATGAATTGAATTTGATTGTAAACAAGAATAAATAAAATGTTACATTTAATATTGAAGTTATAATATTGAAATCAACGTAAATGAATGTAATTTAATATTACTGTGAATTTAAATAAGATGATAGCTGAAGAAAACGAAAGTAAATAAATTATAAACTATTGATAATAATGTATAAGTAAATGGTTGATTTAATAATGAAAGTGTAAATCGAAATAAAAGAACTCAATTGGAATTAAATAACTTGAATTTGAATTACAATATAATTGAACGCTGAATCTAATGTAATCTTTTATACTGGATTTATAATGGAAAACTGCATTGTAAAAGATTGTTAATTACTGTGAAATTAAAAATGAAATTTGTGAACAATTGAAATTTGATTTAAAAGTTAATAATTTAAAATTGGGAATTTTATATTGAAATTAAACAGTAGAAATAGCCATTTTTACAACTGTCTCGGATTTCGACGAAACCAGTTTCATCGGATTCGTAACAGTGAATTATTGTAAGGTTTCAACTTTCGTAGCAATCAGACTTGTCGTTTGGCCGTGCGAGCTTGAAACGCGTAGAAATTTAACGTCGTTAATTATAATAATCGACTTCAAAAAGCTATCTTCCATATACGATTGAATTAGGCCTTCAGACTAGTTCCATTGCGTCCGGAATGGGGGTAAAACCTTATAAACGCCTGGCGGCACATCTCGATTGGAGTTCGGACGACTTTGGACCTACCTATATAAATACACACATAAACCAAGACAGTTTTACTGTCATTTTAATCCAGAAACCCTAATTCTATCTCATGGCCGCCACCTATTCAATGGCCAGAATCGCTCGAACTTCTTTCCTTAATATCTCTCAATCCGTTCAACGAAATCAAAAAATTCCAAAAGCAAAGTTGTAGATCTCGGCGAGCTATTCAAATCCATACGGTTGATCTATGCTAATTCGTCACGGATTGGTCCAGATCTGGCTTTGAATGTCGTGCGTATTTTCTTGGTTTGCGTGCAAACGGCGGCGACTAGTGATGCGAAACTTCTGGCGTTGGTGGTGCTCGCGTGGGGACATCTTGATCGAACTCCGGCTGCTTCGAGTTGCGTGCGTTTTGTGGTGGTTGTTGCGTTCATGGGGTCGGGTGTGCTGCGCGTGATGAAGAAGAAGGTTAAACGATTAATTAATTTTATTATATTGCTAATCATGTTTAAATTATATCGTTATATTAATTTAAGCGTAACTTTTGCATACGAGATTCGTTTCGGGCGAAACAGGTGGCGTCGGAATCGTAGCGACGAGATCTACATTATGAAACAAGTTTGGTTGCATTTCGAAACTGTGAAATTTGGCCCTTTATTTGGGTTTTTAATTGTCGATAAATCAAAGGTGAGTGTTTATAACGCTCACAACGTACTGAATATCTTTATGGTAGTTAAATTTGACATTATGAAGTGATATGAATTTATTTGTCGTTGTTTGATAAAAATTTAATTGTCATATAGATTGTCATTTGAATTCACCGTTGAAAATTAAATTGACAGTCAAATTGAAGTTAAGATTTAATTGCGATCAAATTACATGATATTTATAATTATGTAATTGTTGTGAATGTTATTGGCTTTAGGGTTGCTTGGTTGTGATGGATGCTATTGGTCGATATTGGTTGTTTATTTATTTTGATATATCATGCTATCATCATGTATATTGTTTATTGCATATAAAACTGTAAACTGAATCATTTCGAATAAATTAAGGAATAGGTGGAAATGATATACCTATGACATCTATTTGGATTGAAATGATATTTATCCATCCTTGAAATTAAAATTGAAATAATTATCCACTTGGCCATAGATTAGAAAATTATACACGGACACCGGGTTGGTTAAATTAAATGATTTTAAAAGTAGTTTTGAAATTATTTAAATGAATCAATTTTAAGAATAAAATCCAATTTATGGAAATTGAATTATTTTGAATTGAAGCTCGAAATGTTGGAATTTAAACTTGGTAAATGAAATTGTTTAATTATTCGAAATTTAGATTTTTAAGAAAAATTGAAATACGGCGTAAATTTTCGAAGGTTGATTTTTTTTAAAAGATTGGACTTTTAATCGAACTCTGCACTATTCTGAAATGTGAATATTGAAAGCTTTGAAATATATTGAAATTGAAATGGCTTATTTTGTGGTTCAAATATGTATTTGAAATTGATAATTTGAAATGGTTTATTGAGAAACTGAATCGAGTTGAAATTGATGATTTGAGATTTGATTAAATTTTAATTTTGGAATTCGAGTTTATTTGAATTGATTTGTGAAATTTAAGAAGCTATTTTTATATAAAGTATTTTAAACTATATCTAAAACTATTTATATTTTACTTTATAAATTTTATATAAATTATTTTAATATAAATCATTTTCGATATAAATTATTTTATTATAAACGATTTTAACTTATAACTATTTTATATAAACTATTTTATTGTATAAACTATTTTCTATATATACAAAATTTTACTATCTAAACTGTTTAAGAGGAAAGTGTTAGGATTCCAAAATGTTATGATTTCAAGCTATGATTTCAAAGTGTTGTGAATTTCAAGGTTTTGATTTCCAAAGTGTTTTGAATTGAAAAGACTTATGATTTCAAAAGCGGTATAACTTTGGAATGTGATATGATTTTGGAAATGGATTTATTTGAAGTAAAAGTGATATCGTATTGATACGATTTTGAAATCGAAATGAGATATTGAGGCGAAAATGATTTTTGAAATGAAATCGTATATTTTGAGTAATATGATTTTGGAAATGGATTTATTTGAAGTAAAAGCGATATAGTATTGATACGATTTTGAAATTGAAATGAGATATTGAGGCGAAAATGATTTTGAAATGAAATCGTATATTTTGAGTAGATATGATGATTTTGAAATGGATTTGATCTTTGAAGCGAATATGATATTTTTGATAATCAATTATGAATTGATTTTGGAAATGTAAAAGATCCAACCGGTGTGAAAAATATAACGTAGTTATTAAAGAGACCGGGATCGGATATGGACATACTCTCTGTCGATACCGAAAACCACTTTAATAACTATATTCGTGGAGTGTTGATCCAGAACGAAGTGGATGGTTTGGTGAACGCGTTGACTGAAGAAAGAGAACGATTTTGGATGACCCCTGACATGACTAAAACAGGAGCCGCGCTGGGCCATTGAGGTTCGCCACCTCTAGCGGACACACTTCTTCGATACCATGTCTATTACTTTTGTGATTCGATTTGGGTGCATCCCGCGATTTTGGGAGTGTTATTTCGCGGTGTTGGGGTAGTAGCTGCTATGCCCAACATCAGTCCGGATCACGCAACTACTAGTATCCTAGTTGGTATCGCCTCATGTACCTTGTCATACTGATTATCCTATTCGCGACCACTACGTTTTGGTTCATACCTTTAGTATATGGATTGCCCTCTGGTGACTTCCGGTTTTGGGGAAACTACGGTCTTGTATATGCTATTGGGAATAAAAATGTGTTAAGGGTGGAATGGGCCATGGCTTAACGCTAGTTTGATATTTTACTTTATGATAGACATTATTGTATATAGCGTATTCTATTACATAGTAGATAGTTTAACGGATCCTTAGGAGATGGAAATCCCGAACATCTCTTAAGTTAATGCACGCACGTTAAACACTGGATAGGAGGTGTCTAAAACCCGTAAACATCTCCAACGCCGTCGCACTCATATTTACTTATTCGATTTAACCTACATGAGATATTTTAGTCCTGACTCGAGTGTTTTGTCTTTTCATTATGCTCGGGTCAGCCTGAGCATTTCAGATTAGGTTGAAGATATATTCGGGAGGATGAAGACGGAGTTTGGTATTACATCATTTGTATTCTACTACTGTATTATTTTTCCGCTGCATTGTTGTATTATCTCTGATATGTATGTAACTCTGATTTATAATGTATAATAATAATCAAAAATATTTATTTAACAGCTTCATGAACTGTTATTTTATTATTATATCTTGTTCCTTCCGCTGCGAGATTCTGAGTTTGTTTCTGTTCTTTCTTTTCCTTTCTTACTTAACCCCAATAACTATCTATATTTTGGATTGTTTGAGTCGGCATGTGTGTATGTTTTGTCGACTTGAACAGTCAAAAAAATGCGGGTTGTTACACAAATGCTTCAGGTAGCAATGTCCTCTAGTCGATCGAGCATGGGGTCTTTGGGTGGGATGCAGAGCTCGCAAGAAGAGAGACACGTTGGCGAAGACAGTGCGATGTTTCATTGTGGGATGAGGGAGGAATTGATGAAGGAAGTATATGGCCATGAATGTGATATGTATCACTATGCACGTTTGTAGAGAGGGAAGAAGAGGGATTTAAATAATCTAGGTAATTAATTTGTTAATGATGTTTAATTAAATTAATTAATCTCAAAACTTATAAAATCAATAACTTTTGCATATGAGGTCCGATCGAGATGCTGTCTTTTGCCTTGTGCTCATAAGAGCGTTATCTATGCACTGGAATTAATTTCGTCAAGTTTGGAGCAAGTGGAATTTTGAGCTAAAATCAAATGTTTGATTTTAGATCAAATCGAACGGTTAAGCATCAACCAGAGTTTTGATGAGTTAACTCGCGCCTGGATGAATACTATATAATATATGTGTTGATATAAATTATTATTTTCATGTTCAAATGATTTATCGGTTTGGTTTGATTTGATTGAATTTTCTCTTTGAAAAGCGGAATGACATATAAAATGAAATACATGGAATTTTGTAGAGAAATTCGAATTCCTCGCCATTGTGATTTTAAATTTTAGTTATATACTTAGTGTATAAATGGTTGAATTGCTAAAAGTTTTGTAGTTGGCTACTGGATATGACATTGATATATGTTAAAAGTGAACCATTTTAGTGATAAAGGTAGTAGAAGTATTGGTTAAGTGCTATGGTAGTTATTGGCCTCATTATACTATTTTGAAAATACTATTATTTGCTGTTTTGATTCGAAATAGTTGTAATTCGAAGAATGATGTTAAATGTGATTTTGGAATTTTCTATAGTATTTTACTTAGAAATGATTTTTAAACTTCTTATTCTATTTCAACCTTTATGTTAATCTTTTCTAATTTATGTGGAAAGCTTTTGTGATATCCCGGAATTTCTGGCAATATCAATTTAATAATCTGTATAAATAATTAAATTGATTTGATAAACTTTGTTAAAAATGTTTAAATTGGTTTAATAATCTTCTTTAATAAATATTTATTTGGTAAATTTTATCTTTTAAAAGTTAATAAAATGATTTCTATTTATAATGTATATATATAATTGTATATATTGTAAATAGAAAAGCTTTGGGTTGAATTTAACAAGCAAAAACATAATTTTCAAAATTTAATATGTAATTATATATGTATATATATATATATAAGTTGATTTTAAATTGATTTTCTTTAATTTGAGTTTGAATTTAGATTTGAAATTGAAATTCAAAGGATTAATATATTTAAAATATTTGGATTCTAAATATATGTATAAACTTTTATTTATGAATATAATTGATTTTATTTCTTTTAAAAATTATATATATAAATAAGTGCTTATTAACTAATTAATTAGGTATAATCTTACATTAACTTTTATTAACATTTAAAATAAATACTAATTACTTTTAAAAGACATGTGTTAATTGTTAATCAACTCAAATGACAAATGTTAATATTTGGGACAAGTGTCATTTTAATTTGTTTTCTTTTATTTTTAATCATTTCAACTTATATAAACCTATTTCTTTCTCTTCATTCTTTTTCTATTCCTCTTTTCAAAAACAAAAGAAACTCGGTCCTATTCTCAACAACAAATCTGATAACCAACATTTTCTAAAACCAGAAACATATTCAAATAAATTAGCCTGCATTCATCTTCAACCTGAGATGAACTAGCCTGCAAACATTTTCTTCCTGGAAATCAAGCAGTCCATCTCTTCTCCAAACCCGAGATAATCTAGCAAGCAAACATGAAATTTAAACAACAAGCATTCCAGTTCCATTAACAAGCAATTCAAGTTTTAAAAGCAAAAGCATATCAAGTTTAAAAGTTACAAGCTTTTTCAAAAATCAAAATGGAAGCTCTGTTCTCTGTTTCTTTATGACTGGTGAGTAAATTTCTTTTAAAAACAGATTAAACTGATCTTATGCTTGATGCTTGTCGAAGTAATATAGTATGTTATGTCTATATAAATGCATAGATGTGAATGTATAGGTATATAGTGTGGTGCATGTGAAATATTTGAAAATCTATACAGACATGTCCTCAGTTTTATAACCTTGTGAGCAAACTCAACTTAAAAATATCTAAATGATCTATGAATTGAAATCTCAGAAAAGTGAGTAACTTTATTTTTAAGAGTTAATTATAAAATATGGTTGCATGCAAATATTGTTGAAAATCTGTATGTATGAATGTATTTATGTGTGCATGTCTGATTGAATATGTGTTCTCCTCTGTTTTATATTACAGAGATTAAATTTAGCTCAAATTCCAATTTCTCTTCCTCTGATCTCTGTTAGGCTGTAGTTTTCAATCAAATTAAGTTTGTTTTAAACTTGAACTTGGATCTAAAAATAGTTTAAAAATGTTTATATAGATATAGTATCTGTAAATTAAGATTTACAGTAAAAAAATATAAACATGTTAAAATCAATGGTAACAATTCTTTGATTCAAGTATATAACTTGAATCAGCTTGGGTAAATATGATTTTTAAGATGCAAATTATGATTTTTAAATTAGAATTGAGTGTGCATTTCGGGATTGTCTGGAAATTGGTTTTTGGGTGATTTCTGGTGATCAGATTGATTTAGGGAGTCGTGGTTCTTCCTGGAGGTGGAGGAGTGATCGGAGAGAAGTGTAAAATTATCTGATGGTGATGCAATTCATTGTGGTGGCAGCGGTGATTGATTCTAGTCAGTAACCCTAGTTTTTACTAGACTTAATATTTTGATTTGTTTGGCATCTCTGGACGATCGAGTGTAGCCAAAGTTAGGGAAATGGTAGAGGATGAATTGACAATGGTATGACCAGAAGCACAAGTGTTCGGGTGATCGGAGGCGATGGCTATGGTGGTTTCTCCATCGATGGTTGGGTTCCTGAGTGTGGTCGGAAGTCTCGTTTTCATTTTTCCGGCGAGTTTGACGAAGCTGAGTGGTCGAGTACATCAGCGAGTTCCTAGGCGACTGGCGGATGACCGGAGAGATGGTCAGAGTCGGGTAAGTTCAACGTGCACGTGCACGTGTGCACCTTCGAGAGTCTGGGTTGGTTGGTTTGGGAAAGAAAGAAGATGCTCGGGGATGGTCTCGGGGAAACGAGAGTGCGACTCGAAGTAAGTGGGTGATCGCGAGAGACACGGGATAGGCTCGGGAATTTTTGTTCGTTGGCTCGGGTATTTTGTAAGTATACAATCCTGGTTTTAATTGTAAAGTAAATTTAGTTGCCAGGTTTTAAAATTTTAAAAAGGGAAATCGAGTTCAGGTTTTAAAAAGCAAAAGCAAGTTTAAATTAATTAAATTTCCAAAAAGAATGTTAGTCAAGTTTTAAAAGTATGTTTAAAATTGAATATGTTTTCAAAATTTTAGATGTTTAAAATTGTTTGTTTTTTTTAAAGTAAATATAAACTAGATTAATGTTGTAATTGAATTCAAAAGTGTTTTCAAATAAATGTACTAGATCAAGTTTTTAAGAAAAGAAATTTAAACAAGTTTCTAAGTAAGTTTCAAAAATAAAGATTAAACAAAGTTTTTAAATATACTTAAAGGAGATAAGTTTTAAAGGATATTTAATTAGAGTGTTTAATTAAGGTAAATGGTTTATCTTAAATAATTAAGGTCTTAATTTAGTAATTAAAGTCTAGTTAATTAATTAATTGAAGACAGTTAATTAATGTAATTAATTTAAGATAATTACTTTGGTTTAATTAAGGATAATCACTTTGGAAATTGATTGAGTATAATTATTGAATGTAATTAATAAAAGAAAAATTAGTAAAATAAATTAAAGGTTAATTACTTATTTGTAATTAAGAATAATTAATTAATAGAGCAATTAGTGGGTAGTTGATGAACTAAGAGATGAATCATTAACTAGAGGTTAATTAATGGAAATAATTAAAGGAATTTATTACTTAAGGTAATTAATTAAATAATTTTGATAAGTTTAATTAATTTAAGATAATCACTTGGTAATTTGATAAGAATAATTACTTAAATGTAATTAATGAAGTGTAATTACTTAGTGTATGTAATAAATGGATAATTACTAAATGTAATTAATTAAAAAGATTAATTACTTTATGGAAGTAATTAATGAAAGGTAATTAAGGATTAATTACATAGATAATTAATTAATGTGATTAATTAAAGTTAATTCATAAATAAGATTAATTAAGACTAATTAATTAATGTGATTAATTAAATGGAATGCAATTACTTAGTAAAGTAATTAATGGTAATTACTGGATGTAATTAATGGAAGATGATTTAAGAATGAAAGTAATTTGAGTTTAATTACTTTTTGTAATTAATCAAGGGATTAATTAAAGATAATTAATTAAGGAATAATTAATTTATATAATTAAGTAATTAAGGGAAGTTAATTATTGAATGAGATTAATCAAAGGTAATTTATAAATGTGACTAATTAAAGATTAATTATTAAATGTAATTAATTTAAATGGAGTAATTAATTAAAGAAGTAATTAAGAAATCATTAATTAAATATAGTTAATGATGTAATTAAAAGTTGATTAATTAAGACTAATTAATCAATAATAAGTAATTAAAAAGTAATTAATTAATGTAATTAATTAAGGATTAAAGTGATTAATTATAATTAATTAGTTTATGAAGTAATTAAAGGTTAATTACTATAATGGTTAAGAATAATTAATTTGTGAAATTAATTAAAGACTAATTACTTGAATGTAATTAAAATATAATTAATCAAGGATGATTAATTGAAATGAATAATTAGAGGATAATTAATTAATTGATTTATAATTAATTAATGGTTAAGTAAGAAGGATTTATAAAATGAAGTAATTAATTTAATTCACTTTAAATTAATTAAAAGATAATATAAATCATTACTTATGAATGGGTGTTAGTATTGGATACTTGACTTTGATTGATATCTCTGATGAGATATATGCTGTGTGATATGGATGTTAGTTGAATTGTATGGATTATCTGATAATGTTGATTATCTGTTGTGAATTATCTTTCTTTGTGTATAAAGATAATGAATTGAATTTGGTTTAACCTTTAAAACAACTTGGCCTTAAAAGATACGTCTTGGATTTCGATGAGACCGGGATCGGGTTTCCGTATACCGGATTTCCAGGTCTGGAGACCCGAATACCACATCGATCCAAATTAACGATAGGTCGTGAATCAAGTGAAGATGAAGATTCAGAGTGCAAGGGTTATTGTCGTTAACTCTGAGGGTGATTCCAAAACGAGTGTAACGAGATAATGCCTTCGGTTTCGTTCGAACCCGGAACGAACTTGTATGGATTGAATGCTTTCAGAACATCGTCAGGTGGACGATAAGCATTCTAAGATAGATGTGTTCTATTTAAAGGTAATCGTGACCTCAAGCCTCACAAACCGGGAATGGCTAAAACAGGGGAGGTGCAGCAAGGTTAGTGGGTAGCACCCAAGTAGGACAAGATTACCTCTGTCTAGATGTCCCTTTCTATTTTCGACTTAGTGGTGCGGTTGCTGATCCCAACCGTGAGGTATCTTGTGCGGGAATTATCCAGTAAGGGATGTTCCGGCCTTGTGTTGCAGGGGATTGGGAGTGATCCTCGGTACGGTGATCTAGGCCACGTACTATGACGGGCGGTACCCCTGTAGTCCTGCCATTGTATGGAATCCAATCTCCAATAAGTGATAACGGATTTGATTGTATAACCCACTTTGTTGGCTAGTATGCTGGAATTTAATAATGTAACAATTTCAGCTATTTCTTATTTACTTGGAAACCCTAGACCTATTATAATATAACCGGATTTCCTATCAATGTTTTGGTTAGCGTAAGGTAAAAACTTTTCCATGTTTATGTGTGGGAAGTCTTACGTGATACCTTTGTTTTCAAAAGGTTTTGAAGTTAAGCAAGTTTAACCCGTTTACTCACACCAGACCCATGTCTGACCCAAGTGTTTATTTTCTGTTTTATAAACTCTTGGGTACTCAAATTTTTACGAGTAGCCAAGGGATTCAGGTTAGCTTTGACGAATCTATGGAGGAGATATGGAGCAGGAGGCTTCAGCATTCGTAGATATATAGTGTTCCGCTGTGTTGGTTTCTCTGAGTCTTTTGTTTGAGTTATATCTTGAGTTGTATAATAGACAGAAATTTATAACTGTCTATTTTGTGATGTATAAGTTGTGTACTCTGATTATGTAAAGACTATGTAATAGTTATGTGATATATTATATTTTGTTCCGTTTCCGCTGTGAGTATTTGTGTTTGTTTCTTTTCTCTTCTTCTCTTTTCTACTTCTCACCCCTTTCTTTCTTACTGTTGATGCGATTTTCCGGGAGTGGAAAGCCGGGTCGTCACACGTGGTATCAGAGCATTTGGTTGAGTGAATACCTAGGCTCTGAAGTGGTGTCTATCTTGAGAGCGCGTAATTGTTAGTTATATAAAAATGGTTTTATATTGTGTTAATTGATCGGTTGAGTGGTATATGGATTATGGTCAATACGAGCAGCTAACGTTATTGATAGGGATCTCTAAACACTTGAACCAGGTCAACGGACATGTAACGACCCGACTTTTTCTCCACAGAAAGTCGTATCATTAATAAGAAAGAAAGGGGTAGAAAATAGAAAAGAAGAGAAGAAAGAAAGAAACAACAACAACGATCTCACAGCGGAACGAATAAATTATATTAATAACATATACATTTACATAGTATACAACACTTTACAGAGTTACACAGCATATACATCACTTACTAGACAGTTATAACATCTGTCTAGACATTACAACTCAATACACTACAGAGATACAGACACAGCGGAACTACTATATATATCTACAACGCTGAAGCCTCCTGCTCCATTGCTCCTCCACAATTCGTCAAAGCTAAACCTGAATCCCTTGGCTACTCGTAAAAATTTGAGTACCCAAGAGTTTATAAAACAGAAATAAACAACTTGGGTCAGACATGGGTCTGGTGTGAGTAACAGGTTAAACTTGTTTAACTTCAAAACCTTTAGAAAGAAAAGGTATCACGTAAGACTCCCCACAAATAATCATGGGTAAGTTTTTACCTTACGCTAACCAAAACATTTGATAGGAAATCTGATTTTATTATAATAGGGTCTAGGGTTTTCAAGTAAAATATAGAAATAGCTGAAATGCTTACATCTCACATTCCAACATAATTGGGCACAACTAATACGTACGGCACTTATTGGAGTTTGGATTCCATACAATGGCAGGGCTACTGGGGTACCGCCCGTCACAGTACGTGGCCTAGATCACCGTACCGAGGAGTACGCCCGCTCCCCTGCAACACAAAGCCGGAACCATCCCTTACTGGATAATCCCGAACAAGATAATCCCGTAGTTGGCGCGACCAACCACACACTAAGCCGAATAAAAGAAAAGGGACCTCTAGACAGGGATCTATCTTGCTCTCAGTGGGTGCTACCCACGAAGCCTTGCTGCACCTCCCCTGTTTTAGCCATTCCCGGTTGATGAGGCTTGAGGTTACGATTACCTTTAATCAGAACATATCACTTAGAATGCTCATCGTCCGCCTGACGATGTGCTGAAAGCATTCAATCCATACAAGTTCGTTCCGGGTTCGAACGAAACCGAAGGCATTATCTCGTTACACTCGTTTTGGAATCACCCTCAGAGTTAACGACAATAACCCTTGCACTTTGAATCTTCATCTTCACTTGAGATTCACGACCTATCGTTAATTTGGATCGATGTGGTATTCGGGTCTCCAGACCTGGAATTCCGGTATACGGAAACCCGATCCCGGTCTCATCGAAATCCAAAACGTATCTTTTAAGGGCCAAGTTGTTTTAAGGTTAAAACAATTCAATTCTTATCTATATACACAAAGATAGATAATTCAATAGATAATCTACATTATCATCCCAAACAGATAATTCACATTATCATTATAATTCAACCAAACATCCATATCATATATCAATCATATCTCATCAGAGATATCAAACAATGAAATACATTCAATCTCATTCATCCATCCTTAAGCAATGATTTATATCATCTAATTAATTTAAAGTGAATTAAACTAATTACTTCATTCTATAAATCCTACTTACTTAATTATTAATTAAACCAATTAATTAATCATTACTCTAAGTATCCATCTTAATTAATCATTCCTGATTAATAATCCTTTAATTACTTTAAGTAATTAATACTTAATTAATTTCACAAATTAATTATCTTAAACCATTCAGTAATTAATCTTTAATTAATTCATTAATTAATTAACCATACTTAATTACATTAATCCTTAATTAATTACAATTAATTAATTACTTTAATCACTTATTATTTATTAATTAATCAGTTCTTAATTACATCATTAATTATATTAATTAATGATCCTTAATTATTCTTAATTAATTATCTTATTTAAATTAATTATATTTAATAATTAATTAGTCACATTTATTAATCACCTTTGATTAATCTCATTTAGTAATTAACTTCCCTTAATTACTCCACTTCATAAATTAATTACTCCTTAATTAAATTATCCTTTAATTAATCCCTTGATTAATTATTCAAAAGTAATTAACTCAAATTACTTTTATTATTAAATCTCCTTAAATTAATTACATTCCATTAATTAACTTTTAATTACTTTCCTAAGTAATTTATACTTCATTAATTACATTTAAGTAATTATTAAATCACCAAATCATTATCTTAAATTAATTTAACTAATTAATTTAAACTTAATCAAATTTATTTAATTAATTACCTTCAGTAATTAATTTACTTTAATTACTTTCATTAAGTAATTTATACTTAACCAATATTAATTTATTTGTCTAATCATTTATTAATAACTCATACTTAATTAAACAAATGATCCTAAATCCCAAATTAATTAACACTTAATTAATTAACTTATAATCCTAATTATTTAATTAATTATCACTAAACCATTAATTAATTAAATTATTAAATTATTCTTAAATTACTTTATTAATTTAATGACTCCTATATCATTAAATCTTAATTACTATCTAAAATAAAGTATTTACCTTTAACTACTTTAATTATTATAAACAAAAGACTTTAAACATTTACTTTTAAATCTTTCTTTAATTCATTCAATATTAAAGATCTCAAATGATTACAAATTAAACATTAACAACATTTAAACAAATTTAAAACATTTTTAAATCAAATGTTAAAGAAAACATTTATTATTTACAAAGAACTAGTTTTTAACAAAATTGTTTAAATAAAACTTGATTTTGTTTTAAAAAGTAAAAACTGTTTTATGCCAATTTACCAGACCGAGTCAAAACAACAAAATACCCGAGTAAAAACTGAAAACCCCCGAGATCAACTTCGAGAAACTCTCGTCCCTATTCCCTTCGAGTCACACTCGAACTCTTCCCGAGATCGACCCCAAGTTCAAATCTTCTTCCCCAAACTACCAACTTCCAGATGTACGAAACGTACATGTGCACGTGCACAACTGAAAACTTCGACGCCGACCATCGATACCATCACCTGCATATCGTCTACGACCACCCCTAGCGATTCCAATCATCAGAACCACGAACAAACTTCTCAGTCGAATTCGAGCATTACGACCAAACCTGGAACAGAACCCATCATCCAAAACCACCTCGTTTCACCACCTCTGGTCACCAGAAAATCTGATACTCCGATCAAAGCCTCGTCGAAGTCCCAAGCTCCGTTTCCCCCACCTCCAGTCAAGTCCGGTTCACCATTGATTTTGAAATTTTCTCGAGAACAACCACGACAAAAACTGGCCTTAAACCCTAAATTACTCTCGTTCATCCTCCACAATGATTTATAAAATCATTGAGCATTTTTGTGATGATCCCCAATCACTTAGCAAGCTATTACTCCAATCACGAAACCTAAAAACCCACCGATCACCAAAATTTCGACAAAACCCAATTCACGTCCATCTTACTAATTCTCTAGATTTACCCAATTTAAAATCGTGATTTTTCTTTCAAAAATCATTATTTTGTATAAGGAATTAGTTTATAAACCTGAATTGATAAATAAAGATACTTGAATTTTCACTTGTTTAAACATGCACTGTTATTTTCTAGTTTCTTAGAGACATTCATATATATTTTTACTTAATTAAATTTTAAACACTAACCCATGGTTAAACAAACGATTATTGTTTAAATCTGAAATCCTAATAAAGATCAGATAAGGGGATAATGGAATTTCTACAAATTTCTTAACTTAAAAACAGGAATAAGCAAGAACAGACACTCAACAAACACACATATACATCAATAAATACATACAGGAAGGATGCACTTGTACACATTCACATAACATACTCACTTCAGATATCACCCAAGCAACCAGATTTTATATAATTTAGATTTTAAAACAGATGTTACTCACCAATTTTAAGAACAGAGAAATTTTCCAGACTTTAAATTTTGATCTGGCAATTTCTTTTGATTTAAAACTTGAGTTGCCTTTTGCTTCATCGATTTAAAACTTGCATGTTGCTTGATGTTACTGGATCTTGCATGCATGCCATTATCTTGTTTGTTGATAGGTGTTGCTTAGATCAGGTTTGAGGAAGAAAGTATCCAGGCTTAAAGAAATGCAGACTGGAGTTCCAGATTGCAGAAAGATGTTGAAGAATGGTTACAGGCTTTGCCTTTGGAAATGTTTTACAGGTTTGAAGAATTTGTTTTTTGAGAAATTTTGTTAGAGGAATGTTTGATTACAGATTTAGTTTTTGAGAATTTGTCTCAGGCTGAAGTTCTTAAGTTTTGAAAAGAAGGAGATAGGAAAAAAAATATCAAGATAAGAACATATGTATATAAATAAAAATGTGGTTTATTAAAAATAAAAGAAAAACTAAAATTTAAAGCTTGACATTTGTCATTAGAGTTGTTAATCAATTAACACATGTTACTACTTAGCCTTAGGAAATAACACATGTCCCTTTTAATTAATTAATATTTATTTTAAATGTGAATAAACCTCTTTTTCTTTAATTTAATAAGTACTTATTACTTATATATAGATAGATAGATAATTTTTAAAGAAATAAACCAATTATATTTAAAATTAAAAGTTTATACATATATTTTAAAATCCAAAACTATTTAAAATATTAACTCTTTTGAATTTCAAAATTAAATCTAATTCAAATTCAAATTATATTTTTAAAATCCAATTTAAAGTCAATTTAAAACAACACATTTAATTTGAAAATAACCATTTGTCAATTTTAAAATAATTTATAAAAGAGATTATAAATTACTACTATTACTAAATGAATTAACATATCATCTGTTAATTGTATTTTAAACTTATATATATATATATTCTTAAACCATATTTATTAAGCAATATAAAATAAACCTTATTATTAACCTTACTTAAAACCATATAGTTATTTGTTTAAATAGCTTTGAAAAGCTTAATATTAAATAAATCATAATTTCCAAACTATCAAAATATATATATTAGAAATTTAAAAACAATATTTTATTTATTTATTAAATTTCAAACCAAAGCTTATCTATTTACAATATATACACACATATATATACACATTATAAATAGAAATCATTTTATTAGAAAAATTCACTAATTAAATATTTATTTAATTAGATTATTAAACCAATTCAAATTTTATTATCAAAGATTATCAAATTCAATTTAATTATTTAAACAGATTATTAAATTGATATTGCCCCAAATTTCCGGGATATTACATTCCTCCCCCCTTAAAATAATTTCGTCCCCGAAATTTAAGACAAAGGTAATTTAATAATCCATTTAAATCACAAGCATATATTATCTTCCATATGCTAACAACCATAGCAACCAATTCACACAAATCAAACAATTCTAATTATCCAGAAAAATCCTGGATACAATTTTCTCGAGTTTCCCCAAGTATATATACCGGGATACTCGCTCTACCGAATTCAAACAAAATCAACACTACTAAGCTACAGAACTTCTACTCATCTAGATCTACAGAACTAAACAATATATCAGACTATAGACGAGTCTGACTCAACAACCAAATCCTCCAGAACCGCTGGTTCTAAACCAGAGATAGATCAAACACGTACTCCCTCAGAGATACGTAAAACACAATGAATTCCAGTTATCCAAACTGACAATTCAATCCAGTAGATCAAAGCACTTATCCAAATCAGAACACAGAAAAGATCCAATATTCCTCGGAACTGACTTCCCAGACTTACCCAATCTGATAACTCCCTTTTTACCAGAAAAAATTTCACAACAACGAAGTCTCCAACTTCGAATTTCAAATTCCTACGTCTCTTATCCACAAAATCTTCAGACGATCTCGGGCTGTCTACAGGTCCTTCTTGATCAGTTCAACCTTCGCCGATACTTCTAGAAACAAACTAGACTAAGAATAACTCTACACAATGATCTCCTCAAGATCAACCCAATCCAAATCAAAACTCTACTTCTCAAACATCAGAAGATTCCAAACTAACTTCTCCTATCTGGAAAAGACGAACAGGAGCACTCGCCAAACTGCTTCTGCTGCACTACTCTGATCTGGAGTAGAAGAAAATGCTGATGAAGAACACAAGCACAGACTGGACAACACATCCCAGAAAATCTCGGATAACTTAAAAGAATACTCAAACTATCGCAAGTCACTTTTGCGATCAACCCAGCCAAAATGCAAAGAAACTGTTCTCTCTTTACCAATCAGAACAGCTTACGCTTATCTAGCCAATCCATCGAAGAAATGGATACACTCTGCTGCTTCTGAACTCCTTCTTCAGAAAACTGCTCATCCAGGAAAACTTACTGCCAACACACAGAATACTCCGAGCTGCACCGCTGCCACAGATGCCAAAGACTTCCTTACCAAAGCTTTTCGAGAAACTCGAACTTCAAACCAAACAGAATCACCATGCTGAACTCAGCCACAACACCGAAGCAGACACACTTCCACAACTTGTTCCAAAGAAAACATCTTCGGGAACATCCAGAGTCACTGCGTCTCATCACACAGCTACTATTACCTGAGATTACCCAGATATCATCACTCGCTTTTGTCTAATCGACAGATCCAACTCTACTCATCCAAACTTTCACTTCAAAGATAAATTCCGAACCATAACTGGTTTCCTTAAGAGATCGATGAAATCCTTTACCATAGCAAAACTTACTCGAGACAGTATTGGGTCTACAGTCTCGACAAATACACTTCCAACCTCAACACTCAGACTCCTAATCCTAGATGATAAATTATTATTATCTCAACCAATCATTACAAATACCATACACATTTAAAATGATACTTTTTTATATAGAAATTATATCTGGATAAAATTATTTCATCTACCTTTTTAAAACAATATTGTGTCCGTTGGCCTGGTCAAGTGTTTAGAGATCTCTATCAATAACGTTAGCTACTCGTATTGACCAGAATCCATATACCACTCAACCGATCAATTAACACAATATAAAACCATTTTATATAACTAACAAATACGCGCTCTCGAATATATATACACTCAGACTCAAACAGGTTGTTACAGATCCTATCTCTAATGAACAATCCTTCCGAACCTAGGTATTCACTCAACCTAGTGCTCTGATATTCACTTAACCAAAAGCTTAGGCATTCGCTCAACCTATGCTCTGATACCACTGTAACGACCCGACTTTTTCTCCACAGAAAGTCGTATCATTAATAAGAAAGAAAGGGGTAGAAAATAGAAAAGAAGAGAAGAAAGAAAGAAACAACAACAACGATCTCACAGCGGAACGAATAAATTATATTAATAACATATACATTTACATAGTATACAACACTTTACAGAGTTACACAGCATATACATCACTTACTAGACAGTTATAACATCTGTCTAGACATTACAACTCAATACACTACAGAGATACAGACACAGCGGAACTACTATATATATCTACAACGCTGAAGCCTCCTGCTCCATTGCTCCTCCACAATTCGTCAAAGCTAAACCTGAATCCCTTGGCTACTCGTAAAAATTTGAGTACCCAAGAGTTTATAAAACAGAAATAAACAACTTGGGTCAGACATGGGTCTGGTGTGAGTAACAGGTTAAACTTGTTTAACTTCAAAACCTTTAGAAAGAAAAGGTATCACGTAAGACTCCCCACAAATAATCATGGGTAAGTTTTTACCTTACGCTAACCAAAACATTTGATAGGAAATCTGATTTTATTATAATAGGGTCTAGGGTTTTCAAGTAAAATATAGAAATAGCTGAAATGCTTACATCTCACATTCCAACATAATTGGGCACAACTAATACGTACGGCACTTATTGGAGTTTGGATTCCATACAATGGCAGGGCTACTGGGGTACCGCCCATCACAGTACGTGGCCTAGATCACCGTACCGAGGAGTACGCCCGCTCCCCTGCAACACAAAGCCGGAACCATCCCTTACTGGATAATCCCGAACAAGATAATCCCGTAGTTGGCGCGACCAACCACACACTAAGCCGAATAAAAGAAAAGGGACCTCTAGACAGGGATCTATCTTGCTCTCAGTGGGTGCTACCCACGAAGCCTTGCTGCACCTCCCCTGTTTTAGCCATTCCCGGTTGATGAGGCTTGAGGTTACGATTACCTTTAATCAGAACATATCACTTAGAATGCTCATCGTCCGCCTGACGATGTGCTGAAAGCATTCAATCCATACAAGTTCGTTCCGGGTTCGAACGAAACCGAAGGCATTATCTCGTTACACTCGTTTTGGAATCACCCTCAGAGTTAACGACAATAACCCTTGCACTTTGAATCTTCATCTTCACTTGAGATTCACGACCTATCGTTAATTTGGATCGATGTGGTATTCGGGTCTCCAGACCTGGAATTCCGGTATACGGAAACCCGATCCCGGTCTCATCGAAATCCAAAACGTATCTTTTAAGGGCCAAGTTGTTTTAAGGTTAAAACAATTCAATTCTTATCTATATACACAAAGATAGATAATTCAATAGATAATCTACATTATCATCCCAAACAGATAATTCACATTATCATTATAATTCAACCAAACATCCATATCATATATCAATCATATCTCATCAGAGATATCAAACAATGAAATACATTCAATCTCATTCATCCATCCTTAAGCAATGATTTATATCATCTAATTAATTTAAAGTGAATTAAACTAATTACTTCATTCTATAAATCCTACTTACTTAATTATTAATTAAACTAATTAATTAATCATTACTCTAAGTATCCATCTTAATTAATCATTCCTGATTAATAATCCTTTAATTACTTTAAGTAATTAATACTTAATTAATTTCACAAATTAATTATCTTAAACCATTCAGTAATTAATCTTTAATTACTTCATTAATTAATTAACCATACTTAATTACATTAATCCTTAATTAATTACAATTAATTAATTACTTTAATCACTTATTATTTATTAATTAATCAGTTCTTAATTACATCATTAATTATATTAATTAATGATCCTTAATTATTCTTAATTAATTATCTTATTTAAATTAATTATATTTAATAATTAATTAGTCACATTTATTAATCACCTTTGATTAATCTCATTTAGTAATTAACTTCCCTTAATTACTCCACTTCATAAATTAATTACTCCTTAATTAAATTATCCTTTAATTAATCCCTTGATTAATTATTCAAAAGTAATTAACTCAAATTACTTTTATTATTAAATCTCCTTAAATTAATTACATTCCATTAATTAACTTTTAATTACTTTCCTAAGTAATTTATACTTCATTAATTACATTTAAGTAATTATTAAATCACCAAATCATTATCTTAAATTAATTTAACTAATTAATTTAAACTTAATCAAATTTATTTAATTAATTACCTTCAGTAATTAATTTACTTTAATTACTTTCATTAAGTAATTTATACTTAACCAATATTAATTTATTTGTCTAATCATTTATTAATAACTCATACTTAATTAAACAAATGATCCTAAATCCCAAATTAATTAACACTTAATTAATTAACTTATAATCCTAATTATTTAATTAATTATCACTAAACCATTAATTAATTAAATTATTAAATTATTCTTAAATTACTTTATTAATTTAATGACTCCTATATCATTAAATCTTAATTACTATCTAAAATAAAGTATTTACCTTTAACTACTTTAATTATTATAAACAAAAGACTTTAAACATTTACTTTTAAATCTTTCTTTAATTCATTCAATATTAAAGATCTCAAATGATTACAAATTAAACATTAACAACATTTAAACAAATTTAAAACATTTTTAAATCAAATGTTAAAGAAAACATTTATTATTTACAAAGAACTAGTTTTTAACAAAATTGTTTAAATAAAACTTGATTTTGTTTTAAAAAGTAAAAACTGTTTTATGCCAATTTACCAGACCGAGTCAAAACAACAAAATACCCGAGTAAAAACTGAAAACCCCCGAGATCAACTTCGAGAAACTCTCGTCCCTATTCCCTTCGAGTCACACTCGAACTCTTCCCGAGATCGACCCCGAGTTCAAATCTTCTTCCCCAAACTACCAACTTCCAGATGTACGAAACGTACATGTGCACGTGCACAACTGAAAACTTCGACGCCGACCATCGATACCATCACCTGCATATCGTCTACGACCACCCCTAGCGATTCCAATCATCAGAACCACGAACAAACTTCTCAGTCGAATTCGAGCATTACGACCAAACCTGGAACAGAACCCATCATCCAAAACCACCTCGTTTCACCACCTCTGGTCACCAGAAAATCTGATACTCCGATCAAAGCCTCGTCGAAGTCCCAAGCTCCGTTTCCCCCACCTCCAGTCAAGTCCGGTTCACCATTGATTTCGAAATTTTCTCGAGAACAACCACGACAAAAACTGGCCTTAAACCCTAAATTACTCTCGTTCATCCTCCACAATGATTTATAAAATCATTGAGCATTTTTGTGATGATCCCCAATCACTTAGCAAGCTATTACTCCAATCACGAAACCTAAAAACCCACCGATCACCAAAATTTCGACAAAACCCAATTCACGTCCATCTTACTAATTCTCTAGATTTACCCAATTTAAAATCGTGATTTTTCTTTCAAAAATCATTATTTTGTATAAGGAATTAGTTTATAAACCTGAATTGATAAATAAAGATACTTGAATTTTCACTTGTTTAAACATGCACTGTTATTTTCTAGTTTCTTAGAGACATTCATATATATATTTTTACTTAATTAAATTTTAAACACTAACCCATGGTTAAACAAACGATTATTGTTTAAATCTGAAATCCTAATAAAGATCAGATAAGGGGATAATGGAATTTCTACAAATTTCTTAACTTAAAAACAGGAATAAGCAAGAACAGACACTCAACAAACACACATATACATCAATAAATACATACAGGAAGGATGCACTTGTACACATTCACATAACATACTCACTTCAGATATCACCCAAGCAACCAGATTTTATATAATTTAGATTTTAAAACAGATGTTACTCACCAATTTTAAGAACAGAGAAATTTTCCAGACTTTAAATTTTGATCTGGCAATTTCTTTTGATTTAAAACTTGAGTTGCCTTTTGCTTCATCGATTTAAAACTTGCATGTTGCTTGATGTTACTGGATCTTGCATGCATGCCATTATCTTGTTTGTTGATAGGTGTTGCTTAGATCAGGTTTGAGGAAGAAAGTATCCAGGCTTAAAGAAATGCAGACTGGAGTTCCAGATTGCAGAAAGATGTTGAAGAATGGTTACAGGCTTTGCCTTTGGAAATGTTTTACAGGTTTGAAGAATTTGTTTTTTGAGAAATTTTGTTAGAGGAATGTTTGATTACAGATTTAGTTTTTGAGAATTTGTCTCAGGCTGAAGTTCTTAAGTTTTGAAAAGAAGGAGATAGGAAAAAAAATATCAAGATAAGAACATATGTATATAAATAAAAATGTGGTTTATTAAAAATAAAAGAAAAACTAAAATTTAAAGCTTGACATTTGTCATTAGAGTTGTTAATCAATTAACACATGTTACTACTTAGCCTTAGGAAATAACACCTGTCCCTTTTAATTAATTAATATTTATTTTAAATGTGAATAAACCTCTTTTTCTTTAATTTAATAAGTACTTATTACTTATATATATATATATATATATAGATAGATAATTTTTAAAGAAATAAACCAATTATATTTAAAATTAAAAGTTTATACATATATTTTAAAATCCAAAACTATTTAAAATATTAACTCTTTTGAATTTCAAAATTAAATCTAATTCAAATTCAAATTATATTTTTAAAATCCAATTTAAAGTCAATTTAAAACAACACATTTAATTTGAAAATAACCATTTGTCAATTTTAAAATAATTTATAAAAGAGATTATAAATTACTACTATTACTAAATGAATTAACATATCATCTGTTAATTGTATTTTAAACTTATATATATATATTCTTAAACCATATTTATTAAGCAATATAAAATAAACCTTATTATTAACCTTACTTAAAACCATATAGTTATTTGTTTAAATAGCTTTGAAAAGCTTAATATTAAATAAATCATAATTTCCAAACTATCAAAATATATATATTAGAAATTTAAAAACAATATTTTATTTATTTATTAAATTTCAAACCAAAGCTTATCTATTTACAATATATACACACATATATATACACATTATAAATAGAAATCATTTTATTAGAAAAATTCACTAATTAAATATTTATTTAATTAGATTATTAAACCAATTCAAATTTTATTATCAAAGATTATCAAATTCAATTTAATTATTTAAACAGATTATTAAATTGATATTGCCCCAAATTTTCGGGATATTACAGGACACAATATTGTTTTAAAGAGGTAGATGAAATAATTTTACCCAGAAATAATTTCTATATAAAAAGTATCATTTTAAATGTATATATTTATGTATTTCTACCTATTTGTTGGGTTACCTGTTCGGGTTTTCCAATATAAGTTATAAAGGTAGATAAAGTGGTGGTGTGTGTAACACGACTATCAATGGTTGGAATTTGAGTGTTGAGGTTGGAAGTGTATCTGTCGAGACTGTAGACCTAATACTGTCTCGAGTAAGCTTTGCTGTGGTGAAGGATTTCATCGATCTCCGAAGGAAACTGTAATGGTTCGGAGTTTATCTTTGAAGTGTGGATGAGTAGAGTTGGATCTGTCGATGAGGCAGAAGTAAGTAATGGTATCTTGATACCTCAGGTAATAGTAGCTGTATGATGAGATGCAGTGACTATGGATGTTTCCGAAGATGTTTTTCTTTGGAACAAGTTTAAGGAAGTGTGTATGCTTTGGTATTGTGGCTGAGTTCAGCACGGTGTTTCTGTTTGGTTTGGAGTCCAAGTTTCTCGAAGAGCTTTGGATAGGAGCATTTGTGGCAGCAGTGCAGCTCGGAGTATGCTGTGATGGCAGGAAGTTTTCTGGATGAGCAGTTTTTCTGGAAGTGAAGTTCAGAAGCAGCAGAGTGGATCCATTTCTTCGATAAATTGGATAAATAAGTGTAAGCTGTTCTGATTGGTAAAGAGAGAACAGTCTGTTTGGAATTAGGATGGGTTGATCGCAAAAGTGACTTGCGATAGTTTGAGTGTTCTCTTGGGTTGTCAGAATTTTTCTGGATGTCTTCAGAGAAGTCAGGAGTTGTCCGCATCTGAAGGTTGAGTTTTCTTATCGACTGGATTCCAGGAGTGATATCGGTGGTTCAGTCTAGTGGAAGGATGTTTCCTAGAGATGGAGTTGGCGAAGCAACTCAAGTTTTGCGGGAGTATCCGAGTTTTCTTTATGGATCAGTGAACCTTATTTCTAGAAATGAGTTGTCCAGTCTGTGCTTGTGTTCTACCTCATATCAGAATTGAGCAGCGAAAGCAGTTTGGAATGTATCTCTGGATGGGAGAAGTAAGTTTGGAATCTACTGATGTTGTGAAGTAGAGTTGTGTTTTGGATCTCGTCTGTGTTCTGATTTGGATAAGTATTTGGACTTCTGAATTGAATTGTCAGTTTGGATAACTGGAATTCATTGAGTTTTACGTATCTCTGAGAAAATACGTATTTGATCTATCTCTGGTTTTAGAATCTGCAGTTTTGGGAAGTTTGGTAGTTGAGTCAGACTCGTCTGTAGTCTGATAGTCTGTTTAGTTCTGTAGATCTAGATGAGTAGGAGATCTATAGCTTAGTAGTTTAGATTGTTTGTAGAGCGAGTATCCCGGTATATATATATACTTGGGGAAACTCGAGGAATTTTTTCTAGAATTTAGTCTAGATAGTTAGAATTGTTTGTTTGGATGATTGGTTGCTATGGTTGAAAATATATGTTTGTGATTTAAAACTAAAATCTTTAATGAGATTATTAAATTACCTTTGTTTTAAATTTCGGGGACGAAATTCTTTTAAGGGGGGAGGAATGTGATATCCCGGAATTTCTGGCAATATCAATTTAATAATCTGTATAAATAATTAAATTGATTTGATAATCTTTGTTAAAAATGTTTAAATTGGTTTAATAATCTTCTTTAATAAATATTTATTTGGTAAATTTTATCTTTTAAAAGTTAATAAAATGATTTCTATTTATAATGTATATATATAATTGTATATATTGTAAATAGAAAAGCTTTGGGTTGAATTTAACAAGCAAAAACATAATTTTCAAAATTTAATATGTAATTATATATGTATATATATATATAAGTTGATTTTAAATTGATTTTCTTTAATTTGAGTTTGAATTTAGATTTGAAATTGAAATTCAAAGGATTAATATATTTAAAATATTTGGATTCTAAATATATGTATAAACTTTTATTTATGAATATAATTGATTTTATTTCTTTTAAAAATTATATATATAAATAAGTGCTTATTAACTAATTAATTAGGTATAATCTTACATTAACTTTTATTAACATTTAAAATAAATACTAATTACTTTTAAAAGACATGTGTTAATTGTTAATCAACTCAAATGACAAATGTTAATATTTGGGACAAGTGTCATTTTAATTTGTTTTCTTTTATTTTTAATCATTTCAACTTATATAAACCTATTTCTTTCTCTTCATTCTTTTTCTATTCCTCTTTTCAAAAACAAAAGAAACTCGGTCCTATTCTCAACAACAAATCTGATAACCAACATTTTCTAAAACCAGAAACATATTCAAATAAATTAGCCTGCATTCATCTTCAACCTGAGATGAACTAGCCTGCAAACATTTTCTTCCTGGAAATCAAGCAGTCCATCTCTTCTCCAAACCTGAGATAATCTAGCAAGCAAACATGAAATTTAAACAACAAGCATTCCAGTTCCATTAACAAGCAATTCAAGTTTTAAAAGCAAAAGCATATAAGGTTTAAAAGTTACAAGCTTTTTCAAAAATCAAAATGGAAGCTTTGTTCTCTGTTTCTTTATGACTGGTGAGTAAATTTCTTTTAAAAACAGATTAAACTGATCTTATGCTTGATGCTTGTCGAAGTAATATAGTATGTTATGTCTATATAAATGCATAGATGTGAATGTATAGGTATATAGTGTGGTGCATGTGAAATATTTGAAAATCTATACAGACATGTCCTCAGTTTTATAACCTTGTGAGCAAACTCAACTTAAAATATATCTAAATGATCTATGAATTGAAATCTCAGAAAAGTGAGTAACTTTATTTTTAAGAGTTAATTATAAAATATGGTTGCATGCAAATATTGTTGAAAATCTGTATGTATGAATGTATTTATGTGTGCATGTCTGATTGAATATGTGTTCTCCTCTGTTTTATATTACAGAGATTAAATTTAGCTCAAATTCCAATTTCTCTTCCTCTGATCTCTGTTAGGCTGTAGTTTTCAATCAAATTAAGTTTGTTTTAAACTTGAACTTGGATCTAAAAATAGTTTAAAAATGTTTATATAGATATAGTATCTGTAAATTAAGATTTACAGTAAAAAAATATAAACATGTTAAAATCAATGGTAACAATTCTTTGATTCAAGTATATAACTTGAATCAGCTTGGGTAAATATGATTTTTAAGATGCAAATTATGATTTTTAAATTAGAATTGAGTGTGCATTTCGGGATTGTCTGGAAATTGGTTTTTGGGTGATTTCTGGTGATCAGATTGATTTAGGGAGTCGTGGTTCTTCCTGGAGGTGGAGGAGTGATCGGAGAGAAGTGTAAAATTATCTGATGGTGATGCAATTCATTATGGTGGCAGCGGTGATGGATTCTAGTCAGTAACCCTAGTTTTTACTGGACTTAATATTTTGATTTGTTTGGCATCTCTGGACTGTCGAGTGTAGCCAAAGTTAGGGAAATGGTAGAGGATGAATTGACAATGGTATGACTAGAAGCACAAGTGTTCGGGTGATCGGAGGCGATGGCTATGGTGGTTTCTCCATCGATGGTTGGGTTCCTGAGTGTGGTCGGAAGTCTCGTTTTCATTTTTCCGGCGAGTTTGACGAAGCTGAGTGGTCGAGTACATCAGCGAGTTCCTAAGCGACTGGCGGATGACCGGAGAGATGGTCAGAGTCGGGTAAGTTCAACGTGCACGTGCACGTGTGCACCTTCGAGAGTCTGGGTTGGTTGGTTTGGGAAAGAAAGAAGATGCTCGGGGATGGTCTCGGGGAAACGAGAGTGCGACTCGAAGTAAGTGGGTGATCGCGAGAGACACGGGATAGGCTCGGGAATTTTTGTTCGTTGGCTCGGGTATTTTGTAAGTATACAATCCTGGTTTTAATTGTAAAGTAAATTTAGTTGCCAGGTTTTAAAATTTTAAAAAGGGAAATCGAGTTCAGGTTTTAAAAAGCAAAAGCAAGTTTAAATTAATTAAATTTCCAAAAAGAATGTTAGTCAAGTTTTAAAAGTATGTTTAAAATTGAATATGTTTTCAAAATTTTAGATGTTTAAAATTGTTTGTTTTTTTTTAAAGTAAATATAAACTAGATTAATGTTGTAATTGAATTCAAAAGTGTTTTCAAATAAATGTACTAGATCAAGTTTTTAAGAAAAGAAATTTAAACAAGTTTCTAAGTAAGTTTCAAAAATAAAGATTAAACAAAGTTTTTAAATATACTTAAAGGAGATAAGTTTTAAAGGATATTTAATTAGAGTGTTTAATTAAGGTAAATGGTTTATCTTAAATAATTAAGGTCTTAATTTAGTAATTAAAGTCTAGTTAATTAATTAATTGAAGACAGCTAATTAATGTAATTAATTTAAGATAATTACTTTGGTTTAATTAAGGATAATCACTTTGGAAATTGATTGAGTATAATTATTGAATGTAATTAATAAAAGAAAAATTAGTAAAATAAATTAAAGGTTAATTACTTATTTGTAATTAAGAATAATTAATTAATAGAGCAATTAGTGGGTAGTTGATGAACTAAGAGATGAATCATTAACTAGAGGTTAATTAATGGAAATAATTAAAGGAATTTATTACTTAAGGTAATTAATTAAATAATTTTGATAAGTTTTAAATTAATTAATTAAGTTTAATTAATTTAAGATAATCACTTGGTAATTTGATAAGAATAATTACTTAAATGTAATTAATGAAGTGTAATTACTTAGTGTATGTAATAAATGGATAATTACTAAATGTAATTAATTAAAAAGATTAATTACTTTATGGAAGTAATTAATGAAAGGTAATTAAGGATTAATTACATAGATAATTAATTAATGTGATTAATTAAAGTTAATTAATAAATAAGATTAATTAAGACTAATTAATTAATGTGATTAATTAAATGGAATGCAATTACTTAGTAAAGTAATTAATGGTAATTACTGGATGTAATTAATGGAAGATGATTTAAGAATGAAAGTAATTTGAGTTTAATTACTTTTTGTAATTAATCAAGGGATTAATTAAAGATAATTAATTAAGGAATAATTAATTTATATAATTAAGTAATTAAGGGAAGTTAATTATTGAATGAGATTAATCAAAGGTAATTTATAAATGTGACTTATTAAAGATTAATTATTAAATGTAATTAATTTAAATGGAGTAATTAATTAAAGAAGTAATTAAGAAATCATTAATTAAATATAGTTAATGATGTAATTAAAAGTTGATTTATTAAGACTAATTAATCAATAATAAGTAATTAAAAAGTAATTAATTAATGTAATTAATTAAGGATTAAAGTGATTAATTATAATTAATTAGTTTATGAAGTAATTAAAGGTTAATTACTATAATGGTTAAGAATAATTAATTTGTGAAATTAATTAAAGACTAATTACTTGAATGTAATTAAAATATAATTAATCAAGGATGATTAATTGAAATGAATAATTAGAGGATAATTAATTAATTGATTTATAATTAATTAATGGTTAAGTAAGAAGGATTTATAAAATGAAGTAATTAATTTAATTCACTTTAAATTAATTAAAAGATAATATAAATCATTACTTATGAATGGGTGTTAGTATTGGATACTTGACTTTGATTGATATCTCTGATGAGATATATGCTGTGTGATATGGATGTTAGTTGAATTGTATGGATTATCTGATAATGTTGATTATCTGTTGTGAATTATCTTTCTTTGTGTATAAAGATAATGAATTGAATTTGTTTTAACCTTTAAAACAACTTGGCCTTAAAAGATACGTCTTGGATTTCGATGAGACCGGGATCGGGTTTCCGTATACCGGATTTCCAGGTCTGGAGACCCGAATACCACATCGATCCAAATTAACGATAGGTCGTGAATCAAGTGAAGATGAAGATTCAGAGTGCAAGGGTTATTGTCGTTAACTCTGAGGGTGATTCCAAAACGAGTGTAACGAGATAATGCCTTCGGTTTCGTTCGAACCCGGAACGAACTTGTATGGATTGAATGCTTTCAGAACATCGTCAGGTGGACGATGAGCATTCTAAGATAGATGTGTTCTATTTAAAGGTAATCGTGACCTCAAGCCTCACAAACCGGGAATGGCTAAAACAGGGGAGGTGCAGCAAGGTTAGTGGGTAGCACCCAAGTAGGACAAGATTACCTCTGTCTAGATGTCCCTTTCTATTTTCGACTTAGTGGTGCGGTTGCTGATCCCAACCGTGAGGTATCTTGTGCGGGAATTATCCAGTAAGGGATGTTCCGGCCTTGTGTTGCAGGGGATTGGGAGTGATCCTCGGTATGGTGATCTAGGCCACGTACTGTGACGGGCGGTACCCCGGTAGTCCTGCCATTGTATGGAATCCAATCTCCAATAAGTGATAACGGATTTGATTGTATAACCCACTTTGTTGGCTAGTATGCTGGAATTTAATAATGTAACAATTTCAGCTATTTCTTATTTACTTGGAAACCCTAGACCTATTATAATATAACCGGATTTCCTATCAATGTTTTGGTTAGCGTAAGGTAAAAACTTTTCCATGTTTATGTGTGGGAAGTCTTACGTGATACCTTTGTTTTCAAAAGGTTTTGAAGTTAAGCAAGTTTAACCCGTTTACTCACACCAGACCCATGTCTGACCCAAGTGTTTATTTTCTGTTTTATAATCTCTTGGGTACTCAAATTTTTACGAGTAGCCAAGGGATTCAGGTTAGCTTTGACGAATCTATGGAGGAGATATGGAGCAGGAGGCTTCAGCATTCGTAGATATATAGTGTTCCGCTATGTTGGTTTCTCTGAGTCTTTTGTTTGAGTTATATCTTGAGTTGTATAATAGACAGAAATTTATAACTGTCTATTTTGTGATGTATAAGTTGTGTACTCTGATTATGTAAAGACTATGTAATAGTTATGTGATATATTATATTTTGTTCCGTTTCCGCTGTGAGTATTTGTGTTTGTTTCTTTTCTCTTCTTCTCTTTTCTACTTCTCACCCCTTTCTTTCTTACTGTTGATGCGATTTTCCGGGAGTGGAAAGCCGGGTCGTCACAGCTTTTAAAAGTATTTTAGGAAGTATTTATTGTATAGGAAAGTTCATAAAATAATGAACGTTTATTTTGAAGGAAAATGAAGGGGAATTATCTTTTATAATAAAGTAATTCTGCTTTAAAAGAAAATAGAAAATAGTTTGGAATAAATTTTTGTGAAACGCTTTATATAAAGTGTTGTATAAAAGAAGAGATTAATAAATGGTATTTTACAAAATAAAGGAAGATATTTATAAACGGTATTTTATAAATAAAAGAAGAGATCTGTAAAAGGTATTTTTAAAATAAAAGAATAGATTTATAAACGGTATTTAATAAATAAACAAATAGATTTATACACGGTATTTTACAAATAAAAGAATAAATTCATAAATGGTATTTTATAAAAGGAGAAATGATATCTTTTTTTAATAATCTGGTATAATGAATCACATTTGTGGATTTATAGTAATAAATGGAGTTTTATAATTATATTCGGAGGTTTATAAAATGATTTTTATAATTATCTTTGGAGATTTATAAAAGAAGTATTGTAAATATAATAGAGAGCTATAAAAAGGAATTTTATAAAAGGAAATGAGATTTAATTTCCATAAATTATTTTTAAAACTTTTGGTGGTATAGAAAGTATTCTTTTCATACTTAACATCAAATTTCGAGGTAGGGAAACTCGTTCCTATCCTGAGAATTAAGAACGTACGTCGAGGTAAGGATAGTTTTCTAACTTGTTCGATTTCATTGTTAATTTAGGGATAATACTGTTTGAAATTGGAAAGTGGTGGTAAGTATATTTGATCTAATTTCCATACGATCTATTTACTTACACAAAAAGGATTGTGTTTTGGGTTTACAGTAAACAATGTTTTTAAATGACATTTGTTTTAACCCAAATAAGTATGGTTTTGAAAGTGAAATATTTCTTAAGGTTTTGTGAATATACTTATACCGATAAGATAAATATATGGATATTTTTGTATGCAGGGAAAGAGTATAAATGAGTAGTGAATGAGTGATATACTTGTGTATATCTTTTGTAAATGTAATTAAAGAGGTTTGGTGGTTGCTTATGTGCTTAACCATGCTTGGTTTTCCATATGAAATTAAATCTCTGGTTTGATTGTTTGTTAGTTTGATAGTTAAATAACCGACTATCAAATCTTGGCTAGTTTTAAACTATCGATTGTCGGTTCGGAGAAACTGGAATCGAATAAGCATGAGTTTTCCAAAAACCACTTCGAACTGGCATACACATTCGAATTGGAGACATCTTGAAAATGATGGAATCGAAGACAAAGTTCTTCGACGTACAAGGGCTACTTTCTACTAATCCTAAGGATGTAGTAGAAGTACTGCCTTCGGTTTGTTCAGTCCCAGAACAACTTGTATGGATGAATGCTAGCATTGCATTATTGCCTAGAGGGCAGTGTTTGCATTCCAAGTGGGATTGCTATATAAAAGGTAAAATGTAGCCTCGAGCCTCATACCTGGTAATGACTAAAATAGGATGTGTAGTAGGGCTATATGGTTCGCTACCATTAGGGTATAGTCATCACCCGATCTAGGTTGATATTGACCCATTTATCTATGCTAGTGACTTGGTATGCTTGTTGGTCGACAAACGGGGTGATGACATATTTGGTACTATCCAGGATGGGGTAGGCCGGTTCTATGTTGGCAAGGGTGCAAATGTTTTGTGACCTTGGTACATTTTTCTATAGGTATACTATGATAAACAGTACCATTGTCATTGTATGGAATTCATTCTCCAATAAGTGCTATACGGACTTAGTTGTGCCAAAATATGTTGGAATATGAGATGAAAGCATTCCAACTATGTTATATAAATTTATTTTAAATCCTAGACATTATTATAATATCACTTGATTTCTTATAGAAATGGTTTGGCTATCGTAAAGTAAAAGCACATCTATGTTAATGTGCGGCTTAGTCTTATTAGATACCTTTATATCTAAAAGGTTTTATGACATTAAAAATCTATATGATTTGTGTTTCTCACGCTGGCTTACTTTATTGATCCGGGTGTTATTTTCTTATTGTGCTCGGTCAGCACAAGCATATTTCTAAATTTAGGTTTGATGCTTTGAAGCTTCAAGAGACGACCTGGATGCCTTCAAGACGTATTCACGTATCTTTGATTTCCATTGCATTTGTTGTTTTGTATTTATCAGTATTTGCAAGGCAGGTTATTATAACTGTCTAGGCTGATGATAGGTTAGTTTACTCTGATTGATGTATATATATTAAAGTTTTCTTTTGAAAGGTCATGTGTATATTATATATTACTTGTCACGATGTGAGATTTTGTTCTGTCTTTACTTTTCTTTCACCCCAATAAGCCATCTTTCCAACACTTGGATGCTCGGTACGTGAATACCATAGATGTATTGGTGTCGAATATTAAGGTTCGAAAAGGCAGGTCGTTAGTATCAGAGCTAAGTTAAGCAAACACCTAGATCTTGGTGGGGTAAACTCATTAGAGATAAGGTTAGTAACACCCTAGAATGACTTAAGTTTATATATACACGAGAGCGCATATTTGTTAGTGTTATAAAAGTTGTTTTATATTGTGTTGATTGGTCTATTGAGTGGTTTATGAATTTTGGTCAAGACATGGGATGCCATGGTATCGATAGGGGTTTCTAAACACTTGGACAAGGAAAATCGACAGAGTATTGTTTTGAAATTTGGGAAATTAATACCTAGGTTTTATATTATATATATATATAAGAATAATTTTTAAAAAGATTGATATTGTTATTTATGATGTGTTTGTTTGTTAGGAGATGATTATATTCGGTTATCATCATATATTATTTGATTAGTTGTGCTCGGCCAATTTATGAGCATTGACTATAGTTTGTTGATTCTTAAATTGAGCTTAACCATTTTACGAGTAGTTTTACTTTTTCACTACATGGTTTGGATAGATAGTAAATCATGGGAACATTGAAATGACTTGTGAATTATGTTTCACAGTTTGACTATAAGGCTTTCGGTGATAATGCTGGGTTCAAATTTAATTTTAACAATAGTTGTTTATTATATTCTAAACAATGATAAACATTTGTGAAATGATTTTATATAAGGAAGTGAAATTATATACTTATGGTTTATAAATATGGTTTATAAATAAAAAAGGTTTAAACCAAGAATTTGAGAGTTTAAATCCCGATGTTTTATGAAAATTGTTTTTCAAAATTTTAGGGATGGTAATAATAGTATTATTTGAAAGTATATATGAATAGAAAATTTTTAAAAGAATTTTAAGGGAGAAAGGAAAGCACTGAACTAACTTCTATCACTGGAAGATAATTCTGGTAATGACTACACCATCATTGACGTTTATTTTTGAGTTTCTAAGTGAGGGAATGCTACTATAGTAATTTTCTATAGAGTGTTTGATAAAACATATTTTTGATTTAAAATTATAAAGGTATGATTTAATTCATAAAAGGAGATATGTAAATTATTATTTTAAATTGATCTGAAATAAAACCCGTTGTTTAGTTCTCAAGTTTTATGTTAAATTATTATATGAACGCATGTATCCTATGCATTAGGGTAGTTTGGTTTGTGCATCTCATTTTGATATGTTGTTTGGTAATTTTCATTTACGGAAATGAAATGGAATTTTCGATGATTTCGAACAGTCGAAAACTTCTGAATAATTGAGAACTTGAACCTAAGTGTTTGGGAAAATATAAAAGTAGAGGTTTATAACTATAGAATGGGAAGATAATAAGAATTTAAACAAGTTTTAATTTATTGAACATCTTGGTTAAGTAAAAAAAGTCTGATATTGTATATATACTCTTAGGATGTAGTGCAATATTATGCGAATATGAACTTAAGTCTTAAATGTTTATGAACGTAAGTAATGTTTCTATGAAATGGTTCATAAATGAGTTTAGCATTAACTGGAATAATATTGGTATAAAAAAATGTGAATTAAAAAGAATTTTGGTATAGTTAAGAAACCAATGTGATAAATGCATAAGTTGTATGTAGATCATTTTTTTCGTATAATTGTTCTTGATCCAGATTCGAGTACATGACTTTGAGGTGATTTACACCATTCCAAGATAGGATTTTTCACTCGATTCTTGACGGCGAATACTTGATACAGATTCTTGACGTGATTATGAGGTTTTCTATCATAGTATATGGCTATGTAAGGAGAACGGAGGTTTCTGATCAAAGGAACTGATCGGAGTCCACACTAGGGAAGTCGAGTGAGAGATACTAGTTCGAAAGAGAAGTTTGTGTGATCGAGCGAGTGATTGGATTTGATATTGCATACGAATAACATATTTACATCATATGGGCTTTAATATAATTGTATACTTCTCACATTAGAAATGCAATTATAGGGTTTGATACGGCATGTTTATGTAAGATGATTGCCATATATGATGAATGAGTGTTGTATTATTTCATTGTCGTGTTTAACTCTGTTTTGGGTTATGTAAGCGAGATATAGGTACATGCAAGCAAATGCTTCATGTTGCTTTTGGTTATGTAAGCGAGATATAGCTTGATTGCTTGGTTTCATGTTGCCAGGTGTGTTTTCTATGTGTCATACACATTCTATAAGGTATATCTTAAGTATATATTGTTGTTGTGTTTCCCCGGAAGTGGGAGGTCCCATATATGGGCTTATATTGATATTGTGATTTTTTCGAACCTAGCCATGCAAATGAGGTACTGCAAAAAATTTTCGTAACATACGAGACTTTAAAAGTTAATACCTTATTTCAATTAATTGATTTGAAAGTTTAAGGGTTTGGAGACATTTACTTACTTTAGGAATTTCGAGGATGAAATTCTTTTAAGGGGGAAGAATGCAACGACCGTAATTTTTAACATTTTGAATGAGAATATTTAATCTATTTAAATATTCAAATTTAATAAATAATAAGAAAATAAATTGTTAATAAAACAACTCGATTCTTAATGACGTCTTTTTAAATGAATTTATAGGATTTTTCTATAATTTTTAATGTGGAAAATATTCAAAATTATCATTTTATGTATTGGCAAACGTCGGTAATTTTGAAATTTCAAAAAATGAGATAACCTGTGTGTTTTATTGTTTTTTTGGGATCATGTCGCATTGTTGTGCGCGATCGTACTTTTATTTCTAACGTTTCGGTTCATACAGGGACAAAGTTCTATGTAATAAAGTGCTAGAAATTTTAAAATAATGAAACCCACACAAGGCTATTCTTTACTTTCACTTTTCCTCTTTTCCATTTCATTTTCCCTCTTCTTTTATTTTCCTGTAAACAAAGAAAATGGTTACTTCCTTTAAAATCAAAACCAAATCATTCACTTAACGAAAAATATGAAATTAGATCGATTGAGTTCGGGGAGGGTAGGCTTCGAATCCATGCTAGATTTATGAGGTGCGACTGTTATTGGGTAGAGTTCGACCGTAATGGCTGTTAACCGGGTTTTTAATCCAGCAGAATTAAAAAGGAGTTGGAAAATTCATATTAAACCAGAATGACTCGAAACTTGATCGGATGGCCTAAAAGTACAAGATAAAGGACCCTAAGAAGTTTGGGCCATTTTAGGCTAACATTTCGGATCGCTACTGATCCTATCCAACTGGATCGGTATGGATCTAAAATATTACTTTATTGGATCTCCGTTCCACTTGTATTACACTCCTCGGTCTCCCCTAAGCTTATCTACAGAATTTGATAACATTCCAAGCATCCAAGTTCAAGAAGTGAAGACTTATCCGATTCAGATTACAATTCAATCTAGCCTATAGGTGAATCATCATCAAAAAAAGTCAACAAGCTACAAAACTAATAGAGAGCATCATAACTTGGTAAGAAAGACAACTAAGTAGTCAAAGCATCAAAAATGCTTATCTACTTGGATCGGTACCGATCCAATTGGATCGGATCAGTATGATCCAAATACTTTGCTCCGATGACCTTCAATCTTTCTAGACTTCCTCTGTGTGATGAATCCAGGCTTTTGGTAAAGCAGCTTTGGCCCAAGTGCTCTCCAACTCCTACAAATATCATCCCATCTACATTAGAAAAAGGATCTGCTCCGATCTCTGCTAAAACTCTACCACTGTTTCTTCACTCTTCTTCTCCCTCACAATAGCCAATAAAGAGGCAATTGAGATCCTTCCAGTTGTCTCTAATGATGATGGCTTGTTCTAACTTAGGAAAGAAGAATCATATTGTAATCCAAACTCCTTTGTAATAGCAGTTGATCGGTAAAAGCTATAAAGTGGATGTAGACTTCGTTAACAACCGAACTGCTATCTTGTCTCTTAACTTTTTTTACGATTTACTATTGATTTTTCTATTTTATTTGCCTTGATAAACAGGGCTAGTGCTTTCATGCTTAATCTAGGGTGTTGATCGATTTTATGGGTTAACATTTTGGTGCTATCACACTCAATCTAGGGTGTTGATCCATTTTATGGGTTAACATTTTGGTGCTTTCACTGAGAATTGAACTCATGCATAGATCTAGTTTTCCTCATTGGATCCACAAGATCCAGAAACTAGACCCATTAAATCAGCACTAGGAAGTTTGAAGCTTGCCATTGAAGATCAATGGTGGGGAGGAAGAGAACTGCTTCCGGAAGATCCATAGGAGCTGTTATAGCTGGAGAAGAGACCAATCCTCAGCAAGCTGAAGTCAATGACACCAATAATCCATTAATTGGAGCGAATTCTGGAGCTAACACTGGAGGTCGGGTGCCGGGATCTTCTACTCAGCATGAAGTCGTCACTAAAGGCGAATTGAACAAGTTGGTTGATGAAATCAACCAAAATACGGAGAACAACCAAAAAGCTCTTATGGACAAATTAAATGCCCTCCTAAATTTGCAATCACTAGCTGCTCCAAGAACCATGCTAGAGCCCACGGTTGCCACAGAGCAGGAAAAATCTTTCATTCCTGGCCTAAACAGGAGAAACGGAAGGCAGAAGCAAAAAGGAGTAGTGGGTGGAGATGCAGGAATCGCCATAGAAGGAAATGCAAGCAATCCACCAAATGCAAAGAAACCTGCTACAAACTTGAATCTAGGAGCAAAAACCCCACGGGAAGAAATAGCAGTGAATCTCTCCAACTCTAAAGATGGTGAGCAACTTGACGACGACAAGTTGGAAGAAAATACTAATGCACTCAATACCGGTAGGGAGATCTAGACTGCCCCTACCCGACCAACCGCAAGCCAATGGAACTCCGAGAGAGTGGCTCTCTTGAAGACAGGAGAACCTAGGCTTCTGCCCACTTACCAAGATCGTTTACAAAATCAAATACTTGGCATAGTCACTGACAGCCAACCTACGGACTACCGGATATCGAAGGCATATATCACGGATATAATCAAGCGCGTGATGGATGAAAGTAAGGATAAGAGAGATGATGAATGCGGATCCGCTCCGAGCTGGACTACCTTCGCTGATGACATCTAAATGAACGGTACCTTGAAAAGTTTACTATGCCAACTATTCCATCTTATGACAGAACTGGAGATCTGAAACCTCACTTGTACAAGTACAGTTGGTACATGGACGGAGCAAATGCTTCAGATGCTTTTTGATGTAGATGTTTTCCTATCTTCGTGGAAGGAATTGCTTCTATGTGGTTCACCAGGCTCCCACCAAAATCCACCTCCACTTTCAATGAATTAGCAACAAAATTCCTTGATCAGTTTAGGCTCCACACGGCATGACCAAAAGACGTGATGTCCTTATCTGGTGTATTCCAAGGATGAAATGAATCATTTAAATCCTTCATGAGTCCGTTCAACACCGCGGCGATTGAAGTAAGTAACCCAAATGAAGATATGGTCTTCATGGCCTTGGTCCGTGCTATCCACCCCGGTGCAAAATTCGGAAAATGGATCAAAATGAAACAACCTACCACTAGGAAGGACTTTAACGGAAAGTTGAGCCAGTACTTGAGATTGGAAGAGGCGAAGGAGTTTGAAGGAAAATCTACTAACCCACTACTAGCCAACGTTGGCCAGAGTGGTATGGCAGCTACCTAAGGTGCAACCGCTGTGGGAAATGCAAGGAAGGATGGAAACCAGAAAAGGAAGAACCAGAATTCCAACAAGCGAAACGGAGGTAATAAGCGACTTAAAGGCTTGAGTCCCGAAGACTACACCCCGCTGAATGATACTCCAGAAAACATCCACCTTGCGACACAATGGACGGAGGAGTACAAGAAGCCACCTAAAAAGGAGGCAACTAAACAACAAAAGTGTTTCATAAAGTACTGCCACTTCCATGAAACACATGGTCACAACACGGATGAGTGCCGACACCTGAAGAACCTGATTGAAAAGCTAATTTGGGAAAACAAGCTTCAGCAGTATGTGAGGAAACTGCAAAATCCTGACTAGCTTACTGCACCCCAAGCTCCTTGAGACCAGGGAAACCAAGCTGGAACTAGCCAAGAGGGGTTCAGATGAAATGAACAAAGACTTATAATCATTACGATATCTGGAGGACCTTATCCCGTGCAGAAGAGTTAGGGAGAAATGGAGCGATATGCAAGCTCATTAAAACATGCCCTGAAAGATTCATGCTTTGCGATTGAAGATGGAACTCCTGCCAAGCAACAGAGAAACCTGAATGATGATATATTATTCCAGTCTCGAGTCATCGAATGGATAGAAGCTCCGACCCTCGACCCCATGGTCATGACGGTAGGAATCGTACCAGCCATGGTCCGACGAGTATTGGTGGATAGTGGAAGCTTTGTTAATATCCTGTTCGGACACGTTTGAACAGATGAAGATCAGTATGAAAGACGTATCTGCTTGTCAAACAAAGATCCAAGGATTCACCGGTAAACCTAAGCAACCTTTTGGAACAATTGATTTGCCCATAGAACTTGGGAAAGGCGACCGAAGCGTCGTCCTCATCCAGGCCTTTGTGATTGTAGATGAGACGTCCACCTATAATGCTTTCTAGGGTCGGCTTGCTTTAGCAGACTTCAGGATTACTTCAGCTCAGTGGTGTCTAACCATGAAATTTCCAAAAGAGAATGGAGTTGGGGTGATCAAAGGAGACCAAAGTGTCGCTAGAAAATGCTACATCACAGAACTACGTGAATCTAAAAGAACAGAAAAGGGGAAGAATGTAGGGAGAACTCTCCACATTCGTGAACCTACTGTATAACAACTATAGACCTGCCCCTGGCTTGGGGACCATAGCCAATTCGACAAGGCTTTGGACCATACAAAGAAGAGTTCATGGGAGGATTAGGCAGGACCGACCGAATTGATGGTGCCTGTCCCAATCAATATGTACCAACCTGGACGTATTCACTTAGACGTGCCAACCTGGACATATTCACTTGGACGTGCCAACTTGGACATATTCACTTGGTTACATTTTGATATATGCGGGGTGTCATCGGAGATTGCATGCCACGCACTCAATATCGATCCGAAATATACACCAGTGAAGCAGAAGAGGCACAACCTAGGACCCGAACTATCCAAAGCGCTAAGAGAAGAAGTGGATAAGCTGATAGAGAATGGCTTTATCTGTGATGCAACTTATCCCAAATGGGTATCCAACCCGGTCTTGGTCAAGAAATCCAAAGGAAATAGGTGAACCTGCATCGACTACTCAAACCTAAATAAAGCCTACCCAAAGGACAATTTCCACTTCTTAGAATCAATCGACTTGTGTATGGGACAACATGACATGAATTGCTATCATTCATGGATGCTTACTCGAGATACAAATAGATCATGATGTACGAACCAGACCAGGAAAACACCAATTTTATCACCGATCTGGGATTATACTGCTACAAAGTGATATCGCTTGGCTTAAAAAATGCGGAGGCAACTTACCAATGACTAGTGAATGCCATATTCAAGCATCAGATTGGGAAGACTGCGCAAGTCTATGTGGATGATATGTTTGTTAAATCGTGCATAGCCGCAAACCACTTGGACAACCTCACCGAAATGTTCGAGATACTCTGTAAGTTTAGAATAAAACTCAATCCACTTAAATGCCACTTCGGGGTAGCCTTTGGAAAGTTTTTAGGACTCATTGTAAGTGCTAGAGGCAACGAAGCTAATCCTAAAAAAATTACCGCATTGTGGGAAGTCGAGGCCCCAAGAAACAAAGAGGAGTTACAAAGCTTGAATGGAAAAGTTGCAGCGCTAAGCCAGTTCATCTCAAAAGAAACCGACATATGTATGACATTCTTTGATGTACTAAAGAAGGGAAAGAACAACTGCGAATGGAATCAGGCTTGTCAAACTGCCCTCGAAGAATTGCTGCGACATATGGAGAATCCTCCAATCCTATCCAAGCCACTAGATGGAGATACTTGTTTATCTACTTAGCAGTCTCGCCCCATGCATTAAGTGCCGTGCTCGTGTGAGAAGAAACTAGGATCTAGCGACCCATATATTACATCAGTTAACGGTTCACTGGAGCCAAGAAGAACTATCCGAAGTTGGAAAAACTAGCATATTTCCTTTTGATCGCATCCAAAAAGTTATGACCATACTTCCAAGCGCACTTGATCAAAGTATTGACAGATCAACCCTTGAAGCAGGTGTTGTACCGCCCCGAGACCTCTGGGCGGCTTACCAAATGGAACATTGAATTGAGTCAATATGAAATCACTTACCATCCTTGAAGGGCGATCAATGGGTAAGCACCGGTAGACTTTATTGCCGAATTTACAATATAGGATAACAAAGAAGAAATTGCTTTGGAAGTGGAGACACACTGGAAGTTGTTCATCGATGGTGCATCTAACAACTTTTGCATGGGGGCAGTAGTTGTGCTCGAGACTCCCGAAGGACGATCTGTTTGCTATGCCTTACGCTTGGAATTACCTACAACAAACAATGAAGTAGAATATGAAGCATTGGTAGCCGGGCTAAAAGTGGTGAAGGAACTCAGGATAAAGTCCATACATATTTATAGCGATGCTCAACTAGTCGTCTATCAAGTGAGAGGCAAATATCAAGCACGGGGAGAGAACCTCACCCCATATCTATCCAAAGTGCAGGAATTGTTGAATGTCATCGAGTATTACACTATAACTCATATCCCGAGGGGAAAAAACATGAAGGCGGATTATCTAGCTAAACTAGCCAGCTCTAGAGAAGCTCAATCAATGGGACTAGTTCCAGTTGAAACTTTGCCTGCTCCAAGCATAGGCGAGATGGATATCGACTGGATTTTTGAAATGACCGAAAAACTAGAGACATGGATGACACCAATCAAGGACTATCTACTCAGAGGAACACTCCCTGCAGACAAGAATAAATGAAAAAAGCTCATTCGAAAGGCACCACGGTTCGTAATACATGATGGAATACTCTATCGAAGGGGATTCTGTACCACCTTACTTAGGTGTGTAACCAATGGTGAAGCTCGAATAATCCTCAGGGAAGTTCACGAAGGAGACCGTGGATATCACATCGGAGGACAAACCCTTGTAAAGAAAGTTCTTCGATATGGGTATTTTTGGCCAACGGTCAATCACGATGCATCAGATTACACCAAACGGTGCGACCAATGCCAAAGATTTGGTAAGATCAAAAGAACTCCTTCAATAAAGCTAAATAGATGGTCAGTCCATAGCCATTCCCAATTTGGGGGATCGATTTGATTAGTGTATTGCCAATAGCCAAAGGAGAACCCAAATACGCTATCGTTGATTTTGACTACTTTACCAAATAGGCCGAAGCAGAACCGCTGGCCACTATTACCATAAGACAGTTATCAACTTTGTCACTAAAAAAATTATTTGCAGGTTTAGAGTGCCATAAAAATCATCACAGATAACAGGACTCAATTTGAAAGCGTTGAATTCAAAGATTCTTGTAAACGCTTCCAAATCGAGAAAAGCTTTTTCGTTATTGCACATTCGCAAGCAAATAGGAAAGTGGAGGCAGTAAATAAGATCATCAAGTCTACCATCAAAAAGCGGCTAACTAAAGCTAAAGGAAATTGGGTTGATGAACTTCCACTTGCACTATGGGCTTATAGAACAGCGCACAAATATGCAACCGGGCACTCTCCATTCGCCCTGGCAGATGGTTCAGAAGCAATGATCCCAGTTGAACTGGAAGTCCCTTATCAACAAAGACAAAACTTCAATCAAGGGTAGAACGAATAGCTCCTGCTCGAGTCGCTCGATATAGTCGATGAGAAGCGGGAAGAAGCCGAGCTAAGGACCACTGCTTAACAGAAAAGAGTTGCACGACATTTCAACTCCAAGGTCTGTAATTGTACTTTTGAAGTAGGAGACCTTGTCCTCAAACGAGTCTATCCTGTACTAGGAACATTCGAACCAAACTAGGAAGGGCCCTATGTAATCGGCTAGAAGATATGAGATGGTACGTTCAAGCTAACAACCGTTTATGGAATCCAAATTCCCCGTGCTTGGAACAGCGAATTGCTTCGTCGTTACATTATTTAGGATTATCTTATGTATTTCCTATTTTCGCAAATAAGCCATCACAGGATACCGGAAGCATCGTAAATAGGCAGAACTTGCCTAACTTTAATTTCAATTAATGGAATTGCTTTGCTTTCTGAACTAATAAAACCATGTTCACAACTTCACATAAGTAACTTGCCGAGTCGACGGGGTCAAACCTACTCAAAACCATTCGATCGTTATTGGCTCAAGTACGCCTCATCTACCCACCTAGTCGACGGAAGCAAATCGACTTAAATTGCTGATCAACGAAACTTGTTCCCGGCCTGGTAAGAATCGGTGTTGCTTTGGCGACACCAGGAAGGTTCGAATCAAAGCCGAGCATTTTATAAGCCGTGCATTGCCTCTTAGATTGTGGAATCACATCCAAGAAAACACAATCACCTAATCTGTGCATCTCGTAAGCCGCACATTACTTCTTGATTTGCAAAACTACGACCGAGCAAGCCTCAATCCCACTATGCACATTTCATAAGCCGCACACCACTACTTGGATCAGAAAAATTACATCCAAAGACGAGGAACTCTCTTATTACAAAAAGTCTCACACCGCCTCCGGAACCAAGGACATAGCTCACCAAGGAGCAACACGTGTGCGCAATAGGCTGAATGTTAGCATTACGATGAAATCACTTGACAAAATTTCAGGTAATCGGTGTTGCTCCGACATCGCCAATCACTTAAGTGCATAAATTACACGCTGTAAGGCCACTAAAAAGCTTCACGGATATCTCAAGTCAGAAATCAAAATGGGATATCTGAAATGAGGACAATAAAACCAGAAGCTCCCAAAGATAGGAGCCGCAGTATAAACCTAACTGGGGCATCCAGAAGACTACCAGGGACACCCAATCTCGTATCAAGTGTTTAGAGTAAACAGTCCTGTGAACTAGGGGGCGCACACACCAACACTCGACCAAAATAGCAAATACTTCACAGTTCTATTACTCCAAACAATGAATTTTGGCAATAATTACGGGATTAAATAAAATAGTACTGTATAAGAAATGGTGGTGTAAAAAGACAACGGCGCATGGAATGTAGATAAGTAGACAAGTGAAGTTACAATCAAAATTTCAATAGGTTTATTACTTATAATGTTTTTCATGTACAACAACAAGCAACAGGGCCGTACCCGCACAATATCGGACAAGAATAGGAAAATACAAACACCACTGTTGCAACAACAAGAAGAAATGCTAAGTGCAGAATTGCACTTGTACAAAAAGCAACCAAAAAAGCAAAATCTCCACATCACGAATGCACAAACTGATCAAGTCTTCTTCTTGCTACCTCCCCTGCCACCTTTCTCGTCTATGATCGGCAACTTCTCGAGCTTCTCCCCTCCTAGGGCGATCTTGCTTTCTAGAACACTGCCACTGGCAGACCCTCCTTTGCCTTTGTGCTTGCGGGATTTGTGAGAAATCTTTGATGACCTTTTATGCTCTTAAACCTTCTCATTCTTCACTGATACTATCTGCTGCTCGATCATCGGCTACTCGGTCTCTATTTTGTCTGGTTAGCAAGGTTGGTCCGCCTGCTCCCATGCATCAGTAGCTACCAAACCCTCCTTTTGAGATACAGAGGAGTCGTATAAACCATGCAGCGTTGCAATTTGCTCGGAGTGCAAAACAGACTATAAGCCAGAGGTGGAGATGACAGTTGATGCAATCAGAATGGCAGTAGATCTGGCACTGTGAGGAGAAGGCAACTCGACAGAAAGAGAAGGTCGATCTATAATATCATATTAAAGGGCGGTTATCTCTGCAATTTCATCAGGCATAAATTGGAAGTCTTCGAACATGGGAGAGATAAGAAAATTACCTGCTATGGGGTCTGTTCATGCACAACAACTTCGAAGCCCTCTCCGTTGCCCACTTTTGACAGCTTCATAATTACAGGAGAAGTAGAAACGATCCCTTCATCAGCACAAAGATGGGAAGACGACTCACCCGGGCTTGAAGGAAAATGCCCGATTGTGGCCTTAGCAGCAGCTGCGGCATTAATAACTTCTCATGCCTCTCCAGTCAAGATTTCCTGGCCCCCCCTTAAGGTCTGGGAGGACTCTTCGTTCATATATGCCTAAACCAACTCCTCCTCAGTATAATCGTCACCCATGTCTTGAAATCAGGCTAGAATCTCTTCCCAGACTATGGCAAGCGTACGAGGGAACAATGGACCTAAGTAACTAAGACTCCCCTGATGCAGCACAGAGTTGATATAAAAGCCCAAAATAGTAGCATCCAAGCCTTCCATCTTCTTTGTGAAGGTATCTTGAAGCTCTAAAAAGCTGGCATCTGTGCTAGCCTTCTCTACCGCCAGCTGTTTCTTCTCAGCATCCAAATTGAAACTTGTTCGCGAAGAGAGGCAATTTCTTAAGCCTGCTCGGCGATGGTTTTCTTCTACATCTCAACCATCATGTCACTTATCCTCAACTTTTCTTTTAAAGCTGCCTCATAAGTATGAAACTTATTTATTTCATCTCTACATATGCATGCGGCTTAGTCAGTGGATTCTTTTAGCTTCTTCAACAAAGAAGCACTTTTGCTCTCCCACTTGAGGGCGTCATCTCTCTCTTTCTTTAGCCACTTGATATCCACGTCGCGATCTGCGAACTGCTTCTCATACTCATCCTTTTCGGACTCAAACAAGAGGATTTCCTGATAGTTGTTCTAATTAGCGGTAGACAACTGTAGGCATAATTTTTCTACCCCTTAGCTTGCTCTAAACCACTTTGAATTGCTTGGAAATGGGGCGAATAAGATTTGGTGTGAACTGACTTCAGATTGGGCTTATAAAAAACAACCCCCTCAAGAACAAATTAGGAAATGCAACTTGTAGATGTGGGGGATCAGCGGGAAGAGAGTAAGGCGCACGCCTAGAAATCTGGGAAGAGGCCGTCATGATAGTATGAATGGAGGAGGTCATGACACCAGAAGAAGGGATGTTTATCCCAGTGGAAGTAGGAGGCTGTGAAGCGGATTCTCGCTCTTTGTCTCTTTTTGGCCTCTTTGACGGATTTCTTCGCTATATCGGTCTCTTCCTCTTTTCGTAGCCACTTCCCATATCATGGTCTTGATCTTTCTCGGCATGACGTTGCTCTTCCTCCTCCTTATCCTTCCTCCTTTTCCTCTCCTCGTCAGTCTCCCGGGGAGCATGGTACCTTGAAGAGTGTCTCTGCGAATGCCGAGACTCCAAAATTCGATCAAGATCGTTGTAAAAACCATGAGACGTGATTCCTGCAGCAAGCGATAAAATGGTTTTATGAAGGAGGCGTTTAATGAACTAAAACATCTTAGAAAATAGTAATAATATAAAGTGTGTGATTCTGGTGAAGTGTTTGTTGCAGTTTGACGACTCCAGCGGAATACACAAACCGGATCAGTCGCCGACTAATGTCAAGACATTGATTCCAGCAGGGATGATCTGAGTAGGTTGGGGAGGTAACCCTTCCAAAGTGAAGTCATCCATCAAGTCACCCATATTCACAAAAACATCACTTGTATCTCCCAAATCAATGTCACCACCTTCTGGTAGAGAGCTGGGTAATGGCTCATTCTTGGGAGAAGATCCTTCGATAGGCTCTTTTAAAGGAGGCGGGGGTGCATGTCTAGGGCTCAATTTCGAGGCCTTGGCGCCTAAATTAATGTCAACCTCATCAGTCTCCCAATCTATTTCTTTCTCATTTAGAGGATGCTCCTCACTGATTTCACCTTCCTCCTTCCCTTCAATAAATGGAGCCATGCCCTTCCATTGAATAAACTCTTCTTCTTTCTCTTCTGAGATCGATGGCATTTTGAGCTGACTGTCGACCCTGACTTGAATGTGGATCTCCTCAGGGGTCCTCTCTGATCCATCGGATGGACACTTTGTTCTTCTTCTTCATCATCATCATAATCTTCACCAGAGTCGTGAGAAAAGGAAATAGAATGGGTTCGGGCTCTAGAGCGGGAAGGAGCATTGACGAATCCAACGGACCTCCCAGGGTGTAAAAGCCCACATCGGTGAAGGTTCTCATCTGTAAGCAAGAACCTAATTGTGCACTCCTGAGCATCGACCGCTTTCAAGGTGCTAAGAACAGTGTCGAGTGTCAGGTCCTTGTTAATTTTGAAAGAACTGTAAGGAACATATGATCGTTCAAAAAACTTGTAGCAGTTAAAGGAACTTTCAAGCATGGTGAAAGAGACTTACCCTTCGCAGTCCATAAACATGTGAATCCTTTTGGACATTTAGCGAAATAGAACCGATTGTTGAATGAAGTAACTTTGCTCGGAAGATCCAGTATAAGTTTCCAGCTGCACTGCGCCTCAATATAAACAAGTGATGGATTAGACTTTCTCTTCTTGAATAATAGAAGATACTGTAGCTCAGCGAAGTTCGGGGCAAGATTAGGCGTCCACATAAATAGAACATATAAGCACGTCAGCATGGCATATCCATTTGGAAGAATCTAGAATGGGGCCAACCCTATGTTCTGAAGTGTTGTCATTAAGAAGTTATTGAACGGGGGCAGTGCACCGTACATGCACATATATTGGTGGCGGGTCACGTATCCAGAAGGTGGCCATAAGCAAATTATCCTCTCAATGGAAGGAGCACGTCATCCTTTGGGATACCATATTGCAAGAAAATGCTTTACAACATCCTCTGTATAAGGATTGAAGGAGCTTTCTCCAGAGGATCAAGAAAGAATCTAAAGTTAGGAGGAGTGTGATCGACGACGGGACTGACTGGAACCAGACGACCATATTGACCTGAAGTTATGGAAGCGGCAGATCCAGTTGGGATCGGTGATGACTCCGCTTCAGAAAGAGGGGATTTCCCATCAACTGATTTGTGCCAAGAAGATTTGCACGTCGTTCTATATAAGAAAGCTTGTGTTCAAAATGGTCAGGTATGCCTAATCACTAAACTATAGACCCTTACGTGATTGATACTTGAAATTCGGGAAATAATTGACGTGTACCATCCACTGATCAGATTCCAAGTATTAACCGGGAGTGTGTGTGATGTATAATCTAAGTGAGAATGACTTTGGTGTGTTAAAACGTTGTGAACAAATCATTATGTGAAGATGGCTCATTCACACCGGAAAGAGAAATCCATATCACCTGTTGGTTTCATTTCTTCTATATTTACCCATTATCGATCAACGATCGATAACGGATCCGATCTGAAGTGACATGGAAAGCCCATCCTATTCTAGGTACATCGACTATGTAATGGCAGGACCAATCCAAAATAAGCGAATATAAATCGATGTGTCCAGATCAAGTAAAGAATTCTCAGCATAAGTCGATTTTAGTTCTCTCAAAGGTGATAACAGAATGAGCTGCACACAAGATGCTACCTTAAGCTATTATCACCTTCCAGAAAAACCAAAATCAATCCGCAAGACACTATGCCAGGATCAACCGTGTAACTCAATGTAAGTTAATTCTGACTCTGTGGATGAAGATAGGAAAACATATCATACTGGGGCAAAACCCTAGCTTCGTTCTATGAAAAAGTCAAGACTCGATTTGCTATCTTCTTCCACAAAGTCACAATCAACTCGAATATTCCACTATATTCGTCATCAACACAACTTCATCACCAATCGCTAATGTAGTAATATGCCAAAATCCATGCTACCAACCTTCGAATTGGAGAAGATAAATTGATCTTTAGTTTACAAAGACCCAAAACTAAAAGTTCACTCGGATCAGATCTGCGGTCTTCATGAATTGGGGTTTTTGGTAGCGGTTCCTTGCTCTAATTATTGGCAATGGCTTTAGGAGTTGACAGTTGATAGCGCTGGTGGTGGAGATCGACAACGACAACTCCTTGATGGAGGGAATGCTTGGATCGGCTAGTTAGGGTTGGAGAGGTCGAATCGGCTGGAGAAGTAAGGGATCAGATGAAATGGAAATGAATCAAAGTTAGTGGTCGGCTCGTATATAAAAAAAAGAAAAAAAAGAAACTTTGAAAAAATTATGAAGTACTTGGATCGGTACCGATCCGATCCAAATTTACTCCTCCAAACAGTCCCAAATTTCCCTATGCGACCTACTCGATGTTTGTATACGTCCTTGAAAAACTCAGGCCCAAATCATCGAGTAATCACGAGCAATGAAGATTCACATTGAAAGCTAAATAGCTTGCCGGCATATCACAAGAAAGCTTAACATGACCAATGAAACTCCTTAAAACAGAAACCCAGAGATAAATAATTCAAGAGCACACCTTGTTTTTGACGAAAGCATTCTCTGGGGAAAATTTTAATTGGGTTTTTAATCCAGCATAATTCAAAAGGAGTTGGAACATTCAGATCAAACCAGAACGACTCAAAACTTGATCGGAAGGCCTAAAAGTACAAAATAAAGGACCCGAAGAAGTTTGGGCTATTTTTCGGCTAACATTTCCAAAATATCGCTTTATTGGATCTTTGTTCCACTTGTCTTACACTCCTAGGTCTCCACTAAGCTTATCTACAGAGTTTGATAACATTCCAAGCATCCAATTTCAAGAAGTGAAGACTTATCCGATTCAGATTACAATTCAATCTAGCCTATAGGTGAATCATCACCAAAACAAGTCAACAAGCTACGAAACTACATGGAGAGCATCGTAACCAGGCAAGAAAGACAAACAAGTAGAAAAAGCATCAAAAATGCTGAACTATTTGGATCGGTATCGATCCAATTGGATCGGATCGGTACCAATCTAAATACTTTGCTCCGATGACCTTCAATCTTTCTGGACTTCCTCTATGTGATGAATGCAGGCTTCTGGCGAAGCAACTTTCGCCAAGTGCTCTCTAACTCCTATAAATACCATCATGTCTACAATAGAAAAAGGATCTGCTTTGATCTCTGCTGATACTATACCATGGTTTCTTTACTCTTTTTCTCCCTCACAACAACCACTAAAGCGGCAATTGAGATCCTTACAATCATCTCTAATGATGGTGGCTTGATCTAACTTAGAAAAGAAGAATCATATTGTAATCCAAAATCCTTTGTAATAGAAGTTGATTAGTAAAAGCTATAAAGTGGATGTAGCTTAACAGTCGAACCACTATAAAAATCTCCTGTCTCTTTAATTTTTTTACGATTTACTATTGCTTTTTCTTTTTTATTTGCCTTGATAAACATGGCTAGTGATTTCACACTCAATCAAGGATGTTGATCCATTTTTTAGGTTAATAACGGCCAAGATAGTGTTTTGATTTTTGGGTGATTGAAGGCGAAATGGGATGAAGTGAGGTTGGATTTAGGTTTCTATTAAGATGGAGCTATGGTGGTTGCTATTGGGCGGGGTTCCGTCAAGGGTAGGTGGTCGCAACATTATGTTTGTCATGCAATGCTACAGGTCATAATCTTCTCTGGTCAATCGAGCATGGGGTCTTTGGGTAGGATATGTAGCTCGCGAGAAGCAAGACAAGTTGGCAAAGACGATACGTTGTTTCGTGGTGGGATGAGGAAGGATTGATGAAGGAAGTATGCGGCCATGGAAGTGATACACGTATCACTGTGCATGTTTATGGAGAGGGAAGAAGAGTGATTTAAATAATCTAGGTAATTAATTTGTTAATGATGTTTAATTAAATTAATTTGTCTCAAAACTGATAAAAACAATAACTTTTGCATACAAAGTCTAATCGAGACACGTTCTTTTACATTGCGCTCATATGAGCATTATCTATGCAATGGAATTGATTTCGTCAAGATTAGAGCAAGTGGAATTTAGAGCTAAAATCGAACGCCGTTCGACTTTTGATCGAACAGAACGCTTAAGCGTTAACTAGGGTTTTGGTGAGTTAACTCACCTCTGGATGAATGCTATATGATGTATATGTTGATATAAATTATTGTTATTATGTTTGAATGATTTCTTGGTTTGGTTTGGTTGAATTTCCGCTTTGAAAAGCGGGATGACGTATAAAATGAAATGCAGGGAATTTTGTAGAGGAATCTAGAGTGCTCATCGTTGTGATTTTAGATTTCAATTATACACTTGTTGTATAAAATGTTGTATTACTAAAAGTTTGGTAGTTGGCTATATTGGATATGACATTGATATATGTTAAAAGTTAAACCTTTTTAGTGATAAAGATATTAGTAGCATTGGTAAGTGTATGATGGCTATTATCCTTATGATAGTATTTTGGAAATATTATTACTTGGTGTTTTAATTTAAAATGGTTTTAATTCGAAGAATGATTTTAAATGTGATTTTTAGAATTTTCTACGGTATTTACTTAGAAATGGTTTTTAAACTTCTTTATTTTATTTCAACCTTTTTGTTAATCTTTTCCACTTTATTTAGAAATGTTTTAAAAGTATTTTGGGAAGTACTTATTGTATAGGAAAGTTCATTTAATAATGAATGTTTATTTTAAAGGAAAATAAAGGGGAATTTATCTTTTGTAATAAAGTAATTCTATTTTAAAAGAAAGTAAAAAAATATTTTGAAATAAATATTTGTGAAATGCTTTATATAAAGTATTGTATAAAAGAAAAGATTTATAAATGGTATTTTATAAATGGTATTTTATAAATAAAAGAAGAGATTTATAAATTGTATATTATTAATAAGAGAAGAGATTTATAAATGATATTTTATAAATAAAAGAATATATATATATATATACATGGTATTTTATAAATAAAAAAATAGATTTATAAATGGTATTTTATAAAAGGGGAAATGATATCATTTTTTAATAATTTGGTATAATGAATCACATTTGTGGAGTAATATGTGGAGTTTTATAATTATATTTAGAGATGTATAAAAGGAGATTTATTTATATTTTGAGATTTATAAAAGGAATATAAAAGAGATTTATAATAAGGAATTTTATAGAAGGAAATGTTCCATAAATGATTTTTAAAATTTTTGTGGTATAATTTTTTTTATGCTTAACACCAAATTATGAGCTAGGGAAGCTCGTCCCTATCCTAAGAGTTAAGAATGTACGTCGAGGCAATAATAGTTTTCTAACTTGTCTGATTTCAATGTTAATCGAGAGATAATACTACTTGAAATCGAAAAGTGATGGTAAATATATTTGCTCTAATTTCCATACGATCTATTTACTTACACCCAAAGGATTGTGTTTTGGGTTTATAGTAAACAGTGTTTTTAAATGACATTTGTTTTAACCCAAATAAGTATGGTTTTGAAAGTGAAATCTTTCTTAATGTTTTGTGAATATACTTATACCGATTAGATAAGTATATGGATATTTTTCCACGTAGTGAAAGAGCATAAACGAGTAGTAAAAGAGCATATATACTTGTGTATATCTTTTGTAAAAGTATTTTAATACAAGAATTTGCAAAGTGATTTTTAGTTAATAAAAGGATTGATTAAAGAGGCTTAGTGGTTGCTTATGTGCTTAACCATGCTTGGTTTTCATATGAAATTAAATTTCTAGTTTGATTGTTTGTTAACTGGATAGTTAAATAACCGATTATCAAATCTTGGCCAGTTTTAAACTACCGATTGTCGGTTCGGAGAAATCAGGATCGAATAAGAATGAGTTATCTGAATACCACATCAAACGGGCATAAGCATTCGAACTGGAGACATCTTGAAGTAGATGGAATCAAAGACAAAGTTCTTCAAAGTGAAAGGGCTACTTGCTACTAATCCTAAGGATGTAGTAAAAGTACTGCCTTCGATTTGTTCAGTCCCAGAACAACTTGTATGGATGAATGCTAGCATTGCATTATTGCCTAGAGGGCAGTGTTTGCATTCCAAATGGGATTGCTATATAAAAGGTAAAACGTAGCCTCGAGCCTCATACCTGGTAATGACAAAAATAGGATGTGCAGTAGGGCTATGTGGTTCGCTACCATTAGGGTATAGTCATCACCCGATCTAGGTCGATATTGACCCATTTATCTATGCTAGTTACTTAGTATGGTTGTTGGTCGACAAACGGGGTGATGACATATTTGGTACTATCCAGGATGAGATAGGCCGATTCTATGTTGGCAAGGGTGCAAATGTTTTGTGACCTCGGTACATTTCTCTAGAGGTATACTATGATAGACAGTACCCTTGTAGCCTTGTCATTATATGGAATTCATTCTCTAATAAGTGCTTTATGGACTTAGTTGTGCCAAAATATGTTGGAAAGTGAGATGAACGCATTCCAACTATGTTATATATTTATTTTAAATCCTAGACATTATTATAATATCACTTGATTTCTTATAGAAATTATTTGGTTATCATAAAGTAAAAACATGCCCATGTTTATACGCAGCATGGATTTACGAGATACCTTTATTTCTGAAAGGTTTTATAACATAAAAAATCCATATGATTTATGTTTCTCACGTTGATTTACCAGACCGATCTGGGTGTTATTTTCTTATAATGCTCAGGTCAGCACAAGCATATTTCCAGATTTAGTCTAGATGCTTTGGTGCTTTAGGAGACGAGATGGATGCCTTCAAGACGTATTAATGTATCTTTTATTTTCGTGCATTTGTTGTTTTGTATTTATCAGCATTTACGAGGACATGTGTTTTTAACTGTCCAGGCTGGTGATATGTTAGTTTACTCTGATTGATGTATGCATATTAAAGTTTTCTTTTGGAAGATCATGTATATATTATATATTACTCGTCACGATGTGAGATTCTGTTCTGTCTTTTCATTTCTTTCACCCCAACAAGCTATCTTTTTTGCACTTGGATGCTCGGCAGGTGAATACCGTGGATGTATTAATGTCGACTTTTGAGGGTCGAAAAGGCGGGTCATTACAATATAGATAATGATTGCTATTGCTATATTCTACTTTATGAAATATGATAGATGGATGTGAAAATGGCATTTCTAAGTGGAGATTTAAAAGAGACCATTTAAATGTCTCAGCCCGAGGGTTTTGAAGTCAGTAGGATTGAGGGAAAGGCATACAAATTATTAAGATTAATTTAATGTTTCTAAAAATGCTTCATGGAGTTGGATAAGCTCTTTTATAAGTAATCAAACAGTTTAGTTTTTATTAGAGTACAAAGGAAGAATGCGTATAACAGAAAGAATATGGAAGTGGTACAATGTTCTTAGTCTTGTACATCAATAATTTACTTCTGATTGGCAATGACATTACATTATTACAATCATAGAAAGCATGATTATCCAAGAACTTCTCTATGAAGGATTTAGGAAAAGTGATCTATATACTTGGTGTAAGGATTTATAGAGATAGATCCAAGAGGTTATTGAGATTGTGCCAATCCGTATACATAGATACCATACTGAAAAGGTTCAGTATGGATAATTCCAAGCACAATCTGGGATCATCCATTCTCAGAAGGACACTCATCATACTGATGAGGAGAAGGAGCGCAAGAAGAGGATATTGTATGCATCCGCGATCAGTTCCATCGGGTATGCATGCTATATACTAGACCAGATGTGGTTATGCATCAGGAAGTGTAAGCTTATACCAGTCTAATCCCAAGGAGAAACATTGAATAGCAGTAAAGTATATTCTTTAGTATTTAAGAAATACTAAATACTTATCCCTTATATATGGAAATGAAGAACTTCGTATAAAGCGGTATATAGATTCCAACTTTCAGGGTGATATTAATGACAATAAATCAGTGTCTAGTTAAGTATTCACATTGAACGGTGGAGTGGTCAATCATCAAAGTTTTGAGCAAGAGAAGTGATTGGTTCCACAATGGAGTCCGAATACATCTCCCTTCACAAACAGCTAAAGAAGCAGTTTGGTTGCGTAAGTTTTTTGCCGAGCTAAGGGTGTTTCCAAACATTGAGAAACCCATAACATTGCTATGTTATAAGAATGCCATGACGTAGGTCATAAAAGGACTAAGAGATAACAAAAGGTTGATATATTCTTTAAAAGTTCCACCTAATAAGAGAATTTGTCATTAATAAAGAATTTTTGATTAAAGGTTCAACCTCTAAGGAATACATAGCAGATTTATTCATGAAAGGACTAACTTGGCTAGCTCTAACAAACTGATTGAAGAGATTGGATTGAGATTCCATAGTTGACCACAAATGCAAGTGGAAGATCGATAGAGTTAGGGGTATACCCTAGAGGTAATTCTACAATTTATTGTAAATTATCGACTTTGTAATAAAATCTTGTTTGAAATAAAAGATGTGTTTTTCTAAATATACTTGTTATACTATGATATATTAATTAAATAATTAATTTAGGTATATTAACATAGAAAATCCTTAAATGATACATTATGTGATAAAAATTATAAGGAGTTGTAATCATGAGAAAATTATTGCAATATAAAATAACATATTATCTTAAATATTCTTTATCAGGATGTTTCGAGAAAGGATATCAATACATTCATTGGGACTAGAGTATGTAACACTCTTCAAATGTTGGGCAGTGTATTACTAATAGCTACCGAGGGAACTAAGAGTTATGTACTAATATTTATTAGATAACCATGGAATGAAACGCCCAAGAATTTTCTGTTGGTTAATAATAATTAAAGTGAAATAGAAAATATTTAAGTGACGATATTACAAAGTTCTCTCGACTTGAGGATACAGTTGAATGTCAATGTGGATACTCCACGTTGATTATAGTTAAATCATGGCATGACGTCCATTGGATGACTAAAGTTGCATCTAAGTTGAAGCATTGGAACTAAAACACCATTTAATGGAGAATTTGTCTCCTCGGTTCTGTGAATTTAGTACCATGGTTAACTGTAGTCAACTCAAAGTCAAAGTCTCTTGCCAAAACAATAGGATTATTAATAAATGTTATTATTGAACCAAAATTTTTGTTTAGTGACTAATCAAGTTTAATGTGGACGATGTTGGAATTTTGATCAAAATCAAATTCCATAAGTCATAAAGTGATATAGTGTCAGTGAAGAAAATTAGTATAAATAATCATTACTAAAAGGTACCTCTTAAAATTGTAAAATTGGATTTTACCAAAAAAGAAACATCAGCGATAAATTCAATCAAATTATCACACCACTAGCTAAGGTGAAGTGTGGACATTAATATCAGAAATGTTTGATATTAATTGCCGACTGAATTAACTCCTGTGAGTTGCAGAACCACATCGATAGATTCTCCAAAATACCACATTATTTAATCGATTTATAAATTGTTATAAATTAATTAAATTAATTAATAGTTATGAAATATTAATAATTCATTTATTTGATGTATTAGGTACCATTAGTAATTAATTGGATATGCATATAAAAGTTATAATATGTGTACTAAACGATATATGGTATCGATAGATGTTTGAATTTGATCTAAAAATAATTAATTGCCAAATATTTTGTAACATTTGAAGGGTCCATCTAGCATTGTTATGGCCGACCATTGAATGAGCAAATAGGGTTTTAAAATTCAAAAGGTTGGATCTAGAATATGAAAGAAAGGTATTAAGGAATTGAAGAAGGCAATTAATGTCTGATTCCCTCAATAAATACCATACTTAACTCCTTATTTCCTTTTGAAATCTCTCTCTCTCTCAAACCCTGGCCTCCATCTTCCTTTGGCTTCATTTTCTAGACTAAAATCTCAAAGAACAAAGTTTAATGGCATCTGATTGATTCAAACAAATAAAAGGTTGTTCAACTTCTCTTGCAAAGCTAGGATCTGAGATTTCGGATCTAGGAGAAACTCTTTCAATCAAGGTGCATTAAAGGATGGCATCAATAAGGTTTAACCTATTCTATTTATATATTTTTATCATGATGTTATAGATGTAGCTACTTGATTGCTTTAATGAATTTGTTTATGCATTCATTGTCCATCTTTAATTTATACAAGTGTAGATCAAATTTTTTTATGAGTTTACTGATTTGGATTGGATTTGAAATTAACGATAGTGATTTTGATTAATTCTTATTGTTAATTTCTATTGTTGTTAATGTTTTTTGAACGTAGATCTAATATATAATTTATTAATTTACATGTATATACTTACTTAGTTAAATACCAATGTTAATTTCCATTGATTCATAATTAGTTTTCTATTCCGAAAAACATATACATATATGTATGTTTACATGTGTATATATATTGAAGGAGATCTATTTTGATGTATAAACCTACATAAATTAAGGTCTTAGTTTTTCTCGATAAAGCAATTTTCTTTCGATTAAATTTTTTTTAAAAATAATTGATCTTCCATTTTAGGTGAGGATGTTAATTTAACAATTGTATTATTATTAATTTTGTTACCATATATCAGTTGAACCAAAAAAGGAAATACACACACACATTATATTTACAAACGATCTTTAGTTTATTTTTGTTTTAAATTATTAATATATTATATATATTAGAATTTATTGATCTAGATCTAATTTCATTGTCTTACCAAATCAAATAACTTGATGTTTTGGGAACTAAATTTTGAATTCAGATTTGTTGATTTGGACTTAGATTTACTAAGAAAATTAATAAAAAAAACTTTTGAAATATACAAATACATATACATATACGTACATACATAAAGACACACATGCATGGAGAAACATACATACATATACATACATACATACATATATGTAGTAGCAAATAATATTTAGGACAACTAATATGTATATGAGCAGAAAATGTGCCCATTGCGGTGTAAATCCCAGCACTTATACAAGTACATTAACAATGTATGCAATATGAAAAGTTCACTTGCACAATATACACTTGAGTGTATTTAGATACACTCACAAACATACTAAATATAAATTTGGTTAAATGTATCATTTAAACAATTTGGAAAAGTTGAATAAAACTAGTTCATTTAAACATATTAGACCGGATCTAATAAATTTAGACTTCATTGGCCCAATAAATATCAAAATAAAGATTTTTTTTGAAATTTACCCAGTTTACATATTCCTAACTAGATCGGCTCCCTTAAGTATGTTGGATCTTGAGTTTTGTTTGCTGACATAACACAACGGTTCATGAATCTACGAATATTACAACAAAAGGACTCAACGACTCGAAGTACGGTTCGTATAGTCTATATATTTTAACTAGAGTCATGAATTATGTATATAGAGTCTAGTCTAGTTGCTTTGTTAAGATCTTTCCTCAAAAAATCATCATTATCATTCATATACAAACATACACATGCACACGATTTAAAAGCATCACTTTCTAAAATAAAACACACTCAGGTTTCATTGAAATACACAGTTCAGTCGACTGAACTGTATCCCTCAGTCGACTGAACCTGTTTTTAATTTTTTTTTAAATACAAGGACCAGTCGACTGACTTCGATCGTTCAGTCGATTGAGTCTGTGCATTTCAACATATACGTGCATGTTTTTGAATTTAGTCGATTGAACGATCAAGGTCAGTCGACTAAATCCTACAACTGTCATTTTTTTAATGAAAAGTCACTTCTTTTCCAAATGGATTTCTTCCTCCCAGGGGTTGCAACCATTACTTTTTGCATAGAACTTTTCACCACTGGTTGCAACTTATTATCTACTATAAATTCACTTGAGTTTCATTGATCAATTTACTTAATTTTCTTCTCTCTCTTGATCTAATGTGAATATCATTCTTCGAATCTATTGCTTACATAAAATCATACATTCATTGCTTACAATCTCACTTCCATATCTTATAAGCAATTCCAATCTCCTTGTTTCTTCATACATGCACAATCATACACATCATTCTTGAGGAGAAGGTCATAGGATGGGTGTACATTATTGACTTATACGTGATTTTCAAAGAGCACACTCAGTCAAAAACAACTTTTACAATTTGTATTGGAAGTCCTGTACGGTTGCTCAGGCGGTAGAAGTCTTATTCGGTTGTCTAGACAGTAGAAGTCATGTTCGATTTCTCAGGTGGTGTAATACCCATTCCTTCAAGTTAAGTAAGGGTTGCTAGTTTTAATTCCAAAAGGAGTCTGGGACTAGACGTAGAACGGGAGTTCGAACCAGTATAAAAGTTCCTGGTGTCATTTTACTTTACTGCTATTTTATTTTACAGTTATTTTTCGCACTAATTATTTAGTGTATATATATTCCATATTGCACGATCCTATAACATAGCCACTTTCATTTGGTATCAGAGCCAGGTCATCTTATAACCGTAACATAGTTATCTGATATTTTAATATGGAAAACAACACTAGCACTGCAACTAAACTACCTTTCTTGAAGGTCAATCTACTGTATGACCACCTATATTTAATGGAATGAACTATAACTATTTGGCTACTAGGATGAGAACTTATATACAAGCAAGTAGTTATGAAACCTGGAATATTATGCAGTCTAAATATACCATACCTACTACTGAATATTCACAATGGTCTAACACACAAAAACTGGATGCTACCGCAAATGCTAAAGCTATGAACATGTTATATTGTGCATTAGACAAAAATGAGTTTGATAGAATAAGAATGTGTAAAACGGCTTATGAAATTTGGCGTACACTTAAAGTTACACATGAAGGTAATAACAAAGTAAAGCAGAGCAAAATTTCTATGCTCAAAAATCAGTTTCAGTAATTCAAAATGAAGCAAGATGAAACAATAAATGAAATATACTCTAGATTTCAAGATATATATCATTCTTTGATAGCATTAGGAGAAACTTATACAGATTTTGATATTGTTTCAAAAATCCTCAACTCTCTAACGGATGAATGGGAAGGAAAGTCTTAGCAATCGAAGAAGCTAACGACATTTCAACCATTAAACCAGAGGAGTTGATAGGAAATCTAATGTCTTGTGAAGTTAATCTCCAGGCAAAACAAGTACAGGCTCAAGATAAGAAAAACATGGCATTCCTAGCAGAAAAGGATGAATTAGATTCAGATGAAGAAGATATGGTGTTCATTGATAAAAGTTTCAAAAAGTTTTTAAAGTTTAAAATGAGCAACAAATTCAGAAATAACAAGAACAGCTCTAGAAATAATAACAACAACAACAAACCATCATCGTCTGCTCTAGAATGTTATGAATGTCACAAGAAAGGCCACATCAAGAAAGACTGTCCAGAGAAAAAGAAAGAAAAATATAAGCACAAGAAAGACAGATTCAAAAAGAAAGCTTTCTCTATCACTTGGGACGATTCAGAATCATCTTCATCATCAGATAGTGACTCAGACAGTGATACAGAACAAGCCAACGTATGTTTTATGGCCACAAAAGATGAGGTGAGTGATCTAACTTTTGATGATTTATTGGAAATAAACTCAGAATTACTTGACAAACTAAAAGGCATTAAAAGAAAGTATAAAAAATCTAGTGAAAAATTACATAGATGATAGAACTGAAATTGAAGTAGATATGTTAAGAGATGAGAAACAAATCTTAGAAGAAGAACTTGAAGTCACTTAAGAATCTTGTTCTAATATGATATCTCAACTCTCTATGTTAAGTCAAGAGATAGAAACTTAGAAAGAAAAGAATGATGCTCTCTTAATTGAAAATCATGATCTTAAAGCTAATGTCAAGATTTTAGAATTAGATATCTCCAGCCTTAAAACAAAGTTAGATGATATTACTAAAAATGTCTCTAATTTTAACAAAGGCAGGGAAAATCTTTCTAAAATCATAGAAAATTCTTAGACTGTTTCAAATAAAAGAGGACTAGGATATAAGCAAGCTTCAAAAGTTATTCCAAAGAAAAAGGTTTCATTATATAACAATTTTGAAAAGAATAACACTAAAAAACTAATTTCAAAATCTTCAAATTATTCTAAATCAATTAAGATTTGGGTTCCTAAAACAAATAATTCTTTGATTAGAGATAAGTATATAAAATCTTTTATAAAAACTGTTCATAAAAAAAGATTTTATTTTTAAAAGGAATTATGAACCCTCTTGGGTTTGGTTTCCTAAGACCTAACTCTTAGGACCCAAATAAAATAGTGGGTACCAATGTTAATTCTGTATTTTGTAGGTACCACCTAAAAAGAGAGGAAAATGGATATTAGACAGTGGTTGCTCGAAACAAATGACAGGAAACAAAGGATTGCTAACGAACATTATCTACTTAGATGGAGGTTCTGTCACATTTGAAAACAATTACAAAGGATAAGTCATTGGCAAAGGCGATGTGAGCAATAACGGTATATCTAATTTATCTCTTATTATAGATGTTTTATTAGTCAAAAAATTAAAACATAATTTACTTAGTATCAGCCAACCGTGTGACAGAGGATTCAATATTTCTTTTTTCTGAAAATAAGTGTAGCATTTTTTATCAAAATAAAAATCTTATTTTTGAAGGTTTTAGAGATAAAAGTATATATGTTTTGAGTATGAATATAAATTACAATACAAATATGTGTTTAATAGCCAAAGAAAATGATACTTGGTTATGGCACAAAAGATTTTGTCATATTAATTTCAAAGCTATAAACAAATTATCTAAAAATGATTTAGTAAAAAGTTTACCAAAAATGAGTTTTAAAGTAAACAATATTTGGGACACCTGTCAATTAGGAAAATTATCATCTTTTAAATCAAAGAAAAATATTTCTACTATACATCCACTAGAACTACTACATTTGGACCTCTTTGGTCCAACTCAAGTTCAATCTATAAATCATAGCAAATATGTGTTTGTTATAGTAGATGATTTCTCAAGATATACTTGGACTATTTTCCTGAAAAATAAAAGTGATACTTTTGAAAATTTCAAATTTTTTGCTAAAAGAATTCAAAATCTCAAAAATTTAAAAATAAAAAATATTAGAAGTGATCATGGAGGTGAATTCGAAAATGACGCTTTTGAACATTTTTGCAATAAAAAGGGAATTTACCATAATTTTTCTTTTCCTAGAACACCACAAAAAATGGAGTTGTAGAAAGGAAAAATAGAACTTTACAAGAATGTGCAAGAACTTTATTAAACAGAAGCACTTTACCAAAACATTTCTGGGCAGAAGCTGTATCAACTGCCTGCTATGTTCTAAATCGTGTTTCCATCTAACCACTAACTAAACACACCCCATATGAACTATTTCATCAAAGAAAACCAATTATTTCATACTTTAAAGTTTTTGGTTTAAAATGTTTTATTTTAAACATAAAAGATCAGCTTGGAAAATTCGATCCAAAATCTGATGAAGGAATTTTCGTAGGATATTCGGGGCGAAGCAAGCTTATCGAATTTTTAATAAAAGAACTAAAACAATTGAAGAAACACTTCATGTTTCATTCGATGAAAATTTCAAATTTAATAAACGTTTTCAGGATGATGAAAAAATAACTAAGACGGTCAAAAATATGATTACTCAAAATAATTTTGAAGAAGATGAAAACATTGTCCATAATTTTGAAGAAGTTGAAAACATTATTCATAATGAAAATGAATTAAGATCTCCTCCTAGGATTTTATGAGATCACCCAATAGAAAATGTAATAGGAGAAATTGATTCACATGTTAGAACTAGAAATCAACTTAATCAAATGAGCCATTTAGCATTTCTTTCTAATATTGAACCTAAAAATGCAAAAAAAAACCTCAACTGATGACTATTGGATTATAGCTATGCAAGAAGAGCTAAACCAATTCGAAAAAGTGAAGTTTGGGAACTAGTTCCTAGACCGAGTGACCAATCAGTCATTGGGACTAAATGGGTCTTCAAAAATAAAGTAGATGAACAAGGTAATATAACTAGGAATAAAGCTAGATTTGTTGCACAAGGATATAATCAAGAAGAAGGAATTGACTATAAAGAAACGTTTGCCCCAGTCGCCTGACTAGAAGCAATACGTATCTTACTGGCCTTTGCATGTTTTCATAATTTTAAACTTTATCGAATGGATGTTATAAGTGCTTTTTTAAATGGATATATAAAAGAAATTGTTTATGTTGAACAAACTCCTTTATTCACACATGAAAAATTTCCAGACCACGTCTATAAACTTAAGAAAGCCTTATACGGTCTAAAACAAGCCCCCCGTGCTTGGTATGAACGTCTTAAGAGCTATCTAATATATTCTGGTTTTGAAATTGCGAAGGTTGATCAAACTCTATTTATTAAAAGAACTAAAAATGATATTTTAATTATTCAAATTTATGTAGATGATATTATTTTTGGTTCTACAAATGAAAAATTATGTCAGGAATTTTCTAAAATTATGACCAAATAATTTGAAATGTCACATATGGGAGAATTATCTTATTTTCTTGGTTTGCAAATTAAACAATTAGAAAATGGAATTTTTTTTAAGTAAGAAAATTGTTGTAATAATCTAATTAAACGCTCTGGTATGGAAAATACTTCTGCCAAACCAACTCCAACGAGTACAACAATACATCTCGATAGAGATGAAGATGGCAAAAGTGTCGACCAAAAATTATATCGAAGTATAATTGGATCATTACTCTATCTAACTATTAGTAGACCTGACATAATGATGAGTGTTTGTTTAGGTGCTCGATTTCAAGAAAATCCTAAAGAATCACATATGTGAGCAGTGAAACGAATATTGCGTTATCAAATCAAAACCAAAGATTTCGGATTTTTCTATCCGAAAGAATGTCCTTTCTAGTTAGTATCATATAGTGACGTTGAATTTGGAGGATGTCCGACGGATCGAAAAAGTACTAGCGGGACTTGCCACTTCATTGGACAATCCTTAGTCTCCTGGTTTAGCAAGAAACAATAGTGTGTTTCACTATCGACGTGTAAAGTAGAATACATTTCTGTTGCTTTAGCATGTGCTCAAGTCATTTATATACAACAAACACTTCAAGATTTTGGTATAAATTTATCTAAATCAACTATTTTCTGTGATAACACAAGTGCTATAAACTTGTCTAAAAATCCTGTAAATCACTCACGAACTAAACATATTGACATACGTCATCATTTTCTTCATGATAATATTGAAAAGGATTTAGTCAGATTGGAATTTGTATCCTTTGAAAATCAACTGGCTGATATATTTACAAAACCGTTAAATGAAAATATTTTCATAAAATTAAGAAGAGAATTAGGGATTATATCACTAAAAGATCTATAATTATTTTTACAAATTTTTACAAAAATAAATTCCTTTTACAAAAAAATGAAGGTTGCAAGACTCGAACTAGAGTCCTCTTTCTTGATAATCTAGTATACTACCTCCACACTACATTTCACAACTACAACTATTCTTCAGCTCATATTATATTTCAACCACTGATTATTTTTTAACCTCCTATTTGCTTTAACAATTTACAACCAATCCTTCATTTTCTATAGTTAGTTATTTATTTTTATTCTTTCCACCTTTACTTCAATGTCTGGTCCTCATTCTTTGTAGATTTATTATCCTACATTCACATTTTTTTAGCTTTGATCTTTATTTTAAATTCAAGTTTTTTACTTTTTATCATAATCTTCTTATTATTAACAAAATTTCAAAGTATCCAACCTTTTCAATTTTATTTATCATGGCATCTCAAGAAAACTCTCATTCTTCATCTCTTTCTTACACATCACCAAGCTCGGACTCTATTAATTTACATACACCCACACCACTTTATGAACCCGTTCCCATCGTGCCACCTTCAACTCACACCAGCTACACTCTTCCTGGAAAAAGAGCTAAATGCTCTTTATTTATCAGGTCGCCGTCTACAAAAGAAAAGATAGACGACATCCATCACTATCAACGGGAAACTATGGAGTTACAGTGTGAACTATATTACGAACAGAAGGTTAACGTGAAGCGTTTAAGCTTCTTGGAATAGCTCGCCCTAAAATTCTGTGGATCCTCATCCCAGAGCACGGTTCATCAACCACAACATCCACCAGTATCTCCAAACTTGTGGGAACGCGGCAATGGATGGTCGCCACTCAAGGCATTACAAGAGAACACAAAGATAGAGCCGGATGAATATCACACTCCAAGCTCATCATCCAATTCTGTTTAAATTATTATATATATAATGATTATTGTTTTCTATATTTTTTGTTTCATATACATATATGTATGTTCTTCTTTCAATAATAATATTATTTATTTTATTTTCTTTTTCTATACTCTATAAAAACATACATTTAGAATTCTGCATTTTTTCAGTGGCAGTCGACTAACCCAGGCCCATTAGTCGACTGAATTAACTATTTAACTGTCTTTTTTCTCTGTAGTCAGTCGACTGATTTAGAAGGTTAGTTGACTGAAAAGGCCAAATTTACACATTAAACTCTCGGGTTTGATTCGGTCGACTGAATCAATTCTTCAGTCGACTAAACCCAGAAAACATATTTTTTCTATAATCCAGTCAGTCGACTGGTTAAGCAACTCCAGTCGACTGAAACTGGTAAACCCAGGTGACTTTTGGTCGAGAGACACTTCAAATATAAAAAAAACTTATTTTTTATCACTTTTGTTCACTTCTATTTTTAGTCTGCCATTATTTCTTCATCTCCTCTTAAAAAATCTCTCAAACTATCACAAATTTTAAAAACCTATCCCCACTTTTCCCACATAAAACCTTAATACCCTCAATGGCTCCAAAAAGAGATAGAGAATCTCAATCTTCTGATGGTCCTTCTGATTACAAATTCATGGATGGCTACACAACGAGAGAGCATCACAAAGGTTTGATAAAATGAAGAACTCTCGAATTTTTGAAGGCTCATTTGTCAAATTCCCTGATTTTGCTCCATATGCCATTCAAGATCTTGCTCGACGCAGTGGTTGGAGTCTCTAATCGATTATACTGCAAATAATATCAAAATCAATCACCTTCTTGTCAAGCTATTTTATGCCAACCTTAATCTTGACCACCATTCTATTAAAAACCCGGATGAATGCATTGGGACACTTGTATGTGGTGTCAAGATTTTCCTACCACTTCCTCAACTTGGACAAATCCTAACTTGTCCATACGAAGAAGAGTTAGCCGAAATTTTAGTAAATATGGAATCAAGAGACCGCACTAGCCATCTCTTCCTCTCCGATGACATGACGGAGCTTAAAGCGGTTGTGCTAAGACCAAAAGCATGAATTATACACTGCGCGCTAAACCATTTTATCAATCCAAGAACAGGAAGCTATGAAAAGGTCTATAAGCGAGATTTCCAATCTCTATATACCATATGGAGAGGGCATCATGTAAATTGGGAAAATGTGATATTGGAAGAATTTAAAACTATCAATCAAGGTCGAATGCGAACAATTCATTATGGCGCATACATTATGAAAATTCTCAAGCATTTCGAAGATCCATTTCCTGACTCGGAATTCTCTTTAATTGGATCTTTGAACACCAAAACACTAAGTTTGATGAATCTCCCAAAGCAATATCATGATCACACTATTGTCACCTACGACCATGGGCTAGAGAACCAATTTTCCGGACAACCTCAACCGTCCTCTCGACCACAAGTTCCCCATGTATAAGCTTCAACTTCTTCTCAACCTCCTCCACAACAAAGAGAAATTAGCGAGATTCGGGAAATCAGTTCTCAAGCTAGACCTCAAGAAGCCTTGACCATTCTTTCAAGAAATCAAATGCTTCTCAATAAACGCCTTTCTAGCATTGAGTCAAATGTCTCTCGGGTTGAGAAATCAGTAGCAAAGGTGAACAAGAAGCTAAATCATATCAAAGGTTTTCTCAACAACATTTGGGAAGCAATCTCATGTTCACGACCTTCTTCGATGTCCGTTCATGTGCCAACATCGCAAGGGAAATGACCTGTAGAACATTTTACTTGGTCGACCTCTAACGAAGAAGAAGGGGAAGAAATAGGTGGAGAACCTAGTGGCGGAGAGAGACCAAGGGAGATGATGAAGGTGATAGCTCCGATGAAGGAGGTGATGGTAATGAGTAGGTATATTTCTTTCTATCCTTATTATTTTGACAAACTTACATGTTATTTTGTTGCTAACAATAGTTATGTGGTTATGTGGTAGCTATTTTAGTTTGACTATGTAATATTTATCAAACAATGTTTATGTGGTACTAATTTGTACTTTGAATTTCTGTGATTACTAAGTCTCTTTATCATTATCCATTGTTATTAATATTGTTCATATATTATAAATATTATCTATTTTGAACACTCTCCTTTTTGTCGATGACAAAAGGGGAGAAAGATATGGCTCAAATACTATTTACAAGGAAATATAAGCATAGATTCAGGGGGAGAAAACAATGATCATAGTTGCAAATATAGATTCAAGGGGAAATACAGATCAACAAAGTGTATCTAGATTCATTCATAACAAATGGAGTTGTCATCATCAAAAAGGGGGAGAATGTTGGATCGTGAGTTTTGATTGCTGACATGACACAACGATTCATGAATCTATGAATACTACAACAACCAGACTCAACGACTCAAAGTATGGTTCGTATAGTCTATATATTTTAACTAGAGTCATGAATTATGTATATAGAGTCTAGTCTAGTTGCTTTGTTAAGATCTTTCCTCAAAATATCATCATTCTCATTCATATACACACATACACGTACACTTGATTTAAAAGCATCACTTTCTAAAATAAAATGCACTCAGGTTTCACTGAAATACACAGTTCAGTCGACTGAACTTTATCCCTCAGTCGACTGAACGTGTTTTTAATTTTTTTTAAAATACAAGGACTAGTCGGTTGACTTTAATTGTTCATTCGACCGAGTTTGTGCATTTTAACATATACGTGCATGTTTTTGAATTCAGTCGACTGAACGATCAAGGTTAGTCGATTGAATCCCGCAACTGTCATTTTTTAATGAAAAGTCACTTCTTTTCCGAATGGCTTTCTTCCTCCTAGGGGTTGCAACCATTACTTTTCGCAGAGAACTTTTCACCACTGGCTGCAACTTATTATCTACTATAAATTCACTTGAGTTTCATTGATCAATTCACTTAATTTTCTTCTCTCTTGATCTAACGTGAATATCATTCTTCGAATCTATTACTTACATAAAATCATACATTCATTGCTTACAATCTCACTTCCATATCTTATAATCAATTCTAATCTTCCTATTTCATCATACACACACAATAATACACATCATTCTTGAGGAGAAGATCATAGGAAGGGTGTACATTATTGACTTATCCGTGCTATTCAAAGAGCACACTCAGTCAGAAACATTACAATTTGTATTGGAAGTCCTGTTCGGTTGCTCAGGCGGTAGAAGTCCTATTCGGCTGTCTAGGCGGTAGAAGTCCATTATGGTTGCTCAGGCGGTGTAATACCTGTTCCTCTAGTTTTAATTCCAGAAGGAGTCTGGGACTGGACGTAGAATGGGAGTTCGAACCAGTATAAAAATTCCTGGTGTCATTTTACTTTACTGCTATTTTATTTTATAGTTATTTTTCGCACTAGTTATTCAGTATATATATATATTCCATATTGCACGATCCTATAGCACAGTCACTTTCAAAGTACGTTATAGGTTTTTATGTATGTTGAAGGTATCTTGAGGATGTGATGTATTGCTGTAGCATCCCTCATTTCGAGACCTAAAAATGAATGCCAATGATGTTGTATTCATCACCAAAATTATTTTCAAATGATAAAATGAAATAAGTTTTTTTCATAATATTTAGTATATAAAGTAGCTAAATACTTTCATTACATAAAATTTTCTTATGCAAAATTATTGCATGTTCATTAACTTAATTTGAGCCTATGTAGGTGTAAATATAATAAAACATAAATGGTAGTATCATGCGTGACATATGAAGATGTCGACAAGCACACTTAGAAAGTAATATATTCTGGTTTTACAAGCAGAAATTTCAAACAATGTTTATTAGAAAATAAGCCTCCTAATTCGTCTTTGGAGTCTTTATCCATATTTTTCAAGAGCATTTTTGTTAATTGGGTTTTTAACCCAGTAGAATTCAGAAGGAGTTAGAACATTCAAACTGAGCCAGAACGACCCGAAACTTGACTGGAAGACCTAAAAGTATATGACAAAGAAACCACGAGAGTTTGAACCAAAAATACACCAAGTTTAAACCTAAAAGTACTTGACAAAAATACGCCAACTATACTTTTAGTACAGGAAGGGGGCTAGCCGCTCTGATCATTGGGGAAACTCTGCTACTAAGATTCTTCAACCTTCCTCCTCCTTACAATGGCTACGATAGGACAATTGAGATCCTTCCTTTTGTCTCCATCAACGGTGGTCCGATCTTCCTTTGTTCAATTATTAGAATTGTAAACAGCTTGTACTTGTGATCAACAGTCAATCTATCAATAAAATCTATAAAGTGGACGTAGGCTTCGTTAACAGCCGAACCACTATAAAAATCTTGTGTTTTTCTACTTTATTTTGTCTTTTCTGCAATTTGGAGAGTATTTTTCTCTACTTTATTTGTCCTGATAAACAAGGCTGGAGCTTTTACAGTCATATTAGGGTGTTGATCCATTTTTTGGGTTAACAATCTCGTCTTAATCATAAACTCATCATACTCGAATAAGTAACAATGAGGATATGGATACGACATAAAACATGAAATGAGTAATACTTTATCCTAAACAAGCAAATCCAATAGTGAGACCATGCTGTTGAAGCACAAAACGGGTTTTCCCTAGCTAACACAACACCAAAATTGATATGTTCTAATGGTTATATCGTTACATAGAAAATTTATAACGGTTATAACTGTTAGTAGTAGGTACGTGGTATATTTTTGTAATATATATTCCAATGGTTATAACCGTTTGGAAAATTCGCATTCCTAACAGTTATAACCATTATAAATTTGGTATTTCCTAATAGTTATAACAGTTGGAAATGTGGTATTTTCCAATGGTTATAGCCATTGGTAAATTTGATCATTCCTCAAGGTTACCATCGTTGGGAAGTATTTTACAAAAATAGGAAATGTTCCAACGGTTACAATCGTTGGTAAATTTTGTAATTCCTCACGAATATAATTGTTATAAAATATGTTACAAAAATGAAAAATTCCAACGGTAATAAATATTGGCAAACTCCTCATTCCTAATGGTTATAACCGTTGGAAATATGTTGTAATAATTGGAATTTATGAACAATTTTAACCGTTGGTAACCATTTTATGATATGCATGACACATGAAACCAATATTAATAATCTTTTATAAATGTGTAGTTTTAATTTTCAAACACGTAGTAATAATGAACTTAAACATCTGTGTGCAAGAAAAATCTGTAACACGATATATACAACACACATAGTAGCATGCAAACTTTTTATTTCAATGTTTTCGTACTTACATTTCCCCTTTCCCAAACTCATGCTTATTGTTATTACTAGTCAAATTACTTAACATAAATACATGGAATTTGAACACATGTACATTTTAAATACCCATAAAAGGGAAATTTTTACACAGTCTAATTAGACTACATCAAAAGGGTAATCCTCATGATGCTTCTTAATTGTGTCTCTTAATACCTTCTCATGCTTCAGTAAATTTAGAGGAATCTTATCGTTAACGGCTGTGACTCTCTCTACAGCTTGAATTGCTCGAAGCACCAACAATTATATGTACGTGAATTTAGCATAGGCTTTCTACAGTAGTTAGATAAATCGAACACTATCAAAACATTCAATAATTAGTGAAAGGATTGCTGCAATTGTTACTTGCTTTAGAGGTACATTTGGTATAAGATGGAAAGAGGGATGAATGAAAATGTACTGTATTGTATGCATGTTACATTTTACCGAACATTAGTTCTTAATTCAGTTTCAGAGTCATGGTTCCACCACTCGTTTCTTTCTACCCACTTTCGGTATCGAGAAACTGGGTCTCTTGCTATTCCCCAGTGTTTAATCTCTTCTATTGTTCCGTACTTTGTTGAATCATCTTATGTAGTGTGATGGCTGAAAGAAAATAGAAGTGCTGAAACCATGATTTATTGTAACCTTTATATATATGAGAATTCTCATAACTACTTTTCAATGTTTATCTAATGGTTTTTGAATGTATTGACACACTTTGTTCACACTGAATGCTATGTCAGGTCTTGTTATTGTTATGTACTGTATTGCCCCCACTGACTGTTTGTCATTTGAAATGGGTTCTCCTTTATACTTAGATAAATGTAGATTATTTTTCATAGGAGTTGGTAAAGGTTTAGCTTGATCCATACTGGCTTTAACTAATATCTTCGAGATGTACTTCCTTTGACATAGAATCGGTTCTGAATTGGAATTTCTTAACATTTCTTTGTCCACAAAGTAGTTGAGATTACCTAAATCTTTAATAGAGAAGTCTTGATCTAAGTAATGATTTGTGTTGCTGATCTCTGATTTATTACTTCCAGTAATTATGATGTCATCCACATAGAATAGCACATAGGTTGTTGACCTTTCATCTTGCTTTATGTAGAGTGAGTTATTTGACTTTGTAGATTTGTACTTTGATCTTATCAGTGTAGTCTTTAATTTATCATGCCATAAACTTGGAGCTTGCTTGAGCCAATATATTGCTTTATTTAGCTTGCATACCATGCCAGTGTGATATGATTGTTTGAACCCATGTGGTTGTTCCATGTATACTTCTTCTTGTAGCTCACCATTTAAAAATGCATTAATTACGTCAAGTTGTTTAATACTCAAGTTTTTATATAGAGCAATAGTAAGTATTATTATAATAGTGGTTGGTTTTACTACTGAAGAAAAAGTTTCAGTAAAATCAAACCCATATTGTTATGTGTATCCTTTTGCTACAAGTCTTGCTTTATATTTGGCAATAGTTCCATCTGGATCTCTTTTTAACCTGAATGTCCACTTGCATCAATTATGTTTTGATGCTTTGGTAATTGCACTAGACTCCATGTATTATTATTCATAAGTGCATTTTACTCTTCATCCATTCCTAGTTTCCATTCTATTATTTTAACAACTTATTTATAAGTGGTTGGTTCATCTTAATTCAGTGATGCTATATATATTTTTGGCTTGAATATTCCACTCTTTGCTCTTATAATCATATGATCCTCAGTTCTTATAGGTGGTTGTTGTTAACCCACCTTTTGGTAAGGCTGTGGACGGGCGGATTTAACTAAATCGACTGCTCGCTTGTCAAGGCTGGTTTACAATGGATTTAGTCGACTGGATGGATGGACGATCAAGCATGGATAATAATCATGGATTGACAGCCAGGATTCGGCACAGTCGATGGACGAAGGTTATTGGATACTTGAAACTTGGGTTTTGATGAGTCGTAAGTCGCCCTGGACTCGCTTCAAGTCTTATGGAGTTGAGCCTCAAGTCTTTTGGAGGAATACTTAGAGTCGAGGTCGTTCGATAGGCATGGAAGGTGGTTCGGCATAAGTGGCTCGGTCATGGACGTGGCTCGGCCGTGTAGGTGGTTCGGCGTAGGAAGTCGTTCGGCATAGGTGGCTCGGCCGTGTTGGTGGCTCGTCATGGAGGGTGGCTCGGCTTAGTTAAATGGTGGTTTGGCCTTGGTTGTCGCTCGGCAACTTCGAGTCCTGAGGCATGTGACTTCGGGTCATCATTCGGGTAGCTCGGTGGAGTATCAGGTGGCTAGGCATTGTGGTTCGGTCAGGGTGGCTCAGAAAGGTGGTTCGGCTAGGTGGATCAGTCGTGGATGTGGCTCGGTCAAGGTGGTTTGGCACTGTGGCTCGCCATGGTGGCTCGGTCGTGGGTAAGATAACAAGGTGGCTCGGTCAAGTTGAGGGTCGGTAGTGGCGTGTGGCATGGTTGCTTCGAGTCTTGGGCTTCTTTGCTTCGAGTTTTGTGGTTCGGCTTCTAGGATGTGGGTCGGTAGGAAATGTAGCTGGGTCGGCTATATTATAGCCTAGTCAGTTCGAGCCGTTTGGCTCGTGACTTCGGGTCGGCTGCGTGATAACATGGGTCGATGTCAATGCATGGTTCGGCCGCATCGAGTTTTCGGATTACTTCGAGTTTAAAGGGGATTTACTTCGAGTCACCTTGGTGGATTTCCTAGGTCGGCAACATTTGGGAAGGGAGTTGGTCAAGGCTGTAGGTTCTGGATTGGCCATGGACTTAACGGGCCCTGGGTCATTCAGGAAGCCCAGTTACCTGTATTTGCCTATAAATACAGCATGTGGGTCTTCGAAAAGGGGGGTTCTGATTCTGATTCTGTTCTTCCATAACTTCTTCTACAAAGGCTATAAAAAATACTCTGCCATTTTTTGTTCTAAAAACTTGGGATTGTAGCTGTAATCAATTCTCTATCAATAAAAAGGAAATTTGTGGACTGGACGTAGGCCGGATTTAGCCGAACCACTATAAATCCTCTATTTTTACCGCTTTCTTTTAATTTTTACTATTCTTCATGTTTATATTCTCTACATGCACTCTCTCTGTTATCTATGGCTGTTAGTTGGTGATTTCCTTTACGTCTGGGTGTTAGTGACCGATTTTGGTGCTTTCACTAAGAATTGAACTCAGGGATTCTAAAGCATGGCCTTTGGATTTAAAGGCTTAGGAACTCGGATTCTTGGAAAGCTATGGCAAGGCAATCGACAAGAAGACAAAGGACTGAAAGGAGTCAGAATGAAGGGAGTCAGGAGGCTTCCTCAGGAGCGAATCAGGCCTCGATTTTCATCACCAGGGACGAGATGGAAACAATGCTGAAGAGACAAGAGGAAATGATACCGAACCTACTCCAACAGGTTGGACAAGTTGGAGTGCAAATCCAAAGGAATGGAGTAGCATGTTATGCTGGAAATGAGGATCATGAAGCTAGAGCGACAGGAACAGAGGGAGCCCTAATCAGGACCAAGGGCATGAAGCAACTGGAACACATGATAGAGTTGGACCATCGGGAACGGCCCTTGAACTAGGGGGCATGCCCCCGAATCATGTAGGCTCCGTTCCCGTAAGGATACCAGGCGATGCTAGGTAATTTGGTTTTAATGGGGAAGTGGATGCTCATCCAGAAGGGCAGGTTCCAGAATTCCCTCATGGACTCGGGGGGCAGGTTAGAGACAACGCACAGAGGCCGTTACTTGATGATAATGACAGGTTAGTGGACATAATCAGATAGGCTATAAGGGGAGGATTGGTGATTAGAGACTTGGAGAATGTAAATAGGAGTCCCTTTGCTCCTACGATCAGGCAAGCTAGAAACCCGCCTAATTTCAAACTACCAACGCTGGAGATGTATGACGGGAGAACAGATCCCACTATTCACTTGACGAGGTACATGAGGCATATGGAAGTGCTGAGGGAATCGGAGGAGGTCGTGGCACGATGCTTCCCTTTGTATTTGACGGATATTGCATCATTATGGTTCAGACAGCTAGAGAGTGACTCTATCGGCACATGGACAGAGCTGATTGAAGGTTTATGAGATAGTTTCAGGTCCACATAGTCGGACCCAAGAACATGATGACTTTAACATCGATGAAACAATGGAAGGGAGAGTCGCTCAGGGATTTCTTAACCAGATTCAATGCGGCGGTGGCTTCGGTGGATCGACCCGATCCATCGATGGTTTTGATGGCGACAGTTTAAGGGATTGCAGATAATTCGGATTTTAAGATATCATTGGAACGGGACCCACCGAGGGATCTCGGGGAGTTCTACCATGATGCGGAGAGGTTCCTGAGGCAGGAAAATGCGCAGGCTGAGAGAGAAGGGAGAGAGGCTGAAGCTTATGCAGTAAGGGGTGGAGGTCCACCCAGGGAAGTTCCAGACAAAGATGATAAAGGGAAGAGGAAAATGAATGATAACGGTAACACATCGAAAAGGCAACGGAGGGAACCAAAATTCTCTTCTTATACGGATTTGAATGAGACTCTGGAAAGAATTTATTTAGATACTCGAGGACGCGTCCAGTATCAAAGGCCAGCAAAGAGGGAACCCTCCGAACACGAACGAGCATCGGGAAAGCATTGCCTATTCCATGAGCTGGATAGGCATAACACAAATGAATGCAGGCACTTGAAGGATATCATTGAGGAACATATAAGGAATGGTCATTTACAACTGTACAAAAGGAATCGAGCTGTGGTAGAGGAACAGGAGCAGCCACTACCCACGTTAGACGAAGCTGGCACTGGATCTACGCATCGTCGCCTTATTATCAGCTGAATGGATTTATGGCTTTGAATAAGTAGTAAACCCCAAAGTAAGGCGGCTAAGTCACTTACACATGTATGGGATCGAGGACGGTCTCTAGGCATGCTCTGAGATGATGATATACCGTGATGCTCGGGTTTATGAAATTTTGTTTTTTCTATTTTCTGTGAACTCTAGTTTCTTTCTCGGTACTACAGACATTTGATTTTCTTTATTGTATGAACTTTTATTTTGTTAATTGAATTCTGTGATAATTGGATTTGGATTAATAAATAATATCGGTCACACGATTACGGTCCCGACCGGTGAGACGGAGCAGTAATCGCAAGGTATGAGTCCCTTCGCCGGAGAGCGATGGAATGGACTCGAATAAAATATAAAAGTCCTCGACCTGAGAGTCGAGACCGGGGAATATGAAAGTCCTTGACCGGAGTGTCGAGGCCGGAGTAGGATAAAATAACCCAGATTTGAGTTACATGACTCAGAGAGGTCCTAGATTTGGGCATGGACCCAAAGAGGTCCCAGCTATGGATTATAGGACCGTAGAGGTCCCGGGCTTGGATAAAATGATCTGGAGAAATTGTGAATTCGGTTAATGGATACAGAATGAATTAGGAATTGGATATTGACACAGAGCGGTCATGGATTTTGTTAATGATCCAAAGAGATCACGGATTCGATCAACGGATCTAAGGCTATTCAAAACACAGCTTCCAAAGAAAGGCATGTTTTGGGGGGCAAATATTAACCCGCCTTTTGGTAAGGCCGTGGACAGGCGGATTTAACTAAATCGACTGCTCGCTCGTCGAGGCTGGTTTACGATGGATTTAGTTGATTGGATGGATGGACGATCTAGCATGGATAATAATCATGGATTTACAGCCAGGATTCGGCATAGTCGATAGACGAAGGTTATTGGATACTTGAAACTTGGGTTTCGATGAGTCGTAAGTCGCCCTGGACTCGGTTCAAGTCGTATGGAGTTGAGCTTCAAGTCTTTTGGAGGAATACTTAGAGTCGAGGTCGTTCGATAGGCATGGAATGTAGTTCGGCATAAGTGGCTCGGTCCTGGACGTGGCTCGGTCGTGTAGGTGGTTCGGCATAGGAAGTGTTTCGGCATAGGTGGCTCGGCCGTGTTGGTGGCTCGTCATGGAGGGTGGCTCGACTTAGCTAAATGGTGGTTCGGCCTTGGTTGTCGCTCGACAACTTCGAGTCCTGAGGCATGTGACTTTGGGTCATCACTCGGGTTGCTCGGTGGAATATCAGGTGGCTCGACGTTGTGGTTTGGTCAGGGTGGTTCGGCTAGGGTGGCTCGGTCGTGGACGTGGCTCGGTCAAGGTGGTTCGGCACTGTGGCTCGCCATGGTGGCTCGGTCGTGGGTAAGGTAACAAGGTGGCTCGGTCAAGTTGAGGGTCGGTAGTGGCGTGTGGCATGGTTGCTTCGAGTCTTGGGCTTCTTTGCTTCGATTTTTGTGGTTTGGCTCCTAGGATGTGGGTTGGTAGGAAATGTAGCTGGGTCGGCTACATTATAGTCTGGTCACTTCGAGCCATTCGGCTCGTGACTTCGGGTCGGCTGCGTGATAACATGGGTCGGCGTCAATGCATGGTTCGGCCGCATCGAGTTTTCGGATTACTTCGAGTCCAAAAGGGATTTACTTCGAGTCGCCTTGGTGGATTTTCTGGGTCGATAGCATTTGGGCAGGGAGTTGGTCGAGGCTATAGGTTCTGGATCGGCCGTGGACTTAACGGGCCCTGGGTCATTCAGGAAGCCCAGTTACCTGTATTTTCCTATAAATACATCATGTAGGTCTTCGAAAAGGGGATTCTGATTCTGTTCTTCCATAACTTCTTCTACAAAGGCTATAAAAGTTACTCTACCATTTTTTGTTCTAAAAACTTGAGATTGTAGCTATAATCAATTCTCTATCAATAAAAAGGAAATTTGTGGAGAGGACGTAGATCGGAGTTAGCCAAACCACTATAAATCCTCTATTTTTACTGCTTTCTTTTAATTTTTTACTATTCTTCATATTTATATTCTCTACATTTACTCTCTCTGTTATCTGTGGCTATTAGTTGGTGATTTCCTTTACGTCTGGGTGTTAGTGACTGATTTTGGCGCTAACAGTTGTTATGTATTTCCATTGTCATCTGTTTGCTTCTGAGATAATTGTGGGTTTGTATTTTCATTCTCTTGTACTTGACTTTGCCTAAACTACTTTGAGAGAGGCTGCTTGAGTTCTCTGGTGTCTCTATAGTCTCATGACCTGGTCTGAGATCAGGCATTGTGTGTTGCGGTCCAATTTCATCTTGGATCTCTGTCAGTTCATCTATGTATAATGATATGGGAGGAAGTGAAGCCTTGGCATTGTATATCTTTTGAGCGGTCCTTCTCTCTACATCTGCAAAGGGAAAATTATATTCATGAAAAGCAACATGTCTTGAAATAATTACTTTACCTTTGCTGTCTAAGCACTTATATCCTTTTTGATGTGATGCATATACTAGGAAAGTACAAGGAGTGGATCTGAAACTCAATTTGAGGGCATTATATGGTCTTAAACATGGAAAACATAAACATCCAAAGTTCCTCGGCATTAAGTAATCTGGATTTATATTGAACATAACTTTTGTGACGCCCCACCCCTATACTCGCGCTAGCCAAGGACACTACGGGGCAATGCCGTCGACTAGAACGAAGAATAAGGCTGTTGAGGAGCGACCATCTGTGTAATTGCTTTGTGCGAGCACCGATATGTCAAAAAAATATAACTTACATTTCATCTCTGGAGGAAATCCGACATATCTAATACAAACACAAAGCTACCACACAGTGGCTAAGTAGTCTTCAGAAACAAATACAGAAATAAACATAACACAAATCAGTCACAAACATTCATATCACAAAGGCAGAATAAGATATGAATATATCACATGAAAGTGTACATCAAAATAGTGGTCATATAAGATCCACTACATCACAATGAATAGATACAAGTGCGAGACAAAAGAATAATTATACATCACAGAGTCTATGGCTCAAATGTATAATAACAAAAACTACTAATCTAAAGGAGTTATCCAAAAGTCAGATGATGGTTCCAGATAGGAAGGCAAGAGGAAGCACCTGTAAAATCTCAGTCTGACCCGAGTATTATTTAAGAAGAAAATAATAAACGGATCAATCTAGCTATAAATATCAGATAAAGTGATACAGAATAAGAGATATGTCAAAAACGTATGATAACCATAAAGCCATACTGTGATAAGTATCTAATCGAAAATCAATCTAGAGATTAATCAATATCACAAGAATCTTCTCAAAGATTAAAAAGAATGTCATATTCTTAATTTAATTCACCAAGCCACAAATAACGACATACATTTCAATGCCAATTTGTAAATGTTGGTGAAACACGAATTCTATAAATCACAACGAGAAATCCAGAAATCACAAAAAAGGGGGAGGCCTATCATAAACGAGAGCATGAAAACTCCCAAACACGTGCAACATAAACGTAACGCTATTCCATGGTTGCTAACCATCGAGCCGGTGCAACGCCGTAGTACAATAACGGTACGCCCAAGGAAACTCAAATATTTTGGAACAACGACGTAGTGCAATAACGGTACGCCCGATGAACTCAAAACTCAAATAATTCAGATCAATGATGTAGTGCAATAACAGTACGCCCAATGAACTCGAAAGCCGAAGCATCGATGTAGTACAATGACGGTACATCCGATGAACCGAACACCATAAAAGAACATGGGTCGCTAGCCCACAATAAAAATGAGACGAAGCTCAATAAAACGAAGTACAGTCCTCCATGTGGACAAAGAGACATCCACTACAAGAAAATATATTATTAATAACACCATTTAATAACGCATTATTCTAAAGCGTTATTGTTTGCCTTTAATTATTTGTTTTTTTACTCTGTTTGTTTTGTACTATTCACATGTAACGCCTTCAATAAGCGCGAAATCTCCTAATTATTTCGTGGCCGCGGTTTTCTCAAATTATTTCCCTCCCCCTCTTTCCTCTTTCATTTCATTCCATCTTTCCTTAGTCTCCCATACCAGTAGAATCAAATCCCTAAATCACTACTTCAGATCCATTCCTCCTTCATAAACCCTAATCGGATCCAGTTAAACCCTATGTAGCTCCATCATTAATCGACAGCGTCAATGACTCGAACTTGGAGTGGGTGGCACGTAATCGATTCCAACTACTGCAATGGCGTCGGCAACTCCAAGCTCAGCACAGCTAGGGCACAACACAAACATCCACAAAATTCCAATCTTCCATCTTCGGTAATAATCAGTTGTTACTTAAGCAGTTTCTGTTCATTTACTTTCGCAAATACCGCCTTAGTTTTATTTAAAGCTCGATAGGGTTCAATTGCTTGATTAAATCAAATAAATCCCTACGCGTTGAGTGGCATGGGATGGGTTTTAGGCCTGGCTATGATGTTTGTCATTTTCATGGTCACTTTTTATTCATATTATTTGATGTCTAAAGTCCTTGATCACTGTGAAAGGGAAGGTAGGCGCCACATTCGTTTCCGAGAATTAGCTTCAGATATCTTAGGTGAGTCTTCTATTCTATCATATGTTGTTTTTCTTATGATTAATTATTTGCTTCAGGATGTGTAGTTGTTATTTTCATGTTTTACGCAATGTACTTGCATCTGCATAATACAGCTTTTAAAACCAAGCACGCCCACATTTTTTTAGGGTTTTGTTTGTTTGGAGAAAGATATCTAGCTAGATCTAGTTGCTGAATATTGATTAGTTTCAAGTGCATTCGTTCAAGTGCTTTTATAATGTATTAAGCATCATTAACAAATATGTCAGCTTTGCAAAAATGCTTTACGCTTAATAGTCAAGTGCTTTTATGATGTAATACTTATGATTTTCAAAAGTGAGTTAGTTTACTGTTAAATTTTGTCAATTTTATTACCAAATAGTAAGACGTGCAAAACCTCAAAATTTTACCAGGATCATAATAGAAATCATATAATTACTTTCATCAGGTTCTGTAATATCAATAATTAGCATAAAAGAACATATGCTTTTAATGAAGGTAAATGTATGGAAATTATATTTGTTACCCTGTAGAAACTTGTATGTTAATCAATACCGTTCTTATTTATATAATCAAGTGAGACAAAAATAATATTAGATGATTTCTAATTGAGTATGAAGATTTGCAGATGAGTTAAAACCATACCTAGGAATGAATTGATTATTTTAATGGATTCCAATTATTTTGACAACTACATCCACATTTAACAACTGCTTAAAATTTTGTCCATATTAAATAAGATCATATGCATTTCCATATTTCCAAACATTGATCCCATCAAATATTATTTTAAAAGAAATTGTGTTTGTAAATTTGTCATTGATTATAAGCTAGGTATATGACTCAGTTTAAATTGGGCAGACATAATATAAACAGAGCATAAATAGAATAATTCTTCTTCTTTATCTGTCATATTCACTGTATGCTCACATAAATTCCTGCACTGTTTCAACTGTTTTCAATATGTTCATTGAATTGCTGCACAAGGAAATTAAATGTATTCAAATATTGTATTTCAATTTTTGGTAGGTTCTGGTTGGATGTTCTACTTTGTTGTTTGCATTCAAACTGCCATTAATACTGGGATTGGCATTGGTTGCATTTTGCTTGCAGGGAACTGTATCCAGGTAATTTAGCATTTACATGTTGAATGTTTTTCAAAGAACAATGAATTTGAATCTTTTATACCATCTACCATTCATTTGTTATTCTACTTAAGTCTTTTTTGAAATATCCCAAGATTAGATATGCATAACCTTTTATCTCATAAAGAAAATGCCACTGTCTTTATAGAGGTTTCTAATGCAGCCAGATTATTCCAATGAAAGCATCAATATTGTACCGTCATACAAGTAGTAATGTCATATGCATGAGAGATGCCTGAGTGGTTCATAAAACGTGAAGGTACACAACTATTCAGATTTGACTGTGCGGTGAGAGGAAAATAATATTGACTGCAAAAGAAACTTGATCATCATGGAACCCGCGAGTTAAAAGTGGGTAGTGAAACGACTCACAGTGAATCTCAGTCTACTGATTTCAACAACCATAAAATCTATAGGTTTTAGATCTATCGTATAACCAACTGACTCAGTGGATATCACTAATTTACACTACACTGGTGGATATTATCGATTAACAATTGTATCGTGATCAACGCAATGCGCTAAAAAATGGAGATCGTTATTTATTATTGCCCAACTCCTTTGAAAAAACTAACCTGACATTGCTTCTGTTATGGTATGTGAACCAAACTCCTAAGCAAATTTGTGCTCTAGCTATTTTCGGGTATCATTTATTATTTTAGACAATTCTCAGTACAAAATTAATAAGAATTCAGTTCCGGTCCAAATTTATGTTAGAGAATGAGTATGAAATAAAATGATCAAATAACAACGTTAATATTCAGCTCTATCGAAGAATAACTACCCACCATTTTACATGCCAACTGTTAATACACACACATATATAAAAGACCTGGAAAGGAGAATTATTGTGCTATCGTCAAACAATCATTCAGTAATTATTTTGCATTAGGTCCTGTAAAAGAGAACAAGTATGTCATACTTGAAGAGAAGGGAAAGGTTCAGTCGATGCGTGATTCACACAAGAGCATTGCAATGAATGTTACTGAGTTTCATAAGATTCCACTAAATTACACTCAGGTTTGATCATTTGTTGTTTTGCACGCTTATTTAGACAACAACATTTGTTTAACAAAAATCACGGTACTTCGTTTCACAGTTATTTATCAAATGCCATGGTTTTACAAATTTTTTGAATTCATGCTATTTAACTAAGCCTTAACGGGTGAAATTAAAATTAGGCCCAGCAAGGCATTTAATACAATTAGCTCATCTTCATCATAATTATCTTTTTCAGCTAAGGATATTATATTGCTTTTCTTCACTTCTTTCTATTTTGGATTTCTAAATTCAAGTTTATATTTATCTGCTACTTGGACATAGCTAGCAAATAATTTTTTCCCCTGGTTAATTTTATTTTTTTGATCAAAGCTTCTACTTTTCTGGCATGTTTCTCCTCTTGAGGTTAAATCCCAGTAATCAGACTTTTGTTCCTATACTTTTTCCCTTACGACTGAGTGATCACTAATCTTGTTAATAACTCATATTATTTGCTTTTTCTATCTGCTTGCTTAGTAAGTGCCTCACATGCATAAAATATCCATACAAGTTCCATTATCTTTATTCATAGCCATAGGCTTGGACATTGCCCTATTCAGTTTTTCCTTTTATTTCCCATAACCAGGTTTCGGTGCTTGCTGATGATATCCTCAAAAATATCAAATTTGATGCACTGAGGATTGTTTACACTAGGTTCCACTCTTTTGTCCAATTCTTTCCAACAGTGCCAACAATACTATCACCTGAGGTGTTGATACCTTGTATTTTGTTAGTGTAAACTTATATTACTGTTTCAATAAAATAAAATAAAAACCAGGGCTCATTTTGGATGCCTTTTTACAGATAGTTTTAAGAGAATCCAAGTCTGGGGGTAAGCATACTATTAAACACATTGGTTCAAGTATTTACAGATAGTTGAAAAAGAATCCAAGTCTGGGGGTAAGCTTACTATTAAGTATTTGGACAGGTATTTTGTTAGTGTAAACTTATATTACTGTTTCAATAAAATAAAATAAAAACCAGGGCTCATTTTGGATGCCTTTTTACAGATAGTTGAAAGAGAATCCAAGTCTGGGGGTAAGCTTACGATATAGTGTATATGCGATTTTAACTATTTTACAAATCTTACTATTTAAACAGATGTCGAAGCTGATGAGATGTATACATAAACGGCCTTGCAACTTTTCCACAAGGTACTTTATATTTCATGTACTATATCAACATGACTTAACTAGTTCTTGATTTGGGTAGATGATGTGTGAAGTTGATGGAACTGGATGATAGGCACTGTTGTTTGTTATCAAGGGAATGATGATATGTGTGATGTTGTGTGGGCAAGTGGATGGTCTGACCGGGTTTGAACAGGGTGGTCAGGAGCTGAATGATATGCGGGTGGTGATGTGTTTATTAAGATTGTGGAGGTTGAATTGTGGTTTATATTCAATTGTTGGTGTTACTGGTGGTAGGAGCACTAGGATGTAAGGCTTGTAGTGGGTTATTGGTGATGTAGCAGTAGTCGTATTGAGATGCGGATGGTGATGGAAGAGTTGATGTTGTGGGTATGTGAGTCACAGCAGGTTATGACAGCAATCAGGTAAGGTAGGAAAATTGATGGTGATTTTGACTATACTGGCTGTTGTTGGATGGTTTGTAAGGGAGAGTGGAAGTGAAATGAAATGAAAGTATGGTGGCAGTGGGATGTAAAATGATCGCAGCAGTTAGAGATGATGGAGGCTGGGAGTTTGTTGCAAGGTAGAATAGAGGGAGGATGCGCAATTTGAAGTTGATGAAGGGTGCACTGATATTCGATGTGCACTGGAAGTTGAAGTAGTGTTGGTAGAGGCAGTTTCAGGTGGTTTATAATTTCACTATTAAAGGTAGGACAGTGGAAGGCAACATAGCAGTTTAGTTTGAAGGCAGGCTGCTGTTGTAGATTAGAAAATGGTAGATGAAGAAGATGACAATTATGTGAATGGCAACAGATGTATATGACAGAGATGAAGTTGCACAGTGAAAAGAGAATTAAAATGTATGTTCAAATGAAAATGTGAACGATAATGTAAAAAAATATCACATTTCTTTCTGAGCATGCTCTTGTGTTATATTTGTTGATTATAATCTTTATTCGTTTATGAAGATTTAGTTTGATTGCTATTATTAAAATGTAATATATAGGCATAGCTCTTGAAAAGTGTATCTACGATTTTTATAGTGGCATATATGAGCTGTAAAAGAATTTATCAATACTATAACATGTTGATTTAATAGCGTGAAATGATCGCTATGGAATAAATATTTTATAGTGGCAAAATGGTGTTATAAAGATTTCCAGTTCCGTTGAGATTTAGCTATATTATAGCGGCTATAATGAGCTATTGAATTAACGTACCATAGCGGCGAATTTGCATTATAAAACTAAGCTCAACCATAGCGGCATATTTTGTGTTATAAATATTCAACAGTTTTTATAACATGTCGATATACAGCGCTTATCAAACCGTTATGGTTGTGATTAATAGCGGCTATATGCCGCTATAAAAGACACTTTTTGTTGTAGTGATCGCACATTGCTAGTCTAAACCATAAAATGATCATCATCGACCATCAAGAAGTGTCGATTTCAGTAAGCTAGTAAATATAAGAGTTTAGCTCCATGTCCCATAACCACTAACTTAACTTAAATATTTACGAAAAAATTGTAGATTTCCACTCGAAAATTGTCACAAAAGTTTCAATCGAACAAGTCAAAGAATTAACCGGTGAAGTAAACGCAAGCGTTTCATACCACTTGTTTTGCTAAGCCGTTTAATTAGATTTTCTCATACGAATGAGGTAGGTTTGTATATACTAATAGATTAGAAAACGGTTTTATAAACAAGCTTTGTATTTAAAAGTAGTGTTGAAATCGTTTTGATGAAAGAGTTTGAGTATTTTCTACTAGTATAGAAACCTTTGTATTTTTAAAGTGACAAGTCATAGAAATGATTGTAGAAACAATCAATCATTAAAATTCACATTCGAAGACGTGAATCAAATCCAATTAAACCGATAAAGAATCCATCGAAATGGATATTCAAAAATCCTGAAAAAGGAGTCATCAAAGTCATAATAAATGATAATAACAAATAGGATCATCACGAATCGATTCAAATTGGAAATTCAATCCCAAAAGGCAAAGTGGGCAGAAACAACAAATTCAGTTGACTGAACAGAGATTTCAGTTGACTGAATCATGCCTGGAAACTTTCTGTTTCCAGGTTCAGTCGACTGAACAGAGATTTCAGTCGACTGAATCATGCCTGGAAACTTTATGTTTCCAGGTTCAGTCGACTGAATAGAGATTTCAGTCGACTGATACTGGCCTAGGAAATTTCCTGGCTTCATCTCAGTCGACTGAACGCTCTGAGTCAGTCGACTGAACTGGGATTTCCAGTATTTTCATCCTAAAAATGAAGAGGCAATCTCTTCACAAATGTAACCGGACGAGCAATGGGCGCTAGGGGTTTATGCCAATCGATGACCCGGCCCTATAAGCTCTTCGATGCATTACCAAACCATGATCAAACATCCATAAAAGGATTTACACACAATCAGTGTTAACTGGGGCTGGACTCCCTAAACCCGTTGCTACCATTTCAAGTGGTTTGTTGTACATAGTTAGAGAATCTGAAAATGACAATTTGTGACTTTTACCTATTTGACAAAATGTACACATATAAGGTAAAGATATATTTTCAAAACTAATATTATTGCTTTTCAATATTTTTTTTACAACATTATCATTTGGATGCCCCAGTTTATAATGCCACATATCAAAAATACTTTTATCACCAGTTTTAACAATGGACTTAGAAGTATTGTACCATTTCCTTTTGTCTTCCGATTTGCTGTTTCTCACTAAATTGAACACATATAGGCCATTCTGGACATTACCCTGTAATAAAATATCTTTAGTTGGTGGATCTCTGACTAAGTAAAATTTTGGATAAAATTCAAAATACACGTGATTATCATTAGCAAATTGTGAGACATTTATTAAAATTTTCTTAATCTCAGGATCTCTTAATAAGTTATTGAGCTGCAATTCTTTCTTGCCTTTTATACTTGAATTTCCAGTGTGTGTAATCTTATTGAATCACCATTTTCCCATAAAAATGGACTGTTTTTCTTTATACTCTCTGTTCCTAAGATTTAGATTGTGTAGATTATTTGTGCTTTGATTGGTTGCACCTGAATCTGGATACCAGCTTTTGCTCCGTATATCCTCTAGTCTTGCTAGAACTTCAACCTCACTTTTATTTTTTGAATTTTCTAATTGAGTTCTTAATTCTTGACTGGTATGTGCTAAATTTACATTAGGATATGTTCTTTGACTATTGTTATTGCCTTGCTGATTTGGTGTGTAATTCTGATCAAATCTGAAGTAGCACCTATTTGCAGTATGCCCATACTTTTCACAAATTTGATATCTGAATCTGTTATTATTAAAATTTGATCTTCCTCTACCCCTGCCTTTGAAATTTGATCCACTTCTTTGACTGGAATTATCATTTCTATTGTTGAAGCTTCTTTCTTGGATCTTGTTTTTTGAATTTGATGCATAATTAACTGTAAATTCTAAGTTCTATGATTTCTTTTGCTCCAACTTGCCTTCTTGTGATAGCAAGGTAGAATGTACATACTGAATTGATGGGTATTTTTCCATAGATGAAATGACAGCTACTATAGCTTCATACTCCTCCTCCAAACTATTCAAGATTGCTAATATTTTTTCAGTGTCAGTCACTTTATGATCTGCTACACCAAGTAAATCACATCATGTCTTTATCTTGGTCAAATACACTCTCTTTGACATGCCTTCTTTCTTTAGATTCTTCATTTGCCTTTTATAGTACACTACTCTTGCTGATGATTAAGAATTAAAAATTTGTTCAACTGTGGGCCATATTTCATGTGCAGTGTTACAACCAATGAGTTGTGGTAGCAAGTTTGCACCGATGGATGACAATAACCAAGAACTTAATAAGTTATTTTGTCCCCGATGTATCACATATTCTTTATTACTAACTGATGCTCCTTCATTATTTGTGATATATCTTGTAGGAGTAGGGGATGTACCAAGAATATACTCCTCTAGGCCATATCCTCTTACTGCTGTTGCAATCTGAAACTTCTATAGCAAGTAATTGCTTTCATCAAATTGGATGGTAATCAGTTGACTTCTTGGATTTATGATGTTCTTGGTGATTTCCTCCATTACTGATGACTAGGTTACATTGCCTTTTACTGGGGTTGAGGACGCATTATCTACATCTTCTGCCATTATGTTGATCTTGGTCAACTGATGAGTGCAATCTTTGATAATCTAAAATCTCTGATGCAGCCGAAATCGGAATAATGTGGCTTCTTCGACCAATTCCTTAGCATGGCACCGAGATTGATTCTTGGACTTAGAACAGTACTTGCACAAAAAACTCAATGGTTCTTGACAAAAAGAATTAGGAAATCTTCCTAGTGATGATGTGATTTCTGAGGGAAGAAATACAATGGCAGCCTCCTCATATGATGATGTCGTAGCTGATGGGGGTATGGCAAGGCGTGTTGTGCTGTTAGGCTAGGAAAGCTCTGATATAATGAAAGAAAATAGAAGTGCTGAAATGAAAATGATTTTATTCTCTTCGATGATCTGATTTGTATATAGTATACAAGTATTTATAATCAAACCGACCGTTAGGGAGGTTTGCTTACCGTCACTAGCCAAATTCAATTTCTCCGAAGCCCAAAACACTTGCAAATGTTTTCCGCTGTTTTTCGCTACTCCGTTTTTTCTTCCCTAATTTTCCACGCATCTCACGCAGAATTTGACGTTGAATTTTTAAATTACATCTCTCCATCCTTAAATCTGTATTTTTTTTCCAATCTCACTTCCAGCCCTATATGACCGACTCTCAATTCAGCGCAACCAGAGTCAACACCTCTCCTTCCTTGCCCACAATCGATTGCAACATCCTGCCTTTCGGATCCTAACCCGCAACCAACTCTTTAAGTCCACCATCAGATTCACGCAACAAAACGCCTCCCAAAACTGCAACCGATCTCAAATCAGTGTCGTGCACAATCAGATTCAACAACCCCCCTCTTCTTCCATAACTAGACGAACAATCGATCTCCTAAAATCTAACTTGCAACCGCTTTTATCATGTATGTTACATTTAAGTTATCAAAAAAATTTGTTTTTTTTGTAAGTAGTGCTCCAGCACTCAGCATAGTTGCTTTTTGATTTGTACTTTATTTTTATTTTTTTGTATTATTATTAATATTATTTGCTTTAGAGTTGTTGAAGTAGGAGAATGACAATAGCATAGAAATTATTATTATGTATTCGTTGAAACTAATCTACATTAACAATGTCATAGTGAGTGGATCATTAATTGATTGACTAAACAGAGCATTCAAAGAAATATTTCTAGCAATATGGAATACAAAATAATATATTGATAAACTAGGTTTAATTATCTTCCACTTCATTTCTTTTCGATTTTTTCCCCTTGTTGCAGTTAGTATTGTTCTTAATCTATTATATTATATACTTAAAGACTAATCTCACAAGAAATTTATTTAACATAAATTTGTTAGATGAATATTCAGTATAAAAAAATAGCTCGATACCCATAAGATTATATGTGTAACTAAAAAAACTTGATGAAATACCTCACAGAAATACAACTAGCTAAATAGACCTTATTGGAATCTTGATTTGTTTCAATTAGGTCATCAAATATTTTATGTTAGTGAATTTCAAGTAATGGAAACTGAAGATGAGAACAAAAAGAAATAGACAATCGATGCCCGAGCAAGAAACATAAGCCACAATGTTCGTTGCATCGAGTGAGAGAGTTAATCTATTGAAGACTCCAATGCTGATATTGCTATCCCTTTAAGAAAGGCGCTAATCCATTATGTACTATATATTTCTTTATATGCATAATCCTTTTATTTGTTATCATATGATTTTTTTGACCTTGTACATATTACTGGATGTCATTTGTGTAATTATATACCCCCAATGCGATAGGGGTAAAGTAGACCATGAGCTTGAGATGTGTAAGTTTGAACAAGTAGACATTATCTAATTGAAGTAGTGAAATAAGAGTAGTACTAGATTGAATTTTATAGTAGTACTAATTTACGAAGAGGTGCTTTATTTCACTTGAATTTGATTTAGGGTATCTTTTCATTTGTTTAATTTGGGGAAGAACGCGTTTGAATAGATGAGGGGTAATACTAGAATAATTTGTGAATAAACTAATAGGGCAAGGATGTGTTTAGAATTGGAGTATATTGAACTTATAATTTAATTGTTGTATGCTCATCAGTTTTATGTTTAGAATTGGCATATCAACACACCATGTAATTCAAAATAGAATAGTATGTGTTGAAATTACAATACAAAATATATGTTGATCCACGATGGTGTACCTAATCAGAACAAGATTAGGCTCAAAATCTAACACTCATGAAATTAAGTTGTACAATATATTCTTTTCCTTTATGTTGATGATGCTATTCAACTCTTCTCTATTTTTGTTTATAGTTGATTCGAGATGAGATAAAAGCGGGGAAGAGTGATAATGAGATCTATAAAAAACTGGAGGAAGATTTTGGAGAGACTTTATTAACCATGGTAAAACAAGTTCATAGACTTTCCCTTCTCTTGCTCCAATTGAGCTTACTTCGCCAAATGAGCTATTTGTATCTCCTCTAACTTGGCTCATAATTCTACTACATCATACTAGAGCTAAATTTGGAGGGCATTACCTATTATACATACAAATGTTACAAGAATAGACTCAAATTTATAAAATTGAAGAATTTGCTTGTGTCTATCAAACTGACGAGTCTAGGAAACTGGTTCAATAATGTTAGCATTTATATGACTTGAACTATGAATTACAAGGTATGATTACTAAGCATTTGGTGTCAATAACATCAGTAAATGCTGCAGCCAAGAAGAATGGTGTAGGCAGAAAAGGGTTTCTAAATTAGAATTTTAATCATATAGTTATGGTCAAGTGATAGTGGGAACAAACGAAAAAAATTATGACTCTTCTGTAGCTAATAAATATAATCGTTACTACATAACATTTATATTCACACTGAATTTAGAGGGAAATGCAAGCAATAAATGGATCTTGTAGGTTCTAATGAACATTTACTTTGAAATTGAAAAAACAGTGGGAGCAATAAATGGATCCCACATTAACATTCAAATTACTAAAATTCTTTACTGAATTTTAGTGTGAGCTCACATACAAAATTTTGCAACATTTTGGCAATTTATCAAGAGAAATTATAATATGAACTCATGCCAGATTTTATGGTTTTAAAATACTTTGCAACACTAGAGAGCTTTTTGAGATATATTGGCAAATTACAAAGAGAGATTTGAGTTATGCAAGGCTCTGTAAAAAAAATTATTATGATGAAAATACAATGTATAAGTTGCACACTTCATGAAAAATGATAGAACTAACTTGTTGGTTCAAAAAAAATTCATTTGAGGGTGTGTAATTGTGTATCAATATGATAGTATCACAACATACACCAAAACTTATGGGGCACACAACACAAAGGTGACTCAAAATGGGAATGTGAACCAAACAATTAACACAGAATATCCTATGTAAAGAAACTTACTTTAGACAAAGCCACTACTTTGCCATGTCCACTGCTCAAGACTACCATGAACGATTAGATTTTTATCCTTGCTTGATGTATGCCAAGCCACTTAATCATCCTTGTCCTTTCAGCCATACCTGTTACTACAACACTCCATCCAAGCAGCATTCCATCAGCATGTGTGCCTATCTTTCAGTCAGAACCTCCAACATTGCAACAATAGTTAGTTTCATGCTTCATACTTCCTGCCTCATCAGTTGGTTGTGCATCAACCCCAGCATATCATGGCTTCTCTAGCTTGTGTGGATGCACATTCTGTCGGTCTGATATCTCAATGGCAATTTCTACCTTAAGACTCTACCCACTCACTGCACTGTTCAATAGAGTATCTTTTCAGCATATCATAGCTTCTATCCATGGTTCACATTCCAGTTGAATTTCGATTATTCCGGTGATTCACTTATAATTTAATTGTTGTATGCTCATCAGTTTTATGTTTAGAATCGTCCTATTAGCACACCATGTAATTCAAAATAGAACAGTATGTGTTGAAATTACAATACAAAATATATGTTAATCCACAATGGAGTACCTAATCAGAACAAGATTAGGCTCAAAATCTAACACTCATGAAATTAAGTTGTACAACATATTCTTTACCTTTATGCTGATGATGTTATTCAACTCTTCTCTATTTTTGTTTATAGTTGATTCGAGATGAGATAAAGGCGGTGAAGAGTGATAAGGAGATCTATAAAAACTAGAGGAAGATTTTGGAGAGACCGTTCTCTACACACCGCATTTTGATTGGCAAACTGCAGCTTTATAGCTATCACCGGTCTGTATATATATTATATAATTGTTGTTCAGTTATGTTTGATGTGGAAACATGCAGTAATTCTGTATGTTCTTATGCTGTGCAAGACTTGATTACAATGGACGCCCGTGCACACGTATACGTACATCATAAACATACATATATATGCACACACAGCATGCACTCACACATATACATACACATATTGGAAAGGAATAGATACATCTCATTTTTGCCACACCTCAGATCTCCCTTGATAAATCAACCACATGTTCTGAATTAACTAATATAATGAAATGACAAGAGAAGATCGACTACACCTCATTTTTGTTACATCTCAGACCCCTCTTGATTTCAACCACATGTTCCGAATTATATAATAGAATGAATTAACAGGAGAGAGAAAATATAATTATATTATTCAGAACACGTGGTTGAAATCAGAGGGTATTTGAGGTGTAGCAAAAATGAGTGTAGTCGATCCTTGCATATATATATATATAATGTATGTATGTATGTATGTATGTATGTGTATATATGTGAATTTTATCTAACTATTGATACCCTTTCTCGTATTTTATTATTTTTTTCTCTGTACATCATCATCAAATACATCCATCAATTTATTAAATCCGACGAACAATGTGGTAGGCTAAAAAGGGGAAAATAATAGAGCTAGGGTTATGGATCCCTCCTACACACATGTGTGTACATACATACACACACATACACAAAAAAGTCTCTATATTCCTCATTGTTTAATTTTTTGGAACTTTTCATCGATTTACACAGATATGTATATACTAGATCAAGGTATTCTTTTATACTTTATGTTTTAATTACATGGATTATCTTCACAAAATTTAACATTATTTTGAAACCATTAACGCTATCAAACTACATTGTTGGTCAATGATCAGAAAACCTTGCATTAATTTATGGTTTTGGAAGAGTTAAAAAGAAATAACCAATTAGAACATGATATATACAAAATTAGGTTTATCATAAACATACATATACTAAAGTTAAACTGGAAAATTGGAAGTGATAAAATAATGGGATTTAGAGACTCCTTATATTGTGAGTGGCTCATGTGTATGTTTCTCACTGACTGCATGCCACACACACATATTCTATTTTGCACTTCAATTTAGTCTTGAATTGATTTAATCAGTGATCACTATTGATGCTGATCCAATAATTGATACTGATTTAGTCAATAATGTTAACAAGGCTCGATGGTTACATGAATCGATTGTTCAAGGTGCAAAACTATGGCAAAATTTTTAGGTGCCATACAAAGTATTCAACTAAATGGTAGCAGTCGCAAACTCAAAAATCTCCCATGACACCTACATTGCAAACCCAGTTAACAAACGTACAATTGAACCAGCTACAAACATACAACTGACTTGATCGATTGATACTTCGGACAAGGTAATTTGTGTGGGGGCATTTGCAGGGGCATTGGTGTATCAAAGGCATCGACAAAAGACAAATGTGCATGTAATGACTCTTGACCTTATAAGAGGAGTTCCTCTTACTCTAATTGAGAGGGAAACAATGTTTGATTTGCTTACACCTCGGTCTCTACCGCCTAGAGGAAAGTTGTGGTCTTGGTTTTTTTAACGACTAAATAACACCAAGTAAGTATTTTATTTCCTTTATTACTAGTGATTTTACTTTGATATACAAGATATATAACGTGTGCTCACCAGACACATAATAATCTTTTTCTTCTTCCAAATAATAACCTTATGTCATTAGAGGTTAACCCTTCGTTCCATGTTAGCTTTTTCCAATTTTGTGCGCTATGTAGTGTATGAAATAAAATGTGGCATAACAATATTGCGTGTTTTTTAGATGTATGGCATAAGTATCTCATTTACATTTTGTAATTGCCAATCATTTTCCTTTGATTATGTTTTTTTGGTTTTAGTAAGATGGATTTTGTAATTTGTGCTCTTGGAAGCTTCCCATATTATGTCAGAGTACCATTTACTTATAGGTCTGGTACTAGTAGGTAAGATTTGTAACAACAACAAATGGTAAATGTTTTACCACTTCTACTCATTCTGCATCTTAATCTTATGCGCTTCATGATTTCATTTTTTCTTTTTAACCTCTATTATGTCCTGTATCTTCTGAAGCTAAAGCTTTACTTCTCAATTGGCATCTTACGTTTGGTGTCATATAAATCAACTTTTTTTGGTGCAATCCAAACATAGGTTCTAAGTCATAGCTTGAAGTTCAAGGGAATTTTGCTTGCTTGCTAGAGTTTGCTGCTAATAAATCCCAAGTAGGTTCAAATTTTTGTACTATTTCAGTATTTTCGTGTACACTACAAAATTTGCCATGTTTACGTATTTCTTCAATTTAACCACTGGCAACAATATTTTTTGTTGTGTATATATAGGAATACTCTTGCTGATGACTTGCTGCAATTGGTTGGATTTTGAAATATTGGTAATTATTAAGTTGTCTGAAGAAGATTCTGATGGTATTTGTGAATCATAAACATTTGGGCTAGATTTTTGATATAACCAAAGTTATATATTTGTATTACACTATTAATACCGAGTAGATCCTTCTTGGCTCTAAAGGCTCCTTCATTTTCTCCTCAAAATCTAACATGACACATCTATTTGAAATGTGAACCGTCATTTTCTCTTTTCTCCATCTAAAAATGATTTTTTTTGCTCTGCCCACGTTTGTTTTTGTTACCCGTTGTTTGTTTTGCCTCAACATCAATCCGGTCTTATTTGTTTTTACGAAAGGTTGGGTTTTTGTTCCTAAGGGGACCTTGAGGGATTTTCCCCAACATAAATCACTAGGATATGTTTTATAAAAAGCCCTTGTCTTGACTATTTCTACACTTTATTTGTATTTGCAAGCTATCTTCTTCTTTAGAGCTAAACTGTTGAGTTTTCATGATAACAATGCTCCATGTTCTATTTAAGCATCTTATTTTAGTTTCCATTTATACATCAGCACATTTATATGTGTGTTAATACAATATAGGTTTAAAAATTTGAAATAATGATGTACATTACATGTTTGATAAATTCATAATGAACATAGACTAATTGATTGGATATACCAACACAATAGTAATTCATGAATATTAAATATGTGCACATTATATTATGTAGGGGAATGAAGTAAATATAAATTAAATGAGATTTATAAAGTACGTGTTTCCTTTATGGTTGATTTATTACTACCGAATGCTTCTCTATAAATTATAAACTTATTCGTGTGCCATATTTTCAACTTATATTATGTTCAGATTTTATGGAGTTCAACATCTAAAATACAATGTTATCTTAATTATTTGATAGAATGCAATATAATTTCGTTTATTTATTATTTAAGATGCCAATGAACCATCAAAATTTGTACATATGTGGAATTGCGTAATTTACTGCTAAACGCATAAGCAAAGTCTCTCCCAAAAATTTTGTTGCTAATTGTATAATTCTGGTTCTTATTATTGGTTGATCTTATATTTGCCTTCTTGTAGGTGGATAAAATGGCTGCTTAGGTTTACACTAGTTTCATTAAAATCAGTGTTAAAGGACAATAAAAAAGGAAAAGTTCATGCATTTTATTACTTCCTTGCGAGGTTTATTTCTATATCTGCAAATTCGTACTAATTTCAATATTAAATGTTAAATATTGTATTAAAAAGATGCTTATATGGATGTGTAGGCATTAATGTGGTCCTGGTTGATGTTGATAAACAGATAATGTAGCTAGAAGGAAGTGTAGATGCAGTATTGTTTGCTCAAACAAGTCCTGTTGAAAATCAACAATTCTTCCCAATTATTATCATTGAGCAGGGAAACAAAGCATTGCTATACTATGTGATTTATGTTTTGATTAATATTAGTATAATAATTATGATTTAAAGAGATGTGTGTTTTTATGAATACACTAGACGTTTATGTCATTGTGGTATTTTACTTTTAACTGTATTAATGTTTGTAATAGCATCTGCCTATGTTGTTCCAATGAACTGCATTTTTTGTTGCAGTTAGAATAAATACTGACATGGTGTACTATTAACTGATTATACTGAGAAGTACAGTGATATTGTACCAATAGAAGATGTGCTATGTTTTTCATGAAGTATTTTGAAAATTTTATTCTGCCCAGTTCATTAGTACACAATAATGACATTATACGTGCATTAATTTACTATTACATTCTTATTATTGGTTGACCATATACCTCAACAGTCATTTTTTTCCTTTTGCTTCTTTTCTTTTTCCCATAACTTTTATTGATGTTAATTTACTACTGCTAAACACATAACCAAAAGGTAGTTGGCATACCGGCCTCAAGTGTTGTGTATTTTGTTTGTAGGGTGTTAAAATCAACTTAAATGCTTGAAATGCTTGCCTCTGGACTGTAAGTCTGCTTTCATTTATGTCACAATTTTACTGCTAATCTATTCACTATTGGTAAAGTTGAGTTTGCATATTTTTCTTGTCTGCTTAATACTACCTGGGCAACTCTCTTTTTGTAAATACTATAGCTGTATACTTTTGTATATCATTGGCAAATGATGCCTCTAAATACTGTATTTGATGTTAATTTATCACTGTTAAACGATTATTTTTTCCAATTTATTTTTGAAAATTATATGATTGAACGGTCGGTTTTTCCACCGTTGTGCGGTTATACTAGTGTACATATGTTATGGGTTTGATAATAGAATGCGGCCGACATTCTTATTGTCTGAGATTACATATTTGTCCTTTGCTCTGATATATTACATATACCAATTCATTATTTCAATAGTCTTATTATGGCCAACTCGATAAGTTATGGCATATAAGAACATATATGATTAGTATAAAACAATGGGAAAATAAATATGTTTTCCTTTCTATCTATGCACTCTTCATTTTCCATTTTGGTGCTCAATCACTCACTCACCATTGGGAGCTGATAAATGAATGATTGAATAATCTATGAAATTATCACCTCAATTAAGACAGGTCTGCATTCTCTTATAGCCATTTCTCTTGTAGCATGAACAACAGTATAAACAACACGTGTATCATTCCCATCTACGCAAATGCTGCGAATTCCGTAAGCTTGCCATTTCACAACAACTCCATCACCTGTATAATTCATTAAAACAACTTATTAACCGAATGTAAAGAACTTTAATAGTGCAAAACTTGTTAAATCTCAGCAAACATTTACTTCGAAATTGCTCTGTAGCAGGAGTGCTAGTAGCCCAACCATTATTTCTGTAGAAGAATACGATTAGTACCCCCATCACAGAAGCAAAGTTCAAACCAATGTGAAAATCAATTATTTGTTATTTGTTAAATTTTGTAATAACCTGAAGTTCCATTATTAAGCTAAGTCCTCAACATTGTGCTTAAGCTAAGAAACAGAAAATTCTGACAAGGAACAACATGAAGTTTATTACTTTATACGTTGATGATGCACACAATGTTAATAAGAATTCATGAGAATATTTGAAAAATCGAAAGATCATCAATAAAGAATCTTCACAAGTGTCTATTTGTCGTGATATCATTAGTAATTAAGAGAAATTTGTGTTTAAAAAAAAGAAAACATCATACTTCGGTTTGTTTTCAACTATAGCTCAGAAGTTCGATGATCCAGACAAATACATCCAGTTTGGAACATTTTTCTTCTTCTTTAGCATGCTAAAATGCATCTACGAATTTGAGCAAAAAAATTCTGATTTAATTGAATATTGGGTGAATTTTGGATCTGGCAGCAGGTGATAAATTCCTACCTATGTATCATGTATGTTACCTCACTTATTGCACCATCTCCAAAGTAAGCAAAGACACATGCATTTTTCTTATCCACTTTAAGTGAATACGTAGCTCCAATAGCCTAAGATATTTGTATGTTGATATGATTTGCATTCATAAGTGAAAATGTAAGACCTAAGCGACCACGGGTTGTAGGTTCACGTAAATCATTCATAAATTCTGGATTTATTTAAAAAATTCAACGTAGAGGTTTTTATTTGAAGTTCGTGGGTGCGGCACAGTGGAAAGGAGGCTTGGGTTCTGGTAAAAAGACCCAGGTTCGATTCCTATCGTGCGCTTCCCTATCCTATATAAATTTACCCAGGGGTATGGGGGCTTGGATCAGCGGACGACTTTACTATACCCTCCTCAGGAGTTTACCGACCTGCCGGGTTATCTTGGGTTTTCAAAAAAAAAGGTTTTTATTTGAAAGATGGTAAATAAAACAATGGCCCATGGCCCAAAATAAGAAGAGACCTTGTACAAAGCATCGTTACAATGTGGAGTTACTTACGCTATAGTTGAGGATATTGTAAAGCAATTGAGCTTTTTACTGCCATAATGAACCATTCATCTTCCTTTTCCATTATAATCTTTGTTGCCAAACCATTAATTTGCAGAGTCCTATATAGTGAATCCATGCTATAAAAGTACTTCAGGTTCTCTATACTAAATTAAAAGTAGATTATGAAATTAATGACATAAGTTAAATAATAAAATAAACTTGTTCATTATGACAATAAAATATAATAAACATAAACCTGTGCGAAGATGATATCATCACTTGTTAACACACCAGTAGATACAATATTCATAGCTTCCTCTCCATTTAAAAGTCATGTAAAATGAAATTCTATCTTGTCCTTATGCTACATAAAATATGTTGTCTATAACTTAGAGAGTTACCATATGATTGTACATTTTTATTGCCTTTCTCTATTTATTTATTTAAAGCCATGACATTATTGTTTTCCAAACAACCTATTGTATATAAAAATGGAATCATAAGAAAAGAACTTAAAATTCTAAAAATTTATAATTAAGTGTACCTCTTGATAGTAAATACCAACAAGTATATTGTAAACTTTGGTAATACAATATTTTCAATTGTAGAAGATTTGGAAGATATTGTTGATTTCAGTAATACAATATTTCCAATTGCAGAAGATTTGAAAGATATTTGAGATAATTACTCAAATATATTGCCTCTTTTGTAGCATTAAAGAGAGCAATAAATTACCTACATGAGAAGAAGAACTATTTTGGAAGATTGAGGTAATCAATTAATTCCCTAATTAGCTGATTAAAGAAGGAATCTTATCAGACGTGTGTAAATTCTGCAAAATCAAATGGATAAAGGTTTTCTGTATGAATAGGAGAATTAATAAGGGATTGATTTATGACCATAAATCAATTACTTCAACCCCAAGTAATAATCTCTATATAAAGGCAGAGGTTAGCACAAGTAGAATTATCTCTCTCAGTTGTATTTCTTATTCTTCTTCTCCATTATCAATCTTGTAAAATGTTCTCCTCTTAGAAAGTAATAAAATCTCCTCTTCCTAAGTGGATGTATACAACCTCGAGGTAGTGAAACCACTATAAATCCCATGTGTTATTTTCTTTTATTGTTTGATTTGTAATTGCTTTTACCTGGTGACTATCTATTATTTGTTTTGCCTCACCATCAATCCGATCCTGTTTGTTTTTTCCGCAAGGTTGGGTTTTTTTGTTCCTAAGGAAATCTTGAGGGATTTTTCCCCAACAGTCCAGTATCAAAACAATAAGGTTGATTGAGAAAGGGTGTTAGGCATTATGGAAGAAGATAAGGAGACTCCAACGGTTGTACCAGGTCCCTATGTTAGTGGGACCTATATTGCATCAGGATCTAGTTTTGCAATAGAGAAGTGGAACAGTGGTAAAGACTTCGAGAAGTAGCAATGGAGGATGAAAGCTGTTCTGATGAGAAACGAATTTCATCCTGTTGTGTTTGCTCTCGAGGAGTTGATGGCTGAAATTTCAGCCGTGGAAATGAAGAAGATGGAAAAATTGGCGTTAACTACTTTGCAATTAGCTATGGAAGAAAATGTTGTTTCTGAGATTAACGATGAAACTACTGCTAAAGGCATTTGGACCAAGCTGAAAAATCTCTGTCTGAAGAAATCTTTGACTAGCCGTTTGATTTTATTGAAGACATTTTTCACCATAAGCATGAGAGATGGTACTTCTGTTAAAGAGCATCAAGGTTTCTTCGACGATCTAGTTATGAAGATGAAGATTGTGGATTTGATGGTAGATGACTATGATGCTCTTGTGTTCCCTTTCGGAGTGTTACACAGGTTTTACTAATAGCCTTATCTTTACGAGAGATACTTTGATCGTTGAGGATGTGAAGTCGGGTCTTCTATCTGAGGACTTGAGGGATTAGATGAAGGAGATGGGTAAAGGTAGAGGAGGAAGTAGTAGTCAAGGCCTATTTGCTAAGAGAGGGAGAGAGGAGAAGAAGAATTGGAATTCTAGGGGGCATTCCAAATCTAGAAAGCCCATTAATAATTATAGAGGAAAATCAAAGATGGAAAGTATCACCATTGTAAGAAACCAGGCCATTGGAAATGAGACCGTCCGAATTGGAAGAAGAAAAAGGAAGAAGATGGTTCTTCATCCTTTGCGGTGGATAAATATCTACAGCGGTATCAGATGTATCAAACCATTGGGTGCTTGATTCGAGGGCATCTTTTCATATGACGCCTAATAGGGATTGCTTCAGTTCTTTAGTTGACAAAGAGGGAAGTGCAATCCTTATGGGTAATGACGCTAGTTGTTGAGCCATGGGAGAAGTTACAGTGCGGATTAGGATGTTTGACGGAGTGATACGCACTTTGACAAATGTCTGGTATGTTTCGGATCTTCGGAAGTCCTTGATTTTTTTTGGGCAGTTGGCATCCATGGGGTACAAGTTCACTTTAGAGAAGGATGGTTTGAAAGTTTCAAGGGGTGCTCTTATTCTTATTAAGGGAGATGTGTTCCAGAATCTGTATTTGCTTGAGGGGACCATGGTTCTTGGGGAGTCATGTATTGGAGTTGATAGTTCTCGTGCTTTAGATACCACTAGACTTTGGCATCTCAGGTTGGGTCATATTTCTGAGAAGGGCTTAGAGTTGCTTCATGGATGGAAGATGATCAAAGGTGACATCGAAAAGTTGGATTTCTACCAGGAGTGTGCGTTAGGTAAGCAGACTAGGTATCCTTTGGAGCTGGACTCGACAGATCAGAGAGGGTACTTGATTATATGCATACAGATGTTTGGAGACCAGTTTCTACTGCTTCCATTGGGGGAGCGAAGTATTTTATCTCTTTTATTGATGATTTTTCTCGAAAATTTTGGGTGTATGTGATGAAGGTCAAATTAGAGAGCTTTGAGAAGTTTAAGGCTTGGAAGGTGCTTGTTGAGATCCAATCTGGTTCTAAGTTGAAGGTGCTGAGATTTGATAATGGCGACGAGTTTGTCTCTGGTGAGTTCCTCGACTTCTGTAGACATCATGGAATTGAGAAACATTTCACTACACCAGGTGATCCGCAATCTAACGGGGTTGCTTAGAGGATGAATAGGACTTTACTTGAGAATGCTTGCTTGAGATTGACGGCGGGCTAATCTAGAGGCTTTTGGGCTGAGGCATTATCGACTGCGATGCATATTATTAATCGAATTCTGTGCTCAGCTATATATAGGAAGATTTCAGAAGATAAGTGAAGAGGTAAAGCCATGTACCTTGGTTATTTTTGTATTTTTGGTTGTCCTGTGTATGTTCGCCATATATGTGATGATAAGTTGGAGGCTAGAGCATACATGGGCATCCATTTGGTATACATATTGTATCAATGGGTATCGTATTTGTCACCCTATTCATAGACAGATTTTTCATTCATGTTACTTTTGATGAGTAGGCAATGTTCAATCCTAAGAATGACTTACCTACCACATCAGATGTTTCTGATAGGCCTAAGGAGATGGAAAAGGTTCCTATTTTACAGCCTTGTAGTAGAGTTGTTGATGCTATTGAGAGTCAGATAGATGCAATTGGTGTGACATCACAGAGTAGTCCACATGTGCCTTCTAGTAGTGTTGGTGATGTGAATGAGACTAGAGGAAGTTCAGTTCAAGGTGGAGCTGAAAGGAGTTTAGGCGAAGTTATACCTACTTGGGCTAGTCGTAGGCCTATTAGGCCGCCTTAGAGGTATGGTGATTGGCAGTATGAAAACCTTAGCCTTAGTGATAAGTTTGATTATGCCCTACATGTGGTTCATGAGAAGCTTCTTGACTTTAATGAAGCTTTGAAATCATGTGACAGTTCGAGTGGATGTGTGCTATGGAAAAGGAGCTAGAGTCATTGAAGAAGAACAAGACTTGGGATTTGGTACCTCCTCCAGCCAAGCCATAGGTTGCAAGTGGGTGTTCAAGGTGAAGGATGATGGAAGGTACAAGGCTAGACTTGTTGCTAAAGGGTTTTCACAAAGGAATTGGATTGGAGTATGATGAGATTTTCTCTCCTGTAGTGAGACATACCTCCATCTGTATTTTGCTTGCAATAGTTGTCGTTCATGACTTGGAGTTGGAGCAACTTGATGTGAAGACCGCTTTCTTGCATGGAGACTTGGATGAGACCATTTACATAAGCAGCCAGACGGATATGTCATAGATGGAAAGAGAATTGGGTTTGTAAGCTAAAGCAGTCATTGTATGGACTTAAGTGGTCGCCTAGACAGTCGTACAAGAGGTTTGATTTTTTTATGCTTTCACTTGGTTTTGATTGTAGTATTTAAAGAATGGTTATTGGAGGTATATACACTTGTATGTGGATGATATGTTGATTGTTTCCAAGGATAAAGTTTAAATTGATAGTAAAGTTGAAGCTTAAGGCGGAATTCGAGATCAAAGACCTTGAAGAAGCAAGGAAGATTTTGGGTATGGGAATCAAAAGGGATATGATGCTTGGACTTTTGAGGCTCACTCAAAAGTAATATAATCTAAAAGTGCTTGCTCGGTTTGGCATGGAAGGAGCAAAGGTAACTAGCACACCCATGCCTTTGCACATGCAGCTTTCTAGTAGAGGCTCTCTAAACTCAAAGAAGGACAATAATTATATGGAGAAGGTTCCCTATGCGAGTGCAGTTGGTAGTTTGATGTATGCCATGGTTTGCACTAGGCTTGACATTGCACAGGCGGTTGGATTGGTGAGTAGATTCATGTCAAATCTAGGAAAGACTCATTGGGAGGTAGTGAAGTATATTTTCAAATATCTTAGAGGGACTCCAGACCATGGGCTTGTCTTTGGCGGCAGAGGTAGAGATTTCGACTTGGTTGGATTTTGTGATTCTAACTATGCCGGAGATAGAGATCGAAGGAAGTCAACCCCAGGTTATGTGTACACCATTGGTGGGACAACTATTAGTTGGAGAGCAAAGTTGCAGACGATTGTGGCTTTGTATACTATAGAGGCAGAGCTTATAGTTGTGGTTGAAGTGGCTAAGGAGGCACTTTACTTGAAGCGTTTGTTGTATGACTTGGGCTTCATGTATGAAGGTATAGAAGTGAATTGTGATATCCAAATGTAATTTAGTTAGCTGAAAATCTGGCTTTCAGGTCAAGGACGAAGCATATTGAGGCAAGAGAGTCCTTTCTTGTCTCTATGGATGAATAGAAGCTTGTACGTCTTTAGAAAGTTCACACAACGGAAAATGTAGCGGATATGTTTGCCAAGTTGTTACCCGTTGCACAGTTCGAGCATTGCTCAAACTTGATTCGCTTGATGAAGTGCTAGGTGCTATAGGATGGCATGGGGGAGAGTGAGTTAGTAGATAGAGATGTTTGTTTTCATTATGAAGATTGATAAGTCCTACTTGGAGAGGGTACTTTCAACATTTATTGGCGGGCGATCGTCTTGCCGGAGTTTATTGAGAAAGTGCAATGAGGGATGGCTATGCCGAAGCTCATTGAGAAAGTATCTGTAGTGTCTTGTCCAAGAGCTACTTGGAGTAAGAGGATGTAGGTGAATTTGATAGGCTTGTGGGGAAATATAGTATTAAGGTGGAGATTGTAAGATTTGATGATATAATATTTCCAATTATAGAAAATTTAGAAGATATTGTTGATTTCAGTGACACAATATTTCCAATTGCATAAGATTTGAAAGATATTTGAGATAATTACTCAAATATATATATATATATATATATATATATATCCTCTTTTATAGCATTAAAGAGAGCAATAAATTACCTATGTGAGAAGAAGAATTATTTTTGGAGATTGAGGTATCAATTAATTCCCTAGTTAGCCGATTAAAGAAGGAATCTTATCAGATGCATGTAAATTGGGGGAAACTGGAAAATCAAATGGATAAACATTTCCTGTATGAATAGAAGAATTAACGAGGCATTGATTTATGACCATAAATCAATTACTTTAACCCCAAGTAATAATCTCTATATAAAGGCAGAGATTAGCATGAGTAGAATTATCTCTCTCAGTTGTGTTTCTTATTCTTCTTCTCCATTATCAATCTTGTAAAATTTTCTCCTATTAGAAAGTAATAAAATCTCCTCTTCCCAAGTGAATGTACACTACCTCGTGGTAGTGGAACCACTATAATCCCATATGTTATTTTCTTTTATTGCTTGATCTGTGATTGCTTTTAGCTGGTGACTATCTGTTGTTTGTTTTGCCTCACCATCAATCCGGTCCTATTTGGTTTTTCCAAAAGATTGGGTTTATTGTTCGTAAGGCGATCTTAAGGGATTTTTTCCCCAACATATATAACCGTCATCATCCGTAACATGAAAGCAGCCGATTCGCTCAGTTGGAGATTTAGTTAGGAATCTTATTTTCGATGTGAACATTATTCTTCCTCTTTGAAAATCTATGCCCTAAAAAATTGATTTGTTCATGGTAAATACAAATTTTTCTGAACAAATGGAGTATAATCTATAGAAAACACGTAGGATATTCCACATCATAGTAAGGCATGTAAAAAATAAGTACCTTAGTATATAGTCTCACAAACACTCCCATTACACTATGACATGTCAAACTGAAAGTAGAATCAAAAACTGAGTTTTACTTGGTTTTCTCTAAACTGATTTTGTTTAGTTTTATAAAACCAAGTCCGCTCAGTTTTGGAAAACTAAGGTAGTGGTTGGTTTACCCTTTTTAGTTTTGGGTTTTTGTCCATACAAAAATACGCATGACACATGTATGTAGAAAACAAACATAACGTACAAAATAGAGAACAACTTTTTAAACCAACATGACCTGAATTTTTTCAATTTTCATAAACATAACATATATCATATACATCACTGCTTTATATAAATTTTTGCTCTTCGCCGCTACTTTGTACAAAATTATCAAAAGATGATATAATGATTGTCGGTCATCATTTAATTTCCTTCTATCTTAACATAAGAATAAAAGGCCATGGATAGAATAAACAAATTAATATACTTTTCTAACTTATTAAAGTTATTTATATATTATTCTACCACTCATCAACCAATATTTACCTACTAACACCATGTTAAAAATATGTTATCACGGATACAATATTATAAATTAAAGACTAATAAATTAAAACTATAAGTTTAGTTGGTTGGTAGTTTAGACTACGAGATTTAAGGTCACGATTCGAACCCCGCGATCAACACTTGTTGGCATTAATGAACCATGTCAAAAAAACTAAAAACATCTTAATCATACTTTGGGTACCTTGAAATGGCATCATAAGTTTTTATGATACAATAAACTAATAAACCATAAAATAAGAAACTAATAAAGAATTAAAAGTATAATAAACGTCATAGAAAAACAAGTTACTATGTACTAAATAACTGAATACAAATACATACAAAATATTTTATTTGGAGGCCTGTATTTAGAAAAAAATAGACTTGGAGATACAAATAACTTTATTTTTTTTGTAAATTGGAAATAAGGCTAGGTCCTTATTTTTTTATAAATAAATAACTGTTGTAATATTATAGAGTGTGAATATGTTGTACAATGTTTGTTATATTTTGTTTAGTCCCACATCATGAAATAGGTTCAATACTATGCTCCAAGGCCTATATATAAAGGAGTCTATGTAATGTAAATGGATGACGAATATCTGAGTAATAACATTTTCTTCTTTCTCCTTCTCTAATGGCTTCTTATCTCCTTCTATTTTATAACAAGTTATCGGCACGATCTCTAAACAAAAAAAAAATTATAGATTTGAATTGTGATAATCTAGAAGATCGGATCTACTTTGTTTTTCAGATCTAATTATAGTTCTCAAGATGGTAAGCAATTTTTTAGATTAATTATATTGATCTTATCTTTTTCAGATCTGATTCTATGAGTTTTATCTTCTTAGATCTCATTAAATCATAGATTTTTTTTTTGGATCAATTTCAATTGTAGATCTTATGTTCTAATTTTTTTAGATCTTTTGTAGATCTTGATATCATTCTAAAATGATATATCTTTGAGATCTATATATTTTAATCATTAGACCTATTCTTTTTCATGTGTATTCATCCTTTTCTCTTATTTAATTATTGAAATCAGATATGACTTCTGCGATTACTTATTTTTACATATCTTCTAGTTGAAATCAATTTTTTTTATTCTTTTAGAATTGGTACTTGATAAATAATTCAGTTTGAATTGATTCGAAATTTCTAACAAGTGGTATTAGATCCACTAATCTTTGGTTTCATTATGAATTTTTGATTTTTTTGAGTAAGTTTTGAATCGACTTATTTATAAGTCATTAAATTCTTATAACATCTTACTCAAATTTCAGATATGAATCTAGATCTTATATAGATCTAAACTTTGAGATCTCATTCTTATTTTGTTATTAATTATATTTCAGATCTAATTTTTTTGTTGTTGCTATTTTTCTGATTTTATTATATTGTACATCTCAATTTCATGCTTATTTTTATGTTTTTGAGTTCATTTATTTTGGAATGCAAGTTTGAAATTGACAAATTTGATATTGTTGATTCAAGCAAATTTATTGAATTTGATTGTATTTAGTTTGGACATGGATTTGAGAAATCAAACATGTTTGATAAATTGACTTTTCATGTTGAAAACCTTTTGATCTGATTTAGTTTTGAATGAAGGCTTTGAAAATTATTTTCATATATGATTTATATTTCCAGAAGAAATATTTTACTATTTCTTAGAGAAACAAACATAAAGATAATACGTATCTTGAAGATCGTATTAAGTTTAGATCTAACATTGATTTTGATTTAGCACATCTAAAATGAATGGAAACATTAGTAAAAGCTTATATGATAAGCTTAATATCTTCCAATATTTTCTTTAAAAAAAAAGGAAAAAGGAAATAAGAATTGAGAACCTGCAGTTTCTATAATGATAAAAGGTTGAGTTTCCATAAATCAGTGAATTATAAGTTTCCTCAAAATAAAGAACCAGAAGTTCTAACTAAAAAAAAGGAGGATCAGCAAATTTAATCGTCAAATAGAAATATGTTTTGACAACAACCTGAAGTTGTGCAAGAAATTATTTTAATAGAAGTTGTATAACTCAAAGTCCAAGACCTGAAGTCTTAAATTATGAAAAGACTTTATGATAAAGTTCACAAGTTCGAATTCTTATCAACATTTATTTTAATTTGTCAAAATGTACAAGATTCCAAAAAAGGAGAATTTTACACAAAATTTGAGAACCTGAAGTTCATAACAAATTAATGAACTTGAAGTTCATGAATTAAAAGCCCGAAGCTCTATTGAAATTGTGTAAAATGATAAGGTTGTACTTCTTGAAGAAGTTAAAGGAAATTAATAAATCATCATATGAGATAATGATGCTGCATTAAAGAGATTACAAAAATCTCCAAATGAGTTATACCTTACCTTATATCTTCACATTTATATTATATTAACCAAATATCCTAATGATATTATGTTATATGATATTTCAAACATCACCGGATTGAAAAAGTAATTATTAATTTAGTCTTGGAAAGGGATGTTTATTATTTGGTATGAATAGATAATTCATATGCCATACTATTTATATACACGATTATGTGTGTGTGTGTTTTTCTCTTGAAGAGATGTTTTAGAGATTTATTTATATTTATATTGCAAAATCCAACATCCCAGAAGAGATGTTATAGGAATTTTATTTTTGTTACATTGCAATTCCTTAAAAGGAAGCACTATATTCCCTAAAGGAATATCATATAAAAGTTTCAAAGTAATAACAATAATTTATCTCTAAAAAAAGGGAATTGTATACTAATATTACTTTCATTTGCTGTATCTAATTTTGTTACTATATTTAAAGTTTGATATGTCATTTCGAAGATAGTTACAACAAAAATTTCTAGTATGGATGTTTTATGTTATTGTAAAGGTAGTAATTATGTAATTTCTACAAAAGAAATATTTTACATTGATATGAAATTCCAATAGTGCATATATATCTCTATAAGAGATAAATTCACTCCAAAAGTAGTGATAATAAAATATCCCTAAAAAAGACTAATAAATTAGGAAATGATAACATATCTCTAGAAGAGATTTGTTTATATATTGGTAATTTTATTAAACCAAATAAATGCATAGAAATTTGATTATAAAGGATCCTAATTTAGTTTAGATTAGATCCTAAAAGTTTGAAAGCTATGCAACGTGTATCATATATTTCATTCTAATTATATCAAACCTCCCAAATAGGTAAGAAATTAAATTATCTCTAGAATATATTGTTTTATGTTCATATGTCTAATTATATCATAAAAGTCATGTTTCTAGTTATTATTTCATAAGAAATATTACACGCATAATCATTTCTTGAAGAAATATCTTTAAATATTCTCCAGAAGAGATAGTCTATATTTCATATCATAATTTTCATGCAAGCTATACATACGGTCTTGTGGAGATCTGTATCTGTAACATTCCAAGTATCCAGAAGATACTCTTATTATTATTTTTGCTTTATTTTTTTTCAGAACTCTCAAAAGAGATGTGTAGAAATGTCTATATGCAATTATAAATTATTCTTTGATAAGTAATCATAATTAATGTTCAAAACTGATATTTGAGATGTAATTGAGGAATAAAATTTAACAACTTGAAGTTGTGTGTATATTTTGTTCGAACCAGAAGTTCGATATGGTTCCAAACCAAATGTTTTGAACATTATCATGCGGTTTTGACAGATTCACATTGACATTGATTTATAAATAGAAATTAATAGTTTGGATCCTTGTAATAGTTTGTTCTAAAAAAAAATCACTAATTCAAATGAGAAAGAATATGAAAATTTATAATATATGTGTAATACATGGACGCATGTATACATTCATATATGTAAATATTCAGCTAACAACCTGAAGTTTGTTATAAGCTCATATTATAGATTATGCATAGATATTATTTAGTGATTTAAAATTCAATCAACATAAATGTTGAATGACCTGAAGTCATGTATGTATTCAAATGATCTACACAATAAGTAAATTCCTCTAATTGGCTAGATCAATGAATGAGAACAAACTCTAATAAGAAATATCAATTGAATTCATTTTATCAACTGATAAAAGAATCATCCTCCTATTATTAATATGTATGGTGTATTTGCTAGTAGCAATATCATAATGGATCAAAATGAGAATCCAAAATGATTATTATTTAATGCGACAATGTTTGTCAACATTGAGGGGGAGGATAAAAGGATACAAGCTCATTTTGATCATCAGTGTTAAATATTTGTTAAAACATACAATGATACAAAATATTAAGTAACTTGAATAAATTATCAATAATCTCCCCAGTAGACTTTCTCCAATATAGATTTGAATCCCTGAAGGATCAAAATGTGTAAACCACATCTGAAATGTGGTTCAAAAGTCAGTTCAAAATATTTTTGGAGTAAGTAATAAAGATGCCAAATAAAGGAGGTGCGTGTTCTTGAAGAAACACTTAAGGGTGCTCTAAAAAAGATCAATGACATGATTGTCAAATAACCCTAGAAGTGGGTTAGGTATCTAAAATATGATAATTAAAGAGATCTCAATAAATCATGTCTAGAACTGACAAGAAATAATCATTGATTATAAATTTATAAATAACAAAGCGCTTATGTTTATAAATGGATTAAAGATCCTGGATTAGAGAAAAACATAATTGGCCATTATGAAATTCTCCTAAATAAGAAATGTGGACTTGTAGTCCACAAAATAAAATTAGAAACATGTATATAAAGTGGCAAAAGCACACTAAAATTATTAAAGCACATATAGTATCAACAACATGTTAAGTGCCATAGGCATGTCGTTTTTAGAGATAATTGAATTGATTGAAGAAGTGAAAGTGTTTGAAACACTTAAAATACCCCGAAGGTATAAATATTGTTTAAATCAAAATAAACAATGAAACTACATAAATTCCTGAAGAATATAAATAACTTTCGTGGTTATAAAGAATGAAAAGAACAAGGAGCGTAGATTACAACTTCTATTAAGTATTGTTGTAATGAAAATCCTGATATAATTCATGATCAGTAGATTACTTCCTATTTTTAAGTATTATTGTAATGAAACTCTTAATATTCATTGAAGTGGTAGTTGCGATATGCAAATACTTATTAAACTATACAAATTCCTGAAGAATATATATAACTTTTATAGTTATAAAGAATGTAAAAGACATGATGTGTAGATTACAACCTTCTTCTAAGTATTGTTGTAATGAAAATCTTGATATACTTCAAGATGAGTAGATTACTTCCTGCTTTTTAGTAATGTTGTAATGAAAATTTTAATATTCATGAAAGATGTATAGTTGCAATACGCAAAACTGATGTGAAGCGCAAAAATGAAAGCACATGAAGTGTTTTTCATAAAAGTAGCATACAAAATGGATAAAATGCAAATCATATTTGGAAGAAACAATCTTAGAAATTTGATTGTGTCGAATGAAACTATTAATAAATTGTATTATCAATGGGATTCATATTTATGGATCCAGAAGTATCTATAACCAATTTGAGTTATCGAAAGATGAATATGAATTCAGAGGAAAATTTTAAATCAGGGGGAGCATCCATAAGTATTTTATAACGCACTCTTTTTCCTTAACTAAGATTTTTTCCACTGGGTTTTTATTAGTAAGGTTTTAATGAGGCATTATCTTGATCCAAAAGTATCAACTCCCCAGTAACATTTAAAAATAAGTTATAATGTACTCTTTTTCCTTGACTAAGATTTTTCCCATAGGGTTTTTCTCAGTAAGGTTTTAACGAGGCATTATCTTGATCTAGAAGAATCAAACATCTTTTCAAGAAATAACATCTCAAATATGGTTTTTAAGTTAAATTGTATTTTTATCCTTGACTAAGATTTTTTCCATAGGATTTTTCTTAGTAAGGTTTTCACAAGGCATTAGTTTGATCCAGAAGTATCAAGCTTCATTTGAAGAAATAAGAAAATAAAATATGTCATTGTACTCTTTTTCCTTCACTAAGATTTTTCCCATTGGGTTTTTCTTAGTAAGGTTTTAATGAGGCATTGTTTTGATCTCGAAGTATCAAACTCTTAGAAGGAATATCATATTTATTATGATATCTATGATTTCACAAGTTGCACTCTTTTCCTCGTTTAAGGTTTTTCCCATTGGGTTTTCTTAACAAAGGATTTCAATGAGGCAACAGACAATATCTATATCGGCTGAATGGATATATGCAAACAAGATAATAATGAGGGGGAGCAATTATCATATATATATATATATATATATATATTTCAAAAGTGACAACTTCAAGTTAGCAGAGCATTCAAGATTTTGAAGACGCATATTCAAGGGGGAGTTTTGTAATATTATAAAGTGTGAATATGCTGTACAATGTTTGTTATATTTTGTTTAGTCCCACATCATGTGATAGGTTCAATACTATGCTCCAGGACCTATATATAAAGGAGTCTATGTAATGTAAATGGATGACAAATATCTAAGTAATAACATTTTCTTCTTTCACCTTCTCTAATGGCTTCTTATCTCTAACTATTTTATAACAATAACTTTATTTATTTTTTTATCAATAAAATAGATGTGGAGATACAAATTACTTAATTTCTAATTCGATGCATCTATTTATGAAAATAATTGTGCAACTCCAATATTTTATGTATACTATGTTATACACACACAAATACATACATACAAAATACATACATATACATATACATATACATATACATATACATATACATATACATATACATATACATATACATAAACATATATAGACACACACATATATATGTATATATGTATGTATGTATGTATGTATATATATATATATTTATATATGCATATGTGTGTGTGTATGTGTGTGTGTGTACATACATGTGAATACATGAAACAACAAGAAGAAAGATTGGAAATCATACCTTGTACCATACGAAAAGATGATGAATAATCGTTTAACTCAATGGAAACCAATATCGAATTATTTATGTTAGAATATAAGAAGCAACCTCTTTGTCAGTGACCTGTAAAATTAGACCAGTTAGGTATAATCATGCTATTGATGCATGGTTGAGCCTAAGCCAACAAATCTTGTAATGCATGGCTTTTCCAGAAAATAAAATTGAGATTAAACTAAAAGATATCGATAATAATAGAAGCCTTGTTTCTCAAGTTTAAAAACAGTAACACTGTTACTATAAATATAGTTTTCCAAGTTCCTTACCAAATTTATATACAACATTATATTTGCATTTATAACTAAATCATTGTGTAAAAAGTAGCTTAGTTCCTAATATTGAAAATGTATGTTATACTTATAACTTACCCCCAAAGCTTGAAAGTTTCTCTCTAGTTCAAAAATGTATTGAAGTTTCCAAACAAGCGATGCGAAATGCCTAAAATTATAAAATTGAGGAAAAAAATAGAAATTTACCGAGAATAAAGTCAAAAGCATACATCATACAAATTCTTTTTTAGTGAAAGTAAAATAAAATGTTGTTCAAAATCCAGATGTTATTTTGTTGAAGTACCACTTTATTTTTATAAAAGTTTGAGTAATCTTTGATAATATAAAATATCAAGTAATTTATCTCTTATGTAAGTCAAAACTTTAATAAACAGTTTGACTTAAAAAGGTTAAAACCCATTTATAACCCGTCTTTTAAAAAAAAGTTCTCATATTATTTAAAAAAAATAAAAGGATATAAAATATCCGAATAAAACCTGATATTTTAGAAATTTTGTGGGAAAACATGAAAAAGAAACTAGAAAATTATACAATCGATTAGATGGTTAGAAAGTTCAACTACTACCGCTAGTTCAATAGAATTATTGGAACATCAAAGCAAAAACCAATAACATGTTTAACAAATTTGAAATGTTAAACAAAAATTTATTTAAAAAAACGATATACAAATAATGGGTAGGATGTTCATGTATTCCATAAAACTAACTGTCTGAAATACTAAATAATGCAATTTTGTATATCTACACATTATGGAATTAAAAATGTTTTTGAAGCTAATTATAATGAAATGCAGTCTTAGAAACTTATTATCTAGAATTATGATGCTTTTCTAATGAAAATCCTGTATATATGTACACGTACGAATGCATACATACGATTATAAGCACATATACATATGTGTTTGTTAATAACATAATTTTATAATGATATATATTGAAAATGAAAATAAAGAGATAATATTACTATAGTACATCATGCTATTATGGTAAATTAATAATAACATAAGAACCAAATAGTAACAGTTCAAAATTTTCATTTACTTCATTTCGTTCGGTGGAACTACTTGAATACCAAATTAAGAATAAAATTATAGGTTAAAAGAAACCGAAATGTTAAATAAAACCACAATTTCTGAATAGTACACAAATGTAGGCAGTAGGTTTGTGTGTTCATGAAAAACGGAGGCGATGTTGGAATGAGGCACGGGGATGAGGGAAGGGAAGGCGATAACCCTATGATGAATAACAAGGTGGAGGGGCCGATAACCCGAGGACGATAACGAGGAGGAGGGGGAAGATAACTCATAGGTGAAGGTGGTGATAAGTCTAGAGGCGGAGGGGGCGGCAACCCTAGAACACGAGAAATTTTGATTTAGGAAATAATTTGCAGCATAAAAAAGAAGCGCGAGAAATGTGACAAGTAACAATAGAAAATAAAATGACAATCATATCCATACTACTTTTATCCATTTATGAAATTATCAAATTTGGTAATGGAAATAAGCATTGCAAACATATATAATAGAAATATCAGTTAAAAATTTATAACGGTAATAACCGTAACAAATTGAAACAAAAAAGTTATAACATGGCTATCTGATGTAGTGTAATTAAATCAACAACAATTATATCATACCGTGCAATAAAACATCACATCATATCAATCTCAAATAATCTATTCTAATGTAAGTGTGAGGTTTACCTTTTACGGTATATTTCGATTAGATTTTGTTGTCAGTTTTCTGAAATTACCACACATGCTTTATCCTTACCGCTTTTATTATCAAGATTGGACATTTTAGGTTCCTCCCAAGCCTTTATCTTAATTTCTCATAATTCTTTCATGAATGGACAATTAGGTTGCCACTAAGGCTTTACACCACTATTATGAAATATAATGTCATACCTAAACAAATGGTTGCCATTAAGGCCTTAAACAAACGTCATCGAATACATTGTCGTGTTTAGACATATAGTTGCCACAAGGCTTTACACCATCGTTACTGGATATATTGTTGTGTTTAGACATATGGCTATCATGAAGGCCTTACACCAACGTTACCAAATATAATATTGTGTTTAGACATATAGCTATCATGAAGGCCTTACGCCATCGCTACCAAATATAATGTCGTGTTTAGGTATAAGGCTGCCTCGAAGACCTTACACCAATGTTGTCAAATGTAATATTGTGTTTAAACATATGGTTACCACTAAGGTCTTACACTAACGTTATCAAATACAATATTGTGTTTAGAAATATGATTACCACTAAGTCCTTACACCAATGTTACTAAATATAATGTGATGTTTAGATAGATGGTTGTCATTAAGGCCTTACATCAATTTTTGTTATTTCAAATGATACTACCCATCATCTCTTAAGTTTTTCAAGCTTGGTTTCAATTTTCCACTTTTAAATAAGTTACTACATGTTAACTTATTATTCTTTACTTACAACTCATTTAGAATAATTAAAACACAACATTAAGCATTTTATCAAGTTAGAAACTTCATTTTAATATATCTAATTTCAAAAGTTTATGAAATTAGAAAATCATCTCTAACTTAATGTTTTAAACATCGTATACGAATTTCAAATGAATTGGAGGAGGTTTGATCCACGTTTTACCCAAAATCTCACAATACTATTACTATTTAGTTCCAAATATGAATGAAATCATTCTATCATTCTTAAAACTTATTCAACATTATTTTTAGCATCATGATTGAATTCAATCTGAAACCAAATGTATTTGGAAGAAATTAAAGAAAGTTTTACTCACCTAGGTTGTGAAAATCTTAGATTTTAATCTTCTACTTTTTTTGAAAATGAGGTTCTACTTTTGTTTTGGTTTTCATCTTCTTCTCCCTTAAAATATCTAGCCTCGTCTTTCCTTTCTTTTCTAGGTTTTATGTAAGTGTGGGAGAAAATGAATGAAAAAATAGAATAGTTAGGGGTTAGTAATTTTGGGCTTGGGCTAAAATCTTTTTCTAGCTTAGTCTTCTTACATCCATTTCTTACTCTATTGACAAAACGACTTACTTAATTATTATTCATAAGGTATTTTTATTAATTATTTAATTGATTGATTCTCCATTCTACGACACTCCAAAATATGAGGTGTTATAGTCTCCCATCTTTTTAAGAATTTCGTCCTTGAAATTCAGACAAGGTAGCATAATGACCATCGTCATCAACTCAATGTATGCGCAAGTACAACAATTTCATTAGTTCTCTACTAATTTCAATCAACAATCATGATGTATTAGTGTCACTACTAACATATAATAAAAACATGTCACAAAATCATACTAGTGTTACTATTAGTTTGTACAACAAAACATACATGTCCAATCATGTCAAAACAATTCGGGATAGATATTCTTAATCTTATCTTCTATTAGCTAGGTATAATTATCACGTCACTACATTGGATGCGACCAAGTTTAATAAATTTGTTCATTAATTCCTTTATGTCCCAACCTACCATCCCTTCTGGTTGCTTAATATAAGAAAATCTAATTCTATAGACAAGTCCTAAACTACGCCTGGATCCTATAACGAACTACCTTTCTTACACCTAAAGACGACACTTAATACATCTTCGATATTCATGTGCCGATCATTTAATTGTCCCAAAGACATGTCATTTAGAGTGAAGAAAGAAGAGACAGAATAGAATCTCACATCATGATGAGAAATATATAAAATACACAAATCTTTATAAAGCGAAATCAACTTTATAATATACACAAGATCAGGGTACACTAACCTATTATTAGTCTAGACAGTTATAACAGCTTGTCCTTACAATTGCTGATAAATACAAGCGGAAATCAAGAATAACATAACAGCGGAAGAATATAAGATACATGAATACGTCTTAAAAAATCCAGTCCGTCACCTAAAAGCTTCAAAGCATCCAGCTAAATCTGGAAAATATGCTCTGGCTCACCCCAACATTATAAGAAAATAACATCCGAATCAGTCTGGTAAATCAACTTGAGAAAGCTTAATCAAATCGTATTGATTTCTACATCTGATAACCTTTTTATAAAAGGTATCTCGCAAGACCATGCCGCATATAAACACAGGTTGGTTTTTACCTTAGGATAACCAAACCATTTTATTTTAAAAATACAATGATGATATTATAATAATGTCTATGAATTCAAAATACCAATAATCATGTACATGTGATGTGTGTACATCATAACAATAATAGGTATACAATCGGAAACTGAGGGCTCTTATTTGAGGATGGATTCTAACAAATGGTAAGGTAAGGGACTACCTTCCAAAAATGGTACACCTCTAGATAAATTGTACCCGAGGATGAAAACATTTCGACCTCTTCCAACACAGTACTAGCCTACCCCTTACTGGATAGTACCGAATATTTCATCACCCTGGTTGTTCCCAACCTTTATAGAGAGCTCTCATGCACAACCAAATCCATAATATGATAATCTAGAAAGGTGATGACACACCCTTATGGGAGCGACCTACATTGCCTAGCTGCATCTTCCTTGTTTTAGCCATTTTCGGGGTGTAAGGCTCGTGAGGTAATGACTTTCCTTTGTTTATAAGTTACCACTTGGAATGCTAACATTGCCCTCCAGGTAGAAATGTAATGCCAGCATTCATCCGTAAAAGTTCATTCTGGGTCTCAACGAAACTGAAGGCACTACCTCTACTACATCCATTTTGGAATCACCCTCAGGATTAGTAGCAAGTAGCCCTTGCACTTCAAAAAACTCCATTTTAGATCATCCTCGATGTCTTCCATTAAAATGCATATGTTGGTTCGAAGTGGTCTTCAGATAACAACTCCAATCCCGGTCTCTCCGTACTAACAACCAAAAATTTCTGGTTGACTCATTCCGGTTCTTTTGAAAGTAAGCAAACTATACCTGAGTCCTAAAGGGATCTCTAATATAGCCTTCAAATCTAGAGACGTTTCCCCCGAATAAGCTCTCCAAAGGTAACTAAAACCATATGAACATATGAAGCTCTTTTTTACGTCCTAAGTCAAAACTAGCCAAGATTTGATAGTCGGTTATTTAACTATCAAATACACAAACAACAACAATTCGAAGATTTAGTTACCCATAGCAATCACTAAGCCTCAAAATAAATCTTTCATTTATTTAAATCCTTTTTAAAAATAATTATAATAATATTCATATACTTATCTTAATGGCATAAGTATATTCACAAAACATTACGAAAGAATTCTTACTTGAAAATCACATTAAAAGGATTGCAATAGAAGTTGTCTAAATTAAAGATAAGGATATCCTCAAGCACTATTCCTTCAGTGTTAAGTGTGGAACAAATGTTCATACCACCAAAATTAAGAAGGTCGGTTAAAAGAAATGCAATCTCAAATTCTTTTATTAATTTCTTCAATAAATCTCTTTCATTTGTGAAAATCTCCTTGACTAAAATTGCAAATCCATTTATAAAACACTTTATAAATATCCAAAATCATTTATAAAACTGTAACGACCCACCTTTTTGGACAGTTTAAATCGACAATTAAACACACATGTCAACTCAAACCATTCAAAATGGAGGATTGTTAATGGGGTAAATAAGAAAAGAAGAGAAAAGAAACAAGAAACAATCACAGAATCTCGCAGCGGAAAGATAACATATAATAATCAAATAAACAGTTCATGAAGCTGTTTAATATACTTTTGATTATCATTTATACATAATTTATCAGAGTTATACATATACAACAGAACAAATAAAACAATGCAGCAGACAGCATGATGCAAGGATAATAATAGTAATAGTATACCAAATCTTCGTCTTCGTCCTCCAGAATAAATCTTCAATAAGCTTAAAAAAACTCAGGACTGACCCGAGCGTAATGAAAAGAAAAAACACTCGAGTCAGGACTAAAATATCCTTATGTAAGTTAAATCAATCGTAAATAAATATGAGTGTAACGACGTTAGAGATGTTTACGGGGTTTGACATCTCTTATCCAGTGTCGACGTGCGTGCAATAACTCAAGAGATGTTACGGGATTTTCCATCTCTTAAGGATCCGTTAAACTATCTACTATGTAGTACAATACGCTATTATAATATGTCTATAGTAAAATAAACTATTAAAATAGCGTTAAGGCGTTACCCATATCCCCCTTAACACATTTTTATATATTCCCATAGTCTATACAGTATCGTAATTCCTCCGTAAACTGGAGGGCTATTAGAGGGCACTCCATAGGTATGGTACAAAACAAACTCGTAGAAGGCGCTCTAGGGCATGTGAACACGGCACACGAGGAGATGCCAGGGTAGATATACCAATTGCACTCCCGGACTGGTGGTGACGCATAGCAGCTACTACCGCCCATCTCGGACACACTCCCAAACAATCGAGGGGTGGCCACCAAATCGAATCACAAAACAATATAATGGTATCGAAGAAATATGCCCGATAAGAGGAATGACCTCACATTGGCCCGGTATAGCTCCTGATTTTAGTCACATCTAAGCTGACTCACGGGAGTCAGGGTCACGTCATACCATATAGAATCGTCGCCAAACCATCCTACTTCATTTCTGGAATCTCCACCACGTACATAGTTGTTAAAGTGGTTTTCGGTATCGACAGAGAGTATGCCCATATCCGATCCCGGTCTCTTTAACAACCAAACGCTTATTACACACCGGATGGTTCTTTTACATTTTAAAAATCAATTCATAATTGATATCAAAATATCAAGTTCGCTTCAAAATCAAATCCATTTCAAAATCATTGTATCTACGCAAAATATACGATTTCATTTCAAAAATCATTTCGCCCAATATCTCATTTCAATTTAAAAATCATTTCACATTTCAATTTAGGTTGTAACTTCATTTAGCCCAATTCGTATTTAAATCCAAGATTTAAATATAAACATTTCACCTTATTGACCAGCTGGAATTTTTTTGGAAAATAGTTTGAATAGTTTAAAAATAGCTTAAATAATTAAAAATAGTTAAAATACTCTAAAATATTAAAAATAGATTTCAAAATAGTTTTAGATTGATTTAATATAGTTAAATAGATTTAAAATATATTAAATAAAATTAAATAAGTTAAATAGCTTAAAAATAGATAAAAATATAATCAAAATAAATTGAAACAGTTAATTAGTTTAAAATAAATTAAATTGGGTTAAGTAGATTTAAAAATAGATTAAAATAAGTTAGTATGTTTGAAATAAGTTAAAATAATTTAATATAGTTAATATAGGTTAAAATAGTCTACTATAAAATAGTTTAAGTATTTAAAATGGTTTATATAGCAATATAATTTGGGAAAACCAAAATGAAATAGCTTCAAAGTCAACCATTTTAATTCCACTTACCAATCTGAATCAAATTCAAATTTCCATTCAAGCGATTCAAATCTCAATTCAATTTAAATCAATTTCGATTTTCAAATTAATTCAATTCCATCCCAAATCCAATTTCCTCAAATTTCAAAATGTTGTCTTTATCACACTTTTACTTAATAATATTCAAAGTCCGAATAAACGTTGAATCCTTTAAAATCAAATCAATTTACGAAATTCAATCATATCACAATTTAAATTTCAAAGTCTTAACTTCAATTATTAACCAATTTGTTTAACAAAAATTTATTTCAACATCTCAACCTCAAATTCGCGATAAATTCAATTTCTATAAAATTGATTTTTAAATTCCTTTAAATCAAACCATTTAAAGTAAATTCCAAATCTAAGATTTTTTAAAAATTATTTAATTTAACCAATCCGGTGCCCATATATAATTTTCTATCCTATGGCCAAGTGATCAGTTATTTCAATTAAATTTTAGGAATAGAGATATATCATTTCAATTCAAATCATAGTGTCATAGGTATATATCATTTCAACTTATTTCTTAATTTATTCAAAATGATTCAATTTACAGCTGTAATTTATACAAAGGGTGATGACGGGATATCGACAACCAAATAAACATCCAACATTTCAAATATCAATCAATAGCATCCATCGCAACCAATCATTCAAACAGACAATATAAATCACGGAAATTTCATAGTTATAAATGTTCGGTAATTTAATTGCGATTAAAATTTCAATTCTAATTTGACTGTCAATTTCAATTTCTAACGTTAAATTCGATGACAATTTAGATGACAGTTAAATTTTATCAACAACGACTAATAAAAATCATATCACTTCACAATATTAAATTTAACTAGCATCAGAATATTCTAGTATGTTGTGAGCGTTATAAACACTCACCTTGAGTTTCAATTTCAAATCAAATCGAACGACGTTCGATTTAACCTGAAATTTTAGTTAGCTCCAAACGCTCCCGGATCTGCACTGCAACGAAGCTCTCATCTCTGCGATTCCAACGCAAAAAGATTCGTTTGATTCTGATAACGTACGAAGGAGTTATGAGTTTTTTTCAAAGATTGAATATAATTTAAACACAAATTTCTTTTTTTTTATACCCACGAAATCGTGACCGCACATTTCAAAATCAAGGCCAGAAGCCTTTCTTCCTCATGCGTTCGCCCAGGTATCACGCTCGAACAGAACCCAACTCCGCTCGCTAGGGTTCGAAACCGTGTCGCCTACGTGGCGCTCCTCGACGATCAGACAACGGCACCCTGAAGCTCTCCATCCCCTTCATCTTTGGCCAGAAGGCGGTGACACTCGGTGGTCCCTATTCCCATCACGACGAGCACGAGACGAACAGGAACAGTGGCCAAAATCTCACTACCCCCTCCACTAAAACGCATCTCGACCGTTGGATTGGAAGTTCGCATTACACTCTTCGATTATCTAGTTGGGGGTTTTCGAATTCGTTGCTTGGATTTCGTGATTTTTGAGTGGGAACGAAATCAATTATCGGCCATTAAACGAACAGAGGCGGCCACGAAGAAAGTAGCTAGGGTTACGGGATGAATGCGTATATACACGCGTATAACTAATATTATTTTAATATTAATCTCACAAATTTCATGATTTTCCGAACGAACTCCAAATAACACGTGCCGACAGGCGTTCGTAAGGTTTTACCCGCATTCTGAACACAATGGAACGTGTTTCGGAAGCCAATTTGATCGTATGTGGAAGATAACTTTTTGAATCGAATTAAAATATTAAATTTTCGTTATTTATTTCAGCGCGTTTCTAACCCGTACAACCAAACGATAACTCCAAATGCTTCAAAATTTGAAATCCGATAATAATACACTATTACGGATCCAATGGAACTGGTTTCATCGAATTCCGAGACTGTGCCTCGGAAGGCTATTTTTACTTGTCGATTAAATCGACGACTTTTCAAAATTTACAGAATTTCTTACAAATCAAATTTTAAATGTTAACAAATTCATTGTTGTTTAAATAAAATTTTATATCAATCTTCGATATCATTTCTAATCATATTTTATTCAAAATTCAATTATTCAAATATTTGCAAATTTAAATTTTAAACAATTTTGATTATCCGAAATTCATTATCTTGAAATAATTGAAAATGAACTTATAAAATTTAACTTTAAAACGAATTCAAATTATGGAACAATTATTTCCATTATACAGTTATTTCAATTCCCGTTATTCAATCTATTCAATTATTCAATTTATTTCCAATATTAAATTTAAACAATTTAATTGATCCATATTCAACAAATTTCAATATTAGATTTTAAATAAATTTCCGTTATCAATCAATTACCTTATTCACATCCAGTGCATCCAACATTTGTTATTCAACTTCAGTTATTGATTGCAAACCCAATTAATATATAAAATCTCATTCCAGTTGCAATTGGTTTCCAAATTCAATTCGATTGACAAAATAAACAAGTAACTTATAATAATTATCACCATTTACATTTAATCACACTTATAAGTTTATTATTTACAACAAGTGTCACAATTTCCTTTACAATACCAATTAGATTCCATTTCCACTGACTGTATTTTATTTCATTAGTAAATCCAATATTTACATTTGTTTTTCTTACATTTCTTTTATAACCAAGTTATAACATTTGAGACATTTCATCCAATATTGGAATTTCATTCAATTCATTAAAAATCAACTTAGATAAATATTGTTATAATTCATTCTAGTTATTATTATCATAAATAAATTACAAAATTTTAATTCTTCCAACATTAAACCATGAAATCTTATTAAATTAACTATTTTAATTATCGAAAATTTACGGGTTGTTACACTCTCCCCCACTCAAAACTTTTCGTCCTCGAAAAGGAAAAAGAAGGGAAAAGAAACTAATTAAAGAATTCAGCATCCCATACATTTTATTCAAAATTATCAACTTATAAAATAATGAAATTTTCATTTATAAAGTCGTTACTACACTTCCACTACGCTACTCCGATAAGCTTACGAAATTTACAAGTTGGTTATCCAAATGAGTTATAAAATTTTAAAAACCCAAAAATTTTCTAACACCCGGATTTACGAAAAATTTCGGCAGCGTCTCCTTTGCGCGGCTCGATCGGTACAGCTACAAAACGCCTCTATAGGCCTCAAACCAACAAAAGAAAACCAAAAGCCAAGTGGCTCAATCCAAAAATCACCAAATCCAATGATAAAATAAACACGTACCTATTTGTCGGGCAATCCAAATTTCCTTGATTTAAGTACCTACATCTCATTTATCAATGATATCAAATCATATAATTTAGAATCAATTTAAAATTTGCATTTTCAATTATTTCAATATTTGCCTTACTTAAACTTGTACGAAGTACATATATCATCCGTACGCAATATCAAATCTGATCATTCATTCGATCACAAAATTTCACCTCCAAACTAGTATCGTTCACACGACTCTCTAGTGCGGACTCAGATTTGGTTCCTTGATCGGAAACTGTTATTCTCCTTGCATAGCCAAATACTATGATAGAGAATTCCAGAATCAAATCAAAAATCCATATCCAGGGTTCGCCGTCAGGAATCAAGTGAAAAATCCTAACTCGGATCGATATAAATTATCTCGAAATTCTGTGCTCGAGTTCGGGTCAAATTGTTATGCGAATAAAACAATATACGTACAACTTACGTATTACCTTCCAATATATTCCTATACAATTCATCTATATTCAATTAATTTACTTATCTTCATTTCATTTACAATTTATTATTCACAATGCATTATTCAAATCCCTTAATTACTTAGTATATCCATTTCTTTACATAGCATGTTCTTTTATACTATCATTTCTTATGCATCAATACAATTTGCTTAGTTAAGTTCATTTTAACCATTCCATGTAATTCAATTAAATTCAATTTCATTCTTTAATTGATTCTTAGCTATATCAAATTCATTTGTTAATATATATATATATATATTTTTTACTTCATTTTCATAATTTCAGTTAATAACAAATTTATAGGTGGAACATTTTATCAATCATCACTTTAGTTTATTAATCATCCTATAAAAGTCATATATAAGAAGTTAGACTTTATCTAAGTTTATAATTATCTCAAAAGCTACAAATTTCAATTTCACAATTTCTTTGCAAATTTATATTCAATTCTATAACAAATTTACAAAGATATTATTTGGTTCATTGGCCGGTTTTTTCTTAAGTTCTACTTACTTATTCCATTTAGCCATTTATCATTTCATATTATACATAAGTATATAACATTCTTATCACAATCAAATTTCCATTTATACACATTTCAATTACCTTTAGGTTTTGTTTACTTGTATAATATCTCATTACATCCCTAAAACATCATTTTAACTTTTTAACATTTGGTAAGTCATATTATATGTTATTAGAGTGCAATTTGATACAATACAAATTTATAGGATTCATTTTACTTAATTAGAATGTTCAAAAAAAAATTTTCTTATTTAAATTTCTTTACTTTTCAATTTCAAGAGTTACTTTTCAACACTAAGGTTTTCTCAAAAGATTTTAGTTTAGACTTCTCAATTTCTTATCTTATATGAATTCTGGTTATCCAATATTCCACTTCTTTCAAATAATTTGAAAATTATTAATTAACAAAAACCTAAAATTTTAAATGCCCGGTTCATTCCAAATCATTTTAAATAAATATATACATTTATATCTTATATATATCAAATCATACTTTGGAGTTTAAAGCAAAATGCATTTTTTTTTCAAAACAGTTCTGAAGCAAAGCAAAGCTTCGCAGAAATCTCCTCCACTTTGAGACTCGAAAATGAACGTCGATGATGCTGCGCAGTCATCACCGAAATTATTTTCCAGCGACATAAGAGAGGATTACTGAATTTATTCCATCTTAAAAATCCTTTCAAAATATTTCCCATAAATATTTTTCAACTAACATCACTACATATTTTCTTCAAAGTTTTGAAAACCATTTTCAAAATCCCCGGGTCTTAAACTCAATATTTCACGCTTTAAATCTATCTTGATTTATAAGTCACATTTATAAATTATTCTTACAAAAATTTTACCTTCTTAAAACATTCCACAAGTTGTTTTATCATTGTTTATTTTGTAATAACCTTTATTTATTAAAACACAATATCCAATTTATTATAACCATCCATATTATCATTTCTAACAACCAAACAAACTGGATGAATCATAATAATTTCTGAAAATTATTTCTTTATATACAAAATATAATTGGAGCAAAATTATTTCATTTACCCAATTTCAAAACAATACTATGTCGAATTGTTCTGTTCAAGTGTTTAGAGATCCCTATCAATGACGTTAATTACTCGTATTGACCAGAATCCATATGCCACTCAACAAATCAACCAACACAATATAAAACAATTTTTATATCACTAACAAATACGCTCTCTCATATATATACACTCAGCGACTCATCATAGGGTATTACTACCCTATTTATAAAGAGTCTGACCCCACAAAGCTAAGGTTATCGCTAAACCAAAGCTCTGATACCAACTGTAACGACCCACCTTTTTGGACAGTTTAAATCGATAATTAAACACACATGTCAACTCAAACCATTCAAAATGGAGGATTGTTAATGGGGTAAATAAGAAAAGAAGAGAAAAGAAACAAGAAACAATCACAGAATCTCGCAGCGGAAAGATAACATATAATAATCAAATAAACAGTTCATGAAGCTGTTTAATATACTTTTGATTATCATTTATACATAATTTATCAGAGTTATACATATACAACAGAACAAATAAAACAATGCAGCAGACAGCATGATGCAAGGATAATAATAGTAATAGTATACCAAATCTTCGTCTTCGTCCTCCAGAATAAATCTTCAATAAGCTGAAAAAAACTCAGGACTGACCCGAGCGTAATGAAAAGACAAAACACTCGAGTCAGGACTAAAATATCCTTATGTAAGTTAAATCAATCGTAAATAAATATGAGTGTAACGGCGTTAGAGATGTTTACGGGGTTTGACATCTCTTATCCAGTGTCGACGTGCGTGCAATAACTCAAGAGATGTTACGGGATTTTCCATCTCTTAAGGATCCGTTAAACTATCTACTATGTAGTACAATACGCTATTATAATATGTCTATAGTAAAATAAACTATTAAAATAGCATTAAGGCGTTACCCATATCCCCCTTAACACATTTTTATATATTCCCATAGTCTATACAGTACCGTAATTCCTCCGTAAACTGGAGGGCTATCAGAGGGCACTCCATAGGTATGGTACAAAACAAACTCGTAGAAGGCGCTCTAGGGCATGTGAACATGGCACACGAGGAGATGCCAGGGTAGATATACCAATTGCACTCCCGGACTGGTGGTGACGCATAGCAGCTACTACCGCCCACCTCAGACACACTCCCAAACAATCGAGGGGTGGCCACCAAATCGAATCACAAAACAATATAATGGTATCGAAGAAATATGCCCGATAAGAGGAATGACCTCACATTGGCCCGGTATAGCTCCTGATTTTAGTCACATCTAAGCTGACTCACGGGAGTCAGGGTCACGTCATACCATATAGAATCGTCGCCAAACCATCCTACTTCATTTCTGGAATCTCCACCACGTACATAGTTGTTAAAGTGGTTTTCGGTATCGACAGAGAGTATGCCCATATCCGATCTCGGTCTCTTTAACAACCAAATGCTTATTACACACCGGATGGTTCTTTTACATTTTAAAAATCAATTCATAATTGATATCAAAATATCAAGTTCGCTTCAAAATCAAATCCATTTCAAAATCATTGTATCTACGCAAAATATACGATTTCATTTCAAAAATCATTTCGCCCAATATCTCATTTCAATTTAAAAATCATTTCACATTTCAATTTAGGTTGTAACTTCATTTAGCCCAATTCGTATTTAAATCCAAGATTTAAATATAAACATTTCACCTTATTGACCAGTTGGAAATTTTTTGGAAAATAGTTTGAATAGTTTAAAAATAGCTTAAATAATTAAAAATAGTTAAAATACTCTAAAATATTAAAAATAGATTTCAAAATAGTTTTAGATTGATTTAATATAGTTAAATAGATTTAAAATATATTAAATAAAATTAAATAAGTTAAATAGCTTAAAAATAGATAAAAATATAATCAAAATAAATTGAAACAGTTAATTAGTTTAAAATAAATTAAATTGGGTTAAGTAGATTTAAAAATAGATTAAAATAAGTTAGTATGTTTGAAATAAGTTAAAATAATTTAATATAGTTAATATAGGTTAAAATAGTCTACTATAAAATAGTTTAAGTATTTAAAATGGTTTATATAGCAATATAATTTGGGAAAACCAAAATGAAATAGCTTCAAAGTCAACCATTTTAATTCCACTTACCAATCTGAATCAAATTCAAATTTCCATTCAAGCGATTCAAATCTCAATTCAATTTAAATCAATTTCGATTTTCAAATTAATTCAATTCCATCCCAAATCCAATTTCCTCAAATTTCAAAATGTTGTCTTTATCACACTTTTACTTAATAATATTCAAAGTCCGAATAAACGTTGAATCCTTTAAAATCAAATCAATTTATGAAATTCAATCATATCACAATTTAAATTTCAAAGTCTTAACTTCAATTATTAACCAATTTATTTAACAAAAATTTATTTCAACATCTCAACCTCAAATTCGCGATAAATTCAATTTCTATAAAATTGATTTTTAAATTCCTTTAAATCAAACCATTTAAAGTAAATTCCAAATCTAAGATTTTTTAAAAATTATTTAATTTAACCAATCCGGTGCCCATATATAATTTTCTATCCTATGGCCAAGTGATCAGTTATTTCAATTAAATTTTAGGAATAGAGATATATCATTTCAATTCAAATCATAGTGTCATAGGTATATATCATTTCAACCTATTTCTCAATTTATTCAAAATGATTCAATTTACAGCTGTAATTTATACAAAGGGTGATGACGGGATATCGACAACCAAATAAACATCCAACATTTCAAATATCAATCAATAGCATCCATCGCAACCAATCATTCAAACAGACAATATAAATCACGGAAATTTCATAGTTATAAATGTTCGGTAATTTAATTGCGATTAAAATTTCAATTCTAATTTGACTGTCAATTTCAATTTCTAACGTTAAATTCGATGACAATTTAGATGACAGTTAAATTTTATCAACAACGACTAATAAAAATCATATCACTTCACAATATTAAATTTAACTAGCATCAGAATATTCTAGTACGTTGTGAGCGTTATAAACACTCACCTTGAGTTTCAATTTCAAATCAAATCGAACGACGTTCGATTTAACCTGAAATTTTAGTTAGCTCCAAACGCTCCCGGATCTGCACTGCAACGAAGCTCTCATCTCTGCGATTCCAACGCAAAAAGATTCGTCTGATTCTGATAACGTACGAAGGAGTTATGAGTTTTTTTCATAGATTGAATATAATTTAAACACAAATTTTTTTTATATACCCACGTAATCGTGACCGCACATTTCAAAATCAAGGCCAGAAGCCTTTCTTCCTCACGCGTTCGCCCAGGTATCACGCTCGAACAGAACCCAACTCCGCTCGCTAGGGTTCGAAACCGCGTCGCCTACGTGGCGCTCCACGACGATCAGACAACGGCACCCTGAAGCTCTCCATCCCCTTCATCTTCGGCCAGAAGGCGGTGACACTCGGTGGTCCCTATTCCCATCACGACGAGCACGAGATGAACAGGAACGGTGGCCAAAATCTCACTACCCCCTCCACTAAAACGCATCTCGACCGTTGGATTGGAAGTTCGCATTACACTCTTCGATTATCTAGTTGGGGGTTTTCGAATTCGTTGCTTGGATTTCGTGATTTTTGAGGGGGAACGAAATCAATTATCGGCCATTAAACGAACAGAGGCGGCCACGAAGAAAGTAGCTAGGGTTACGGGATGAATGCGTATATACACGCGTATAACTAATATTATTTTAATATTAATCTCACAAATTTCATGATTTTCCGAACGAACTCCAAATAACACGTGCCGACAGGTGTTCGAAAGGTTTTACCCGCATTCCGAACACAATGGAACGTGTTTCGGAAGCCAATTTGATCGTATGTGGAAGATAGCCTTTTGAATCGAATTAAAATATTAAATTTTCGTTATTTATTTCAGCGCGTTTCTAACCCGTACAACCAAACGATAACTCCAAATGCTTCAAAATTTGAAATCTGATAATAATACACTATTACGGATCCAATGGAACTGGTTTCATCGAATTCCGAGACTGTGCCTCGGAAGGCTATTTTTACTCGTCGATTAAATCGACGACTTTTCAAAATTTACAGAATTTCTTATAAATCAAATTTTAAATGTTAACAAATTCATTGTTGTTTAAATAAAATTTTATATCAATCTTCGATATCATTTCTAATCATATTTTATTCAAAATTCAATTATTCAAATATTTGCAAATTTAAATTTTAAACAATTTTGATTATCCGAAATTCATTATCTTGAAATAATTGAAAATGAACTTATAAAATTTAACTTTAAAACGAATTCAAATTATGGAACAATTATTTCCATTATACAGTTATTTCAATTCCCGTTATTCAATCTATTCAATTATTCAATTTATTTCCAATATTAAATTTAAACAATTTAATTGATCCATATTCAACAAATTTCAATATTAGATTTTAAATAAATTTCCGTTATCAATCAATTACCTTATTCACATCCAGTGCATCCAACATTTGTTATTCAACTTCAGTTATTGATTGCAAACCCAGTTAATATATAAAATCTCATTCCAGTTGCAATTGGTTTCCAAATTCAATTCGATTGACAAAATAAACAAGTAACTTATAATAATTATCACCATTTACATTTAATCACACTTATAAGTTTATTATTTACAACAAGTGTCACAATTTCCTTTACAATACCAATTAGATTCCATTTCCACTGACCGTATTTTATTTCATTAGTAAATCCAATATTTACATTTGTTTTTCTTACATTTCTTTTATAACCAAGTTATAACATTTGAGACATTTCATCCAATATTGGAATTTCATTCAATTCATTAAAAATCAACTTAGATAAATATTGTTATAATTCATTCTAGTTATTATTATCATAAATAAATTACAAAATTTTAATTCTTCCAACATTAAACCATGAAATCTTATTAAATTAACTATTTTAATTATCGAAAATTTACGGGTTGTTACAAAAACTCTTTTATAAATATCCAAAATCATTTATAAAACTTCCTTCCAAATTTCAAAATCTCTTTTCAATTTATAAACCAATTTCATAAATTCCTTATTTAAAACAAAACTCCTTGATTAAATCTTAATCAATAAAGTTTCTTTGATAAACAAAGCAATTATTTTAAACATCTTTAAATAAATAAGTTATTATTCAAAACATCTAATGTGCATGTAAAAATGTATATTGTTACTCACACACTTAATCTCAATTTAGGTGGAGTTTGGGAGGTGGTGGATGGTGAAGCAGAGGTGTTTCCTGGAGATTTGACCAGGCAACTGAGTGCTCGGCATTGGCCACTACTCGGCATGAAGGACTGTTCGGCATCCAGGAGGACACGGCGAAGCGCGCGGCATCCAATGGGAGCCGGCATCCATAGCGTTCGGCATCCGTAGTGCTCGGCGTCAGTTAGTGTTCGGCGACAACCAATGCTCGGCGCTAGCGTTCGGCATCCAGTGGAGCTCGGCATCAGAGAGTGTCCGGCATCCAGGAGTGTTCGGCGAAGCACTTGTCATCCAGGAGTACTCGGCGTGGTACTCGGCATCAGGAGAACTCGGCATCCCAAAGTGCTCAGCGTCGAGTGGTACTCGGCATCAGGAGAACTCGGCATCCCAAAGTGCTCAGCGTCGAGTGGTGTTCGGCATCAGGAGAACTCGACATCCCAAGGTACTCAGCGTCAAGTGGTGTTCGGCATCAGGAGAACTCGGCATCCCAAGGTACTCGGCGTCAAGTGGTGTCCGGCATCAACTGGCACTCGGCTGCAAGAGCGCTCGGCGTCCCTGGTACTCGGCATCGCAGGGTACTCGACATCAGTAACACTCGGCGATAGGATAACTTGGCAACGAGAGCGCTCGACATTCAGAAGGCATTCAGTAAGCACAACTTCACAAGGACTGTTCGGCACGGAAAGCATCGTTCGGCATGGGAAAGACTGCTCGGCATCAGAGCGTTCGGCATACCAGGATCGGCATGCAGCGACCACCGTACTGAGGCTTGACCGTTCGGCTATCCAGCCCATTTGGGAAGTCCAGCCCATATTTGCCTATAAATAGGGGGGCAGGGTCACAGTGAAATGGATCCTTTTTTCGGAGAGAAAAGACGGGAAGACTCTGCCATTTTCAAGACTCATCTTCTCTACTTAAACACCTTCATTCAAGCATTTGATTCACGAATTGTATTTGTAATCAATCATAAAGGAAATCAATAAAGTTGAGCAAAGTGGACGTAGGCAATTACGCCGAACCACTATAAATTTGGTGTTCTTACTTTCTGCACTTGAATTAGGATTGTCTTCTCTGTTTAATTTGCTTTCATCACTTATATCTCTACATAATCTTTCTGAACGAGGTTAGTGACCAATTTTGGTGCTAACACTTTGGTGCTTTCACTGAGAATTGAATTCTCAGACCTCAAGGATCTGCTTTGAAGCTACTGGATTGAATAAATCCCCCAAAGAAGATCCGACTCACTGATAGGACATCCGTTGATTCTACTCAGAGTTCATACCGATAACTCTACAATGGCAAGACCACGTACCAGGTCAGCTTCCCTTAATGCGGATGCCCGAGAGACTGCTAGCGTGCAACAAGCAGGACCTAGCAATCAACCAGCAATCCCGAGTGCAGGGATTGCCGCTCAAGAACAGACTCCAGTTGTCACCAGAGTGGAGTTCAACGACTTGATGAGAGAACTTAGGGAAAGCAGGAGACAACTGGGAGAACAGATGCAAGCTAATGCCAACCTGATGGCACAACTCACTCAACAGCAGCAACAGAATGCTGGGGGCAATCCAGCTGTTTATTCCTCTTCTGATAGCTCAACTTCTTCTGATGAGCCACCCAGGCGCAGACGCCGTAAGACTGAAACTGCAAGGGCAGATGCCGCTGTTCGAACAGCAGGAGACCGCGACCAAGCCAGAACTGGAAACTTCCGAACCGGAATACAGGTGGAGGAGGGAGCTCCAGACCATCAAAATGTTAACAATGTTGAACCTCATGACGCACGATTGGCAGATCGCCAGGAAAGGAGGCATCAGCATGGACAGGCACGTAGAACTGACTCCAACCTCCCAGCTTCCATACAGACACCCGATCTGACAGCCATGATCAGGCAACTGATGAAAGAGAATCAGGGCTTATCAAATGATGATTGGGGAGTGTCAAGAAGTCATACTCCGTTCACGGATGTTGTGCTGCAAGCGTCCTACCCCAAGAAGTTTAGCATGCCAACCATTCCTGCATACGAAGGAAAGACTGACCCCAGACAACATGTAATGAGGTATGAATGGATGATGGATTCAGCCAGAGCAAATGATGCCACCAAGTGTAGGTGTTTTCCGATTACTCTATCTGGGATCGCTACTATGTGGTTCACCCGACTTCCTCCGCGATCCGTATCAAATTTCGAGGAGTTGGCAAAGAAGTTTATTGAGCAATTCAGGATACACACTACACGCCCGAAGGATGTGATGTCTCTGTCAAGTGTAATCCAAAATCCTGGAGAGTCGCTGAAGGAGTACTTACAAAGATTCCACATGGCGGCAACTGAAGTCAGTAATCCCAACGACCATGCAATTCTAATAGCTGTGATGAGAGGTGTTGATCCGGATTCTGAATTCGGAGATTGGCTGGCAGGAAAACCTCCGACTACGCTAGAGCGTTTCTACTCCAAGGCGCACCAGTTCATAAGAAGAGAGGAAGCTAGGTGGGTACGACGAGACAAGGCACCGGGACCTGCCCAAGAGTCAATTAAGAGCAACGTTGCTGTGAAGCAATCTGGAGACAATTCAGGGAAAGTCCAAGTCAACGTCCAGAATAAGCCTGTGCAGCCCAAAGAGTCCGGAGGAAGGAGTCAAGGAAAGAGGAAAGAAGCGGGAAAGTGGAAGTCGAGAATTCCAAGCTACAGCGAGTACACTCCGCTAAACGCCCCACTTGAGAACATTTACCTATCCACATGCTATACTTTTCAGTACAGAAAACCACGTCCGAAAGAATCAACTGAAGAACAGAAACGGACTGGGAAATATTGCCGCTTCCATGAAACCTATGGACACAACACGGAAGAATGCAGACACCTACATGACGCTATCGAGAAATTGATCAGACAAAAGAAGTTGCAAGAATTTGTGAAGGATCCGCAGGAAGGAGGACAGGGAACGTCCGACCCAGGTCGTGCACCGGCTCCACGTCATCCCGAGGAACCTGCCCGGACTGTTGGAAGACTGGTTATAAATACAATTATCGGCGGACCTCATCCCGCAGATAAGAACTGGCAAGAGATGGAGCGATATGCGAGCTCCTTGAAGCATGCGGATTTCGAGTGCTGTTCAAACGTAGAGGACGGGGCCCCTGCTAAGCAGCAGCGCGTGATGACAGACGATATTGTGTTCAGAAACAGAGACGCTGATCAGATAGAGGCTCCGACCATCGATCCCATGGTCATATCTGCAACAATCGGACCAGCGTATGTAAAAAGAATTTTGATTGATTGTGGAAGTTCAGTCAACATCATCTTCAAGAAGGCATATGATCAGATGAAGCTAGAGACAAAAGACTTGAAATCATCCAAAGCTCGTATCCACGGTTTTAACGGCGCTGCGACTGATGCAGTGGGATATGTCGAGTTACCAGTTGAACTGGGACAAGGCGAGCGTCGGAGGGTACGAATTCTACCCTTTGTAGTTTTGGATGTGGACTCTCCATATAATGTTTTCTTGGGTCGGCCGGCCCTGGCTGAATTTAGGGCGGCACTAGCCCCGTGGTGCTTGACTTTGAAGTTCCCAACTGACAAAGGAGTAGGCATTGTTCACGGAGACCAAGCAGCTGGTCGTTCTTGTTATGTGGCCGAGCTCCGAGAAGCCCACCGGAGGGAAAAAGGAAAGGGTGCGGACAATCCTGTCCGCATCCTCAACGCGAATAATTGACAAGTAGTGCCCGAGCCCTGGCTCGGGCATAGTTCTCGGATCTACGGAGATATAGATCCGAGAGACGACGATGAGAAACCCAGGGAAGAGAAGGCAGCACCGGCTGAATTAACAATTGACATTTCGGTTAGCCGTGACGACCCTTCGCGAATACTGAAGATCGGATCACAGTTAGGCCCCGCAATGGCAGAAGACCTTAGCGACTTCCTCCGAGCAAACCTTGATGTTTTTGCCTGGACGCATTCTGATATGTGTGGGATTTCTCCCGCCATCACAAGTCATATGTTGAACATAGACCCGAAATACGTCCCAGTCAAGCAAAAGAGGAGAGGAATAGATCCAGAGAGATCCGCCGCTCTTGGAGAGGAGGTAGACAAACTCAAAGCAAATGGGTTCGTCCGCGACGCCCTCTACCCGGAGTGGGTCTCCAACCCCGTGCTAGTAAAAAAGGCAAATGGGAAATGGAGGACTTGCGTAGATTATTCCGACTTGAACAAAGCATGCCCTAAGGACAGTTTCCCGTTGCCTAGGATCGATCAGTTGGTCGATTCCACAGCAGGACACGAATTATTGTCATTCATGGATGCGTACTCGGGATACAACCAAATCCCAATGCATATTCCGGACCAAGAACACACCAGCTTCGTTACAAATGTCGGGCTGTATTGCTATGTAGTGATGCCCTTTGGATTAAAGAATGCTGGAGCAACTTACCAACGTCTGGTGAATCGAATGTTCAAGGACCAGCTGGGCAAAACCATGGAAGTCTATGTGGATGACATGCTCGTGAAGTCACGGCAGTCAAACGACCACATTCAAGACTTAGCTGAAATGTTTAACATACTCAGGTCCTATGGAATGAAGATCAACCCGCTGAAGTGTTCTTTCGGCGTTGCATCAGGGAAGTTTTTAGGATTCATCGTCAACGCTAGGGGAATCGAAGCCAACCCAGAAAAGATCCAAGCCATTCGAGACGTACAAGCGCCCAGGACTGTAAAGCAGGTACAGAGCTTGAACGGAAAAGTGGCTGCGCTAAGTCGATTTATATCCAAGGCAACTGACAAGTGCATCCCATTCTTCGACATAATAAAGAAAGGAAAGAGGAATTTTGAATGGACGTCTAGCTGCGAGGAAGCTTTCCAGAACCTGGTAAGGCATCTGGAGAGCCCACCGATGCTATCTAAACCAGTTGACCATGAGATGCTGTACGTTTACTTGGCTATATCCCCTCATGCGATAAGCGCAGCTTTGGTCCGTGAGGAGGATCGAGTCCAGAAGCCGGTATATTATGTTAGCAAGCGTTTAACGGGGGCAGAGAAGAATTACCCTAAAATTGAGAAATTGGCTTATTGCTTGGTGATTGCATCACGCAAGCTACGCCCATACTTTCAAGCGCATTCAATCGGCGTTTATACTGATCAACCCCTGAGGCAGGTACTTCAGCGACCAGAAACTTCTGGAAGATTGCTAAAATGGAACATCGAGTTGAGCCAATTCGATATCGCGTACTTACCACGGAGAGCTATCCGAGGGCAAGCGTTAGCAGACTTCATCGCTGAATTTACCATACCCATCAAACCGGACGATCGCGACATCATTCCCCCCATTCGATGGAAATTATACACTGACGGTGCATCAAACGACCGTTGCTCCGGCGCGGGCGTAGTTCTTATAACTCCGGAAAACCGATCAATCTGTTATGCCCTGAAGCTCGATTTTCCGGCTACGAACAACGAAGCTGAATATGAAGCATTGATCGCTGGCTTGAAGCTTATCAAAGAACTCGGAATCAAATCAATCGAAATCTTTTGTGACTCGCAGTTAGTGGTTTACCAAGTACGAGGAGACTACCAAGCAAAAGGACGAAAGCTTGCTCCGTACCTCGTTCAGGTCCAGGAACTACTATCAAATCTTGAGCGTTATGACATTTCACATATCCCGCGAGAACAAAACAAAGAAGCCGACTTGTTGGCTAAGTTCGCGAGTACCGACGATGTTCAACAAATGGGTTTGTATCCCGTGGAAGTCTTGCATGCCCCGAGTGCAGACGAGATGAAAATCGAACTTGTGTTGGAAACAGAGAACGAGAAGGACTCATGGATAACCCCATTCAAACTGTACCTGACAACCGGGGCTTTACCAGAAAGAAGAAGCGAAAGACGACAGGTCCTTCGAAAGGCTGCGCGGTACGTAATGCAGGATGGATCCATGTACCGGAAAGGGTTCTCAATCCAATTGTTACGATGCATCGCTCATGATGAAACAAAGCGAGTCTTGAGGGAAGTCCACGAAGGGGAATGCGGCGACCATACTGGGGGGCAAACGCTAGCAAAGAAGATCCTCCGCTATGGGTATTACTGGCCCACTGTAAACCGGGATGCCGCGGACTACGCAAGAAAATGCGACAAGTGTCAAAGATATGCAAAAATCCCGAGGGCTCCGTCAACGGAACTCACACAAATGATCAGCCCTTGGCCATTCGCGATCTGGGGAATCGACATAATCGGCTCTTTGCCTCTATCCAAAGGTGGTGCGAAATACGCGATAGTTGTAGTCGACTATTTCACGAAATGGGCTGAGGCAGAACCTTTGGCCACTATCACCTCTAAGAAAGTCATTAACTTCGTTGTACGAAACATTATATGCCGCTTCGGTCTTCCACGCACCATCATTACAGACAACGGAACGCAATTCGAAAGTAGAGAGTTCAAAGAGTTCTGTTTAAAGTACGACATCGAAAAAAAGTTCGCTGCCGTTGCACACCCAAAAGCTAACGGACAAGTCGAGGCCGTTAACAAAATAATCAAGTCCATACTAAAGAAGCGTCTGGAGAAGGTTGGAGGCAAGTGGGTAGATGAACTCCCGACAGCATTATGGGCATATAGGACTACCCACAAGTCCGCGACCGGCCACACTCCGTTCGCCTTGGCATACGGCTCTGAAGCCGTAATACCCGTGGAACTTGAAGTTCCATCGCACCGAGTGACATACTATGACCCCAAGACGAACCAAAACCTCTTGCTGGAATCACTGGACTGCATCGACGAAAAGCGTGAAGAAGCTGAGTTAAGGGCGGCGGCGCACAGACATCGAGTCAAGCGCTACTACGATGGCAGGGTCCGCCCAAGAATCTTTGATGTGGGTGATCTCGTTCTGAAACGAGTCTTCCCAGTACCATCACGCATGAATCCCAGCTGGGAAGGTCCATACGCCATTGAACGGAAGCTTGGAGAAGGAACATTCAAGCTAGCGACCGTTGATGGCGCGACACTCCCCCGAGCATGGAACAGTGAGCATTTGCGGCACTATTACATTTAGCATGTTTCCCTTTCTTGTTATAGGCACTATTTTTTTCTGCATGTCTCCTTTCAATAATGACTTAGTTTTCTTTTGAAGTTGTAATCGAGCAATTTAGTTGATTTTCATTAATAAAGGCCTGAAGCCACATTTTCTGTGAAGTTTCTGTATCTCTTAATTGGATGTTAAATTACATTATTCTGTGCGGCGTACAGACTAGTATAAACGATTTCCAATCTCCGAATTCCCAGAGTGCGGAGCGGAGTACTCTAAGTCCCCAGAGCGCGGACTAGAGTATAAACGATTTCCAATCTCCGAATCCCCAGAGTGCGGAGCGGAGTACTCTAAGTTCCCAGAGCGCGGACTAGAGTATAAACGATTTCCAATCTCCGAATCCCCAGAGTGCGGAGCGGAGTACTCTAAGTCCCCAGAGCGCGGACTAGAGTATAAACGATTTCCAATCTCCGAATCCCCAGAGTACGGAGCGGAGTACTCTAAGTCCCCAGAGCGCGGACTAGAGTATAAACGATTTCCAATCTCCGAATCCCCAGAGTGCGGAGCGGAGTACTCTAGGTCCCCAGAGCGTGGACTAGAGTATAAACGATTTCCAATCTCCGAATCCCCAGAGTGCGGAGCGGAGTACTCTAAGTCCCCAGAGCGTGGACTAGAGTATAAACGATTTCCAATCTCCGAGTCCCCAGAATGCGGAGCGGAGTACTCTAAGTCCCCAGAGCGCGGACTAGAGTATAAACGATTTCCAATCTCCGAATCCCCAGAGTGCGGAGCGGAGTACTCTAAGTCCCCAGAGCGCGGACTATAGTATAAACGATTTCCAATCTGCGAATCCCCAGAGTGCGGAGCGGAGTACTCTAAGTCCCCAGAGCGCGGACTAGAGTATAAACGATTTCCAATCTCCGAATCCCCAGAGTGCGGAGTGGAGTACTCTAAGTCCCCAGAGCGCGGACTAGAGTATAAACGATTTCCAATCTCCGAATCCCCAGAGTGCGGAGCGGAGTACTCTAAGTCCCCAGAGCGCGGACTAGAGTATAAACGATTTCCAATCTCCGAATCCCCAGAGTGCGGAGCGGAGTACTCTAAGTCCCCAGAGCGCGGACTAGAGTATAAACGATTTCCAATCTCCGAATCCCCAGAGTACGGAGCGGAGTACTCTAAGTCCCCAGAGCGCGGACTAGAGTATAAACGATTTCCAATCTCCGAATCCCCAGAGTGCGGAGCGGAGTACTCTAAGTCCCCAGAGCGTGGACTAGAGTATAAACGATTTCCAATCTCCGAGTCCCCAGAATGCGGAGCGGAGTACTCTAAGTCCCCAGAGCGCGGACTAGAGTATAAACGATTTCCAATCTCCGAATCCCCAGAGTGCGGAGCGGAGTACTCTAAGTTCCCAGAGCGCGAACTAGAGTATAAACGATTTCCAATCTCCGAGTTCCCCAGAGAGCGGAGCGGAGCACTCTAAGTCCCCAGAGCGCGGACTAGAGTATGAACAGTCTCAAGTCTCCAAGTCCCCGGAGCACAGTGTCAGCAAACCAAATAAAGACAAGAGAATCATTCAAACAAGAAGAAACTAAAATTTTATTCGATAAGTCCAAAATAGGGATACAAGATCACTCCTACAAAATTCGGGCCTATACAAACTACAAGTTATGAAAGATAGAAACTGTTACAAACTTAGGCAAAAAACTTGTTGAACAAGTGCATCGATCATTTCTTCGACTTCTTCTTCTTGTCTGCCTTCGGTGTTTCCGACGACTCCTCTCCCTCACGTTTCTTCTTGGACTTTTTGCTTGCTAGAGAGACGGAGTCAGGAGTAGGAGATGGAACATCTAATGGTTTAGACCTGCCCGGGAGAATGATTTTCAAAGGTCTATTCCGCGGGTCAGTAAGTTCCAGGACTTCAAATTCAACTTTGACTTTGACCTTTCTCTTCTCCTCGTCGGCAAGACGGTCCTTCATGCTCATCTCTGAAGTATGTTCAGAGGCGCCAGTGATTTTAACTTCGTCGCTTCCTTCGACAGGAGACGAGGTATCAAGTTTGTCATCGTCAAGCGCCCCGATCACTTGAGCGTCTGGGCCGGGAGTTACCCCTGCGTGAGCAGCGTCGCTTGTTTTCCCCGCTTCCTCCTTGGCGTCATCGCTCCTCGGAGTTAGCTCAGTGTCAGAACAACCTGTGAGACATATAAGAAGTGGGCATTAGAACGAATAACCACTGCTAAAAAATGACGGATCACTTCGACTTCTAGAGAAAGAAGAGTCTCCTACCAGGATCAGGTTGGCTGTCGGTGGCGCGCGGGGTTTCACCCTCCAGGATAGGTGACAGCACATGAACGCCGAGCCCAGGATCTTCGGGGTCGTAGCTGGCATGCTGCTCGAATGGATCAAGCGTCGACCGACCAGCCGATTGAGCAGCATAAGGAGCGGCAGTGTGAGGAGTAGTAGTGTCGGCCTCTGACGGGCCAGCCTCGTTATTCTTCTCTTTCGAAGGGGAAGAGCCTTTGCCATAGAGAGCCAATGCTACGGATAAATCCGATGGCTCATTCCCCCTCAGGAACTCCTTCACCAGTGCATCTTCGTCGATTTCTTCGGAGCCTGATTCGACTTTCTTGATCTTTATCAGAGTCTCCCATGCCTCAGCCAGGGATTCATGGTAGCCGTCGCCCAAGAATGTTAGGTCGCGGTGCATAAGGACGCGGGCTCCGTACTCGGCGATCAACGGGTCAAACATACTTTTGACTTCTTCCCTGCCGGTCTCTACGGCCGCCTCCAGGCGAGAATCAAGCTCCTCCTCAGCCATTCTTTTGCCCTCCTCACGGGCCTCATCCTTCATTTTCTCGACCCCGGCAAGTTCACCATCAAGCTTTGCCTTCAGGAGCCGGGTAGCCACAATCTCATCACAATACCGCTGTGATTCTTCCTGAGCGGCTATTTTGTCTTCTTTCTCCTTGGAGAGTTGTTCTTTCAGCTCTTTGACTTGAGTAGCGAGCGCGTCCCTTTCTTTTTGGACAGAGTCTTTTTCTAGGGCAAGGGCGCCGCTGCGCTGAACTGCTTCGTCAAGCTCCTTTTTGTGAGCCACCTCTAAGCGAGTAACTGCCTCGGCAGTATCTTTTGCACCTTGTTCAGCGGCTTCTAGCTTTAACTTATAAGAGGCGAGTTCTTCATCTTGGAGTTTGATGATTTTCTTATCGCTGTCAGCCTCCAGAGTCAGACGGTCAATCTCGTGTTGACGCTCAACAAATACTTCTGATATCTTCTCCACCAAGTGCACGAATGCGTCGTGTTGAACATAGACGTCATTGTTGCATGCAATGGCACTTTGCTTCACGTGCCCAGGAATGTGATGGATGGCCGGGAGGAATTTCAAACCGTCAAAACAAATTTTCGGAAACTTGGCCTTAAGGTCGACCATCTTTTCTGCAACAGTCGGGTCCACGGCAGGAGCAGGAGGAGGAGGCTTAGAGAATTCCGTTCTTTTACGCGGCTCTCGAACTTGCCTCGTACTCGATGAACTGGAATGTTGTTCTCGAGCAGCATCAGACTGATAACCCTTCTGCAAAGACTTCTCTTTATCCGGCTCAGCAGTAGGAGGAAGATCACGGGACTGAGAAGATTGATAGTGCGCTTTCTTGCGGTGAGACGACTCGCGAGGGCGATTGTCCCTATCTTCGTAATCACCTCGGTCCCGGCGTCTGCCTGAACCGGAATCCCGTCCGGAGTGGTGAAATATTGAAGACCTCTGAAGGCGATCAAGTCCGTGGGAGCGGCCCATATCACCTGCAAAGAAGGAAGATAACAACGAATTAAGGAGAATTCACGAATTAAAAAGACTTGAAGTATGTTATGGAATGCGCATGTGCGTGTGTGTCCTAAGTGTTCCCCCCGACGGACCCGTTCGTTTGTCTTTGCTAATCGGTGTATTGTCTCTATGAGCCGGTAGTTGAACTCCTACATTGCCTCTAGCGGGCGAGGAGAATTTGAGAGCTTCAGGATCGTCGAACCCGTAATTAAGTATGTCTTCGGGAATAGAGAGGTTCGAGAGACCTCTCAGAGAACTCTCCAGACGGTGCGAAGAAGCCTCTTTTTCAGGAGGGATAGGCGTAGATTTTGAGGTGTCGCCAACCTTCTCTTTCTGAACCGTATATTTCAGCTTTTTCTTTCCCTTCGAAGGGGAGGATGATGTCTCAATGTCCTGAACTTCGATTGCCGGATTCCAACCAGGACCCACGTTCTCGCCCTGAGTGTCGGGTGCATCATCCTCTCTACGCTCGCCTTCTTCGTGCGCGTCGAGAGCGCGACGCGACGACGGGCCGACAAGTTTTTTCCCTTTACCAGATGAAGGTTTGGGAATTGTAACACCTTCTGGGAGGCTGACCCGACGATCAGGAGCTAGCAAGCCGAACCCCGACAGCGATTCATTTGAAATGATAGCTCGAATATCTCGACCCTCGGCCGGAAGAGCTCTAATCGCGTCGACAGCATCGGAATATCCTCGGCCTTCCGGACGCGGGTTAGTACCTGAAAAGAGGAAATGAAGAGTTAAGAAAAACGTGACTCCCATTAAGTACGAGTAACGGTTCAGCAGAGAGACTTACTGCCTTCAACCCATCTCCTAGCAAAACCAGACGGGCATCGCACATAGAACCATTCCTGTTTGTACAGGGCGAACTTGCTGCAGGCCCCTGTCAAGATCTGGCACTTGTGATACGGCTCGAAGAAAATGAAGGAGGGGCTATCTTTCCGTCTCTTGAACATGTAAATGTATCGAATATCACCGGGGGTTGGAGGTCTGGAGAAGACAGCCATGAAGAGTAAATAAGTCCCATATAGGAACGCATGACCATTCGGGTGCAGCTGCGACGGAGCGATGTCTATATACTGCAGCACATCCCGGAGAAATAGGTTAAACGGAGGCACGCTGCCCATCCAGCACATGAACTTGTTGCAGGCCGTGTACCCGACTGGGGGCAAATGAGGACGGTCGTGTCTCGAAGGAACTAACACGTCAGTAAAGGGAATTCCGTGAATGGAACATATCCGTCGCAGAGCAGCCTCATTGACCCTCGAGGCTTGAGAATCGACCGGATTGTCCAGTAAGATGGTTGACTCCAGAGCATCGGGCGCCAGATTATGAGCGGGAGAGATTGACGGGTTGGAAGCATCTGCGGCTCCTTGCTTTGTTGACGGCCCAGGCCTGTCAGATATGGTGGCAGAACTAGATTTTCCTGACATCCCGAATAAATAATGAACCTGGCTAAATGCTTGAGAAAGCTATACTTGAAAAACGTTGAGCGTTAGAATTAGCAACACGAGTTTTCCCCCCACGTGGTGTGTGAACTAGTGCAAGCAATTGTGTACAGACAATAAGAATCTAAAGGTTTTAAAGATATAATAATTAGCTTCGAATCATCGCCTTCGAAGACCGTCATCGCTGACCGTCTCAAAAAGCTTGCCTTGAGGTGATTACAGTTCAAGATTCAGAAAACATGTAATTTATGAAGTGTCCGGCTTAAGTCTAATTTGACATTTATATCGTTCGGCAGTTACATTGTTCATCCTGAGAAGAGTTCGGCATGTATCTTGGTTCGGTTAAGTCATTGTCAAGTGTTCGGCATTTGAATGTTGTTCGGCTTGAATTATTGTGCGACAATTGTATTGTCCATCCTAAGTATAGTTCGGCACATATATTGTTCGGCCTAGGTATTTATGTTGTTCGGCATTTTTGATGTTCGGCAATTTATATTGTTCGGCATTTTTGATGTTCGGCAAATATGATGTTCGGCACGTATATTGTTCGGCCTAGGTATTTATATTGTTCGGCATTTTTGATGTTCGGCAAATATAATGCTCGGCAGTTATATTGTTCGGCAGGTATGTAGCTGTTCGGCATGACAGTTGTTCGGTAATTATGTCGTTCAGTCTAGGAGCTACTCGGCATATATGTCTATTCGGCATAAGGGTACTGTTCGGCCTTAGTTCGTTCGGCTAAGGCAGTGCTCCGCCCTCGATCATAACTCCGCCCTGCTCTTTCTCCATTCACGACGAACGACAGAGACAAGATCGCCCGGCGAAGGTTACGCCGTTCGACGCCCCATCTCCCTTTTTCTTCCAATCTTGATCGGCACAAAGGAGCTAGGTCTAACTACCATGCACTGTTCGGCGACTCCGAACGTGCAAACTACTTCTACTAGCCACACATTGTACACCATGTGATGAACCTAAAGATTGAAGTAATGTAATCGTGGAGGGAATGATACCTAGTTCGACGATCGAGATTGAGGAAGGATCAACTAGACTTTAAATCTGATAGAGTGGCAAGAATTGCAAATCTCTGGGAATAATAGAAGAGAAAGCGTAAAGGGAAAGTGGTGGAAGGGCGACTGGTTATATAGAGGGAGGTAGAAGTCGAAAAGGCCATGACCGGTAGAACCGGTCAAGGTCATAGCGTCCGGCCCCGGCGCATAACGGTTCGGCACTGAAGCATCGCTCGGCAAGGAAGCACCGTTCGAACGCGCATGTCTCGTTCGGCATTTGGAACACGTCCGGCACACATCGATCCCACAAAGGGGACGTCTCCGTTCGAGGTTAGCCAAGGGTTTAAGACGTGACGAAAAGGTTGCACAGTTCAAAGCGTACCACGTTCGGCCACGCGATACACTTTGGGGGGCAAGTGTTTCCTGGAGATTTGACCAGGCAACTGAGTGCTCGGCATTGGCCACTACTCGGCATGAAGGACTGTTCGGCATCCAGGAGGACACGGCGAAGCGCGCGGCATCCAATGGGAGCCGGCATCCATAGCGTTCGGCATCCGTAGTGCTCGGCGTCAGTTAGTGTTCGGCGACAACCAATGCTCGGCGCTAGCGTTCGGCATCCAGTGGAGCTCGGCATCAGAGAGTGTCCGGCATCCAGGAGTGTTCGGCGAAGCACTTGTCATCCAGGAGTACTCGGCGTGGTACTCGGCATCAGGAGAACTCGGCATCCCAAAGTGCTCAGCGTCGAGTGGTACTCGGCATCAGGAGAACTCGGCATCCCAAAGTGCTCAGCGTCGAGTGGTGTTCGGCATCAGGAGAACTCGGCATCCCAAGGTACTCAGCGTCAAGTGGTGTTCGGCATCAGGAGAACTCGGCATCCCAAGGTACTCGGCGTCAAGTGGTGTCCGGCATCAACTGGCACTCGGCTGCAAGAGCGCTCGGCGTCCCTGGTACTCGGCATCGCAGGGTACTCGACATCAGTAACACTCGGCGATAGGATAACTTGGCAACGAGAGCGCTCGACATTCAGAAGGCATTCAGTAAGCACAACTTCACAAGGACTGTTCGGCACGGAAAGCATCGTTCGGCATGGGAAAGACTGCTCGGCATCAGAGCGTTCGGCATACCAGGATCGGCATGCAGCGACCACCGTACTGAGGCTTGACCGTTCGGCTATCCAGCCCATTTGGGAAGTCCAGCCCATATTTGCCTATAAATAGGGGGCAGGGTCACAGTGAAATGGATCCTTTTTTCGGAGAGAAAAGACGGGAAGACTCTGCCATTTTCAAGACTCATCTTCTCTACTTAAACACCTTCATTCAAGCATTTGATTCACGAATTGTATTTGTAATCAATCATAAAGGAAATCAATAAAGTTGAGCAAAGTGGACGTAGGCAATTACGCCGAACCACTATAAATTTGGTGTTCTTACTTTCTGCACTTGAATTAGGATTGTCTTCTCTGTTTAATTTGCTTTCATCACTTATATCTCTACATAATCTTTCTGAACGAGGTTAGTGACCAATTTTGGTGCTAACAAGAGGAATGGTTCAGGCAAGAACATCCTTTGTTAAATTTATCTTTAAACTACATTAGCAAAATAATGACTTTAAATAATCATTAAAAAGTACTAAATTAACTTCAAATATTTAATAAAATAATTTCTTAATTATCCTTTAAATATCATAAAAATGATAACAGACTTTAACCATTTTCAAAAAGGATAAAACTTAAATATTTGACTTCACAAGTTCAGAAAGAGGCTTACAACCACATGGGTTCTCGTTTAACTCGGTTCAACTTTCTAGTTATAACATGGGCATTTACCTAACAAGCAGATATATAAAGGGAATCAACTAATAACAATTAATCAACATATAGGTAAATGTTCAAGTTACCGAAATAGCAGACTGGTTTTAGTGTCTGCTTAATAGATGTTAACATAACCTACTTGGTGAATTATGGTAGAACTGTGATTTATTCTACCAATAAGATGTCAAATATAACTTAACTAGCAAAACTGTGTTTTATTCTGCAAAACAGATGCCATTGGATTTCATATTCATTTGAGGTTACTTAAAGGTGATTGACAAAGAAACCCCTTGAATTTAAAAACATCCTTTAAATAAAGTTGCTTTAAAAACAAAACTAATTATTAGAAATTAAGAGATTTAAAATCAAACTATTGTTCAATAACTATATAACTTTTAAATTCTTTATCTAATAATAATTAAACCTTTAATTAATAACTAAACAATAGTTTAACCTTAAATAATTAATTAATTAATAATTATCCTTTTAAATAAGTAATTAAATATCAATTAATCTCAATTAATAATCAAATAATACTTAAAACCTCAATTTATAATTAAATTATACTTTAATCCATAATTGATAATTAAATAAGAAATTAAAACTTCATTTAATAATAATTAACCTTTATTATTTCTTAATTAAATCTTAACTTTATTTAGTACTTAATAATAAGTATCAAAACCCCTTCTTAAATAATAATTAACATTTAATGATTAATTAAATAATAAACAACCCTTAAATAATTAATTAAATAATATTCAACCTTTTACTAATTAACTAATTATACTTAACTTATTTAATTTATAATTAAGTACAAATTTCCTTTATTAACTAACGATTAAGTACTAATTACCTTACTAAATTAATTAACTAAATAATCATTAACTGAATAATTAATTACTTACTTTTTTTACTTACAAATTGTTTGAAAACACTTTTCAAAAAGATACTTAGACGAAAACACTTTAGATTTCAAAATGAGTTCGTTTTTACGAACTGTACCCAAAGCGACTATCATTGTATGACCTGTAATTTCAAAACTTATTTTATACTCCAGACAGCTTTCAAGACTCTATCTTTTATATTTTAATTTTTTAAAAACTTTGAATAAAGTTATTGAAAACCAAACAAAGTAAAGTTAAAAACATTATTTTCTTTTAATAGAAAAAACCTAAGTGTAAACAAGTTTAGACCAAAGTATTTCGATGCCGCACTAAAGCACAAATCAAGTGCTAATTTTCAAATAGTCATGCAACATCCAAACATAAGCTCGTATGTTCCTAATACATGCCATATCCAACACAGTAAGCAAAATCATAACTTGCAAACTAAAACTTGACTTTTAATTCATTTTCCAAGTCTATACAACCATTACTAATAAGCATGTACATTCAATTAATCATTATTTTCAACCAAACCACCAACACATTTGCAAAAAAGTTAAGCTCTAATTATCATCAATATCAAAGTTCAAATCTTTAAGTAAAAAAGAGACCTTTTCTCACCTAAAAGCTATCCAAACTAACTATGATCATACTACGACTTGAATGAGTTCTAGATCCATGCTTTTAACATTACAAAATATATTTTTGGAGGCTTAACGGGCCAAGGCAATTCGACCGTGGGTGCTACATGGTTTGGACATGCTTGAAAAAGGTGGATTTGGGGTTTCTTTGGAGAAGTGAAGGTGTATAAGTGGAAGGGTGAATTTTTAAAAAAGTTTCTAAGAATTTAAAAGTGGAGAAACTAGGGAATTTTAAAATTTTTGAACTTTAGGAAGCTATGAAAGCTTTCAAGGGTTTTGGAAGCAAGTATTTAAAAATGAGAATGAATGAGGAAAGATTTAGAATTTTGTACATATGTAAGGAGGATTTATTAGATTACCAAATCAACCTTAAGTACATAACCTCCACTACTTAGTTGCCACCTCACTATGCTTGCCTCCTCCATGTTTCCACACGCCTAAACCTTGTCCCCTCCTTACTTTGAATCAATATTCATTAATGGTTCATGTGTACTTATGTTTCATATAACATGACATTTACTTTTTCATTTATTTATATATTCATAAAATATCATATCATCCATATTATATATACTTAAGTGTATATATAAACCAAAATATATCCTAATCCAAATGTATGTTATTTATAAATGTGTGTATATAATTATACAATAGTGTACACAACATTTCTGACAACTTTCAGCCAACAAAAAGTCGAAAACTTGGAAAACGAATTCCGATCTCATTTTCGATTTTCCTGCGAACTAAATATTTTTGTATATAGATTTTGTAAACTATTCTACCATCACTAGTTATTATTTTAAAAAAATTATTTTAGTTATAAAATCTATTATTTGAATACTCAAAATTAATTAAGCATTCACAAATCAAAGCGGCGAAATTCTGGGTTGTTACACTTTCCCCACTTAAAAGAATTTCGACCTCAAAATTTTACCTCAACTCTAACCTAGACACTCATAACATTATTCAACAATTCGTATGATGTACACAGATCATTACTATGCAAAATCTGATTTGATTACGCACTCAAATACATAATTTTACTTTCGAACTAGTATTTCTCACCCGACTTCCTAGTGCGGACTTCGATCAGGCTTCTTAATTAGAAACTACCATTCTCCTTACATAGTTATATGCTATGACAGAAAACCTTTAGTTCCATATTAAAAACCCTCACCAAGTATTTGTTGTCAAAAATCGAGTGACAAATCCTTATTCGGAATGATGTGAAACAACTCAGTCATGTACTCGAATCTTAAATCGAGAACTATGTGAAAAAGAGAAAGGATCTATGTACAACTTACGTACTTATCTTATTAGTTCTTACTACCCAACTACTTTCTACCCTTCCAAAAATATTTATGAAAACATTTCATTACAATTTCTACTTAGGTTCAAACAATTTAAATGGTACAACTTACTTATGAAACCTTTCATAAAATCATTTTAATTTATTAATTTGTATAGTACTCTCCAACAGCCTAAGAGTATATAAAAAACATCTGATCTTTAATTCCATTCACTTTTGACTATTCAGATGTAGGCCCAAAAATAATTTTGGGTCCTAAAACTATGCCGACTAGTGCAACTTCTTTACCCATTTGGTTTGGTAAATAGCTAAGAAGAGTAGGATGCCGGTATCCCAACTCCATCCTAGTCTACTTTTTCTTAAATACCTCTAAGGTAAAGTCGTTTACTAGTTGGCCCAATAACATCAAATAAATTTCCACTTCCTATATGTTTAAAATCAAAAGACATGTTTTAATAAAACAAAGTTTATTAATCCTCCTTATTAAATTTAACCCAATTTAAACTTCATTATTAATCCACTCTTTAATCAGAATACCATATTATTTTGAAACCTTTGGAGCCAAATACCTGGATTTTATTTAAAAAACTTTTTAAAATGGTACTTTATTTTTAACCCTTAGAAAATATACACACAGTCCGTGTAACTTAAAAATGATATCAAGGAACTGGGTACCGCCAAATAGTATCATATATCCCTTTATCAAGAAGGGTAATACTCAAGAGAAGTGTTTACCATCCGAAAACATCTCCTGCCCATTTTTAGTCAATTTCAAGTCATTCAAACTAGTTAACCATAAAATACTTCTTCTTTCGAATCCCTTTTTGAAACAATACTATATATATTTCCAACTAAATAGTTTTCAACAAAATATTTATCATCCACTTACTTTGGATTCATTCGGATTCGAACTCGTTTCGATCGTACAATGACAAAGAGAATAATTTACCAAGTGCACTATCACATTCGCCTAAGCAAGAATCTGATTGTTACTTAGAAGATTATACAAGTCATCACAAAACAGATCGAGACTCATTTTTCGAATTGTCCAAAGAAAAAAATCTTACTCTCAAATTCCCTTTCAAAATATTTATACTTTAAAATATTTTCTAGTAAAACTATTATTACCTTTTCTCCAAAAACATTTGAAATCATTTTCAAAGATACCGGGATTTTAAATTCTCTAAAACTCTTTTCAATTAAAACATATTTTATAACTCTGATTTATAAAATCAACTCTTTGAAACAACATCTGAAATATTTCTTTTTAATAAACACCTTATATTAAAATTCAATTTTAACCTAATATATCATCGAATGCCTTATAGTCAAACTATGAAACTTAATTCACAAGGTGTTCGTTTCAAAGTTTCCCCAAATTTCTAGCTACCCAACCCATGCTTTAATAAGAAAGACTACAGATAAGTCTATAAACCATAGAAAATGCTCAATACTGGGCGATCATGGCTAATCAAACCATATATGATAATAGTTAACTATTATCAACTCCTAACAACAAACAAATCAAAACAATATTGTATCGGTTGGTCTTGTTCAAGTGTTTTGGAATCCCTATCGACACCATGGTGCTCACAACTCAACCAGAACCTAAAATTCAAACTTAACAGACCAATTAAGACAATATAAAACATTTTTATAGCACTAACAACTAAATACTCTATATACTCACTCAAACTCACTCTAGGATCTTACTAATCCCACCTCTAATGAGTTACTCATTCCAGGGCATGACTAACCTTATCTATAATGAGTTTACCCCACCAAGGCCTAGGTGTTCGCTCAACCTAAGCTCTGATACCAACTGTAATGAATTACCATTCTTACATCTAAAGACGACACTTAATACATCCTCGGTATTCGTATGCCGATCATTTAAGTGTTCGAAAGATAGGACATTTGGGTTAAAGAGAAAAGAAGAAAGAACAGAGTTCACATCGTAACGAGAAATATATATACACACAAATCTTTACAAAGAGAATTAACTTTATTAGATACACAATATCAAAGTACACTAACCTAATATCCGCCTGGAAAGTTATAACAGCCTGTTCTTACAATTGGTTATAAATACATGCGAAAATCAAGAACAACATAACAGCGGAAGAATATAAGGTACGTGAATATGTCTTGCAGAATCCAGCTTGTCACCTGAAAGCTCTAAAGCCAGCTAAATCTGGAAAATATGCTCGGGCTGACCTAAGAATTATAAGAAAATAATGCCTAGATCTGTCTGATAAGCCAGCATGAGAAAGCTCAACCAAATCATATTGATTTCTACATTTGAAAGCTGTTTTCAAAATATAAGGTATCTCGTAAGACCATGCCGCACATAAATACAGACGGGGTTTTACCTTATGATAACCAAACCATTTTATTATAAAATTCCAATGATATTATAATAATGTGTATGGTTTAAAATACTGATAATCAAGTAGTTGTGATGTGTGTTCATCACAATAATAATAGGCATACAATCGTAAACTTAAGGTGCTTATTGGAGAATGGATTCCAACATATGGCAAGGTAAAGGACTACCTTCCAAAAGTGGTATACCTCTAGATAAAATTTACATGAGGATGAAAACCTTTCGACCTTTGCCAATACAGATCCGACCTACCCCTTACTGGATAGTACCAAATATGTCATCATCCTAGTAATTCCCAACCTTTATAGAGAGCTCTCATGCACAGCCAAATCCATAATATGATAATTTAGAAAGGTGATTACACACCCTTATGGGAGCAACCCACATAGGCCTGATGCATCTACCATGTTTTAACCATTTCCTAGGTGTGAGGCTAGTTAGGTAATGATTTACCTTCCTTTAGCAGTTCCCACTTAGAATGTTAACACTACTCTCTAGGCAGAAATGCAATGCCAGTATTCATCCATACAAGTTCGTTCTTGGTGTGAACGAAACTGAAGGCACTACCTCCGCTACATCCATTTTGGAACTCGGGATTAGTAGCAAGTAGCCCTTGCACTTTAAATAATATTGTCTTAGATCATCCTCAAGATGTCTTCCATTCTAACGCATCTGTTGGTTCGAAGTGGTCTTCAGATAACAAATCTGATCCCAGTCTCTTCGAACTAACAACCGATAATTTTCGGTTCACTCATTCCTAGTTCTTTCAAAAGTAAGTGAACTATACCTGAGTCCCAAAGGGATCTCTAATATATCCCTTAAAGCTAGAGACATTTCACCTAAATGAGTTCTCTAGAGGGAACTCAAACCGTATGAACACGTGAAGCTCTTATTTACTACCTAACTCAAAACTGGCCAAGATTTAATAGTCAGTTATTTAACTATCAAATGCACAAACAAAAACTCAGAGATTTAATTACCCATAGCAATCACTAAGCCTCAAAATAAATCTTTCATTTATTTAAATCTCTTTTCAAAATATTTATCATAATATTCATATACTTATCTTACTAAGTATATTCACAAAACATTGTGAAAGATTTCTTACTTTAAAGCACATTAAAAGGATCGCAACAAATGTTATCTAAATTGAAAATAAGGATAACCTTAAACACTATTCCTTCAGTGTTAAGTGTGGAACGAATATCCATACCACCAAAATTTAGTCAATTAAAGAAAATCCAATCTCAAATCCTTTTATAAATTTCTTCAATAAATCCTTTTCATTTATAATAATCTCCTTTAATAAAATTCCAAATTCATTTATAAAACACTTTATAAATCTCCAAGTTTATTTATAAAATTATTTTATAAATATCCAAAATATAATACTCTTTTATAAATATCATAAATCATTTATAAAACTTCCTTCCTGTAACGACCCGCTATTTCGTGCCATTCGCATCCGCACATGTCGGACTTGAATTGCTCAAAATATCAGATTGTTAATTTATATTTGTCAAAACTTAACATATACAGTAAATAAATAAATCACAGACAGAGTATTACAATAATAAGCAGCGGAATAGATAAATAGTAGTTCATGAAGCAACTATAAAACAACAGAGTTTGAAATAAAATACAACAGAATATCTCAAATACAATGAAGTCTCGAATACAAACAGATGACCAGTCTGAGCAAAACCACTGGATAGCTGAAAGCTGAATAGATACAAATGGATCTTCAAGTGAAGCTCCAACTCCAAAGGCGAGTCTCCAATGCTGTGACACTCAGTCTGACCCGAGCGTAAAGCAAAACACAAAACACATTTTTCCTGATGGTCTGCCCAGGCAACTAAGTGTTCACCAATCTCGTTCGACATGAAAAGATGGTTCGGCAATCAAGAGTATTCGACCTAAGGGTACGCTCGGCCTAAGACTATGCTCGGCCTAAGGGTACACTCGGCCTACAAGGAAGTTCGGCATACAAGTTGCGTTCGGCATCAAGTGACGTTCAACACAAGAGGTTTTCTCGGCATTTGAGTTCGTCCGGCATCCAAAGACCGTTCGGCATCAAGTGATGTTCGACACAAGAGGTTTGCTCGGCATTTGAGTTCGTCCGGCATCCAAAGACTGTTCGACAGCCCGAGAATGTTCGGCAGCTAGAGGTGATCGGCATTTATCCAACCTCAGTCAACTTCAACCATTGCTCGGCATACACTCCCCACTCAGCACCTCACTTCATTCGGCATAAGGAGATCGTTCGGCATTCTTCCCAGAACGTTCGGCTTCGATTGTTACTCGGCCTGCTCTTCTTGCACAACAAGCGCATCGTTTGGCATGAGGAGGATGGTTCGGCATCCGACCGTTCGGCCTATTCAGTTCGGAATACAGTGAACACCCTATTTGGGCCAAGGTGTTCGGCTGCCAGGCCTGCCAGGGAAGTCCAACCCATCTTTGTCTATAAATAGAGAGGCAGGGGCATAGTGAAAAGGACCTTTTTTGAGAACACTGGGGAGACTCTACCGCTTTCAAGACTCATCCTCTTACTTAGCAATTGTATTCAAGTATTTGAGCTACGGATTGTATCTGTAATCAACCATCAAGTAAAGCAATAAAGTTTAACCTCAAAGTGGACGTAGGCAATTACGCTGAACCACTATAAATCTAGTGTTCTTGCTTTCTGCATTCAAATTAGCATATTCTTCCTTGTTTAAATTTACCTTCATCACTTATATCTCTACACAATCTTTCTCAACGAGGTTAGTGACCAATTTTGGTGCTAACACTATGGTGCTTTCACTGAGAATTGAATTCTCAGACCTCAAAGATCTGCTTTGAAGCTACTGGATTGAATAAATCCCCTAAAGAAGATCCGACTCATTCATAGGACGTCCGTTGATTCTACTCAGAGTTCATACCAATAACTCTACAATGGCAAGACCACGTACCAGATCAGCTTCTCATGATGCGGACGCCCACGAGACTGCTAGCGTGCAACAAGCAGGACCTAGCAATCAGCAAGCGATTCCAGGTGCAAGGACTACCGCCCAGGACCAAATGCCGGTTGTCACCAGAATAGAGTTCAACGACTTGATGAGAGAACTCAGGGAAAGTAGGAGACAACTTGAAGAACAGATGCAAGCCAACGCCAACCTCATGGCACAACTCACTCAACAACCGCACCAGAATGCTGGGGGGCAATCCCACTCCTTATTCCTCATCCGACAGCTCAACTTCGTCCGATGAGCCTCCCAGGCGTAGACGCCGTAAGACTGAAACTGCGCAGGCAGGTGCTGCTATCCGAACAGCTGGAGACCGTGACCAAGCCGGAGCTGGAAACTTAGGAGCTGGAGTGCAGGTGGAGGCTGGAGGCCCAGACCATTAAGATGCCAACGATGTCGAACCTCAAGATGCACATTTGGCAGATCGCCAGCAGAGGAGGCATCAGCATGATCAATCACGTAGAACACACTCCAACCTTCCGCCTTCCATACAAACACCAGACCTGACAGCCATGATCAGACAATTGATGAAAGAGAATCAAGGCTTATCGAATGACGATTGGGGAGTGTCAAGAAGTCATACTCCGTTTACATACATTGTTCTACAGGCAGTGTACCCCAGAAAGTTTAGTATGCCAACTATCCCGGCTTATGAAGAAAAGACTGATCCCATGCAGCATGTCATGAGGTACAAATGGATGATGGATTCAGCTAGAGAAAATGATGCAACCAAGTGCAGGTGCTTCCCGATAACCCTATCTGGGATCGCTACCATGTGGTTCACCCGACTTCCCCCGCAGTCCGTATCCAGTTTCGAGGAGTTGGCAAAAAAGTTTATAGAACAATTCAGGATACACACTACTCGTCCAAGGGACGTGATGTCTCTATCAAGTGTAATCCAAGCTCCTGGGGAGTCATTGAAGGAGTATTTACAGAGATTCCATGTTGCGGCGACTGAAGTTAGCAATCCCAATGATCATGCAATTCTTATGGCTGTGATGCGAGGTGTGGATCCGGATTCAGAATTTGGAGACTGGCTGGAAGGAAAACCTCTGACTACGCTAGAGCATTTTTATTCAAAGGCACACTAGTTCATAAGAAGAGAGGAAGCCAGGTGGATAAGACGAGATAAGGCACCAGGGCCTGTCCAGGAGTCCATGAAAAGCAACATTGTTGTGAAGTAGTCTGGAGACAACTCAGGAAAGGTTCAAGTCAATGTCCAGAACAAGCCTGGGCAATCTAAGGAATCCGGAGGAAGAAATCAGGGGAAGAAGAGAGAAGCGGGGAAGTGGAAGCTGAGAATTCCAACCTACAACGAGTATACCCTGCTGAATGCGTCTCTTGAGAACATTTACCTATCAACCTACAATACCTTTCAGTACAGAAAGCCACGTCCAAAGGAGTCAACTGAAGAACAAAAGCAGACTGGGAAATACTGCCGCTTTCATGAGACTTATGGGCACAATACTGAAGAGTGTAGACACTTACACGACGCTATAGAGAAGTTGATTAGGTAGAAAAAGTTATAGGAATTTGTGAAGATCCACAAGAAGGAGGACAGGGAACATCCAACCCAGGTCGTGCACCAGCTCCGCGACATCCCGAGGAGCCTGCCCGGACTGTGGGCAGACTGGTCATAAACACGATCATCGGCGGGCCTCACCCTGCGGATAAGAACTGGCAAGAGATGGAGCGGTATGCTAGTTCCCTGAAGCACACGGATTTCGAGTGTTGTTCCAATGTAGAGGATGGGACCCCCGCTAAACAGCTGCGCGTGATGATAGACGATATAGTATTCAGGAGCAGAGATGCTGACCAAATAGAGGCTCCTACCATCGACCCGATGGTCATATCTGCCACAATCGGGCTGGCTTATGTGAAGAGAATTTTGATTGATTGCGGAAGTTCTGTCAATATCATCTTCAAGAAGGCTTATGACCAGATGAAGATGGAGATGAAGGATTTGAAACCGTCTAAAGCTCGTATACATGGCTTTAATGGCGCAGCAACCAATGCAGTGGGGTATGTTGAGCTACCAGTTGAACTGGGGAAGGTGAGCGAAGAAGGGTGCGAATCCTACCATTCGTAGTTTTGGATGTTGATTCTCCATACAATGTGTTTTTGGGCCGATCGGCCCTGGCTGAGTTCAGGGCGACATTAGCCCCATGGTGTTTGACTTTAAAGTTTCCAACCGACAAAGGAGTAGGTGTTGTTCACGGCGACCAGGCGACCGGTGGTGCTTGTTATGTGGCTGAGCTCCGAGAGGCCCACTGGAGAGAGAAAGGAAAGGTTGCGGACAATTCCGTCCGCATCCAGAATACCGACAATTGACAAGTAATGCCCGAGCCCTGGCTGGGGCATAATTCTCGGATCTACAGAGACAAAGATCCGAGAGACGACGATAAGGAACCCAGGGAAGAAAAAGCAGCACCAGCTGAACTGACAATTGACATTTCAGTCAGTCGAGACGATCCATCGCGAGTACTAAAGATCGGATCGCAACTCAGCCCCGCAATGATTGAAGACCTTAGTGATTTCCTCCGAGCGAATCTTGATGTTTTCGCTTGGACACATTCTGATATGTGTGGGATTTCTCGCGCTATTACAAGTCATATGTTGAACATAGACCCGAAGTATGTCCCAATTAAACAATAAAGGAGAGGAATGGATCCGGAGAGGTCCGCTGCTCTCAGAAAGGAGGTGGACAAACTCAAAGCCAATGGATTCGTCCGCGATGCCCTCTACCCTGAATGGGTATCAAACCCCATGCTGGTGAAAAAGGCGAACGCAAAATGGAGAACTTGCGTAGATTATTCCGATTTGAACAAAGCGTGCCCCAAGGACAGTTTCCCATTGCCCAGGATTGATCAGTTGGTTGACCCCACTGCAGGACACGAGTTGTTGTCATTCATAGATGCGTACTCGGGATACAATCAGATCCCGATGCATATTCCAGACCAGGAGCACACCAGTTTCGTCATAAACGTTGGGCTGTATTGCTATGTAGTAATGCCTTTCGGATTGAAAAACGCAGGAGCAACCTATCAGCGTTTGGTGAATCGAATGTTCAAAGACCAGATTGGTAGAACGATGGAAGTCTATGTGAATGACATGCTCGTGAAGTCACGATAGTCAAACGATCACATTCGAGACTTAGCAGAGATGTTCGATATACTCAAATATTATGGGATGAAGATCAACCTTCTGAAGTGTTCCTTCGGAGTTGCGTCGGGGAAGTTTTTGGGATTCATTGTTAACGCTAGGGGAATTGAAGCTAACCCAGAAAAGATTCAAGCTATTCGAGATGTGCAAGTGCCCAGAACTATAAAACAGGTGCAAAGCTTGAATGGGAAAGTGGCTGCGCTGAGTCGATTCATATCCAGAGCCACGGACAAGTGCATTCATTTCTTAGATATAATAAAGAAAGGGAAGAGGAATTTAGAATGGACATCTAATTGTGAGGAAGCATTCCTAGATCTGGTGGGGCATCTGGAAAGTCCTCCAGTGCTGTCGAAGCCAGTAGACCATGAGATGCTGTACGTATACTTGGCCATATCCTTGCATGCTATAAGTATGGCTTTGGTCCGCGAGGAGGACCGAGTCCAAAAGCCGGTGTATTACGTTAGTAAACGTTTAACGGGGGCAGAAAGAAATTACCCCAAAATCGAGAAATTGGCCTATTGCTTAGTGATTGCATCACGAAAGCTACGTCCATACTTTCAAGCACACTCGGTCAGTGTCTATACCGATCAGCCCTTACGGCAGGTACTCCAACGACTAGAAACTTCTGGAAGGATGTTAAAATGGAATATTGAATTGAGTCAGTTTGATATTACCTACCTACCAAGAAGAGCTATACAAGGGCTAGCACTAGCAGATTTCATCGCTGAGTTTACTGTACCTGACGAACCAGATAGTCGCAGAGTCATTCCCCCCATTCGATGGAAATTGTACACCGATGGGGCATCAAACGACCGTTGCTCCGGAGCTGGTGTCGTTCTCATAACTCTGGAAAATCGATCGATTTGTTACGCTTTGAAGCTCAATTTCCCAACTACGAATAATGAATCAGAATATGAAGCATTGATTGCTGGTCTAAAGCTTATTAGAGAACTCGGGGTAAGGTCAGTTGAAATATTTTATGACTCGCAATTGGTGGTCTACAAAGTGCGGGGAGATTACCAAGCAAGGGGACAGAAGCTTGCTCCGTACCTTGCTCTGGTTCAGGAACTATTGGCGAACTTTGAACATTATGACATTTCGCATGTCCCACGTGAACAGAACAAAGAAGCCGACTCGTTGGCCAAATCCGCAAGCACTGGCGATGTGCAGCAAATGGGATTAGTTCTCGTCGAAACCTTACACACTCCAAGCATAGATGTGATGGAAGTCTATTTTGCATTGGAAATGGAAATCGAGAGAGAGTCATGGATAACCCCATTCAAACTATACCTGATGACCGGGACTTTACCAGAAAAAAAGCGAAAGACAACAGGTCATTCGAAAAGTCGCACGATATGTAATGTATGATGGGATTATGTATCAGAAAGGGTTCTCGGTCCCCTTATTACGATGCATTGCCAATAATGAGACAAAGCGGGTCTTGGAGGAGGTTCATGAAGGAGAATGTGGCGACCACACTGGGGGGCAAACGCTAGCAAAAAAGATCCTCTGTTACGGATACTATTGGCCAACTGTGAATCGGGATGCTGCAGACTATGCAAGAAAATGTGACAAGTGTCAGAGATATGCGAAAATCTCGAGAGCTCCTCCAACGGAACTCACACAAATGGTTAGTCCCTGGCCGTTTGCAATCTGGGGAATCGACATAATCGGTTCTTTGCCTATATCCAAAGGTGGTGTGAAATACGCGATAGTTGCAGTCGACTACTTCACGAAATGGGCCGAGGCAGAACCTTTAGCCACAATCACCTCCAAGAAAGTCATTAATTTCGTTGTACGAAACATTATATTCCGCTTTGGCCTCCCACGAACCATCATTACGGACAACGGAACTCAGTTTGAAAGTAAAGAGTTCAAAGATTTCTGTTCGAAGTACGGCATTGAGAAAAAGTTCGCTGTTGTTGCTCATCCAAAGGCTAATGGGCAAGTTGAAGCCGTGAACAAAATAGTCAAGTCCATATTGAAGAAGCGTTTGGAAAAGGCTGGATGCAAGTGGGTAGATGAACTCCCAACAACACTGTGGGCTTATAGAACTACTCACAAGTCCGCGACTAGCCACACTCCATTCGCATTGGCATACGGCTCAGAAGCTGTTATACCCGTGGAGCTTGCTGTTCCATCACATCGGGTGACACATTATGATCCTAAGACGAACCAAGATCTCTTGTTGGAATCACTGGACTGCGTCGATGAAAAACGCGAAGAAGCTGAATTGAGGGCGGCAACATATAGGCATCGAGTCAAGCGATATTACGACAAGAAAGTCCGCCCAAGAATCCTTGATGTGGGTGATCTCGTTTTAAAACGAGTTTTCCCGGTACCATTACGTATGAATCCCAACTAGGAGGGTCCATATGTCATTGAACGGAAGCTTGGAGAGGGAACTTTCAAGCTAGCGACCATTGATGGTGTGACGCTCCCCCGAGCGTGGAACAGCGAACATTTGCGATGTTATTACACTTAGCTTGTTTCTTTCATGTTTTAGGTGCAGTTATTTTCATGTATGTCTTTGTTCCATTGTCTCTTAGTTTCTTTTCAGCGTGTAATCAGGCAATTTAGTTGGTTTTCATTAATAAAGGCTTGAAGCCGTCTTTTCCATGAATTACTAATGTTTCTATATCTCATAGTCGGGTGATGAACTGCTGGAGTTACATTATTCTGTACGATGTATGAACTCGTATAAATGACTTCAAATCTCTAAGCCCCCTAAGTGCGGACCGGAGTACTCTAAGTCCCTAGAGCGTGGACTAGAGTATAAACGACTTCAAATCTCCGAGTCCCCTGAGTGCGGACCGAAGTACTCTAAGTCCCCAGAGTGCGGACTAGAGTATAAACGACTTCAAATCTCTGAGTCCCCTGAGTGCGGACCGTAGTACTCTAAGTCCCCGGAGCGCAAACTAGAGTATAAACGACTTCAAATCTCCAAGTCCCCTGAGTGCGGACCGGAGTACTCTAAGTCCCTGGAGCGTGGACTAGAGTATAAACGACTTCAAATCTCCGAGTCCCCTGAGTGCGGACCAGAGTACTCTAAATCCCCAGAGCGCGAACTAGAGTATAAACGACTTCAAATCTCCGAGTCCCCTGAGTGCGGACCGAAGTACTCTAAGTCCCCGGCGTGCGGACTAGAGTGTAAATGACTTCAAATCTCCGAGTCCCCTGAGTGCGGACCGGAGTACTCTAAGTCCTCGGAGCGCGGACTAGAGTATAAACGACTTCAAATCTCCGAGTCCCCTTAATACGGACCGGATTACTCTAAATCCTCGGAACGCGGATTAGAGAAAATTCTAAGTACCCAGAGAATGTTCGAACAATGTAAGAATGGATTGGGAAATTATGCGACTCATAAGAACTTGAGTTTCGACCACAGTTATACAGAAAGCTAAAAAGCGAAAGAATCACTCAAGTGACAAAGAAAACTAAACTTTAATCAATAATCCAAAATGTGGTTACACAACTACTCCTTTAAAACTTGGAGTCAAAAATTTTATCTACACGAACTACGAAAGAGAAAAAGTAAAAGTAGTTACAGGACCTAAGCAAAATCTCGTTGAACGAGTATAGCAACTATTTCTTCGGCTTCTTTTTCTTGTCTTCCTTTGATTTCTCAGAAGACTCCTCTCCCCCACGCTTCCTCTAGGATTTTTTGCTTGCCAACGAAGCGGAGTCAAGAGTGGGAGAAGGAACATCAAGCGATTTGGATTTGCCGAGGAGAATGATTTTCAGAGGCCTATTCAGCGGGTCGGTAAGTTCCAGTATTTGAGGCTCGACCTTGATCTCGACCTTCTTCTTTTTCTCTTCTACGAGTCGCTCTTTCATGCTCATCTTCGAAGTATGTTCTGAGGCGCCAGTGATCTCGATTTCATCACTCCCTTCAACGGGAGATGAAGTGTCAGACTTATCATCATCTAGCGCCCCCGATCTCTTGGGCGTCAGGGCCAAGAGTTACACCCGCATGAGCAACATTGCTTGTTTTCCCTGCCTCCTCCTTGACGTCATCGCTCCTCGAAGTTGGTTCAGGATCAGAACGGCCTGCATAGAAAACATAAAGAATGAACGTTAGGACCGATAACCGCTAACAGAAAGTGACAGATCTTTGAACTTCTAAAAGAAGAGTTTTATACCGGGTTCTGGCTGGCTATCAGTTGCGCGTGGAGTTTCACCCTCTATAATAGGGGATAGCACATGAATGCCAAGCCCGGGATCTTCTGGATCATAGCCGGCATGCTGCTCAATGGGTCAAGTGTTGGCCGACCGACCGATTGAGCAAAAGGAGGAGTAGCAGAAGGAGGAGCTGCAGCCTTAGCCCCAGATGGACCAGCTTCGTTGTCTTTCTCTTTTGATAGGGGAGAGCTTTTACTATAAAGAGCCAAAGCTACAGACAAGTCCGTTGGCTCGTTCCCTCTGAGAAATTCTTTCACTAGAGCCTCCTCATTGACTTCCTCAGTGCCCGACTCGATCTTTCTGATCTTTATTAAAGTCTCCCAGGCCTCAGCTAGAGATTCAAGATAGCCCTCGCCTAGGAATGTCAAGTCGCGGTGCATAAGGATGCGGGCGCTGTATTCGGCAATCAGCGGGTCAAACATGCACTTGACCTCTTCTCTACCGGCCTCTGCAGCTGCTTCGAGGCGAGAGTCAATCTCCTCAGAAGCTTTTCTCTTGCCCTCCTCACGGGCTTTGTCTTTCCTCACGGGCTTTGTTTTTAAGAGCCGTGTAGCAACAATTTCATCGCAGTATCGTTGGGACTCTTCTTGAGCGGCTATTTTCTCCTCTTTCTCCTTCGAGAGTAGCTCCTTCAACTCTTTGACCTGCAGAGCAAGTGTATCCCTTTCTTTTTGAATGGAGTCTTTTTCAAGGCTAGGGCTCCACTGCATTGGACTGCGGTGTCAAGTTCTTTCTTATGGGCCGTCTCAAGATGAGCGACGGCCTCCGTAGTCTCCTTGGCATTCTATTATGTGGCTTCAAGCTTGGACTTGTATGAAGCAAGCTCTTCGTCTTGATTCTTGATGATGTCCTTATCGAAGATAGCTTCAAGCTTTAAACGGTCAATTTCCTATTGTTGCTCGACAGATACTTCCGAGACATATTCTTCCAAGTGTACAAACGCGTCATGTTGAACATAGACGTCGTTGTTGCAGGCGATGGCACTCTACTTGACGTGCCATGGGATGTGATGAGTAGCTGGGAGTAATTTCAGACCGTCAAAGTAGATTTTTGGGAATTTAGCCTTAAGATCGACCATCTTCTCTGCTATAGTTGGGTCAGCCGCAGTAACAGGGGGAGGAGGCTTTGAAAGTTCTGTTCTTTTCCGATGCTCCCGAGTTTGCCGTGTGCTCGATGAACCAGAATGTTGTTCTCGGAAGACATCGGGTTGAGACCCCCTCTACGAGAGTTTTTCTCTGTCTGGCTCAGTTTGGGGAAGGGGATCGCGAGAATATGAAGACTGGGAATATGCTTTCTTCCGATAAGACGACTCACGGGGACGGTTGTCTCGATCTTCGTAATCATCTCTGTCCCTGCGTCTACCAGAGCCTGAATCCTGTCCAAGATGGTGAAATATAGAAGAGCCATGGAGGCGATCGAACCCATGGGAGTGCCCCATATCACCTGCATAGAATAAAAATAACAGCGAATTAGGAAAAATCGGGGTAATGGCAAAAATTGAAGTGCATGGTGAAGTGCGTGTGTGCGTGTGTGTCCTAGTGTTCCACTCGATGGACCAGTTCCTTTGTCTTTACTGATTGGAATGTTATCTCCCTGGACTGGGGCTTGAACTCCCGTATCGCCTCTAGCGGGAGAATGAATTTTAAGGGCTTCTTGATCGTCGAAACCGTAATTGAGTAGATCGTCGGGAATTGTGAGGTTCGATAGACCCTTTAAAGAACTTTCCATGTGCTATGAAGAAGCCTCTTTCTCTGTCGGGATGAGCGTAACTTTGGAAGTTCTGCCAACTTTCTCCTTCCGTATCTTATACGTCAATTTCTTTTTCCCCTTCGAAGGGGAGATGACGTTTCAATATCGTGCACTTCGACCGCCGGGTCCCAAGCAGGACCCACACTCTCGCCTTGTGTCTCAGGAGCTTCATCCTCTTTGTTTTTCCCCCCTCCTACACATCGGGGGTATGGCGTGATGACGATTCAGCTAGTTTTTTCCATTTACCGTATGCGGGCTTGGGAATGGAAACGCCCTCAAGAAGGCTAATCCGGCGACCTCCTGCTAATAGTCTGAACCTCGATAATGACTCATTTGAAATGATGGTTCGGATGTCCCGTTCCTCGGCAGGAAGAGCTCTAATGGCTTCAATGGTCTCAGAATATCCTCGGCCCTCAGGATGTGGGTTAATACCTGAAAAGATGAAACAAGAAGTTAGAAAAAAGCATATATCCGATTGAGCGCGAATGTCGACTCAGGGAAAAGAGTTACTGCCTTCGACCCATCTCCTCGCGAAACCAGGAGGGCAACGCACATAGAACCATTCCTGTTTGTACAGGGCGAATTTGCTACATGCTCCGGTCAAAATCTGGCATTTTTGGTACGGCTCGAGGAACATAAAGGAGGGGTTATCTTTCCGCTTCTTAATCATATAAATATATCTGATGTCGCCAGGAGTTGGAGGCCTAGAGAAAATGGCCATGAAAAGGAGGTAGGTCCCATATATGAAAGCGTGGCCGTTTAGATGCAGCTGCGATGGGGCAATGTCTATGTATTGCAACACATCCCGAAGAAATAGATTGAATGGAGGCACGCTGCCCATCCAGCACATAAACTTATTACAGGCAGTATATCCGACTTGGGGTAGATGAGGACGATCATACCTTGATGGAACCAACACGTCAGCGAAAGGGATTCCGTGGATGGAGCATATTCGCCGAAGCGTGACTTCGTTAATCTTCAAAGCCTGTGAGTCGATCGGATTTTCCAAGAGAATCGATGCCTCCAGGGCATTAGGAGCTAAATTATGGGCGGGGGATGTCAACGGATTTGAAGTGTCCACAACTTCTTGCTTTGAAGATGGTCCGGGCCTATCTAAGATAGTGGCGGAGCTAGACTTTTTAGACATCTCCAATAAATAGCGAATCTGGCAAATCACCTGTGAGAACTATACTTGAAAAATGTTCAACATTAGAATTAACAACACGAATATTCCCCCCACATGGTGTGTGAACTAGTTCCATCAATCGTGTATAAGCGTTGAAAGTTTGAAAGTCACAAGGTTACCGATATAAAACCAAGCTTCAAATCATCGCCTTCGAAGACCGTCATCGCTGACCCTCTCCGAAAGCCTGCCTTATGGTGATTACAGTTTCAGATTCAGAAAACGTTAAAAGAAGCTATCCGAGTATGTCAATCTAAGTTCAGGTTTATGACTACTGAAGCTAGGAAGTTAATAGTCCGGATCAGTTTGATATGCTAATATGCTAGAGTCCTTGTCTTTGTTTTGTTATGTGATTAGGCAAGGCAATTGTTGGTTCGGCATTTGTGTTGTTCGGCTTAAGTGTAGTTTGGCATTTATGTTTGTTCGGCACTTATGATTGTACGACATTTGTGTTGTTCGGCTTAAGTGTGGTTCGACATTTATGTATGTTCGGCACTTATGATTGTACGGCATTTGTGTTGTTCGGCTTAAGTGTGGTCGGCATTTATGTTTGTTCGGCACTTATGATTGTTCGGCATTTGTGTTGTTCGGCTTAAGTGTGGTTCGGCATTTATGTTTGTTCGGCACTTATGGTTGTTCGGCATTTGTGTTGTTCGGCCTAAGCGTGGTTCGACATTTGTGTTTGATCGGCCTTGATATGGTTCAGCGTTTATGCTTGTTCGGCCAATTCTCGATCGGCCTGAATATCGTTCAAACTAGTTAGCGATCGACAGAGCATCGTTCGGCCAAGATTCTGTTCGGCCGAAGCGACATTCAGCATCCCCACTAACTCATACCGCCTCCCTAACCTTCCATCCCATCGTTCGGCATACGGTGCGTCACACTACTGCCTTCAAATTTTTCTCCCTTCCACCATCCACGCCCGAACAACGAGAATCGAGTGTTCGGCAAGTCATGCCAGACCTTACCATTCGACATCCCAACCATCTCCTACTTGTCCTATATTCTTTCTTCCTCCATTCTCGTTCGGCACAGGAGATTTATTCCGAACCACAACGCATCTCCCAACAGCTTCCTAGAAAGTTCGTCTCTATTCACTCCTCCTTCCACCCTCATCGTTTAACTCTAAAAAACTCCTAGAATACCTTAATCAAGGCTCGATTCACCCTATCGACTATGGAACTTGAGTGTAAAGACTGTTTTAAGTTATGGGAAGGATTTAGACAGAAGAATCGATACCTAGTTAGTATGTCGAAGGCCTGGAAAGGATTGACGAATCGTTGAAGGATGTTAATTGGAAATGTCAGCAAGTGCAAGGCAGCGGTGTTGAAAATGTGAAAAGAGAAGAAGGAAGAAGATGCCGGCCTTTATAGGGAAGAAGGAGAAGTCGAAAAGGCTATACCCGGTGGAACCGGTCAAAGCCGCAACGTTCGGCTTCGGCACAAAAAGTCGTTCGGCACATGAGGAGCGTTCGGCTTCGAGTGCATCGTTCGGCATTTATACCACGTTCGGCACAACCTCCACCAGTGATATTCTCAAGGAAAACCACCTCAACTCGTGATTAAGAGAGAAAACAGAACCATATCTCAAAGCCTAGCCAGTGGACTCGTAGTTCAAAGCGCATCACGTTCGATCACGCGATACACTTTGGGGGGCAAGTGTTTCCTGATGGTCTACCCAGGCAACGAAGTGTTCAGCAATCTCGTTCGGCATGAAAAGATGGTTCGGCAATCAAGAGTATTCGGCCTACAAAGTTACGCTCGACCTAAGCGTACGCTCGGCCTAAGACTATGCTCCGCCTAAGGGTACGCTCGGCCTACAAGGACGTTCGACATACAAGTTGCGTTCTGCATCAAGTGACGTTCGGCACAAAAGGTTTGCTCAGCATTTGAGTTCGTCCGGCATCCAAAGACCGTTCGGCATCAAGTGACGTTCAGCACAAGTGGTTTGCTCGGCATTTGAGTTCGTCCGACATCCAAAGACTGTTCGGCATCACGAGAATGTTCGGCAGCCAGAGGTGATCGGCATTTATCCAACCTCAGTCAACTTCAACCATTGCTTGGCATACACTCCCCACTCAGCACCTCACTTCGTTCGGCATAAGGAGATCGTTCGGCATTCTTCCCAGCACGTTCGGCTTCGATTGTTACTTGACCTGCTCTTCCCGCACAACAAGCGCATCGTTCGACATGAGGAGGATGGTTCGACATTTGACCGTTCGGCCTATTCGGTTCGGCATACAGTGACCACCCCATTTAGGCCAAGGTGTTCGGCTGCCTGGCCTGCCAGGGAAGTCCAACCCATCTTTGTCTAGAAATAGAGGGGCAGGGGCACAGTGAAAAGGAACTTTTTTTGGGAACACTGGGGAGACTCTACCGCTCTCAAGACTCATCCTCTTTACTTAGCAATTGTATTCAAGTATTTGAGCTACGGATTGTATCTGTAATCAACCATCAAGTAAAGCAATAAAGTTTAACCTTAAAGTGGATGTAGGCAATTACGTTGAACCACTATAAATATGGTGTTCTTGCTTTCTGCATTCAAATTAGCATATTCTTCCTTGTTTAAATTTACCTTCATCAATTATATCCCTACACAATCTTTCTCAACGAGGTTAGTGACCAATTTTGGTGCTAACAACACTCAAGTCAGGATTAACATTCTTATATCAATAAATCCAACTCAAGTGAAATATCAACGTTAATATAAGTAACTCAAAGGATGTTTGGAATAACCATCCTCTAAGGATCCGTGGAACTATCTACTATGTAGTAATATACGCTATTATACTATGTCTATAGTAAAGTAAACTATTAAAATAGCATTGAGGCGTTACCCATATCCCCTTTAACACATTTTTATAATGCCGTAGTCTATACAGATACTGTAAACTCTACCCACAGGTGGGCTATCAGGGAGCACTTCATAGGTACTTCATAAAAAAACTCGTAGAAGGCGCGATAGGGCATGTGACACGGCACTCGAGGCAAAGCCAGGGTAGATATATCGTTTGCGTGTCCGGACTGGTGGTAATGCATAGCAGCTACTACCGCCCACCTCGTGACACACTCCCAAATCAAAATCGAAGGTGCACCTAATCAAATCACAAAAGCAATAGAATGGTATCGAAGAAATGTGTCCGATAGGAGGAATGATCTCACTTGGCCCGACGTGGCTCCTGTTTTAGCCGCATCAAGCTGACTCACGGGAGTCAGGGCTACGTAAATACCATAAGGAATCATCACCAAACCATCCTACTTCATTCTAGAATCTCCACCACGTACACAGTTGTTAAAGTGGTTTTCGGTATTGGCAGAGAGTATGACAATAACCGATCCCGGTCTCTTTAACAACCCAACGTTATCATAACACCGCGGTCATTTCAAAATAGTTTATACTTCAAAACCAAAATATTATTTCCATTTCAAGGCCCAAATCAATAAAATATCATTTCCATTTCAAATATATTCACTTCTAAAATCATAGTACTTTCAAAGTTATAACATTTTCGAAACCAAACATTTGAAATTATAACACTTTGGAAATCATAACACTTTCATTTAAACAGTTTAGATATAAATAATAGTATATATAATAAAATAGTTTATATAAAATAGTTATAAGTTAAAATAGTTTATAATAAAATAACTAATATTGAAAACGATTTATATTAGAAATAGTTTATATTAAAATAAATTATAAAGTAAAATATAAAATAGTTTTAGATATAGTTTAAAAATACTTTATATAATAAAATAGCTTCCTCAAATTTCACAAATCGATTCAAATCAACTCGAATTCCAAAATTAAATTTTAATTCAATCTCAATTCATAAATTTCAACTCAATTCAGTTTCTTAATAAACCATTTCAAATTATATCGTTTTCAAATACAGATTTCAACCACAAAATAAACTAGTTTGATTTCAATATATTTCAAAGCTTTATATATTCAATATTTCAAAACTAAATTTGCTAATTTCATATATATCTTAATTTAACTTCATTATTATTTAGTTTTGAAATATTCACCAAATAAATCCAATATCATTTAAATAAAACCTCGAATTACAAATAAATTAAATATTTCCTTTATTTTATTTAAACTTGAAATATTCATTTAATCACCTTAAACCAAAATCAAGTTATAAAATCATATCCTTTCAAAAGTCTCAAATTCAATAAGTTTCAAGTCGATTTTTAATTAAATATAGTTCTTGATTAAATACAATTTCAAATAAATCCAAATTTATCACTCCAATCTTAACTTATACAAATCGTTATAAAATCTATTTTAAAATAAAATTTTAAATGAATACGTAAATGTCTCATAAAATTTATTTATACATCAAATCTATGTTTATATTCAAAAAAATAAGTAATATTATAAATAAATTCTTAAAATTTATAATTTCAAAATTAACTTATAACTATACAATTTTCACAACATATAAATTTTAAAATAAAATACATTTATATATAATATCTTAAAAACAATATTTATTAAACCAAATATTTCTTTCCAAAACCATAGAAATTATTTTTAAAATATTTATATATATAGACCAACGGTGTCTGTATAAATTTTTTTATCCTATGGTTAAGTGATACAGATATTTATCATTTCAATCCGCAATTTAAATATATACGGGTATATATCATTTCAACCCGCAATCCCAAATTCAATTAAATGAAAATCGCTTGGGTTTATCATTTCAACCCATAAAGATTTTCTCCTATTCTATAGATCGTTTGGGTATGTATCATTTCAACCCATAGGGAATACTAAAATAACAGGGAACTTGCAGAGTGGGAACAAATATGATAAAAAATTTAATATATCAACAATAGGCATATAACATCAATAACAATAAAATATAGTATAAACAACAGGATATGGTGTCATATCCCACAAGTGAACAATTACAGATAATAGCATATCATATATAACAATTATAAAATTAATAGTTCAATTTAGCAGCATATTTCAATTGTCGTTTCAATTGAAATCCAATTTAATAAATATAAGAACGTTAATCGTGAGTGATTGCTCACCTTTCGAGGCTAGAGGAGTTTGATACACAACAAGCTACAAATTGGATCACGATTTAGACAATCGAATAATCAAACAACAATCTCAAAGTGAAGTAAGCTGAAAGTGGATTTGACGGACAAAGCTGATAGATAGGAATCGATGAGAAAATCAATCAGTTTAATAAAAACAGAGAATATATATATATATATATTATTAAATTTCCCTTAAAATCAATATTTTAATTTAAGACATATTAAAATAATATACATATGTGAATACGATAAAGATCATTATTCTTAAAACACATATATTTAAAATCCATATTAAATATATATATATATATTCATTCCCAAAATCACAAATTTTCGTAAAATATCTCTAGTAAAATCGAATATCTATACTATATAGCATCAACCATATGATATAGTATTATATAACATATACATATGTACCACTATAAATAAAATATAAATATGTCTTATCTACTAAAAAGTGGAGCCAGCACACTATACCATATTTTATAAAAATCTAGAAGCCGCAGATATTTTATACTTAAAACGGTATTTTATATATATACACAAAAAAATCAGATTGTAAATAGTTTTTTTGAGCGAGACGGGTGTGTAGCGTGACACTACACAGCCGATTAAAAGCATATATATATATATATATATAATATTGATGTTTTGATCAACAGGCCTGATCGATGGCACTTAGCATAAGCACAGTAATCATACTAACCACAAATAATGGCAAGATAGAGCAAGAGTATATATAAAGATAGCCAGACAAAACAAAACCAAAAAACCAAAAAGAATTGCAGGGCTCCAAGCACAACAGTGGTTGCCAGCTACGGCCATGGCTGCTGGCCCACAGGAAAAGCCGAGCTGTCCCTTTAGATTCTGTCGGAGAGGAGCTTCTCTGAGGAAGGCAGAGCCTAAAGGGAGCGGTGAAGCTTTGACCTGTAATGGAGGTGAACAAAGAAGTTATGCGTCTACAAACACCTTCAAAGTGGTTTCTAGGTTTATTAAACACGATTGCGTTACGTTCTTTCCATAAACCCCAACAGAAGAGGGCGATAAATACATCAAGGAGGAGATTGGGAGGGTTGTATTGCCAGTGATCGAAGATGATCGGTGGAGCAGGGATATAGCCCAGGAGGTGGGCGCTGGAAGCAACCCAGATAGAATAAGCATAGTCGCATTCTCGAAACAAGTGAGGAATATCTTCGATGTAGCTAGAACAAAAGACACAGAATGGGTCAACCGGAATATGCAAGCGGAGGAGTCTATCTTTGGTGTTGATTCGATCATGCGCCAGGCACCACTGGAAGAAGGAAATACGAGGTGCGAGCGGACATTTCCAAAGCCTAGGGAAGGCAAAGAAGCGACCTGGGTTGTTGAGGAGGGAGTAACAGGAGGCGACCGAGAAGTCTTTGACAGGGGCGGGAGCCCAGACAACACAGTCCGGCATGGTGGAAAGTTGAACAGTTTGAAGAAGGTTGGAAGCAGTGATAAGGTCGGAATAAGTGTCTAAGCCGAAGAGAGATGGGGGGCAAAGGAAGTCAAGACCGGAGATGACACAGTCCCAAAGGCTTCTCGGTCCCTGACCGAAACCGGAGATTGTAAATAGTTATGTGTAGATTCTATTTATAAACAAATATATATCAGACTAACATATGTAAGTACAACCGACATATGAAAACAACAATTATATATAGCTTATATTAATTTGTAAACCAACAGATTGCGTAAAATAAAAATAAAAACAAAACTAATATATACAACACACATATATGCTACTACCAGATAGACATACATATATATAGTTTGAAAACTTTTATATTCAAAAACACAAAATTTACATAACTTAAATATATAAACAGTCTACATACGGCATATAATAGTGTGAAATTTTGTATAAGCTTATATTATAATTAACTGAAAACCTTTAAATATGACCAACATAATATAATATACTTTAAACATATATATATATATATATGTATATGTATATCTTAATATAAAATAAAATATAATAAAATATATATGAAACATGCATACCAATACATTGAAAGAAGGAGGCCGAGCATGGTGGGGTGCTGCTGCCACACGGGAAGGTGGCTGGAGTTGTTGAGGCATGGTCTCAGGCTGCAGCCATAGCTTCAGGAGGAGGGATGGTAGGCTAATGGGTCTGGGTGGCCACGCTTGGGCTGCTGCGTGAACAAGGGGTTGCGGAAGTTTGGCGAAAACTTGGAGGGGAGTGGAGGTGGCAGATCATTGGCTCGCGTGTGTAGTGGGCGGGGCAAGGGAGAATGGCAAGCAAGATGGAAAGGTTTGAGTTCACATGGAGGCTTCATATAGGTAGCAGTGGCAAAAAGAAAGAAGGCTAAGAGAATAGCAACAGGAAGGAAAATAAAAAGGCAACAGGTTCCATAGAAAAGCTTCAGGAAGATAAATAGGTATAATAACTTTAATTATATTATTGTCAAATGAGAAGCACGAATCAAATTAAGGAGATGAGAAATGAACAGAAAAATGAAATAAAGAGGCTACCGGATATTATAAATGAAATAGCCAATGGAAAATTGAAAAGGTGGAATCACAAAAGCCTGCACTAGAAATTCAGCAAGTAATAAAAGCTGCTGGCCAATTAATTTACATGGTAAAATGAAGGGTTAGAGAAATCAAAAGTTAAAACGGGTAACGATATGGTCTGATGTCTACAGATTTTGCCATCCACCGGACGCCAAAACATCCAAACGAATATACTGCGGAGATCAGCATGACGAGACGATCAAAACAGTATACAGATATCAGTGATAGGATCATCCAATCAAAACTCGATATTCGGTACTGAAAATGCTTCTAATTTGCCGAAAATAAGATAGACGGGGCAATAACAGTCCAAATCTTGAGAAACGAAATATGATGTCTCACTCAGAAGATGGTTTACAAATTTATTATATAAAAATATTCAGGTTTGGAAAACATTTTATCATCATCAATTTTTAACTGATTTGATTTAAAATAAAATTTACACAAGAAAAATAAACTTCCATATTATGAGATAAAAATTTACCATCTGTTATGTTTAAATAGACGTATTCCAAATATTAAATTTTTATTTCCAAATTCAAATATTTAAAATTTCACAAAATTCAGTTAATTACGTAAATAAAACCTTTAAAATTTTATGGATCATTACACTCTCCCCCACTCAAAACTTTTCATCCCCGAAAAGGAACGAGATAGGAAAATAGAAACAACCAGAAGAAAATATAGATTTGAAACATATATTATCAGATACACAATAAATTCAAGACCATATAAATTTCACTAGTTTAATTTGATTTATATTCAATTATTTCGGTTTCAATCCTTTTTATTTAATCAACAATATTCATGGTATACACATTTGGTTGGTTACAGTTCAATAATTTATTTGCTTTCAGTTTATCAACAATTATTACAAAATTTTCTTTCAAACAAAAATTATTTATTTAACTCATTCATTAAATCCTATTAACTTTGCTTAAGTTAATTCCATTTAAGTTTCAATTTCAACTATTTTTAAGTTCATATTTATTTCCTTAAATAGCATTTTCCTTTATTTATTTAATTTATTCCACTTAATATATGTTTTGCGACATATATTACTGTATAAATATTTATTATCCCTTTATTATTCAACCAATGAATTCTCTTTTTTTCAATTTATTATCTAATTTATTATTTAAAACTTCCCTAAACAAAATATCAGTTGGACATCTTGTTATTTACCTTTTATATTGTATATTATTTAATTACCTATTCTCATTAACATTTAACTATTTCTAGGTAAGTTATATTAATGTTTCTGAGTGTAATTAAACACTATACAAATTTTCTTTTATTCACAACTTTTTGATCAAGCAAGCTTTTTAGTTTGAACCATTTATTGCTAAAGTTCCTCTTGCACCTTTTTATTCACCCTAATATTTTAACTTTTTTTTGAATATTTTTAGGCAAGTTATATATATTAGAATGTAATTTAGTGTTATACAAATAAGTTTGTATTCAAATTCAACTATTTCAAGTTGGTTAAATTTCATTTATCGTTTTAGATATTCCAATTATTCAAACATTTCACTTTATTTCAGCAATTGAAACCATTTCTTAATAAAACATAAGATTCAAATTTCCGGTTTCACTTCAAACTATTTTGAAATAATTATGTACATATATATTATATAAATCAAATCATATTCAAGGGTTTCAAATCAAATCCATTTTCCAAAACAAAAGTGTAGCAAAGCTACTAACTCATTTCTCCACTTTGAAACTCGAAAATGAATGTCGATGATGCTGCAGTCATCACCGAAAATAATTTTACAACGATAAAAGAGGAGAGTACAGACTTAATTCCTTTAAAATTATCCTTTTGAATCAATTTCCATCCGAAAATACTTCCAAATTATATATATATATATATATAACAAAACTTTGAAAACCAAAATTTGAAAAGTACCGATTTAAATTTATTGCATTTTCAAATCAAATAAACCCTGTTTATAAAATTTGAACACCTTATAACATAAATAATGGACAAAATAATAATGATAATCTAGTATTATCATTCCTAACAACCAGTTCCTTTAATTATCAAATTTTAGAAAACTATACTTTTATAGATAAGATACAATCATACAAAATTTACGAATTTTGGAAACAATATTGTGTCAGTTTGTTCTGTTCAAGTGTTTTGAAATTCCTATCGATAGCTTTAGCTAGACGAATCGATCGAACCCCAAAATTCAAGCTTAACAACTCAAATAACACAATATAAAACATTTTATATAAATACAAATACACTCCCTCACTTGATGATTCCAGAATGGATTTAAAAACAAGGATAGAGATCCAAGTTAAGAGGAACCCTAATCAAGTAGAATTCTAAGTAGGAGAAAAGCTCAAAACGAAGATAAGATGATCAAATAACAAAAGAGAAAAGATGGATAGACTTATATAAATCGCGAGCGACCTTAACCGGGTCAACCGAGACTTCAAGAATAAGATTGATGTAGAATTCTGAGGCAAATTGACATCCGATCACAAGAGAATAGAATTTAGGCATAGCAAGAGGTAGTAGCATCGTAAAATCGAGGATACAGAAATTTTGGTGAATCAATGCCTGTTGTAAAGGAGTTTCACCCCTTTACAAATCATTCTAAGATTGGCGGAACCGCCGATTCATTATATATATCAGCCGAAGTGGAGTTATGGGATACTCCAGAATCAAGAAAACACAAATAGGGAGAGATAAGAATGGATTTCAGAACAAAGGGAAGAGTTACAAAGTTCGAAAGAAATCCGAATCAAAGAGGAAGGAATTCAAGCTCGAACGAAGGTGATTCTATAATTAATTTTTACTTTATATGCTAAGTTTTGCCTAAAACCTAACTCTGATACCAACTGTAACGACCCGCTATTTCGTGCCATTCGCATCCGCACATGTCGGACTTGAATTTCTCAAAATATCAGATTGTTAATTTATATTTGGCAAAACTTAACACATACAATAAATAAATAAATCACAGAATCACAGACAGAGTATTACAATAATAAGCAGCGGAATAGATAAATAGTAGTTCATGAAGCTACTATAAAACAACAGAGTTTGAAATAAAATACAACAGAATATCTCAAATACAATGAAGTCTCGAATACAAATAGATGACCAGTCTGAACAAAACCACTGAATATCTGAAAGCTGAATAGATACAAATGGATCTTCAAGTGAAGCTCCAACTCCAAAGGTGAGTCTCCAATGCTGTTACACTTAGTCTGACCCGAGCGTAAAGCAAAACACAAAACACTCGAGTCAGGATTAACATTCTTATATCAATAAATCCAACTCAAGTGAAATATCAACTGAAATACAAGTAACTCAAAGGATGTTTGGGATAACCATTGTGATATCCCGGAATTTTGAGCAATATCAATTTAATAATCTATATTAAATATTAAATTGATTTGATATATCTTTGTTAATAAGATATGGATTGATTTAATAATTTTCTTTTAAATGAATATCTAACTGATAATTTATCTTTTAAAATCTAATAAATTTTTTTCTATTAATTTATATATATATGTGTATATTGTAAATAGTTAAGGTCTGTTTAAATTTTAATAAATAAGGATATGCCTTCAAACTCTAATCTTTTTGATGATTTGGAGATTTAATTAAATTCAATATTAAATAAATAATCATATGGCTTTAAAATATACTCAAGATTAAAGATAAAATTATTTAAATGATTTTATCTTAAATTTAAATTAAAGAAAAGGTTTGTTGTTCTATTTAAAGTATAGCTTTATAAAAATCAGTAATAAAGTGATAATTTCTTTTATGAATTATTCTAATGTAATAATGAGCTTTATTTATAATATAATGTCTATGCAAGTAGATTTTTGTTATAAATAAAAATTGTTATATATATTTTAAAAGAAATTATGGTTTTTAAAATTTATATAAATCTCTCAAAAGAATAATACGTATAATAAAATATACCTTATAAATATTTAAAGTAAGTATAAAATAAAATAATAGTAGGTAATTATATATTTGATAGTTTAAGTCTTAAAATAAAAATAAACACATTTATGTTAGAGATAGAGATAAATATGCAAGCTAACATGATAACAATAACCATAACAACTTTAAACCAAAAACTTAAGTAAAAGCTTAAGTAAAATATTTTATACTCTATAACAAAATACATGTTGCAGGCAGGCCATCACTTCTGTATATACGAATAAGTGGGGAAGTATGCTAAGCTTTAAGTTAAATATATAAACATATGCCAGATTTGTACCTACGAGAATAATAAAAATGGTTGTGTAAACTTGATAAGGAGCAAGGCATTAAATGCCTTCACCACTAGTACAAGATATTTCATTTTCGGCTTCTTTTTAAAATAAAAATCTTTGATTTCTTTTGTACTAGCTAGGATTTATATGTACAAATGCAACTATCAAGCTTTTGCATACTTGTTTTATTTAGCAAGCTTCTCCCCATTTTCGTTCATCAAAACAAATATAACCTGAGATCAAATAAGAAAACAAAGCACTTCAGTTTCAAATTTAAAATGAAAGCATCTCAACTACAACAAGTTTCCAGTTCAAACATTTCAGTTTTAATGTTTCAAGCCAGTTCAAAGTTTCAAGGATCAAAACAACAAAAATATGCAAGTTTCAAATCCCAGTTTTCAAGCCTTCTTGTTTTCAAGCAAAAGAACAAGCTTTCTGTTTTTAAGCCAGGTGAGTAAAATTTTTTTAAACTAAACTTAAATAACGTGGAAATTTTTGTGTTAGTGATTTGTTTTACATGTATATGTATGTGCAAGTTTCTTTGTGAATTTATGTAAGTGTGCATATATAGTGCTTCTAAACATCTCAGATCTTAGTTTCAACCCTTTGTCTTTAAACTGTAAACATGAAACATCCTTCTATTTTGAGGCATATGACTTATAGTTGAAGTAACTTGTGATGTATGTTGAAACGTGTTTGTATGTTGAAATGTGTTTGTATGTTGGTTTTAAATTCTGGAAATATGTGAGAAGGTCTAAGTAATTACAATGTTCATCTCTGTTTTAAAACTCCAAAGATTCAAACTTAGTTTTAACTTCAAATTCTTCCCACTCTAATCTTCTTTAGACTTAGTTATTTAAAACAAAGTTTGTTGTTTTAAAACTAAACTAAGCTTTAAAAATAGTTGCAAGAATTATAGATAGAAACATTGTTTGGAAAAATTGGAAAACACAGAGCAACTTGAAATATGTTAAAAATCAAACGTTAAATTTTGTTGATTTAAATATATATCTGGAATCGTATATGAAAGATAGGATTTTTAAAATCAAGTTTACATTTTTTACTAAAATATTGAATGGGTTATTTGGGTTTGTTTGGAAAACTTGTTTTCGAGCATTTCAGTTGATCGCGAGGTCGAGGGTGGTCGGGGTTGTGTGAGATGGAGGAGGAGCCTATGGGGGTGATTGGAAAAATGGTCGTCGACAGCGGTTAGAGTTTGAAATTTTTAACCCTAGTTATGACGAGGGTTCATTCTTGGATTCGTTCGTTCCCTATGATGGATCGAGTGCGACCGGACTTTGGAGGATGGTAGCGGGGTGGTAGGTGAGGCCGTGGCCGGAATTTCGTGACCTCCTGTGGTCGAGGTGGTGAGATTGGATTGTTGACAGGTTTGAGGAGGTGTTGAGTTGCGTTTCTAGGTTTCGTTCTTTTTCTCGATTTCGAATTCGAGGATTATGGTGATGCTCGAGTGGGTCGGGGATGGTTTTGGGATGATCGTCAATTTGTTCGACGATGAAGTGATGGTTGGAGAAGCTCGTCGGCACCGTGCACGTGCACGAGCTCGGTTTTGCCTGAATATGGTGATGCTTGGGAGTTTTGTTTTCTTGGTTTCTCTCTCGCGTGTTTTCTCGAATAACTCGGTGGTTGACTCAAGTATGAGACGGGGGAAACTCGAAGTTAATGGGAAGGCTTGGGTCATTCGAGTGTTTACTCGGAATAGGGGAGTGTGCGACTCGAAGCAATTGCTTTAATCTCGGGTTATTTTGTTTATGCCAGTTTTTAAATAAGCCTGGCAGTTTTTAAGTTTTTAAAATTTAAAAGCAGGGTTTTAAAAACAGAGTTTAAAACCAGAATTTAAGAGATGGATTCAAATTGACTTTTGTCTCCATAGTTTTAAATAAAAATAAGTTTTATAAAAATAAAATGTGTTAAAGTATATTTTAAAGTGTGTAAATTTTGCTAAGTTAAATTTTGTATTATTTTGAATCTAAATTTGTAAATGAAAATTTGATCATTTATAAGAAATATTTTATCCTTAAATAAATGTAGATTTAAGGATTTGTAATTATTAAGTTAATTAAAATAAGTAATTAACTAATTTAATTAATTAATGATTGAATTAATTAATTTTGTAATTATTAAGTTAAATTAGTTAATTAAGGTTTAAGATAATTAATTTAGGATAAATAAATGGGTAATTAAGAATCATTAATTATATTAGATTTGAATTTTAATTTATGATTAGTAATTAATAAATGAAGTAAGTAAGGATTAATTAAGTTATATTGAATACTTAATTAATTAAATAATTGAGGATTAAATAATGATTATTAAAGATGAAATTTGATTGTAAGTAATAATAAATCTTAATTAATTACTTTGGAAGAGTAATTAAAGAAGTGTTAATAATTAATGAAGGTCATTAACTAGGATTATTAAATAATGAATAAATATGATTAATCTTGATAATTAATTAGATTTATTAAGATAATCAATTGTGAATTATTTAAGTATAATTACTTATGAAAGTAATTAAGAAATTTATTTCTCATTATAATTAATTAAGTTTAATATGAATTGTTTAAGTTAATTAATTTAGTTTAATTAATTTAAATAACCATTTGATGATGTGATAAGTATAATTACTTAAGGAAGTAATTAATTGTGGATGATTTAATAATGAAAGTAATTTGAGTATAATTACTTTTTATAATTAATCAAGGGATTAATTAGAGATAATTAATTATGGAGTAATTAAATTATTAAATGAAGTAATTAAGGGTAGTTAATTACTGAATGGAGTTAATCTAGGTGATTAACAATTTGGTTTAATTGAAGATATATTACTAAATGTAATAGATGTAATTAGAGATCATTAATTATTATAATTAATGATGTAATTTAAAATGGATTTATTTGGAAATAATTAATAAATGAAGGAATTCATTTATGAAATTAATTAAAGAAGTAATGTAATTGATTTTAGTAACTTAAAGATTACTTTCTATATTTGGTATAAGATAATTAATTTGTAAAAATAATTAAAGGATAATTACTTAAATGTAATTAAAGATAATTAATCAAGGATGATTAATTAAGACGGGAAGTAGAGAATGATTAATTAATTGACTTGTAATTAATTAATGGTTATGTAAGCAAGATTTATAATGATGAAGTAATTAATTTAATTTACTTTAAATTAATTAGAGATTTGTAATTAATTTAATACATTTTAAATTAATTATAAATGGTGTGATTATTAATCCTTGTTTATATATGATGGATGATATTGATTTCCTTAATTGATTGTGATCTCAGATATGAGATGAGTAATATCCCTTGTGATATGGATGCTTGTTTAAGTATGATAATATTGATTATCTGTTTGAGTTGATGATATGGATTATCTGTTTATGATGAAAATGTGATTATCCATTGTTATATTGTGATTTATCTATCTGTGTATATATAGATAATTGAATTAAACTGTTTTAACTTTAAAACAACTTGGCCTTAAAAGATACGATTTGGATTTCGATCAGACCGGGATCGGGTTTCTAGATTTGGATATCCAAAAACCACATCGATCCAAATTAACGATAGGTCGTGAATCTCAAGTGAAGATGAAGATTCAGAATGCAAGGGTTATTGTCGTTAACTCTGAGGGTGATTCCAAAATGAGTGTAACGAGATAATGCCTTCGGTTTCATTCGAACCCGGAACAAACTTGTATGGATTGAATGCTTTCAGAACATCGTCAGGTGGACGATGAGCATTCTAAGAGATGTGTTCTCTTAAGGTAATCGTAGCCTCAAGCCTCATCAACCGGGAATGGCTAAAACAAGGGAGGTGCAGCAAGGTTAGTGAGTAGCACCCAAGTAGGACGAGATTACCCCTATCTAGATGTCCCTTATTATTACGGCTTTGTGTGCGGTTGGTCATGACAACCGTGGGTTGTCTTGTGCGAGAATTATCCAGTAAGGGATGTTCCGACCTTGTGTTGCAGAGGACTTAGGGTGGGTCCTCGGTACGCTGATCTAGGCCAGGTACTGTGACGGGCGGTACCCCAGTAGCCCTGCCATTGTATGGAATCCAAAATCCAATAAGTGCCATCGGATTTGATTGTAAACCTAGTATGCTGGAATTTAATGAATGTAACAATTTCGGCTATTTCTTATTTACTTGAAAACCCTAGACCTATAATAATATCACTGAATTTCCTATCAAATGTTTGGTTAGCGTAAGGTAAAAACTTACCCATGTTTATGTGTGGGAAGTCTTACGTGATACCTTTGTTTCAAAGGTTTTTAAAAGTTAAGCAGCTTTAACCGTTTACTCATACCAGACCCATGTCTGACCCAGAGTTTATTTCTGTTTTTCTTAAACTCTCGGGTACTCAAATTTTTACGAGTAGCCAAGGGTATCAGGTTAGCTTTGACAAATTCTGGAGGAGCAATGAAGCAGGAGGCTTCAGCGGACAAATATATATATTGGATCCGCTGTATTAGTGTTTATCTGTATTTCCGCTGTGTTGTATTTCTGTGTTGTATTGAGTTGTATCGAGTTGTATTAACTAGACAGGTGTTTATAACTGTCTAGTATGTGTTGTATTATCTGTGTAACTCTGATGTATATGATACTATGTAATCTCTTATGTGATATATTATATTTCATTCGTTCCGCTGTTGAGATTCTGATGTTGTTTTCTTCTTTCTTCTCTATCTTTTCTATTTCTCACCCCTTTCTTTCTTAAAGATGATGCGACTTTCTTGTAGTAGAAAGTCGGGTCGTCACAGTTGGTATCAGAGCGTTAGGTTGAGTGAATACCTAGGCTCTGGAGTGGTGTCTATCTTGAGAGAGCGTATTTGTAATTTTGATATATATATATATATATATATTTCTACCTATCTATTGGGTTACTTGTTTGGGTTTCCCAATATAAGTTATAAAGGTAGATAAGGTAGGGTGTGTGTAACACGACTACCAATGGTTGGAAGTGTATCTGTCGAGACTGTAGACCTAATACCATCTCGAGTGAGCTTTGTTGATGTAAGGATCTCATCGATCTCTGAAGGAAACCTGATAAGGTTTGGAGTTTATCTTTGAAGTGTAAGTTGGATGAGCTAGAGTTTGGATCTGTCGGTTGGACAGAAGCAAGTGATGGTATCTTGATACCTCAGGGATTAGTAGCTGTGTGGTGAGACGCAGTGACTATGGATGTTTCCGAAGATGTTTCTTTGGGACAAGTTAAAGAAGTGTGTCTGCTTCGGTGATGTGGCTGAGTGCAGCAGGGTGTTTCTGTTTGGTTTGAGGTTCGAGTTTCTCGAGAGCTTCTGGATTTGTAGTATTTGGGCATTGGTGTCAGTAGTGTAGCTCAGAATGTTTTGTGTGTTGGCAAGGAAGCTTTCTAGCTTAGCAGTGGAGTTCCGAAGCAGCAGTGTGGTTTCGTTTCTTCGTTGGATTGGCTAGTTAAGTGTAAGCTGTTCTGTTTGGTAAAGAGAGAACAGTTTTTCTTTGGATATTAGGCTGGATTGATCGCAAAAGTGACTTGCGATAACTGAGCGTTCTCTTGGGTTGTCAGGGATTTTTCTGGATGTCTTCAGGAAGTCAGAGTTTTGTTTGCATCTGGAGATTTAGTTTGGTATCGACTGGATTCCAGGAGTAGTACCGATGGTTCAGCTTAGTAGTAGGATGTTTTTTTGGAGGAAGATCTTAGTGAAGCAGCTCAGGTTTTGGAGGAACTTCTGAGTTTTCTTTTTGGATCCGTTGAACCATATTTTTGGAAAGTGTTTTTCCAGTCTTTGCTTGTGTTCATCATCAGCATTTTCATCTACTCAGTCAGAGTTGCACAGTGGAAGCATGGTGGCAGCTGTTTTAGAGTGGAAGCAACTGGAAGTTGCAATGTTTTGGTTCAGGTTGTTTCGAGAGGGTATCAGCGAAGGATAAGCTGATCAGAAGGATCTAGGTAGCCCTGGATCGTCCGAAGGATTTTGTGGATAAGAATCAGAGATTTGATTTTGGATAAGTGTTTGATCTTCAGGATTGAATTGTCAGTTTGGATAACTGGGATTCGTTGTTTTCACGTATCTCTGAGGGAGTACGTGTAAGATTCTATCTCTGGTTGTAGAGCCAGCAGTTCAGGGAGTTTGGATGTTGAGTCAGACTTGTCTATAGTCTGATTTCCTGTCTTGTTTTGTAGATCTAGACGTGTGTAGCTTAGTAGTATTGATTGTTTGGATTCTATAGAGCGAGTAACCCGGTATTTATACTCGGGGAAACTGGAGGAAATTCTATCCAGTATTTTGTTTGGATAGTTAGATTTGTTTGATTGAATGATTGATTGCTATGGTTGTTAGTATATATTGATGATATATGCTTGTGTTTAAAATTAAATCTTTAATGAGATTATTAAATTACCTTTGTTTTAAATTTCGGGGACGAAATTCTTTTTAAGAGGGGAGGAACGTGATATCCCGGAATTTTGAGCAATATCAATTTAATAATCTATATTAAATATAAAATTGATTTGATATATCTTTGTTAATAAGATATGGATTGATTTAATAATTTTCTTTTAAATGAATATCTAACTGATAATTTATCTTTTAAAAGCTAATAAATTGTTTTCAATTTATTTATATATATATATATGTGTATATATTGTAAATAGTTAAGGTCTGTTTAAATTTTAATAAATAAGGATATGCCTTCAAACTCTAATCTTTTTGATGATTTGGAGATTTAATTAAATTCAATATTAAATAAATAATCATATGGCTTTAAAATATACTCAAGATTAAAGTTAAAATTGTTTAAATGATTTTAGCTTAAATTTAAATTAAAGAAAAGGTTTGTTGTTCTTTTTAAAGTATAGCTTGATAAAAATAAGTAATAAAGTGATAATTTATTTTATGAATTATTCTACTGTAATAATGAGCTTTATTTATAATATAATGTCTATACAAGTAGATTTTTGTTATAAACAAAAATTGTTATATATATTTTAAAAGAAATTATGGTTTTTAAAATTTATATAAATCTCTCAAAAGAATAATATGTATAATAAAATATACCTTATAAATATTTAAAGTAAGTATAAAATAAAATAATAGTAGTTAATTATATATTTTATAGTTTAAGTCTTAAAATAAAAATAAACATATTTATGTTAGAGATAGAGATAAATATGCAAGCCAACATGATAACAATAACCATAACAACTTTAAACCAAAAACTTAAGTAAAAGCTTAAGTAAAATATTTTATACTCTATAACAAAATACATGTTGCAGGCAGGCCATCACTTCTGTATATACGAATAAGTGGGGAAGTATGCTAAGCTTTAAGTTAAATATATAAACATATGCCAGATTTGTACCTACGAGAATAATAAAAATGGTTGTGTAAACTTGATAAGGAGCAAGGCATTAAATGCCTTCACCACTAGTACAAGATATTTCATTTTCAGCTTCTTTTTAAAATAAAAATCTCTGATTTCTTTTGTACTAGCTAGGATTTATATGTACAAATGCAAATATCAAGCTTTTGCATACTTGTTTTATTTAGCAAGCTTCTCCCCATTTTCGTTCATCAAAACAAATATAACCTGAGATCAAATAAGAAAACAAAGCACTTCAGTTTCAAATTTAAAATGAAAGCATCTCAACTACAACAAGTTTCCAGTTCAAACATTTCAGTTTTAATGTTTCAAGCCACTTCAAAGTTTCAAGGATCAAAACAACAAAAATATGCAAGTTTCAAATCCCAGTTTTCAAGCCTTCTTATTTTCAAGCAAAAGAACAAGCTTTCTATTTTTAAGCCAGGTGAGTAAACTTTTTTTTAAACTAAACTTAAATAACCTGGAAATTGCTGTGTTAGTGATTTGTTTTACATGTATATGTATGTGCAAGTTTCTTTGTGAATTTATGTAAGTGTGCATATATATTGCTTCTAAACATCTCAGATCTTAGTTTCAACCCTCTGTCTTTAAACTGTAAACATGAGACATCCTTCTGTTTTGAGGCATATGACTTATAGTTGAAGTAACTTGTGATGATGTTGAAATGTATTTGTATGTTGGTTTTAAATTCTGGAAATATGTGAGAAGGTCTAAGTAATTACAGTGTTCATCTATGTTTTAAAACTCCAGAGATTCAAACTTAGTTTTAACTTCAAATTCTTCCCACTCTAACCTTCTTTAGACTTAGGTATTTAAAACAAAGTTTGTTGTTTTAAAACTAAACTAAGCTTTAAAAATAGTTGCAAGAATTATAGATAGAAACATTGTCTGGAAAAATTGGAAAACACAGACCAACTTGAAATATGTTAAAAATCAAACGTTAAATTTTGTTGATTTAAATATATATCTGGAATCGTATATGAAAGATAGGATTTTTAAAATCAAGTTTACAATTTTTAATGAAATATTGAATGGGTTATTTGGGTTTGTCTGGAAAACTTGTTTTCGAGCATTTCAGGTGATCGCGAGGTCGAGGGTGGTCGGGGTTATGTGAGGTGGTGGAGGAGCCTATGGGGGTGATTGGAAAAATGATTATAGGTGGCCACGGCCATGGTGGCGACAGCGGTTAGAGTTTGAAATTTTTAACCCTAGTTTTGACAAGGGTTCGTTCTTGGATTCGTTCGTTCCCTATGATGGATCGAGTGCGACCGGACTTTGGAGGATGGTAGCGGGGTGGTAGGTGAGGACGTGGCCGAAATTTCGTGACCTCCGATGGTCGAGGCGGTGAGATTGGATTGTTGACAGGTTTGAGGAGGTGTTGAGTTGCGTTTCCAAGTTTCGTTCTTTTTCTCGATTTCGAATTCGAGGATTATGGTGATGCTCGAGTGGGTCGGGGATGGTTTTGGGATGATCGTCGATTTGTTTGACGATGAAGTGAAGGCTGGAGAAGCTCGCCGGCACCGTGCACGTGCACGAGCTCGGTTTTGCCTGAATATGGTGATGCTTGGGAGTTTTGTTTTCTTGGTTTCTCTCTCGCGTGTTTTCTCGAATAACTCGGTGGTTGACTCAAGTATGAGACGAGGGAAACTCGAAGTTAATAGGAAGGCTTGGGTCATTCGAGTGTTTACTCGGAATAGGGGAGTGTGCGACTCGAAGCAATTGCTTTAATCTTGGGTTATTTTGTTTGTGCCAGTTTTTAAATAAGCCTGGCAGTTTTTAAGTTTTCAAAATTTAAAAGCAGGGTTTTAAAAACAGAGTTTAAAACCAGAATTTAAGAGATGGATTCAAATTGACTTTTGTCTCCATAGTTTTAAATAAAAATAAGTTTTATAAAAATAAAATGTTTTAACAACTTTAAAATGTGTTAAAGTATATTTTAAAGTGTGTAAATTTTGCTAAGTTAAATTTTGTATTATTTTGAATCTAAATTTGTAAATGAAAATTTGATCATTTATTAGAAATGTTTTATCCTTAAATAAATATAGATTTAAGGATTTGTAATTATTAAGTTAATTAAAATAAGTAATTAACTAATTTAATTACTTAATGATTGAATTAATTAATTTTGTAATTATTAAGTTAAATAAGGTTTAAGATAATTAATTTAGGATAAATAAATGGGTAATTAAGAATCATTAATTAAATTAGATTTAAATTTTAATTTATGATTAGTAATTAATAAATGAAGTAAGTAAGGATTAATTAAGTTATATTGAATACTATATTAATTAAATAATTGAGGATTAATTAATGAGTATTAAAGATGAAATTTGATTGTAAGTAATAATAAATCTTAATTAATTACTTTGGAAAAGTAATTAAATAAGTGTTAATAGTTAATGAAGGTCATTAACTAGGATTATTAAATAATGAATAAATATGATTAATCTTGATAATTAATTAGATTTATTAAGATAATCAATTGTGAATTATTTAAGTATAATTACTTATGAAAGTAATTAAGAAATTTATTTCTCATTATAATTATTTAAGTTTAATATGAATTGTTTAAGTTAATTAATTTAGTTTAATTAATTTAAATAACCATTTGATGATGTGATAAGTATAATTACTTAAGGAAGTAATTAATTGTGGATGATTTAATAATGAAAGTAATTTGAGTATAATTACTTTGTATAATTAATCAAGGGATTAATTAGAGATAATTAATTATGGAGTAATTAAATTATTAAATGAAGTAATTAAGGGTAGTTAATTACTGAATGGAGTTAATCTAGGTGATTAACAATTTAGTTTAATTGAAGATATATTACTAAATGTAATAGATGTAATTAGAGATCATTAATTATTATAATTAATGATGTAATTTAAAATGGATTTATTTGGAAATAATTAATAAATGAAGGAATTCATTTATGAAATTAATTAAAGAAGTAATGTAATTGATTTTAGTAACTTAAAGATTACTTTCTATATTTGGTATAAAATAATTAATTTGTAAAAATAATTAAAGGATAATTACTTAAATGTAATTAAAGATAATTAATCAAGGATGATTAATTAAGATGGGAAGTAGAGAATGATTAATTAATTGACTTGTAATTAATTAATGGTTATGTAAGCAAGATTTATAATGATGAAGTAATTAATTTAATTTACTTTAAATTAATTAGAGATTTGTAATTAATTTAATTCATTTTAAATTAATTATAAATGGTGTGATTATTAATCCTTGTTTATATATGATGGATGATATTGATTTCCTTGATTGATTGTGATCTAAGATATGAGATGAGTAATATCCCTTGTGATATGGATGCTTATTTAAGTATGATAATATTGATTATCTGTTTGAGTTGATGATATAGATTATCTGTTTATGATGAAAATGTGATTATCCATTGTTATATTATGATTTATCTATCTGTGTATATATAGATAATTGAATTAAACTATTTTAACTTTAAAACAACTTGGCCTTAAAAAAATATGATTTGGATTTCGATGAGACCGGGATCGGGTTTCCAGATTTGGATATCCGAAAACCACATCGATCCAAATTAACGATAGGTCATGAATCTCAAGTGAAGATGAAGATTCAGAATGCAAGGGTTATTGTCGTTAACTCTGAGGGTGATTCCAAAATGAGTGTAACGAGATAATGCCTTCGGTTTCGTTCGAACCCGGAACGAACTTGTATGGATTGAATGCTTTCAAAACATCGTCAGGTGGACGATGAGCATTTAAGATATGTGTTCTCTTAAGGTAATCGTAGCCTCAAGCCTCATCAACCGGGAATGGCTAAAACAGGGGAGGTGCAGCAAGGTTAGTGGGTAGCACCCAAGTAGGACGAGATTACCCTGTCTAGATGTCCCTTATTATCGGCTTTGTGTGCGGTTGGTCATGACAACCGTGGGGTGTCTTGTGTGGGAATTATCCAATAAGGGATGTTCCGACCTTGTGTTGTAGAGGACTTAGGGTGGGTCCTCGGTACGCTGATCTAGGCCAGGTACTGTGACGGGCGGTACCCTAGTAGCCCTGCCATTGTATGGAATCCAAAATCCAATAACTGCCATCGGATTTGATTGTAAACCTAGTATGTTGGAATTTAATGAATGTAACAATTTCGGCTATTTCTTATTTACTTGAAAACCCTAGACCTATTATAATATCACTGAATTTCCCATTAAATGTCTGGTTGGCATAAGGTAAAAACTTACCCATGTTTATGTGTGGGAAGTCTTACGTGATACCTTTGTTTCAAAGGTTTTTAAAAGTTAAGCAGCTTTAACCGTTTACTCATACCATACCCATGTCTGACCCGGAGTTTATTTTTGTTTTTCTTAAACTCTCGGGTACTCAAATTTTTACGAGTAGCCAAGGGTATCAGGTTAGCTTTGACAAATTCTAGAGGAGCAATGAAGTAGGAGGCTTCAGCGTATAGATATATTTATTGGATCCGCTGTATTAGTGTTTATCTGTATTTCCGCTGTGTTGTATTGAGTTGTATCGAGTTGTATTAACTAGATAGGTGTTTATAACTGTCTAGTATGTGTTGTATTATCTGTGTAACTCTGATGTATATGATACTATGTAATCTCTTATGTGATATATTATATTTCATTCGTTCCGCTGTTGAGATTCTGATGTTTTTTTCTTCTTTCTTCTCTATCTTTTCTATTTCTCACCCCTTTCTTTCTTAAAGATGATGCGACTTTCTGGTAGTAGAAAGTCGGGTCGTCACAACCATCCTCTAAGGATCCGTGTAACTATCTACTATGTAGTAATATACGTTATTATACTATGTCTATAGTAAAGTAAACTATTAAAATAGCGTTAAGGTGTTAACCATATCCCCCTTAACACATTTTTATAATGCCGTAGTCTATACAGATACTGTAAACTCCACCCGCAGGTGGGCTATCAAGGAGCACTCCATAGGTACGACACAAAACAAACTCGTAGAAGGCGCGATAGGGCATGCGACACGGCACTCGAGGAAATGCCAGGGTAGATATACTATTTGCCTATCCGGACTGGTGGTAACGCATAGCAGCTACTACCTTCCATCTCGTGACACACTCCTAAATCAAAATCGAAGGTGCACCCAATCAAATCACAAAAGCAATAGAATGGTATCGAAGAAATGTGTCCGATAGGAGGAATGACCTCACTTGGCCCGGCGTGGCTCCTGTTTTAGCCGCATCAAGCTGACTCACGGGAGTCATGGCTACGTAAATACTATATGGAATCGTCACCAAACCATCCTACTTCATTCTGGAATCTCCACTACATACACAGTTGTTAAAGTGGTTTTCGGTATTGGTAGAGAGTATGACAATAACCGATCCCGGTCTCTTTAACAACCCAACGTTATTATAATACCGCGGTCATTCCAAATAGTTTATACTTCAAAACCAAAATATCATTTCCATTTCAAGAACCAAATCAATACGATATCATTTCCATTTCAAATATATTCACTTCTAAAAATCATAGTACTTTCAAAGTTATAACATTTTCGAAACCAAACATTTGAAATTATAACACTTTGGAAATCATAACACTTTCCTTTAAACAGTTTAGATATAAATAATAGTATACATAATAAAATAGTTTATAAATAAAATAGTTTATATAAAATAGTTATAAGTTAAAATAGTTTATAATAAAATAATTTATATTGAAAACGATTTATATTAAAAATAGTTTATATTAAAATAATTTATAAACTAAAATATAAAATAGTTTTAGATATAGTTTAAAAATACTTTATATAATAAAAAAGCTTCCTCAAATTTCACAAATCGATTCAAATCAACTCGAATTCCAAAATTCAATTTTAATTCAATCTCAATTCATAAATTTCAACTCAATTCAGTTTCTTAATAAACCATTTCAAATTATATCGTTTTCTAATATAGATTTCAACCACAAAATAAACCATTTCGATTTCAATATATTTCAAAGCTTTATATATTCAATATTTCAAAACTAAATTTGCTAATTTCATAAATATCTTAATTTAACTTCATTATTATTTAGTTTTGAAATATTCACTTAATAAATCCAATATCATTTAAATAAAACCTCAAATTACAAATAAATTAAATATTTCCTTTAATTTATTTAAACTTGAAATATTCATTTAATCACCTTAAACCAAAATCAAGTTATAAAATCGTATCCTTTCAAAAGTCTCAAATTCAATATGTTTCAAGTCGATTTTTAATTAAATATAGTTCTTGATTAAATACAATTTCAAATAAATCCAAATTTATCACTCCAATCTTAACTTATACAAATCATTGTAAAATCTAATTTAAAATAAAATTTTAAATAAATAAATAAACGCCTCATAAAATTTATTTATATATCAAATATATGTTTATATTCAAAAAAATAGTAAAATTATAAATAAATTCTTGAAATTTATAATTTCAAAATTAACTTATAACTATACAATTTTCACAACATATAAATTTTAAAATAAAATACATTTTATATAATATCTTAAAAACAATATCTATTAAACCAAATATTTCTTTCCAAAACCATAGAAATCATTTTCAAAATATTTATATATATAGACCAACGGTGTTTGTGTAAAAAATTTATCCTATGGTCAAGTGATACAGATATTTATCATTTTAATCCGCAATTTAAATATATACGGGTATAAATCATTTCAACTCGCAATCCAAAATTCAATTAAATGAAAATCGCTTGGGTTTATCATTACAACCCATAACGATTTTCTCCTATTCTACAGATCGTTCGGGTATGTATCATTTCAACCCATATGGAATTCTAAACTAATAGGGAACTTGCAGAGTGGGAACATATATGATAAATTTTTTAATATATCAACAACAGGCAGTTAACATCAATAACAATAAAATATAGTATAAATAACATGATATGGTGTCATATCCCACAAGTGAACAATTACAGATAATAGCATATCATATATAACAATTATAAAATTAATAGTTCAATTTAGCAGCATATTTCAATTGTCGTTTCAATTGAAATCAAATTTAATAAATATAAGAACGTTAATCATGAGTGATTGCTCACCTTTCGAGTCTAGAGGAGTTTGATACACAACAAGCTACGAATTGGATCACGATCTAGACAATCGAACAAACAAACAACAATCTCAAAGTGAAGTAAGCTGAAAGCGGATTTGACGGACAAAGCTGATAGATAGGAATCGATGAGAAAATCAATCAGTTTTATATAAACAGAGAATATATATATATTATTAAATTACCCTTAAAATCAATATTTTAATTTAAGACATATTAAAATAATATACATATATGTATACGATAAAGATCATTATTATTAAAACACATATATGTAAAATCCATATTAAATATATATATATATATATATATATTCATTCCCAAAATCACAAATTTTCGTAAAATATCTCTAGTAAAATCGAATATCTATACTATATAGCATCAACCATATGATATAGTATTATATAACATATACATATGTACCACTGTAAATAAAATATAAATATGTCTTATCTACTAAAAAGTGGAGCCAACACACTATAACATATTTTATAAAAATTTGGAAGCCGCGGATATTTTATACTTAAAACATTATTTTATATATATACACAAAAAAATCAGATTGTAAATAGTTATGTGCAGATTCTCTTTATAAACAAATATATATCAGACTAACATATGTAAGTAAACCGACATATGCAAACAACAATTATATATAGCTTATATTAATTTGTAAACCAACAGATTGCGTAAAACAAAACAAAAAACAAAACTAATATATACAACACACATATATGCTACTACCAGATAGACGTACATATATATAGTTTGAATACTTTTATTTTCAAAAACAAAAAATTTACATAACTTAAATATATAAACAGTCTACATACGGCATATATAACTAACAGTGTAAAATTTTGTATAAGCTTATATTATAACTAACAGATAACCTTTAAATATGACCAACATAATATAATATACTTTAAACACACACACACACACACACACATATATATATATATATATCTTAATATAAAATAGAATATAATACAATATATATGAAACATGCATACCAATACATTGAAAGAAGGAGGCCGAGCATGGTTGGGTGCTGCTACCACACGGGAAGGTGGCTGGAGTTGTTGAGGCGTGGTCTCAGGCTTTGGCCATAGCTTTGGGAGGTGGGATGGTAGGCTAATGGGTCTGGGTAGCCACGCTTGGGCTGCTGCGTGAATAAGGGGTTGCGACAGTTTGGCGAAAACTTGGAGGGGAGTGGAGGTGGCAGATCATTGGCTCGCGTGTGTAGTGGGCGGGGCAAGGGAGAATGGAAAGCAAGATGGAAAGGTTTGAGTTCACGTGGAGGCTTCATATAAGTAGCAGTGGCAAAAAGAAAGAAGGCTAAGAGAACAGCAACGGGAAGGAAAATAAAATGGCAACTGTAACGACCCGCCCTTCTTTGCCCAGAAAGACGCATCATTATGAAGAAAGAAAGGGATAGAAGAAGAAAAGAAAAGAAGAAAGAACAACACATCAGAGATCTCACAGCGGAACGAGAAATATATTATATCACATAAGATATTACATAGTATCATATACATCAGAGTATACAATTTATACAACACAGAATAGACAGTTATAAACTTCTGTCTACTATACATCACAAGTACAACAGTACAATACAGACTAATACAAACACAGCGGAAACTCTATATATCTACACGCTGAAGCCTCCTGCTCCACAGCTCCTCCAGTATTCGTCAAGAATAACCTGAATCCCCTTGACTACTCATACAAATTTGAGTACCCAAGAGTTTAATAAAACAGAAAATAAACACTTGGGTCAGACATGGGTCTGGTGTGAGTAAACGGTTAAATTGCTTAACTTTGAAAACCTTTGGAAATAAAAGTGTCACGTAAGACTCCCCACAAATAAACATGGGTAAGTTTTTACCTTACGCAAATAAAACATTTGATAGGAAATCTGATTGTATTATAATAGGGTCTAGGGTTTTTAAGTAAATATGAAATAGCTGAAATTGTTACATTATTAAATTCCAGCATACTAGCCACAAAGTGGGTTATACAATCAAGTCCGTTGGCACTTATTGGATTTTGGATTCCATACAATGGCAGGGCTACTGGGGTACCGCCCGTCACAGTACGTGGCCTAGATCACCGTACCGAGGAGTACGCCCGCACCCCTACAACACAAAGCCGGAACCATCCCTTACTGGATAATCCCGAACAAGAAAATCCCGTAGTTGGCTGCAGTTCCAACTACCCACTAAGCCGAAATATAGAAAGGGACCTCTAGACAGGGATCTATCTTGCTCTCAGTGGGCGCTACCCACGAAGCCTTGCTGCACCTCCCCTGTTTTAGCCATTCCCGGTTGATGAGGCTTGAGGTTACGATTACCTTTAATCAGAACATATCACTTAGAATGCTCATCGTCCGCCTGACGATGTGCTGAAAGCATTCAATCCATACAAGTTCGTTCCGGGTTCGAACGAAACCGAAGGCATTATCTCGTTACACTCGTTTTGGAATCACCCTCAGAGTTAACGACAATAACCCTTGCACTCTAAATCTTCATCTTCACTTGAGATTCACGACCTATCGTTAATTTGGATCGATGTGGTATTCGGGTCTCCAGACCTGGAATACCGGTATACGGAAACCCGATCCCGGTCTCATCGAAATCCAAAACGTATCTTTTAAGGCCAAGTTGTTTAAAAGTTTAAACAATTTAACTTATCTATACAGATAGATAATTCACAAGTCACAATTGATAATCACATTATCAATTAAACAGATGATTCATAACAAAATAGGTAATCCATATCAACATCACAATAGTTAATCTATAATACCATCATAATACAAACAAGCATTCATACCACATATCATCTTATCTCATTACTGAGATTACATCCATTCAAGACAAATCAATGTCATCCATTCTTATATAAGCAATGATTTACTTAATCATAACATAATTAATTTAAAATGAATTAAATTAACTATCTCTATCTTTAATTAATTTAAAGTGAATTAAATTAATTACTTCATCTCTTAATTAATTTAAAGTAAATTAAATTAATTACTTCATTATAAATTTTACTTATATAATCATTAATTAATTACAAATAATTTAATTAATCTTTCTCTAATTATCTATTTTAATTAATCACCTTGATTAATTATACTTTAATTACATTTAAGTAATTATCTTTAATTAATTTCACAAATTAATTATTCTTAACCAATACAGTAATTAACCTTTAATTACTTCATTTATTAATTAATTAATTATAATCAATTACTTTAATCCTTAATTAATTACAATTAGTTACTTATCATTTGATTAATTAATCTTAATTAATCAACTCTTAATCATTAATTAATTATAACTAATGATCCCTAATTACATCTTTAATTATTTATTAATTACATTAAGTAATTATTCTTAATTAATCCATAATTATTAATCACCTTTGATTAATATAATCCAGTAATTAACTTCCCTTAATTAATTCCATTAATTAATTACTTTAATTAATTACCTTCACAAATAATTAATTACATTATTAATTAACCTTAATTAAACCACAATTATTAATCATCTTTGATTAATCTAATCCTTTAATTAATTTAATTTAATAAATTATTAAATTAATAACAAGTGATTAACTCTTAATCATTTTCATTTAATAAAATAATTATCCTCTAATTACTTTATTAAATATTTTATCTTTACTAAATTATATCCAGTAATTATTTCTTAATTACTTCATCAAGTAATTATACTAAATTAATTTATAAGTAATTATCTTTAATAATTACTAATTAATTACTTAGTTAATTATTTAACTAATTATTTAAATAAATGAACTAATTTCTTAATCCTTATATTTAAAAGATCTTTAATTAAGAAATCATTTATCTTAATTAAATAAATTAAATTGACCAACAATTTAATTATCTTTCCATATTAATTATCTTAATTTAATTAAATCTGTTAATTACTTAAGATAAATTCTTTATTATAATTGATTTACTAAAATCCTTATTATTTAAACTTCATTTAAAATAAAACAATTTTAGAAATCAATTATAATTAAAACATTTTAAACTCCTTCTCGACTTTCAAAATCTTTAAACTTCCATAGTTATTAAATTAACTTTAATACAAATAACCATTTGAAAATCTATTTATTTACCCTTTAAAAACTTATCTATTTAAATATTAAAACTTGTTAAAACATTTATTTTAAAAACCATTTATTTTACAAGTGAAAACTTGTTTAACTTTGCTTTTTTTAAAACTTAAACATTCTGTTATATTTAAAATCTGAACCACTGAAATCTACCTCACCCAAAAACTCGAGCGAACTCCCAGAACTCACGCGTCAACCCCGAGTAAAACCCCACTAAACCCATGTTTACCCCGTGCTTCTCACTCTTCAACCTGCTTCGAGAAAAACTCGAACTTTCCTGGACAAAAACACGAGCAACTCGAGCCTCCAACCTTCTTCTCCAATGCCAAATACTGGTGCACGAAAACCGTGCACATCAACGTGCACTTCCTCCCCAGTCGACGGCGAACTCCACACCGGCCTCCACTAAGTCGCAATCGAGTCCTACAACAACTCTCGAGATCCAGAAAACTCAATTCGATTGAGAATCAAATTTTGACTCTCAAACCCATTCGCTTGAAACCACCAACACCGGAAAACCAACCCTCCCCGGCAACCAAAGCTTCGAGACAACCCACGACTTCCACCGTAGCTACGCCACAACCTCCAGAACCTACAACAATGACCGCGATCGCCTCCGGTTGTCCTTCGTTGCCGCGAAACCAAGATGAACGTCACGAGAAAAACAGGGTCTTAAACCCTAACTTGATCAATTGCGACCAACTCACTCACAAAAAAATTCACGAAAGATTTTCCCAAGCTCACTACCTCCCCCTCCACCTTCGAGTTCACCCACGGCACGTCGATCGTCGCCGTTCACCGTGAATTGGCCATAATGCCAAAAACAATCAAGCCCCAAATTCTCTCGAAATTCAAATCTAAAAATCTTGATACTAGCTTCAAAAATCACGATTTGCCATATTGAATTCAATGATATAATCAGAACTTAAAATTGAATCAATCAATTTTTAACCAAATTTATATTCTCTCTGCTGTTTATAAAATTTCAAGACAAGTTCTTTATAAAAATTCCACAACTTATTTTTATAAGTGATATTGCATGATTTCCATCATTTTTCATTTACAAATCAAAGGCTAAAAATGATCAAGTGATGAAATATTGGTTTTATTTAAGAAGTCAAGACTGTTATTACTTACAGAGGCTAATACATAACTGTACAGGCTTTCATATTTAACTATACAGGCATTCAATATTCATATACACACATGCATCCATTTTAATCCAAGCATTCAGACAACAGCATGAGTTTCATATATTAAAGTGGGATTCCAGAATCTAAAACTGTTTTTAAAATCTTAGTTTACTCACCAGGCAATAATGCAGAGAACAGAGACAGAGAACAGTTTTGGTTTCCAGGCTTTTCCCAGATTTTTGAATTTGATTTCTTTTTGCTTTGTTGAATTATAAACTTGCAATTTGATTCTTGTATTTAGTTGTTTGTTGATTTATTTGGAACTGCTACTGAATTTGCCTTTGATCACCTTTTGCTTTGCATTTGAATTTCCAGACTTCTCTTCTTGTTTCATTTGAAATTTCCAGATTTTGCTTTGCTTTGCTTTCAATTTAAATTTCCAGTTCTTCATTTTCTTATCATTTGATTTCCATACTTTTTACTTTATCTTTAGATTCGAATTATTTTGCTAGAGAAAGAAGTGAAGATAGTTTTTAGAGCTGAAGAAAATAAATTGCAGATCTTTCTTCTATATTTAAAATTTTAAAACTTTAATTACCAAAGAAAATAGCCACTTGTCTTCTTTAAGTGTTAATTTGCTTACACATAGGCTTACATCTTTACAAATGTCTTTAAACTACCTTTAAAAACTTACAAGTGTACATTCTTATTTTAATTAATTGACTTAAGCTATACCTATGTATTTATAAAATATTTACATGTATATAAAAATGTATTTATCTTTTATAAATAAGCTTTTAGATTTTAATAAATATACAATGGTGAAAAACAAATATTTAAATTAACTTATACTTATATCAATTAAATATAACATATTTATATATGCTTGAGAAATTGAGTTTAACTCTCTATATATTTTTACAAAACCATTTTGACTTATATTTGAATATTAAAAGAGAAAAGATTATTAAAACAAATAAACTTCTTAATTTAAACCTTATTTAAACTTAAGCTTACATATATATTTTTAATAAATAAGAAATTACACTTGTTATTTAAATCTCAATTATCATTTCCAAAAGTACTAAGTCAAATTACAAATTTCCAAATTACAAATTATATATATATATTAAAGTTTGAAAATACTTTATTAAATTCAAATCCAATATTCTTTCCATTTCAATATATACAAATATATATTCTAAATGGAAAATATTTTTTTACCATTAGTTTTGATAATTATCATATTGAAATTTTAATACATAACTTCAAATAACAATATATATATATTCATTATAAATAGAAAACATTTATATAAGTTTTAAAAGATAAATCTTACCAATTTTAAATTATTAGAAAAGATAATAATAAATATTGCCAATTTAAAATATTATTAACCTTTTAAAATGAATTAAACTTGTCAATTTATAAAATAAAATCAACAAATCAATTTAATTATTTATAAAGATTATTAAATTGATATTGCCAAAATTCCGGGATATCACAGCAACAGTGTGATAACCCTGATTTTTGTGAGTAATTTCATGATTTAATTTAGTTTGTATTTGTTTGAAATTGCATTGGGAAAAATTGGAATAGGAAATTGATTTGCAGATACAAAGTATAAAACATGTACATGTGCACAAGACAGTGTACACATGCACACAGATTTCTGTGTAACAAAATTTGGCAGAAATTAATAGATAAAATAAAATAACTGATTTAGAAATACATATGCATAAAGATAGAATTTTGTCTTTAAATAAAATATAGTACAAAGAAAATAAGAGCTAGGCTGAAATAAACTTAAAATTATTTAAAGAAAGAAAGAAAAATAAAAGGCTTAGGTATACATAGGTTATACATGTATACAGTCAATCAATCTCTGGAAGAAAACAGAAGTTGCATGAAAATGGCATGAGTCCCTAAACAAGCACTTTATCTATTCTCAGTAATCTCTTTTATTAAGAAAATAATAATAATAATAATAATAATAAGTCATGCATATGACATGACCAGGGAAAATTAAAAGAGAGGGACTAATTTCTGGAAAGGAAGACAAGGACCACATACCCTTTTATTTTCTTGAATCAAACCAGAGGCAGGCTATGTTTGGGATGGGGTAGAACTGACATTGGGTAAGTCCATAAACCCTAGTAACAGCCAAGATTTACATAAAAGGCCTAGTATAGTAAGACCATATATTTTTGTTCTTCATTAACCTAAAGAAAAATATACAAGGCATAAACCAGAGAAAATAGGAGAAGGCAGAAGACTAAAAAGGGGTTCATAAGGCATAGGAAGAAGAAGGATTAAGGTGAGTAACCTCACTGAAAACTTTGGCATTAAGACCTGAATATTGAGGCAGCCAGTTTGAACTAATTTTCTTTTACAAGTTATGTTTTATGATTGGATGACTTTGGTTTGATAATGATTTGTTTAAGGGTAAAACCTCTATCTGATTTACCCAGAAAAATAAGAGTCATGGATTCATGAACTAAAATGTTTGTCTGAGATATGGGTTAGCTTTGAGATTGAGTGTTTTCTTTTATAAGTTTTCTTTATAAGTTGTTTATAAAAATCCCCGGATTCAAGTAGTGGGTATATGGTCTGAAGGTAGAAAGAAATATGGGCTGTAACATTGTGTTGTTGCTTATGTCTCATATTAATTAAAACAAAAGAAAATGTAGAAGTGCAATGTTGTACATGTGCTGAGCTTCTATGTTTTATGAAATACCCAAATCAAATATACTTGTGGTTTAGCCAGATCATGAATCTGATTGAACCAGAGGTAAGGGAGAATATATATATCTAGCAAATTACTCAGGACCATATGCTTACATCTTGATCCAGTGAAACCCATAGGCAAAATAATGTGCTAAGAAGTCACCTCCCTCTTTCATGATAAAATGTTTGCTTCTGAGAATATAACTTACCAAACTCTGGATGAATACATGTTGCTTGCATTATTTATATTTCTCTGATTAAGAAGTGAGATGCAAAAGGGATTAGCACTGCTATGAAAAATAATAATAACACTTAGTAATTTAACTAAGGACTTGGGATCTTAGGGCTACCAAAGTATAGCTTGGCAAGGGGAATATTGCAAGTTCACACATGGTATGTTTATACCCAGGGGCCTGAGTGTGCTGGGTTAACAGAGAGATGTCCCAGGCAGTGTGTGTTTAAAAAGGAGAAAGTAGCTAAAGACCCTGTTATATTTGATAATGAATTCTAGGAATAGATTCAGGAGAGGCCTGGGCAAAATCCCTGATGGCCAGTAAAGTTGAAAAGGGGATGATAACTGAATTGATGTTTGTATTTGGTTGTTTTGGTGCTTTTTATGGATGAATCTTGTGATTGTTTTCTATGAATCAAGTCATGGTGATTATATGTGTAAATAATCTGTTAACACTGAGATGAAGGAACATGCTTCACAAAAAAAACAAGCATAAGGAAGATACTGAGTTTCTTATTCATGTAAAGTTTGTTTATAAAGAGAATTGAATGAGATCATGTTTTCAGTTGGATTACTCATACCAGACAAATAGTCTGACCCTTTTGTGTTTATGCACCATTGGGTGTCTCATATTCATATGGGGCAGTTCATGGTGATTTTGCAGGGAAATAGGAATTGCTTTGATCAGGCTTTGGATGTTAAACTGCTTAAGATTTGGATGCTATGATTTTTAAAGACTTTGCTGAAGTAAACTACACCTTCATGATGAACTAGATTAAGACCTATTGTTTAAAATTACTTTGAGAAACCAATGTATGGTTAATTGCTGTTTTGTAGTTGTTGAACTTATATGTCTCAGCTGAACTATGTGCTTTGTTTTGTTAAATGCTTTGCTAAGGAAAAATGAATTTTAAGCTTCAAGAAAAGTTAGGCTATAATGGTAGAAAATCTGAGATTGAAAGAATTTGTGGTTTGTATGTATATCTAAAGAACTGGCATAAGAAAATCCATGTTCAAGTCAAAAATAAAATCTGATAGAAAGAGTTTGAGTTGCTTTGAAAAGAAAATAATATAGCAGGTATTTTGTAACTAAGTAGTGCAAACCAGAACAGGGCTAACATAGCCATTTTTCTTGAGCCTGGGTCAAGCCAGCAACCAAGGATTTAAATTAAATTTTCAGATCTGTTTCATAGCCAAAGTATATAATAGGTTCAGACAATTTTGTTCACAGGAGAAAAATAAAAAGGAAAAAAAAAATTGGGTTTGAACCGACCAGCATAGCACTCGAACTCGTGACCTCTCATGTGTAAGTTAGGCGCGTTTCCATTACGCCTAGATGTTGCTTGTGTTCACTTATGATCCACTTTCTTTTAGCCTGAGTTTGATACTATACAGACTTTAACACAATCATCCATATTAAAAGCTTTCTTTCCACTGATTATTACTTGATCATTTCTTAATTAGAATGACAGACTAAATTATCAGGGAATTATCACATTATAATAGATTTAAAAGGATTTCTACTTACATATTATCATGCTCTGATTCTAGTAGAATATAACATAGGTATCTTCATATATGTATGTTAGGAATGATTTAGATTTAAAACAATATTTTTATATTGTGAAAGATCCTGGATATATTTTGTTTATTGGAGAAAGAAAATGACCCTGGGAAATATATTTGTAATGAATGATATATCTATATATCATCTCTTAAAAAAAAATCCTTATGAAATTAGGGTGGAAATAGGAGGGTCGTTTCAGTTTGGTATCAGAGCTATGTTGTTAAGTAACATAGCAAAAATTTTTGTATGAATTTGTTTGCATTGGATGTATAGAAGTGTTTACTGCTTTGGATGTTTTGTTTTTTTTTCTTATTTACACTATTGATATCTATTATGACAGAATAAGTGATAAATTAAAATGAATTAATCTATAGAGCATTAGGCAAAACAGACTAACCTAAGTGTTATATCCATAGAGCTATGGTAGGACCCAGACATCAAAATGTAGGAACAAGTGAACCACCCATGGTGAATGTGCAAGAATTCATGAGGGCCATAAGAGATGGAGTAGGCAACAGGCAAGAAAATCCACATGAGGAACTTTCCAAACTACTCAAGACTTTTACCAATCTTGGAGGCAAAACCTTTGATGGCACAGAAGGAGTTATGGGGGTTCAAAATTGGCTTAGAATTTTGGAAAGAATCTTTGCAGACATGCAAGTTGAAGACCAAAGGAAGAGGCAAATTGCATCCAGGCAATTGAGAGGAGCAGCTTTGGATTGGTGGGAGGTTATCATAGCTGGAAGACCTGAAGGAGAAGTAACATGGGATCAATTTAAAGCAATGTTGGAAGGCAGATTTATCCCTGCATCAGCTAAGGAATCTTTACTGGAGGAATTCATCAAATTGAGGCAAGGGACTATGAGTGTCACTGAGTACACTCAGAAGTTTGAATCATTGGCAAAGTATGGTGCAGTGCTCATCACTACTGAGGAAGCTAAGAATGGCAGATATATCCAAGGGTTGAACTCTAGCCTTAGTAGAGCCATGCTACCATATAAGGATAAAACTTTTGATCAAGTTTTGGATTTGACTCTGAGCATTGAACAACATGATAAAGCTAGAGAGAATTTCAGGGCATTCAAAAATAATCAAAACAAGAAGGGAAAGGGTAAATTTCACCCTTATGATAAAAAGAAAACAGACATAACTTCCACCAAGAAACCAGAAGAAGCCAGAACTGCTGAAGTTAAGAAGAGGATCACTTGTTACAACTGTGGACAAGAGGGGCACATGAAAAATAGGTGCACCAATCCTAGACCAGCATCCTTCAATTGTCACCATTGTGGGAAGGAAGGTCACATAAAGAGGAACTGCCCAGATTTTAAGCAAGGAAAATTAGGGGCTTTGGAAGGGAAAGGCAAGGCAGCTGAGGGATCAAATGTTGAAAAGCATGGTCAAGTTGAAGGTACTTTGCTTATCCATTCAATACCTTTAACAGTAGTATATGATACTGGGGCTACACACTCATTGATCTCTCATGATATTGCACAACAATTAAAATTGAACTGTATGATTGTTGATAAACCACTGCTAATTAGAAGCCCTATAGGTAGTTCATGTGTCATGGGTATGATGTGCATGCAACTGGGATTAAATATAGGAGGACATGTGTTTGAGTCAAACCTATATGTGTTGCAATATCCAGACATAGGAATTATTTTAGGAGTTGATTGGTTGAGTAGATATAAGGATATCATAAATATGGAGACATCCACCATATCATTGAAGGTTTCTGATGGACAAAGAATAATCGTTCTTTGTGAGGCAAACAAAAATAGAAGTATAGCCAACCTTTCCGCATTGTCAAATGAAAAACCCATGCCTGCATTAGAAGAGATCCCCATAGTTAATCAATATGATGATGTGTTTGGGGAAGTAAGAGGAGTTCCTAATCACAGGCCAGTTGAATTTTCAATTAGAATAATTCCAGGAGCTAGCCCAGTGGTTAAAAGACCAACCAGAATGGGGCCTAAGGAATTGATGGAGTTGAAAAAGCAATTAGTTGAACTAGAAGAAAAAGGTTTTATTAGACCCAGTAGCTCATCATGGGGAGCACCAGTAGTCTTTGTTAAGAAACATGATGGATCCCTGAGATTATGTATTGACTATAGGGAATTAAATAAAGTCACAGTTAAAAATAAATACCCCTTACCAAGAATTGATGATCTCTTTGATCAATTGAGTGGTGCAAAGATATTCTCCAGGCTTGATTTAGCTTCAGGCTTTCATCAGATGAAAGTAGAAGAGGAAAGCATTAAGTATACAGCCTTTAACACCAGATATGGACTTTATGAATTTTTGGTGATGCCATTTGGCTTAACAAATGCTCCTTCCTATTTTGTTGATTTGATGAATAGGATTTTCAGAGAATACTTGGATAAGTTTGTATTAATATTTATTGATGATATACTAATTTATTCTAAGTCAGTTAGAGAGCATGAGGACCATTTGCATATAGTATTTGAGAAATTGAGACAGGAAGACTTGAAAGCAAAGTTTTCAAAATGCACTTTTTGGCAGAATGAAGTGAACTTTCTAGGCCATATTATATCAGAAAAAGGAATAGCTGTGGACTCCAATAAAGTCATGGCAGTGCAAGCTTGGAAAAGGCCTACTAATGTCACTGAAGTCAGATCATTCATGGGAATGGCTGGTTACTATAGAAGATTTATAAAAGATTTTGCAAAAATCTCAATTCCATTAACCAGATTGACTAGGAAAAATCAAGTGTTCACTTGGACTGAGGAATGTGAAAATGCCTTTGGGAAATTAAAAGAAGCACTGGTACAAGCTCCAATTCTTAAAGTACCTGAGGGAAATGAAAACTTGGTGGTGTATACTGATGCAAGTGGACAAGGGCTTGGAGCAGTGTTGATGCAACAACATCAGGTAATAGCTTATGCTTCTAGGCAGTTGAAATCAAGTGAAGTAAGGTATGCTACTCATGACCTTGAATTGGCTGCTGTAGTGTATGCCCTTAAGCTATGGAGACACTACTTGTTAGGGGCAAAATTTGAAGTATATACAGACCATAAATCACTCAAATATTTGTTTTCACAAAAAGAATTAAATATGAGGCAACAAAGATGGATTGAACTCTTAGCCTCATATGATTTTGAAATATTTTACACACCAGGTAAGGCTAATAAAGTAGCAGATGCCCTAAGTAGACAACATGCTAAAGTGGCTAGATTAATGATAGAAGAGTTTAACACTTTATCATTATTAATTGATTCAGAGATAAAAAGTGATAACATAGAAAACATGAGCTTATGCAGTGGGAAGGTAGAAATGGGAAAATTAAGTTTTGTTACTCTGGGATCAGAATTGAAAAATAAAGTTGCAATGCTACAAAACCAAGATCCATTTTTATTTGGAAAGAAGACACAAATATTAAATGGTGAGACAGTATAAGGTTTTCAGTTGGATGATCAGGGCCATCTGAAGAAAGGAGAAAGAATATGTGTTCCAGCAATGGATGAGTTGAAGCAAGAAATTTTGGATGCTTACCACAAAAGCAAATATACTATACACCCAGGAAGCACAAGAATGTATCACAACCTCAAGAGAGATTATTGGTGGAGTGGTATGAAGAGTGCAGTGGCAACCTATGTATCAAAATGTATGGTTTGCCAGCAGGTGAAGGCTGAGTAACAAAAACCCTCAGGAATGCTTCAACCTTTACAAATACCACAGTGGAAATGGGAAGACATATCAATGGATTTTATTGATGGTTTGCCTAGAACTAGGAGGGGAAATGATAGTATTTGGGTAATGGTTGATAGGTTAACCAAGTCAGCCCACTTTATACCAGTAAAATCAGAAAGAAATGCTAATACCCTAGCCCAGTTGTTTATTAAAGAAGTAGTCAGACTGCATGGTATACCAAAGACTATAGTAAGTGATAGAGATACCATCTTCACTTCAAAATTTTGGCAGAGTTTTCACAAGGCAATGGGGACTGATTTATGTTTGAGTACAGCATACCATCCTCAATCTGATGGTCAAACAGAAATTGTGAACAAATTGCTTGAAGACATGTTGAGAGCATGTGTATTGGATTGGGGAGGAAGCTGGGAAGATTACATATATCTAGCTGAATTTGCATACAATAACACCCATCACAGTAGCATAGGCATGGCCCCCTTTGAAGCTCTCTATGGAAGGCCATGTTTATCACCTTCAAGTTGGCATGAGTCTGGAGAAAAAGTGGTCTTAGGACCAGAAAATGTGAAGGAGACTTCTGAAAAGGTAGCCTTGATCAGAAAAAGAATTGCCTCTGCCCAAGATAGGCAAAAGAAATATGCAGATCAAAGAAGGAAGGCAGTACAATATGATGTTGGGGATTATGTGTTCATCAAGATATCACCCATGAAAAAGGTTCTAAGGTTTGGGAAACAAGGAAAGTTGATTCCTAGATATATAGGACCATATAAAATTCTAGAAAGAATAGGGACAGTAGCCTATAAATTAGAATTGCCAGAAGAAATGAGAGCAATGCATGATGTCTTTCATGTGTCTCAACTAAGAAGATGGGTTCATGATAAGGAAGCAATACTAGAATCCTCTAAGGATGTGCAGATTGATCCTAGAATGATCTATGAAAAGGAACCAGTGGGCATAGTTTCTAGAGAAACCAAGAAATTGAGAAACAAAGAAATTAAATTAGTAAAAGTACAATGGAGTCTAGACCCAAATGATTGCACATGGGAAGTGGAGGATAAAATCAGAAATGATTATCCCCAGCTGTTTGATTGAAGAAAAGGTAAATCTATATATATATATACATACTAATGAATGTGTTGGTTGAATATGCATTGTGATTTTTATCTTGTGTTGATATGCATAGTGCTTAATAGGTGATTGGTTTGAAAATGGTTTTGAAATCAGAAAAATTCATTTTTCTGAAGAGATGATACTTAAGTTAAGTATGAAAGAATTGTGGGACACAATTCCTAAAAGGAGGGGTATATGTGATAACCCTGATTTTTGTGAGTAATTTCATGATTTAATTTAGTTTGTATTTGTTTGAAATTGCATTGGGAAAAATTGGAATAGGAAATTGATTTGCAGATACAAAGTATAAAACATGTACATGTGCACAAGACAGTGTACACATGCACACAGATTTCTGTGTAACAAAATTTGGCAGAAATTAATAGATAAAATAAAATAACTGATTTAGAAATACATATGCATAAAGATAGAATTTTGTCTTTAAATAAAATATAGTACAAAGAAAATAAGAGCTAGGCTGAAATAAACTTAAAATTATTTAAAGAAAGAAAGAAAAATAAAAGGCTTAGGTATACATAGGTTATACATGTATACAGTCAATCAATCTCTGGAAGAAAACAGAAGTTGCATGAAAATGGCATGAGTCCCTAAACAAGCACTTTATCTATTCTCAGTAATCTCTTTTATTAAGAAAATAATAATAATAATAATAATAAGAAGTCATGCATATGACATGACCAGGGAAAATTAAAAGAGAGGGACTAATTTCTGGAAAGGAAGACAAGGACCACATACCCTTTTATTTTCTTGAATCAAACCAGAGGCAGGCTATGTTTGGGATGGGGTAGAACTGACATTGGGTAAGTCCATAAACCCTAGTAACAGCCAAGATTTATATAAAAGGCCTAGTATAGTAAGACCATATATTTTTGTTCTTCATTAACCTAAAGAAAAATATACAAGGCATAAACCAGAGAAAATAGGAGAAGGAAGAAGACTAAAAAGGGGTTCATAAGGCATAGGAAGAAGAAGGATTAAGGTGAGTAACCTCACTGAAAACTTTGGCATTAAGACCTGAATATTGAGGCAGCCAGTTTGAACTAATTTTCTTTTACAAGTTATGTTTTATGATTGGATGACTTTGGTTTGATAATGATTTGTTTAAGGGTAAAACCTCTATCTGATTTACCCAGAAAAATAAGAGTCATGGATTCATGAACTAAAATGTTTGTCTGAGATATGGGTTAGCTTTGAGATTGAGTGTTTTCTTTTATAAGTTTTCTTTATAAGTTGTTTATAAAAATCCCCGGATTCAAGTAGTGGGTATATGGTCTGAAGGTAGAAAGAAATATGGGCTGTAACATTGTGTTGTTGCTTATGTCTCATATTAATTAAAACAAAAGAAAATGTAGAAGTGCAATGTTGTACATGTGCTGAGCTTCTATGTTTTATGAAATACCCAAATCAAATATACTTGTGGTTTAGCCAGATCATGAATCTGATTGAACCAGAGGTAAGGGAGAATATATATATCTAGCAAATTACTCAAGACCATATGCTTACATCTTGATCCAGTGAAACCCATAGGCAAAATAATGTGCTAAGAAGTCACCTCCCTCTTTCATGATAAAATGTTTGCTTCTGAGAATATAACTTACCAAACTCTGGATGAATACATGTTGCTTGCATTATTTATATTTCTCTGATTAAGAAGTGAGATGCAGAAGGGATTAGCACTGCTATGAAAAATAATAATAACACTTAGTAATTTAACTAAGGACTTGGGATCTTAGGGCTACCAAAGTATAGCTTGGCAAGGGGAATATTGCAAGTTCACACATGGTATGTTTATACCCAGGGGCCTGAGTGTGCTGGGTTAACAGAGAGATGTCCCAGGCAGTGTGTGTTTAAAAAGGAGAAAGTAGCTAAAGACCCTGTTATATTTGATAATGAATTCTAGGAATAGATTCAGGAGAGGCCTGGGCAAAATCCCTGATGGCCAGTAAAGTTGAAAAGGGGATGATAACTGAATTGATGTTTGTATTTGGTTGTTTTGGTGCTTTTTATGGATGAATCTTGTGATTGTTTTCTATGAATCAAGTCATGGTGATTATATGTGTAAATAATCTGTTAACACTGAGATGAAGGAACATGCTTCACAAAAAAAAACAAGCATAAGGAAGATACTGAGTTTCTTATTCATGTAAAGTTTGTTTATAAAGAGAATTGAATGAGATCATGTTTTCAGTTGGATTACTCATACCAGACAAATAGTCTGACCCTTTTGTGTTTATGCACCATTGGGTGTCTCATATTCATATGGGGCAGTTCATGGTGATTTTGCAGGGAAATAGGAATTGCTTTGATCAGGCTTTGGATGTTAAACTGCTTAAGATTTGGATGCTATGATTTTTAAAGACTTTGTTGAAGTAAACTACACCTTCATGATGAACTAGATTAAGACCTATTGTTTAAAATTACTTTGAGAAACCAATGTATGGTTAATTGCTGTTTTGTAGTTGTTGAACTTATATGTCTCAGCTGAACTATGTGCTTTGTTTTGTTAAATGCTTTGCTAAGGAAAAATGAATTTTAAGCTTCAAGAACAGTTAGGCTATAATGGTAGAAAATCTGAGATTGAAAGAATTTGTGGTTTGTATGTATATCTAAAGAACTGGCATAAGAAAATCCATGTTCAAGTCAAAAATAAAATCTGATAGAAAGAGTTTGAGTTGCTTTGAAAAGAAAATAATATAGCAGTTATTTTGTAACTAAGTAGTGCAAACCAGAACAAGGCTAACATAGCCATTTTTCTTGAGCCTGGGTCAAGCCAGCAACCAAGGATTTAAATTAAATTTTCAGATCTGTTTCATAGCCAAAGTATATAATAGGTTCAGACAATTTTGTTCACAGGAGAAAAATAAAAAGGAAAAAAAAAATTGGGTTTGAACCGACCAGCATAGCACTCGAACTCGTGACCTCTCATGTGTAAGTTAGGCGCGTTTCCATTACGCCTAGATGTTGCTTGTGTTCACTTATGATCCACTTTCTTTTAGCCTGAGTTTGATACTATACAGACTTTAACACAATCATCCATATTAAAAGCTTGCTTTCCACTGATTATTACTTGATCATTTCTTAATTAGAATGACAGACTAAATTATCAGGGAATTATCACATTATAATAGATTTAAAAGGATTTCTACTTACATATTATCATGCTCTGATTCTAGTAGAATATAACATAGATATCTTCATATATGTATGTTAGGAATGATTTAGATTTAAAACAATATTTTTATATTGTGAAAGATCCTGGATATATTTTGTTTATTGGAGAAAGAAAATGACCCTGGGAAATATATTTGTAATGAATGATATATCTATATATCATCTCTTAAAAAAAATCCTTATGAAATTAGGGTGGAAATAGGAGGGTCATTTCAAACAGGTTCCATAGAAAAGCTTCAGGAAGATAAATAGGTATAATAACTTTAATTATATTATTGTCAAATGAGAAGCATGGACCAAATTAAGGAGATGAGAAATGAACAGAAAAATGAAATGAAGAGGCTACCGGATATTACAAATGAAATAGCCAATGGAAAATTGAAAAGGTGGAATCACAAAAGCCCGCACTAGAAATTCAGCAAGTAATAAAAGCTGCTGGCCAATTAATTTACACGGTAAAATGAAGGGTCGGAAAAATCAAAAGTTAAAACGGGTATCGATATGGTCCGATGTCTACAGATTTCGCCGTCCATCGGACGCCGAAATATCCAAACGAATATACTGCGGAGATCAGCATGACGAGACGATCAAAATGGTATACAGATATCAGTGATAGGATCATCCAATCAAAACTCGATATTCGGTACCGAAAATGTTTCTAATTTGCCGAAAATAAGATAGACAAGGCAATAACAGTCCAAATTTGGAGAAACGAAATATGATGTCTCACTAAGAAGATGGTTTACAAATTTATTATTTTAAAATATTCAGGTTTGGAAAACATTTTATCATCATCAATTTTTAACTGATTTGAATTAAAATAAAATTTACACAAGAAAAATAAACTTCCATATTATCAGATAAAAATTTACTATTATTGTGTTTAAATAGACGTATTCCAAATATTAAATTTTTATTTCCAAATTCAAATATTTAAAATTTCACAAAATTCAGTTAATTACGTAAATAAAACCTTTAAATTTTTATGGGTCGTTACACTTCCAAATTTCAAATTCTCTTTTCAACTTATAAACCAATTTCAAAATTTTCCTTATTTAAAACAAAACTCCTTGATTAAAGCAATCAATAAAGTTCCTTTGCTAAACAAAGCAACTATTTAAAACATCTTTAAATAATCAAGTTATTATTCAAAACATCCTTTGTTAAATTTATCTTTAAACTGCATTAGCAAGATAACGACTTTAAACAATCATTTAAAAAGTACTAGACTAACTTCAAAATTTTAATAAAATAATTGCTTAATTATCCTTTAAATATCATAAAAATGATAATAAACTTTAAGCCATTTTCAAAAAGGATAAAATTTTAATATTTGACTTCACAAGTTTGGAAAGTGGCTTAGTGACCACAAGGGTTCCCATTTAATTCTGTTCAACTTTCCAGTTATAACATGGGTATTTACATAACAAGCAGATATGTAAAGGGAATCAGCCAATAGTAATCAAACAGCATATAAGTAAACGTCCAAGCTACCAAAATAGCAGAAATGGGTTTAATTTCTGCTTAATAGATGTCAACATAAAATACTTGGTGAATTAGGGAAGAACTGTGATTTATTCTACCAATCAGATGTCAAATATAACTTAATTAGCAGAGCAGTGTTTTATTCTGCTAAACAAATGTCAATGAGTTTCATATTCATTTGAGGTTGCTTATAGGTGATCGATAAAGAAACCCCTTGGATTTAAAAACATCCTTTATAAAAAAGAGTTGCTTTAAAACAAAACCGATCTTCAGAAATAAAGCGATTTAAAATCAAACTATTTTTCTATAATTAAATAACATTTAAATTCTTTATTTAATAATAATAATAAAATCTTTATTATTAATCAATCAATAATTTAATCTTAAATAAATAATTAAATAATAATTATCCTTTTAAATAAGTAATTAAATATTAATTAATCTCAATTAATAATCAAACAATATTTAAACCTCAATTTATAATTAAATTATACTTTAATCCTTAATTGATAAGTAAATAAAAAATTAAACCTTCATTTAATAATAATTAAACCTTAATTAATTCTTAATCAAATCTCAGTTTTAATTAGTAATTAATTAATAATTATCAAAACCCTTTCTTAAATAATAATTTAACAATAATTAATTAAATAATAATTAACCCCTAAATAATTAATTAAATAATAATTAACCTTTTATTTAATTATAATTAACTTACTTAGTTTATAATTAATTATAAATTTCCTTTATTAATTAATGATTAAGTACTAATTGCCTTACTTGTTTAATTAATGAAATAACCATTAATTAAATAATTAAATAATTAATTACTTTTTATTACTTATAAATTGTTTAAAAACACTTTTCAAAAAGACACTTAAGCGAAAACACATTAGATTTCAAAATAGTTCGTTTTAATGAACTAAACCCATAGCGACTATCGCTATATGACCATAATTTCAAAACTTGTTTTATACTCCAAATAGCTTTCAAAACTCTATATTTTATATTTTAATTTTTTTAGACCTTGAATAAAGTTTTTGAAAACCAAACAAAGTAAAGTTAAAAACTTTATATCTTTTCGTAAAAAATACATAAGTTTAAATAAGTTTAAACAAAGGATTTCAATACCACACTAAAGCACAAATCAAGTGCTAATTTTCAAACAATCATGCAGCATCCAAACATAAGCTCATATATTCCTAATACATGCCATATCCAATATAGTAAGCAAAATCATAACTTGCAAACTAAAACTTAAATTTTAATTCATTTTCCAACTCTATACGACCATTACTAATAAGCACATATATGTACATTTAATCAATCATCATTTTTACCCAAACCATCAACACATTTGCAAACAAGTTAAGCTATAATTACCATCAATGTCAAAGTTCAAAACTTTAAGTAAAAAGGAGAGCTTTTCAAACCTAAAAGCTATCCAAGCTAACTATGATCACACTACGACTTGAATGGGTCCTGGATTCATTCTTTTAACTTAACAAAATAGATTTTTGGAGGCTTAATGGGTCAAGACAATTTGGCCATGGGTGCTACATGGTTCTGCCATGCTTGAAAAAGATGGGTTTAGGCTTTTTTTGGAGAAGTGGAGGTGTATAAATGGAAAGGTAAATTTTTAACAGGTTTCTAAGAACTTAAAAGTGGAGAAACTAAGGTATTTTAAAATTTTTGAACTTTAGGGAACCATGAAAGCTTTCAAGAGTTTTGGGACCAATTCTTTAAAAGTGACAATGAATGGAAAAATGAGAATAGGATTTAGAATTTTTGTATATGTAAGGAGGATTTATTAAATTACCAAATCAACCTTAAGTACATAACCTCCACTAATTAGTTGCCACCTCACTGTGCTTGCCTCCTCCATGTTTCCACACGCCTAAACCTTGTCCCCCCTCCTTACTTTAAACTAATATTCATTAATGACTCATGTGCACTTATGTTTAATATAACATGACATTTACTTTTTCATTTACTTATATTTTCATAAAATGACATATTATGCATATTATATTTACCCAAGTGTATATATAAACCAAAATACATCCTAATCCAAACTTATATTATTTGTAAATGTGTGTATATAATTATACAATAGTGTATACAACGTTTTCGACAACTTTTAGTTGACAAAAAGTCGAAAATTCAGAAAAAGGATTTTCGGTCATATTTTCTATTTTTCTTCGAACTAAATATTTTTGTATATAGATTCTGTAACAACCCGAGCTTTTGTGAAAATTTACTATCGTCATTAAACAATTATTGTCGCTAGCTAATTGCTTTTGTGAGTTTAGATCAGTGATAATTCTTTTGATAATTCGTTAAATATACGTTAGGGTATTTGTGGGCTTAAAAATTGGATTGGCCCACATCTGCAATTGTTGATATCTATCCAAGAAGACCGTACCTCCTTTTCTTTCATTCCTTATTTTTCGAAAACCCTAAACCAAAGCAGAGCGAACGAAATAGTGGCGGGTCAATGTCCCGTACGTCCCCCTTTCTTTTCTCTTCCAATTAACCGCGGCGAAGAAGATGGGGCTTCGATGGTCGAAGGCGCCAACGAATGAGAGGCAGCTTCGTCAATAAGAGCTTCTGCAGATTCTTCCATCTTTGCTTTGACCACGTCTTGGATTTGAGCTCTTCGAATCGAAGGTGAGTGAACGACTCTCACTCACATCTAATTTAAGCTCGTTATTCGTGAATCTTGTTGTTTGTTTTCTCAGCTACCACTGCTATGAATTTGAGTGGTTTACCACTCACTTATAGTTCATATCATTTTCGGTGATACTCTCCTCTGTGACTTCGAATTGTCTGACCATTTTCAAATTCGTATATTTTCATAAACACTAAGTGATAGTCACGGCTTTGACATTGTCGTGATACTCACGGTTTCATGTTATCACTTCTTGGTCTCTGCCTTCACCTGCGTTCATTTCAGTTGAACTGCAATTCATATTAAGTTGTGCATGTTGTATCTTGTGCTCATCTCTGACTTCATGTATGAACTGTTGCATTTTTGTTGTTGATGTGTTGACCTTGCATTTGAATCTTTGATCTTGAGTCACTGATTTTCACAATGTATTTTAATCTGATCCCTTTGTCACTTTGGTGCATTCATTCCAGTATGCATTGATGCTAGTTTGTTTGTTGACTATGGGCTTGATGAGTTTGTTTGTGATGTTGGCACTTTACTGTGTCACTGTCCATATTTGTTTGTGACATTCTCTGCATCCATGTTGATGTTTCATATGTTGAAGCTTTGCATATATGTGCTGTCCTATATTGTTACTCCTTGTCTCTGGTCTGCACTGATGTTCATCTGTTTGTATATGCAAAATGCATATGTGAGTTGGCATTTTCACTTCTTCACTGTATCTTCTTCTACCTGTAGCCGAGCACTTGTGTACTATGTGCATTCACCTTGTTGCCCGTCCCATGGTCACTTCCAGTTACCTGTAGCTTGCTTCCTTACTTGAACTGCTGTAGTTCGATGTGCAAACCTGAATTTTCAGTCTTTGATTGACTGTTTCATCCACACTGCTATGTTGTATTATCCCACGATTTCGCTCAGTAGTTTACGGCTTCAGATTGATTTTTGTTATTACCAGGCTTTAACTCGATTTTAATCATCGATTTCGAGTTTAAAAATATGGTTGCTTTGGGTTAGTGGTTGTATTGGGTGGCTTCAATGCTGGAAATTGTTTCGACCTTAATTACTGATTTCCCTATATGCTTGAAAAATACAGTTTTGATTTCGCTTGAGTTCTAACTTGTTTGGATTTCGTGACATCCGGGTTATCTTCGACATTGGTCTAGATATTGAACTGTACTTCATTTGATACTCGACTTGATCATTTAACATCACCTTGTAGTCTTCACCTATGATAATTTCATATAGTCTGTTCATGCTGATACTAGATTTTTGCTGCAATCTTCACTTGAGTTGTATTGGTTTAGATGTGCACTTCAGTCTGCATTTACATTGACCTTGGTAGTCATAGTTGCTTACTGTTTAACCTGCTGCTCTATATGTTGTGGTTGATTCATTATGCATCTCTGACTTGCTCACCACTTCCTGACCCGTAGTACTGTCGTAGGGCTGATGTGTTATGTAGTTCACTGTATCATTCACTTGCTTATTGCATTCGTTGGCACTGTGAATTCTTGAGCATTGGCCTTTGTGCCTTGTTGCTATTTCTTTAGATCCTGTTGTGGCGAGGCAGTGCACGCGTGCGTGTACTGCAGCCACACAGAGATGACAGTTTTGAATTGATGTTTCGATTTGTTAAATTGTTTCGTTGATTAATTTCAATGCTTTGGAGTTGTATTCTGATTTGGATTGTTGATTTGTTGTTTAACACTGTTTAGTTTTATACCTACCGTTATCCAATTCTCGTATCGAGAGTTGGATATACGTGATTTCTGTGACTGTCATCTATTTGAGATTATTATTGCTTCTATGCACTAATAACTGAGTTTGAATTAGACTGACCCGTGTATTATTTTCTTTTGAATGTAATACTCGGGTCAGACCCGAGTCATTTCAGGTTGTAGATTTCCTTCTTTGAGTTGCTGTTTGGGATTTGAAGACTTTTCACATCTTTTGAAGTTGCTAGTGTCATTTTGTAGTAGTCATGTCATTGTATAGAACGATATGTATTCATGTATATTAGTCGATAATGTACTTGTATATATAACTTCTAGAGTCGACAGTTGTAGTTGTATCATATGTATCGTGTCAACTATATTGTAACTGACATCGGTTATATATATGAGATTTTTGTTATTCTGTGTTCCGCATTTATATTATCTATGTTATTGTTATATCTAATGTCCTAAACTATTATGAACTATCGTAGTTTGTTTTATACTGATAATTGGATATGTCGATGGGAGTAAATAAATAATAGATGAAAAATAAAAAGTATATACCACTCCTATCGAGATAACCAATATTAGTGTAAGGCCAATTACGGATGGTCGCTCCTATCCAGCCTTATTCTTCGTAATAATAGACAGTATTTCTTTTAATACTCTTTGTTATTATGAGCATAGAGGTGGGGCGTCACAGTTGGTATCAGAGCTTGGGGTTTATGGACATAATATAAAACTTAACTCGGAAGGAACATATGTTACAACTATTGGTCGATGTTTTATTTGTGCTTGAGTCAAAACTAAAGTTTTGAATTTTGGATGAAATTTTTAAATAACTTTATTTAAAAATAATAGTGAAATTGTGTTCTGATGATTTGATTGATTTGTGTTCTGTTTATCAGAGTGCGCAGCGGAAACAGTGAAACTGTCTTCGCTGAGTACAACTGATAATCTTTTTGATTTAAAAATCAAAATACGAAATTGATATGAATTTCATTTGTTGTTTACATAGCTGTAATTATTTTGTTTCTTTGAGAACTTCGAATCCGAATTGAGGATTCGAAGAAATTGCAGATATGTGATTTTGTTGAAATTTCCGCTGGCTTTCTTTTGTACTAATCATCTATTGATTAGATTTTTGCTGTTTTAAATTATCTTCATTGAAGATACATTTGAATGATTCTTTGTTCATTTTGTAGTACGTGCAAAAATTTAAATTGCACGTTATTGCATTTATTTTACGTTGAACCGATGCTTGGTTATGAAACGTATTTTGTTGCCGTTATTTTTACAACGGAATTTTACACCAATGCTATATTTTGAAGTACGGTGTTTTGTGGCATTTTGATGAATGAGAATTCACTGACATTACATTTTGATGTAGATTTTTTTGATCTGATTTTGACGTTTTAAAACTACTGTCGCTTTGGCTTCCGTAACCGTCAAATTTTAAAAGTGGATTTTCAAGCGGTTATTCCGCAATGCTGATTTGTAACCGTTTTTACGGTATTTTGAGAAGTACAATTTCCTTATCGAAATTGTTACTGATTTGCTGTTTTAATCACGTGATTGGAAAATCATTTTAAAATGAAAATTGTTTTATAAAATTTTAGCAGTTTGCATTTTCAAAAGAATGAGGAAGCGACTTAAACGATTCAGCAAAATCGAGGATTATGACCCCTTTCTTTTACTGTTTCGCTTAACCCCGGACTTGTTCAGTTGAGAATGTGAATTGTTATTTTTACAAAATAAATAAAATTGTTTTCAGAAATCTTACAGTTTGCGATTTCAAAAGAATGAGAAAGCGATTTAAACGTTTCAGCAAAATCGAGGACTATGACCCCTTTCTTTTACTGATTCGCTTAATTCTGGACTTGTCCGTTTGAGAATGTAAAGTGTATTTTTACAAAATACACAATTTTGCACTTTCAAGGAAACGATGAAGAGATTTAAACGATTTAGCAAAAGTGCGGAGTATGGAACCACACTTTTACTATTTCGGTTAATTCCGGACTCGTTAATTGAATATCTGCTGTTTTGATGATTTTGATGAATTTTACACTTTCAAGGAAACGATGAAGAGAATCAAACGATTTAGTAAAACACGTGGTATGGGACATGTGCGTTTGCTATTTCGGTTAATTCCGGACTCGTTAATTGAAATATTTGATGCTTTCGTGTGCTTTCGAGCCACTATGATGGACCTTCGGGTCATATGATGGACCTTCGGGTCAAATACCAGTACTAGACCTTCGGGTCACTCTGCGGACCTTCGGGTCAATCTGATGGGCGCCAAAATTATGTTGAGTACTTGGTAGGCTTCGGCCATTTGTTGATGCACGTGCGGCGAATTAAAAACTCGCCATCTGATGGGATCGATCCAAGCTTTTATGTTGATTTTCTAGTCTTCTTAATTGATTTTTAGATATTTGTTGTTTCCAATTATCTGCAGGTAATTGGATATTTGTTGATATGAGTTCTGATTATTGTTTTTGATAATAAGATATTTGTTGTTTCTAATTATCGCTTGTGATAATTAGATATTTGTTGATATGAGTTCTGATTATCGTTTTTGATAATCAGATATTTGTTGTTTCTAATTATCGCTTGTGATAATTAGATATTTGTTGATGTGAGTTCTGATTATCGTTTTTGATAATCAGATATTTGTTGTTTCTAATTATCGCTTGTGATAATTAGATATTTGTTGATATGAGTTCTGATTATCGTTTTTGATAATCAGATATTTGTTGTTTCTAATTATCGCTTGTGATAATTAGATATTTGTTGATATGAGTTCTGATTATCGTTTTTGATAATCAGATATTTGTTGTTTCTAATTATCGCTTGTGATAATTAGATATTTGTTGATATGAGTTCTGATTATCGTTTTTGATAATCAGATATTTGTTGTTTCTAATTATCGCTTGTGATAATTAGATATTTGTTGATATGAGTTCTGATTATCGTTTTTGATAATCAGATATTTGTTGTTTCTAAGTATCGCTTGTGATAATTAGATATTTGTTGATGTGAGTTCTGATTATCGTTTTTGATAATCAGATATTTGTTGTTTCTAATTATCGCTTGTGATAATTAGATATTTGTTGATATGAGTTCTGATTATCGTTTTTGATAATCAGATATTTGTTGTTTCTAATTATCGCTTGTGATAATTAGATATTTGTTGATATGAGTTCTGATTATCGTTTTTGATAATCAGATATTTGTTGTTTCTAATTATCGCTTGTGATAATTAGATATTTGTTGATATGAGTTCTGATTATCGTTTTTGATAATCAGATATTTGTTGTTTCTAATTATCGCTTGTGATAATTAGATATTTGTTGATATGAGTTCTGATTATCGTTTTTGATAATCAGATATTTGTTGTTTCTAATTATCGCTTGTGATAATTAGATATTTGTTGATATGAGTTCTGATTATCGTTTTTGATAATCAGATATTTGTTGTTTCTAATTATCGCTTGTGATAATTAGATATTTGTTGATATGAGTTCTGATTATCGTTTTTGATAATCAGATATTTGTTGTTTCTAAGTATCGCTTGTGATAATTAGATATTTGTTGATGTGAGTTCTGATTATCGTTTTTGATAATCAGATATTTGTTGTTTCTAATTATCGCTTGTGATAATTAGATATTTGTTGATATGAGTTCTGATTATCGTTTTTGATAATCAGATATTTGTTGTTTCTAATTATCGCTTGTGATAATTAGATATTTGTTGATATGAGTTCTGATTATCGTTTTTGATAATCAGATATTTGTTGTTTCTAATTATCGCTTGTGATAATTAGATATTTGTTGATATGAGTTCTGATTATCGTTTTTGATAATCAGATATTTGTTGTTTCTAATTATCGCTTGTGATAATTAGATATTTGTTGATATGAGTTCTGATTATCGTTTTTGATAATCAGATATTTGTTGTTTCTAATTATCGCTTGTGATAATTAGATATTTGTTGATATGAGTTTTGATCATCGTTTTTGATAATCGAATATTTGTTGATTTGAAATTTGATTATCGTTTTTGATAATTGAATATTGGTTGATTTGAAATTGATTACCGTTTGAGATAACTAGATATTTGCAGTTTTGCGAATGGTGATTTGTGCTTTCTAATCATCTCTGTTGATAATTAGCTTTTGTTGTTTTTCTAATTATCGTATCGATGATTAGACATTGTTGCTTTGTGATTCTCTGTATTTTAATTATCTTGTTGATAAATGAATATCGTTGATGATTGCATTTATTCAGTTTTGCTGCTTTCTGATTACCTATTCATAGTTAGATTTTGTTGAAGATTTGCGAATCTCTTTATTGAGATTAAAAGATTATCGTGGCATTTGAATTCTCGACTTTTATTTCTAGCTTAACTAGTTCATGTTAGAAAAATAATTGTTAGTGACGACCTTAATCATGAAAATTGCGGGGACGCAATTTTTATAAGGAGGGGAGTCTGTAACAACCTGAGCTTTTGTGAAAATTTACTATCGTCATTAAACAATTATTGTCGCTAGCTAATTGCTTTTGTGAGTTTAGATCAGTGATAATTCTTTTGATAATTCGTTAAATATACGTTAGGGTATTTGTGGGCTTAAAAATTGGATTGGCCCACATCTGCAATTGTTGATATCTATCCAAGAAGACCGCACCTCCTTTTCTTTCATTCCTTATTTTTCAAAAACCCTAAACCAAAGCAGAGCGAACGAAATAGTGGCGGCTCAATGTCTCGTTCGTCCCCCTTTCTTTTCTCTTCCAATTAACCGCGGCGAAGAAGATGGGGCTTCGATGGTCGAAGGCGCCAACGAATGAGAGGCAGCTTCGTCAATAAGAGCTTCTTCAGATTCTTCCATCTTTGCTTTGACCACGTCTTGGATTTGAGCTCTTCGAATCGAAGGTGAGTGAACGACTCTCACTCACATCTAATTTAAGCTCGTTATTCGTGAATCTTGTTGTTTGTTTTCTCAGCTACCACTGCCATGAATTTGAGTGGTTTACCACTCACTTATAGTTCATATCATTTTCGGTGATACTCTCCTCTGTGACTTCGAATTGTCTGACCATTTTCAAATTCGTATATTTTCATAAACACTAAGTGATAGTCACGGCTTTGACATTGTCGTGATACTCACGGTTTCATGTTATCACTTCTTGGTCTCTGCCTTCACCTGCGTTCATTTCAGTTGAACTGCAATTCATATTAAGTTGTGCATGTTGTATCTTGTGCTCATCTCTGACTTCATGTATGAACTGTTGCATTTTTGTTGTTGATGTGTTGACCTTGCATTTGAATCTTTGATCTTGAGTCACTGATTTTCACAATGTATTTTAATCTGATCCCTTTGTCACTTTGGTGCATTCATTCCAGTATGCATTGATGCTAGTTTGTTTGTTGACTATGGGCTTGATGAGTTTGTTTGTGATGTTGGCACTTTACTGTGTCACTGTCCATATTTGTTTGTGACATTCTCTGCATCCATGTTGATGTTTCATATGTTGAAGCTTTGCATATATGTGCTGTCCTATATTGTTACTCCTTGTCTCTGGTCTGCACTGATGTTCATCTGTTTGTATATGCAAAATGCATATGTGAGTTGGCATTTTCACTTCTTCACTGTATCTTCTTCTACCTGTAGCCGAGCACTTGTGTACTTTGTGCATTCACCTTGTTGCCCGTCCCATGGTCACTTCCAGTTACCTGTAGCTTGCTTCCTTACTTGAACTGCTGTAGTTCGATGTGCAAACCTGAATTTTCAGTCTTTGATTGACTTTTTCATCCACACTGCTATGTTGTATTATCCCACGATTTCGCTCAGTAGTTTACGGCTTCAGATTGATTTTTGTTATTACTAGGCTTTAACTCGATTTTAATCATCGATTTCGAGTTTAAAGATATGGTTGCTTTGGGTTAGTGGTTGTATTGGGTGGCTTCAATGCTGGGAATTGTTTCGACCTTAATTACTGATTTCCCTATATGCTTGAAAAATACAGTTTTGATTTCGCTTGAGTTCTAACTTGTTTGGATTTCGTGACATCCGGGTTATCTTCGACATTGGTCTAGATATTGAACTGTACTTCATTTGATACTCGACTTGATCATTTAACATCACCTTGTAGTCTTCACCTATGATAATTTCATATAGTCTGTTCATGCTGATACTAGATTTTTGCTGCAATCTTCACTTGAGTTGTATTGGTTTAGATGTGCACTTCAGTCTGCATTTACATTGACCTTGGTAGTCATAGTTGCTTACTGTTTAACCTGTTGCTCTATATGTTGTGGTTGATTCATTATGCATCTCTGACTTGCTCACCACTTCCTGACCCGTAGTACTGTCGTAGGGCTGATGTGTTATGTAGTTCACTGTATCATTCACTTGCTTATTGCATTCGTTGGCACTGTGAATTCTTGAGCATTGGCCTTTGTGCCTTGTTGCTATTTCTTTAGATCCTGTTGTGGCGAGGCAGTGCACGCGTGCGTGTACTGCAGCCACACGGAGATGACAGTTTTGAATTGATGTTTCGATTTGTTAAATTGTTTCGTTGATTAATTTCAATGCTTTGGAGTTGTATTCTGATTTGGATTGTTGATTTGTTGTTTAACACTGTTTAGTGTTATACCTACCATTATCCAATTCTCGTATCGAGAGTTGGATATACGTGATTTCTGTGACTGTCATCTATTTGAGATTATTATTGCTTCTATGCACTAATAACTGAGTTTGAATTAGACTGACCCGTGTATTATTTTCTTTTGAATGTAATACTCGGGTCAGACCCGAGTCATTTCAGGTTGTAGATTTCCTTCTTTGAGTTGTTGTTTGGGATTTGAAGACTTTTCACATCTTTTGAAGTTGTCAGTGTCATTTTGTAGTAGTCATGTCATTGTATAGAACGATATGTATTCATGTATATTAGTCGATAATGTACTTGTATATATAACTTCTAGAGTCGACAGTTGTAGTTGTATTATATGTATCGTGTCAACTATATTGTAACTGACATCGATTATATATATGAGATTTTTGTTATTCTATGTTTCGCATTTATATTATCTGTGTTATTTTTATATCTAATGTCCTAAACTATTATGAACTATCGTAGTTTGTTTTATACTGATAATTGGATATGTCGATGGGAGTAAATAAATAATAGATGAAAAATATAAAGTATATACCACTCCTATCGAGATAACCAATATTAGTGTAAGGCCAATTACGGATGGTCGCTCCTATCCAGCCTTATTCTTCGTAATAATAGACAGTATTTCTTTTAATACTCTTTGTTATTATGAGCATAGAGGTGGGGCGTCACAGATTCTGAAAACTATTTTACCATCAGTAGATATTATTTAAAAGAGTTTTATTTTAGTTATAAAATCCATTATTTGAATATTTAAAATTAATTAAACATTCACAAATCAAAGTGGTGAAATTCCTAGTGTTACAGTTCCACTACCAAATTTGGATCGTGCACACATTTCCTCAAATGTGATATATGAAAAACATTATGTGCACCCACTAAACTACTTAGTAACTTGATTGGATATGCAAGTTTAACAATGCTCTCAATCACTGGAAATAGACCTACATATTTAGGTGCTAATTTCCCCATCTTCCTAAAGCACATAACACCTTGCACCAATGAAACTTTCACAAACACATGATCGACTATTGCAAACTCTAGTTCATTTCACCTCTTGTTTGCATAGATTTTTTGCCTCGATTGTGTAACTTTCATCTTAGCGTGAACCAACTCTACAGCGACTTGCAAATTTAATGTTGTTGAAATGAAATTGATCAAAAATGGATTTTAATTAGGGTGAACTAGATATCATAATTATAACCGTTGCGAAGGAATTTTTAAACTGATCAGTTGGGTATATGATTTTGATGGATTTGGCTTAATGGTTTACAAAATAGAGGCATTACATCGTTGAAATAGAGTACGTATCCACTTTTGGGCCAAACAGTTACACATAACTGAACCTATTAAATTGCTTATATAAATGTGTTAAGAAACCACGGAGAGCAATCATTATCTCAGTTATTCTATTCTAATCCTGAAATTTCCTTAATCACTCAGTAATGGCGGATTAACAAATTAAATAAATCATTCAATTAATTAAAAATTCAAAGTGCTAGAACCCTTGCATAAAATATATGGATTCGAAGCTCTTAACGAGTGGGAGAGGCATCAAGTGTCCATTTTTGGAGATGGTGTTCAAGGTGGCTGGAAATGGTTGAACTATTCTCGACCATCCATTCTATGGCCTCTCGATTAATGGTGAAATAACAATAATAAAGCAATCAGATGTAAAAGAGATTCGATTCATATGGTTGGACCATCGAATGGAGTGTCACGTCGACTGAAAATTGCATAGAAATTATTGGGTCTTATCCATGGTGAGGGGAACTTTGACGGTGGCAGAGTTGATCGAGAGGGGTGGTTATCGGTGGTGGTGTGTATAGCACAATGGTGGTCTCCAATTGCCGTCGGGTGGCTATGGCAGTGTCTAGGATGTTATGAATGGAGACGGAAAAGGGTGTATTTGAATGTAGGGTTGAATGATGGGAAAGGTACTTTTATTATTTTGCCTCTGAAATTTGATTATCTACACATTAAACCCTACGATTTCTAATCGCCGTGACTTTTGCATACGAATTCAGTGTCATGTGCGGTTTGTTCTATTAGACTTGCGGCTGAATTTTAGATGATTTGGCACTTGGTTTATAGTGTCATGCAGAGCATGATGGTGTTCTTCGATTGGCGTTTGGGTGGCTATGGAAATGGCTTTGATCGGATGAACAGAGGTGGAAATGGGTTTGTTCACATGTACTTCTGAAGGAAGGAGAAGGTAAGTTTATTATTTAGCCCCTGAAATTTAAATATTTACAAATTAAACCTACGATTTCTAATCGCCATAGCTTTTACATACGAACCTCAGTTCAAGTATGGTTTATTCAATCGGACTTGTGGCTGAAATCTAAACAATTTAACACTTGATTTTCTATGTTTTAAGATTGTTTGCATAAGCGTGTTGGTATGGTTTATTTATTGTAATTAGTTTTAGGTTTAAAAATATTAAATGCATATCCATTGTTGAAATTTATATTTATCAATATGTGTTATGTTATATGGATGTTTTTATTATCATTATAATGTTTTGGATGTGTAGTTCCCTGGTCGGACAGTTTATTGCTGATTATTGTTTTATTGGACGTCTAATATTAGTTAGCTGTGAATTAGAATGGAAAAACTATCAATTGAAATAAAATAGATGGAATTGCATGATAATGAAAAATAAATAAATAAATGAAAGATAAAGTTATTTATAGATTTTGGGTGATATTTATAAACAACAACGATTTAACAAATTAAACCAGAATTAAGGTAAGAAACGAAATAATTTTATTATTTATGAATTTCTGGAATTCATAAATAATAAAAAAAGCTCTATTTTAAAATGAAATTTTTGCGAAAGTTTATTACTATTCATAAAATAGAGTGATGTATCATAAATAATAATATGGTTTTGTGAAAATTATGTTATTTTGAGTAAGTAACAATATAATGGAATTTATGGTGTTTATTGGAAATATTATTATTATTATTATTATTATTTGGGTAATAAAATAAAAGGTATTTTCATAATAATAATAATAATAAAGATATGCTTTCAAATGTGTTTAGGGTTAAATTATTACTATTTTGAGGTAAATAGCAATAAAAAGAGTTTTGAAGTTTAATATGGAATATTGTTATTTTTGAAATAAATAGTGATAAATTGGTTTTGAGAAAATATTAATGAGGTTTTAACATATGTTACAATTTTGATGTAAAATAGCAATACTAATGTTTTCAAAAGTAATTTGATGTAAATTAATATTTCTAATGGAAAATACAATGTTCAAGGGGATTTGAAGTAAGAGAAGTATAATAAAGAATTTTGAAGTATATAATCGTTTTAGAAGAATTATTATTGTTTTGACATAAGTAATGGTTCTTTTACAATAAACAATAATAGAAAGATTTTATACTTAAAAGAAAACAATGGTCGTAAACATGACATTTTAGAAGGATGTAATATGTGGTTGGTTGTTGTTTAAATTTTCACATATGTAGTTTTATGATGAAATCACATTTGGATGTGTATGTGATATTTTTTTATTTTTACTATGTATTTTATAGTTAATTATGGGTTTGTTAATGTTTGTATTATTAATATAGCCGGCCAGTACGCATTTGGTGATTCAGTGTTTGTGTTACTAAAATATTGGGTCAGTACACATTCAGTTGTCTAGTGTTTGTATTACTAATATAGTGGGTGAGTACACGTTTGTTTAATTTCTACTTGCATTGATGATGTATTACTAATAGTTGGTGATTAGTGCATATTTGAGTATATTTTTTACTATTGTGGTTATTATTGAGTGTTGTCAAACTTGTATGATGTTTAATGCCTTTGTGTTATTATTATTGTTGTTGCTCCCTATTTATGATGATTATTTGTGATGGCTTAGTAGGAATAATGTTTCTTACTTACATTGGTTGCATGGATGTTAGGTGCTAATGATAACTTAGTGCAGGAGTAGAGCTGGAAACAGAACTACATGGGCTTAACCCCAAAAAGGGAACATAGGTAGTCTTTTTCTATGCAATAGGCATGGAATCCCTTAGGTTGGGTTGGGGTGTACAGAAATTAGAGTAGCCTAAACATAGTTGAACTTTTTTTTCTTTCCATGCATTTGTGAAGTTGCAAGTGGGAGTAAATGTCACATACCGAAATTTTCGACTTTCGAAAATTCGACATCGATACTCACTTTATCGACTGTCGAGCAATCGAGTGCCGGAAACTCCAATAGTGAGGGTTTAAGAAAGAAGAAAAAGGCAAAAGAAGAAGAAAACAGAAGAAGAAGGAAGAAGAAAGAAAATAGAGAAGAACAACAACACGGAAGAACAACAGAACAGAAAACAATATCAGAATCTTACACATCGCAGCGGAACAATATATAATAGATAATCACTAGTCTTTTAAAACAAAGAACTATATCAGTTTTATACATACATCAATCAGAGTCAATATACAACTCAATACAATACATCACATCAATGGACAGTTATATAACTTGTCCTCATACAGAATACACAGCGGAATAAATACTATCAAATACAAATACTACGTCTCGCCATCCAGCTTATCTCCAAAGCTCCAGAATATCCTGATAATATAACTCTAGGCTGCTCGTGTGGAAATTGGTGGGCACCCAGAGTTTAGAAGGGAAACAATAAACTCCGAGTCAGTCATGGTGACTGGTGTGAGATCGTAAAACAGTTATTCTTTAAAAATAAACAGCAGAGAATTTTAAAGTCAATTCGCAATGCTTTTGGAAAATGAAACTACCATAAGACCTCCCACCACACACACAATGCAAACGCAGACTTGGAGGAGATTTCTTCTTATGTTAGTCAAAGATGCTTACTACGCAAAAATCAAAACCTTTTTGATATTATTATTAGTGCATAGTGGAAAACATTTCGAAAGTAGAATATAAATCTTAGCCAGCATAGGTACCATTATATTATGCTTGCTATAGCTGCCTCCTGAGGAGACAGGTTATACAATTGAAATCGTAAAGGCTCGTATTGTTTCTTTGGATTTCCAACAAATGGTCAGGCTAAGGAACTTCCTATCCACGATGGGTACGTCCCTGGAATAGACGACCCGAGAACCTAACCGGATCTCTGCCAACACAAGGCCGGGTTACCTCTGCAAAAATAGGTAACTACTGACACGCGTATGCCATCCCCCGATCGTCACCGATCTTCCCGAGGATCCCCGATTCGCAACAAACCACATAGATAATAATAATGCAGTAACCACAGAGGTTAAGTATCTGGGCTCCATACCATGATACCACCTTTATCCAGAAGGAATGACATACACTAAGGGGCGCTACTCCCTAGAACCTTGCCGCATCCTTCCTGTTTCGACCATTTCCGGGGTGTGAGGCTCGTCGAAGTCTCGTCCACAAAGCTACGCTTTCTACAAAGCCCTGCTTTGGGTCAAACAAAATGATCAACCTATGATCACAAAGATATAAGATCAAACAAATGATCATATCACAAATGATCAAACACTGATCATTTCACAGCAACACTCAGTATGCCACGTTACCAAATTGGGATATATCGCTGATAAATTTCAACTACATAACCTCTGAGCTCGTACGTCTCAGAGAAGGGTGTTAAGCTAAGAGAATAAATTCTCCGCCACCAACAGAAATGTATTTGAAAGAAATCAGCTTTATATCTCCAATTGTAACGTCAGACACACAATCCATACAAGTCTGTTCCGGGATCGAACAGAACCGAAGGCACTTCTCACGAAGCCCTTGCATATCCGGATAAATTTCTAATCACGTCCGGACTTCCCGTCACTAAGGGTGATAAAACCTCTAAACCGGAGATCAGCCGATGTAGAGTAACTCGACGGTAATCCTTCCGTTTTCAAAAATATCCGGTCTTCAACACCGGTCTTCGAATGCAATTCATAACGACGTATCACATATTCAGAATGGGTTATACGACCCCATGGTCCTTTCCCGGCTAACCCGAATAGTGAGCGCTTATTCAAAAATAAGTGTGGCATTCAAATTCATCCAATTCACAACAAATACCTATCTAAGGTAATTATTGATAGTCGGTTATTTAACTATCAATAAAGATGCGCAACATCATCAGATTCCAAATAATTTCCCAAATTATTTCATCTTCAAAAAAAAATCTCTTTACTAGATATATAATTTCCACACTTCAAAAATAAATCAATATTTATTTTTAAATAACTTCCCTTTCTTTTATAAATTCCATAGTGAATTTATATTTTCAAAATATCTACTGATATACGATTTTCAATCGTTTTCAAATATTCATTTTCGATTTATTTTTAAGAAGATAAAATCTCAAAACGTTTCGTTTCATTTTGGAAAACATTCCATACTTATTTAATAATAAGTGTTTCACAAATCTTTTATTTTCAACATTTGAAAATATTCGATATACTTAAATCAATATTAAGTATATATTTCGTTCTTTAAGGAAATCATTTACTATATCAACATTTGTTTGAGTCAAAACGAATGTTACGTAAAACATCGTTACGACGACTCAAAATCACTAGTATAGGGATTCGAAATTTAGATAGATATATAAATCCCAATACTATATAAAACATTTCCTTCCGGAAATCATTTACTATAACAACAGTGTTATAGTCCACCATTTCCTTAAATTTCTCGAAAACGTCTATTTCAACAATAAATGTTGAAATCTATGATTTCGATATTCAACTCATTTTAAAACATCGTTAAAATGTTTAACTTCATTTTTAATATCATTTTTCCCGAAACCATATCTATTGTACTTAACAATATATTCACTGTCCAAAATCGTGAATATAATTCACTTAACCCAATTTCAATCATTTCTACACATTTTTATTTCAATAAAAATTCGCTATCCAAAATCGCGAATATATCTTCTTTAATAACCTTCTATAATTCACTTATCAAATTCAAACGATTTCGAATTTATAAACACGGTTATAAATTCTATTTCTATTTTAATAACAACCTCGACTTATAAATCTTCTTTTTATCAACTTCTATATTTTTACTTATCAAAATAAGTGATTTCGGATTTATAAACAACTTTTATAAATTCCAATTCTATTTATAAAAACTTCAATCCCAAATCAATTTCGATATTGATTTCAAAATTTATTTTCAACTTTAAATAAAATTTCCATACTGATTTCTCAAAAGTTCTTTTCCAAATATTAAATCAATTACAGATTGATTTCTAATTTTATTTATCCCTACTAAAATAAGTTCCTTATTTTCCTTTAAATTATTCAATATCCTGTTTTTAAAAGGATTCTTTAAATTGAAATCATTTTACATTGATTTCCCAAATCGTTTCAATTTACCAATTAAATTTCTAATTGGATTTCCAACTTATCTCCTTTTAATAAATTCCTTTTTAAGAAGATAAATTTCAATTGTTTCTTTCAATCTATTTAAAAATCCAGATTTTAAATTAATTTCCTCAATTTAAAATCACTATTATACGAAATTCATTTATTTAACATTTTCACTTTATTCTGGAAATAAATTCGATAAGATTTTAAAAATTAACTTTTTATACTTTAAAAATTCCTTTCTTCAAAATTTCTTCAATTTCAAAAATTGATTCACTTAGAAATTTTCTACTTGGATTTCAAAAATTCAATTTCGTTTATCTTTGGAATCCAATGATGTCAAAACATCCATTCAGCTAAATTTTAGCTTTCAAACAATTTCCAGATATCAATATGATTAATAGCATCACTATAATCATTCACAGATTCATATCACAATAGAAATGAATTCAATCAATGTGAGGGGTCCAGTTGGATCCCTCCAACCTGTTTCCCTGCATCCAAAGACGTTAGCACAATACCAATTCCGCTCCAGTACGGAATTATCGCGGTATATGGGTTTTATAAAAATCCGCTTACTAACGGCGCAATAGGGTCTCATCCGCTATACGAGGCGGGAAATCATCAATCCAATATATACATATGCCAATATGTATATACTGCTATATATATAGATATATCCTATCATATCTAATATCACATCCACATAGAAATCAGTCAATCAATAATAACTGTAAAATCAAATTTCCTTCGAGTGAGAAAGATCTCACCTTTGCTTTTAATTTGCAATCCAATTACTTTTCCGGCTTGTTTTTCCATTCTTAACCTTGTATAAGCAATTATACAATTTGTAAATATTCGAGATAATCGAATAACCAATTTTCGTTTGGTAATTTTAATTATCCAATAGATTAAATTTCTAACAAATCTCCTTTTACAAAATATTTTCATTTGAAACAAAAGTTTTAATTCAACTAATAATTTAGTTTTAAACAAATTTTCCTTTTAAATAAATTCCTTTATATGGATTCAAAAATCAAATTTTTAAATAACCTCTGCAATATTAAAAATATTTATTTTAAAAATTATGAACACATGCATATACTGACCAGATTAAGGATCTGTCAAATTTATTTTTATGCAAACCCTACAAAAATTTTCATCTTCAAGATCTCACGTTTGTATATTTTTATAGTTAATAAATTCCAATATTTTTTCTTTCAGTATATACATAGATATATCATAACATCAAATAAACTGTGAAATTTAAACCAATTCAATTGCTCAACTTCATACAAGATTTATACCTTACTGTCGAAAGGAGAATCCAAATCGAAGCCAGCCTCGTCAAATTCGAGTTCGAAAGAAACCCAGATCGTCATCACTACACTTGAACCACTGTGAGCTTCACGGCTCGAAACCACCACTTGCTACTTCGAGCAGAAGCGAGTTTGATCGCGACTCGACCCCGATGCCACGCCCACGCATGAACCCCTCACGAGTTCGCCTCCCAGTCGCGAACGAACCTCGCGACCATCACCGTAGCTTCGCCGTTCCACACTCGCGAGCACAAATCTTTGAACTCGCCTTCGCGACTTCACCCTCCACGTACAAATCGCAACTCACAAACCTCGAGAACCACCTGCCAATGATTCGCCGCACGCCTTCCTTCCCAGTCGCGAAACCCCCAGGCCTCACGATGATGTCGCCTCCCCAAAGTTCGATCGCCCCCAACTTGACTGCGCTCGATTTCGTGAATTCCCAGGTGAAAGAGGGAGGCAGTTCGACATTTTAATTTCATTTCGATTTTTAAAATGAAAGAGGAATGGGAAGACTTTGTTTATAAAGGAAAGGGAAACGAGAATTCCAGCCATTGTTTTTATTTTGAACGAGATGATTATTTTTCTTCGAATTCGATTTGGCTTTTGAAACTGAAGGGGATGGTTGGCACGATTATTTCGTGATTCTCGGCTGAAATTAAGGGAAGAGAACGTGGTGATGTATATAAATATAAATTTTAATTTTAATTTTAATTTCATTTTATTTTAACGCGTTTGCATATCGTACAGTCACGAAACAACTCCGAAAAATACGAAATTGGAAATCCGACAATAATTCAATATCACGGACCCAACGGAACTGGTTTCGTCGAATTCCGAGACTGTTTGAAAAATAACTATTTTTAAATATCGATTCGAACAATTAAATTTCAAAACTGAACGAAACACTTTGAAATACAATTCTGAAGTTTCTATTATCTTCAGCATTATCAAAATGAATTTTAAAAGCTTTCGAAATATTTTTCTTCAACTTTAAATTGAATATTCAAATTTTTATCCAGTTTCAATAGATTAAATTTTATAATTTAATCGTCAAATTCAAAGTTATATCGGGGATTCAAATTAAATCATCGTTCAAATATTTAAAATTAATTAAATATTCTCAATTTAATTCGTTCAAAATTCTGGGTCGTTACAAACTTCCCTCCTTAAAAGAATTTCGTCCTTGAAATTACAAGTTAGGAAAAATGGTCCTTAACTCGTCTACTATCTTTCACATCTAAATAGTTTTATCAATTTTCAAAACAAATCTTTCTACTAAAGATTCGTTATCATTTCAACTATCTTTCTAACTTCAATTATAGGTTTCAAACAACATTGCTTTACTTCAAAACTCAAATTTAAATTCAAATTTCAAATTTAAACTTTCAAAATTTTCTCAAAATTTTCTAACACTCGAAATTTTCGAAAAATTTCGCCAGCGTCTCCTTTGCGCGGCTAATACGGTACTACTACAAAACGTCCCTACGGACTCTCAGATTTCAAAAAGAAAAAGAAAAAGCCAAGCGGCTAGACAAGAAATCATCAAAAACTCATATTATAATTCAAATACTTACCTTTTGTCGAGCAATTCAAATTTATCTTTGAAATCAAAATCCCAATTCCTTTATAACACCTGTAGATCCTACTAGCCATAATATCTAGTTATAACATTCAAACCAATTTGCAAAGTCTATTACAAAATTTCGATATCAACTGCTTATACATTCAATTTTTTTCATTTCACATTTATTTGAATTCAATTCACAATTCCAATCTAATTTGGATTCAGTTTCATTCTCTTGCACTTATAATTGAAATTTTTATTTACTAGTAACTGTAAATTCCATTCATTCAGAAATTTATCTCTACTTACTTGAACATATTTGCAATTTCGAACCATTCTTTTATTTAGTTCACAATTCAAGTTTTAAATTCACTAATTCAACTTCCATTTCATGAATCAATTAATTATCAAAGCAGTTTATTCGGATTCAATCCTTATTCATTTTTCTCAGGTTTGGATTTTATTCCACTTGATTCAAGTCTCATTTCATTTTTCAATTTCAATTCATTGCTTACAACTTCAAAATGAATCTCAACTTCCACTTCCAGTTTTATTCTTTTGTTCATTCCCAAAATTTATTTACAATTTACTATTTTGGTTTACAATCACTTATATTAAACTGGATTTCAATTCGAATTCAATTTACATTCATGTACTTGCAACTGCAAATTGATTCATTCCTTCTCAATTTCATTTTCTTAATTCAATACTCAATTCCAGAGTCTTTTCAACCTTTTCAAAACCACTTTGAAAACAATTCAAATTATCCTTTGAATTTTATAAAACAAAACTCCAATTTTTTCAAACAACTTTCATTTAAAACAATCGGCAGCAATTCCTCTTTTGGAAACCCGAAAATGAACACCGGTGATGTCGCGATCATCATCGGAATTATTTTCCAGCGACCGAAAAGAGTTTAGAGCTTTCATCTCTTCAGAATACTTTTCCAAAATCCTTTGAAATTCATTTTCAAATCAAAAAGAAATTTAAATTCCCAAATCTCCAAAATTTTCAAATTTTTTTCAAAACCTTTCCAAAAACTTCTCTGGAATTCTATTTTAAATTACAAATCACTTTTAAAATTTATATTCTTAAATTTCATTTGTATATGAATTCATTTCTTAATTTTGGAGTTACGATTTCCAGTTCGTATTCAATTTCATATAATAATGATAACATTTCAATATTATCACTTTCCTAACAAACAAGCATCCATATACTATGATAATTCATAGAAAACCATTTCTTTTGTATACAAAAATAGTTTTGGGCAAAATTATTTCATTTACCCCATTTAAAACAATACTGTGTCAGTTTATCTTGTTTAGAGTTTAGAAACCCCTATCGCTTACAGTTAGCTAGACTGCACCGACCAGAATCCATAAACAATCAACCGATAAGTCAACACAATACAAAACAATTTCATATTCACTAACAAATACGCGCTCATATATATTATTACACTCAAACTCATTCTATAGTACTGCTGACTCTATCTCTAATGAGTAACACCCAACAGAGCAGGGTTGTCGCTTAACCATATGCTCTGATACCACTCTGTCACATACCGAAATTTCCGACTTTCGAAAATTCGACATCGATACTCACTTTATCGACTGTCGAGCAATCGAGTGTCGGAAACTCCAATAGTGAGGGTTTAAGAAAGAAGAAAAAGGCAAAAGAAGAAGAAAACAGAAGAAGAAGGAAGAAGAAAGAAAATAGAGAAGAACAACAACACGGAAGAACAACAGAACAGAAAACAATATCAGAATCTTACACATCGCAGCGGAACAATATATAATAGATAATCACTAGTCTTTTAAAACAAAGAACTATATCAGTTTTATACATACATCAATCAGAGTCAATATACAACTCAATACAATACATCACATCAATGGACAGTTATATAACTTGTCCTCATACAGAATACACAGCGGAATGAATACTATCAAATACAAATACTACGTCTCGCCATCCAGCTTATCTCCAAAGCTCCAGAATATCCTGATAATATAACTCTAGGCTGCCCGTGTGGAAATTGGTGGGCACCCAGAGTTTAGAAGGGAAACAATAAACTCCGAGTCAGTCATGGTGACTGGTGTGAGATCGTAAAACAGTTATTCTTTAAAAATAAACAGCAGAGAATTTTAAAGTCAATTCGCAATGCTTTTGGAAAATGAAACTACCATAAGACCTCCCACCACACACACAATGCAAAACGCAGACTTGGAGGAGATTTCTTCTTATGTTAGTCAAAGATGCTTACTACGCAAAAATCAAAACCTTTTTGATATTATTATTAGTGCATAGTGGAAAACATTTTGAAAGTAGAATATAAATCTTAGCCAGCATAGGTACCATTATATTATGCCTGCTATAGCTGCCTCCTGAGGAGACAGGTTATACAATTGAAATCGTAAAGGCTCGTATTGTTTCTTTGGATTTCCAACAAATGGTCAGGCTAAGGAACTTCCTATCCACGATGGGTACGTCCCTGGAATAGACGACCCAAGAACCTAACCGGATCTCTGCCAACACAAGGCCGGGTTACCTCTGCAAAAATAGGTAACTACTGACACGCGTATGCCATCCCCCGATCGTCACCGATCTTCCCGAGGATCCCCGATTCGCAACAAACCATATAGATAATAATAATGCAGTAACCACAGAGGTTAAGTATCTGGGCTCCATACCATGATACCACCTTTATCCAGAAGGAATGACATACACTAAGGGGCGCTACTCCCTAGAACCTTGCCGCATCCTTCCTGTTTCGACCATTTCCAGGGTGTGAGGCTCGTCGAAGTCTCGTCCACAAAGCTACGCTTTCTACAAAGCCCTGCTTTGGGTCAAACAAAATGATCAACCTATGATCACAAAGATATAAGATCAAACAAATGATCATATCACAAATGATCAAACACTGATCATTTCACAGCAACACTCAGTATGCCACGTTACCAAATTGGGATATATCGCTGATAAATTTCAACTACATAACCTCTGAGCTCGTACGTCTCAGAGAAGGGTGTTAAGCTAAGAGAATAAATTCTCCGCCACCAACAGAAATGTATTTGAAAGAAATCAGCTTTATATCTCCAATTGTAACGTCAGACACACAATCCATACAAGTCTGTTCCGGGATCGAACGGAACCGAAGGCACTTCTCACGAAGCCCTTGCATATCCGGATAAATTTCTAATCACGTCCGGACTTCCCGTCACTAAGGGTGATAAAACCTCTAAACCGGAGATCAGCCGATGTAGAGTAACTCGACGGTAATCCTTCCGTTTTCAAAAATATCCGGTCTTCAACACCGGTCTTCGAATGCAATTCATAACGACATATCACATATTCAGAATGGGTTATACGACCCCATGGTCCTTTCTCGGCTAACCCGAATAGTGAGCGCTTATTCAAAAATAAGTGTGGCATTCAAATTCATCCAATTCACAACAAATACCTATCTAAGGTAATTATTGATAGTCGGTTATTTAACTATCAATAAAGATGCGCAACATCATCAGATTCCAAATAATTTCCCAAATTATTTCATCTTCAAAAAAAAATCTCTTTACTAGATATATAATTTCCACACTTCAAAAATAAATCAATATTTATTTTTAAATAACTTCCCTTTCTTTTATAAATTCCATAGTGAATTTATATTTTCAAAATATCTACTGATATACGATTTTCAATCGTTTTCAAATATTCATTTTCGATTTATTTTTAAGAAGATAAAATCTCAAAACGTTTCGTTTCATTTTGGAAAACATTCCATACTTATTTAATAATAAGTGTTTCACAAATCTTTTATTTTCAACATTTGAAAATATTCGATATACTTAAATCAATATTAAGTATATATTTCGTTCTTTAAGGAAATCATTTACTATATCAACATTTGTTTGAGTCAAAACGAATGTTACGTAAAACATCGTTACGACGACTCAAAATCACTAGTATAGGGATTCGAAATTTAGATAGATATATAAATCCCAATACTATATAAAACATTTCCTTCCGGAAATCATTTACTATAACAACAGTGTTATAGTCCACCATTTCCTTAAATTTCTCGAAAACGTCTATTTCAACAATAAATGTTGAAATCTATGATTTTGATATTCAACTCATTTTAAAACATCGTTAAAATGTTTAACTTCATTTTTAATATCATTTTTCCCGAAACCATATCTATTTTACTTAACAATATATTCACTGTCCAAAATCGTGAATATAATTCACTTAACCCAATTTCAATCATTTCTACACATTTTTATTTCAATAAAAATTCGCTATCTAAAATCGCGAATATATCTTCTTTAATAACCTTCTATAATTCACTTATCAAATTCAAACGATTTCGAATTTATAAACACGGTTATAAATTCTATTTCTATTTTAATAACAACCTCGACTTATAAATCTTCTTTTTATCAACTTCTATATTTTTACTTATCAAAATAAGTGATTTCGGATTTATAAACAACTTTTATAAATTCCAATTCTATTTATAAAAACTTCAATCCCAAATCAATTTCGATATTGATTTCAAAATTTATTTTCAACTTTAAATAAAATTTCCATACTGATTTCTCAAAAGTTCTTTTCCAAATATTAAATCAATTACAGATTGATTTCTAATTTTATTTATCCCTACTAAAATAAGTTCCTTATTTTCCTTCAAATTATTCAATATCCTGTTTTTGAAAGGATTCTTTAAATTGAAATCATTTTACATTGATTTCCCAAATCGTTTCAATTTACCAATTAAATTTCTAATTGGATTTCCAACTTATCTCCTTTTAATAAATTCCTTTTTAAGAAGATAAATTTCAATTGTTTCTTTCAATCTATTTAAAAATCCAGATTTTAAATTAATTTCCTCAATTTAAAATCACTATTATACGAAATTCATTTATTTAACATTTTCACTTTATTCTGGAAATAAATTCGATAAGATTTTAAAAATTAACTTTTTATACTTTAAAAATTCCTTTCTTCAAAATTTCTTCAATTTCAAAAATTGATTCACTTAGAAATTTTCTACTTGGATTTCAAAAATTCAATTTCGTTTATCTTTGGAATCCAATGATGTCAAAACATCCATTCAGCTAAATTTTAGCTTTCAAACAATTTCCAGATATCAATATGATTAATAGCATCACTATAATCATTCATAGATTCATATCACAATAGAAATGAATTCAATCAATGTGAGGGGTCCAGTTGGATCCCTCCAACCTGTTTCCCTGCATCCAAAGACGTTAGCACAATACCAATTCCGCTCCAGTACGGAATTATCGCGGTATATGGGTTTTATAAAAATCCGCTTACTAACGGCGCAATAGGGTCTCATCCGCTATACGAGGCGGGAAATCATCAATCCAATATATACATATGCCAATATGTATATACTGCTATATATATAGATATATCCTATCATATCTAATATCACATCCACATAGAAATCAGTCAATCAATAATAACTGTAAAATCAAATTTCCTTCGAGTGAGAAAGATCTCACCTTTGCTTTTAATTTGCAATCCAATTACTTTTCCGGCTTGTTTTTCCATTCTTAACCTTGTATAAGCAATTATACAATTTGTAAATATTCGAGATAATCGAATAACCAATTTTCGTTTGGTAATTTTAATTATCCAATAGATTAAATTTCTAACAAATCTCCTTTTACAAAATATTTTCATTTGAAACAAAAGTTTTAATTCAACTAATAATTTAGTTTTAAACAAATTTTCCTTTTAAATAAATTCCTTTATATGGATTCAAAAATCAAATTTTTAAATAACCTCTGCAATATTAAAAATATTTATTTTAAAAATTATGAACACATGCATATACTGACCAGATTAAGGATCTGTCAAATTTATTTTTATGCAAACCCTACAAAAATTTTCATCTTCAAGATCTCACGTTTGTATATTTTTACAGTTAATAAATTCCAATATTTTTTCTTTCAGTATATACATAGATATATCATAACATCAAATAAACTGTGAAATTTAAACCAATTCAATTGCTCAACTTCATACAAGATTTATACCTTACTGTCGAAAGGAGAATCCAAATCGAAGCCAGCCTCGTCGAATTCGAGTTCGAAAGAAACCCAGATCGTCATCACTACACTTGAACCACTTTGAGCTTCACGGCTCGAAACCACCACTTGCTACTTCGAGCAGAAGCGAGTTTGATCGCGACTCGACCCCGATGCCACGCCCACGCATGAACCCCTCACGAGTTCGCCTCCCAGTCGCGAACGAACCTCGCGACCATCACCGTAGCTTCGCCGTTCCACACTCGCGAGCACAAATCTTTGAACTCGCCTTCGCGACTTCACCCTCCACGTACAAATCGCAACTCACAAACCTCGAGAACCACCTGCCAATGATTCGCCGCACGCCTTCCTTCCCAGTCGCGAAACCCCCAGGCCTCACGATGATGTCACCTCCCCAAAGTTCGATCGCCCCCAACTTGACTGCGCTCGATTTCGTGAATTCCCAGGTGAAAGAGGGAGGCAGTTCAACATTTTAATTTCATTTCGATTTTGAAAATGAAAGAGGAAGGGGAAGACTTTGTTTATAAAGGAAAGGGAAACGAGAATTCCAGCCATTGTTTTTATTTTGAACGAGATGATTATTTTTCTTCGAATTCGATTTGGCTTTTGAAACTGAAGGGGATGGTTGGCACGATTATTTCGTGATTCTCGGCTGAAATTAAGGGAAGAGAACGTGGTGATGTATATAAATATAAATTTTAATTTTAATTTTAATTTCATTTTATTTTAACGCGTTTGCATATCGTACAGTCACGAAACAACTCCGAAAAATACGAAATTGGAAATCCGACAATAATTCAATATCACGGACCCAACGGAACTGGTTTCGTCGAATTCCGAGACTGTTTGAAAAATAACTATTTTTAAATATTGATTCGAACAATTAAATTTCAAAACTGAACGAAACACTTTGAAATACAATTCTGAAGTTTCTATTATCTTCAGCATTATCAAAATGAATTTTAAAAGCTTTCGAAATATTTTTCTTCAACTTTAAATTGAATATTCAAATTTTTATCCAGTTTCAATAGATTAAATTTTATAATTTAATCGTCAAATTCAAAGTTATATCGGGGATTCAAATTAAATCATCGTTCAAATATTTAAAATTAATTAAATATTCTCCATTTAATTCGTTCAAAATTCTGGGTCGTTACAGTAAAGGTGGGATCAAAATCAATATATGGGTCATATCCATAGGTTGTTAACTTGGTATATTTCTCTTGCATCACTTTATCAATGATGATTAGCGTATTTTTATTAAAAGTAAGGATATTATTTGATGTTTTGAATATGTGTGATATTTAATTTTTGGGATAATGTACACACGATGATAATAGTAGGGTGTAACACTTAGTATCAGAGCTTAGATTTAGCTATTCTTTGAGCTTTGGGTAAGCCTGACCATTTAGGATAGGGTAATTTATATATTATGTTAGATTGGAATATAGGATGAGAGAGCGTTTTGATTGCTGGTAATATGCTTTGTACATACGGATTATTAGTGTAACCATAATTACCATACCTAAAAATAATATTTATTCTTAATGACCTTTGTTAGGAATAAAATTTGTTGAAAAAGACCATTTGATTTTAGAAATAATTTTTTTTATAAAGGTAATTTGGTAAGGAAAAACAGTTTTGGGTGAATGATTTTGGTTGGACAAGCACCTTATTTGTAAAATGTCTTATTGAGTATACATTTGAAGATGAATTATAGAAAACAGATGTATTATAAAATATCCAGTTTTGAAATAGTTTGAGCAAATATTTTACAAAGATTAAAATTGTTTGATTTAGAAGTAAACAACTAAAAGTAAAAAAATTCTTTGAATAACAAACTTGGAAGTTATTTGTTGAAAATTATTTTATTAAAAAGATATTTATATGGAAAACTCTATATGAAGATTGTAAGACTAGACTGGGTGGAATAGGATGTGAGACGACCGATAATGTGAATTTTAACTTTGTCCAAAACCCATTATGATGATGCGAATCATATGCGTATTGCTTGTGGCTTCCCCTAATGTGTTGTAGGGATGTCTAGTTTCTTCCTTCCGAATAAAACGTAGGGATGTAAACACCCCCACCTCTATACCTATACTACCTAAGAGTATTACAAAGTAACATTATCAAGTAATTTAGAGAATGAGGTAATATTAGGTGCACATGTGAATATTCCCTTGAGCTAACACTGGTACATATTTAAACATCAAGTAAATATCTCATTTATACGTATACAGTATCGGTACAGAGCAATAAACATGTGTACATCTAGGATAGAACAATACATAATATACAATAAATATCGGAGATTATAGAGTCAATTGTAGTGATAAAATATAATATAACAATATACAAAGTATGATATACATCATCGGGTTATACACATACATAAGTTTATACAATATAAATTAATATACCCAAATAATACAACTTGGTCCCAACGTCCCTTTACCAAAAATGTCTTGGACTGACCCGAGCATTATATAAATAATGCATGGGTCAGATAATGTCTAAAACATGGATATATAATATAGCTGTCACAGTATAGACAAAGAATAGTAAAATGGTAACACCATTAGAGGAACCCAGGTCCTCAGTCAATACATCAATATATATAGAAGTGAAAATGTATGCATGGAATATACTTATAATACCATAGATAATCATCAATACATCATATCACATGGATATGTCAAAACCATATATAAAGATGTCATTACCTATATGAAAGCACAACAACTAAGAAATCACAGAAAAAATACAAATAGGTGAATCATGTATATCCATAAATTATGATTTAAATCTAGAAAAATTAATAAGTGATATATCACAAAGTATAATCAAGCTAGCATGTAACATTTCCCACATATATCTCTCAATCTTAATGAATAGAACATCATCATCAATATATGTAGAATAGGATAGGTTGCCTATCATTATAATAAAGATATGAGAATCCACTATACTCTAGACATAAATCTCAGGTATAATCTCATCTCCTTAAATATGAAATATCAAAATATATCATAACAGGAACTGACTGTATGAATGACATGCAGTTTCAAGTAGAGTCATCTGTATATAAACATCAATATGTGGGTCATCTAATCCATATCTATACATAAGTGAGGTGTATCAATAGTATATGCTAATCTATCACTTCGTTAGTACCAGAAGGAAGACTAATAGCATGAAGCAAGCTCCAGGGACACGTAGTCTTTACAGTCTTTAGTTACCTCCAGGGTATCGTGACATGTATCCACTGATGTTCTCATCAACGTGAGGACTAAGAAGTCATGACATTGCTCTTCCCCCTATATGTAACAGACTGCTAGCCTAGGTGGCTTGGGAGCAAACACACATAGCGAGAGCATGAAGCTATATATAGGGTGTCACAGATCTGATGCACAATCCCACGATCAGGTCCCTGGGGTGGATTCTAGCTATCTGGTTCTCTTTAACGTTAATAAAAGGAGTACATTATCAATAATCGACTATCAAACCTTGGCCAGTTTTGAAACTACCAATTATTGGTTCGGAGAGACCGGAATCAGATAAGCATGGGTTATTCGAAAACCACTTCAAATCGGCATAAGCGTTTGAATTGAAGACAACTTGAAGATGATGGTAATCGAAAATGGAGTTCTTTGAAGTGCAAGGACTACTTACTACTAATCCTTAGAGTGATTCCAAAGCAAATATAGTAGAAGTAGTGCCTTGGTTTGTTCATATCCTAAACAACTTGTATGGACGAATGCTGGCATTGCATTACTGCCTAGAGGGCAGTGTTAACATTCCAAGTGGAATTTGCTAAAAAGGTAAAACGTAGCCTCAAGCCTCACACTTGGTAATGACTAAAACATGTGATATGAAGTAGGGCTATGTGGTACACTACCATTAGGATATGATCATTATTTGTATCTAGATCGATATTTATAGATTATGTATGTTATGGTCATGGAAATAGTTTATCTTGGACAAACGGGGTGATTACATATTCGGTATTATCCAATAGAAGAGTAGGCCGGTTCTATGTTGGAGGGGGTCCATGTGTGGCCCTCGGCACATTTTCTCTAAAGGTATACCGTGATAGGCGGTATTCGAATAGCCTTGTCATTCATTCTCCATTATGTGCCTTATGGACTTAGTTGTACACCGAATATGCTATTGAATGTAATAAATGTAACCATTTCGGGTATGTTATATATTCATGTTAAACCTCAAACATTATTATAATATCACAATATTTCTTACAAAATGGTTTGGTTATTATATGGTAAAAATCCATTCGTGTTTATTTGCGGCGTGGTCTTGCGAGATACCTTTATTTTTGAAGGGTTTTATAAATATAAAAATCCATATGATTTGGTCTGATTTCTCACGTTAGTTTACCACACTGATCCAGATGTTATTTTCTGATAATGCTCGGGTCAAACCTGAGTATATTTCCAAATTTAGTTATGGATGCTTTGGAGCTTCAGAAGCCGAGCTGGATGCCTTAAAGACCTATTCACGTTTTTTATTTTCTATTGCATTTCTTGTTTTCTATTTATCAGCATTTGTGAGGATGGGCTGTAATGACTGTCTAGGCTGATTATAAGTTAGTTAACTCTGATTGATGTATGTATGTTACTGTTCCTTTTGTAAAGATCATGTGTATATTATATATTACTCGTAAGAATGTGAGATTCCATTATGTTTTTTACCCCAATAGTTTGTCTTTCTGGCACTCGGATGGTCGACACGTAATTACCATGGATGTATTAGTGTCGACTTTTGAGGGTCGAAAACAACGGTCGTTACAATGCCCTAGGGAAAAGTATGTAATTTGTTACATATATCTAATGCTATAATCAATCTTATCTATAATAAAGGTACTTGATTTCTATTATATACTTTATTATACAGTGATAATTGATATAATTAAATAAGTAATTAATTTAATATTTATTAAACATAAAATCTGTAAATAATATGTTATGCGATAGTAATTACAAGGAGTTGTAATCATGAGAAAACTATCACAATATAAAATAACATATTATTTTAAATATCACTGGTCAAGATGTTTCGAGAACGGGATATTGATACATTCATTGTTACTCATGGCTACTGAAGGAACCAAGGGAATATTTTCTAATAGTTATTGAATAACCATGGAATAACTCGCCCAAGATTTTTTAGTTGGTTAATAATAACTCGATCAAACAAGAAATCTCGAAGCGACGATGTTACACGGTTCTCTCAACTTAAGAATACTTTTGAGCTTTAATCTGGATACTTGACTTTGATTATAATTAAATCATGGCATGGCGACCATCGAACGACTATAGTTTAGTCTTAGTTAAAGCATTGGAAGTGAAGCACTATTTAATAATGAATTCATCTCCTCAGTTTTATGAGGTTCGCATCATGGTCAACTACAGTCAACTCAAAGTCAAAATCTCTGGCTAAAGTAGTATAGTTAATAATAAATGTTATTATTGAACCAAGGATTTTGTTTAGGACTAACTAATTAGAATGTGGACATAATTAGAATTCGACCAGAACAAAAAAGTCTATAAGTCCTAAAGTGGTATTGTACTAACGAAGAGAATTGGTGTAAGTAATCATTACTAAAAGGTACAATTTAAAATGGTAAAATTAGATTTTACTAAAAAAGATGTATAAGCGATAAATTTGGCAATACCGCCACACCAATAACTAGGTTGAAGTGTGAATACTAACATTCAAATTGTTTGATATTAACCACTGATTGAATTTACGCTTTCGAGTCGCACAACTGCATTGATAGATTCTCCGCAATACCATAAGATTTAATTTATTTATAAATTGTTATGAATTAATTTTATTATTTTTTTAATTTTATATATTGGGTGGTATTAGCATTCTCTAGGTGGCAATGGTAATTAATTGAGTGCATATTTCAAAATTATATGTGTATGTATTGATATACGATAATGATATGCCTTTAAATACGATATAATTGATATTAATTATTTAATAGGTTTGGAGTATTTTAAAGGTCCATGTAGCCCTTCTTAAGGTCGGCTAAAGGAGAATAAGAGTGGAAAGGATGGGTTTGAATTTTGGATCTGATATGGAATTGGTAAATAAAGGAGTAGTAGAGGAGAACTTGTCTCAACCCTTTCTCCATTTAAACAAGCCTATCCATCATTATTTTTTCTCTCTTGCTTCCTCCTACCTCCTTATGGCCCTTAGAAACTTATATACTTCCCTTGTTAAAAATTTCAAAGCTAATATACATCAAATACTATAAATCTATCGATAATCTAAGCCCTTGCAATGTCCGAATATCGATTCTAAGTGAAATTAAGAGATCCCTTCAACCAACATGTGTTCAAAGGCAACATTCTTAGGGTATACCTTTTTACTAACTTTTTATGTCATACTTAATATGAAGTAGATAGTATATATAGTGATTTTATATGTACGCTAGTTGTCTCCTATTTATATTTTGTTAAATATCTCACTCACACACACACAGATATATATATATATATATATATATATTAATCGTTTTGATGCTTAAATCATTATTTTAAAATAAAATAATGTTAAGCGCGCACACAGACACACATATATATATATGTGTGTGTATTAATGTCCTTATATTAATAATTTAAAGTAATGTTATATATCTAATGGTTTGGGATTTAAAAAATAATGGCCAAAATGAATTATATTATGATAACCCATAAATTTATGTAATTCAATAATTAAATTAAAAAGGGTAAAATCATAATTTTAAATAAAGGCGAAGATAGTAAATTTTTATAGGATTTGGAGTTAGACTTAGGGAGTTATTCCATTATGTCCAGAATGTCATTTATAGTTAGAAAACATATATAACTTGCTGAATTTGGTCAAACGTGCTAGATATTAAAAGAAGTCAAACCTAACGGAATTTTCGCAATATATTAATTATGAGATTTTGAACCAAATATTAGTACTTTTTTCTTATAAACAAATCTTTAACTCTATTTCTTTTACATGCCTTCACTTATAAAACACCAATCACTAAATCAATTTCAAATCCACCAAATCAAATCCAAATTACAAAAATTCATATATGAAACCAATCATCACGGAGAGAACTACACAAATAAATCCATGTCATCGAGAAAGTTGGAGTTTAAAGCCATATAATTTCTGGACAATGAAGGTGAAGGAGGATCTACATCAAATCAAAGAAGGTACATGGTTAATCGGTAAGTGAGATTCATCGTATTCAGATATATATATATATATATATATATATATATATTAGTAAGATATACTAGTTCATTTCTTATGGTCGTAATATTATAAATGATGTAATTGAATGAAAAAATGTTATTTTTTATATAAATATGATTAGGGTGTAGTATGTCATGGCTAGACAGTCTTAAAGTAAATTTTTATCGACTATGATTAGCAAATTTTAATCTCCCTCTGATTTAAAAGTGTGAAATAAAAAGTGTTCCAAATTAGACATATTATATATCAAAATTATAGTTCTCAACAACCCTAATTCATTGGTTGTGTTCATTTGTTGATTAAATGTACGGATTGATAAGAAAATGCTTCAAAAGTTCGATGAATGTGGACTGTATGTTCAATCCAATCGTGAAACAATGACGAAACAACGATTAAGACTATGGACGTGAATAGGAGGTCGAGTAGGTAACCATGGTGGGGTATTATCGACCACCAAATATAGGGGTTGGCATAGATCTAGCCATGAATACCATGGTAACTTTTTGACCAAAGGGGACCGGAGTGGAAGCTAATGGTAGCGTTAGAAGCGTGGCGGTGTGCTGGTCACGGTGATGATGTTCAATCAGGGAACGAACTCCCATGGTGATGGAGGTGACGTCTCGAAGGTCATGGCAGGTGGGGTGAATGTGATATCGAGCACCTTGGGTTATTATAGCAGCACAAAGAAAAGTGATAATTAAAGTATATAATATTAATAATTAAATTAAAATAACGCTCCTGAACATTAAATGTTTATAACTCTCGCATACGATCTCCATTTCACGTGCGGTTCGCGGCATCGGAGTTTTGGTAAGATTAGGAATGTGTTGGTATGTTGTTTGCTATTGTACTTCAGAAAAGTATAATAGTTTGGGTATGCTTATTATACGTTGTTCGACTGGCGATTATGAGGATAGGATTATGGTATATTTTTTTAGAGGAAATTAGTTTTTTGGTGTATAGTGACGTATTTTTTATGGTGATTACGAGGAAAGGCATTACGATACATTTTTCAGAGGAAATGAGTACTTCCATGTAACCATTAACGTCTAACGACAGTGCTGTGGTACATTTTTTTGAGTAAGTGAGTTCTTGGTGCATGATTTGACCATGAGGAGCACGATACATTTTTCAAAAAAAAAAAGAGTTTTGCATAGCAAGTGATATTTAACAATGACGAATATGAGGATAGGCATTATGATACCGTTTTAAGAGGAAATAAGTCCTTTGGTATAGTCGGCAACACCTAACGATAGCGTTGCGGTGCATTTTTCAAAGGAGCCGAGTTCTCGTTGCATGATTTGACGATGACAAGTGCAGTACACTTTCAGTGGAATTGAGTCCTTTTAAGTTGTCTCCAAAGTTTACCGACAACTTTTTTAAAGAAGGACGCTAGTTAGGAATCTAAAACATAACATGCTTAGTAACAGTCAATTATATGATAAGGATATTAAAATTAAGTTTGAAAATGATAACTTCCACATTAAAAATAATGAGTCAGACATTATCTTTAAAGGTATTAGAAAATGGAACTTTTATATATTACTTTAAGTAGAATGAAATTTTAGTTATTCTTCTATGTTCCAAATAACCAGAACGGTTTAAATAAGTAGAAAACAAAATTTATCTCTAAAAAAATTAAGGATAGTTTTCAAATTGAAAAGATACTTTAATTTTTGAAATGCCTTATGATTTTATCTATAGAATATCCTAAATTACTTATCTATTAAAAAAATTATATTTTTATTATAATTAATATTATGTATTAAAAGTTTAGACAATGATTTCAAAGAAAAATACTTATTTTTAACTTCTGTAAAACTTTTATAAAATTGACTATATGCTTTGAAAATAGGGTAGAAAATACTGAATATAATAGTATGTTTTAAATCTTAAGAGATTATAAATTACAGGAAATTATTGTCAAGGACAAAATTTCTCAGCATTTTAGCCTCAAGGACAGACCTTCAGTATTTTAGCCTGAAGGACAACTTTCTTTAGGTATCAGTTTTTAGTTATTGACAGCAGTTTTTAGGTATCAGTTTGTAGTTATCTGTAGCAGTTTTTAGGTATCAGTTTTAGGTTCGGTAGCAGTTTTGAAAGAATGTTTGTCCTTATAAATAATTTTGGAAGAATGTTTGTCCTTATGAATAATTTTTAAGAGAATGTTTGTCCTTGTGGTTAAAATATTAAGGTCGTGTCCTTGAGGCTAAAAATATACAAATTTTTATCCTTTAAATTAATTCCCCCTATAAATTAATAGTGAAATTTCTTACATAAATTAAGAAAGATATACTTGATTCTATAAAAAGTTTGGAGCCAAAATTCGAATTATAACTATTTTGTTATTTCTAAATAAATAGACACTTAGTAAGTTACAAATGCTATATTTTTTAGAGCCAAAATTAAAATTTTATGATCATTAAATTAATTAATTTTTCAATAATAAAAATATATCCAGATAACAATTAGTAATTATAACTACATAAAAAAATTCTGAGTAATTTAAATTGATGAAACATATTCTTTTGTTTTGATAAAATCAATAAACACTTCAACTGCCAAGTTATGCTTTTGATTTTTAAATTTTTTTAAACGGTCGTGCCTCTTTGTGATTAGTTGTATCTTTTCCCTAATGAATTTTATAACGTGCTTCCTTTCTGATGACATCTAACTAATCGTTTATCACGAATATACTAAATAGAAAAGCATACGTTCATCCGTGATTTCAACTTTTCTAAATGTTGATTTTACTTCTTTCACTCTTATTTCTTGCTAACTTTATGATGAGGTGTTAGCTTTATGGCTTCATCAAAATAATTAAATTAATTTAAAATATGTGAATAAGGCTCTATTTATAGATTTCTTCTATCAATAAGAACGTGCCACATCATATGACACTTGTCATATAAATAAATAGTAACACACATGCAAAATGACATGTGTCATTACACTTGTCATTTAGGAAAATCATTGTATACATGCATGATGCCAAGTATCTTTACACATGTAATTCATTAATGCACTTATAATTTAAAAGAATGAATGTGACAAAATGCATTATGTCACATTATATTACATATGATAGTATCATGAATGAATTTTAGAACTCTACTTTTGTTTAAAATTAAAAAGTTGAGTAGAGTATCTCATTTTTTTTCCAATTATTATGTTTTCATTATTTTTCTTCATGGTTTCTAAGTACTCAAAGTATACTAACTATTGTAGTAAAATGGTATCAAAAATCAACTATTTAAGTGTTAAAAACTAGTCGCAAAGTTGGTGCAAAATCATGTTAACAATAGACCCAGGACATTAGCTAGCATTTCTGAAATGCTATCACTACTTCTACAACACATTTTGCCTATTGCGAATTGTTTAGATAGCATTTCTATGCTTTGAGGCATTGTAAGGTGTTTTAGAGACGTTTTGCAGCATTTGATAAATGCTGCAGTTCCTGGTTTATAATGTTTTGAATACATTTTGCAGTATAAACTTTTTAAAACATTCTGGAAATGCTGTCTTTTCTGTTTGAAACTTTAAATTGTGTAAAAATGATATTTAAATTGAGAATTTTCCTCTAATCTTTTTAGATTTTAATACAAAACATGTTTATTTTTAGTTTTTCGATCTTTGTTATTTGTTTAATAATATTCTATTATGATATATTTTTAAGTAAGTTAAAAGTGTTTTAACATATTTATAATTATGTTAAAAAAAGTAATATATATATATAGGTTTTAATTAGTAAAGTATTTTATAAACGTAGTAATGAAAGTTTGGATTTTTAACACTTGAGTTAAGATGAATTGAAAAAACTAAATAAAGAGGTTATAAGTTTATAAAATCATATTTGACCATATACATAGTTACACTTATCAAACAATGTGGTTAGGCTACGATTAAATTTCGTAATTAATATGGTTTGTTATGTAAATATATGAATTTATATAATAAATCTAATATACAAATTTTTTTGTAAAATTTGGATGCTAGGTTTGTACAATAAAACATTTATATTAAATCATCTTCCATACTCTCATCAATGATGATTATACACACACACACACATCATCATCTAGTTTATATTATTTTAAATACATTAGGTATTGATTTTGATGTATTTATCATCTTACTTAGGAGTTTATTCCCATTATATTTTATAATGATTATAGTATCCAACATTCATATTTGATATTAATTAAATAAATAGTTTAAGTTATATTTGTTTTGTCTTATTTAATGACTTTAATATATATTATTAATCATCATTCATATATAGTTAAATCCATATTACTTAACATTCCAATATAGTTTATATTATCTTATTTATCATTATATATTTTAATATATGTCATAATATATGACTTATATCTTATATTAATTATCATTTGTATCACATATTAATCATCATTTTTATTTCATAATTTCTCATTGTATATCACATATTTCATCTTTACAATATCATATTCAATGTATCATTTATGTTTCATTAGCATAGCATTTATATCTTATTTATTGAATTTAACTCTCTATTTTATAAGTATTTTATTCAAGGGGAGTTTTTATTTTACACCCGTTTTTGTTGATAACAAAGAGGGAGAAAAATATAAAATATACATATGCATATATTAAGGGGGAGTTAAGCAACCCAGGAGGAGTTATATCATATTTTATATACATGGTTGTCATCATCAAAAGAGGGGAGATTGTTAGTATCTTAGGTAATGGTTTTGATGACAACAACCATATATGACTATATAAAATATAGATACTAATGTTTTATCATGTTATATAGTATATAGTGTAAGATATTATACAGGTGTTGATTAAGAATGCTGTACAGTATGAAGGCTCAAGAGCAGACTCAAGAGGCTAATATAAAGATTCAAGAGTTAGAGATTGAAGACTCATGAGTATTGAAGGTTTAAGATATCCAGATAAGTTATAGAGTCATAGATTATTTTGTTAAAACCCTGATAGCACTTCTTTGATCTCTCTTTATTTTCTCAAAATGATTTCTTAATCTATTCTTTGATTTTGATGATTTTCAAATATTTCTTTTTCAAAATGATTTTTCAAACAACTTTTCATAACAGCCTTTAAATGATTTCTAACTTTTTGACTACAAGGTTATTATATTTTGAGTAATTAAGTTTTAAAGTATTTTATAAACAATAACCTATTATATTTTGATATAGTTATAGTTTTATGTTTTCTAAATAATAGTATCTCAAAGTATATCTCTGACATTTAATAATTCTTTCATTTAATATATATTCACTTATACTTCATATATATTGTTTTTATATTATTTTTCGAAAAAGAAATTCATATTTTATCCTTTATATATTAAACTAATTCAAATTTATTTTATAAAGATTTCTTATGTTTTCTTATGGTTAAAATGGTATAAACTTTGATTAAATGAATTTACAAAGTATCAAAATATTTTACAAAATTTATGATTTTCAAGACAACTAAATAAAGTGTTTTTCAAAATACAAAGGGATACGTGGACATATCTTATACATGTATGTCGACATATAGACCAAAAATTTCAAAATTCAAATTTTGAATAGAAGTGTCTTTTTTTCATATCTCTTCGCAAGTGGATATGATTGTTGAAATACTATATATAGGGGTTAAACCAATGAATTTATTTAACTACTTTCTCATGTTTTCTCTCCTCTTTCACTCTCTTGAATACTAAAAGAAAATCTACTAAAAATATTCTCAAATTAAATCAAAATCAAATTCATATTCCATTTATTTAATTCTATATTGATTACTCTCTGATTTCTCTCATCTCTCTCACTCAAACAAGATCAAAGTGTTATTCAAGAGGTTATAGGATCATTTGTAATCAAGAACTATAATCTGAGTTTGTAAAACTCTATCAAATCATACTATTATTCTTGTGGGTGTGATTGTAGCCTGTGTAAATCAATTGAGTGTTCTTAGTAGCACGAAAATCTAGTAGATGTGCTTAGTAGCCCAGAAATCTAGTGGGTGTGCTTATGGCCCATGTAAATCAAGTGACTCTACCCAGAGGTCGAAAAGTCTGGAGGGTGTGTCTCATTGCCTTGAAATTGAGAATCTATTTGCTTTGCTGTTTGAAAAGAAATCTATACAAGGAATTGTACAGTATTGGATGTAGGGTAACTCCAAACTAGTATAAAATCCTGCCATGTTCTTTCCTTTTTACTTTATTGCATTTATATTTATTTATGTTTGAATTTATGATTGAGAATTGCATTTTTTAAACTATAATCTTGAAAGAATTCAAAAGGATTCACAAAAATTATAAAACACTATTTACCCCCATATATTATTAAATTAGCCTTAAGATCCATCTTTTGCAAAACAACAAAATGCATCTGTCGAGGGAAGATATGAAGTTTTCTCCGCATCTATAACTAATGGTAGTTGTGTAGAGGTCAGCTCCTTGGAAATCTTTATGATTAGTCTCTTTTTCGAAGCTGATTGCTGATTATCTTTGGGAAGTTCAGTTTGAGACTCATGGCCCACTTCAATATTGCCTTGGTCAGCCTTGCCACTCTCTCTAATAATTTCGCCTTCTTTGGTGTTTTCTTGTACTTGCTCAATATTTTCTTCAACTCAAGCCCCAGGATTTAGGACCGGGGGAAAATCTAGATCCACCTCGCCTCCCTCGGGTGGGTTGTTATCAACATCATCATTTTCATCGTCGTTCACAACTACTTGGACGATGAAAGTGCTGTGGCTCTCCTTTAACAAACCATAGGCAAGAAGATTTTCATCTAACAGAAGAGTTCTGATGTCTCCATCTTCTAACGGAACTGCCATAAGAGCATTAATTGCATCTGAGAGCGCCGAGCTACCGGGTCTCACTGGAACATCTGGATAACTAAGGAAAATGAGTTAAGTCTGCAGGGTATAAGAAAAAATTCATGTAAAGCATTTCAAAAGAAACTTACATCCAGGCACCCATCTCCGTGCAAACCCGGGTGGGCATCAAATGTAGAACCACTCGCTCTTGAAGTAGTTCAACTTGTTCCATGCCACAATAACTACTCTAGAACCCTTGACTGATTCTCTAAATCAGAGAGAGACTCTCTTTTCAGCTCTTGAAGATATAAATGCACCGGATCTCCCCATCGCTGGGTCCTTAGTTCAAGTGCTTGAAAAAGACCATATACGTATTGAGGAGGAAAGCATAGCTGTTCGGCTACAGCTGCATCGGAGCCAAGTGCACAAAATTCAGAACTCGATGGACAATCTGGTTGAATGGTGGGATGCAACTCACCAAACACATATATCTATTGTAGGCAGTGTACCCATCTGGAGGGTTGTGTGGTATTTGATGAGGGGAGGAAGCTAGAACGTCTTCAAACAGAATCCTGCTCTTATCACACATTCTGCAATGCGATCCTTTGTCGATTTTGGAAGCAGCAGAATCAACAGGATCTTCCAATATTACCACATCCTCGAGGGTGTCAGGAGCTGGATCTATTTCTGGCTTACCAACTGGCCCCACTGGATTTTCTGGATCATGTTGTTCGACTTGAGGATTTTTTATATTTTAATGTTCAACCTGGGGAATCTCATGTTATTTTTACTATTGAATTGGAGTTTGCTGCGCACGCTCTACCGAATTTTTTAGGCATGTGGAGTCGTAGTTGAACTAGATTCGGTGTCAGACTCGACATATCTCGAAGTGGATGTAGTTATGGCTTGAGCAACAAGACGTTTGGAACGTATTTGATCCATTTCTATAGAAAAACTTGATAGATAATCAACCTTAAAAGATTAACTGCAAGTAAAGTAGATTCTAGTGCAGTGTCATGCTGTTTAAGTTTTCGGTATTATTTAACAATTCGTTTTTAAATTCTGGATATCACTCGAAATTCTGGATATCACTCGACGTGACCATCATCGCTGACCGTCTCTACAAGTTTCACATCATTGGCCATGCTTTGGAAAGGTTTAAAGACCAAGAAGTAGTCACTAGTTCACAAGGAAGGATTATCATTGGAACCAAAAATTCAGAAATTTGCCTAAGTGTGGGAATTGCCAAACTCCGACACTTCAAGGAAATTCCATCCCTCTTCCTTTATCTTCACCGACTCTAAAATCACAACCCACCATGACAGTTTTATCCACATTCTCGGCCATCCATATCCCCATCCAAACATCTACCTAGGAATATAAGAGTCAAAGGCGATTGGATGTTTAAGGTTTGAATCGGGTTTCGACCTAGAGGCAAGAATAGTCCTGGAAGGACAAGCACTTAACGACAACGATAAAGGTTGTGTAGGTGGAGATGATGGTTGTTAATGGTCGAAGGCTAGGGGAGAATCAATTCGAAGTCAAGATCTTTAATGGCGGTGCATGAGTTCTTTGATCGGTGAAAGCAAATGAGCAAGTGAGTGAGAAAATCGATTAAGAATGGGTTATAGACCCTGGACCCGAAGTCTTAGCTCCACAACTTGGGAAATAACCCAAATCTCAAGTCAGTACCGACCCCTAGATTATGGGTCGGTACCAAGTCCTAGACTATAAAAAATAATATATATATATATATATATATATATATATATATATATAAACATATGTATATGTAGGTATGCCCATAACTTGCTCGAGAAGGTGCATGTGAAAGTGTATGCGTGTACATATCCAACCCAATGACTAGAGTCATCGGAAATCAAGCTCAAACATGAATAATCCATAGAAGGAATCAGTCTAAGATTGTCAAACTCAGAATGACATATTATGATGTCACGTTCCAGATTTATAATCCAAAATATTGGTAGAGCATCACGACGAATGACTATGGACATAACTTTTTACAGAAATGATTCCCAAGAAGGATAACGACCATTCAAAACACAGAGTGAAGTCCTTCACGGTGATTTTGACTTGTCTCGATTAAAGCACATCATGTTTGAAACAAGCTGTACTTTAGGGGGAAAGTGTTATCTAGCCTTTTGACTAGGCAATTTAGATACTTTTACTACCTTTAAAGCACTGGATCTCTCGGCAAAATGGATGAACCCAAAATCCCGCTTCTTTAATCCAGTTTTCGATGGCGGTAAAACAATTTTGATGACTTCTCCATGACACTCAAAAAGAGTTCTCAATTTTTCTGGTGTAACTCCATCAGGTAAAATTTTCACATAAATGACCTTCACCTGTGAATAACCAACAATTCAATAATTATATAACGCAACTTCAGTATCAGAATTGTAAAAAATGCACCAAAACTCTGATTTAAGCCACATGTTGTAGAAGTTCAGAGTTTCAGGTGCTGACAGACCAAACGAATCGAACTTGGAGTTATCAAGGCATGAAACCCACAGAAGCAGCCCAAGATTTTTGAAACCAAGCACGAACATAGTTACAAAGCCAATACAAGGACAACTCAAGATAAGACAACTATAGAATCACCTAAGCTATGGGTCGGTACCGAACCCACCCTGTGGGTCGGTACGAACCACTATTTTCTTCCCCAATGGAGTTCAACTTCTTCCTATGCTCTCTACTTAATGCCATAAGCCTATTTCCAATGTCATTTTGTTGATCCAAGCAATTCTCCATCAATCTCCATCAACACTTAAAGCTGCAACTTTGTTCTTTCACAACTCCATCACTTGGACATGGAAACAAGTTAATATTGGTGCAAAAAACTATGGAATCACGGAGCTAACCATAAGATGAGTCAAGACGAAGAGTTGAAGGCAGCCATATTGCCCATCTTATGGGTCGGTACCATCCTCTAACCTTGGAGTTATACCGACCCATGCAAACTAATTAGTTGCCACCTATTTTCATGGGAGAATTGGTTTAAATCATGGGTAATGGCTTGGAGATATTTGGTACGAGATTTTAGGCCCCTATCTCTATAAATAGGAAGGTGGGGCTCATTTTTGAAGACCTTTTAGCTCTAGTTCTTCTCTACTCTATATTATTGTAATTTTGAAAATCTAAGTGTTGGAGTTGTACCGACCCCTAAGAACTTCTTCCTTTAAGTCAGAATATAAGCAATAAAATCTTAAAGTGGACGTAGGCCAAGCTTTTCGAACCACTATAAATGATTATGTGTTGTTTAATTCTCATTTTCATTTACATTTCTTCATTTTTATTCTCTACATAAACTTTCGAGTGTTTGTGCCATTTTTGGTTCAAACATCTTGCGTTTACTTCATCAGTTAATTCTTGGACTTATTTGATTGAACTCATATTTTCTTATGAGTGGAGTTTACTAACTTGTAGTAGATATTCGAGTAAAACTATGCAGTATGGGATGTATGGACTTTACTCGACTAATTACTATTCAAAAGTATACAACACTTTGACGAGTTTACATGCTTTTCTTCTGTGTTTATCCGTTTATGGGCGGATCATTTCTTTGGAAATGCTTTTTATAAGCTAAAATTGATTTGGGATTTGGTGAACGAAAATTAGAATGATCATATTCTTTTGAGATTTAACACTACATAGCCATGTGTTCTTATTGAGATTTGTTAGACCATTATCAGTACTATCTTACATTTACTTGAATTATAACTAAACAAACCCGTTTATTATTTTTGTATAATACTCGGGTCAGACTAAGGTGTTTCAGGTACTTTAGCATGATGAACTTAGAGTTCAATTAGCTTGGTGCTATTTATATGCTATAGTAGTCTAGTAGTTGTGTAGTCTATTATGTATGTTGAGATAGAGATTCATTTTGTTGTATATTCTTTTGGGTTATCTTATGTATCTCAAATGTATATCATGGATACTTTATGACTACTCTTTTGTAGTCCACTCCGTGTATTCTATACATGTCTCTTTCAACTTTATGAGATATATATATTTCTCTATTGTATTCTGTGATTCTTTAAGCTGTAATATTTTATATTGTTCTGAATTATTTTAAGCCACTATATTATTGGTTTGTGCTTGGATTGGATACATCAAATCCTCCCTTACAAAGAAAATAAATAAGAATGTATACCCAGTTCGACGTATCGATACATGCCTAAAGCAATAACACAAATGGTTGCTCCTAACCAGCCTTATTCTCCGCATTAGCAGAGGACATTACATAGTAATGTTAACTAGTGCGAACCCGTGCTTCGCACACGGATGTTGAAAAAATATTTTTGTTGCATAGGTCATATCCAAATGTATAAGAAATTTAATACTGTGGTAATGAAAAAAACATTGTTGAACGATAGTGTTACATCATGAATAACAATTTGGTAGGATAAAGAATACATAGATATATTTGGTTATGATAATCACAATTAAAATCGAACAAAACAATTACAGTGAATATGTTAAAGTTCACAGACTATTTAGAGGATAATGTGTTAAAAATTTATCCGCTAATGCATAGATATATTCACTGTGGCATATAACGCCAATGTTGTTGCTTTTGCAATTACACAGCTGCTTCAATGTGCATAGATATAGTTGAAGTATTCACTGTGAACTGCAGACACAAAGACACAGTGCAGTTCGATTCAATTAAATAAGAGTAACAAAAGTTTTTTGCAATGGGGAGAAATATAGTAATAGGATGAAATTTGTAAACAGTCAGGAAAAGTATTTGTCAACAGCTGAAAAAATGGAGCAAAAGAAAAAAGAAAAAAGCAACAGATGTAGTACAGGGGAAAAGTAGTAAAACAGAAGATTCAATTGAAATAGAAATGATGATGCAATAAGAAAGTAACATGGGTTCCAATATAAATTACTATTGTTCACCGAATCTGATCTATATCGATGCAGGGTACAAAACACAGCATACAGCTGGTCGCAGTAACCAATATTTGAAAATATCCAAAACATACAGAAGAGAACAATTGTGAGAAGTCCATTCATCTTTTAGCCTTAGAAATAACTGCTAGCAACGCGTGTATGATATTGGCTTGAGCGCAAATAGGTGATGTTTTTTTGGCCTTAATAGATGCATTACATCAGTCAATTATTTTAACCATTTAAGGTATTTGTACCTGCAGCCAAAAAAGGCAAAAGTGTCATTGATGCAGTATTATTACTAAATTCTCTCACTGCTCGTCTGACCTATTAACTATATCTAATAATCAAACTATGACTACATAATCATCTATACAAAGATACATTCATCAATTGTTTTCTAGAAGTTTTCCGACGGTGGTGGTGCAAGTGATTTTAGAATTTACTGCAAAAAAATAAAAAATAAACTCTTTTAGGTGGTTATCAACATTATTCTCACTACAACACATGTTTTGACCCAGCACTTAAACTGTGCATCTACCTTAAGCCCGAATACAACAACTTATATGCTTATTGTATTATTGATCATTGTAATTGTAAACGAAATTGAGTAAACTTAGCCAAATTATGTCATCAAACCTGGAAACAATGTATTAAACGTTGAGCTGCACGGTTGAATCAAGCATTAATTATGTGAAGTCATTATTTAATCATCTCAAGCTATCAAAAATCAAAATTCATTTTTCAATTATATTTTCATAATGCGGTTAAATAACTATCGTTAACATCAAACAAAATTATTACTACAGCTAAATTAGTATTGCATCACACAAATGCAGTTAAAATATTCAAAAACAATAATTGCTTAATTCCAAAAATACTGCAAAAAAATAACCGCTTTTGCTTAATGCATTTAAATTTTAACTACAGTAAGCTCGAATAAATCATCGTGTACAACCAAAATTATTACTGCATCACATAAATATAGCTGAAATATTCAATTTCTACCATGCATAGTTCAAAATTGTCATTAAATTATAACTGCATTTTATTAATGTAGTTAAATTTTAATTGTATTAAGATTGAATAAATTCCTGAAATGTGCCAAATTTATTACTTCATCACATAAATGTGGTTAAAAATCTTCAAATATAGTTAAATTTACCCAAAACTTGCTGATAAATTATAATTGCATTTTCTTAATTTCATTAATTTATAACTGTTTTAAAATTGAATAAAATTATCAAATATAGTCAAAATCATCAATAGTAAATGCAATAAAAAAATGCTAACGTAGTTAAATTAATTCAAAAAATGCCTATAAATTATTACACCATTTTTTGATGGGGTTAAATTATAACTGCACTAAGTTTGAATACTATCAAACACAATCAAGATTATTACTTTATTACATAATGTAGTTACAATATTCAAAGGCAACCATAATTGTATGATTCAAAAAAAATATTCCTTTCAAATATGTTAAAAGATAATAAATACATTATAATAATCTAGGTAAAACTACTATGTAATGTTTATGATCATCATAATAATGTTGTTACATAAACGCGGTACACAGCGGTGACACAAAATAATTGTGCAATTAAAGCTGCTATATAAAATTATGATTTTAAAAAATTTATTTTTAGCTATCAACAATGGATATCATTGGAAAGCAAATTAAATTTTAGATTTAATAGTGAAAACGATTCTTAAATCCAATCAATGTAGAAAAAGTTATCACATTTTAAAGTTTGGAATATAAAGAAATTAAAAATGCGACTGTTCAGTTGTCAAATTTCAAGGGGGCATGTGTGAGCTTGAAATTCAACTCACTAATAATAATATAGTATAGATTAGGGTCTAAAGGTGGGGCGTTACTGCAAGGCTAGTGGAGATCATAACAAAGATAGTAAAAGGAGTAGAATATGAAGACATGAAGCAATACGAACTTAACCGAGCTGGTTGGCTTCGTAAGGATGAAAGATTGTTTATTTCCAACATTGATGGATTGCGAGATGAAGTGCTATGAGAGTGCCACCATTCTAGGTTGATAATACATCCTGGAGGTAATAAGATGTACCGAGATATGAACAAAACCTATTATTAGGAAGGTATGAAGAAGGATATTGGGACATTCATCTCGAAATGTATAAACTGCGAATCAGTCAAGGTAGCGCAAAAGAAACCAAGTGGATTGTTGCAACTATTAGAAGTTCCTAAGTGAAAATGGGAGCAAGTATCAATGGATTTTATCAATGGACTCTCAAGGACTCGAGTAGGGTACGATAGCATTTGGGTCGTAGTTGATTGATTGATCAAGAGTGCCAGATTTATACCTGTCAAGTCAAGTTGAATAGCATCCAATCTGGTAGAGTTGTATGTAAAGTGGATATTGTGATATCATGGTGTGCCAAAGAGCATTATGAGTGACCAAGACCCCTTATCCACTAGTAGGTTTTGAAAGAGCTTACAAGAGGCGTTAGGGATCGAGCTGCACCTCAGTACAGCTTATCACCCATAAAAGGATGGGCAGACTGAAAGAGGAAATCATATATTGGAAGATCTCTTGTGAGCCTGCATTACAGATTTTGAGGATCAAGAGATGGCCATCTATATTTGGTAGAGTTTGCATACAACAATAGTTATCAATCGAGCATTAGTATGGGTTCTTATGAAGCATTGTATGGCCGACTGTGTAACGCTTCTACATGTTGGTGAGAAGCGGGCAAGAAACTGATACTTGGGCCATATATAATTAGAGAAACTTCAAAAAAGGTTAGGATCATTCGACAATGAATGAAAATCGCTCATGATTCACAGAAGAGATACGTTGATAAAAGACGTAGGGATTTGGAATTTTCTTTTGGTGAAAGTATCTCCTTTGAAGAATGTAGTTTGATTCAGTAATAAGGGGAAGTTGGCACCAATGTTTGTAGGTCCTTTTTCGATAGAAGATAGGATTGGGAAGCTCGACTTACCTCAGAAGATGGTGGGAATGCACAGTATCTTTCATGTCTCCTATCTATGGAGATTTGTGCATGACTCAGGCATGACAATTACATCAGATCAACTTGAAGATGTTGAGGTAGAACAAGAAGTTTCGAGATCTCGTAGGTTGGTTTGTATCGTTGGACACGATATGAAATAGCTTAGTAGAAAGTCGGTGAAGCTATGAGGGGGCATGAGGACTATCCTTCTAAAGCTCTTTGAATGGTAAGATCCATCGGTTATCGTATCTACTTTCACCATTATATATTGCATTTGGTAGGTCAGTATTTTGCATGCTAGTTAGGATCACATATTCTATTGATTGCATGCCTGCTTGTTTGATATGGTTGATGGTTGCATATGGTTGTTAGGAATGCGGAGTAACTACGGTTGCTTGATTCTGGACTTGTTTAGGGATTTTGGGGACAAAATTCCTAAAGGTGGTAGAATGTAACGACCCTTATTTTACGCACCGAAGGATCGTAAAATATTTTTACTTTTTATATGAGATCATACGATTCTATAACTTTGGGATATGACTTGTAGGGATATTTTACACACTTATGATTTTTTTTGAATTTCTATATGACCATTTTGACCTTGGAAATCTTGTTTGGGCTATAACTTTTGACAAAAGTAGAAGTATGGTCTCAATCCAGTTCTATTGCTTCAAGATGACAGTTTCCAATTTCGTAGACTGGCCATGATAGAAAAAAGACTTATGGTTAGCAAGTTATGTCTGTTTTAAGATTAGATAGCTGCTAGCCAGAATTAATGTTTAACTAAATAAGCTCATAAGTAGGCCCATTAGTCTAATCCGAGATAATTATGAGTAGGGGACCGTAGGCGTCAAATTAAACTTTTCCCTTTTCTCAAATCAGATCTAAATCCCTATTAACTCTAATTTCATCCAAAATCATGCAAATTACTCTAATCTTGGCCAAATCATTAATTAGAGAGGGGATCGTTAGATATAATTTAAAGACCCTTAATTTTGGTTAATTTGAATTACTTTATATTGCTGTCTACATTAGACCTAGGCAAGAATTGGTTGATTTTTGTAATTAGTGAGTGGTTAATACCTTCTCACTATCCTATGCATATTTATATGGTAGAATTGCATGTTTTAACATGATTTTTGGCTTTAAAACCTTTTTTAATTTTAAATTACATGTTTTTATATACTTATGACCTAAATTGTGAATCTTTGAAATGGTTTTCAAAAATGGTTTAGTAATTCTCCTTATTTATATTCATATCACTACAACAAACCGGACCTTTAACAGCGTTTTTACATACGCTGTATATCGACATGCAGTTATATGTCAGAGATATACAATGACAAGAAATAAACGCTGTTAAATGTCCTTTTTAACAGCGTTTCCCTTGTGTCATGGAATAATTTAACAGCGTTTGGTTGGGTGTAGTTAGAGATCTTTCTTAGCGTTTGTTTCGTGCTAAGATAAGATTTTATAGCGTTTTTTCAATGCTGTGATATTTATTTACAACATTTCCTTGTTGCAATAAATCGTGCTTTATGTTTTTAGATACAATTCCACGGCGTTTTTAAAACGTTGTTAAAACTTTCAACGGCGTTTTAAAAATGTCGTGGAATGTTTTAACAACATTTTAAAAACGTTGTGGAATGTTTTAACAGCGTTTTAAAAACGCTGCGGAATATTTTAATTGCATTTCAGTAAACATCCACCACAATGTGTGTATATACCACATTTCAAAATTAGCATATTATATCAATATCACATTTCAAAATCAACATATTGTATCAATACCACATTTTGGACACATATTTGATAACCAATGTATGAAATTTCATAATCAAAATACACAATATTCTTACACCAAACATAAATAGTTTGTCATTAATAGTTCAAAAACAAAATATAGAACAAGTAGCAATAGCAAAACAAAAGCAAGTAGTACATACGTTAAAACCAAAAAGTAGTTCTAGCAGCAAAAATAACTTCGATCCATAACTCGTTGCAACCTTTTTTTTGCACCACAGTCATCTATCTACCTGTAAAGCAAAAGTAATGCTTGAGAATCAATTCATCAAAAGAGTGTACACAAAGTATCACAACCATTCTCAACCACCATATTATCTTCAACCTTTTGCCCTTGAATATGTATCACAAATCACACAGAGCCTGTCAAATAAAAATGATTTGTGAAGTTAAACACCTCACCCACATACAACTGTACGGAACATAGCATGGTTGTTCTAGTGAAACATGAACAAAACTTAGCTTAACTATCGTGGTCAAAGTCATGTACAGTCAGGCCTAGACTCAATCCACTGCACCTGTGAATGGTTTTGGTGAATCCACGTGTACCAAACTCAGTGTAAGAAAAAGAAATTAAACAAAAGAAACATAGGCGGAGAGACCAAAAAATTTCTTACTTATTAACAATCAGCCAATCCGGTGAGCAAGTGTGGAGCAACGGGAGCCAGTGCGAATACAGGTGACTGATGTTAACAGTGCTTCACGTAACCATCAGACTGGAACATGTCCATTCAAATTCATAACATTTGTCCTCTTGTATGTTCATATAACATGAGTTTTAGCTGAATAAAGTCATAAATTGTTAGCCTTACAATAAAGAACAAGCACACCAATTCAGATTAGACATGAAAGAACAATACTGTACTGAAAAACGAAAGTATACAGTTGCCAATAAATACGAAAATATTGAACAGATTATTAGCCATGAACAGAGAGGGAAAAGATCTCTTGGCCAAGTCCTATTACAATTACTGCATGAAAAGGAAACTATATACTAATTATAATGATTATTCCAAAATACAGTGTGTTTTACAGACCAACTCTGTAAAGAAATTGTCATGATGACTATTCCAAATTACAGCGTGTAACTTTGCAAACTGTCATGATGATTATTCCAAAGATGCAGTGATAGAAATGTGACTATGGAGTTAATGAAGATGGAGTTCATATTAGATGCAGTGATAGAAATGTGACTATGCAGTGATAGAAATGTGACTATGGAGTTCATGATGATTATTCCAAAGCTACACAAAGAAACTATGTGACTATGGAGTTCATGAAGATGCAGTGATAGAAATGTTAGCTAAACGGAGGATATTTTGAGATTTCTTGTGAAGAATATACCTATTGAAGTGAATCCGTATAGTGTTAAGGCAATGAAGAGAGTGTTGCAGAGTTTGAATGAGCAACTACATATTGATCTGGCATAGCCGGAGAGCTATGTATTCCTTTACAAGTAGAACCGATGCATGATGAGTATACACTAAGGTCTTATGGTGTTCAGCCAAATGACATGATAGGGATGTCTGAGGGAAGTATTGAGTCCTGCAAGAAGAAGTATGTGCCAGAGTAATCATGTATCTCAGTTTTCATATTAGATGAATGATGTGCGAATGTTTGATTAGTGTGAAATCTTGTAGAATTTCATGAAGTCACTAACAGTAGAGTAGGTAATCAATATGTACTTTACTATATTTCCTATTGTCTTCGCGAATTGATTTCTCTTTCAGCTAAAATATCCAAAGTTGGTTTTCTTTATTTATTTGTCATCATTATACAATCCAATCAATATGAAGTCAACGATCGTATCGATTATCTACCTTTAATAGAACTAAATGTCATTTGTCATCATAAAATATTTTATTAGATCACAATAAAGATCAATTCAAAATTAGTACAAGAAACTGAAAAAATTACTCACCAGCACTTATTTTCTCTGCTTCTCTTGTCAAATTACTCACCAGCGCTTCACTATACCTCCTGTATACATCAATTTACTAATTAAAGCAAATACCATATGGGATGCTTTCAAACATAGATAACTTGGAGCGCTAATTATATTATGTTTATTTAAAGAAAAACAGGTTCTTATATTCTAATTCACATAGGCATATTGATGTCGAAAAGAGGGGGAGAAAAGGCTAATGTTGAAATCATTCGAGTAAATATATTCAAACTCCATCTGTCAAAGAATTACAACTTTGATAACATTATATGTGTTGTCGCTTTTTCTTTTCTTCTCACTTAAACAATAATCTTAGCTTTCTCATTCTTATCCAATAAAAAATAACAATTGAAAATGAATGGTTCAAGGATAAACTTTAAGAGACGTGTATCTGTCTCTGACATAGATTCAGCTATTTCAAGATTATGTTTTACACCGTTATATGGCTCGAATTCTGCAGCTTATTCTCAATAATTTAGATAATCAAGATTTTACCGAATATTAACAATATAAAACAAACTAATCAAAATTTAAAAACCAAATATATATGGAAAAAATATATAATTATAAACATAAAATAGACAGAAACGTATATTAGGGAGAGAAGCGGAATTAGAATTTTGTATAACTAAGACCTCCAGGCACAACCCAAAGCTAGAAGCCATAACACTTGAGATCATGGTTATTAGCCACTCAATTATTTCAAAACACTGCACACTATGACATGAAAAATTCAAAGCATATGTTTGGAAATTCACATTAACAATTAGATTATAGTATACCGAACATTAACAAAATAAATATGATAGAAATCCATTATATAACATAGTAAGTCTTACAAGACTACAAGCATAAAAGGAACAATGACAATAGTAATAGTAATAGAGAGGAAGTTGATACGCTACTGCATAGTTTTTGGGTTGCTCTTAAAAAGTGTATCAATTTAGACTTCTGCACAAATTCTTTAAAAAAAATATTGATTACGAGTATGGTTGATCTGAATTTATTCGCAAAAGGTAGCATAGTTTGTTTTTTTAGTTTTGCAAAACATATAATAGTTTTGCATATACAAGTGTACATTGGATAGAAGCATGGTTGATATGTATACTTTGAAAAGTTCAAACATATGCATGCATTGCGCTACTCACTTGAAAATGTGAAAGTTGAAGCCATCACTTGAAAATGTGATAGTTGAAGCCAATTCAAACTACCAATTTGTAGCAACTCCTCAAGTTTGCATGTTCTCCTCAAGATAGACTGGGAAATGAAGACAGGAAAATGAAGAAAGCTTCAGCTTCTCCAAAACAAAAGCCGCACAAAAAAAACCACACAAACATATCAACTGCTTATCCATGTTCATAAAATGGTAGAAAAAACCTAACGGATCAACTTACCTCTTCTACTATCCGCTCTCCCATAATATCTACCCCATCTAATGTTTGTTTATGCATGTTGCATTCGCAGCCTAAAACCATAATATAGAGAATAATGTAACCAAATACAATTGATTTCTTATTGAGTCACAAACAACATATAGTTTAGACTATACATTAAAGAAATGAATGGATGATGATATTTTGTATAGACTGGATGGTGTTAGATATATGTCAGACAAAGGTAGCAATAAATATCTTAATACAGTTAAAATTTGATCATCCAGATGTATGAATTATTACAATCGACATTATTTTGAGTAATCGTAGAAGGTTATTGACTGCAATTAACATTTTAGAAGAAGGTATATGAATCTAACACAATATAATTGAGCTCAAATATTTAGATCCAAAAAAATAAATAAATAAAAAGGTAAATAAATTTATGTAAATGGCAGCTGGTGCTTTGACCGTGATAGCTCCAAAAATAATCATTTGTCGATGATCGGAAGATGTATTGTGATATCAAGCTATATCTCATTAATAAATCAGGGGCAAAGAATAGTTTTTCTTTTTACTTTATTTATAATCTAAATGAAACCAAAACAATCATTATATTTCTCTTAAGATCTATGCAAAATATGGTTAAGCTATCTATGCATCACAACATAGTAAGATTATGTAATTTCTTACCAAAAATCAGCAATACCAGGATTCCTTGATTTAACACAATTGATATTACATAACATCGAAAAATTCATAACAGTTGCATAGCAGTATCAGTCTCTAAAGCCCCTTTTTTAAGTTAAGAATTAAAAAAAGCTGATGCTTGCTTTTTATCAAGAACTTAAAAAGGCAGAAGAAACAATCTTAAAAGCAACCACACACACACACACACACACACACACATATATATATATATACACACACACACATATGAGAAGTGCGTTAAGATAACTGAAGTTTATTTTTCTTAGTTTTTACGGCAAACTACGTGGGCGGTGAAAGGTTTGAGATGGACATTCGTACCTTTGATTTCTACTTAAGGTAACTTCTGTCTATCCTATTTATTTTTACTGTTAAGAAATATCATACATGCATACAAACTTAAACTTAAAATCTAAGAAATATTAAACATCATAAAACTTAGTTAATTCATATAGACTTATCAATTTTGGTAGATGATTTTTTTTGATAAAGGGAGAGATTTGATTGAATATGCACTTCAAGGAATGATATGCTCCGCTTTCGTCATGTAATATTCTTAAACTTGGTGAAGCACCACAGCTTGAATTACAATAATTTTGCATCAATATTCAATAAGCACTTTAACTTTTTGGAAAGTGCACAAGTAATTAATTGCAATTCTATAAACCATGATAAATTTATGATCTTATAGTAAAATGTTGTAGATGACTTCTGAAAATATATAATCCTTAAAATAATTCATTTATACATCAATATTGAATGTTTAACTCATTTCCTAAAACACACACATATACATGTATGTATGTCTGTATAATCAAAGCATAAATATGTGTGTATTTATGTATGTATGTGTGTAGGCATGCAATGCTAAATAAACTGATGCAACATTGCAGTATTTTGTATAAAATATGTAAGTTTGAAAATATTGTTAGTGGTAATCAATACTCAATTCTATATCAATTTTTCATAAAATGCATAAATATTTGCATTAACAGAACTATGATATATTTGAGAATACTGTTTTGGTTATTTTTTGATAGCAAAAATGTGGAGAAATTTTGATTTCAAAGTACAACAACTACTTTCACTGTTATCCCCCTATAGCCTAATGCATTTGACTGTTAACGTTCAATATTTATGGGCACATGAGCACATTAAACACACGGAACTAAAATTTAGCAGTAATGGTTTGAAAGCAATGTACACTTTGGTTGGAAAATAATGAACACAGTTAAATCAACCATATCACAGTAAATATGATAGTGGATGAGTGTACTCTACCCAATATTTAACATGAGATACAAAACGTCAGGTTGGAAATTTTAAACATGCATACAAACTTAAACTTAAAATCTAAGAAATATTAAACATCATAAAACTTAGTTAATTTATATAAGTTTAGTTATCTTAGTTATTTTTTTATAAAACTTAAAATAATTTAATTAATTTACAAATACTACCATACCAAAATACAATAAAATTATACACAGTTTTACTGACCTGTCAATTATACACAGTTTTACTGACCTGTCAATTCCCATCAGCCTGAAACGCATAAAAAGAGAGAAAATAATGAAACCGTGAGGACATAAAAAGTAGTTCTCAAATATTGCATAAAATGATATGGAGAGCTAGAAAGTTTAATGTAAAACTATATTTTCGTAGTAAATATTATTAGAAAAATAAATTAAATTGGATATAAAATCAAAAGTTTGATGGGTGAAATCTTGAAAGTATCATGCGAAGAGCTTAATACAAAAGGAGTTGGCATTAGTTTGTTGTGCAAAAGGACTATAATTTTCTTGGTCGGATTATAAATCACAATATACAAAGACCAAAGAAAAAGATAACAGAGATGCTAAATTCATAAATCCAAAAAAGATTTTATTGTTTTTAATGTAACATATTAAAATTTAGAAAACTAGTTGGTGTTTCAGATCCACGTGAAAAGTGATGATAGCCCGAAAATTACACCCCTTAGCTATATATAAACCTAATGAGTAATGACATGCACTTTCATACTATCTTAGCTATTGTTGACCAAATGATCTCCACACATGTGGTGATGATGATGAACCATAAAAAGGTAGCTCGCAACTCTCATAAATCGACAGTCAACCATTGTTTGTTGCTGCTTGGTATGTAAGTATAACCAAGAAGATAACACCTCACATTTTTAAAGAAGAGGAACATGTGAACTTTAAGTAGCAATACTCCTAAATTAGCTAAGCAAATAATACTCAAATTATTTAGCAATGATCCTGTTGTTGAAAAAAATATACTTGTAAAAAGGTATCGGTCAGGAAACATCAAGTTATAGAGGGTTTCTCATCACAACTTGTACAATCTGCATCATGTAAGCAAATACTATGCCAACTGTATTCATCACTTTACTTGAGAACGTCCATCAATTTAAAAATATATTTCAAAACAATACATAAAAAACACAAACTATGTGAACCTAAACACTCACCTATGCTATAAATTTGATAAAAAGGAGTAGATGGCAAGAAACATGACATGTGAAACTATATGAACTATTATAAAAATAAAATTGCAGCCAAAAATAATTACGACATTGGTCTGCCTAAATTTTCTACCATGCTCTTCTTCATGTTTGTAAATGCATATTATGTTGGAATTCAATAATAATCAACTTTTAATGTAAAGCATTTATGTACCGGTCCGATTAAACCCCTTTCTTGAGAAAAATGATCACAAATTCAGAAAAAGCTTACCAATGTGCAAGAAAATGCTGGCTTCTAACAGATAATGGTGGCAGAGCATGTAAATCAATGCAGATGTGACATTCATTTTTGCCCCTTGGTATGCTTATAGCTCCATCTAATATGACGGTCGCTTTTGGCCTAGTTTCCTTATAATCCTGTTACACATTATTCGTTAAATTAAATGCATTGCAAATCAAGAGTTTTTAAGTAGAATTATTCTCTTTCAAATAGAAAAAATTAATTGAGTTTAAATAAGGAAAATATAAACTCTTTAGTCCTGATAAATAGATCAGAGAATCAAACTCTAACTTCATTTAATGTGTGATATTCAAGTACAATGCATGAATTGATAAAGAATGGATTTCTTTTACTCCTTTTCAATCCACCATCTAATTAAAATGAAATCGGAAAATAACAAAATTCAGTGTTGGCCTATGATACAGATTATGCTTGCAATTTTATGATTTTGTATATTAATTTCCTAATGAAAAAAATAATTTGTTCATACAATTTACATACCAACAGCAAATTTATAATGTGAATGGGGTAAGAATGTACAATCTTCTCCAAATCTCATTCAATTTACATACCAACAGCAAGGTAGTATCAGAGATTTCCTCCTATCTACTATATTATGGAAAAACATATGAATATAATAAGATGATAAAAAGGCCCAATTGATGTTTACAGAAAATCAATATTGATGAATCTTACAACAAATCATACAAATTAAATCAGCCAAATTAAAGTTCAATCAAGCTAGAAATGAATTTGGGCTAAGGGAACAATTCACGTTAAGAAAAAAAGCAACCACACAGTTCAAATCTTCTATATAAACAATCAGCTAGGGTTACTTCAGAAGACTCGCCTATGTGTGATGTTGTGAAGCGCCAGGCTGACTGATGAGGTGCTCCAGGGGAGGCATGCTTAGGTGATGGTAAAAGCGGATAGTGGGTTGCGGTTTCATGTTGAAGATCTTTTACTGTGGCTACACCTATGGTGGAAAGAGAAGGAAGAGGTGAAACCCTAGGCCAGAAAGGGGTAAAAGATGGAGACGTTAGAGGCAAAGGGATGAGGTAACTTTTTGATTTTCAAGGTTTGATGATTGTGCCAGAAATTGAATGGTGGGAGAGAATGAAATAAATTAGAAACAGAGCGGTCGTTGAAATAATTCACCGTCTCGCCTATTCTATAGCGTGCGCGTATTAAGTTTTTTGTTTTAGACTGACTAATAACTGTAAGAACGCTCCAATGTTGTATTCTACTGCAATTAGTGATAAACTTTCTTGTAGTGTATGTGCATGTAATATTTAGATTTAGATTAGAATTTGTTTATTTATCACATTCTTGTGTGTTGCTGGTAGAAATGGATATATATGCATGTTATTCTATGCTTGTATGTTGTGCATTAATGTTATTTGCTAGTGTTTTGGATGCTTAGGAAGATAGGTTGGAGATTTGGCAAATCGGAGGCAAAGTTGGTTGGAATTGGACAAAATTTGGAGGAAAGGCTCTGGAGCAAGGGAGGAGCTCACTAAACAAATCACACCCAAAAGTGGCTAAGTAAATAAGTCGATACTGAGTTGAACAACTTGGACCGAGTTATTTTGTTGGTTCATATGGGTCAGTCGGACAAATATATAGATGGGTAAAGCATGCCTAGGGAAGGTGATTCGTAGCAAGATGCAGGAGATTGGCAAAGTGTTGGATATTACGGCAAGTTGTTTCTATAACTTGGAATTGAAAGCTTTGGATTAGGGGCCGAGTTGTTTTGATGCATGGGTCGTGGTCCAAAGTACTTGAGAAGTGAGTACTAGAAGCAAGGAAGATTACTTAGCCAAAATTTGGCTAAGTAAATGGGTCGGCACTGAGTTGAACAACTTGGTACCAATTTGTTTATATTGAAGGAGGTTGAAGTGGGACTTCTGGGGAATGGAGTAGAGGTTCTGTAGATCGTGCTAGAGGTGTTGGCTCATTCGCTTGGGTATCGGATGGCGAAGTAACATCATGATAAAAGCTTTGGATCTTCGTTTTATGACTCGTGAATGGAGCAGTTACCGAAGGTGCCGACTTGACAAAGGTGAGTGTTGTGGAATGGTAATGTGAAATGTTTTGAATAATGGAAACTGGATTGAGCAAATGAAGGGCTCAGATCCGGATGGTGCAAAGGAGGGTTCAGATGTATGTGCTAAGGAATCGTTGATACATGAAGTGTTTTTTGTTGTACTCGGAGTAGGGTTATTATAAGTGGGGACGCCTATTGATCAATGGAATGGACCTAGATACCTTACACCAGTGGCTTTAGGTCTAGTGTCTAGCTTTGGGTTACGAGACACGTATCAAGCTTTGGGCTGCATGATACGAGAGTAGACTGAAAACTTGGATTTCCATTAGTCCCTGGCAGTAAGGAGGACACACCAGTTTTCATATATTTAGAGCATATGAAGTGATAATAGGTATTACTTGATGGATGCTATGGTTGCTATGTCTACTTTTGTTGCTTTTTAGGCTGTGACTTGGAGATATCATTAGGAGTAGGTATTGGGGATAGGATTACCTAGAGAGCTGATATTCTTATTTTGAGTATATTACTTTTATGTTATTATAGAGTAGCATATTGTAATGTTATGCGCTAACTCTTTGCTTGCAGGGACATTTCAGGTACGATTCATGTACCTCTGTTCCTTACTATATTTACCTACATAGTATTTTGTGATTCATTTACCGCTCACAACAGACTGTTGCTTGACCCAAGGTTTTATGCTTTTGTTTTTGTTATCTTTGGCACTCTTAAATGAGTATACTAGATTACAAACCTAGGTGACGCAGTAGCTGTGCGGAGGATGAGCTAGATGAAGCCATCTCATATTATATGCCTATATGGATTTCTAAGCTTATTCCGCTGTGCAGAACTGGGGAACATTAGTAGTGACTGCTTATTTTCTTGTTATGAGACATTTGTTGAGTTTGACCTTGGTGTATAAACTCTACCGCATTTGATGTATAACTCTGTAGACCTATTACTTTGATGATTTGTTCACATAGTTATTACTATCTCTCCTGTTATATCTGTGATATTATATTTTATCCATGCGCTGTAAGATATTCAATAGGTTATATGCTGTATTTGTTTCATTCTCAACCCTGATGATCGTCCTATATCGACCAGGTATAGCTACAGTGCACTATTTAGATATTATTAGTGCGGGTGGTTCAGGTCGGTCGTCACACTTTACCTCCAAATCTTTAGGCTGAAGCGGTTGCTACTGCATGCTTTATTCTATATTGTGTTTTAATTCGTCCTAAAACTAATAAATACTTCTTATGAACTATTTAGGAACAAAAACCAAAAATATCATACTTTAAAGTTTTTGGATTAAAATGTTTTATTTTAAATACCAAAAAAATCTTGGTAAAATTTGGATCTAAAGCCCATGAAGGAATTTTTGTTGGTTATTCAGAAAGAAGTAAAGCTTATCGTGTGTTTAATAAAAGTACTAATTCAATTGAAACTTTACATGTGTCTTTTAACGAAAATTTTAGTAAAATTGATGATGATTTAGAAATAAACATTAATAAACCATTAACATCGATTTAAAATAAAGAAATTAAAATTATGAAATTTCTCAAAAAATAGTTAACTCATTCGAACAAAATAAAAATAAAGAAACTCCAAGAATATTTAAAGATCATTCAATTGAAAATATATTTGCAGATGTTAAGACTAAAGTCTTACTAGAAAACAACTTAATGAAATGAGTAACTTAGCTTTTATTTCTCTAATATAACCAATTTTTTTTAAAGAAGTGAGAAAAGACGAATATTGGATCGTTGCTATGCAAGAAGAATTAAATCAAATTGAACGTAATTATATGTGAGAATTAGTCCTAAGACCCAACGATCAGGCAGTAATAGAAACAAAATGGGTATATAAAATAAAAGTGATGAAAATGGTGATATGATAAGAAATAAAGCTAGACTAGTTGCTCAAGGATATAATCAGGAAGAAGGAATCAACTATGATGAAACCTTCTCTCCTGTGGCACGACTTGAAGCAATTAGAATACTTCTAGCTTTTTCTTGTCATCATAATATTAAACTACATCCAATAGATATCAAAAGTGCTTTTCTAAATGGTTTTATAGAAGAAAATGTTTATGTTGAACACCATTATTTAAACATGAAAAATATCTAGACTGTGTCTATAAACTAAGAAAGCTCTATATGTTCTTAAACAAGCACCACATGCTTGGTATGACAGATTGAAAAGCTATTTAATAAATGCTAGATTTGAAATCAGAAAAATTGACTTAATGCTGTTTTTAAAACATAAAAATAATAATTTATTAGTTGTTCAAATATATGTTGATGATATTATTTTTGGATCTATTAATGAAAAACGTTGTACATATTTTCTGATACAATGAGAAAAGAATTTGAAATATCACATATGGGTGAATTAAATTATTTCTCAGTTTACAAATTAAAAAATTAGAGAATGAGATTTTTATTTCACAAGAAAAATACTATAAAGATGTAAATAAGACATTCAATGTCGATAATATGAGTAGCAAGCCAACACCTATAAGCACAACTATTCACCTAGATAAAGATGAGAATAGTAAGGATGTTGATCAGAAACTCTATTGAAGTATGATTGGATCTTTACTATAATTAACTACGAGTCGCCCCAATTTGATGATGAGTGTGTGCCTCTGCACCCGATTTCAAGCTAATCCTAAGGAGTCACACCAACGAGCCATGAAAATAATTTTACGATATCTAACTGGAACTAAGGAATACGGTCTTTTCTATCCTAATGGATGTCCATTCGAACTAGTATCATATAACGATGCTGATTTTGGTGGATGTCATGTCGATAGAAAAAGCATCATGGTACTTGTCATTTTCTAGGTCAATCCTTAGTCTCTTGGTTCAATAAAAAGCAAAACTGCATCAAAGGATGTTGGTGTTTACTTAACTAAATCACCTATCTACTATGATAACACCAGTCTATAAATTTAGCGAAAAATCATGTAAATCACTCAAGAACTAAACACATTGGTATTAGACAGCACTTCTAAGAGATCATTTTGAAAAAGTAATATTACTCTAGAATTTGTAAACACCGAAATCAAATTGCAGATATATTTACCAAACCTTTAAATGAAAATATATATATTAAACTACGACGTGAATTAGGAATCTGTTCAATAAATGATATAATGTAATATAACAAATTTTAGATTTTAAAAAAAAATTAAGAATTTTAATCTAGTGAATTTTTTTACTTTCTTTGACAAGTAATATATAGTTATGTATATATAACCAAGTTTATAAATTAACTTCGTTTACAAGTTAAATATCAACAACAAATACATTCCATTGATTATTTCTTCAGAATTTATATAAATTCTTATAATATAATATTTATATAGTATTAAAAAAGAAAAATCATAAATCTCAAAAGTTTAGAAAAATTCAAAAATACAAATATAAACCACCAGGTTCAATAGAAATAGATTTCACACATAATTATTTATATATAATAAATTCTTTTATATTCAAATTCTTTTGGAAAGTGCAGTTAATCCTCAGATTGGTGCACCAGTTAGGGTAGCCGATCCACCGATGTCGGTTTCTGTTTGCATCCAAAAGTGCATATATTCTCTTCTTCTTACTCCTCTTTTCATTTTTAAACCCAAATCAGTTTTCCCAAGCCCTAGCCACCATTTGCAAACCCAAACTCTTCAAAATTTTAGTGATTTCTTGATTAAAAATCAAATCTTTCTTTATAGCAAGAGGAAAAGGAAGCATATCTTCCACCTCCTTTGGATCCATGGAAGAAATTCTCGCCAATGAAGTAAATGGCTGGCTGATATAGAAATGTAAGAACATCAAGAAATTTAGATCTTTAACGGCGAACGAACACTTAGGCGGGCATTTGGTAAATTTAAATTCTTTAAATCTTTATGGTATTTGAAATCTATTTGTTAGTCCATGAGATGATGGTTTTGATGACAACAACCTTAAAATAGATTATAAAATATAAATATTAACATTACAAGTTTAGATATATATGTATTTGTAGGATCTAACCATGCAGGTATCAAGAATGAAGACTGTATAGTATAGAGATTCAAGATACAGAGATAGAAGACTCATGAGTATCAAGATTATCAAGAGTTCAAGAGTTCAAGGATAAGTCTGTTTTATTAGGAATATTTGTTAAAACTCGTAGAAAAGCACTGGCATCTTAATATCCAATTTATTCGTGGAATGGAATCCACTTCGAGCCCGTTAAAGGGATGGAACCCTAAGTAGGATGGAACCTACGAAAATCTAGTGGGACATTGTTTTGTATCCACTAATTTTAATTTAAATGATTTTACAAAATATTATCTTGTTTTCAAAATGATTTCAAAACTTTCCTTTTAAAAGATTCAAAACTCTCTATCCTGATTTTAAATAATTTTAGCCTCAACACATCTTTAATTTCAAAGTCAAAATACTCCTGATTTTAAATGTCTTTTCAAATAATATATTTAACTTTTAATATTTATACTTAGATTTAAATATAAAATTATAGTTAAATTATGTATATATTGTTCTTTATATTTACTTATGAATCTCAACTATATTCAAGTAAATTTATAAAGTTTTAAATGGTTTTTATATAAGATAATATTGTTTTTATAGAAATTCAAAATATCATTTTTGGCTGAGGGATGTCGACATGCCCCTAGGTAGTATGTCGACATAGTGACAGTTGAAGTTCAAATTCAAATTTCAAAAGAAGTGTCTATTCGCCATAACTCTTCATGAATGGTCATGGCTGTTGGTTTTCTATAAATAGGGATCAGTTTCAACGAATTTTTAATCACTTTTTTCTGGTTTTCACTCCTCTCCATCTTCCACATTTCTTATTACAAAATCATACAATTACTCTGCCGAAATCAACATCGAATCATACTCGATTACTTCTAGTTTGATTCTACATCACTATCTATACAAGGTTCTCAGTGCTATTCAGAGTTATAGACTTTTTGTAATCAATTGAGCGAGAAAAGGTGTGATTGTAGCCTTGGAAATCAATCAAGCAATAAAAGGTGTGATTGTAGCCTTGGAAATCAATTGGGTGAACTTGTTGCCCCGGAAATCAAGTATCTCTACCCAGAGGATTGTTATTCTGGAGGGTGTACCTCGTAGCCTTGACGAGGGTTGTAATTATTGAATTGTTGTTGAAAGGAAATCCGTACTTGTGTTGCGGGACTGGATGTAGGGTAACTCCAAACCAGTATAAAATCCGGTGTGTTCTTTCCTTTACTGCTTTTACTTTATATTGCATTTTTGTTTGATTCTGTGTTCATATCTGTGTCTGATTAGTGTATACATTGTTAACAAAGTAAGACAAACTCAAAAAGATTAACAAAATTCTTAAAACACTATTCACCCCCCCCCCCTCTAGTATTAATTCTATCCTTAAGATCCTTAATCCGCATTTCTCACATTTGGTATCAGAGCTTTGTTTTCAAAAGTTTCATTATCTGAATTTTGAAAAATTTCAAAATGGCTACTAACACTAGTACTGCTATTAGCACTAACACTAGTTCATTTGTAGAAGGTCAGTCTACTGCCAGACCACCACTTTTTAATGGCAGTAACTATGCATATTGGGCATGTAGGATGAGAATATATTTACAATCTGTAGGATTAAATACTTGGAATATCACACAAACTGAATATTCTGAACCCACAACTAATTTTGCAAAGTGGACCACTGAACAAAAGACTGTTGCACAAAATAACTCTAAGGCAATGAATATTCTGTTTTGTTCACTTGAAAGAAATGAATTTAATAGAGTGTCAGTTTGTAAGTCTTCATATGAAAGCTGGAAAACTTTGCAAGTAACTCACGAAGGAACAAGCAAAGTTAAACAGACCAAAATTTCCATGCTCACAAATCAGTTTAAGTTATTTAAAATGAATACTAATGAGTCTATTTCAGATATGTATAGTCGATTTCAAGATATTGTGCATTCTTTAATATCTTTGGGAAAGGAATTTTCGGAAGAAGATCAAGTCAGAAAAATTTTAAATTCTCTCACTCCAGAATGGGATCAAAAGACACTTGCAATTGAAGAGGCAAATGACATCAGTACTTTAAAGATAGAAGAATTGATTGGAAATCTAATGTCGTTTGAAGTTCAAATGATCGGGATAAGAGAAAGCAAAGCATCTGAAAAGAAATCAATGACATTCAATGCATTGACCGATGGATCAGACTCAAATAGTGACAATGATGAAGAGATAGCATTTATGACCAGGAATTTTAGGAAATTTCTAAAGTACAGAAAATTGAATAGTTCCAAGAGAAACAACTTTAAGAATTCCGATAATCAGACTACAGTACCAAACTTTATCAAATGCTTCAATTGTGACGAATCAGGTCATATCAAAAGATATTGTCCATATCCAGAAAGGCAGAATCCTCCTATGAACAATGAACAAGCAAAGAAACGGAAGCATGCATTTACTGCTACTCTAGCTGACTCAGACTCGTCCTCAAGTGATGATGATCAGAAGACGGATAATTCGAATTTGTGTTTCACTGCAGTTCACGACTCCAACGAATTCAAAGAAACGGATTCAGAAAAAGGTACATGTTTACAATACAATTGGTTGAAATTGCTTGCATAGAATTAGTTGCTTGATTGTTTGATTGATTGATTTTGAATTGATATGCTGTTTGAATTTTAAAAATCTATTTTCTATTTTTACTATTATTTTATTATTATTTTTATTATTTTTGACAAATTCTGAAATATAGTATAAGTACAATAATATTTCAGAAATATAGATATTAATAATAATATTTATATATATATGTATATTAGATAACTTAGGAAAAATCTTGTCATGAAAATTCAAAGGCACATGTCGACATGGCCCCTACCACGATGTCGACATGCCTACCTAAATTTGAATTTCAAATTTTGAATTCAAATGTTTGAATTTCCCTCCACCTTTTCACTTCATTTATTTATCTGAAAATATACCTTTTGACCAGAGAATATGTCCTTTGAAAGTCTATTTATCCACTATCTTTTATCATATCTTTTCACTTTCATTTTCAAATTCAAACTCTCTCTTCATATCTTCAAGCTCTCTACTCTCTACTCTAATGGCTTCCTCAAGCAACCCCTCAACCATGAGAATTTCCAGAAAAATCAAAGAGCAATTATTCAATGATCCGGAGGCAATTAAAGCATACATCAATTATGCTAATTATGCCAAAGTCCATCCCGGAAAATTTGCTATTTTTCAAGATTTTTCTTCTTATGAAATTGATTCTCTTTTTGCAAACAATGGTGTTTTAATTCTTATTGACTCTTCTCAAAATGATTCTGTTTGCTATCCTAATCTTGTTAAAATCTTCTATGCTAATTTAAACCGTGGTTTTTATAATGGAAATGAGAATGAAATTTGGAGTAGTGTCAAAGGCACTCAAATTGTTTTGAATTGTGATCTTTTGGGTACCATTCTTAATTGCAAAGCATGGGAATGGATCTTTCTTGTTTTAAAATCGATGAACATGATCGTGAGACATTTCATCATATTTTTGAAGGAGATGAAAACTTTGAATTTAAAAATCGAAACTTTCGTCCTAAAGTAAGGATTGTCAATCTTCTTTTACAACATACTTTGACCCCTAGATCGGGAAATTTTAACAATCCTACTTCAAAAGTGTGCAAAGCACTTTTTGGTATTTTTGGAAATTATGATATCAATTGGGCGCAAGTTATTTTAGATGAACTTCGTCCTAAAAATTTTGAAATGGGAGAAAGCACTTTATATCATGGAATTTACCTTACTCGGATTTTTAACTATTTTGGAGTGGATTTCAAAGGTGAAGAATTTGTCTCTAGAAAAGTTTTTAATATCTCAAACATTTCTCTCATGAAAATCCCATATGTTTTTCAACCTTATGAGACTCTTACCGAAAAGGAATAGCGTTTGGCTCATGAAGAAATGGAAGAGGAAGAGGAAGAAGAAGGTGAAACATCCTTAGAAAGTATTGAATATCCTTCCAATCCATCCAACAAAACCCTTCTCAAAAATCAAAAGATAATTGTGGAGAATCAATGGATTTTAAAACGATCCGTTAGTAAGAAGTTGGATAACATGTCTTCGAAGATGAACAAGTTCTTTTCAAAAGTCAGTAAGAAACTTGGACTGTCTTCATCATCCTCATCTTCTAACTAGTTTTATCTTTTAGTATCTTATTGTATTTGTCTTAGTTTGTTTTATTTCGAATGTTCGTGTAGTTCATTATGCTTAATCTTTGTATTATCGTAATGAAATGAAATTTCTTTTCTGTTATCTATCTTATCTTATCTCTAGAATAAATGTTAGTATATTATATAAATATATACATATACACAATTATTCACAAAATCAAAGTTGTCATAAATTTTCACTGAAGTATGTCGACATACCTCCCTTGACCATGTCGACATATACTGGTCAGAAGTGACTATTGATTTTGAATTTGAAATTTGAATAACTACCAAATGTCTATTCATTTCAAACGAATTTCTACACCTATATATACCTTTGTCTTCCAGAAATCTTCACTGAAATTTATTTCTCATTATCTATATCCTTCATTTCTTTCTCTAATTCAATTATGGCCAATCCTATTCATAATCTATCTGAAAATCTTGAAGAAACACTCAATTCATTCAAGAATATTCTCTCTATCATCCTCTGTAATCAGCGTCACTTAGAATTGAGTCAAATGCAGATGATTAAGGAACAAGAGAGACACTTCGATGCAATTCGTTGGATGATCTCCTCCCTGCACAAGGACGATAATGAAGCACATCCTCCCGTTTCTCTATCTGTTGATAATGAGAATTGGGATGCCATCAAACAAGACCCTATCTTTGGAGAAGAAGGATGGGTTGATGTTCCTCGTAACGTTTAATTTTCTTTCTTTGATTGATTTGTTTGAATTAATTTATTTGATTTGATTTGGTTTGGATTGATACTTTGTGTGGATTGATTTCATTTGGTTTGAAGTTTGCTGTGTGAAACATGTATATATATATATACATTGAAATGAATATAGTCTTTAATTAAGTTATTATGCTCATAAGTATCATTATTTCTTAATCTATATATTATATATTCCATTATATAGTTTATCAATGCAGGTACTGAAGTCCAAAAATAAGGGTGAGTTATCTAGTTTAGAGTAAATTTTTGTTGATGACAAAGGGGGAGAAATATAAAATAGGGAAGTTAGGCATAGATTAAGGGGGAGTTATTAGTTTTAGGGGGAGTTTTTAAGATAGAAGGAATATTTTATAAACAAAGGTTATCATCATCAAAAAGGGGGAGATTGTTAGTCCATGAGATGATGGTTTTGATGACAACAACCTTAGAATAGATTATAAAATATAAATACTAACATTACAAGTTTAGATATATATGTATTTGTAGGATCTAACCATGCAGGTATCAAGAATGAAGACCGTACAGTATAGAGATTCAAGGTACAGAGATAGAAGACTCATGAGTATCAAGATTATCAAGAGTTCAAGAGTTCAAGGTTAAGTCTGTTTTATTAGGAATATTTGTTAAAACTCGTAGAAAAGCACTGGCATCTTAATATCCAATTTATTCGTGGAATGGAATCCACTTCGAGCCCGTTAAAGGGATGGAACCCTAAGTAGGATGGAACCTACGAAAATCTATTGGGACATTGTTTTGTATCCACTAATTTTAATTCAAATGATTTTACAAAATATTATCTTGTTTTCAAAATGATTTCAAAACTTTCCTTTTAAAAGATTCAAAACTCTCTATCCTGATTTTAAATAATTTTAGCCTCAAAACATCTTTAATTTCAAAGTCAAAATACTCCTGATTTTAAATGTCTTTTCAAATAATATATTTAACTTTTAATATTTGTACTTAGATTTAAATATAAAATTATAGTTAAATTATGTATATATTGTTCTTTATATTTACTTATGAATCTCAACTATATTCAAGTATATTTATAAAGTTTTAAATAGTTTTTATATAAGATAAATATTGTTTTTATAGAAATTCAAAATATCATTTTTGGCTGAGGGATGTCGACATGACCCTAGGTAGTATGTCGACATAGTGACAGTTGAAGTTCAAATTCAAATTTCAAAAGAAGTGTCTATTCGCCATAACTCTTCATGAATGGTCATGGCTGTTGGTTTTCTATAAATAGGGGTCAGTTTCAACGAATTTTTAATCACTTTTTTCTGGTTTTCACTCCTCTTCATCTTCCACATTTCTTATTACAAAATCATACCATTACTCTGTCGAAATCAACATCGAATCATACTCGATTACTTCTAGTTTGATTCTACATCACTATCTATACAAGGTTCTCGGTGCTATTTAGAGTTATAGACTTTTTGTAATCAATTGAGCGAGAAAAGGTGTGATTGTAGCCTTGGAAATCAATCAAGCGATAAAAGGTGTGATTGTAGCCTTGGAAATCAATTGGGTGAACTTGTTGCCCCGGAAATCAAGTATCTCTACCCAGAGGATTGTTATTCTGGAGGGTGTACCTCGTAGCCTTGAAATCGAGGGTTGTAATTGTTGAATTGTTGTTGAAAGGAAATCCGTACTTGTGTTGCGGGACTAGATGTAGGGTAACTCTGAACCAGTATAAAATCCGGTGTGTTCTTTCCTTTACTGCTTTTACTTTATATTTGCATTTGTGTTTGATTCTGTGTTCATATCTGTGTCTGATTAGTGTATACATTGTTAACAAAGTAAGATAAACTCAAAAAGATTAACAAATTTCTTAAAACACTATTCACCCCCATCTAGTATTAATTTTAGCCTTAAGATCCTTAATCCGTATTTCTCACACTATTCACTCAGATCGAAGTGAATATTATAAACAAGGATGCATATGAGATTGATATTTATCCTCGCTACATTGCGCTTTCCTATGCAAGTCATGAAGTAGGTCATGACGATGCTGGTATCATTTTATCTACTTGTGTTAAAGACATCGAAATTGCCTTCAATGAAAGTGAATTAGGGGAAACTTTAGGAATTTCTTCTGATGGATTGCCTTTAGGCGAAATTATATTTGATGAAGAACCTATTTTATGACTACTTCTTAACAATATTTATGGAAACTGGACTGCATCTAACTTAACCAATTTAGCCCACATTGTTTTTCGTATCTTACAACTTAATTTGATTCTAAAGACCAACAGTTTTGATGAGATTTATCCATTAGTTCGTAACGCCACATATGCTATATGGGGGGTTTAATTGGGCGAATGCTATTATGAATAACATCGTTGAGAACAACTTAGGTGAAAGGAAAAGATATAACCCCTATGGAAATCTTATTACTATGATTCTTCGACGTTTTGGTGTTATTTTAGAGGACAAAACTCCTACTAGACATCCTTACTCGAGTGTGATTGATAGTAAAGCATTTCTATGAAAATTCCATCTACTTTGGATGAAATTAGTATTGAAACCTCAATATACGAGAAATTTCAAGAAGACATTCCTGGACCCTCTTCTTCGCCTCGAGACTCTCTTATGCAGACATCTCCTTCGAAAGCTCGTATACTCGCTATCCTTGAAAGACAAGAACAAATGATTCAGCAAGTACAAGAAGAGCAGTTAGAGCAGAATAAAGAGATTGAGATTATTAGATCATTACTGACGTGACTATGTGGTTCAATACGTACTAGAGAGAGTGGTGTAGGCACCAGGAGTGAGGCCAGTGCTGCTCTCCAGCCCCCGTTGGTTTCTCTGCCTTCTGTTCAAGACTTTCATGCATGACTGCACAGCTCTGGAGCAGTCGGTCCGACATTTCAGGCACCTAGACCAACCAAGCTGGAATCGACAGGGAGAGGACCAAGACCACATGCTACCATCACTCATGCTTCAGGCTCTCCAGTTCGTCCTCTAGCACCGGCCTAACAGCACACAGGGTTTACTGTGTCTAACCCTACTACTCCTTCCAGCTATCATGATGCTACTTGATATCTAGCTCCTTCACATTGGTATTGCTCTATGACTTCTATTTGCATCAGTTTGTATTATGGAATTTGACTATAGTGTTTTCATAATGTACTTTGCATATTTGTTATTGTTAGCTAGTTAGTTTGTACTTTAAAATCATCTGGCACTTGTCCACTTGAACATTGTAGATGTTTGTATTATGTTCATATTCTATGTGTTTGTGCTTTGTTAATGTATTATTTATGCTCTTGTCAGTGATCTTGTTTATGTTTTCTATGTCTGTGTTTTGTTAATGTATTATTTGTGTTTGTGGCTTATTGTGTACATATAATAGCATATAGCATTATCTCCTTTTTAGGGTGACAAAGGGGGAGAAATGGTCATATGCATACATTCGGGGGAGCATTCATTCAAGGCGAGCATTAACATATCTTTTGTACTAAAAGGAAACAGTCACATCCATACATTTAGGGGGAGCATTAACATATCTTTTGTACTAAAGGCGAGTATTACATTTTGGCATTTGTTTTATTCATTTAATACTATTTTATGAAAAATGCATATATAAGTTGTCATCATCAAATAGGGAGGGGATGTTAGAACTATGATTCTCAGTTTTGATGACGACAACTTCATAATAGTATATTTCAACTGCACTAGTCGGAGAAGTGTTGCTACAGCCTTGAAAAGAAGAAATGGAATCACATTCAATCTTCAAAGAACGTCGATTAGCTACTATGGAAAGAGTACTTTAAGATATATTTTTTATGTGAGTCGTATTGTCATAGATTATGATGTTAAAAATCACAGGAATGTTTCATAAATATTTCATATTTTAAATATAAGGTAATACAATGTTTTATATTTTTAAATAAAACCTCTGGAACTGGAATTTAAGTGCTCACCGATGGACCGATGGAAGCCCATTGGTGCACCGGTGCCTACTTCAATTTGAGTTTCCAAAGACAAATCTGAAACTCCTTTTTGCTTCAAACGGGCACATCTCTTCTTCAGCCTTCAACCACAATCCTCTACAATAAAGAGTAATCATATCTCTTGATCAGAACCATTCGTGCCTATAAATAACTATGTTTTTCAACAATTTTTTCAACTAATTCTCTTATTCTAATCTCTATTTTCTGAAAACTATGGACTGTTCTAATCCGCTCTTATTAACATTCAATTCTCAAACAATTTCACATCATAAACTCTTGTTCATTCAAGTAAAATCATTCTTGTGAGTTATAGGAGCTTTTACCTTAACTGGGCAAATCAGTGGATCAAAGATACAACTACTATCAAAGTTTATTTTCTACTGAGATAGTGAAAAAAGACTTGATCAGCGGCTCAGGCAAGTGTAGAGGCTTATTCCTTCGGGCAAAGCGAGAGTTTTAGTGAGATAAAGCCAGAATAAGAGATTCTGGGATTGGATGTAGGACGGTGATCTGAACTGGTATAAAAAGTCTGGTATGCTTATTTTTACTTTACTTTATTCTATCTTTTATCCATTTATAATACTGCACATATATTAATACTTAGCTTAGCCATACACTATCCTATACACTTTCGGGTTTGAGTTTGTCCACATCACGTTATCATAATAATCTTTCCATATATTCTTCCACAAGTATATGAATTTATCAGTAGAGAAGTAGAGGCTAGAATACCAAAGTTTGTTGTAATCGGTTAAAGAATCTATAGTATATTACATTGATTATAGCTGATGCAGAATATTTTTAAGATCTATTTGATGACCAATATAGTTTGTTCATATTTAAAATGGTGTGATAGTAAAATAAGAATGGCTATAGAATTAAGATCTTGCCCCTATTCAGCCAACCCATGGATTTGTGATGGTTGTATTGTTTCTAGCACTAATTATTTCAATACGTATTTGCTCATTAATTCCATAACCTAATGTTGTTTATAAATCATTTTATTCTCAACACGTCACTCTAATTAGGTTTTTTAATAATTTTTTCCTTTTAGCTTCACATGCGTTATAAAATATTTGAACCATGTTGTGTGTTTCATGACCCAAGTGATTAAGATGTATTATTACCTTTTCCCCTTAAATATTTCACTATGTTTCGCCGTGTTGACCTTTTCTAATCACGATTGGATTTTAAACATAGTTTGGATTCTTAACAAGAAATTATAATACTTTTATTAAGTTCTTATCATTTAATCCTGAAATAAATTTTGATTGGAAATTCAAAAGTTCACAAATAATCTGAACAATTAGTTTTAATAATCGTTGTTTGGAACAAAATTTGTTCATTATTTGGCTTCTCGAACTCCGTAATTATGTTTTCCATGTAATATTGTACTCTCATGCTTAAACAAAACTATTGGACCACTTTGTCATCTATTTGTAGTATTGTACTTCAACAATAAAGTCTCATTTCACGAATCAGGTTTTGTTCATTGTATTTACAATTTGATTTACTAATGTATTTACTACTTTGTTCCTTTTTTCGCACAATGAGTCTTGTTTATTAATCCAATACGTTACTCCAAATTAGTCTAGAGTGACTTTCATCATGAAACTTGCATCATAAGTTTCCTACACATATTGGCTTCTTATTACTATAATTATATGGAAAAGTTTTCTATTGCATGATAATACCTTAAACAATGCATGTTAGATACGTCTTGTAATTGTTTGAACTGATATTAAAACATGCGCTATTATGAGCCGTTAGCTTTCAAATAAAATTGATATCCATGTGCACCTATATGAAATAAAAATTGTATCTACCTATAAAAATGCTATAGGAAAATATATTATAGCTTCTTGACTAATTGTTGGTTACGCCAAATTTTGTCCTTTTTAAACATTACAATAATACTTATAATTGTTATTTTTAAATCAATGTAGATCCCCTACTTGGGGGGCGATCTGGCTCCATTGATAGATCATTGTAAAAGGAATCACTCATGCTTCCTTCTATTTTAAAAAAAGAAGTTAAAATGGCCGAAGGCTCAGATATCGAGTAGAAATACTCAAACCCGTAATTACACAACCATACAACTCCCAATACCCTAGCCGCAACTTCATAACACATTTTTATAACTTCGAAACAACAGAACCCTAAAAGAAATTAGGGTTTCCTCGATTCAGAGGCAATTTCTTAATCTTCAAGCTAATAATCAATGCGAATGCCTCAGGTTGTTCCAGATCCATTCTAAGTTATTATCGTGAGCAATCGAAGTTGATTCTAAGAAATTATCACTGAATAAATTTTGTCATATGAAATCATTAGCAGAACGCTTCGGTTGTTGAATCGAGTCGCTTTATCCTCAATTCCAAACAGATAAGTGATATATTTCAATATTTGTAATTGAGATTGCTTTTGTAGTAGCTTTAGCCAATGTTGACTTCCCTTGTAGGAGAATCTCCTTGTTTTGGTACTGGAATGGCCGCCTCCAGCAACACAACCATTAGAATTGGATAAGTCCCATCCTATTCACTTTTGACCTTTGCATAGCACTAAATTAGGAGTGATGGCCACAGGAAATGTTAGAATTGATTTTCCCGCTTTGTAAGTATGCTTTTATCCTCTCCTCAAAGTTATCTAAATCATGAATGTTTGAGGTTTGATTTTGAGATTCATTGAGGTTATTCTTAGCTTTATTATAAGTATTTGACTTTCTACATTAATGATTTTCCAAGTTTGAATGCTATTTATTTCCTTGCATGTGTGCAATCTTGCATTTCTCTCTTTCCAAATGTGAAATATCAATTGTTAGTATGATATAAGCTTTGTTATACTCTTTTCTATGCCCTTTTGAATTCGCTTTGAATCTTTTTTGAATATGTTGTACACTGATTCTTATGTTGTACAAAGAGACATTTTGATTGATGTTGAGTTTTCTTTTGGTAGTAAACTAAATATGTCTTGAGTAAATGCAACCAAAGAAAAGATGCTCTACTATTTCTGATTTTACTTTGCAAAGTAGGCATTTAGTTTCTTCAATTTTCCCCATTTGTGGCATTTGTCTCTTGTATGCATCTTATTTAGTACGACAAAGTAGGCATAATGAGTCATTTTTGGGCAATTAGCTCCATTCTATATTGTTTTATACGAATCCACTTCTGCTTCAGCATCTTTGATATATTCTCATGTATTATTGAAAGAAAACCGGCATTTAGAAGTGAATTTCCAACACCATTTATCTTTGTTTATGCTTGTTTCTGATTGCTTCAATGAATATAGAAGCAGCTGGATGCAAATTGATATTCCGCCTATTATTTTGAATGATGCTTTCAACTTTTAAATTTGTACCAACAAATTGCAATAAATTAAACCAGCCCAGTAGGTTAACCAAAGAGTTGCCTTTGATCTAAGGATCAAACCAGAGACCGGTTGATTTATCATCTTGAATCTCCTTTCAATCATTTTTATAGCAATTTCTCTACAGTTTAAAATATTTTTTCATGTATTTGAATAATGTTTTTCTACTGGCATGGACCAGAACTTTTATTTTTCACATACTTTTCCTTCATCCATTTTGACTAAAGAGATTCACCTTCTTAAAATTTCCAAAATAATTTAAGTTGACACACTGAGCTAAGATCTTTGAAACTTCTTAATCCCAATCCTCCATTTTCTCTTAATTTACATATAGTTTCCCACGATACTTTATGATATTTTCCCTTACAGATGAAATTTGCACACGTTTCCACCTCCATTTGTACTGATAAATATTCTATAGCGATGGTGAATAAGTAAAAGAAAGTGGATCTTCTTGTCATATTTCCCGATTTCTAGGAATAAAACCACTAGCAGAGCAATTTATAAGTAGTGAATAAGTGGCATTGTTAATACACTCTCTTATCAAATTAAAGAATTTTCATTAAATCCCAATTATTTCATCATACATAATATAAAATATCTATTTATTTTATCAAAATCTTTGTGTAAGTCAACTTTAATGTGCATTTTATTTTTACAGCCTTGATCGAAATTTCTGATCATTTCAAATGCAAGTAAAGAATTTTCAACTATTAATCTACCAGAAATGAAATCACTTTGATTTTCAAAATAATAAATTTTAGAAATACTTTAACACTATTATAGAGAATTATAGCAATAATTTTATATATAAAATTACAACAGGCTATCGGTCTATAATCCCCTATATCTTAGGAACTTTAATTTTTAGCACCAAAGTGATTAGAGTATGATTAATTTTTTTTTAGAATTTTACCATTTACAAAAAATTCATTGACTACTTCCAAAATTTTATATTTAATGTCTTCCCAATGAGTTTTGTAAAACTTAGCCCCAAAACCATTAAGGCCAGGACTTTTATCATTGTTTGCATTAAAGATAATACCCTTGATTTCTTTTATACTAACAGGAGCCGGTAAAAAAAATCTCTTGGCTGTTTGGGCGAAGTAAATATTTAGCCTCTATAGTGGGGAAGTATTTTAAATATGAGTTTGAGTTATATAAAAAAAATTAAAATAACTATTTGCTTCAGACTCAGTTTTAGAGGCTTCATTGAAAACTGTACCATTGTTATCTAATAATTTTCTTATGTCATTTTTATGTCTTCTATTAGACATTTTAGCATACAAAAATTTATTAGTTTCATCATCATTGGTAAGCCAGTCTACCTTAGCTTTCTGTCTAATATTAATATTTTGAACATAAAGAGCCTTAACTAAATTGCTCTGAGATTGAAAATACTTATTAACAACAAGAGGATCTGAGCTATCATTATCAATACTATTCTACAAACACTCACATTCAGCTTTTTTTTTTTTTTAGATTTTGGTTTATTTTTATTACAGTTTTCCTTTGATATTTTAGAGGGTTTTGCTGATTTGAACTGGATAGTGCCCAGAAAATGATCAGCAAAATAGTTTTGAACAACATCTTTGTATGAGTTTTCATGAATCCAACCATACAAATCTGAATGGGAATTTTTTTACTTGTAATATTTTTGGAAAGCAATATTTGTAAAGGAGTATGATCACTTGAAGCTTGAGGAAGAGTATTACATATGAAATTTGAAAATAGATTTATAAATTTTTAATTTATAAACGCTCTATCTAGCTTACAATAGATATTTTTACATTTATTTGATTTCCAAGTGAATTAATTACCATAAATAATAGGCTCGACTAAACCAGTATTCGAAATGAAATTATTTATCACTTTTAATTTCTTATAAGGGATAGGAGTACCACCCATTTTCTTAAAAGCATGTGGTAAGTACTGTGTTAAAATCGCCTAACATAATCCATGAATTATTAATTTTATAATTTAAATGTTTTAAGTGTTTCCAAAGAATGCTTCTTTCATACTTATGTTGATATGGTTGATTACTTGGGTGTTAATGATTGAATTGAATGACATATAGTTGCATACTTATGTTTGATTGATTGTTTGGTGATATATAGATTGTTATATGATTGAAAGTGGCTAATTTGCAAAAGGAGCCTAGTTCAATTCCAAATTAAATTCTATAAACTTATATAGAAGTACATACATTGTTTGTGAGATCAGAATTGTCGAAAAGCAATTGGGGTCACTAAATAATTCCATATTATTGAATTATATTTTATAGAGCAATGTTAGCTCTAGAAGTTGCAATTTTGATGGGTTTATTATTTGAATTGTTTAAATGTTTTAAAAAAGATTTCAAGATGAGATTTTATCTATTTTTATCCTTATTGGAATTTAGTTAATAGAGTATGGTTAAATTATATTATATTATTAACTTATTTTTTATTTAAAAAAATTTCTATTTAAAGCTTTTAAAGATGAGTGATATTTATTTATAAAACCTTTTTAAATTTACCATTTATAAGTATATAATTTTGGAAATGCTTTGGAGGCAAAAGATGGGATATGGTATTATTTTAGAAAGGTGGTCATGAAAATAATAAATTAGATTTCAGGTTATTTTAGTTATAAAAGTTGTTTAAATAATTTTTTGAAAAAGTTTAAAAGTGTTTAGAAATTTCATACTTATGTTTTAAAATAAAATCTTTTAACTCTTCTTTTTAATTACAAGTGAATAAGCTTTGATTTTAATTTTCAATGGATTTCGTGCTTTTCTGTGAAACACAGAATTTTAATAAACGATTGAATTATCTGATTGGTATCGTACATTTCGTATAATTCTTTTGCTTATAATTATAATTTGTTAAATAGAGTTTGACTAGAATTTACAAGCTTTCAATAAATACTGGAATTTCACTTTCCGGTGGAACAGTTAGTTAAGTTTCAGTAATTACTAAAGCGAAAGTGATTTACACTTTAGAGTTGTATTATCTTAAGGTGTTCGGGTTTCAGGTCGATAGATCCCTAAGAGACGATGACTTATTTTTCATCGTCCCTGAGAGTCGATACATTCTTAGATTTGGATATGCAGACCTATTTTGGAGTGTTAGGTTTGTTATGGTGTGACATGGCTGGCCTTTCATTCTTGGACAGGTGTTACATGCATGATTAGTCTATAGACTAGATGAGTAACACATATCGGTTTATTTCTTTGTATACATTTTGGACGATGTTCGCCTATGTTTGTTTCCTGTAGGTAAATTCGCATGTTAGTCTGTTTTGATACTTTAGACTTATACGCTATATGGCGGGGTCTATTTTGATATGTTAGACTCCGTGATCGATGTATTAAACTTTTAGTTGACTACCATTATTATTTCCTTTAGAGATTTTGGTATGAATATTTAGTATCTTTTGGCTTTGAAGAATTTTGAATTTTTATCACCATATTTTTTTATGATAGTCCATTTGAGACTTGATATGAATTTATGAAATGGTGATTTGAGTGATATACCATATTATGATTATATAGTTTTAGGGATATTTCTAGTATGACTTATTATATTGTTAAGTTATCTATTTAATTATGATGTCAGTATCTCACCTTTTTATTGTAGATATAGTCCGACTCATTTATTTTTATAATACTCAGGTCAGACCGAGACTCTACTGGTACAGGGACTCGCTAACTTATGGATTTTGTGCTAGCACTGAATTAAACTATTTTGACTGTTTCAATTTACTTCGTTGTTGTATATATTGACATTCAGGAGGATATGTCATGTATATTATTTAGTAGTCACTGTGTACCTAATATAGTATTTTGGATGTGATGTATATATTACGTAGGTCTAGTAATGATATTTTGTAGGCTTGTATTTTATTATGTATATGATGTATATTATTCTGCTATGACATGTAACTCTGGTATTGATTAAGTATATTATATATTGTTCTGAATAATTTAACTCGGTGTGTTTATTACTTTGTATTAATATTGTACACGTCAAATTTTCAATTCAGATCCCCATAACGGTAATAAAGACGTGTCAGTGATAGTCGAAAGATATATTCACATTCGATCGTCCTTAAACAGCCGTATTCTTCATGTTATTAGACAACATTACTTGTAATGTTCTTTAATAATATTGGTATAGTGATGAGATTGTTACAGCTTCCAAAAACATATGCTATAACAGATCTATCCACTTATTCTCTATTCTTTTCTAGTTGCTTCTTTCACCACTATCATCATTTTCTTATTCGGAATTAAAGGAGCAACATAATACAGGTCGAAATTAGAGTTTAGCCCCCCATTTTTGTCCTTATCAGCCCAAGAAGAGGACTTCTTTATGGAGTTATCTATCGGAGGTTGAGAAGAGAACCCAGAATAAACCGTTTTTTCTTGAAATGTATTTGTGTATCTTTGGTCATAAATGTATCTCTAATGTATATTTTTTTGTCTTTCTTGAATTTTCTACACCGGTTCCTGATAATTGCTAACTGGGACAGGATTTCTTTATTGATTGCTAACTGGGGCTGAATGTCTTTTTCGATTTCTGACCATTTGAAACTCTTCCTCATCAATGTCTGGGGGGTTTTCTTTATGAAAGGGTGGTGAAAGAATGCTAGGATTAGGCGGAGAGGAGAGATTATGTGGATAATTGCCAATCTGGATCTTGTAGATGCTCTTGTATTTGATCTTGTAAATGATGTTGATTTTCATTAATGAATATAGGATTATTGACTATTCTCATGGAAGCCATTGGTTTTCTTCCTCTATTCATGCTTCCTTCTATGCATTAAAAAAAACCTTCAATTATGAAGAATTATCGCGGACCTAGAAGAAATTGTACAAATGAATACCCATGTAGTAAATAATGTAAATCTCAATATAGTTTCAATGGTCAAGGGTTTAGTAGAGCTCCAATTGAGCAAAACAGAAATGCAAAAATTTAAACTTAAACCGAGAGTGCATAAACAATTGCACTTTTAAGTATTGTTCGTAGTTTCGTGCTTCTTTCTTAGATGTTTATTGTAGATATGCAGTTTAAAATTTAGATTTAATGATGCAGTTTCAACAGGAGAACTCAAAGGATACAATTGGAACTGCATGTGGATATATTGTTGGTGATACTCCTTATGGATGAAGACTTATGACAGATTGGAATGTCCTCTACTGTTCAATCAAAAAAGAAAGCATTTTATAGTAAGTTTAAATATTATACTGCTGCACTTTTCAAACCTTACCCAACTACCCATATTTGCTGCTCATAAACAGAAATAAAATTTTGGTTTACTAAATAGCCTTATCACTATATGGCAAATTTTCCGTTAATACTGCTGGTTCTGCTTAAGAAAATTATTAAAATGGGGTTTTGCATGAAAGGTCCCTATTTCTGTTATTGTTATAAGCAAAGTCCCCATAGAAATGAGTATGTAAATTAGGTTCATGTTTTTTCTAGATCAAAAAACGCAAGGTAGCTTGCGCTTTTTAAACATTAATTTTAAAAAAAAAATCAAAAATTTTACAAATATTTTAAAATCAGAAAGCGCAAGTTACCTTGATGTTCAAAAATTTCAAAATCAGAAAGCGCAAACTAGCTTGCGCTTTCCTGATAGAAAGTGCAAGTTAACTTGCGCTTATCAAAATTTTAAATTTTTTTACAAATTTTCAAAATTTCGAAAAAATTCCAAAATCAAAAAAGTGCAGGTTACCTTGCATTTTCTGTCAGAAAAGTGCAAAACACCTTGCATTTTTAATTTTTCAAAAAATAGGGACCAAATTTATATATTCATTTCTGCAGGGACTTTTCCTATAACAACATAAAAAACAGAGACCTGAGATTCTTATCTTGTATTATAATTCTATGCTATGGGAAACAATTATGAAGCATAAGTATTTTTTCTTTCAATGTTAAGCCAATCCATAGCTACGCCATTTAGGAATAATGTGACATACTATTAAATAACATATGAACTTCTATGTACCTAAGGTGCTCTCATAAACTTATCGTGTGCACTATGCAATTAACATTAATGCACATTGATCTTCATGCAATAGATTATTTGTTGCATACCGTTTAGTCTTTCGGTTTAAGAAATCATGAAGACGACGCAATGGACGTATGTTAATAGTACCATTTCTACTCTATAAATAAAACGATGCTGTCAAGCTCCAAATACCAATTTTTTCCCCTCTATTTGTTTAGCTAATCAAATGGTACTTGCATACATATACACTTATATACTATGAATAATTTATGACTAATAATCAGTTTCAATTCAAAATATGACAATGAATGATCTAACCGAGGCTATCTTGAAAGGAATCCAAATTTTAGGCATTATCTACCGTCTTTTTGGTGCTGCAATAAGTCTATTGGTAGAAATTAAATATTGTAACCTCTTCATAATTATGGGATGCTCATACTCATTGGCATTGTCATTTGACTCTCTATGACAATTTAAAAGCAGGATGGTATTTAATATCGTTTACATCTACTCCAACAAAGGTTTATAGCCCAGTTGACATATAGAATGTCAATAATGGATTTCAGAAAGCCAAATTTAATAGAAATATTGCTTAAATCCTTTTTTTATTTCAAAGAAAACTGTATTTCTCAAGGACACTGCTAGAAGGCCCGAAAAGGAAGAGGGCAGAATGTGCGAATTTGTAATCGAACGGTGGAATTCAGCGGGGCATAATTATTTTTGTGGCCACGATCATTTCGCACAATTTTCTGGCCATCACTTCCGGACCATTTAGCATTACTAATTTCTCAATGCAATGTTACATAGCAACAACAGGTGATTGGCATTTATATATATGTCATGTACAAGAAAAGAGTTGTGAAATAAACTGTTGGGCTAACATATTCGGCCCATGACCGCATATACTGATAACCCTATCTCTTTTGTATTATATACTTCTCTGGAAACGTCATTTACTCTAACTCCCCCCTTCAATTAGATCTAGGGTTTCTTTTTCCCTTCTCGTCTCTCCGCCGCCACTTTCAACTTTGAGCTCCTGCTTTAATCTAGTGAAATTCTTTATAGAAAGCGGCTTCGTAAGAATGTCTGCTCTTTGATACAAGGCTGGAACGTGATTTACTTTCAGTCTTCCACTCAAAACTTTCTCACGAATAAAGTATAAATCGATTTCGACATGCTTTGTTTGTGAGTGCAAAATTGGATTGGCTGAGAGGGAAACTGAGCTAAGATTGTCACACCAGATAATCAGAATGTTTGTGAGATTGATTTTGATCTCATGAAGTAGCGATTCGATCCAAGTTATCTATGCTGCAGTACTGGCTATGGATCGATACTCTGATTCAATATTGGAGCGTGATACGGTGGCTCGCTTCTTGAAATTCCAAGGGATGAGATTACTTTTTAGGTAAATACAATACTCCGACGTTGATCTCCTATCATCAGGGTCGGTAGCCTAGTCTGCATCAGAGTAAGCTTGTATGTTTAATTTCTTTATGTTATTAAGATGCAATCCATGATTTATGGTTCCTTTCAGGTATCGTACGTAACGCTTTAATGCTTTCCAATGACTACTGAGAGGTTTGTGCATATACTGGCAGACTTTATTTACACTATAACTTCGATCTGGTCTAGTTATTTTAATGTATTGCAGAGCACCAACAATACTTTTATATTGCTTTTCATTTGTAATGGCTTCACCCTTGTCTCTTGAAAGTTGAAGATTACTGGTCATAGGGGTAGGTAAAGGTTTGGCCTAATCAATGTTTGCTCTCTTCAGTATGTCAAGTATATATCTTCTTTGACATAAGAATAATTCTGAATTTGATTTTTGTGCGACTTCTATACCAAGAAAGTAGTGTAGATTACCCAAGTCCTTTATGGAGAAAACTTGATCCAAGTGCTTGATAGTCTGGTCCATGATTTTATTGTCATTTCCAGTAATAATGGTATCATCATAATATATCAACATGTATGTAATCCTGTCTTGTTTGCATTGTATGTATAAGGAATTGTCTGATTTGGTGGGTACAAATCCAAGCTCTATTAAAGTTGACTTGAGTTTTTCATTCCAGACCTGAGGAGCTTGCTTTAACCCATAGATAGCTTTATGTAATTTGCATACTAGCCTGTTGTTGACATCTTTCTTATATCCTTCTAGCTATTCCATGAATACATCTTCTTTCAGATCTCCATTGAGAAATGCATTATTTACATCCAACTGTCTAATTTTCCGTTTTCTTTATAGTGCAATGGTTAAAATAATTCTTATTGTTATTGGATTGACCATTGGAGAAAATGTTTTATTGAAGTCAAAATCATACTGTTGGTTGTACCCTTTTGCTACAAGCCTTGCTTTATATTTTGATATGCTTCCATCTGGGTTTCTTTTGATTTTGTAGGTCCATTGCACCTTATAACATTTTTGTCTTCTGGTATTAATACAAGACTCCATGTTTTGTTTCTAATCAGGGCACCATATTCTTCATCCATTGCTTGCTTCCAATTGTTATTTATAATTGCTTCTTTATAGCTGCTCGATTCTGTTTGATCCAACTGTGCACTATACACTTTGGGCTTGAATATTCCACTTTTGATTCGGTAATCGTATGATGTCCTATTCTTACAGGTGATGATTCATGAGTATTGATGTTATCATCTGTATGTTGAGACTTGGATGAAGAGGAATCTCTTTGATCTGAGTTGTCATTGTTGTTTTGACTTGTGTTGTTGAAGGTGTTGGAGAGCTCATGTGAATCATGACCTGATCCAGTGCCTTCTCTTGATACTATGTGTTGTGGTCCTTGGCTTCTCTACATGCCTTCATTAGTTTGATTAGTATTCCAATCAGATATCACAAGTATTAAAGTAATTGACATATTGCTTTTGTTATACACCTTCTTTGTTGTTTTGATATTTTTATCTGCAAATGGAAAAATGCTTTCATTAAACACTACATGTCTTGAAACAAATATCCTACCATCACTACTCAAACACCTATATCCCTTTTGGTTATTCTTATATCCTAAAAAGGTGCCAGGGGTAGATCTAAGACTCAATTTATGATTATTGTATGGTCTAAGACATGGAAAACACAAGCATCCAAATGTCTTTAGACTTTGATAGTCTGGTTTAGCCCCAAATAACACCTCAATAGGATTCATGTGTTTAAGTATCTTGGTAGGAAGTCTATTAATTAGATATACATCAGTGTTAAAAGATTTTGGCCAAAATTTCATGGGTAGAGAGGCTTGTGCTAGTAGAGTCAGCCCTGTCTCTACTATATGCCTATGTTTTCTTTCCACTAACCCATTTTGCTCTGAAGTATATGGATAGGTTGTTCTGTGGACAATTCCTCTTTTCAGAAAATATTCTTTTAATGATTTGTATTCTCCATCTCTATCGATTCGCAAAATTTTAAGTTCATTGTTTATTTGTTTCTCAGCTTGTGTTATGAACTGTATTACAGCCTTACATGCATCTAATTTTGATTTCAAAAAATATATCCAAGTATATCTAGAATAGGCACCAACAAAAGATATGTAATACCTGAATCCATAATCAGAGCTTACTGGTGCTGGCCTCCATAGATATGTGGCCACTAGTTCTAGTGGCTTACTAATAATGGTGGTCGAATCTATAAATGGTAATTTGTGACTTTTGCCTAATTGACAATAAGTACACATATATGGTAAAGATACATCAAAAGTAATGTTATTATTCTTAAGTACTTGTTATACAACATTCACACTAGGATGCCCCAGTTTACAGTGCCACAAATCAAATATTTCTTTGTCGTTCTTAGCATATGCTTCAGAACTGTTACACCAGATATTTCTAATTTCGCTCTTTCTTGTGTTTCCAAAGTTGAATTTGTATAACCCCTTGTCCAGTGACCCTGTAGTAATATGTCTTAATTTAGTAGATCTTTCACTACATAAAATTTAGGGTGAAACTAAAAATACACATTGTTGTCGTTGGCAAATTGAGATACACTCATCATGTTTTTCTTAATTTGAGGAACTCTTAACAAATTATTAAGATAAAGATGCTTTTTATCTTGGATGCTGCTAGTTCCAACATGTGTGATATTTATTGCTTCACCATTTCCCATATGTATATAATGCATACTTGTATATTCTTTATTGCCAAGATTAAGATTCTGACGATTACTTGTGAGGTAATTGGTGGCACCTGAATCTAGATACCAGTCTTCATTTGCAATGTATTCTGTTCTTGCAAGACATTCTAAATTTAAATGCTGCATTCTTGAACCTTCAGTCTGATTGTTTTGTCTTCGATCCATGTGTGTTATATTTGCACTTGAACCACAGTTTCTTTTATTTCCTTGACTTTTTTGACTTAGGTAGTATTATGTGTTGAGTTTAAAGTAACACTGCCGTGCTGCGTGTCCAGATTTTTCACACATTTGACACTTTGTTCTGTTGTTGTTCCATCTACTATTTCTGCCTCTTTCTCTCTGAGTAGTACCTCCTCTTTGATTATATGATTCTTGTCTGATATTTTGATTTTCTTATCTCCTTCCTTAGTTCTTTTTTTTAGAATTTGAAGCATAGTTGATTGATAATTCTGTGTTGCTTTCTTTTCTCTATTCAACTCTTCCTTCATGTTATAATAGAATTAAGTGGACATACTACATATTGGGTAGGTTTTGTTGTGATGAAATAATGGCCACTACAGATTCATATTCTGTGTCAAGACCATTTAATATACTGAGAATTTTCTCTGTTTCTAACACTGTGTGACCAGTAGTGTCAAGAAGATCATAATAAGACTTCACTTTGGTCAGATACTCTCTCATTGTCATGTTTTCTTTCCTTAAATTCTGCAATTGTCGCTTGTAATACATGATTTTTGCTACTGACTATGTGTTGAATATTTGTTGTATTGTAGTCCATATCTCACATGATGTTTTCATCCAACAATCTGTGATAACAAACCTGAACTGATAGATGATAACAACCATGCTGCTAGTAAATTGTCTTGCATTTGATGATTAATGAATTCTTTGTTGATGATCCTTTACTGGTTGTAACCATTCTTGTAGGGGTAATTGCGGTTCCATACAGAAAATCTTCTAACCTATAGCCTTTTATGTTGGTTTCAACTTGATACTTCCATAATATGAAATTGTTTTCATCTAATGCAGTATTTACTAATTGACTCTTTGGTTTGATGATATTGCAGGAGTTAATTTCTGAAACTGATGTTTCTTAATTCTTGAGTCCACTTGATGCAGTGAATGAAACATCATCATCTCCAGCCATGATGAATTAACAGAGCATGATGTTGAGGATCTTGATATAAATCTTTCACTATGCAGCCAGACTTGCAGTTCTTGATGAAAGATTCTTGGTGAGGCACTTTGAGAGAGGTTCTTGATGAGAAATACGATGGGTAAGAGAATACTGCAACTCTCAGATGATGAGAATGCTATTTCTGAGAGCAACCGAAGGTGGTGGATGATGAGAATACTCTGACACACCCTTCTGGATGGCTCGATGATGATGAAAGACCGTTCTCTGATGAGAACTGGTAGATGATCAGCAAATCACTACTGTCATATGACAGTTTTAAGCTCTGATACCATAATAGAAATATTGCTTAAATCCTTTTTTATTTCAAAGAAAACTGTATTTCTCAATGCAATGTTACATAGCAATAACAGGTGATTAGCATTTATATATATGCCATGTACAAGAGGAAAGAGTTGTGAAATAAACTGTTAGGCTAACATATTCGACCCATGATCGCATATACTGATAACCCTATCTCTTTTGTATTATATACTTCTCTGGAAACGTCATTTACTCTAACTAAATTGTCTCATTGTTGGATAGGGCAAGAAGTACTTTAATGACAATGCATGAAGCTGAAAGTAGGACATGCTATTAGTTAGGATTGATAGCACATTTGTACTTATATTGTACTTGACAAAAAGAAGTCTCATCCACTAATCATGGGAATGTACAATATGAAGCTACAACCAATATATATCTTTTACCAGTTTTATGAGTCCAGTCCGGTTTACTGGACTTGTGTTGTTATATATTTTTATATCACCATTTTATTTATATGCCGTCATAAATAATATTAGCATTTTATTTATGCTAACCATATTTTTCATATGATTTTATGTTTTAAACTCATTACTGCAGTTGATTGGATTTAGAATTATGTTATTTGGTACATGAAATAACTGAGCGAGGTGAAAACAACTGAAATGTAAAACTGAAAATTTTACAAGCTCAAGTTAACTTCGACATATTGATAACTATTGACCTTTGTTCCTCTTATTTGTATTAATATCTCATAACAAATTATTGTCGACAAACAGTGTGTATGTAATCTGTACATGTGTACATTTTATGTACCACTGTTTGTACATATCTGTGTATGGTTAAAGACATATAATTATGTATACCTACAGTTGCAGCTCTGGACCAAATATACATATGTGTATAATATGTAGGAGAAATAAAATTGTTTGAACCTAAGCATATTCTAGGTAGATAACCTACATGCTTATCTATCAAATGTGGTAGTTGTATTTTTTCGTTTCTATTTTGACTCTATATTTTGTTTTAATCCTTTTTCTTATGGAATATGGATTTTTAGTGTATATTTATTTGGTATAATTTCAATATTTTATTGTCAACAACTGTAGGTCATCTCATGTTTGTAATTTCGACAATAGATTAAAATTCCACTCATTTTAAAGCGTTTTTATTTCTGACTTATCATGTGTTTTTCTTTTCAAATTCACTTATGACGGTTTGCTGTGTTGTACAAGCAGCGCATGTTCTCAATTGCTATCTCGGGTACAAGTGGCATTGAAAAGCAAATTATTGCACTAGCCAAACTATTCATTGGCGGATAGTGAAGGAATTCAAGTGGAGAATAAGGTTAACAGTTATAGGTGTGTTTTATATTCTATTGGAGCATAAGTTTGTAATATTGAATAAGTTCACGTTGTTAATTTAGTTTTTCTCAAATTGTGCAAATTGATCGTAGTTTTCCAATAAATTGCTCCTTTTGTTAATTTAGATTGTCTTACATGATGTATCAAAGCGGTCATATTTATTCATTTCAATAAATCGCATTGATTATTTAGCTTACACCGCTTAATTATCTACAATTTTTAGTTAAATGCATCAAGAATGTGAATAATAGACTTTTGGGGAAGGATGATGAGATAAAAAATAGATAGAGAGAATACTTCGATAAGTTATTCAATGAAGAAGGTAATAGCACTACGATCGAGCTGGACGACTCTTTTGATGACACCAATGGACAATTTGTTTGGAGGATTCAAGAGTCCGAGATAAAGCAGATGCTAAAATGGATGAAAGCAGGTAAGGCATTGGGGATTGATAACATTCCCATTGAGATGTGAAGTTTTAGGGATATCCTGACTAATTAAGTTGTTCAATAATACGTTCAAATCAAACAAGATGCCAGATGAGTGGAGGAGAATCATATTAATTCCAATCTTCAAGATTAAAAGCGATATTCAAAATTGTACAAACTACAGAGGAATTAAGCTTATGAGTCATACAATGAAGCTTTGGGAGAGAGTCATTGAACATCGATTAAGAAGGATAACAAGCATTTCAAAAAACCAATTTGGTTTCATGCCCAGGAGGTCGATCACAAAGGAGATTTTTCTGATAAGACAACTTGTGGAGAGATTTAAGGAGCTAAAGAAGGATTTACACATGATATTTATCGATTTGGAGAAAGCTTATGACAAAACATCGAGAAAGGTTATGTGGTGGGCTCTGGAAAAGAAGAGAGTCCCAATAAAGTACATTACCCTTATCAAGGATATGTATGATGATGTCGTCACTAGTGTTAGAACATGCGAAAGTGAAATGTAACGTCCCGAAAATTTTCGACTTTCGAAAATTCAACATCGATACTCACTTTATCGACTGCTGAGCCATCGAATGCCGGAAACCCGAAAAGTTATGGTTTTAAGAAAAAGAAAAGGTAGAAGAAGAAGATAGAAGGAAAAGAGAAGAAAGGAAGAAGAAGAACAACAGAACAATATCAGAAACAGAACAATATCAGAATCTCACATATCGCAGCGGAATAATATACAATAGATAATTTATAGTCTTTTAAAACAAAGAACTATATCAGTTTATATATACATCAATCATCAGAGTCAATATACAACAATGGACAGTTATATAAACTTGTCCTCATACAGAATACACATCGGAATAAATAACAAGTACGATAGTACGCTTCGCCATCCAATTCATCTCCAAAGCTCCAGAATATCCAGAATCCTGATAAAATAACTCTAGGCTGCCCGTGTGGAAAATGGTGGGCACCCAGAGTTTAGAAGGGAAACAATAAACTCCGAGTCAGTCATGGTGACTGGTGTGAGATCGTAAAACAGTTATTTTCGCAAAGAAAATAAAACAACTTCGCAATGCTTTTGGAAAATGAAACTACCATAAGGCCTCCCGCCACACACACAATGCAAACGCAGAATTGGAGGAGATTTCCCCTTATGATAGTCAAAAATGCTTACTACGCAAAAACAGTTGATATTATTATTAATGTCTAGTGTGGAAAAAATTCCGAAAATATAATATCAATCTTAGCCAACATACAACAATTGTTGTATGTCTACTATAGCTACTATGTTCAGTAGCAGGTTACCGCCACATTCCATAGCAGGTAATACAATTAAAAACCGTACAGGGTTCGTATTGTTTCTTTGGATTTCCAACAAATGGTCAGGCTAAGGAACTTCCTTACCGAAATAAAAACGCCTCTGGAAAGACGCCCCGGATCCTAACCGGATCTCTGCAAACAAAAGGCCGACGCTACCTCACGCTCTAACCGAGCTGTAACTAGGTAACTAACACACGAGCTATGCCATCCCCCGGTCGTTACCGACCTTTATCCGAGGATCCTCAATCGAAAAGCAACAGCCGCAAAATATAATCCACATAGGTAAAATATCTGGGCTCCATACCATGATATCACCTTTTATCCAGAAGGAAATGGCATTCCCTAGGGGCGCTACCCCTACAAACCTTTGCCGCACATTCCTGTTTCGACCATTACCGGGTTGTGAGGCTCGATGAAGTCTCGACCACATACATTACGCTTTTTCACAAAGCCACGCTTTTTCACAAAGCCACGCTTTGATCAACCAATGATCATCAGCACTTCGTGTGCCACATTACCAAATTGGGAATGTATCACTAGTAACCATCAACTACATAACCTCTGAGCTCGTACGTCTCAGAGAAGGGTGTTAAGCTAAGAGAATAAATTCTCCGCCACCAACAGAAATGTATTTGATAGAAACCAGCTTTACATCTCAAAGTGTAACGTCAGACACACATCCATACAAGTCTGTTCCGGGATCGAACAGAACCGAAGGCACTTCTCACGAAGCCCTTGCAATTCCGGATAATTTTCAATCACGTCAGGACTTCCCGTCACTAAGGGTGATAAAACCTCTAAACCGGAGATCAACCGATGTAGAGTAACTCGACGGTAATCCTTCCGTTTTCAAAAATATCCGGTCTTCAACACCGGTCTTCGAATGCAATTCATAACGACGTATCACCTATTCGGAATGGGTTATACGACCCCATGGTCCTTTCCCGGCTAACCCGAATAGTGAGCGTTAATTCAAAAATAAGTGTGGCATTCAAATTCATCCAATTCACAACAAATACCTATCTAAAGGTAATTATTGATAGTCGGTTATTTAACTATCAATAAAGATGCGCAACATCATCAGATTCCAAATAATTTTCCCAAATTATTTTATCTTCCAAAAATATCTTTACTAGATATAAAATTTCCACACTTAAAAATAAATCAATGTTTATTTTTAAACAACTTCCTTTTTATAAATTCCATAGTGAATTTATATTCTCAAATATCTACAGATATACGATTCTCAATTCGATTTCAAATATTCACTTTCGATTTATCTTTAAGAAGATAAATTCTCAAAATCATTTCATTTCATAATGAAAAAGCATTTCCCTACTTATTTAATAATAAGTATTTCACAAATCATTTATTTTCAACATTTGAAAATATTCGATATACTTAAATCAAATTAAGTATATATTCATTCTTTAAGGAAATCATAAATTTCAACATCTATTTGAGTCAAAACGAATGTTGCGTAAAACATCGTTACGACGACTCGAAATCACTAGTATAGGGATTCGGATTTTAAATAGATATATAAATCCCAATACTACATCAAAACATTTCCTTTCAGAAATCATTTACTATAACAACAGTGTTATAGTCCACCATTTCCTTATTTCTCGAAAGCGTCTATTTCAACAATAATGTTGAAATCTATGTATTCGATACTTATCACGTTTTAAAACATCTTTTAAAACAATTACTTCATTTCTGTAATATCGCTTTCCCAAAACAAGTTCATTTTACTTAACAATATATTCACTATCCAAAATCGTGAATATACTTCAATAATTACATTTCAATCTTTTCTACACGTTTTATTTCGATAATAATTCGCTATCCAAAATCGCGAATATATCTCCTTTGATAATCTTCTATATTTAATTTATCAAATTCAATCGATTGGTTTCCGAATTTATAAAACAACGTTTATAAATTCCATTTTCTATTTTCTATAACAACTCCGGTTTATAAATCTCATTTTATTAACTTCAAAAATTCACTTATAAGAATAAGTGATTTCGGATTTATAAAACAACGTTTATAAATCACATTTGTACTTTATAACGATTTCAACTTACAAAAATCATTTCATTTTGCAATTTCTATTTATATCCCATCTAAGTGCAAAAGTCAAATTTATAAGTAAATTTCTTATAAATCTTTTATTCTACAATATCTATTTACTTTATAACTTCACGTTATAAATCTATTAATTTCATTCACTTATGAAATCCATTTATACTTCTTTCTAACACTTATAAAAATTCGTTTTATAAGTCAAATATTTTGATTTACAACATATCAATTTTATAAATCTTTCTATACAAATCGTTTATAGTTATTCAAAAATCCCAACTTAAACCATTTTATAAATAAATCGACTTTTATTTCAAAAACGACCCTTCGGTTATATTTCACTAAAAATTATAGCTTTAATAACTTTAAAATTTTACGTTTATAAATCGATTCAAAAATCCCATAAAACGTATATTTTCAAAAATCACTTTAAAAACCTTTTTAAAATAACAGTCGTTATTTTTACATTTAAAAACTGAATCCGATGATGCAACAACACCAATCAGTCCATCACAACAGTCAATATCATATATCAATATGATAACAGAATATATCAAAATATCTGTAAATAATCAATACGGTGAGGAATCCAGTCGGATCCCTCCAACCTGTTTCCCTGCATCCACAGATGTTAGCACAATACCAATTCCGCTCCAGTACGGAATTATCGCGGTATATAGGTTTTTATAAATCCGCTTACTAACGGCGCAATAGGGTCTCATCCGCTATACGAGGCGGGAAATCAATCAATCCAATATATACATATGCCAATATGTATATATTGCTATATATATAGATATATCCTATCATATCTAATAGCACATCCAAACAGTCAATCAATAAATAACTGTAAAAATTCCACATTCAATTTGAGTGAGAAGATCTCACCGAGATTTTAATTCCGATTTCGACGTTTGTTTTCGAAGAAATTAAGCAGACGTTTAATCTCATCCAAAATTTTCACTAACTCCAATCGCTTCCAAATCAGTTGCATCGCGTAGCATTCGCGAATACGATTCCAACGCACTTCGTTTCGTCATTTTCTGATAACGTATGACAAAGTTACGTCATTTTAAAATTACACGATATAAATTTACAAACTTTTTATTTTATTTTATACCCAATTCAACATCTGCCGTTCGTTTTTGAACAAGACAATCTGGGCCACGAATTTCTTCATCTTCCTCACGCGCGCCTTCTTCCCCCAGAACATCTCCAGGTCGCGAAAGAACCCACGCCGCCACGAAACCCTAATCGACGCGACCACCACGACCACTTCGGCGATGATCAGAAGCTTCCATTCGACTCGCCTATCCAAACACTACCCACGGCCATGACCACGTGGCACTCGGCCACCTCCCTTGCACGCACATCGAGGACGAACGGCACTGCCTTGAACGAAAACTGCCGATGATTCCCTCAACTACAATTGATCATATCCGTATAGAATTAAAGCCCTCCCCTAGATCTACAACATTGTTGTTAAACGTTTCCTCTAACTGTCGATGGATTGGAAGGAAATTGGAGGGGAAAGAGAGAAGACGCTGGCCGTTCGTTTCAATGGAGGCGGCAGCTGTTAACAAACCCTAGGCTCGTTTTTCTGGTTTGCAAATGAGGGAAAAGAGGTGCTTTTATAGAAAATTGCCCAATTTACTATTCATCGAAATTTTCCGAACTCCGATTCGAGCGTGCCGGCTGACGTTCGTAAGGTTTACCCCACGTTCCGAACGCAATGGAACAGGTTTCGGAAGCTAATTCGATCGTCTGTGTGAGATATGACAAGAAACGATCAATTTAAATTAAACCGATTTAAATCGATTTCGAGGCGTTTTAATTTGTACCGGACAAACGGTAAATCCAAAAATTACGAAATTTGAAATCTTACAATAATATCACATTACGGATCCGATGAAACTGGTTTCGTCGAAATCCGAGACCGTTTGAAAAATGACTATTTTAACTCGACGATTTAAAATTAAAACGATATCGATGCGTTTCGAGCTGCCACGGTCAAACGACAACTTCGATTGATACGAAAATTGAAATCCGATAATAACTAACTATTACGGATCCAATGGAACTGGTCTCGTTCAATTCTGAGACTGTTCGAAAATTGACTATTTTTACAGTCGATAATTAAATATTAAAATATTCAATTTTCACAGATTAACTCCAAATTCGATTCTGAAAGTTCTATAACCTTTCTATAACTCCAGTATGATTAAATAAAATTTTACAAATCATTTTAAAATCATATTCAATCCAGATTTCAATTAATTCTAGAATTTTACTATTAAATTATTGATTTAATTATCCAATTAAACTCAATATTCGAATTTTAAATTATCAAAAATTCTGGGTCGTTACAGACTTCCCCCCTTAAAAGAATTTCGTCCTCGAAATTACAAGTTAGGAAGAAAGGTCCTTAACTCGTCTACAATTTTTCAACATCTAATAGTTTTATCGATTTTTCAAACAAATCTTTCTAATAAAGATTCGTTATCATTCAACTAGCTTTCTAACTTCAATTATGAGTTTCAAACAACATTGTTCAACTTCAAAATTCAAATTCGAGTTTAAATTCAAATTTTAAACTTTAAAAATTTCTCAAAAATTTTCTAACGCCCTAAATTTCCGAAAAATTTCGCCAGCGTCTCCTTTGCGCGGCTAATACGGCACGACTACAAAACGTCCCTACGGACTCTCAGATTTCAAAAAGAAAAAGAAAAAGCCAAGCGGCTAGGGAAATAAGTCATCAAATCTCATATTCAAATTTAAATACATACCTTTTTGTCGAGCAATTCAAATTATCTTCCAAATTAAAATCCCAATTCCTTTACACCTATATATCCTACTAGCCATTGTATCTAGTTACAGCATTCAATCATTTTGCAAATTCGATTACAAAATTTCAATACTTATTTCTTATATCATCTTTACTTCACTGTTGAAGTTACATATCTATCTTCATTAAATTTTGCATCTCCAATTTCATTTGAATTTACTTTACCATTTTAATTCAAATTTGGATTCTATTTATCTCCTGAATATTGAATTTTATCGATTAGCTTTCATTTACAACTGCTTATTTTCAAGTTGGTTTCAATTACTAATTCATTTCAAATTCTAATTCACTTATTCAAATTCGGTTTCAACATTCAGTTTTAATCTTATTCACTTCATTTATTCAAATTTATTTACTCATTCACAAATTCTTTCATTTTCAATTTGAATCTCATTTCCATCAATTTCCAAATATTTTATAAGTCTTCGACTTATTTACATCTTGATTTATAAAATCATCTATACATTCATATTACTAATTCTATTCCTTTATGAATTTTATCTTCAAATATTTTTCTGGAACTTTATTTCAAATTATATCTCACACTAATATTTCATAAATATTTCTACATAGTATTCCAGAGTTTACCAACATTTCAAAGCCATTTTGAAAACAATTCAAATTATCCTTTGAATTTCAAAACAAAACCCAAACTTTTCAAACAACTTCCTTTTAAAACGATTTGGCAGCAATTCCTCTTTTGGAAACCCGAAAATGAACACCGGTGATGTCGCGATCATCATCGGAATTATTTTCCAGCGACCGAAAAGAGTTTAGAGCTTTCAACTCTCTAAAACAATTTTCCACAATATCAAATCCTTTGAAAAATCATTTTCAAACCAAAAAGGAATTAAACTTTCCAAATCTCCAAAATTTTCAAATTCTTTTCAAAACATGTCCAAATACTTCTCTGGAATCCCGTTTTAAATTATAAATCACATTTATAATTTTCATTCTTAAATTTCATTTGTATGTGAATTTTATTTCTTAACTTTGGAGTTATAATTTCAATTTCTTATTTAATTTCAATGATAATAGATTAATATTATCACTTCTAACAACCATGCAACCATATACTATAGTACTTTATAGAAAATCATTTCTTTTATACACAAAAATAGTTTTTGGGCAAAATTATTTCGTTTACCCTATTTAAAACAATACTGTGCCGAATTGCTCTATATAAGTGTTTAGAGATCCCTATCGATAGAGTTGTACGGACAATACCGACCAGAATCCATATACCACTCAACAAACCAATCATCACAATATAAAATAATTTTATATTCACTAACAAATACGCACTCGTATCTATTATTATACTCAACTCATTCTAGAGTACTGCTGACTCTATCTCTAATGAGTAATACCCAACAGAGCAGGGTTGTCGCTTAACCATATGCTCTGATACCAAATGTAACGTCCCGAAAATTTTCGACTTTCGAAAATTCAACATCGATACTCACTTTATCGACTGCTGAGCCATCGAATGCCGGAAACCCGAAAAGTTATGGTTTTAAGAAAAAGAAAAGGTAGAAGAAGAAGATAGAAGGAAAAGAGAAGAAAGGAAGAAGAAGAACAACAGAACAATATCAGAAACAGAACAATATCAGAATCTCACATATCGCAGCGGAATAATATACAATAGATAATTTATAGTCTTTTAAAACAAAGAACTATATCAGTTTATATATACATCAATCATCAGAGTCAATATACAACAATGGACAGTTATATAAACTTGTCCTCATACAGAATACACATCGGAATAAATAACAAGTACGATAGTACGCTTCGCCATCCAATTCATCTCCAAAGCTCCAGAATATCCAGAATCCTGATAAAATAACTCTAGGCTGCCCGTGTGGAAAATGGTGGGCACCCAGAGTTTAGAAGGGAAACAATAAACTCCGAGTCAGTCATGGTGACTGGTGTGAGATCGTAAAACAGTTATTTTCGCAAAGAAAATAAAACAACTTCGCAATGCTTTTGGAAAATGAAACTACCATAAGGCCTCCCGCCACACACACAATGCAAACGCAGAATTGGAGGAGATTTCCCCTTATGATAGTCAAAAATGCTTACTACGCAAAAACAGTTGATATTATTATTAATGTCTAGTGTGGAAAAAATTCCGAAAATATAATATCAATCTTAGCCAACATACAACAATTGTTGTATGTCTACTATAGCTACTATGTTCAGTAGCAGGTTACCGCCACATTCCATAGCAGGTAATACAATTAAAAACCGTACAGGGTTCGTATTGTTTCTTTGGATTTCCAACAAATGGTCAGGCTAAGGAACTTCCTTACCGAAATAAAAACGCCTCTGGAAAGACGCCCCGGATCCTAACCGGATCTCTGCAAACAAAAGGCCGACGCTACCTCACGCTCTAACCGAGCTGTAACTAGGTAACTAACACACGAGCTATGCCATCCCCCGGTCGTTACCGACCTTTATCCGAGGATCCTCAATCGAAAAGCAACAGCCGCAAAATATAATCCACATAGGTAAAATATCTGGGCTCCATACCATGATATCACCTTTTATCCAGAAGGAAATGGCATTCCCTAGGGGCGCTACCCCTACAAACCTTTGCCGCACATTCCTGTTTCGACCATTACCGGGTTGTGAGGCTCGATGAAGTCTCGACCACATACATTACGCTTTTTCACAAAGCCACGCTTTTTCACAAAGCCACGCTTTGATCAACCAATGATCATCAGCACTTCGTGTGCCACATTACCAAATTGGGAATGTATCACTAGTAACCATCAACTACATAACCTCTGAGCTCGTACGTCTCAGAGAAGGGTGTTAAGCTAAGAGAATAAATTCTCCGCCACCAACAGAAATGTATTTGATAGAAACCAGCTTTACATCTCAAAGTGTAACGTCAGACACACATCCATACAAGTCTGTTCCGGGATCGAACAGAACCGAAGGCACTTCTCACGAAGCCCTTGCAATTCCGGATAATTTTCAATCACGTCAGGACTTCCCGTCACTAAGGGTGATAAAACCTCTAAACCGGAGATCAGCCGATGTAGAGTAACTCGACGGTAATCCTTCCGTTTTCAAAAATATCCGGTCTTCAACACCGGTCTTCGAATGCAATTCATAACGACGTATCACCTATTCGGAATGGGAATGTAACGTCCCGAAAATTTTCGACTTTCGAAAATTCAACATCGATACTCACTTTATCGACTGCTGAGCCATCGAATGCCGGAAACCCGAAAAGTTATGGTTTTAAGAAAAAGAAAAGGTAGAAGAAGAAGATAGAAGGAAAAGAGAAGAAAGGAAGAAGAAGAACAACAGAACAATATCAGAAACAGAACAATATCAGAATCTCACATATCGCAGCGGAATAATATACAATAGATAATTTATAGTCTTTTAAAACAAAGAACTATATCAGTTTATATATACATCAATCATCAGAGTCAATATACAACAATGGACAGTTATATAAACTTGTCCTCATACAGAATACACATCGGAATAAATAACAAGTACGATAGTACGCTTCGCCATCCAATTCATCTCCAAAGCTCCAGAATATCCAGAATCCTGATAAAATAACTCTAGGCTGCCCGTGTGGAAAATGGTGGGCACCCAGAGTTTAGAAGGGAAACAATAAACTCCGAGTCAGTCATGGTGACTGGTGTGAGATCGTAAAACAGTTATTTTCGCAAAGAAAATAAAACAACTTCGCAATGCTTTTGGAAAATGAAACTACCATAAGGCCTCCCGCCACACACACAATGCAAACGCAGAATTGGAGGAGATTTCCCCTTATGATAGTCAAAAATGCTTACTACGCAAAAACAGTTGATATTATTATTAATGTCTAGTGTGGAAAAAATTCCGAAAATATAATATCAATCTTAGCCAACATACAACAATTGTTGTATGTCTACTATAGCTACTATGTTCAGTAGCAGGTTACCGCCACATTCCATAGCAGGTAATACAATTAAAAACCGTACAGGGTTCGTATTGTTTCTTTGGATTTCCAACAAATGGTCAGGCTAAGGAACTTCCTTACCGAAATAAAAACGCCTCTGGAAAGACGCCCCGGATCCTAACCGGATCTCTGCAAACAAAAGGCCGACGCTACCTCACGCTCTAACCGAGCTGTAACTAGGTAACTAACACACGAGCTATGCCATCCCCCGGTCGTTACCGACCTTTATCCGAGGATCCTCAATCGAAAAGCAACAGCCGCAAAATATAATCCACATAGGTAAAATATCTGGGCTCCATACCATGATATCACCTTTTATCCAGAAGGAAATGGCATTCCCTAGGGGCGCTACCCCTACAAACCTTTGCCGCACATTCCTGTTTCGACCATTACCGGGTTGTGAGGCTCGATGAAGTCTCGACCACATACATTACGCTTTTTCACAAAGCCACGCTTTTTCACAAAGCCACGCTTTGATCAACCAATGATCATCAGCACTTCGTGTGCCACATTACCAAATTGGGAATGTATCACTAGTAACCATCAACTACATAACCTCTGAGCTCGTACGTCTCAGAGAAGGGTGTTAAGCTAAGAGAATAAATTCTCCGCCACCAACAGAAATGTATTTGATAGAAACCAGCTTTACATCTCAAAGTGTAACGTCAGACACACATCCATACAAGTCTGTTCCGGGATCGAACAGAACCGAAGGCACTTCTCACGAAGCCCTTGCAATTCCGGATAATTTTCAATCACGTCAGGACTTCCCGTCACTAAGGGTGATAAAACCTCTAAACCGGAGATCAGCCGATGTAGAGTAACTCGACGGTAATCCTTCCGTTTTCAAAAATATCCGGTCTTCAACACCGGTCTTCGAATGCAATTCATAACGACGTATCACCTATTCGGAATGGGTTATACGACCCCATGGTCCTTTCCCGGCTAACCCGAATAGTGAGCGTTAATTCAAAAATAAGTGTGGCATTCAAATTCATCCAATTCACAACAAATACCTATCTAAAGGTAATTATTGATAGTCGGTTATTTAACTATCAATAAAGATGCGCAACATCATCAGATTCCAAATAATTTTCCCAAATTATTTTATCTTCCAAAAATATCTTTACTAGATATAAAATTTCCACACTTAAAAATAAATCAATGTTTATTTTTAAACAACTTCCTTTTTATAAATTCCATAGTGAATTTATATTCTCAAATATCTACAGATATACGATTCTCAATTCGATTTCAAATATTCACTTTCGATTTATCTTTAAGAAGATAAATTCTCAAAATCATTTCATTTCATAATGAAAAAGCATTTCCCTACTTATTTAATAATAAGTATTTCACAAATCATTTATTTTCAACATTTGAAAATATTCGATATACTTAAATCAAATTAAGTATATATTCATTCTTTAAGGAAATCATAAATTTCAACATCTATTTGAGTCAAAACGAATGTTGCGTAAAACATCGTTACGACGACTCGAAATCACTAGTATAGGGATTCGGATTTTAAATAGATATATAAATCCCAATACTACATCAAAACATTTCCTTTCAGAAATCATTTACTATAACAACAGTGTTATAGTCCACCATTTCCTTATTTCTCGAAAGCGTCTATTTCAACAATAATGTTGAAATCTATGTATTCGATACTTATCACGTTTTAAAACATCTTTTAAAACAATTACTTCATTTCTGTAATATCGCTTTCCCAAAACAAGTTCATTTTACTTAACAATATATTCACTATCCAAAATCGTGAATATACTTCAATAATTACATTTCAATCTTTTCTACACGTTTTATTTCGATAATAATTCGCTATCCAAAATCGCGAATATATCTCCTTTGATAATCTTCTATATTTAATTTATCAAATTCAATCGATTGGTTTCCGAATTTATAAAACAACGTTTATAAATTCCATTTTCTATTTTCTATAACAACTCCGGTTTATAAATCTCATTTTATTAACTTCAAAAATTCACTTATAAGAATAAGTGATTTCGGATTTATAAAACAACGTTTATAAATCACATTTGTACTTTATAACGATTTCAACTTACAAAAATCATTTCATTTTGCAATTTCTATTTATATCCCATCTAAGTGCAAAAGTCAAATTTATAAGTAAATTTCTTATAAATCTTTTATTCTACAATATCTATTTACTTTATAACTTCACGTTATAAATCTATTAATTTCATTCACTTATGAAATCCATTTATACTTCTTTCTAACACTTATAAAAATTCGTTTTATAAGTCAAATATTTTGATTTACAACATATCAATTTTATAAATCTTTCTATACAAATCGTTTATAGTTATTCAAAAATCCCAACTTAAACCATTTTATAAATAAATCGACTTTTATTTCAAAAACGACCCTTCGGTTATATTTCACTAAAAATTATAGCTTTAATAACTTTAAAATTTTACGTTTATAAATCGATTCAAAAATCCCATAAAACGTATATTTTCAAAAATCACTTTAAAAACCTTTTTAAAATAACAGTCGTTATTTTTACATTTAAAAACTGAATCCGATGATGCAACAACACCAATCAGTCCATCACAACAGTCAATATCATATATCAATATGATAACAGAATATATCAAAATATCTGTAAATAATCAATACGGTGAGGAATCCAGTCGGATCCCTCCAACCTGTTTCCCTGCATCCACAGATGTTAGCACAATACCAATTCCGCTCCAGTACGGAATTATCGCGGTATATAGGTTTTTATAAATCCGCTTACTAACGGCGCAATAGGGTCTCATCCGCTATACGAGGCGGGAAATCAATCAATCCAATATATACATATGCCAATATGTATATATTGCTATATATATAGATATATCCTATCATATCTAATAGCACATCCAAACAGTCAATCAATAAATAACTGTAAAAATTCCACATTCAATTTGAGTGAGAAGATCTCACCGAGATTTTAATTCCGATTTCGACGTTTGTTTTCGAAGAAATTAAGCAGACGTTTAATCTCATCCAAAATTTTCACTAACTCCAATCGCTTCCAAATCAGTTGCATCGCGTAGCATTCGCGAATACGATTCCAACGCACTTCGTTTCGTCATTTTCTGATAACGTATGACAAAGTTACGTCATTTTAAAATTACACGATATAAATTTACAAACTTTTTATTTTATTTTATACCCAATTCAACATCTGCCGTTCGTTTTTGAACAAGACAATCTGGGCCACGAATTTCTTCATCTTCCTCACGCGCGCCTTCTTCCCCCAGAACATCTCCAGGTCGCGAAAGAACCCACGCCGCCACGAAACCCTAATCGACGCGACCACCACGACCACTTCGGCGATGATCAGAAGCTTCCATTCGACTCGCCTATCCAAACACTACCCACGGCCATGACCACGTGGCACTCGGCCACCTCCCTTGCACGCACATCGAGGACGAACGGCACTGCCTTGAACGAAAACTGCCGATGATTCCCTCAACTACAATTGATCATATCCGTATAGAATTAAAGCCCTCCCCTAGATCTACAACATTGTTGTTAAACGTTTCCTCTAACTGTCGATGGATTGGAAGGAAATTGGAGGGGAAAGAGAGAAGACGCTGGCCGTTCGTTTCAATGGAGGCGGCAGCTGTTAACAAACCCTAGGCTCGTTTTTCTGGTTTGCAAATGAGGGAAAAGAGGTGCTTTTATAGAAAATTGCCCAATTTACTATTCATCGAAATTTTCCGAACTCCGATTCGAGCGTGCCGGCTGACGTTCGTAAGGTTTACCCCACGTTCCGAACGCAATGGAACAGGTTTCGGAAGCTAATTCGATCGTCTGTGTGAGATATGACAAGAAACGATCAATTTAAATTAAACCGATTTAAATCGATTTCGAGGCGTTTTAATTTGTACCGGACAAACGGTAAATCCAAAAATTACGAAATTTGAAATCTTACAATAATATCACATTACGGATCCGATGAAACTGGTTTCGTCGAAATCCGAGACCGTTTGAAAAATGACTATTTTAACTCGACGATTTAAAATTAAAACGATATCGATGCGTTTCGAGCTGCCACGGTCAAACGACAACTTCGATTGATACGAAAATTGAAATCCGATAATAACTAACTATTACGGATCCAATGGAACTGGTCTCGTTCAATTCTGAGACTGTTCGAAAATTGACTATTTTTACAGTCGATAATTAAATATTAAAATATTCAATTTTCACAGATTAACTCCAAATTCGATTCTGAAAGTTCTATAACCTTTCTATAACTCCAGTATGATTAAATAAAATTTTACAAATCATTTTAAAATCATATTCAATCCAGATTTCAATTAATTCTAGAATTTTACTATTAAATTATTGATTTAATTATCCAATTAAACTCAATATTCGAATTTTAAATTATCAAAAATTCTGGGTCGTTACATGAAACCAGTAATTTTTCTATTAACATAGAATTACATCAAGGGTCAGCTTTAAACCCTTACATTTTTGCCCTAGTGATGGATGAGGTTACGAAGGGTATACAAGGTGAGATTCCTTAGTGTGTGCACTTTGCTGATGATATTGTGATGATTGAAGAAAGTAGGATAGGGGTTGATAGAAATCTGGAGTTGTGGGGGAAAACTTTAGAATCAAAAGGTTTTAGGCTTAACAGAACTAAAACAGAGTATATGAATTGTGAGTTCAGCGGTGTCAGGTTAGAGGATGGAGATGTTATTCTGGCAGGAAAAGTAGTGCCCAAGAAGGAATCCTTTCGATATTTAGGGTCAATGTTGTAGCATGATGGTGAGATTGATGAAGATACTAGTTTTAGAATTCGAGCAGGATGTGTGAAATAGCGACTATCATCTAACATTCTCTATAATAGGAAAGTCCCACAAAAGCTTAAAGAAAATTTCTATAGAACGGAAATTAGGCCTGCGATGTTGTATGGTGCATAATGTTGACCTACTAAAAGAGAACATGTTCAGAAGATAAGTGTAGTAGAGATGCATACACTGCAGTGGAGTTGTGGTCATACTAGACGAGACTGGATTAGGAATGATGATATACGTGACAAACTTGTAGTAGCACCAATTGAAGAGAATCGGGTCCAACACCACTTAAGATGGTTTGGACATCTCCAAAGAAGGCCTCCCGAGGCACCTGTGCCCGTTGGAATTATAGGCCGCATCGAATGCTCAAAAAGTGGTAGAGGTCGACCAACGTTTACAGGGGAGGAAGTAGTAAAAAAAGACTTAAGGGATTAGAATATACCCAAAGAGGTGGTTTCGGACAGGAGGGCATGGAGATTAGCGATCGACATACCAGAAGTATGAGCTAGGAGCTTTTTACTTAGGGTTAGCTTAGAGGAAGTGTTATAAGTTTTAGATTATAGGACTGGTAGATAGGAACCAAAGACGTAGTGTTTGGTCTTCGGTCTCTATTACTATTAGTACCATTATTACTATTATTATTATTATCATAGTTTTTCTTTTAATTCCTTTCTCTATTTTTATCTTATTTTATTTATTATTATTATTATTTGTTTACTTATTTTACTTTAGTTTATTTTTATTTCTATTTTCACCTTTTATGTTTGTATGTACGTATGTACGTATGTAAATCTAATATTGTTATTATTACTTTTAAATTGACTTTGTCATTTAGTTTTGGGTTCCATCTCTAACCAACCCCAACTTGTTTGGAAATAATGACCTTGTTGTTGTTGCTGCTGCTATTGTAGTATCAAGTCAAATTTGCAGCAATTCTCTTTTACCATGAGTCATCTTTTATTATTTGCTTAATGTTCTGCGATTGGGCTTCTATTTGTGTTTATCTCCATCCCACCAGCACAGTAACAATTCTAAATCCTTTAACCCAACTGTACTAGTGTTACATGTACTCATTTCCTTTAACTCAACTGTACTAGTGTGTCACATGTACTCATTTCAATTTTATTCGTGTATGTTAAAAATGTTTTTCTCTCTCAAGCTGATGTATTTAGGTTTGAACTCTCACTTGCGTACGCACTACTTTGTGCAGTTATTAATAAAATAACATCATTTTATTTCTATCTAAACATCTTGCAATTTGTTACTTTATGTTATATCTACAACCAACTGCCTTCTGTACATACTGCATTTTGTCAAATTAACTTTTCATACATATTATGAGTATTCAATGCCTGTTGTGAAAAGTCTTCAGAATAATTCTTACATCCCTATCAACTGCATAAGAAAATCTAACGTACTAATCCTACCGTAGAAGTTTCCAACAAGAATTCTATTTCAAAAACTGCCTCTGTGCGAAGCACGGATCTCATCCTAATTGTCCAATATTACCAATTTTGATAGCTAACACATGATTTTATGGGTTACAGAATTATGGATCTTAAGATTAATTAAACGCCGGGTTTAGAGGGGGGATGGGGTTGAATAATATTTTCTAATATTTGTTCAGGGTTACCCTACATCCAGTCCGTACAATTGCCTGTACATATTTCTTTTTAAATGTCAGTCTTTAAATAAGAAGAAGGCAAATACAATACAATCTCGATTTCAAGGCTATGAAACACACCCTTTATATTTTCCGAGCTTTGGGTATACTCACTTGATTTAGACGGGATATAAGCACACCTACTTGGATTTCTGGGACACCAAGCACACCCAATTAATTTGAACGGGCTACAATCACATCCATGCAAATATAACTAGAGTTTGATAGTCTTTCCAAAGACAATTTCTTGATCTTTATAATCATGAGTCTTCATGTCGATTCTTTGGGTCGTTATACTGTACAGTCTTTGATTCAACACCTTCATAATATCCTGCATGATACATTACATAACTTGGCAAAACATTATTATCTATATTTTATATGAATGTATTATTGTTATCAAGTGTTATCATTGAAATTAATAACCGAGGTATTAACAATCTCCCCCTTTTTGAGGATGACAACTATTAAATATTCCTGTATATAAAATATGATATAATTGCTCTTGAGTTAGATAACCTCCTTGAATATATGTATATGCATATTTTATATTCCCCCATGTCATCAACAAAAATGGGTGAAAATTAAGAAAAACTCCTCCTATATGATGATTTATGATTCAAAATCAATAATCTAAGTTAAGAAATGACACACACACATATGATGCATATGATGAATGATACTATTCTATATTAAACATGATGATAAATGATAAAATAAATTTTATTAGTGTAATTTCAAACTATACAATTTCAATATATTCAAGTCAATCAAACCAAATCATTCATACTAACAATCAAAACCGATCAAATTCAATCCAAATACACACCATGTTATTCAAATCTAAATCGAAACAAACTGAAACGCACAAATCCTAAAACCTAGAATGCATAGAAAGCCAAACCTAATCTTAACAAACCAAACTATTACCTACTATAACTAAATCTATGGCTTTCTCTTGATTATGCGGGACTTGTGGATGTGACACAAAGGATAATGAAGACAGAATTTTCTTTTTTGTTTGACAAGATTTCCATCTCGATTAAAGCACACTTTGCTTGCACATTTGACTTCATCGTCGTCTTCTTCCTTTTCTTTTTCTTCCCTTTCTTCTTCCTCTTCCTTATTATTCACTAGATTGTGAATAACAAGGTTAGGAGTATCATCTTCAATTACTATTTGATTTGTTGGATTATCCAATAGGTATTTCTGGAGATTTCGCAGAATTCGCCATTGTTTTTCTTGCTCTTCTAGGAGGCATAGTTGAACAATCTCTATTTGAGAAAGCATATTCAACGCATGCTTCATATTATCCTCAATTTTAGTTACTTTAGCCATAGTGATGTTCTAGAGAGGGCCTTGAGTGGGAGTTTGGAAGGAAATATGTGCACTTTCTTCTCTTGGATGTTTGGAAGTTTAGGAGGCCTTGGTTCTATTTTTATTCAAAAATTAGAGAAGGAAATGGACATAACAATGGGTTTAGTTTTAAAATTTGGTGGTTATATAAATGTATTTCGAATTTAGGAGGGAAATCTGTTTTTTGAAATTAATAGTATATGTTGACATATAGGGAGGATGTATGTCAACATATATGTGTAATTTTGTTATTTCGTTTGTTCTTTTAAAATTACTAATTTTATTATATTATTTTTATATTTCAGAGAAGGAGCATATTTCTCATTCTCTTCTATCAAAAAGGTATATGTAGATTTGGTAGTTTTTCAAATATGCTCTACATATACAAAAATGAGAAATATGCTCTACATATACAAAAACTACCAAATCACGTTTAACGAAACATATAAATATAAGACATCATTTCCTACGAGATAACGTGATTTGGTAGCTTTTCATCTTCAAAAAGTGAGGGTTGTTCTACATATACATCTTCTTTAATAAATCCATTTAAAAAGCCGTTGGTGTCATTCATTTGCAATAATTTAAAGTTATTATGATTTGCAAAATCAAGTAAAATTGTGATAGCCTCTAATCTGGCTACATGAGCAAAAGTTTCATCAAAAGCTATACCTTCTTCTTAACTATAACCTCGAGCAACTAAACGTGCTTTATTTTTGATAACTTCTCCTTGTTCATTCATTTTATTTCTACATACTCATTTAGTTCCTACTACAGATTTGTCTTTTGGTTTTGGGACTAATTCCTAAAAATTATTTATAGTAAACTGATTCAGTTCTTCTAGCATAGTAAGAATCCAAGAATCATCTAATGATGCTTCCTTTGGATTTTTAGGTTCAATGGTTGAGATAAAAGTAATATTACTCATTTTATTTGATTGATTTCATATTTTTACAAAATATTCTATATTTCCTAGAATATTTTCTATAGGATGATCTGTCAAATATTTTGTTATTTCATTTGGATTTAAATTTTCGAAATTATTATTATCTTTATCATTAGTAATTTCATTAGTTGTATCAACATTTTCTTCCTCATCAAAATTGTATAATTGACTTTAAAATTTTCATCAAATGAAACATGTAATGTTTCTTCAATGGTGTTAGTTCGGGTGTTAAAAGCTCTATAAGCTTTACTTCGATTTGAATAACTAATAAAAATACCTTTATCTTATTTACCATTAAATTTATCTAAATTATCCTTTGTATTTAATATAAAACATTTACTATAAAAAACTCGAAAATAAGATACTTTAGGCTTTTTATTATAAAATAATTCATATGGATTTTTTCTTAGTCAAATGTCTTATTAAACAACTATTTAAATATAACATGCTGTAGTAACTACTTCTGCCCAAAGACTTTTAGGTAATTTACTATCGTTTAACATTGTTCTAGCACATTCTTGTATAGTTCTATTTTTATGTTCTACTACTCCATTTTGTTGTGCTCTTGAAAATGAAAACTTGTGGGTTATTCCTTTCTTATTACAAAAGTTTTTAAAATTTTCATTTTTGAATTCTCCTCCTTGATTGCTCTTAATCATTTTAATTTTAGTTGACATTCGATTTTGAATTCATTTAGTAAAAATTTTAAACATTTCAAAAGCATTACTTTTAAATTTTAAGAAAATTGTCCTTGTAGATCTAGAGAAACCATCTACAATGAGAAAGACATATCTATTATGATTTGTTAATTATATTTGCGAAGGTCTGAAAAGATCTAAGTGAAGAAGTTCAAGAGGATGAGAAATAGAGATTATATCCTTAGAATTAAAGGAAATTTTACGAAGTTTTCATAATTGACAGGCATCATATAAATTATTGACTTTAAAACTAATTTAGGAAGACCCCTAACAAGTTCATATTTTAGCAACTTTAGAAAGGTGTTTAAAATTTAAAAGACCAAATCTTTTGTGCCAAATCCAAGGGTCATTTGATTCAACCAAAAGACATAAGCTGTTACTGAACACCTTTATACTTAAAATATAGATGTTGTGTTTCCTAATACCCTCAAAGATAATGTTTGACCCATTATCTTCGATATGGCAGTAATCTTTTTCAAACTTAATTAAAAAACCCTTATCACACAATTGACTAATACTAAGCAAGTTATGTTTTAGATTCCTAACTAGCAAAACATTAGAAATAGTAGGAGTTTTAGAGTTACCGGCATTGCCGATGCCGATCACATATCCTTTTGAGTTGTCTCCATAGTACCGATCCACCATCTTTATAGAGTATATTTTTCAAGATCTCCGAATTTCCAGTCATGTGTCTCGAACATTCACTATCCAGTATTCACTTATCCCTTTTGATTTGTAATATTGGGTTATCAAATATCTGTTCACCATTACCCATATAGCAAACTTGTTCCTACAATTCAAAATCATACCATTCCAAGAAACTAAGTGACTTTTCAAAACAATTAGTTTCTAAAAACATATTGGTTTCACAAAATTGTTTTTCTATAAAATTGTTAAAAATATCACTAGCCATTTAAACTTTTCAAAAATAAAATTACTAGTTTTTTAAAACCTAGTGCTCTAATACCAAGTGTGGGTTGCAGAATTATGGATCTTAAGGCTAATTAAACACTAAAAGAGGGTGAATAGTGTTTTCTAATTTTTTATGAATCTTTTTAAAATTCTTTCAAGATTATTATTAATCAATACAGAATGAACAATCACATATGCAAACACAGATAAGTATAAATGCACTAAAGTAAAAGTAGAGAACACCATGGGTTTTATACCTGTTCGGAGTTACCCTACATCCAGTCCCGTACAATTTTTTATACATATTTCTTTTAATGCCAATCTTTAAACGGGCAAAAGGCAAATCGAATACAATCTCGATTTAGAGGCTACAAGACACACCCTCCAGATTTTCCAAGCTACGGGTACACTCACTTGATTTGGATGGGACACAAGCACACCCACTTGGGTTTCCAAGACACCAAGCATACCCAATTGATTTGAACAGGATAAAATCACACCCACCTAAATACAACTGGAGTTTGATGGTTTTTTCAAAGACAAATTCTTGATCTTTGGTTACAATTAATCCTATAGCCTCTTGGACAGCAATTTGATCTTTAATTGAGAGAGATGATTAAAATCAAAGAATAAATATTAGGGAATCAATACAATGAAGATTGAATTGATTCTGGTATGAATTTGAGAAGATTTGAATTAATTTTCACTAGAAATTTTGGCAGAGTAAGAGGAGAGAAGATAATAAGAAAGTAGTTATTAAAAAATTCGTTTGAAACCCCCTATATGTAGAGAATAAACAAACATGTCCATTCGTGATGAGCTACGATGAATAAACACTTCATTTAAAAATTTGAATTTCAAATTAGTGGCATGTATGTCGACATATCATTTGCCTATATGTCGACTAGTGTATTTTGAAAACTTGTTTATTTTAAATTGTTTTGAAAGTTTTATGCTTTGTAAAATATTTTGATACTTTGTAAAATTTAAACATAGTTTATAAACATGCTAAAATTTAAAAAAACTTTTAAAAAATATTTTTAAATATGTTTAAAAAATATACTTTGTTTTAAAAATAAAGGATAAGAAAATAAGAAGATAGAGATCAAAGATTGCTACCAGGGACTTTAACAATATTCTATGATTTTGTATACTATATCATAGTCTTGAAATCTTCATATCTTGAACTTTATACTCATGAGTCTTCATATCCATTATTTGTGTCTTTATACTATACAGTCTTCGATTCAACACCAATATAATATCCTAGGCTATATACTATATAACTTGGCAAAACATTAGTATCCATATTTTATATGAATGTACTATTGTTATTAAGGTTGTTATCATTAAAATCAATAACTAAGGTATTAACAAATTTGACCTAGCAAGTGGTGGAGAGAATCCCTGCCTAGAAAGGAGATGATTTTACGGAGGTGGGATTATGGAGAGTGAGTTTAAACTGAGAGTTATAATATTTGCTTAAGACCTAGTCCTTCTAGATATAATTGTCATTAGATAAGCATCTCCAGATCCATTTTCCAGCAATGTCGAGTTGAAGTAGTAGAGGTTAATGACCTCTAGACCTCCCTGGGAAGTTGATTTTAATACAATGTCCCAGTTTATCAGAGAATTAATAAGGGAGTTAATAGCCATTAGAAGAAGTTCCTTTGAATTTCATCGATCTTGGATATGACCTAGCTAGGGAGTTTGTGGAATGAGAGTCAAAAGGTAGGGATAGCTCATAGAACTGAATTTAGAAGGACTAACCTACCAGCTCTTGGGAGAAATGGGGCATTCCCGGTAGTAAGACGGTTAGAAACCTTAGTAATCATAGGCTACCAATCTTCTCTTTGGAGTCTGGAAGGACAAATGGCGATACCAAGGTAGGAGATAGAGAAGTGCTGTTGCTTGCAATTCAAGGATTTTGCAACCTGAGTGCCAAGGTGCTTAGCTCTACCCACAATGAGAACCAAGTTCTTAAAGAAATTAATGGTAAATCCTGAGATAAGTTCATAGGAGTACATGAGAAGATTGAGGTTATGGATTAGATAAGAGGAGGGGAAGGAAAACAAGATGGTGTCATCAGTATATTGAATATTAGATACCCCATGCGTAGAGTGCAGTGCCCAATGCCAGACCGAAGGTGATGGGATACTACCAACTTATTCATTACATTGAAGAACATCACCAACTAGGACAAATAGAAATAAGGAGAGAGGGTTTCCCCGAAGACCTTGGGAAGGCTTGGTCAGCCCTCCACCAAAACTAACCAAGACTATTGATATGCTTGTTTGAAGAATGTTACTAATCTAAGTAATCCATTTTTGTGAAAAGCCCTAGCATAGAAGAGTATCAGCAATGAAGTTCCAATTGATGGAGTGTAAGGCTTTAGAGAAGTCGAATTTGATCGAGGCGCATAGGGTATTGGTAGTATGGCAGTGGGAGATGACTTCTGGGGTGATGGACACATTATCGATGATGGACCTACCATGGATGAATGCTGATTATTATATCCCAACCAGGGAAGAAATGTGAGCTTTAAGTCTATTCATAAAGTCTATTCGCAAGCACTTTTGTAATCAATTTAAAGGAGGTGTTAACAATGCTAATAAGTCTAAAGTCGGTCAAGGTGTTAGCACTAGTTTTATTTGGAATTAGAACAATATTGGCGTAGTTGGTTCTAGCTATGAAGGAAGGCTTGAAATAAAATTCATCAAACAAGTTAAGGACCTCACTTTTAACAATTAACTAAAATCTCTTGTAGAATAAGGGTCCAAATCCATCATGTCCGGGGGCCTTATCTTCACTCATATCATTAAGAGTTGCCATAATTTCTTCCTCAATAAATAGAGAGTCCTCCGAGATTAGGAGGGGGTTTGGATAGAGTTCGTGCTAGACAATGCTAGGTTGAGGAATTTGGTATGGGCCAAGGAGTTGCCTGAAGTATTTAGTAAACAGTTGGCCGAGTTGGTCTTGGTCTTGAATTCTTTTCCCATCATGAATAATATCATGCATATGGTTCGAGCTTCTCCTGCCATTAGCAATTCTGTGAAAGTATGCCATGTTCTTATCACCATCTTTGAGTCAAGAGACTCTAGATCTTTGCCTCCATCCAATCTCTTCATATTTCATTAACCTTTCAAGTTCTTGCTCCAGATAATCAAGGTGGGATCTTTCAACTGGGGTATGGATTCTTCAAGGATGTTAAGGTTATGGATTAAGGTCTAGGGAGGTTCTTTCTAAGATATCTAAGCTTTCCAACCAAGGTGATGAAAGATAAGGGGTGATTTTGCAATTTCTTTCAGATATCAGAAAACCAAATCATCGAAGCCTGTTTATAGCAACCACATCTTCTAATCTAAAAATTAATCTAGGGGCTTTTTTATCTCTGGAGTCAAGGAGGATGTAGAAATGGTCAAAGAGGAGCATGGGGGAGACCATTGACAGTGGTGAGGGAATGAGAGTCTTCCTAGGAGGTATTGAATATGAAAAGGTCTAATTTGGCAAGAGAGGGAGAATAGCGTTTGTTGCTCTAGGTGAAGATTCTACTATTAATAGGAGGGTCAATGAATTCATAGGATTCAATAAAAGAAAAAATTATACCCATGTCAGTATTAAAGGATGGGACAAAATTTCTCTCATTGGGGTAACAGGTGATGTTAAAGTCCCCACCAAGGATCTAAGGTCCTTGGAAAATTTTATAGAATTCAGTATAGCTAGCCCTAAGGGTCAATCTTTTTAGACTAGAGTGGGGGCCTCAAATATTGGAAAAGACATATAATGTGTCATATATATAGAGTTCAAGGATAACATGTAGGACATTAGTGTTTTTTGTAACCTATATGAGTTTCCATCTGACTTCATCCCAAGGGGTGAGGATAAGCCCTTGGAAACAGAAGCATCGATAAATTCCTATCCAATCAGGAGATTTCCTCCAAAATTACAAAACCACACATGGCTAGGGTTATCTATCTTAGATTCTTGGATAAAAATAATTTCTAGGTTGACTGGAGTAATAAAGGTTTAATCAAGGAGCATTTTTTAGGGATCCTTAGCCCCCTGATATTTTAGCATAGGATCTTCATAAGGAAAAGGAGACACGCTCTTTTTCCAATTCTTGCATGGCCTTAAGATTCTCAAGGTTTAATATTATTCCCATGCAACTAGCAATTTTTTTGTTCATAATTTTTTTAGCATAAGTAAATATTGCATGTTGAAAAATACTACCAATGGCCTATTGAGGAGAATGGATCTCTTGCCGCATCAATCTGGCGCTTCATCGCACTGATGTTGTTGCCAAGGCAAGGGTGCTTTGCGGTGGGCGAAGGGCTTTGGTTTCGGCACTGGATTTTCTAGCAAGGGGTTAATCTCTATATCTTTATTTTCCAGCACTGGATCTCGTAGTGAGTAACATGTGAAGCAGAGTCAAGTCTATGTCCTCATCAACCATGATATCGATATCTTCAACCATTAGTCATGTAACCCAAAAAGAGGTCTAGCCAAATAGTTCTCTTCCATGTCTCTATTTTCAACCTCATCCTTCACATCAGCCACTTGCTTTCCTTTGGAGATTTCTTCCCTTCTTGCAACTAGTCCCGCCTCATCAAGCATAGCATCATGTCCGTGGTTGTCATGCTGTTGTCTACCTTCAGATAGGGAAACGTGATCAGGGGAATTAACAAGGGTGGTTTTTTTCTCACCAACATTTAGTTAGCCCATCTCCAAAGGTGAGGTCAATATTAGGATCAAGTGGAGGGTGGTGATGCTTCCAGAGTACCCCAATAAGCTTAAAGACCAGACAACTGAGTGAATGATGGTGCATGGAAGAGATATGTCCTTATTTAGGCAGTTCTGAGCAAAAACCAATCTATGGTTCACCTTGGCCTATTTGCATGAGTTAGTATTAACAAAAATGCCAAATGGTTTCAAAATGGAGAAAAGAAAGTCTTGGTTCAAGTGTAGGTTCCATGGAATGCCACGTATGTGGACCCAGGATAGAGGAAAGCATTCATGAATGATTATGATCTTCAATTTTAAGCATCTAGTTTATGACATATAGGTAGCTTTTGGTTGGTGGAAAATTCGTTTGCTAATTGTGATGTCAAGAAGTCTTTTGGAAGGTAATATGACCGTATAACTACGATCATCAAAGAGAGCTATTTCCTAGTCACTTCAACAGATAGTTATCAAGAGGCATTGCTTGATCAAGCTAGTAGTCCAAATTCCAACATCGGCAACGAAGATTGCTGTCAGGTTGGAATAATCAGAAGAAGACATTTTGGTGGCATGGATTTTATGAGTGTAATTAATGTGCAAGAATATAGATGAGGTAGATTTGGATCTATTTGAAGAGGGGTGCGGGCTAGAGGAGATGATGGCGAGGATCTTTTGGTTAGAAATCTTTTGGAGGGAATATGAATCGGTTACCTTGGGAAAATGAGGAATAGGGTCAGGTCTTTTTAGAAGCATGCTTTTTTGCTAAGGGCAAGAGAAGGAAGAATGATCGTAGAAGCCACATTTGTATCACATGCATACATTCCTACATTTTCTAGCCACGAGTTCAAGCAGGGAAAAATTCCAACAACTTCCCTTTTCTCTCAGGAAATTCAACGTTTTGAAAGTAGAGCTAAAGGGTAGGATAAATCCTCTCTCAAACATAGATGTATTAGGGCGATTGGTGGGAGCTAGAGGCTATGGCTGAGATGCTTACGTGATCCGACCACCTCCATGAATGAACTGTAATTGAGGGTATTTGCGATTGAAGCATGTTTTGAAGTGGACGATTGGTGGGAGACGTCTGCTTTCAAGAGCATGGGGTCGAAGGTTGTAGGAGGAAATGGGTAAGTGTGGGGTGGTCTCCGAGTTAGGGTAGCTCTATAGGCGATGATTGAATATGGAGGAGAAGTGGGGATAGCTTGCTACCGATGAAGGTTGTTGGGAAAAGGGAAGAGGAAAGGAAGCCATTACCGTCTTTTTGACAAGAGTTTTATGTTATACGCATGTATTTACCCCTTAAATCTAATTTGGGTTTATTACAGTTTCACATTATTTAATTAAATCATATTTAATTTAATTTTAATTCTATTAATTAAATCATATTTAGTAATTTAATTAATTATTTAACATTTTAGTTAATTTAATTTTATACATTTTAAAGTTGAATATATATAATGTTATGTGTATATACTTTAATTTTAAACTTGAATATAACATTTATAGTAATATACATATGTCATGTATATTATTTATTAATTAACATTTAATTAATTAATTTAAAACAATATTAATTAAATTCAATTATTTTTATAGTTTTAATTATTAATTACCTTAAACATTTTAAGATAAATATACATACATCATTAGATATGTTTTTAATTTAATTAATTAAATCTCAATTAATTATTTATTTAACTAATCCAATTAATTATTATAAAATATTCAAAAGTAATTAATTAATTTTCAAAATATTTCTGAAAATATATTTTATAACACTTATAAAATTTCTTACATATTTTGAACTTAAACTTTTAAATTTAAAATATTATTTATAATTAAAAATAAAATTTTAAAATTAGCCCAAGGACCAAAATCAAAACGGGCCTTTATATTATGGATAACCTTGGGCCTACTTCATCTTTTGGGCCAGGCCAGTAGTCAGGTAGCACAGAGTACTTGATTACCCAAACGTAATCTTAGATACTACCTTTTTAGACCCTTTACTAAATAGGTAGGCTTTAATAAATTAGCCTTAATACGGCTAATTTAGGCCATATAGGTTATTGGGTTCCGATACTATTAAAGGAACAAGGTCAGATACCAGTGGGATAAATGAGTAAATTTCAATATTTTTTCATTTTTAAATCTTATTGAGCCTTTAAAGCCAACATTTTTTTAGATCCAATCTAAAGTATTTTAAATAAAATCTTTATTTTAATTTGTACCTAGAGAAGTATTGATTATATTTATATATAATATATAGTGTATATGTGTATCAAATACACACATATATATGTATAATGCACACGTGAGATATAGAGAGTGTAAATTGTTTAATGGTGCCCATACATAAGTGATGAGATTTACACTGCAACAAAAACATTTATCCCTTTCTATACATATTTACTATCCATAATTTATTATACATACATACATATATATAACAATTTACGAATTTTTACTTATAGGACACCAATATGATTTTTTTACCTTTTTAAGAAATTCCTTGAAGTAAATATTTTTAGCTAATTTAAAGCTAGGATTTGCAATCCAGTTCTAACTAAAGAGCATAATAGCATAGGCCTATTAACGTTGGAGAACATTTTTTGGTTCCTCTCAAACCATAAATACCAACAGATAATAGTGAAGATGATATCGTGTAAAATTCTATAATCTTTGGCGTATAGAACTTTGAAGTCGTTTAAGTAGTAATCACAGTTAAAGATCGAAGTTGGTTATATTATAGTCATAGATGTAAAGTGTGTTTGGAAGAAAAGAGTTAGTTAATAGAAACTTAAAATAAAGTGAGTTACGTTTTCTAGGTCTAAGTTACAAAAATACATTTTTTATCCATCAGTAGATTATTATTCTTTAGAAACTCAATCGTGTTTAATTTCTTGTAAGGATTAGTCACATGTGCAATTTTGTTTTGGAAGGAACATTTATTTTCCAAATAAATTTAAAGGAATTTGATTTGGTTCCCGATAATTTAAGAACCAGTACATCGATTTTCCCTCTAACTTTTAAAATTCAAAACTGAATTACTTAACCGAACTATTTCATAATTAAAACCAAATTTTCAATATTCTTCTTCAACAAAATTTTTTTTACTAATGTTTTAACGGATCGTAATAATTTTATAAGGCTAAGAGGAGAGTACTCTTTCCCTACTTCTAATCTTTAAGTTTTTCTTCTTGAAACCCTTGCCAAAGTTGAAAATTGTGTATATTACGTTACTAAAAGAATGTATGTGTTTATTTCATATTCTAATTTGATTAGGCATGTCAATGGATACTTTCGAATGAGAATAGTGCCATATTAACATTCCCATCTCCATCCGCATCCACATCCAAAATCATTTTCGAATATCGGATATCTGCATTTGCGAATAGGGACGGATATCGGATAATTATCATATCCGCTAACGACTGACAAATCAAGAAACATAAATAGAAAATTTTATTTAAACATAAATTTTTCCAGTTCCGTTGATTGTATAAGTATGCAAAATCAACAAAATTTAATGATAATAAATAGTTTTGACTAGTTAAAATGCATAAATGCATATAATATAAACTATTAACCTAATTAAAAGTAAATATCCTGCATAATACTTGATTTCTTCAAACTTAATTTCTTCATTCTTGATCTTTATACTGTACAGTCTTCAATAATCAGTACCTGCCTTATATATATCCTGCATAATAACATTCATATATATCTAGACAATAGTGTTAGCACATAAGTTATAATAAAATAAGTTACAAAGGTTGTTGTCATCAAAACCACTATCTCCAGTTCCTAACAATCTCCCCCTTTTTGATGATGATAACCTTATAAAATATACTTATCACTTCGATCATACCATAACTCTCCCTTACACGGACAACCCCCCTTACTCCAAGCCTACTATTTTATATAACTTCTCCCCCTTTGTCATCAACAAAAATAACCACTCTAAAACCATAAAACTATAAAACTCCCCCGTAAACTAATACTAGAACAAAGTATAGTAAATGGAATGTGAAAGACATTAACATAATTATGTTATAATTATTCAATACATAAATATGTATAAGTATATTTCAGACAATCCAATCAACAAACACGTCAAATCCAATCATGTCAAACAAGTCAAACAAATCAATCAAGTCAAACAAATCAATCAAGTCAATCAAGTCAATCAAGTCAAACAAGTCAATCAAGTCAAACAAGTCAATCAAGTCAATCAAGTCAATCAAGTCAATCAAGTCAAACAAGTCAATCAAGTCAAACAAGTCAATCAAGTCAATCAAGTCAATCAAGTCAATCAAGTCAAACAAGTCAATCAAGCAAATCCAATCAAATCAAAAACTAATAACCCTATACTATAAGATAATAATACAAACTCCCCCTAAATAAAATACACTTGTTATGTGTACATGTATGCAATATGTAGTTTGTAATGCAGTATGAAATGTATGACATATGCAATGTAGCATGAGATGATATGCAGAATGAAGTGCAACTTATGATGCAAATGATTATGATATTTCATGCATTGTAATTTATGATGTAATATGCAATGAAATGTGATATGAAATAGGATGCATAGTGATATGTAATATGAAATAAAAGGATAACGAAGTAAAAATAATAATATGCAGAATGATATGTTGATATATACTATGGTAAGAGATATTCAGATTATAAGATAAACATGAGTGATAAGAAATATCTAATTGACAAGCATATATATATATATACATGTATGTATGTATGTATGTATGCATGCATATATCAAACTATTTATTATAAATCACTTAAATCAAACAAAGGTAATACACACCAATTACTAGACTTAGGTTAAGGAAACTAGTGAATGAGACTGAAAGAGTAGTAAAGACAAGAGTTTAAAGGTAATAAATGATATTAAAACTATAACATATTCATGAAAGGTAGTAATCAAACTCAATATCAAAATTAAATTACTAAGAAATATGGATTTAAACTATATATATGATCAATATGGTTTTTAAAAATTAATACTTTCCTTGTTTAATTTCTTTAAAATAGTTTTTATTTTTATTTTTAACTTAATTGTTTTTTAAGAATCCAAACTTCCATGTTTATAAAATACTTAACTTACTAATTAAAACCTATATATATTAAATTATTATCGATTAAAATATTTAGAAACATGTTTAAACACCTTTTAGATTAAAAAAATATCATAATGAAATATTAAATAAAATAACAAAGATTGAAAAACTAAAATAAACATATGTTATATTAAGGCCTCTTACATTAAAAATTTTAGTTAATTATTAAAATATTTAAACATGAAATTAATTTTAAAATATTCTAATATAAGTTAGAAAATAACTCTAAAAAGAATAGACAAAAATACTTAATTTAAATATCATTTTTGCATAGTTTAAAGTTTCAAATAGAAAGACAGCATTTACAGAGTATTATAAAATATTTTTGCAGTAAAATATATTCAAAAAATTATAAAATAGAAACTGCAGCATTTAACAAATGCTGTGAAAAGTTTCTGAAACACTACAGCATTTCTTAGCACAGTAATGCTATAAAAACAAATTTGCAGTGCTTAAAAAATGTTAACAGAAGCAAAGACAATATTTCAGAAATGCTATCTAAAGTTCTGGGCCTGTTTTTAACATGATTTTGCACTAATTTTACGACTAGATTTCAACATGTAAATAATTGATTTTTAACCCAATTTTTTTATAGTAGTTAATATAATAAAGTAAATAAAAAACATAAAGGAAAATAATGAAAAAACATGTGTAAAGACACTTGACATTATGCATGTAAAAATGCTTTTATTAAAGAACAAGTGTAATGACACGTGTCATTTTGCATGTATGTCACTATCTATTTATATGACAAGTGTCATGTGATGTGGCGCAATCTTATTAAATGAAGAAATCTATAAATTAAGCCTTATTCTAACATTCTAAAATAATTCTATTAATTTCTTAAAGACATAAAATTAGTGTCTTAAAGAAATAGAGTACGAGAAGTAAAAACAACATTAGAAAAGTTGAAATCACGAATGAGGGTATGATTTTCTACTTAGTATAGTTGTATTAAATTAGTAGTAAGATTTTATTTGAAAGATAACACATTTTAAAAGGCTTTTAAAAACAATCAGACTGGTATATCGATATGTATACCATGGTGTGTCGATATATGGATCAAAATATCAAAACTTATAAAAGAGATAAATTTCTATACCTAACTAAATGCATTAATATATATTCCTAAATGCAACAATAAAGATGAAATAATAGTAAAGCGTACCTCTTTTTACACTCCTCTATCTTTCTAACTTTGTTGTTCTTCCACTGTCGTAAACCACACATTTATATCTTTCAAATTTTGACAACGAGATCTGTTTTATTGCGACGGGCTTGTTTTTCTGATCATCGTAGTGTATTCATTTGCTGAATTTGAAGACCGTATGAGAAAGGTATAGATGATTTAGTAGATTGACCAACTTGGCGCCAAAACTTTGAATTTGAATTTTGAATGAATGTACACTTCAACCACTATAAATAGGCCCAACAGTCACCACTTTTCATAAAACTTTCTCTTCTTCTTCCCGTTTTTCTATTTACTATCAAACTTCTAGGAGGCATATCTCCTTCGTTTCTTAACGGAATTGGATGAAACCAGCGGAAAATCGAAGAGGAAGGCAAGGGCTACGATCTAGTTATAGTTTGGTGATGAATTTGAACGGTATTGTGGTGCAACAGGCCGAACAGTAAGAGAAATGCAGGAAATCCCGTACGCAGTTTTCAGTTTTGGATAGCCAACTTCAAACTGTCATATCTCACTCAATATTGATCGGAATTTGATGATCCACCCATCAAAACAACTGTGAGAACAAGAAATACAATGTGGAAAAGGAGTTGGGACAAAATACTCAAATCTATGGATGCAATTTGAAGAATACCATTGACAATTTTGCTTTCTTTTTGTCTTTGTTCACCAAAACTTCATTTGACCATAACTTGGTCATTTCTTAACGGATTTGCATGAAATCAGTTACATTGTGAACCAGATGGAGAGAAGTATAGTATCAAATCAAGTTGTAGGTGAGAATCAAAAGTTTTGTATTGATCTGGTACCCATTTCATTGTCGATTGCCATTATATATTCATTTGTTCTTCTTGATCGATGAATGATTATCTGGTACCTTTTAACCAACAGTCATTAGACATAACTCTTCTCCTGCAAAACTACATAACCTTTTAAAGAATCAAATGACTTTTCAAAATAACTAAATATAGTTTTAAACAACTATATCATGATGATTCTGTGATATATTCATATGAAAATAGTGTTAATAATTTTATAAAAAAATTGCCATTTTAAAAATTTTCAAAAAAATCGGATTATGAGAATTTTGAAAACCAATGATCTGATATCAATTGAAAGGGAGTGGGGATTAAGGATCTTAAGGCTAATTTAACACTAGAGGGGGGGTGAATAGTGTTTAATAGATTTTAAGACTTATATGGACTAATTTAAAAATTATGATATAAACAAATGCATAACTTAATTATAGATCAATCACACAATCAAACACAGATGTAGAAAGTAAATAAAAAGCAGTAAAAGGAAATAACATACCGGATTTTATACTGGTTCAGAGTTACCCTACGTCCAGTCCTGTACCAAGGCAAAACACCTCATACAGATTTTTATTAAGTCAATGTCGAGATTACAATCCTCAATTTCTAAAGGATTTGAGGTGCCCTCCTGTCTCATGAGTCCGAGGCAAGCTCTCTTGATTTACGGCCCACAAGATTACCCAATTGATTTCCAGGCACAACCACACCTTATAGAGAGACTCGATAAACCTTTGATTATAGATTGATCCTATAACTCTGAATAGTACTTTAATCTTCGAGAGAGGGCAGAGAATCAAACAAGAATGAGATTCTAATTTGATTCACTTGAGAATTCGGCAGAATTTCGGCACGATCTTAAAAATATGAAAATTTTAGAATATGGATTTGTGGAGAAGGAGGAGTGAAGAAAATAAGAAAATGGTTAGTTAAAAAAACTCGTTTGTGAAGGCTATTTATAAACCAGTAACGGTCATAATCATTCGTGAAGAGATTTAAACGAATAGACACTTCTTTTGAAAATGACCAGTAACGGTCATAACCATTCGTGAAGAGATTTAAACGAATAGAGACTTCTTTTGAAAATTGAAACTTTTGAATTTAACGGCCACCATGTCGACATGGGGTATACCATGATGTCGACATCCCTAAGTTAAAAATAAGTAAAATTTTGTTTTGAAAATGGTATTGAACGGAAAACAAGATGAAATGATTCTTTAGTAAATTAAACTAATTTTCCTATGTTTTGAAATAAAGAAGAGTAGAAAAATATATTTTTAGAATGTATATATAAATTTGATTTTAAATCTCAAGTATATATATTATAAAAGAATATTTAAAAATCAAAAGATAGTTTTTAAAAACAAACGAAGTTTAAAACAAGAGCTATTTAAAAACAAAAACAAATAATATTTTAAGGCTAAAACATCTTTTTGAATATCATTTGAAAAGATAATTTTTAAGGCTAAAACATTTTGAAAAGCAGTTTTGAAAATCATTTGGAAAAACCATTTTGAAGTAGTTTTGCAAGCTTCTTCCTGTAGAATATCTCATCACATCAGGACTCGAGAACTTGTACAAAACCAGGATGTTCGTAGGTTTGTAAGCCACTTGTCGTAGGTTTGTAAACTACTTGTCGTGGGTTTGTAAGAAACTAAGAAGGTAGAAATGGGTTCCATCCCAAATGAAATTTGGAATGAAGATTTTCATGCTATTATGAAGTTTTAACAAAACTGGACACTTATCTTAAAATCTTGATCTTGATACTCATGAGTCTTCAAACTTGATTTCTTCATTCTTGATCTTTATACTGTACAGTCTTCAATAATCAGTACCTGCATTATATATATCCTGCATAATAACATTCATATATATCTAGACAATAGTGTTATTACATAAGTTATAATAAAATAAGTTACAAAGGTTGTTGTCATCAAAACCACTATCTCCAGTTCCTAACAATAAGTGTTATAGATAATTGATTATTCCGTTTAAGTATATTTAAATGAATATCCATAAATGGTAAGTGTTTGTGATAGTAGTTACAATGTGTTGTAATCATGAGTACTTTATCACAATATAATAAACATACCATTTTACATACTCCTAGTCAAGATGTATCAAGACTGCATATCGATACATCTATCGAGAATAAAGTACATAACACTCTCCAAATGTTGGACAATGTATTACTCATGACTACTGGTGGCACCAAGGGTTCATACTAATAGTTATTAGATGACTATGGAATGACTCACTCAATAGTTCTTGTTGGTTAATATAACTAAGGTCAAATAGAAAAGATCGATGTGAAAATATTATACAATTCTCTCGACTTAATAATACTTTCGAGCTTCAATATGGAAACTCTGTTTTGGCTATAACTAAATCATGGCACAACGTCGATCGATAAACATAGTTAGGTCAAGTGAAAGCATTGGAAGAAAATACTATTCAAAAGAGAATTCATCTCCTCAGTTGTATGGGGTTAGTATCACGGGATCAACTTATGTCAACTAAAAGTCAAAGTCTCTAACCAAAATATTTTGGTTAATAATAATTGTTATTATTGAACCGAGGACTTTTGCGTTTGGACTATAAAGATGAATGTGAACAATATTTGAATTTTGACCATTACCAAATTTCATAAGTGCAAATGTGATATAGTTTTGACAAAGACAATTGGTGTAAATAATTGTCACTATCGGTTAAACGCTTAAATATGTAAAATTGGTTATTTTATCGAAGCTATATAAGCGATAAATTTGGCCAAAATACCATACAACTAGCTAAGTTGACGAGTGAACACTAGTATTCAAATTATTTAATATGTGTCAAAGACCGAATTTTCCCTAAAGAGTCAATACAATGGCAATGTTGAATCCACTGTCCACCACCTGATTTAATTAAATTATAAATGTTATAATTAATTAAATTAATTAATATTTATGAAATAGTAATTATAATTTTTATTATTTATTTGAATTGTGTCGGTAATAAAAATTGCATATATAAAATTATATACACACTTGTCGATATACGATATCGATGTACATTGAAATTTGATTAAATGAAAATTATCTTATTTGGCTTGAAGTAATTTGAGGCCTAATAGGGAGACATGTATGACCGGCCATGATAGAGAGGAATTGGCTTGGAAATTGATTCTGAAAGTTGTGTAAATGACTAATGCAAAGAAAGATATGTTTCTATCTTTGATCCCTCCATTCCTATGCTATTTAAACATCTATTGCCTTTCTTTTTTCACAATTTCTTTCTTGGATTTGTATCTCCACCTTTTCCATCTATACATGACCAAAAATCCCTCTCCCTTCTTAAAATTCAAGCAGTAATTACAAAACATATTCAAATAAAAATAAAAGGAATGGTGTGTGTCTTTCTCAATTGGGCTGCACATTTTAAAAGTATTAAACAAGGACTCAAACAGAGCAATAAAGATTCATTATTCAAGGTATTCTCGTGGGCAATAGCAAAGTACTATCTACATTTACAAATTCATATAATTATATAATTAATTGTTATATGCTTTTGTTAATTGCAATATATTTCAGATATATATTTTTCACATTTCATCATACTAATTTAATTTAGATCCATTTTCTACACCTCAATTGATTGTATAATTTTTATGTTGACATATATTTTAGTTTCTTCATCTCATTTGACCTTTTGTGTGAGGACATGTTTCTTCGACTCTCGGAAATCGACACTAATACATCCTTGGTATTCACGTGCCCCAAATCTAAGTGTCGGAGAGTCTCAAGGGTAAGAAAGAAAATATAGACAGAACAGAATCTCACATATATTATTTCAACTTAAAATTTTTACAGCAGAAATTAAATACATTTATTAGAGTTAAAAATGGACAGTTATATATAAATATATCTGTTCTTACAAAGGCAGAATATAATACTACTCAAGTGTTGTGGAAACAATCTTCAGAAAAATCTTCTAACTCCAAGCTCTTCCATATTTTTTCAAACTAAACCAGACTACCAGGCTGCCCAGGAAAATTAGGGCACCTTGATTTTAAAGGAAAGGAAAATAAACTCCAGGTCAGTCATGGACTGGTGTGAGAAACTCAAAATACGCATTTTGAAAATAAAAGATATGTCATAAGACCACGCTGCACATAAATACGAATGAGATTTTACCTTATGATAACCAAAACATTTGCTACGCAAAAATCATTTGATGTTATTTTTAATGACATTCCTTTGAAAACATTTGCAAGTAAACTTATTAATCTTAGCCGAAATTGTTACCATTATTATATTCTGAATATGTTAGGCTATACAAACAAAACTCTTACAAGGCTCGCTCGGGGAATAGATTTCCATACAATGGTAGGTAAGGGACTATCTTTCGTACACTACATCTCTAGAGGAATATACCGAGAATACACAAAAAATCCTCCGCATCTGGCAAGACTGGTCTATCCCTATTTTGCACTCATACATGACCTAGATAGAAACCGAATATGACATCTCCCCGGTCGTAACCGACCTATCCGGGGCCCCATAGCATACACCATATACTCGACATATAGAGAGTAATCTAGAAAGGTGATGAACATACCCTAATGGTTGCGAACCACATAGCATTGCAGCGTACCCTGTTTAAGCCATTACCGGGTGATGAGGCCTGAGGTAGTGATTACCTTTCACATAGCACATTCCACTTTGAATGCCACATTGCCATCCCATAGTCACACAACTAATTTCTACAAACGTATAACTCCTGAGCTCATACATCTCAGGAAAGGGTGTTAAGCTAAGAGAAGTTGCCTTCTCCACCACCAAACAGTTGATACGTTCTTAGAGATTAATTTATGTAACTAGAAATGCAATGTCAAGAATTCGTCAATACAAGTTGCCCGGGAACAAGACAAACCGAAGGCACTCTCTTACCACATCTTGTCGGGAGTTATCCATAGGATTAGTAGCGAGAATTTCGTGCATCAAAGATCTTGAATGAAGAACTACTGCCATATAATATGATATGGGAAATTTGCCCAAAGGGCCAGTGACAAACAGCCCTACATTCCATCTTCCAAATCAAATCCATGTCTTCATTTCGAATATGTAAATTGGTTCGAAGTGGTCTTTGGATAAGAATCATCCAAATCCGACCCCGTTTCCTTCGAACCAATCATCGATAAAAAGATGTCCTGTAAATAGGGAATCATTCTTTAATTGATTAATTTTTTATCAAAATATCTTCTGAAGATATATATTTCTAAAATATTCTTCCGGTATATACGGAATCATTAAACCTCTCTTATCAAATCTTTTGATTACTTTAAACTAGAAATAATTCAAATTATTTCGTTTTTCACTTAGGAAAATATTTCCAAATCATTTCGTTTTAAATATTAACATAAATTTCTTGATTCAAAACTCAAAATTTTGATTGAGTTAAAACCATGTTATCTAGGATGTTAATCTAAAACCCGTAAATATTAAGTGAGCAGAATATATAGAAATCATATAATTCTACTCAATATTATTCCCATATTCAACAAGTACTATGGGTGAATAACGGCAAAATCACCTTTTAAATTCCACGAATAGTACGAGTTCCCTCTTCGGGCTTTAACACCGAGTATAAGAAGATTATCTCCATAAAATTCAGGTTGTTTAAATTTGAAAAATTATATCCTAGGAAAGTTTTTATTCGAGTAAACCAAATTTACTATCCCATTTTTCGGGCCAGTTTGGATAGCCAGGGAGAGTAGGAAACTGGTTTTCCAAACTTAAGCCTAGACATTATCTCTCTACCACCTATAAGGCGGTCAAGTAATTTGATCGACTCTAAATCATTTAATATTTAACCATTCCATAAATCCTTCAAATCAACTTCAAAATACTTTATTTATCATTTTAAAACATTTGGAAAGGAACAGTTGCTCTTAAAACTATATTTCAAAAGTTATTGAAAATTGCTGCGGAAAAGTGCCGCGGATAGTGCTTTTTAAGCTATATTGATCAAAACAACCTTTTAACATTTGAAAATTCATTTTTTTTATGACTCAATTCGCTTTTAAAACATTTTAAAAGATTTTTAGAATTTATTTCATATTTTTAAATAATTTTAAAATGTCATTTTAAAGAAATCCTTTTATGGATTCCGAACTACAAAACCGCGATTTTTCCAAAAACTTGTTTTACTCATATTTCAAACTCTACTTACCAAAATCTTGATTTTCTTTCTTTGTTTGAAAACTATGGATATAGTAGTTTGGAAATTCTTATCTTGAAGAATTCCGAGCTATATTCTATTCTATATACTCATTTGACTTTTATGGCGCGAAATCGTAAACAGCTGTTACGCGACGCGCCTAATTTTGACTAAATTTTCAATTACCATTCAAACTTCAGCAAAACATTTTCATATGTTTATAGAGCATTTCAAACTCATTTTAAAACCATTTTAAAGAGGTTTAACATTCCATATGCACCAATTTATTAAATAAAGAAAAGTGATTTCCTTTGTGCTTATCGACGTGTATTTCTGTGACTTGCATATATATTCAACCCTCATATTAAACAACCATCATCAGTGATCATAATCAAACATATATAACATTCAACAGCATATAATACTATAGTTTAGAAGTTTCTCACCTTCATTTTTCCTACGGGGTAGTCTAAAATTGGCTATAGCTTTGCTACGATGGCTTTAAACTCTACGGAGCCGAACTCTTTGACCTTGAATGGGCTTGATCCACGCTACAATGCTCACGACCTTGATGGTTTGAGGAGGAAGGCTTGGCCAAAGGAAGAAAGGAGGGTGGCTGTGAGTTTAGGAAGAGGAATGGAGGAGTTTTGATCTTGTTTTGAAGTGGATTGATAACATATACATATCATATGATTTTAATTTTCCTTTACTAAATATTTTGCCATTATTTTGTTAAACATAGTAGCCATGAAAAAAAGCATGAATTTGAGAAGAAGATGATAAGAAGATGATAAGAATATGGTGAAAAAATATGAGAAAGTGGATGGGTATTTATAGGAAAAAATTTGGAAAAAAATCTAATGGTAAAATTATTTGCCCTTGACCCACACCCCTCCTACCCCACTCTACACACACGATAGCCCCCATTCTCCTAGGTGATAGTGATGTTGAGGTGATGGTGGTGATGATGGTGTTGTAAGGTGAGTTGATGTTTGCTTTTTGGTTGCTTAACTATTAAGTCTTAGGAAATTATTTTAATATTTTATAATATGCATATATATAAGTGTACATGTACACACACACACATACACACACACACATATATATATATATTATGGTGTGCATGTGACAAGTATATACATGTACATGAATGTGCACAAGAGGATAACAATATTTCAAACGACTTCGAACAACTTTTGTTCGTTAAACCGTTGAAAACCGGGAAACCGATTATCGATCACATTTTCACTTATTAATTTATTTATATAAATTTATAAACAGAATTTGAAAAATATATTTCTTATCATTATTAATAAATTAAAATGATCACACTTGAATTATAAAACCATATAAATTAATATTAACAATTATTTACAACAATTGCTATTATACCGATAAAGCAATATCGAATGTTTTTTCTAATATTTTCAAATCAATTATATGTCTTTATAGAATTATTATAAATGATTTATTGACACTTTATAACCATTTAAAATGAATTTCTATCATTTAAAAATAATTATTTAAATAATTATAATAATTATTAAATCATTAAATCTCAATTAAATTCATAAATCTATATCTAAGACGCCATTATTGGTGATGACATCCATTTATTTTATTTTCCAAAAATAAAATAATTGATTTTATTTCATATTCTTGCCTAATTAAAAAAATAAGTATATGTATCCAGCTCCATGCGCGACATTTTATAATTATAGAGCCGATTTTCGATAAAACAGTTTTCGGTAATTTTATTGATTTAAAACCCAAGGAAAATATTTTTATAAATATCTATTTAAAATAATATTACTATTTTTTATTATCACTTAAATCAATATTATTTGTATTATCAACCTTTTATTTGAATAATTTAAAAAATAAATATAATTTATCAAAGTAATAAATTTGCGGGTCGTTACATTTTGTTGTTTATGTGTAGTTTAGATCTGAATAATTACAATGGATTTATATGTGCCTAAATTGTCTGATTCGATTCGATGTTGTTTTGCAGTTATTATTCAAAAAAAATTGACTATAAATTTTGATCAAGTACGTGTGTGTGTAGCTTACATGGTTTTCCAAACCATTTTGATTGAAAACCGTTATGGTTAACTTTCACTCGTTTTGATTGCAAACAATTTCTTAATCAAAATTATTTTGGTTGAAAACCTTATAATTAAGTATATATATATATATTTCCTATTTTTTAACAATTAATTGATAACAAATTTACTAACTTGTTCATTTGAATATATTCTATTTTGTTGTTATTTGCATTAATGTCAAACTATTTCAATTTAAAAATCGATAAGTGGTTTTTATGTAAAATCATAAATCGTTTTACTCCTTCCTATTTGAAATTTTGATTTGACTTTGTTAATCTTTAAATTATATGTATGGAAATATTAGATTGTAATCCTTTCATACAAATGTTGTTTTTGATATTAAGACATGGTTTACTATTATTTATGTGTGAACCTATTTATGTTTATGTTTAACTTAAATTTTATAAAATGAAATTTTATGCAAATTCATAAAATTTAATTATAGACCTTTCCTTAATTATATATTTGCATTATTTTAAATTAAAACTTTGGACAATAATGACACGTGTAAAGGGACTAATGTGTAACGACTCGAAATTTTTGATCCCGAAAATTCCAGATAATTAGGGAAAAGAAGAAAGAGATAGAAGAAGAAGAAGAAACAGAAACACCAAAACATAGATTCTCACATTCGCAGCGAATAAAATATAATATCAAATAATATTCTTTACACAAAGAAAGCTGTATCAGTCAATTACATTTTAATACATCAGAGTTACAACATGTCCCAAATAAATAACAATGTATCACATCGGAATACACTCCATACGTTCCTGCCATCCGACTCGCCTCCTGAGCTCCAGAATGTCCTTACCTGAAATCTGTAATACTCGGTCTGACCCGAGCATTACCAAAAAGTAACACCCAAGTCAGGCTGGAAACCAGCGTGAGTAAACCCATAATATGAAATACCAAGCTATATAACTTAAGCGAATTACTAGGGTAACTCGTACTTTTCTACGAGTTCTAATCTTATTTAAGTCAATCATTTATCTCAAAACAATATCCAAGAATCGTTACCCAGTTTTAAATATCCATGATACTTAACTTATTTCATTCCAGCCTGTTTGCTTCAAACTCACATTTATAAAGAATCGAAGTGGTTTCGGGTATTTACTAATACCCGACCCCGGTCTCTTCGAATTCAATGTCATCTCTAATCCAAGTTGTTAAGTTTTAAACAATACAATTCAAATCCAGGATATCATACAATAATTCAACTCAGATAGGTACCCTACATTATCACAGTTTAACCCATTCATATCACAGCACATCTCAATCGCCCATCAGAGATTAAATCAATCCAAGTCATCCAATATCATTCAACTATCCATAACAAGATTTATTAGATGTATAATTCCTAATTAATTTAATTAATCTTCAATTAAATTAATTACCAACTTTAATCATTTAGATTACCTTAATCCTGCATACACAACATTTATTAATTACAACCCAATTAATAAATCATTTCTTAATAACCCATCTTAATTAATCAACCTTAATTAATTATTATTTAATTACATTAAGTAATTAGCCTTTAATTAATTACATAGATTAATTATCCTTTAACCATTCACATTAATTAACCTTTAATCACTCTCATTAATTAATGATCCTTAATTAATTTCATTAATTAACCAACACTTTAATTACTTCCATTAATTAATTTACTCTTTAATTATTTATATTAATCAATCCTTTAATTAATCACATCCATTCATTAACTTTAATTTATCACATCTATTAATTAACTTTACATCTATTAATTAATTTTAATTAATCACATCTATTAATTAATTACCCTTTAATTAATTATATTAATTAATTCTTTAATTAATTACACTAAGTAATTAATCCTTAATTACATACATCACTTTTGTTAAACATTTTCTTTATTAATAAAACTAGATTTCTTTGCTTTATAAAATCTGTTCATGTTTCACTGATTTTTTTAAAAATCAGGTTATTAAGACAAAATACAAACCCGAGACAAACTCGAGTAAATCAAGAAAAAACCCCAAGCAAAACCCTCAAACCCCCGAGACACTCACTACTTCGAGTCAACCCACAGAACTACTCGATTTTGACCCGAGATCAAAACCTTCTTCTCCATCACTAAACATCGCCAGATACACAGTGGTGCACCGTGCACGTACACCAACGATCATCGTCGCTCCGACCAACTACAATGGCTTCATCACATTGTCGTCGACTCCCACAGTCCCTCCGACCACCCAGATTGGCGATTACGAAAGCAAAACAAAATCGAACCCTTCATTCCAAATATCTGAAACTAACCCGATTGGAAATCCTTCCCTCACCTTCGATCCCGACCCTGGTCAACCTCGCCGACCTCACCAGAGAACCATCTCAACCTCCAGCACCAATCCCCCACCTCGCGATCACCTCCGATCCACCATAGTCGTCGCCATTACCCCACCACCAATTTTCCTGAGTTCACTAACCATCAAGCTACCCCCGGCATCAACCACAGCCCTCCACATAATGCCGTTCGTCGGAAAACGACGATAAACTCAAATCCGTTCAACCCAGAAATTCTCACTATATACTTGTTTAAAAATCATGATTCAATTACTAAAAATCATCATTTTGTACAACATATCACATTATATAATCCAAATTCAAAATCTTAGACATTGATTTTTGACAAAAATTGGTTTTTCACTGAATTTTCCCTAATTTGAAATAATTACTAAACATAAAATCCTAAAACTATTTTTAAAATTTATATCTTGTTTATTCAAACATATTTTGTTTAAATATCAAAGCCTAAAAAGAATTAGGGGATGAGAATTTAAATTTTTGAATAAGTTTTAAACCTGTAATCTAGAACAGAGGCATGTTTTGCCTACACACAGACATGCACACCAATAACACCATATATATACACATGCAACCCTATTAACATTCATTCAAACATTTTCCACAATTTTACTTCAAGTATTTATCACATACAAATCAAGATATAACGGGTTTAAGCTATTTTTTAAAAGGTTAGTTTACTCACCATTTTATTATGAAACAGAGACCAGGCTTTCCCAGGCTTTGATCTGGAACACTGTAAATTTGAATTGTTTTGCTGTTGAATCTGAAATCTTTGCATGCTTGCTGTTACATTACTTGTTGAATTTGATTCTACAATTGCTGAATCCAATTTTCATGTTGATGTGTTGAAGATGAGTTGTTATTGGATCTTAATTTTCCTTCTCAGGTTTGTATTCAGATTTTGTTTTTGAAAAATGAAGAAGAAAGGAAAAATTTTAGAACTGAAAATGTAAATCAGATTTTCTTCTTTTACAAAATCTTATTTATTTAATTAAATCCTTAGAGAAAATAAAAATCTTGCCACTTGTTAGTTTATAGGATACTTAAGTGACAATTGTCTAAACTAGTTTCTTATATGTTAACACATGTCCCTGAACATTTTTATATTAACTTCTTATGTTAAATATTAATATGTTCAGGTATATATATATATATAAATCAATAACTAAAGTTATTCTAATAGAAAGTATATTAAAACAAAAGAATAAACCTTTAGTTAAATCTTATCTTAAACTTAATAAAAATATGTATATTTAAATAAATAAGAATTTATCTTTGTTGTTAAGAAATATAAAGTTAAAATTTCAAATACCCTTTTGAAAAGTATTATATTAAATTATACTTCCAAATTATAATCTATATATATTAAAATTTGAAAGCACTTTTATTAACTCAAACCAAAACTTTCCCATTTTCAATATATACAAATATATACTTTAATTATAAAATATTTTTTAACATTAGTTTTGAGAATTATTATATTAAATTTTAAAACAAACTTCAAATCATAATATATACACACATATATATTACAATTTGATACATATATATAAAAAAATTTATTAAACAAAAGATTTCCTATTCACAATATATATACCAATATATATACATTATAAATAGAATATATATTTTCTTTTTATTAGCTTTGAAAGATTAAAGTTACCATTTTAAATTAAAATTATAAAGGAAAATTATCAGTCCAATTTAATTATTAATAAAGATTATTAAATTGATATTGCCCAAAATTTCGGGTCATCACATTCCTCCCCCCTTAGAACTTTTCATCCTCGAAAAGGAACGAAGCGAGAATTTTAATTTACTGTGTATTTTAGTTAAATTATTATTTAAAATTTTTTAACTCTTTTTACTCTTTTATTTTAAAATTTTAAAGCACTTTAAAATCTATATAATATTACCAAAATAGCTTTTATATAAAAATACGTTTTATAACTCAATGTCTCAACAAGTCCATCCTTGTTCTCACAGAAATTCGGTCATACGTTGATTAGACGTAGGACTGAAAATCTATAAATACTTGGTAAACCCATTTTCAACACCCAGTGAAAATACTTGGAAAATAATTTTATTGAAAATATAGAAAACAGTTTTTGAAAATAGGGGAAATATCTTTGGTGAGAATGCTTTGGAAATCATCACCCCCCATCCACGATCGTAGTTAACCCGATGGTTACGTCGCCATCGGCAAAATTCATAGATAACGGTAGGCCTCCGCGCCCCTCGATTACACCATGGAACCCGCTACAGATCGCAGTTATACCCGAGCTTTACGTTGCTATCACAGCAAAAACCCATATAACCGTAGGCATCAGCGCCCTCGAATTTCGCTGCCAAAAGAATGAAACTCCTCCACTCGACCATAGATCGCAGTCTACCGATGTTACGTTGCCGTCCCGGCAAAATCAAGTGTAGACTGTTGGCACTCATCCTCTGCACGGTTTTCGGTATGGTCCACACAGTAGATCGCAATGACATCGAGTTACACTATCGTCACAGCATAACCCAAATGCCCCTGTAGGCATCAGCGCCCTCGACTTTCGCTACCCAACAATCCTCAGGAACTAGTTTGTCCGGACTCCTCACAGGATCAACTTTAGAACCCCCCCTAGGGTTCAAGGCAGTACCACCCTATGGCAGTCCTGAGAAATTCATTTCAAGGGAGTGCCTTTTTCCCCAAAGCCATTCTCAAAAAAATTTATACTATACACTTATAGTATCTTCAAATCATACCCTTTATGATTTATATCAAAATCTTCTTTACACAAAATCGATATCCCAAATCGATAGTTCCAAACTTGGCTTTCCAAATTCCCAAAACTGATTTTTCTCAAAAATCAAAAGCCTTTCCAAAATCCATAGGTTCCCAAAACCTTTTCCAAAATCATTCTCATAAAATCCCTTATATATATAGATATAGATATATATAACTTTGAAAATCTTTGGATCACTTCATACTTGTATAAATTCCCTCTTTATACTTCAAATACTTTCAAAAACCCTTTTCTTCTGGCTATAGATTCAACAAGGGGAGTTTATCATATATAACAAAGATATATAACTTTGTTTATTCCAAATCAAATATTCAAATTTGATTACTCTTTTATAAAGTTATTAACCATATCACTTTTCTATAAAATGAGTTCTAATCACAGAAATATTCAACTCCCATTTTATTTCATCATTTATTTTTCAAAATATACCCTTTAATTTCAAAATCATTTTATAATTTTTATTCACAAATTTTCAATATCGATTTCATTCAAACCCGTACGATGTACACATATCATCCATATGCAATATCAATCTGATCGTTCACTCGATCACACAATTTCTCTTTCGAACTAGTATCGTCCACCCGACTTCCTAGTGTGGACTCAGATCTGGTTTCCTGATCAGAACCCATCATTCTCCTTGCATAGTCACAACTATGATAGAGAATTTCCATAACCAATCAAAAATCCAAATCCAAGTTCGCAGTCGAAAATCGAGTGAAAAATCCCAACTCGGATCGATATACTATCTCGAAATTATGTGCTCGAATCTGGATCAAATCGCTATGCGAATAGAATAACATACATACATTCTATGTATCTATCTTCATTGATTATTAGTTAAATCAACCCTCTTTTTCTATTCACATTCATCTTGATTTTCATTCACTTATTCACAATTGCTCCCAATTTCCATTAGGGTTAACACTTCAATTCTTATCTCAATTGGTATTCAATTATAGAATCTTGAACTCTATCCAGCTTAAATTTAGAAAATAGCTTGAAAAATTAAAAATAGATAAGTAGTTGAAAAATAAATTTTAGTTTGTAAAATAGCTGTAAAATAGTTAATTAGTTATAGAATATTTAGGTAATTGTAAAATAGTTGTAAAATAGGAATTAGTTATAAAATAGTTGAAAAATAGTAATTTTGTAACGAGATGGATTTTCGCGTTCGAAAATCAACATCCGTACTTCACATTGTACTAGAATGCCGCAGATTCGACCGTTCAAATCCGATTCGCCGGAGCTTATAATAACATTAAGTAAATAACAACACAGCGGAAGAAAAAGAATATATCAATATATATATATAACATTGATACGATGACAGATACAAAAATCTGATACGATATGATACAACAGAATGATACAAAAGATATCAATATACATCAGAGACATGATACAAGAAATAGCAGCGGAAAGAAAATAGATAACACCAGCAGCAGATAGAGTAACTCCAATAGAATGCTCCAATCCATAGCTAGCGAAAAGCAAGGTCAGTCATCCAAGGACTGACCAGCTTCAGATAATCTACTAACCTGAATATCTGAAAACCCCAACTCTAGACTGCTCGTGTAGAAAATTATGAGCACCCAGAGTTTAGGAAAGGAACAATAAACTCCAAGTCAGTCGTGGGACTGGTGTGAGCAACAAAAATAGTTTATTATCTTTAAATCAAACACAAAAGAACTTTAACACTGAAACCCGCAATGCTTTTGGAAAATGAAACTACCATAAGGCCTCCCGCACACACACACAATGCAAACGCAGAATCGGAGGAGATTTCTCCTTATGATAGTCAAAGATGCTTACTATGCAAAAACAATCATTGAATATTATTGCTAGTGCATAGTGAAGAAAACATTTCGAAAGTATAATATTAATCTTAGACAACATAGACATTCCGAACTATGCCTACTATAGTTACCATCCAAACAGTGGGGCGCCACCATAAGTAGATGGCAGGTTCTACAACTAAAACCGTACAAGTTTCGTATTGGAAAATGGATTTCCAACAAATGGTCAGGCTAAGGAACTTCCTTTCCTACTGCCGAATGGGATCGCCTCTGGCTGGACGTCCCGAGAGACAAACTGCTCTCTGCCAAACAAGGCCGGGTTACCCCTGTAACAGGTAACTCACGTCTATGCCATCCCCCGGTCCTTTGGGACCTTTATCCGAGGCCTCGGTAACCAACATCACACATAATAAATAAAGTGTGTCCACATGAGTAAGTATCTGGGCTCCATACCATGATACCACCCTTTTCCAGAAGGAAATGACATACCCTAAAGGGCACGACCCTCATAACCTTGCCGCAACATTCCTGTTTTGACCATTTCCGGGGAGTGAGGTCTAACGAAGTCTCGTCCACAAAGCTACGCTTTGTCACAAAGCCATGCTTTGGGTCAACAGATGATCAACCTATGATCACAAAGATAAATGATCAAACAAATGATCATATCACAAATGATCAAACACTGATCATCACACAGCAACACTCAGCATGCCACATTACCAAATTGGGAATATATCGCTGATAAATTTCAACTACATAACCTCTGAGCTCGTACGTCTCAAAGAAGGGTGTTAAGCTAAGAGAATAAATTCTCCGCCACCAACAGAAATGTATTTGAAAGAAATCGGCTTTATATCTCAAAGTGTAATGTCAGACATGTAACCATACGAGTCTGTTCCGGGTTCGAACAGAACCGAAGGCACTTCCAAAGAAGTCCTTGCAAATCCGGAAAATTTTGTAATCACGTCCGGACTTCCCATCACAAAAAGAGTGATACAAATCACTATACCGGAGCAACTCGGTGCAGAGACATTCGACAGGTTGTCCTTTCATTTTCGAAAATATCCGGTCTTCAACACCGGTCTTCAAATGTGATCCAAAACGACGTATCACATATTCGGAATGGGCTATATGACACAAAGGTCTTCTCCCGGCTAACCCGAATAGTGAGCGCAATATTTAAAAACATATGGATATTGGGATTTCAATTAAGTCACAACTTAATAATTCAACTTCTTTTTAAATGGTTTCAATCGATTACCATCTCACTCTTTTTAAACAAAAAGATTTATTTCACAAAGTTAACCCTATTCCAAGTTTCATTCACAGATTTCAAAACAATTTCCGTTTCAATTGGATTAACTCGTTAAATCTTTAAAACAAAATTCAACTTATAGCTTTCAAAACAATTTCATTTCGAATAGTTTAACAAATCATCATTTTAAATCTGTTAAAAATAACAGATTCAATTCATAGCTTTCAAAACAATTCATTCATAACTTGGAAAAACATTTTCAATTCAATCTTGAAATTCCTTTAATTAAACTGGAATTTCATTTCTTATCTGAAAGATTTTATCATTTGAAAACAAACAGTTTCATTTCAGAAAATCTGATTCATTCATATGAGTTAAAGTCCTTGGGTTAAATTCGAATTTCCAAAATTATACTTTTAAAATGGTTTAAATTCATACAACACATTTATATCATCTTTAATCCCTAGTTTCAAACCATAGGATTCAATTTCAAACTTGAATTCAAATTTAAATCAAATTATTTAAATTTTCAAAACTCGATTAAGTTATTCAAAATAACTTTTATCTTTGAAATTCTATTTCAAAAGCTTTTCACATTTAAACCCAATCCATTTCCAAAACATTTGAATTTAAAAATGTAAATTCAAAACTATTTTCAAAAATCTGTGACTTAATCGATTTCCTCGTGAAATCCATATTTGTGTGTGTAAAGGTGTAGTCCAGGGGTTTAACACAATAGTGCAACACAATGAATCATCACAGATCAAAATACAGGATATAGTTGATAAGCGATATAAACTATAACGCTTATCGTTCATGCACAGATCACAGATATATAAAAATCACAAATAATAAATTACATCACAGATAATTTATCACAGATCAAAACATAAATCAGGGTGTATCACAAAGCATCAAATATCAGGGATATCAAACAATCAAGTCATCCAATAAAATCCAAATATTCATAAGTAAGATCAGTTAATTATCTAATTTATTCAAATTAGATTAATACTTATGAATTTCTAATCTTGGTTAATCAACATCGATAAATTACAAATTATTTTGATTAATTATTCTTTAATCATTTATTAATTAACCATTAATAACAAATTGATTAACCTTTAATTATAATTCATCAACCTTAAATTATTTCACAGTTTAATATCTTAAACCAATATAGAAATTAACCTTTAAAGTACTTCATTTATTTAACTAAAATTAATTTCATTTCTTCATAATTAATCTCATAAAACAACTCATTTATTAATTATTAATTACTTAGTTAATCAATTATAAATCCTTAATTCTTCATGAAATTACTAAATCAATTAACCATTAATTCATAATTAAATTATTTAAGTAGTTAACTATTAATCATTCATTTATTAACTTAAGTAGTTAATTTTAATTTATAAATCACCTTATCATTAATAAATCTCTACTTACAATTATAAAGTAATTATTCTTAATTACTTTCTAAATTAATCTAATTTTAAATTCTCCAACTTAGTTAACATTTTAAAGCCCTCTTTACATTTGAAATTCAATTATATTACTACTATAATTCGAATGTTAATTAACTTTATGCTTAACTAGACTAATTACTTAATTAAAAGAATAACTAAGAGTTTAAAACATTTTGAAGTATTGACTAAAATAATTAAACTTGTATCAAGTTTTAACTAAATCTGTGAAGCACTACAAAGTTTTACGGGGTTTAAAGCTTGATGACAGATTGTTTACTTAACATTACTTTAAAACAGAAAACTGCTGTTAACAAAACTCGAGGCTTCCCTGCGTTAAAACCCGAGACCTCCCCTATACAAACCCGAGTGTAGCTTCGAGTTACCCACCTAATCACCGAGTCTTACCCCTGTACGCACCCTCCTTCTTCTCTCCTTCTTTTTTTTCTTACCTTCTAGCAAGTTAAGTTTTTTAAAACTTAAGTAAAATTAAAAGCATCAGGCTCAAACCCACGTTCGAACTCGACCTCAACCCAAAACATTGAATCCCAAAACTCGTGCACGACTCGAGACTATTACTCGACCCAAAACATCAACGCAGCCAACACATCCTCCTGGCGTACACGTGCACAGCGACAAGAACGACCTCCGACGATCACCAGCATCATCGGCAAGTCACGGTCCAACCACAAACTCGAAAACCCAACTCGAATCGCCTCCAAACATTCGAAATCGAAATTTGACAGATCAACCCAAAAACAGAACTCAAACCAAAACGACAAGGTCACCTCGTCCTCGCCACACAAGGCACCAGAGACATCAGGATTTCGTCCACGCCTCGACAACAAGACAATCGACCATCCTCCAGAAGCTCGAACCACTCGATCGCGTATTGGTGATGAATTCGAAACATCACTGACCTAAATAAAAACTGTGAAATAAACCCTAAAATGTATTCGTTTGTTTAATTTATACATTAAAAAAATTCCCTGAGAATTTTCTCATGATCCATGATGTTAATACTAGGATCAATTCAAGTTTCAACATTTAATTTTGATTCAATCACTAGAAGTTGATAAAAATATAATTTTTGCAGAAGTACAAACTGTTCTCGAATTACTGCACTAAAAATCTTCATTCTAGTTTTAAAAATCATAATTTTCAGTAAGCATTCCATTTATAAACTTGAATTAGCTTTTATTAACAATTTAATTTATCACTTTATTTCTTGATTTCCTGTAACCATGCCTTCCAGTAAAGATATTCCAGCAATCATGTTTTAACCAACTTGCAAAACCTTATTTTAGTTTTTAAAATCTCATTTGATTGCAACTGAAAGTTTTACAATGATTTGATGAGCATAAATTTAAGTTTGGAAAGAAATATGAACCTGTAACAACAACATAGAAGTACAGAGCATCACAGTGATATATTTAAACAATAACATATGCAAACTATATTTCCAATAGATCTAAAACCATTTTTAATCACTTAAAGCTTTAAAATTAAAGTTACTCACTATTGTTTCCAGGAAAGAACAGAGATGCATTTTTGTTGAACAGGCTTTGAATTTACAGGCTGAAGATCTTTTTCTTTGATTCTCTGGGTTTGATTTGATTTTTCTGTTGTTTAAGTTGATGTTGGTTTTAGGTTGAGATGATGCTTGCTTCATATTTTCTCAGTTTGAAATGAACGAACTGATATGAGGAAGGCTTGATAAAGAAAACGAGTTTGCAGGGTATTCATTTTGTACAAACACCAGAGATATTTACTTTGTTTTGTAGGCTGAAACATTACTTTGGTGGCTGATGAGTATTAAATTGTTACTTAGGATATTGGCATTAATTGCCTGAGTACTTGTTGTTCCCTTATGATATTTATTTTTCTTCTTCTTGCCTACTCTTGCTTTAACTCGGCTGAGATATGATTTTGTTATGGTGGCTAAAGGTATTTTACTTCTTTGTTTTGTTTGTAGATATTTGGTTTACTTGTTTCTTACTTCTTACCTACATACTACTTCACAGCTACACAGTTTACTTGTGTCTTCATGGTTACATTTTCTTTAGTCTTGTTACTTGATAATATGAATACATTTCTATTTTGATGTGTTGTTAGAACTTTGCTAATGTCTACTTTATATTTTTATTATAAGTGAATTCCTATTATCAATATGTGGTTTGAACTTATTTATGTATTTATTTATTTATTGGTTTACTTAAATACTTATCGTAATGTATTTACATTGTATTTGTATTAACTTTATTCATTTTACTTTGTAAATATATTTTTGTTTGTATTCACACATATTTATTAAAAGATAATGTTTTGAAATCAAATGCATATTTAATGAATTACATAGATATATTTATTTCTAGCTTAAATATTTATTATTAGATTCAATACCAATTGTTTTTATTATAATTCAACTTATTATAATTTCTCATATATATTTATTTTATAATCCATTTACTTGAAATTTAAATTCAAATCAAATATATATGTATATTATTTCAAATTTACTCATATATGCTCAAATACATATATATTCACATATATACATATATTTACAATATTTTTAAATTTAAATGATTTATACAGAATATACTTGAATCCAGGGAAACTCGCATCACTTTAATCCATTTATTCTACTATTTTTATTCAAAAATTCATTTAATTATCAATTAAATGTAATTAAAATTCGGGGTCGTTATAGACTTCCCCCCTTAAAAGAATTTCGTCCTCGAAATTGCCAAGGAGACACAAAGATAGTTGAAGAATATTTCATCAACTCAAACTGAACATCTATTCTGCATTTGGCTTACCAAATCAGAATATCGATAATAGATACAAGAACGAATCTTTTTAACACTTCACAAAATACTCGGGTTATCCAGATTTACGAAATATGCAGTGGCATTGGTTAGTTCGAAGGGATAACTAACCATTCATAGAATATACCCAGACCCAAAGAATAGATAGATATATGGATACGATTTCAAAACTTTCAGTTTAGAACTAAAGTATACCTATCAACCATAGCAACCAATGCAACCAATTCATTCATACAAACAATTTTGGCTATCTGGAGTTTATGTCCCATATTAATATATCGAATTCCTTCTTGGATCTACCAGGAACTACCAAAGAATTGAGAAAAGATGTTGAACAAAAGAGATTGATAGAGAAAAGATTGCTTCCTTGTTGTTACAGGATATTGACCATTTCATAGTGGTATTCCCCTGTCCCCTATCTCGTCCTCTTCTTACACTCATACTCACTATTAGTGGATAGCAAGAGAATTTACTGAGGCATTCGAACAGATATCTTAGGGATACACTCATTCTAGGGTATACCTCACCCTATCTCTGATGAGCTACTTAATGTGTTATACTCCTGAGCTAAAGTTCAACCTTAGCTCTGATACCAAATGTAACGAGATGGATTTTCGCGTTTGAAAATCAACATCCGTACTTCACATTGTACTAGAATGCCGCAGATTCGACCGTTCAAATCCGATTCGCCGGAGCTTATAACAACATTAAGTAAATAACAACACAGCGGAAGAAAAAGAATATATCAATATATATATAACATTGATACGATGACAGATACAAAAATCTGATACGATATGATACAACAGAATGATACAAAAGATATCAATATACATCGGAGACATGATACAAGAAATAGCAGCGGAAAGAAAATAGATAAAACCAGCAGCAGATAGAGTAACTCCAATAGAATGCTCCAATCCATAGCTAGCGGAAAGCAAGGTCAGTCGTCCAAGGACTGACTAGCTCCATATAATCTACTAACCTGAATATCTGAAAACCCCAACTCTAGACTGCTCGTGTAGAAAATTATGAGCACCCAGAGTTTAGGAAAGGAACAATAAACTCCGAGTCAGTCGTGGGACTGGTGTGAGCAACAAAAATAGTTTATTATCTTTAAATCAAACACAAAAGAACTTTAACACTGAAACCCGCAATGCTTTTGGAAAATGAAACTACCATAAGGCCTCCCGCACACACACACAATGCAAATGCAGAATCGAAGGAGATTTCTCCTTATGATAGTCAAAGATGCTTACTACGCAAAAACATTCATTGAATATTATTGCTAGTGCATAGTGAAGAAAACATTTCGAAAGTATAATATTAATCTTAGCCAACATAGACATTCCGAACTATGCCTACTATAGTTACCATCCAAACAGTGGGGCGCCACCATAATTAGATGGCAGGTTCTACAACTAAAACCGTACAAGTTTCGTATTGGAAAATGGATTTCCAACAAATGGTCAGGCTAAGGAACTTCCTTTCCTACTGCCGAATGGGATCGCCTCTGGCTGGACGTCCCGAGAGACAAACTGCTCTCTGCCAAACAAGGCCGGGTTACCCTTGTAACAGGTAACTCACGACTATGCCATCCCCCGGTCCTTTGGGACCTTTATCCGAGGCCTCGGTAACCAACATCACACATAATAAATAAAGTGTGTCCACATGAGTAAGTATCTGGGCTCCATACCATGATACCACCCTTTTCTAGAAGGAAATGACATACCCTAAAGGGCGCGACCCTCATAACCTTGCCGCAACATTCCTGTTTCGACCATTTCCAGGGAGTGAGGTCTGACGAAGTATCGTCCACAAAGCTACGCTTTGTCACAAAGCCATGCTTTGGGTCAACAGATGATCAACCTATGATCACAAAGATAAATGATCAAACAAATAATCATATCACAAATGATCAAACACTGATCATCACATAGCAACACTCAGCATGCCACATTACCAAATTGGGAATATATCGCTGATAAATTTCAACTACATAACCTCTGAGCTCGTACGTCTCAGAGAAGGGTGTTAAGCTAAGAGAATAAATTCTCCGCCACCAACAGAAATGTATTTGAAAGAAATCAGCTTTATATCTCAAAGTGTATGTCAGACATGTAACCATACGAGTCTGTTCTGGGTTCGAACAGAACCGAAGGCACTTCCAAAGAAGTCCTTGCAAATCCGGAAAATTTTCTAATCACGTCCAGACTTCCCATCACAAAAACAGTGATATAAATCTCTATACCGGAGCAACTCGATGCAGAGACATTCGATAGGTTGTCCATTCATTTTCGAAAATATCCGGTCTTCAACACCGGTCTTCAAATGCGATCCATAACGATGTATCACATATTCGGAATGGGCTATATGATACAAAGGTCTTCTCCCGGCTAACCCGAATAGTGAGCGCAATATTTAAAAACATATGGATATTGGGATTTCAATTAAGTCACAACTTAATAATTCAACTTCTTTTTAAATGGTTTCAATCGATTACCATCTCACTCTTTTTAAACAAAAAGATTTATTTCACAAAGTTAACCCTATTCAAAGTTTCATTCACAGATTTCAAAACAATTTCCGTTTCAATTGGATTAACTCGTTAAATCTTTAAAACAAAAATTCAACTTATAGCTTTCAAAACAATTTCATTTCGAATAGTTTAACAAATCATCATTTTAAATTTGTTAAAAATAACAGATTCAATTCATAGCTTTCAAAACAATTCATTCATAACTTGGAAAAACATTTTCAATTCAATCTTGAAATTCCTTTAATTAAACGGGAATTTCATTTCTTATCTGAAAGATTTTATCATTTGAAAACAAACAGTTTCATTTCAGAAAATCTGATTCATTCGTACGAGTTAAAGTCCTTGGGTTAAATTCGAATTTCCAAAATTATACTTTTAAAATGGTTTAAATTCATACAACACATTTATATCATCTTTAATCCCTAGTTTCAAACCATAGGATTCAATTTCAAACTTGAATTCAAATTTAAATCAAATAATTTAAATTTTCAAAACTCGTTTAAGTTATTCAAAATAACTTTTATCTTTGAAATTCTATTTCAAAAGCTTTTCACATTTAAACCCAATCCATTTCCAAAACATTTGAATTTAAAAATATAAATTCAAAACTATTTTCAAAAATCTGTGACTTAATCGATTTCCTCGTGAAATCCATATTTGTGTGTGTAAAGGTGTAGTCCAGGGGTTTAACACAATAGTGCAATACAATGAATCATCACAGATCAAAATACAGGATATAGTTGATAAGCGATATAAACTATAACGCTTATCGTTCATGCACAGATCATAGATATATAAAAATCACAGATAATAAATTACATCACAGATAATTTATCACAGATCAAAACATAAATCAGGGTGTATCACAAAGCATCAAATATCAGGGATATCAAACAATCAAGTCATCCAATAAAATCCAAATATTCATAAGTAAGATCAGTTAATTATCTAATTTATTCAAATTAGATTAATACTTATGAATTTCTAATCTTGGTTAATCAACATCGATAAATTACAAATTATTTTGATTAATTATTCTTTAATCATTTATTAATTAACCATTAATAACAAATTGATTAACCTTTAATTATAATTCATCAACCTTAAATTATTTCACAGTTTAATATCTTAAACCAATATAGAAATTAACCTTTAAAGTGCTTCATTTATTTAACTAAAATTAATTTCATTTCTTCATAATTAATCTCATAAAACAATTCATTTATTAATTATTAATTACTTAGTTAATCAATTATAAATCCTTAATTCTTCATGAAATTACTAAATCAATTAACCATTAATTCATAATTAAATTATTTAAGTAGTTAACTATTAATCATTCATTTATTAACTTAAGTAGTTAATTATAATTTATAAATCACCTTATCATTAATAAATCTCTACTTACAATTATAAAGTAATTATTCTTAATTACTTTCTAAATTAATCTAATTTTAAATTCTCCAACTTAGTTAACATTTTAAAGCCCTCTTTACATTTGAAATTCAATTATATTACGAACTATAATTCGAATGTTAATTAAGTTTATGCTTAACTAGACTAATTACTTAATTAAAAGAATAATTAAGAGTTTAAAGCATTTTAAAGTATTGACTAAAATAATTAAACTTGTATCAAGTTTTAACTAATTCTGTTAAGCACTACAAAGTTTTACGGGGTTCAAAGCTTGATGACAGATTGTTTACTTAACATTACTTTAAAACAGAAAACTGCTGTTAACAAAACTCGAGGCTTCCCTGCGTTAAAACCCGAGACCTCCCCTATACAAACCCGAGTGTAGCTTCGAGTTACCCACCTAATCACCGAGTCTTACCCCTGTACGCACCCTCCTTCTTCTCTCCTTCTTTTTTTTCTTACCTTCCAGCAAGTTAAGTTTTTTAAAACTTAAGTAAAATTAAAAGCATCAGGCTCAAACCCACGTTCGAACTCGACCTCAACCCGAAACATTCAATCCCAAAACTCGTGCACGACCCGAGACTAATACGCGACCCAAAACATCAACGCAGCCGACACATCCTCCTGCCGTACACGTGCACAGCGACAAGAACGACCTCCGGCGATCACCAGCATCATCGGCAAGTCACGATCCAACCACAAACTCGAAAACCCAACTCGAATCGCCTCCAAACATTCGAAATCGAAATTTGACAGATCAACCCAAAAACAGAACTCAAACCAAAACGACAAGGTCACCTCGTCCTCGCCACACAAGGCACCAGAGACATCGGGATTTCGTCCACGCCTCGACAACAAGACAATCGACCATCCTCCAGAAGCTCGAACCACTCGATCGCGTATTGGTGATGAATTCGAAACATCACTGACCTAAATAAAAACTGTGAAATAAACCCTAAAATGTATTTGTTTGTTTAATTTATACATTAGAAAAATTCCCTGAGAATTTTCTCATGATCCATGATGTTAATACTAGGATCAATTCAAGTTTCAACATTTAATTTTGATTCAATCACTAGAAGTTGATAAAAATATAATTTTTGCAGAAGTACAAACTATTCTCGAATTACTGCACTAAAAATCTTCATTCTAGTTTTAAAAATCATAATTTTCAGTAAGCATTCCATTTATAAACTTGAATTAGCTTTTATTAACAATTTAATTTATCACTTTATTTCTTGATTTCCTGTAACCATGCCTTCCAGTAAAGATATTCCAGCAATCATGTTTTAACCAACTTGCAAAACCTTATTTTAGTTTTTAAAATCTCATTTGATTGCAACTGAAAGTTTTACAATGATTTGATGAGCATAAATTTAAGTTTGGAAAGAAATATGAACCTGTAACAACAACATAGAAGTACAGAGCATCACAGTGATATATTTAAACAATAACATATGCAAACTATATTTCCAATAGATCTAAAACCATTTTTAATCACTTAAAGCTTTAAAATTAAAGTTACTCACTATTGTTTCCAAGAAAGAACAGAGATGCATTTTTGTTGAACAGGCTTTGAATTTACAGGCTGAAGATCTTTTTCTTTGATTCTCTGGGTTTGATTTGATTTTTCTGTTGTTTAAGTTGATGTTGGTTTTAGGTTGAGATGATGCTTGCTTCATATTTTCTCAGTTTGAAATGAACGAACTGATATGAGGAAGGCTTGATAAAGAAAATGAGTTTGCAGGGTATTCATTTTGTACAAACACCAGAGATATTTACTTTGTTTTGTAGGCTGAAACATTACTTTGGTGGCTGATGAGTATTAAATTGTGTACTTAGGATATTGGCATTAATTGCCTGAGTACTTGTTGTTCCCTTATGATATTTATTTTTCTTTTCTTCTTGCCTACTCTTGCTTTAACTCGGCTGAGATATGATTTTGTTATGGTGGCTAAAGGTATTTTACTTCTTTGTTTTGTTTGTAGATATTTGGTTTACTTGTTTCTTACTTCTTACCTACATACTACTTCACAGCTACACAGTTTACTTGTGTCTTCATGGTTACATTTTCTTTAGTCTTGTTACTTGATAATATGAATACATTTATATTTTGATGTGTTGTTAGAACTTTGCTAATGTCTACTTTATATTTTTATTATAAGTGAATTCCTATTATCAATATATGGTTTGAACTTATTTATGTATTTATTTATTTATTAGTTAACTTAAATACTTATCGTAAGGTATTTACATTGTATTTGTATTTAACTTTATTCATTTTACTTTGTAAATATATTTTTGTTTGTATTCACACATATTTATTAAAAGACAATGTTTTGAAATCAAATGCATATTTAATGAATTACATAGATATATTTATTTCTAGCTTAAATATTTATTATTAGATTCAATACCAATTGTTTTTATTATAATTCAACTTATTATAATTTCTCATATATATTTATTTTATAATCCATTTACTTGAAATTTAAATTCAAATCAAATATATATGTATATTATTTCAAATTTACTCATATATGCTCAAATACATATATATTCACATATATACATATATTTACAATATTTTTAAATTTAAATGATTTATACAGAATATACTTGAATCCAGGGAAACTCGCATCACTTTAATCCATTTATTCTACTATTTTTATTCAAAAATTCATTTAATTATCAATTAAATGTAATTAAAATTCGAGGTCGTTACAAATTTGTTCCAAAAATAATTATAAAATAAGTAGAAAATAGTTTGGCTTTAAAAAGAAAGATTGTATAGTAAGTAGCTTGGAAAAATAGGTTTATATTAAACTAAATTATTTTGAAAATAGTCTAGAGCCAAACTGTCCAACTTTCCAATCCCCATTTCCAATCAATTTCCGATTTCCACTTCCATTTAAATTGATTCAATTTCAATTCAATTTAAATTAACCTCAATTTCTATCCTACATTCAAATCATCTCCCATTTGAATTTTAAACTTATTCAACTTCAATTTCACTTCAAATTATTTCAATTCAAATTTTCCATTTAAACTTATGCTTATCCATCTTCAATCACAATTCTAATTAATTCAAATCAAATTCAATTTGAACTAATTCTATTTAAATCTCAACTTAAAACCATCTCGAATTATATAAATTCGAGTTAAAAAAATTTAAATGTTGATTTAATCCCTCAAGTTAAATTAACCCTTACTTTTAAATCAAATCAACCTTTATTTTTAATTTAACAACTTAAATCTTTAAACCATTTAATTCTGAATCCAAATTCCAAAATTCTATTTTAAAATTATCTTTACTTAACTTATTACAAAGTTCAAATAAGAATTCAAAAACAATTTAATCTTCAGATTCTAATTTATTATCCATTTCTTACTTCAAAACCAATTCTCAGTTTCATAGATTATTTATAACAATAGAATGATATTAGGATAAATAAACATCCAAATTTAACCAAACACCAATTAACAACATCCATTTTAAATTTCCAGATCTCAAGTCCATTTTGAGATCACTCATAACTCCCATTTAAAATCAACCATTTAACTTCCCAAGTTAAATTTCAATTTCATCTTGAAATTTCCAATTCAAGTTGTTCATTCTAAACTCATTTAACTTTCCTTAAGTTAAATTCAATTTAATCCAGTCAACTTTACCCAATTTGAATTCCCATTTCAAATTTTAAACTTTATATTAATAATCTTCCCACTTATAAGTTCAAAAACTTATCACTTTGGGTTTTCATATCACATTCCAAGGAAAAATTTAAAACTCAACACTTAGAATTTATTTCAAATCATCTTTGATATTATGTATATCCTCATTTATACATATTTATTTCCATTACACACCAAGTTATATCTTAAATTTCTAAACCACCTTTGGTTTTAATTCAAAACAAATTTCTTTAAAACAATTTCAAGTTTTCTGGATTTAGATTTAAAATTTCATAATTTTAAATTATCTTCAATTCCAATTTATAAGTCATACACACCTAAAAGTTTACTTCCCTAAAACATTCCATTTTACTTAATCATTTACAACATTTTATTATTAAATACAACAACCATCTATGATAATAACCAAGATTATCATATCTGGAAACCAATTCATTATTATCTTTATTCTGATTACACTTCTACAAATTTAAGATTTTAATTTCAGTTTGGATCCATTTCAAACTTATCTTCATTCAATTTCAGTTTGGTTGTATTTCTATTACCACTTAATTCTCATTATTTTATTTAATTCCAATGATTTAACAACCGATTACCATAATATTTATTAGGAAATATTGCTTTATAAATCAAAATATAATCTTATATAAAAATCATTTATTTTTAAATCCATTTAAAATCTTTATATAAGAAAATAGCAAGTACGCTCTCATATATATATATATATATATATATATATATATATATATACTTAACTCATTCTAGGGTTCCACTTACCCTTTTCTTAATGAGTACACCCACCAGAGCCAAGGTTCTCGCTTAACCTTCAGCTCTGATACCAATTGTAACGACCCGGAATTTTCGATCCCGAAAATTCCAAATAGTTAGGGAAAAGAAGAAAGAGATAGAAGAAGAAACAGAAACACTAAAACACAGATTCTCACATTCGCAGTGAATAAAATATAATATCAAATAATATTCTTTACACAAAGAAAGCTGTATCAATCAATTACATTTTAATACATCAGAGTTACAACATTCACAATCATTGGACAGTAAAACAACATGTCCCAGATAAATAACAATGTATCACAGCGGAATACACTCCATACGTTCCTTCCATCCAACTCGCCTCCTGAGCTCCAAAACATCCTTACCTGAAATCTGTAATACTCGGTCTGACCCGAGCATTACCATAAAGTAACACCCGAGTCAGGCTGGAAACCAGCGTGAGTAAACCCATAATATGAAATACCAAGCTATATAACTTAAGTGAATTACCAGGGTAACTCGTACTTTTCTACGAGTTCTAATCTTATTTAAGTCAATCATTTATCTCAAAACAATATCCAAGAATCGTTACCCAGTTTCAAATATCCATGATACTTAACTTATTTCATTCCAACCTGTTTGCTTCCAAACTCACATTTATAAAGAATCGAAGTGGTTTCGGGTATTTACTAATACCCGACCCCGGTCTCTTCGAATTCAATGTCATCTCTAATCCAAGTTGTTAAGTTTTAAACAATACAATTCAAATCCAGGATATCATACAATAATTCGACTCAGATAGGTACCCTACATTATCACAGTTTAACCCATTCATATCACAGCACATCTCAATCGCCCATCAGAGATTAAATCAATCCAAGTCATCCAATATCTTTCAACTATCCATAACAAGATTTATTAGATGTATAATTCCTAATTAATTTAATTAATCTTCAATTAAATTAATTACCAACTTTAATCATTTAGATTACCTTAATCCTGCATACTCAACATTTATTAATTACAACCCAATTAATAAATCATTTCTTAATAACCCATCTTAATTAATCAACCTTAATTAATTATTCTTTTATTACATTAAGTAATTAGCCTTTAATTAATTACATAGATTAATTATCCTTTAACCATTCACATTAATTAACCTTTAATCACTCTCATTAATTAATGATCCTTAATTAATTACATTAATTAACTAACTCTTTAATTACTTCCATTAATTAATTTACTCTTTAATTAATCACATCCATTAATTAACTTTAATTTATCACATCTATTAATTAACTTTACATCTATTAATTAATTTTAATTAATCACATCTATTAATTAATTACCCTTTAATTAATTATATTAATTAATTCTTTAATTAATTACACTAAGTAATTAATCCTTAATTACATCCATCACTTTTGTTAAACATTTTCTTTATTAATAAAACTAGATTTCTTTGCTTTATAAAATCTGTTCATGTTTCACTGATTTTTTTAAAAATCCGGTTATTAAAACAAAATACAAATCCGAGACAAACTCGAGTAAATCAAGCAAAAACCCCGAGAAAAACTCTCAAACCCCCGAGACACTCGCTACTTCGAGCCAACCCACAGACCTACTCGATTTCGACCCGAGATCAAAACCTTCTTCTCCAACACTAAACATCGCCAAATACACAGTGGTGCACCATGCACGTACACCAACGATCATCGTCGCTCCGACCAACTACAATGGCTTCATCACATCGCCGTCGACTCCCACAGTCCCTCCGACCACCTAGATTGGCGATTACGAAAGCAAAACAAAATCGAATCCTTCGTTCCAAATATCTGAAACTAACCCGATCGGAAATCCTTCCCTCACCTTCGATCCCGACCCTGTTCAACCTCGCCGACCTCACCAGAGAACCGTCTCAACCTCCAGCACCAATCCCCCACCTCGCGATCACCTCCGATCCAACATAGCCGTCGCCATTACCCCATAAACATCGATAACAAAAACTACCACTAAACCCTAGATCATCGACGCCATGCCTCACCATTGATCAGAAAATTCGACTACCAATTTTCCTGAGTTCACTAACCATCAAGCTACCCCCGACATCAACCACAGCCCTCCACATAATGTCGTTCATCGGAAAACGATGATAAACTCAAATCCGTTCAACCCAGAAATTCTCACTATATAATTGTTTAAAAATCATGATTCAATTACTAAAAATCATCATTTTGTACAACACATCACATTATATAATATAAATTCAAAATCTTAGACATTGATTTTTGACAAAAATTGGTTCTTCACAGAATTTTCCCTAATTTGAAGTAATTACTAAACATAAAATCCTAAAACTATTTTTAAAATTTATATCTTGTTTATTCAAACATATTTTGTTTAAATATCAAAGCCTAAAAAGAATTAGGGGATGATAATTTAAATTTTTGAATAAGTTTTAAACCTGTAATCTAGAACAGAGGCATGTTTTGCCTACACACAGGCATGCACACCAATAACACCATATATATTCACATGCAAACCTATTTACATTCATACAAACATTTTCCACAATTTTACTTCAAGTATTTATCACATACAAATCAAGATATAACGGGTTTAAGCTATTTTTTAAAAGGTTAGTTTACTCACCATTTTATTATGAAACAGAGACCAGGTTTTCCCAGGCTTTGATCTGGAACACTGTAAATTTGAATTGTTTTGCTGTTGAATCTGAAATCTTTGCATGCTTGCTGTTACATTACTTATTGAATTTGATTCTACAATTGTTGAATCGAATTTTCATGTTGATGTGTTGAAGATGAGTTGTTATTGGATCTTAATTTTCCTTCTCAAGTTTGTATTCAGATTTTGTTTTTGAAAAATGAAGAAGAAAGGAAAAAATTTAGAACTGAAAATGTAAATCAGATTTTCTTCTTTTACAACATCTTATTTATTTAATTAAATCCTTAGAGAAAATAAAAATCTTGCCACTTGTTAGTTTATAGGATACTTAAGTGACAATTGTCTAAACTAGTTTCTTATATGTTAACACATGTCCCTAAACATTTTTATATTAACTTCTTATGTTAAATATTAATATGTTAAGGTATATATATATAAATCAATAACTAAAGTTATTCTAATAGAAAGTATATTAAAACAAAAGAATAAACCTTTAGTTAAATCTTATCTTAAACTTAATAAAAATATGTATATTTAAATAAATAAGAATTTATCTTTGTTGTTAAGAAATATAAAGTTCAAATTTCAAATACCCTTTTGAAAAGTATTATATTAAATTATACTTCCAAACTATAATCTATATATATTAAAATTTGAAAGCACTTTTATTAAACTCAAACCAAAACTTTCCCATTTTCAGTATATACAAATATATATATATATATATACTTTAAATATAAAATATTTTTTAACATTAGTTTTGAGAATTATTATATTAAATTTTAAAACAAACTTCAAATCATAATATATACATACATATATATTACAATTTGATATATATATATATGTAATTTTTTATTAAACAAAAGATTTCCTATTCACAATATATATACTAATATATATACATTATAAATAGAATATATATTTTCTTTTTATTAGCTTTGAAAGATTAAAGTTACCATTTTAAATTAAAATTATAAAGGAAAATTATCAATCCAATTTAATTATTAATAAAGATTATTAAATTGATATTGCCCAAAATTTCGGGTCATCACATAATGGCTATACTGACAGTATAAGTCAAGTGTAAATTTAGGTATAAATGCTATTTAACATGCCAATTAATCTAATTAAAGAGAGGGAGAAGCAAAAAATTTCTCTCTCTACTTTTATAGTCTCACTTTCACTTTATTAATTATACATATTAAGAGAAGGAATCAAAAGGTATACTTCTCTAAAATTTTACATGTTTCGGTACACATATATACACTCCTTATATAATGCACTTACGCTTTAAACATATGGACTTAGTTGGTACATTCATTATATTACATACAAACTAAATTAAAATTTAAACTTTCTTTTAACTAAATTAAATAAAACATAATTTTATTTAAAAATTCATTAGATTGGATCTAATAATCTTTTAGACTTCTGTTAACCTGCCTTTTGGCAAGACCGCGGACAGACGGGTTTAACTTAATCAACTGCATGTTCGTTGAGGCTATAGTATGATGGATTCAGTCGACTGGATGGATGGATGATGCAATGTGCTTGGGAGATGGAAATATGATTGGATAAAGACGAATCAACTATAATTTGGGTGTAGGAAACATGGTTCGGCATTAAACATGGTTCGCCATGATGGAGGTTCGGCACATATGGTTCGTCTGGCATTCACGTTCGAATAGCGTTCAAGAGTAGTCGGCATTCCATGAAGCATTCGGCATCCAGGTGGCGTTCGACGTCAAGATACGCTTGGCATCTCGGAAGCGCTCGACATTCGGAAGCACTCGGCATCAAGGAACGTTTGGCATCGAGAGACGTTCGGTAGGGTATAACGTTCGACATGTACGAACGTTCGGCATGGTAGAATTGTTCGGCCTAACTATTGTTCGACCTTAGTATCGTTCGGCCAAGAGATGGTTCGGCCTTTATAGCATTTGGCCAGAGTATCATCCGGCCTAAGTGTTGTTCGGCAATCAGTCGTTCAGCACGAATACATTGGATCGGCCTCCGGTATCGTTCGGTGAAAATGTCTCCCACGGCATTCAGGGTGTTCGGCCTCACTTCTGATCGGCATAAGGAGATCGTTCGGCATTCACACCTTGTTTGGCATTCAGCGTTCGGCATCTATGGTTCGGCATATAGAGACCACTCCATTTGGGCTGAGGTATTCAGCTACCAGGCCCACCAGGGAAGTCCAACCCATCTTTGTCTATAAATAAAGAGGCAGGGGCATAGTGAAAAGGGATCTTCTTTCAGTTCTCTTACTTTCTCTTTTCTAAGGCTAAGGCAACTCTGCCATTTTGTAACCGTAATCGATTATTACAGCAATAAAAAGAAAACTTCTAAGTGGACGTAGGCTGGAGTTAGCCGAACCACTATAAAATCTGTTGTTCTTTACTGCTTTCATTTTAGTTTTAACTGTTCTTCACATTATTACTCTCTACATATACTCTATCTCTGAGCTGTGACTGATATTTGGTGCTTTCACTTAGATTTGGGTGTAGTGACCAATTTTGGCGCTAACACTTTGGCGCTTTCACTGAGAACTTAAGCACGCAGGAATTTTGAAGTTAGGAACTTGGACCCTAGAAAACAATGGCTAGACCACCAACAAGGAAGCAAGCAGCAGAAAGAAGCAATCAGGAAGGAAGTCAAGCGGCCTCTTCTGGAGCTGGAGAGGATCATGCATCCATCTACATAACTCGGGATGAGATGTAGGTGATGATGAATTCTATGCAGGAGCAGATGATGAAACGGCAAGAGGAGATGATGTAGGCTCTTCTTAGACAATTTGGACAACCAGGAACTGTAGGTGCTCAAGTTCTTGGAACTGGTCCAAGGGAACTCAACCAGCGGACTGATGAAGTGATTCAGTAGGGGGCAGCTCCCAATCAACAAACAGCTAACCATCTAGATGGATCTAGACTCGGGGGCGCACCACCAGGTGAAGCTGGACCAGTTCATGGAGGGATACTGGATGACGCTACGCGGCCTGACGTCCATAGGAATACAGGAGTACGTGATGAAGAATATATGCCAGAATTTCCGCGGGGACTTAGGGGGCAGTCTAGAAACATGGATAGGGGGCAATCCTTGGTTGGAAACACTGGATTGGCTGACATTATCAGGCGGACTATTCGCGGAGGTCTGACAAATAGGGATTCAGAGGGAGTTAACAAAAGTCCGTTTACCCGGAAGATCAGGGCAGCTAGGAATCCGCCCGATTTCAAACTACCCACTCTGGAAGTATACAATGGGAAGACAGATCCCACCGACCACTTGATGAGGTACACTAGGCATATGGAAGTGCTGGGGGCAATGGAGGAGGTTATGGCCCGATGTTTCCCCCTGTACTTGACCGATATTGCTGCTATGTGGTTCAGACAGCTGGAGGATGGATCCATTGGAACATGGACAGAATTGGTGGACAAGTTCTTAAGTTAGTTTCGAGTTCACATAAAAAGGCCAAAGAACGTGATGACACTAACGTCAGTCAAACAGGGGGCAGATGAATCGCTCAGGACATTCTTAACTCGATTTAATGCAGCAATTGCTTCGGTGGATCGGCCAGATCCATCAATGGTTCTGATGGCTGCGGTATCAGGAGTCAGAGATAATTCAGATTTCAAAATATCGTTGGTACGGGACCCACCGTTGGATCTTGGGGAATTCTTTCATGAAGCAGAAAAGATTTCTTCGACAAGAGGATGCATGTTTGGACATGAGGTCAAAGGAAGTAAACATGACTAAGGATGGAGGACTACCCGACGCAAGCTCGAGTGGGGGCAAGGATAAAGAGAAAAGGAAGCACTGGGGAGAACCAAAGTTCTCCACTTACACAGGATTGAACGCAACGCTGGAGCGGATTTTCTTAGATACTCGAGATCGCCTTCCCTATCGAAGGCCAGGAAGGAGGGAACCCTCAGAACGAGAAAGGGCGTCAGGAAGGCACTGTCTTTTTCATGACCTGGACGGGCATGATACCAACAGCTGCCGGCATTTGAAGGACATAATCGAGGAGCATATAAGGAATGGTCAGTTGCGACAATATGTCGGAACTCGGAATGCGGCGGGGGAACAGGAGCAGCCACCGCCTACCTTGAACGACGAGGGCATGAGGCCCAGGAATGGTGGTCGATTGGTCATCAACTAATCTTGATGGTTTGGAATAAGTAACAAACTCCGGGCAAACGGTTAAATCACTTACTCATGTACGGGGTCGGAGATAACCCTCAGGCATGCTCTGAGATGATGGCTTACCGAGATGCCCTGGTTTGTGAAATCTGTTTTTTTCCTTTGACTTGGAAATTTGCTTTTTCTAGTTTGGTTTTGGAGTTTGGTTTGAACTCCCTGTTTTGCTCGTTTTCTGGTTTGGATTCAGGTTTGGATGTTTGTTTTTTGGTTTGGATTTTTGATATGGGTTTCTGGTTTTCTGTTTGGATTTGGATTTCGGATTAGATTTTGATTGGATTTTCTTTGGATTTTGGCTAAAAGGTCGTCGAGTATGGACTATGCTCGGCAAGGGTCCGGAGAGACCAGGATTCGGCCTAGGACATAGGCCATATATTATTGGTTACTATTTTAGGTCGTCGAGTATGGACTATTCTCGGCAGGGGTCCGGAGTGACCAGGATTCGGCTTAGGACTTAAGCAACGGCATTATTCGACGTTTAGGGACACTGAACCATGAACACCATGGAATTACTTAACATAGGTTGTCAACTGTGGATTGCGCTTGGCAAGAACCCGATGAGGTTACGGATTTGGATATTGGCTATGAATAGCTAAGAATTCGGACAAGGACCCGAAGCGGTCCCGGATTTGGATATCGACCCGGAGAGGTCACAGATATGGTTATAGGTTATTGGATATGGATGGATTGGAACTCGGTATTCGGGTTCAGATGGATGCGGAATTGGATAAGGACTTGGTTACTGGATAGGAATCAGACATCGACTCGGAACAGTCACGGAAATGGATCAGGATATGGCCGTGGCACTCGGATAAGATGGCTTGGTAATGGATTGGATTATGAATCAGAAAGTATGGATGGGGATAACATACATACTTAGGATATTGGACTTGAGGCTATTCAAAACACACCTTTCATAGCAAGGCATGTTTTGGGGGGCAAGTGTTAACCCGCCTTTTGGCAAGACCGCGGACAGGCGGGTTTAACTTAATCAACTACATGTTCGTCGAGGATATAGTACGATGGATTCAGTCGACTAGATGGATGGATGATGCAATGTGCTTGGGAGATGGAAATATGATTGGATAAAGATGAATCAACTATAATTTGGGTGTAGGAAACATGGTTCGACATTAAACATGGTTCAACATTAAACATGGTTCGACATGATGGAGGTTCGGCACATATGGTTCGTCTGGCATTCACGTTCGAATAGCGTTCAAGAGTAGTCGGCATTCCATGAAGCATTCGGCATCCAGGTGGCGTTCGACGTCAAGATACGCTCGGCATCTCGGAAGAGCTCGGCATTCGGAAGTGCTCATCATCAAGGAACGTTCGGCATCAAGAGACGTTCGGTAGGGTATAACGTTCGGCATGTACGAACGTTCGGCATGGCAGAATTGTTCGGCCTAACTATTGTTCGACCTAAGTATCGTTCGGCCAAGAGATGGTTCGGCCTTGATAGTGTTCGGCCAGAGTATCGTCCAGCCTAAGTGTTGTTCAGCAATCAGTCGTTCAGCACGAATACATTGGATCGGCCTCCGGTATCGTTCGGCGAAAATATCTCCCACGGCATTCAGGGTGTTCGGCCTCACTTCTGATCGGCATGAGGAGATCGTTCAGCATTCACACCTTGTTTGGCATTCAGCGTTCGGCATCTATGGTTCGGCATATGGAGACCACTCCATTTGGGCTGAGGTATTCAGCTACCAGGCCCACCAGGGAAGTCCAACCCATCTTTGTCTATAAATAGAGAGGCAGGGGCATAGTGAAAAGGGATCTTCTTTCAGTTCTCTTACTTTCTCTTTTCTAAGGCTAAGGAAACTCTGCCATTTTGTAACTGTAATCGATTATTGCAGAAATAAAAAGAAAACTTCTAAGTGGATGTAGGCCGGAGTTAGCCGAACCACTATAAAGTCTGTTGTTCTTTACTGCTTTCATTTTAGTTTTAACTGTTCTTCACATTATTACTCTCTACATATACTCTATCTCTGAGCTGTGACTGATATTTGGTGCTTTCACTTGGATTTGGGTGTAGTGACCAATTTTGGCACCAACAACTTCATAGGACCAATAGTTCAAAAATAAGAGTTTTTTTTGAAATCCACATATTTCACCCGTTTAGTAGTGTACATTTTGGTAAATATATATACATACATATAATAATAATATAAGTAAGGTTAATAATAATATAGTAAATATAAAGGAGATGTGACTTTTTTATAAAATTTTAGAAAATAAAAATAAAAGAGAAAGATGTAAGTGTTTTACCACATCAAAGTACAAGGATCATTCTATTATCAAATATGTTTTCCCATGGGTTAGTACTTTGATAGATTAAGAGAGTCATGTGATTATGGACTACGAAGACGAGGGTGAGGTGGCATGAGGTGTAAGGAAGGAAGGAGGAATGTAGTGATGTGTCACTAAGTGAATGTAGGATATGTACTTTAAGGGCAATTTAGTAATTTTCTTAATCCATTTTATATAAAAACAATTTCTATTTTTCTCTCTCTCATTTTCATTTCAATCCTTATTTTCGAACTTCATCTTCCATTTCGAAGTTCCAAAAGCTCCTTAATGTCTTCCTAATAGTTTTCAAAATAAAAGTTCTTCTTTTTCTCCTTTAAAACATTTTTAAAACCCTTTTAAAACACTCTTTTCTACCCTACACCACGTTCTCCTTCAAAAACCAAAGCCTAAACACCCCCTACACCCCTAGGCCGAGCCCACACTCCTCTAGGCCGAGCCCAAAAGTCCACTTCCATAACCAAAAATTCAATTTCACTTAAAAGAATCCAAGATCTATGTCAATTTAAGGCATGGTAGAAATTTGATTTGATTTCGTGAGTTTTGGTGAATAAAGCTCACATTTTTAAACAAGTTTAGAACTTTATGTTGTTGCTAATAATTGTGTTGATCTTAGTTGAAAAATATTGTGTTTGGTGTTGTATATATGTGAGAGTATATAAATAATTTGGTTGTGAATTTGGAAATATAGTTTGGATGTTTAGTGATGCGAAAATAGCGATTTTTTACTTTATGTATAATTTTTTATGACATGTGATAAATGTGTGGACTTATGCTATGTGGTTGTATGTTAAAAAAATAGCACTTAAAGTTGTCGAGATCCTTGTTTCAAACTATTTTGCTTAACTTTTTTTTAAGTTTACAAGTTTTAAACTTTATTTTAGTTTCCAAAAACCCTTATACAAGTTTTAAGTAAAATAACAAGTTGAGGTCTTGAAGGGTATTGCAAATGCAAACTAGTTTGGAGTAATGGTATCCATGGCGATAGTCATTATGGATCGCTATGGATGTAGTTTGTGAACTCAAAGACTTTTTCTAAAACTAAAAGTGTTTTTATGTTAAATATTTTTGAAATGTATTTTCAAAACATATTATAGGTATTAAAAGGTAATTATTGCTTATTAATTAAGTATGAGTTTTAATGATTAATTAATTAAGTAAAGATAACTAGTATTTAATTAATAATTAAGTAAAAGTAAGTAGTATTTAAGTATATAATTTAGTAAGGTAATTATAATTAGTTAATCAAGAGAGTTTAATTAATTACTAATTGAGTAAAGAGTTAATGAAGTATTAATTATTATTTAAAGTAAGGTTTAATTATTAAATTAATTATTAGTTAACTGACGGTTAATTATTAATTAATTATTAATCAGGTAGGGTTTAATTATTAATTAATTTTAGATTTAATAAAGATTAAGTTAAGATATAGTTAAGGTTTAATTAGTGTTTAATAAAGGTTTAAACTCATTTTAAATTAATTAGATATGGGTTTTAATTTTTAATTACTTTACTTCCAAGGACCAGTTTGTTTAAAAAACAACTTTCTTTTGTAAGTGGATGAGTTTAAATAAGGGATTCTTTTTGTCTATACCATTAAGTAGCCAAACAAATAATGGAATAGATAATTGATGTCATCTGTTTAGCAGAATAAATCCTCATTCTGCTATAATTAAATAGAATAAATTATTGATGGCATCCGTTTAGCGGAATAAATTCACATTCTGCTATTAAATTAATTTGGACATCTAATTTTATGCCAGTTGTTTTATATAGGATAAATGACACAATAACTATTGTTAGTTAATTATGGATTTGATTCACATATATGTTGCTTATATAAATACTAGTTATGTGAGTTGAAAGTAAAATTGAATTAAATGGTAACTTGATTCAGTGTCATTGTGGTCGCCAAGCCTTTTTCCAAATTTGTAAAGTTATGGATTTAAATAACTTCAATTGTATAACAATTTGAGGTGAAGTGTTTATAAATGATGTTTTAAAGTAAGTTATTTAATTGTTTTAATAAAGATATTTAATTTATTTAGTTACATTATTAATGATATTTTAAGTTATATAATTATATTATCAATGTTGTTAGTTAATTGGTTTAGTTTTGTTTAAAGTTAATTAATTATTTAATTAATGATGTGTTTAAATTTAATTACTTATCTTATCAATGTTTTTTAATGTTAATTATTTATTTATTTATGATTTTTGAAAGTAATTAATTGAATAAAGGTGTTTATAAATGATGAATTGTTTTATAAAAAGAATTTTACTTAGTAAAAAGTATTTATTTAAGGAGGTTTACAAATGATATTTCGTAAAGAAGATTATAAACAATGTTTGGTAAAGGAGTTTTATAAGGAGTTATAAATCATTTTAGAGATTTGTAAAAGAAATTTTATGAATTAATTTAGTGATTTATTAGAGGATTTGCTAATAAGAAATGGGCTTATAAAAAGGGAATTTTATAAAAGTAACGAGATTTGATTTTGATAAATAATCCTTCTTAATTATGGTGGTATGGAAACCTTCTTTTCATACTTAACGTCGAAGGATAATGGCCTGGTTTATAGTATGAAATGTTTTAAATAATATTTGTTTTAGCCTGTTATCCCGCCTTTTGGCAATGCCGTGACACCAAAGAATTGACTGAAAACGGAAGATAATCAGTCCCAACGACCGATTACCTACAAAGTTCACTATGGATGCTGGTAAATTTTTTCCGAGTCCGGATCGACCTACAATTAACATGACACGACAATCAAAGCTATGAAAGCCACGTTCCAAATTTCAAGTCAATCGGAGTTCGTACGCTCAAGATATGGTCAATGCAAATCTAGCAATGCTCTCATTCATATACATCATTCTAACTCCCTCGTATCGGTTTCATTCGAATCCATCAGGTAAACATCGGTTCGTATCCATCAGGTGTACATCGTTTGTATCCATTCACATCTTGTTCGTATCCATCCCACAAGCACCATTTCGTATCCATCATGTCTTCCCCACTTCGTATCCATCGTACTAGTTCCACTTCGTATCCATCGTACTAGTTCCACTTCGTATTTACCACATCCGCTCTATATCGTATCCATCATCTGGAGATGTTTTGTATAGCTTCGATATGAAACAACACCTAAAAACATAACTACTCGATGATCGATACGAAGAGAGTCAGGCTATACCAAATATCGATACGAAATGAAACCACTAACATTGATACGAAGTAGAGCATGGAACATCGATATGAAAAGTGTTGCCTAGATCGATACGAAGAGAGCATGTTCAAGTGAAAGACTCTGTCGTTCGGCATGAAAAGTGGATCGATCCTAAAAGTTGGCGCCACATCATCAGTCATCACGTGCCCAGAAGCGATGCGAACAGAAGCGATGTGAATAGAAAGGATGCGAAAAAAGGCGATGCGAACAAAAGCGATGTGAACTCAATAGCCTTCAACAAATTAAAACTTGCATCGGTCATAACTAAAAGTCTACAAGTCCAAATGCTACCAAATTTTCACAAGAGCTTGCGTACGACCTTAGGAATGTCCATGATCGATCTTGGCTCGATTGGGCAAGATTTGGATTGATACGAATCTCATTCGAATCGATCATGGATCGAGTCTAAACGACCAGGGATCGATCACGTGGGCCCACCCACATGATGGAAGGAGTCTTTCGAAGTTTGATACAGATATTTCCAGCCTGCACCTATAAATAGCTATCCAAGAGCTTCAGAAAAGGGATCTTTTTGCTCATCTATGTCGTTACTCTGCTGAACTCCATTATAACTCGGATATTATCAATTGGACTCTTGTAAATCAGTAGAGAATCATCAATAAAATAGCAACTCTTCAAAGTGGATGTAGGCTACAACGTTGAACCACTATAAATCTTGTCTTTCTACTACTTTCCTTTTAATTTTTTGAGTGTTCTTCATATTTAATTCTATTACATACAATCTATCTGTGATCTGTGACTGTGATTTGATGTTTTCATCTGCAATTGGGTGTTTGTGACCATTTTTGGCGCAAACATTTTGGTTCTTTCACTGAGAATTGAACTCAGGGATTCTAAAGCTTGGATTTTGGATCTGAAGGCTTAAGGACTTAGATCTAGAAAAGTAATGGTGAAGCAATCAGCAAGGAGACCAAGAGCAGAAAGGAGCTAGCATAAAGGAAGTCAGGAGGCTTCGTTAGGAGCGAATCAGGCCTTAGTCTTCATCACCCGAGATGAGATGGAGATGATGATGGAAGCTATGCAGGAGGGAATGCTGAAAAGGCAAGAAGAGATGATGCAGAACCTACTTCAGCAAATTGGACAAGCTAGAGCGCAGAATCAAGAGAACGCCACTACAAGGGGTGCTGGAGATAGGGATCAGGAGTATGAAACAACCAGGATTCAAAATAGAGCAGGACCATTAGGAGCAGCCCATAAGCTGGGGGGCACTCCCCAGGAGCATGTTGATCCAACCTCAGGCAGGATACCAGGTGGAGCTATTCAACACGGTGTTGATAGAGGAATGGATGCCCATCCAGGAGAGCAGATTCCAGGATTCCCTCGCGAACTCAAGGGGCAGATCAGAGGCAACAGACAAGGACTATAGCTTGACGATAGTGACAGATTGGCGGAGATGGTCTGATGAGCCATGAGAGGCGGATTAGTGAATATAGATCTGGAAGATGTTAAAAGGAGCCCCTTCGCTCCCACAATTAGGAAGGCCAAGAATCCACTAGAATTCAAGCTACTGACATTGGAGATGTATGATGGAAGGACAGACCCTACTGTTCATCTGACGAGGTATATGCAGCATATGGAAGTACTGGGGGCATCGGAGGAGATCATGGCCGGATGTTTCCCACTATATTTGACGGACATAGTAGCATTATGGTTTAGACAATTGGAGAGAAGTTCGATTGGAACATGGACTGAGTTGACTGAAAAGTTTATGAGGCAGTTCAGGGTTCACATCTCGAGGCCCAAGAATGTGATGAGTCTGTGTAACAACCCGGAGTTTTACAACAAGTAATTATCGTTAACATGACGATTAAACCGGTTGATTAATTACTGTTGCAATTTTGAATCGATTGAAATTCTTTTCAGATTTGTATAATTCTTTAATAAAAGTTTGGGTTAAAAAATTCGTTAATAAATGGTTGAACATTGGTGGGTTTTAAAGAAAGAAAATTTTTACCTTGGCCCATGTTGATTTTAGTTGCCGTGACATTATCTCAACCCGTTCCTCTTTGATTTTTCACTCGTTCAATCCCTAACTCAAAAACGAACGAAAGAAAATCGAAAATAATGGCGGCCACGAAATTAGGGCTTCGTCGAAAATGATGGAGCCGTTGTTTTTATCGATCGAAGCCAAGAATTTGTTGATCGACGCTCTCTATACTTCAATTCCATCAATCTGCGTTCGTCAAATAAGGTGAGTGATTCATTCACTCACATCTAGTTTAAACTTACTGTTTGTTCGATTCGAACTCGTGATTTCGTGAATTTCTGATGGACTCTGACTTTGTTTTCCTCGGCTTTGGTATTCTTGTACATTTGGTTTGGATGCTGAGCTTTTATTTCTGACCTTTTCATTTACTTGAATAACCTGGTGTTGATTTTTATTGACTTGGTAAGACTGTTGCTTCATCATGTATACGTCTGTGCTGCATTTCATTGATTTTGTTCATCACCTGACCTGTAGTAGTTGTATATGTTGACTTCTCTGGTTGTTCTTAACCACTGCTTGGATTTTGTACTGCGTTAGCCTGTAGTCTTCGACTTGATTTCATCGATATTGATAATTTCTATCCTGTTGCTTCGAGTTGGTCTTGTAGCTTTGTTATGTCACTGAATTATTGACATGAACTGGCATTGTCACTTGTAGTTAGTATTGCAGTTTTAACTTGTACTCTTCAGGCATCTTGCTTACAGTTGCATTGTGGTATTCCTTTGATAGTCTATGCCTTAGCCTTGCTTGTGCACTTGCATGTCAAAGTAATTGAGTTGTTTTGGAGAAGAAAGTTCATTTCGGGCATGTCTGCACACTTCTGACCAATTATTCACCTTGTAGTTTGATGTGTCTGTTGAACATTTGATTTCCCTGTGTACTTTGTTGACATTGTAACTTGTATTTGAAGTTGTACAGTCACCATCTTGTTGCACTTTGATGTTTTTGTTGTAGTAGTCTGATGACCTGTAGCTTCACTTGAGTTGTTAGACTGCTGCACTCAGGTCTGTTCATTTGAATTGCATTCATTCTTGACCTGTAGTGTTACTGGTGCCTTCTTTGGTTCGTGATGCATTCACTTATATACTTGTTCATCTTGTAGTTCCCAAGGTTGGGTTTCGAACATGGCTACTTCATTTTGAAGCTGTGCCTTGATGTTGGCTTACATTATCCATTTCGCAGATGCATTCGTTAGTTGTTAATTACTCATGCAATTGCTACCATAATTGTTAGCACTGATAACATATACCCAAATGCACTTATATGTGTCTGCATTAGATTTTGTATTTGTTTCCCCACTTCGAGACAGTTTTGGTTGCATTGGTCATTTCCAGTAGCTTGAACATTTAGCTTGTTGTATTGATTACCTCACTGGATTCGTTGAGTTGTCCCTGTTGTCACTTTAGTCTGGACTGCATATGTGAAGTGGTCGCTGACCTGATTTGTACATTGGTTAGCTCCACTTGACTTTGTAAAGCATGCCTCCATTGTTCCCTTGACTTAGTGCCAGTAGTTTTATTGCAGTCTCTATTTTGCATTGCATTGATGCACTGATTTCGTCGGTAAGTTGCTTGAAGGCATTTGAGTCTGGTACATTTGCATATGTCTGCGCCATTTGATTTATAAGTTCGTATACACGTGCATATATACATATATATGTGTGTATGCATATATTTGTGGATTTGTCTTCTGGTTCTGGTCATCTCGTCTTCGATCTTGTGATTTCCTGGCCTTGTCTTGATCACTGTTGATCTAAGGCATTGACATTCTGTTTCTGGTCATCTTCGACTGGGGTTTTCTGGCCATTACTGTGATATGTTTAAATCCCTCTGGTCATTTGCGACTTGTAGCATACTCGTAGCTGTTGTTCTTAACTTCGAATTCCACTGCTACATGATGAACTTGTACTCAGCTTGACTTGTTTGATTCTGATCCATGTTGCTGTGCAATGCTTTGAACTGCTGACCTGTAGCCTTTGTAGTGCTTGTTGATTCATTTTGTGTCCATCACTTGCTTGCCTGTTCATAGTGATGTTTACACTTCTGCATGGTGTATATATATTTGTTTCTTGTCCCACTCGAGTCTGAGTTGAAGGTGCAGTTTCAAACTGCTGTGTTGCCACTTCATGTATGTATACATGTGTATATACATATGTATGTATATATGTTTGTGCACTGATTTTAGTTGAGTCTTGTTTGTTGTTGTAGTTGCCTCTTGATGGCCTGGTTTCTCCATTTAGTCTTGCTGCAGTTGCTAGTTTGAGTTTTGTTGCCTCTTGCACATGCTCTTTGATATTGGTTGAACTTGTTTCACTTGCTGCCACTGTCTTCTTTGTAGTTGCATTCTGCCCTTGTCTTTGCAACTGTTTGCTACAATAGCTTCATCGTGGTGGTGGCTTCGTATTCGCTTATGTCTACATTCGCATGCGCTTTGCAGTTTTTCCCCCTGTTGGGATTTGTTCTTGAATCCACTTGAGTTGAACCCGATTTCGGGGTTTGACCTTGTGATCACTTGTGACTTTCATTGAGCTTTTGTGTATCTCCTGTGATAGTGGCGAGGCAGTACACGCGTGCGTGTACTGCAGCCCTATCAGATTTGACAGTTTTAAATTGATTTAGTCGATTTGATAAATTGTTTATTTATCTATGTTGATGATTTAAATCTGCTGATTTTTGTTAAACACTGTTAAGTGTTATATTGACCGTTATCCGGTTTCTTTGTTTAAAGAATCAGATAGACGAGAATGATTGTGACTATCGTCTATTTAAATTATTACTGCCTATATGCACTAATAAACTTGTTTGAATTAGACTGACCTGGGTATTATTTTCTTTTGAATGTAATACTCGGGTCAGACCCGAGTTATTTCAGGTTGTGGATTTTCTTCTTTGAGTTGTTGTTCAGGATATGAAGACTTTTCACATCTTCTGAAGTTGTCAGTGTCATTTTGTAGTAGTCGTGTCATTGTATAGAACGATATGTATTCATGTATATTAGTCGATAATGTACTTGTATATATAACTTCTGGAGTCGACAGTGGTAGTTGTATCATATGTATTGTGTCAACTATGTATTAACTGACATCAGTTATATATATATATGAGACGTTTGTTTTTATCTGTGTTCCGCATTTATATTATCTGTGTTATTGTTATATCTAATGTCCTAAACTATTATGAACCATCGTAGTTCGTTTTATACTAGTATTGGGAGTGTCGATGGGAGTAAATAAATAATAGATGAAAAATAAAAAAGTAGATACCACTCCTGTCGAGATAACCAATATTAGTGTAAAGCCAATTACGGATGGTCGCTCCTATCCAGCCTTATTCTTCGTAATAATAGACAGTATTTCTTTTAATACTCTTTGTTATTATGAGCATAGAGGTGGGGCGTTACAGTTGGTATCAGAGCTTGGGGTTTATGGACATAATATAAAACTTAACTCGGATGGAACATATGTTACAACTATTGGTCGATGTTTTAATTGTGTTAGAGTCAAAACTAAAGTTTTGAAATTTGGATGAAATTTTTAAATATCTTTATTTAAAAATAATAGTGAAATTGTGTTCTGATGATTTGATTGATTTGTGTTCTGTTTATCAGAGTGCGCAGCGGAAACAGTGAAACTGTCTTCGCTGAGTACAACTGATAATCTTTTTGATTTAAAAATCAAAATACGAAATTGATATGAATTTCATTTGTTGTTTACATAGCTGTAATTATTTTTTTTCTTTGAGAATTTCGAATTCGAATTGAGGATTCGAAGAAATTGCAGATATGTGATTTTGTTGAAATTTCCGCTGGCTTTCTTTTGTACTAATCATCTAGTGATTAGATTTTTGCTGTTTTGAATTATCTTCATTGAAGATACATTTGAATGATTTCTTTGTTCATTTTGTAGTACGTGCAAAAATTTGAATTGCACGTTATTGCATTTATTTTACGTTGAACCGATGCTTGGTTATGATACGTATTTTGTTGCCGTTATTTTTATAACGGACTTTTTACACCAATGCTGAATTTTTGAGGCACGGTGTTTTGTTGACAATTTTAATAAATGAAAATTCACTGATGTCACATTTTGATGTGAATCCTTTGATGAGATATTTGATGTTTTAAAATTTCTGTCGCTTTGACTTCAGTAACAACCAAATTTTTAAAAGTGGATTTTCAAGCGGTATTTCCGCAAAACTGATGTGTAACCGTTTTTACGGTATTTTGAGAAGTACGATTTCCTTACCGAAATTGTTACTGATTTGTTGTTTTAATCACGTGATTGGAAAATTGTTTTATAAAATCTTAGCAGTTTGCGTTTTCAAAAGAATGAGGAAGCGACTTAAACGATTCAGCAAAATCGAGGACTATGACCCCTTTCTTTTACTGATTCGCTTAATTCCGGACTTGTCCGTTTGAGAATGTGAAGGGTATTTTTACAAAATACACAACTTTGCACTTTCAAAGAAACGATGAAGAGATTTAAACGATTTAGCAAAAGTGCGGAGTATGGAACCACACTTTTACTATTTCGGTTAATTCCGGACTCGTTAATTGAATATCTGTTGTTTTGATGATTCTACACTTTCAAGGAAACGATTAAGAGAATTAAACAATTTAGTAAAACTCGTGGTTATGGGACATGTGCGTTTACTATTTTGGTTAATTCCGGACTCGTTAATTGAAATATTTGATGCTTTCGTGTGCTTTCGAGCCACTATGTTGGACCTTCGGGTCAAATACCAGTACTAGACCTTCGGGTCATATGTTGGACCTTCGGGTCATTTGTTGGGCGCCAAAAATTATGTTGAGTACTTGGTAGGCTTCGGCCATATGTTGTTGCACGTGCGGCGAATTAAAAACTCGCCATCTGATGGGATCGATCCAAGCTTTTATGTTGATTTTCTAGTCTTCTTAATTGATTTCTATATATTTGTTGCTTCCAATTATCTGTAGGTAATTGGATATTTGTTGCTATGAGTTCTGATTATCGTTTTTGATAATCAGATATTTGTTGATTCTAATTATCGCTTGTGATAATTAGATATTTGTTGCTATGAGTTCTGATTATCGTTTTTGATAATCAGATATTTGTTGATTCTAATTATCGCTTGTGATAATTAGATATTTGTTGCTATGAGTTCTGATTATCGTTTTTGATAATCAGATATTTGTTGATTCTAATTATCGCTTGTGATAATTAGATATTTGTTGCTATGAGTTCTGATTATCGTTTTTGATAATCAGATATTTGTTGATTCTAATTATCGCTTGTGATAATTAGATATTTGTTGATATTAGTTCTGATTATCGTTTTTGATAATCAGATATTTGTTGTTTCTAATTATCGCTTGTGATAATTAGATATTTGTTGATATGAGTTCTGATTATCGTTTTTGATAATCGGATATTTGTTGTTTTTAATTATCGCTTGAGATAATTAAATATTTGTTGATTTTAGATTTAATTATCGCTTTAGATAATTAAATATTGGTTGATTTGAAATTTGATTATCGCTTGTGATAATCGAATATTTGTTGATTTGAGAAATTTGATTATCGTTTTTGATAATCGAATATTTGTTGAATTTTAAATTTGATTATCGCTTGTGATAATCGAATATTTGTTGATTTGAGAAATTTGATTATCGCTTGTGATAATCGAATATTTGTTGATTTGAGAAATTTGATTATCGTTTTTGATAATTGAATAGTTGTTTTCTGACTATCGTTTGAGATAATCAGATATTTGATTTGTCTTCTGATTATCGTTTGAGATAAGTAAATATTTGCGATTTTTGAGATTTGAGCTTCGTCTTTTTCTCTAGCGATTCAGGTGAGTAAATTGATTTACTCACATTCAATTCGTGCTCTGTATGGGATTTCTGCTATGTTTTTCCTTCTCTTTTAGTTGCTGGAACTCGATTGTTCTTGCTCTTGTTAGTCGTCTGATTTTGATCCCTGATTCCCACGATGTTGATTCTTTTGATTTGAAGCAGTCGAACCTTTTTGATTTCTTATCTAATACTTCCCCGCTGACACTTGCTTTGCTTATACATTCGACATTGCCATGCTCTTTTGGTTGTTACCTTCTATCCATTTATTCCCTATGATTGCGTGGACGCAATTTCTTTAAGGAGGGGAGTCTGTAACAACCCGGAGTTTTACAACAAGTAATTATCGTTAACATGACGATTAAACCGGTTGATTAATTACTGTTGCAATTTTGAATCGATTGAAATTCTTTTCAGATTTGTATAATTCTTTAATAAAAGTTTGGGTTAAAGAATTCGTTAATAAATGGTTGAACATTGGTGGGTTTTAAAGAAAGAAAATTTTTACCTTGGCCCATGTTGAGTTTAGTTGCCGTGACATTATCTCAACCCGTTCCTCTTTGATTTTTCACTCGTTCAATCCCTAACTCAAAAACGAACGAAAGAAAATCGAAAATAATGGCGGCCACGAAATTAGGGCTTCGTCGAAAATGATGGAGCCGTTGTTTTTATCGATCGAAGCCAAGAATTTGTTGATCGACGCTCTCTATACTTCAATTCCATCAATCTGCGTTCGTCAAATAAGGTGAGTGATTCATTCACTCACATCTAGTTTAAACTTACTGTTTGTTCGATTCGAACTCGTGATTTCGTGAATTTCTGATGGACTCTGACTTTGTTTTCCTCGGCTTTGGTATTCTTGTACATTTGGTTTGGATGCTGAGCTTTTATTTCTGACCTTTTCATTTACTTGAATAACCTGGTGTTGATTTTTATTGACTTGGTAAGACTGTTGCTTCATCATGTATACGTCTGTGCTGCATTTCATTGATTTTGTTCATCACCTGACCTGTAGTAGTTGTATATGTTGACTTCTCTGGTTGTTCTTAACCACTGCTTGGATTTTGTACTGCGTTAGCCTGTAGTCTTCGACTTGATTTCATCGATATTGATAATTTCTATCCTGTTGCTTCGAGTTGGTCTTGTAGCTTTGTTATGTCACTGAATTATTGACATGAACTGGCATTGTCACTTGTAGTTAGTATTGCAGTTTTAACTTGTACTCTTCAGGCATCTTGCTTACAGTTGCATTGTGGTATTCCTTTGATAGTCTATGCCTTAGCCTTGCCTGTGCACTTGCATGTCAAAGTAATTGAGTTGTTTTGGAGAAGAAAGTTCATTTTGGGCATGTCTGCGCACTTCTGACCAATTATTCACCTTGTAGTTTGATGTGTCTGTTGAACATTGATTTCCCTGTGTACTTTGTTGACATTGTAACTTGTATTTGACGTTGTACAGTCACCATCTTGTTGCACTTTGATGTTTTTGTTGTAGTAGTCTGATGACCTGTAGCTTCACTTGAGTTGTTAGACTGCTGCACTCAGGTCTGTTCATTTGAATTACATTCATTCTTGACCTGTAGTGTTACTGGTGCCTTCTTTGGTTCGTGATGCATTCACTTATATACTTGTTCATCTTGTAGTTCCCAAGGTTGGGTTTCGAACATGGCTACTTCATTTTGAAGCTGTGCCTTGGTGTTGGCTTAAATTATCCATTTCGCAGATGCATTCGTTAGTTGTTAATTACTCATGCAATTGCTACCATAATTGTTAGCACTGATAACATATACCCAAATGCACTTATATGTGTCTGCATTAGATTTTGTATTTGTTTCCCCACTTCGAGACAGTTTTGGTTGCATTGGTCATTTCCAGTAGCTTGAACATTTAGCTTGTTGTATTGGTTACCTCACTGGATTCGTTGAGTTGTCCCTGTTGTCACTTTAGTCTGGACTGCATATGTGAAGTGGTCGCTGACCTGATTTATACATTGGTTAGCTCCACTTGACTTTGTAAAGCATGCCTCCATTGTTCCCTTGACTTAGTGCCAGTAGTTTTATTGCAGTCTCTATTTTGCATTGCATTGATGCACTGATTTCGTCGGTAAGTTGCTTGAAGGCATTTGAGTCTGGTACATTTGCATATGTCTGCGCCATTTGATTTATAAGTTCGTATACACGTGCATATATACATATATATGTGTGTATGCATATATTTGTGGATTTGTCTTCTGGTTCTGGTCATCTCGTCTTCGATCTTGTGATTTCCTGGCCTTGTCTTGATCACTGTTGATCTAAGGCATTGACATTCTGTTTCTGGTCATCTTCGACTGGGGTTTTCTGGCCATTACTGTGATATGTTTAAATCCCTCTGGTCATTTGCGACTTGTAGCATACTCGTAGCTGTTGTTCTTAACTTCGAATTCCACTGCTACATGATGAACTTGTACTCAGCTTGACTTGTTTGATTCTGATCCATGTTGCTGTGCAATGCTTTGAACTGCTGACCTGTAGCCTTTGTAGTGCTTGTTGATTCATTTTGTGTCCATCACTTGCTTGCCTGTTCATAGTGATGTTTACACTTCTGCATGGTGTATATATATTTGTTTCTTGTCCCACTCGAGTCTGAGTTGAAGGTGCAGTTTCAAACTGCTGTGTTGCCACTTCATGTATGTATACATGTGTATATACATATGTATGTATATATGTTTGTGCACTGATTTTAGTTGAGTCTTGTTTGTTGTTGCAGTTGCATCTTGATGGCCTGGTTTCTCCATTTAGTCTTGCTGCAGTTGCTAGTTTGAGTTTTGTTGCCTCTTGCACATGCTCTTTGATATTGGTTGAACTTGTTTCACTTGCTGCCACTGTCTTCTTTGTAGTTGCATTCTGCCCTTGTCTTTGCAACTGTTTGCTACTATAGATTCATCATGGTGGTGGCTTCGTATTCGCTTATGTCTGCATTCGCATGCGCTTTGCAGTTTTTCCCCCTGTTGGGATTTGTTCTTGAATCCACTTGAGTTGAACCCGATTTCGGGGTTTGACCTTGTGATCACTTGTGACTTTCATTGAGCTTTTGTGTATATCCTGTGATAGTGGCGAGGCAGTACACGCGTGCGTGTACTGCAGCCCTATCAGATTTGACAGTTTTAAATTGATTTAGTCGATTTGATAAATTGTTTATTTATCTCTGTTGATGATTTAAATCTGCTAATTTTTGTTAAACACTGTTAAGTGTTATATTGACCGTTATCCGGTTTCTTTGTTTAAAGAATCGGATAGACGAGAATGATTGTGACTATCGTCTATTTAAATTATTACTGCCTATATGCACTAATAAACTGGTTTGAATTAGGCTGACCTGGGTATTATTTTCTTTTGAATGTAATACTCGGGTCAGACCCGAGTTATTTCAGGTTGTGGATTTTCTTCTTTGAGTTGCTGTTCAGGATATGAAGACTTTTCACATCTTCTGAAGTTGTCAGTGTCATTTTGTAGTAGTCGTGTCATTGTATAGAACGATATGTATTCATGTATATTAGTCGATAATGTACTTGTATATATAACTTCTGGAGTCGACAGTGGTAGTTGTATCATATGTATTGTGTCAACTATGTATTAACTGACATCAGTTATATATATATGAGACTTTTGTTTTTATCTGTGTTCCGCATTTATATTATCTATGTTATTGTTATATCTAATGTCCTAAACTATTATGAACCATCGTAGTTCGTTTTATACTAGTATTGGGAGTGTCGATGGGAGTAAATAAATAATAGATGAAAAATAAAAAAGTAGATACCACTCCTGTCGAGATAACCAATATTAGTGTAAAGCCAATTACGGATGGTCGCTCCTATCCAGCCTTATTCTTCGTAATAATAGACAGTATTTCTTTTAATACTCTTTGTTATTATGAGCATAGAGGTGGGGCGTTACAGTCTGACAACACTGAAGCTGAAGGCCGGAGAGTCTTTGAGGAACTTCTTAACACGATTCAATGTAGCAGCGGCATCAGTGGATCAGCCAGATCCATCCATGGTTCTGGTGGCAACTGTATCTGGCATAGCTGATGGCTCAAAATTCAAGAATTCGCTGATGAGGCATCCACCTATGGACTTAGGAGAGTTTTACCATGAGGTAGAAAGGTTTCTGCGACAAGAGGATGCAAATGCTGAGAGAGAGGAAGGAGAGGGGGTTGATTTTTATGCAGTCAAAAGCGGAGATCCGCCCGGAAAGGATTCAGGCAATGAGAAAGGGAAATGGAAAGCAGAGGACAATTGTGATGAGCCAAAGCGACCGCGAAAGGAGCCGAGATTCATCTCTTATTCAAAGCTGAGTGAGACATTAGAGCGAATCTACCAAGACACTAGGGGCAGGTTCCATACCGGAGGCTAATGAGGAGGGATCCGACCAACAATGAGAGGAAATCAAACAAGTACTTCTTATTCCACGAGCTAAGTGGCCATAGTAAAAATGATTGCAGGCACTTGAGGGATGAGATAGAGGGGCATCTGGAACGGCATGCTATTACAGTACGTGAGAAGGCGAGCAGGAACGGTGGAGCAAGAACGACCACCATCTACATCAACTGGGGACGGCTCAGGATTGAGGCATCAGCTTGTCATCAACTGATTGAAATAATGATGAATAAGTCGCAAACTCCACACTAGTGCGGTTAAGTCGCTTACACATGTACATGATCACGAACGGTCCTTAGGCGTGCTCTGAGACGACTATCACCCGCATTAGTGTAGGTGTCTGCACTTTGACTTCTTTGCTTTGCTTTTCTTTTCTATTCTTTGCATCTGGACTTGATTTGGTTGAACATTTTGGTTGTAAGACTCATTTTGAATGTAAATCTTGTATTTGTAATTCCATAATGGCTAAGTCACTTACACATGTACGGGATCGCAAACAATCCTCAAGCATGCTCTGAGATGGCGATAAACCGCCTTAACAAACAATTCGGAAACTCACTCGAACGTGAAATCCGACATTAATGATACTAAGTCCCCCCGGGCACACACAACTCGCCACGAATGGCACCCGAGCACGAACGTTCACAATTCGCCTCGAACGGCACCCGACCTCGAACGGTCACAATTCGCCTCGAACGGCACTCGACCGCGAATGGTCACCATTCGCCACGAACGGCACCCCGACCGCGAATGGTCACAACTCGCCTCGAATGGCATCCGACCTCGAACAGTCACATACCGCCCCGAACGACATACGACCACGAACGATCACTATTCACAGTCAGGTTAGATTATCAACCTCTTTACAGGACATTATCCGGGTATGAACATCCAGCTTATTGAACTACAAAACACACCTTCCTATCGCAAGGCTTGTTTTGAGGGGCAAGTGTTATTCTGCCTTTTGGCATGGCCGTGACACCAAAGAATTGACTGAAAAAGGAAGATAATCAGTCCCGACGACCGATTACCTACAAAGTTCACAATGGATGATGGTAAATTTTGTCCGAGTCCGGATCGAGCTACAATTAACATGATACGACAATCAAAGCTATGAAAGCCAACGTTCCAAATTTCAAGTCAATCGGAGTTCGTATGATCAAGATATGATCGATGCAAATCTAGCAATGCTCTCATTCGTATCCATCATTCCACCTCCCTCGTATCGGTTTCATTCGAATCCATCAGGTATACATCGGTCGTATCCATCAGGTGTACATTGGTTTGTATCCATTCACATCTCGTTCGTATCCATCCCACAAGCACCATTTTGTATCCATCATGTCTTCCCCACTTCGTATCCATCGTACTAGTTCCACTTCGTATCCATCACATCCGCTCTATTTCATATCCATCATTTGGAGATGTTTCGTATCGCTTCGATATGAAACAACACCTAAAAACAGAACTACTCGATGATCGATACAAAGAGAGTCAGGCTATACCAAATATAGATACGAAATGAAACCAGTAACATCGATACAAAGTAGAGCACGGAACATCGATACGAAAAGCGTTGCCTAGATCGATACGAAGAGAGCATGTTCAAGTTAAAGACTCGGTCGCTCGGCATGAAAAGTGGATCGATCCTAAAAGTTGGCGCCACATCATCATTCATCACATGCCCAGAAGCGATGTGAACAGAAGCGATGTGTAATACCCCAAAATTTTGTGAAAAATCATTTTTGTAAAATGATTTAATTTTTGAAATATTTAGATTTAAATATGGTGAAATTTCTGGAATAAATAGTGTGCAAGTATATGTGTGCACGTGCACACTGAAATGGCACAAGGAAGAACTCCAGATTTCTTGGATTTAAAACAGGAATTAAAAAGCAATACAAACATGATTTTGCAACATGGATATTTGATTTCTGGGATTATATGGATCATCTTAGAAAATAAGAAAAGTAAGTTTTACTTTAAATCAGTAAACAGATTTTATTTAAAACCCAGAAAAGAAAATTATACATATATATATATATTATAAGCATTTGTAAACCTGTATACATATAGGTGCATATGTTTCTGAAATTAAAGAGGAATTAAATAAGCCTAGATAAGATATGTATACAAATATACATTTTTAAGTACTGAAAAGTATATATATATATATAAGCAAGTGAAACTATAACATTAAAATGACATGAAATGTGATACAAGTCAATATGCTTGTGTAGGCAAAAATAGCAAAGGGAATTCTCAGGAATAATTAAAATATAAAATAGGATAGTCACACTTTTAACATGACTAGGTGAGTGGCCATTTTCTGAAAAGTAAAAGAAAGAAAATGCAGCCTTTAAATTGGTTAATATGGCCGGGGTATTATGAATGAAAAATGCATGATGCTAGCCAGGACAGAAATGGAATTCTCCGGATCGACAAGAATCGATTAAAAATCGAAAACCCACAGAAAACTGCCTAAAATAGGCATATGCACATTTCCCAAATTCAGTCGACTGGACTGTATGGTCAGTCGATTGATACATGCCTAGAAACTCTCAGTTTCCAAGTTCAGTCGACTGGCCATATACGTCAGTTGATTGGTAGAGGGACAGAAACTTTCTGTTTTCGGGTTCAGTCGACTGAACTGTATGGTCAGTCGACTAATACAGGGCTAGAAAACTTTCTGTTCCTAGATTCAATCGACTGATCTTACAGTTCAGTCGACTGAACTGTCATTTGCAGTATTTTCAGTCTAGCCCAAGAAGGGCAAAAATCCAAACCGGAAGTGATTGGATGAGCAACTGAGACTAGGGATTTATGCCAAGCGACAACCCAGCCTTATAGGCTCTTCGATACACCCCAACAACATGTTCAAACATCAAAGATAGGATTTTTAAAGATTTGACTTCAAAACACCAGAAATTGGAATATTCATCAAACCAATTCAATTCAAAGGCAAATGGACAAGGAATAGATGTTAGGAATTACTACCTAACAACTATTAAAGATATGGACATAGATGTGAGTTCAAAAACTCACTTTTTAAACCCAAAACAACAAATGAGAAGCTCTAGAACAAGCAAAGATTGATTTCTCTTCAACAACACCTCTAAAATCTTCAACCTATTATCAAAGGCAAAGTTTTTCCTAAGTTAGGTTATAGCAATTTCTGAAAATTGAAGAGGGATTGAGATGGAGAAGATGAAGAGGATGCTTACTTAAGCTTCTCTTGGATTTTGGACATGAATTTGAGTTTCTTAATCAAAGCTTGGGTTTAGGAATTTTAATTTCCTCTTCTTTCCCCCATTTTTACTTTAGCTTGAGAGTGTTAGGAAATGAGGAGTGGAATGAATGAAGAGGAGTGGAGTTGGGTTATTTATTAGGTTGGTGGGCTGAAACCCAAACCCAAAGCCCTAAATGAAAATATCAAAATTTTACTCAACTCCAAACATATCGATGTTTATACTCCAAAAGTCGCAAATGCCATTTTGGACTCAATGGAAGTGGTCTCGAGTCCTAATTCGACTGTTTGCAAAAAGTGACATTTCGGACTTAAATCCGACTAACGATGTTATATTTAAATAAAACATTTAAATATACAATCGTAAAATATGCGGGTTATTACATTACATAACTTGTTTTTTAAAAAGATCAAATTGATTACAAAGTTTACATGTGAAAGGAACCAACTAAATAAATTGTTTTCTGTAAATGAAATAAATTTCAACATAAAAGTGCAATTTTGTTCTTTTCCTATAGAAAAAAGAAGTTAAAACTAACTAAATATATAATGTTTTCTTTCAATGATGTCAACAAACTGGATTAATATTCATCTTGCTTCAACTGCTTTTTTCAACATGCTTCTTTTCTTCCTGTGGCTTCTGTTGTGAACTGTAGAACTTTTCCGTGGTCCAACAATATGGTTCATCTGTCATAATGTCGGCTACCATATTTCCTCTTAACTGACCAATATCTTCTTCTGAAACCTTTTCTACCAATGGTAATCCTGTTGCTTTTTTCCTTATGTTTACCATGACAAACATTCCACAATCATACATATTGTAAAACATTTAGTTAGAAAACAATAAATGATAAATGGTGGATATATATGGTCAAAATTTGAGTGTTATGCATTACCAAAAATGCTACAGAGATATTGAAAATTGTCCTTAAGGTTACATGCATTGACAAATAAATAAACATGAGGACAAGTGCATTTAGATTTTTAGTATTATGGAATAGGTTCAACACAAAACCCCTTCGACCAACATACTACTACAACACTGCGCAACAGCAACCAGTGCAACTGCTTATCATCAGCTACCTCTCACATCCCCCCATCAAATTGTATAAACACACAATGCAAGCCAACAACGTTCCACATTCAAACAAACTTTTTGCACCAAAAAAAAACAGCAGTAACCCCATATATTTGCCTATACTTTCTAATCGCAATCAAACTTCTTCAGTACATCGCCACACTCTACATCTACTTCACCACGGTAACATCCAAACTGCTTCACTTTCATTGCTTTTATCACTTTATGAAAATTTAGCAATTTAATAAAAATGATAAAAGAATTTATCAATTTTTGAAAATGATAAATGGTATTATCTTTTAATTACAAATGAATGTTTTTGTAATATGTTAACAAAGTTGTAATGCTCCTATAAAATGATGAATGATTATATTTTATATACTTAAAATGATAATTCTTTTATCAATTTATGAAAAACTATAAATTCTTTTATCAATTTATAAAAAAGATAAATGGTGTTATCTTTTTATCAAAAATGAATATTACTGTAATATAATAAGTCAGTAAGGTTGCTTTAATGCTTATATAAAATGATGACCGTTTAAATTTTCTATATTTAAGTTGATAGATGCTTTTATCACTTTATGAAAATGTAGGAATTTTATAAAAATGATAAAAGAATTTATCAATTTTTGAAAATGATAAATGGTATAATCTTTTAATTACAAATGAAAATTTTTGTAATATGTTAACAATGTTGTAATGCTTCTATAAAATGATCAATGATTATATTTTATATACTTAAAATGATAATTCTTTATCAATTTCTGAAAAACGATAAATTCTTTTATCAGTTTCTAAAAAAGATAAATGGTGTTATCTTTTTATCAAAAATGAATATTGCTGTAATATAATAAGTCAGTAAGGCTACTTTAATGCTTATATAAAATGATGACTATTTAAATTTTCTATATTTAAGTTAATAGATGCTTCTATCACTTTATGAAAATGTAGCAATTTTATAAAAATGATAAAAGAATTTATCAATTTCTGAAAATGATAAATGGTATTATCTTTTGATTACAAATGAATATTTTTGTAATATGTTAACAATGTTGTAATGCTTCTATAAAATGATGAATGATTAAATTTTGTATACTTAAAATGATAATTCTTTTATCAATTTTTGATAAACGAAAAATTCTTTTATCAATTTCTAAAAAAGATAAATGGTGTTATATTTTTATCAAAAATGAATATTGCTGTAATATAATAAGTCAGTAAGACTGCTTTAATGCTTATATAAAATGATGACCGTTTAGATTTTCTATATTTAAGTTGATAGATGCTTTTATCACTTTATGAAAATGTTGCAATTTTATAAAAAATGATAAAAGAATTTATCAATTTCTGAAAATGATAAATGGTATTATCTTTTGATTACAAATGAATATTGTTGTAATATGTTAACAATGTTGTAATGCTTCTATAAAACGATGAATGATTAAATTTCATATACTTAAAATGATAATTCTTCAATTTTTGATAAACGATAAATTCTATTATCAATTTCTAAAAAGTTAAATGGTGTTATCTTATTATCAAAAATGAACATTGTTGTAATATAATAAGTCAATAAGGCAGCTGTAATGCTTATATAAAATGATGACCGTTTAAATTTTCTATATTTTAGTTGATAGATGCTTTTATCACTTTATGAAAATGTAGGAATTTTATAAAAATTGATAAAAGAATTTATCAATTTTTGAAAATGATAAATGGTATTATCTTTTAATTACAAATGAATATTGTTGTAATATGTTAACAATGTTGTAATGTTTCTATAAAATGATGAATGATTATATTTTATATACTTAAAATGATAATTCTTTTATCAATTTATGAAAAACTATAAATTCATTTATCAATTTCTAAAAAAGATAAATGGTGTTATCTTTTTATCAAAAATGAATATTGCTCTAATATAATAAGTCAGTAAGGCTGCATTAATGCTTATATAAAATGATGACTGTTTAAATTTTCTATATTTAAGTTGATAGATGATTTTATCACTTTATGAAAATGTAGCAATTTTATAAAAATGATAAAAGAATTTATCAATTTCTGAAAATGATAAATGGTATTATCTTTTAATTACAAATGAATATTTTTGTAATATGTTAACAATGTTGTAATGCTTCTATAAAATGATGAATGATTAAATTTTATATACTTAAAATGATAATTCTTTTATCAATTTCTGATAAACGATAATTCTATACACCGTAGGGTGTATTATATGGTTTACATGCATCAAATTTGAACTTGGCTTTGTCCGACTTTTAATCGATATTTAGTTAAGCATTAACAATAGTTAAATAAGCATGAACATATAATTTAAAAATAATTACTCATTTTCTTGCTGAGCACAAGCTCCCAACGTAAGGCTACTTAAAATTTTCAAATTTGTGTTGCTTTCGTGGCATTTGGACTCCTTGATGATCTGGTTGACAATTGTTTTCTGTGTAGAACAATAGGATTAAAAAACATAAAAATAAATATAAAATAGTTTAGGATTTTATGCAAATTTTGATGAAACAAAAAATTTCTTACTATTGCCAAGGCAGCCCTCTTATGCTTGCTGCTGAAATTTTTATTTCTTGATGTACAATACAGTGAGTCATAAAGAATCCAGGATGACATTTCTCTATCAAGTTCCAAAAGCGTCCAATGTGCTTCATCATGTACTGGAAATAGTATAGTACTGCACAAAGGATTTGATAGAGCCTTTCTTATTGCTGGAAGGAACAGTTGATTTTTCAAATTCTCAATGTTATCGGATGCACTTTTCTGTGAAGAGAAATAAATATTGTAAATAATATTTTATTAACGATGGATAGCATTTATTTATATAAAATTGGTCTTACTGTCATTGTTGTGTTAATGTATGTTATGCTAGAACTGCTATCATACATCTTCGCTCTCCTAAACTGATACCAATCGATAATCTTTACAAAAAATCAATTATATAAGTTACTATTAAAAATAATTTAATAAGAACATAAGTTTTTTATTTTACATTTGGACTAACCTGCCCATTAATGAATCCACCAAAAAGCATTTCTTCTATCATACTTTTGTATATGACAATCATATTTTCATCATCCAAATTATAAGCTTCTTCGCTGAAAATTTCAATAACAATGTTTATTTCAATTATTCTATACAAATATATAAATAGTATAAGAAATGTTTATAATTTCACTTACTCAATGTCTCCGACCACTTTGAAGAAATCTGTTATCATCTTCGCTTCGTTGTGTGGAAAATGCTTCAACAGTGGACAGTTTTCTATGTTTTTACTCTTCTTCTTTATCTGCTCTTCCTTCTTTACTATGTTGTACTTTTCCACATCTATTACTTTATTCTTTTCTTCATAAATATAATTTGGATCTTTTTTTGCCACCCTTGCCTTTTGTTTTATTCTTCTCTGCATAGAACTTGGTTCTATTTGTGCTCTTTTTCTCTTCTTTTCTCCTTCTGCCTTTATTTTCAGTTCAATTTATTTTAGTTTTGTTTCCATCTCCTTTTCTTTTTCATTTGCTTTTTCATCTTCTTTCAGTTCATGTTTATCTTCATTATAAACCCTGCCATGATTTTTGTCTAGCTCCTTTTCCATTTCAGGTGTTCTAAAATCTTGGGATTCAAATAATTTGAAAGATGGAAACTCTGATGAACTGTTTGTGTGCCCAGCAATTACATGTTTTCTTCTGCTTTTAGTTGTTTCATGTACATCTTCTTCCCTCACAGTACATTCCTCCCCCAACTCTTTCAATCTAGCTTCAAATTTTTTTCTCCAAATTTGTTCTTCTTCCAATTCCTTTTCTTTTAGCAAAAGTGTTTTTTCCAGCTCCATAACCTTTTGTTTTATACTTTCTATTTCCTTTTCTTTGCCTTCATTTTCCATCAATAAAATATCTTCTTCTTTTCTCTTTTTCTTTTTCTATTTTCCCTCTTTTTTGAGTTGCTCTCTTCTTCCACTTGTTCATCAACAAGTTCTGTCACTTCGGTTAGCAGTTTCTTCTCATTTTCTGATATTTTTTTGAACCTTTTCGCAATCTGTCAAAAGATGTTAAAAGAGTCAAAACATGTTGAAAGATGTTAAATTAATAGAAAAAAAATGCATAAATAAGAAGAGACAAGAAGACGAAAAATGTTAAAAGAGTTATTGATTGGAAATTAACAATGAGTCTAGTCGGATTCAAGAACAAAACATTAATTCGCATTCATTGATTACAACCTAATTTGCATTGGCTTTAAGCCTATGGTCATGTATCTCAACTAAAGAAGTTGCATCTTAAGCTCTTGTTTAGACCAATGACATTTGCTAAACATCATTTTACCACAAAGAATTTCCTACAAAATTCAGACTACATAAACGAAGTATAAATGAAAAGAACCACAAAATGTAAAGAGAAACTAATTAAATAGCAGAAGTGAAGTGCATACATTCACTGAATGCCACTCAAACAAGCCTAGATGACGAAGTGCAGTGGTAACTAAAAGCAGATGCATATTTTCAAAAAAGAATTACATTTATATAACATATAATATTTATGCATTTAACCAAGAATTTTATTATATCTAAAGGCAAAAAAACGAATAAAGTAAATCCAAAAAAGGATTTTATTTGATATCAATGTGGGTATGTCTAAGATTTTACTTGTATAGCCTTTTACAAGCAGAAAATACAAGTTCATTTTTGTTAGCTGGTTGAATACATTACATGGCCATTGAGTGGCTACAAGCATCTGGTATGGTGGAGCATACACAAAAAGTATTATATGCTTTTTGAACCATGTATTTTTTTTAAATAAGTAAAAAATTATTTAAGCATCATCTTCACTTGATGATCTTATTTATAACAAAAACAATACCATAATTAAAGTTGATTGGTCTACAAGTCTAAATGTTCCAATAAAAAGTGGTCGGTTTTCCCACTATTTTATGGCTTCTGTAGCTTAAAAGGACAGATGCATTAATTTTAGGAACCTATAAAGTGCAACTACACTTCTATTCAAGTCCACCATCTGTAATAAGTTAATAGAAAACAATGGTTGTTATTAGTAATTTTTACTGCAAGAAAACTGCACTGCAGAACAATTAGACAGATAACAACATATACATCTAGAAAAGACCGTACTAGACGGCTAATAATTAGACTGCAGTGCATAATAATTAGGCAAGAAGAATAACAAGAAGTCTAATTTGAACTCTTTCACCTATAAACAAGCATGTACTATTAAAATTGAAAATGATAAAATGAATTATCTTTATTATTAATTATTTCACTTGTTTGGCTAAAATAAAATTATTATACCTTTTTTTCCTTCAACCATATCAAGTGACACATTTTTGAGCTTTGACAAATTCCATTTCACCATCCTTGGGCTTGCCATTTGAAAACCTTTTTTTTCTTCTATGATTTCTGTCTTTTCACATATCCAATACTGTATAGTAAAAATTACAGTGTTACTTTTTTGTCCAATTATTTTCTTTTTGGTACATAATTATCTTATAATAAGAATTAACACATACCAGTATGTTGGGAAATCTCGGGCTTTCCTGCTTCGTAAAGTTAAGATATGCACTTTAAAGTTGAAAGTAGTAATGAGAGCACAAGAGTTTATAATTCTCCAATATGGAGATTCTTCCACTATACCAAAGAATAGTAGGATTACAAGAATATGATTACAAAAGCAACTCATACTCGGTGGCTCACTCAAGCTTGAGGATAGAGACTTCCCAAGCTATCTCTTTTTTTTTCTCAATGAGGCTCTCTTTTATAATTCTTGGATTTTTTTTGATTCATGATTAAGAATGAAGGCTCCTACCCCTATTTATACTACTCAACCTCCACAATGAATGGTGGAGATTACTTGTATCCAAGGGTGGAGATTGATTCTCTAGAATGCTCCACACTCTCTAGGAATCTCTACTCTTTCATTCCCTTCTACATCCTTCCATACTCTTCCGTAAGGTTCCAGAAGGTTCCACACATCTCTAGAATATTCCAGAGGGTTCTACACTCTTCCATAAGCTTCTAGAGAGTTCTCCAGAACGTTCTAGAAAATTCTAAATGTAACGACCCGTAAAATTTTCAATAATTTAATTTGTTAGGTTAATAAGATTTTGGTAAATAAATTTGGAAGAACTAAAAGTCTTTGTAATTTAATAATGAAATGAATGCCAAAATGAAATGTAACAATGTATTTAAAAACTAAATATTAACAATTGAAATTAAATTACAATTTATTGTAGTAATGTAAATTGTTATACTTGGTTAAATTTATGTAAGAAAACAAATGCAAACATTAAAATTTAAAAATGATTTAGTATGAAATAAACGACCATTGAATACAGATTAGGTATATAAGAATGGTAACGTATGTTTGTGAACAATGAATTCAAAAGTGTGATTAAAAGTTATAGTAACGGTTGTAAGTTACTATTTAATTGGTCTATTAATCTAGTTGTAAATGTTACATTCGGGTATAAAACTGAATTTAAGTAAATAAATGTAAGTGTTGTATGGATAAATGAATTAGTATATAATTTATGGTAATTGAATGAATTAAACATTATGTAAGAAATTATGATAATTAGTGGACATAATAAACTTGAGTGTAATATAAAGATAATGATAACATTTATTGCAAGTTACATTTTTTTTAGACTGCTAAATTTAAAGTTAGAAATCAATTACATTTAAGTGTAAGTAAATGTTCATTAATATGAGATAAGACAGTAATGGTAAAAGTTGTGAATATAATGAAATAAATGGAAATGTATATTTTATTCATAGATAAAGATAAAAGAATGAAACCAAGTTGAATAAATTGGTTTAGGTTTTAATTATAATAAATGTAATTGTGGATTTTGTTTGTAATTTCCTTTCCAAATATAATAAAATAAATAATTTCTGTATATATATATATATTTATTTATTTATTTTTCATAATATCCATCTCTATTTTATCTTTCTATTTTCTTTTAGACATTCATTTTATTAATTGAATTGTTATATGTTTATATCTCTTATTTACTTCTTGGAAACGAATTTCAATGGATATACATTATATTGCCTTAAGGGCATATCTTTTTAAAATTTTATTTATTAAATGTTCTTGTGTATATCTTTTATTTATTTTGTTTATTGAATGTTTCTTTTGTATATACCTTTTAATTAATGGCAAGGAAACAAATTAATTAGGCGTATGTTACTTTGCTTTAATTGGCATATGTTACATTTGTTTTATTTCTTGCCTCTTTATTTGCCTATCTTTTATTTCCTACCTCCTTAATTACTTTCTAGTCGTTCCTACCTCAAACTTTAGCGAACTATTACCTATAATTCACCTGAAAAAGGAAATATCTCCTCTCATTTTGTTCCATTCGTTTCTTTTTATTTAATAGGAAATAGATCCTTTCAAATCTCTAGTCGTTTAAACATTTAATTACTTGCCATTTCTTTGCACTTGATTAGGCCATGAAAAACTCCTCTAGTAAATACTAATTCACGTACAAAAAAATTCATTTCCATCTCTTCTCTTTTCATTTCTCATCTCCTGAAAAAAATTACAAGTTTCTATTCCATGGCTTCTCCTTCTTCCTTCTTCTTTTATTTTTCTCTTTGTTTTTTTTTCTTCAAGATAGGCTCGGCCTTCATGTTCTAGCCGACCACAACCATCTCCACCACACCACTATGATCGGCCTCACCACCTCTTTATAACCACCAAGCCATGCCTTGAACCCTAGATCCAAAATAAATCACCATCTCCTTGTTTCAACCATAGCCGAGCTCTTGTTGATTTAAAAGCAAGGTTATGTCCTTTGTTTCACCTCTTTTAATTATTTTAATTTCTAAATTTTGTGTTGAATCATAATCTTATATTTATGATATTATGTTGTTTACAAGTTTGGATCTTGGCTCTCCATCTACAAAAATCTTATTCGTGCTTTGCCGTGCTTTCCGGAATTTGTTTTGTGTCTCTTGTTTGTTATCTCCAGCTTTAAAAAGGTGAGTTTTATCACTCTAGACATATGTACTTATATTATTGTGAAATGATGACAAGTGAATCTGTATAAATTGATATGTTATTCATACATGCCTATGATATATTATATGATGATAAATGCTGTTTTATACCTATTACATCATCTGTTATTATTTTATATGTTTTACTGTTCATTTTAATTACTGTATCTCACACTGCAAGTTCCCTATCACTATGGGTTAAAATGATACATACCCGAATGGATATTAGAATAAGGAAAAATCATTATGAGCTGAAATGATAGGCTTGAGTGATTTTATCGTAATTTATTTGACTTGGGATTGCGGGTTTGAAATGATAGAACCCGGATTTTTCTTTTTAAATTACGGATTGAAATGATACATATCTGTATCACTTGACCTAGGTTAGAAAATATTATACAGGCCCATGGTTAAATTTTAAATAATATTTTCCTAAAAATTTATTAAGTGTCTAATTATTTTCTGAGAGATTATTAAGTATTCTGAAATTATAAATATATGAAATTTAACTTAAATTTGATTGAAGGCTTTAAACTATAAAGGTGTATTGTTTTCTATAAGTTAAATTTTATAAGTTAATAATTGGTTTAAATGGAATTTAAAGGATTTTATTTACGATAAATGACTTAATAATGAAATGTTGATTTAATATGGAATGTTAAATCTAACCTGATAATTGTAATGAATTTTATTTATGAAATAGACATGTTTGAATAATAAAGAATGTATTTTAAATTGAAAAAATAGAATACAGTTTTTTTTGGACTATGGTAATAAAATTTATTTAACTGAAATCCATAGTTATTTGATGTCAAATGAATATTTTTATAAGGAAATTTGATTGTTATATTAACAATGGTAAGATATTCTATTTATGAATATGTTTGTAAAATAAATAATTAGGATTTAAATGGAAGGAAATTGTAATTTAAAATATGACCTAACTTGATAGTTGGAAATTTGGTTTTTCGAATGGAAATTTTAAGTTAAGTAAATAAATAGAAATTTAGTTTTATTTAGGAAGTGGGTATTTTAAAATAAAATGTTAGGTTATTTGTTGGAATAAAAGTTAAGTAAAAGAATGTGCTTTCGACTTAATAAATGAATTATAGTTTAATTTGGATATTTATTTATAAAAGTTTATCTTATTGAATCATAAGTTTAATGATATCCAAATAAATAATTTCTGAAGTGGAAGATGTAATTTTATAGGTTAAAAATGGCTAGAATTGGAGTTTTAATGTTCTGAAGGTTAAGCAATTTATAAAGGATTGACTAACAAATGAAATTAATTTAAATTCGACATTTATTAATAAAATATTGTTTTATTAAAATTTATAAGTTCAGTAATATCCAAATAATTTTTTTTTGGAAAGTGGAATGAGTTTGATAAGTTAAAAATGAGAAAAATTGAAGATATATTGTTTTAAAGGGTATAACAAAAATTATAGCATTTCTGAAATGCTGTGGTTAAATGAACTATGGTTGGAAATATACTAAAAAGACCTATAACAGCATTTCTGAAGTGCTGTAATTTCTGGAAATTGAACTATGGTTGAAAATATACTAAAATCACTAAAAGGACCTATAACAGCATTTCTGAAGTGCTGTAATTTCTGAAAATTTGAACTATATGCTGAAATTACTAAATAGACCTATAACAGCAGTTCTGAAATGCTGTAGTTTCTGATTTTGAACCATGTTTTGATATATACTAAATATACTTACCGCAGCACTTTGTAAATGCTGTTGTTTTGAAATTTCAATGTTTGAAATGATTGAACGAATGAACTTAGAAGTGTTACAACTTTGAAATGAATATTATTTGACATTGAATTTAAATGGGTTGGAAATGAATTTATTTGAAATAGTATTTAACTAAGAATTTTCTTTAAATATATTAGCTTGAAGCTTATTGGAATTGAAGATTTAAGAATATGACTTTATAAAGTGGTTTGGTTTAAGATGATTTAAAGGAATATTTCAAGTTTAATAAATTTAAGGAAGTATTCAGTGATTTGGAAATTTAGGTTTTATTTAAATGATATATTGATTTGGCTTTTGAATTTAAATGATATTATGGCTTTGGTTTTTGAAATGGAAATGATATATTGATTTGGCTATGAAATGAAATAATATAGTATTTAGTTTTGAAATGGATATGATATTTTGGATTTTAAAGTATAAATGATTTTTGAATAAATATCCATGGGTTATAATAACGATTGGTTGGCAAAGAGACCGGGATCGGATATGGGCATACTCTCTGTCGATACCGAAAACAACTTTGACAACCGTGTATGCGGTGGAGATTCCAGAATGAAGTAGGATGGTGGCGACGATTCCTATTGAGGTATATTCGTGGACCCAACTCCCGTGAGTTGGCATAAGGTGGCTAAAACAGGAGCGATTGACGGGCCAATGAGGTAGCACCTCTGATCGGACGCATTTCTTCGATACCATTCTATTACTTTGTGATTGATTTGGTGGCCACCCTACGATTTTTGATTTGGGACTGTGTTCCGAGGTGGGCGGTAGTGGCTGCTATGCGTTTCTACCAGCCCGGATGCGTAACTGGTATATCCACCCTGGCATTGCCTAGTTGTGCCGTGTCACCTACCATATCGAGCTTTACTACGAGTTTCTATTTGTGTCGTACCTATGGAGTATCTTCTCGTAGCCTCTCGAGGTATGCAGGTACTGTATAGACTATTGGCACTATTATGTGTTAAGGGCTATATGGGTAACCCCTTAACGCTATTTAAAAGTAAGTTTATTTTACTATAGACATTATTATATTAGCGAAATATTACTACATAGTAAATAGTTTAACGGATCCTTAAAGAATGGGCGATCCCAAGCATTCTTTAAGTTACTTGTACTTTTCTATTACAGTTCACTTGAATTGGTTTACATTGTATAAGTATGTATGTCCTGACTCGAGTGTTTTGTGTTTTGCTTTACGCTCGGGTCAGACTGAGTGATACAGCATTCGAGACTCACCTTTGGAGTTGGATCCTTCCTTGGAGATCCAGCTATCTATTTCGTTTTCAGTTATCCAGTTGATTCCAGTGATGTATTCTGATTTATACTTGATTTTCACATCGAGACTTCAGTTGTATCTTGTTACTTCTATTGTATCTTGTTACTTCTGTTGTATCTTGTTAACTCTGATGTATTTATATATAGTAGCTTCATGAACTACTATTTCTTTGCTTCCGCTGCATTGTTATTACTCTGTGTCTGTGATCTGTGATTTATTTTCTGTATATTCTGAGTTTTGCCAAATTTATTTTTACAATCTATTGTTTTGAATTATTCAAGTCCGACATGTGCGGATGCGAATGGTCCAAAATAGTGGGTCGTTACACTATACTTCTCTAGAAGGATCTTAGAATTTTCTAGAAACTCTCCAATTAAGGAGGGATCCCAACACAGTAAAATCATAGAACAGCCTGGAATGCTTCTTGGATCTTCTGCAAACTTCTCAACATTTTTTGAAACATGATTGTATATCGCTTTTGGCCAAGAAATTGAATTTAGAGTTTTCAAATTTAATAGTTTTGGAATAAAACCACATTGCAAATATGTCTGATTATTGGGAAACAAAAATGTTGTAATCATCAAGAAAATTAACAATTTCACCAAGTCCACACCTCCATTTCCCCTATCAATCAATATCTTCAATCTCTTTCCTACTGTTTTTTTGTTAATTCTTTCTCCCCCTTCAAAATTTCTATCCAAGAAATCAAAAAATTCCTCAGGCAAGTTATCTCTGCTTGTTATTCCAATAGGGAATATATCCTTACCCACTAATGGCATTCCCAAAATCAAGCTAACATCTTCTTCTGTTAGTTTCAACAATGAATCTCCTATTCTAAAAGCTTTCTCATTTTTATCATAAGATGTTATAACTTCATCTAAACTCTTTGCACTTTTTCGAAAATCTTGCCTTTTTATTTTGTCTTTTAAAAAGATTACAATTTTTTTTTGAATAGGGTTTTGCTTATGTATGAAATAGCATCAGCTGATAATAAATTCTTTTTTTTTATTGTGCTCATCACTTTGAAAAGTGCATCTAAATTGCGCCCGTATGTTCCACTATAATGCTTTGTTTCTTTGCATTGAACTTCATACCTTTCAACATCTTCATCAGTTTCAGTGTCTTCACTTCCGTTTGTCAAATATATTTCTTTTCCTTCACTTGTTTTACGAATTTCATTTGCTCTATCATCTACTTGTTGAGTCTGCATTTGAGAATCAATGACTTTTTCTTCCACTTCAGTTACTTCTAAAGTGGAGATCTGTTGTGTGTTTTATTATAGTGGAAATAACACATTAGTATGTAAAAATGAAATGAGGGTAAAATTTTAGTAGTCTCATAACATATAGATTTTGTATAAAAAGATACACAGAATTATCTTTTTGTAAAAAGATAAACATTTACAATATATTTACATACTGCCATGATTCTTAATTAATAAATTCTCATTGTAAAGTTGCAATGCTTAATTAATAAATTCTTAATAGGAACCAGTTTCTTTGTTGTTTGTTGCCTACTACCATTTTAGTAGTTTAAGTGTTGGAACTAGTAGAAAACCAAGTAGGTGTTTAGTCACTGATCCTAAAATCTGAATTAATGAAATTGATTCAAGATTTATTGATGCAAGAAAAATCCGAATTAATGAAAGATCTATTAATGAAACTAAAACTAGTAGTAGTTTCGGTGCTTAATTAAATTGAATATTAAGCAGTTCAGATCTATTGATGCAAGAAAAATCTGAATTAATCTCGATCAGTTATTATTATAGTAGCAAGTAAAAATGATGCACATCATAAGAAAAGTGTTAATAATAAAGAAACTTCACATACCGTTGTTGTTTGCTGTTCAGTGGATGGAGATTCTGTAGTTGATTGGCTATGTTTCTGACAATAGGCGCTGCTCATAGGCCTCATGTTGATACATTATTGACCATTTATGTTGATAAATATACAGTTTGTAGTTTTCATAGAATTAGTTTGATTTGATTTCTGCTTTTCCGCAGTTTTGGATGTCTTTCTAGTATGCATGAATATAGTTGTATAAAAAAAGGAAATTTTGATATAAAGATAAATATAGTGCCAAATTAGACATGAAAGGTGCAGTTGCTGTGCCAGATGTTTGAAAATGCATAGGGGAGTATTTATATTCAATTCAGTGTTAATCCCAAATCCGTACATAAGCACATCACCAAACCTCAACAAAGGCAGGAAAGTTAAAGATTCAACATTGTTAGCAGTTATTTAATTAGTCTGCCATATATGGTCAAACTTTTTTTAATTTCTACAAAGTCATTCATGAACTATATGCTGCTTACAAATCCAAACTAATGCTAACAACCCAAATGGCAAAGTATTAGGAAAATATATGTAGGCTAATTACATACAGGTCTATTGATAGTAGTATGTTCTGATTCATACTGTCAGATTATTCTACTCAAGCCAGGTGTATAATACTTTTTTTAATAAAAAATGAATTTCAAATAAAACGTACCATTAAAGACTTTGGTTGGTGTGTTTATTTCATTTGAGCTATGTTTCCCATCTTTCCTTTAAACTTAGTTAAAATGGTTTGGCTTTGTATTTTTAACTTTATTATTATGGTTTAGCTTTGTTTGTACATTCCCTTACACAAAACAATACTTTTAAAATGATTAATACAACAATTTTGACTTAACGATAAATGCTTTTATCTTTTAATAAACAATAAATAACTTTATTATTCAATACAAGGTAAACATATTTAACTTAACTTTATTTAATTATATTTAACTTTATTAAAAAGTATTTATATAAAAGATAAACATATTTATATTTTTTTATTAAAAGATAACTATCATTTTGACATAAAGATAATAAAAATTATCTTTTTAAAAAATACAAATATCATTTAATAATCAATAAATGAAAAATTATTACTATAACAATTTCGATATAAAGATAAATACTATTATCATTTCGTGAATAAAAAATAGTTTTATCATTTAATATAAGATAAACATATTTCATTTAACTTTATTAAAGAATATTTATATAAAAGATAAACATATTTATATTTTTTAATTAAAATATAACTATCATTTTGAGATAAATATAAAAATAATTATAATTGAATAATTATAAATTATTTTGAGATAAAGATAAATACAATTAACATTTAATAATCAATAATGTAAATTGACTACTACAACATATTTCAAATAAGGATAAATATTTTTATCATTTACTAAACTATAAAGATAACTATCATTTTGAGATAAAGATAAAAATAATTATAATTCAATAATTATAAATTATTTTGACATAAAAATAAATACAATTATCATTTAATAATCAATAAATGTAAATTGACTACTGCAAAATATTTTAGATAAAGATAAATATTTTTATCATTTACTAAATTATAAAGATAACTATCATTTTAAGATAAAGATAAAAATAATTATAATTCAATAATTATAAATTATTTGGATATAAAGATAAATACAATCATCATTTAATAAGCAATAAATGTAAATTAACTACTGTAACATATTTCAAATAAAGATAAATATTTTTATCATTTACTAAACTATAAATAGTTTTATCACTTAACACAAGGGAAACATATTTAACTTAACTTTATTAAAGAATATTTATGTTAAAGAAAAAGATTAAAATATTTAATACAATCATTTTGCCATAAAGATAAAAAGAATTATCATTAAATATATCTATATGTATTATAATACATAAACTTAAACATTTTATTAATGTATAATTAAAATATTTAATACAATCGTTTTTCTATAAAGATAAAAAGAATTATCATTAAATCAATAGAATTATTCTGAAATTAATATAAATACAACTATCATTTAATAAAAAAATAATTTTAAAAAGATTACTACAATTCTTTTGACATAAAGATAAATAGTTTTATCATTTAATAAACAATAAAGGTAGAAGCAAATGTTTTTATTAAATGATAAATAGTTTTATCATTTAGCAAACAATATATATCTCTATTATACTCTTAAGTAGCTACATCTAGCTTTATAGTTGAATGGCTTCCATATACTCTTTGGTTCAGATTAATCATATATCTACATGTGGTACACTATAATTTTGGATGTTGTTGGATTCTTATTTGTTTTTATTTTACTACTATGGTACCAGTTTATGATGAGATTCCTCAAGTGACAAAGTGATGCATAACCACTACTTAAAACTAACTATTTGACCTTCACATAAGCAACAAGGAAATATGGTTCGGCTTATATTGCAGTATGAATACATGCTATCATATTTCATATATACAACGCTAAAATTAACAATATGCTGCTTGTAACAATACTATGTTAGTTGTTTAAACTTGTACCCTACCCTGAGGTACTACGTTGATTTTCCATAAACAAAATCATATTCCAACAGTTAAGGTCCGAAAACCAAAAGTTTTTTAGTTTTCACCGATTAGCCAAAATAAATACCATCTTTAAGTGAATGGATCAAACATTTACAGACTATAGGCAAATGCATCAGGGGTTACTTGACTTAATGTGAAAAAGGAACAATTTCAGTGACATGCAGTTACTATCCATGGAGTAAATCAAATCAGCAACACCACAACTCGAAATTAGAGACAACAATACAGAAGACAACATTCGAAACAACAGTACATTGTATGAAAACGAACTCAAAATGGAGAATTAATGTTCCTTTACAATCCTAAAGGCATTAAATTGAAAAAGAGATAACAAAATTACCTTATTTTCAATAGAAATCATTCGGCCGAGTATAGATCTTGGATTAAAGCGATTTTGAATTCGAATCTATTTGGAAGAAAGTGTGGTTGTGCAAATTTTGGACGATTTAGTGAAGCGTTCAAATTGATTTGGAAAAAAGAGTGGTTGAGCAATTTTGAGCTGAGTTCGAATGAAAGACTAGAACGAAAACCCTAAATTTTTGGGTGGGTTTTGTTACGTGGATATGTAAAATGTCCTGCAAACTTATTTTTTGAAGTTGTGGGCCTGGAAACTAATTAGTAGGCCTAAAAGTGCCCTTTAACCTAATTTCCCTTGTCAAGTGTAAATTTAGGTATAAATGTCATTTAATTTGTACGTTAATTTAATTAAAGAGAGAGAATTGAAAATTTTCTCTATATACTTTTATAGCCTCACATTCCCTTTATTAATTGTACCTATTAACAGAAGGAAACAAAAGATTTATTTCTCTGAAATTTTATATGTTTAGGTACACATATATACACTTCTTATATGCTACTTTTACACTTCAAACATATGAGTGTATTTGATACATTAATTTTATTACATACAATTTTAATTAAAATTTAAACTTTCTTTTAACCAAATTAAACAAAACATGATTTATTTAAAAATCCATTAGATTGGATCTAATAACCTTTTAGACTTCATAGGCCCAATCGATCCAAAATATATATATATATATATATTTTTGGAATATACCTATTTCAACTGCTTTCGACTGATCTAATTCCTTCACTCGCAACCCACGGTCTTAGCTATTGAAGTGGTATGAACTAGATCGTTGGTAGGATCGTCTTTCATCCATACAAAGTTCAATATCTCAAAATTATTATGTGTAAAGTATGTTTTAGAGTCGACAACTTTTCTCCATCAAGCAGTAGACTTTAATGTTTTGAATTGGCTACTAGTTTTAATAGAAGTATATGCATTGTTAAGAGGCAAAGGGGGCTGGTCGCTTGACTGACCCTCGTAGAAAATGTTGTTGATATGCACAATAATATGTGTTTTTCCAAACTAAAGACAAGTGGATGAATTGCTAGGCATGTGGATTTTTGGTGCTTTCTATAGGGAGATCAAAGGTAGACACTGAGCTAGACTTCAGATGTTAATAGAAAAGGTTACGGGTATTAGGAGATGTATTAGGTGTTTATTGGATAGAAAGAGTACTAGAAAAGGAGTTTAGGTGATTAAGTTGGGTATATTTTGGGTTGTTGTTTAGAATTGGCTGAGGAGAGTTGCGTGAAAATGTGAATAGTTGATGGTGGAATAGTATAAGTTGTATACGTTGTGGAAGTTTCTAGTTGTTGCGAAAACACCACATTCTCTAAGTTTTGATTATTACATGATCTATTGGGATGTTAATGGTTTGGGAACTAGAGGATTTGAAACATGGTCATCCCTATTACTTTAATTATGAGGGTTTTGAGTGTTACATTACGTGTTTTTGTGTCTAAGGTATTGTTTGTTTAAAATGTTGAATGTTGAATACTGAATGTTGAATTCGAATAATGATTGCTAAATGCTGATTCCCAATACTTAGAATATTGTTTGTTTCATTTTGATTAGAAATTTGTTTTTGAATACAAATTAGTACTTTGACAATATTACCCCTCAAAGTTAAAATTAATTATTCTTTAGTGCAATTGTCATACCAAACAAAACTTAATCACCTTATTTTATGTCTTATACTAATATACAAACAAAAAACCAACAAACACTCACGTGTGCTATTATTACAAAATCTACAAAAGACGTCGAAAATAGGAAATTTGATGACGTAAATATATTTTATAAGAGTTTGGTTGAGAGGAAAATATTTCATTATAATAAAATTAAAGTTTGTTTGTGTTTGGATTATAAATTAATATTTCTAGTATTATTAATATATATATATATATATATATAATATTCAATGATTTGAAATAAGTTAATATAAAAATATCAGATGATTTTTTCCAACCTTTCGTTATTATGTAATATGTTGATTTTCTATGTATATATTATGGATTTTGTTTAAGTTTTCATTTATCTTAAATAAATCAATATTGTTCAGCTTGTCGAAATTGTTTATTTATAATTTTTTTACATCTGCATCACATATTTCAATTTATTTATTTTTTCCATTTCCATTCTTATTTACCAATTTAAAGATTATCATATGTTAACTTCAAAATGTATGCAAACATCATAGTAGGTTGACATTAATTTTTTTTCATCGTCACTAGTTTTTAGTATATTCGTTTCAAGTGATTGAAAACTACACAAAAAAATTAAAATCAAAACAAAACCATATAATTCACTAACTGAAAACAAAATTGATGTTATGTGTGAACATTTCTAATTGTTTGATATAGTTAAAAAAATTATAAAACAATTATATATTATGTTGCATATAGGCATAATTATAAAATATGGAGTAATAAGTGATCAGCACTAACAATAAGCATTAAAATTTTGCTTATTCAATAAAGTGAATAGAAGAGCTTAATGAAAGCACTCATTTGAAAACAAATAAGCTAATGTTGTTGAATATGGGTACCATTGTCAAAAACCTTTTCCTGTTAATGGCGACCCCAATTCGCTTGATATTTCCTTTAAATTCTTCTTCCATCATCTAATCATCTACCTCTGCTCTACCGCTTTGCCTATTCACATCCCCCTACCACTTCGCCTCGTCCATCTCATATGCCAAAGAAGAAGAAAAATAAGCTCCGTTCCGATAGCTTGGATCCAAATCTGGGCTTTCTGATGCCTCTCTAGCACGGTTCACCCATTATTTCAGCTAGTCTCAACCAAGAACATCAGATTGTGCTTCGTTATCTCCTCCCTCTAATGCTCTTGGCCTTAAGGAGTAGATCTGCTCCCGTCTATCTTATATAACTCACAACTGCTTTTATCGCAACCTCCCACCTCTGCCATGTCAACGGCATCTGCCATATTGCCGACCTTCCGAACCTCTGGTGAGATTGATTCTAGTCTACTATGTAACGACCGGAGATTTTTATCGTCCTGAATATGAATATTTATTTTTAAATATTCAATAATAAGGTCCTGTAATCAAAATAAAATCCCTGTTAAATAACAATTGGTAAAAATATATAGTTTTTAATCCAGATAATAATTTGAATTTTTCCAGATTTTATTTATAAAATAGAAAATTGATTTAAAATGGAGTTTCTTATATACTTATAACAACAAAAGAATTTATATGTAAATTAAAAACAAATTCAAATTAATATAAAATGAATAAGAATATATTATAAATTAAAATGATTATAGCTTATGAAATATATTGTTGTATAAATAGAAAAGAGTTTTAAAATTGGATTTCACTTATGTATATGCATAAAAGTTTAAAAAGAGAAATCTATAAACAAATAAATATAGTATATTAAAAACAATATATATGGTAAGTAGAAAATATATACGAAAATATTATATGATAGAAATCAGAAAATTAATAAAATCATTTAAACCATGTTGAAGAAATCTTTTACAAGAAGTATTTTAACAAAATGTTAATAAAAATAGAAGTTAACATCAAAATTCACAAGTAAATAAAAGAGAAAATAACCAAAAGTAAAGTAAAGGTGTATAACAAGATTTGCAAGCTAAAATGGAAGTAGTAAATATTCATTTCCTGGTCATAAATTTTGCAAGTAAAAGTAAAAAGTAAAACAAGTCAAAAATGAAAGAAAAAGAAAACATAAGCATATGCATTGCCTGGTCAAAAATAGAAAAACTGAAATATGATTTCATTTCAACTTCACCTCAACCACCACATATCACCTCAGCGGCCACCATCCCCTCACCTCAACCCATCACAACATGGTACCAAAACATTGTACAGGCTTATAACCTTTCTTGAGCCCAAAATCTGTACCAATGCATCATTTTGTCTTGTAGATGTGTATATATATAGGCATGTGTGTGTGTTAGCTTCAGGTTTTAAAACCCTATAAACAAAAAGGCTGTAAAACAAAAACCTCTGTGAAAAGAAAAAAAATACACAACCCGCTCTACCGAATCCAAAAGCAAAACAAGAAATCAAGTGGAAGCTTTGTAATGATCTTAATAATGTGGAAGGTGAGAATTGTTATTTGAAATGCCTGGAAGTGTTTACTATTCTCTGTAAAATGTTAACAGGGTTTTAAAATTTTGTATACCTTGTCTTTAAAAATCAACATCTCTCGTTTTGTTTCAAGTTTGATGTGTTGTCAACTGATGAAGTATTTTTTTTCGAGTCAAGATTACACTAAAATTAGTTTGAAGCTCCATCATACTATATATTGTGTGAAAATTTGATAATATAGTAGGCAACCCAATTTTTAACAAAATCCAACATATTCGAATCATCGAATCAAGATCATAGGTGTGATCGTCGTATGAAAATAGGAATTTTAGCGAAGGATTTATGATTTTTAGTAGCCTAGAGATTGAGAGATTCGAAGATGATCGAAATTCACAAAAAAAATTAAATTCCAGCGAAGTAGTCATTGAGGAAAGGCGGGGCTTGGCCAAGGAGAAGCGTCGCATCGTGGTTGAGGAGTTCACCGTGGCCGATTTTTGACTTCGGCCTTGGTTGGCCTTGGCGAGAGATATTTAGGGTTTTAGGTCAAGATTTTTGGGCTTTGGGAATCTCGTTTCTGGGGACGGTGGCGGTGACCGAGTGGGCCGAGGTTGTAGGTGGTGATGCGTCTAAAGGTGGCGGTCCTATGGGGTCACATGGCATTGGGTATCGGTGGTCATGGAGGCGTGGGCGAGTGATTTGCCTAACCTGGTGTTTTTCCCTCTTTCGGTGATGATGGTGAACTTTGGACGAAGAGGCGTGGGGTGTAGGTGGTAGCACCAGGGTGTCAAGGGTGGTCAGAGGCATTGTGGGTGGTCTCGATTGGTCGAACAGTGGCGAGGTTCGTTCGTGCACGTACATGCGTCCATACTCGAGTGAAGTTCTAGGTAGGAAGAAGATGATCGAAGTTGGATGATGGGGTGCGGTAGTCTTGGATTGGGTCTCGAGTCGTATACGAGTGGATGAGGTTATCGGTGAAGCAGAAGTCGATCGAAGATTTTGGGAGTTGGATTTTTGGGTTACTGGGTTTCGACCGGAGGAGAGAAGGAAGGGGGAAGGGGCGTATCGAGTTTGGGTAGGATAGTTTGGGCTTCGGCCCAAAGTAGGTGAAGGGGAAAATAAAATATGTAAATAAATGAAAATTTTAAAAAGGGTTTTTCTTTGAAAACTTTAGAAAATTATTTCTAGCAAACCGAAAATCCGTTTGAGGCGAAACTTTTTGCAACGGGTTTGTATCGACGAACACTACGTCGTCATATAATTTGTTGTAGAGTTTGAACAAGTGAAAAATTATGATATATTAAAATAGATAGAAATTTAATTACCCAATTTAAACAAATATCGTCTTTTAAATTTATACGACATGTCTATTGAAGTCATTTGCCAGATAAAAATAATGATGAGTTAATTCAAGTTAATTATGATGATTTAACGTCTATTTAGCGGAATAAAACACCGTTCCGCTAATTGTATTTAGTTGGACCCTTGTTTGCAGAATAAATCATTGTTCTGCCATTATTACTGAATATGTGTGTTTTTGGACATTGACTAGCAGAAATAAATCCCTGTTCTGCTATCATATTTGTACGGACATCTATTTATTATCTTGATAATTATATTGGGCAATATGATGTTGAATTAATTGTTAAAAATGGATTATTGTGAATATCTAAATCTGCTATTCTGGATTGTTATGGAATAAATGGTAACCTGATTAAGTATCATTGGAATTAATAAGCCTTCTTTCCAAATTTGAAAGTTGATTTTTGAATCCAGGGTCGTTTTAAGCATAGTTATTTTATGATTCTTAAAAAAAAGTTATTTAAAAGTATTTAATTATGTTTTCAAAGTTATTTAATCATTTAAAATTTTTTAAAAGCATATTTAAATTATTAATGGTTTGATTTAAAGTAAATTATTATTTAAGAATTAATCAGTATTATTATTTCAAAAGAAAATTTATTCAATATTAATATTGTTTTATATAATAACTTTTATTTAAAAAGTATCTTTCTAAATTTAACTTGGAAATTATTATAGAAGCTTTATAAGCATTATTTGAGATAATTATTGAAATAAAAGATTTCGGGAAGTAATGGTATAATTTCATGGCGGAAATCGGGAGGCGGAGATTGCCTAAGTTAAGTTTGATTTTTCTGGGATAGAAACGCAACCATCGAGCTGCGATCCATGGTCGATACCAAATAATACTTTCCAAATATAATTATATATATATATATATATATTTCTTTAAAGTTTTCAAGTATTTTTGAAAGGATGATTTGAGAATATACTTATTCCGGTGAGATAAGTATATACCTTTTTGATAAAAAGAGATTTAATTTATTAATTAAATTAAATAAGGCTTAGTGATTTCAGTAGGAATTGAAATCTTTGGTTAAATGATTGTTTATTTGATAGTTAAAAAACCGACTATCAAATCTGGACCAAAACGTAACTTTGGAAATATCTAGAAGAAACACGGGGATTGTGTAGTACAGTTACCGTTCGTGGTGCTATATTGTACGTATAAACTCGTTTCGTTCTTCTAGGACGATTATAAGGAAATCCGTCCACTAACGGTTAGGAGATAATCTCCGATCTTATTTTCATCTGTTTATTTCCTAGAGAACCGGGATTGAGTTTATTGGAAATATCGAACGTTGTTTCGAAGAGACCGGGATCAGATAAGTTATCCGAAAACCACTTCGATCCAACGAATACGTTTCGAAGTGAAGACCAAAGTATGGAATCAAAGACGGAGCATTGGAGTGCAAGGGCTAGTCGCTACTAATCCTGAGGATGACTCCAAAATGGATGTAGTAGAAATACTTTCTTTGGTTTCGTTCAGACCCAAAACGGACTTGTATGGATGAATGCTATCAGTACATTGTCATTGGAGGACAATGAGCATTCTAAGTTTAAATTCCTAAAAAGGTAAACGTAGCCCCAAGCCTCATCAACCGGGAATGACTGAAAATCAGGGGAGATGTAGCAAGGCTAAGTGGGTCGCACCCAATTAAGGTATGTTATCACCTTTCTAAATACCCTCGGATATTAGAAATCATAGATACGGTGCATAAAAGACCTCTCGATAAGTGTGGGAACACCCGGGGTGGTAGCATATTCGGTACTATCCAGGTTTAGGGTAGGCCGGTCTTGTGTTAGCTGGGGATCCCGACGAGGTCCTTGGTACATTTTTCTTGAGGTGCATTGTGGTAGGTGGTACCCCAGTGCATGGTCATTATATGGAATCCATTCTCCAATAAGTGCCCTACGGTTTTGATTGTGCCCAACTATGTTGAAATGTGAGATGCAAGCAATATTTCAGCTATTTCTATATTTTACTTTGACCTCTAGACACTATTATAATATCACTGGATTTTCTATAAAAGGTTTTGGTTACCGTATGGGAAAAACCCGTCGTGTTTATGTGTGGCATGGTCTTACAAGATACCTTTGATTTTAAAAGGATTTTGAAAGTTATAATGAATAAAATTCCTTGTGTTTTAAATTCTCATGCTGGTTTTACCAAACTGACCCGGGCATGGTTTTTCCTAAATGCTCGGGTCAGACCGAGCATATTTCCAGGTTTAGATGGATATTTGGAGCTTCAGGAGGGGAGCTGGAGGCCTAGGGACGTATTCACGTAGATGATTATATTTCCGTTGCATATATGGTTGTGTTATCAGCAATTGTGAGGACGGATTGTTATAACTGTCTATGCTGAATATGTTAGTATACTCTGATTGATATATGTATATGTATAAGCTTTACAGTTTTGTTTTGTGTAAAGATTTGTTCTATATTATAGATTATTCATTTCCGTTGTAAGATTCTGTGTTGTTGGTTTTCTTTCTATCTTCTTTCTACTTTCTTTTTCTTAACTATCCGCCTTTCCGTGCAATTTGGGCTGGACAAGTATGGTTAGATGTCAGTTTCAAATTGTACGGAAAAGTGGTTCATGACACACTAATTGTTAATGCTTCCCCTATCGGATCTGAAGTAGAAGATGTGCTTGCTAATTCTATTTTTGGCATCCCCTTTATGCCGCTGGTCACTTTCAAAGTAGGAGATAAGTCTTTGAATCATACTGGTGATAAGGTAAACTTTAGTGATGGTAAATTATCTAGTAGTCCCCTTGTTTCTGATGTAGGCGATCCTCTATGCATTTCCTATGCACAACTTGATGCAGCATGCACAAATGATGTTCGTTGTAATGAAATACTTGTGCCACCTAATTCCAATCCAAATAACCCTCATTTACAGACTCAGCTCATACCTTCTAATGGCCACAACCCTGTACCTTGGCCAAACACTAAACAATGGTCCTCTCCTTTTTCCTCTTTGCCAAGTAACGCAGGTATTTATTCTCCTCATTCTTTTGAAACTACCGAAATTGATGGTACTAATTCCCATGACGTGGTTCGAGACCATTTTCGCTAACTTTGGTGGGTTAAAGGCAACCTTAGGGTTCACTTTGACGATTTGATGTTTTTCTTTTTAAATTTTCTGATGTTGGTGAGAGATAAAGAATTTCTGAAGCCAAACCATCTTTCATAGAAGAGATACCATTTATCATCACTTCGTGGAGTCCATCTGTTGACAAAGCAAGAGAATATGTACATCTATATCAGTGTGGGTGCACTTCAGTTGCATTCCTTCTGGATTGCAACCTTTGATTGGACTTAGTTAACTAGGAAGTTTGATTAGGAAACTCAAATGTTTTAATGCAAATATCATAGCAAGAAGAAATCTGGTCTATGCGAAGGCTTTGATTGAGATTACACAGGATAAACCTCTTCTTACCATGCTACGGGTGCAAGTTGGAGAGGGTTATACAACAACAGTTAACGTTCGCTACAGCTGGGCGCCAGACATATGTACGAGATGTTATTCCTTTGTTCATATAGCCAAAATTTGTAAGTATGATAATCCTGCTGCCTCTTCTATTCCAGCCAAAGTCCCCTTTCCTCGACCTCCACTCATGAAGTGGTTCCCCAAGCCCAACTTTCAGATTCTTCTAACATTACTCTCCACCCGGTTGAGGCCTCTCCCCTTGTAGACGACCCTATTGTTGTCACTACTCCTCCTTCTACTCAGTCGATTGTTGTTCTACCTGATGTGGATCCTTCTTTTGACCATATTTCTTGGTGTTCTGGCGAAATGGTTTGGCTTTCTGACGGGACTCTTATGAGATATGACCCGAAGCTTGCAGATATATATATCCGAGGCACTTATGCACGTTGAAATTATAGGCTACATCGAATGCTCAAAGAGAGGTAGAGGTCGTCCGAGGTTGACTTAGGAGGAAGTAATATAAAAAAGACTTGAAGGATTGGAATATATCCGTAGAGCTGGCGTCGGACAGGAGCACGTGAAGTTAGCTATGCACGTACCAAAACCATGAGCTTGGAGTTTTTTTCTTAAGATTGGTTCATGGGTAGTGTTATAAGCTTTAGATTATAGAATTAGTGAATAAGAGCCTATGACATAGTGTTTAGTCTTCGGTGCCTATTACTATTAGTACCATTATTACTATTATTATTATTATTATCATGGTTTTTAATTTCTTTATATATTTTTATTTTTTATTTTATCTTTATCTTTAATTTTATTTTACTTATTTATTATTATTATTATTATTATCATTATCACTATTATTTGTGTAATTATTTTACTCTATATTATTATTATCATGGTTTTTTTCATTATATTATTTTTATTATTACTTTTAAATTGACTTTGTCATTATTTTTGGGTTCTATCTCTAGCCGACCCCAACTTGTTTGGGAATAATGGCTTAGTTGTTGTTATTGTTGTTGATGTTCCTAGGACAATAGATGTCTTTTTTTACACTATCACCGAAGAGAGACTCACCCTCACAGACAAGGATCTTATTGGAGATTGGAATTGCAAGATGTTTTCTATGACACATGGGATAGAAAATTCATTTTCTGTAGTGACACAAATGTTCTTGGTATTCTCTGGGCATCCATATGTTTTTGGGCCTGTTCCTACTTCAGACAGTAGTGGTTCCTCCTCTTCCAAGGAGGACTGGTCTTTTTTTCGATGTAGTTGAGACATTTTTGTCCTGCTCTAGTGCTTTATTTTGATTTTACATATAGTTGTTTAGGCGCTAGTGCCTTGCACCAAAGTATACATTGTACAAGTGGTACGGTCACTATAATCCGACTTGCATGTGCAGAATAATTATTTTTTATTTTGCCTGTCAAAAAAAAATGCTAAAAACCACTTATCACTTATTTCATTAAGCATTCAGCCCTTTTTCTTTAAAACAAACGCAGCCTTAGTCTCAAGCACTTAACACAAAAATTAGGAAGATTCTAATTGACAACTGATATCCATCTTCTATTCTCTTTATGTTTAATAAAAAAATCAAAGAAAAGTGGCTTAGATATTTATTTCAACGCAAAGACGAGCTAGGTTAGGTTAGTTATGTTTGGTCATGGCTTCATCCTTTTTAAGGGTTTACCTAGTTTTTTTGCAATTTGACAAACTGCATCTTTTTGATAAAATTTAGTAGGGAGATTTAGAAGAGAAATGCATATTGGGACAACGGTACAATGTATTGGGGATCGAAATCAAGCGTCCATTTTAAAATTTCATCGGGCATATAAGTACTGTCCATTTTACATGGAGTCGCATGATATGCTCTTCATAATGTAATCTCAGAAAATGAGTTTGTCATCAATCAAGCCTATATCAACTGAGGAATGTAATGAAAATCTTTCATAAGCTTTCTTAATCATTATCATTGATATACATATGTCTATAAATTTGTCTACCAGTGTATATTTAGAGGACTGTATGAATCTTTCAATCTCCTTATCGTAAATTCAACACAAATTTACCCATTGTAATATGTTAAAAGCTTAGGGACAAAGTGAGTGGTGGAATCATCGGAAAACAAAAGCAAAGCTTTTTACTGCCTCTATATAAGGATCGAGGGTGGACAGGATGGCAAGGAAGTTGGATTGTCAAGACTGGTGTTAATGGCCATTACTGAGTTGGGGGGAGGCGTGAGTTGCCTTAGGTGAGCAGGGTGGTTGTTAACAGAGATTGGGGCATACGAGATAAGAATGGATGTGGTAATAGAAGTGGTCAGTGGCGATTAAGGTCAAGGGATGGAGGAGTACACGGTTAAGCGAGGAAGAAAAAAGTGAAACTAAATATGGAAGATATGTTAAGGGAAAAGACGAGAATTGATGAAAACAAGAGAAACTTGTTGAAGAAGACAAGGCACCTTTAGGGTTAGAATTATAATAGATTTGTTTTTAATGTGAACTATATCCTTGTTAACAAAAATGGTAAAATTAGTTTTTCATTCAACTATAAGGAAATATAAATCACATAACATAAATTATGTACATAGACAATAATGAAAAATAAAATTTGCAGATCAATCATAGTTCATTTATCTCAATAAATTTACTAGATACTGCATTGCAAAATTATGTATTTAACTTCAGACGCATCTCGTTCAAAATTTCTATAGTTTCTTACAGAACCATTCTCAACTCTTTTTTACTATATTAACATTTGAGTCCATATATTTAAACAAGTTAGAAATTTTGAGTGTAAACTATTGAAACAAATTTAGTTAAATAGTATTTGTTAATTCATCTAGTAAATCATTAAAATAAGATAATTTCAATATGTATATCATCCATGTTAACCAAATGATAAAAGTATCTTCCTAGTCAAATATAAAGATATCTAAATTAAATAACACAAAATATACAAAATATTTCATCAAAAAAATTATAAAAAATATGTAATAATAACAAGTTTTAGTTCATTTAAATTTATCATATGTGGTATAACAAAGCTCTAATTTTAACATTAAAGGTATAAAGATTGTATTTTATAATATGTTGGACACCACTAGTTGAATATTGTAACTATTTGGATTAATTATATAGATTTGAAAATAAAAGGTGGAGAGAGAATCGGCCGAGCAGAGATAAATAATCCTATAATTCATGATGGTGGGGGAGAGAGAAGTTCTAATGGTTTGCTATTGTTTAATGGGCTAATGAATGAGCTGTGAGGTAAAAATATGAAATGAGATGGGCTGACATACTACTGGATTGTAGTGAGAAGGGGACCTAGCCTGGACCACCCCTGGGCTATCATATTATCCGTGCAACCCAAAATATCGGTAGCCCTTCCTTATTTATTTTAATTTGATTTATATTATGGTTGAATGCTTTAGTTATAGCTATTGTCTAATTGCTTCCATTCAATAATTTCTTTATACATTGATGTCTTCAGCAACTGTACAAGGACAGTGCAGGATATGTATGCATGTATATGTGTGCGTGAATGAATCAAATATCAATATTGCATTCCATGCGTACTTACTACGGACTTTTATACAGAAATTTGAAGGGGGACAGAGGATTTGAGCTACCAGTAACGCTGGTGTGCATTAATTATGGTTCTCAAGCCAGCCACGTAGAACCAATGCCTTCATTATCAGGTAATTTCCATGTCAAGTTTGATATCTATTTTCGCTCTTGGCTGCTGCATAACACTGATCATCATGGAATATTTCTAGTCCGCATGCATGCACTATCCCTGTGGAAAATGATCTTGACCCCTAAAAATTATACGATAAAATTTGCATACCACACACATGCTCAAATAAAAAAAAGAAAAGAGACGTACCATGTATCTTTCCCGTGTCCGACTCTTTGTCTTGTCTGTTTTTACGTTTTGTGGGGATATTACATTTTATGTCTGTACAATGTCTAACTCAACATAAGTCTGTTTGTGAATTTTGTGCGTATGTTACATTTTCTGTCGTCGTCATTTGAATAAATCATGAACATGCGTTTCTTACTTATCGTTTTGTGGTAACGAGTAAGGCAGAAGGTACCTTACTTAGCAATAGATAACAATGAAAACGGAAGATGATCATACGCAGAGTATTCTACTGGAGAATCCTTGATCGTATCTCATATAGTACATAAAACTGCAGGGCAATCCTCATCTCTCTGGTCTCTTGTATACTGTTAGTCATGCCTACAAAATACTTCATTCTCATTATGTGACGACGATAATAATTCTTTTTTGCTTGGATACACCGACAACTGCATGTTAATGTCAATGGTCCTACGTGTTTACTGTAAATATTTAATCTGGCTATTAAAATTTGAATAAGACCAACATAAGTTGCTTGTTAGATCTCATCTGCGTCGGTAGAATTGACTCACAGTACAATCAAAGCATTTGGATGCACAACATGAGCATGCGGATGAGATTCTCTGCCTCCTTTGTAAGTCAAATCACAAAGGAAATACAGTCTTTATATAATTAGTTGACCTAAAATATTTCAACATGCATTACACTATGGAAGAGAGACCGTATATTTTTTTAATCACCCTTTTACAGTCTATATGTCCGTAGCTCTGGCGTGAGATTTGAACAAGTCATTACTCTGCAAGCTTATACAATTAATGTATTTATATTAATTGTAGTAAGAAGAGACAAGTTATTTTGTATTATATCGTACGTAGTTTTGTAGGGTTGACTGATCATCATTTTTATTTTGCCAATAAACTAAGAAAAACGAGCATTCAATATTGATAAACGCGTGAAATTAGTTTGCATACATTACTGTACTTTGAATTGGATATTGAATAATCTGTTTCTTGGTCATTGTATTTTTCACCTTCTGATGTCCCAAGTACACCTCTTTCCATTTTTTTTCCAAATGGCAAACTCGTATACGACAAACAACTGCTATTTTGCTTTCGTTATTTAGTAGTGATTGAAATTTACATATAAAAAAAAAAGTATATATTGTGATTGTTGCAATTAAGCAAAATGGTCCCAAGTTATTCTTGTTCTTTTGCGGATGTCATTTACATATCACAGGAATTTAAGATGGCTGTTCAATTGATCATGAATTCAGTTGTTATCGGTTCCCGTTATTTATATATATTTATTGGCGTTTTCTAGCTAAGCAGATATACTAATATAATCTGATAAATTTACCATAAATCATTAGTAATAATTATTCAAAACCAATGACAATATCAATCTTTATACGTCTTTTAATAAGGAAGTGATCAAATTTAATTTTGAAGTCAATTCAAATGATGCTAACTTCATTCATTTTTCTTTTTTCCTGTGACTTTTATTAATTGACAAGGTGAAATTTAACATAACTTTATAAAAAATGGTAATTTTTTTTTTTAACAAATTGGTAATTTATCATTACCAATTTAACACTTACTAGTTTATCCACATGTCAACTTTTCAGCTAAAAGATAATGCATATTGATATGGTAACGATACGCAATTTCGGATTATTAGTGTAAAATAGAGTAACAAATTTTGTACAAGGAGACGCATCTAAATAAATAAATAAATCAATCAATCAAGGACAACAAAATTTAATAAGTAGATCAAGGACAAAGACTTCATTAGATTATATAAAGTGGAAATTAGGGAGGCATCCCTATCATACTTTCATATTGTAAAGCGGGTCCCTGTCAAAGTTTCATTGTAAAGCGGGTCCCTGTTTTTTGGAAACGAAGAAAAATTATTGCTGAAATGTCAGCAACTTTTATAAATAAGTGCTGATATTTCAGTAACTATCTGTGTCAAAGTTTTATTGTAAAAACAAAGAAAAATTATTACTGAAATGTCAGCAACTTTTATAAATAAGTGCTGATATTTCAGCAACTTTCATAAACTGTGTTCACAGTGTACATAAATGTTGCTGAAATATCAGCAACTTTTATAAATAAGTGTTGATATTTCAGCAACTTTCATATATTATGTTCACAGTGTACAGAAATGTTGCGGAAATGTCAACAACTTTTATGAAATGTTGCATCATGCTCTGCAATAATCGTGAATAAAAAACAGGGACCTAATTTACACTGAAATTTAGTGAAGGACTTTTCGTAAATTTTGAAACTTAATAAGGACTTGTGCCAAAAATACCCTTATATAAATATCAAGTGTAACGGTCGCGATTTTTCGACGCTCGAAAGTCGACACTAATAAGTCCACTGTATCAAATGCCGCGCAATCGAATGCCGGAAAACCGAACCATTAGGGTTAAAAAGAAGAGGTAGAAGAAGACAGAAGAAAATGAAAGAACAGAAAAATAGAACAGAAACAATATCATAATCTCATATTCGCAACGGAACAATATATAATAGATAATCACTAATCTTTTAAACAAAGAACTATATCAGTTTATACAATACAACAATGAGAGTCAATATACAACCCAATACAACAATGGACAGTTATATAAACTTGTCCCCATACAGAATACACAGCGGGATAAATAAATAAGTACGGTAGTACGCCTCGCCATCCAGCTCGTCTCCAAATCTTCAGAATATTCAAAATATCCTGATAACATAACTCTAGGCTGCCCGTGTGGAAAATTTTGGGCACCCAGAGTTTAGAAAGGGAACAATAAACTCTGAGTCAGTCATTGTAACAGGTATGAGATCGTAAAACAGTTATTTTCACAAAGAAAATAAAACAGATTTGCAATGCTTTTGGAAAATGAAACTACCATAAGGCCTCCCGCCACACACACAATGCAAACGCAGAATTGGAGGAGATTTCTCCTTATGATAGTCAAACATGCTTACTACGCAAAATCATTGGATATTATTATTAATGTCTAGTGTGGAAAACATTTCGAAAGTATAACATTAATCTTAGCCAGCATACAACCATTATTGTATGCCTACTATAGCTACTATGTTCAATAGCATGTTACCGCCACATACCATAGCAGGTTATACAACTAACACCGTACAAGGCTCGTATTGTTTCTTTGGATTTCCAACAAATGGTCAGGCAAAGGAACTTCCTTACACCGAAATGGAAATGCCTCTGGAAAGACGCCCTGAAAACCTAACCGGATCTCTGCAAACAAAAGGCCGACGCTACCTCACGCTGTACAGCTGTAACTAGGTAACCAACACACTAACGCTACCTCACGCTGTACAGCTGTAACTAGGTAACTAACACACAAGTATGTCATCCCCCGGTCGTTACCGACCTTTACACAAAGCAACAACCACAAAGTATAATAAATCTGCAGCATCAACATAGGTAAAATATCTGGGCTCCATACCATGATATCACCTTTTATCCAGAAGGAAATGACATACCCTAGGGGCACGACCCCTAAAAACCTTGCCGCAACATTCCTGTTTCGACCATTACTGGGTTGTGAGGCTCGACGAAGTCTCGTCCACAAAGCTACGCTTTTTCACAAAGCCGTGCTTTGATCAACAAATGTTCAACAGCACTTCGTATGCCACATTACCAAATTGGGAATGTATCACTAGTAACCATCAACTACATAACCTCTGAGCTCGTACGTCTTAAAGAAGGGTGTTAAGCTAAGAGAATAAATTCTCCGCCACCAACAGAAATGTATTTGATAGAAACTGGCTTTACATCTCAAAGTGTAACGTCAGACACACATTCATACAAGTCCGTTCCGGGATCGAACGGAACCGAAGGCACTTCCAAAGAAGCCCTTGCAATCCGGATATTCACTAATCATGTCCGGACTTCCCATCACAAGAAGAGTGATATAAATCTCTATACCGGAGCAACTCGGTGCAGAGACATTCGACAGGTTGTCCTTTCATTTTCGAAAATACCCGGTCTTCACACCGGTCTTCAAATGTTATCCATTCACGACGTATCACTATTCGGAATGGGTTATATGACACAAAGTACTCACCCGGCTTAACCGAATAATGAGCGTTTGTTTTAAAAACAAATTCAAGTGCCATTTCAAAGGCAAATATTGATGGTCGGTTATTTAACCATCAACAACATTCACAACAATCAACTAATTTAAATAATTTTTCCAAATTATTTATTTTCAACATATCTTTGCAAGATAAATATTTTCCACACTTCATCACTTTGAAAACAAATTTCAAATCACCTTTCAACTTTTGAAAACAAATTTCAAATCAATTTCCCTACACGGGATATATTCCAAATATTTATTCATTTCCACCGGAATGCCGAGTTCAAATACTTTATCTTCAAAACATTCCTTAAAATTCAATTTCAGAATTTCTTCATTTATATTTTAAAACTACTTTGGAAATATACTCGGCTTTTCAAGGAAAATACACTTCCATTTCATAATGGTTCATTTAAACCAATTAAATAAATCCTTATCGATTTATTTCAAATTTACATTCCAAATTTGTAAATTTATTTCCACACTTTAAAAATAAATCAGTGTTTATTCTTAAAACAAATTTCCCTTTCCTTTATAAATTCTATTTTGAATTTACATTCCCAAATATTCACTTTTTATACGATTTTCAAATCGATTTCTCAAATATTCACTTTCAACTCCAAATCAACTTTCAAATTGATTTCCAAATTTATTTCAAATTCCAAATTGATTTTCCAAACATTTATTTCAAACACCAAATCGATTTTAAAATGGATTTCCCAAGATTTATTTTAAATACCAAATCAATTATCAAATTGATTTCAAACAAATTTATCGCCTTTTAAATAAATTCCTTTATTCTTTCCAAATTATTCAAAATTCCATTTTTTAATAAATTCTTCAACTTTTAAATAATATTATTCAAAATCCATTTAAAAAAAATCTTTCCCCATATTTTGGAAATAAATCGATAAGATTTCAAAAATCAACTTTATACTGTTAAACTTTTTCTTTTAAATTCACCCAATTCTTTCAAAAAGAATTCACTTAAAATTTCCAACTTTAAATTTCAAAAATCCAATTTTATTTATTTCTAGTATCCAACGATACCAAAAATACATTCGGCTAAATTATAGCCTTTAACAAATTCAATCACAAATATAATCATTCACAGATTATAAACAAATAATCACACAGCATATGAAATAAATTCATACAACATATGAAACAAATTCATATAATTTGAGGAATCCAGTTGGATCCCTCCAACCTGTTTTCCTGCATCCACAGATGTTAGCACAATACCAATTCCACTTCGAGGTGGAATATCGCGGTATATGGGATTTATAAAATATCATCCGCTATTATGCGGCGCATAGGGTCTCATCCGCTATATAATGCGGGAAATATCAACAACTCCAATATATACATATTCCAATATATATATATATTGTTATATACTACTATATATATATACTATCACAATCAAACAGTCAATCAATAACTGCAATTCAATTTCAATTTGAGTGAGAAGATCTCACCTTTGCCTTTTATTTTGCAATCCATTTCCATTTCCGACTTGTTTCTCCATTTTAGACCGTGTATAAATATTTATACAATTTATTAATATTCGAAATAAATCGAATAATAAATTCCTATTGGATAAATTTAATTAACCAATGATTTTAATTTCAAAATCTAAAATTTTGATTTTTAAACTAATCTCTTTTTAACAAAATATTTTCTTTTCTTCGAAATCCTCACTTAACAAAAACAAATTTGTATAGATTCAAACATCGGTACTTTTATATAGTCTAAAGCATTTAAAATATCCTACTCTTCCAAATTTTCAACACGTATATATATACACACTTAAAAATAAATGATCTATATAGATTTAAAATATGATTTTATATAAACTCCTCAAATATAATTTTCCCAAATGTAATGTATATATTAAGTTAGAGCAGAATGGTTTATATACATATCTTCAGTAAACCACCCAAATAGACATTTACCTTACTGTAAACTCTTTTTTTTCTTTTTTCTTAAAACAAAAACTTTTAGCATAAAGTTAATTATTATTCCTCCATTTACTGTTATCGATTCAAAAATAAATTCAAAACAACATTTTAAAATCTTACTGCTATCGAGCAACACAGGCCTGACCACTAATCGCCAGCAGCCCCCGTAACATCAACCGATGCTTGAAACCCTCGAACGATCGCCGCCATGAACAGTTCCTCGACCGCCCTGCTATCGATCTTCAACTAAAACCAAATGTCTATCTTGGCTTCGACTCAATTTCGAACGCTAATCCCTCCGAGCGAGCCCTGCAACAACGTGCCTGACTTCACTCTATGTCGCGCCATCGAGAAAAGCTCCGTCTTCCCTCCCGCGTTCAAACGCGTTTCGCCCCCTTTGCCAATGCTCGTGAGTGCGCAGGTGCCTCCATCGCGATTTAGGGATTTCGATCACACGCGGCTAGATTTGAGGAGAGGCGATTTTTTTTTTTGTTCGGCCATGAAATTCTTATGTTCAGCTGTGTCCTTTTGATTTTTCAATTTCGAACTCGTGAAAAATGAAAAGGGAAACGAAGATAGGGAAGCGATTTTCATCGGCCATTTTTTTTGAACGAGATTTGAAAATGAATGAGAGTGGTTCCCCATTTATTTTGTTTCGATTTCGAAAATAACAAAGGAACGCGGCCATTTATTTTATTCTCTAATTGCTTCTGAACGGTAAATAACTGCTCGCGTGATAAAAGAAACGAAGGGGACAAGATGTGATGTCAATCAGAAGATGGCTTGCAAAAGAAGGCAACAGCGACAGCAAAAAGTTTAGATGTGAAAGAATACGGCTGAGGGTTTAACTAGTGTAAATATTCGATTCAAATTCAAATATGAATCGTTCCGATAAAGTCAACTAAAAACTTTGACTTCCTATCGAGGCGTGCCGCTAGGCGTTTGTAATGTTATACGCCTATTTCGAACGCAATGGAAAAGGTTTCGAGTTCTAACTCGATCGTATGGAGAAGATAGCTTTTTGGACCAGTTATAATATTAAATTTTCGATTTAATTTCAGTGCGTTTGCTTATCGTACGGCCAAACGATCACTCCAAACATTACGAAAATTGAAATCTGATAATAATACAATATTACTGATCCAATGGAACTAGTTTCATCGAATTCCGAGACTGTGCCCCAGAACGCTATTTTTTTAATTATCGATTTAAACGACAAAATTCAAAACTGAACAAAACAATTTCAAATTCAATTTTGAAGCTTCCATTATCTTCAATATTATCAATATGAATTTTCTAAGCCTTGAAAATATTTTTAACAAGCTTAAAACTGAAGATTCAAATGTTTACCCAGATTTAACGATTAAATTCAAAAATTAAATCGCTAAATTCATTTTGATATCTCGAATTTCAAATTAAACTATCATTCGAATATTTAAACTCAATTAAATATTCACATTTCAAATGTGAAAAATTCAGGGTCGTTACAATCTTCCCCCCTTAAAAGAATTTCGTCCCGAAATTACAAGTTAAGAAGAATGCTCCAATACCCGTTAACTATTTTCTCAAATCCAAATAGTTTTATCAACTCGCCAAAATAATCTTTTATTAAAGATCTATTATCACTTCAACTAACTTTCCAAACACTTTCATAGTTTTAAGCAACTTATTTTTACTTCGCAATTCAAATTCAAACTTAAATTCAAATTTTAAATTATCCAAAATTTCTCAAAAAATTTCTAACTCTCTAAATTTTTGAAAAATTTCGCCAGCGTCTCCTTTGCGCGGCTAGCTAGGTACAACTACAAAATGTCCCTACGGACTCCCAAATTCCAATAGAAAACAAAATGCCAAGTGGCAAAATAAAAAAACCTAGTCAAATTTCATACTGAAATTCAAATACATACCTTATTGTCAAACAAATTCAAATTCATCTTCGAAATCAAAATCCAATTCCATTTTCCTTAGCCTTTATAATCTCTGTATACTTTACTTAACAACAATGGCCAAATCCACTTATTGGATTTCCAATACCCATTTTACTTAAGAATTTTATTCTTTCATTTCTTAAGTTCAATATAAGTATTTTCATACTTCTTATATTTATTTTCACTTCACTAACAAAGTTATATATTCATTTCCAAACTCTATTATTTATTCACAATTCAACTTTAAATTAACAATTTCAAGTTCCATATTCAATTCATCCTGAATTTATTTTAGTAATAACAAGGAAATTTCAATCTATTTTTTCTACTTGAATTTATATTCAAATTCAAACCATTTTATTTTATTTTCCAAGTTTGGTTTTTTCTTCAACTTGATTTAAATCAAATCTCATTTCATTTCATTTTTCAATTCCAAATTCACTTATTTACAAATGTAGCTCCATTTGTTCATTCACAAATTAATTCCTTTTCAATTTGAATCTTATTCCAACCAAATTTCAATTATTTTCATAGGTTATCAAACTTATTTACATTCCATTAATGAATTTTATTCCAAATATTTTCTTGGAATTCTATTCCAAATTATAAATCACATTTATAATTTATATTTACAAATCACATTTGTATATGAATTCATTTCTTTATACTTTCAATTCATATTTAAAATTTCATTTGTTAATGAATTTATCTCCAAATCTTTGGTTATACCATTATTTCTTATTCAATTTCCACATAACAATGATAATATTCAATATTATCACTTCATAACAACCAAGCATCCATATACTATAATAATCCATAGAAAATGATTTCTTTTCTATACAAAAATAGTTTTGGGCAAAATTATTTCATTCACCCTATTTAAAACAATACTGTGTCGGTTTATCTTGTTTAAGAGTTTAGAAACCCCTATCGATTACAGTTGGCCAGACTGCACCGACCAGAATCTATAAACAATCAACCGATAAGTCAACACAATACAAAACAAATTTTTGTATTCACTAACAAATATGCGCTCATATCTATTATTACACTCACACTCATTCTAGAGTACTACTGACTCTATCTCTAATGAGTAACACCCAACAGAGCCAGGGTTGTCGCTTAACCAACAGCTCTGATACCACATGTAACGGCCGCGATCTTTCGACGCTCGAAAGTCGACATTAATACGTCCACTGTATCAAATGCCGCGCAATCGAATGCCGGAAAACCGAACCATTAGGGTTAAAAAGAAGAGGTAGAAGAAGACAGAAGAAAAAGAAAGAACAGAAAAACAGAACAGAAACAATATCATAATCTCACATTCGCAGCGGAACAATATATAATAGATAATCACTAATCTTTTAAACAAAGAACTATATCAGTTTATACAATACAACAATGAGAGTCAATATACAACCCAATACAACAATGGACAGTTATATAAACTTGTCCCCATATAGAATACACAGCGGGATAAATAAATAAGTACGGTAGTACGCCTCGCCATCCAGCTCATCTCCAAATCTCCAGAATATCAAGAATATCCTGATAACATAACTCTAGGCTGCCCGTGTGGAAAATTATGGGCACCCAGAGTTTAGAAAGGGAACAATAAACTCTGAGTCAGTCATGGTGACTGGTGTGAGATCGTAAAACAGTTATTTTCACAAAGAAAATAAAACAGATTCGCAATGCTTTTGGAAAATGAAACTACCATAAGGCCTCCCACCACACACACAATGCAAACGTAGAATTGGAGGAGATTTCTCCTTATGATAGTCAAACATGCTTACTATGCAAAATCATTGGATATTATTATTAATGTCTAGTGTGGAAAATATTTCGAAAGTATAACATTAATCTTAGCCAGCATACAACCTTATTGTATGCCTACTATAGATACTATGTTCAATAGCAGGTTACCGCCACATACCATAGCAGGTTATACAACTAACACCGTACAAGGCTCGTATTGTTTCTTTGGATTTCCAACAAATGGTCAGGCAAAGGAACTTCTTTACACCGAAATGGAAACGCCTTTGGAAAGACGCCTCGAGAACCTAACCGGATCTCTGCAAACACAAGGCCGACGCTACCTCATGATGTACAGCTGTAACTAGGTAACCAACACACTAACGCTACCTCATGCTGTACAGCTTTAACTAGGTAACTAACACACAAGTATGCCATCCCCCGGTCGTTACCGACCTTTACCCGAGGATCCTCAACCACAAAGCAACAACCACAAAGTATAATAAATTTGTAGCATCAACATAGGTAAAATATCTGGGCTCCATACTATGATATCACCTTTTATCCAGAAGGAAATGACATACCCTAGGGGCGCGACCCCTAAAAACCTTGCCGCAACATTCTTGTTTCGACCATTACCGGGTTGTGAGGCTCGATGAAGTCTCGTCCACAAAACTACGCTTTTTCACAAAGCCTTGCTTTGATCAACAAATGATCAACAGCACTTCGTATGCCACATTACCAAATTGGGAATGTATCACTAGTAACCATCAACTACATAACCTCTGAGCTCGTATGTCTCAGAGAAGGATGTTAAGCTAAGAGAATAAATTATCCGCCACCAATAGAAATGTATTTGATAGAAACCGGCTTAACATCTCAAAGTGTAACGTCAGACACACATCTATACAAGTCCGTTCCGGGATCGAACGGAACCGAAGGCACTTCCAAAGAAGCCCTTGCAATCCGAATATTCACTAATCACGTCCGGACTTCCCATCACAAGAAGGGTGATATAAATCTCTATACCGGAGCAACTCGGTGCAGAGACATTCGACAGGTTGTCCTTTCATTTTCGAAAATACCCGGTCTTCACACCGGTCTTCAAATGTTATCCATTCACGACGTATCACTATCCGGAATGGGTTATATGACACAAAGTCCTCTCCCGGCTTAACCGAATAATGAGCGTTTGTTTTAAAACAAATTCAAGTGCCATTTCAAAGGCAAATATTGATGGTCGGTTATTTAACCATCAACAACATTCACAACAATCAACCAATTTAAATAATTTTCCCAAATTATTTATTTTCAACATATCTTTGCAAGATAAATATTTTCCACACTTCATCACTTTGAAAACAAATTTCAAATCACTTTTCACCTTTCAACTTTTGAGAACAAATTTCAAATCAATTTCCCTACACGGGATATATTCCAAATATTTATTCATTTCCACCGGAAATCTGCCGAGTTCAAATACTTTATCTTCAAAACATTCCTTAAAATCCAATTTCAGAATTTCTACATTTATATTTTAAAACTACTTTGGAAATATACTCGGCTTTTCAAGGAAAATACACTTCCATTTCAAAATGGTTCATTTAAACCAATTAAATAAATCCTTATTGATTTATTTCAAATTTACATTCCAAATTTGTAAATTTATTTCCACACTTTAAAATTAAATCAGTGTTTATTCTTAAAACAAATTTCCCTTTCCTTTATAAATTCTATTTTGAATTTACATTCCCAAATATTCACTTTTTATACAATTTTCAAATCGATTTCTCAAATATTCACTTTCAACTCCAAATCAACTTTCAAATTGATTTCCAAATTTATTTCAAATTCCAAATTGATTTTCCAAACATTTATTTCAAACACCAAATCGATTTTAAAATGGATTTCCCAGGATTTATTTTAAATACCAAATCAATTATCAAATTGATTTCAAACAAATTTATCGCCTTTTAAATAAATTCCTTTATTATTTCCAAATTATTCAAAATTCCATTTTTTAATAAATTCTTCAACTTTTAAATAATATTATTCAAAATCCATTTAAAAAAATCTTTCCCCACATTTTGGAAATAAATCGATAAGATTTCAAAAATCAACTTTATACTGTTAAACCTTTTCTTTTAAATTCACCCAATTCTTTCAAAAAGAAGTCACTTAAAATTTCCAACTTTAAATTTCAAAAATCCAATTTTATTTATTTCTGGTATCCAACGATACCAAAAATACATTCGGTTAAATTATAGCCTTTAACAAATTCAATCACAAATATAATCATTCACAGATTATAAATAAATAATCACACAGCATATGAAACAAATTCATACAACATATGAAACAAATTCATATAATTTGAGGAATCCAGTTGGATCCCTCCAACCTGTTTCTCCGCATCCACAGATGTTAGCACAATACCAATTCCACTTCGAGGTGGAATATCACGGTATTTGGGATTTATAAAATATCATTCGCTATTATGCGGCGCATAGGGTCTCATCCGCTATATAATGCGGGAAATATCAACAACTCCAATATATACATATTCCAATATATATATATTGCTATATACTACTATATATATACTATCACAATCAAATAGTCAATCAATAACTGCAATTCAATTTCAATTTGAGTGAGAAGATCTCACCTTTGCCTTTTATTTTGCAATCCATTTCCATTTCCGACTTGTTTCTCCATTTTAGACCTTGTAAAAATATTTATACAATTTATTAATATTCGAAATAAATCGAATAATAAATTCCTATTGGATAAATTTAATTAACCGATGATTTTAATTTCAAAATCTAAAATTTTGATTTTTAAACTAATCTCTTTTTAACAAAATATTTTCTTTTCTTCGAAATCCTCACTTAACAAAAACAAATTTGTATAGATTCAAACATCGGTATTTTTATATAGTCTAAAGCATTTAAAATATCCTACTCTTCCAAATTTTCTACACGTATATATATACACTTAAAAATAAATGATCTATATAGATTTAAAATATGATTTTATATAAACTCCTCAAATATAATTTTCCCAAATGTAATGTATATATTAAGTTAGAGCAGAATGGTTTATATACATATCTTCAGTAAACCACCCAAATAAACATTTACCTTACGGTAAACTCTGTTTTTTTTCTTTTTTCTTAAAACAAAAACTTTTAGCATAAAGTTAATTATTATTCCTCCTTTTACTGTTATCGATTCAAAAATAAATTCAAAACAACAGTTTAAAATCTTACGGCTATCGAGCAACACAGGCCTGACCACTAATCGCCAGCAGCCCCCGTAACATCAACCGATGCTTGAAACCCTCGAACGATCGCCGCCATGAACAGTTCCTCGACCGCCCTGTTATCGATCTTCAGCCAAACCCAAATGTCGATCTTGGCTTCGACTCAATTTCGAACGCTAATCCCTCCGAGCGAGCCCCGCAACAACGTGCCTGACTTCACTCTATGTCGCGCCATCGAGAAAAGTTCTGTCTTCCCTCCCGCGTTCAAACGCGTTTCGCCCCCTTTGCCAATGCCCGCGAGTGCGCAGGTGCCTCCATCGCGATTTAGGGATTTCGATCACACGCGGCTAGATTTGAGGAGAGGCGATTTTTTTTTGTTTGGCCATGAAATTCTTATGTTCAGCTGTGTCCTTTTTATTTTTCGATTTCGAACTCGTAAAAAATGAAAAGGGAAACGAAGATAGGGTAAGCGATTTTCATCGGCCATTTTTCTTTGTACGAGATTTGAAAATGAATAAGGGTGGTTCCCCATTTATTTTGTTTCGATTTCGAAAATAACAGAGGAACGCGGCCATTTATTTTATTCTCTAATTGCTTCTGAACGGTAAAGAACTGCTCGCGTGATAAAAGAAACGAAGGGGACAAGATGTGATGTCGATCAGAAGATGGCTTGCAAAAGAAGGCAACAGTGACAGCAAAAAGTTTAGATGTGAAAGAATACGGCTGAGGGTTTGACTAGTGTAAATATTCAATTCAAATTCAAATTCGAATCGTTCCGATAAAGTCAACTAAAAACTTTGACTCCTATCGAGGCGTGCCGCTAGGCGTTTGTAATGTTATACGCCTATTTCGAATGCAATGGAAAAGGTTTCGAGTCCTAACTCGATCGTATGGAGAAGATAGCTTTTTGGACCAGTTATAATATTAAATTTTCGATTTAATTTCAGCGCGTTTGCTTATTGTACGGCCAAACGATCACTCCAAACATTACGAAAATTGAAATCCGATAATAATACAATATTACGGATCTAATCGAACTAGTTTCGTCGAATTTCGAGACTGTGCCTCGGAATGCTATTTTTTAATTATCGATTTAAACGAAAAAATTCAAAACTAAACAAAACAGTTTCAAATTCAATTCTGAAGCTTCCATTATCTTCAGTATTATCAATATGAATTTTCTAAGCCTTGAAAATATTTTTAACAAGCTTAAAACTGCAGATTCAAATGTTTACCCAGATTTAACGATTAAATTCAAAAATTAAATCGCTAAATTCATTCCGATATCTCGAATTTCAAATTAAACTATCATTCGAATATTTAAAATCAATTAAATATTCACATTTCAAATGTCAAAAATTCAGGGTCGTTACATCAAGTTCATTTTATTTGCACGTCTTAACTAAATTTACAAAAAATAAATAAATAAAGACCCTCGAAATTACTAGAAATAAAGTGATTTCAAAACATTTTAAATGATTAACATTAGCATAAAAACATAGAAGTAAAACGCTTGGAAAACTAAATGAATATATTTTTGTACCTTAAAATAACGTTATATCATATCGCTTAAAATATATAGCTAAGCAATTTGGAAAGCTATTTTGATTTAGCATTTGAAAAGACAATAGTTGTAAATAATAAAACTGTACAAATTTAGCTTTCTGCTCTGTTTTTTCCTGTATTTTTTTCTTCTGTTAAAAAAAATGTTTTCGTAGTTAATTTTTGTTCCTTTTTTTTTCTCACATTCACACGTTTCATCTGTAATTAATTTTTTTTATTTGTGAATATCGATACGTGTCTTTGATTTAAAATATTTGGATTTGATCCAGTTACAACTTTAAAGTTATCATTGATGAGAATAACCGAAGCTAGTTGTCCTACGAAATAAAAAAATCGTTCTTGAAAAAAATATCCATTTTGTACTTGTGGTTGTTGTCATAACAGCTCTATAATTATTACGCAACTTAATAGCTTAATACATTTACTTTATAAAATCTACTTTATTATTTTCTCGCTAGTAAAAATCAAGTAACTTTCAATAGGCTTGTAAGTGGATACATGGGAAAATCGAAATCCATCTACAATTATGCCATATACTAGAGAAGCATCAAAATACCAATGGTGACTGTCAACATCATAGCCATTTCAGCGTGGCATCGACGAATGGATAGTTCTCGATGCCTTCCCTACCTTAAGTATAATTAGCGTCGAGTTTCAAAAAGAAATCCTACAAACGGTTTGTAACGAAGACGCTCGGATCTACATATATTCCCTATGACATTGCAACGACCGCGTAGCAAATACGTCGGCAATTCGACTTTTGTTTTAATTTTATTATTTATTCACTTTTGTTTTTAATTTATTATTCTCTTATATTATTCGCTTTTGTTATTTTATTAAATTATCGTTAAATATTATTTCATTATTTTACTATATTATTTTAATTATATATTTTTTGAAGTTTATTTCCATGTCAGGTGCCTAATGAATCTCCTACGTTGTCAAACAGGCCAAGAAAGGTCCATTTGAAATTTAACTAAACAATCCAACAACATCAATGCATAGATAAAATATAATAGAATATAAATATAAACATGCAAGACGGTTGTATGACAAAAATAAAGTGCTCATAAATAGACTCCACAATTTTAAAATACAAAATCTTACAAATGATCATATAGAAACAATCGAGTCAATATCTCTCAAGCATTTGAATTACTGTAAAAAAACTACTCCCTTTATTAATGTAAATAAGTAATAATGTAAATAATAGCTGACTACTCAAAGCATTGCACAATCAATATATATAATGAAGTTCCAATGAAATATTCAATTCATAAGTCTCTTGTATGTCTCCATTGATCAACTACAATGCATAAGCATGTCAACCTGCCTCTCAGCCTACTCATGAAAGTACCAAAGAGTTATGAGAAAAGGACAACATAAATAACTTTTGGTCAGACAACAATCTGGTGTCAATGACTCATCTGTCTAAAATAATTTATAAACCCAATATATGAGTATAAGACTTTATAACTATCCCTACAGACCTAGGTTTGAGTTCTGCATTGCACACACTTCTCACAAAAATAATACTCGGAGATTGTAGGTGTCATGAGTTGAACCGGACATGCACAACTTAATTCCCCTCAGGAGTTACCGGTTCGCCTGGTTTTCCTAAGTATATTAAAAAAAACTATCCTTGCAGAATTGTCATTAAATAGGCCTATCACGCTGTGCTCCTACCACCCTCCTATGCTTTGCACATAAACTTAATATGTCCAATTTATCAATAGAGTAAAAAGGGTCTAGTACTCGGTTGGAATATGGTGTTGAGGTATAAGATTCAGAAAAATACCACGCATAAGCGAGAAATCCATAATTTAAAACCTACTCAATCTCATAGTGCACTCATAGATACTCGATAATCCAATAGCCTACCGTTTCATAACATTTGTCACCCCCTAGTGTACTCATTATCATGGAACATCTTTTGTTATTTCTAGTGGCTCATTAGCGTTAATTTGTACACAACAAAAATTAGATTGTTTACCGACGCCAAAATGGTGTCGATGGGGCATCGGTAGACATTATTCTGATGCTATGTCGATGCCATTTTGGCATGGTAAAAGGGGCGTTAGAAAATAATTTCGATGCCTTGAAGACATCTTACATGTGGTACTTACCCACGCCACATTGACATCTCTATCTCTATGCCTTTGCGATGTCATACCGACGCTTGATTAAAATGCTTAAATTGAATATTCCAACGTCTACCACCACCTTACGAATGCCTAATTAAAATGTCAAAATTAGATTTTCCGATTCCTTTGCTAAAACAATTTTGTAGAATTTCTACTACATTTCTCACGTTAATCACAAATTCATACATACATACATACATACATACATATACATACATACATACACACACACACACATATATATATATATATATTTGATATATTATTACACTAATATACACAATAACACAACAAATTCATATATTACAAATATTATTCAATATTATAAAGATACATATATCACCAAACCATTTCATGCAAAATAAGAAATATCTAACCAAGACTAATGACTACATACGTATAAACATAAACACACATTCAGAAACATAAATATCCAACCAAATGTCTATGTACATGGATACAAATATCCGACATCACCATCATCATCATCATCAGAAATATCCAACATCAAAAATACCCAAACAATATAAACCATAACATGAAAAATAACATAACAACAAAATATTACCTACTCCCCTCGAACCCTGTCCACCATCGCCATCAACATCATCAGTCGAAAGGTCATCATTTGGAAATCGTCGCATAAATGCATCGATAATCTTACTGAGCTTCTTTTCCAATTTACCGCATGCGACTTCAACCTTTGATTTTTTTTCTTTTACAACATTATTAAAAGTTGCACCGCTATCTAATGATGATCTCTACATTTTAACCAAATTTTTTTTGTTAATAATAAGCAAATTTTCATTTTTACTATTGTATTTGAGTTTTTGACAAAATATACGTTTTAACTCGACTAAACTTGTTTAGCTTATTGAAATGAAATTTATAATTTAACTTAATTATATATTTTTCTAATTTATTGAGTAATTTAACTTATATATTTTTATAATTTATTGGGTGATTTAACAAAATCTATATTTTAACTCGAATGAATTTGTTTAATTTATTAAAACAAAATTTATAATTTAACTTAATTATATATTTGTTTAATTTATCGAGTGATTTAACTTATGTATTTGTTTTATTTATTGGATGATTTAACAAAACCTATATTTTAACTCAAATAAGCTTGTTTAATTTATTAATAATTTGTTTATAATTTAACTTAATTTTTTTTAATTTATTAGGCGATTTAACAAAATCTATAGTTTAACTTAAATATTTTTTTAATATATTGAATTTTTTATATAATTTAATTAATTATATATTTGTTTAATTTATTGAGTGATTTAACTTATATATTTGTTTTATTTATTGGGTGATTTAATGAAATATATTTTAACTCGAATAAATTTGTTTAATTTATTGAAATAAAATTTATAGTTTAACTTAATTATATTTTTGTTTAACGTATTGAGTGACTTAACTTATACATTTTAACTCTAACTCAATTTCCTTTCATAATGGCAATTTTTAACATCTAGTACAAAACGAGGATTAAATAAAATAATTATATTAAGCATGCATAAAATATACATAGTATACATGTGGGTATCGGGATTTATAGCCAAGATATAAATACCTATAGTATACTATACATATGTACATACATACATACATACATACATATACATATACAGATATATAGTTTTGTATACATACATACATACATATATATAGAAAGTGGGTTAATTTTTATTGTTGATCCTTGGGTCCAAACTAGGTCCAAGTACAAAATAGAGCACAAAATGTATTCTGCCCACGAATAAAGAAAAACAAAAAATAATAATTACAACCATGTGCTGCATCAGAAGGAATTAAAGTTTAGACTCCCTTTCCATTATTCCATCGGTTCAAATGTAGACGAAAAACACTTTTGCCCCCAAAAACTAAAAGCAAAGTTATGAGGGCTTGTAATCAACATCCCATGCCTCCAGAATACTCTGGTCTTCCAAGCGGCACTGTATGTAGCTTCTTCTTTATTCTTTTGAAAATTATCTTGACATTCGACTCAATAAGCTTATAGATTTGCTCCATCATTCTCTGTCTGTTCTGGAATACCTTTCTATTGCACTCCTTCCATATGTTATGGGCTGTGTTTGCAATCAAATTGGTCACAAACACCCAAGAGTATATTTATGTAGAGAAGTAAATGAAGAAAGTAAAATTAAAACCGAGGAATAGAATAAAATTAACAGACTAATCAAAGCAATAATAAAGAACACAAAAATTTATAGTGGTTCGGCGTTGTATGTCTACGTCCACTTTGAAGATTATCTTTATTGATCCACTAATAATCTAATTACAACAGCAAAGAATAGAAAAAACTTGATCACAATAAAGACCAAAGTAACCAGCAGCGTAAAGCTCCTCAGAATGACCCCTTAGACCAGTATTTATAGGTGAAGATGACCACCAATCTCTCTGAAACTTCGACTATAGGACCTTCTAACCATAATGGGCCCACCAGAGGGGTCGCTAGGCCTAAATCCCAATGAAGAGGGATCGGTGCCGATCCCTTCATTGGTCGATTTTTGAGCAGTGATCCCTATGGTGGCTTTTGCATGCTTAAATATATTGGCTCTCCAAATTTCATCTGCCTTGGACTTATAGATCTCAAGATATTGATCTTCGAATGCAAGAATGTATTTGGTCTTTGATGTATGCCGACCCACCTTTTCCAATGAAGCACGGCGAACCCTCTAAGTTGAAAATGCTGATCCCTCTTTGGTGGACCTAAGTATGCTGATCCATATCCTTTCATAAGGTATGCTGATCCCTTCATTATGAGTTGAAGTGAGACTTTCCAAGCCAGTAATCCATGCCGAACCATACTCACTTGATTATGTTGATCCCTTCATTATTTGAACATGCCGACCGCTTCCTTGCTCAACCATGTCGATCCCCAGCAAGTCGCCAAACCATGCCAATCCCTTTAATTAACTAAGCTATATTCCATACTTCAAGCATCCTACATTATTTATCTACCAATTCCATCCAATTCTGGCTTTATATAACCATCTGTACTTTACTTCCGGGTCCCACAACCATTGCTCCATGGTCATCATACTTAATAATAGTCAGATCTATCTTGTGCAATCAGTTCAATATAGCCGGGTTAGAATACCGAGTAACACTTGCCCCCTAAAGTACGTCTTGTGAGTAACATGACGTGCTTTGAATCGAAACAAGTCTGAACTGTCGGAAAGAGAGTCCATTTAGCTTCCTAAATGACTGTTATTCCTTTGTCGAATCGTTTTCCGCAGGTGTTGAATTTTTCATTGATTGCCATGACGCTTGGTCGATTTCCAATAATAAAAATCTAGTGCTATATTTTATCTATGTATATAAGTCTGGTTCCATGAGACTTGTTAGTTTTCATTGTTTGGTCCAGCCCTAAACTTGAAGGTATCAGGTTTGATTTCATTTTCTGTTGATTTCTAAAAATTGAACTTTTAAGTCATATAAAGGCGTGCTTATATACATGTTTTCATTGTTGCCTCTCGGACGTATCCGAATACCTACAGGTCGTTGCCAACTTTCTTAATATTCTGTATGTTCATGCTTAAAACCAAATCCTCACAACCATTTTTGATTTTTTTTAAGATTTATAGGGGTCGGCATGCATTATGCCGATCCATCTTTTGAGTACATGTCAATAGGGGTCGGCGAGCTGCTATGTCGATCCCTCTCTCCTTATTACATGCTCAATGTTCTGAACCGAACCCTCCCCCATATATATATATATCATCCTTCCTTCCTTTCCTTCTCTACTTATTTTATTCACTTGCTTTTGGACCGAACCCTCGCCATGAAACCAAACTCTCCAACCCTTGGCCTTAAATCCACTCACGATTTTAACGAACCCACAAACTCGCCTCACCTACCTTCTCAATTCGATCGCCTCCAAACACTCGACCTTGTCTCAATTCGAACATCCATATTTTCGTATAGGTAAGACGTTGTAATACTTCCTTTAATTATACGATAAGATCCTTAGCTCTGAGTTGTTGGTGAGTGTTCGAGGTCGTGATGGCGAACGATTTTAGAGGGGTTGATGATTACTGAAATAAGAGTATGGTAGATTGAATTAGGTGTAGGAAGAGGAGATGAAGAGAGAAGACGAGGGTTTGGCAAGGGATTTTGATGGAAGTAAGGTCGGGAGTAGAGGAATGTAGGGATCGGTATATGACAATATGGCAGTGGCAGGGGTCGGTTAGGTAGGGATCGGTGGTATTGAATGGCGTGAAGGGTCCAGCAAACTTGGCTAAAAGGAAAGGGATCGGTATTTTTAGGGTTAGGCTATCATCTAGGAGAGGGATCGCCAGAGGGTGTTTAGCTAAGGGATCAGTCGTGGTAGTGGAATAGGGATCGGTATTCCCCAGTTTAGCTGAGGGTTCGGTATAAGGTTTTTGGATAGGGGTTGGTATTCCCTTTGGGACCAGCATGGAGTCAATAATTGGTTTCTCGAACTTGAGAACTAATCTGACTTGATTTATTTGAACAATCACTACTAATTTGCCTTAACGACCTTGGACATGTGATGACAACGTACAAAATAACATGCATATCCATTGTCGAACTTAAGATTGAGCAATCGAATTCTTGGAACTTTCAATATGGACTAAAAACTTGCAAATGAACTTAAATGACAAACTTCACACTTCGTTATGCCGATGGCCGATCCCAAAGCTTTCATAACCGATCAATCTTCTTGCCAGTTGAGACGGTCAGTGATGACGGTCTCTCTGGACAAACTCCCAAGTCTCGTCGTTTTATTTTGTTTTCCTGATTTCAAACTGTTTATGTCTATTATATACTACAATGCACTACACTAGTTCACACTTAGCATGGCCGAAACAGGTTGTCTTTTCTAATCTCAATTATCTACTGAGTATAGCTAATACAGATTCCAAACGCTCGAAGTGTTCAGTTGATATGTCTTCTGACCCGGCGATGCAACACATTGGTTCTGAAGCAATGTCAAGTTCCGCAACTATATCCGGCAGGCTATCTCCTAACCATCACATGGGGCAAACAGAAGTTTCTGGCCCATGGGTCGACCTTTTCTTAGATATTCCCATTCTCCTGGCGGAGAACATAAGTCTTGCCCCTGATGGTGTAGAGAGAAGTATTTTTCTAGACAACCCAATGGACTTACAGGCCTCTCGAATTGGCAAGGCTGCTCTCCGCCGGCTATGTTCTATTCATGGAATCTCGTTTGAGGGCATCTTGGTTCCTTCAAGAACCGACAGGCCTTACTTGCCCCCGAAAGGGTACACAGCGTGCAATAAGTTTATGTGCTGGGCCGGATGCATATTGCCCTTCAACTCGTTTATCCGAGAAATGCTGAGATACTTGGGATAGCCCCCACTCAACTTCATCCAAATAGTTACGCTTTTATACATGGAACCTTCTTGCTGTTCATGAGTGTTTTATTTTTTCTACCTACTCTTAAAGGTATAAGATTTATTTACAACTTCAAACGGCGGTCGGGAAGCCCTTCTTATGTTTTTCTTAAACCCTCGCCAAATTGCCAAGTTCTGACAGGCGCTTGGAACAAACTCTCTTTGTTTAAGCATGAATGGTTTTACGTGCAATGCCCACCCGGCTTTGCGAGACGATGGTTGGAAGGACGTAAGTGTTACCTTCACCTCTTTTTCAAGTTAACTAATCTAAGTCATAACTTTTCCTTTGAATCTACTAACATCCGAAGTTCTTTCTAGTGTTCGCCCACGCCCTGAATGCGCCGATTTTTCAAGACCTATCGCTGCCATTCGTGCTACCCCGGTTGAGGACAGGGGCATCAAACTTCTTATAACCGATGAGTTACTATCCTTGTTGGGCCTGTTGGAAGATGGCCGCAGTATCGGGATCCCCGAAAGTGCAACATTACCAAGGAATGTTGCAGAACAAAGAAGGGATACCGTCAATCTCTTTGTGCCCCCTGCTGAGGGGACTCGGGACGATACCGAAGAGGGCACGACTAGGGATTCCCAGGCCGACAAGCCAGGAGATGTTGATGCGGGCCCGGGGAAGGCGCCAATGGTCGAACCATCGCAAGGCGCACAATCCCAAACACTCACAAAAAGAAAGAAAAGACTGGCGTGCAAGCTTCATAAAAGAAAAACCGTTGTTGATCCAGAGTTTGTTATTACTCCTGTTGAAAAGGAATCGTTCTCTGAACGCTTGGAAAGTTTGCTAAAGGGATTTTCAAGTCTTCAAATTTTGGATGGCATCATGACCTATGACTTTCCGAATATCAATATTGAAGGACTCAACTCTCCCGCTAGGAGTGGTGAAGGCATCCGACCTTCTAATAAAGGAGAGAAAACGCCGATGAGCAAGGCTACATCCATCATTCTGTTGGGGGGAAACACTAGGACACTCATAACTACATGCACTTCACTACAAACATTTTGTTAATCTTTCATGCAACAATTACTAATATGCTCTCATTTGGTCTTTGTAGATGCAATGTCTCAATCTAGAGCCTTCGATCGCCTCAGAAGTTCTTCATCATACCATCGTTCTAGCCGGGATTCAGAGTCTACCCGGCGTAGGGAGAAAGATGAGGGATGGGGTAAGAGTTTTCAGTCAAGGGAATCTTCTTCCTCCTCTAAACAAAAATCCCAGTCCCAAACATCACGTCAAGGTGAACAGTCTAACTTTCCTGCTCATAGTGGAGACCTGCCTTCCTACTGTGGCCCTCATATCGCTGCATCTCACGAGCAACATTCTGGCTCCTCGAGCTCTAAAAAATCTCGTGAACGTCGATTAGGCAAACATCCAATTGCTACTTCTGATCGCCTTTACCAACTACTGCTCCCGATGTTTCCACAGCTGAGAACTTGGCCGAGCTCAAGGCCACTTTTCCAAAAATTTGCTTTGGGGGCTCAAATTCCTTCCTTCCTTCCATTCATATAATTCCGGGGCACACCAAGGAGAGTGCTCTCGCGTGCTTCAATGATGTATTCATATAACACGAATCATTCATACACTTGGTAGAAAAAGTCTCCGAAGTATCTATTAAGCGACAACATGAAATAGACCGCCTCAAGTTGGATGCTATAAACAATAAGGATTTAATCAAACATCAGGATGCTGAATTGTTAGAATTAAAAACTCAACTGTCTAACATAGATAAAAACTCTAAGGAAACGGTAGAGGCAGTAAGCCATTTGGAAGTTTCTCTTAAAAAGAAACTTGATGCAACACTTCATCGTAGTAGGGCACTTGCTTTAGAAAAAGACTCCTTGCAAAAGAAAAAGGATACTCTGGCTTGCTGCGTTGAGGGACTTGAAGAACTTTTCATGAAGGAAAGGAAGGAGAAAATCGAAGCCCAAGAAGAATCACAGAAGTACTGCGAGGAAGTTGTTGAGGCCAGGAGCCTAAAAGCTAAACTCGACGAGCAACTTGCTATAATCGAAGCTCTTAAAGAGGAAGCTTGAGAAGAGGGCCGAAAAGAGATGATTGAACAAGTTAACTCCCAAGTGGAAGCTGCTACAGAGTCCGGTAGAAATGAGATTAAGGACTTGTTAGACCCGTTGATCATTGAATGTAATGCCAAAGTCTTTATCCATCACGACTTAAGTTTTCTCAGTGAGGGTTATCTCGAATCACTCAATGAAGCTTGAGAGCATATTATCGAGATGAAGAAAAAGAATTGGGTGAAGCCGAGCTCAATGAAGAAGAATTAGTAAGGGAAATTATTCTTGGAAATGAACCCTTGGATTTAGTTTCCGCAAAGCTTCGATACTTCAACGCTTCTGCACCTACCGAGGGAGGAGAACATATTGCTGGATCTTCAGGACTGATCATAAGAGTCCCTCTTCATTCCAAGCAGTTGGAACATCAATCTCTCACAATATGGAGCAGGACCTTGGCTATGATTCAGACAAGCCCAGCTTCCAATCCAAGGTGTTATCCCCCATTTTAGAAGGAGGTACTCCGGCAACTACGGAGATTCAACTAGATGCTGGTATCGCACTTTACTCCTTAGTATATGAAAAGTTTTGTTCTTCACACGCAATGGTTTTGAGCTAATCTCCCTATTTTAACAAATTTTGTAGGTTTTCCAGGCCTTAGTCAAACTCCTAGAAGTGCTGCTACTGTAGAAAAATAGGAGAAACCGGTTTAGGGTCCGACAGCTGCTGATGTTCTAAGGCCTGATGCTCAAGTCATCGATGCCCTTGATGATGATAAGATCGAGGGTCTGCTCCCAGCTAACGAGTTTGATGACATAATGATTACTGGTGCCTCGAAACAAACCGATAAGAATAGAATGAAGGAGCGGATTGAAAAGGAGGAACTGCTGAAAAGAAAAGCTAAGACTGAACCCGCCGAGGTGGACGTTGACGATCCTCATCTTGTGCCACTGCAAATTATTCCACCAGGCGGGTCGATCCCTAACGAACTTCCTCCTACCTCCGTAAGATCTCTTGCTAAAGGCAGCAAGGGGTTCAAAAAAAGAAGCACAAGTGGCTCTACTCCTGAGAAATCCAAAAAAGAGAGGAAGTTGAAGAAATAGTTGCCGCTTTGGCTCAATGTATATAATCTGCATAGTCGTTTCTTTCACTAGTTGTGGTTGTACGGGTACGAATCCTGATTTTTTGGAATAACTTGTACTGAGATCCCAATACCATTTATGTGAATAAAAGTTTATGTTTTCTGTTGAGCTTTCGTGTGAATTATTATTTAGTAATTGAACTAATACTTTCCATTCAATGTACTTGTAATTCATTGTTTGTAAATTCTAGTAATAATTCACCAACTCCATCCCAAGGCCTCCAAGTAGTCGTGGCCTCGAGTCATATCAAACACTAGGCTTGGGCCTTAGTGTTACGCTGTCGGATTCAATGGTTTTTCGAACAACTGTACTCCTGCCCCCGGTTTTGATTTGGCAAGGCCAAATGTCGGACGGTCGAATTCCATCCTTAGTGAGTTTATACTCCTCCTGTCAGTTTCAGGTCAGAGTTCTTGGAATAGTAAACGGTCGAACTCCATTCATCTATTCATCCATGTTTGTATCCATACTCTGGGGATAAGATTTAGTTGATGGGTGGTCGGTTCACACCCAGTCTATGTTTGTACTCTAGTCCACACTCTGGGGACTCAGAGTTATCTTGCGAGCGGTTGATTCATGCCCGATTTATGTCTATACTCCAATCCGCACTCTAGGGACTTAGAGTTATTTCACGGGTGGTCGATTCACACCCGATTTATGTTTATACTCCAGTCCGCACTCTGGGGACTTAGAGTTATTTCGCGGGTGGTCGGTTCACACCCGATTTATGTTTATACTTCAGTCCGCACACTGGTGACTTAGAGTTATTTCACGGGTAGTCAATTCACACCCGATTTATATTTATACTCCACATAGCAAACGGTCATGGGCTGACCATCTGCGTAATTTTTGTTGGCAGAGCTCTTAGGACTTTTGCATGTATCTGGCATTTATCCCATCATCTTACATAATCAGCGGCGTCTCGATCTACAGTGGGTCAAAAATACCCATAAAGGAGTATTTCCTTTGCCAGAGTTTGCCCTCCAGTGTGATCGCCACATTCTCCTTCATGAACTTCTTTTAAAACATGCTTTATCTCATCATGAGCGATACACCGGAGTAGAGGGACTGAGAACCCTTCCTGTACATAATTCCTTCTTGCATAATATATCGTGAAGCTCTGCGAAGGACTTGTCGCTTTTCATTCCTTTTATCGGGCAGGACTCCACGTAGTAAATAGTCTCTAATTGGAGTCAGCCATGATTCCCTTTTGGATTCTGCTTCCAGTGTTCGGTTGATCTCCATCATGTTTATACTTGGGGTATTTAGTATCTCGACCGGGACCAAGCCCATTTGTTGCGCATCGCCGGTGCTAGCAAACTTTGCTAGTGAATTAGCCTCTCTGTTTTCATCTCGTGGTATATGTGAAATGTCATAGTATTCAAATTCTGTCAACAACTCCTGAACTCGGGTATGGTATGGGGCAAGATGTTGTCCCGTAGCCTGATAGTCTCCCTTAACTTGATACATCACCAATAGTGAATCAAAAAAATTTTCAAGTGATTTAACTCCAAGTTCTCTAGCGAGTTTAAGTCCAGCAATCAAAGCTTCATACTCAACCTCGTTTTTTATTGCTGGGAAATCAAGCTTCAAAGCATAACAAATTGACTAGTTTTCAGGAATTACAAGCACAATCCCAGCTCCAGAACACTGATCATTATATGCTCCATCAGTATACAATTTCCATCGTACAGTAGGGATTTCGCTACCTTCTGGAAGATCATCTTGCACAGTGAACTCTGCTATAAAGTCCGCCAATGCCTAAACCTAGATAGAACTTCGAGGGAGATAAGTAATGTCGAATTGGCTGAGCTCAATATTTCATTTGAGTAATCTTCCAGACGTCTCAGGTCACTGTAGGACCTATCGTAATGGCTGGTCGGTGTAAACATTGGTCGGATGTGCCTGGAAGTACGAACGAAGCTTCCACGATGCAATTAGTAAGCAGTACGCCAATTTCTCTATTTTCGAATAGTTCCTTTCTGCTCTCGTTAATCATTTACTGACATAATACAACGACCTCTGGACCCAATTCTCCTCATGAATCAAGGCAGCACTTATAACGTGTGTCGATACAGCCCAATAAATGTAAAACTCCTCATGATCTACTGGCTTTGACAAGATAAGGGGTCTCTCCAAATGATTCACCGGAGCTTGGAATGCATCTTTACAATCCTATGTCCATTCGAAGTTTCTTTTTTTCTTTCCTAATCAAATCAAAGAAAGGAACATTTGTCGGTAGCTCTGAAGATAAATCAACTTAAGGCAGCAACCTTCCCATTCAAAATCTACACTTGTTTAATAGTTCTTAGCGCTTGGATATCACGAATGGCCCGAATCTTCTCAGGATTAGCTTTTATTCAACGAGCATTGACAATAAAGCCCAAGAATTTTCCTGATGCAACACCAAATGAACATTTCAAAGGATTGATTTTCATCTTGTAATATCGGAGGATGTCAAACATTTCTGCCAAGTCCCTAATGTGGTCACTTGATCGTCATGACTTCACGAGCATATCATCTACATACACTTCCATTATTTTTCCAAACTGATCCTTAAACAACGTGTTAACTAAGCGCTGATAAGTCGCTCCGATATTCTTCAATCCAAACGGCATTACTACATAACAGTACAGCCCAACGTCCGTAATAAAACTGGTGTGCTCCTGATTGGGAATATGCATTGGGATTTGGTTATATCCCGAGTACGCATCCATAAAAGATAGCAATTCGTGTCCTACGGTTGAATCAACTAGCTAGTCAATCCTTGGAAGGGGAAAACTATCTTTTGGACATGCTTTATTCAAATTTGAATAATCAATGCATGTTCTCCATTTTCCAATCGCCTTCTTCACAAGTACATGATTAGATATCTATTCAGGGTAGAGGGCGTCGCGGATAAACCCATTGACTTCTAGTTTATCTATCTCCTTTTTGAGAGAGGAAAATCTCTCCGGATCCATGTCGTGTCTTTTTTGCTTCACGGGAACATACTTTGAGTCATATTCAATGCATGGCCCGTAATGGCAGGCAAGATTCCACACATGTCAGAGTGAGTCCAAGTGAATACATCTAGATTCGCTCGGAGAAAACACATGAGTTCTTTCATCACAGGGGGCTAAGCTATGACCCATTTTTCAGGACTCGTGATGGATCATCGTGGCTGACCGTGATATCAATCGTCAGCTCAGCCGGTGTAGCCTTGGTCTCTTTGGGCTCCTCTTCATCATCTCTCGGATCTATATCTCTATACAACCGACTGTGGCGTCCAAGCCAAGGCTCAGGTGCTGGTTGTCAATCTTCGGTAGCTGGGATGCAAACAATCTTGTCCACGCCCTTTCCTTTTTCTTTGGGCCGAGCTTCCCTCAACTTAGCGACATAACAGGCACGTCAAGTCACCTGTTCGCCATGAACAACTTCTACACCATTATCTGTCGAAAACTTCAAAGTTAATCGCCATGGGGCAAGAGCTGCCCGAAATTCAGCCAGGGTCGGTCGGCTCCGAAAAACATTGTACGGAGAGTCAACATCCAAAACAATAAATGGTAAGATTTACACTCTCCTTCGTTCACCTTCTCCCAATTCAACAGGTAATTCCACATAACCAATAGCCTTGGTCACAACGCCATTAAAACCGTGAATACGAGCTTTAAATGGTTTTAAATCTTTGGCTTCCATACTCATATGATCATATGCCTTTTTGAAGATTATATTCACCGAACTTGCACAATCAATCAAAATCCTTCTCACCAATGCAGGACCAATCATAGCTGAAATGACCATCGGGTCAATTGTTGGAGCCTCTACTTTGCCTGCATCCTTGTTCCTAAACACAATATCATCCACCATTGTGCGTTGCTGTATCGAAGCTTCATCTTCCGTATTCGAACATCATTCAAAATCTACATGCCTAATCGTGCTAGCATAACACTCCATCTCTTGCCAACTCCTGTCTGCCGGGTGCGGTCGTCCAACTATTGTATTTATCACCAGTCTTCCGTCGGTCCATGCAGGCTCCTCGGCCCTACGCAAAGCTTGTCCTCGATTGGAGTCAGATGTCCCCTCTCCGCCATCCTGCGGGGTTTTCACAAACTGTTGCAATTTCCTTTCCTGAATTAGCTTTCCTATAACATCCTAGAGGTGCTTGCATTCATTTGTATTGTGCCTATAACACTCATGAAACCGACAATATTTCTCGATCTTCTTCTACTTCTCTGTTGACTCCTTTGGAGGCGGCTTCCTGTATTGCATGGTATTGCACGTAGATAGATAGATATTCTCCAGGAACGTGTTTAGCGACATATACTTGTCACACATTGGAATCCTAGGCTTTAGTCTCCCTGAATCCCACTTTCAGTCTCGATTCCTATCTCTATATCTCATTTGCTGATTCGGCTTATTCTGTACGATTCACCTGGATTTTCCAAGAACTGTCATCAGACTGTTTTATTGCAATATTACTCTATACTACTTCTCCATTCGGTCGCACAATGTTCTTTTTCCTGAAGGACTTGGCTTCCTCCTTTCTCGAAAACTGAGGCGCCTTTGAATAAAAGCGCTCCAACGTGGTAGGCGGTTTACCAGCCAACCAATCGCCAAACTCAGATTTCGGATCAATCCCTCTCGTCCTGGCCATAAGTATAGCATGATCATTTGGATTATTAACCTCCATGGCAGTTGTATGAAATCTCTCCAAATAATCTTTCAACGACTCCACTAGAGACTGTATCACGCTGGAAAGGGACATCACATCTTTAAGACGAGTCGCGTGCATCCAGAATTGCTCCACAAACTTGGTTGCCAACTCATCATATCTAGAAATTGATCGTGGGGGTAGTCTCATGAACCACATCATTGCTATTTCAGAAAGGGTTATAGGAAAGCATCTGCACTTGGTCGCATCATTGGCTCTTGCAGAATCCGTCAGCCATTCGTATCTCATAATATGCTGCCTAGGGTCAGTTCTTCCCACGTAGGCAGGCATTGATGACATGTTGAACCTTCTTGGATATTCTACATGAAGAACATTGTTAGTAAATGGGGTATGGCTTCTCGAAATTCCCCAGTCATCATTAGTCAAGCCTTGGTTCTCTCTTACCAATTGTCCGACCATTGTCGATAATTCCGACGTCTGGATGGGTGGCGCCAATCGGTGGTCGCGCTCCACCTCACGTGAATGGTCTGGTCACTTTCTATGGGCCATCTCACGCCTTCTTGGTTCACTACCTTCTTGATGCCCATCTTGAACATTTGTCTCGTCATCATTCCGAAGGGGTACCTGGTCAGCATTCAATCGAACTCCACCATCCAATCCTTTGGGAATAATTCTAGCATGATTCCCCAAGTGTAAGGAGGGAATCCCTCCTTTGGAGGAGGGATCGGTACCGATCCCTAGGGAGGGATCGACACTGATCGGTCTTGGAAGACCATGATGGTCTATCAAGTGACGCTCTAAAGTTTCTACGTAATCTCCTTTGACCCTGCGACACCTATGCCTGTGATATTCATCCGATGAGCGTGAACTTTCCAATGCCGAGTAAGGAGTGGGATCCTTCCTGGCCTTCCACGCTGCTGCTGAGTAATCTGGTTCATCAAGTTAATATTAGCATGAATTTGCTGATTTATTTGCCGACATCTTTCCATCAACTCTCTCATTAGATTATGAAATTCAGCTCTAGTTATAGTATCAGTAGGATTCTGAACTTCAACTGGATCAGCATTCAAATTTGTAGGTTGATTGCTTGGGTCTCCTTGCTGGATGCTAGCAGTCTTATTTCCATCCACGTTCTGAGAAGTAGATCTAGTATATCTCACCATTGTCAATCTCCTTACCTAGATTTTAGCAAATCTAAGTAGTATAAGCAACTTTATAAAGATAACCATGGATCTCCTTCGGGGGATTAATCCAATCCAGTAGCAACAGAGGGGATCCTAGCAAGCTGAGAATTAAATTTCATAGTGAAAGAACCAAAATGTTTGGAATCAAATTGGTCCAAACACCCAAGAGTAGATTTATGTAGAGAAGAAAATGAAGAAAGTAAAATTAAACGGAGCAATAGAATAAAACTAAAAGACTAATCAAAGCAATAATCAAGAACACAGAAATTTATAGTGGTTTGGCGTTATATGCCTACATCCACTTTGAAGATTATCTTTATTGATCCACTAATAATCTGGTTACAATAGCAAGGAATAGAAAAAAATTGATTACAATAAAGGCCAAAGTAACTGATAGCTTAAAGCTCCTCAAAATGACCCCTTAGGCTAGTATTTATAGGTGAAGATGACCACCAATCTATGTGAAACTTCGGCTATAAGACCTTCTAGCCCATATGGGCCCACCAAAGGGTTCGCTAGGCCTAAATCCCAATGAAGAGTGATCGGTACCGATCCCTTCATTAGTCGAATTTTGGGCAGTGATCCCTATGGTGGCTTCTACATGCTTAAATATATTGGCTCTCCAAATTTCATCTGCCTTGGACTTATAGATCTCAAGATATTGATTGTCGAATGTAAGAATGTATTTGGTCTTTGATGTATGCCGACCCACCTTTTCCAATGAAGCACAAAAAACCCTCTAAATTGAACATGCCGATCCATCTTTGGTGGACCTAGGCATATCGATCCATATCCTTTCATAAGGTATGTTATGAGTTGAAGTGTGACTTTCCAAGCTAATAATCCATTCCGAACAATACTCACTTGATTATGCCGATCCCTTCATTATTTAACCATGCCGACCCCTTCCTTACTCAACCATGTCGATCCCTAGCAAGTCGCCAAACCATACCGATCCCTTTAATTAACTAAGCTATGTTTCATACTTTAAGCATCCTGCATTATTTATCTACCAGTTCCATCCAATTCTGGATTTATATAACCATTTGTACTTTACTTCCGTGTCCCATAACCATTGCTCTGTGGTCATAGTACTTACTAAAAGTCAGATCTATCTTGTGTAATCAGTTCAATATAGCTGGGTTAGAATACAGAGTAATAGACTGTAATTGTTGTTGTTATTTGCAGAATCTGCTTATTCAGATCTGAGAATCTGTTGGAGTTCAGGTAGCTAATTTCTTCTTCAAGATCTTTAACGACTTGAGTGTTTCCAGTTTTCACTTTAATATGACTCATAATCCTGTTACTAAATTCACATGTAAAAAAATAAGTGATTATGATTTTCCACCGCTTTACCACATAGTTTACTAGATATATCCACTTACATGCCCCATTTAGCAAGTCTATTTGATGTAGGAAGCCAAAAGTTGATAAATTTGTAGGTTGTAAAGGCCATTTTAAGGTTATTGGATTTGCTCCAGATGTGTGATGCCTAAGTTTTAATGTCATGTTTTTGTCAGATAGCCTCCTATGTTGATTTAGTAGAAAATTCACCCTCTTTAGTATTCTTCCATATCCTTGTGTGTAACATCCTCCATTTTGAGGCCCAAAACTAAGCGCTACAGATGATGCAGTCCTCTATAGTATTAATTTCTGGCAACAAATGCGGTCATGTTATTATGTCATAACATCAGAAGAACAAGAATATGAAATAATTTCATAAACAATTTCAAAGCAAACAATTCACATTTCATTTCAAAGATAATATTCCATATTTGTTACATAATCCCAAACGTTGCCCAGGTTTAGATAAAATATAATTATTACAATATGCTGCAAGAGCGACATATGAAGATGCCCCCTTGGTTGATCAAAGTTACTAAATAGATGGATATGTCTACTATCAATACATTCATACAAAAGCTGACTACAGCGGGTAATAGTAATAGATAGACTCCTACATAGCTAGCTTTGCCTCTTGCATGACTTCGGAAGCTTTATTCATCCAAAACCTACTTAACCTGTAAATCCTTAATCTCGATCTATTGAAATAAAATTTTGAGCACCTGAGAGTTTAAAGGGAAACATAAACTTCGAGTTAGACAAAAAGCCCGGTGTGAATAATAATATGCCTTCTCGATTCGTGGATATCTAGTGAGACCACGCCGTTGAGCAGAATGGGTTTTCCCCTCACTAATATCCCTTTTCAAACATATCTTTTGCAAATCAAATTCCTGCAACCAAACTGGTTAAAGTAGACAATATAAACAATAATATGCATGCATGCTACATGGGTAATCATGACTATCCATCAAATCAGTGGACCATCCATCCCAATGTTTAGTTTTCACAGGGTAACTACCAACCTACATGGCAGACTTGGGCCTACCAGACATACTAAATTTTCTAACTGACTATTAGAAGAAAACTGGACGTACTATCCAAATACACTTATCTTAGTGTTTACCTGACTACCTGTCAATCTCATAGTTTTGCTAGGCTTACTATGAACCTAAAGGTTTTGTAGGCCAACCTATAATCTATCTTATCTTTATGTATTCCTTTCTGTGCGACCCTACTTTTAGTCTTACCCTTTAGAAAACCCTACGCACTGGAATTTTAGATTTTTATCAGCTAGGGGCTAATAGCTGAAGTATAGGTTGTTACCCTACACCAGTCCCATCTGGTTTTCTAATCTTCAAGTCAAATTTATCATATCACAATCTATACAAAAGTGATAACAACAATAATCTATTTAGTAAAAATCCTGGGCTAAATACAATTTTCTATTTCCTTGAAAACATAATTCTTTATAAACGATTTAACCCTTGAAATCATATTTAAAACAAGGAAAATATTGCCCTTTACTTTATCCCAAAATATTTATGTCAAGATATATATGCTTTTATAAAGTAGTATTGATGAATCTCAAAATCACTTGGAACCTACTTTACTTTGAAAACATAGGCTATATAGCCAAATTTAATAAAACTATTAAATTCTTGAAGTCTTTGGCTTATAAACATAAGAGTATACAATCAAAGTTAACTACTTCGTATGGCATATTACAAAGCCTTAAAAGAATAGGGTCGACATAGATAAATCTCGGCATCACCGCCTTAAGGAAAATAAGTGGCTTCATGAGAGCCGAAGTCAGTATGATCGGCATCATAGCCCTCTTTGAAAACTGGCAACAAGTAACAAAGGGGCAAGGATCAAGCCAAAGTGATAAAATGCGGCATCATTGCCTAAGCCTAAAAACGTGGCTTCCTTGCCTTTCGGGGTCATCTCAGAATGTGCAGTGTCAGTATCACCACTATAAGTCTCTTCGAAGAAATTGGGGTCAGCGACGTTATACATAGGCAGTAGCTTGCCTACTTATATAATATGTAGTACCTAAGCTATGCGGTAATGCCATCTCCGTAGAGCATGACGTCGACTATGATGCTTGACTTTGCACTTCGATCTGGACCGTTCCATTCCACACCAACTACATTTTGATGTCATATGTATCACACTGGATTGACAACGAAGTTCCTAGAAGTGGAGAGCTGAAGTGCGGCATTGTGACTATCGGCATAGTACAACCGTAATTTATAGGAAAACTATTTTTATACCATTAAAAGTAATTTCTTTTCACAAATCCCTATTGGTTGTCAAAATCTAATTGGTTAATAATTACTTTATCAAAATTCTTTTCTAGAAAACTACCATAAGACAGGTTTATCATCACCAAAACAATTTGTAAATCACGCCTTTTATATTAATATTTAATCATAATAATTAAGCTTTTCTAGCTCAAATAATTCATCATAAATCACAAACACTTGGGGAAAATCCTCAAAAATCATTATAAATCCAATTTATTTTAGCATATAAAAATTTTGGGACCAAAAGCTTTATTTAATTATTTTTAATAATTAAAATCCGAAGTAATCCATTTTCTACACTTACCAAATTCATAATAAATTCACACTTTATCAGAAAATTATGAAATTTAAAACCCATTTTTGAAATAATGTTTCTAACATCATATCCAAATTTCTAGTCATTTGGGTGTCATATGATAGGTTTTCCAACTTAAACATATCAATAAATTTCATAATAAATCATACAAATTCATTAAATAGCGTATATTCATTCAAACGATCATAGCATGACATAATATAAGAAAAAGAATTCGATTTATACTTAAAATAAAAAATAATACTTAATACATGAGATGCATAAATATTATTCACCTTGAATGGTATAAGAAGGTTGAGATTTGAATTTGATTTGATTCCCCTAAGCTTTCTACTCGTTTTCCTAGCTTTTCTTCATCTTGAATCCTCAGTCAATGTGTAACGACCCGAAATTTTCGAACCCGAAAATTCCAGATAGTTATGAAAAAGAAGAAAGAGATAGAAGAAGAAGAAGGAGAATATCAGAATCATCAACATCTCACATTCGCAGCGGATAAAATATAATAATAAATAATAACAGTTTACAAAAGAATACTATATCTGTCGATTACATTTTTATACATCAGAGTTACACATTTATACAGACACTGGATATACACAATTATCATGTCTCAGATATAAATTAATATAGTACAGCGGAAACACTCCATACGTTCTTGTCATCCAGCTCGTCTCCCAAGCTCCAGAACGTCCTTACCTGAAAATTTGTAATACTCGGTCTGACCCGAGCATTACATCAAAGTAACACCCGGGTCAGGCTGGAAACCAGCATGAGTAAACCCATCTAAGAAGAAATACCAAAAGCATACGACTGATATGAATGTAACCCGGGTAACTTGTTTCAATTTACAAAATTCACAATTTGTCAGAGACATCACTTATTTCACACATCAATTTCTAAGTACCAGAACTTAGATTAAATGGTCCAATTCACTTAAATCATTTCATTCCAACTTATTGATTTCACAAATCAATTTTATAAAGAATCGAAGTGGTTTCGGGTACTTACTAATACCCGACTCCAGTCTCTTCGAATCCGATGTCATCTTAACCTAATTTATTCAAGTGAATACAATTTAAATTGAATTATAAAAAGTCACTTTAATTCAGCAGTGCATTATCGATAGATAACCACATTATTATTGTCCATCACATCCTATCATATCACAAACATTCCATATCAAAACATCGAATTTCCAAGGCATCCAATATCATTCAATCATTCATAAGCAAGTTCTATCACTTCTTAATAAATTTAATTAGTCTCTAATTAAATACTAACTTTAATCTCTTAGATTACCTTACTTAACATTAATTCATTACAAACCAACTAATTAATCATCTTTTTAATTTTCCAACTTAATTAATCATCCTTGATTAATTATACTTTAATTACATTAAGTAAATAGCCTTTAATTATTTCACAATTTAATTATCCTTACCCATTCACATTAATTAGCCTTAATTAATTGGTCAAATTAATTATCTTATAGCCACCTACAATGATTAGCTATCTTAATTAATCACATTCATTAATTAACTAATCCCCAATTTATAAATTACACCAAGTAATTAATTCTTAATGTCTTCCATTAAATAAATCTCCTTAAATTTCTTTCATCTAGTAATTATCCTTTGGTTAATTATCCTTAATCCATAATAAATAAATTTCTCTTTAATTCCTTAATTTTTATAGATCTTTAATAACCAGTCCTTGACTTGTTTAAAGATAACCCATTTGTCCTTATTTATCACTTAATCTTTGTTATCACATAATTAAATCCTTTAAATTAACTTCTTAATTACATATTTAGATTAAGTTTAAATAACTTAAGGATAAATCTAATTTAAGTAAAACCTATTATACGACTTCTTAACCAATATTAATAACATTATTATACAAAGAAAATAAATTTAAAATAAGTTACAATTACTTAAAGTTTGAAACATCCTTTATTTATATAAAAAAGAAAACTGTTAAAACCTCTACTTCGGGTTCAACCCGTAATCCTCCCGTGTTGCCCCCTGGAAAACTTCCCTTTTTCTCTTTTTATTTTATTTTTAACTTAGTTATTTTATAAATTCAAAACTGTTAACAAGGTACACTCACGAACACGAGACCAACCCGGGCCATCACCCCCATTTCACGAGTTTCTCCCGAGGCAACTCTTCCTTCTCAAAACCCACTGACACCCGACCCCTCGTGCACGTGTACTGATGATCTACGCCCCTCTGACCATCGCCAAAACCCCTAGCACATCGACGACCATCCCCATCATCGATCTCGACCACTCCGACATCAACCTAAACCCAAAATCAAAAACGAGGTATCTCGACCAATTTCTGGAACAACGTTCCGACCTGAAAACTCCACGAACCCCTGACACCGACCACCAGAGGCTGTGAAATCCCATCCTCGACCACGCCAGACCCTCACAACACCAATACACCCAGCCCGAAGTCACTCGATGTACCAGAGGTGACGCTGTCATTCAAATTCCGACCCCAACACAATTTAGGGTTACAAACCAAATCGATCGATTCCAAACACCACAGTGATTTAACCACCCTCCAGACATTTTTCCCCGAACACTCCCACACCTGACCTTCTCCAGACGAAGTCACGGCCACCAAAGATGCTCCGGCCACCAGAACTTGACTAAATACCAAATTTTAGTCATCCTCCAAATACACATTCAATTCGACTTTAAAAATTCTGTTACTAGTTTTAAAAATCATAACTTTGTATGTTTATTCAAGAAATAAAATCAAATCAACAATTTAAGATATTCGAATTTTTTTTCTTCACATTGATTTTTTTTTATTACTAAATTTAAACAGAGGCCTGAGAGCCTGTACAAAGACATGCTCATCAAATTTTTATACGTATATAAACACATTCAAGCACATTTTCATCTAGACAACATCATTCACAACATACTTCAAATACTTATCAAAAACACCAGGTTATAGATAAAGTTCTGGTAGTTTACTCACCTAAAATAAGATGTTAAACAGAAAGCAAGTTGTTGAAGAACTGCAGATTTGAATTCCAGATGATCACAGGCAGGCTTGTTAACTTGTTTCCCTGACTTCCAGTTTTGAAGTTTCCTTGTATTTTGATTTTTTTATATGCTTAAGTTAGATTGTCTAGTTGTAGTTTTTTTTTCTTTCTGTCGAACTTGATAATGGAATAAGATACAAGCTGTGATAATTTTAAAAGGATATGCAGGCTCTAAAATTTGATATAAAATTGTTATTTGTACTGGAGATACAACTCAACTTTGCCAGAGATTTTTATTTACATTGTAGGTTGAAAAGATTTGTTTGTGGCTTGCATTTATTTCATTTGTCATATGTAATTTATGATTTTGTACTTGTGCATACATTTTTATAAAATAGTTGCAGCTGGCTTGTATTGCAAGCTTAAGTATATGCAACTTCTTTTTTTTTCATTGTAGGCTGGTTTGGTAAATACTCTCATATTTTACCCTGTACACTCGAGATTTTGTTGAAAGCAATCGTACCCAGTTATTATTCTTGCTTTGTTAAGGAGTTTGCATTGTATGAATGTGTTTTATTTACTTTATACTTAGCATTTTTCTTCTTTTCCTTGGTGTTGCCTGTCCTTATTTTTTTTTACTTAATACTTGTATTACTTCACATACTTCTAGTGATAATAAGTGTTTACATTTATTTTCTAATTACAATTTGGATTTATACTAATGGTTTAATTTATTGATAGAAGATAGTTCACTTTATATTTCGCTTAACGATAATTTATTGGTGATGTTATTTATTTATCCATATATGTGATATTTACTTTTATTCTTAACGATTGATAAAGTATAGTTTTATTTACATTAACTACATATAAATATTTGTTTTAGAGATAATAAGTTTATATTTAATTTTCTACTTATTTTATTATTATAGTCTACTTATGGTTATATGCCTGTATTTATATATTTATTTATCCCATGTTAATAAAACAAAGTATTTTAATTTAATTATATAAGATAAATTTTATTACAAATATTATTAAGAGATTTAATTGAAATTTACAAATCAAATTTTCTTTTAAAAATACAAATCTATATAAATTATCTCTAGCAGATTTATTCATTTCAAAATGATCAGTTTACATTTTATTTAATTGAATTAAATATTTATTAAATTAATACTGTTAAAATACCGGGTCGTCACACAATGGCTGGCTTAAGCTTTTAATTTCGTTTGTATAACTGTAAAATGAATGAGGGAGAAAGGAGGTGGAGGTTTGTATTAGGAAATGTAACCCTTTTCCTATTTTACCCTTCTCATGAATTCCTCCTTCTTATTAATGTTCTAATTAATTCCATTAGTTCATTAATTAAGGCTCGACCCATTTTAATACCAAATATCAATCTCCTTATGCCTTTTACATTATCTTATTTAATTTATTTAATTAAAAATTCTAAACAATGTTAATCAACATTAGGGGTGTTACAGACTGCTCTCTTTAAAGAATTTCATCCTCGAAATTATGATAAGGCACACACATCAAACATAAAAGCATAGATGTAAAACATTCCATCAAACAAGATAGGATAAATGTCCATAATCCTGCGCTCTGTTTCCCAAGTACAGTCTTTCTCATTGTCACGCCACTAGACTTTCACTAATCAGATTGTCTTGTTCTTAATTTCTTCTCATCTCTCGCTACAACTCGGACTGGTTGTCTTACAAAAGTCAGATCTAGATCTACTATTAAATCTTCCAATGCAGTCAGAGGTATAGTAGTCTCTGGATCATGCACAACTTCCTTTTAGATTAGAAATATGGAAAAAATTAAGGACTCCTGCCAAGTTCCTCTGTAACTCTATCCTATAAGCGAGTATCCCGATTCTTTCTATAATAGGAAATGGTCCGAGAAACCTAGGTGACAGTTTCCTTGACCTTCCAATAAGTTCTTATTACACCCTTCATCGGTGAAACTTTAACGAAAATATGATCTCTGACTGAGAACTCCATGTCCTTCCATCTCTTATTTGCATAAATTTTCTGCCTAGATCGAGCTTCCTTCATTTTAGCTCGAACCAACTCAATCTTCTCTACGGCTTCTCATACCATATACAGACTAAGAATTAATCTATCTCTAGTCTCTAACCAACATACTGGAGATTTGCATGGTCTTCCATATAAAGCTTTAAAAGGTGCTATCCCTGTATTAGTCTGATAATTATTGTTACACAAGAATTCGACTAAGTGTAGATGGTCTTTCCATGATCCTCCAAAATCTTGCACACAAGCTCTTAACAAAACCTCCAAGTCTTTGCTAACTCTTTCGGTTTGCCCATTGGTCTATGGATGGTAAGCGGTATTCATCTGGAGCCTGGTACCTAAAACCTCTTGTAGAATCTTCCAGAATTCGCTAGTATAAAAGAATCTCTATCACTGACTATACTACTAGGAACTCCATGTAGTCTAACTATATTCAGGCGCCGTCCTTATCAACTTAATGGGTATAAAGTGTGCCCTCTTAGTTAGTCTGTCCACTATAACCCAAATACTTTCATTTCCTCTATTCGACCTTAGCAACCCGTCTTTGAAATCCATAGATATAGAATCTCATTTCCATGCTGGTATGTCTAAAGTTTGAAGCAATCCACTAGGCCTCTGATGTTCGACTTTAACTTGCTGGCAATTCAGACGCCGTTTTACCCATAAGCCTATATCTCTTTTAATACCTTCCCAGAAGAAACTTCTCTTCATATCTTGATACATCTTAGTTCCTCCAGGATGAATAGTAAACTTCGATCGATGACATTCCCTAAGGACTTCTTTCCTTAGGTCACCAAAATCGGGAATACACAATCGTCCCTTCTTTCTCAACCATCCATTCTGGTCAAGATAAAAATCCTTTAAATCATCTATCTCAGTTCCACCCTCCAATCTTCTAACTCTTTCAACTAGCAATAGATTATCTCTTTGCTTTGAAGCAATTCCGTCGATCAATATTAGTCGAACTTCCAAACATGATAACATCACTACACTCTGACTAGAACTAGCCGTTGATCTCAACTACACACTACAAGTAGTCAATGCTTCCAAATCTTTTCACTCTGATATCATTACTAACACTTGCATTTTGATGTCTCTTACTAAGCCCATCTGCAACTTTGTTTCCTTTCCACGGTGTGTACTCAATTCAAAAATCATAAGCAGCTATAAACTCTAACGACCTCTATTGTCTCATGTTCAACTCCTTGTGAGAGATTAAGTATTTTAGCGACTTGTGATCCATATACAACTCGAATCGTTCTCCCAAAAGGTAATGTCTCCACACCTTCAAAGCAAATATTATGGTAGCTAACTCTAAGTCATGAGTTGGGTAACTAACCTCGTGCAATATGAGCTGTCACGAAGCATAGGCAATTACTATACCCCTTTGCACTAACATAGCTCCTAATCCAATTCCACATGCATCAGTACACTCCACCAAAATTAATTTCCATCCGGAACAACTAACACGGCCGAATAGGTGAATAAATGTTTCAGCTTCTGGAATGCCTCCTCACATTTATCGATCCTAACATATTTCACCTCCTTCCTTATTAGTTTAGTCATCGGTGCTGCTATCGAGAGAAATCCTTGATGAATCTTTGGTAGTAGCCAGCTAATCCCAGGAAACTTTTATCTCAGTCACTGTCTCAGGTCTCTTCCAATTATTTACAGCTTCTATCTTAGTTGGATCTACTGACAACCCTTTCTCTGAGACTACATGACTAAGAAACTTAACCTCCTTCTTCCAAAAATGACACTTTGAAAACTTCGCTTTTAACTAATGCTACCTCAACGTCTCAAGCACTATTCTAAGATGGATCCCATGATCTCTTTCATTCTTAGAATATATCAAAATGTTGTCTACGAATACAAATACAAACCTATTCAAGTGCTCTTGGAAAATCAGGTTCATTAAGTCAACGAAGAAAGCAAGCGCATTAGTCAATCCAAATGGCATTACTAACCACTCGTATGAACTATATCTTATTCTTAATGCCTTCAGTGGAATATTGTCTTCTTCCACTCTCAATTGATGGAACCCTATTACCAAATCCAATTGGGAAAGCACTTTGGCTCTACTCAACTGATCAAATAAATTATCGATTCTCGGTAGGGGATATTGGTTCTTTATTATCTTTTCATTCAACTTACGGTAGATGATACACAATTTTAACGACCTATTCGGTTTCTTCACAAACACCATGACCACTCCCCAAGGCAAACTGCTTGGTCTAATAAAAAAATTCCTTCTAAGTCCACCAGTTGTACCTTTAACTCCTTCATCTCGGTAGGTGTCATTGTGTTAAGCGGTCTACTTACTGATTCAGCTTTAGGTACAAGATCTATTTGAAACTCAATAGCTCGTTTCGACGGTAGTCCCGTAACTGGCAGAAATCTACAAATTCTCTTACTACGAAAACCCGATTCAACTCATCCTCCTCCTCTATTACACCCAATAAAGCACAGATATCAAAAATTAGATTCTCTAACAAGTATATAATACGGTCACTACTATTAGTGTATCTTAGTGATATTTTTTATCTTGGAAAAATATCCTAGCATCGTATTTACTTAACCCGTCCATACCCAATATAATCCCAAAGCCCACGAAACCAAACACATGTAAACTGCAGAAAAATACATGACCTAATAATTCAAACTATAATTGGTCACATCTCATCCTAAGATTTTCATACCCTCCTTTTGGATTCACAACCCTTAAGTAACTAGGTATAAGGGTTCTAGGTTAAGCTTATCTACTAAACAATGAGATATAAAAGAATGTGATGGACCAGTATCAAACAGTACTAAAAAGTATAATACGAATCAAAAGCATACCTCCCATTACATTCCCTTTCTCCTCAGGTCTCGAGGTAGTAGGTTCCAAAGCACTGCCTTAGCCACTTTCGGGCATTTGTTCTTGTAATGTCCCATGTGGTTGCAGTTAAAGCACTTAATGTTCTTCTTTCCAATGACTTCCTTTCCCTTACCAGTTCGACACTCATGAGCATAATATCCCTTCTTGTTACACTTCTAACACACAACCTTAGACTTTCCTTTCTTGGCAGTTCCCTCTTCTAAGCTCCCTTCTTCTGGTGTAACTTTCTCTTCTGATTCTGTCCACCCTGACTCTCTACTAGCTTGTTATTACCGAACAAAGCAAGAATCTCTTCATTTCTCAAAGCCATCTCCACGACTACATCACATGGATCCCTGAGATGTGGTAAAGTTACCCTAGTAAGCTCAGGTCTCAGTCCACGGATGAACTTCTCATTCCTTTTGATTACTATATCCAAGTAGCATACCCATATCGGGAAAGCTCCTCAAATCTGGTTGCATACTCAAGCACCGTCATGTTACCTTGCACCAATTTCGCAAACTTCCTTAACAAAGTTGACTTGGCAATTTCTGACATAAACCTCTCTTCAAACCTTCTCCTAAACTCTACCCAAGTCAGAGTCTCTTCTACCCCAACAGTAACAATGTTTTACCAGTACAATGTAGCTTCTTGCAATTGCCTGGATGTCAATCTCCTTTTCTGTTCATCATTCAAACCAAGATCAATGAAAATCCTGTCACATTGAAGTAAACAAATCTCCATCTCAATGTCATCTTCCATCCCAATGAATGGCTTCCTTCCAAGTCCTGCATAGTCTTTACTCAGCACATCATAGTTGTTGTCAATTGGAACTTTTTGACTAGCTCATCTAGCATTTCCTCCAACTTACCCACCAGAAGCTTTTGCTTGCATCGTATTGACAAAGAACTGATAAATTGCTCCCATATCAACTGGTGACGTTCTTACACCCACATTTGTAGCTGTTTGTTGACCCGAGTTCCTTCTAGTATTAGGCCTGACATTTCCATTGATAGTGATGCTTCCTCCATCGAGATTCACTCTTCCGTTTCTTGCCTTCATAACTTACTTCCTTAAATCTGCATTCGAACCTTAGTAAGATATGAAAGAACGGTCTGAGGGAGAGGAAGAATAGAGATAAAGGATTTATATATAGAAAATATGAGTACGTTATTATAGTGTTATACCATACCCCAATCTTATTCTTTGATTCGTTTGGATTATGTTTTCAAAAATTTCCTTTTAAAGTTCAACATTCTTTAGTTTTATATAAACCTATGCTCTGATAAAAAGTTATAACATTCCTTATTTTGAGGTCTGAAACTAAGCGCTAGAGATGTTGTAGTCATCTATAGTATTAATTTCCGGTGTCAAAATGCAGTCATGTTATTGCGTCATGACATCAGAAGCATAAGAATATGAAATAATTTTATACACAATTTCAAAGCAAACTTTCACATTTCATTTCAAAGATAATATTCAATATTTGTTACATAATCCCAAACGTTGCCCGGGTTCAGATAAAATATAATTACTACAAAATACTCCAAGAGCGACATATGAAGATGCCCCTTAGTTGATCAGAATTACTAAATAGACGGATACATCAACTGTCAATACATTCATACAACAACTGACATAACACAACAGGTAACAATAATAGATAGACTCCTCCATAGCTAGCTTTTCCTCCTGCATGTCTTTGAAAGTTTTATTCGTTTAAAACCTACTTAACCTGTAAATCCTTACTCTTGACCTACTGAAACAAAATTTTGAGCACCCGATAATTTAAGAGGAAACATAAAATTTGGGTCAGACAAAAAGCCTGGTATGAATAATAATATGCCATCTTGATTTATGACTATCTAATGAGACCACATCGCTGAGCGGAATAGGTTTTTCCCTCACTAATATCCCTTTTTAGACATATCTTTTGCACATCAAATTCCTGCAACCAAACTGGTTAAAGTAGACAATATAAACAGAAATGTGCATGCATGCTACATGGGTAATCACGACAATCCATCAAATCCGTGGACTATCCATCCCAATGTTTAGTTTTCACTAGGTAACTACCAACCTACATGCTAACTCGGGCCTACTAGACATACCAAATTATCTAACTGACTATTAGAAGAAAACTGGACGGACTGTCCAAATACACTTATCTTAGTGTTTACATAACTATGCTTAATATGAACCTAAATTTTTTACATGTCAACTTATAACCTATCTTATCTTTATGTACTCCTTTCTGTGTCAAAGCACTATGCACCGGAATTTTGGATTTTTATCAACTAAGGGCTAACGGTTGAAGTATAGGGCGCTATCTTACACAGGACTTATCTTTTTTTCTAATCTCTGAGTCAAATTTATCCTATCACAATCTATCCAAAAGTGATAAGAACAATAATCCTTTTGGTAGTATAAAAATTTAGGGATCTTAGGAATTTTCTTAAAAATTGGAGTAAAAATGTTTTTGGAAGTATAAAAATTAAAAAAGAAAATATTCTTTCTGAGATGCTTAGAATAAACAAGATAGAAGAAACTAGACAACTAAATTTAGGTGAGCATAACGTTCTCGCTAATCTAAAAGAAGAACTTAATTCTATTTTATAAAAGGAGGAGGTTATGTGGAAACAGAGATCCAGAATCTAGTGGATAAATGAAGGTGACAATAATACCAAATTTTTTCACAATATGGCTAATGGTAGAAAACGTAGTAATACGATTAATTCCATTATTGTGAATAATGAAGAATTAGTTGACCAAAGAGACCTTAATAAGGCTTTTACAGACTATTATATAGATATTTTTGGTAATAAAAACAAACATATAATTAATGCTAGATGGAATGATCTTTATCCATCTGATTCTAATGTTGATCTTTCTGAGTTATATAATCCTTTTACTGAAGATGAAATTAGGAAAGCTATTAATGACATGCTAGGTGATAAATCCCCGAGTCCGGGTGGGTTCCTAATTTTCTTTTATAAAACATTCTAGGATGTTTTAAAATTCGATCTAATTAGCATGTTTAACGAATTCTATAATGGAAATTTGCAATTAGGAAGATTTAATTTTGCAAATGTTATTTTATTACACAAAAAAGTAGGTGCTAATAACTTAAAAGGATTTTAGACCTATTTCATTAATTAATTGTTCCGTTAAAATTATTTCAAATTTTTTAGCTAATTGACTTAGTATAAGAATGAATGATCTAATTGACTGTTCTCAATGTGCTTTCATTAAGGGGAGAAATATCACTGACGGTGTGATTGTTGTTCAAGAATACATTAATTACTGTTGTAAGAATAATATAACCTGTGCGATTTTAAAATTGGACTTTTCAAAAGCTTTTGATTCAGTAGATTGGGATTTTCTAGTAGATATGTTTCTTGCTAGAGGTTTTAGTCATAGATGGATTAGCTGGATCATGAATTTGCTTAGAACTGGTAACTCTAGTATTATGATTAATGGTATTTTAGGTACTAAAATTCAATCTAAGTGAGGTTTAAGGCAAGGGGATCCTTTATTGCCTCTTTTGTTTAACTTAGCCGCAGATGTTTTCTCTAAGATAATTAAAAAAGCGGTTGATAATGGATCTCTGGGGAATGTAGGTAATGATATATCGCGTAACGGTATATCTATCCTTCAATTTGCAGATAATACCTTGCTTTTTTCTTCCCATTTACCTAGACACATTATTACTCCTAAGTTTATTTTATATAGTTTTGAACTACTATCAGGTTAAAAATAAATTTTGATAAAAGTTTAGTTTTAGTTTTAAATGATTTTGAAAATTTTGAAAATTTAGTTGCTAATACGCTTAATTGTAAAAATATAAATTTTCCTTTTGATTATCTTGGTTTTTTGATTAGACCTACTAAACTTAAACATGATGATTGGTTTATAATCATAGATAAAATCAAAAATAGGATTTCTAATTGGAACGGGAGATTTTTATCGAGAGCGGGTAGATTAGTTCTAATAAACTCTGTCTTATCAGCTCTCCCGATCTATTGGATGTCTATGCATCTTTTTCCTGATTGGATGATTGACAAAATTGACAAAATTAGAAGGAACTTCTTATGGAGTAGGGAAAACTCAAAAAAATGTTTGTAAGTTGGGAAACTGTTTGTAAGTCTAAAAAGGATGGTGGTTTAGGAGTCATTAATTTGTGTAATATGAATTTGTCATTATTAGGTAAATGGTTATGAAAGTTTAAGGATATTAATGAAAATCCTACTTGGAAAGAAATCATTTTTAAATATTACTATAATGGTAGTAGTAATTTATATCAAATTACTCCTACAGTCATACATAAATTTTCTAATTTTTGGAAATCTATTTTAAAATGCAATGAGATTTTTAACTTAGGCACTAATACAATAGTTCATTCTGGTAACACTACTTCTTTTTGGCATGATCGTTGGATTTCCGTTATCCCTCTTAGAATAGAATCTAAGGAGATTTTTGAAATCTGCAATTTTAAGGATGCTTTAATTATAGAAGTTTTTTCTCCCGAAAATGACCATTCTTGGAATTTTAGTTTTAACAGAATTCTAGTAGTTTCTACTCTTAGGAAGCTTGCTTTGCTTCATGCTAGATTAAACCTATATATTGATAATGATAAAGATAGTATTAGTTGGGAATAGGATAAGAGTAAGAAATTTACTTCAATTCTTTTTACAGATTTATTAACTTTTCGGTTGTAACCAATAACTCTTTTAAATTTATTTGGAAATCAAATGCTCCACCTAAATCTAAAATTCACATGTGATTAATTATGCTTGGAAAACTAAATACTATAGAATTTTTAAAAAGAAAAAATATGCAAATTGATAATAAATGTTATTTTTGTAATGTGCATCTTGAAGATATTAAACATGTACACCATGATTGTATGGATACTTACTTTATTCTGATTAGTACCTTTAAAATCTTTAACTTTAATCTAACAACTAAAATTTATGACTGCGAATATTATTAGAATAGTTTTAGATTTAAGTTTAAAAAGAAAAATAGATTCTTACTTGACACTTTATTCATTATAATTTGTTGGTATATTTGGTTTGAAAGAAATCAGAGAATTTTTAAAAATAATTATAGTCATTTAAATAAATTGATTTTTATAATTTCTTCATTTTGTTTTAATTGGATTTCTAATCCTAAAAATAAATTAGCTAAAAAAATTTTTTTTAAAGAATATTTTAATAAGGTCAATAATAATATTAAACTATTTAAATATAAGAATAATATTTTCAATATTAATAATTGTAGTATTAATATTTTTTCAGACTCAAACGATGATTTCGCTGTGTATCATAATATCCTTTTGATCAAAGGACCATAAGGATATATTCGATTAGTTTTAGTTATTGTTTAGTGTTTGTTTGTTTTAGTTTATAGATCTTTTAGTTCATTCGTTCATGGATTCCTTTTAGTCATTTTTCTAATCGTTATATTATTCTTTCATATTAGCTTAGCTCTAGTATCTTTTCTTCTATTTCTTGTATACATATATATATGTATATAAATTTCATTTATATACATATTTGTGTATCATTCTAACCTTTTTTTTAGTTCTGTTGCAAATACAGGTTTGGGGTAGATTTGGTGTTAGTTTCTTTTTGTAGGTACACAGGATTGCGGATCGCACGATTGCTGTATGCAATGTGAGGTTCTTCTCAGTACATCTTCATCTTCATTATGGCATTTTGTTTTCAGGAGGATTCACTATTCAGCTGTGCACTACTTCCAGTTTTACAGAGTCTTCAGAGTTCACTTTCAGATCATTCACTTTTTCAGTCCAGATCATTCGCAGGTTCGGTTCAGATTTTTCACTTTTCCATTCCTTTAGAGTCAGCGTGTAACGACCCGGAATTTTCGATCCCGAAAATTCCAGATAGTTATGAAAAAGAAGAAAGAGATAGAAGAAGAAACAGAAAATAAACACAGAATCTCACATTCGCAGCGGAACAAAATATAATATCAAATAATAACAGTTTACAAAAGAATACTGTATCTGTCAATTTACATTTATTTACATCAGAGTTATATTCCAATACACAACGATGGTCATATATAAATCAAATATATCTCAGATAATAAAAAATAATAGTCACAGCGGAATCACTCCATACGTCCTGCCATCCAGTACTCCTCCTGAGCTCCAGAACGTCCTTACCTGAAAATCTGTAATACTCGGTCTGACCCGAGCATTACATCAAAATAACACCCGGGTCAGGCTGGAAACCAGCGTGAGTAAACCCATCTAACATGGCATACAAAAGCCTAAAATTTACACAAACCCGGGTAACTCGTATCAATTTTACAAATTCACAATTTGTTATAGACATCACTTATTTCACTCATCAATTTCTAAGTTCCCAAACCTTAGATTAAATGATCAAATTTACTTAAATCATTCCATACCAGCCTATTGATTTCACACATCAATCTACAAAGAATCGAAGTGGTTTCGGGTATTTACTGATACCCGACTCCGGACTCTTCAAATCCAATGTCATCTTGACCCAAGTTATTCAAGTGATTAAATTCAAATACCGAATGTCACTTTTATACAAGAGTAACACAGATAAACATCACACAATCATCGTTGTTATAACCAATGTCAGATCAACCGAATGTCACAGCATATCATCCAATAGATATCATTAAATTCAGACATCCAACAAACAATCACCCATAAGCAGGCATTATCAATTCATGTCATAATCAATTATCTAATCCTGCTTCATCAACCATTAATTAATTACAATCATTCAATTAATTCATCACTCCTTGATTACTTATCTCAATCAATCAATTAATTAATTTCTCATCATAGATTGATATTCCTTTAATTATCAATTGATAAACCTCAGTCATTAATTTAACTCCTTTAAACAGTTAACTCGTCCATAATTAATAGTTAATCCTTGATTTTTCATTAATCAAGTAAATTAACTACCCTTAATTAATTTCTCAATTAATCCTTTAAAATTAACTAACCTAATTAATTAAACTTAATTTCCTTTTTGGTTAATTAATTAATCACAAACACTAAAACTTTTAAATTTAATAAGCTTCAAACTTCCAAATCGAAATGTTTAAGAAAACATCTATTTATCGTCAAGCAATTTATATAAAAGTTTCAACTAATTTAAATTTTAATAAAACCAAGTTTAAAACTGTTAAAACTTCTTACGTCTACTCCTCCGGGTAAAAATCGAAATTTATCCATGTGAAACCTGAGTTTCCTTTCCTACTCAAGTTTTAAAACTTTGATTAAATTTTAAGTTAAAGAGACTACAGGCTAACACCTTAAATCTTCTCGAGATCGAACTCGAGCTACTCGACTCAATTACTCGAACGTGACTTCGAGACACACACGCGAACACCCAACCTGACACCAAACTACCACCGTACACGTGCACGGCGGCGCCACCCGGCTCTGGAGAACACCAACGCCTCAGGCACGTCACAAATCACTCATGAACCCGGAAACCAAACCCTAATCGTCACCTAACACTCGAAATCGAAAAACAAAGCAGTGACCTCACAAAACTGCAAACGACCCATCGACTAGAACGCCTCGCCATCGTTCCTCCGATCACCAGAGAAGTTCAAATTCCATCCACGTCACAATGACACGACAAGCATTCCCCCTCTTGAATTTCGTGAAGCTCGATCACGCATGGGTGACGAACTCGTCACGTTTACAGTCATGACCCAAATCCTTAGTCAAAACCCTAAAATGATCCAATTTCTTGAATTTACTCAATATAAAATTTTCTGATAATTTTCACGAAATCACCAATGTTCACACTTGCTTCAACTCAAGTTTCAACATTTATCATTGATTCAATCACTAGGAATTGGTAGAAATACAATTTCTATTCACATGCAAACTGTTTTTGAGTTGTTGAACTAATAATCTTCCCTTTTGTTTTAAAAATCATCAATTTGAATAAGGGTTCAAGATATAATCTTAAATTAGCTTCTTATAACAATCGAGTTTATCCATTAATCCCTTGATTACCTGTAAGACAGTATTACAATGATATACTTTATAAGGATGGTTAATCAACTTTTAAAAATCTTAATTTAAGTTTAAGTATCTTGTTTGATTGAAAAATTTAAAACTTAGCAATGATTAACAGAAAATAGATTTGAGTTTGCAAAACATATTCACCCCGTACAATCAACAGAGAAGCATATAGTAACACAGAATTCATCTTCAAGTTCCAAGCATATATCACCATAATATCAATAGATCCTGAAGTGTTTAAAATTAAACTTAAAGCTTTAAAATTTAGGTTTACTCACAAGCATAAATTTCAAACAGATTTAAACATTCAACATGAGTAGTAGATTACTCACTTAAAATTCCATATAAAATGGTTTTTAAAAATGATACTTGGTTGATTAAAACATGTTTCCTAAAAAAAACATCTTAACCCAAATTGTTTTAAATAAAAAGGAATCGATTTATACTTGAAATAATATATTTTTTTCTAGGCTTGTAAACCCAGAACAGAGACTACATATACATATATATATGTAGATGTTGATGATCACTCAGGTAATCCATATTAATATACAAACAACCCATTAATTCATACATGCAATCATTCCACACATTACTTCCTTATCACATGCATCAGAAATCAAATTCATCCATAAAAGTGTAGTTTACTCACCTTTGTTTTGCAAAAGAACAGAGCCTCTGCCTTAAGACAGTTTGAATTTTGAAAACTGGAAAGGCTTTGTTTGATCTTCCCACACATCTTGCTTTACTGCTTTGTAGTAGTTGCTGATATTGTTGCATGCTTGTTTTAGAATTTAAATGGAGTTTTATTTCCTTTTACTTAGCTCGAATTTGAAATGAAAAGGTGATGGAAAGAAGTAGTGTACAGGCTGAAGAATGGAGCAGGTTACATGGTTTATATTTTTTTTCTTTTTTTCTTTTAAATGGTCAGAGATATTTTTATAAAGATGGAGGCTGAAAGGATTTTATGCAATTCGAATGGATTGTGTTGGCTGCCAATAAATGAAAGCATTGAATGTTTTAGTACTTGTGTCTCCCATTTTATTATTTTAAATTCATATGTCATAGATATTTCCTTTTGCCTAAGTCTTGTTTTACAAGCCAAAGCATGTTATATTTTTACTTGTTATCTTACTTTGCTTTGTGTATTTTCTTTCGCCTGCATACAAAATCTCCAAGTGCTGGTTTGCTTGCTATGTTGAACAAAAGAGAATGAGCAGACATACATATTTATTATGTGTTCAAAGTTATTTTGGTTTGTTATTTACATTGAAGTTTAATATTTATAAAGTTTATTTTATTTTAAAACTTAACTATCCAATATTATATTTATTCTACATCAACATTTACAAGGCTTATTTTAAATTTTAAACATTTTGAAAGAATTTATTTAAACTTTAAACCATAGCTCTTCCAATTATATACATATATATAACAATTTCTATTTATTAGATATTATATTATAAATAAAAATCGTTATCAAGATAAAAATGATTTATAAAAGAAATTTATCACTATATAAATAAATTACTTATTTTCTCGACTATATTTAAAAAAAACAAACCCTTGTTAAATTTAAATTTAAGTTAAAAACCAAATTTTAAACAATTTAACTTTATTCTGTATATGTTTTAAGGTCAACTGATTATTCATTTAATAGCTTTTAAAAAGATGTATATATTAAATCAAACCAAAACTACCAAAAATATTAAAATAAGAAAACTTATCTTTATTTATTAAAATTCAAATCAGGTCTTATCTATTTACAATATATACAAATATATATATATATATATATATATATATATATATATTATAAACAGAAAACAAATTTATTAGCTTTTTAAAATATAAATTATCAGTTAAACATTTATTCAGAAGAAGATTATTAATCAAATTCAAATTTTATTAACAATTATTATCATATCAATTTAATTTCTATCGCAGATTATTAAATTGATATTGTCAAAATTTCCGGGATGTCACATTCCTCCCCACTTAAAAGAATTTCGTCCCCGAAATTTAAACAAAGGTAATTTAAAACCTAAGTCTAGAAATACTTTAAAAATTCTATATAATATTTCTAAAATAGTTTTATAAAAATACGTTTATAACTCGATGTTTTGACAAGTCCATCCTTGTTCTCACAGAAATTCGGTCATACGTTGATCAGGCGTAGGACTGAAAATCTATAAGTACTCGGTAAACTCATTTTCAACACCCAGTGAAAATACCTTGGAGAATAATTTTATTGAAAATACAGGAAACAGTTTTTGAAAATAGAGGAAATAGCTTTAGTGAGAATGCTCTGGAAATCATCACACCCATCCATGGTCACAGTTACATCCTGGGTTACGTTGCCATCGCAGCAAAAGTCCATGTAACTGATTACACCACGGACCCACAACAGATCGCAGTTACATCCAGGGTTACGTTGCCGTCACAGCAAAAGTCCATGTAACTGTTGGCTCTCAGCGGCACACACGATTACGCTGTCAAAATGAAACTTCTCCACTCCTACATAGGTCGCAGTCTACCGATGTAAAATCAAACATAGACTGTTGGCTCTCAGCGGCACACACGACTTTCGCTATGTTACCATAGTGTCCCAGTCTACCGATATAAAATCAAACATAGACTGTTGGCTCTCAGCGGCACACACGACTTTCGCTATGGTCTGCAGTAGATCGCAGTGACATCGAGTTACACCGTCGTCACAGCATAACCCAAATGTCTCTATGGGCACCAGCCCCTCGACTTTCGCTACACAATAATCCTCAGGAACTAGTTTTGTCCGGACTCCTCACAGGATCAACTTTAGAACCTCTCCCTTAGAGGCTCAAGGCAGTGCCACCCTGTGGCACTCCTGAGAAGTTCATTTCAAGGGAGCGCCTTTTTCCCCAGAGCCCTATCTCAAAACACTTTATACTATACACATATAGTATTTTACAAATCATACACCTAGTATGAATTTCAAATATATGCCTTTACACAAAATCGATTCTCAAAATCGATAATCCACAAACTAGGCTTTCCAAATCCCAATATTTATTTTATCCAAAAATCAAAAGCCTTTCCAAATCCATAGGTTCCCAAAACCTTTCCTCAAAATTCTTTTCAAAATCATTTTCACAAATCCTTTTTATATACACATATATATAATAATCTTGGGAAAATTTTTAAATCATTTTATACTTGTATAGATTCCCTTTTAGACTTTAAGTATTTCAAAAAATCTTTTCTTCTGGCAATAGATTCAACATGGGGGTTTTGTCTCATTTAACAAAGATATACAATTTTGTTTGTTCCAAACAAACATTCAAATTTGATTACCTTTTATAAATTTATTTACCATATTACTTACTTCAATAAAGTAAATTTTATTATAGAATATCCAATTTTCATTTTTATTCATTGTATATTTCACAAAATATACTTTTAACTTCAAAAATCATTTCCATTTCTTATCCACAAATTTTCAATATCAATTTTATTGGAACTCGTACGATGTACCCATACCATCCGTACGCAATATCAATCTGATCGCTCACTCGATCACACAATTTCACTTCCGAACTAGTATTGTCCACCCGACTTTCTAGTGCGGACTCAGATCTAGTTCCTCGATCAGAAACCGTCATTCTCCTTGCATAGTCACACCTATGATAGAGAATATCCAGAACCAATCAAAAATCCATATCCAGGTTCGCCGTCGAAAGTCGAGCGGAAAAATCCCAACTCGGATCGATAATACTATCTCGAAATTATGTACTCGAATCTGGACCAAATCACTATGCGAATAGAATAATATACGTACATCCTACGTATTTAACTTCATTGATTATTAACCAAATCAATTTCCTTTCTATCACATTCACTTATTCACATTTGCTTTAATCCCCACTTGGATTATCACTTCACTTCTTATCTCAGTTGGGTATTTGATCACGAACAGTTTCAACTCCGACCAGTTTATATTTAGAAACAGCTTGAAAATAGACAATTAGTTGAAAAAAAATAATTATTAGTTTGTAAAATAGCTGTAAAATAGTTAAGAAATTGTAAATAGTTGAAAAATAATAAAATAATTGCTAAATAGTCGTAAAATAGTAACTGGTAATTAGCTTATAAAATAGTTGGAAATTCTCAAATAGTTCCAAAAGTAATCGTAAAATAAATATAAGATAGTTTGGGGTTTTAGAAGAAAGATTATATAGTAAATAGTTTGGAAAAATAGATTGGTATTAAAACAATTCATTTTAAAAATAGTCCAGAGCCAAACTGTTCAACTTCCCAAACTCCATTTTAATCAATTTCCCATTCAATTGATCCTGTCTCAATTCAAGTTGAATTATCCACAATTTCTTTCCAATTTCAAATCAAATTCCATTTGATTTTAAACATATTCACTTAAATTACAATTCCAAATTATTCAAATCAATTTAAACTAATTTCAAATGGAATCCACTTCAATTTCAAATTATTTCAATTTCTATATGGATTAATCCCAATTCCCATTTGAAATTTATACTTATCCATCTTCAATTTTAGTTTATTCAGACTAAATTCAATTTGAACTAATGAAACCTATATTTCAACTTTAAACCATCTCGAATTATATAAATTCGAGCCAAATTTTCAAATGTTGATTTAACCCCCTTAAATCAATTAACTCAAATCTTTAAACAATTTTAATTCTGAGTCCAATTCTCAAAATTCCATTTTAAATTATCTTTTATTTAACATATTTCAAAACTCAAAACAATTAATTCTTCAGATTCTAATTTATTATCCATTTTTAACTTCAAAACCAATTCTCAGTTTCATAAATTATTTATTACAATAGAATGATATCAGGATGAATAAACATCCAAATTTATCCAAACACCCATTTTACAACATCCATTTTCAATTCCGAGATCTTTACCCATTTGAGATCACTTATAATTCCCTACAAAATCAACCCATTTAACTTTCCTAAGTTAAATCTCAATTTCATCTTGAAATTTCCAATTCAGGTTGTTTATTTCAACTTATTTAACTTTCCCAAAGTTAAATTCAATTTACTTAATCCAGTCAACCCCACAAAATTTGAATTTCTCCATTTCAAATTCTTAAACTTCTTATCAATATCCCATTTCCCTTATAAGCTTAAAACTTATCACATTTTAGGGAAAATTCAAAACTGGACGCCTAGTGTTTACTTCCAATCATCTTTGATCTTATGTATATCCACATATATACATATTTATTTCATTCGCACTTCAAGTCATACCTTAGATTTTAAACCATCGTTGGTTGGTTTTTTTTTTATTTCAAAACAAATTCCCTTTTAAAAATTTCAAACAACTCCTATTTGAATAAGCCCTTTCATTAAAATAATATTATTTATTATTTCTTTATCACTTTGAAACGATTTTCAAATTTTGGGCACAGTTTTAAAACTTCACAATTTTAGATCATCTTCAATTCCAATTTATAAGTCATACTTATCCAATGTTTTACTTACCTAAAACATTTCATTTTGCTTATACCACAATCATATTTATTATTAAACGCAACTATGATAATGACCAAGATTATCATATGAGGAAACCAATTCATTATTATCTTATTCTAAAACATTTTCCCAAATTCAAGATTTAATTTCATCTGAATCCATTTCAAACTTACTTTTATTTAATTCCAATTTGGTTGTATTTCTATTTCCACTTAATTTAATTGCAATAATTTAACAACCAATTACTTAAATATTTATTAGTAAGAAATAATGCTTTATATATCAAAATATATTCTTATATAAAATCATTTAAAATCTCTTATATAAGAAAATAACAAGTACGCTCTCATATATATATATACACTCAACTCATTCCAGGGTACTATTGACCCTATCCTTATGAGTACACCCACCAAAGCCAAGGTTCTCGCTTAACCTTTCAGCTCTGATACCAACTGTAACGACCCGGTAGGCTTTTCAACCATCCCAGCAGCGGCCACTCTCCGCCGTGGCATACAGTGATACCTCGAAATTGCTTTTACGGCCAGCCTCTCGACTGTCAGCACCTAGCAAACCAACCCCAAAAGGCCTTATACTACCCCCGGGGACATGTAGGGGTAAGAGTCTCCCGTTCGCCACCAAACGCGAAGCGAGAACCCCCTATCATGCTGTAATATAGCAATTTCGATCCCGAAAATTCCAGATAGTTATGAAAAAGAAGAAAGAGATAGAAGAAGAAACAGAAAATAAACACAGAATCTCACATTCGCAGCGGAACAAAATATAATATCAAATAATAACAGTTTACAAAAGAATACTGTATCTGTCAATTTACATTTATTTACATCAGAGTTATATTCCAATACACAACGATGGTCATATATAAATCAAATATATCTCAGATAATAAAAAATAATAGTCACAGCGGAATCACTCCATACGTCCTGCCATCCAGTACTCCTCCTGAGCTCCAGAACGTCCTTACCTGAAAATCTGTAATACTCGGTCTGACCCGAGCATTACATCAAAATAACACCCGGGTCAGGCTGGAAACCAGCGTGAGTAAACCCATCTAACATGGCATACAAAAGCCTAAAATTTACACAAACCCGGGTAACTCGTATCAATTTTACAAATTCACAATTTGTTATAGACATCACTTATTTCACTCATCAATTTCTAAGTTCCCAAACCTTAGATTAAATGATCAAATTTACTTAAATCATTCCATACCAGCCTATTGATTTCACACATCAATCTACAAAGAATCGAAGTGGTTTCGGGTATTTACTGATACCCGACTCCGGACTCTTCGAATCCAATGTCATCTTGACCCAAGTTATTCAAGTGATTAAATTCAAATACCGAATGTCACTTTTATACAAGAGTAACACAGATAAACATCACACAATCATCGTTGTTATAACCAATGTCAGATCAACCGAATGTCACAGCATATCATCCAATAGATATCATTAAATTCAGACATCCAACAAACAATCACCCATAAGCAGGCATTATCAATTCATGTCATAATCAATTATCTAATCCTGCTTCATCAACCATTAATTAATTACAATCATTCAATTAATTCATCACTCCTTGATTACTTATCTCAATCAATCAATTAATTAATTTCTCATCATAGATTGATATTCCTTTAATTATCAATTGATAAACCTCAGTCATTAATTTAACTCCTTTAAACAGTTAACTCGTCCATAATTAATAGTTAATCCTTGATTTTTCATTAATCAAGTAAATTAACTACCCTTAATTAATTTCTCAATTAATCCTTTAAAATTAACTAACCTAATTAATTAAACTTAATTTCCTTTTTGGTTAATTAATTAATCACAAACACTAAAACTTTTAAATTTAATAAGCTTCAAACTTCCAAATCGAAATGTTTAAGAAAACATCTATTTATCGTCAAGCAATTTATATAAAAGTTTCAACTAATTTAAATTTTAATAAAACCAAGTTTAAAACTGTTAAAACTTCTTACGTCTACTCCTCCGGGTAAAAATCGAAATTTATCCATGTGAAACCTGAGTTTCCTTTCCTACTCAAGTTTTAAAACTTTGATTAAATTTTAAGTTAAAGAGACTACAGGCTAACACCTTAAATCTTCTCGAGATCGAACTCGAGCTACTCGACTCAATTACTCGAACGTGACTTCGAGACACACACGCGAACACCCAACCTGACACCAAACTACCACCGTACACGTGCACGGCGGCGCCACCCGGCTCTGGCGAACACCAACGCCTCAGGCACGTCACAAATCACTCATGAACCCGGAAACCAAACCCTAATCGTCACCTAACACTCGAAATCGAAAAACAAAGCAGTGACCTCACAAAACTGCAAACGACCCATCGACTAGAACGCCTCGCCATCGTTCCTCCGATCACCAGAGAAGTTCAAATTCCATCCACGTCACAATGACACGACAAGCATTCCCCCTCTTGAATTTCGTGAAGCTCGATCACGCATGGGTGACGAACTCGTCACGTTTACAGTCATGACCCAAATCCTTAGTCAAAACCCTAAAATGATCCAATTTCTTGAATTTACTCAATATAAAATTTTCTGATAATTTTCACGAAATCACCAATGTTCACACTTGCTTCAACTCAAGTTTCAACATTTATCATTGATTCAATCACTAGGAATTGGTAGAAATACAATTTCTATTCACATGCAAACTGTTTTTGAGTTGTTGAACTAATAATCTTCCCTTTTGTTTTAAAAATCATCAATTTGAATAAGGGTTCAAGATATAATCTTAAATTAGCTTCTTATAACAATCGAGTTTATCCATTAATCCCTTGATTACCTGTAAGACAGTATTACAATGATATACTTTATAAGGATGGTTAATCAACTTTTAAAAATCTTAATTTAAGTTTAAGTATCTTGTTTGATTGAAAAATTTAAAACTTAGCAATGATTAACAGAAAATAGATTTGAGTTTGCAAAACATATTCACCCCGTACAATCAACAGAGAAGCATATAGTAACACAGAATTCATCTTCAAGTTCCAAGCATATATTACCATATTATCAATAGATCCTGAAGTGTTTAAAATTAAACTTAAAGCTTTAAAATTTAGGTTTACTCACAAGCATAAATTTCAAACAGATTTAAACATTCAACATGAGTAGTAGATTACTCACTTAAAATTCCATATAAAATGGTTTTTAAAAATGATACTTGGTTGATTAAAACATGTTTCCTAAAAAAAACATCTTAACCCAAATTGTTTTAAATAAAAAGGAATCGATTTATACTTGAAATAATATATTTTTTTCTAGGCTTGTAAACCCAGAACAGAGACTACATATACATATATATATGTAGATGTTGATGATCACTCAGGTAATCCATATTAATATACAAACAACCCATTAATTCATACATGCAATCATTCCACACATTACTTCCTTATCACATGCATCAGAAATCAAATTCATCCATAAAAGTGTAGTTTACTCACCTTTGTTTTGCAAAAGAACAGAGCCTCTGCCTTAAGACAGTTTGAATTTTGAAAACTGGAAAGGCTTTGTTTGATCTTCCCACACATCTTGCTTTACTGCTTTGTAGTAGTTGCTGATATTGTTGCATGCTTGTTTTAGAATTTAAATGGAGTTTTATTTCCTTTTACTTAGCTCTAATTTGAAATGAAAAGGTGATGGAAAGAAGTAGTGTACAGGCTGAAGAATGGAGCAGGTTACATGGTTTATATTTTTTTTCTTTTTTCTTTTAAATGGTCAGAGATATTTTTATAAAGATGGAGGCTGAAAGGATTTTATGCAATTCGAATGGATTGTGTTGGCTGCCAATAAATGAAAGCATTGAATGTTTTAGTACTTGTGTCTCCCATTTTATTATTTTAAATTCATATGTCATAGATATTTCCTTTTGCCTAAGTCTTGTTTTACAAGCTAAAGCATGTTATATTTTTACTTGTTATCTTACTTTGCTTTGTGTATTTTCTTTCGCCATACAAAATCTCCAAGTGCTGGTTTGCTTGCTATGTTGAACAAAAGAGAATGAGCAGACATACATATTTATTATGTGTTCAAAGTTATTTTGGTTTGTTATTTACATTGAAGTTTAATATTTATAAAGTTTATTTTATTTTAAAACTTAACTATCCAATATTATATTTATTCTACATCAACATTTACAAGGCTTATTTTAAATTTTAAACATTTTGAAAGAATTTATTTAAACTTTAAACCATAGCTCTTCCAATTATATACATATATATAACAATTTCTATTTATTAGATATTATATTATAAATAAAACTCGTTATCAAGATAAAAATGATTTATAAAAGAAATTTATCACTATATAAATAAATTACTTATTTTCTCGACTATATTTAAAAAAAACAAACCCTTGTTAAATTTAAATTTAAGTTAAAAACCAAATTTTAAACAATTTAACTTTATTCTGTATATGTTTTAAGGTCAACTGATTATTCATTTAATAGCTTTTAAAAAGATGTATATATTAAATCAAACCAAAACTACCAAAAATATTAAAATAAGAAAACTTATCTTCATTTATTAAAATTCAAATCAGGTCTTATCTATTTACAATATATACAAATATATATATATATATATATATATATTATAAACAGAAAACAAATTTATTAGCTTTTTAAAATATAAATTATCAGTTAAACATTTATTCAGAAGAAGATTATTAATCAAATTCAAATTTTATTAACAATTATTATCATATCAATTTAATTTCTATCGCAGATTATTAAATTGATATTGTCAAAATTTCCGGGATGTCACACAGCGACATGGAGTTGACTTCTTAGATAGAGCTGACTTCTAGTTTCATTAGCTATGTGATATTTCATAGTTTTTCAGGTACTTCTAACACTTTAATATCGGGTGGTGGCCATGTCAGAGCTCGATATTGGGGTGTAATGGGCGGTGGCCATGCCGTAGCTCATTTTAGGGGTACCTAAGTTTTTTCCTTTTGATTTTTGTACTTAGATTGCTACCTGCCAGGCATGTTGGCAGCACTATGTTTTGTGATATATATATATATATATTTATATGTGTGCTCTCCTCTATTTTAGAGAATCACACATTTTCCTCAAAAAAAGAGATAAGAACAATAATCTCTTTAGCAAAAATTCTAGGCTAAATACCCTTTTCTATTTCCTTGAAAACATAATTCTTTATAAATTATTTAACCCGTTGAAATCATATTTAAAACAAGGAAACTATTGCCCTTTACTTCATCCCAAAATATTTATGCTAAGATTTATATGCTTTTATAAAGTAGTATTGATGAATCTCAAAATCGCTTGGAACTTACCTCAGTTCGAAAACATATGATATATAGCCAAATTTAATAAAACTGTTAAATTGTTAAAGTCTTTGGTTTATAAATATAAGAGTATACAGTCGAAGTCAACCACTTCGTTTGGCATATAATAAATCCTTAAAAGAATAGGGTCGATATAGATAAATCTCGACATCACTGCCTTAAGGAAAATAAGTGGCTTCATGAGATCCAAAGTCGATTTGAGCGGGATCATAGCCCTCTTCGAAAATAGGCAACAAGTATAAAGGTGACAAGGGATCAAGTCGAAGTGATAAAATGCGGCAGCATTGCCTAAGCTTAAAAACGCGGCATCTTTGCCTTTTAAAGTCATCTCAAAATGTGCGACATCGGTTTTGCCGCTATTAGTCACGTCGAAGACATTGGGGTCGACGACGTTATATATAGGCAATAGCTTGCTTACTTATATAAAATGCAGTACTTAAGCTATGTGGCAATTCCATCTCCAGAGAGCACGACTTCGACTATGATGCTTGACTTCGCACTTCGACCCAGACCGATCCATTCCACACCAACTACATTTGGTGCCATATGTATCGCACTATATTGACGACGAAGTTCGTAGAGGCGGAGAGATGAAGTGCGGCATCGTGACTATCGGTGTGGCACAACCGTAATTTATAGGAAAGCATTTTTTATACATTTAAAAGTAATTTCTTTTCACCAACCCCTATTGGTTGTCAAAATCTTATTTGTTAATAATTACTTTATCAAAATTCTTTTCTAGAAAACTGCATAGGGCAGATTTATCATTCCCAAAACAATTTGTAAATCACACCTTTTATATATTTAATTATAATAATTAAGCTTTTGTAGCTCAAATAATTCATAATAAATCATAAACACTTGGGAAAAATCCCCAAAAATCATAATAAAATATCCTTTAACATAAAAAAATTTCATGACCAAAAAATTTATTTAACTATTTCTATTAATTAAAATCTGAAATAATCCATTTTCTACACTTAGCAAAATTCATAATAAATTCATACTTTATCAGAAAATTATGAAATTTAAAACCCATTTTTGAAATAACGTTTCTAATATCATATCCAAATTTCAAGTCGTTTGGGTGTCATATGATAGGTTTTCCTACTTAAACATATCAATAAATTCAATAATAAATCATATAAATTCATCAAATATCATATATTCATTCAAACTATCATAACATGACATAGTATAAGCAAAAGAATCAAATTTATACTTAGAACCACAAATAATACCTAAAACTTGAGATGCATAACTATTATTCACCTTGAATGGTATAAGAATGTTGAGATTTGAATTTTATTTGATTTCCTTAAACTTTCTACTTGTTTTCCTAGCTTTTCTTCCTCTTGAATTCTTTATCAATGGCCGACCTAAGCTTTTAATTTCGTTTGTATAATTGTAAAGTGAATGAGGGAGAAAGGAGGTGGGGGTTAGTAATAGGAAATGTAATGTAACCCTTTTCCTATTTTACCCTTCTCATGAATTCCTCCTTCTTATTAATGTTCTAATTAATTCCATTATTTCATTATTAATTAAGGCTTGACCCGTTTTAATTACCAAATCTCAATCTCCTTATCCCTTTTATTTTATTTTATTTTATTTATCCAATTAAATTTCCTAAATAATGTTAATCAAAATCAGGGGTGTTACAATGTGTCTTTGTCATGACTACTAAATATAGGGATAGATTCCAAGTCTGGTTTAACTGCATGCATGTGGCTTATATTCTCGATACACCATTTATTTTGAGTGATGATTTTGTCTACTTTGAAATCATATCCACCAACACTGGCCAATGTATCCCAACCTAGCTTTAAAATGAGACTTTGACCATTTAGCCATGGGTCATTCCATAGACTCATGTCTGCTCCATTAGTTATGCATCTTTGAATGTGCTTTTTTAGTGAGTCTCTACTTGCTAAAATACCATTTCAAATAGTGGAGGCATTGTTGTCATATTGCATGGTCCAGAAGTTATCTCTAATATATCTGCTTCTCATCCACTTGGCCCAAATAGTATCAGAGGTGATGATTTTCCAAGCAAGCTTTAAGTTGTATACCTTTTTCAGCTCTTTGAGATAAATTAGGCCTACACTCCCCTCTTGCTTAGGTGTACAGAGAATATCATAACTAAATTTGTAACAACCCGCATATCTATCGATTTTATATTTAAATATTTTATCGTTAGTCGGATGTTAGTCCGAAAAGCTACTTTTTGCATACGGTCAAATTAGGACTCGAGACCACCCCCATTGAGTTCAAAATGACGTTTGCGATCTTTTTGAGTATAAACTTCGATATGTTTGGAGATAGTGAAATTTTCGTCACTTTTCCCGCGTGTGACTTTGGTTTGGACTGCACTTCCTTAGTTCAGTCCAACCCCCTTCCTCACTTCATTCACCATTTGTTTTAACATTCAAGCTTCATCAAAAATGGTGGTGGGAAGTGGAAATTGAAACTCCAAACTCAAATTCTATTGCAAATCCGAGATTCAACATCAAATTCACGTGAAGAACATTGATTCAAGCTTGTTAGTGTTCTTGCTTTGCTTTCAAATCTCCATCTTCATCAAATTCCGTGAAAAGGTGAGATTTTTGATCTCACATCTTGCCTATATCTATCTTGGACTGTTGGGAATGATCCTCTATTGCAATTGTATGAATATCTGCATTTGGTTTGGATTGGATTGGCGAAAAACTCCAAAATTTAGTGATTTTGGTGAAAAACTGCTACTAGGTCGTTCTGGCCATTTTTAGCTCGTTCGGAGTTAGGTCGCTCGTCCATAAGTCGTAGGTCGTTGCCGACCTATAATCTCCAGGCAAAATGTTAAGTCGTTCACGAGCTAAAGGCATAAGTCGTTCACGAGTTAAAGGCATAAGTCGTTCACGAGTTAAAGGCTTAAGTCGTTTGCAGTTAGCTCGTTCGCCTCGAGTTAAGTCGTTTCCAGTTAGCTCGTTCGCCTCGAGTTAAGTCGTAGGTCGTTTGGCCTTAAGTCGTTTGCAGTTAGCTCGCTCGCCCTGGCTTAAGTCGTAGGTCGTCCTCGACCTAACTTCACTAGGTCGTTCCTGCCTTAGCTCGTAGCTCGTATTCAAGGCTTAGGTCGTTAAGTCGTTCGTTCCACTAAGTCGTTCAAGGCTTAGGTCGTAAGACTTTAGGTCGTGCACTTTTAGGTCGCGAACAACCTTATGTCGCGAACCTCTTTAGGTCGTATGACCCTAATTTTCTTAGGTCGTTGGACCTTTTTAACTCGTTAGGTCGTAGACCCTTAAACTGTTAAGTCGCGTACTTTCTTAGGTCGCGCATCCCACTTAGGTCGCAGAACCCTCTTAAGTCGTAAGTCGTTCGCGAGTTAGCACTTAGGTCGTTTGACCTGTTTTCCCCTAGGTCGTTCGACTTTTTCTTCTGCTAGGTCGCGTGGCATTCTTCCCTTAGGTCGTTTGGCTTCTCGAGACCGCTTGACTTCACTAGGTCGAACCCCGTATTACTCTGCGTAGGCAATCTTATCTGAAAAGCATTCATCAGAACTTTCACTTTGATGCATTTTGAGCTGATTTCCTTGGATTTTATTCACGTCTCCGAATGTGAATTTTTGTGATAGATTTTTCCAACAATCGTTTTATGACTTGTCACTTTAAAGATATGAAGGTTTTAATACTAGTATTAAATATCAAAACTCTTTCATCAAATCGATTTCAACACTATTTTTAATATCAAAAGTTCGTTTTCTCAAACCGATTTCCAATCTACTAATATATATAAGCCTTTACTTCACTCGAATGAGAAATCGACTTAAACGACTTAGTAAAACGAGTGGTATGAAATGCTTGCGTTCACTTCGTCGGTTAGCTCTTGGACTTGTTCGATTGAACCCTTTTCGTGACAATTTCCTAGTGAAGATTTACAGCTTGTTCGTAAATATTTAAGTTAAGCAAGTGGTTATGGGACATGAAGCTAAACTCATATATTTACTAGCTTGGTGTGATTGACACTTCTCGCTGATCATGATGATCATTTTATGATTTAGACTAGCAATTGTGCGATGTCTCTTTGTTTGCAAGGTAAGACTAGATCGCAGTAGTGTGATTCCGACTCACACATATCTCTTTGTCCGCAAGGTTAGTCTAGACCGCAGTAGTGTGATTCCGACTCACACATATCTTTTTGTTTGCGAGGTTAGGCTAGACACCACTTGTGTGATTCCATTCACACATACCTTTTTGCTTTTTGGTTAGCCTAGGCCTCAATCAGTGTGATTCCGACTCACACATATGGGGTAGCGCCCCATGGTCTTCGGACCATCATGTGATAGGCCTCTTTCTCTTTTTATGATTTCTGGATTTCTTGTTTGATTTTTGGATTTTTATGTCATTGACTTGTTATGAGTACAAGTTTAGGGTATGATGCCCTCTTTGGATCTTTGAGAAGATTCTCGTGATATTGATCATTTCTCATCGGTTGATCTCCTGTTGATCATCATTTTCATACTTTTAGTAGTATGTCAGTATGGATATTTTACGTTTATGCCATATCTCTTATTTTATATCATGTCATCTGATATTTATAGTTAGACTAATCCGTTTATTATTTTCTTAAATAATACTCGGGTCAGACCGAGATGTTACAGGTGCTTCTGCTTGACTTCCTTCCGAGATTTGCTACTCTGACTTTTGGCTGCCTATTTAGTTTAGCAGTTTTTGTTGTATACACTTGAGATATGGACTCATAGTTGTATTCTTTTGGTATAGCACATGTTGCTATTCTTTTGTATTATTGTGGAGCTTTTTGACCACTACTCTGATGTACACTTTCATGTGTTAGTTATATATTCATATCTTCTTCCGCCTTTGTGATATGGATGTCTGTGACTGCTTTGTGTTATGTTTATTTCTATGTTTGTTTCCGAAGATTATTTTATAGCCACCGTGTGATAATCAATTACATGGATGGTCGCTCCTCAACAGCCTTATTCTCCGTGCTAGTTGACAGCACTACATCGTAGTGTCCTTGGCTAGCGTGGGTATTGAGGTGGGGCGTCACAAAATTTATGAAGACCTCCCCTCCATATGAAATTAGAACAAACTAAATTTATCCTCTCAATAGAACTATCTAGGATATATAGATATATATAACAAATGTTTAAGCTATTAACTTCGGAATACCGCCATAATTGGACTTACGATCCACCCTTTTGTCAACAGCTCTAGTGAATGCATGAAATACATCTTTTTCTGCTCTTATTGTTATCCCCACACCCTGGCTCTGAAGCTCCTCAATCCTAGCTCGATATTTTGTCTATTTTTAATTTACGTATTCATTGGAATTTTATACATAAGTAAATATTATCAAATGGAGTTTTATACATATATATATACATATATACATATATACATACATATATATATACACATATACATATACATATACATACATACATATGTATATGCATATGAAAATATAAGTAGGAATGATAGGCAGGCAACATATTACATAGGTAGAAACAAGACAAATAAAGTAAACACTAGTGTGGGAGATCATCCTTCCACTATGGCTACCAAATGAGTTGGCCAACGGAAACAATCTATGACTACAGATAAGGCAAAAAAACATGCTACAATTCCTTTACATTTCTCTTTTTATTGCCTAAAGAAAGATTACTTTGCTTCAACTTCTAGTGCATCTTCTTTTAAGACTGTTCCAGAGAACCAGCGATTACAAACAGTAATAGCACCAAAGATATCTGAAAAGGACCGAGTGATCATAAAATATGTAAATGATAGCTCTAGCTCAAAGGACATATGTGAAGTAGATGATTATTTTGGTGACTCGTACCAATAGTTTATAGAGAATGTTGCGGCAAATATACAAGAAGTCCCATCAACAAAGGAAGATATAGACTTCTCCGGTATGATCTTTGAAAACCCTACATACAAACAAAAACGAGAACAAAAAATTTCTAAACTACCTACAGCTCCACCGAAAAGAAGAACAAGAGCTCAAGGAGTATCATATAAAATTACCGAACTGCATTATAAGGGATTCGACAGCATGTCATCATTCTTTCATATAAACCACCACAGACTCGTGTATTGGATTGATGGATTTTAGTTTTCTGTTGTTTTAAATATATTTTGATTTATAACAATGGGAGTTAATATTGTGATGTGGATAGTGCTTTACTATATAGGGTGTTGTTAACATATGAATAATGCAGAACCTTATGTAATTTCAGCTGTTTTTCTTAAAATCCACCGTGAGAGTTGTCATTAAGAAGATTTGAGCCCTCTTGACATCAGGCCGAGAAGAAAATATTGTTGCAAATGGTTCCTATCCTGGATTTTATACTTCTATGCATGACATGAAATATGAAGTGGCTATGGCCTTTGGAATTGGGACATTATGGCGACCTGTATGGGTCAGGCTTCTTGTATTAGATTTTCTTATTTTCTTTTCTTAGTTTATGGGCTAGACTGGTAGTTTTGTAGAGGATTATGGATCGGATTTTTGAAAGTTGAAGTGTATGTAATGTATTGTATATATGCGTGTAAGGATATTTGGATATTCAATAAATGTACCCATTTTCAAAAACATATATATATATATATATATATATTGGATTAAAATTTATAATTTAGAAATGAAACTAGAGCTTAGGATTTATTATAAAACAATAAACTTAGAAACTGAGATAAATGAGTGCATAAAAGTCCATTCATAAAGTTTAGAAAAATAACTTTCATTCTTACATGAACAATATTCAAAATGTTTGTAGCCAAAATTTGCCATATAACTACAGAAGTCGGTTTCAAGGAATAATAAATAATTGACATATACAATTCATTTACAATTGTGTATGTAAATTTTATTTAAGTATAAAATAGATTAAAATTAAAATTAGTTTTCAAGTTTTTTTTACAAAATTATCAAAAGAAAAGAAAAGAAATTAGACAAGTCGGGTATATGTAAATTTGTGATAAGAAGAAACAAATCTAAACAATACATAGATTAACAATAAATCGGCAAATACGACAAAGTATCTAAATATACCAATTTGAGATGAACACGTATTATAAAGGGATGAAGAATAAATGTAGATTTGAATTAAAATAATATAATAGTCAAATATTCAATTGAGACTGAAAGGATTTTGATTCACATATACAAAAATGATCAACTAAAAACATGGTGAATCTTACAAAATCAAAGCATATGAATAATAAAACATATAAATTAATTGATTTGAGAATTATCTTGGATGTTGCCTATAAATCAGGCCTTGAAATGATGAATCAAAAGCTTCTAGACTTAATGGAATCAATCTTTGGAATTTGCTTGAATCAAGAGATGAAACCAACCATTTTATTGTTTGATTTTGATTTTATAATTTCTTATGCTTTGGAAGCCATTATTTTCGACTGGGATGGAAGAGGAAAGGAATAAACATGAATTGTTCGAAGAGTCTTCTCAATGAATGAGAAAGAATATGTTTTAAAGGAAACATTGAAACCTTTCAATTCTCTCCTTTAAAATTTTCCCTATTTCATTTCCAATTAAATCTCATAAAATCCTCTCCCTTTCTTTATAGTCTATGAATGGCTCTAGTAGGTACCACATGCCCTTAAAAAATTTGTAAAATCACTTAGCGTTTAATCTATTTAAATCCAATTCAAACATTCTATCAATATCGTATATCGATACCCGTATTTATAACTTTATATACACACTTTATTAAATATTAATGGTATTTAAACAAATCAAATAAATTTTTTGATATTAATATTTTACAATTTAATTAGTTTAAAATTACACTTAGTATTTATTCTATTTAAATATGTAATTTAAATATTCTAGCGACATCGTATAATGATACGTGGGTTTATAACTTTTATATACACACTTCATTAAATACTAATGATCTTTCAAAGTTTAAAAATAATAATTATTATAAATATTAATTAATTTTATTAATTCACAAGGATTATAAATTAATTAATTGTGTTTTTCATTTAGAGTATTCATGTTTTCAGTTGTGCGACTCAAAGATGTAAATTCACGATTAATATTAAATAATTCGAATGATAATGTCCACATGTTACCTTTGCTAGCATTGTGATACTTTTGACCGAATTTATCTCTTACACATCTTTTTTGGTAAAATACAATTTTAATTATTATTAGCGGTACTTGGTAGTAAGGATTATTTAAACCAAATTTCTTCATCAACACTATATCACATTAGGACTTATGGAATTTGATTTTAGTCAAAATTCCAACATCATCCAATTCAACTTTGTAAATCCAAACAAAAAATCCTTATTCAATAATAATAATTATTATTATTAATCATATTGCTCTGGCCAAAGACTTCAACTTTTAGTTGACTACAGTCGACCATGATACTTTCTCTATTGAATAGTGTTTCACTTCCAATGCTTTAACTTAGACCCAACCATAGTCATTCGATGGACGCCAATGCCATGATTTAACTATTATCAAAGTGGAGTGTGTACATTAAAGTTCAATAACATTCTTAAGTCGAGAGAACCAAATCTAACATTAAGTGATTCTTTGGCAAAATCAAGGTAAGTATTATAGAAATGTTTCCGAGCTTCACCAGTTCACTAAAACACCTTCAACTCGCTGTTGTTTATTATGACATCATATGTATTTCACTAAAGTAGCAGGTGCATATAACTTTTGCAATCTCGGTGTAACCAGAAAATAATGCATTCTGGTTAAAGGTACACCTTTACCACTAGTTTTTTGACTTTTATCAAGGTTATTTATAGAATTCACACTAATCAGATCTTTATCTTCTTTCCAATAAATCATGCATCCATCTAGACGCATGTCAGTTTTTTCATATAGTAATTCTAAGGCATAGACCTCTCTTTTAACAGAGTACCGATTCTATGCCAATACATTATCAGGTGGAAGCATTTCTTTACACAAGCTAAGAATTGCATTCATTAGGTTTTCCAATGCATTATATTTAGATTTTATAGTGATCAACCTAGAGGTCATTGAAAATGTGTAATTTTACAACCTTTGTAGAGTGGTCGCTTCGATGCTTCTAACAAATTGAAAAAAAAAAATTGTTTCAATGTTATCCTCCAAATCTGGTTCATCGGTAAACATTCTCGGATTGGCACCATTATGGACAATTTTGATCAATTTATTTACTTGATCTACATTTTCTTCAATAAGGAGTTCAACGCAATCCACATCCATATTTATGGTCTCTTCTTATACAGCATGATATTCTTCCCCATGCTATACACATAGGATAGTCGGGCATAAAACCATATTGGTGTAAATATAATATCACAGTATAATACTCTCTAAGTTCTAGGCAAATGACATTTCAAACATGGATATCAGACTTCTTTCGTATTCGTTTTATTACGAGATGCCACTTTCATGAATGGATCCATAATCTTCTAAAGAGCAACGATATCGTTCCCCTTTTTAACCATTCATATACGTCCAAGTTTGATCTTTCAATTAATTCATCTTTTATACTCTACACGTAAACAAAAATTACATTAATTTTAACATAATAATATTTTATTTTTTTATTTTTTAATAAAATCAAACATTAATAACATCATTACTATCATCTATTTAACAAAACCAAACACTAATAACATTATTAATTTTATTATTAATTCAAACAACATTATTAATTTAATTAACATTATTAATTTTATCATTAATTTAATTAATATAATTATTTTTATTATTAATTGCAATAACATTATTGATTTAAATAACATTCTTAATTTTATTATTACATTCAATACTAATAATAATTTTATTATTAATTTAAGCAACATTATTAATTTCATCACTACATTCAATAATATTATTAATTTTATTATTAATTTAAATAATATTACTAACTTTAGTATTACATTCAGTAATATTCTTAATTTAAATTACATTATTAATTTTGTTATTAATTTCAACAACATTATAAATTTTATTATAAAACAATGAAATTTATAAATAATTTCAAAGCTATATATCTAAGGATTTCTACACTTTTTTGAATGGCTGGCAATCCTACTTCCCATTACAAACACAATAATATTTATGTTTCCTAAATCATTTCAAATCGAACAATTGGCAAAATTTTAGCAATACTTTCCTTTATTCCCTGTATCATGCGCAAAAGAGTGTACATATGGAATAAGAAGAAAATGCTATTGAAATTTTTTAACCATTAAATATCAATTTATGAAAAAAATATCATTGCGCATATAACTTGTCCAATACTAGGGTAAATTTGACAAAAAACGTATTCTATAAATATCGATTTTCGTTTTAGTTAAAGTATGAATATATGTATAATGGTCATACACGACACTTGTCAGACGGGGCCAAATTAAACATCTAAGGGTTTCGTTAATAATATCATACTGATAATAATGAATTTATTAAACAATTTCATAATAATACTAACGGTAAGACTATATTCGAACGATCATATTAAATAATCTATACCAACCACAATTTGCCAACGAATTTACAACAATGAATCTACATCAAATTGTAGCATTAAACAAAAAATGAATCGGAACATTAAATCATACCAATAGAGGCGGGGTGCTTGCGGCGGTGGTTGCTTGCGGTAGTGTTGCCTGTGACGGTGTTGCTTACGGGGTACCTATGGTGTCGGGGTGCTTATGGCCAGCTAGGGAAGGGGTTCTTGCAACTAGTAGGGGAAGGTTAAGCAATGGGGGAGGGTTGGGAGATACTTGCGACGATGCTTACTATCGGTGATGGGGGAGGCCAAGGCGATTGAAGAATGGTTCTATTAGGTATGGGAGGCAATGATGTAAGGGAGGTTTTTTTACTTCGTTTGTGAATAGTGAAGGAGGAAACGATGTTGAGGAGATATAGTTGGGAGTGACGCCATACTAACGCCTCACCGATGCCTTGTATATGGCATCGGTGGGGCATCGGTAATTTTTCGTAGGTTGCAATCTATCGACACCCTATATAAGGCATTAACGGGGTATCAGTAATTTTTCATAGGTAGTAATCTACACCGCCGCACCGATGCCAAGAAATTGGCATCGACGCAGCTTCGATATCTCCAAATAGGTATTTGCCCTATTTTCTAGTAGTAGTACCCGTGGATATAATTTGGCATTTGAACACTACCCTTATCTCAAATGGACTTGTTGTCGCAAATTCCTTTCATTGTAAGCATTCCCAGCTCCAATAGGAAGCTCTCCATGACTTGCACTTATATCTTTGCCCAACAAGGTATCCTTGTAAACGACTACCAACCTAATTAAGGATATTCTCATTTTTCTTATAAATCCTTATGTAGCTCATTTGCTTATACTGAAATTTCTGACCTCATTTTGAGTCAACTTCAGCTCATATTGTTTCCTAGTAGTAGTTATATACTCATGTTAACCTATTTCAGTCTTAGTTTACTTAGAAAATACTCATTTCATCCCTTAGTTCCTCGTTTGTCATTCTATCATTCCAAAAATAAAGCTTCTTGAATATCGTAAAATTTTGTAGCAATGTATTCTCAAAATTTCTAACAACGGGAAAAGTCTCATCGAATTCATACTTGAAATGGAGAAGATTAGCTTACAAGTTTTCGAGTATACATAGGTACTTCCCCATGTTAATCGTATGGATTCATACCAATCCAACATTAAATAATATCGATCGATATTGATCCCTTGCCAAGCAGTACAGATCAACGTCGATAAAGATCCTTTTCCAAACTTTGCTTCTTTCCTATTTTCTTTCTTCATCTTTCTCTTATTATCTATTGTACTTGATCACCCATGAATTCCTCCATATTAATCATATGGATCATTAATGATCCATGTATCGGACAGTGCAATCGATCCCCACATTGATCTGTGCTGACCGATCCTCTAGACTGACTTAGATTATTTACCTAAGTCATTTCCTTTCCACTAAATAATCCGGATCTTGTTCCTAAGCTTGGTTTCACATGCAAACTCTAAGACTCGATCCACTGCTCCACCTCTCACCTATGCACTCGCATCCCCAAATGACCATTCAAGCGTGTAAAAATATATATGCCAATTAAGCATATCATATTATTCAACTAAAATACATGGTATCCACCCAAATTTTGTAAAAATCATCAAGGAAATACAATGTATCAAGTATATATGAGCTAATATGAATCCTATACCAAGTTAATCATCAGAACATTAATCTAATTTCTAAGTTAAAACCACGTAGTAAAGAAATTGGGTAAAAGTGACATCTATAAAATCTACAATTCAAAATCAAACATATACTCCTAAATCAGTTGATTAATTTATCTAACCTAAATTCCATCATCAAAAAAATTAATATTATCTAAGATCAAATTTGATATCAGTTCCTCTCTTCCATTATAAAAATTATTTTTACATGATAAATTTGGAATACGTTAAATAGAACCAAAATATAGTATGAAGTATCACTCTCCTTAACATTGACAGAACATTAAATTAAATTATAGAAATTAAAGAAAAGTTTCAAAAAATCATAGTAGCTCTAATGTTTACCTAAATTAAGTGTATTCCCTTTCCATAGAGTGGTCGTAAGAGAGTGTATTCATTCAAAGTCACTTAAAACACTACTATTTATGGAGAAATATATTTATAAAGATTCCAAGGCCTGGAGACATTAATAGAACTCAATAAATCAATATTTTTGGGAAGGAGTTTCTTTGTGTTTGCTATCTATTTTAGATTTGTCTTGATTTGAATCTTATTTAGTGATTTGGTCATCCTTTGTTGAGTAGTTTATAGCTTCTTTCTCATATATATTTAAAAACATTTTGGATCCACTTTTCACATTAAACCATATTTTTATTTCCAGGTTGATTTGAAAAAAAAAATTAAAATGATCTTTTAATCAACCCGAATGGATTGAATTATGTGTTAGATGAAATAGGATTATATATGTAACCTAAATGTTTGTTGAAAATTTTGAATGATATGTCATGCTTGATTTAATGTTTGTTATACCAGAAAACCTCCAATCTATTATAGGTTGAAGAAAAGCTATCATAAGATAATGATTACTAAAAGCTATTACAAGTTGATGTTGATAGAGCTATCGCAAGTTGATGTTGTTAACGCTAAAAATGTACGCTAACACCCCGGTGTGATCTGTGATATAGCGAAAGCACCACCCGTTGGTACGGGAACTAAAAGTAAGCAGAGAATAGCAGAAAACAGTAAAAGACAACAGTTTTATAGTGGTTCGGCTCAAAGTCAAGCCTACGTCCACTTAATCTCTTCTATGACTGATTCGATTATAGATTTTACAATAACTCTTTGATTACAACACAATCAAGACAAGTAATCAGAACTTTGACGCAGAAAAGCTCTTTCGATTCATGTTGAATGAACTTGATCTTTTCCGAAGATTCTTTGAAGTATCCTTTGCCTTTGAAGTGTTGAAGTCAGTAGAGAAATCAGTAGAGTCTTCGCATTTCAGAAAAATCCTCCCCCCTCAAGTGCGGAGTAGGCAGGGTATTTATAGGAGAAAACTGGGCTTAGGTCGTTAGGTTTTAGGTCGTGAGCGACCTAAGAGGTTGCGAGGTAGCTTAAGTCGTTGGCGACTTAATGGAACCATTCTGGGCGAGATAAAGGCTGTGAGCGACCTAGTATGAGTAGTGCAGAAGTTATCTCGGCATGTTTAGGTCGTAAGTGACCTAACAGAAGAGGCAAGGCACACGGCTTAACTTTGGAGTTCCTTAGGTCGTTAAGTCGCTCTTTCTTTAGCTCGCTAGGTCACTGTCTTCATTGAATAGCTAGGTCGTTAGGTCGTTATCCTGTTAGGTCATAGGAATCTTTAGGTTACTAAGTCGCTGCTTCCTTATCTCGTTAGGTCGCGTCGTATTGAGTCGCTTTGTGCTATAGGTCGCTAGGTCGCTGCCTTGTTGTAGATCGTTAAGTCGCATATGCCTTGTTTAGTTTAAGTCGCTTATTCCCTTAAGTCGTTGAGTCGAGTAGGTCGCTAGGTCGCTGAATAAAAGAGGGTTAACACTTGCCCCTCAAAGTATACGCCTAGGAGTTAGGTCGTGTGCTTCGATATCTCTTAACTCGTGCCATCTTGGGTCGTTAAGTCGTGAGCGACTTATGAGAGAGCTAGGTCGTTCGTGCCGATTCGTGTTCCACTGAACCTGTATATAAGTCGCTGAGATCACTCCTTCTTCTGTTTACCTGCTCTAACACTCTAACCCTCCTTAGAAGGATTTCCAAGCTCTCGAAGAAGAATTCAAATCAACCAGTCGCCGATCATCTCTACAATCACACTACGTAAGTGAATTCCGACCATTATCCAACCACAACCATCACCGAATTGTGAATCCCCCATTTTTTGACCCTAACCCGATTTCACATGCCGCATTTCGCCACGAATCATGCTACGATTGATTTTTGATCGTTATTGGACATGTTGTCACTGTAATTCATGAGAGCACAGTACTGCATCGGGTTTATGATGGATCCGAGGCGATTTGAATTGGTTTTGGATGATCTGGTGGTGTGGAGAGATGGTTGATTTTATTGTAGAGAGGCTAACGGGTTATTGGGTTAACGGGTTAGTGGGTTAGGTGATTTGTTGAAAGAAGAGGAATTATCGAGTTAAGGAGAGTTAAGTCGTGCTCGACTTAGAAGCCTTGAACGACCTAGGGCTTTAGCAGTTTGGACATGAATCGCGCGACTTAACTCTGTGAACGACTTAGCGACTTAATCATCAAACTCCGAACGACATAAGGAACTGCGACTTAACTTGCCAGAATAGCATATGACTTAAAGCTGAACGACTTAAAGAATCAACGACTTAACTTAACCCGCAGCATAGCTTTAACTCGTAGGAACGTAACTGATGAACTTCATAAGTAGAGCAGAACGACTTAGGGTAGCCCGACCTATGTTAGGTCGTTTGATCATGAACTGGACGACCTAAAGAATCTCGAGGTAACTTAAGTCATTCCTACGACTTAAGGAATGAACAGAACTTGAACACTTGTAGGATTAGCCAGAACTTGATTGAACTTCCAATTTGAACTGCCAGAACGAACTGCTTGAACTTGTTGCACTCTTTCACAGACTAACAATCTGTTAAATACAATATTTGCAGAAAACTGGGACGAATATACTCATCATCGACTGCCCACATCGAGTGATGGATTAGATCAAAGAGCTAATATTTTACTTAAGTAAAAAATATGAATCTAATCAAAAGTGAAATGCTGTGAATCAACTGACTTAAATGAAGCATCAACGCAAAATTCATACAGTTATAACTGCTTATCGCTGAATATTATCTGCATTGATACTACACTTAATTTTGATACAATAACAAGCCTTGAATCTTCCTGAATTGATGTGCGCCAACCAGTATTATTTCAAGTTTTACTTTATTTACTTGTTATTTCTGTAGCTTTGCACAACACTTCACACACTTTTTAGGAAACGTGCACCTTCATATTTGAATATCCAGTTCCTTGTGTAAAATGACTTCTCAACAAGTACAAGGAGAGATAGTAGATCAGACCGACAAAGTTTTTCCGATTGCCGCTCCTTTGGATAATCCTCCAGAAAGAGTTCCAACCATACCGAACCAACGGACCTTCAACCAGCTATGCATGCTGTTTGTACCAAAAATGGTCACAAACCCCAAGTGTTGTGAAAGCACCAGTGTGTGAATACAAATCAGCAATATTCAGACACAAATATCAGATCTAAGCAAGCAACAAACAACAATCCAGAAATATTGAACAGTGACACGCAATTTATAGTGGTTCGGCTATCTCCGGCCTACGTCCACTTCAAGGATTTTTATCTTTTATTGATGTTCTTCACTGATTACAGATGATTACAGCAAATACAATGAATGAATCTGAATATAACAGCAATGGATAGGAGTAGAGTTGAATCCGGCAGAGTCTGGACGTTGAATCGCTGAAAAGATCCCTTTTCTGTAGGCTTCAGGGGGCTATTTATAGGCGTAGGAGGCCCAGATCTCGTCCAATCTTCAGGAGACTTCTTCTGGCACGTGAGGGGGTCCACGCGCCCGGTCCCACCAAGTTTCAGCTCAATCTATGATCGATTCGAATCAACTTCGTATCGATCAGGAAAAGCTCCAATCGAGCTGAAACTTGGCAGGATTGCTCTTTACCTTGTGTGGAAGCTACTGTGAAAATTTCGTTGCATTTGGATCGAGGGTTTGCGAGATATGGTCGATACGAAATTGGTTTGCTCGATGGCTGTTAGGTTCGAATCCATTTATTCGAACTGATCACTTCGACTCGATGGCAACGCGCGTGAGCAGGTTGACGTGGCGCGCGCTCTTCGTGTCGATCCGCTTCTCACTCCGGTTTGCTCGAGTCACTCCGGGTATTTCTCCGCGTTTGCATCCATAACTCACGCGTCATCTCTGGCTGTTTGACTCAGTGGATACGAACAAGCAATTATTCGCGGATGTGAGCGAGGATTCCTGATGGATACGAAGTGGTCAGCGCCTCATGGATGCAAAGTCATCTGATGGATTCAAGACAGATGGGTACGAAGGACTTGCATCCCCGATCGATACGAAGACGATGGATTCGAATGGAGTCTCATCCATGGATACAGACCGTGTTTGGTTGGATGGATACGAAACAGGGCGTTGCTGATTGATACGAAGCGCATGTCCTGTTGATGGATACGAACTCGGTCAATGCTAGCTGAGGTTCACTGATGGATTCGAACTCGATCGATGCGAGGTTGATGGATACGAATGGAGACGTGATGGTGAATACATACTCTATCGATACGAAGCTAATGCTGCCTGATGGATACGAAAGTGTGACTTTTTTCATCAACTTGCATCGATCATATCCTGAGCATATGGACTCGGATTGTCTTGAAATTTGGAATGCAGGTTTCCGTGGCTTTGCTTGCCATGTCTCGTAAATTGCGGCCCGATCCGGACTCGGACAAAATTCATCGATATCCATGGTTATCCTGTAACACATAGTTGACATTAATGACTTGTTATTATCGATTTCCAGCAAATTATTGGGTATCCCAGCTTTGCCAAAAAGTGGGATAACATTTTGCCCCCCAAAACATGCCTTTTTTTTGTAAAAGGCGTGTTTTGAATAACTTCAAATCGAATGCTGTGGGCTCATGTGTTATTCATAGCTAGAGTGTTATCAATCAAATTCATGGTCGTTCGAAGCCGAATCGTTATCAATTTCTTCCAGTGGAAGTTTAAGAATGAAATTCTACAGTCTTTCCGGACTGTTGACGATCGCTCCGGACCCTTGCGAAGCCCATTCTAGACTTAGCGGTTGAATAGAAAGATCCTATTGCAATCCGGCGTTGCTTTCTATTCCTTGCACTCTGGCCCCAGTTAGGACGTGAAGCGATGTCTTGGCCGTTCTGGGCCGATCGTAGCCTCTCCGGGCTCCTGCTGGATCCCATCCTGTCACTCTCCGGTGAAGGGGAAACAACGTTAAGTGGGTCGATCCTGTCGCTCTCCGGCGAAGCGATCCACTTCTTGCACTCCGGTTCAGTGTATCTGAACATTAAGCGATGTCTTGGCCGTTCCGGGCCGATCATAGCCTCTCCGGGCTCCTGCTGGATCCCATCCTGTCACTTTCCGGTGAAGGGGAAACAACGTTAAGTGGGTCGATCCTGTCGCTCTCCGGCGAAGCGATCCACTTCTTGCACTCCGGTTCAGTGTATCTGAACATTAAGCGATATCTTGGCCTAAATCGTCGGCCGATCATAGCCTCTCCGGGCTCTTGCTGGATCCCATCCTGTCACACTTCGGTGAAGGGGAAACAGCGCTTAAGTGAGTCGATCCTGTCGCTTTCCGGCGAAGCAACTCACTTCTTGCACTCCGGACTCCGTCTCTCCGGGTAGGGTCATAAAGCGATCATAATTTTGTATTAGTACGTAATATTCGTCCTTTAACTCTCCGGTCAAAGGCTTGTTCAGGAAATTCAAGTTTATTTATTAAATTCAGACCCTAGATGTTCAATCTCAAACATCAGGGAAAAAGTAAACAACGCCTCTCCGGGCTGAACGGTCTATACCATCTCAGAGCATGCCTAGGGGTCTCTCTGGTTCCCGTACATGAGTGAGTGGAATAGCCGTTTTATTTTGAAAGCAAATCTAATGAATTTATTTGGCCGAAGTCCAGATCTCGAACTTGGCCCTTGCCATCTTAATCAGTTGATGATGAGCCGTGATCCCGATCCAGGATCGCTCCTGTTGGGTGGAGGCGGTAGTTGTTCAGGCCCTACCGCTGCTGCCCGTTCTCTGACATATTGTGGCAGTTTACCACTCCTGGCATGTTCTTCCACCTCATCCCTTAGGTGGCGGCATTCATCGGTAGTGTGTCCATCCAGCTCATGGAATAGGCAGTATTTTCCAGTCCTGCGTTCCCGCTCCGTGGGATCTCTCCTGGGTGGTTTTCGATAGGGGAGCTGCCCCCGAGTTTCAGTGTAAATCCTTTCCAGGCTTGCCGTCAAATCTGTGAATTGCCTGAATCTGGGTTCCCGGAATTTCTTCCGTTTATCAGGACCGTCCTGTGCATCGTCCTGCTTTCTCTTGCCTTTGTCTACTCCAGATTGTCCTCCTGCGGTTCCTTCGCTTCGTGTAGTGTTTATTTCCTGCCTCTCGGCTCGTGATTCCTCTAGTCGAATGAATTTTTCAGCTTCATGATAGAACTCTCCTAGATCTTGCGGTGGATCTCTGGTCAGAGAATCTTTGAACTCGGTGCCTTCTGCAATTCCTGCTACTGCCGCCATCAAAATCATTGATGGATCCGGGCGATCTACAGAAGCCACCGTTGCATTGAATCGCAATAGAAAATCTTTTATGGACTCTCCGGTCCTTTGCTTTATCGAGGCTAAAGTCATCACACTCTTGGGTCGCGTCACATGGACCCTAAACTGTCTCATGAAGCATTCCACTAGCTCACCCCATGTCCTGATTGATCCAGTCTCTAGTTGTCTGAACCAAAGCGCAGCCAAATCTGATAGAAATAAAGGGAAGCATCGTGCCATTACTTCCTCGGATGCCCCCAGCACTTCCATATGCCTGATGTATCTGGTAACGTGCATGGTCGGGTCTGACTTTCCGTCATACGGGTTCAGCGTCGGCAGTTTGAACTTTGGAGGGTTCCTTGCATTCCTGATATTTGGGGTGAACGGACTCCGACTGACTTCCTCCAATCCTCCGATAGACAATCCTCCTCTCATGAGTCGTCGGACTAATCCAGCCATCTTTTCATCTCCATCTTGGGGTTGCCCTCTTGGTCTTGAAGGGTATTCTGGTATGTACTCTTCGTGTGGCCCGTTAGCATCAGCATTGGCCCTAGCTTGTTGAGCTCCGTCTGTCGGCCTTCCAGTATCGGATCCCGTGGGTCTGCCCCCGAGTCCTTGTCGATTGTCCAATGGATCTGCATTCTGTCCCTCATCAAGTTCCGCAGTCCTAGCTCCCTGTTCCACATTCATAGCCGCTGTAGCTGGTCCTAGGCTCTGCGTCCCTGCAGCTCTCATCTGTTCAAAGAAATTCTGCAGCATCTCTTGTTGACTTTTCATCATTCTTTCGTGCATCAGATTGGTCATGGTCTCCATTTCGTCTCTAGTGATGTAGATCGAAGCCGGCTCTTCTCCAGCACCAGAGGATGCCTCTTGACTTCCTCCTTGATGGCTTCTCTCAGCTCTTTGTCTTCTACTTGTTTGTCGAGTCATTGTCTTCAAATCTTCGAGTCTTCAAATCTGAACTTCGAATCTGGTGTAGCGGGTGCTGGTTCGTTCTCGGTGAAAGCACCAAGGTGTTTGTACCAAAAATGGTCACAAACCCCAAGTGTTGTGAAAGCACCAGTGTGTGAATACAAATCAGCAATATTCAGACACAAATATCAGATCTAAGCAAGCAACAAACAACAATCCAGAAATATTGAACAGTGACACGCAATTTATAGTGGTTCGGCTATCTCCGGCCTACGTCCACTTCAAGGATTTTTATCTTTTATTGATGTTCTTCACTGATTACAGATGATTACAGCAAATACAATGAATGAATCTGAATATAACAGCAATGGATAGGAGTAGAGTTGAATCCGGCAGAGTCTGGACGTTGAATCGCTGAAAAGATCCCTTTTCTGTAGGCTTCAGGGGGCTATTTATAGGCGTAGGAGGCCCAGATCTCGTCCAATCTTCAGGAGACTTCTTCTGGCACGTGAGGGGGTCCACGCGCCCGGTCCCACCAAGTTTCAGCTCAATCTATGATCGATTCGAATCAACTTCGTATCGATCAGGAAAAGCTCCAATCGAGCTGAAACTTGGCAGGATTGCTCTTTACCTTGTGTGGAAGCTACTGTGAAAATTTCGTTGCATTTGGATCGAGGGTTTGCGAGATATGGTCGATACGAAATTGGTTTGCTCGATGGCTGTTAGGTTCGAATCCATTTATTCGAACTGATCACTTCGACTCGATGGCAACGCGCGTGAGCAGGTTGACGTGGCGCGCGCTCTTCGTGTCGATCCGCTTCTCACTCCGGTTTGCTCGAGTCACTCCGGGTATTTCTCCGCGTTTGCATCCATAACTCACGCGTCATCTCTGGCTGTTTGACTCAGTGGATACGAACAAGCAATTATTCGCGGATGTGAGCGAGGATTCCTGATGGATACGAAGTGGTCAGCGCCTCATGGATGCAAAGTCATCTGATGGATTCAAGACAGATGGGTACGAAGGACTTGCATCCCCGATCGATACGAAGACGATGGATTCGAATGGAGTCTCATCCATGGATACAAACCGTGTTTGGTTGGATGGATACGAAACAGGGCGTTGCTGATTGATACGAAGCGCATGTCCTGTTGATGGATACGAACTCGGTCAATGCTAGCTGAGGTTCACTGATGGATTCGAACTCGATCGATGCGAGGTTGATGGATACGAATGGAGACGTGATGGTGAATACATACTCTATCGATACGAAGCTAATGCTGCCTGATGGATACGAAAGTGTGACTTTTTTCATCAACTTGCATCGATCATATCCTGAGCATATGGACTCGGATTGTCTTGAAATTTGGAATGCAGGTTTCCGTGGCTTTGCTTGCCATGTCTCGTAAATTGCGGCCCGATCCGGACTCGGACAAAATTCATCGATATCCATGGTTATCCTGTAACACATAGTTGACATTAATGACTTGTTATTATCGATTTCCAGCAAATTATTGGGTATCCCAGCTTTGCCAAAAAGTGGGATAACACATGCAATTTGGTATTGCTAAAGCGGATGCTCTGCTTCCTGGAGTAAATGACACTACCGACAGGCCGCCATATGGCTTCATTGCAGTTAATCGTCATATTTTTCTAAACGGAGCTATTCCCCCCTTCAATGATTTCCTCAGAACACTTCTCCTTCGATTAACCATTTCTCCGTTCTAGTTGCACCCCAATGGCTATGCCATTTTGATGGGGTTGTGCGCACTATTCAGGAGGACGCTTGACCGCCTCCTAAGCTTTAAGGAGATCTGTTATATGTGTACATTTGGGATGAACAAAGATCACCCCTCCATTACACTTGTTAGAAACGCAAGGAATCGTAAGCTAATCACGGATCTGCCCGAGAGCGCTCACGGGTTTTTAAACCAATTCTTCTATGTCCATTGCCCCCCGAGATTCTACGGCATCTGGAGAGTAGGAAGTAAGACTACTTATCTCCATTCATTTCTGAGCCTTTCAAAATTTGAGTCGTCAAGTGCTAACTTCATCTTTTACTTTTGCAGCACTTCCTCCTCCCTCTAAAGATTCCAGTCATAAATCAACTTTTGAAAGATTGAGTGCTATAGCTACCAATGAAAGAAGTATTAAATTTCTACAGAGGAACGAATTTCTGCATCAATTCGGACTCTTGCATTCCTCTCGATCTATTCAGTCTCGTGACGCCCCCAGTTCTCAAACAGAAACGTTAGGTGCCCCAGTTTCCGTAGAGGAATCCGCATCGGAGGAACCCATTGTAGAGACTTCACTAGTGAAATGTTCCGGTTCTGTTGACAATGCGGGGTTATCTGGCAAGTCTAAACTTCCCTCTATTATTGAAGAAGAGGAACCTCCTCAACATTCTGGGAAGACTACTAAAGAGGCTGATGAGGGAGCTGAAAAAGAAAGCCCCATTATGGAGAGCGCAAAACGTGCTGAAGAGGGCACTACTAATATAACCCCTTCCATTGGGCATAATGGTGATGACATCTTTGGGGGATTGAGCGATTTTATGTTGACTTCCCAAGAGCTCTTTAAAGACGATACCACCGCTTCTAAGCTCGTTTCTTCATCGATTGAAGCGACATTCGTCTTGCGACCACTCCCGTCAACCGAAGAGTTGACTCCTGCTGCAAAAGCCGACATCACTCCTAAGCTGAAGAGTGGTTTGTAGCTTGACGCGCGTAGTTCGCACGCCACACACACTTAGGATTTTTGGCAATTACGCACACTTAGCTTCTTTATTTCGAAGATTTCTAAATTTTTGTCTCTTCTTTACTTTTAGGTTCTCCCATGGGACGCAGCGGCTCTTATTATGATGACTTTCAACGCTACGCAAGGCGTGACTCTTATGATCCCAGGCGCTATCTTCCTGCCCCTAGGGAGACTGATGAGGAGAGAGCGGCTAGAAAAGCTCGTGAGAGGCAAGCTTATGAGGAGCGGTATGGAAGAAGAGATGACCGCCATGACTCTTACAAAAGGGATGATGACTCCCACAAAAGAAAATCTCATGATGATAGGGGGAAGAGTCATATAATTGAAGATCTAACCAAGCGGGCCAAGCTCAACGAAATGCCTTCATATGAAATTTCTCAAGTGCCTGCTGCTTCGGTTTCTCTAGACATCCCTTCTAGCTCTCCTGCCCTTAAAAGAGCTGATATTCAAGCCATCATCAATAGGCCTTCTTATCAAGTTGAGAAGCCACCGCCTACACTCCATAGCCGATTTTCGAATTGGTGTTTGAAAGGGGTGCGCTTTGATCTGGACTTAGTACCAATTGACAAACAAGCCATGCTTCGAAATCTTGACGCTGTCAAACTTGATATTGAAAGAATGTCTGGCTGGTAGAAACTGGTCGATGAGCTTTAGAGAATAAACCGCCTAAATCTTGAGGCTATGCTGACCATGGAGAGCGACAAGTCTGAGTGGCAAAAAGTTCTTGATCAGCATGATACGGAGATGAAGAACATAACTGCTGATAACGAGATACTTGAGGCTGAAGTCAAGAAACTTAAAGATGATCTCGCCACCTCTTCTACTTCTTATACATAAAAGGAAGAGGTTCTCCAAAAGCAAGTAAGAGACACCCACGCTGCTCAGCAAGATGTTGAAGCTAAACTTGAGGCGGAGTAGAAAATTGTAGAAATGTTCCGCAAAGATGCTGCTCAGCTGGGGGAAAAGACTAGCTCTCAAGACTCGGAGATTGCGATGCTGAAGATCCAGCTTGCTAAGGCTAAAAAAGAACGTGACGAGGCCATTGCTGGGAAAGCAGCAGATGAACACTCGCATGAGGCGACTAAGGCCAACATCAGCTCCACTCTATTTGAGTTTTACGTTCTCAGCGTCTTGGGGCGCGACAGTCTTTCTTTCTTGGGCCCGAAGTATGAGATTACATTGGCTAAAGTGTGTGAAGTAGCAGTTGAAGTGCTCAAGGATGCTGGCTACACGATGAGGATTTTGAGGCTAATTATTTGGACGACGAGGGTTGTGCCGCCCTTGCGAGAGGGAAAGAACAACTTGCTAATCAGCGTGCCGAAGTAGCGGAAGGAGAGCGTCCAGGGAAGCACCTTTGACCGACACAACCCGTCCTTCGTCTTCGATCGACGTTGATATTATTGGCTCAAGTTCCCATTCTCCGCCTTATGCTAAAGCCGAAACCGAAGCTAAAATCGCTCACGCCGAAGAAGAGGCCCAAGAAAGCACTGAAGCTCAAGATTATGAAATCGACGTGATAAAGCCAAGCTCTTCAGGTAACTTCAATTCTCATCCAGCTCAAGTGGACTACTCGTTTGCTTCACATGAGCTCGATGAACTTTTTGCTTATTATTTAAGCCTCGATGTGCCACTATCTCCTCTCTTTGCGGGGAACACTGATGTTTTTAACTTTTCTTCTTCTGTAGTGAAAACAACAAGTGCTGTACAGGCTTCGCCTCCCCCAGCTGCTGTTCCTCCACTTCTTCAAGTTACCTCTCCTTCTGCTTCTCAACCGGGATCACAAGAAGAACAAATAGAAGCTCTTCAAGGCTTAGATGACCCGGCCGCTTCATAGGAGCAGAAAGCTGAAGATCTTGAGGAGGGTGAGAGGACTCCAGAGAAGTTTACTGCCGATGACACAAAGCTGAGTGATCTTATCTCTCTGGGCAGTGAATCTTCTTCAAAGAAGAGGGGAAAACGTGTAATTTCAAAGAAGAAGAAGGACGCTTCTGCTAGTGATGAGAAAGTGGATGAGGACCCAATTGCACCTCTTTCTCCTTCTTCCACGACTCGTCCAGGCTAGCTTGCAAAGTTAACCATTAAGCCAGGCGAGGGCTCCAAAGGCGGTGGGAGGAAGAAGAAATGAGTTTGGTTCTATCCTTCTCGTTTTGCTTTTTTTTGCCTTTTGTCTAAAGACTTGTATCGACCGGAGATTGTGCGGGTACCGGCCCCCGCTTTTTGAAACCTGTTCATGTATAAAAAAAATTATAATATGGAATAAAATGACTCTTTTTACTTGTACAATCTCTTGTCAGTATTTGTGAATGCATTTATTCCTTATTTTCGCACAAATTTCTTTATTTTCTTTGTACGATACTGCAATAAGCTCGTGGTATGCTGTTTGAGCATTGTTTTTATTAATGTAGCTATATTGCCCCCATACCACGGCTTATTGCAATATTCTGAAAAGACTTGTACTCTTATTCTAGAGAATAATTCTTCCGTTTTGAGGAAATATTATTCTGCTTTAGTAGAGTGTGCTTTGTATCGAAGAAGTTTTCTTTTCTTTTCTTTTTTTACACTTCAACTTTCGGAGATAGTCACTTTCATTTTTGAAAAGTGGATTCCCCTACGCAGTGAAGTGGGCTTCCCAAGAAAGCTTTGATCTGTTTGTCAGAAAGTTATATCTCATCGTTGAGTGGGCCCACGAGACAGACGTCAGCTGTTTTATCGGATATTTGTTTGTACAAATGATCACGAGCATTTAGCTGCGGCCTAGAACCTTCTTTTTGAGAAGGTGCCCCTTCGGTGGTTCCGTCAACGACTTTTTCAAGAGATAACATTTCTTATTTTTTGGACGTGCCTCATTAGAGGGCTTTAAAGTGTGCCTCTGAAGAGGGCTTTGAAGTGTGCCTCCGAAGAGGGCTTTATTTGGCACTTCAACTTTTTTTGGGGAAGAATGTTCCCATGAGAGTAGAAGTGTGCCTTCGAAGAGGGCTTTGTTTTGCACTTCTACTTTTTTGGGGAAGAATGTTCCCATGAGAGTAGAAGTGTGCCTCCGAAGAGGGATTTATTTGTTTTCCTGAAAGTTATTTCTCACAGTCAAATGGATCCACGGGGCGGACGCAAGCCACCTAATCGGATGTTTGTTTGCACAAACGATCACAATTAACTAGCAAGGGCCCGGTGCCTTCACTTGGGGAAGGTGTCCCTTCGGTGGTACCACCAACCTTTTTGATTGAGAAAAACATTTCATTTTACAGCGTGCCTCGTTGGAGGGCTTTGAGTTGTGCCTCCGGAGAGGGCTTTGTATTGTGCCTCCAGAGAGGGCTTTGAGTTGTGCCTCTGGAGAGGGCTTTGAATTGTTTCGTTTGCCAGGAAGGTTGCATCTCACAGTTAAGTGGATCCATGGAGCAGACGCAAACTACCTAAGTGGATGTTTGCTTGCACAAACGATCACAATTAACTAGCAAGGGCCTGGAACCTTCACTTTAGGAAGGTGCCCCTTCGGTGGTTCCACCAACCTTTTTTGTTGAGAGACAAGATTCCATTTTGTCTGTTTTTGTCTTCTTGCCAATGTCTTTTCATCATCTTGTTCCTCAGCGATTCCTTGTTATCACTTCTAAGTACATGTTCCTTTCTTTTGCAGGTTGTTTGATTCTTCCAGAGAAGTGTACTTCATTTTTAAGTGAATCCACGGGGCAGACGCAAGCTACTTAACCGGATGTCTGTTTGCACAAACGATCGCAATCAGTTAGCAAGGGCCTGGAACCTTCACTTCGGGAAGGTGCCCCTTCGATGGATTCATCAACTGTTTGTGAGAAGTACTTATTATGTAGGAATTGAACCTGGAATTTTTGTGGCTTGACATTCGTTTGTTGAGTGATTTATAGGAATCGCTTGGTCTTGTGATGTGTCGAATAGGTAATCTTTGCTTTGATAGCCTGCAATATTAAATCGACATTTTAGCAACATATTTAAGATGTTTGCACATCGAAATGAGACGGGCATTTTATAGTAGTAGAGAACACAAGATTTATAGTGGTTCGGCCAAGTATCAGGCCTACATCCACTTTATAGTTCTTATTATTGATTCACACTGATTTTACAATGGCTTATAATACAAGAATGATACATCCGTAATTATTTTACAAATTCAAGCATAGCTTTTAAGTAAAATATGGACATAAGTGATTGATGTTCCAGGCTCTCGGAATTGGATCTCCTTCGACAGTTGTAGTTTGAAAGTGCCATCAAGAAGTTTTTTGCCTATGACATATGGCCCTTCCCAGTTTGGCCCAAACACTCCTGTTGCTGTCATGATCCTTTTCAAGACTAGATCCCCAATTTCAAAGCTGCGCTGGCGAACTTTAGAATTGAAGTGCCTGGCTATCCTTTGCTGATGAGCTGCAACTTTGAGTTCAGCTTCTTTCCTTCTTTCATCAAGCAAGTCAAGTGCTTCAAGTTGCAGCTTTTCATTTTCAGCTTGGTTGAAATGAATTCTCCTGTGTGAGGGGACCTCTATTTCCACTGGAATCATTGCTTCTAATCCATATGCTAATGAGAATGGAGTGTGCCCAGTCGCAGTTTTGTGGGTAGTTCTATATGCCCATAGCGACCTAGCGACCTACTCGACTCAACGACTTAAGGGAATAAGCGACTTAAACTAAACAAGGCATATGCGACTTAACGATCTACAACAAGGCAGCGACCTAGCGACCTATAGCACAAAGCGACTCAATACAGCACGACCTAACGAGATAAGGAAGCAACGACTTAGTAACCTAAAGATTCCTACGACCTAACAGGTTAACGACCTAACAACCTAGCTATTCAATGAAGACAGCGACCTAGCGAGCTAAAGAAAGAGCGACTTAACGACCTAAGGAACTCCAGAGTTAAGCTGCGTGCCCTGCCTCTTCTATTAGGTCGCTTATGACCTAATCTTGCCGAGATAACTTCTGCACTACTCATACTTGGTTGCTCATAGCCTTTATCTCGCCCAGAATGGTTCCATTAAGTCGCCAACGACTTAAGCTACCTCACAACCTCTTAGGTCGCTCACGACCTAAAACCTAACGACCTAAGCCCAGTTTTCTCCTATAAATACCCCGCCTACTCCGCACTTGAGGGGGGAGGATTTTTCTGAAACGCGAAGACTCTACTGATTTATCTACTGACTTCAACACTTCAAAGGCAAAGGATACTTCAAAGAATCTTCGGAAAAGATCAAGTTCATTCAACATGAATCGAAAGAGCTTTTCTGTGTCAAAGTTCTGATTACTTGTCTTGATTGTGTTGTAATCAAAGAGTTATTGTAAAATCTGTAATCGAATCAGTCATAGAAGAGATTAAGTGGACGTAGGCTTGACTTTGAGAAGAACCACTATAAAACTGTTGTCTTTTACTGTTTTCTGCTATTCTCTGCTTACTTTTAGTTCCCGTACCAACGGGTGGTACTTTCACTATATCACAAATCACACCGGGGTGTTAGCGTACATTTTTAGCGTTAACAGATGTTGATAGGGCTATCACAAGTTGATGTGATGAGGAGTTACCGAAAGTTGATGTTGATAAAGCTACCGCAAATTGCTAAAGGTACCACAAGTGATGTCATGAGAAGTTATCGCAAGTGATGTTGATAAAGTTATCGCAAGTTGATGTTCGTAAAGCTATCGCAAGTTGATGTTGATAAAGCTATCACAGGTTGATGTTGATAAAGCTATCACAAGTTGATAATCAAAGCTGATGCACATTGATGGTCAAAGCTATCGAAGGTCGATGAATAAGGCTATAGTAGATTTATAATTGAAGCTATTGCAAGTTAACATTTATATAGCTATTACAAGTTAACATTCATTGAGAGTTAACCTCGGAAAAATCAATTTTACCTCTCCAATGATTATCCATTATGACTATTTCTCAACAAGGGCCTTTAGAGCCTAACTTGAATTCCTCAACCTTTCTACTAAGTATCCCACAATTTAATGAAGAACATATGCTAAACCTAAGAAACTTGAAACTTTGAACTTTGGCAGAAAAGAGAAAGTTGCCTAATATAGTCTGGGTAAATGGATTTGGAATTCTTTTCATATAGGAAAAAATGCCTATTTTGTCTTAATGAGTAAGTTAAATAAAGAAGGACCGAATCATAGGCATAAGAAAGATGAAAAGTTGAAAAATGACTCCTTTGCAATAAGAAGAGAAATTCAGTCTCAAGCAAAAGGAACAATACTTGAAGCAAAACTAAACCATGATTTTAACAAATTTGCTAAGAAATGGAGAGGAGTTGTAAACATATCTCTTAGGGAAAAAGAAAACACCTTTGAACTGTAAAAGGAAATTGGAAGAGAATCAAGGAGAGGTCATGATTCCCCAAAAGAGACACCAAAATGAGCAAAGGAATTATACTATTAAAAGGCATAAAAATAAAATAGTTACCCCTCTTTATGTTTTGCAAGAAGAAGTCTATTTCTACTAAAGAAAGGTTAGATTATTGGACTCTGGATAACAGTATGAAAAGGGAAGAAAGACATGAAGGAGATGAGTATTGTTAGTGTAACACCCTGCATTTTTAGATAATTAAATAACCAAAATAATTATAAACAGTGAAAATGAGTGTTTTTGGAATTGTCAGAATATGGCCTCGAAACTTATACCATTGTGTTCGTGGCAATTTTCTGATTAATTTACATATATAATATGTCTCGAACGGACTTCGTATGAAAAAGTTATTGACGTTCGAAGTTCCGTATCGAAAAATAATTATACGTGTAAATGTGCATAAATATATTTGTTTATAAATATATGCGCATATAAATTCCAAAAATAACGTGCGTTTGAATTTCAAAATAGACGCACGTCATAAAGGAAATTAATTGACATCAGCAATTAGTGGTAATTAATTAACATTAGTAGGCAATGTTAATCAAATCAGCAATTAAAGAAAATTAATTTACATTAATTAGCAACGTTTAAATTTCAAAATAAACATATGTTATAAAGGGAACTAAATTTGAAATTGATGAAAATTAATTAGAATGAATAGGCAACGGTTAAAAGTTAACGTTTAATAATTTATAACGTTTAAAAATAGAGGAAATAATTTAATACGTATAAAACAAAAAGGTTAGACACGTCAAAACTGGCGCATTTTGCTTGTTTTTAACGGCTAGATTTCAATCGCTTTAAACAAACGGACGATGTTGCTTTGAATCTCTATAAATAAATGTGCAGGGCTAGCCTTCAAACCCATATTTTTCTGAATGGGCGCGGAAGTCCTGTCCCTTTCTTTCTCCTTCGATTCTTTAGAAATCAAATATATTAGATTTAGGTTTTTTGATTTGCAATTTGGAGGTAGAAATTGTAGATCTAGAGAAGAGATGTCCAAATTAAGCCGTCCGTATAAGGTGAGTTTTCAGATCTGGTTTTCTAGTTTATCTGTTTATTTTTCTTCAATTAGATCCAGATTTATAAATCCGTACAAATTTCGGTTTGTGGATCCAAATTGGGTTGCAAAGGGGAAGACTATGGATAATAGAACTGGAATAAAAATCAGATCTGGAATTTGGAGTGTTTTCTTTTCAGGTGAGTGGATTTAAATTATATATCTTTTATGTTGATGATATAATATCATTAGATTCTCGTTAAATATTTTAATTTGGCATTTCTTATACTTGAACTAATTTTAGTAATTAGTTATGTAAGTTAGTTGTGTCGAAACTGTAAATTTATAAGAAAAGTGTACTTATATGCAAATGTTATTTTTATGGAAAAAGAAAGAAATCCAAATGAATATAAGTGATATTAGGCTCAAAAATTGTAGAGAAAGGCATAAGCCTAAAAGTAAGAAATTTACAGTAAAATATATCAAAACGTGGGGAATGAAATAAAAAAGGGGAAATCTAATGAATAACTTGATTTGGAAGTTAGTGATAGATTAGTTGGTTGTTTAGAAAAAGGGCATACATTTCCATAATTTAATATTGTAAGCAAAATGGTAAACGTAATTGCAGAAATAAAAACAAGAGAAATGGAATTAGTGCAAAATAGAGATATTACTGTATTTTGCATTATCCAATAATTAAAGAAATAACAAAAGAAATATCTTGCAGCTACGGGTTATTGTTTATGGCATTATTTTGTATTGAAATATGGAAATGGATTATAGTACAGTTTTTGTAACCAACCAAATAGAATAGAACTACTTCCCAGAATAAATGAGAATAACGCGAAGCGTTAAAGAAATTAAAGAAGAAGAAATAATCAAGTTAATTATTTGACATGACTAGAAACAATAAATAGAAATGTGACTAGACCTGCATTTATTGCGCAGATAGTAGAGTAAAAAGTAAAGCAGTTATTATGATAAGTAACTTACGACAGTTGGACGTAGTCCCAAGTTAAGACTGTTATATAATATAAGAGAACTAAAGAAAATTTAGTATCATAATAAAAGAAGACAGACTAGAATAAAAAAGAGACACTTGCAATTACATTTATAACATGTAGGTTATAAAAGAAAGAAAAGAATATAAAAGTGACAATTGCAAGTATAATTGTAACACGTAGGTTATAATTGAAAAGAAAGAAATAGAAGAGGCTTATTTTATCAAACTTAGATCTTGGATTAAGTTAATAAGCAAAAATAATAGTAGTGGCCCGTACCGCCAGCATTCCCTTTCAGGTCTAGAACTGATGGTCTCACACATGGATGGGGCTGGGCATGCTGATTAGGGTAAATAAGTAGCCAACATAATAAGAAAAGTAAACTAAACGCATAATAAAAGATTAGAGGTAGGGTCTAATAAAATGGTAAGGTGCGTTTGGAGTAGCCCAAAGAGAATCTGGATAAAGAGTCTAACGAAGCAGTCCATCACAGATTTTTAGCACAGAAAGAGCACGTCCAACTTAGTTATTTTGTGCTAGAAGGAAGTACGAGACTTCAACAGGAGGTAAGGATACTCTAGGATAGCCCTCTAGGGTAGGCCTAACAAAGCTATACCCCTCGGAGGCAGGTCTGTAGGTGTTCCATCAAGAGAGTATGCCTTGACTGCTTTTGCATTGTAGGCCTAACGAAGCAGACCTTTGTAGGCAGTCAAAAGGTTGATGATGGAGTAGGATATTCGTATGACACCGTACTCTAGTTTGCGAGTAGGTTATAGTGGGTAAGACCCATGTGGATAGTCGCATGCAGATATCAGCCATCATCAATTGGAGCGAGTTCAGGAAAGACTAGAGTTAAACCAACATGCCAATGATTCTTTCACTATCAAGACATTGGATGAGGGCCAGAGCCAATTAGATGTTTAGATTGTTTGCAGTAGGGCACATCCACTTAGTTCTTGAAAGGTCTTTCGATTAGTTGAGGGGGGGTGGCGTGGGGCCATAGCCATGATGAGAAAAGAGACAGACCAAGTAGAATATCTGTATTGTAGGCCTAACGAAGCGGACCTTTACAGATATAGAAAATCCCCGACCGAGTTCTGTATAAGGTAGACCTTGTTGGCGGAGCTCAGGGAGTAGACAGAACGATTACATGTAGTCCTCAATGTATGCACTGGGTGGTACATTGTGGATGTCCGAGCATTGGCGCGAACTGTTGCGGACGCAGTTTTATGTTTTCCTAGCAGACAATGGAACATATGTACTGTAGGCCTCACGAAGCTGTCCTTTACAGATTTAGTTATAGAGCGCTTTCGTAGCGAGGCGATGAAGTCCTTTTCGAGGAGGATACGAAAGGTACTATGGGTGGTACCTAGGACCGATGCAGCCTTTGGGCATGTAGCTACATATATATTGGTCATTAGGTCTTGATCTACTAGGGAGTAGATGGGTACGATTCACACAGAGGCGAGAGTATTATGAACCCAATAAACCTAATATAATAGAAAATGGAAATAAAATGGTATATGTAGAGTTATGCTTAGAAGTGTATAATTTGTCCATTCACTAGAACTTTAGTTCTGACCCCCTCCCCATATCATCCCAAATGTTAGATAGATGACAGAGATTTTTCCAGCTTTGTGACGCTTGTTTAGAAAGTGTTATTACCTTGGTGAGTATTTACTTACGATTATATTTTAGTCAGTTCCGCTGTGAGATATTTATTTGAGCTCTGATATATTTATCTTTACCTATTTGCAGGATATCAAATACCCTACTTGGGCTTTAGTGGGCTTGGATTTTAGCATTTTTGCAAAAAATCTGGACCCATTGTAATTCGGGTTGTTACAGTTAGCACCATAAAGAAAATAAACATAAAACTAACAATTGCAAGGCCTTATCCGGGATCATAGAATAGTACATAAGGCATGAAGAACTACGAGAATTTATTGAGTATGAACTCTCAAGGAGTTAAAGGAAGAATAAATAATGTTTTCAATGACAGTGATTGTATATCCTTATCATAACTGCAAATGACTAGAACTACTACTTGGAAACATAATTTCAAAAGGGAATAACTTCGTACGAATTAATGAATCAATAAAGCCTTTGGTCATGCCTTAGGGTCCAGTCAAAGCACTCATCCAAGGGAGATGGTCAATAAAGCCTTTGGTCTTATCTCAGGGCCTACCATCCAAGGAGGATAGACAATAAAGCCTTTGGTCTTGACTCCCGTCTCAGGTCCAAAACAAAGCACCCATCCAAGGAAGATGGACAACAAAGTCTTTGTTCCTGCCTAAGGGCCCGACCAAAGCACCCATACAAGGGAGATTGTCAATTAAGCCTTTGGTCCCGCCTTAGGGCCGGACCAAAGCACACATCCTAGGGAGATGGTTAATAAAGCCATTGGTCTTGCTTTTATGCTCGACTAAAGCACCCATCAAAAGAGAGATGGTTAATTAAACCTTTGGTCCTATCTCAGGGCCGACCAAAGCATCCATCCAAGGGAAATGGTCAATAAAGTCTTTGGTCCTACTTATACTCCCAACCAAAGCACCCAACTAAAGAGAGATGGTCAATCAACCCTTTAGTCCTGCCCCAGGGCTCAGCTAAAGCATCCATCCAAGGGAGATGATTAACAATGTCTTTGGTCCTGCATCTATGCCTTGCTAAAGCACCCATCTGAAGAAAGATGGTCAACCAAGGCTTTGGTCCTACCTCAAGGTCCAACCAAAGCACTCATCCAAGGGAGATGATCTGGTTAAGTCTTTGGTTCATAACACTGAACTAATGAAAAGCTGAATGGCAGAGGAAAAACATGTGAAAGGACTCCATCAACTATATCGTGGAGCATAAAGGATAAACTGTACATTACAAAATTAGTACGCAAAATATAAATTTTATTCAAAACCTTCATATTATAGATTATGGTATTTCTACAATAATGATAGCTTTTACAAAAATTCATGGTTCTAGAGGATGAGGAAAAGGGTGATATTAGTATACAAACTCCTTTTCTTTTCCTTCAGCTTCCAAAACACAAGAATGAGTTACACTTATCGAAGCCGTATTTTTATACAGAATGGTAGGTCCACATATCTCTTTAAGAATGTTTGAGCATCATTATAAGAAGAAGTATTAAGAAGTATTGATATCTCTGATGACTCGAAGTAATAGCTTTCCTTAATAGACAATCTCTTTCCGACCTAAAAACTAGAAGTCAATTTTTATACCAAAAGCTACGATAAATTTGATCAAGTTATCTACCAAGGAGTCAATTTGAGATGCCCTAATATAAAATTGCATCGATTTTAATTGATCTTTAAGTTCCTTTACCTCTTTCATCAAAGTCCCTACCGCTGAAGGAGGGTCAATAATATTTCGAATCGCCACAAGAAAATATTTCATTAATTTCTTCTCCTTACGATGAATGATGTTAAGGGAATCTATAGAGTGGATTTAGGAAGTTATAGCTTTTTCATAAGTTTTATTAGCACTCTTCAACTAGGAATCTAATAACATAAACCTTTTTGATAAGTCTTGAGCTATTGAATTTTTGATGTAAGCTCATTCTTCTTATGCTCCAAAGTTTCCACATCAAGTCTGCGATTAGAAAATACTTCTATATACTTTTTATCCCAGTACTCTTTTATATTTTGGTTGCATTCAAATTTAAATATCTGTGTAGCCTAACTAGTTCACCTAAATCGTCCATTAAGGGCGAAGATGTTGGAGAAGGAACAACAACGTTGCCACTACGTGTCATACAACCTTGAGATAAGGAGGAAACCTACAAAGAAACTTTTTTAGAAGATTTCACTGGTGTCAACGTGGAGAGTCCTTTTTTGCCTTCAGTTAAGATAAGCTCATAAGATTGACATTCATTTCTAGATCTCAGCAAATCCCTCTCCAAATCGAATTGATGTTGGTTAGGATGAGCGATTTTGGTATCTTATTCTAACCGTTGAAGGTTGAATCTTAAGTTAAGTTTTTCAGTCAATTCAAGAATTTCATTGTCTTCAGAGGAGATTTTCTTCTCAAATTCAGTGATTATTCCTTAAGAAGCTCTTAGGATGGACTTTTCAAATATATTTCTTGTACCATTTATTAGCCTAAACATTGTAGGCATATGATAGACCCAAAACAGAATGAGAAGAACGAATCTCCATGTTTGTAACTAACCTAGATTGGATGCTATCGAGACGTTATGTAAAGTTGGCATCATCAAGAGATAAAGTCAATTTTTATCTTAAATCAAATCATAAATAACAACCGATAAAATACTTTATTGATAATTTAAAGTATAACTGACACCATCACATTCATGAAAATAATAATAACATGTACATTTCTTCGTTAATCTTTAGATGGTGAAAGGACATCCTAAATTTTCTAAAAAGACGAAGAAGAAATGGAAAATGTACGGCTTCAATGTTGGAAGAATATTAACAAATGGAAAACCAAAATAATCCTATTATTTATGGAGGGGACTAACATAGCCAAATAATGAATTCGCATAATTAGTTCGAATCTTGTGAAGGTATTAGTTTTTCCGATCTCTCAAGAAATTAAAATCCAAATTAGAGAATTGTGTATACATATAATGAAGGTCATGAAAAATACAATATTTTAACAAATGTGGCTTTCCAATTAAGGAGGAACTTTCTCCTTAAAAGTATTTTTTAACCTAACTAATTTACTGAAAACATCTTTAGGGACAGGAGATAGAGAAGAAAATGAAACAAATTCAAAAACCTACATAACAACATCATAACAAAACCAAGAGTAAAAATATAGATTTATATAAAATATTTATTGTACATCAACAGAAGTGTAAACTAATATTGTACAATAAGTGCTATGAAGGTTCATAAAGATAGATTTCTTATAATATTCAGAGATGAATTTGTCTTTATTAAACTTGACCTTTTCTGGGAGAAGTGAATAGTCAACGGCACAATAGAGACTTTGGGTAAGTTACAACACTCTCTAGGATGCAGATCCAATCCACGCTCATCAAGATACCTCTTGTGAAGCTGCCAAATTAGGCCCCAACATTCGTTGCCTAGAAAAGAAAAATTAATCATGGGAAATATGTCATAAATAAAGTAGAGGCACTCCATTAGTTTTGTTCTATCTTTATTAAGCATCTAGAAGGGGGGCAGTAAGCTCAATGTATTCTTTATGGAAATTTGACCGATGGAAACATGATTTTCAAAGTAGGGGTGCGAATCTCTTATTCCTAAAGTCTTCTGAACACTTGAGGCATTTTAGGAGTTTCATATATTTATTATTTGACTCATTCAAATCCTTGCATAGCCTTCTCTTTCTCTATTGAGTCTTAAAATTTCATCCCTATTTTTATCTTGTAAGATCTCAAAATAATTTTTGTTTTTATTCCTATACTGGTAGTTAAAATAAAAAATTTAAGACTCTACAGAGATAATTCTGAATAATAAAATATGGCTTGAAGAGTAATTAAGTTCAGGAGGAGTTGTCGAGGACCTTGACTTCAAGGATTGAACTTTCTGAATATCGAAGGATGACCGACCAAACTTGCTGAGGCCAAACGAAACAGGACCACCAACTGGGATTTTAGGTGGTGGAGTATCACTTGTTCCATGGTTAGCATTAGGAGAAGGGAAGTTGGCAGCATGACTTGACTCATGAAAATCCCCTAGTCCACCATGGTCATTATTTCCTGAATCAGTGTCCTTATCTTTTCTCGACGAACCATCTTTAGTATGATCATTGGTAGATGATCTCTATCATCATCGTTGTCATCATTGCCATTATCAGATTTTTCTTCCTCCCCATTCTCAAATTCATCATCGTTGTCATCATTGCCATCATCAGATTTTTCTTCCTCTCCATTCTCAAATTCATCATCGTTGGATGAACATCAAAAGCTAAATAATTTTTAGGAGTGATAGGGTCATCATCTTTATAGTCAGTGAGATCTCTAGGAATAGGGTTAAGAATGATGTCAAATTTCCTCTTATCAAAAATTCAAAGAGAAGGTAAATCCAGGTCTGGGTATCGGTCGATGTTATCATTGTATGCAATAAACAAAGATGCCTCATAACTTTGGTCCCTCTAGAGTTGAAGAGCTTCATACAAGAAGTAAGAGACTCCAGTTTTGACGTTGCGTAAAGAAGCTTTTGATTTATTAGGCAAGAGTCTCTTCTTTATTAGTTCCTTTTCAAGGATTAGCACTTTAGTAAAAAATTCTCTAAGGTTAGAAGGCTTGAGCTGAGCTTGCTTGGTCTCCTCACGACACAATGAAAGTTCCTTCTCCAAAACCTTTAATTTCTATTCCAAATAATGAGTCTTGTTCTTCTCCAAATCTAATGAAGACATGATCTACAAAGTTTCTATGGATAGAGAGTTGTCATCAATCTGGAGATTTTCAATTTCACTTCCCAAGGTTTTTATCTTCTTAGATACAGAAGAGTTCATCTCTTGCAGTGTTGACATGTATTGAGAAGACGATAGAGTAGAATGGTGGAGGATAAATTAATGTTTTCCCATCTAAAATAATCATTGATGTTAGAACCAAATCATTCATTAATATATTAAAGAGAATAAAGCATACCAGAATATGTTACTATAAAAGGTAAACAAAACATCCTTTGAAAAGGAAATGGGACTATAAGTTGAACCCAAAGAAAAGATAGCAAAGGATTGAAGAATGGATGTTAGCAATTCTTCAAAATTCAAGGGACGAGAAGCCTTATACTAGAACCTGACAAGGGAGCATCGTGAAAAGGTGGAGAGTTAAGACCTAGTTGTCGGTGTAGGATGGCTAGAAAATCCTTCAATGGCGAACTTGTGATGTCAATAATTGGGTTCTAAGTGGGAAGTGTAGTAGGAATGGTAGTTGTGATGATATTGGAAGAAGGAACCATGGTCTATGTTAAAGAAAGATTGTCCTCTCTAGGTTCCTCAAAAGGAGGTTAAGATATCTATGGTGTTTTGATGATAACAACCATATGACAATGCTAATAATGTGTTTATTGAGTTATTTCAGATCAAATATTGCCACTATAGTTACATGAAGGCAAATAAATTTGAAAAAAATAAATTGTTAAAATTATACGTATAGGTTGGGATTCGAACCCAGGTGGACTAAGAACATACACATGTCTTTACCACTACACCATATAAGATTTTAGTTTGAAGTGAGTCTTTGTACTAAAAAGCAGTCTACTAATTTTGGCTATGGTCTCGAGATTGATTTTTACAAAGAGTTACTCGACCGAACTCCATCTCCAATCGACGAAATTCATAGAAAATGGCTAGTTTTTGAAAAGGTGTCTTCACATCTCTTCATGCTACGGTTGCTTCTCTTCGTCAATGGATACTTATGAAAGATTGTGACTCTATTTTAGCATCCCTACAACACTTATAAAATCCCCTAGCCATCCCTAAATCAAGATAGAACTCAATGCTATGAAATTCATACCTAAACTCTCAATCCCAAAAGCATTTACCCTGCTCTTCAAGGTTCAGTTGATTTATAGAATATCTACTAATGTGCTTCATCTCCACATCTCATATTCTAGTCAAATAAACTACTTAGCCTCTACACCTCCACCCAATATCATTTGGTTTGGTTATAGGATACTTGTACTAAAAAGTGACAATTTGTACACAGAAGATACACTGTGTTAAAAAGTAACTTTTTATTACATTGATTGTTGAAGTCCTATTCGGTTTTCCAAATAAAGTCTTTGTAAGATACGTGTTCCTCCGGGTTAATTAAGGGTTGCTTAGTTAATTCTAAAAGGAGTATAGGACTAGACATAGGACAGGAGGTCCAAACCTATATAAAATCAACTATGTGATCTACTTTATTATTCTCGCTGCATTTACATTATTTGTTACCATCGGCTATCTTCGATCCTATGCATAGCGACTAACAAGTGGTATCAGAGCCTAGTGTTCTACTGATCGTAACAACATCCTTAAACAACGGCCAAAAAAAGAAGATACCGTCAGAGCTAAAAGATAGTCGAGAAAAAGCAAATTTCTAGGAGCAAGCAACAGTCTATAGAACCAGGCTACATGTGCTGCATGGCTAATCTCAAATCAAAATCGGTATGCTTAAATTCTTTATATAGCGATCTTTTTCAAAAGCGTGAGAACTTATTAAATGATTTTAAAGCGTCACAAAGGTCAATTCTATTGTTTTAGCTAAAATAGATGATTATGAGTGTAAAATTAGTATTTTAAAGGGAGAAAATAATTTTTTACTAAAACAAACTGAAGTTTTGGAAAATACATTAGAAGAACTTATTTTATAAAAAGAATTTCTATTAAAAGATAATAAGAATTTAATTGATAAAAATATTGAACTTTTGAAAGAAATCGAAGTTTTGCAAAATAAAAATATACTTTTGGAAATTCTTTAAAAGATTCAAATTCTAAACCTTTTCCTCTTGAAAAGGAGAAAAGTGCTTTAAATAATAAGAATCTAGAATTAATTAAAGTGTGTGAACCTTTAAAAGATAATAATATTATTTTATAGAAAAGATTTGTGATTCTAAAGCAAATTTTTTGATAAACTAAATAAGAAAATCACAAATTTTAGTAGAAAAGATGATTTATCTTCCTTAATTATGAATATCAAAACTCGTAATGATAGAACTAATTTAGGCTATAAACAAGACAATTGTAAAAATAGTACTTGATTTGCTTTCATGTATACACATTTTAACACTAGTGCTAAACACCGATATAGTCCTAAAACTCCTTTTTGTCATGCAAGTACTCTACCTAGAAATAGAAACCATTCTTTAAGTACAAAACAGATGATATGTGATTTTAAAATAAGGGTTCCCGCTAATTCAAGCAAAATGATAAACAACTATATATTAGCGACTATTTTGACATGGTTATTAATAATGAAAATTATATTTTCAAGGGAACAACCACATTCGCTTGGATATGGTTCCCTAAGATGAACCCTAGATTTTTCAAATATGAGTATAATTGTGCCTGTTATAGATTAATATATTAGATACTCATTACTTTGATTTATAGTCAATACTACATGTTAAATTATTTTTATTGACTTGTCTATGATACTTCCTATCTCTTTTATAAAGGGGGAGAAAAGTACATGTATATAGAAAAAGTACATAGAAATATTTCTTAAGAGTTTAGGGGGAGTTTATAACATATAATATGCCTTTGCTCATATCTCTTATTGTTGATGACAAATAGGGAGAAGAACGTGTTCTTTACATAATTTATATTGGCATTATATAAAGTTGAGGGAAACAAACTTATTATATATATAGCATATATATAGGGGGAGCTATTATTTTATATTATAAAGTTGTGTGGTTGTCATCATCAAAAAAGGGGAGAATGAAAGAAACATATCTATGGTGTTTTGATGATAACAACCATACGACAATGCAATTAATATGTTTATTGAGTTATTTCAGGTCAAATAGTGGCACACAGTCACTTGAAGGCAAAGAAATTTGAAGAAATAAATTGTTAAAATTATACGTACAGGGTGGAATTCGAACCTAGGCGAGCCGAGAACATAACACACATCTTTATCATTGCACCATACAAGATTTTGATTTAAAGTGAGTCAGTCGAATGAATGGACTTCCTAGTCGAATGAAATCAGTCAACTAAATACACTATTTAGTTTACTGATTTTGGCTATGGTATCAAGATTGAATTTTACAAAGAGTTTATTGATTGAACTCCATCTCCAGTCGACTGAATTCATAGAAAACAGCTAGTTCTTGGAAAGATATCTTCACATCTCTTCGCACCTATAGTTGCTTCTCTTCATTGATGGATACTTCTGAAAGATTTTGACTCTACTTTAGCATCCCTACAACATCTATAAAATCCCCTAACCATTCCTGAATCTGGATTGAACTCAATGTTATGAAATTAATACCTAAACTCTCAAACCCAAAAGCATTTATCCTGCTCTTAAAAAGGCTCACTTGATTCAGAGAATATCGACTAGCATGATTCATCTCTACATCTCATATTCTAATCGAACAAACTTCTTAGCCTCTACACCTCCACTCAATAACATTTGGTTTGGTTATAGGAGTCCTTATACTAAAAATTGACAATTTGTATATAGAAGATAAACTGTGTTAAGAAGTAACTTTTTGTTACATTGATTGTTGAAGTCCTATTCGGTTTTTCAAGCGGAGTCATTATATGATATTCGTTCCTACAGGTTAAGTAAGGATTGCTTCGTTAATTCTAAAAGGAGTCTTAGACTGGACGTAAGACGGGAGGTTCGAACTTGTATAAAATCGACTGTGTGAACTACTTTATTATTTCCGCTGCATTTACATTAATTGTTACTATCGGCCATCTTCGATCCTGTGTATAGCGACTAACATGGATTCCTTGCACTTTTGGGTTTTGGCTGACAAAAAAGCATCGCCCATCACAGTAGTTAGAAATGATGAGCCAACTTTAAAGGTAAGAGGCAGAGTTGGTTTGTCAAGAGCTTTAGGAGAAGAAGGTAGATTTGAAAGATCTTTGCTCGATGACAAAAGAGTTGGATTAACTAAGCTAACGTCTAAAATGATAATATGTTTAAATAGTCAAGTAAATAACAAAAGGAATCGTTAGGTTCGAAATAAAATTAAAAGGAATAGAACATGGTAAACATCCAGGGGCTGTATGAGGAGAATCAGAGAATTGATCGAAAAGATATCTATCTTCATAGAAAAAGGGATGAAGAGTCATATGTGTTCCTTTTATGATAAGAGGCTTAACCAGAACTCAATGAGATGGCTGAATCAAGAATACTTCCATAGCTCCTCTTCGGTAAGGCATCTCAATCGGCTCCTTGAATATTTGGAGTAGGGGTTGGCATAAACTACACCGCTATACGGCAACCACCCACACTAGGATGCAAAAACGGTGTGCAAACCCATACTAAATCTTCAAACCAAAGCAAATACCCTAAACCGGACCGACCCATATCGATATGATTTAGTTATGGTTTAGACGATTGAACCGACGATATTAAACCGGATAGAACCGAATATTTACTTTGGTAATCTTATGATAAAAGTATAAGCAACTCATATCTCATTTTATATTCTAACGATATATATTTTATTTTCATCTTATATTAATAAGAATCGTTGTCATAAAAGAAGAAGTTATAATTTTAGTATGATATTTTTCAACTCATTTTTTGGATATATTCTAATTATAATCTTATTCTAATCATTTTACTTAATGAATATACATTGATTAACGTTGATGATTGGTTAATTTACTAAGAAAATCTCACTTGTAGTTGTAGCTGATTGCCAAATTGAAATATTCATACAATTAAGAACTAATCTTTCCTTTGAGTATAACATTGTGTATTTTAACCTTTAAGTATAAAAGGTTCACATAGTTGCCTTCGTAAATTGATTGTTGATGGAAGTAATTCTCCTATTTCATATTTAATATGGGTTCAAACTAGACCGAACCAAAATCGGACCTTATTACATTAATCCAAACCAAAACCGAACCGTTTAAAAATTAGTATAATGGTTTGTACTTTTAAATAACCGTATAATGTGGTGTAGAAGTAGTTTAGGCTTCAAACCGCACCAAACTGACCCGCACCTACCCCTATTTTAGAGTATCCTTTAGCTTGTCGATTTTGGCCAAAATTTCAGGATCAATCTCTTTCGAAACAGTGATAAAAATTAGCATATTGCGGCAACAATATAATAAATAAAATATAAATTCGACAACGTACTAAAGGGAGAATTTATAAAAATCTCAAGAGAGAGGCATGTCACATAAAAGAACCGATGGCTTCAGACTTTGATCTTATTGATAGTAGCAAAAAGTAGCCCACTATCAGTAGAATAGAGACAGAAGATAGAACCTTTAGGTTGATACTTAACTTTCTGAAGGGTGTTAAGTGAACGTAAATTTGATAGGGTCAAGTCCTCTAGCTTGTGCTCTATGAATAACATGTAAATGGAGTGAATGAAATTGTAGGGGTTAGGGGTTGGCTAAATAAAAGCCATCCCAAGGTAGAACAGAATCCTAGTAATGATATCATTAGAGGGAAGGTAGCAGGAATGCCAGAAACGGATGGGAGTAATGGACAGAAATCCATCAGGAGGAGTATCGATTCTGTCAAAAGGGCCAGCAACTCTAGTGCTGACACAAAAAATAGACCAACACCCTGGTTTGAATTTGAAAGCACCAGCCCTATTCTGATTAAGCAATATCACAGATAATAGATATAGAAAAAGAACAGTAAAAGAAAGTGGACAGAGAATTTTTATCGTGGTTCGGCTGTTAATGAAGCCTACGTCCACTTTATAGTTTTATTAAAGACTGATTGCTATTACAAGAGATGTTTGATTACAAGGTCTTATCCCGCCTTTTGGCAAGACCGTAATACCAAGAACTTAACTGGAAACCAAGGAAATTCCATCCTGAAGATCGGTTATACGCAGGTTCACTATGGATATCGATGAATTTTGTCCGAGACCGGATCGAGCTAAAATTGACAAGACATGACAAGCAAAGCTATGAGAGCCAACGTTCCAAATTTCAAGTCAATCCAAGTTCGTATGCTCAAGATATGATCGATACAAATCAAGGAATTCAACACAATCGCATCCATCTCTTCGTATCCATCAAGGTGCACTACTTCGTATCCATCGAGAGAATCAACCTTATTCATATCGATCTTGTTCGAATCCATCGGCATACAAGCGCACTTCGTATCGATCAACAGCTAGAGAGAGTCTACTTCGTATCCATCAGGACCCTCCTACTTCGTATCCATCGACTGCGACACAAATATACATTTCGTATCGATCGAGCTTCAGACATGCTTCATATCGATCGACCACGGATCGATACGAAATCAAGGCTTCCCATCGATACGAAGTGCAATTCAATCGATCGATACGAACAAAGCAATGCAGTTGACCGGTATGAATAGAACGGTTACGATTGATACGAACAAGACCAAGTCGGATCGATACGAACAGAACAACTAAGATCGACACGAATAGGGCCGAAATAGATCGATACAAACAAGGCTTGGACGTTGGATACGATGAAGAAAGCAGTCAACACGGCACAAAAAGTGGATCGATCCAAGAATTTAGAGCAACGTCAACTTACAGGTGCGTGCTCGGACCGATACAAATAAGAGCGATACGAGGGGTATCGATACGAATGACGCAGCCTAGAGAAAACACAAGTTTTCATCGATCATAAATCACAATATACAAGTCCAAATGCTATGAAATTTTCACAGAAGCTTGCGTACATCCTCTGCAACACTCACAATTGATCCCGACCCAATTGGATGAATTTTCGATCGATACGAATCTCATTCGTATCGATCCTAGATCGCGTGCAAATCATGTGGGATTGATCGCGTGGGCCCACTCACGTGCCAAAAGAGGTCTCCCGAGATCTGAGCGAGATATTTTCAGCCTACGCCTATAAATAGCAACCCAAGACCTACAGAAAAGGGATCTTTTGTCTCTTTGACGTCCAGACTCTGACGAAACCATTGTTGCACTCGAATTTCACTGTTGTACTCGAAATCTACTGTTGTAATCTGGTGTAACCAGCAAGCAAAAGTTAATAAAGATCAATCATTCATAGTGGATGTAGGCAATACGCCGAACCACTCTAAATCTTTGCGTTCTTATGCTATTTTTTTAATTATTGTTTTAAGTGTTTGTTAGATAATCCTCTTTTTACATTTATTTCTTCATTTTATCTCTTCAAACCCTTCAAAAGAGTGTTGTGCCCAATTTTGGTACAAACACTTTGGTGCTTTCACTGAGAAAACATAGTTTTTCTCCTGCTCATTAGATCTACTATCGATATCGGATTGCACAAATCTAAGAAGAAGATCTAGATCTCAAAGATTAAAGCTCTTCCATCCTATTCAGATTTGCATCAAGTCTAGGAAAGAGCTTCGTTATCCATCATGGTTAACACAAGGACTACTTCTACAGCTGTAGATCCAGAAGGACGGGACATACAGAATCCCGTACAACCACTTCCAGCCGACCAGAATGCTGTCGGACCATCAGATCCGCAAGGCCCTTGTCACCGGGGAAGAATTCCAAATGCTAATGCAAGAATTGACTCAGAGCCGCCAACAGCTCACTCAACAGCTCCATGCTAATGCGGAACTGACCAACCAACTAAACTGTCAATGACGAAGGAGATCCAGGGGGGATCAGGCTTTTTATTCCTCCATCGAGAGTTCAGCTTCTTCAGACTATCATCATAGATCCACGCGCCCGCGATTGGACGGAAGTTATACTCAGGCTACTGGACATCAGCATGCACTGAACCTTGGGCAACCAAGATTTGACCCATCAACCAGCCATCAGACTGGACCCTCCTCCCGAGGAGGTACTCTTCCATATAATGTTACAGATAACCGCACTAACACCACTACTACTGAACCAGGGGTTGACGCCCGAAATCGGACAGATCCGAACCATCACCAGCATGAACATACTCCCGAACCATATGTCCCCGAAAACATAGAACCAAGGAGGCGAGACATGGACCATCGACAGTGACCGACCCCTCCTCGCATTATGGAACCCGACCACACCTTGGCCCAACGTGCTCAAAATGTCCAGATGCCTGACATTCCCACGATGATCCGTCAAATGATCCGAGAGAGTCAAGGCCTCACTAATGACGACTGGGGAATCTCTCGGAGTCATACTCCCTTTACTGATGAGATACTCTATGCTGAACCACCTCGGCGATTCAGGATGCCAACTTTACTAATTTATGAAGGGAGCTCTGATCCCAATCAACACGTCTTAAAGTATGAGTGGTTGATGAATGCTGCACGAGCTGATGATGCAGTTAAATGCCGAAGCTTCTCAATCTCTCTAGGGGGCATAACGACTACGTGGTTTACCTGTTTACCACCTCGATCTATCTCTTGTTTTGATCAATTGGCAACAAAGTTTATTAAGCAAATCCGTATGCATGTCGCAAGACCGAAGGATGTTAATACTTTATCTAGTGTCACTCAAGCTCCTGGGGAGACACTCAAGCGTTATTTAGAGAGATTTCATGCTGCATGCGCTGAGATCAGCAACCATAATGTAGCTCTATTCTTATGGCATTGACTAAGGGGATTGATCCCGATTCTGAATCCGGCAACTGGTTGGCCAGAAAACCCCATGCATCATTGGACCGTTTCTATTCCAAGGTAGCCCAATTCTTGAGAAGGGAAGATGCGAAAAAGTCTAGGAAGAAGGATAATGCGGGGCCTAGTATGAAAGGAATTCAAAGTAATATTGTTGTTAAAAAATCCGGGGAGAGCTCCGGGAAAGTACAATTGAACATTCAGAATAAACAAAATCATCAGAAAAGCAATGGTAATCAAAATAGAAAACGGGATCAGAATCGTGATCCACGACGTAAGGCTCCTATGTTTGATAACTACACTCCTTTGAATACGTCGCTGGAAAATGTGTATTTGCAAACCTGCAATACCATTCAGTACAAGAAGCCTGCTCCGAAACATCATCGGAGAAACAGAATAAGATAGGAAAATTTTGTAGATTCCATGAAAGCTATGGCCATAACACAAATGAGTGCCATCATTTGCAGGATCTTATTGAAAAGTTGATACGTGAAAGGAAGTTAGAACAGTTTGTGAGGGTGTCGCAGTCTAGAGGGGCAGGCCCATCGAATCAAAACCATACACCGAATCAGGCAAGACAGGAGGAATCCGCTCGTACTGGCGGGAGGTTGGTGATAAATACCATTAGTGGCCGTCCTCATCCAGCGGACCGAAGCTGGGAGGAAATGGAGTCGTATGCCAGTTCTATCAGGAATGCGGACTTTGAGTGTTGTAGTAATTCAGAAGATGGGGCTCCGGCCAAGCAACAGAAGATGATGACTGACGACATCATCTTCCAAGACAGAGATGCCGATAGGATCGAAGCCCCAACTATCGATCCACTTTTCATATCAGCTCAAGTAGGTCCTGCTTGGATAAAGAGGATCTTGGTAGACAATGGAAGTTCTGTTAGTATATTGTTCAAGCGAGCCTATGATCAGATGAAAATGGAGACTAAAGATTTGAAACCTTGTCAGTATGGTATCCATGGCTTCAATGGGAGTGCAACTATACCCACTGGAGTGGTGGAATTGCCAGTGGAGTTAGGTATTGGAGAGCACCAGAGAGTCCGGATACTGCTGTTTGTTGTTTTGGATATAGACTCGCCATATAATGCTTTCTTGGGCCGACCGGCCCTAGCTGAGTTCAGAGCTACTATTGCCCTATGGTGTTTGACTTTAAAGTTCCCCACCGATCGTGGAGTTGGAGTCGTTCAAGGAGATCAGGCTGCTGGACGAGCCTATTATGTTGCTAAACTGCGCGTGGCGCAGCGAAAAGAGAAAGGAAAGGGCATAGAGGAATCTCTCTGCGTCCGTTTTGTTGATAATTGACAATTGACGCCTGGGCCTAGGCCTGGGCACCCCAACCAATTCCAAAGAGATCTTGACCTGAGAGACACCGAAAGTGAAGACGAAAGTAAAGACAGTCAAGCTTCTCCGGCCGAACTGATGATCGATGTTTCGATTGATGATAGCGATGATTCTATAATGATAAAGATTGGATCTCGGTTAAGCCAATAAATGCAAGAGGAATTAGTTGAATTTCTCTAGGAAAACCTTGACATGTTTGCCTGAACGCATTCTGACATGTGTGGGATCTCACTGGACATCGCGAGCCATGCATTGAACATTGACCCGCGACACATCCCGGTCAAACAAAAAAGGCGTGGTATGGATCCAGAGAGATCTGCCGCCCTTAAGGAAGAAGTAGACATGCTTAAATCGAATGGATTTATTCGAGATGCATTCTATCCGGAATGGGTGTCAAATCCTGTACTTGTCCGAAAGCCAAATGGGAAATGAAGAACGTGCATCATTTACTCTGATCTGAATAAAGCATGCCCTAAAGGCAGTTTTCCACTACCTCGAATTGATCAAGTCGTAGATTCAACGGCCGGACATGAACGCTTATCCTTCATGGATGCATATTCCAGCTACAATCAAATACCAATGCACTTACCCGACCAAGAGCATACTAGCTTCGTAACCAATATGGGACTTTATTCCTACAAGGTCATGCCTTTTGGACTCAAGAATGTTGGCGCAACTTATCAACGGTTAGTTAATCGAATGTTCGCCAATCAGATTGGAAAAACCATGGAGGTATACGTGGACCACATGCTAGTCAAGTCGCGATTCTCCACTGATCACATCAGAGACCTGAAGTCAATGTTTAATATTCTCCGAGAATACAGAATTAAGCTTAATCCATTGAAATGTCACTTTGGGGTTGCATCAGGAAAATTCCTTGGGTTTATCGTCAACGCTCGAGGAATCGAAGCCAATCCCAAAAAGATCTGGGCAATTAGAAACCTTGAAACTCTGAAAACTATAAAGCAAGTCCAGAGTCTCAATGGGAAAGTAGCAGCACTGAGCAGGTTCATTTCAAAATCTACTTACAAATGCATTCCCTTCTTCGATCTGATCCGAAAAGGGAAACGAAACTTTGAATGGACCATGGAATGTGAGGGCGCATTCCGAGCATTAATTCAACATCTCTCCACATCGCCAATTTTGTCGAAGCCTATCTATCATGAGAAATTGTACATTTTTTTGGCGGTATCAGAAAACGCAATCAGTGCTGCCTTATTTCAGGAGGAAGACTGGATATAAAAGCCGGTCTACTATATTTGCAAGCAACTAACCGGAGCTGAGAGAAATTATCCGAAGCTAGAGAAGTTGGCTTATTGTCTTGTTATTGCCTCGAGGAAGCTCCGTCCGTATTTCCAGGCTCATCCAATCACCGTTTACACTGACCAACCGTTACAACAGGTCCTTACGTGGCCTAAGACGTCTGGTAGGTTACTCAAATAGAATATCGAGTTAAGTCAGTTTGACAATACTTACACTCCAAGGCAAGCCATTCAAGGACAAGTCCTAGCAGATTTTATAGCTGAATTTACCATCCCAGAGGACTTGCCCGAAACCAGTGAATCTCCCAAGTATATCTGGAAGCTGCACATAGATGGTGCATCAAATGACCGTTGCTCGGGTGCAGGAGTTGTACTTGAAACTCTTGAAGGTCGATCCATATGCTATGCTCTAAAGTTCAACTTCCGTGCAACTAATAACGAAGCCGAGTATGAAGCCCTACTGGGTGGATTGAAACTTGCCAGAGATTTAAGAATCATTGCTGTAAAAATTTACTATGATTCACAATTGGTCGTGTGCCAAGTCAGAGGGGAATATCAAGCCAAAGATCGAAGACTAGCTGCTTACCTTGTTTAGGTTCAGGAGACATTGAATCAATTTGATTATTATGCCATTTATTACATACCACGAGAGCACAATCAGAAAGCAGACACGTTAGCAAAGTTAGCCAGTACAGGTGAAGTGCAACAAATGGGACTCATTCCCATGGAGATATTGTCTTCGCCAAGCATTGATCAGATGGAAACCAATTGGATATTTGATGTCGTCATTAGGAACTGAGATGTTTGTTTGATGACAATAACCTTTTTAACTTATCTTATTACAAAATATATACTAACACTATTGTCTAGATAGATATGTATATGCAGGAACTATGCAGGATATATATATATATATATATATGCAGGTATTGATTACTGAAGACTTATCAGTATAAAGACTCAAGACTCAAGATTCAGAATGGAGATATCAAGATTGAAGACTCTAGAGTATCAAGATCAAGATTTCAAGATAAGTGTTTAGTTTTTGTTAAAACTTCATAATAGCATGGAAATCTTCATTCCAAATTTCATTTGGGATGGAACCCATTTCTATCTTCTTAGTGGATTACAAACCCACGGCAAGTAGCTTACAAACCTACGATAAGTGGCATACAAACCAACGAACATCCTGGTTTTGTACAAGTTCTCGAGTCCTGATGTGATGAGATATTCTGCAGGAAGAAGCCTGCAAAACTACTTCAAAATGGTTTTTCAAAATGATTTTCAAAACTGCTTTTCAAAATGTTTTAGCCTTAAAAATTATCTTTTCAAATGATTTTCAAAAAGATGTTTTAGCCTTAAAATATTCTTTGTTTTTGTTTTAAAATAAACTTTTGTTTTAAACTTCGTTTGTTTTTAAAACTATCTTCTGATTTTTAAATATTCTTTTATAATATATATATATATATATATATATATACTTGAGATTTAAAATCAAATTTATATATACATTATAAAAATATATTTTTCTACTCTTCTTTATTTTAAAACATAGGAAAATTAGTTTATTTTATTCCAGAATCATTTCATCTTGTTTTCCTTTCAATACCATTTACAAAACAAATTTTACATTGTTTTTAACTAAGGGATGTCGACATCATGGGATACCCCATGTCGACATGGTGGCCGTTAAATTCAAAAGTTTCAATTTTCAAAAGAAGTGTCTATTCGTTTAAATCTCTTCACGAATGATTATGACCGTTACTGGTCTATAAATAGCCTTCACAAACGAATTTTTTAACTAACTATTTTCTTATTTTCTTCACTTGTCTTTGTAATTGCTTGTTTTTTATACAAATTTTAGTTGCATAGATTTGGTCGTAATATTCAAAACAAAGTAAATTGTCACTTTAGGTAGAGGCATGTCGACATCCCCCATCCACCCATGTCGACATGCAATGGGCAGAAAGTAGTTACACTTTCAAATTTTAATTTCATGTAACTAACTTGTGTTTATTCATTTTAAACGACTTTCTACCCCTATTTATACCTGTTTCTTCCAGAATAAATTATCAAATTTCATTTCTAATCACTCCCTTTCATATTTCTTCCTATTTCTTGAATTATGGCTTCTCCGATTAAGAATCTAAGTGATAATCTTGAGGAAACTCTCACTTCCTTCAAGAATATCCTTACATTCATACTTCGTAATCAGTGCCACTTAGAATTGAGTCAAATGCAGATGATCAAGGAGCAAGAGAGTCATTTTGACGCCCTACGTTAGATGATCTCAGCCCTTAACAAGGACGATCTCAAAGGAAATCCACCAGTCACTCTCGACAAAGATAAAGAAGAATGGGATGCCATCAAAGCAGACCCTATCTTTGGAGAAGATGGATGAGTGGAAGTACCAAGGAATGTCTAGTCATTCTGTATGTTATTTGTTTGATTTGATTGGTGTGTTTTAAACTTGATTGACTTGACTTATTTAAAACATTTGGTGTGGTTTGTATATATGATTGGATTGAATAATTACTGTAAATATGATTGGATGATGATTGATTTACTACTGGATTACACATATGATCACACTCATGATCACATTTCACATTTATGATCATATTTCATACTTATGATCACACTTAGCACTTATTACACTTATATATGGATTGCTCTATTGTATTATGGTTGATTATCTTATATCAAGTTCAGGGAATTTATTAGTAAGAAGTTTTTGTTGATGATAAAGGGGGAGAAGTTATAAAATAGTAGTTGGCTTGGAGTAAGGGGGGAGTTATGATTGGAGTAAAGGGGAGTTATGGTATGGTAAGTATATTTTATAAATACAGGTTGTCATCATCAAAAAGGGGGATATTGTTAGGAACTGAGATGTTGGTTTTGATGACAACAACCTTTTTAACTTATCTTATTATAAAATATATACTAACACTATTGTCTAGATAGATATGTATATGCAGGAACTATGCAGGATATATATATATATATATATGTGTGTGTGTGTATGAAGGTATTGATTACTGAAGACCGATCAATATAAAAACTCAAGACTCAAGATTGAGAATGGAGATATCAAGATTGAAGACTCTAGAGTATCAAGATCAAGATTTGAAGATAAGTGTCTAGTTTTTGTTAAAACTTCATAATAGCACAGAAATCTTCAGTCCAAATTTCATTTGGGATGGAACCCATTTCTATCTTCTTAGTGGCTTACAAACCCACGACAAGGAGCTTACAAACCTACGACAAGTGGCTTACAAACCCACGAACATCCTGGTTTTGTACAGGTTCTCGAGTCCTGATGTGATGAGATATTTTGCAGGAAGAAGCTTGCAAAACTACTTCAAAATGGTTTTTCAAAATGATTTTCAAAACTGCTTTTCAAAATGTTTTAGCCTTAAAAATTATCTTTTCAAATAATTTTCAAAAAGATGTTTTAGCCTTAAAATATTCTTTGTTTTTGTTTTTAATTAAACTCTTGTTTTACACTTCGTTTGTTTTTAAAACTATCTTCTAATTTTTAAATATTCTTTTATAATATATATATACTTGAGATTAAAATCAAATTTATATATACATTCTAAAAATATATTTTTCTACTCTTCTTTATTTTAAAACATAGGAAAATTAGTTTATTTTACTCCAGAATCATTTCATCTTGATTTCCTTTCAATACCATTTTCAAAACAAATTTTACATTGTTTTTAACTAAGGGATGTCGACATCATGGGATACCCCGTGTCGACATGGTGGCCGTTAAATTCAAAATTTCCAATTTTTAAAAGAAGTGTCTATTCGTTTAAATCTCTTCATGAATGGTTATGACCGTTACTGGTCTATAAATAGCCTTCACAAACGAATTTTTTAACTAACTATTTTCTTATTTTCTTCACTCCTTCTTCTCCACAAATCCATATTCTAAAATTTTCATATTTTTAAGATCGTGCCGAAATTCTGCCGAATTCTCAAGTGAGTCAAATTAGAATCTCATTCTTGTTTAATTCTCTGCCCTCTTTCGAAGATTAAAGTGCTATTTAGAGTTATAGGATCAATTTGTAATCAAAAGTTTATCGAGTCTCTCTATAAGGTGTGGTTGTGCATGGAAATCAATTGGGTGATCTTGTGTCCCGTAAATCAAGAGAGTTTGCCCCGGACTCGAAAACAGGAGGGTACCTTAAGGCCTTTAGAAATTGAGGATTGTAATCTCGACATTGGTATAATAAAAATCTGTACGATGTGTTTTCCTTGGTGCAGGACTGGACGTAGGGTAACTCCGAACCAGTATAAAATCCGGTGTGTTCTTTCCTTTTAGTACTTTTTATTTACTATCTGCATCTGTGTTTGATTCTGTGATTGTTCTATGATTAAGTTCTGCATTTATTTGTGTCATAATTTTAATTTAGTCCATATAAGTCTTAGAATCAATTAAACACTATTCACCTCCCCTCTAGTGTTAAATTAGCCTTAAGATCCTTAATCCGCACTCCCTTTCAGTCGTTTCCGAGAAGGAGTCATGGATGACTCCGTTTAGAAATTATCTTGAGCATGGAATCCTGCCAGAGCGTAGGAGTGAAAAGAGATAGATTCTTCGAAAAGCTTTGCGGTTCACTATTCAGAATGGAGTCATGTATAGAGGAGGATACTCTGTTCCTTTACTCCGGTGTATCGCTCACGATGAAATCAAACGAGTGTTGCATGACGTACACGAAGGAGAGTGTGGCGATCACACTAGGGGGCAAGCCCTTGCCAAGAAAGTGCTCTGATATGGATACTATTGGCCAACCGTAAATCGCGATGCATCGGATTACGCCAGAAAGTGCGATAAATGCCCAGAAGCATGCTCGGATTCCAAGGGCTCCACCAACCGAAATAACTCAGATGGTCAGTCCATGGCCATTTGCTGTATGGGTCATTGACATTATTGGCTCTTTACCTCTAGCCAAAGGTGGTGCGAAGTACGCCATCGTAGCAGTTGATTACTTTACCAAGTGGGAAGAAGCTGAACCCCTTGCTACAATCACAACAAAGAAGGTAATAAACTTTGTAGTGCGCAACATCATCTGCCGATTTGGTCTCCCACATACTATCATCACTGATAACGGGACCTAATTTGATAGTGTTGAATTTAAGGATTTCTATCAACGATTTCAAATTCAGAAGAAATTCTCCGTGGTTGCACACCCTCAAGCGAATGGGCAAGTCGAAGCTGTAAATAAAGTTATAAAGTCTATTATGAAGAAACGACTGGAAAAGGCCGGGGGAAAATGGGTCGATGAACTTCCTATGGCTTTATGGGCTTATCGGACAACCCACAAATCCGCAACCGGCCACACTCCATTTTCTCTTTCCTATGGTTCAGAAGCTGTTATCCCAGTCGAATTAGAAGTGCCTTCTCATCGTATGACATACTATGATCCGAAGACAAATGCTATATTACTTGCTGAATCCCTGGATTTATTGGATGAGAAGCGTGAAGAGGCTGAATTGAGGGCAACCGCATACCGAAGTCGAGTCGCCCGATTATACAATGCCAAGGTCCGACCTCGAACCTCTGTACTCGGCGATCTCGTCCTTAAGAGAGTTTACCCGGTCCCTTCGCATATGAATCCAACTTGGGAAGGGCCGTATGTTATTGAACAAAAGCTCGAAGATGGTACATTCAAGTTATTAACCGTTGACGGTCTCACTCTTCCGAGAGCCTGGAACATGTAAAGTTTTCGTCACTACTACACATGACAGGCTTTGTTTATTTATTAAGTCTATTTTTCATTCGCAATTTATTTCTGCATTTCGAAATTTGAATTTGTAATAAGACAACTGACTTTGCCGTATTTTCTTATTTCAGCAATAAAATGCAATCTCTTCGAGCCAGAGCAATGATTTATTGAATGCGTCATACGACTATCACTATGAACGGAGAGCTAAATTCCACCCGACGGTGGAATTTATTCAAATAGGGAGTGACTGTGATACGACCGGTCACTCGCTAGATGATACCCAAGCTCGAGGGAAAATCATCACACTGAAGTCAAAAAAGGATTAATACACGACAATCCTTTAACCAACTCCAGATTCCCAGAGTGTGAACTGGAGTATAAACTTACGAATACGGTTTCGACGAAGGTGGATCCGTCCACTTAACAACTTCGCCAGTACCTTGACCAAGTTTGAGGAAAATGGATCCGTCCATCTAACGACCTCGCTTGTTAACTCGGGGTGGATGTGAACCGACCATCCACGATCCTGATAGATTCGTCGTTCCTGGAGCGCAAACGAAATCCTAAAAGCCTGAGCAAATGTGACTGACCATCTTTCGGCTAACTCCAATTTCCCGGAGTGTGAACTGGAGTATAAACTTTGACTAACTCTGAATTCCCAGAGCGTGAATCGGAGTATCAACATCAACCAACTCCACGTTCCTAGAGTGCGAACTAGAGTACAAATGTCAACTAACTCCGGATTCCCAAAGTGTGAACCGGAGTGTCAACATAAACACCAATTCCACATTCCCAGAGTGTGGATTGGAGTATAAACATTAACTCAAAATCCCCGAAAAGTGAATTGGAGTTTGAACACGAGCCGAATTGGGATTGACCATCCGTAAAACAACTCTACGTCCCCGGAGCGTGGCTAGAGTGTAAATGCATATCGGGTGTGACTGACCACCCATGAATCCATCTAAAATCCCCAAAGTGTGGATGCAATCATTAAAAGATGAGCGAGTGTGATTCGACTACTCGAATTCTCTTATTTTAGCATCAATTCAATGACGTTAAGCTCGGTGTGTTGAAGACGAAGAACCATTGCCACTTGATCTTTACAATTCGTCCCTAAAACTGGGGGCAGAACTTAAGCGTCAATCACTGATTGAGATAGTGCAGCATCGGAGTCCACCTTGACGTTCAACCATCACTCATAGTCCTGATTTCAGGACTAGACGACTAAACTTGGGTCCAATCCAAAGGTCGGAACTCAACAAATATACTGGACTGGAGTTCAAATGCTGTAACACTTAAGCAAATAAACGAAAATTGAGTTAAAGACAAAATGGAATTTCATTTCAACTGTTTGTAGAAGAAAACTAAGTTCAAGTTTATCCAAAAAATTCTACTAGTAGGGGCCAAACCTGCATCTATACACGACTTATAAAGGCTAAAGAAATTCCTATCTACTCAAAAATGAACCGAAGAGATGTATCTTTTCTTTCTTCTTTCTCGGTTTCTTCTTCGGTGTGGACCCGCTGGAGCTATCGCTTGGTTTTCTCTTTGAGCCTTTTCCTTTCGGCGACCGATCTCCAGTCGGGGGCATTTGATCAACATCCTCCTCCGAACTCAAATGTATTGGAACGCTTCCTGCAGGCGGAGTCGGAGGGACAGGATCAACAGAAGGAGGTGGGGTAGGCACACTCGTCTCAATGACCGTTCCTCCCAGATTTATCATCCGCAAAGGAGTCGGACCAGGTCCAGCCATTCCACAGCCAAAACCACTGCCCCGCGCGGCTGCCTCCATTTTAGCATTGATTTCAGCTATGATTTCCTCCTCATGAAGCATTTGTGCATCATCAGGAACTTCCGTAGTTGGAGCCGAAGAACTTGTCATCAGTGCACCTCCGCCCATAACAAACGGCAAATCTGCAAAAGGATCACTGTGATGACCGAGGAGTTCCTCCATCATCTGCTCATCAGAAATAAGAGTGCTCCCCTATGCTCCATCAGTCGGTGCCGTGGTCGTTGTGGTGGTCACTTCAGTTATAATGGCCTCCTGCATATGATGTGGCTCTTGAGTTGCAGGAGGCACAACCGGTGTAGCTTCAATCACTGGATAAAAGCAAAAGAAGAACTGTTAATAATTACTTCAAGTGACGCTTTCGATTTCGAATAAGCATAGAGAATGTTCAGAGTATCTTCCCCAGTTTGGTTCGCGGGTGGCGGAACTGCCTCAAAGACTTGCTCGCGAGCTGGAGATATCTGCGTATGATCCGGATTATATGCAGTAATGGGCTGGGGATCAACCGTAGGTGTGGATTTGGGCTGAGTCCGTACAAGAGTTTCAGAACTTGTATCACGATGCTCAATGCCAGAATCTTCTCCAACTTCCAAATGATGAGTGCCAAGCTTCTCCCTCTCATGTGAAATCATGGCAACGTGGAGAATTTTTCACTTGTCTTCATTCAACATTCGGTTTTCAAGCTCAAATTCATCAACTGATTCACCTTGATGCGCGCTTTTTCATCTACCACAAATCGGCCCCAGGCGTTGTATAGATGTATCAGATAATTATCGAGGCAGGCTGGGTTTCTATGCTTCAAGACGTTAGCATTATAAACAATAAGGAGATCTTCAATATCAGCTTCTAGCCTAAACTCTGCCCTTTGGACTTCTTCACCGACCTTAGTCTCCACCTCCCGAACCTTAGCCATTGCCGCATCCCGCTCGCCCCGAAGCACTATGGCCTGTTCACATGCCTCCTGGGCTGCTTTATTTGCATCATCCTTTTCTTTGATGATTTCGGAAAATTTGGCTTTGATCTCGTTAAGTTCTTTCAGAGCAGCGTCCCGTTCAGCTGTGACAGTGGTGTTTTGGTGGCCCATCCACTCCACCAAAGCGAAGTGTGTCTGCCTCATCCTCTCCATAGCCAAGTTCACCTCATCGGCCTTTTTGGTGGCCTCTATTTCTGATTTCTGAGAGGACCCGGCTTCATCATTAAGCACTAGAACGATGAGGTCTTTCTAGGCAAGATCAGATTCCAACTTTTCAATTATTTTAGCCCGCTCGAAAGCCACCGCTGATGCCTTATTTGCAGCTTTAATCCATTCCTTATATTGTGTACGAATGTCATGAATATAATCATGCATCATTTGTCCAGCCTCCGGTGGGATTTTCTTTAAGTGTGGGGGGAAGATGAAGCCGTCAAAACATATGTTTGGGAAATCTTTTCTTAACTGGGCAATTCTGATAGCTCCTTCCCCAGTTGGCTCAGTGATGGCCTGCTCGGCAATAGTGGGCGGTTCGGCCTTAGTCCCACGACGCTGTGACTCGGACCTCGGAGCATGAGAAGATGTTTTGTGGCATGGAGGCTCCAAGGGATGTGTGTCGTGAGTAGAATGTTGTGTAGGGAGTCAAGGGGGTGGAGAACGCGATCGAGATCGATATATCTATTCTCTATAATCTCTATCTCTATCCCTCTCGTAGCGTTCCTAACTAGAATAACCACGATCGCGGTTTCTATCATCCTCCCTTTGACGGGACTCGTAATATGAACTCGATGATTGGCGTGCTGAACGAAGACTGCTGAGCATAGAATCTCGCCTATTCATCGTATCTGTAAAGTAAAAGAAGAACGAAGTTAGTGAATTCTTGAAACATGCAACTTAAAGCTGGAAACCGTGTAGTGTCGTGAAGTGTATATGTGTGCGCAACCCCCAGACCAACCGGTAATGTCAGCCTCACTGATGGGTAGAGACTCGCTTTAATCTAGAGCACTTTGAAGCCCCTCCAATCCGGTGTCGTGTTGAAGTGACACATAGTCCGGAATTTGAATATCAGCAAGTCCTTCAAAAGGGTTCTCTACTGGCGAGGGAGGAGCCTCCGCAATTCTAATGCCGGAGGCTGGTAGAGACACAACTACAGGTTTCCATCTTGGAGATTTACGATGTTTGTGTGCAACTGCCTTGCCTTTTCTCCTTCCCTCCGAACCCTGAAAATTGTCAGAAGGCCCGGCCACGGGTTCGTCGCTCGTAGGCATGCATTCTTCATCACCTTCCTCAGCAATTACGACCACTAGTGCTTTGCGCTTTACCCGCTTCGTCGAGACTACCCTAAGTGTTCCTTATAGTCTGATACTTTGGTTTCGTTCGATTAATCCAAGAATTCTTAAGTTCCTATCGGTGAGCATCGACTTGATTTCTCTCATCTCCCCGAGAACTTATTGAAGGACCCATACTATTTCTTTAAAATGTTTGCCATCAGGTCGAGGAATTACGGCTGTAAAAGAAAGAGAGTATTAGCTCCAATACTAGTTGCAACTATATTGTTAGCTACTGGAATAGGTACGACACATACGTCTGGCTAACCATCGACTTGAAAACCCTGGTGGGCATCGTACATAGAACCACTCAGTTTTGAAGTAGCTCAGTCTAGTCCAAGACCCCATCACAACTTGGTAATTCCTGACCGCCTCTAAGAACGTGAAGGAAGGGCTATCTCCTCGACTCTTAACATTGAATAAGTATCTAACTTCGATCGGGATCGGAGGTTGGAAAAGATACTCCATAAATACAATGAACAGACTATTGAGCAGAGCATATCCATTCGGGAATAACTATGATGGGGCAATTCCAAAAAAGGACAACACTTCCCGAATATATTGATTGAATGGAGGAAGCGTCCCGGCTGTACATGAATGCCTATTGAAGGCAGTAAACCCTTCCGGGGGAGCATGCGGTCTATCATTCGGTCCCGGTAATAGGACATCGTCCAACGGTAAACCATGCCTTAGACATATTCATCCCAGCATATCTTCGGAGACGTTGGACGGCATAGAATCTTGTGGGTTCATGATAAACATGGCACCGGGCAGCTCGTCCGGAGCTGGATCTATAACTTCGGCCACGATGGTCGGTATCTCTAGAACTAAAGGGGATGAACTCTGAAGCTCCTACTGTTGTGAACTTGTGGGTTCCATAACTAATCAAATTATCAAAAACCATCGTTAGATGATAATAAACCCGTGTGTTCCCCAGTGTGAAGTGCATGAATGTGTTGTGCAATGCAGTGCTACATGATACTTAAGAAATTCTACAAAATTTAAGGAATGTTCAAACGACAAGACTTAGAATTCAATTGGAATGACCGTCATCGCTGACCGTCACAATAATGCCATCCAGATTTTAGAGACCGATCCGAGTTAAAGTTTGTTAGAAGTTTGTCAAGTTACAGTTCCATCGACGAGCTTCAAAAGGTAGTCAAATACGCAGATGTTTAAGTCCATTTATGCAAGGCAGAAGCTCGTCGGAGTTAGATGTTCGAATATGCAAAGAATTTCATCTCTACCAAGTTCAGACTTAGACCGATCTCCGCGTGGACAACTCACATCGATGAGAGGAAGAAGCAGTTCGTCTTGGTCGCCTATGCATCAATTTGTATCGATCACGTTACAGAGTTTTGTATCGATCGCCTTTGCGTCACTTCACATCGACCCAAACATTGGAAAATGATCGATACGAAGCAACGTGAATCCAGGAGCGGTACGAATCCCCTCCCCAAAACCCTCGGTTACCGATCGATACGAATCATCCTTAGCGGAACGATATCAACACGCTGTACACCCTCTTCTCCCATCGATGCGAGTTCAAAGCCAGACAACCCTTCCACAAACTCCTTTGTATCCCTCTGCCTTTCTTCTTCCCCAAACTGCTCAAGCACCATTGCAGTTTTCTTCGACCTCGCTCTGACCATCCACGACCACCGCATCACCAAAATCAGTCACAAAGGCATATCAAATGGCATAAAAATTCGAGTCTCATCGTTCAAAATCGATTAATATAGGTTAATTACCTAATTAGAACAAGTGATTCAAGGAATTAATGGGTTAGTAGGTTCGAAGACGATGGTTTTCTTTCCTCGAACAATTGAGCGATTCGAAAATAGAGACTAAAGGCTTGGTTCGATTCGAAGGCAAGATTCTATTTTCAAGTTTTTTAGTCGATACAGAGGCTATAGGAAAAATAAGCAAGTAAAATTTTTCTAAGTATAGAATCACGTATATATATAGAAGGTAGATGTCGATTCGTCTCCCAATATGAACGGACTGAATTAAGAGGTGTAAACCTTAACCGATACGAAATGACTCATTCATATCCATTGGCCATCAGCTCGGTAACTACCATCGTGTCCACTATCCATCGATACGAAAGGAGAAGCCAGGTTGCACTGGAACCATGCGACTGCATCGATACGAAGCGTTTATTTCATATCCATCAGTGAGGATTTCATCAATATGAAACTACGTGTTCGTGTCCATTTACTGTCAATCTGAAGCCACAGCTATTCGAATCCGTCAACGATCCATCGATGCGAAGAAGACTTCTTCGTGTCCTTCCATCATCCATCTAATGCAACAGTCATTCGTATCCATTGGTTCCCATCGATACGAACACCATTACCAAGTCAAGTTCGAACTTCCCAACTCCATCGATATGAAACGTCTATTTTGTATCCATCAGCTTGAAGACCCTGAGATCTCGTAACCATCGATATGGATTGCATTAAAACAACAACTAAAATCATGTCGATCGACATCGATACGAAAGCACTTTTTCAACCTTTTACATCGATCCAGGAGAGGATCGATACGAAGGGACATTCCAAAACAACCATCAAGCGTTGTTATAGATCAAATTTCACATTGATTCAGGAGAGGGTCGATACAGAGTTAGATACAAAAAAAACTAAGTAAAGAACTGACAATGACTCGTGAACGCGCAAATGTTAACGGGAGCCAGGCTAACCTACATTCATAACGGACTAACATTCGATTTTTAAACTTCATAGGAATCGAATACTCGTCTAGTGACGATTACAACAACATAGAACAGATCACTATCATACAGCACTCGATTACAACAGTACACAGTACAAAAATTGGTAGTCTATAGCTCATGATCCATGTTTCTATGGATCAATCAAAGATCACAAATTTTAGCGAAAAGACGATAACTATATAACAAGTCAGATTGAACTTTTCAGAATGGAGATTGCAGCTTTTCAAAGCATGTCATGTTTTCACAAGACATACTTTGGGGGGAAAATGTTATCTCGCCTTTTGGCAAGGCCGTGATACCAAGAACTTAACTGGAAACCAAGGAAAGTCCATCCCAAAGATCGGTTATACGCAGGCTCACTATGGATATCAATGAATTTTGTCCGAGATCGGATCGAGCTACAATTGACAAGACATGACAAGAAAAGCTATGAAAGCCAACGTTCCAAATTTCAAGTCAATCCGAGTTCGTATGCTCAAGATATGATCGATACAAGTCAAGGAATTCAACACAATCGCATCCATCTCTTCGTATCTATCAAGGTGCACTACTTCGTATACATCGAGAGAATCAGCCTTATTTATATCGATCCTGTTCGAATCCATTGGCATACAAGCACACTTCTTATCGATCAGCAGCCAGAGAGAGTCTACTTCATATCCATCAGGACCCTCCTACTTCGTATCCATCGACTGCGATACGAATATACATTTTGTATCGATCGAGCTTCAGACATGCTTCGTATCGATCGACCACGGATCGATACAAAATAAAGGCTTCCCATCGATACGAAGTGCAATTCAATCGATCGATACGAACAAAGCAATACAGTTGACCGGTACGAATAGAACGGTTATGATCGATACGAACAAGACCAAGTCCGATCGATACGAACAGAACAACTAAGGTCGACACGAACAGGGCTGAAATAGATCGATACGAATAAGGCTTGGATGTTGGATACGATGAAGGAAGCAATCAACACGGCACGAAAAGTGGATCGATCCAAGAATTTAGAGCCACGTCAACTTAAAGGCGCGTGCTAGGACCGATACGAATAAGAGCGATACGAGGGGTATCGATATGAATGAAGCAGCCTAGAGAAAACACAAGTTTGCATCGATCATAACTCACAATCTACAAGTCCAACTGCTACAAAATTTTCACAGAAGCTTGCGTACATCCTCAGCAACACTCATAATCGATCCCGACCCAATTGGATGAATTTTCGATCGATACGAATCTCGTTCGTATCGATCCTAGATCGCGTGCAAATCACGTATGATCGATCGCGTGGGCCCACTCATGTGCCAGAAGAGGTCTCCCGAGATCTGAGCGAGATATTTGCAGCCTACGTCTATAAATAGCAACCCAGGACCTACAGAAAAGGGATCTTTTGGCTCTTTGACGTCCAGACTCTGCCGAAACCATTATTACACTCGAATTTCACTGTTGTACTCGAAATCTACTTTTGTAATCCGCTATAACTAGCAAGTAAAAGTTAATAAAGATCAATCATTTCATAGTGGACGTAGGCAATACGCCGAACCACTCTAAATCTCTGCGTTCTTTTGCTATTTTTTTGATGATTGTTTGAAGTGTTTATTAGATAAAACTCTTTTTACATTTATTTCTTCATTTTATCTCTTCAAACCCTTCCGAAGAGTGTTATGCCCAATTTTGGTACAAACACAAGGCTTTGATTATCTTTAGCTAGATTGAATCCCCAGAGTTGGAATCCACTGGAGAATCACAATGAATTCCTTTGGAGATTGTTGTGAGGGAGGTAGAGAGTGAAGAATAATTACAGCAGAGCTTCAGCATCCAGTCCGGAGAAGATCCTCTTTACGTTGCAGGTAGGTTGGTATTTATATGGGTCAAAGAGCTTCTGGGCCAGGCTACGTCTTCATCAGCTCGCCGGTAGGTAGGAAACAACCCATGAAGCATTTGGCATGCAAAACGAGGAAGAACCATGGATCGTTGGCGACCCATGGCCTATGGGTCACTGGCAAATGATGACCTATGGGTCGCTCGCGAGCCATAGTCTATAGGTCACTGGCGACCCATAGACTTGGCTCGTTTTTCGAGCCATTGTCTTGGTCTCTTCTTGTATGTCTCATCTCGTAGTATTCTTTGGCTAGTTTGTTTGAAGGTTTGTGGAGAGGTATGGGTTGCTGATGATCCAAGCACTTAGGATTTTTTTGGAGTTTGGAATTGGAGATGTTTCCATAGTCTTTTATCGTAGTTGTTTTGTTTCGATGGAAATTCACTAGCTGTTTGCGCTCAGCTGCTGATTGCACTAAAATGATGCTGATCTCTTGGCCTCCTTGATCCCAGTCATTGACTTAGTCATATAGCTTGGCCCTTGTTAATCCCTTGTCTTAGCTTTTCTGGTTATGTTTTGAACCATCATGTTTACACGAGGTTGTCCTGTTTCTTATTGGTTCCTACTGGGTTAAACCCGGATAACATTTGCCCCCCAAAGTACGTCTTCATTGTAAATAAGGTGGGCTCTGGAAGTTATCTCTCTCTCAATATCCATCCATCGATCTCCAAGTGATTGCATTAGAGCTTTAAGAATATGTTAACCCAATGTTTTTGGTCATCTTTCTTTGGTTCTGACTGCTACTGCTTGCCACAACGTATCACATTTCTGCCCGTAGTTTCCCGACATGCCTTGGAATGATGACTAGTTGTAAGAGATCGAGCTCGAGAAGAATATGTGAAGTTTCCTTTACTCTTTCTCTCTTCTTTTCCTTTTTTTTGGTGGGTCGCTAGCGATCCATGTGGGATGGGTCGCTAGCGACCTAACTGCATAGGAAAATTTTAACATCATAAAGTTAAGTCGGGTCATAGGCAACCCATGATGGGTCAGGTCGCTGGCGACCCTATTACTTAGTAAACATTTAGCTCCTTTGCTTTCCTGCCTGCCAATTTATACTCTAACAGACCCATCATTTCTTCACTTGACCTGAACGAACCTTGCTTCTTTGCGCGATCTAACTGCCGACGATTTGATTCTATATGACCCAAGCATTTGCTCGATCCAATTCATCACTACACTTGCATTTGTTTGCTGCTGATTTGATTCTAGCTCTCGCCTGTTTCATGAAACCCTAGTCGACCATCACCTCGCTTGAATCCAACCCTACCTTGCTGTTGTATTGTAGCCGACCTACCACCAGATCGCTACCTTCTTGAGTCGCCACCGACCCTCTAACTCGCCACCGATCCATTCAAAGTTCGTTGAATTTAGTTCTTGATTCTTCCTGTGCCTTAAAAACAAGTTTGAGGTGGGTCTGCTCATTTGATTCACCAATTACTGCCTTCGTGTAATGACATGATGACTAGTGTCCATTTTCAACGTTGATTACGAGCAGTTCGAGTTGGTTACGGTTTGACGGGTCGAGATAGCCAATCAAGTCTTGAGTTTCTTCTTGAAATAATATTTGGGATGTGGTCCAATACTTGACGCGTTTTTCTATCTTCGTTGTAACAACCCATAATTTTAACAAATATTTTTAAATTTAATTTATTTGAAACTTTGATTTTTAATCATTTAAAATTGAAATTTTAGAATTTTCCGATGTATTTTGGATTCTGTTTCTAATTTGTTTTCCAAATATAATTAAATAATGATTTTCTGGAAAATTTATATTTTGGTCAAATTTGGTCAAACTTTGACTTTCAGTTGAAATTTTTTAATTTTAATTTTAATTTTCTAACCTTTTTCTTTGAAACTGTATTTGATTCTGATATACGTCCTACTTTTCGTTTCGTCAAATTCTGTTTTAAACTTTTTAAAATTGATAAAAATTCAGCGTTTCACACGCCAATTTTCTCTGCATTTTCATTGTTCATTTTCTATTTATTTTCCATCTTTTATTTTGTTTGGGCTTTGTTTATTTCATTTGTGTAGAATTTGTTTGAATTGGGCTTGTGATAGTGGGCTTTGGAAATTCAAGAGGCATAGGTTGCATTGTTGCCTTTACATTTTCCTAACCTCTTCATTTTCTAGCCGTTCTCTTCATAGCCGTACAAACTCCACTTCTCACTTTATTATTCACGTACTAGAATTTTTTATCAGCATCTCATTTCATTTTATCACCTGGGAAACAAAATTTGCTGTAAGTTTTCCATGGTTTCTCTTTCTCCTTCTCTTTTCCTTTTCTTCTTCTTTATTTACAAACTATGCTCGGCCTCTCCAATATGATCACCATCAGGCCTGAACTGCTCACCACCGACCATAACCTCCTCCTCCTCCACCTTCCACGGCCAGCACCACCACATCCACTGACCAATAGCCGTGACCAATCCATCACATCCCATGCACAAAAACCCTAGCTGAACTCATATACACACCATCATCTCCTTGCTTGCCTCGGCCTCCACCACCACTGCCACCTCCTCCAGCTCATGAGACGACCTGACATGACCATAGCCTGACCACCAGACCACCTGACTCCTTGCTTGAACATCAGACCGAACCACTTTTGCACTAGGCCGAACCACTTGACCCAAGACCTTCCATCTCCTTGTCTCTTTACATTCACAACTCCTACCCCTTTCAACTTCCTTTTCTTTGCTTCCTACTCTTATACCATGGCCGAACATATTGCCAAAAATCTGACCATAGGCCGAGCCATTGGGTTGGTGATCAAGCCCATTTCCTTGAGGCCGAGCCACTTGTTTGTTCTAGTCTTTGGTTTTCCACTTTTGTCTCTCTTTTCTATTGTTTAAATCTTATATTCTTTGTGAATTATTATATACTTATGTATATATTCTATTTTTTTGTTTACAAGATTTGGATTTAGAGGCTACTTCTCCTCGAAATTGATTTGTGCTTTGTCGTGCTTTGTCATGCTTTGCGGAGTTTGAATTGTGTTTTGAATTTGATCTCTAGCTTTAGAGGTGAGTTTATCACTCTCGACAAAACGTACTTGTATAAATGTGAAACAATGTCACTTGAATTGTAGTAGTTGGTATGCTATGTTATATGATCACATCTACTTGTTATCTGACATTATATGATGAGAATTACCTGTTTATATACCTGTTACATCACCTGACATTATATGATATGTTTTACTGTTTATTTATTTTATGTTTCTCACACTGCAAGTTCCTTGTTAGTATAGAATCACTATGGGTTGAAATGATACATACCCGAACGGACTTTAGAATAGGGAAAGGTCGTTAGAAGCTGAAATGATAGGCTCGAGTGATTTTTATTTGACTTGGGATTGCGGGTTTGAAATGATAAAACCTGGAATTTTAACTAATTACGGATTGAAATGATATATTATCCGTACCACTTGACCTAGGTTAGAAAATATTATACAAACCTGTGGTTAATTTAAAAATATGATTTTCTAGAAATCATTAAGTATACTAAATGTAAAAATATGAAATTTTGACTTAAATTGGATTTAAATAGTGATTTTCTATAAATTAAAATTTTATAAGTTGATAAATGGTTTAAATGGTAATTTAAAATTTTGATTTAACTTAATAATTGAAATTTAATTAAAAATATGATTTTTAGAAATTATTAAGTATTTTAAATAAATAAAAAAAAAGGAATTTTAACTTAAATGGATTTGAATGATTTAAATAGTGATTTTCTGTAAGTTAAAATTTTATAAGTTGATAAATGGTTTAAATTGTAAATTTAAATTTGATTTAACGTAATAATTGAAATTTGAGTTAAAATGGAATTTAAGCTTAACTTAGTAATTAAAATATTTTATTTATGAAATGGATATTTTTAAAGTAAAAGAAAATATCAAGTTATTTGTTAAAATAAAAGTTAAGCAACTTATAGTGAATTTTGACTTAATGTAAATGAATTATAATTTAATTGGATATTTATTAATAAAATGTTTTTTTATTAAATTTATAAGTTAAATGATATCCTGATAAATAATTTTGAAAAGTGGAATAAGTTTGATAAGTTAAAAATGATAAAAGCGGAAGATATATTTTTTAAAATGTTATAGTACAACTTATAACAGAAATTGTAGAATTCCAGAAATGATGTGGTTTTAGTGTATTGTTTTTCAAATCTACTACTGTCTCTACAGCCGCAGTTTATAAGTGCTTCTGTTTCCAACAATGAACTGTTTTTCAAGTTACCACTGTATCTACAGCAGCAGTTTATAAGTGCTACTATTTCTGAATTGTGTTTTTTCAATTTCATCACTATACTTACAGCAGCATTTTCTAAGTGCTGCGAATGCTAAAAATACAATGTTTTGAAATATTATAATTGAATAAACGAACTTAGAAATTGCTAAAATTTTGGGAATTGAATATTTGATTTGAAAGTATAATGACTTCACTTTTAAATGGTTTAAATGAATTATTTTGATTTGAAATATAAACCATTTTTGAAATTTATAACCACGGGTTATCATAATGATTTGGTTGTTGAAGAGACCGGGATCAGATATTGTCATACTCTCTGCCAATATCGAACCCACTTTAAAAACCATGTACGTGGTAGAGTTTCCAGAATGAAGTAGGTGGTTGGCGACATTCTGTTTTGAGGTATAACGTGGACACTTCTTCGTATGTCATTCTATTACCTTGTGATTGATTTGATGCGCGCCTTCGGTTTAGAAGTGTGGCTAGAGGTGGGCAATTACTGCAGCTTTGCATTACCCCTGCCAGCTTCACACTATTACTTTGCGTGGTTTACTTTACTTTAGACATTATTATAATAGCGTATATTACTGCATAGTAGATGGTTTAACGGATCCTTAAAGGATGGGCGATCCCAGGCATCCTTTAAGTTACTTGTGCATTTCTATTACAGTTCACTTGAGTTGGTTTACATTGTATAAGTATGTATGTTGTGAATCGAGTGTTTCGTGTTTTGCGGTACGTTCGGGTTAGCCTGAGTATCACAGCTTTTGATTCATCTTCTGGGGCTAGAGATTTGCTGGAGCTTATTTGTCTACCTGTTCATCTATCTCCATTTCAGTTATTTCCTATTCAGTATTGCTTTTGTATTAGTTGACTTATGTATTCAGACTTTTGTTGTATTTGTTTTCAGACTATGATATTTTGTATTTGTTTTGAGATTATTTATGTAGTAGCTTCATGAACTACTATGGTATTTTATTTCCGCTGCGAGTTATTCTGATATTTTGTGTCTGTGATTCTGTGTTTGGTTTTATTTGCTCCAAATTTTCTTAACAATCCACTGTTTTGAAGTATTCGAGTCCGACATGTGTGGATTTATTGTCGATTTGAATGGTCTAAAATAGTGGGATGTCACATTTGGTATCAGAGCTTTGGTTTTAGGCAAACCTTAGCCTGTGGAGCAAAAACTCATTAGAATAAGGGTAGAAATACCCTAGAATGAGTGAAATCAATCTCAGAATCATTCTTTGTGAGAGAACGTATTTTCAAAGTATAAAATGATTTTCAAATGACTTTCAAGGGATTTTTTCAAATATTATTTTGATATAAATTTTTCTTGTTTGAATGCTAAAATTTTCTAGACCTTATTCCTTTCCTTATCCACCTTGTTAGTAATTTCTTTGATTAGGATTCCTTTGAATTTTGGAATGCTCCCACTTGCTCTGAAATCCATTCTTGTCTTCCCCTATTTGTATTCTTTTGATTCTGGAGCATTCCATAACCCCACTTCGAAAGACCTCTATAAAAATCGACGATCCCGCCAATCTTTGAATGATTTGTAAAGGGGTGAACTCCCTTACAATTGGCATTGATTCACCGGAGATTTCTATACCCTCGGTTTAGATGCTTCTATCTTTTGCTATGCCAAATTCTATCTTTGGCGATCGAATGTCGATTTGCCTTAGAATTATGCATCGATCATATTCCCAAAGTCACGGTTGACCCGGTTAAGGTCGCCCGCGATTTATATATGTATGTCCATCTACTATTTTATAATTAATTATCTCATCTTTGTTCGAGCCTATCTTCGAATCAGAATTCTATTTGATTAGAGTTCCTCTAATTTGAATCTCTATCTTTGTTTTGAAATCCATTCTTGAATCATCCCTTGAAAAATTTGTGTTTGTTTGTATTTTAGAAATCGTTTATATATCGAAATTATTATTTTGATAAGAATGATTATATTTTATACATAAAAGTGAAATGTTTCAGATAAGAATTATATACCTTTTAAAAACGATAATTTGAAGTTTCGAAAGGATTTGAAATTTTGAAAGTTATATAAGAAATTGATTTATATAAAAATTATTTATAACTGAAGGGTTTTGAAATTGATATTTGAGAGATTGGACTCCGGCATTTTGAAAATGGTTTTAAGATTTTGGAAAAAAATATATAATAATATGATTTGAAAGTATTTTCCGAATAAGAAATGTTTCAAATGACTTTAAATGAGTTCCAATGATTTCAAAGAAATTTCAAAGAAGTTTTCAAAGAAAATAGAAGTCCAGAACCCACTTATGTCAGTGGAGAATGATTTTGGTGATGAGTGCACGCATCATCGACATTGATTTTCGAGTTTCAAAGTGGGGGAGAGGCCACTTTAGCAGCTTTGCTATGCGATTGATTTTGTGAAACCAATTTTGACTTCAAAATTCCGAAGTATGATTTGACATTTGAAAGATATATGTATATATATTTGAAACAGTTTGAAGTGAGCCCGGTGTTCAGTCCTCGAGTTCGAATTTGATTTGGTATAACCCTATCTTTTGGAATTGATTTACTAATTTTTTGATGATTTCCAACTCTTGGATTTTGAATATGATTTCTTCGACTATTTTGAATGTTCGAACACTTCCAAATCAAGGTTTAATTTTTCAAAGCTAAGTAATTTGAAAAGTATAAATTATTGGATAAAGTATATAAGTTTAGTTTTGTACGTTTAAAGTATGAAGTAATATGATTTAAATAAGTTTGAAACTGTTTTGTTAAGTAAATAAATAAGACAATTTTGAATTTTACTAATATGAAATTTAGTTTTGAAATGTTTTGAATAAAATTTAGTTTTAAATGTTTTAACTTAGTAACATCTTTTATAAAACTATATATATAATAATAATAATTTTCAAAAGGTAAATTGGATCTTTCAAATAAAAAGTTTAAAGGTTTTAAGAGGAAGGGTTATAAACTTGGTAATCATTTTTGGGTATAATTGATTTTGAGAAAAAGATTTGATTTTGAAATTAGATTGAGATTTAAAACCCAATATTTATTTGATATATATATATATATATTTTCAAATATAGAGTTTATAATGATTCAGGTTGGAAAGATAAATTTGAGATTGATTTGAAATTTTATTTATTTAAGAATTATACTTAAATAAGTTTGATGTGAAATTTATTAAAAATTGAAATTTCAAAGATATGATTTTTATAACTTGGATTTGATTAAAAGTGACTTAAATGCATATTTCAAATTTATATAAATTTGAATGGGATATTTTGTTTATTTAAATTTGAAAATTGAGGTTGTATTTAGATGTTATTGAAATGATTAAGTAAATATTTCAAACTAAATAATAGTAAGGTGAATTTGAGATATAATTGAAATTATCAAATTTAGTTTTGAAATCTTGAATATATAAAGCTTTGAAATATATTGAAATTGAAATGGTTTATTTTGTGGTTCAAATCTGCATTTGAAATCGATAAAATTTGAAATGGTTTATTGAGGAACTGAACTGAATTGAAATTAATGAATTGAGATTAAATTTAATTTGAATCTTGAAACTCATGTTAATTTGAATTAATTTGGTGAAATTTGAGGAAACTATTTCTATTATATAAAGTATTTTAAATTATATTTAAAACTATTTTTATATTATTTTTAATATAAACTATTTTTAATATAACTATTTCTAATATAAACTATTTTAAAAATACTAATTATTTTAATAAAAATTGTTTTAACTTGTTACTATTTTATTTAAATATTTTATTTTATAAACTATTTTATTTGATATACTATTATTAATATCTAAACTGTTTGAAGGAAAGTGTTATGATTTCAAGTGTTATGACTTCCAAAGTTTGAATTTCAAAGTATTATGATTTCCAAAGTATTATTATTTCAAATTGTTTTGGGTTCGAAAGTATTATATCCTTGAAAGTACTATGATTTTCGAAATGAATTTGTTTGACATAAAATATGTTGATTTGGAAACAAACTTGGATTATTTTCTAAACCTATTACCTTGGAAACTTTGAAACTGAAGATATTTAGTTTGGAAGAAATAATTTTTTGAAATCGTATATGATTTTGAAACTGAACTGATATTGAAACGAATTGAAATTGAGAACCTTGTGTTACTAAATACTTGATTTGGGAGTTATCGAACTTATATAAAATTGATTTGTATAAGTATGATGTTGATTCGAAAACTGTTGATTTGGAAAGGTACTCAATTTGAAAAGCGAAATCCTATATAATCGAAGTCTATATAAGTGTGATTTGATATACTATTGATTTGGAAAGTATTCGATTTGAAAATGAAATCTTATATATAATGGACTTTATATAAGTATGATATTTGAAATTGATTTAAAAGGTACTATATGATACATATTTTCGAAGTAAAGATATGGAAAGTGCCTTCTGCTTGATATCCTATTTGTGGCCACATTTGGGATTCATTCTATCGATATTATTCTCTCTGATTTGGTTTTTCGGATATGATACTCGAGTGTCCATCGAATTCCATGGCGTTACCCATGGTCTTACGAACTCGACTGCATAGCGTAATTCGTAGGGCCGAGATGGCCTATAGGTACGGATGTTTCCTAGGGGATCCAGGAGTAACCATTGTGTGTCTGCGATCTATGGTCATTTAGTAGCGTAATCCACAGGGCCGTGATGACTTACGGGTATGGAAGTTTCCTGGGGGATCCAGGCGTAACCATTGTGTATCTGCGGTCTATAATTGTTATCATGGCGTAATTCGCAGGGCTGTGATGGCCTACGGGTACGGATGTTTCCTGAGGGATCCAGGCGTAACCATTGTGTATCTGCAATCCATGATTCGATTTGATTCGGTTGATTTGTTTGGATTGTACTTTCCATATCGGTTTTGAAGGTTTTTCCAGTATTTTCACTGGGTGTTGAAACTAGTCTACTAAGTACTTGGAGAATTCTAGCTTTGTGCCTGATCAACGCATGGCAAGAGTCTGCAGGAACGAGGATAAACTTGTTAAGACATTGAGTTATAAAAGTATTTTGATAAAGTATTATATAAAGGATATTTTGACCATTTATTTTTCCTTTCTAAGTAATCTAAAATATTTTAAATATTGTTTACTTTTGAACTAACAAATTTGAATCGAATGACTATTTATGGATATAATAAAATGGGTTTAACCAAATTATTAAGTATTAAATAATTATAATTGAAATTTATACAGTTTTAAATTAATTGTTTATCCTTGCCTTTCAACCTATCGTTTTCTTTCTAGTTGTTTCTATTCTCCGACCTTCTTCCTTTTCGAGGACAAAAAGTTTTGAGTGGGGGAGAGTGTAACAACCCATAATTTTAACAAATATTTTTAAATTTAATTTATTTGAAACTTTGATTTTTAATCATTTAAAATTGAAATTTTAGAATTTTCCAATGTACTTTGGATTCTGTTTCTAATTTGTTTTCCAAATATAATTAAATAATGATTTTCTGGAAAATTTATATTTTGGCCAACTTTGGTCAAACTTTGACTTTCAGTTGAAATTTTTAAATTTTAATTTTCTAACCTTTTTCTTTGAAACTGTATTTGATTCTGATATACGTCATGCTTTTCGTTTCGTCAAATTCTGTTTTAAACTATTTAAAAATGATAAAAATTCAGCGTTTCACACGCAAATTTTCTTTGCATTTTCATTGTTCATTTTCTGTTTATTTTCCATCTTTTATTTTTTTTGGGCTTTGTTTATTTTATTTGTGTAGAATTTGTTTGAATTGGGATTGTGATAGTGGGCTTTGGAAATTCAAGAGGCATAGGTTGCATTGTTGCCTTTACATTTTCCTAACCTCTTCATTTTCTAGTCGTTCTCTTCATAGCCGTACAAACTCCCCTTCTCACTTTATTATTCACGTACTAGAATTTTTGATCAGCATCTCATTTCATTTTATCACCTGGGAAACAAAATTTGCTGTAAGTTTTCCATGGTTTCTCTTTCTCCTTCTCTTTTCTTTTTCTTCTTCTTTATTTACAAACTATGCTAGGCCTCTCCAATATGATCACCACCAGGCCTGAAGTGCTCACCACCGACCATCACCTCCTCCTCCACCACCTTCCACGGCCAGCACCACCACATCCACTGACCAATAACCGTGACCAATCCATCACATCCCATGCACAAAAACCCTAGCCGAACTCATATACACACCATCATCTCCTTGCTTGCCTCGGGATCCACCACCACTGCCACCTCCTCGAGCACATGAGATGACCTGACACCATAGTCTGACCACTAGACCACCTGACCCCTTGCTTGAACACCAGACCGAACCACTTTTGCACTAGGCCGAACCACTTGACCCAAGACCTTCCATCTCCTTGTCTCTTTACATTCACAACTCCTACCCCTTTCAACTTCCTTTTCTTTGCTTCGTACTCTTAGACCATGGCCGAACATATTGCCACAGATCTGACCATAGGTCGAGCCATTGGGTTGGTGATCAAGCCCATATCCTTGAGGCCGAGCCACTTGTTTGTTCTAGTCTTTGGTTTTCCACTTTTGTCTCTCTTTTGTATTGTTTAAATCTTATATTCTTTATGAATTAATATATACTTATGTATATATTCTATTTTGTTGTTTACAAGATTTGGATTTGGGTGCTACTTCTCCTCGAAATTGATTCGTTCTTTGTCGTGCTTTGTCGTGCTTTGCGGAGTTTGAATTGTGTTTTGAATTTGATCTCTAGCTTTAGAGGTGAGTTTATCACTCTCGACAAAACGTACTTGTATAAATGTGAAACAATGTCACTTGAATTGTAGTAGTTGGTATGCTATGTTATATGATCACATCTGCTTGTTATCTGACATTATATGATGAGAATTACCTGTTTATATACCTGTTACATCACCTGACATTATATGATATGTTTTACCATTTATTTATTTTCTGTTTCTCACACTGCAAGTTCCCTGTTAGTATAGAATCACTATGGGTTAAAATGATACATACCCGAACGAACTTTAGAATAGGGAAAGGTCGTTAGGAGCTAAAATGATAGGCTCGAGCGATTTTTATTTGACTTGGGATTGCGGGTTTGAAATGATAAAACCTGGAATTTTAACTAATTACGGATTGAAATGATATATTATCCGTACCACTTGACCTAGGTTAAGAAATATTATACAGACCCGTGGTTAATTTTAAAATATGATTTTCTAGAAATCATTAAGTATTCTAAATGTAAAAAATATGAAATTTTGACTTAAATTGGATTTAAATGATTTAAATAGTGATTTTCTATAAGTTAAAATTTTATAAGTTGATAAATGGTTTAAATGGTAATTTAAAATTTTGATTTCACTTGATAATTGAAATTTGATTTAAAATATGATTTTTAGAAATTATTAAGTATTTTAAATAAATAAAATATGAAGTTAACTTAAATGGATTTGAATGATTTAAATAGTGATTTTCTATAAGTTAAAATTTTATAACTTGATAAATGGTTTAAATTGTAAATTTAAATTTGATTTAACGTAGTAATTAAAATTTGAGTTAAAATGGAATTTTAAGCTTAACTTAGTAATTAAAATATTTTATTTATGAAATGGATATTTTTGAAGTAAAAGAAAATATCAAGTTATTTGTTAAAATAAAAGTTAAGCAACTTATAGTGAATTTTGACTTAATGTAAATGAATTATAATTTAATTGGATATTTATTAATAAAATGTTATTTTATTAAATTTATAAGTTAAATGATATCCTGATAAATAATTTTGAAAAGTGGAATAAGTTTGATAAGTTAAAAATGATAAAAGCGGAAGATATATTGTTTAAAATGTTATAGTACAACTTATAACAGAAATTGTAGCATTCCAGAAATGCTATGGTTTCAGTGTATTGTTTTTCAAATCTACTACTGTCTCTACAGCCTTTGTTTATAAGCGTTGCTGTTTCCAACAATGAACTGTTTTTCAAGTTACCACTGTATCTACAATAGCAGTTTATAAGTGCTACTGTTTCTGAATTGTGTTTTTTTCATTTTCATAACTATACTTACAGCAGCATTTTTTAAGTGCTGCGAATGCTGAAAATACAATGTTTTGAAATATTATAATTGAATAAACGAACTTAGAAATTGCTAAAATCTTGGGAATTGAATATTCGATTTGAAAGTATAATGACTTCACTTTTAAATGGTTTAAATGAATTATTTTGATTTGAAATATAAACCATTTTTGAAATTTATAACCACGGGTTATAATAACGATTTGGTTGTTGAAGAGACCGGGATCGGATATTGTCATACTCTCTGCCAATACCGAACCCACTTTAACAACCATGTATGCGGTGGAGTTTCCAGATGAAGTAGGTGGTTGGCAACATTCTGTTTTGAGGTATAACGTGGACACTTCTTCGTATGTCATTCTATTACCTTGTGATTGATTTGATGCGCGCCTTCGGTTTGGAAGTGTGGCTAGAGGTGGGCAATTGCTGCAGCTTTGTGTTACCCCTGCCACCTTCACACTATTACTTTGCATGGTTTACTTTACTTTAGACATTATTATAATAGCGTATATTACTGCATAGTAGATGGTTTAACGGATCCTTAAAGGATGGGCGATCCCGGGCATCCTTGAAGTTACTTGTGCATTTCTATTACAGTTCACTTGAGTTGGTTTACATTGTATAAGTATGTATGTCCTGACTCGAGTGTTTCGTGTTTTGCTTTACGCTCGGGTCAGCCTGAGTATCACAGCTTTGATTTCATCTGCTGGGGCTAGAGATTTGCTGGAGCTTATTTGTCTACCTGTTCATCTATCTCCATTTCAGTTATTTCCTATTCAGTATTTCTTTTGTATTAGTTGACTTATGTATTCAGACTTCTGTTGTATTTTTTTTCAGACTATGATATTTTGTATCTGTTTTGAGATTATTTATGTAGTATCTTCATGAACTACTATGGTATTTTATTTCCGCTGCGAGTTATTCTGATATTCTGTGTCTGTGATTCTGTGTTTGGTTTTATTTGCTCAAAATTTTCTTAACAATCCACTGTTTTGAAGTATTCGAGTCTGACATGTGTGGATTTATTGTCGATTTGAATGGTCCAAAATAGTGGGATGTCACATTCGTCCATTAGACCAGAATCGACTTGTGCCCAATTTTATAGACGTTACCGCACGACATATTACCGGTCTGTCCTGATTCTTCCAGAGAATTTTGTCTCATTCTGTTTGTTTATTCCGCACTCGGTGTTCCTATGGTGAGAAGAATATTCCGTGTCGCTTCAGACAACGGATCCATTATCGATCATCGATCGATAAATGGTAAGTGTATAAGGAGTAGAAATAAAAGCAGAAAATGAAGTAACATGGGAATATTCTTCTTCCACTATGAGCGAACTATCTACATGGGATAGAGCGTTTGAAGTGTATCGAGCACCGAGTTAATCCCATATAGATAGCACACTACACTTGCCCCTGTCCGCACTTGAAATCCAAGATGTCGATTACAAGTTAATGCTTCTTCGGAATTCAAGTGTGGTGGGGGAAACTTATGAAATTATGATAGATTTACCTGACCATTTTTGGAGGCGAGTTCTATTATATAGAATGAAGTATCCATCTACGTGCCGTAAGTCAAGCGAGCGGAGCCCAGTGCTCTCAGAAGCCGAGTCATCATCCACTTCGCAGGCTCAATATGGCCAGTTAGTCCCAGTTGGGCCAATCGTGGATCGTACTCCCCCCAACTTTCGAGTCCTACTTAATCCACCTAAGAGAGCTTCATCGGTGGTTTCCGACAAGGTTCTTCATAATATATGTACATAGCATGGAATTCCCGAAGAGGATGTGCGTTTGCCGGCGAAAGACGAATTCGCTCATATGCCTCCTCTAGGGTATACCGCTTGCCATCGATACATGTGTTTGAATGGAGTTGTGCCTCCCTTTAACGATTTTCTGCATGAAACTCTCTCGAACTTGGGTACTACACCGTTCCAGCTTCATCCGAATGGCTATGCCATCCTTACTTTCTTGAATGTCCTTTTCATGCGGACATTCAACCGCGCTCCAAGTTTTGATGAGTTGCGGTATTTTCTGGAGTTCAAGAGGAAAGATGACTGTCCGTCTTTGATCATAACCGAGGCCCAGAAAAATCAAAAGATCGTCCTGCACTTGCAAAGAAACTTATCACAGTTCAAGACGCATTACTTTTTTGTTAGATGCCCCAAGGGATTCAACCGTCGGTGGACGACAGGGGGTAATCTTCTCTTTTTCGTTTATCGAACTCCGAGGCATTATAATGGAGTTTCTAACTAATTATACGTCTCTTGCAGTTATCCTCAAGCCGAATAGAAATGTGACTCTTGAAGAAGTTTTAAAACTTTAAAGGCTATTGACGCCGAGGAGAGGTGCGTTAAAGTTCTACTGACCAATGAGAACTTGCATCGATACGAACTGTTGGCTTCGGGTAGATCCACCGTTCAGGTTGAAACTCCCTCTCCTGGCCGATCTAGGGTTCACACAAGATCCACTTCTTCATCCCACGGTTTCAAGGAAGGTCAAGAGAGAGGTAGCATGTCTAGAGGATCACCCGGTGAGGCCTGTGAGGAGGAAAACGCTGTTGTGACTGGACTGAGTGGTTCAGTTAGAATGCCTCCATTCCCGGAGGAAGCAGAAGACAAGTTCATGCACAGAGAAGGCAAAGCTGCACTGGACTTGGAGAAAGAAGAAGTAGAATTCGAGAGTAGTAGCGACGAGTCTACCACTAGTGATTACTTCTCGTCAGAATCTAAGGGTGGAGACTCGGAGTCTTGCGATGAGACTCTGGGAATGAGTCCCGATCTCCTAAGTCCACCTCCTACCGACGCAAGTGGCAAAGGCAAAGACCCTAAAACTGGAAAACATCAAGATTCTCCGAGTAAGGATGTCCGAGCGGGGTTCGGAGATTTCAGCGAAGTTTTTGTCGACTTCGACGCGCTCATGAAAGGAGACATTAAATTTGACATGACACCTTCCTGTTCGGGTGATATTGCATCAGTAGTTAGCTCGGTCCTGCTTACAACAACCGAAGTCAATTCGATCCCACCTACGACAGTCGTTCGTCCCAGTTCGTGACGACGTCTTAGGCCCATATTAGAAACACACAACACGTTGCACGAGGATTAGACTTATTTCCATTCTCTATTTCTTCATATATTTGCTTAGCTTATGTTATGCTTCTGAAACCTTTTATGTATGCCTCATTCCAGGTATGACGAGGGAACAAGGCTTTTATAATGACTTTGAAGATTACAACGATTCACAACGGTACCCCAAGCGCTCCTTCAGCCGCCATCAAGTCCGAGAGAAGGAAGAAGAGTATAGGCGAAGGAAAGAACTGGAGGCTGATACCCATCACCAAGAAGAGAGAGATCAAGCTTGTTCTCATAAAGGCGGGTATGAGAAAAGAAGATCTCTGGAGGAAAGAGATGAACCGTTTAAGAAGTCAAAGTTTTATTATCGCCCCCATCCTTCAGAGCTTGCTTCGAAACACTCTACCACGGGCCAAGAAATTCCCATCACTTCTGTCTCGTTTCTACCCCCAGCTCATATTTCATCCTGTTACATCGTTACTGCTGCTCTTGGTGGCTCTCGCCCCCACCGAAGGCCTGCCTACGTTCTTCCTTCGGGCCCCCCTAAGCTTGAGGCAGCGCTTCCGGGTTGGTTCTTAATGGGGGTCAAGTTTGACCTAGATCTCCATCCCGTTCGTAGGGATTCTTTCATGCCGCATCTCCACGCTATCCAGAATGACCTAGAACAGGCCGAGAGATGGGAGAAGCTCTGCCAACAGCTGGCTGATACAAATAGAAATAACTATCAGGAGATCATTTCCTTCGAATCCGAGAAAGACGATTTCGAGAAGGCATTGGTTGATCGGGATGCTAAGATCAAACAGTTGGAGGAAGAGAAGGAGGCGGTGGTTCGTGAAAGTAGGAGAACCGCCGGTCTGATGAAGGAGTTGAAGGAGGGGCATGGAAAAGTTGAGATTGTCTGGAGGGATGAGATTAAAAAGACTCATGCGGAGGAGGCGAAGCTAAAAGAAGAAGTGGTCGCTTGTAATACCATCATTGAAGCTCAAAGAAAAACCATCGTGGTCCATGATTTAATTGTTGAAGGGCACAACAAAACTATCTCCGATCAAGCCGAGACCATTGCCAAGCTACATGATCAGGTCGTGCAGCTTAGTGCCCATAAGGCTGCCGCTGAAATTGTGAAGGCTGTGGTGAAAGTGGATTACTTGGACCTCCAACATGCCTTCGACGGGAAAATGGAGAAGCTAGATGTGACAATTCTAAACTTTTATGTTAACTCTTTGTTACATCAGGGGACCCTCAGCTATCTCGGCCCGAAGTATCCACTCACTCTTGCCCTTGTTTGGGAGGAAATCTTATCTCGCTTTACTGAGAGCGGCGACGTTTATTCAGATCAAGAGTTGCGAGACACTTATCTTAATGATGAATCCAAGAAAGTGCTACTTGAGGACTAGGAGATCCTCCGAGTTGAACGAGAGAAGGAGGCCACCGATGCTTCCTTGATGACCGCCACCGACGTGCTTACCAGGCCTTCTATCTCCGGTGTGGGCGAACCTTCAGAGCAGCTCCACGACCAGCCAACGAGTTCAGGACTTGACATTATTCCTCATGTGGTGGAGCCCTCAACAGAAGCGAAGGTGGTGAGTTCGAGGTCTCCATTCATGATCATTCCTCTAGTGCAGCAAACGTCCATGCTTCTCCCAAATTCGGGAGTTTCCAACCTACACCACAAGAGCAAGAGGAGTTTAATGCTTTCATTTTTGATCTTTAATGTCCATCCACTTTTCCTGTTGGTGTGCCAGCTACTTCAGCACCAGTGCCTGCTGCCATTTTCACATCTTCTATGGTTGTATCCCTTCCTGATCCGGTTCCCACATCTGCTTCTAGCTCACAACCAGGACCAGAAGCCGAGAAGATAGCTGTGCTCCATGGCCTGGATGACCCTTTGGCGTCTTTGGAAGGTGATATAACTGCAGCCTAAGCCAAGGAGGAAATGCAGACGGAGCAGCCACAGAAGACTCAACACGATTTGATTTTCATTAAGAAGGAAAAGGTAGAGGCAATCAAGGCTTCGAAGAGTTCTCGGAAATTAAGAAAACGCAAAGGGAAGGGAGGCACTTCTAAGAAAGTTTCGGAGGAGGAGAACATCACCACTGAAGTATTCATTGATGTCACCGGTAGCGACACTACACCTGAAAGGAAGCAGAAACTACCAACCAAAGGTGGAAAGGGTAGCTGTGGCAAGAAGCGTTGAGCGGCTGGTGTGAGGATGGACCTGATTTTGGCTTACAGCTTACAAGAGGACCGACTCGCTTTTGTTTCCTTTTGAGTCATTCTCTTCAAGTGCAGAGTCTGCACTTTGCGTTTTTACTGTAGATCCTGTATTTTATTTTTTGTTGGCCATTGTTGTATGGGTACGGCCCCCACATTTTGACCCTATGTACAGAAAATTATAAGCAATACAATGATATTTTGACTGTACTTTTATCTATCTGTTCACATATGTTCTATGTACTTGTGCTTGTTTCATTTCATACTTCTCTAGTTCTGTGATTATAGTCAGAGCCCTTCATTCGAAATAAAAGAACTTAGAGATTATCAGCACTTTGGAAGTTAGTAGAACTTTAGAAATTAACAGAACTTAGAGAATGTTTGTTTAGAAATTCATAAAACTCCTAAAAACTTTAAAACATTGAAACTTTTGTATAGAATTTTAAAATAGATATAAAACTTTAAGACAGAACTTGAGGACTTGTTGTTGTTTGGAGTAACAAAACTTGTGAACTTATTGTTTTCACGTGTATCTCCGTATAGGTATATACCCTGAGTTCACAAGGCTGTTTACTTCAAACAATTCTCAAGTAGCCGACAACTTTAGGGTTTAGATAAGTTTTATCGAAAATTTGGCTAAGTCACAACTTGATTCTCCTTTTTTATTTTTTACTTTAGCACGTAACCTAAGCTTCTTGTGATATTTCAGCGAGTATGCAATACACATGTATTTCAAATGCGCAAAGTGCACAGGTTAATTGAAGGCAGTTTTAGCCTTTAAGTGTCCATAGTTGAGGCTTTTCATTTGGTTTGTAGCATTCCAATTTTGTTGGAATTGTGTTCATTATTCTCGACTATGGGAGCGGTTGGTGCTGATTGTGAAATGGCGGTTTCTTACATTCCTCGGTGTTGCCTATCTTCGGGCAGTGTGAGGAGTTGGTATTTTGATGCGTAGCTTTTTGTTTCTCTTTGGTGTTATCTATCTTCGGGCAACACAAGGAGTTATAATTTTGATGCGTGGCTCATGAGATGCGCGACTTTTGTTTTTCCTCGGTGTTGCATATCTTTAGGCAACATGAAGAGTTATTATTTTGGTGCGTGGCTTATGAGATGCACAACTTTTGTTTTTCCTCGGTGTTGCCTATCTTCGGGCAACCCGATGAGTTATTATTTTGGTGCGCGACTCATGAGATGTGCAGCTTTTGTTTTTCCTCAATGCTGCCTATCTTCGGACAACACGAGGAGTTATTATTTTGGTGCGCGGCTTATGAGATGCATGGATTTTGTTTTTCCTCGGTGTTTCCTATCTTCGGGCAACATGAGGAGTTATTATTTTCGCTCTCCCGATGCTGCCGGAGCAGCACCGATTTTCAGAGGGCAAAGATCGGGTTCCGCCGATCCAATGGTTTGAGTCGATTTGCTTCCGTCGACTCAGTGGGTAATTATTACGAACACAGTTTGGTTGGTTCAAGAAGCAAACTTTATTAAGTAAAGCATGATAGACTCTTTGCCTATTTACAATGCCCCCACCATTTCTGGGTCGGCTTATTTGCTGAAACATAGAAAATACATAAAGTATTTTTTTAAAATGAAATAACGGCGGAGCGATTTGCTATTCCAGGCTCTGGGAATTGCGACCCAATCGACAGTTGTCAGCTTGAAAGTCCCGTCCTTGAGCTTTTGATTAACAACTTATGGTCCTTCCCAGTTCGGTCCAAAAGCCCCCGGAACAGGGTAAACTCGCTTCAGCACAAGATCTCCGACTTCAAAGGTTTGGCTGTGAACTTTGGAGTTGAAATACCGTGCGACCCTTTTTTGGTGGGCAGCAGTTCTCAACTCTGCTTCTTCTCTTTTCATTAACCTTGTCTAGCGATTCGAGTAGGAGCTGCACGTTTTGCTTTTGATTGAAATTCTTCCTTCGGTGTGAGGGGACTTCTAATTCGATAGGAATCATTGCCTCCGAACCATATGCTAGGGCGAACGGAGTATGGCCAATTGCCGCTTTGTGTGTTGTCCTGTATGCCCATAATGCGAGTGGAAGTTCGTCAACCCAATTTCCTTTTGCTTTTGTTAATCGCTTTTTGATGGTGGATTTGATGATCTTTTTTGTTGCTTCCACTTGCCCGTTTGCTTGTGGATGAGCCACTACAGAGAAGCTTTTTTCGATTTGGAAGCGCTTGCAGAAGTCTTTGAACTCGGCACTTTCGAATTGTGTTCCGTTGTCAGTGATGGTTTTTTGTGGCACACCAAACCTGCAAATGATGTTTTTAGTAATAAAGTTAATAACTTTCTTTATGGTTATGGTGCCAGCGGTTCTGCTTCGGCCCATTTTGTGAAATAATCCACTGCGACTATAGCATACTTGGCTCCTCCTTTTTCTATTGGAAGGATGCCAATCAAATCGATCCCCCATATCGCAAACGACCACGGGCTAACCATCTGCATCAGTTTTGTTGAAGGAGTCCTCTTAATTTTGTTGAACCTTTGATAGTGATCGCATCTTTTGGCGTGATCTACGGCATCGCGATTTGTTGTCGTTCAGAAGTATCCGTACTGAAGGACTTTCTTTGCCAGGGTCTGCCCCCCAGTGTGGTCTCCGCAATCGCCTTCATGTACCTCCTTCAGGATTCGTCGTGCCTCATCAACGGTCACACACCTAAGAAGAGGGGTCGAAAATCCCCTTCGATTGAGTATCCCGTCCTGTATCATAAACCATAGCGCCTTTTGGAGGAGCTTCTTCCGTTGATTTCGGTTAGTTGGTATGGTTCCTACAAGTAGATAGTGCTTTATCGGTGTCATCTATGTATCTGGCTCGACGATGGTCTCTAGAATCCAGTCTACGTCCATTTCGTCTATGCTTGGGTTGGTTATCATTTCAACTGGAACCAATCCCAATGACTGGGCTTCTCCGGAGCTAGCTAGCTTGGCCAAATAATCTATCTTGGTGTTTTGATCCCGTGGGATGTGAGTTATGGTGTAGTGCTCGATATCGCTTAACAGCTCTTGTACTTTAGACAGGTATAGGGCGAGATTTTCTACATGCGCTTGGTACTCCCCTTTCACTTGACAAATGACCAGTTGGGAGTCATTGTATATGTGAATAGATTTTATCCCGAGTTCTTTCACAACCTTTAGTCTAGCATTCAATGCTTCATACTCTGCTTCGTTATTTGTTTGCTGGGAATTGCAAGCGTAAAGCATAGCTAATGGCTCACCCCTTGGGTGTTTCAAGCACTACCCTTGCTTCCGAACAGAAGTTGTTTGATGCACTGTTGACGAAAAGCTTCCATTGCATGCCTATTTCCAACTGAACTTCCTCCTCCTCGTCCCATACGGTAAATTCGGCAATGAAATCGGCCAACGCTTGCCTATTGATTGATTTTCTTAGATGGTATGTGATATCGTATTGGCCCAACTCTATATTCCACTTGAGTAGTCGTCCAGAAGTTTCTAGCCGGTATAAAACTTGCTTCAGGGGCTAGTCAGTCAATACTTAAATTGGATGAGCCGGAAGTATGGTCGTAATATCTGCGACGCGATCAGAAGGCAATAAGCTAGCTTCTCTAGTTTTAGGTAATTCTTCTTAGCTCCAGTGAATCGTTTGCTAATGTAGTACACGGGTCGCTAGATTCTTGCTTCTTCCCGCACAAGAGCGACGCTTAGTGCGTGCGAGGAAACTGCTAAATGAATGAATAAGTCTTCTCCATCGACTGGTTTTGATAAGATCGGAGAAGTTTCCATGTGTCATAGCAATTCCTTGAAAGCTGTTTGATAAGCTTCACTCCATTTAAAGTTTTTCTTTCCCTTCTTTAGCGCATCGAAGAATGGTATACACTTGTCTGTAGCTTTTGAGATGAATCGACTCAATGCTGTGACTTTTCCATTCAAGCTTTGAAGTTCCTTCTTATTTTTAGGGGCTTGGACTTCCCATAACGCTGTTATTTGCTCTGGATTCGCTTCGATGCCCAGGGCACTTACTATGAATCCCAAGAATTTCCCAGAGGCTACTCTAAAGTGGCACTTGAGTGGATTAAGTTTCATTCCATATTTTTGGAGTATTTCGAACATTTCAGTGAGGTTGTCAAGATGGTTAGCAGCTACTCGAGATTTGACTAACATATCGTCCACGTAAACTTCCATAGTCTTCCCGATCTGGCATTTGAATATAGTATTCACTAGCCTTTGGTATGCTGCCCCTGCATTTTTTAAACCGAATGGCATTACTCGGTAGCAGTATAGTCCCAAATCGGTGATGAAGCTGGTGTTCGCTTAGTCTGGTTCATGCATCAGGATCTGGTTATACCCGAGTACGCATCCATAAATGATAGCAGTTCGTGTCCCGCCGTTCCATCCACCAGTTGATCAATCCTAGGGAGCGGGAAGCTATCCTTTGGATAGGCTTTGTTGAGGTCCGAGAAATCAATACAAGTTCGCCATTTTCCATTGGACTTCTTAACTAGGACTGAGTTCGATACCCATTCAGGGTAGGTTGCATCTCGAATGAAGCCGTTAGCCATCAGTTTATCTACTTCCTCTCTTAATGCCTTGGACCGTTCGGGGCCCAATCTATGCCTTTTTTGCTTAACCGGTGTGAACTTGGGGTCAATATTGATAGTGTGGTAGGAAATTTCTGGTGATACCCCACACATATCGTAGTGTGTCCAAGCAAATACGTCCAAATTGGCGTGAAGGTGTTTGGTTAGTTCTGACCGCATCTTGTTTCCAAGCTGCGGCCCAATTTTCAGGACCCGTGTTGGGTCATCCATACAGACTGGGACATACACCGTCAATTCAGCCAGTGCTACCCGATCCTCCACTGAGCTCTTCTTTCTAGGGTCCAAAGCCTTGTCGAATCAGCTATGGTCCCCAAGTCAGGGGCGGTTCTATAGTTGCAATTCGGAGGGTTCATGGATATGGATGGTTTTCTCCATGTCCTTTCTTTTTTCCTTTCTTCTTGACTCACACAATTCTGCTATATAGCATTCTTGGGTGGCGCTTTGGTCTCCTTTCACAATTCCGACTTCGTGTTTTGTAGGGAACTTCATTATAAGGCACCATTGGGCCAGTACTATTCTGAAGTTAGCTAATGCGGGCTGTCCCAAGAAGGCGTTGTATGCTGACATTTCATCCACGATCATAAAAGTCTGAATGAGGGTGACCCTTCGCTCACCCTTTCCGAGCTCCACAGGTAGGTCAATTGTTCCCACCAGTTGTTTAGGTTCACTAGTAAACCCCCGAATCTTTGTTTGGCACGCGGACATACTTTTCATGCCAATCTTCATTTGATCGAAAGTGCATTTAAAGAGAATGTTAACGGAGCTGCCGCTATCAACCAACACCCGTCGAACTACAGCATGTCCAATTCCTACCGTCACCACCATCGGATCGAGAGTTGGAGCTTTGATCCCTTCGGTGTCCCGATTTCAAAACACAATATCGTCATTCAAGATCTTTTGCATCTTAACTGGAGTTTCATCTTCCACAGCCAAACATGATTCCTTCGGAGCTTTCTTCAATGAACTTGCATATCGCTCCATTTCCCCCTAATTTCTTTGTGCAGGATATTTTTTCGATAATAAGCCTTTGGTCAGTTCATTTCGACCCTTCTTCGCTGGTTCCAGCTTGATTCCTTAATTCTCTTAGGTGCTGAGGAGTCGCAGATTGATCGAGGTTTTGTGGCTGTTTTACATACTGCTGGAGTTTGTTGTTCTGGATTAGTTCCTCAATGAGATTCTTTAGGTGGCGGCATTCGTTCATATTATGACCGTGTGTCTCGTGGAAGCGACAGAACTTCCCTGAATGCTTCTGCTGCTCGGTCGCCTCCTTTCTAGGTGGCCTTTTGCATTCCTCGGTTCCTTGAATTGCGAGAAAAATGTTTTTCGGTGTGTCGCTCAGGGGAGTGTAGCCTTCAGGCCTAAACCTTTTGAGCTTTTTATTGCTGCAATTACCATTCTTCTTATTAGAGTTTTGACCTTTTCTCTTTGAATTCCTGTCTTCCCTAGTGGTTCCTTCAGCAGTTCGAGAAGTGTGCGCATCCTGATTCATTGCTACATCGCTTTGCCCGACATTTGCCAGCTGCACACCAGTAGACTTCCCTTCTAATTCCTGCGCTTCCTCCAATTATAGGTACTAACTTGCTTTGCAATTGAAATCTTTCCTGGTGGTAGGTTGCTTCATTTTAATCCACTTTCTGAATTCAGTTTCTGGGTGAATGGCACGAACTAATGCCATAAAAACCATGTCTTCGTTGGGGTTGCTTACTTCCATCACCGCGGTGTTAAACCTGTTCATGAAAGACTTCAAATTACGCCCTTGAAACAACCCGGATAGGGATATAACATCTTTTGGCTGCATAGTATGGAGTTAAGCTTATCCATTAGAGCCTTTTGGCTACTCTCTATTTTTTGGTTGATCTCATCAACAATTTTATTTAACTCATCTCTGGTAACAACTTCTTGCTGACTGGAGGAGGCAGGCGCCTGATTCCCTAAGTTAGCGCCATTCACTTTGGTTTGTTGGGGATTAACATCTTCTCCAGCCATTACTGCCCCTATAGACCTTCCAGAGGTGGTTCTTCTTCTTCCAGGAGCCATTGATTCCAAACAGTAGATTCTTCAAGCAAAGATTAAGGATCTAACTTCTGGACCTATGGGATTTAAAGTAGATAGCAAGATCTGGATCCTGAGTTGGACCTTCTCAGTGAAAGCACCAAAATGTTGACCCAAAAAATGGACCAACACCCTGGTTTGAATTTGAAAGCATCATCCCTGTTCCGATAGAGAAATATCATAGATAACAGATATATAGAAAAAGAACAGTAAAAGAAAGTAGACGGATAATTTTTATAGTGGTTCGGCTGTTAATAAAGCCTACGTCCACTTTATAGTTTTATTAAAGACTGATTGCTGTTACAAGAGATGTTTGATTACAATGCTTTGATTATCTTTAGCTAGATTGAATCCCCAGAGTTGGAATCCATTGGAGAATCACAGTGAATTCCTTTGGAGATTGTTGTGAGGGAGGTAGAGAGTGAAGAATAATTCCAACAGAGCTTCAGCAACCAGTCCGAAGAAGATCCTCTTTTTGTTGTAGGCAGGTTGGTATTTATATCGGTCGAAGAGCTTCTGGGCTAGGCCACGTCTTCATCATCTCGCAGGTAGGTAGGAATTTACCCATGGAGCATTTGGCATGCAAATTGAGGAAGAACCATGGGTCGTTGGCGACCCATGGCCTATGGGTCGCTGGCGACCCATGGACTTGGCTCGTTTTGCGAGCTAATGTCTTGGTCTCTTCACGTATGTCTCTTCTCGTAGTATTCTTTGGCTAGTTTGTTTAAAGGTTTGTGGAGAGGTATGGGTTGCTGATGATCCAAGCACTTAGGATTTTTCTAGAGTTTGGAATTGGAGATGTTTCCATAGTCTTTTATCGTAGTTGTTTCAATTCGATGGCAATTCACTAGCTGTTTGCACTTAGCTGCTGATTGGACTAAAAGAATGTTGATCTCTCGGCCTCATTGTTCCCAGTCGTTGCCTTAGTCATATAGCTTGGCCCTTATTAATTCCTTGTCTTAGCTTTTCTGGTTAAGTTCTGAACCATCCTATTTACACGAGGTTGTCCTGTTTCTTATCGGTCCTGCTGGGTTAAAAACTCGGATAACATCTAGTTTTGATTCCATAAATTCCAAAGTGGTGAAGCATTGAATCTATATCTTGTTGTTTTGAAAAGTAAGATTGGAAGTTAGTATAAAGCTTCTCTTCTAAAGGCTTCTTTAGCTTAGTAGTACTTAGAGATTTCTTGGAAGTTCCTTTCTTGTTTTCAAACATGGTACCTAGGCTGATGAAAAATAAATATTAAAAAAGGCTTTATATAGTTATCATAACAATAACCTAAGGGAATTACCAAGCCATTACATATTGATACCACCAAATGATTTTCATGGTTAAGCTAGTAAGTTGTTAAGTAATAAAATAGTAAGAATGATCGTATAAGGCAATCATATGTTGAATGAATAAATAGGCCATAACATGTTGAATAAATAGGCTGTCGCATGTTAAATAAACAGGTTATTGCATGTTGAATAATTGGTTATAATATGTTGATTGAATAAATAAGCTATTACATGTTGAATAAACAAACTATCACAAGCTACAATCACATGTGGAGTGAATAGGCTATCACAGGTTGTTATCGCATGTTGAATAAATAAGATATCATACGTCGATGTCGCATGATGAAGTGATGAGTGATACAGCAAATAAACTACAGCTATAAAATGCTTAAAATAAAGCGAGTATTGGATAATAAGAAATGAAAACCACTAACAGAATAGACAATTAAAATTGTAGCAATAAAAAATCAAAATGAAAATTATGAAGAAATCGCATGAAACCCATATGAACGTTTGAAATCATTGCTTTAAGAAAAGCCCTAAATCAACGAGAAGTTGTAGAATCAAAATTTAAAATTGATAAATAAGAATAGCGATAGGAAACAAGAATAATTACCGTAAGAAATTTGATCTGAAAATTGAAATTTTTTAAAGTAAGCTTTATTTTAAATCTACTGAATTTGAGTGAACCGGTGAACATAGAAGAAGACGGGGAAATACTATTTATAGGTAAAAGAATGAGTAATCTAACCATTAATTTAGAATAAGAAAAATTTTCACGGCTAAGATGATAAATTTAAGGGATACAAAGAGTTTATTTGAAAATAGAACAAAAGTATAAGTGTTTATACTAAAGTATTAAATGCTATTATTAAATGAAGAGAAGGGGGTAAAAGTTATACCAAAAAAACTTTAAGCTATCATAGGTTGAAGAAAAGCTATCACAAGATGATGTTTGCTAAAAGCTATCGCAAGTTGATGTTAGTAGAGCTATTGCAAGTTGATGGTGACAGAGTTATCAAAGTTAGATGTCAATAAGCTATACAAATTTATATAGCTATCATAAGGTGATGTAATGAGGAGCTACCACAAGATGACATCGATAGAGTTATCGCAAGTTGATGTTGATAAAGCTATCGCAAGTTGAGGTAATGACAAATCTTTATAAGTTGATGTTGATAGAGATATTGCAAGTTGATGTGATGGGGAATTATTGCAATTTGATGCTAATAAAGCTATTGCAAATTGACAACGCAATTGCAAGTTGATGTTGATGGAGCTATCGCTAGTTGATGTTGATAGGGCTATCGCAAGTTGATGTGATGAGGAGTTATATCAAGTTGATGTTGATAAAGCTATCTCAAATTGATAAAGCTACTACAAGTTAATGAAATAAGAAGCTATCACAAGTTGATATTGGTAAAGCATCGGAAGTTGATGTTGAAAAAGCCATCACAAGTCGATAATCAAAGCTGATGCATATTGGTTAAAGCTTTTGTAGGTTGATGGATGAGGCTATAGCGGTTTGATAACTGAAGCTACCGCAAGTTAAGATTTATATAGTTATTGTATGTCGAGGAATTTATCCAAAATCAATACTCTAGCCAACAACGTGGCATCCTCTAGTTGGATCAGCTATGCCAGGTTACCATAAAGAAATTGGAACTGAATTCTGCCAAATGTCAAATCGAGCATTTACCATATCAGCAAGTCATGACCTTTCATCTTCTATGAGTGCCACATGTTCAAAATCTAAGGGCTTGAATTCTCTATAAATAGGCATCTACCCACTTTCTAAATGAGGACGAATTTCGAATTGGGCTCCTATCTTATTTTTCATTTCTCTTGACATAATTAAAGAACTTGGAATTGGGACTTCAATGGCCTATTGGCTCAAATTGAAATTGAGACTTTGTGACTTAGGACATTAACAATTTCCTATTTGCATAAAATGACTATGGGGGACATTAAACATGGCTTGTGGGGTTAGGTTGGCGAAGTGATGATAATGGTAATGATAGGACGTGCTTAGGTGGTCTGTGGTGATGGGTGTTGGAGCTAGCCCGTTTTAGCAGTAGGTGAATGGATAAATTTTAAAAATATTCCTTATCTGGATCATAATAGGCATATGCAATCTATTAACTAACATTGGATCCAATATATTTATTAAAATTAAATCATATTTAAATTTAATATTTTTTATTAATTTGATTAGTCATATTAACTAAATTAATTTAATTTTTATTTTGAAGATATCATACATATTCATAATATTCCATGGTGACATTATAATATATAATTATGTGTATAACTATACACACATATGGATATGATTTATATTTATTTTATATACATACATACATACATAGATATATATATATATATATAATTCTTATGTATACATATGATAAAATTCATATGCATATCAAGAGAATAAATGCCTAAGTATATACATATGTTGAAATATACGGTAATATATGTATACGGTTTGTTTACTCAAATTAATGGTACCATATATGTATATATATATATAGACACACACACATATATATATAGTTTATACACACACGCGCGCACACAGATATATATATATATATATATATAACATGTATACATTTCCATATAAATTAAGTTTATATAAATAGTAATCCTAGAATAATCAATGAATTTTTTTTTAAGTTATCTCTTTAGCTAAGGAAACACTGAAATAGAATTTAAGAGCTAATGGAAATGCCTTCCATCTTCATCTTTTACAAACCCTTAATTATATCTAGATCTTGGTCAAAAATAGCAATTTGTCTATTACATATCAAATCTTGTCCAGCCATATTTATTTTGTACAAATATGTTTCATTTTGGTTTTATTTACAAAACAATATATACATACATACGTGCATACACACACACATATATATACTGCCTGTTACCCGGTGTCTTGACCACGTAGCAAGAGGCCTGGCGTAAGCACCGTTCGGCATTAGGAGCACCGTTCGGCATTCCAGCCTCGACCGGCATCGCGTCACCGTTCGACACAACAGGCTTGTTCGGCATCTAGCCTCGCTCGGCATTCAGTATCGTTCAGCATAGGGATACCGTTCAGCATTCAAAGGGTTGTTCGGCATTGAAAGCCTCGTTCGGCATTCCAGCATCGCCCGACATTCCATCCTCGACCGGCATTCCAGCCCCGACCGTCATTCGAGCCTCGTTCGGCATTTCAGCCTCGTTCGGCATTCTAGCCTTGTTCGGCATTCCAGCCTTGTTCAGTATTCCAGCCTCGTTTGGCACATGGCCTCGCTCGGCGTAAGCATGTCGTTCTGCGTATCCCCTCGATCGGCATCAGACCTTGTTCGGCTTACACATTTCACTCAACACAATGCCTCGTTCGGTTTGGAGACATGGCTCGGCATTTTCCGTTCGGCATTTGTGGCTTGGCACGCAGAAGTCACTCACCATGGGCCGAGGTATCTGGCTGCTAGGCCCATTAGGGAAGTCCAACCCATCTTCGCCTATAAATAGAGGGGCAGGGGCATGCTGAAAAGGGACCTTTTTTTGGAGAACACTGGGGAGACTCTGCCGCTTTCAAGACTTATTATTTTCAGTTCAAACTTGTATTCAAGTCATTAATATACGGATTATATCTGTACTTAACTACTTGAGAAAGCAATAAAGATCAAAACTCAAAGTGGACGTAGGCAGTTACGCCGAACCACTATAAATCTGGTGTTCTAGATTTCTGCAGTTAATTTAGTCTATATCTCTCTGTTTTAATTTATCTTCTTCATTTATCTCTCTACACAATCTTTCTAAAGGGGGTTAGTGATCAATTTTAGTGCTAACACTTTGGTGCTTTCATTGAGAGCCGAATTCTCAGGACACGAGGATCTGATTTGTAGCTACTGGATTGAATAAATCCCTTGAAGGAGATCCAAGTCATTCACAAGACGTCCGTTAATTCAACTCAGAGTTCTTATCAATAACTCTACTATGGGAAGACCACGTACCAGATCAGCCTCTCATAATGCGGACGTCAATGAGACTGCTAGCATACAACAAATCGGACCTAGCAATCAGCAAGCAAATCCGGGTGCAGGAACTACCATCCAAAATCAAATGGAAGTTGTCACCCGAACAGAGTTCAACGACTTGATGAGAGAACTCATGGAAAGCAGGAGACAACTTGGGGAGCAGATGCAAGCCAATGCCAACCTTATGGCTCAGCTCACTCAACAACAGCATCAGAATGCTGGGGGTAGTCCAGCTCCTTACTCTTCATCTGATAGCTCGACTTCGTCTGATGAACCCCCTAGGCGAAGACACCGCAAGACTGAAACTACACAGGCAGGTGCTGCTGATCGATCAACTAGGGATCACTTACACCTCGGAGACCACAACCAAGCGGGAACGGGAAACTTAGGATCTGGAGCGCGGATGGAAACTGGACGCCCGGCTCACCAAGATGCCAATGATGCTGAACCTCATGATACACGTTTGGCAGATCGCCAACAGAGGAGGGATCAACCCGACCGATCCCGTAGAACAGACTCCAACCTTCCATCTTCCATACAAACCCAGACCTATTGGCTATGGTCAGACAGCTGATGAGGGAAAATCAAGGCCTGACCAATGAAGATTGGGGGATATCCAAAAGTCATACGCCATTTGCAGATACTATTCTACAGGCTGAGTACCCCAGGAAGTTTAGCATGCCGACTATCCCGGCCTATGAAGGAAAGACCGATCCCTGACAGCATGTGATGAGATACGAGTGGATGATGGATTCAGCTAGAGTGAATGATGCAACCAAGTGTAGATGCTTTCCAATAACTCTATCTAGGATCGCTACCATGTGGTTCACCCGACTTCCTCCGCGGTCCGTATCCAGTTTCGAGGAGTTAGCAATGAAATTTATAGAACAGTTCAGAATACATGCTACTCGTCTAAAGGATGTGATGTCTCTATCAAGTGTAATCCAAGCCCCAGGGGAGTTGTTGAAGGAGTATTTACAGAGATTCCATGTTGCGGTACTGAAGTTAGCACTAATGATCACGCAATTCTCATGGCTGTGATGCAAGGTGTGGATCTGGATTCAAAGTTTGGAGATTGGTTAGCAGGAAAACCTCAAACTACGCTAGAGCGTTTTTACTCAAAGGCTCATCAATTCATAAGAAGAGAGGAGGCCAAGTGGATAAGGCGAGATAAGGCACCAGGGCCTGTTCAGGAGACCATGAAAAGCAACATCGCTGTGAAGCAATCCGGAGACAACTCGGGGAAAGTTCAGGTCAATGTCCAGAACAAGCCCGGGCAATCTAAGAAATCCGGAGGAAGAAACCAGGGGAAGAAAAGAGAAGCGGGGAAATGGAAGCCGAGAATTCCAACCTACAATGAATACACCCCACTGAATGCATCTCTTGAGAATATTTATCTATCAACTTGTAATAACTTTCAATACAGAAAGTCGCGCCCAAAGGAGTCAACCAAGGAGCAAAAGCAGACTAGGAAGTATTGCCGCTTTCATGAGACTTATGGGCACAATACTGAAGAGTGCATGCACCTACATGACGCTATAGAAAAGTTGATTAGACAGAAAAAGTTGCAGGAGTTTGTAAAGAATCCTCAAGAGGATGGACAGGGAACGTCCAATCCCGGTCACGCACCAGCTCCACGTCATCCTGAAGAGCCTGCTCGGACCGTGGGTAGACTGGTCATAAACACAATAATAGGCGGACCTCACCCTGCAGATAAGAACTGGCAAGAAATGGAGCGGTATGCTAATTCCTTGAGGCATGCAGATTTCGAGTGTTGTTCCAATGTGGAGGATGGGACCCTCGCTAAACAGCAGTGCATGATGACAGACGATATAGTATTCAGAAGCAGAGATGCTGACCGGGTGGAGGCTCCCACCGTTGACCCGATGGTCATATCTACGATAATCAGGACGGCCTTTGTGAAAAGAATTTTGATTGATTGTGGAAGTTCTGTCAATATCATTTTCAAGAAAGCTTATGACTAGATGAAGATGGAGACAAAGGATTTGAAGCCATCTAAAGCTCGTATTCATGGCTTTAATGGCGCAGCGACTGATGCAATGGGATACGTTGAGTTGCCAGTTAAACTGGGACAAGATGAGCGTAGGAGGGTGCGAATCCTACCTTTTCGTAGTTTTGGATGTAAATTCTCCATACAATGTGTTTCTGGGTCGAACGGCCCTGGCAAAGTTTATGGAAGCATTGGCCCAGTGGTGTTTGACTTTAAAATTTCCGACTGATAAAGGAGTAGGTGTTGTTCATCGCGACCAGGCAACCGGTCGTGCATGTTATGTGGCTGAGCTCCGAAAAGCCCAACGGAGAGAGAAAGAAAAGGATGTGGACAACTACGTCAACATTCAGAATACTGACAATTGACAAGTAATGCCCGAGCCCTGGCTAAGGTAAAATTTTCGGATCTACAGAGACATAGATCCGAGAGATGACGATGAGGAACCCAGGGAAGTAAAAGCGGCACCGGCTGAACTGACGATAGACATTTCAGTCAGCTGAGACGATCCGTTGTGAATACTGAAGATTGGATCACAACTCAGCCCCTCGATGACCGAGGACCTTAGTGATTTCCTCCGAGCGAATCTCGATGTTTTCGCTTGGACACATTCCGACATGTGCGGGATTTCTCCCGCTATTACGAGTCATATGTTGAACATAGACCCGAGGTAAGTCCCAGTTAAGAAAAAAAGGAGAGGAAGGGACCCGGAGAGGTCCGCTGCTCTCAGAGAGGAGGTGGACGAACTCAAAGCCAATGGGTTCGTCCGCGACGCCCTCTACCCTGAATGGGTGTCAAACCCCGTGCTGGTGAAAAAAGCGAATGGGAAGTGGAGAACTTGCGTAGATTATTCTGATTTAAACAAAGCATGCCCTAAGGACAGTTTCCCATTACCTAGAATTGATCAGTTGGTCGACTCCACTGCAGGACACGAGTTATTGTCATTCATGGATGCGTACTCGGGATACAATCAGATCCCAATGCACATTCCGAACCAGGAACACACTAGTTTTGTCACAGACGTTGAGCTATATTGCTACGTAGTGATGCCTTTTGGATTGAAAAGCGTGGGAGCGACCTATCGGCGTTTGGTGAATCGAATGTTTAAAGATCAGATTGGTAGAACAATGGAGGTCTATGTGGATGACATGCTCGTGAAGTCACGGTAGTCAAACGACCACATTCGAGACCTAGCAGAGATGTTCGGCATACTCAGATATTATGAGATGAAGATCAACCATCTGAAGTGTTCCTTCGGCGTTGCGTCAGGGAAGTTTTTGGGGTTCATTGTTAATGCCCGGGGAATTGAAACTAACCCGGAAAAGATTCGAACTATTCGAGACGTACAAGTGCCCAGAACTATAAAACAGGTACAAAGCTTGAATGGAAAGGTGGCTGCACTGAGTCAATTCATATCCAGAGCCACAAACAAGTGTATTCCCTTCTTCGATATAATAAAGAAAGGAAAGAGGAATTTCGAATGGACATCCAACTATGAGGAAGCATTCCGAGCTCTGGTAAGACATTTGGAAAGTCCTCCAGTGCTGTCGAAACCAGTAGACCATGAAATGTTGTACGTATACTTGGCCGTATCCCCGCATGCTATAAGTGCGGCTTTGGTCCGCGAGCAGGACCGAGTTCAAAAGCCGGTGTATTACATTAGTAAACGTTTAACGGGGGCAGAAAGGAATTATCCTAAAATTGAGAAATTGGCCTATTGCTTGGTGATTGCATCACGTAAGCTGCGCCCATACTTTCAGGCACATTCGGTCAGTATTTATACCGATCAGCCCTTGCGACAGGTACTCCAACGACCAGAAACTCCTGGAAGGATGTTAAAATGGAATATCGAGTTGAGTTAGTTCGATATTACCTACCTGCCGCAAAGAGCCATCCAAGGGCAAGCATTAGCAGACTTCATCGCCGAGTTTACTGTATCAGATGAACCAGATAGTCACAGTGTCATTCCCCCCATTCGATGGAAATTGTACACCAATGGGGCATCAAACGACCGTTGCTTTGGGGCTGGTGTAGTTCTTGTGACTCTATAAAATCGATCGATTTTTTATGCTTTGAAGCTCAATTTCCCGGCTATGAATAATGAAGCATAATATGAAGCATTGATTGTTGGGTTAAAGCTTGTTGGAGAACTCGAGGTGAAATCAGTTGAAATCTTTTGTGACTCGCAGCTGGTAGTGTACCAAGTACGAGGAGATTACCAAGCAAGGGGACAAAAGCTTGCTCTGTACCTTGCTCTGGTTCAGGAACTATTGGCGAACTTTGAACATTATGACATTTCGCATGTCCCGCGTGAACAGAACAAGGAAGCCGACTCGCTGGCCAAATTCGCGAGTACCGACGATGCACAGCAAATGGAATTAGTTCCCGTCGAAACCTTACATGCTCTAAGCATAGATGTGATGGAGATCGATTTTGTGTTGGAAACGGGAATCGAGAAGGAGTCATGGATAACCCCATTCAAACTATACCTGCTAAACGGGACTTTGCCCGAAAGAAGAAGCAAAAGACGACAGGTCATTCACAAAGCCGCGCGATATGTGATGCATGGAGGAGTAATGTATCGGAGGGGGTTCTCGGTCCCCTTGTTACGGTGCATTACCCATGATGAGACAAAGCGGGTTTTGAAGGAAGTTCACGAAGGAGAATGTGGCGACCATACTAGGGAGCAGACACTAGCAAAAAAGATCCTCCGCTACGGATACTATTGGCCAACTGTGAATCGGGATGTTGCAGATTATGTAAGAAGATGTGACAAGTATCAAAGATACGCGAAAATCCCGAGAGCTCCGCCAACGGAACTCACGCAAATGGTTAGTCCCTAGCCATTTGCAATATGGGGAATCGACATAGTCGGTTCTTTGCCTATATCTAAAGGTGGTGCAAGATATGCGATTGTTGCAGTCGACTACTTCACTAAATGGGCCGAGGCAGAGCCTCTAGCCACAATCACTTCCAAGAAGGTCATTAATTTCGTTGTGCGGAACATTATATGCCGCTTTGGCCTCCCACGAACCATCATTACAAACAACGGAACTCAATTTGAAAGTAGGAAAGTTCTCCGTAGTTGCTCATCCAAAGGCTAATGGAAAAGTTGAAGCCGTAAACAAAATAATCAAGTCCATATTGAAGAAGCGTTTGGAAAAGGCTGGAGGCAGGTGGGTAGATGAACTTCCAACAACACTATGGGCTTATAGGACTACCCACAAGTCCACGACTGGCCACACTCCATTCGCATTGGCATATGGCACGGAAGCTGTTATACCCGTAGAGCTTGAAGTTCCATCACATCGGGTGACACATTATGATCCTAGGACGAATCAGGGTCTCTTGTTGGAATCGCTGGACTTCATTGATGAAAAAAATGAAGAAGTTGAGTTAAGGGCAGCGGCATATAGGCACCGAGTTAAGCGATATTATAACAAAAAAGTCCGCCCGAGAACTTTTGATGTGGGTGATCTCATTTTGAAGCGAGTTTTTCCGGTACCATCACGTATGAATCCCAACCGGGAAGGTCCGTATGTCGTTGAATGGAAGCTTGGAGAGGGAACTTTCAAGCTAGCGACCGTTGATGGCATGTCACTCCCCCGAGCATGGAATAGTGAACATTTGCGACGTTATTATATTTAGCCTGTTTCTTTCATGTTTTAGGTGTAATTATTTCCTGTATTTTTTTTGTTCCATTGATTCTTAGTTTCTTTTTAAGCATGTAATCGGACGATTTAGTTTGTTTTCATTAATAAAGGCTCGACGCCATCTTTCCCATGCATCACTAATGTTTTTATGCATAATAATCCGGTGACTAACAACTAGAGCTACATTATTCTGTCTGACGTACGAACGCGCATAGACGACTTAAATCTCCAAGTCCACTGAGTGCCGACTGGAGTACTCTGAGTCCCTAGAGTGCGGACTAGAGTATGAACGACTTAAATCTCCAAGTCCCCAGAGTGTGGACTCGAGTACTCTGAGTACCCAAAGTGCGGACTAGAGTATGAACGACTTAAATCTCCAAGTCCCCAGAGTGCGAACTGGAGTACTCTGAGTCCCCAAAGTGCGGACTAGAGTATAAACGACTTGAATCTCCAAGTCCCCTGAACGCGGACTGGAGTACTCTAAGTCCCCAGAGTGCGGACTAGAGTATAAACGACTTAAATCTCCAAGTCCCCAGAGTGCGGAGTGGAGTACTCCAAGTCCCCAGTGCGGACTAGAGTATAAACGACTTGAATCTCCAAGTCCCCTGAACGCGGACTGGAGTACTCTAAGTCCCTAGAGTGCGGACTAGAGTATAAACGACTTAAATCTCCAAGTCCTCAGAGTGCAGACTGGAGTACTTTGAGTCCCCAGAGTGCGGACTAGAGTATAAACGACTTCAATCTCCAAGTCCCCTGAGTGCGGACTGGAGTACTCTGAGTCCCCAGAGTGCGGACTAGAATATAAACGACTTGAATCTCCAAGTCCCCTAAACGCGGACTGGAGTACTCTAAGTCCCCAGAGTGCGGACTAGAGTATGAACGACTTGAATCTCCAAGTCCCCTGAACGCGGACTGGAGTACTCTAAATCCCCAGAGTGCGGATTAAAAAATATTCTAGGTACCAGAAATGTGAAATAAGAGATGTACAATTCCAGAGAATCTCCGAACAATGTGAAAGTAGATTGGGGGTTTATGTAAGTCACAAAAACTTGAGTTTCGACCACAGTTACACAGAAAGCTAAAAAGAGAAGTCATTTGAAAGACAAAGAAACTAAACTTTATTTATAAATCCAAAATGGGGTTCTACAACCACTCCTCCAAAGCTCGGAGTCAAAAGTCTGTCTACATTGACTACGAAAATAAATAAATAAAAATAGTTACATGATCTAAGCTAACTCTCGTTGAACGAGTGTAGTGGCTACTTCTTCAATTTTAGCTTCTTTTCCTCCTTCGTTTTCTCAAACGATTCCTTCCCCATACGTTTTCTCTTAGACGTTTTGCTCGCTAGAGAAATGGTGTCAGAAGCGGGAGGAGGAACATCCAGTGATTTCGTTCTGCCAGGAAGAATGACTTTTAGAGGCCTGTTCAATGGGTCGTCAAGTTCTATTACTTGGGACTCGACCTTGATCTCAACTTTCTTCCTTTTCTCTTCTGCAATTTGCTCCTTCATGCTCATTTTTGAAGTGTGTCCTGAGGCGCCCGTAATTTTAATTTCATAACTTTCTTCGATGGGGGACGAAGTTTCGAACTTATCCTCATCGAGCGCCACAATCACCTGAGCATCAGGACCAGGGGTAACTCCCGCGTGGGTAGCCTCGCTCGCTTTCCCCTTTTTCTCCCCGGCGTCGTCACTCCGTGGAGTCGGATCAGGATCAGAATGGTCTATGAAAAACCACAAGAGATGAACATTAGAATACGATAGCCTCTCGCCAAAAACAACAGTTCTTTGAACTTTAAGAAGAAGAGATATATACCAGTTTCTGGTTGGCTTTCGGCCGTCCGAGGAGTCTCACCCTCTAGGATGGGAGATAGAACATGAATGTCGAGGCCAGGGTCCTCTGGGTCATAACCAGCATGTTGCTCAAATGGATCAAGTACTGGCCGATCAGTCGATAGGGTAGGAGAAGGAGCTGGAGACTCGATTCCTAACGGACCAACGATGTCTTTTTTCTCCTTTGATGGAGAAGAGCCTTTGCCAAAGAGAGCCATTGCTGCAGACAAGTCTGAAGGCTCGTTCCCCCTGAGAAACTTTTTTACTAAAGCATCCTCGTCAACCTCCTCGGTACCCGATTCCACCTTTCTCATCTTTATCAAAGTTTCCCATGCCTCGGCCAAGGATTCAAGGTAGCCCTCGCCAAGAAAAGTCAAGTCCCAATGCATGAGGACACGGGCGTTGTATTCAGCTATCAGCGGGTCGAACGGGCACTTGATCTCCTCTCTGCCAGCCTCTGTAGCCACCTTAAGGCGAGAGTCAATCTCCGCGGACGCTATTCTCTTACCCTCTTCACAGGCTTCATCCTTCACCATCCCGACCTTAGAGAGCTCATCGTCGAGCTTTGCCTTCAAGAGTCGTGTAGCAACAATCTCGTTGCAGTATCATTGGGACTCCTCTTGCGCAGCTATCTTCTCCTCCTTCTCCTTAGAGAGTAGTTTTTTCAACTCTTTAACCTGCAGGGCGAGTGCATCCCTATCTTTTTGAACAGAGTCCTATTCTAAAGCTAGGGCCCCACAGTGTTGGACCGCTTCGTCAATTTCCTTTTTATTAGTCATCTCTAGACGAGTGACGGCCTCCGCAGTATCTTTAGCACTTTGTTCGGCAGCCTCAAGTTGGGACTTGTACGAAGAGACCTCTTCATCCTGATTTTTGATAATGTCTTTATCAAAGATGGCTTCAAGCTTCAGGCGGTCAATCTCGTGTTGACGCTCAACGGATACTTCCAAGACTTTTTCAACTAGATGGACAAATGCGTCATGTTGAACATAAACGTCGTTGTTGCAAGCAATGGCACTCTGCTTGACATGCCCCGGAATGTGATGGGTCGCTGGAAGGAACTTCAGACCATCAAAGCAGATTTTTGGAAATTTAACTTTAAGATCGGCCAGCTTCTCCGATATCGTCGGATCTGTAGCGGGGGCAGGGGGAGGTGGCTTTGAAAGTTCAGTTTTCTTACGATGTTCCCGAGACTGCCGTGTGCTAGATGAACTGGAGTGTTGATCACGAGAAACATCAGGTTGAGACCCCTTCTGCGAAGACTTCTCTTTGCCTTGCCCTGATTGAGATGGAGGATCGCGGGAATATGAAGACTGGCTGTATGATTTCCTTCGATAAGTCGATTCTCGAGGGCGATTGTCTCGGTCTCCAGAGTCGTCACTGTCTCGGCGCTTGCTGGTGCCCGAATCCCGGCCAGAGTGATGAATAATGGATGAGTCGCAAAGACGATCGAGTCCGTGGGTGCGTCCCATGTCACCTGCATAGAATGAGAATAACGACAGGTTAGAAAAGATCAGAGTGATGGCTAAAATTGAAGTGTAGGATGAAGTGCACGTGTCCATGTGTGTCCTAGTGTTCCCCTCGACGGACCAGTTTCTTTATCTTTACTCATAGGAGTTTTTTCTCCCTGGACATGAGCTTGAGCGCCTGCATCGCCTCTGGCGGGCGAATGAAGTTTAAGCGCCTCTGAGTCGTCAAAACCATAATTGAGCAGATCATCAGGGATGGTGAGGTTCGACAGACCTTTCAGTGAAATCTCTAAGGGTTGGGGGGAAGGTTCTCTCTCCTCTGGAATAAGGGTAACTTTAGGAGTTCCACCCACTTTCTTCCTCTTCAACTTATAGGTCAGTTTCTTCTTTTCATTGGAAGGGGAAGATGACGTCTCAATATCATGAACCTCGACTATCGGGTCCCGAGCGGGACTAACATTTTCGCCTGGTACTTCGGGCATCTTGCCTTCTCTAATTTCTCCCTCCTTTGGCATGTCAGGGGCGTTACGTGTTGAAGGCCCAGCCTGTTTTTTTCTCTTTGCCCGAAGCAGGTCTGGATACAGTGACACCTTGGGGGAGGCTTATTCGGCGACCTTCCGCCAACAGCCCGAACTTCGTAAGTGACTCATTTGAAATGAGAGATCTAATGTCCCGATCTTCTACGGGGAGGGTCCGGATAGTCTCAACAGCTTCAGAGTACCCAGAGCCTTCGGGACGTGGATTGATACCTGAAAAAGTGGATAAAGAGTCAGAAAAGATGCAAATGTCGCTAAATTCAAGTGTTGATCTAAAAAATGAACTTACTTCCTTCTACCCATCTTCTGGCGAAACCGGGAGGACAACGCACGTAGAACTACTCTTGCTTGTACTGGGCAAACTTGCTTCATGCCCCAGTCAGGATTTGGCATTTACTATGTGGCTCTAGGAATATAAAAGATGGGCTATCCGACCGTCTCTTGAAGCGATAGATATAACGAATATCGTCGGAAGTAGGAAGCCTGAAAAGGACACTCATGAAGAGGATGCAAGTCCCGTATATGAATGCGTGGCTATTTGGATGTAATTGTGAGGGGGCAATCTCGATATATTGTAGTACGTCACGAAGAAAAGAATTGAATGGCGACACGCTGCCAACCCAGCACATGAACCTGTTGCAGGCTGTATATCCCATTGGGGGCAGGTGCAGACGATCATGCCCCGATGGGACTAACACGTCATCGATGGGGATTCCATGGACAGAGCATATTCGATGGAGTGTACTTTCATTAATCTTTGAGGCATGTGAATCGATTGGGTCGTCTAAGAAAATTGCTGCTTCCAAAGCGTCGGGAGCCAAGTCGACGGATGTCGTCGCAGGGCTCGGTAAGTCTTGAGCAGGGATAGTTGACGGGTTTGAGGTTCCTATAACTTCTTGTCGAGAGGATGGCCCGGGTCTATCCGAGATCGTAGCAGAGCTATATTTCCTAGACATCTCTGATAAAGATTGAATCTGACAAAGCACCTATTTCAACTATACTTGAAAATCAATTAACATTAGACTTAACAACATAAATATTCCTCCCGTGTGGTGTGTGAACTAGTGCGATCATTCAAATATAAGTGCCAAGAATTACAAGTCGTAAGGTTGCTGAAATAGACTTAAGCATTGGACTTTCGTCTTTGGAAACCGTCATTGTTGACCATCTCCGAGAGCTTATCGTAAGATGGTTTATGTTTTGGACTCGGCATCGACACTGCATGTGAAAGGTTACTGACTATTAAGCAAGTTAAGTTCAAGTTTACAGTTGTCTAAACATGGGAGTTATCAGTCCGGATTGTCCGACATGCTTAGATGTTTAAGTCTGTCACAGTTCATTATCATATATTCGGGCATGTGAAGAGTGTTAAGTCAATAATGTCCAAAATCCACGTAGAGGTAGTTTTAAATGCCATGTGTACACAACTCTCCTACCATCCATCATTACCGTTCGGCATGCGGCGAAACATGCCGAACCGCAATTATACCAAGCCGCATCGCTCGACATTCTGTCCTTAGCACCAATTTTACTCCTTCCCTCCATCCCTACCCATCGACATGGTCGAGTCCTTCGGCAAGTCATACCGGGCCATGTCGATCGACACTTTACCAGACTCCTACTTCTCTCATGTTCCCTCTCCTCATCGTTCGGCATGCGAGAGGGCATACCGAGCCGCACTCACTCGGCATACCGAGCCGCATCCACTCGGCATACCGAGCCGTCCATAATCACTACTCCCTCAACACTTGCTAGTCGACCCACTTACTCTCGACATCGAACGAAGCCGAGCCGTTTATCTCCTAACTCCCAAACATCACTTCCACATGGAGACCACCGAACCATCAGTTCCATGCTTGGCCAGTTTTCCATTCGCTTACCAATAAATCACCGATCGACCTAGATCAACAATTTAGGTACACGATTCCCACTGTCCTTGGTATGAGGAAAATTCACGAGCTCAAATCTCGTGCTAAATTTTCTAATCTGGAAAAAGAACTTGAAAGAAAGGTTATTACCTAAGAGGATGAACAGGGCTTAGGGATCCGATTTGATTCGAGATTAAAGTTTGCTTAGAATCAACCTAGGGGAGAACTGTAGGGAAGGACTTGTTAGATTCGGGGTGGGGAAGAAAGTTTGGAGAGGTAGCTGGAGTCTGGGAGAAGGAAAGTTGCGAGTTTCTGAAGCGAAGTGAAAGTAAAAGAACGATGGAAAGAAGTGTCGGTTTTTATAGGGAAAGGAAGTTGAACAGGCGTCAACCAGTAGAACCGGTCAAGGCAGTGTCGTTCGGCATCCAATGTCGCTCGGCATCCAAGTCTCGTTCAGCATCCAATATCGTTGGCACCCAACACATCGTTCGGCATTCAGGAAAGCACTACCGAGAAAAAAAAGCAAGAGCTTAAAGGAGTGTATGGAGTGCTCATGATTCAAAGTATATCATGTTCGTCCACAAGATACACTTTGGGGGGCAAGTGTTACCCGGTGGCTTGACCACGTAGCAAGAGGCCTGGCGTAAGCACCGTTCGGCATTAGGAGTACCGCTCGGCATTCCAGCCTCGATCGGCATCGTGGCACCGTTTGACACAACAGGCTCGTTCGGCATCTAGCCTCGCTTGGCATTCAGTATCGTTCGGCATAGGGTTACCGTTCAGCATTCAAAGGGTTGCTCGGCATTGAAAGCCTCGTTCGGCATTCCAGCATCGCCCGGCATTCCAGCCTCGACTGGCATTCCAGCCTCGACCGGCATTCGAGCCTCGTTCGGCATTCCAGCCTCGTTCGGCATTCCAGCCTCGTTCGGCATTCCATCCTTGTTCGGTATTCCAGCCTCGTTCGGCACATGGCCTCGCTCGGCGTAAACATGTCGTTCGGCGTCTCCCCTAGATCGGCATCAGACCTCGTTCGGCTTACACATTTCACTCAACACAATTCCTCGTTCGGTTTGGAGACATGGCTCGGCATTTTCCATTCGGCATTTGTGGCTCGGCATGCAGAAGTCACTCACTATGGGCCGAGGTATCTGGCTGCTAGGCCCGTTAGGGAAGTCCAACCCATCTTCGTCTATAAATAGAGGGGCAAGGGCATGCTGAAAAGGGACCTTTTTTGGAGAACACTAGGGAGACTTTGCCGCTTTCAAGACTTATTATTTTTAGTTCAAACTTGTATTCAAGTCATTAATATACGGATTGTATCTGTACTTAACTACTTGAGAAAGCAATAAAGATCAAAACTCAAAGTGGGCATAGGCAGTTACACCGAACCACTATAAATCTGGTGTTCTAGATTTCTGCAGTTAATTTAGTCCATATCTCTCCGTTTTAATTTATTTTCTTCATTTATCTCTCTACACAATCTTTCTAAAGGGGGTTAGTGACCAATTTTGGTGCTAACACTTCCATATTGCGATTTAATCTTATTCACACACACACACACATACACAGATATATATATATATATAATAATCCAAATATAATCAATAGAATAAATTTTAGATTCATCTCTTTGGCTAGGTAAGCATCAAAATATCAAGAATTTCAATTTTAGATAAACGTAAATATACATAATTGATTATAGCCAAAATGAGTGATCATATATGCATATAAAATATGTGTGTGTATATACACACTATTACTTAAGAATACACTTGAAAAGGAATGATTTTTGTGTGTGTGTATATATGAACAAAACAAATAGATCAAATTTTATTTTTGTCTTTTCACAAACAATCCATACAAAAAGCTATATGTGTCTTTTCGTAGGCATTCCACCGTTCAACCAATTTCTTCGATCAATTCTTCAATTCATGAAACATACACTACCCAGCTTCACTCGGATGGGTACACTGCATTAAACTACACATACATGATATTTCTTAGGCTCTTAGGTAGGGTACTTACGCTTGAAAAAAGTATCTCTAATGTTTCAAAAAGAGAAATGACCATCCATTCCCTAACTTTCTTGATGCTCTAAAGGCTGCCAAATTGCCATTGGTCTTTACAACAAGTTCAGTCAATTCAAGGATAGATACTTCTTCATCCACTGTTTAGAAAGCTTTGCTCGAAAAAGGTTATTAGGGCGTGAGTTCGACCACAACACCCTAACCCATTGGAGTCTACTTTACTCAATTCACTGACTATGTTTCTCGTTAAATTAACAAATATTACCCAAAGGATCATAAATGTTGCTCTAGCTCGGATAGTCCAACTCTTAAAGAGCATCTTACTTAACAAGATAAGAGTAAAGCTTCTTTCGAATGATTCTCAATTATACTATTACCAGTTACTACAAACTGGTAGAGTCTTGAGTTTCATGCCCTCTACATGAAGAGTCGCACATGGTGCAGTAGAGGTTGACATCGATCTCCTAGCTTCCGCATAACAAGATAATCTATATGTAACACATGACCTGCTCACTAAAAAATAGGAGGATAACGATGAAAATGAAGATAAGGATAACGAGGAAGACATTGACAATGACTATGAGTCAACCGAAGATATGGATGAAGATGGTGGAACTTTACTTCTTGCTCCTCATCCAAAGAAAATAAGAATTTCATCACACAGGCCAAATCCCAAGCCATACCGAACTTCAACAGGAGAAACTACTTTGTCCTTAGCCATTAATGATATCTTCTGCTAGCTTAGCAATCTTGGTATCCTCTTAGACATCATTTCGAAATTTGACATTGGAAACTTTAATCTCCTAGACACCTCTTCCCCAATTCGAACAGTTGTCGATGTTCCTCACACTTCCGTGGGAAAGTTAATTCGATTAATCGACCCCATGAGCATGGTCTATAGTATTAATAGGACACATCACTCCATGCACGATACTTATGATCACAACACTTTCACTCTATATGTGCCATTATCCATCTCCCAGTTACTCAAATAATTCAATCTGTTTTCATATGCAATAGGATGCTTTAGACTTTTTGGTGACCTAAACGATATCTTAGTCCCAAACCCTTCGACTCTTCACGTCATAGATGCGTCATGGGAATTTGATGATAAAATGTTCCAAGGGAAACAAAAAGAAAGATAGGAAGAAGAGAAAAAGGGCATACTGTTTAGATCACGATCAAGACTCCCACGATCACAGTAGGTCATCACGAAGATCAATATTTCCTCCCCGAGCATGTTCATCACTTTCAAAAGTCTTAGGATCCCTTCTTTATGAGAAATGACGACCTTCTTCTTTATTCAAAGGCTCCTACCACTCCTATCTCATCACCTCCTCTTCTCTAGGTCCTGGTGCCTTCCCATTAATCCAAACATGCTTCCAAGTCCACACACTCCTTGACTTCCGAACCTATTATGTAGAGGTCCAGAAAAGAGCATGCTCCTAGGGCTTCCCTCACACAGGACACCATAGTAGCTATGACCCTAGTTATGAGCCTGAATCTATTTAAGATATAGCAGCTTTCCTTTGCTTTTGCTTCACTGGGATTATGCTTGATTACCCTCTGAAGATCATTCAAGAAGAGGCATCCACTCATGCCGAGGCAGCTGTCCATGACGTCTTTGATCAATATGATATTTGGAATAGGATCGCCCATGCTATATCAAACATTAATAACGCGAACCAACCCATAATCCAACAACATGAAATCGAGAAGAAAGATCATGAGTGAATTTGTCAGTTTTACAACAAGGAGATAGATTAACTCAAGAGAGCAATAGCGAAGAAAGATAAAGTGATAGAGGATGACAAGAAGAGGCACTAAGATGAGCCAAAGGCCTTTGAGGCTAAATACAAGATATTGGAAGAACAACTTCAAAATGCTTTTCACAAAAGCGGTGAGTTACCAAGGAGAAGGCAGTACTATTGACCATCGTTGACACCCAAAGCCTTGTGATCACAAATCTCAAGGTCAAGGTGACCAACCAAAGAGAAAAAGCAAAAAGATGATGCATTCACGTTGGCCAATGAGCACATGCTTAAAGTCATCGAGGCCAATGATGAGAAAAAAATTCTAAAAGTTCACCCCACTTAGGCTGAGGAAAGAGAGAAAGAGCCTAAGAAAAAAATAAGGCCAAATGGTACACATTTATGCGAACGTGATCAAAACCAGCAACCTCAAGTGGTTGGAAGACGTATATTCCAAAGCATCAACTTTGGATTTGGAGGAGATTCTTAGATAAGAGAAGGAACATGTCGACAAAGTTGACGAAGAAAAACTCAAATCTAACCTTCTTGAGGACGAAGACTTAGAGGCCCAAGCTAAGGGCTAGGCAGAGCAGGCTCTAGAAGCTTCAACTTCTACCTAGGTGCCTACCGGGGTTCTTCTTGACTCCACTTCTAAAGTTTTAACAGAAATCTACATTCCCATCCAACAGGAACTCCAGACAGAGAGTGTCACTCCGACAATGGTCAGCACTAAGGCCAACGTAATTCCTACATCCAAGTCATCCATATTAATTTCTACCATTCCTACCTCAGTAACACCAACAACATCTACATCAGAATCAACTGCAACAATCACTATATCGATGGGCAACTTCATAATACAATCGGTTTCCCCCTAAGATTCTTGTCATATCACCTATTCTAGAAGAAGGACAAATTGAGATACATTCCCATACTCCTACATCATCTCCTGAAAATATATCACTAACTTCCCATCACTTGAGAAACATTGAATGTCATATGGGGACATTTCTATTCTTTTCTCTCTGTCAACTTCAAGTCAGCCGCCCATAGTTCCTTTATGGGGTGTAGTCTTGCCTCAGCCTTTGATGCTTTAATCACCACATCTATCATCATTTCCGTACCACCCTTCATTTTGACCACTTATACTGGGACCGCTCCAAGGTATGATGCAGAAAAAATCACTACTTTGAACGAAGAAGGTACAAATGAGCCCAAACTCTCGGTGGGCGATGAAGACATACTCAATATCGATATTAGGGGTTCTGGAGTGGGACCATCTATAGTGAAGAAGAAGGCTATCGACCTATCTAAGCTGGAAAACATCAAGAAAGAAACGGGCATGGAGGACATTCCACCTTCACTTTCTATATCCTTATTGATTCCGCCATTCCTAATCTTGACTTCTACCTCTCTTGCTGCTAGGATATCTATTGAAATTCCAAGTCCTAGACCGACTCAGAGAGTGATTACAACTGAGATAAAGACCCTGAATGCTGACTTATGCCCTTAAGGTTGACGATAATGGGAAAAGGAAACCTTCAACTTCAGGAGAGAAAAGAAGAAGATGAAGAAGGAAATCACCGCCGAGAAAATTTCTTCTTCTTCCTTTTCTTTTCTAAGACTTTCTATACATAAGGCATCGATGTACGGGTATGACCCTCGCTTTTTGTAACCAAAAAGTGAAAGAATGAAAGCTGTTTTCTTTTTGACTTTGTCTTATTTACTTTATTACACGTTTATTCCTTGGCTATACATATCCTATGTGTACAATATAAAATTATCTAAGCGAACTTACTTAAATATCATACATGCCTATGTTTGTGATCTATGTGATGTCATTATTTACTGTATCTCTATACGTATAAATAAGTTTCTTCCATTACCCGATATTATCTTGCAAACATTTCTTGTTTAACTAAACAAAGCTATATTCCATTAATCAACCTTGACTATTCTTAGTTGTACGTATCACGTCTAATTATAAGCAGGTTTTATTCTATTGATATGGGTGAAGTTGTATGTTTCTTGTCTTGTATTAACAGGTACATCTATATAACTCCATAGCATACTTGCAAAAGAAATTCGATTAAACCGACTCCTATCTCTAGGCATCAGCGCCTTAAATGCCTATCTCTTGGTATCCATCCGTGACCTCGCCTATCTCTGAACGTAGGCCAAAGATGAGATGTGTAGGGGAAAACTATTCGATTGACCCCCAGTGTGATTATACTCCAATGATCCAATCATGGATCGAAGGAGTTCATCGGTACGTCAAGGTACCTAGACATTTGGTTCTCAAAACCCAGAATGTTTGATTGTGCCATCAATCACATAGCACAAAGACTGACTTTAAGAATATGATTCCATTAATTCAAAAAGTTAACTTTATTTATGAAAAATATGAATGGAGATTGTCACCTTATTACACAAAATCTTAATGAATAGGTGCCTTACACACAAAAAGGGAGACTAAGTCAAATAACATCGTAAGTTCCTGTTATTCCATGCCCACAAATTTAGGATCCCATCTATAGTTGATAACTTGAAAATTCCATCTCCAAGCTTTCATGCAATCATATAGGGACCTCCTAATTCTAGCCAAGTGTCACCGTACCAAGAAGGACCCATTTTAGAACGACGTTTGCTATCTCAAAGGTACAGTTTCTACCCTTGCTGTTGCTACTATTATCTAGTGAGCAGCTACCCTCAAATCAGGCCCTTCTTGCTTTTCTTTAAACAAGTCAAGGGACTCAAGCTAGAGTTCCTTGTTCATCTTGGGATCATAGTGCAATTTTCTATATGGATGGACTTTAGATTCAATCGATAACATTGCCTCATTTCCATAGGCCAAAACAAATGTAGTATAGCCAATTGCGGACTATTGGGTCATCCTATAAGCCCTCAATGCTAGTGGTAACTCATCCACCTAGTTGCCTTTGGCTATTTCAACTTATTCTTAATGATGGATACGATGATCTTGTCTACTGCATCCACCTGTCCCTTTGCATGTATGTGCACTACTACCATAAACTCTTCTCAATTCATTACCAAGAACATAATTCTTTATACTTGGCACTCTTGAATTGAGTTCTATTGTTAATAATCATCTTCTATGGAAGTCCGAATCTGCATAAAACATTCTTTATATAGAATTTATCACTTTCTTCAAAGTAATTATTGTAAGTGGTTTTCTTTAACCCATTATGTGAAGTAACCCACAACCACTATTGGGAATTTCGCTGCGCTTTTCGACATTAGTAGCACACCAATGATATCTATCAAATGACCATGGATTAAATTTGTGTGATCTTAGTGGATGAGGCTCTTGGTATCTATGTAAAACTTTGGCACTTGCCACATCACCTAGAAAAGTCAACTGCGATTCAATTGATTGTTGGCCAGAAGTATCCATAGCGAAGAACCTTCTTTGCTAACATTTGCCCCTAAGTGTGATCACTAAGGCTTCCTTCATGCACATCCACAAGGATCTTCGTAGCTTCGTCTTTGGTGACACACCTCAGTAAGCAATTGAGAACCTCTCTTGTATAGCACTCCTTCTTTCATAATGAAAGGCACTTTATGCAGGATTTTTTGCCATTTGTTCCTTCCGTTTGGGAGGGTACCTTTTAGAAAATGCTCTTTGATTGGAATCATCCATGACTCCTTACCTTCCTCGACCTCTAAACTACAATCAACATTCGCCTCGTCAATGCTTGGAATAGTCAAAACTTCTATCGTTCGATTCCTAACAGCTGCACATCCGTAGAACTACCCAATTTGGCTAATGAATTAGCATTCATATTTTCCTTTCTAAAGATGTTTGTTATAGTGTAGAGCTCGATATTGTCCAAGAATTCCAACACCTTTGTCACATAAGGGGTAAGTTGTTCCCTTTAGCTTGGAATTCTTTCTGAATTTGACAAACGCCAGTTGTAAGCTGCTACAAATATGCAATGTCTTAACTCCCAACTCTTTTGCTATCTTGAATCCTGCAATCAGCACTTCATATTCAGCTTCATTGTTTGTCGTCCAAAATTCTAGCTTTAATGCATGATTGACCCTCTACCCTTCTGGTATTACAAGAACCACTCCTGCTCCAGAATCATGTTCACTGGAGGCTTCGTCAACATACAACTTCCATTGGGAAAGTTGGACCAGTTACTCTTCTACTACATCATCTAGGGTGGTGAATTTGGTAATGAAGTCCACCAATGCCTATCTTCGAAACACCCTCATAGGATGGTATATATATTATACTGGCTCAGCTTATTATTCCACTTTATCAACCTTCCCAATGTCCCAGGCCGAAGTAGAACCTGTCTCAGTTGATCAACTTGTCTCGGTTAATCGTCAATACCTATATCGAATGAGCCTAGAAGTATGGCTACAACTTCCTCGTAGCTATAACAAATAGTATAGAAGTTTCTCTAGCTTTGGATAATTATTTTCAGCTCCAGTAAACCATTTTCTAATATAATATACCAAATTTTAGATCTTGCACTCCTCATGTACTAATGTTGCACTCAGTGCATGATAAGACACTACTAAGTAGATGTACAGATCCTCTCCATCCAAAGTTTCGATGGTATTAGTGGTTTCTCAATGTGGTCCAATATATTTTGGAAAGCGACTTAACATTCCTTCATCCATACGAACTTTTCTTTTTCTTCCTTAAGGGCATCAGAGAACGGTTTGCACTTGTCTGTCGCTCTTGAGATGAATCGACTTACCTATTAAAGCTCTGCATTTCCCTCCTCATCTTTGAGGCAGTAACCCCTCTTATTGTCTCAATTTATTCAAGGTTAGCTTCAATACACCTCATATTTACAATGAAACCCAAAAACTTTCTTGATGTGATTCCAAAAGACACTTCAATGGATTCAATTTCATTCCAAACTTTTGAAGCACATCGAGCATTTTAGATGGGTTGCCATGTGAACTATAGATCATCATGACTTCATGAGCATATCATCCATAAAGACTTCCATTTTTCTTCAAATTTGATCTTTAAACATTATATTCACTAAGTACTGGTAAGTAGCTCCAGCATTCTTCAGATTGATTAGCATGACTCTATAGCAATACAACCCAAAATCTGTGAGAAAACTCGTATGCTCTTGATCTGTGATGTGCATGGCTATTTGATTGTAGCCGGAGTATGCATCCATAAAAAATAGCAGTTCATGCCCGGTCGTTCCATCTACAAGCTGGTCGATCCTCGATAAGGGGAAGCGGTCCTTCAAGCATGCTTTATTCAAGTCGGTATAGTCGATGCATGTCCACTACTTCCCATTTGCCTTCTTGACCAATACTGGGTTTGATACTCACATTGGGTACAGTGCATCATGGATAAAGCTATTTGCCTTCAACTTATCTACTTTTTCCTTCAATGCAGTGGACCGCTCCAGTTCCATACTGCTCTTCTTTTGCTGCATAAGAGGGTAACTTAGGTTTACGTACAAGCTTGATATGCTATTTACGATGAAATCCAGCATATATCAGAATGCATCCAAGCAAATATATTTGTGTTTTCCTAAAGAAAACCCACCAGCTCCTTTATCCTCGAGTTGAGTTGAGACTCGATCTTGAGAACCCTTGTTGGATTGACATCATTAATTGAAATATCGACTATTGACCAATCCGGGGCAACCCGTGCTTCCTCTAATTCTTTGCGTAGGTCCATAGGTTTATGAAATTTGTCGTTGGACCCAAGCCAAGGCTAAGGCGATAGTTTCTATGCCTCTAAGGATTTGACGTAGAGAGGCTTCTCTGCATTCTTCCCATTCTCTCGTCACTTTGCCTCTTTGAGCTCAGCAAAGTAGCACTCGTGACCTGTGCTTTGCTCAATCTATATTTCCCTACTCTATTTCCAATAGGAAGCTTCATCATTAGACACCATGGAGCAAGTGAAATTCAAAAACTGGCAAGGATCATTCGGTCTAAGAAAGCATTGTAGGACAAAAATCCATCAATCACAATGAACATTGTACATGCACAACCTTGTGATCTCCTTATCCCAACTCAAGTGGTAACTCGACACATCCCACCAGCTCTTTAACTCTCTAATGAACCCCTACATGCAAGACTTACATGGCTTTAGATCCTTCTCATCAAGATGCATCTTGTCAAAGGTATATTTGAACAAAATATTCACTAAACTCCCATAATCAATAAGGAATATGCACATTTTTGTCAGCCCAATCATGGTCATAATCACCATCGGGTCAAGCGTTGGTGCTTTAACCTCATCATCATATCTGTTCTGAAACATAATATCATTATCACTAGTTCTTTGTTGCTTTGTGGTAGCACCTTCAGCTATGGTATAACACATTCTTGAGGCATGTGCTTTAGCAAGCTAACATAATGCTCTACTCCATTTTGACTCCACAGGATGTGGACATTTTGAAATTTAATTTATCATAACCCCCTTGCTTTCTACCTTGATCCCTCTCTACTGGAAACAACCCGATTCCCTTGGGAAGACTGTCCTTGGGGTTGATTAGTAGCATGCCCGCCAGCTTGAAGGTTCCTGACATACAACTACAATTTCTTCTTTTAGATCAAATCTTTACTGATATCTCTCAGATGCCTACACTCATTTGTATTAAGCCAATGTGTCTTATGGAAGCGATAATACTTTCTGAAGCATCTTTGTTCTTTAGTTGCTTCCCTCGAGGGTGGCTTCTTATGACGCTCTGTACATTGCACAACCAGGTAGATATTCTCAATTGAGTCTGTCAACTCCATATAGTCTCTCGAGCGAATATATCTCGTACACTTCTTGGCGACTTACTTCTTGTCACTCGCATTTTAAATCTTCCTTTTACCATTATTATTGTCGACATTCACTGCAATGTTTCTAGTATTATTACCACTTTGTTTAATAGCAATGTTGCTTTCTATCACATTACTCGGTCCTTCTTGAACATCAGTAGCCAAGCCTACAGCCAAATTCGTCTCTCCAAGCAAGACGCCTTACGATAGAACTCCTTCAAAATACGAGGTTCCTTCTTCTTAAGCCATCTTCCTAACTCAGTTTTTAGGTGAACCTCATTCACTAATGCCATCAACACTATCTCTCCTTTAGGGTTACCAACCTCTATAATTGCAAGATTAGTTTTTCTTAAAGCTTTTCAAGGTCTCTCCGTACCTTTGATGCACATTAGAAACCAACATATAATCCTTTGACTACATTGTATGCACGTGGAAAAGCTCCATAAATTGCTTCACCAATTAATCAAATGATGATATGGACCTAGGTTCAAGCAGAGTGAACCATACCATTGTTATTCCTTCTAAGAAAATTAGATAACATCTGCATCTAACAACACAACCAAAGGTAGTTCTCGCTAAATAGGAATTTTTGGTAATCAAAATTAGTTAAGCTTAGGAGTAGTCCAAAAGAGGACTTCCCGATTTGTTTTGTATGACTTGGATATTCTTCTAAGTGGCGATCTAATGCTCGATCAAATAAGCATTGTGGTACACTTAGTAAATTCTCCTTTTATCTTTGTTGCAGTCATAGTGAGTTCAAACTCGATCAAGCCTTAGGCATTTGTTGTAGCTAAATTAACAATTTTTTGATTTGTTAAACTTCCTTCTTGGGTGAATGGGTTGATTCAAAAGGATGAGAGAGTTGACACAAATTTTGTTAGATTTATCCGATAGTTGTAAGAATTGATAATCTAAATCTCTCGAGTCAACTAACCTTTCAGTAATGAACGTGAGTTGTCTTGCATGTATCTCACATAAGAGGAGTTGCATGGTTAAATATATAAAGTACCTAACTATAGAAATGCAAGTGTATAACAAGGCTAAAAATGGAGTATGAAAGTTTATACACTGCAAAATATAGACCATTTAGGTGTTGTTGTGAGGTCAAATGGACTCATTAATCATGGAGTGAAGTGTTTTGTTGTTTTGTATTTGTGGCTTGTTTGTTGATTGTTGTTTTTTCTTAAGGCATGGTTGTTTGTTGTTTTATTAATAGTTTTTATTGTTTATTGTTTCAAGATTGTTTGTTTGATTATAGTTTACTTATTTGCTTAGATGTGGCTTACTTGTTTGTTGTTGTTTTTTGCTGGTGGTGGTCACTTGTTGTTTATTTGATTCTAATTTGAGATGTATATGGATGAATAAGTTGGTGATATAAAACATATATACATAAAACATATATACATAAAACATGTATTTAAAATAGTTAGTAAGCATTGAATTGATCAGTAACTTGAATGGTTTATAATATATCATATAGATGTCATGGTAAACAGACTAAGACCGCATAGTAATTTTAAAAAGAAATTGAAGGTCATTTGGAAAGTTAGTGAATAAAGAAACTATTTGAGTGAACTAGACTTGTTTCGAAATGATTTGGGATATATATATATATATATATATATATATCCCTTTTAAATTTGTATATACTAAGTGAGGTATTTCGGGGGTATTTAAATTGATTCATTTAAGCAAGAATTTTTAGTTATGAAAGAAGGAGATTTTTAAGGATGCTTGGAAAAAGGTTTTATTTAGGTTAGTGATATAAATGTGATGGTATATTCAAAGATAAGGTTTATTTGAATGTATGCGTAAGGAATCATATTATTTGATTTTGAAAGTGTATAAATGAACTATGAGAAAGCATGCGCATACACACACAAGACTATTTTGTACATAGAAATAAATAAGAATACACTATTGATACACATATGGAGTTTGAAGTGTTTATAAATAAATATGGTGGATAATATTCATTTTTATACATACCAAAAAGGCTTAGTTTGTTAAACCAATACATAAAGAGGTGTAATTCTTAAAAAGCATGTTATGTATGTGTGGACATGAATGTGTATATGAGTATGACTATATATGCTTTTATGTTTCATAACTTCTAGTTGTATGGAAATGGATTCATAGAAATGCTTTAAAGTGAGCATTCATGGAAGTACATGGTTAGACTAACTTAGAGTAAAGATGTTCATATGAATTAGCTTTATCGGCACGGGTTGTATATTAGAATTTAGGTACATGCTAGTGTACTTGTATTGTTGTAAATGAAGTATGAGGCATACTCACCATATCACCTTTTCAATAAAAGCTAGGTACATGGAAGCAATGATGTGGCTATATGGAAGCTTGCTTTCTTTAAATAACATATAAATGGTAAGTTACTAATAAGTTGTATAAAGAGGCAAGCATGGTAGATATGATGCATGCTATGATGTGTATTGGATATATGTTGTTGCATATGATGTATGTTGTTGGCTATGCTATATATTACAAATTGGGGAGTGTGGAGAAGCACATCATGCAAAGGAGATGTCACCTAATTTTTCCATGACCAAAGGTTGATTTGGAAGGAGTTAAGCGTTCATAGCTTAACATGATAGTATATGACTTCTTTGCAAGTGCATTAGTGATTAATTGTTTGGTTTTTTGTGGATACATATGTTATAGTAGCATAGGACTAGTTGACTGTCGTAATGTTAGTTGTTTGAATGTTAGTACTGAAAGAAGCAATAGTTGAGTTAGGTTTATGGGTGCTAGGTTAGTCGAGTTATGTTGCTCTTTACTGAAGGGGTGAAATTCTTAAATAGGGATAATGTAGCAACCTGTATTTTTAAGTGTCTAGAGATTTAATAATTAATTTAAATATCGACTAGTTTAAATCTAATGTCCAAAGCTAACTTTTGAAGATGAACGAATTAAGACTCGAGATATCTTCCGTTGAGTCTGAAATATTAGTTCGAAAGTGTTTTTGGTATAAAAATTGATCATTTTGATGTTATGTCATTTTAGGATTTATTTATAGCTATACATATTGTAAAGAAATGCGTGCACAGTTAGGCCCAGTGGAATCTCAGCTGACAGTTTATGTTACCTAAAAGAGGAAAGCAGTACGAGTTACGCGGTCGATGAATTTCCAAAATCTAGCGATTTTATAGCCAGTACGACTTCAGAGCGTGTGAAAATGGAATCATGGGGCATTGTAACAAACGGTATCGTATTGTATACCACCATGAACAAAAAAATTAGATGGAGCATGACATCGAAGAATCATTACAATACCACACTCCCATAAGTCATATAAGCTTAAAATGTAAGGGAGAATTATTTAGTTAATTAACTTATAACCCAAAATTTCATTCTCCTTTATAAAAAATACTCCTTTTAGAAATAAAAGGAAAACAGAGTAGTAGGCCCTAGCACAACGTCGATGAGATGACGATGACGCTATAGGTTGGTTGGGTCATAGCGGTGACGGCGTTCGACTTTAGGTGTGGAAACAAGCTTGAGAGTGAGGCCTAGGTAAGGGGTAGTTGTCGATAGGGTGATGTGACTTTCTTTATAAGATGAGGTTAGGAACCGCTGCATATATTTGGAGAGGTCAAACATAATGGCAAGGGGCTCATCCAGTTTGGCTTGCGAAGTGATAAGCAACAGTGGTGATAAGGCATGGTCAGGTGATACATGGTGGTAGAGGGGCTTCACTATCGTGGGTGAAGGATGGGTTAGGCAGGAGTTTAAAATGGGGAAGAATGATTAGTTAGGATAATGAAGTTAATTATTAGTTAATTAAGTTAATTATTTAATTAATATAATTATTCTTATAAAGTTCGTATCTTTTGCATACAAGATCTAATTTAGACGTAGTTTTCGCCATAGCTATAATATAGGGATTTTCTATGCCATGGCATAGCTTATATTAAGGTTTGGTCTATTTAAAAATACTGATAAGGTGAGCGGGAATAATTCTTTATATTTTACATACGTGTATAAATCTCTATATTCACCTGTATTGTATTATGAGACCATGACGATATGAGTTATATATATATAGTGTGTGTGTGTGTGTGCACGCGCATGTGTGAGTGTGTGTCTAGGTTGCATGGATCAATTCGACATAGGTTAGTTGTTCGGTATCCTAGGTAAGTGTCGAATACATATTTGGACATATATTCTTATTTTCCTATTGTTGATTGGTTGAATTGTTTCTATGATTGTAGGTATTTATTGTTGTTGATATTGAGATGATAAATTTGTTACTTTGGTTATTGGTTGTCTATGTGTGTGTTTATGTGCATGATATATGTGTATTAGTTCCATATAGTCGAACTAATTATCTTATACACATATGTATTGAGTTTATGTGATATATATAGATATATTGATATACAATATAAGCAATTATATGAAGTTTTGGTATGTCCAACTTGGTGCTACTGGAAGGTGCATGGGAAATATTATATATTTATTGTTACATGGTTTAAGAGATTATATATAGTTTCGGTATGTCTGACTTAAGGCTATTTATTGGTGCATAGAATATACTATATACATGTATAGAGTGTGGTTAAGTGATTTATACGTAGTTTCAATGTGCTTGACTTGCGCTACTAATTATTCAGCAAGATATTATATACATAGACACACACATTTGCTGATTTGTAGTTTATGCAATATATGTATATAGTTTAGGTATGCTTATTCGGCTATCGATTTGTGCGAGGTACTTCTAGAAATGGTCGGTGTTCCACTCGAGAAAGATGATGCTTTGGTGTTGTTTATATGCTAGTGAGGTAATCTATTGCATCATAGAGAGGCACGACCTACAGAAGAGATCCCGTAGTAAGCGGACAGAGATTAGGACGCCTTTCTAGAGTGGGCCTGCAGCACCCTATAAATTAATTAATATTTAATTAAAGGACTAATTATAAGAATAAAGATTTAAGTTATTAAATTATGAAATTGGTAAACAGTGAGTAGTGGTAAGTATTTAGGTGTACATTTACTTATCATGGTTATCACTTAATGAAACTTAATTAAGATGAATTAAATGAGAAAGAGGTAAGGGGGTTGTGGCCTATGAAGAGGATATTAATGCCTTTTCAAATTGTTTCATCACTCTCATCTCATTCATTCTACACTCAAATTAAGATAAAAGCTTAAAGCATTTAATGGTGGTGGCAACTTGAGAAGAAAAATAGGAAAACAAGAAGATCAAAGCTAAAGGAACTACAAACTTCATTCAACTAATAAATCTAAGTTAGTAATATATTATCTAATCCTGTTTTCCTTCATAAATACTCATAATCAAATTGATTAAGATTATTTCTCATACTTCTTATGATTAAAATAATCAGAAAATTTAATATAATGTGGAGACACGTTATTAGAATGTTGTTTAATTATAGAATTTTCCTATAAGCAAATAAAGAGGGAATTAGGCTAAAGGACAAACTTTGAAAAAAAATTAGGCTAAAGGACACCAAGTTTCATTTCTAGGCTGAAGGACAAATGGTAGTTATAATTAGCATTATATTCAACTTTTACACTATACAAAATGCTAGTTATATCTAGCAATATATTCAGTTTTACACTATATAAAATGCTAGTTATAACTAGCATTGTCCTTCAGCCTAAAAAAAAAACTTGTTGTCCTTCAACCTAATTTTTTTTCTAAGTTTGTCCTTGTGCCTATTTTCCTAGAAAATAAATTAATACGAATTATCTATGAATGGTTTATTTTAGAAAATCAATAGAAATACGAGATTTCAGAAATTTTATGAAAAGAAAAAACATATACATATTATCCAAAATTTTCTAGAAATAAAATAACTGCTTTTCAAGATAAAACACTCTAAACTGAAAGGGATTTAATAGGTGTGAAGAGGCAAATGGTTGGGGTGGGAGGCAAATTAATTAAATATAGTATTTAATGATTGACCAATAGACCAACCTACAATATTTGTTGAACATATCAGGAAAGTATTAAACAATGGTAGAAGATAGTTTCTAACATGTACCAAGAGGAAATACTAACTATTTCCAACGAGATCAGGAGTCGACATGTGTAAAGGTAGTGCTTGATATTGAGAAGACAGTTTCCAACATGTACTGAGAGGCAGTACCGAAGGCAGTGGAGCCGAACCAAGGATAAATGAACTGGAACCCTAAGTATAAAAACTTGAATAAGAAAGCCAAGAAATGCTCAATATATGCCAAGGGTTTAAACTGAGGGCTATTGAGGAACTTTAGGTCGTGGAGGTGATTTCTGAAACCTAGGGCCTAAATTCCTTATATTAACTAAACTAAACTAACATGGGCCTCCCCAAACGGGACCAAGGGTAATGATTGCCGAGAGTGGTTTTGCTCTTGGCAGGATGTTGAAAATGGAACTAATTGAGTTCTATAGGAAGGGATTTAGTTTAGCTCTCGATAAGATGCTAAAATTAAACTAATTGAGTTCCATAGGAATGGATGGGTAAAGCCCGGTAAGTGCATGGTTAGGCAGTGTTTGGTAGATGGCATGAGGCCTGATGTGGCAGTCAAGAACCGAAAGCTAGGTGTAAGGCCTATATGGCAATTAAAGCCGGATCTGTAGGTGAAAGGCCTGTGTGGCTATCGAAAACATGAAAATTTTAGTGTAATGCCTAAGTTTCAACACTAAATGAGAGTGTGGGAGTAAAGGCTAAGATGGCATCTGAAACACAAAAGCAATTTGTGTAAGGCCTGATGTGGCAACCAAGGTTCGGTAGATGACGTAAGGTCTGGTGTGGCAGTCAAGAACCGAAAGCAAAGGAGTATGGCCTTAGTGGCTTCCACATATGAAAGCGTTGGTGTAAAGTGTACGATCCAGAATTTTAGTCATTTGAATTTGAAACACTTAATTAATTTTAACTATGAAAATATTGGTTGAATGAGTAAAACAGCTTAAATTTCAAATACAACGGTTTATTTAAATATGTAAATTATGAATTTAATAATTGAATCTTGAATTTAATGTGAATAAAAATTGTTTCGAAATCTCATTTAAATTCAGTATAAATAAGATTGGGATAATAAACTTTTAAATCTATATTTAAAGGTGATTTATTTGGATTTAATAATAATCCGTTTAATTAGCATGTGAAATTATCATCCTAGGACACTATCTCGTAATTTGATGAAGCCAGTGTTATTGGATCCATAGTAGTGAATTGTTGTACGCCGTCGAATTTCGTGGCGATCAAACGTATCATTTGGTCATGTGAGCTCGAAATGCGTAAATATTAATTACAAGAGTTTAATATAATATAATTCAATTTTAAAAAGCTAATTTTTACATACGATCGAATTAAGTCTCGATAATAGTTCCATTAAGTTTGGAATATGGGTATTTAGTATAGAATGTCAGGCGGCACGCCTCGATAGGAGTTCAAGATTTTCGGGCGTTTAAAGCAAGGTATTTTTTTAATTAAAATAAAATGTACCCCATACTTATCACCATACCTAGCCAATACCAGGCCATCTCCCTACATCTATACCCTTTTCCATCCCTCTCTGTATAAACACTTCCCGAAATAAGTAAAAATGCAGATCCTCTTCTAAAAAAAAGTTTTTTAAAAATCTAAATCTAAATCTACACTCAATAAAAAATGCAAACTTTGGTTCATTGGAATCGCATGGTCAGGATCTTCATTTGGTATATGTATTAGAAGGCGTGGCATTGTTTTTTTAGAGTTTGACTTTGAGTAGAAAATCTAAGGTTTTAGTTTGGTTTTGATTGAGTCATCTATTTGCAAATCGAAGCTTGGATTTGGATTCGAGGTTGAAAGTAGCATCTATAGCCAAATTCTGGAGGAGGCCGATTGTGGTTTGGTGGTTGCGTCATATGTGGCAACGGGGTTCGACATCAGGTCATGATTTGGTAGGTGCTTGCGGGATGATGGTGGTTAGGTCAATCGAAAGGAGGTCGCGAAGCAGAGTTCATTGGAATTGATGGTTTGGAAAATGTAGGTCTATAGCTCCGTATCCTTGGTTGAAATGCACGACCATGCATTGAGTATCTCATGTACATGAGGGGTTAAAAGATAGAGAAGAAGAAGGATTAAGGGAGGGGTTTAGTAAATAAGTGATTAATAAAATAATTAGCATATTTAATTTATTATTTAAATCCAAAATTTTATGATATCAATATCTTGCTATTAGGTCCAAATTGAACGCGGTCATTCGCTTTAGGATCATATCAACGAATACTACGTGATGGAGTTGGTTTGACGATGAATGGAGCATGTTGAATTTAATGTCGTTCGAATTCAGAAAGGAACCAGAATGCCTCGACGACAGCTGGAATAATGATGAATTAAACTCACCTTTTTGGTTAACCAGTAATGTTATATAGTCTATAAAAATTATTGATAGGATGTTTATATATTGATTCTTTGGTTTTGATGAATTGTCGCTTTTGGAAATATATGAAATCAATTATAGAAAACAGGTTGGAGGGATCTAATGGGATTCCTCACCACTATTTATATATATATATACACATATACATATACATATATATATATATATATATGTATGTATATATATATATATATGTTTGTATATATATATATGAGTTATGATGTAGGGGGACAGGTTAGAGGGATCCAATAGGATTCCTCGCCATTGTTAATTTTAATTTCAATAATATTCCTATCATATGAATTATTGGATATTAAACCTGATTGTTGGCTCTATTGATTATGACACTGTTATCTGTTCAACTTAAACCCTGTAGTGATAGGAAATCAATATTGGTTAAGCGTTTGGCAGCTATTGGCCTCAAATTAGTTTTGAAATACTATAAATTGCTATTTGGATTGAAATGGGGAATGATTAAAATCTGAATTTGGGTTTTTTGAAAACTTTATTTGAAAGGATTTAACTTCAATTTTACTCCAACCATTTTACTTGTTATTTCTAAATCATTTAATATTGTTTTCTTAATATCGTTTTAAAGATTATTTAATTATATTTATTATTGCTTTAAAGGATTATTTAATTATATTTAATATTGTTTAAACATTATTTATTTCTCTTTAATATTGTTTTAAAGTTATTTATCAATATATTTTTTGAAAAGTTAAGGCCTCGTTTGGCTTGTCGTTTTTAGTTTTGTGTTTTCGTCTATACAAAAGTGCGTCCGTCGTATGTATTGTTAAAAAAACAAATAATTTTGAGAAATGAAATTAACATGTAAAATAGAAAATAAGTTTATTTTGTTTTTCGTTTTTCGAGAGATAACAAAAGCACGAAGAACAATCTAACTCCTTCATTGTCCGTTGATCGTCGCAATGGCTAAGAATTGTGGATCTTCTTCTCTTATTTCTTGGTATTTCTTAGTACAAGTTGAAAACACAAAACTCAAAATACAAAATGAAACCAAACGGGCCCTAATTATTTAGATAATTAATATGGTTTGAAGTTAAACATAATGATTTATTAATAATGTTTTGGAAATTAATTATTACTATTAATGGTAAAGAACAATTATTATAGTTTATTTAATAGTGTTTTGAAATTATTAATTATTATTTTAAGATGTTAATAATTATTATTTATTTATAATGTTTATTGTTAATAATTTTATTATATAATAGTGTTTTGAAGTAAATGATTATTTTTTATTTATAAATGTTTCGAAATTTATAAGTAGAGTTTTATAAACAGACTTGAGTTTTATAAGAGGGGTTTTATCGATAGTTATATGGATTTATAAAAGAGTTTATAAATGATTTTTAGAAATTTATAAAGAGGTTTATAAATGATTTAAGAAGTTTATAAAAATAAATCATTCTCAGTGTCGTAAATACACTTATACTGTTGAGATAAGCATATGAGTACATTTTCTAAGTTGTGAAAGTGTGATGTTTTGTGAATATACTTATATAGTTGAGATATGTATATGGATATTTTTCTAGTATCGAAAATATACGGATTTTTAAATATATCTTTGTAAAAGTATTTTGATACAAGTATTTACAAGATGAATTTAATTAATGAAAAGATTAATTAAAGAGGTTAGTGGTTACTTAAGTGCTTAACCAATGTTGGTTTTCCCTTTGGAAATAAATCCCTAAAATTGAATGTGTGTTTATTAATAATTATAACCAACTTTCAAATCTTTCCAATTTTTCCTTAGGAAGTATGATTGTAAATTCGAGTTCCCCGATGATGACTCGAATACTTACTTCTAAGAGAACCTGGATTGAGTCAACCGAAAACTATCGAATGTTGTTTTGAAGTGACCGAGATCGGATATATTATCTAAAAACTACTTTGAACCAAAAAATGTGTTTCGAAGCGAAGACATCTCGAAAATGATGGTGTTTGAAGATGAAGATCTTTAAAGTGCAAGGGTTGCTTGCTACTAATCCTGAGGGTGATTCCAAAATGAATGTAGTAGAAGTGTGCCTTCAGTTTGTTCATATTTTGAACAACTTGTATGGATGAATGCTGACATTGCATTGTTGCCGAGAGGGCAGTGTTAGCATTCCAAGAGGGAAGTGCTATATGAAAGGTAAAATAACCGGGAATGACTAAAATAAGGGATATGCAGCAGGGCTAGATGGGTCGCTCCTATTAGGGTATGGTCATCCCTATCTAGAGTCGATATTATCTCTCATTTGTATGCTTCGGGCCCATTAACTAAGGGGTGATCATATTCGGTACTGTCCCATAAGGGGTAGGCTGGTTCTGTGTTGGTAGGAGATCTTGGCGAGGTCATCAGTGTTATTTTATATAGAGATGCACCATGATGGGCGGTACCGCAGTAGCCCGGTCATTGTATGGAATCCATTCTCCAATAAGGCCGTACGGACTTAGTTGTGCCCAGTTATGCCGAAACGTGAGATGCAATCATTTCAACTATGTTTATATTTTACTTGACCCATTAGAAACTATTATAATATCAATGGATTTTCTATAGAAAATATTTTGGATATCGTAAGGTAAGTCCGTGTTTATATGCGGCATGGTCTTACGAAGTACCTTTATTTGAAAGGTTTTTGATAAACATTAAATTCCATTTGGGTGTGTTTTCTCACGCTGGTTTACCAGACTAATCCAGGTGTTCTTCCCTTTTAATGCTCGGGTCAGACCAAGCATATTTGCAAATTGCTTTGGATGCATTGGAGCTCTAGAGACGAGTTGGAGGTCTAAGACGTATCCATATATTTCTTTGTGTTCCGCTGTGTTGTATGTTAGTTGTATTTATCAGCAATTGTAAGGATGAACTGTTATAACTGTCCAGGCTGAAATAGGTTAGTGTGCTCTGATTGATGTATGTATATTACAATTTCTCTTTGTGTAAAGATTTGTTGTATATTATAGATTATTCGCTGCATTGTGAGATTTTGAATTGTTTAGTTTTCTTCTTTCTTTCTTCTTTCTTTCCCCCAAAGACTGGGCTTTCTAGCATTTGATTGCTCGGCACACAATACAGTGGACATATTAGTGTTAATTTTCAAGGGTCTAAAATCTCATTCGATACATAAGACCTAATTGGAAACCTAAACATGTAACTAAGGTGTAAGGTGTAAGGTCTATGTGACAACCAAAATCAATGGTGTATTCAATAGAATTAATAACATTAAAGGAAGCTGTAATGGTATAAGGTCATAGTGGCAGCTGGATGCCAAAACTATAACCTCTTAAAGGCGTAAGGCCTTAATGGTAACTGAAAATATAGTGTTTTAGGTTTTGGTTAGAAAAGAAAGAGATAGCTAAATCTTATACAGAGTGAATGGCTATTGATTCGGTTATGGCATATTTGCATGAATAAGACACTTGGGAAGGAAATGTTGATTTATGCTTGTGTTTAAGTTACTAAAATGAATATGTTATAGTGAGGGGAAAACCAGTTTATACTTTAGAAGTATGGTCTCACTATGTTTTATATTTAGGGTAATATATTGCTTATACCAAACTTTATGTCTGACCCATGTTTTTATCATTATTTTCCCCATAAACACATGGATATTCGTTCGAGTAGTTGTGTTTTTGAATCTAGGCAATTTTCTTTTGGAAGATGAATGGAGTTCCAGCAACGAGGTAGATGGCTAAGATGATATAATTGTTGTTTTATTTCCACTATATAAAGTGTTAATGTTATCATATTCATATGTTAGGCATGTTACTATTATCTATTGATTGTATCATATTTCTAACCCCTGTGTGGGCATAACCGTAGGAACAATTTGGATGTGCAAAATGACTACATGGTATTTTATTTTTAGCTGCTCTGTTTATTTAAATTTTACATGTACATATACATGCATATGTATATGTATATGTATATGTATATGTATATGTATATGTATATGTATATGTAAATGTATATATAACTAATCTCATCTATGTACTCGACAGATAATTCCAACTTGACATCAAAATATTGGAGTTCCATCTATGGGTTTTGGAGTACGGGACGTTACAATTAGTATCATAGCTTAGGTTAAGGGACACTTAAGTTTACCAGTCTAAGTAAAAGTTTAAATAGAAAAAGATAGTAGAAAATAAACAACTTGGGGAGGGCATACGTAATTATATGACATATTCATATTTTACTATATATAGATATAGGTGAGTGCTAATGGAGATTTTCTATTGCTAAATCACTTTCTTCTTTTGATTCTAATGAAGACTTTCTTAGTAGAATAAGGAAATGAGGAGTGGAAGAGCTACAGTAGGAGGAGACAATGCTAGGAGAGAACACGATAGTAGATAGACTATTGAAGAAAATGGAAGGGAGGTGGCTCCGACAGCAGTTACTGAGGGTATCCCACCTATCATAGGTATGGATATAAATGTTTTATTCTGGAAGCTCATGGCATAGATGATGAGGGAAACATGCCAGAAGCAGTAGAGCTCAGGCCGGTTGTGAGAGAGGATTTCTTGAACCTGAATCAAGACTATAGAAACCTAGGAGGCAAGATATTTATCGGGAGAGAACCGACAGTGGAAGCGTTAAATTATCTAAAGGTAAGTGAGCGTATATTTAGGGATTTGGTGCTGAATGATGTGTAGAATCAAAGAATTGCATCCAAACAGTTTCATGAGGATGCTTTAGATTTGTGGGAGATGGTGACTACCGAGACTCCTGAAGAGGAGATTACTTGGGTACGGTTTAGGAAGAGATTTGAGGCTCGGTTCATTTTCAAGCCTCAGAGAAGTGTGGTGTCGAGGAAGTTCATTGATCTCTGGCATGGAGAAATTTTTGTAGAAGAGTATGTCAAAAAGTTCAAAGTGTTCATTAACACCCCATCGAAGAAGAACATGTAGTTCATCTGGGGCTTAAAGCAAGGTTTGAACCACAAGGAGACGACGCATCTAGCATCTCTTTATGAGTTCGTGGTAGACACGACCGAAGATACAATATTATATACCGAGAGGTGAAGAGGGTTGAGACAAAGCTGAAAATGGGGTGGAAGAAGATTTTTACCAGAAGAGGAAGGAAGGGCAATAGTCGAGAGGAAAGGTGCTAGAATGAGTCAGCCGAAAGGATCTTTCAAAGATTGTCTATTATAATTGTAGACAGAAGGGGCACTATGCATCTTATTGTCCGTAGCTAGATGGAATAATCAAAGTTAACCGCTTCAATTAAGATAAACCAGGCCATAAGAAGAAGGATTGTTAGAAGCTAAAGTAGACAAGGATTTTTCTTTAGAAGGGTTATTCTCAGGACCACCAACTAAGGAGAAAGGAAGGGGACTAGTGCTTGGAGGTATGATTTCGATATTCAATTTTTAGTTAGAGTTTTGTTTGATACTGGAACTACACATTCTTTCAATCGGAAAGATGTTGTTTATAGATTGGGGTTAGATGTTACCTATTTAGTCACTTCTTCATGTGCAATTAATCTAATCCGTGGGTATGCCACTGTCGGGTTGGAGTGTACTAGTTTAGAAATTGTTTTGTGTAGCTATTTGTTTTTTTATGGCCTATATGTATTTGACTTTGTAGGGTATGATGTAATTTTAGGTACGGATTATCTAATGTAGAATGATGTAAGGATCAACTATGCCGAAAGAAATATTGCTTTAAGAATCCAAAAGGAGGAGATAGGATCTTGGTCTCCTTAGATGAGGTAAGTTGAAAGTCTTGTTGTGTGCAATGGAGTATAAAAGAAGAGATTGATAGGATTTGGTGGTTTGGTAATTTGTAGATGTCTTTGAACTAGTAATGGGATTACCTTCGAGAAAAGTGGTTGAGTTTCATATCACTCTAGTACTAGGGAATAACATGTTAGTAGACCACCTAATAGAATGCCTCTAAGGAAATGGAAGAATTAAATAAGAGGCTAGTGGAACTTAAGCACAGGAGTTTCTTTGAACCAAGTATTTAGCCGTAGGGAGGTTCTATGGTGTTTGTGAAGAAGTCAGATAGATTCCTACTTTGACAACCACTACAGACCTATGGTTCCCAATATACTTGTATAGTATGTACAATGGTACCTGATCGATGTAGAGTAATAGCCATAAAGTAACCAAAACCTAAAGTTTAACATGTCGTATAGCTCACAACATAGAGGATAAAATATAATAACCAACATAGACATAAAGTAGACAAGACATATATGCATAACTAAAATGAACCACAAAAATATCATAGTAACAAGTTCATAATAGTTATATAACATTAATATTGGCTATACATCAACAAAATAAACTTTAATGTTGTCTCTAAAAGTCGAGTGCTAATAAAAGCTCCAAAATGCTGCATAGCGAAATAACGATAAGCTCTAAAGTATAAGTATAGATAAGCGTCAGCCTCCTACTCATCCTTAGAATAGCTCCATGTGCTAATCTCAGATCTACTATCTAGTCTACTTATTTAAGAATACCTAAGATAATAAGAAGTAAAGCATAAAACCTCGAGTTATATAACAGTTTAGTGTAAGCGATCAATAATCTCAAGATGCTATAAAATCCAATATAGTAAAAGAGGAACACTGGGTATGAGATGTCATAACTACCATGTCCCTACATTCAATAAGTTAGCAATATATGTTATATTATCATCATATGGGTGTACATTAGTATGTACAATATGGTGTTGGGGTATCTAACATGGTAGTACCAATATCATAAGACATCCTTCCAATCACACATCAATCCAAGCAAATGCAGGAATCATAGAACATATAATAACTAAAGCAACCAAAATGACCATCACTAAGGTATCTCATAACCACTAAGGTGACATCGGATATATGATAACTCATATGATCATTATAAGGCTCAACGACACACTATGTTGGAATTGAATTTGATGCTTGATCACATACCATCACATAGGTACTGCCCTAACTAAGGCAGGCCAAACCATCACTAAGATCCAGAGTACACAACATCCTCCATACCCTTTTTTCATGAGACACATAGCACATCCATAGTTATCAATGGTCTCTTTGGCACATGTCTCGATAGTAGAACACACTATGTTCTACTCCATCGCTTCACATCATCGAACGTGCCTCATTGAACCATCACTATGTCCTACGAACAATTCCCATTTAAGGTCCTACACTCAAATAACATGCCATGTTTATTCGTTGAAGCTTGGAACATTACACTAAGTCCCTCGAGTCTTCTAAGGTGAAGCCGAAGTCTCCTATCGCATTCCTAGGTCAAGCTCGAAGTTAGTCTAAAGAGTCCCCACGTCATTCTATATATATATATATATATATATATATATATCGATCGACAAAGCTCCATAACTTATCATCCGCTCATCAATACACCATATGATCGATATCACATTCTTCCATTACCCCACCAGATCGACCGTAGCACTATTAGAGTACTTTGATGATGGTTTATTGATGGTTCGTCTCCGCAAGAACACTCAAAGTCGTAATTCAACTAGCTCAAATTTCTCAAACATTCACCCCGAAGCACACATGCCTCTTGCCCAAGTCCCTTGTCACTTTTCACTTAAGAAGCATGGGTTGTACTGAACCACATAGTTCAGTGTCGAACCATATGGTTTGGTGCTAAGCCATTGAAGCTACCACTTAGCCATATTCGGCTAAGTTAAACCCTCTGACTTGGCCTTGAAGCTTGAAGTTCTTCCTTCCCAAGCTTGAAGCCTCTACCCCAAAATCCTAAAGTTTACACCAATGACTCTATTACCACCAATCCATACTCTTTTGGCCATAAGTCCACCATTTCCACTCTAAGTCACTTGTGATTGATTATGTATCATCCTTAGGCCATCACCATCCTATACCATCAATTACACTTAAAAATAGCCAACTTTGATTGGTTACTGCTGAATAATCAAAATCGTTCGGTGTGGAATGAACAGCTTAGCAAAATTCCTTCATTTTATGAGTTGATTTCCCTTCTACTCAAACTGTCTTAACTTCCTATGCAATTTGTTTGTGTCGATTTGGCTCTATACCATCCAAAACTGATCGATACTCCAAAATGCACATAGATACACGATATCCTAACCTAAGCAAACAACATACAAATACTACTAAATAAGCATCATATCATCATCATATCATTGCTAAATATTCACTACAATCATTAAATCATCCAAAACAAGTTAGCGTAAGATAGCCTATCCATATGAGCACATCTACTATTTTTAGATCTAGATTCATTTATAGAGCATTTATATGCATTTTGGAAGCATGGCTAGTTTAGATTTGATCAAAATAACATTTTTCACTTTAAAATCATTTATAAAATAGTTTAATACTCTATTAGCAATCATAGTATAGTAAGAGACAAATTACTCATCAAAGGGTCCAAATGCACAAGAATCAACATAGATCTGAGATGAAAAGTAACCAACATGAATTTTAAGGCGCCCAAACTGTAATTAGCGAATCCCTTGCCGATCCCTTTGTTAATATCTTCTTAATTCGTTAATTTGGCTAATTAAATTAAGGATTTGAGTTTCTTTTTGGCTAAGGAGATGATTAATTGAAGTTACGATAATTTTTAAGAAGTGTGAAAACGGCCAGGGGCTCTCCCATTAGTTTAATTAGACAAACTTTGAAATTCATTAATGGGTCTAGTTTTAGGCTTAGTGTGATTACCCGCTAATCTATCAAAAAACTACTAAATTTCAAATGGCAATATCTCCTCAATGTAAAGCCAAAAGTCTATTATGATCCGTGATAACCACCCTACACCTCCGATACTCAGTATAACAGAAGAGTGCACTGCTACGATGCCCGACAAATGTAGGACGATTGAAAAGGGTGAAAAGTAGAGAAAACAATCACATAATTTGTCATATATCTAATAGCACATCGAATAAAATATAATAATCATTACAAATATAAAATAGATGAGATGGTAATAACTGGATGAACCATAAAATATCAGAGTTCATAGGATCATAGAGTAATATAAAATAGCAGTAGAGTTTTACAATTGAAAATAAACTCAAGATAACTGTCTCTAGATAAAATAGCTAATATTGTTTAGGCTCCATAGTGTCGTGCAGTAGAATAAGCAATAGTAAGCCACATACAAATACGAGAAAGCACCATCTCCTGCTCGTCCATCTGCACAGCACTGCATATCACCCAAGCTTGTTATCTGGTCTACTCATTTTAGAGTACCCAAGATAATAAGAAGTAAAGCATAAAACCTCGAGTTAGACAATGGTCTAGTTTGAGTGATAAACAGTCTCAAAATAACATAGAATTCGATATATTAAGGAACAAAGGTATAGAAAATCATATCTAACTTGTCACTGCATCTAAAGTGTTAGCACATAACAACTATAATAAGCTACTATATTATCATCACAATAAAGTATACAAACATCTTAGTATACTCTCGGGTGTCTAGGCACTATTCTCCTGGATACTTATGCTATGTGACATCTCTAAAGCGACAACCAACAACTATATCAGTCATAGAAAACATAGCATCCATCAAACAATCCTCACTATCACTCAATGTGCTTTAGATATGATAGCTCATACAACCATCAACTTACAAGATTTATTAAAAATATCTGGTTTACCCATGTACCCGAACACCAGCTCATATAGCTGACACTAGGCCTCTTCTACGATCTAGGGTAAACATAAAGTACCCAATGAGCATCCTTACAATACCCATGCTTACGAGTACATAAGAAACACTTCGAGTATCAATGATCTCTTTGCAAGTGTATCCAAGCCCTTCATTACTCCATCTATTTTCATTCATCATCATAGAACCCTTCAACGTTCCATTCTCAATGATGGAACCCTTCGATGTTCTATCCATGTGTTCCCTTCAAACAACCTGCCTTGGTGGATCATCATCATCATAACTCCATCGATCAACCCATTACATTGCCAGTACATCCACATCGGTTATATAATCAACACATCAAAGTTCCGATATGCCTTTTCCTTATTGTTTTATCCTTGATCTTCATCACTTTTCCATTATCAAAATTGAACGTTGAATGATCAAACGAACTCACACGCATGCACATCGAGACACCACGCATATGTCCCTAGAGCTATGCCTTACTTTCCTACCAACTAACAAGATCGGTACCGACCATGTATACAGACCATGTTTAGTCAGCCAAACTTGGCCAAGTTTCCAAACTCCTTGACCTTGGCCCAGAGTTGCTACCCATGAGACTCAAAGCCCACGAGATTGGTACCCTCCAAATTTTGCTAAGTCCAAAGTTTCTCCCCTGCTCCATCACGAGCCTAACCTAAAGCATGTAGCCTAGAAACCTGAAGTCTCTACCTCCTGGACCCAAAGCAACCCACCTCTTGATATAAAGCACTTCATCCCTGCCACGATTTTGATTCTAACAGATCTAATTTGGTTCTTACTGCTCTGATTTGACGATTAAATTTTTAGGCACCAAATTAACTCCAAATCACTTCAGATTTGCTATGTATACTTCCAATGAATTTAGCACACCATATCCAAATTTCATTATGCTTTGAGCACTTTGGTGTTATTGCAACAAACGGCATATCATATTCATAACCAAATAAAACAACTAGCAAACACATCAAAACAATTCGGCCAGAAATCAAACATCATTCCATATCATCCAAACAACATAAATAAATCATTTGAACATGAATTATATACATGAATCACTCTAGATCTAGTTTTCTAGAAAATAAAATTTATGATGGGTAAAAGGTGTAAATCATATCAAAATTTGAGTCTATCTTTTTATATGGTCTAGGGTGTTATTATTATTAGATCTAAATTTTAAAATCATTAAATTTCAAAAATCACAATTTAACCATATCTACCTACATAGTATAATAAGAGAAAGAATATCACTCACTTAACCCTAAAATTACCCAATAATCCCTTCAAATTTAAGATAAGTATTAGTGACACAATTTCCTATGCAGCGAAATAGTAAACCTAGAGATTCCCCTTACTAATTACCTTATAATGATGATATTTGGCTCATTAAAGTATAGAAATGAGGAGATTTTTGATGGAAAATGAATTAAATAAGGTTTAGACTAGTTTTGGAAAGTGGGAAAAGTGATTAGAATTTTTCCATCGTCTTTAATTAGGCACAATCCCAAAATGATTTGGTCGGCTTAAGTATGGGCTTAACTAATTACCCACTAATCTAGCCAGCAACAATCTAACTTAAAATGGTCATATCTATTAAATGGTAAGTCTATTTTCTATTATTAACACTCTATGGAAGGAGAAACCATTATCCGGTGTAATGGAAGTGGTTTTAGATCCTAATTTAGTTCATATCAAAAGTTATAGGACATATAAGATTTTTGAGGGTCAAAACTATCCGATAAAAATTTTAAGGATGGAAAATGTCCCTAGTAGTCATTTCCTAAAGTTATAGAGTCATACGACCCCAAATGAATTAAATAATAATATTTTATGATCCTCCGATACGTAAAATATGGGTCATTACACTCTCCTCCATTAGAAATTTCACCCCAGAAATTCCTAAATAAATCAAAGAATAGTCAACCATAATTACCCCGCATGCCTAACAATCATAAGGAAACATCAAACATATCAAACATGCAATCATGCAATCAATAATATAGATATACTTATCCTTGCATATGAGTCCAAAACTTCCTATATGATATCAAAAGTGAAAGTAAGTACCATAAACTATAGGCCTTACCACATAAAGAGCTCTGGATATGCAGCCCTCGTACTCTCCTCGGTTTCCCACGTGCAATCGCCTTCACTTTCACCCACTGAAACTTCACTAACTCCACCATATTCCTCCTAAGCTTCTTCATACCACGTCCAATGATGTGAATTGGCCTATAAGGTCTCGAAGCTTCTAGTTCAATCTCAATATCTTTAAGTTGATCTGATGCAATTATCATGCTTAAGCCATGCCAAAACTTCCGTAAATGAGAGACGTGGAATATGTTGTGCATGCCCGCTATCATCTGAGCTAAGTCGACCCTTTATGCTAGGTTTCCAATCCTTTCTACTATTGAAAAATGACCTACAAAGTATAGTGCCAATTTCCCCTTACTACTGAATCGAACAACATTCTTTAATGAAGAAATCTTCATAAACACCAAATCGCTGATAGAGAACTCCAAATCTCTATGTCTCTTATCATTGTAGCTCTTCTGTCTATCCTAAGCAGCCTTCATTTGATGTCAAATAATTTCAATCTTCTCCAAAATCTCACTGATCATATCTGACCCAAGTATCAATTTCTCGCCTGCTTCTAATCAACACGAAGGAGTGTTACACAGTCGGCCATACAATGCTTCGAATGGTGCCATACCGATACTAGACTGATAAACATCGTTGTATGTAAACTCCACAAAATGCAAATGATTATCCGACGAGCCTCCGAAATCAAGTATGCAAGCCCATAAGAGATCCTCTAATATACGATTCACCCATTCGATCTGCCTAGCGGTTTGCTAGTGATAAGCTATACGGAGGTGCAGCTTCAACCCCAACGCCTCTTGTAAGCACTTCCAAAACCCATCGGTGAATAAAGGGTCTCAATCACTCACAATGCTCTTTGGCACTCATAGAATCACCCCACCTATTTCATGTATAATTCGGCCAATTTGGATGTTGTTTTATTAGACTTAACAGGTATAAATCGAGCATTCTTCATCAATCTATCAACAATGACTGAGATGATATCGTGCCTTCCTCTGGTCCTCAGCAATTCATCGATGAAATCCAACAATACTTGTTCCCACTTCCACTTGGGAACTTCAAGTTGTTACATCAACTTACTTGGTTTCTTCTGCTCTGCCTTTACCAATTGACAATTCATGCACTTCGAGAAGAATGCCCTAAGATCCTTCTTTATGCCCTTCCAATAGTATGTCTGTTTTATATCATGGTACAGCTTATTACCGCTAGGATGTATAGTCAATCTTGAACAATGGCACTCTCATGATACCTCATCTTGTAATCCATCAACATCGGGAATAAACAATCTTCCATATTTATGGAGCCAACCATCTTGATCGAGTCTATACCGCTTTATCTCATAAGACTCCAGTCCTTTCTCTATCTTTGTGTGATCTCTGCTAGTCTAGCGTCTCACTTCTGAATAGTACCACTTCTCTCGATAAAAGTAGATCTAATGGTCAAATTAGCCAACGCCTTTGGCTCTAACTCGCAATGAGGTCTGAAGTCATGACTGGTAATAAACTCTAGCTACTTCCACTCTAAGGACATTGCTCAAAAGCTAGCATGTATTCTACTCAAAGCATCGATGACTACATTTCCTATACCATACCATATAAGAAATGCTAAAGTCGTAAAGGGCTATAAATTCCAACCATCGCTGCTGATGAATGTTGAGGTCCTTCTTGGAGAAAAGTTATTTCAAGGAACTGTGGTCTATGAACAACTTGAACCTTTCTCTTTGTAGAGAAGCCTCTATAGCTTCAAAGCAAATACTATCGCTGCCAGCTCCAAATTGTGGGTCGGCTACTTCCTCTCATGTAATTTCAGCTATCGACTAGTGTAGGTGATAACCTTACCTCCTTGCATCAGTACCATACCCAATCTAGTACCACAAGCATTAGTGTATACCATTATCTCTTCATTCTCGCTTGGAATGGTCAACATCGGTGCACTCATTAACCTCTTCTTCATACTCACAAACACATGCTCACACTTTGCATCCCAAACAAAGGCTTGATTCTTCTTCATCCAATTGGTATACGATGCTGCTAATTTAGAGAAGTCCTTGACAAAATGTTAATAATATCTCGTAAGTCCAAGGAAACTTCTCATAGCAGTAGCATTCTTGGGTTGGTTCTAATCTTGAACTGCTTCCACTTTCGCAGCATCAACTGTAATACACTGCTCGGGGATGACAAAACCCAAGAATCTCACTTCCTCACTCCAGAAGTGACACTTCGAAAAATTCACTCTCAATCTGTGCTTCCTCAATACTTCAAGCAAAATCCTAAAGTATGTCTTATGTTCCTCCCGTGTCCTTGAATAGACTAGAATATTATCCATGAACACAAGCACGACTTGTTTAGTTCATCATTGAAGATACGGTTTATAAGATTAACAATGTATGTCTATGCGTTGGTTAGCCCAAGCAGCTTAACCAACCACTCATTGAATCCAGACAACGTAAAAAACATTGTAATCAGCATAGTCTACTTTGCTACTCTCAATCGGTAAACCCCGTCATAAGATCCAACTGAGAGAACACCTTCGCAATATGGAGCTGATCAAACAAGTCATCAATATGTGAGAGTGGATACTTGTTCTTCCTTATCACCTTATTAAGCTCACGGTAATCAACACACAACCTTAGAGAGTCATCCACCTTTGTAGCAAATGCTATAGGTGCGCCCCACTCAGATATACTCCTGCAAATAAACCCTTACCTCAATAGGTCATTTACTTAGACCTCCAACTCCTTATGCTCTGTGGGTGCCATAAGCCTCAAAGGCACAACTATCGGTCCAGCATCTTCCACTATGTCTATGCGGAACTCAATCTCTCGGTGTGGCGGTAATCTGGCCACTTCCTCCCATAAGTCCAAATACTCTATAACAATAAGCACAAGTGACAACTCATCCTATGGGACCTCCAACGAATATAGAAAGCTAACCATAACCTAGTCCTCTGGTAGCCAGCAAATCTTTACCTTCCGCCCTTCCTCAGCCCCAATTTTAACTAACAGGTTCTCGCAATCCACAACTAGTACATACTTCCTCAACAAGTCCATACCTAAGATAATACCAAACTCAATGCAACCCAAAATAAAGCAATTACAAACAAAATAGAATCCATGACTCAGTAAGACCAAACCAGGACAATTATACAAATACTAGTGGGGTCTCTAATAGGGTTCACCGCTATTAAAGTCGGTCAACTATTTCGGGTCTCAATCCCAACTTATTTAAAAGGTAACTAGATATAGAGGAATGTAAAGCCCCGGTATCGAAAAAAACACGTATCAAAACACCATAAATAGAAAGCATACCTTGAATGGTGATACCCTTCCCTTTATCTTTCGCCGAGGGAGCACTCGAAGTCGAAACATCGTCCAAAGCATATGCCTTCACCATCTACTTCTGCATTGTAGGAAATGGTATAGTGTAAATTATACTGGTGTGAATGGATCTTAAGGCTACTTTAACATTCAAAGGGAATTAATAGTGTTTTATAACTTATATAAAACTTTTCTATGTAGTTTCAAGATTTAAATCCAAACAAAGATAATCAACGCATATATATATACACACGCTCTAATAGGCAGTCATAGAAATATATAAATGCAATCAAATGAAGTAAAAGTAAGAGAGATGACACTAGAGATTTTATGTTGGTTTGGATTAACTAATCCTATGTCTAGTCCTGTACAGTGTATGTGCATATTTTCTTTTAAATACCTACTTTAATCAGGTAGCAAGCAAACCAGAATACAATCTTAATTTGAAGTCAATATTGATACACCCTTCTGACTTTTCGAGCTTAGGGTAGATTCTCTTGATTTAAATAGGCAACAAGCACACCCACTTGATTTGAATGGGTAACAAGCACACCCACTTGATTTAAACTGGCAACAAGCATATCCACACAAATAGTAGTAGAGAGTTGTTGATTCCAAACGAAAATAGTTGTACTTTGGATACAGAATATCCTATAGCACTTTTAATAAAACTTTAATCTTTGAATTAAAGAGAGAATACTTGCAAATCAGTGAGTAGATTATAGAGAATGAATGTAATAAAGCAGAGATTAAATTTGAATGAATTTGAGGAGTATAGAAAGTGGATTTTGTGGAATATATAATGAGAATTTAGAGTAAGAAGAATACAAAAAAGTAGTTGTTAAAATTCGTTTTCTAGTCACCGTTATATAATGTTTTAAGGGACATGTCTATTCACGAAGAGATGAAGTCAAAAACCACAAGTATTCAAAATTTAAAAGACATCTCTTCAATGGTATATATGTCGACATACATAGGAAGCCTATGTCGATATAAATTTGTATGTTTGGAAAAACAATAATATATTTAAAGTGTTATAATATTCTAATGTTTTGTAAAATCATTTAGAAATAACTTTTAAATACTTTTTAATAATCAAAACTTTTATAAAATATTTGTAGATATATTTTAAAAATAAAATAAATATTTTGGTAATAAATTATCGAAAGAAAAGGAAGTTACTATTCAAGGACTTTACCAAATTTATCTAATGTCTATTAACTATAAACAATAGTCTTAAACTCTTCATATCTTCATCTTTAAACTCACGAGTCTTCAATTATCTCGATCATCTCTGAATCTTGATCTCTAGTCTTTTTACTGATCAGTCTTCAAACTCGATTATCCTTTTCTTGTATAAACCTATGTAATATTCTGTAAAATATTCTATACCACTTGGGAAAGCATCTGTACCTATGGATGTTGTTATAATATTTGTGGTATTAATAATCTCTCCCTTTTTGATAATGGCAACTATGCAAATATATTTACAATAAAATATAATGTAACTCCCACTAAATTGGTTAACTCCTCCTATTTTGAATAACTCCCCCTTAGTATATGCATATGTAATATTTTATATTTTTCCCCCTTTGTCATCAATAAAAATGGGTAAAGAAAAATAAACTCCCCCTAAAATATAACATATTAAATACTATGAATGTGCTAATGTTGTACATGGAATCAAAAATCAATATAAATTGCGAAATTATATTTCTAAGAAATAACTACAAATATATAATTATAATTACATTTGTTTCAACCATACATCACAATCTATACACATTTATACAATTAATTACATAAAAAAAACAAATCATAACTAAAGTTAATTATATAGACTAAATATGTTCAAGTAAATACATATTTTAAATACAAATTAAACTAGATTTTCTTAGGATTTTCAACCCATTCTTCGGATCCAAAGATTGGACGGGTGTTGATGACTTCCTAATCTTCATGTTCTACTTTCGCCTTAGAGTTTAAGCATTCTGGGGCATTTCTTTGAACTTCTTTGGCAAAACAAGAAATCGAACATCGAAGAGAATTAAATTGTTTTTCTAGTTCTTGATAATTTGCATTTGACTCAACTCCAAGTGTCGTTGACTGCGAAGAATGAAGCAAAGAGCATTCTTGAATGATTGAAGATTTTCTTTTAGATTATCACTAAGCTTTTATTTTGAAGAATCGATGTTTGAATTTATTTTTATGAAAAGAGATATATAGAGAGAAATAAAATAAGAAGATGGATTATTTTCTAGAAGAAATATGGTTTTATAGAAGTGAAAAGTTAGATTAATAACTAATCCCTCCAAAAAATAACTAATTTATTTAAATTTCAAATTTTGAAATACTAGAGTATGTCAACCTACATATGTAGTCTATGTCGACATACATGTAGAAATTAGAATGTTTTTGTTTTTGTTTTTTATATTTTTATATTTTATATTATTTTAGTTTATAATTCCAGAGAACAAAATAATATGATTAACAACAAAAATGAAGTCTCTAAGCAAATTCCATTAATAAAATCGAAAGATACATAAACATAAAAAAATGAAAATGACATAAATAAACACTAGAAACTATAAGGATAGATAAGTAGATCTAAAAAGATGATGAAGAAGAAGAAGAATTTCCACCAAGCTTTCTCATTATCTTCCCAAAGTATTTGTCGACTTTGTTTGAGAGGCTACTGAATTTCTTACTAAAAAGGCAACTAAGCTTCTTTTGATTATTAAGAAGCTTCTCTTTATTTGAATAGCAAGATGGTTTGTCATAGTTTTCAATAGATGTATCTATGTCCTCCTTTTCTTCTCTTTCTTCCTCCTCTTCTTTTTTTTCTCCCTCCTCTTCTATTTCGATATCATTACTTTCTTCTTCATGAAGAATCCCTTGCTCTTCTTTTGTTGCTAATCTTTCTTCCTTTTCGGTAAGAGACTCATAGGGTCTGAATTCCAGAGGGATGTGCATGAGAGAGAAGTTGGTTTTGCCGGAAAGTTTATGAGGTAAAATGTTTTCATCTCTTAAATCAATACCAAAATAGTTGAAAATTCTAGTGATGAACACACCACGATAAAGTGTGTTTTCATGTCTAGAAATTTTCTTCTAAACAAAATCGTCTAAAATCACTTGAACCAAAAATAGAAAAAAGTGCTTTGAAAGCATTTTGAGTGGGGTTATGTTAATTCCCCATCCTAAGGGTAATAGTATATGGTAAAATAAGGCTCATTAGTCTTGCTTTTAGCCTAAGATTTTTGCCTTTAAAACCATACTTTTCATCATTTGCAAACAAGTCATGCATAACTTCTCTATTTTCGTAATCAATTACAAAAGTGGAGAGGTCATTTCCACTACTTTTACAACCAAGAATTTAACTAAGAATTTCACAATCTAGAATATTAGTTGTATCTTTTACACTACTCTAAATTTGACCTTCTTCTCCTTGATAAAACTTTCCATTTAAATTAGCGTAAAACATTTTAACTAAATCGAGATAGCCATCAAAATTATTTTAAAGTAAATCGGTTTAAGTGCCATTTTTTAAATCAAGATCTTGTAAACTATAAAAATAAAATTCATTGAAATTAGAAAATATTCTCGAAAAGACTTTACCATAAATAACATACTCGATATATGTTTCAATGCACTCTCGATCATTGAAAATTTGACTTTTGATTCTTTTGGTAAGCCTAATGGTTTTTTATGAAGATGGATGGTTTGAGGAAGATATTATGGGTATGTTTTAGAAGAAAGAGAGCGTATAATTTGTTTGATTTTTGAAATAAAGTGTTTGTAGAAGATGAGGTAAAAAGGAGTGAATAAATTATACTAGCGCGAATGGACATTAAGGCTACTTTGACACTAGAAGAGGGGTGAATAAATAGAGTTTGAATTGTCAAGTGATAGAAAATGCGGCTTTTTAAAATTTGAATTTAATGCAAAAGAGAGGGAATTTCAAATTTCAAATTTTGGAAAAATTCCTCAAATTCTGCCAGATATATCAACATATCTAGGTGGCATATGTCGACATATTTGCCAAAATTTTCAAAGTTCAAAAATTAAAGAAATATATAGATATATATATACTTATTATATTATATATATTTATATTTATATATACATTTGCAGGCAAAATAAAGTATTATTATTTTGCACAGGAAAGCTGGTTTTATAGTGGTCATACCACTTTACAAATTTAACAGGTGTGAAACACGAATGCCTCAACAACTATTTCCTTTGTAGGAAAAATAAAGTATATTTATATATAATTATATATTTATTCCTATATTAATAGTTTCCAAAAAATAAAAATAAAATGTAAAATGTAAAACGTACCGATTTTGTTGATTCCTTTGATTAACTCGTTTAATCTTCCATTACCATGAAATACATGCATATATTTCAGTATCTGGTTTGTTGTCATTGGATGTCATGTTAGAATCGTCCAAAGTTGCATTGTAAGCCCTTTTTCTCTTTTTGAATGAATCAGTGTTTGGTGAATTCTTTATTTTCTTTTATTATGGACAGTCTCTTCGTAGATGGCCAGATTCACCACAATCGTAACACTTAAAAACATTTTCATTTCTAGAATTTTAGTTTCAGTTTTATGAAAGTTGTTCTTCTTTCTATATTTTACAAATTTTCTAAATTTCGAGACATAAGAGCAATTTCCTCATCATTATCATCGTCATCTGAATCTTGATTGTCGGTTGTTTCTTTGAATGCAATTGATTTATTTTCGATCATCTTTTTTCCCTTCAACCCCACAACTGTAATTCATAGGGCAGTAGAATACCAATTGATTCTTTAATTTTAATATACTAATATCATTGGCTGCCTATATTACTAATGTCTTTTGATCTCATTCAGAAGAGAGTGAATTAAGGATTTTTCTAACTATATCCTCTTTTGAGAAATTGTCCCCTAATGATAATAATGAATGAACTATATCCTAAAATCTATAATACATGTCAAAAATAGACTCATTTGGTTTCATTTTAAAAAGTTGAAACTGATTGGTTGGCATGGAAATCTTAGTTTGGTTTACTTTACTAGTTCCATTATGTGTTAGTTGCAATATTCCCCAAATTTCATGGGTCAACTTACAAATAGAAACTCGGTTAAACACATTTTTATCTAAGGAGCAAAATAAAATATTCATGTCCTTTGAGTTATTAAGTGCTTATGTTTTTTGGTCTAGTGTCCATTGTGAATATTTAGTTTGGGGTTCAGTATACTCACTTTGTGTAATGTTCCAAATATCTATACCATTGGATTGTAAATAAATTTCTATCCTACATGACCAGTAAGTATAATTTCTACCATTAAATAGTGGGGAACTAGTAGATCATTATCCTTCTACCAAAGTGTCAAAAGGTATACTACCCTTGTTACTAGCCATCCATACTTTTCAAAAATCTAATAATGAGTTTTGAAAACCTACTGCTCTAATACCAAATGTGGAAAACGATATAGTATAAATTAACTAGTGTAAATGGATCTTAATACTACTTTAACACAAGAGAGGCGGTGAATGGTGTTTTATAACTTATATAAAACTTTTCTAATTACTTTCAAGATTTAAATCCAAACATAGATAATCAAAATAAATATATATTAACAAGCAATCACACACACACATGCAATAAAACCAAGCAACAAGATCACCCATTTGATTTAAATGGGCAACAACAACACCCACTTAATTTGAACGGGAAATAAGCGCAGACACTTGATTTGAACGGGCAACAAGCACATCTATACAAATAGTAGTAGAGAGTAGTTGATCCCAAATACAAATAGTTGTATTTTGGATATAGAATATCCTATATCCCTCTTGATAGCACTTTGATCTTTGAATTGAAGGGAGATTACTTGGACATTAGTGAGTAGATTATAGAGAATGAATGTAGTAAAGTAGAGATTAAATTTGAGTGAATTTGAAAAGTGTAGAAAGTGGATTTTGTGAAATATATAATGAGAATTTGAAGTAAAAAGAGTGTAGAGAAAGTAGTTGTTAAAATTCATTTTCTAGTCCCGTTTATTTAGCGTTTGAAGGGATATATCCATTCGCGAAGAGATGGAGTCAAAAGTCACAACTATTTAAAATTCAGAAGACATCTCTTCAACGGTACATATGCCGACATACACAAGAATTTTCCTAATTGCATTCTTTCGTTCCTCCTACCTCAACAAGCCGAATCTAATCTCCATCATCCTCCTCCACCTTTAAATTGCAGCCTCTCTCTTCCGTTCCTCTTAGAGGCATGCCATTTTTTCCCTAGGAGTAGCAGCCTTGCCTCCCCTTCGTGTTGGTTTTGCATGTTATATCTCACCCCACCACCACTCCATATCCCTATTCTCTCCCTCCGACCACTTCTTAGCTCAAGACACCTTTTCACACTATCGGTTTTTCCTTACATCATTATGGTATCAACCCTCAAGAGGCCACTTGGTTGGACAAGAATGAGCAGAAGGTTTCGCTGCATTTAGGCTGAAAGAAATATTCATCGTGGTAGGATTTGCACCGATCCTATGCTTCGAGACTTTTGAGCGGGAATGTTACTTGTAATGCATCTGCCTTTTCGATATCCTATTGGCGCAAAATTTCAATGGAGGCAATAGTTTGATTCGTTTGGAAGTGAAGGGTGTCTTGATTGAGCTGACTAATGATGATCTCATTGAGATTTTGGAGACCCTCGCGAAGGACGTGGACTTGGATGATTTTGAAGTGACCGACTCAAAGATCTTGCAGCAGATCTTTTCCTAGGATGTTGGTGTTTGGAAGATGGATAATCTACATCTGACTGCCCGTCTGATTATATGCATCATTCGGCACAACGTCATCCTTAAGACGGGAAGTTATGAACGAATTTATCCCTTGGTGCGGAAGACCACATACGCTAGTATTGATGGGATTGCCATGATTGGACCCGCTCCCTTTTGATGTAAATTGTTGATCAAGGATTAGCACTCCATAGAGCCACTTTCTGCATTTTCACCTATCCATTCTCGTCTTTAGGTAATACGATGAACCTCCATGGAGAGGCAGTTTAGTAGAAAGTTCCTTCTACCATCATTAGATCCTTCCTTAGGAAGAAAGCAATTCTCAAGCCATCGGCAACACCAGTAGTGCGTGTATAGCCGCCATGCTACGACCATTAAAGGGTCGCAACAATGGATCGAGCTCCAGTCGTAGAGCAAGGCAACTCGTAGTCTAAAGGCATTTTTTTGGGATTTATGGTGTTGTTGTCTTTTCTCTTCCAGCATTTGTTCTTTTTCTTTAGGTTGTTCTGATTATAACTGTTTGTTGTCTTTTGTAAAAGGCATGCATGATATTATGAGTTTCTATTTATTTACTGTGTTATTGTTATTGGACATGCAAACCGCTCCTATATATACATAGTAAGGAAGCGATATAAATATGGGAATCTCATAAAGACACTTGACTTACAGTAAATCCATTATAAGATTGGAAGTTTAGAATAGTTGGAAAATTTTACCGAATGACAGGATAAAGTTGTTTTGGTATCATAGGTCATTGCTTATGTTCCTTAAAAGCTAAATTTTTTGAATAATAGATGTAATGACATTTTTTAAATAAAATGTCAAGTTTTATGGGTAAAGGTTAGTCATAGTTTTTAAAATTTGGTTTATGCATTTAGCGCATAACCGACATCCAACTACGCTGAAATTGTGGCTTGGTTTATCAAAAATTTTGAAAAGGAAAATATCTTGAAAAGTTTCCTCTTGATTTGAAAAGTTCTCTTTTGAAAAAAAAATTCAAGGTTTAGTTGTTTTTGGCTCTTAAATTACTTTAGGAGTTTGTTCAAAATTTTATTTCAAAGGAAAATGTGCGTCTAAATATTTTGGGATCTTATTTTGACTTACGAATTTGAAAATTGAATAAGATTTTTGTGATATCTTTGATTTTGAATGCCACATGTTAGGCGTAAGGAAGGCAAATAGAGTTAGAATTTGTGAATTTAACGATGCATTAAGTTCGAAGATGCGATAAACGCAAGCGATAACAAGGGAAAAGCTGTTTTAGTCTTGGAATTTCTATTTCCATATCTTGTCAATGACACGCGCGAGTCTATTTTTAGACTTAATTCCATTTTGAAGCTTGAAATAAGCCTCCTTATGCGTTTTGTATGTGGAAAATTTGGAGTACATCCGGGGCAACAAGGAAATTTCCACTACGCTACGGGAATAGGAAGATTATAGACTGGTAAGAATGTTAAATTCTCCATCTAAATTTCATTTTCTGGCATAGGAGTAAAGTTAGGAAGCGATTTTTCGGTGCGTTTGATTATTGGATGGTAGGAAATGGATGCAAAAATTAGTTTCTTCAGACTTTTATTAGTAGGGGTATAGGGTTTTAGTTGAAAAGGTTTTTCAAAAAGCTGCATACATATAGAACTGCCAATGTGTATATATATATATATATGTTGTTTGCATCATAGTTTCAAAAAAATATTTTCAAAAGTAATGCATTCATATAGGAGGATCCGATTTAGAATCATTCCGCACACATATTTTCTGTGTGGTGATACAGTAATATACTATGCATTTGTACACGTTTGGTTGCAAAATTGGTTATACACTCATTATTTATGTATTTTAGGATATTTAGGAGCCAAAACCATGACTTAGTCATTGGTGAAATTTCGGGGACAAAATTCATTTTAAGGGGGGAAGAATGTAACATCCCATAATTTGGCGTTAGTTATTTAATTCGTTAGTTAATTAATTAACTAGGCTTCAAAAATAGAATTGTGCAAACGATGGAGTTTGACCACGAAACATGCACTATTGCATTCATGGCAAAATTCTGAGCAACTTTCATATTTGGAGTTTTACGATCAGAGTCCAAACGAAGAAGTTACGGACGAAAAATGAATTCGGAACGAAAATAATTCGAATAAGAAAATTAACGTTTATATATTACTTATCTAGGGCCCACATATCGACCTGCATATTGGAGCGGTCGACCAGGGGCGGTCCACCCCTATAAAGTGGGCGGTCGACCGCTTCAGTGTGGCGGCTAGGGTTAACCTCCCTTCTCTTCACATATTTTTCTGGAAGCAATAGGGAAGTCGTGCTATTTCTTATGCTCCACTTTCTTTGTAAATTATAAATATAAGATACTTATACTATATTCATACAAATTAGAGAAGAATAGAAATCTAATAGAAAGAAGAAGAGAAGAGAATCAACTATACGCGTATTTGAGGTAATATATATATTTGGATCTATTTTCTCTCCCCATCTAAAATCTCTTCTTAGATCTGTAATTCTAATGTGTGTGTATACCCTTTTATACATATTAAAGAGAATCGGGAGATGAATTTAAAGTTCTACTTTAGATCTAAAGATTTGGATCGCTTTTAAAAAGTGAGTGGTAAAATTTATATATTGTTTATGATTTTAAATCTATTTCATTGGCATATGTTTGATTTTTATACCTAAATCAATCTTATCTGTGAATTGTAGGCTTAAATTAGTGTAGAAAACTATTGCATGTATATTCTTGTTTTAGATTTACTTTGAAATATGCTTACACTTAAATATGGAAATCGGTCCCAAAGATTTTAGAGTTTGAATGTTGTATATTTTTATTCTAGATCTGTACTTGGATGTAAAATAGGATTTTTGGATTATTGCCCAAATCTATGCTAAGTTGTAGATTTTCCATAGTTTAATTTGTCGGAAGAACATCCGTTTGATTTTATAAATTTGTTTTCTTTTTCCACCTTTGATTCAAAAAGGCGATGCTTTATTTAACAAGGAAAAAAAAGAAAAGATATGTGTAAAGTACATATTTATTCTTTGTAGTTTACATTATTCATTCCAATAAAAAAAAATTATCAATTCCTTGTAATTTCAAATGTGGTAAATCTTTCCTTTTTTTGCTAAACTAATTTATGGAAATCATAGTGGAAAATCTTCCTATGAAATTTAATTCTAGCAAATTAAATATGGAAAGTATATTCTAGTTATATACTTATCACTAGAATATATATGGTTATGAATAGGTAGTTTTATTAGGCAGTTCATACGTATTTTTTGCATTAATAAAGAAGAATGGCGTTTATTCGTGCGTTATTTACGCATAACATTCATTAGTTATTGTTATATTTAGAGAAGCAAATAGATAGAATTAAGAAATGCAGTTACTCCTGTTAATGGGAAAAAATTAGCAATTGGAAAAATTAATAGGAAATGAAAGATTGGAACCCCAATTAATGGACAATTAATGAGAAATAATGGATAGGATTAGATCAGGGGTTACAATTGATTAGTATGGAAATTAGAGACTGTAACTCCAATTAATGGAAATGAGTTAAAGGTTACAATTAATAGGGACAAGTGTATTAATGAGACTGGTAAAAATGGAATAGATATAAAATGTTACTAATTTAAAATTAGTTTTCATACATAAATGTCTTAGGAAATGTCCGTTAGGATTTTATGGATGAATTAACATTTATGAGCATTAAAAGGGGATTTATGGATAGATAAGTATTTAGAGGTAAATTTTATTGCTTTAAATAAAAAGGGAGTTAGTAAACTAAGCCCAATGTCAACCTAAGATAGTACAAGTAAAGACTTAGGATAGTTAATTGGACTTGGTAGGTTACTGATGCGAGGTCGGTAGAGTTACTCAACAGAAGAATGCCCTTCACTTTGAGTCTACCAGCAGTCGAATGCACTTACTACTGATGTGAGATACCACTAATCCTAGGACCTATGACTTTGCGAGAGATAGGATATGCTTTATGGTTAGAGATATTAAGTGGTTGTTTGAGGGCCCGCCTCTTTCCTAATTAAAAAGTATTTAATGGTCCAAATTTGGAATTAGGAGCGGTGAGGGATATCTTCATAAGGGTTGACTTTTAGCTTGAGTATTAAGTGCCTATAGGGTCCGCCTCTCTCCTAAAAGGAAGTATTAAGTAACCTAGTGAAATTCCAAATAAATAAGGATGTCTATAAAAGTTTTACTTCAGTGTTGAGGTATTAAATGGCTATTTTAGGACCCACCCCCATACCGAAAGAAGTAACCTAGTGAGGTTCCAAATTAATAATTAAGAGTGATAGTGGTTATCTCGGGAAGTGTTCGCTTCGGGTTTGAGGCATTAAGTGAATGATCTAGGGATCACATCTCCCCTAAAAAGAAGTATTAAGTAACCTAGTGAGATTCTAAGCGATGTCAGCTAGATAGTACCAGTGAGGAGTCCGCCTTGGAGTTAGGTATTAAATGACAAAGGCCTGCCTATAAATAGGTGTTAAATGTTTAGGGGACTGCCAAGTCCTTATTAATGAGGTATTAAGTGGCTTGGGTACAGGCTCTCACATTGCTAAAGTCGTAATAAACGATAGTACCAGTGAGGAGTCCGCCTGGGGATAGGTATTAAGTGATGTTGGACCTGCCAAGAATATAGGTATTAAATGGTTAGAAGTCTGCCTAGTCCTTTTAAAAGTATTAAGTGGCTTTGGTACTATCTCTTACATGACTATGATTTTATTGACGATAGTTGCGGTAATAGTTGGACATTAAATGTTGGAAGCCTAAATAGTGGTTAGAGGTGTTTGTAGCTAGGACCCGCCGACCATTGACAACATTGTTAGGAAACCACCTTGGGAATAGGTCTTAAATGACGGGGTCTACCTCAATTAAGGTCTTAAACAGCATAGTCTGCCTATTTCTCTTTTAAAAGTATTATGTGGTGATAGTAGAAGCTTGCTTCATATTTAAAAGTATTAAGTGGCAAATGGGTTTGGAAGTATTGAGTGGTTCATAAGGCTTCATCGGTATTTTGTATCTTGGGAATGGGTAGGTAAGTAATCGTGTATGCAATGCAAGGTTAGATTTGAATTGCTAACTTTAATAGACATAACAATTAAATGAAAACCAATCAGTGTAAATTTATGTTATGGACAGTTTGTAGACTTTCTAGTCACTAGAACGTTGTTCTGCCCTCTCCTCATTACAACCCACATGATAGATTTAGAGGAACAAGTCACTGGAGTTGGATGTGGTTTATTGTTGAAGAAGTCTTCTTTTCTCTCATTCTTAATGTTTCTGTGACAATCTGTTATCCAAGGAATATCATTAATTCCAAGGTAGTAGTCATAGTCAGCATTCTTATCCTATTATTGTTTTTGCTGTGAGTTTAGATTTCTATCAATCTCTGATAATTATCATGCTTATTTGCAGGTACCAAATCCAACAATCTATGCTATGTTGGACTTGGGTTTCGATTTCTGTTGAAATTTAGGCTATGGGTTGTTACAGTTATAAAATTATAATATTTTGAAAATTCATTTGAAATTATTTTTTAATACTTTTTAATATATAAATCTTTTATAAAATATTTATAGAAATATATTTTGAAAATAAAATAAATATTTTGATTAGAGAGTATTCAAAGAAAAGAAAGTTGCTATTCAAGGACTTTAACAAATTTATTAGATGTTTATTAACTATGAATTATAGCCTGGAACTCTTCATGTCTTCATCTTTAAACTCATGAGTCTTCAATTCTCTCGATCATCTCTAAATATTGATCTCTAATCTTCTTACCGATCAATCTTCAAACTTGATTTTCTTGTTCTTGTATAAACTTGTATAATATCCTGCAAAATATTCTATACAACTTGGGAAAGCATTGGTACCTATATTTATATGGTTGTTGTCATCAAAATCAATATCTATGGTATTAATATGTGTCACCGGTTCTGAGCACTTTTTTGCGGATGTCCTACCTTACCTTAGTTATAAGACTTCTTTCCATTCTTGGATTTGCAGTCCTTACTCATATGACCCTGATCACTACATTAGCTAAAAAGATTCCACTTCTTCTTCTGAGCATCCTTCCCCTTGTACAACTTCCTCTTCCCTTTCCATTCCTACTTGCCTCTACTGCCTTGCTGCGGCTTTGGCTCTTCCTTAATTGCAATAGCTGGTTTGGACTTAGGATGCAAACTCTTATGGTGAAGAGCTTTCTCGACAAGTTTCTCAAAAGCCTCATCAATGTGACCTACTAGCTTCTCTCCTAGAAAGTCATCCAAACCCATAATAAACTTTTCATGCTTCTTCAATGAAGTGTCAATGAAAGACATTCTGTACTTCGATAGAGCGTCGAACTCAGTTGCATACCCAGAGATAGACATGTCCCCTTGCTTCAGCTCAATAAACTTCCTAAACAACTCTGACTTTTGGACAGTTGATTTGAATTTCTCCTCAAATCTAGTTTTAATCTGGTGCCAATGAAGTGGTCCTTAAGGGTAGCAACTTCAATTGCATTCCACCAGTCTATAGCTGTAACTTAGTGCTATTGAGAAGCCATCCTCTTTCTCATAATGTCATCCAATTCCAAATTGTAATGACCCTGAATTTTGTAGTTTGATTTTGGAATATTTAGTAAATTTTAAATATTAAAATATTGGCTTTAAAAGTTAAATAACTTGAATTCAAATATAGGGATTGTTTAAAATATTAGAATCGTGAACTTAATATTGGAATAATGATTTAAAAATTGAGATTTTGAAATAAATATCTATTAAACAGACTTAATAACTGTATTTAACTCATTTTAATGAATAAATAATATAGGTGAATTCAATTTGTAAATTTAGTTACAAAAATAAACAGTTCGGATAAATATCGATAATGTAATCGAAATTACAAAATGTTATTTAATGTAAATTATCATTCCGGGGCACTGTCTTAGATTTTGAAGAAACTAGTGCCATTAGATTAGGAATAATAAATTATGGTATGCCGATGAGTTTCGTGTCGTGCCAGCTCGAAACGTGTAGCAATTAATTTCTGGAATTTAATAAAAATAAAATTTGATTATAAAAGCTAACTTCTGCATATGATGGAATTATGCTCCGAAACTAGTTCCATTCGAAATAGGGGTATTTAGCTAGGAATGCTAGTGAACACACCTCGAATGGAGGTTGTGCTGTAGTGATTGGTAGCCTGCTGCGGCGGCAAGATGGGGATGAACAGAGATGTTTTCACGGAGCTCATTCTCGAGCTGTAAGCAATGGCGGGTGATGATCTTGGTGGTAGTCGAATTGTTATGGTCATGGGAGGTTGTGGCAAGTGAACGGCGATGGTCGGAGGTCTACAATGATGGTGGCGATTGCCGGAAGTGGCATTGTCGAGAAGTTGAATGCGCAACCTTGGTTAGAGTAGATGAGATTAGGGCTAAGCAAGATTAGGGTTAACAATGGTAATTAGTTAGTTGATTAGTGATTTAATTAATTCAAAATCTTATGAACTAAATATTTATTTCATACAAGGTCCAAATTGAACGCGGTCAGTCACATTGGATTCTTAATGACGAGATTTTGGAATTGGGTTAGTTAAGATTGGAGCTTGTAGAATTTCAAGCTAAAATCGAACGTTGTTCGATTTCAAATGGAAGTAGAATGCGGAAGCGACAACTGGAATTTTGATGAGTTAAACTAACCATTTTGGATAATCGGTAAGATATATAGCAGGTAAAATTTTATTGTCTGTGTTTGGCTGAAATTATTGGCCGTTTTGTTAAAATATTCGCTTTGAAAAGCAATTAGTATTAAAAATTGAAATACAGTAAAAGTTGTAGAGGATTCCGGATTTATCAAAATTGTGATTATTGATTTCCAGTTATTTGTACCTATTGATTCTATTTTAGTTATAACCCTATTATATAGATTGTTAATTGTTGAATCTTGATTTGTTTAGCATGATTAGTTATGACATTGTTATACATCCAAAACTTAACCCTATAGTGATAAAAATCGATAATAATATTGATTAAGTGCTTTGGTGACTATTGGCCTTAATTTAGTATTTTGAAATTACTGTTAGTAGTCGTTTGGCCTGAAATGGGTTTTTGATTTGGAGAGTGATTTCAAATCTAATCTTTGGGTTTTTTGGAATATTTTTATTTAAGCTGATTTTGAACTTCTCTATTTTACCCCAACCTTTTTATTTTTCTTTTTTAAATCATTTTGAAATGTTTTAAAGTTGTTTAACTATCATTTAATAATGATTTAAAGTTGTTTGACTATTGTTTAATATTGTTTAAAAGTTGTTTATTTCTATTCAATATTGTTTTAAAGTTATTTATTAATATTTTAATATTGTGAAAAGTTATCTATTTAAATAATTAATATTGTTTGAAGATAATAATAATTATTTATTAACAATATTGGAAACTATTTATTATAATAAGGTTTTTAAAGTTTAATTATTAATTATTATATAAATAATGTTTTGAAGTTATTTATTATTATACAAAAAATATTTTAAAGTAAATTAATTAATTCATTAATAATATTCTAAAGGAAATCGACTGTGTTATTAATGTTGTTGAAAAGTTAATTTATTATTTATTTATGATGTTTAAAGTTAAGTAATTTATCCGATTAATTGTATTTATAAATAATAAATTGGTTTACAAAGGAATTTCATTTAATAAAGAGTTTATAAATGAAAATGGTGTTTGTATTTATGAAGGATTTTTATAAAGACTTTGTAAAGGATTTTTATAAAGGGATTTTAGAAAAGATTGTTATAAAGTAATTTTAGAATGAATTTTTATAAAGGATCTTTATAAAGGAATTTTATAAGTGTTTTATGGATTTATAAAATGGCTCATAAATGGTTTAGAAATTTATAAAAAGAGTTTTATCAATGGTTTTAGAAATTTATAAAAAGAGTTTGATAAATTGTTTTAGAGATTTATAAAAGAGTTTTATAAATGATTTTAAAGATTTATAAAAGGATTTTTATAAATGATTTTAGAGTTGTATAAAAAGGGAATTCATAAAAGAAGAAGATTGATTTTCGAAAATGATCTTTAAATAATTATGGAGGTATGAAAACATCTTTCCATACTCAATACCAATTAGGAAATCTTTCTCAGCTGCTTATACCGTTGAGATAAGTATATAAATACATTTTCTAAGTAGTGAAAGTGTAGTATTTTTGTGAATATACTTAAACCGTTGAGATAAGTACATGGATATTCTTTCAAGTATGAAAAGGAGTAAAATGGGTTTGTGAGTATATCTTTGTAATAGTATTTTGATACAAGTATTTACAAGGTGATTTTAATTAATGAAAGGATTAATTAAAGAGGTTGGTGGTTGCTTATGTGCTTAACCAAAGTTTGTTTTTCCCATGGAATTAAATCCCTGATGTGATTATTGTTTTTTTAATAGTTAAATAACCGACTATCAAACTTGGTCAGTTTTAAACTATCGTTGTAGGTTTGGGGAGACCAGGATTAGATATGTTATCCGAAAACCACTTCGAACCGGCATACGTGTTTGATTGGATGACAACTTGAAGATGATGTTTCAAAGACGGAGTTCTTTGAAGTGCAAGACCTACTTACTACTAATCCTAAGGGTGATTCCAAAATGGGTGTAGTCGAAGTAGTGCCTTCGGTTTCGTTCAGACCTAGAACGAACTTGTATGGATGAATGTTGAAATTGCATTTATGCCTGATGGTCAGGGTTAGCATTTTAAGTGGAATTGCTATCTAAAAGGTAAAACGTAGCCTCTAGCCGCATCAACCGGTAAAATGATTAAAGCAAGGACGTGCCGCAGAGCTATGTGGGTCGCTCCCATTAGGGTATGATCATCCCTCATCTAGAACCAATATCTGTGTATGCTTCAAGGCTCATTATGGTTGTTGATCAACAAAGGGATGATAATATTCAACGCTATCCAGTAAGGGATTGGGCCGGTCCTGAGTAGCAGAGGTGCAATAGTTGTAGTCTTTGGTACAATTTATCTAGAGGTGTATTGATTCAGTTGGTAGACCCTTACCCTTTCATAGTTGGAGTCCATTTTCTAGTACAAACCTTTGGACTAGATTTTATACCTATTTTGCTGGAATTTAATTAATGTAACACTTTCGGCTATGATTCAATATTTATATTAATCCCTATACATAATTATAATATCAGAGGATTTTCTATAGAAATTTTTTGGTTACCGTAAGGTAAAAATCCATCCGTGTTTATGTGTAGCGTGATCTTACGAGATAACTTTATTTTTTAAAGGGTTTTAGAAATATAGAAATCAATATGATTTGATAGAGTTTTCTCATGCTGGTTTACCAGACTGATCCGGGTGTTATTTTCTTATAATGCTCGGGTCAGTCTGAGTTTTCTTTAGATTTAGTTCTGAATGCTTTGAAGCTTCAGGAGACGAGCTAGAGTAATTTTAAGAATCGGCTGTTATAACTGTCCAGGCTGATGATAGATTAGTACTCTGATTGATGTGTGTGTGTATTACAATTTTCTTTTATTAAAGATCATTATGTACATTATAGTTCACTCGCTAAGATATGAGATTCTTTTCTATCTTTTAATTTCCTTCACCCTAACAATTTGTCTTTCTGACACTTGGACGCTCGGCACGTGAATACCGTGGATATATTAGTGTCGACTTTTGAAGGTTGAGAAGGTGGGTCGTTATAGTTGGTATCAGAGCTTAGGTTGAGCAAACATCTAGGCTTTGGTGGGGTAGAGCTCATTATAGATGGGGTTAGAAATGCCCTAGAATGAGTGACTCATCAGAGATGGGGTTAGTAACACCCTAGAATGAGTTGCATGTATTATATAAAAGAGCACGTATTTGTTAGTGCTATAAAAATGTTTTAAATTGTGTTGATTTATCAGTTGAGTGGTTTATAAGTTCTGGTCTAGATGTAGGATGCCATTTTATCGATAGGGATTTCAAACGCTTGAACAAGGCAAACCGACACGGTATTGTTTTAAAATTAGTAAATGAAATTACCTAGGATTATATTTCATATATAATGGAATAATTTTATAAAACTAAGTTATTATTGATATGTTGTTTGTTAGGGAATGATAATATTCAATTATTATCATTTATGGTTTGATTAGTCATGCTCACCCAGTTAGGAGCATTGGCTATTAGTTGTTGATTGAGTAGTGGTACCTGACCAGTTTATGGGCATTAACTATTATGGTTGATTAGAAGCAGTTTTATCCTTTTCACTGCATAGGTTGGGTAGATAGCAATTAATGGGAACATTGAAATGAACACCTCGTGAATTTAGTTTCACAGTTTGACTATAAGGCGTTCGATGATGAGATTGGATTAAATTTTAATTTTAATGAAAGTTGTTTATTATAATTTAAAAAAATTAACAGTTGTGAAATGATTTTATATAAGAAAGTGAATTTCTAAATTTTGAATTATAAAGTATTGTTTATAATCAAATAGATTTAAACTGAGAATTTGAAAGCTTAAATCCCGATGTTTCGAAAATTGTCTTCATGTTTTTGGAGAAAAATGATAATAGTATTATTTTGGAAGTACTTTTGAATAGAAATATTTTAAAAGGATTTTAAAAGAAGTAAAAAGCATTAAACTCACTTCAGTCGTTGGAAGATAATTCCAGTGATGACTACAACATCATCGGCGTTCATTTTTGAATTTCTAAGTGAGAGATTGCTACCATAGTGTTTTGCCATAGAGTTATTTAGATAAAACAAATTTTCTTTTGAATTCAAAAGGTATGATTTGCTATACAAAAGGAGATATGAATATTATTATTATTATTATTTCAAAATGATTTGAAAGAAAAAACCGGGTGTTTAATTCTGAAGTTTTATGTTAAGTCATTTTATGATTCATGTACCCTATGCTTTAGAGTAGTTTGGTTTTGCATTTAAATTTGATATGTTGTTTAGTAGTTTTTCATTTATTAAAATGAAAGGGAATTTCCGACAATTTAGGACTGTCATGACTTCCAAATTTGATATAGAGATTAAAGCTAACTGTTTTTGGTGAAAATATATGATAATAAACATAAGTGTGCTTTATAAAATGTTTATGATAAACTTAAGTATGGAAGGGCTTTAGATGTTTTGGCCTTTTGATATGTGTATAATCTAAAGTTTTAAATTTGTTAAACATGTCTGGTTTAGTAATACAAATCTGAATTTGTATACATACTCTTAAGAGATAGAAGAGTATTATATGTATATGAACTTGAGCTACGAAATGAAATTTGACTTAAGTAAAGTTTAATTGAAATGGTTTTTATGAAATGGTTCAAAAATAAATTCAGTATTAAATGAAATACTATTAGTAAAAAAGAACATAAATAAAAATATTTTTGTATAGTTAAGAAACCATTGGGATAAATACATAAGTTGTAATTAGATCATTTTATTCATTTAACTGTTTGATTCAAATTCAAGTACACGATTTCGAGGTGATTTACACCGATCCGAACAATGATTTTTCACTCGATTCTTGATGGCAAATAGTTGATATGGATTTTTGATTAGACTCTGAAGTTTTCTATCATAGTATATGACTATGTAAGGAGAATGGAGGTTTCTAATCATAGAACCTGATCGGAGTCTGCACTAGGGAAGTCGAATGAGCGATACTAGTTCAAAAATAAAATCTATGTGATCGAGCGAGCGATCAGATTTGATATTGCGTATGGATGGTATACGTACATCGTACGGCTTTAATAAAATTGTATAATTTTGTCGTTTGAAATTTGCAAGTTATATGGTTAGATATCATTTGGAAGTGAGATGCAGGTTCGTGGAAGCAAAAGGCTGTTTAATGCTTTTGGTTTCATGAGTAGAGTTGGTTGCCTAAAAAATAAGTATATGTTTATATTTGTTTTGGTTGGATGATTTTATGCCCTAGATATGGGAGGCCACTTGACTTTTGTTTTCTTTTGTTGGTTTGGGTCTGGTAGTGGCAATTTGTAGTTTTTTCTATCGAGCCGCACAAAGGAGGCGCTGCCGAAATTTTTTGTAATTTAAAAACTTAGATAAATTAAATATTCCATTTCAACTAAAATGAATTTTGAACAGTTTATGGTTTTGGGGGCATTTTTCTTACTGTGGGAATTTCGAGGATGAAATTCTTTTAAGGGTCTTCGAAATTCTTTTAAGGGGGAAAAATGTAATGACCCTGAATTTTATTGTTTGATTTTGGAATATTTAGTAAATTTTAAATATTAAAATATTGGTTTTAAAATTTAAATAGCTTGAATTCAAATATGGGGATTGTTTAAAATATTTGAATCATGAACTATATATTTGAATAGTGATTTAAAAATCGGGATTTTGAATTAAATATTTATTGAATGGATTTAATAATCTTATTTAACTCCCTTTAATTAATAAATAATATAGGTGAATTCAACTTGTAAATTTAATTACAAAAATAAATAGTTTGGATAAATATCGATAATGTGATCGAAATTATAAAATGATATTTAATGTGTAAAATTATCATTCTAGGGCACGGTCTCGGATTTTGATGAAACTAGTTCTGAAATAATAAATTGTATTACACCGATGAGTTTTGTGATGATCAAATGTACTATATGGCTGTGCGAGCTAGGAACACGTAGCGATTAATTTTAGAAATTTAAAAATCATAAAATTTGATTATAAAAGCTAACTTCTGTATGTGATGGAACTAACTTCCGAAACTAGTTCCATTGAGTTCGGAATAGGGGTATTTAGATAGGAACGCTAGTGAGCACACCTCGATCGAAGTTCGTGTGTTTAGGTACGTGAATAGTGCCGGATATTTGTCTATATATATAGGACCCATAACCCTCATTTTATTCTCAAAACCCTAGCCGCCGAATTAAGAAAGCCTTCATCCAACGGCCATGGTTAATCGCTGCCACTAGAGGCGAATTTAGACCTCGACCCCAACTAGAAAGTTGTTCGGCCATGGGAGTGGAGTAGGTTGAATCAGCGTGAGGTGTCGTGGATTTGCATTTAAAGGCGGCCAATGTTTTGGCTCGGAGGTGGAGATTTAGGTGAAGCTTGGATTCGAGGCATATGGCGTTAGGTCAGGGCTGGCAAGAGCTTTTGAGTGGAGGTGGTGCAGCAGTGGTTGGTAGCCTACGAAGACGGCAAGATAGAGATGAACGGAGATGTCTTCACGGAGCTCGTTCTCGAGCTGTATGCGGCGGTAGGTGATGATCTTGGTGGAAGTCAAGTTGTCATGGTCGTGAGAGGCTGTGGCAAGTGAGTGGCGATAGTCGAAGGTCCGCAGCAATGGTGGCGATCGCCGGAAGTGGCGTTGTCAAGGAGTTGAATGCATGGCCTGGGTTTGAGTAGATGAGATTAAGGCTAAGCGGGATTAGGGTTAACTATGGTAATTAGTTAGTTGATTAGTGATTTAATTAATTTAATTAATTCAAAATCTTGTAGACAAAATATCAATTTCATACAAGGTCCAAATCGAACGTGGTCAGTCGTGTTGGATTCGTAATGGCGTGAACTACGCTTTGGAATTGGATTGGTTAAGATTGGAGCTTATAGAATTTCAAGCAAAAATCGAACGCTATTAGATTTTAGATTGAACCAGAACACAGAAGCGACAACTAGAATTTTGGTGAGTTAAACTCACCTTTTTGGACATTGATAAGATATATAGCAAGTTAAATTTTATTGTTCATGTTTGGTTGATATTATTATATGTTCTGTTATAATATTCGTTTTGAAAAGCAATTAGTATTAAAAACTAAAATACAATAAAAGTTGTAGAGAAATCTGGATTTCTCGAAATTGTGATTATTAATTTCCAGTTATACATAATTGTTGATTCTATTTCAGTTATAACCCTGTTATATAGATTGTTAATTGTTGAATCTTGATTTGTTTAGCACTATTAGTTATGAAATTGTTATATGTTCAAAACTTAATCCCTGTAGTGATAAATATCAATAACAATATTGGTTAAGTGCTTTGGTGACTATTAGCCTCAATTTAGTATTTTGAAAATACTATTAATAGCCATTTGGCTTGAAAGATGTTTTTGATTTGGAGAATGATTTCAAATCCAATCTTTGGGTTTTCTAAAATATTTTCATTTAAGCAGATTTTGAACTTCTCTATTTTATCCCACCTATTTTATTTGTCTTTTCTAAATCATTTAGAAATGTTTTGAAGTTATTTAATTATCATTTAATAATGATTTAAAGTTGTTTAACTATTATTTAATAATGTTTAAAAGTTATTTGTTTCTATTCAATATTGTTTGAAAGTTATTTATTAATGTTTTAATATTGTGAAAAGTTATTTATTTAAATAACTAATATTGTTTGAAGATAATAATATTATTTATTTATAATATTTTGGAAGTTAATTATTTATTATAATAAGGTTTTTGATGATTAATTATTATATTAATAATGTTTGAAGTTATTAATTATTATATTAATAATGTTTTGAAGTTTCTTATTATTATACTAATAATGTTTTGAGGTAAATTAATTATTTCATTAGTGATGTTCAAAAGAAAATTGACTGTGTTATTAATATCGTTGAAAAGGTAGTTTATTATTTATTTCTGATGTTTAAAGTTAATTAATTTATTTGATTAATTGTATTTATAAATAACAAATTGATTTATAAAAGAATTTCATTTAATAAAGAGTTTATAAATGAAAATGGAGTTTTGTATTTATAAAGGATTTGTATAAAGACTTTATAATGAATTTTTATAAAGGGATTTTAGAAAAAATTGTTATAAAGTAATTTTAGAAGGAATTTTTATAAAGGAGTTTTATATATAGTTTTATGGATTTATAAAAGGGCTTCATAAATGGTTTAGAAATTTATAAAAAGTATCAATGGTTTTAGAAATTTATAAAAAGAGTTTTATAAATTGTTTTCGGGATTTATTAAAGAGTTTTATAAGGTTTATAAATGATTTTAGAGTTGTATAAAAAGGGAATTCATAAAATAAGATGAGACTGATTTTCGAAAATGATCTTTAAATAATTATAGAGGTATGGAAACATTTTTCCATACTAAATATCAAATAGGAATCTTTCTCTATTTTTATGAACATACTTATACCGTTGAAATATGTATATAAATACATTTTCTAAGTAGTGAAAGTGTTGTTTTTTGTGATTATACTTATACCGTTGAGATATGTATATAGATACTCTTCCAAGTATTGAAAGAAGTAAAAAGGGTTTGTGTGTATACCTTTGTAAAAGTATTTTTCTATAATTATTTACAAGGTGGTTTTTATTAATGAAAGGATTAATTAAAGAGGTTAGTGGTTGCTTATGTGCTTAACCAATGTTGGTTTTCCCTGTGGAATAAAATCACTGATGTGATTGTTGTTACCGACTATCAAACTTGATCGGTTTTAAACTATTGTTATCGGTTCGGGGAGACTAAGATCGGATATGTTATTCAAAAACCACTTGGAATCGTCATAAGCGTTCGAATGGATGACATCTTGATAATGATGTTTCGAAGATGGAGTTCTTTGAAGTGCAAGGGCCACTTGACACTAATCATGAGGGTGATTCCAAAATGGATGTAGTAGAAGTAGTGCCTTCGGTTTCATTCAGACCCAGAACGAACTTGTATGGATGAATGCTGGCATTGCATTTTTGGCTGGAGGGCAGTGTTAGCATTCTAAGTGGAATTGCAATCTAACAGGTAAAACGTAGCCTCTAGCCTCATCAATCGGTAAAATGATTAAAGTTGGGAGGTACCGCAGGGCTATGTGGATCGCTCCCATCGGGGTATGATCATCCCTTATCTAGATTTGATATCTATGTATGCTTCGGGGCCCATTATGGTCGTTGATCAACCAAAAGGTGATCATATTCGGTGCTATTCTGTGAGGGGTAGGGCTGGTCCTGAGTAGGAAAGGTGCAACGTGATATAGCCTCTAGTACATTTTATCTAGAGGTGTACTGATTTGGTGGGTAGACCCTTACCTATTCATAGTTGGAATCCATTTCCCAATATGAGGCTTCGGACTTGATTGTATACCTATTATGCTGGAATTTAATTAATGTAACAATTTCGGCTATGATCCAATATTTATATTAAAACATAGACATTATTATATTATCAGAAGATTTCCTATAGAAATATTTTGGTTATCATAAGGAAAAAACCCATCTATATTTATGTGCGGCGTGGTCTTACGAGATACCTTATTTTTCAAAGATTTTTATAAATATAGAAATTAACATGATTTGATAGAGTTTTCTCACGCTGGTTTACAAGACTAATCCCGGTGTTATTTTCTTATAATGCTCGGGTCACCCTGAGTATGTTTCAGATTTAGTTCTGAATGCTTTGGAACTTCGGGAGACAAGCTGGATCCCCCAAGACATATTCGTATATCTTTTTATTTCCGTTGCATTCTCTATTTGTTGTATTTATTAGAAATTATAAGGACGGACTGTTATAACGGTTCAGGCTGATGATAGATTAGTACTCTGATTGATGTATATATATATATATTACAATTTTCTTTTATTACATAATATTGTGTATATTATAGTTCACTCGTTACGACGTGTGATTCTGTTCTGTATTTTTTTCACCCCAACAATTTGTCTTTCTGACACTTGGATGCTCTGCACGTTAATACCGTAGATGTATTAGAGTCGACTTTTGAGGGTCGAGAAGGCAGGTCGTTGCACAAATCATCAATAATTCTCCGATAGGTATCCAACTAGTCCTACACTTCCATACCATATTTTATTCGTAGGAATGATTTTCCATTAAGACTGGAAAAATTCTTATTTAGCTTCGCGAAATTGGCCAGGGTACCTGCACTGGCGCCTCACCACCACTCACAATTTTAGTGCAGCCGCTTAAGGGTATTACAACATGTTCGCCGTTCATCGTATTGAAAATTGATTGATTTTCATTTAGGGTTGCAGCCCCTTAGCCTGCTCCTTCCTACTTGACTCTAGAGATGGAGTTCCTCGCAATGTTTCTTATATCCCGGCTCATTCTTAATCTGGAACAAGAATGATCAATCTCTCATAAAGAAAACTGCATTGGTTGTACTCATGTATGCGATGTGACTTATATTATATATATATATATATATATATATGTAGACACACACACTCTACAATATAGTTTTAAAAACCAAAATATATAACAAGTATGCTCTCTCCTATGTGTACACACACGCACACACACTCTCTCTCTTAATCAAGTTTATGGTGATAACTCCTACCTCATTTCTACTGGATCAGAGTATCAACTTAGGTTAATAATGCAACCTAAGCTCTAACACCAAATATGAAAATAGCACTACATCTTTGATGCACAGTATGCTTGAAGAGTTGGCTGATATGGTGCCCGATCGTTGTAGGACTATTGTCAAGGGTGAAAACTAGAGAAAACAATCACATAACATGTCATATATCTCACAGCATATTGAATAAAATATAATAATTATCATAGATATAAAACATGGGAGACTATAATAACTGAACCATAAAATATAAGACTGCACAAATTCATATAGTTAGACAAAATAGTGGTAAGTATATATAACTGGAAATAAACTTAAGATAGTTGTCTCTCTATAAGATCGCTAACATTGTTTAAGCTCCAGAGTGTCACACAGCTGAATAAGCAATAGTAAGCCACATGCAAATACGAGAAAGCAACATCTCCTTCTTATCCATATGCATATCACGATGTATCATTCAAAACTTCTAACTAGTCTACTGATTTAAGAGTACCCGAGATAATAAGAAGCAAAGCATAAAAATTCGAATCAGACAACATTCTGGTATGAGCGATAAACAGTCCCAAAATACCATATAAATCAATATAGTAAGGAATAAAGGTATAGAGAATCATATATGACATATCCCTACATCCAAAGAGTTAGCACATAAGAACAATAATATGCTACTCCACTATCATCATCATAAAGTATACAAACATCCTAGTATACTATTGTGTGTCTTGGATTCGATCACCCGGATACCTACGTCATGTGACATCCCTAGAGTTATAAACAATAACTATAGCAATTATGGAAAACATGACATCCATCAAAAAATCCTCGCTATCATTCAATGTGTTTTGGATATATGATAACACTTATGACTATCAACTACTAAGGATTAATGCAAAAATCTCAGTTTATTGCTTACCGAACACCGACCCATATAGTAGACACCGGATCCCTTTAATGATCTAGGGTATACGGTTGCCTTCAACAATTAAGGGTAATCATCAAAGTACTCAATGACCGTCATCACAATACCCATCCTTATGATTGCATAAGAAAACACTCTAAGTATCAATGCTCCCTTTGCATGCGTAACCATGCACTTTATCGCTCTATTTATTTCCATTCATCATCACGGAACCCTTCAACATTCCATTCTCCACCATAGAACCCTTCAATGTTCTATCCATAAGTTCCCTTTAACGAACCTACCTTGGTGGATCATTATCACCACGACTCCATTGATCGAGCTGCCATCTTCAAAGTACTTCCAAATGTGATGACGTCCCATACCACTCGCACCAAATGACATAAAAGAGCACTGTAAATGTGCCAGGCTGATATGGGACGATCATCAAGGTTGAAATTTAAAGTAGAAAACCTGTTCCATATCTCACAACCCGTAGATAAAATATAATATAAAAAATATACAGCAGAAATATTGTGAGCCGTAATAAATGAAAGATAACATATCAACTAGAACATCATGAGTTACGATACAAATGTCATAATATCTCGGTACAACATTTCCTTACTACATCCCTCGGAGTATATAACAACAATCAGTGAAAATTAGAAATATAGAGTAATACGCCATAGCTCCTCCAAGCTCATCTTCATACAGCAACTGCAACTTCAAACCTGTCATCTAGTCTACTCATTTAAGAGTACACAAGATGATAAAAGAAAACAAAAAACCTTGGGTCAGACAACAGTCTGGTGTGAGTGGTAAATGACTATCAAAAGCTATACTGGAAAGTATGATGCTAGACAGGTACACAAAACCATACCTGACTTGTCCCTGCAACCAAAGAGTTAGCACATAATAATAAAATATAATATGCCACTCAAAATAAATGACAATAAGATACTGTAACAGAACATGATAAAAGAATCTAAGCTGCCTTCCCCATTGGCCCTATTCCCAATCCCCTCTCCAGCATTCCTATAGATGATAGCCTACCCAAAAGCAGACATAGCAAACATAGCAACCATAGAATCCAAAACCTATCTATCATCTTCTAAAGTCTTGAACATATCATAACTCGTATGGCCTCATCCTTGCTTTGCCAGAGACTAATGGAAATCCCGGTTCTCGATCGTGTTCCACCGTACTTTCAGGTCCGAAACCCCGCACGGTTGTCTCTGTGATACCTCTGTACCACCTGACCTAGAACTTCTTGGAGCGGTCCAAGGTACATGACTGGCGCTACCAGCCTTCGGGTGCCCCCGCATATAGTACCCCTGCTTGAACACAACCAGAACACTCCGAGTTATCAATGATTCCTTGGCACTCCCAAATCATCCGAGCCTTCAGAATTCCAATCCATTTTCGGGCACAAGTCCTACCACTCAACCCAGTCCATTATATCACAGCCTCGTTCCATCTCGAGTTGTCTACTAACTCCTTCGATCCTACTCCTTATCCGAGCCCACGACCGAAGAACCGAAACTTCATCATGTTATAACTTCCAAACCGTAGAAGCTATTAGCCAGCCCCAAATTCCAGCATGATCCATAACCATCCCAGAGTCTTCCCTCCATATCTCATTAACTTTGGAGGCCATAATTTGGATCGGTACCGATCCATTTGGATCGGATCAGCACCGATCCGAATACTTAACCTCTTTTGGCTCTGTTTCTCTTGCATTCTATTATACATTTGCTCTAGATGCCATAGACCCCTTGCTTTCCCTCTTCGCCTCTTGGTCCTTCCATTTATGCTCCATAGCTGATCCAACATAGATGATCCATAAAATCTTCAATACTTGGCCTATCCTTTGATCCAACTTCATAGAGCATCACTGGAACCCATACTCTACCATCCCCTTAGATCTCACGTTAATTGGTGCAAGAAGTTCGAATCAGTACCGATCTAATTGGATCGGATCGGTACCGATCAAATTGGATTGGATCGTTGCCGATCCAAATACTTTGCTCCAATCATCGTGAAATTTTCAGGGCACCTTCCTTACATGCTCCAGAGCCAATCTTTTAAATTTCGTGTGATTCCGATGAACTTTGCTCCCGATATGCTTAATCACCAATCTAAGTCCTAAATATGCATAACACTAGCAAATGTATCAAGCATTGCAAGAAATTCAATCACAACAATGAATCAAACATAGCAAATAATTCATTTACATTCAATCATAAACATTCAAATCATCCAATTTAATCAATAATCATAAATAAGCATAGACCAATCTAAACCATAGAATTACACAGCTATATATATGCATAAATGATACTAGCCAATGATTTAATCCATATTACATGTTTTAATTAGGTTGATATAAGGTTTCTAAATATGAAATTACCTATGTCCAATCAATTTATAGTTTAATTTGACAATCCTAACTTATAATCACCTAATTAAAACATATTATCCATCATAGACCAGTGAGAGATCATAACCACTCACCAAACCAATCAAAACTATGAAAATAAGGGGAGATCTGATCTAGACAGTTTAAAGTTGGATGTTGATGTGATCCAATCGACAAGATCAAGCCCTTTGATGAAGACCTAGCCTCTAATTTGAGATTAGAGATGATTTGGGATGAAATCTATGCAAAGATTGGAGAATTAGAGAGGATGTAGGTTTGGAGGCTGATATGAAATGAGAGACAATGGTTTCAAATGGTCTCTCTCACCTCATATTTATAGCCAAACCTGATTAGACTAATAGGCTTACTAATTGGCCCATTAATACCCTTTCTAATTATGGTCAGTAGTTTACAAAACTTAAAACTGTTATAACTTCCTAACCACTTATCCGATTTTCCTATTTAACCACCTTACGGAATGGAAAACCACCATCCCAAAGCAATGAACCAGGTTAGAACATCTAATTTGGCTCCTATCAGAAGTTATGGCCGAAATAAGATCTTTACGGGCAAAATGGTCACATAGAAATTCGAGGAAAATCATGGACGTGTAAAACATCCCTAAGAATCATATTTAAAAATAGAATGATATGACCTCAAATGGATTAAATATAATTATTTTATGATCTTCTGATACAAAAAATACGGGTCGTTACATTCTTCCCCTATTTAGAAATTTCATCCCCGAAATAACTAAACAAGCATAAGCAACCAAGGTTATCTCGCATGCCTACCATCCATCAGCAACCATCTAACAATCCAACTAAGTAACCCAATCAACAATAGCAAGCAAACACTATCTTAGCATGCGGAAATCTAATGGTATAAGATACAATGGTGCAAGTAGATATGACCTATGGGTCTTACCACTCAAAGAGTTCTGCATAAGCTATCCCCATACCCTCTTCGGTCTCCCATGTACAATCGTTATCGTCCTCAATCCATTGCACCTTAACTAGCTTAACTATCTTCCTCCTAAGCTTTTTTGTGTCATTCCCAATGACTCGAAGCGGCTTACGAGGTCTTGAAACTTCTGGGTCAATCTCTATCTCTTTTAGCTGATCTGGTGCTACCACAATACCCGAGTCATGCACAAACTTCCGTAGATATGAGATATGAAAAATATTATGCATAGCCATCATCTTTGGAGGTAGATCTACCCTATAAGCTAATTTTCCAATTCTATTGACAATTGGAAAAGGTCCAACAAATCTGGGTGCTAACTTTCCCTTCCTACCAAATCGAACAACATTCTTTAGAGGAGATATCTTAACAAATATCATGTCTCCAACTGAGAATTCCAAATCTCTTTGTTTAACGATGGATTTTCTATCAGTTTAGAAAATCGTCGAAAAATTTAAAATAAAAATAACCACAAGCGCACGGCGTACTATCGTAGTACGTAGCGAGTACGGGTCGATCCGCAAGGAATTGTTAGATTTTAAATCTCTATTCAATCAAATTAACCAAAGTTGAAAGTGTGATTAGTTAAAAATGTAGAAACTAACAAAAAGAAAGTGACAAAAATATGAGAGTTAAATGACAATTTAGAGATAATTTCACTCTCTAGATCATATAGTTCAACAAATTATGAAATTATGATCTCTCTTTTTTTTGTCATAAGTGAATTTAAATGATGTGTTTATCATAAGTATGGCTTATTTGTGCTATTAATTAGCTCAACATAAGCCATCAAACTATAACACACCCCTTAAACCACTTACTAACTCTCATGAAAATGTCAACAAAGTTGAAAATGAAATCTATTTTAAGTATGGCCTATTAACTATTAATTAGAAATATAGACCATCATATTTTAATTTCAACATTCACTTCACTACCATCATCATATGTGGATGAAGAGGTAATTATTGTTTGTGATTGTTTAAGCATAGCCTATTTGTTATGAACAACATAGACTATCAAATTCAACATGAAACAATAAATCACATCAACATTCATTTAAGCACAAAAGAGATCAAAATTAACAAGTTATGTTGAAGCTACATAATTAGAGAGCTTAATTACCCCTAAATTGAAGGGGTTTAGCCTCTCATTTATGTTATCATATCAACACTTGTAGCTTGCAACATGAAATAAAACAAGAGGAAAAAGAGAGCAAAATGAAAAGAAAAGCTAAGTAAAAAGAAGTAAACACTAATCTACTTGCATGAATAATAAACTACACTACTGACATAAGAAGAGAAGAATGTAAATGAAAAGAACACTAATTAACATTGCATTAAAAAGAAGGAAAATTACATGAAATAAAAATAGCTAAGTAGCCATGAAAAGAGAAAGAGAGCTTTCTTTTATTTTTAATCCTAAACTAAACTAAAGAGAAGAGCCTAAAGGAAGAGACTAAGGGAAGAGAGTGCCTAAGAGAAGAGAGTCTCATGAAACATAAGGGGTATTTATACAAGTTTAAAACCCTAATTCACTTTTTTGGGGAATGCCCAAACTACCCCTCTAGGAAGTGTGGTGGCCAAGTAACCATTAGCATCTAATAATCATCCATTAAGTGTGCATGAAGATTTAATGGCCTTTTAACATGTGAATTAGCTCTAATTTGTACATTAAGGTAGGTGGGTAGGTGGGGTCCTCCATGATCATCGCTTTGAATTATTTCCATCTTCATTTGTTCTCTTCACTCTTGTGCATGCATATATCTTCTTGAAACTACTTGTATATGAAGCCAAATTCCTGCAAAATAATATAGAAATTTCCAATTAAATTTTCTCAAATTAATATATGCACAAAATGACCATTTTGCCCTTGGATGAAGATGAATATGTGACGATTTCAAATAATTTGAATTTAGGTTTAAACATGTTAAAACACCCAATATGATCATTTATTTAATTTAAATAGATTAAATATGGTGGTAAAAATATGCACATTTACGTGCACATCACTCTTCTTCTCTTGTCTGCATAGCCCTTTTGACGATCTTGAGCAATTTTCATTCGTTGCCGAATGTTCTTTATCTTTTTCAAAGTCTCTCTAATCATCTCTGGTCCAAGTATCGACTTCTCACCTGCTTCCCACCAACATGAAGGCGAATTACAAGGTCGTCCATATAATGCTTCATATGGTGCCATGACAATACTCGACTGATAACTGTTATTATAGACAAACTCCACTAGATGCGAGTGATCATCCCAAGACCCTCCAAAATCTATAATGCATGCTCAAAGAAGATCTTCCGAAATCCGGTTCACTCTCTCGGTTTGGCCATCCATCTATGGGTGATAAGCTATACTCAAATGCAGCTTAGTTCCCAAAATCTCCTGTAAGCTCTTCCAGAATCCACTAGTAAACAATAGGTCTCTATCGCTTACAATACTCTTTGGTACACCATGGAATCCAACAATCCACTTAACATATAATTCTGCCAACTTGGATGCCGTTCTAGTAGACTTGACAGGCATGAATCTTGCACTCTTGGTCAGACGATCTACCACTACCCAAATACTACCATATCCTGCTCTTGTCCTTGGCAATCCATCTATAAAATCCATAGATATCTGCTCCCATTTCCATTCGGTAATATCTAGTGGTTGTAGCAATCCACTAGGCTTCTTCTGTTTAGCCTTCACTAATTGGCAATTCAAACACTTTGAGATGAAACTTCCTACATCCTTCTTCATTCCTTCCCAGTAGTAAGTCATCTTCATATCCCTATAAATTTTGTTACCACCAGGATGAATGGTCAACCTGGAATGATGGCATTCCCTTAGTACTTCATCTCGTAATCCATCAATATCTGGAACAACTAGTCTCTTATCCTTACGAAGCCAACCATCTCGGTCAATTTCATACTGTCTCAAATCTTCATATTCTACTCCCATTTCAATCTTTTCCATGATTCCTACTAGCTTAGCGTCTTGCATCTGACTAGTACCAATCTTTCTATGAGAGTAGGTCTGATCGATAAACATGCTAGCATCTCAGGCTCAAGCTCACAACGTGGCCTGAAATCAAATCTAGTTATATATTCCATATGTTTCCATTCCAAAAATATATCCCCCAATTTAGCATGTCATCTACTCAATGCACCTGCCACTGCATTACCTTTTCCCAAAGTGTAGGAAATATCAAAGTCATAAGAAGCTAGTAACTCCAACCATCGTTACTGCCGAAGGTTAAGATCCTTTTGAGAGAAAAGATACTTCAAGGATTTATGGTCCATGAATAGCTCAAATCTTTCTCCTACAGATAGTGCCTCCACATCTTCAAAGCAAATACAATCATTGCTAGCTCCGAGTCATGAGTTGGATAATTCCTTTCATGCGATTTCAACTGTTAACTAGCATAAGCGACAACTCTCCCTTTCTGCATCAACACAACTCCAAGACCAGTACCACAAGCATCAGTGTATACTGTCATCTCGTCATTCCCACCCGGAATAACCAATACAGGTGCACTCGTCAACCTTTCCCTCAAAGTTACAAATGCATGCTCACATCTTGCATCCCAAGTGAAAGTCTGATTCTTCTTGGTCAAGTTGGTAAATGGTGTTGCAATCTTTGAGAAGTCCTTTATGTAGTGCCTGTAATATCCTACCAATCCAAGGAAACTTCATACATCTATAGCATTCTTGGGTTGATTCCAATCCTGGATCTCTACTACTTTTGTGGGATCCACTACAACTTCTTGTCCTGACATGACATGTCCCAAGAATCTCACTTCTTCCTTCTAGAAGTGACATTTAGAGAATTTAGCTCTCAACTTGTACTTCCTCAAAATCTCAAGCACAATCCTCAAGTGCGTCTTGTTCTCTTCCTCTGTTCTGGAGTAAATCAGAATGTCATCCATGAACAGAAGTACAAACTTGTTCAACTGATCTTTGAAGAATCTATTCATAAGATCCACAAAGTATGTTGGAGCGTTGGTCAATCTAAAAGGCATCACCAACCACTTGTAGAAACCTGATGGTGTCCGAAATGCAGTAATAGGCACACTTTCTTTAGCCACCCTCGATTGGTGAAATCCCATTGCCAAATCCATCTGAGAAAATACCTTTGCCCCGGGCAGCTGATCAAACAGGTCATCAATCCATGGAAGCGGATATTTATTCTTCTTCGTAACCTTTTTCAGCTCGCGATAATCCACACATAACCTCAGAGAACCATCCGCCTTCGTTGCGAATACAACAAGTGCACCCCATTCAGATATGCTTCTCTGAATGAATCCTTTCTTCAACAGATCATCCACTTGCACCTCTAACTCTTTCTGCTCTCTCGGTGCTATACGCCTCAAAGGCATAAATATGGGTCTAGCTTCATCCACTAAGTCAATCCAAAACTCGATCTCCCTATGTGGCGGCAATCCTATCACTTCCTTGAAGACATTAGGATAATCTCTAGCGATAGGCACGGATGACAATCCTTTCTGTAGAATCTCAAGCGAATAAAGAAAGCTAACTAATACCCCATCCTCTAGTAAGCAGCGTATCACTACCATTCGCCCTTCACATTCCCAATTGTCACCTCTAGCTTCTTGCAATCCACTATAGCCATATACCTCTTAAGCTAGTCCATTCCCAAAATAATTCCAAACCCAGCAAAATTAAGAACAAAGCAATCACAATCAAAAGAACATCCATGACTTGATAACACTAAACCATGACAAATCATACAAAGACTGGTAGATCCTCCAACAGGGTTGGTCACAATCAAAGGTCGGTCTACTATCTCGGGTCTCAAACCTAGTCTGCTTACTAGCTCACCATAGATAAAAGAATGCGAAGCTTCAGTATCAAAAAGAACTCTAACAGAAACATCTCGGATGGAAAGCATACCTTGAACCATGACTCCTTTCCCTTTATCCTTAGCGGTAGGAGTGCAAGATGAAGTCGGGACAGCATCCAAAGCATATGCCTTCACAATCTACTTATCCTTAGGCGGTTCTGGACAATTCCTCTTCATATGCCCAGGCTTATCATAGTTGAAGCACTTTTTAGCCACCTTACATTCCTTAATATAGTGGCCCTTCTTCTTACAACCATGGAAAACGATTTCACTCCTATTCTTTTTTGGACCCCCTTTTCCTTGTTGTTGCTGCTTCCTTTTTCTATCCCACTTCTTCTTACCTCCACCGCCCTGTTGTGGTTTTGGTTCCTCCTTCTCAGTAATAGCCACAATAGCAGTCTTATTCTTCAGGTACAAACTCTCATGTCTAAGGGCTTTCTCAACAAGCTGCTCAAAAGACTCTTCGATATGGTCCACTAGCTTCTCTCCTATGTGGTCATCCAATCCAGTGATAAACTTATCATTCTTCTTCAAAGGTGTATCAATAAAAGACATCCCATACCGCGACAAAGCATCAAACTTCACCATATACTAAGAAATAGACATCTTTCCTTGCTTCAACTTAGCAAACTTCTTGAAAAGCACTGACTTTTGAGCCGTAGGAATGAACTTCTCTTCAAATCTAGCTTTGAACCGATCCTAAGAAATCTGATCTTCTGGAGTAGTAATGGTAATAGCATTCCACCAATTCATAGCTCGACCTTGCAGTTGTCTTGAAGCAAGCTTCCTTCTCATTGCATCTTCCACTTCCATATCCCTGAAAATGCACTACAAGTATCCATCCAATCTTGCACTTCAATAGTTGATTCTGTCCCCAAGAATGGCTTTCGTGCTAGACTAGAATAATACTTACAAAGCTTGGCGAAGTCGAATGTAGGTACTTGCACAGGAGCACCACCATCTATAGCCACACCAGCAGTAATTTAGGCTCTTCTAATCCAAGAAGCCATCATTGCATCGAACATGGCTTGAAAATCGGGTGTAGCAGCTCCTGATCCCTCTCCCTCTTCCACTCCTGAAGCAGAGTTATTCCTAATAGCGTTTCTTGTGTTCCGACTCATTCTTATCTGTAATAAGAACGATTAGCCTCTTTCCAAGAAAAACTATAATGGTACCCAAGTGCATACTATACTATATAATAATATTATATAGCCTAATATCTTCATTAACAAGTATGCTCCCTCCTTTAGCGTATACTCTCGAATTGCTTCGGTTAATTCATAACCAAAGCTCTGATACCAAAGGTGATGACCGCCCCATACCACCCACACCAAATGACCTAAAAGAGCGCTGTAAACGTGCCAGGTGGATATGGGATGATCATCAAGGTTGAAATTTGAAGTAGAAAACCTGTTGCATATCTCACAGCGCATGAATAAAATATAATATAAAAAATATACAACAGAAATATAGTGAGCCATAACAAATGAAAGATAACAACCCTACTAGAACATCATGAGTTATGGTACAAATGTCATTATATCTCAGTACAACATTTCCTCACTATCCCTCAGAGTATATAACAACAAACAGCAGAAACTAGAAATATAGAGTAATACGCCATATCTCCTCCAAGCTCATCTTCGTATAGCAACTGCGACTTCAAATGTGTCATCTAGTCTACTCATTTAAGAGTACCCAAGATGATAAAAGGAAACATAAAACTTTGGGTCTGACAATAGTCTGGTGTGAGCGGTAAATGACTAACAAAAGCTATACTGGAAAATATGGTATTGGACAGGTACACAAAACAATACCTGACTTGTCCCTATAATCAAAGAGTTAGCACATAATAATAAGATATAATATGCCATTCAAAATAAACGACAATAAGATACTGTAACAGAACAAGATAGAAGAATCTAAGCAGCCTTCCCCATTGGCCCTATTCCCAATCCCCTCTCCAGGATTCCTACAGATGATAGCCTACCCAAAAGCAGACATAGCAATCATAGCAACCATAGAATCCAAAACATAGCTATGTTCTTCTAAAGCCTTGAACATATGATAACTCATATGGCCTCGTCCTCGCTTTGCAAGAGACTAATGGAAATCCCGATTCTCGACTGTGTTCCACTGTACTTTTAGGTATGAAACCCTGCACGGTTGTCTTCTACGATACCGCTGTACCACCTAACCTAGACCCTCTCGGAGCGGTCCAAGGTACACGACTGGCACTACCAGTCCTCGGGTGCCCCCGCATATAGTACCCTTGCTTCAACACAACCAGAACACTCCGAGTTTATCAACGATTCCTTGGCACTCCTAAATCTTCCGAGCTTTCGCAATTCCAATACATTTTCGGGCACGAGTCCTACCACTCAACCCAGTCCATTATACCACAGCCTCGTTCCATCTTGAGCTGTCTATCAACTCCTTCGATCCTACTACTTATCCGAGCCTCCGACGGAAGAGCTGAAACTTCATCATGCTATAACTTCCAAACCGTAGAAGCAATCAGCGAGCCCCAACTTCCAGCATGATCCATAACCATCCCAGAGTCTTCCTCCAGATCTCATAAACTTTGGGGCCCACAATTTGGATTGGTATTGATCCAACTTGATCGAATCGGTACTGATCTAAATACTTAGTCAATTTTGGCTCCATTTCTCTTGCATCCTATAATACATTTCCTCTAGATGCCATAGACCCCTTGCTTTCCCTCTTAGCCTCTTGGTCCCTCCATCTATGCTGCATAGCCGATCCAACATAGATGATCCATAAAATCTTTAATTCTTGGCCTATCCTTCGATCCAACTTCATCGAGCATCACCAGAACCTATGCTCTACCATCCCCCTGGATCTCACGTTGATTGGTGCAAGAAATTCGGATCGGTACCGATCCAATTGGATCAGATCGGTGCCGATCCAAATACTTTGCTCCAATCATTGTCAAATTTTCAGGGCGTCTTCCTTGCATGCTCCAGAGCCTATCCTCTAAATTTCATGCGATTTCGACGAACTTTGCTCCCGATATGCTCCAATCACCAATCTAAGTCCTAAACATGCACAACAATAGCAAATGAATCAAGCATAGTAAGAAATCCAATCACAACAATGAATCAAACATAGCAAATCATCCATTTACCTTCAATCATAAACATTCAAGTCATCCAATTCAATCAATAATCCTAAACAAGCATAGATCCAATCTAAACCATAGAATTACATAGCCATATATGTATAAATCACACTAGCGAATGATTTAATCCATATTACATGTTTTAATTAGGTTGATCTAGGGTTTCTAAATCTGAAATTACCTATGTTCAATCAATTTATAGTTTAATTTGACAATCCTAACTTATAATCACCTAATTACAACATATTATCCATCATAGACTAGTGGGAGATCATAACCACTCACCAAACCAATCAAACCTATGAAAATGAGAGGAGATCCGATCAGGATAGTAGAAAGTTGGATGTAGATGTGATCCAATCGACGAAATCAAGCCCCGTGATGAAGACCTAGCCTCTAATTCGAGATTAGAGATGATAAGGGATGAAATCTATGAAGAGAATGGAGAATCAGAGAGGAGGTAGGTTTGGAGGCTGATATGAACTGAGAGACAAAGGTTCAAATGGTCCCTCTCACCTCCTATTTATAGCCAAACCTGATTAGACTAATGGGCTTACAAATTGGACCATTAATCCCTTTTCTAATTATGGTTAGTAGTTTACAAAACATAAAACTGCTATAACTTCCTAACCACTTATCTGATTTCCTATATGACCACTCTATGGAATGGGAAACCACCATCCTAAAGGAATAAACCAGCTTAGAACATATAATTCGGCTCCTATCAAAAGTTATGGTCGAAATATAATCTCCATGAACAAAATGGTCGCATAGAAATTCGAGAAAAATCATGGATATGTAAAACATCCCTAAGAATCATATTTCAAAATATTAGATTGATACGACCTCAAATGAATCAAATATAATTATTTTACGATTCTCTGATACGTAAAATACGGGTCGTTACACCAAATGTCTACATCGATCGTGGAACCAACACATCAAAGTTCTAAAGACATCATGTCGAAGCATCATGCCTTCGCCCTGTCATTTTATAATCGATCATCATTATGTTGCCGTCACCGAAACCAAACATCAAATGATCGAACAGATGCATGTGCATGCATACTGAGATACCATGCACACGTCCCTAGAGCCATGCCTCAATTTCCCATCAACTGACTTGATCGGCATTGACCATGTTTGTTTGGCCAAACTTGGCTAAGTTTCCAAACTCCTCACTTCGGCATGCCTTCACAACATCGCAAAGTTGCCTTGACCATGACCTGGAGTTGCTACCTTGAAGACCCGAAACCCATTAGATCGGTATCGAGCTCCTTTGCCCCTCTAAAATTTTCTTCTCCCATGCTCCATCATGAGCCTGGCCCAAAGCATATAGCCTAGAAATCCAAAGTCTCTACATCCTGGACCTGGAGCAACCCATCTCTTTACACAAAGCACTTCACCCCCACCACGCTTTTGATTCTCACCGGTCTGATTTAGTTCTTGCCGATTTGATTTGACGATCAAATTTTGAGGCAACAAATCAATTCAATTCACTTCAAATCTACAATGTGGACTTTCTACGGCTTCAATCACACCATATCCAAATTTCATTATGCTTCGAGCACTTTGGTGTCATTTGCAACAAATGACATATCATATTCATAACTATATAAAACAGCTAGCAAGCACATTAATACAATCCATCCAAAAAAGAAAAATCATTCCATATCAGCCAAACAACACATATAAATCATCCAAATATGAATTATATGCATAAACCACTCCAGATCTAGTTTTATAGAAAATAATAATTATGATGGGTAAATGGTGTAAATCATACCAAAATTCGAATCTATCTTTTTATATATGGTTCTAGGACGTTATTATTTTTAGACCTAAATTTTAAAATCATTAAATTTTTAAAATCACTAAAAAAATCATGATTTAACCATATCTACCTACATTGTATAGTGACAGAAAGAATACTACTCACATAGTACCAAAATTACCCAATAATTCCTTCAAATCCGAGATAAACAGAGCGACATGATTCCCTATGCAGCCAAATAGTAGATCTAGATATTTTTCTTGCTAATTAACTTCTAATGATAATTTTTGGCTAATTAAAATACAGAAAAAGAGCTTTTGATGGAAAACAAATTATTGGAGGTTTAGAGTTATTTTGGAAAGTGGGAAAAGTGATTAGATCTGTCCTATCATCCTCAATTAGGCCTAAATCAAAAAGTGGGTTAATGTAATTTCCTACTAATCTGGCCAACAACGGTTTAAACTTAATACGGCCAAATCTCCCAAATGGTAAGTCCATTTTCTATCATGACCACTTTACGGAAAGAGAAACCGTCTTCCCGATCTAATGAAATCGTTTCAAACCATAATTCAGCCCCTATCAAAAGTTATAGTCTTTTTATGATTTTCAAGGTCAAAACTGTCCAATAAAAAATATAAGGACGGAAAATGTCCCTAGTAGTCATTTCTATAAGTTATAGAATCATACAACCTTAAGTGAATTAACTAATAATATTTTACGATACTTCAATACATAAAACACGAGTCATTATATGACCACTCAACGAAAAGAGAAACCATCGTATCTTTCATTTGAAAGTGGTTTTAGACAATAAATTGGATCCTATCAAAAGATACAGGCCTTACCATCTTCCAGGGTCAAATCGTTCAATAAAATTTCTAAGGGTATAAAATGTCGCTGCTAACATTACCCAAAATTATAATCCCATATGACCCAATTTCGATTTAAAAGCAATATTTTACGATTCTCCGAAATGTAGACCACCTTCGGGGATTTTTCCTATGAAATCCCACCTAACATGGTAAAGTTAAACAATATAGTTACCCTGTATGTCTAACAAACATAAGCAAGCATAATATCCATCAAACAAGAAAATAAAATCAAATAAATAAAATCATTGCTTACCCTAGCATGCAAGGAACTAAACTACTCCACATGATATCAAAAGTGAAAGTAAATGTAATAAAAAGAAAGTCTTACCAAATAAAGGGCTTCAGGCAAGCAGTCTTCATGCTCTAATTGGTCGTCCAAGTGCAATCGCTCTTGCTTTCACCCCATTAAGCCTTCACCAACTTCACTGTCTTCCTCCTAAGTTGCTTCATATTATGTCCAACTATATGAACAGGCCTGTGAGGTCTTAAAGCTTTTTTGGTTTAATCTCGATATCATACAGCTGATCTAGTGCAACAGTTATGCCTGAGCTATGCATAAACTACCACAAATGAGAAATGTGAAACACATTGTGCACACCTTCCATCTTCTAAGGTAAGTCGAGTCCATAAGCTAGGTTCCCAATCCTATTGAGTATTAGAAAAGGACCTACGAATCTTGGTTCCAACTTCCCCTTAGTACCGAATTGAACCACGTTCTTCAATGGAGATATCATAACAAATACCATATCACCGACAAAGAACTCTAAACCTTATCTTCTCTTGTCAGCGTATCTCTTCTATCTATCTTGAGCAGCTTTCTTTCATTATCGAATTATCTCAATCTTCTATGAGGTCTCTCTAATCATCTATGGCCTAAGTACCAGCTTCCCTCTCCCACCAACACGAAGGAGCCTTAGGTGGTCAACCATATAACGCCTCAAATGGTGCCATACCAACGCTAGACTAACAACTTTTGTTGTATGCAAAATCAATAATATGTAAATGATCATCCCACGAGCCTCCAAACTCAAGAATGTAGGCTCGCAATAGATCTTCTAAGATAGAATTCACTCTCCCTATCTGCTCACCAGTTTGTGGGCGATAAGCTGTACTCAAATGTATCTCTATCCTCAACGCGCCCTGTAAGCTCTTCTAATATCTTTTAAGGAATAATGGGACTCAATCGCTTATAATGCTCTTCAGCACGCCATGTAATCACACCATCCACTTTATTTACAACTCGGCCAATTTAAATGTCGTCCTATTAGAATTTTGGGTACAAATCGAGCACTCTTCGTTAATCTATCGATTATGACCCAATTGTTATTTTGCCCTCCTCTTGTCCTCGGCAATCCATCGACGAACTCCATCGATATATGTTTTCACTTCTATAGAGGAACTTAAAGCGGCTGCAGTAAACCACTTTGCTTCTTCGAATTTTCCTTCATTAGCGGCAGTTTATACATTTCGAGATGAACGTACCAACGTCCTTCTTCATCCCTCCCAATAAAATGTCTACTTCATATCATGGTATATTTTATTGCCTCAGTGATGTATAGTCAATCTCGAATGAAAGCACTCATGTAGCACCTCATCCCTCAACCCATCGACATCAACCACAAACAATCTACCATTCTTATAGAGCCAGCCATCTCGGTCAATTACATATTGCTTCATCTCCGTAGACCCTTCTCCTACCTTAATTCTAGCAATGATCTTCGATAGTCTAGCATTGCATCTCTGACTAGCACCTATCTGCTTAATCATAGCAGGTCTAATAGTCATGCTCGCCAACACATTTGGCCCTAGCTCACATCAAGGTCGGAAATCATAACCAGTGATATACTCTAAACGCGTCCACTCTAGGAACATAGCCCCGAAGCTAGTATAACTCCTACTCAAAGCATCGGCGACTGCATTTCCCCTACCAGGCATAAAGGAAATGTCAAAGTCGTAGGAGGCCAAAAACTTTAACCACCGTTGCTGTCGAAGGTTAAGATCCTTCTATTAGAAGAGGTACTTCAATGATTTGTGGTCGGTGAATAATTCGAACTTCTCTCCAAACAAGTAGTGCCTCAATATCTTCAATGCAAATACTATCATTGCTAATTCCAAATCATGGGTCGGGTATTTCCTCTCATATGGTTTCAACTGCCGACTACCATATGCGACAAGTTTACCTTTTTACATCACTACTGCATCGAGTCCGTTACCACAAGCATCCATGTATACCATCAACTCCTCAATCCTACTCGAAATAGTCAACACTGGTGCACTCATTAATCTCTCTTTGAGACTTATGAGTGCATTCACACATTGCATGTCCTAAGTAAAGCTTTGGTTTTTTAATCAAGTTGGTTAATGTCCTACAAATCCAAGGAAACTTCTCTAATCTGTAGCATTCTTGAGTTACCCCTCAATCTTGGACCATTGTTACCTTCACAGGATCCAATGCGATGCCTTACTCAGAAACAACATAACCCAAGAACCACATTTATCTTCTCTAAAAGTGACACTTTGACAATCTTGCCTTCATCTGGTGTTTCCTAAACACCTCTATCACATTCCTCAAGTATGGCTAGTGTTCCTCTTATGTTTAAGAAAAGATACGAATATCATCAACAAACATAAGTAAAAACTTATTCAGTTGATCTCTGAAAACATGATTCATGAGATCAATGAAGTATGTCGGTGCACTGGTTAGCCTAAACGGCATAACCACCCACACATAGAATCCTGTTGGTGTATGAAACATAGTGATCGGGACACTCTCCTTCACCACCCTCGGTTGGTGGAACCATGTCGCTAAGTCCAACTAAGAAAACACTTTGGCATCAATGGAGTTGATCGAACAAGTCACAATATATAGAAATGGATACTTGTTCTTCCTCGTCATAATTTTCAACTCATGGGAGTCAATACAATGTCTTAAGGAGCCATCCACCTTTATGGAAAATACTACAGTGCTCTCCACTCAGATATACTCCTTCAAATGAACCTTCTCCTCAACGGGTCATTCATTCGCACCTCGAGCTAACATGCTCCTTGGGTGCCACATGCCTCATTGGGATAACCACTGGCCTTGCATCCTTCATTAAGTTAATGTGGAATTCAATCTCAAATTAGGAGGCAATCAGATAACCTCCTCAAATATGTATAGATATTCCCTCAGTATGAGTATTGGTGGAAATTCCAAAAGGGACCTCGAGTGAATACAAGAACCTAACAATCACTGCATCCTAGGGAATGTAGCTCAAATCTAGCCTATGCTCATCATCTTCAGTGATTATCACCAACAACCTTTCGCAGTACACTATGAGTCCATATTTCTTCAGCCAGTCCATCCCTAATATGATACTAAAACCAACAATATTCAGTACAAAGCAACCACACGAGAACATACATCCATGACTCCATGACACTAAGTCGTGACAAAACATACATATACACAGACTGGTCGAACCACTCATAGCATTCGTCACTATGATAGGTATATCCACTAAGTCATGTCCAAATCCTAGTCTTTCTACTAGGTTAGTAATATAAAAGAATGGAATGCATCGATATCAAATAGAACCCAAATAGATTTACCATAAATAGAAAGCATACCTTAGATAATGGCGCCCTTCCTTTTCTCCTTCGTCGATGGAGTACTTAACGTGGTAGGAATAGCATTAAGTACATAAAAAGTCAGCACCTGCTTATTCTTTGATGGCTCGAGACAGTCCTTCTTGTTGGAACTGGGCCATCCCACAATGGAGGAATTGGGAAAATTAAAAAATTCCATTACTGAACCTTTAATGGGCATATGTAGTCCAATCCATTTAGAACTTTTCTAAATTTTCCTTTATATAAAATCAATAAATAAAATTTATTTTATATTATTTGTATTATATTATATATATATATATGTAATATATATATATGTAATATATACACATATGTGCGTGCGTGCACATGCAATAGGATAATGTGTACATTGTTTGACATGCCCATGTATAGATGCTGGGACTTACACTATAAGCCTCCTGTGTATACTAATTTATTATCTAAATATAAATATACGTGCATCAAAATTATTGTATATACATATATGCATATAAATATATATATGTATGTATGTATGTATGTATGTATAAATTTAATTATATATCTGTTGTAAAATATTGGTTATAAATTATTTATATAAATCATTTATGATATGTGTATATGTGTGGGTTATATAATTAAATTTTAAAATTATTTTAAAATTTAATTTGTAGGATAATTTATCACCTTTATCATATATTATAAAAACAATTTTTTTTGTTAAATTTATACACACACACACATAGATATATTATATATATAAACATATAGCTATTTAATGAATTTATATATATATAAACACACAATATTTTTTATATTAAATACATATATTTGCACCTTCTCACGGCATAATTTTTTTAATTCTTTCCATTTAAATGATTTTTAAATAAAATTTACTTTGAAAATTAAATCCATGCAGAATTAATTATAGAAAATAATATATAAAAATTATTTCTGAAATAAAAATGCATATTTTATGTTATATAATTCTTTTATAGGATATTATATTATTTTAAATGTATTATAAATATATTTTGTTTGTTTAGTTAATATTAAATCAAATAAATAGTTTAAATATTTATAAAACAAATAATTTGTTTACTACCGAATGGTATTATAGGTGTGTACAATTTTTTTTTAAACTTTTAAACGCATATATCACATGAAATTATATTTTATGATTAGATTTAATAGATAAAATAATTTAATGATAATATTTTGATAATAAGAAATTAATTTTTTATTATTATTAGGCTGAGATCAACAAGGTGATATTTACCAAAAAGTTATGCAGATATGTATATAACCATTGACATGTGACAATATAGTATTACACCGATTCGTGATATGATCTATCTAGTTAACATATGATCGATTGATTAACTTAAGAAATTTCAAATATTAATAAATCTGAAGCATGCCTCTCACCAAGGCATAGAGATCACACTTTGAAATGATGAAATGGCTCCTTGAATCAGATTCTAAGTACTAGAACTGCTGGCTCCCGAACTGCTTTTTCGTCGACATCGAATCAAAGAGTTTCGATGTGATTTGCTCTTCGATATTTTGGGGTTTTGTAGGGGATATTTCTAGCCAAAATTTGTAGGTAGGAAGAGGAGAAAAAGTGTACAAAAAAAACGATAGAGAGTGGTTTATTTAAAGGAAGATAGGAGAGTAAAAAGTGGATCATAATTCCTAATATCCTCTTACCATTTCCACTCCTCTTTTCATTCAAATCTACATGCCACATCATATATGGCCGGCCCCTTATGCAAGCACTATACCCAAAATTCCCAAGCCCCCTTTAAGCCTCAAAAACGATTCCAAACCCAAACGATGTCCGTTGCATTTAAATCCAAATTTAAAAGCGTACCAATGTTGTATATTAATCAATATATTTATAACTATTATAAATAAACTATTTAACATTATTCAACAGATCTAATATAAAATTTTATAACTAATATTTCATAAATATTAATTAATTTATAACAGTTACAAATTAATTAAATTAGGTGATAAATATTCATCGTTTTGGGTGTGTGACTCTTAGGTGCAAATTTGGTCAGCGATTAATATCGAACAATTCAAATATTAATGTTCACACATCACTTGGCAAGTGGTGTGATATTATGGTCAAATTTTGCTTATTCGATTTTGGTAAAATTCAATTTTACTTTATTAAGCATTATTCGGCGGTGACAATTATTTACACCAATTCTCTTCGTCAAAACTATCACTTTGAACTTATGGAACATGGTAATAATCAAAATTGCCATATCATCCATATTCAACTCTATAGTTCAAACACAAAGTCCTTGGTTCAATAATAACAATTATTATTAATCGAGCTACTCTGGCTAGAGATTTTGATTTTGATTTGACTTTAGCTAACTGTGATACTAACCTTATATAACTAAGGAGACGAATTCTCTCTTGAATAGCGTTTCACTTCTAATACTTCCACTCAACCCAACTATAGTCATACGATGGATGTCGTTGATTAGACTACAATCAAGGTGGATCTTTCATATTAAAGAGCGACGATATTCTCAAGCCAAGAGAACTGTGTAAATTAATCACATTGATATTTTCTATTTGACCTTCATTATATTAACCAACAAAAAAAACTATCGAGTGAGTCATTACATAGTTATCCAATAACTATCAGTACGTAACCTCTTGGTGATCCCAATAGTCATGAGTAATACACAACCTAATATTTGAAGAGCGTTACATAATCTAGTCTCAACGGATGCATCAATATCCAATCTTGATAAATCTTGATTAGAAATATTTAAAATGATATGCTTATTATAAATTGTGAAACAATACTCAGGATTACAACTATTTGTAATTACTATCACGAACACACCATTTATGGATTTTCTATTAAATATGTATTAATTAAACATTTAATTATTTATAATACATTATAAAAAATATGCAAAGGAAACACCTTTATTACGAACAAGAATTGATTACAGAGTAAATTAATTTAAATAAATTATAGAATTGCCCCCAGGGCATACCTATTACTCTATCAATCTCCACTTGCACTTGGGGCCAATTATGGAATATTCCATCCCTTTAATCAGCTTCTCGAGAGCTGATCGAGCTAGACCTTAGTGAATGGATCTTCTATGTTGTCCTTGGTATCTACACTTTGTATTATGATCTCTTTCTTCTCAATGAACTCTCTAATGAGGTGGAACTTCCAAAGAATATGCCATGACTTCTTCTGCAATTTGGGCTCCTAATCTATCTGACTTGCCGCATTATTATCATAGAACAATGCCATAGGATTCTAGGTAGCGGGAATCACCCTAAGCTAACTTAAAAAATTGCGCATCCATATTGCTTCTTTAGCTGCTTCATTGGGGGCGAGGTACTCGGCTTCCATCATCAAATCAACTACTGTGTCTTTTTTGGAACTTTTCCAACTGATGGTCTACCATTTAGCGTAAAGACACAACCAGATACCGGTTTACTACCATCATTGTAACTCTGAATGCTCAATCTGTATACCTCCTTCATATGGAGGTCTCCATTTCCATAAATGAGGAATAAGTCCCAAGTTTTTCTTACATACTTCAATATACATTTTACGGTTGTCCAGTGCTTTTCTCCAACGTTGGACTGGTACTGACTCATGCATCCTAATGCATAAGCTACATCTGATCTAGTACATGCATAACATATATTACAGATCATGTGGCCGAAACACAGCGAATCCTCTTAATACGCTCTTTCTTCTTATCAGTATGAGAAGCATCCTTCTTAGAAATGACAATTCCAAACTATGTTGGAATGTTTCTATGCTTTGAATTATCCATACTAAACTTCTTCAATATGGTATCTATGTACAGGGATTGGGTCAATCTCAATGGCCTTTTAGATCCATCTCTATAGATCTTAATACCTAGTATATAGGCCGCTTCTCCAAATCCTTCATGGAGAAGTTCTTAGAAAGCCTAGCGTTCACTGATTGCGATAGCGAAATGTCATTGCCTATCAATGGAAGATCGTCGACATATAGTACTAAGAATACGATAGCATTACTTTGTTCCTTTTTGTATACGCATGCTTCCTCTATGTTCTGATAAAGACCAAAATGTTTGATTACCATATCAAGAAACTTATTCCAACTTCTTGAAGCTTATTTAAGTCCATAAATGGACTTTAACAACTTGAAAGCCTTTCCCTTACTCCTACTGACTATAAAATCCTTGAGCTGTGCCATATAGCCGGTTTCTTCTAAATCACCATTTTGAAATGCCGTTTTCACATCCATTTTCCATATTTCATAGTCATAGAATGCAACAATAGCCAGCATAATCCATATGGACTTAAGCATGGCTACGGGAGAAAAGGTCTCATCATAATCAATACCTTAAATTTAATGAAGACCTTTTGCAACTAGCCTAGCCTTGTAAGTCTCTAATTCCCCATTTGCATTTAGCTTTTTCTTAAAAATCCATTTACATCCAATGGATTTCATCCCTATTGTATGTCCGACAAAACCCATACTTTGTTTTTGTACATGGAATCCATCTCAGATTTCATTGCTTCAACCAGAGTGTAGAGTCTTTACTTTGTAGTGCTTGTTAAAAAGATAGAGGAGTGTTATCATCTAAGACACGATCCTCCTTCTCCCCGTACACAAGAAACCATAGTATCTCTCTGGTGTAAGAGATTCCCCACTATACCTTCTAATAGGTTGCGTGTTTTTTTATATAGGAGAACTTGGTTCTCTTACTGGTTCGGCCTCAGTGTTAACATCTTGGATCTCATCCAAGTCTACAACATCGTTGTTAATTTACTTTGACAAAAATTCATTTCCAAAAAGACAATGCATCGAGAGACAATTACCATTTGTTCCTTAGTATTGTAGAATATATATCCCATTGAATTTTTAGGATATCCTATAAATTTACATAGCACCAATCGTGCCTCTAATTTATTTAGACCAATGTCCTTAACATAGGTCGAACAACCCCACACTTTAAAATACTTGAGTTAGGTTTTCTTATCATACCACAACTCATATGGTGTTTTAGGCATAGATATAGTGGGCAACAAGTTCAACATATGCGTTGCGGTTTCTAATGCATATCCCTAATTGGTCAGAGGTAACTCAGCTTTACTTATCATACAACGAACCATATGTAATAGGCTTTAGTTCCTTCACCATGACACGCCGTTGTGTTGCGAAGTATAGGGTTGATTAATCCAAGAGATAATCCCATTATCATTTAGGTACTATTAGAATTCCTATCCAACATACTCACCTCCTCGATCCGATTAAAGAATTTTAAATTTACGGTCCATTTGGTTTTCTACTGCATTTTTATACTCAAAAATTTTCTCATAAACATCGAATTTGCTCTTCATACGATACACATATCCTAGTCTCAAGATATCGTCAATGAAGGTGAAAAAATAAGAACTATTACCCTTGGTGATTGTTAACTCCTATTTTGGAAGCGACCTAAAACATATGCGACCTAACGACCTAAAGATTCTAGCGACCTAACGACCTAAAGTTTCTAGCGACCTAACGACCTAAAGATTCTAGCGACCTGACGACCTAAAGTTTCTAGCGACCTAACGACCTAAAGTTTCTAGCGACCTAACGACCTAAAGTTTATAACGGCCTATCACTACTCAACAACTCACGAATTAACAATCTAGCGACCTAACTCCAGAAAGATGGAGCGACCTATAGCTTCAACGACCTATAGCTTCAGCGACCTAAAAGCTCTAGCGACCTAAAGCCACAGCGATCTAATGACTCAGCAGGCTTCGAAGATAACCCGCATGAACATCACTTCCTTTAGGTCGCAGGCGACCTACAACCCACCTTAGGTCGCTCTACAACTTGTCACCTCGACTCAGACAGATCAAGTGCATCCTGTTAAGCCACAAACCATGCTTCTTAGGTCGCTCGCGACCTAAGACCTACCTTAAATCGCTCACGACCTATGACTTGTCACTATATTCGAATGACCCAGTGCAAAACTACTAAGTTGTAGCCTACACTCCTTAGGTCGCTTGCGACCTACGACCTATCTTAGGTCGTTCATGACCTAACACCTGTCCAGAATCCTCCTATAAATACAGCATTAGCTCCAACTTGAAGAGGACTTTTGGCTCATTTCTGGAACGCTTATACTCTGCTGTTTTCTCGACTCAACCGACACTTCAAACATAAAAGACGCTTCAACGAACTTCAAAAAGAGATCTACACATCCGACATGGATTCAAAGAGCTCTTACATCAAAGTTCTAGCTACTCGTCTTAACTGTGTTGAAATCGGATTGTAATCAAAGATATTGTATTAAAGTTGTAATTGAATCAGCAATAAAGAAGATAAAGTGGACATACGCTTAATTTCAAGCCGAACCACTATAAAACTGCTGTCTCTTTACTTTTCTACTATTTCCTGCTTATATTTTCCCGTACCAACGGGTGGTGCTTTCACATTACTAACATACACACCGGGGTGTTAGCGTCGATTTTTACGTTAACATTTTTGGTGCTTTCACTGAGAATTGAACTCAGGAGTATTTTCACCATTGCTTCGCAAAGACTTGTTGAGAGATTTTCCTTAAAAACCAGAAGTCTATCAAAAATCATGGCTCTTGGAAGAAAGAGTAGGTCTACTAGATCCGGAAATGTTAATGACAGGGCTGCCTCCTCTCCAGCGCCAAATCAGGAAACTCCTGTTGTGGGAGTCACAAGGGCTGAACTTAACGATGTTGTGTCAGGGTTATATCAGCAAATGGAAACTCAAAATGCTTTGATGATGGAAAGGTTAAACGCTCTGCTTGGGATGAACCGACAACCAGAGAACAATGAACCAACTTTTGCTGAAGGAACTCATGATTCCCAAGACAAAGATATTCCTCAAAGAGCAGCAGGCACTGACGAAGGGGCACCTCCCCAAGCTGGAGGATCAAGGCCGCAGCCGCCTCTTCGCGAACGTTTGTTCACACAAACTTCTGAAAAGGTGGCTGATGTCTGCCCGGCAAGGCCTCTGAATGATGAAGAATATCTATCGGGAATGGTTCGCCAAATCATGAAAGAAAGCATGCAACGAAATGAAGATGAAAATGACTGGGGGTTTGCTCCAAGCAAGACTCTGTTTACTGTAAGAATCCTAAAAGCTGAATTTCCAAGGAAGTTCGTTCCTCCTACTATCCCAGCCTATCGAGGAACAAATGACCCTAATCAGTTCTTGTATAAATATGACTGGCATATGACAGGTGCCAGGGCAACAGATGAGATTAAATGCAGATATTTTCCTATCTACTTGGAAGGAGTGGCTCTATTCTGGTTTACGAAGCTACCGGTCCGATCTGTGGATCAATTCTCTAATTTGACCCGTAAATTTAAGGATCAGTTCAGGTTGTATGCTACAAAGGCCAAGGACATAATGTCACTGTCCAGCCTAGAACAAGCTTCCAGCGGATCTATCAAATCCTTCTTGAATCGCTTTAACATAGCCTTGGCTGAAGTGGATAATGCTGAACCCCGTATGATCCTAACTTACTTGATGCGAGCCATCGATAAAACAAGCGAGTTCGGAAAATGGTTGAAAATGAAAGAACCGAATTCGCTAGAAAAGTTTTATAAGAAGGCTGATGAGTTTATGCGTCTGGAAAATCTCCCTGCACAATCAAAGGTGGTTGTGGCTGAAATTCAAAACAACAATGTAGCTGAAACTTCTAATAAGAAAGAATTTGGTGGTCAAAAAAGGGAAAATAACGGTGGGAAAAAACAGAAGGATATGAAGAAACCACACCGTTTCTCGGATTTTACTCCTTTGACTGAAACCCCAGAGAAAATCTTCTTTGCAACCAAGGATGCCATCAACTACCCTGAGCCACCTAAGTTGAAGCTTGGAAAAAATTTCGTGCCTAACGGAAGATTCTGTCGGTTTCATAATCAGCCTGGCCATGACACCAACGAATGTCGCCATCTAAAGAACTTGATTGAAGAACTGTTGAGAGAGAATAAACTGCAACAGTATGTTAAGAGAAATAAAAGCGATCCTGCCTCATCTACTCAGGGTCAATAACTCCCTGCTCATCAATCTGGCTCGGGTGAAAAGACTGCGGTGCAAGAATCTGAAAGACCTGTAATTAATGTAATTACAGAGGGTCCACACCCAGTAGGCAGAAGTTAGGGAGAAATGGAAAGATATGCTCATGCTCTGAGACATGCCCCAAAAGAAGAAACTGTTTTTGTTTTGGAAAATGTTGTGCCATCGAAACAACAGAGAACTTGTCACGATGATATCATATTCAGAGCTAGAGACTCTATGGGAGTGGAAGCTCCTACTATGGATCCGTTGGTAATAACTGTCGGTATCGGACCATCTATTGTGAGAAGAGTGCTTGTCGATTGCGGCGCCTCTTGTAATATCCTCTTCAAGAAGACTTTTGATCAAATGAAGATTCCGATGGCTGATGTTCAAGCTTCTTCACAAAAGATTGTTGGGTTCACTGGGGAACCGAAACAACCCATCGGAACCGTCGACTTATTTGTAGAACTTGGTGAAGGGGAAAGAAAAGTGGTCTGCAAGCAAACTTTTGTTATTGTTGATGAATTTTCTGCTTATAACGCCTTCCTGGGACGACCAACTCTCGCTGCATTCAAAGCCATTCTCGCCCCATAGTGCCTAACTATGAAATTCCCCACCGATAACGGCGTTGGTGTTTTGAAAGGAGATCAGGGTGCTGGGCGGGAATGTTATCTCATAGAATTGCGGGAGGTGAAGAAGAGAGAAATGGGGAAGGGTGCGGTAGCTCCGCTCCACATCAAAAAACCCACCTTGTAGCAAGTACAGGGTGGACCCTGCACTGGAGAGCACAGTGGTGCACAAAAAGAAATTGATCCCAGAAAAACCAGTGTAGGGGAGAATAGAGTGGTGCCGGTAGAAGTAACGGTACCAATACCTGTTGACCAGAAGGACCCAAACAAGGTGCTAAATATAGGTTCACAACTCAGTGCGACAGTTCAAAATATGCTGATATCATTCTTGAAAGCAAATCTGGATGTATTCGCTTGGAGTCATGCTGACATGTGTGGAATATCTCCAGAAATTGTAGTACATGCCCTAAATATTGATCCGAAGTTCACACCCATGAAACATAAAAGAAGAACCCAAGGTCCAGAAAGGTCAACAGCATTGAAAGAAGAAGTAGATCGGCTCATGGAGAATGGCTTCATCAGAGAATCCACTTATCCAAATTGGGTCTCTAATCCGGTATTGGTTAAAAAAGCAAATGGAAAGTGGAGAGTATGCATCGACTTTTCAGACTTGAATAAATCATGTCCCAAGGACTGTTTCCCATTGCCCAGAATCGATCAGTTGGTGGATGGAACAGCCGGGCATGAATTATTGTCTTTCATGGATGCTTACTCAGGATACAATCAGATCATGATGCATGAGCCAGATCAAGAGGACACGAGCTTCATCACCGATGTTGGTCTTTACTGCTACAAAGTCATGCCCTTCGGATTAAAGAATGCAGGGGCAACATATCAAAGACTCGTTAATGCCATGTTCAAGCCTCAGATTGGCAAGACTATGGAAGTATACGTTGATGATATGCTAGTGAAGTCAAAAAAGGCAGTAAACCACATGGATCATCTGGAAGAAATGTTCGCGATCCTCCGAAAGTATGGAATGAAATTGAATCCTCTGAAATGTTCATTCGGGGTGGAGTCCGGAAAATTCTTAGGTTTCATTGTGAGTGCTAGGGGCATCGAAGCTAATCCTGCTCAGATCAATGCCTTAAGAGAAGTTAAACCCCCTAGAACAAAGAAGGAATTGCAAAGCCTCAACGGGAAAGTCGCTGCTCTGAGTCGATTTATTTCCAAAGCCACAGACAAATGCATTCCCTTCTTTGATGCTCTAAAGAAAGGAAAGAAGAACTTCGAATGGACTCCCGAGTGTCAAAAAGCTTTCGATGAGCTGATTCATCATATGGAGACACCTCCAGTACTTTCTAAGCCTGACAATGGTGAAGATCTATTCATATACTTAGCAGTTTCATCTCATGCTCTCAGTGCAGCATTGGTACGAGAAGATGCCAAAGTTTAGCGTCCAGTTTACTACATCAGCAAAAGATTCACTGGGGCAGAGATGAATTATTCAAAATTAGAAAAGCTCGCCTATTGTCTATTGATCGCTTCCAGAAAGTTGAGGCCGTACTTCCAGGCTCATCCTATTAAAGTCCTCACTGATCAACCTCTAAAGCAAGTCCTATTTCGCCCTGAAACTTTGGGTCGTCTTCTGAAGTGGAATATTGAACTCAGTCAATACGATATCACCAACCATCCCCGAAAAGCAATCAATGGACAAGCTTTAGCAGATTTCATTGCAGAATGTACAAATAAAGGTGGTAGTGAGGAAGAAGTGACTACTGATATCCCGATCCAATGGAAATTATATGTCGATGGTGCGAGAAATGACTACTGTTCTGGAGCTGGGGTTGTGCTTGAAACCCCCGAAGGACAATCGTTATGTTATGCATTAAGATTAGAATTTCCTTCGACAAATAACGAAGCCGAATACGAAGCTCTTATTGCCGGTCTAAAGATCGCTAAAGAACTGAGCATCAAAGTGTTGCAAATTTTCAGCGATTCCCAACTAATTGTATGCCAAGTCAAGAAAGAGTTTCAGACTAAAGAAGGAAATCTGCCTGCTTACCTGTCAAAAGCCTGTGAACTTCTCGATGATTTTGATCATTATACAATCAACCATATCCCTCGGGAAGAGAACATGAAGGCAGATTCTCTTGCAAAATACTCAAGCTCTGGCGAAGCTCAATTATTGGGATTGGTCCCTATAGAAGTCTTAACAACTCCGAGTATTAATGAGATGGATATTGATTAGATCATGGCTCTATCTCAAGAACAGGAGTCGTGGATGACCCCAATCAAGGAATATCTACTCAACGGCTCCTTGCCAGAAAACTCAAAAGAATGTCAAAAGCTTCTAAGAAAAGCTCCAAGATATGTGATTCAAGGCGACCATCTATACAGACGAGGATTCTCGATGCCATTACTCCGATGTGTAACTAAAGAAGAAGCTAAGACGATTTTGGCTAAAGTGCATGGAGGAGAGTGTGGAGATCATTCAGGTGGTCAAACTCTTGCAAAGAAAATTCTTCGCTATGGTTATTTTTGGTCGGATATTAATCGAGATGCTGCTAGCTACTCCCGAAAGTGTGACAGATGCCAGAGATTTGCAAAAATCTCAAGAGCACCTTCTACCATGCTAACACAGATGGTCAGTCCATGGCCATTCGGAATTTGGGGAATAGATCTTATTGGGCCTATGCCGATTGCCAGATCCGGAATCAAATATGCCATCGTTGCTGTTGATTATTTCACTAAATGGGCTGAAGCAGAACCATTAGCTACTATTACCTCTAAAAGGATGATAAATTTTGTAACGAAAAATATCATTTGCAGGTATGGTGTGCCTCAGAAGATAATAACAGACAATAGTACTCAATTCGAAAGCGAAGAATTCCAGGAATTTTGCAGACGATTCAAAATCCGAAAAAGCTTCTCAGCAGTGGCTCATCCGCAGGCAAACGGGCAAGTGGAAGAAGTGAACAAAATCATCAAATCAACCATCAAAAAGCAACTAGAAAAAGCAAAAGGTGGTTGGGTTGATAAGCTACCACTAGCACTATGGGCATACAGAACTACCCACAAAACTACGACTGGGCACACTCCATTCTCATTAGCATACGGATCGGAAGCAATGATTCCAGTGGAAATAGAAGTCCCCTCACATAGGAGAGTTCATTTCAACCAAACTGAAAATGAAAAGCTGCAGCTTGAAGCACTTGACTTACTTGATGAAAAAAGGAAGGAAGCCGAACTCAGAGTTGCAGCTCAACAGCAAAGAATAGCCAGGCACTTCAATTCTAAAGTTCGCCAACGCAGCTTTGAAATTGGAGATCTAGTCTTGAAAAGGATCATGACAGCAACTGGAGTGTTTGGGCCAAACCGGGAAGGGCCGTATGTCATAGGCGAAAAGCTTCTCGATGGCACTTTCAAACTCACAACTGTTGAAGGAGATCCAATCCCGATAGCCTGGAACAGCAATCACTTGCGTCCATATTTTACTTAGAAGCAATGCTTAAATTTGTAAAATGATTATGAATTTATCATACTTGTATTGTAAGCCATTGCAAAAGCAGTGCAAAGTGATAATAAAAACTATAAAGTGGATGTAGGCCCAATTCTTGGCCGAACCACTATAAATCTTGTGTCTTTTACTATTTTAAATTGCCTATATTATTTCGATGTGCAAATATTTTAAATGTGTTGCTAAAATATCGATTTAATATTGCAGGCAAACAAAGCAAAAATTACCCATCCAACACATCGCAAACTCAAGCGATTCCCATAAATCACTCGACAAACAAATGTCAATCCACAAAAAATTCCAAACTCAATTCCTACAAACGGTTAGTGATTCCACCAAAGGGGCACCTTCCCAGAAGGAAGGCACCAGGCCCTTGCTAACTGACTGTGATCGTTTGTACGAACAGACATCCAGTTAAGTAGCTTGCGTCTGCCCGTGGATTCACTCGACCACGAAATACACTTTTCCGGAAAAATCGAACAGCTTGTCAAAGAAAAGAATATAAACTTGAGAATGATAACGAGGAATCGCTCAGCAACGGTTGATGCAAAGACACAAATAAGCAGACAAAAATAGCCGAAATGGAATCTTGTTTCTCACCCAAGAATGTTGGTAGGACCACCCAAGGGGGCACCGTCCCAAGATAGAAGGCTCCAAGCCCTTGATTACTTGATTGTGATCGTTTGTGCAAACAAGACATCTGGTCGGGTAGCTTGCGTCTGCCCCGTGGACCTACTTGACTGTGAGATTTAAACTTCCTAGCAAACAAAACAAAGACTTCTTCGTAGGCAAAAAATTGCTTCGGAGGCACATGCCCTCTTCGGAGGCACAAAAACAAAGACTTCTTCGTAGGCAAAAAATTGCTTCGGAAGCACAAGCCCTCTTCGGAGGCACAAAAACAAAGACTTCTTCGTAGGCAAAAAATTGCTTCAGAAGCACAAGCCCTCTTCGGAGGCACAAAAACAAAGACTTCTTCGTAGGCAAAAAATTACTTCGGAAGCACAAGCCCTCTTCGGAGGCACAAAAACAAAGACTTCTTCGTAAGCAAAAAATTGCTTCGGAAGCACAAGCCCTCTTCGGAGGCACAAAAACAAAGACTTCTTCGTAGGCAAAAAATTGCTTCGGAAGCACAAGCCCTCTTTGGAGGCACAAAAACAAAGACTTCTTCGTAGGCAAAAATTGCTTCGGAAGCACAAGCCCTCTTCGGAGGCACACAAACGAAGACTTCTTCGTAGGAAAAGATTGCTTTGGAGGCACAAAGCTCTCTTCGGAGGCACACTTCACCAAGTTTGAAGTGCCAAAAGCCCTCTTCGGAGGCACACTTCACCAAGTCGAAGTGCCAAACCAAAGCCCTTCAACAAGGCACATCCAAAAACTTCGTTGATGGAACCACTAAAGGAGGATCTTCTCAAGAAGAAGGTTCCAGGCCGCAGCTGAATACTTATGATTATTTGTACAAACAAATATCTAGTAAAACAGCCAACGTCTATCCCGTAGATCCATTCAACGATGAAATATAATTTTCTGACAAACAAATCAAAACATTCTTCAAAAGCTCGCTTCACTGCGTAGGGGAATCCACTTTTCAACAAATAAAAGGGATCATCCCCGAAAGATGAAGTGTTCTAAAAAAAGAGAGAGAGAAAAAGAAAAAACTTCTCCGATACGAATAATACTCTATTAAAAGCAGAATAATATTTCCTCAAAACGAAAGAATTATTCTCTAAATTAAGAGTACAAGTCTTTTCAGAATGTTGCAGTAAGCCGTGGTATGGGGGCAATATAGCTAAATTAATAAAAACAACGCTCAAACATCATACCACGAGCTCACTGCAGTATCATATAAAGTAAATAAAGAAACTTGTGCAAAAACAAGGGATAAATGCATTCGCACATATACTGACAAGAAATTGTACAAGTAAAAAGAACCATTTTATTCCACACTATAAAGTTTTTGTACATATGCAGGTTTTAAGCAGGGACCGGTACCCGCACAATCTCCGGTCAATGCATGCAAAAAGCAAAACAGAGGGAGTAAAGTCAAGCTCATTACTCCTTCTTCCCGCCACCTTTAGAGCTTTTACCCGGCTTGATGATTAATTTCTGAAGCCGTTGTGGACGGGTCAGGGAGGAAGGAGAAAGAGGTATAGCTGGGTCAACTTCCGCTTCCTCTCCAGCAGCAGAAGTGCTTTTCCTTCTCTTCCTCGAAATCGCGCGCTTCCCCTTCTTCTTTGAAGAAGACTCACTTCCCGGAGTAAGCAACGCAGAAAGTTTTGTATCATCATCATAAGACTGCTCCGGGGTCTTTTCACTATCCTCAAGTTCTTCCGCCTTCTGCTCTTGCGAAGCGGGTGGATCCTCCAAGCCTTGAAGGGCTTCTATTTTCTCTTCCTACGATCCCGGCTGAGAAGCAGGAGTGACTTGAAGGGATAGAGGAGGAACAGCTGGAAGAGGAGAAGTGTGTACAGCGCTCAGTGTTTCCGCTACAGAAGAAAAGAAGTAAAAATCAGTATTCTCCGAAAAAAGAGAAGATATTGGATCAGCATGACTTAAGTAATAAGCGAGAAATTCATCGAGCTCAGTTGAATCGAACGAATCAAACGAGTAGTCTACTTGAGCTAGACCAGACTTGGAGTTACCTGGAGAAGTTGGTTTAATCACATCGATTTCAAATTTTTCAGCTTCAATGTCGTCCTGAGTCTTCTCCTCGACTTGAACAGTGGGAGGCTCAGTAGTTGTGATTTTGACTTCGGCTTTTGCAGGAGGTGGAGAATAAGAACTAGAGCCAATGATATCAGGGTCGATCAAAGACGGGAGATGAGCGGGGTCGGTTAAAGGCGTTTTCTCCAAACGCTCTTCTCCTGCCACTTCGGCTCGCTCCCTGGCAAGCTGCTCTTTTCCCCTGTCCAGCGCAGTACGTGATTCATCATCCAGATAAAGCGCTTCAAGATCTGCCTCTGCATAGCCAGCGCCTCCGAACATATCAAGTACGACCTCCTACACTTCGGCCAATGTAATCTCATATTTAGGGCCTAGAAACGAGAGACTACCACGACCCAGGACACTATGCAAGTAAAAATCAAATAGAGTAGAGCTGATAGTGGCTTTGGTTGCCTCATGAGATTCTTCGGCTGCAACTTGGCCGGCAACTGCCTCATCGCGCTCTTTTTCTACTTTTGCAAGTCGAGCTTTTAACGCTGCAATCTCCAGGTCTTGGGAGTTAACTCTTTCTCGCAGCTGAGCGGTATCTTTGCGGTATTTTTCAATTACATGCCGCTCTGCCTCAAGTTTTATCTCAGCATCTCTTTGAGCAGCATGTGCATCTCGCACTTGTTTTTGAAAGACCTCTTCTTTTTGAGAATGCAAAACGGAAGAAGTGGCAAGATCTTCCTTGAGCTTTTTAACTTCAGACTCAAGTCTCGCATTGTCATCAGCAATGCTCGCCATTTCTGCATCATGCTGCTTACAAATTTTATCCCACTCCGACTTGTCATTCTCCATAGTCAACATGGCTTTGAGATTCATACGGTTAACTCTTTGAAGCTCGTCGACAAGTTTCTGCCAGCCAGACATCCTCTCAATGTCGAGTTTAACAACATCAAGATTTCTTAACATAGCTTGCTTATCAATCGGGACCAAGTCTAAGTCGAAACGCACTCCTTTTAAACACCAATTTGGGAATCGGTTTTGAAGTGTAGGTGGAGCATCCCTTACTTGATACTGAGGCCTGTTGATAATTGTCTGAATGTCAGATTTCTTTAGAGCAGGAGAACTGGAGGGGATATCAAGAGAGATAGGAGCATCGGTCTTTTCAAAAATCGCAGACGCATCCCTTTCGCTAAGTCTGGCCCGTTTGCTCGGGTCTTCAACAACATGACTCTTCCCTTTAACATCATAAGATTTTCTCTTGTGGGAGTCATCATCCCTTCTTCTTTGCCACTCTTCGTAATTTTGTCTTTCACGAGCTTTTCTGGCAGCTCTTTCTTCATCGGTTTCCCTTGGGGCAGGGAGATAGCGCTTGAGATCGTAAGAATCGCGTCCCCCATAGCGTCGGAAATCATCGTAATACGAACCACTGCGCCCCATCGGAGAACCTGAAAGTGAAAAAGACAAGTCTTGAAAATCTTCGAATTAAAGAAGCTAAGTGCATATGAGTGCCAAAAATCCTGAGTGTGTGTGATGTGCAAGCTACGTGCATCAAACTACAAACCACTCTTTGGTTGGGGAGTGATAACAGATTGTGAAGCAGGAGTCAACTTTTGAGCTGATGAAATTTGCTGCAGAGCAGATGTCACTTCAACTGTTGGAGACGTAACTTTAGTTGTATCGTCTTTGAAGAGCTCCTGTGAAGTAATCATTAGATCGCTCGATCCCTCAAAAGTGTCGTCACCATCATGATTAGCGGGACTTTTCTTCTCAACTCCTTCATCATCAGCTTTCTTGGAGTGTTGAGGGGGTTCCTCTTCTTCAATTACAGGGGAAAGTGTAAGTTTACTAGATGATCCCGCAATATCAGCGGAAGTAGAACATTTCACCAATGCAGCCTCTACGGTGGGTTCTTTAGATGCAATTTCTTCCGCAGAAACTGGGGCATTTGATGTCTCTGCTTGAGAATCTGGGGCCACTAATGTTTCAGTCTCGGGACTAGAAACTTCATGAATCTGGGTAGATCGGGAGGAGTGTAAAAGTTCGAACTGATGCAAAAACGTGTCTTTCAGCAAAAATTTAGTGCTTCTCTCTTCAGCAGCCACAACACTTAAAGTTTCAAAGGTTGGCTTGTGACCAGGATCTCTAAGTGGAGGAGGGAGTGCTGCAACAAGTAAAAAATGAAGTTAAGCATTTGACAATTCAAGTTACGAGAAATTCGGAGAAATGAGGTGAACGGAGAAAGGCAATCTTACTTCCGACTCTCCAGACGGCATAGAATCCCGGGGGGCAGCGGACGAAGAAGAATTGACTTAAGAACCCGTGTGCACTATCGGGCAAGTCTAGAATCAATTTACGGTTTCTAGCACCTCTTACAAGTATAATTGAAGGGTGATCTTTGTTCTTCGCAAAGGTGCACAAATAGCAAATCTCCTCAAAACTTGGAAGACGGTCGAGCGTCCTTCTGAACAGCACACACAACCCCATCAAGATGGCATAACCATTGGGATGTAGCTGGAAGGGAGAGATAGCTAATCGAAGAAGAAGCTATTGAAGAAAGTCATTAAAGGGAGGAATAGCTCCGCTTAAGCACATCTGACGATTAACTGCTACAAAACCAAGAGGTGGCCTGTCAGCGGTATCGTTTACTCCAGGAAATAAAGCGTCTGCTTCGGCAATACCGAACTGGATACACAATTGACTGAAAGCTTTGTGGTTCAAGGTGGTCGAAGTTCTCTCTGGAGGATCAATCAATGGGTTAGCAATTGGAAAGGCTTCTCCAGCTTGTCCTGTTTCTTCTTGTTGGGAAGTCATTCTACACAAGGAACTGGACATTCAAATATGAAGGTGCACGTTTCCTAAAAGTGTAAAGTGTTGTGCAAAACTAGTAAAATAACAAGCAAATATGACTGGAATCAAATTAGTTGACATGTGTCGATTATAGAGTCTCAAGGCTTGTTATTTTAAGTCCAAGTACAGTGTTGATGCAAACAAATCAGCTTTAGTTGATTATTTTAGCTTTGCTTTAATACTTCACTTGAATTTGTTGATTCATAGCATTTCATTCACAGAGTTCATTTAAGTTGATTATTCTTTATCGACTAATCTGTCATTCGATATGGGCAATCAATGGCAGTATATTCGCCCAAGTTTTCTGCAAATGTTGTATTTAACAGGTTGTCAGCTTTAAAAGTTACTGTAATCTGTAAGAAAGTGCAACAAAGTTCAAACAGTTCAAGTTCAAAATAGTTCAATCAAGTTCTTTCTAAAATTTTACATGTCCTAGGTCGTCCAGACTATTTTCAAGCGACCTAGCATAGGTCGGAGCTTTATTAGGTCGCACTGTGCAAATCAAAGAGTTCAGAGGCATCAGGTCAAAATTTGTCCCAAGTCCTAACTCGGCCGTGACCTAAAGCCTATGCCGCAAAAAGTTAGTTCGTTAAGTTGTTAAGTCGCTCTACAGTCATTCAAGAAAGTTAGGTCGTTAATCTGTTAAGTCGTTCTACTTCAAGCAAGTTAGGTCGCAAGAAAGTTAGGTCGTGCGATTCATGTTCAAGCCAATAAGTCTTAGTCATTTGAATCCCAGCGCGACCTAAAAGTTAGGTTGCAGATTCGAAAGATCCTTAGGTCGCGAGAATTCTTAGGTCAGCCAGACTTCTTAGGTCACGAAGGTTGCTAAGTCGCTCAGATTCGCTAAATCACTGACTTCCTCTCCACGCAATAGCTCACCATCTCGTTAAACCGTGACCCAATAACCCGTTATCACCTGCACGATGAAATCCATCATCTTCTTCATGAAATTCATCATCCCTACATACCACCAAATCACCCGAAAATCGAGTCCAAACATCTCCGATCCATCATAGATTCAACGCATTGCTGTGCTTTCATGAATCACAACAACAACATAGTGAACGGCGATCAAAAGTCATCGCAAAACCACTCAAAATATAGCACAACATATGGAATTGGACTAGGGTCGGAGAATGGGGATTCACAATTCAGCGGCGATTATGGTAGGGTAGAGATCGAATTCACTTACACAAGATAATAGCAAGGATGAATCGTCAACTGATTGACTCAAATTCGCCTTTGAAATCACGAGATTCTGTTAATGGCAAAGTGGGAAATCGAAGCAGTTGAGTGAGGAAGGAGCAGCGACCTAGCAGTTTATATAGGGCAAAGAAGAGAAGGCGAATGGGCACGTGAGTTAGCATAAGTTTTAGGTCGCTCACGACCTAGCAGAGTTAGATCGAAGCACACGACCTATGACATAGGCCAGTACTTCGAGGGGCAAGTGTTAACTCCTATTTTGGAAGCGAGCTAAAACATATGCGACCTAACGACCTAAAGATTCTAGCGACCTAATGACCTAAAGTTTCTAGCGACCTAACGACCTAAAGATTCTAGCGACCTAACGACCTAAAGTTTCTAGTGACCTAACGACCTAAAGTTTCTAGCGACCTAACGACCTAAAGTTTATAACGACCTATCACTACTCAACAACTCACGACTTAACAATCTAGCGACCTAACTCCAGAAAGATGGAGCGACCTATAGCTCCTGCGACCTATAGCTTCAGCGACCTAAAAGCTCTAGCGACCTAAATCCACAGCGATCTAACGACTCAGCAGGCTTCGAAGATAACCCGCATGAACATCACTTCCTTTAGGTCGCACGTGACCTACAACCCACCTTAGGTCGCTCACGACCTACAACTTGTCAACTCGACTCAGACAGATCAAGTGCATCCTGTTAAGCCGCAAACCATGCTTCTTAGGTCGCTCGCGACCTAAGACCTACCTTAAATCGCTCACGACCTATGACTTGTCACTATATTCGAATGACCCAGTGCAAAACTACTAAGTTGTAGCCTACACTCCTTAGGTCGCTTGCGACCTACGACCTATCTTAGGTCGTTCACGACCTAACACCTGTCCAGAATCCTCCTATAAATACAGCATTAGCTCCAACTTGAAGAGGACTTTTGGCTCATTTCTGGAACGCCTATACTCTGCTGTTTTCTCGACTCAACCGACACTTCAAACACAAAAGACGCTTCAACGAACTTCAAAAAGATATCTACACATCCGACATGGATTCAAAGAGCTCTCTTACATCAAAGTTCTAGCTACTCGTCTCAACTGTGTTGAAATCGGATTGTAATCAAAGATATTGTATTAAAGTTGTAATTGAATCAGCAATAAAGAAGATAAAGTGGACGTAGGCTTAATTTCAAGCCGAACCACTATAAAACTATTGTCTCTTTACTTTTCTGCTATTTCCTGCTTATATTTTGTTCCCGTACCAACGGGTGGTGCTTTCACATTACTAACATACACACCAGGGTGTTAGCGTCGATTTTTACGTTAACAGTGATTATAGGCATCGGGCCACATACATCACTATGTACTAATCTTAAGACTTCATTAACTCTTTCATTGCTCCCATTAAAGGGGGTGCTTAGTCATTTTCCTTTTGAGACATGACTCACACGGGTCAAATAATTTAGATTCAAGTGACGGGAGAAAACATTTGGTTTATAGTTTGTGTGGTCGTTTCTCACTAATATGACCTAGCCTACAATGTAAAAGATAACTATAATTTATATTGTTAGAAGAACTATTCACATAATGCACATAATTAGTACTGATCACATAAATGCCATTTTCAAAAACATCATTGCAGACTTTATTTCCATTCAAACTAACGTTCATAACATTATTCGTATAATGAAATATAAATTTAGTCTCAAACAACCTAGAAACAGACACAATTCCATAAATAAAATCTTTTACAAAATAGCAAATATTTAATATCAATACTACTCCTTTGAGCAAATGTAAATGATAATCTCCTACTGCTATTGCATCTGCGATAGATCCATTAGCAACTTGAAGCCTCATCTCTCCTTTTTCCATGCAACGCCAGTTCCTAATCCTCTGTAATGAATTACATATATGAGTTCTAGATCCAATATTTAAAATCCAAGACATTTTATTGATTACAAAAAGTTTTGAAACATAAATGTACTTGATGGAGCTACAGAGCCATTATGTTTTCTTTCTTTAACAAACTTTAGGTAATCAGGTAGTTCCTATTCCGGTGACCTTTATTGTGGTAGTGGTGACATTCACCATTATCATTGGTCTTCTTACTTTTTTTATTCTTCTTACCTTATCTTTTTTGGTTCTTCAAACCTTTCGGTGATGATGCACCACCCTTTACAACAAGCACAACCCCCTAATCCTTAGATGCAGACTCGACCGACCTCAACGTATTGAGGAGCTCCACAAGATTCACATTCAACTCGTTCATATTATAATTTAGTATGAACAATTCATACTAAGGTGTAAGAGAACCAAGGATTAAATCAGCATGTAACTCATTGTTTATTTGTACGTCCAATTATGAAAGCCTATCAATATAGCCATTCATCATTAGTACATAATCATCTACCTTTCGTACTTTAGTCATTTTTGTATTGAACAGCTTCTTCGTAAGCTCATACCTTGTGGAATGTGACTGTTCACTAGACAGCCTTGAGACTATCAAATATCTTATAGACGAACATGTTTTGGTGCTACCTCTGCAATGGCTTGTCTAACATAAACAACATGGAAACTTGGGCGATCTCTAGGTTTGAACTCATTTCTCATAAGCAAGTCTAAGTTCGGGGTCTGTATCATTAGCGGATTGTTCTTTAGGTTCATATGTAATAGCCAACAATAGATGCTTGTAAGTCAACGCTATCTTAATCACTCTTATCCAATCAATATAGTTTGGTCCGATAAGTCTATTACTTTCAAAAAAAAATTAGAGTTGTCATTTTTTGCAATTTTTAATTGATAGATTACTAGGACAATATCATAGTAGATGTTCTTATAATAATAATAAGGTTAAAATCTATGTTTTATTTTACTAATAATCTCCCACTTGTCTTTTATGTTTTGCCAAACCCTAAGTCGAAACATAGAAATCTTTCAACTTCACTAATAGGTTTTAGGACTCGTCCATCTTCGAATTTTGACCTTGAATTTTCTCGATAAGTTATAGCTCCACTGACAATGGATAACTCCTTATCGGTTGTATTATATACAACTCCTAACCCATGATACCTTGTCTTAATTTCACTTCGACTTTGAGTTTTCTCAACAAATTGAAATGAAATTATTCACTCGTACCTACCATATCGTAATGGCCTAAGTATAGTATATGTACATTGATTTTGCTCAACAAATACATATAATTATCTTACCTTATCCATTCAATATATTAATAATACTACACATAACATCCTTAGCTTGAGTTTGCTCAACAACTAAGGAGTATGTAAGTAATTTATTAATATATATATATATATGGTAGATGACAACATTACATTAAAGATCCATAATATTCAATATATTATATTGAGTTATGTCGACTTATAGAATACTGTATTTCTTATGAAGTACCCTCATGATTCAAGTGTCGAACACATCAGGAATCATGGCATACATACATTTACATATTTATTTATTCTTTAATTCTATTTAGGGTTTATTAATGTTTCTCCTTTAGTTTATACATTTATATTATATAAGTTTTATTATTATATAACATTTACATTTTAATTAGCTTGTATAATAATCTTATGTATAACGTTATTAGATTTAATTAATTAATTGTTTATTATTCAATCTTAACGCATTATATTGAATATACTATAACCTTTATAGTGATACACGTATATCATATATGTGTGTGTGTTAATATTTTAATTAACAATTAATTATTTATTTAATTAAACTATTTTAATTAGATTTTATTAATTTCAAAAAATTATTTTATATATACATACATGTATACTTATATTTTCTTAAACATTTCGAGACAACACAATATTACACTAAGCTCTTAGGAAACTACAATCAGTATAGAGACCATCAACTTGATCTCACTTCTCTTCCTTTTCCTCTGTTAAGTTTCCTAGATTTTGATTTTTTAAATTCTGAAGTTTCAGATGAAGAAATTAAATCTTGTATTTTATAAAGCATTTTTCTACACTTCTTTTTGGGATATTATATCCAAGGATTTATTGAAGGCCATTCACAATTTTTTCAAACATGGAAAAATGTTATAGGGTATTAGTTCAACTGATCTGGTTCTAATCCCTAAGACTATTAATCCTAATTCTATCAATAGCTTTAGGCCTATTTCCTGTTGTAACCTTGTTTATAAATGCACCTCTAAAGTTTTAGCTTTAAGATTAAAGAAAGTGCTTCCTACTATAATCTCCCCAGACCAGGCTTCCTTTCTATAGAGTAGAAGTATTCTGGAGAGTGCACTTCTTGCTCGTGAACTTTTAAAAGGCTATAGCATATTGGCTATTTCTCCTAGAGGTATGATGAAAATTGACCTGAAAAAAGCTTTTGACATTGTTAGTTGGGTTGCAATTGTTGCTATCATGATTAGGGTGGGTTTTCCTATGCCTCTTATAAAATTGGTTAGCTCTTGCATTTCAACTCCATACTATTCCCTAATCTTAAATAGGACTTCTATTGGTTTCTTTAAAGGAACAAATGGGATTAGACAAGGAGATCCCATGTCCCCACACATTTTCAATATTGTTATGGAAATCCTAACTCCACTCTTCAATCAGGTTATTTCTTCTGGCTCCTTCAAGCTCCACCCTAACTGCAAAGATCCCCAAATTTCCTCACTTATGTTTGCAGATGATTTAATAATTATTTTTAAGCCAACTTTACAAACCATCCACTTCATTAGAAATATTCTAATCAACTTTCATTCCATTTCTGGCCTGGAAGTAATCTTTAAAAAATCAGAAATCTTATTTGGTGGCTTATCCCAAAATGACTCTGAACAACTTAGGATGGTGTCTTCTCTTCAACCTATGGGATTCCATATGTCTTATTTAGGAATTTCCTAGGCTTATAAAATAATTAGTTTCAATGCTTGCCTTCCTTCGTATGAGAAACTCTCTTCCTTAATGTCATACTGGCCTAATAAATATCTGACTCATGTAGGTAGACTGACATTAATTAAATACATCATTTTTGATATGACTGTATATTGGTTTAGCACTTTTCTTCCACCTTAGAAACTCATCACTAAAATCAGACATGCAATGAATCACTTTTTGTGGATTGGAAACATTCTCTCTAAAAAACTGGTACCTACTAGTTTTCAAAAACTGGAAAAACCTTTGCTTTTGGGGGTCTGGGGATTAATAACTTGAAATTATGGAATCGAGCACCTTTTAGTATGCTCTTTGACAACATCATTAATAACAAAAAAAACTTATGGGTGGCATGTTCTTATAAGCACCACATTGGCAGGAAGAATTTATGGACTATGGAACAACAAGCTGACTGTGGGTGGATATGGAGAACTGTGCTGAAAGTTCGAGATCAATTCCTACCTCATATTCAAGTTATTTCTTTTGATAATGGTGCTATAAAGTTTTGGCATGATCCTTAGATTAGGCATGGACTGATCTTGTTCAATGTTTTGATATATTCGTAGAGAATTCAGACTGGAATTCCTGATGAGTCTAAAGCAAGGGTCTTAATTCAAGATAGTCTTGTTACTCTCCCTTACTCTATTAGTCAAAACATTAGAGGTCTCTGGAATATATTTCAAGTTCAAGTGATTTCTTCAGCTCATCGGGATAGTTATGTCTGGTCATTTAAAGCTAAAGCTCGCTCTATCTTGATTATCTACAGGTTGACAATTAATAACAACACCCTTCCTGGATTCAATTGGTTTAAAAGAACTTGGAACATCCATAGTCCTCAAAAACACAACTTTCTTTTATGGAAAGTGATAAAAAAATGCTCTTCACACATTCTCAAACTTGGCTGTTAGGAATATTGTTCAAGATAATGTGTGTGTTTTCTGTATCAATGGTGAAGAGGATACTTTGCACATTTTCTTCAACTACAGTTTCACTTTCGACCCGTGGAGGAAAATTTTATTTGGGGGGGATGCACACTCATAATCGTAACAACAGAATTGAATGGTATAACATCTTCAAAGCTTCTAGATGAAAAAACTCCGCTACAGTCACTTTGCTAATTATTCTTAAGATTTTTCTTCATGTCATTTGGACAGAAAGAAACTTGAAAGTTTTTAATGCTAAAAAGAACCCAAAAGTTGGGCTTTACGATCTAATAATAAAAGATATTAAGAATGGGCTGATTAACTCGAGCTTTGATTTGGAATTTGGTTTCAAGGTTGCTTGGCTATGATTCTTGCTGCTTCAGTCGATGTCTACTCTGCTGTGTTTTTCTGTTTTTCTCTTTTTGTTTTTTAGGGCTTGTAATTTTTAATTCCCCCGGCTGCCCCTATATTTTCTTGTCCATCTGTTCCATTTTGCTGTGTTTTTATACATGAGATCAGCATGTTGGTCTCGTGTTTTTCTTTTTTTGGTGGAATAAACTAGTAAGGGTCCAGTCAACCCTGCTTGCTCTGTAAAAAAAGACAACATGTTGAAAATTTCGAAATTAATTTATATTTATTTTCAAACATTTTAAAAATTTTATTATATTATAAATTATAATATATGCATGTATATATATCTAATTTTAAATTTTAAATCTGTTTTTTAAATTTCAAATAATTTTGAATATTAGCTCAAGGCCCAATTCATATTGGGCATTTTCTATTAAGGGCAACCTTTTGGCTCACATATCTGTTCGGATCGGGCCAGGCCAGGTCAGTAGCCAGGTAGGGCAGAGTACTTGATTATCCAAACCCAATTCTTTGACGCTACCTTTATAGACACCCTACTATCTGGGCTGTGAGCTTATTTAGTTAACCCCAACATGACTAATTTAGATGCATAGGCTATTGGGCTCCAATACTATTATTGTAATTGGACCAACTCGAATCGGAGGAATTGGGTAAATTTCAAAAAAAATACATTATTGGGCCTATGTAGTCTAATTCATTTAGAACTTTTCTAATTTTATTTTCAATAAAATCAATATTTTAGTTGAATTTATAAATGAATTTTATTTTATATTATTTGTATTGTATTTCATATATGTTTATCATATACACATATGTGTGCGCGTGCACGTACAGTAGTATAATATGTAGATGGTTTGACATGCCCGTGTCTAGATGTTGGGATTTACACAACGGACATGTTAACCCCTCATGCATACTAATATATTATCTAAATACAAATATATGTGCATCAAAATTATTGTATAAATAAATATACATACACACACATGTATGTATGTATGTATGTATGTATAAATTTAATTATATATTTATTATAAAATATTGGTTATCAATTGTGTATAAATCATTTATGATGAGTATGTGTGTATTATATAATTAAATTTAAAAATTATTTTAAATATTATTTTATAGGATAATTAAAAGGCTTTATCATATATTATGAAAACAAAAATTAATTTTCTTCAATTTATATATATACATAGATATATTATATATATGACCATATAGCTATTTAAGTAATATATATAATATTTTTTATATTAAATACATATTTGCTATTGCTCATGGCCTAATTTTTTTTTAGTTTTTTCTCGATTTAAATGATTTTTAGATAAAATATACTTTAAAAATCAAATCTATGTGGATTAAATATATATATATATATATGTATACATATACATATAGATATACATATACATACACATACATATATATATATATACATACATATATATATTTCTAAAATAAAAATGCATATTTTAACTTGTATAATTTTTTATAGAAAATTATATTATTTATAAATCAATTTTAAATATTTTATTTTGTTCAACTAATATTAAATCAAATAAATAATTTAAATATTTATATATTAGTAAAATAAATAATTTTTGTTTTACCAACGAATGGATTTTTAGGTGTGTACAAAAACTTTTAAAATTTTAAACATACGTATCATTTTAATTAATATTTTATAATTATATTTAATTGATAAAATCAAATAGTAATATTTTTTTATTAGTAGGCTGAGATCAACTACAAAAAAATTTTATGCACATATGTGTATAACCATCGATATGTGACAATATAGTAATATACTGATTCGTGATATGATCTTTATCTAATTAATATACGATCGATTGATTAACTTAAGTAATTTAAAATATTAATAAATCTGAAGCACACCTCTCACCAAGGCCTAGAGATCACTTTGAAAAGATGAAATGGCTCCTTGAAATCGATTTCTAAGTTTTAGAGTTGCCGACTCCCGAATTGCTTTACCACCGACGATCGAATCGAAGAGTTTTGATGTGATTTGCACTTTGATATTTTGGGGTTTGGAAGGGGATATTTCTAGCCAAAATTTGCAGGTAGGAGGAGGAGGAGTAAAAGGTATATTATAAAAGGATAGAGAGTGGCTTATTTTAAGCGAGATAGGAGAGTGAAATGTGGATCACAATTCCTAATATCAGCTGGCCATTTCCACTCCTCTTTTCAAACTAATCTACCATGCCACATCATATATGGCCGCCCCCTATGCAAGCATTATAGCTAAAATTCCCAAGCCCTTTTTAGGCCGCAAAAGTGATTCCAATCCCAAACGATGTCCGTTGCATTTAAATCCAAATTTAAACGTGTACCAATATCATATATCGATCAATATATTTATAACTGTTATAAATACACTGTTTAGATTCAACGCATCAAATATAAATTTTTATAATAAATATTTCATAAATATTAATTAACTTATAACAATTATAGATTAGTTAAATCAGGTGATAAATATTCATCATTTTGGTTGTGTAACTCTTAGGTGTAAATTTGGTCAGCGATTAATATCGAACAGTTCGAATATTAGTGTTCACACATCACTTAGCAAATGGTGTGACATTATGTTCAAATTTATCGTTACTCAGTTGTGGTAAAATCCAACTTTAATTTATTAAGTGTACCAGGTAGTGACAATTATTTACACCAATTCTCTTCATCAGAACTATATCACTCTGAAGTTATGGAATTTAGTAATGGTCAGAATTTCAATATCGTCCATATTCAGCTCTATATCCTAAACAAAAAGTCCTTGGTTCAATAGTAACAATTATTATTAACCAAACCAATCTGACCAAAGATTTTGACTTTGAGTTGATTTTAGTTAACTGTGGTACTAACCCTATATAACTAAGAAGACGAATACTCTCTTGAATAGTGTTTCACTTCCAATACTTCCACTTGACCCAAGTATGGTCATTTGATGGACGTTGTGACATGATTTGACTACAATCAAAGCAGAGCTTTCATATGGAAGATTGATAGTATTCTCAAGTCAATAGAACAATATAAATTTGTCACATTGATATTTTATGTTTGACCTTAGTTATATTAACTAACAAAAATACTATTGAGTGAGTCATTCCATACTTATCCAATAACTATCACTACGTAACCTCTTGGTGGCCCCAGTAGTCATGAGTAATGCACTGCCCAACATTTGGAGATAATTACATACTCTAGTCTCAACGCATGCATCAATATCTAGTCTCGATACATCTTGACTAGGAATATTTAAAAATGATGTGCTTATTATAAATTGTGATACAATACTCATGATTACAACTATTTGTAATTACTATCACAAACACACCATTTATGGATTTTATTGTAAATATATTTTAATTAAACATTAATTATTTATAACACATTATAACAAATATATAACAAAATGAAAACACCTTTCTTACGAAGGAGAATTGATTACAGAGTTAATTAATTTACAATAAATTATAGAGTTGCCCTGATGGCATATCCCTAACTCTATCACTTCTTCAAATACCTAGCCTTATCAGAATTGAAGCATTTTCTCTTAGCACTCTTTGGATTTTTGTAGTTCTTGCTAAGATGGCCCTTCTCTTTACAGTTAAAGCAGATGGGCTCCCATTTGCATTTCTTTCCCTGGTGCTGCTTCTTCCTTTATTATTGTTCTATTTTCTCTTACCACCCCCACTCATTTGCGGCTTAGGCCCTTTTGTATTAACAACAAGAGCTTTGGACTTAGGATAGGGAGTATCATGTCATATAGCCTTCTCAACAAGCTTCTTGAAGGATTCATCAATGTGAATTACTAGTCTTTCCTTGAGATAATCATCGAAGCCTATATTAAACTTCTTAGACAGCCCATACTTCGACGACATGTTGAACTCGACCACATACTCTGAAATGGTCATATCTCCCTGCTTCAAATCGGCAAATTTCCTTAACAGCATAATTTTTAGGCCGCCGATATGAACTTTTCTTCGAATCGGGACCTGAAATACTCCCACATAAATTGATCCTTGGGATAGTGATCTTTACAACATTCCAGCAGTTCATTGCCCTCCCTTGAAATTGCCTAGAGGCCAACTTCCTATTCGTAGCGTCTTCAAACTTTAAGTCCTCAAAAATACGCTTGTGGGTGTCTAACCAGTCATGCACTTATAAGGATGATTACTTTCTAAGAAGCGGCTTGCCTCCAAGGCTAGAATAGCCATTATTTAATTTAGTAAAGTCAGCCCTGGATGCATGCACTTGAGCACCACCACCAATGATAGTAGGAGCACCCATTTGAGCATTTTGTAGCATGTTCCTCATCATATCAGTGAACATGATCTGCATATTGGGGTTAGCTGCACCCGAGCCCGCTCTATCTTCTTGTCCAGCCATAGAAGTCCTTTCAGCATTTCTCGTTTGTTGGCTCATTCTTATAATACATAATAGGAGTGATTAATCTCTCAAAAGGAGCATAAGTGGTACTTGTTTATGCAATGTGACCCATATTATATATATACACTATTATATATTTTTGAAAACCAATACATAAAAAGTACGCACTATCATATATCACTTGATCCATTCTAGATTATTAACTTCTTCTCTATCTCCAATGGATCCAGGTATCATTTAAGCTAAACAACATAGGTTTTGATACCAAATGTGAGGACCGCTCTATATCTCTGACACCCAGTATACCTGCATAGTGCGTTACAATAGTACCTGGACGATGTAAAGCCATAGTCAAGGGATAAGGTAACAAATATTCAAAGTATAACTTGTCGTATATCTCACAATATAGAGGGTAAAATATAACAATCAACATAGATATAAAACATACGAGACAAATATGCATAACTGAAACAACCCATAGAAGTATCAAAATAAAAGGGTCGCAATAGTTATATAACATTAATATATTTTATACATAAAAAAATAAAATCTAATATCGTCTCCAAAAGTCAAGCACTGGTAGAAGCTCTACAATGATGCATAGTGAAATAACGATAAGCTCTAAAGTATAAATAAAGATAAGTGCCACCTACTACTTGTCCTCTCTGAATAGCTCCATGCACTAATCTCAGACCTAATATCTAGTCTACTCATTTAAGAGTACCCAAGAAAATAAGAGCAAAGCATAAAACCTTGAGTTAGATAACAGTCTAGTCCTAACGACCAATAATCTCAAGATACTATGAAATTCAATATAGAAAAAGAGGAACAATAGGTATGAGATGCCATACTTGCATTGTCCATGCAACTATTAAGTTATCACATAACACAATATATGTTATACTATCATCATATGGGTGTACATCACTAAGTATAATATGGGTGTCAAAGTATCTTGCATAATAGTACCTACATCACAAGACATCCATCCCGTCACACATCAATCCAAGCAAACACAACAATCACAACACACATAACAATTAATGCAATCACAATGACCATCAGTAAGATCTCACATCAGCATTAAGATGTCATTAGATATGATAACTCATACAACCATCATGAAGGTCGGCGGTGAACTTCGTCACAATCGGATTCAGTGCATGATCACATACCATCACATAGGTACTACACTCACTAAGGTAGGCCAGAACATCACTAAGGTCCAAGGTACATAGGTGAGCGTCCTTATATACCCATGCCCGCAGAACCCACATCACGTTTAGAGTTATCAACGATCACTTTAGCACACTTCTCGATAGTAGAACACATTACATTACACTCTTTCACATAATATCGTTGAATGCGCCTCCTTGGACCATCACTAAGTCCTACGAACACTTTCCACTTGAAGTCCTTTACTCAAACAACTCACCCTGTTGATTCATAGAAAAATAGAACATCACACTAAGTCCCTAGATTCTTCCAAGGTGAAGCCCAATGTCTCTTATCGCATTCCCTGAAGCAAGCCCGAAGTTAGTCTAGAAAGTCCCACATTGTTTCTACATTACATATTGTTCATCATTTCTCCATAACTCAACATCCACTCATCAACACACCATGCAAGCAATATCATATGCTCATCATGCTGCCATGACCCCACCAGATCGATCGTACCACTATGGGAGTACTTTAGAGACCGTTCGGTGGAGGTTCATCTCCACATGTATGCCTGAAGTCATAGTTCAACTAGCCCGAAGTTCTTAAGCATTCACCTCGAAGCACACATGCCTCTTTCCCAAAGTCCCCTTGCCACTTTTCACTTAAGCCACATGGGCCAGTACCAAACAATTTGAGTTAATACTTATCCATATTTGGCTAGGTTAAACTCTCTAACTTAGCCTCAAAGCTTGCCTTTTGAAGCGCGAATTTCTAGCATCCCAAGCTTGAAGCCTCTAATCTAAAATCCAAATGTTTACACTAGATACTAAACTATAATATGGATCTATACTCTTTTGGCCATTACTCTTTCATTTCCACTCTAAGGAACTTGCGATAAATCATGTATCTTCCATAGGCCATCACCAACTTATACAATTGATTGCACTTGAAAATAGCCAACTTTAATCGATCAATGCCGAAAAATCCACTGAGCCGAATCCATGCATTCTTTGAGTTAGTTACCCCTCTACTCGAAATGCATTAACTTCCTATGCAATTTGTTTGCATTGATTTGACTTCAGACTCTCCAATGTCGACCTTACTCCAAAATATATATCGATACACCATATCCTAACCTAAGAAAAACACATACAAATACTACCAAATAAGCATCATATCATCATAATATCATTATTACATGATCACTGCAATCACTATATCATCTAAAACAAGTCAAAGCAAATGATAACCTACACATATGAACACATCTACTAGTTTCATCTCTAGATTCATCTATAAAGCATTTAGATCCATTTTAAAAGCATAGGTTGGTTTAGATTTGATCAAAATCACATTTTTATTTATAAATCATTTCAAAAACATAGTTTAATACTCTATTGGTAATAATAATAAATGTGAGACACAAATCACTCACTAAAAGGTCCAAATGCGAAAGAATCAAGGTAGATCCAAGATGAACTATAACCAACATGAATTCCAGGACAATAAATAGTAATTAATGAACCCCTTGCAAATCCCCTTGTTAATATCTTCTTAATTGGTTGATTTGGCTAATTAAAGCAAGGATTTGAGTTGCTTTTTGGCTAAGAAGATGATTAATGGAAGTTACAATATTTTCTAGGAAGTTGGAAATGATTAGGAGTTGTCCCATCAGGTTAGTTAGGCACAAATTTTGAAATTCATTGATGGGCCTAATTTTGGGTTGGTGGAATGACCCATAAATCTTTCCAAAATTTTCCTAGCTTCAAATGGCCATATCTTCTAAATGATAAAGCCAAAATCTATTATGACCACTCTAAAGAAAAAGAAATCATTATATCTTTCATTTGGAAGTGGTTTTGACCCTAATTCGGCTAATATCAAAAGTTATAAACCTTATAAACTTTAAGGGTCAAAATGGTTCAGTAAATTTTAATGGGTGTAAAATATCACTAATCAACATTAACTAAAGTTATAACCCTATAAGACTTAATATAAATTAAAAAAATATTTTACGATCCTCCGATATGTAAGACATGGGTCGTTACACCTACGAATGTGCATTGACTATTGGAAGTAGAATGAGATGACAATGGAGAATCATTATCCATTACCGAGGATAAATGATCTATTTGATCAGTTAAGTGGAGCAAGAGTATTCTCATAGTTAGATTTTCCTATGGGGTTCCATTAGCTATGGGTCACTGAAAAGAGCATTCCTTTGACCATATTTGGAGGTAAAATATGGTTTATATGAGTGGTTGGCCATGCCCTTCGGACAAACCAATGTTCCAGCTTTATTTTAGATCTTATGAAGTGAGTCTTCACGATCAGTTGGATAGGTTTGTGTTGGTATTTATTGATGATATCTTGGTGTGTTCTAAGAATGAGTAGATTCATGAAGTTTGTCTTAGATTGTTATTCGAAAACTTGAAGCAACACAAGCTAAATGCAAAATTTTCCAACTATCACTTTTGAAATTAGGAAGTTATGCTCCTAGGCCAAGTAGTTTCGAAGGAGGTACTTGTTCGAAGCCTTGAGTATTTGGAAGAGACCCTAGATGGTTAATGAGATAAGGAGTTTCCTGAGTTTGACAGCGTACTATCAAAGATTTATCAAGGACATCTCTCGAATAGAGGTGCCAGTGACAAGACTCGCCTAAAAGAATGAGAGGCATGTTGGGATGAAGGACCGTGAGATCGCATTCTAAGGGTTGAAGCTTCGACTATTAGATACTTCGGTTTTAGTAATGCTCAAAGGAAATGGAGATATGATAGTTTATGCAGATGCTTCGAGTTCGGGGTCATGAGTAGTGTAGATGCAAAGAGGAAAGGTAATAACTAATGCATCTTGACAGTTGAGACCCCATGAGGTTAAGTATCCAACACATGACTTGGAATTAGCGACAGTGATATTTGTGTTAAAGATTTATAGGTATTATTAGCTTGGAGATAGTTTTGAATTATATATCGATTACAAGTCTTTGAGGTACTTGTTCTCCCAGAAGGAGTTGAACATGAGACAATAGAGGTGGCTAGAGTTTTTGGCATCTTTATGACTTTGGGATCGAATATGCTCCAAGGAAGGGAAATAAGATTGCATATGCATTAAGCCAAATGTAGTAGTTCGACTATAATGGAAGAGTGGAATGTTTTAGAGAAACTAGCTTCTTGTGATGTTCAGTTTCAATCAAGTGGTGTCCTAAGCACAAACTTTCGGATGTTGTCATGCTTAGAAGTTCACCAAGCACTCATAAAGAAGACTACCGAGAAGTAGAAGGAAGATTTACTGTGTGCTGAAAGGATCGATGACCTAAAGTGTAGTGCCAAAAATAAAGAGACAAAAGGTTTCGGTCTTAATAAGAAAGGTTAGCTTTGAAAGAAAGGAAGGTTGTATGTTCCACATGGTAGAGCCCTTTAAAAGTTGGTCTTGGACGAATGTCATTATTCAAAGTTTGCTATCCACGTGGGGGCACTAAGATGTACCGAGATATGAACCAGAGATTTTATTGGAAAGAAATGAAGAGGGATGCTGGAGAATTGTGAAGAAATGTTTCACATGCAAATGAATTAAGGTTGAAGATTAAAAGCCAAGTGGATTGTTGAAGCCTTTGGAAGTTCCGATATGGAAGGAGGATTCAGTTTCTATGGATTTTGTTGATGGTTCGCAAAGGACAAGGGCAAGGAACAAAATTACATGGGTGATAGTATATAGATCGACTAAGAGTACACATTTCATTCCGGTGAAGTCCACGAGGATGGCAGCAAAGTTAATTAAGATATATGTGAAGACTATAGTGAGACTCTATGGAATTCCAAGTGCTATAGTTAGTGGCCGAGTCCTATTATTTGCCAGTGCGTTTTGACAAAACCTACAGAGTGCTTTAGGTCATGAATACTGCATACCATCAATGGACGAAAAGATCAAGTGGGTAAACCTAGTTCTTGAAGATTTGTTGCAAGATTGTGTGTTAGACTTTAGGGATCTTAGGAAGATCACTTTCACTTAGTGGTATTTTCGTACAACAATAGTTACTAGTCCAGTATAAGGATGACACCTTTTGAGGAATTGTGTTGAAGACCTTGTAAATCGCTAGTTAGTTTGTATGAAATGGGAGATAGACTTGTTTAGGCCCAGATCTTATAAGAGAGGCTTCAGAGAAAGTTGAGTTGATTCGAAAAGGATGAAAGATACTCAATCCATACAGAAGAGCTATGCTGGTAGAAGGAAGAAGGACTTGGAATTTGATCTTGGGGATCATGTGTTTTTAAAATGTCGCAGATGAGAGGCACTATAAGGTTTGGAAAGGTCGGGAAGTTGGCATAGGTATATGTTTGCCTATTTTGGATACTAGAAAAATCAACAAAGTAACATATAGAGTTGAATTGCCGAGTGCTTTTATTGAGGTCCATAATGTGTTTCACGTATCATGTCTAAGGAAGTGTGTTTGAGACCCTAAAGATGTAGTAGTTCTAACGGCTATAAAAGATTTGGTTGTCAAACCGAATATGACCTATAAAACGAAGCCTATTCGGATAGTGGACTAGGATGTAAAGGATCTTCGAAATAAGACAGTGAAGCTTATGCAAGTTCAGTCGAGTAAGGGCTAAGATGATTATACTTGGGAAACGGATGATAAAGTCAGGAAGACTTACCCCAAGTTGTTTGGTTAGATTAGCATGTATGTTTGCTATGTTTTTTTATACACAATGTATATGTGTGATATTGTAGTTTGTTTGTACATTGGATCGATAGATATTTGTAAAGAAAGTATATGTCTATGGCACCGAAAACCCGGCAAGAAAATGAAATTGCTAATACTTAAATAGAATTTCGAGGACGAAATTCCTATAAGCGGGAAAGGCTGTAGCATCCTAGAAATTAATAAATAACTAATTAAAGGATTAATTATGAGAATAAAAATTTAAGTGGTTAAATTATGAAATTAAATAGTGAGGCGATAAGTATTTGTATGTACATTTACTTATTATGGTTACTACTTAATGAAACTTAACTAAGATGAATTAAATGGGAATAAGGAAATGTGGGTCGACGGCCCATGAGGAGGATATTAATGCCTTTTCAAATTGTTTCATCACTCTCTTCTCATTTCATTCTGCACCTAAATTAAAATAAAAGCTTAAAGCATTTAATGGTGGTGGCGACCTTAGAAGAAAATGAGGGAAAAAAGAAGAATAAAGCTAAGAAAACTACAAATGTTATTCAACTAAGAAATCTAGGTGAGTAATATATTCCCTAATCCCATTTTCCTTTATAAATGCTTATGGATGAATTGATTAAGATTACTTCTTATAATTTTATGGCTAAAATGATCTGAAAAATTAATATGTTATTGGGAACACAATATTATAGATGAATTCTAATTTATGGAATTTTTTGACAAGCAAATAAATTTATATGAATTGTCTAAGAACCATTTATTTTAGATATGGGTATAAATATGGAGTTTAAGATATTTTATGAAAAGAAAATACATATACATATTTTACAAGATTTTCTAGAAATAAAATAAGTGATTTTCGAGGTAAATTGCTCTAAACCAATGGGATTTAATTAGTGCCAAGAGGAAAATGGCTAGGGGCAGGAGGTAATTTAATTAAATAAAGTATTTAATAATTGGTCAATACACCAAATCCACAATATGTATTGAATACGTTAGAAAAGTACTAAATAATGGTAGGAAAGAACTAAGTCAAATGAATCAAGAGTCTACAAGTGTAAAGGTAGTTTTAGATCTATAGAAGACAATTTCTAATGTGTACCTAAAGGCTATACCAAAGGCAGCGGAACCAAATCGAGAATAAATGACTTGAACCTTAAGTATAAAAAGTTAAGTAAGAAATGCTAATTATAAGTCTAGGGATATTAAATTGAGGGCTATAGAGGAACTTTAGGTAGAGGTGGTTATTTGCAAAACGTAAGGTCAAGATTCTAACTAAACTAAACTAATACGGGATTCCCCATCGAGGGTAATAATTGTCGATGGTGGTTTAGCTTTCGCCATGTTGTTGAAAACGAGACTAGAGTTTCAAAGAAAGGGAACTAAGCCAAGGCTTAAGATAGGGTAAACTAGTACTTAGAATATTAATGATTATGCAATAGGTAATAGAGCTCCCAAATGTAGTTAGACTTAAAAATAGCTTAATGAATTACTAAAGATAAAACCTAATAATTGCATGGTTAGGTAGAGTTCGGTAGATGGCATAAGGCATAATGTGACAGCCAAGAACCGAAAGAATAGGTGTAGGCATATGTGGTGACAGAAAACATGAAAATGTTTGTGTAAGGTCTAAGTGTCAGCTGCAAATGATAGTGTTGGAGTAAGGTCTAAGGTGGCATCCAAAACACAAAATTCGGTGTAAGGCCTGATGTTGCAATCAAGGGTTCGGGAGATGCTATAAGGCCCAATGTGACAATCAAGAACCGAAAGCGAAGTAGTAAGGCCTTAATGGCATCCATAAATGAAAGCGTTGGTGTAAGGCTAAGTGGCAACCGGAACACGAAAATGAAGGACTAAGGCATAAGTGATAACTAAAATCGATAGTGTATTTAGTAGAATTAATAACATTAAGGAAATAGCGAAGGCGTACATCTTAATGGCAGTCAAATGCTAAAATTATAACCTCTCAACATAAGTCAAAGACGTAAGGCCTCAGTGGAAGCCGAAGATATGGTGTTTCGGTTGTTGTTAGGAAAGAGAATGATTACTGAATGTCATATCAAGAGAAATGACTATTGATTTCGGTTGTGGCATATTTTCACGAATAAGACACTTAAGAAGGAAATGTTGACTTATGCTTGGTTTAAGTTGCTAAAATGAACATTTTGTTATAGTGAGTGGAAAACTCATTCTGTTATTTAGTGGCATGGTCTCACTATATTTTATATTTAGGGTAATATATTGCTCATACCAAACTTTATGTCTGATCCATGTTTTTATCATTATTTTCCCCATAAACTCATAGATACTCATTGAGTAGACAAATTTTACAGACCTAAGCAGGTTGCTCTTGGAAGATGAACGTGGAGTTCTAGAGACAAGGCATAAGACTTGGATGATATAAATGTTGTTTTTATTTCAATTTTTTTAAGTGTTCATAACAGTATCTTCATATGTTGGACATGTCACTATTATTTATGATTGTATTATATTTTGACTCTTACATGGGCATGGCTATGGGAACTATTTGAATGTGTAAAATGATATGCGACATGACAATTCTACCTGCTTTGTTTACTTAAACTGTTTATATATACACACACATGCACGCGCGCGCGCACACATAATTGATCTCTCATCTCCATTGTTGAATGATCATTCCAACGTGACGAGAGCATATTATAATTCCATCTTTGGGTTTCAGAATAAGGGACGTTACAAGGTCATATACTGTCCATATAACTATGTGTTGAAACGTGATCTACACGAATCGATGCCGACTTAGAGTCAACTATACTAGTTGGCTCTAAAGTGTTCCTTATGGTGGCTAGTGGAATTCATCACATGGATATCACTTTAGATATTCAAACAACATGAACTTATGATATTACTTGTATATAATTCATATAGGGGTTTTGGGTAGGGAGATGGTTGGTTATATAGCATTATTTAATCATTATATTTGCTTTACATTTTAGGTTCGATCAGGATTGAGATTTATATGACACCATTGCTTATGGAGTATAGTATTACCTCCACACTCATTTGTCATATTCAATAGCGTAGCTTGTTATAGTATATATGTTTTAATAATAGAACCACTATATTATCCTGACTTGTTGATGTATGGATAGGACATAGCAATGTATGATTAGTATTACCCATAAATCCTTGCCCATATTTATTAGACGTATGTAGGTTACATATATATACAATACTTGGAGATAGTCTCCTCACCAGAATTTTGTCAGTCCCTCGTTTTCTCTATTTTTTCTTTTTGGATAATTTTTGGATACTCTTATGAGTAGGACTAGAGTTAGTTATCTGAGGACATGTTAGCGGGATACCTAGATTTTTGTGAGCATGGAGACTATGATCTTCAGGGTTGTCATCTTAAGTATCTGTATATTGTTTTATTTACTTCAAATATTATTTGTACATGTAGCCATATACTGTATTTGATATACCATTCAATACTCAGTTTGTATTGAGACGACGTATTATAATTATATTTTTATATCAGTTTTATTCTTATACCAAGCCTTATATAGAATGTCTCTTTTCTTTTATATGCATACGTATATGTTGGTATAATGTATATTATTATTCCACCGCGAGATTATATCGATATCTGGTGAGAATATTTCTGTTTAAATTTACCCTAATGATCTATCACTTACGGTGTTCGGAATCACACATGGTTCTTTAGCATTGATTCAAGGTATCATAAATGGCAGATTAATACTATAAGAGTTTGGAGGTAAATTCGACCAGATGATTAAACGATACCGATTGTGGATGCATAAAAGTCGATGGTTAGAGCATCTAGTGTTATATAAGCTGTCGAGTTCTATCTGGAGGTGACTCGTTGGGTAGATCTAGCAGGTCTATATAATTGGTACGCATGCCAAGGGAACGTTAAAGACCAAATACTTGACGATTACTCTGAAAAGCAAGAGTAGATGGAGACACTCACCGAGGACCATCTAAGTTGTTCCGTATCTTTAGACCATTATAGTAGGTCCTATTTCCCAACCATTTGAGTGGGTTGAGAGTTAAGCAACGATGAAGCCATGACATGAGTTGTTTTTGACATTTCAATATGGACATTTTACATCATTAAATATCTAAGTGCACTGTGAGTGTAAGAGAAGCTTGATTAGTTGATGTTATGTTAGCCTCTTCTAATATTAAGTGTTATCGATTCTATTACCCCAACACTTTAGTATACACAGAATAGAGTAGTATACCCTTATGGTAGTTTAGCATGATATTCTATATATGCTAACTTGTTGGATGCAAAAGCAGGTGAGATTTGACATTTCATACCATATTATTCTTACTTTTTGATATATTGAGTTTATTTCTACTGTTTTAGGCTTATAAATAACTTATGTTAGAATATTGTCTGTCCGGGGGTTATTTGTATTTGTATTTTCATATAGCTCTCGGGTGCTCTTTATAAAAAGACTAAGAGTCAGATATGATGATAACATATGGAGCCATACCTACGATGAGTTGGAGGCTTACGGTTTTCTCATATTTCTATAATATGAAGCTACTATTTATTCCTCCCTATAGTGCGGTGGAGTTATATGTAGTTATGTATATATTTTGAGACAATGTTCATTTATGTAGTCATAACTGTACTATGGTATATAGATTCCTATCTGCATTTTATGGCATATGAATGCATGAAACCATGTTTCCCTTTGACGATGGTAGTGTTCATTAATCATGTTACCGTCTCACATGTTTTATATCTATGTTTTACATTATATTTTATCTCTACGTTGTTGTGAGATATATGATAGGTTATTGGTTTTGTTTTGTTTTACTTGATTGGGTGTTGTACAATGCAGGAGTCCGTCATATGGATACCGGAGGTGGAGAGACTCACAGTTTAGCACCAACAACACATTGAAAATTTTATCGTTTGGTGCTATTAATATTAACACCGTGCTTTGAATTAGATTTTTGTTCTACTATTAATAGTAACATCGTGCTTTGAATTAGATTTTTGTAGACCATAAAGATGTTGCAAGCTAAATTTTCTAATGTGTTGATTATAGTGGTGGCGAGAGCTCTTATCTTTAGGCTAGGGTTACTCTTTTTTTTATCGAGCATTATTATTCACACCATAAAAATATTTTAAAAATAGCAACTCTTGATATTATCCCATACTTACTTGAAAATAACTTTTACCAATACGCAATACCAATTTTTTTTAAAAAGAAGTCAATCCACGCCATTTGTTTTACAATATGAAACGTTGTCTAGTCTTCTCAAACTTTCCACTCTTTCAAATCCGTCGATAAATTTCAATTCAATATGAAGAAATCATCCAAGAAAGCACCGGTGTTTGATGACGACAAATAAGATAAATCAAGGTTTACAGGTGTTTCCCTCAAACAAGTCTTTCTTCACATTGTCAACATCCATATTATCATTCTTAACGTAGAAATATCTATTTCACACAAGCTTATGTATCAACGTCAGGTTAAAAATTTGAAGGTTAAACGTGAAGTCCCGACTGGAGCACAAATTGCAACATTTTTGTTTTTTTAAAACACTCAGGTAAACCATATGTCAAATTGGTGAACCGCCTATAACATCTTAAGAAAGTATGCACCGACTACACAACATACGTTAAGTAAATCAAAAAAGATTATGCCATCGGGATTTTAACTCATGTCAAGCGGTTACTATATAAATGTCTTTTCCACTGGAATTTCTTTATGAGTCAAATTGCAATATTTTTAAAAGTTTATATATTCTAAAGCTGTTTATCTCAAAAATTAATTTTAAAAAAATAAAATAGAAATATCTATTTATTAGTGATTTGATTGAATTCTAAAATGTTAAATTTTAGATTTAGAGTGTTTTAGAATAGAAGATGAATAATATTATGATATTTGATAGTTTTAAGGACGTTGAGAATTAAAATTTAATTGTTTGAGTTTGGTTATTTTAAAAAATTATTATGCTGTTGATATTTGATAACCCCGCGCTTTCCGATTTCATTTTTAAGTTTACGGTTGTTGGTTTGATTTTGTATTAACTATTTGGGTAATAAAGTGGAGACTTTCAGTGCTTATAGTTTAATAAATATTTTATATTTGCCTTGGTTCCTTACGGCCATCAATCGTTAATTTGGTGGTTTAGAGTGAAATGGATGACGTATCGAACTAAAGTTGCATCTAATCATGGATTTGAACAATTTAGGGATAACATATATAAAATATAAAGACCAATTGATTTTATGAAAAAATAAAGTATTTTTTTTAACAATCGTGAATTACATTCAAATATGTAAAATTATTTATATAATAATCTCAATTAAAACGGAAAATAATCCGATGAAAGAATGAACTTACGCCCAACTTACTACAAAACCATCCACGGTCACTTTCCTTCTTACTACATCACATTTATTTGCCCCCGTATACATGACACACTAACAAACCAAAACATCAAAGACGCGACAAAGCCAACACCTGCTGTTCGACGTTCACGTCATCACGCTTATTCCTACCACGACCGTACTCCGCCTTCCCCTTCTTCCTCCCTTCGCTCACCGTCACCTCAAACCCCTTAGCCATCTCTCTCAGCACGGTCTTCAAAACCTTCCCCAGTGCGTTCCTCGGTATCTCCTTCACAAACTCCACCTTCTTCGGGATCATGAACCCCGACATATTCCCCCTGCAAAACCCAATCACATCTTCTTCCTTCATTTCCTTCCCCTCCACCAGCTTCACGAAAGCACAGGGTGTCTCCCCCCAGTGCGGGTGGGGCATCCCCACCACGGCCGCTTCCGCCACCAACTCATGCTTCACCAGCACCGCCTCCACGTCCACGCTGCTTATGTTCTCTCCCCCCGATATTATCACGTCCTTCAGCCTGTCCTTTATCTCTATATACCCATCCACGTGCACCACCGCCGCATCCCCTGTGAAGAACCATCCATTCTTGAACGGCATCTTGCTTTTATAATACCCTTTCATTATCCCACTCCCTCTGACCACGATCTCCCCCATCGTGGCTCCATCCCTTGGCACGCTCGTTCCATCCTTAACCACGTCAATGTCCGCTAACGTCAGCACGCTGATCCCTTGTCGAGCCTTCAATTTCGATCTCTCGCCTTTGGGTCTAGAATCCCATTTGGACTGCCATTCGCACACCAGTGCTGGGCCTGTGGCCTCCGTCATCCCATATGCATGAGTGATGTGAAATCCCAACTCCTCAATCTTTTCTAACAGGGATGCCGGAGGTGGTGCTCCGCCGGTGAGCACCTCGACGGTGGATTTCAGTGGGCGGTACTCCATTGGCCCGGCGGCGAGTAGCACGTTGAAGATGATGGGGGCGGCGCACATGTGGGTGACGCGGTGCTCGTCGATGGCACGGTACATGTCCGCTGCGGTGGTGCTGCGGATGCAGACGTTGGTGCCGCCACGTGCGGCCATGCCCCAGGTGAAGGTCCACCCGTTGCAGTGGAACATGGGAAGGGACCAGAGGTACACGGGCTCGTCCTTCACTCCCCACTGCAGGAGAAGGGTCAGGGTGCTCAGGTACGCTCCACGGTGGCTGTACACCACTCCTTTCGGTGCTGAGGTCGTGCCTGACGTGTAATTTAAGGTGATCGCGTCCCACTCATCCTCAGGGAGGTGGGCTCTGTGGTTCGGATTGCCGGATGCAATCAGGTCCTCGTACTCCAACTCGCCCAGTCTGGCGCCCGTTGGGGAGTCGAGGTCATCGATCATGACGACTAAAGGGAGCGGGACTTTGTTGGAGTCCATTTGCTTCAGAGCATCACGAGCCACACGAGCAAACTCATAGTCCACGAAGAACACTTTGGGCTCTGCGTGAGTTAAGATAGTGGCGACAGCGGTTGAGTCAAGCAGCTTGTTTATTGGGTTGAGCACCGCTCCAGCCATGGGTACTGCGAAGTGCATCTCGTAGAGTGCCGGAATGTTCGGGGCGAGCACTGATACCTGTTTAAAACTAATGGTTAGTTACAGACGCGAAATTAATTTAGTATTAATTAAATAAGAATGACAGACTAGTTACCACGTCGTTTTTGGAGACGTTGAGCATGACGCGGAGGGAAGAAGCGAGGCTTAAGCAGCGGTGGTAAGTCTGCTTCCATGTGAACGAGGTGCGACGGCCGTATATTATGGAAAGGCGATCGGAGTAGGAGGAGGCGGCACGTTGGAGAAATGTGATGGGAGTTAGAGCTGAGAAGTTTGCTTCACATTTTGGCAGTCTGTCCATGATTAACGGATCTGTTTTTTTTCCTGTTTCTTTTAGAAAACTAAAAGTAATATCGAAAATGGGAAATGCAAAAGGTATGTTTTTGGTTTGGTGTAGGAAAATTGTATGGGAGGAATGGGTTTATATAGAATGGAAAGGCTTGACATTTTGCTTACATTTTTGATTTTTCGATATAGAAATTGCATTGATATTTCAATGAAGTTGTAAATTAAAAGGTTTGGACTGTTGACTCAGACTAATAAAAGACTAGAAAACTATGCGGCATTTGCCTATTTATTTTTTTAATAACCGTCAACGGGTTTTGGGCAGTTAAACTATTGACAGTGGTTCACATAAATACAACAGAACTCATCTTAAAAAAATAAAAATACAACAGAACCACGTACACATATATATCTAATTAATACTGAACCGTCTGTGTTATGCTATTCAACGCTACACATAGTTAATAGTGAAAATAAGGGATATATCCCTGTAATCAAACTTAATACATAAAAAAGATATAAATTACATCTTTATTTTCAAATACTACAAAACGCAATAACTTCTTGTAGAAACGACGAATTAACAAATCGTTTTCACCATTAAATTATAAATTTTATTATCTTTTTAAAAAGTGACATTGTGCATATGTAAAAACAACGGCAGAACAATATTTGCAGACATTTCTCTAATTATATGCAATAATTGCAACCATATAATTGCAGAAATGTCTGCAATTATATGCAATAGTTGCAACTGTATGCAATAATTGCAAATATGTCTGTAATTATACCATATAATTGCAGAAGCGTCTGCAATTATATGCAATAGTTGCAGATTTGAAGAAAAATCGAAAATGTTTAAAATTTACAGAATTGTCTGCAAATATATAAAACAATTGTACTTTTACTGCAAATATAATCTTTTTGGTATCAACAATGGATCTCATTTTAAAGATCATAAATTTTTTAATTTTTTGATGAAAACGGTATGCTGATCTGATGTTTCTACAGAAAGTTATACGCGTTTGAAATGTTAAAAACGTAAAGGGTATTTGGTCTTTGTACGCGCGCGTGAATTTAAAAACTGGGATCGAAAACTTATTAAAAAAACGAAGGAATGCTTTGTGTATTTTCAAACCATACCAGAGATGTATACGAAACGCACCCTAGTTAATAAGTCAAGGATAAAATTCACATTAAATAGGATATAACTTCAGCTTTCTTCATTATCATAATACGTATACGGCGACATATTAGATCTAACAAAACTTAATTTTTGTGCATCCCTATAGTACAACATTTAACGTCATTAAAATCAAATAAAAAAAATTCACATTGTTTGAACGCCAGAAACTTTGAACCAATACCATTCAACGCCCGCGCAACTGCAACGGCTTGTCATCTATTACATTATTATTATAAAAAGTCGGACTTAGATCATTCATAATTATAAATAAATAAATTATATCTCGGTTTAAAAACAAAAACAATAATTCACATGTGTATTTGGATAAATCTTATAATCGTATACGATCACTTTTAAATTTAAAATCGAAAAAAGTAAATAAGAAATAAATATAGAAAAAAGATATAGAATATAGTTTTTAAAAGGGAGAAATGTAAAATAAATAAGTAAAAAAAAATGTGCCCTATTTTTTACTAATTAATTAATTTATTAGAGGTTTTGATCAACGGTCTAAATTGACACTTAGGTATATGTATTTATTAAATAGATGTCTGATGTTCAGATGTTTAATTAATAAACGCAATATACACACACCATTGTTTGACGTCTATGATCAACTACCGAGTACATATTAAACAAACACTAAGATTAATTTAAGATTTTGAATTAGTTTTTGAATATTATATGTAATATTACGTGTAATAGCTTCCGTTGTGATGTTGATTTTTGTTTTGATAAAATTAAACTTATGTTGGAGTTGCTCTAACGCCATTTAATCAAAATAATTATCATTGTAATCCAATTTATAGAAATATATTGGGTAAAAGCCTAGGTGGTGTTTGATTTGTTGTTTTTAGTTTTGTGTTTTCGTTCATACAAAAATACACACGACGCATGTATATTTTCGAAAACGATCAATTTAGAAAACGAAATTAACGTACAAAATAGAAAACAACTTTTTTTATGTTCCGTATTTTGGAAAATAACACAAGTACATAAAACAATTCATTCTTTCGTCGTCCCTTTATCCCCTTCGTCCTCACATCCGTTTTTCTTTCATTTCTTCCGTCGTCCCTTCATTTTTCTCATATTTAAAATATATATTGAAAACCAAAAACACAAAATTCGTTTTTAAATCAAATGCTACCGTAGATTTCGAAAAACAATAATCATATGAAACATATGTTTTGAAAGGAAAATACCACGCTAAAATCAGCCTATTACATCCCCGATCGTTGTTCCATGGTCGTCCATTTTACAATGTTCCTAGGTAATTTAGAGACAAGCATTCTTTAGTTAAAGTTATTCTACACGTCTTTCATTACAAACTCAAAAAGAACTTAAAATGTCCAGTGAAGGATTCAAACGTTAACTGTTTTTGAAGATATAATCCAAAACGAAAATATTTAGAGGATGCAGTTAATTCATACTTGCACTCAACTATATCTCCTAATTCAAACTGAAATTTTCGTGAGATGACTAACATGGGGAATAAACTTCATTTTATTAGTCTAAATTAATTATTTTAGAAAACATACTTATTTGGAACAATCTTAATTTTGGTTTTTATGGAGATAATTTAATTATATTGGAAATGCAAAAATTAATCTAAAGAACAATCTAAGTATGATGTCATATTTGAAAATTTCAATAATCATCTTATATGAGAATTTGATAAAACCCTGAAGAATAGCTTTTTCATGAGAATTGAAGAAAGTTTATTACCCGCATATTAAATACATCTCTATCATCCCTATAAGAGATGTACTAGTATAAATAGAAGTGTTTCTCTAATTTGTAATCAAGCAAAAAAAAAACATCTCAGTTTGTAATAGAAGTCTTCTTCTCCTTTTAAAAAAATTAATATGTAATTTTTACTTATTATCAAACTCAATTCTTCTTCTTATAAAATTTCAAATAACGTATCAGATCGTGATAAATATCAAAGATGAATGACAAGTGAATTGAGTTTTGTTAAAATTCCCTCAATCAAGAAAGAGTACTATGATAATTGAAGCATTCGCATGAAGGCGTTGATTAGATCAAAAGATGTATGAGATGTTGTAGAAAATAGATATAAGGAAAGTGTCAATTTCACTACTTTATTCCAAGTTGAAAGGGATAATTTGAAGGAATTGAAGAAGAACGATCAATATGCTCTTAGCATCATATATCAAGCTTGAACTTATATTCGAAAAAGATGCGAATGTTCAAAGTGGGAAGGAAGTTTGGGAGATCTTGGAGAACGCTTTCTAAGGAATTGATAAAGTGAAGAAAAATTGACAATAAATTATGCAAGTTGATTTTGAATATTTATATATGAAATCATCAGAATCGATTAATGGTTCTAGAATAGTAGAGAAAATAGATATTTCTAGAATAGTTGATAAAATACTACGATCTTTGTAGAATAGTTGAGAAAATACTACGATTGTAACATCCCCTATCTAGAGGCCCAAAACTAAGCGCTACAGATGCTGCAGTCATCTATAGTATTAACTTTCGGCGACTAAATACAACTATGTTAATGGTACCTATAATATCAGAAGCACTTGAATATTAAACAAATCACAGATTTCAAAGCAACATTTTTTCCATTACATTTCAAAATACATGTTCCATATTCATAATACACAATCCCAAAACGTTTCCCAAGCAATGATAAAATATACTTATTACAAAATACGCCAAGAGCAATATATGAATAAATCCACTTGGATGATCAGAGTCATAACTAGCTTAATACACAGCGGAAATAACAACAAAACAAAGAACAACAACTCCTAAATAGCTATCCGTTTGCCTCCTGCTCACCTTCGGTAGCTTTGTTCGTCATCCTACTAAAACCTGAAAAGCCTCAACCCTCAGTTTACTCAAATCAATTTTGAGCACCCGAGTGTTTTAGGGGAAAAATATAAAGTTCGAGTCAGACATAAAGCCTGGTGTGAATAATACTATACATCATGGTTATTAATGTTAAGTGAGACTATGCCGCTTAGCGGAACGGGTTTCCCCTCACTAACATTCTTTTAAAACATATCTTTTGCAAATAAATTCCTGCAACCAAAACTGGTTAAATACTGTAAAACATCATTATGTAAACATACATATCATGTGATAAAAGAACTATCTGTTCAAATACTTTAGTTTTGTTTGGCTAACTATTAACCTTTGGCTGACTCGGGCCTACCAGACAACATAAGCAAAATTTATCTAACATCTGTTAGACACTCCACTTCTGGATGGTCTGTCCTTAACTATCTGTTAAATACTTCTCTTCTATACGATCTATCCCCAACTTAACATCTCTTAGGGTCACCTGATCCTAGTGGTTTTGCGGGCTCACTAATAACCTATATGTATACAAACATATATTCCATTCCGTGTGTAATCATAATTTTAGTCTTACCTGTGACAAAGCCCTACACATTGGAATTTTGGACTAAATTAACTCAGGCCAATAGCTAATGTATAGGGCGAGACCCTATACCAGTCTCATCTGGTATTCTAATATCTTAGTCATTTTACTTAGGGATCCATTCCTATAATTTTCCTTGAAATCCTTTCCAAAATGATTTAAAACCTTTAAATCAAACTCACACAAGGAAAATACATATGCTCTATGCTTTACTCAAGATCACCTTGCTATGTTACACACACACACACTCAAACTTTATTTGATGAAAACATTTAAACACTTGAAAGTTCCCCTTCCGATTCTGTTGAAAGTACCCCTTTCAAAACCCATAGAAAACATCTCTTTCGGAACCAAGTAAAACCCTTCATTTATCTTAGACTGAAAGGCCAAAACCTTCCTTTTGAAACCATTCTCTAAACCCTTTCGAAACCTTTGAAAACCTTCCTTTCGAAATCTTTAAAACCTTAGACATCATATCTTAAAACACTTCAAAACATTGCTTTTAGAAACCCTTGGAAAAACCTTCCATTTCAACCCATTCGAAACCATCAGAAAACATTACCTTTCGACTCCTTCGAAACCCTTGGGGTACCACCCCTTCAAAACTAATTTAAAAACCTTTCGAAAGCCTTAAACCTTTGGAAACTCAAACCTTTCGAAAGCACTTGGGTTCAATTTAAAACATGTGGAAAAACACCTTTCGAAACCATTTGAATCATCTCTTTCGAAACCATTGGGTTATACTTCAATCAGAATAAAAGGGTCAATAAAATCATTTAAGTCAAAAGCCTCCCTTTCGAAAGCTATCCCTAAGTAAAGAAGTGATGGTGTTGAAACCATCCCTTCGAAAGCATTGGAGAAGTGGCTAATTTTAAAGGCTAAGTATACCTTTCGAAACCATTAACAAGCATATATATAAACATTTAATCATTCAAAACATGACATTATCATACAAAAACACTTTGGATTATCCTTAAAACCGAAAACCATAAGAAAATGAGATGTAGTAATTATTCACCTTAGCTTGAGATTAAGGATTTGAGATTTGATCTTGATTAAGTTGATTTAATTCTTCTCTTGAATCCTAGCTTTTATCTTCTTCCTCTTATTTATGGTAGCCGACCTTATAATATTTTTGCTTGAGAAAATATGAAATGAATATGTGTTTTTGTTTCCTAAGGGTTTAGGGTATAAGTTTATTATATTTCCCATTTTTCCCTCCCTTATTTCCTAACACTTATTTCCATCTAAGTTCCTTAGTTCATTGTACATATAGGCATGGCTACCCCTTATTAATCACAAATCTCAATCCACTAATCACCTTACATTATTTTATTTTATTTAACTAATTAAATATCCTAAATAATGTTATTAAAAATATGGGGTGTTACAGACTCCCCTCCTTAAAGAATTTCGTCCTCGAAATTACGATAAGGTACACAACAAAACAATCAAAGGTAAAACATACCATCAAACAAATCATAATAAGCATCTCTAATCCTGCTCTAAGTCTCCCAAGTACAGTCTCTAGCATCGTCACTCCACTGAACTTTCACTAATCTGACTGTCTTGTTTCTCAACTTCTTCTCATCTCTCGCGACTATCCAGATAGGCTTTCTAACTATAGTCAGGTCTGGTTCCACTGCTAAATCTTCTAACACAGTCAGTGGTATAGTAGTATCTGGATCCCTAACATACTTCCTCAGATGAGATACAAGGAAAACGTCGTGGACTCCTGCCAAACTACTCGGTAACCATACTCTATATCTGGTTTTCTGATCCTTTCTAAAATAGGAAATGGTCCTACGAACCTCGGTGCTAACTTCCCCGTCTTCCCGAACCTGATAACACCTTTCATCGGCGATACTTCGACGAAAACATAATCTCCAACAGAGAATTCCAAAACTTTTCATCTTCTATCTGCATAGCTCTTCTGCCTAGACTGAGCTTCCTTCATTTTCGCCCTTATCAGCTCAATCGTTTTTGCTGCTTTTCTTACTAAATTAGGACCAAGGACCAATCTGTCTTTGGTCTCTAACCAACATATGTGAGATTTGCATGGCCTTCCATACAAACCTTCAAACGGTGCCATCCCAATACTAGTTTGATAACTGTTGTTATATGAAAACTCAAATAAATGTAGATGGTCTTCCCATGATCCCCCAAAATCCAATACACAAGCTCTTAACTAGTCGTCCAAGACCATGTTAACTCTTTTCATTTGCCCATCAGTCTGTGGATAGTAAGAGGTACTCATCTTGAGTTTGGTTTCCAAAGCTTCCTGTAGACTCTTCCAAAACTCACTAGTGAACAAAGAATCTCTATCACTAACAATACTACTAGGAATTCTGTGCAGTCTAACCACATTCTTCATAAACAACTTCGCCAAAATAGGTGCCGTCCTAGTTGACTTAACTAGAATGAAATGGGCACTCTTGGTAAGTCTATCCACTATGACCCATATACTTTCATTCCCTTTATTAGATCTCGGCAACCCGTCTATGAAATCCATAGAAATAGAATCCCACTTCCATACCGGAATGTCCAATGGCTAAAGCAATCCACTTGGCTTATGATGCTCAGCTTTTACCTGCTGACAAATAAAACACTGTTTCACCCATAAGCCGACATCCCTCTTCATTCCTTCCCAGAAGAAACTTCTCTTCATATCTTGATACATCTTCATTCCTCCTAGATGAATAGTGAACTTCGAACGATGACATTCCTTCAAAACTTCTTTTCTTATGTCTCCTACATTTGGAACACATAATCTACCCTTCTTTCTAAACCATCCGCTTTGGTCAAGACTAAAATCTTTCAAGTCATCGCTCTCCGTTCCATAATTTCCTTATCCTTTCAGCTAACACTGGATCCTCTTCCTGTTTAGAAGCAATCTTCTCAATCAATACCGGTCGGACTTCTAAACAAGACAATATAGCAGATCCTCCACTAGACCCAGCCTTGGATCTCCACTGCACTCTACAAGCTGTCAAGGCTTCCAAGTCTTTCCATTCTGCTACCATAGCCAATACTACATTTTGATGTTTCCTACTAAGTGCATCTGCAACCTTGTTGCCTTTTCCTGGTGTGTACTCGATCCCAAAATCATAAGCCGCAATAAACTCTAACCACCTTTATTGTCTCATGTTCAGCTCCTTCCAAGAGAACAAATACTTCAGCAACTTATGATAAGTATATAGCTCAAACCGCTCTCCCAAAAGGTAATGCCTCCACACCTTCAAGGCAAATATCACTGCAGCCAACTCCAAGTCATGCATCAGATATCTAACTTCATGCGGTCTAAGCTGTCTAGAAGCATATGCAATCACTTTACCTCTCTACATCAACATTGCTTCTAATCCAATTCCACACGCATAAGTATAAACAACTAAATCTTGATTTCCCTCCGGAACCACCAATACAGTTGCATGAGTCAATAAGTGTTTCAAGCTTTGGAATGCTTCCTCACACTTATCGGTCCACACAAACTTCACATCTTTTCGCATTAACTTGGTCATCGGTGTTGCTATCCACGAAAATCCTTTATAAACCTTCGATAATATCCGGCCAATCCAAGGAAATTCTTTATCTCGGTTACCGTTTCTGGTTTCTTCCAATTATTAATAGCTTCGATCTTATCTGGATCAACTGACAACTGTTCAACGACTAGTTTTCTATCGGTTTAGAAAATAGTCAAGAAATTTAAATTAAATTTACCGTAAGTGCACGGCGTACAAAAGTTAGTACGTGGCGAGTACGGGTCGATCCGTAGGGAATTTTTAAGATTTTAAATTTTTTAATTCAATCAAATTAGACCAAAGCGAGATGAAATTGTTAACTACAAAAAAGAAGCAAAAGCTAGAATTAAAATGTGATTTAAAAACTATTAGAATAGAGAACAATTTAGAGGCAAATCCACTCTCATATTTTTGTAAATCAACAAACAAATAATTTGTGATCTCTAGCTTTGATATTAAGTGAAATATTATTGTATTTATCATAAGTATGGTTTGTTTATGTTATTAATTAACATAACTCAAACCATCAAACTATAATACAACAAATAAACCACTTATCAATTCTCATGAAAATGAAGCCAAGGCAAAAGCTATTTTAAGTATGACCTATTTACTATTGTAACTAGTAATATAGATCATCAAATTCCATTTTTACTTTCATTTCAAAATCATAAATTAATTAGCAAATGATGATGTAAATTGTGTTTATGATGAATAAGAATAGCTCATTTTCATAAAAAATATAAGCTATCAAACCCACTTGTATAAACTTACATCAAATTCACTTCCATGAAGCACAAACTAAAGAGATCATAAATCATAAAATGTTGAAATTACATAATATTTGAGAGCTTCATTACCCCTAAATTGAAGGGGTTTAGCTACTCATTTGTGCTATCAAATCAACACATGTAAGTTTCAACATTGAAAATGAAAGAAAGTAGAGAATAAACAAAGAAAAAGAAGATTAACTACTAGAAGGAAATTAATTAGACTAGTGCATAAATGTAAATCTAAGCTATGAACATAAAAAGAAAGAGAGCATAGAAATAAACATTAACAATAAAACAAAGAAAAGCATGTAGAAAAGAGAGAAGAAAGAGGCTTGGAAGCCATTTTTATTTCATGAAACATTTCCATTACAACTTGCTTTCTTAATTTCCTAACTAATGTGAAAGAGTAGAAGATATGTTCATGTACATAAGAGGGTTATTTATACATGCATAAAACCCTAATTCTATTTTTAAGGAGCTTCCCAAAATACTCTTTAGGAAGTGTGGCCACCAAGTAACCATTAGCCACTAATTAATCCATCATTTAATGTGCATGAAGCCTTAACCTCCACTTAGTTGTCCATTAGCTACTAATTGTACATTTAGGTAAGTGGGTGGGGTCCTCCATGATCTTGAACTTGAATTATTTCCTCTTCATTCCTTTGTATTTCCTTGTGCATGTATATATCATCATGAATCCCTCTTCCATATGCATCAAAATATCCTATAAAAATCATAAAAATTGTCCAAGTAAAAATTCTCAAATTGGCACATGCACAAAAATGACCATTTTTCCCCTGAATGAAGATGAAAATATGACGGTTTGAAAATAATTGAATTTTGGTTTTAACATGTAAAAATGCCCAAATATGATGTTTATTTAAATAAAAAGAGATAAAATATGGATGTAAATATATGCACATTTACGTGCACATCAAATACCCCCACACTTATCTTTTTATTCGTCCTCGAATAAAGGAAAACTAAGATAAATCCATTTTCGTTGGGAGTACAATTGCATTAAGCGTATGCAACAAGCCGTTAAACCTCTGGGTGTCCCCAGTAGGACGAGTGTTATCTCGCGAGGGTTTTCAGCGGATACTACCCACAAAATCCAAATGCAGGATGAAAATATTTACAAAAATGCAAGATTTATTTACAAAAATATGAATGCGAGTTTTTTGAAAATATTTACAAATAAAGGATTTACTTTTAAATCGACACAAATAAGTTAAATATAAGTTTTGGTCATTGTCTTTAAAATTTAAGTCATTTACTCATCAAAATTTCCAACAAAAAATAAGTTATCATAACAAATAGATAATAGTTTAACTCGTTGTTTCGGTCGATAATATAGTGTAACTATGCGATAGATCCTTAGTTGCTTATCAAAGTGGTATTTTCATTTCTTTCCAATAACAAGTCAAATCAAACAAGTTAAAATAATGCTTGGATTTCAATTGCTTACTCTCTCTTATTTGAAAATTTTATTAACAATATTTACATATGCCTAACTCAGGTAAACTGAGGCCATATATATTACCCGTGCACTGCCTTGCGGACTGATGTGAGGGGAATACAGAGCGTGGCGAGTAAACACACAAGTGTGAACACTTATCGACTGTAGGCGTTATTAAAAAGAATTTTTATATACATACACCTAACTCAGATAAACTGAGGCCAGATATACCGATCATGCACTGCCTTTCGGGCTTACGTGAGAAGGGTACAGAGCATGGCGAGTGAACACACGAGTGTGAACACATGACTCTAGGTGTTAAAAATATATATACATATATACAAATGTTATATATATATATATATATTTCTATATATTTTTTTAGAAAGAGAGGGTTTTGCAAAATCATCTTAATACCATTTAACTTAGAAGATAAAAATGTTATATCCTTTACTTTAAATTTACCACTTTTTTTAAACAAAGATTTTCAATTAGAACATACTTCATAATTAACACATATGAACCTTCCTATATACTAGTTAAACCATTATTATTTGTAATCAAACTCTATTTTTTTAAGGCAAATAAATTTTCAAAAATTTCAATTTATTAACCAAAACTTATACTTATCCCATAGTGTTTCTTCAAAAATAAATCAAAATGCTAAAAAGAAAATGTTTTTGAGATTTAGAAATTTTGAGATTTTTTTTTAAGTTAAAAGAAAATGAAAATTCAAAAATGCCATGAAACTAAAAAAAGAAAATGAAAATGAGACTCCCCCCACACTTAATTTTGACTGTGTCCTCACAGTCAATGCATGATATAATGAGTGTAACGGGGAAAAATATGTACATATTTACAAAAGAGGGTTAACATTCTTAATAGACGTAGCTTGGCTCATGAAGGATCATGAGCTCCTCCTTTTGGTTATTTGGCAATTCCAAGAAAGGTTTCAAACGATGACCGTTGACTTTGAAAATCGATCCATCCCTAGGGTTTTCTATTTCTACGGCACCATGTGGAAAAACAGTTCGCACCACAAATGGTCCGATCCATCTCGATTTTAGTTTCCCAGGGAATAAATGAAGTCTTGAGTCATATAAAAGAACTTTTTGGTTAGGCGAAAAAGTTTTCCTTAGGATTGACTTGTCATGAAAAACTTTTGTTCTTTCTTTGTAAATTTTCTCATTTCATACGCGTCGTTCCTAAGTTCTTCTAGTTCATTGAGTTGTAATTTTCGGTTTTCGCCAGCTTTCTCAAGATCAAAATTTAAGTTCTTTATTGCCCACAACGCTTTATGTTCGATTTCAACGGGTAAATGACAAGCTTTACCGTAAACTAAACGGAATGGGGACATCCCAAGGTTAGTTTTAAAAGCAGTACGGTAAGCCCAAAGCGCGTCGGTCAATTTCTAAGACCAATCTTTTCGATTTTTATTGACAGTTTTCTCTAAGATTTGTTTTATTTGTCGATTTGAAACTTCAACTTGGCCACAAGTCTGAGGATGATACGGAGTGGATAACTTGTGGGTTATCGAGTATTTTTTCATTAAATTTTCAAAAAATAGTTGCAAAAATGGGTTCCGTTATCACTGATTATTGTGTGAGGTGTGCCGAACCTCGAAAAGATGTTTTCTTTGAGAAATTTCACAACAATCTATGGTCGTTGGTTTTGCAAGGAACGACTTCGACCCATTTTGAGACATAATCGACAGCGAGAAGGATAAACAAGTTTCCAAAAGAATTGGAAAAAGGTCCCATAAAGTCGATACCCCAAACATCAAAGATTTTGATCGTAAGAATGAGGTTTAGAGGCATCATATCTCGTCGAGAAATTTGTCCAAGCATTTGATATCGATCGTAAGTTTTACAAAATTCAAATGAGTCTTTGAAAAGAGAAGGCCAATAGAAACCACACTGAAGCACTTTTTCCGTAGTTTTTCGAGGACCGAAATGTCCACCGCAGCTTGATCGTGGCAAAACGAAAGAACACTCCTGATCTCAATATCCGAAATGCAATGTCGGATGATTTGGTCGGGACAATATTTGAATAAGTATTGATCGTCCCAATAGAAATATTTCACTTGGGAAAATTTGCATTTGTCCTATTTGGACCAAGATGAGGGAGTTTCTTTAGTGACTAAGTAGTTCACTATATCAGCGTACCATGGATCGATAAAAATTGAAAGGAGTTGTTCATCGGGGAAGTTTTCATTGATTGGCAAAGAAGATGGTGCATTCGAAAGACGAGATAAGTGATCGGCTATGACATTATCGGATCCTTTTTTGTCTTTAATTGTAAGGTCAAATTCTTGAAGTAAAAGAATCCAACGAATCAAACAGGATTTAGCCTCCTTTTTAGCGAAGAGATATCGAAGCGCAAAGTGGTCCGTGTACACAGTAATGTGTGAACCTAATAAGCAAGGTCAAAACTTTTTGAGCGCAAAAACGACAGCTAGAAGCTCTTTTGAGGTTGTTGTGTAGTTAAGTTGAGCGTCGTTCAAAGTCATACTCGCATAGTAAATGACGTGAAGGATCTTGTTGATGCGTTATCCTAAGATAGCACCAACGGCAAAGTTTGAAGCATCACACATTATTTCGAAAGGAAGATCCCAATTGGATGTGCAAATGATTGGAGAAGAAATGAGTTCGTTCTTAAGACGTTCAAAAGAAGAGAAACAATCAAAGTTAAAATCGAAAGGAACGTCTTTTCCAAGAAGAGTCGTCAAAGGACGAGCGATTTTGCTAAAGTCTTTCACAAAACATCGATAAAAGCCAGCGTGTCCTAGAAATGATCGAATGTCCTTGACAGATTTGGGAATGGGTAGGTTTGCTATTACGTTGATTTTTTCTTTATCTATCTCAATGCCTTTATTTGAGATGATATGTCCAAGGACTATGCCTTGTTTGACTATAAAGTGGCATTTTTCCCAATTCAAAGTCAAATGTTTTTCTTTACATCGATTTAGAACCAACTCGAGATGATGTAAACATTGGGAAAAAGAATCGCCAAAGATAGAGAAATCATCCATAAAAACTTCTAAAAAACATTCAATCATGTCAGAAAAGATGCCAACCATGCATTGTTGGAAAGTAGCAGGAGTGTTACAAAGTCCGAATGGCATACGTCGATAAGTAAAGGTACCGAATGGACACGTGAAAGTCGTTTTCTCTTGATCTTCGGGAGCGATTAGAATTTGGTTATAGCCGGAATAACCATCAAGGAAGTAGTAGAATTCGTGACCGGCTAAAAGTTCAAGCATTTGGTCAATGAAAGGAAGAGGGAAGTGATCTTTACGTGTTGCGGCATTTAGTTTTCGACAGTCAATGCAAACACGCCAACCCGTTTGAGTACGAGTTGGAATAAGTTAGTTTGAATCATCCTTGACAACGGTTAGCCCAGACTTTTTCAGTACAACGTGAATTGGCCTAACCCATGAACTATCAGAGATTGGGTAAATGATTCCGTTGTCGAGAAGTTTAAGAATTTCATCACGCACTGCATCTTTCATTTTTGGATTAAGCCTTTGTTGCGCATCACGAACATGCTTGGCATCGTCGATTAAATGGATGCGATGTTGAACAAGTGCGGGACTAATTCCCTTTATATCGGAGATCGACCATCCCATCGCTTCCTTATTTTTCAAAAGAATAGAGAGAAGAGAAGCTTCTTGGTTAAGAGAAAGATTGTTATAAAAGATGACAGGACAAGTTTCGTTTTCACCTAAGTATGCGTACTTAAGGTGATCGGGAAGTGGTTTGAGGTCCAACTTTAGGAGTTTCTCGATCAAAGAATTGGGTTGAAATTCAGACTTAACTGGAAGCAATTCAAAGGGAAGAGTGTATTCAATTTCGTTAGGAATTTTGTGAAACAATTTTTCGTACTCGGCTTCGCGTTCGTCGTTAACGTCAAGTGTCTCGTTTTCGAAGTTTTTGTGAATGGCACTAACTTCCAACGTTTGGTCACGAGGTTCGTTCGATTGGTTTTCAAGATTGAAAATGTTGAGATCCAAAGTCATGTTTACAAAAGAGATTTTCATCGAACCGTTACGACAATTGATTAAGGCATTTGAGGTGGCTAAGAATGGTCGGCCTAAAATCAATGGAATTTGACTCGCGGGATTTGACACGGGTTGTGTTTCGAGAACAATAAAATCAACGGGGAATATGAATTGCCCTACTCGAACGAGCACGTCTTCGATTCCCCCCACGGGCTTCTTAATGGAACGATCGGTGAATTAAAGCGTAACTTTTGTGGGTTTGAGCTCACCTAAGCCTAATTGTTCGTACATGGAGTATGGAATCAAGTTGACACTCGCACCTAAGTCTATCAACATTTGTTAATCGTCTTGTCTCCAATTGTACACGAAATCGTAGGGCAGATAGGATCTTTGTATTTAACGGGCATGGATTAGGACAAGACTTCAATCAAACTAGCGGCTAAGAAGACGTTTTTGGGCACTTGCGTGTGTCGCTTTTGGGTATGTCCTTAAGAAATTTCGCGTAAGTGGGGACTTGTTGAATGATGTCAAGAAGCGGGATGTTAACTCTGACTTTTTTAAAAATTTCCAACACCTTTTCCATTTGGTCTGAGTGTTTCTTTGGTCGAAGACAATGTGGAAATGGAACACGATACTTAGTAGTTGGGTCTACTCGAGTAGAAGAAGAATTTTGATTGGCATTCGATTCAACGTTTGGCTCCACATTCTGTTCCGATTCGTTTGTTGTTTTAGAAGCGTCGAGAGAGGTTTCCGGTAAATTGTTTGGGTTAACGACTTGATTATCGATTTGTTTACTGGAACGCAAAGTTGTGATAGCATTCAATTGGGTGACGTTGCTATCTTGAACAACATGGTCTTGATTTGAATTTGTGTTTTGATTTCTGGGATTTGGATGGGCCTGGCTTGGGAATGTTCCACGTTCACGTTCACTTACCGACGTGGCTAATTGACTCATTTGCATTTTGAGTTTTGCAATTGATTGGTTTGTGTTTTGCATATATGAGGTCAATAAATTTTGCAAATTGTTGTTTGATTGAAGGCTTTGAGTAGTTGCCTTAGCCAACGTTTCAAGAGTTTTCTCAAGCGAAGTTAAACGTTTATTGTCTTGGGGAGGATGAGCAGAATTTGGTTGAAAATTTGATTGTTGCGGTGGATTATGAGACGGACTCGCAAAGTTTGGTTGAAAATTGTTGGGCTGAAAGGGAGGATTCGAAGCATTATTCGGAAATGCTTGAATATTTGGACGAACCGTATTCGTGTTGGGATTGTTTTGGTTCCACGCAAAATTCGGATGATTTCTCCAACCAGGATTGTACGTTGGAGAAAACGGGTCGTTTTTGGCTTTATTGAAAGCATTTATTTGTTCGATAGAATTGGGACACTGATCGACTATATGATTAGAATCGTTGCATTTATAACACATCGGTTGGGAAGCTTGGTTCATTTGATTCGATGAGAAAACATTATCGAATTTTTTAATCATTGCATTGATCTTAGCTTCCAAAGCAAAAGAAGATCCTATCGAGTGTGCACTCGATCGTGAGTAAATTGATATTTCGTTCGAACGTTCCCATTGGGACGACTTTTCGGCGAGGTTTTCAAGAAATTGCCAAGCATCATCATGATGTTGGGCAAGGAAGTTGCCTTGGCACATTGATTCGAGCATGGTTCGTAAGCTGTTTTCGAGTCCATCGTATAAAATTTGGCAAATCATCCATTTTTCGAAGTTATGGTGTGGACATTTTATCAAAAGCTCTTTGAATATTTCAAAATATTTTCCAAATGGTTCTCCCTTGAATTGATGAAAATTTACAATTTCGTTTCGGACTCTACTCGTTTTTTCCAAAGGGTAGAACTTTTTTAAGAAAGCTTTTACGAATTCTTCCCACGTTTTAATCGAGTTCGATGGTAAGCTGTACAACCATTTTTCGGCGTAATCCGTAAGAGCGAATGGGATTAATCGAAGTTTGATTCGGTCATGGGAAAGTTGTTGGAGTTTTATGGTTGCACAAACTTGTTCGAATTTAGTCAAAAAGATGTATGGATCATCGTGTTCGAAATTGCCAAATTTTGGAAGAGTGGCAAATGGTTCGAGTGAATTTCAAAATGGTTACCCCTAGGGGCGGGTAACGTGATGCAAGATGGAATAGAAACTCTATCGGGAAAGATTCTATCCATAAGAGTTCGAGGGGCATTTTCGTTCGCCATTTCGGGAGGATCGTCTGTTCGAGTTAAACGATTAGTTGTTGAGTCGCGAGTTCAACGATTTGTTGTTGTGTCACGAGTCCAAGTACTCATGCACAAGTGAAAGTCGAGAAGAGAAAGAAGTTAGAATCGAGTTTAGTGAATGAAAGAAGATTTGAAAAACGAAGTGAAAAATTGTTTTTGTTTTTTAAGGAAGAAAAATATTTACCAAGTGAATTTTATTTTCAAAAGAGAGGTTTGATTTTTTGCTTTGTTTTTGGCTTTTCAAATTTTTATATGTTTTTTTGCAATTTTTTTTGTTTTTGAATTTTCAATATTTACCAAAAGGATTTTTGTTTTTTTTAGAAAATGGAAATTTGATTTTTATTTTTGTTTTTTGAATTTTCAAATTTTTTTTGGTTTCTGAATTTTTAAATTTTTTTTCTTTATGAAAAGATTTTTTTTTATTTTTGTTTTTGATTGAAAATTTTCAAAGGAAAGGAAAAAAGGATTTTTTTTGATTAAAAACTAAGTTAAGTAAAATTTACAATTTTTTGGATTTTGGATTTTTTTGTTTTTTTTTAAATATGCATGAACTAATGCAAATAAATGAATGCAAAGGACTTAATTATAATTTTCTATCCTTAGTAGCTCCTAACCTAAAATTGTATAATCACACTTTGTCTTAAATCAAAAAAAATATTTCTTAGCCAGGTAACGGGGTAGGGGTTATCGGTGCACCACGAATCACCGTAGAAATGCAACCGAAGGTTTAAGTACCTTCGGAGGAACAACCACTATAGTATTTACGAATCACCATAATTTTTATAAATGGTTATTACTCTGCCGTAGCCTAGATACCAAGAAATAAAATTGTTCAAAGAAAACAACTGTGAAGATACAATTAAGCCCTAGATTTGCTCGTGACAACCTTAAGTCAAATGTCTAATCTTTATTATTAGTCAAATTCTACGATGAAATGCGTTTGTGGGCTAAGGGAAGGCTGATGAAATCCCTCACCTTATGTGAATTGGGGTATTGCCTTTAGAAAAGAAAATAAGATGAGATGAATGCAAAACAAAAATTAAACGTGAATTTACAATGCAACTACAATAATTTTTTTTTTGTTTTTGGATTTTGAATTTTTATTATTATATATAAATGAAAATGCAAGCAACCAACAATGCAATTCAAATAAAAATAAGGGAAAAGTGCACGATACCAGAGCGTGCAGAATATTTGCAATTTATTTTAAAGCGGCAGTTTTTTTAGAGCAAGCAGGCAAGCAATTATTTTGGCAAGCACTTCTTCTGTTTGATATTCTGCTTTGGCAACCTGAAATGAAAACTAGATATATATAAATTTTATTTTTATTTTTTTATTTTTTGACCTTTTTTATGAAGAAAGAAAACAAATAAAGCAAAAGAAATGAAAACACCACAAAACAAAATAAAAGAAAACAATCAAAAACAAAATAAAACAGAACAAATGAAACTTGTTATATTTTTTTTTTCTAAAATAAAAAAATGAACAAAACTAGAAGAAAACAAACTCCCTTTTTTTTAAGATATAAACAAACTAGAACTAAACAAAGTAAATCAAAAGAACACAAACTAAAAATTCCACAGCCCAAACAATTCCACAGCTATTTCCTCTTTTCTTTTATATACGAATCAAAGCTACACCCCACTTCACAAATTCACGAAATAAAATAAATATTACTTCACGAAATCAAAGCTCGTTTTGAAATCAGAATTCAAATACCATAACTCAACATGCGAGGTTGGAATCGATTAAGTGGTTTCGGTTTCGAAGTGTGATCGGCTGTAGGCGATTGGGTAACGGGTTATGGAATTCCTTCAGGCGATGGATTGGGTTTGAGCTGGGTATGGCGATCGTGATTGGATTGGAGGCGATTGGGTGGCGGCGAGGTGATTCGCTGAGGGGTAGTGATTCGCTGGTGATAGCTCGTTGCTCGAATAGCTAGCTCGGTGGTTTCTCGTGGTCGTTGATGATTGTCTTGGTGGTGGTTGTGGTAAACTTAAAGTGACAGAGGTGGATTTTTATGTTGTAATGGATGGGTCAGAGGGGAGATGTAGTTGAACTGAGATGTAGTAGTTTTGGTTATTAAATTATGGAAGGTGTTGTAGTTGAAGAGGATGCAGGTGGTTGGCGATTGTTGTCAGAAGATGTTTGTTGTAAGAAGTAGTATGGTAGGGTAGTGAAGTGCTGTTGTGGTGACAGATTTCTGGTGACTGACAGAGGTGATAGGGAATTGAAGTTGTAGTGTTGCAGCACTGGTTGGTATAGGTATTGGAAAATTTTGCAAGTTGCTGTGTGCAGTTTCATTGTCAAATGATGATGAAGTTTTGGTCAGTGAATTTATGTCAGTGGTTTGTTGGAAAGAGGAGTATATGGTGGAGTCTGTTATGGCAATGGTTTGTAGCAGTGAGTTGGTGGCTGGTGGATTGCAGTCGAGTTTCGAGTTCTTGGTTGGGGGTTGAGGTGGTTCAAATTTCACAGATGAAGTGACATGATGCGAGTTCACTGAAGTATGGGCGATTGGGTGGTTGTCGATTTTGTCAGTGGATGTTTGGGTGTAGTCATAGAATGTTTGAGCAATGTAGTCACACAGTGATTGGCATAGTTGTATTTAGCAGGGGGATGGGAATTGTATGTGGTAGGCTGGTAAGTTGTGACTGTTTATAAGTGTTTGTAGAATTTGGTGAATGTGGCCGAAGTGGCAAGGCACAGTGTTTGGGTTGTTTGATATGATATTGCAGTGAAGATGGTGAACTGTAGTGGATTGACTTTGGATGAAGTGTGTGGTTTGATGTGATGAGAGGAATGTAGTTGTAGTATTGTCTGGAAGGAGGAGGATGGAGATCGGTGTGCATTGTGTGTTGTTACTGGGCTGGAAGGTGGAACAGTAGGTTGTTTGAGGCAATTTTTTTATTGCTGCAGTGTGACAGGGTTTGGTCGAAGGCAATGGTATGATTTGTGGTGGAGTGATAGATGTTTTGAAGTTGTATGATTTTTTGGTAGAAGAAATTAGTGGTTAAGGTTTGAATGGTAATGGCAGTGCGAGAGGAGATGTTTTAGATATGCATACTGGAATTGCTGTGAATGATGGAAGTAAAGGGAGGGGATGAAGAGTTGCATGCTATGGTTTATGTTGTATTGATGAGGCACAGAGGTGAAGTAATGTAATGGTTTATGTCTATATGTGCACAGAGGCAAATGGATAGTGATTGTTTCAAGTTGATGAATAGGCAGTGTGGTGTTAAGGCAGCAGTGCACAGATATGCACAGAGACAAGGAAGTATGCAGTTTTGATGTGAATGCAGGGGGTAGCAGTGCAATATGGTGGAGGAGCAGAGTAGTTGAAGAGAGATACTGCAGTGTTGAATGGATGGTCAGGGATGGTAAGGGTGAAGTGGTAGTAAGAAGTGGATGTGCAGTGATGAAGAAAATTCTGGTGATGATGAAGTACGGTGGGATTGTGTAGTGGGAACAGTTAGCGGGGGTGGTAGAATGTTTGGTTTGTGGAAATGAGGTGGTGATATGGCTATAGTTGAATAGTGGGAAGGTATGTGAAGTGCACTAATATGTGTAGAGAAGTGCACAGGCACAGAGATATGTGGCAAAAAGGAAGAAATAAATAGAACAGTGAAATGTAAACTTATGTTTTTTTTGTATATGTAAAGAAAAGAAAGAAATGAAAATTGTAAATGTAAAAATGTGAAAAGCAATGGCAATGAATTTTTTTTTCTTTTTCAATTGATGTTGTGTAATTATTTTTTAATATGAAAATGCAATGCAAAAACAACTAGACAACAACAACAAGCACACAAACAAATGTAAACACAAAAAATATTTTTTTTATAAAATGCAAACACACACAAAAATCAAAATAATTCGAAGAATAGAAAATTAAAATCAAATCAAATTCCCCGGCAACGGCGCCAAAAACTTATTCAACGACTAGTTTTCTATCGGTTTAGAAAATAGTCGAGAAATTTCAAATTAAATTTACCGCAAGCGCACGACGTACAAAAGTTAGTACGTGGTGAGTACAGGTCGATCCGCAGGGAATTTTTAAGATTTTAAAATTTTCAATTCAATCAAATTAGACCAAAGTGAGATGAAATTGTTAACTACAAAAAAGGAGCTAAAGCTAGAATTAAAATGTGATTTAAAAACTATTAGACTAGAGAACAATTTAGAGGCAAATGCACTTTCATATTTTTGTAAATCAACAATCAAATAACTTGTGATCTCTAGCTTTGATATTAAGTGAAATATTGTTGTATTTATCATAAGTATGGTTTGTTTATGTTATTAATTAACATAACTCAAACCATCAAACTATAACACAACAAATAAACCACTTATCAATTCTCATGAAAATGAAGCGAAAGCAAAAGCTATTTTAAGTATGATCTATTTACTATTGTAACTAGTAATATAGATCATCAAATTTCATTTTTACTTTCATTTCAAAATCAAAAATTAATTAGCAAATGATGATGTAAATTGTGTTTATGATGAATAAGAATAACTCATTTGCATAAGCAATATAAGCTATCAAACCCACTTGCATAAACTTACATCAAAATTCACTTCCATGAAGCACAAGCTAAAGAGATCATAAATCATAAAATGTTGAATTACATAATATTTGACAGCTTCATTACCCCTAAATTGAAGGGGTTTAGCTACTCATTTGTGTTATCAAATCAACACATGTAAGTTTCAACATTGAAAATGAAAGAAAGTAGAGAATAAACAAAGAAAAAGAAGATTAACTACTAGAAGGAAATTAATTAGACTAGTGCATAAATGTAAATCTAAACTATGAACATAAAAAGAAAGAGAAATAAACATTAACAATAAAACAAAGAAAAGCATGTAGAAAAGAGAGAAGAAAGATGCTTGGAAGCCATTTTTATTTCATGAAACATTTCCATTACAACTTGCTTTCTTAATTTCCTAACTAATGTGAAAGAGTAGAAGATATGTTCATGTATGTAAGAGGGTTATTTATACATGCATAAAACCCTAATTCTATTTTTATGGAGCTTTCCAAAATGCCCTTTAGGAAGTGCGGCCACCAAGTAACCATTAGCCACGAATTAATCCAACATTTAATGTGCATGAAGCTTTAACCTCCACTTAATTGTCCATTAGCTCCTAATTGTACATTTAGGTAAGTGGGTGGGGTCCTCCACGATCTTGAACTTGAATTATTTCCTCTTCATTCCTTTGTATTTCCTTGTGCATGCATATATCATCATGAGTCTCTCTTCCATATGCATCAAAACATCCTATAAAAATCATAAAAATTGTCCAAGTAAAAATTCTCAAATTGACACATGCACAAAAATGGCCATTTTGCCCCTGAATGAAGATTAAAATATGATGATTTGAAAATAATTGAATTTTGGTTTTAACATGTAAAAATTCCCAAATATGATGTTTATTTAAATAAAAAGAGATAAAATATGGATGTAAATATATGCACATTTACTTCACATCAACAACCCTTTCTCCAAAACTACGTGACCAAGAAACTTTACTTGTTCCAAAAATGGCATTTTGAAAATTTAGCCTTTAGCTGATGCTGCCTCAGTGTCTCAAGCACAACTTTAAGATGAACTCATGTTCCTTCTAATCATTAGAGTATATCAGAATATCATTTATGAAAACTAACACGAACCTATCCAAGCGCTCTCGAAAAATTTAGTTCATCAAATCCACAAAGAAGGCCGGCGCATTAGTGAGTCCGAACGGCATAACTAACCATTTGTATGACCCATACCTTGTTCTAAACGCCGTCAAAGATATACTATCTTCTGCCACTTTAAGCTGATGAAAACCTGTAGCCAAATCCATTTGAGAAAATACATTGGCTCCACTCAGCTGATCGAATAAATCGTCAATTCTCGACAATGGATATCAATTCTTTATCGTCTTCTCATTCAACTTACGATAATCGATACATAGCCTTAACGATCAATCCGGCTTCTTAGCAAATACTGCAGCTGCACCCCAAGGCGAACTACTTGGTCTGATAAAACTCTTACCTTTCAAATCCACCAACTGAGCTTTTAACTCCCTCATCTATGTAGTTGTCATCCTGCTTGGTGGTCTACTTACCGGTTCTGCTCCAGGAACCAAATCTATCCGAAACTCAATCACTCGTTTCGGTGGTAATCCAACTACCGGCTCGAAGACATCTACGAATTCTCTAACCACGAAAATGCGATTTAACTCATCCTCTAACTCCATACTCCCAACAAAGCATTCACCTCATGGCTAGGGTTTTCTACGATATAAACTACCCGATCAGTACAGTCCAGGTGTCTTGATATTTTTCTATCTTGGCAAAATATCCTAGCATCGTATTTACTTAACCAATCCACACCCAATATAATTCTGAACCCTACAATGTCAAATACATGCAAAGTGCAAGCAAATGTATGACCTAACAAATCAAACTCTACGTGGTCACACTTTATTCCAAGTGCCACATACCCTCCTATCGGATTTGCAACTCTTAAGGATGTAACTAAATATGTGGGTTCTAGGTTAAGTTTATCTACCAAACATCGAGATATAAAAGAATGCGATGCACCAGTATCAAATCAAACGCTAACAGACATATCGTACGTGGATCTGAAGCGTACCTCCTAATACTGATTTTCCTTTCTCTTGGGCCGTTGGCTTTGAAGTAGCAGGCTCCAATGCAAATACTTGGCCTTTTTCTCCTTTAGCTGGCTCTTTGCACTGGTTCTTATAGTGGCTGATCTGATCACAATTAAAGCACCCGATGTTCTTCTTTCCAGTCACCTCCTTTCCTTTTCCCTTTCTAGTATGACACTCATGAGATTAATGCCCTTTCTTGTCGTACTTATATCAAACAACCTCAGATTTCCCTTTCTTTGCTGCTCCTCCTTTCTGAGCATTCTTCTTGTGGAAAAACCTTCTCTTTTGGCTTTGCCAACCTGGACCTCCCTCTCCTTATTTTTTTCTAAACAAGCAAGCATCTCTTCATGTCTTAACGCCATCTCCACTACTACATCATAGGGATCTCTAATATGCGGTAAGGTAGTCCTCTCCAATTCTGACTTCAAACCTCTAATAAACTTTTCATTCCTTTTCATCACTGTGTCAATAGTGGCATACCCATACTGGGCTAACTCTTCGAACCTGCTAGCATACTCCCGAATTGACATTTCTCCTTGTTCTAACTCAGCAAACTTCCCGATCAAAACAGACTGCGCCATTACTGACATGAACCTCTCCTAGAACCTTCTCCTAAGCTCCGCCCATGTCAAATCCTCCTCGTTTACTCCAGCTGTCATTCCACCAAAAAAAAGCTGCCCCTTGAAGCTGTCTTGAGGCAAGTCTCCTTTTCTACTCGTCATTAAGCCCTAAATCAGCAAAAATCCTTTCACAATGTAGCAGCCAGCTTTCCACTTCGATAGCATCCTTAGTCCCAATAAACGGCTTCGCTCCAAGCCTAGCATAATCTCTTCTTAGGTTAGCATAATGGTTGACTATTGGTGCTTCCTGAACTCCTCCCCCAACATCATTCCCTTTGATAACTCTAGCTGCGATCCCAGCTTGCATCATGTTTATGAAAAACTGATACATAGCCCCCATATCTACTTGTGGGACTCCAGCACCTACGTTTTCAGCTTGAGCCGGACCTTGGGTCCTCCTTGTATTTGGTCGGGCATTTCCATTGGTGGTGGTGCTATCCCCTCCTAAGTTAACTCTACCTCTTCTACCATCCATATCTGTATTCAAACCTTGTGAGATACAGAAGAGTAGGCTAACAAAGATAGGAGTCTAGAGATAAAGTGTATACTTATATATATATATATATATATAGCAAATACAAGTACGTTACTATAGCGTTATCCCATACCCCAATCTTAACTCTAATTCCTAAGGATTATATTTTAATAAATCATTTTTTTAGTTAAAGTATTTCATAAACCTATGCTCTGATACCAAGTTGTAACATCCCGTTATCTAGAGGCCCAAAGCTAAGCGCTACAGATGCTATAGTCATCTATAGTATTAACTTCCAGCGACTAAATACGGTTGTGTTAATAGTATCTATAATATCAAAAGCACTTGAATATGAAACAAATCACAGATTTCAAAACAACATTTTTTCCATCACATTTCAAAACACATGTTCCATATTCATAATACACAATCCCAAAATGTTTTCCAGGCAATGATAAAATATACTTATTAAAAAATACGCCAAGAGTGAAATATGAAGATGCCTCCTTGGATGATCAGAGTCATAATTAGCTTAATACACGACAAAAATAACAAAAAACAAAGAACAACAACTCCTAAATAGCTATCCGTCAGCCTCCTGCTTGCCTTCGGTAGCTTTGTTCGTCATCCTACAAAAACTTGAAAAGCCTCAACCCTCAGCCAACTCAAATCAATTTTGAGCACCCGAGAGTTTAAGGGAAAAAACATAAACTTCGAGTCAAACATAAATCCTAGTGTGAATAATACTATACATCCTGGTTATTAATGTTAAGTGAGACCACGCCGCTTAGCGGAACGGGTTTCCCCTTAATAACATCCTTTTAAAACATATCTTTTGCAAATCTTTTCCTGCAACCAAAACTGGTTAAATACTTTAAAGCATCATTATGTAAACAGACATATCAGGTAATAAAAGAACTATCCATTCAAACACTTTATTTTTGTTTAGCTGACTACAAACCTTTGGCTGACTTAGGCCTACCAGACAATATAAGAAAAATTTGTCTAACATTTGTTAGACACTCCACTTCTGGACGGTCTGTCCTTAACTATCTATTAAATACTTCTCTTTTGGATGGTCTGTCCCTAACTTAACATCTCTCAGGGTCACCGATCCTAATGGTTTTGCGGGCTCACCAATAACCTATCTGTATACAAACATATATTTCTCTCCGTGTGTAATCATAATTTTAGTCCTACTTGTGACAAAGCCCTACACATAGGAATTTTGGACTAAATTAGCTGGGGCCAATAGCTAATGTATAGGGCGTGACCCTATACCAGTCCAATCTGGTATTCTAATATTTGAGTCATTTTACTTAGGGATCACTTTCCACAATTTTCCGTGAAAACCATTTCAAAATGATTTAAAACCTTTAAATCAAACTCACACAAGGAAAATACATATGCTCTATGCTTTAGTCAAGATCACCTTGCCATGTTATATATATACACTTTACTCAAACTATAGTTGATGAAAACATTCAAACACTTGAAAGTACCCCTTTCCATTCTATTGAAAGTACCCCTTTCAAAACCCATAAAAAGCATCTCTTTCGAAATCAAGTAAAACCCTTCATTTATCTTAGGCCGAAAGGCCAAACCTCCCTTTCGAAACCATTCTTGTAACATCCCCCTACTTGGAGGCCCAAAACTAACGGCTACGGATGCTGTAGTCATCCAGAGTTATTAATCTTCGGCGACCAAATACGGCGGTGCGAGATACATTGATACACAAATCACTAGAATATGGAAAAAAATTAACATGTCTAAAACACATTTCCACATTCCATTCAAAACATTTGATGTTCATTACATAATCCCAAAATGTAAACCACGTTCAGCAAAATATAATTATTACACATACACCAAGAGTGACATATGAAGATGCCCCCTTGGTTGATCATAGTATATAGTAAGGCTAATAAATCTGCCTTTACAAACAAAACACACAGCGGAAAAAGATAACTCTAAATAACTAACTGCCTCCTGCCGCCTCTGGAAGCTTTATTCGTCTAAGAAGAGAACCTGAAAATCATAAATCTCAGACTACTCAAAATCAATTGAGTACCCGAGAGTTTAAGGGGCAAACAAAAAGTTCGAGTTAGACATAATGCATGGTATGAATAATAATCTAACATCTCAATCCTTTTAGGTATCTTGTGAGACACGCAGCATAGCTGAACAGGTTTTCCCCTCACTAGTATCTTAAAACCTTTATAAAACCATATACCGTGCTCCTGCATCCACAATGGTTAAAAACATACATTTCAAAATATTATGATGATATGCATATATAAAAACATTTAGAATTTCCCATCCCTAGTTTAAATTGACACCCCGTCATACTTATAGTTTCTAGGGTCACTATTAACCTATTAGTTTTCATGGGTTTACTGTGAAGACCCAAATTAGTGAGATAAGAATAATTTTAATAAAATCAGTAAAAGGAGAATTTTCAAGGAGAAATATAGTTTGAAAATAAATATTGAGAATGAGTTAAATATATATTGAAGGGGATAGTTGTTTTCAGTAAAATAATAATGAGAAGAAAATAACTAAGTATGAGTAAGTCTTATATTCATATGTATATATATATATATATTGAATATAAATAGTCAGAAAGGAATAAAATGATAAAAGTAGACTTTTATTGTAATTAAAAATAAATAATAAGAAGGAAATGGTATTTCAGAGAGAAGGAATGAGGAAATGCGACTGAGTGTATATATGGATTATACATTACCATATGTTATATTTTTACAACCAGGAAAAATATAAAGTAATAAGGAAAGCACTATGGTAATTAAATATATGATTACATTTTATATATCAAGAGAAAACAAATAGCTTGAAACATTAACAAGGAATTAATTGATAAAAGGATATACATGTATACATTATAGATTAGTCTTAAGAAAATAAATAATGTAAGAAAGTCACATGAAAATAAGGTGTGTGTATGAAACATGCAAATAGCATGTAAACCAGAAAAGAAAAAAAAAACTAAAGCAACTGAAAATACCCGAAATGGAAATCAAAAAGGAAATGGCATTTCTAGCCATAACATCATATGCAGAATTCTCTCATTTGTGTGGGGATAAGTTGGGTTTTTCATTCTACTAAAACCCTAAACAATGTTTTAAAAATTAAAGGGGGGTAGCAGCAGTCTCATTTCAGAAAACAGAAAATATTAAGAAAAGAAAGAAGAGCAAACCAAAGCCATTTTCAAGTTAAAGTATTCTCGGGGAAAAGAGGAAGGAAGGTGAGTGATTAATCAATCTTATGAGGTTTAAGGCACTAAGACCCAGGTTAAGGGCAGCCATATTATTTTATAAAAACCATATCATGTTTGTGCTTGATCTATTTTCTGAATAAATGAATGTTGAGAATGATTGGTGTTTTGATAAATCTTTGGTTGATGCTTTGATTTGTTTTGATTGATTGTTTGATAAGAAAAATACCCTGATCACTGATATGGATCCAGTACCTTAAAACATCAGTTTATAAATATGTTTAGTAAGATAAATACATTTTATTGAGAAGTAGGGTATTACTGGGAAATAAACTAGGCAGTGTGAATAAAGGAGATTCATGCTTATGTCTAGATTGTTTTAAAAACGAGATGAACAATGCAATAAATTATTTATGTGCTGATTTGTTCAGATCTTAAGCTAAAATGTTTTATGGGTTTTTCTCAAAAACCTTACCCTATGTTCACAGTAGAATTGAGTATAAGAATTTTATATGATTTCACTATATTTGTTTAAGTGATCATGATATTCCTGAATATAGGAGACATGCAAGTGTTAAAACATATTTTGAATAAAATAACTGGAAAATGAGATATGGTATTCTTTTCATGAATGTTTAGTATGGTTGGCTGAAATCCCTGAGTGAGTTTAACTCTCTTTGATTTATGAAAAAGAAGAAAAGAATATAAAAGCATTTCAAGAGTTAATAAAAAAATTTCTGAAAGAAAACGAGAATGGTCACTAGATTATAAAGCTAATCTAGGAGTAGAGCCTTGATCTATTCATCATAAGGGGGATGATGGGTATGTGCATGACTTGTTTAAGTCCAGTAGGCCTCTGTGCAGGGGTTAACAGAATTGAGTCCCTTGCAATGCACACATGGTGTTCAATGGCAAAGAGTTAAGACCAAATTAAATTGATAAATTGAGATTGAGAGTTGAGCTATGGTATTAAAATGAGTTAATCCACAAGAGTATGTATACATGTGTATTGAATTGAATGAATGAATGGATGCTTATGTGCATGAGTGTTAGTAGGGGCTTATATATATATATATATACCCAGTTTACATTATAAATCCAAATAAGCATCAAGTATATGAATTCTCTGCTCAATAATTATAAAATGACAAGTTATTATGTTTTGATTTCACTCATACCAGAATTTATTTCTGACCCTATTTGTTGCCTTTGCAAACTATAGGGTGTCTCATTATCATTGAGGCAGTTCCAGGTATTGCTGCAGGGAAAGACGCATAGTAGCTCTGCTTGCATGGGTGTTTGAAGAGCTTGCTGTTTTAAAATACTTTAGAGAAGTAGAAGTTTTTATTTGTAATAAATAATCTGGGCAAAAACTTTCTTAAGGATTATGTGTGTCCAGAATTCTTAGTGCTTTGTTTCCTTGTAATGAATATGTAAGACTTATGCATTTATATGTGCTTGTGAGTGGTTGATTAAAGTAATATGCTCTGGAATTAAATCCAGTAAGATATGATGAATGAGAAGTATACCATATAATCTGATATATGGACATATTCTCCTTGCTATTATTGATTAAGTTTCAGATAGGATTATGGGTTGTTTTTGAATAAATGATTAGTCAAAGTAATGAGTTGATGGGTTTAAATTTGGTCTTGGCTAGCCAGCAAGGTTTTTACATGTCTTGTAACCAATACAAGTTCATGTGTAAGCTTGAAATCACTGAAGCAAACAAGACCATAGTACAAGTTAATTTGAATTGCAACTAAACCTTGTATTAGTAGTTAAGTTGTGTTAAAAGAGAATGTACAAGAGTTACAGAAGATGAGTTTGAGCTTGACCATGGCTAACCAGAAGGGCCTATACATGGCTTGTAATTGATACAAGTGCATGCATATGTCTGAAGCCATATGCTTCAACTTTTTGAAGCAAGTAAATCCATAGTGTAAGGCTAATTTGAAAAGAAATCAAGTCATAAGTTGAATCCAGAATAAGACTAAGAATATGATGTTATAGAACCTGAAAGTCATAGGTAGCTAAGGTTTTAGGATTTGAATTTTGATAAAATCTAGAAATGACATCAAACATATGATTGAAGTAGCAAGTTTAGTAAAAGAAGCAGATCAAAAGATTCAATGCCTCAAGTAAGAAAATAGAGTAATTTGGTTAAGTATTTAGAAATCCAGAACATTACTTTTGCTCACTTATCATTCAGAATATGCAAAGATCTTTCAAAACCAAGTTTAATATGTTTTCCAGTTTTATTAGCAAAGTTTGTATGATTTCTAAATCAGCACACAACCCTATCACTTACATGGTCATTACATGTTTTATAAACCTGAATATATGCATTTTGATTGAAATGAATTGCTTGTGCATGTTTTGTGCATGTTTGGTGCATGTTTGTGTATAAACCATGAATCTGGGCTAGATAAACCCTTGAATCATTAATCAAATTATGTTTTGACATCTTCTATCATTTCTAAATAACATGTATGAATTACTGAAACCCCAAAATCAAGCCCATGGGATATTAGACCACAAATCAAATAATTTGGTTTAATGAAAACTCTGGAAAACAATACAAATGAAAATATGAGGAACTAATACTTTATTTTGATATTAGACAATCTTGAGTCATTATAAAAGAAGATAAAATCTGAATTATGCATTGGTCAATCTTGAGTCAGTGAAGAGATATAAGTGTAGAAACAAGCTATGTGACACAAGACATTTCAACTATGAAAAATATTGTGTGAATTAAAATTCTTTGCTACTTTAAACACTCTGATTTGCAAAGAAACATTTATATATCCTCTTATATAAAAATGATAGGAATTGATTTAAATACTGATATATTTATATTAGTAAAATTCAGGATCTTGGATAATTAATTAAAAGAAATAAAAGGAGCAAGAAGAGAGGTGATCCCTTAGAAAAAAAATTCCTAACTAAAATTCATTAAAAATTATAGGTGAAGAAAAGTGGGTCACTTCATTTGGTATCAGAGCTATGTTATTAAGCATAGCAGAAATAAAGATCAAATTCTCTTATAGGAATAAAATCTTATGAGACCAAATACATAAAAATATTTTCAGTGTAAATAAAACCACTGAAACAATTAAATTACAAATTAAACTAACTAGTTATGTAAATTGTATAGCAAATCATGGTAGGAAGACCACCAAATCATGGAGCAGGACCCTCCAATGCAACACCATTAGTCAATTTGCAAGATTTGGTGAGGGCATTTAGGGAAGTAGCAGTGCAAAGGGAAGAGAATCCTCATGAGGAGTTGTCTAAGCTACTGAAAACATTCTCAAACTTAGGGGGAAAGGATTTTGAAGGTACTGAAGGAGTCATGGGTGTGCAACATGGCTAAGAACTTTGGATAGGATATTTGCAGACATGCAAATAAATGATCAAAGGAAAAGGAAAATTGCTTCCAGAAGACTCAAAGGAGCAGCACTTGATTGGTGGGAGGTTATTATCACAGGATGGCCAGAAAATGAGATAACATGGGATCAATTTAAGGACATGCTTGAGGCTAGATTTGTCCCAGCAACAACTAAGGCATCATTGCTTGAGGAGTTCATAAGATTGAGGCAAGGATCAATGAGTGTGACTGAATACACTCAAAAATTTGAGAGTTTATCTAAGTATGGAACCATGCTCATAGGGAATGAAGAATCAAAGAATTCCAGATTTATTCAAGGACTTAATGCTAATTTAAGTAGAGCAATGCTACCATACAAAGATAAAACATTTGATCAAGTCATAGACCTCACTCTCTCTTTTGAAAAACATGATAATGCCAGAGAAAAATTCAGGAGCATGAGGGCTAACAACAACAATAAGAAGGGGAAAAAATAAAGCTCACCCTTATGACAAGAAGAATTCAAATCAGAAGGTTGAAGGAGCAACCAGTGGAGAAGTCAAGAAGAAGATCATTTGCTATAATTGTGGCAAGGAAGGACACATGAGTAATAGGTGTCAAGCAGCTAAGAAAACCCCATTCAGTTGCTACAACTGTGGGAAAGAAGGTCATATTAAAAAGAATTGCCCAGAATTCAAAAAAGGAGCATAGGTAGGAGCACTTGAGGGCAAAGCAAAAGCAAATGCAGTGGGAAATTCTGGACAATTGGAAGGTATACTTCTAATTAAAGATCACCCCATCTCAGTTATATATGACACTGGAGCAACACATTCACTAATATCCCAAGACATAGTGAATAAATTGACTCTCACATGCTATTTAGTTGATAATCCCTTGTTTATTCAAAGCCCACTAGGTAGTTCATGCATGTTAGGGATTAAATGTTTGGAAGTAGAGTTAAACATAGGTGGAAATATGTTTAATTCTGATTTGTTTGTGCTAAAATATCCTGGAATAGGAATTATTCTAAGAGTAGATTGGCTAAGAATATACAAAGCAATTTTAAACTTAGAAAATTTTACTATTTCTCTGAAAACAGAAAATGGTAAAAATATTATAGTCATGAGTGAAATTGCTAAAATCAATTACCTTAACCAAATATGTATCATGACTGAGAAAGGACTAACACTGGAGGACATAAAAATTATAAATGAATACCCAGATGTCTTTGGTGAAGTCATAGGTGTTCCACAAAATAGGCAAGTAGAATTTCAAATAAGGCTAATCCCAGGAGCAAGCCCAATCATCAAGAAGCCTACTAGAATGGGTCCTAAAGAATTAGTGGAATTGAAACATCAGTTGGAAGAATTGGAGCAGAAAGGCTTCATAAGGCCTAGTAGTTCAAACTGGGGTTCTCCAGTTGTATTTGTGAAGAAGCATGATGGTACTTTGAGAATGTGCAGTGATTATAGAGAAATTAAACAAAGTCACCATTAAAAATAAATATCCACTTCCCAGAATTAATGATTTGTTTGATCAATTAAATGGAGCAAGAATTTTCTCAAGGCTAGACTTAGCCTCTGGATTTCACCAAATGAAGGTTGAAGAGGAGAGTATTAAATACACAGCATTCAACACAAGGTATGGGTTATATGAATATTTAGTAATGCCTTTTGGGTTGACAAATGCACCATCTTATTTTGTAGATCTAATGAATAGGACATTCAGAGATTATTTAGACAAATTTGTAGTAGTTTTTATTGATGACATATTAGTGTATTCAAAATCAGAGGAAGAACATACAAAACATTTACATCTGGTTTTGTCTAGACTAAGAGCACATGATTTAAAGGCCAAATTTTCTAAATGCACATTTTGGCAGAATGAAGTAAAAATTTTAGGACACATTATATCACAACAAGGAGTTAGTGTAGACCCAACTAAGGTGATGGCAGTGCAATCTTAGAGTAGGCCAAAAATCAGTGACTGAAGTAAGATCATTTCTAGGGATGACAGGTTACTATAGAAGGTTCATAAAGGACTTTGCAAGAATAGCTATTCCACTAACCAAGTTAACCAGAAAAGAGCAACCTTATGTGTGGACAGAGAAGTGTGAGCAAGCTTTTGAATCATTGAAGAAAGCATTGATGGAAGCTCCAGTCTTGCAAGTGCCAGGAGGAAATGAAGGCTTAGTGGTGTACACTAATGCTAGTGGGATTGGTTTAGGGGTAGTACTCATGCAACATGGGAGGGTTATAGCCTATGCATCAAGGCAACTCAAGCCAAATGAAACCAGATATGCCACACATGATTTAGAGTTAGCTGCCATAGTTTATGCATTGAAGCTATGGAGACACTACTTATTGGGTACTAAATTTGAATTGTTTACAGACCATAAATCACTCAAGTATTTGTTTAGCCAAAAAGACTTGAATATGAGACAACATAGGTGGGTGGAATTTTTAGCTGCATATGATTTAGATATATTGTATACTCCTGGAAAGGATAATAGAGTGGCAGATGCATTGAGTAGACATCAAGCAAGATTAGCAAGCTTAATGATGACTGAGTTTAAGGATTTAACAATCCTTAGTGAAGTGGAGATGAAGGAAGAAATTAGTGCACCAGACAATGTGCATAATGATATGATTGAATATGGAAGATTGAGTCTTATCTCCTTAAGGCCAACACTGGTTGATAAAATAGGAAATATGCAAGATCAAGACTCAAATTTAAAGGAGAAGAAAGACATGATTTCATAAGGAATATCAGTGGAAAATTATGAAGTAGATGATAGAGGCTACCTAAGGAAGAAAGGGAGACTCTGTGTACCCAGTGTAGAAGAACTGAAGCAAGAAGTTATGGATGAACATCATAAGACAAAATACACTATACATCCAGGTGGTACTAAAATGTATCATGATCTAAAAAGAAGCTATTGGTGGCCAGGAATGAAAGGGGCAGTGGCAAGATATGTGGCAAAGTGTTTAACATGCCAATAAGTCAAGGCAGATTATCAAAGACCTTCAGGCCTACTAAAACCTTTGGAAGTGCCTACCTGGAAATGGGAAAGCATTTAAATGGATTTTGTGGATGGTTTGCCAAGAACAAGAAGAGGCAATGATAGTATTTGGGTAGTAGTTGATAGACTCACAAAGTCAGCCCACTTTATTCCAGTGAACTCAAACAGAAATGCTCACAAATTAGCACAATTATTTGTGAAGGAGATAGTAAAATTACATGGAATCCCCAAGACTATCATTAGTGATAGAGATACCTTATTTACCTCAAGGTTCTGGGGAAGCTTTCAAGAGGCAACAGGGACAGAATTGTGTCTAAGCACAGCATACCACCCCCAAATAGATGGTCAAGCAGAGATTGTTAACAAGATTTTGGAGGATTTGCTTAGAGCATGTATACTTGATTTTGGTGGCAACTGGGAAGATCATCTTCATTTAGCTGAGTTTGCTTACAACAATAGCTACCAATCCACTATAAGTATGGCTCCATATGAGGCTTTATATGGAAGGCCTTGTTTGTCTCCTGCATGTTGGATGGAGGCAGGTGAAAGAGTGTTGCTAGGACCAGATCACATCAAAGAAACCTCTACAAGAATTGAACTGGTGAGGCAGAGAATGAAGGCAGCACAAGAAAGGCAAAAGGCATATGCAGATAGAGGAAGGAGGCCAGTGGAGTATAAAGTGGGAAATTATGTATTTCTCAAAGTTTCACCAATGAGAAAAATATTAAGGTTTGGCATGGCAGGAAAATTGTCTCCAAGATTTATAGGGCCATATGAGATAATTCAAAGAGTAGGAAATTTGGCTTATAAGCTGAAGTTGCCAGAGGAATTGAGTAATATCCATGATGTATTTCATGTATCTCAATTGAGAAAATGGGTACATGATAAGGAAGCAATTCTGGAATCACCTAGACAAGTTGAAATTCAAGAAAATCTGGTTTATAGGAAGGAACCAGTGGGTATTGTGGCTAGAGAAGAAAAGAAATTGAGGAATAAAATAATTAAATTGGTAAAAATTCAGTGGAGTCTGGATGAGAATTTTTGTACATGGGAGGCTGAAGATAGGATGAAGGATAAATATCCTAATCTATTTTCTGCTTAAAGGTAAGTTTAAAATTATGATGAAACCTTAATATTATTTATGTGTGTTTGATTGATTTTGAATGAATGAGTTTCTAAAATTTCATTCTATTGAAATTTTGCTTTGTATACATTTGGATGGAAATGTATGAGAGAATAATTGTGGGACACGATTCCTTTTAGGAGGAGAGTATGTGAAGACCCAAATTATTGAGATAAGAATAATTTTAATAAAATTAGTGAAAGGAGAATTTTCAAGGAAAAATATAGTTTGAAAATAAATATTGAGAATGAGTTAAATATATATTGAAGGGGATAGTTGTTTTCAGTAAAATAATAATGAGAAGAAAATAACCAAGTATGAGTAAGTCTTATATTCATATGTATATATATATATATTGAATATAAATAGTCAGAAAGTAATAAAATGATAAAAGTAGACTTTTATAGTAATTAAAAAATAATAATAAGAAGGAAATGGTATTTCAGAAATAAGGAATGAGGAAATGCGACTGAGTGTATATATGGATTATACATTACCATATGTTATACTTTTACAACCAGGAAAAATATAAAGTAATGAGGAAAACACTATGGTAATTTAATATATGAATACATTTTATATATCAAGAGAAAACAAATAGCTTGAAACATTAACAAGGAATTAATTGATAAAAGGATAAACATGTATACATTATAGATTAGTCTTAAGAAAATAAATAATGTAAGAAAGTCACATGAAAATAAGGTGTGTTTATGAAACATGCAAATAGCATGCAAACCAAAAAAGAAAAAAAAACTAAAGCAACTGAAAATACCCGAAATGGAAATCAAAAAGAAAATGGCATTTCTAGCCATAACATCATATGCAGAATTCTCTCATTTGTGTGGGGATAAGATGGGTTTTTCATTCTACTAAAACCCTAAACAATGTTTTAAAAATTAAAGGGGGTAGCAGCAGTCTCATTTCAGAAAATAGAAAATATTAAGAAAAGAAAGAAGAGCAAACCAAAGCCATTTTCAAGTTAAAGTATTCTCGGGGAAAAGAGAAAGGAAGGTGAGTGATTAATCAATCTTATGAGGTTTAAGGCATTAAGACCCAGGTTAAGGGCAGCCATATTATTTTATAAAAACCATATCATGTTTGTGCTTGATCTATTTTTCTGAATAAATGAATGCTGAGAATGGTTGGTGTTTTGATAAATCTTTGGTTGATGCTTTGATTTGTTTTGATTGATTGTTTGATAAGAAAAATACCCTGATCACTGATATGGATCCAGTACCTTAAAACATCAGTTTATAAATATGTTTAGTAAGATAAATACATTTTATTGAGAAGTAGGGTATTACTGGGAAATAAACTAGGCAGTGTGAATAAAAGAGATTCATGCTTATGTCTAGATTGTTTTAAAAATGAGATGAACAATGCAATAAATTATTTATGTGCTGATTTGTTCAGATCTTAAGCTAAAATGTTTTATGGGTTTTTCTCAAAAACCTTACCCTATGTTCATAGTAGAATTGAGTATAAGAATTTTATATGATTTCACTATATTTGTTTAAGTGATCATGATATTCCTGAATATAGGAGACATGCAAGTGTTAAAACATATTTTGAATAAAATAACTGGAAAATGAGATATGGTATTCTTTTCATGAATGTTTAGTATGGTTGGCTGAAATCCCTGAGTGAGTTTAACTCTCTTTGATTTATGAAAACGAAGAAAAGAATATAAAAGCATTTCAAGAGTTAATAAATTTTTTTCTTAAAGAAAATGAGAATGGTCACTAGATTATAAAGCTAATCTAGGAGTAGAGCCTTGATCTATTCATCATAAGGGGGATGATGGGTATGTGCATGACTTGTTAAGTCCTGTAGGCCTCTGTGCAGGGGTTAACAGAATTGAGTCCCTTGCAATGCACACATGGTGTTCAATGGCAAAGAGTTAAGACCAAATTAAATTGATAAATTGAGATTGAGAGTTGAGATATGGTATTAAAATGAGTTAATCCATAGGAGTATGTATACATGTGTATTGAATTGAATGGATGAATGGATGCTTATGTGCATGAGTGTTAGTAGGGGCTTATATATATACCCAGTTTACATTATAAATCCAAATAAGCATCAAGTATATGAATTCTCTGCTCAATAATTAGAAAATGACAAGTTATTATGTTTTGATTTCACTCATACCAGAATTTATTTCTGACCCTATTTGTTGCCTTTGCAAACTATAGGGTGTCTCATTATCATTGAGGCAGTTCCAGGTATTGCTGCAGGGAAAGACGCATAGTAGCTCTGCTTGCATGGGTGTTTGAAGAGCTTGCTGTTTTAAAATACTTTAGAGAAGTAGAAGTTTTTATTTGTAATAAATAATCTGGGAAAAAACTTTCTTAAGGATTATGTGTGTCCATAATTCTTAGTGCTTTGTTTCCTTGTAATGAATATGTAAGACTTATGCATTTATATGTGCTTGTGAGTGGTTGATTAAAGTAATATGCTCTGGAACTAAATCCAGTAAGCTATGATGAATGAGAAGTATACCATATAATATGATATATGGACATATTCTCCTTGCTATTATTGATTAAGTTTAAGATAGGATTATGGGTTGTTTTTGAATGAATGATTAGTCAAAGTAATGAGTTGATGGGTTTAAATTTGGCCTTGGCTAGCCAGCAAGGTTTTTACATGTCTTGTAACCAATACAAGTTCATGTGTAAGCTTGAAATCACTGAAGCAAACAAGACCATAGTACAAGTTAATTTGAATTGCAACTAAACCTTGTATTAGTAGTTATGTTGTGTTAAAAGAGAATGTACGAGAGTTACAGAAGATGAGTTTGAGCTTGACCATGGCTAACCAGAATGGCCTATACATGGCTTGTAATTGATACAAGTGCATGCATATGTCTGAAGCCATATGCTTCAACTTTTTGAAGCAAGTAAATCCATAGTGTAAGGCTAATTTGAAAAGAAATCAAGTCATAAGTTGAATCCAGAATAAGACTAAGAATATGATGTTATATAACTTGGAAGTCATAGGTAGCTAAGGTTTTAGGATTTGAATTTTGATAAAATCTAGAAATGACATCAAACATATGATTGAAGTAGCAAGTTTAGTAAAAGAAGCAGATCAAAAGATTCAATGCATCAAGTAAGAAAATAGAGTAATTTGGTTAAGTATTTAGAAATCCAGAACATTACTTTTGCTCACTTATCATTCAGAATATGCAAAGATCTTTCAAAACCAAGTTCAATATGTTTTCCAGTTTTATTAGCAAAGTTTGTATGATTTATAAATCAGCACACAACCCTATCACTTACATGGTCATTACATGTTTTATAAACCTGAATATATGCATTTTGATTGAACTGAATTGCTTGTGCATGTTTTGTGCATGTTTGGTGCATGTTTGTGTATAAACCATGAATCTGGGCTAGATAAACCCTTGAATCATTAATCAAATTATGTTTTGACATCTTCTATCATTTCTAAATAACAGGTATGAATTACTGAAACCCTAGAATCAAACCCATGGGATATTAGACCACAAATCAAATAATTTGGTTTAATGAAAACTCTGGAAAACAATACAAATGAAAATATGAGGAACTAATACTTTATTTTTGTATTAGTCAATCTTGGGTTATTATAAAAGAAGATAAAATCTGAATTATGCATTGGTCAATCTTGAGTCAGTGAAGAGATATAAGTGTAGAAACAAGCTATATGACACAAGACATTTCAACTATGAAAAATATTGTGTGAATTAAAATTCTTTGCTACTTTAAACACTCTGATTTGCAAAGAAACATTTATATATCCTCTTATATATAAATGATAGGAATTGATTTGAATAATGATATATTTATATTAGTATAATTCAGGATCTTGGGTAATTAATTAAAAGAAATAAAAGGAGCAAGAAGAGAGGTGATCCCTTAGAAAAAAAAATTCCTAACTAAAATTCATTAAAAATTATAGGTGAAGAAAAGTGGGTCACTTCATTTACTAATAACCTTTATCATGACAGATGGACACCCTGTCCGATTTCATAGTTTTTATGGGATCACTAAGAACCTATAGGCTCTTTCCAATTCACTTAATTAATTCATGGGTCCCCCTGAACCTATTAGTCATTCCAATAACTAATCCCCTTATCCTAGTTTTCATGGGTTGATTAGGAACCTATGGACTTATCCAGTAACTCACTTCTTATCCTAGTTTTCATGGCTTGACTAGGAACCTACTGATGCCTCCATTAACTTCTTTCTTATCCTAGTTTTCATGGGTTGATTAGGAACCTATTGACTGATGTCAATTCTTAATCCGGATATAGTTTTCATGGGTTCACTACAAACCGATTAGCCCCTGCTAACCTACCTTAATACATAGTTTTCATGGGTTTACTATGATACTGTTGGTTACCTCCAATAACTACATAATCATAGTTTCATGGGTTTACTATGAACCTATCTCCCAGACAATTTCAAGGTTTAGGCATCCTATGTTGTGGTCACCCTGACTCCTTGGATACAATTCTACTCATTTAGGAGTTTACTCAATTTATATTCACTACCGGGTTAACCTAGCTGGTTCTTCTACCCCCTTATCCCCAAACTACAGTTATGGGTTCTTTATCATGAGAATATATTCATATTTGAAGAAGAAAATATAATAATTTAACAATACCACTCATGTGGGTTTAAGGTCCTTGAAATACATTTCATATAAACATAGTTAACCCCTTTAACTTATATTTTTATCAAGGTAATACTTATTCAAATTTACATACTTAAAGTCATTTCAAAACTCCTTTATTTAACCATGGGTTTTTCCTTTAAAAATTTGTGTTTGGGCTTTAAAAACTTTCGACTCCTTCGAAATCTTGCTTTCGACCTCATAGTATGATCTCCTTCGAAAGCATTAAAAGCTAACTTTAAAACATCAGGCTCCTGCCTTTTGAATACTTTAAAACAACCCTTTCGAAACCTTTCGACTTTGTTAAAGTATTATCACATAAGTATAAAAGTATAGCTTTGAACCCATTTGTATGTACCCTTTCAAAACCAATGAAGGTTACCCTTCGAAACCATTGAAAGACTCTCTTTTGAAAGCACTGGGTTTATACTTAAACATTATTTTTGGGTCAAAGTGAACATAGGCGAAAGCACCTCTTCCGAAACTATTCTTAAATTCAAAAAGTATTGGTAAAGTTTGATCGTGTCGAAACCATCTTTTCGAAAGCATTAAAACATAAGGGTAAAATAATTGAAGGTTGGCTTCGAAACCCCTTTCGAAACCATTGCCTTCGAAACCCCTTACCCCTTTCGAAAGCATTAGGAAGTGGCTTATATTTATAAAAATAACTACACCTTTTGATAACATTGATGTCTTCAATGCCATCGGAAGGTCATCAATTCACAGAAGGGTTTCGACTTGGTCGAAACTACCCCTTCCAAAAGCTTTAAACAAAATCTAAGTAACTCCTTCGAAAGCTACTTCTTTAAAACATAGGCAACAACTCTCTTTCAAAAGCCTCTTTGAAATACTCTTTCAAAACCATTGGTTTTGACTACTTTGAAACCCATTTATAAACAAGCAGGCGCTTTTCTTTAAAAACAAAATAAAACAAAGGAACCAACCCCTTCGAAAGCTACCTTTCGACACCCTACTTCCACCTTCCACTACGTAGCATTTGAATGATACCATGTGTTTTGGTTTACTGGTTTCGACTAGGTTGGAGGCGGAAGGTCTGAGTCGAAGGGTCCTTCTAAAGATGGCAGAACCTCTTTTTCTGAGCAAAAAGGCTGTTTTTACCAATTAAAGTAAACTTTTTGTAACTAACTTGCCCACTTGTAAACACATGATTGATTATATTAAACTTTCAAATTATTTTACTAAAATTAGCCGCATTTTCTCAGATCTAAAACTAAACAACATTTAACACATAAACCCTTCCTATTAACAAAACAATTAAATCATTTAGGTCCTCCTTTAAAAATAATTTAATTTCCATACTAAATCACTTAGTAAAAATCCCCAAAAATTCCAGAAATTCACTTTAATCATGTTATCTAACATATCAAAATTTCAAACCCAAATCCTCAACCTATTTTCCAAAATAAATTTATAAACCCAAACACCCATATTTTCCTTTGAAAATTCATAATTAAATCTCCACGTCTTGGAAAATTATAAAAATTGAAACCCAACTTTAAAATCATGTTTTCCATAACATATAATTTCTCCATGGGATTTAAAAATCATTTAACTTTGGTTTTACTCTAAAACCGTGCATATCTCCATTTAAACAATCTTATTTAAACCACATAAATCACAAACCAAGCATATCATCATTCAATAAATCATAAAAACGAATTTATCCCTTAAATCCAAAACCATATGATTATAAAGCCAAAAATAGAGATGTAGTGATTATTATTCACCTTAGATTGGATAAGGATATTAAAGATTGACTGAGATTGATTTCTTCTAGCTTGAACCTAAGCTTTAGATTTGAATTCCTCTTCTCTTCTTCTTCCTAATGGCCGACCTTGCTCTTTCTTATGGTTATAATTTTTTGCTTGTGGAAAATGAACATGTATGGATAAGGGAAATGGTATAAGGGTGGGAAATATGGACGACTATTTACCTAATGCCCTTATGTTTAATCGACTAACACTTAACCATTTATAAGTTCATTCAATTTAAACAAGCACGACCACTACATGTTTATTTATCAATCTCAATCTTCTTATCTACATTATTCTATTTATTTTATTCTAATGAAATCTCCTGAATAATGTCAATAAAATTTAAGGGTGTTACAGGCTCCCCTCCTTAAAGGATTTCGTCCTAGAAATTCAGTAAGGACTAACTAGCAGCCATAGCAATCATCTGTAACAACTCCTAACATCCAAACTAGCCTACCTGACTAGCAACTAATCTATATAAATCTAATATAGACATACCATCAAAGAAGATCAGGATAAGCCTCTCGAATCCTGTCCTATGTCTACCAAGTACAATCCTTCTCGTTATCGCTCCACTGAACTTTCACCAACTTGACTATCTTGGTCCTTAATCTTTTCTCATCTCTCGCTACAACCCGAACTTGTTGTCTAACAAAAGTCAAATCAGGCTCTACTACCAAGTCCTCCAACTCTTTTTGAGGAATAGTAGTCTCTGGATCATGCATATACTTGCGAAGATGAGACACATGGAACATTATGGACACCTGCCAAACTGCTCGGCAACTCTACTCTGTATGCGAGCTTTCTAATCCATTATATAATCTGGAATGGTCCAACATATCTTGGGGCCAACTTTCTCGACTTTCCAAATCGTACCACACCCTTCATTGGTGATACTTTAATGAAAAACCAGTCTCCCACTGAGAACTCTAGGTCTTTACGCCTCTTATCTGCGTAAATCTTCTGTCTGGATTGAGCTTCCTTCATCCGTCCTTTGATTAACTCAATCTTCTCTGACGCCTCCCTTACCAAATCTGGACTTAAGACCAACCTGTCTCCAGTCTCCAACCAATATGCAGGCAATTTGCATTGCCTTCCATACAAAGCTTCAAAAGACGTCATTCCTATACTAGTCTGATAAATATTATTATAGGAACACTACAAGAAAATCTGTCTTTGGTTGCATTAAGTGGTAGCGTTTAATCGCTAAGTGCAACCAATAAGATTTTACCCTTAACCAAATATTATCTCGCCTTTGTAAAAATTTCGCGGCTTCCAAAATTTTGTTTTGTCACGTTTTCCTCAATCCTCAGTACTTCAGAAAAAAATTACCCTTTCCTTTGAAAATTTTCTTTTCGTCGTTTCACTTTAGCAGAATCCTCTTCGATCTAGTTCATCGTTTATTCTCTCTCGCCTGATTCAAGGCTTCTCCGACATCGCCCCGGCATAGAAAAGCGCCTTGAGAAATTGGATTGAAACCCTTGCCAGCACAGAAAAGCACATAAAACTATCGATCAGATACCACGGTTCTATTTCAACGTTCTTACAGGTAATATCTCTTTTGCTTCTTTGAATATTCAATCCAATTCTACTGAATTTGATTACTGTTAGATCGTTTGATGTTTGAACCCAATTACTGTTAAATCTTATTCCTCTTAGTATCTCACTTGGTGATTTCGATTTTAGATATTTGTCGTAGATGCTTTTTACTTATCTTACTTATTCTCATGTGTTTAATCAAGTGCATGTTTATGTATATACAAGATTAAAAGAGAAACTTGTAAAATTGAATTATTATTGTTATTATTATTATTATCTAGATCTTGAAAATAAGAAAATAAACAAAAGGTTATAGTAAATGGTCACAAGTGAAAAGAAACCACTGCATTGAGGAAGAAACTGACTTTTCCCTAAAGTATCTGTTCGATTTTTACATTTTGGTGATCTATGAACTCTTAATTAAGTTAATTTAAGATATTATAATAGGAAAAAGTAATTAATCTTTAATCTGTTGAAGAACATGCTATTTCTATGATGGTTTTTTAATTATGAATAAGCTCTTATACTATTACCTAGCCTCATGAATGTAATATTTTGTTAAATCATTTTCTTATTGTCAGATATATGTTTTGTTTATATAATGGTTTAGTTGAAGCCAAAAAGGTCTGCATAAGCTGTGACTTAATTACATAAGTTGTTGCTTTGATTTTGTAGATCTATCATTTCAAAAAAAATTAGAATTTTCTTTGCATGCATCAGGTTGAAGAAGCAGTAAACATGTTATGTCCATTGAATAAACAGAGAAAAATAGGTTTTTGGTTTCAACTTTTACTTTTGTGTGTTTTTTTCTTAATTTTGCAGACCTGAACGTATTGTCTACACTTCTGTTTGTAGTTTACCCATTAAACCTCAATATATGCATCAGTATTTGAAGCATAAATGTCGTTGGTCGGTTTTGAGGTACATCTCCATGTCCATTCTAAAATATAGATATTATTTTGTTACATATTCTTACCATCTTTTGGTTGATTGTCCTGTAGTAATCATTACATTTTGTTCATTCTTCTGTGCACAGTACAAAATCGGTCACTGTAATGTCCTCCACTGTGGTTATTGTGTGTAACAATTGGTTTGCTGATCCTTGTTTTATTACGATTAGCACATATGATGTGCATCTATTAGTGAAATGATAACCTTTCTTATTCGTTGTCCTAAATATGTTAATGTTTATAGTTTCCTCTATATTATTATTGTCAACAAGTTTGTTAATGTTATTATCACTTAAAATAACTTATCCTGTGTTCAATGAAGATAGGTAGGTTTGGAGACTTGGAGTAGTTACAAACATCTTTGCTGAACAAATTTATTAGTTGCTTGTCTAAACCTGGATCAATTTCTAAACTTGTGTTCAAGTTAAAAACCTTGTGATGACTTAAACTACTCAAAAAATATGTGTTACATATTTCATCTACATGTTCCAGTTAAGTATATGAAACTTTGAATAAACCAAAACAAAAACAAAAAAAAACAAGAAGAAGGTTCAAGTGTTCTTTTTTTCTTTTTCTTGCCGCTGTTGTTCAGCAACCTAACGCTTGGCACTTATATAGATAGCTAAATATGTAAATCAAATTGAAGATAAAAATGTAAATATGCTCACAAGATGATCTTATATTCAATTTTAATCATTGTAAAGTTATCCAGGTAACATGCTAAGCCAAGTTTAGCCTTATAGCTTTCAATTGGAAAAAGTTTGTGTAAATGGTTTGATAATGCCTAAACTATTTTGAATTATCTATATTCAGTGTTTGTGCACCAAATGGTGACCTTGCATGCTGGAAAATGGATTCACTAATAATAATCGAACAACTCATGGTAAATCTTTTTAATTCATCACCAGTATCTGCTAGTTTCTTTCCTAATACACAATCTATAATAATAATAATATAATTAAGTTAACCGAGTTTAAATAATAATAATAATATTATTAATTAACTAAGTTAACCAAGTTAATAAAAATTAACTAAGTTTTGTTAAAATTAAACAAGTTTAATAAAATTAACTAAGTTTAAGTGAACTAAATTTTATAAATGATAATAATATAACTAATTTCACAAAGTTTTATAAATAATAATGATGATGATGATGAATTAACTAAGTTTATAATAATAATAACTATATAATTGAGTTAACCAAGCTTTAATAATAATAATAATAATAAATTAACTAAGGTAACCAAGTTGATAAAATTAACTAAGTTTTGTTAAAATTACACAAGTTTTATAAAATTAATTATTCTTGGGTCATAAGAAGATGTGGTGTTCGATGGGTTCAAATTCGTTATTATATTCAAAGCCTCCCCTTCCAAAGCCATTGAGTAAAGCTGATCATCATTACTATTTTGTTCAAGAACTCTTGAAGTTAAGAAGTTTATTTTTTGATTGCTGTGTAGATGAAAATGATGAGGCCTGTCATCCCTTTAATAAATTGTATTGACATGTTGATTGTATTACTGCATAAAATAATGGATGCAAATCAAATGAAAGAGATAAGGAAGTGAGGCAATACTATCAAGATAAGGTATTTGAGAAAAATGGGTGGGCTTCTTAAGTCAGTGGGTCTTCAAAAGCAAGAATGTTGGGTAAAAATTTGAAGTATTCGTGTGAGACACATGTGGATTTCTTGGCTGAAACAAAAACATTTAATTTTGTTAAATTACATTCAGATTCAATATATTTTGATCCTGCAGTGTTGCTGTTAGAGAATATGGAAGATAAGGGTAGTATTATTGATGTCAGTAAGAATGTTGAATCCAGATTTTCAAACTATGCAGTTGCCTTATCTAACGGGTATGATGCTTTAAATACGGTATCAGAGAATATGTTTGATATGATATTTTATTGTTTAGGGATAGTTTAGATGATGATGAAATTGGTAATAAGAAATTTACAAGCTTTTTAAGGCAATGTAATGAAAATTCTGTAATGTTGCAAGAAACGGATTTATGCACATTAGTATTGTCGGGTATGTTTTGTTGTGCTATTGTAAGAAATGGATTTAGGCAGAGTAATTTCTTGTTTATTATTTACAGATTTAATTGCGACTTATTTTTTAAATTGTAGCCTTACTTGGGTAAAAATCCTGGATCCACCATTGGAAAAAATAATCAATATATCAACCGATCCATGTGGTTTGGCTAGTGATCAAGATAAATAGAACTAATGAATATTTTAATTAAGCAAGCACAAATTAATACTTAAAGCATCTACATTGTGCTATTAGTCTAATAGTAAATGAATTAATAAATTTGATGATTTGTACAGGTGTGCATCTTCCAGACTTATGCCATGCGAGTAAGTCGAACCCAATCCGTACCATGGCCGAGCTCATGAGTTCAAGTTCAGCACCCAGTCCATCATCATCTGATGACTTTCACATTACTCAAAGAACATCCATACTTTCTCCTAATGGCGCACCTGCTCCAGATTCAGAATACTCCAACAAAGTATCTGATTCATCCACCTATTATAATGCACCAGCTAATGCACCCGGATATTTCAATCCTAATTCATTGTCTGTTAATGCTCTTGCTCCTTCATCGGAATATTCTGGTGAAGACTTTGGTCTATCACCTGATATAACGCCGGCATCTGCACCTGGATATTCTGACGAAATTATGGTTCTCCTGAGAGTTCTCCAGCTTTTGCACCGGGTTATTCTGATGGAGAATATTCTAATTCTCCAGGCAGTGCTCCAGCTTCTGCACCGGGACACAACAGAATGAAATTGAAGTAAATAAATGATGCTGGACTCATATGGTATGTACTCAACTATAATTCATTTTGTGGCCATTACCTCTGTCCCCACTTAAATCTATGATGGGAAATACACTGATAAAAGGAAATTATTTGAACTTAGAACTCAAATATAGTTTAAATAAATTATGCTCCAGCACCCATTGATTGATAAGTATGCTTTAGTCTTTGAATCATTAACTTAGCATTCAGTTTTGGTTTGTAATTCTTATTGTTGATTGTTAAACTCGTTTGCAGGTAATTAGCTATTTTGAAGTGAAGACTGTCGGCAACATAGAATTATTGGTAACCAAGCAATGAACATGACTTTAATTGTTTTATATGTTGTCATATTTTGTTAGTACTATTTGTGTAAGCTTGTTTGTGAATGATTGTTGTATGTGACTTATTTTGCTGAAAAACTACCATCGAATTGATTGTGGATATTATATTTGATTACGAGATTAGCATGATTTTTCAATTATTTGAATATGATGATCATATGATTGATTGATTCACTACAAGAAAACCTACCTTTGGTTGCAATTATTGGCAGCGTTTGTAGTGTAAGTGCAACAAATACTACCTTTTCCATTTTTTTCTTTAATTTTAGGGTTGCCGCCTTACTTTACACCGATACAAAACTTGTCACGATTTTTCCTCCTATTTCCCTCCATGGCCTTCTTTTTCCCTCCACTGGTAATTTTTTTCCCTCTTTCAACAAAATTTCCCTCCTCTCCCTCATTTCAGTTGTCCTATCCACTGCCGCACCTTCGCCGCATGCTACTTCAAACCAGGTAATCGCTTTTCACGCCCTCCGCTTCGTCCACTTCGTCTCCCCTCCGCTTTGTTCACGCCCTGAATCTACAAATCAGGTAATCACTTTTACTTATGGAATTATGTGATTATTATGCCGAATAGTAGGAATACGTTGTTAGATAAAGCTGTTAGGTATGGTTTATAGAATTCATGTTTGGTATACAAAGCTGTTAGGTATGGTTGCTGAAATTGCTATGGTTTGAAATTACAATATGCTTCTGCTTCAAAGTAAGATGTTTATAGTTTAATACTGTTGTATCATTAATTAATGAATAGTTACACAAGGGTATACTGGATGTGAAAATTAATTGTATCATTAATTGCAACTCTAGAAAAAGAGAGAGAAAATCACGAAACCCTAGAAATTGCAACTGGAGTTCGCAAGTTTCTAACTTTGTTGATGAAAAGGTCAGATCTGAAGGCAGATCTTTAATCTGAAATCAATCTGTTAGTTTGGTTCTGGTTCTTAGCTTGTGTTTGTTATCTTGTGCTGGATTTCGAAATTTGCGATTGTTTGAGGGGTTCAGTCGAAGAAGGAAGTAGATTATTTTACAATTCTTTAGGGACAATTTGAATATTTGCACTGGAGCGATTAGGTGTAGCGGGAAGCATGTCCTCCTTGAGTATGGAACTTGTCTTCCTCATACTCCAGTTTTTGGATGAGGAGAAATTCAAAGAGACTGTTCATAAGTAAGTTTTACAGCATAGACTGTTTATTTGTTGTTTCGACTTGTTTTATGTAGATAAATAAATTTGTCAGTATATTAGATGACTTGTTTAGCAAATAGTAGGTTACAACCGAAGTGAAAAAAATAAAATAAAATAAAAACAAAATTTTCTAAAATAAGCAAGTGCATAAGTTAAAGGGAATTGATTACTGTCTTGATATACTGAGTGGTCTAGCTATAAGTTGTTATTATCATGCATATAAATATGTCAATTTAGGATGATGAACATAAATTTCCAAAATAAACATTCAGTAAATTGAAAAAAATGTAAATTTAATGCTTGAAAGTTTTAGTAGTCCCTGTGTCATATGCTTGGAAGTTTCGTGTATATATTATCAGTGTAGTAATTATTTCCAAATTGTTAGGGTACTTGAGCATTTAAAGAAATCATTATTCAATCATTGAACATTTTAACCATAAACTGTTACGTACAAAAGTTTAAAGGCATCTATGATGATAGATTTCAAATACATCCAGCATAGGATAAGAACTTGGCTTTAAGTGCTTAGGATGTGATAATTGGGTTTTGGTCAGCATCTACGGATCAAAACCTTTCAGCATTTCTTGAACCATTTTTCAGGACAATTGTGATAATTGTCAAAGATCACTAGCTTAGCACTTAATCCTTCGGATGTTAATAAGTAGTGGGAATCAGATATTGTAGGCCAATTTTCAAGCGACCAAACTGCCAGTTGGGAAACTATGGATACCAATATTATTATTGTTATTGTGTATATATATATGTTTGTATATATATATATGTGTGTTTATATATAATATATGTGTTTTTATATATATATATAATATAAAATCATTAACCCACAATTGTAGAATTTATTTTAGTCTGAAATAGGTGAACAAGTCACAATGTTCTGGCTTACGTAACCCGTCTTTGGCAACAATATAATACCCATTGCTCAGTTTAATGTTAGGAAAACAATTTGTGAAATTTGGTGTTTATAGGTTGGAACAGGAATCAAGATTCTACTTCAACATGAAGTATTTTGAGGATCAAGTTCAGGCAGGAGAGTGGGATGAAGTTGAAAAATATCTCGGAGGGTTCACAAAGGTCGAGGATAATAGATATTCCATGAAAATATTTTTTGAAATCAGGAAGCAGAAATATCTTGAAGCTCATGATAGGTGTTTTTCTATTTTGGGTTTATGAGGTATGTTATCTATTGGGCAATAGCAGCATTAATTTGATCATGTGGTTACTTTTTGTTTGATTCAGGCATAACAGAGCCAAAGCAGTGGAAATACTCTTAATCTAGTCATTTTTGGTTGTACCCTTATTCTAGTCTTATGTTATTGTAGTTGCATTTCTGAAACACCCAAGAACTCCTACTAGTGCCCCAGGTATGGATTATCAAACAGCTGATTCTGAACACTTGATGAAAAGGATGCGTTCTGGCCAAAATGATGAGGTATCGTACATTAAGAAACTGGTGTTCAATTATTTACTATTTAGTATATTGTTTTGATCAAACATATTCCTATAGGTTTCATTTTCTGGTTCCACTCATGCACATACTTCCTATTCCCAAGATGACCTTCCCAAAACAGTAGTACGAACACTAAATCAAGGTTCTAATGTAATGAGCTTGGATTTCCATCCTCATCACATAAGAGCTTTAAAGTTTGGAATCCACACTCTTGTACAGTGCCTTTACAGGTACTTTTCACTTTTACGCTACCTGTTCATGCCAGCTTAATGCGATCTTTTCTTCCCTCTATATTTCCTTCCTTATGTATACATGCAAGAGTAAAATAATATAATTGTAGGCAACACTTATGAAAGATGCCGCGATATCTGTCAATCGATGTTTATGGAGTCCTGATGGATCTGTAATAGGTACTTAATAAAAAATTGTTAATTGATATTAGAGAATTTCTTTTCTGTGATATATAATTCTGCTTCATACACAAAAATTTGTAAAACTTAAATTATTTTTTTGGATCTTGTATAGGTGTTGCGTTTTCTAAGCATCTTGTTCAGACATATGCTTATATTCACAATGGAGAGCTAAGACAACAATTAGAGGTGTTTATATCTTTCCCCTAATCAATATGTACAAAATGTAAAGAATATTGATATATCTAAAGCTATTATTTGCAGATTTCATTTTCCCGCCACCTGTAAAGTGTCTTCTGCAACTTCGAGTTAGTCGTCTCTGGTACTACCTAAGGTAATATTTCCCGACACCTGTAAAGTGTCTTCTCTAACTATAGGCAAGTCATACACATTAAAAGCTGCTTTTATTAAGTTGAAGTGTCTTCTGCAATAAGTTGAAGCGTCTTCTGCACTTATTAAGTTAAGTTGAAATGTCTTCTGCACCTGTAAAGTGTCTACTGCAACTGTAGGCAACTTTGATGTAGAAATAATAATACTATTGTAATTTTTGCTGTTAAATTTTGCAGTTGGTTCACCTTTAATATATACTTGCATATGCAGTTGGTGCTGCAGACATTGTGCATTTATACTGATCCGAATTCAAATAGTTATGTACAGTCGCATAGAACGTGTTTATCCGCAGAGCCACAACAATTGATACACTTGAAACTAAAACTTAAATAAACCATTTTTTCTAAAATTGTCTACTCAGATTAATCGTTATGTCATTGCACATGTATTACACAAATGTAGTTATACAAGAGGGCTAACACAAATAAATGGAAGTAACTGACACTACAGTTGTTGTCTAATACAGTTACGGCAATGTGAATTTAGGGAATATTTTTATTTTAGAGAACCCAATTGATAGAAAACGACAAGGGTAAAGAAAATTGTACATTTCAATTAGTGGATGGATGCATCATCGATGGATTACGGACGTTCCAGATACTTTTTCATATTTTATAAGATTTAACTTGACCATAGTACTGAATACACAATCTGTCCATAGTACTGAATACACAATCTGCACATAGAATGAAATTCAGCCAGACTTCTAACCCAGTTTTGATCTGAATATCTGTGTAAATTGAAAATTGTGTATTCGTTGGGGAACTATATAGGATGCATATAAAAATAGAACAATTTTTGTTAATGTGTTAATATAGAATATCGAGTTATAGATTACATGATTTTCATATATACATATATACATACATATATATATATATACATATATATATATACATACATATATATATACATACATATATATATTGTTGATTGTCAAACTCGTTTGCAGGTAATTAGCTATTTTGAAGCGAAGACTGTCGACAACAAAGAACTATTGGTAATCAAGCAATGAATATGAATTTAATTGTTATATATGTTGTCGTATTTTGTTAGTACCATTTGTGGAAACTTGTCTATGAATGCTTGTAGTATGTGACTTATTTTGTTTAAAAACTACTATCGAATTGATTATGGATATTATATTTGATTGTGAGATTAGCATGTTTTGCAATTATTTGAATATGATGATCATATGATTGATTGTTTGTATATGCTATAGTTGCATTTTAAAAACGCTACTGAAAATCAAAAAAAGCATATAAATAAAAAATGCAACCAAAAAATGAAGACTTATGGTAGCGTTTTTTTAACCCTACAGAAAAAACTTATAGCTGCATTTAAAAGTGACTTTTGGTAGCATTTTTTAAATCCTACGGAAAATACCTATAGTTGCATTTAAAAGTGACTTTTGGTAGCGTTTACTACAACGCAACAAAAAGTTTTAGACTTTTAGTTGCATGTCGTATAGCAGCGTTCTCTAAAACGCTACCATAAGTTATGGTAGCGTTTTTTCAACGCTACCAAAAGTCTTTTCTGGTGTAGTGATTGTTTGTTTGTATATGTTAATTATGTGATTTAATTGTTCGTTTGAACATGAAAATTATGTGATTGATTGCCTGTTTTAATATGAATATTTTATAAGCGGTTGTTGGAAATGGTACAAGCCATCAATCGCAAATAGCATTTAAAATATGCTGCCAAACAACGAATAACTTTTAGTAGCATTTTAAAAATGCGACAAAAACAAATGTGAACTAATATAAATAATTATATAGTTGCATTTTAAAAACGCTACAGAAAATCAAAAAAAGTATCCAAACAAAAACGCAACCAAAAATGTTCATTTTGGTAGCGTTTTGTAAACCCTATAGAAAAACCTATAGTTGCATTTCAAAAACGCAACAATATGTATTTTTGGTAGCGTTTACTACAACGCAACAAAAAATTTCAGACTTTTAGTTGCATGTCGTATCGCAGCGTTCTCTAAAACGCTACTACAAGTTATGGTAGCGTTTTTTCAACGCTACCAAAAGTCTTTTCTGGTATAGTGGAAAAGTCAATCAAATGTTGGTGATCTTCCCACGATCCACCAAGGTCCAATACACAAGCTCTCAATAAATCCTCGAGTACCTTATTGACCCTCTTTGTCTTCCCATCCATCTGTGGGTGATATGTTGTACCCATCTTGACCTTGGTTCCCAATACCTCTTGTAGACTCCTCCAAAATTCGCTAGTGTTTAAAGCATCTTTGTCGCTGACTATGCTACTAGGAACTCCATGAAGTCTAACTATGTTCTTCATGAACAACTTCATCAAAACTGGTGCCGTCCTTATTGACTTTAGTTGAATGAAATTGGCACTCTTGGTTAACCTATCCACAATAACAAATATACTCTCATTTCCACGGTTTGACCTTGGCAACATGTCTATAAAGTCCATCGATATTGAATACCATTTCCAGACAGGAACATCTAAAGGCTGAAGCAATCCACTTGGCTTATGATGTTCGACCTTCACTTGGTTACAGTTAACACACTACCTAACCCACAAGCCAACATCCCTCTTCATGCCTTCCCAATAGAAGCTTCTCTTTATATCTTGATACATCTTGGTCCCTCTAGGATGAATCGTAAACTTCGATCGATGACATTCCTCTAGAACTTCCCTCCTTAAGTTCTCTACATTCGGAACACATAATTGTCCATTCTTTCTCAACCATCCTCTTTGGTCAAGACTAAAGTCCTTTAGGTCATCAACCTCTGATCCTATCTCAAGCCTTCTAATCCTCTCGGCTAAAACTGGATCCTCTCTCCGCTTAGAGGCTATCCTCTCAATCAGCACTGGTCGAACTTCTAAACAAGATTACATTGCAGTACCTTGACTAGAACTAGCAGTAGATCTCAACTGCACACCACAACTGGCCAAAACTTCGAGATCCTTCCATTCTGCCAACATCGCTAACACCACATTCTGATATTTTCTACTGAGAGCATCTGCTACCTTGTTTCCTTTCCCAGGAGTATACTCTATACCGAAATCATAAACAGCCAAAAACTCCAGCCACCTCTACCGCCTCATATATTGACTCCTTCTGAAAGAATAGATATCTTAAAGACTTATGATTAGTTAACAACTCAAATCTCTCTCCTAAGAGATAATGCCTCTAAATCTTTAAGGAAAAAATCACTACATCTTACTCTAAGTCATGAGTAGGATATCTTACTTCGTGCAGTCTAAGCTGTCTGGATGCGTATGCAATAACTTTACCCTTCTGCATCAATACTGCTCCCAATCCAGTCGCACATGCATCTGTGTATACTACCAACCCTTGGTTATCATCTGGAACTACTAACACTAGAGCATTGGTCAATAAATGTTTTAACTTAAGGAATGCTTCCTCACATTTGCTGGACCAAATAAACTTCACATCTTTCCTGGTCAACTTGGTCAAATGTGCTGCTATCCGCTACAAATCCTTAATGAACCTCCGGTAATAGCCAGCAAGTCCAAGAAAACTCCTGATCACGGTTACCATCTCTGGTCTCTTCAATTGTTGACAGCTTCGATCTTAATTGGGTCAACTGACAACTCTTCCTTTGAAACCACATGACCGAGAAATTTAACCTATTTCTTCCAAAAATGGCACTTGGAAAACTTCGCCTCCAGCTAATTCTGCCTCAGCGTCCCCAGCACCACTCTAAGATGAATCTCATGCTCTCTTTCATCCTTTGAGTATACCAAAATATCATCTATGAATACCAACACAAACCTATCAAAGTGCTCTCGAAAAACCCGGTTCATCAAGTCTATAAAGAAAGCAGGTGAATTTGTGAATCCAAATGGCATCACCAACCACTCATATGAACCATACCTAGTCTGAAATGCTGTCAAAGGAATACTATCCTCCGCCACTCTCAACTGATGGAACCTAGTCGCCAAATCCAATTTGGAAAACACTCTGGCTCGACTCAATTGATCAAACAGATCATTTATCCTCGGTAGAGGGTGTTTGCACCAAAATTGGTCACAAACACCCAATAGCCGTTGAAAGCACCAGTTCGCAATCACAGATCACAAATATCAAATATGCAGAATAATAAGTATGCAAATCACTCAGGAAACTCAATAAAAACAGTTAATGACACAGGATTTATAGTGGTTCGGCGATCTTGCCTACGTCCACTCTAAAGTTGATGATTTTATTGATGTTCACTTGATGATTACAATTTCTTCTGATGTAGTACAACTGATTGTATGATTATAATCTGAATCAAAGGAAGCAGTGGTGATTCTGAGTAAATCTGGCAGAGTCTGGGCGCTCTTTAGCTCCTGGAATTGTCAGACCCCTTTTCTGAATGACCAGGGGCTCTATTTATAGGTGTAGGAGGCTGATATTTTGCCTAAATTGAAAGGAGACCAGTTCTGGCACGTGAGGGGGCCCACATGGTGAAAATCTAGAGATCCGGGCCCACTTTGGGATCGATTCGACCCTTGGTTCGAATCGATCAAGAAAGAGTCCAATCGAGCTGAAAATTGGTGTGGACATTCTTCATCATGTGTTTAAGCTTCTGTGAAAATTTCGTAGCATTTGGACTTGTAGATCTCGAGTTATGATCGATTCAAAATTGCACTTCAGACGGACACCCTTGCTTCGAATCGATCCCTTCGACTCGATAGGGTCGAATCGATCGCCTGAGCATGTGCTTGGTGACGTGGCTCACGTGTTTCTCGGGTCAACCCGTCCTTTTCTCCGAGTTTTACTGGGTCGAATCCATCGTTTTAGCCGCGTTTACTTGGTGGACTCTAGATGTTGGATTCGAAGGTTCGCCTTCTTCGAATCGATGGAACCGGTACTTGTTCGAATCGATCAGGATATGTTACTGCGGATCGATTCGAAGTTGTCTCAACATGGGGATTCGAAGGCAATGGAGTCGAAGCACCCTCAATCGTATGGATTCGAAGGTCTTCTACCTCGCTGGATTCGAACTGAAGGCATGCTTGATGGAGTCGAAGCTGAAGTACTTCTCATGGAATCGAAGCAATCAGGGGAAACTTGTTGGATTCGAACATGTGGCTTTGGGTGATGGATACGAAGTTTGGCCGTATGATCGATTCGAACAAGATGGTCTTGGGACTAATGTGTGCTCTATGGATTCGAAGTAGATGGATTCGAACCATATGGAGACGAACTCAAGGCTATGTCCTTCACTTGCGTCGATGATATCTTGGGCATACGAACTCGGATTGACTCGAAATTTGGAATGTTGCTTTTTCTGGCCTTGCTTGACATGTCTTATCAATTGTAGCCTGATCCGGGCTCGGACAAAATTCATCGATATCCATGGTGAACTTGTGATGTAACTGTCCTACACGATGGATGTCATTGATTTTTAGTCAACTTTTTGGTGTCACGGCCTTGCCAAAAGGCGGGATAACAGAGGGTATCTATTCTTGATCATCCTTTCATTTAACTTACGATAGTCGATGCACATCCTTAACGACCCATCTGGCTTCTTCACTAAAACCGCGGTCACTCCCTAAGGCGAACTGGTTGGTCTAATAAAATTACTTCCTTCTAGATCCACTAGCTGCACCTTCAGTTCCTTCATCTTTGTCGGTGTCATCGTACTAGGTGGTCTACTGACAGGTTCAGCTCCTGGTATAAGATCTATCTGAAACTCAACATCTCATTTCAGTGGTAACCCCGTAACCGGCTCAAAGACATCTGCAAATTCTCTTGCTACCCGAACCTGACTAAGCTCATCCCCAACCTCCATGGCACTCAACAAAGCACATACACTCTTACTGGAATTCTCCACTGAGAAGATGATCCGATTATGACTATCTAGGTGTCTTAATGATATTTCCCTATCTTGGCAAAATATCCTAGCCTCATACTTACCCAACCAATCTATACCCAAAATGATCCCGAAATCAACGAAATCAAAAACATACAAACTGCATGCAAACTTATGACCTAACAAATCAAGTTCTAACTAGTCACATCTCATCCCTAGAGTTGAATACCCCCCTATTGGATTCGCAACCCTTAAGGAAGTAACAAGGTATGTGGGTTCTATTAATAACCTATCAACCAAATACTGTGATATAAATGAATGCGATGCACCGGTATCAAATAGTACCCTAACTGGTATACTCTGAATCAAAAGCGTACCTTCTATCATAGTTTTCCCTTTCTCTACTGTAGTAGGTCTAGAAGAAGATGCTGGTCCAATAACAAACACCTTCCCTTTGTCCACCCTGACTAGCTCAGGACACTGGTTCTTATAATGCCCAACTTGGTCGCAGTTGAAGCATTTCACATTCTTCTTCTCTGCAGGCTTCTTTCCCTTGCCCAATGGCACTCATGAGCATAATGGCCCTTCTTATCACTTATAACGCACTAAATCAGCCTTCGCTTTCTTGGCAGCCTCCCTTTTCTGAGCTCCCTTCTTCTTAAAGAATTTCCTTTTCTTTCCCTGAGGACCTGGGGATTCAACTGGCTTTTCTCTAACTGACACAGCAAGCATCCCCTCATGGCGGATGGCCATCTCACCACCACATTACAAGGCTCTCTGACATGAGTCATAGTCATTCTTCATAGCTCTGGCCTTAGTCCACGAATAAATCTCTCATTCCTCCTGATATCAGTGTCTACCAAAGCATAACCATATCGAGACAGCTCATCAAACTTAGCAGCATACTCGATCACTGACATATCTCCTTGAATAAGATCCATGAACTTCCTCATCAATGTCGACTTGGAAACCTCAGGTAAAAACCTCTGCTAAAACCTTCTTCTAAAATCAGCCCATGTCAGCTCTTCTTCCGGAACTCCGGCTGTCACACTGTTCCACCAGTGAAGCGCTAACCCTTGCAACTGTCTAGAGGCTAGCCTTCTCTTTTCTCCATCATCCAAGCCTAAATCAGTAAAGATCCTCTAACAGTTCAAAAGCCAATTCTCAACTTCAACAGCATCCTCTGTTCCAACAAAAGGCTTTCTAACCAAACTGGTATAGTCTCTACTCAGCCAAGCATAGTTATAACCAACTAGAACTACAGGATTAACTCCACCAACATTACCAGTAGCTCCTGCTTGCAAAAGATTAGCCAACAACCGATACACCATCCCCGCATCTACTGGTGGATTTCCAGCACCTACATTGGCTTCACCATTTGGATTAGCATTAGCCTATCGACCTTGGTTTCTCCGGGTATTAGGTCGAGCATTTTCGTTGGTTGTGGTGCTTCCTCCACCTAGATTTCCTCTTCCATTTCCTACCTCCATATCTTCTTTCTCGTAAATCTGCATACGAGCCTTAGTAAGATACAGAAGAATGGTATAAGAGAGAGGGGAACACGTACTTAGATATATACATATATATCAAATACAAGTATGTTACTATAGCGTTACCCCAAACCCCGATCATACTTTCAAATTCTTTGAATTATGTTTCAAAAAGCTTTTATGTTTAACTTTTCTTTTAAAGTTTCATAAACCCATGATTTGATACCAACTTGTAACATCCCCCTGCTTGGAGGCCCAAAACTAACGGCTACAGATGCTGCAGTCATCCATAGTAATTAATCTTCGGCGACCAAATACGGCGGTGCTAGTTACATTGATACACAAATCACAAGAATATGGAAAAAATTTAACAATTCAAAAACATATTTCCACATTCCATTCAAAACATTTGATGTTTATTACATAATCCCAAAACGTAAACCACGTTCAATAAAATATAATTATCACACATACGCCAAGAGTGACATATGAAGATGCCCCCTTGGTTGATCAAAGTACATAGTAAGGCTAATAAATCTGCCTTTACAAACAAAAGACACAGCGATAAAAGATAACTCTAAGAAACTAACTGTCTCCTGCACGCCTCCGGAAGCTTTATTCGTCTAAGAAGAGAACCTGAAAATCTTAAACCTCAGACTACTCAAAATCAATTGAGTACCCGAGAGTTTAAGGGGCAAACAAAAACTTCAAGTTAGATATAATGCCTGGTATGAATAATAATCTAACATCTCAATCCTTTTAGAGATATAGTGAGACACGCCGCTTAGCTGAACAGGTTTTCCCCTCACTAGTATCTTAAAGCCTTTATAAAACCATATACTATGCTTCTGTATCCACAATGGTTAAAAACATACATTTCAAAATATTATGATGATATGCATATATAAAACATTTAGAATTTCCCATCCCCAGTTTAAATTGACACCCTGCCATACTTATAGTTTCTAGGGTCACTATTAACCTATTAGTTTTCATGGGGTTACTAATAACCTTTATCATAACAGATGGACACCCTATCTGATTTCATAGTTTTTATGGGATCACTAAGAACCTATAGGCTCTTGCCAATTCACTCAATTAATTCATGGGTCCCTCTAAACCTATTAGTCATTCCAATAACTAATCCCCTTATCCTAGTTTTCATGGGTTGAGTAAGAACATATGAACTTATCCAGTAACTCACTTCTCATCCTAGTTTTCATGGGTTGACTAGGAACCTACTGATGCCTCCATTAATTTCTTTCTTATCCTAGTTTTCATGGGTTGACTAGGAACCTATTGATTGATGTCAGTTCTTAATCCAGATATAGTTTTCATGGGTTTACTACAAACTAGTTAGCCCCTGCTAACCTACCTTAATACATAGTTTTCATGGGTTTACTATGAACCTATTTGTTACCTCCAATAATTACATAATCATAGTATTCATGGGCTTACCACGAACCTATCTCCCGGACAACTTCAAGTTTTAGGCATCCTATGTTGTGGTCTCCCTGACTCTTTGGATGCAATTCTACTCATTCAGGAGTTTAATCAATTTATATTCACTACCGTGTTAACCTAGCTTGTTCTTCTACCCCCTTATCTCCAAAGTACAGTTATGGGTTCTTTATCATGTGAATATATTCATACTTGAAGAAGCAAATATAACAATTTAGCAATATTACTCCTATGGGTTTAAGGTCCTCGAAATACATTTCATATAAACATAGTTAACCCCTTTAACTTATATTTTTATCAAGGTAATACTTCATCAAATTTACATACTTCAAGTCATTTCAAAACTCCTTTATTTAACCGTGGAATTTTCCTTTAAAAATTTGAGTTTGGGCTTTAAAACCTTTTGACTCCTTCGAAATCTTGCTTTCGACCTCATAATATGATCTCCTTCGAAAGCATTAAAAGCTAACTTTAAAACATCAGGCTCCTTCCTTTCGAATACTTTAAAACAACCCTTTCGAAACCTTTTGACTTTGTTAAAGTATTATCACATAAGTATAAAAGTATAGCTTTGAACCCATCTGAAAGTACCCTTCGAAACCAATGAAGGTTACCCTTCGAAACCAATGAAGGTTACCCTTCGAAACCATTAAAGCCTTCTGTCGAAAGCATTGAGTTTATACTTAAAATTATTTTTGGGTCAAAGTGAACATAGGTGAAAGCACCTCTTTCGAAACCATTCTTAAATTCAAAAATTGTTGGGAAAGTTTGATGGTGTCAAAACCATCCTTTCGAAAGCATTATAAACATATGGGTAAAATATTTGAAGGTTGGCTTCGAAACCCCTTTCAAAACCATTGCCTTCGAAACCCCTAATCCCTTTCGAAAGCATTAGGAAGTGGCTTATATTTATAAAAACAACTGAACCTTTCGACAACATTGATGTCTTCAATGCCATTGGAAGGTCATCAATTCACAGAAGGGTTTCGACTTGGTCGAAACTACCCCTTCCAAAAGCTTTAAACAAAATCTAAGTAACTCCTTCGGAAGCTACTTCTTTAAAACATAGGCGGTAGCTCTCTTTTGAAAGCCTCTTTGAAATACTCTTTCGAAACAATTGGTTTCGACTACTTCGAAACCCATTATAAACATGCAAGCACTTTTCTTTTAAAACAAAATAAAATAAAGGAACCAACCCCTTCGAAAGCTATCTTTCGACACCCTACCTTCCACCTTTCTTCAATCCACTAAGTATCATTTGAATGAAACCATGTGTATTGGTTTATTGGTTTCAACCTAGAAGGTTTTGACTAGGTAGGAGGCGGAAGGTCTGAGTCGAAGGGTCCTTCTAAAGAAGGCGGAACCCCATTTTCTGAGCAAAAAGGCAGTTTTTACCAAATAAAGTAAACTTTTCTAACTAACTTGCCCACTTGTAAATACATGATTGGTTACATTAAACTTTCAAATTATTTTACTAAAATTTGCCGCATTTTCTCAGATCTAAAACTAAACAACATTTAAGACATAAGCCCTTCTTATTAACAAAAAAAATTAAATCATTTAGGTCCTCCTTTAAAAATAATTTAATTTCCATAATAAATCACTTAGTAAAAATCCTCAAAAATTCCAGAAATTCGCTTTAATTATGTTATCTAACATAACAAAATTTCAGACCGAAATTCTCAACATATTTTCCAAAATAAATTTATAAGCCCAAACAGCCATATTTTCCTTTGAAAATTCATAATTAATTCTCCACGGTTTGGAAAATTTTAAAAATTGAAACTCAACTCCAAAATCATGTTTTTCATAACATATAATTTTTCCATGGAATTTAAAAATTATTTAACTTCAGTTTTACCCTAAAACCGTGCATATCTCCATTTAAACCATTTTGTTTAAACCACATAAATCATAAACCAAGCATATCATCATTCAATAAATCATAAAAGCAAATTTATCCCTTAAATCCAAAACCGTATGATTATAAAACCAAAAATAGAGATGTAGTGATTATTATTCACCTTAGATTGGATAAGAAAATTGAAGATTGATTGAGATTGATTTCTTCTAGCTTGAACCTAAGCTTTATATTTGAATTCCTCTTCTCTTCTTCTTCCTAATGGTCGACCTTGCTCTTTCTTACGGTTATAATTTTTTGCTTATGGAAAATGAATGTGTATGGATAAGAGAAATGGTATAAGGCTGGGACATATGGACGGCTATTTACCTAATGCCCTTATGTTTAATCGACTAACACTTAACCATTTATAAGTTCATTCAATTTAAACAAGCACGACCACTACATGTTTATTTATCAACCTCAATCTTCTTATCTACATTATTCTATTTAATTTATTATAATTTAATCTCCTGAATAATGTCAATAAAAATTAGAGGTGTTACAATTCTCAAAACCCTTTCGAAACCTTGGAAAACATTCCTTTCGAAAGCTTTAAAACCTTAGACATCATATCTTAAAATACTTCAAAACATTGCTTTAGAAACCCTTGGAAAAACCTTCCATTTCAACCCATTCGAAACCATCAGAAAACATTACCTTTCGACTCCTTCAAAACCCATGAGGTACCACCCCTTCGAAATTTTAAAACCTTTCAAAAGCATTAAACCTTTAGAAACTCAAACCATTCGAAAGCGCTTGGGTTCAATTTAACACATGTGGAAAAACACCGTTCAAAAACCATTTGAATCATCTCTTTCGAAACCATTAGGTTATACTTCAATCAGAACAAAAGGGTCAATAAAATCATTTAAGTCGAAAGCCTCCCTTTCGAAAGCTATCCCTAAGTAAAGAAATGATGGTGTCGAAACCATCCCTTCGAAAGCATTGTAGAAATGGCTAATTTTAAAGGATAAGTGTACCTTTCGAAATAATTGACTTCGAAAGGTAGAAAGGTGGAAGCTAGGGTTTTCAACCCCTTCGAAAGCATTACGTAAAATAAGAGAGCGCAACCCATTCGAAACCTTTCCTTTAAAAACACTTGAACCAGTCGAAAGCCAACCGAGTCGAAAGCTATCCTTTCGAAAGCAAAGCAGGCGCTACTTCCATTTTAAAACAAGGCATACTCCAACCCCTTCAAAATCCGGCGTTTCGACTACGTACCTTCCGCCTCTATCCAATACGCTACGTACCAAGTAACTTGATACCATGCGCATTGGTTTCGAAAGCATGGTGCCTAAAGTAGCGAAATATGCTAAAAACATGTTATTTATTTTTAACTTAAAAGAGAAAACTTTTTAACTAACCTGATATTGTTGGTCGAATTTTCATTGGTTGCTAAATATCTTTTCCAAAAGTGCTGCCAATATTTTCAGAAATAAACAATGATTTTATTTTACAAAATACCTCTTCTCCTTAATTAAATATATAAAACATTTAAGTCCTATACCTTAAATAATTTTATATATTCATCAAAACACTTAGGAAAATTCTATAAAAATTCCAAAAAATTATTTTCAATATGTTTTCTAACATATATAAATTTCAGGCCCAAATAATTAATTATTTGCCGTAAATAATTTATAACCCAATAAATTATTTTGTTCACTAGAAAATTAATAAAAAAAATCCTTAAAACTGAAAACCATAAGAAAATGAGATGTAGTAATTATTAACCTTAGCTTGAGATTAAGGATTTGAGATTTGATCTTGATTAAGTTGATTTAATTCTTCTCTTGATTCTTAGCTTTTATCTTCTTCCTCTTTTTTATGGTGGCCGACCTTAAAATGTTTTTGCTTGAGAAAATATGAAATGAATGTGTGTTTTTGTTTCCTAAGAGTTTAGGGTATAATTTTATTATATTTCCCATTTTACCCTCCCTTGTTTCCTAACACTTATTTCCATCTTAGCTCCTTAGTTCATTGTACATATAGGCACGACTACCCCTTATTAATCACAAATCTCAATCCACTAATCACCTTACACTATTTTATTTAATTTAACTAATTAAATATCCTAAATAATGTTACTAAAATTATGGGGTGTTACAACGATCTTTGGATTTCAAATTTGACTACTTAATTGTAGCAATTAAAGAATCTAAAGATCTAAAAATCATGACCATCGATAAACTCATGTGATTTCTTCAATCCCATCAAGAAACATTAAAGAAAAGGGTCAAAGAAAAGCCATTAGTTGTAGTAGCATGGTATTTTTAATATTTTATAATATTGAATTTAATTGATAATTTACTTGATTTAAATATTAAAAGGATAAAGTGATCATTTTTACAACTTTGGAATTTGACGATGCGAATTGCGCCATCACGTACGACTCATTTTCTGATTTGTGCAGTATATTTACTTATTCTACTCGGAGGTCATACAAAAGAGATACAAACGAAATAAGACTTGAGTTTTAAGCGAGCTTTGGGCTGAATTCTAGTTTTGAATTTGAATTTCCTAACTGATGCTTTCCTCCCTCTATAAATAGGCCCAAGTCAAGTAACTGTATGATCGTTTTTTTCCTTCAGAAACTTCTTCTTCCTGTTTCTCAAAATCTGATTTCAGTAAAAAGGGCATAACTTCCTCAACAGTTAACGAAATTCAATGAAACTAGAAAAAAATCGAAGGGGACGACGAACTACGATCTGGAAAAGGAATTCGATTGAAATTATGGAGCATGTGAGTGCAGCAGTCCATATAATAAGCGGACATTAAAGCATTGTTTAAGTGAGTGAATCATCTCAAGTTGTCTATAATGCAATTAGAGTGCTAAATCATGGTTAGGGGTCAAATTTAGGATCAATAACAAATTAAAATTTGAATGTATATGAATAAATTTCAGAAAATGATGATTAATTAAAGTAAACAGTAAGCTAGTTTAAGATTTGATAAATATATTGCTTTGAATTTACTTAGATGATTATACACACGAATATAAATTTAGGAGCTATAATTTGATGTATTACAGAAGTGTAGACAAAGGGAATTTAAGAATATAAACATAGAAAATTGAATTTAGGAACAATGGTATCAAAATAGAAAAAATGATCAATCCATAGTACATAAATGAGATAGTTGACATTCACATTCTTTTGTCATGTATCATTGCAGTAATGGTTAGAGTTAGGAGTGAATGATAATCAGAATGCTTTGTCATTTGATATCATTGTAAAGGTAGATTGTTGAGTTGATCTATGGATAGGTGTCATTAACGTGATGTTATGGGTAACATTACACCAGTAGTGTTATATGACTTGGATGGATATTGTTTTCCAAGTAAGTGGTTGGTTATATACAGCTTGGATGGAATTTGTTCTCTAGGCAAGTGACTTAGATGGATGTTGTTCTCAAAGAAATTTATTATTGTCTTTTTATAACTGCTTTGGGGAAAGAGTTTTAGATTGTCGATACTTGAGTGCTAGTTGAAACTACAAGTATATGATTTGGGCTAGATGTGACATGGATATGATGTTACCATGATTTACTAGTATTTTGTTGATTTGGTTCACATGGTGGGACGCTGTCCCGATTGAGTTATCTCATCTATAGTATGAAGAAAAAATATGTTAGTATAATGGTATTTTAGAAATGATACCATTGGTTGATTTATATGAGAAAGTGATTGGCATGGATTTTTGGTTGTGAAGGGTATTGAATTTGGACTGTTGACTATGAAGGATATCCCATATAATATTTGGTATATTCCGGATCAGATTTGGTATGAGGCTATGTGTGGATGAGTATTTTGATATGTCAAATGGGTATGTAGAAATACTTGGATATGCATGGATATTTAGGTAAAATGAGAAAGTACCACCGATTGATTTGAATTCAAGTGTTTCATGATAATTAAAGAAATCTTTTGAGGAAAAAATATATAGTTTGCCCGCATAAAAGATGTGTATGAAAATGATGTGTACGCTTGTGCACACTAATTATGGATCGTGTAATATGGACTAACAATATATGCGGAATGTTATTTACAATTGCTATACAAGTAAATATTCAATAAACTAACTATATAGCAATTCACAGATATAGAATAGTAAATGCAGTAAACTGTAAAAATCACACCAGGGATTTTTATACTGGTTCGGACCTCCCGTCCTACGTCCAGTCCCAGACTTCTATCTGGATTTTCACAACCAACTACCTCACTTCACCCGAAGGAACAAGTTTACAACACCCGAACAGCCGAACGGGATTTCATGCCTCTTACAACACCGAGGACTTCAACAAAAACAAATACAATTGCCGTTGACAACTTGTGCTCTTGATAACATGGATTTGTCACTTGTAGTACACCCTTCCTATAATCTTATCCTCAAAATATGTGAATGATGTTTGTGAAGATTGAAGGAAGTATATTACTTATTGAATCAAAAGATATGAAATAATTTCAATGATTCAACAAGCAATTGAAATGTTTGAGAGCTCAAGACAGAGATCAATAGAATAGAGATTAGAATAATAGAATTGGTTATTTGGAATAATGATTTCATGATGTTTATATAATAAATAAACAGTTGTAACCCTTTGTGAAAAGGTACAAACAAAGGTCATGATCATTGGTGAAGAGAAAAGAAGCAACCGTTGAAGAAAAGGAAGTGTCTATACGAAAGGTTGCTCTCTGTTTGAAAATGGTCGACAGGTCAAAAATGGCCGGTAGACAGGATTTCAAATATATAGACGTTATGTGCATGTGTGCACGTTCATTGTGCAACTTGGACAGTAACGGTCGACCGCCCAAAAACTTACCGGTCGACCGGTCACTGATAACTTGCACAATGAATGTGCAATGCATATTATAACGTATATATTTCGATTATATTGAGATACATGATGATTTGAGGATAGATTTTAACAAGTATATCACTATTACAACATCAAATAATCAACCTATAATCTAGAGTACCATATTTAGCTCTTTTGTGCCTCTTTATAGCCATGATGTCTTCTTTTTGTCGATCGCCTTTATTTCTTTGTCAGAAATCAAAACTTCATAGAATCTGTGACTCAACATTCTCCCCCTTTTTGATTGATGACAACATATATCTGAAGTTTTGAATCTCCCCCTGAATATGTGATCTCCCCCTGAGATTTGGTCTGTATTCTTTATATATATATATATTCCTACAAATAATTGTTAGCACTTTCTCCCCTTTTGTCATCGACAAAAAGGAGTAATAGATAATCATAGGAATGTATCAACCAGAATATTCATGCATGGCAAAACATAATCATATCCACTTTCCTCTTTTCTTAAGTGGGACCTGCAAAAAATATAATTAAGACCATGGTACCCACTTTTTATGGGGTCCTAAGAGTTAGATCTTAGGAATCCAAACCCATACGGGTCCGGTATCCCCTTTATATACATAATTAGAATTATAATGCACAGTATTCATGAATTGCTGAATGTATTTGTTCCTAATAAAATTGTTATTTGTTTTAGGAACCCATATTTTGATAGTCTTTGTATTTTTCTTTTGAAATTTCACAACTGGCTTTGGTTTGGAATATAATAAATTAAGATTTTTCTTAACTTCAACTTTCTTCTTTCTTTCATTATCAAGATGTTTCTTGATTTCTTGTTTCTTATATCCCAAACCTTGTTTATTTGATGCAGATTGTGAATTTTCAATGTTTTTTGTCAAATTTTCTCGACCTTTGTTAAAGTTAGAAACATTTTGAGTAATGTCATCAAACTTTGTTTGTAAACTAGCTTTTTCTAGGTCTAGAATTTTGACTTTTGCCTTAAGCTCATGATTTTCAGTAGTGAGAGCATTATTTTTCTCTTTTTGAGCTTCTATTTCTTGACTCAAAAGAGATAGTTGAGAGTCAACATTAGATGATGATTCTTGAATTTTTTCAAGTTCTTCTTCTAATATTTTCTTCTCATCTTTTAACATATCTCGTTCAAACTCTGCTCTACTTAAATCTGTTTTGACTACTTTTAATTGACGTTTTATGTCTTTAAATTTGACTATCAATTCAACATTAATATCAAGTAATTCATCAAATGTAGGAATTTGTACCTCATCTTCTGTTGCCATAAAACAAACATTAGCTTGTTCATTCTCCGAATCACTTTCACTTTCTGATGAAGATGAGTCTGAATCATCCCATGTTACTGAGAAGGCTCGTTTCTTTGACTTGTCCTTCTTATATTTGAATTTGTCATTTTCTGACTTCTTCTTTTGTTCTGGACAATCCTTCTGCATGTGCCCCTTTTTGTGGCAGTTGAAACATTCTATAGCGGATGAAGATGGTTTATTTGATCCAGGTTTCCTTTTGTTGTAACGACTGGCTTTTCGATATTTTAGGAATTTTTTGAATCCTTTCGCAATGAATGCTAGATCTTCATCTTCAGAATCTGATTCATTTTCATCTTTCTCAGCATGAAATGCTACATTTTTCTTTTCTTCTTTCTGTTCTTTTCTAGCCTGCAAATTTGCTTCATAGGACATTAGATTTCCTATCAATTCATCTGGCTTCATGACGGAAAGGTCATTAGCTTCTTCAATTGCTAATACTTTTCCTTCCCATTCACTAGTCAGAGAATGTAGGACTGTTGAAACAACATCAAAATCTGAATATTTTTGCCCTAATCCGATAAGTGCATGATGAATAGTTTGAAACCGTGAATACATATCATTGATTGTCTCATTCGGTTTCATTTTGAAATTTTGAAACTGACTTTTCAGCATGGATATTTTGGCTTGTTTAACCTTGTTAGTACCTTCATGAGTGGTTTTCAGCGTTTTCCAAATTTGATATGCAGTAGTGCAGATACTAACACGGTTATATTCATTTTGATCTAATGCACAAAACAACATATTTATTGCCTTTGCATTTACGGCTGTTGCCATTTTCTCAACCGTTGTCCATTCTGAATATTCAGTTGTTGGATTCACTATTTCTTTTTGGGTAGCATTCCAAGCATCATAGCTATTTGATTGCATAAAAAATGACATACGTGTTGCCCAATAGCTATAGTTGAGACCATTAAAGAATGGAGGTCTTTGTGTTGATTGACCTTCCGTGTAAGTGTTAGTGCTAGTGCTTGCGTTATTTGCCATATTACAAGAAAATATCAAATAACGGTGTTACAGTTATATGAAGACCATGCTCTGATACCAAATGAAAATGATGTGTACGCTTGTGCACACAAATTATGGATCGTGTAATATGGACTAACAATATATGCGGAATGTTATTTACAATTGCTATACAAGTAAATATTCAATAAACTAACTATATAGCAATTCACAGATATATAATAGTAAATGCAGTAAACTGTAAAAATCACACCAGGGATTTTTATACTGGTTCGGACCTCCCGTCCTACGTCCAGTCCCAGACTTCTATCTGGATTTTCACAACCAACTACCTCGCTTTACCCGGAGGAACAGGTTTACAACACCCGAACAGCCGAACGGGATTTCGTGCCTCTTACAACACCGAGGACTTCAACAAAAACAAATACAATTGCCGTTGACAACTTGTGCTCTTGATAACACGGATTTGTCACTTGTAGTACACCCTTCCTATAATTTTATCCTCAAAATATGTGAATGATGTTTGTGAAGATTGAAGGAAGTATATTACTTATTGAATCAAAAGATATGAAATAATTTCAATGATTCAATAAGCAATTGAAATGTTTGAGAGCTCAAGACAGAGATCAATAGAATAGAGATTAGAATAATAGAATTGGTTATTTGGAATAATGATTTCATGATGTTTATATAAGAAATAAATAGTTGTAACCCTTTGTGAAAAGGTACAAACAAAGGTCATGATCATTGGTGAAGAGAAAGAGAAGCAACCGTTGAAGAAAAGGAAGTGTCTATACGAAAGGTTGCTCTCTGTTTGAAAACGGTCGACAGGTCAAAAATGGCCGGTAGACAGGATTTCAAATATATAGACGTTATGTGCATGTGTGCACGTTCATTGTGCAACTTGGACAGTAACGGTCGATCGCCCAAAAACTTACCGGTCGACCGGTCACTGATAACTTGCACAATGAATGTGCAATGCATATTATAACGTATATATTTCGATTATATTGAGATACATGATGATTTGAGGATAGATTTTAACAAGTATATCACTATTACAACATCAAATAATCAACCTATAATCTAGAGTACCATATTTAGCTCTTTTGTGCCTCTTTATAGCCATGATGTCTTCTTTTTGTCGATCGCCTTTATTTCTTTGTCAGAAATCAAAACTTCATAGAATCTGTGACTCAAAAGTGTAGACGATTCAATGGAAATGTTATTTTGAAGGTTTAGACGTAACTTTGAAAGAAGAGTAGATGGATTCTTTTCAACCATCCCTCATATTGAAAAGAGGTTGTCTATCCAAAGAAACTCTTTCAGAATAGCGACTAAATGGTGCAAGTTTACATTACATATGAGATGCATGTAGAAAATGAATTATATAGTCGATTCTAGGTAACTCTATTCCTATCTCAGGTTATTATTTTCTTTAGGTTAGGACTCCTCTAAAATTTAGGATTTCGGTTGTTAGATTGAAATAATTAAATAAAATAGGATTTCTTTTGTTCAGATATTTGTATGCTTGCTTGATTGTACGCTATAGAACTTAGGATGAAATGTTTGGATAGTTGAGAAAATGATACTTTAAGTACCAAAATTGGTTGGTTATTTGGAGAAGTGATATCATAAGAACAATGATACCACTTAAGTAAGATTGGAATTTGGTAAAGAGATAAATTATGTTCACCAGGTTAAGACATTAGTCATTTTGGACATTCTTGGGTGTAAGAAAGAAGAAGAGTATTGTGAGGACCCATTTCTTTGACCCTTGAAAATCGACACTAATACATCCTCGGTATTCACGTACCGTAAATCCGAGTGCCGGTGAGGCGGTTCCTTAAGGGTAAAAGGAAAAATAGACATAGAATAGAATCTTATACGAATGGAATAACAATATTATTTCAATGTATATAAAATCTTTACAGCGGAAATTTAAAATATATTTGTCAGAGTTAAACACGGAAAGTTATAAATCTCTATCCGTACAAAAGCGGAATATACTAGTACACAAGTGTGGTGGGAAAGATGTAATAGTCCACTAAAGAATCTTCTAACTTCACGCTCTGAGATTTTCCAAATTTCTTCTAACTAAACCTGACTACTAGGCTGCCAGGAAAAATAGGGCATCTGGAGTTTAAGGAAAAGGGAAATAAACTCCGGGTTAGTCATGAGGCTAGTGCGAAAAACTCAAAATACGAGTGTTTGAAAACAAAAGGTATCTTATAAGACCACACTGCACATAAACACGGAACGGGTTTTACTTTATGATAACCAAAACATTTTTATGTGGAAATTCGGTAATATTATTTTTAATGACATTTGTTTGAAAACATTTGCAAGTATCTTATGAATCTTAGCCGAAATTGTTACCGTATTAAATTTCGGACCTAATCATTTCAGGTTCTACAAAACAAAACCGAAGGCACTTATTGGAGATTGGATTTCCAACTGAATAGGGAGATAAGGGACTACCTCCCGTACAATGTATTTCGAGAGGAATGCACCCAAGGCCCAGATGTTGGTCTTCATGCGAATTAAGACCAGCTTATTCGAAATTACACGAATAGCACCGAGTATTACATCATTGGGCCATTACCGACCTATCCGAGACGTCTCATAGCATATACCAACTTAATTTAAACCCGACGTTATAGCAGGTAGAAATTTTATAGATCAAGAAGGTGATTTCATACCCTGATGGCTGCAAGCCACTTAGCCTAAAAGCATCCTATGTTTCACCATTCCCAGGTGTGAGGCTTGAGGTAACGATTACCCTTTTTACACAACACATCTTCGACTTCGAATGCCACTTTTCCATTTCACAATCACATAACTGATTTCTACAAACGTATAACTACTGAGCTCGTACGTCTTAGGAAAGGGTGTAAAGCTAAGAGAAGTTGCTTTCTTTGCTACCAAACCGATGATACGTTCATAAAGATCAATCAATGCGATCTAAAAATGCAACATCAAACATTCGTCCATACAAGTTGTTTAGGAACATGACAAACCAAAGGTACTTTCCTACCACATAATGTCGAGAATTGCCTCTAGGATTAGTAGCGAATAATCCTCGTGTTTCGAAGATTTTCAGAACGAAGGGACCACTGCTATTTATTTATCTCGGGAGCTACCCAGAGATTATCAACAAGCAGTCCTTCCGAAATAAAGATCTTTTATCTTCAAAATTATGGTCTTGAATATATATATATATATATATATATCTTCATTTTCGAACACGTATATTTGTTTGAAGTGGTTTTCAATAGGAATCGCCCAAATCCGATCCCAATTCCTTCAAACCTATCATCGATAAAAAAGATGGTTTATAAATGGGTGATTAATATTCCATTAAATAATATCTTTTTATCCAAAATATCTTCTAGAGATGTTTATCTTTTGAAAACCATTTCTTTTCAGTATATATGGGATTCATTAAAACTCTCTTTGTTAAATTTTTCGGTTTAGTTAAACTCTTTTTAAAACTTAGAATAATTCCATACCATTTACTTAAATTTTAACAAAGATTTTTAAATTCCAAAAATGTAAATTTTTAATAAGTTGAAACCATGTTATCTAAGATGGTAAATCCAAATTAGTTAATATTTGAACGAAATGGATTCATAGAAATTATTTCAAATTATACTTGATGTTAATTTTCGTATTCAATAAGTACTATCAATAGAATAATGGTGAAATCACCTTTTAAATTCATATGAGTAGTATGAATTCCCTCATCAGAATTTAATATCAATTATAAGAAGATTATCTCTATACAACTCAAGTTGTTTAAAGTTGAGAAATTTAATCTTTTACACTTTAACTCATTTCCGAAATTTCGACCTTATCTATCCCTCGCCTAGGTAAGGCCTGGTGAGTTAGGGCACCGGTTGTTTCTAAACATCTTCTTAGTTTAACCACCTCAACTAGGTCTTATGCATAGAAAAATCAGGTGTTTCTAAACATCGGCTTATTAGAACCAAGATTAAAACAATTGCTTATAACAGTTTTTCTTTAATTCTTTTATTTAAATCCATTTAAATAAATCATTAAATATTCAAATCATCTTTAATACACTTAATTATTCATTAAAAATTTTTATAAAATATTTGGAAAGAATTGTTAAGTTTAAAATTATAATTCAAAAGTTATTGAAAACCGCCGCAAATAGTGTTTTTAAATTTATATTAACCAAAAGGTCTTTTCTATCATTTGAAAATTTATTTATACAACTCAAATTTCTTTTAAAACATTTTAAAAGATTTATAAATATTTTTCCATATTTTTAAAACATTTAAAAATATTAAATTTTAAGAAATCATTTTTTTTGGATTCATACTACAAAACCGCGATTATTTTGAAAACTTGTTTTTCTTATATTCCAAATTCTACTTATTGAAATCTCGATCTTTTTCCTTTGTTTGAAAACTATGGGTATTATAGTTCAAAAAATTCTTATTACAAAGAATTCCAAGCTATATTCCACTTTAATACTCATTTAACTTTTGCGGCGCGAAATTGCGAACTACCGTTATGCCACCGCCTACTTTTGACTTGTTTTCATTTCTTATTCAAAACTTCACCAAACCTGTTTTTAGTGTTTATAAAACATATTTAAATCATTTTATAACCATTTCACAGAGTTTTAATGATTCCATATTACTTTTATAATTTGATTCAGAAAGGAATTTCCTAGTGTAATATTGACATGTATTTAATGTGACCTGTTTATATGTCCAAACAACAATATTTTTACAACATCCAAACATGATAAACAATTATTATAAACAACCATATCATCCAATATATGTATATATAATATGAATGGAGTATTTAATTTTTTTATATAACATAGCTAACTTTTTGTTACTAATTACTTTCCAAATATCCACTAATTACTGTAATTCATTCAACCAAACATCTTAAGCATTTCAATAGTCATGTTAAACATTTATAACTATTTAAAAATATTTAATTTAGGAGTTCTCACCTTTATTGATGACAGACTAACTATATTTCACTATAGCTTCGCTAACTCGAACTAAAACTCTACAAACTCGATCCTCAAAGCCTTGAAGTGGCTCGACCTTGGTCCTTGGAAGCTCTAATGCTCATAGCCAAGCATGGAGGTGGTGGTTGCTCATGGCCAAGGTGGTGGATGATGGTGGCCGTGGGCTTTGATGGTGAAAAAGAGTGATTTTGAAGTGTTTTGAGGAATATATACTACTATATATATATTATAAATTTGATTTATTTCCATAAATATTTTCTTTATTATTTTATTATGTGGAGAAGGCATGGAAATAGCTTAGAAATGAGGAAGAAGATTGAAAAAAACATAGGAAATTATGAAGAATAGGTGGGGCATTTATAGGAAAATTTGGAGAATAAAATATCTTAATAGTAAATGACCTAAATGCCTTTACCCATCCCATCCATCCCCTCTCTAGGATGCATGACAGCTGCCCCCCCCCCCCCTTAGCCATGTGGTGGTGAGGTGTAGGTGATGGTGGCGATGATGGTGTATGTGTTGATGTGATGTGGTGTAAGATTGATTTGATATTTGCTTTTTAAAGTAATAATTACTTTAGATAGTTATTTTATTACCTTATGTAAATATATATTTACTTTCTACTCTTATCACGTGATTATGTACTTGACAATATGTGTATGTGCATGTCACAAATGTGCACCAATCATTTGAACAACGTCGTATAACTTATATACGTCAAACCGTTACGAATTCAGATTCTAATCTTCGGTCATATTTTCATTTATTAATTAAAGTATATATATTTGTAAAAAAAATTTGGAAACTATTTTCTTATTATTATTCATGAATTAAAATGACCATATTTGATTCATAAAACCATATAAATCAATATTAAACGATTGTTTACAAAAAGTGTTATTATATCGATACACCGATATCGATTTTCCTTATAATTTCTAGTCTTATTTATAAATTTATAAAACTATCACATTTGATTTATTATCACTTTATTACTATTATTAATGAATTATTATCATTTTAAAACTATTATTTGAATATTTATAATAACCATTAAATCATTAAATCTTAACTTAAAGCCATTAATTAATTATTATATATACTGGCATTACTAATGATGTCATAAATCAATTAAATTTTTGTTAATATATTTTAAAACAGGTTTACTATTTTTATTTATGGTTCAAATTGATAGACTTAGGGTATGCCCTAGGGGCAATTATGTAATTTGCTACATATATCTAACTCATTGACCAATCTAGTTCGAAATAAAGGTATTTTCTTTTTATTGTATACTTGATATAACGTGGTTACATTAATTAATCAATTTAATTAAAAGTATATTTAATAGAAAATTCCATAAATGGTATGTTTTGTGGTAGAAGTTAAAAAGTGTTGTAACTATGAGTAATTTATCACAATGAAACAAATATACCATTTTAAATGTTTCTAGTCAAGATGCATCGAGACTGGATATCGATGTATCCGTTGAGACTAGAGTATGTAACGCTCTCCAAATGTTGGGCAGTGTATTACTCATGACTGTTGGAGGCACCAAGGGAGTACGTACTGATAGTTATTGGATAATTATGGAATGACTCACTCGATGGTTTTCTATTGGTTAACATAACTAAGGTCAAGCAGAGAATATCGATGTGACTAATTTACATAGTTCTCTGGACTTGAGAATACTATTAATCTTCAATGTGGAAGCTTCGCTTTTATTATAGTTAAATCATGGCACGTCATCCATCGAACTATAATAGTTGGGTCGAGTGGAAGCTCTGGAAGTGAAACACCATTCAAGGGAGGATTCGTCTCCTCGGTTATACGAGGTTAGTATCACGGTCAACTAAAGTCAACTCAAAGTCAAAGTCTCTGGCCAGAGCATTTGGATTAATAATAATTGTTATTATTGAAACAAAGACTTTGTGTTTGGACTATAAAATCGAATGTGGATGATATTGGAATTTTGACCATTATCAAATTCCATAAATCCAAAGTGATATATTTTTGACAAAGAGAATTGGTGTAAATAATTGTCACTGTTACGTACCGCTTATAATAAGTAAAATTGAATTTTTACCAAAAGATGTGTAAGCGATAAATTAGGCCTAAATGTTACACCACCTGCTAAGTGACATGTGAACGTAATATTCGAAAAGCTCGATATTAATCGCTGACTGAATTTACACCTATGAGTTGCACAACCGTAATGATGAATTCTCTAAAAAACTACATGATTTAATTAATTTATAAAATGTTGTAAATTGATTAAATTAATTGATATTTGAGAAATATTAATTATTATTTATTTGATGTTTGGAAGTTTTTTTGTAATTATCTTAATGCATTTAGAAAAGTTATATTTGCACGCAATGATTTAAAGACGATTGCATGAAATGATTTATGAAAATTTTATGTCATTTGATGACATGATTTATGGAAATTTTATGTCAGTTTATGACATGATTTGTGGAAATTTTATGTCATTTGATGACATACATGTAATGAAAGGATTGGAGAGAGAGAAACAATCATGGAAATTAATTAAGGAAGTTTTAATTAAAGAAAGGGAAAGTTTCATTCTTTCAAATAAAATATATTCTCTAATTCATTCTATATGTAAAATTCATTTTCCTTCTTATTCATTTTTTCTCTTTTTCTCCTTCTAACTTTTCATGGTAGAAAAAAATGAATTTTCAAAATCTTTCAACTTCGAATAAAAAGATCAAACAAAATAAAACAAAAGTGGTTCATCCATCTCTTGCAAGGATAGGATGTGGATCCTGAAGATTTGAGGAGATATCATCATTCAAGGTATGATTTCTAGGCAACAACCTAAGGTGATTCAATCAGATCTAGAAGCATTCTTCATTCAAGGTGGAATTCAAAGGCAACATCAACAAGCTGTGTTTTAAGGATTGGGTAGCAAGGTATGTCATTTTCTATATATAGATAGTGATTTTGCAAGGTTTGATGGAAATTTAATTTATCTTTCATAATTTGTATGATGTAATACTGTCTTGCTTAATCAAAAATTGTTTATGAAGATTGAATTATTTGTTGAATGATATGATTGAGTTTTCATTTGATAGATCAATTTTTTTTTATGTTTTAAAACAACATTTAAGCGTAGATCTATGTTTTTAAACATTCTAATTAAATTGTAATTCTTCAGATCTGAATGTTTACATGTTCGAGTTGATTAGCTGCTTTTCTTTACTTTGTTAAATTGAAACTAAATCTATATATTTTAAAATACAGTGTTTTATTTTAGTTCAATGTTTTAACATTTAATTCAAATTCCATTTCTTTAAATCTGGAAATTTGCATTTTCATGTTGATTGATTGAATTCTATTTAAAGTTAAAAATGAAATTTATATAGAATCAATACAATGTTTCAATTGTAGACCTATGTTTTAATCTTTCATAACAAAGTGTAATTTTAGTTTTGAATTTTAATACATATATATATGTATGTATGTTTGCATGTATTACTTGCACTTTTTATTGCACTAGATATTTACATATGAATAAAAGAAATTTTAACAACAAATCAAAGTCTTAAAATTGACTATAATAACTATCTAATTTATATTATTAGAAAGCTTTGATTGAACTTGATATATACATATTTGGATTTATTTGTATATGTTCATATAATTTTTTTTTACATATATTGTCATAGTACGAAATCATTTCTCCTTTTTAATAAGACAATAATGTGTACATACAATTCATTGTTTACCTTCCATATTCTCACATTATTGTACCTATTGATTGTCATTAATATATTGTATTAATTAAGTTTACTGAAAGAGAAACTATATCAATCACCCTTGTCATCGCTTATTTATTTCCATTTTATTTCCTATGCAATGACCATTCAAATTGTTCTTGTTTATACATATCAATGACCACTGACTATGCATACTCCCTGTATGTTGCACTTGTTAGGAAATCAAATCCATGGTTTTAATGACAACAACTATACAATGAAAATCAAATGTACATATATATGTAAATATACAGGAACTTGCTAGAACAACATCACTAGAAAGACAAGAACAAGGCTCAAAGAATGATACAAGAGACTACAAGTTGATAAGATCAAAGAAGCAACAAGAAAGATGCACAAAATAGACATGCACAATTTTCAAGCGTCTGGGTGCACAAGACAGACATCTAAAAAAGTCCTCTGGAACAACAAAACAGACAGAACCAGACGTTTGGTAGATGCACTCTTACGTCTGAAAATCTACTATGTACAAAAATATATAGTATCAGACGTCTGATACAAATACCAGACGTCTGATTTCAAACTCGAGATTTGAATTTAAACTTCAACTGTCAGATTTGAATAGACATCTTCGCTTCTCTTCGCTGTAACTCTTCATCATCAACATAAGCAACTGTATAGCACTTGTTAATGGACGCAACTACTCAACATACCTATCTACAACTATATATAGCATCAAAAATCAAGAGAAAGATTAGAACCTGACAACCTTACTTACTTACGCTCTCTACTTACATACTCTATTATATTCTTGATCTCTAGCAATCTATACTTGTATTTCACTCTTCCATATATTCAGTTCTTCACAGACAATATTCACTAGATATATAGTGGAAGCATTTGTACCTATTAGTCAATATCCATGTTATAGAACACATATTTGACAAGAACAAGCTATTGTAACCAAGCCTATTCCTCCGGGCGAAGTGAGGATGTTTGATAGTCAAATTCTGAAGGGGAGCTTCGGGACTGGACGTTGGATGGAAGGTCCGAACCAGTATAAAATCTTGGTGTGCTTATTCTATATTTACTTAGCTTATTATTGTTTTAGTTGCATCACATATTTTGTCACATATACTTGCATATACACTACACGATCCACCCCGTAGGACTTTCAATTGGTATCAGAGCCTGGGATTCTAGAGATCGTAACAACATCCTAGAATAAATGGCTATAAAGAGATCTAGTCAAGGCAATAGGAAGAGGAAGAGCAATAAAGAAGAATCAAAGGAGAAAACAAACAAATGCTTCATGGCTAAACTTAAATCACAATCGGTATGCTTAGATTCTTTATATAAAGATCTTTTGTTAGCACATGATGAATTATTAGAAGATTGTAAAACTTTGAATAAAGTTAATAGAATTGCTTTAGAAAAGTTAAAAGATTGTGAGCAAGAAATTTCCAGTTTGAAAGAGGAAAATAATTTTTTGATAAAACAAACTAAATGTTTTGAAAATACCGTAGAAGAACTTGTTTCACAAAAAGATTTCCTACAAAAAGAAAATGAGCAGTTAGAAGATACAAATAATGATTTTTTAGAGGAAATCAATGTGTTGTAAAACAAAATTACTATCTTTGATAAAGAACAGGAAATTTTTTCAAAAGAAATTACAGATTTGAAAAGACAAAATGATTTATTACAATCATCTTTAGATAATTCAGAATCTTGAATTTTTCTTCTCGAAAATGAGAACTGTACGATAAAAAGGGAAAATTCTGAATTAAACAAGCAAATTGATACTTTGGAAAACAGTAATATTTCTTTTGAAAATAATAATTTTGACTTCAAAGCTATATTTGCTAAACTTAACACTGAAGTCACAAAATTTAAAAATGGTCAAAACGATTTAAACATGATTTTATCTAGTTCTAGACCATTACATGACAAAAGTGGTTTAGGATATAATAAAACCGATCGTAGAAATAGCACTAGATACACTTTCATGTATAGAAAAAATGTTTGTGCTAGCACTAAATTTCGAGTAAAGTCTAGATCAAATTATTATAGAAATTCAAATACCGCTATGGCCAATAATGTTTATAATTTCTCTAGAAGTACAAAACCATTGAACGGAAACATGAATAAAAATTATCTAAGTATTTGGGTTCCTGTTAAATGAAAAAATAGAGAAAAATACATTGATGATTATTTTGATATGGTAGTTAATAATGAAAATTATATTTATAAAGGTTGAACCACACCCAAATGGGTATGGTTTCCAAAGACCTAACCCCCCAAACCCTAACATAGTAAGTGGGTACCAAAAAATGATTTTTATTTATTGTAGGTACTCGAAGAAACAAAAGGAAAGATTTTGGAATTTGCATTCTTTTTTGATAATGACAAAGGGGGAGAGATAATGGAAAGCACATATTCAGGGGGAGATTTATAAAAAATTATATATAAGTACATTGTATAGTTGTCATCATAAAAAAGGAGGAGATTGTTAGGAAATCAAATTCATGGTTTTAATGACAACAACTATACAATGAAAATCAAATGTATATATATATATATGTATATATACATGAACTTGCTAGAACAACATCACTAGAAAGACAAGAACAAGGATCAAAGAACGTTACAAGAGACTACAAGTCGATAAGATCAAAGAAGCAATAAGAAAGATGCACAAAAAAGACATGCACAATTTTCCGACGTCTGGGTGCACAAGACAAACGTTTGAAAAGTTCTCTGGAACAACAAAACAGACAGAACCAGACGTCTGGTAGATGCACTCAAACGTCTGAAAATCCACTATGTACAAAAATATATAGTATCAGACGTCTGATACAAATACCAGACGTCTGATTTCAAACTCGAGATTTAAATTTAAACTTCAACTCTCAGATTTGAATAGACATCTTTGCTTCTCTTCGCTGCAACTCTTCATCATCAACAGAAGCAACTGTAGAGCACTTGTTAATGGATGCAACTACTCAACATACCTATCTACAACTATATATAGCATCAGAAATCAAGAGAAAGATTAGAACCTGACAACCTTACTTACTTACGCTCTCTACTTACACACTCTATTATATTCTTGATCTCTAGCAATCTATACTTGTATTTCACTCTTCCATATATTCAGTTCTTCACAAACAATATTCACTAGATATATAGTGGAAGCATTTGTACTTATTAGTCAATATCTGTGTTATAGAACACATATTTGACAAGAACAAGCCATTGTAACCAATCCTATTCCTCCGGGCGAAGTGAGGGTGTTTGATAGTCGAATTCCGAAGGGGAGCTTCGGGACTGGACGTAGGACGGGAGGTCCGAACCAGTATAAAATCCTGGTGTGCTTATTCTATATTTACTTAGCTTATTATTGTTTTAGTTGCGTCATATATTTTGTCACATATACTTACATATACACTACATGATCCACCCCGTAGGACTTTCAACACTTGCACAATATTTACTGTGAATATATTTACAATTCATGTCATATTTAGATTAGTCATCAATGTTATTTTATTAATCAATTATTTAATTTAATTCAGAGAAGAAAATGAAAAGCTTCATTCTCTTACTAAATTTATGATCCCTCATTAACTGAATAATTTAGGAGAAAGGAAATGAAAAGTTTCCTTCCCTAAATAAATTTATGCTCCCTCATTAATTGAATTAGTTAAGAGAAATGAAATGAAAAGTTTCCTTCTCCAAATAAATTTATGCCCCCCTCGTTAATTAATTAAGTTAAGAGAAAGGAAATGAAATATTTCCTTCTTTAAATAAATTTGAAAAGTAAACGTTACACGCAAATTTGTATATATTTGATATACTCTAACTTACATACACATTAAATTAAAGTGGAACTTTATTTATGAAGTTAAATAATATATTGATTTTATTCAAAAGAAATTTAGAAAAGTTCCAAATGAATTTAGACTTCATAGGCCCATTAAAGATCCAAAATGGCTATTTTTTTGAAATTCACCCATTTCTTTCGCTACGGGCTAGCTCAGTTCCAACAATGGTATCAGAGCTCTGTAGCATATGTGGTCTAAATTAGTCATGTTAGGGCTAACTAATTAAGCTTGTGCACTTGGTACGGTGTCTAGAAATGTGATGTCTAGGATTGGAATTCGGTAATCAAGTACCCCGTCCTACCTGGTTACCTGCCTGGCCTAAAAGGTGATGTGAGCCTAAAGGTTGCTCCTAATAAAAAAGGCCCAATTCTAATTGGGCCTTGGGATAATTTTTAAAATAGTTTTGAAAATTAAGACTATATTTTAAATTTAAAAGTTGAATTTAAATAAAAACATGTTTATTATAAAAGGTTGTAATATAACATAAATTTTCAAAATGTTTGAAAAGGTAATGAAAATTTCAAAATGTTTGAAACTATTTAAATATTAATTTCAAAATAAAAATTATTAATAAGATTAATAAAATAAATTAATTAAATGAGTTAATTAATTAATACTTATATGCATATATTATATACGTTGATATATGTTATGTTATTTAAAAGTGTTTAAGATAACATAAGTATACATGTATGTATGTAAGATAAATTTTGAAATTGATATAATTTAATTAAAATTATTTAATTAAATAAATTAATTAAATAAATTAATTAAAGGTTAATTAATTAAATAAAAATACACATATATAAGATATATGTGTTACAATATAAAGGTTATAGTATCCACTATAAAGGTTATAGTAGATATATCCAATATAAAAGTTGTGTTGGAATACTAATATAAAATTAATTAAATAAGATTTAATTAATGAAATATTATACATAAAACTATCGTATAAGTAATATGAAATATAAAATTTATATAACAACAAAACTTATATGATATGAATGTATAAACTAAAAGTGGAACATTAAAGAAACCCAAATAGACTTAAGGAATAAATACATACGTAAATGTACATATACCATGATTCCTGACGTGTCTGATACTTGAATCACGGGATTATTTCATAAGAAATACATTATTTCGTAAGTTGATATCACTCAATATAATATATTGAAGATTATGAATCTGTAATATATTGTTGTCCTCTACTATATATATTAATAAATTACTTACATACTCCTTAGTTATTGAGCAAACTCAAGCTAGGGATGTTATGTGTAGTATTATTAATATAATATATTGAATAGATGAGATAAGATAACTATTTGTATTTGTTAAGAAAACTCAAGGTACATATACTATACTTAGGCCATCACGATATGGTAGGTATGAGTGAATAATCTCTTTCGATTTGTTGAGAAAACTCAAGGTCAAAATGAGGTTAGGACAAGGAAACATGGGTTAGGATTTGTATGTGATACAACCGATAAGGAGTTATCCATCGTTCGTGGAGCTATGATTTGTTGAGAAAACTCAAGGTCAGAATACCAAGGCAGACAAGTCCTAACACCCACTAGTGAAGTCGAGAGACTTCTATGTTTCATCTTAGGGTTTAGAGAAACATAAAGACTAGTGGGAGCCTTATTAGAAAAATGAAATGGTAACATTTAACCTTTTTAATATTGTAAGAACATATGCTGAATAATGTTATAATTATCTACAATGATAAATTTATGCATTTAATATGATTGATAAAACCTTTATCAATAAATATATACAAATGAACTAAATTGAAAATTGACAAATGGAAATATAATATAATACTCACTATTAAATGTCTATTGCATGTTAATTTTTTTCTATACCCTTACAAGTGCCTAATTTTTACAGCTACTTAATATATTCGTAAAATGGTCACTTACGTGCTTATTTGGTTGAGAACATGTATTGCACTCTATGAGTTTCGAACTCTAAAAGCAATATAAGACTATGAATATCTGATCCATATACTATCATTTATAAACGTTATATGATGAGCGGTCACAGTTCGTAATGTACGATACTTCAATGAATATAGTTCATTGGAAATAAACCAATAAATAGTATTTTGAGAACATGTATTCAACTTGATTGATTACAAAAGGGATCATATTGTGTTAATGTAACACGACCAAAAACTACAAGATAGATCTAAGAACTCGATCGCTAAAATGTCATTTTGATCGGTTTACGTAAAGTGCAACATATTTGATGTCCTTAATTGTTAAGGATAATCGAATGCGCTTTTGTAAAGAGTTTGTTATGATATTGTAGTAAGGTTTTCTTTTGAATAGTTTGACCATTTAAAGGGAAAACGAATGTAATTATAGATGTAATTTAAGGTACAGTTGGGATGAAGAGAATGAATAGTCACTTCTGCTTCACAAAGTAACATTGAAAACGAAAATTGTAATAATAATTGATACATAATATTGGAATAAGAAATATGATCTCCATTTCAAAATGTATTTTCATATAGAAAATTGTTTTCTATGAGATTTATTTCTTTGAGCTCAAGATATTTGATCAACAATTCTCCATTGTAAATAGTTGCAAAATATGAAATAAACAAATTGTTTTAAGTGAATGATGAACCTCCGAATTTAGTATGATATTATAGTAGTGGTGGAAATAGTGGGAGCATGCCATATAGCATTTATTAATTGCGCCATAGTATGAAAATTGTTTTCATAAAACTTACCATACATTATTTAGGAAATAATTATTATTTTTCGGTATCGACTGAAAATAATAATAATAAACATAACTATATTTAAATATGAATATTATGGACATTCTTTATGAAATAAAACTATAATGTGGTTTTTTTATAACATAAGTGATGCATTGGAAAATACGAAAGTATCTAATATCATTTACAGTTGTTTGGAATTATAGACTAAGCCATAGTTTTGAGAAATTAATTTTATTATATGATTTTGAATCATATGATACTGGTTAATTATATCTCAAACAATTAAGTGCTATGCACCCATTCAGTAGGAGCATCATAAGACTTGATGAACTCTCCGGATTGATACACATAGGTGTATGCAATCGTAAGTCTATTAATACCAAAACGGTTCCACGTATTTCGTCATATTCGCCAGTGAGTTATCACCGACATAAACATGTGTATTTGGTACATGTATAGTATGTCTATGGTAAACTCATAGAGTATAAAATAGAAGTAAATAAAATAACATGCAATAGAAATGAATCGATATTATCGAATGAGTGAGTATATTGGAAAAGGTTCTGAACATATCTAAAAATGAATAAAGATTCAATCTCAAAAGTCACTCCTCCACGTGATGCATAATAATGCATTGATAAGAGGTAATCAAACTTTGTTGGACAATGTGTGATTAATTGTGAGTAAAGTTGAGTTAGTTTCTTTCTATAAGGTCATGTACTTAAGAGTAGTACAGAAGGTTGATATTATTTCATCTAAATAACGGTTTTCAAAATCACACAAGATAAGGGTTTATAAGAAACTCCAACATATCCTAAACCAAGGAGTTGGCAAGTTGTGCGAGTCGAAAGATTGCACGTAATAATTATTCATGAAGGATCTTGTATGAATCAGCCCAAAGGGATTTTGGCAAAGACTGTCATTGGATGACATATTTATGTTTTGAACATAATTTTTATAAACTAAAATCAAATCATATTTATAAATAAAGAAATTCATAAAGCGTTTATGAATCACTATTCTATTTACACAGAGAAACAATTGTAGTTTCAAGGTATACCAACTTCATTATGAAGGAATTTATTTGAGGAATTATTGATGGTTAAATGGAATTGGATACGATGCATAGATAGAACTGATTATATGAGATAAAATGAAATTAACTAACCTAAATGAACATATAGCAATAGAATGTCTACTAAGTATTATCTCACATTGAAGAGAAAATATGAGTTAATTCTTATTAATTTCGAAAAATATAATCATTGGTAGTTTAAGTAAACCATTAAGAGTGTTGACTCTATATGATATGATGCGCAAATCCGAAAGAATTCCAAGTACACTACAAAATATTGATTCTGATGGTCGTAACCGAAAGGATGTATCCATGAGCCGAGATTGTGTCTTTATGAGAAAGACTAATGCAGTTGGAATTAAATGAGCAATGTTGATAATCATAATATCGCAAATTTCAATTGCTGAAATTAGCATAATAGATTCAGTATTCAACATGCTCAAGTTAATTCAGATTTACTCATAAAATTATCACTTGATAAGACTTAGTGTTTTGGTACATATGTATTGAAACAGAAAATTATAAACAACGATTTAGAATAAGCTGTTTACACATATTAACCAAAAATGTCTCGAAGTCAGTGTGAGCGATATTGAGTTTGTGAGTCCTTGGATATGATCCAAGAAATGATACGAAAGTATCATTTTATAAGCATCAAGATTGAATAAGTATTTTTATAGAAATATCAAATAGTTTGATTTTCAATCACAGGCAGAGAAAGCGTGTGTTTATAAGAAAGAACGTTAAAAGGTACACCGATATTTCTAAACTATACGTAAATAACACGTTGTTGATTTTAACGATGTACTTGTGTTAAAATCAGCCTTAGTTGTTTTAATACTCAACATTGGATTAATAAATGATGTCTTTTATAGTAAGTATAAAAGATGTCGGGAATGTCCTAAATGATATGCAAGGACACCTTATTAAAATATTTAATATGGAACATGTAAGATTGATTCCTTTGCATTGGCAATAGGAATTATCATACCTGTTATGTTGTCTATGATATCATGATTTGTTTATGTATCTGATATATAAAGCAAATATCAAATCCAAATTGATATCACTAAATGGTTCTTTCAAGTGTTCTAATGTATTTATGAAATACTAGAGAATTATTTACAGAAACAAAAACACCTTATAAAGGAGTGTTCGAACTCGAACTTCATAAGTGATATTGAGTATAATATGTGAATAATAAATTCAAGTTAAGAATCTTTAAGTTGGAAATGTTCCAAATGAAAGACCAAGACTAATTCAATGAAAAAGGCTAAGTACATCACCTAGAATAGCGCCACAATAAGGACAATGTATATAAAAATATAAGTGCACAAATTTATAATTGAACTGATTTCAAATGTTGAGAATCTAATAACATTGTTATAGGATAACAATGTAATAATATAGTTTGTAACAGAACTTATAGCTCACTAGATGTCGAGAGATATACTCTGAATTGTTCCACGTGATAAAGAAGTTTATCACCATCGAAGAGAGTTGATTGACAGAGTAGATAATTAAAACACAATAGCATACCCATTCACAAAGGGACTGACCTAATTGGTTATGAGAAAACTGATCGAAGAAGTTGGAATAAGATTCCATAATTGTCCCCAAGTGCAAGTGAGAGATTGATAGAGTTAGGGGTATGCCCTAGGGGCAATTATGTAATTTGTTACATATACCTAACTCGTTGACCAATCTTGTTCGAATTAAAAGTATTTTCTTTCTATTGTATACTTGATATAATGTGGTTACATTAATTAATCAGTTTAATTAAAAGTATATTTAATAGAAAAATCCATAAATGGTATGTTTTGTGGTAGAAGTTACAAAGTGTTGTAACTATGAGTAATTTATCACAATGAAACAAATATACCATTTTAAATGTTTCTAGTCAAGATGCATCGAGACTGGATATCGATGTATCCGTTGAGACTAGAGTATGTAACGCTCTCCAAATGTTGGGCAGTGTATTACTCATGACTGTTGGAGGCACCAAGGGAGTACGTACTGATAGTTATTGGATAACTATGGAATGACTCACTCGATGGTTTTCTATTGGTTAACATAACTAAGGTCAAGCAGAGAATATCGATGTAACTAATTTACACAGTTCTCTGGACTTGAGAATACTATTAATCTTCAATGTGGAAGCTTCGCTTTGATTATAGTTAAATCATGGCACGTCATCCATCAAACTATAATAGTTGGGTCGAGTGGAAGCTCTGGAAGTGAAACACCATTCAAGAGAGGATTCGTCTCCTTGGTTATATGAGGTTAGTATCACGATCAACTAAAGTCAACTCAAAGTCAAAGTCTCTGGCTAGAGCATTTCGATTAATAATAATTGTTATTATTGAAGCAAAGACTTTGTGTTTGGACCATAAAATTGAATGTGGATGATATTGGAATTTTGACCATTATCAAATTCCATAAATCCAAAGGGATATATTTTTGACGAAGAGAATTGGTGTAAATAATTGTCATTGTTAGGTACCGCTTATAATAAATAAAACTGGATTTTTACCAAAAGATGTGTAAGCGATAAATTCGGCCAAAATGTCACACCACTTGCTAAGTGACATGTGAACGTTAATATTTGAATACTTCGATATTAATCACTGACTGAATTTACACCTATGAGCCGCACAACCATAAAGATGAATTCTCTAAAAAACTACATGTTTAATTAATTTATAAAATGTTGTAAATTGATTAAATTAATCGATATTTGAGAAATATTAATTATTATTTATGTGATGTTTGGAAGTTATTTTGTATTTATCTTAATGCATTTGTAAAAGTTATATTTGCGTGCATTGATATACGATATCGATGTAATTTAAAGATAATTGCATGAAGTGATTTATGAAAATTTTATGTCATTTGATGACATGATTTATGGAAGTTTTATGTCATTTGATGACATGATTTGTGGAAATTTTATGTCATTTGATGACATACATGTAATGAAAGGATTGGAGAGAGAGAAACAATCAAGAGAATTAATTAGGAAAGTTTTAATTAAAGAACGGGAAAGTTTCATGCTTTCAAATAAAACATATTCTCTAATTCATTTTGTACGTACAATTTATTTTCCTTCTCATCCATTCTTTCACTTTCTCTCCTTCTAACTTTTCATGGCAGAAACATAAAAAATAAAACGAATTTCCAAAATATTTCAACTCCAAATAAAAAGATCAAATAAAATAAAACAAAAGTGGTTCATCCATCTCTTGCAAGGACATGATGTGGATCCTGAAGATCTGAGAAGATATCATCATTCAAGGTGTGATTTTTAGGCAACATCCTAAGGTGATTCAATCGGATCTAGAAGCATTCTTCATTCAAGGTGAAAATCAAAGGCAACATCAACAAAGTGTCTTTTAAGGATTGAGTAGCAAGGTATGTCATTTCTATATATAGATAGTGATTTTGCAATGTTTGATGGAAATTTAATTTGATTTTCATAATTTGTATGATGATGTATTACTGTCTCACTTAATTAAAAATTGTTTATGAAGATTGAATTATTTATTAAATGATATGATTGTGTTTTCATTTGATAGATCAAAATTAAATTTTTTTATGTTTTAAAACAACATTTAAGTGTAAATCTATGTTTTTAAACATTATAATTAAATTGTAATTCTTCAGATCTAAATGTTTACATGTCCAAATTGATTAGCTGCTTTTCTTTACTTTATTAAATTGAAACTAAATCTATATATTTTAAGATACAATGTTTTATTTTAGTTCTATGTTTTATCATTTAATTTAAATTCCATTTCTTTAAATCTGGAAATTTACATTTTCATGTTGATTGATTGAATTATATTTAAAGTTAAAAATGAAATTTATGCGAAATCAATACAATGTTTCAATTGTAGATCTATGCTTTAATCTTTCATAACAAAGTGTAATTTTAGTTTTGACTTTTAATACATGTATGTATGTATGTTTGTATGTATTACTTGCACTAGATATTTACATATGAATAAAAAGAATTTTAACAACAAATCAAAGTTTTAAAATTGACTGTAATAACTATCTAATTTATATTATTAGAAAGTTTTGATTGAATTCCATATATACATATTTTGATCTACTTGTATATGTTCATAGAAATTTTATTTTTCTTTACATATATTGTCATGGTATGAAATCATTTCTCTTTTTTAATTAAGGTAATAATGTATACATACAACTCATTTTTTACCTTCCATATTCTTATATTATGGTACCTATTGATTGTCATTAATATGTTGTATTAATTAAGTTTACTGAAAGGAAAACTGTCAATCACCATTGTCGTTCCTTATTTATTTCCATTTCAATTCCTATGTAATGACCATTCAAATTGTTCTTCTTTATACATATCAATTACCACTGACTATGCACACTTCCTGTATGTTGCACTTGCACAGTATTTACTGTGAGTATATTTACAATTCATGTCATATTTAGATCAGTCATTAATGTTATTTCATTAATCAATTATTTAATTTAATTCAGAGAAGGAGATGAAAATCTTCATTCTCTAATTAAATTTATGATTCCTCATTAATTGAATAATATAAGAGAAAGGAAATGAAAAGTTTCATTCTCTAAATAAATTTATGCCCCCTCATTAATTGAATAAGTTAAGAGAAAGGAAATGAAAAGTTTCCTTCTCCAAATAAATTTATGCACCCTCATTAATTGAATAAGTTAAGAGAAAGGAAATGAAATATTTCATTCTTTAAATAAATTTGAAAAGTAAACGTTACACACAAATTTGTATATAAGAGTATATTAGATATACTCAATACTCTAACTTACATACACATTAAATTAAAGTGAAACTTTATTTATGAAGTTAAGTAAAATATTTATTTTATTTAAAAGAAACACAGAAAAGTTCCAAATGAATTTAGACTTCATAGACCCATTAAAGATCCAAAATGGCTATTTTTTTGAAATTCACCCATTTCTGCCACTGTAGGCTAGCCCAGTTCCAACACAAAACATTATCATTGGAGTTATAAATCCTTATATTCAAATATTTCAAAAACAATCTTAATTTATTAAAGTGATGAATTTGCGGGTCGTTATAAGTATGGTGATTTGAGTTGTTTGGATTTTTTTGGGTAAGTCACCATTCCAATTTTGAGTTTCTCATAGGATGTATCGAGGAATGTACAACTGGATGACTTAAGTGTTGGATATGTATATTTAGGAATAATACGAGAGACTGCAAGTTTTGCTTGGGCACGTTCGTGCTAGGGCTACCTGTTATTATGTGTTGTGGCATCATTTATTGCGATGGTAGCATGGATTGCAGAAGATGTAAACATGCATGTACATTCAAGTTAGTGCTCCAGGATGAGTTACACCAGCAGTAGGGTTTGTTTGTTAGTTTAATTAGAATCTAAGTTTGGATGAAAAATTGCTGTAGATTCATTTTTGTTTTGTTAAGATTATTAATTTATTCAAGTTGTGGATAGTACCATGATTCCGAGGTAATTTATATGCTTTGATTCTTGTGATTTATTTTCTATTTGTATTCATCATATGTTATTCTGATATGGTTGATTGTGCATACATATAGAATTTATATGTTCACCTTAGGATGTTTGCATCATACTATATGTACTTCATATTATCTCATTCATATAGAAGGGCCAGAATGATAGATGTTTGAATTTATACAATGTCATATATCATATGATACATATCACAATGTTATGTTTTTGATTCTGTTCCATGAGCACACGAGCACCACTGTAGGTATTTATATATGCTGATTGAACACGTACACCTATTTGGTAAAAACGTTTTTAGATTTTTGTATGCTATGTCTAAATGATTGGTTTGACATGGTTCTTTGTTATATGGATGATTGCTTTAATTGAATGAGTGATAGCTAAATTGGATGTTAGGGTATGTTACAAGCGATACGGAGCGAGAGAGAGTGCGAGTTACATTCTTTGTTCTTTGAGAATTTCGAGGACAAAATTTTTTTAAGGGGGGAGAATGTAATACCTTGATATTTTTAATATTTTACAATATTGATTTTAATTGATAGTTTATTTAATTAAATATTAAAAGGGTAAAATGGTCAATTTTACAACTTTGGAATTTAACAATGGGACCTACGTCATTACGTCCGGCTCATTTTTTAGATTCATGCGGTATATTTACTTGTTCGATTTGAAGGTTGTATGAAGGAGATACAGATGAAATAAGATTTGAATTTTAGACGGGCTTTAGGATAAGTTCTAGTTTGAATTTTAATTTCCTATCAGACAGTTTTCTCTCTCTACAAATAGGCTCAAATCAAGTAAACGCACGATCATTTTTATCAAATACTTCTTCCCATTTCTCAAAAACCATCTTTAATAAAAAGGGCATAACTCAAATCTTAACGAAATTCAATGAAACCAGTGGCAATTCAAAGGGAATGACGAAGGCTATGATCTAAAAAAGGAATTAGAGTGAATTTCTAGAGTATGTGAGTGTAGCAGTCCAAATAGTAGATGAATTCGAAAATTGAAGCATTGTTTAAGTGAGTGAATCATCTCAACTTTTCTATAATGCAATTAGAGTGCTAAAACATGTTAGGGGTCTGATCTAGAATTAATAACAATTTAAAATCTGAATGTATATAAATAAATTTTAGAAATGGTGAATAATTGAAGTAAACAGTAAACTAGATTAAGATTTGATGAATATATTGCTCTGAATTGAATTAGTTGATTATACACATGAATATGAAGTTTGGAACTATAATTTGATGTATTACAAAAGTGTAAACAAAGGAAATTTAAGAGTATAAACATAAAAAATTGAATTTAAGAACAATGGTATTAAAACAAAAAAAATGAAATTTCAAAAATGCCAGAATTAACATGGCGACCAGTCGACCGGTGTACCTTACCGGTGCACTGATGGTCGATCAAACTGGACAGGTTGAATTTGGACCCAGTTAGGGCCAATATGAATCAGAGATGGTTGTGGGGTCAAGACATCGAGCAATGCGGCATGTTACTTTAGAGAAAGCGATGCAAGATGATGGTGATGTTGCGAAACGTATATGCATTGTCGAATGTACGTGTATACGATGTGTGTGTGACATTAGTTGTTTGATAGAATAGTGGTGTCTTGGATGTTATATTGAATATGTATGATTGACAATTGGATATTGGGCATGCTTGAGGTGCTATAGATCGTTGAATAGGTATTTGTTGGATATTTAGTATTGAATGTATGTATGAGGCACACATAGTCCAGGGAATAGTTGTCCCAGAGAGATTTTTGTTCCATTAGTATTTGAAGTGGAAATGATTGTTCCCTCAGTTTTGATGTTAGTGATCGAGGAAATAGATGTTTCGGGGAAATAGTTGTTCCTTCTATATATCGTGTTGGTTGGTTGGAAAATTTGTGTTCCTTAGAGATGTGGATTTCATAGACTCCATTGGTCGAGTATATATAACCGTGTATAACATAAGATGAAATTGGATATGACCTTAATCGAGTGGTCAATCTCGGTTTAGTATTGATATTACTCCAAAGGATGCAAGTAGGCAGATTAAGGTATGTGAATGGACTAGTTAGAACATGTATACGGTTTCGGAGATACTAATGATGTTTACCAGTCTTTTTGTAGTATATATGGGATAGATTTGTTTCACTCACCGGATTTATGTCTGACCCACTCATATATTTCCTTTTTATTTATATCACTAGTTTAATGGATCCTGGTGGTGCAGTGGACATGGTGGCAAAGACGTTGTATTTTAAATAATGTATAAATTGTAAGTATTACCTATAACAGTATATTTCTTTGTGTCATGAATTGATTTGGATTTATTTTACAAACCTAACTATGTAATTGGATCTATGACTTGTGTATAAGATGTTTTACATTATATGTTATTTCCTTCCGTTGTGAGTTCTGATAGTTAGATTTTGTTTTTTTACTTATTATAATATCGCAACGACTTGTCATTTTCGGTCTTCGAGATGTTAACGTCGGTTCAGGCGTTGAATCCGAGGGTCGTAAAAGTGGGTTCTTACATTAGTGCATGCTCTTCAAACTAAACTCACCTTTCAAAAAATGAGACATTTAAAAATGCAATAAGTCGTAGCTAAAGTGGAAGAAGTCGTGGCCAAAACTATAAAGGAGGCGTCAACAAAATTTTCAATACGGTATAGAAAAATCAAAACACATACACTGCAAGAGATCGAGAAAGATAGGAAATATGAGACAAATAGAAAAGCTAATGTATGAAAAATCATAAGTTAAATGTTATAATTGTGGCAAATTTGGGCATTTTGCCTCTAAATATAGACCAACTTCCACTAAATTTCAAGGGAGATCTAACTTCGCTAAATAAGACGAAGGAGACTCTACAATTTTATGGGCACTCAAAATAGATATAACTAAAGATAAAAATACAAGGTACTTAGACATGGAAGTTAGTCGTCATACATTCAAAAAGAATGAAATGAAATTATTGAAGAAAACATGTTATTTGATGATAAGACGAAAAGAAAAACAATGAGATTAGAGAGAATGCTACAGAGGAAGATATAAAGAAAACAAGGAATGATATGGAAGAGAAAGTTGCAGAAGAGTCGCCAAAGATCAAACAAGAAATAGAAGATAAAATAGAAAAGATGAAAGATAAAGAGTTATCAAGGATCAAAGAATTAATATAAGAGAAAGTCAAAGAATAAAAGGTGAAGAGCTTACTCCAAATCTTGCTTCTTCTTAACTTACAAGTTAACTTAGTATGACATAAATTTCCTATTAACTCATCAATCTTAAGTTTAAAGAGGCCATTGGCCTCTTCTATTGATAAGACCTCCCACTCATCGGTTAATGACTTTAAAATTTTAGAAACTACATAAAATTACAATAATGTAACTCCTAAATGAACGGATGTGTAAGGTCCTGGAGTCATGCTTAAATATCGAGATGGTTTTATTTTTTCTCATTTAAAATTTTTGTAATTGACTTTTAAGCATGGAAATCTTAGTTTGTATAACTCTGTAGTTTCCTTTGCGTGCAAATTGTAGTGAATGCCATATTTAATAAATTGATCTACAAATACTAACGCACCCTATTAAGCTCACTTTTCTCTTAGGCATGAAATATTATAGATAGAGTTAGGGATATGCCCTAGAGATAATTTTATAATTTGTTACATATATCTAACTTAATAGCCAATTTTGTTCATAATAAAAGGTGTGTTTCTTTCCATTATATACTTATCATATGATGGTATGTTAATTAATTATTTAATTTAGGTATATTAAATAGAAAATCCTTAAATGATATATTATGTGATAATGAATACAATATGTTATAATCATAAATAATTTATAATATTAAAAATAACACATTATTTTAAATATTCCTAGTCAAGATGTTTCGAGACTGGATATCAAACATCCGTTTGAGACTAGAGTACGTAATGCACTCCAAAAATTGGGCACTGTATTACTCATGACTACTGAGGGCACTAACGAACTATGTAGTGATAGTTATTAGACAACCATGGAATAACTCACTCAAGAGTTATCTATTGGCAGGGCCAGCCCTATGTATCGGGCTGCTCGAGGCGACTAAAATATATGTTGCCTTTTATCATAAAAATGATCAATTAAATTTAATATTATACATTTTTTCTTTCGAAAAAATAAATTTTTACACAATAGACTAGAACAAAAATGTAAATTTGTCATTGATAAAAACTTTAAAATCATCAAACTGATCTTTATGATAATATTCTAACTTCATCAAATATATTACATATAGGGTAAATTAAAATATAATAGCTATTCAAAACTCAACACGAATACTCATTTATAACTAATAACTATACAAATTGTTGAAAACAAACTCAAATCTCCATTGAGAATTCAAATTTACTATACTATTAAAATACGAATAACATACTATTAAAAAATTTAGCAACTTTTTTGGAAAGAAATTCAATAGTGATTCTTATTTAAATTAGTGAATGACTGTACACTAAATAATCAAAATTTGAATTTATTTGTTGTACTACCATTATTAACTAAATCAGCAATGAATCAGTTCCTAAACTATAATAAAACATTAAGACACTCCTTTGGTCCTAAACATAATTAAAAAATGATGTATTAATTGAATCAGTCTATACTGATGAATCCTGAACTGTAACCAAGAAATCATTATACACAATTAGTAGTGCTAAATGTGGATGCTTTCAGATTTAAAAGATCTGAGTAACTTTCTCCCAAATTTTGATAAAAATGAGTCATTTTCAAATCTCTCAAAATGATTATGGCCTAATTAGTGAAACTCATGAACTAAAAAAATATGAAATAAAGTTATAAAATACCTTAGGATTTTAGTTTCTGAAGTTGTGCAGTGAGAAAAGATACAAGAAATGAAGTTGCAGAAGCCAGGGGATGGATAAGCTGAGGTACACCATTACAAGACCGTGATTTCTGAATTCATCATCTAAGTTTTTTCCACTCACTTCAGCCCTAATTTTGTTGCCCTCGTACGGGGGTTTCCCAATTCAATTGTCTTATGGGCCTTGCCCAAAGACCGGGCTTGTCTATTGGTTAATATAACTAAGGTCAAACGTAGAATCTCAAAGTGACAATGTTACACTGTTTCCTTGACTTGATAATATTGTGGATCTTCAATGTGGACACTCCACTTTGATTATATTTAAATCATGGCATGATAATCCATCGAGCGATTATAGTTAGGTCTGAGTTGAAGCATTGAAAGTGAAACAATATTTAATAAAGAATTCATCTTCTAAGTTATACGAGGTTAGTACCATGGTCAACTTAAGTTCAAAGTCTATAGCTAGAGCAGTATGGTTAGTAATAATTATTATTATTGAAACGAGCATTTTGTGTTTGGACTAATCGAGTTAATGTGGATGATATTGGAAGTTTGACCAAAGCCAAATTTCATAAGTCTTAAAGTGATATAGTTTTGACGAAGAGAATTGGTGTTAATAATCTCTACCATCAGGCACCGCTTATAACAATAAAGTTGGATTTTACGGAATAGATTTGTAAGCAAAAAATTTAGCCGATATATCACACCACCAGATAAGATGACTAGCGAACATTAATATTCAAGTTTCGATATTAACTACTGACCGAATTTACACCTTTGAGTCGCATTACCGTAATGATTAATACTCCAAAAAAACGCACGATTTAATAATTTGCAATCATTGCAAAACTAATATATTAATTAATATTAAAATTTTGAATTTTTTTGATTGTCATTAATATTTAATAAAGTGCGTATATAAAATATATATATATAATATTTATATACGATATCAATAAATATTTAAATCTAATTTAAATCAATTAATTAGTAAGTGGGGTTTCAAAATATTTGAAAGCCTACGTAGGCTCCATCTACGGCCGACCATGCATCATAAAAGGAGGGAATTTGATTGAGATTTAGTGAAGAATTAAAGAGAGAAGGATGATTTTAAGGAAGGAACTTGAATTGTTTCCATGATTCCTTTAAAACAAAATTTCATTCATTCATTCTGCCTGACAACTCATTTTCTTCCACTCTTTCTATCTTCTCTTAGCCGAAAATCATTGGCCTCCTAGCCATAAAAGTTCCCAAAGAAAAGTTATAAAAAATCAATCAAATAAATACAAAAGTAGCGTTTGAGATCGTTACAACTTCTAGAGATTATTCAATAAGATCTAGGAATTTTTCTTCGTTTAAGGTGCAATTTTTGGCTTCATCTTAAGGTAATATAATAATTTATTTTATTATATAATTCATGATGTTAATATAATTTGGATATCCCTATTCTAAAACATATATATACAATGACAAAGTTAATAAATTTCTGTTGTTTTTAAATTTAAAATATCATGTGCAATTATTTATCATGTATACACATATCTGTTATTTTAATTTAAGGTTTATAAATGGTACATTTATGTAAATCATAGTTTTGATTTTAAAACCTTCCCATGTTAAAATTAAATTTAAAATCGTTAATTCTACAATTCCATACATTTAAAATAGTCAAAACAATAATTTAACATATATACATATACATACATGCATATATACATATAAGTAATTGTTATTATATGTAAACTTACAATTGTAATTTTATGTTTAAGAAAAAAATTGGACAACAAAGACATGTACAAAGGGACAAATGTGTTCATTGCAGTGTAAATTTCAACACATACATACGACCATATTAACCATGTACACTTTATATTTGCTGCACATGCACTATACATATATAAGTGTATTTGACATACTTATATATTAAAACTTTTTTAGTTCAAATTAAATTAAACTTCCATTGAACAAATTAAGTAAAATATTGTGAATTGTTTACAAAAGTAGTAAATGTTATTTCTAATCAACTACACATTCATTACATTTATGACCTATTGAATGATCTACATAATTAACAACTTGTCTCTTTACTTTTCCAAAATAATAATACAAAGCAATTAATTATTACACACATATACCTATAAGAGTATATTTGATATACTCTAATTTATCTAAATATCAAATTTATGAAACTCCTTTTCGATTAATTTAAATATAACGAGATTTTATTTAAACCAATATTAGATTGGATCTAATAACTCTGTAGATTTTATAGGCCAAATTGATCCAAAATAGGAAATTGTTTTGAAATCTACCTATTTCATCCGCTTTCAAATAACCCGGTCCTTCAAGTATATTCATAGCTTTGGAGTTATTTTCAACCATAGCTTTTGTATTGTGGTCATAATCATTAGAAGGTTCTTCGTATTTTCTTTGAATCGTTTTTCATATCACAAAACAAATGGCATGCTTATATATTCGCAATATAGTTTCCTAGTATATATAATTAGAACCGATAAATAGGGGAGAATGTGGAGTTGACTAACCCTCTAAAAATGTGGCAAATGTGGCAAAGTTACTAGCCCTAATGTTATTGAGAACTATTTTATGTTTTATGGATAACTAACTCTAATACCAAATTAAAGTCGAGGGTAGGATCAAATTATGTGGTAAATTATAATAATTACTCAAGTTATATAAATCAACTAAGTGATAGTAACCAATTAACTAGCTAAATACAACTAAACGAAAGTAAATAAAAAACAAATATATCACATCTACAATTTTATATTAGTTTAGACTCTAGTTCTACGTCAAATCTCGTAGCTTGACATATGGATTTCCACTAACATACCCTTACTTGACCCAAAGGAATAGGTATTATATCAACGCTCAAAGTTCTTAAATAGGTTTTCAGCGACACAATTAAGATACAATACAAGACTTCAACATTAAGTTCAATAAACTGATTTTGACAAAGTTGTGTCTCTGAATACATTGCTTTTGCCAATAACACCTTCCTATAATCGCCAATAATCGTTGAAGATGAATGAACATCGTTAATGAATTGTCTTAAGTGATTTGAGAATTGTTTGCCTTTTCTTATTAATTTTTATCATAATGAGTGAGAGTTGAATCTATAGAATATAGTCCGTGATTAAAGTTTAGAATGGAAGTAGTTAAAGTATAGTAAGTTGTTTTTCCTAGCGAAATCTAAAGAGATATATATAGTGTTGTAGGGATGTAAATAAAGCTTAGCTTGAAATAAATTAGACCGACTACAGAAACGAAGAGAAATGGAAAAGAGATATGATCAAAACATGTAAAAGAACGATGGTTTTATCATAACTAGTGCACTAGTTATGTGATAACTAGTTAATCGGTTATGACATAATCCGTATATCGGTTATATGACATAACCAGACTGCTTGTTTATATTCTAGGTAATATTCTTCAACATGTTTTCACCAATTTACTCCATTTTCTATCTTCAAAATATATGGATTTTTTTATACAAAATGAGATGCCTAATTACTAAGATTGTTGTTGAGTTTGGAGAGATTCCATGTTTGTTTGAGTTATTTTAACAATTTTTAACTCTAAGACTCGATGTACGACAAATAACACAAACTTGTTTATTTTTGATCTATGGCCCATCTTTGAGTGTCGTTGTGAGATGTTGATGTCTTGTTAACACAACTATAAAGTCTTTTAAATTTCATATCTTCACTCCAATAGCTTCATATAAGATATTCTTAAGAAAAATGATTTTGTTGAGTTTTTATTGATAGTCATCTTAAAAATACTTTTATATAAGTTCTATTGTACTTGAAATTACTTAACAAATTCATTAGTAGCATTGTCATATGGTTGTTATCACGGGAACACTAAATTCGTTTACCTAACAAAAATTACCCATTTCTTTATGAATTGTGAGCTATATTGCTCTTTGATTTTTTGCTCGCTAACTCTATTCTCGACATATCATTGTACATTCAATTCCAAATCTTGTACCTATTCACTACGAACGCCTAAGCATTTGGTTCTAAAACCGCTGCGTGGACAAGAGGAATTTGTACTTCGAACTTGACTAATTAGCACATTAAAAATACAATCTATGATCAAGTTATTTCTTTGTAAAAGAAAGTTTGAAATCTATTTCAATGTCTTCTAGTAAGGTTGATGTTCTGTTGTGAAGTCCTCAAGCAAGGTTGAAGTCATGTCGTGGAGTCTTTGAGCGGTTGGTATTGAAGCCTTGTTAGGTTTTTAAGGAAAAGTTTGTATACATCGAGTTCTCCGGATTAAGTGAGGGTGTTTCAGAAATTATTAAAAGAAGTTGTAGTAGTAGACGTAGGACTTGGGTGCTTTAATTTGACCATTTTACTTTCCACTGAACATTAAATTTAGCTCAATATCTAGTTAGCTAGCTTTTAAACAAGATACTATATATTCAAGTATATTGGTTATACACTTGGCCGTGTTCCCTGAACCACCCGGACTTTTCATCTTCTCACTTCGTATCACTAGACTTGGCTCATTATCTCAATAGATCACCTATATCTTAGTAAACATGTTGTGTCTCGGGTGAACAGGGTTAAACCAATAAAATAATAATCAGGTGCGTATGCGAAGGCTAATTAAGTTGATAACATAGGTTGATTCTTCGCATCCCCCCCAGTGTCACGTGCGAAAAAGGGTAACCAACAGAAACTAATTGTGTGTCTCGTGAAGCGTGAACAATTCTTTTTCAATACCATTTTAATTTATTAAAGTTGATAAACTTATTATAGAGGATAAATAACGAACTAAACCTAAGTCCAAAAACAAAAGTATTTATGTACGCCAAATGTTTGCATTGTAGTCTCAAAGCATGCCATGAGCCATCGACATAAGAAGCTATCCCATGCTTGTTTAAGCGAAATAGAAATCAGTTTCGGTCCTATTAACTTGGTAAAGGATAATTAACTATTTAATTTGGAACCTCTCCCGATCTACCCTAAGGAATGAACTGATTTTATGGAGCTAATTGCATTCTTCCATGAAGTTATTGTAATGAAAGAGGCTATTGTCAGTGTTGCAGTTGGATATGCAGAGCTGACTAGTTGACATGCTGCTGCAATCTGCGTTATTAAACCAAACTCTCTATGGGATATTTCAAATAATGACAGTGGTCAGTGTAGCGTCTAAATACTTTGTGGAAGCAGCAGTACTTGCTTGTTCACTTGCCATCTTAATTTGTATCCTGCTTACACGGAGGTCTTTGATAGGGTATCCTACCTTGGGTTGCCAAGTCAAGTTTTCGATAGTGTTAACTGTTAAGCAATGTGGTATGTGTAGTATGTCGGGTGGTGGAGGACCAATCATGCTCAAGGGATGCTTTCCATCCTTGTTTGGATCAACTTTGTGTTAGTTGGCTCGGGCTCTAGTTTAGAGGGGCTCTTCCGCCAGCACTTCATCTAAGCAGGTGAATTTCTCCGCCTGTTTGCTAAATTTCCTCGTATCATGAGTCTTATAACTCTTATCCATAATCAGACTCTCTAATCGATAATACACAAACAACCTTCATCAAGGGTACAAATATCTCGGACGAGGTTGCGATTGTTCAAGAGTTTATTAATTATCGCTGTAAAAATAATGCTACTTGAGATTTCATCAAAGCCTTTGACTCTTTAAATTGGACTTTCCTTAAAGATCTATCGTTGGCTAGAAGTTTTGGCGATAAATGGGTTGGTTGGATTATAGCTCTCCTTAAAACCGACAATTCTAGTATTGCGTTAAATGATGTTCTAGATAATAAAATTTAATCCAAATGTGGACTTAGGCGAGGAAATCCTTTGTCACCTCCATTGTTCAACTTAGCGGTTGACGTTTTTGTCAGAATTATTAAACTACCTACTAGTAATGGGTTTTCGAAAATATTGGAAATGAGGTTACGAGTGGCAGTCTCTCCGTCCTTCGGTGCACAGACGACACAATGCTCTTTTTCTTACATTTGTCTCGTCCTATTATAGCCCTTAAATTTATTTGTACAGCTTTGAGCTATATCGGACCTAAAAATAAATACTGATAAAAGTTCTATTTTAGTGTTAAATGACGTAGATAACATAGAAAGTCAAGTAGCCAACACATTAAATTGTAAAACCTTGATTTTTCCTATAGATTACTTAGAGTTTTTAATCATACCAATAAAACTTAGACATGATGACTGATTAACTATTATCGATAAAATTAACAAAAAACTAAGTAGATGGAACAATAAATTTCTATCAAAGGCAAGTAGGATTGTTCTAATCAACTCTGTTTTATCAGCACTTCCCATTTGGATGTTATTCTATCTCTTCCCAAAATAGGCAATAGATAAAATATATAAGATTAGAAGTGATTTTCTATAGGCTGTGGATAACCCTAGCAGTAGTTTACGGTGTCTAGTTAGTTGGGATTCAGTTTGTAAACATAAAGAGGAGGTAGAGTTAGGAATAACTAATCTTCATAGCCTTAACGTTTCCCTTTTAGGAAAATGGTCGAACAAGTTTAATACTACTAACGATAACCTAATCTTGAAAGAATAATTTCTAATCAATTTTATAGGGGCTCTCATAACATACAACAATTAACATCTAGGAACCAAAATATTTTTCCTACTTTTAAAAATCAATTTTAGAAGGCTTGAATATTTCTAATCTAGGTATTGGTAACATTGTACACTCGTAGAATAACATAGCCTTCTGGCATAGTTGCTGGATCTCTGCTATCTTTCTTAAAGTAGAATTTACTAGCCTCAACATCATTTGTAATTTTAAAAACGTATTAATATCAGAGGTCTACAGACCCAATTAGAATTTTCCTTGGGAGTTCAGTTTTAATCAGGCATTAGAAAGAACTACTTTCTACCAGTTTGCTCTTATATGTGCCAAATTAGAGTTATAAATATAGACGATAACAACGATATTAAAATTTGATGTTGGGATAAATCTAACAACTTTACATCCAATTCATTATATAAATTTTTAAATTTGTTGGGAGTTAAATCAAATATTTTTAAACTTATGTAGAAAGCGGATGCACCTCCTAAATCTAAGTTACACATGTGGTTAATATTACATGGAAAACTTAATATTGTCGAACTTTTAAAAAGGAAGAATCTGCATATCGATAAAAAATGTAGTTTCTGCAATATGAACCTAGAAACAACCGCACACCTTTACTATGATTGTCAATTCACTAAGTTTACACTTTTACATATTCTTAGAATTTTTGATTTTAATATTACTTTTAACACTCTTGATTGTGAGTCTTATTGGTCTAGGCTGAGATTGATTTTACTCTCGAACAACGATTCTTATTAGACACTATTTTCACTATCATTGCTTGGTATGTTTGGTTCAACAAAAATCAAAGATTTTTCAACAAAATTAATACCTCAACCACGAACAAATTGACCTATAAAACCGCTTTATTTTGTTTTAATTGGATTTTGAATATTACATATAAAATAGTTAACATAGATGGCTTTAAGGACGTCCTTAAAAAGGTAAAATCATATTGACACCATATGTGAGAGAATTAGAGTTAATAACGTAAATAATAATGGCAAAGGTGTCTACCTGGTAGATGACAACGTCCGCTATCATTTTGATCCCTTTTTTTATTAGGTATCCAACTCATGTTTTAGAGTTGCTTTCCTTTATCAATTTAAACTTCCGTTGTTTAGTGGCCGTAGTCTTTCCTCCATTTTCGTACATGTTTCTCCATCACCTCTCGCATATATATATATATATATATATATATATATCAATACACACACACACACACACATATATATATATATATATATAAACCATACATTATTTATTGAGTTTTTTTCAGTTTTAGCCGTGGAAGTGGGCAGTACGGCCCGGGCATCCTCATGATTTCCCACTAGGGCCTCAGCAACTCCACTCTTGTCAGCTGACGAGGTCTTTCTCTTATCAAGACCTCACTACTGACACTTTAGATAGATTATGATGCTTTTTTCTATTATACATATACATATAAATATACTTACACATACATATCCTTTACATGCATTTTAATTTTTTCCTAGGTTTTTTGGGAGGGTTTTTAATTTTATTTTATTTGTATGGGTTCATGGGAAAAAGCCACCTACCAGGCTTGTTGGTAGCTTTTTTTTTGAAGTATGCAATAAACTTATATAAGTACTTTCCTCCACTAAGAGGATCACTCATTTTACTCAAAAAAATATTTCTTGTCAAGATATTTCAAGAAAGGATATCAATACATCCATTAAGACCAGAATACGCAGCACAAATATTAGACAATGCATTATTATGGTTGTTGGGGACACCAAGAGGTTACATCCAGTTAATTTTTAGAAAATCATAGAATGAATCATCTGAGAGTTTCCAGTTGGTTAATAACAAGTCGATCAAATAAGAAATCTTGAAGTGATGATATTACATAATTCTCTGGACTTGTGAATAATGTTGAGCTTCAGTGTGGATGCCCCACTTTGATTATAGTTAAATCCTTGCATGATGACCATCGAGCGATTATAGTTGGGTCTGAGTTGAAACATTATAAGTGAAACACTATTAGGTAGAGAATTCGCCTCTTCGGTTGTATGAGTTTAACATCACGGTCCACTATAGTCAACTCAAAGTCAAAATCTCTTACTAGAGTAGTATGGTTAATAATAAATATTATTATTAAACCAATGACTTTATTTATGGACTAGTTGAGTTGAATATGGATAATATTTCAATTTTGACCAAAAAACAAATTAATCATTCTAAAGCGATGTAGTGTTGATGAAGAGAACATGTGTAAATGACTTGGTAAAAGGTAGCGCCTAAATTTATAAAACTAGATTTTACCGCTGAGATTTATAAGCGATGAGTTTGGTTAAACTGTTACACCGCTAGCTAAAGTGATGTGTGAACATTAGTATTTGAATTGTTCAAATATTAATCACTAACTGAATTCTTACCTGTGAGTCGCATAACTGAATTCATTTTAGTCTCCGAAAGGCTACTTGATTTAATTAGTTTATAAAGTGTTACAAATAAATTAAATTAATATTTAAAGAAATATTAAATATTTTCATATTTAATACTTAGGGCGTATTTAGGAAATGTGATATCCTCTAGAAATTTTTTGGGTGGATTGATTGGGTGCATATACATACATACATACATACATACATACATACATACACACACACTCACACACACACACACATATATATATATATATATGATTGGATGACTATGATTGATTGATGTGGTATCCATGAAATCTATGATTGGATGATGTTATTGGTAGATGCCAATAGGTTCTTAGTGATCCTATAAAAACTATGAAACCAGACAAATAGTTCGTAAGCTTGAAACATGTTATTAGTCAGCCCATGAAAACTAGTAGGTTTATAGTAAGTCTAGAAACTATAACTTGAGACAGATAGTCAGGTGAATTGGGATGGAAAATCCAGAGCATATTGCATGTTTGCATATCATCATGTTACATTTTATTATGTCATGTCTTAACCATTGTGGATGTAGGTGCACAGTAAATGGTTATTATAAATTGGATTTAGATACTAGTAAGGGGAAAACCCGTTCCAGTAAGCGACGTGGTCTCACTAGATATTTATACGGTTCGAGATGGTAGGTTATTATTCACACCAGACTTATTGTCTGACTTGAAGTTTATGTTTTTCCCATAAACTCTCGGGTGCTCAATTGATTTTGAGTAGTTTAAGGGTTGAGTTTTTCAGATTCTCCATTAGGCGAATAAGCTTCCGAAGGCGAGCTGTGACGCCCCACCTCTATACTCACGCTAGCCAAAGACACTACTAGGTAATGCCAACGACTAACACAAAGAATAAGGCTGTTGAGGAGCGACCATCTGTGCAATTGCTGTCACGTACCGAAATTTTCGACTTTCGAAAATTCGACATCGATACTCACTTTATCGACTGTCGAGCAATCGAGTGCCGGAAACTCCAATAGTGATGGTTTTAGAAAGAAGAGGTAGAAGAAAAAGAAAGAAGAAGAAAGAGAGAAGAACAACAGAACAACATCAGAACAGAAAACAATATCAGAATCTCACATATCGCAGCGGAACAATATATAATAGATAATCACTAGCCTTTTAAAACAAAGAACTATATCAGTTTTTATACATACATCAATCAGAGTCAATATACAACAATGGACAGTTATATAAACTTGTCCTCATACAGAATACACAGCGGAATAAATACTATCAGATACAAATACTACGTCTCGTCCTCCAGCTTATCTCCAAAGCTCCAGAATATCCAGAATATCCTGATAACAGAACTCTAGACTGCCCGTGTGGAAATTTGTGGGCACCCAGAGTTTAGAAGGGAACAATAAACTCCGAGTCAGTCATGGTGACTGGTGTGAGATCGTAAAACAGTTATTTTTTTACAAAGAAAATAAAACAAATTCGCAATGCTTTTGAAAAATGAAACTACCATAAGACCTCCCGCCACACACACAATGCAAACGCAGAATTGGAGGAGATTTCTTCTTATGATAGTCAAAGATGCTTACTACGCAAAAATCAAATCCTTTTTGATATTATTATTAGTGCATAGTGTAGAAAACAGTTCGAAAGTATAATATAAATCTTAGCCAGCATAGACATTCCGAACTATGCCTACTATAGCTACCATCCAAACAGTGGTGACCACCATAAGTGAATGGCAGGTTCTACAACTAAAACCGTACAAGGCTCGTATTGTTTCTTTGGATTTCCAACAAATGGTCAGGCTAAGGAACTTCCTATCCACGATGGGTACGTCCCTGGAATAGACGACCCGAGAACCTAACCGGATCTCTGCCAACACAAGGCCGGGTTACCTCTGCAAAAATAGGTAACTACTGACACGCGTATGTCATCCCCCGATCGTAACCGTTCTTCCCGAGGATCCCCGATTTCCAACAAACCACATCAAAATAATAATAATGCAGCAACCACATAGGTTAAGTATCTGGGCTCCATACCATGATACCACCTCTATCCAGAAGGAATGACATACACTAAGGGGCGCTACTCCCTAGAACCTTGCTGCATCCTTCCTGTTTCGACCATTTCCGGGGTGTGAGGCTCAACGAAGTCTCGTCCACAAAGCTACGCTTTCTACAAAGCCATGCTTCGGGTCAAACAAATGATCAACCTATGATCACAAAGATATAAGATCAAACAAATGATCATATCGCAAATGATCAAACACTGATCATTTCACAGCAACACTCAGTATGCCACGTTACCAAATTGGGAATATATCGCTGATAAATTTCAACTACATAACCTCTGAGCTCGTACGTCTCAGAGAAGGGTGTTAAGCTAAGAGAATAAATTCTCCGCCACCAACAGAAATGTATTTGAAAGAAATCAGCTTTATATCTCAATTTGTAACGTCAGACATACAATCCATACAAGTCTGTTCCGGGATCGAACAGAACCGAAGGCACTTCTCACAAAGCCCTTGCAAATCCGGATAATTTTCAATCACGTCAGGACTTCCCGTCACTAAGGGTGATAAAACCTCTAAACCGGAGATCAGCCGATGTAGAGTAACTAGACGGTAATCCTTCCGTTTTCAAAAATATCCGGTCTTCAACACCGGTCTTCGAATGCAATTCATAACGACGTATCACATATTCGGAATGGGTTATACGACCCCATGGTCCTTTCCCGGCTAACCCGAATAGTGAGCGCTTATTCAAAAATAAGTGTGGCATTCAAATTCATCCAATTCACAACAAATACCTATCAAGGTAATTATTGATAGTCGGTTATTTAACTATCAATAAAGATGCGCAACATCATCAGATTCCAAATAATTTTCCAAATTATTTATTTTCCAAAATATCTTTACTAGATATATAATTTCCACACTTAACCGTTTGAAACAAATTTCAAATCAATTGCCACATTTCAATTTATCTTTGAAGATAAAATCTCAAAACAGTTCATTTCGTATTGGAAAAGCATTTCCATACTTATTTAATAATAAGTATTTCACAAATCATTTATTTTCAACACTTGAAAAATATCCGATATACTTAAATCAATATTAAGTATATATTCATTCTTTAAGGAAATCATTTATTTTAACAACATCTATTTGAGTCAAAACGAATGTTGCGTAAAACATCGTTACGACGACTCAAAATCACTAGTATAGGGATTCGGATTTTAAGATAGATATATAAATCCCAATACTACATAAAACATTTTCTTTCGAAAATCATTTACTATAACAACAGTGTTATAGTCCACCATTTCCTTATTTTTCGAAACGTCTATTTCAACAATAAATGTTGAAATCTATGATTCGATAGTTCACACGTTTTAAAACATCTTTTAAAACAATTAACTTCATTTTATAATATCGCTTTCCCAAACATAACCATTTTTTTTCCATAATATATTCACTGTCCAAAATCGTGAATATACTTCAATAACCAAATTTCAATCTTTTCTACACATTTATTTCAAGAATTATCCACTGTCCAAAATCGTGGATAAAATTCCCTTAATAATCTCTATATTTAAAATCAATCAAATTTGATTTATTTTCGAATTTATAAAAACAACGTTTATAAATTCTCCTTTATATTTTCTAACAACTTCGATTTATAAAATTCTCCTTTTATTAACTTCTAAAATTACTTATCAAAATAAGTGATTTCGGATTTATAAACAACGTTTATAAATCACATTTATACTTCATAACAATTTCAACTTATAAAATCATTTTATTAGCAAATTCTGTTCAAATCTCATCTAAGTGCAAAAATATAATTTATAAGCAAATTACTTATACATCTTCTATTCTACAACTTCTATACAATTTATACTTCACAATTTATAAATCTATAAATCTCGTTCACATATGATTTTTATTATCACTTCATTTTTAACACTTATAAAAACTCGTTTTATAATTCCAATATCTTAATTTATAAAAAATGTCAACTTTAAAAACCTTTTAAGTAAACCGTTTATAATACTTTAAAAATATCAATTTAAACCATTTTATAAATCAATCAACTATTTATTCCAAAAATCACTTTTCGGTTATATTTCACAAAGATCTTAACTTTTATAACTTTAAAATTCTAGACGTTTATTTATTTGAAATAAGTCACTTCAAAAATTCAATAAAACGTCTACTTTCAAAAATCACTTTAAAATCCTTTTAAATTAAAAATCGTTATTTTTAAAACTTGAATCCGATGATGCAACAGCACCAATTAGTCAATCACAACATCAAACATCATATATCAACATATGATAACAGAATATTCATCAATATCTGTAAATAAATAAATACTGGTGAGGAATCCAGTTGGATCCCTCCAACTTGTTTTCCTGCATCCAAAGACGTTAGCACAATACCAATTCCACTTCGAGTTGGAATATCGCGGTATATGGGTTTTATAAAAATCATCCGCTTACTAACGGCGCAATAGGGTCTCATCCGCTATACGAGGCGGGAAATCATCAATCCAATATATACATATGCCAATATGTATATATTGCTATATATATAATAGATATATCCTACTATATCTAATATCACATCCAATAGCAATCAATCAAATCAATAATAACTACAATTCATTTTGAGTGAGAAAAATCTCACCTTAGCTTTTATTTTGCAATCCCACTTCGATTCCAATTTGGTTTTCACGATCTTTTGACCTTGTAAAAACATTATACAATTTATTAAAATTCGAAATAATCGAATAACAAATTTCCGTTTTGTAATTTTAATTATCCAACGAATTTATTAATTTAATTTTAAACCAAAAATTTCCTTTAATAATCATTTCACCTAATAGATTGAATTTCTAACAAATTCCCTTTTAAATAATATTTTTCATTTGAAACTAGAATTTTTAATTTGACTAATAATTTTTAGTTTTAAACAAAATTTTCCTTTCTGTAAACTTCGGAAAAAATGAAATTTATTTTATTCTACTGTAAATCCAATTTTTATTTGATAATTTAAATTAACTTAAAATTTTATCTAAACCAATTTCTTAAATTAACTAAGATAGGCATGAGTATATATTTTTCTTTTATTACATATATATATTAAAACAAATTTTCTTTGTTAAAATCTCACTGTTAAATCTTCACGTATAAATTTAAATTTGAAAATAAATTATACCTTCGCTGTAAAAGGTGAACCCAGATTGATTCAACAAATCGCGACCACCAACTCTCGAGATCGTCGCCTCGCCGCCATCTCCATCGGCGACTTCAACTTTGTGAACATTGTCTCGCAAACACCCAGCTTCCACCTGAGTCGACTTCGCAATCCCCAACCGATCGACATCGCTGCCATCACCTTCCCTCGCCAAGAACTACGGTCAGATCCCCACTGCGCACGCCACATGCTCGTGCTCGAGAACATCGCGAGATTCCAGATGCTCGCGTTCGAGCTTCGTTTAGTAATTGCCGCCGAACCATCGAATGCCCAGCTTCGCGATAACCACCATGCCGCTGCCACCCAGTCGCGACTACCCCTCTAAATCGACGAGCCTCCTCCTTTGCGAACCCTAGTCTTCGATCGCGAGTTAACTGAAGATGCTCGGCTATAACTTCGAATTTTCGAACGAACGAAGGTTTCGATTTGAATTTGGAGAAGAGGGAGAATGGCCATTAAATTGATTTTGTTTTTGGTTTCGTGAATTTACAGAGGGAAACGAATTTGACTTCCCTTTTATTCCCAAACACTCGGCCATTTTGTTTTGTCACTGATTTTTGAACGAGAGGAATGAGGGAAGAACACGAAATTTAAAAAGAGAGGGGATGGGTTGCACGATAATTTCGTGGTCTTCAGCATGAACAACGGGGCGTGTTTCAAGGCTGAAACTAAGGGAAGACAATGTGCTGAGTTGACCAAATATCTAAATTACAAATGAATTTGAATTTGATTTTATTCTGATGCGTTTGCATATCGTACGGTCACGTATTTACTCTGAAAAATACGAAAATTGAAATCCGACAATAATTCAAAATTACGGACCCAATGGAACTGGTTTCGTCGAATTCCGAGACTGTGCCTCGGACGGCTATTTTCCAATATCAATTCGAACGATTAAATTTCAAAATTGAACAAATCGTTTTCAAACTCAATTCTGAAGCTTCTGTTATCTTCAATATTATCAATACGAATTTTAAAAGCTTTCGAAATATTTTTCTTCAACTTTAAACTGAAGATTTAAATTTTTATTCAACATTCAACAGATTAAATTTTATAATTTAATCGCCAAATTCAAAATTATATCGGGAATTCAAATTAAATTACCGTTCAAATATTTAAAATTAATTAAATATTTTCAATTTAATTTGTTCAAAATTCTGGGTCGTTACAATTGCTTTGTGCGAGTACCGATATGTCAGATAATATAACTTACATTTCATTTCAAGAGGAAATCTGACATATCAAATACAAACTCAAAGCTACCACACAGTGGCCGTGAGGCCTTCGAAAATAAATATAGAAATAAACATAACACAAATCAGTCACAGACATTCATATAACAAAGGCGGAATCAGATATGAATATATCACATAAAAGTGTACGTCAAAATAGTGGTCATAGAAGATCCATTGCATCATAGAAGAATAGATACAAGTGCTAGACAAAAGAATAATTATACATCAGGGAGTCTCCATCTCATATGTATAATAACAAAAACTACTAATCTAAAGTAGTTAGCCAAAAGTTAGGTGACAGACCCTGATAAGAAGTCAAGCAGAAGCACCTGAAATATCTCGGTCTGACCCGAGTATTATTTAAGAAGAAAATAATAAACGGATCAGTTTAGCTATAAATATCAGATAAAATGAGATAGGATAAGAGATATGACAAAAACGTAGGATAACGATAATGTCATACTGCGACAAGAATACATCAAATAACAACAAAAATCATACAAAATCTCAAACATCCAAAAAGAATCGTATTCTTTAAATTATTCACCAAAACACAAATAATAGATAGAGCTCATCAATGCCTATCATCAAAATTGGTGAAACACAAGTTCTAGAAATCATCAACTAGAAATCCAGAAATCACAAAAGGGGAGGAGGCCTATCACAAACGGGAGCATGAAAACTCACCAACACATGTATCACAAATGAGACGCTATCCCATGAACCGAACATCGACGTACCTAAAAAGGTACGCCTCATGCACAGTCGAACATCGACGCACCTGAAAAGATATGCCCCATGTAGAAACTAACATCGATGCACCTAAAAAGATACGCCCCATGTATAGTCGGACATCGATGCACCTAAAAAGATACACCACATGCCTAGTCGAACATCGATGCACCTAAAAAGATACACCCCATGCCTAGTCGAACATCGATGCACCTAAAAAGATACACCCCATGCACCGACTTATCAAGCCAAATGCTCCACGAACGGTCCAAAGACCATGGGTCGCTAGCCCATAAAAATGAGACAAAGCTCAACAGAACGGGGTATAGTCCCCCACGCAGACAAAGAGACATCGCACATCGCTAGTCTAAATCATAAAATGATCATCATTGATCATCAAGAAGTGTCAATTACACTGAGCTAGTAAATAAATGAGTTTAGCTTCATGTCCCATAACCACTGGCTTAACTTAAATATTTACGAACAAATTGTAGATTTCCACTCAAAAATTGTCACGAGAGTTTCAATTGAACAAGTCCAAAAATTAACCGACGAAGTAAACGCAAGCGTTTCATACCACTTATTTTACTAAGCCGTTTAATTAGATTTCTCATACGAATAAGGTAAAGGTTTGTATATACTAATAGATTGGAAAATGGTTTTATAAACGAGCTTTATATTGAAAATAGAGTTGAAATCATCTTTGTAAAAGAGTTTGAAAATTTACTACTAGTATAGAAACCATTGTAATTTAAAGTGACAAGTCATAGAAATGATTGTAGAAACAATCAATCACCAAAAATTCACACACGAAGACGTGAATCAAATCCAAAGAAATCGATACCGAATCCATCAAAATGGATGTTGCCAAAAATCCCGAAATAGAAATTATCAAAGTCAACTAAAGTGATAACAACTAATCGGAGAAAGGAGAATCGATCAAAAATTGGAAATCCACACAAATTTACCTAAAATAGGCAAAATAAACATTTCCCAGAATCAGTCGACTGGACTACAGGGTCAGTCGACTGACACAGACCTGGAAACACTCGATTTCCAGGCTCAGTCGACTGACTCAGTGTGCTAGTCGACTGATACAGACCTGGAAACACTTGGTCTCCAGGCTCAGTCGACTGACTCAGTGTGTCAGTCGACTGATACAGGGGCAGAGAATTTTTGCCCCATGGTTCAGTCGACTGACCTCCTGGTTCAGTCGACGGAACCTGCTTCATCAGCAGTTTCAGCCTAGCCCCCTTGTGGGGGCAAAATCAATAACACGGAACGGAAGCGAACGAGCGAGCATCAATGAGTAGGGATTTACGCCAAGCGACAACCCAGCCTTGTATGGCCTTCCGAAACACCCCACTAACGTGTTCAAACATCAAAGATTGGATTTTTAAAGATTTGACCTCAAAACACCAAAAATTGGAATATTCACCAATTCAATTCAAATCAAAAGCAAATGAACATAAATAAGTGTTAGGAATTCATACCTAACAACAATGATATCTATAAAAGTAGATGTGAGTTCAAAAACTCACCTTTTCAACTCAAAACACGAATGAGAAGCTTTGAAATCAAAAGAAAGATCAACCATACTTCAACTTCAACTCTAGAAGCTCCAATCTAAGATTACAACGAATATTTCCTAAGTTAGGTCATAGGAAATTTCTAAAATTGGATTGAGATTGAGATGGAGAAGAAGAGGATGCTTACCTAAGCTTCTCTTTGATTTTGGAGCCAGAACTTGAATTTGCAAAGGAAACTAGGGCTTAGGATTTCTAATTTCCCATTCCTCTCCCCATTTTTACTTAAGCTTGAATGTATTAGGAAATGAGAATGAATGAAGCTGAGAGGGGCCGAGTTAGGTTATTAAGATGGGTTAGTGGGCTGAAACCAAAACCCAAAGCCCTAAGTGAAAATAGCAAAATTCACTCAACTCCAAACATATCGATGTTATACTCAAAAAGGTCGCAAATGCCATTTTGGACTTAATGGAAGTGGTCTCGAGTCCCAATTCGACTGTTTGTAAAAAGTAGCTTTTTGGACTTAAATCCGACTAACGATGCTATATTTAAATAAAACATTTAAATATACAATCGTAAAATATGCGAGTTATTACAGACTCCCCTCCTTAAAGAAATTGCGTCCTCGCAATAATTAAGAGGAAAATAAAAAGTAACAACCATAAAAGCACATCAACACAAAAGAAGAAATTTTGAAATGAGAAGTTCACCATAAAGAGCACAAAAGAGTAAGTCCGGATGTGTTTGCTCATAAGTCAAATTTGGTGAAACTTCAATTTCTTCAATTACACGGGCTCAAGAATAGAATCGGAATTCCGAAGGCATTTCCGTAGTTGAGAGACGTGGAATACGTCATGAATAACAAAAAACTGAGCCGGTAACAAAAGGCGATAAGCTACGGAACCAATATGTTCGATGATGGGAAATGGACCAAAATATCGAGGTGCTAACTTTCTCGATCGACTGAAACGCACAACACCCCTCATAGGTGAAACACAAATTAACACCAATAAAATCTGAACCTAAAACTAGCTTCTCACCGGCTTCAAGCAAACACGAAGGAAATCGGTATGGCCTTCCGTATAATGCCTCGAAAAGTGCCATGCTAATACTAGATTGGAAGTTATCATTATAAGAAGACTCAACAAGAGAAACATGATCTTCCCAATTTCCACCAAAATCAAGAACACATGCACGAAGGAGATCTTCATGAGTTTGATTCACATGCTCTATTTGTCCATCGGATTGAGGACGATAAGCGGTGCTAGAATTAAGCTTTGTTCCCAAAGCTTTTGAAGACTTTACCAAAATCCACTAGTAAAATAATGGATCATGATTGCTAACAATAGAAGTAGGAACTCCATGCAATTTAACAATTTCTTTGACATATAGTTTAGCCAAAAGAGGTACGGTCCAAAAGAGAAGGATGAGCCTCAAGGCTACACAAAACAAGAGATGAACATGAATTGGATTCACAATCTCGAATCTCACAAGTGAATAAAGTCTCGAGATCATTCCATTCGGATATCATCAAGGAAACAACCGCTTGTTGTTTTCGGCTAAGGGCATCGACAACACGATTACCCTTTTTGAGAGTATAAAGAATATCAAGATCATAAGATGAAAGGAACTCGAGCCAACGTTGTTGACGCAAATTAAGTTCCTTTTGAGAAAATAAATACTTCAAAGATTTATGATCGGTGTAGAGAATAAATTTCTCTCCCAAAAGATAATGTTGCCAAATTCTAAGAGCGAAAACAATAGCCGCGAGCACCAGATCATGAATGCCATATCTAGTCTCGATAAGCTTTAATTGTCAAGAAGCATATGTGATAACACATTCCCTTGGCAAGAGAATGGCACCCAAACCAATACGACTAGTATCGGTACAAACAATAAAGTCTTGGTTCCCTTCGGGAATCACAACAATAAAAGCATCGGAAAAGAGTTCTTTTAACTGATCCTCTCTCCCAAAATGCTAAGACATTCAAAATTATAATTAACTTTATGTAATTATCTTTTTAGAAAAATTTACTTTTTATAAGTCAATTTATTGTGTCTGACTGTATCATCATAGCGTTTAGGAGATTCCTATCGATAACGTTGATCAAGCGCATCGACCATAATTCTTAAAGCACTCAATGGGCAAAATAACACAAAATCATCTTCTATATGATAAACATGCCTCTTATAAAATTTACAAATATTCCTTGCTCGTTTTAAGAACAAAATCCAATCATACTTATAATTATCTTATTGAAAAAATTTGCAAATTTTAAATTGTTGTTTTCATCCATAATCAATAAATACAAGGATAAACTCATCGAGATATTCGTAGAATACTCGATTCACAAGATGGATGAAATAAGGTAGAAGGTTCGTCAAACCGATTGACATATCAAACCACTCACAAGAATCATAACGAGTGCGGAATGCGGTAAGTGGAATGCTACCCTCCGCAACTCGTAGCTGATGGAAACCGGTGGCAAGGTCGAGCTGAAAAGACCTTAGCACCACTCAATAGATTGCTTAGGTGATAATCCTAAGACAACCTCAAAAATACCGGAAAATTCACAAACTACTTGAGTGAGAGAAATAACACTTTCCTCATCAAGTGGGTTTAAAGAATAAAATGATGCCACCTAATTTGGAAATCAAAATCATTAAAAACAATAGAAATCTGCTTAACAGATTGAGAATGTCGAAGATATATAGTCCGCTCAGGACATAGGATGTGAGCTTAATAATGATCAAGCCAATCCTTTCCCAAAAATCAATTTCGAAGCCTAAGTAATGCATAACATGCAAATCGGCTCGAAAAGAATAATCACATAAAATAATCTCGACATTTTCACAAAGTAAACTGAGTGTTGCGGATCCATCAACCGGATTCGCAATTTTCAGTGAAGTCATAAAGCCCATAATATTTAAAGAAAAAGTATCAACAAGTTCTTTTGATATAAAATAATGAGATGAACCCGTATCAAAAAGAACTCGAATAGGATAATCAAAAAACAAATTAATGTCATCAAGGATAGAATGAGAAATACCTTGACCATGAGAAGTGCTAGTAGAGGCTTGCACAATCTTTAGCTTTCCCTCCTTCTTTCTTGAAGTATGGGACACGTAGATATATGATGACTCAAACTTTTGAAATAACGAAAATAAAGGGGTTTTGGACACTCGCTTGCATAGTGGTCCATAGAACCACAATTGTAGCATTGTCCACGATTAGAGGTAGGAGTCTTTGCTACCAAATTTTCTTGCTTCCCTTTCTTGTTGGGATAGGGATTGGGGCCTTTGAACTAAATAGGCCTCTTCATGTTATTGTTGAAGTTCTGTTTGGCACACACAACTTCAACATCACTTTCTCTATCGGTCTCTTCAAGTCGAAGAGTGATATCTACAAGCTGATCGAAAGAAACTTCTAGTTTCAGAAGTAAAGGCTTTTTGAGGTTCTTATTCAACCCATAGACAAATCTCTGATTTTTCTTCAATGGGGTATTAATATATTCGACCCCATATTTAGAGAGAGATTCAAAAGATGCGACGTAGTCGGTCATAGAAGATTCACCTTGAACAAGGTCAATAAAGCATCGGGCTAAAGTTACTTTTTCAGCCTCCGGCACAAACTTCAATTCGAATCTTTCCTGGAATTGCTCCCAAGTAAGATCCATTTCGATAGTTTCAGAAATCAAAAGCTCATACCAATCTAATGCTCTTTCTTGGAGCATGCTAGAAGCCACTTGGACTCGAAGTGAATTAATAAGATCCATGCGGTAAAAGATGCGATCGCATGATCTAATCCAAGCTTGGATTTCTATAACATTTTTGGATCCCTAGAATGGCCTTCCACCCAAAGTGATATAGTCTCTGCACAAGCGTGCAAACCCGTATTTAGGGTGAGTAGGCGCTGGAACGGGTCCGGCAGCTTGGGCATTGTTCACAAGATCTAAAAGTTGTTGAGCTGACATAAATACTCCATCCTAAGGAGTAGCACTAGATTGACCGGCGTTGGGACGGCCTGGTCTAACCATTTCTCTTCTCTAAGAAAGGAAGAAAGAAGAGAAAAAAGGTTATTCTCATAATGAATATCAAACAAACTTGATTGATAAAACAAGACATCACAAAAGAAAATAGGATAAACTGGTACGAAGACTCGAATTAAATCCTATGGCACGATTCCTAAGAAAGACTTAGGACAATGATCCTTGCTAGATTATTCTACATTGTTCCGAAGTTTAGCTCTGATACCAAGCTGTGACGCCCCACCTCTATACTCACGCTAGCCAAGGACACTACTGGGTAATGCCGTCGACTAACATGATGAATAAGGCTGTTGAGGAGCGACCATCTATGTAATTGCTTTGTGCGAGTACCGATATGTCAGATAATATAACTTACATTTCATTTCAAGAGGAAATCCGACATATCAAATACAAACTCAAAGCTACTACACAGTGACTGTGAGGCCTTCGGAAACAAATATAGAAACAAACATAACACAAATCAGTCACAGACATTCATATCACAAAGGCGGAATCGGATATGAATATATCACATAAAAGTGTTCGTCAAAATAGTGGTCATAGAAGATCCACTGCATCATAGAAGAATAGATACAAGTGCTAGACAAAAGAATAATTATACATCAAGGAGTCTCCATCTCATATGTATAATAACAAAAACTACTAATCTAAAGTAGTTAGCCAAAAGTCAGGTGACGGACCCTGATAAGAACTCAAGCAGAAGCACCTGAAATATCTCGGTCTGACCCGAGTATTATTTAAGAAGAAAATAATAAACGGATCAGTCTAGCTATAAATATCAGATAAAATGAGATAGGAAAAGAGATATGATAAAAACGTATGATAACGATAATGCCATACTGCAATAAGTATACATCAAATAACAACAAAAATCATACAAAATCTCAAACATCCATGAACACGTGTATCACAAATGAGACGCTATCCCATGAACCGAACATCGACGTACCTAAAAAGGTACGCCTCATGCACAGTCGAACATCGACGCATCTGAAAAGATATGCCCCATGTAGAAACTAACATCGACGCACCTAAAAAGATACGCCCCATGTATAGTCGGACATCGATGCACCTAAAAAGATACACCACATCCCTAGTCGAACATCAATGCACCTAAAAAGATACACCCCATGCCTAGTCAAACATCGATGCACCTAAAAAGATACACCCCATGCACCGACTTATCGAGCCGAATGCTCCACGAACAGTCCAAAGACCATGGGTCGCTAGCCCATAAAAAAGAGACGATGCTCAACAGAACAGGGTATAGTCCCCCACGCGGACAAAGAGACATTGCACTTCGCTAGTCTAAATCATAAAATGATCATCATCGATCATCAAGGTGTGTCGATTACACTGAGCTAGTAAATAAATGAGTTTAGCTTCATGTCCCATAACCACTGGCTTAACTTAAATATTTACGAACAAATTGTAGTTTTCCCCTCGAAAATTGTCACGAGAGTTTCAATCGAACAAGTCCAAAAATTAACCGACGAAGTAAACGCAAGCGTTTCATACCACTTGTTTTACTAAGCCGTTTAATTAGATTTCTCATACGAATGAGGTAAATGTTTGTATATACTAATAGATTGGAAAACAGTTTTATAAACGAGCTTTGTATTGAAAATAGAGTTGAAATCATCTTTGTAAAAGAGTTTGAATATTTACTACTAGTATAGAAACCTTTGTAATTTAAAGTGACAAGTCACTGAAATGATTGTAGAGACAATTAATCACCAAAAATTCACATACGAAGACGTGAATCAAATCCAAAGAAATCGATACCGAATCCATCAAAATGGATGTTGCCAAAAATCCCGAAAAAGAAATTATCAAAGTCAACTAAAGTGATAACAACTAATCGGAGAAAGGAGAATCGATCAAAAATTGGAAATCCACACAAATTTGCCTAAAATAGGAAAAATAAACATTTCCCAAAATCAATTGACTGGACTAAAGGGTCAGTCGACTGACACAGACCTAGAAACACTCGATTTCCAGGCTCAGTCGACTGACTCAGTGTGCCAGTCGAGAGTCAGTCGACTGATACAGACCTGGAAACACTTGGTTTCCAGGCTCAGTCGACTGACTCAGTGTGTCTGTCGACTAATACAGGGGCAGAGAATTTTCTGCCCCCTGGTTCAGTCGACTGACCTCCTGGATCAGTCGATTGAACCTGCTTCATCAGCAGTTTCAGCCTATCCCCCTTGTGGGGGCAAAATCAATAACACGGAACGGAAGCGAACGAGCGAGCAACAATGACTAGGGATTTATGCCAAGCGACAACCCAGCCTTGTATGGCCCTCCGAAACAACCCACTAACGTGTTCAAACATCAAAGATCGGATTTTTAAAGATTTGACCTCAAAACACCAAAAATTGGAATATTCACAAATTCAATTCAAATCAAAAGCAAATGAACATAAATAAGTGTTAGGAATTCATACTTAACAACAATGATATCTATAGAAGTAGACGTGAGTTCAAAAACTCACCTTTTCAACTCAAAACACGAATGAGAAGCTTTGAAATCAAAAGAAAGATCAACCACACTTCAAATTCAACTCTAGAAGCTCCAATCTAAGATTACAATGAATATTTCCTAAGTTAGGTCATAGGAAATTTCTGAAATTGGAGAGAGATTGAGATGGAGAAGAAGAAGAGGATGCTTACCTTAGCTTCTCTTTGATTTTGGAGCTAGAACTTGAATTTGCAAAGGAAACTAGGGCTTAGGATTTCTAATTTCCCATTCCTCTCCCCATTTTTACTTAAGCTTGAATGTATTAGGAAATGAGAATGAATGAAGGTGAGAGGGGCTGAGTTAGGGTATTAAGATGGGTTAGTGGACTGAAACCCAAACCCAAAGCCCTAAGTGAAAATAACAAAATTCACTCAACTCCAAACATATCGATGTTTATACTTAAAAAGGTCGCAAACGCCATTTTAGACTCAATGGAAGTGGTCTCGTGTGACGCCCCACCTCTATGCTCATAATAACAAAGAGTATTAAAGTAAATACTGTCTATTATTACGAAGAATAAGGCTGGATGGGAGCGACCATCCGTAATTGGCCTTACACTAATATTGGTTATCTCGATAGGAGTGGTACATACTTTTTATTTTTCTTCTATTATTTGTTTACTCCCATCGACACACCCAATACTAGTATAAAACGAACTACGACGGTTCATAATAGTTTAGGACATTAGATATAACAATAACACAGATAATATAAATGCGGAACACAGGTAAAAACAAAAGTCTCATATATATATAAACCTTGTCAGTTAATACATAGTTGACACGATACATATGATACAACTACAACTGTCGACTCTAGAAGTTATATATACAAGTACATTATCGACTAATATACATGAATACATATCGTTCTATACAATGACGCGACTACTACAAAGTGACACTGACAACTTCAGAAGATGTGAAAAGTCTTCAAATCCTGAACAGCAACTCAAAGAAGAAAATCTACAACCTGAAATAACTCGGGTCTGACCCGAGTATTACATTCAAAAGAAAATAATACCCAGGTCAGTCTAATTCAAACCAGTTTATTAGTGCATATAGGCAGTAATAATTTAAGTAGACGACAGTCACAATAATTCCCGTCTATCCGATTCTTTAAACAAAGAAACCGGATAACGGTCAATATAACACTTAACAGTGTTTAGCGAAAATCAGCAGATTTAAATAATCAACAGAGATAAATAAACAATTTATCAAATCGACTAAATCAATTTAAAACAATCGAAATTGTCACTCTAATACCATCAAAAATTAGGTTGGCTGCCGTACACGCACGCGTGTATGGCCTCGCCAATACATCATACGAAATACGCAAAAGATCAACAAAAATCCATAAGCGAGCACAAGGTCAAACCCAAGAAAAAGATCGGGTTCAACACAAGGCAAAATGAAACTGAAGCGTGTCAGGTGAACACCAAAGTGCAATACTAGGTTGATGTATTCATATACATACACGCATGTTAACCTAATCAGGCAGCAGGTCAACTCAGGGCTTCAAGGCAAACCCAGAAATGATGGTGGCAACGTGAAACTACACTGCAGGGATGTCCTCAAGAGATAACAAATATGTATACCCAAATTAAGGCAACACAGTACAAAGCACAAGGCTACAGGTAAAATAAGCTTATGTACCCAAGGTAAGGCAACACAGCAACCACTAAATCATTCAAGCATATAGATGCAAGTAAATGTCACTGAGATGCAATGTTTTGCATACATATGAACCAAGTTCACATGTACAACAAACACAAGAATAAGCTCAGCAATGCAAGTGAATCACAAACCAAAGGAGAGAGACATGAACAAAGATATAACATGCATGCACTGTAAAACTAGACGGTGCAAATACCATACTCAAGAGCAAAGGCCATGATACCACTCAATTTAATATGCCAAAAGTGGTACTAATACAACTCAAATCAAACTACAATGACCAGAAGTGCAACAGGAATCAAGAAATGCAACTTAAGATAAAAGCTATGCAGTGAGGACATAAACAAATATATATATGAAGACCACTTGAGGTATGTCAAACAGACTGCAGGATAAATCCCAAAAATATGCATATGAATCAAGTAGAAGTGCACACGTACTAGCACTACGGCTACCAGTGGACAACTGCCATAACAAAGTAATGACATACGGATGCCACCAAGTCACAGTGTCCAGACTCAATCAAATGAAACAATAATGGATATACAAATGTGCACAGCAGCTAGCAACGGTAAGATACGAGTGTAGTGAACCTCAATGCAAACACTAATGCAACTGTACACAAAAATATCAAACTTCAAACATCATAGTGAAGAATGAATACAACACAACAACTCGAGTGGTTCGATATGCCATGTGTAAGACCCAAAGACAGAACAGTTCAATATCACAAGCAAAGATAACAAAGACCATCAAGTCATTGCAACAAGAACAATTAAACAGTAAATACCATGGCATGTTCGAAATACAAATCAAAACAGTGGTGACCCCCAAAAACGACAACCATGAATGCTACATCAATATACATTGAAGTAACCTGAGCTCAAGACAGTACAAAATAATAGTGGTATTGAAATGAGTATTTGGGACAAGCCTATGCTACCAGACAGAACACGAAAAGCACAAGAACAAGGTCACCAATTTCATTCAGGAATGTGCAAAAACTGGCCAAAGTCGACATCACTTCAAAACCAATAAAACACGAAATCGCAACTCAAAAATTTCTAAAGTTCGAACTAGATGTGAGTGAAAGTAAAATCGCTCAAGTTCATAGCAGTGGTAGCCGAGAAGACCAACAACAAGATTTACTAATAACGAGCTTAAATTAGATGTGAGTGAGAGTTTCACTCACCTTCGATTCGAAGAGCTCAAATCCAAAACGTGGTCAAAGCAAAGATGGAAGAATCTGAAGAAGCTCTCATTGACGAAGCTGCCTCTCATTCGTTGGCGCCTTCGACAATCGAAGCCCCATCTTCTTTGCAGCGGTTAATTGGAAGAGAAAAGAAAGGGGGACGAACGAGACATTGAGCCGCCACTTGATTGTAGAACGAATCGAACGCCGCCATTAATTTTTTTTTCTTCGTTCGAATGTTTTTAATTAGGGTTCGACTGAGAAAAATGGTAAAAGGGGGAAACGTTGAATAGATAGAAAAGGGAACGGTTACTTGCCTTCGTAAATTTTCACGGCCCAAGAAAAATAGACCACTATTTAACTTTTTAAAGCACAACAACACTTAACAGGTTTTTCGAAAGAGTTTCAAACTGGTTTCAAAATTCCAAACAGCCATTAGCTAGGAAAGGTAATCGTCCAGAGATGATAAATAATCGGTATGCAATACCGGGTTGTTACAGACTCCCCTCCTTATAAAAATTGCGTCCCCGCAATTTTCCTAATCAAGATTGTCTATAACAATTATTCTTCTAACCTAAACTAATTATGCTAGAAAAACAAGGATTGAGACACAATTATCAAAGAAATTATGTCCACGCAATCATAAGGAATAAATGGATAAAAGGTAACAACCAAAAGAGCATGGCAATGTCGAATGAACAAGCAAAAGCAAGCGTCAGCGGGAAGTATTAGAAATGAAATCAAAAAGGTCCGACTGATTTAAATCAAAAGAATTAACATCGTGGGGATCAAGGAATCAAAATCAGACGACTGTCTAAAGCAAGGATCAATCGAGTTCCAGCAACTAAAAGAGAAGGAAAAACAGAGCAGGAATCTCATACAGAGCATGAATTGAATGTGAGTAAATCAAATTACTCACCTGTATCGCCAGAGAAAAAGACGAAGCTCAAATCTCAAAAATCGCAAATTTTCACTTATCTCAAACGATAATCAGAAGACAAATCAAATATCTGAGTATCTCAAATGATAATCAGAAAACAAATCAAATATCTGAGTATCTCAAACGATAATCAGAAAACAAATATTCGATTATCAAAAACGATACTCAAATTTTTAAATTCAACAAATATTTAATTATCTAACAGCGATAATTGAATCTCAAATCAACAAATATTTAATTATCAAAAGTGATAATTAAATTCGAAATCAGCAAATATTTAATTATCAAAAGCGATAATTAAATCTCAAAACAACAAATATTTAATTATCAAAAGCGATAATTAAATCTCAAATCAACTAATATTTAATTATCAAAAGCGATAATTAAATTTCAAAGCAGCAAATATTTAATTATCTAAAGCGATAATTAAATCTTAAATCAACAAATATTTAATTATCTAAAGCGATAATTAAATCTCAAAGCAGCAAATATTTAATTATCAAAAGCGATAATTAAATCTCAAATCAGCAAATATTTAATTATCTAAAGCGATAATTAAATCTCAAAACAACAAATATTTAATTATCAAAAGCGATAATTAAATCTCAAATCAACTAATATTTAATTATCAAAAGCGATAATTAAATTTCAAAGCAGCAAATATTTAATTATCTAAAGCGATAATTAAATCTTAAATCAACAAATATTTAATTATCTAAAGCGATAATTAAATCTCAAAGCAGCAAATATTTAATTATCAAAAGCGATAATTAAATCTCAAATCAGCAAATATTTAATTATCTAAAGCGATAATTAAATCTCAAAACAACAAATATTTAATTATCAAAAGCGATAATTAAATCTCAAATCAACTAATATTTAATTATCAAAAGCGATAATTAAATTTCAAAGCAGCAAATATTTAATTATCTAAAGCGATAATTAAATCTTAAATCAACAAATATTTAATTATCTAAAGCGATAATTAAATCTCAAAGCAGCAAATATTTAATTATCAAAAGCGATAATTAAATCTCAAATCAGCAAATATTTAATTATCTAAAGCGATAATTAAATCTCAAAACAACAAATATTTAATTATCAAAAGCGATAATTAAATCTCAAATCAACTAATATTTAATTATCAAAAGCGATAATTGAATCTCAAATCAACAAATATTTAATTATCTAAAGTGATAATTAAATTCGAAATCAGCAAATATTTAATTATCAAAAGCGATAATTAAATCTCAAATCAACTAATATTTAATTATCAAAAGCGATAATTGAATCTCAAATCAACAAATATTTAATTATCTAAAGTGATAATTAAATTCGAAATCAGCAAATATTTAATTATCAAAAGCGATAATTAAATCTTAAATCAACAAATATTTAATTATCTAAAGCGATAATTAGAAACAACAAATATCCGATTATCAAAAACGATAATCAGAACTCATATCAACAAATATCCAATTATCACAAGCGATAATTAGAAACAACAAATATCCGATTATCAAAAACGATAATCAGAACTCATATCAACAAATATCCAATTATCACAAGCGATAATTAGAAACAACAAATATCCGATTATCAAAAACGATAATCAGAACTCATATCAACAAATATCCAATTATCACAAGCGATAATTAGAAACAACAAATATCCGATTATCAAAAACGATAATCAGAACTCATATCAACAAATATCCAATTACCTGCAGATAATTGGAAACAACAAATATCTAGAAATCAATTAAGAAGACTAGAAAATCAACATAAAAGCTTGGATCGATCCCATCAGATGGCGAGTTTTTAATTCGCCGCACGTGCAACAACATATGGCCGAAGCCTACCAAGTACTCAACATAATTTTGGCGCCCATCAGATTGACCCGGAGGTCCGCAGAGTGACCCGAAGGTCTAGTACTGGTATTTGACCCGAAGGTCCGCAGAGTGGCCCGAAAGCCCAACAAATGACCCGAAGGTCCGCAGAGTGGCTCGAAAGCACACAAAATCATCAAATATTTCAATTAACGAGTCCGGAATTAACCGAAATAGCAAACGCACATGTCCCATACCACGTGTTTTACTAAATCGTTTGATTCTCTTCATCGTTTCTTTGAAAGTGCAAAATTGTGTATTTTGTAAAAATACATTTCACATTCTCAAACGGACAAGTCCGGAATTAAGCGAATCAGTAAAAGAAAGGGGTCATAGTCCTCGATTTTGCTGAAACGTTTAAATCGCTTCCTCATTCTTTTGAAATCGCAAACTGTAAAATTTTTGAAAACAATTTTATTTATTTTGTAAAAATAACAATGCGCATTCTCAACTGGACAAGTCCGGAGTTAAGCGAAACAGTAAAAGAAAGGGGTCATAATCCTCGATTTTGCTGAATCGTTTAAGTCGCTTTCTCATTCTTTTGAAAACGCAAATCGTTAAAATTTATAAAACAATTTTCATTTTAAAACGATTTTCCAATCACGTGATTAAAACAGCAAATCAGTAACAATTTCGATAAGGAAATTGTACTTCTCAAAATACCGTAAAAACGGTTACAAATCAGCATTGCGGTATAACCGCTTGAAAATCCACTTTTAAAAGTTTGATTGTTACTGAAGTCAAAGCAACAGAAATTTTAAAACATCAAATATCTCATCAAAATAATTCACATCTAAATGTGACATCAGTGAATTTTCATTTATTAAAATTGTCAACAAAACACCGTGCTTCAAAAATCTAGTATTGGTGTAAAAATCCCGTTACAAAAATAACGGCAACAAAATACGTTTCATAACCAAGCATCGGTTCAACGTAAATAAATGCAGTAACGTGCAATTCAAATTTTTGCACGTACTACAGAATGAACAAAGAAATCATTCAAATGTATCTTCAATGAAGATAATTCAAAACAGCAAAAACCTAATCAATAGATGATTAATACAAAAGAAAGCCAGCGGAAATTTCAACAAAAATCACATAACTGCAATTTCTTCGAATCCTCAATTCGGATTCGAAATACTCAAAGAAACAAAATAAGTACAGCTATGTAAACAACAATTGAAATTCATATCGATTTCGTATTTTGATCTTTAAATCAAAAAGATTATCAGTTGTACTCAGCGAAGACGGTTTCACTGTTTCCGCTGTGCACTCTGATAAACAGAACACAAATCAATCAAATCATCAGAACACAATTTCACTATTATTTTTAAATAAAGTTATTTAAAAATTTCATCAAAATTTCAAAACTTTAGTTTTGACTCAAATCACAGATAAAACATCGACCAATAGTTGTAACATATGTTCCATCCAAGTTATGGTTTATATTATGTCCATAAACCCCAAGCTCTGATACCAACTGTGACGTCCCACCTCTATGCTCATAATAACAAAGAGTATTAAAGTAAATACTGTCTATTATTACGAAGAATAAGGCTGGATGGGAGCGACCATCCGTAATTGGCCTTACACTAATATTGGTTATCTCGATAGGAGTGGTACATACTTTTTATTTTTCTTCTATTATTTGTTTACTCCCATCGACACACCCAATACTAGTATAAAACGAACTACGACGGTTCATAATAGTTTAGGACATTAGATATAACAATAACACAGATAATATAAATGCGGAACACAGGTAAAAACAAAAGTCTCATATATATATAAACCTTGTCAGTTAATACATAGTTGACACGATACATATGATACAACTACAACTGTCGACTCTAGAAGTTATATATACAAGTACATTATCGACTAATATACATGAATACATATCGTTCTATACAATGACGCGACTACTACAAAGTGACACTGACAACTTCAGAAGATGTGAAAAGTCTTCAAATCCTGAACAGCAACTCAAAGAAGAAAATCTACAACCTGAAATAACTCGGGTCTGACCCGAGTATTACATTCAAAAGAAAATAATACCCAGGTCAGTCTAATTCAAACCAGTTTATTAGTGCATATAGGCAGTAATAATTTAAGTAGACGACAGTCACAATAATTCCCGTCTATCTGATTCTTTAAACAAAGAAACCGGATAATGGTCAATATAACACTTAACAGTGTTTAGCGAAAATCAGCAGATTTAAATAATCAACAGAGATAAATAAACAATTTATCAAATCGACTAAATCAATTTAAAACAATCGAAATTGTCACTCTAATACCATCAAAAATTAGGTTGGCTGCCGTACACGCACGCGTGTATGGCCTCGCCAATACATCATACGAAATACGCAAAAGATCAACAAAAATCCATAAGCGAGCACAAGGTCAAACCCAAGAAAAAGATCGGGTTCAACACAAGGCAAAATGAAACTGAAGCGTGTCAGGTGAACACCAAAGTGCAATACTAGGTAGATGTATTCATATACATACACGCATGTTAACCTAATCAGGCAGCAGGTCAACTCAGGGCTTCAAGGCAAACCCAGAAATGATGGTGGCAACGTGAAACTACACTGCAGGGATGTCCTCAAGAGATAACAAATATGTATACCCAAATTAAGGCAACACAGTACAAAGCACAAGGCTACAGGTAAAATAAGCTTATGTACCCAAGGTAAGGCAACACAGCAACCACTAAATCATTCAAGCATATAGATGCAAGTAAATGTCACTGAGATGCAATGTTTTGCATACATATGAACCAAGTTCACATGTACAACAAACACAAGAATAAGCTCAGCAATGCAAGTGAATCACAAACCAAAGGAGAGAGACATGAACAAAGATATAACATGCATGCACTGTAAAACTAGACGGTGCAAATACCATACTCAAGAGCAAAGGCCATGATACCACTCAATTTAATATGCCAAAAGTGGTACTAATACAACTCAAATCAAACTACAATGACCAGAAGTGCAACAGGAATCAAGAAATGCAACTTAAGATAAAAGCTATGCAGTGAGGACATAAACAAATATATATATGAAGACCACTTGAGGTATGTCAAACAGACTGCAGGATAAATCCCAAAAATATGCATATGAATCAAGTAGAAGTGCACACGTACTAGCACTACGGCTACCAGTGGACAACTGCCATAACAAAGTAATGACATACGGATGCCACCAAGTCACAGTGTCCAGACTCAATCAAATGAAACAATAATGGATATACAAATGTGCACAGCAGCTAGCAACGGTAAGATACGAGTGTAGTGAACCTCAATGCAAACACTAATGCAACTGTACACAAAAATATCAAACTTCAAACATCATAGTGAAGAATGAATACAACACAACAACTCGAGTGGTTCGATATGCCATGTGTAAGACCCAAAGACAGAACAGTTCAATATCACAAGCAAAGATAACAAAGACCATCAAGTCATTGCAACAAGAACAATTAAACAGTAAATACCATGTTATGTTCGAAATACAAATCAAAACAGTGGTGACCCCCAAAAACGACAACCATGAATGCTACATCAATATACATTGAAGTAACCTGAGCTCAAGACAGTACAAAATAATAGTGGTATTGAAATGAGTATTTGGGACAAGCCTACGCTACCAGACAGAACACGAAAAGCACAAGAACAAGGTCACCAATTTCATTCAGGAATGTGCAAAAACTGGCCAAAGTCGACATCACTTCAAAACCAATAAAACACGAAATCGCAACTCAAAATTTCTAAAGTTCGAACTAGATGTGAGTGAAAGTAAAATCGCTCAAGTTCATAGCAGTGGTAGCCGAGAAGACCAACAACAAGATTTACTAATAACGAGCTTAAATTAGATGTGAGTGAGAGTTTCACTCACCTTCGATTCGAAGAGCTCAAATCCAAAACGTGGTCAAAGCAAAGATGGAAGAATCTGAAGAAGCTCTCATTGACGAAGCTGCCTCTCATTCGTTGGCGCCTTCGACAATCGAAGCCCCATCTTCTTCGCAGCGGTTAATTGGAAGAGAAAAGAAAGGGGGACGAACGAGACATTGAGCCGCCACTTGATTGTAGAACGAATCGAACGCCGCCATTAATTTTTTTTTCTTCGTTCGAATGTTTTTAATTAGGGTTCGACTGAGAAAAATGGTAAAAGGGGGAAACGTTGAATAGATAGAAAAGGGAACGGTTACTTGCCTTCGTAAATTTTCACGGCCCAAGAAAAATAGACCACTATTTAACTTTTTAAAGCACAACAACACTTAACAGGTTTTTCGAAAGAGTTTCAAACTGGTTTCAAAATTCCAAACAGCCATTAGCTAGGAAAGGTAATCGTCCAGAGATGATAAATAATCGGTATGCAATACCGGGTTGTTACAGACTCCCCTCCTTATAAAAATTGCGTCCCCGCAATTTTCCTAATCAAGATTGTCTATAACAATTATTCTTCTAACCTAAACTAATTATGCTAGAAAAACAAGGATTGAGACACAATTATCAAAGAAATTGCGTCCACGCAATCATAAGGAATAAATGGATAAAAGGTAACAACCAAAAGAGCATGGCAATGTCGAATGAACAAGCAAAAGCAAGCGTCAGCGGGAAGTATTAGAAATGAAATCAAAAAGGTCCGACTGATTTAAATCAAAAGAATTAACATCGTGGGGATCAAGGAATCAAAATCAGACGACTGTCTAAAGCAAGGATCAATCGAGTTCCAGCAACTAAAAGAGAAGGAAAAACAGAGCAGGAATCTCATACAGAGCATGAATTGAATGTGAGTAAATCAAATTACTCACCTGTATCGCCAGAGAAAAAGACGAAGCTCAAATCTCAAAAATCGCAAATTTTCACTTATCTCAAACGATAATCAGAAGACAAATCAAATATCTGAGTATCTCAAACGATAATCAGAAAACAAATCAAATATCTGAGTATCTCAAACGATAATCAGAAAACAAATATTCGATTATCAAAAACGATACTCAAATTTTTAAATTCAACAAATATTTAATTATCTAACAGCGATAATTGAATCTCAAATCAACAAATATTTAATTATCTAAAGTGATAATTAAATTCGAAATCAGCAAATATTTAATTATCAAAAGCGATAATTAAATCTCAAAACAACAAATATTTAATTATCAAAAGCGATAATTAAATCTCAAATCAACTAATATTTAATTATCAAAAGCAATAATTAAATTTCAAAGCAGCAAATATTTAATTATCTAAAGCGATAATTAAATCTTAAATCAACAAATATTTAATTATCTAAAGCGATAATTAAATCTCAAAGCAGCAAATATTTAATTATCAAAAGCGATAATTAAATCTCAAATCAGCAAATATTTAATTATCTAAAGCGATAATTAAATCTCAAAACAACAAATATTTAATTATCAAAAGCGATAATTAAATCTCAAATCAACTAATATTTAATTATCAAAAGCGATAATTAAATTTCAAAGCAGCAAATATTTAATTATCTAAAGCGATAATTAAATCTTAAATCAACAAATATTTAATTATCTAAAGCGATAATTAAATCTCAAAGCAGCAAATATTTAATTATAAAAAGCGATAATTAAATCTCAAATCAGCAAATATTTAATTATCTAAAGCGATAATTAAATCTCAAAACAACAAATATTTAATTATCAAAAGCGATAATTAAATCTCAAATCAACTAATATTTAATTATCAAAAGCAATAATTAAATTTCAAAGCAGCAAATATTTAATTATCTAAAGCGATAATTAAATCTTAAATCAACAAATATTTAATTATCTAAAGCAATAATTAAATCTCAAAGCAGCAAATATTTAATTATCAAAAGCGATAATTAAATCTCAAATCAGCAAATATTTAATTATCTAAAGCGATAATTAAATCTCAAAACAACAAATATTTAATTATCAAAAGCGATAATTAAATCTCAAATCAACTAATATTTAATTATCAAAAGCGATAATTGAATCTCAAATCAACAAATATTTAATTATCTAAAGTGATAATTAAATTCGAAATCAGCAAATATTTAATTATCAAAAGCGATAATTAAATCTCAAATCAACTAATATTTAATTATCAAAAGCGATAATTGAATCTCAAATCAACAAATATTTAATTATCTAAAGTGATAATTAAATTCGAAATCAGCAAATATTTAATTATCAAAAGCGATAATTAAATCTTAAATCAACAAATATTTAATTATCTAAAGCGATAATTAGAAACAACAAATATCCGATTATCAAAAACGATAATCAGAACTCATATCAACAAATATCCAATTATCACAAGCGATAATTAGAAACAACAAATATCCGATTATCAAAAACGATAATCAGAACTCATATCAACAAATATCCAATTATCACAAGCGATAATTAGAAACAACAAATATCCGATTATCAAAAACGATAATCAGAACTCATATCAACAAATATCCAATTATCACAAGCGATAATTAGAAACAACAAATATCCGATTATCAAAAACGATAATCAGAACTCATATCAACAAATATCCAATTACCTGCAGATAATTGGAAACAACAAATATCTAGAAATCAATTAAGAAGACTAGAAAATCAACATAAAAGCTTGGATCGATCCCATCAGATGGCGAGTTTTTAATTCGCCGCACGTGCAACAACATATGGCCGAAGCCTACCAAGTACTCAACATAATTTTGGCGCCCATCAGATTGACCCGGAGGTCCGCAGAGTGACCCGAAGGTCTAGTACTGGTATTTGACCCGAAGGTCCGCAGAGTGGCCCGAAAGCCCAACAAATGACCCGAAGGTCCGCAGAGTGGCTCGAAAGCACACAAAATCATCAAATATTTCAATTAACGAGTCCGGAATTAACCGAAATAGCAAACGCACATGTCCCATACCACGTGTTTTACTAAATCGTTTGATTCTCTTCATCGTTTCTTTGAAAGTGCAAAATTGTGTATTTTGTAAAAATACATTTCACATTCTCAAACGGACAAGTCCGGAATTAAGCGAATCAGTAAAAGAAAGGGGTCATAGTCCTCGATTTTGCTGAAACGTTTAAATCGCTTCCTCATTCTTTTGAAATCGCAAACTGTAAAATTTTTGAAAACAATTTTATTTATTTTGTAAAAATAACAATGCGCATTCTCAACTGGACAAGTCCGGAGTTAAGCGAAACAGTAAAAGAAAGGGGTCATAATCCTCGATTTTGCTGAATCGTTTAAGTCGCTTTCTCATTCTTTTGAAAACGCAAATCGTTAAAATTTATAAAACAATTTTCATTTTAAAACGATTTTCCAATCACGTGATTAAAACAGCAAATCAGTAACAATTTCGATAAGGAAATTGTACTTCTCAAAATACCGTAAAAACGGTTACAAATCAGCATTGCGGTATAACCGCTTGAAAATCCACTTTTAAAAGTTTGATTGTTACTGAAGTCAAAGCAACAGAAATTTTAAAACATCAAATATCTCATCAAAATAATTCACATCTAAATGTGACATCAGTGAATTTTCATTTATTAAAATTGTCAACAAAACACCGTGCTTCAAAAATCTAGTATTGGTGTAAAAATCCCGTTACAAAAATAACGGCAACAAAATACGTTTCATAACCAAGCATCGGTTCAACGTAAATAAATGCAGTAACGTGCAATTCAAATTTTTGCACGTACTACAGAATGAACAAAGAAATCATTCAAATGTATCTTCAATGAAGATAATTCAAAACAGCAAAAACCTAATCAATAGATGATTAATACAAAAGAAAGCCAGCGGAAATTTCAACAAAAATCACATAACTGCAATTTCTTCGAATCCTCAATTCGGATTCGAAATTCTCAAAGAAACAAAATAAGTACAGCTATGTAAACAACAATTGAAATTCATATCGATTTCGTATTTTGATCTTTAAATCAAAAAGATTATCAGTTGTACTCAGCGAAGACGGTTTCACTGTTTTCGCTGTGCACTCTGATAAACAGAACACAAATCAATCAAATCATCAGAACACAATTTCACTATTATTTTTAAATAAAGTTATTTAAAAATTTCATCAAAATTTCAAAACTTTAGTTTTGACTCAAATCACAGATAAAACATCGACCAATAGTTGTAACATATGTTCCATCCAAGTTATGGTTTATATTATGTCCATAAACCCCAAGCTCTGATACCAACTGTGACGCCCCACCTCTATGCTCATAATAACAAAGAGTATTAAAGTAAATACTGTCTATTATTACGAAGAATAAGGCTGGATGGGAGCGACCATCCGTAATTGGCCTTACACTAATATTGGTTATCTCGATAGGAGTGGTACATACTTTTTATTTTTCTTCTATTATTTGTTTACTCCCATCGACACACCCAATACTAGTATAAAACGAACTACGACGGTTCATAATAGTTTAGGACATTAGATATAACAATAACACAGATAATATAAATGCGGAACACAGGTAAAAACAAAAGTCTCATATATATATAAACCTTGTCAGTTAATACATAGTTGACACGATACATATGATACAACTACAACTGTCGACTCTAGAAGTTATATATACAAGTACATTATCGACTAATATACATGAATACATATCGTTCTATACAATGACGCGACTACTACAAAGTGACACTGACAACTTCAGAAGATGTGAAAAGTCTTCAAATCCTGAACAACAACTCAAAGAAGAAAATCTACAACCTGAAATAACTCGGGTCTGACCCGAGTATTACATTCAAAAGAAAATAATACCCAGGTCAGTCTAATTCAAACCAGTTTATTAGTGCATATAGGCAGTAATAATTTAAGTAGACGACAGTCACAATAATTCCCGTCTATCCGATTCTTTAAACAAATAAACCGGATAATGGTCAATATAACACTTAACAGTGTTTAGCGAAAATCAGCAGATTTAAATAATCAACAGAGATAAATAAACAATTTATCAAATCGACTAAATCAATTTAAAACAATCGAAATTGTCACTCTAATACCATCAAAAATTAGGTTGGCTGCCGTACACGCACGCGTGTATGGCCTCGCCAATACATCATACGAAATACGCAAAAGATCAACAAAAATCCATAAGCGAGCACAAGGTCAAACCCAAGAAAAAGATCGGGTTCAACACAAGGCAAAATGAAACTGAAGCGTGTCAGGTGAACACCAAAGTGCAATACTAGGTAGATGTATTCATATACATACACGCATGTTAACCTAATCAGGCAGCAGGTCAACTCAGGGCTTCAAGGCAAACCCAGAAATGATGGTGGCAACGTGAAACTACACTGCAGGGATGTCCTCAAGAGATAACAAATATGTATACCCAAATTAAGGCAACACAGTACAAAGCACAAGGCTACAGGTAAAATAAGCTTATGTACCCAAGGTAAGGCAACACAGCAACCACTAAATCATTCAAGCATATAGATGCAAGTAAATGTCACTGAGATGCAATGTTTTGCATACATATGAACCAAGTTCACATGTACAACAAACACAAGAATAAGCTCAGCAATGCAAGTGAATCACAAACCAAAGGAGAGAGACATGAACAAAGATATAACATGCATGCACTGTAAAACTAGACGGTGCAAATACCATACTCAAGAGCAAAGGCCATGATACCACTCAATTTAATATGCCAAAAGTGGTACTAATACAACTCAAATCAAACTACAATGACCAGAAGTGCAACAGGAATCAAGAAATGCAACTTAAGATAAAAGCTATGCAGTGAGGACATAAACAAATATATATATGAAGACCACTTGAGGTATGTCAAACAGACTGCAGGATAAATCCCAAAAATATGCATATGAATCAAGTAGAAGTGCACACGTACTAGCACTACGGCTACCAGTGGACAACTGCCATAACAAAGTAATGACATACGGATGCCACCAAGTCACAGTATCCAGACTCAATCAAATGAAACAATAATGGATATACAAATGTGCACAGCAGCTAGCAACGGTAAGGTACGAGTGTAGTGAACCTCAATGCAAACACTAATGCAACTGTACACAAAAATATCAAACTTCAAACATCATAGTGAAGAATGAATACAACACAACAACTCGAGTGGTTCGATATGCCATGTGTAAGACCCAAAGACAGAACAGTTCAATATCACAAGCAAAGATAACAAAGACCATCAAGTCATTGCAACAAGAACAATTAAACAGTAAATACCATGGCATGTTCGAAATACAAATCAAAACAGTGGTGACCCCCAAAAACGACAACCATGAATGCTACATCAATATACATTGAAGTAACTTGAGCTCAAGACAGTACAAAATAATAGTGGTATTGAAATGAGTATTTGGGACAAGCCTACGCTACCAGACAGAACACGAAAAGCACAAGAACAAGGTCACCAATTTCATTCAGGAATGTGCAAAAACTGGCCAAAGTCGACATCACTTCAAAACCAATAAAACACGAAATCGCAACTCAAAATTTCTAAAGTTCGAACTAGATGTGAGTGAAAGTAAAATCGCTCAAGTTCATAGCAGTGGTAGCCGAGAAGACCAACAACAAGATTTACTAATAACGAGCTTAAATTAGATGTGAGTGAGAGTTTCACTCACCTTCGATTCGAAGAGCTCAAATCCAAAACGTGGTCAAAGCAAAGATGGAAGAATCTGAAGAAGCTCTCATTGACGAAGCTGCCTCTCATTCGTTGGCGCCTTCGACAATCGAAGCCCCATCTTCTTCGCAGCGGTTAATTGGAAGAGAAAAGAAAGGGGGACGAACGAGACATTGAGCCGCCACTTGATTGTAGAACGAATCGAACGCCGCCATTAATTTTTTTTTCTTCGTTCGAATGTTTTTAATTAGGGTTCGACTGAGAAAAATGGTAAAAGGGGGAAACGTTGAATAGATAGAAAAGGGAACGGTTACTTGCCTTCGTAAATTTTCACGGCCCAAGAAAAATAGACCACTATTTAACTTTTTAAAGCACAACAACACTTAACAGGTTTTTCGAAAGAGTTTCAAACTGGTTTCAAAATTCCAAACAGCCATTAGCTAGGAAAGGTAATCGTCCGGAGATGATAAATAATCGGTATGCAATACCGGGTTGTTACATCTCGAGTCCCAATTTGACTGTCTGCAAAAAGTAGCTTTTCGGACTTAAATCCGACTAACGATGCTATATTTAAATAAAACATTTAAATATACAATCGTAAAATATGCGGGTTGTTACACGAGCATGAGGAAAACTGGCTATTAGGAGTTCTTGCTGTTTGATTCCGCTGTGTAATTGGATGTAATGGCAAAGTTACTTAGTGCCTATATTTATACTCTGATCTACCAAGGGGCATCCTCATATGTCGCTCTTGGAGTAATTTATAATAATTATATTTCTCTGAACGTAGTTTACGAATTGGGATTACGTAATGAATCTGAAATGCAATTTGAAATGGAATGAGAAATTTGTTTTAAAATTGAGTTTAACTTTTTTCATATCCATGTTTTTCTGGTATATCAATGTATCTAACATTACCACATTTGGTCACCAAAAATTAATAACTATAGACCACTGCAGCATTTATAGCGGTTAGTTTAGGGTCTCCAATTAGGGGATGTTAGAAGTTTCCTTGAAATCAAGATTGTATTGGGTTTGCCTTTTGTCCATTGAAAGATTGACATTTGAAAAGAAATATGTACAAGCAATTAAACGGGACTGGATGTACGGTAACTCCGAACCAGTATAAAAATCCCCGGTGTGATCTCTCTAATTCTCTACTTTTTACTTTACTGCATTTATACTTATTTGTGTTTGCATCTGTGATTGTTCATTCTGTGTTGATTAATATTAACCTTGAAAGAAGTTTAAAATGATTCATGAAATCAAAAGATACTCCCCCACTAGTGTTTATTAGCCTTAAAATCCATAATTCTGCAACCCACACTTGGTATCAGAGCACTAGGTTTTCAAAAACTCATAATTCGATTTTTGGAAAGTTTAAATGGCTAGTAATATTTTTAATGCTTCTATAGGAAAACAATTTTATGAAACTAACATGTTATTAGAAACTAATTCTTATGAAAAGTCATTTGATTTCATGGAAATGCATAATTTTGAATTGCAGGAACTCATTTGTTCAAATGACATGATGGAAGAAAAAGGGAAAGAAAGAGCAACAGTGCAGATATATATGCTTAAAGATAAACCATTAGATAGAGAAATAGTAATATTGGAATATAGGACGTCAGCAATGTAGGTAATCTTGAAATTTTATTTAATTTTTTTTCTTTTTAACGAGTTTTTTTAAGTATAAATAAATTTTAGTTCTTCTTCTATGATCCAAATTACAAAAATGGTTTACATAAATAGAAAACAAGTTTTCCCTCTAAAAATAACGACGATTTTTTAAATTGAAAAGACACTTTAATTTTTGAAATGCCTTATGTTTTTATCTATAGAATTTTCTAAATTATTCATCTATCAAATAATTATATTTTTATTGTAATTAATATTACGTATTAAAAGTTTAGAAAAAGATCTCAAAGCAAAATATTAATTTTTAAATTTTCTAGAACTTTTACAAAACTGACTATACACTTCGAAAATTGGTAGAAAATATTGAATGCAGTAATTCGTTTTAAATCCCAGAAATTATAAATTAATAATTTTTTATTAATTTTTTTTACGCAAATATAAGATAGGAATACTTGATTTTGTAAAAAATTTGGAGCCAAAATTCAATACCTAACTATTTTATTATTTTTGAATGAATAGACTCTTAGTAAGTTACAATTACTATATTTTCAAAATTTAGAGTCAAAATTTGAATTTTGGGGTCTTCAAATTAACTAATTTCTCAATAATAAAAATATATTCTAGATAAAAAAAAATGTAACTATATAAAAAATCAAAAAGAATTTTAAATAATTTAACATTTTCTACATTTTCGTACAAAATTGACTACTCTCTTTAAATGTCGGCATGTTAAACACAGTAATTTTCTGGAAAATCTCAAAAATTACAAAATGTATATTTTTATAAGAAACCTTTTTTATCTGATAACATATACTTTGAACTATTTTGGAAAAAAAATTTATATCAAAATTCGAAATTTAACTATTTTATTATTTACAAATAAACGAACACTTTGTGATTACAATGACCATATTTCTAACACAAGCCATTGCAAATTTTAATTTTTACGTCCACTTACCCTTATTTTTTGTCATAAAATTTTATTGTTCAGAATATAATTAGTATATATAACTACATAAAAAATATGCACACTTTAAATTAATGTAACATTTTCTTTTATTTAGTTAAATTCGAATAGACACTTCACTGTCCAGTTGTGCTTTTAATTTTTAATTTTTAACAGTCATGTCTCTTCATGATTGGTCATACTTCTTCCCTAATGACTTTTATAAAGTATTTTCCTTTCTTAATGATAACCGACTAATCATTTATCATGACTATACTAAATAGAAAAGTGTACCTTCTTCCACGATTTGAACTTTTAAAATATTGACTTTACTCTTATTTCTAATAAGATATTAACTTTATGGCTTCATGAAATTAATTGAATGAACTTAGAGTGTGTGAATAAGGCTCTATTTATAGATTACTGCCATCAATAAGAACGCACCATCTCATATGACACTTGTCGTATAAACAAATATGCAACACATGCATAACGACATGTGTTAGTACACTTGTCCTTTAGGAAGATCATTGTATACATGCATAATGCTAAATGTTTTTACACATGTAATTCATTATTGCACATGTAACTTAAAACAACGAATACAAAATACATTATGTTATATGCCAGTCACATTATCTTAAACATAATAGTGTTATTATTGAATTTTAGAACTCTACTTATGTTAAATCAAAATTTGAAAATAAAAGGTTTAGCAGAGTATCTCATATTTTTTACTTTATGTTTTTCATCGTTTTTCTTTGTGGTTTTTAAGTACTCTAAGTATACTAACTATTATAGAAAATTTGGATCAAAAATAAATTTTTTAAATTTCGAAAAAAAATCGCAAAGTTGGTGCAAAATCATGATAAAAACAGGCTTTGAACTTTAGATAGCATTTTTGAAATGCTGTCTTTGCTTCTATAACACTTTTTACAGCATTCTGAAAATTCTGTCTTTTCTGTTTAAAACATTAAATTATGTAAAAATGATATTTAAATTAATTATTTTTCCCTAATCTTTTTAGAATTGTTTTATAACTTATATTAGAGTGTTTTAAAATTGGTTTCATGTTTAAATATATTTTTAATAATTAGTTAAGTTTTTAAAATAAGAGGCTTTTAATTAAACATGTTATTTTGGTTTTTCTATTTCAAAAATTATTATTTTTACATAATATTCTATATAGATAATAAAAAGTTTAAAATTGTTTTAACATATTTGTAAGTATTTTAAAAAGTAATTTAATATGTATAAGTTTTAATTAGTAAGTTAAGTATTTTATAAATGTAGTAATGAAAGTTTGGATTTTTAACACTTAAGTTAAAATGAAATATTTTAAAAAATAATTAAATAAGGAGCTTAATAAGTTTATAAAATCATATTTGATCATATAAATAGTTACACTTATCAAATATTATGATTAGGATATGATTAAATTTTGTAGTTAATATGGGTTGTTATGTAAATATATGTATTAATGGAATAATCTAATATATAAATTTCTTTGTCAAATTTGGATGCTTAGATTATATAATAATATCATTTATGTCATATTTTCCATACTCTCATTATTTAATTTTGATTTCATATATATATATCATCTTGTTTATATTTTTTTAATACATTAGTTATTGATGTTGATGTATACATCATCTTACTTAGAAGTTTAAATAGGTTAGAATAAAATTGTCAAAGTCCTCAAATAGCGAACATTTTGATTTTTAATACTTCCTTCTTTAAATACTTCCTTAATAAAAATATTTTTACTTTCGAAACATATTTTACAAATTTTTATAAATGTATTTATAAAGTATTTTACAAACTATACTTAAATAATTTTGCAAGTGTTCACAAGAAGTTCAGAATTTTGAAACACCTTTTAAAAAGTTTCTATTTTTCAAAACATACATTCCATTGAGGAGATGAATTTTTAATTTTGGTCTTTTAGTCATATCTCTTCATGAATAGAGAAGTCTTTTTAAATAGTATTTAAACCAGAAGAAAGATACCTTTTTAAATTCAAAAAGTTGTGATTGTTTGTTACAACCTTTCACAAATAGATGCATCTTTTCAAACTCTATATAAAGGTTTAAAAAGTTGATTTTTAATTAATTTTTCTATCACCTTCTTACTCTCGTATTCAAATATTTTGATAATTATATATGCTAAGATTATATCATATATCTAGTTTTAATTATCATTATAATCATCATGTAAATATCATGCTTAAATAACATATTATATCATGTTTAGTACTCTTTAATCATTACTTAATTATTAATTTTGACTCTATAGTTTCTAAGTATTTTATTTAGGGGGAATTTTTATTTTTCACCCATTTTTGTTGAGACAAAAGGGGAGAAAATATAAAATACACATATGTATATATTTAGGAGGAATTATCTTACTCAGGGGGAGTTATATCATATTTTATACATAAGATATTAATGGTTGTCATCATCAAAAAAGGGGAGATTGTTAATACCTCGGTTATTGATTTTGATGATAACAAAAATAATAAATTCATATAAAATATGGATACTAATGTTTTGCCAAGTTATATGGTATATAGTGCAGGATGTTATACAGGTATTGAATCGAAGACTATACAATATAAAGACTCAAAGAATGGACATGAAGACTCATGAGTATAAAGACTAAGATATGAAGATATCTAAACTATAATATAGTTTATTGAGTCATAGAATATTGTTAAAGTCCATGGTAGCAACATGTGATATCCATTTCTCATTTTCTTATCTTTTATTTTATAAAAAAATATTAAAAATATTTTATAAAAGTTTTTCAAATGTTAAAATATTTATAAACTATGTTTAAATTATTTTACAAAGTATTAAAGTATTTTACAAAGCATAATATTTTCAAAAATTTAAAAACAAAAGAGTTTTCAATTTTCAAAGGGATATGTCGACATATACTCTATGAGTATGTCAACATACATGCCATAAATTTGAAATTCAAATTTTGAAATGAAGTGTCTATTCATCATAACTCTTTATGAATGGACATGTCTATTTATTCTCTATATATACGGGGTTTTCAAACAAATTTTTATTAACTACTTTCGTATTATCTTCTCTCCTCTTACTTCGCTAAAATTTCTATCGAAAATATATTCAAATCTTCTCAACTTCAAACCAAAATTAATTCAATTTTCATTGTATTTATTCTCTACTATTTACTCTCAGATTTCAATCATCTCTCTCTCTCTCACTCAAAGATCAATTTGCTTTTCAAGAGGCTATATGATAAATTGCAACCAAAGATCAAGATATTGTCTTTGGAAAAACCATCAAACTCTAGTTGTGTTCAAGTGGGTGTGTTTGGTGTCCCAGAAATCTAAGTGGGTGTGCTTGTGTCCCATCCAAATCTAGTGAGTGTACTCAGAGCTCGTAAAATTTTGAAGGTGTGTCTCATAGCCTTGAAATCGAGATTGTATTGGGTCTGCCTTCTGCCTATTGAAACATTTGCATTCGGAAAGAAATTTTTACAAGCAACTATATAGGACTGGATGTAGGGTAACTCCAAACTAGTATAAAAATCCATGGCGTGATCTCTATAATTCTCTACTTTTTACTTTATTGCATTTATACTTATCTATGTTTGTATCTGTGATTGTTCATTCTATGTTGATTAACAATAATCTTAAAAGAATTTTAAAAGGATTCATAAAAATTAGAAAATACTATTCACCCCTTCTAGTGTTTAATTAGTCATGAAATCCATAATTCTACAACCCACACTGTCATCGGCCTGGACAGTTAGTGCAATAGACATAAGAATACTACGGTAGGTGAAAGCATCTAGCTCGTCTCTTGAAGCTCCAAAGAATATAAATGAAAACCTACTTTTCTCAAACTACTCGAAAGAGCAGTCGAGGAATTAAGGGAAAGAAAAAACAACGAGTCAGACATAAGTCTGGTATGAGAAACTCAAGGAACATGTGCCTACATAACAATATCTTTTGGGACTAACCGAATCATCGGAATGGATTTCCCCACAACAGAACCAATACTATCTAATAAATATATAAGGTGATATATTGTCTAGGGTGTAGAATATAAGTCCAAAAATAGCTATGCTGCTTGCATCTCATAACATAACAATATTATAAGTACAATTAAAACTACTAAGGTGCATTCGCATATGGATTCCCGTTTGAGATGCCCTCAGTGCATCGAGGCAGATCTTCTGACAAGGGTCAAAAACTACCTTCCAAAACCATGCATATCTCAAGACAAAATAAGTCGTAAAGGAAAACATAGCTGGTCCATGTTCAAACACGTGATAGCAAATACCAACAACTCCCGCATGTCACAATCGAAAGCATCTCTAGATATTTGGAGTTGATGTAACCTTGGGTTAGCTAAACCTACCAATTATGTGCCTACTCTGTTTTCAAACATTTTTTATGGTGAAGTTACGTTCAAGATCTCAACACACGGTTCTTCATCACTTGAATAGATCTCTAATCTCTACATGGATCCCAACATCTCGAATAGTTCACGAATATATCCACGGATTCCAGCACAATTTGTCCAACGAATGCTAAGCTAACCTCTCCCTTGGTAATAACCTAAGGATATACAGTTTGACTCTATAGCATTTGTTCGAAATGTTAATGCTGACCTCCCTTTTATACTTAACCTTAGGATAGACAGTGCAATTCTATAACATTCCACCCTATGGCTGCTTCCAAAACAAAAAATACATATATTGGTTTTGAAGTGGTTACGATTTCGAATCATCTCATATAAGTGCACTTCCTTGCTTATCGGATGCCTCAAAACCAATCAATAAATTTCCAGTTAAATTAACTCTAGTTCTTTCAGAAATAAATAGACAGCACATAAAGGTGGATATAACCTCCTTTCTAGTTAGATTTCCTTGTCTCTTGCCCTAGAAGAGAAAGACAAGTTTATACATAGGGTATGTCATCTCTAAGAGGATGATCGTACTGTATAAATTTCGTGTTTCTTCTAGATATTTCCTCTGCTAATTTTAGTCAAATTCAATAACTATAAGAACGATCGCATAAGAAAACCAAGTTTCATATACTAATCACGTTTCCGACCTTCTTACTTATGCTATACCTCAGTCCAAGGTTTTAAATCTCCCCGAGATCAGCCGAGATGAAAATCCGAGATATTAGCCAAAATCCGAGATTTGGCAGCTTGGTTAGTTATAAGTCTTTTAAATATCGCCCGAGACAGCCGAGATATTTGCCCGAGATATTGGCCAAAATCCGAGATTTGAAACCTTGCCTCAGTCAAGAGTGAAGCCGTTAGGTTGAGAACTGTTTACTTCTATAAGCCTTACTCAAACATTATTTTTAATACTTACAGATAAATAAGCCTACTTTGTCGTCTTTAAGTGCTAACAGACAATGTGGACGAATAAGTCCTCCCCGAGGGATCTCAAACCGTATGAAGACATTGTGAGTTAGCGGATAGGGATCTTAAGGCTAAATTAACACTAGAGGAGGGGTGAATAGTATTTAAAGGATTATATGAATATTATTCAAATTCTTTAAGATTTAATTGGAATGATGGAATTAACAATCACAGAAATAATCACAGAATCAAAGTAAAGATAAAAGTAAATGTAGTAAATGTTAAAAGGAAAGAACACACCAGGATTTTATATTGGTTAGGAGTTGCCCTAAGTCTAGTCCCGCACAATTCCTTGTACGGATTTTATTCAACTAGTAAATGCAAATACAATCTCTATTTTAATGCTATGAGACACACCTTCCAAAATCCTAGTCTTTAGGTAGAGCCACTTGATTTCCATGCCACTAGCACACCCACTAGATTTACGGCTACTAAATGCTCCCAATTGATTTAAACAGGCTACACTCACACCTACTTGGATTTCAGGGATATCAACCATATCATAGTGTATAAGAGTATGATTTGATAGAGTTTACAGACTCAAATCTTCAATCTTGATTGCAATTGATCCTATAACTCTTGAATAACACTTGATCTTGAGAGAGAGGAGAGAAATTAGAGAGTATATGAAAGAGAATCAAACTAGCAATGATTGAATTTGATTCTGGTTGAATTTCGACAGAGTTTCGATAGAAATTGTTTTAGAATTCAAGAGAATGAAAAAAGGGGAGAAAAATAAGAAAATAGTTAATGAAAATTCGTTTGGAGGTCTGGTATATATAAGAGAGCAACGATCATGTCCATTCGTGAAGAGATACGACGAAAAGACACTTCCATTTAAAATTTGAATTTCAAAATTTACGGCTAGTATGTCAACATACTTGTAGAGGATATGTCGACATATTCCTTTGTATTTTGAAAAATTACTTAATAATTTTTTTTTGAAAAATTAAGTTTTGAAAAATATTTTGAAACTTTGTACAAACATTTAAACATAGTTTATACATATTTTAATCATATTAAAACTTTATGAAATAATTTTGAAAGATATAATAAGAATGTTCAGTATAATGTAAATAATATATAAAAAAATCAATATAGTTATAAATTATTAAAGTATAAACAAAAATTCAATTTATATAAACTTAAAAAAACTAAAATAATATTTTAATAAGTATAAGGGATTTGAAAATCATCTTGGGGAATATTCTGAAAAGATTATTTTAAAAGTAAAATTTTTGAAAAAAAAAATTAAAACAAAATTAGAGGAGACGAGAAAGATCAGGAAAGTGTTGTCAATATTTTAACATAAATTCTATGACTCTATAACTTATTTGAAATATCTTAAAATCTTAAACTCTTCAATACTCATGAGTCTTCATTCTTGAATTCTTGATAAAATATTGGTATATATTTTATATAATGTACTATAGTTGTTATCATCAAAACCAATACCTAAGGTACTAACAATCTCCTCCTTTTTTATAATGTATATAAAATATTTTATAACTCAATTTGTTTTACAAAACCCCTCCATAATCTATGCCTAGATTTTATATATTTCTTTCTCTTTGTTATTAACAAAAATGACTAACTAAATGTATAACCATAACACTAACTCTTACTATAATCCTAACTCTAACTTTCCTAAATAAAGTACTAATCAATCTGTATAAGAATTATATATAATGATTATGAGAAAGATTATGTACAAATAATAAGTGATATGTAAAATGAAATAATCAATCCAAATATTCATCCAATCAAACAAAGTTTATGTCACACAGCATTCAAACAAATCCATACAAATCAAAACCAATCAAATCTAAACCAAACCAAGTATTATTATTTATATACAATCAAACCTATTTAAACTAGACATTTTAAGGAACTTCAACCCATCCATCAGCGCTAAAGATTGGATCCGCTTTGATAGCATTCCAATCTTCATCATCTTTGTTGATGGTACACTATGGATTGGTAGTTGGTTCTTCTTTGTTCAAGGCAAAAATCATCCATCGAATCGCATCGAAATGCCTTTGTTGCTTCTTGATCATCCGCATTTGACTCAATTCTAAGTGCCTCTGGTTTCTTAGGATGAAAAAAAGAATGTTCTTGAATGATTCAAGAGTTTGTTCGAGGTTTTTGGTTAGTTTTAGATAAGAGAAACCATTATTTTGGTTTTAGAGTTCAGGAATGCAAAGTAAGAAGAAAGAGAGTAGATAATAATGATTATCTGAAAATTTAAACAATTGTTAAAAAATTTATTTTGATAACGAAATTTGTTGTCAAATCATGGAAAAGGGTTATTAGCTTTAATTCTTGCTACAAAGAAGTGGCCTCAATATTTATTGAGCTAGAAATTAGAAATCAAAACTGATCATCAAAGACTTAAATATTTGTTATGCCAGAGATTGATCATAACATTCAACAAAAATGGTTAAATAAGCTTCATGATTTAACTATGGCTCAATCAAACTTGTAGCACCCTGTAAATTTAATAATAAAATTTGAATTTATAAAAGTGACATTTTATTTAATTAAATAATGAAGGGCAAAATGATAATTTTACAAAACATTGGAATTTGACGATAAGAGTTACACCATTGTGTTAAATGCCTTTCTTTGATTGATTTTGACTATAAACTTGTTTGAAACGAAGACTACATAGAGGATTTTCATAATGATTTTCGGGTTTTAAATAGGTTTTGGGCTAAAAATTTAAAATTTGAATTTTAAAAGGCATCATTTCATTTCCTCCAATTGTATAAAAAGAGCACGTAAGTTCCAGAAACTTTTTCTTCTTCATTGATTCCACCATTTTCAAACTAAAGTTCTCCACCTTTGAAAAATCATATTATCTACTACACCTAACAAAATTTCACAAAATTATTGTCAAAATGAAGGGTGGGAAGAGTACAATAGATCAACAATGGTTTGGTAACAAATATATAAGTTTTGGGTTGCTACAATATAGTACAATGGAAAAGGTGTTTGCATTTTAGAAATTTGAAGGTTTGGAGTGAGATACTGTGATTGGATAGTGCATAAGTCATCATATAATACATTTATACTAATATGATCATGATCCGATGTCTATATAAGTTTAATTTTGAATTTTATATGATTAATGAAAGATTTAAATTGCGTAAAAATGGTTAAAGATGAATAATGAGTTCTATGTAAACTAAAATCAAATTAAGATGATTTTCTATAGTATAAGTTTTATATGCAGTATAATATGATGCATAAATGAACTATATGTCAATATATTAAGTAACTAAACCGATATAATTAACAAAAAACTAAAATTCTATCAAAATACAATACTTAGGCGAAATATTGCATTCACCCACACGTACAACCGGTCAATCAATTGTACCTAAGTGGTCGACCGCTTGTACTTGTTGCAGTGTAGCTTGAACCTGGACCTAAAGGGCCGTATTGAATAAGAGATTAGGTTTGTGCAAAATTTTCTCAATTTCCCCAGACTATTTCGTGACATTAAACCCAATGTGATTGAGAGGAGGCAAAATGAGTATAGACTATTAGGTATTAAGGTATGGGAATTTAGAATAAAAAAAGTTTAGTAGATATGTGATCTTATACTGCAAGGTGTGGAAAGGGAAATGTGCTTCTGTAGTGCATTAGGAGAATCTAAGAGGAGTAATCCTGAAGCACATGAGGTGAGTCAAGGATGAGTGGATGTTAAGCGATCCTACAATGCATAAGGAGAGTCTAGGATATGAGTCTAACATGAGTTAGATAGCTAAATGTAATACGATCATATATCGCTTAGGGTGAGTCCAGGACGTGTTTATATACATATTTGTTAGAAGACTGTAACACAATCCTATAACATAAGGAACAAGACTAGGAAAGTGTTTGCATATATATTTGATAGAAAACTGTAACACAATCCTATACCATATGGAATGAGCCAAGGAAAGTGTTTACATACGTATTAGGCACTGATTATATTATGCTAGTATCTCCTAGTATATATGGAGAAGACAAGTTTTACTCACTCAGACTTATGTCTGACCCTCTCCATTTTTCCTTTATGTCTATATTGTTTAGGTTGATGGAACATAAAGACGTGGAGCACCAGGTAACAAAGGCCTTGTTATGTGAATAGTGTGCATATTGTGTATATTAAACGACCTGAATATACAGTGTAATGTGGATTAAGTATTTATATTGTAAAAACTAATGGGATGATGTAATTAATATTTATGTGGTTTGAAATATGTGACTATGTTAATAATATTATAATTTTGTACCATCTGCTGCAAGTTTTGAAAGTAGTAGTTAGAAACTTGTTTTGTTTCTTGCTATCATCTCTTATTGATTTGTCGTTTTCGGCTAGTTATGATTTGAAAGTCGATTTGGCTATTAAGTCAAAGGTTGAAAAAAGGTGGTTTGTTACATTTGGTATCAGAGAAAAATTTATCCTTAAATTAAGTATTATGGTGTACTGAGAGAGTGTATTTGAAATTTTATAAACGTTTATGTATATACATATGCATATGTATGTATGTATGCATATTACATAAGAGTCAAGCACACATATATACACCGTTTGCTGTTCCAGATTTATTTACTATATATTGGGGAGTTGCTAATGAATCCCATTAACATATAGTTAAAAGTGAGCAATTCAGTCGGGACTAAAATGTAGACCAATACTAGTAGGTAGAGACCAGGTTGGGACTGGCACCATAGTCAGTGTTATGGATACCTTGGAGTGAACATTCTTGGTGGTTCAGATGATATCTGAAGGCAATGGGTCAGGCTAGTACTATCCTACTGAATCCATAGCTACTATTATGCAAGGTGTGGTCCCGTCCAAGCACTACCTATTATAGATTTCCTAAAGTTGTGTAGGGACTTTTCCAGTTTGGGTGGGAAGCTCCATGTTGGGGACAGAACAATATGCGGTACCTCAAGATTGCTGAACACTTATGAGATTATTTTTAATCTTTTGGGACTTAGTGACATTACTAGGAGGAAACAAGCTTCCTGGAATTTGCAAGCTGAGGTGCAAATTTTTAGGAAGTAGCTACTACAGAAGTAGATGAGGAGGGTATTTCTTAAGTGATGCTCAAGAGGAAGTTTGAAGTGAAGTTCTTTTCAGGAGAAAAGAAGGGGCTTTTTTCGAGAAATTTGTTCACTTGAATTAGGGGGGCATGCTAGTGGATGAGTATGTAAATAAGTTTAATGAGCTGGCAAGGTTTGCGTTTGAGTTGGTGAACATACTGGTCAAGAAGGCGATGAAATTTGCAAAGTGATTAAAATCAACACTAAAGGAGTTGGCGTTAAATCAATTTCCATATAGGAAAACTTTTGAAGGGCTAGTATAGGCAACTTAGTTGAACATAATTGATGGAGGGGTAAATAAGGAGTGGTCCTGGATGGAAGAGAATCAGCGTAGGGTGAGCATAAAGGCAACGGACCCCAGGAAGGACAAAGCAATAAACATGCGAAAATAGGTATCAAAAGTGGATCATATCGCACAAATCTATAATATGAATATTGCTAAGACCAAGTGCAAAAACTATAACAGATTAGGTCACATGGCAAAGGATTGTAGGCTAGATCTATAAAAGATGTAGTGTTATAACTACAATCAATTTGGTTTTATATGAAAAGGGACTTTTCGACTATGAAATAGGAAGGTCAAGTGGTCAAGGCATATGCTCTATATGTTATTCCAATTGCTAGTATTGCACCACCATCAGCCCAGGGGAAGCGAAAGCAGATAGTTATGGATGGTGTATTATGATTGTCCGGTTCTCCTATTCATACTATATTTCATATAGTGCATCTAATTCATTCATGGTGGATTGGTTGGAAGTTTAAACATTAAACCTGACATCATTAGTGAATCCATTTTGGTGTCAAATCCTATCTTGGGATCTACCCATCCGTCTATGATATGCCATGATTTAACATTGATTATATATGTTCGGGAGTTCTTATGTAACGCATATTTACTAAGCATTTCGAGGTATGGATTGATTTTGGAAATGGATTGGATGACTCGCAATAGGGTAGCATTGGATTGTGATAAGAGGGTGATTCGATTGAGAAGCGATAGAGGGCATGATTTAATTATATGTTGTTAGCTCCATGTTTATAATATATAGACCTTTTTGTACTGGATCGATCTATCATGGGATAAGAAATCGTTTATCCCAATTGCGAGGGAGTTTCCAAATGTTTTTGCAAAAGTCTCTAGTCATCTTCCATGAAGAGGAATTGAATTTAGAATCGATTTCGAGAAAGATGCTAGCTTGTAGTGATGCCATTTAGTCACATGCCTCCGAAGGAAAGGAGAGAAATGGATAAGAAATTTTGGAGCTACTGTAGAAATATTTCATTGGAAGGAGTATTTCAGAGTAGGGAGCGGCTGACGTTTTTGCTGCTAGGGCATAAAGTTCCCTCGGATTAATGCATTGATTATTGAGAAGTGAATATGCTAACGAGGAAAAAATCGCTATCTCTTACCTCACATTGATGACCTATTATATCAACTTGTCATGATAAAGGTTTTCTTTTAACTTAACCAAGCCATCATATTTCACTAGTTGACAATGGCTAAAGATATCTTCTGAAGACCACATTTTATACACGTGATGGATTATTCAAGTGGGTAGTCCTACCATTCGGGTTGATAATACTCCGGCTTATTTTGTTGACCTTATGAGTAAGGTATTTCGAAAGCACTTAAATAAGTTTGCGGGTGTATTTGTGGATTGCATTCTTATATATTCCAAAAGCAAGAAGAGTACGAGCTCCATTTAATAAAAGTGTTAGATTTCTTGAGAAGGAATCAACTAAAGGTTAAATTCTCAAATGTTACTTCTATAGGAGGATCGCTTCCTTAGGCATTTTGTGCCATTATATGGTTTGGAAGTACTGTAATGAAAGCCTTTTCGACTTCTGAATGTCGACACTAATACATTCACAGTATTCACGTGCCGAGCACCCAAGTGCCGAAAAGACAGAACGTTAGGGTAAAGAAAAAGAAGAAAGGAAAACTAACAAGAAAGAGGAGAACAAAAACATCAAATTCTCATAGAAAAATGATAACATATAATATCAGAAGACAATACAAGATGTTACTCTAATATACATAACATTTTAGAGTTACTAATCAGAGTACTACCATCAGCTTGGATAGTTATAATAATCTGTCCTTACAATTGCTGATATATACACATAAAGTAATGTAGTGGAAATAAGAATACTACGGTAAGTAAACATCCAGTTCTTCTCCAAGAGCTCAATGAACATCAATGATAACCTGCCTTTCTCAAACTACTCAAAAGATCACATAAGGAATTTAGGGAAAACAAAAGCCATGTGTCATACATAAGTCTAGTGTGAGAAATTCAAGAAATATGTGTACATCATATAACATCACCTTTTGAGACCGTTGTAACGGTTATTGTAATGACCTGGAATTTTACCACCTTGGTTTGCGAATATTTAATAAATTTTAAATATTCAAATAATAGGTTTTATAATTAAAATATAACTCTTTTAAATAATAACGAATGATGGTAAAATAGATTTGTAACGACCCAAGATTTTACCACTTTGAAATAGGCTATTTAAATATATTTTACATAATCAATAAATGGATTTTTATTAGAAAATAAACTTATTTTAATTATTTAATAATGATGATAAAGTAGTTTTCAAATTTTGTTTACCAATATAGAGTTCGAATAATAATAGAAAATGTGACTAAAGAACGTTTCCGAAATTTCGACTTTTCGACACTCGAAAGTCATCGGGAACGTTGTGCACACTTGGTGCAACAAGCACACATTTATATATGTCAGGATTAGTATTAATTAACACACTTATATACATATTTTCTTATATATATATAAATAAGAAGTGATGTGACCTTTTATGCTTAGTTTAAATAAGTATATATATATATATATGTGTGTGTGTGTGTGTGTGTGTGTGTGTGTATATGTGTGTGTGTGTGTGTGTATATATAAGCATATCCCACCTTTTATGCAACATATCAGGGAGCCCCTTGATTTAAGGCTTGAAAAGAGGAATATGCACTTAACCAACGTGTACAAGGCTTGGGGAGGAGAGACGCATGGCATAATTTGAGTGGAGGTTATGTCCTGGGGGTAGTTTTGTAATTTTACACTTCCTGGAGGTCACATCCTCCTTCTTCATTTCCTAACACTCTCCACTTACACACACACATTCCATGGCTTCTGAACATATTTTCGAAGTCCTAAATATTATATATTTCTACCTTAAATCTCTTCCATAACTTACTGAAACCTTTCTACAAGCCTTTCTACACTTCACTTAAAAAATACAAGCACCTACACACCCAAAACAACCTAGGCCGAGACCTAAAATCCCCTTGGTTGAACCCATTTTGCACTCCCAAGTCTTCTCTAGTTCCACTTTTCCAAGCAAGAGGCGAAGGTCTAAGTCATGTTTAATTTTGAGTAGAAGTTATCTTAGTTTCATCGACTTTAGGTGAGTAAAGTTCATGTTTTTAAAACTCAAGTTACCAACTTTTTAAAGTTGTAAAATTTACGAGTTAAAATATTGCTTAAGCATTTAGTAATGTTATATGTTGTATATGCATGCATATATGTTGATTTGGAGTTGATTGCTTATGCCGAAGTTTGAGTAGGCGATAAAGATTATACCTTGAATATTGGAAAACTTGGTCAGTATTTGTGAAGTAATATTCTTGCTTATGATTGTGCTATGATGTTATGATGTGATATTATGTTGGAATGTTGTATTTGTTGTATGTGGGTTCATGATACAAAGGTATCGATTCGCTAACCGAAAGCGACATAGAAATCCGCTTTTTGTCGAAAGTTTGATTTTTGTTTCAAAGTGAAAAGTTTTAAGTTTTAAACTTTGATTTTGGTTTTCAAAAGTTTATTTTCATGTTTATAGAAGATAAGAGTTCAAAGTTGAATTTTTTAATGCTCAGGAATCCAAATTTCAAAAAGTGAAATTACGGGTTCGTATAGCGATAGTCGTTATATGCACAGTTCAGAAAATTTAACTACTTTTCTAATCCAAACTTGTTTTCACTTAGAAATCTTTTTGAAAATGTTTTCTAACTTAAATTAAGTAATTATAGAAAAATATTTCATTATTTATTGATTATTTAATTAATTTATTAATTAATAAAAGTAATTAGTACTTAATCATTAGTTAAAATGGTTTTTAAAACTAAAATGTTAATCATTTAAGTTAATCGTGATTTGTTACTTAATAAAAATTTACTATTATTTAATTATTGATTAAGGATTAATTAATTATTATTAATTATTTAATTACGATAATTATTAATTAATTATTATTTTAAAAAGGGTTATTTAGTTAATCTTTGACTAAAGTTTATTATGTTTAAACAAGGTTTAATTACTAGTTAACAAGGATTTAGTTCTCATTTATAAGGGTTTTAATTTATTTTAAAATCGCTTTGAGTTTAATTAATCAGTTTTGTTTTAAACCGTTTTATTTTCAAATTTGTTTTAAATCAAGGGATTTCTATGTCTCTTACTCTTAAGTAACCCCATATGATTAGGAAAACTAAATGACATCTATTTGCAGAAAAAAACACCATTTTGCTTTACAATTAACTTGGACATTTACTTAAGTTAATTGATGGTTATGTGTTGATCCCTTATATTCCTGTTGTTATGTGGTGCCATGTTAGATTGGATAAGTAAAACCAAATTAAAGGCACCATTATGGTCATTAAGCCTCCATTTGATTTTGTAAGGATAAATATTCCATTTTATTTTTGAAATGGTTTCAAAATTACTGCTTTTTGAAAATGATATTTAAGAATGATTTGACAAATGTTTTACTAAAGATGTTTTTAACTAATGGGAATGGATTTCCATGTTATAAAATGAAGTTTTAATAAAGATTTTTATAAAGAAATTTGAAAATTTATAAGGTGTTTTTGGGTAAATAGATTTGAGTTTTAAGCAAAGAAGATTTCATAAATATGGGAGATTTATAAAATGGATTTGCTTATTAAAGGAAGCTAATTTGATTAAGGTTATTTAGGAAGTTTTTTAAACATGAAAAGTTTATAAAGAAGTTTATAAATGATTTTGGGGTATTTATAAAAGAATTTTTAGAAAATGATTTAGATATTCATAAAGGGAGTTTATAAAAAGGTTTGGATATTTATTAGAAATTTTTATGAAAAGTTGGATATCTATAAAAGCAATTTATATAAATGATTTTGAATATTTATAAAAGGGTTTTATAAATGAATTTGGAAGTTTGAAAAGTATTCTGAAATGGATTTGTATTTCAAGTAAAAGACATTTTAGAAATGAAATAGATTTTATTAATAAGGATTTATCGAAAGAAGTAATTTTTTTTTGAAATCTGGGTTTCTCTAAACTAACCTTTTAAAAGTGGTTGTATGGAACATCTATTCCACACTTAACACCGAGGGAACACTGTTTAGGGTTGTCCTTACTCCAATTTAAATAACATTTGTTTAATCCTTTTAACATGATTTGGAAGTAAGATGTTATTCACAAATGTTTTGTATATATATTTATGTTAGAGAGATAAGTATATGAATGTTTTAGACAAATGTTTCGAAAATAAATTTATTAAATAAAGATTTGTTTTGAAGCTTAGATGTTGCTATGGATAAATGAATGTCAAATGGATTTGGTTGGTGTTTTTCTTTATTGATAGTAAAATAATCAACTATCAAATATGGACCCAAAACGTAACTTTGGAAATATCTGGGATAAAAACGTGAGTTATATGGCATAGTCATCTCCGATGATGCTGTATTGTGCGTATAAATCTCTTTTCGTTCTTCTAGGACTAATGATAAGGAAATCTATCTACTAACAGTTAGGAGGTGATCTCCACTCTTTTCTTTGACTGTTTATTTCCTAAAGAACCGAGGTTGAGTTTACCGAAAACTATCGAATGTTGTTTCTAAAAGACTGGAATCAGATATGTTATCCAAAAACCACTTCGATCTAAATCAAGCGTTTCAAAGTGAAGACATCTTGAAGATAATGAAATTAAAGACGGAGCTCTTTGAAGTGCAAAGGCTGCTTGCTACTAATCTTGAAGGTGATTCTAAAATGGATGAAGTAAAAGTAGTGCGTTCGGTTTTTCCATCTCTTGGACAACTTTTATGGATGAATCCTAGCATTGAATTGTTGCCTGGAGAGCAGTGTTTGTATTCCAAGTGGGAAGTGCTATATAAAAAGATATAACGTAGCCTCAAGCCTCATCAACCATTAAATGGCAAAATCGGGCATGCAGTAGAGCCATGTGGGTCGCTCCCATCATGGTATGCTACGAGGCCCAAAGTTGGGTGATCATATTTAGTACTACTAGTCAAGTTGTAGGCCAGTCGTGTGTGGCAGGGGTACAAGATGTTCTTGTCAGACCCCGGTGCATATTATCTAGGGATGTACCATCGAAAGGTAGTTCTTACCTTGTCATAGTATGTAATCCATTCTCTAATACGTGCCTTTATGGTTTTAGATGTACCTAACTATATTGGAATGTGAGATGCAAACATTTCAGCTATATTCATATTTTAATTTTACCCTTAGATACTATTATAATATCAATGGATTTTCTATAGAAAATGTTTTGGTTATCGTAAGGTAAAAACCCATCCGTGTTTATGTGTGGCATGGTCTTACCAGATGTCTTTGATAAAGGTTTTTATAAAGTTAAAGACTTATGCTTTGCTCACACCAGACCCATGTCTAACCCGGAGTTTATTTTCCTTTTTCTTAAACTCTTGGGTGCTCAAATTTAAATGTGTAGACAAATAGTTCAAGTTTTTTCGTAGATTTACCTTGGAAGAGCTTGGAGCAAGTGGCATCATCGATTGCTAGTTATTTTTGTTGTTTCCGCTGTATTATATGTATAATTTATCAGTTAGGCAGGGGCAGGCTTTCATAAGTATCATAGGGTAGAATTTTATTAGTATGACTCTGATGTAACAATTTTGAAATGACTTCGCAATATTTATGTTGAGTAATATATATTGTTCCATTGCGTAGTGAGATTTTATGTTGTTTAGTTTCTTCTCTTCTATCTTATTTTTTTCTTTCTTTCACCCCTAATGACCCATCTTTCGGATGACTAAATGATCGGCACACGAATACCGAGGATGTATTAAGTGTCGTCTTTGGTAGTAAGAAAGGCGGATCGTTATATTTGGTATCAGAGCTGAGGTTAAGTGAGAACCTAGGATTTGGTGGGGTAACTCATTATAGATAGGGTCAGTAATGTCCTAGAGTGAGTTTGAGTGTATAAAAATGTATTATATTGTGTTGTCTGACCTGTTGAGTGGCTTAAGAATTCCGATCGATGTGCTTGATCAACGTTATTGATAGGGATTTCTTAAAGACTTAAACAAGTTAAATTGACACAATATTGTTTTAGATTTTGTAAATGAAATAATTTTACCTAAGGATATATTTTCTATATATAGAAAGGGATGATTTTCAAAATCTATGTAGTTATCTATAAAGGAAGTGAGTAAGGTGTTCATAATATTTAAATTATTAGCATTTAGGGTTTAACTAGTCATGCTCATCCAGTTTTGAGCATTTACTATCATCAGATTTAATAGTAGATATCCTTTTTCCATCATGGGTTGGGTAGATAGAATTTGTAGGAATATTGAATCGAACACCTTGTGAATTAAGTTTCACAGTTTGATTATAAGGCGTTCGACAATATGTAGGGTTGAAAATCTAATTTCAATAAAGGTGTTTAGTAAAAGAAAATCTTCAAATAATTTCATAAGATGAATTAAGAGAGATGATTTTACAAATCGGAACTATTAAATGTGTTTTAAAAATGAAAAGGGTTTTGAGAATGTTAAATCCCGATGGCTTTGACAAATTCCAAATGATTTTGGAAAATAGCAGTAATCTTTCTTAAGGTTATTTTAAGATATATTTATTTTAAAATAAAGTTTGAGAGTTAGGTTTTCTTTATACGGTGTGGGAATAAGTCTTGTTTGGTTTTGTGACGATCAGAATAATCTTTTAAGTGACATCGAATGTTTGCTTAGGCGTATATGATGGTGCACTTAGTAAATTATCCTCTTTGTCATTGTACAATTGGGATGAGTTCAAATCTAAATGAATCCAAAGCAAGTGGATGATTTTGTTAAAAAATATTTGTCTATAAATAGTATTGTTTCAAGAAGAAATTTGAAAAAATAAGAAATGTCTTTTACTAAATAGTTCGAGTGTCTCGGAAATGACTAAAAATGGGTAAGAGATGTGTTCGGATGGCAAACACTTCTATTGAGTATTACTCTTCTTAGTAAAAGGGTATATGGTACTATTTGGTAGCACCCAGTTCCTTGACATCATTTTGGAGCTACTCGAGCTATATGTATGTTTTCAAAAGGCTTTTGAAATAAAACCCGAGTATTGTTTTCTTGGAACCCTTAAAAGAAGGAGTTTTCGAAATAAAAGATATTTTGAAGGTGGATTAATAAATGAAATTTTAATTAGGTTAAATTTAATAAGGAGGTTTAATAAACTTTGTTTAAGTAAACTGTATCATTTGATTTTAACATCTAGGATGTGAAGAATCATTTGATGTTATTAGGCCGGCTAATTGACATTTTTATCTTAGTTGTGTCTAAGAAAAAGTAGAATCTAGGATGGAGTTTGGATACCAGCATCCAACTCTTTCTTAGCTACTTACCAGACCAATTAGGGTAAAGAGGTTGGTTTGGTCGACTTAGATTCAAGACCTAAATTATTTTTTGCGTACATCTAATAGTTAAAATTAAATAGAATTAAAAATCAGATGTTTGTATATACTCTTAGAACGTAGAAGAGTATTATATAAGTTAATAAATTAAAAAATTGATTCTTGTGAAGCATGGTGGGAGGGTACAAAGTAGCTAGATAGTAAGAATCGTTAGATCAGTACATAGGTTGTATAAGGATCATTTCTCCTTTTCACATAGTTCTCGATCCTAGATTCGAGTATATGACCAGAGATGTTTCACACCATTCCGAATAAGGGTTTATCACTTGATTTTTAAAGGAGAGCATTGGTGAAGGTTCTTACGTGGAACCAAAAGTTGTCTATCATAGTATATGGCTATGCAAGGAGAATAGAGGTTTCTAATTAAGAGGCCTGCTCAAAACCGCACTAGGGAGTCGGGTTAGCTATACTAGTTCGGAAGTGAAGTTATGTGTTCGAGTGAATGATCAAACCAGATTTTATATAGGAATGATCTATACAAATCATATGGACTGACGAATAGTTTAAGTGTTTCTGGGAATTAGGGTTATGGTATAATGCGAGGATGAAATTCTTTTAAGGGGGAAGTGTGCAACGACCTAGAATTTTACCACCTTGATTTGCAAAATATTTAATACATTTTAAATATTCAAATAATAGGTTTAAAAATTAAAATATAACTCTTTTAAAAAATAACAAATGATGGTAAAATAGATTTGCAACGATCCAGGATTTTGCCACTTTGAAATAGGCTATTAAAATTTTATATAATCAATAAATGGATTTTTATTATTAAATAAACCTATTTTAATTATTTAATAATGATGATAAAATAGTTTTCAAAATTTGTTTACTAATATAGATAGTTCAAATAAAAATAGAAAATGTGACCGAAGTACGTTTTCCAAAATTTTGACTTTTCGACACCTGAAAGTCGTTGGGAACATTGTGCACACTTGGTGCAACATGCACACATTTATATATGTTAGGATTAGTATTAATTAACACACTTATATATATATATATATATATATATATTTTCTTATATATATATACATAAGAAGTGATGTGACCTTTTATGGTTAGTTTAAATAAGTATATACATACATACATACATACATACATACATACATACATATACATATATATACATACATACATACATACATACATACATACATACATACATACATATATATATATATATATCTTTGTATCAAAATTGGGCACAACACTCTTCGGATGTAATTGAAGAGATTATAATGAAGAAATTAAATGGAAAACGAGGCTAATCTAACAATCACACCAATAAAATCAAACAGAAATAGAAAGAGACAAGAATTTATAGTGGTTTGGCATTGTAGCCTACGTCCACTTTGAATTGTTTTGCTGCCTATTGATGATTGACAACTAATCACAACAGTACAAATCACTAGTTCTCAAGTTACAATGGAGTTGCAGCAGAGTAATGACATAGAAGCATCAAAAGTCCTTCTTCCGCAGGTGTAGGGGTGCTATTTATAGGATTAGTCTAGAAATATCTCCCTCAAAGCTCGGAATACCTTTTCTCACACGTGGGTGGGCCTAACAGATCAATCAGGGGTCATTTGGGATCGATCCTGATCGATCCCCATCATCTTCGTATTGACCAATATTAGCTCCATTTGACCTGGGATCGATCAGGGTGGTCCTTTAGATGATAAGAAAGCTTATGTGAAAATTTGGAGGCATTTGGACTTGTAGTTTTTGAGTTATGATCGATCCAAGGTTGATTTTGTAGTTTGGCTGATGTTGCGTATCGATCCATGCATATCGATCAATTTCGTATCGATGACGTGTCTTGAGCATTTTGTGGAGATCCAAGTTTCATGCTAGTAGACCACTTCCCTTGGTCAGACTACTTCCTTCGTATCGATTAGAGGTTGCTCCTCTTCGTATTGATGCTTGCAAGTTGGTTCGTATCGATACTTGGTTACTGGTTCGTATCGATCGTTTGGCTGATCAATACGAAATATACATGGGATCGATATGAAATAGGTAATTTTTGAGCAGATGGGCTTTGATCGATCAGAGAGATGCTATTGCCTAATGGATACTAAGGGAATGGATGTGAATTTGATGGATACGAAGTAAGCACGTTTCACATGAATCTTGATCAATCTATAACTTGAGCATACGAACTCCGATTGACCTGAAATTTGGAATGTTGCCTTTTATAGCTTTGTTTGTCGCACCATGCTAATTGTAGCTCGATCCGGACTCGGACCAAGTTTTCATGTATCCATCGTGAATCTGTAGAAAACCGATCTTTGGGACGGATTGTTTTCAGTCTCTAGTCAAATCCTTAGTGTCACGCCCTTGCTAAAAGGCGGGATAACATTTGCCCCCAAAGTACGTTTTGTGTGAACATGACGTGCTTTGAAAAGCTGCATTCTTTAATCTGAAAAAGTTTTATCCGATTTGTTGAACAGTTGTTGTCTTTTCGCCAAGAGATGCAACCCTTGACTAATTTCCAGTAATATAAATGCTGAATTGTAGACTGCCAATGATCTTGCAGTGTTTTGTTGTAACTGAAGGTGTAGTCTAGCAATCTGTTGTTCACTGTTTTGGTGGTCCAGGTAAGCATTCAATTCCTGTTAACTTTGAAAATCAAATGCTAGTTTTTCATACATGCACGTATGTTAACTTGACTCCTGTTAGCGTTTGCACGTTCATGGGTCGTTGTCAAGTTCTTTTGTTCTTGTTTGGATCGAGTTTTGTATCGATCCTCTCCTGGATCGATGTGAAATTCGAGTTGTAACAATGATTGATGGTTGCTTTAAATCACTCCTTCATATCGATCCTCTCATGGATCGATCTAAGATGTTGTAATGTATGCTCCGTATCGAGTGCTATCGATACGAAATAGATAGTCCCTAGGGATGCTTCGTATCGATGGATACGAGGTTTTAGGTCTTTGAACAAATGGATACAAAATTGACGTTTCATATCGATGGAGTTGAATGGTTCAAATATGATCTTGCAGTGACTTTCGTATCGATGGGTTTTGTATCGATGAATACGAAATAGATGGCTGGTCATTAATGGATACGAAGTGCCAATGGATATGAACTAGCTGGGCTGCCTTGAGTTCATGGATACGACATTAAGTCTTCATATCGATGCGTGCCGATCGGTTCTCTCGGTATAACAACTGGGATACGAAATGTCTTCCCTTGGGTATGAAGAAGTATAAAAGGATTTCAGACTTAGACAAATTTTCTACTTGTCATTGTTTTTTTACCTTCGCTTCATATCGATCGGAAACACGAGAAAAAGAACTGTAAAGTCTTCGTCTACACACAACCAGTCTTTGATCCGTAAACCAATTACTTTAAACTAGGTAAACGATCGATTAAAGCCACTTTAAATGACGAGACTCGAGTCTTGATGCCATTTTGTCCGGGGTAACGGCCAGTTTCGACATTGTCGACGATGGAATAGGGCTGGAGTGAGGCCGAGGAAGTAGTTTAATGGCATCTTGGCAGTTTAGGGAAGAAGGAGAGCAACCGATGGAGATGAGGAAGTCACTGGCTTCCAATCTCTTGCTTCAAACTTGTATCGATACGAGGTGGTGGAAGCTGCTTAGTGTCGATCCGGAATTATGGGAGTTTGTATCTATTCAAGATGATGGATACGAAACCGCAAGCTTTAGGATCGATACAAAGAGCATCGATCTGGGGTGATCGATACGAAGCCAAGGCTTTGGTATCGATACGGAGTGCGGTGACTTGTGTATCGATTGATATGAAATCTAACCCCTAGGATCGATACGAAGAAAGGCTTTAGAGGAACGATCTAAGTTGAATCTTGATGGATACAAACTAGTTGCCATTTGCATACTCGAACATTTGACTCCAATGAGCTTTAGCCTTGCATAACTTGACTTGACCATTAAACTGCATATTTGACTATCCTTCAAAGCTCGTCGATGGAACTGTAATGTGACAAACATAATGAACTTTAACATGGATCGTTCTTCAAAGTTAGGATGGCATGGTTGAGACGGACAGCGATGATGGCACTTCGGTCGAATCTCGAAATCTTGTCATTTTACCATCTTTCGAACTTGTAGAAATTTAAAGTATTATGTAGCACTGCACTACACAACATGATCACTCACTTTACACCAGAGGGTACACCGGTTTCTTGCGAACTAACAATGGTTTTTACTGAGTTCAATAGCTATGGATCCCGAAAGCTTAGGGCAGTAGGAAGTTCAGAGTTCTCCACTTCCCATTATAGAAATACCAGAAATCACGACTGATGTAGTAAATCCTGCTCTAGATGAATTGCTGGGTGCAGCTTTAGTTTTGAATCCGGAGGACTCAGTTCGTTCCAAAATCTCCGAAGATATGCTAGGTAGAATCTGTCTCAGGCATGGTTTATCACTCGAAGATGTTCTACTATCGGGGTAGAAGGAAAGAGCGCACAATCCCCCGGATGGGTTTACTGCTTGCAATAGATTTATGTGCGTAACCGGAACGTTTCCCCCGTTCAACCAATTTATTCAGGAGGCGCTGTTCTTTTTGGGGATTGCCCCTTCTCAATGGCATCCGAACGGATATGCTCTTTTCAATAGCTTGTATATTATCTTCATGGAGCATCTTTTCCGACCCCCGACTGTCGAGGAAATCAGATACTTATTCAACGTCAAGAGTCGTGGGGATAATCCATTTTTTACCTTCCTTGAAGCGGTCGGGAACACCAAGTAGTGGCAGGTGCTTGGAGTAAATTGAGTTACTTCAAGACTGAATGGTTCTTCGTTAGATGTCCACCGGGATTTGCTAGACGGTGGCTAGTTAGACGTAAGTGCTATAACTTCTTCGCTGATTAACTGGGTAATATAAATTGATGCTGAGTCTAATACTACGTTTCTTTTACAGCTTCGATTCTTTGGCCCGAAGGAGCACGATTCAAGGAGGTAGTAAGGACTCTTCAATCGGTGCCAGCTAAACTTAGAGAAATCGATGAAGTTCTTACTGATGAAAACTTGATCGCCGTGGGGCTTATAAAGAGAGATCAAATCATTGGGCTAATAGGAGTTCCCAGGGTGGCTCTGGTAAGGCAAGGAGGAAGTAAAGCTCCTGGAGTCATAATCATTAAACAGGGCGATGACGAGAGTATGCCAGCTAGGGATGAGCCTGCAGTTGTACCTTCACGGAGTCTTTAATTATCAGAATAAAAAAGAAAAGGTAAGACTCTCGCCCACAAATCCAAGAGGTGTAAGACCAATGTAGTGTCTTTGCCCATTGCGACTGCTATAAGTCCGGAGACTTCTTCTCTGCAAATGGAAAGTTCATTGAGAGGATTATCAAACATCCCTATTCCAGATGATGTATCTTCATTCCAGGATCTTGGATTAGAGGGACTCCCTTCCCCACCACGAACTGGCGCAGGCATAACTTCTTTAGACATAGGAGAGCCAACTCCTAGGATCAAGGCTACCGAAATCGGTCGGTTGTGGGGTTTGCACATGCATACATGCACTTCACGGCACCGCACAATTTCTAATCACATGTTTCTTATCTCTAGAGATGACTAATTCTGCTTCTCTTTTCATTTTACAGACGCGATGGTGAGGCAGGGATCTATGTTCAGCAATCTTCGCTCCAAACGCAATTCTTCCAGCACTTACTCTGAATCTCATAGGCATGAAAGTGAAAGAGACTACGATCGTGCCCACCACTCCCACCAAGAGCATGAGCGTTATGATAGGGAGAAGGAAAGGTCATATCAAAATAGGCGCCGCTCCCGGTCGCGATCGCCACCACCTAAAGGTTCCTCAAGACCATCTGGCTATGGCAGGAAATCTTCTGAAACTGCACACCAAATAGTGCCATCTCATACATTGAAATCCGGTGATCAACGCCGTATAACTAAAACGGAAGCTCCTATCATTACAGAGCAAGCCACTGTTGAGCCCATAGGGGAGGGAGCCATTCGAATTGCTAAGTTAAAGAAATATTTTTCGACTATATGTTTTGATGGCTTCCACTTTCCTTCAAACTTGAAAAGAATTCCCAACGACATAGAAAGACTGGTGCAGGACTACATGCACGATGCATACGGCCAGTACAGTGAATGGGTTAAGACGGCTGAGAGAGTTTCTACGGTACCTTCCGAGCAGGCTAAGACAATTGAGAAACTGGAGGCCAACCTTGCTCAGAAAGATAGAATAATAGAAGTGCTTACTAATGAAGCTGAATCTTCAAGGAAATCAGAGATGGAGGCCGATAAGAGAGCCGATGAGGCTAGACAGTCCATAGAAAACATGCGAAAAACTCACATGGACCTGGTGTAGGAGATGGGCCACCACAACATTGTTATCACTCGGGAAAGAGATGAGGCGCGGAAAGAGGTCAAAGAGTTAAAGGCGAAACTAGCCGAGGCCATCAAGGGAAAAGACGAGGCCAATAAAGTCGCCCAGGAGGCATGTGAACAGGCAGTGGTACTTAAGGAGGAGAGGGATGCAGCGAACTTGAAGGCCCAAGAAGCCGATGTTAGGATGGATAGGGAAATTAAAACGGTGGAGGCCAGGATGGAGAATGAATTTGAAGATCTCCTGGTCACGTACAATGCTAATGTCTTAAGAAACCAAAATTTAAATTAGCTTGGCGAAGATCATCCTTTTCAACTATACAAGGCCTGGAGTCGCTTGGTAGATAACGAAAAGGCGATCCGTGATGCTACGACTATCGATGAGTTCAAACTAGAAGCTCAAATACTTTTCGGAGATGAACCGAAGGTCTTCCAGGATACAATCATCGCTCTTGAAAAATAAAAGTTGGCTGCCAAGTATCCGAGCGTTGGAGAAGGATATGGAGTTGAGCATCGTGAAGTAGGTTTCGAAGCGCTCCTAGTCTCTCAATCTGAGCCTACTTCTTCTATCAATCCTCCAGTTGTCCCGGGATATGACCCTGATAAGCCGCACCTTTCTCTGATATATGAACGCAGCTCGGAAGGCACATTAGCTCAACATGGGAGTCAACCCGAGGAAGGTATTTTTGTTGTGTGTTGTGTGTATTTCTTTCATGTTTCAGTTTGTTTGTATATGTTTGTTAGTAGTGTTCGTTTGTACATATTTCCTTTCGTTTTGCATTTGGGTTTTAAGCCTTTCTTTCGGCCTGTGTACTTGTATATATGTTTGTGGTATGGAATAGAAGAAAGGCTTTTTCCCTCCTTTATTATTTTCGTATGTTCATTCTGATAACATGGTATCAAAGCCACGAAAATCCAAAATTCAAATCTATTGAGGAAATTAGCTCAAATCTGTAAAGATGGGAGAATCCACTAAAGAAAGCAAGAATAAGGTTACGATGGATGCGATGCAGTTGATGCCTAAAATTATAGATCACAAATGAATAATCTGAACTTCTTGAATTGGAGTAAGACGATTCAGTTATATCTTCGCAGTATAGATAAAGACAATCATCTAATCAAAGATCCACCTTTGCTAGATTCAAAAGATGATAAGGATTTGATGTGGTTTAGATCTGATGCTCGGCTATTCTTACAAATTAGGAATTCAATTGACAGTGAGGTAATTGGTCTAGTAAATCATTGTGAATTTGTTAAGGAGTTAATGGAATACCTAGACTTCTTATATTCTGGAAAAGGGAACTTATCTCGAATGTATGATGTATGCAAGTCTTTTTATCGAGCAGAGAAACAAGAACAAACTCTTATGAGTTATTTTATGAATTTCAAAAAGGTATATGAATAATTCAATATGCTTCTTCCAATTAGTTCAGATATTAAGATTCAGCAACAACGACATGAGTAGATGGCTTGTATGAGTTTCTTAGCTGGCTTACCATCAGAATTTGAATCTGCTAAGTCTCAGATCTTGTCTGGTTCTGATATTCTCTCTTTGCAAGAAGTATTTAGTAGAATTTTTCGTTCCGATGTTACTCAAATATCAAATAAAGTGGAGAGTGCTTTGATTAGTAGTAACAGAAGTTATGTACAAGGAAGTCAAGGTCAAAATAATTCGGTGAGACCAAATTTCAATTCACAGAGGCCGAATGCTCTAGATTTCTGAAATCCAAATCAAGGAAAATTCTGCACATATTGCAAGAAGCCAAGGCATATGAAATTTGAATGTAGGAAGCTCCAGTACAAGCATTCACAGTTGAATAAAGATATGAAGTCTGTTCTCATGTCAGCAGAAGATTATGATCAATATATGAAGATTCAAGGTTTGTTGAAGAAAGAATCAACAGTGAAGGAATCAGGATCGTCTGTTTCAGCTATTGCTAAATCTACAAGTCAAACTGAATGGATCATAGATTCTGGAGCCACTGGTCATATGACAGGTAATAGTAATTTGATTTCAGATATACAATATAAACAATCTGCTTATGCGGTTACATTTGCTGATGGATCACAAGCATTTGTTTAGGGAACTGGAAAATTGAGGTTAAATTCACATTTATCATTAAATTCAGTATTATATCTGCCAAAGCTATCATTCAACTTGATATCTGCGAGTCAAATTACTAAAGATCCGAAGTGTAGCATATCATTTTTTCCTGATCATTGTGAATTTCAGGATCTAACCACCAGGAAGATTATTGGTAAAGGCGAAGTATGTGGAGGATTGTATGTGTTTGACAATATACCATCAAAATCTATAAGTTGTTCAAGTATAACCTCTTCTGCAATTCAGATGCATTGTCAGCTAGGACATCCATCATTACCTTTGCTCAAGAAATTATGTCCACAGTTTAGCTCTTTATCTACATTACACTATGAGTCTTGTCAATATGCAAAGCATCATCGGGTTAGTCTATATCCTAGTGTTAATAAAAGGTCTAGTTCATTTTTTGAAGTTGTACACTCTGATATTTGGGGTCCATCTATAGTTGTGTCAAAGCAAGGATATAGATATTTTGTTACATTTGTTGATGATTACACACGTGTAACTTGGTTGTTTCTAATGAAAAGTAGATCAGAATTGTTTTCTAAATTCTGTGTCTTTTGTGCTGAAATACAGAATCAATTCAATACATCTATCAAAATATTGAGAAGTAATAATGCTAAGGAGTATACAAGTAATCAGTTTCATTCATATATGGTACAACATGGCATTCTTCATGAAACTTCATGTGTAGATACAGCATCACAAAATGGAGTAGCAGAGAGGAAGAATAGGCACTTGCTAGAAACTGCTAGGGCACTTATCTTTCAAATGAATGTTCCAAAGAGTTTCTGGGCAGAGGCAGTAAGTACTGCATGATTTTTGATTAATAGAATGCCTTCTACTATTTTAGGTTATCAAATACCTTATCAAGTTTTATGTCCAAGCAAGCAGATTTATCTAGTGAAACTGAGAATATTTGGTTGTACTTGTTTTGTTAGAGATGTCAATCCACAATTAACAAAACTAGATCCCAAATCACTGAAATGTATTTTCCTTGGATATTCAAGGCTTCAAAAAGGATACAAATGTTTTTGTCCAAAACTTAACAAATAAATTGTATCTATTGATGTCCACTTTGTTGAAAATGAGCCTTTCTATTCATCACCAGTTATTTCTCTAATCCAAGAAATTAATGATGAATCAGTTATAGAAGAAGATGATGAGTTTCTGATATATCCTATTATGTCTACCCATAATCATGAACATAGTGAAATTGAGGATTTTAATTCAAATACTCCATCCTCAACTGTATCTGCACCAGAGAATATTCAATTATACCAGTACAGGATACTGAGGTACCTATTGCTTTACGTAAAGGGAAGAGAAAATGTACTTACCCTATTTCCTCATGTGTGACATATAATAACATATCCCCTGAATCCCATGCATTCATATCTACACTGGATTCAATTTCTACTCCAAAGACAGTTAAAGAAGCTCTATCAAATAAAGAATGGCATGATGCTATGCTAGAAGAAATACATGCTTTGGATCAAAATAAAACATGGGAGTTAGTGCATTTACTAGATAATAAAAAAGCAATAGGTTGCAAATGGGTGTACTCAGTAAAATTAAAGTCAGATGGGTCTCTTGAAAGATTGAAAGCACGTTTAGTTGCAAAAGGATATGCTCAAACATATGGGATTGACTACTCTGAAACATTCTCACCAGTAGCTAAAATGACTTCAATAAGGATATTCATATCCTTGGCAGCAAAGAATGACTGGGTATTACATCAATTGGACATCAAGAATGCCTTTCTTCATGGAGATCTGGCTGAAGAGGTGTATATGGAGCAACCTCCTGGATTTTTTGCTCAGGGGGAGTATGGGAAGGTGTGCAAATTGAAAAAGAGTTTATATGGTCTGAAGCAAAGTCCCAGAGCATGGTTTGGCAAATTCAGTCAGGAAATAGAGAAGTTTGGGATGAAGCAAAGAAAAGCTGATCATTCAGTCTTCTATAGGAATGAGAAAGGTATATTGATTTTATTAATTGTGTATGTAGATGATATTATCATAACTGGTAATGATGGAAGTGGAATTTCTGCACTCAAAACATTTATTCACTCACAGTTTCACACAAAAGAATTAGGAGAGTTAAAATGTTTTTTAGGCATTGAGTTGATTAGAGAGAATGGCAAAATATGCTTGTCACAGAGAAAATATACTCTTGATCTGTTGAAAGAAACAGGGAAATTAGGTGCTAAGCCTTGTAATACACCCATGTTAGTTAATACAGTGTTGACAAAAGAAGGAGAATTGTTTGAGGACCCTGAGAAATATAGAAGGTTGGTTGGTAAACTGAATTACTTGGTTGTGACAAGGCCTGATATTGCGTACTCTGTGAGCATGGTTAGTCAGTTTATGGCTTCACCCACTATTGATCACTGGAATTCTTTGAAACAAATATTATGCTATCTTAAAAGTACTATTGGGCAATGTATAGAATACACAAACCAGGGGCATAACAGAATTGAAGCATTTGCTGATGCTGATTGGGCTGGTTCGAAAATGGATAGGAGATCTACTACGGGATTTTGTATACTGATGGGTGGTAATTTGGTTTCATGGAAGAGCAAGAAATAGAGTGTGGTATCTCGGTCAAGTGCTCAGTCAGAATATAGGTCAATGGACAACACAGTTTGTGAGCTGATGTGGATTAAGCATTTGATGGATGAAATAGGATTGAAGTGTGAGTTGCCTATGAGATTGTGGTGTGATAATCAAGCAGCTCTTCATATTGCTTCGAATCCGGTTTTCCATGAGAGAACAAAGCACATAGAAGTGGATTGCCACTTCGTCAGGGAGAAGATTCAACAAGGAGTAATTTGTACAAGCTATGTGAAGTCAGAGGATCAGATAGCTGATTTACTTACGAAATCATTGCATGGCAATAGGATTAAATTTCTGTGCAACAAGTTGGGCATATGTAATTTGTATGCTCCAACTTGAGGGGGAGTGTTGTGTGTTGTGTGTATTTCTTTCATGTTTCAGTTTGTTTGTATATGTTTGTTAGTAGTGTTCGTTTGTACATATTTCCTTTCGTTTTGCATTTGGGCTTTAGGCCTTTCTTTCGGCCTGTGTACTTGTATATATGTTTGTGGTCTGGAATAAAAGAAAGGCTTTTTCCCTCCTTTATTATTTTCGTATGTTCATTCTGATAACAGGACACTTCTTCCATTCATCCAAATGTAGGAGCACTGTCAGAAGACGTTACTAATATTTTCTCCTATCTTGATTCAGCTCTAGATTCTGCACCGACTGATCCTCCTGCTACTCAAGAAACTCATCACGAGAAGGAGGCACTTACAACAGAAGCTACAATCATGACGGTCACCACTTTGGCTGGGGAGACGCACGATAGTAGTTATGTGATTGATGACCAACTAATGGAAGCGCTCCTCGGCCACCAAAGCGAGCCAAGTATTGAAATGCCATTCAATGTAGATAAAGATGTGGTCATTACAGGCTCCTTGGGTCCAACCAGCAGTATTCCAATAAGCATACGTGCGGACTGGGCGGAGCAGATAATGGAGGAAATAAAAGCTGAAATTGAGCAAGCTGAGTAGGCTCGTAGAGCTGGCGGGGGCATGACAGGTCCCAGTCTGGTCCCGATACTTGTCGTTTCTCCAGGTGGCACTATCGTTGAGACTAGCGCGCCTTCTCCTTCTAACATTGAAAGTGCCACCATTCCTCCAGTCTCGCGCACAAAGGATATTCCGGTCTTTGTGAGTTCTCAGGAGGAGACTGATTCAATTCCCCCGGTCGGAGACAAGCCAACTGGAGCATGCCGGGGAGGTAAAGGTTCAAAGAGGGAGAGGGTTCTGAGCGGCAGCTCAAGCGGGTCTATGCCGAAGAAAGGCAAGAAGGATAGAAGACCAAAGGCGTAGAATTGCACTTTCGCTTCCTCTCTTTTTGGTAGATGGCCAGAATAGGATTTTCTTTTTCTTTTTGTAGGCCATGTATAGAAGCGGGTTTGGCCCCTGCTTATAGGAATTCAACGAACAAATTTTTGTACTCATCTTTTTCAAAGAATAGTGGAAATAAAATTTCTTTTCATTTTTCAGCGTAACTCTGTGTTCATTTGTTTAAGTATTTTAGCACTCGCGTTTCCATTCAATGTACTTCCGAGGCTTTAGTTTTTGAGTCAAACTTGAGTCCGGTCGCTAAATCCTAAAGTCATGGCTTCGGGTCATAATCAAACGTTGAGTCGAATCCCAACGTTGTGCTGCCTCGATCAGCGGTTGGTACCTGAGTTATGCCCCCAGTCCCAGGGAGAATTAAAGTGGTCAGTCGGCAGTCGATTTCCGCCTTTGCTAATTTTAATTTAACTAAGTCGGAACAAAGTTAAAGTGAAATGAGTTTGAGTGGTCGGATCACACTCGCTCATCTACTAGTGTTTGCATCCACACTTTGGGGATTGGACTTGTATGTCGGCGGTCGGTCATGCCTGCTTATCGCTTAGAATCATATCCGCACTTCGGGGACATGAGCTAATTTATGAGCGGTTAGTCACTCCTGTTTGGTATTCGGAACTATATCCACACTCCGGGGATATAAGTTAATTTACGGGCCGTTTTTCACACCCGTTTAATGTTTGGAATCATATCTGTGCTCCGGGAACATGAGTTGTTTCACGGGTGGTCGTTCATACCTGTTTAGTGTTTATACTCCGGTTCGCGCTCTTGGGACCAGAGTTAGTTGATGGGTGGTCAGTCACACCCATTTGGTGTTTATACTCCAGTCCGCGCTCTCGGGACCAGAGTTAGTTGAATGGTGGTCAGTCACACCCATTTGGTGTTTATACTCTAGTCCGCGCTCTTGGGATCAGAGTTAGTTGAATGGTGGTCAGTCACACCCATTTGGTGTTTATACTCCAGTCCGCGCTCTCGGGACCAGAGTTGATTGATAGGCGGTCAGTCACACCCATTTGTTGTTTATGCTCCAGTCCGTGCTCTCAGGAGCAGAGTTAGTTGATGGGTGGTCAATCACAGCCATTTGGTGTTTATACTCAAGTCCATGCTCTCGAGACCAGAGTTAGTTGATGAGTGGTCAGTCACACACATTTGATGTTCATACTCCAGTTCGTACTCCAGGAATCAGGAGTCGCTTCATAAACAGTCAGTCATGTCTGTTTAAGTGTTAGGATCTCGTTCGCACTCCAGGAACAAGGAGTTGATCATGGTTGCGGATGGTCGGATCACATCCACCTTGATTTGTCAAGCGAAATCGTAGATGGACGGATCCATGCTCTTCTAATTTGGAAGAATAAAGGCGAGGTCGTGGATGGATGGATCCATCTTCCTCGAGCCTGGATATTGGAGTTTTGTACTTCAGCCTGCACTCTAGGAGCTGGAGTTCGTTAGGGGATTGTCGTGTTTCAATCCTTTTTGACTTTATCGTTGCTTGCCCCCAAGCTTGGGGTTTCACTTAGCGAGTGACCGGTCGGATCACGATCACTACCTATTTAAATGAGTCCCACCGTATAATGGGACTTAGCTCTTCGTACATCGTGACGGTTGCATGACGCATTTCAAGAAATTGCCAGTCTGGCTTGTTGAGTCTACATTTTATTGCCGAAATAAGAAAGTATGGAAAATTCAGTTGCCTTATTACAAGTTCAAATACAAAAAATGCATAAACAAATTTCAAAGGAAAAGCAGACTAAATGAACAAAAGCCAGTTATGTGTAATAGCGATGGAGACTCTCGCTGTTCCATGTTTTCGGTAAAGTGAGACCGCCAACAGTTGATAGTTTGAATGTGCCGTCTCTAAGTCCCCGCTTGATGACATATGGTCCTTCCCATGCCAGTTTCATGTGTGAAGGGACCGGATAAATTCGCTTAAGTATGAGATCGCCAACTTTGAAGGTTCTGGGTCAGACCTTAGCGTTGTATAATCGGGCGACTCGACTGTGGTGTGCGACTGCCCTCAAATCAGCCTCTTCACGCTTTTCATCCAGTAAATCCAATGATTCTGCAAGTTGGATGGCGTTCGTCTTTGGATCGTAGTAAGTCACACGATGAGAAGGTACTTCAAATTCAACTGGAATAACGGCTTCAGAGCCGTAGGAAAGTGCAAACGGAGTATGGCCGGTCGCGGACTTGTGGGTAGTTCGATATGCCCATAGGGCCATGAGAAGTTCATCGACCCACTTGCCTCCAGCCTTCTCCAGGCTTTTCTTCAGAATGGACTTGATAACTTTGTCGACAGCTTTGACTTGTCCATTCGCTTGAGGGTGAGCTATTGCTGAGAATTTCTTCTGGATGCGGTAGCATTGACAGAAATTTTAAACTCGACACTATCGAATTGGGTCCCATTATTAGTTACAATGGTGTATGGGAGACCGAAGTGAAAGATTATGTTGCGTACAACAAAGTTGATTACTTTTTTCGTCGTGATAGCGGCTTAGCTTCCGCCCAAGTAAAACGGTCAACTACAACGATGGCATACTTCGCACCACCCTTGGCTAAGGGTAAGGACCCTATTATATCGATGCCCCATGTGGCGAACAACCATGGACTGACCATCTGAGTGATTTCGGTAGGTGGGGCTCTCGGAATACTGGCATGCTTTTGGCACCTATCACACTTCTTGGCGTAATATGATGCGTCTCGGTTCACTGTCAACCAGTATTATCCATATTTGAGTATCTTTTTGGCAAGGGCTTGGCATCTAGTGTGATCACCACAGTCTCCCTCATGAACATCATGCAACACTCGTTTGATCTCGTCATGGGCGATACGCCGGAGTAAACGAACAAAATATCCCCTCCTGTATAGGACTCCATTCTGGATAATAAATCGCGAAGCTTTTCGATGAACCTTCCTTTTCTCACTTCTGCGCTCGGGTAAAGCTCCGTGCTCAAGATAGTTTCTAAATGGATTCATCCGCGAGTCCTTCTCGGCTGTTGCCTTATACACCTAGTCTGTCTCTATTTGATCGATACTCAGAGCGGTAAGTGTCTCGACGGGGACGAGTCCCATCTGTTGTGCTTCGCCAGTGCTGGCCAATTATGCTAAATAATCAGCTTTAAGATTGTGCTCTCAGGGTATATATTGGATAACATAATAGTCGAATTGATTCAACACTTCTTGAACCCGAGTAAGGTAGGTGGCCAATCTCTGGTCTCTGGCTTGATACTCCCCTCGAACCTGGCATACGACCAATTTCGAATCATAGTAAATCTCTACAGCAATAACTCCCAAGTCTCTGGCAAGTCTTAGTCCATCAAGCAAAGCTTCGTACTCGGCTTCGTTGTTAGTTGCGCATAAGTCAAACTTTAAATCATAGCATATGGATCGACCTTCTGGGGTTTCGAGTACCACTCCAGCGCCTGCGAAATAATCGTTTGATGCACCATCAGTGTATAGGTTCCATGTACGCTTAAGAAATTCACTAGCTTCGAGCAAATCCTCTAGTATGGTGAATTCAACTATGAAGTCCGCCAGAACTTGTCCTTGAATGGCTTGCCTCGGGGTATAAGAAATATCAAATTGACTCAACTCGATGTTCCACTTAAGTAACCTACCAGGCGTCTCAGGTCGTGTTAGGATCCGTCGCAACGGCTGGTCGGTGTAGAAAGTGATTGAATGAGCTTGGAAATATAGACGGGGCTTCCTCGAGGCTACGACAAGACAATAAGCCAGCTTTTCCACCCTCGAGTAGTTTCTTTCTGCCCCATCAGTCTTTTGCTGATATAATAGACCGGTCGTTGGATCCGATCCTTTTCTCGAATCAAAGCAGCACTGATTGTGTATGCTGAAACCGCTAGATAGACATACAATCTCTCGTGATCAATCGACTTCGATGGGATAGGAGGTGTTGCCAGATGTTGAACTAATGCTTGGAATGCGCCCTCGCACTCCTCTGTCCACTCGAAATTTCGTTTCACTTTCCTGATCAGATCAAAGAAGGGAATGCACTTGTCCGTGGATCTGGAAATAAATCTGCTTAAGGCTCCCACCTTCCCATTGAAGCTTTGCACCTGCTTTATGGTTCTGGAAGTTTCAAGATTCCGAACTGCCTAGATTTTCTCAGGATTGGCATCAATTCCTCTGGCATTGATGGTGAATCCAAGGATATTTCCTGACGCTGCCCCAAAATGACATTTCAACGGATTAAGCTTCATTCTGTACCGTTGGAGTATGTTAAACATTGTTTCCAAATCACTGACATGGTTGATGGACAGTCGTGACTTCACGAGCATGTCATCCACATACTCCTTCATGGTCTTTCTCATCTGGTTAGCGAACATTCAGTTCACGGGCCTCTGATAAAATGCTCCAGCATTCTTAAATCCGAACAGCATCAGCTTGTAACAATAGAGTCCCAAATTAGTGACGAAGCTAGTATGTTCCTGGTCAGGTAGATGCACCGGTATTTGATTGTAGCCGAAATACTCGTCCATGAAAGATAAGAGCTCATCTCTGGCTGTTGAATCCACCATTTGATCAATTCTGGGAAGAGGGAAATTGTCTCTAGGGTAGGCTTTATTCAAATTTGAGTAGTCCACACATGTTCGCCATTTCCCGATTGACTTTTTGACAAGCACTGGATTAGATACCCACTTCGGGTATAAAGCATCATTAATAAACCCGTTCGACTTGAGTTTATTTACTTCTTCCTTCAGGCCAGCAGATCTCTCTAGATCCATACAATGCCATTTTTGTTTGACCGGGACGTGTCGTGGGTCAATATTTAATGCCTGGCTTGCAATGTCCAGTGAGATCTCACACATGTCTGAATGAGTCCAGGCAAACACATAAAGGTTCGCCCGGAGAAAATCAACCAATTCTTGTCTCATCTGGTGGTTAAGTTGAGATCCGACCTTTACCATTCTAAAATCGTCGTTGTCATGGATCGGAACATCAATCCTCAACTCCGCCGGGGAAGCTTGACTATCTTTGATTTCCTCCTCATCATAATTATCTCTGGGATCAAGGTCCTTAAGGAACTGCTTGTGGCGCCTGAGCTTAGGCTCAGGCGTTAGTTGTCAATTTTCTAAAAACAGACGCCGAGAGATTCCTCTACGCCCTTCCCTTTCTCCTTCCGCTGCGCATCCCGCAGCTCCACAACATAACAGGCGCGTCCAACCACCTGATCACCATGAAATACTCCGACCCCATTATCAATGGGGTACTTCAGAGTAAAACACCATGGAGCCATCGCTGCCCTGAATTCCGCAAGGGCCGGTCGGCCCAAGAAAGCATTGTCGGGGGAATATATGTCTACACCACAAACTGCAACACCCGGACTCTCCGACGATCTCCAATACCCAATTCAACGGGTAACTCTACCATGCCAACTGGTATGGTTGCACTTCCATTAAAACCATGTATGCGTGACTGACATGGTTTTAGATCTTTCACCTCCATTCTCATTTGGTCATAAGCGTGCTTGAAAAGTATATTGACAAAAACTTCCACAGTCGACTAAGATCCTTTTCATCCAAGCAGGACCTATTTGGGCTGAAATAACCAACGGATCAATAGTGGGGGCCTTGACTCTGTCAGCATCTCGGTTCCTGATAACGATGTCGTCTGTCATTGTCCTCTGTTGTTTTACTGAGGCCTCATCATCAACATTACTACAACATTCAAAGTCCATATGCCTAATCGAACTGGCATATGACTCCATTTCCTTCCAGCTCCGATTAGCCAGATGAGGACCACCACTCACACTGTTTATTACCAACCTCCTGCTAGTACGTGCAGGTTCTTTGTGCTTAGCTTGGCCTTGACCTTGATTTGGATTAGTTGCGCCCGCACCTCCATCCTGCGGAGCCCAAACAAACTACTCTAACTTCTTTTCAACTTCTCGACGATGTCATGTAAATGACGGCACTTATTAGTACTATGGCCGTAACAATCATGGAATCTATAGAATTTCCCGGTTTGAATTTGTTTCTTAGATGATGATTTCGGAGCTGGTTTCTTATACTGTACGATATTACAAGTCTGAAAGTAAACATTTTCCAGCGATGTGTTTAGGGGAGTATACCGATCGAACATGGGAGCTCTGTGTCTCGGTCCGCAATTTGGGTCTCCCTTCTTTTCCTGACCTCCATTACCCTTCTATTGACCTTGCTTATTCTGAATATTCAATTGCACTTTGCCGGAGTTCTCTCTGTTCTGCTTCACAGCAACATTACTTTGAATGCCTTTACCACAGGGCCCTGCTGCGTTGTGCTTCCTAGATCGTATAGTGTCTTCTCTCCTCAAGAACTGGGCCTCCTTAGCATAGAAACGATCCAATGAAGTGGGGGGCTTCCCAGCCAACCAATCACCAAACTTGGAATCGGGATCGATCCCTTTAGTCAACGCCATCAGAATAGAATTATCATTGGGGTTGCTAACCTCTACACAAGTAGCATGGAACCTTTCTAGATAACGTCTAAGAGTCTCTCCTGGAGCTTGAGTAACACTAGACAAGGTGTTGACATCCTTTGGTCTAGTAGCATGCATATGGAACTGCTCAACAAACTTAGTAGCTAATTGATCAAAACATGAGATGGATCTGGGTGGTAATCGAATGGACCACATAGTTGCAATGCCTCCCAAAGAGATAAGAAAACTTCTACATTTAACCACATCGTCAGCTCGAGCGGCGTTCATGAGCCATTCATACTTTACGGTATGTTGGTTAGGATCTGAATTTCCTTCGTACACCAGCAAAGTCGGCATCCTGAATCGACGGGGTGGCTCTGCATAAAGAATGTCATCGGTGAATGGAGTATGACTTCTGAAGATTCCCTAATCATCGTTTGTAAGGCTTTGGCTTTCTCTGATCATCTAGCGTATCATGGTTGGAATGTCAGGCATTTGGATGTTCGGGGCCAAGGCATGGTCGAGTTCCATGTTGCGGGGATGGTCCAGTCATTATCTACGGTCCATTCCTGGCCTCCTTGGCTCCCGATCTTTAGGGAAATGAGGATCCTAAGCATGAACGTGTTGACGAAGTGCTGGATATGGTTGGTTCTGGATCTCAGCTTCCAGATCTATAGCGGTAGCAGCTGCGTGGTCGTGAGTGGTGTGATAAGGAAGTGCCCCTCCTCGGGAGGAGGGTCCAGCTTGGTGCATTGTAAAAGGACCAATCCCAGCCTATCCAAGATTCATGGCATGCTGATGCTTGGAGGCTTCTGCATAGTTTTCATCTAGCCGACGGCGTGTTGATTTATGATTGAAGTCAGATGAAGCCGAGCTTTCAGTTGTGGAATGAGAGACATGACCCTTCTAGATCTCCTTCGCCTTTCTTCGTTCAGTTGGTCTGCGAGCTCCCTGCTTAGTGAGCTCTTGACAGCTCCGAGTAAGCTCTTGCATAAGGGTCTGAAACTCCACTCCAATCACAGGACCTTGTGGATCTGGAGCTCCAGCTGATGTTTGGCCTGCTGTGGTCAACTGCGCGGGATTTTGCCTATCCCTTCCTTCAGGATCTGCATCATTTGAAACGGTTTTGGTAGTATGCACCATGATGAATGTAGCATTTTTCTAGATCTGGAGTAATCTGAATATAATGGAAGGAACTACTGGAAGACATATCTGGATTTCATCCTTAGATTTTAGCAATCCAACAACGGCGGAGGATCCACAGAGCAGGAGAAAATAGGGTTTTCTCAGTGGAAACACCAAAGTGTTTGTACCAGAATTGGGCACAACACTCTTGGATGTAATTGAAGAGATTATAATGAATAAATTAAATGGAAAACGAGGCTAATCTAACAATCACACCAATAAAATCAAACAGAAATAGAAAGATATAAGAATTTATAGTGGTTCGACGTTGTAGCCTACGTCCACTTTGAATTGTTTTGCTATTTATTGATGATTGACAACTAATCACAACAGTACAAATCACTAGCTTTCAAGTTATAATGGAGTTGCAGCAAAGTAACGACATAGAAGCATCAAGATTCCTTTTTCCATAGGCGTAGGGATGCTATTTAAAGGAGTAGATCTAGAAATATCTCCCTTAAAGCTCGGAATACCTTTTCTCACACATACGTGAGCCCACCAGATTTATCAAGGGTCATTCAGGATCGATCCTGATCGATCCCCATCATCTTCGTATCGATCAATATTAGCTCCATTTGAGCTGCGATCGATCAGGGTGGTCCTTCAGATGATAAGAAAGCTTCTGTGAAAATTTGGAGGCATTTGGATTTGTAGTTTTTGAGTTATGATCGATCCAAGGTTGATTTTGTAGTTTGGCTGGTGGTTGTGTATCGATCCATGCGTATCGATCGATTTCATATCGATGACGTGTCTTAAGCATTTTGTGGAGATCCAAGTTTCATGCTAGTAGATCGCTTCCCTTGGGCAGACTACTTCCTTCATATCGATCGGAGGTTGCTTCTCTTCGTATCGATACTTGGTTACTAGTTCGTATCGATCGTTTGGCCGATCGATACGAAATATACAGGGGATCGATAAAAACAAATAATTTTTGAGTAGATGGGCTTTGATCGATCCCAAAGATGCTATTGCCTAATGGATACGAGGGGGATGGATGTGAATTTGATGGATACGAAGGTAATGGATACGAAGTAAGCACGTTTCACATGAATCTTGATCGATCCATAACTTGAGCATACGAACTCCGATTGACCTAAAATTTGGAATGTAGCCTTTCATAGCATTGTTTGTCGCACCATGCTAATTGTAACTCAATCCGGACTCGGACCAAGTTTGCCCGTATCCACCGTGAATCTTTAGATAACCGATCTTCGGGACGGATTGTTTTCTATCTCTAGTCAAATCCTTGGTGTCATGATCTTGCCAAAAGGCGGGATAACAATATATATAAGCATATCCCACCTTTTATGCTACATATCATGTAGCCCCTTGATTAAGGCTTGAAAGGGGGGATACGCACTTAACCAACGTGCACAAGGCATGGGAAGGAGAGACACACGACATATTTTGGGTGGAGGTTATATCCTTGGGGGTAGTTTTGTAATTTCACTTCCTTAGCCTATAAGTACCCCAACATATTCGTAATTCTTACTTTACATCTTCCTTCATTTCCTAACACTCTCCACTTATATTCTTACACATATTCCATGGCTTCCTAACATATTTTCAAAGTCCTAAAAATTATTTATTTCTATCTTAAATCTCTTCCATAACTTTCTAAAACCTTTCTACAAGCCTTTCTATACTTCACTTCCAAAATATAAGCACCTACACACCCAAAACAACCCAGGCCAAGCCTCGAACCCATTTTGACTCCCAAGCCCTCTCTCGTTCCACTTTTCCAAATAAGGGGCGAAGATCTAAGTCGTGTTTAAGCTTGAGTAGAAGTTATCTTAGTTTCATCGACTTTGGGTGATTAAAGTTCGTGTTTTTAAAACTCAAGTTACTAACTTTTTAAAGTTGTAAAATTTATGAGTTAAAATATTATTTCAGCATTTAGTAATGTTGGATGTTGTATATGCATGCATATATGTTAATTTGGAGTTGATTGTTTGTGTTGAAGTTTGAGTAGGCGATAAAGATTATACCTTAAATATTAGAAAAGTTGGTTAGTAATTATGAAGTAATATTCTTGCTTATGATTATTCTATAATGTTATGATATTATGTTGGAATGTTGTATTTTTTGTATGTGGTTCCATGTCACAAAGGTAGCGATTCACTAACCAAAAGCGACGTAGAAATCCTCCTTTTGTCGGAAGTTTGATTTTTATTTCAAAGTAAAAGTTTTCAAGTTTAAAACTTTGATTTTGGTTTTCAAAAGTTTATTTTCATGTTTTAAAGAAGAAAAGAGTTCAAATTTTAAGTTTTTAAAGCTTAGAAATCCAAATTTAAAAAAGTGAAATTACGGGTTCGTATAGCGATAGTCGCTATATGCGTAGTTCAGAAAATTTAACTAGTTTTCTAATCCAAAATTGTCTTTACTTAGAAATCTTTTGGAAATATTTTCTAACTTAAATTAAGTAATTAGAGAACAGTTATTTAATTAATAAATTATTTAGTGGTTATTTAATTGATTTATTAATTAATAAAGTAATTAGTACTTAATTATTAGTTAAAATTGATTTTTAATTATTAGTACTTAATTAACAGTTTAAGTAATCAGTTTTGTTTAAACTATTTTCTTTTCAAATTTGTTTTAAATCAAGGAATTTCTGTGTCACTTACTCTTAAGTAATCCCATATGATTTGGAAAACTAAATAACATCTATTAGTAGAACAAAAAATCATTCTGCTATTACAATTAACTTGGACATTTACCTAAGTTGATTGATGGTTATGTGTTTATCCCTTATATACCTGTTGTTATGTGATGCCATATTAGACTGGATAAGTAAAACCAAATTAAAAGCACCATTGTGGTCATTAAGCCTCCATTTGATTTTATTAGGATAAATATTCCATTTTCTTTTTGAAATGGTTTTAAAGTTATTCCATTTTGAACAAGATATTTAAGAATGATTTGACAAATGGTTTTTCTAAAGATGTATTTAACTAATGGGAATGGTTTTCCATGTTATAAAAAGAAGTTTTTATAAAGAGTTTTATAAAGGAATTTGGAATAAGGTGTTTTTGGGTAAATGGATTTGATTTTTCAAGCAAAGAAGATTTCATAAACAAGGGAGATTTATAACATGGATTTGCTTGTTAAAGGAAGGTAATTTGATTGAAGTTGTTTAAACAAGAAAGGTTTATAAAGAAGTTTTATAAATGAGTTTGGGGTATTTATAAAAGAATTTTTAGAAAATGATTTAGATATTCATAAAGGGAGTTTATAAAAAGGTTTGGATATTTATAAGAAATTTATAAGAAAAGTTGGATATCTACGAAAACAATTTATATAAATGATTTTAAATATTTATAAAGGGGTTTTATAAATGAATTTGGAAGTTTGGAAAGTATTCTTAAATGCATTTTAATTTCAAGTAAAAGTGATTTCATAAATGAAATAGATTTGATTAAAGAGGATTTATCGAAATAAAAATAATTTGAAATATGGGTTTCTCTAAACTGACCTTTTAAAAATGGTGGTATGGAACTTCTGTTAACAAGGATTATGTTTTAATAAGGTTAATTATGTTTTAATTAATCTTTTATTAAAGTTGATTATGTTTTAACAAGGTTTAGTTAAAGTTTAATTACTAGTTAACAAGGATTTAGTTTTCATTTACAAGGGTTTTAATTTATTTTAAAATTGCTTTGAGTTTAATTAATCAGTTTTGTTTTAAATTGTTTTATTTTCAAATTTGTTTTAAATTAAGGGATTCCTTTGTCTCTTACTCTTAAGTAACCCCATATGATTAGGAAAACTAAATGACATCTATTAGCAGAAAAAAACACCATTTTACTTTACAATTAACTTGGACATTTACTTAAGTTGATTGATGGTTATGTGTTGATCCCTTATATACCTGTTGTTATGTGATGCCATGTTAGACTGGATAAATAAAAAAAAATTAAAAGCGCCATTATGGTCATTAAGCCTCCATTTGATTTTGTAAGGATAAATATTCCATTTTCTTTTTGAAATGGTTTCAAAATTATTGCATTTTGAACAATATATTTAAGAATGATTTGACAAATGGTTTTACTTAAGATGTTTTTAACTAATGGAAATGGTTTTCCATGTTATAAAATGAAGTTTTTATAAAGAGTTTTATCAAGAAATTTGGAAACTTATAAGGTATTTTTGGGTAAATGGATTTGAGTTTTAAGCAAAGAAGATTTCATAAAGATGGGAGATTTATAAAATGAATTTGCTTATTAAAGGAAGCTAATTTGATTAAGGTTATTGAGGAAGTTATTTAAACAAGAAAGGTTTATAAAGAATTTTTATAAATGATTTTTGGGTATTCATAAAAGAATTTTTAGAAAATGATTTGGATATTCGTAATGGGAGTTTATAAAAAGGTTTGGATATTTATAAGAAATTTATAAGAAAAGTTGGATATCTATAAAAGCAATTTATATAAATGATTTTGAATATTTATAAAAGGGTTTTATAAATGAATTTGGAAGTTTGAAAAGTATTTTGAAATGGATTTGGATTCCAAGTAAAAGACATGTCAGAAATGAAATAGGTTTGATTAAAAAAGATTTGTCGAAAGAAGTAGAAAAAGAATTTTAAATCTGGGTTTATTTGAAATCCGGGTTTCTCTAAACTGACCTTTTAAAAATGGTTGTATGGAACACCTGTTCCACACTTAACACCGAGGGAATATTGTTTAGGGTTGTCCTTACTCTAATTTAAATAACATTTGTTTAATCCTTTTAACATGATTTGGAAGTAAGATGTTATTCACAAGTGTTTTGTGTATATATTTATGTTAGAGAGATAAGTATATAAATGTTTTAGACAAACGTTTTGAAAAGAGATTTATTAAATAAAGATTTGTTTTGACGCTTAGAGGTTGCTATGGATAAATAAATGTCAAATAGAATTGGTTGTTGTTTGTTTATTGATATTTAAATAACCGACTATCAAATATGGACCCAAAACGTAACTTTGGAAATATCTAGGATAAACACGTGAGTTATATGGCATAGTCATCTTCGATGATGCTGTACTGTTCGTATACATCTCTTTTCATTCTCCTAGGACAAATGATAAGGAAATCTGTCTACCAACAGTTAGGAGGTGATCCCTGCTCTTAACTTTGACTGTTTATTTCCTAAAGAACCAGGGTTGAGTTTACCGGAAACTATCAAATGTTGTTTCGAAGAGACCAGGATCAGATATGTTATATGAAAACCACTTCGATCCAACTGAAGCATTTCGAAGTGAAGACATCTTGAAGATGATGGAATTGAAGATGGAGCTCTTTGAAGTGCAAGGGCTGCTTGCTATTAATCCTGAGGGTGATTCCAAAATGGATGTAGTAAAAGTAGTGCCTTCGGTTTGTCCATCTCTTAGACAACTTTTATGGATGAATGCTGGCATTGCATTGTTGCTTGGAGGGCAGTATTATTATTCCAAGTGGGAAGTGCTATATAAAAAGGTCAAACGTAGCCTCAAGCTTCATCAACCAGGAAATGACAAAAATCGGGCATGCAGCAGGGCCATGTGGGTCGCTCCTATAAGGGTATGGTCATTCCAAATTTTATCGATTACTATCTACTCATGTATGCTTTAAGGCCCAAAGCGAGGTGATCATATTTGGGACTACTAGTCAAGTAGTAGGCCATTCTGTGTGGTAGGATTTTGTCAGTCCCTGGTGCATTTTATCTAGAGATTTACCATCGAAAGGTAGTTCCTTACATTCTCATAGCATGGAATCAATTCTCCAATACGTACCTTTACGGTTTTAGATGGACCCAACTATGTTGAAATGTGACATGCAAGCATTTCAGCTATATTCATATTTTACTTTGACCCTTAGACACTATTATAATATCAATGGAATTTCTATAGAAAATGTTTTGGTTATCGTAAGGTAAAAACCCTTCCGTGTTTATGTGCAGCATGGTCTTACGAGATGCTTTTGATTTAAAGGTTTTTACAAAGTTAATGATTTATACTTTACTCACACCAGACCCATGTTTAACCCGGAGTTCATTTTTCCATTTCTTAAACTCTTGGGTGCTCAAATTTGAATGTGCAGCCAAGTAGTTCAGGTTTTTCCACAGATTTACCTTGGAGGAGTTTGGAGCAGGTAGCTTCATCGATAGCTAGTTATTTTTCATGTTTCCATTGTATTATATGTATAATGTATCAGTTTGGCAGGGACAGGCTGTTATAACTGTCCTAAGGTAGAATTTGTGTTAGTATGACTCTGATGTAACAATTTTGAAATGACTTTGTAATATATTATGTTGAGTAATATATATTGTTCTGTTACGTTGTGAGATTCTGTGTTGTTTAGTTTCTTCTCTTCTATCTTATCTTTTTTTCTTTCTTTCATCCTTAATGACCCATTTTTCAAATGACTAAATGATCAACACACGAATACTGAGGATGTATTAAGTGTCGTCTTTGTAGTAAGAAATGTGGATTGTTACAGTTATCCCCTCAAAAGAGCCAAACCATCTAATAAGTACATATTGAGATATAATATATAATGTCGAGGGTGAAGAAAATAAATCAGAAAATAGCTATGCTGCTCTCATCTCATGACAAAACAATACTGAAGTACAATCAAAACCGCTAAAGCGCGTTTTCATATGGATTTTCTCCAAAGGCGTCTCCAGCTCAAAACTAAAGCGGATCTCGATGATAAGGATAAGAAACCACCTTCCAAGTGTTGTATATCTATAGATAAAATATACCATAAAGTAAATAAAATTGGCCATAACGTTCTAACATATAGAACTATGCAGAATCAAGTATCAACAACTCCTGCATGCAACATATCAAAAGCATACTCTGGATATAGAGTTCATATACCCCATGGGTTAGCTAAACCCGAGATCATGCACCCTACTTTGTCTTTAGTAATATACCGATACTGAAGTCAATTTTAGCTTCTCCGGATATGGAGTTAGTATACCCCATGGGTTAGCTAAACCTGGGATCATGCATCCTTCTTTGTCTTTAGTCTTATATCGATGGTGAAGTCACGTTCAGCATCTTACACATGAGTCGTGACTTTAATAGATTAGGAAATCGCAGATAGGTTCCAGCATCTTGAGCGTACCTACTTCCAAGAGATATAATATGTATCTCGGTCTTGAAGTAGTTTCGGATAAGTAAAACATTTACCGATCTCGGTCTCTCTAGGACTGAGTCGACGAATTTGGTCATAATTAACAATAATGAGAATGATCACATATGGAAACCATGTCTCATATACTTATCATGTTTCCGAACTTGTCAACTTCCGCAATCCATCGGTCAAAAGTTAAATCTGGTATGTTTAAGCACTATTGCTTCTACATCCTACTGGAATCATCATTCTTAACTCTCACGGATAAAAAAAAGTCTACTTTGTCAGCTTTAGTGCTAAGTACACAACCAAATACTTTCCATAAACAAGTATACAAACAAAGCACGATTAACACACAAATCACGATCAAGTCACATAAACAATTTTTAACCCATTATTGGTTAATTAATCTTATATTAATTAAAACCTCTTTTATTAGTAAAACTCCTTTTATATAACAAAACTTCCTTTTATCAATTAATATTCCTTTATTAATTAATATTTCTTTATTAATCAAAACTTGTTTATTTAATTAAATACTTCATCCATTGATTAAAACTTCATTTATTATTTTAAAACTTCTTCCTTTATTTAAACATCTTTTATTAATTAAATACCTTTATGAATTAAACTCAGTTATTTATTAAACTCCTAATTAATTGAAACTTCCTTTATAAATTAATTAAAACTTCCTCTATTAATTAATTAATTAAAACTTCCTTTATTTATTTAAAACATCACTCACTTGATTAAACTTCTTATTAATTTAAATTACTCAATTAAGCTTGTATATAGATTTAATTTCCCTTTATAAAGATATATACTAGCATCACGTATTAACTACTCATGTATTTACTATTTACATATTTATTACTTAAGTATTTACTATTCACGTACACTTATTTCTATACTTTAAAAGTATTCATATACTTATCTCACATAGTATAAGTATATTCACAAATCATTAATAAGATTTACTTGCTTTAACATATAATCAAAGAGGTTAAAAACAATGGTTAATTAAAATTATTACTATAAACCCCTTCTCTTTTTTATATTTTAAACATATAACTTTTTCTATCTTTTTATAAAAGATTCCATAATTGTTATTATCTATAAAATTCCATTTTAAAGATCTAAGTATATTTATAATCATATAATAATATTTTTCTATTTTGAAAATATAATTCAAGGGTTTAAAAACAAATTATACTAAAACATTGTTTACTACAAGCCCAAAACACTTCACACTTAATCATTTCCTTTAAAACTTACTTTTTAAAGATTATTTATACTTATAAGGGTTAAAAACAAATGTAATTTAAACATTGTTTACTACAACCCAAAATAATTTATTTATAATTACCTTAAAATATTCATTATTAAATATCTAATTATATTCTTACGTACAATTAATAAGGATTAAAAATAAATGTTACTAAAGCATTGTTTACTACAACTCAAAACCATTTTTATACTTATCGTTAACTTTAGGACAACCATTTTAAAAATCAAAGCATATTCACATTTATTAATTAAGGTAATACACTTTTACTTTAACTTCCCAAAATAATTTATTTTATCTTAGCTGTTAAATCCAAAATTTCTTTACTACATTTATTTAATACTCAACTTACTTATATATATATATATATATATATACATTATCTTAAAATATTTAAGAACCTATATATTACCAAAAACCTTCTTTTAAATAATGTATATATATACACTAATTCATTTATAAGGTAATACAATTAATAAAATTCTAAACTAATTTAAAAGACATTATCTTAAATAAGCTTTTTAATACTTTATGGAAAAAATATTTAACTAATTTTCTAAACACTACATATATTTAAAAATACTTAAACTAATTCTTGGTTTAAAACATTTAAATTAAATATTAATTAAAAATATTTATTTATAATTTATTTAAAAGCCATAAAACTATGTTTTATAATTTAAAACTCTTTACTTAAGAAATTCATAAATAATTATTAAAAATATATTTAACCCTTGACATTTTTTCAATAATAAATACACTACAGTAATTATTATAAATGTAAAGAAGCCTCTAGGATGTCTTTCAAAGTTCATTTTGAAAATCGTTGAATACAAGGAATTTTCAAGTGCATCCATCGCGACCTTTTTGCTTCCAATTTTCACAATTTTCATTCCCAATTCCTATAACTTCCCAAACCAATTCCTTTATGTCAAGCACACCCAAATGTGTGTACCGAATAAGCAAATATATATTTCTATAATATATTCATATTTGAATCGATCAAACATATGTCAAATTCAAGGGAAATCAAAGTGCATTTATAGCGACTTTTTCGCTTCAACCATTACAACAGACTATCAAACATATTGTAACGACCCAGAATTTTGGCTATTTGAAATTGGAATATTTAATTAATTTTAAATATTTGAAAGTTAATTTTTAACTTAAATTTCAAATATAGCCATTTATTGGATAATTTAATTTTTGAATTTAATAATTGAAAATTGGTTAAAATATTGAATCTGGAGTTTTAAACTTGTTAAAAATAATTTAAAGGCTTATAAAATTTATATTTATAATAGTGAAGATAATAAAACTTTTTTAAATTGAATTTAAAAGTGATTTGTTCAGTTTTAAAAATATATCATTTAAATTTACATTTAAAAATAGCTTTCCAGGGCAAAATCTCGGATTTCTACGAAACTTGTTCCATTGGATCCGTAATACTGTATTATTATTGGATTTCAAATTTCGTAGACATCGTTTGGTCGTACGGGATATAAACGCGCTGAAATTTATATCGAAAATTCAATATAATAATTGGGTTCAAAAAGCTATCTTCTCCATACGATCGAATTAGGACTCAAAACCTTTACCATTGCGTTTAGAATAGGGATATAACATTATGAATGCCTAGCGGCACGCCTCGATAGGGGCTCGAGTTTTAATCTGCGTAATCGAGACGATTTGAATTTAAATAATATATATATATATATGTATATATATATATATGTACATGTATATATATATTTGACTCGACAAATATTTTCACATCAGCTGTTTTTTTTCATCACCTCAAAACATTATAGCCATCTCCCTTCAACATGCAAAACAACACGTCTTCTTCTGTTTTAAAATCACGTTTCCCCCCTTTTATTGCATATCAACCGAACCAAGAAAAAAAAGAAAGCTCAAAAAGAAAAGTTAAAGTGGAATCGAATTAAGTGGAAAATCCTCAGTTTAGAAATCGAAGAGCTGCTTCTTCCTCTCCCTTGTGAACAAATCACGAGCCTCGTCTTGTTCCTCTTCAATTCGAGGTCGCACAGAAAAAAAACAACTGCGCTCGTCATTTAATGGCACGTGATGAGGAGATGGCCGTGATAGTTCGTCGGTAGTGCGGGGTGTTCGACAGGGAAGAGGCACGACATCGCAATACTAGAAAGGGTTCTCGAGGCAAGGGGAGTGGCGGCGCCGTGTGAGGGAAAGGGTCGTAGCGAGGAGCACGGTGGCCGTGGGTGGGGCGCGTAGTTTTTGGGTTGGGATGGATTGTGGCGGGGGACATGTTCGGAGGAGGTAGGGATTCGCCAATGTGGGTGACTGCAGTTCGCGTTTGGGAGATGGCAGCGGTCCATCGTACGTTGGCCTAGGTCGTTCGAGCTTGGAGGAAGCTTTCACGTCCAAGGAAGACATTGTTGGGCCAGCTTCATTTTGGGTAAGTTTAGGTTTAAAAAAAGTTAGTGTGCTAATTTTATGTAAACAGAAAAAAAGAGAAAAGTTTATAATATACATATCTTATTGGTTTTAGGTCCTAATTGAACTCGGTTTGTCGTGTTACGTTCGTAATGATGAAATCTGCGTATGGAACGGGTATGCCTTAGATCGGAGCTTATTGAATGTACACTGAGATCGAACGATGTTCGATTCCATTCGGAACGTTTTGACAATTGGGAAATCAATGTGAGTTAATCTCACTCAATTTTGGATTACTACAATTAATTTTAAATAGTTAAAATTAACTATTAATTGATTGGTTGAATTGATAAAATTATTATCAGTTGAATGTGATATTATATATAGTAGTATATATGTTAGTAATTGGAGTGATTATCCCCGTATATTTATAGCGGATGAGACCCTACGCGCCCCACATAACAGCGGATGACTCTATATACCGCGATATCCCCCTTGAAGTGGGATTGGTAATTTTATATTGTATTAACATTTGTGGATGCTGGAAAATAGGTTGGAGGGATCCAACTGGATTCCTCAAAATGTTGAATTTAATTTCATATTCAGTGATATGATATGTTGACTAATTTATGATAGATTATAGCGTAATTTGAATTTATTGGATGCTATGGTATTACTGGTTTAGATTTTGGTATTTTAAAATACCGTAAATATGTATATTGAATTTAAAAAGAAATTAAAAAGAAAATTGGAAGTAAGAATATTTATAATGAAATTTGGATTAATTAAAAAGAAATGAATTTGAGAAAAATAAATTGTTTGATTTTAAAATTTGTACTTAATAATTTTGAAGTATGGGAAATAGAGATTTTAGAATAATGTAAATAAAAGGATTTTAAATAATAAAATTTAAGTGATATTTGTTTAAGTGTAAAAAGATTTTAAAATCGAGATTTAAAATAGTTTGGGAAAATAAAAAGGAAATTTGAGAATGAAATATGAAATTGTTATACTAGATTTTAAATAAGATTTTAAAATTATGAAAAGGAAGTGGAATATGAATTTAGTTGGGTTTGGAAATATAGTTGGGTTATTTGGAAAATTGATTTAAAAATGGAATTCAACTTCGAAATCGATTTGTAATCGATTAAGTATTGTGAAACTGTTATAAAACGGGAAATGAGACTATGAAATTTATAAACAAGGTTTATAAATAAAGTAAGGTGATTTTCAGTGGATAAATTGAAGTTATAAATTCACGGTGAGGATTTATAAGGAGATGGGTAGGTCGGTTTAAAAATAAATGGTAGTTTTATTTTTAGAAATGTGAAAAGGAAATTTACGAAATTGGGACGTAAATCAAATTGGGGATAAATCGAGAGAGATTTATAAATGTTAGAATGGTTATATTGGAATTGGAAAATATATTTTTCTGAGAAGTTAAGTTTGTTTTAAAAAAAGGATTTTCAATTATTAACTAGGTAATTTAAAAAGTGTTTTAAGAATATTCCAGAAGGTTAATTATTTAGTTGTTTTAAATTGTTTAAAGTATATTTAAATATTAATTAAGTAGTTTATAATGGGTTGATATGAAGTTAATTCTTATTTAAGAATTAATCAGTATAGTATTTTAAAAGATAAATTATTCAATATTAATATTATATAATAACTTTTATTTTAAAAAGTATTTGCCTAAAATTAACTTGGAAATTTATCTAGGAATTTTTATTAGTATTATTTTGAAAAAATTTATTTAATAAAGTTTCCGGAAAGTAATGGTATACTTTCATGGCGAAATCGGAGGCAGTGAGTGCCTGCAGTTTAGTTTTGGATTTCTCTGGGATAGAGACATAACCATTGAGCTATGAATCCATGGTTGATACTGCAGTGGTACTTTTTTTAGTATAGTTTGTGAATATACTAAATTCGGTAAGATAAGTATATATTTTGGATAAAGAGATTTAAGTGATTAAAAATATAAATAGAAAGAAAACTTAGTGTTTTTAGTGGAAAAGGAAATATTTGGTTGAATGATTGTTTATTTGATAGTTAAATAACCAACTATCAAATCTGGATCCAAAATATAACTTTGGGATATCTAGAAGAAACACGGGAATTATATGGTACAGTTGCCGTTCAAGGTGCTATACTGTACGTATAAACTCGTTTCATTCTTCTAGGACGATTATAAGGAAATCCATCCACTAACGGGTAGGAGGTGATCTTCGATCTTATTTTCGTCTGTTTATTTCCTAAAGAACAGGGGTTAAGTTTATCGGAAATATCAAACGTTGTTTCGAAGAGACCGGGATCAGATAAGTTGTCTAAAAACCACTTCGATCCAACGAGTAAGTTTTCGAAGTGAAAACAAGAGCATGGAGTCGAAGATGGAGCAGTGAAGTGCAAGGGCTAATCGCTACTAATCCTGAGGATGATTCCAAAATGGATGTAGTAGGAATAGTGCCTTCGGTTCCGTTCGGACCTAGAAGGGACTTGTATGGATGAATGCTATCAGTACATTGTCATTGGAGGACAATGAGCATTCTAAGTGAAAATTCCTTAAAAAGGTAATTGTAGCCTCTAGCCTCATCAACCGGGAATGACTGAAAAACAGGGGAGATGCAGCAAGGCTAAGTAGGTCGCACCCAATTAGGGTATGTTTATCACCTTTCTAGATACCCTCGGATATTATATATTATGGATACAATTGCATGCGGAAGAGCTCTCGGAAAGGGTGGGAACACCCATGGTGATAGCATATTCGGTATCCAGGTTAGGGATAGTCCGATCTTGTGTTGTAGGGGATCCCGGGGTGGTCCTCGGTACATTTTTCTAGACCTGTATTATGACAGGTGATACCCCTGCCTAGTCATTCGTATGGAATCTATTCTCTAATACGTGCCTTTAAGGTTTTGGTTGTAAAGCCTAGTATGCTGGAATTTAATTAATGTAACAATTTCAGCTATTTGAATAAGTATTTGTACTTAGACACTATTATAATACCAGAGGATTTGATATGAAATGTGTTGATTATCGTAAGGTAAAAACCCATCGTGTTTATGTGTGGCGTGGTCTTACGAGATACCTTTGTTTTTCAAAGGATTTTGATAACTTTAATAATTCAAATTAAGTGTGTTTATCTCACACTGATTTTCCAGACTAACTTGGGTGTTATTTTATTATAATGCTCGAGTCACACCGAGTATTACAGATACAAGAAAGGATGCTATGGAGCTCAGGAGACGAGCTGGATGATGAAGACGTATTACATGTATCTGAATATATTCCGACGTGTATTGTAGGCTGTATATTCAGCTTTTTGTGAGGACAAGTTATTATAATTGTCCGGTATTTTGTTATTGATGTGTTTTACTCTAATGATGTATTGTATAAATAACAGTTATAGTTCTTTTTGTATAAGGACATGTTATTATCTATTGTATATTGTTCCGCTGCAATTGTGAGATTCTGTGTTGTTTTTTCTGTTTCTTCTTCTACCTCTTTATTCTTTTCTCTAACGATCTGGTATTTCCGGCACTCGATTCTTAAGCATGCTATACAGTGGACGTACGGATGTCGATTTGAGCGTCGAAAATCCGGGTCATCACATATATACACAGCAAGTCTCGACCATGTCATATATTTTAGAGGGTTTAAAAGAGAATGTATACTATATATAATGTTGCACTTGCTTTCGAAAGCAAGGAGGGGTCCGAAAGTAGTAACTTGCATTGTTATCAATTTTAATTCATTTTTAACACAACATTATACTACTTAAATGGTGAGTAAACTCACCCAATCCTAAGCCAAACCAATTTGTAAATAATCTCGCAATGAGTGCAACGGCGAAGATGGCGTCTCGATTGGACCTCCTATGCAAAAGTTACAGATTATGTAATCTAATACTTTAATTAATTAAATTATTAACTTAATTATATACCTTATTCCTTCTTCCCTTAACGCATTACCTGTACACATACAACCTTGTGCATACAAAACCCAAACTGACGTGACTTCTCTCCATCGATTCTCTATGCACAGTCAATGATTTGACGAACCGCCGACTCCACCGCGCTCCACTTCGCGCATGCTTCGCCGCCGACCCAACCACATCACGTTTGCACCCTCTTACTCAATCGCGACCTGTTGCTCTTTGTGTACTATAGCTTGACTTCACATTCTTCCTGAGATGGTTGGAGCTGTTGTAATTTGGTGAGGAAGTGAATGTCGGCAAGGGAAAAATGATGGTTGTCTCCATTTAGCCTATCTCCGCCTCGAGCGGCCACAATCCGCAACCCTAGCTCTACTGCCGTAATACCGACCTCGACCAAAAGTCCATGCACCTACCATTGTCTATACAGATTTGAAGCCCTCCTCCATATGAACTCAACGGGTCCAACGACGAGCTCTAACAATGCCTGTAGCTTTGGGAACAATTCAATGTTTATTATGGTTTTGTTTACTTTGTTTACGATTAAATAAAAAAAGAAAGGAGGTCTGAGAGATAAAAGGGTAGTGGGAGGGTTATTTATAATAGTTCATACAATAAAATATATTTTATTTTTAGTTTCTCCTTTAAATCATAACGCATTTCGAGCTCGCACGAACATACAGTACATTTGATCGACCAGAAAATCATCGGTGTACATCTTATTATTCCAGTCACGATGGTACTAATTTCATCAAAATCCAAGACAGTGCCCCGAGAAGATAATTTCACGTGTTTCGAGACCATTTATCGATAAAATCGATTTTTGGTAATATTATCGATATTTATTCGAACTATTTATTTTTGTAAATATTTTTCAAAAATAAATTTCTTACCATTAGTTATTATTAAAAAGGAGGTTAACAAAGTTATTAAATCAATTTAAACACATTTATTCAATACTCGAATATTTAAATAATTTAGACATTTAAAATCGAAGTGTTTGAAATTTTGGGTCGTTACATTTTCCTCCACTTAGAATATTTCATCCTCGAAATTCCAACACAAGTAATAAAAACATCAATACTTAATACTATTTCAATTAGTAACAAACAAGGCTCACAGTTTTCCCAAGTTCAGAATTCCTCTTATCTCACAAGAACGATAAACAATCTACTAAGCATACCTTCTATTCAACAGCCTCAGGTTATTACTTAGTTGATTATTCATACTACCTCAAACCATTCGAAGAGTCATATCCTCAACTCCCCACCAGCCAACAAATATAATAAAGCACGTATGATGGACATGGACCATCCGTATGCAATATCAATCCAATCACTTTCTCAATCACAAATATTTCACTTCCAAACTAGCATAGTCCACTTGCCTCTCTAGTGTGGACTCTGATCGGGTTCCTTGAATAGACACCTCCATTCTCCTTACGTAGCCATATACTATGATAGAAAACTTCATAATCATATCAAGAATCTGTATCAAGTGTTCGCGGTCAAGAATCAAGTAAAAAATTCTTGTTTAAGTCGAGGTAAATTGCCTCGAAATCATATACTCGAATCCAAGATCAAAATAGTCATGTGATTAAAATAATCTACGTACAACTTACATGCTTTATTCCATTGGATTCTTAACTACACCAATTATTTTACATTTTAAATCACATTCATTTTCATAAAAATCATTTCTCATTTAATATTAAAACCATTTATGAAACCTTTTTAAAATGTTACTTAAGTTTATAAACATTTTATAAAGACTTATCAAATTTATAAAACATTTCTTTAAAACACAATTTCAATTTTTAAAACATTTTAAGACTTATGTTCATTACTCTAATACCACTCCACTAAAACCTAAGAGTATAAATATATAACATTTATATTTATTTTAATTTTTCAAGGGTGTTCATTAAATTTTAAACTTGCTTTAACTTACTATCTTCCTAATTTTAAAAGTTCCAAAACTTATCTTTTTATATTTTCACAAAAAATACTTAGCTTCAATTTCTATATCAATTCGGAAGTTTTCGACTGTCCCAATATCCTTGAAAATTCTGTTTCATTTCAATCAATGAAAATTACCAAACTATATATCATAACATGATGCACAAACCAAACTGTCCTAATGCGTAGGATACGTGCGTCCATAAAATAACTTAACAAAGCTTTAATTATTTATTAAACACACTTTCCTCAAAAGGGAAAATACGAAAGTTCCAACATTTATTCTGGTTAATGCCACTACCACTTGGCCCCCTACATAATATATAAACAAATATTTTCGATAATGAAAGCTTAATTCAAAACCTTTATTAAACTACTTTATATTTTATATCAAATTCTTGATGGAAAACTTTTGAACGAAACTTCGAGTTTTATTTCAAATCATTTGAAACAAATATATATACATATATCTTTTGTATATCAAATCATACTTTTCGGATTTAAATCAAAATTTGTTTTAGTAAAACAACTTTATAGCAAACTACTAAGCATCCTCACTTAGAAACTCAAAAATAAACGTCGATGATGTTGTAGTCATCACTAGAATTATTTTCCAACGACAGAAGTGAGTTCAGTACTTTCTATCTCCTTTAAAATCCGTTTTTTCATAAATACTTTCCAAAAATACTATTATTATTTTTTCAAAAATCTTGAAAATAATTTTCAAAACATCGGGACTTAAGTTCTCAAATTCTGAAATTAAATCCTTTTTATTTATAAACCATTTTTATATAAATTCACTTTATTATATAAATCATTTCACAAATATTTATTCCAAAATATCTTGTTTTTCTTTTAGATTATAAACAAATATCTTTTATTAAAGTTAACTTTTAACCCAACATTATCATTGAACGTCTTTATAGTCAAATTGTGAAACTTAATTTACAAGTTATTTGTTTCAATGTTTCCAAAAATATTATTTACATAAACCATGTTATAAAAAGGTAAAACAGCCCAAAAACTGGTCGAGCATAAACAACAATCAACAAAGAATAGTAAATGCTCATAAACTGGTCGAGCACAACTAATCAATCAACAAACGCTAACAATGCTCGTAAACTGGCTAAGAAATATTAAGCTAATAAACGAGGGATAAGTGGACATCATTAATCCCCATATAAATTAACTATATAATCAACTTATACTTATATATTACTAATACATATCAAATACATATAACCTCTCACATATTTAATACACTCAAATCATGGAATGAATGCTATTTCAACCCCTGAATGTAGACACTAATACATCCACGGTATTCATGTGACGAGCATCCAAGTGGTGAAAAGGCAGAACGTTAGGGTAAAGAAAAAGAAGAAAGGAAAAGGAACAAGAAAGATGAGGAAAAAACATTAGAATCCTATAGCGGAATGGTAACATATAATATCAAAAGGTAGTACACAGTGTTACTCTAATATACATAGTATTTCAAAGTTACTAATCAGAGTACTAACATCAGCCTAAATAGTTATAACAGTCTGTCCTTACAATTATTGATCTATATATACACATAAAATAATATAGTGGAAATAAGAATACCATGGTAGGTAAAAATCCAGCTCCACTCCAAGAGCTCAACGACCATCAACAAAAACCTGCCTGTAACAACCCGCATATTTTACGATTGTATATTTAAAAAATTTATTTAAATATAGCATCGTTAATCGGATTAAAGTCCGAAAAGCTACTTTTTTCAAACAGTTGAATTAGGACTCGAGACCACTTCCATTGAGTAAAAAATGCCGTTTGCGACTTTTTTGAGTATAAACATCGATAGGTTTGGAGTAAGTTGAATTTTGCTATTTTCTATTTGGGCTTTTTGGGTTTGGGTTTCACCCAAATCATCCTATAACCTAACTCAGCCCCCCTCTTCATCCATTCATTCTCATTTCATTTCTTTTTCTCAAGCAAAACTGAAAATGGGGGAAGAGAATGGGAAATAGAAATTTCCAAGCCCTAGTTCCTCTTGCAAACTCAAATTCTTGCTCCAAATTCAAGGTGAAGCTTTGGTAAGCATCTCCTCCTTCTTCTCCAACTCATTCTCTCTTTAATTTCAGAAATTTCCTAAACCTAACTTAGGAAATATTCTTCTTTTGAGCTTTGATTCATGTTTCTAGAGTTGAGGTTGAAGAGAAGTTGATCTTCCTTTGCATTCAAGCTTCTCCTTCATCATTTTGGGTTTAAAGGTGAGATTTCTATCTCACATCTATGTCTATAACTATCCTTGATCGTTAGGTATGAATTCCTAACATCTTTACATGTTCATTTGATTTTGATTTGGATTGATTTGGTGAACATTTCAATTTTTGGTGTTTTGAAGTCTTAAAACTCTAAAAATCTTAGCTTTGATGTTTGAACATGCATTTGGTGGTGAATCGGAAAGCCTATAGGGCTGGGTTGTCGATTGGCAAAAACCCCTAAAGTCCATTGCTCGTCTGATCGCGAATCGGAGGAGTTTGCACTTCATTTGAATAAGCTGAAAAACAGCCCCAGTGCTAGTCAGTCGACTGACCCTCTGCAGTCAGTCGACTGGCTGTAGAAATCAGGCAAACCTGGGACTGTCTACAGAGAACAGAAGTCTCTATTTTCTGCAGTCAGTCGACTGACTGCAAGAAATGAAACATTCTGGTTTTTGGTTCAGTCGACTGACCCTCTGCAGTCAGTCGACTGACCTGCTTCATTTTGCCTATTTTGCCTAATTAGCTTGAGGATCCAACTTTTATCGATTCGTGACTATCCGATTTATTGTTATCATTTGTTATTGCCTTTGATGACTTCTTTTTCGGGATTTTTGAGAATGTCCATTTTAATGGAATTGGTATCGATTTCTTTGGATTTAATTCACGTCTTCGAATGTTGATTTTTGTGATTGATTGTTTCTACAATCAATTTATGATTTGTCACTTCTAAATACAAAGGTTTCTATACTAGTAGTAAATATTAAAACTCTTTTACAAAGATGATTTCAACTCTATTTTTAATACAAAGCTCTTTTATAAAACAGTTTTCTAATCTATTAGTATATACAAACCTTTACCTCACTCGTATGAGAAAATCTAATTAAACGGCTTAGCAAAACAAGTGGTATGAAACGCTTGCGTTTACTTCGTCGGTTAATTCTTGGACTTGTTCGATTGAACTCTTGTGACAATTTTCGAGTGGAAATCTACAATCCGTTCGTAAATATTTTAGTTAAGCTAGTGGTTATGGGACATAAAGCTAAACTCTTATATTTACTAGCTTAGTGTAATCGACACTTCTTGATGATTGATGATGATCATTTTGTGATTTAGACTAGCATTGTGCGATGTCTCTTTGTCCACGTGGGGGACTATACCCCGTTCTTTGAGCTTCGTCTCATTTTTATGGGCTAGCGACCCATGGTCTTTGGACCGTTCGTGGAGCAATCGGCTCGTTAAGTCGGTGCATGGGGTGTATCTTTTCAGGTGCATCGATGTTCGACTAGGCATGGGGTGTATCTTTTTAGGTGCATCGATGTTAGTTTATACATGGGGCGTATCTTTCCAGGTGCGTCGATGTTCGACTGTGCATGGGGCATATCTTTCTAGGTGCGTCGATGTTCATTTTATGGTTAGCGACCATTGAATAGCGTTCCGTTTGTGATACACGTGTTGGTGAGTTTTCATTCTCCCATTTGTGATAGGCCTCCCCCTTTGTGGTTTCTGGATTTCTTGTTGTGATTTCTGGAATTTGTGTTTCACCAATTTTTATGCGATTGGCATTGATATGTTTTGCCAATATTTGTGTTTTGGTGAATAATTTAAAGAATGTGATTCTTTTTGGAGTTTCGAGATGATTTGAGATATCATATGATTTTTGTTGTTATTTGATGTATACTTGACATAGTATGACATTTTTGTTATCATACGTTTTTGGTCATATCTCTTATCCTATATCATTTTATCTGATATTTATAGCTAGACTGATCCGTTTATTATTTTCTTCTTAAATAATACTCGGGTCAGACCGAGGTATTTCAGGTACTTCTGCTTGACTTCTTATCAGGGTCTGTCATCTGATTCTTTTGGCTAACTACTTTAGATTAGTAGTTTTTGTTATTATACATTTTAGATATAGACTCCTTGATGTATAATTGTTCTTTTGTCTATCACGTGTATCTATTCTCTTGTGATGTAGTGGATTTTGTTTTACCACTACTTTGATGTACACTTCTTTGTGTTATATTCATATCTATTTCCGCCTTTGTGATATGAATGTCTGTGACTGATTTGTGTTATGTTTATTTCTACGTTTGTTTTCGAAGGTCCAGTTAGCCACTATGTGGTAGCTTTGAGTTTGTATCGGTATGTCGGATTTCCTCTTGAAATGAAATGCTTGTTATACTATCTGACATATCAGTACTCGCATAAGCCAATTACACAGATAGTCGCTCCTCAACATCCTTATTCTTCACGCTAGTAGACGGTATTACTCCGTAGTGTCCTTGGGTAGCGTGAGCATAGAGGTGGGGCATCACACTGCCTTTCTCAGACTACTCGAAAAAGCATACGAGGAATTTAGGGAAAACAAAATCCATGTGTCAGAGATAAGTCCGGTGAGAGAAACTTAAGAAATATGTATACAACATCTAACAACACCTTTTAAGACTTTCATGACAGTTATCCCCACAAAAGAGCCAAACCATTTAAAAATACATATTGCGATATAATTGGTAATATCTAAGGTAAAGATTATAAATCAAAAAATAGCATGCCGCTTGCATCTCACGATGTAACAATAAAAGTACAATCAAAACCGTTAAGGCACATTCGCATATGGATTTTCTATGGAGATGCCTCCAGCTTAAAAACTAAAGTAGATCTCCAAGACAAGGATTAAAAACTACCTTTTAAGTGTCATATATCTCTAGATAAAATATACCATAAGGTAAACCCAACTAGACCCAACGTTCGAACAAATAGAACTACATGGAACAAAGTATCAACAACTTCTACTTGCAACATATCAAAAGCATACTCTAGATATGGAGTTGATATAACCCCTATGGAAACACGAGATCATGCATCCTACTCTATATTTAGCCATATACCAATTATGAAATCACATTCATCATCTTTACAAACGAGCCATCACTTGAATAGATTGTGAAACCACACATGGATTCCAGAATCGCGACTGGATCCACTTCCAAAAGATAGAATACATATCTCAGTCTTGAAGTGGTTTTCGATAAGTAAAACACTTAATGATCCCGGTCTCCCCAAGACTGAGTTGATGAATTTGGTCATATTCAAAAACAATGAGAACGATCATATATGGAAACCAAGTCTCATATACGTATCATGTTTTCGAACTTCGCAACTTTCTCCACCCATTAGTCAAAAGTGAAGTCTGGTAGGTTAGAGCACTTTTTCTTCTACACCCTACATGAATCATGCTTCTACACCCTACATGAATCATCATTCTTAACTCTCGCGGATAGAAACAAGTCTACTATATCGGCTTTAGTGCTAAGAACATGACTAAATACTTTCCATAAATAAGAAAACACACAAAGCACGATCAATTCACATAAATGACTTTTGATCCTCTTTTTGGTTAATTAAGCTTTCATTAATCAAAACCTCATTTGTTAGTAAAACTCCTTTTATCTAATAAAATTTCCTTTTATTACTTAATATTCCTTTATTAATTAAAACATCCTATATTTAATTAATATTCCTTTATTAATTAAAACTTCCTTTATTAATTAATATTTCTTTATTAATTAATATTTCCTTATTTAATCAAATACTTCTTCCTTTAATAAAAACTTCTTTTATTGCTTTAAAACTTCTTCCTTTATTTAAAAAATCTTTTATTAATTAAAGTCCTTTCTTAATGAAACTCGTTTATTAGTTAAACTCGTAATTAATTAAAACTTCCTTTATTAATTGATTACAACTTCCTTTATTAATTAACTAAAACTTTCTTTCTTTATTTAAAAATTCACTCACTTGATTAAACTTCATATTAATTAAAACTTACTCATTTAAGATTGTATATATATTTAATTTCATTTTATAAGGATATATGCTAGTATTTTACGGCATGTATTTACTATTTATGTATTTACTATTTACGTATTTACTATTCATGTATACTCTTTTCTATACTTTAAACTATTCATATTCTTATCTCAATAGGTATAAGTATATTCACATTTCATTAACAAGATTTATTTAGTTTAAAATATAATCAAAGAAGTTAAAAAATATTAATTAAACATTGTTACTATAAACCCCTACTCTCTTTTATATTTTAAACTTACAACTTTTTCTATGTTGTTATAAAAGATTTCATACTTGTTATTATCTTTAATATCCTATTTTAAAGATCCAAGTATATTTATAATCATATAACAATATTTTTGCACTTTGAAAATATAATTCAAGGGTTTAAAAACAAATGGTTCTAAAATAGTGTTTACTACAAACCCAAAACACTTAACAATTAATCACTTCCTTTAAAACTTACTTTTTAAAGATTTAACAATATTTATAAGGGTTAAAAAAATGTTACTTAAATATGAATAGTAAATAAAGTTGAAGAAGAATAAAAAAATATGAACTGTGTCAGCCAACAAACAGGGAACTATAAATAAAATGGATGTGGAGAAACCAAAAACGAAAGAGGTGTATAATGAAGTTGAAGAACTAATTGATAATATTTTGAAACACAATAAATTTGATGTTCTCAATGAATTGGATGATGAGGATAACTCAGGTAAAACTTTTGACTCACAACTGAAAGCGAACGAGAAAGGTAAAGGTATAAATGAAAATATCGAAGAGGTAGGTAAAAATGAAGCTGCACAAAGAGAAGCACAAAAGAAAACTAGATCCAAAAATCCAAAGAAAGACGAAGCAGAACACTTGGTGCAAATACATGAAGAAGTAGACATACTAGAAGCCAACACAATAAGTGAAACTGAAAATAAAGACAACTGGTCTAGCTGTGAAGGTAAAAGTGAAGAGGGGCAAAATGCAAGTGATAAGAAAAATAAGAAGAATAAAAAAATGAGTGCTTATCATAGGAAGGAAACTGATATGTGTCAGGATACGCTCATGCATGATGATACATGCACACTGGGTTCTAATCAAACTCTGAATATACCCAAACAAGCAACTGGTAGTCCTCATGTTCCACCTCCACACAATGTATATTCCAAAATCAAACCTCCAAATGCTTACAAATTGCCTCCTCCCATATTCAATTCACCAACCTCACTACCATCCTCTCCTCCATTAACTAAACACTCCAGTCAAGCCTCCCCTTCATCAAAAGAAGGTACATCCAATTGTGAAACAACACCGCTTTCTGTTGTGATTCCTAACTACTTGAACTCTTCTCAAGCAGTGACTAGGAGAATGAAAATAGAAATGATGAATGCCAGCGCTCATTAATGATGACACACCTTGGAGCTTGGAATATACGTGGGGGTCACCACGTCATCAAACTTGATCAATGTAAACATCTTATCAGTTCTCATAAGTTATCAATCCTGGCGATTCTGGAGACTAAGTTAAATCTTACATTAACTGAAAAGGCTGCCAAATATATAAAATCTGATTGGAACTTTATACACAATTTGAATGAAGCCCTATACGGAAGAATATTGATTCTGTTTAATCCCCTACATGTCCTTCTTACTCCTATCCTCTCCAATGCTCAAATGATACATTGTCATGCTCTATCAGCCTCTGATAAATCTACCTTTTATATAACCTTTGTTTATGCCTCTAACTCATCTGCCACCCGAACGGCCTTGTTTGGTGTCATCCCTGCTTTAAGGCAGTCCACTCATCCTTGGATAATGCTAGGTGACTTCAACTGCTGTTATTCGCTCTCTGATAGAACTGGTGGTAATCCTCTATCCATAAATGAAATACAACCTCTTGCTGAAACTCTCAACCAAGCCGATTTAATCACTGTTAGATCTGTTGGAATGCGATATTCTTGGAATAATAAAAGAAGACATGGTAGTAGGACTTTCTCTAGAATCGATCACACTTTCACTAACTATGCTGCTCTCACCAAATGGCCTCTTCTGTACAGCCTACTTCCTCCTCCTCTAGTTTCGGACCACTCTCCTCAAATAATCCACCTTCATGGAGCGGACAAGAGAGGAAAAACAAAATTTAAAATTTTTAACTCTTGGGTTAATGAACCAGATTTTAAGAACACTGCCTTCAATGCATGGACTAAAACCAAGAATGGTAATCACTTATTTATTTTGCAGGAAAAAATTAAAGAGGTTAAAGAAGTATTGAAGCAGTGGTCTTACAAGAGATTTGGCAAAGGAAACAAGCTAAGCACAACAATTGGAGATAAACTTGCTGAAGTTCAAACTGAGATGATGTCTAATGTTAATAACACTGATCGATCTTCTACTGAGTATAACTTGGCCCAACAATATATGAAGCATTATCAAAAGAGAATGAGATGGTAAGGCAAAAATCCAGAATAAAATGGCATGAACAAGGAGATAGAAATAGTGAGTTTTTTCATGCTAGCCTCAAGAACAAACAGCGTAGAGAAAATATTACCACTATCAAAGATAGGAATGGTGTACTTCATTCTTCTATGGATGAAGTACAAAATGCTTTTATACAAAACTTTTCATACATTTATGGCAACGAGAACGGCTTCATTCCAAAACTTGACGAAATCCCAGTTGATATTCTACCTAGATTAACAAATGATGACTATATCATGCTATGCTCTGAAGTGACCTCTGAAGAAATTGAGAAAGCGATGTTTACTCTAAACAGTAACTCATGCGGTGGCCCTGACGGGCTGAACGCAAAGTTTTATACTTCATGCTGGTCATTCGTCTCTACTGATGTCATCAATGCAGTTAAGCTGTTTTTCAAAAAGGCCAAGCTATTCAGGTCTTTCAATTACACCAATATAGCTTTAATCCCCAAAATTAAAAATGCTCATCATGTTAATGAATACCGTCCTATATCATGCTGTAACACTATATACAAGTGCATCTCCAAAGTCATTTCTAGCAGACTCAAGCATGTTCTTCCTTCGCTGGTTTCCAACAACCAAGCAGCATTCCTACCTGGTAGGAACATACTTGATCATATCCTTCTCACTCATGAGCTCCTTAAAGGATATAATCGTAAGAATGCTACCCCGAAAGCTATGTTAAAACTTGATATCATGAAAGCCTTTAATATGTTACAATGGGATAGTATCGTACGTATCAAGGGTTATATGAACTTCCCACCCCACTTTATTGCATGGATATATGAATGTATCTCTACACCAACATATTCAATCATTGTCAATGGTATAGCGGTTGGATTTTTTAGAAGTAAGCAGGGTATAAGGAAAGGGGACCCGATATCTGCTTACGTCTTCATCATGGTTATGGAGATTCTGACAAGAATGATAGACAAACTAATAAACCAAGGACAGTTTAAACTCCATCAAATGTGCAGTAATCCACAAATCTCTACGTTGATGTTCGCTGATGACCTTGTTGTGTTCTGTGCACCGGACATCACAACTGTTAGCAACATAATGAATACCCTAGATCAGTTTTATCAAATGACTGGACTAAAGGACAACATTCATAAATCTGAGATCATTTTAGCTGGAGTCAACATGGAGCATGGGGCTGAAATAATGCATGTCACTGGCCTATCTCCTTCCCCTACCACTGTTTCCTACTTGGGCCTTCCTTTGGCAACATCTAAAATAACAACTAATCAGTGTCTTCCGCTATTTGAGAGGATAACAGCGAGGCTTAACTGCTGGACCACTGGGAAGTTGAGTCAAGATGGAAGGCTTACTTTAATCAAATCTATCATTTTTGCAATGCAAGTTTATTGGGCTAGAACATATGTGCTACCCTTTAAGTTAATGCAAATGATTAGAAGTGCATTTATGCGCTTTTTGTGGATGGGAAGGACAACAGGAAAGTACATTTCCCCTATCAGGTTTAGCAGAGTTGAACAACCCATGAACAAAGGAGGACTTGGTATCATCAACATAAAGCAGTGGAATAGGGCGGCGTTTGCAAAACACATTGACACCTACATCAACAGTACTGATAGCTTATGGGCAGAATGGTCTCGACAAAATGTAGTAAAACGAAAGAGTTTTTGGAATATGACAAAGCCACAGAACCTCAGTTGGACGTGGCAGTGTATTTTCAAGATAAAGGAGGAAGTTCTCCCTCTCAGCCAAATGAATACAAACACTACAAACAGTGTGAGTTTCTGGGATGATCCGTGGCTCGAAAAAGGGATGATACTGAGGAGACAACTTGAGTACAATGAAATCATGCAGACAGGCATACACCATGCAGCGAAGGTTAGGGATGTTCTTTTTACTATACAAAGTACTTTTACGTTTTCTTCCAATCAGAGAATACAGTTTGTATGGAATATGATCAGAAGCTTTTCGCCCCTCTCCTCCACCTCAGATAAGCTTGTTTGGGGTGAGCACAAAACTAAGTATAAAATTGGTAATGTTTATGAATATATGATGAAGAACACTGATAAGCCTAAATGGAAATGGAGTAAGAGAACATGGAGTATGGATAATAGTATGAGAGAGAACTTATTACTGTGGAAAGTGCTAAATCGTGCTATCCTAACTAAAGCAAAGCTAGCGAGCATTGGTATGACTATTGACGTTTTGTGTACCTTCTGCCACGATCAGGTGGAAACAGCTGAGCATTTGTTTTTTGAATGTACTGATATTAAACAGGTTTGGTCTTCGGTTATGGCAAGGCTAGGTAGATTTAATATTTCACATGACAATCAGAATGAGTGGAACATAATTCATGCAAAAACAGGGCACAAGAAATATGATGGGAGAATATTTCTCACTGTTCTGAAGAGTTTTATTGCAGCGGTTTGGAGAGAACGCAATACTCGGGTATTTGATAACAACAACGAGAAAACTGAACTTATGTTCAAGAAATGGGTAATACATGAGATCAGAATCTCTCTGGGACTGCTTCCTTTTGCCTTCGATCCAGGCATTTACCAAGCATTCTGAGTCATTCCTTTGTGTTTTATTCTTCTTTTTTTTCTTCTTTTAGCATCTTGTTTATTTTATAGCACTTAGTTCTCCTCTGTTTTCTTTGGGCTTTGCTCATTGTTGTTTCTGCTATAATTTTTTTGGTGCTTCAATAAAATGGTCGGGCACCATCCAACCCCGTCGGCCTTGCCAAAAAAAATGTTACTTAAATATTGTTTACTATAACCCAAAACCATTCATTTATAATTACTTTAAAATATTCATGATTAAATATCAGATTATAATCTTAAGTATAATTAATAAGTGTTAAAAGTAATGTTACAAAAACATTGTTTACTACAACCCAAAACCATTTATTTACTTATCATTAACTTCAAGACATTCATTTTTGTTGGTAAAGTTTTTCGTCTTCTATACACTCGACTAAGTCGTGAAGCGATCTAGTAGTCAATCGTATTAACAATTTTTAAATCGGTAGATTTAAGTTGTATTGAACCTTCCTTTAAGAGGTGATATGTCGCTGAGTGCTTACATAGCCTCGTAATCACACTCCAACTGTTTGTTGAAATGTTGAAATGATTTTATAAAAGTGTGATGCCCCACCTCTATACCCACGCTAGCCAAGAACACTACGGTGTAGTGATGTCAACTAGCATGGAGAATAAGGCTGTTGAGGAGCGACCATCCGTGTAATTGCTTTGTGCGAGCATCGATATGTCAGATAGTATAACATGCGTTTTTATTTAAGGAGGAAATCCGACATACCGATACAAACACAAAGCTCCTACACAGTGGCTATAATAGTTTAGGACAATAGATATAAAAATAACACAGATAACATAAATGCGGAACACAGATGGAACAAAAAGTCTCATATATATAATAACTGATATCAGTTACAATACATTTGACACAATACATATGATACAACTACAACTGTCGACTCTGGAAGTTATATATACAAGTACATTATCGACTAATATACATGAATACATATCATCCTATACTATGACACGACATCTCCCAAAAATATGAAAAGTCTTCGTAGCTCAAACAACAATCCAAAGCAAGAGATCTACAACCTGAAATAACTCGGGTCTGACCCGAGTATTACATTCAAAAGAAAATAATACACGGGTCAGTCTAATTCAAACTCAGCTATTAGTGCATAGAAGCAATAATAATCAAATAGACGACAGTCACAAAATTTCCCGTCTATCCGACTCTTTAAACAAAGAAATCAGATAACAATACATATAACACTTAACAGTGTTAAACAATAAATCAGCAGATTTAAATCATCAACAGAGATAAATAAACAATTTATCAAATCGACTAAATCAATTTAAAACGATAGAAATTGTTACTTTAAAACCATCAAAAGTTTGATTGGCTGCCGTACACGCACGCGTGTACGGCCTCGCCAATACACCATACGAAATACGCAAAAAGATCAATGAATCAAACAAAGAAAATATAAATTGAAATCAAGACTGAGTGGCTGCAGTGCACGCACGCATGCACTGCCTCGCCAATACGTATAACATGTCATCACAACTCCAACTATATATTAGCACATAAATACTGCAGGGGTCAAAATATTGACAAAATGCAGGGGTCAAGTCATTGTTACCAAGGCTCAACACAACTGCAAACAACTCAAATCGAATGGCCACGTGCACAAGGCAGTGGTACAACATGAAGACAGCAAAATGAGGGTAACAACACCAAAGATATCGCAAACAGAATAGTACAAGTGCAATAAAAACCCGACAGTGTAAAATGGCATATGCATATGCACATACAAGATTACTGTGTAATGTTACAATAATATCCATGCAACAGTAATACCAAGAAATCCAACAAGGTCGGTCTGGGCAAAAAATGAAAGACCGATAAATTCACATCACTGCCCCACTGTATCATGAAACCCAAATACTACATGAAACTGACAGCACTGGAAAGGCAGTAAAATGGTCAAGTGACAATGTGCATGAACCCAAAACACAGCCAATCATTTCAAGAGAAAAAATAAATGAATGCAACTCGAACATACATATATACATATCAAATGATGTATATACATACACCAATGCATACATATGTATGAAGGCTAAATTGCAACTGGGTGCAAACAGTCTCCAAAACATGAATGTACGAATTATATATTTATATTTAATACTGCAACTGGACAGTATTAACTTCATAGTCTAGAACAAGGAAAAATGCCAAAGTCGGAGCACATAGGTGAAGGCAACAATGGAGTATCAAAATGATGATTAACAACTTAAAGTCAATCAGGTTTAAAAAGTCAGACTAGGTTGCTAGCATATGAAGACTACAGTAATGTGAACAAATGTGAATACAGATCATATGCACAGGCAAAGACTTAAGTATATCAATGCAAAGCTTCTACAAATCAGAACAAAACAAAGCCAATGGCAAGCAATGTATACAGTTCAGATAAACAAGCCAGAGCCACCAAAATGCAGAGCAACCACAAAGTGGCAGCAGTTCAGATGACAGAACAGAGACCAAAGATAAGCATACATGAAGGCCACATACTTGAAACAGTGGTAACTACACAGAGCTCAGTGCAACTGAATGAAATGCAATTACAAGATGCAAACAGATGCATGCCACTATGATTACAACTAACCAAGATAAGATGATATGTACTAACAAATGAAGTACTGAAACAACATCAGTAAATGCCAACTCACAGTGCAACATCCCCAAATGGGCAGTGACAGTAAGGAATACAACATGGAATGGAACGCAACTACAAGTGCAACAAAGAATAGATGGCCAGAGACAAAGCTCACAGGGGCCAGAAAAACTCAAGTCTTAACTCACAGTGAAGAGGATAGCAATGTCGACGAGTATGATACCAGAAAAATGTCAAAGCCATGATCAAAGTGAACATGTCGAGGCAAATGACCAGTTTCAACCTACTAATGTAACCATGTGCATAAGTGGTTAGTGAACCCAAATCATCATCGATTGTGGGGTGGACAACAGAGCAAAGCAAGAACTATCGAGTTCAAGCATAAATCAAAGGAAAAGCAACAGAACACAAATCAGAGAAACCCCAAAATCACGAAAATAAAAGAATTCAAACTCTAATTCAATTCGAGTGAGAATCAGATGTGAGTGAAATAGAAAAATCACTCAAGCTCGAAGCAGTAGTAGACAAGAAAGCGAACAACAAATTCACGAATAATGAGATTAAATTAGATGTGAGAATTACTCACCTTCATCCTGTCGAGAAGGCGAAGTCGAACTCGTTCAAACGAGAAGCAGCCAAAGCAAAGCTACACGAAGCAACCATCGACAGAGCGAAACGCGAATTCCTACGATCGATCAAATAGGCGCAGCTTCGAGAGCCCTAATTTTGGAACGAAGAAAATAACGAGCAAGCCGCCATTATTTTGTTTATCTCGATTTTGGGCTTAGGGTTTACGAATGGAGGAAGAGGGGAATTTGGGTGTTGAGTGATATCACGGCTTCAAACAATAGAACATGGGCCGAGATTATTATTTAAACCCAAACGACACTTAACAAATTTTTAAAGCTCGTTTAACATTTTTAACAAGATTGTAAAAGAGTCACAACTGATTAAAACACTCGACTTTTAACATATAGTTTAAAAAGAATTCCAACTGCTTTTAAAAATTCCAAATAGCGATTAACAAAATTTTATCCCTGAATTCCAATTCGATTAAAATGCCAATAGCTATTAGCAACCAGATTAAATCGTCAAGAGACGATACTTAAATGGGTACGAAATACCGGGTTGTTACAGACTCCCCTCCTTAAAGAAATTGCGTCCTCGCAATCCTAAGGGATAAGTGGGAAAGAGGTAACAACCATAAGAACATAACAATGTCGAATGCATAAGCAAAGCAAAGCTCAATAGGGAAGTATTGGAATTATGGAAGTATCAGATATAGAATCAAAAGGTTCGACTGCTTCAAATCAAAGGAATCAACATCGTGGGGATCAAGGAATCAAAATCAGATGACTATATAAACAACCCCAACATCATCATCGACTAACAAAAGCAAGAACAATCGAGTTCCAGCATTTAAAAGAAAAGGAATCAAAGCAGAAATCACATATTGAGCACGAATTGAATGTGAGTAAACCAAATTACTCACTTGAATCGCCAGAGAAAAAGACGAAGCTCAAATCTCAAAATCGCAAATATTTAATTATCTCAAACGATAATTAAATCGAAAAATATTTAATTATCACAAATGATAATCAAATTTCACAAATATCTGATTATCAAAAACGATAATCAGAAACACAAATATCCGATTATCAAAAATGATAATCAGAAATCACAAATATTCGATTAATCAAATCGAAAAATATTTAATTATCTCAAACGATAATTAAATCGAAAAATATTTAATTATCACAAATGATAATCAAATCTCACAAATATCTGATTATCAAAAACGGTAATCAGAAACACAAACATCCGATTATCAAAAACGATAATCAGAAGTCGTAAATATTCAATTAACGAGTCCGGAATTAACCGAAGTAGTAAAAGTATGGTTCCATACTCCGTACTTTTGCTAAATCGTTTAAATCTCTTTATCGTTTCCTTGAAAGTGCAAAATTGTGTGTTTTAAAAATAACATTTCACATTCTCAAACGGACAAGTCCGGAATTAAGCGAATCAGTAAAAGAAAGGGGTCATAGTCCTCGATTTTTCTGAAACGTTTAAATCGCTTCCTCGTTCTTTTGAAAATGTAAACTATAAAAATTTTGAAAACAATTTTAATTTATATTTTGAAACAACTTTTAAAAATAATGAATTTTGAAAACACGTGATTAAATTAGCAATATCAGTATTGCGGGAGAACCGCTTGTAAATCCATTTCAAAATTGACGGTTACTGAAGTTAACACGTCAAAACCTCGTCAAAAACGATAATCAGAAGTCGTAAATATTCAATTAACGAGTCCGGAATTAACCGAAGTAGTAAAAGTATGGTTCCATACTCCGTACTTTTGCTAAATCGTTTAAATCTCTTTATCGTTTCCTTGAAAGTGCAAAATTGTGTGTTTTAAAAATAACATTTCACATTCTCAAACGGACAAGTCCGGAATTAAGCGAATCAGTAAAAGAAAGGGGTCATAGTCCTCGATTTTTCTGAAACGTTTAAATCGCTTCCTCGTTCTTTTGAAAATGTAAACTATAAAAATTTTGAAAACAATTTTAATTTATATTTTGAAACAACTTTTAAAAATAACGAATTTTGAAAACACGTGATTAAATTAGCAATATCAGTATTGCGGGAGAACCGCTTGTAAATCCATTTCAAAATTGACGGTTACTGAAGTTAACACGTCAAAACCTCATCAAAATAACTGGCATCAAAATATAATACCAATGAATTTTCATTCATCAAAAATGTCACAAGCATCTTCTCAAAGATAGAAAGGGATATCATACCCTAAACTTGTATTCATAACAAGTCAATAACACATGAATTCACCAATGCACAAAAACTGATATCATATCACTGAAAATCATGAAAATTGGTGAAGCACAAAATTCCAGAAATCATCATAAGAAATCCAGAAAACACTAATTCTAGAAATCGACATACGAAAACCAGAAATCACAAAGAGGGGGAGGCCTATCACAAAACGGGAGTATGAAAACTCCAAAACACCGGTATCACATGAACGAGAAGCTATCTCATGGTGGCTAACCATTAAATTTTCACACAGGAATGGCCCGAAGACCGTGGGTCGCTACCCCACATATGTGATGGCGAAACATCACACAAACGGGGTTTAGTCTCCCTCGTAGACAAAGAGACATCGCATAATCGCTAGTCTAAATCATAAAAAGGAAAAGGGGAAGGCCTATCACAAAATGGGAGCATGAAAACTCACCGACCGGTATCACAAGAATGAGAAGCTATCTCATGGTGGCCAACCATTAAATTTTCACGCAGGAATGGTCCGAAGACCGTGGGGCGCTACCCCACATATGTGATGGCGAAACATCACACAAAATGTGTGAGACGAAATCACACAAATGGTGTCTAGACAATCCTCAAAGCCCAAGAGATATGTGTGAGACGAAATCACACCGATGAGGCCTAGTCTAACCGTGCAATATGTGTGAGACGAAATCACACAAATGGTGTCTAGACAATCCTCAAATCCTGAGAGATATGTGTGAGACGAAATCACACCGATGAGGCCTAGCCTAACCGTGCAGAGAAAGAGACATCGCACATTTGCTAGTCTAAATCACAAAAATGATCGTCATGATCATTAAGAAGTGTCAATTACATTAAGTTAGTGAATATAAGAGTTTAGCTTCATGTCCCATAACCACTAGCTTAACTCAAATATTTACAAACAAACTGTAAATCTTCACTAGAAAATTGTCACAAAAGGTTCAATCGAACAAGTCCAGGAGTTAACCGACGAAGTAAACGCAAGCGTTTCATACCACTTGTTTTACTAAGCCGTTTAATTCAATTTCTCATACGAGTGAAATAAAGGCTTGTATATACTAATAGATTGGAAAACCGTTTAAGAAAAAGAGTTTTATAATAAAATAGTTTTGAAATTGTTTGGAGAAAAGGATTTTAATATTTACTACTAGTATAGAAAACCTTTATATTTTTAAAGTGACAAATCACAAAAATTGATTGTAGAAACAATCAATCACAAGAACTCACATACAAAGATGTGAATAGAATCCAAAGAAATCGATACCGAATCCATCAAAAAGTATGTTCACAAGAATCCCAAAGAAAATATCATCAAAGTTGCTAATAAATGATAGCAACAAATCAGGGAAATAATCAAGAATCGATTATATTTGGAAACCAAGTCGATTCACTAAAATTTCACATTCGAAGACGTGAATTAAATCCAAAGAATTCGATTCCAAATTCATCAAAGTAGGAATACCCAAAAATTCCAGAAATAGAAGTTATCAAAATCGACAAAGGTGATAACAACTAATTAGAAAAGAAGAATCGATTATCAATTGGAAAAACAAAGCAAAACGAGCAGAAATGCATAAATGACTTCAACAAAAGTAAGAATCAAGTCAATGCCAAAATCAACAATTAATGGTCACTGTCAAGTACAAAATGAATCAATATCATCAAAGAATCCAACGGCAAACAAAGTCAGAGTCTTGAAAATCAAGAAATTAGCAATTACTCAAAAACAAAATGACCGAAGTCGAATGGAATTCAAGCCGAGGAAAACACAAAATATCGAGTTCAAAATTGCTGAGATTCAAACTAGATATGAATGAAAAATCAAAATCACTCAATTTGCAACTGGTCAAGCTATTTTTCATCACAGTGTAACAGGTACACAATGACACTCATAGCATAGCACAAAAGTGGAACAAAGTCCAAAAGTCAAAATAGCTTTAATTGGCCAAATCAAAACAAAATCAACATCGGCTAAATCAATTCAAAGCCGAAAACACAAGAACAAAATTCTCATCATCAAAAATCCAACTTGAGTTCGCAAAGCAAACGGAGGCAGAAGCCAAAATACTTTCACGAAATCAAAATCAAATGCACATGAATAAGCGTTAGGAATTCATACCTAACAGTCAAAAATAATCATATGTAAGGATGAGAGATAAAACATCGACAAATAGTTGTAACACATGCTCCATCTAAGTTATGTTTTATAATTGTCCTAAACCCTAGGCTCTGATACCAAGCTGTGACGCCCCACCTCTATAACCACGCTAGCCAAGAACACTACGGTGTAGTGATGTCAACTAGCACGGAGAATAAGGCTGTTGAGGAGCGACCATCCGTGTAATTGCTTTGTGCGAGCACCGATATGTCAGATAGTATAATATGCGTTTTTATTTAAGGAGGAAATCCGACATACCGATACAAACACAAAGCTCCTACACAGTGGCTATAATAGTTTAGGACAATAGATATAAAAATAACACAGATAACATAAATGCGGAACACAGATGGAACAAAAAGTCTCATATATATAATAACTGATATCAGTTACAATACATTTGACACAATACATATGATACAACTACAACTGTCGACTCTGGAAGTTATATATACAAGTACATTATCGACTAATATACATGAATACATATCATCCTATACTATGACATGACATCTCCCAAAAATATGAAAAGTATTCGTAGCTCAAACAGCAATCCAAAGCAAGAGATCTACAACCTGAAATAACTCGGGTCTGACCCGAGTATTACATTCAAAAGAAAATAATACACGGGTCAGTCTAATTCAAACTCAGCTATTAGTGCATAGAAGCAATAATAATCAAATAGACGACAGTCACAAAATTTCCCGTCTATCCGACTCTTTAAACAAAGAAATCAGATAACAATACATATAACACTTAACAGTGTTAAACAATAAATCAGCAGATTTAAATCATCAACAGAGATAAATAAACAATTATCAAATCGACTAAATCAATTGAAAACGATTGAAATTGTCACTTTAAAACCATCAAAAGTTTGATTGGCTGCCGTACACGCACGCGTGTACGGCCTCGCCAATACACCATATGAAACACGCAAAAAGATCAATGAATCAAACAAAGAAAATATAAATTGAAATCAAGACTGAGTGGCTGCAGTGCACGCACGCGTGCACTGCCTCGCCAATACGTATAACATGTCATCACAACTCCAACTATAAATTAGCACATAAATACTGCAGGGGTCAAAATATTGACAAAACGCAGGGGTCAAGTCATTGTTACCAAGGCTCAACACAACTGCAAACAACTCAAATCGAATGGCCACGTGCACAAGGCAGTGGTACAACATGAAGACAGCAAAATGAGGGTAACAGCACCAAAGATATGGCAAACAGAATAGTACAAGTGCAATAAAAACCCGACAGTGTAAAATGGCATATGCATATGCACATACACGATTACTGTGTAATGTTACAATAATATCCATGCAACAGTAATACCAAGAAATCCAATAAGGTCGGTCTGGGCAAAAAATGAAAGACCGATAAATTCACATCACTGCCCCACTATATCATGAAACCCAAATACTACATGAAACTGACAGCACTGGAAAGGCAGTAAAATGGTCAAGTGACAATGTGCATGAACCCAAAACACAGCCAATCATTTCAAGAGAAAAAATAAATGAATGCAACTCGAACATACATATATACATATCAAATGATGTATATACATACATCAATGCATACATATGTATGAAGGCTAAATTGCAACTGGGTGCAAACAGTCTCCAAAACATGAATGTACGAATTGTATATTTATATTTAATACTATAACTGGACAATATTAACTTCATAGTCTAGAACAAGGCAAAATGCCAAAGTCGGAGCACATAGGTGAAGGCAACAATGGAGTATCAAAATGATGATTAACAACTTAAAGTCAATCAGGTTTAAAAAGTCAGACAAGGTTGCTAGCATATGAAGACTACAACAATGTGAACAAATGTGAATACAAATCATATGCACAGGCAAAGACTTAAGTATATCAATGCAAAGCTTCTACAAATCAGAACAAAACAAAGCCAATGGCAAGCAATGTATACAGTTCAGATAAACAAGCCAGAGCCACCAAAATGCAGAGCAACTACAAAGTGGCAGCAGTTCAGATGACAGAACAGAGACCAAAGACAAGCATACATGAAGGCCACATACTTGAAACAGTGGTAACTACACAGAGCTCAGTGCAACTGAATGAAATGCAATTACAAGATGCAAACAGATGCATGCCACTATGATTACAACTAACCAAGATAAGATGATATGTACTAACAAATGAAGTACTGAAACAACATCAGTAAATGCCAACTCACAGTGCAACAGCCCCAAATGCGCAGTGACAGTAAGGAATACAACATGGAATGGAACGCAACTACAAGTGCAATAAAGAATAGATGGCCAGAGACAAAGCTCACAGGGGCCAGAAAAACTCAAGTCTTAACTCACAGTGAAGAGGATAGGAATGTCGATGAGTATGATACCAGAAAAATGTCAAAGCCGTGATCAAAGTGAACATGTCGAGGCAAATGACCAGTTTCAACCTACTAATGTAACCATGTGCATAAGTGGTTAGTGAACCCAAATCATCATCGACTATGGGGTGGACAACAGAGCAAAGCAAGAACTATCGAGTTCAAGCATAAATCAAAGGAAAAGCAACAGAACACAAATCAGAGAAACCCCAAAATCACGAAAATAAAAGAATTCAAACTCTAATTCAATTCGAGTGAGAATCAGATGTGAGTGAAATAGAAAAATCACTCAAGCTCGAAGCAGTAGTAGCCTAGAAAGCGAACAACAAATTCACGAATAATGAGATTAAATTAGATGTGAGAATTACTCACCTTCATCCTGTCGAGAAGGCGAAGTCGAACTCGTTCAAACGAGAAGCAGCCAAAGCAAAGCTACACGAAGCAACCATCGACAGAGCGAAACGCGAATTCCTACGATCGATCAAATAGGCGCAGCTTCGAGAGCCCTAATTTTGGAACGAAGAAAAGAACGAGCAAGCCGCCATTATTTTGTTTATCTCGATTTTGGGCTTAGGGTTTACGAATGGAGGAAGGGGGGAATTTGGGTGTTGAGTGATATCACGGCTTCAAACAATAGAACATGGGCCGAGATTATTATTTAAACCCAAACGACACTTAACAAATTTTTAAAGCTCATTTAACATTTTTAACAAGATTGTAAAAGAGTCACAACTGATTAAAACACTCGACTTTTAACATATAGTTTAAAAAGAATTCCAACTGCTTTTAAAAATTCCAAATAGCGATTAACAAAATTTTATCCCTGAATTCCAATTCGATTAAAATGCCAATAGCTATTAGCAACCAGATTAAATCGTCAAGAGACGATAATTAAATGGGTACGAAATACCGGGTTGTTACAAAAAGAGTGGCAATCCAAATTCAGATGACAGAATAATAAAAGTAAAGGATATAGAAATTTTTATATGGTTTGGATTATTATTAATCCTACGTCCACGGGGTAATCTAATATATTTTTCTATTTTGGTACAAATGAATACAATTGTTTAGAAGTATACAATATTCCTATTTTAAACTTTTTCTTTCTAGGAAAAAGATGAAGCTGAAGAAAAAGATCCTTTTCTCCGTCCTCAGTGTCTCCTTTTATAATATGAAAAGTGCATTGTTAGTTATTGTGATGCCCTTGATTCTTTGCTTCAATCTCCACCCTCAGATTTCTCTACTTGTCATCCATCTATAACGCCTATTTGTTGTGCCTGAATTGATGATGGGTCTTTGGAGAGAAGCTATGATACTGTTGGGGATCTAGGAAATTTGGAAAGGGATGCCTGAAAAATTAGGCGGGAAGCCCAAGTCTGTACGGGTCGGGATTTTCTATCTCGAAATGGAAAATGTCTTAAAGGGGATTGTAGGGGACCACCTTGAGGCTTTGGTATGTTGTTGATGCATATGAAGAGGTGCAGTGGTAGATATCACTTGGTGCTCGAGTCGTATTGCCCTACTAATACCTTTGCCATCTTTACTTGACTTGATATTATGTCGGGTCGGAATGAGGCAGCACTCCCCATTTTGATCCGTGAATTGACTTGGCATATGCCTGTAATTTGCTTGAGGCCATTTGTGATTTGATCTAGGTGCAGTTTGATTTACCCTCTTTGCAAGTATGCTTGGATTGCTAATGAGAGAGAGGAGGCGGTTTACATTTGTCATATACTTGTAAGGCTGGTTCTGTGTTGAAGTGTATCCTAAGTGGCCTTGTATATAGCCCCTTTGGAGTGCTTTTGACCCACTATAGAACTGCCTAGGTTTCCTCCTATTTGTGCTAGTGAAGACATGTTCGTGTAGGTATTGACAAAGTGTGAGCTTTAGAGGTACGATCAACTCAGTATATCATGTACTACTTTCTATTCCTCGGCTCGATATTTCACTTTTGTTTTTGATTTTAGACACAACCACTATGACCTACTCTTGTTTCCCAATGCATGTAGTGTTTGTCTCTTGTCGCAGTTCCCTTGGTTGCAGGGCTCTAGTCGAGTTAAGTGTTGTGACTTCAATTGGTTCCCTATTCAGCACGAGTTTGATTGATTCACTTCCTTCTTCTTTTCATTCCACCTTTTTGACACGAGGGTAGCTTTCCTGAGTACAAGTCCTAGCCTATTCTCCTTCACTATAGTCTATGGTAAGAATGGGTGTAACACTTGCCCCTCAAGTCTGTGGCGACCATCGACCGGAGTAGACTTGTTGTCTTAAGCACCCGGTCTGCACATCTAGTTAGTTCTGTTTAGTCTATATTTTCGGTGTTGGAAAAAAGTATTTTCAGCTATACTTGCATTTAATGCTCTTATATACGTGTCATTCCCTTATTGGTTCATTTTCAACATCTGTTCAATATGGCTTTTCATTTTTGTAGGTGGATTTTTATCATTCTTTGCACTCATTATTTTAGCAGCAAATCCACGTTCCGCAAAAATCTTTGATCACTTCGATCGTTCGGCCATTATTAGAATTGAGGTACATATATTCTTTCTTCATCTTCCTTAAATTTTCTTTTAGCCTTTTGTTTGAAAAAAACTGCTATTAGGTTAATTTCTAAATTTGGGGGTATTTTGGTAGATTGACAATAGGATAAATTGTTTCTATCCTTGTTCGTCCCTTCTCAGAAGTAATCTTTAGAACTTTAACATGGATTCCTCTTCATCTTCCTCTAGCTTCTCCCTTCTAAGATCATCCGACCAAAGATACTATCGGTGTTTGCTCCCGAACTTCATGAATATATGAATACACCATTGGAGGGATATATATCCATCACTCTCGAACATATCATGTATGGCCTTTATTTTTCTATGCATCCGACTATTCGTCAGTGTCCCTAGGTCTTACTCCAAACCAACTTTCCCCTCATTTCATATACTCTTGCCCTGGCCACCTTCATTCTTTATGCTGAAAATGGCATCAATCTCACTAGTGAGGAACTTCGATTTCTTTTTAAATTAGAAAGAGTCCTATAAAGGGGAGCAATGGCTTCTTTTATATCCAAGCTGTTGATTTGGTTTTTCCTAATGTCCCAAGTAAAACTGAAAAATGGGTCGAGTTCTATTTCTTTATTTTGAATTTAGACAATTTTCCCTCTTTCTCCTACCACTATTCTGCCCATACCATCTCTTCAGAGGAAAATGAATAGTTATACAATTCTCATAAATGGTAGATTTTAGGATTGGCGAAAGAATACAAGAAGATAATAAGTTTTTTAACGGACCAAAATTGATTGAGCACTATCTACACGTCCTCATCATATATTTTCTCAAGGCCAATTTAAGCCTGCTTTTTCCCCAATTGGATCTGGGGGTATAAGTTTCCTATAGTACATTTTGGGAATTATCATACCTGTGATTTTAATCTCGTTATTTCTCTTCGTTTATAAGTATGATGAATGTTGAAGCTGCCTCCAAGCTTTGTGATTCTTTGATGGAGGAGAAGAAGAATAAGGACTCGAAGAGGAAGCTTGAAGGATCCGATGATTCTCCTATTTGTCTAAAAAGATTAAACAATTTTTCTCCTCCATTGGATATTCCACCTCTTTCCATTATAGACATTCCTCCTCCTCCTATTTCCACACAAATTAGGAAGACTGCTTCTTCCTTGCGGGGTGGTCCTACCCTCGGTATGGGCTGATTGACCACGCCTAAAGTTGCTATATCTGCTATAATAGAGAAAATAAGGAGAACCGCACAAGTTACCTCTTTCCTTTCTACTCTGGCTCCTAAGATGTCTTCTTTTGAAGTCCTGTCTAAATTTGAGAAGCTCTGGTCTTATGTGAGTGATCTTCTTTCTTCCCTTTTTCTTCTTCCACTTGCCAGTCTGTTACTTATATTTCTTATACTTCACTTTCTTGTAGTTTCCGGCATTGGTAGTGAAGTCACATGAGATGGAAATGCACATGCCTTGCTTTCGAGTCGAGTGGCCAAACTTGAAGCTGACCTTGCCTTGTCTAACTCTGAGAAAGCTAAGTTGGATTCTGCTAATGTTAAGGTTGAGGAAGATTTTAGGATGCTCCAAGAGAGGGTTAAGAGGGAAGTTAATGCTGCAGAGGAAGCTCGGGGTTCAAAAGAGCATGAGCCAAGGGAGAAGGATCACTAGCCAAGGTTGAGAAGGAGTTAAAAGCAATGAAGGAGGAGCTATTCCTATTGAAGAAAGATCTTGATGATGTTACTTCCAATGTAACCTATGGTTTTTATGATTCAACGAAGCATAATTTTGGGATAGATCTCAAGCCTGACTTTTTGGATGACAGGTCTTTGCTTGCTTCAATTTTTTAGTATTGCTAAGGTAGGTGGAATGAGGAAGAGGTTGAAGAGAAAAATATTGATCCAAACTATTCTGATCATCCTACTGAGAAGGAGAAGGCCGAGGTTGATAGGGATCAGGAGAACCTACAATACGAGAGACGAGACAAAAAATCTGCAAAATGGTTAACTCAAATGTATTAATAGACTTAGAAGTTTAATCCTAGATTTCTTTTTTCTGTTATTGTATTAAACTTTGAAGTTTATTTTAGTGTATCTAACAAAACATAGTGTTTGTTATGTTTTTCTTATGAATGATCGTGTTTTACTCATTGTTTTGTTTAGTATTCTGGAGAGATGTATTCAAAAAACTGTCGAGGGAGACTAAGATTAGGCTCGAAAAACACACTCTAGATTACCTTAGGTTAAGTGTCGCGGCAATGTGCAGCCTTGAAAATGAGTTAGACAAATTTTATGTGGAGCTTAAACATAAGATTTAGGAATTTTTATCCCAGATAAATCAGGTAGTTCAAGAGAAAGAGGCCCTTACTGATTTTGTGTTGCATCGATGGCGATACACATTAGAGAATGGTTTGTTTCCACCTGGTAGTCCTCAATTAGAGTGATTTAGGCTTAGGCTTAGAATCTTGAATAGTAATTAAGCTCTCTGTACTCTTGGTATTTTACACATGATCTTTAAATACATGGATAAGTGGAGATAATGTAATGAGTGATGGATGTTTAGTGTTACAACTTAATCTATTATGTCTTAATTATGTAATCAAGTTTTATTTCATTAGTGGTTAAGTTAGTTCTCTGTAATCCCTGCCCAAATCTAACTATTCTTACTAACATGATGCTTCTTCTTTAACTATCATTCCTGGCCTTAAAGATTTTAATGTGGTCGAGGCGGAGAATTCTCCTGATGATGAAGTTTCACAACTTAGGTATGAGAATGAGAGTTTAGAGACAGAGTTGATACTCATGACGAACTTGAAAAGGACAAAAATGCGCTTGAACATCAGTATGATTGTAACAATAAATTATGCGCGTGGTCAAGGGGTGCTGTGTCAAAGTTGGAAGAAATAGAGTTGACCTAAGAAAAGTGTGAAAAGCTCTACGGTACTGTTTGTAGAGATGAGATCGAACAATATAAGAAACAGGCGGTGGACATGTCCGTAGAAATTGCAAGATTGCTTAGTGAGAAAGAAGTCACTGAATATGAGAGGACAATCTCTATGCCCCGCTCAGATACCGTTCCTGATTTTCCTATAGGTTTTGGGCCTTCTCACCCTCGTAATGACAGATGGAAAACTATTGCCCATAAACTATTTGGTTATTTTTCTAGTTAAACTAGAAAGACAAGATCTCAACTGATTAACGCTCTAAACAATACAAGTAGGAGGGCAGTGTTGAAGATATACGAGCTTGAGGACTTTTTACAGACTTCTCGAGCCAGGATTGCTTCTTACCTGGATAAGCTTAAGTAGGCAGAGGTTAAAAGTAGGAGGTGGAGGCATTGCTGCAGCAATCTCGAGATGTCATGGAATTTTTCTATCTTCATTAGACCAGAATTTTCTATATAACAAAGAGGACTTCGAACTGACTGTTAGAACCTCCTGTTTATGTTTCAATGATAACAACTATATAACCATATACATATATAGACCTTATCAAGATTGCAGGTATATACTTCAAGAAGACCATGCTCGAAGATATTGAGACTCAAAGAGAAACAAAGATTCATTGACCATACAAAGGTCATTCTACTATAAAAGAGTCATAGACATAATATTGTTAAGGTCTCCTTGAGTATATATGAATATAAGAACATACACAATTTCATATACATCAAAATAAGGTGAAAAACAGTTTTTACACCTTATAGACGTCTTTGATAAAACAACAGACGTCTATGACAAGTTTCAGATTAAAAATTAAACAAGTCACAAACGTCTGAGGATTTTACCACATGCGTCTGTCATGGGAAAAACTGTCATATTTGAAAAGACACTTTTGTTTTTTAATCAAAAGGAAATCATCTTTCACTGAAGAGCTGCATGTTTTAAATCAAAAGGAAATCATCTTTCACTGAAGAGTTGTATCCATTAAAATAAAGAGACTGTCTCCGAGAGTAACAATTTTTCATTTGCAACTTTTTGAATCTACAAATACAACTTTGATTAAGAAGTAAAAATCACCGAACTTGAGTTAATCTATTCTTTACTTCCTTGATTTCTAAGCACTCTCTTGCATATACACTATTTACATGCTCTCAATCTATTACAACTAAAATAGAATTTTGGTTAAATCACTTCTTACAACTCAAAGCATTCATATTCATATACTCAAAGGAGATCATAGAAAGATTTGTACTGTAAGTCAAAAATTGTGTTATTGGAACATAAGATTGTCAGAGATACTTTTGTATTAGCCTATTCCTTCGGGTGAAGTGAGGGTAATTTGTTTAAAGGAAATACCGAAGGGGAGCTTCAGGACTGAACGTAGGACGGGAGGTCCGAGCCAGTATAAAAACTCTGGTTTGCATGATTTTTATTTTACTATTTATTATCTATTATTGCATTGATTTATATACTTGCATATTATACACAAGTTAGATAGTATACGGTCCCCAAGACTTACATTTGGTTTCAGAGCAAGGTTATTTCAATCTACAGTAACATGTAATTGAAACCATTAAAAATGGCAAGTACAGTTCAAGAAGGTCAATCAACTGCTCATCTAACACTATTTACTTGTTCTAATTATGCTTATTGGTCAACACGCATGCGAATTTTTATGGAAGCGAATGGATTAGAAATATGGCTTGCAACTCAAAATAAATATGAAGCACCTAACACTGATATTAGCACATAGACTGATGCATAAAAAGCAGAGACATCTAACAATGCCAAATCTATGAATGTTTTATTTTGCTCACTTTATAAAAATGAATTTTCACGAGTCATGCTTTGCACTACTACTTATGATATATGGCGTACATTACAAATTACCTATGAAGGCACAAATAAAGTTAAGCAAACAAAAATTTCTATTCTACAAAATCAATTTTCATCTTTTAAAATGAAATCAAATGAGTTAATTATTGACATGTATGCTAGATTTCAAACTATACAACACAATCTTATGGTACTAGGAGTAAAATTCACTGATTTTGATTTAGTCATATGAATTTTGAACTCTCTGACAAATGAATGGGAAAGAAAATTTTTAGCCATCGAAGAAGCTAACGATCTTTCCCAACTCAAAGTTGAAGAGTTAATAGGAAATCTGATGTCATATGAAGCTAATTTACAGGCAAGAAAAGAGCAAAATCAAGACAGGAAAAACATCGCATTTCATGCAAGTAACGACAACTCTGACTTGGAAGAAGATGAGATTGTGTTCATAGCCAAAAATTACAACAAGTTCTGGAAGTTAAAAAGAATGATGAAATTTCAAAATAACAGCAACACAAATTACTTAAATCAAACATCAATGAAGTGCTTCGGATGTGATAAATTTGGCCATATGAAGAAAGATTGTCCGCTACTCAACAATGATAAAAACAAAAACAAATTTGAAAATTTCAAGAAAAAGAGAAGAGCATTTCAAGTAACTTGGGTTGATTCCAACTCTTCCTCATCATCCGATAGTGACAGTGACTCAGAACAAGCAAATCTCTGCTTCATGGTTAACACAAATGAGGTACGTCCTGAATTAACATATGATGAAATTCTTGAAATTAGTATAGAATTAGATGACAAGTATAGAGAATTAAAAAAATAAATAAATAAAATATGGGAAATTAAATAGAGCTGAATTAGAAATTGGATTGTTAAAAGATGAGAAAACTATTTTAGAAGAAGAATTAGAATTAGCACAAAAAGAATGTAGAAAATTACCATCTCAAAATACTACTTTAACACATGATATAGAGAATACCAAAATAGAGAATTATAAACTTGAAAAAGAAAAGAATGAATTAAAGCAAAATTTAGAATTAAATAATTTAAAAATTTCTGATCTCAAAAATAAATTAGATAAAATTACTAATAATGTTTCAAAATTTATTAAAGAAAGCAAAATCTAGATAATTTGATAAAAATTTCAAAACCATCAGGAATAGGAAGGGATTAGGATATAACAAAAAAAATTCATAAACATTTTAGAAATAATCTGGTTTCTAATAATAATCAAAGATTCAAGAAATATAGTACATTATATACAAATTTTAGAAAAAAAAAATCTAAACATGAAAATAAGGAAACAAAAATTATTAAAATACGGATTCCTAAAACAAAAAACAAATTGATTAGACAAAAACACATTGATATATATCTTAAAGATATAGTTCATAATGGAAATTACATTTCTAAAGGTTCCAAACCCTCATGGTATGGCTACCTTCTCCTACTAACACATAGGACCCTAACGAAGAAATTGGGTACCACTTAAAACTTTTTATTATTTTGCAGGTACCCAAAAACAAAACCAATAATAAGGAGAAATGGATATTCGATAGTGGATGCTCCAAACATATGACGGGAAATGTACACATGCTAACAAACATCACTTACATGGACGGTGGCACGGTTACTTTTGGGGATAATTCCAAAGGATATGTTATCGGAATTAGAAACGTCATCAATGTCGGGGTACAATCAAGAAGAAGATAGTGATGAAATGTACATCTCTGATACTCCACATTTTCAACAACCATCTTACATGGCATTTCAAGGCCTATCAATCAACCAAGATGAGGAGTACCACGATCAAACGACATGGCCAGGTACATATGAGTAGGAGCAGGATCCTTTCGCTTACTGGGAATATTATGAGAACTACAGAGGCCTGTCTTATTCCCAAAATTAGTACGATTAAACTTTGTTTTCTTTTATTTTGAAACTCCTATGTATAACTTATGTTACAATTCCTTCTAATTTTTGCTTTGAATTTTCAAATTTTCTTTTCCATAATTTGAAATGATGACATATTATGACCATTTATATTGTTTATATAAGTATCGTATATCGTTTCCCTCCATTTTGATAATGACAAAGGGGAAGAAATTTATGCACATACATAGGGGAGACATATGTGCACAGGGGGAGATAAACATACACAAACATAATAATACTTCCATTCGATTGTTGATATTTTTGATTATATAGTTTTCATCATCAAAAGGGGGGAGATTGTTAGAACCTCTAGTTTATGCTTCAACGATAACAACTATACAATCATATACATATATAGACCTTATCAAGATTGCAGGTATATGCTTCAAGAAGACTATGCTCGAAGATATTGAGACTCAAAGAGAAACTATCATAATGATAAAACAACAGACATCTGTGACAAATTTCAGATTAAAAATTAAACAAGTCACAGACGTCTGAGGATTTTACCACAGACGTTTGTCATGGGAAAAACTGTTATATTTGAAAAGACAATTCTGTTTTTTAATCAAAAGGAAACCATCTTTCATTGAAGAGTTGCAGCCATTAAAATAAAGAGACTTTCGCCAAGAGTAACAATTTTTCATTTGCAACTTTTTGTGTGACATCCCGGAAATTTTGGCAATATCAATTTAATAATCTGTGATAAAAATTAAATTGATATGATCATAATTGTTAATAAGATTTGGATTGATCCAATAATTTTCTTTTAAATAAATATTTGACTGATAATTTATCTTTTAAAAGCTGATAAATTGTTTTCTATTTATATTGTGTGTGTATATATATATATATATATGTATATATTGTAAATAGACAAGATCTGTTTTAAAATTAATAAATAAAGATATGCTTCTAATTCTAATATTTTTGGTAATTTGTAAATTAAATTTAATATTTAATAAATTACCATTTGGCTTAAAAATACTCAAGGTAAAGGTTAAATTTCTTAAAAATGATTTTAGCTTGAATTTGAATTTAACAAAGGTTGTTTTGTTCTTATTTTAAATATAGTTGATAAATAAGTAATTTATTTTAGAGAGATAATTTCTTTATAAATTATTTTAGTTTGATAATGAGTTTTATTTATAATATAATATCTTTACAAATAGATTTTTAAATAAATGGAATTTGTTATATATATGTATATAATTGGAAGAACTATGTTGAAGTTTAAGAATAAAATGTTTCAAAATGTTTTAAATTTAAAATAAACCTTATAAATGTCTAATATAGTATGAAATAAAATAATAGTTAATGAATGTAATATTGGATTGTTAGGTTTTAAAATAAAATATACAATAGTAGATTAAGTATTTAATAAGTTAGAATGCTAAAAACAAAACAAAAAAAAATTAGCAAAGCAAAATAAAAATACAAGAGTAGGCTAAATATTTAATAACTTAAGTTAAAAACAAAATATGCAAGATAAATAAAACAACTTTAATTTACAGGAAGTATAAAAGTAGCAAAGTATTCAAAATTTGTAGTTAGCAAATAGGCTAAGTAAAACAAATGTGCAGGCTTAAACAAAATAATAGGCTAAAGAAAACTTAAACAAATGCAATTGCTAAAGCAATAAAACAAAGTAAAGTAATAAACCAAAATAACTATGAACACATGATAAATATTCAAATATGTATGTATGCAGGCTAGTAATGTCATATTGGTACATACGAAAGTGAAAAAAAATGTATGCTAGGCAAGAAGAAATAAGGTCTGTAGCTTGTAAGGCAAGAAAATTGCAAAGCAAAATAAAAGAAATATCTATGTACATAATAATAAGCAGTAGGACGCATAGTACTCAAACATTTAATGCTAGCAACATTTTAAGTCAATTCGAATGTATAAAAAAAAATCCTTCAGCCTCCATTCAAAAAAAAAATCTCTGTAAATTTTTGTACTAGCAAACTTCCCAGCCTAGCTTCTTCTACAAGCTCAAATCTTCTCTTTATACCCTACTCTATTCTTCCTTTCACTCATTCGATCACTGAAAAGAAAAGAACAAACCTGAGAAGGAAATAAACCAGCAAACAAAACAACTTCTTGTATATATATATAAAAAAAATCTGAAGCAATCAGCAACTAAGCTATAGATCAAATCAGTTTTATCAAGCTTGAACCAAAGATCAGTTTCCATTCAACAATCAGGTGGCTTCGGTTCAAAGCATATTCCATTTTTCCAAAGTTTCAAGATTTAAAACAAACATTAAGCAAGCTAACAATTCAAGAGGCCAGATCAAAGTAATATAAAAGCAATTCCAGGTTCTTTGTTTCTTTCATAAGCTGGTGAGTAAACTTGGAAAATTTGATATATATTGAAATAGTAGTGTGATGATCTTTTAAGTGTGAGCTGAATGATGTTATGCATGTTATTTGAAAATGATTTAAGTATCTAAATGTGAGTAATATTTATATACTGACTCGAACTTGAAAAGTAAGTTTCTGTTCAAACCGGAAACAGTGAATAAACCTTTCAAACCCTGATGGTTGATCTGTTGTTTGAATGTAGGATTTAAACAGGTTAGAACATTTGTTTGTATGCACAAAAATCTGTGAGTATGTGCATATTTTTGCCTGTGCATGTTAGATCAAGTTTAAACCACCTCTGTTTCAGGTTACAGGGATTTAAACCCTGTTCAAAATTTGATTTCTCCCTCCCTGTAGTTTATTAGGCTTTTAAATTTAGATAAAGACTGTGTGTATAAGCATGATTTGAGCTTTTAAAATAAATTTAGGCAAACAAATTTAAACTTCTTCTGTAACATTTGAAAATACAAGCAAACCTTAGATATCTGAAAATTCGATTGTCACCATTTCTGATTTTAAGCATATCCATCGAAATATTTTAAGAATTGATGATTTTTAAAAATAAAATCAGAATTTTTAATAACGTATTCAAGGTGAAATTGGAAGATGAACGTGAGTCGGGTTTTAATGGAATTCTGATGATCGGCGACGAAGTACGTCTCGCGATCATGGCAGTTGCTTGCATGGTGGTCTGGGGTCATCGCAAAATTGATGAACAAACTTCTAGATCATCGGGGTGACTGCAGATCAACGAACTAGGGTTTGAACCCTGTGTTTTTGTCGACTGTTTCTCGAAGCAATTACGGTGTCTAGGTGGCATCGGACTGGACAGGGGTGGTGGGTGGCAGTACGTGGTCGTTAGGGGGAGTTCATGGCGAAGGCGCGTGGCCTTTAGTGATGGTTTGCGTCGATACGAGGTGGATTTGTGGGTCGAGTTTCGACCCAGGTTTGAGTCAGATGACTCTTTTGGATGATCGTCGACGTGATGGGTCTCTGGGTGTTCGTGGGGTACAGGTGAGTTGTTGTTGACTCGATGGAGGCTGGAGCTTTGACCAACGGTGGCGATTCCGTTTGTACACGTGCACAGCAGGTTGGTGGGTGTTAGTGAATTGGGGAAGAAGATGCTTTTGGCTCGAGATTTTTCTCGAGTGGTCTCATGTACAACTCGAAGTAGAGTAGGAGCAGGAATGTGAGAAATCTCGGGAAATATGAAGGGTTTATTCGAGTCGAACTTGAGTTTGATCGAGTGGAAGGAGATGTGTTTTTGCTCGGGTTGGCATCGGGAAATCATAGCTTGTGCTCGAATTTCTCTATTGAAGATAAATCCTGTTAATAGTTATTAAAGCTAAGTAATTATGCAGGTTTTCAAAGAGATGGTGTATGTGTTTCAAAACCAACTATTAAATAAACTACAAGTAAAGGATAACTACTTAATGAAGGTAAATAAGGAATAATTACTGAGCGTAGTCAAATAAATTAGTTAATGTAGTTAATTAAAGAGTTAATTAAATTAATGTAAGTAATTAAAGAATAGTTACTTTATGTAAATATAGGATCATTAGTTAAAGGATAGTTAATTTCTGAACAAAATTAATTAAAGGTTGATGGATATAAGTAAGTAGGGTAGATTAGTAAATGTGATTAATAAAAGGGTTAATTTGCTAATGAGATTAATTAATGTGGTTAACTAGAAGATTAATAATTAATTAATGTAATTAATTATAATGAATAATTAAGGTTGACTAATTTATTTCATTAATTGATATCTAATGGTTTGTAATTTAATAAATGTTATTCAAGTAGAATCATAAAAGATTAATTTAATTGGTTTAAAATCAAACTGATTTTAGATTACGTGGTAAATTGATTTTGCTTATGGATGATTGAATTGTATAGAATAATTGGATTAATATCTAGACTGAAATTTGTGAAAGTTCCGTGATATGGAAGGGTTGAACTGTGATAATGTGGTTTACCTATCTATGATGAATTGTTTGTGGTATGATATCCTGAATATAAATTGTATTGTTTGAAACTTAACAACTTGGATTATAAATGACATTGAAATTGAAGAGACCGGGTCGGGTATCAGTAAATACCCGAAACCACTTCGATTTGAAATCGTATATAATTCTTTTAGATTGATATGTGAAACCAATGGGCTGGATTAGGATAATATGGACCATTTAAACTAAGTTGGATACTTAGATATTGTTTTGGGAAAATAAGTGATGACTATATAAGTTGTTTACATGTAGTAAGTACGAGTTACCCCGGGTTTTAAATAAGTTCTATGGATTGGAATTTCTTATTAGATGAGTTTACTCATGCTAGTTTCCAGCCTGACCCGGGTGTTACTTTGATGTAATGCTCGGGTCAGACCGAGTATTACAGATTTTTCAGGTAAGGACGTTCTGGAGCCTAGGAGACGAGCTGGATGGCAGGGACGTATGGAGTATATCCCGCTGTGATATATTGTTGTATATTTGGACATGTTGAGTATATATGTCCAGTGATTGTGAATATGTCGTAACTCTGATGTATAAAAATGTAATTTAACTGATACAGTTCTTGTATAAATGGTATTATATGATATTATATTTTGATCCGCTGCGAATGTGAGATTCTATGACTTGTTTTTTTCTGTTTCTTCTTCTTCTATCTCTTTCTTCTTTTCCTAACTATATGGAATTTTCGAGGTCGAAATTTCCGGGTCGTTACATTTTGAATATATAAATACCACTTTGATTAAGAAGTAAAAATCACTGAACTTGAATTAATCTACTCTTTACTCTCTTGATTTCTAAGCACTCTCTTGCATATACCTTGTTTACATACTCTTAATCCATTATAACCAAAATAGAATTTTGGTTAAATCACTTTCTACAACTCGAAGCATTCATATTCATATACTCAAAGAAGATCATAGGAAAATTTGTATTGTAAGTCAAAAACTGTGTTATTGGAACATAAAATTGTCAGAGATACTTTTGCATTAGCGTATTCCTCCAGGCGAAGTGAGGGTAATTTGTTTAAAGGAAATACTGAAGGGGAGCTTCGGGACTGGACATAGGACGGGAGGTCCGAACTACTATAAAAACTCTGGTTTTCATGCTTTTCATTTTACTATTTATCACCTACTATTGCATTGATTTATATACTTGCATATTATACACAAGTTAGATAGTATACGGTCCTTAAGACTTATAGTGACAACTGGCCTGCTCATCAATCATTGGGCAGAAGCACATTATGGCCCTCGCAAAACCTTTCTTTCTACTGCAGCTCCACCTATGCCTAGTGTTCCTTAGACATATTTTAGTGTTTTAAGACCTTAAGATAAGAAAATATTTTTTGTAATTTGACAATTCTTGCTATGATTTAGAAGTTTGTTTATTGACTACCTTTTCTCTATAAAACTTGTGAACTTATGGCATTCTTATTTAGCTTGTTTATACCACTTCTTAATTCTAGAATACGTGGGCTCATTTAACTGTTATGTCCGGTTTCTCTCGATCAAGGCTTGGAAGCAACCATTCTCCAACAGAGTTAGTTGTTGCCCTACTCAGAGTAGCAACGTTTGAAGATTTATTAAAGAATGTTGAGTATATATATGAGGCTATATATAAGAATGAAATCAAAAGTTTGAGGAAAAAGGCATGGAAATGGTTAAAGAGATGACATTGCGCATGAGCTCAAAAGAAAGTCCTCTGATGGCTTTAGCTTCGAGCGCCTCCCTTAGGTCGGATGCAATTCTTATGCCTTCATTTGGAGCTAACCTGAACGAGGTCCTCAAATGGAAGAATAGTGTGAAGAGTTATTATGAGGCCAAAATTAAATAATTATTATAAGGGAGAGTTGGGGATGCCCAGCACCTAGGTTTCGCCGTTCAGGTCTGCCGAGGACGAGGTTTTTGGCACCTTCTCGAGGAACGTTGAAAAGAACAAGGAGCATCTCTTAGGTGGGATTGAGAGAATTAGGAAGGTGGCGATGGATGAATGGTTTAGAAAACAAGGTATTCAATTTGGAATGTGAGGCCCGACAAGATTCCATTGCAGTTTCTCAAGGTGGGATGGATAGGGCGTCTCTATTGGAAGAGCTTTATAAAGAGAAAGTGAAGAAAAAATAGCAGAAATTGGCCGACAACATGAAATTGATGTTTTAAAATGTTTTTGGCCTAGACTCAATTTGTCCTTCTTGTATAATCGGGCCACTTATAAGTATGGACCTTAGAGTTATGAGTATGTCTAGGACAGTGCTAATTATGTTCCTCGCATTTCTTACCCCGACTCCACTCATGGTAGGGCTACACGTACCCGATCACCATTCTTTATTACTGAACTAGAAAACTAATTTTCTACTTTTTATTTAGCAAATGGTTTATCTCAGCTTACGATGTCGCATTCCCATTGGTCATATCGACACGGAGCGGTCGTAACTAGTTTGTCTTCTTATTTTGAATCAGATTCGTAAATTAGTTTTTCATTAAGGGGTGTTATTTTTTAATATGACCCAAATTGTAATCTTTTGTGGACTATGTATAGATATGTAAAATAATGATATTTTTGGTAGGCAAGTAAAAAAGCATGACTAAGTATTGGTAACTTAGTTCGATATATACCTAGCAAGCTTTGAGAGGCGTCTGGATTTGTACCTGATTGATAATTTGCGGCACATCTCCTGTATTGCGCTTGCTTACCATACTTGGAAAGAACTTCTGAGGTAGCTTATGCCCTATGGTCTTGACCTCTAAGTCGCGATTTTTTCTTGCACATTTAGTATGATCTATCCCCTTATCTGGGTGTAGTCTACTATGTTGGCCTGGCCATATGATTGATGAGACCTGCCCCCTTGTTTGGGGGTGAAATGTCCTTAGTCGATCTTGGCCGTATGCTTGGTATGACCTACCTCCTAATTTAAAGGCGGAACATCGTTAGCCGCACACTTGGTATGGCCTACCCCCTCATTTGGGGGCGTAACGCCATATGTATGCTAAGTCGCATTCTTGTCTAACATCACCGTTCCCATTTTTGAGATTGCCGGTTTCGTTCGTAGATAGTATTACAACTATAAAAAGACGGTGGTGAGCTATGAAGAGTATTTTTTTCATGTGCTTGGCACGGTCCTCTCTACTGTTTGGGCGAGGACTAAAATAAGATTTGACTAAGAAGTCAGGTCATCCGTATACAACCCTTTTCATATGCGCATGATTTTTTGTACTAGTTCTAGCTGTCTAATATCCTTATGCCCAGTGTGCTATGACGAATTAGCTAATATAGAGGTTTTTTAATAGTGGTTCAGGCAGTCTAATATCCCTACGACCAGGTTGACTATGATATGATTGCTACCATAGAAATATTCATACTGAGGCATGGTATTCTAATATCCCCATGTCCAGTGCAGTGTTTTGACTAAAGAGTCGTATTGCGTTGATGCAGGTCCAAGTGCGTAGGTCCAGTTTCATCGTTCTCAGTGTCTAGAGTGCCATTTTGGTCTACCGATCTCGCATTATGCTTAATCAACGAGCAATGGTGGTGAATTGTGAATGTATATTTAAATTTAAAAAGAAGATAATATAGAGATTTTTATACTGGTTCGGGCTATCTAATATCCCTACGACTAATTTAATACATCAATACATATATACATTTTTTAACAATGCATGTCACACAGGCGGCATAGGACGTTCCACTCTCGGCCTGGGCTCTTCAGTACCGTACCGGGTGCTTGTCTTTATAGTTGTTGTTCTGAGTCTAACTCCTTCCTCGGATTCTGAGTCCATCATGCCCTTGATCTCAGTTATCTCTCCAACATGATTTCTCCCTTGGGTTCAAGATAGAAGCATAAAAAATCACTGTTCGGACCACCGAATTTTGTTCCAGTGGGGAGAGGGTAGTAATTTGTCTTTAAAATTGGTATACATCTGTAACACCCCTGATTTATTAATTAATTAATTAATTAATTAAATGGGCTTAAGAATGGCTTATAAGCTAATTAGTTTACACAAGGGTATATTAGGTATTAGCCGCACCTTAATTCCATAACCCTTATTTATATCCACGGCTTGCCATCCATTTACGTTTATTTCTCATTTTCACAAAAATGTAAAACGCAAATATAAAGGGGGAGCCGGCCATTGTTAAGGGAAGAAAAGAAGAGAAATTCAAATCAAGCTAAGGAATTAAAGCAAGGGAAATAAATCTCAGTCTCAATCCAATCTCCTTATCCTAACCAAGGTGAATAATAATTTATACCATCTCTATTTTGTTTTATAAACTTATATTTTCAAGTTTAAGATTAAATTCGTTTCTATAATGTTTTGGATGATGATATGATTGAATTATAATTTTTTGTTTTAACAAGATTGTTTAAATAGGGATTTATGCAATTTTAGGGCAAAACCGATAGAAATTGATTTTTGAATGCCATGGGAATGTTATGTAAAACATGATTTTGGAGTTGGGTTTTAATTTTGATAATTTTCCAAGCTATGGAAAGATTATTATGAATTTTCAAAGGAAAATATGATAAAATTGGGTTTAAATTTAATTTTTATTACTTCAGGAAGAAATTGGTTCTAAAATTTTTGTATGTTAGTGTTATTTCGCCTTTTGGCAAGGCCGAGATACCAAGGAACTGACTGGGAAAAGACAAGATCATACGCCCTCAGCTTTGGATGATTGTTGGACGGCTACAAATATCGACGAATTTTGCCCGAGTCCGGATTGGGCTACAATTGATAGGACACGTCAAGTAAAGCAGTAGAAACCAACGTTCTGAATTTCGGCGCGATCCGAGTTCGTATGCTCAAGCTATCGTCATTGGAAAATGGAAGAAGTATGCTTTAGTTCGAATCCTTCTACAGTTCGAACCCATAAAGCAAGTCCTTGCTTCGAATCCATTAGCCCAGAGCCTTGCCTCGAATCCATCCTCGAAATGCGATAGTTCGAATCCATGGAAACCTAGCCTCACTTCGGCCCTCAGTTCGACTCCATCCAAATGCCCTTGGTTCGAATCCATCAGACTGGCTCCCTACTTCGAGTCCACAAAGGAAGTATTCTTCGAATCCACACGGTTGAGAAAGCTTCGAATCCACCATCTTCGAGTCCGTCCCGTTAACGCAGTTCCATACCCATCAGGCTACGATACAACCTGATCGATTCGAACAGCATTCCATTTGATCGATTCGAAGGAACATTCCTTCGAATCCCTCACTTCGAATCCATTAGGTTGAAGCGCCTGAAACCCAGGGATTTGGCCCAGAATACTCGGAGGAAGTGGAGGACTGACTCGAAGCGCACGCATGCAAAGAGAATCGATTCGAACGAATCAATAAGAACATATCGATTTGAACGAATCGATTCGAAGGAATCGATTCGAACGACTTCAGGTGGCGAAAGTGCAATCTTGAATCGATCATAACTCAAGTTCTACAAGTCCAAATGCCATGAAATTTTCACAGAAGCTTAAGCACATGATGAAGAGTGTCCACGCCAAATTTTAGCTCGATTGGATGATTTCTTGATCAATTCGAACCAAGGGTCGAATCGATCCCAAAGTGGGCCCGGATCTCCAGATTTCGGCCATGTGGGCCCCCTGACGTACCAGAACTGGTCTCCCCTCATTTTAGGCGAAATATCAGCCTCCTACACCTATAAATAGAGCCCCTAGTCATTCAGAAAAGAGGTCGGATAATTCTAAGTACTGAAGAGCGCCCAGATTCTGCCAGATTTACTCCAGAACACCGCCGCTGCTTTAGATTGAGACTTAGCATATAAATTCAGTTGTACTACAGTATAAAGAATTAAATCTTCAAGTATCGAGCAATAAAATCATCAAACTTCATAGTGGACGTAGGCAAAAACGCCGAACCACTCTAAATCGCTTGTCTTTACAATTTACTTTCTGTTATTTGGAGTTTTTGTTAGATAACCCACAGTTTTAATTTTCATTCTTCACTTTTATCTCTTCAAAAACTTCCGAAGAGTGTTGTGCCCATTTTTGGTACAAACACTTTGGTGCTTTCACCGAGAATAAACCAGCTTTTTTCTCCTGCTCCTTGGATCTACCATCGATACCGGATTGCACAAATCCAAGAGGAAGATCCAGATCTTTAATTCATCATCCTTCCATTCTATTCAGATTTGCATAAAGTCTAGGAAAAGGATTCATCATTCGAAATGGTTAGCACGAGAACCACTTCTACAGCTGCTGGACAAGAAGGTAGGGATGGACAGAATCCTGCTCAGCAGCAGCCATCCAACCAAGACAACACTGCCCACTCAGATCCGTCTGGGGCAGTCACTAGACAAGAATTCTAGGTGTTGCTTCAAGAGTTGACTCAGAGTCGGCAATAATTGGCCGAACAGTTGCGTGCTAATATTGAATTGACAAACCAACTGAACCGCCAGGGCCGTAGGAGGTCCAGAAGGGATGATGTTTCCCGCTCATCCACTGAAAGTTCTGCCTCATCTGACTATCATCATAGATCTACCCATCCCCGATTGGACGGAAGTCATGCTCAAGCTGCTGGATATCAACCCGCCCTGACTGTCGGACAGTTGAGGGTAGGACCATCAACCAGCTTCCAGGCTGGGCCATCAACACGAGGTGGTCGTACTCCACAATATACTACGGACAATCATGTCACAGCTGCCACGGTAGAAACAAGGGTTGATACCCGACATCTTCCAGATTCAAGCAATCAACAGCAGGGATGTACTTCTGAACCATACGGCCCGGAAGATGCTGAGCCAAGGAGGCGAAACTTGGACCGTCGACAGCGCCCAGTCCAAACTCGCACTGTGGAACCCGACCACACCTTAGCTCAGCATGCTCAAAATGTAGCAATGCCCGACATCTCGACTATGATACGTCAGATGATCCGCGAAAGCCAAGGTCTTACCAACGACGATTGGGGGATTTCTCGGAGTCATACTCCTTTCACGGACGAGATACTATACGCTGAACCTCCTCGGCGATTCAGAATGCCAACTCTCCCTATGTACGAAGGAAATTCTGATCCCAATCAGCACATATTGAAATATGAATGGTCAATGAGCGCCGCAAGGGCCGATGATGCAGTGAAATGTCGAAGTTTCCCCATCTCACTGGGAGGAATTGCAACAATGTGGTTTACAAGATTACCTCCAAGATCTCTCTCGTCATTTGACCAATTGGCTAAGAAATTTGTTGAACAATTTCGCATGCATGTCGCTAGACCCAAAGATGTTAACACCCTGTCCAGTGTTACCCAAGCTCGTGGGGAAACACTAAGGCGTTACTTGGAGAGATTCCATGCGGCATGTGTGGAAATTAGTAATCCCAACGACAACTCAATTTTAATGGCATTGACAAAGGGAATTGATCCCGATTCTGAATTTGGAAACTAGTTAGCCGGAAAACCACCCGCATCGTTGGACCGTTTCTACTCCAAAGCCGCTCAATTCTTACGGCAAGAGGACGCGAAACAGTCTAGGAAGCAGGACGATGCGAAACCCGGAAATGAGGGAATACAAAGCAATGTAGCAGTTAAACAGTCCGGTGACAATTCCGGAAAAGTTCAGTTAAACATACAGAACAAACAAACTCAGCCAAGAGGTAGCAATGGTCAAAATAAGAAGAGAGATCCGAATCCAGGCCCACGACGTAGGGCTCCGATGTTCGAAAGTTATACACCATTAAACACGTCGCTGGAAAATGTGTACCTACAAACTTGCAACACTGAACAGTATAAGAAACCCGCTCCGAAACGGTCATTAGAGAGGCAGATTCAGACCAGTGTTTTAAATCTCGGATTTTGGCCAATATCTCGGGAAAATATCTCGGCTATCTCGGGCGATATTTAAAACACTTATAACTAAATAGGCTGCCAAATCTCGGATTTTGGCTGATATCTCGGATTTTTCATCTCGGCCATCTCGGGGAGATTTAAAAGCCTGATTCAGACAGGAAAGTTTTGTAGGTTTCATGAGAGTTATGGCCACAATACTAATGACTGTCGTCATTTGCAGGATCTCATAGAAAAGTTGATCAGGGAGAGAAAGTTAGATCAATTCGTGCAGGCACCGCAGTCTGGTGGTGCGGGCCCATCAAACCCAAACCGTGCGCAAGACCAAGAAAGACAAGAAGAACCCGCTCGTACAGGCGGGAGGCTAGTTATCAATACCATAAGTGGTGGTCCTCATCCAGCGGACAGGAGCTGGAGGGACATGGAATCGTATGCTAGCTCTATCAGGCATGCGAGCTTCGAATGCTGCAGTAATTGTGAGGATGGAACCCCGGCTAAGCAACAAAAGACGATGTCTGACAATATCATATTTAGAAGCAGAGATGCTGACAAAATCGAAGCCCCAACAATTGACCCACTGGTCATATCTGCCCAGGTTGGTCCTGCTTGGATGAAGAGGATCCTGGTTGACAGTGGGAGTTCTGTAAACATTCTATTCAAACGAGCTTACGATTTAATGAAGATGGAAGCAAAAGACTTGAAACCCTGCCAATCTCGAGTTCACGGCTTCAATGGGAGTGCAACAATACCCACTAGGATAGTGGAACTACCAGTAGAACTAGGGATTGGGGAACGCAGGAGAGTCCGACTGCTGCAATTCGTTGTTCTTGACATCGCTTCACCGTACAATGCATTCCTGGGTCGACCAGCCCTTGCTGAATTCAGGGCAGCAATTGCCCCGTGGTGTTTGACTTTAAAATTCCCAACTGACCATGGTATAGGAATCGTTCAAGGAGATCAGGCAGCAGGAAGAGCCTGTTATGTTGCTGAGTTGCGTGAAGCACAGAAGAAGGAGAAAGGAAAGGGCGTAGAGGAATCTCTCTGCGTCCGTTTTACTGATAATTGACAACTAGCGCTCGGGCCCCGGCCCGGGCACCACTACCAATTCCTTAAAGATCTTAACCCTAGAGATAACGAAGATAAAGCTGAAGTCAAAGAGAATCACGCGTCTCCTGCCAAACTGACTGTGGACGTCCCAGTCAGTGAGGATGATGACTCAAAAGTACTGAAAGTTGGATCTCAACTGGGAAAACAGATACAACAGGAATTGGTTGAATTTCTTCAAGCGAATCTCGATGTCTTTGCCTGGACGCACTCTGACATGTGCGGAATCTCACCGAACATTGCAAGTCACTCCTTGAATATTGATCCGCGACATGTTCTGGTCAAGCAAAAGAGGCGTGGTATGGATCCAGAGAGATCTGCCGCCCTTAAAGAAGAAATTGACAAGTTGCAATCAAATGGTTTCATCCGAGATGCTCTATACCCGGAGTGGGTGTCAAATCCGGTAATGGTTCGAAAGCCGAATGGGAAATGGAGAACTTGCGTCGACTACTCTGACTTAAACAAAGCTTGTCCAAAAGATAGTTTTCCACTTCCTCGAATTGACCAACTCGTAGACTCAACTGCAGGCCATGAATTGTTATCCTTTATGGATGCTTATTCCGGTTATAATCAAATACCTATGCATCTACCCGATCAAGAACATACCAGTTTCGTGACCGATCTGGGACTCTACTGTTACAGAGTCATGCCTTTTGGTTTAATGAATGCCGGAGCAACTTACCAACACTTGGTTAATCGAATGTTCGTTGACCAGATCGGGAAGACCATGGAAGTTTATGTGGATGACATGTTAGTTAAGTCCCGATTTTCCACAGATCACGTCAAGGATTTAGATTCAATGTTCCGCATCCTACGTGAATATGGAATGAAGCTTAACCCATTGAAGTGCCACTTTGGCGTTGCATCCGGAAAGTTTCTCGCTTCATCGTCAACGCTCGTGGGATAGAGGCAAACCCCGAAAAGATCTGGGCAATAAGGAATTTGCAAACTCCAAGGACCATAAAGCAAGTCCAGAGTCTCAACGGGAAGGTAGCAGCGCTAAGCAGGTTCATTTCAAAATCCACTGATAAATGCATTCCTTTCTTTGATCTAATCCGAAAGGGAAAACGAAACTTTGAATGGACCATGGAATGTGAAGGCGCATTCCGATCGCTGGTTCAACATCTCTCTATACCACCGATCTTGTCAAAACCGATTGATCACGAGCAATTATACCTTTATCTGGTGGTATCAGAGCATGCGATCAGTGCTGCTCTGGTCCGAGAAGAGGATCGAGTGCAGAAACTGGTCTATTATGTTCCGGAGCTGAAAGAAATTACCCCAGGTTGGAGAAACTGGCTTATTGCTTGGTCATTGCCTCAAGAAAGCTTCGTCCTTATTTCCAAGCTCATCCGCTTACTGTGTATACCGATCAGCCGTTACGATAGGTCCTCACGCGGCCTGAGACGTCTGGAAGGTTACTCAAGTGGAATATCGAACTGAGTCAATTTGACATTACTTATGCTCTACGGAGAGCCATTCAAGGGCAAGTCCTAGCTGACTTCATAGCTGAATTTACTGTTCCAGACGACTTACCCGAAACCAGCGAGTCTCCTGAATATGTCTGGAAACTTTATACAGACGGTGCATCAAACGATCGGTGTTCGGGCGCTGGTGTTGTACTAGAAACCCCCGAAGGTCGATCCATATGCTATGCTTTGAAGTTTGATTTTCACGCAACCAACAATGAAGCCAAATATGAAGCTCTATTGACTGGGTTAAAGCTGGCCAGAGATCTGAGAATTATCGCTATAGAAATTTATTGTGATTCATAGTTGGTTGTGTGCCAGGTACGGGGAGAATATCAAGCAAGAGATCGAAGGTTAGCTGCTTGTCTAGCCCGAGTTCAGGAAGCACTGGATCAGTTTGATTATTATGCCATTTACTATATACCACGAGATCGCAATCAAAAGGCCGATTCATTGGCAAAGTTGGCCAGCACAGGTGAAGCACAGCAAATGGGACTTGTCCCGGTCGAAACTTTGTCCTTCCCAAGCATCGATCAAATAAAAACGAATGATGTGTTGGAAACCTCTCCCAGCAGAGAATCATGGATGACTCCGTATCGAAATTATATTGAGAATGGGATATTCGCGGTTCATCATTCAGGACGGGATCATGTATAGAAAAGGTTATTCTATTCCACTCCTCCGGTGTATCGCTCACGACGAAGTCAAACGAGTGTTACATGACGTGCACGAAGGAGAATGTGGCGATCATACCGGTGGACAAGCGCTTGCTAAGAAAATACTCCGATATGGATATTACTGGCCGACAGTGAACCGAGATGCAGCCAATTATGCCAGAAAAGTGCGACAAGTGCCAGAAACACGCTCGAATTCCAAGAGCCCCACCTACCGAGATAACTCAAATGGTCAGTCCCTGGCCGTTCGCTATGTGGGGTATCGATATCATCGGCGCTTTACCTCTGGCAAGAGGTGGTGCGAAGTATGCCATCGTCGCAGTTGACTACTTCACGAAATGGGCCGAGGCCGAAGCTCTCGCAACGATTACGTCGAAGAAAGTGATAAACTTTGTAGTCCGCAATATCATTTGTCGATTTGGACTCCCGCGTACCATCATCACCGATAATGGAACCCAATTCGAAAGTTCGGAGTTCAAGAATTTCTGTCAACGATTTCATATTCATAAAAAGTTCTCTGCAGTCGCACATCCACAAGCAAACGGTCAGGTCGAAGCTGTTAACAAAGTTATCAAATCCATCTTAAAGAAACGACTGGAAAAGGCTGGGGGCAAATGGGTCGATGAACTTCCTATGGCATTATGGGCTTATCGAACAACTCACAAGACCGCAACTGGACACACCCCATTTTCCTTATCCTACGGCTCGGAGGCCGTTATTCCAGTTGAGACAGAAGTATTTTCTCACCGCGTAACTTATTACGATCCAAAAACAAATGCTATATTACTCGCTGAATCTTTGGATCTGTTGGACGAGAAACGGGAAGAAGCTGATTTGAGAGCGGCCGCATACCGAAGTCGGGTCGCCCGGTTATATAACACCAAAGTTCGACCCCGAACCTTTGAACTCGGTGATCTTGTCCTCAAGAGAATCTACCTAGTTCCTTCACACATGAAACCAAATTAGGAAGGACCGTACGTGATTACACAAAGACTTGGGGATGGCACATTCAAACTATCAACCGTGGACGGTCTAGTTTTACCAAGGGCCTGGAACAGCGAGAGTCTCCGTCGCTACTACATATGACAGGCTTTATTTATTTCATTATGTTTTTTATTCAGCAATTTACTTTTGCATTTTGAAATTTGAATTTGTAATAAGGCATCTGATTTGCCATATTTTCTTATTTCAGCAATAAAATGCCATCTCTTCGAGCCAGAGCTGTGATTCATTAAATACAATGTACAACATCACGATGTACGAAGAGCTAAATTCCATCACACAGTGGAATTTATTCAAGTAGGGAGTGGCTGTGAAGCAATCAACCACTCACTAAATGAAACCCGAGCTTGGGGCAAGCCATCACATACGGCCAAGAAATGGGTTTATGCACGACAACCCTTCACTTAACTCCGTACTCCCAGAGTGCGAGGCGGAGTATAAACATTTAACTTAACTCCGTACTCCCAGAGTGCGAGGCGGAGTATAAACATTTTCCTAACTCCGTACTCCCAGAGTGCGAGGCGGAGTATAAACATTTACAAAACCCTAGAGTACTCCGAGAGCGCGAGCTGGGTACAAACATTTTCCTAACTCCGTGCTCCCAGAGCGCGAGGCGGAGTATAAACATTTTACTAAACTCCGTGCTCCCAGAGCGCGAGGCGGAGTATAAACATTCACTAAACTCCGTGCTCCCAGAGCGCGAGGCGGAGTATAAACATTCATTCAACTCCGTACTCCCAGAGCGCGAGGCGGAGTATAAACATTTTCTTAACTCCGTACTCCCAGAGCGCGAGGCGGAGTATAAACATTTTCTTAACTCCGTACTCCCAGAGTGCGAGGCGGAGTATAAACATTTTCCTAAATCCCAGAGTACTCCGAGAGCGCGAGCTGGGTACAAACTTTTACTTAACTCCGTACTCTCAGAGTGCGAGGCAGAGTATAAACGTTTTCCTAAAAACCCCAGAGTACTCCGGGAGCGCGAGCTGGGTATAAATATCGACAAACTCCAGACTCCGAGAGCACGAGCTGGAGTATAAACATTACTCAACTCCGTACTCCCAGAGTGCGAGGCGGAGTATAAACATACGTCAACTCCACAATTATCCCCAATACTGGGGGCAGAACCATAACACATAACAAGTTGAAGACAAAAGGGAATACATACTCATTTCCACTATCAACAAAAAGAATCTGATTACAAAATGGTTCAAAAAATTGCTACTAGTGGGAGCTGAATCCACATCTATACACGGCTATAGAAAAATCAACAAAATGCTACCCTACGCAACAGAGATTTAATGAAAGAGTTCAATCTTTCTTCTTCCTTATCTTCTTCTTCGGGGTAGCTCCACCAGATCCGCTGCCTGATTTTCTCCTCGACCGCTTACTCTTTTCAGGCTTGCCCTCTGTAACGACCCGGCTTTCCAGTCCCGGAAAATCGAACCATTTGTGTTAAAGAAGAAGAGGTAGAAGAAGAAGAAACAGAAAATCAACAACAGAATCTCACATCGCAGCGGAATAAAATATAATATATACAAAACAGATCTTTACTCAAACAGAAAAATATATCTGTTTATACAATATTTTTACAGAATACATCATCAGAGTTCATCACATCAATGATATACATCCAATATACACAGCGGAACAATAAACAAATACGGAAGTACGTATCGCCATCCAACTCGTCTCCTGAGCTCCACAGCTACAATCTGAACCTGTTTATCTCGGTCTGACCCGAGCATCATATAAAACAATACCCGAGTCAGTCTGGAATACCAGCGTGAGAAAATCACACTCAATTGATTATTAAAGTTTCAAAATCCTTTGAAAAACAAAAGCATCTCGTAAGACCACGCCACAAATAAACATGTCGGGTTTTTACCTTACGATAGCTAAAACACTTTTTATAAAATCCTCTGATATTATAGTAGTGTCTATTTACAAATACTTATTCAAATAGCTGAAATTGTTACATGATTAAATTCCAGCATACTAGGTATACAAACAAATACCGTACAAGGCACGTAGGGAGAATGGATTTCCAACGAATGACTAGGCACTGGGGTACCACCTGTCACAGTACGTGGCCTAGATCACAGTACCGAGGAGTACGCCCGCTCCCCTGCAACACAAGGCCGGAATCACCTATGGGCAAATTCCGAATATGATCACCCCACGGTTGGGATCAGCAACCGCACCACTAAGCCGAAATAAAAAGGGACATCTAGACAGGGATGACCATACTCTCCAGTGGGGGCTACCCACGAAGCCTTGCTGCATAACCCCTGATTTTCAGTCATTCCCGGTTGATGAGGCTTGAGGCTAAACGATACCTTCATAGAACGTTTCACTTAGAATGCCCATCGTCCCCTGACGATGTCCGAAAGCATTCATCCATACAAGTCCGTTCCAGGTCCGAACAGAACTGATAACACTATCCCCTTATCAATATTACCCTCGTTTCCCCACGAAACGTACAAACCGGATCGAAGTGGTTTTCGAGTCTCCAGACCTAGAATCCCGGTATACGGAAACCCGATCCCGGTCTCTTCGAAACGATCAGCGCATTTGGCCAATATTGATAGTCGGTTGTTTAACTATCAATTAACATCCATAACAACCATCAACAATCAATAATTTCTCCAAATTATTTATATCCCTCAAAATATCTTCACAAGATATTATTTTCATTTCAATTCCCATTGGAAACAATTTCAAACTATATTCCTCTCACGGAATAATTTCCCAAATATTTATTTTCACTGGAATACCAAGTACAAACCATTTTAGATTTTTAAAATAAATTTAAAACACCTTATTATAAAAATACTTTATAAGAACGCCTTTTTAAACTTCTTTAATATTTAAGTTAATATATATATTTAAAGATATTTGAATAAAACCATTTTAAAGAATATAAACAAATTTCCTTTTAAAACATATTATCAAATCTCATTTGTATTAACTACAATAATAGATTGAAAATTACTTATTTTAGAAATTTAACATTTGGAAATAATAGATTTTTAAAACTTGACTTTTAAAAATAACGATAAATCTTTAACAAATATTTAAAATTTCTTTTTAAAACAAAATGTACTTGGCTATCCAGAAAATACTTCTCTTTCACAACCTTTAAAATAAATCTCTGTTTATATTTTTAAAACAGATTCACAATCCTTTATAAATTCACACCTTGAATTTATATTAAAATCCGCTCCACTTTATAAACTCAGTTTATAGATCTCAAAATCTCATTCCTCTTTAAAATTTCCCAGTTTCAATATTTAGATCAATTCTACAATTTTATTTCAAATTTGCTTTATCTTGAAATAAAATTCCCTTATTTACCTTATTTATTTCAAATACAATTATTCGGGTTTTTAATTTTTAATTTCTAGTTAAAACCCCTTTAACTGAAAATTCCTATTTTAAATTCCCAACATTCCTTATTTACACTTTTAATTAAATTAAATTATTAAATTAAAAGTAATTCCTTTATTTTCTCTAAACCAATATTACTTGAGTTTTCTAATCTTTATTTCTCCTCCGTAAATTTAAATTTCTTTTCCTATATTTACTAAAATTCCAATTCTCTTTATTTTATCTTATTTATAATTCACTTTTAAATTTATTCCAATTTACTTAAATTATTATTCTTTATTTTCTTCAAAAATTCAATTCCATAGATTTTCAAAATTTATTATACTGGGAATTCAATCAACCACAACATCCAATATCAGATCATCACAGGATATCAATATTCAGATCACAGAATAATAAAATAAATTTTTGAGGAATCCAGTTGGATCCCTCCAACCTGTTTCCCTGCATCCACAGACGTTAGCACAATACCAATTCCACTTCGAGGTGGAATATCGCGGTATATGGGATTTAAATAAATATCATCCGCTATTATGCGGCGCATAGGGTCTCATCCGCTATATAAATGCGGGAATATCAATTCCAATATATACATATGCCAATATATATATATTGGTATATACTACTATATATCATATCATATCAAATCAATCCAAACAATCATTCAATCAATCATTTAAATTTAACTATTTAAATTTAAATTCAACTGAGTGAGATTAACTCACCTTTTACTTTGCTGTTTGCAAACCATTTCCATCTCGTCTTGTTCCCTTTACAATTTCAAACTGAATAAACATTTATACGATTTATTAATATTCGAAATAAATCAAACAGTAAATTTTTGTTTGATAGTTTAATTATCTATTTGTTTTATTTTTACACTGTTATATATAATTTCTTCAAACCTATCTGTATAAATAATTTTATCTGTAAAACTTCTGATTCTCATATTTATATCTACATATATATATACACTTATTAAGTTAAATTCAAAAATAAAACAGCCTATACTTAACTATATTTCTTGATTCACTATATATATACACATATATAAAATAAATGAACTGTGTGTGAATATATATGAACTTGCTATAATTATTTTTCTTTCTGTATAGAATTCCTTCTAATTATATATGTTTACAAATTTCATTTAATTGAAATAGAAATAAAAACGAGATTACCCTCACCTCGCAGTCTCGACTTCGTCGAACCCTACCCACTGCCTCGAAGGAATTCGCAGCCATCACCATGCCAACGCGAGCTTGAGATCGAAACCCCCAGATCCATCGCGAACGAGCATCTCGAGAATTCCCAGATCGAAACCCCTTCTTCGTCGAGCTGCTGGATCACCATCGCGAGCTACTCGCGAAACCTAATAATCGCCAGAAGCCTAACTCACTGCCTTCTTCCAAATCGTGCTTGCAACATCCTGAGACCCAAACCCTAACCACTTCATCGAACTCCCCAGTTATGCGCACCTTCCCTCGACAACGCGACACGATCGAATCCCCTTCCGCCTATCACGAACGAACTCCGATTCGATCTCTATTCTAGTTTTGGAGAGGACGAGCTTCGAACGAGCTCGATTTGATTTTCACCCCAAGCGAGACTTCGATTCCAGAAACCAAAGTGGAGGGAACGACATTAAAATGTTTTCGAATAAATTCTGGGATGTAATTTCTCAATTAAGAAGTTCGAATTTAAGCATTTCGTTCTTCTTGATTTTCCCTCTATTGATCGAATTTTGTTTTGGAAAAGTGAAAGAGGAGAACGCGTTAAAACTGGGTAAAGCTTCATGGGTACGATTGGTTTCAATTGAAAATAGGAAAGAAGACGTGATTTCAGAGAACGAGATTTTCTCGAATTGAATAAATGAGGGAGGACCAGATAAGTTTAGAAGGAACGAGAAGTGTGAGATGGAAGATAAGGGTAGCGTGATTAAAATGAGAAAAGGAAAATATCTCTGCGCGTTCAGAAGGTAAGGTGGCTGATGTAAGATGTATTGGACAGGTTGGAATATTAAATTTAACTTCGAATCGGTTATTATCAATTAGATTTTACACGCGTTTATATATCGTACGCTCACACAACAACTCCAAAAGCTACGAAACTTGAAATCCGGTAATAATACAATATTACGAACCCAATGGAACTGGTTTCGTCGAATTCCGAGACTGTGCCTCGGAAGACTATTTTTAAATTCAACTTAAACAATATATTTTTAAAACTGAACAAATTACTTTCGAATTCAATTTTAAAAGTTCTATTATCTTCAGTATTATTAATATGAATTTTACAAGCTTTCAAAATATTTTTAATTAGCTTAGAATACCAGATTTACTATTTTATCCAATTTCAAATAAATTTAATTTAATAATTAAATTACTCAATAAACAGCGATATTTGAAATTTTAGTTAAAATTTAACCCTTTGAATATTGAAAATTAATTAAATATCCCAATTTCAAATGCTCAAAAATTCCGGGTCGTCACATTCCTTCCCCCTTAAAAGAATTTCGTCCCCGAAATTACTAGTTAGAAAGAATGATTCAATACCCGTTAACTATTTCTCAAATCCAAATAGTTTTAACAATACCCAAACAATCTTTTATTAATGATACACTAATCATCTTTTAACTTCCCAAACTTATTCATAAGTTCAACCCATATCACCTACTTATCAATTCAAATTTAAATTTGAATTCAAATTTTAACTTATCAAAATTTCCCAAAAATTTTCTAACTCCCTAAATTTTCGAAAAATTTTGCCAGCGTCTCCTTTGCGCGGCTAGCTCGGCACGACTACAAAATGGCTCTACGGCCTCTCAATCTCAAAAAGAAACAAAAAGCCAAGTGGCTGGATCAAAAACCCAATCAAATTTCATATAGAAATTCAAATACATACCTTTTTGTCGGGCCATTAAATTTTATCTTCTAAAATCAAAATCCCAATTTATCCATTGCTTTTAGACACCTGTATATCCTACTAAGCAATAATATTCAATCACAAATTCCAAAGTCATTTTATACTTTCCTTTACAAATTTTCAATATTTGTTTTACTTAAGCCCGTACGATGCACATATACCATCCGTACGCAAAATCACATTCGATCGTTCAATCGATCACACAATTTCACTTCCGAACTAGTATCGTCCACCCGACTTCCTAGTGCGGACTCAGATCTGGTTTCTTGATCAGAAACCGTCATTCTCCTTGCATAGTCATAACTACGATAGAGAATTACCAGAATCAACCAACAATCCATATCCAGGTTCGCCGTCGAAAGTCGAGTGAAAAATCCTAATTCGGATCGATAAAACTATCTCGAAATTCTGTGTTCGAATCTGGATCAAATAGCTATGCGAACAAATAATATACGTACACCTTACGTAATTAGCCCAATTGATTATCAACTATATCAATTCTCTTTTATTCACATTCATTTTGATTACATTCACTTATCCACAATTTCTCATTTCACAACTTCAAATTTTAATTGTTATTCAATTATTCATCTAGAATAACTTTCCTCAATACCAAATTACTTAAGAATCTCACCATATTCCTTAAGTTCAAAATAAATATTCTATATACTGCTTATACTTATTTTCACTTCATTATTGAAGTTCATATCCATTTCTATTTACTCTTGTCTTTACAATTCCATTTGATTTCAATTTGGCTTTCACCCGAATATTTAATTAGTTGCACTTACTAATTAATTTAAATTTCAATTAACAGTTTATTCGCAAACTTCACTTCTTTAGTTCTTCGATTTCACTTCACCTTACATTCACATTTGAATTAGATTTCAATATCTAGTTTCAATTTCATTTGCTTAACAAATTTAAATCATTTATTGTTAATGGAAATTTTCAAAAATTCTAAAAATTTTCTAACTCCTGAAATTTACGAAAAATTTTGGCAGAACCTCCCTTGTACGGATGGACTTCTGCGATATCGCAGGATGCACAAAAATGTATATACATCGGCCTCAGGCCGGAAAAAGAATCAAAACAGTTCATATTTCCTATTTTGAATTTTTTTGCGTAGGCGTACCTTTTATTTAGCATTTTTAAAGCAAGCGGCGATTCATTTTAGCATTTTACGCAGTCGAAATCAGTCAAACAGCTTCCCTGAACCTGTACTGACTCAATTTAAACAGATAAGTGACGATATACAAAATTTTATAGCATTTCAATTAATCTCAATAGCAAACAAGTAGTTTTCAAAAGCCATGCACTTAAAATAATTTCCATAAGAAATTTATAGGGTTTCAATACAATTTCAATCGTCTACAACCAATTCACATACCATTTCTATTCAATTCAATGTTTTGCAATACATTTTGTTCCATTCTATTCATTTTAAATTTCAATTTCCGTATTCAATTCACTGTGAATTTATTTAATCTTTAACAAGGAAATTTCCAATTTATTTTTAACACCATACCATTTTTAAAATTTAGCTGGTATACTTACTGAATCCAATATTAATTCCAACTCATATCCAATAATTTATCTCTAACTTGAATTTGATAGATATCAATCCATTTCACATCATTCCTACTTACTTGAATTTTATTTACACTTCAAGTTATCACTCATATACTCCAATTCCAATGATCATTCACACTTTCAGCTTTTATTATCAAATCCAAATTCCATTAACATACTTAATTTACTAATTTATTCCAAATTAGTGTTCTCCCATTTTAATCAGTACAATGTTTGATTTTTATCCACAAAATCACTTCAGTTAATCTCCTCGGGTTTATAACTCAAGTCCTGGATTTCATTCAATTTTCAATTTCTAAACAAATTTATCTATTTAGCTATAACTTCCCATTTGAGTCTCAATTAATTAAATTTTCCAATAAATTTAATTTATTTACCCTTATCCAAGCTAAATTTATCTTAACTCGGATTTCTATTCCAAACTTCACATCTCTTATTCAACACACAATTCACTTTTCATTTTACCAATTCAACTTGACTCAATTAAAATCTCATTCTATTTTTATTACAAACAATTCTATTTGGGTTATTTATTTTACTTCAAATTTTATAAGTCACCTTCTTTTATATTCACACTTCCTTCTATTAAAAATAAATTTTATTCACAATTTACCTCTTAACTCCGTTTATACATTTTTATTTAGTTAAGTATATATTTTATTCTAATACTGTTTCAATTTTATTATAAACTGTCAAAACTTACTTATTCCAATTCAATACAACTGGATTAATTTGATTCAATTTTATTCAAATACGACTGGATATTATTTTTAACTTATTTAATTAATTTTCATCCAGTCAAAATCTTACGAGAATTTTATTCTTTTAATTCTTTCCAAAGATTCCATTCAAGTTTTAAATATCAACATTCAAAGCTTATATTTCTCTGATTTAAAAATCATCTCAAATTATAAGTTTACCACCAATTTCGTCAGAATTTCCCTTTTTAAACACCCGGCTTTTTAAATTTCAAATTATTTGAAATCTCCAACATCTCCAAATCACATTTCTCAGATTCTTAAACCAATCCTGGCTTTATTTCAAACAAATTTCCTTTGGAAATTTCAAAAACAACTAGCTTTTCTGAATAAATCAATTTGGCAGCAATTCGTCACTCAGAAGTTCGAAAATAAATTCTGAAGATGCGGCCGTCATCCTCCGAATTATTTCCAGCAACTGAAATGAATTTATTGCTATATCCCTTTCGAAAATTTATTTGAAACAATTTCCCTTCCAGAAATACTTTCCAAAATAATAATGCTAGTGTTTATCTTCAAAACACTTTGAAAACACTTCCAAATATCCAGGATTTAAATTTACCATTTTGATTAAATCAAATTTTAACAATAATTCATTTGTACAATTTTATATTTATACAAATTTCCGTTGGTTATGTAAATCATTCTGATTTTTCAATCTTACCATATTTTTGTTTTAAATTTTATTTGTTAGAATATTTTCATCCAAACATCCAAATATATAATAATTTAAAGAAATATTTCTTTTATATCAAAATACATTTTTCGGGTAAAATTATTTCATCTACCCGTTTCAAAACAATATTGTGTCGAATTGTTCTATTCAAGTGTTTAGAAACCCCTTCGATACAGTTGCGCAGACTGTGCCGACGAAGGTTCATATACCACTCAATAAATCAACCAACACAATATAAAACCAATTTATATTCACTAACAAATACGCGCTCATATCTATTAATACACTCAAAATTCCCACCAGAGCCAAGGTTATCGCCAACCTAAGCTCTGATACCACTGTAACGACCCGGCTTTCCAGTCCCGGAAAATCGAACCATTTGTGTTAAAGAAGAAGAGGTAGAAGAAGAAGAAACAGAAAATCAACAACAGAATCTCACATCGCAGCGGAATAAAATATAATATATACAAAACAGATCTTTACTCAAACAGAAAAATATATCTGTTTATACAATATTTTTACAGAATACATCATCAGAGTTCATCACATCAATGATATACATCCAATATACACAGCGGAACAATAAACAAATACGGAAGTACGTATCGCCATCCAACTCGTCTCCTGAGCTCCACAGCTACAATCTGAACCTGTTTATCTCGGTCTGACCCGAGCATCATATAAAACAATACCCGAGTCAGTCTGGAATACCAGCGTGAGAAAATCACACTCAATTGATTATTAAAGTTTCAAAATCCTTTGAAAAACAAAAGCATCTCGTAAGACCACGCCACAAATAAACATGTCGGGTTTTTACCTTACGATAGCTAAAACACTTTTTATAAAATCCTCTGATATTATAGTAGTGTCTATTTACAAATACTTATTCAAATAGCTGAAATTGTTACATGATTAAATTCCAGCATACTAGGTATACAAACAAATACCGTACAAGGCACGTAGGGAGAATGGATTTCCAACGAATGACTAGGCACTGGGGTACCACCTGTCACAGTACGTGGCCTAGATCACAGTACCGAGGAGTACGCCCGCTCCCCTGCAACACAAGGCCGGAATCACCTATGGGCAAATTCCGAATATGATCACCCCACGGTTGGGATCAGCAACCGCACCACTAAGCCGAAATAAAAAGGGACATCTAGACAGGGATGACCATACTCTCCAGTGGGGGCTACCCACGAAGCCTTGCTGCATAACCCCTGATTTTCAGTCATTCCCGGTTGATGAGGCTTGAGGCTAAACGATACCTTCATAGAACGTTTCACTTAGAATGCCCATCGTCCCCTGACGATGTCCGAAAGCATTCATCCATACAAGTCCGTTCCAGGTCCGAACAGAACTGATAACACTATCCCCTTATCAATATTACCCTCGTTTCCCCACGAAACGTACAAACCGGATCGAAGTGGTTTTCGAGTCTCCAGACCTAGAATCCCGGTATACGGAAACCCGATCCCGGTCTCTTCGAAACGATCAGCGCATTTGGCCAATATTGATAGTCGGTTGTTTAACTATCAATTAACATCCATAACAACCATCAACAATCAATAATTTCTCCAAATTATTTATATCCCTCAAAATATCTTCACAAGATATTATTTTCATTTCAATTCCCATTGGAAACAATTTCAAACTATATTCCTCTCACGGAATAATTTCCCAAATATTTATTTTCACTGGAATACCAAGTACAAACCATTTTAGATTTTTAAAATAAATTTAAAACACCTTATTATAAAAATACTTTATAAGAACGCCTTTTTAAACTTCTTTAATATTTAAGTTAATATATATATTTAAAGATATTTGAATAAAACCATTTTAAAGAATATAAACAAATTTCCTTTTAAAACATATTATCAAATCTCATTTGTATTAACTACAATAATAGATTGAAAATTACTTATTTTAGAAATTTAACATTTGGAAATAATAGATTTTTAAAACTTGACTTTTAAAAATAACAATAAATCTTTAACAAATATTTAAAATTTCTTTTTAAAACAAAATGTACTTGGCTATCCAGAAAATACTTCTCTTTCACAACCTTTAAAATAAATCTCTGTTTATATTTTTAAAACAGATTCACAATCCTTTATAAATTCACACCTTGAATTTATATTAAAATCCGCTCCACTTTATAAACTCAGTTTATAGATCTCAAAATCTCATTCCTCTTTAAAATTTCCCAGTTTCAATATTTAGATCAATTCTACAATTTTATTTCAAATTTGCTTTATCTTGAAATAAAATTCCCTTATTTACCTTATTTATTTCAAATACAATTATTCGGGTTTTTAATTTTTAATTTCTAGTTAAAACCCCTTTAACTGAAAATTCCTATTTTAAATTCCCAACATTCCTTATTTACACTTTTAATTAAATTAAATTATTAAATTAAAAGTAATTCCTTTATTTTCTCTAAACCAATATTACTTGAGTTTTCTAATCTTTATTTCTCCTCCGTAAATTTAAATTTCTTTTCCTATATTTACTAAAATTCCAATTCTCTTTATTTTATCTTATTTATAATTCACTTTTAAATTTATTCCAATTTACTTAAATTATTATTCTTTATTTTCTTCAAAAATTCAATTCCATAGATTTTCAAAATTTATTATACTGGGAATTCAATCAACCACAACATCCAATATCAGATCATCACAGGATATCAATATTCAGATCACAGAATAATAAAATAAATTTTTGAGGAATCCAGTTGGATCCCTCCAACCTGTTTCCCTGCATCCACAGACGTTAGCACAATACCAATTCCACTTCGAGGTGGAATATCGCGGTATATGGGATTTAAATAAATATCATCCGCTATTATGCGGCGCATAGGGTCTCATCCGCTATATAAATGCGGGAATATCAATTCCAATATATACATATGCCAATATATATATATTGGTATATACTACTATATATCATATCATATCAAATCAATCCAAACAATCATTCAATCAATCATTTAAATTTAACTATTTAAATTTAAATTCAACTGAGTGAGATTAACTCACCTTTTACTTTGCTGTTTGCAAACCATTTCCATCTCGTCTTGTTCCCTTTACAATTTCAAACTGAATAAACATTTATACGATTTATTAATATTCGAAATAAATCAAACAGTAAATTTTTGTTTGATAGTTTAATTATCTATTTGTTTTATTTTTACACTGTTATATATAATTTCTTCAAACCTATCTGTATAAATAATTTTATCTGTAAAACTTCTGATTCTCATATTTATATCTACATATATATATACACTTATTAAGTTAAATTCAAAAATAAAACAGCCTATACTTAACTATATTTCTTGATTCACTATATATATACACATATATAAAATAAATGAACTGTGTGTGAATATATATGAACTTGCTATAATTATTTTTCTTTCTGTATAGAATTCCTTCTAATTATATATGTTTACAAATTTCATTTAATTGAAATAGAAATAAAAACGAGATTACCCTCACCTCGCAGTCTCGACTTCGTCGAACCCTACCCACTGCCTCGAAGGAATTCGCAGCCATCACCATGCCAACGCGAGCTTGAGATCGAAACCCCCAGATCCATCGCGAACGAGCATCTCGAGAATTCCCAGATCGAAACCCCTTCTTCGTCGAGCTGCTGGATCACCATCGCGAGCTACTCGCGAAACCTAATAATCGCCAGAAGCCTAACTCACTGCCTTCTTCCAAATCGTGCTTGCAACATCCTGAGACCCAAACCCTAACCACTTCATCGAACTCCCCAGTTATGCGCACCTTCCCTCGACAACGCGACACGATCGAATCCCCTTCCGCCTATCACGAACGAACTCCGATTCGATCTCTATTCTAGTTTTGGAGAGGACGAGCTTCGAACGAGCTCGATTTGATTTTCACCCCAAGCGAGACTTCGATTCCAGAAACCAAAGTGGAGGGAACGACATTAAAATGTTTTCGAATAAATTCTGGGATGTAATTTCTCAATTAAGAAGTTCGAATTTAAGCATTTCGTTCTTCTTGATTTTCCCTCTATTGATCGAATTTTGTTTTGGAAAAGCGAAAGAGGAGAACGCGTTAAAACTGGGTAAAGCTTCATGGGTACGATTGGTTTCAATTGAAAATAGGAAAGAAGACGTGATTTCAGAGAACGAGATTTTCTCGAATTGAATAAATGAGGGAGGACCAGATAAGTTTAGAAGGAACGAGAAGTGTGAGATGGAAGATAAGGGTAGCGTGATTAAAATGAGAAAAGGAAAATATCTCTGCGCGTTCAGAAGGTAAGGTGGCTGATGTAAGATGTATTGGACAGGTTGGAATATTAAATTTAACTTCGAATCGGTTATTATCAATTAGATTTTACACGCGTTTATATATCGTACGCTCACACAACAACTCCAAAAGCTACGAAACTTGAAATCCGGTAATAATACAATATTACGAACCCAATGGAACTGGTTTCGTCGAATTCCGAGACTGTGCCTCGGAAGACTATTTTTAAATTCAACTTAAACAATATATTTTTAAAACTGAACAAATTACTTTCGAATTCAATTTTAAAAGTTCTATTATCTTCAGTATTATTAATATGAATTTTACGAGCTTTCAAAATATTTTTAATTAGCTTAGAATACCAGATTTACTATTTTATCCAATTTCAAATAAATTTAATTTAATAATTAAATTACTCAATAAACAACGATATTTGAAATTTTAGTTAAAATTTAACCCTTTGAATATTGAAAATTAATTAAATATCCCAATTTCAAATGCTCAAAAATTCCGGGTCGTCACACCCTCCGGCAGCGATATAATGTCAACGTCTTCCTCAGAACTGGAGGCGATGGAAATTCTTCTAGGAGGTCGAGCTGGAGGCATAGGAGTAGTAGCAGGAGGAGGGACAGGAGCAGTTTCAATCACTACAGTACCGCCCGGTGAAATCACCATTAAGGGGGCAGGCCCGGGCGGATTCATACCAGCATTCCCTGCTGCCATCTCGGCATCAATCTCAGCAATAATGTCGTCCTCACGGGATACTTGGACCGCATCGGATGTGCCAATAGCTGACATAGATGAACTAATGGCCGGAGCAGCCCCACTCACAGCATCGGACGGGTTGACGGAAGGATCGATGGGCTCATTAAGAAGCTCCTCAATCATTTGAGCGCTGAAAGAAAACATATTTGCATCTCCCTCCTCGCCAATCAAGGTAGAAGTCGTGATGGCTTCAGAAAAAACAACCCCTTGTGTTTGATGTGGAACTGATAGAGCAAGAGGCGCAGAAACAACAAATTCAGTCACTGAAATGCGACAAAACAAAGATTGTTAGCCAAGTGTGTTGCTTAAGGTTCTTCACAACTGAACTACGAGAAGCGTTCAAATACCTTCCTTGGTCTGGACCGAAACGTGGGCAGAATCCTCGGCGGAAGATAATAATGGTTGGTCAGGATTATATGCAGGAACAGACTGGGGATCTTCCGCAACAGTGGTTTCGGGCAATGTTGGAATTACAGCTCCAACACTTGTCTCGTGATGCGCGATCCCCGAGCCTTCGTCTGTCTCTAGAGATTGAACGCCAAGCTTTTCTTTCACCATAGAGATCACCGCCTCATGAAGGATCTTCCTCTCATCCTCGGTGAGCAAACGCATCTCCAGCTCAAAGTCGTCAAGTGTTTCATCTGGATGCGCTGCTCTTTTCTCATTCACCAGCCGAGTCCAGGCATTGTACAAAATCATGGAGTCATCTCCCAGCCATGCTAAATTTCTGTGTTCCAGCACATTAGCGTTGTACGTGACTAAGAGATCATCAAACTCAGCATCTAGCCTAGACCTCTCCTCCAAGATCTTTTCTTGAATTTCTGCTTCCGCAGACTTAGCCTTGACCGCCGCCGCAGCAAGTTCGGCCCTGAGAGATACTGCTTGGTCGCAAGCCTCTTGAGCAGTGGCGTTTGCATCGTCCTTCTCCTTCACCATTTCAGTAAATTTGGCCTTGAGCTCGTTCAGCTCTTTAACGGCTAAGTCTCGCTCAACTGCAATGGTGGTATTGCGGTGGCCCATCTCTTCTACCGTGGCGCAGTGTTCCTGCTGCATCCTCGCCAGTTTGGCCACGACATCTTCATGTTTCTGAAGTGTTTCAAGCTCTGACTTCCGGGACGTCTCCACTTTAGATTGAAGAACCTGAATGATGCGTTTCTGTTTAACAATGTCAGCATCACGTTCAGCAATAATCTTCGCCCGGTCAAAAGCTACTCTAGAAGCCTTCACGGCTGCCTTGTACCACTCCTTATACTGAGCGTAGAAGTCGCGGATATAACTATGAGCAGTGGTCTCAGCGTCCGAAGGAATTCTTTTAAAGTTAGGAGGGAAGACATAGCCATCCATGCAAATATCAGGGTAGTCATTTTTCATTTGGGCGAGTTTAGCAGCTCCCTCGCTTGTCAACTCAGCCGGAGCTTGTTCTATTATAGCGGCTGTTGTCGGTTCCATTCTTGGCCGCTGAGCATCAGGCCGAGAAGATTGAGAAGGCAGCTGCTGCTGATGAGAAGGCCCTGGGAGGTCTATTGGGGCCCTGGGAGGCGGAGGAGAGCGAGATCGGGGTCGGTACTGGTATCCCCGGTCTCTGTCATAATAATCATAGCCAGAACGGCCACACGAGTAATCTCTGTCTCTATCATAACGTTCTTGACTTGAATAGCTTCGCCCATGATCCCTATCTGTCTCTCTCCTGCGGGAATCGTAAAATGGAGAAGATTGGCGCACATTCCGAAGCCTATCCAGAGTAGAGCCACGTCCTGACATCTCACCTGCGATAAGAAAGAATTACGGATTAGGATCCCATAAAGCAATGTTTACTATGCAAAAGTCATGAAGTGCTGTGGAAGTGTGTGTAAATGTGTAAACCCCTAAACCGACCGGAAGTGTTGACCGCACTTAAAGGAAAGGGCTCATTCATGTTTAGGACATCTTGAAATTCCTCCAACCTAGGATTATGAGAAATCGATATATAATCTGGGATGGGAATATCGTCAAGCCCTTTGAAAATGTCTCTCGAATAAGAAGGGGCGGCCTCAGAAATCATAACTCCTGAAATGGGAGGAGACACATCCACTGATTTCCACCCCTTAGACTTAAGTTTTTCGGAAACGGCGGCCTTGCCTTTCCGTCTTCCTCCCGACTCCTCCAAGTTTCCCGAGAGGTCAGCCATTGGCTCCGAATCTGTATGGGTTCTTTCTTCGTCACTCGCCTCGATTATTCTGATTCCGAGTGACTTCTTCACCTTTCTCTTCTTGGTTTTCTTCTTATCTTCCTTCCTGGAGGCGGGCTTTGCCAATCCCTCGACGACTATACTTTGATTGATGTTGATCAAACCAAGAATTCTTAAGTTATAATCGTTTAACACCGAGTCAATATGTCTCAACTCGCTTGGAACTTCTTGAAGACTTCGGACGATACCCTTGAAACGCCCTCCATCGGGTCTGGAGATAATGGCTGTAAAGGGAATGAAGTGTCAATTTTAATACCAAAGAGCTATTGGTCAAGAAAACAGGTTAAGGCGCTTACGTCTAGACAACCATCGCCTAGCGAAACCCGGAGGGCACCGAACATAGAACCACTCGTTCTTGAAATAACTCAGTCGGGTCCAAGCTCCAACTACAACTTAGCAATTCCTAACTGCCTCCAAAAATGTAAAAGACGGGCTATCACCCCTACTCTTGAAGTTAAATATGTGTCCGATCTCGGTGGGCCTCGGCGGGCGAAAGAGACAGTCCATAAATATGACAAAGGCACTGTTCAGCAATGCGTGCCCGTTGGGATGAAGTTGCGAAGGAGCAATTCCTAGGTAGGATAGCATCCCTCTGATATATTGGTTGAAAGGAGGGAGAGTTCCGGCCGCGCAAGCATGGCGATAGAATGCTGTATATCCTTCAGGCGGATTGTGCGGTCTATCAGTGGCACTGGGCAATAATACGTCACCTAGAGATATGTTATGCTTTAAGCATATTCGTCCCAATAAGGATTCGGAGATGTTAGATTGAACCGAATCAACAGGATCCTCAATAAATATAGCCTCTGGCAATTCATCTGGAGCTGGATCGATTACATCGGCAGGAATATCGGGAATCTCAAGCACCGGAGGAGTCGAGCTCTGTACCTCTTGTTGTTGGGAGCTCGAAGATTCCATAATTAGCTAACTCACCAGAAAACAACGTTAAGTACAAAAAGAGCCCGTGTGTTCTCCAGTGTGAAGTGTATGTGCAGTGTAGTGTGAATGCAGTGCATTATTCAAGCAAATATTATAAATCGAAACGAGATATCCGAACGACAAGATTTTGGAATTTGAGAAGGGAAATGACCGTCATCGCTGACCGTCATTTCCACACCATCCAAACATTACCGACCAATTCAAGTACAATTCGGTTATATTAGTTGAGTTGCAGTTCCATCGACGAGCTTCAAAAGGAAGGTCCAGTTTTACAGTCATGTTCGACTATGCAAGGCCGAAGCTCGTCGGAGTCAAATGTGCTAAAGCTCGTTAAATTCGTCAAATTTTAGCTTGAGATTGGTCATAGTTCGGATGTTGGAGCAAATCGGAAGGATGTGGGTTTCAAAAATCAGAACATTCAAACCCAGATGTTCAAATCCATTGGATCGAATCGATACGAATCGATTCGATGGAAACAAGGTCCAGATGTTCGAATCCATGCGGTTCGAATCGATAGAGCCTAAGGGAGGACGGATACTTCGAATCCATGAATCTAGTGCAGTTTCGAATCGATCGGAATATCATGTCTTCGACTCAATTATAGCAGCATTGCTTCGAATCGATCGCTTCGATACCATTTTCTTTCATGATCATCGATTCGAAGTCTGGCACTTAAGATCGATTCGAACAAGTTGTTCCCAGATCGATGCGAAGCTGTGAACAAAAACGATGTCCACCATGACAAGTTTCTTTCCCCAAGTCTATCGATTCGACCCATTCCAGATCTGACGATCCTTCAAAATTTTCAGTAGATAAGATGGGGTCACTGCCAAGAATTCCAAGTTTTGACGTTCTACACTCGAATCGGTTCCATATTTACCTGATTGGATTCGATTATAGACAAAAGCTTGGGAGGATGTTATCGATTCGAACGAAGGCGTGGGAGTTTCTAGTCTGAAGGATTGATTCGAAGGAACAACGATAGCAATAGTGAAAAAGTAAAGAGTGAGAATGAGAATGGACTTGGGTATTTATATGGGTTTGAGGGATGATTCATGGCTCTTCGTCTCCCGGTAAATTTAACTTACTACCATCGGTAAAAAGCCACTTCCTATCGATTCGAACAATGACGCTACAATGCTCTCGGTTCGAATCCATCAAGATACAAAGCCCTCAGACTGCTTCGAATCCATAACCTTCGAATCCATCACATGCGCACTCCTATGTGTGTTCGAATCCATCTCTACAACACCGATTCGAAACGTCATCGATTCGAAGGAGCTGCCAATCGAAAACTCGACTTGAAGAACTATCGATTCGAACATACTTCAGTTCGAATCCATCAAGGACAAATCGATTCGAACGGATCGCTCCAATCTGAAAAACGACTTGTCCACCTTTTACGTCGATTCAGGAGAGGATCGGTACAAGAGGACGATTACGGGCAATCATAAAAACGGCATTTCAACTCGAATCTCAAATAGGTTCAGGAGAGGACCGATGCAGAATTCGATAGCAAACCAAACTGGCAACGACTTGCCATCATGCAATGTTAACCAGGGTCAAAACGATATATATATGCACATATGCCTGACAAATGTTTGATCTTTTATCATTCACAGGGATCAAATGTCCATTCCGTCATGAGCTCGACGACAAACAGCCGATCATGATCATACAACGATTGGTTACAACAGCAAAGAAGGCAACTTTCGGCAGAGCATGTTCTGATTGTCCAACAACAGACTGTAGCTTTTCAAAGCACGTCATGTTTACACAAGACGTACTTTGGGGGGCAAATGGTATCCCGCCTTTTGGCAAGGCCGAGATACCAAGGAACTGACTGGGAAAAGACAAGATCATACGCCCTCAGCTTTGGATGATTGTTGGACGGCTACAAATATCGACGAATTTTGCCCGAGTCCGGATTGGGCTACAATTGATAGGACACGTCAAGTAAAGCAGTAGAAACCAACGTTCTGAATTTCGGAGCGATCCGAGTTTGTATGCTCAAGCTATCGTCATTGGAAAATGGAAGAAGTATGCTTTAGTTCGAATCCTTCTACAGTTCGAACCCATAAAGCAAGTCCTTGCTTCGAATCCATTGGCCCAGAGCCTTGCTTCGAATCCATTGGCCCAGAGCCTTGCCTCGAATCCATCCTCGAAATGCAATAGTTCGAATCCATGGAAACCTAGCCTCACTTCGGCCCTCAGTTCGACTCCATCCAAATGCCCTTGGTTCGAATCCATCAGACTGGCTCCCTACTTCGAGTCCACAAAGGAAGTATTCTTCGAATCCACACGGTTGAGAAAGCTTCGAATCCACCATCTTCGAGTCCGTCCCGTTAACGCAATTCCATACCCATCAGGCTACGATACAACCTGATCGATTCGAACAGCATTCCATTTGATCGATTCGAAGGAACATTCCTTCGAATCCCTTACTTCGAATCCATTAGGTTGAAGCGCCTGAAACCCAGGGATTTGGCCCAGAATACTCGGAGGAAGTGGAGGACTGACTCGAAGCGCACACATGCAAAGAGAATCGATTCGAACGAATCAATAAGAACAGATCAATTTGAACGAATCGATTCGAAGGAATCGATTCGAACGACTTCAGGTGGCGAAAGTGCAATCTTGAATCGATCATAACTCAAGTTCTACAAGTCCAAATGCCATGAAATTTTCACAGAAGCTTAAGCACATGATGAAGAATGTCCACGCCAAATTTCAGCTCGATTGGATGATTTCTTGATCGATTCGAACCAAGGGTCGAATCGATCCCAAAGTGGGCCCGGATCTCCAGATTTCGGCCATGTGGGCCCCCTAACATACCAGAACTGGTCTCCCCTCATTTTAGGCGAAATATCAGCCTCCTACACCTATAAATAGAGCCCCTAGTCATTCAGAAAAGAGGTCGGATAATTCTAAGTACTGAAGAGCGCCCAGATTCTGCCCGATTTACTCCAGAACACCGCCGCTGCTTTAGATTGAGACTTAGCATATAAATTCAGTTGTACTACAGTATAAAGAATTGTAATCTTCAAGTATCGAGCAATAAAATCATCAAACTTCATAGTGGACGTAGGCAAAAATGCCGAACCACTCTAAATCGCTTGTCTTTGCAATTTACTTTCTGTTATTTGGAGTTTTTATTAGATAACCCACAGTTTTAATTTTCATTCTTCACTTTTATCTCTTCAAAAACTTCCGAAGAGTGTTGTGCCCATTTTTGGTACAAACACTTAGATTACATGATTATAGTGAATGTATGTAATTTTTGATGATTTTTACTAAGTGATTTGCTATGGAAATTAAATTATTTTAGAAGAAAGACTTATTTGCAATATTAGTTTTGCTTAATGGAAGGGCTTATATGCTAAATTAACCTTGGTTTAGATCTAAAATTAAGCAGCAGTTATTTTGGTAAAGAATTTGAAAAGTTGAGGCAACCAATCACATGTTTACGCATGGGCAGGTTAGTTAGATAAAATTTGCCTTAAATGGCATTAACCAGCTTTTACTCAGAAACCAGGTTCCGCCTCTATTAGAAGTGCCTTTCGACTCTAATGCTTCCGTTCCATCTCATTCGAAACCAACCAAGACCGAAACCAATACACAAGATATCACTTAGATGGTATGTAGTGGATATGAGAAAGGCGGAAAGCATGGTGTCGAAAGCATTGCTTCCGGTGGGGTCGATACCTTTGTTTGTTTTAAAAAGTTAAGCACCTTCCTTTGTTTTATTAAATCTTTCGAGTGAGTCGAAACATATGCTTTCGAAAGGGGTTTTCTAATAGCTTTCGAAGGGGGTTAACATTTTATGTTTTAAAAGTAAGAGCTTTCGAATGAGTTCCCTTATTTGTAAAATAATGCTTTCGAAAGTTGGGGCTTGTCGGAACCCTGCTGGCGTTCTTTTGCCTTTCGAGTATATTGAAGTCATCAATGCTTTTGAATGGTAGTTTTTGTTTTAAAGATGTTTTAAGCCACTTCCTAAATGCTATCCAAAGGGTCTAAGGGTTTCAAAGGCAATGGCTTCGAAAGGTGGTTTCGATGCTATCATTCAATGTTTTGCTTAAATGATTTGAAGCTTTCGAAACGATGGTGTCGACGCCATCAAGTTTTCCCCAATACTTTTATATGATAAGAATGGTTTCGAAAGAGATACTTTCGTTTATGTTCACTTTGACCCAAATGATATTTTGAAATATAAACCCAATGGTTTCAAAAGAGGGACTTTCAATGGTTCCGGAAGGGATACTTCCAAAGATTTTGAAAGAAGAACTTTCAATGGTTTTGAACCTATGCTTCTAAGAGTTAATAAGTAATACTTTATTACATTCGAAAGGTTTCGAAAGAGTGGTTTTAAAGTGTTTCAAAAGGCAGGGACCTAATGTTTTGAAAAGGGATTTATATGCTTTTGAAGGAGGTTATCCAGTGAGGTTGAGAGCAAAGTTTTGAAAGTTTCGAAAGCCTTAGTGTTTCAAAACAAACAACCCAATCTCATTTTAAAGGAAAAACCCATGGCTAAATAAAAGAGTTTTGAAATGGTTTTAAGAAGAAGCTTTCCTTGATGAAATATTAGGTTAATAGGATTAATCATGTTTCATATGAAAATGATTTCAAGGATATTAAACCCACATAAGTGGTATTGTTATGTTATTATGTTTGCTTCTTCAAAATATATATATATATATGCACATTGTAATGAACCCATAACGATAATTTGGGGAAGGGCAGAATAACTAGCTAGGTTAACCCAGTAGTGAATATAAATTAAAGATATTGGCAGAGGCCAGTAGGTTCTCAGTAAGCCCATGAAAACTGTGTGTAGGAAAAGATATTGGCAGGGGCCAATAGGTTTATAGTAATCCCATGAACTATGTATAAATGAAGATGTCGGGAAGACAAGTTCATAATTAGCCCATGAAAACTATGATTGATATTGGCAGGGGCCAATAGGTTTTTAGTTATCCCATTAAAACTATATCTGTATTGAGATATTGACAGATGTCAATAGGTTCCTAGTCAACCCATGAAAACTAGGATAAGGGAAAAGATATTGGAGTTACCAATATCTTTAGGGAGAACCCATAAAACAATAAAGATATTGGCAGGGGCCACTAGGTTCTTAGTTATCCCATGAAAACTATGAAATAGGATAGGGAGTCCATAAACATTTAACCGGTTATTAGTCAGCCCATGAAAACTATAAGTTTAATGGTAACCCTAGAAAATATAACTAAGACAGATAGTCAAAATGAATGAGGATGGGTGATCCAAAATTGATTCACTAGTTTTGCATATCATCATATCATATTATTTTGAGATGTTTCAACCATTGTGGTTGCAGGAGCACAGTACATGGTTTTATTAAGGTTTTAGGATAATAGTAAGGGAAAAACCCGTTCGGCTAAGCAGCGTGGTCTCACTACATATCTAAATGGTTTGAGATGGTAGATTATTATTCATACCAGGCTTTATGTCTGACTTGAAGTTTATATGTTCCCCTTAAACTCTCGGGTACTCAATTAATTTTAAGTAGTTTGAGAGTTAAGGTTTTCATGTACCTCTTTAGACGAATTAGCTTCCGGAGACATGTAGGAAGCATGCTAGCTATCTAGAGTTCTCTTCTATTTTGATTCCGATGTGTTATTGTTGTAAAGGCAAAGTTGTTAAATTTCCTATATATACTCTGATCATCCAAGGGGGCATCTTCATATGTTGCTCTTGCCGTATGTTGTAATAAATATATTTTCTCTGAACGTGGTTAACGATTGTGAGATTATGTAATGAATTTGAAATGTTTTGGGAATGGAATGTGGAACTTGTTTGATGTTTTAAATATTTTTCCATATTAATGTGTTTATGTGTATCAATGTATCTAACATTACCGTATTTGGTCATTGAGGATTAATAACTATAGATGACTGCAGCATCCGTAGCCATTAGTTTTGGGCCTCCAAGTGGGGGATGTTACAACATCTCAATCACTTTGGCTTGCTACAAACTGAAGTGATTGAGATATACACTGCGAGGCATGGCAATGGGGTCCTTATGTGATTGTGATTAGTGTTCTTGGACTCCAGTTTTAGGATCCATGCCATGGTCGGAATCATTGTCCAAATCTATAAATAGTTACATGTCTTTGCCCAACTTGTGGTCATTGATTGACATAAAGGAGCAAAGAGCAGCTGGTAGAAGCCGTTGAACTTGATTACATGCAACAATGGTCGGTTAAGTCTTTCTATCAAGTAGTTTGTGGCTGGTCTCACCGTTCTTATTTTTAAGAGTGTCGTTATCAATCACCTACTATAGAGCTTGCATGATTAGTGAGTGATGGCGATGAGCCATGGGTGATAGAGGTGTTGTTGATTGGAGAAAGATTGTTTGTGTAGGATCGATGATGTACTTGAGTAACCACCTTTGAGCAAAGAGGGTGAATGAGCCAACAAGCTCCATAATTGATGAGGGGGTGGAGGTACGAAGATTCGGGCCCTCGTTCTAGTGCTAAAAATGTTGATGAAGTTTTTCGTCTTTACTACACTCGACTAAGTCGTGAAGCAATCTAAAGGTCGATCATATTCATGATTTTTGAATCAGCATTTTAAGTTGTATTGAACCTCCCATTAAGAGGTGACTATGTCGTTGAGTTCTTATATAGCCTCGCAGTTGCACTCCAAATATTTTTTGAAATGTTGAAATAGTTTTATAAAAGAATATAAATCCAAAATCAGAGAACAAAATAATGGAAGTGAAGGACACAATTTTTTATGTGGTTCGGATTATTGTTAATCTTAAGTCCATGGGGGTAAACCACTATATATTTGCTATTTTGGTACATATAAATACAATTGCCCAGAGGTATACAATATTCCTATTTTAAACTTTTCCTTTCTAGGAAGAAAAAGAAGCTTAAGAAAAAGATAATTTTCTCCGTTCTTTAGTGTCTCCTTTTATAGTACGAAAAGCACATTATTGGTTGTTTCAATCGCCATTGATTCTTTGCTTCAATCTCTGCCCTAGGATTTCACCACTTGTCATCCGAGTCTACAACGCCTATTTGTTGTGCTTGATTTGACGATGGGTCATTGACGAAAAACCGTGAAACTGGTGGGAATCTTGTTAATTTGAAGTGAGATGCCTGAAAAATTGGGCGGGAAGTCCAAGCCTGTACGGGCGGCCTCTTCTCTCTCGGAATGGCAAATGTCTTAGGAGGAATGGTAAGTGATTGCCTTGAGGCTCTGGTATATTTTTGATGCATACAAAGAGGTCTAGTGATGGATATCGCTTGGTGCCCAGGTCGTATTGCCCTACTAATACCTTTGCCGTCTTTGCTTGATTTGATATCATGTTGGGTCGGAATGGGGCAACACTTCGTTATTTTTCTTTATTAATTGACTTGGCATAAACCTGCAATGTGCTTTAGGCTATTTGTGATTTGAGCTGGGTGCAATTTGAGTTACCCTCTTTGCAAGTATGCTTGGATTATTTATGAGAGAGAGGAAGAGCTTCACATTTGTCATTTACCTATAAGTATGGTTTTGAATTGAAGCGTATCCCGAGTGGGCCTTGTATACAGCCCCTTTGGAGTGCTTTTGATCCTATGCGGCACTGCCTAGGTTGCCCCCGTTATCTGCTAGTGAAGACCTGTTCATGTTGGTATTGACAAAGTGCAAGCTTTAGAGGTACGGTCAACTCAGTATATCATGTACTACTTCCCATGCCTCGGCTCGGTATTCCACTTTTGCCTTTGATTTTAGATACAAACACTATAACCTGCCTCTATTTCCCAATGCGTGCAGTGTTTGTCTCTTGTTGTGGTTCCCTTGGTTGCAGGGATCGGGTTGAGTTAAGTGCTGTGACTTCAAGTTGTTTCTCTATTCGGTAAGAATTTTATTGATTCACTACCTTCTTCTTTTCCTTCAACCTTCTTGGCATGAGGGTAGCTTTCTTAGCTTCAAGTCCTAGCCCAATCTCCTTCATTGTAGCTCATGGTGAAAATGGTGTAACAATTTTAAAAATCAAAGCGTGTCCACAATTATTAATTAAGGTAATACACTTTTAATTTAACTTCTCAAAATAGTTTATTTTAACTTAAGTATTAAAATCCAAACTTCCTTTACTACATTTATAAAATACTTAACTTATGTTTTAAACTTATCTATATATATCTTACTAAAAACTTTTTTTTTAAAATGATGTATGTGTGTATGTATACTAATTTATTTATAAGCTAATATAATTAATAAAATTCTAAAATAATTTAAAAGATATTATCTTAAATAAGCTTTTTAATACTTTATTAAAAACCTTTTAATTTTCTAAAACTATATATATTTAAAAATACTTTAAAACTACTTTAACTAATTCTTACACTACGATTTAATACATTTATTATGAAATATTAATTAAAAATACTTATTTTATCATTTATTTAAAACCCATAAAAACATGTTTTATAATTTAAAACTCTTTACTTTAAAAATTCAGAAATAATTATTGAAAATATATTTAAACCTTGATATTTTTCCAATAATTAATACACTTATATTATTTCTTAAAAATGCAAAGAAGCCCCCAGGATGTCTTTCAAAGTTATTTTTGAAAATCACCGAACATAAGGCATTTTCAAAGTGCATCCACTGTGACCTTTTTGCTTCCAATTTTCACAACTTCCCTTCCCAATTTCTATAACTTCCCAAACTAATTCCTTTATGTCAAATACACCCAAATATGTGTAGTGAACAACCAAATATATATTTCTATAATATATTCATATTTTAACTAATTAAACATATGTCAAATACGAGGGATTTCAAAGTTCATTTATAGTCACCATTTCACTTCAATTATTTATAACACACTACCAAACATGTAAACAACAAGTCTCAACCACATCACATATTTTAGAGAGTTTAAACGAGAATGTATACTATATGTGATGTTGTCACTTGCTTTCAAAAGCAGGGAGAGATCTAAAAGTAATAACTTGCATTATTATCTATTTTAATTTACTTTTAACAAAAAAATATACAAATTAAATGATGAGAAAACTCAGCTAAACCATGATGTAGGTAATCTCGCTATGAATGCAACGTCGAAGACGACTCTCGAATAGATCGCATACGCAAAAGTTATGAATTTAATAAGAAATTGGATTAATACTTTAATTAATTAACTTATTAACTTAATTATATACCTTAATCCTTCTTCCCAATGGTTTGCCTATACACGCACAACCCTTTGCACACACAAACCCAAAATGATGTGCCTTCTCTCCTCTAATTGTCTAACCACACTCAACGATACGACGAACTATCAACTCCAACGTGCTCCACTACGCGCGTGCTTCACTCCCAACCCAACCACACCACGTCCGCACCCTCCTACCCAATCACGACCTGCTACTTTCCATGTACTATAGCTCGATGTCGCATTCTTCCTAAGATGGTAGGAGCTACTTTAATTTGATTGGGAGGTGAACGTACGTAATGGAAAAATATGGTGGTCTTCGTTTGGCCTATCTCCGCCTCAAATAACCACAATCTGCAATTACTACCACAGTATCGACCTCGACCAAAAGTCCTTGCACCCACCATTTTCTATACGGATTTAAAGCCTTCCTCCGTACAAACTCAACGAATCCAACGTTGAGCTCTAACAATGCCTATCACTCAAGGAACAATTCAATGTTTGTAGCAGCTTTATTTACAGTTAAATAAAAAAAGAATAGGGAGGAATTCTCCGAGTTAAAAGGGTAGAATGAGGGTTATATATAATATTTTGTATAACAAAATATATTTTATTTTTAATTTCTCATTTAAATCGTAACTCGTTTCGAGCTCGCATGACCAAACAGTACATCCGATTAATGTGAAACTCATCGGCGTATATCATCTTATTATTCTAATTCCAATGGCACTAGTTTTGTTAGAATTTGAGATAGTGCCCTGGGGTGATAACTTCACATGTTTCGAGACTGTTTATCGATAAAACGATTTTTGGTCACATTATTGATATTTATTCAAACTATTTTTTTGAGAAAAATGAGTGATCCTTACAAGAAGGAGAGCAATCATGTATTTTTATTCTACACTTAAAAAGGAGCTGCCAACATGCCTAATAGGTAGCATAAAACCCCCATACAAATAAAAGAAAATAAAAATCCCACCCAAAAAAGCATGTAGCTAAGGTCCATAATAGACATATATAACCAAACTAAATGTGATAAATGTTCAAATTCTCAAGAACGGTAGAATCCATCCAATCCGGTGATTATACCTATATCTGATAAAAAGCTATAAAAAAAGATGTAAGATCAATATATATATATATATATATATAATTATATATATATATGCAAACAAAAATAAACTAAACTAATAATTTGGATTATGGTTAAAATATTAAAAGGATAAATAAAAACTAAGGGCAAACATTCAAACTATAACACAACACATAAATAACATTTGCTCTATAGGTTGACAAAAACAATTACAGAGCCTCTAAAACAATATCAATTCTATTAATATTTACTTCCATCAATTAATGTTTACTTGTGATACTTTATCAAAACCAACCTTGGAAACTCCAAATATAGTTTGCCTATAATAAAAGGTTCATGCATCGATGCCCAAAAACTTAAAAGGCACAAACTTGAATAACTTGGTAGAAAATTCAAAATGAAGTTATTTAGTGGCCCATAGTTTAAAGAAAGAAACAAATGAAATAAACAAAGATCAAAGTAAATTATTATGTACAAATCAATATTTCCTAGTTTGATACCAAATTGGCCCATACCCTTGTTTTGGGTTCAGGAAGTATATACTAACAATCGTTGAAATATCAACAAACAGAAGCAATACAACCCAGAAAACCTTTAACGTTTCTGAAATTAGTGAAGATATAAATCTTTTTAGATAGGCCACAATATGTGTTAAGAAATTGCTTTGTCGGTATTTATATTTCATGAGTACGAACTTGTGCTACGCACATGGCGTTGAATATAAAGCTTTGAAAATACAATAGTACATTATTGGTAAAACCATATTTGTAAATCATGTTCAAACCAGAGTAATGTGAAAAAAAATTGTAATATGCAACCGTTAAATGTCGGAAAATGTTATGCACCATATTGGTTTCGATTCAATAGGTGCATTAGAAAACTAATATAATGTACTATCCACCCAATTATCAAATAGAAACAATTAGCACAACATAGTCTATACATCACATAGGGATTTATAGCAAGGTGATACATATGTAGCACTTGTACTCTTGAGCTATCATGTGTTGTGTAACGACCCGGATTTTCCATCGTTGGGTTTTAATATTTAAATGGTTTTAAATATTGGATTTGGAATATAAGTTGATTTTTGAATATGAAGATTTTGATTGAGATTATAGAATGAATTTAAATTTCAAATATAGCGATTTATCGAAATACGGAAATGGTGAATAATTGGAATTGGAGTTGAATATGAATCGAAACAATTTCTGATGTGGATATAATTTCTATTTGAATTAGAATTGAGTTAGTAAGTTTTTAAAACTAGAATTTTAAGTGATTTCACAAATTATTGAAATCGTCGAATTTATTGATGCGTTAAAATGGCGATCCGGGACACAGTCTCGGAATTCGACGAAACTAGTTCCGTTGGATCCATAATAGTGTATTATTATCGGATTTCAAATTTCATAGCATTTATAGTTACCGTTTGGTCGTATGGGATAGAAACGCATTGGAATTAATTGAAAATTTAATATAATAATTAGATTCGAAAAGCTATCTTCCACATACAATAGATTTAGGTCCCGAAACTTGTTCCATTTCGCTGGGAATAAGGGTATAACATTATGAACGCTAGATGGCATGCCTCAATTGGGATTCGGAATTTCGAGATATGCAAAACAAGATATTTTGAATATATAAAAATAAAAAAATAAAGGGTCAAACTTTTAGCTAACCTACTCACCCACAAGCCGCCCTAGTCTGATCGCACGCCAGCTTACTCATGAAGCTAGCTTCCCCAATTTAAATCGTGCCTCTCTTTCTTCTCTTTCAATTCGAAATCGAAAAGAAAAAAGAAAAAAGAAAAAAAATGATCGAAGTTGAATCACGATCGAGCAACCCGCAGTGCTCGTACGTGCATGATGCTCAGGAAAATGACGAGGTTTAGGTTTTGGGGCTGCGATCTTGGTGTCACATGTAGGCGACTGGAGGCGAAGCGAGGCGATTCACGACAACTAGGGTTTCGATTTCGTCGTCGATTGATGATCATTGGCCAAGGCAATTTAAGGGGATTTGGTAGTGGAGTTGCGTGCAGCGCCATGTGGTGGGGTCGCGTTTCTGGTGGTGCGACGTCGAGAGGCTGGTGTCGCATTTTCAAAGGGGGTGGCAAATGGTGGGTTTGAGCTGGAACGAGCGAAAGCGTATTTCTGAGTGAAGAAGGAGGATTCATTTCATTAATTATGGTAATTAACTTTTAATTAAACTATTAGTTAAATTTTTGAATTCAAATGTTTATAAATTCGTAATTCATTCATACGAGGTCCAAAAATCACGGAATCAATCACGTTGTATTCGTAGTTGTGAAATATACAGTCTGGAATTAGTTTAGGATTTTTCGAAGTCACTTGGAATTTTATATTAAATCGAATGTGGTTCGATTTAATTCAAATCTGGATGTTTGGCAATTTAAAAATCAAGGTGAGTGAATCTCACTCATTTTGGATTACTGGATTTAATTTATAATAATTAAATTTAATTATTGGATGCTTGGTTGAATTGATATATTATTACGAGTTGGATGTTATATTATATATAGTAGTATATATATTAGTAGTTGGGTATATTCCTGCCGATTGGAGAGGATGAGACACTATGCGCCCCGCATAATAGCGGATGACCCTATATTACAGCGATATCCCGCCTCGAAGCAGGATTGGTATTTTATGTTATATAACATCTGTGGTTGTAGGGAAACGGGTTGGAGGAATCCAACTGGATTCCTTAAATATATTGATTGTTTTTCATATGTATATATGATGTAATTGAATAATCTGTTATGGATTGTTATGTGATTTAATTAATTGGATGCTATAGTAGCATTGGCCTTCATTTTGGTATTATAAGTACCATAAATAATATTTTTGAATTTTAAAAAGGAAATTAAAAAGCAAATTTTGGAAATGGAATATTTATATTGAATTTTGGGATTTTTAAGAGGAAATGGATTTGAATAGAATTAATGGTTGGATTTTAGATTTTTACTTAACTATTTCCAAAAGAGTTGGAAACAGAGATTTTAAAATAATTGATAAAGAATTTGTATAATGAATTTTAAGTAGTATTTCTCAAAAATATGGTAAAGAAGTTGAAATCGGAATTTTAAATGAATTTGAGAAACAATTGGAATTTATTGGGAAATATATTTGTAATTGGGATTTTAAATAGAAATTGATTTATAAATGGAGTTGTTAATATAAATATGTTATAAACTGGAAATGAGTTTATAAAATTTATAAACGATGTTTATAAATAAAGTGTAATGATTATCATTTGATAAATTAGGAATATAAATTCACAGTGTGAATTTAAAAAGAAATATGGAAATCGGTTTAGAAAGAAATAGTGGATTCTATTTTGGAATTTGGAAATATTTATGAAATTGGAAATGTAAATTGATTTTTGATAAATCGAGAGAGATTTATAAGTATAAAATCGGCTATGTTGAATTTTAAAAATTGTTTTTTTCTCAAGAAGTAAGTTTTGTTTTCAAGAAAGGATTTTTATTTATTAAACTATGCAATTTAAAACGGTTTTTAGTATTGAAATATTTCATAAAGATGGTTATTTAAATATTTAATATTAGTTAAAAAGAATTTAAATTTTTGTAATAATTTTTTTTAAATCGATTAGTATTATTTATAGAAGAATTGAAAATTAGTTATCATTGTTTATTTAAAGGGGGAATCGATATTTTAAATAATTACTTAAATGTATTTGAGAATTTATCATTATTCTTTAAAATGCTTATTTTATAATATAAAGTTTTGGAAATTGATTGAAGTTATTTGTAAATACTCTCGAGATTTGTAAATCGGGTTTTATTTAATGGATATGATTTTATAAGAGAAAATCTTATAATGGAATATTGGAAACTTGATAAATTTAAAAAATGTTTAGATACAAGAACTTCGGAAATGAATCTGAATTCATAAAAGTAGTTATAAATTTTTAGTGGAGATTTTAAATAAATATAATCGATTTTGGAAATTGTAAAAGAATTTATTAATAATTCCGGAAATTTAGGAAATAAGTTATGAAATATTTCCTAAGTACTAATATTAGAAATGATTTCGAAAAATAGACTTATAATATTTTCCTAAGTGTTGAAATGAAAGGTTTTGGAAATATTTTAGCGATGAAGGATTTATGTAGAGATATTTTCCTAAGTATGGATTATAAATCGAATTTGGAAATATTTCACTAAGTGTTGAAGTAAGCTATGATTTGAAAATATCCTGTTATGGATTTAAGTATTTGAAATTGTTTTCAAATGTTGGAATAGTGGAAGAGATTTGAATATATATCTTTGTAAAGATATTTGAAATAAATGTTTTGAAAGATTTATAATATGGCCTAGTGACTGCTTATGTGTGTAATTTGATAGTTAAATAACCGACTATCAAATCTGGCAAAATTCGTTGATCGTTTCGAAGAGACCGGGATTAGATTTATCCGAAAACCACTTCGATCTGATTTGAGCGTTACGAATTTGATATCGTGAAGTCAATGAAGACGGTGATCTTGGAGATTTGGTTTGTTCAGACCAAGAACAACTTGTATGGATGAATGCTATCATTGCATTGTTGCGTGGAAGGCGATGTTAGCATTCCAAGTATATAAATGCTAAAACTAAGGTAATACGTAGCCTCAAGCCTCATCAACCGGGAATGACCAAAACAGGGGAGATGCAGCAGGTTTAAGTGGGTCGCATCCAAGTAGGGTATGTTATCACTTTTCTAGATACCCTCAGATATATTATAATTATGGATATGGTTGTGCATGGAAAAGAGAGCGCTCGATAGCGTGGGAACACTCGAGGTGATAACATATTCGGTACTATCCAGCAAGGGGTAGGCCGATCCTGTGTTGGCAGGGATTGTTAGGTACGATCTCGGTACATTTTTCTAAAGGTGTACTGTGATGGGCAGTACTCCAGTAGCCCAGTCATTGTATGGAATCCATTCTCCAATACATGCCTGTACGGTTTTGATTGTGCCCAACTATGTTTAAATGTGAGGTGCAAGAATTTCATCTATTTTATAGTTTATTTTCTATAGACACTATTATAATATCGGTTAATTTTGATATAAAATGTTTTGGTTATCGTAAGGTAAAAACCCGTCGTATTTATGTGTGGCGTGGTCTTACGAGATACCTTCGTTTCCAAAGGATTTTGATAACAGTAATAATTCAAATTGATTATGTTTTCTCATGCTAGTTTTCCAGACTGACTCGGGTGTTATTTATTTATAATGCTTGGTTCAGATTGAGTTTTACAGATTCATGTTAGGATGCTATGGAGCTTAGGAGATGAGCTGGAGGATTTCAGGCGTATTACACATACTTGGTTATTTCCGCTGTGTGTGTTTTGCTGTATATTCAGTACATGTGAGGACAAGTTATTATAACTGTCTAGATTGATTGTTAACTATTGTACTTTGATGATTGTATGTATTTAACAGTTACAGTTTCTTTTGAATAAAGATATGTTATTATGTATTATATATTGTTCCGCTGCGATTGTGAGATTCTATGTTATTGTTCTGTTTTTCTTCTATCCCTTTTCCTTCTTCACCTCTAGCAATCGGTATTTCCGGCACTGCAATATTCGGCACGCTATACATTGAACGTATTGATGTTGATTTTCGAGGGTCGAAAATCCAGGTCGCTACACTTGGTATCAGAGCGCAAGGTTAAGCAAGAACCTTGGCCTTGGTGGGGATTACTCATTAGAGTTAGGGTCAATAGTACCCTAGAATGAGTTTGAGTGTATTAATAGATATGAGTGCGTATTTGTTAGTGAATATAAATTGTTTTATATTGTGTTGACTTATCAGTTGAGTGTTTATGAATTCTGTTCGGTACGGTGTAACGACCCGCTATTTCGAACCATTCAAATCGACAATAATTTACACACGTCAAACTTGAATTGCTCAGAACAACAGATGTTAATATATATATTTGGCATAACTTAGCATATACAGTAAATAAATTAATCACAGAATCACAGACACAGAGTTTTACAACAATAAGCAGCGGAATAGATGAATAGTAGTTCATGAAGCTACTACAGAAACACAGAATCCAAAACCAATACAACAGAAGTCCAAATACACAGAAGTATCTAACACAAAAGCAAATGACAAGTCTGAACCATACAATTAGAAATAACAGAAATAATTGAAAAGTTGAAATAGATAATGATAGATCTGCAAGCAAACTCAAAGCTCCAAAAGTGAGTCTCAAAAGCTGTAACACTCATGCTAACCCGGGTATAAAGAAAAACACAAAACACTCAAGTCAGGATTAACATTCTTATGCAAGTAAATCAGACTCAAGTGAAATACAATATAACTTAAAGGATGTTGGGATTCCATCCTTTAATGATCTGATAAACTATCTACATACATAGTACAATACGCTACATATATAATGTCTATAATAAAGTAAAATATCAAAATAGCATTAAGGCGTTACCCATATCCCTCTTAACACATTTTTATATATATTCCCGTAGTATACAGAGACATTGTAAGCTCCACCAAACCGGTGGGATACTCTGTGATGCCCCACTCCGAGACCCACATTAGCAAAGAGTATTACAAGGTAACGCCGTCTGCTAATACGGAGAATAGAGTTGGATAGGAGCGACCATCTATAGCCTCGTCTTAATTATCTATTGAATACGCCGACAATTTCCATACATTGTTTTTTCTTTCTCAAATGGATCGACATATCCAATAAATACATAATACAAAGCCATAGGTGGCTGAAGGATCTATCAGATCAAAATATAACAACTCAAATGTAATACACATCACAGAACATTAGATCATCACATACATTTACACATATACAGATAAATTACAGAGTATACAAAATGATACATGTCAGGTGGTAAAGCAAACCACAATATATAGGCGAGTCAAAAGAATACATATCAGAGTTACATCCAAAAAGGACTACACAAAAAGCTATAACAAAAAGGAGCTAGCGGAATAGTCCATGCAGAAGCAAAATAGGCTAAGTCCAATGTACTAACCCGAAACATCTTGGTCTGACCCGAGTATAAAATACTCGGGTCAGTCTAGCTAAACAAATCAGTTAGATAAACTAAATGATAATGAACATACAAGGTCATAAAGTACCACAAATATCTCCAAAAGAGATAACCAAATCATCTAACAAAAGATGAATGATAACAAGCCTCATATCATCGGCAACTCAAATAAACAAAGGATATCATATCCCAAAACAAGCCAAAAAGGCAAATCACAAATACCAATAAAGGTAACACAAGTTTCCGCAAGATAATCACTATATAACGTGTGGTTCAAAGAACCTACACCGAAAGGCGATAGACTAGGGAAATATAATTGTCAAAGAAACAAAAGATGCTCGAGCTCAGTACTGTATAACAAGGATCCACACGCTCGAAGGCAACACCCGAAGGCAACAAACCGTAGTGGCGAAGGTCCGGAGACCTAGTACTGGACACCACTAACTGGCGATATGTGTCACAACTCTCAGAAAGGAACCCGAAAAATGTTAACGTGAGTCCCATACCACACGTTCGCACTAAACGGTTTACTAACCGTTAGTCAATTTCACACTCAAAGCAGTACAAAGTTCACCCCATCTCATCGGTAAACCAGACCCAAAGGTCAAAACGGTCAAACGAATAGATTAGGAATTAACTGAAAAGATAAACACACGTGTTCATAGCACGCGTTTTATTTAATCATTTAATTCTCCTCCCTCTTCGCTCGAAGTGCAAAATTGTGTGTTTTATATAGAACTTATAAGTTGGAGAAACAAGCTTTTAATACAATTTAAAAATATCACTTTATAAAAACCCCGTGTATGAAATCTAAAAAGAATCATCAAAGTCAAAAAATGTGATAACAACTAATTGGATCGACAAGAATCGATAAAAATGGAAATTCACTCAAAAATAGGCAAATAGGCAAAAATAGGCAGTCCCAGATGTCTAGGGGTCAATACAGACGTTTGGATTTAGGTTCTGTAAATTCAGAAACCATCTCGACGTCTGGAGGGTGGCTTCAGACGTCTGACATGTTGCATCAGACGTCTGAAAGGAGGTATCAAACGTCTGACACAATGTTTCAGACTTCTGAGAGGTTGTTTTAGACGTCTGACTTTGTTTTCTGCCATTTTTATAAATTTCTGCCATATATTTTTGAGTTCCAGGTTTAAATCCAGACGTTTGAACTTGCATTTCAGACGTCTGAAGACCTGGTTTGGGCAACAATTTGCCTAGGCCTTGATGGCCAAAACGAATGGGAAGCTATCGGACGAGCAACGAAGACTAGGGGATTACGCCAAGCGACAACCCAGTCTTATAGGCTCTTCGATACACCCCAAACATCATGTCCAAACATCCATAAAAGGATTTTCACAAAATTGGGCTTCAAAAACCAAAAGTTGGAAAATTCACCAAATCAATCCAAATCAAAAACAAATGAACATGAATAGATGTTAGGAATTCTTACCCAACCACAACAAAAGCTATAAGCTTAGATGTGAGTTCAAAAACTCACCTTTTAACCCAAAAAACAAGAGAGAAGCTATAGAGCAAGGCAAGAACAGTCACTCTTCAATTATAACCCAAGAAGCTTCGATCTAAGCTCAAAAGAAAAACATTTCCTAAGTTAGGGTTTAGAACATTTCTGAAATTGAAGATGAAATGAGATGGAGAAGATGAAGAGGATGCTTACCTAAGCTTCTCTTTGATTTTAGAGCAAGAATTCGAGTTTGCAAATGAATCTAGGGCTTAGGAATATCTAATTACTTTTCACTTCCCCCATTTTTCTAAAGCTTGAAGTGTTAGGAAATATTATGAAGGAATGAAGAGGAGAGGGATGGAGTTAGGATATAAGATGAGTTGGGTTAGTGGGTTGAAACCCAAACCCAAACCCAAAGCCTAAGTGAAAATGGCAAAATTCACTCAACTCCAAGCATATCGATGCTTATACTCAAAAAGTTTGCAAACGCCATTTTGGAATCAATGGAAGTGGTCTCAAGTCCCAATTCGACTGTTTGCAAAAAGTGACATTTCGGACTTGAATCCGACTAACGATGCCATATTTAAATAAAATATTTAAATATACAATCGTAAAATATGTGGGTTGTTACAGACTCCCCTCCTTAAAGAAATTGCGTCCTCACAATAATTAAAAGGAAAATAAAGAGTAACAACCATAAAAGCATATCAACACAAAAGAAAATTTGAAATAAGAAGTTCACCATAAGAGCACGAAAGAGTAAGTTCGGATGTGTTTGCTCGATGAATTCTTAAGATTCCCAAGAGCAATCCTTAGGATTTGAGGACCATTGAACTTTCACAAGAAGAACATCTTTATTTTGAAGGCGTTTAAACTCCGAAGTAATGATATGAATAGAATGTTGCTCATAAGTCAAATTTGGTGAAACTTCAATTTCTTCAATTACACCGAGCTCAAGAATAGAATTGGAATTCCGAAGGCATTTTCGTAGTTGAGAGACGTGGAATACGTCATGAATAAAGAAAAACTGAGCCGGTAATAAAAGGCAATAAGCCACGGAACCAATACGTTCGATGATGGGAAATGGATCAAAATATCGAGGTGCTAACTTTCCCGATCGACTGAAACGCACAACACCCCTCATAGGTGAAACACAAAAGAACACCAATAAAATCTGGACCTAAAACCAGCTTCTCACTGTCTTCAAGCCAACACGAAGGAAATTGGCATGGCCTTTCGTAGAGTACCTCGAAAGGTGCCATACCAATACTAGATTGGAAGCTATTATTATAAGAAAACTCAACAAGAGAAATATGATCTTCCCAACTTCCACCAAAATCAAGAACACGTGCACGAAGGAGATCTTCAAGAGTTTGATTCACATGCTTTATTTTTCCATCGGACAGAGGATGGTAGACGGTGCTAAAATTAAGCTTTGTTCCCAAAGCTTTTGAAGACCTTACCAAAATCCACTAGTAAAATAATGGATCACGATTGCTAACAATAGAAGTGGGAACTCCATGTAATTTAATTTGACATAGAGTTTAGCCAAAAGAGGTATGGTCCAAAAGAGAAGGATGAGCCTCAAGGCTACACAAAACAAGAGATGAACATAAATCGGATTCACGATCTCGAATCTCACAAGTGGATAAAGTCTCGAGATCACTCCATTCGGATATCATCATGGAAACAACCGCTTGTTGCTTACGACTAAGGGCATCAGCAACAAGATTTCCCCTTCCTGGAGTATAAAGAATAACAAGATCATAAGATGCAAGGAACTCGAGTCAACGTTGTTGATGCAAATTGAGTTTCTTTTGAGAAAATGAATACTTCAAAAATTTATGATTGGTGTAGAGAACAAATTTCTCTCCCAAAAGATAATGACGCCAAATTCTAAGGGTGAATACAATAGCCGCTGTTTGTACCAAAATTGGGCACAACCATCTTCGGAAGTCTTTGAAGAGATAAAGTGAAGAAATTAAATGTAAAAAGAGGATTTATCTAACAAAAAATCCAAATTTTAGAAATGAGAGTAAGTAAAGTGCAAGGAGACACAAGAATTTAGAGTGGTTCGGCGTATTGCTTACGTCCACTATGAAGTAGTTTGCTTTATTGATCTTTCTTTTGTGTTTACAAGTGAATTCAATGATTTACAGCAGGCAATTATGATTTGAAGCAATGAATTTCGTTGGTAGCAGCAGCAACTGAGTTCAGATCTGGATCTGACGGAGTCCGGGCATTGGAGATCTCAAAGAGGAAGAAGAACCCCTTTTCTGTTGGCTTTAGGGGTCTATTTATAGGTGTAGGAGGCTGATATTTCGCTCAGATCTCTGGAGACCCTCTCTGGCACGTGATCAGGCCCGTACGCCCAAGCCCATGAAGTTTTGGTCCGATCTGTGATCGACACGAGCAGATTTCGACTCGATCAAGATTTCATCCAATGGAGTCGAAATTTGGCGTTGACATTCTTCAGCATGCACGTAGTCTTCTGTGAAAATTTCATAGCATTTGGACTTGTAGATTAGGAGATATGATTGATACGAAATGATGTTCTCAGTAGGCTGTTTCCTTCGACTCGCTTCTGTTTCGACTTGCTTCCATTCGACTCGGTGACGTGGCGCTTGACTTTTTGGATCGCTCTGCCTTTGATGCTGTTTTGAGCGAGTCGAAGCGCGCACTGATTGAGCGAGTCGAAGTGAGCAATGATTGATCGAGTCTAAGTGCATGGTTCGATCGATTCGAACAACGATTTTGCCAATCGGAGTTGAGTTCGATGGAGTCGAACAACTGTTTGAGCGAAGCGAGTCGAAGCGTGCACTTTCGATGGTTTCAAACTGGGGCGAGTTGAACCTGGATGACTCGAAGTTGGCCTCTGAGCGAAGAGAGTAGAAGTTGTCACTTCTGAGTGATGTGGAGCGAGTCGAAGGGAGCGAGTCGAAGGGAGCGATTCGACCGGTGATTGATTTTCGTCCAATTTTGTATTGTTCGTAACTTGAGCATACAAACTCGAATTGACTTGAGATTTGGAACGTTGGCTTTCATGGCTTAGCTTGTCATGTCCTACCAATTTTGGTTCGATCCGAACTCGGACAAAGTCCGTCGATATCCATAGTGAGCCCGTGTATAACCGATCTCTAGGATGTATCGTCATTGGTTTACTAGTCAATTCCTTGGTGTCACGGTCTTGCCAAAAGGCGGGATAACATTTGTCCCCCAAAGTACGTCTTGTGGAAACATGACGTGCTTTGAAATACTGCCATCTTTACTCTGAATAGTTATTGTCTTTTCGATGAAAGCTGTAACCTTTGACCGTTCTTCCTGATAATGTAAACTATTGACTGTCGACTGCTGTACCATGTATTGTTGCAACCGATTGCCGTATGCTAGTGGTTACCCGTTTGCTGTTGTAATCGTTGATGGATGAGTTTCTGATTTTTGAAAATCCAGAATATTGAATACTAGTCCGTCATTCATGCATATATGTTCACCTGACCCTCGTCGACGTTCGTACGTCCACGAGTCGTTGTCAGTTTATTTTACTTTTGAATTACGTATCGATCCTCTCCTGAACCGATGTGAAATTCGCTGCAACAACGCCCGATGGTTGCTTTTGAATGTTCCTTCGTCACGATCCTCTCCTGAATCGTTGTGAAGGGTTGAAACACCGAAGATGATTTTTATTGGTTTTATGGATGCGAAGCGCTTGTTCAACTTGATGACGGACTCGAACTGAGCGAGTCGAAGTAGAGCGAGTCGATGTAGACTCCCTGATGGATTCGAACTGGTTGTTCGACTCAGTCTTGGACTCGAACTGCATAGGATTCGGAGTCAAAACGCACAGGAGACTGGGGAGCAAGTCGAAGGGAAGACGGAGTCGAAGTGATGTCTTTTATTGCTGCATGAGGGAGTCGAACTGGTCACAGGGATGGAGTCGAAAGGAGCGATACGAAAGAGAGCTCCGTATTGACACACTGGAGAGGGAGTCGAAACGTGCGTTCGAATCCATCGGGATACGAAGCATTTATTCCCTTTGTTTCCAGGTCCATATAAATACTTGGTACTTAGCCGCTTTTCACTTTTTTACCTTTCGTTTACCTTCCTTTCCTTCGTACCGCTCAGAAACTCGAGAAGAACGAACGAACCATTCCTACCTTTGAACTGATTCCTATCTTTAATCACTTGAACTATCTAACAAATCTAGGTAATCCAATAAGCGAAACCATGCGTAAACGATGAGGCTCGGGTTTTCCTATCATCAAATCAATCGGAGTCATGGTCGATCGAAAGCTTTCTGGCCTCAGCTTTGTGTCGATGGAGTATGGGTTTCGAGATGACGAGGCAAAGGTCTTCATATCGATCGATGGTGGAGCTTCGCATTGAATCGAGTGCTTTGAATCCATGGATCGATACGAAGGGGTCGTGCCTGATGGACTCGAAACGATGGCCTCGGATTGAGTCGAAAAGGGTGGTTTTCGATCGAGTCGAAGTGTGCAGTCTTGGGACCGAGTCGAACTCGATGGCCCTGAGAAGCGAGTCGAACTGTGTGGTCTTGGGACTGAGTCGAACTCGATGGTCCTAAGAAGCGAGTCGAACTCGTGGTCTTGGGACCGAGTCGAATGGAGCGAGTCGAACTGAGGATTTCGAATCGAGTCCTTCTAGTTCGAGTCGAATTTTGCATGCCAACCTTCTGACCGAGTCTGACTCATATGCATATGACCATAGCTTATTAACGCGAACATGGCTCTTGCGAGCAATACAAATTCGATCATCCAAAAGTTTGAAACTTCTAACACACTTGAACAATTGCCTCCGACGAGCTTCAAACTTGCATAACTGGACTTAACCGCTTCACTGCATATCTGATTTCCTATCGAAGCTCGTTGATGAAACTGCAACTTATAAAAATGACAATAAACTTTGACTTGAAATGATGGTTAATAGTTGGGTGGTATGGTTGTGACGGTCCGCGATGACGGTCCTTCCGACCGAATTCCGAAGTCTCATCGCTTATACGCTTCCTTCAATCCCGTTGATCTTCTCAAATAATATGCATTATCGCACTGCACAACACACTCACACACTTTACACTGGGGGATGCACGAGTGTTACTTGTTAGTTTAACAATGATTTTTTATAAGCTATCTAGTCATGGACCCTTCAAGTTCTCAGCAGCCGGAATTCCCAAGTTCGGTTCCTCCAACTATAGAGATACCGGTTATAGAAGCCGAATTATTGAGGCAGCTCCGGACGAGCGTCTAGGGGCTCGGTTTATTTGTAGTCCACCAGATTCGGTGCCGTCGGGTATCTTCGAAGACATGTTAGGCCGGATTTGCTTAAGGCACGGTTTGTCGCTTGACGACGTGTTACTTCCTGGGCCGAAGGACAGGCCACATTATCCCTGGAAGTGTTTACTGCCTTCAACCGTCACACTTGCACAGCGGGGACGCTTCCTCCCTTCAATGACTGTATCAGGGAGATTTTATCGTTTCTTGGCATAGCTCCATCTCAGCTACATCCCAACGGGTATGCCTTGTTGAACAACACCTTCATCTTGTTTATGGAGATCCTCTTTCGACCGCCGAAGCCGATCGAAATTAGATATTTATTCAACATCAAGAGCCGCGGAGATAGCCCTTCTTTCACCTTCTTGGAAGCAGTCAGAAACTGCCACATTGTGCTGGGTTCCTAGGGGAGGCTAAGTTATTATAAATTCGAATGGTTCTACGTTCGGTGCCCCTGGATTTGCTAGGCGGTGGTTAGATAGACGTAAGTGTCGCCATCTCCTCTTGAATCACTGAGATGTTAGTAACCGACTTCAAAAACTGACATACTTTTCCTTTCTTATAGCCACAATCTCTTGCCCTGATGGCGCGTACTTCGGAGAGCTTTTTCGGATTCTTCAAGCGTTTCCGGGTAAAGAGAGGCACATAGACTTAGTCCTCACCGATAGGAATTTAAGGACTGTCGGGCTGATAGAACAGAGGCAGAGCATACATCTGGAAGGGACACATAGAGTGGTCCCGAAGAAACGGGTGAAGCGCAAAGCGCCCACAGTTGTGATCACCAAAGAAATTGATTTAGAAAGAACGCCTACCGACCCCGAACTCCCAACTGGGCCTTCTACCGATGCTCAGGATTCGGGTGGAAGAAGAAAAGGCAAGGCTGCTGCTCAGAAGCATTCTAAATCTGGGAGATTTAAATCTGTTGTTATGTCCCTGCCTGCTCAGGGGATTAGAATATCAGAGGCTTCTTCCATGCCAGTAGAAAAATCTTTTTGACCGGCTTGACGATGTTCCGATTCCGGACCTTGTGTCGTCTCAACACGACGCTGGTATGGAGGAGTTTGACAGTGCTCTCGAACTGAGCGGGCCGCTTGTTACAAGTGCGGTCGACATTTCCGGTTGGTCGGGGGATTGCACATGCATACACTTCACTACACTTCATGATTCACAACTATAAATCACTCAACTTAGGAAGTCTCTAACCCTTTCTTCGCTTCTCATTTTCAGGTACTATGTATGGCAGGGGATCGATGATGGGGAATCTTCGTTCTGCCCGAAAAGCTTCTGGTTACTATGATTCCCGAAGAAGGGATTCAGATAGAGATCGTGATCGCGATTACTCTAACCAGGACAGGCATGGGCGTGACAGAGAGTATAGACATCGATCCAGATCACGCTCTCCTTCTCCCAGACTTCCATCTCCACCCCCTGTTTCTGCCTCATACCCGTCTGAACCTCCTTGCCGCAGGCCGTCTTCCCACTCTTCCAGATCTGAGTCTCATCTTCAGAGAGTCGAGACTACATCTTCCATGGTTACAGAGCAGGTCCCCGCTGATCCCACTTGGGAAGGGGCCTTTAAGTTGGCTCAAATGAAGAAGGATTTTCAAAATATTTGCTTCGACGGTTATGTCTTCCCTCCCCACTTGAAGAGAATTCCATCAGGGGAAAAGGCACGATGCATGATTATGTTCATGACATCTACACCCAATACCGGGAGTGGGCAAAAGCTGTTGAAAAAGCTTCCAAAGTGGCCTTCGAGCGGGCCAAAGAGATCGAGAAGATGGAGACCGAGCTCGCAAAAAGGGATCGGATTATTCAGGTACTCTCTGCTGAGTCCTAGTCTTCTCGGAAATCTGATATTGAGGCCATTAAGAAGGCCGATGAAGCGAAGGCGGAAATGGAGAGGTTGGGGCAGACACACGTTGCCCTGGTGGAGGAGATGGGCCATCGGAACACCAAAGTTACCGCCGGGCGGGATGCGTCGGTCAAGGAGCTTAATGAACTCAAAGCCAAATTCGCCAACTTGGCAAAGGAAAAAGATGACATGAATAACGCAGCCCAGGAGGCGTGCGAACAGGCTGTTCTGCTCAAGGGAGAACAGGATGCGGCGGTGGCTAAAGTCCAGAAGGTGGAGACTGAGGTCGAGGAGAGGGTGAAGTTGGCCAAGTCCAGGCTAGAGGCCGACATTTGAAGACCTCCTCGTTGTCTATAACGCTAATGTGCCGAGGCACAGGGGTCTGGCCTGGCTCGATGATTATTTGATGCATCTCCACAGTGCTTGGGGCCGACTGGTTGAGGAAGAGAAAGAGGCGCACCAGGGTGAGTCTGTGGATGAATTCGAGCTCGAGAATCGTCTGTTAACTAATGATGAAAAGAAGATTCTCCATGATTCAATGATCTCTTATGAGAAGGAGAGACTTGGCACCCAGCACCTGGAAGTAGGAGAAGGCTCCGGGGTTGGACATCACGATGCAAGTCTTGATCTTCCGGTGTCAACCCAGCCTGAATCTTTGCCTGCGGTTGATCCTCAAGCTGTTCCTGCCTATAATCCGGATCAGCCGCAGATGTCTCCGACTACAGCGCAAGCGACTGAAGCCGTCTCGTCGCTTAGAAGTCAAACTGAGGAAGGTACTCCGAACATTCCACATGTCTTTCATGAGTCGAAGTCTATGATCGAGTTTAAGTCCTAACAATTCTCTTATTCTTTGTCCAGTGATCGACGTTGCACCGCACATGCCTCCTACTACTCAAGAATATCAGACGCAGGAGGCTATCGTGACTGAAGCAATCACCGTGAGCACAGCTACCCCGATCGATGATATGTAGGGGAGTACAATGGCGTTTGACGAGAAACTGATGGATGAACTCTTTCGCCATCATGGCGATCCTCTTGCCGACTTGCCACCTGTCATGAGCGAAACTGATCCTGCTACAAGTTCCTCTATGCCCGCTGCCGATTCCCCCGGCGGGGCTTGAGCAATAACCGAAGAGGAGATGTTCGCTCAAATTGATGCTGAAATGGCGGCAGCGGCTCATGGTGGAAACTTTGGAGGTGGGATGGCAGCACCAGGGCCTACTCCGCTTAGAATGATATCTCCCGGTGGTGCTATTTTTCTCACTGGCATGCCCGTTCCACCTTCTGTATTCGATCATGTTCCTCCGACTCCACCTGCAGGGAGCGTTCCTATTCACTTGAGTTCGGAGGAGGATGTCGACATAATGCCCTCGCCTGAAGACCAACCGCCGAAAAGCACAGCCTTGAAGAGGAAGATTGGCGATGGCCCTAGTGGGTCCACACTGAGAAGGAAGCCAAGGAAGAAGAAAGACTAGGCATGTTCATCTGGTGTATTTTGATTTTGCGTTTTGCTAGCCGTGTATAGATGCGGGTTCGTCCCCTGCTAGTAGGAATTTTTTGGGAACAACTTGTATACGAACTTCTTTTACAAACAATAGAAATGAAACTTCTCTTTTTTGGTTTCTTTTCTGTCATTGTGTATTTGTCTAAGTGTTTAAATATCTAGAGTGCACTTGTGAAGTTTCAGGTTCCGAATCAAGTTTGCTTTGGTTTGCCAAGTTCGGAAACTGTGGGCATGGCTTGCGACCGGGAAGCGAGCTGAATTCCGATGTCGCATCGCTTTACTCAATGGTTGATGCTTAAGTCCTGTCCCCCAGTCTTGTGGATGAGTTGTAGACCGTCAGCCGACGATCGCCTCTTACTTATGACATGTTGAGCCTTGTGCCACCGAACGGATGTCTGAGGCAAGCAGAGATTGAGTAATGCATCCATGCTTGCTTGATTGTCGATGATCATATCCGTACTCCGGGGATTCTTATTTTCTTACTGGCGGTTGGTCATGCCGGCTTAAGTTTTAATCATATGTCCACGATTCGGGGGCCTGGCTTTGACATTTGTACTCCAACTCGCGCTCTGGGAATTTGGAGTTGATGTTTATACTCTGGTTCGCGCTCTGGGAACTCGGAGTTGATGTTTATACTCTGCCTCGCGTTCTGGGAATACGGAGTTGGATGTTTATACTCCGCTTCGCACTCTGGGAATACAGAGTTGACGTTTATACTCTGGTTCGTGCTCTGGGAACTCAGAGTTGGATGTTTATACTCCGCCTCGCACTCTGGGAACTCAGAGTTGGATGTTTATACTCCGGTTCGCGCTCTGGGAACTCGGAGTTGATGTTTATACTCTGGTTCGCGCTCTGGGAACTCGGAGTTGATGTTTATACTCCACTTCGCACTTTGGGAATACGAAGTTAATGTTTATACTCCGTCTTGCACTCTGGGAGTATGGAGTTGGATGTTTATACTCCGCCTCGCACTCTGGGAATACGAAGTTGATGTTTATACTCCGGTTTGCGCTTTAGGAACTCGGAGTTGGATGTTTATACTCCGCTTCGCACTCTGGGAATACGGAGTTGATGTTTATATTCCGCCTCGCACTCTGGGAGTACGGAGTTGGATGTTTATACTCCGCTTCGCACTCTGGGAATGCGGAGTTGGATGAAGGATCGTCGTGTATCAATCCTTTTTTAACTTTTATGTGATGGCTTGCCCCCGAGCTTGGGTTTCACTTAGCGAGTGATTGGTTGCATCGCAGTCACTCTCTATTTGAATAAATCCCATCGTATGATGAGACATAGCTCTCTGTGCATAGTGATGGTCATATGAAGTATTTCAAGTAAATCACAGCTCTGGCTCGAAGAGGTTGCATTTTATTACTGAAATAAGAAAGTACGGCAAAGTCAGTTTCCTTATTACAATTTCTAATTTTGAAATGCATAAACAAATTGCAGAAAAGGAAAGTATGCTAAATGGATAAAGTTAGCCTGTTAGGTGTAATAGCGGCGAAGGCTCTCGCTATTCCAAGCTCTTGGCAGGGTAAGACCGTCGACGGTCGATAATTTGAATGTGCCATCTCCGAGCCTTCGTTCAATGACATACGGTCCTTCCCATGTCGGCTTCATATGTGAAGGAATCAGATAGATTCTTTTTAAGACGAGATTGCCTAGTTCGAAGGTTCGCGGATGGACCTTGGCGTTGTACAATCGGGCGACTCGACTTCGATGCGCAGCTGCCCTCAAATCAGCTTCTTCGCACTTCTCGTCCAGTAGATCAAGAGATTCAGCAAGTAATATAGCATTTGACTTTGGATCATAGTACATCACATGGTGAGATGGTACTTCTAGCTCGACTGGAATAACGGCCTCCGAACCGTAAGAAAGAGAGAATGGAGTGTGGCCGGTCGCGGTCTTATGGGTTATCCAGTAAGCCCATAGAGCCATTGGTAGTTCATCGACCCACTTGCCTCCGACCTTTTCCAGTCGTTTCTTCAGGATGGACTTTATAACTTTATTAACTGCTTCGACCTGTCCGTTTGCCTGAGGGTGTGCAACTGCGAAGAATTTCTTTTGGATGCGAAATCGTTTGCAGAAATCCTTGAATTCAGCATTGTCGAATTGGGTTCCGTTGTCCGTAATAAGGGTGTGTGGGAAACCGAATCTACAGATAATGTTACGAACCACAAAGTTGATTACTTTCTTCGTTGTAATGGTCGCGAGAGCTTCGGCTTTAGCCCACTTTGTAAAGTAATCAACTGCGACGATGGCGTACTTCGCACCACCTTTTGCCAGAGGTAGAGCACCGATGATGTCAATGCCCCACATTGCAAACGGCCATGGGCTGACCATTTGTGTTATTTCGGTAGGTGGAGCTCTAGGAATTCGGGCATGTTCCTGACACCTACCGCATTTCTTTGTATAATCTGACGCATCGCGATTCACGGTTGGCCAGTAATATCTGTATCGAAGTATTTTCTTGGCAAGTGCTTGCCCCCCGGTGTGATCGCCACATTCTCCTTCATGCACTTTGTGCAATACTCGTTTGATTTCATCGTGAGCGATACACCAGAGTAGAGGAACAGAGTACCCTCTTCTATACATGACCCCATCTTGAATGACGAATCGTGATGCCTTTCGGAGAACTTGTCTCTTTTCACTCCTGCGTTCCGGCAGGATTCCGTGTGCGATGTAGTTTCTGAGCGGAGTCATCCATGAATCCTTTCCGGGAACGATTTCGCATACCCGGTTTATTTCTGTCCGGTCGATACTTGGGAAAGATAGCGTTTCTACGGGAACGAGTCCCATTTGCTAAGCTTCGCCTGTGCTGGCTAGCTTTACCAATGAATCGCCTTTTGGTTGCGCTCCTGAGGTATACAATAGATGGCGTAGTAATCGAACTGGTTCAGTACTTCTTGAACTCGAGCTAAGTAAGCAGCCAACCTTCGATCTCTTACCTGATACTCCCCCCGTACTTGACACACAACCAACTGTGAATCACAATAAATTTCCACAGCGATGATTTTCATATCTCTGGCGAGTTTCAAGCCAGCTAAAAGGGCTTCGTATTCAGCTTCATTATTGGTTGCACGAAAGTCAAACTTCAAAGCGTAGCATATAGATCGACCTTCGGGGGTTTCGAGCACAACACCAGCGCCTGAACATCGGTCATTCGACGCACCATCGGTATACATCTTCCAGACAGATTCGGGGGATTTACTGGTTTCGGGAAAGTCCTCTGGAATGGTGAATTCAGCTATGAAGTTAGCGAGGACTTGTCCTCGAATTTCTCGTCTTGGAGTGTAAGTAATATCAAACTGACTCAGTTCGATGTTCCACTTGAGTAACCTACCAAACGTCTCAGGCCGCGAAAGGACCTGTCGTAACAGCTGGTCGGTGTAAACAACAATGGGATGTGCCTGGAAGTATGGTCGGAGTTTTCTTGATGCAATCACAAGGCAGTAGGCCAACTTTTCTAGCTTCGGGTAGTTCCTTTCAGCCCCAGTCAATCATTTGCTGACGTAGTATACCGACTTCTGTATTTTGTCTTCTTCTCGGATTAATGCAGCGCTGATAGCGTTCTCTGATATCGCCAAATATACGAATAGCTTCTCATGGTCGATGGGCTTCGACAGGATAGGTGGTGTGGATAGATGTTGAACTAGTGCTCGGAAAGCGCCCTCGCACTCTGTGGTCCATTCAAAGTTGTGTTTTCCTTTTCGGATCAGATCGAAGAAGGGAATGCATTTGTCAGTGGATTTTGAAATGAACCTGCTCAATGCTGCTACTTTCCCATTGAGACTTTGGACTTGCTTTATGGTCTTGGGAGTTTCAAGATTTTTGATTGCCCAAATCTTTTCAGGATTAGCTTCGATTCCCCGAGCGTTAACGATGAACCTAAGGAACTTCCCGGATGCAACTCCAAAGTGACATTTCAGTGGGTTGAGCTTCATTTTGTATTCTCGGAGTATGTTGAACATAGTTTCCAGGTCTCTAACATGGTCAGTGGAGAGTCGTGACTTCACAAGCATGTCGTCTACATATGCTTCCATGGTTTTCCCGATTTGATTGGCAAACATCCGATTGACCAATCGTTGATAAGAAGCCCCGGCATTCTTAAGTCCGAAGGGCATAACTTTGTAGCAATAAAGTCCTAGATTGGTTACGAAGCTGGTATGTTCTTGATCGGGTAAATGCATTGGTATCTGATTGTAGCCAGAGTACGCGTCTATGAAGGATAAGTGTTCATGTCCGGCTGTCGAATCTACTAGCTAATCAATTCTGGGAAGTGGGAAACTATCTTTACGACATGCTTTATTCAGGTCGGAATAATTGACACATGTTCTCCATTTTCCATTCGGCTTTTGGACGAGCACGGAATTCAACACCCATTCAGGATATAGTGCATCTCGAATGAATCCGTTTGCTTCACACTTTTCTACTTCTTCCTTAAGGGCGGCAGATCTCTCTGGATCCATACCGCGCCTTTTTTGTTTGACCGGGACATGTCGCGGGTCAATGTTTAGAGTGTGGCTCGCGATGTCTGGCGAGATCCCACACATGTCGGAGTGTGTCCAGACAAATACGTCAAGATTTGCCCGTAGAAATTCAACCAATTCCTTATGAGTTTGCTGGCTTAGCTAAGACCCAATCTTTATAATTCTTGAATCATCGTCACTGTCAACTAGGACATCAATCGTTAGTTCAGCCGGGGATGCTTGACTTTCTTTAGATTCTCCTTCGTCTTCAGTCTCTCTTGGGTCAAGATTTCTAAGGAATTGGCTGGGGTGCCCGGGCCTGGGTCCGGGCGTTAGTTGTCAATTATTGGCGAAACGGACGCAGAGAAATTCCTCTATGCCCTTTCCTTTCTCCTTTCGCTGCGCTTCCCGCAGCTCAGCAACATAACAGGCTCGGGCAGCAGCCTGATCTCCCTGAATGATTCCTATCCCATGATCAGTGGGAAACTTTAAAGTCAAACACCATGGGGCGATGGCCGCCCGGAATTCAACGAGGGCTGGCCGTCCCAAGAAAGCATTGTAGGGGAAGTCTATGTCCAAAACAATGAACTGAAGCATCCGTACTCTCCGTTGTTCTCCAACTCCCAACTCTACTGGAAGTTCCACCATTCCAGTGGGTATAGTTGCACTTCTGTTGAAGCCATGAACTCGGGATTGACAAGGCTTCAAGTCAGTGGATTGCATTTTCATTTGATCATAAGCTCGTTTGAACAAAATATTCACAGAGCTTCCACTGTCAACTAAGATCCTTTTCATCCAAGCGGGACCTATCTATGCTGAGATGACTAGTGGATCGATAGTGGGAGCTTCGACTTTATCACCGTCTCTGCTCCTAAACACGATGTCATCTGTCATCATCTTCTGTTGCTTGGCCGGAGCCCCTTCATCAGAGTTACTATAACATTCGAAGTCTGCGTGCCTGATAGAACTAGCATAAGACTCCATTTCCTTCCAACTTTGATCTGCTGGGTGAGGACCACCACTTATTGCGTTGACGACCAACCTCCCGCCTGTACGAGCGGGTTCCTCCTGTCTTTCCTGATTCGGCGCACGATTTTGATTTGATGGGCCCGCGCCTCCGGACTGCGGCGCCCGCACATACTGATCCAACTTACGTTCACGTATCAGTTTTTCAATGAGGTCTTGTAAGTGACGGCACTCATTGGTGTTGTGGCCATAACTTTCATGTAATCTACAAAATTTTCCCGTTTGGATTTGTCTCTCAGTTGGTGGTTTAGGGGCAGGCTTCTTGAATTGCATGGTATTGCAGATCTGCAAATATACATTTTCCAACGATGTGTTTAATGGAGTGTAGTTATCATACATGGAAGCTCTACGCCGTGGACCGCGATTCTGATCGCGTTTCTTGTTTTGATTCCCATTGTCCCTCTGTTGATTTTTTTTATTTTGTACGTTCAACTGAGCTTTTCTAGAACCATCCCCGGACTGTTTAATGGCGACGTTACTTTGGATTCCTTCGATGTTGGGTCCTGCTTCATCCTGCTTCCTAGACTGTTTCGCATCCTCCCTTCTCAAGAATTGGGCTGCCTTGGAATAGAAACGGTCCAATGACGTAGGTGATTTTCCAGCTAACCAATTTCTGAACTCTGAATCAGCATCAATCCCCTCAGTTAGTGCCATCAGGATAGAGTTATCATTGGGATTGCTTATTTCTGCACATGCAGCTTGGAATCGCTCCAAGTATCGTCTAAGTGTCTCTCCGGGAGCTTGTGTAACGCTAGACAGAGTGTTAACGTCCTTAGGCCTTGCTACGTGCATACGGAACTGTTCGACAAACTTGGTGGCCATCTGGTCAAAGTTAGAGATGGATCGCGGTGGCAAACGAGTGAATCACATGGTAGCGATGCCCCCTAGGGAAATGGGGAAACTACGGCACTTTACTGCGTCAATAGCTCTAGCAGCATTCATCAGCCATTCGTATTTCAAGACGTGTTGATTAGGGTCAGAATTTCCTTCATAAACTGGCGAAGCTGGCATCCTGAAGTGCCGAGGTGGTTCAGCATATAGAACGTCATCGGTGAAAGGGGTATGACTTCGGGAGATTCCCCAGTCGTCATAGAGAGTCCCTGACTTTAACGGATCATTTGGCGGATCATCGCTGGTATATCCGGCGTCCGGGTACTTGGAGCATGTTGTGCCAAGGTGTGGTCGGGTTCCACAGCGTGAGTCTGGACTGGACGCGGTCAACGGTCCGTGCCTCGCCTCCTTGGTTCAACATCCTTAGGGACAAAAGGCTCGGGAGTATGCTCTCGTTGGCTACGTTGAGGATCAGCTTGGTTTCTGGCATCACCTCCCCATTCGGCAGTGGTGGTAGTAGCAATGTTGCCGGTAACACGATAAGGAGCAGCTCCTTCTTGAGTTGAAAGCTCTGTACGAAGACTAGCGGATGGTCCAGCTCTTGGTTGCCCAAGGTTCGAAGCAGGTTGGTGTCCCGTGGCTTGGGCGTAGCTTACACCTAGCCGTGGACGTGTGGATCTGGTTTGGCCATCGGAGGAGGCTGAACTTTCTGTGGAAGAATAGGAACCTAGGTCTCTCCTAGATCTTCTGCGCCTTTGGCGATTCAGCTGGTTGGACAATTCTGCTTTAGCGCGCAGTTGTTCAATTAACTGCTGTCGACTTTGGGTCAACTCTTGGAGCAATGTATGGAACTCTTGTCTAGTGATTGGACCAGATGAATCCGAAGGTGCTGCAGCATTTTGGTTGGAGGGAGGTGATTTCACGGGATTTTGTCGGTCCCGTGCTCCTTGATCAGCAGTTGTAGCAGTGGTATGTGTGCTCACCATAATGAATTGGTGAAGTCCTTTCCTAGATCTGATTGCAAAATCTGAATAGAATGGAAGGGCTTCAAAGTTCTTAGATCTGGATCTTCTTCTTAGATTTATGCAATCCAATATAGATAGGAGATCCAACTGAGCAGGAGAATAATTGGTTTTCTCAATGAAAGCACCAAAGTGTTTGTACCAAAATTGGGCATAACACTCTTCGGAAGTCTTTGAAGAGATAAAGTGAAGAAATTAAATGCAAAAGAGGATTTATCTAACAAAAACTCCAAATTTTAGAAATGAGAGTAAGTAAAGTGCAAGGAGACACAAGAATTTAGAGTGGTTCGGCGTATTGCCTACGTCCACTATGAAGTAGTTTGCTTTATTGATCTTTCTTTTGTGTTTACAAGTGAATTCAATGATTTACAGCAGGAAATTATGATTTGCAGCAAAGAATTTCGCTGGTAGCAGCAGCAACTGAGTTCATATCTGGATCTGATGGAGTTCGGGCGTTGGAGATCTCAAAGAGGAAGAAGAACCCCTTTTCTGTTGGTTTTGGGGGTCTATTTATAGGTGTAGGAGGCTGATATTTCGCTCAGATCTCGAGAGACCCTCTCTGGCACGTGACCAGGCCCGTACGCCCAAGCCCATGAAGTTTCGGTCTGATCCGTGATCGAGATGAGCAGATTTCGACTCGATCAAGATTTCATCCAATGGAGTTGAAATTTGGCGTGGACATTCTTCAGCATGCACGTAGTCTTCTGTGAAAATTTCATATCATTTGAACTTGTAGATTAGGAGATATGATCGATACGAAATGATGTTCTTGGTAGGCTATTTCCTTCGACTCGCTTCTGTTTCGACTCGCTTCCATTCGACCCGGTGACGTGGCGCTTGACTTTTTGGATCGCTCTGCCTTTGACGTTGTTTTGAGCGAGTCAAACTACGCAATGATTGAGCGAGTCAAAGTGAGCAATGATTGATCGAGTCGAAGTGCATGGTTCGATCAATTCGAATAGCGATTTTGCCAATCGGAGTTGAGTTCGATGGAGTCGAACAGCTGTTTGAGCGAAGCGAGTCGAAGCGTGCACTTTCGATGGTTTCAAACTGGAGCGAGTCGAAGAGGGTAATTCTGAGGGATGCGAAGTGAGTTGAACCTGGATGACTCGAAGTTGGCCTCTGAGCGAAGCGAGTCGAAGTTGTCACTTCTGAGTGATGTGGAGCGAGTCAAAGGGAGCGAGTCGAAGGGAACGAGTCGATCGGTGATTGATTTTCATCCAAATTTGTATTGTTCGTAACTTGAGCATACGAACTCGGATTGACTTGAGATTTGGAACGTTGGCTTTCATGGCTTAGCTTGTCATGTCCTACCAATTTTGGCTCGATCCGGACTCGGACAAAGCCCGTCGATATCCATAGTGAACCCGTGTATAACCGATCTCTGGGATAGATCGTCATTGGTTTACTAGTCAATTCCTTGGTGTCACGGTCTTGCCAAAAGGCGGGATAATAGCCGCGAGCACTAGATCATGAATGGCATATCTAGTCTCGACAAGCTTTAATTGTCTAGAAGTTTAAGAGATAAAACTTTCCTTTTTTACAAGAGAACGACACCCAAACCAATACGACTAGTATTGGTATAAAGAATAAAGTCTTGGTTCCCTTAGGGAAACACAAGAATAGAAGTATCGGAAAGGAGTTCTTTTAAATGATCACCTTTCCCGAAAAGCAAAGACATTCAAAATTATAATTAACTTTGTGTAATCATTTTTTTAGAAAAAATTACTTTTTACAAGTCAATTTATTGTGTCTAACTGTCTCATCATAGCGTTTAGGAGATTCCTATCGGTAACGTGATCAAGCGCATCGACCATAATTCTTAAAGCACTCAATGGGCAAAATAACACAAAATCATCTTCTATATGATAAACAAGTCTCTTAAATTTTTTACAAATATTCTTTTCTCGTTTTAAGAACAAAATCCAATTATACTTATAAGTATCTTATTAAAAAGATTTGCAAATTTTAAATTGTTATTTTCATCCATAATCAATAAATATAAGGATAAACTAATCGAGATATTCGTAGAATACTCAATTCACAAAAATGGATGAAATAAGGTAGAAGGTTCGTCAAATCGAATGACATAACAAACCACTCATGAGAATCATAACGAGTGCGGAATGCTGTAAGTGGAATGCTACCCTCCGCAACTCATAGTTGATGAAAACGGGTGGCAAGGTCGAGCTGAGTGAAGACCTTAGCACCACTCAATAGATTGCTTAGGTGATAATCCTAAGACAAATCTCAAAAATACCGGAAAACTCACAAACTACTTGAATGAGAGAAATAACACTTTCCTCATCAAGTGGGTTTAAAGAATAAAATGATTTCACCGAATTTGGAAATGAAAATTATTAAAAACAATAGAAATCTGCTTAACAGATTGAGGATGTCGAAGATAGATAGTCCGCTCAGGACATAGGATGTGGGCTTCATAATGATCAAGCCAATCCTTTCCCAAAAAAAATTCAATTTTGAAGCCTAAATAACGCATAACGTCCAAATTGGCTCGAAAAGAATAATCACATAAAATAATCTCGACATTTTTACAAAGCAAACTGAGTGTTGCTGATCCACCAACCGGATTCGCAATTCTCAGTGAAGTCATCAAACCCATAATATTTAAAGAAAATGAATCAACAAGTACTTTTGATATAAAAGAGTGGGACGCACCCATATCAAAAGAAATCAAATAGGAAGATCATGAAATAAAATAATGTCATCAAGGATAGGAGGAGATACCTCTGGGCTGAGAAGAACCTCCAAAAGCCTTAGCAACATAAAGCTTGCTAGACTTGGCATTAGCAGGAACAGTAGGGCAGGAGGAAACATGATGACCTTCATTCTTGAAATAATGGCAGAAGAGAGGCATAGGACAAGCTCGAATCATATGATCAGGAGAACCACAATTGAAACACTTCCGAATGGAAGGTGTTCCAGCAGATTGAGAGTTAGAACCAGATTCAACGGGCTTTTCCTTCTTGGAAGGGAAAAATTCCCGCTTAAGAAATGGAAACTTCTTCTTATTGGGGTTCTTGCGAACCTCAACATCATCACCACTATCATTCTCCTTCTCGATGGCTTCAAGATGAAGTGCCGAGTCAGCCAACTCCTCAAAAGAAAGCTTAAGCTGAAGCATTAAAGACTTCTTAAGATATTTCTTAAGATCAGAGACAAACTTCAGATTCTTCTTATAAGAGATGCTAATGAATTCAAGACCATACTTAGATAAGGCCTCGAATGATGCAACATACTCAGAGATGGAGGACTTCCCTTGCTTCAACTCAAGGAAGCAACGGGCTAATAAAACTTTCACAGATTCAGGAACGAATTTGAGTTCGAATCGTTCCCGAAACCGAGTCCAAGAAAGAACAGACTCATCAAGTTCGGCTACAAGAAGCTCGTACCAATCAAGGGCACGCTCTTGCAATAAGCTAGAAGTTACAAGAACTCGATCGTGGTCAGAAAGATCCATGCGAGAGAATATATGCTCGCATGTGCGAATCTTGGACCTCAAGAACGAACTCAGAGCCTTTGAATGGCTTTCCTCCAAGATGAGAAAAAGCACTGCATAGGCGTGCAAAGGCAGACTTGTGTGGAGGAGATGCTCGAGTAGGAGCTGGAGGCTGAGTGCTCCTAAATAACTCTAAAAACTGCTCGACAGACATATAAATGCCATCCGGATGTGAGCCGCTAGATTGCCCAGCATCCGAGCGTCATCCTCTGCCTCTTCCAGCCATTAGCTGAAAGTTAAGACAAGACAAAGATTATTCACAAGGTAGATATCCTTAATTCGAATATGGAATACTACGGAATAAAGTGCATTCCTAGACGTATTCCCAAATTTCTATCTACCCCAAAGGCACGGAAAGAATAAAGGCACGATGATTCAAAGATTCGTAACATTCGTACTACACTTTGATGTACCGTAATATGTGTCTCTGTTCTATGTTTATCATATTTTGTTCTGAACTCAGCTCTGATACCAAGCTATGACGCCCCACTCCGAGACCCACATTAGCAAAGAGTATTACAAGGTAACACCGTCTGCTAATACGGAGAATAGAGCTGGATAGGAGCGACCATCTATAGTCACATCTTCATTATCTATTGATTACGCCGACAATTGCCATACATTTTTTTCTTTCTCAAATGGATCGACATATCCAATAATACATAATACAAAGCCATAGGTAGCTGAAGGATCTATCAGATCAAAATATAACAACTCAAATGTAATACACATCACAGAACAGTAGATCATCACATACATTTACACATATACAGTTACATTACAGAGTATACAAAATGATACATGTCAGGTGTTAAAGCAAACCATAATATACAGGAGAGTCAAAAGAATACATATCAGAGTTACAGCCAAAAAGGACTACACAAAAAGCTATAACAAAAAGGAGCTAGCGGAATAGTCCATGCGGAAGCAAAATAGGCTAAGTCCAATGTACCTAACCTGAAACATCTCGGTCTGACCCGAGTATAAAATACTCGGGTCAGTCTAGCTAAACAAATCAGTTAGATAAACTAAATGATAATGAACATACAAGGTCATAAAGTACCAAAAATATCTCCAAAAGAGATAACCAAATCATCTAACAAAAGATGAATCATAACAAGCCTCATATCATCGGCAACTCAAATAAACAAAGGATATCATATCCCAAAGCAAGCCAAAAAGGCAAATCACAAATACCAATAAAGGTAACACAAGTTTCCGCATGGTAATCGCTATATATCGTGTGGTTCAAAGAACCTACACCAAAAGGCGATACACTAGGGAAATATAATTGTCAAAGAAACAAAAGATGCTCGAGCTCAGTACTGTATAACAAGGATCCACACGCCCGAAGGCAACGCCTAAAGGAAACAAACCGTAGTGGCGAAGGTTCGGAGACCCAGTACTGGACACCACTAACTGGCGGAATGTGTCACAACTCTCAAAAAGGAACCCGAAAAATGTTAACGTGAGTCCCATACCACACGTTCGCACTAAACGGTTTACTAACCATTAGTCAATTTCACACTCAAAGCAGTACAAAGTTCACCTCATCTCATCGGTAAACCAGACCCAAAGGTCAAAACGGTCAAACGAATAGATTAGGAATTTACTGAAAAGGTTAACACACGTGTTCGTAGCATGCGTTTTATTTAATCATTTAATTCTCCTCCCTCTTCGCTCGAAGTGCAAAATTGTGTGTTATATAGAAATTATAAGTTGGAGAAACGAGCTTTTAATACAATTAAAAAGCTCACTTTATAAAAACCCCGTGTATGAAATCTAAAAAGAATCATCAAAGTCAAAAAATGCGATAACAACTAATTGGATCGACAAGAATCGATAAAAATGGAAATTCACTCAAAAATAGGCAAATAGGCAAAAATAGGCAGTCCCAAACGTCTGGGGGTCAATCCAGACGTCTGGATTTAGGTTCTGTAAATTCAGAAACCATCCAAACGTCTGGAGGGTGGCTTCAGACGTCTGACATGTTGCATCAGACGTCTGAAAATAGGTATCAGACGTCTGACACAATGTTTCAGACGTTTGAGAGGTTGTTTCAAACGTTTGACTTTGTTTTCTGCCATTTTTATAAATTTCTGCCGTATATTTTTGAGTTCCAGGTTTAAATCCAGACGTCTGAATTTGCATTTCAGACATCTGAAGACCTGGTCTGGGCAACAATTTGCCTAGGCCTTGATGGCCAAAACGAATGGGAAGCTATCGGACGAGCAACAAAGACTAGGGGATTACGCCAAGCGACAACCCAGTCTTATAGGCTATTCGATACACCCCAAACAACACGTTCAAACATCCATAAAAGGATTTTCACAACATTGGACTTCAAAAACCAAAATTTGGAAAATTCACCAAATCAATCCAAATCAAAAACAAATGAACATGAATAGATGTTAGGAATTCTTACCCAACCACAACAACAGCTATAGGCTTAGATGTGAGTTCAAAAACTTACCTTTTAACCCAAAAAAGAGAGAAGCTATAGAGCAAAGCAAGAACAATCACTCTTTAATTATAACCCAAGAAGCTTCGATCTAAGCTCAAAAGAAAAACATTTTCTAAGTTAGGGTTTAGAACATTTCTGAAATTGAAGAGGAAATGAGATGGAGAAGATGAAGAGGATGCTTACCTAAGCTTCTCTTTGATTTTGGAGCAAGAATTCGAGTTTGCAAATGAATCTAGGGCTTAGGAATATCTAATTCCTTTTCTCTTCCCCTATTTTTCTAAAGCTTGACGTGTTAGGAAATATTATGAAGGAATGAAGAGGAGAGGGGTGGAGTTAGGATATAAGATGAGTTGGGTTAGTGGGCTGAAACCCAAACCCAAAGCCCAAAGTGAAAATGGAAAAATTCACTCAACTCGAAGCATATCGATGCTTATACTCAAAATGGTCGCAAATGCCATTTTGGACTCAATGGAAGTGGTCTCGAGTCCCAATTCGACTGTTTGCAAAAAGTAACATTTCAGACTTGAATCCGACTAACGATGCCATATTTAAATAAAATATTTAAATATACAATCGTAAAATATGCGGGTTGTTACATATTCAATGAGCACTCCATAGGTACGATATAAACCAAACTCTTAGAGGGCACGATAAGGCATGTGACAAGGCACGCGAGGCAATGCCCAGGGTAGGATACTACCGTTTTGCGGATCTGGACTGGTGGTAACGCATAGCAGCTACTACTGCCCACCTTGAGACACACTCCCAAATCAAAGGTGTGCACACATCATCAAATCACAGAAGCAATAGATAAGGTTTCGAAGAAGCATGCTCAATCAGAGGTGCGACCTCACTTGGCTTGGCGTGGCTCCTATTTTAGTCACATTAAGCAGACTCGCGGGAGTCAGGGCTGCATTCATACCTCATACAGACGTTCGCCAAACCATCCTACTTCGTTCTGGAATCTCCACCACGTGCACAGTTGTGAAAGTGGTTTTCGGTATTGGTAGAGAATATGCCAATATCGATCCCGGTCTCTTTAACAACCAAACGCTTATTTCACACCGTGGTCATATATAAATCACTATATAAATTTCTAAACAAAATCTCAAATCACCAATTTAAAATTAAATATCCACTTCAACTTTATTTAATTTTAAAATATTCACTTAATCAGTTTTTTATAAAATTTAAAAAAAAATTCAAATTACAAATTTAAACCAAAATAAAATATTCAATTTAATTTTATTTAAATTTGAAAATATTCATTTAGTCATTTCTAATTAAATCAACTTATAAAAATCATACCTTAAATTTCCAAAATCAGTAAGTTCCAAATAAATCCTTATTTAAATTCAATTATTAATCAATTTAAATTACAGATCGGTTTTAATTTACCTTTCCAACTTTAATTTATTAAAGTTATTAAAAATCTATTTTTAAAAATATTAATATAAATTTTAAATAAATATTCTAAAATATATTATACATATATATATATATTAGTTAAATTAAATCTTTATTAAATTAAATTAAACCTTATTATTAAATCTATTTTAAATCTATTTAAATCTTATTATATATATATTTTTTAAAATTAAAATAAAATTATAAGTAAAATATTAAAATTTACATTTTTCAAAACTCAACTTATAATTTAAAATTTCCAAACATATAATTTTAGAAAAAAATCTAAATTTATACCCATCTTAAAATTAAAATAATACCTTTATATTATTATTTAAAATCAAAACACATATATTTCCTTTCTCAAAAATTTGGAAATCATTTAAAATAGACCAACGATGTCCATATATAATTCTCTATCCTATGGTCAAGTGATACATATATTTATCATTTCAATCTGCAATAATTTAAATTTATGGGTTTATATCATTTCAACCCGCAATCCCAAAATTCATATCAATAAAATCGTTTGGGTTTATCATTTCAACCCATAATGCTTTTTCCTAATCTATAAGATCATTCGGGTATGTATCATTTCAACCCATATGGATTTCTAAACTACAGGGAACTTGTAGAGTGAGAACAATAAAATAATCACAAGCATATATAATCATTAACAATCCAATATTTATTCAACATGTTATGGTGTCAATTTACATAAGTGAACAATTAAAATATTAACATATCATATACAAAAATTAAATAACTAACAATTCAAATTTAACAACATATTTAAATCGTCATTCCATATGAAACCAATTTACTAGCATATGAATGTCAATCGTGAGTGATCGCTTAACTTTCAAGGCTGGAAAAACAACTAGAAAAAGCAAGCAAACAGACACAGACACGGATACGGACATGACACGTCAAGGAGCTGCGACAATTACAAAAAATTTTTGAGTGACATGATTCAAATTGAAATGTATATAAGTGAACTTATATATATAGACTTAGAGCAACATATAAGCTTGGATTGAATGAACAAAATATATATGTGTGACATATAACTTTCAGCCGACAATTATATATTGGCAACATAAATATATACTTGCAATATATCTCAAAGCATGCAACATACATACTAGCAATATATGCATAAGAGCAATAAGATGGACTGAGTTCAATAAATATAAATTTTCACACATATATTTTATAAACAAATCAGAGGAGAGGGTTTGGATTTTGTTGTCGGCTGCAGGTAAGAAGATCGAAGTGGGGCCGTCACGCTTGGGGTCGGCTATTGGTGATGATGGGTTGCCTGCTGCTAGGCACCGTTTGGCGTGAAGGGCTGTGGGTTTGAGCATGTGATAAAAGGCCTGAGACGCGGCGTGGGGGTGGTTATGGTTTGAGGTGCGGCGTGGGGTTTTGGGATGGTGGTGCGCTGACGTGGCAGGTAGCAAGGCTATGGGGAGGTGGTCGGAAAGGTTGTGGGCTGTGGGAAGAATGGCATAGGTGGTGAGTGGGCTCGGATGATGTGGCTGCAAGCAATGGAGCGGAGGGTGTCGCTGAGATGGGGTAGGCAGTTGCGGTGGGTGGCGGGTTTTATTGTCAGGTGGTGGGCGTCGGAGCAGATAGGGTCGAAGGGTGGAAGGCGGAGCAAGGAATAGCCGACACAGAGGAGCTGTAGTGTGGTGCTCGGGCTGTGCTTGGGGTCAAACTTGGGTGGAAAGGAAGAAAATTTGGGACACGAGTCGAGTTTCCTTCGAGAGGAAAAGAAAAAAAATTAAAAAGCGACAGAGATTATAAAACTTATATTATAAAAAAGGAAAGGAATTCTCAAAGCAAAAGAAATATGACCTGGAAGAAGATAGTCTGAATCTCGAGGCCAATATGAAACGATACGGTGCTTTATTTTTCTTTTTCAGAATGATGAAGATGGAATAATGAAAGGACATGGTAATATATACGAAAATCAAGGAATCGAAAAGGACAAACGCTTGATTTCTGAGATTATTAAAGCAATGGGCTATAGGTATTATATGGATGGCAATTGAAAAGACAAAGGAAACAAAAAGCTCAAATACGGAACCGATACGGCAAATCGTTTTGTTGATTTCATCGCGTACCAGACATCAAAATGCAGAAATAAATATACTACAGAGATCAGGACGACGAGACGAACAAAATGGTACGTAGGTATCAGTGATACGACTATCCTATCAAAACTCGATTTTTTGCTATTGAAAATGCTTCTAAAACGCCAAAAATAAGATAAACGGGACTATAGCCGTCCAAATTTGGCGAAACGAAATACAACGTCTCACACAGAAAATGATTTGCCTTTTTATTATATAAAAATATTTAAATTTCGAAAAAAAATTATTTCCATCAAATTTCAACTGATTTAAATTTAAAATTGGAATTTCATAAACAACCAAACCTTCATATTTTTTGATAAAAATTTACCACTTGCTATGTTTAAATAGACGTATTTCAAATATCAAATCTTCATTTCAAAATTTTATTGAAATTACATGAATTTTTCTAGTTAATTACGTTATAAAATCGTTAAAATTCTCAGGTCATTACATGCTCTCCCACTCAGAACTTTTCATTCTCGAAAAGGAACGAGATACGAGAAATAGAAACAAACAGAAAGAAAAGATAAATTCAAACGAATAGTACCTGAGACAAATAATTCAGAATTCGAAGCATGCATGGACTCCTCAGTTTTCCAAGTGTGGCCAAAATGACAAATTTCCTCCTAAGCTGCTTCGTACCTCTATTGACAATACGAAGTGGCTTCCTCTCGATAGTGAGATTTGGCTCGATGTCCAAATTCTCTAATAAAGCAGGCTAGACAATCAAGGATTGATCATGGAGATACTTGCGAAGGTGAGACACGTGAAACATGTTATGCACCCCCGATAGCTTCTCTGGCAAGTCAACTCTATAAGCCAAAGGACCAACTCTTTCCGAGATGCGAAAAGGACCAATGAACCTGGGAGTAAGCTTCCCTCTCCGACCAAAACAAACCACATTCTTTAGTGGCGAGATCTTGAGAAAGACCTGATCACACACTGAAAATTCCAAATCCCTTCTACGCCTATCAGCATACTTCTTCTTCCTACCTTGAGAAATCCTCATCTTCCTCCTAATCTCCCCAACCTTCTCGGATGCCTCTAGAATCATATCAGGCACAAGAACTATGTGATTACAGGATTCAATCTAGCAAGATGAAGATTTGCAAGATCGTCCGTAAAGAGCGGTAAATGGAGACATCTCGATACTTGCCTGAATTCAAAGGAATATGATTAGATTGATTAAGACTTAAGATGATTTAAAATTTCCAAGATAGAGTTATACCTGATAACTATTATTGTAGGTGAATTCAACGAGATGGAGACGATCTTCCCAAGATCCTCTATAATCAAGAATACAGACACGAAGAAGATCTTCTAGAATCTGGTTCACGCTTTCCATTTGACTATCAGTCCGAGGATGGTAAGCGGTACTAAAGTTCAAATGAGTACCCAAAGCTTCCTGAAAACCTTTACAGAACTTGCTGGTAAAGATAAGATCGTGATCATAAACAATGGTAGAAGGAACACCATGGAGATGGACAATCTCTCTCATATAAACCTTAGCTAAGCTCGAAGCAGTTTGATTCGACTTGACCGGAATAAAATGAGCGGATTTGTTCAATTGATCGACAACTACCCATATACTCTCATTACCCCTTCTAGCCCTCGGTAAAATATCAATAAAAACCATAGAAACCCGATCCCACTTCCAAATGAGAATCTTAAGGGGTTGCAGCAATCCAGCGGTCTTATGGTAATCAGCCTTAACCTAGTGACAAGTGGTACATCTACTAACATAAATAGAGATATCCCACTTCATACCACTCCACCAATACAACCTCTTCATAGTTTGAAACATCGTCGTGACACCTGGATGGATAGAGAGTCTGGACTGATGATTCTCCCTAAGAACATCTTGCCTCAATCCGTCGACATTAGAAACACAAATTCAGTTATTAATCCTCAAAACTCCATTCTGATCAATCCGTGCTCCTAACTCACTCTGGTTATCACCTTCCTTATTCTGAACATTCTCCTTCATGAGCTTAAGCATCTCATCTTCATCCTGCTTAGCTGCGATACAATCCATAAGAGATAAAGAAGCAACAATCTGATACAACGTTGCTCTCTTACAACTTAAGGCATCAGCTACAACATTGGCTTTCTTGGGAGTGTAGTTGATGTCGAGGTCATAAGATGCTAAGAACTCGAGCCATCTAACCTGCCTCTGGTTCAAATCCTTTTGGGTGAAGATATACTTAAGAGACTGATGATCGGTGAAAAGCTCAAACTTGGTTCCCAAAAGATGATGCCTCCATAACTTCAAAGCAAACACAACAACAAGCAATTCCAAATCATGGGTGGCATAGTTATCCTCATGGGGCTTCAACTGACGACTAGCATAAGCAATGACCTTCCCATCTTGCATCAAAACAGCACCCAAACCTTCTCGACTAGTATAGGTATAAACTGACAATTCTTCACTCCCATTCAAAATGGTGAGAACAGGAGCAGAGATAAGCTTTTATTTCAACTAATTAAATGCAGCTTCACACTTATCACTCCAAACAAACTTATCATTCTTACGAGCCAAAGCAGTGAGAGGTGCATCTATTCAAGCAAAATTCTCGATAAATCTCCGATAATAACTACCTAGGCCCAAAAAGCTACGAATATCGGACGGAATCTTTGGTGTCTCCCAATCCTGGAAATAGATAAGGTAGATAAGTTCAAAGGAAGATAAGATAAATTAAATTTAAAAAGAGAAAAGATGGATAGACTTACATTAATCGCGGTGACCTTAACCGGGTCAACCGAGACTCTATTTTCTGAAACAATGTGCCCAAGGAATCGGACTTCATCCCTCCAGAAATGGCATTTAAAAAATTTGGTTTTCAATTGATGACTCCTAAGAGTTTGGAGAAAATAGCTCAAATGTGACTCATGCTCCTTCTCTGACTTAGAGAAGACAAGAATATCATCAATGAAAACTAGAACAAACTTGTTGAGAACATCACGGAAAACGCGATTCATAATATTAATGAAGAAGGCAGGAGCATTGGTTAATCCAAAGAGCATGGCTAACCATTCATAGAAACCATTTTCCATTCGAAAAGCTGCCTAGGGAATGCTCTCCTCGGCTACACGAAGCTGGTGAAAACTGGTAGGAAGATCAAGCTGAGAGAATACCCTAGCTCCGTAGAGCTGATCGAACATATCATTGATACGAGGCATAGGATATCAGTTCTTGAGAGTAAGCTTGTTCAGCTCTCTATAATCAACACACATCCTCAAAGAACCATCAGATTTGGTGGAAAAGACTACAACTGCTCCCCATTCAGAAAAACTCTGCCTAATCAAACCCTTAGAGAATAAATCCTCAATCTGCTTCTTCAACTCAGCTTTCTCTCTAGGTGCCATCCATCTGGGAGGGAGAACAACTGGTCGAGCACTAGGAATAAGATCGATGCGCAATTCAATTTCCCAACTCGGAGACAGAGAAGTGACTTCACCAAAAACATCAGGATAATCCTTGACTACCGATGTGGAGTGCAAATCACTAGGTTTAGAATCAAGCGAGAAGATAAAGCTGCCTGCATAATCCTGAGGCGTTCGACATTCAATTACCAAAGGCTTGCCCCGTTCGCTTACTAAGGAAACATTTCGGGCCTTACAAGAAATAACAGCATTATATCGCTTTAACCAATCACCTCCAATTATTAAATGCATAAAAACCCAAAACATAGAAATCTTCGGTTAATCGACGCTCCTTGTAAAGGAGTTTCACCCCTTTACAAATCATGCTAAGGTTAGCGGGACCGCCGATGGGATTAGTCATACATAATGATGAAGTCTCCAATTGAGGTTCCAAAATATGCTCGAATTTATTACAGAAACCAACATATATAAAGCTATGAGATGCACCAGTGTCAAAAAGAACATGAACAAGATAGTCATGCAAAGTAAAGGAGCTCCGAAGAGTACCTTGGTTATCACTAGTAGGAGAAGGAGGGGGAGGAGTCGAAGAGGTCATAGCAAAGACTCAAGATGTCTTGCCTCTCTGTTGAGTGGGACAATCCCTCTTGAAATGTTCAGGCTGCAGACAAAGGTGGCAAAGGTTGTTTCTGGTTGCCTAGGCTGGAGGAGGAATAGCAGCTCTGGCAGGAGATGGACAACTGTTGGCATAGCGACCCTTCTGGTCGCACTTGAAAAAAGTGATGGAAGATAGGTCAAGAAATCGCTTCTGAGGAGCATAACCAATACCATGAGAATTCTGCCAATTCTTCTTCTACTGATGGAAATTGGGCTTCCTCTTCTTTGAACTACTGGAATTACCCTAAGATGATGAAACAGTCTGCTTTCCCTTGGAATTAGGATTCTCGAATCTGGTGGCCATATCCATAAGAGAAGTAAAGGTGCCATGAACATGACTAATCAAGCGATCATAATACTTTGGGCGAGCACCATGAATAAACTTCTCGTTCTTCTTGAGTGGGGTGTTAATCAAGCTAGGACCGAACTTAGATAGCTCATTGAACTTCCTCTCATACTCAGCAAAAGTCATATCCCCTTGCTCAAGGTCTATGAATGCCCTATACAACTGAAATTTCCTGGCTTCGGGCATCCACTTAGTCATGAAAGCATCCCTGGAAAGATGGATCCAAGATAAGATTAAAGATCAAAGAGATAAATTTCAAAGAGATAGATTCAAAAGAGATAAGCTCGAAAAGGATAATAAAAATCTCACCTGAACGCTGCCAAGTGATATTAGCCTCGACGGTCTGAGTGGTAACAGATTCCCACCAATCCTGGGCGGACTCCTGCAACTACCAAGTAGCCAACTGACGCATCTGAGCATTTGTGATCTCAAGTTCGGTGAAAATCCTCTCTAAACTCTTCAGCCATTGCTGGGCCTCAATAATACTCTCTGCACCAGTGAACTTAGTACCTCCAAGCTAAGAGTACTCCTTATAAAGCTGGGTGAACCTAACAGGCTGAGCAGGTGGAACGGGAACAACAACAGGTGGTGCAGGGGCAATAGGTGGTGCAAAGGCATTTACGCGACCCCTACCTCGAACATTCCTATGGTTACTCATCTGGAAAAGACAAGATTAGATTTTAGAATAAAGATAGAGTTCCAAAATTCAAAAGAAATCCTAATCAAAGAGAATTCTAACTAGAATTTCCAGCTCGACCAAATATGATTCCATAATTAATTTTACTCATTCTAGGGTATCACTACCCTATCTCTAATGAGTTTTACTCCATATGCTAAGTTTTTCCTAAACCAGAGCTCTGATACCAATAATAACGATCCACCATTTCGATCCATTCAAATCGACAATAATCCACACATGTCAGACTTGAATTGCTCAGAACAACAGATTGTTAATATATATATTTGGCATAACTTAGCATATACAGTAAATAAATCAATCACGGAATCACAAACACAGAGTTTTACAACAATAAGCAGCGTAATAGATTTTAATAACCAAATAAACATATTTTAAACATTAATTAATGATATTAAAATCACTTCAAATTTTATTTAACAAAATAATTAGTTCAAATAAAAATAGAAAATGTGATCAAAAAACATTTTACGAAAATTCAACTTTTCGGCATCGAAAAAGTCGTCGAAAACATTGTGCACATTTTGTATCACTCATATACACATGCACACACATGCACATATGTTATGTAATAAGATAATTAATGTGTTAATAAGGAAGCTTAGTTTAAATATAAAACTTGATTTGACACTAAATGCACAAAAATAAATTAAATAACCTTAGGAAATTAATTAAATACCCTAACCATAACCTAAACAAGTACCTAAAGCATGGTGTAGGTGGACCTAAGGGGGGAGGGTAATGTCTGCTCTAAGGTGAGAAGCCAGGCATGGAAGCTGTTACATCATTTTGTTATTTTATATTAATAAGTTATTTTATCACCACTGCAGCTCTTTTGCCTATAAATCCTCCTCATCTCCACACATTTTCCACTTCACATATTCAATTCTATCTTCATTTCTTATCTCTTCATATACATGAATACTTCCGTAGCTTCCAAGAGAAATTCCCAAGCCAAAAACTAGTGAATACACTTCTAAAAATGAAGTAAAACTCTATATATTCACATACAAACACTCCTCTACCAAAACCAAGGCCATTTAACCTCAAAACCCCAAGGCCGAGCCCCATATTGCTTAGGCCGAACCCAAACCCAGCCCATTAATGGCCCAAAAGTTCAACTTAAGGTGGCATGATGATAGTGCGTGAGTTCGGCAACTTGTTGTAGTGATCCGGTTAAGTTTTAAACTATATTTATGTCCATAATTACGACCTATGAATGCTTGGTGTATATGCATAGTGATGGTTTGGAAGTTGGTTTGGTTCATGTTGCAAATATTTGTCGCATTTGGAAGTTAGTTTGTGTGTAGTAAGCAAATATGAAAAGTTTATGGCCAAAGTAATTATATTGCTAGTAAATACTTATTACATGTTGTATCATAGCGAATTACCTTGTATATATGTTCATGCCCTTGCTTTGTGATGGTTGGTTGTATTGATAATTTCATATACTCGAATTTTGAAATGCCCGTATAGCGATAGTTGCTATATCGGCACTTTCGGTAAATCATCGTTTATCGAAACCGTTTGGTTTCATTATCATGCTTGGAATTATTTTACAAGTTAAGAAAGTTTTTTATTATTGTTGTTTTAGAAAAAAATTAATATTTTTATAATGATTATTTAATTAATTAATAAGAATTAAGGTTAACAAATTAACTTATTAATGATGTGATTTGAATTTAACTAATTACTTATTTAATGATGTTTTAAACTTAATTAATCATTTCATTTAATGATGTTTAAGGCTAATTGACCTTCTGATAATGATGGATTAAAATTAATTAATATGTTAATTAATGATGTTTTTTTAATTAATGACTTTTAAAGGAAATCAACTTGTTTTAACTTTAATTAATCTGTCCTTTAATGATATTTTAAATTGATTAATCATTTTAAATAATGATATTTGATTATTTATTAAGTAATTTAATTAATTAATATTATTAGTTAATTGGATTAATGATGATTTAAAGGTGATTTACCCTTTTTAATTAAAGGCATTGAAGTGAATTTATTAACATAATTAATGAAGTTTTAAAGTAGATTAATAAAGTAATAAGAATATTTTAAGTTATTAAATCTTTTTAATGATGTTGGAACTTTATCAACAAAGTGTTTTTAAAGCTAATACTTGTAATGTGAAGCCAAGTACGAGTTCGGTTTTTTAAAAGAAAATGTTTGATTCGTTTATGGAAATGAATTAATTTCCGCAAAGCGATTCACTTATATGGAAAAGATTTATTTGTATAATTAGCACTAAACATCGAAGAAGTATACTTTTCGCTATTTCAAAAGTTAAGAATAACTATGAGACATGACCTTAAGGTAACACTACCTTGACTTGTCCGGTACTATTGTTAACAAGAAATAGTACAAGTTTGAATTCGATGGGTGGTGGTATGTATACAAGACTTAATTTCCATCTACGATCATTTTATATCATCGATAGTTGGTTTCTCAGCTATTGGTTATTTTAGCGTCTTTGTTATCATCATTCTAAGACAATGTGTTATTCCATAGGGCTTTGTTTTCCTTTGTCGGAAATGACTAAATCAAAGCGCATGTTTTTAGGGGCCAAGTTATGTGGGGTTGCTCCCATTAGGGTATTTCACATCTCATCTAGATTGGATTCGGTTTTGCGCATTTAGAGGTGAAATGCTCGAATTCTCGGTAAGGTTTGGTAGGGTCCGACTTAGAGTTCTTAGGGTTTTCAAGTATATTTCTAGAGGTATACTTCTTTTAAGAGGGATGCACCCTCCTAGTCATTTGTTGGTGATTTTCCTTTTCTTATTTGATTTGAACCTTCAAATTTATTTCCCTATTTGCATCGAGAAGATTCAACCACTCTTCACGGAGTTTAATTATTTATCCATTCTTTAAGTTTTGATGTTGATTTATGTGAGAGTAAATCCGTTCGGTGTTCAGCGGCGTGGTCCCACATGTTTGTGTTTAATTTCACACCTATTGTTTTAAAGTTTTACTTATACCAGACAAATCGTCTGACCCAAGTTATTTGTTTTTCCCCTAAACTCTCGGGTACTCATTTATTTGAGTAGTCTGAAAGTAGCAGGTCTTTGTTGGGCTATTTTTAAGACGACGTCCGAGTAGGAGGATTTCATCTTCTTGGTTATCTATTCTGTTGTATTATCTTGTTTGTGTAAGTGTATTTTCTTTCATCATATGTAAAGGCAGGGTGTTATAACTTCCTAAGCTGATTTGTATTACTTTTGTGTAACTCTGATAACTCCCTGTTAAGGAGTAACCTGATGTGCTATTGGCTGTTATGGTTTATTTTGCAGTTTTGTTGTGAGGTTTTCTATTCTGTTCTTTATTTCACACCATGGCGATTCATCTTCGAACACTAAGGATGCGTTAAGTGTCGTTCCTAGGGGTCAAAAAGGTGGATCGTCACAATAAACAACTTCAAAAACTAATACTACAATCAATGGTTTATTAAATTACCTACAGGCTGCCGAATTACTAGGCAACATGGTACAGTTTAGTCACAAAGTCCATCAGTAACCCATGTTTATATTTGCTTTAGTTTCAGGAAGATCATGGCATAATTTGAATTTTCTAAATACAATTTGGGCCTAACATACAAAAAAGCAACTTGCACCTATTGTAAGGCCTTTGAGTATCAAATGCACTCTATTAAAAATCTTCTACAACAACTCATATAAAAAAGCATATTTTCACTGCATATATATATGTGTATTAATATGTATATAATTATATATTATATATATACATACAAATTAAAAGTACAAATATAAATCTAACATATAATATAATATTCTAGGAAAAGTTAATATCCTACTAAAGAGAATACATTAAACTTGGAGCAAATTAACAAATAACCAAACTCCTAAAATCCTAATAAATACGAAGCAATAAATGTATCTCTATTTTGATTATCCAATGAAACTAAACTTAGTTTTATATTGTTGTTTTTATTATTTTGTATATTTTTGTTCTTGAAAAAGTCAATACGAGATTTTGTTTTTAGAAGAACTCTTTAAAATTTAATTTTTTATTTAATTTATAACTAGAGTTTGTAATCCAATTAAAAGTAGATAAAGAAATTACATATATTAAATTATTCAATCCTAAAATAATATTATTAAAAACTCGTCGATTCCTTTCAAACCAAATATACCCACATGTAATTGTATAAATAGTGTCTAATAAATATATATTGGGACCCTTATAATAAAATCTAATATTATTCCAATAAAGCTCACAATTAATTATATGTGTAAATTTTATATTAAAATCAAATAAATTGAGAATTTTTACAAGGATAAATCTAGTGATATTGCATTAAAAATATAAGTGCACAATATTTTCCATTTTATTATTACAGAAATATCATTTTTATCATTAGATATAATATTCCTTTTTAAGAGATCTATAGTATTTATTTCTTGTATAAAATTAACCACATGTTCACTTTTGCTTCAGGTGGAGCATTTACTTTTCATATATATTTAAATATTTTTAATTTAGTACTTGAAAAATTTATGAAAATAAAATGAATGGGATGTGTATTTCTTACTAATATTCCAATACTATGTTTTAGTATCATTTTCATTATTAATAGTATATAATTCTAATTTAGCACACAATAAAGCAAATTGTGCCAAAATATTTCCCATTAACGTACGATTAAAACTAAATTCTCAAGGAAAATTTAATTTAAACCTATATATGTCAGAAATTAGTACATTTTTGAAATTGCATATTTCATATAACTCTTTAAATTCTACTTTAAGTGAAATGACGGATATCCAGCATTCATGTCAAAATGAGGTGTTATTACTAGAGTGTACAACATTATTAATACCTAAATTATGTATATCAAAATTTAATATAATCGATTTCCAAAAATGAAATATATTATTTAATAGTAATGTGGTATAAATTAAAAGCACCTCCAAACCATTGATTCAATATTAGTTCTTTCCAGGGTAAGTTTTTATTATTGTTATTGAATTTTCATAACCATTTTCCTAATAATGATATATTAAGTTATGTAAATTTATAATTCTAACCCCCCTCCTCCATTTTTAGACTTAAAAACCAATTCCCAATTAACTAGACACTTAGAGTTACTATTTGGATTATTTCCACTCCATAAAAAATCTCTTCTAATTTTATCAATCTTATCCATTACCCATTTAGGAAAAAGATAAAATGGCATCCAATAAACGAGTAATGTAGATAAAACTGAATTAATAAGAACAATCCTACTTGCTTTCGATTTGTATTTACCATTCCATTTGGACAATCTTTTATTAATTTTATCTATTATAGTAATCCAATCATCATGTTTTAGTTTTTATAGTCTAATCAAAAATCCTAAATATTCTATAGGGAATTTCATCATTTTGCAATTTAATGTGTTAGCAATTTGGTTTTCTATATTATCTATGTCATTTAATACTAGTACTGAGCTTTTGTCGAAGTTGATTTTTAAACCGAAAAGCATTTCAAAATTATATAAAATAAATTTTAGCACAATAATATGTTTGGGCAATTGGGACAGCAAAATCATAGTATCATTTACGAATTAGTGATCTCATTTCCTATAATTTATAATATCCTATTACTAGTGGCCAATTTTATAATTCTAAAAAACATATCAACTACTAAATTAAACAAAAAAAGGTGACAATGGATCACCTTGTCAAAGCCCATGTTTTGATTGAATTTTCTTACTTAGAATACTATTAACCATAATACTAGAATTACCACTTTTAAGTAAGGTCATAATCCATCCCATCCATCTTACACTAAAACCCCTAGCTATTAATAAACCTTTAAGAAAAAACCCAATCAATAGAATCAAAAGCTTTAGAAAAATCAGGTTTTAAGAGCACGCAAGTAATATTATTTTTACAGTAGTAATTCTTATATTCTTGAACTACTACTACTACACCATCTGTAATATTTCTACCCTTAATAAAAGTTGTTTGAGTATTATCAATTAACTTATTCATTTTAGTATTTAATCTATTAGCTAAAACCTTAGAGATAATTTTAAAGGAACAAATTAATAAGGAAATAGGTCAGAAATCTTTTAATTGGTTAGCACCTATTTTCTTATGTAATAAGATTACATTTGTGAAATTAAACCTACCTAACTGTAACGAACCATCATAAAATTCAATGAACATTTTTATTATGTCATCTTTTAAAACATTCCAAAATGTTTCATAAAATAAATAGGAATTCCATCCGAACCCAGAGCTTTATTGTTAGGCATATCCTTTATAGCCTTCCAAATTTCCTCTTCTGTAAATGGATCATCTGAACTAACCAGATCTACCTTAGTATCTACTGTGTAAAGCATATCCCAATTAGCTTTAATTCTGTGTCTTGTTGTAGTTCTAAAATTTTCTCTACAATAATTAGTAAATGCTTTGTTTAATTCTGTTTGGTCAAAAATCTCATTATTATTAATTAAAATGGAATTAATGGTATTACTACGTTTACTACCATTAGCTACTTTATGAAAAAATTTAGTGTTCATATTTCCCTCATCCAACCATTGGACCCAAGATCTTTGTTTCTACATTACTTCTTGTATAATAATTTTATTTAATTCTTCTTTTAAATTTGAAAGCACATTTTTTCTGAAATATTCAAATTTCTAAATTCTTCAATTAACTCTAAGATTTCATTCACTATTTTTTCATTTTTAATTCTAATATTAACAAAGACATCTTTACTCCTTTTTTCAGAAATAATCTTAAATCTCTACATTTACTAACCAATACTTTAGCTATGTTTCCTGGAAATTTAAATTGTAACTATTCATAGAAAGCCAATTTTTTTCAACTAAGTTTTTAAATTATTTTTTAACAACCACATCTTTTCAAATCTAAATATTCTATTCCCAATATTGAGGTTGGAACAAGAAAGTATAATTGGGCAATGATCTGAATAGATATTCGAAAGCCTTACAACCTTATAAGTAGGAAATTTGTCTTCAATTTCATCACTTATAAAAAATCTATCTAATAGTGCCATCGATGGATTTTCTTTACTATTTGTCCAAGTAAATTTCCTATTACTTAATTTAACCTCTATAATGTTATAGTTAATAATAAACAGGTCAAACACTTCCATAACACCAAAATCACCATTTCTAGGGGATCTTTCACTCAAAAATCTAGTAACATTAGAATCATCCCCTATAATCCATAGACCTGGAGCAATGATCTAAATTTTAAACATTTATTCCATAGGACATTACGATCTAACTTTGAATTTGGCCCACATACATTTGTTATATTTAAAATAGAATCATCGCTAATGTTAGAAAAAATCAAATGCATCAAATGATCTTTCCAACCTAACATTAGTCCTTCTGCACTACCCCTAAGTGGAAGATAGGACCAATGGTTAATATAAAAACCTTCTTAGCATCTACAAAATTGATAATCAGGATGCTTTATTTTAGTTTCTTGTAATAAAACTATATCTATATTATTATCTTTAAATAAATATTTAATTTTACTACACTTATCTAAATTATGTAAACCTCTTACATTCGAACTAATGAATCTCATAATATAAGCATTCTAACCCGTTCTAATTTCTTATTTTTAATATAGTTAGATTCTAACTTAATATCATCAAAAATACATCCTGGATTTTTAACTAAAAATGCATATCATTAGTAGACAGATTATTCAAAGCACATGAACCATAAGTACTACCCAAAAGGAATTCCGTACCTGAGCTAGAGCTATCAATGGCTCTAGTGTCAACTCTACGAAGACGTGCACTTCTGCTTACCAATCTATACTTAATCGAACTGCTACTAGAATCTGCACTACTTCCTGAACTACCCATTTTACCCTTTCTCTTTTACTTCCCCACACTTCCCGAATAGAAGGCCTATCAAGAATCACTACACATATTTGTATCTGCCACCCTATATTCTTACTTTAATCCATTCTTGCTACTACAGCTGTTCATATTAGAAAAACCAAAACCCTATGTTTATAGAAGTAAACATTTCAACTGTTCTTTCAAGGCACAGTAAACAATAATTTTCTTACCATTTTGCCTTTTCCTCTTAGCAACTTCATTATCATTATCTTGACATACATGAACCTGAACCCAATTACTCATCCTTCCCACATTAAACATTTCCAGACCGGGTGTTGCCTCATCACCCATTCCCCTATCCAAAGAACTACTCAAGATAACACTATATGTATGAAAAATATCTCTATGCACATTGGCAATATCACTATCACCATGCACCATACCCTCATCCAAGTAGCTAGAAATAACCAAAATATTCGAATCAACAATATATGAAACTCTTTTGTTTCTTTCTCTACTGACATTAATAGAATTGTCCTCATAAGGTATAACAACCTCATCATGTAAAACAACATCTTCACACCTCTTTTCAACCAACACATTTTCTTCCAAATAACTTTCCTTTACCCCACAATCAATAGTAACTTCGGCATTCATGCATGTATCCTCCAAGATCCTTAACTCATCGAAACAATTTGAATTAACAATCTTGAATTTGTATATGCCTAGGTCATCTAATTCGTTTTCCTTTAGAAATTATTGTTTGAATGTATTTTTTTTACTTGAAAATAACTCTATTAATAGTTTAAGTTTCATATTATAAAGTTGAGAATTGAATCAATATACTACAAGTTGATTTGAAACAATTTTGGTTCTTGTTTACATAAAATTAAGTCACTGTAAAATTCATAAGTTGACTTTCAAAAAAAATACTTTTTAACTTTTAATTTCTTTCTTAAGTTAACAATTGGATCTATGCTTGATTAATTTTATTATTTGAAAGTACGTCTTTTAAATAACAAACCAATTGAATATATTTGTTACATGTTTGCTCTATTGATAAACATTGATTTAATTATTGCATATACATATATGTATACATACATATGTATGTTTTTTGTGTGTGTATTTATTCTTAATTAAAGGTTTACAAAATGAACTTTTATATATAATATTGTAATTTTGTTTTAAATAATCTCTTAATTAAAACCGACTTTTAATAGTGTACTTCAATTTTAACACATGTCATACAAACAAAGCCTATCCTAATGTAAACTTTATACGTGTTTATGTGTATTTATAAATCTTATTCTAAAAAAATTATGCGACAAAGGCATATATAAAGGAAAATGTGTCCATTGCAGTATAAATCCTAGCACCTAAACAATGTTCACAATAACTTTGTACACTTCCTATGTCTTTCGCTTGCATTCATACATGGGTGCGTTTGATGCACTTATTACAAAATACATACAACTTAAAATTAAAATTAAACTAATTTTAAACAACAGAAATAAAATGAAGGTTTTATTCAAAATTTTAGATTAGATCCAAAATTAATTTAGGCTTCATAGGCTTAACTAAGGACAAAATGGAATTTTTTTTTAATTCACCCATTTTACCCACTTTCGATTGGCTTGGTTCAATCAATGGTATCAAAGCCAAATTGTATGTGCATTCAAATTAGTCATAACATGACCAACTAATTAAGCTTACCCATTTAGTAAGGTGTCTAGAAAAGTGGTGTCTAGGTTGGATTTGGGTAATAAAGTACTCTGCCCTACCTATCTACCAACCTGGCCCGAAAGGGGAAGTGAGCCCAAAGGTTATTCCTAATAAAAAGGGCCCATTTTGAATTTGGGCCTTAAGCTAATTTTCGAAATCTATTTTGAAATTTAAAATAAATTTAAAATTTAAAAGGTTTAATTTAAAATAAGTAATATATTATATGTAACAACCCGCATATCTATCGATTTTATATTTAAATATTTTATCGTTAGTCGGATGTTAGTCCGAAAAGCTACTTTTTGCATACGGTCAAATTAGGACTCGAGACCACCTCCATTGAGTTCAAAATGACGTTTGCGATCTTTTTTGAGTGTAAACTTCGATATGTTTGGAGAAAGTGAAATTTTTGACACTTTTTTCCGCCTTTGACTTTGGTTGGACTGCACCTTCTTAACTCAGCCCAACCCTCTTCCTCACTTTATCAAACACTTCAAGCTTTGTCAAAAATGGTGGTGGGAAAGGGAAATTAAAACTCCAAGCTCAAATTCAATTGCAAATCCGAGATTCAACTCCAAATTCAAGTAGAAGATAGTGGATTAAAGCTTTGGATTGCTTCTCCTTGTCTTCAATCTCCATCTTCATCCATTTTAGTGAAAAGGTGAGATTTTTAATCTCACATCTTGCCTATAACTGTCATTGGACTGTTGGGAATGATTCCCTATCACTCTAGCATCAACATTTGCATTTGGTTTGGATTGGATTGGCGAAAAACTTCAATTTTCGGTGTTTTGGTGATTTTTCTGGCATTAGGTCGTTCTGGCCTTCGCTAGGTCGTACGCGAGTTAAGGCGTTAGGTCGCTGCGTGGAAAAGTCACGATTCGCATTCCAGGCCTTAAGTCGTTAGGTCGTATAGACCTTAGGTCGTAGGTCGTATTCGACCTTAGGTCGTAGGTCGTATTCGACCTTAGGTCGTAGGTCGTATAGACCTTAGGTCGTAGGTCGTATAGACCTTAGATCGTAGGTCGTATAGACCTTAGGTCGTACCATTTTTAGGTCGCGAACAACCTTATGTCGTGAACCTCTTTAGGTCGTATGACCCTAATTTTCTTAGGACGTTGGACCTTCTTAACTCGTTAGGTCGTAGACCCTTAAACCGTTAGGTCGCCTGGCCTGTGCTATTTGCTTAGGTCGCTCCCCCCATTTGCTTAGGTCGTTAGGTCGTAAGGCCTTAGGTCGCGCCTCACTGTTAGGTCGCGCACTCCGTTAGGTCGCTCGCGAGTTAGCACTTAGGTCGTTTGACCTGTTTTCCCCTAGGTCGTTCGACCTGTTCTTCTGCTAGGTCGCACGGCAGTCTTCCCTTAGGTCGTTTGGCTTCTCGAGGCCGCTTGCCTTCACTAGGTCGAACCCCGTATTCCCCTTCGTAGGGGATCTTATTTGAAAAACATTCATCAGAAATTCCTGCTTTGATGGTTTTGCGATTGATTTCTTTGGGCTTTACCTACGTCTTCGAACGTGAATTTATGTGATTCGATTTGTTTCAACAATCGTTTTGTCACTTGTCACTCTAAAGATATGAAGGTTTCAATATTAGTAGTAAATATCAAAGCTCTTTCATCAAAACGATTTCAACTCTATTTTTATTACATAGCTCTTTTTCCTAAACCGTTTTCCAATCTACTAGTATATACAAGCCTTTACTTCACTCGGATGAGAAATCGACTTAAACGACTTAGTAAAACGGGTGGTATGAAACGCTTGCGTTCACTTCGTCGGTTAGCTCTTGGACTTGTTCGATTGAACCCTTTTTGTGACAATTTTCTAGTGAAGATTTACAGCTTGTTCGTAAATATTTAAGTTAAGCAAGTGGTTATGGGACATGAAGCTAAACTCATATATTTACTAGCTTGGTGTGATTGACACTTCCTTATGATCATGACGATCATTCTTGTGATTTAGACTAGCGATTGAGCGATGTCTCTTTGTCTGCGAGGGAGACTAGACCCCGCTTGGGTGACGTTTCTACTCACATATATGGGGCTGCACCCCATGGTCTTTGGGCCGTTTGTGTGTCAAAGGCCTTCGGGCCATCCGTGTGTTCGGAAAATTAAATGGATAGCTTCCATGAGATAGCTTCTCGTCCGTGTGCTCGGACTTCCCCCTTTTTGTGATTTCTGGATTTCGTGTGTTGATTTCTGGGATTTGTTCTGGAATTCGTGTGTTGATTTCTGGATTTAGTGCTTCACCAACTTTTGTGGTTTTCATTGATATGATATCAGTTTTTGTGTATTGGTGAATTTGTGTGTCATTACCTGCTTATGGGTTTGGATCTTTGAGAAGATCCTTGTGAAATTGATTAATCTCTTGTTGATTATCATTTACGTACTTATGGTAGTACGATGTTATGATTATTACATGTTCATGTCATGTCGTTTACTTTATACCATATCATCTGATATTTATAGGTAGACTGATCCGTTCATTATTTTCTTATAAATAATACTCGGGTCAGACCGAGATGTTACAGGTGCTTCTGCTTGACTTCTCTTCAGGATTATTCTGACTTTTGGCTAACTACATAGATTAGTAGTTTTTGGATGTACACATTTGAGATATAGACTCTATGTTGTGTACTTATTCTTTTGTATAGCACGTGATGCTATTCTTTTGTATTATCGTGGATCTTTCTGACCACTACTCTGATGTACACTTTAATGTGTTATATATTTATTAATATCTTCTTCCGCCTTTATGATATGGATGTCTGTGACTGATTTATGTTATGATTACTTCTATGTTTGTTTCCGAAGATTATATATAGCCACCGTGTGATAGCTTGGTGTTTGTATCGGTATGTCGGATTTCCTCCTTAAAAGATATGCATTCTATTCTATCTGACATATCGGTGCTCGCACAAAGAAGTTACATGGATGGTCGCTCCTCCACAGCCTTATTCTCCGTACTAATTGACAGCACTACATCGTAGTGTTCTTGGTTAGCGTGGGTATAGAGGTGGGGCGTCACATTATAAATGTTATAATGTTTTCCAAATTTTTTTGAAAACTTACTAATAAAATTTCGAAATTAATTAATTATTAATTATATTAATAAATTAGATAAATTATTAAATAGTTAATAAATTAAACAATATATAACATATATGATTATATGTGTTGCGTTATCCTGAATTGTTTAAAACAATGTACATACGAAAATTTTCAAATTTAAAATAATTAATTAAAATTGATTAAATGCTAATCAATATATAATATAAAACATATATATAAAGATATATGTATATAACTATAAGTGTTATAGTATTCATATTCAATACAAAATGTTTAATTGAGTAAAATAAAATCAATTTAAATGTTAATTAATCAATTAATAATGTTAATTAAGATTGTACATAAGACTACTATATAAGTCAATTAAATTATAAAAGTTATATAATAATTAAAGCTAATATAACATAAATATATAATAAAATGGTAAAATATAAAGAAACCCTAATTAGATTTAAGGAAAAAACAAGAATGAATTTTTGAAAGGATTTGAATTTTGAAGTTATATAAGAAATTGATTTATATAAAAATGATTTATAACTAAAGGATTTTAAATTTGAAATTCGAAAATTGAACTCCGGCATTTTGAAATTGGTTTTAAGATTTTGAAATATATAATTATAATATGATTTAAAAGTATTTTCCGAATAAGAAATGTTTCAAATGATTTTAATGAGTTTCGAATGAGTTCGAAGAAATTCCAAAAGAAGTTTGAGAAAATAGAAGTCCAGAACTCACTTATGTCGCTGGAAAATAGTTTCGGTGATGAGTGCACGCATCATCGACATTGATTTTCGAGTTTCAGAGTGAGGGATAGGCCACTCTAGTAGCATTGCTATGCGAGTGATTTTGCGAAACCAATTTTGATTTCAAATTCCGAAGAAAGATTGGATATTCGGAAGATATATATATATATATATTTGAAATGATTTGAAGTAAGCCGGTGTTCAGTTCTCGTGTTTCGAATTTGATATAAACCTATCTATTAAAATTGATTTACTAATTTGTTGCTGATTTCCAACTCTTGAATTTGAAAATGATTTCTTCAACTATTTTGAAGGTTCGAGCACTTCCAAATCAAGGTTAACTTTTCAAAAGCTAAGAAATTTTGAAGTATAAAGTATATAAGTTTGTTTTGAATGTTTAAGAATGTAGTAATATGATTTAATAAGTTGAAACTGTTTTGTTAAGTAAACGAATAAGGAAATTTTAAATTTTTTTCTAATATGAAATTTAGATTTGAAATGTTTTGAAAAGAATTTGGTCTTCAAAATATTTTGAATAAAATTTAGTTTAAATGTTTTAACTTAGTAACATCTTTATGAAACTATATATTTAACAAGTTAGAATAAATATATAAGTTGTACGTATGCTGTTTATTTCGCATAATTGAATTGATCCAAGTTTGAGTACACCAGTTCGAGGTGAATTACACCATTTCGTGTTAGGATTTTTCATTCGACTTCCCTAATGCGGATTTCGATATGGTTTCTCGACTAGAAGCCGTCAGTCTCCTTGCATAGTCATATACTATGATAGAGAATTCTAGAATCAAGCCCAAACTCCATATCAAATATTCGCCATCAAGAATCAAAATGAATACAAATAGGGAGAGACAAGAATGAATTTTGGAACTGAAAGGAACGTTCCAAAGTTCAAAGGAAATCGAGTCAAAAGGAAGAGATTCAAACTCGAACGAAAGTGATTCTGTAAATAAATTTACAAAATCATGAGGGTATTTTCAAAAAAAGTACATTATTCCATGAGTCTATATCGATTGATTAAATATATTAAAGATTATGAGTCTTTAATATAAAGTTGTCATCTACCATTTATATATTAATAGTATTTGCATACTCTTTAGTTGTTGATATTCCTTAAGGTAAGGTTTTTATGTGTAGTACTATCACTATATTAATATATGAGGTAAGATATATGTATGTATTTATTGATATTCCTCAAGGTACATACATTTATACTTATGTCGTCGTGAAATGGTAGGTATGAGTGAATAATCTCTTTCAATTTGTTGATATTTCCCAAGATCGAAATGAGATTAGGGCAAAGAACCATGGGTTAGGAGTTGTATATGATACAACTAATAATGTGTTATCCATCATTTGTGGTGGTATGATTTGTTCATATTACTCTAGATTAGAATCCCAAGGCAAACGAGTCCTGACATCCACTAATGAAGTCAAAAGGCCAATATGTTTGGTCTTAGGGTTTTGATAAAAATAAAAGACTAGTAAGAGCTTATTAGTAAAATGAAGTGTAATGTTTAACCTTATTAATATTGTAAGAACATCTACTATAAATAATGTCCTAATCTACTAAATTAAAATTTGCAAAAAATATCTACACCAAAGTTGTTTTCTGAAAATGACAAACTTGTCGAACCTACTACATAAACTAGTTAAGGGCAATAAAGATATCACTAACATATGAACGTCTATGGCCATCTATAATCGAACCTCCAAAGGTAAATCCCATTGATAATGTAGACCCTGAATTACACATAGCCTATAACAAATGGGTCGCAGACCTTGAGATAGCCCAACTTTATGTTCTGCCAACATTAGACAAACCGTTCAGAGAAAGTATAAAAATATGAATGTCCATCAAATTTTCAATATCTTCAAAGCTTTGTTTGGAGAACAGCCTCATTCTGCAAGGTACGAACGTACAAAGAAACCGTTCAATATGAAAATGACAAAGGGCATGAAAGTGGACGAGTACATTCTAATGATGAAAAGCTAAATTGATAAACTTTCTCAGTTGGACATGATGATAGGCAATGAATTTGCCTATTCTTAGGGACTCTTACTCCTCAGTTCGAGTTTTTCCTATTAAAATATAATACAAACCAGTTAAACGTAAGTTTCATCGAACTCCTAGATATATTAAGGTCAGCCGAGCTTCATCCAAGGCTCAAGGCACAATAATCACGATGAAGGGGAATGCGTCATCTTTAAAAGGTTCGAAGAAGAGGAAGATGGTTAATAAGAAAATTAAGAAGACTGCTCCAACCAACAAGGGTAGATGTCATTATTGTCACAAGAAGTGTTACTAGAATCAAAACTATCAGGTGTACTTAAAGATTGTCAAAGAGAAGAAACGGAATAGTTTGATGCTTCTACATGTATATTTATGATTCAAAATTGTTTTGCAATCAATAAATTATCTTGAGTTTTAGATAGTAGATCTGGAACTCACATCTATAATTCGTTACAGGAACATAGGAACAGGCATCATGTGGAAAAGGGAGAGATGAGGCTTCAAGTTGCCAAAGGATCTCTAGTATATGCAATAACAGTTGAAGCTTTTCATTTAAGTTTTCTAAATGGATTGGTTTTAATATTAAATAATTGCAATTGTGTAAGAGACTTTATCTATGGTATTATTTATGTGTCTAGATTGTCCGAGACTGTTTATATATTTCATTATGTCAATAATGTTATGAACATTATGTTGAACTGTAGTAAAATCTATAAAAGTATTTTGGATAATGGCATTTATGTGATTAATACTAATTATATTTAGGGTATGAGTAACTCTTCTAATATTAACATAAATAATAACTTTCTTTGGCATTGTAGACTAGGCCATATAAGTGAAAAATGACTATACAAATTGAAATTTAACTGCCATCACTTGATTGTGAATCATTTTATAAGTGTGAGTTGTATCTCAAAGGAAAAATTATCAAGCACCTCTTTAGTGGGCGCAATGAGAGGTTAATGAACTCTTGGGGTCTCATACATAGTTATGTATGTGGTCTGATGCCTATAATTTCTAAAGATAATTCATCTTTCTTTGCTACATTTACGGATGATTTCTCGAGACTAGGATATGTTTGTCTTATAAGGAAAAAATCCATTGTTTATGAGAAATTCATAGAATATAAAAACGAGGTTGAAAATCAAATGAACCATAAGACTAAAATACTTCTATCCGATCGTGGAGGTAAGAACATTGGACAAGAGCTCAAACTTAAAAGATAATGGTATTGTCTCTTAGGTTACTCCACCGTATACTATGCAACACAACTGTGTTTCAGAGCAAAGAACCGAACCCTATTACATATGATTTATTCCATGATGAGTAAAACTGAGTTACATCGGGATATGCACTAGAAACCACAATGCATATATTGAATTTGATACCCATGGAACCTACACCTAAGATTCCATATAAGATGTGGCATAGGGACAAACCCTGCCTTAAACATTTGAAGGTGTGGGGTTGTCTAGTTTAGGTTAAGATCAGTGGTCCTAATAAACTTCAGGCAAGATCGATGTGTAAACTCATAGGATATCCCAAGAATTCCATGGAATATATTTTCTACAACATCAAGGAATGAAAAATTATTGTTTCTCAACATGCTTTCTTTTTAGAAAAGGAATTTCTATCAAAAGAAATTAATAGCGAAGTTATGGAATTGGATAAGATCTGAGAGTCCAACACGGAGACCGAACTAGTGAGAGAACTAAATTAACCCAAATACGAAAACCCGCAACTTATTGGAAGATCTAATAGATAATCTCAAGCACTAGAGAAATACTATGGTTTTCTCATGGATGGCGAAAAGAAGGACTATGTATTAGAAGACAGAACTCCTATATCATTCCAACAAGAGCTGTAGAGTAAAAACTATGCACTTTGGCTTGGAGATATGAAATCCAAAATAAATTCCATGTAAGAAAATAAATTATGGTCTTTGACAGATATACCCAAAGTAATAAAACCCATTGGCTACAAATGATTGTAAGAAAAAGATAAATGCCGATGGACAAGCGAGACATACAAAGCAAGGCTAATTGCAAAGTTTTCGAAAAATCCAAGATGTTGATCATGAAAAAACCTTTTTGCCCGTAGAAATATTTAAGTCCATTCGTATAATCCTAGCTATTGCAGAAATCTATGACTATGAAATATAGAAAATGGTTGTAAAAATGACATTTCTAAATGGTGATTTGGAAAAGATCATCTATATGTCGCAGCTCAAGATTTTCAATGTCAGTGGGGGAGAGGGCAAGGCTTGCAAGTTGTTAACGTCCATTTATGGTCTTAAACAAGGTTCAAAGAGATGGAATAACTATTTTGATAAAGTAATCAAACAGTTTAATTACTACTAGAAAATAGAGGAAGTGTGCGTGTACCGAAGGACCAAGGAATTGCTATCGTGTTCTTAATTTTGTGTGTCAATGAATCTACTATTGAAAGGCAGTGGCAATTTGTTATTGCAACCAATGAAAACTTGGTTTCCAAGAATTTCTCAAAGAAGGATTTGGTAGAAGCTGCCTATATACTCGGTATAAAGATCTATAGAGATCTAAGAGGCTGTTGGATTTGTCCTAATCCTTGTATATAGAAACATACTGAACAGGTTCGATATGGAGAATTCCAAGCATGGAAATGTTCCAATGCAATCTGAAATCTTCCTTTCTAAGAAGGACGCTTCTTAAATTGATGAGGAGAGAGAGCATATGAATAGGATACCATATGCTAGAAATCGATTCCATAATGTACATCATGCTATGTATTAGACCGGATGTGGCATATGCATTAGGATGCGTAAACCAATACCAGTCTGATCTTGGAGAAAAGAATTGGATAGCTGTAAAATGTATATTAAAGTATTTATGAAATACTAGGGACTTATTCTTTAAATACAGGAACGAAGGCCTCCTTATAAAGGGTATACAGACTCTAGATTTTGGATTTTTATCAATGGTAGTAAGTCAGTGTCAGGTTATATCTTTCTTACGAATGATGGGGTTGTTAATTGGAAGAGTTCTAGACAAGAAACAGTAGCTGATTTCACGACGGAGGCCGAATACATCACCCTTGATGAAGCCATTAAGAAAGAGGTGTGGATGCACAAGTTTTTAAGCAAGCTAGGAGTGATTCCCGACATGGAGAATCCAATGGCATTGTTTAGTGACAATAACACGGTGATGAAAACTGCAAAGGAGCCTAAAGCACATAACAAATCATGGCACATTCTTTGAAAGTTCCACCTAATTAGAGAATTTGTTGAGAAGAAAGAATTCATGATACACAGGGTAGATAAAAAGGACAACATAACAGATCTATTCATGAAGAGAGTAGCTCGGTTAGTTATTGTCAAGCTGATCGAAGGGATGAAATCGAGATTCCATAATTGGTCCCAAGCGCAAGCAGTAGGTTGATAGAGTTAGGTGTGCCCTAGGGATATTCTATAAGTTATTCAAAATCATTAACTCTGTAATGAAATCTTGTTTGAAATAAAAAGTTTTTTTCTTTCTATTATATACTTTAAATAATATGTTGTATCAATTTTGCAGGCAAAACAAAATATTAATATTTTGATCAGGTAAGCGGAATTATAGTGGCCATGCCACTATATGTATAACAATACATTCGTTGAGATTAGTGTACGTAATGCTCATCAAATGTTAGGAAATGTATTACTCATGACTACTGGAGGCACTAAGGGGTTACATACTAATAGTTATTGGATTACTATAGAATGACTTGCTCAAGAGTTTCTTGTTAGTTAATATAACTAAGGTCAAATAAAGAACCTTAAAGTGATGATGTCGCACAATTCTCTCAACTTGAGAATACTATTGAACTTCAATGTGAACACTCCACTTTGATTATAGTTAAATCATGGCATGGCGTCCATTGAACGATTGTTGTTGGGTTTGAGTTGAAGCATTGGAAGTAAAACACTATTCAATAAGGAACTCGTCTCCTCGGTTATATGGGGTCAGTATCTCTATCAACAGTAGTCAACTCAAAGTCAAAATCTTTGGTCAGAGTAGTATGGTTAATATTAAATGTTATTATTGAATTAATGACTTTTTAGAATAACAAAGTTGAATGTGGATGATGTTGGAATTTTGAACAAACCCAAATTCCATAAGTCCTAATATAATGGAGTTTTGATGAAGAGAACTAGTGTAAATAATCTTTACTGCCAGAGATCGCTTATAATAAATAAAAGTAGATTTTAACAAAAGATGTGTAAGCGATAAATTAAGCCATAATGTCACCCCACTAGAAAAGGTAATGTGTGAATGTTATTATTTGAATTGTTCAATATTAATCGCCAACTGAATTTATGCCTTTGAGTCACACAACCGAAATGATGAATATTTTGAATAAACCAGATGATTCAATTTTTTTAATCATTGAAAACTAATTAATATTTATGAAAAATTAACTACTGAATTCAATTTAATTTGTTTAAATAACATTAATGTTTATACAGGTGCATGTATAAAAGTTATAAACACGCATATCGATATACGATGTCGGTAGAATATTTAAATTCAATACACATAGAATAAGTACGAAAAGGGCTTTAAATAACTCAAACTATTTAAATTTAATACTAAATTGTTATTTTATTTGTTTGAATACAATTAGTATATAATAAAGTGTGTATATATAAGTTATAAATGTACATATTGATATACGATATCGATAGATAATTTAAATTGGATTTAAATGAGATTAATACTAATTGGGTTTTGGATTTGTTTAGGGCCCAAACAATCAATGCCATGGCCAGCATTGCTTTTTAGGATGGGAGGAGTCTTTGGTTTTTTTAACGAAAAGGCAAGTCTTAAAGGAAGGCGAGTCGTCATATCTTTAATGGCATTTTTATTTCCTTTTTCATTTTTCATTTGCCTTTATCATTTGCTCTTCTTCCTACATCTCTGCAGTGCCAAAAATTTCATGGTGGCTAAGGTTCCAAAACTATAAAAACAAAATCGAACAAAAATTAAATAAAAAGGTGGTTATCTCTCGATCATTGCAAGATCTATAGATTGATTCATCGAATCAAGAAATCCATTGATCGTTTAAGGTGTGTCTCTTGGGTACATTTCAAGGTAATCTTCTATTATATTTATATATAAATTCTTCATTTCTATTTGCTTTTAATCCTCCACCTCTTGTGTCTCTTTCACCTATATGAATTTTAGAATATGACTTAGATCCCTAATTTCATTCTTTGAATCAATTGTGTTCTCATCTTATTAATATGTTTTAACATCTCTTTTCTTCTTATCCATAATTCATATGTAATCTATGTTAACAATTTTAGATTTATGACTGCTTTTGTTTGTTTGTTAATATTATGTGTTTAAATAAAATTGAATCCTATTACCATGAATTTATATATGCCTAAGTCATCTAATTCTTTTTGTTTCAGAAATTATTATTTTAATAAATTTTATTTATTTATTTGAAAATAATTTTATTAATAGATTAAGTTCCATATTATCAAGTTGAGAACTGAATGCATACTAAAAGTTGAATTCTTTCTTAAGTTGACAATTAGATCTAAGCTAGATTAATTATATTATTTGAAAGTATGTCTACTAAATTACAAACTAGTTGAATGTATTTGTTACATGTTGTTTTATTTTAAAGCATTAATTAGTTTATTTTTTATACATATATGTATACGAATATATATATATATATATGTATATATGTATATATATATATGTTCTTAATTCAAGGTTTACAAAATGAACTTTTATGTAAAATATTATAATTTTGTTTTGAACTATCTCTTAATTAAAATTAACTTTAAATGGTATACTATAATTTTAATACATGTCATACAAAAAAAGCCTATCCTAATGTAAACAATTATACATATTTATGTATGTGTATAAATCTTTATTTTTTAATATTTTGGATGACAAAGGGATAAATAAAAGGGAAATATGTCTGTTATGGTGTAAGTCCCAGCACCAAAACAGCGTTCACATCAACTATGTACACTTCATTTATGTTGCACTTGCGTTTCACACATGGGTGTATTTGATGAGCTCATTGCAACGTACATACAACCTAAAATTAAATCTAAACTAATTTGAAAGAAAAGAAATAAAATGAAGATTTTATTCAAAATTTTAAATTAGATCTAAAATCAATTTAGGCTTCATACGCTTAATTATGATCAAAATAGATTATTTTTTTTGTAATTCGCTCATTTAATCTGCTTTCGACTGCCGCAGTTCCCACACATGCAATCACCATTTCAATTGCAAGCAGTTTCAATAGTACATAGTCCATTGCTAGAGGAAGTTAAGAAGCTATCAGCTACTGACTCTTATTACCATTCAATTGAGTTGAAAATTAAAAATCAAAATACAAGAAACTGAGTGGATTTTTCGTTTATCGAAAAAGAATTCTTATTAGCCCACATTCAGCACAAACTAAAGCTAAATAACTTGAAAAATTACGTGCTTCAACACCAACGTACCATTCAGAGTTCAAAGAATCTTCCATAGACTAAAACAAGTTTTCCATTGGAAAGATGCTAAAAGTGACATTCAGAATTTCAGAGTTGTATATGATTTGTTAAAGAATGATAGTAGAAAGTATACACTCATCAGGCCCCACACAATCCCTTTTAATTCTTGAACAAATCTGGGATAATATTATCATGGACTTAATTGTCCAACTTCCTAAAAAGTCACTCATTTTCAATAATTCTAGTGGTAATGGTGTCTGAACCCAAAATGGCACAAACACCCAATAGAAAGTAGAAGATAATAAAAAGTGAAGAAAACAAATTAAAATGAGTACTAAATGAACATATAGAAATTTATAGTGGTTCAACAAACTCCGGCCTGTGTCCACTTAATGATTTTATTGCTTATCTTCTGACTTGGGGGCAGAGTTCTTAGGGGTCGATACAACTCCAGCACTTAGACTTTTAGAATTACAAGAATATTGAGTAGAGTGGAACTAGAGACAAAAGATCCTGAATACTGAGCCCCACCCCTCTATTTATAAAGGTAGGGAGCCTAATATCTCGCAAAAAAGATCTCTAGACCATTCTCCTTACTATAAACCAGTTCTCTAGAAAATATGGGTACCACGTCATCAAATGTTATAAGTCTGTACGATGCCATGGGCATGGATTGGTACTGACCTTTAAGTTAGCCAAATTGACTGCCTCTAACTCTTTGCTTCGGCTCGTCTTATGGCTAGCTTAGTGATTCCATAGTTGTTTGTATCAATAATAGCTTGTTTCTGAGTCTAAATGATGGAGTTGTGGAAGAACAAAGTTGTCGATTCAAGAGTTTGTGGAGATTGATAGAGAGTTGTATGGAATCAACAAAACAACACTAAAAATAGGGTTCTAGCATCAAGGAAGGGTCATAGGCACAAGATGGGCCCCATTGGGCTAAGAACCATGGGTCGGTGCCAACGCATGGGGTAGGATCGGTACCGACCCCTAACTTGGGTGGTATCCGGTCCTTGAATTCTTTGAATGAGCACATACTTAACTTGTGGTCATTGTTGTACTTTGGTTTCTGGCTTGGTAGTCATCTCTTTGGGCATCTTGCCTTGATAACTTCGAAGTTTAACTCGTCAGGTTCGTCTGTATACTATCTGGTCAAAAGGCGGGATAAACTTGCCCCACAAAGCATGCCCTACGAATGTAAGGTGTGCTTTGCTTAAAACAAATGTGATGTCAATCTCCGATAGTTGAGCTCTCTGGTTAATTCAATCTTGGTGTATCGTTTAGTTCCTTCGGATTCTCTTGTCAATCATGGGTCATTCCAAACACGTTATAGCCTAAAATTCTAGACTTTACTTAAGTGTAATACATACATCATCATCGTTCGAATTTCAATCGGAGTATTACATCACATATCAACATTATCCCATATTAATTCAAGATTTGTTAATAATGTTCTAATCACAATGCATTCAAATCCTTATCTGTTCAAAGGTTCGATCTCTTTGGATCGTTTTTATATTCAGTTTAATGCACGATCTCTTTGGATCATTCGATGTTTGGTTTAATGTGCATCACTTTGGATCGTTTGATGTTTAAGTCAAGGGGACAATATCTCTGAATCGTTATTCAAATCTATGGTCGTTCAAGGGCGGTAGTTAAATTCATGATCTCTTAGGATCATTAATTGAGGTTATGGCCGTTCGATGCTGGTAAGTAAATATGTGGTCTCACCAGATCATTAATCAAATCCATGGCCGTTCGGGGCCGCTAATCAAATATGTGGCCGTTCGAGGCCGATATTCGAATCTGTGGCCTTTCAGGGTCGACAGTCAAATCTGTGGTTGTTCGGGTTCAATGATAATTTAGGGCCGATAATCAAATCCATGGTCTCTCCGGACCTTTGCAGAGTCCAACCCACTTGCTCTTCGACAAGGGGACTCAATGACACCCATCCAATCGCTCTCCGACGAAGTGACCTACCTCATCCTCTCCAGTCTCGACTCTCCGTTCAGGTTTTAACGCGATCAAAGTCCACGATCTCTCTGAACCCTTACTGAGTCCAATCCACTCGCTCTCCGGTGAGGGGACTCAACGATAAGTAAGCCCACCCGCTCACACTCTGGTCAGGAAACTTACTTCTTACACTCTGGTTCTATCCCTTCAGATGGGACTTTATAGTGATTGATATCAATCATCACATTCAATGTAAATTTTCATAATCAAATTCAAATATAAAAAATAATCATAAAATCTAACATCAAGATAACTGCCTCATCGGGTAGTACAGTCTAGCATCCAACCCAGAGCATGCCTAGGGACCGTTCAGGATCCCATACACGAGTAAGTGTTTAGACTGTATTATTGCATGGTTTATTGAAAAAGGGAAATAGAATGCGAGAACCAAACCTGTTTCCTTTCCATCCTAATCAAGAGATGACTATCCTTGACCTTGATCTAGGGCCATTTCCATTCGCTACGGTTGATTGCTGCTCATGTTCTACCACTGCAGTTCGATTCCCTACATAATGCTGTAATCAGTTATCTTTGACGTATTCCTCGATCAGATCCTATAGGTGCCTACAAGCATTTGTGTTATGCCCATCGAACTCATGGAATATTCAGTATTGTCTAGATTCCCTTTCATGTTCCGTGAGCTCTCTTCTCGCCAGCTTCTGATAGGGGATCTATCCCCTAGTATCCAGATGAATCTACTCTAAGGTTTCATCTAAGTTTGTGTAAGAAGGGAATTTGGATTCCTCCTCTATTGCTTTGACCCGTCAAAGCTGTCATCCGTCTTTATCTTTTCTTTATCCTTGCTAGATCCTGCTCCAATCGATCCTCCGCTATTCAAAGCATTAACCTCTTACTCATCGGCCTCAGCGTCCTCCTGGTGTGCAAGATCCCTCGGAGGATCGCATTCCAGTGCAATCTAGAAATCCGTTTATTATAGTTTATATTAAAAATAGTTTATATTAAAATAATTATATATTAAAATAATTTATAAAGTAATATATATATATATTTATATTTATATTTAAAGTACTTTATATAATAAAATAGTTTTCCTCAAAGTTCACAATTTGATTCAAAGCGATTAAATGAATATTTCAAGAATAAATAAATTGAAGAAAATATTTAGTTTATTTAAATTTGTAATTTGAAGTTTTATTTAAATGTTATTGAATGATTAAGTAAAAATTTTTCAAAACTAAATAATAATGAAGTTAAATTAAGATATATATGAAATTATCAAATTTAGTTTTGAAATGTTGAATATTTAAACCTTTGAAATATATTGAAATTGAAATGGTATATTTTGTGGTTCAAATCTGTATTTGAAATCGACATAATTTGAAATAATTTATCGGGAAACTGAATTGAATTGAAATTGATGAATTGAGGATGAACTAAATTATAGCTATTCTTGAAACTGCTACCATCAAAACCATCGACGGGTCTGGCTTATCGACTACGGGGGCCGCCGCATTGAATCTTGTTAGAAAACCTTTGATGTTCTCTCCAGTCCTCTGCTTCATACTTGCTAGTGTCATCACATTCTTAGGTCATGAAATATGGACTCGGAACTGCTTCACAAATTTATTCACTAACACGGCTCACATGCTAATGGAACTGCTTTCCAACCATCTACAACATTATGCTTCCAAACCTGTCAAATATAAAGGGAAACACCATCCCATTACCTCTTTAGATGCACCCAACACTTTCATCCATTGGATGTACCTCATCAAATGAACTGTTGGATCCGTCTTCCTGTCATACGTTTCCAATGTTGGTAACTTCAATTCAAGCGGATTCCAAGCATATTGAATATTAGGAGTGAATAGACTCCTGTTCACATCTTCCATACTCTGATTAAGCGATCCACCCTTCATAAATCACCTCACCATATTAGCAAGTCTGTCATCATCCTGCAAGTAGACTCCCAAGTTTGCATTCTCGGCCTACCTCCCAACTCCACGGGGGAATTTTGGCACATACTCCTCTGGTCGTGCTTATGCATTCTAATTCATGTTCATATGCTTTGCATCATAACTAGGATGCATGTCATTCCTCCCTCGGCCAAGGCGACCTGTGCCCCTGAGTCCTTGTGGGTCGGTACCGACCCGTATATTTGGCTCGGGGTCTGTCCCGGGTCGTCCTACCCCGCTTCCAGTTATCTGTGCTCCGGTTTCAGGTTCTTGATTTTGATTTGCAACTACTTCAGCTTTTTCCCATTTGTCCCATTCTTCTGAAGAAATTCTTCATCATCTCTTCCCAGCATGTCATCATCCTTTCCGACAATCCATTTATCATAGTTTCAATCTCATCTCTGGTTATGTAGATTGATGAGGGGTTTGCTCCTGAGTTTTACAATCCATTCATCATAGTTATCATAGAATCATCATAACCTTGGTAACTTCAAAGTTTAACTCATCATGTTCATCCATATAATGCTTGATCAAAAGGTGGGATAACAAGTGGGTAGACTATCAAAATATGCTCACTTTATGCCATTGAGTCATCCCTACTCTGCTCAATAGTTGCTTAATTATTCTTTGATAAAGTAGTAAAAAACCACGGCCTTCTAAAATCCATTATCAGTGATACTAGTGTATTATGGTCAATCTGAATTATGTAAACTAGCCTATTCAGTTTTCACTAGCCTATTATGGAAGGAGTGATTTAAACTTCGAGGATGTAAATTATCACATAGCACAGCATATCATCAACAAAGTGATGGTCAATCTAAAGCAATAAATATGGTACCGGATTGTTGTATCCAATATTCTTGGAGCCACAAGCCAAAGGAATGTTCCAAATGGTTGACTTTAGTAGAACTATAGTAAAACACAATATGGAAAGCAAGCACAAATATTATACATTTTTAAGTTGTATATGACAGGAAACATCCGATAATCCTGAGCTATGCCCAAAAAACAACAAACGTTCAATAAGTAGAAGAGGCTCTATTTTCTAGAGACATTGCATTACGAATTTTAAAAGACAAGATGGCATTGTCGGAGAAAAAATGAAATACTTTGCAGAAAAGACAAGAAAACTTTGAGAATTTTAAACTAATGACTGGGTATATCACAAACTCTAGCCTTATTAGACAACTCACAACAAGAATTAGACATACTAACCAACTTTCACCAAGGTTTATGTACCATATCAAGTTATGGAGAAAATTGGAATAGTTTCTTATTAACTACAACTTTCACACAAAGAAAATTCACCTAATCTTTAATGTTTCCCAATTTTAAAAAAATGATTGGAACTAATGTAGTTGTTCAAGCAGACCTACCTTCTCATGAACAACAGATTATGGAAAAACCAAAACAGATTTTGATCGAAAAATGCCCAAATTCAATAGCACAAACACAGCACCGGCATTGGTTAAGCGGAAACAAAGAGGTGAAAATGAGGTGAATCGAGATAATTATTTGGATTAGTAGCAAAATTTCCTAACTTCAACCATGACATAAGGTCGAATTATATAGGGGAGAAGAATTGGTACACACCCTATGTCGTTTTTTAATAGAACCACCAGGAATCCATTGGAAGATGGCAATTGCATAAAAGTTTTTCAACATGGAATAAGGAACATGTAACAAGAGATGTTCAATGAAGTAACATGGGGTATCAATGTGCATGGTGCACTACATGCATAATGTGCACAAGATAATGCAATAACATAAAGAGTAAGAACCACACATAATTGATAATATCACTTAAGGAATGCTATAAAGTATTAAATAGTCGGTTAGTAAGTAGTAAGGAATGTGTGACGACTACCCTACACCTTTGATATCCAAATATCAAAATAGAGCATTGCTACGGTATATGGTAGACATAGAGCAGCGTGAATGATAAAGTAATAGCTCCACATTACTACACATTAGAATAGTGATAATAGCTTCAAAATATAGTATATGAAAGTGCTAGCCACCTACCCATTCTCCACACATCTCTACGTGTTATCTCATCTCAGACCCGTTATTCATAATCTACTCGTTTAAGAGTACCTGAGATAATAAGAAGCATAACATAAAATCTCGATTCAGACAACAGTCTGGTATGAAAGATATATAATTTCAAATACCATAAAACTGATATAGTAAATAGGAACACAAGGTATGGAGAATCGTACCTGAACTTTACCTTACATATAATAGTATATGCTAAACTATCACATAAAGTGTTCCATCAGTCAAATTGCAAGATGGGTGTCTACGTATCTAACTCATAACGGAACATAATAGGTAGAAACGATCAAGCAAACCTTAAATAATTTAATTGCAACGAATATATGATAACTCGTATGACCATATCATGTCAGATGCTACTCAACAACTTTGTTTCTCAGTGCTCGAATCCACGCTACTTCGAAGGACAAGAACTAGACTTTAAATCATAAGACTAAGGTACATAGATCCATAGTCAAATCAGGGTGAGCATGTGACATCAAGTCCTCCAAGTTACTAGCGATATCTTAGCACACGTCTCCATAGTAGAATACATTATATGTTCCACTTTACAAACCCACATCTATGAACTTACCCTTATAGAGCACCAACAACTCCCATCCTTGAGTCATCAAGTTCTAAACATCTCTGGACATTGATCATAAGTCATAGAGTCTCTTTATATTATTCCAAAGTCATCACACTAATTCCCTTGGGAATGCCTAAAGTAGAACTCCAGAAATCTCGAGTAGATATCACATTGTTTCTTCTATAACTAGATCAGATGATCCTAGACTAGAACTATTTATCCCTTTGCCCAATGAATTAATGATCGACATGGCACACTCGTTAAGTCTGAACCTTTAACCACTTAAAATTTTCATCGATCTATACTGATCCATATCAGTTGGTACCAAACCATATTACTTTGTACATAGCCAAATATTGGCTAACTACTTCCAATTCATACCATCTCCTATCTTTCTCAAAGTTACCATTGCATTGCTGCCTCCAAAGCCCAAAGTTAGCTCTACACTTGCTCCAAGTCTAGATCATTTGGTAGTAGTTGCCATCATTCGGTAGTAGCTTTCTTCTTATTTAAAGTCTCCAAGCCCAGCCAAACTATATCTGTAACGACCTGAAATTTTCGACCATTAACATCCATGTCAAATTTGAATTGCTCAAAATATCAGATTGTTAATTTAAATTTGGCAAAACTCAGCATATACAGTAAACAAATAATCACAGAATCACAGACAAAGAGTAATGTAAAAAATAATGCAGCAGAAACAAAAGAATAGTAGTTCATGAAGCTACTATATATATAACAGACTTAAACAAGATACAACAGAAGTCTCGAATACAATAGTCAAATACAAGATCAGAATACATCATTGGAATCAACTGAATATCTGAAAGATGGATAGATAGCTAGATCTCCAAGCGAAGCTCAACTCTAAAGGTGAGTCTCGAATACTGGTACACTCAGTCAGACCCGTGCGTAAAGCAAAACACCAAACACTCGAGTCAGGATTAACATTCTTATATCAATAAATCCAACTTAAGTGAAATAACAACTGAAAATACAAGTAACTCAAAGGATGTTTGGGATAACCATCCTCTAAGGATCCGTTGAACTATTTATATATAGTAGTGTACGCTAAGCAGATAATGCCTATCAGTAATATAAAGTATCAAAATAGCATTAAGGCGTTACAATTATCCCCCTTAACACATTTTATATAAGCGTCATAGTCTATACAGCATTGTAAACTCCACCGTAAACTAGTGGGCTATCAAGGAGTACTCCATAGGTATAATACGAAACAAATCGTAGTGGCCGCGCATAGGGATACGAGTATGAAAAGGCACATGAGGCAATACCTAAGGTAGTGAAACTACCGTTTTCCTAATCCGGACTAGTGAGAACGCATCGCCGCAATGATCGCAACATCGCGAAACAACACTCCCAATTCAAGGGTGTGCACCAATCAAAACAAGTAATGATTAGTTTACGAAGAAGTGTGTCCGCTAGAGGTAGCTAACCTCACTGACCCGACACGGCTCCTGTTTAAGTCATTTCAAATTTGACACAAGTGTCAAGGCTATCCATTATCGTTCTCTTTCTTCAAATTGAGCAACGTCATCATTCCAACCACTTCATTCTGGATCACACTCCGCGTATAATAGTTATTAAAGTGGTTTTCGGTTTAGACTGAGAGTATGTCCCTAACCGATCCCGGACTCTTCAATAACTACGTAATTATTACACCGATTGGTCATTTAATAAACTTTCAAAATAGTTTATATTTCAAAACCAAAATATCATTGCCATTTCAAAACCATATCAATACGATATCACTTCCATTTCAAAACCAAATACGATATCATTTCCATTTCAAATATATCCATCTTAAATATATCCATTTACAAAATCTTAGTACTTCAAAGTTATAACACTTTCTAAATCAAACACTTTGGAAATCATAATTCTTTGGAAATCAAAATTTAGAAATCATAATGCTTTGGAATCATAACACTTCCCACTTAACCGTTTAAATATAAATAATAGTATATATAATAAAATAGTTTATAATTTAAAATAGTTTATATAAAAATAGTTATAATTTAAAATAGTTTATATTAAAAATAATTTATATTAAAAATAATTTATATTAAAATAGTTTATATGAAATAAATTTATAAAGTAACATATATAAAGAGTTTTAAATATAATTTAAAAATACTTTATATAATAAAATAGCTTCCTCAAATTTCACAAATCAATTCCAAATCAACACCAATCCCAAAATTTCAAATTTAGTCAAATCTCAAATCATCAATTACAATTCAGTTCTCAATAAATTATTATATCGATTTCAAATACAGATTTGAACCACAAATAAACCATTTAAATTTCGATATATTCCAAAGCTTTATATATTTCACAATCTCAAAAATAAATTTGATAATTTCATATATATCTTAATTTAACTTTATTATTATTTAGTTTTGAAATTTTCACTTAATAAATCCAATATTATTTAAATAAAACTCCAAATTACAAATAAACTAAATATTTCCTTCAACTTATTTAAACTTGAAATATTCATTTAAATCACCTTAACCAAAATCAAGTTATAAAAATATGTCCTTTTAAAAATCTCAAACTCAATAAGTTCCAAATCGATTTCTAATTAAATATATTTCTTAATCAAATACAATTTCAAATCTATCTTCTCAACCTTAATTATTAAATCATTATAAACTCTATATTAAAATATAATTTAAATAAATACTTAACCATATTATATTTTAATAAAATCAAACTTATTATTAAGCTTATTTTATATTAAAACAAATTTATGCATAGCTTAAAATCAAGAATTTAACTATATATAAAATAACATTTATATAATATCTAAAATCAATATTTATATAAAACCATATATTTCCTTCCAAAACCATAGTAATCATTTCAAATTATTTATATATAGACCAACGGTGTCTGTATATAATTTTCTATCCTATGGTCAAGTGATACAGATATTTATCATTTCAATCCGCAATTTAAATATATACGGGTATATATCATTTCAACCCGCATTCCCAAATTCAATTCAATGAAAATCGCTTGGGTTTATCATTTCAACCCATAACGATTTTCTCCTATTCTACAGATCATTCGGGTATGTATCATTTCAACCCATAGGGAATTCTATACTAACAGAGAACTTGCAGAGTGATAACATATATAATTATAATATAACATGCATGTATCATCAATATAAATAACAGATAATGGTGTCAGATGTCATAGGTGAAAAGATACATGTAATAGCATATATATAACAATGTAAATAACTAATAGCAGCATATTTCAATTGTCGTTTCAATTGAAATCAAATTTAATATATATAGGAACGTAAATCGTGAGTGATTTCTCACCTTTTGAGGCTAGAGACGAACGATAAAGAGATGAATTACGAATCAAGCACGAATCCCAAATCAAAGCTAGATTGGCACGAATTTGACGAATAGATCTGATAAATAGGAATAGCTGAAATCAAATCCGAACCATCCACATATAACTGAAACAAAATATACTTTATAATTTTCTCTAAAACCAAAATTTAAAACGTACATTTGAAATAAGATACATACGTACATATATATATATATATGTATGTATATATATCTAAGATTTCAAATCAATCTTTTTTACTTATATAAACTAGCACATTACACTTTAAGATCTATATATATATATATATATCATTCTCCAGTAATTAATATAAAAGTTTAAACTCATATTTAAAATAGTAAATATATAAAATACTTGTTTACAAGATATCTACAAATCAACTGGTATATACTTATATTCAAATAAATTTTATGATCCCAAAAGCTAGACATACAAGAAAACCCAGCTTCAACATATATTTATATAACATGAAGCTTTGGAAACAGACTGACATATGTATTAAAATTTGTATGCGAAACAAATATATAATATGGAATAGCATATGTAAAACTTCATATCCAACCATTCCCGTACACATAGATATTATATAGATATTATAGCTTCACCATACTGTATCATTAATATATATTATATATATATATAACATATAAAATCTAAACGCATTATATATATAACTGTATAATAAAAGCATATATTCAGATAACTTCAAAATATATATACTCATATAAATCTATATATATAACCAAACCAATTTGAATATATAGCCAAACAAATATATATAACCATAACGCATACTGTTAAAACTGTGAATAAGTAGGGTATAAACAAATGAATCCCAATATAACAGTTACATATACCATTCTTATATTCTTATAACCTGACACGTTTTTTTCTTCTTTTGTTTTAGAACTTTACAAATGAACTTAAGTCAGTGAGATATAACTTATATAAATTCCAATATAACAAAATATGAAAAACCGTATAGACTAACATATAGACCAACAGTAAACAGATTTTTTTTATATAAACTATAATATGTAGCATACTTTATATATAAAATGTAACACAAAAGCTATAGACAAGGTAAACCATATTCCCGACTTGTATATATATATACATATATAACTTTAATATATATGAATTATGCAAATTATAGTTTAAAGTCTATATACATATAATATAGAAGCAACAACCTTTCATTTCCTGTACTTATAATAACAACCAGGTTATACATTTACGTATAATAATAATAAAAAATGCAGACTGACATAACTTATATACACTTACGCAACCATTTTTTTTTACATAATTTATATAATATGGACAGCTAAACTTTTATAAATACACATATACTTACCGTAACAACAAATATATATATATATATATATATATAACAAACAGATTAGTATATAACATATTATATACTTACACATCACGCAACAAAGGAGGAGGGTGGCTGCAAGTGGAAGGGGGTGTGGATAACGGAGGAGTGTGCTTGCGTGAGGCTGGGCGAAGAGGATGAGTTGTGGGAACAGATGGGGCGGAAGAGTAGGCAGCAAGCAAAATAAGGAAAGGTGAAGAGGTTCAAAGTAGGCATGGCAGAAAATAGGTGGTGTGGCAGGACTCTTCGGTGATGGTTAGCTTGGCTGTTGCTGAGGGAGGGTGCTTGGGGATGGGTTCGGCCATGTTTAGAGTGATGGTGTGCGCGGTGGAAATGCCGAGCACTGGAGCAAGGAGTTTGCAGAGATGTTGAGATCTCTTTTTTTTTCAATATCCAAATAAAGGGAAGATGTACAGTACTGCGAAATACTGTTTGTATTATATTATTTCAACCAAAACTGTGAATGGGCAGGAAGCAGAAATGAACCAGAATAAATAAATCGAACCAATGAATAGCAAAAGTCAGGCACGAGAATTCAGGCAGTATTAAAGGCAATGACTGCTTGACTTTCTAACCGTTGAAATTTTTTGAATGGACCCAGGAAACAAAAAGGCTCTAAATGCGGAACCGATACGACGGATCGGTTTACCGATTTCATCTTGTCACGAATTCTGAAACACACGAATGAATATACTGCGAAGATCAGCATGACGAGACGATCAAAATGGTATACATATATCAGTGGTACGATCATCCGATCAAAAATCGATATTCGGTACTAGAAATGCTGTTAATATGTCAGAAATAAGATGAACGGAGTAATAGAAGTCAAAATTTGGAGAAACGAAATACGACGTCTTACTCAGAAGATGATTTATAAATTTTCTATAGAAAAATATTCAGGTTTGGAAAACATTTTATTACCATCAAATATTAACTGATTTAAATTGAAATAGAACTACACAAGAAAATAAACTTCAGTATTATTTGATGAAAATTTACCATTTGCTATGTTAAATTAGGCGTATTCCATATATAAATTTTTTATTTCAAAATTTAATTATTTAAAATTTCACAAAAATTCAGTTATTAACGTTATTAAAAGCCTTTAAATTTTACGGGTCGTTATACTCTCCCTCACTCAAAACTTTTCGTCCCCGAAAAGGAAGGAGGTAGGAGAATAGAAACAACCAGAAAGAAAATAGATTTGAAATATAAAATAAACAATTAGTTCAAACCATATAAATTTAAATTTAAATTAATTTATATTCAACAATTGATTTTAAATTCAAGGTATTTCATTAAGTTGATTTTATTTCCATTTATTAATATTTGATACAAAAGGGTTTCTTTCAAAACAAAATTTTATTTAATTTTTCTCATTTACTATTCAATCAACCTATTATTCTATTTATCTCTATTAACATTTTTATAATTAAAAATTAAGTGTATAACATTTATTATGAACACTCAAATTTTATTGATAAATTCTTTACATAATTTACATTGTAAATTATTCAATTACATATTTAACTTCTGAATAATTAAGGTAAGTTATATTGAAATGCAATTGAGTATTATACACGCAAAATTTTCCCAATTCAATTATTCAAGTTTAAATATTTATTCCAAATTTTGGTTTCATCTTAAATCATAATTTTAAGAATTTTAAATTTCCGATTAACTTCAAATAATTTAGAGATAAATATATATCCATATATATCAAATCAAATTTAAAATCATATGCTTATATCTATATTGAATAAAGCCATACTTAAGATATTAAATCAATTTATTTTTCCAAAACAAAGCCGTAGCAAAGCTACCGAAAGGTGTCTCCACTCTGAAGCTCAAAAATAACTGTCGATGATGCGGCCGCCATCACCAAAATTATTTTCCAGCGACAAAGAGAAGAGCACTGATTTAAACATTTAAAATTCTTTGGAACAGTTTCTATTCGAAAACACCTTCAATAATTTATATTTTAAAAATTTTTAAAACCAAAACTTGAACCCACTGGAAATTAAATTCTCAAATTCCTAATTTAAATTCATTTCAATTCCAAATCAATTTATAAAAAATGTTTATAAATTCATTTAGAGAGCAATAAATGATAATCAATTATTATCATTTCAAACAACCAATTTAATTAACTTATTAAATACCAGAAAAATTTACTTATATATTTATAATATAATCATACAAAATTACTTCATTTACCAAATATTAAAATAATATTATGTCACTTTGCTCTGTTCAAGTGTTTTGGAAATCCTATCGATAGCGTTGATCGGACGAATCGATCGAAAATCCAAATCAACATCAACAACTCAAACAACACAATATATAAAATATTTTAATATTAATTACAGATACACTCCTTCACTCGACGATTCTAGAATGGATTCCAAAGCAAGGATAGGGATTCAAATCAAAAGAATTCAAACTAGAAGCTAGGCTCGAACGAAGATAAGATTATTAAATAGCAAAAGAGAAAGGTGGATAGAATAATACAAATCGTGGGCAACCCTAAATCGGGTCAACCGTGACTTCAAGAATAAGATTGATACAGAATTCTAAGGCAAATCGACATACGATCACAAGAGAAATTACCCTGATCGTCTACTAGAGAACGGTTCGAGTATAGGAAGAGATGTCAGCATCTAAACCGAGGATATAGAAATCATCGGTGAATCAATGTTATTGTAAAGGAGTTTCACCCCTTTACAACCATTCAAAGATTGGCGAGACCGTCGATTTATTATAGAGATTGTTCGAAGTGGAGTTATGGAATACTCCTGAATACGAATAGGGAGATGCAAGAATGGGTTTTGGCACCGAGGGAAACGTTCCAAAATTCAAAGGAAACCCGAGTCAAAGAAGAAGGAATTCAGGCTCGAACGAAAGTGGTTTCGTAATTAAATCTACTACATATGTTAAGTTTTGCTGAAAACCAAAGCTCTGATACCACATGTAACGACCTGAAATTTTCAACCATTCGCATCCATACATGTCGGATTTGAATTGCTCAAAATATTAGATTGTTAATTTAAATTTGGCAAAACTCAGCATATACAGTAAATAAATAATCACAGACACAGAGTAATGTAAAAAATAATGCAGCGGAAACAAAAGAATAGTAGTTCATGAAGCTACTATATATATAACAGAGTTAAACAAGATACAACAGAAGTCTCGAATACAATAGTCAAATACACAATCAGAATAAATCACTGGAATCAACCGAATATCTGAAAGCTGGATAGATAGCTGGATCTCCAAGCGAAGCTCCAACTCCAAAGGTAAGTCTCGAATACTGGTACACTTAGTCTGACCCGAGCGTAAAGCAAAACACCAAACACTCGAGTCAGGATTAACATTCTTATATAAATAAATCCAACTCAAGTGAAATAACAACTGAAAATACAAGTAACTCAAAGGATGTTTGGGATAACCATCCTCTAAGGATCCGTTATACTATTTATATATAGTAGTGTACGCTAAGTAGATAATGCCTATCAGTAATATAAAGTATCAAAATAGCGTTAAGGCGTTACCATTATCCCCCTTAACACATTTTATATAAGCATCATAGTCTATACAGCACTGTAAACTCCACCGTAAACTAGTGGGCTATCAGGGAGTACTCCATAGGTATAACACGAAACAAATCGTAGTGGTCGCGCATAGGGATACGAGTATGACAAGGCACATGAGGCAATACCCAAGGTAGTGAAACTACCGTTTGCCTGATCCGAACTGGTGAGAACGCATCGCCGCAACGATCGCAACACCAGGAAACAACACTCCCAATTCAAGGGTGCACACCAATCAAAACAAGTAATGAGTAGTTTACGAAGAAGTGTGTCCGCTAGAGGTAGCTAACCTCACTGGCCCGACACGGCTCCTGTTTAAGTCATTTCAAATTTGACACAAGTGTCAAGGCTATCCATTATCGTTCTCTTTCTTCAAATCGAGCAACGTCATCATTCCAACCACTTCATTCTGGATCACACTCCGCGTATAATAGTTATTAAAGTGGTTTTCGGTTTAGACTGAGAGTATGTCCCTAACCGATCCCGGACTCTTCAATAACTATGTAATTATTACACCGATTGGTCATTTAATAAACTTTCAAAATAGTTTATATTTCAAAACCAAAATATCATTGCCATTTCAAAACCATATCAATACGATATCACTTCCATTTCAAAACCAAATGCGATATCATTTCCATTTCAAATATATCCATCTCAAATATATCCATTTACAAAATCTTAGTACTTCAAAGTTATAGCGCTTTCTAAATCAAACACTTTGGAAATCATAATTCTTTGGAAATCAAAATTTAGAAATCATAATGCTTTGGAATCATAACACTTCCCACTTAACCGTTTAAATATAAATAATAGTATATATAATAAAATAGTTTATAATTTAAAATAGTTTATATAAAAATAGTTATAATTTAAAATAGTTTATATTAAAAATAATTTATATTAAAATAGTTTATATGAAATAAATTTATAAAGTAACATATATAAATAGTTTTAAATATAATTTAAAAATACTTTATATAATAAAATAGCTTCCTCAAATTTCACAAATCAATTCCAAATCAACACCAATCCCAAAATTTCAAATTTAGTCAAATCTCAAATCATCAATTTCAATTCAATTCAGTTCTCAATAAATTATTATATCGATTTCAAATACAGATTTGAACCACGAATAAACCATTTAAATTTCAATATATTCCAAAGCTTTAAATATTTCACAATCTCAAAACTAAATTTGATAATTTCATATATATCTTAATTTAACTTTATTATTATTTAGTTTTGAAATATTCACTTAATAAATCCAATATTATTTAAATAAAACCCCAAATTACAAATAAACTAAATATTTCCTTCAACTTATTTAAACTTGAAATATTCATTTAAATCACCTTAACCAAAATCAAGTTATAAAATTATGCCCTTTTAAAAATCTCAAACTCAATAACTTCCAAATCGATTTCTAATTAAATATATTTCTTAATTAAATACAATTTCAAATCTATCTTCTCAACCTTAATTATTAAATCATTATAAACTCTATATTAAAATATAATTTAAATAAATACTTAACCATATTATATTTTAATAAAATCAAACTTATTATTAAGCTTATTTTATATTAAAACAAATTTATGCATAGCTTAAAATCAAGAATTTAACTATATATAAAATAACATTTATATAATATCTAAAATCAATATTTATATAAAACCATATATTTCCTTCCAAAACCATAGTAATCATTTCAAATTATTTATATATAGACCAATGGTGTCTATATATAATTTTCTATCCTATGGTCAAGTGATATAGATATTTATCATTTCAATCCGCAATTTAAATATATACGGGTATATATCATTTCAACCCACATTCCCAAATTCAATTCAATGAAAATCGCTTGGGTTTATCATTTCAACCCATAACGATTTTCTCCTATTCTACAGATCGTTCGGGTATGTATCATTTCAACCCATAGGGAATTCTATACTAACAGAGAACTTGCAGAGTGATAACATATATAATTATAATATAACATGCATGTATCATCAATATAAATAACAGATAATGGTGTCAGATGTCACAGGTGAAAAGATACAGGTAATAGCATATATATAACAATGTAAATAACTAACAGCAGCATATTTCAATTGTCGTTTCAATTGAAATCAAATTTAATATATATAAGAATGTAAATCGTGAGTGATTTCTCACCTTTTGAGGCTAGAGACGAATGATAAAGAGATGAATTACGAATCCAAGCACGAATCCCAAATCAAAGCTAGATTGGCATGAATTTGACGAATAGATCTGATAAATAGGAATAGCTGAAAACAAATAAGAACTATACACATATAACTGGAACAAAATATACGCTATAATTTTCTCTAAAACCAAATTTTAAACGTACCTTTGAAATAAGATACGTATATATATATATATATCTAAGATTTCAAATCAATCTTGTTTTTACTTATATAAACTAGCACATTACACTTTAAGATCTATATATATATCATTCTCCAGTAATTAATATAAAAGTTTAAACTCATATTTAAAATAGTGTATATATAAAATACTTGTTTACAAGATATCTACAAATCAACTGGTATATACTTATATTCAAATAAATTTTATGATCCCAAAAGCTAATAATACAAGAAAACCCAGCTTCAACATATATTTATATAACATGAAGCTTTGGAAACAGACTGACATATGTATTAAAATTTGTCTGCGAAACAAATATATAATATGGAATAGCATATGTAAAACTTCATATCCAACCATACCCATACACATAGATATTATATAGATATTATAGCTTCACCATACTGTATCATTAATATATATTATATGTATATAACATATAAAATCTAAACGGATTATATATATAACTGTATAATAAAAGCATATATTCAGATAACTTCAAAATATATATACTCATATAAATCTATATATGTAACCAAACCAATTTGAATATATAGCCAAACAAATATATATAACCATAACGTATACTGTTAAAACTGTGAATAAGTAGGGTATAAAAAAATGAATCCCAATATAATAGTTACTTATACCATTCTTATATGCTTATAACCTGACACGTTTTTTTCCTTTTGTTTTAGACCTTTACAAATGAACTTAAGTTAGTGAGATATAACTTATATAAATTCCAATATAACAAAATATGAAAAACCGTATAGACTAACATATAGACCAACAGTAAACAGATTTTTTTTATATAAACTATAATATGTAGCATACTTTATATATAAAATGTAACACAAAAGCTGTAGACAAGGTAAACCATATTCCCGACTTGTATATATATACATATATAAACTTTAATATATATGAATTATGCAAATTATAGTTTAAAGTCTATATACATATAATATAGAAGCAACAACCTTTCATTTCCTGTACTTATAACAACAACCAGGTTATACATTTACGTATAATAAAAAAAAAATGCAGACTGACATAACTTATATACACTTACGCAACCATTTTTTTTACATAATTTATATAATATGGACAGCTAAACTTTTATAAATACACATATACATACCGTAACAACAAATATATATATATATAACAAACAGATTAGTATATAACATATTATATACTTACACATCACGCAACAAAGGAGGAGGGTGGCTGCAAGTGGAAGGGGGTGTGGATAACGGAGGAGTGTGCTTGCGTGAGGCTGGGCGAAGAGGATGAGTTATGGGAACAGATGGGGTGGAAGAGTAGGCAGCAAGCAAAAGAAGGAAAGGTGAAGAGGTTCAAAGCAGGCATGGCAGAAAATAGGTGGTGTGGCAGGGCTCTTCGGTGATGGTTAGCTCAGCTGTTGCTGGCGGAGGGTGCTTGGGGATGGGTTCAGCCATGTTTAGAGTGATGGCGCGGTGGAAATGACGAGCACCAGAGCAAGGAGTTTGTAGAGATGATGAGCTCTTTTTTTTTCAAGATCCAAATAAAAGGGAAGATGTATAGTACTGCAAAATACTGTTTGTACTATATTATTTCAACCAAAACTGTGAATGGGCAGGAAGCAGAAACGAACCAGAATAAATAAATCAAACCAATGAATAGCAAAAGTCAGGCACGAGAATTCAGGCAGTATTAAAGGCAATGACTGCTTGACTTTCTAATAGTTGAAAATATTTGAATGGACCCAGGAAACAAAAAGGCTCTAAATGCGGAACCGATATGACTGATCGGTTTACCGATTTCGTCGTGTCACGAATTCCGAAACACACGAATGAATATACTGCGAATATCAGCACGACATGACGATCAAAATGGTATACATATATCAGTGGTACGATCATCCGATCAAAAATGGATATTCGGTACCAGAAATGCTGTTAATATGTCAGAAATAAGATGAACGGAGCAATAGAAGTCAAAATTTGGAGAAACGAAATATGACGTCTTACTCAGAAGATGATTTACAAATTTTCTGTAGAAAAATATTAAGGTTTGGAAAACATTTTATTACCATCAAATATTAACTGATTTAAATTGAAATAGAACTACACAAGAAAATAAACTTCAGTATTATTTGATGAAAATTTACCATTTTCTATGTTAAATTAGGCGTATTCCAAATATAAATTTTTTATTTCAAAATTTAATTATTTAACATTTCACAAAAATTCAGTTATTAACGTTATGAAAAGCCTTTAAAATTTACGGGTCGTTACAGTATCTCCACTTCAATAAAGTGCAACTTTGCACTTATCTACTTCCTCCTTCGATCAATGCTAATCGATATCGAACGGTGTCGATCGATATGACTTAGCCAAAAAAAATTCTTAGTCATTCTCTTCTTCCAACATCGACACCGATCTGTTTCACTTCTTCATTTTGTGTGCAATCTCCAGATCAGATCGATACTCCCATCTTCAACTCTAAAATTAACTCTAACTTTGTTCCATCGATTTGAATCCCCCATCCTTTATGCAATCATCTTGGATGAACCACCCTATAGACAACCCATGTGCATGAGATTCAACCTCTAGAACATCCTAAATCTAATTCGCCTTTGACCATCGTTTTTAACCAAACATCCGTACAAACACATACAAACATGGAAATACATACATACAATTCATCCATATGAACAAATCTAAATTAAATAACTATTTCATTCAAACCTTTCCTATTATCAGAAAGGGTGTGTCAGTAAGAACACATACGTAAATCCAATTAAAATCACTTTTAAATCATTTAAAATTCATTGATATAAAATGGGTAAGTTTAGCTTTAGGAAAAATCATGTATTTAACATTAAAAATGATTTAAAACATAATTAAAATCATACATCAACTTTTAAAGCATAGCGAAGGAATAGAATCACACATCTAGGGGTGTAGAATCAACAAAAATACCAAGCAAGAGCATATTCGAGTTTGGGCAGCAACTACATGTGTAATAACCCTATTTTTGAAGCAGTATAGTATACAAATTTTACTGAAATAAAAGTGTTGTATTTGGTTTTTGATAACTATTATTTTGAAATTCTCTTTTACTTAATTAAAGTTTGTTTAATAAAAGATTTTGTTTGAATAAATTGAATAAAATAATAAATTCTTTTTTGATAATGTATTGAAACTGAATAAAGTGGCGTTGTATTTGGTTTTTGATAACTATTATTTTGACATTCACTTTTTAATTAATTGAAGTTTATTTAATAAAAGATTTTGTTTGAATAAAATTTATATAATATTACTGCTTCGAAAACTGGGTTATTACAACATGCTTCTCAAGGCACGAAATTTTGAATTCCCAAAGCCCCTTGCTAATCCATAGGCGAATCCACCTTTAATTAATTGACTTAGGCTAATTTTGTTAAGAAAATGGTGGAGTTTTTGTGGTAGATGGTCAATGGAGGTTAGGAGATGTTTAGATAAGAGAGAATTTTGTTTAGTGGCTAATATGGAAGTTGCTCTTAACTCTAATCCAAAAATCATTCGAATTCCTAATGATGGGCTTAAGTCAAATACCTACTAAACTGCCTGAAGACTAACCAAACATAATATAGTCATATCTCATAATCGATAACTCCAGAAATCTATTATGACTATCGTATGGAAAGAGAAATCATCATATCTTTCATTTGGAATTTTTTTAGACCTAATCCATCTCCTATCAAAAATTATAGGCCTTATAATATTTTCAAGGTCAAAACCATCTAATATTTATCTTGGGGTCAAACATGTCAATATTTCACATTCCCCAAAGGTTTATTTAAATTGGACCTAATTTAGTTATACGAATAATATTTTTACGATCCGTCAATATTAAAATACCAGTTGTTATATTCTCCCCCCATTAGGAATTTCACCACAAAAAACCTAACCAAACAATCATAATCAAATATTATAGATACCAAGCATGCCTAATGATCAAACACGTACACATATAAGTAAGAAATAGAATCTATGCAAACCCTAACATGCAAGGTATTAAACTAACTACTAAATGTGAAAGCGAACAATTTAAATGGAAACTTACCAAGTAAAGTGCTCCGAATAAGCAATCCTCATGCTCTCGATTTTTGAAGTACTATCGCCTTCGCTTTCACTCTAATAAACCTTTACCAAATGCACCATTTTTCTACTAATTTTCTTCGTTTTCCACTCGACTGTATGAATCGACTTCCGAGGCCTTGATGCATTAGATTTAAATACAAATTATCAATTTGATCTTGTGTAACATTTATGGCTAAGTCATGCACAAACTTCCAAAGATGAGAAACATAGATTACGATGTCCAATACCCACCATTTTATGAGTAAGTTGACTCTATACACTTATCGAAAAAGGACATACAAAACTTGTTGCCAACTTGCCTTAATTATCAAACCAAATTATATTATTTAATGGAGGACCTTGAAAAACAACATATCACCAATAGAGAACTCCATATCTTGACATCTGTTATTAGCATAGCTCTTCTATTCTACCTTGTGCGGCTTTTATTCCTTATTGAATGATCACAATCTTCTCCGAAGTATCCTTAATCATATCTTACCAAAGCAACAATTTCTCAACTGCTTCCCACCAATAGGATGGGACGTTGCATTGTAACGACCTGCCTTTTCGATCGTCGAAAGTCGACAGTAATACACCCATGGTATTCACGTGTCGAGCATCCGAGTGTTAGAAAGATAGTTCATTAGGGAAAAGAAAAGGAAAGAAAGAACATAATCTCACAACGCAATGAATAATCTATAATATAAAATGACCTTTACACAAGAAAAGTTTTATATACACAATTAGAGTAACTACCTTAAAATCCGCATAGACAGTTATACCGGTCTGTAAAGCATCCAAAAGCTAAATCTGGAAAACATGCTCGGTCTGACCCCAAGCATTATAAGAAAACAACACCCGGATCGGTCTGGTAAAACCGGCGTGAGAAACACAATCATATGGATTATTAATATTATGAAAACCTTAGAAAACAAAGGTATCTTGTAAGACCACGCCGCACATAAACACGGGCGGCTTTTTACCTTATGATAACCAAAATATTTTTATAGAAAATTCACTGATATTATAATAATGTCCAGGGTTTAAAATAAATTATGAAACATAGCTGAAATTGTTACATTAATTAAATTCCAGCATAATAAGCATACAACTAAGTTTGTAAAGACACGTATTGAAGAATGGATTCCATACAATGATAAGGCATTAGGGTACCGCCAGCCACAATACATCTCCAGAAAAATGTATCGAAGGCCTCACATGGACCTCCACCAACACAAAACCATCCTACCCCTTACTGGTTAGTGCCGAATATGTCATCACCCTGGTTTCTTTTGCAACCTATTCCGAGAGCTCTCATGCACAACCTAATATATATATATATATATAATGGTGATGACAATACCCTAATGGGTGTAATCTACTTAGCCCTGCTACATATCCTATGTTTTAGTCATTCCCGGTTGATGAGGATTTAGGCTACGATTATTTTTTTGTTATAGCAATCCCACTTGGAATGCAAACACTGCCCTCCAAATGACATTGCAATGCCAGCATTCTTCCATATAAATTGTTCACGATACAAACAAACCGAAGGCACTAGTTCTACAACATCCATTTCGGAATCACCCTTAGAATTAGTAGCAAGAAGCCCTTGCACTTCAAAGATCTTCATCTTCAATTCTAGTGTCTTCATTTGCTTCTAATTCGAACGCTTGAGTTGGTTCGAAGTGGTTTTTGGATAATTCAAAATTATCCGATCTTGGTCTTTTTGAACCAACATTCGACAATTTCTGGTAAAGTCAACTCCATTTCTTTCGGAAATAAATAGACAATGCATAAGAATATGGATCACCTCTTAAATGTTTAATTGGATGGATCTCCTTATTATTTGTCCTAGAAGAAAAACATACAGTAGTATCATCTAAGATAACTGTACTATATAATTCCCGTGTTTCCACTAGATATTTCCAGAGTTAAAAACTGGCCAAGATTTGATAGTCGGTTATTTAACTATCAAATAAACAATAATCCATCATAGATTTAATTTCCCATTGAAACCACTAATCCTCATTTAATTAAATCTCTTTAATTATTTACCCAAAATATTCATATACTTATCACACAGGTATAAGTATATTCACAAACTAGTTAAGAAAGATTTTGAAATTCAAAGTCATATTAAATGGGTCAAAAACAATTGTTCTTTAAACCTATCTCCTTTCAAGTTCCAAAATATATTTCCAATTATAAACTCTTTTACTTAGTCATTTTACTAAGTAAAACCACTTTTACAAAATGAACTTATTAGCTTTAAACCTCTTTTATAAAACAATATTATTATATTGTTATCCCACCCTTTGGTCAAGGCTGGAATATCAACAAACTAGCTGGAAAGTGATGGATATCAGGATTAAAAATCGATTGGAAACAAGGCTGTGATCGATGTTGTCAAAATTTGGCCGAGCTCCAATCATGGCAGGATCGATAGGAAATGAAGATCAAGGCTAGGAAAGGCTGCGTTTTAATTTTCAAGCCAAACGGAGTTCATTTGCTCAAGATAATCAATGGATACGAACAAGGCGTTCGTATCGATCAGAGGAGGAAAGAAGGTTTCGACTCGATGGTTTCGAGTCGGTCCAGATGAGAATAGGGGCATGCTTCGAATCGATACTTTCGTATCGATCAACATGGATACGAACAGCGGGTTTGTATCGATTAGGTGGGATGGCCAGATGGATTTCGACTTGATGGCTGTGGATTTGGGTTGGATGGATAGGTGCTTAATGGTTTATTCGACTTGATTAATTCGTATCGATCAGGGTGGAAGGTAAGAACTAACTTCGAATCGATATACTTCACATCGATGCAGTGCGAATCGATCGGATAAATGCACAGGTGTACTTCGTATCGATCGCTGCAGATCGATACGAAGGGGAGACAATGGTTTCAGGACTCTGACTGGACACTTCGTATTGATCGCTTGCAGATCGATACGAAGAGGGCACTTGGGAAGGATACGAAGAAGGTCGGCTTTGTGGATGCGAAGTAACAGACACAAACAGGTGGATGGGAAGCCAAACAGCAAATTGGATACGAACGTACCAATGCGAGCAGATGGATGCGAACTGGAAATGTGCGTGAATTTAAGGAAGAGGCGTTCAACGCGGTGTGGAAAATGGATCACGCCCTGAGGATAAGGCCACGTCACCAGCATGCACGTGAAGGGCATCGATACGAACATGTATCGATATGAATTGATCGATACAGACCAGACGACGTTGAGGAAGCTACATTTCGTATCGATCATATCTCGAGATCCACAGGTTCAAATGGCAAGAAATTTTCACAGGAGCCTACGTACAAGCTAAGGAATGTTCACACCAAGTTTCGACTCCATTGGACAAAATCTTGATCGATACGAATTATGTTCGTATCGATCACGGATCGAGTTGAAACTCCACGGGACCGATCGCGTGGGCCCACTCACGTGCCAGAAGAAGTCTCCCGAAGTTAGAGCGAGATATTTGCATGGAACGCCTATAAATAGCACCCCAGAGCCTACAGAAAAGGGGATCTTTTGGTTATCCAACGTCCAGACTCTGCCGGAAACACCTTTGCATTACTAAGCTACCGTTGTAATCGAATTTCTTTGTTGTAAATCATTGTAATCAGCTGTAACCAGAAAGGAAAGTCAATAAAAGATTAACTTTTGGAGTGGATGTAGGCCGGAGATAGCCGAACCACTATAAATCATGTGTCTCTGTCTGTTTCTTTCCGTTTTAAGTTTATTATTCTTCATTTTTTATCCTCTACATTACCTAGATCTGTTATTGGTGATCATATATTGTTGATCTGTGTTCATACACTGGTGCTTTCACGACATTTGGGGTTTTTGACCATTTTAGGCACAAACACTTTGGTGCTTTCACTGAGAACAACTAGCGCCTGCTATACCAAATTTGGAGGTCGGATTTGAAGACTTAAGGGTTCAGATCTAAAGAGCTATGATAAGGCAATCAAGTAGAAGACAAAGAGACGAGAGAAGTTTGCATGAAGGAAGCCAGGAGGCATCATCAGGGGCTAACTAGACTTCAGCTTTCATCACTAGAGACGAGATGGAGATGATGATGAGAGCTATGCATGAAGAGTTTTTGAAAAGGTAGGAGGAGATGATGCAAAACCTCTTCAGACAGTTTTGACAAGCAGGAACAGCTGGAGCTTCAGGAGTTCAGATCCACGGGGCTGGAGCAGAAGGACCAAACCGGCAATCGAATGGAGCAGCTCAACAAGCCACAACCCCTGACCAGCATACAACTGCTAACTTGGACAGGTCCAGGCTAAGGGGCACACCGCCCGGCAACGACGGACCAGTTCATAAAGGAATTCCAGTTGACACTACACAACAAGATGCTGGCAGGAATTCAAGAGAACATGATGAGGAATACGTACCGGAATTCCCTCAAAGAAACAGGGGGAAACCCTTGATGGACAACGCTGTATTGGTTGATATTATCAGGCGAACTATGCGCGGAGGATTGAAGAACAGGGATCTGGAAGGAATAAACAGGAGTCCGTTTACTCGCGAAATCAGAATGGATCGGAACCCACCAGAGTTCAAGCTACCCATGCTAGAGATGTACAATGGCAAGGCTAATCCGACTGACCACTTGATGAGGTACACAAGACATATGGAAGTGCTGGGGGCATCGGAGGAAGTTATGGCCCGATGTTTCCCTCTGTACTTGACGGATATAGCTACTATGTGGTTCAGACAACTGGAACAAGGATCTATCAGGACATGGACAGAATTGGTGGATAGGTTTCTGAAGCAGTTTCAGGTTCATATTAAAAGACCAAAGAACGTGATGATGCTAACGTCGGTAAAGCAAAGGACAGACAAATCGCTCATAGCTTTCTTAACTCGATTCAATGCGGCAGTTGCTTCGGTGGATCGGCCGGATCCATCGGTGGTTTTAATGGCAGCAGTATCAGGAGTGAGGGATAATTCAGATTTCAAAGTATCTCTAATACGGGATCCACCAATGGGTCTAGGGGAGGCTCGGATAAAGATAAAGATAAAGCAAAAAGGAAGCAAGATGATGAATCAGGAAAGGCTAGGAATGTGTGGAGAGAGCCAAAGTTTTCCACTTACACAGGACTGAACGAGACGTTGGAATGGATATTTATGGAGACTCGGAATCGCCTTCCCTACCAAAGGCCAGCTAGGAGAGAGCCCTCGGAATGTGAAAGGGCATCAGGAAGGCATTGTCTTTTTCATGATTTGGATGCACATGATACCAACAGTTGTAGGCATCTGAAGGACATAATCGAGGAGCATGTAAGGAATGGACATTTGCGACAATATGTCGGGGCTCGGAATGCGGCGGTGGAGCAGGAGCGACCACCGTCTACCTCAAACAACGATGGCACGAGGCCCGAGAATGATGGTCGGTTGGTTATCAATTGACAAGGATGAGACGAAATATGTAGCAAACTATTGGCAAACGGCCAAGTCATTTACTCATGTATAGGGATGGAGATGGCCCCTAGGCATGCTCTGACTGACGATAAACCGCGACGCTATGGTTTGTGAAATTTGTTTCTTCTTCTGGTTTGGACATTTTCTTTTTCTGGTTTGGTTTTGGAGTTTGGTTTGAACTCCTGGGTTTGTTTGTTTTCTGGTTTGGACTTTCATTTGGATGATTGTTTTCTGTTTTAGATATTGATTTGGATTTCTGATATGGATTTTTGGTTTTCCGATTTGATTTGGATTGGATTTTGATTGGATTTTCATCTAGTTTTTGGTAAATGGTCGTCTGGTATAGATTATGCCCGGCAAGGGGTAAGACTCTTCGTCCGAACGTGGCGAATTGGCTTATTCAGGTCGTCAAGTATGGACTATGCTCGGCAAGGGTCCAGAGAGACCAGGATTCGGCCTAGGACTTTAGCCCCACAATATCTATCGATTATAATTTCAGGTCATCGAGTATGGACTATGCTCGGCAAGGGTCCGGAGCAACTAGGATTCGGCTTAGGACTTAAGTCATGGCATTACTCAGCGTCCAGGGACACTGGACCACGGTCGTCAGGTGTGGATTGCGCTTGGCAAGAACCCGGAGAGGTTACGGATTTGGATATCGACCCAGAGAGGTCCTGGATTCGGTTATTGGTTATTGGATAAGGATGGATTAGAACTCGGCTGTCGAGTTCGGATGGATATGGAATTGGCTAAAGCTTTGGTTACTGGATTTGGAATCAGACATCAACTCGGAGCAGTCAAGAACGATGCACTTGGATGATATGGCTATGGACTTCAGATATCAGATTCGGAACTATTCAAAACACCCCTTCTTATCACAAGGCATGTTTTGGGGGGCAAATGTTATCCCACCCTTTGGTCAAGGCTAGAATATCAACAAACTAGCTGGAAAGTGATGGATATCAGGATTAGAAATCGATTAGAAACAAGGCTGTGATCGATGTCGTCAAAATTTGGCCGAGCTCCAATCATGGCGGGATCAATAGGAAATGAAGATCAAGGCTAGGAAAGGCTGCGTTTCAATTTTCAAGCCAAACAGAGTTCATTTGCTCAAGATAATTGATGGATACGAACAAGGCGTTCGTATCGATCAAAGGAGGAAAGAAGGTTTCGACTCGATGGTTTCGAGTCGGTCCAGACGAGAATAGGGGCATGCTTCGAATCGATACTTTCGTATCGATCAACATGGATACGAACAACGCGTTCGTATCGATCAGGTGGGATGGCCAGATGGATTTTGACTCGATGGCTGTGGATTTGGGTTGGATGGATAGGTGCATAATGGTTTATTCGACTTGATTAATTCGTATCGATCAGGGTGGAACGTAGGAACTAACTTCGAATCGATATACTTCACATCGATGCAGTGCGACTCGATCGGATAGATGCACAACTGTACTTCGTATCGATCGCTGCAGATCGATACGAAGGGGAGACAATGGTTTCAGGACTCTTACTGGACACTCATATTGATCGCTTGCAGATCAATACGAAGAGGGCACTTGGGAAGGATACGAAGAAGGTCGGCTTTGTAGATGCGAAGTAACAGACACAAACAGGTGGATGGGAAGCCAAACAGTAAATTGGATACGAACGTACCAATGCGAGCAGATGGATGCGAACTGGAAATGTGCGTGAATCGAAGGAAGAGGCGTTCAACGTGGCATGGAAAATGGATCACGCCCTGGGGATAAGGCCACATCACCAGCACGCACGTGAAGGGCATCGATACGAACATGTATCGATACGAATTGATCGATACAGACCAGACGACGTTGAGGAAGCTACATTTCGTATCGATCATATCTCGAGATCCACAGGTTCAAATGCCATGAAATTTACACAGGAGCCTACGTACAAGCTAAGGAATGTTCACACCAAGTTTTGACTCCATTGGACAAAATTTAATCGATACGAATTACGTTCATATCGATCACTGATCGAGTCGAAACTCCACGGGACCGATCGTGTGGGCCCACTCACGTTCTAGAAGAAGTCTCCCGAAGTTTGAGCGAGATATTTGCTTGGAACACCTATAAATAGCACCCCAGAGCCTACAGAAAAGGGGATCTTTTGGTTATCCAACGTCCAGACTCTGTCGGAAACACCTTTGCATTACTAAGCTACTGTTGTACTCGAATTTCTTCTTTGTAAATCATTGTAATCAGCTGTAACCAGCAAGGAAAGTCAATAAAAGATTAACTTTTGGAGTGGATGTAGGCCGGAGATAGCCGAACCATTATAAATCCTATGTCTCTGTCTGTTTCTTTCCGTTTTAAGTTTATTATTCTTCATTTTTTATCCTCTACATTACCTAGATCTGTTATTGGTGATCATATATTGTTGATCTGTGTTCATACACTGGTGCTTTCACGACATTTGGGGTTTGTGACCATTTTAGGCACAAACATATATTAAAGTATATTCTAAAGTTAACAAAATTTACTAAAACACTATTATTAAATTAATTAATTAACTTTAAATGCAATGGTCAAAACGATTAATTAAGTTTAAACCCCATTATTAAATAATTAATCAGCTTTAAATACCTTTTAATAAAGTAATTAATTAATCTAAACCTTGTTAATAAATTAATTAGCTAACTTAAAAATCCTTTAAAAAATAATTATTTAACTGATAAACATTGTTAGTTATAAAATTAATTATTTTAAAACAAATCATTAATTAAAAAGAAAATAGCTTAATCATTACAGATTAAATAATAATAATTAACTTAGAATATAATTAAGTAAACAATAAATTACTTGAACATTAGTAATTAAATAATAATTAACTTAAAACATTGTTAATTCAAATAAAATTTACTTGAAACCTCTTTAGTTAAATTAACTTTAACCCTTAATTAATTGAAATAATGGTTAAACATAGTTGATAAAATTAACAATTTAAAACTTATTAATAAATCTAATAATTTCTTTAATTTTTATAAAACTTAAATTAATTTCAAATCCATTACTTGTCAAATTTTTGGAAGGGGCTCAAAAATCTTAATGATAAGTAACATGCTACCATTATACTCAAATCGACATTTAATTTAACATAAAGATATTTATATAAATGACAAAATGTAAATACTATCCACCACTACCAATCGATTGATAATAATCAACATAAATCAACTTACAGTTAAGTAGATGTCCAAATTAACATAGTAGAAGAACAGTGATTTATTCTGCTAAACCGATTAGTATTAATTTACCATTAAATTATACTATAACATATGGGTGAAATGTTTTCTTAAGTTTGTTCTATATGTCCATACGAATCCAAGACTGAAAACCGCGTGCCAATCGGGTTCCGCACGAAAGAGTTAAGCTTTTTCTAAGTTAAGTTTATATATATATATATATATATATATGTGTGTGTGTGTGTGTGTGTGTGTGTGTAACACAACCTACACATCCTAGCTTCAAGGCCTAAGGCCCAAATACTAATTAACTCCTGCCCATGTGCTATCTTCTTCTCCCTAGCATAATAAAGAAAACCAACACATAACTTCCAGGTTTTAAAACCTGAGACCTCCCTTAGCGCACACATGTGTACGCGTGCACGTGCACGCGCCACCGACCCTTCCACCCACCCCACACATGAACGCGCCTCCATCTGCACGTCACCCCAGTCTCATCACCACCAGCCCTAGATCCTCTAAGCTCCACCGAATACATAACCGAGAGTTACATGCCAAAAAACAAACTAGGTCATGCCTACAAAACATCCCACCACTACTACTTTGTCCATTGCTTGGCCTCGCCACTCGACCAGTACCACCGCATATCACTGCACCCCTCAGGCAACCACATGCTGAGACCGGTCATGCCACCATCTCTTGAGATGTGGAAAACTGAGAATCAAAACCAAAGCTCCTTAAACCCTAGTTTTTGCCACACCCATCACTATAGGTCACGAGAGTTTCCACCTCCAACACGAAAAAGGTGCCCTTTACCCAAGCTTCATCCCAGTAACAACGACAATACCACTCAACCATCGGTTTGTCGGAGAATAATTTTTAACCCAAAATCGAACACTTATCAAATTAGAACAAACCAAAACTCTAAAAATCACGAAACCACCTCTAAAAATCAGGACATGCTAAGACGATCGTGAATATAAAGGTCGTTCATCGATTCATGATCACTGAAAAACCAACAATTTGAATTTCTTACTGTATTATTCAAATTTCTCAAAATATACTGAACTAAAAATTCAACAACTATTTTTGAAATAAAATATGGATCGAAACAAACAACTCTCTACTTGACGGCATAAGAAAATTCAAGACGGTTTGAGAGATATTAATTTTAGAAGGTGTGAATGAACTTATGTTTCGAAAATACAAAGAGCATTATATGTGTTTAATTATTTATAGTAAACTCATTTTTGAAATTTTAAGCCAAATTAGCTAAATTTATGAAATTAAAACTTATTTCATAAATCATGGATATCACATACAAATTTACAAGCAAGTATATAAATAAATTTACACAATATAGATTTTTTTTCCAAAATATTAACAAGTTTGAATAACTCACATTTATATCTTTCCCATGCTTTTGAAAATGCTAATTCAAAGCTCTTAAGCTCTTAAAGATTTGATCCTGAAAGAATAAAGAGTTTTGAACTATAAAGTTGAGATTTTTAATTTAAGAACCGTTTTTAAAGAAGAGAGGATGGTAATGGAGATGAGAAGGAAGAATGAAGCTAAAATGAATTAAAATTGAAAATTGAAAATATAAGTATGACGTGAAGTAAATATATAAAATAAGAAATCAAATCCCTAAAATAACCGTATATTATATTTTTCAACTCTAATATAATCTCAAAGCCATCCAAAGTACTACCATTTAAAAACATTTTGGGTACTAGGGTGTTTCTAGGTACTTAGTTTATTCCTATTAGGTATAAGGGTGTTTTTATGTACTAAATCCATTTTTTCACTTTAAAGCTTCATTTCGTGCCACATCCATCTTTTTATTTGAATCGTTTTTAAAAGTTGTTTTAAAATAAAACAAAAATATTGCAATTTAAACTAACTTGATGTTCGATAAAAATCCGAAAATCCAAAAATTGCGTTTCGGCCACATTTTTAGTTTTTCGTCGAACTGTCTAATTATTTAAACAAAAATTTTAAAATATATTTTATATTATTAGTTATAAATTAAAAGAGGATTATTTAATTAATAAAAACCATTAACTAAATATTTAAATTGAATTAAATATTCACAAATTAAAATGATAAAATTCTGGGTCGCTACATTCTTCCACCATTAAAGGAATTTTGACCACAAAATTTCACCACATGAATATCCAATATTATTCATAAGCTCGCATGATGTTCATAGATCATCTATATGCATGCAAAATGTGATTCTATCTCTACTCAAATACATAACTTCACTTTCGAACTAGTATCACTCGCCCGATCCACTAGTGCGGACTTCGATCAGGCTCCTTGATTAGAAACCTCTGTTCTCTTTACATAGCCATATACTTGAAAGAAACTTATGGTTCCTTATCAAGTACCCTCACCAAGTGTTTGTTGTCAAGAATCGGGTGATAAATCGTCATTCGGATCGGTTTGAGTCACTTCAAGGTTATGTGCTCGAATCTTGGATTGAGAACAATTAGGCGAGCAAAATGATCAAAGTACAACTTATGTACTTATTCTTATTGGATATTACTTATATCAATTTTTACTTATTCTTAACTTGATTTTCTTAACATTTTCTAACTCGAGTTCATATTGTAACTTAACCTAAAACTTTAGAACTAAACACCTGGGTTTTATTTCTAATCAATTTGAATAATAAATTTATATATATTCTTATACTTTTATTATATCAAATCATAACTTTAGGTTTATAAATCGAGATTTTTTTTACCAAACACTTAAAACAAAACTAATATAGTAGCATTCCCCCACTAAAAAACTCAAGAATAAACACCAATGATGATGCTGCCATTATTAGAATTATTTTCTAGCGACCGAAGTGAGTTCAGTGTTTTCTATTCCTTTAAAATCTTTTTAAAATATTTATTATCATAAATACGATCAAATAATACCATTATTACTTTGGAAACCGTTTTTCAAAGCACCAGGATTTAAATTCTCAAATTCTCAGTTTAAATCCATTTTCATTTATAACCCATATTTATAAAATTTCTTTCCATAATGGATATCCTAGTTTATTATAATAAACAACTCTTATTCAAATTGAATTTTAACCAAATATTAACATCGAAATCCTTATAAACAAATCATGAAACTAAATTCACAAGGTGTTCATATATAATTAATTTAAAATCAACCAAATAATGCTCATAACCTAATTGAGCACAAGCAAACAAACCAACGATGATAAATAAATATCAACATTTCCTAACAAACAATCACAACACAAATAACTATAATTATCATTTGAAAAATATTATTTTATACATAAAACATAATCCTAGGTAAAATTATTTCATTTACCAATTTTCAAAACAATACTGTGTTTATTTTTCTGGTTTAAGAGTTTAGAAACCCCTATCGACACGGTGGCGTCCCATTTCTCGACCAGAATTCATAATCCACTCAACTGATAAATCAACACAATATAAATCACTTGTATAGCAATAACGAATATGCGGTCTCAAATATAATACACTCAAACCCATCCTAGGCTCTCACTTACCCTATCTCAAATGAGTTAACCCCACCAAAGCCTAGGCAAATGTACCGAGGGCCTCACATGGGCCCTTTGCCAACACAGGACCGGCCTACCCCTTACTGGATAGTACAGAATATTTCATCACCCCGATTGCTTTTGCAACCTATCCCGATAGCTCTCATGCACAACCAAATCCATAAATATATATAGAAAGGTGATGACAATACCCTAATTGGTGCGACTCACTTATCCCTGCAGCATATCCCCTTTTTAGTCATTCCCAGTTGATGAGGCTTAATGCTACGATTACTTTTTTAGCAATCCCACTTGAAATGTTAACACTTCCCTCTAGGTTATAATGTAATGCCAACATCCATCCATACAAGTTGTTCAACAAATAAACAAACCGAAGGCATTACTTCTACTACACCCATTTTTGAATCACCCTCAAGATTAGTAGCAAGTAGCCATTGCACTTCAAAGATCTTCGTCTTTAATTCCATCATCTTTAGATGCTTCCAATTCGAACGGTTGAGTAGGTTCGAAGTAGTTTTAAGATAATTCATACTTATCTAATCCCGGTGCCTTCAAACCAAAATTCGACTGTTTTTGATAAACTCAACTTCTTTTCTTTCGAAAATAGACAGACAATGCATAAAGTGGGGATCACCCCCTAACAGTTTAAGTGGACGGATCTCCTTAGCATTTGACCTAGAAGAACATACAAGTTTATACATATAGTAGCATCATCTAAGATAACCGTACTCTATAATTCCCGTGTTTCCTCTAGATATTGCCAGTGTTAAAAACTGGCCAAGATTTAATAGTCGATTATTTAACAATCAAATAAACAACAATCCATCACAGATTTAATATCACATAGAAACCTGTAACAACCCTGTATTTTGTGATTAGTTTAATTGTATATTTTAATTATTTTAAATTGAATTTCCTGATTTGAAAACTTTATTTTATTTATTAAAATGGATAAATTTTGTTATTTTAAATATAAATTTTGGTTTTGATGTGAATTAGAATTCCAAACAGGACTGAATAGAATATTTTCCCAAAAAAGTGAATTTTTGGTCAATATGGTCAAACTCTGACTTTTAAATTTAAAAATTTGAAAGTTTGATAATTTGAATTTTATCTTTTATTATAAAAGTAAATAAAATTTTAAGAATAATGCTTTTCGTTTCGTAAAAATCTGATTAATATTGTGAAAGTTATGCCTTTTTAACTATTAAGTGTAATTTGCTGTATTTAACAAAATTGTTTATTTTAAATTATATAAATATTATTTTATTTGGTCATGTAATGTTCTAATTTATATTTATATGGTTAAAATAACATGTTATGTATATATTTTGGTTTTAAAACATTTTTCAAAGTGTAATTGACATTTTCCAATGTCAGTTGTATTCTGTTTATAATTTCTAATTTCCAGTTTCATTTAATTAAAGAAATTCTTTGGTTATTTTCTATTTTCTTAAGACTTTATTTTATTTTCATTTACACTTCATTTTTTTCAGCATTTATTTTATTTTACTTGACTTTTTATTTATTTATAAGTGTTGTTATAATTTTCCAAAGTTAAGTGGATTGTGTTTGCATTTTCTTAAGCTAGTTTCAATATATTAAACTATTTTCTTTATTTATCTTTCTATTTTACTAAATATAAATTATTTATTTTCTTTTTCACTTTATTTTAGTTTGTTTTATTTTATTTACTAATTTTATTTGTTTTAAAATATTTTTAAAAGTGAATTAGAAATCTTTCTAAGGCTAGTGATATATTATTTGTAATTTTTAAGCCCCGTTTTGAATTTTTAAACAATTTTGTTAATTCTTTTTCTATTTCTCTTAAACTTATTTATTTATTTCAGTTCATTTTATTTTGTTTTCTTTTTCTAGTGCATTAACTGAAATTTTATTTATTTTATTTGATTTAATAGAAATGGAAATTTGAAGGGACTAAAAAGCTTTATAACGTGTGACTTTTCGGCTGCTAGTCTTTTCATTTTCTTTGTCTTTTCATTTTTTTTCTTGTGATTTGGCTGTACATTTCAGTTCTTGGCCATGAATTTTATTCATTTTCACATGAGAAACATCCCATCTCATTATTTTTTACGGCTAGAACAAAAATGGTAATGGCTTCCTCCATTCTTTTCTACTTTTCTTCCTCTTTTTCCATTGAATTTTGCTTGAATTGCATTGTCTCTTTACACATGTTTCTCGGCCTAAACCCCACCATCTCCTCCACCACTTCCTTCCCCTCATCATCCACGGCTACATCTCCATCCCCTCTAACCAGATCAGGCCATGACCATCTAGTTGAGCCTACACCACAAAAACATCACAAAAACTCCTTAAAAAGCATGCCTAGCCACCTAGTCTTCATCACCATCACCTTAGATGACCTTGGACACCTCCTATTGCTCCACCACCACCTTGACACACCCTTTAACATCACCTCCTACCTCTGTCCAGACCTGTACATGAAATGGCCGAACCTAGATGGGACATAGACCGAGCCAAACGTTGAACCAAAACTCCACTATTTGCATAAGCCTCTTCATATTCATGTGTAATAACCCCTCCACCACTTCAATGCCTTGTAGTCGTGCCTCTTTGAACCCAAACCTGAGCAAAAGTCATGCCAAACCTGAGCCAAAACATCCCCTAGGCCGAGCAAGCAATGGTAGAAAGCAAGGCAAAAACATTCATTCCATTTTTGCTTTTTATTTCAAAAGTTGTTTCAAATTGATGTTGTATTGATTTATAATTTTACTTTGTTTGTTTATGGGTTTTGACAAGATCATTAGCTTGGTTCTCATCCTCTTGAATCTATTGTTGTGTCATCATGCCTTTTGGAATCTATTTGTGTCATTTGAATTGATATCTCCAGCACAAAGAGGTGAGTAAATCTCACCAGACATTTATACTTATGCAAATGTGAATTGAAAACAATTGAATGTGTAGTACTATTATGTTATATTATCACTGTCTGTGATTTTTAATTATATGATGTTAAACCTGTTTATTTACCTATCATCTCATCTGTTACTAATATATGTTGTTAAACTGTTCATTTATATCTGTTTATCACACTGCAAGTTCCCTGTAGATTAGATCACTATGGGTTGAAATGATACATAGCCGAACGGACTTTAGAATAGGGAAAAATCGTTATGGGCTGAAATGATAGGCATGAATGATTTTTATTTATTTTATTTTACTTAGGATTGCGGGTTTGAATTGATAGAACCCGGATTTTTCTTTGTAAACTGCAGATTGAAATGATATATATCTGTATCACTTGACCTAGGTTAGAAAACTATATACAGGCCCTTGGTTATTTTATAAAGTATTTTGAATATTTTAAATATGTTTAATAGTGTAAATTTATGAAAATTTGATTTAAATTGGATTTTTAATGTTTAAATAAAGAAATTTTGATTCTTCTATAAGTTAAAAATGTAATTAAATGTATGGTTAAATTTTAAATTATTGAAATATAACTTAAGTTTGGAAATTTGGATTTTTGGGTTTAAAAGAAAATTTGAGTTATATAAATAAAAATGGAAATATAATTATATTAGAAAAATGGAAATAAAAATTTAAGTGTTAAGTTTAATTGTTAAAATGAAGAGAATAGAAATTTTACATTTAAATTTTTTTAAGTGAATTCTTGAAAATTGGTTTTATTTATAAGAAAATTTATTATAAAAATCATAAGTTAAAAGTATTTTAAATGAACATTTTGAATGTTAAATTATGGTTTTTATAATGTTTAATGGTTTAAATTGGGATTTATTGTTTGTTGGAAATACACTAAAATCTGGAAATACTTTTAATAGCACTTCAGAAATGCTATCGTTTTTGAAATGAACTAAAACTTAAATAAGAGGCTATTACAGTAGTTCTGCAAATGTTGTAGTTGCTGAAGTAAACTAAAAGGCTAAAAACTTAATAAAAGGACATTACAGCAGTTCTGTAAATGCTGTAGTTGCCTGCTGTCTTTGCTGAATTTAATGAAAACCTTTATTATGAAACCTGAGCTATTACAGCATTTCTGGAAATGCTGTCTTTGCTGAATTGAACTAATTTTCAACTAAAATTGAGATTTTACAACAGTTTTAAATGTTGTCTTTGTTGAATAAAAATGTTTTCAAGTATAACTTATAATAGCTTTATCTAAATGTTGTGAAAGGCTGAAATTTTCAATGTTTATGGTTTTTAACAAAGTAAATGAACTCGGAATGGTCTAAACTTTGGAAATGAGAATAAATGAATGATATCTTGGAATTTAAAAGGTATTTAAAATTAAATATGGGCTTTGAATTCAAATGATGATTGGATAATGAAGTTTTGAAAGATATGATATTTTGAAATATTGAAATGGTTTGGAAATGATTTAACCTTTAATTTGATAAAGATTTGAATTTGAAATGATATTTTGTTTTGAAGTATAAAATATTATTTTGGAATTTTATAACCACGGGTATACTTCTCTATATGTCATTTGATTTCCTGGTGATGGTTTGATGCACATTAACACTGTTAGTTGCATGGTTTACTTCGATATGGACATTTCTGTGATATTGTCACTATTATTTAATTGATGGTTTTATGGATCCTTAAAGGATGGGCGATCCCAAGCACCCTTTAAGTTATTATGCATTGCTATTACAGTTCACTTGAGTTGGTTTACATTGTATAAGTATATATGTCCTGACTCGAGTGTTTTGTGTTTTACTTTACGCTCGGGTCAGCCTAAGAATCACAGCTTTGGAATTTATCTTCTAGAGCTAGAGATTTGCTGGTGCTCATCTATCCATCTGTTATTTCTTATCTTCTAATCCAGTTATTTACTATTCGGTATTGTCTCTGTATTATTGATTTATGTATCCTAACTTCTATTGTATCTATTTTGACTATGAGATTTTATATATGTTTTGAGAGTTTGTATATAGTAGCTTCATGAACTACTATGGTATTTTATTTCCGCTGCGAGTTATTCTGATATTTCTGTGTTTGTGATTCTGTGAATGATTTTATTTGCTCCAAATTTTATTACAATCTGTTATTTTGAATTATTCAAGTCAAACATGTGTGGATTATTGTCGATTTGAATGGTCCAAAAATAGTGGGTCGTTGCATTTGGTATCAGAGCTTTGGTTTTAGGCAAACCTTAGCCCGCGGAGCAAAAACTCATTAGAAATAGGGTAGAAATACCCTAGAATGAGTGAAATCAATCTCAGAATCATTCCTTTGTGAGAGAACGTATTTTCGAAGTATAAAATTATTTTTAAAGGATTTTTAAAGATTATTTTGATATAAAATTTTCTTGTTTTGAAAGAAAATTTTCTGGACTTTATCCCTTTCGTATCCACCTTGTTAGTAATTTCTTTGATTAGGATTTCCTTAAAATTCTGGACTTCTATCTTAGTTGGGATTTCTTCGATTAGGATTCCTTTGAATTTTGGAACGCTCTAAAATCCATTCCTGTCTCCCTTAATTGTATTCTTTTGATTTTTGGAGCATTCCATAACTCCACTTTGAATGACCTCTATAAAGACCGGTGATTCCGCCAAACTTTGAATGATTTGTAAAGGGGTGAAACTCCTTTACAATTGGCATTGATTCACCGGAGATTTCTATATCCTCGGTTTACGATGTTTTCTATCTTCTGCTATATTTAGATTCTATCTCTGGCGATCGAAGGTTGATTTGCCTTAGATTTTAGCGTCGATTATATTCCTAAAGTCACGGTTGACCCTATTAAGGTCGCCCACGATTTATATAGGCTTATCCATCTTCTATTTGGTAATTTAATGATCTTATCTTCGTTTGTGCTTATCTTTGAATCAGAATTCTATTTGATTAGAGTCCCTCTAAATTTGAATCTCTGTTTTGCTTTGAAATCCATCCTTGAATCATCCCTTGAAAAATTTGTGGTTGATTGTCTTTTGAAAATTGTGTATTAATCAAAGTTATTATTTTGATAAGGATGACCATATTTTATATATATAGGTGAAATATTTTCTATAAGGATCTATATACCTTTTAAATGAGAATTTGAAGTTCTGAAAGGATTAGAAAATTTATAAGGAATGGTTTCATATAAAATAATTTATAACTGAAGGTTTTGAATCTGAATTTGAGTGATTGAACTTCGGCATTTTGGAACTGGTTTTAAGATTTTGAAATAATAAATAATATGATTTGAAAGTATTTTCCGAATATGAAATGTTTCAAATGATTTTAATGAGGTTCAAATGATTTCAAAGAAATTTCAAAAGAAGTTTGAGAAAATAGAAGTCCAGAACCCACTTATGTCGCTGGAAAATATTTTCGATGATGAATGCATGCATCATCGACATTGATTTTCGAGTTTCTGAGTGGGGGAGAGGCTACTTCGGTAGCTTTGCTATGCGATTGATTTGTGAAACCAATTTTGATTTCAAATTCCGAAGTGTGATGTGATATTCGAAAGATATATGTATATATATTTGAACAATTTGAAATGAGCCGGTGTTCAGTCCTTGAGTTTTGGATTTTATTTGATATAACCCTATCTTTCTGAATTGATTTACTAACTTGTTGGTGATTTCCAACTCTTGGATTGAAATATGATTTCTTCGACTATTTTGAAGGTTCGAACACTTCCAAATCAAAGTTAACTTTTCAAAGCTAAGTAATTTTGAAAAGTATAAAGTATATAAGTTTGGTATGTAGGTTTAAAGTATGTAGTAATATGATTTAAATAAGTTGAAACTATTTTGTTAAGTAAACGAATAAGGCTATTTTGAATTTTTCTAATATTAAATTTAGATTTGAAATGTTTTGAAAAGAATTTGGTCTTCAGAATATTTTGAAAAAATTTAGTTTAAATGTTTTAACTGGGTAACATCTTTATAAAACTATATATTGAACAAGTTGGAATAGATACATAAGTTGTACGTATGCTGTTTTATTCGCATAATTAATTTGATTCAGGTTTGAGTACACAAGTTCGAAGTGAATTACACCATTTCATGTTAGGATTTTTCATTTGACTCTTGATGGCGAATATTTGATATAGATTTTGGGCTTGATTCTAAATTTCTCTATCATAGTATATGGCTATGCAAGGAGACTAATGGCTTCTAGTCGAGAAACCATATCGTAGTCTGCATTAGGGAAGTCGAATGGACAATACTAGTTGAAAGCGAACTTGTGTGATCGAGCGAGCGATCGAATGTAATGTTGCGAAATGATGACATATGTACATCTTATATTCTAATATCATTGATGCACTTGACGCTGCAATTGGAAGTTGTTAGGTTGGATATCTTTGTAATTTAATTGGAATTTTTCTTTTATGAAAAACTAGTATCAATTTAAAACCATTTTTCAAAATTATTTTTCTTTTGTTCTTCTTAAACAAACTATTTTATTCTATTTTACATACTTACAAACTATTTTATATAAAAAACTATTCTAAATTAAAAATCTTTTATAAAGCAAAGGTGTTCAATTCCATATGGCTCTTCATGCAGCGAAATTTATTATTTTTGAAAGAATTTGATCCTTATATAAGATGAACTTTATGTAAGTATAAGATGATTTTGAAAACCATTGATTTTGGAAATGAATTGTTTGACTTAAATTATATTGATTTAGAAACTTGGATTATTCTCCAAACTATTATTTTGGAAACTTTGAAACTGAAGATATTTAAATTGAGAAGAAATAATTTGGTGGAATTGTATATGATTTTGAAACTGAACTGATATTGAAACAAATTGAATTAAGAACCTTGTATTTGACTAAATACTTGATTTGGGAGTTATCGAACCTATATAAAAATTGGTTTGTGTAAGTATGATGTTGATTCGAAAACTAAGGATTTGAAAAGGTACTCAATTTGAAAACTGAAATCTTATATAATTGAAGTCTATATAAGTGTTATTTGATATAATTTTGATTTTGGAAAGGTATTTGATTTGAAAATAAAATCTTATATATAATGGACTTTATATAAGTATGATATTTGATAGTGATTTGAAAAGGTACTATATGATACATATTTTCGAAGTAAAGATATGGAAAGTGCCTTTTGCTTGATATTCGCTTTATGGCCACATTGTGGATTCATTCTATCGATATTTCTCTGATTTTTGGTTTTCCGGATATGATACTTGAGTTTCCATCGAATTCCATGGCGTTACCCATGGTCTTACGAGCACGAGTGCATAGCGTAATTCACCTGGCTGGATGGCCCAGGGGTACGGATGTTTCCTGGGGGATTCAGGCGTAACCATTATGTATCCTGTGATCTATGTAGGTCGTATTAGTAGCGAAATCCGTAGGGCTGAGAAAGCTTACGGATACAGATGTTTCCTGGGGGATCCAGGCGTAACCTTTGTGTATCTACGGTCTACAAGTCATCATAGCGCAATTCGCAAGGCTGAGAAAGCTTACGGATACGGATGTTTCCTAGGGGATCCAGGCGTAACCTTTGTGTATCTGCGATCCATGGTTAGACAAAGGTTTTGTTTGTTTTTTTTGTTTGGATTGTACTTTCCATATCTGTTTTTAAAAGTTTTCCAGTATTTTCACTGGGTGTTGAAACAAGTCTACTAAGTACCTGGAGCATTCAAGCTTTACGCCTGATCAACGCACTGCCAGAGTCTGCAGGAACGAGGATAAACTTCATAAGACATCGAGTTATAAAAGTATTTTGATAAAATATTATATAAAGGATATTTTGATCAGTTATTTCTTTTCTAAAAGATTTTAAGGTGTTTTAAATATTGTTTACTTCTTAACTAACAAGTTGAATTTAAATGACTTTTATGGATATAATAAAATGGATTTAACCAAATTATTAGGTATTAAAGAATTCCAATTGAATTTTTATGGTTTTAAAATAATGGCTCATCCTTGCCTTTCGTCCTATTTTCCCTTCTAGCTATTCTTATTCTCCACCTTGTTAAACTTATCTATAACAACAGTTATTAGGTATAATTTTAATCTTCCTGTCATCTTATCTTAATCCTTTTCCATTCTATCTTTTCTGTGTTTTCCGTACCTCATTCCTTTTCGAGGACGAAAAGATTTGAGTGGGGGAGAGTGTAACAACCCTGTATTTTGTGATTATTTTAATTGTATATTTTAATTATTTTAAATTGAATTTCTTGATTTGAAAACTTTATTTTATTTATTAAAATGGATAAATTTTGTTATTTTAAATATAAATTTTGGTTTTGATGTGAATTAGAATTCCAAACAGGACTAAATAGAATATTTTCCCAAAAAAATGAATTTTTGGTCAATATGGTCAAACTCTGACTTTTAAATTTAAAATTTTGAAAGTTTGAAAATTTGAATTTTATCTTTTATTATGAAAGTAAATAAAATTTTAAGAATAATGCTTTTTGTTTCGTAAAAATGTGATTAATATTGTGAAAGTTACGCCTTTTTAACTATTAAGTGTAATTTGCTTTATTTAACAAAATTATTTATTTTAAATTATATAAATAATATTTTAGTTGGTCATGTAATGTTCTAATTTATATTTATATGGGTAAAATAACATGTTATGTATATATTTTGGTTTTAAAACATTTTTCAAAGTGTAATTGACATTTTCCAATGTCAGTTGTATTCTGTTTATAATTTCTAATTTCCAGTTTTATTTAATTAAAGAAATTCTTTGGTTATTTTCTATTTTCTTAAGACTTTATTTTATTTTCATTTACACTTCATTTTTTTCAGCATTTATTTTATTTTACTTGACTTTTTATTTGTTTAGAAGTGTTGTTATAATTTTCCAAAGTTAAGTGGATTGTGTTTGCAATTTTCTTAAGCTAGTTTCAATATATTAAGCTATTTTCTTTATTTATCTTTCTATTTTCCTAAATATAAATTATTTATTTTCTTTTTCACTTTATTTTAGTTTGTTTTATTTTATTTACTAATTTTATTTGTTTTAAAATATTTCTAAAAGTGAATTAGAAATCTTTATAAGGCTAATGATATATTATTTGTAATTTTTAAGCCCCGTTTTGAATTTTTAAACAATTTCGTTAATTCTTTTTCTATTTCTCTTAAACTTATTTATTTATTTCAGTTCATTTTATTTTGTTTTCTTTTTCTAGTGCATTTACTGAAATTTTCTTTATTTTATTTGATTTAATAGAAATGGAAATTTGAAGGGACTAAAAAGCTTTATAACCTGTGACTTTTCGGCTGCTAGTCTTTTCATTTTCTTTGTCTTTTCATTTTTTTTCTTGTATTTTGGCTGTACATTTCAGTTCTTGGCCGTGAATTTTATTCATTTTCACGTGAGAAACATCCCATCGCATTATTTTTCACGGCTAGAACAAAAATGGTAATGGCTTCCTCCATTCTTTTCTACTTTTCTTCCTCTTTTTCCATTGAATTTTGCTTGAATTGCATTGTCTCTTTAGACATGTTGCTCGGCCTAAACCCCACCATCTCCTCCACCACTTCCTTCCCCTCATCATCCACGGCTACATCTCCATCCCCTCTGACCAGATCAGGCCATGACCATCTAGTTGAGCCTACACCACAAAAACATCACAAAAACTCCTTAAAAAGCATGCCTAGCCACCTAGTCTTCATCACCATCACCTTAGATGACCTTAGCCACCTCTTATTGCTCCACCACCACCTTGACACACCCCTTACCATCACCTCCTACCTCTGTCCAGACCTGTACATGAAATGGCCGAACCTAGATGGGACATAGACTGAGCCAAAAGTTGAACCAAAACTCCACTATTTGCATAAGCCTCTTCATATTCATGTGTAGTAACCCCTCCACCACTTCAATGCCTTGTAGCCGTGCCTCTTTGAACCCAAACCTGAGCCAAAGTCATGCCAAACCTGAGCCAAAATATCCCCTAGGCCGAGCAAGCAATGGTAGAAAGCAAGGCAAAAACATTCATTCCATTTTTGCTTTTTATTTCAAAAGTTATTTCAAATTGATGTTGTATTGATTTATAATTTTACTTTGTTTGTTTATGGGTTGTGACAAGATCATTAGCTTGGTTCTCATCCTCTTGAATCTATTGTTGTGTCATCGTGCTTTCTGGAAACTATTTGTGTCATTTGAATTGATATCTCCAACACAAAGAGGTGAGTAAATCTCACCTGACATTTATACTTATGCAAATGTGAATTGACAACAATTGAATGTGTGGTACTATTATGTTATATTATCACTGTCTGTGATTATTAATTATATGATGTTAAACCTGTTTATTTACCTATCATCTCATCTGTTACTAATATATGTTTTTAAACTGTTCATTTATATATGTTTATATCACTATGGGTTGAAATGATACATACCCGAACGGACTTTAGAATAAGGTAAAATCGTTATGGGCTGAAATGATATGCCTGAACGATTTTTATTTATTTTATTTTACTTGGGATTGCGGGTTTGAAATGATAGAACCTGGATTTTTCTTTGTAAACTGCGGATTGAAATGATATATATCTGTATCACTTGACCTAGGTTAGAAAACTATATACAGGCCCGTGGTTATTTTATAAAGTATTTTAAATATTTTAAATATGTTTAATAGTGTAAATTTATGAAAATTTGATTTAAATTGGATTTTTAATGTTTAAATAAAGAAATTTTGATTCTTCTATAAGTTAAAAATGTAATTAAATGAATGGTTAAATTTTAAATTATTGAAATATAACTTAAGTCTGGAAATTTGGATTTTTGGGTTTAAAAGAAAATTTGAGTTATATAAATAAAAATGGAAATTTAATTATATTGGAAAAATGGAAAAATTTAAGTGTTAAGTTTAATTGTTAAAATGAAGAGAATAGAAATTTTACACTTAAATTTTTTTAAGTGAATTCTTGAAAATTGGTTTTATTTATAAGAAAATTTATTATAAAAATCATAAGTTAAAAGTATTTTAAATGAACATTTTGAATGTTAAATTATGATTTTTATAATGTTTAATGGTTTAAATTGGGATTTATTTTTTGCTGGAAATACATTAAATCTGGAAATACTTTTAATAGCACTTCAGAAATGCTATCGTTTCTGAAATTAACTAAAACTTAAATAAGAGGCTATTATAGTAGTTCTGCAAATACTATAGTTGCTGAAGTAAACTAAAAGGCTAAAAACTTAATAAAGGGTCATTACAGCAGTTCTGTAAATGTTGTAGTTGTTTGCTGTCTTTGCTGAATTTAATGAAAACCTTTATTATGAAACCTAAGCTATTACAGCATTCTTGGAAATGCTGTCTTTGCTGAATTGAACTAATTTTCAACTAAAATTGAGATTTTACAACAGTTTTAAATGCTGTCATTGCTGAATAAAAATGTTTTCAAGTATAACTTATAACAACGTTTTCTAAATGTTGTGAAAGGCTGAAATTTTCAATGTTTATGGTTTTGTAACTAAGTAAATAAACTCAGAATGGTCTAAACTTTGGAAATTGAATACTTGAGTTGAAAGTATAATAACTTCACTTTTAGATGGTTTAGATGAAATAAATTTGTTTGGAATATAAACTATTAAAAAGGTGATTTTAAATGAGAATAAATGAATGATATCTTGGAATTTAAAAGGTATTTAAAGTTAAATATGGGCTTTGAATTCAAATGATGATTGGATAATGAAGTTTTGAAAGATATGATATTTTGAAATATTGAAATGGTTTAGAAATGATTTAACCTTTAATTTGATAAAGATTTGAATTTGAAATGATATTTTGTTTTGAAGTATAAAATATTATTTTGGAATTTTATAACCACGGGTATACTTCTCTATATGTCATTTGATTTCCTGGTGATGGTTTGATGCACATTAACACTTTTAGTTGCATGGTTTACTTCGATATGGACATTTCTGTGATATTGTCACTATTGTTTAATTGATGGTTTTATGGATACTTAAAGGATGGGCGATCCTAAGCACCCTTTAAGTTATTATGCATTGCTATTACAGTTCACTTGAGTTGGTTTACATTGTATAAGTATATATGTCCTGACTCGAGTGTTTTGTGTTTAACTTTACGCTCGAGTCAGCCTGAGAATCACAGCTTTGGAATTTATCTTCTAGAGCTAGAGATTTGCTGGAGCTCATCTGTCCATCTGTTATTTCTAATCTTCTAATCCAGTTATTTACTATTCGGTATTGTGTCTGTATTATTGATTTATGTATCCTAACTTCTATTGTATCTATTTTGACTATGAGATTTTATATATGTTTTGAGAGTTTGTATATAGTAGCTTCATGAACTACTATGGTATTTTATTTCTGCTGCGAGTTATTCTGATATTTCTGTGTATGTGATTCTATGAATGATTTTATTTGCTCCAAATTTTATTACAATATGTTATTTTGAATTATTCAAGTCAGACATGTGTGGATTATTGTCGATTTGAATGGTCCAAAAATAGTGGGTCGTTACAAAACCAGTAAGCCTCATTTAATTAATCTTCTATTAATTAAATCTCTTTAATTATTTACCAAAAATATTCATATACTTATCCCACAGGTATAAGTATATTCACAAACCAGTTAAGAAAGATTTTTGAAATTCAAAGTCATATTAAATGGTAAAAAATAAATGTAATTTAAAACCTTGTTTACTATAAACCGAAACCACTTATCCTTCGGTGTTAAGTATGGAAAAAGCATTTCTACACCACCATAATTAAGAAGGATTATTCATTAATTCGTTGCTTGATTTTCTTAAGTAAAACTAAATCATATATGGCAATAATACTTTTAATTCATAAGTTCCCTATATAATTTATTTAAATAAGGTTTTATAAACCCATCTCCTTCCAAGTTTCAAAATATCTTTCTAATTAGAAACTCTTTTACTTGGTTCACTTTACCAAGTAAACCCCTTTTACAACACAAACTTATTAGCTTTAAACCCCTTTATAAAACAATATTATTATATTACAACATATTCTTAAGTTAAACTGAAACTCCATTATTAAATTAATTAATTAACTTCAAATACAATTAACATAATGATTAATTAAGGTTAAACATCATTATTAAATAATTAATCAGCTTTAAATACCTTTTAATAAAGTAATTAATTAATATAAAACCTGCAAATAAAATAATTAGTTATCTTATAAAACCTTTATAAAAAAATTAATTAACCGATAAAATTATTAATTATAAAATTAATTGACTTAAGGAAAATCATTAATTAAATAGATAATTAGCTTAATCGTTATAAATTAAATAATAATAATTTACTTAGAACATAATTAAGTAAATAATAAATTACTTAAACAATAGTTAATTAAATAATAATTAACTTAAAACATTGTTAATTCAAATAACATTACCTTAAAACCTCTTTAGTAAATTAACTTCAACATTTAATTAATTTAAATTATGGTTAAACATTGTTGATAAAATTAACAATTTAAAACTTATTAATAAATCTAACAATTTCTTTAAACTGTAATAAAACTCAAATTGATTTCAAATCCATTGCTTGTCAAATCTTTGGAAGAGGCTCAACAATCTCAATGATACTTAACAAGCTACCATCATACTCAAATTGACGTTCAATTCAACACATAGATATTTACATAAACATAAAAATGTAAATACTATCCACCTCTACCAATCGATTGATAACAATCAACATAAATCAACTGACAAATAAATATAAGTCCGAATTTACATAATAGTAGAACAGTGATTTATTCTGCTTAACAGCTATCAAACATAATCTGTTTAATTTTAATCATTGCAGAATGGTGTTTTATTCTACTGAAGGATGTCAGGGATTAGTTATAATTACTAAACAACATAATTAAACACGGCCAGCATTAATTTACCATTAAATTATACTATAATATATGGGTCAAATTTTTCCTGACTTGATCTATATGTCCATACGGATCCAACGCCGGAAACAACGTGTCAAACGGGTTAAGTACGAAAGAGTTAATCATTTTCTAAGTTTAAGTGTATGTGTGTGTGTGTGTAACACAACCCACACACCCTAGCTTCAAGGCCCAAGGCCCAAACACTAATCTAACTCCTACCCATGCGCTATCTTCTTTTCCCGGGCATAATAAAGAAAACCAACACTAGCTTCTAGGTTCTAAAACCTGATACCTCCCTTAGTGCACACACGTGTACGCGTGCACATGCATGTGTCGTCGGCCCTTCAACTGACTCAACACACGAATGTGCCCCTAGCTGCACATCACCTCGGTCCCGTCGCCACCAGCCCTAACTCCCCTAAGCTCCGACTGAATTCATAGCTGATAGTTACATGCCAGAAAACAACCCAAGTCGCGCCCAACAAACATCCCACCACTACCACTTCGCCCATCGCCTGGCCTTGCCGTTCGACTCACAGCACCACCACACATCAACGCACCTCCCAAGCACCCACTGGTTGAGACCGGTCGTGCTACCATTGCCTGAGATGTGGAAAACTAAGAATCAAAACCAAAGCTCCTTAAACCATAATTCTCACCGCACCCGTCACTACGGGCCACGATAGCTTCCACCTTCAACACGGAAAAGGTGCGCCTTCACCCAAGCTTCATCCAAGTACCAACGACAAGACTCCTAGACTAACGTTTCGTCGAAAAATAATTTTTTAATCCAAAATCGAATGCTTATCAAATTCGAACAAACAAAACTCTACAAATCATGAAACTACCACTAAAAATCATGACTTGGTAAGACGATCACGAATATAAAGGTCGTTCATCGATTCGTGATTGCCGAAAAACCAAAAATTTGAACAACTTATTATATTATTCAAATTTCTCAAAATATACTAAACTAACAATTCAACTACTATTTTTAAAATAAACTACGGGTCAAAACAATCAACTCACTAGTTGATGACATAAGCAAATTCAAGGTAGTTTAAGAGATATTGATTTTAGAAGGTGTGAATGAACTTATGTTTCAAATACATAGAGAAGTATATGTGTTTGATTAGTTACAATAAACTCGTTCTTGAAATTTTATGCCAAATTAGCTAAATTTGTGAAATTAAAACCTATTTCATAAAGCATAGGCATCACATACAAATTTACAAGTAAGTAAATAAATAAATTTACACGGTATGGATTTTTTTCTTCAAAATATTAACAAATTTGAATAACTCACATTTATCTCTTTCACATGCTTTTGAAAATGCTAATTCAAAGCTCTTAAGCACTTAAAGATTTGATCTTCAATGAATAAAGAGTTTTGAACTAAAAAATTGAGATTTTAAATTTAAGAACCTTTTTAAATAAGAGATGATGGTAATGGAGATGAGAAGGAAGAACGAAGATGGAATGAATTAAAATGGAAAAACGAAAATATAAGCATGAGGTGAAGTAAATAAATAAAATAAGAAATCAAATCCCCAAAATAACCGTAATTATATTTTCAACCCTAACATCATCTCAAAGCCACCTAAAGTACTACCATTTGAAAACATTTTGGGTAATTGGATGTTTCCATGTACTTAGTTCATTTATGTTGGGTATAAAGGAGTTTTTATATACTAAATCCATTTTTACACTTTAAACTTCATTTCATGTCACATCCATCTTTTGATTGAATTTTAAATAAAATATCATTTAAATACTTATTTATTTCAAAATAAATGATTTTTTACATTTTTAAAAGTTGTTTTAAAACAAAACAAAAATATTACAACTTAAACTAACTTGATGTTCGATAAAAAGCTGAAAATGCGAAAATTAAGTTTCAGCCACATTTTCAGTTTTCGTTGAACTATCTATTTTTGTAAACAAAATTCTAAAAATAAAATTTATATTGTTTGTTATAAATTAAAAGAGAGTTGTTTTAATTAATAAAAATCATTAACTAAATATTTAAATGAATTAAATATTAAGAAATTAAAATAATAAAATTCTCAGTCGTTGCATGCATGGTCGCCCCATATAATGCTTCTAATGGCACCATACCGATACTCGATTGAAAATTATTGTTGTATGCAAACTCAACCGAACACAAATAAAAGAGATCCTCCAATATATAACTCACTCTCTCGGTTTGACCATTAATCTGTGGATGATAAGCTATACCTAAATGCATCTCTATCTCCAACGCCTTTTCTAAGCTCTTCCAAAATTCACTAGTGACTGATGGGTCTTGATCGCTTCTTATACTCTTTTGCACACTGTGACGACCCAACTTTTTGAACAATTCAAGTCGATAATAAACCATGCATGTCTAACTCAAACCATTCAAAAGGGAGGATTGTAAATTGTGTTTAATAAGAAAATAAAGGAAAAGAAGGAAAAAAAACATAGAATCTCGTAGCGGAATGACAAAATATAATAATCAAATAAATAGTTCATGAAGCTGTTTAACAATATACATTTGATTGCACAATTTTTACAACATAATCAGAGTATAAACAACAACATACCAATAATGATGAACGGAATAATACTAATAACATAATGTACCAAACTCCATCTTCGTCCTCTATAAATAATATATTCAAACACTGAAATGCTCAGGCTGATCTGAGCGTAATGAAAAGACAAAACACTTGATTCAGAACTAAAAGTTCTTATGTAAATTAAATCAACAACAAGTAAATATGAGTGTAATAGCTACGGAGATGTTTACGGGATTTTTCATTTCCTATCAAGTGTACAACGTGAGTGCAATAACTTAAGAGATGGTACGGGATTTTCCATCTCCTAATGATCCATTAAACTATCTATATGTAGTAAGATACACTATATATGTAGTGTCTATCAATGCAATAAATATTTTTCTTAGCGTTAAAACTTTACATTAATCTCCCTTAACACATTTTTAAGCAGGTAGTCTATACAGGTCCTGTAACACAACCAGTAACGTCGGTAGCCATTGAGTCCCCTATAGGTATCATACTAAAACAAAATCATAGTGGGGGCGTATAAGGATAAAAGTATAAAAAGGCACATAAGGCAATGCCCAAGGTAGGATACTACTACTAGTTCGGGTCGCAAGGCTGAAGGTAACGCATCGTAGCCATGACCACCCACCATGTCCAACACTCCCAAAATCAAATCAAGGCGCACCGATCAAGTCAAAATCAATATAGTAATACGAAGAAATGTCTCTACTAGGGGTAGCTAGCCCACTAGGCCCTGAAAAGCCGTCCTGTTTTAGTCATTTCAAATTCGCACAAGTGTCGGGATCAACCATCATCGTTCTCTTTCTTCAAATCCAACAATCGTTCGCCAATCCAACCACTTCATTCTGGATCATCCACCACGTACACAGTTGTTAAAGTGGTTCCGGTATTGACAGAGAGTATGCCAATATTCGGCCCCGGTCTTTTTAACAACCAAACATCTTTTTTCACACCGGTTGGTACTTTTACATTTCGAAAATGATTAATACATGATATCAAAATATCATATTCGCTTCAAAAATCATTTCAAAATAGGGTATACCTTCATATCAAAACATTCATATTAAAATTAATGGTTTAAATCTAAATAATTCCCCTCTAAAACAGTTTGAATATTGAAAATGGTTTTGAATAAAGTAGTTTGAATATTGAAAATAGTTTGGATAATTAAAATAGTTTTAATATTGAAAAATAGTTTTGAATAATTAGAATAGTTTAAAGATTGGAAATAGTTTTGAATACAAAATAAATTTTAATATTGAAAATAGTTTAGATAAATAGTTTATATTTTAAAATAATTTGGTTATTAAAGTAGTTTATATATTAAAATAGTTTATATTAAAACTGTTTCTTCCTTTTCAAAACAATTTGAACTCATGTTCCCATTTCAATTCACAGAAAATTCAACCTTTCAACTTCCAATTTCAAGTCAACTTCATATTCAAATTCCGATCTACATCAGCCTCAATTCAGAACAATTTTAAACTTTACATCAAATTCAATTTAAACGGTTCTATTCAAATGGCTGAAAGTCTCGATTCAATTTCTCATTTTTAAACAATTTTTGCTTAAATCCATTTCATGTCCAAACTTGAAAATACAAATTTAAAACCATTTTAAATAAATTAAATTCAAAGTTTAAATCAAAGGTTTATCATTGAAAAAAATTCACTTTCGATAAATTCAAATCATATTCCAATTTCCATTTTAAGATTTCAAATTAAATCCTTAACAATTTCATTTAGACAGTTTCAATTTCAATATTTCAAATCTCGAATTAGAAAATAATTTAATTCATATAGAACCAATTTTTATTTTCTTTAAACAATATCATTTAAACCAATTCAAATTTAAAGTTTGAAACCATTTTATTTAACCAATCTGGTGTCCGTATATAATTTTCTACCCTATGGGCAAGTGGTCAGTTATTTCAATTTAATTACATGGATGGATATATATCATTTCATCCCATAATTAAATGACATAGGTATATATCATTTCAACCCATTTCTTAGTTAATTTCAAATAGTCCAAATGATAATATAAATGATGTTAATAAATAAATAGGTAATAATAAGAATAGGTCGAATAACTACACAACCATACATCCACATAGCAATCAATAGCAACCAATTGCAACTAACATCCAAATCATCCAATATATCACAAAAGTTACTAATTATCAATTGTCGGTGTTTAACTAGCAATTAAATTTAAATATTAATTTAAATGTCAATTAAATGCAATAACAAATACAGTTTCAATTTAAATGTCAATTTAAACTACCAAAAAGTAACCAATAAAATTCTTATCACTTCATAAATTAATTCAACTAAAATATGAAGATTTAGTATTGCGTGACTGGGTTTAATCACTCACCTTTGATTTAAAGCCCATTAAAATCCAATAAAAGCTCAAAATTCGAACAGTCTTCAAATTCAACCAAACTAGTTTCATATTGTTCGGATTTTCGATACGAATCTAACCGAAGAAATCGCGTACCAGTCAGGGTTCGTATGCAAAAGTTATTGATTTTAGAACATTTGAATTTAAAATTTAAATAAAATAAAGCAGGGGAAAAATCGTAAATAGCAAAACCTTTCACCAAGCCCTCGCGCTTCAGCATGCTCTTTCGAATACCCTTAGCTGCAGCTGACTTCATGTTGATAACACTGCCTACACACACGCCCTTGCCTCGATCGGACCACGCTACTGCCATCCCCAGGCCACGTCGCACCTCCGCCCTTGTCACCGCCATCTCTGGCTTGCCAGACATGCTCCGCTGCCACCGTGATTAAATTTCCAATTCTAGTGAACTTCGTCGTCTTTAAGATGATCGGAGACCATGGATGAACGTTGCTTGACCTCCTCAACATGCCAGCGCTTCCCGATCGTCGATTGGTTAATGATCCACCGTTGAATCCAAATCTTAGGATGGACGACTGAGAATAAACCGCTGATTTCTGGAAAAACGGAACCCCCAATCAAAAAATGAATTTTAGACGCTGATTCCATTCGTAAAGAGCTTCGCGATGGTATATAATTTGATAGGGTTTGAGCAATTTGAAAATTTTGAAGTTGATTTGAATTTTAATTAGGGTTTAGGATATCCACCATTGAGAAGGAACAGATTAGAACTGAATTATACGTACATAAAATAGAATAGAAGGCTTCTAGGGTTTATAACAACATATATATAGACAAAGATGGACAGGAATGGATGGAACAGATCGATTGGGCCAAAGCGATAACAAAGCCCAAAAAGCCCGTTTCGTTTCCGAAACGAAAATAGGTCATCCTATATGTCAAAATATAGGTTTTCAATATTTTTAAACTCAATGAAACTAATTTCAAAACCTAATTCTATTGTATATAGAAGTTAGCTTTTAAAATCAAATTATATTTATTAAATTCCTTTAATTTATTTCTACGCGTTTCGAGCTCGCATGATCAAACGATAAGTCTGATCGCAACGAAACTTGAAATCCTATAATAATTCGCTATCACGGATACGATGAAACTGGTTTCGTCGAAATCCAAGATAGTGCCCAAACAGACTAATTTTACACATTAATTAAAACAAAACTATTTTAAAAATCAATTTAATCACTTTTAAATTTTAAATTAAAATTTCTATCATCATCCTTAATTAAACAGAATTTAATTATCATTAAAATTATTTTTTCCATGTTTAAATCCAAGATTTAAATATTAAATTAATTTCAACATTGAATTACAACAGAATTAAAACCTTATTTCATTATATATTTAAATTTCAAACAAATTCTTTTATTTTGTTTTATATTCTTATTATTAAACCAACAAATACCTTATGAAATATATTTAACATTAGTTTATATTTTATTTCGCTCATTACTCTACAATTAACGTCTTTGCTCGTATTAACTGCAATATTTCAATTACATAAAAATTTCATTGATTTCCAAATTAATTTCAAGGGTTTTAAATGATAAGATGAGATACAAAACAATATTTACCTTTAAGTAATTTAAACGCATTTATAAATTTATTGTCTAAAAAAAAGGTTAATAAATTTACGTACAAAATAATTGATTTCATATTCTATACTAAAACCAATTTCAATTAAATAACATATAATTTCACCATTTAATACATCATTTATTTTATTCCTTATTAAATTTACAATTGATTGAAATTACATTAAAACAGTTGTCAATTATCTTCAATCAATATTATTAAATTATATTCTAATAATTTTTTCATTTATAAATCATAAATTTTAATTTCTGACACTATTAAATTCCAAAGTATTATTAAATTTAATATTTTTAATTATCAAAAATATGGGTCGTTACAATCTCCCCCACTCAAAACTTTTCGTCCCCGAAAAGGAACAAGAAAGAATCAAGGAATTTGATATATTTTATTTAAAATAGTCAATTTATAAACAATCTAACTTATAAGTTTAAGTTTAATATAAATTTAAAAATAACTCAACTTCTATGGAAAAAATTTCTAAGTCCTAAATTTATGAAAAATTTCGGCAGCATCTCCTCTGCACGACTAGGTCCAGAAAAATAACAATATCAATCAGTACATTGTATATATCTTATTACCATGGGAAAAATAATGAAATACCGTTACAAAACCGTAATCCGAGAATGTACCTATTTGTTGGGCAAACAAAACTCTATTTATGAAACCAATAGCAACTACTATTGCTTCCATAAACCTGTATCTTACTTACATAATCCAAAAGTGTTAAACTATATAAAAGATTAATATATTAGTTGTTCTTAACAATATCACAAACAACACACAATATATAATAATCATACGCAACAAAAGCAGTACTACCATTATATGTAACCATGGAATCCATCACACATCCATAGCAACCAAAAACTAATGGTTTGTCCAGGTTTAGAAACTTTTCATCGTACAAGGGTGATAAATAAACTACCAAGTGCACCAGACGCTCAACAGCCTTAGATAATTACTCAATAGATTATTCATACAACTTCAAACAAATTGAAGTATCCTTTCCCAAACATCCCATAAGCCAAACAACAAATAATTTTAAATATTATTTAAGTTTATTTTATCGATTTCTTTTCACATCATTTACTTTCCATTTATTTTCTTTCATTCATACATAGTCATCTTTTATTAATTTACATCATTACTTACATAATTTATTTCCCATTCAATATTTGAAATCATCAATGAATCCATAATTAAAGTATTACATACATGTAACAACCCGACATTTTGTACCCATTTAATTATCGCCTCGTGACGATCTAATCTGGTTGCTAATAAGCTATTGGCATTTTGATCGAATTGAAATTCTCTTCTTATCCGGTTTGAATTCTTTTCAAATTGGATTGAAATTCATTTATCTGATTTTTGTTAAAAAGGGTTGTGGGCTTAACAAATCATCTTGGCCCAAGTCTATGGTAAAGTGATAATTATCAAAGGCCATAACCGTTCCTCTCTATTTTCATTTTTTTCACGGCGCTAACCCTAACTAAAACGAAGGAACGATAATGGCGGCTCGCTACTTCCCCCCTTTTTTGCCTGGAAGTTAGGGCTTCTAATCGGAGGCTGCCAACGTTGGTTACTCGACGATCGAAGAGTATTAGGCCCTAGCTTCGTCGATCGTCTATCTCTTGGAGTTGCTCACGGCCGCTCCTTCTTGGTCGAGCTCGAAACAGAGGTGAGTGATTTTATTCACTCATGTCTTCTAATTCACACTTAATTAATGCCTTGAATTTTGTTCGTATACGTTCGTCTGATTTGTTTCCAAATATGTGCTTTGGTCGTTTGATCATTGTTGGATGATTGCGATTTTCCTTGACCAATTCATATTGCGTATATATCTTGTTTACTTGGTTTCCACGACATTGATTTGATTTTGGAAATCTCGGCTTGAATCTTCATGTATTCACCTGACTTCGTCATTTTTGTGCATTTTGAGTAGATACGAACTTTTCCCTGTTTTGTGAATTTCTTCCTTGTTTTCATTCGGCCTTGACTATTTTTGAAATCTCGGTTTCGCATCTTCATGTATTCACCTGACTTCGTCATTTTTGTGCATTTTGAGTTCATGTATCACTTTGGTTCATGTTGCACTTCACCTATTAATATAACCTGATTGCTTGAACATTAGCTTTGCTGGCATTACTTGTACATGATCTGTAGCTTGATAATTTAGACTTTTGTAGTCTGGTCCAGCTGCTGTCGAGACTGTATTTAGTCTTGTACTCATTGGATCATTTGCATTTCTCTGGTCTCTGTCTTGAGTCTGGTACGCACATTTACATGCTGTGTGACTTGAGTTTGCATATTCTTGTTGGTTCAACACTTTGTTTCACTACGTATTCCTTCATCATGTATACACTATGTTGTATCTGCACTTGTACACTTGGTCACTGTTGAGTCTAATCTTTGATGTTCTTCATTTGATCACTGTTACATTGTGAAGCATTTGAGTCTGGTTTGATTACTGCTCGAGTTCTTTTGGTTAGTGCATTATGATGTTTAGTATTTTCTGGTCTTTACTTGGACTTGATACACTTCACTGTCTTGGCTTCACCTGACTTTGATCTTGGACTTTGATCATCTATTTCGGTGATGATATTGATATACTTGCTGGAGCTGCTGTACCTGATCGCTTGCATATGCATTCATGTAGAACTTATGGGTTATCACCTTGTCCTGGATTAACATTTTTGCTGTGATGAGCGCGGGTCTTGTACTTGATTACTACGGCTATGTTTGTTCATCCAGTAGCATTGCTGGTCTCTACTGTTTGGTGTCTGCAGCTTTAAACATTGTTGTCACTGGGTTGTTTCATTGTGGCATTGTGTTTAGTCGAGTTATTGCATTTGGTCACCTATTCTAGTCTTCATTTAGGGTAGTCTGCACCGCTTCATGTTGTTGCTTGACCTGTTCCACTATGGTTCCATGCCTTGTGGTTGCATTTCCTTCGTGTTGCTGTCACATGGGGCTTGTAGTTGGTGTAGCTCGCTGTCTTTGAACTTTACTTGGTCATTTGAGGAGTTGGGTCTGCATTTTGTTGTATCTATACCTGTAGTTGTCTTCGTCTGCACACTCCATTTTGTGATGTTGGTCTGGTATGACCTTGCCTTGTTATCCCCTGCCTCCAGTAGCACTTTGATATGGTGTAGCTTTTGAATTATCACTTACCTGTTACTTTTGCATATCACTGTAATTCTATCACCACTGTTTATTTGCATATAAATGTGAGTTCTGACTTGTTTGGATTTCGTGACATCCGAGATACTTGGCATAGTTTGAACTTGGTTCTGGTTATCTTCGACATTGGGTTAGATATTGAACTGCATTGCCTTGTTCTCGAACCTGATACATTGCATTGATGTCTTGTATCATTTGCATTTTTGTCATTTTGCTTCACTGATGACCTTATCTTCTAATGAGGCTGATTTGCGCCTTTTCTGTTGAGTGCTGTAGTGCCATATCTTTGGTGCTCTCGCCTTCAGTTTGCTATTTCCCTGTGCCTTGCTTTGCGACATGTTGAACTTGTTTCACTTATTGTCTCTTTCACTGGGTACACTGTTTCATTTCACTAATGCAGCCTTGCCCTTAAATACAAGTGGTGGCTGCATTTTCGTAGCAGTTTTACCCTTGTCCCTTGTGGTGACTTTATATTCTGTTGTGGCGAGGCAGTGCACGCGTGCGTGCACTGCAGCCACACTGAATTGACAGATTTTAATCGATATCTCTTTTGTTCTTAATTCATCGACCTGTTGCGTATTCGTAGGCTGTATTGGCGAGGCAGTACACGTTAGCGTGTACTACAGCCAATTAGCATTGATATTTTTAAATTGACATTTCAATTGCTTAAACTGCTTTGGATTTCTGTTTTGTGGATTAACACTGTTTAGTGTTATATCTGCCGTTATCCAATTCTCGTATCGAGAGTTGGATATACGAGATTTCTATGACTGTCATCTATATTGAGATTGATTATTATTGCTTCTATGCGCTAATAACTGAGTTTGAATTAGACTGATCGGGGTATTATTTTCTTTTGAATGTAATACTCAGGTCAGACCGAGTATTTACAGGTTGTAGATTTTTAGCTTTGGGTTGCTGCTAGAGCTATGAAGACTTTTTATATCATTTGAAGTGGTCTTCGTCTTGTTGTAGTAGTCAGTGTGTCTGTTTTAAGATGATAATGTATTCATGTATATTAGTCGATAATGTACTTGTATATATAACTTCTTGAGTCGACAGTTGTAGTTGTATCATTTGTATTGTGTCAAATGTATTGTAACTGATATCAGTTATTGTATATATGAGACTTTTCGTTCCATCTGTATTCCGCATTTATGTTATCTGTGTTATTTTTATATCTATTGTCCTAAACTATTATAGCCACTGTGTAGTAGCTTTGAGTTTGTAACGGTATGTCGGATTTCCTCTAAAAGATGAAATGCATGTTATTCTATCTGACATATCGGTGCTCGCATAAAGCAATTACATAGATGGTCGCTCCTCAACAGCCTTATTCTCCGTGCTAGTTGACAGCACCACACCGTAGTGTTCTTGGCTAGCGTGGGTATAGAGGTGGGGCGTCACAGCTTGGTATCAGAGCCTGGGGTTTAGGACAATTATAAAACATAACTTAGATGGAATATGTGTTACAACTATTTGTCGATGTTTTATCTCTCATCTTTACATATGACTATTTTTGACTGTTAGGTATGAATTCCTAACGCTTATTCTTGTGTTTTCGGCTTTGAATTGATTTAGCCGATGTTGATTTTGTTTTAATTTGGCAAATTAAAGCCATTTTGACTTTTGGACTTTGTTCCACTTTTGTTCTATGCTATGAGTGTCATTGTGTACCTGTTACACTGTGATGAAAAATAGCTGGATCAGTTGCAAATTGAGTGATTTTGATTTCTCATTCACATCTAGTTTGAATCTCAGCGATTTTGAACTTGATATTTTGTGTTTTCCTCATCTGGATTTCCCTTCGACTTCGGTCACTTTGTTTTTGAGAAATTGCTGATTTCTTGATTTTCAAGACTCTGATTTTGTTTGCCGTTGGTTTCTTTGATAATGATGATTGATTCATTTTGTACTCGACTGCGGCTATTAATTGTTGGCTTCGACATTAACTTGATTCTTACTTTTGTTGAAGTCATTTATGCATTTCTGCTCGATTTGCTTTGTTTTTCCAGTTGATAATCGATTCTTCTTCTCTTATTAGTTGTTATCACCTTTATTGATTTTGATAACTTCTATTTCTGGAATTTTTGGTATTCCTACTTTGATGAATTTGGAATCGAATTCTTTGGATTCTATTCACATCTTCGTATGTGAATTCTTGTGATTGATTGTTTCTACAATCATTTTTGTGATTTGTCACTTTAAAAATATAAAGGTTTTTTATACTAGTAGTAAATATAAAAATCCTTTTTCTCCAAACGATTTCAAAACTATTTTACTACAAAGCTCTTTTTCTTAAACCGTTTTCCAATCTATTAGTATATACAAGCCTTTATTTCACTCGTATGAGAAATTGAATTAAACGGCCTAGTAAAATAAGTGGTATGAAACGCTTGCGTTTACTTCGTCGGTTAACTCCTGGACTTGTTCGATTGAACCTTTTGTGACAATTTTCTAGTGTAGATTTACAGTTTGTTCATAAATATTTAAGTTAAGCAAGTGGTTATGGGACATGAAGCTAAACTTTTATATTTACTAGCTTAGTGTAATTGACACTTCTCGTTGATCATGACGATCATTTTATGGTTAGACTAGACACCACTTGTGTGATTCCATTCACACATACCTTTTTTCTTTTTGGTTAGTCTAGACCTTAATTTGTGTGATTCCGACTCACACATATCTTTTTGTTTGCAAGGTTAGACTAGACACCACTTGTGTGATTCCATTCACACATACCTTTTTGCTTTTTGGTTAGTCTAGACCTTAATTAGTGTGATTCCGACTCACACATATCTTTTTGTTTGCAAGGTTAGACTAGACACCACTTGTGTGATTCCATTCACACATACCTTTTTGCTTTTTGGTTAGTCTGGACCTTAATTTGTGTGATTCCACTCACCCATGTCTTTTTCTCTACGAGGTTAGCCTAGACCTTAATCTGTGTGATTCCGACTCACACGCGTGGGATAGCGACCCACGGTCTTCGGACCATTCCTGTGTGAAACTTTAATGGATGGCTTCCATGAGATAGCGTCTCATCTTGTGATACCGGTATTTTGGAGTTTTCATGCTCCCATTTTGTGATAGGCATTTCCCTTTTCCTTTTTATGGTTTAGACTAGCAAATGTTCGATGTCTCTTTCTCTGCGAGGTTAGCCTAGACCTCAATCTGTGTGATTCCGACTCACACGCGTGGGATAGCGACCCACGGTCTTCGGACCATTCCTGTGTGAAACTTTAATGGTTAGCCACCATGAGATAGCGTCTCGTCTTGTGAAACCGGTGTTTTGGAGTTTTCATACTCCCGTTTTCTGATAGGCTTTTCCCCCCTTTTTATGATTTCTGGATTTCTTGTGATGATTTCTAGAATTTGTGCTTCACCAATTTTCGTGATTTCTATTGACAAGTTTTGTCAATTTTTGTGTATTGGTGAATTCATGTGTTATTGACTTGTTATGAATACAAGTTTAGGGTATGATATCCCTTTCTATCTTTGAGAAGATTCTTGTGACATTTTTTTGATGAATGAAAATTCATTTGGCATTATATTTTGATGCCAGTTATTTTGATGAGATTTTGACATGTTAACTTCAGTACTCGTCAATTTTGAAATGGATTTACAAGCGGTTCTCCCGCAATACTGATATTCCTAATTTAATCACGTGTTTTCAAAATTCTTTATTTTTAAAAGTTGTTTCAAAAATATAAATTAAAATTGTTTTCAAAATTTTTACAGCTTACATTTTCAAAAGAACGAGGAAGCGATTTAAACATTTCAGAAAAATCGAGGACTATGACCCCTTTCTTTTACTGATTCGCTTAATTCCGGACTTGTCCATTTGAGAATGTGAAATGTTATTTTTAAAACACACAATCCTGCACTTTCAAGGAAACGATAAAGAGATTTAAACGATTTAGCAAAAGTACGGACTATGAAACCATACTTTTTACTACTTCGGTTAATTCCGGACTCGTTAATTGAATATTTATGACTTCTGATTATCGTTTTTGATAATTAGATGTTTGTGATTTCTGATTATCGTTTTTGATAATCAGATATTTGTGAAATTTGATTATCGTTTGAGATAATTAAATATTTTTCGATTTGATAATCGAATATTTGTGATTTCTGATTATCGTTTTTGATAATCAGATATTTGTGAAATTTGATTATCGTTTGAGATAATTAAATATTTTTCGATTTGATAATCAAATAATTGTGAAATTTGATTATCGTTTGAGATAATTAAATATTTTTTCGATTTGATTAATCGAATGTTTGTGTTTCTGATTATCGTTTTTGATAATCAGATATTTGTGAAATTTGATTATCATTTTTGATAGTTAAACCTATTTGCAATTTGAAAATTCGATTATCGTTTGTGATGATTGAATATTTGCGATTTTGAGATTTGAGCTTCGTCTTTTTCTCTGGCAATTCAGGTGAGTAATCTGATTTACTCACATTCAATTCGTGCTCAGTACGTGAATTCTGCTCTGTTTTCCTTTCCTTTTAAATACTGGAACTCGATTGATTCTTGCTTTAGACAGTCGTCTGATTTTGATTCCTTGATCCCCTCGATGTCGATTCTTTTGATTTGAATCAGTCGAACTTTTTGATTCCATATCTGATACTTCCATAATTCCTATACTTCCCTGTTGACCTTTGCTTTGCTTATGCACTCGACATTGTTATGTTCTTATGGTTGTTACCTCTTTCCCACTTATCTCTTAGGATTGCGAGGACGCAATTTCTTTAAGGAGGGGAGTCTGTAACAACCCGACATTTTGTACCCATTTAATTATCGCCTCGTGACGATCTAATCTGGTTGCTAATAAGCTATTGGCATTTTGATCGAATTGAAATTCTCTTCTTATCCGGTTTGAATTCTTTTCAAATTGGATTGAAATTCATTTATCTGATTTTTGTTAAAAAGGGTTGTGGGCTTAACAAATCATCTTGGCCCAAGTCTATGGTAAAGTGATAATTATCAAAGGCCATAACCATTCCTCTCTATTTTCATTTTTTTCACGGCGCTAACCCTAACTAAAACGAAGGAACGATAATGGCGGCTCGCTACTTCCCCCCTTTTTTGCCTGCAAGTTAGGGCTTCTAATCGGAGGCTGCCAACGTTGGTTACTCGACGATCGAAGAGTATTAGGCCCTAGCTTCGTCGATCGTCTATCTCTTGGAGTTGCTCACGGCCGCTCCTTCTTGGTCGAGCTCGAAACAGAGGTGAGTGATTTTATTCACTCACGTCTTCTAATTCACACTTAATTAATGCCTTGAATTTTGTTCGTATACGTTCGTCTGATTTGTTTCCAAATATGTGCTTTGGTCGTTTGATCATTGTTGGATGATTGCGATTTTCCTTGACCAATTCATATTGCGTATATATCTTGGTTACTTGGTTTCCACGGCATTGATTTGATTTTGGAAATCTCGGCTTGAATCTTCATGTATTCACCTGACTTCGTCATTTTTGTGCATTTTGAGCAGATACGAACTTTTCCCTGTTTTGTGAATTTCTTCCTTGTTTTCATTCGGCCTTGACTGTTTTTGAAATCTCGGTTTCGCATCTTCATGTATTCACCTGACTTCGTCATTTTTGTGCATTTTGAGTTCATGTATCACTTTGGTTCATGTTGCACTTCACCTATTTATATAACCTGATTGCTTGAACATTAGCTTTGCTGGCATTACTTGTACATGATCTGTAGCTTGATAATTTAGACTTTTGTAGTCTGGTCCAGCTGCTGTCGAGACTGTATTTAGTCTTGTACTCATTGGATCATTTGCATTTCTCTGGTCTCTGTCTTGAGTCTGGTACGCACATTTACATGCTGTGTGACTTGAGTTTGCATATTCTTGTTGGTTCAACACTTTGTTTCACTACGTATTCCTTCATCATGTATACACTATGTTGTATCTGCACTTGTACACTTGGTCACTGTTGAGTCTAATCTTTGATGTTCTTCATTTGATCACTGTTACATTGTGAAGCATTTGAGTCTGGTTTGATTACTGCTCGAGTTCTTTTGGTTAGTGCATTATGATGTTTAGTATTTTCTGGTCTTTACTTGGACTTGATACACTTCACTGTCTTGGCTTCACCTGACTTTGATCTTGGACTTTGATCATCTATTTCGGTGATGATATTGATATACTTGCTGGAGCTGCTGTACCTGATCGCTTGCATATGCATTCATGTAGAACTTATGGGTTATCACCTTGTCCTGGATTAACATTTTTGCTGTGATGAGCGCGGGTCTTGTACTTGATTACTACGGCTATGTTTGTTCATCCAGTAGCATTGCTGGTCTCTACTGTTTGGTGTCTGCAGCTTTAAACATTGTTGTCACTGGGTTGTTTCATTGTGGCATTGTGTTTAGTCGAGTTATTACATTTGGTCACCTATTCTAGTCTTCATTTAGGGTAGTCTGCACTGCTTCATGTTGTTGCTTGACCTGTTCCACTATGGTTCCATGCCTTGTGGTTGCATTTCCTTCGTGTTGCTGTCACATGGGGCTTGTAGTTGGTGTAGCTCGCTGTCTTTGAACTTTACTTGGTCATTTGAGGAGTTGGGTCTGCATTTTGTTGTATCTATACCTGTAGTTGTCTTCGGCTGCACAGTCCATTTTGTGATGTTGGTCTGGTTCGACCTTGCCTTGTTATCCCCTGCCTCCAGTAGCACTTTGATATGGTGTAGCTTTTGAATTATCACTTACCTGTTACTTTTGCATATCACTGTAATTCTATCACCACTGTTTATTTGCATATAAATGTGAGTTCTGACTTGTTTGGATTTCGTGACATCCGGGATACTTGGCATAGTTTGAACTTGGTTCTGGTTATCTTCGACATTGGGTTAGATATTGAACTGCATTGCCTTGTTCTCGAACCTGATACATTGCATTGATGTCTTGTATCATTTGCATTTTTGTCATTTTGCTTCACTGATGACCTTATCTTCTAATGAGGCTGATTTGCTCCTTTTCTGTTGAGTGCTGTAGTGCCATATCTTTGGTGCTCTCGCCTTCAGTTTGCTATTTCCCTGTGCCTTGCTTTGCGACATGTTGAACTTGTTTCACTTATTGTCTCTTTCACTGGGTACACTGTTTCATTTCACTAATGCAGCCTTGCCCTTAAATACAAGTGGTGGCTGCATTTTCGTAGCAGTTTTACCCTTGTCCCTTGTGGTGACTTTATATTCTGTTGTGGCGAGGCAGTGCACGCGTGCGTGCACTGCAGCCACACTGAATTGACAGATTTTAATCGATATCTCTTTTGTTCTTAATTCATCGACCTGTTGCGTATTCGTAGGCTGTATTGGCGAGGCAGTACACGTTAGCGTGTACTGCAGCCAATTAGCATTGATATTTTTAAATTGACATTTCAATTTCTTAAACTGCTTTGGATTTCTGTTTTGTGGATTAACACTGTTTAGTGTTATATCTGCCGTTATCCAATTCTCGTATCGAGAGTTGGATATACGAGATTTCTATGACTGTCATCTATATTGAGATTGATTATTATTGCTTCTATGCGCTAATAACTGAATTTGAATTAGACTGATCCGGGTATTATTTTCTTTTGAATGTAATACTCGGGTCAGACCGAGTATTTACAGGTTGTAGATTTTTAGCTTTGGGTTGCTGCTAGAGCTATGAAGACTTTTTATATCATTTGAAGTGGTCTTCGTCTTGTTGTAGTAGTCAGTGTGTCTGTTTTAAGATGATAATGTATTCATGTATATTAGTCGATAATGTACTTGTATATATAACTTCTTGAGTCGACAGTTGTAGTTGTATCATTTGTATTGTGTCAAATGTATTGTAACTGATATCAGTTATTGTATATATGAGACTTTTCGTTCCATCTGTATTCCGCATTTATGTTATCTGTGTTATTTTTATATCTATTGTCCTAAACTATTATAGCCACTGTGTAGTAGCTTTGAGTTTGTAACGGTATGTCGGATTTCCTCTAAAAGATGAAATGCATGTTATTCTATCTGACATATCGGTGCTCGCATAAAGCAATTACATAGATGGTCGCTCCTCAATAGCCTTATTCTCCGTGCTAGTTGACAGCACCACACCGTAGTGTTCTTGGCTAGCGTGGGTATAGAGGTGGGGCGTCACAATACATTTCATTGCAGTTTAATTCACATTTATTATTTACTTATATACTTGATTTCCATTTAATATTAATACTCATTAATAAATCATTTCATACTTAAGTTTCTCTATTCCTTGATTCCCATTTATTTCTTCATATACATTATCATTTAATATTAAAACAATTTATGAATCATTTCAACATTTTCTTAAGTTTATAATTATTTATTTAAATGGTAATCTCCTTTTTACTTTTCAATTTAATTATTAAGCATTTCAAAATATTAACTTAAGTTTATAATATTTCTTATACATCTTATTTCCTTATTTGTAGACACATGTTCATTTTGAAACATTTATTTTTCTTAAGTTTTTCTTCATGTATGATATTCCAATATCTTTTTAGTTTACAAGTTACAAAACTTCAATTTCTTATATTTTCAATAAAAATTTATCTTTTAATTCAGATTTCAATTTGGAAGTTTCCGACCATTTAAAATCGTTAAAAGTTCCATTTTATTACAATAATTGAAACTCACTAATTAACAGAAAAATTAAGAACTTAATACCGGATTTCATTTAAAATCACCTTGAAATAACATATACTTATATCTTTTGTATATCAAATCATACTTAGGAAATTACAATTAAAATCTATCTCACCAAAACAATTGTGTAGCAAAGCTACAATAGTGGTCTTCCACTTTGAAAGTCGAAAATGAATGTCGATGATGCGGCCGTCATCATCGAAATTATTTTCCAACGACGGAGGAGAGGAGTACAGAACTTACTTCCTTTATAAAATTATTTTTAAAAACATTTCTTTCAATCTTATTGAAAATATTTCTATTCGAAAATACTTCCAAATAATACTAATATATAATTGTTTTACAAAAATCCTTGCAAACCAATTTCAAAACCCCAGAATTTAAGTTCTCAAATTTCCATTTAAATTCATTTTATTTGTAAATCATAATTTATAAACCATATTTATAAAATTATATTTTCTTATAACATACAATGGTCAATGGTTTTAAGAACCTTTACTAACCAAACAATAAATGAAAATAATCAAATATTATCATTTCCTAACAACCAACACACCAAAATATAACAGTATCAATTTATGAAAAATTATTCTTTTTAAATACAAAATATAATACTAGGTAAAATTATTTTGTTTACCTATTTCAAAAATAATATTGTGTCGGTTTACCCGGTTCAAGTGTTTAGGAATCCCTATCGATGCCATAGCGTCGTATGTACCGACTGGAATTCATAAATACTCAACAGAATAAATTAACACAATATAAAAACATTTTTATAGCACTAACAAATACGCTCTCTCATATATATACTCTCAAACTCATTCTAGGGTATTAATAACCCTATCTCTAATGAGTTAACCCCAACCGACTAAGGTATCTCTAAACCAAAGCTCTGATACCAACTGTGACGACCCACCTTTTTGAACGATTCAAGTCGAAAATAAACCACACATGTCTAACTCAAACAATTCAAATGGGAGGATTGTCAAATGGGGTTTAATAAGAAAATAAAGGAAAAGAAGGAAAACAAAACACATAATCTCACAGTAGAATGACAAAATATAATAATCAAATAAACAGTTCATGAAGCTGTTTTACAATATACATTTGATTACACAATTTCTACAACATAATCAGAGTACAAACAACAACATACCAATAATGATGCAGCTGAATAATACTAATAATATAATATACCAAACTCCATCTTCGTCCTTCAGAAATAATGCCTTCAAACACTGAAATGCTCAGGCTGACCCGAGCTTTGAAAAGACAAAACACTCGAGTCAAAACTAAAAGTTCTTATGTAAGTTAAATCAACAATAAGTAAATATGAGTGTAATAGCTTCGGAGATGTTTACGGGATTTTCCATCTCCAATCAAGTGTACAACGTGAGTGCAATAACTTAAGAGATGTTACGAGATTTTCCATCTCCTAAGGATCCGTTAAACTATCTATATGTAGTAAGATACGCTATATATGTAGTGTCTACCAATAAAATAAATATTTTTCTTAGCGTTAAGGCTTCACATTTATCCCCCTTAACACATTTTTAAGCAGGTAGTCTATGCAGGTCCTATAAAACAACAAGTAATGTTGGTAGCCAGTGAGTACCTATAGGTACCATATTAAAACAAAATCATAGTGGGCACGTATAAGGATAAAAGTATGACAAGGTAGGTGAGGCAATGCCCAAGGCAGGATACTACCAGTTCGGGTCGCAGGACTGGTGGTAACGCATCGTAGCCATGACTGCCCACCGCGTCCAACACTCCCAAAATCAAATCAAGGTGCACCGATCAAGTCAAAATCAATATAGTAATACGAAGAAGTGTGTCTGCTCAGAGTAGCTAGCCCACTTGGCCCTGAAAAGCTGTCATGTTTTAGTCATTTCAAATTAGCATAAGTGCCGGGGTCATCCATCATCGTTCTCTTTCTTCTAATCCAGCAATCGTTCGCCAATCCAACCACTTCATTCTGGATCATCCACCATGTACACGGTTGTTAAAGTGGTTTCAGTATTGATAGAGAGTATGCCAATATTCGGTCCTAGTCTTTTTAACAACCAAACATCATTTTTCACACTGGTTGATACTTTACATTTTGAAAATGATTCATACTTGATACCAAAATATCATATTCGCTTCAAAAATCATTTCAAAATAGGGTATACCTTTATATAAAAACATTCATATTTAAATCAATGATTTAAATCTTAATAATTCCCCTCTAAAACAGTTTGAATATTGAAAATGGTTTTCAATAATTAAAATAGTTGGAATATTGAAAATAGTTTGAATAATTAGAATAGTTTAACGATTGGAAATAGTTTTGAATAAAAAATAAATTTTAATATTGAAAATAGTTTGGATAAATAGTTTATGTATTAAAATAATTTGGTTATTAAAGTAGTTTATATATTAAAATAGTTTATATTAATGTTATATGAGTTTTTAACCAAGCAGGATCGACTAGAAAGCAGAACAATCTTATGACATCAGAATGGTTTAGAACTTAACCGAAAGGCTAAGGCAAGGAGTTAATGAGAGCCAAGATATATTACTAAGGTAACGGTTGAGATCGACTAAACCAAGAGATCAGCATTCTTTCAGCCCAATCAGCAGCCGAGTGCAAACAGTTAGTAGGTGCCATCAAAACAGAAAATTGTGCAATGAGACTACGCGAACAACATCCAAACAAGGTCTTAAAAGCATCCCAAACTTGGAACTTCAAAAATAGACAAAGTTCTTGGATCGCTAGCAACCCATATCTATGGATCACCAGCGATCCATGAAAACAGGATGGCTCGCTAAGGGAAACGCAGTCAAGAAGCCTAGAAGACAGAGAGGAAAAAATACTAAGTGTATGGATCACTAGCGACCCTTACATGATGGATCGCTAGGATCCATATATAACTTTAATAAGATGCGACCTAGCATATGGGAGTAATGGAAAGAGCAACAAAGTCATTAGCTTGCATACGAACCAAGTCTAAGGGTCGCTAGCGACCCATCGTTTTGGCTCGAATCGCGAGCTAGACCCCCCTAGGTTGTTCCCTACCTACCTGCAAGCAGTTGGCGAAGTGGCCTGGCCTAGAAGCTCTCTGATCCCTATAAATACCATCCTACCTGCAACATAAGTTGGATCTCCTCCGGATTGGTTGCTGATGCTCTTCTGGAAACATTCTTCACTCTCTACGTCCCTCACAACAATCTCCAAAGGGATTCACTGTGATTCTCCAGTGGATTCCAACTTTGGGAATTCAATCTACTTCCTATAACAGCAATCAGTCTGTAATAAAACTATAAAAAGGACGTAGGTTTCATTAACAACTGAACCACTATAAAAAATTTTTGTCTTCTCTCTTTTACTATTCTTTTTCTATATATGTGATATTTCTCTATCAGAACAGGGTTGGTGCTTTCAAACTAAAACCTAGTGTTAATCCATTTTGGGTTAATATTTTGGTGCTTTCACTGAGAAATCCAACTCAGAATCCAGATCTAGCTATCTACTTTGGATCCTATAGGTCCAGAAGTTAGATCCTTAATCTTTGCTTGAAGAATCCATTGTTTTGAATCAATGGCCCTTGGAAGAAGAAGAACTGCCTCTGGAAGATCCATATGGGCAGTAGTAGTTGGAGAAGATGTTAATCCTCAACAAACTGAAGTAAATGGCGCTAACTTAGGGAATCAGGCGCCAGCGTCCTCCATTCAGCATGAAGTTGTTATCAGGGATGAGTTTAATAAAATGGTTGATGAGATCAACCAAAAAAATGGAAAGTAGCCAAAAGGCTCTAATGGATAAGCTTAACGTTCTCCTAACCCTACAATCAAATCCCGCTCCAAGGACTATGCATGAACCCGCGGCTGCTATGGAACAAGAGAATTCCTCCGTTTCTGGTCTACATAGGAGAAATAGAAAACAACCAACAAAAAGGGTGACAATAGAACTTAACGTGGACGGAAATTCAAGTACTCCGTTCGCCACAAGGCAACCTATTCTGAATTTGAGTCAAGGGGCAAAGATCCCCATAGAACACATAGCTATGGATCTTTTCGACTCAGAGGACGGAGAGCAAGACGACAAATTGGAAAAAATGCCAATGTGTTTGATAATGTTAGGAATACCCAAACTACTCCAGCTAAACCAATCGCAAGCCAACGGGACCCTACAAGAGTGGCTCTCCCAATGATAGGAGAGTCTAGGTCTCAGCCCACTCACCAAGACCATTTGCAAAGCCAAACACTTAGTGCAGTGACTGATTGTCGCCCTCAGGACTACCAAACATCAGAGGCATACATAGCGGTAATGGTTAAATAATTAATGTAGGAGAGTAAAAATAGAAGAGATGATGAATGAGGATCTATTCCAAGTCGGACTTCCTTCACCGATGAAATCTCGAATGAGAGATATCCAGAAAAATTCACAATGCCAACTATTCCGTCCTATGACGGGATAAAGGACTCGAAACCTCACTTGTACATATACGGCTGGTATATGGATGGAGTAAATGCCTCTAAAGTTGTTCGATGCAGATGCTTTCCTATCTTTCTCAAAGGGATTGCATCAATGTGGTTCACTAGGCTTCCACCAAGATCTATCTCTACTTTTTACCAACTGGCAAAAAGGTTCCTTGATTTGTTCAGATTCCATACTGCGCGGCCAAAAGACGTCATGTCCCTATCCGGATTGTTCCTAGGGCATAACGAATCATTGAAATCTTTTATGAATAGTTAAACACTGCAGTGACGGAAGTAAGTAAACCCAACGAAGACATGGTGTTTATGGCATTAGTCTGTGCCATTCACCCGGAAACTGAATTCGAAAAGTGGATTAAGATGAAGTAACCTACCACCAGGAAGGATTTCAATCATAAAGCAAGTTGGTACCTAAGGTTGGAGGAAGCACAGGAGTTGGAAAGGAAGTCTACTAGTATGCAACCGACGAACGTTAGGTAAAGCGATGTAGCAATGAAACAAAATGCGCACGCTTCTCGGGCTGCTGAAGGAATCATTAGGAAAGATGGAAATTCAAAGAGAAAAAGTCAAAACTCCAATAAGAAGAATGGTAACTGCAACAATAAAAAGCTCAAAGGGTTGGCCCAAAGGCTACACTCCCCTAAACGATACACCGGAAAACATTTTCCTTGCGACTCAAGGGATTGAGGTATACAAAAAGCCCGCCTAAAAAGAAGCAACTGAGTAGCAAAAGCGCTCAGGGAAATTCTACCGCTTCCATGAGACACACGGCCACAATACGAACGAATGCTGCCACCTAAAGAATCTCATTGAGGAGCTGATCCAGAATAACAAACTCCAGTAGTACGTAAGACAACCACAAAACCTTGATCAATCCGCGGCTCTTCAACATCCTAGAGACCGAAGTAATCAAGCTGGAACCAGTGACGATGGGTCGAAACGAACCGACCAGAGGCTTATTATTGGAACAATATCTGGGGGACCACATCCTACGCAAAGAAGTTGGGTAGAAATGGAGCGACATGCGAGTTCATTGAAGCATGCTCCGAAGGAATCATGTTTAGATGTAGAGGACGAAACTCCAGCTGTTTGCACAAAAAATGGACAAACACCTCAAAGTTGTATGATTTAGTAGATCTTATGTTGTTCTTAGCGATTTGAGTGATTTATGCAAATATATGAAAAGCAGGGGCTAAACTGTAAAAAGACACGCAAATTTATAGTGGTTCAGCCAGAATGTGCCTACGTCCACTTTATATGTTATTTCTCTTCTCTTGTTTTGATTACAAGTACAAAGCTTTGATACAAGTAAAAGAAAGTTGTTTGAAAGTTCCTTCCGTGCTTGAGCTCTCAAACTTGTCCCCATTGTTGTACCCCTGCCCCTCTATTTATAGAGTGAGGCTGGGGGTAGGGGTCATGGATGTATATAACAGCTGGTGGGCCTGGGCTGACGCGACCTGGCCTGGTATTATTGGCCCGGAAGGAGTTGGTCTCCGGTAGGAGCATGGTCCGGTAGGTTGGTTCGGAATGTCTTGGTCCGGTAGATGGTTGGTCCGGTAGATGGTGGGAGGAACTTGGTCCAGTAGATGCTTGGTCCGGTAGATGGTGGGAGGAGCTTGGTCCGGTAGATGCTTGGTCCGGTAGATGGTGGGAGGAGCTTGGTCCGGTAGATGGTTGGTCCGGTAGATGGTGGGAGGAGCTTGGTCCAGTAGATGCTTGGAGATGGAGTTGGTTCGGCATTGCTTGGGGAGGGAGTTAGTTCGACATTGCTTGGAGATGGAGTTGGTTCGGTGATCGTGGGATGGAGCTTGGTTCGTTGGCAGGGTCGAAATACACCCAACACTTGCCCCCCAAAGCAGGTTATGTGCCAGCACATGGCGTGCTTTGTTTCTCCTTTGAATAGTCACATCCGGTTCCAGACGCCGAATCGGTTGGTTCGGTTGTCCCGGTATGTCTATAAATATGGGCTTCGTGTTACTGCTTACCCTTCACCGTCTGAAGAGCCGAACCAGTAGAGTACCGAATCAACTAGGGTGCCGAATCTCGTTAGTGCCGAACTTCGTTAGTGCCGAACTTCGCTAGTGCCGAATCAACACAGGTGCCGAATCAGGTAAGATCTTATCTGCCGAATGACTTCATAAGTTTTGAACTACCGGATGAACTTGAAGTTTTTGTATTACCGAATGGCCTCATATCCTGGGCTACCGAATGAAATCGGGTGTCGTGATTGCCGAACGAGTTTTAGGTGCCAGATGAGTCTTTGTATTTGGAATGTCGAATGAACCTTGAGACTCTGAATACCGAATGAATTTTAACCTTTACCTTATCGGATGACAATAGGAATTTGGGCATTTTGACTTTATGAGTGAAATTTCATATTACACACATACTTGTTTACATCCTCTGTTCTAATAATGTGTTTTTCCGGTGTTGCAGATAATGTCTCATAAAGCGGAAACTCGATCAGACAAAAAGAAATCCGGGGGCGAAGGAGGTTCCTCTACCGTGCCCCCAGCTCAGCCGAATCCAGAACGTCACGGATCTGCCCCGAGATCACTAGTGGACAGGTACGGCCCACAGGAGCTCCTGAACTCCCCACCCGATTGCTTTCCTATCTCCCTCAAGGAGGAGCAGCTTGATGTCATCTCCCGTTCTTTCGGAATTGATAGGGCGCACTTGCTGTTGCCAGGGAGAGAAGTTATGCCATACGACCCTCCTGAAGGGTACTTTGCCTACAGCAGATACCACTGTATGTGTGGTGCCATTCCTCCTCTTAACGCTTGGGTAGCCAGCTTCCTCACATATCTAAAGGTGGCCCCATTCCAGCTTCAACCCAACTCCTATGCTATACTGGTGAGCCTCTTCGTCATTTTCCAGAGGAAGTATGGTCGTGCTCCTTCCAACCGGGAGATCCGGTACTTATATAACCTGAGGGGCTATAAGAAGGGGTCCCCATACACCAGCTTGGAGTCAGCTGTAACCTTCAAGCCGGTCTTGGATCTGTATTCCAAATTCATTATGTTCAAGAAGGAGTGGTTCTTCATCAGAGACGACTCTGTTTCTATTCGGCGTTTTACTTCTGGATGTAAGTTGATGCTTTATTTATAATTTCCATTCTGGCTGCGATGCTTCTCCTCATACATTTTCATTTTTCGCTAGCGACAGGTGGCTTTGCAGTTGTGGAGACTGATCGCCTGGTTCAGATGGCGGCTGAGATAGAAGCTATTCTCGGGAGATATAGGTCATCTGCCTACCTGATCAGAAACACGACCCTTCTGGAGTATAACTTATTTCTTCCACAGCAGTCAGTAGTCAAGCTGAGGGAAACGGCGGAGGAGAGGGCGGCTGCTCAGGCTAAGGGAAGTGTCACGGTAGAGAGTAGCAAGAGGAAACCTTTCACAAAACCTCCAGCCGTCGGAGGTAAGAAACTTAAGAAGTCGGACGGTCCCTCTCCCTAGCAATTGTCCACTTACTCAGGAGGAGGAAGACGTAGAGGAGGTAAGAGGTGAGGGTGGAGGTGACCGGGAAGGTGGCGATGGTGGTGATGGTATCGGGGCCCTGCTTCCTGGGCAAGCAGGCGAGATTCAGGAGTGGACGGATGATGTATTCCACCAAGCTTTTGAGGGGCTGGACGGGGAACCGGCTTTGATAAAGAAAACTGGGAAAGCTGACAAGGCTGGGACTGGTGCAAGCGAGCCTCCTCAGACTATTCCAGCCAAGGTGGCTCCGACGACTCAAGGTGAACTTTTGACTCCTGCGGGCTCCATTTATGATAGGGACTTAGGAATATTTTATGACCCGCTCCCGTCCTGGAATGAAATCCAGGACTTATTGCAGTATCCTACTCCTCCCCAGGGTTTGTACAACCTCAGATGTGTTTCCTTTCTTTTTACCTTTTAATTTCCCGTGTTTTCTCGAATTATAGATCAATGCATGCTTGTACCAACTGTCACGACCCGCCTTCCTATGCCCAGGAAAACGCATCGTTATGAAGAAAAAAGGGATAGAAGAAGAAAAGAAAAGAAGAAAGAACAACAACACATCAGAAATCTCACAGCGGAACGAGAAATATATTATATCACATAAGATATTACATAGTATCATATACATCAGAGTACACAATTTATACATTACAGAATAGACAGTTATAAACTTCTGTCTATTATACAACACAAGTACATCTATCATACACTCATGTACATGCAGAATCATCTATAAACATTCACATCAAAACAATATTTATCACAGAATCAAGCCTGCATTTGTCAAAAGTCTTTCAAATAAATCTGGAAGCCTGTTCATCATTTTCTGGTGAGTAAGATACATTTTCTTCATATCAGGAGTAGGCAAAACGGCCAAGGCCTCAGATCTTCGGCACAGGCTTGAATAGTACAAGCTCTCCAAAGCTTCCGCCAAGCCGAAGCCTTCGGCCCACCATTCCGGGGATGTAGTCGGCTACCGTCCTCTTCTCGGGGTTATTGACGAGGGCATTAAAAAGAGAAAGAGGAGCCATCCCTTATCTGAATCTTCACTTGGTCCTCAGCCTCCAGTTCAGCCTCTTCATGATATCATGGAGGAGGATACTGAGTTCGTACTTTCTCCGCACCCGTCTGAAAATCCTACCGTCACTCAGATTGATCGTCCTGACTTGGCTTGGAATCCATTTGCGGGTCATCCTGAACTGGGTCCAAGTTCCCATGATATTATCTTTGATGAAGTTACTGGTGAGCACCTTCTTCCCCGCAATCCCATGGTATGGGTGCTTGATGAGGCTAAGTCCTTAGATCTCGATCTACTTACTACTCGGGTAGTCACCATGGGAGACGAGGCCAAGGCTAATATTGATCGGGTGGCGGAGGAGACTAGGAAGCTGATGGGGCATCATGCCCGGCTGGTTAAGGCTGAAGAGGAGATTGGGAGTGCCAACATCCGACTAAGATTGATGGTTTCGGACCAGGCCAAACAGCTCGCTGATCAGGCCATTCAGATTTCTCAGCATGAGGCTGCCTCCGGGCGGTTGAGGAAGGCTATGGAGGAGGCTATTAAGGCGGAACTGCGGAAGATGGAGGCTGCCTGCAAGGAGCAGATAAATATGGCCATCTCGACAGTGGATGAGGTTCGGAGGGCGGATCTTGAGCGGGTAGAGGAGCTGTCGGGGAAGCTTGAAGCCGCAGAGCTTGCTCAGGTTAGGCTGAAGAAGGAGATGGAGGCGATGCGGAAATCCCTTCAGGCTGACTGCTCGAGATACCGTTTGGAGAGAGAAGCTGCTGTTGGAAGGTTGTCGGCTTCCGAGGCCCGAATGAGGAAGTTTGAGGAGAATGAGGGGATGATGGATGAAATGCTTCAGGACATGTACTTCCGAACTTGGAAGCAGGGCAACCTATCCTGGATGGATGATTATCCTAGGGTCATGGCTAAGATTTATCTTCGGGCTCTGGAGGAAGCTAAGGCAGATGCGGATAAAGAGGGTGGTGTGGTCTTCAGCATGGATGTGGTCACTGCCCAGTTTACCAAGGAGGAGAAAGTGGCGGTGAAGGAGGGTATGCGGTTACTTGCTGCTGAGGAGGCAGGTGTGCAAGTAGAGGATGACGACCAGGATAGTCAAGAAGCAAGTGCTGGTAAGTCTTCCTTTTTAATCTCTCCATTAACTTTGGTTGCTTATCACTAATGAATCCTTTCTCTGACTGGACAGGTGGTCAACAGGACAAGGATAAAACTCCAATGCAGCCGGCCCCTTGATCAAACCTGGAAAATTCTTTTTGTAGACTTGACATGGCCGTATACATTAGTCTTAAAACAGTAGAGTAACTTTTAAGTTGTAATTCTTTTGCTACTTGTAATAAATAGCTCTATTCTTGATGTGTAATTCTTTAACTTAAGCTGATTTTGTCGTCTTCCGAATGTTTGTTGCTATTTTGACATGTCGTATATAGCTATGCATATTTTTGTAATTGAATTGTGTTTGATGTCAGGTTTTGGTTTTAAAACATAATTTCATGACTTCTAATATTAGCATGTGGTGAGAACAAATTATAGTCATGTATTTGTACACAAAAGAAGAAAATACCGCCTTTCATGTTTTAATCGTAGATGGCAGTTTTGAATATCTTGTATGACCGAGCATGGAATGCAGTCGAGTGCCTTGCCATCCAATCGTGAGTCCCTACACCCATTGGCTAGTATCTCCTACTCTGCATTCTGTACTTTAGGGACCGTTATAGAGGATAGGAGAAAAGCTTTTTAAGTAAAATTGAAATATGTGAAAAAATAAAACTTCCAATCACGGAAGGCCTTCGATGTGCTTAAGTTCGTGGCAAACGGGTTTTGTAGTCACTTTCCCTAGTTGTGGGTCTTGGAGACATTTGTCACCCATCTTACGCCTCCGCGGGGAGTTAATTCTTTTTTACCACGGCCGCACTTAAGACACATCGGAGCCGAGATCGCGCACAGTAACTACCCGTGCCATTATGGCCCGTAATCGTGGGTATTATTCGATTTACTGTGGCCGGCTAACGTGGGTGCCGATCGTCAACTGTGAACTGCCCCTGGCTGGCCACACCTTATGTTGGGGCTTATAGTCGGTTCACAGTTGCCGGCGAGCCTAACGCCGTAATGAGCTGCCTCGGCTATAGTCGGCCTTCTCGGTGGCTTATAATCGGCTCATTACAGTTGGCTTTAAGGGCCGTCGCGAGCAATGAGTTAACCCGCAGCAGAGGGATGCTGGAGCAAAAGTGTCTCATTGGCGAGGGCATAGATTCGCATAGTACTTGTTAGGTTTTGCCCAGGTGAAGTTGCACCGTGGAGTGCTTTGAGTGGAAATGCTATATGCATAGGATTTTGTTCAACAGAAAAGGATAAAGTTAACAAGTAGCCAAGATATAAAGGAACAAGTTAAAAAAAAGAGACAAAGTTTTTTAAAGTGGTTCGGCATGAAAAGGCCTACGTCCATTGATTCTCTTTGTTAATTCACTTCATATGGGCAGTACAAGTTAAGAAAAGTATCGACGGAGGTGCTGGATGTTCCATGGCCTCTGGAACACCTCTCCGTCCACTGTTGACAAAATATAAGCTCCATTGTGGAGATCTTTATGAATTACATATGGTCCATCCCAGATGGGGTCTAGTGCTCCGGGGCGAGGGAAGATTCGCTTGAGGACAAGATCCCCTTCTTGTAAGGTACGATGCTTGACTTTGGAGTTTTATTGCGCTGCCACTTTCTGCTTGTGGGCTGCTGTTTTAAGGACTGCATCATTTCTTCTCTCCTCGACTAGATCCAAAGACATGTGGAGGAGCTCTTCATTCTCTTCCGGGTTATAGTGGATCCTACGGTGGGAAGGCACAATGGTTTCAACTGGGAGCATAGCCTCCGATCCGTATGCCAAAGAGAAAGGAGTGTGCCCCGTCGATGTTCTGAAAGATGTGCGGTAGGCCCATAGTGCCATAGGGAGTTCATCCACCCAAGCGCCCTTTGACTTTTCGAGCTTCTTTTTTATCAGAGTTTTCAGAATTTTGTTGACTGCTTCGACTTGTCCGTTTGCCTGGGGATATGCTACGGATGAGAAGCTTTTATGAATTCCGTGCTTTCGGCACCAGTTGGCGAATTCCTCGCTGTCAAACTGAAGTCCATTGTCTGATATGATTTTGAGTGGGACTCCGTACCTGCATAGAACATTTTTGATGAAGAAGTTAATAACTTTTGCTGAAGATAGTTTATTCAGAGGTTCCGCTTCCACCCATTTGGTGAAATAATCAACTACCACTATGGCATATTTGGCCCCGCCTCGGCCCATCGGCAGCTCGCCGATTAAGTCAATTCCCCATATTGCGAAGGGCCAAGGGCTGGTCATTTGAGTAATCTCAGTTGTTGGTAGCCGCGGGATCTTAGCAAATTTTTGGCATCTGTCACACTTCTTGACGAAATCTAAGGCGTCCCTGCTCAAGGTGGGCCAGAAATATCCGTATCGGAGTATCTTTTTTGCTAATGTTTGCCCTCTGGTGTGATCTCCGCAGCTCCCTTGATGGATGTTGGATAAGATTTCCTTGGCTTCTCTCCCAGCGACACACCTTAATAACGGGTTAGAGAATCCACGCCGATAGAGGATGTCTTCTTGTATTGTGTAGCGGGATGCTTTCCTCAAGATTTTCTTGACTTCGTTACGCCCGTTGGGTAGAGTGCCACTTTGTAGGTAGTCTCGGATGGGAGTCATCCAAGTTGCTTCTTTGGTTGCAGCTATCAAATTCACTTGCTCAAAACTTGGGGCCAGTTGCTTTGAGATGGTTACTGCCCCGAAGATGGTGATGTCTCTCACACTTGCTTGCTTTGCCAATTCGTCGGCCTCTCGGTTCTCCTCCCGAGGGATGTGTTTGACTAAGTAGTGGTCCAATCGGCTGAGAAGTAACTTGGTCTTCTTTAGATATGCTATGAGTCGTTCTTCTCGAGCTTGGAATTCTCCTAGTATTTGATTAACAATAAGTTGAGAATCGCTGTGAAGGCACAAAGAATTGGCTACGATTTCTATGGCAATTTCTAGTCCAGCTATCACTGCTTCATATTCTGCATCGTTGTTGGTGGCAGCGAACTCCAACCTTATAGCGTAGTGCAGTTTGTTTCCCCTGGGAGTGATTATTACCACACCTGCCCCCGAGCCTTGTTCGTTTGATGCACCATCCACAAAGAGATTCCACTTGATATCTTCTGTTATTTCCAATTTCTCCTTATCTTCGTTGGTAGTGAATTCTGCAATGAAATCAGCCATGGCTTGTCCCTTGATGGCGGTGCGAGGGTGATAGGTGATATCATACTGACTTAGTTCAATGCACCATTTAAGTAGTCGCCCAGAAGTGTCGGGACGATGGAGTACCTGACTCAGTGGTTGATCAGTCAGAACTTTGATGGAATGGGACTGGAAGTAGTGACGCAGCTTTTGTGATGTGATTAGTAAACAGTATGCTAGCTTCTCAAGTTTAGGATATCTGACTTCTGCCCCAGTAAACCTTTTGCTGACGAAGTAAACTGGCCGCTGCGTGCGGTTGTCTTCCCTTACCAAGGCAACGCTTAGGGCGTGAGATGACACAGCAAGGTATATGTATAACCCTTCGCCTTCGCTTGGAGTCGAGAGTACCAGTGGTTTCTGGAGGTGTTCGATTAGGTTAAGGAAAGCGGTTAAGCATTCGTCAGTCCATTCGAACTTTCCTTTGTGTTTCTTTAGAGCTTCGAAAAAGGGGACGCACTTGTCCGTTGCCTTGGAGATGAATCGGCTTAGGGCGGCCACTTTTCCATTTAGGCTTTGCATTTCCTTTCGGGTGGAAGGTATCTTGATATCCCTTAGCGCTCGGACTTGTTCAGGGTTTGCTTTTATCCCTCTGGCATGAACGATGAATCCTAAGAACTTTCCTGATGACACTCCGAAGGAGCATTTTAGTGGATTCAACTTCATTCCATATTGTCGAAGTACTTGAAACATCTTGCCTAGGTGGCTTACGTGATCTTTGGCTTTCCTTGACTTTACCAGCATGTCATCCACATATACTTCCATAGTTTGTCCTATTAGCCCTGCAAACATCTTGTTGACGAGGCGCTGGTAGGTGGCTCCTGCATTTTTAAGTCCGAAAGGCATTACCTTATAGCAGTATAAACCTCGGTCGGTGATGAAACTAGTGTGGTATTGGTCGGGAGCATGCATAGGAATTTGGTTATATCCTGAGTATGCATCCATAAAAGATAGGAGTTCGTGCCCGGCTGTGCTGTCTACAAGATGGTCGATTCTGGGAAGTGGGAAGCAATCCTTTGGGCAGGCGTCGTTTAGGTTGGAAAAGTCAATGCAGGTTAGCCACTTCCCATTAGCCTTTTTTACCAGCACCGGGTTGGCGATCCATTCCGGGTAGATAGCTTCTCGTATGAAGTCATTGGCGAGTAGATTTTTTACTTCTTCATCGAGGGCTGCTGATCGCTCTGCCCCCATACTTCTCTTTCTTTGTTTTACAGGCGTCTTGGTAGGATCAATGTTTAATACGTGGCATGCTATGTCGGGGGAGATTCCGGTCATGTCAGCGTGTGACCAAGCGAATACATCCAAGTTGTGGCAGAGAAAATCGATGAGTTGTTCCTTCAATTTGGCTTTTAGTTGGGACCCAATTTTCAATAGTCTACTGGAGTCGTGCTTGTCTATAGATATAAACTCCATAGCCTCTGCAGGCTCGGCGGTGGCCTCCTCCTCTTTGTCCCTAGGGTCTAATTCATTGAAAGGGTCGCTGGCATATCGAAGAGGAGGGGCTTTCTTTAGTTGCTATGCTTCTAGACTTTTTGTGCAGAGGGCAATCTCTACACCCTTCCCTTTATCCTTCCTGTGGTTGTTGCGAAGTTCAGTCACATAGCAGTCTCGAGCAACGTCCTGGTCTCCTTCCACTTCCCATACTCCATTATCTGTTGAAAATTTCATCTTTAGGCACCATGGGGCTAAGACAATTTGGAAGTCAGACAAGGATGGCCTTCCTAAGAAGGCGTTGTAGGCCGACTGGTTTTCTATTAGCACAAACGTCTGTTTCCGTACAGCGGAGCGGGGATGGCTTCCAATCTCAACAAAGAGGTCCAGTTGCTCGAGGGGCATTTTCGCATCTCCAGTGAAGCCGTGTAGTGGTTTATCGCAAGGAGATACATCCTTCATTGATAGCTTCATTTTGTCGAATGCGTGTTTGAACAGGATGTTTACTGAGCTTCCAGTGTCTACCAGGATTCGGTAAACTTCGGCGGGACCAAGTCGGGCAGAGATGACCATGGGATCCATGTGAGGGTACTGCCTTCCTTCTAGGTCACGCTTACCGAATGTGATGTCATCACTTTCTTTCCGCTTCGGGTGGCGTTCTTCTATAACCGAATTGACATAGTCTTTATTGTCTCTAAGCGACTTTCCGTACCTTTCCATCTCTTTCCAGCTTCTGTCTGCGCTGTGTGGCCCTCCTGAGATGGTATGGACCACTATCTTTTCTTGACTAGAGCTGCTAGCGTTGCGGTTTCCTTTGTCGGCCCCTGGTGAGGGTAGCCTTGGGTTTTCATTGGCAGGAGCTGGGGTCCTGTCCTGACCTTTTACATAACGTTCCAGTTTCTTTCTTCTGATGTGTTCCTCAATCAGATCTCGGAGATGATGGCATTCGTTGGTATCATGCCCGTGAGATTCGTGGAAGCGGCAGAACTTTCCAGACTTCTGTGCGTTATCTGATTCCTTCTTGTATGGTGGGCGTTTGTATCTAACTTCGCCTTGGGTGGCAAGGAAGATATTTTCGACGGTCTCGTTCAAAGGAGTGTAAGTGTCGAATCTTGGTCCTGGCCGATATAGGCGCTTTTCTCCTTTCTTGCCCCCAGCATTGTCTCTGGAATCATTTCTTCGAACGTCCCTTGCCACAGCAGGGGCGTTGCCATGGGTTGTCTTATTTTGCTGTCCTGACTGCCCTTCAACGGCAGCATCCTCAAGCCTCATGTATTTCCCGGCTTCATGGAAGAAATCGGGTAAATTAGCTGGTTTTTCTTTTGTCAACCTTCTAGCAAATTTAGTGTCCGGATGCACACCACTGCAGAGGGCCATTAGGATAAGCTTCTCATCGGCATCTTGGACTGCGGCTGCTGCGGCGTTGAATCTGGTTAGGTATTACTGCAGCTTCTCTCCAGGTTTCTGTTTGACGCTGGATAAGGAATAAGCGTCCTTAGGTTGCTCCACATGAATGCGGAACTGACTGATAAATTTTTCTTTCAACATCTCCCACGAGCTGATGGATCCCTGGGGTAGATGACAGAACCAGGAGGTAGCAAGATCTGCTAAGAAGAGCGGAAAGCATTTGCACAGTACTCCCTCTGTCGCCCCACTCATGAGCATATGCTGCGTGTACCTCTGTAAGTGTACAACGGGATCGGAGGTTCCTTTGTAGGGTTCCATTGTTGGCATCTTCCATTCTCGGGGGGTGATAGCAATTTCGATATTGCGGGCGAAAGGGCTGGTTACCCTAGCGCCTATCCCTCGATCTCTTTGCTCTCGTTGGACACACTCTCTGAATAAGCGTGTCATCCTTTCATCAGAACTTGGAGCAGATAGAAATGAGTTTGGTTCTGTTCTGTGGGATTGATTCCGTCCAGATGACCTGTAGGGATGGTATCGTTCTATCATTCCTCATATTTTCCAGTGGCTGCCTTTGATCTTCTGGGAGCATGCTCGGGTCAGCTACAGTTGGCCCTTGCCTTGATCTCCCCCTGCTGGGTTCTGATCTAAGCACTTCCTCGGGTCCAACTTCGGGCTGGACTCTAGCTCGGCCCCGTTCACTGGCGTTTCTGTGGTTAGGCAGCATGACAGGCTCAGCTACAGTTGACCTTCGCCCGGTACCTCCCCCGTTGGGTTCGGTACCAAACGTTTCCTCAGGCCTAACTTCGGGCTGTGCTCGGTCTCGGCTCCTACCATGGCTACTTCTGCCGTTAGCTCCTTCGAAGAAGGAAGATCTTTGTTGTCTCTGAGATCCTCCAGACTGGGACTCGCCCCATGATTCAGTGTTGCGGTTGGATTCTTCAGCGTCCCTTAAGCGTGACATGAGATGGTCCACCAAGGCTTCCTGCTGGGACGTGAAGCGGTTAGTTACTTCAACCACAACTCTGTCCAGATCTGCCCTAGTAATTGATGTAGGCTGTTCTGTGGCAGGAGTGGTTGGGTTAGCCTGTTCTCATTTGTTACTGTTGCTGGAGGAGGACGATTTGCTTGATTCGTGACAGCTGGATCTGGAAGATTGCTGGATGCAATGTTTTTTCCTTTGTTAACATCTTTTCTCTGTTTGGGAGGCATGTTTTCCAAGTAGCGAACGATGCTGTTAGGAAAGCTGTTAAGTGGATGAAGCTGAAGCTTCGAGCTTCTCCGTTCTCAGTGAAAGCACTAAAAATGTTTGCACAAAAAATGGACAAACACCTCAAAGTTGTATGATTTAGTAGATCTTATGTTGTTCTTAGCGATTTGAGTGATTTATGCAAATATATAAAAAGCAAGGGCTAAAATGTAAAAAGACACGCAAATTTATAGTGGTTCAGCCAGAATGTGCCTACGTCCACTTTATATGTTATTTCTCTTCTCTTGTTTTGATTACAAGTACAAAGCTTTGATACAAGTAAAAGAAAGTTGTTTGAAAGTTCCTTCCGTGCTTGAGCTCTCAAACTTGTCCTCATTGTTGTACCCCTGCCCCTCTATTTATAGAGTGAGGCTGGGGGTAGGGGTCATGGATGTATATAACAGCTGGTGGGCCTGGGCTGACGCGACCTGGCCTGGTATTATTGGCCCGGAAGGAGTTGGTCTCCGGTAGGAGCATGGTCCGGTAGGTTGGTTCAGAATGTCTTGGTCCGGTAGATGGTTGGTCCGGTAGATGGTGGAAGGAGCTTGGTCCAGTAGATGCTTGGTCCGGTAGATGGTGGGAGGAGCTTGGTCCGGTAGATGCTTGGTCCGGTAGATGGTGGGAGGAGCTTGGTCTGGTAGATGGTTGGTCCGGTAGATGGTTGGTCCGGTAGATGGTGGGAGGAGCTTGGTCCAGTAGATGCTTGGAGATGGAGTTGGTTCGGCATTGCTTGGGGAGGGAGTTGGTTCGGCATTGCTTGGAGATGGAGTTGGTTCGGTGATTGTGGGATGGAGCTTGGTTCGGTGGCAGGGTCGAAATACACCCAACACCAGCTAAGATGCAATGGGTCTTGAATGACGATATTGTGTTCCGAAATCGGGACAACGAGGGGATCGAAGCTCCAACTCTCGATCCAATGGTGGTGGTGGTAGGAATTGGACCTGTTGTAGTTCGGTGGGTGTTGGTTGACAGTGGCACCTTCGTTAACACACTCTTTAAACGTATTTTCGATCAAATGAAGATTGGCATGAAAAGCGTATCCGTGTGCAAAACAAAGATTCGGGGGTTTACCGATGAACGCAAACAACCGGTGGGAACAATTGACCTACCTGTGGACCTTGGAGAGGGTGAGCGAAGGGTCACCCTCATTCAGACTTTGTGATCGTAGATGAAATGTCAACATACAACACCATCTTAGGACGGCCCGCATTAGCCGACTTCAGAATAGCATTGGCCTAATGGTGCCTTACAATGAAGTTCCCTACAGAGCACAGAGTCGGAATTGTGAAGGGAGACCAAAGCACTGCCCAGGAATGCTACATCGTAGAATTGCATGAGTCAAGAAGAAAGGAAAAATGAAAGGATGTGGGGAAAACCCTCCACATCCGTGAACCCTCCGAATAGCAACTACAGAGCCGCCCCTGGCTTGTGGACCATAGCCGATTCGAAAAGGCTTTGGACCCTAGAAAGAAGAGCTCAGGGAAGGATCGAGAATCATCGGCAGAATTGACGGTGTCTGTCCCACTCTATATGGATGACCCAACGCGGGTCCTAAAAATTGGATCGCACCTTGCAAACGGGATGCGGTTAGAACTAACTAAATTCCTCCATGCCAATTTGGACGTATTTGCTTGGAAACACTCCAATATGTGTGGGGTATCACTCGAATTGCCTGCCACACGCTCAATATTGACCCCATATTCACACCGGTAAAGCAAAAAAGGCGCAGATTGGGCCCTAAATGGTCCAAGGCATTGAGAGAGAAGGTTGATAAATTGATGGCTAAAGGCTTCATCCGAGACACAACTTACCCTGAATGGGTATCGAACCCAGTCTTAGTCAAGAAGTCTAATGGAAAATGGCGAACTTGTATTGACTTCTCGGATCTAAATAAGGCTTGCCCGAAAGATAGCTTCCTACTCCCCAAAATCGATTAGCTTGTGGATGGAACGGCGGGGCATGAATTGCTGTCATTTATGGACGCATACTCGAGCTATAACCAGATCCTGATGCATGAGCCAGATCAAGAAAATACCAACTTCATCACCAATTTGGGACTATACTGCTACAGAGTAATCTCATTTGGTTTAAAAAACATTGGGGCAGCATACCAAGGGTTAGTAAATACTATGTTCAAACGTCAAATTGGAAAGACTATGGAAGTTTATGTGGACGACATGTTGGTCAAATCTCGAGTAGCTGCTAACCATCTAGGAAATCTCGCTGAAATGTTTGAAATACTCCGGAAGTATGGAATGAAGCTCAACCCACTCAAATGTCACTTCGGAGTAGCCTCTGGGAAATTCTTGGGGTTCATAGTAAATACCAGAGGCATCGAATCAAATCCAGAACAAATAACAGTGCTATGAGAAGTCCAAGCCCTGAGAAATAAGAAGGAACTTCAAAGCTTAAATGGAAAAGTTGTAGCACTGAGCCGATTTATCGCAAACGCTATAGACCAGTGCATACCGTTCTTCGATGCACGAAGAACGGAAAGAAAAACTTCGAATGGAGTGAAGCTTAGCAAACAGCTTTCAAAGAATTGCTAAGACACATGGAAGCTCCCCCAATCTTATCAAAGTCGGTGGATGGAGAAGACATGTTCATTTATTTAGCAGTCTCCCTGCATGCATTGAGCGCCGCTCTCGTGCGAGAAGAAGCGAGAATCTAGCGACCTGTGTATTACATTAGCAAACGATTCTCCGGAGCTAAGAAGAATTACCCAAAACTGGAAAAGCTAGCGTATTGCCTCTTGATCGCGCCCCGGAAGTTACGACCATACTTTCAGGCTCATTCAATTAAAGTGTTGACTGACCAACCCCTGAAGCAAGTGTTACACCGGCCAGAAACCTCCGTATGACTACTCAAGTGGAATATAGAGTTGAGTCAATATGATATCACATACAACCCAAGGAAAGCCATCAATGGGCAAGCGTCGGCCGACTTCATTGCCGAATTTACTACACGGGATGACAAGGAGGAAGTCCAATCGAAAATAGACATGCAATGGAAGCTCTTCGTCGACGGCGCATTCAACCACTTCTATTCGAGAGCAAGAGTAGTGCTTGAAACCCCCAAGGGGTGGGCCATTAGCTACGCTTTGCGCTAGGAATTCCTCGCCATAAACAACGAAGCAGAATATGAAACACTGATCGCTGGACTAATAGTTGTGAAGAAGCTTAAAATAAAAGCTATTCACGTATACAATAACTCATAACTGGTCGTTTGTTAAGTAAAAGGGGAGTATCGGGCACGTGGTGTGAATCTCGCCCCGTACCTGTCCAAAGTACAGGAACTGCTAAGCGACGTCGAGCACTACACCATAACTCACATCCCACGGGAGCAAAACACTAAGGCAAATTATTTGGCTAAACTGGCAAGTTTAGGAGAAGCTCAGTCATTAGGAATAGTCCCAGTCGAAACTCTGGCCAACCCAAGCATAGACGAAATGGACGTAGACTGGATTCTCGAAACCACCGTCGAACCAGATACATGGATGACACCGATAAAGAACTATCTACTCGTAGGAACCCTTCCAACTGATCGGAATCAATGAAAGAAGCTCCTCTGGAAGGCGCCACGGTTCATGATACAGGATGGAATACTCTATCGAAGGGGATCCTCAACCCCCCTTCTTAGGTGTGTTACCAATGATGAAGCACAACGAATCCTAAAAGAGGTACATGAAGGCGAATGCGAAGACCACACTGGGGGGCAGACTGTAAAGATCCCGGACTCGGCCTTCAAAAATCGGCACCCGTACTTCACTTGTACTAAAATGCCATAGATTCAAACGCTGAATCTGGCTCCTTGGAGCTTATAACACAGTAAGTATAACAACATAGCGGAAGAAAGAAATAGATGATATCATATACAACTCCAATGAATACAATATCCAAAATGATATACAACAATGATATCAATAATACACAGCAATATCAGAGATATGATACAATGCTACAGCGGAAATAACAACAATGGAAGAGACTCCAAATGATCTACAAAAGAGAATGAGTCCAATAACTCCAACATCAGCTCGAACCCCCATCACGTTGCACCAAGATAAGAAACGTCAGTCGTCCATGAACTCCAAAAACTGAACTAGATCCCGATAATCTACTAAACCTGACTATCTAAAAAACCCCAACTCTAGACTGCCCGTGTAGAAAATTGTGGGCACCCAGAGTTTAGGAAGGGAACAATAAACTCCGGGTCAGTCATGGGACTGGTGTGAGTAACAAAAACAGTTTATCTTTAAACAAACAACAAAAGAATTTTAAACATTGAAATTCGCAATGCTTTTGGACAATGAAACTACCATAAGACCTCCCACCACACACACAATGTAATCGCAGACTTGGAGGAGATTTCTTCATATGATAGTCAAATATGCTTACTACGCAAAAAAAATTATTTTGATATTATTACTAGTGCATAGTGCAGAAAATCCTTTCGAAAATATAATATTAATCTTAGCCAGCATAGGTACCATTATATTATGCCTGCTATAGCTTCCGCTTGAGTGACAGGTTATACAACTGCAATCCTAAAGGGCTCGTATTGTTTCTTTGGATTTTCCAACAAATGGTCAGGCTAAGGAACTTCCTATGCCACATGGGAACGCCTCTGGAGGGACGCCTAGAGAACCACCTGGCTCTCTGCCAACACAAGGCCGGTTACCCCCTTCCCGGGTAGTAAACCTGAGATATGCCACCCCCGGTCCTTTGGGACCTTTATCCGAGACGTCTCGATCACAAAGCAACAATCACACAGAGTAAATGAGATTGGAGCAACCACACAGGTAAATATCTGGGCTCCATACAATGATACCACCTTTTTCCAGAAGGAATGGTCATACCCTAGGGGAGCTACCCCTGAAACCTTGCCGCATCTTTCCTGTTTCGACCATTTTCGGTCTGTAAGGCTCGATGAGGTCTCGTCCACAAAGCTACGCTTTTTCACAAAGCCATGCTTTGATCACAAATGATCAACAAATGCTCAGCAACACACAGCAACACTTAGCATGCCACACTACCAAATTGGGAGTATATCACTGATAACCTTCAACTACATAACCTTTGAGCTCGTACATCTCAGAGAAGGGTGTTAAGCTAAGAGAATAAATTCTCCGCCACCAAACAGAAATGTATTTGAAAGAAATCAGCTTTATATCTCAAAGTGTAGTGTCAGACACACAACCATACAAGTCTGTTCCGGGTTCGAACAGAACCGAAGGCACTTCCAAAGAAGCCCTTGCAAATCCGGATAATTTCTAATCACGTCCGGACTTCCCATCACAAAGGTTAATCAAATCTCTATACCGGGGATACAGTCGATGCAGAGACATTCGACGAGTTGTCCTTTCGTTTTCGAAAATATCTGGTCTTTACCACCGGTCTCCAAAGGCAATCCATATACGACGTATCATTATTCGGAATGGGTTATATGACACAAAGTCCTCTCCCGGCTAAACCGAATAATGAGCGTAATTTTTAAAAACATATGGATAATGGGATTTCAATTAAGTCACCATCTATTATCCAAAACTTTTCTTCAAATGGTTTAAACACCTTACCATTTTAATCTTTTACACAAAAAGATTTATCTCACAAATTTCACTCAGTTTCACACAGATTTATTCATAAATTTTCCAAATCAATTTCCATTTCAATTGGATTAACTCATTAAATCTTTAAATCAAAGATTTAATTGATAGCTTTCAAAAAGAATTCATTCATAACTTGGAAAACCATTTTTCAATTCAAACTTGAAATTCCTTTAACTTAAATGGGAAATTCTTTTATTATGTGAAATCTTTTATCATTTGAAAACAATTGGTTTTATTCGGAAAAAATCCGATTTCATTTATACAAGTTAAACCCTTGGGTTAAATTCAAATTTCCCAAACAATATTTTAAAATGGTTCAAGCCTATATAAACACATTTATAACTTGTATAACACTCTTAAACCATAAATTTCAACATAGAATTCAATTCCTTATTTTGAATTCAAATTCAAATTGAATTATTTAAATTTCAAGATATTCAAAATATCTTTAAAACTCCTTTCAAAAGCTTTTCATATTAAACCCCAATTTTCAATTTCAAAATCAATTGAAATTAAAATTTCAATTTCAAAAACATTAATTTTAAATCATCTGTGACTTAACCAATTTCCTCGTGAAATCCATATTTGTGTGTGTAAAAGTGTAGTCCAGGGGTTTCACACAATAGTGCAACATTACAAATCATCACATCATCACATATTTAAGCATATCAATATCGACAAGCGATATAATCCTATAACGCTTATCTATATACACAAAATCACAGATAGATAATATAAATGCATTATAAATAAATGAATTACATTCATCACAGCTTGAATTAAAACAATTCATATCACACCGTAGAGAATATCAAACAATTCAACCTTCAATAAAATCCAAACATTCATAAGTAGGATCAATAAATATCTGATTATAATTAATTTATACCAGATTAATTACTTATGAATAAACTACAAATCTTGGTTAATTAATCATTAATTAATTATAAACCATTTTAATTAATTAACCTTTAATCATTTATTAACTAACCTTTAATCATTTAATTATCTTTTAATTAATTTATCCTTAATTAATTACCTGAATTAATTAATCCTCAATTAATTATCCTTAATTAATTACAATAATTAATTAATCCTTAGTTATTTATCATTAACTAATTAATTACCCTTAATCAATTACAATAAGGTATTATCTCTAATCACTTAAATTAATAAATCACAAATTAATTACATTGAGTAATTATCCTTTAATCACCTAATTAATTAACTTTAATCATGTAATTAATTACTCTTAATTACTTTGATTAAGTAATTTTCTTTAAGTAATTTACTACCCTTAATTCCTTACATTAATAAATCAACCTTTAATTATTTGAATATCATTTAAGTAATCACATTAAGTAATTAACCTTTAATTACTTACATTAATCAATCTTAAATTAATCACATTAATTAATTAGCTTCAAATTAATTAATTGTTATTGAAATCTTATTAATAAACCTTTGAAAGCAATTATCATTGACATATAAATTTATCTTAAGATCTTTAAGTTTTAATTAATGATTAAAATACTTTGCCTTCTTTTAAATAACCACTTAATTACATAATTAATTAAGTTTTAAAAAAATGACTTACGAATTAACTTAATTATCATAAGTTTAAAGAAATAGATTACTTTAATTAACCAATCATTCAATTAAACCATTATTATTTAAAAGAAATAGTTTTACCTTTAAACCATTATTATTATTATTTTAGAAAATTAGTTCAAAACTTTGAATTTTGTTTTAACTTTAAAATTTGTTAATCTCAACATTTTGCCTGATCAAAACCCGAGTCCATTCGAGTGAGACCCGAGCCAGATGCCATTGTACCCAAGACCCTCTTCGAGTTAAACTTCAAAACCCCCAAGTTACCGCTTTTCTTTTTAAAACTTTGTTATATATTTAAAATTTTAAACTTGTAAAAACAATTTGAATCACCCGCTGAGATGCTCGAGTCATCTCATCACCATACCCGAGCCAAACTCGTAAATCCCCGAGACAACCCCGAAGCCTATCCTTATTCTTCTTCCTTTTCTTATCCACTGATACGCACAAATCTCATGTGCACATGTACAAATGAACGCCGCCGCTCTGGCGAACTTCGCCACCACCAGCAAGTCGCGAATCAACCGAACATACGAAATCGAAACTTGATTCAACACCAAAACTTTAGGATCGAGATTTAGCATTTCGCTCGAAAAACTGTAACTCAGCAATCCCACGAAAACACTTCGCCGCAGTTACTCAGACCACCGGAGCTGCCTCAACTTCGTCCACCCCATGACAACACCCCACTCTTCCATCCTCCTGAGTTTCGAGAAGCTCGGTCAATCAGAGGAGATGAACTCGTCTCGTTACTTAACCATATCGACTTCGAACTGGAAACCCTAAATTGATCTCGACCCACCAATTCGTGCAATAGAAAAATTATCGAACATTTTTCCTGACTTCACTATCATACACACTAGCTTCGATCAAAAACTCCACAACCAGTATGCTTCCGATCGCTAGAAATTGATCGAAACTCCCATTTTGATCAACTTCAAACTGCTCTTAACTTACACAACTAAAAATTGTGAATCTTACTTTGAAAATCATGTATAGTATAGGAATTCAATTTATATTCCTGAATTCGTAAATTAAAAGGTTTAAATTTTAACCCATTTAAAGTTTCTCTCAGATATCTTGTTTTCAAGTGATAATACTAAGTTATTTTAACTTGAATACATTTTTAAATTTTATATTACATTGTTTCAATCATTTTTCATTTAAAGATCAAGGCTTAAAATAGATTATAGGAAGAGTAATCGAATTTATTCTTAATGGGTTTGAGCCTGTAGTTTAACAGAGATATGTATATAACCATATACAGATAGGCACACAATATTTACATATATATATATATATAATTATAGACATGCAGGCATACATCTATACAAATATATCACAACATACTTCATGTATCAAACAGATTTAAGCTTTCGATGGATAGTTTACTCACAGTGATTTTTAGAAAAGAAAACAGAGCTTGAATTTCTTTCTGCTTGCTGAACCCATTTCTTTGATTCTCTGGCTTTGATTTGATTTATGTTGTTGTTTTAGTTTGAATGTTTTGTTTGAGTTTGGAAATGTATTTGCTTCAGATTTTTTATGAACGAACTGAGATGAAGATAATGTATAGAAAAAAAGTTTACAGGTTAATGTTATTTACATAGATGATTGTATTTGTACAACACAGGGTAATATTTTTATTTGTTGTACAATGTAGGCAGGGATATTTTTCAAACGGTGGCTGATAGAATATGTTTGTGGTGGCTAACATTAATTGCCATGTACCATTATACTTATCCAATTTACACTAGTATCTTCTTTTTGTAAGTGTATATATATTTTTGCTGTCTTATGCTTTGCCATGTTCCATATTATCAGACTTACACTTATCTTTTTACCTTCGTTTGTACATAGATGTATAGAATGTTGTCTTCATTTACAAGCTAATAGATTTTCGTATGTACATTTGAATACTTAGTTGAATGTACTTGAATGTATATGGGTTTTTGCTTATCTTATGGCTTTGATATGTTAATGAAATCCTATTTTTCATTTCTAACCCAAATAGTTATTGTCTACATATATATTTATTTTTATTATCTTATGAATATACTTTATTTGTATCAATACATATTTATTTTATATATTTATTTCAATAGTTTATATTGTATATTTATTTTTGATGTATTTTGTAAGTACATTTTGTTTGTATTTTATTTTACTTTATATTGTATGAACTATATAATTTATTTATTTTATAATATAGATGAATTTCCATATTTTATTTTGTTGTTAAAATTTTAGCAATTATTTGTTTACTTTATATTTTTTATTATAATTTAACTTTTTATAATTTATCATGTATATTTGTATTTCTATTTCTAGCTTAATTTATTACTATTATTTTACTTTAATATTGTTTATAAATTTATTTCTTCATTTGTAAGCTTAGACACATATATCTCTACTTGTTTCATTTTATCATTCACACAACTTTGATTTGTTTACACATGAATATATATTTTTGTTTGTTTGTTTTACAAGTGTATAGATATATATTTTGTTCATATTGAATGTATTTTATTTTCTTTTCTTTTGTTTTCTTTTTTTTAACTTGTCTTTATAAGATTACTTTATAAATAAATTTCTATTTTAATGTGTTGTTAAGATTTAGCTTGTTTACTTGTTCCATTACTTTATAATGTAAATGAACTTCTATTTTATTTTATTTTTCTTTTTTTTCTTGAATTAAATAGTTCTTTTATTTATTTCTAATTCTAACATAAACCATCAATTTCTAAATTTAAAATAATTTATTTTTATGTTGTGTCAAATGTCTATATTGTTATATTTATTTTTAAGATTTAAATTCAAATCAAATATATATATATATAAATTCAAACTTACTCATATATGCCCATATTTATATATATTCACATATATACATATATATACAATATTTAAATTTCAAATGATTTAATATAGAATTTATTAGTTGCTCGGGGAAACTCGCATCAATTTATCGATTAATTTTACAATTTTTATTCAAAAACTAAATTAATTATCAACTTAAATTTATACAAAATCCGGGGTCGTTACAGACTTCCCCCTTAAAAGAATTTCATCCCCAAAATTTGCCAGGGAGACACAAAGATAGATGAAGAATATTTCATCAAATCAAACTGAATATCTATTCTGCATTTGGCTTACCAAATCAGAATATCAATAATAGATACAAGAACGAATCTGTTTTAACACTTCACAAGATACTCGGGTTATCCAGATCTACGAAATATGCGGTGGCATTGGTTAGTTCGAAGGGATAACTAACCATTTGTAGAATATATTGGGACCTAAAGAATAGATAGATATATGGATACAATTCCAAAACTTTTTAATTTAGAAACCAAATTATATATATCAACCATAGCAACCAAAGCAACCAATTCATCCAAACAAACAATTCTGACCTATTTGGAGTTTATGTCTCATTTTAATATATCGAATTTCCTTTTTGGATCGACCAAAAACTATCAAAGAATTTAGAAAATGACAAACCAAAGAGATTGATAGAGAAAATATTGTTTCCTTGTTGTTACAGGGTATTGACCATTTATAGTCGTATTTCCTTGTCCCCTATCTCATCCTCTTCTTGCACTCATACTTACTATCAGTGAATAATAAGAGAATTTACTGAGGCATACAGACGGATATCTTAGGGATATACTCATTCTAGGGTATACTTCACCCTATATCTAATGAGCTACTTAATGTGTTATACTCCTGAGCTAAAGTTCAACCTTAGCTCGGATACCACTGTAAAGATACCGGACTCGGCCTTCAAAAATCGGCACCCGTACTTCACTTGTACTCAAATGTCGTAGATTCAAACGCCGAATCTGGCTCGCCGGAGCTTATAACACAGTAAGTATAACAACACAACGGAAGAAAGAAATAGATGATATCATATACAACTCCAATGAATACAATATCCAAAATGATATACAACAATGATATCAATAATACACAGCAATATCAGAGATATGATACAATGCTACAGCGGAAATAACAACAATGGAAGAGATCGCTCAAAATGATCTACAAAAGATAATGAGTCCAATAACTCCAACATCAGCTCGAACCCCCATCACGTTGCACCAAGATAAGTAATGTCAGTCGTCCGTGAACTCCAAAAACTAAACTAGCTCCCGATAATCTACTAAACCTGACTATCTGAAAAACCCCAACTCTAGACTGCCCATGTAGAAAATTGTGGGCACCCAGAGTTTAGGAAGGGAACAATAAACTCCGGGTCAGTCATGGGACTGGTGTGAGTAACAAAAACAGTTTATCTTTAAACAAACAACAAAAGAATTTTAAACATTGAAATTCGCAATGCTTTTGGAAAATGAAACTACCATAAGACCTCCCACCACACACACAATGTAATCGCAGACTTGGAGGAGATTTCTTCTTATGATAGTCAAATATGCTTACTACGCAAAAAAAAAAATTCTTTTGATATTATTACTAGAACATAGTGCAGAAAATCCTTTCGAAAATATAATATTAATCTTAGCCAGCATAGGTACCATTATATTATGCCTGCTATAGCTGCCGCCTGAGGTGACAAGTTATACAACTGCAATCGTAAAGGGCTCGTATTGTTTCTTTGGATTTTCCAACAAATGGTCAAGCTAAGGAACTTCCTATGCCACATGGGAACGCCTCTGGAGGGACGCCCCGAGAACCACCTGGCTCTCTGCCAACACAAGGCCGGTTACCCCCCTTCCCGGGTAGTAAACCTGAGATATGCCATGCCCGGTCCTTTGGGACCTTTATCCGAGACGTCTCGATCATAAAGCAACAATCACACAGAGTAAATGAGATTGGAGCAACCACACAGGTAAATATCTGGGCTCCATACCATGATACCACCTTACTCCAGAAGGAATGGTCATATCCTAGGGGAGCTACCCCTGAAACCTTGCCGCATCTTTCCTGTTTCGACCATTTCCGGTCTGTGAGGCTCGATGAGGTCTCGTCCACAAAGCTACACTTTTTCATAAAGCCATTCTTTGATCACAAATGATCAATAAATAATCAGCAATACACAGCAACACTTAGCATGCCACACTACCAAATTGGGAGTATATCACTAGTAATCTTCAACTACATAACCTCTGAGCTCGTACGTCTTAGAGAAGGGCGTTAAGCTAAGAGAATAAATTCTCCGCCACCAAACAGAAATGTGTTTGAAAGAAATCAGCTTTATATCTCAAAGTGTAGTGTCAGACACACAACCATACAAGTCTGTTTCGGGTTCGAACAGAACCGAAGGCACTTCCAAAGAAGCCCTTGCAAATCCGGATAATTTCTAATCACGTCCGGACTTCCCATCACAAAGGGTAATCAAATCTCTATACCGGGGATCCAGTCGATGCAGAGGCATTCGATGAGTTGTCCTTTCATTTTCGAAAATATCTGGTCTTCACCACCGGTCTCCAAATGCAATCCATATACGACGTATCATTATTCGGAATGGGTTATATGACACAAAGTCCTCTCCCGGCTAAACCGAATAATGAGCGTAATTTTTAAAAACATATGGATAATGGGATTTCAATTAAGTCACCATCTATTATCCAAAACTTTTCTTCAAATGGTTTAAACACCTTACCATTTTAATCTTTTACACAAAAAGATTTATCTCACAAATTTCACTCAGTTTCACACAGATTTATTCATAAATTTTCCAAATCAATTTCCATTTCAATTGGATTAACTCATTAAATCTTTAAATCAAAGATTTAATTGACAGCTTTCAAAAAGAATTCATTCATAACTTGGAAAACCATTTTTCAATTCAAACTTGAAATTCCTTTAACTTAAATGGGAAATTCTTTTATTATATGAAATCTTTTATCATTTGAAAACAATTGGTTTTATTCGGAAAAAATCCGATTTCATTTATACAAGTTAAACCCTTGGGTTAAATTCAAATTTCCCAAACAATATTTTAAAATGGTTCAAGCCTATATAAACACATTTATAACTTGTATAACACTCTTAAACCATAAATTTCAACATAGAATTCAATTCATTATTTTGAATTCAAATTCAAAATTGAATTATTTAAATTTCAAGATATTCAAAATATTTTTAAAACTCCTTTCAAAAGCTTTTCATATTAAACCCCAATTTTCAATTTCAAAATCAATTGAAATTAAAATTTCAATTTCAAAAACATTAATTTTAAATCATCTGTGACTTAACCGATTTCCTCGTGAAATCCATATTTGTGTGTGTAAAAGTGTAGTCCAGGGGTTTCACACAATAGTGCAACATTACAAATCATCACATCATCACATATTTAAGCATATCAATATCGACAAGCGATATAATCCTATAACGCTTATCTATATAAACAGAATCGCAGATAGATAATATAAATGCATTATAAATAAATGAATTACATTCATCACAGCTTGAATTAAAACAATTCATATCACACAGTAGAGAATATCAAACAATTCAGCCTTCAATAAAATCCAAACATTCATAAGTAGGATCAATAAATATCTGATTATAATTAATTTATACCAGATTAATTACTTATGAATAAACTACAAATCTTGGTTAATTAATCATTAATAAATTATAAACCATTTTAATTAATTAACCTTTAATCATTTAATTATCTTTTAATTAATTTATCCTTAATTAATTACCTGCATTAATTAACCCTCAATTAATTATCCTTAATTAATTACAATAATTAATTAATCCTTAGTTATTTATCATTAACTAATTAATTACCCTTAATCAATTACAATAAGTTATTATCTCTAATCACTTAAATTAATAAATCACAAATTAATTACATTGAGTAATTATCCTTTAATCACCTAATTAATTAACTTTAATCATGTAATTAATTACTCTTAATTACTTTTATTAAGTAATTTTCTTTAAGTAATTTACTACCCTTAATTCCTTACATTAATAAATAAACCTTTAATTATTTGAATATCATTTAAGTAATCACATTAAGTAATTAACCTTTAATTACTTACATTAATCAGTCTTAAATTAATCACATTAATTAATTAGATTCAAATTAATTAATTGTTATTGAAATCTTATTAATAAACCTTTGAAAGCAATTATCATTGACATATAAATTTATCTTAAGATCTTTAAGTTTTAATTAATGATTAAAATACTTTGCCTTCTTTTAAATAACCACTTAATTACATGATTAATTAAGTTTTAAAAAAAACGACTTACGAATTAACTTAATTATCATAAGTTTAAAGAAAGAGATTACTTTAATTAACCAATCATTCAATTAAACCATTATTATTTAAAAGAAATAGTTTTACCTTTAAACCATTATTATTATTATTTTAGAAACTTAGTTCAAAACTTTGAATTTTGTTTTAACTTTAAAATTTATCAATCTCAACATTTTGCCCGATCAAAACTCAAGTCCATTCGAGTGAGACCCGAGCTAGATGTCATTGTACCCGAGACCCTCTTCGAGTTAAACTTCAAAACCCCCGAGTTACCCCTTTTCTTTTTAAAACTTTGTTATATATTTAAAATTTTAAACCTGTAAAAACAATTTGAATCACCCGCTGAGATGCTCGAGTTATCTCATCACCATACCCGAGCCAAACTCGTAAATCCCCGAGACAACCCCGAAGCCTATCCTTCTTCTTCTTCCTTTTCTTATCCACTGATACGCACAATCTCATGTGCACATGTACAGATGAACACCGCCGCTTTGGCAAACTTCACCACCACCAGCAAGTCGCGAATCAACCAAACATACGAAATCGAAACTTGATTCAACACCAAAACTTTAGGATCGAGATTTAGCATTTCGCTCGAAAAACTGTAACTCAGCTATCCCACGAAACCTCTTCGCCGCAGTTACTCAGACCACCGGAGCTGCCTCAACTTCATCCACCCCACGACAACACCCCACTCTTCCATCCTCCTGAGTTTCGAGAAGCTCGGTCAATCAGAGGAGATGAACTCGTCTCGTTACTTAACCACATCGAATTCGAATCGGAAACCCTAAATTGATCTCGACCCATCAATTCGTGCAATAGAAAAATTATCGAACATTTTTCTTGACTTCACTATCATACACACTAGCTTCGATCAAAAACTCCACACCCAGTATGCTTCCGATCGCCAAAAATTGATCGAAACTCCCATTTTGATCAACTTCAAACTGCTCTTAACTTACACAACTAAAAATTATGAATCTTGCTTTGAAAATCATGTTATAGTATAGGAATTCAATTTATATTCCTGAATTTGTAAATTAAAAGGTTTAAATTTAACCCATTTAAAGTTTCTCTCAGATATCTTGTTTTCCGGTGATAATACTAAGTTATTTTAACTTGAATACATTTCTAAAATTTATATTACATTATTTCAATCATTTTTCATTTAAAGATCAAGCCTTAAAACAGATTATAGGAAGAGTAATTGAATTTATTCTTAATGGGTTGGAGCCTGTAGTTTAACAGAGATATGTATATAACCATATACAGACAGGCACACAATATTTACATATATATATAGACATGCAGGCATACATCTATACAAATATATCACAACATACTTCATGTATCAAACAGATTTAAGCATTTGATGGATAGTTTACTCACAGTGATTTTCAGAAAAGAAAATAGAGCTTGAATTTCTTTCTGCTTGCTGAACCCATTTCTTTGATTCTCTGGCTTTGATTTGATTTATGTTGTTGTTTTAGTTTGAATGTTTTGTTTGAGTTTGGAAATGTATTTGCTTCAGATTTTTGATGAACGAACTGAGATGAAGATAATGTATAGAAAAGAAGTTTACAGGTTGATGTTATTTATACAGATGATTGTATTTGTACAATACAGGGTAATATTTTTATTTTTTGTACAATGTAGGCAGGGATATTTTTCAAACGGTGGTTGATAGAATATGTTTGTGGTGGCTAACATTAATTGCCATGTACCATTATACTTATCCAATTTACACTAGTATCTTCTTTTTGTAAGTGTATATATATTTTTGTTTTCTTATGCTTCGTCATGTTCCATATTATCAGACTTACACTTATCCTTTTACCTTTGTTTGTACATAGATGTATAGAATGTTGTCTTCATTTACAAGCTAATAGATATTTGTATGTACATTTGAATACTTAGTAGAATGTACTTGAATGTATATGGGTTTTTGCTTATCTTATGGCTTTGATATGTTAATGAAATCCTATTTTTCATTTCTAACCCAAATAGTTATTGTCTACATATATATTTATTTTTATTATCTTATGAATATACTTTATTTGTATCAATACATATTTACTTTATATATTTATTTCAATAGTTTATATTGTATATTTATTTTTGATGTATTTTGTAAGTACATTTTGTTTGTATTTTATTTTACTTTATATTGTATGAACTATATAATTTATTTATTTTATAATATAGATGAATTTCCATATTTTATTTTGTTGTTAAAATTTTAGCAATTATTTATTTACTTTATATTTTTATTATAATTTAACTTTTTATAATATATCATGTATATTTCTATTTCTATTTCTAGCTTAATTTATTACTATTATTTTACTTTAATATTGTTTATAACTTTATTTCTTCATTTGTAAGCTTAGACACATATATCTCTACTTGTTTCATTTTATCATTCACGCAACTTTGATTTGTTTACACATGAATATATATTTTTGTTTGTTTGTTTTACAAGTGTATAGATATATATTTTGTTCATATTGAATGTATTTTATTTTCTTTTCTTTTGTTTTCTTTTTTTTAACTTGTCTTTATAAGATTACTTTATAAATAAATTTCTATTTTAATGTGTTGTTAAGATTTAGCTAATGTTTACTTATTCCATTACTTTATAATGTAAATGAACTTCTATTTTTTTTCTTTTTTTTCTTGAATTATATAGTTCTTTTATTTATTTCTATTTCTAACATAAACCATCAATTTATAAATTTAAAATTATTTATTTTTATGTTGTGTCAAATGTCTATATTGTTATATTTATTTTTAAGATTTAAATTCAAATCAAATATATATATATAAATTCAAACTTACTCATATATACCCATATTCATATATATTCACATATATACATATATATACAATATTTAAATTTCAAATGATTTAACATAGAATTTATTAGTTGCTCGGGGAAACTCGCATCAATTTATCGATTAATTTTACAATTTTTATTCAAAAACTAAATTAATTATCAATTTAAATTTATATAAAATCCGGGGTCGTTACACAGACCCTTGCGAAGAAAGTCCTACAATACATGTACTTCTGGCCAACAATAAATCGCGACACCGCAGATCACTCCAGAAGATGAGATTGCTGCCAAAGATTCAGCAAAATTAAGAGAACTCCTTCAACGGAGCTAACACAGATGGTCAGCCAATAGCCGTTTGCAATATGGGAGATCGATTTGATTGGTGTCCTGCCAATAGCAAAAGGAGGAGCCAAATATGTTATAGTTGTCGTAGATTATTTCACAAAATGAGCCAAAGCAGAACCGCTGGCCACCATAACTATAAAGAAAGCTATTAACTTCGTTACTAAAAACATCATTTGTAGGTTTGGTGTGCTGCAAAAAATCATTACCGATAATGGAACCCAATTCGAAAGTGCTGAGTTCAAAGACTTCTGTAAGCGCTTCCGAATTGAAAAGTGCTTTTCCGCAGTGGCTCATCCACAAGCAAATGGGCAGGTGGAAGCGATAAACAAGATCATCATGTCCACACTCAAAAAGTGACTAGCAAAAGCCAAAGGAAACTGGGTTGATGAACTTCCACTCACACTATGGGCTTACAGAACTACCCACAAAGCGGCAACCGGCCACACTCCGTTCGCCCTAGCATATGGTTCAGAAGCAAAGATTCATGTTAAATTAGAAGCCCCCTCGCACCGAAGGTAGAATTTCAATCAAAAACAAAATGAGCAGCTCCTACTCGAATCGCTAGATATGGTTGATGAAAAAAAGAGAAGAAGCGGAACTGAGAACTGCCGCCAACCAAAAAAGGGTCGCACGGTACATCAACTCCAATGTTCACAATCAAACCTTCGAAGTGGGAGATCTTGTACTCAAGCGAGTTTACCCCGTTCGGGGGCCTTTGGAGCAAACCGGGAGGGACCATATGTCATTAACCAAAAGCTAAGAAATGGGACTTTCAAGCTAACAACCGTCGACGAAACCCAAGTTCCCGAGGCATGGAATAGCGAATCGCTTCGCCATTACTTTTTTAAATGCTACCTTATGTATTTTTATTTTTCAGCAAATAAGCCATCTCGAGATACCGGGGGCATTGTTCATAGGCAAAAACTGCCCTGCTTTCCTTAATAAAGTTTGCTTCTTTAACCAACAAAACCGTGTTCATAATAATTACCCGCCGAGTCGACAAAAGAAAATTGACTAAAACCGTTAGATCGGCGGAGCCCAGTCTTTGCCTTCTAAAAACCGATGTTGCTCCGGCAACATCGAGAAGGCTAAAATCAACACTCCTCGCGTTTCCCGAAGATAGGCAACACCAAGGAGTGCCAATAGCCGCGCAACTCATAAGCCACGAGCTAAAATAATAACTCCTCACGTTGTCCGAAGATAGGCAACACCAAGGAAAAAAAAGCCGTGCACCTCATAAGCCGCACACTAAAATAATAACTCCTCGCGTTGCCCGAAGGTAGGCAACACCGAGAAAAAAGAAAAGCCTCATACTAAAATAATAACTACTCGCGTTTCCCAAAGATAGGCAACACCGAGGAAAAAGAAAAGCCGTGCACCTCATAAGCCGCGCACTAAAATAATAACTCCTCACGTTGCCCGAAGATAGGCAACACCGAGGGAAAACAAAATCCACGGACTAAAATAATAACTCCTCGCATTGCCTGAAGATAGGCAACACCGAGGAGAAAGAAAAGCCACGCACTCCATGATGCGCGCACTAAATTCCAAAACACTAAATCCTCATACTGCCTGAAGATAGGCAAATCCGAGGAGTAGGAAAAATCACGCACTGATTCTTAAAGCTTAAACCACTCACACTGCCCAAAGATAGGCAGCGTTGGGGAACACTAAACCACATGCTCCTCATGTGGCCCGAAGATAGGCAACGCTAAGGAACACCAAAAACCGCGCATCTCATAACCAGCGCCAAATGCTCCTATAATTAGGAATAATGAGCACAGCTCCAACAAAATTGGAATGCTACAAACCAACTGAAAATTCTCAACTATGGACACTTAACGATTAAAACTACCCTCAATTAATCCATGCAATATGAACCTCTCAAATACACATATATTGCATACTTGCTGGGGTATCACAAGAAACTTGGTTTACGTGCTAAAGTTGTAAAACTTCCGAAAGAAGGAGAATCAAGCTAAAACTTAGCCAAATTTCCAATGAAAACTATCTAAACCCTGAGTTACCGGTTATCTAAAAATTGTTTGAAGTAACACCGGTACTTGGATAAAAACACGTAAAAACAATAAATTCACAAGCTCTGTCAACATGTGAAAATAATAAATTCACAAGCTTTGTCAACACGTGAAAACAATAAGTTCACAAGTTCTATCACTCCAAAAAAAGAATTTTTAAGTTCTGCTAATTTTTAAGTTTTGTTGCTTCAAATGAATGATTTTGGCAATAATCGCAGAGCTAGATAAGTATAAAATAAAATGAGCATAACTGCACATAACATATATGAGCAGATAGATGAGAATACAGTCAGAATATTAATATATTGCTTATAATTTTCTTACATGGGTCAAAATGTGGGGACGTACCCACACAATACCGGCCAACGGAAAATAAAATACAGGCTCCACAGCGAAAACGCTAAGTGCAGACTCTGCACTTGTACAAAATGACTCAAAAAGAACAAAAATCAAATCAGTCTCCACAGAAGCCTCTCAACGCTTCTTTCCATTGCTCCTTTTTCCGCACTTTGTTAGCAGCTTCTGCCTCGCCTCAGGAGTGTTATCACTGTCGGTGATATCAAGGAACACCTCAGTGGCAATGTCCTCTTCTTCCTCTACAGCCTTCTCAGAAGAGTCTCCCTTCACTTTGCATTTTCGTGATTTGTGGGAGCTCTTTGAGGCCTTGATCGCTTCGACCTTTTCTTTCTTGACAGCGACCAGATCTTGTTGAGTTTTCTAGGACTGCTCTGTTTGAATTTCCTACTCCTTGGCCTCTACCGCTGTTATGTCACCTTCCAAAGACACAAAAGGATCATCCAGGCCATGAAGGGCGGCTATCTTTTCAGCCTTCGGTCCCGGTTGCGAGCCAGACGCAAACGTGGAAACTGGAAAAGGAATGGAAACAACCACGGAAGATGTAGAACTGGCGGCAGGTTCGGGCGTCGAAGAAGTTGGCATGTCAATGGGAAAGGTAGATGGACCTATAAGATCAAAATTGAAAGCATTAAATTCTTCCTGCTCTTGCGGCGTAAGCTGTAAGCTCTCAAATTCGGAGGAAGTAAGAATATTACCTGCACCGGAGGAATGATCGATAATGTCGACTTTAAACTCACCACCTTCGCCTTCTTTCAATGGCTCCACCACCTGAGGAAGAATCTCAAGCTCTGAACTTACTGGAAGGTCATGGAGTTGCCCTGATGATTCGCCAGCGCCAGAAATAGGAGGCTTGGTTGGCGCTTCGGTGGCAGCTATCAAGGCGGCATCGGTGGCTTCTTTCTCCCTCTCGGCCCGCAAGATTTCCCGGCCCTCAAGCAACACTTTCTTTGACTCTTCATTCAGGTAAGCATCCTCCAACTCCTGCTCGGTGTAGACATCATCGCTATCATAAAAGCGGGACAAGACATCTTCCCATACCAAAGCAAGAGTGCATAGGAACTTCGGGCCCAGGTAGTTGAGACTCTCCTGGTGCAATAGGGAGTTAACATAAAAGGTCAAAATGGTCGTGTCTAGCTTCTCCATTTTTCTTTCAAAGGCATTTTAGGGTTCTAAGTAATTCACTCTCACGGCAGTTTTCTCAACTTCAGCGGCAGACTTATTGACACTGAGCTGTGCGACCTGAGCCTGTAACTTGGCAATGGTCTCGGCTTGGTCAGAGATAGTTTTGTTGTACTCCTCAATGATGAGGTCATGATCGGAAATAGTTTTCCGTTGAGCCTCCATCGTTGCAGTGCAGATAGTCACTTCTAGCTTTAGTTTCTCCTCCTCTGCATGTGCCTTTTTTTATCTCGTCTCTATAGATGATCTCTATTTAGGAATGCGCCTCTTTCACCTCTTTTAGCAAGTTGGCGTTTCTCTTGCTCTCTTGCAGCGCCGCTGCTTTCTCTTCCTCTAACTGATTAATCTTGAAATCACAATCATCCTTCTCTAATTCGAAATAGATGATATCTTGATAGTTATTGTGATTAGTATCCGCCAGTTGTTTACGGAGTTTCTCCCATCCTTCGGCATGTTCTAAGTCACTCTAAATAGCTTGGAGGTGCGGCGTATATGAACCTTTATGAACTGGGCGCAGATCGCGGTCAAATTTAACCTCATTCAAGAACAAACCAGGAAGCACCGCCTCAAGTTTATGGAGGCCCGAACGAAGGACATAGGCAGGTCTCCGGTGGGGGTGAGAAGCACCGGGGGCAGCAGTAATAATAGAAGATGATGAAATATGAGTCGAAGGTGGAAGCGGGGCAGAAGTAATAGGAATTTCTTGACCCATGGAAGGATGTGTTGGAGGGCGATGGTCAAACTTCGACCTTTTCGATGGTTCATCCCTTTCTTCGAAAGATCTCCTCTTCTAATACCCACCTTTATACGATCGGCCTCGATCTCTTTCTTCTTGGCGGCGGGTTTCGGCTTCGAGCTCTTTCCTACTCCTATATTCCTCCTCCGTTTCTCAAAATTGATGATGGCCGGAGGTGCGTTTGGAATACCGTTGCGAATCAGTGAATTCTTCGAAGTCGTCGTAAAGGCCTCGTCCCCTCACCATACCTGGCATGAAGCATACATAAAAGGTTTCAGAAGCATAAAAATAAACACCATGAAAATAAAGTAATGAAAGGAAGTGAGTGCAATCCTAATGAGACGTGTAGTGTGTTTCTAAGGTGGGCCTCAAATGTCATCACGAATCGAAACGAACAGCCGTCGTAGGTGAAATCGGACTAACTTCGGCCATCGTAGGCGAAACCGAACTAACTTCTAGCACGATATCACTCGAGCGGTGAGGCACCGTATCAAATTTAAAATCTTCTTTAGGAGCTCATCAAAGTCAACATAAACGTCGCTGAAATTCCTGAACTCAACTTCGATGTCTTTACTTGGAGAGTCTCAGTGCCTTCCAGACACTGGAGCATTGCCTTTATCACTTATATCAAGGAGAAGTGAGATCGAAAGAACGAGGCTCATACCCGGAGTTTCGGCACACGATTTTGAGTCCTCATCATCAGATTATGCCTATAGATCATCACTTGCAGTAGACTCATCGCTACTGTTCTCAAACTCTCCTTCTTCCTTTTTTGATTCCAATGCGGCCTTCCCTTCTTTTTGCTTGAACTCTTCTTTTACTTCCTCCGGAATTGGAAGCATTCTAACCAGGCCGCTTAATCCAATCGCAGTGGCATCTCCTCCTTCGTGGCCCTCCTCGGTTGATCCTCCGGAAGGGCTCTCTCTCTCTCTTGAGAAGCGCCTCCCTCATAATCGTGGGAGGAAGAAGTAGATCTTGTACGAACCCTGGATCGGGCGGGAGAGGGAATTTCAACTTGGACAGTGGATCTACCTAGAGCCAGTAATCCATATCGACACAAGTTCTCATCGGTCAGTAACACTTTAACGCATCTCTCCTCGGCATCAATAGCCTTTAGATTCTGACAAACTTCATCGAGAGCCACATCTCTATTTGGCCTTGGAATGAATGCAAGAGACATACAGCTAGTTAGAAACTCCATTGCAACACATCGGAGCTCGATAAATGGAAAAAGAAACTTACCCCCTGTCATCCACCAACGATTAAATCCCTCGGGGCATTTAACAAAGAAATATTGCGTCTTGAATTGCGACAAGTTGCTCTACAGGCATAGGACGATTTTCCAGTTTCTTTGAGCTTCGATTATGATCAAGGAGGGCATCTTTCCTCTTAAACGAAAGAAAGTACTGCAACTCATCAAAGCTTGGAGCGCGGTTGAATGTTCGCATGAAAAGAACATGTAGGCAAGTCAAGATGGCGTAGCTGTTAGGATAAAGATGAAATGGGGCAATACCCAAGTTCGAAAGAGTCTCGCGTAGAAAGTTGTTAAAGGGAGGCACGACTCCATTTAAACACATTAACCGGTGGAAAGAGGTGTACCCCGGGGGAGGCATATGAGCAAACTCGTCCTTCTTTGGCAGACGCATATCCTCTTTTGGAATTCTGTGTTGCGCACAGAGGTTATGAAGAACCTTAGCAGAAACCACCGAAGAAGCTCTCTCAGGCGGATTAAGTAAAACTCTAAAGTTGGGAGGCGTTCGATCCACGATTGGCCCAACCAAGAGAAACTGGCCATACTAAGCTTGCAAAGTGGCAGAAGAAAGAGCAATGGATGATGAATTGGCTTATGAGAGTGTCGGGCTTCCCTCGCTTGACTTATGACACATGGATGGCTGCTTCATTCTAAATAACAGAACTCGCGTCCGAAACGGTTAGGTAAATCTATCCTAAACTAATAGCTTCCCTTACCACACTTGAATTCCAAAGAAACATTAACTTGTAATCGAAACGTCAGATTTCAAGTGTGAACTGGGGCAAGTGCATTGTGCTATCTATATGGGATAAACTCGGTGCCTGAAACACTACAAACGCTCTACCCCATATAGCTAGTTTGCTCGCAATGGAAGAAGAAAAGAATTTCCCGTGTCACTTTATTTTATGTTTTTTGTTTTTACTTCTTGTACACTTACCCGTTATCGATCAATGATCGATAACAGATCCGTTGTCCAAAGCGATACAGAAAACTCTTCTCACTACAGGAACGCTGAGCGTGCAACAAGCGAGCAACTTAAGTCCAAATTATCTAGAAGAATCGGGACCGACTGGTGATATGTCATGCAGTAACATCTATGAAACTGGGCATAGGACAATTCTAGTCTAATGGACGAAGATAGCAAAACGCGTCAAGCATTGGGCCAAAGCCCGAACGTCGTTCTAGGAGAAAACTCAAGACTCGGTTGGCTATTTTCACCCGTCAAATGCAATCACCTCGAACTTCTCGCTAACGACATTGCAAATGCAAACTCTCCATCAAATCGTTGCATGAACGCTGTAATTAGCAAACTAATTAGCAGACCCACCTTGGATTAAGCTTTAAACATGAAAATGGTCGAAGACTTGGATCAACCATCCTAAAGGCAAGCCAGTGACAAGTACTCGGGTCAGTGGTGAGCTAATGATGGGTCGACGGCGAGTTAAAGATGGGTTGGAGGCGATTCAAAGGCGAGCTAGGGTTTAGAAACAACTGAATGGATTGATAGCAAAACGATGGGTCGGCTAGGGTTTCACGAGAAATGATATGAGAATCACGACATGAAGCTTGGACGAGATGGATCTAAGGAGGCACTGGATTGGGTCGAGCAAGTGCTTGAATCACTTGGAATTGGATTGCATAGAAATTGGATCGCGTGAAGAAACAAGGATAACTCGGGTCGAATGAGCTACTAGGTCGGCTCGAGCATATATATAGGCAGACAAAAAATGAAGCACCATTTTTGCTAAGGCATTGGGTTGCCTGCAATCCATTATGGATCGCCAGCGACCCAACTTTCGAAGAAAATTTTCACAACTGTATGGATCGCTAGCGATCTATACACAATGAATCGCTAGCGACCCATAAGGTGAGGAGATTTTTTTTCATAATCGTGCTCGGACGTATGTCCATCACTTCAAAGCATACCGGGAATCTATAAAAGAAAATTTGACCCGTTGCGACAAGCAATAGCAGTCAGAACCAGAGCTAAGTAATCAACAGCATGACCCGCCACGTACTCGTAGAGTGCTAATGCGATCACTTGAAATTCTAAGGACAAATATTGGAAACGGTAACTTCCAGATCACACCTTGTTTACAATGAAGACGTACTCTGGTGGGAAAATGTTATCTGGGGTTTTAACCTAGTAGGACTGACCAGAAAGTAGAACAATCTCGTGACAGCGGAATAGTTTAGAACTTAACCAGAAAGGCTAAGGCAAGGAGTTAACGAGAGCCAGGCTATATTACTAAGGCAACGACTAAGATCGACTAAACCAAGAGATCAACATTCTTTTAGCCCAATCAGCAGCCAAGCGCAAACAGTTAGTAGGTTGCCATCAAAACGGAACAACGTGCAACGAGACTACGCGAACAACATCCAAACAAGGTCTTCAAAGCATCCCATACTTGGAACTTAAAAAACGGTCAAAGTTCTTGGATCGGTAGTGACCCATATCTATGGATCGCCAGCGATCAATGAAGACATGGTGGCTCGCTAAGGGAAACAAAGACAAGAAGCCTAGAAGACAGAAAGGAAAAAATACTAAGTGTACAACTTTAATAAGATGCGACCTAGCATATGGGAGTAATGGAAAGAGGAACCAAGTCATTAGCTCGCATACGAACCAAGTCTATGGGTCGCTAGCGATCCATGGTATTGGCTCGGATCGCAAGCTAGAGCCCCCTAGGTCGTTCCTTACCTACCTACGGGCAGTTGATGAAGTGGCCTAGCCCAGTAGCTCTTTGATCCCTATAAATACCTTCCTACCTACAACATAAGCTAGACCTCCTCTGGACTGGTTACTGAAGCTATGCTGGAAACATTCTTCACTCCCTACCTCCCTCACAACAAAATCCAAAGGGATTCACTATGATTCTCTAGTGGATTCCAACTCTGGGGATTCAATCTACTTAAAGATAATCAAAGTCTTGTAATCAAACACTTCCTGTAACAGCAATCGGCCTATAATTAAACTATAAAGTGGACGTAGGCTTCATTAACTACCGAACCAATATAAAAATTCTCTGTCTTCTTTCTTTTACTGTTCTTTTTCTATATCAATGATCTATAATATTGCTCTATCAGAACAAGGATGGTGCTTTCAAACTCAAACCAGGGTGTTGATCCATTTTTTAGGTTAACAACTAAAACTGTTTCTTCCTTTTCAAAATAATTTGAACTCATGTTCCCATTTCAACTCACAACAAATTTAACCTTTCAACTTCCAATTTCAAGTCAACTTCTTATTCAAATTCCAATCTACATTAGCCTCAGTTCAAAACAATTTCAAACTTTACATCAAATTCAATTTAAACAGTTATATTCAAATGGCTGAAAGTCTCAATTCAATTTCTCATTTTAAACAATTTTTGTTTAAATCCATTTCACGTCCAAACTTGAAAATACCACTTTAGAACCATTTTAAATAGAGTAAATTCAAAGTTTAAATTAAAGGTTTAACCTTTAAAAAAATAATTTACTTTCGGTAAATTCAAATCATATTCCAATTTCCACTTTAAGATTTCAAATTAAATCCTTAACAATTTCATTTAGACAGTTTCAATTTCAACATTTCAAATCTTGAATTAGAAAATAATTTAATTCATATTGATCCAATTTTTATTTTCTTTAAACACTATCATTTAAACCAATTCAAATTTAAAGTTTGAAACCATTTGATTTAACCAATCAGGTGTCCGTATATAATTTTCTACCCTATGGCTAAGTGATCAGTTATTTCAATTTAATTACATGGATGGATATATATATTTATATATATATATATATATATTTATATATATATATATATATATATATATCATTTCAACCCATAATTAAATGACATGGGTATATATCATTTCAACCCATTTCTTATTTCATTTCAAATAGTCCAAATGATAATATAAATGATGTTGATAAATAAATAGGTAATAACAGGAATATGTCGAATAACTACACAACCATACATCCACATAGCAATTAATAGCATCCAATTGCAACTAACATCCAAATCATCCAATATATCACAAAAGTTACCAATTATCAATTGTCGGTGTTTAACTAGCAATTAAATTTAAATATTAGTTTAAATGTCAATTAAATTCAATAACAAATACAGTTTCAATTTAAATGTCAATTTAAACTACCAAACAGTAACCAATAAAATTCTTATCACTTCATAAATTTAATTCAACTAACATAAGAAGATCTAGTATTGCGTGACTGGGTTTAATCCCTCACCTTTGATTTAAAGCCCATTAAAATCCAATAAAAGGCCAAAATTCAAACTGTCTCCAAATTCAACCAAACTAGTTTCATGTTGTTCGGAATTTCGATACGAATCCAAATGAAGAAACCGCGTGCCAATCGGATTTCATATGCAAAAGTTATTGATTTTAGAACATTTGAATTTAAAATTTAAATAAAATAAAGCAGGGGAAAATTCGTATATAGAAAAACTTTCCCCAAGCCCTTGCGCTTCAGCATGCTCTTTCGAATACCCCTAACTTCCGCTGACTTCATATTGATAACGCCTCCTACACACACGACCTTGCCTCGATCGGACCATGCCGCTGCCATCCCTAGGCCACGTCGCTCCTTCGCCCCTGTCACCGCCATCTCCGACTCGGCAGACATGCTCCGCTACCGCCGTGATTAAATTTCCAATTCTGGCGAAGTTCGCCGTCTTTAAGACGATCGGAGACCATGGATGAATACTGCTTGACCTCCTCTACATGCCAGCGCTTCCGGATCGTCGATTGGTCGAAGATCCACCGTTGAATCCAAACCTTAGGATGGACGACTGAGAATAAATCGCTGAGTTCTGGACAAATGGAACCTCCAATCGAAAAATGAATTGCAGATGCTGATCCCATTCGTAGAGAGCTTCACGATGATATATAATTTGATAGGGTTTGAGCAATTTGAAAATTTTGAAGTTGATTTGAAATTTAATTTAGGGTTTGGGATATCCGCCATTGAGAAGGAACATATTAGAACTGAATTGTACGTACAGAAAATAGAATAGAAGACTGCTAGGGTTTATAACAACATATATATATATATATACAAAGATGGACATGAATGGATGGAACAAATCGATTGGGCCAAAGCAATAACAAAGGCCCAAAAAGCCCGTTTCGTTCCCGAAATGGAAAAAAGGTCATCCTATATGTCAAAATATAGGTTTTCAATATTTTTAAACTCAATGAAACTAATTTCAAACCCTAATTCTGTTGTATATAGAAGTTAGCTTTTAAAATCAAATTATATTTATTTAAATTCCTTTAATTGATTCGAGCGCGCATGTTAACGTTAAAGAATGAACGCTAACACCCGGTGTGTGTAATGGAATTGTGAAAGCACCACCCGTTGGTACGGGAATAGAATATAAGCTGAAAATAGCAGAAAAGCAGTAAATGAACAACAGGTTTATAGTGGTTCGGCCCGTAATTGAGCCTACGTCCACTTTATAATCTTTTATTGCTGATTCGGTTACAATTTGATACAATATCCTTCAAAATACAATACAACTTGATCACGAAAGCACTCTTGACTACTAGCTCAATCTTTGATGATGAAACTCAGCGAATCCGTGTTGGATGTAAGGAGTTCTTCTCGAAGATTGTTGTAGCGTCTCAAATGCTTGAAGATCTTTGATTGCTGAATGAGAGGAGACTTCGACAGCATAACGGTGCTTGAAGAAATGAATGGCCAAAAGTCCCCTCCAAGTTGGAAGTGGTGGGGTATTTATAGGAGCTGATTTGGACTCTGGAAATTTGCCTAAGTCCTAAGTCGTAGCCGACTTATAGAAGTCTTAGGTCGTAAGTCGGTAGCGAGTTAAGGGATGGTTGTTCTGGGCTCATCTTGTGGCTGTCTTCGGCAAGTGTTAAGTCGTAGCCGACTTATCAGAGGTAGTATAAGCATGGGCTCTGGACTTTTACCTCGTAGCCTTTAAGTCGTAAGACCCTTAAGTCGTAAGACCTTAACTCGTAAGACCTTAACTCGCTGAGTCGTTAAGTCGGAACCCCCTTTCTTTAAGTTGTAGATAGCTTAACTCGTTGAGTCGTTCGGACCATGAGTCGTAAACTGTGAAGTTCTTAAGTCGTGCATCCACTAGGTCGTAAACTATTAAGTCGTGGCCTGTTGAGTCGTATACTTCCTAAGTCTTTAGGAATTAGAGCTATAAGTCGTGAACGACTTAAGCTAAGTTGCAACTCATTAGGTCGGAACCTTCTTAAGTCGCGAAGTCTTTAGGTCGCAACACTGCTAGGTCGCGGAGTTACCTTCAGCAGTTAGGTCGTAGACTCCTTTAGGTCGCAACACTGTTAGGTCGCGAAGTTGTTGAGATAGTTAGGTCGCTGACTCCCTTAGGTCGCAGAGCCTCTTAGGTCGTGGACTTCCTTAGGTCGCAGAGCCTCTTAGGTCGTGGACTTCCTTAGGTCGCAACTTCCTTAGGTCGCAACTTCCTTAGGTCGCAACTTCCTTAGGTCGTAGCTTCCTTAGGTCGTAGGTTGCTGTGCTACTTCAATGAGTTAGGTTGTGACATTCTTAGGTCACGTCTTTCTTATGTCGTGACGTTCCTGTAGCTTAGGTTGTAGCTTTACTAAGTCGCAGAATTCCCTAGGTCGTGACTTCGTTAGGTCGCAAACTTATCTTAGACCGTTGAAGTTTTAGGTCGCTGAAATAAAGGAATTAACAGCGCACGATCAAACGATAAGTCTGATCGCTACGAAACTTGAAATCCTTTAATAATTCGCTATTACGGATCCGATGAAACTGGTTTCGTCGAAATCCGAGATAGTGCCCAAATAGACTAATTTTACACGTTAATTAAAACAAATCTATTTTAAAAATCAATTTAATCACTTTTAAATTCTAAACTAAATTTTTTATCATCATCCTTAATTAAACAGAATTTAATTATCATTAAAATTAAATTTTCCATGTTTAAATCCAAGATTTGAATATTAAATTAATTTCAACATTAAATTACAATAGTAATAAAGCCATATTTCATTATATTTAAATTTCAAACAAATTCTTTTATTTTGATTTACATTCTTATTATTAAATCAACAAATACCTTATGAAATATATTTAACATTAGTTTACATTTTATTTCGCTTATTACTCTACAATTAACGTCTTTGCTCGTATTAACTGCAATATTTCAATTACATAAACATTTCATTGATTTCCAAATTAATTTCAAGGGGATTAAATGATAAGATGAGAAACAAAACAATATTTACCTTTAAGTAATTTACACGCATTTATAAATTTATTGTTTATAAACAAAGGTTAATAAATTTACGTACAAAATAATTGATTTCATATTCTATATTAAAACCAATTTCAATTAAATAACATATAATTTCACCATTTAATACATCATTTATTTTATTCCTTATTAAACTTACAATTGATTGAAACTACATTAAAACAGTTGTCAATTACCTTCAATCAATATTATTAAATTATATTCTAATAATTTTTTTCATTTATAAATCATAAATTTTAATTTCTGACACTATTAAATTCCAAAGTATTATTAAATTTAATATTTTTAATTATCAAAAATATGGATCATTACACACACCATGGAATCATACAATCCATTTCAAAAACAACTCGGCTAACTTTGCCATTGTTCTATTGGACTTTATAAGTATGAATCGAGCACTCTTTGTCAATCTATTGCTCTGACCAAAATGCTACTATAGCCTCTTCTAGTCCTTGACAATCCATTGACTCAAGCCATTGTTGTCTGTTCCTACTTCCATTGGGGAATCTCAAGCGGATGTAGCAAACCTTTAGCTTTCTCTGCTCAACCTTTACCAACCGGCAATTCATACACTTCGATATAAATGTCACTATTTCCTTCTTCGTCCCTTCCCAATAAAATGCCTACTTCATATCTCGATGCATTTAACTGCCTTCGGGATGTATGGTCAATCTCGAATAATGGAACTCTTGTAGCACCTCATCCCTCAATTCACTAATATTTGGCACAAACAATCTACCATCCTTACAGAGCCAACAATCTTGGTCGAGTTTGTACCACTTCATCTTTTCGGAGTCCACTCTTGCCTCAATCATAGAAATAATCTAGACTTTCTAGCATTATGCTTCTGACTATCACCGATCCACTCTAACAGAGTACGTCTAATGGTCAAGCTTGCCAACACCATTGGTTCTAGCTCATATCTTGGTTGGAAAACATAATAAAAATTGTACACTAACCGCATCCAGTCTAGGAACATAGCTCCTTTTCGGGCATGTTTCCTACATAAAGTATCATTGACTTCATTTTCTTTACCAAACATAAAGGAAATATCCAAGTCATATGAGGGCAAAAACCTTAACTACTCTGTGTTTAAAGTTAAGGTCCTTCTGTGAGAAAGGTATATCAAAAATTTACGATCGATGAATTACTCGAATCTTTGTAACAACCCACCCTGGAACAGGCCTAAATTTCAACCCAGAAAAGGTCCATCGAAAATCCATTTTAGGGCAAGTTGTTGGTAGTAAAAAGAAATAACATTGCAGTGCCATAACTAAAATTTCCGAACTCAAAGTGGATGGAACAAAATATAATAGTAAAGTGTACCCATTTATTTCAAAACCATAAGAATGTCATAAAACAAAATCCTATAAAAACCGTAATTTAATATCAGTTACAACAATTGTTTAAATCCATGGGTACACATGAAAGCAATAATAAATACTACCACTTGCCAAGCTTCTTCACCTTTAAGCATCGTTGCCGCCATCACTCCGTCCTTAACCTATGTTGTAATGAGGAGGGAGTCAGAACAACAAGTGTCTGGTGAATAAAAACCTCGAGTCTTACCTTTTCAGTACTTAGGCAGTATATTTCAAAATAAGAATATTTCTACGAACATAAAATCATTAAAATCATTTAATACTTCTTTATAAGGAAAGGAGGTGGGTCCAAACATTTAATACCTTCCATTCTAGAAGTAAATCTCATATCCCAATCATACGTCATAAATAGCTAATAATGCAAGAGACGGTACACAAGTCACTTAATATTTTCGAATGGAAAATAGGCAGACCCTCCCATTTAAGGCCTAATTCCAGAAGCTTCCTCCTCATTGGTACTATCTAGCTGACATTATATAGAATCTCATAGTCCACTTAATACTTCCAAGTATAAAATAGGCAGATCCTGTCGTTTTAAGGCCTATTTCTAGAAGCGGACCCCTGTAGAGATACCACCTAACATAAACTCATAGCCATTTAATACTTCATCTGGGAAAGAAAGCTGGTCCAACCACTTAATGCCTCAAACCCCAAAGCAGACCCTTCGTCTTATGGCCCATACCCATAATGATGTCTCACATTAGTCCTCTATTCGTAGGAACCGGTAGCCATATTAGCTGGGTAGATTTCCCCTACAGAATTTGGAAATAACCTCACGTCATTAAAAATATTTATCATAAAGATATCTTACATCAATAAAAGTGTACACAACTGCTAGTAGCCTCAAAGTAAAAGGCAAACTTTCACCATGTAACTCTATTGACCTCGCATCCTTTTGACTTAGCCATAAATCAATTACTCTCCATATATATATATATATATATATATATATATATATATATACTCATCTCACTATTTCATAATTAAGGCCATATAAGGAATCTTCCTTATTATGTCTTAAATTAATAACTAGGATATATAAGAGTGTCCTCTTATTTTCACCTCAATCAATTACCTTCCAAATAGGGAAAAATAAATGTAGAAAAATGCTTGATTAACCATGCCATATACGCAATAATTATACGTTAATTATATAAATATAAATAGATAAATATTCGTGCTTAATAAGTTCTAAACGCATGGATTTTATGCCCTCAACTAGCATTAAATGTCAATTCCCTAGTCAATCATTATTACAAGTCCTTTTTCTTCAATTTTCCAAGATTTCATGGAATTCTATGTCCAAAACAAGGAATAAATATTCATAATCAGAACTGCAATAATAGACTTGTAAATAAAATAGAAACTCAATTTATTACACCAATTCAAAGGAATATCTTAAACAATAAGGATTGCAATTTAAACCTCATATTCTATTCAACTCCTCTTATACAAAGAAATAGATAAGAATAAGTGGTGTAAACTACGAATAGAATTCATAATCTAAACCCCTTATTTTATTGAAGGATCACAATTTGACCCAAAGAAGAAGAAGAAGTGGAATAGACTATGAAGTTATCAGAAATTACATAAACGAAATAAATTCCATTAAATTAATGTAAATAATTGTGAATCTCAACATAGACTTGGCACTTCGAAATAAAAAGGAATTTTGGAGGATTTTATCTATCATATTTTCGAAATCCTAAAATCCCTAAGGCATATTCAAATCCAAAAAGAAATACACTAAACAATTGCTGAAAAGAAATACTAAGGTTTCCACTCACAGATTAGCCTTAGCTTTACTCAAATGGATTTGCAGCCTTCCGATCTCTTCCAGAATCTCTCTCTTTTGATATATATATATACACACATACACACAATGGTAAAGAGGTATATATTCATTAGATTCAGAATAATTAAAGAATAATATGATAAGAATAGATTGGAGGAAGAAGAAACAAATAGAAAATAAGTTGAATCCTTACCTGAATTTTCTACGGAGTTTCTGAATCTTATTAAAAAGATAAAAATGGCAAAGTTTCGTCGTATTCCCCAAAATTATAGGAATAAAAGTGGAGAGGATAGGATCATAACTATAAGAGATAAATGCACCAGAACCAAAGGATGGAAGTTGGTAGGAAACCGGTAAATCTTGAGCGCACAACAGAGTAGAACATAACATAAACCCTAGCCACCACTGGAAACTATCGTTGCCAAGCGGTCGACCACCCTTATACGGGTCGACAGCTACGGTCGATCTATTAACCTATTCAGGTCGACCGCTCTTTTATTCAGGGCATTTATTTTTGTTTTCGTTGCTGTATTATTTTATTCCCTAATTAACTTTTTAACATTAAGCCTTAATTAATCATTTACTTAGCCCCCAAGCTAATTTTTGAAATTTAGAACCTAAATTTGATTTCTTATATGAATTTGGATTCAAACTAAATTTAAATTTGAGTGATTTATGATCAATGAATAGCTCAAACCTTTCCTCTAAGAGATAGTGCCTCCACATCTTCAAGCCAAAAAAATGGCTGCCAATTCTAAATCATGCACTGGATACCTCTTCTCATGATCTTTTAGTTATCTACTATCATAGGCAACTACCTTCCCTTCTTGCATAGGAACTTCTCCTAATCTTGTACCATATACACATGTGAAAACTGTAAACAGCTTGGTTCCATCTACAATAGTGAGCACGAGTGTGCCAGTCAGTGACTCCTTAAGCTTCTCAAATGCCTTGATGCACTTATCATCCGAAATAAAGACTAGATTCTTCTTAGTCAATCGGCTTAAAAGGGCTACTATTTGTGCAAAGCTCTTGATGAACTTCCTATAGTAGCCTACCAACCCAGAAAACTTCCAACCTCTAATGCATTACTAGGAACCTTCCATCCTTGGACAGCTTCCACTTTAGTAGTGTCCACCACCAATCCTTTCTCCAAAACAATATTCCCAAGGAACCTAACTTCATTTTTCCAAAAGTGGCATTTAGAAAACTTGGCTTTGAGTTGGTTTCTTCTCAAGATCTCAAATACCTCCCTAAGGTGGTCCTCATGCTCCTTCTTGCCTTTGGAGAAAGCTAGGATATCATCAACAAACACCATGACAAATTTATTAAGTTGCCCTCTAAATATTCTACTCATTAAATTCACAAAGTATGCTGGGGGATTTGTCAGTCCAAAAAGCATTACTTCCCTCTCATAGAGTTCATTTGGCATAAGGAAAGCCGTCTTCAGCTTTCTTTCCTCTACAATCCTTAACTGATGGAATCCCGTTGCTAAGTCCAATTGGGAAAATACTTTAGCTCCTACAAGTTGGTCGAACAAATCATCTATTGTAGGTAAAGGGTACCTATTCTTCCTTGTTAACTTGCTCAACTCCCTATAAACGACGCAAAATCATAAAGAACCATCTGCCTTAGTAGCAAAAATAACAGGGGCTCCCCACTCAGAAGTACTCCTATGAATGAATCCTTTCTTTAATAACTCTAAGATTTGCTTATCTAGTTCCCTTATTTCTTTGGGAGCCATATGTCTCAAAGGCAGAGCGACGGGTCTTGCATCCTTCTCCAAATTGATTTGGAACTCAATCTCCCTATGGGGTGGGAGACTCGAGACCTCCTCGAAGACATCAAGAAATTCACAAACTACGGGTACATATATTGGTTCTCAATCAACATATAGATTTAGTGAGTACAAATTGCTTAACTCAACTAAAGCTTTGGGTGTACAAAGAACTTCTAGGTCACGACCTCGATGACTCTTTGATCATACTACCATTTTGTCACAGTCAAGAATGGCTCCAAAATGTGACAACTAATCCATGCCCAAGATAAGTCCATACCTCTCGAAATTTTGAACGTACGCAGTACATATGAATCAACGTCGCATATGTCTAACACTAGGTCTTTGCAAATAAGAGAAAGATGGGTCGAACCCCCAATGGGATTGGAAATCTCTATTGGGCTGTTGACCATCTGGGTTTTTAGATTTAAGGAATTTACTACATCCCTAGCTATAAAGAATGAGATGCCCCTGAATCAAATATGGTATGAATGGTAACCCCAAAAATAAGGCTTATACCTTCTAGAGTTACTTTTCCTTGGTCCCATGGTGGGTTACTGCTAATAGGGACAGCTTCAATAGCATAGAGCTGTCTGCTTGGTCCTTCCTTAGCCATCTTAGGACATTGATTATTGTGATGCCCTTCCCCATAGCAGTTAAAGCACTTTCCTTTAAAGGCTTCCTTCATCAGACTCACCCTACAATCTTTGGATTTGCGACCCCTCCTTTGGCATCTCTTACAAACCTTTACTTCTTTCTTAAACTCCCCCTTCGACTTCTTGTTGGCCCAAAAAATCCCCTTCTCAGACCCTCCTTGCTTTTGCGTTTGTGTAGACTTCTCTTTCTCTCCCTTATCTTCCTCATTGGCCATATGCAGCATCGCTCTTTCTACCAACATCTCATACTTAGCCTCCATAGGTACTTAGGTCAACAACATTTCTCTTAGCAGGGAATTTATGCCCTTCATGAATTTCATTGCCTTTTTTATAGGTGTTTCTATCAGGTTCATTCCGAATTTAGCCAATTTAGAAAACTCAGCTATGTGCTCCTTAAGGGTAGAATTCCTTGTCTCAACAGAATGAACTTTTCCAATTGAAAGCTAACGTCTGCTCTAGATATGAATCTCATCTTTAATCGGTCCTCGGTCCTTGAATTCAACCCAAGAGAATATCCTGCCCGAGTGCTCATCAGTAATAAAGTTTCACCAATTTAAAGCTTCTTCCCTAAAGTGCCAAGCTGCCATTCTTCTTCTTATCCCAACCAAGCTCTCTAAATATCTTCTCACAGTTACCAATCCATGCTTTAGCTTCCGAATATCCTTCAGCTCCAAAGTATGTCTTCCCTCCTATATTGAGAAAGTCCATACATAGATTAGGAAAGCCGGTAGGATAGGGTGCTGCATCAGTGGCCGGAGCAGTGGATGATATTGGTGCAGCTGGAGGAATAGAAATTTGCCCAACGGTCCTAAGATATTTTTTAAACCATTCGGGCATTCCATGAATGGGTGGTCTTCTATGGGAAGGGTATCCTTGTTCAGAAGAAGATTGATTATCAACCATATTAACTATATATAGGTTAAACCTTTAGCGATGATTTCCTAAGATAGTATTTACATGCTGAAAGAAAAGAAAAGTTTGCTTAGTGTATGTGTGTATGTTCAAGAAGAGGAGGTATAGGTATATATATATAGTGATAATTCTTTTGAAAAATTATTTTGAAAAACTTTTTCAGAATAACAAATACATCTCTCATAATTTTCCTCATTGATCGGGTAACCTAGAGCTCTGATACCAAATGTAACAACCTACCCCGGAACAGGCCTAAATTTCGACCCAGAAAAGGTCCATCGAAACTTAGATACATTCTAAGACAAGCTGTTGGTAGTAAAAAGAAATAACATTGTAGAGCCATAACTAAACTTTCAAAACTCAAAGCGGATGGAACAAAATATAATAGTAAAGTGTACCCATTAATTTCAAAACCATAAGAATGTCATAAAACAAAATCCTATAAAAACAATAATTTAATATCAGTTATAATAATTGTTTAAATCCATGGGTACACATAAAAACCTTAACCTATGTTGTAATGAGGAGGGAGTCAGAACAAAAAGTGTCCGGTGAATAAAAACCTCGAGTCTTACCTTTTCTGTACTTGGGCAGTATATTTCAATACAAGAATATGCCTACGAACATAAAATCATTAAAATCATCTAATACTTCTTTATTAAGGAAAGGCAGCCGTCTAACCACTTAATACCTTCCATTCCAGAAGTAAATCACATATCCCAATTATACATCATAAATAGATAATAATGTAAGAGACGATATCCAAGCCACTTATACTTCCCAGTGGAAAATAGGCAGACCCTGTCATTTAAGGCCTAATTCCAGAAGTGTACTTCTCAATGGTACTGTCTAGTTGACATCATATGGAATCTCATAGGCCACTTAATAATTCCAAGTGGAAAATAGGCTGACCCCATCATTTAAGGCCTAATTCCAAAAGCGGACCCCTCTAGAGATACCACCTAATGTAACCCCTTAGCCATTTTGTACTTAATCTGGGGAAATGGTGGGTCCAACCACTTAATACCTCAAACCCTGAAGTAGGCCCTTCATCTTATGGCCTATACCCATAATGATGTCTCACATTAGTCCTATATTCGTAGGAACTAGTAGCCAGATTAGCTGGGCAGATTTCTTCGACAGAATTTGGAACTAACTTCGCGTCATTACAAATATTTATTATAAAGATATCTCACATCAATAAAAGTGTACACAACTAGTGGTAGCGTTAATGTGAAGGGCAAACTTCCATCATGTAACTCTATTTACCTTTCATCCTTACAACTTAGACACAAATCAATTACTCTCCATACAAACACACACTCGTCTCACCGTTTCATAAATAAGGCCTTATAAGGAAACTTTCTTATTACACCTTAAATTAATAATTGGTCCATATAAGAGTTTCCTCCTATTTTCACCTCAAAATCAATTACCTTCCTAATGGGGAAAAATAAATGTAAATAAAGGTCTAATTAACTACGCCATATACGCAATAATTATACGTTAATTACATAAATAGAAATAAATAAATATTTATGCTAATAAGTTCTAAACGCATGGATTTTACACCCTAAACTAGTGTTAAATATCAATTCCCTAACCAATTATTATTACAAGTCCTTTTTCTTCAATTTCCCAAGATTTCATGGAATTCTAATGTCCAAAACAGGGAATAAATATTCATAATCAAAACTACAATAACAGACTTGTAAATATAATAGAAACTCAATTTATTACACCAGTTCAATGGAATATCTTAAATAATAAGAATTACAATCTAAACCCCATATTCTATTCAACTCCTCTTCAATAAAGAAATAGATAAGAATAAGTGGTGTAAACTACAAGTATAATTCGTAATCTAAACCCCTTATTTTATTGGAGGATCGCAATTTGACCCAGAGAAGAAGGAGAAGTGGAATAGATATGAAATTATCAAAAATTGCATAAACGAAACAAATTCCATCAAATTAATGTAAATAATTGAGAATCTCAACATAGAATTGACACTTCGAAATAAAAAGGAATTTATGGGGATTTTATCTATCTTATTTTCGAAATCCCAAAATCCCTAAGGCATTTTCAAATCCAAAAAGAAATACACTAAATAATTGCTGAAAAGAAATACTAAGGTTTCCACTCACATATTAGCCTTAGCTTTACTCAAATGGATTTGCAACCTTCCGATCTCTTCCAAAATCTCTCTCTTTTGATATACACACACACTAGGAAAGAGGTATATATATTCATTAGATTCAGAATAATTAGAGAAGAATAGGATAAGAATAGATTGGAGGAAGAAGAGACAAATAGGAAATAAGTTGAATCCTTACCTGAATTTTCTACGGAGTTTCTGAATCTTATTAGAGAGATAGCAATGGAAGAGTTTCATTTTATTCCCTAAAATAATATGAATAAAAGTGGAGAGGGCAGGGTCATATTTATAGGAGTTGAAATGCACCAGAACCGTAGGATGGAAGTAGGTAGGAAATGGGTAAATGTGGAGCACATGACCAGTAGAACATAACATAAAACCCTAGCTGCCACTGGAAACTATCTTTGCCAAGAGGTCGACCGCCCTTGGGCGACCGGTCGACCGCTACGGTTGACCGGTTGGCCTATTCAAGTTGACCGCTCTTTTATTCAGGGCGTTTATTTTTATTTTCGTTGTCGTATATTTTATTCCCTAATTAACTTTGTAACTTTAAGCCTTAACTAATCGTTTACTTAGCCCCTAAGCTAATTTTTGGAATTTAATTCTGAATTTGATTTCTCATTTGAATTTGAAATCAAACTAAATTAATTTAAATCTAAGAACTTCAAATGCTCATAACTTCTTTGTTTGTGCTCCGTTTTCAACATGTTGTATATGGAAACAGATCAGAATTTCACCACAAACATAATGGAATAACTTTCATTGTCAAATTTAAACTTTTATAAAATTCCCATATCCAACCCTTATCATATTTAATCTAATTTACTTTATTTATTTATGGTTCATTTTATGGGGTGTCACGACCTTTCTCCTTGCAAATAATGCCTCCAAATATTCAATGTAAACACTATGTAGCTAATTCCAAATTATGGCTCAAATATTTCTTCTCATGCAGTTTTAGTTGGCAACTAGCATAAGCGACAACGTTACCTCTTTGCATCAATACATCACTCAATCTAGTACCACAAGCATCTGTTATATTGTCAACTCCTTATTTCTACTTGGAATCACTACACTAGTGCACTCATTAGCTTCTACTTTAGACAAATAAATGCTTACTCGCACCTCGCATTTTAAGCAAAACTCTGATTCTTCTTCATCAAATTAGTTAATGGTGCTGCTATTTTTGAGAAGTCCTTTATGAATCGTCTATAATGACATGCTAATCCAAGAAAACTCCTTACATTTGTAGCATTCTTTAGTCTTCCCCAACCTTAGACTAGTGCTACTTTAGAAGGATCCACTGTGATGCCTTATTCGAAACAACATGACCCAAGAGCACACTTCCTCCTGCAAAAGTGACACTTCAAAATTTTGGCCTTCAATTGTAGCTTCCTTGATACCTCTAGCACAACCTTCAAATGCATCTTGTGTTCTTCATCCATCTATGAACAGATAAGAATATTATCCATAATCACAAGTAAAACTTATTTATTTGATCTTTGAAAACATGGTTCGTAAGGTCAACAAAGTATGTTGGCGCATTGGTCAGTCCGAAAGACATAGCCAACCACTCATAAAACCTTGATGGAATATGAAATGCAATAATCGATACACTCGCCCTCGCCACTCTCAGTTAGTAAAACCCCATCACTAAATCCAAATGAGAAAACACCTCTGTATCATGGAGATGATTGAACAAGCTGATAGAGTTAAGGGTATGCCATAGGAGTTATTATGTGATTTGTTATATATATCTAACTCGATAACCAATCTTATTTGAAATAAAAGGTGTTTTCTTTCGATTATATACTTGATATATTGTGTTATATTGATTAATTAATTGAATTAAAAGTATATTTAATATAAAATTCATAAATGATATGTTTTGTGATAGTAGTTACAAAGTGTTGTAACTGTGAGTATTTTATCACAATGAAAACAAATATATACCATTTTAAATGTTCCTAGTCAAGATGGATCAAGATTGGATATTGATGCATCCATTTTAGAGTACGTAACGCTTTCCAAATGTTAGGCAGTGTATTACTCATGGCTACTGGAGGAACCTAAAAGTTATATATTGATAGTTATTGGATAACTATGGAACGACTCACTCGATAGTTTTCTGCTAGTTAATATAACTAAGGTCAAACAAAAAATATCAATGTGACTGATTTATAAAGTTTTCTCGACTTGAGAATACTATAGATCTTTAATATGAAAGCTTCGCTTTGATTATAGTCAAATCATAGCATGAAATTCCATCGGGTGACTATAGTTTGGTCGAGTGGAAGTATTGAAAGTTAAACACTGTTTAAGAGGGGATTCGACTCCTCAGTTATATGGAGTTAGTATCACGGTCAACTCAAAGTCAAAGTCTCTGGCAAGAGCATTTCAGTTAATAATAATTGTTATTATTGGACCAATGATTTTGCATTTGGACTATAGAGCTGAATATGGATGATATTGGAATTTTGACCATTAACAAATTTCATAAGTCCAAAGTGATATAGTTTTGATGAGAGAATTGGTATAAATAATTATCACAACCAGGTAACAATTAATAAAGTGAAACTGGATTTCACTAACTCTAAGTAAGTGATAAATTTAGCCACAATGTCACACCCCCTGCTAAGTAACGTGTGAAAGTTTACATTCGAATAATTCGATGTTAATCGCTGATCGAATTTACATCCGACGAGTCGCACAACCAGAATGATGAATTCTCTTTAGACCAAACGATTTAGTCTATTTATAATTGTTATAAATTAATTAATATTTATGAAATATTAATTATAAAATTTTGAATATGATTTGAGGAATAAATATTATTGTATATATTTTTATAATAGTTATAAATATATTAATCGATATGTGATATCTATAAGCAATTATATTAGATTTAATTAATAATATTTTTTAGGCTTAAAATGGGTTTAAAGCTCATGAAAAGGGCTGGAAATTTCGACCAAAATAAGGGAAATATGAATCATAAGATGTTTCAACAAGGGCTTGGAGATGGAGGGCTAAGATGGAAGAGAATTGGTAAGATGATGAACAATGTTGATCCTAAAATATCTCCAACTTCTCCTCTATATAAGCATCTTTATCCTCAACCTTTAAAGGACGTTTTGCCTGCCTCTTCTCTCCTTTTCACTGGCCAAATTATACCTCCTAGTGCTTTAACACAAATCAAATCAAATCAATAGCTATTCGAAGGCAAAGGGTCCGTGATTCAAAGACTAGTAATCTAACGAATTGGAAAGGTTTCAAGAGGAAGGGAACTCGTAAAGGTGTACTTAAGGGCATTAGTATAGGTAAGTATTTAGTTTTTAGTTTTATGTATGATGCATATTCTTTGTATAATTCTATATTATTCATATATATATATATATATATATATATATATCTGTATGTGTACTGTTATTATTAAATTGTTAGTTAGGTGAGATTCCTATAAGTATTGTTATTGTCGCATATACTGATTGATTGTGCGTATAAAAAATAATTTTTTATAATAGATACGATACACATAGCCGAAATTATTTTATTTCATTTATTATTATTTTATTAATTTATTTATGCACGTATTAATATATTAATTGATTTATTTATATAACTAATACTAAACTTTATAATTATACCATATAAAAATTGAACTAATACATTTCAAATGTTTATTTATATCAATTATAATTTTTAGTAACTATAATTAATTTCTTTTGGTGATTATTTAATACATTTAGTATTATTTAATCATTATATGAATTAAAATTTTATATAAAATAAAATATGTGTTAAAAATTAGATCTTAAATTTTGTAAAATAAATTTATCATCATAGAAGCTTTCGGTTAAAAAATTGGATTTTTTCAACCATTTTAATATTTTTCAAAAATCGTTTTTTAATTCGGTCGAAAGTAATTAATTAACAAAAAATAAGAATTTAACTTAGAAAAATGTCAAATTTTTTCGTAAGTATAAAATATGATTCTAGAGTTTCTAGAATTTTAAAATTCAAAATATATATATATATATATATGTATATATATAATATTTTCTATCATTTATTTATTGTTTTTTAACTAATTAATTCATAATATTTAAATATTAATATAATAAAATTATAATTATAATTGTACCTGTTGTGTATTCGATCCACCAATTTTATAAAAAAGAAGAATTTTTCAATTTTCTAATATATATATATATAAACCATTCTAAATCAAATTTACATTTAAATAATATATATATATATATTTTATACATATAAAATGTTAATTTAGTACACACATATATTTATACATACATACATACATACACATATATATACATACACCCACACACATATATATGAAAAATTAAAATTTTGAACTTATATCTTATATATATATATATTATTTAACACTATAAAATTTACGTATAAATATATCTATAATATTTTCTCATAATATACATACACACATACATATATATGTATACAATCTTGGTTTTTTACATAATAAGCATAAGTGTATATACATATTTGGACAACATACATTACATATAGGATGAGCTAACATGTCTGTTGCGATGTAAATCTTAGCATCTATATATGGGCATGTTATACCTTTCACGGAATATCATGTTACACACGTACGTACATCTGTGCAGTTAATGCCCCACTATTACCCCGCTATAACCCTACTATATCTCATAGCGGAATTCTACCGCTACGATTTTTCTATATAGCCCCAAATATAGCCTTTCCGCTTTAAGCCCCGCAATTTTCGCTATATCCCGTTATTCCCGCTATATTCCGCTATTTCTGCTATATCTTCTTTAAAAGAAATGAATTTAAAAATGATATTTATACATTATAAAAATTATGAAATTAATTTATTTAATTGGATACTTAATATATTTTTAGAAATGAAAATACTCTAATATTTTACTAAATTCAATTATGTTATATAATAGTTTTACGTTTATTTACAGTATATTCGCATATGTTTTTATTTAAAATTATTTATGTATTAAATATAATTCAATTGAATGTTAATTTTTCATTTAATTAACATTTATATATTTGTAAAACATTAAGTAAAAGTTTTATATGCTATTTTAGAGTCATCCGCTATATCCCGCTATATCCTCGCTGTATCCCCGCTATGACTTTTTGCACCTCTACCGCATTGAATCTACCGAGCGCTTTAACTGCACAGACGTACATACATATATGTATATTATACATATGTATACTTATATACAAATTGAAAATAAATTAAATTTCTACAAATACTTTATAAATTTAAATGAAATATATGATTTTATTTAAATTAAATTTAGAAATGTTCTAAATAAATTAGACTTCATGGGACTAATAAAGATCTCATATGGTAAATTTTTTTGAAATTCACCCATATCTTCATCTACGGGTTGTTCCAATTCCAACAATTGTATCAGAGCTTAATGGCCTATGCATTCAAAATTAGTCATGTTAGGGTTAACTATTAAGCTCACAACCCAAAATTTAGAACCTAAATTTAAAATAAGATATACAAATATTATGAAAGTTATAATATAATAAAAAAATTCAAAATGTTTGAAAATAAATATTAATTTTAAAATTTTAAAATTTATTAATAAGATTAATAAAATAAATTAATTAAATAAGTTAATTAATTAATAAATGTATGCATATATTATATATTATGATATATGTTATGTTGTTTTAAAATGTTTAAAATAACATAAGTATACATGTATGTATATGAACTGAATTTTGAAATTAATAAAATTTAATTAAAATTGTTTAATTAAATAAAATAAATAAAGGTTAAATAAATAAATAAAAGGTTAATTGATTAAATAAGTTTATTAATGGTTAATTAATTAAATAAATATAGACATATATAAGATATATGTGTAATACTGTAAAGGTTATAGTATGCAATAAGTATTTAATATAAATATTATACTACATTAATATAAAATTTGTTAAAATGTTAATCAATTAAAATTAAATAAATAGGTTTAATTAATATAGTATTATACATAAGACTATTATATAAGTAATAAAAAAATATAAATATTGTATAATAAAAAAACTTATATAATATGAATGTATAAACTAAAGGTGGAACATCAAGGAAGCCCAAACAGCCTTAAGGAATAAGTACAAGCATATTTTACATATACCGTGATTTCAGATGTGTACTACACTTCAATCACGAGGGCATTTCATAAGGAATACATTATTCCATAAGTCAATATCACTCAATATAATATATTGAAGATTATAAATCTTCGATATAATGTTGTCCACTACCGTATACATATTAATAAATTACTTGCATACTTTTTAGTTATTGAGCAAACTCTAGCCAGGGATGTTATGTGTAGTATTATTAATATATTGAATAGACGAGGTAAGATAACTGTATGTATTTATTGAGAAAACTCAAGGTACATATACTATACTTAGACCGTTGCGATATGGCACATATGAGTAAATAAACTCTTTTGATTTTTTGAGCAAACTCAAGGTCGAAATGAGATTAGGACAAGGAACCATGAGTTCGGAGTTGTATGTGATACGATAGATAAAGAATTATCCATCATTTATGGGGCTATGATTTGTTAAGCAAACTCAATGTCAAAATCCCAAGTCGAACGAGTCCTAACACCCACTAGTTAAATCGAAAGACTTCTATGTTTCATCTTAGGGTTTGGAGAAACATAAAAGATTAGTGAGAACCTTATTAGAAACTGAAATGATAATATTTAACCTTTCTAATATTGTAAGAACATATGCTATATTATGTTATAATAATCTACATTAATAAATTTGTCCATTTAATACGATTGATAAAACGTTTATCAATTAAGATATACAAATGATTTGAATCAATGATTGATAAACAGAAATAGAAAATATACTAAAAAATAAATGCTTATTGCATGTTAATGTTTCTACACCTATGCACGCGCCTGATTTAATAGCTACTAAATACATTCGTAATTTGGTTGCTTACGTGCTTATTTGGTCGAGACCGTATACTGCATTCTATGAGTTTCAAACTCTATGTAGGATCGATTTCACCCTAGAGGGGGAGGTGAATATGGTGATACTAATAATTATAAAAATTAATGCGGAAATATATAAAATAATAGCAGCATAGATAATAGCAGAATAATAAAAGAAGAAATAGAACAACACAGATTTACCCAGCTTTGGCAAAACCCTGCCTACGTGCTGCCCCCAAGGTTTCTACTAGAAATTAAGTAGTCAAACGCTTACACACGTAAACTTGCGACACCCGCTATCGACTAACCTAACTCTACGCTCAAAACCCTACTACAACTCAGCCACTAAGTTGCGAATTCTCGAACTACACCACCGTAGTTCGTAACCTAGTCACACGACTAGAAAAACACAGTTTAAAAAGGAAATTACAAAATAAATAAAAAACTTTACACAAAACCCTATTTTAATAAATTAAGCCCAAGTTATAATTAACTATAACCGGCACACTTAGTTTAATAAACTAAAGAAAAATTCGTCTCTCTTTATTTTTCTTTGGCCGTTCCTTTGTGAAATTGTCTGCCTCTTTTCCTTTGCTCGAAAATGTTCGTTCCTCTTTCAAAATAAATTACGGCTTTGTGAAGCTAAGGCTGCCGCTTGAAATTTATGTTCGAATTGAATTAAACTTTGCTTCTGGTTCCTTCGTCAAACGATTCGTTTGCAATGATTTGCTCTCGGCTTTGAAATGCTTGCGGCTACTTCAATTATCGAGTTCGAACCTTCAAATTAGTATGTGAATTTTGCTGTTTTAATTCCTCTGTTGATTGCTTTTGTTCGAACTTGATTAGAGTTGTTGATTTGGGATTTTATTTTAAACTTGGCTCTGTGTTTTTCTAAACTCAAATGCATAGCAGCCGATGTTGAGATTGGGTTAAATAGGATTCGAAATCCTATAATCTTAAACTCGTTCTACTAGTAATTTTTCTATTAACTAGACTACCAGTGTAATCTGCATCTGAATTTCTCTTTGACTCAAGGTTATCATTAGTCGGATGTCATAGACCAGACCGTGAAGTTGCAACAAATACCTTTAAAGTCTTTTTACAGCTTTTAAATGAAATTCTTTTGAATTTGAATTGAAACCGTGCAAATAAACAAATAGTGAACATAGTGACAGGTCTAGAATAAATAAACAAATATATCCACATGTACCTAGAGTAATCATCAATCAACAACATCATTAGTCCAAATCTGTATGAACTAGTTCAAATACGAAAAGACGATTGGTCAACATTTTTGCACAAATCAAAATCAACATTTATTTCCTTATCGCATAACTGGCTGAATTAAATCAAATTATGGTGCAGATTTTCACATTTAATATATTGTTCAAGGTAAATATATCATTACCTATTTTACCTTTACCGATAATTTTTCATTTGTTACCCATTTTGATTATGCCACCTTTGTACTAGGCTAAGGAACTTAGATTTGTCGCCCATCATGTGCCTGGAACAGCCAGAATCCAGGTAACACTGTTGTTATTCCTTAGCCTGCCACCACACCTACACGAGAAAAGATTTTTGTGACCTATTTGTTTTTATAGGTCCATGGTTGTTAGTGGAAAAGATTTTGAAAAATAAGTTTGTGTAGACCTAAGACAATTTATATTTTTTCCTTTTGGCACCCAGATTTGTTTGACTTTAAGGGATTTTATATTCGTGCCTTTTGGAACCCAAATTGGAATGGTTTTCATGTGTTTGGGTCTATACCAGCAATTGTTGTGATTATGTCCAATGTTTCTACAAATTGTGCACTCGATTTGACACGATTAATTTTACTTCTAACTCTTTCAAATTGAGTGTACCCAAGTCCTTGTCTAACAGTATTAACAGTTTGCTTCCCTAATAACATATTTACCGATCTTTCTCCTTTTGAAAATTTTCCTAAAGTTGTAGACAATTGTTGGACTTGTGTTTTGAGAGATTCATTTTCATTCAATAATAGAGTGCACTTTTTAATATAAAAAATTCTCCTCGTGTTTTCACATTCTTTCATAATCAGTATTTCATTTTCAAGTGATTTGATTATAGTTTCTGATTTTTTCATTTCCTCTTCAAATGGTGGGCACTTATCACACTTAGGGCTTTTGTTTCGATAGTTTTTAACCAATTGATCAAGCTATTTATTTAGTTCTATCAAACTATTTCTTTGTGATTCAATTTTAGCGTACTTCTCCCTAAGTCGTTCAATGCAGCCATTTACTTCGTGAAAATATATAAGTAATTTTGAGTGAGTGAGTATTGATACCTCACTTGGCTCGTCATCATCGCTATCAGTAATATCACCTCGAAGACACAGATCTGCTTTTTCACTCTCACTGCTACTGCTTTTATTGTCGTCATCACTTTTATTCCACGTGGCTACAAAACTTCTCCTTTTTGATTTCTTTCCTTGACCGAGTCGATTCTAGGGACAATTAGGCTTGATGTGACCAGGTTTATTGCACTTATGACAAATGATCTCTTGCTCTTCTATGTTGTCTAGAACTTTGACTATTCTGCTTTTCAATTGTTGATTTAGAGCTGGATTTCTGTATTCGTGGTTCCACCTTTTGAATTTCTTTATTAGTAGTGCCAACTCAGTTGCACCATCATCATCATCTTCACTTCTAGTCATTCCTTTGAGAGCTATTGATTTCTTTCAAGTATCACCTCCTTCACGTTCTTCCTTGAATTTCATTTCTAGCTCATAAGTGGTGAGATTTCCGATGAGTTCTTCAACTTTGATTTGTTTCAAATCCTTTGATTCTTGAATGACAGTAACTTTTGCTTCAAAATTTCATGGAAGGACTCTGAGGATTTTTTGGACTATTTCCAACTCTGTGTATGATTTTCCGAGAGCTTTTGATTTGTATACGAGATTGGAAAGTCGTCCATACAACTCTTTGACATTTTCATCCTTGGCCACTGTGAAGTTCTCGTATTCGCTACTAAGCATGGCAAGGCGAGATTCTTTGACTTGGGAAGTTCCTTCGTCAGTCACTTCAAGTGTGTGCCAAATTTCCTGTGCTGTTAGACAATGTGAGACACGATTAAATTCAATTTGATCTAATGATAAAATAATAGATTTCATAGCTTTAGCATTAGCATTCTGTAGTTTATTTTCAAGATATGTCCGTTGATCCATCGGTTTTTCAATTTATTGATTATCTACCACTATAGTTGGTGTCCTATATCCCGTCTCAACAATATTCCAAGCATCAATGGTTTCCAGAAAAATTTTCATTCTATTTTTCCAGTAAGCATATTCACCAATGAACATTGGTGGTCTAACTATGGACCGTCCCTCAGAAAAAGCATTATTAAACAAATCCATTTAAAAAACAAAATTTTAAAACAAGGATTTGTTTTTGAAAAAAAATCAAATTTTTTTTAAAATTAGTTTTTTTCCTAGCTCTGATACCACTTGTAGGATCGATTCCACCCTAGAGGGAGGGTGAATAGGGTGATACTAATAATTATAAAAATTAATGCGGAAATATATAAAATAATAGCAGCATAGATAATAGCAGAATAATAAAGCAGAAATAGAACAATACAGATTTACCTAGCTTCGGCAAAACCCTGCCTACGTGATGCCCTCAAGGTTTCTACTAGAAATTAAGTAGTCATACGCTTACACACATAAACTTGCGACACCCACTATCGACTAACCTATCTCAATGCTCAAAACCCTACCACAACTCAGCCACTGAGTTGCGAATTCTCGAACTACACCACCGTAGTTCGTAACCTAGTCACATGACTAGAAAAACACAGTTTAAAATGAAAATTACAAAATAAATAAAAACCTTTACACAAAACCCTATTTTAATAAATTAAGCCCAAGTTATAATTAACTATAACCGGCCCACTTAGTTTAATAAACTAGAGAAAAATTTGTCTCCCTTTATTTTTCTTTGGTCGTTCCTTTGTGAAATTGTCTGCCTCTTTTCCTTTGCTCGAAAACGTTCGTTCCTCTTTTAAAATAAATTAGGGCATTGTGAAGCTGAGGCCGCCAATTGAAATTTATGTTCGAATTGAATTAAACTTTTCTTCTGTTTCCTTCGTCAAACGGTTCGTTTGCAATGATTTGCTCTCGGCTTTGAAATGCTTACGGCCGCTTTAATTATCGAGTTCGAACCTTCAAATTGGTATGTGATTTTTGCTATTTTAATTCCTCTGTTGATTGCTTTTGTTCGAACTTGATTCGAGTTGTTGATTTGGGATTTTATATTTAAACTTGGCTCTGTGATTTTTCTTAAACTTGAATGCGTAGTAGCCGATGATGAGATTGGGTTAAATAGGATTCGAAATCCTATAATCTCGTTCGTATATATTTTATTTGAATTATTCATGTGCTATGCTTGGCCACTGATTTTCGATTGAATGCTGGTGATGTTTTCTGACTTTTTTAGTTTGTCTATTTTCTGATGTGCTATGCTTGATTACCACGATTTTGATTTTGACTTGTTCGATTCTACCTAGGTCACCACGGCTCTGACTTTGGTATTTAAAATTGTGATAATCTGGACTTTGGATTTGGTTTCGTTCTTTATTCCCTTTGACTTCGGCCACTTTGATTTTGTGGAAATTTGACATCGACTTGTTATCACCTGGCTTTAACTTTGTTATTTAAAAATTGAGATAATTCTTGCGTCTTCGTTTATGGTATTTGAATTTTCTGACTTGAGATAAAAGTCGACTTGATAAACTCTGATTGATTTCGGCTTTGACTTTGTTCATCTTCCCTCTTGTCATTCCATTCATTTTCTGGCAATATTCGAATTTTCATTGCACTATGAAACTGCTCTGACTTGTTTTTCAAACTGCAATGTTTATTCATGTATGCATACCCTAGTTTGCACTTCATGTTAGTGTTGACTTATTTGGTTGCTTGGACTATTGCATAGTTGTTGTGACTCTGCCTCTGTTCGATTGTCTCCACTTGTGTAGTTATGTTCATGTTGTACTGACTAGTTTCACTTGAGTCTCCATGCATATGTTGTGTCCTTGTTGCAGCCTTTGTGTGGTCTTGTTCTTTTGAAACTGCCTTTGAGCTTTGTGCATGTTGAAAGTAGATTCTGTCAAGTTGCATCCCTTATGTTCATGTCTGAATCATGTTGAATCTGGTTGTAGTGTTTGAGTTGCCTCCATGCCTTCATTCTACGTGTTTTATGATGAACTTGTGTTGCTGCCTTCATGTATACATTTGTATATCACCATTCACTGTTTCACTGCTTATACCATCCATGCTTATAATTATTATGCATGTGACCTTCTTGTTTAGTTGCCACTGTTACTTGAAGTGGTCTAGGTTGTGATTTCACTTGCATGCTCTAACTGGTCTTTGTTGCTTATGCATGCACTGTGTATATAAATGTGCTAGTTGCATTCCTGAAATGTTGATTGAGTTGAACCTGTACTATGTCTTGGTTGAAGTGTTGCATTCACCACTTTGTACATTTGAGCATGTTGAACTGTTGTTGGGTCTGTTCTTTGTTTTCCTTGACCACCATACCTGATTTTGTACATTTTGCCTGGAGTAGTTCTGAACTATATGCATGTATACATATATATATATATATGTATATATGTATACATGTGTATATGACACTGTATATATGTATGTGCACCATCATTATCTTGATACTACTTTGTTTGCATTGAGTTGTTGAGCTTCTGTTTCACTAGTGGTGTTCACACTCACCTTGAGTTTGAATGGTTAAGTTGTTTTCATGTGTACTCACTGAATTTTTTTGGTCGAGACTTGTTTTATGTTGGTTTTGGATTCTTGTTGCATGAGAACTTGTACTCGAAAATTTTGTGATGCTTTTGTATTGCACCTGAGTTGAATCCAGTCTCGGCTCGGGTTTGACCTTGTGCTCACCTGTCCCTGCAATTTCATCATGTGTATATCGATGTGCACGGCCTTGTGGAATGTACAGTGATACACTGTGCATATCACATGTTTTTCGTATATGAATGGATTCAAATAAAAATGATGACGAACAACCAAAATAAGTGAGGCAAATAATATTTTCAAAATACACATTTTATTTTACACTGCAAAAAAATATTTCTTTTTCAATTTTACTGCGTCAGTGTTTATTTTGCAGATAACTCAAATGCCGGATTCGGGCTGGAGCAAAGTCGAAAATAAAATACGAGTGAATGAGTGATATGTAGTGAGGTGAACAATGTAAAGTGAAATTTGTGATGTAATCAAAATTGTAATCTAATTGAAAAATGTATATATGTAGTGAGAGTTCAAATTTGTACTGTTCAAAATTGTAATAAAATATTTTTTTGAAAAAAATATATGTTTTGAATTTAAATTCTGTGTTATTTATTTTATTCAGCAAATATTTATTTAATTATGTGAAAATAAAATAGTACAATAACAAATACATTTAAGTGAATATATATATATATGTTTATTATCATCAAACAAAAATCATATACTTGCATATTCAACGCTCTAAAATTAATACAAGACTATGGGTTTTTTGATCCAAATATTATCACATATAAGTGTTATATAAGAAACGGTCATAGTTCGTAATATAAGATACTTCGATGAAGTCAACTCATTTAAAATAAGCTAATAAATAGTGCTGTAAGATCGAGTATTCAATTTGATTGATTACAAAAGGATCATATTGTGTTAAATGTAACACTAGACTAAAACTACAAGAAAGATTTAAAAATTTGATCACTGAAATATCAGTTTGATCAGTTTACATAAGGTTCATCATATTTGATATCCTTAAATGTTAAGGATGATCAAATGCATCTTTGTAAAGTGTTCGTTATGATGTTGTAATAAGAGTTTTCTTTTGAATCATTCAATCATTTAGAAAGAAAAACGAATATACAAGAGTATATGTGATATAAGGTACAATTGGGATGAAGAGAATGAATAGTCACTTCTGCTTCATAAAGAAACATTGAAAACGAGAATTGTAATAATAATTTATACTTAATATTGGAATAAGAAATATGATTTATGTTTCGAAATGTACTTTCATACAGAAAGTTTTTTCTATAAGATCTATTTCTTTGAGATCAAGATAATGATGGAATTAATAAACTATATTAAATACGTATCTTTGAGATCAAGATATTTATACTTAATATTAAAAGAACTCTCCACTGTAAACTAGTCGTAGTATATAGAATAAATAAACTATATTAAGTGAATGATGGACCTTTAAATTTAGTACCCTAGACCTTTAAATTTAGTACCCTATTATAGTAATGGAAAAAATAGTTAGAAGCATGTTATATAGCACTTATTGATTGCATCAAATTACAAAAAATGTTTTTGTAAAATGTACCAAACATTATTTGTGAAATAATGACTATTTTTCGGTGTCGGTTGAAAAATAGACATCGTTATATTTAAATGTGAATATTATAAATATTCATTATGAATATAATGTGTTATTTGTTTTCATAACAAAATGATGCATAAGAAAATGCGTATCTGATATTATTTACAATTATTTTGAAATTATGGGCTAAGCCGTAGTTTTGAGAAATAATATTTTTATATGATTATGAATCATATGATATTGGTTAATCATATCTCAAACAATTAAGGGAAATGCACTAACTAAGTGGTAACATTATAAGAGTTGATGTACCTTTTGGATTGATATATAAAGATGTGTGCAATCGTAAGTTTATTAATACCAAAACGGTTCCACGTACTTCATCGTATTCACTGATGAGTTATCGTCGACATCGACATGCATATTTCATACATATGTAGTATGTCTAACATAGATTCATAGAGTATGAAATGAATATAAATAATATAACATATAATGGAAATGATTCGATTTAATTGAATGGGTGAGTATATTAGAAAGCATTCTGAACGTACCTAAAAATGAATAAAGATTCAATCTCAAAAGTCACTCCTCATGTGATACATAATGAGGTATCGATATGGAGTAATTGAACTTTGTGGGACAAAGTATGATTAATTGTGAGTGAAGTTGGGTTAATTTCTTTCTATAAGGTTATGTACTCAAGAGTAGTACACAAAGTTTATATTATTTCATCTAAATAATAGTTTACAGAATCATACAAGATAAGGGTTTGTAAGAAACCCCAACATATCCTAGGCCAAGGAGTTGGCAGGTTGCGCGAGTCAAAAAATTGCACGTAATAACTGTTCGTGAGGGACCTTGTATGAATCACCCCCAAAAGGAGTTTGGGAAAGACTGTCATTGGATGACATATTTATGTTTTGAACATAAGTTTTGTAAACAAAAACCAAATCATTTTTATATAAAAGGAAATTCATAAAATGTTTATTAATACCTATCCCATTGCACTGAGAAACAATTGTTGCTTCAAGAAATACCAACTTCATATAAAGGAATTTCTTTGAGAAATTATTGGTGGTAAAATGGAATTGGATACGATCCAAAGATAAAATTGATTATATGAGATGAAATGAAATTAAACTAACCTAACTGAACACATTACATTAGAGTGTCTAATAAGTATTCCCACATGCAGAAGAGAAACTATGAGTTTCTTATCAATGTCAAGAATAGATAATCCTCGACTGTGAATTATGCCAATAAGAGTATTGACCCTATGATATGGCATGATGCGCTAATCCGAAGGGATTCCAGGTATGTCATCAAAATATGATTTTGGTAGTCGTATCTGAAAGGATGCAATCCATTGGCCGCGATTGTGTCTTTAAGTGACTAATGCAATTGGAATTTAATGAGCAACATTGATAAGAATAACCTCGTAATTTCAATTGTTGAAATTAGTGTAATAGATTCATAATTCAACGAACCTCTAGTTAATTTGGATTTACTCACAAAATATCGCCTAGTATGACTTTAGGTTTTGGTATATATGTGTTGAAACAGAAATTTCTAAATATAGATTTAGATTAGACTATTTGCACATAACAACCAAAATGTCTCGAAGTCAGTGGAAGCGATATTGAGTTTGTGAGTATTTGGATATGATCCAAGAAATGATAGAAAGTATCATTATATAAGCATCGGAATTAAACAAATATTTTGATAGATTTATCAAATAGTTTGTTTATCCATCAAAATGCAGAGGAAGCGCGTGCTCATAAGAAAGAACGTTAAACAGTGCATTGATATTTCTAAACAATAAGTAAACAACACATTGCTGATTTTTAACAATGTACTTGTGTTAAAATCAGCTTTGGTTGTTTTAATACTCGATTTTGGATTTATAAATGATGCCTTTTATAGTAAGAATAAAAGATGTTGGGAATGTCCCAAACGATATGTAAGGACTCCTTATTAAAATGTTTAATACGGAACATGTAAGATGGATTCCTTATGCACTAGTAATAGGAATTATCATACATGTTATGTTTTCTATAATATCATGATTTGATTATGTATTTGATATAGGAAGGAAATATTAAATCCAAATTGATATTACTGAATGATAGTTTGAAGTGTTCTTGTGTATTTATGAAATACTAGAGAATTGTTTGCAAAAACAACGAACTCCTTTAAAGAAGTGTTCAGACTCAAAGTTTCATAAGTGATATTGAGCATGATATGTCAATAAAAAATTAAAGTTTAGAACCTATAATTTGGAAATGTTTCAAATGAAAGACTGTGGTTGATCCAATGAAAAAGACTAAATACATCACCTTGAATAGCGCCACAATAAAATAATGTATATAAATATAAATGCACAAATTTATAACTGAGCTGAGGGTAATTCCAATTGTTGAGAATCTCATAACATTGTTATATGATAACAATGTCACGATATAGTTTGTAATAGTACTTAGAGATTACTAGATGTCGAGAGACATACTCCAAATGTAACGACCCATAAATTTTAATGGTTTTAATAACGTAATTAACTGAATTTTTGTGGAATTTTAAATTATTAAATTTGTCAATGAAAATTTGATGTTTGGTATGCGTCTATTTAAACGTAGCAAATGTCAAATTTTCATCAGATAATATGGAAGTTAGTTTTGTTGTGTAACTTTCAATTTCAATATTAAATCAGTTGAAATTGGATGAAAAAAAAATGTTCCGAAATCCAAATATTTTTATATAATAATTTTTTAAATCATTTTCTGAGTGAGATGTCATATTTCGTTTCGCCAAATTTGGTCTTCTCTAGCCCCGTTTATCTTATTTTCGACGAATTTGTAGCAGTTTAGCAGCGAAATATCGACTTTGATAGGATGGTCATATCGCTGATATCTGTGTACCGTTATGTTCGTCTCGTCATGCTGATCTCCGTAGTATATTCATTAGTATAATTCGGAGTCTGGTATGCGGTGAAATCCGTGAAAACGGTTAACCATATTGGCACCCATTTTGAACTTTTGATATACTGTGTACATTCAAATTTTCGAACGGCAGCCATTTAATATTTGCAGAATCAATGGCCAGCTGTTACCAATCCCATCATTTTAATTTATTATACAGTGGTCCACTCTCATTTTTGTTTGTTGCTCCTATTTATGCTGTTCATGCTTTTGAGAAGAATTTATTTAATATAGTTTCCATTCGTTCATCCTTGACCTACACGTCCCTGCTCTTCTTCATGCCAAGCCCCACATGTTCCCTTTCCTCTCTTCTTTTTAATCGGCCATTCTTATACATAAAAAATTTAAAGCTCATACATTTTTTCCTTGTAGCCGAAACATGTTCGTCCTCACCAATTGACTCGCACCTCCATCACCCTCCTCCTCGCGCTCCTATCCCCTACCCCGCATCTTCAACCAAGCACGCCATCTCTCCCATGGCCGATCACCACCCCTCCTTCCTTCCTCCCAAACCCGAGCAGCCATGCAGTCACTGCCCTGACAGCAGCTCACCCTCTCCACAGCCTCGTCATCCACCATCAGCGACACCCTCCGTATTACCGCCTCCCTCTGACACAGGACCAACTCGGTCACCCACCCACCATTCTCCGTGCATCCACAACCTTTGGTCCCGTCACCGGCTTCCCATCACACCCATCACCAACCGAAGCCCTTCTCCTTCCTTCCCCTTCGCCCAGCATCCATCGGCAGCTTGGCAACTCCACCTTTGACTCGCTTGTAATCCAAGCCGTGACCTTTACCATCCTCAAGCACAACAGCCTACAAGCCCGATCTCCGCCTACGTGTAGTAGTTTCTTTGTTTCGTATGTAGTATATAATATAGGTAATATTCAAGCTGTTATAGTTGGGTTCTTTGGTTTTATATTTTCTTATTTACAGAAATATATATATATATATACACACATACAATTTTAAAGTTTGGGGTTGTTGTTTCTATCTTATATATATATATATATTATCTTATATATGATATGTTGTTGTATATAAAAGTTTATATAAAAAATTTATGACCTGTCTGTTTATGTATTTTTATATATTTTATTTTAAGTAGTATACATGTATTTTTCTGAGATATAGGCTGTAAAAATATTGATTTCTCAATAAATGTTTTGATTTTAGAATAAACTATAATATATAGATATGTATATAAAAAAGGGATAATAATGTGTATATCTATATATTTTGATTTTGAGAACATAAGTTTTAAGTAATAATAATTTTGTAATAGAACATATATAGACCTTATTTTATATGTGTTTAAAATTTGATATTGATTTTTATGTGTGTGTATATATATTTTATTTTAATATGCGTTTTCAAATTTAAAATTGACAAAAAAATATAATATGTATGTAAGTTATACATATGTATATATATTAGTTTATGTAGATAAGTAGATATGATTTGGTTTTCATATATATATATATATATATAAGGATTTTTTTGTTTAAGTTAAATGTTGATTTGAATATATATATATATATATAAAGATTTTACTTTTTGATATATGTTTTTTTAAAAATGATTTTTGAAATATATATGTATATAAAACATATTTCGTTTCAAGCTGGTTCGGATTTATTTCATCGATTCCTTATTATCAGCCTTGTCATCAAATCTGTGTTCACCTTGCTTCGCTTTGAGATTTGTCGTTTGAATCCAGAAATTAAAAGAACTCCTTTCTGATGCTCCTATTCTTGTTATTCCCGAAGGGAATCAAGATTTTGTTGTTTATACCGATGCTAGTCACGTTGGTTTGGGTGCCGTTCTTATGCAAAAAGAACGTGTTATTGCTTATGCTTCTAGGCAATTGAAGCCAGCCGAGACTAGATATGCCACACATGATTTAGAGCTCGTGGCTATCGTTTTCGCCCTTCGAATTTGGCGACACTATCTTTTGAGAGAGAAATTTATACTTTATACTGATCATAAGTCTTTGAAATATTTATTTTCTCAAAAGGAACTTAATTTGCGTCAACAGCGTTGGCTCGAATTCCTTGCCTCTTATGATCTTGACATTCTTTACACTTTCGGAAAGGGAAATCGAGTTGCTGATGCTCTTAGTCGTAAGCAACAAGCGGTTGTTTCCATGATGATATCCGAATGGAACAATCTCGAAGTTTTATCCACTTGTGAAATTCGAGATCGTGTTTCCAATTTTTGTTCATCTCTTGTTTTATGTAGCCTTGAGGCTCGTCCTTCTCTTTTAGACCGCATTCTTGAAGCTCAGAGGCTAGATCCCGAATTGGCTCTTCTTAGCCAGAATATTTGGGATAAAACCGATATTGAGGATTTGAAAGACTTTGATATCGATTCTCGTGGAGGCATTCGAAAATTTGGTAGACTTATCGTACTAAATATTAGTGATCTTCGTAAAGACATTCTAGAAGATTCTCATCGTTCCAAATATTCCATTCATCCCGGTAGCAGTAAAATGTACGCAGACATGAAGCGACTTTATTACTGGGAGGTAATGAAATCTGATATAGCTAACTTTGTTAAGTGTTGCATGACTTTGCCTTGGACGTTACGTCGCGTGGCCATCCCACTTAGGTCGCATGACTTCTTAGGTTGCTCACCCTTAGCTCGCGTGACTTCTTAGGTCGCGCACCCCTTAGGTCGCATGATCTCGTTTTAGATCTTAGGTCGTGGCAACGTTAGGTCGCTCGATCCCATTTCCTTAGCTCGGCCAAGGCTTAGGTCGTAACACGTTAGACCGCACGGCTTCGCTAAATCGTTAGGTCGCTCGACCTGTTCTTCTGCTAGGTCACACGGCATTCTACCCTTAGGTCGTTCGACCTATTCGACTTAAGGTCGTTGCACGTTAATTCGACCACGTTAGGTTGCAAGTATATTTCTACTATGATGATTTTGGAATTGATTTCTTTGGACTTTACTCACGTCTTCGAATGTGAATTTGTGATTCGATTTGTTTCAATGATCATTTTGGTGACTTGTCACTCTAAAGACATAGAGGTTTTAATACTAGTAGTAAATATCAAAGCTCTTTCATCAAAACGATTTCAACTCTATTTTATTACAAAGCTCTTTTTCCTAAACCGTTTTCCAATCTATTAGTATATACAAGCCTTTACCTCACTCGGATGAGAAATCTAATTAAACGGCTTAGCAAAACAAGTGGTATGAAACGCTTGCGTTTACGTCGTCGGTTAATTCTTGGACTTGTTCGATTGAACCTTTTGTGACAATTTTCTAGTGAAGATTCACAGTTTGTTCGTAAATATTTAAGTTAAGCAAGTGGTTATAGGACATGAAGCTAAACTCATATATTTACTAGCTTGGTGTGATTGACACTTCTTGATGATCATGATGATCATTTTTGTATTCACGTTGTTCGTGAATTTTCCGACATATTCGAGCCCGTTTTAGGATTACCACCTAAGCGAGCAATTGAGTTCAGAATTAATCTTACACTTGAAGCTCAACCTATTACCCTCCTCCTTATCGCATGTCCAATAAGGAGAATGAAGAGATGCACAAACAATTATCCGAATTGGAGACGAAGCAATTAATTCGCTCTAGTTCCTCGCCTTGGGGAGCTTCAGCAATTTTCGTGAAGAAATTCGATGGTACACTTAGGCTTTGCATCGACTACCGCAAGCTTAATGATCTTACTATTAAGAATAAATATCCTTTACCTCGGATTGATGATCTGTTTGATCAACTTAGTGGTGCTAGAGTCTTTTCGCAATTGGACTTGGCTATCGGTTTTCATCAGCTTCGCATTGCAGAGGACAGTATTCCTTTGACTTCGTTCTGTACTCGTTATGGATCTTATGAATGGCTGGTTATGCCATTTGGTTTAACGAATGCTCCGGCTTATTTCGTTGACCTTATGAATCGAGTTTTCAAAGATTTCCTCGATCGGTTTGTTCTCATCTTTATTGATGATATTCTTGTGTATTCTAAAACTGAGGAGGAACATGAAAAGCATCTTCAGATTGTATTGGAGACTCTTAGGAACAATCAATTAAAAGCAAAATTTTCTAAATGCCACTTTTGGCAATCTAGTGTGAAGTTTCTCGGTCATATTATTTCCGAATCCGGAATATCTATGGATCCTTCAAAGATTGAAGCGATTCAAAATTGGAAGAGACTGGAGAGTGTAACGGAAATCCGTAGCTTCCTTGGATTGGCTGGTTATTACCACCGTTTCATAAAAGACTTTTCTAAAATTGCCGTGCCTCTTACTGGCTTAACCAAGAAAGGTGTTAAATACATTTGGTCGGACAAGTGTGAAACTTCTTTTCAGAAATTAAAAGAACTCCTTTCTGATGCTCCTATTCTTGTTATTCCCGAAGGGAATCAAGATTTTGTTGTTTATACCGATGCTAGTCGCGTTGGTTTGGGTGTCGTTCTTATGCAAAAAGAACGTGTTATTGCTTATGCTTCTAGGCAATTGAAGCCAGCCGAGACTAGATATGCCACACATGATTTAGAGCTCGCGGCTATCGTTTTCACCCATCGAATTTGGCGACACTATCTTTTGGGAAAGAAATTTATACTTTATACTGATCATAAGTCTTTGAAATATTTATTTTCTCAAAAGGAACTTAATTTGCGTCAACAGCGTTGGCTCGAATTCCTTGCCTCTTATGATCTTGACATTCTTTACACTCCTGGAAAGGGAAATCGAGTTGCTGATGCTCTTAGTCGTAAGCAACAAGCGGTTGTTTCCATGATGATATCCGAATGGAACGATCTCGAAGTTTTATCCACTTGTGAAATTCAAGATCGTGTTTCCGATTTTTGTTCATCTCTTGTTTTATGTAGCCTTGAGACTCGTCCTTCTCTTTTAGACTGCATTCTTGAAGCTCAGAGGCTAGATCCCGAATTGGCTCTTCTTAGCCAGAATATTTGGGATAAAATCGATATTGAAGGTTTGAAAGACTTTGATATCGATTCTCGTGGCGGCATTCGAAAATTTCACTACCTCCAAACATATCGAAGTTTACACTTAAAAAGATCACAAACGTCATTTTGAACTCAATGGAGGTGGTCTCGAGTCCTAATTTGACCGTATGCAAAAAGTAGCTTTTCAGACTAACATCCGACTAACGATAAAATATTTAAATAAAATATTTAAATATAAAATCGACAAATATGCGGGTTGTCGATTTGTCGAGTTCGTGATTCTATTTGTAGCTTGTCGTGTTTCTAATTTCTCTAGCCTCGAAAGGTGAGCAATCACTCATGATTAACATTCTTATAGTTAGTAGATTTGATTTCACTTGAAACGACAATTGAAATATGTTGTTGAATTTGAATTTCTAGTTATTTAATTGTTAAATATGATATGCCATTATATGCATTTGTTCACATGTGATATATGACACCATATCCTGTTGTATATATTTTATTTAATTTATCACTGATGATATATGCATGTTATTGATATTTTATATTATTATCATATTTGTTCTCACTCTGCAAGTCCTTGTTATATTAGAAATCCCTTTGGGTTGAAATGATATATACCCGAACGATCTTGTAGAATAGTGGAAAATTGTTATGGGTTTAAATGATAAACCCAAGCGATTTTCATTGATTTTGAATTTTTGGGATTGCGGGTTGAAATGGTATATACCCGTAGATATTTAAATTGCAGATTGAAATGATAAATATTCGTATCACTTGACCATAGGATAGAAAATTATATACAGACACCGTT